>OV702289.1:414560661-419560661 GCA_916181665.1 Avena sativa | reverse complement strand
TTTCCTAAACCACATGTATCCGTTGGTGAAATTGCATGTATGTTCTTTTCCTAAACCAAATTGATCCACTAGTGACATTGCATGTGTGTTCTTGTTCGGAACAACATTGATCCCCTGGTGACATTGCATGTATGTTCTTTTCCAAAACCACATGTATCCGCTGGTGACATTGCATGTATCTTCTTTTCCTAAACCACATGGATCCACTAGTGACATTGCACGTGTGTTCTTGTCCTAAACAACATTGATCCACTGGTGACATTTCATGTATGTTCTTTTCCTAAACCACATGTATCCGTTGGTGAAATTGCATGTATGTTCTTTTCCTAAACCAAATTGATCCACTAGTGACATTGCATGTGTGTTCTTTTCATGAACCACATTGATCCACTAGAGTCATTGCACGTGTGTTGTTTTCCTAAACCACGTGGATACACTAGGGACATTGCATGTCTCTTTTGCTAATCCACATTGATCCACTAGTGACATTGCATGCGTGTTCTTTTCCTAAACCACATGGATCCACTAGTGACATTGCATCCGTATTCTTTTCCTAAAACACATTGATCCACTTGTGACATTTGCATGTGTGTTATTTTCCTAAACCACATGGATCCACTAGTGACATTGCATGTGTTTTCTTTTCCTAAACCACATGGATCCACTGGAGTAATTTCATGTGTGTTGTTTTCCTAAACCACATGGATCCACTGGTGACATTGTATGTGTGTTCTTTTCCTAAAACACATTGATCCAGTAGAGTCATTGCATGTGTGTTCTTTTCCTAAACCACATTAATCCACTAGTGACATTGCGAGTGTGTTCTTTTCCTGAACCACATTGATCCCCTAGTGACATTTACATGTGTGTTCTTTTCCTAAACTACATGGATTGACTAGAATCATTGCATGTGTGTTCTTCTCCTAAACGACATGGATCCACTAGTGACATTGGATGTGTGTTCTTGTCCTGAATAACATTGATCCACTGGTGACATTGAATGTATGTTCTTTTCATAAACCACATGTATTCGTTGGTGACATTGCATGTATGTTCTTTTCCTAAACCAAATTGATCCACTAGTGACATTGCATGTGTGTTCTTTTCATGAACCACATTGATCCACTAGTGACATTGCATGTTTTTTTTCCTAAACCACATGGATCCACTAGTGACATTGTATGTGTGTTCTTTTCCTAAACCACATGGATCCGCTGGAGTCATTTCATGTTTGTTCCTTTCCTGGACCACATTGATCCACTGGTGACATTTTCATGTGTGTTCTTTTCCTGAACCACATTGATCCACTAGAGTCATTGCACGTGTGTTGTTTTCCTAAACCACATGGATACACTAGGGACATTGCATGTGTCTTTTGCTAAACCGCATTGATCCACTAGTGACATTGCATGCGTGTTCTTTTCCTAAACCACATGGATCCACTAGTGACATTGCATCTGTATTCTTTTCCTAAAACACATTGATCCACTTGTGACATTTGCAAGTGTGTTATTTTCCTGAACCACATTAACCCACTAGTGACATTGGCTGTGTGTTCTTTTCCTAAACCACATTGATCCACTGGTGACAATGCATGTGTGTTCTTTTCCTAAACCACATGGATCCACTAGTGACATTGTATGTGTGTTCTTTTCCTAAAACACATTGATCCACTAGAGTCATTGCATGTGTGTTCTTTTCCTAAACCACATTGATCCACTAGTGACATTGCTTGTGTATTCTTTTCATGAGCCACATTGATCCACTAGTGACATTTGCATGTGTGTTCTTTTCCTAAACTACATAGATCTACTGGAGTCGTTGCATGTGTGTTCTTTTCCTAATACATTGATCCACTAGTGTTATTACATGTGTGTTCTTTTCCTAAAACACATTGATCCACAAGTGAGATTTGCATGTGTGTTCTTTTCCTAAACCACATTGATCCACTAGTGACATTGCATGTGTGTTCTTTTCCTAAACCACATGTATCCATTGGTGACATAACATGTGTGTTCTTTTCCTTAACCACATTGATCCACTAGTGGCATTGCATGCGTGTTCTTTTCCTGAACCACATTAATCCATTTGTGACATTGCATGTGTGTTCTTTTCCTGAACCAGATTCATCCACTGGTGACATTTGCATGCGTGTTCTTTTCCTAAACGACATGGATCTACTAGATTCATTGCACGTGTGTTCTTTTCCTAAACCACATTGATCCACTAGTGTCATTGCATGTGTGTTCTTTTCCTAAAACACATTGATCCAGTGGTGACATTTGCATGTGTGTTCTTTTCCTAAAACACATGCATCCACTGTTGACATTGCATGTGTGTTAATTCCTAAACCACATGGATCCAGTGGAGACATTGCATGTGTGTTCTTTTCCTAAACCACATGGATCCACTAGAGACATTGCATGTGTGTTCTTTTCCTAAACCACATGGATCCACTGGTGGCATTGTATGTGTGTTCTTCTCCTAAACCACATGAATCTACTGGAGTCATTGCATTTGTGTTCTTTTCCTTAACCACATTGATCCACTGTTGACATTTGTATGTGTGTTATTTTCCTAAACCACATGGATCCACTAGTAACATTTGCATGTGTGTTCTTTTCCTAAAACACGTGCATCCACTAGAGTCATTGCATCTGTGTTATTTTCCTAAAGCACATTGATCCACTGGTGACATTGCATGTGTGTTCTTTTCCTGAACCACATTGATCCACTAGTGGCATTTACATGTGTGTTCTTTTCCTAAACTACATGGATCGACTAGAATCATTGCATGTGTGTCCTTTTCCTAAACCACATGGATCCGCTAGTGACATTGCATGCGTGTTCTTTTCATGAACCACATTGATCCACTAGAGTCATTGCACGTGTGTTGTTTTCCTAAACCACGTGGATACACTAGGGACATTGCATGTCTCTTTTGCTCATCCACATTGATCCACTAGTGACATTGCATGTGTGTTCTTTTCCTAAACCATATTGATCTACTAGTGACATAGCATGTGTGTTCTTTTCCTAACACACATGGATCCACTAGAGACATTACATGTGTGTCCTTTTACTAAAGCACATGGATCCACTTGAGTCATTGCATGTGTGTTCTTTTCCTAAACCACATGGATCCACTAGAGTCATTGCATGTGTGTTCTTTCCCTAAACCACATGGATCCACTAGAGTCATTGCATGTGTGCTCTTTTCCTGAACCACATTGATCCACTAGAATCATTGCATGCGTGTTCTATTCCCAAACCACATGGATCCACTAGAGTCATTCCATGTGTGTTCTTTTCATAAACCACATGGATCCACTAGAGTCATTGCATGTGCGTTCTTGTCCTAAACCACATTGATCCACTGATGACATTGCATGTGTGTTCTTTTTTCCTAAACCACATGGATCGACTAGAGTCATTGCATGTGTGTTCTTTTCCTAAACCAATTGATCCACTAGAGTCATTGCATGTGTGTTCTTTTCCTAAACCACATGGATCCACTAGTGACATTGCATATGTGTTCTTTTCCTTAACCACATTGATCCACTAGTGGCATTGCATGCGTGTTCTTTTCCTGAACCACATTAATCCATTTGTGACATTGCATGTCTGTTCTTTTCCTGAACCAGATTCATCCACTGGTGACATTTGCATGTGTGTTCTTTTCCTAAACGACATGGATCTACTAGATTCATTGCACGTGTGTTCTTTTCCTAAACCACATTGATCCACTAGTGTCATTGCATGTGTGTTCTTTTCCTAAAACACATTGATCCAGTGGTGACATTTGCATGTGTGTTCTTTTCCTAAAACACATGCATCCACTGTTGACATTGCATGTGTGTTAATTCCTAAACCACATGGATCCACTGGTGACATTGCATGTGTGTTCTTTTCCAAAACCACATGGATCCACTAGAGACATTGCATGTGTGTTCTTTTCCTAAACCACATGGATCCACTGGTGGCATTGTATGTGTGTTCTTCTCCTAAACCACATGAATCTACTGGAGTCATTGCATTTGTGTTCTTTTCCTTAACCACATTGATCCACTGGTGACATTTGTATGTGTGTTCTTTTCCTAAACCACATGGATCCACTAGTAACATTTGCATGTGTGTTCTTTTCCTAAAACACGTGCATCCACTAGAGTCATTGCATCTGTGTTATTTTCCTAAAGCACATTGATCCACTGGTGACATTGCGTGTGTGTTGTTTTCCTGAACCACATTGATCCACTAGTGGCATTTACATGTGCGTTCTTTTCCTAAACTACATGGATCGACTAGAATCATTGCATGTGTGTCCTTTTCCTAAACCACATGGATCCACTAGTGACATGGCATGTGTGTTCTTGTTCGGAACAACATTGATCCACTGGTGAAATTTCATGTATGTTCTTTTCCAAAACCACATGTATCCGCTGGTGACATTGCATGTATGTTCTTTTCCTAAACCACATGGATCCACTAGTGACATTGCACGTGTGTTCTTGTCCTAAACAACATTGATCCACTGGTGACATTTCATGTATGTTCTTTTCCTAAACCACATGTATCCGTTGGTGACATTGCATGTATGTTCTTTTCCTAAACCAAATTGATCCACTAGTGACATTGCATGTGTGTTCTTTTCATGAACCACATTGATCCACTAGAGTCATTGCATGTGTGTTGTTTTCCTAAACCACGTGGATACACTAGGGACATTGCATGTCTCTTTTGCTAATCCACATTGATCGACTAGTGACATTGCATGCGTGTTCTTTTCCTAAACCACATGGATCCACTAGTGACATTGCATCCGTATTCTTTTCCTAGAACACATTGATCCACTTGTGACATTTGCATGTGTGTTATTTTCCTAAACCACATGGATCCACTAGTGACATTGCATGTGTTTTCTATTCCTAAACCACATGGATCCACTAGAGTAATTTCATGTGTGTTGTTTTCCTAAACCACATGGATCCACTGGTGACATTGTATGTGTGTTCTTTTCCTAAAACACATTGATTCAGTAGAGTTATTGCAGGTGTGTTATTTTCCTAAACCACATTGATCCACTGGTGACATTGCGAGTGTGGTCTTTCCTGAACCACATTGATCCCCTAGTGACATTTACATGTGTGTTCTTTTCCTAAACTACATGGATTGACTAGAATCATTGCATGTGTGTTCTTCTCCTAAACGACATGGATCCACTAGTGACATTGGATGTGTGTTCTTGTCCTGAATAACATTGATCCACTGGTGACATTGCATCTATGTTCTTTTCATAAACCACATGTATTCGTTGGTGACATTGCATGTATGTTCTTTTCCTAAACCAAATTGATCCACTAGTGACATTGCATGTGTGTTCTTTTCATGAACCACATTGATCCACTGGTGACATTGCATGTGTTTTTTTTCCTAAACCACATGGATCCACTAGTGTCATTGTATGTGTGTTCTTTTCCTAAACCACATGGATCCACTGGAGTCATTTCATGTTTGTTCCTTTCCTGAACCACATTGATCCACTGGTGACATTTTCATGTGTGTTCTTTTCCTGAACCACATTGATCCACTAGAGTCATTGCACGTGTGCTGTTTTCCTAAACCACGTGGATACACTAGGGACATTGCATGTCTCTTTGGCTAATCCACATTGATCCACTAGTGACATTGCATGCGTGTTCTTTTCCTAAACCACATGGATCCACTAGTGACATTGCATCCGTATTCTTTTCCTAAAACACATTGATCCACTTGTGACATTTGCATGTGTGTTATTTTCCTAAACCACATGGATCCACTAGTGACATTGCATGTATTTTCTTTTCCTAAACCACATGGATCCACTAGAGTAATTTCATGTGTGTTGTTTTCCTAAACCACATGGATCCACTGGTGACATTGTATGTGTGTTCTTTTCCTAAAACACATTGATTCAGTAGAGCCATTGCAGGTGTGTTATTTTCCTAAACCACATTGATCCACTGGTGACATTGCGAGTGTGTTCTTTTCCTGAACCACATTGATCCCCTAGTGACATTTACATGTGTGTTCTTTTCCTAAACTACATGGATTGACTAGAATCATTGCATGTGTGTTCTTCTCCTAAACGACATGGATCCACTAGTGACATTGGATGTGTGTTCTTGTCCTGAATAACATTGATCCACTGGTGACATTGCATGTATGTTCTTTTCATAAACCACATGTATTCGTTGGTGACATTGCATGTATGTTCTTTTCCTAAACCAAATTGATCCACTAGTGACATTGCATGTGTGTTCTTTTCATGAACCACATTGATCCACTGGTGACATTGCATGTGTTTTTTTTCCTAAACCACATGGATCCACTAGTGTCATTGTATGTGTGTTCTTTTCCTAAACCACATGGATCCGCTGGAGTCATTTCATGTTTGTTCCTTTCCTGAACCACATTGATCCACTGGTGACATTTTCATGTGTGTTCTTTTCCTGAACAACATTGATCCACTAGAGTCATTGGACGTGTGTTGTTTTCCTAAACCACATGGACACACTAGGGACATTGCATGTGTCTTTTGCTAAACCGCATTGATCCACTAGTGACATTGCATGCGTGTTCTTTTCCTAAACCACATGGATCCACTAGTGACATTGCATCTGTATTCTTTTCCTAAAACACATTGATCCACTTGTGACATTTGCATGTGTGTTATTTTCCTGAACCACATTAACCCACTAGTGACATTGCATGTGTGTTCTTTTCCTAAACCACATTGATCCACTGTGACATTTGCATGTGTGTTCTTTTCCTAAACTACATAGATCTACTGGAGTCGTTGCATGTGTGTTCTTTTCCTAATAAATTGATCCACTAGTGTTGTTACATGTGTGTTCTTTTCCTAAAACACATTGATCCACAAGTGAGATTTGCATGTGTGTTCTTTTCCTAAACCACATTGATCCACTAGTGACATTGCATGTGTGTTCTTTTCCTAAACCACATGTATCCATTGGTGACATAACATGTGTGTTCTTTTCCTTAACCACATTGATCCACTAGTGACATTGCATGCGTGTTCTTTTCGTGAACCACATTAATCCATTTGTGACATTGCATGTGTGTTCTTTTCCTGAACCACATTCATCCACTGGTGACATTTGCATGTGTGTTCTTTTCCTAAACGACATGGATCTACTAGATTCGTTGCACGTGTGTTCTTTTCCTAAACCACATTGATCCACTAGTGTCATTGCATGTGTGTTCTTTTCCTAAAACACATTGATCCAGTGGTGACATTTGCATGTGTGTTCTTTTCCTAAAACACATGCATCCACCGTTGACATTGCATGTGTGTTAATTCCTAAACCACATGGATCCACTGGTGACATTGCATGTGTGTTCTTTTCCTAAACCACATGGATCCACTAGAGACATTGCATGTGTGTTCTTTTCCTAAACCACATGGATCCACTAGTGGCATTGTATGTGTGTTCTTCTCCTAAACCACATGAATCTACTGGAGTCATTGCATTTGTGTTCTTTTCCTTAACCACATTGATCCACTGGTGACATTTGTATGTGTGTTCTTTTCCTAAACCACATGGATCCACTAGTAACATTTGCATGTGTGTTCTTTTCCTAAAACACGTGCATCCACTAGAGTCATTGCATCTGTGTTACTTTCCTAAAGCACATTGATCCACTGGTGACATTGCGTGTGTTCTTTTCCTGAACCACATTGATCCACTAGTGGCATTTACATGTGTGTTCTTTTTCTAAACTACATGGATCGACTAGAATCATTGCATGTGTGTCCTTTTCCTAAACCACATGGATCCACTAGTGACATTGCACGTGTGTTCTTGTCCTAAACAACATTGGTCCACTGGTGACATTTCATGTATGTTCTTTTCCTAAACCACATGTATCCGTTGGTGAAATTGCATGTATGTTCTTTTCCTAAACCAAATTGATCCACTAGTGACATTGCATGTGTGTTCTTGTTCGGAACAACATTGATCCCCTGGTGACATTGCATGTATGTTCTTTTCCAAAACCACATGTATCCGCTGGTGACATTGCATGTATCTTCTTTTCCTAAACCACATGGATCCATTAGTGACATTGCACGTGTGTTCTTGTCCTAAACAACATTGATCCACTGGTGACATTTCATGTATGTTCTTTTCCTAAACCACATGTATCCGTTGGTGAAATTGCATGTATGTTCTTTTCCTAAACCAAATTGATCCACTAGTGACATTGCATGTGTGTTCTTTTCATGAACCACATTGATCCACTAGAGTCATTGCACGTGTGTTGTTTTCCTAAACCACGTGGATACACTAGGGACATTGCATGTCTCTTTTGCTAATCCACATTGATCCACTAGTGACATTGCATGCGTGTTCTTTTCCTAAACCACATGGATCCACTAGTGACATTGCATCCGTATTCTTTTCCTAAAACACATTGATCCACTTGTGACATTTGCATGTGTGTTATTTTCCTAAACCACATGGATCCACTAGTGACATTGCATGTGTTTTCTTTTCCTAAACCACATGGATCCACTGGAGTAATTTCATGTGTGTTGTTTTCCTAAACCACATGGATCCACTGGTGACATTGTATGTGTGTTCTTTTCCTAAAACACATTGATCCAGTAGAGTCATTGCATGTGTGTTCTTTTCCTAAACCACATTAATCCACTAGTGACATTGCGAGTGTGTTCTTTTCCTGAACCACATTGATCCCCTAGTGACATTTACATGTGTGTTCTTTTCCTAAACTACATGGATTGACTAGAATCATTGCATGTGTGTTCTTCTCCTAAACGACATGGATCCACTAGTGACATTGGATGTGTGTTCTTGTCCTGAATAACATTGATCCACTGGTGACATTGAATGTATGTTCTTTTCATAAACCACATGTATTCGTTGGTGACATTGCATGTATGTTCTTTTCCTAAACCAAATTGATCCACTAGTGACATTGCATGTGTGTTCTTTTCATGAACCACATTGATCCACTAGTGACATTGCATGTTTTTTTTCCTAAACCACATGGATCCACTAGTGACATTGTATGTGTGTTCTTTTCCTAAACCACATGGATCCGCTGGAGTCATTTCATGTTTGTTCCTTTCCTGGACCACATTGATCCACTGGTGACATTTTCATGTGTGTTCTTTTCCTGAACCACATTGATCCACTAGAGTCATTGCACGTGTGTTGTTTTCCTAAACCACATGGATACACTAGGGACATTGCATGTGTCTTTTGCTAAACCGCATTGATCCACTAGTGACATTGCATGCGTGTTCTTTTCCTAAACCACATGGATCCACTAGTGACATTGCATCTGTATTCTTTTCCTAAAACACATTGATCCACTTGTGACATTTGCAAGTGTGTTATTTTCCTGAACCACATTAACCCACTAGTGACATTGGCTGTGTGTTCTTTTCCTAAACCACATTGATCCACTGGTGACAATTTATTTGTGTTCTTTTCCTAAACCACATGGATCCACTAGTGACATTGTATGTGTGTTCTTTTCCTAAAACACATTGATCCACTAGAGTCATTGCATGTGTGTTCTTTTCCTAAACCACATTGATCCACTAGTGACATTGCTTGTGTATTCTTTTCATGAGCCACATTGATCCACTAGTGACATTTGCATGTGTGTTCTTTTCCTAAACTACATAGATCTACTGGAGTCGTTGCATGTGTGTTCTTTTCCTAATACATTGATCCACTAGTGTTATTACATGTGTGTTCTTTTCCTAAAACACATTGATCCACAAGTGAGATTTGCATGTGTGTTCTTTTCCTAAACCACATTGATCCACTAGTGACATTGCATGTGTGTTCTTTTCCTAAACCACATGTATCCATTGGTGACATAACATGTGTGTTCTTTTCCTTAACCACATTGATCCACTAGTGGCATTGCATGCGTGTTCTTTTCCTGAACCACATTAATCCATTTGTGACATTGCATGTGTGTTCTTTTCCTGAACCAGATTCATCCACTGGTGACATTTGCATGCGTGTTCTTTTCCTAAACGACATGGATCTACTAGATTCATTGCACGTGTGTTCTTTTCCTAAACCACATTGATCCACTAGTGTCATTGCATGTGTGTTCTTTTCCTAAAACACATTGATCCAGTGGTGACATTTGCATGTGTGTTCTTTTCCTAAAACACATGCATCCACTGTTGACATTGCATGTGTGTTAATTCCTAAACCACATGGATCCACTGGAGACATTGCATGTGTGTTCTTTTCCTAAACCACATGGATCCACTAGAGACATTGCATGTGTGTTCTTTTCCTAAACCACATGGATCCACTGGTGGCATTGTATGTGTGTTCTTCTCCTAAACCACATGAATCTACTGGAGTCATTGCATTTGTGTTCTTTTCCTTAACCACATTGATCCACTGTTGACATTTGTATGTGTGTTATTTTCCTAAACCACATGGATCCACTAGTAACATTTGCATGTGTGTTCTTTTCCTAAAACACGTGCATCCACTAGAGTCATTGCATCTGTGTTATTTTCCTAAAGCACATTGATCCACTGGTGACATTGCATGTGTGTTCTTTTCCTGAACCACATTGATCCACTAGTGGCATTTACATGTGTGTTCTTTTCCTAAACTACATGGATCGACTAGAATCATTGCATGTGTGTCCTTTTCCTAAACCACATGGATCCACTAGTGACATTGCATGTGTGTTCTTGTTCGGAACAACATTGATCCACTGGTGACATTGCATGTATGTTCTTTTCCAAAACCACATGTATTTGCTAGTGACATTGCATGTATGTTCTTTTCCTAAACCACATGGATCCACTAGTGACATTGCACGTGTGTTCTTGTCCTAAACAACATTGATCCATTGGTGACATTTCATGTATGTTCTTTTCCTAAACCACATGTATCCGTTGGTGAAATTGCATGTATGTTATTTTCCTAAACCAAATTGATCCACTAGTGACATTGCATGCGTGTTCTTTTCATGAACCACATTGATCCACTAGAGTCATTGCACGTGTGTTGTTTTCCTAAACCACGTGGATACACTAGGGACATTGCATGTCTCTTTTGCTCATCCACATTGATCCACTAGTGACATTGCATGTGTGTTCTTTTCCTAAACCACATGGATCCACTAGTGACATTGCATCCGTATTCTTTTCCTAAAACACATTGATCCACTTGTGACATTTCCATGTGTGTTATTTTCCTAAACCACATGGATCCACTGGTGACATTGCATGTGTTTTCTTTTCCTAAACCACATGGATCCACTGGAGTAATTTCATGTGTGTTGTTTTCCTAAACCACATGGATCCACTGGTGACATTGTATGTGTGTTCTTTTCCTAAAACACATTGATCCAGTAGAGTCATTGCATGTGTGTTCTTTTCCTAAACCACATTGATCCAGTGGTGACATTGCGAGTGTGTTCTTTTCCTGAACCACATTGATCCCCTAGTGACATTTACATGTGTGTTCTTTTCCTAAACTACATGGATTGACTAGAATCATTGCATGTGTGTTCTTCTCCTAAACGACATGGATCCCCTAGTGACATTGGATGTGTGTTCTTGTCCTGAATAACATTGATCCACTGGTGACGTTGCATGTATGTTCTTTTCATAAACCACATGTATTCGTTGGTGACATTGCATGTATGTTCTTTTACTAAACCAAATTGATCCACTAGTGACATTGCATTTGTGTTCTTTTCATGAACCACATTGATCCACTGGTGACATTGCATGTGTTTTTTTCCTAAACCACATGGATCCACTAGTGACATTGTATGTGTGTTCTTTTCCTAAACCACATGGATCCGCTGGAGTCATTTCATGTTTGTTCTTTTCCTGAACCACATTGATCCAATGGTGACATTTTCATGTGTGTTCTTTTCCTGAACCACATTGATCCACTAGAGTCATTGCATGTGTGTTGTTTTCCTAAACCACATAGATACACTAGGGACATTGCATGTGTCTTTTGCTAAACCGCATTGATCCACTAGTGACATTGCATGCGTGTTCTTTTCCTAAACCACATGGATCCACTAGTGACATTGCATCTGTATTCTTTTCCTAAAACACATTGATCCACTAGAGACATTGCATGTATGTTCTTTTCCTAAAGCACATAAATCAACTGGAGTCATTGCATGTGTGTTCTTTTCCTAAACCACATGGATCCACTAGAGTCATTGCATGTGTGTTATTTTCCTAAACCACATTGATCCACTGGTGACATTGCATGTGTGTTCTTTTCCTAAACCACAAGGATCCACTAGAGTCATTGCATGTGTGATCTTTTCCTAAACCACATTGATCCACTAGAATCATTGCATGCGTGTTTTATTCCCAAACCACATGTATCCACTTGAATCATTCCATGTGTGTTCTTTTCATAAACCACATGGATCCACTAGAGTCATTTCATGTGTGTTCTTTTCCTAAGTCACATGGATCCACTAGTGACATTGCATGTGTGTTCTTTTCCTAAACCACATGGATCCACTAGAGTCATTGCATGTGTGTTCTTTTCCTAAACCACATGGATCCACTAGTGACATTGCATATGAGTTCTTTTCCTAAAACACATTGATCCACTAGAGTCATTGCATGTGTGTTCTTTTCCTAAACCACATTGATCCACTGGTGACATTGCATGTGTGTTCTTTTCCTAAACCATATTGGTCTACTAGTGACATAGCATGTGTGTTCTTTTCCTAAAACACATGGATCCACTAGAGACATTACATGTGTGTCCTTTTACTAAAGCACATGGATCCACTTGAGTCATTGCATGTGTGTTCTTTTCCTAAACCACATGGATCCACTAGAGTCATTGCATGTGTGTTCTTTCCCTAAACCACATGGATCCACTAGAGTCATTGCATGCGTGTTCTATTCCCAAACCACATGGATCCACTAGAGTCATTCCTTGTGTGTTCTTTTCATAAACCACATGGATCCACTAGAGTCATTGCATGTGTGTTGTTGTCCTAAACCACATTGATCCACTGATGACATTGCATGTGTGTTCTTTTTTCCTAAACCACATGGATCCACTAGAGTCATTGCATGTGTGTTCTTGTCCTAAACCACATTGATCCACTGATGACATTGCATGTGTGTTCTTTTCCTAAAGCACATTGATCCACTAGAGCCATTGCATGTGTTTTCTTTTCCTAGACCACATTGATCCACTAGAGCTATTGCATGTGTGTTCTTTTCCTAAACCACATGTATCCATTGGTGACATAACATGTGTGTTCTTTTCCTTAACCACATTGATCCACTAGTGGCACTGCATGCGTGTTCTTTTCCTGAACCACATTAATCCATTTGTGACATTGCATGTGTGTTCTTTTCCTGAACCACATTCATCCACTGGTGACATTTGCATGTGTGTTCTTTTCCTAAACGACATGGATCTACTAGATTCATTGCACGTGTGTTCTTTTCCTAAACCACATTGATCCACTAGTGTCATTGCATGTGTGTTCTTTTCCTAAAACACATTGATCCAGTGGTGACATTTGCATGTGTGTTCTTTTCCTAAAACACATGCACCCACTGTTGACACTGCATCTGTGTTAATTCCTAAACCACATGGATCCACTGGTGACATTACATGTGTGTTCTTTTCCTAAACCACATGGATCCACTAGAGACATTGCATGTGTGTTCTTTTCCTAAACCACATGGATCCCCTGGTGGCATTGTATGTGTGTTCTTGTCCTAAACCACATGAATCTACTGGAGTAATTGCATTTGTGTTCTTTTCCTAAACCACATTGATCCACTGGTGACATTTGTATGTGTGTTCTTTTCCTAAACCACATGGATCCACTAGTAACATTTGCACATGTGTTCTTTTCCTAAAACACATGCATCCACTAGAGTCATTGCATCTGTTTTATTTTCCTAAAGCACATTGATCCACTGGTGACATTGCGTGTGTGTTCTTTTCCTGAACCACATTGATCCACTAGTGACATTTACATGTGTGTTCTTTTCCTAAACTACATGGATCGACTAGAATCATTGCATGTGTGTTCTTTTCCTAAACCACATGGATCCACTAGTAACATTGCATGTGTGTTCTTGTCCTGAACAACTTTGATCCACTAGTGACATTGCATGTATGTTCTTTTCCAAAACCACATGTATCCGCTGGTGACATTACATGTATGTTCTTTTCCTAAACCAAATTGATCCACTAGTGACATTGCATGTGTGTTCTTTTCATGAACCACATTGATCCACTGTTGACATTGCATGTGTGTTCTTTTCCTAAACCACATCAATCCACTAGTGACATTGCATGTGTGTTCTTTTCCTAAACCACATGGATCCGCTGGAGTCATTGCATGTGTGTTCCTTTCCTGAACCACATTGATCCACTGGTGACATTTGCATGTGTGTTCTTTTCCTGAACCACATTGATCCACTAGAGTCATTGCACGTGTGTTGTTCTCCTAAACCACATGGATACACTAGGGACATTGCATGTGTATTTTGCTAAACCACATTGATCCACTAGTGACATTGCATGTGTGTTGTTTTCCTAAACGACATGGATCCACTAGTGACATTGCATCTGTATTCTTTTCCTAAAACACATTGATCCACTTGTGATGTAACACCCCAATTTCAGCAACCCTGATTAGTTGTCCAGAAGGCAAAAACCAGGGGGAACAAAAACTTTTCTTGTTTAAGTGCTGCAGTGTTTGCTTGTTGTTTGATTAGGCTTAGGCATATGAGTGTGTTTTAACTAATATCCTCCTTACCTCAACACCAGTTGACAAAAGTTATCTCACAAACTACCTTGGCTTATTTCTCCATATTCTCAAATGTTCTGACATTTCAAAACCTGAGCCAAGATGCCTTGCAAACCAAAACTATGTTAGTAACTTTTATTGGAAAAACTATGGAGAGCTATATAATATAACTTCCTTATGTTTTCAAGACAGAACCCTCAACTACTCTTACCTCTAGAATTAACAAAACCTTTTTATGAAGCATTTGAATTCCAATCTGGGTAGAGATACCAAGAGACCCTCATCTCATTCCAAACTACAACCTTTTCAAAATACCTACCTCTACCTCAATCTAGGCTTGATGTTAATCCTAGTAGTGGGTTCACTTTGATTATAAGATGAGTTGCCTTGATCTGTTGTCTGCTGAATTGCTTTGACCTGCTTTTGACTGGTATACTTAGGAAGTAGTTGGAGCCGCCCTAGGAGCTCATTATATAGGACTCAAGCTCATCCCCATCAACAACTCCTAACCTATACTACAAGTTTGACCAAATCTCTAATCCCTAGGTGGTCCTCTAAATCCTCCTTAACCAGGTCCATTCTGAAGTGATCTAAGCTAAAAGCTTCCAAGCCCATGAGGATCACTAGCAAGCTTGTATCCCTTCTACTCAATATACACTTCAACATCATCCACTTGCTGATGCTTTGGTATCTTTCCATCCATCGAAGGCATCATCTCCTCTATTCTAGTCACCAAACCTAAATCTACCAATTTTGGCCAAGTCTAGAAAACTATTTCCAACATCACCTTTTCAAATGCCTTCCTTTCTCAACCCTTGTGCCTTTTTGGAAATGCACTTGAACCATATTGTAGACCATCATAAGGACTACAAAGGCTCACTCTTACCTTTGGTTATACCATCTTCCCACCTACTGGTTCTTGATGGTTTTGCCGGCAAGAAAATAACTTTTCCTACAAATCTAGTCAACATGCCTACTTTGACAGAAGTTCACACCACCATCCTATATTCTATGGACCAACTCTTTGCATGATGGTGATCTACTCTTATAGGTCTACCAGTACCCACCTCACTTGTTCCAGTTGGATCCTTGTGCTTCAAGAACCCACTTGGTTTTGAAGGCTACTTGATAACTTCTTTTGGCAGCCTTATTTTATTCATAGTTCCACATTAATTCTTGGAAACTCAAACCTGTCCACGACCAACTTCCTATACCATGGTGATATACATCACTTCGTATATCCATCCATATATCCCATGCGCCAAGGGGAGCCTTGAGCTCCAAGATCCAACAAGGTTTTGGTGGCATGAAAACTATCTTACCCAAGATCCTTAAATCTCTAGTTTTCACAAAAATCAACTTGGATTCTCCAATCCCAAGGTTACAAATGCTTGTTACACCTTGTCTACATCATCTACCTTGACCATCAAGATTTATCAAATTTTATCCATATTTATTATGGGCCGAATCTATTTAATTCCTTTAATAGACCAAATCTCCAAAACTTCTTCCACAAAGGAAAGTTTGATTTTTGCCGAAACCTTCCCCCAACTTTTAGCTCAATTGAGATCCATATATCATACTCTATATTCCTACCTCAAAAATAAATATTTTTTGAAGACATTTATTATCTCTTTTTGCCTATTTTCTTAAATGGCAGAAATGGAGTACTAATTGTTTTAAATACTTTTAAGCCACAATAAATCTTGGGAAAATTCCCCTAAGTGTGTATTCACATTTGGTATCATATCACATCAAAAACGCAACTTCTCCAATTCAAAAATATCAAATAACTTCCTAAAACTATTTCTACACTATCTAAATAATTGATATAAAGTGCCTCTATAATTCCCTGAAAAATCCCAAATAAATCTTGGAGATGTATCCTGACCTAAACCTTCTATCAGTACCATTCCCTCATCTTGCCAAGATCAATTCAAAGAAGTTCCTCATAGTCATCAACTTTGCCAAATTTGGATTATGTTCAAAACCTTGCACTAATACCTCATCAAACCTTATCAAATCTGCTCCACCAAGCTTGCACAGCACACTTCTCTCCCCTCTTGTTGTGATCATTGTAGCAAAGCACTGTAGATCTGCCCTATCACTTGACCCTTGTGTTTGGATGTGAGAGAGAGAGACACTAGATCTTTAATTGTTGCAGCAGCCACCCACTGTCCCTCTCTACTCCTACATGACCTAGAGCACCACCACCTCTCTTCACCGCCCAGTCTAGCCAATGACAAAGTCATGGACCAGGTCCAAGATCACCCATGAGCCTAGCTCACCTTGGACCTCTCCCTTCGGATTTAAGGCCAGGAGACCACCACCCCTGCTCCTAGCCTCTCATTTCACTCCTCTCCCCAGAACTCACCTCCCCCTAGATCCTCTCTTCTTCCCCCAGCCTATCTCACCTGAGAGAGGAAGAGAAACCTATCTCATCCTCCTCAAGAAATTGAGCTATGTGCTCTCCCCTCTGCTCTTCCATCGCTACATGTCACCACATTGAGATCCCCTCTTCCTCCTCTATCTAACCATGCCCTCTTTTTGGCCCAGGACCGTCTCCTCGAGCTGCAGCGACGGGCTCCGACAAGCTCTCTTCGGTCATTGTCGCGCGAGCAAGAACTAGTCACGGAAGACGTCTATGCCGCCCCTCTCCTAGTTTGTCGTCATCGACCGCTTCCCCCTGCGGCCTCCTCTTCGCCAGAGACGACCCTAGTGAGCCTCCCCCGCCGCCTCTTCCCTCTCTAGGGTTTGCTCCCTTCGCCGGTGTCGAGAGGAAGAGGACGAGCTAGGGCCGTCCATCGCCCTCTAATTGGACGGCCCCCATCCCTCCTTACCACTTCGCCGCCCGCTACGGCTGGCAGGCGGGCCAGCCTGTCAGGTTCAAACGCGCCCCAAGCACTCTCTCGTAGGCGCCGCTGGGCCGATTCCCCCTTCCTGGCCCAACTCCTCCTCAGATCCGGCCCATATCTCCTCCCTCTTTTATTTATTTATTCTAGATCTGCATTTCAACCAGTTGCTTTAATTGCTAAATAAAATGAAATAGGCCAGATATTCCCCAGATACAAATTTACACTTATAACATCATGTTTTTTCTATCATGCAGAGCCAACCCTTGTCCCGAAATACTTTTCCTTATTTTCTGAGCTTAAATCTACTACAAAGTATCCTTGACAATCAATAAATCCCTCAGGGCTCTTCACCTCTCCAAATGAATTAAAACCAATGGCTACTGGAAGGTACTCCCTGTGCCTACTACCTAGCCTTGGTCCCATGCCAAGGTGAACTAAGGTCCACCCTTAACAAAAATAACAAAATCAAAGAATATCTGCCTTAGGCAATTTCTCTAGGTCAACCCAAATGTGGTATTGACCTAATTCCAACTCGCCTTGTTGTGTCTTATCAAAACCTATGAGACCCCAGCAGCTCATATTTTATTGATCTCTTGCTGAATTTTTAATGAATTAAACTAATATGTGTACACCTTCTTCACTAGATAAATCCCTCCAGTAGTTATGGATATCTAAAATAGATAATTCCAATTTCCACAGAAAGGTAATCCCAATACCTACGACGTAAAATTGGAATCACACTAAAACCTTCTAGAAGAGAAATCTGGTGAAAAAGATAAATACCTTACAAAACTGCCTTTGATAATTTATTCAGGGCATTCTAGTGATACTTTTGACAAGATTCCAATTCTATGTGGTGAAATACATCAACCACTACTTAACCACCCAAGGAAATAATTTTTCGGCCTCCAGATAAATTCTGGTGAATTATTTCCTCAAACTAGAGTTTATTCCACTATAAAAAGCATAACTAAATCTAGGTAAGTGATAATCTAGTGAAATCACTTGTGTTGGTCTTGTTTTGTCAATACCTATCTGAGGATACCATTGTTGCATGTTGGTATGCTACAGACCTCAAGCCTCCACCATAATTCTTTGGTAAAAAGCCTAGACAACTACCTTCCAAGGGAAAACCCAATTAGGGCAACCTAAGCAATTCCATCACTAGTATCCAACTTCTCCAAAACCTACCAAAATAAGTCGTATGCCATATGTTTGTTTGCTATATGGTTTGATGCATGTATGTCTTGCATTGATTGTGGTATTGTCTGCTTGCATGTATACTCGATGACGGCGATAGTGTGATTGTTTAACATCGAGAAGAAAGAGACTTCTTATTATTATTTATTGGGTATTCTTGGTTATCTAAGGAAGTCCAGGGACTTATCGCTAATCACAGGCAAGCCACCATTCCTGAATTCCGATACTTTTCCTACTCTTTTTATTACCTGTTTTGTATCTCCTTTATAAATTGCATTATTTATCTGCATGTCTTGTTCTATAAATACTGCGCTAATGACTTGGCTCCTCCAAGTTATGACTTGGTGTCCCTCATGGCACCCACCCTGATGTAAACCTACCATTTACTCCCATTTAGATCGAGGTTATGATGATTATCATCCTACCTCGTTGGAAACCACGTATTTTTGTTGATAAATTGTTTTGGGATTTACCCTACTACAAATGTTCAAAAACTGTTGTGAAAAACCTTGGGAAGAGGCATCGTTCCAAGCGGATATTTTAACTAAAGACACGGTGATGATGAGAAATGAGAAAAATGGACAAGAGGAAGAGAAGGGATGTTCTACGCCTTTACCGAAACAATTTATCAGTGCAACCACATTACCCCAGGTGCTGGGGATTAACTCGTAGTTTGTCTTCTTTAGCCGAGGCAGCTTGTACAATGCTTATTGGGAGAAATCCCTTGAATTCCGGATAGGTGCTAACAGTTCTATGGATCTGGAGCACGTAGCTTGCTTAGGCAAGAGTGAGCCTGTCCTAGCAGGAGTGCTGGTGCAACAATTGGGTCTCCCGCGAACGGTATGACTTAGGTAGTACGGAAGGAAGTGGAGTCACCAAGATTAAGGTAGACGCCAAGCTGCGGTTTGGGTATACGCGTGTAAGGAAGGCAGGACTATGGCCGGGGGCCACATACTCGTTGCCGGGGAGAACAAACCCAAAAGGAAAAGCAGCCTTTGCTAGGGTCGACAAGCAAAAGGTTAGGTTTGATTATCCGAACCCCCGTCTACCATGTGTAGCGGGTCGTGGTCTTATTCCGGCAGATGTACTGATCCTTGTGGGGAAAGTGCGCAAACTCTACAGAGTATAATCTATTCGAATAGCCGTGTCCACGGTCAAGGACGGTTGGAAAGGTGATGGCTAGGAGTACCCAAATGGTGGTTTTTGGAAAAATGGATAAAAGTATGGGGGTTCCGAGGGAACCTGAGTTTAAAGTTTTGTTTTGACCAGAGGTGGTCAAAGAGGTTTAAAAAGAGTTTTCTCCAAAACTGTTTTCAAAAAGTTTTTCAATAAGGATATGGGGATATCCTGATTTATAAAATGGAGGCATGTCTCAAAACTCTTTTTTTTCAACAAAGATATGGAGATGCCATAACTACAAGAGGTAGTCTAGGATTTTCAAAAACAACCCGAGATAGAGCTATCTCGCCACAGCCATATTGCATTTCCTTATTTAACTTCTCTTGGTGGTTTGCGAGTACATTCAAAGGTACTCATGGCATTGTCCCTGGCTATTTACTTGGCCAGGATTTCAGAAGCTTGACATCGGAAGCTTAAGGTGATGTTCATGCGAGCTAGGTCATCATCCTAGTCAGTCGCCTATAGGTTGAGGCAGGACTGGGTCCTGCATGTGATGAAGCTCTGCTGCTGAAGGTTGTGTAGCCATAAGGGCAACTATGTAAGTCTTGTATTCATTATGTTTTGGATGTTGTAATGATACTTGTCGGTTATGCTCCACAGCTCACTGATCATGGGAACGTGGATATTTACATAACAAGGATTTCTCGGATGATTAAATTCGGGGGACCCCATAGATTTGGTATCAGAGCCATCCTGACTGTAGGAGACCTTAGTTAGCAAGGACGTTAGACAGGAAACGGCAAACCTATTTTCTAAAAGACAAGGGCGAAGAGATGACTATTTGCAAAAGTGCTTATGTCTTTTCCCCTCCATCTTGAAAACTACTTGCATTAATGTGCTTTTCTAATCTTAAAATCTTACACACTTGTCACTAACCCAACCCCAGCTCAAAAATTACTATATATGGCCTCTTTCCGTTTAGAACGAATCATCATTGGAGATAGTTTCTGGCCTTTTGAAGAGCAGCTTCACGACCTGTTGAAGTGAGTCAATAGGCCCTCGCCGACGATTGAAGGAACCGAACTTCCTCGCAGTAACACCAATGTGATGCAATGGGTCATCAAGGTTGCAATTCCCTCCCCCGAAGATGACACCGCGCCCACAGTCTTCACCTTCCTTGACAACAACTGGGTAGATGGTGTGGTGCGAGCCATACAGGAGATCATGGCGCGCCTCTGCAAGATCCACGAAGATTAATTGAAGGATACCCCCTACCACCTATTTGGAAAGCGCGACCAAGATGGACTTCCTATCGAGTCCTTCCTCACCTGCTGCATCGGGAATCAGTTAGAGAACATGGAATACCTACTCCAACGTTCCCAGGAATATCTTGACAAGTCCAAGCGAGAGAATCTGCTTCTAAAGATGGATATCAACATACTCCGTAACCGCGAAAGCGGTCTTAGAGCCACCAAAGCTCGCTTGGAGAAGAAGCTGACCATTGAAGTACCCCCAACCCCTGAAGACGAAAATCCCGGGACTGACGACGAACTCCCCTTCCTCAATGAATACCACCCTATCGTACAGTCACCCGCGCCGGCCGAGCCAACATCCAACCCTGCACCTTGGGAAGGCACCACTCTCACCTTCACAGAAGCCGAGTTGAATATCCCACATACCTAGAGGATCTGCAGTAGCTGGAAACCTCCCCCGGAGTCAGCAACAAACCACGGATGCACCCTCCGAGTAATCACCCGCGTTACTGTACTCGCCCATCTAGCAATAGGGTAGAGTCATGTATTGTCCCTGACGCGTTTTGTAATGTTAAGTACTATTGACACCTCCGGGTGCAGACTGGCTTGTTATGTAATAACTTCCTTGGATTGCTATGCTTGCTTTGATGTTTTCCCTCTTGCGTGTTCTACCCAAGACGTTGCATCAGACCCAACCCAGAACGAAAACGGCCCAAATGAACACATCTCCTGATTGTCTAGTATTTCTTCCGAACGCTGGATGACTGATGGTACCCCGTTAAATACACCTTGTGAGACCCTCAGTTAGATCTGCTTGATTAGACCAAAATCGCTATCCTACAGTTCTATACCCCATTAATCCCTCTGAGTTGAACTCCGAAAGCTAACCATTTAATATACCTTACCCCATAATCGGAACGCGTACTACCAATAGGAACTCCCTTAAGATGGCCATGAGGACCGGAAGCTCGAAGAAAGCATGTAGCCGTTGCAAAGAAGAAGGACATCAAGCCAGCTAGTGTTTTGGCAACTGCCCAAACTGTGGGACACCTCATTCGCCCGAAGATTGCCCAACTCTGTTTGTCACTTGTTTCCTCTGCGAATGCCAAGACCATGTCCCTGCCGACTGCCCCGTATATCTCCTCATTGGCAAGGCCCGTCAACTTCCATGTGTCATCATAGGAAGGTCGTCAAGTAAGTCAAGTCGAAAGAAAGGTACATGTTTCTCGTGTGATCAACCCGGTCACTTCAGCCGAGAATGCCCCCAGCGTACACCAGCCACTGCCTCCGTGAAGGTGAAGCCCAAAGCATCAGCGTTCGTCAAAAGGTTTTAGGAGCAATAACCTGAAGAAACTAAAGCTGAGCAACCTCTTTGCTTCAAATGTGACCAACCGGGTCATTTCTACCGAGCCTGTCCACAAACAAGAAGCTCTCACCCCAACAACTTTACCAAGGGAGAAACTGCAGCCATTCGAAACAAGCCTACAAAGTGGAAGACCTGCCCCAACTGTGGACAACCCGGTCATCTTCTTCAACATTGCCCTGCTAGTGGTTATCTCCCTAGAAAAGCAAGAGCTGCCCTGAGACACAAAGAGTGTCAGCAAGAAACCACTAGAAGTCTGGGATCCTTTTCTCGCCTAGACCAACAAAAGCCCGACTGCACCAAGGTCCTTATCTCAATAAGAGATGGCCCTCCTACCTCACGCAACCCGGCAACTCAAGATTGAGGAATCAAACCCCATCTCCAAACCACTACCTCTCGTTGGAATAGATTTAAGAGTCAGGATCTCTAGCCTTAAACTAGAAATCTCCGGATATCAGGAACTTCAGTTTGTGGTAGACTAGTTCACTGTATTTTGAGTGACCCCTATGATGTTACCCTCCACTATGTTGTCTTATGGCTACCCTCAAGAATCCTATTTTGCCACTCCCATATGTTTGTAATAAGGATGTCCTTGGCTTGTAACTCTCTGAGATGACTAGTTTAACCCTAAGGGGGAAAGACTACATCTTTCCCACGTGAAGAGAATTAACAGATGGACCGAAGCCTACCCGTCCCCTGGAAGCTACGCTTGGACTTCGTGAGCACCTCAGAAGATCAAGATGAAACCCCATTAGTACGCCTCACCCGCCTTCCCTAGACTGGACCCAAACCCCTGCACAGTGCAGAACTACCCATGCATCAAACCAAGTACTGAAGCCATAATCCTGCCGTAAACTTAGTATCCCCGAGTTACCGCAGACATAGCCCAACACCGCGACATAGCTCGTACAAACCTATCTCTCCCGAATCTAGGGACGAGATTCTTTTAAAGGGGAAAGGTCTGTAACACCCCAATTTCAGCAACCCTGATTAGTTGCCTAGAAGGCAAAAACCAGGGGAACAAAAACTTTTCTCGTTTAAGTGCTGCAGTGTTTGCTTGTTGTTTGAA
Organism: Avena sativa; assembly: GCA_916181665.1. Classification (NCBI taxonomy): domain Eukaryota; kingdom Viridiplantae; phylum Streptophyta; class Magnoliopsida; order Poales; family Poaceae; genus Avena; species Avena sativa. The sequence goes on along the minus strand of OV702289.1, from coordinate 419,536,961 downwards.
TAGGCTTAGGCATATGAGTGTGTTCTAACTAATATCCTCCTTCCCTCAACACCAGTTGAAAAAAGCTATCTCACAAAACTACCTTGGCTTATTTCTCCATATTCTCAAATGTTCTGGCATTTCAAAACCTGAGCCAAGATGCCTTGCAAACCAAAACTATTTTAGTAACTTCTATTGACAAAACTATGGATAGCTATATAATATAACCTCCTTATGTTTTCAAGACAAAACCCTCAACTACTCTTACCTCTAGAATTAACAAAACCTTTTTATGAAGCATTTGAATCCAATCTTGGTAGAGATACCAAGAGACCCTCATCTCATTCCAAAATACAACCTTTTCAAAATACCTACCTCTACCTCAAGCTAGGCTTGATGTTAATCCTAGTTGTGGGTTTGCTTTGTTTATAAGATGATTTGCCTTGATCTACTGTCTGCTGAATTGCTTTGACCTGCTTTTGACTGGTATGCTTAGGAAGTAGTTTGAGCCACCCTAGGAGCTCATTCTCTAGGACTCAAGATACTCCCCATCAACAACTCCTATCCTATACTACAAGTTGGACCAAATCTCTAATCCCTAGATGATCCTCTAAATCCTCCTTAACCAGGTCCATTCTGAAGTGATCTAAGCTAAAAGCTTCCAAGCCCATGAGGATCACTAGCAAGCTTGTATCCCTTATACTCAATATACACTTCAACATCATCCACTTGCTGATGCTTTGGTATCTTGCAATACATCAAAGGCATCATCTCTATTCTAGTCACCAAACCTAAATCTGCCAATTTTGGCTAAGTCTAGAAAACTATTTCCAACATCACCTTTTCAAATGCCTTCCTTTCTCAACCCTTGTGCCTTTTTGGAAATGAACTTGAACCTTCTTGTAGAACATCATAACGAATACAAAGTCCCATTCTTACCTTTGGTTATACCATCTTCCAACCTACTAGTTCTTGATGGTTTTCCCGGCAAGAAAATAACTTTTCTTGCAAATCTAGTCAACATGCCTACTTTGACAGAAGTTCACACCACCATCCTATCTCCTATGGACCAACTCTTTGCATGATGGTGATCTACTCTTATAGTTATACCAGTACCCACATCACTTGTTCCAATTGGATCCTTGTGCTTCAAGAACCCACTTGGTTTTGAAGGCTACTTGATAACCTCTTTTGGCAGCCTTATTTTATTCATAGTTCCACATTAATTCTTGGATAACTCAAACCTTTCTATGAGCAACTTCATGTACCATGGTGATCTACATCACTTGGTCTATCCATCCATATATCCCATGCCCCAAGGGGATCCTTGAGCTCCAAGATCCAACAAGGTTTTGGTGGCATGAAAACAATCTTACCCAAGATCCTTAAATCTCTAGTTTTCACCAAAATCAACTTGGATTCTCCAATCCCAAGGTTAAAAATGCTTGTTACACCTTGTCTACATCATCTACCTTGATCATCAAGATTTATCAAATTTTATCCATATTTATTATGGGCTGAATCTATTTAATTCCTTTAATAGACCAAATCTCCAAAACTTCTTCCACAAAGGAAAGTTTGATTTTTGCCAAAACCTTTCCCCAAATTTTAGCTCAATTGAGATCCATATATCATACTCTATCTTCCCACCTCAAAAATAAATATTTTTTGAAGACAGTTATTATCTCTTTTTGTCTATTTTCTTAAATGGCAGAAATGGACTAATAATTGTTTTAAATACTTTTAAGCCACAATAAATCTTGGGAAAATTCCCCTAAGTATGTATTCACATTTGGTATCATCTCACAGCAAAAACTCAACTTGTCCAATTCAAAAATATCAAATAACTTCCTAAAAACCATTGTTGTACTATCTAAATAATTGATATAAAGTGCCTCTATAATTCCCTGAAAAATTCCAAATAAATCTTGGAGATGTCTCCTGACCTAAACCATCTATTAGTACCATTCCCTCATCTTTCCAAGATCAATTCAAAGAACTTCCACATAGTCATTAACTTTGCCAAATTTGGATTATGATCAAAACCTTGAACTAATACCCCATCAAACGTTATCAAATCTGCTCCACCAAGCTTCCACATCACACTTCTCTCCCCTTTGGTCGTGATCACTGTATCAAAGCACTGTAGCTCCTCCCTATCCCTTGTCCCTTGTGTTTGGATGTGAGAGAGAGAGACACTAGATCTTTAATTGTTGGAGCAGCCACCCACTGTCCCTCTCTGCTCCTACACGACCCAGAGCACCACCACCTCTCTCCATCGCCCAGTCTAGCCAATGGCAAAGCCATGGACCAAGTCCAAGCTCACCCATGAGCCTAGCTCACCCTGGACCTCTCCCTTTGGATTTAAGGCTAGGAGACCACCACCCCTGCTCCTGCCCTCTCATTTCACACCTCTCCCCATAACTCACCTCCCCCTAGCTCCTCTGTTCTTCCCCCAGCCTGTCTCACCCGAGAGAGGGAGAGAAAGCTCGCTCGGCCTCCTCAAGAAATCGAGCTAGGTGCTCTCCCCTCTGCTCCTCCCTCGCTACATGTCACCACATTGAGATCTCCTCTTCCTCCTGTATCTAACCATGCCCTCTTTTTAGCCTAGGACCGTCTCCTCGAGCTGCACCGACGGGCTCCGACGAGCTTGCCTCGGTCATCGTCGTGCAAGCAAGAACTAGTCGCGGAAGCCGTCTGTGCCGTCCCTTTCCTGGTTCGCCGTTGTCGACTGCGTCGCCCTGCAGCCTCCTCTTCACTAGAGATGACCTCGGTGAGCCTCCCTGCTACCTCTTTCCCCCTGCTAGGATTTGCTCCCTCTGCTGGCGTCGAGAGGAAGAGGACGAGCTAGGGTCGACCATCGCCCTCTAATCGGACGTCCCCCGTCCCTCCTTACCGCTTCAGCGCCCACTGCGGCTGGCAGGCGGGCTAGCCCCGTCAGGTTCAAACGCGCCCCACGCGCTCTCTCACGAGCGCCGCTGGGCCGATTCCCCCTCCCTGGCCCAACTCCTCCTCAGATCCGGCCCATATATCCTCCCACTTTTATTTATTTATTCCAGATCTGCATTTCAACCAGTTGCTTTAATTCCTAAATAAAATGAAATAGGCCAGATATTCCCCAGATACAAATTTACACTTATAACATCATGTTTTGTCTATCATGTAGAGCCAACCACTGTCCCGAAATACTTTGCCTTATTTTCTGAGCTTAAATCTACTACAAGGTATCCTTGACAATCAATAAATCCCTCAGGGCTCTGCACCACTCCAAATGAATTAAAACCAATGGCTACTGGAAGGTATTCCTTGTGCCTACTACCTAGCCTTGGTCCCATGCCAAGGTGAACTAAGGTCCACCCTTAACAAAAATAACAAAATCAGATAATATCTGCCTTAGGAAATTTCTCTAGGTCAACCCAAATGTCGTATTGACCTAATTCCAACTCCCCTGGTTGTGTCTTATCAAAACCTATCAAACCCCAGCAGCTCATATTTTATTGAGATATTGTTAAATTTTTAATGAATTAAACTATTCTGTGTACACCTTCTTCACTAGATAAATCCCTCCAGTAGTTCTGTATATCCCAAATAGGTAATTCCAATTTCTACACAAACGTAATCCCAATACCTACAATGTAAATTTGGAATCACACTAAAACCCGCTATAAGAGAAATCTGGTGAAAAAGACAAATACCTTACAGAACTGCCTTTGATGATTTATTAAGGGCATTCAGTTAATACTTTTGACAAGATTCCAATTCTATGTGGTTCAGTACATCAAACAATAGCTAACCACCCAAGGAAATAATTTTTGGGCCTCCAAATAAATTCTGGTGAATTATTTCCTCAAACTAGAGTTTATTCCACTATAAAAAGCATAACTAAATCTAGGTAAGAGATAATCTAGTGAAACCACTTGTGTTGGTCTTGTTTTGTCAAGACCTATCTGAGGATACCATTGTTGCACTTTGGTATCCTACAGACCTCAAGCCTCCATCCTCATTCCTTGGTAAATAGCCTAGACAACTATCTTCCAAGGGAAAACCCAATTAGGGCAACCTAAGCATTTCCATTACTAGTATCCAACTTCTAAAACACCTACCAAAATAAGTCGTATCCCATATGTTTGTTTGCTGTATGGTTTGATGCATGTATGCCTTGTATTGATTGTGGTATTGTCTGCTTGCATGTATACTCGATGACGGCGATAGTGTGATTGTTTGACGTCGAGAAGAAAGGGACTTCTTATTATTATTTATTGGGTATTCTTGGTTATCTAAGGAAGTCCAGGGACTTATCGCTGATCACAGGAAAGATATCATTCCCGAATTCTGATACATGTCCTACTCTTTTTATTACCTGTTTTGTATCTCCTTTATAAATTGCATTATTTATCTGCATGTCTTATTTTATAAATACTGCGCTAATGACTTGGCTCCTCCAAGTTATGACTTGGTGTCCCTCATGGCACCCACCCTAATGTAAACCTACCATTTACTCCCCTTTAGATCGAGGTTATGATGATTAGCATCCTACCTCGTTGGAAACCACGGATTTCTGTTGAATAAATTGTTTTGGGATTTACCCTACTACAAATGTTCAAAAACTGTTGTGTAAAACCCTTGGGAAGAGGCGTCATTCCAAGCAGATGTTTTACCTAATGACGCGGTGATGATGAGAAATGAGAAAAATGGACAAGAGAAAGAGAAGGGATGTTCTACGCCTTTACCGAAACAATTTATCAATGCAACCACATTACCCTAGGTGTTGGGGATTAACTCGTAGTTTGTCTTCTTTAGCCGAGGCAGCTTGTACAATGCTTATTGGGAGAAATCCCTTGAATTTCGGATAGGCGCTAACAGTTCTATGGATCTGGAGCCTATAGCTTGCTTCGGCAAGAGTGAGCCTGTCTTAGCAGGAGTGCTGGTGCAGCAATTGGGTATACGCCAAGCTGCGGTTTGACTTAGGTAGTATAGAAGGAAGTGGAGTCACCAAGATTAAGGTATACGCCAAGCTGCGGTTTGGGTATACGCGTGTACAGAAGGCAGGACTATGGCCAGGGGCCACATACTCGTTGCCTGGGAGAACAAACCCAAAAGGAAAAGCAGCCTTTGCAAGGGTCAACAAGCGAAAGGTTAGGTTTGATTATTCGAACCCACGTCTACCGTGTGTAGCGGGCCATGGTCTTATCCTGGAGGATGTATTGATTCTTGTGGGGAAAGTGCATAAACTCTGTAGAGTATAATCTATTCGAATAGCCGTGTACACGGTCAAAGACGGTTGGAAAGGTGATGTCTAGGAGTACCCAAATGGTGGTTTTTGGAAAAATGGATAAAAGTATGGATCTTCCGAGGGAACCTGAGTTTAAAGTTTTGTTTTGACTAGAGGTGGTCAAAGAGGTTTAAAAAGGGTTTTCTCCAAAACTGTTTTCAAAAAGGTTTTCAACAAGGATATGGGGATATCCTGATTTATAAAACGAAGGCGTGTTTCAAAACTTTTTTTTTTCAACAAAGATATGGAGATGCCATAACTACAAGAGATACTCTAGGATTTTCAAAAACATCCCGAGATAGATCTATCTCGCCACAGCTAGATTGCATTTCCTTTTTTAACTTATCTTGGTTGTTTGCAAGTACATTCAAAAGTACTCATGGCATTGTCCCTAGCTATTTACTTGGCCAGGCTTTCAGAAGCTTGACAGCGGAAGGTTAAGGTGACGTTCATGCGAGCTAGGCCGTCATCCCGGTTAGTCGCCTGTAGGTTGAGGCATGACTGTGCCCTGCGTGTGATGAAGCTCCACTGCTGAAGGTTGTGTAGCCATAAGGGCAACTATGTAAGTCTTGTATTCGTTATGTTTTAGATGTTGTAATGATACTTGTCGGTTATGCTCCACGGCTCACTGATCATGGGAACATGGATATTTACATAACAGGGATTTCTCGGATGATTGAATCCGGGGGACCCCACATGTGACATTTGCGAGTGTTTTTTTCCTAAAACACATGGATCCAGTAGTGATATTGCATATGTGTTCTTTTCCTAAACCACATGGATCCACTGGAGTAATTGCATGTGTCTTGTTTTCCTAAACTGCATTGATCCACTGGTGACATTGCATGTGTGTTCTTTTCCTAAACCACATGGATCCACTAGTGATATTGTATGTGTGTTCTTTTCCTAAAACACATTGATCCACTAGAGTCATTGCATGTGTGTTCTTTTCCTAAACCACATTGTTCCACTAGTAACATTGCTTGTGTGTTCTTTTCATGAACCACATTGATCCACTAGTGACATTTGCATGTGTGTTCTTTTCCTAAACTACATATATCTACTGGAGTCGTTGCATGTGTGTTCTTTTCCTAAACCACATTGATCCACTAGTGTTATTACATGTGTGTTCTTTTCCTAAAACACATTGATCCACTGGTGATATTTGCATGTGTGTTCTTTTCCTAAACCACATTGATCCACTAGTGACATTGCATGTGTGTTCCTTTCCTAAACCACATGGATCCACTAGTGACATTGGATGTGTGTTCTTTTCCAAAAACACATTGATCCACTAGTGACATTTGCATGTTTGTTCTTTTCCTAAACCACATGGATCCTCTAGATTCATTCATGTGTGTTCTTTTCCTAAACCACATTGATCCACTAGTGACATTTGCATGTGTGTTCTTTTCCTAAACCATATTGATCCACAAGAGACATAGCATGTGTGTTCTTTTCCTAAAACACATGGATCCACTAGAGACATTGCATGTGTGTTCTTTTCCTAAAGCACATGGATCCACTTGAGTCCTTACATGTGTGTTCTTTTCCTAAACCACATGGATCCACTAGAGTCATTGCATGTGTGTTCTTTTCCTAAACCATATTGATCCACTGGTGGCATAGTATGTGTGTTCTTTTCCTAAAACACATGGATCCACTAGAGACATTGCATGTGTGTTCTTTTCCTAAATCACATGGATCCACTGGTGACATTGCATGTGTGTTCTTTTCTTAAATCACAAGGATCCACTAGGGTCATTGCATGTGTGATCTTTTCTTGAACCACATTGATCCACTAGAATCATTGCATGCGTGTTCTATTCCTAAACCACATGGATCCACTAGAGTCATTGCATGTGTGATCTTTTCATAAACCACATTGATCCACTAGAGTCATTGCATTTGTGTTCTTTTCCTAAACCACATGGATCCACTGGAGTCATTGCATGTGTGCTCTTTTCCTTAATCACAAGGATCCACTAGAGTCATTGCATGTGTGATCTTTTCCTGAACCACATTGATCCACTAGAATCATTGCATACGTGTTCTATTCCTAAACCACATGGATCCACTGGAGTCATTGCATGTGTGTTCTTTTCATAAACCACATGGATCCACTAGAGTCATTGCATGTGTGTTCTTTTCCTAAACCACATTGATCCACTAGTGACTTTGCATATGTGTTCTTTTCCTAAACCACATGGATCCACTGGTGACATTGTATGTGTGTTCTTTTCCTAAACTAGATTGATCCACTAGTGGCATTGCATGTGTGTTCTTTTCCTAAACCACATGGATCCACTAGTGACATTGCATGTGTGTTCTATGGTCATTCTAGATTTTACAGAATCCCCAAATTCGAAAAGAGTAAAAAGTTATTGCCGAATAAAGATTTTTACTGTAGAAAAATAAAAAAGGGGGAGAAACCTTTGTGGCGCATTTCTCCCATATGCGCCACAGAAGTTTTAGGCGGGATTCGAAATTTGAATCCTGCCAACGCCCTTGTCCCTCCATTTTTCCTTTTTCTCCCACCCCACTTCTTCTCCCCTCCACACTTCTCACCTTCTCCTCCCTCCTCCTTCTCCACTCTCCGGCGACCTCCTCCTCCTCCACCACCAACTCCGGCGACCTCCTCCTAGCCCTCCTCTAGCCACTAGTCACCAGCCATGAGCCACCAGCCACCACCACCACCAACACCGGCCAGATCTAGATCTAGCTCGGTTTTTTCTTTTGAAATTTGAAAAAAACTTATGTGGCGCATATTGGCCATATGTGCCACAGAAGTTTGAGATCTGGCCCGCCTCTTTTTTTGAATTTTGGAAAAAACTTCTATGGCGCATATTGGCCAAATGCGCCACAGAAGTTTGAGACTTCTATGGCGCGTTTCAAAATGTGCCACATAAGATAGTTATCAGTGGCGACGTATCAGTGGCGCATTAGATTATCGCCATGGATAGTGACAAAAGTCGCGCCATTGCTAAGGGGTTTCCAAATAGTGATTGCTTGTGTGAACTTTTCCTGAACCACATTGATTAACTAGTGACATTTGCATGTGTGTTCTTTTCCTAAACTACATGGATATACTGGAGTCGTTGCATGCGTGTTATTTTCCTAAACCACATTGATCCACAAGTGTCATTTCATGTGTGTTGTTTTCCTAAAACACATTGATCCACTGGTGATATTGTATGTGTGTTCTTTTCCTAAAACACATTGATCCACTGGAATCATTGCATGTGTGTTCTTTTCCTAAACCACATTGATCCACTAGTGACATTGTTTGTGTGTTCTTTTCATGAACCACATTGATCCACTAGTGACATTTGCATGTGTGTTCTTTTCCTAAACTACATAGATCTAATGGAGTCGTTGCATGTGTGTTCTTTTCCTAAACCACATTGATCCACTAGTGTTATTACATGTGTGTTCTTTTCCTAAAACACATTGATCCACTGGTGGCATTTGCATGTGTGTTCCTTTCCTAAACCACATTGATCCACTAGTGACATTGCATGTGTGTTCTTATCCAAAACCACATGTATCCACTGGTGACATAACATGTGTGTTCTTTTCCTTAAGCACACTGATCCACTTGTGACATTACATGCGTGTTCTTGTCCTGAACCACATTAATCCATTTGTGACATTGCATGTGTGTTCTTTTCCTAAACCACATGGCTACACTGGTGACATTGCATGTGTGTTCTTTTCCTGAACCACATGGATCCACTCGAGTCATTGCATGTGTACTTTTACCTAAACCACATTGAGCCACTGCTGACATTTGCATGTGTGTTCTTTTCCTACACCACATTGATCCACTCGTCTCATTGCATGTGTGTTCTTTTCCTAAACGACATGGATCCACTAGAGTAATTGCATGTGTGTTTTTTCTAAACTACATGGATCCACTAGTGACATTGCATATGTGTTCTTTTCCTAAACCATAAGGATCCACTATTTACATTGGATGTGTGTTCCTTTCCTAAACCACATGGATCCGCTAGTGACATTGGATGTCTGTTCTTTTCCTAAAACACATTGATCCACTAGTGACATTTGCATGTTTGTTCTTTTCATGGATCCTCTAGATTCATTCATGTGTGTTCTTTTCCTAAACCACATTGATCCACTAGTGACATTTGCATGTGTGGTGTTTTCCTAAACCATATTGATCCACTAGAGACATAGCATGTGTGTTCTTTTCCTAAAACACATGGATCCACTAGAGACATTGCATGTGTGTTGTTTTCCTAAAGCACATGTATCCACTGGAGTCCTTACATGTGTGTTCTTTTCCTAAACCACATGGATCCACTAGAGTCATTGCATGTGTGTTCTTTTCCTAAACCACATTGATCCACTGGTGACATTGCATGTGTGTTCTTTTCCTAAACCACAAGGATCCACTAGTGACATTGCATGTGTGATCTTTTCCGGAACCACATTGATCCACTAGAATCATTGCATACGTGTTCTATTCCTAAACCACATGGATCCACTGGAGTCATTGCACGTGTGTTCTTTTCATAAACCACATGGATCCACTAGAGTCATTGCATGTGTGTTATTTTCCTACACCACATTGATCCAGTGGTGACTTTGCATGTGTGTTCTTTTCCTAAACCACATGGATCCACTAGGGACATAGCATGTGTGTTCTTTTCCTAAACCACATTGATCCACTAGTGACATTGCATGTGTGTTCTTTTCCTCAACCACATGGATCCAGTAGTGACATTGCATGTGTGTTCTACGGTCGTTCTAGATTTTACAGAATCCCCAAATTCGAAAAGTGTAAAAAGTTATGGCCGAAAGAAGATTTTTACTGCAGAAAAATAAAAAAGGGGGAGAAACTTATGTGGCGCATTTATCCCATATGCGCCACAGATGTTTTGGGCGGGATTCGAAATTTGAATCCCGCCAACGCCCTTCTCCCTCCCTTTTTCATTTTCTCCCACCCCACTTCTTCTCCTCTCCACACTTCTCACCTTCTCCTCCCTCCTCCTTCTCCACTATCTGGAGACCTCCTCCTCCTCCTCCACCACCAACTCCGGCGACCTCCTCCTCCTCCACCACCAACTCCGGTGACCTCCTCCTAGTCCTCCTCCAGCCACTAGCCACCAGCCACCACCACCACCAACGGCCAGATCTAGATCTGGCTCGGTTTTTTCTTTTGAAATTTGAAAAACACTTTTGTGGCGCATATTGGCCGTATGCGCCACAGAAGTTTGAGATCTGGCCCGCCTTTTTTTTGAATTTTGGGAAAACACTTCTATGGCGCATATTGGCCAAATGTGCCACAGAAGTTTGAGACTTCTGTGGCGCGTTTCAAAATGTGCCACATAAGATAGTTATCAGTGGCGACGTATCAGCAGCGCATTAGATATGCGCCATGGATAGTGACAAAAGTCGCGCCATTGATACGGGGTTTCCAAGTAGTGACTCCTTGTGTGAACTTTTCCTGAACCACATTAATTAACTAGTGACATTATCATGTGTGTTCTTTTCCTAAACTACATGGATATACTGCAGTCATTGCATGTGTGTTCTTTTCCTAAACCACATTGATCCACTAGTGTCATTGTATGTGTGTTCTTTTCCTAAAACACATTGATCCACTAGTGATATTGCATGTGTGTTCATTTCCTAAACCACATTGATCCACAAGTGACATTGGATGTGTGTTTCTTTTCCTAAACCACAAGGATCCACTGGTGACATTGCATGTGTGTTCTTTTCTTAAATCACAAGGATCCACTAGGGTCATTGCATGTGTGATCTTTTCTTGAACCACATTGATCCACTAGAATCATTGAATGCGTGTTCTATTCCTAAACCACATGGATCCACTAGAGTCATTGCATGTGTGTTCTTTTCATAAACCACATGGATCCACTAGAGTTATTGCATGTGTGTTCTTTTCCTAAACCAGATTGATCCACTAGTGACATTGCATGTGTGTTCTTTTCCTAAACCACATGGATCCACTAGTGACATTGCATGTGTGTTCTACAGTCGTTCTGGATTTTACAGAATCCCCAAATTCGAAACGAGTAAAAAGTTATGGCTGAAAGAAGATTTTTACTGCAGAAAAATAAAAAAGGGGGAGAAACTTCTGTGGTGCATTTCTCCCATATGCGCCACAGAAGTTTTGGGTGGGATTCGAAATTTGAAACCCGCCAACACCCTTCTCCCTCCCTTTTTCCTTTTTCTCCCACCCCACTTCTTCTCCCCTCCAAACATCTCACCTTCTCCACTCTCCGGGGACCTCCTCCTCCTCCACCACCAACTCCGGCGACCTCCTCCTCCTCCTCCACCACCAAGTCCGGTGACCTCCTCCTAGCCCTCCTCCAGCCACTACCCACCAGGCACCAGCCACCAGCCAGTGCCACCACCTCTGGCCAGATCAAGATCTGGCCCGGTTTTTTTGAAATTTGAAAAAAACTTATGTGGCGCATATTACCCATATGCGCCACAGAAGTTTGAGATCTGGCCCGCCTTTTTTTTATTTTGGAAAAAAACTTATGTGGCGCATATTGGCCAAATGCGCCAAAGAAGTTTGAGACTTCTGTGGCGCATTTCAAAATGCGCCACAGAAGATAGTTATCAGTGGCGACGTATCAGTGGCGCATCAGATATGCGCCACGGATAGTGAAAAAAGGTGCGCCACTAATAAAGGGTTTCCAAGTAGTGATTGCTTGTGTGTTCTTTTCCTGAACTACATTGATCAACTAGTGACATTTGCATGTGTGTTCTTTTCCTAAACTAAATTGATATACTGGAGTCGTTGCATGTGTGTTCTTTTCCTAAACCACATTGATCTACTAGTGTCATTGCATGTGTGTTCTTTTCCTAAAACACATTGATCCACTGGTGACATTTGCATGTGTATTCTTTTCCTAAAACACATGGATCCATAGTTGACATTCCATGTGTGTTCTTTTCCTAAATCACATGGATCCACTGGTGACATTGCATGTGTGTTCTTTTCCTAAATCACAAGGATCCACTAGAGTCATTGCATGCGTGATCTTTTCCTGAACCACATTGATCCACTAGAATCATTGCATGCGTGTTTGTAGCATCCAAATTGTCTAACAATTGTAATGCTACTTGGTCTAGTAATATAATGGCTACTTCAAATATATAATTGTTGCATCATAATTATATCATGCTCATGTCATCATGCCACCTTGCATTTGAGCATCATATAAAACCCTTTTTTTTTGGTTCTTATCTCATATGCATTATTAATTGTATTTGCCTCTTGATATTGTATTTGGTTCTTGATATATTGTTCAAATGCCCAAGTTGAGTTGGGGGCATATCTTTCTTTAACTCCACCACCTTTTTCTTTCACCACCTTATAATTCCACCATCCAACTAAATATGAGCTTGGCACTTATTGGTTTTACCTCTAGCTCATGTGGGTTGGGATGGATCCAATTCTTTTACCACATGCTCTCATCTTAGTATCATGTTGTTTTCACATTATGGATATATGAGAGCCACATGGCCACCTTTGCATGCCTTGTGAGTGGGACCCTTTCTTCTAGCTTCCATATGGTTTATCATGGAATTATGCTCATGTTGGAATAGTTTGGGACTATTGATCATCTAGTGGAACATACACACTAGCAAGTCCCATTTCTATTCAAATATGGTCATCTCCATCTACTCCACATGGGGCATCCTTATAATTCCTTTTGCTTGGCTTTTATTCCAATTTCGGGAATGCATAATATTAATGCCATGTAATAATATTGTTTTCACAAGAATCAATATGGCATTAAATATTTGCATGGGCCATGCAAGTACCACCTTTTGCTTGTCATTTGGATTTTACTTGTTTTTGGTTGGATCATGCCATCTCTCATCTATCTCTCTATCTCTCTCTTTTAGCTTGATCTCATTTTGATCATGCTTAAACCACCTCACCCTCTCTTTTCCTTGTCTAGTTCTTGCTTGCGCTTTGCTTGATCTTGCTTGAGCTTGGCAAAACAATAAACCTCACCCCTCATCTCTCTCTCATCTCACCCTCTCTCTTCACCTTTCTATCTAAACCCATACCCCATCCTAGCTAAACCCTAAGCTACCACCTTCCCCTCTTTCTCTCCTCTCTAGCCGAGTCACCCCTCTAAACCAAACCCTAGCTGGCCCCACCGGCCACCCTCTCTCCCTGGCCACCCACCCCTGCCCTAGCTACCCCCCCCAAACCGATCCTAGCTCCAAACCTAAACCCTACCCGAGGCTACCCCCCTCTCCCTCTCTTGATCTCTCTCTGCCCTAGGGGCCCCAGCCCGAACCACCCTCTCCTCCTTTCCCTGGCCCACCTGCCAGCTCCCCATGTGCCTGCCCTGCCCCTTCCCCCGACCGTGCACGTGAAGGAGGGAGAAGAGAAAGGTGGCACCGAGCCACCTTTTCCCATCTACCCCACCCCCACGGCAGCCTCTCCCTCCCTCTGCTTATCTCCTGCCTCCCTGCCTCGCCAGACCATCCCCAGATCCACCCCAGGACGCTTCCCTCTCCCTGCCGTCCCTCACCACCGCCACACCATCGCCGGCTACACCACCGTCGGCCTCCACCGCACCCGTCACTCCCGCAGGCAGTCCGTGGAGTGATCGAGGAGTACCAGGAGACCCCCTGCACCACCCCTGTACACGGAGCCGAGCAAGAGGAGCACCAGAACCGCTGCACCAGCGCGAGCGCGACGCCAAACCCTAGATCGCCCGGCCGCTGCCTCGACGTCGATCGCCTGCGCCTTGAGCCGAACCACCCACACCGACGCACTCATTGTGAGCATCTCAGTCGCCCTGACATGGTCCGCCTCGCCGTAGCCGTCTAGACCCGCCGATACTTCCGTCGAACGCCGTCTGTGCGCCGGCGTCGCGTTCGTTTTCCCGCACCATAGCGATGCGTAAGCCCCATCTAGGCCCCGTCCGCCTCCCAGACAACAAGCCCAGGCCACCGCAGTGGATCCGCCTCCGCGCGCGAGCCCTAGATCCCGCGTTCGAACCCCCCACCCCGCTCGGCATCGCGCGCGAGCACCGATCTGTCCGCGAGAAGAGGAACAGTGCCCGTGACGTCCTTTTGCGGATACCCCCCTGCTTTCCTTTTGCATTAACCCGCGGTCCATCAGCCCCACCTGCCAGCCTCCCTTTCCGTTTTGCAAAACGCCCCCGCATCTTTTAGCCCGTAACCCGCGTAGGCCTCAGACCGCCCACGTGTCGCCTTCCCGCTGGGTGACGCGCGCGCGTGGCCCCGCAGCCTCTGGGCCCGCTTGTCATCCACGCGGGCTAGGCAGAGCTGCGGTGAGAAAAGCTGCTCTGCGCGCTGAGCTGCCGAGTCATCAGTTGGTCCCACCTGTAAGCGTCTGTGGCTAGATTCCTCTGGGTATAAAAATGATTTCTGAAATCTGTTTAAATTCAAATCTTTTTCTAATTATTTCAAATTCAAATATAATTCTGCTTTTAAATAACTTTTAAAATATAAATCCAAATAATACAAATAATATATGTTTTCAAATCAGAAAAATTTCAGGAATTCAAATATGGCCTTCAAAATATATTCTGAACATTTAAAATTCCAAGTTTATTTAAATTACAATAAATGCCCCTTTATCTTAATTAATTAATATCTTTTGTTTTATAACTCCAAATTTAACAAATAATATGTCTAAAATGATTAGCTCGACGAGACCTTTCTGTTTATGCATTCCTCTATCTGTTTGGCAGCATGCATCATACAAATATAAAGTGTAGAGCAACTTATTTGAGTATAAAATATGACTAAAACTCAATGAAAGGCTTAATTCTTGTATTCCACACCTCACCCATGCCATGCTACTTTATTGCCATGCAAATTGTGCATCATTCATCATGGCATGATTTTTTGCTGGTCGCATTTTATTCATATGCTTGTGCACTTTATTTATGTTGGCCCTTGTTTGTTTGGTTCGTCTTCGAATAAACGCTGAGCAGGGGATATATCAGGAGAACCAGGAGTACTACCCAGATCCTTCTCTCGCTTCAACTGAGCTGCCAGGCAAGCACTACCACATGCTTGCATACATATAGTACCTATTGCCTCTATCTTACTCTTGCATCATTGAGTCGCGTTTGCATTAATTTGAATCCCAAGTATTGCATAGCCTTTACTTTTAAACCCCACTGAAGCTTGTTACTCCATCCCATGAGCCATTACTACAGGAGTTGGTTGAGCCATGCGAGTCGTAGAACAGCATGTGTAGGGTATGTGAGTGTCTGTTGGATAACGAGGTACTTAAACAACTTAACCTGAGTAGTAATGGGATAACTAATGAAAGTGGCATCGGTGAGCCATATTCGCTATTTGGTTTTTCAGGCTCACTTGTGTCCCGTAAGACCCCGAGTACTTGATTCCTGTTCCAAGAATATTCGCGCTATCCACATCCGGGAGGCTTATGAACCCCCCCCTAAGCCAGAGCTTGATTCATTCTTATTTCTTGGGGCCACAAACTAGTTTGAGGTTTTATTTTACTATCCTGTACTTATGCCATGCTTTACTGCTTTATTTAAGATTGTGCGAGGAGCACACTGTACTGTTTAGGTAAGCGCAGTGTTTTCGTGGTGTCGACAAGACCAGCCACATTTTCGGGTTCCCAGTCGTTCACAGCCACTGACGCAAACCTTGAGGCCGTCTCGGAGTCAGCTAACTTCGTTGCGGGTAGCTCAATGGGGTGGCCCCCTGAAATATTTCTGAATCCTGTGATTGCTTTGCCGTGACTGCCTCGTTGGGTTTTGAGTTGGTTTTTCCGAGGCATATCGAGTGTGTGTTGCTATTTGTGCACCTCTGCAGGGTAAAACTTTCTGAAAGCCGTGTCCGCGGTTATGGACGACTTGGAGCACAGTTCCTCGATCATAGACAAGCATAACTAAAGTACCGCTTTTAACTTGACTAGACTAGGTACCTGACTAGTAAATAGTGCAACACCCATGGAACGGATAATAAAACTGCCAACGGATGGGGGTTGTTCATCCGCTTCCTCGTCGGTAAGCGAGGAGGAGGATGGATCTGTTAAGATTACCTTTATAACTATTATAACTGTTGTTATTAATTCACGGACATCCATCTATCTCTGGTTAGGCGGATGGTTAGCGAGTATCTATAGAATTGCTAGGGTTTATCTTTTGCTGCAATTGCGTCACCCCAGGTTGTGTCCCCTTTAGAGGCATAAAGACTTGCTGAGTACCCCTAGGGTCTCACACGATAAATTATTGGTTCAGATGAACAGGTACACTCACAAGATGGATACTGGGTGGAGGAGTCGGACGATGTGGGCAACGATCATTCGGTGTAGAGATTCCGGGAACGGGGATCTGTGAAATCTGTGGGCGGGATGTGCTTATTTATGGGGCATCTTATGCCGATTTGCTTCTTATCCGTACTCGGAATTTGTCTTCCGCTTCCGCTTGATACTCTGTTGATTGATGTATGAGGAGATACCCTAAACTATTATCTATCTAGGATATTTGGATCTTGCCGTATGGCGTTGCTATATTTCCTTTCTTTTTAGATGGAATGGCTCTGATGTACTGTTGTATGGTGGCTTGCATACATACTCATTTGTGTATGTAGTTGATCCCTTCGCCTGCCGATTACGCCGCCCGTTCTTGTCCTGATGTTTGGAAATGGTTGGGACGGCCGAAAGGTCTACCTGTGAGTGGCATTTGGGCCCCACCGTACTATTTCAACCATTTCTGAACATCCAGGCTTGTACTAGGAGCGTAATTCACCGAGGTAGTTACAATTGGTATTAGAGCCATCCCGACCTTCAGGGTCTCAGCCAAATGGTCGTTGTCTGTCTAGCAAATATTTTGGTAGTTATGTATACTAGGGAAAAACAAAACGCGAGAGTAGGACTGCTTCCACTTTTCTTCTTACCCACCCACCCACCCTTTTCTGGTAAGGAAGTGTAACGTTTTCAATCCTCTTCTTAAAATTCAAACTAGGATTCACGTGTTCTGGGTTTCCGTAGTACCATAGGAAGTGTGTGTGTGTGTGTAATTCCTTGTATATCTGTTGCATCCAAGTTGTTATCACAATCTGCCTTTGGTTATCAACTGTTGGTACATTCCATACCGACAGGCTTTTGCAAACCAACGCGATCTATCTGATTCGTTGTATACCGACGCGATCTGTCTTACTCTTTGTTATCCGACGTTATCTTCTTTGTGGTGTTCGTTTCCGTAGTTGCTAATCTTTAGGTTCGTCGTGAGAAGAAGGTGTTGAGATATGTGTTTTACTTGTTCATGTGCGGAGTAATGATTTGAGTGCGGGATGGAGTCGCGACCATACCACTACTCTTATCATTCGCTCTTGTATATTGAATTGGTGGAGTCACTAATCTTGATTCGTTAAGTGATTTTGCGCATCTATTGGTATTTTAATGCCGAAATTTGTGGAAAAATTTTCTTTGATATATTTGTGTACCACACTCCTTTTCAGTCGTGTGCGATATGCTTAATATCTCCTAGGTGCTTTAAACTTTGTTGATATTTTAATATCATCTTAGTAAAGTGTATCCTTTAATCTTGATTAATTCCATTTTGGTACTATTTTGGATTATTATCATTCTCCATCATAGTACTGACTTGTGTGTTATATCAATCACAGGATGGCACCACCACGCCGTTCTGAGGAGGACATACAACCTGAACGGGGGGCAGCGTTGTCAAGCATCGCCAATGCCTTGGCAGCAATGCAGCAGAACCAGCAGCGTTTCGAGGAAAGTGTCAGGAGGAATGAGTTTGTTCCGCTACCTCCACCTCCCAAGCGAGGAGACATCAAAAGCTTCCTGAAGTTCAACCCACGCCAGTTTGATGTTTCTGATCAACCACTTGATGCTGATGATTGGTTGCGTGAGATGTCAAGGTTGCTGATGACTGCTGATGTTCCTGAGCAAGAATGGGTAAAGTGTGCTACTCACCTTCTGAAGGGAGATGCAGCTCTCTGGTGGGAGAATTACCTGAAGGAAAACTGCACTGGTTTTCAGCCTACTTGGGGACAGTTCACTGGAGCTTTCAAAGAGCAGTATCTGCCAGAAATTGTCATGGAGAGGATGAAGGAAGTGTTTCTCAACCTCAAGCAGGGCAATGATAATGTCAACACCTACATCAGGAACTTCATGAACCTGTCTCGTTATGGTGGCGATGAGATCTCTGATGACAAGAAGAAGCAAAAGAGGTTCAGGCAAGGGCTCAATGCATTGATTAAGTATGCAATCACACATGCAAGGCCGGCGTCTTTTCTGGAACTTCAGCATACAGCTCTACAGGAAGAGGCAAGTAGGCAAGTGTTTGAGGAGTCAAAGAAACACAATCGTGATGCAGCAAGCTCTTCAGCTATGTCATCTCCTTCTAAGCGTCGTGTCTGGGTTCCTAACACCCCACCGTCGCTCCCGGCTCCACCAAGACCTTCAAGCTACGCGGCAAGGCCACCAAACTTCCTCACTGCTGCTCCCAGGGGCTACAACCACCACTACCCTGGAGCGCCTGGCGGAGTCCCTGGCTATGTTGCTCCACGTCCACCTGGTGCTTGTTACACGTGTGGAGACTCTGGGCATCAAAGCTGGAACTGTCCGATGAAGAACAAGGCTCTTCCTCCACCCCCTCCAAGATCTGCGGCAAGCTCTCCTTTGGTTCGTGCACCACCACCTCGGGCTCTCAACATCAACACCAAGCCCGGGTCTGCTGTTGCTCGTGCCAACTGCATCAACGCCGCTCAAGCTGAGCATGCACCTGGAGTTGTGATGGGTATGCTTCCCGTTAACTCAGTTCCTGCAAGAGTTTTGTTTGATTCTGGTGCATCGCATTCTTTTGTGTCTCACAAGTTTGCATATGAGAATGAGTTAGTGATGGATCCTCTCCTTAAGCGGTTAATGGTCCTTTCTCCTAGAGCAAAGATGGCAGCTTCTAAAGTCAGCCATGGCAATCAAATTGAGATTGGTGGCTCTTCGTTCTCGGCGTCCTTAATCCTTCTGGGCAATTCTGACATTGATGTCATCTTGGGCATGGATTGGTTAACAGAAAATGTAGCTGTGATTGATTGTGCTGAATGCTCGGTTTCTCTGAAGATTCCTGAAGGCCATATAGTCTATTCTCCGAGTCAGACTCCTGCTATCCAGCTTTTCTCTTTGGCGGCTCTGAATGTTGATGCTATGGAAGCTATTCAGAGTGTTCCGGTGGTCTGTGAGTTCCCAGATGTCTTTCCTGAAGAGTTGCCAGGTATGCCTCCGGATCGTGAGGTTGAGTTTGTAATTGAGCTTGAACCTGGTACCGCTCCTATCTCCAAGCGGCCTTATAAAATGGGTCATGCTGAGTTGGCTGAACTCAAACGTCAGCTTGATGAACAAGAGAAGTTGGGTTTCATTCAGCATAGTACTTCTTCTTGGGGTAGCCCTACTCTCTTTGTGAAGAAGCGAGATCAGACTGATAGACTTTGTGTTGACTATCGGGCTCTCAATGCTAAAACCATCAAGAATAAATATCCCCTTCCGCGGATTAATGATCTCTTTGATCAGCTAGCTGGAGCTGTGGTATTCTCTAAGCTTGACTTGAGAAGTGGTTATCACCAAATCAAGATTCGCAGGGAAGATGTTCCTAAGACAGCTTTCACCACCCGTTATGGCCTGTATGAGTACACGGTCATGTCTTTCGGTCTCACCAACGCACCTGCCACCTTCTCGAGGCTCATGAACTCGGTTTTCATGGAGTATCTTGACAAGTTCGTTGTGGTCTATCTGGATGACATCCTCGTCTATTCTAAGTCACAAGAAGAGCATGAAGAACACCTTCGGTGTGTCCTAAACAAGCTTCGAGAGAACCGCTTGTATGCAAAGTTCTCCAAGTGTGAGTTTTGGCTGCCTCAAGTAACCTATCTTCGTCACGTCATCTCTGCCAAGGGCATTGCAGTCAACCCGGAAACTGTGAAGACAATTGTTGAATGGCTTCCTCCTGTTAATGTCAAAGAAGTGCGGAGTTTCCTTGGTTTGGCTAGTTATTGCCGTTGCTTCGTTCAGAACTTTTCGAAGATAGCGAAGCCTCTTACCGATCTCCTTAAGAAAGGCAAGAAATATCTTTGGACTCCTGCATGTCAAGCAAGCTTTGAGACACTCAAAGAGAAGCTCACTTCCACACCAGTCTTGGTTCCTCCGGATACATCCAAGCCGTTCCAGATATTCTATGACGCCTCTTTGCAAGGATTGGGTGCGGTCCTTATGCAAGAAAAACAAGTTGTTGCTTATGCCTCTCGACAGTTGAAGACGCATGAGATCAACTATCCTACACATGACCTCGAGCTCGCGGCAGTTGTCTTTGCTTTGAAAGTATGGAGGCACTACTTGCTTGGTAACCGTTGTGAGATCTTTTCTGATCACAAGAGTCTGAAGTATATCTTTACTCGGCCTGATCTCAACCTTCGGCAAAGGAGATGGATTGAAGCAATCAATGACTTCGATTTGACCATCAACTACACTCCGGGCAAAGCTAATGTTATGGCAGATGCTCTCAGCCATAAAGCTTATGTCAACAACCTCATGATGGAAGAACAACAGCCTCTCTTGTGCGAGGAATTCCGTTAGCTCAACCTGGAAATTGTGGAACAAGGGTATCTCCAGAACCTTCTAGCAACACCTCTCTTGGAAGAAAAGGTTCGCTCTTCTCAGCTTGGTGATCCATACACAAGAAAGATCATCTCCAGGATTCAGCTTCTGAAGTATGAGTCCTTCCACGTCGATAATCAAGGCACGCTTTTCTTTGAACACCGGATGTTTGTTCCGAACTACCCGGGTTTGAGAGAGCAAGTTCTCAAGGAGGCGCATGATTCTGTTCTTTCTATCCACCCTGGCAGCACAAAGATGTACATGGACTTGAAAACACAATATTGGTGGCCTGGTTTGAAAAGGTATTGTGCCAAGTATGTCTCAGAGTGTGATGTCTGCCGTAGAGTGAAAGCTGTTCATCAGAAACCTTCCGGTCTTCTACAGCCATTGAAACCCCCGGAATGGAAATGGGAGAAAGTAGAGATGGACTTCATCACTGGTTTTCCAAGGTCGCAGAAGGGCAACAATGCAATCTTTGTTGTCATTGACAGGCTTTCTAAAGTGGCTCACTTCTTCCCCGTCAAGGAAACCATTTCTGCAATTCAGTTGGCGGAGCTCTATATCAACAGAATTGTCTCTCTGTATGGGGTTCCTCTCGAGATCAGTTCAGACCGTGGAAGCATCTTCACTTCAAAGTTCTGGGAGAGTTTCCAAAATGCTTTGGGAACAAAGTTGAACTTCAGCACAGCTTACCACCCTCAGTCGCAAGGACAAGTTGAAAGGATCAATCAGATTCTGGAGGATATGCTTCGTGCTTGCGTCATCTCTTTTGGCATGAAGTGGGAAGAATGTCTTCCTTATGCTGAATTCTCTTACAACAACAGCTTCCAGAAAAGTCTAAAGATGGCACCATTTGAGGCTCTCTATGGTCGCAAATGCAGAACTCCGATTGGTTGGTCGGGTGCAGGAGAAAGAATATTGTTTGGCCCTGACATTGTAACTCAAGCAGAGGAGAAAGTGCACATCACTCTTGAAAACCTGAAGATTGCTCAAAGTCGCCAGAAGAGCAATTATGACAGGAAGCACACGGACATGGAGTATGTCCCTGGTGATCTCGTTTACCTTCGTGTCACTCCCATGAGAGGCACGCACCGCTTTGGTATCAAAGGAACGCTGGCTCCTAGATACATCGGTCCTTTCAAAGTTCGTGGAAGAAGAGGAGAAGTTGCCTATGCTCTTGAGCTCCCGGAAAAACTCAAGGTCCATGATGTTTTCCACGTCTCTCATCTCAAGAAGTGCTTCAAGGATCCCGGCAGGACCGTGGACCATGAGCTTATCAATCTTCAAGAAGACCTGTCTTATCAAGAACACCCCACAAAAATCCTTGAAGTCGCAGAAAGAAGGACTCGCAACAAGTCCATCAAGTTCTGCAAGGTGCAGTGGTCGCACCATTATGTTGATGAAGCCACTTGGGAACGTGAAGATGAGCTTCGTGCCAAGTATCCTACCCTCTTTGTGTCTTCTTCTTCTTCCTAGAATCTCGGGGCGAGATTCCTGTTTAGTGGGGGAGAGTTGTAGAATCCCAATTGTCTAACAATTGTAATGCTACTTGGTCTAGTAATATAATGGCTACTTCAAATATATAATTGTTGCATCATAATTATATCATGCTCATGTCATCATGCCACCTTGCATTTGAGCATCATATAAAACCCTTTTTGTTTGGTTCTTATCTCATATGCATTATTAATTGTATTTGCCTCTTGATATTGTATTTGGTTCTTGATATATTGTTCAAATGCCCAAGTTGAGTTGGGGGCATATCTTTCTTTAACTCCACCACCTTTTTCTTTCACCACCTTATAATTCCACCATCCAACTAAATATGAGCTTGGCACTTATTGGTTTTACCTCTAGCTCATGTGGGTTGGGATGGATCCAATTCTTTTACCACATGCTCTCATCTTAGTATCATGTTGTTTTCACATTATGGATATATGAGAGCCACATGGCCACCTTTGCATGCCTTGTGAGTGGGACCCTTTCTTCTAGCTTCCATATGGTTTATCATGGAATTATGCTCATGTTGGAATAGTTTGGGACTATTGATCATCTAGTGGAACATACACACTAGCAAGTCCCATTTCTATTCAAATATGGTCATCTCCATCTACTCCACATGGGGCATCCTTATAATTCCTTTTGCTTGGCTTTTATTCCAATTTCGGGAATGCATAATATTAATGCCATGTAATAATATTGTTTTCACAAGAATCAATATGGCATTAAATATTTGCATGGGCCATGCAAGTACCACCTTTTGCTTGTCATTTGGATTTTACTTGTTTTTGGTTGGATCATGCCATCTCTCATCTATCTCTCTATCTCTCTCTTTTAGCTTGATCTCATTTTGATCATGCTTAAACCACCTCACCCTCTCTTTTCCTTGTCTAGTTCTTGCTTGCGCTTTGCTTGATCTTGCTTGAGCTTGGCAAAACAATAAACCTCACCCCTCATCTCTCTCTCATCTCACCCTCTCTCTTCACCTTTCTATCTAAACCCATACCCCATCCTAGCTAAACCCTAAGCTACCACCTTCCCCTCTTTCTCTCCTCTCTAGCCGAGTCACCCCTCTAAACCAAACCCTAGCTGGCCCCACCGGCCACCCTCTCTCCCTGGCCACCCACCCCTGCCCTAGCTACCCCCCCAAAACGATCCTAGCTCCAAACCTAAACCCTACCCGAGGCTACCCCCCCTCTCCCTCTCTTGCTCTCTCTCTGCCCTAGGGGCCCCAGCCCGAACCACCCTCTCCTCCTTTCCCTGGCCCACCTGCCAGCTCCCCATGTGCCTGCCCTGCCCCTTCCCCCGACCGTGCACGTGAAGGAGGGAGAAGAGAAAGGTGGCACCGAGCCACCTTTTCCCATCTACCCCACCCCCACGGCAGCCTCTCCCACCCTCTGCTTATCTCCTGCCTCCCTGCCTCGCCAGACCATCCCCAGATCCACCCCAGGACGCTTCCCTCTCCCTGCCGTCCCTCACCACCGCCACACCATCGCCGGCTACACCACCGTCGGCCTCCACCGCACCCGTCGATCCAGACGCGCAGGCAGTCCGTGGAGTGATCGAGGAGTACCAGGAGACCCCCTGCACCACCCCTGTACACGGAGCCGAGCAAGAGGAGCACCAGAACCGCTGCACCAGCGTGAGCCCGACGCTAAACCCTAGATCGCCTGGACTCTGCCTCGACGTCGATCGCCTGCGCCTCGAGCCGAACCACCCACACCGACGCACTCACGGTGAGCATCTCAGTCGCCCTGACATGGTCCGCCTCGCCGTAGCCGTCTAGAGCCACCGATACTTCCGTCGAACACCGTCTGTGCGTCGGCGTCGCGTTCGTTTTCCCGCGCCATAGCGATGCGTAAGCCCCATCTAGGCCCCGTCCGCCTCCCAGACAACAAGCCCAGGCCACCGCAGTGGATCCGCCTCCGCGCGCGAGCCCTAGGTCCCGTGTTCGAACCCCCCACCCCGCTCGGCATCGCGCGCGAGCACCGATCTGTCCGCGAGAAGAGGAACAGTGCCCGCGACGTCCTTTTGCGGATACCCCCCTGCTTTTCTTTTTCATCAACCCGCGGTCCATCAGCCCCACCTGCCAGCCTCCCTTTCCGTTTTGCAAAACGCCCCCGCATCTTTTAGCCCGTAACCCGCGTAGGCCTCAGACCGCCCACGTGTCGCCTTCCCGCTGGGTGACGCGCGCGCGTGGCCCCGCAGCCTCTGGGCCCGCTTGTCATCCACGCGGGCTAGGCATAGCTGCGGTGAGAAAAGCTGCTCTGCGCGCTGAGCTGCCGAGTCAGCAGTTGGTCCCACCTGTAAGCGTCTGTGGCTAGATTCCTCTGGGTATAAAAATGATTTCTGAAATCTGTTTAAATTCAAATCTTTTTCTAATTATTTCAAATTCAAATATAATTCTGTTTTTAAATAACTTTTAAAATATAAATCCAAATAATACAAATAATATATGTTTTCAAATCAGAAAAATGTGAGAAATTCAAATATGGCCTTCAAAATATATTCTGAACATTTAAAATTCCAAGTTTATTTAAATTACAATAAATGCCCCTTTATCTTAATTAATTAATATCTTTTGTTTTATAACTCCAAATTTAACAAATAATATGTCTAAAATGATTAGCTCGACGAGACCTTTCTGTTTATGCATTCCTCTATCTGTTTGGCAGCATGCATCATACAAATATAAAGTGTACAGCAACTTATTTGAGTATAAAATATGACTAAAACTCAATGAAAGGCTTAATTCTTGTATTCCACACCTCACCCATGCCATGCTACTTTATTGCCATGCAAATTGTGCATCATTCACCATGGCATGATTGTTTGCTGGTCGCATTTTATTCATATGCTTGTGCACTTTATTTATGTTGGCCCTTGTTTTTTTGGTTCTTCTTCGAATAGACGCTGAGCAGGGGATATATCAGGAGAACCAGGAGTACTACCCAGATCCTTCTCTCGCTTCAACTGAGCTGCCAGGCAAGCACTACCACATGCTTGCATACATATAGTACCTATTGCCTCTATCTTACTCTTGCATCATTGAGTCGCGTTTGCATTAATCTGAATCCCAAGTATTGCATAGCCTTTACTTTTAAACCCCACCGAAGCTTGTTCCTCCATCCCATGAGCCATTACTACAGGAGTTGGTTGAGCCATGCGAGTCGTAGAACAGCATGTGTAGGGTATGTGAGTGTCTGTTGGATAACGAGGTACCTAAACAAGTTAACCTGAGTAGTAATGGGATAACTAATGAAAGTGGCATCGGTGAGCCATATTCGCTATTTGGTTTTTCAGGCTCACTTGTGTCCCGTAAGACCCCGAGTACTTGATTCCTGTTCCAAGAATATTCGCGCTATCCACATCCGGGAGGCTTATGAACCCCCCTGAGCCAGAGCTTGATTCATTCTTATTTCTTGGGGCCACAAACTAGTTTGAGGTTTTATTTTACTATCCTGTACTTATGCCATGCTTTACTGCTTTATTTAAGATTGTGCGAGGAGCACACTGTACTGTTTAGGTAAGCGGAGTGTTTTCGTGGTGTCGACAAGCCCAGCCACATTTTCGGGTTCCCAGCCACTGTTTAGGTAAACTACATTGATCGACTAGTGACATTTGCATGTGTATTCTTTTCCTCAAACACATGGATCCACAGTTGACATTGCATGTGTGTTCTTTTCCTAAACCACATGGTTCCACTGGTGACATTGCATGTGTGTTCTTTTCCTAAATCACAAGGATCCACTAGAGTCGTTGCATGTGTGATCTTTTCCTGAACCATATTGATCCACTAGAATCATTGCATGCGTATTCTATTCCTAAACCACATGGATCCACTGGAGTCATTGCATGTGTGTTCTTTTCATATACCACATGGATCCACTAGAGTCATTGCATGTGTGTTATTTTACTAAACCACATTGATCCACTGGTGACATTGCATGTGTGTTCTTTTCCTAAACCACATGGATCCACTAGTGACATTGCATGTGTGTTCTACGGTCGTTCTGGATTTTACAGAATCCCCAAATCCGAAAAGAGTAAAAAGTTATGGCCAAAAGAAGATTTTTACTGCAGAAAAATAAAAAAGGGGGAGAAACTTCTATGGCGCATTTCTCCCATATGCGCCACAGAAGTTTTGGGTGGGATTCAAAATTTGAATCGCGCCGGTGCCCTTCTCCCTCCCTTTTTCCTTTTTCTCCCCCTCCCACTTCTTCTCCCCTCCCCACTTCTCCTCCCCTCCACACTTCTCACCTTCTCCTCCCTCCTCCTTCTCCACTCTCCGGCGACCTCCTCCTCCTCCTCCACCAACAACTTCGGCGACCACCTCCTAGCCCTCCTCCATCCACTAGACACCAGCCACCACCACCACCTCCGGCCAGATCTAGATCTGGCCTGGGTTTTTTTTGAAATTTGAAAACAAAACTTATGTGGCACATATTGGCCATATGCGCCACAGAAGTTTGTGATCTGGCCCGCCTTTTTTATTTTAGAAAAAAACTTATGTGGCGCATATTGGCCAAATGCGCCAAAGAAGTTTGAGACTTCTCTGGCGCGTTTCAAAAAGCGCCACAAAAGATAGTTATCATTGGCGACATATCAGTGGCGCATCAGATATGCACCACGGATAGTGAAAAAAGGTGCGCCACTGATAAGGGGTTTCCAAGTAGTGATTGCTTGTGTGTTCTTTTCCTGCACTACATTGATCAACTAGTGACATTTGCATGTGTGTTCTTTTCCTAAACTACATGGATATACTGGAGTTGTTGCATGTGTGTTCTTTTCCTGAACCACGTTGATCCACTAGTGTCATTGCATGTGTGTTCTTTTCCTAAAACACATTGATCCACAGGTGACATTTGCATGTGTATTCTTTTCCTAAAACACATGGATCCACAGTTGAAATTTCATGTGTGTTCTTTTCCTAAACCACATGGATCCACTGGTGACATTGCATGTGTGTTCTTTTCCTAAATCACAAGGATCCACTAGATTCATTGCATGTGTGACCTTTTCCTGAACCACATTGATCCACTAGAATCATTGCATGCATGTTCTATTCCTAAACCACATGGATCCACTGGAGTCAATGCATGTTTGTTCTTTTCATATACCACATGGATCCACTAGAGTCATTGCATGTGTGTTCTTTTCCTAAACCACATTGATCCACTCGTGATATTGCATGTGTGTTATTTTCCTAAACCCCATGGATCCATTAGTGACATTGGATGTGTGTTCTACGGTCGTTCTGGATTTTACAAAATCCCCAAATTTGAAAAGAGTCAAAACTTATGCTGAAAGAAGATTTTTACTACAGAAAAATAAAAAAGGGGGAGAAACTTCTGTGGCGCATTTCTCCCATATGCGCCAAAGAAGTTTTGGGCGGGATTCGAAATTTGAATCCCGCCGGCGCCTTTCTCCCTCCCTTTTTCCTTTTTCTCCCCCCACTTCTTCTCCCCTCCCCAGTTCTCCTCCCCTCCACACTTCTCACCTTCTCCTCCCTCCTCCTTGTCCACTCTCCGGCGATCTCCTCCTCCTCCTCCACAAACTCCGGCGACCTCCTCCTCCTCCACCACCACCTCCAGCAACCTCCTCCTCCTCCACCACCAACTCCAGTGACCTCCCCCTCCTCCTCCACCACCAACTCCGGCGACATCCTCCTCCTCCCCCACCAACTCCAGCGACCTCCTCCTCCTCCTCCACCACCAACTCCGGTGACCTCCTCCTCCACCACCACCAACTCTGGCGACCTCCTCCTAGCCCTCCTCCAGCCACTAGCCACCAGCCACCAGCCACCAGCCACCACCACCACCTCCGGCCAGATCTAGATCTGGCCCGGGTTTTTTTCATATTTGAAAAAAACTTCTTTGGTGCATATTACCATATGCGCCGTAGAAGTTTGAGATCTGGTCCGCCTTTTATTTTGAATTTTGGGAAAAAACTTCGGTGGCGCATATTGGCCAAATGCGCCACAGAAGATAGTTATCAGTGGCGACGTATCAGTGGCGCATTAGATATGCGCCACGAATAGTGAAAAAAGGAGCGCCACTGATAAGGGGTTTCCTAGTAGTGATTGCTTGTGTGTTATTTTCCTGAACCACATTGATCAACTAGTGACATTTTCATGTGTGTTCTTTTCCTAAACTACATGGATATACTGGAGTCATTGCATGTGTGTTCTTTTCCTAAACCACATTGATCAACTAGTGTCATTGCATGTGTGTTCTTTTCCTAAAACACATTGATCCATTGGTGACATTTGCATGTGTATTCTTTTCCTAAAACAGATGGATCCCCAGTTGATATTACATGTGTGTTCTTTTCCTAAACCACATGGATCCACTAGTGACATTGTATGTGTGTTCTTTTCCTAAATCACAAGGAACCACTAGAATCATTGCATGTGTGATCTTTTCCTAAACCACATGGATCCACTGGAGTCATTGCACGTGTGTTCTTTTCATAAACCACATGGATCCACTAGAGTCATTGCATGTTTGTTCTTTTCCTAAACCACATTGATCCACTGGTGACTTTGCATGTGTGTTCTTTTCCTAAACCACATGGATCCACTAGGGACATTGTATGCGTGTTCTTTTCCTAAAAAAGATTGATCCACTAGTGACATTGCATGTGTGTTCTACGGTCGTTCTAGATTTTACAGAATCCCCAAATTCGAAAAGAGTAAAATGTTATGGCCGAAAGAAGATTTTTACTGCAGAAAAATAAAAAAGGGGGAGAAACTTCTGTGGCGCAATTCTCACATATGCGCCACAGAAGTTTTGGGCGGGATTCGAAATTTGAATATCGCCGACGCACTTCTCCCTCACTTTATCCTTTGGCTCCCCCTCCCCCGACTTCTTCTCCCCTCCCCACTTCTCCTCCCCTCCACACTTCTCACCTTCTCCTCCCTCCTCCTTCTCCACTCTCCGGTGACCTCCTCCTCCTCCTCCACCACGAACTCCGGCGACCTCCTCCTCCTGCACCACCACCTTCGGCAACCTCCTCCTCCTCCACCACCAACTCCGGCGACCTCCTCCTCCTCCTCCACCACCAACTCTGGCGACCTCCTCCTCCTCCACCACCAACTCTGGCGACCTCCTTCTTCTCCTCCTCCTCCACCACCAACTCTGGCGACCTCCTCCTCCACCACCACCAACTCCGGCGACATCCTCCTCCTCCACCACCAACTCCAGCAACCTCCTCCTCCTCCTCCTCCACCACCAACTCCGGCGACCTCCTCCTAGCCCTCCTCCAGCCACTAGCCACCAGCCACCACCACCACCACCACCTCCGACCAGATCTAGATCTAGCTCGATTTTATTTTCAAATTTGAAAAAAACTTCTGTGGCACATATTGGCCATATGCGCCACAGAAGTTTGAGATTTGGCCCTCTTTTTTTGAATTTTGGAAAAAAAACTTCAGTGGCGCATATTGGCCAAATGCACCATAGAAGTTTGAGACTTCTGTGGTGCATTTCAAAATGCGCCACAAAAGATAGTTATCAGTGGCAACGTATCAGTGGTGCATCAGATATTCGCCACGGATAGTGAAAAAAGGTGCTCCACTGATAAGGAGTTTCCTAGTAGTGATTGCTTGTGTGTTCTTTTCTTGAACCACATTGATCAACTAGTGACATTTGCATGTGTGTTCTTTTCCTAAACTACATGGATATACTGGAGTCGTTGCATGTGTGTTCTTTTCCTAAACCACATTGATCCACAAGTGTTATTGCATGTGTATTATTTTCCTAAAACACATGGATCCACGGGTGACAATTGCATGTGAATTCTTTTCCTAAAACACATGGATCCACAGTTGACATTGCATGTGTGTTCTTTTCCTAAACCACATGGATCCACTGGTGACATTGCATGTCTGTTCTTTTCCTAAACCACATGGATCCAATAGAGACATTGCATGTGTGTTCTTTTCCTAAACCACGTGGATCCACTGGTGCCATTGCATGTTTGTTGTTTATCCTAAACCACATGGATCCACTGAGTCATTGCATGTGTGTTCTTTTCCTAAACCACATGGATCCACTGGTGACATTGCATTTGTGTTCTTTTCCTAAACCACATGGATCCACTGAAGTAATTGCATGTGAGTTCTTTTCCTAAACCACATTGATCAACTAGTCACATTGCATGTGTGTTCTTTTCCTAAACCACATGGATCTACTAGTGACATTGTATGTGTGTTCATTTCCTAAACCACATGGATCCACTAGAGACATTGCATGTGTGTTCTTTTCCTAAACCACGTGGATCTACTTGTGACATTACATGTGTGTTGTTTATCCTAAACCACATGGATCCACTGGAGTCATTGCATGTGTGTTATTTTCCTAAACAACATAGATCCACTAGTGACATTGCATGTGTGTTCTTATCCTAAACCACATGGATCCACTGGAGTAATTGCATGTGAGTTCTTTTACTAAACCACATTGATCCACTAGTTACATTGCATGTGTGTTCTTTTCCTAAACCACATGGATCCACTGGTGACATTATATGTGTGTTCTTTTCCTAAAACACATTGATCCACTAGAGTCATTGCATGTGTGTTCTTCTCCTAAACCACATTGATCCACTAGTGACATTGCATGTGTGTTCTTTTCATGAACCACATTGATCCACTAGTGGCATTTGCATGTGTGTTCTTTTCCTAACCTACATGGATCTACTAGAGTCATTGCATGTGTGTTCTTTTCATAAACCACATTGATCCACTAGTGTTATTACATGTGTGTTCTTTTCCTAAAACACATTGATCCACTGGTGACATTTGTAACTGTGTTCTTTTCTTAAACCACATTGATCCACTAGTAACATTGCATGTGTGTTCTTTTCCGAAACCACATGTATCCACCGGTGATATAACATGTGTCTTCTTTTCCTTAACCACATAGCTCCACTAGTGACATTGCATGCATGTTCTTTTCCTGAACCACATTAATGCATTTGTAACATTGCATGTGTGTTCTTTTCCTAAACCACATGGCTCCACTGGTGACATTGCATGTGTGTTCTTTTCCTGAAACACATGGATCCACTAGAGTCATTGCATGTGTACTTTTTCCTGAACCACATTGATCCACTTGTGAAATTTGCATCTATGTTCTTTTCCTAAACCACATTGATCCACTCGTGACATTGCATGTGTGTTCTTTTCCTAAACCACATGGATCCACTAGAGTAATTGCATGTGTGTTTTTTCTAAACCACATGGATCCACTAGTGACATTGCATGTGTGTTCTTTTCCTATACCACAAGGATCCACTATTTTACATTGCATGTCTATTCCTTTCCTAAAACACATGGATCCATAGTGGACATTGCATGTGTGTTCTTTTCCTAAAACACAATTATCCACTGGTGACATTTGCATGTTTGTTCTTTTCCTAAACCACATGGATCCTCTATATTCATTCATGTTTGTTCTTTTCCTAAACCACATTGATCCATTAGTAACATTTGCATGTGTGTTCTTTTCCTAAACCATATTGATCCACTGGTGACATAGCATGTGTGTTCTTTTCCTAAACCACATGGGTCCACTAGAGACATTACATGTGTGTTCTTTTCCTAAAGAACATGGATCCACTAGAGTAATTACTTGTGTGTTCTTTTCCTCAACAACATGGATCCACTAGAGTCATTGCATGTGTGTTCTTTTCCGAAACCACATTGATCCACTAGTGACATTGCATGTGTGTTTCTTTTCCTAAACCACAAGGATCCACTAGAGTCATTGCATGTGTGATCTTTTCCTGAACCACATTGATCCACTAGAATCATTGCATGCATGTTCTATTCCTAAACCACATGGATCCACTTCAGTCATTGCATGTGTGTTCTTTTCATAAACCACATGGATCCACTAGATTCATTGCATGTGTGTTCTTTTCCTAAACCACATTGATCCACTGGTGACATTGCATGTGTGTTCTTTTCCTTAACCACATGGATCCACTAGAGTCATTGCATGTGTGCTCTTTTCCTAAACCACATTGATCAACTAGTGACATTTGCATGTGTGTTCTTTTCCTAAACTACCTGGATATACTGGAGTCATTGCATGTGTGTTCCTTTCCTAAACCACATATATCCACTAATGTCATTGCATATGTGCTCTTTTCCTGAAACACATTGATCCACTAGTGACATTTCATGTGTGTTCTTTTACTAAAACACATCGATCCACAGTTGACATTGCATGTGTGTTCTTTTCCTAAACCACATGGATCCACCGGTGACATTGCATGTGTGTTCTTTTCCTAAACCACATGGATCCACTAGAGACATTCCATGTGTGTTCTTTTCCTAAACCACGTGGATCCACTGGTGACATTGCATGTGTGTTGTTTATCCTAAACCACATGGATCCACTGGAGCCATTGCATGTGTGTTATTTTCCTAAACGACATGGATCCACTAGTGACATTGCATGTGTGTTCTTTTCCTAAACAACATGGATCCACTAGAGTAATTGTATGTGTGTTCTTTTCCTAACCCACATTGATCCACTGGTGACATTGTATTTGTGTTCTTTTCCTAAAACACATTGATCCACAAGAATCATTGCATGTGTTTTTTTTCCAAAACCAGATTGATCCACTAGTGATATTGCTTGTGTGTTCTTTTCATGAACCACATTGATCCACTAGTGACATTTTCATGTGTGTTCTTTTCCTAAACTACATGGATCTACTAGAGTCATTGCATGTGTGTTCTTTTCCTAAACCACATTGATCCACTTGTGTTATTACATGTGTGTTCTTTTCCTAAAACATATTGATCCACTGGTGACATTTGCATGTGTGTTCTTTTCCTAAACCACATTGATCCACTAGTGACAGTGCATGTGTGTTCTTTTCCTAAACCACAAGTATCCACTAGTGACATAACATGTGTGTTCTTGTCCTTAACCACATTTATCCACTAGTGAGATTGCATGCGTGTTCTTTTCCTGAACCTCATTAATCCATTTGTGAGATTGCATGTGTGTTCTTTTCCTAAACCACATGGCTCCACTGGTTACATTGCATGTGTGTTATTTTCCTCAACCTCATGGATCCACTGGAGTCATTGCATGTCTACTTTTTCCTAAACCACATTGATCCACTGGTGACATTTGCATGTGTGTTCTTTCCCTAAGCCACATTGATCCACTCGTGACATTGCATGTGTGTTCTTTTCCTAAACCACATGGATCCACTAGAGTAATTGCATGTGTGTTTTTTCTAAACCACATGGATCCACTGGTGACATAGCATGTGTGTTCTGTTCCTAAACCACATGGGTCCACTAGAGACATTGCATGTGTGTTCTTTTCCTAAAGAACATGGATCCACTAGAGTAATTACTTGTGTGTTCTTTTCGTCAACAACATGGATCCACTAGAGTCATTGCAAGTGTGTTCTTTTCCGAAACCACATTGATCCACTAGTGACATTGCATGTGTGTTTCTTTTCCTAAACCACAAGGATCCACTAGAGTCATTGCATGTGTGATCTTTTCCTGAACCACATTGATCCACTAGAATCATTGCATGCATGTTCTATTCCTAAACCACATGGATCCACTTCAGTCATTGCATGTGTGTTCTTTTCATAAACCACATGGATACACTAGATTCGTTGCATGTGTGTTCTTTTCCTAAACCACATTGATCCACTGGTGACATTGCATGTGTGTTCTTTTCCTTAACCACATGGATCCACTAGAGTCATTCCATGTGTGCTCTTTTCCTGAACCACATTGATCAACTAGTGACATTTGCATGTGTGTTCTTTTCATAAACTACATGGATATACTGGAGTCATTTCATGTGTGTTCTTTTCCTAAACCACATTGATCCACTAATTTCATTGCATGTGTGCTCTTTTCCTAAAACACATTGATCCACTGGTGACATTTGCATGTGTGATCTTTTACTAAAACAAATGGATCCACAGTTGACATTGCATGTGTGTTCTTTTCCTAAACCACATGGATCCACCGGTGACATTGCATGTGTGTTCTTTTCCTAAACCACATGGATCCACCGGTGACATTGCATGTGTGTTCTTTTCCTAAACCACATGGATCCACTAGAGACATTGCATGTGTGTTCTTTTCCTAAACCACGTGGATCCACTGGTGACATTGCATGTGTGTTGTTTATCCTAAAGCACATGGATCCGCTGGAGCCATTGCATCTATGTTATTTTCCTAAACCACATGGATCTACTAGTGACATTGCATGTGTGTTCTTTTCCTAAACCACATGTATCCACTAGAGTAATTGCATGTGTGTTCTTTTCCTAACCCACATTGATCCACTTGTGACATTGCATGTCTGTTCTTTTCCTAAACCACATGGATCCACTGGTGACATTGTATGTGTGTTCTTTTCCTAAAACACATTGATCCACTAGAATCATTGCATGTGTGTTCTTTTCCTAAACCACATTGATCCACTAGTGATATTGCTTGTGTGTTCTTTTCATGGACCACAATGATCCACTAGCGACATTTGCATGTGTGTTCTAATCCTAAACTACATGGATCTACTAGAGTCATTGCATGTGTGTTCTTTTCCTAAACCACATTGATCCACTAGTGTTATTACATGTGTGTTCTTTTCCTAAAACATATTGATCCACTGGTGACATTTGCATGTGTGTTCTTTTCCTAAACCACATTGATCCACTAGTGACAGTGCATGTGTGTTCTTTTCCTAAACCACATTTATCCACTAGTGACATTGCATGTGTGTGCTTTTCCTGAACCACATTAATCCATTTGTGACATTGCATGTGTGTTCTTTTCCTAAACCACATGGCTCCACTGGTTACATTGCATGTGTGTTATTTTCCTCAACCACATGGATCCACTAGAGTCATTGCATGTCTACTTTTTCCTGAACCACATTGATCCACTGGTGACATTTGCATGTGTGTTCTTTTCCTAACCCACATTGATCCACTCGTGACATTGCATGTGTGTTCTTTTCCTAAACCACATGGATCCACTAGAGTAATTGCATGTGTGTTTTTTCTAAACCACATGGATCCACTAGTGACATTACATGTGTGTTCTTTTCCTAAACCACAAGGATCCACTATTTACATTGCATGTGTGTTACTTTCCTAAACCAGATGGATCCACTAGTGACATTGGATGTGTGTTCTTTTCCTAAAACAAATTGATCCACTAGTGACATTTGCATGTTTGTTCTTTTCCTAAACCACATGGATCCTTTATATTCATTCATGTGCGTTCTTTTCCTAAACCACATGGATCCACTAAAGGCATTGCATATGTGTTCTTTTCGTAAAGCACATGGATCCACTGGAGTCATTGCATCTGTTCTTTTCCTAAACCACATGGATCCACTAGAGTCATTGCATGTGTGTTCGTTTCCTAAACCACATTGGTCCACAAGTGACATTGGATGTGTGTTTCTTTTCCTGAACCACAAGGATCCACTAGAGTCATTTCATGTGTGATCTTTTCCTGAACCACACTGATCCACTAGAATCATTGCATGCGTGTTCTATTCGTAAACCAGGTGGATCCACTAGAGTCATTGCATGTGTGTTCTTTTCCTAAACCACATGGATCCACTAGAGTCATTGCATGTGTGTTCTTTTCCTAAACCACATTGATCCACTAAAGTCATTGCATGTGTGTTCTTTTCCTAAACCACATGGATCCACTAGTGACATTGCATATGTGTTCTTTTCCTAAAACACATTGATCCACTAGAGTCATTGCATGTGTGTTCTTTTCCTAAACCACATTGATCCACTAGTGACATTGCATGTGTGTTCTTTTCTTGAACCACATTGATCCACTGGTGACATTTGCATGTGTGTTCTTTTCCTAAACGACATGGATCTACTGGAGCCATTGTATATGTGTTCTTTTCCTAAACCACATTGATCCACTAGTGTCATTGCATGTGTGTTCTTTTCCTAAACCACATTGATCCACTGGTGACATTTGCATGTGTGTTCTTTTCCTAAAACACATGCGTCCACTGTTGACATTGCATGTGTGTTCTTTTTCGAAACCACATGGATCCACTAGAGACATTGCATGTGTGTTCTTTTCCTAAACCACACGGATCCACTTGTGGCATTGCATGTGATTTCTTCTCCTAAACCACATAAATTCACTGGAGTCATTGCATTTGTGTTCTTTTCCTAAACCACATTGATCCACTAGTGACATTTGTATGTGTGTTGTTTTCCTAAACCACATGCATCCACTAGAGACATTGCATGTGTGTTCTTTTCCTAAACAACATGGATCCACTTGAGTCATTGCATGTGTGTTCTTTTCCTAAACCACATTGATCCACTAGAATCATCGCATGTGTGTTCTATTCCTAAACCACATTGATCTGCTAGGGACATTGCATGTGTGTTCTTGTCCTGAACCACATTGATCCACTAGTGACATTGCTTGTGTGGTCTTTTCCTAAAACACATGTATCCGCTGGTGACATTGCATTTATGTTATTTTCCTAAATCACATTGATCCACTAGTGACCTTGCATGTGTGTTCTTTTCCAGAACCACATTGATCCACTATTGACATTGCATGTGTGTTATTTTCCTAAACCACATCGATCCACTAGTGACATTGCATGTGTGTTCTTTTCCTAAACCACAAGGATCCGCTGGAGTCATTGCATGTGTGTTACTTTCCTGAACCACATTGATCCACTTGTGACATTTGCATGTGTGTTCTTTTCCTAAACCACATTGATCCACTAGAGTCATTGCACGTGTGTTGTTTTCCTAAACCACATGGATATACTAGGGACATTGCATGTGTCTTTTCCTAAACCACATTGATCCACTAGTGACATTGCATGTGTCTTTTTTTCCTAAACCACATGGATCCACTAGTGACATTGCATCTGTGTTCTTTTCCTACAACACATCGATCCGCTTGTGACATTTGTATGTGTGTTATTTTCCTAAACCACATGGATCCACTAATGACATTGTATGTGTGTTCTTTTCCTAAACCACATGGATCCACTAGAGTCATTGCATGTGTGTTATTTTCCTAAACCACATTGATCCACTGGTGACATTGCTTGTGTGTTCTTTTCCTGAACCACATTGATCAACTGGTGACATTTGCATGTGTGTTCTTTTCCTAAACTACATGGATATACTGGAGTCGTTGCATGTGTGTTCTTTTCCTAAACTACATGGATATACTGTAGTCGTTGCATGTCTGTTCATTTCATTAACCACATTGATCAACTAGTGACATTTGCATGTGTGTTCTTTTCCTAAACTACATGGATATACTAGAGTCGTTGCATGTGTGTTCTTTTCCTAAACTACATGGATATGATGGAGTCATTGCATGTCTGTTCTTTTCCTGGACCACATTGATCAACTAGTGACATTTGCATGTGTGTTCTTTTCCTAAACTACATGGATATACTGGAGTCATTGCATGTGTGTTCTTTTCCTAAACTACATGGATATACTGGAGTCGTTGCATATGTGTTTTTTTGCTAAAACACATTGATCCACTAGCGACATTTGCATGTGTGTTCTTTTCCTAAAACACATGGATCCACTGTTGAGATTGCATGTGTGTTCTTTTACTAAACCACATGGATCCACTGGTGACATTGCATGTGTGTTCTTTTCCTAAACTACATGGATCCACTAGAGACATTGCATGTGTGTTGTTTTCCTAAGCCACGTGGATCCACTGATGACATTGCATGTGTGTTGTTTATCCTAAACCACATGGATCCACTGGAGTCATTGCATGTGTGTTATTTTCCTAAACCACATTGATCCACTAGTGGCATTTTCATGTGTTATCTTTTCCTAAACCACATTGATCCACGAGAGTCATTGCATGTGTGTTCTTTTCCTAAACCACATGGATCCATTAGTGACATTTGTATGCGTGTCCTTTTCCTAAACCACATGGATCCACTAGAGTCATTGCACGTGTGTTCTTTTCCTAAACAAAATTGAATCCACTAGTGACATTGCATGTGTGGTCTTTTCCACCACATGGATCGACTAGAGACATTGCATGTGTGTTATTTTCCGAAACCACATGGATCCACTAGAGTCATTGCATGTGTGTTCTTTTCCTAAACCACATGGATCCACTGGTCACATTGCATGTGTGTTCTTTTCCTAGACCATATTGATCCACTGGTGACATTGCATCCATGTTCTTTTCCTAAACCACATTGATCCACTGGTGACATTTGCATGTGTGTTCTTTTCCTAAACGACATAGATCCACTAGAGTCATTGCATGTGTGTTCTTCTCCTAAACCACATGGATCCACTGGTAACATTGCATCTTCTTTCCTTTCCTAAACCACATTGATCCACTAGTGATATTGCGTGTGTGTTCGTTTCCTAAACCACATTGATCCACAAGTGACATTGGATGTGTGTTTCTTTTCCTAAACCACAAGGATCCACTAGATTAATTGCATGTGTGATCTTTTCCTGAACCACATTGATCCACTAGAATCATTGCATGCGTGTTCTATTCCTAAACCACATGGATCCACTAGAGTCATTGCATGTGTGTTCTTTTCCTAAACCACATTGATCCACTAGATTCATTGCATGTGTGTTCTTTTCCTAAACCACATTGATCCACTAAAGTCAT
Source organism: Avena sativa (assembly GCA_916181665.1). Taxonomy (NCBI): domain Eukaryota; kingdom Viridiplantae; phylum Streptophyta; class Magnoliopsida; order Poales; family Poaceae; genus Avena; species Avena sativa. The sequence continues at coordinate 419,497,877 of OV702289.1, read as the reverse complement.
TGCATGTGTGTTCTTTTCCTAAACCACATGGATCCACTAGTGACATTGCATATGTGTTCTTTTCCTAAAACACATTGATCCACTAGAGTCATTACACCTGTGTTCTTTTCCTAAACCACATTGATCCACTGGTGACATTACATGTGTGTTCTTTTCCTGAACCACATTGATCCACTAGTGACATTTGCATGTGTGTTCTTTTCCTAGACGACATGGATCTACTAGGGTCATTGCATATGTGTTCTTTTCCTAAACCACATTGATCCACTAGTTTCATTGCATGTGTGTTATTTTCCTAAAACACATTGATCCACTGGTGACATTTGCATGTGTGTTCTTTTCCTAAAACACATGCATCCACTGGTGACATTGCATGTGTGTTCTTTTCCTAAACCACATGGATCCACTAGAGACATTGGATGTGTGTTCTTTTCCTAAACCACACGGATCCACTGGTGGCATTGCATGTGTTTTCTTCTCCTAAACCACACGAATTCACTAGAGTCATTGCATTTGTGTTCTTATCCTAAACCACATGGATCCACTAGTGACATTTGTATGTGTGTTGTTTTCCTAAACCACATGCATCCACTAGAGACATGTCATGTGTGTTCTTTTTGTAAACAACATGGATTCACTTGAGTCATTGCATGTGTGTTCTTTTCCTAAACCACATTGATCGACTAGAATCATTGCATGTGTGTTCTTTTCCTAAACCACATTGATCCGCTAGTGACATTGCATGTGTGTTCTTGTCCTGAACCACATTGATCCACTAGTGACATTGCTTGTGTGATCTTTTCCTAAACCACATGTATCCCCTGGTGACATTGCATTTATGTTATTTGCCTAAACCACATTGATCCACTAGTGACCTTGCATGTGTGTTCTTTTCCAGAACCACATTGATCCACAGTTGACATTGCATGTGTGTTATTTTCCTAAACCACATCGATCCACTAGTGACATTGCATGTGTGTTTTTTTCCTAAACCACATGGATCCGCTGGAGTCATTGCACGTGTGTTCCTTTCCTAAACCACATTGATCCACTAGTGACATTTGCATGTGTGTTCTTTTCATAAAACACATTGATCCACTAGAGTCATTGCACGTGTGTTGTTTTCCTAAACCACATGGATATACTAGGGACATTGCATGTGTCTTTTCCTAAACCACATTGATCCACTAGTGACATTGCATGTGTATTTTTTCCTAAAGCACATGGATCCACTAGTGACATTGCATCTGTGTTCTTTTCCTACAACACATCGATCCATTTGTGACATTTGTATGTGTGTTATTTTCCTAAACCACATTGATCCACTAGTGACAGTGCATGTGTGTTCTTTTCCTAAACCACATGTATCCACTAGTGACATAACATGTGTGTTCTTGTCCTTAACCACATTGATCCACTAATGACATTGCATGCGTGTTCTTTTCCTGAAACACATTAATCCATTTGTGGCATTGCATGTGTGTTCTTTTCCTAAACCACATGGCTCCACTGGTGACATTGCATGTGTGTTATTTCCCTCAACCACATGGATCCACTGGAGTCATTGCATGTCTACCTTTTCCTGAACCACATTGTTCCAATGGTGACATTTGAATGCGTGTTCTTTTCCTAAACCACATTGATCCACTCATGACATTGCATGTGTGTTCTTTTCCTAAACCACATGGATCCACTAGATTAATTGCATGTGTGTTTTTTTCTAAACCACATGGATCCACTAGTGACATTGCATGTGTGTTCTTTTCCTAAACCACGAGGATCCACTATTTACATTGCATGTGTGTTACTTTCCTAAACCAGATGGATCCACTAGTGACATTGGATGTGTGTTCTTTTCCTAAAACACATTGATCCATTGGTGACATTTGCATGTTTGTTCTTTTCCTAAACCACATGGATCCTCTATATTCATTCATGTGCGTTCTTTTCCTAAACCACATGGATCCATTAAAGACATTGCATGTTTGTTCTTTTCGTAAAGCACATGGATCCACTGGAGTCATTGCATCTGTTCTTTTCCTAAACCACATGGATCCACTAGAGTCATTGCGTGTGTGTTCGTTTCCAAAACCACATTGGTCCACAAGTGACATTGGATGTGTGTTTCTTTTCCTAAACCACAAGGATCCACTAGAGTCATTTCATGTGTGATCTTTTCCTGAACCACATTGATCCACTAGAATCATTGCATGCGTGTTCTATTCCTAAACCACATGGATCCACTAGAGTCATTGCATGCGTGTTCTTTTCCAAAACCACATGGATCCACTAGAGTCATTACATGTGTGTTCTTTTCCTAAACCACATTGATCCACTAAAGTCATTGCATGTGTGTTCTTTTCCTAAACCACATGGATCCACTAGTGACATTGTATATGTGTTCTTTTCCTAAAACACATTGATCCACTAGATCCATTGCATGTGTGTTCTTTTCCTAAACCACATTGATCCACTGGTGACATTGCATGTTTGTTCTTTTCCCGAACCACATTGATCCACTGGTGACATTTGCATGTGTGTTCTTTTCCTAAACGACATGGATCTACTGGAGTCATTGCATATGTGTTCTTTTCCTAAACCACATTGATCCACTAGTGTCATTGCATGTGTGTTCTTTTCCTAAACCACATTGATCCACTGGTGACATTTGCATGTGTGATCTTTTCCTAAAACACATGCATCCACTGTTGACATTGCATGTGTGTTAATTCCTAAACCACATGGATCCACTGGTGACATTGCATGTATGTTTTTTTCCTAAACCACATGGATCCACTAGAGACATTTCATGTGTGTCCTTTTCCTAAACCACACGGATCCACTGGTGACATTGCATGTGTGTTCATTTCCTAAACCACATGGATCCACTAGTGACATTTGTATGTGTGTTGTTTTCCTATACCACATGCATCCACTAGAGACATTGCATGTGTGTTCTTTTCCTAAACAACATGGATCCACTTCAGTCATTGCATGTGTGTTCTTTTCCTAAACCACATTGATATACTAGAATCATTGCATGTGTGTTCTTTTCCTAAACCATATTGATCCGCTAGTGACATTGCATGTGTGTTCTTGTCCTGAACCACAATGATCCACTAGTGACATTGCTTGTGTGATCTTTTCCTAAACCACATGTATCCGCTGGTGACATTGCATTTATGTTATTTTCCTAAACCACATTGATCCACTAGTGACCTTGCATGTGTGTTCTTTTCAAGAACCACATTGATCCACTGTTGACATTGCATGTGTGTTATTTTCCTAAACCACATCGATCCACTAGTGACGTTGCATGTGTGTTCTTTTCCTAAACCACATGGATCCGCTGGAGTCATTGCATGTGTGTTCCTTTCCGGAACCACATTGATCCACTGGTGACATTTGCATGTGTATTCTTTTCCTAAACCACATTGATCCACTAGAGTCATTGCATGTGTGTTGTTTTCCTAAACCACATGGATATACTAGGGACATTGCATGTGTCTTATCCTAAACCACATTGATCCACTAGTGACATTGCATGTGTATTTTTTTCCTAAACCACATGGATCCACTAGTGACATTGCATCTGTGTTCTTTTCCTACAACACATCGATCCCCTTGTAACATTTGTATCTGTGTTATTTTCCTAAACCACATGGATCCACTAATGGCATTGCATGTGTGTTATTTTCCTAACCCACATTGATCCACTGGTGACATTGCTTGTGTGTTCTTTTCCTGAACCACATTGATCAACTAGTGACATTTGCATGTGTGTTCTTTTCCTAAACTACATGGATATACTAGAGTCGTTGCATGTGTGTTCTTTTCCTAAACTACATGGATATACTGGAGTCGTTGCATGTGTGTTCTTTTCCTGAACCACATTGATCAACTAGTGACATTTGCATGTATGTTCTTTTCCTAAACTACATGGATATACTGGAGTCGTTGCACGTGTGTTCTTTTCCTGAACTACATGGATATACTAGAGTCATTGCATGTGTGTTCTTTTCCTGAACCACATTGATCAACTAGTGACATTTGCATGTGTGTTCTTTTCCTAAACTACATGGATATACTGGAGTCGTTGCATGTGTGTTCTTTTCCTAAACTACATGGATATACTGGAGTCGTTGCATATGTGTTTTTTTCCTAAAACACATTGATCCACTAGCGACATTTGAATGTGTGTTCTTTTCCTAAAACACATGGATCCACTGTTGACATTGCATGTGTGTTCTTTTACTAAACCACATGGATCCACTGGTGACATTGCATGTGTGTTCTTTTCCTAAACCACATGGATCCACTAGAGACATTGCATGTGTGTTCTTTTCCTAAGCCACATGGATCCACTGATGACATTCCATGTGTGTTGTTTATCCTAAACCACATGGATCCACTCGAGTCATTGCATGTGTGTTCTTTTCCTAAACCACATTGATCCACTAGTGACATTTTCATGTGTTATCTTTTCCTAAACCACATTGATCCACTAGAGTCATTGCATGTGTGTTCTTTTCCTAAACCACATGGATCCACTAGTGACATTTGTATGCGTGTTCTTTTCCTAAACCACGTGGATCCACTAGAGTCATTGCACGTGGGTTCTTTTCCTAAACAAAATTGAATCCACTAGTGACATTGCATGTGTGGTCTTTTCCACCAGATGGATCGACTAGAGACATTGCATGTGTGTTCTTTTCCAAAACCACATGGATCCACTAGAGTCATTGCATGTGTTTTCTTTTCCTAAACCACATGGATCCACTGGTGACATTGCATGTGTGTTCTTTTCCTAGACCACATTGATCCACTAGTGACATTGCATCCATGTTCTTTTCCTAAACCACATTGATCCACTGGTGACATTTGCATGTGTGTTCTTTTCCTAAACCACATGGATCCACTGGTAACATTGCATCTTCTTTGTTTTCCTAAACCACATGGATCCACTAGTGATATTGCGTGTGTGTTCTTTTCCTAAACCACAATGATCCACTAGTGACATTGCATGTTTGTTCTTTTCCTGAACAACATTGATCCACTGGTGACATTGCATGTGTGTTCTTTTGGCTGAAACCATTGATCCACCAGTGACATTTGCATGTGTGTTATTTTTCTAAACCACATTGATCCACTAGTGACTTTTGGATGTGTGTTCTTTTCCTATACCACATGGATCCACTAGAGTCATTGCACGTGTATTATTTTCCTAAACCACATGGATCCACTGGTGACATTGCATCTGTGTTCTTTTCCTAAACCACATGGATCCACCGGTGATATTGCATGTGTGTTGTTTTCCAAAACCACATGGATGCGCCGATGTCATTGCATGTGTGTTCTTTTCCTAAACCACATTGATCCACTAGAGTCATTGCACGTGTGTTGTTTTCCTAAACCACATGGATATACTAGGGACATTGCATGTGTCTTTTCCTAAACCACATTGATCCACTAGGGACATTGCATGTGTATTTTTTTCCTAAACCACATGGATCCACTAGTGACATTGCATATGTGTTCTTTTCGTACAACACATCGATCCACTTGTGACTTTTGTATGTGTGTTATTTTCCTAAACTACATGGATCCACTAATGACATTGCTTGTGTGTTCTTTTCCTAAACCACATGGATCCACTAGAGTCATTGCATGCGTCTTCTTTTCCTAAACCACATTGATCCACTGGTGACATTGCTTGTGTGTTCTTTTCCTGAACCACATTGATCAACTAGTGACATTTGCATGGGTGTTCTTTTCCTAAACCACATGGATCCACTAGTGACATTTGTATGTGTGTTGTTTTCCTAAACCAAATTGATTTACTAGAGTCATTGCACGTGTGTTCTTTTCCTGAACCACATTGATCCACTAGTGACATTTGCATGTGTGTTCTTTTCCTAAACTACATGGATATACTGGAGTCGTTGCATGTGTGTTCTTTCCCTAAACTACATGGATATACTGGAGTCATTGCATGTGTTCTTTTCCTGAACCACATTGATCAACTAGTGACATTTGCATGTGTGTTCTTTTCCTAAACTACATGGATATACTAGAGTCGTTGCATGTGTGTTCTTTTCCTAAACTACATGGATATACTGGAGTCGTTGCATATGTGTTTTTTCCTAAAACACATTGATCCACTAGCGACATTTGCATGTGTGTTCTTTTCCTAAAACACATGGATCCACTGTTGACATTGCATGTGTGTTCTTTTACTAAACCACATGGATCCACTAGTGACATTGCATGTGTGTTCTTTTCCTAAACCAGATGGATCCACTAGAGACAGTGCATGTGTGTTCTTTTCCTAAGCCACATGGATCCACTGATGACATTCCATGTGTGTTGTTTATCCTAAACCACATGGATCCACTCGAGTCATTGCATGTGTGTTCTTTTCCTAAACCACATTGATCCACTAGTGACATTTTCATGTGTTATCTTTTCCTAAACCACATTGATCCACTAGAGTCATTGCATGTGTGTTCTTTTCCTAAACCACATGGATCCACTAGTGACATTTGTATGCGTGTTCTTTTCCTAAACCACGTGGATCCACTAGAGTCATTGCACGTGTGTTCTTTTCCTAAACAAGATTGAATCCACTAGTGACATTGCATGTGTGGTCTTTTCCACCACATGGATCGACTAGAGACATTGCATGTGTGTTCTTTTCCTAAACCATATGGATCCACTAGAGTCATTGCATGTGTGTTCTTTTCCTAAACCACATGGATCCACTGGTGACATTGCATGTGTGTTCTTTTCCTAGACCACATTGATCCACTAGATCCATTGCATGTGTGTTCTTTTCCTAAACCACATGGATCCACTATAGTCATTACATGTGTGTTCTTTTCCTAAACCACATTGATCCACTAAAGTCATTGCATGTGTGTTCTTTTCCTAAACCACATGGATCCACTAGTGACATTGTATATGTGTTCTTTTCCTAAAACACATTGATTCACTAGATTCATTGCATGTGTGTTCTTTTCCTAAACCACATTTATCCACTGGTGACATTGCATGTTTGTTCTTTCCCTGAACCACATTGATCCACTAGTGACATTTGCATGTGTGTTCTTTTCCTAAACGACATGGATCTACTAGAGTCATTGCATATGTGTTCTTTTCCTAAACCACATTGATCCACTAGTGTCATTGCATGTGTGTTCTTTTCCTAAACCACATTGATCCATTGGTGACATTTGCATGTGTGTTCTTTTCCTAAAACACATGCATCCACTATTGACATTGCATGTGTGTTAATTCCTAAACCACATGGATCCACTGGTGACATTGCATGTATGTTTTTTTCCTAAACCACATGGATCCACTAGAGACATTGCATGTGTGTCCTTTTCCTAAACCACACGGATCCACTGGTGGCATTGCATGTGTTTTCTTCTCCTAAACCACATAAATTCACTGGAGTCATTGCATTTGTGTTCATTTCCTAAACCCCATGGATCCACTAGTGACATTTGTATGTGTGTTGTTTTCCTAAACCACATGCATCCACTACAGACATTGCATGTGTGTTCTTTTCCTAAACAACATGGATCCACTTCAGTCATTGCATGTGTGTTCTTTTCGTAAACCACATTGATCCACTAGAATCATTGCATGTGTGTTCTTTTCCTAAACCATATTGATCCGCTAGTGACATTGCATGTGTGTTCTTGTCCTGAACCACAATGATCCACTAGTGACATTGCTTGTGTGATATTTTCCTAAACCACATGTATCCGCTGGTGACATTGCATTTATGTTATTTTCCTAAACCACATTGATCCACTAGTGACCTTGCATGTGTGTTCTTTTCCAGAACCACATTGATCCACTGTTGACATTGCATGTGTGTTATTTTCCTAAACCACATCGATCCACTAGTGACATTGCATGTGTGTTCTTTTCTTAAACCACATGGATCCACTGGAGTCATTGCATGTGTGTTCCTTTCCGGAACCACATTGATCCACTGGTGACATTTGCATGTGTATTCTTTTCCTAAACCACATTGATCCACTAGAGTCATTGCACGTGTGTTGTTTTACTAAACCACATGGATATACTAGGGACATTTCATGTGTCTTTTCCTAAACCACATTTGATCCACTAGTGACATTGCATGTGTATTTTTTTCCTAAACCACATGGATCCACTAGTGACATTGCATATGTGTTCTTTTCCTACAACACATCGATCCCCTTGTGACATTTGTATCTGTGTTATTTTCCTAAACCACATGGATCCACTAATGACATTGCATGTGTGTTATTTTCCTAAACCACATTGATCCACTGGTGACATTGCTTGTGTGTTCTTTTCCTAAACCACATTGATCAACTAGTGACATTTGCATGTGTGTTCTTTTCCTAAACTACATGGATATACTAGAGTCGTTGCATGTGTGTTCTTTTCCTAAACTACATGGATATACTGGAGTAGTTGCATGTGTGTTCTTTTCCTGAACCACATTGATCAACTAGTGACATTTGCATGTGTGTTCTTTTCCTAAACTACATGGATATACTGGAGTCGTTGCATGTGTGTTCTTTTCCTAAACTACATGGATATACTGGAGTCATTGCATGTGTGTTCTTTTCCTGAACCACATTGATCAACTAGTGACATTTGCATGTGTGTTCTTTTCTTAAACTACATGGATATACTGGAGTCGTGCATGTGTGTTCTTTTCCTAAGCTACATGGATATACTGGAGTCGTTGCATATGTGTTTTTTTCCTAAATCACATTGATCCACTAGCAAACTTTGCATGTGTGTTCTTTTCCTAAAACACATGGATCCACTATTGACATTGCATGTGTGTTCTTTTACTAAACCACATGGATCCACTGGTGACATTGCATGTGTGTTCTTTTCCTAAACCACATGGATCCACTAGAGACATTGCATGTGTGTTCTTTTCCTAAGCCACATGGATCCACTGATGACATTCCATGTGTGTTGTTTATCCTAAACCACATGGATCCACTCGAGTCATTGCATGTGTGTTCTTTTCCTAAACCACATTGATCCACTAGTGACATTTTCATGTGTTATCTTTTCCTAAACCACATTGATCCACTAGAGTCATTGCATGTGTGTTCTTTTCCTAAACCACATGGATCCACTAGTGAATTTTGTATGCGTGTTCTTTTCCTAAACCACGTGGATCCACTAGAGTCATTGCACATGTGTTCTTTTCCTAAACAAAATTGAATCCACTAGTGACATTGCATGTGTGGTCTTTTCCACCACATGGATCGACTAGAGACATTGCATGTGTGTTCTTTTCCTAAACCACATGGATCCACTAGAGTCATTGCATGTGTGTTCTTTTCCTAAACCACATGGATCCACTAGTGACATTGCATGTGTGTTCTTTTCCTAGACCACATTGATCCACTAGTGACATTGCATCCCTGTTCTTTTCCTAAACCACATTGATCCACTGGTGACATTTGCATGTGTGTTCTTTTCCTAAACCACATGGATCCACTAGAGTCATTGGATATGTTTTCTTCTCCTAAACCACATGGATCCACTGGTGACATTGCAACTTCTTTATTTTCCTAAACCACATGGATCCACTAGTGATATTGCGTGTGTGTTCTTTTCCTAAACCACAATGATCCACTAGTGACATTGCATGTGTGTTTTTTCCTGAACAACATTGATCCACTGGTGACATTGCATGTGTGTTGTTTTGGCTGAAACCATTGATCCACCAGTGACATTTGCATGTGTGTTATTTTTCTAAACCACATTGATCCACTAGTGACTTTTGGATGTGTGTTCTTTTCCTATACCACATGGATCCACTAGAGTCATTGCACGTGTATTATTTTCCTAAACCACATGGATCCACTGGTGATATTGCATCTGTGTTCTTTTCCTAAACCACATGGATCCACCGGTGATATTGCACGTGTGTTCCTTTTCAAAACCACATGGATGCGCCGATGTCATTGCATGTGTGTTCTTTTTTCTAAACCACATTGATCCACTAGAGTCATTGCACGTGTGTTGTTTTCCTAAACCACATGGATATACTAGGGACATTGCATGTGTCTTTTCCTAAACCACATTGATCCACTAGTGACATTGCATGTGTATTTTTTTCCTAAACCACATGGATCCACTAGTGACATTGCATATGTGTTCTTTTCGTACAACACATCGATGCACTTGTGACATTTGTATGTGTGTTATTTTCCTAAACCACATGGATCCACTAATGACATTGCATGTGTGTTCTTTTCCTAAACCACATGGATCCACTAGAGTCATTGCATGCGTGTTCTTTTCCTAAACCACATTGATCCACTGGTGACATTGCTTGTGTGTTCTTTTCCTGAACCACATTGATCAACTAGTGACATTTGCATGTGTGTTCTTTTCCAAAACCACATGGATCCACTAGTGACATTTGTACGTGTGTTCTTTTCCTGAACCACAATGATCCACTGGTGACATTTGCATGTGTGTTCTTTTCCTAAACTACATGGATATACTGGAGTCGTTGCATGTGTGTTCTTCCTAAACTACATGAATATACTGGAGTCATTGCATGTGTTCTTTTCCTGAACCACATTGATCAACTAGTGACATTTGCATGTGTGTTCTTTTCCTAAACTACATGGATATACTAGAGTCGTCGCATGTGTGTTCTTTTCCTAAACTACATGGATATACTGGAGTCGTTGCATGTGTGTTCTTTTCCTAAACCACATGGATCCACTAGAGTCATTGCATGCGTGTTCTTTTCCTAAACCACATTGATCCACTGGTGACATTGCTTGTGTGTTCTTTTCCTGAACCACATTGATCAACTAGTGACATTTGCATGTGTGTTCTTTTCCAAAACCACATGGATCCACTAGTGACATTTGTACGTGTGTTCTTTTCCTGAACCACAATGATCCACTGGTGACATTTGCATGTGTGTTCTTTTCCTAAACTACATGGATATACTGGAGTCGTTGCATGTGTGTTCTTCCTAAACTACATGAATATACTGGAGTCATTGCATGTGTTCTTTTCCTGAACCACATTGATCAACTAGTGACATTTGCATGTGTGTTCTTTTCCTAAACTACATGGATATACTAGAGTCGTCGCATGTGTGTTCTTTTCCTAAACTACATGGATATACTGGAGTCGTTGCATGTGTGTTCTTTTCCTAAACTACATGGATATACTGGAGTCGTTGCATATGTGTTTTTTTCCTAAATCACATTGATCCACTAGCGACATTTGCATGTGTGTTCTTTTCCTAAAACACATGGATCCACTATTGACATTGCATGTGTGTTCTTTTACTAAACCACATGGATCCACTGGTGACATTGCATGTGTGTTCTTTTCCTAAACCACATGGATCCACTAGAGACATTGCATGTGTGTTCTTTTCCTAAGCCACATGGATCCACTGATGACATTCCATGTGTGTTGTTTATCCTAAACCACATGGATCCACTCGAGTCATTGCATGTGTGTTCTTTTCCTAAACCACATTGATCCACTAGTGAAATTTTCATGTGTTATCTTTTCCTAAACCACATTGATCCACTAGAGTCATTGCATGTGTGTTCTTTTCCTAAACCACATGGATCCACTAGTGACATTTGTATGCGTGTTCTTTTCCTAAACCACGTGGATACACTAGAGTCATTGCACATGTGTTCTTTTCCTAAACAAAATTGAATCCACTAGTGACATTGCATGTGTGGTCTTTTCGACCACATGGATCGACTAGAGACATTGCATGTGTGTTCTTTTCCTAAACCACATGGATCCACTAGAGTCATTGCATGTGTGTTCTTTTCCTAAACCACATGGATCCACTGGTGACATTTTATGTGTGTTCTTTTCCTAGACCACATTGATCCACTAGTGACATTGCATCCATGTTCTTTTCCTAAATCACATTGATCCACTGGTGACATTTGCATGTGTGTTCTTTTCCTAAACCACATGGATCCACTAGAGTCGTTGCATGTGTTTTCTTCTCCTAAACCACATGGATCCACTGGTGACATTGCATCTTCTTTATTTTCCTAAACCACATGGATCCACTGGTGACATTGCTTGTGTGTTCTTTTCCTAAACCACATTGATCAACTAGTGACATTTGCATGTGTGTTCTTTTCCTAAACTACATGGATATACTAGAGTCGTTGCATGTGTGTTCTTTTCCTAAACTACATGGATATACTGGAGTAGTTGCATGTGTGTTCTTTTCCTGAACCACATTGATCAACTAGTGACATTTGCATGTGTGTTCTTTTCCTAAACTACATGGATATACTGGAGTCGTTGCATGTGTGTTCTTTTCCTCAACTACATGGATATACTGGAGTCATTGCATGTGTGTTCTTTTCCTGAACCACATTTATTAACTAGTGACATTTGCATGTGTGTTCTTTTCTTAAACTACATGGATATACTGGAGTCGTTGCATGTGTGTGCTTTTCCTAAACTACATGGATATACTGGAGTCGTTGCATATGTGTTTTTTTCCTAAATCACATTGATCCACTAGCGAACTTTGCATTTGTGTTCTTTTCCTAAAACACATGGATCCACTATTGACATTGCATGTGTGTTCTTTTACTAAACCACATGGATCCACTGGTGACATTGCATGTGTGTTCTTTTCCTAAACCACATGGATCCACTAGAGACATTGCATGTGTGTTCTTTTCCTAAGCCACATGGATCCACTGATGACATTCCATGTGTGTTGTTTATCCTAAACCACATGGATCCACTCGAGTCATTGCATGTGTGTTCTTTTCCTAAACCACATTGATCCACTAGTGACATTTTCATGTGTTATCTTTTCCTAAACCACATTGATCCACTAGAGTCATTGCATGTGTGTTCTTTTCCTAAACCACATGGATCCACTAGTGAATTTTGTATGCGTGTTCTTTTCCTAAACCACGTGGATCCACTAGAGTCATTGCACATGTGTTCTTTTCCTAAACAAAATTGAATCCACTAGTGACATTGCATGTGTGGTCTTTTCCACAACATGGATCGACTAGAGACATTGCATGTGTGTTCTTTTCCTAAACCACATGGATCCACTAGAGTCATTGCATGTGTGTTCTTTTACTAAACCACATGGATCCACTAGTGACATTGCATGTGTGTTCTTTTCCTAGACCACATTGATCCACTAGTGACATTGCATCCCTGTTCTTTTCCTAAACCACATTGATCCACTGGTGACATTTGCATGTGTGTTCTTTTCCTAAACCACATGGATCCACTAGAGTCATTGCATATGTTTTCTTCTCCTAAACCACATGGATCCACTGGTGACATTGCAACTTCTTTATTTTCCTAAACCACATGGATCCACTAGTGATATTGCGTGTGTGTTCTTTTCCTAAACCACAATGATCCACTAGTGACATTGCATGTGTGTTTTTTCCTGAACAACATTGATCCACTGGTGACATTGCATGTGTGTTGTTTTGGCTGAAACCATTGATCCACCAGTGACATTTGCATGTGTGTTATTTTTCTAAACCACATTGATCCACTAGTGACTTTTGGATGTGTGTTCTTTTCCTATACCACATGGATCCACTAGAGTCATTGCACGTGTATTATTTTCCTAAACCACATGGATCCACTGGTGACATTGCATCTGTGTTCTTTTCCTAAACCACATGGATCCACCGGTGATATTGCACGTGTGTTCTTTTTCAAAACCACATGGATGCGCCGATGTCATTGCATGTGTGTTCTTTTTTCTAAACCACATTGATCCACTAGAGTCATTGCACGTGTGTTGTTTTCCTAAACCACATGGATATACTAGGGACATTGCATGTGTCTTTTCCTAAACCACATTGATCCACTAGTGACATTGCATGTGTATTTTTTTCCTAAACCACATGGATCCACTAGTGACATTGCATATGTGTTCTTTTCGTACAACACATCGATCCACTTGTGACATTTGTATGTGTGTTATTTTCCTAAACCACATGGATCCACTAATGACATTGCATGTGTGTTCTTTTCCTAAACCACATGGATCCACTAGAGTCATTGCATGCGTGTTCTTTTCCTAAACCACATTGATCCACTGGTGACATTGCTTGTGTGTTCTTTTCCTGAACCACATTGATCAACTAGTGACATTTGCATGTGTGTTCTTTTCCAAAACCACATGGATCCACTAGTGACATTTGTACGTGTGTTCTTTTCCTGAACCACATTGATCCACTGGTGACATTTGCATGTGTGTTCTTTTCCTAAACTACATGGATATACTGGAGTCGTTGCATGTGTGTTCTTCCTAAACTACATGGATATACTGGAGTCATTGCATGTGTTCTTTTCCTGAACCACATTGATCAACTAGTGACATTTGCATGTGTGTTCTTTTCCTAAACTACATGGATATACTAGAGTCGTTGCATGTGTGTTCTTTTCCTAAACTACATGGATATACTGGAGTCGTTGCATGTGTGTTCTTTTCCTAAACTACATGGATATACTGGAGTCGTTGCATATGTGTTTTTTTCCTAAATCACATTGATCCACTAGCGACATTTGCATGTGTGTTCTTTTCCTAAAACACATGGATCCACTATTGACATTGCATGTGTGTTCTTTTACTAAACCACATGGATCCACTGGTGACATTGCATGTGTGTTCTTTTCCTAAACCACATGGATCCACTAGAGACATTGCATGTGTGTTCTTTTCCTAAGCCACATGGATCCACTGATGACATTCCATGTGTGTTGTTTATCCTAAACCACATGGATCCACTCGAGTCATTGCATGTGTGTTCTTTTCCTAAACCACATTGATCCACTAGTGACATTTTCATGTGTTATCTTTTCCAAAACCACATTGATCCACTATAGTCATTGCATGTGTGTTCTTTTCCTAAACCACATGGATCCACTAGTGACATTTGTATGCGTGTTCTTTTCCTAAACCACGTGGATACACTAGAGTCATTGCACATGTGTTCTTTTCCTAAACAAAATTGAATCCACTAGTGACATTGCATGTGTGGTCTTTTCCACCAGATGGATCGACTAGAGACATTGCATGTGTGTTCTTTTCCTAAACCACATGGATCCACTAGAGTCATTGCATGTGTGTTCTTTTCCTAAACCACATGGATCCACTGGTGACATTTTATGTGTGTTCTTTTCCTAGACCACATTGATCCACTAGTGACATTGCATCCATGTTCTTTTCCTAAATCACATTGATCCACTGGTGACATTTGCATGTGTGTTCTTTTCCTAAACCACATGGATCCACTAGAGTCATTGCATGTGTTTTCTTCTCCTAAACCACATGGATCCACTGGTGACATTGCATCTTCTTTATTTTCCTAAACCACATGGATCCACTAGTGATATTGCGTGTGTGTTCTTTTCCAAAACCACAATGATCCACTAGTGACATTGCATGTGTGTTTTTTCCTGAACAACATTGATCCACTGGTGACATTGCATGTGTGTTCTTTTCATATACCAGATGGATCCACTAGAGTCATTGCATGTGTGTTATTTTCCTAAACCACATGGATCCACTGGTGACATTTGCATGTGTGTTCTTTTCCTAAACTACATGGATATACTGGAGTCGTTGCATGTGTGTTCTTTTCCTGAACTACATGGATATACTAGAGTCATTGCATGTGTGTTCTTTTCCTGAACCACATTGATCAACTAGTGACATTTGCATGTGTGTTCTTTTCCTAAACTACATGGATATACTGGAGTCGTTGCATGTGTGTTCTTTTCCTAAACTACATGGATATACTGGAGTCGTTGCATATGTGTTTTTTTCCTAAAACACATTGATCCACTAGCGAAATTTGAATGTGTGTTCTTTTCCTAAAACACATGGATCCACTGTTGACATTGCATGTGTGTTCTTTTACTAAACCACATGGATCCACTGGTGACATTGCATGTGTGTTCTTTTCCTAAACCACATGGATCCACTAGAGACATTACATGTGTGTTCTTTTCCTAAGCCACATGGATCCACTGATGACATTCCATGTGTGTTGTTTATCCTAAACCACATGGATCCACTCGAGTCATTGCATGTGTGTTCTTTTCCTAAACCACATTGATCCACTAGTGACATTTTCATGTGTTATCTTTTCCTAAACCACATTGATCCACTAGAGTCATTGCATGTGTGTTCTTTTCCTAAACCACATGGATCCACTAGTGACATTTGTATGCGTGTTCTTTTCCTAAACCACGTGGATCCACTAGAGTCATTGCACGTGGGTTCTTTTCCTAAACAAAATTGAATCCACTAGTGACATTGCATGTGTGGTCTTTTCCACCACATGGATCGACTAGAGACATTGCGTGTGTGTTCTTGTCCTAAACCACATTGATCCACTAGAGTCATTGCATGTGTTTTCTTTTCCTAAACCACATGGATCCACTGGTGACATTGCATGTGTGTTCTTTTCCTAGACCACATTGATCCACTAGTGACATTGCATCCATGTTCTTTTCCTAAACCACATTGATCCACTGGTGACATTTGCATGTGTGTTCTTTTCCTAAACCACATGGATCCACTGGTAACATTGCATCTTCTTTATTTTCCTAAACCACATGGATCCACTAGTGATATTGCGTGTGTGTTCTTTTCCTAAACCACAATGATCCACTAGTGACATTGCATGTTTGTTCTTTTCCTGAACAACATTGATCCACTGGTGACATTGCATGTGTGTTCTTTTGGCTGAAACCATTGATCCACCAGTGACATTTGCATGTGTGTTATTTTTCTAAACCACATTGATCCACTAGTGACTTTTGGATGTGTGTTCTTTTCCTATACCACATGGATCCACTAGAGTCATTGCACGTGTATTATTTTCCTAAACCACATGGATCCACTGGTGACATTGCATCTGTGTTCTTTTCCTAACCACATGGATCCACCGGTGATATTGCATGTGTGTTCTTTTCCAAAACCACATGGATGCGCCGATGTCATTGCATGTGTGTTCTTTTCCTAAACCACATTGATCCACTAGAGTTATTGCACGTGTGTTGTTTTCCTAAACCACATGGATATACTAGGGACATTGCATGTATCTTTTCCTAAACCACATTGATCCACTAGTGACATTGCATGTGTATTTTTTTCCTAAACCACATGGATCCACTAGTGACATTGCATCTGTGTTCTTTTCGTACAACACATCGATCCACTTGTGACTTTTGTATGTGTGTTATTTTCCTAAACCACATGGATCCACTAATGACATTGCTTGTGTGTTCTTTTCCTAAACCACATGGATCCACTAGAGTCATTGCATGCGTCTTCTTTTCCTAAACCACATTGATCCACTGGTGACATTGCTTGTGTGTTCTTTTCCTGAACCACATTGATCAACTAGTGACATTTGCATGGGTGTTCTTTTCCTAAACCACATGGATCCACTAGTGACATTTGTATGTGTGTTGTTTTCCTAAACCAAATTGATTTACTAGAGTCATTGCACGTGTGTTCTTTTCCTGAACCACATTGATCCACTAGTGACATTTGCATGTGTGTTCTTTTCCTAAACCACATGGATCCACTCGAGTCATTGCATGTGTGTTCTTTTCCTAAACCACATTGATCCACTAGTGACATTTTCATGTGTTATCTTTTCCAAAACCACATTGATCCACTAGAGTCATTGCATGTGTGTTCTTTTCCTAAACCACATGGATCCACTAGTGACATTTGTATGCGTGTTCTTTTCCTAAACCACGTGGATACACTAGAGTCATTGCACATGTGTTCTTTTCCTAAACAAAATTGAATCCACTAGTGACATTGCATGTGTGGTCTTTTCCACCAGATGGATCGACTAGAGACATTGCATGTGTGTTCTTTTCCTAAACCACATGGATCCACTAGAGTCATTGCATGTGTGTTCTTTTCCTAAACCACATGGATCCACTGGTGACATTTTATGTGTGTTCTTTTCCTAGACCACATTGATCCACTAGTGACATTGCATCCATGTTCTTTTCCTAAATCACATTGATCCACTGGTGACATTTGCATGTGTGTTCTTTTCCTAAACCACATGGATCCACTAGAGTCATTGCATGTGTTTTCTTCTCCTAAACCACATGGATCCACTGGTGACATTGCATCTTCTTTATTTTCCTAAACCACATGGATCCACTAGTGATATTGCGTGTGTGTTCTTTTCCAAAACCACAATGATCCACTAGTGACATTGCATGTGTGTTTTTTCCTGAACAACATTGATCCACTGGTGACATTGCATGTGTGTTCTTTTCATATACCAGATGGATCCACTAGAGTCATTGCATGTGTGTTATTTTCCTAAACCACATGGATCCACTGGTGACATTTGCATGTGTGTTCTTTTCCTAAACTACATGGATATACTGGAGTCGTTGCATGTGTGTTCTTTTCCTGAACTACATGGATATACTAGAGTCATTGCATGTGTGTTCTTTTCCTGAACCACATTGATCAACTAGTGACATTTGCATGTGTGTTCTTTTCCTAAACTACATGGATATACTGGAGTCGTTGCATGTGTGTTCTTTTCCTAAACTACATGGATATACTGGAGTCGTTGCATATGTGTTTTTTTCCTAAAACACATTGATCCACCAGCGACATTTGAATGTGTGTTCTTTTCCTAAAACACATGGATCCACTGTTGACATTGCATGTGTGTTCTTTTACTAAACCACATGGATCCACTGGTGACATTGCATGTGTGTTCTTTTCCTAAACCACATGGATCCACTAGAGACATTACATGTGTGTTCTTTTCCTAAGCCACATGGATCCACTGATGACATTCCATGTGTGTTGTTTATCCTAAACCACATGGATCCACTCGAGTCATTGCATGTGTGTTCTTTTCCTAAACCACATTGATCCACTAGTGACATTTTCATGTGTTATCTTTTCCTAAACCACATTGATCCACTAGAGTCATTGCATGTGTGTTCTTTTCCTAAACCACATGGATCCACTAGTGACATTTGTATGCGTGTTCTTTTCCTAAACCACGTGGATCCACTAGAGTCATTGCACGTGGGTTCTTTTCCTAAACATAATTGAATCCACTAGTGACATTGCATGTGTGGTCTTTTCCACCACATGGATCGACTAGAGACATTGCGTGTGTGTTCTTGTCCTAAACCACATTGATCCACTAGAGTCATTGCATGTGTTTTCTTTTCCTAAACCACATGGATCCACTGGTGACATTGCATGTGTGTTCTTTTCCTAGACCACATTGATCCACTAGTGACATTGCATCCATGTTCTTTTCCTAAACCACATTGATCCACTGGTGACATTTGCATGTGTGTTCTTTTCCTAAACCACATGAATCCACTGGTAACATTGCATCTTCTTTATTTTCCTAAACCACATGGATCCACTAGTGATATTGCGTGTGTGTTCTTTTCCTAAACCACAATGATCCACTAGTGACATTGCATGTTTGTTCTTTTCCTGAACAACATTGATCCACTGGTGACATTGCATGTGTGTTCTTTTGGCTGAAACCATTGATCCACCAGTGACATTTGCATGGGTGTTATTTTTCTAAACCACATTGATCCACTAGTGACTTTTGGATGTGTGTTCTTTTCCTATACCACATGGATCCACTAGAGTCATTGCACGTGTATTATTTTCCTAAACCACATGGATCCACTGGTGACATTGCATCTGTGTTCTTTTCCTAACCACATGGATCCACCGGTGATATTGCATGTGTGTTCTTTTCCAAAACCACATGGATGCGCCGATGTCATTGCATGTGTGTTCTTTTCCTAAACCACATTGATCCACTAGAGTCATTGCACGTGTGTTGTTTTCCTAAACCACATGGATATACTAGGGACATTGCATGTATCTTTTCCTAAACCACATTGATCCACTAGTGACATTGCATGTGTATTTTTTTCCTAAACCACATGGATCCACTAGTGACATTGCATCTGTGTTCTTTTCGTACAACACATCGATCCACTTGTGACTTTTGTATGTGTGTTATTTTCCTAAACCACATGGATCCACTAATGACATTGCTTGTGTGTTCTTTTCCTAAACCACATGGATCCACTAGAGTCATTGCATGCGTCTTCTTTTCCTAAACCACATTGATCCACTGGTGACATTGCTTGTGTGTTCTTTTCCTGAACCACATTGATCAACTAGTGACATTTGCATGGGTGTTCTTTTCCTGAACCACATGGATCCACTAGTGACATTTGTATGTGTGTTGTTTTCCTAAACCAAATTGATTTACTAGAGTCATTGCACGTGTGTTCTTTTCCTGAACCACATTGATCCACTAGTGACATTTGCATGTGTGTTCTTTTCCTAAACTACATGGATATACTGGAGTCGTTGCATGTGTGTTCTTTCCCTAAACTACATCGATATACTGGAGTCATTGCATGTGTTCTTTTCCTGAACCACATTGATCAACTAGTGACATTTGCATGTGTGTTCTTTTCCTAAACTACATGGATATACTAGAGTCATTGCATGTGTGTTCTTTTCCTAAACTACATGGATATACTAGAGTCGTTGCATATGTGTTTTTTTCCTAAAACACATTGATCCAATAGCGACATTTGCATGTGTGTTCTTTTCCTAAAACACATGGATCCACTGTTGACATTGCATGTGTGTTCTTTTCCTAAACCACATGGATCCACTAGAGACATTGCATGTGTGTTCTTTTCCTAAGCCACATGGATCCACTGATGACATTCCATGTGTGTTGTTTATCCTAAACCACATGGATCCACTCGAGTCATTGCATTTGTGTTCTTTTCCTAAACCACATTGATCCACTAGTGACATTTTCATGTGTTATCTTTTCCTAAACCACATTGATCCACTAGAGTCATTGCATGTGTGTTCTTTTCCTAAACCACATGGATCCACCAGTGACATTTGTATGCGTGTTCTTTTCCTAAACCACGTGGATCCACTAGAGTCATTGCACGTGTGTTCTTTTCCTAAACAAAATTGAATCCACTAGTGACATTGCATGTGTGGTCTTTTCCACCACATGGATCGACTAGAGACATTGCATGTGTGTTCTTTTCCTAAACCACATGGATCCACTAGAGTCATTGCATGTGTATTCTTTTCCTAAACCACATGGATCCACTGGTGACATTGCATGTGTGTTCTTTTCCTAGACCACATTGATCCACTGGACCCATTGCATGTGTGTTCTTTTCCTAAACCACATGGATCCACTAGAGTCATTACATGTGTGTTCTTTTCCTAAACCACATTGATCGACTAAAGTCATTGCATGTGTGTTCTTTTCCTAAACCACATGGATCCACTAGTGACATTGTATATGTGTTCTTTTCCTAAAACACATTGATCCACTAGAGTCATTGCATGTGTGTTCTTTTCCTAAACCACATTTATCCACTGGTGACATTGCATGTTTGTTCTTTTCCTGAACCACATTGATCCACTAGTGACATTTGCATGTGTGTTCTTTTCCTAAACGACATGGATCTACTGGAGTCATTGCATATGTGTTCTCTTCCTAAACCACATTGATCCACTAGTGTCATTGCATGTGTGTTCTTTTCCTAAACCACATTGATCCACTGGTGACATTTGCATGTGTGTTCTTTTCCTAAAACACATGCATCCACTGTTGACATTGCATGTGTGTTAATTCCTAAACCACATGGATCCACTGGTGACATTGCATGTATGTTTTTTTCCTAAACCACATGGATCCACTAGAGACATTGCACGTGTGTCCTTTTCCTAAACCACACGGATCCACTGGTGGCATTGCATGTGTTTTCTTCTCCTAAACCACATAAATTCACTGGAGTCATTGCATTTGTGTTCATTTCCTAAACCCCATGGATCCACTAGTGACATTGGTATGTGTGTTGTTTTCCTAAACCACATGCATCCACTACAGACATTGCATGTGTGTTCTTTTCCTAAACAACATGGATCCACTTCAGTCATTGCATGTGTGTTCTTTTCGTAAACCACATTGATCCACTAGAATCATTGCATGTGTGTTCTTTTCCTAAACCATATTGATCCGCTAGTGACATTGCATGTGTGTTCTTGTCCTGAACCACAATGATCCACTAGTGACATTGCTTGTGTGATCTTTTCCTAAACCACATGTATCCGCTGGTGACATTGCATTTATGTTATTTTCCTAAACCACATTGATCCACTAGTGACCTTGCATGTGTGTTCTTTTCCAGAACCACATTGATCCACTGTTGACATTGCATGTGTGTTATTTTCCTAAACCACATCGATCCACTAGTGACATTGCATGTGTGTTCTTTTCTTAAACCACATGGATCCGCTGGAGTCATTGCATGTGTGTTCCTTTCCGGAAACACATTGATCCACTGGTGACATTTGCATGTGTATTCTTTTCCTAAACCACATTGATCCACTAGAGTCATTGCACGTGTGTTGTTTTCCTAAACCACATGGATATACTAGGGACATTGCATGTGTCTTTTCCTAAACCACATTTGATCCACTAGTGACATTGCATGTGTATTTTTTTCCTAAACCACATGGATCCACTAGTGACATTGCATCTATGTTCTTTTCGTACAACACATCGATCCCCTTGTGACATTTGTATCTGTGTTATTTTCCTAAACCACATGGATCCACTAATGACATTGCATGTGTGTTATTTTCCTAAACCACATTGATCCACTGGTGACATTGCTTGTGTGTTCTTTTCCTAAACCACATTGATCAACTAGTGACATTTGCATGTGTGTTCTTTTCCTAAACTACATGGATATACTAGAGTCGTTGCATGTGTGTTCTTTTCCTAAACTACATGTTTATACTGGAGTAGTTGCATGTGTGTTCTTTTCCTGAACCACATTGATCAACTAGTGACATTTGCATGTGTGTTCTTTTCCTAAACTACATGGATATACTAGAGTCGTTGCATGTGTGTTCTTTTCCTAAACTACATGGATATACTGGAGTCATTGCATGTGTGTTCTTTTCCTGAACCACATTGATCAACTAGTGACATTTGCATGTGTGTTCTTTTCTTAAACTACATGGATATACTGGAGTCGTTGCATGTGTGTTCTTTTCCTGAACCACATTGATCAACTAGTGACATTTGCATGTGTGTTCTTTTCCAAAACCACATGGATCCACTACTGACATTTGTACGTGTGTTCTTTTCCTGAACCACATTGATCCACTAGTGACATTTGCATGTGTGTTCTTTTCCTAAACTACATGGATATACTGGAGTCGTTGCATGTGTGTTCTTCCGAAACTACATGGATATACTGGAGTCATTGCATGTGTTCTTTTCCTGAACCACATTGATCAACTAGTGACATTTGCATGTGTGTTCTTTTCCTAAACTACATGGATATACTAGAGTCGTTGCATGTGTGTTCTTTTCCTAAACTACATGGATATACTGGAGTCGTTGCATGTGTGTTCTTTTCCTAAACTACATGGATATACTGGAGTCATTGCATATGTGTTTTTTTCCTAAATCACATTGATCCACTAGCGACATTTTCATGTGTGTTCTTTTCCTAAACCACATGGATCCACTATTGACATTGCATGTGTGTTCTTTTACTAAACCACATGGATCCACTGGTGACATTGCATGTGTGTTCTTTTCCTAAACCACATGGATCCACTAGAGACATTGCATGTGTGTTCTTTTCCTAAGCCACATGGATCCACTGATGACATTCCATGTGTGTTGTTTATCCTAAACCACATGGATCCACTCGAGTCATTGCATGTGTGTTCTTTTCCTAAACCACATTGATCCACTAGTGACATTTTCATGTGTTATCTTTTCCTAAACCACATTGATCCACTAGAGTCATTGCATGTGTGTTCTATTCCTAAACCACATGGATCCACTACTGACATTTGTATGCGTGTTCTTTTCCTAAACCACGTGGATCCACTAGAGTCATTGCACATGTGTTCTTTTCCTAAACAAAATTGAATCCACTAGTGACATTGCATGTGTGGTCTTTTCCACCACATGGATCGACTAGAGACATTGCATGTGTGTTCCTTTCCTAAACCACATGGATCCACTAGAGTCATTGCATGTGTGTTCTTTTCCTAAACCACATGGATCCACTGGTGACATTGCATGTGTGTTCTTTTCCTAGACCACATTGATCCACTAATGACATTGCATCCATGTTCTTTTCCTAAACCACATTGATCCACTGGTGACATTTGCATGTGTGTTCTTTTCCTAAACCACATGGATCCACTAGAGTCATTGCATGTGTGTTCTTCTCCTAAACCACATGGATCCACTGGTGACACTGCATCTTCTTTATTTTCCTAAACCACATGGATCCACTAGTGATATTGCGTGTGTGTTCTTTTCCTAAACCACATTGATCCACTAGTGACATTGCATGTGTGTTCTTTTCCTGAACAACATTGATCCACTGGTGACATTGCATGTGTGTTCTTTTGGATGAAACCATTGATCCACCAGTGACATTTGCATGTGTGTTATTTTTCTAAACCACATTGATCCACTAGTGACTTTTGGATGTGTGTTCTTTTCCTATACCACATGGATCCACTAGAGTCATTGCACGTGTATTATTTTCCTAAACCACATGGATCCACTGGTGACATTGCATCTGTGTTCTTTTCCTAAACCACATGGATCCACCGGTGATATTGCATGTGTGTTCTTTTCCAAAACCACATGGATGCGCCGATGTCATTGCATGTGTGTTCTTTTCCTAAACCACATTAATCCATTAGAGTCATTGCACGTGTGTTGTTTTCCTAAACCACATGGATATACTAGGGACATTGCATGTGTCTTTTCCTAAACCACATTGATCCACTAGTGACATTGCATGTGTATTTTTTTCCTAAACCACATGGATCCACTAGTGCCATTGCATCTTTGTTCTTTTCGTACAACACATCGATCCACTTGTGACATTTGTATGTGTGTTATTTTCCTAAACCACATGGATCCACTAATGACATTGCATGTGTGTTCTTTTCCTAAACCACACGGATCCACTAGTGACATTGCATGTGTGTTCTTTTCCTAAACCACATGGATCCACTAGAGACATTGCATGTGTGTTCTTTTCCTAAGCCACATGGATCCACTGATGACATTCCATGTGTGTTGTTTATCCTAAACCACATGGATCCACTCGAGTCATTGCATGTGTGTTCTTTTCCTAAACCACATTGATACACTAGTGACATTTTCATGTGTTATCTTTTCCTAAACCACATTGATCCACTAGAGTCATTGCATGTGTGTTCTTTTCCTAAACCACATGGATCCACTAGTGACATTTGTATGCGTGTTCTTTTCCTGAACCACATTGATCAACTAGTGACATTTGCATGTGTGTTCTTTTCCTAAACTACATGGATATACTAGAGTCATTGCATGTGTTTTCTTTTCCTAAACTACATGGATATACTGGAGTCGTTGCATATGTGTTTTTTTCCTAAAACACATTGATCCACTAGCGACATTTGCATGTGTGTTCTTTTCCTAAAACACATGGATCCACTGTTGACATTGCATGTGTCTTCATTTACTAAACCACATGGATCCACTAGTGACATTGCATGTGTGTTCTTTTCGTAAACCACATGGATCCACTAGAGACATTGCATGTGTTTTTTTCCTAAGCCACGTGGATCCACTAATGACATTGCATGTGTGTTGTTTATCCTAAACCACATGGATCCACTAGAGTCATTGCATGTGTTTTCTTTTTCTAAACCACATTGATCCACTAGTGACATTTTCATGTGTTATCTTTTCCTAAACCACATTGATCCACTAGAGTCATTGCACGTGTGTTCTTTACCTAAACCACATGGATCCACTAGTGACATTTGTATGCGTGTTGTTTTCCTAAACCACATGCATCCACAAGAGTCATTGCACGTGTGTTCTTTTCCTAAACAAAATTGAATCCACTAGTGACATTGCATGTGTGGTCTTTTCCACCACATGGATCGACTAGAGACATTGCATGTGTGTTCTTTTCCTAAACCACATGGATCCACTAGAGTCATTGCATGTGTGTTCTTTTCCAAAACCACATGGATCCACTGGTGACATTGCGTGTGTGTTCTTTTCCTAGACCACATTGATCCACTGGTGACATTGCATGTGTGTTCTTTTCCTAGACCACATTGATCCACTGGTGACATTGCATCCATGTTCTTTTCCTAAACCACATTGATCCACTGGTGTTGCATGTGTGTTCTTTTCCTAAACCACATGGATCCACTAGAGTCATTGCATCTGTGTTCTTCTCCTAAACCACATGGATCCACTTGTGACATTGCATCTTCTTTATTTTCCTAAACCACATGGATCCACTAGTGATATTGCGTGTGTGTTCTTCTCCTAAACCACATTGATCCACTAGAGTCATTGCATGCGTGTTCTTTTCCTAAACCACATTGATCCACTGGTGACATTGCTTGTGTGTTCTTTTCCTGAACCACATTGATCAACTAGTGACATTTGCATGTGTGTTCTTTTCCTAAACCACATGGATCCACTAGTGACATTCGTATGTGTGTTGTTTTCCTAAACCACATTGATTTACTAGAGTCATTGCACGTGTGTTCTTTTCCTGAACCACTTTGATCCACTGGTGACATTTGCATGTGTGTTCTTTTCCTAAACTATATGGATATACTGGAGTCGCTGCATGTGTGTTGTTTTCCTAAACTACATGCATATACGGGAGTCATTGCATGTGTTCTTTTCCTGAACCACATTGATCAACTAGTGACATTTGCATGTGTGTTCTTTTCCTAAACTACATGGATATACTAGAGTCGTTGCATGTGTGTTCTTTTCCTAAACTACATGGATATACTGGAGTTGTTGCATATGTGTTTTTTTCCTAAAGCACATTGATCCACTAGCGACATTTGCATGTGTGTTCTTTTCCTAAAACACATGGATCCACTGTTGACATTGCATGTGTGTTCTTTTACTAAACGACATGGATCCACTAGTGACATTGCATGTGTGTTCTTTTCCTAAACCACATGGATCCACTAGAGACATTGCATGTGTGTTCTTTTCCTAAGCCACATGGATCCACTGATGACATTCCATGTGTGTTGTTTATCCTAAACCACATGGATCCACTCGAGTCATTGCATGTGTGTTCTTTTCCTAAACCACATTGATCCACTAGTGACATTTTCATGTGTTATCTTTTCCTAAACCACATTGATCCACTAGAGTCATTACATGTGTGTTCTTTTCCTAAAGCACATGGATCCACTAGTGACATTTGTGTGCGTGTTCTTTTCCTAAACCACGTGGATCCACTAGAGTCATTGCACGTGTGTTCTTTTCCTAAACAAAATTGAATCCACTAGTGACATTGCATGTGTGGTCTTTTCCACCACATGGATCGACTAGAGACATTGCATGTGTGTTCTTTTCCTAAACCACATGGATCCACTAGAGTCATGGCATGGGTGTTCTTTTCCTAAACCACATGGATCCACTGGTGACATTGCATGTGTGTTCTTTTCCTAGACCACATTGATCCACTAATGACATTGCATCCATGTTCTTTTCCTAAACCACATTGATCCACTGGTGACATTTGCATGTGTGTTCTTTTCCTAAACCACATGGATCCACTAGAGTCATTGCATGTGTGTTCTTCTCCTAAACCACATGGATCCACTGGTGACATTGCATCTTCTTTATTTTCCTAAACCACATGGATCCACTAGTGATATTGCGTGTGTGTTCTTTTCCTAAACCACATTGATCCACTAGTGACATTGCATGTGTGTTCTTTTCCTGAACAACATTGATCCACTGGTGACATTGCATGTGTGTTCTTTTGGATGAAACCATTGATCCACCAGTGACATTTGCATGTGTGTTATTTTTCTAAACCACATTGATCCACTAGTGACTTTTGGATGTGTGTTCTTTTCCTATACCACATGGATCCACTAGAGTCATTGCACGTGTATTATTTTCCTAAACCACATGGATCCACTGGTGACATTGCATCTGTGTTCTTTTCCTAAACCACATGGATCCACCGGTGATATTGCATGTGTGTTCTTTTCCAAAACCACATGGATGCGCCGATGTCATTGCATGTGTGTTCTTTTCCTAAACCACATTAATCCATTAGAGTCATTGCACGTGTGTTGTTTTCCTAAACCACATGGATATACTAGGGACATTGCATGTGTCTTTTCCTAAACCACATTGATCCACTAGTGACATTGCATGTGTATTTTTTTCCTAAACCACATGGATCCACTAGTGCCATTGCATCTTTGTTCTTTTCGTACAACACATCGATCCACTTGTGACATTTGTATGTGTGTTATTTTCCTAAACCACATGGATCCACTAATGACATTGCATGTGTGTTCTTTTCCTAAACCACACGGATCCACTAGTGACATTGCATGTGTGTTCTTTTCCTAAACCACATGGATCCACTAGAGACATTGCATGTGTGTTCTTTTGCTAAGCCACATGGATCCACTGATGACATTCCATGTGTGTTGTTTATCCTAAACCACATGGATCCACTCGAGTCATTGCATGTGTGTTCTTTTCCTAAACCACATTGATACACTAGTGACATTTTCATGTGTTATCTTTTCCTAAACCACATTGATCCACTAGAGTCATTGCATGTGTGTTCTTTTCCTAAACCACATGGATCCACTAGTGACATTTGTATGCGTGTTCTTTTCCTGAACCACATTGATCAACTAGTGACATTTGCATGTGTGTTCTTTTCCTAAACTACATGGATATACTAGAGTCATTGCATGTGTGTTCTTTTCCTAAACTACATGGATATACTGGAGTCGTTGCATATGTGTTTTTTTTTCCTAAAACACATTGATCCACTAGCGACATTTGCATGTGTGTTCTTTTCCTAAAACACATGGATCCACTGTTGACATTGCATGTGTCTTCATTTACTAAACCACATGGATCCACTAGTGACATTGCATGTGTGTTCTTTTCGTAAACCACATGGATCCACTAGAGACATTGCATGTGTTTTTTTCCTAAGCCACGTGGATCCACTAATGACATTGCATGTGTGTTGTTTATCCTAAACCACATGGATCCACTAGAGTCATTGCATGTGTTTTCTTTTCCTAAACCACATTGATCCACTAGTGACATTTTCATGTGTTATCTTTTCCTAAACCACATTGATCCACTAGAGTCATTGCACGTGTGTTCTTTACCTAAACCACATGGATCCACTAGTGACATTTGTATGTGTGTTGTTTTCCTAAACCACATGCATCCACAAGAGTCATTGCACGTGTGTTCTTTTCCTAAACAAAATTGAATCCACTAGTGACATTGCATGTGTGGTCTTTTCCACCACATGGATCGACTAGAGACATTGCATGTGTGTTCTTTTCCTAAACCACATGGATCCACTAGAGTCATTGCATGTGTGTTCTTTTCCAAAACCACATGGATCCACTGGTGACATTGCGTGTGTGTTCTTTTCCTAGACCACATTGATCCACTGGTGACATTGCATGTGTGTTCTTTTCCTAGACCACATTGATCCACTGGTGACATTGCATCCATGTTCTTTTCCTAAACCACATTGATCCACTGGTGTTGCATGTGTGTTCTTTTCCTAAACCACATGGATCCACTAGAGTCATTGCATCTGTGTTCTTCTCCTAAACCACATGGATCCACTTGTGACATTGCATCTTCTTTATTTTCCTAAACCACATAGATCCACTAGTGATATTGCGTGTGTGTTCTTCTCCTAAACCACATTGATCCACTAGAGTCATTGCATGCATGTTCTTTTCCTAAACCACATTGATCCACTGGTGACATTGCTTGTGTGTTCTTTTCCTGAACCACATTGATCAACTAGTGACATTTGCATGTGTGTTCTTTTCCTAAACCACATGGATCCACTAGTGACATTCGTATGTGTGTTGTTTTCCTAAACCACATTGATTTACTAGAGTCATTGCACGTGTGTTCTTTTCCTGAACCACATTGATCCACTGGTGACATTTGCATGTGTGTTCTTTTCCTAAACTACATGGATATACTGGAGTCGCTGCATGTGTGTTGTTTTCCTAAACTACATGCATATACGGGAGTCATTGCATGTGTTCTTTTCCTGAACCACATTGATCAACTAGTGACATTTGCATGTGTGTTCTTTTCCTAAACTACATGGATATACTAGAGTCGTTGCATGTGTGTTCTTTTCCTAAACTACATGGATATACTGGAGTCGTTGCATATGTGTTTTTTCCTAAAGCACATTGATCCACTAGCGACATTTGCATGTGTGTTCTTTTCCTAAAACACATGGATCCACTGTTGACATTGCATGTGTGTTCTTTTACTAAACGACATGGATCCACTAGTGACATTGCATGTGTGTTCTTTTCCTAAACCACATGGATCCACTAGAGACATTGCATGTGTGTTCTTTTCCTAAGCCACATGGATCCACTGATGACATTCCATGTGTGTTGTTTATCCTAAACCACATGGATCCACTCGAGTCATTGCATGTGTGTTCTTTTCCTAAACCACATTGATCCACTAGTGACATTTTCATGTGTTATCTTTTCCTAAACCACATTGATCCACTAGAGTCATTGCTTGTGTGTTCTTTTCCTAAAGCACATGGATCCACTAGTGACATTTGTGTGCGTGTTCTTTTCCTAAACCACGTGGATCCACTAGAGTCATTGCACGTGTGTTCTTTTCCTAAACAAAATTGAATCCACTAGTGACATTGCATGTGTGGTCTTTTCCACCACATGGATCGACTAGAGACATTGCATGTGTGTTCTTTTCCTAAACCACATGGATCCACTAGAGTCATTGCATGTGTGTTCTTTTCCTAAACCACATGGATCCACTGGTGACATTGCATGTGTGTTATTTTCCTAGACCACATTGATCCACTAGTGACATTGCATCCATGTTCTTTTCCTAAACCACATTGATCCACTGGTGACATTTGCATGTGTGTTCTTTTCCTAAACCACATGGATCCACTAGAGTCATTGCATGTGTGTTCTTCTCCTAAACGACATGGATCCACTGGTGACATTGCATCTTCTTTATTTTCCTAAACCACATGCATCCACTAGTGATATTGTGTGTGTGTTCTCTTCCTAAACCACATTGATCCACTAGTGACATTGCATGTGTGTTCTTTTCCTGAACAACATTGATCCACTGGTGACATTGCATGTGTGTTCTTTTGGCTGAAACCATTGATCCACCAGTGACATTTGCATGTGTGTTATTTTTCTAAACCACATTGATCCACTAGTGACTTTTGGATGTGTGTTCTTTTCCTATACCACATGGGTCCACTAGAGTCATTGCACATGTATTATTTTCCTAAACCACATGGATCCACTGGTGACATTGCATCTGTGTTCTTTTCCTAAACCACATGGATCCACCGGTGATATTCGATGTGTGTTCTTTTCCAAAACCACATGGATGCGTCGATGTCATTGCATGTGTGTTCTTTTCCTAAACCACATTGATCCACTAGAGTCATTGCACGTGTGTTGTTTTCCTAAACCACATGGATATACTAGGGACATTGCATTTGTCTTTTCCTAAACCACATTGATCCACTAGTGACATTTCATGTGTATTTTTTTCCTAAACCACATGGATCCACTAGTGACATTGCATCTGTGTTCTTTTCGTACAACACATCGATCCACTTGTGACATTTGTATGTGTGTTATTTTCCTAAACCACATGGATCCACTAATGACATTGCATGTGTGTTCTTTTCCTAAACCACATGGATGCACTAGAGTCATTGCATGCGTGTTCTTTTCCTAAACCACATGGATCCACTGGTGACATTGCTTGTGTGTTCTTTTCCTGAACCACATTGATCAACTAGGACATTTGCATGTGTGTTCTTTTCCTAAACCACATGGATCCACTAGTGACATTTGTACGTGTGTTCTTTTCCTGAACCACATTGATCCACTGGTGACATTTGCATGTGTGTTCTTTTCCTAAACTACATGGATATACTGGAGTCGTTGCATTTGTGTTCTTTTCCTAAACTACATGGATATACTGGAGTCATTGCATGTGTTCTTTTCCTGAACCACATTGATCAACTAGTGACATTTGCATGTGTGTTCTTTTCCTAAACTACATGGATATACTAGAGTCATAGCATGTGTGTTCTTTTCCTAAACTACATGGATATACTAGAGTCGTTGCATATGTGTTTTTTTCCTAAAACACATTGATCCACTAGCGACATTTGCATGTGTGTTCTTTTCCTAAAACACATGGATCCACTGTTGACATTGCATGTGTCTTCATTTACTAAACCACATGGATCCACTGGTGACATTGCATGTGTGTTCTTTTCGTAAACCACATGGATCCACTAGAGATATTGCATGTGTTTTTTTCCTAAGCCACGTGGATCCACTAATGACATTGCATGTGTGTTGTTTATCCTAAACCACATGGATCCACTAGAGTCATTGCATGTGTGTTCTTTTCCTAAACCACATGGATCCACTAGTGACATTTTCATGTGTTATCTTTTCCTAAACCACATTGATCCACTAGAGTCATTGCATGTGTGTTCTTTTCCTAAACCACATGGATCCACTAGTGACATTTGTATGCGTGTTCTTTTCCTAAACCACGTGGATCCACAAGAGTCATTGCACGTGTGTTCTTTTCCTAAACAAAATTAAATCCACTAGTGACATTGCATGTGTGGTCTTTTCCACCACATGGATCGACTAGAGACATTGCATGTGTGTTCTTTTCCTAAACCACATGGATCCACTAGAGTCATTGCATGTGTGTTCTTTTCCAAAACCACATGGATCCACTGGTGACATTGCGTGTGTGTTCTTTTCCTAGACCACATTGATCCACTGGTGACATTGCATGTGTGTTCTTTTCGTAGACCACATTGATCCACTGGTGACATTGCATCCATGTCCTTTTCCTAAACCACATTGATCCACTGGTGTTGCATGTGTGTTCTTTTCCTAAACCACATGGATCCACTAGAGTCATTGCATGTGTGTTCTTCTCCTAAACCACATGGATCCACTGGTGACATTGCATCTTCTTTCTTTTCCTAAACCACATGGATCCACTAGTGATATTGCGTGTGTGTTATTTTCCTGAACAACATTGATCCACTGATGACATTGCATGTGTGTTTTTTATCCTAAACCACATGGATCCACTGGAGTAATTGCATGTGTGTTCTTTTCCTAAACCACATTGATCCACTAGACTCATTGCATGTATGTTCTTATCCTAAACCACATGGATCCACTAGAGTCATTGCATGTGTGTTCTTTTCCTAAACAAAATTGATCCACTAGTGACATTGCATGTGTGGTCTTTTCCATCACATGGATCGACTAGAGACATTGCATGTGTGTTCTTTTCCTAAACCACATGGATCCACTAGTGACATTTTCATGTGTTATCTTTTCCTAAACCACATTGATCCACTAGAGTCATTGCATGTGTGTTCTTTTCCTAAACCACATGGGTCCACTAGTGACATTTGTATGCGTGTTCTTTTCCTAAACCACATGGATCCACTAGACTCATTGCACGTGTGTTCTTTTCCTAAACAAAATTGAATCCACTAGTGACATTACATGTGTAGTCCTTTCCACCACATGGATCGACTAGAGACATTGCATGTGTGTTGTTTTCCTAAACCACATGGATCCACTAGAGTCATTGCATGTGTGTTCTTTTCCTAAACCACATGGATCCACTGGTGACATTGCATGTGTGTTCTTTTCCTAGACCACATTGATCCACTGGTGACATTGCATGCATGTTCTTTTCCTAAACCACATTGATCCACTAGTGACATTTTCATGTGTTATGTTTTCCTAAACCACATTGATCCACTAGAGTCATTGCATGTGTGTTCTTTTCCTAAACCACATGGGTCCACTAGTGACATTTGTATGCGTGTTCTTTTCCTAAACCACATGGATCCACTAGAGTCATTGCACGTGTGTTCTTTTCCTAAACAAAATTGAATCCACTAGTGACATTGCATGTGTGGTCTTTTCCACCACATGGATCGACTAGAGACATTGCATGTGTGTTGTTTTCCTAAACCACATGGATCCACTAGAGTCATTGCATGTGCGTTCTTTTCCTAAACCATATGGATCCACTAGTGACATTGCATGTGTGTTCTTTTCCTAGACCACATTGATCCACTGGTGACATTGAATGCATGTTCTTTTCCTAAACCACATTGATCCACTCGTGACATTTGCATGTGTGTTCTTTTCCTAAACGACATGGATCCACTAGAGTCATTGCATGTGTGTTCTTTTCCTAAACCACATGGATCCACTGGTGACATTGCATCTGCGTTATTTTCCTAAACCACATGGATCCACTAGTGATATTGCGTGTGTTTTCTTTTCCTAAGCCACATTGACACACTAGTGACATTGCATGTGTGTTATTTTCCTGAACAACATTGATCCACTAGTGACATTGCATGTGTGTTGTTTTTGCTGAAACCATTGATCCACCGGTGACATTTGCATGTGTGTTCTTTTTCTAAACCACATTCATCCACTAGTGACATTTGTATGTGTGTTGTTTTCCTAAACCACATTGATCCACTAGAGTCATTGCACATGTGTTCTTTTCCTGAACCACATTGATCCACTGGTGACATTGCATGTGTGTTCTTTTCCTAAACCAAACGGATCCACTAGAGTCATTGCATGTGTGTTCTTTTCCAAAACCACATGGATGCACTGGTGTCATTGCATGTGTACTCTTCTCCTAAACAAAATTGATCCACTGCTGACATTTGCATGTGTGTTCTTTTCCAAAACCACATTGATCCACTAGTGACATTTGTATGTGTGTTCTTTTCCGAAACCACATGGATCCACTAGAGTCATTGCACGTGTGTTCTTTTCCTGAACCACATTGATCCACTGGTGAGATTGCATGTGTGTTCTTTTCCTAAACCACATGGATGCACTACAGTCATTCCATGTGTGTTCTTTTCCTAAACCACATTGATCCACTAGTGACATTTGCATGTGTGTTCTTTTCCTAAACCACATTGATCCACTGTTGACATTTGTATGTGTGTTATTTTCCTAAACCACATGGATCCACTGGTGACATTTGTATGTGTGTTCTTTTCCTAAACCACATGGATCCACTAGTGAAATTTGTATGTGTGTTGTTTTCCTAAACCACATTGATCCACTAGAGTCATTGCACGTGTGTTCTTTTCCTGAACCACATTGATCCACTAGAGTCATTGCATGTATGTTCTTATCCTAAACCACATGGATCCACTAGAGTCATTGCATGTGTGTTCTTTTCCTACACAAAATTGATCCACTAGTGACATTGCATGTGTGGTCTTTTCCACCACATGGATCGACTAGAGACATTTCATGTGTGTTCTTTTCCTAAACCACATGGATCCACTAGAGTCATTGCATGTGTGTTCTTTTCCTAAACCACATGGATCCACTGGTGACATTGCATGTGTGTTCTTTTCGTAGACCACATTGATCCACTAGTGACATTTCATGCCTATTCTTTTCCTAAACCACATTGATCCACTGGTGAAATTTCCATGTGTGTTCTTTTCCTAAACCACATGGATCCACTAGAGTCATTGCATGTGTGTTCTTTTCCTACACCACATGGATCCACTAGTGGCATGGCATGTTCATTCTTTTCCTAAACTACATGGATCCACTAGTGATATTGCGTGTGTGTTCTTTTCCTAAACCACATTGATCCACTGGTGATATTGCATGTGTGTTCTTTTCCTGAACAACATTGATCCACTGGTGACATTGCATGTGTGTTCTTTTGGCTGAAACCATTGATCCACCAGTGACATTTTCATGTGTGTTCTTTTTCTAAACCACATTAATCCACTGGTGACTTTTGCATGTGTGTTCTTTTCCTATACCACATGGATCCACTAGAGTCATTGCACGTGTATTATTTTCCTAAACCACATGGATCCACTGGTGACATTGCATCTGTGTTCTTTTCCTAAACCACATGGATCCACCAGTGATATTGCATGTGTGTTCTTTTCCAAAACCTCATGGATGCACTAGTGTCATTGCATGTGTGCTCTTTTCCTAAACCACATTGATCCACTGGTGACATTTGCATGTGTGTTCTTTTCCTGAACCAGATTGATCCACTGGTGACATTTGTATGTGTGTTATTTTCCTAAACTGCATGGATCCACTAGTGACATTTGTATGTGTGTTGTTTTCCTAAACCACATTGATCCACTAGAGTCATTGCACGTGTGTTCTTTTCCTGAATCACATTGATCCACTGGTGACATTGCATGGGTGTTCTTTTCTTAAACCACATGGATCCACTAGAGTCATTGCATCTATGTTCTTATCCTAAACCACATGGATCCACTAGAGTCATTGCATGTGTGTTCTTTTCCTAAACAAAATTGATGCACTAGTGACATTGCATGTGTGGTCTTTTCCACCACATGGATCGACTAGAGACATTGCATGTGTGTTCTTTTCCTAAACCACATGGATACACTAGAGTCATTGCATTTGTGTTCTTTTCCTAAACCACATGGATCCACTGGTGACATTGCATGTGTGTTCTTTTTGTAGACCACATTGATCCACTGGTGACATTGCATGCGTGTTCTTTTCCTAAACCACATTGATCCACTGGTGATATTTGCAAGTGTGTTCTTTTCCTAAACCACATTGATCCACTGGTGACATTTGTATGTGTGTTCTTTTCCTAAACCACATGGATCCACTAGTGACATTTGTATGTGTGTTGTTTTCCTAAACCACATTGATCCACTAGAGTCATTGCACGTGTGTTCTTTTCCTGAACCACATTGATCCACTGGTGACATTGCATGTGTGTTCTTTTCCTAAACCAAATGGATCCACTAGAGTCATTGCATGTATGTTCTTATCCTAAACCACATGGATCCACTAGAGTCATTGCATGTGTTTTCTTTTCCTAAACAAAATTGATCCACTAGTGATATTGCATGTGTGTTCTTTTCCACCACATGGATCGACTAGAGACATTGCATGTGTGTTCTTTTCCTAAACCACATTGATCGACTAGAGTCATTGCATGTGTGTTCTTTTCCTAAACCACATGGATCCACTGGTGACATTGCATGTGTGTTCTTTTCGTGGACCACATTGATCCACTGGTGACATTGCATGCCTATTCTTTTCCTAAACCACATTGATCCACTGGTGACATTTGCATGTGGGTTCTTTTCCTAAACCACATGGATCCACTAGAGTCATTGCATGTGTGTTCTTTTCCTAAACCACATGGATCCACTGGTGACATTGCATCTGCGTTCTTTTCCTAAACTACATGGATCCACTAGTGATATTGCGTGTGTGTTCTTTTCCTAAACCATTGATCCACTAGTGATATTGCATGTGTGTTCTTTTCCTGAACAACATTGATCCACTGGTGACATTGCATGTGTGTTCTTTTGGCTGAAACCATTGATCCACCAGTGACATTTTCATGTGTGTTCTTTTTCTAAACCACATTGATCCACTGGTGACTTTTGCATGTGTGTTCTTTTCCTATACCACATGGATCCACTAGAGTCATTGCACGTTTATTATTTTCCTATACCACATGGATCCACTAGAGTCATTGCACGTGTATTATTTTCCTAAACCACATGGATCCACTGGTGACATTGCATCTGTGTTCTTTTCCTAAACCACATGGATCTACCAGTGATATTGCATGTGTGTTCTTTTCCAAAACCACATGGATGCACTAGTGTCATTGCATGTGTGTTCTTTTCCTAAACCACATTGATCCACTGGTGACATTTGCATGTGTGTTCTTTTCCTAAACCAGATTGATCCACTGGTGACATTTGTATGTGTGTTCTTTTCCTAAACCACATGGATCCACTAGTGACATTTGTATGTGTGTTGTTTTCCTAAACCACATTGATCCACTAGAGTCATTGCACATGTGTTCTTTTCCTGAATCACATTGATCCACTAGTGACATTGCATGTGTGTTCTTTTCCTAAACCACATGGATCCACTAGAGTCATTGCATATATGTTCTTATCCTAAACCACATGGATCCACTAGAGTCATTGCATGTGTGTTCTTTTCCTAAACAAAATTGATCCACTAGTGACATTGCATGTGTGGTCTTTTCCACCACATGGATCGACTAGAGACATTGCTTGTGTGTTCTTTTCCTAAACCACATGGATCCAGTAGAGTCATTGCATGTGTGTTCTTTTCCTAAACCACATGGATCCAGTGGTGACATTGCATGTGTGTTCTTTTTGTAGACCACATTGGTCCACTGGTGACATTGCGTGCGTGTTCTTTTCCTAAACCACATTGATCCACTGGTGATATTTGCATGTGTGTTCTTTTCCTAAACCACATTGATCCACTAGTGACATTTGTATGTGTGTTCTTTTCCTAAACCACATGGATCCACTAGTAACGTTTGTATGTGTGTTGTTTTCCTAAACCACATTGATCCACTAGAGTCATTGCGCGTGTGTTCTTTTCCTGAACCACATTGATCCACTGGTGACATTGCATGTGTGTTCTTTTCCTAAACCAAATGGATCCACTAGAGTCATTGCATGTATGTTCTTATCCTAAACCAGATGGATCCACTAGAGTCATTGCATGTGTGTTCTTTTCCTAAGCAAAATTGATCCACTAGTGACATTGCATGTGTGGTCTTTTCCACCACATGGATCGACTAGAGACATTGCATGTGTGTTCTTTTTCTAAACCACATGGATCCACTAGAGTCATTGCATGTGTGTTCTTTTCCTAAACCACATGGATCCACTAGTGACATTGCATGTGTGTTCTTTTTGTAGACCACATTGATCCACTAGTGACATTGCATGCGTGTTCTTTTCCTAAACCACATTGATCCACTGGTGACATTTGCATGTGTGTTCTTTTCCTAAACCACATGGATCCACTAGAGTCATTGCATGTGTGTTCTTTTCCTAAACGACATGGATCCACTGGTGACATTGCATCTGCGTTCTTTTCCTAAACTACATGGATCCACTAGTGATATTGCTTGTGTGTTCTTTTCCTAAACCACATTGATCCACTAGTGACATTGCATGTGTGTTCTTTTCCTGAACAACATTGATCCACTGGTGACATTGCATGTGTGTTCTTTTGGCTAAAACCATTGATCCACCGGAGACATTTGCATGTGTGTTCTTTTTCTAAACCACATTGATCCACTGGTGACTTTTGGATGTGTGTTATTTTCCTATACCACATGGATCCACTAGAGTCATTGCACGTGTATTATTTTCCTATACCACATGGATCCACTGGGGACATTGCATCTATGTTCTTTTCCTAAACCACATGGATCCACTGGTGATATTACATGTGTGTTCTTTTCCAAAACCACATGGATGCACTGCAGTCATTGCATGTGTGTTCTTTTCCTAAACCACATTGATCCACTAGTGACATTTGCATGTGTGTTCTTTTCCTAAACCACATTGATCCACTATTGACATTTGTATGTGTGTTATTTTCCTAAACCACATGGATCCACTGGTGACATTTGTATGTGTGTTCTTTTCCTAAACCACATGGATCCACTAGTGACATTTGTATGTGTGTTGTTTTCCTAAACCACATTGATCCACTAGAGTCATTGCACGTGTGTTCTTTTCCTGAACCACATTGATCCACTGGTGACATTGCATGTGTGTTCTTTTCCTAAACCAAATGGATCCACTAGAGTCATTGCATTTATGTTCTTATCCTAAACCACATGGATTCACTAGAGTCACTGCATGTGTGTTCTTTTCCTAAACAAAATTGATCCATTAGTGACATTGCATGTGTGGTCTTTTCCACCACATGGATCGACTAGAGACATTGCATGTGTGTTCTTTTCCTAAACCACATGGATCCACTAGAGTCATTGCATGTGTGTTCTTTTCCTAAACCACATGGATCCACTGGTGAAATTGCATGTGTGTTCTTTTTGTAGACCACATTGATCCACTAGTGACATTGCATGCGTGTTCTTTTCCTAAACCACATTGATCCACTGGTGACATTTGCATGTGTGTTCTTTTCCTAAACCACATGGATCCACTAGAGTCATTGCATGTGTGTTCTTTTCCTAAACCACATGGATCCACTGGTGACATTGCATCTGCGTTCTTTTCCTAAACTACATAGATCCACTAGTGATATTGCGTGTGTGTTCTTTTCCTAAACCACATTAATCCACTAGTGATATTGCATGTGTGTTCTTTTCCTGAACAACATTGATCCACTGGTGACATTGCATGTGTGTTCTTTTGGCTGAAACCATTGATCCACCGGTCACATTTTCATGTGTGTTCTTTTTCTAAACCACATTGATCCACTGGTGACTTTTGCATGTGTGTTCTTTTCCTATACCACATGGATCCACTAGAGTCATTGCACGTTTATTATTTTCCTATACCACATGGATCCACTAGAGTCATTGCACGTGTATTATTTTCCTAAACCACATGGATCCACTGGTGACATTGCATCTGTGTTCTTTTCCTAAACCACATGGATCTACCAGTGATATTGCATGTGTGTTCTTTTCCAAAACCACATGGATGCACTGGTGTCATTGCATGTGTGTTCTTTTCCTAAACCACATTGATCCACTGGTGACATTTGCATGTGTGTTCTTTTCCTAAACCAGATTGATCCACTGGTGACATTTGTATGTGTGTTCTTTTCCTAAACCACATGGATCCACTAGTGACATTTGTATGTGTGTTGTTTCCTAAACCACATTGATCCACTAGAGTCATTGCACGTGTGTTCTTTTCCTGAATCACATTGATCCACTAGTGACATTGCATGTGTGTTCTTTTCCTAAACCACATGGATCCACTGGTGACTTTTGGATGTGTGTTATTTTCCTAAACCACATGGATCCACGGGTGATATTGCATGTGTGTTCTTTTCCTAAACAAAATTGATCCACTAGTGACATTGCATGTGTGGTCTTTTCCACCACATGGATCGACTAGAGACATTGCATGTGTGTGCTTTTCCTAAACCACATGGATCCAGTAGAGTCATTGCATGTGTGTTCTTTTCTTTAACCACATGGATCCACTGGTGACATTGCATGTGTGTTCTTTTTGTAGACCACATTGATCCACTGGTGACATTGCGTGCGTGTTCTTTTCATAAACCACATTGATCCACTGGAGATATTTGCATGTGTGTTCTTTTCCTAAACCACATTGATCCACTGGTGACATTTGTATGTGTGTTCTTTTCCTAAACCACATGGATCCACTAGTGACATTTGTATATGTGTTGTTTTCCTAAACCACATTGATCCACTAGAGTCATTGCACGTGTGTTCTTTTCCTGAACCACATTGATCCACTGGTGACATTGCATGTGTGTTCTTTTCCTAAACCAAATGGATCCACTAGAGTCATTGCATGTATGTTCTTATCCTAAACCACATGGATCCACTAGAGTCATTGCATGTGTGTTCTTTTCCTAAACAAAATTGATCCACTAGTGACATTGCATGTGTGGTCTTTTCCACCACATGGATCGACTAGAGACATTGCATGTGTGTTCTTTTCCTAAACCACATGGATCCACTAGAGTCATTGCATGTGTGTTCTTTTCCTAAACCACATGGATCCACTGGTGACATTGCATGTGTGTTCTTTTTGTAGACCACATTGATCCACTAGTGACATTGCATGCGTGTTCTTTTCCTCAACCACATTGATCCACTGGTGACATTTGCATCTGTGTTCTTTTCCTAAACCACATGGATCCACTAGAGTCATTGCATGTGTGTTCTTTTCCTAAATGACATGGATCCACTAGTGACATTGCATCTGCGTTCTTTTCCTAAACTACATGGATCCACTAGTGATATTGCGTGTGTGTTCTTTTCCTAAACCACATTGATGCACTAGTGACATTGCATGTGTGTTCTTTTCCTGAACAACATTGATCCGCTGGTGACATTGCATGTGTGTTCTTTTGGCTGAAACCATTGATCCACCAAAGACATTTGCATGTGTGTTCTTTTTCTAAACCACATTGATCCACTGGTGACTTTTGGATGTTTGTTATTTTCCTATACCACATGGATCCACTAGAGTCATTGCACGTGTATTATTTTCCTATACCACATGGATCCACTGGTGACATTGCATCTATGTTCTTTTCCTAAACCACATGGATCCACTGGTGATATTACATGTGTGTTCTTTTCCAAAACCACATGGATGCACTGTAGTCATTGCATGTGTGTTCTTTTCCTAAACCACATTGATCCACTAGTGACATTTGCATGTGTGTTCTTTTCCTAAACCACATTGATCCACTGTTGACATTTGTATGTGTGTTATTTTCCTAAACCACATGGATCCACTGGTGACATTTGTATGTGTGTTCTTTTCCTAAACCACATGTATCCACTAGTGACATTTGTATGTGTGTTGTTTTCCTAAACCACATTGATCCACTAGAGTCATTGCACGTGTGTTCTTTTCCTTAACCACATTGATCCACTGGTGACATTGCATGTGTGTTTTTTTCCTTAACCACATGGATCCACTAGAGTCATTGCATGTATGTTCTTATCCTAAACCACATGAATCCACTAGAGTCATTGCATATGTGTTCTTTTCCTAAACCACATTGATCCACTGGTGACATTACATGTGGGTTCTTTTCCTAAACCACATTGATCCACTGGTGACATTTGCATGTGTGTTCTTTTACTAAACCACATGGATCCACTAGTGACATTGCATCTGTGTTCTTTTCCTAAACCACATGGATCCACTGGTGACATTGCATGCCTATTCTTTTCCTAAACCACATTGATCCACTGGTGACATTTGCATGTGGGTTCTTTTCCTAAACCACATGGATCCACTAGAGTCATTGCATGTGTGTTCTTTTCCTAAACCACATGGATCCACTGGTGACATTGCATCTGCGTTCTTTTCCTAAACTACATGGATCCACTAGTGATATTGCGTGTGTGTTCTTTTCCTAAACCATTGATCCACTAGTGATATTGCATGTGTGTTCTTTTCCTGAACAACATTGATCCACTGGTGACATTGCATGTGTGTTCTTTTGGCTGAAACCATTGATCCACCAGTGACATTTTCATGTGTGTTCTTTTTCTAAACCACATTGATCCACTGGTGACTTTTGCATGTGTGTTCTTTTCCTATACCACATGGATCCACTAGAGTCATTGCACGTTTATTATTTTCCTATACCACATGGATCCACTAGAGTCATTGCACGTGTATTATTTTCCTAAACCACATGGATCCACTGGTGACATTGCATCTGTGTTCTTTTCCTAAACCACATGGATCTACCAGTGATATTGCATGTGTGTTCTTTTCCAAAACCACATGGATGCACTAGTGTCATTGCATGTGTGTTCTTTTCCTAAACCACATTGATCCACTGGTGACATTTGCATGTGTGTTCTTTTCCTAAACCAGATTGATCCACTGGTGACATTTGTATGTGTGTTCTTTTCCTAAACCACATGGATCCACTAGTGACATTTGTATGTGTGTTGTTTTCCTAAACCACATTGATCCACTAGAGTCATTGCACGTGTGTTCTTTTCCTGAATCACATTGATCCACTAGTGACATTGCATGTGTGTTCTTTTCCTAAACCACATGGATCCACTAGAGTCATTGCATATATGTTCTTATCCTAAACCACATGGATCCACTAGAGTCATTGCATGTGTGTTCTTTTCCTAAACAAAATTGATCCACTAGTGACATTGCATGTGTGGTCTTTTCCACCACATGGATCGACTAGAGACATTGCTTG
The DNA here is from genome assembly GCA_916181665.1 of Avena sativa. Classification (NCBI taxonomy): domain Eukaryota; kingdom Viridiplantae; phylum Streptophyta; class Magnoliopsida; order Poales; family Poaceae; genus Avena; species Avena sativa. The sequence continues at coordinate 419,453,764 of OV702289.1, read as the reverse complement.
TGTGTTCTTTTCCTAAACCACATGGATCCAGTAGAGTCATTGCATGTGTGTTCTTTTCCTAAACCACATGGATCCAGTGGTGACATTGCATGTGTGTTCTTTTTGTAGACCACATTGGTCCACTGGTGACATTGCGTGCGTGTTCTTTTCCTAAACCACATTGATCCACTGGTGATATTTGCATGTGTGTTCTTTTCCTAAACCACATTGATCCACTAGTGACATTTGTATGTGTGTTCTTTTCCTAAACCACATGGATCCACTAGTAACGTTTGTATGTGTGTTGTTTTCCTAAACCACATTGATCCACTAGAGTCATTGCGCGTGTGTTCTTTTCCTGAACCACATTGATCCACTGGTGACATTGCATGTGTGTTCTTTTCCTAAACCAAATGGATCCACTAGAGTCATTGCATGTATGTTCTTATCCTAAACCAGATGGATCCACTAGAGTCATTGCATGTGTGTTCTTTTCCTAAGCAAAATTGATCCACTAGTGACATTGCATGTGTGGTCTTTTCCACCACATGGATCGACTAGAGACATTGCATGTGTGTTCTTTTCCTAAACCACATGGATCCACTAGAGTCATTGCATGTGTGTTCTTTTCCTAAACCACATGGATCCACTAGTGACATTGCATGTGTGTTCTTTTTGTAGACCACATTGATCCACTAGTGACATTGCATGCGTGTTCTTTTCCTAAACCACATTGATCCACTGGTGACATTTGCATGTGTGTTCTTTTCCTAAACCACATGGATCCACTAGAGTCATTGCATGTGTGTTCTTTTCCTAAACGACATGGATCCACTGGTGACATTGCATCTGCGTTCTTTTCCTAAACTACATGGATCCACTAGTGATATTGCTTGTGTGTTCTTTTCCTAAACCACATTGATCCACTAGTGACATTGCATGTGTGTTCTTTTCCTGAACAACATTGATCCACTGGTGACATTGCATGTGTGTTCTTTTGGCTAAAACCATTGATCCACCGGAGACATTTGCATGTGTGTTCTTTTTCTAAACCACATTGATCCACTGGTGACTTTTGGATGTGTGTTATTTTCCTATACCACATGGATCCACTAGAGTCATTGCACGTGTATTATTTTCCTATACCACATGGATCCACTGGGGACATTGCATCTATGTTCTTTTCCTAAACCACATGGATCCACTGGTGATATTACATGTGTGTTCTTTTCCAAAACCACATGGATGCACTGCAGTCATTGCATGTGTGTTCTTTTCCTAAACCACATTGATCCACTAGTGACATTTGCATGTGTGTTCTTTTCCTAAACCACATTGATCCACTATTGACATTTGTATGTGTGTTATTTTCCTAAACCACATGGATCCACTGGTGACATTTGTATGTGTGTTCTTTTCCTAAACCACATGGATCCACTAGTGACATTTGTATGTGTGTTGTTTTCCTAAACCACATTGATCCACTAGAGTCATTGCACGTGTGTTCTTTTCCTGAACCACATTGATCCACTGGTGACATTGCATGTGTGTTCTTTTCCTAAACCAAATGGATCCACTAGAGTCATTGCATTTATGTTCTTATCCTAAACCACATGGATTCACTAGAGTCACTGCATGTGTGTTCTTTTCCTAAACAAAATTGATCCATTAGTGACATTGCATGTGTGGTCTTTTCCACCACATGGATCGACTAGAGACATTGCATGTGTGTTCTTTTCCTAAACCACATGGATCCACTAGAGTCATTGCATGTGTGTTCTTTTCCTAAACCACATGGATCCACTGGTGAAATTGCATGTGTGTTCTTTTTGTAGACCACATTGATCCACTAGTGACATTGCATGCGTGTTCTTTTCCTAAACCACATTGATCCACTGGTGACATTTGCATGTGTGTTCTTTTCCTAAACCACATGGATCCACTAGAGTCATTGCATGTGTGTTCTTTTCCTAAACCACATGGATCCACTGGTGACATTGCATCTGCGTTCTTTTCCTAAACTACATAGATCCACTAGTGATATTGCGTGTGTGTTCTTTTCCTAAACCACATTAATCCACTAGTGATATTGCATGTGTGTTCTTTTCCTGAACAACATTGATCCACTGGTGACATTGCATGTGTGTTCTTTTGGCTGAAACCATTGATCCACCGGTCACATTTTCATGTGTGTTCTTTTTCTAAACCACATTGATCCACTGGTGACTTTTGCATGTGTGTTCTTTTCCTATACCACATGGATCCACTAGAGTCATTGCACGTTTATTATTTTCCTATACCACATGGATCCACTAGAGTCATTGCACGTGTATTATTTTCCTAAACCACATGGATCCACTGGTGACATTGCATCTGTGTTCTTTTCCTAAACCACATGGATCTACCAGTGATATTGCATGTGTGTTCTTTTCCAAAACCACATGGATGCACTGGTGTCATTGCATGTGTGTTCTTTTCCTAAACCACATTGATCCACTGGTGACATTTGCATGTGTGTTCTTTTCCTAAACCAGATTGATCCACTGGTGACATTTGTATGTGTGTTCTTTTCCTAAACCACATGGATCCACTAGTGACATTTGTATGTGTGTTGTTTCCTAAACCACATTGATCCACTAGAGTCATTGCACGTGTGTTCTTTTCCTGAATCACATTGATCCACTAGTGACATTGCATGTGTGATCTTTTCCTAAACCACATGGATCCACTGGTGACTTTTGGATGTGTGTTATTTTCCTAAACCACATGGATCCACGGGTGATATTGCATGTGTGTTCTTTTCCTAAACAAAATTGATCCACTAGTGACATTGCATGTGTGGTCTTTTCCACCACATGGATCGACTAGAGACATTGCATGTGTGTGCTTTTCCTAAACCACATGGATCCAGTAGAGTCATTGCATGTGTGTTCTTTTCTTTAACCACATGGATCCACTGGTGACATTGCATGTGTGTTCTTTTTGTAGACCACATTGATCCACTGGTGACATTGCGTGCGTGTTCTTTTCATAAACCACATTGATCCACTGGAGATATTTGCATGTGTGTTCTTTTCCTAAACCACATTGATCCACTGGTGACATTTGTATGTGTGTTCTTTTCCTAAACCACATGGATCCACTAGTGACATTTGTATATGTGTTGTTTTCCTAAACCACATTGATCCACTAGAGTCATTGCACGTGTGTTCTTTTCTTGAACCACATTGATCCACTGGTGACATTGCATGTGTGTTCTTTTCCTAAACCAAATGGATCCACTAGAGTCATTGCATGTATGTTCTTATCCTAAACCACATGGATCCACTAGAGTCATTGCATGTGTGTTCTTTTCCTAAACAAAATTGATCCACTAGTGACATTGCATGTGTGGTCTTTTCCACCACATGGATCGACTAGAGACATTGCATGTGTGTTCTTTTCCTAAACCACATGGATCCACTAGAGTCATTGCATGTGTGTTCTTTTCCTAAACCACATGGATCCACTGGTGACATTGCATGTGTGTTCTTTTTGTAGACCACATTGATCCACTAGTGACATTGCATGCGTGTTCTTTTCCTCAACCACATTGATCCACTGGTGACATTTGCATCTGTGTTCTTTTCCTAAACCACATGGATCCACTAGAGTCATTGCATGTGTGTTCTTTTCCTAAATGACATGGATCCACTAGTGACATTGCATCTGCGTTCTTTTCCTAAACTACATGGATCCACTAGTGATATTGCGTGTGTGTTCTTTTCCTAAACCACATTGATGCACTAGTGACATTGCATGTGTGTTCTTTTCCTGAACAACATTGATCCGCTGGTGACATTGCATGTGTGTTCTTTTGGCTGAAACCATTGATCCACCAAAGACATTTGCATGTGTGTTCTTTTTCTAAACCACATTGATCCACTGGTGACTTTTGGATGTGTGTTATTTTCCTATACCACATGGATCCACTAGAGTCATTGCACGTGTATTATTTTCCTATACCACATGGATCCACTGGTGACATTGCATCTATGTTCTTTTCCTAAACCACATGGATCCACTGGTGATATTACATGTGTGTTCTTTTCCAAAACCACATGGATGCACTGTAGTCATTGCATGTGTGTTCTTTTCCTAAACCACATTGATCCACTAGTGACATTTGCATGTGTGTTCTTTTCCTAAACCACATTGATCCACTGTTGACATTTGTATGTGTGTTATTTTCCTAAACCACATGGATCCACTGGTGACATTTGTATGTGTGTTCTTTTCCTAAACCACATGTATCCACTAGTGACATTTGTATGTGTGTTGTTTTCCTAAACCACATTGATCCACTAGAGTCATTGCACGTGTGTTCTTTTCCTTAACCACATTGATCCACTGGTGACATTGCATGTGTGTTTTTTTCCTTAACCACATGGATCCACTAGAGTCATTGCATGTATGTTCTTATCCTAAACCACATGAATCCACTAGAGTCATTGCATATGTGTTCTTTTCCTAAACCACATTGATCCACTGGTGACATTACATGTGGGTTCTTTTCCTAAACCACATTGATCCACTGGTGACATTTGCATGTGTGTTCTTTTACTAAACCACATGGATCCACTAGTGACATTGCATCTGTGTTCTTTTCCTAAACCACATGGATCCACTGGTGATATAGCATGTGTGTTCTTTTTCTAAACCACATTGATCCACTAGTTACATTGCATGTGTGTTGTTTTCCTGGATCACATTGATCCACTGGTCACATTGCATGTGTGTTCTTTTGGCCGAAACCATTATTCCAGGCAAGTCAGTTAGCTGGCATCAATTCAAGCCAACACTCCTTTGAAATGGTATGTCTGCTCCTCCCGTTCCTCTCTGTTTTTGGCCTATATTGACGGTTAGAATATTATTGTTTTATCTCAGAATATGGAAAGTATATCCCTCTAGTGCTCTACCTACCAGCACAATACAATGCATTACTTCAAAGAAGAGTAGATGTCTAGCGAGCGATGGCAATGCACGACAAGGGAGAAGCCGAAAATACCACACTAAGTGACGGACATTGGTACTCGCCCAATCATAACATCCTAATACTCATGCATTACCTTTTGTTTTGTCCTAGAAACTGGATTGATTTACTAAATCGTATTTACACGAAAGCAAGTAAAAGAAGAGTGATGAATCATGCATTCGAGAAGAAAAAGATGGCCTAGTGTAATACTGTACTCTGTGAAAGCTAAGTATTTTTTGGATAAACATATGAGGAACCCTCATATTATTTAGTCTACAACTATTGCCTTATGGATGGTAGTGTGTGTTCTGTAGAGGTTCTGTTGTATTCGTTTTCTTGATGATTTGCAATATGCAGTTTGATGCTCCTCAATTTTCTCTGACAACAAATAAGCATCCTAGACCCAGGACTCCTGTAAAAGAGAAACCTTCAATAAAATCAAGAATTGTTCCATGTTCGGCTCGAGGTCATTCGCCAACTATTTTTTTTCATTTTTTTTCTTACATATTTTTATGGTTCTTCTAGATAATCTTAATCCCGGTGGTTGTTTTTGTTGTTTTCCTGTAGGTGATTATTGTGTGGGTGACTCTACTGAGTTATGTTGGATTATACAAGGTGGCTCTATTTATCCTCCGTTCTACGTTACTCCTTGAAGTGTTATGTTAGTCATGTACTTTGTTTTGACATACCCTTTATTTTGCGGTTTTGGTTATGCGTTAAGAAGTAAAAATTTGTTAGGAAGTGAGTTGTAGATTCTTGTGATATGTATATTTTCTTACTATTTTCAAAAATATTGCAAATGGGACCATTAATGTACTCGAGATTATCTACACATATATTCAAGCTAACTACATGTCACTCTTAGTCCGATTGCTTTATTTACCTTTAGATTTTCGCTATCTAGTATGCCTTCCTATGCTAAAAATATCCACTTCTATGCAAGACAGGAGAGAAAATATGCAGATTGCGTTGGTCAATAATGTGTCAGCCTATAGCTATCATAAAAAGTTCTTCTACACATTGCATTGCATGTATCTAGGAATATAGAGACCAACAGACACGACAAAATATAAATGTGCTAGACTTTTTGCTGTACACCGTGTACATAAACTATTTTACCTCTAGGATACAATGTATGTACTGTTCATGCTTCTCTTCTACCAAAGAAGATCTATCCAGCACATTGATCTAACACAATTTTTGATTCTATGGTGCCCATTAAACAAATATTTCACCAGATACTATAGGTTCCTCCGATTGCTCTTTATGTAAGAAAGGGACATTAAAATTTCTTTTTGCATTTCAGGGAAACACAATGGAAGGGTGTGTACTGGCCAACCGCATTGCCCAATTCAGGGAACAATGAAAGAACAACTCGATCTGCAAGTTCCAGTCTTTGTTCTTACTAGTAAAGAAAAGAAATGCAAGAAAACGATGGATGCTCAAGGATGCGCGAGTCATCTTGGTAAACAGCCTGCAATCCATTGTGAATCTATCCATCGACGACTTCATAATCTTCATACTATCCATTGTCTTGCACCCATGAAAAACCAGATCAACATCCATCTTAATTATACATTTGGGTTAATACAAATTTGTCTTTAGCTTAATTATATACTCAAGTTTAATTTTTTTGTCTATGCCACGCCACATTCCCTAGTGTTAATTACTTTTTCTATAATCAAATATAGGACAATAAAAAATTGTAATATATTTGGGGATTTGTAATCCCCCAATCTAACTAAAATTTCTATTTTAGTGTGTGCCAGTCTACAGCGATGTGGTAAAAGACTACCATGCATCAGGAAGAGAAATTTAGATGTTAGAATGTCATCACGATTGCCTTTTCCCTTGGAGATTTATTTACTGAAGCGATCCAATCCGTTATAGATTGGATCATGTGTTTACCGTGCTAATCCCATGGATCGATTAGGTAGCACACACAGTTTCAATGAATAAAAAAGTATCAATGCGCCACATTATTACAATGATTGATCCAAGAATATAAATATTACAAAGTTGCATAGCTCACAGCTAGCAAAAATAACATAGTTCAACAAGTAAACAATAGAATAAAGCTCCATCACACCAGAGGCAACACGCTGAGTGGAGATTCGCAGCCTAAACGATAACCTTACTCGTCCTGAGAATAACCTGCAACATGAGAAGTTGCAACCACGTATGGTCAATACATTTGAATTGTATTGGCAAGATGTCACTGTTATGTGGACACAATTGACAACCTATCATATACATGCACACTTTGGCTAGTAGAGTTTAGGCTATTTGCAGAAAGCAATGTTTTCCCTACCTTTTCAAATTAGTTTTAGTTCTTCAAAATAACTAAGAACACCTCAAGTCACTCGAGAGCTCCTAATGTAAACTAAGGACACATTGAGTCACTCATGTGCTCCTATAACCCATTAAGTTCACCCATCAAGTTATATTATGGAAATTGGATTGAATGAGACTTTTCAACTACGTCAAGAGAAGTTACTCATAATTTTCCATTACTGGGGACATGGCTAAGTACTTAGTTCTTAAACCATATACAGAGGCTAGTCCACTTTACCCACAAGACCCAATCAACCCCTTTTGAGAAAAGATCGGGACGAGACCTTTGGGAAACAGAATCATGAGCCTAACCCCGGACCGTACCATCCTATACACACCTACATCTGCTAGTCACGGTAGGACATGATCCCATAACTTACTCAGTCAAGTCAGAGCCCATATGAAATGTGGTTGTACATGAAAGTTACTAATCAAGACCGTCTATTATCTCTTTGAAGCCTAGGTGGAAATCCCCACCATAATCCCCACTTGATGTCCCAATCAATGCCATTCCACCCAGGTGATTCATTGATTAAGTGGTTTTCATTTAAGCAAAAACATAACCTTCTCATACACATAAGTATCATGAAAACCACCCACGCAACTAATAGCATGGCTAAGCATCTACAATATGATAGCTATCAAGGAATCAACTAGGGGACCTAAGACAATTCTATTGGGTACTCACACCATAGCATAACATATAAGTAAAAAAAATTCAATACATGCAAAGCTACTGAATTCTAAATGCATAATAAAACAATAGGGGATTTATGACAGTGACACTTGCCTTTAGTTGTAGTTCTCGTTCAAAAAGTCATCACACTCACAATAATCGCACTCCGGCTAATCTATCGCGAAAAAGAATAAATGCAATCAACATATAGTAGCACAAACACAACAGAACAATATGCATGCATGCTAGAAAAAGAAAACAAGATCAAAAGCTTTCATAAACATTTTCTATTAAGAAAATAGGCTTTTAATAGACATTATTGGAATATGAATATTTTCATTACAAAATAGTTTTAGATAATTTTGTAAACCATACTACTGGATAGGAAACGTTCATATCTTTCATTTGCCACTAGTTCCGCCTTAAAATGATTTATAGAACAAAATTTATAGCCAAAATACTCATTTGAAGGATTTAATAACAGATAAACATTTTGTACTGTGAAAAAAATCAAATAATGATACAGTTACGTAGATTACAATTTTCTGAATCCATGGACATCAAATTTGTCAAATTTGGAGTTGTGGATATTTTCTATGAATTAAATACCATTAAATAGATTTAAATACTCCATAAAATATTAATTGAGCAAAGTGCAAATTTTGTTGCATTATAATGTTGTACTTACGTTTCTGAATCCAGGGATATATATTATATATTTTTCGGATATGTAATGTATTTTCTATGAATTAATTACTTAAACAAGGAGTATTAAACCAATTAAATAATTACGAAAATTACTTATAGTAAAAGTCAAATACAAATACATATTAATAACCTACATGAAATTCTGAATCCATTTATATATTATATGATGTTTTTGGACATACAAATATTTTTATATGATTTTTGGAAGATTAATACATTTTTTGGCTATTCATTGATTTTCTGAAATCACAGGGGAATATTCCCGGAATATTCCGCTGACACGGCGCGGACGCAGGCTTCACGCGGGTGTTCTAATCCGGGCATCGACGGAGGATCGGACGGCTGAGAACCGTTGGTTCCAAGTGCTCACCGGTGACGTCGATGACAGGCAGCGGCGATGGCTCGAGGAAGGTGGTAGGCGGCGCCTCGGCGGTCTTCGGGGATAGGAAATGGGGCAACGTGAAGAGGATGATGGAGACGAGAGGTCTGGTGCCCTCGGGTTCAACTAGGTCTTCCTGTAACGACGACGGTGGGGGGATGGAGGCGGCAGGCGACAGTGATACTCCGGTAAGAAATCGAAGAGTCTTCGGTGCTCCTGCGAGAGAGAATCCTAGGTTACGACATACTCGATCAAGGGGAAGAGGACCAGAGGGACATGAGGGCAAGGGGTGATCGCAACCGAGGGAAGATCGACCTCCCGAAGCTCGACGGCGGCGGCAATGGCGAGCTCCTCCAGGCGGCGCTAGGGTTTGTTGATTCGACAAAAAAGAGCGAGTCTTGTGGAGGGAGTATTTATGGGGCAAGAATTGGAGGTAGGGCTAGTAAAAATTGAACAGAATCAACGGTTTCTCCGGCGGTAGTTCGTATTGGTGACGAACTCGACGGGTGGGAGGGGATGACACATGGGTCCCAGCGGTCAGCGGCTCAGGGGAGGTGAGGGGCGGGTTGGGTTGTTTCTGCGGTTGCTGGTTGCTGAGTGGGCCGGTGTTGGGCTACTGCGATTCCTGCTGTGCGCGCACGGCAGAGAAGGTAGGGGAGGGGTGCTGGCTCGGGCTGGATCTGGCCGGGTTGGCCGGCTCGGCTGGTTGTTTATTGTTTTTTCCTTATCCATTTTCTTTTATTATTTCTTATTTCTTTAACAACTTTTGAAATATAACTCCAAATGAGCTCAAACCAGTTTGTAAAATTTTCTAAAATTCGGAATATCTTTATAGGACTACTAAGGAACATATTCTTGTCCATTCAAAATACAAACATGTATTTTTCAAATAAAACCTTAATAGATGCAAGAGGAGATTTTCAATACGAATTTGGTAAAAGGGGTTTTGAAAGAGGAATTTTTGCATGATGCTTTATTCAATACATAGATGCATGCCATATGTCAATCACCAAAACACAAATCGTTGTATGCCTTTTTCCAAATAGGGCTACTTAGGGCATTATCAAAAGAATATAGGGTTTTATGCAATTGGTCTTATGTGGCTACAATGCAATATTTCCATATAATTTCTTATAGTTTATTTTAACCACTCAATCATGACACACAATGCCACAACTACCCAAAACAACAAGTTCAGTCATATAATATAGAGCAACACAGTTTAAACATCCAAATGAAAACGAAGATGCCATGTTATCTTCTCTTTTTTCAAGCAAGTGGTGAAAAACATCTAGAATGGCTTCATGAATTGAAGTAGAGACTTGAAGGCTCTAATAGGGGAAATTAGAATATCACTCCACCATAATTTGGGAAAGTCACTTGATTCGCTCTCTATAATCATTTAAGCATGGTTGGATATTTAAAGAATCCAATGGTTAAAAGAAAAGCATTCAAGTTGGATAGTTATGTTAATCCCCTCATTTGAAAATATCTTTAAACCGTGGTTGAGAATCATTCGAGCAACTTCGTAGAAGTTTCTTTTCACTCATAAATTGCAATAAAGTCAAACAATTCAACCAGCCTATTTTATTTATTGCACATTCCAAAATTAGGAGAATTTTGGGATATGACAAACTACCATCCTTAAAAGGAATCTTATCCCGAGATTCGGGAAGGCTAGAAGGAAATAGGTTTCAGATACACCAGGGTGCTACGACCCTTAAAAAAAATTAATAGATTGCATCTTGAGATATTCACTTGGCTTCATATTGATTTTCCTATGGACTTTTATTGACACAATGTCTCTTGCACATTGTGAACTCCATGATTGCCAGGTTCTACGCAACACTACATGAATTAGCGAGACACTCATGGTGGTCAACTGGGGAATATTTGCCTCACAATACCCTTTCAACGAGCTTCGTGGTTCACCCTTTCCGTACATTCCTACGGTTAGCAACGAATGCTTTTGTATAGGTGGAAGATCATACCATTCTAAGGTTTAGGGCTAACGATGACTCTCTACTAAGGTTCAAAAGGCACTCAGGATTCACAAAGCCAGCAATACAAGAGCGAATAATAATAGTATTCGTTATTGGGGCCAATCCATCCCGCACTTAAACTATTACTTTGCATGAGGATAGGCGAATCATGTTTTTCTATCACTCGGGCATCCTCACTTTCCTTGTTGAAGTTTCCATGGGCATGAACCAATGCTCGATGTAGACTCCCACGTACTCAATCAACAAAGCTACTCCAAAAACTTATCTATCGATATTTCAAAACTTTCAGGTTGCGGAATCTACTACATGCCATCCTTTGCAACACTTCATACTTCGACATCCTTTTGTTGTGGTAGATAAACTATTCACATTCTTTGGGGCGTCATCTTCCAAATATTTTCACTAACTCTTTCTCATATATTCAACACATCATTCTAACTCCAAGGGTTTAACATAGGGAATAGATCCTAGGAGAAAGAAATTACTAAGGAAGTAATCCTACCCATGCAAACAAGATCATACAACAACAATCATACAAACATTCAACCACAAGCAACCAACACACAAACAAACACTTGCATAACATTGTTCCAGGAGTTTAAACCTAGCAGTATATAACCCCAAAATAGTTTAGAAACATTTGAAACAACACTAAGGTAAAATAGAGCAATATATAAGCAATAAACAAAATCTGTTAAAACATTATAGCAGGTTTCACGAATTTTTTAACAGACTTAAATGCGTTAGGAATTTTAGCTAATTTGTGTGCTGGTAGTATAGGTAATTACGCTCCAGGTCCTAAAATATGAGCTCAATGGGAGTTATCAGTAGGAAACTAAAAATCACGTGGTTAAACAAGTCAGGCAAAAAACTGCAGCAGATATCTGATGAATTTTAATCAAAACACACCATTAAAATAATTTAAAAGCCTAAAGAAAGTTCCTAGAACTTCAGAGTTTCAAATAACATATCCAAAAAAAGATATCACACAATATGGTTCAATACAAACAGGCAAACAACTAATATTGTCATACCATAAAAGTTGGTAAGATCAATATGCTAACACGATAGCAATAATATCCTAAAGAGATAAAATATGGTTGTCCATATCTATTCAAACTTGGTGAGGTATTCATTTGTGTCATCCTATTTTTTCTTTTACTCGTATTCCAACTCTCATATAGGGATTTTCTTTATAGACAAATTCTAATAGTAATTTCCAATTCCTATAGTCTTCATGGTAGGTCATCTCTTCTACTAGTCAAAGAGAATGGACATCTATAAGTTTTGAACAAGAAGAGGTTCTTGGAAAAGATAGACAAGGATTATAAGAACTCTAATAAGTAGAAAATATGATAGTTCTCCTAATAAAGGTCTCCTATTTCTAATCCATATCTAGGGTCACGAACCTATAGTCAACGCAAAGCTCTGATACCATCTGAAGCGATCCAACCCGTTATAGATTGGATCCTATGTTTAGCGTGCTAGTCCCTTGGATCAATTAGCTAGCACACATAGTTTCGATGAATAAAAGAGTATCAATGTGTTACATTATTACAAGGACTGATCCAAGAATATAAATATTACAAAGTTACATAGCTCACAGCTAGCTCAAATAACATAGTTCAACAAGTAAACAATAGAATAAAGCTCCATCACACCACATGCAACACGCTAAGTGGAGATTCGCAACCTAAACGATAACCTTGCTCATCCTGAGAATAACCTGCAACATGAAAAGTTGCAGCCAAGAATGGCCAATACATTTGAATTGTATTGGCAAGATGTCACTGTTATGTGGACACAATTGGCAACCTATCACATACATGCACACTTTGGCTAGTGGAGTTCCGGCTATTTGCGGAAAGCAATGTTTTCCCTACCTTTTCAAATTAGTTTTAGTTCTTCAAAATAACTAAGAACACCTCGAGTCACTCAAGATCTCCTCATGTAAACTAAGGACACATTGAGTCACTCATGTGCTCCTATAACCCATTAAGTTCACCCATCAAGTTATATTATAGAAATTGGAATGCATGAGACTTTTCAACTGTGTCAAGAGAAGTTACTCATAATTGTCCATTACCGGGGACACGACTAAGTACTTAGTTCTTAAACCATCTGCAGAGGCTAGTCCACTTTACCGACAAGACCCAATCAACCCCTTTTGAGAGAAGACCGGGACGAGATGTAACATCCCACCATTAGAGCTTAGAAATAAGATGAGATGAGATGTGTGCATTGCATTCATGCATAGAAAATCCGGATAATTTTCGCGCTTTTAAACAAAACTTGTCTAAGATATTGAAGCTTCTCTTAACTTGGTGGAACTGAAGTAGATCATCAAGTTGATTGCAATAAGTTTCAATATGACCTTTGCTAAAACCTTATCTTTGGGTAATATCATTTGACCTAAGGGTAGATCGAATGTAATAATACTAAGTCACAACGCACTACTTAATAAGGAGTACTAGATATTCTAGAGATCATTACATGGTATTCCATACAACAACTCAAGGATGAGTACTTAATATTCTAAAGCTGATATCAAGGTATTATCTACCACAAACCCTGAATACCAAGTCAAGTATATGACTTAAGTAAAACAAGCTCATAACTAAACCTTGATATACTTGCTTGCCATAGTAACTCCTACCATGAGAATCATGGTAGTTTCTAAACACTAACTCTTATTACAAATAGAGTAGGAAAGGAAGTCAAGCCAAGACCATTTAGCACATATCCTTAATATGATATTAAGAGGTGACATTCCTATTTAACCAAGTCCTAGTGTCAGTTGATCATCACAGTTGAGTAACCAATTCTTGACCTAGACCTTATTAGCCTTTAGCTTTGACCCATTATGTTAACCATCCAAAGACCTTAAGTAATTTAATAAGAAGAAGGAACCAGGTATGGTAGAGTGTGCCATCATCAATGTAATGAGATCCTTAGTGGTGATCAAACCATTTGATGTTAGAGGAGTTAACTCACTCATAAGTTCACTAGAAGAAGTATCTACACCCAAGAAGTAACTGGTGCTTGAGGAGATATGAGAAAGCTAGTAGTATTAGTACATTAAATAATAATCTTGTTAGAACAAGTGAATATAGACTTAGAATAAGCTTGCTTAACAAGATAATCCTATAGAGAGACCAGTATAAGTTTACCACTTAGTTGATGATAGCTCTTGATCAAACAAATAGAAGCCTAAGCTTTGCTTGATCAAAGGTTGGTGGTCATTATTCTTAAGTACTTGAGAACAGATGACCAGCTGATGAAGAAGAGTTATGAGTATACCAAATTAGGCAAAAACTTAGTTAGTTGAATCATCTAGCTTGATCCTGAGAAGTCAAGCTAGAGTATGATGAAGTATGTAGTATTAGTTATAGGGAGTAGTTGGAAGCATAGTAGTTTAACCAAACTAATACAAGAGTAATCTTGTCTTATGGGGAATAATACCATACCTATTCCAGAGGATTGATATCCTTTGTTATATATAGTGAGGATTGTAGTCTTGCAACCCTTGGTAGTAGTTGCAATATGGAATTAAAGGAGTTAGTAGAAGCTACATTGATGGATTCATCAAGGGTAGTTCAACAATGGAAGTTAAATAGATACTAGTAGAAGAATGGAGAATGAGTATTGTTGAAGTGGCATGACGATGTCATCACATGATGAGGGATATGGAGCCAGGTGACTAGTTCATTTAGATAGATGTGATCTTAGTGAATGGATGAGAGATTTAAATAGAGTATATTTAGGAAAGGAATTCCTTGTCTAAATATAACCTTGGTGAGGTATTAAGGTAAGGATTCTTTAGAAGCCTTAACAAAGATCATATCAACACATGTCTACCTCTTTGTTTAACATCCTAGAATAAAGAGGGTAGTCAAACCAATTCCTATTTTTAGGCAGCCAATAGATAGTATCTCTTAGTCAAATGAAATGTCTAAGAGATAAGGAGACTACCAGTTGAGAGTGTAGTGATGGAAGCCTTGTCCACCTTATTGTCTTAAACCCTAATAGAACCTAGAATGATATAACTATCAGGATCACATTAAGAAGTAATCTCAATAGCTCACTCTAAGTTGAGATATCAAACCTACTCATAGATTTAGAAGTAGTGTCCCTAAACCTTGATCCTTATCTATATTCATAATAGAATATGAGTCTATTGAACCTTCCTAGAACACATGGTAATTCTAAACTCTACAAATCAAGTAGAATTGGATTTGGTAAAATCACCAAATAGGGAGAACCATGAAACTTTAATCTCCCTATCATGAACCACAAGGATTAATACCTTATAATGTATATTTATATAATTCCTTTATGAGGTTAAGTATTAATAAGATTCTATATACAACATTAAATCATCAACCATTTTAAACCATTACCCTTACATTCATTTAGTGGAGGTAAGATCATTTTATAAGGTCTTTATATGAGAAGTAATCTCTAAAACCCTAATCCCAATTAATATTTTCTAATGAAAATAATCCTTTATATAATCATGAATAGTAAAAAAAATACTAAAAAGGAATGTCAAATCAACTAGTTACTTTAACCATGTAGAATCCATGTTGATTCATTGAGTTTGAGTATTTGAATCATTAAGGAAATTCAAATTGAAGTGGAAAGGGAAAAACAGAAATAAAAACAGAATAAGAAAAAGAAAAAGGAGGCAGCCACGCGCAGGCCCACGGCCCATTTCCTACTCCCAGCTCACGAGCAGCAGCAATAATAAACCGCTCACTCCATCGCGGCCCAGCA
This sequence comes from Avena sativa, assembly GCA_916181665.1. Lineage (NCBI taxonomy): Eukaryota > Viridiplantae > Streptophyta > Magnoliopsida > Poales > Poaceae > Avena > Avena sativa. Next base: position 419,437,895 of record OV702289.1, on the reverse strand, counting down.
AAATCCTAATAGCAGCCTGTCTCACCTCCCCTCTCTGAGTGACAGGTGGGACCGGAGGTGGACCGTGGGTTGAGACAGAAACGTTGCCAGGGGTTTTCCGCAAAATGTATGTTGTCGTCTACCTCCCAACGTTACAAGCAGCTCGCTGGCCGAAGCTCCGCCGCCGCGCCATGACGTAGACCTTCATCAGGGGAGATAAGAATGCCATGAAGCCTCTGCTCATCCTCATCCTTCCATTCTCCCTCTCTCTCTGAGTCTTCTTCCCCCCCACCTCGAAAAACCCTAGCCCAGGTCTCGCTTGTGCTGTCGATTCCATGCTCGCCTCGGCCAGTGGAGACCATTAGGAGAACCGCCGAGCTCTTCTCGTTCTTTTGCCCCCAACAGCACAAGCCGGGGAGGTGTCAGGCACCACAATCAACACCACCGTGTCCAACATCGGTCGCCATCACTGCCATCGATTCCGGCCACAATTTGCCTCGCCAACTGCTTCACTGTAATCCTGGTGAGCCCACGGTGCTCTGGCACTTCTCCTCGCTCCCTCTCTAGCTCTCTGCTTCTCTGCCGCCATGCATCTGCGAGCACCGCCGCCGCCCGTCCTCATAGTCGTTACTCCGGCGACCTAACAGGAGTGGCACCGCCACTATCAGGTTCCCCATCGCGCCCTCTTTCCAACGAGCACAGCCATAGCCACGCGTGAGCACCCAATCAACAGATCGATCATCGACCTATGATGACCATCTCCGGATGACATCAGCATGATGTCATGCTGACATCACAACTAGCCTAGTCAGCAGGTTTGACCGGTCCAGGTCCGCGTGGCTTGCCGACGTGGCCTGTGGCCGCATGTCTATGACTCAGACTAGGGTCAGTATAGGCATAAAAAGTAGTTCCTGTTTAGGAAATAGATTAGATTTTATAAATTCGATTATAAATATTTTTTTAGGAATTTAAGAAAATGATTAAATCTTATAAATTTAATATCTTTTGTTTCATAATTCAGAAAAATGTGTTTAATACATGTAAATTTACAGAAAAATAAAATCTATAATTTAACCTTAGTATCAAACATTATTATGTACCTATTTAAATAATTATTAGTTAATAAAGATTTTATAAGTAATAATACTTTGAAAATTCATCTTTTAATATTGGTAAATAAGAAAAATATAAATAATATACCCAAATTCTTAGAAAAACAAAATCTACATATACAAACTTGTTTCATTTATTTTTGTGTCACTTAATCACGTATATATTATTTATTTAGTATTTATAAAGTGATAAAACTTATAAAAATCATATCTTATTATTTAAAAATCACAAAAATACATATAATATACCAAAATGATCATAAAAATAAAATCTACACCTTAAAAATATCATCTTTCATAATTAAAGTAAATAAAAGGTAAAGATCTAATAAAACTTATTAAAACCCTTTTCTTTTATTTTAATTCCTTAAAAATATATAAATTTTTACTATTGCCTTTACCATTATTTGTTTACAGTCTAAAAGTGTAATAATAAACGCATGTTATGTTTAAGTGAAGTTAATATAGGTCTAACCAATTCAAGTTGTACTTATTAAAACTACCATTTAGGATTAAGTAAATCTTACTCTCCAAAAACATTTTATCAATTATAAATCATCAAGATTTGAGTACTAATTCTTTTACAAGTTTGGGAATCCACTTTAAAAGCTAAACAAAGTCTTTAGGTATGTAACATAGTGCCATTCCCATGTTTACAAAAATAAGTATTAATTCTAGAATAAGTAAGTGATTCTATTCCCTTATAAAATCATGAGAACACCACTTCCATAAAGGCATAATACTTTTGTTTCAGCTTCATGAAGTGTTAAAAGTCTCAACTTGCTACTAGAATAACTATTCAACAATACTAATTTTTTTCTACTTTAATACTTGTAATTAATAAGAAAACCTTAAAGTGTTAGCTTTAGGTTTAAATGCTTTTTACTTTGTAAAGTAATATTTTTCTCAAAAGTTATTCTTTTAAGAAATATTAAAAGTAATCCTTGAACACTTCTCTAAAAGCTCTAATTAAATCTTAATATTGTTTAAGAAATATTTCAGATACCATGCTCTATTTGAATGCTTTAGTATTGTATACTACTTGTTTATACCTGCAAGTTGTTTCACACACACTCACAAGCCTTAATAAGAAGCACAAGTGTGAAACTGGCATAAAAGTACAACACACTCCAAAGAACTCATCACAATCTTCGAACCCTAGATTAGATACGACTATTACGTGGATTCATGTTTATCAAACTACATTACATTACTTATGCATAATTGCATCCTGCTTCTTTAAACATTAGTCCTTACCGGACCAATGATGTTGTTTACAGAATTTGGATCTTCTAGTGTCTTGAGGACCGTGATTGCATAAACTTTCAATCACAAAAGACAAGTTCACAACTTTCTCATGTCCTTTGATTATTTTCTATCAAATGCTTGTAACTCAAATGTTGTCGTCACCTGCATTTCAAAAAGGTCAGAAAACACTAATTTCATAATAATTTGATTATGAATTATTTACCAAATGGTAATAATCTACTGATACAGTTCCAGTGGTAAAGAAACATAATATCTAGGACTTAACAACCAATGTCGCCATTGATTCTAGGGCCATATATTACGCATTAACCATGAGATATGGAATGGGATGGAGAAGTCAGCTGGATCTTCTTCCTTTCGCATGGACGGATGATCTTATCGTGAGGCTGTTGATTTCTCGTGGAGAATCCAGCACATGGGTGGGACCCCTTAGTTCCCCGCGATATTGGTGTCTAGCCAAATAGGGCTACTTAGGCATTATGAAAAGAATATAGGGTTTTATGCAATTGGCCTTATGTGGCTACTATGCAATATTTCCAGATAATTTCTTATAGTTTATTTTAACCACTCAATCATGACACACAATGCCACAACTGCCCAAAACAACAAGTTCAGTCATATAATATAGAGCAACACAGTTTAAACATCCAAATGAAAATGAAGATGTCATGTTATCTTCTCTTTTTTTAAGCAAGTGGTGAAAAATATCTAGAATGGCTTCACAAATTAAAGTAGAGACTTAAAGGGTCTAATAGGAGAAAATAAGAATATCACTCCACCATAATTTGGAAAAGTCATTTGATTCGCTCTCTCTAATCATTTAAGCATGGTTGGATATTTAAAGAATCCAATGATTAAAAAGAAATGCATTCAAGTTGAATAGTCATGTTAATCCCTTCATTTGAAAATATCTTTAAACCATGGTTGAGAATCGTTCGAGCAAGTTCGTAGAAGTTTCTTTTCACTCATAAATTTCAATAAAGTCAAACAATTCAATCAACCTATTTTATTTATTGCACATTTCAAAAATAGGAGAATTTTGGGATGTGACATTTGTTAGAGTACATATACGTGTATACGATAGAGATAGACTAGGACTCTACATCTTGTACTCCAAGTCTCCACCTACCCCGTGTAACTCTATATAAACCCCCGCAAGGGTCAAATCAATACAACACAATATTCAGGGATCCATATTTTCTAAATGGTATCAGAGCGGTTAGCGTCACGGGACCGATCCTAGGTTCTTCCACCACTTCCGCGACGCGCCGCCCCCGGAGAGATTACTCCTCGAGGGCACGGCACCCGGTCTCGATCATAGATCGGATCAGTTCTTTAGATTAGATTAGATCAGGTTTTGAAGTTTTCCAAATTACTAGATTAGATCAATTAGCCACAAAATAAATCCCGATATGACCCTTTGTCACTTCAGAACCTCAAATCGATCTGGTCAAAGTGCATGGCGGCGCACGCCAGGCCAGCCGCGCGGCGCTCCGCTCCGCTCCATGCTCGTGTGTGTCACGCATGCTACATATATACATGATGGCGGCGCGGGCAGTACCATGCGGTGTGGATGGGAGACCTGCATCAACCTCCACGGTCACGCCGCCTTTTTTTTCCTGTGCAGGCACATCCTCACTAGATCAGCTCCACCGTGGAACAAAGTCACGTGGATTAAATATAAATATAATGCCTAGCCCTTTTCTATCATATCGGTTTTTTGGAATAATCGGCTAGTGCATAAATCTTTTATGGTATCAAAGCCAAGAGGTGTTGAGTTTAAGACCCTGCGCACGCAGTATTTAAAAAAGGAAAAAAGATCCTGCAGCCTACTCCTATCCCACGCTAGACATGAGGGGGACTGTTAAATATAAATATACCGCCTATTTCCTTTCTATCAGATCGGTCTTTTGAGATAACCGGCTAGTGCATAAATCCTTTAACGTGTACAGCATGTTTCCACACACATGCAATTCATGCATGGCATGGCGAGTGGCGCCGATTGTCCTCAGCTTCGCGTGCACAGCTTCGTCAACAACTCCACGCCGCGAACGACTGCAGCGGCCAACCAAGACAACATGCGACCATGCGCAGAACTACAACAATGACAACGGGATGGCGATCTCCCGCACCCGGCATCGACACGACCAGCATCAAGCACAACGGACAGATCCAGACGGTCCGGGTTATCGGGCCGAACGATTCATCGACTGATCTGCACTGCATCGAGCTGAACTACATCGACCCAAATCTACGTCAAGCTGTACGACTACACCAAGATCTTCGTCGAGTTCTACATTGTCAATAAAAATCATCGCCAAGGTCTAAATCACGTGGTCAAAACTACCGCCGCCGCAGCCAGACGCTCTGCTAGGGCGATCACACGATCGCCTCGCCCGCCTGGTCAAAAACCCGCCGCCGCCGCCGATCATATGCGATCCGCCGCCGCTGCCATAAAAATCTTGCCGCTGCCGCTTGCCATGTGCCTCGGCTGCCGCCTCAAAACCTTATAACCAAAAACCTGCCGCCGCCGCAGATCTCTGTTGCCGCCACACAAAAAAACCGCCGCCGCCGCAGATTACTGCCGCTGTCGCACTATGACCAAGAAACCCGCCGCCGTCGCCGCACACAACCCTAAAACCCTACGACACAAATCGCGCAATTTTTTGCGTCTCCGACGCGGCTACAATGACCACGACAACCTCGACCACGGCTACCTCGACATCGACATTAAGAACAACGTCTACAGCAACTCAAGAACTCCAGTCAACAGCGTCCGCGTCTTCACTTGCGTTCACGTCACTCCCGCTGTGACTGCGGGAGGGAAGAGGGGTACCAGAAGGGGACGCAGTCACCGCCCCTAGGTACCAGCCATGATCATATCCATGCAGGTAATGATGACAAGGAGGTGAAGACGGCAGAAGCATAAGACTTCAAATCCAGTCGCAAGCGTCCGCTTCACTCCCGCTTTGACTGAGGAGGGATGTTAGAGTACATATACGTGTATACGATAGAGATAGACTAGGACTCTACATCATACGATCAGTCCGTTTGGGTGATCATCCTTGGATCTTTCTATTAAAGTGCATTTTTATTTTAAAAAATTACCGCATGTGCTCTACACAAAAACATGCTGCTTATGTATAACTTAAACATACAGGTGGCCATATTTTGCTATACAACACATTTTTATGGTTAATTTATTTTTAAATGTCTGGACATGGACACAAACCTAGCCCAACTAATGTCCTTAAAATTCTTTGTTTCTTATGATATTCCAGAAACGGATAAGTTTCATTGGAGCACATTGTTCTCATATTATGTATATCGATTTATGGACTAAACTTACCATTGAAGTTAGGCTATGCACGTATTTATCTTATTGCCCATCGTTGGGTAATCTGTCTAGGGCCTAGGCTATACACATAGTTATTTTATTGCCATGTTCCGTAATAGCCTGATTCTGCACCACTGTTTAGTGTTGGTGAATTGCCATTACACTGTTCTAATTGGTTCAAGCGGGGAACATCTCGAGGCTTAATTAAGCTAATTTCAGGCATGTTACAAATTTGTGCTACGCATAATTAAATTGTCTTGGGCTATTAGGTAGGCCTTGAGAAAGTATATATGTGTGAGTGTGACCATGTTTGATAGGTTTCTTTTCGTGTTTTCGATTGGAAATACCAGAAGCTAAAGTGCTTCCAAATAAGTAGTAGGAGCATTTGAAAAAAAAATTGTACGAGGCGTCCTCTTCGGATGAGTGTTCATATTTTTGGTGATGTGCTCTTCTTTTAGTCTGAGATTATTTTTGTTCAATAACTGATTTGCTAAGTGTAGTTTGTGCTTTTGTGGTATAGGTGGCAGGCCCTCCGGTGTTTGTAGAAGGTCGTCCTGCTAAGATGTCTACATATTACATTGCCTACTTGAAAGGTTTGTGCTTAGGGTTTTTTTCATTGATATTCTCTTTCTTTTCCGTGTCTCGTTGGATTCTTTTGTCTTTGTTTCTTGGTGCAGCTTTTTTATGGAGGATATATCTTGGTGGTTCCGAGTACACTTGTTCTTACTGTGAGCAGGCTATTCATTTGAGATGTTTTATAATCATTATTGTAAGGGTGGGAAAATAATCTTAATAGTTGCAATGTGCTGGTTTGCTGAAAAATTACTGCCGCCAAACACATTGCACCACTTACCATGTGTGACAACGTATTGTAGACGGCGAGACGAAGCTCGCGTGTCCATCTAGTAAAAAGGAAACCCAAACAAAAAGACGGCCAAATATCGTGGCCTTGGCCCTTATATTAAGTGTTTCACCTGGAAAAAAAAAACACTTGCAAACAACCACACAAACCGAAAAACGCCAGCTCCCTCCGCCTCCATTTTTAGCAAACTTTCGCTTAAACCTAACCGTCCCCGTGCACCCCTGCCTTCCCCTCCCTGTCACGTTCCCCAAACAAACCGCGTACGTATCTCTCTACCTCCTCCATATCCTTCTGTGGCGCCGCCTATGGAGGGTGAGCCCGACACGGCGGCGGCGCCTACATCCCCGGAGGAGAAGGTGGCGGGCACGGACAGTCGTGATGAGGAGGTGGTGCAGAGGGAGGAGGCTACGCCGGTTGTACTGAAGAAAGGGCCTTGGACGGCGGGCGAGGACGCCGTTCTGGTGAACCACGTGCGGCAGCACGGCGAGGGCAACTGGAACGCCGTGCAGCGCCTGACTGGGCTTCTCCGCTGCGGCAAGAGCTGTCGGCTGCGGTGGACCAACCACCTCCGCCCCAACCTCAAGAAGGGCTCCTTCTCTCCCGACGAGGAGCTCCTCATCGCGCAGCTCCACGCGCAGCTCGGCAACAAGTGGGCTCGCATGGCCTCCCATGTAAGTAACACATAATTCTGCTCCAATTCGATTGAATTGTTAATCTCAAGTAATTAAATCTTGACACTACAATCGTCACTTGGCCCATAGCTACCGGGAAGGACAGACAACGAGATCAAGAACTACTGGAACACGAGGACTAAGCGGAGGCAGCGGGCCGGCCTGCCGGTGTACCCGCCCGAGGTGCAGCTCCAGCTCGCCATCACCAAGCGTTGCCGCTGCGACGATATCTCGCCCTTGTCGTCCCCGCAGCAATCGGCCAGCAATAATGTCCTGTCACTCGATGCCCCCGATGCAGCCTCAGCAGGGGACACCAGCGCTCGCCCGCCGCCACTCGACCTTGCTGGACAGCTTGCCATAGCTGACCGGCCGGTGGAATTCTTGGCCCAGACGCCCTTCTCGGCACCGTCTTCCCCATGGGCGAAGCCATTCGCACAGAACGCGCAATACTTCCAGTTTGCGCACTCGCCGCCCGTGTCGCCGACGACGTCGATCGGGCCTGTGCACCCGGTCACACACGAGCTGTCGTTGGGCTATGGCTTGCACGGAGGTGACCGGACTCGGTTCACTCCTCTCTCGCTGTCTCCTGGCGCCAGAGTGGAGCTCCATTCAAGCCAATTGCGTCTGGCGATGCCTCCATCCTCAGCTGCCACCGCCACCGTCGCTAGCGGCGGCCTGGGCGAAGGAGCATCGCAAGATCAGAAGAACGCGGCTAGCCTCGAGGCGATGCTGCAGGAGCTGCATGACGCCATCAAGATCGAGCCGCCGGCGCATGCGGACGGAACCGTCGACAGCCACGCCGAGCAGAACGGTGTCAGTGGTGAGTAGTGCATGTCGTGCGTGAAAGCATTTCTCACATTTTCCATTCCTTCGATACATCCGACCTTTTAATTATTTGTCTCTTTGTTGGAGAATGAGAACAAATTAAATGGTCATGATTAGGATGTGAGCCGATAGATCAGCAGATGAAAACCTTTTTGTTCGTGCTTCCAAAATCTCCCTTTGTTTTCTGGCCAAATTCTACATACTTCTTGAAAAGCAAAAGAAGCGCTAATTTGTTTACGCACAGATTGTTCTAGAATTTCGATTTACTCGGCTATATATATGGGAGAAACGATATGTTGAGGTAAATAAAGTATGTAGTGTAGTAGTATTAGGACTTGGAGTAGGGCAAAATCTGAAGCAGGGTTAGTACGGTTCGGAATCTTCTCTGGTTTTACTTTTGATAGTTTTAAGGTTAGTACACTACTGCAGGTACAAGCTAGAGAGGATTTATTTAGTCTTTGCAAGACAGTGACTGCTTTCGATCTTCTTTGATGATTACTTTTCCTTATCTCACCAAGTACTTTAATAGTACCTTTATTTCTCTTTACTCTCCCTTTCTAAATGTACCTAAATCTAAATTATGCTGCCAATTCATGTTTCCGTTTTTTAAAGAAAACACCTTAAAAGATGTATTAATCATATAAAAGGAGTGCTAGACAGCACACAACTCCGCAGAGCCGCAAGTCTGCTACCAACAAAAGGTGGTAGCTCCTCGGTACAAGGGTCTACCAATAAATCTGCTACCAACAATTCATGCTTCCGTTTTGCTCTTTCATGATTGCTGGTTAGCTCCCGTAGCAACACGTAATGCTCCTTGTATATATTTCTCGACAATCATTGTAAACGTGATCATATCCAGCACTGCTTTTAAGAGATTTACTAGACAGGCTCGTGATCTGCCTAGCTTGCAAGTGCAGAACAGAATCAAATGGGAATTCATTTACACCTCATCTTCCAACTAGCATGGAATATATAATCCATTGAATGGATAAAACGTTGGTGTTGATTTGTAAGACTGGTTTGGGTTGCTGCTTTATCTATAAAGCTGTTCTACGGCCTTCTGTTTTTAACAAAATTTGAAAAAATTGGCATGTTGTTCTAACTTGTTTAACTGTATCCAGGAGGTGACAACAAATCAGACCGCGAGCTCAAAGACGACATTGACACACTGTTCGGCCTAATGATGCCGACGACCTTCCCCATGCCCGAGCCCGCTGTGCCCAATCACTCTGGCTCGATGTCACAGCACAGCAGTGATGACCAGGACCACTCCAACGTCTACCTCGACATGGACCACCTTGCGGTCATCGGCGGCGCCAGGTCATCGGAGCAGGACCGGGGCCTCAACGGCGCATGCCAGTGGAACAACATATCCAGCATCTGCTGAGAAAAAATGTCCACATAAGCGCCATGGTGCAACTCCCTGAGACCAGCAACATGACTCAAGGCGTTGTATGATCATACTAGGAAACCCATTATGTTGGGTGTTTTAATGCCAAACCTTTTTCCATCTTTCAAGTACGTGTTGCCAAGGTATATCGACCATGGACGACAATATTCCATGTTCATCTGACTTCCGTTCCTCAATGATGACTTAATCAGAGCCGCCCGGTAGGTCCGTACAATCCAATCAAATTTTTCAATGCATCGTTAGGCTATGATAGAGACATATTACACATTCTGCCACCACCGAAGAAATACATACGAGTAAAATAAATGTTCGTGGACCGATAGGAACATAAAACATCTTCGTTGCCAACCCCCTCCCTTCTTGAATCCGGCACTGCCACCGGAAAGCTGATGGAAACCGCTGGCCAACCCGCTGACGGAAAGCGATGGCCTCCGCTGACGTCCACGGATCCGCCGCTTCCTCATCGGCCCGCTCCTCCGCTGACCGCCGTCCAAGCCGTCGCTATGCTGGGCGCAATCAATGAGTGGCCTCAGAAATCAAATAAGCATCACCAACGATTGATTGATCTGGAATCAAATGTATAAAGCCATTAAATTTCCCATGTGCCAACGGGAGAGAGGGCCATGCATATACGGCTAATTAAACGAGGGATCCTAGGAGTAAACGAGATTGGAGGCTTTGCCATAATTAAACTAGGACGTGCACAGTTATAAACACAACGCTGGGAATAAGCTCCAGCTGATGCGACGAGACCAAGCCTCCGCGGCGACGACTCCTGTAGTTTCCAGGCCTCACGGCGGATGCCCGCAACTTAGTTTTGCCTACGAAATCACCTAACACCTGCTCCGTCCAATCAAAAACGAATGAGAGAGAAAATTCAATCCACGAAAAAGAAAACGAGATGAAGAAATTCATAGATGAGAACGGACAGGATTTCATGCCTACGCCATGGTCGTCATCACAGACTTATCGTGGACATCTTGATGCGCCGTGAGACATCGGCAACATGGCCCTCCTTCGACACGACGCTGGACCAAGGGACGACATTTCTGCAAGACCGGAGGCACGGTAAACCCCCGGCTCAATGGCAAGAGCGGCGAGATCCATAGACGATAAGGCCATCCTCCGGGAAGCATTGCGCCTGCCTCCAACTATGGCAACAAATCGATGTGTGGAGGCACTTTGGTGGAGCCTACCAATGGCGGCAGAACGAAGATAACAACCGACATGTCGGTGCAGCATAGCCTCATAAGGCGGAGGCGGAAGGACAAGCCAAAGCCAGCGCACGGTCGCGCCCTCGCTCCTCTGGTGGCGTTCGATCTGGGGATCAAGTGATGAACCCACAGGAGATAAGAAACAAATCTTATCCACTCAGACAATTTTGAATTTAAGCCTTACGGTTTATCATATTTAATGCCTAATGCCTATCATCTGGTGAGGACAAATTCTTTTTTTTACGCCTTTGTGAGTACTCTGATTGTGAGATGTACAAAGTAAGAGCCGGCTCAACAATCGCATCTAAAATACCTGTACGGCTATGGTGACATTGAAGCACTTCGCTACTAGGATTCTGTTTAATTGTATTTGTTTTTCACTAAACTAGACTTCTTTCTGCGTCCTCCGGAGCGTAGCCGGTAAACATAACGTTTTATGATATGATCGCAATACATCTACGTGCAGGAGAAAAGAAAAAATATATATACTCTGGGAACGCTAAGTGATAGGGGCGCAGCGATAAACCTGGCGTTTGATGATAAAATCGCATTGAGAGATAGTGAGTTTAAATAAAAAAGTGCTATCAAACGGCTAGTAAACCATTGGTACAATAACCTTAGATGTCAAACACCAGCTATCAACCAACATTACCATTGGTAGCGGGTGTTTGATGTCTACGTTGTGTGCCTTTTTATTTCTGTCTTTATAAACCAGTTCAACCCTCAGTAAATTTCCTAGATGGTACTAAACATCAATAGAGACATTGTCCGTTTATAGGTAGAGTGAAGCCAGTCAAATTTGGGCCGGCATATCAAGGAAACCGGTGGAGACATCGATAGAGACAGAGCTGGGCGGACCCTACGTCCGCTAGAAACCACGGCCTTAATGGGTTCACAACGCCACATCGGCATTGAGCGAGTCCATGTCCGCGAGAGTCTGCATCCGGTTTGGGCTTACAGCGCCCCGTCGGGGCAGGCCCCGCCACCAGGCGGTCGCGGAGGCGTGTCGCATAGCGAACGCCTCTCACAGTGCACCGTTGTACCCAGTGTACGCTGACGTCGGGCCTATGTCCCACCCGCGGCCCACCATCTAGAGACGCGGGGTACGACGGTGCAAGCTCGAGAGAAGGCAGACACTCCTGGACCAACCTATCAAGGAAAGCAATAGAGAAGTCGCACATCTAAGCTAAAAAGAGAACACACGCATTGTTCTCTGCATTAACATTTGTGAAGTTTGAGGTCGCGCATTAAAAGGTGAAGAGAGAAAGCACACATTGTTATATGCATTTAAACTTGTGAAGTTTGAAGCCACACATGTAAGCTAAAAAGAGAACACATACATGCTTATTTACTGTCACTTGAATGATTTTTCTTACAACAATGATCAATCCGTTCTGAGACACATCCACATAGTCCACATACATCCACATAGTCCACATAGATTTATCTCTCGTAAAACAATTGATACATACATATCCATTCTCGGACACGTCCATATAGAGTTATCACTCATAAAATAATTGATACATACATAACTTACATGTAAAATATTGCATTCCTAAATTTTAAGGAATAACATCCAAGCCGCTATGCTCCGTGGCACTACGAAGCTAACATCTAAGCATAGGATCTAAACATGATGGAAAGTCATACATTCCTCATGGCCTATATCTAGAAGGACCCTAAGCGTGCAACACATGGGCGCATGGCTTTCGCTCTAGACATAAAAACACGACTATCTTCCTCCAACACCGGCTGGAAACATGTCGAGGAACTGAATACCGCTCCTCAGCCTTCCGCATCGCCGCCTTCTGCATCGCGTACATACATGGCGTGCGAGGTAGTCCTTCGCTTCACTCTGCCTTTTTGTTGTGCACGCACAGTCGCAGCGACAAACGCCCAGGTGTGAAACTTTCACATAGTACCTATGAAAAGCAAAAGGAAAAAATTAGAAAAATTAAGGTAAAGACAAAAAAGGGTAAATATGACAATGAAGAGCTTAAAGGATAATGATACAGGCATACCGATTGCGTTTGAAGATGTTGCCGTTGTCGTCTCGCCCGAATGTCGATGATCGCCGCAACCTTTCCCGAATCAACCTCGCCTTCTCGTCCGCGGTGAGGTCACAACGTCACTGTGCCCATCCAGTAAGTAGGACGCCGGAGGGAGGAGCGTCGAACCATGTTGTCATCGATGCTGAAGACGCAATGGAAACCGTCTTGGGCGAAGCCATGGAGGCATCTAACACCGAAGAGATGAAAAGAGGTTGGCCAGGTGAGATGCATGGCAAGTCGAGTAGCCACATCCTGCTCTGCTTGGAGCTCAACAGGAGCGACCGGTGAGCTCTACGAACGAACCAGGGCGCAAAAAGCCGAGCCATTAGTAGCATGCTATGTAAAGTAAGTATCTGACTGAATGCTGAATAATAGATGCAAAGATGCTTATATAGAAGAGGGAAGCGTAAGTTCAAGCTATAGATACATGGTAGATTGAAGCAGATTTTTGCGGCGCAACTCTACGCCATTAGCTGTGTTATCGTCCGCAATAAACCTCTGACTCCTACAGTCTGGGATGGCAGGCCAGCCCTCTGGCGCAAGGAAACACATCAGTCTAGGGCATACAATGCCACATCAGATGTTTGTGGGCCCCTCCATTGCGAGAAATCGTGGCCGGCTATTGTCTACCATGCCACGTCATCTGTGGACATGTCCCGCATACACGAGAAGTTGCATCCAACATGGGCTCACAACACCACGTCAGCTCTGGACGTCTCTGGACGACGCCCGTATACGAGGGAAACCACACTCAACATGGGTTCACAGCGCCACGCATGATCTCGACATTCCCCGTGTCCGCAAGGAACCGTGGCAGCACATGGTCTACATTGCGACGCTGGCTTCGGGCGAGCCCTGCGTCCCCGTGAGTCCGCAACTGGTATAGGCTCATGGCTCCACGTCGTCTCTCGGCGGGCCCAAAACCCGGCAGGTGCGGAGGCGTGTCACGCCGGGAACTTATCTCATAGAGACCGGTCCTTCCCGCGTATGCTGACGGTGGGCCCATGTCGCACGCGGCCCACCATCTCGCGACGTGGGATACGACGGCGCACGGTACACCCGCCAGCGGTATGGAAATTTTCGCCCTGGCCCACCGGGGGGCGCCTCACGGGATATCGGGGCTCCGTTGCGACTTCGCCGCAAGGAAACACATCAGTCTAGGGTGGGAGATTTTGCCTCAAAGTTTTTGAAAAGGTGGGGCGGGAAATGTTTCAAGGCCAGTCTGTGATTTTGCGTCTCGACTGAGATTTTGAATTTGGCTACCGGACAAATAGTAATAATAGAAAAATGATTCCCCATGATGGGAGATTTTGCCTCAAAGTTTTTGAAACGGCGGGGCGGGAAATGCTTCAAGGTCGGTGTGTGAATTTGCCGCCCGATTGAGATTTTGAATTTGGCTACCGGACAAATAATAATACTGTAATAGAAAAATGGTACTCCATGATGGGATATTTTGCCTCAAAGTTTTTGAAACGGTGGGGTTGGAAATTCTCAAGGTCGGTGTGTGTTTTACCGCTTGATAGAGATTTTGAATTTGGCTATAGGACAAATAATAATAACAGAAAAATGGTACTCCCCAGTCGGAGATTTTGTTCAAAGTTTTTGAAATGGTGGGGCGGGAAATGCTTTAAGATCGGTGTGTGATTTTGCCGCTCGATTGAGATTTTGAATTTGGCAAGAGTCCAAGTAATACTAGAAAAATGGTACTCTATCGGTGGGAGATTTTGGCTAAAAATGTTTGAAACGGAGGGGCGCGAAATGCATATGAGTCGGTTGGGATTTTGCCGCTCAATTTTACGATTTTGAATTTGGCTAGCGGCGAAGTAATAATAGAAAAGATAGTTGTAGACTCGTACGCTATCTGGTCAGGAATTGAAGGCCGAGAGTCACATCAACTGACCATCTATTACATAATTGCGCAGAACATTGGTAAATTTTACCGCTCAACTGAGATTTTGAATTTGGCTAGAGTACAAGTAATAATTTGAAAAAAATACTACTCCCTTTTTTAGAAATAAAAAAATATTTCCATAGAAAAAATAATGTTAACTCCATCTGCGAAATTGTTTGGGCTATAGGTTTTTACCCTCGATTAAGATTTTGAATTTGGCTATAGTCCTATTAATAAAAATTACGAGCGAACCCCACCACTGAACCCAGCAATTTCACAATCGCCATTGGTCATCAGTATGATAGGTCAAACGGAATTTCGCAGTATACGAAAGATTAAACATAGGGCCCAAATATTTCGTGTAGGCGAGAGCTTTTGCCTCTCGATTCAGAATTTGAATTTGGTGACAGTCCAAGTAATAACTGCTAGTAGACCGTACTTCCCTCTGTTCACGAATCCAAGGCCTAGTCACATCAACTGATCATCCAGGACCTTGCTCAAAGTAGCCTTTTTTTTGGACAAAGGGGTAGAAAATTGGATACTATGATCTCGGATTCAAAAATATTACGGGGGACGGCGGGAGGATTTGCGGCTCCACACGGTTTTGAATGTAACTACTCCAAGTAATAGAGCAGAAAAATTGTATAAGGTCTTTTTTTGCGGGTCGTACTCCATCTGTTGATCAGTCCATTCAAATGTTGAGCTGCGATTCAAAAATGTATTTCCATTTATCACAAGACGCGTATGAATATGGTGTGCAACAAAGGGCTAAGCCATTGTTTTGAGAACCTGAACCTTGTGATCAATGATCTAGGACAGCAGCACTTGTAACATAATGTACTGTATCACACTAGTACATATTGGTGCATCCATACATAACCAGTTTGTGGTATTTCTTGCACAAAACACAGAAACAATTTCTTTTTTGCATCTAGCACAGTTTCTTTTGTGTAATATAAAGATTCATAGTTTATATATATAGTAATACTAGCATCATCCTAATATCAATAAATTAGTCATACATAGTAATAGCATCATCCTAATTTGCTAAAATCTCACGTCAGCTCATACTTAACAAGATGAATAAGAGAGAAGCTCAATGTTCATACACCATTATTCATACATGCAAGCTCTATTTATTCATATATTTCCCGTATTGGAGTAAATTACTAGCAAAGTCCACATATTCATAATCGATACTAATGACCTTGCATCTACACTAGTTATTTCATTGAAATTGGCATGTATTTCTTCCAAAAATTATTGGAAATGCTGGTCAACTCCAACAATTGTTTGATGATACCAAGCAAAGTACAAATCATTGTCGTCATCCTCAGACCATGGAGATTCTTTTTTATTCACCTTCCTACAAAGAATCATCTAGATTAGAAAATTGACGAGCTTTAACCAAAAACGCTACAAAGAACCTTGGAGCTTATCTCTTCCTCACCTTGTTCCGGCGACGCCGGTATGGGAAGGTACCGGTGCGGGTCTAAGGGTTGGTGTGTAACATCCCAAAACATTAATCCAAGCTTATTAAGATCAAATCATCCAAAAATAGGGCTAACAAAAACTTTTCCAAACTACAGAAAGTTATTCGTCGACAGGAAAGATGGAGGCAACCGTCTGTGTATAGACTACAGAAAGTTGAATGACGTCACCATCAAGAATAAGTACCCCTTGCCAAAGATAGATGATCTATTTGATCAGTTGACCGGAGCTCAGGTATTCTCAAAGATTAATCTTAGGACTGGTTATCACCAACTTAAGATTCGTGCAACGGATATTCCGAAGACCGCCTTTACTACTCGCTATGGTTTATACGAGTATACGATTATGTATTTTGGATTAACCAATGCCCCTGCTTATTTCATGAATCTCATGGATAAGATCTTTATGAATTTCCTAGATAAGTTTGTAGTTGTGTTTATCGAAGACATCCTTATCTACTCCAAGTCAGAAGAAGAGCATGAGCAACATTTGAGAATCTTCCTAGAAACCCTAAGAGAGCATCAGTTATATACCAAGTTCAGTAAGTGTGAGTTTTGGCTGAAAGAAGTAGGATTCCTAGGACATATTGTGTCTGCCGGAGGAGTCTCTGTTGATCCCACCAAGATCAAAGATGTCGAAGAATGGGAAGCCCCAACCAATCAAACCCAAGTTCGTTCATTTCTCAGATTAGCGGGATATTACCGCAAGTTCGTAGAAGGATTCTTGAGCATAGCCCGACCAATGACCCAATTGTTGAAGAAGGACAAGAAGTTTGAATGGACAGGCAAGTGTGAAGCCAGTTTCCAAGAGTTGAAGAAGAGATTGATATCAACCCCAATTTTGATCATGCCAGACATCAAGAAGCCGTTTGATGTGTATTGTGATGCATCCAAGATTGGCCTAGGATGTGTATTGATGCAAGAAGGCAAAGTCATCACGTATCTGTCTCGACAACTGAAGCAGCATGAGCAGAACTATCCGACCCATGATCTTGAGCTAGCAGCCGTGGTTCTAGCGTTGAAGACATGGCGTTCTTATTTGATGGGTAATTGTTGTGATATTTACTCAGATCATAAGAGCTTGAAGTATATCTTCACCTAGAAGGAGCTGAATATGAGGCAAAGAAGATGGATAGAGTTAATCAAGGATTATGACCTAGACATTCACTATCACCCGGCAAAGCCAATGTGGTAGCGGATGCTCTTAGCAGATTGCCGTGTAGGCTTAACACCATGATCAAGGAGAAGCAAGCCAGTTTGTATGAGGAGTTGGAGCAGTTCAGGACTGAGTTAGTTAGCAAAGGATTCCTAGCTAGCATTGAACTTCAACCCACTTTGATTAGCCAAATCAAGGAAGCCCAGAAGGGAAATGAGAGTATCGACAGAATCAAATGTCGTATTGGTACAGGAAAGGTACCTGGATTCACCGAAGACAAAGAAGGTGTATTGTGGTACAAAGGACGTATCCGTGTTCCATCATATTCGGAGCTGAAGGAGGTTATCATGAAGGAAGCTCATGATACTCTTTATTCTATCCACCCCGGAGGAACAAAGATGTATCAGGATTTGAAAGAGCAATTTTGGTGGCACAAGATGAAAAGAGAGATCGGAAGCTACATCGCCAAATGTGACATCTGTCAACAAGTCAAAGCAGAGCATCAGAGACCTGCAGGACTGTTGCAACCATTGCAGATTCCAGAATGGAAATGGGATTCCGTCGGAATGGACTTTATCACCGGTTTACCCACTTCTAGTAGGGGAAATGACTCAATCTGGGTCATAGTTGATAGACTGTCCAAGGTAGCCCACTTCATACCTGTCAAGACTACCTACCAGAGTGTAAAACTAGCAGAGCTGTATATTGCTAGGATTGTTAGTCTACATGGAACCCCCAAGACCATCGTCTCAGATCGAGGAACCCAGTTTATTTCAAGATTTTGGCAGAAAGTTCAGGAAGGTTTAGGAACCAAGTTGAACTTCGGCACCGCTTATCACCCACAAACAGATGGACAAACTGAGAGAGTCAACCAGATCTTAGAGGATATGCTTAGAGCTTGTGTGTTGGAATATGGATCAAAATGGGAAGACTGTCTGCCTTTCGCAGAATTCTCATATAACAACAGTTATCAGGCTAGTTTGCAGATGGGACCATTTGAATTCCTATACGGAAGAAAGTGTCATACCCCGTTGAATTGGTCGCAAGCAGGAGAGAGTCAGATCTTTGGACCCGACATTCTCCGAGAAGCAGAAGAGAAAGTTCACAAAGTCCGTGAGCACCTCAAGACCGCCCAATCCAGACAGAAGAGCTATGCTGACAAGAGAAGGAGAGACCTTACTTTCAATGTCGGAGATTTCGTATATCTCAAGGTTTCACCATTGAAGGGAACTCAACGCTTTAGTCTGAAGGGAAAGTTAGCCCCCAGATATATCGGACCTTTCAAGATTCTGAACCGCCGAGGAGAAGTATCGTATCAACTGGAACTGCCTGAAGAGATGTCAGCCATCCACAATGTGTTCCATATCTCGTTACTTCGCAAATGCCTAGAAGTGCCTGAGAAGACTGAAGTTTTCAAGAACATCGATCACAGAGCTATGGAAATCAACAAGGCCCTGACCTATCAGGAAGTACCCATCCGTATCTTAGAAGAAGCCTACAGAACCACCAGGACCAGGAGTATCAAGTTTCTCAAGATTCAGTGGAGCAACCATACCGAGGAGGAAGCTACTTGGGAGAGTGAAGATTACATTAGGACAGAGTTCCCAGATCTCTTTAGTTCCTAGTTTTCTTTGTAAATCTCGGGACGAGATTTTGTTTAAGGGAGGAAGGTTTGTAACATCCCAAAACTTTAATCCAAGCTTATCAAGATCAAATCATCCAAAAATAGGGCTAACAAAAACTTTTCCAAATTTAAAATGAAAGCATTCATATATGTGTGCATTTAAAATAGGAGTTGTTTGAATTGCCATGATTGATTGATCCAATGCTTGTAAAATGTTTCTTAGGTGAATTAAACATCATATACATCATTCCCAAACTTTTCCTAAAGAAAATCAAATCAAAAAGAATTAAAAAGGAGGAATGGTCATTTTGGCAAATTTAACTCTCATGCCTACTTTGGCTATTCCTAGTACTTAATTATTAACAGAAACAATTCTTGATCTTTGCACCCCTTGCTAGTACACATAATGAGGTACCAAGGCCCACCTTTGGATCTGCTAAAAACATTCTGTTAACTATTTTAAATGACAGTTTAAAATTGAATCTAATGCATATGCATAGATCACCCTATTTCTAAAACCATCTATTTGAGCTCCATTTTCAGAACCCTTGCAACCAGAGACTACCTATCACTAGTGGAGATCACTCAAAAATTTTGAACTCAAAATTCAAAACTTTTTCTCTTGCGGCCATTTCATCAAACACTTGGCATGCTTAATCTCACCTCTAATCCTAGCTCACTATTCTGCACAGGGTTTTGCCCCCATTTGATCTCCATTTAACCTCTCTGTCCCCTCTTGGTCTAACCATGCCCTTAGCACCCCTGTCCCTTGTCCCTAACCCCCAGGCCATGCCAAACCGAGGACATGCTCGCCGGCCAAACCTTGCCCCGCTGCAGCAGACCACTCCCCCTCCCCTCGCCATGTCTAGGAGGTAGCCAACACCTCACCACCCCTCTCTGTCCCTTGCCCGAGCCAAGTGCTGCTGTGGACCACCGAGGAGAACCTGCGCCCAGTGCCACCGCACCATGTCGATGCCGTCCGCAGAGCACGCTCTGTCCCCACGTGCACAAGCCGCCGCTCGACCGCAGCCCGCGCCCGCCGCTCCGCCTCAACATGGAGAACACCCCAGACATCCCTGTTCGCCGCCCAAAGCCTCACAGCCCCCGCTCGCCGTGGACACCGCCGCTTCTGCCGCTCAGAGCGCCACCTCGCCCAGACCGCATACCACCGCCCCTACGGCTGCATTTAAGTCCTAGAGCACCGCCAGGGAACCGCCCATCCATCGCCATCCCCAGCCATGCCGCTAGCTCGCCGTAGCCATGTCGCCACCGTCGACCGCCCATCCCGCTCGGTCTCACCGTCGGGCCTATAAAAGGATCCCTCCCCAGCCATTATTCTCCACACCATTCCACTCCCCTCACCTCTCTGAACCTCACCCACCTCTCGCTGGAGCAAGTGGAGCAGCAACTCGCTGGAATTGGAGCCGGAGCCGCCGCCTTTGGAGGAGAAGGGTGCCGTTGATTTCGACCGCCCCAAGCTCAGCCACGACCACGCCTCGCCTCGCCGTCGTCTTCCACTTCGTTTGCCTGCCTCGCCAACCCTGCTGGAGCCCTGGTATGCCCCTATTCGACCCCCACCGAGCCGCTAGGGTTCGAGCTCGCCGGCGACCTGTTCGTCGTCGACGACGACCCTCAACCGTTGATCTCGCTTCTAATCGCACGACCCACAGCGCTCGTACCGTTTCGCGTGTTAAGTGCCGCTGACAAGCGGGACCCCCTGTCCGCTGAGCCCCGCGCCGCGGAGCGCCACTGGGCCGGCCCATTCCTTCTCCCGCGCTAGCCATCGATTCAAATCTGGATTTTTCTTTTTAGTTTGAATCTAGTTTCTGTCCACTAGTTTGAAATTCAATTCAGAGAGTTTTAGAAATCCAAATTGCATGAAACCAATTTTATCTGAAAGGTATTGAAATAATATATCCAAGCCCGTTGGATTTAATTCAATTAGAGTTATAGATCTCTCCTAATAAAAATAACAAAACAGAAGCTTTTGCAACTTGCAACATTTTTATAAAATCAACCAAGTTAGCTTTTGAGTTGATTCCAACTCTCAAAAATCAAATTTCAGCATATCTATCTAAATATGTAATAATATTAAGGTTTACATGCAGTGACTTTGGACTAGTACCAAAATAATGCTATATAGGCATTTCTAGTATCTTTAAATCATTAAATAATAAACTTAAACCAAAGTAATATTGATCCAACCTTTAAATCACATTCCCACATGTTAGAATATGTGGTGAGGACATGTGTCCACATGATCCCATATTTTGGTGGTGAATATTAAATTTTAGTTAATATTTCAATGAGTAGAAATTACTTTTCTAAAATAAAAAGGATGAAACTATTGAAATTAAACTTGTGATGCTTGTGATGATAATAGATCATAAATTGTGTGTTTTTAGAATGCTACTTAGCCTAGTTAAGTATTGTTTGGTGATTTTCTACTCCCTATGTATTTATAGATGCTAGTACCGACCAAGCTTTCGAGGAGGAGGAGTTCTACCAAAAAGAAGAAGAAGAAAACTTCAACCACTGCACCAACCAAGGCAAGCTATTAGTGGCAAGCTAACCCTTGCAAAACCTACTTTAGCAAGCTATTGTTAGCAAGCTAGAATAAAACTAGATGGTTTAGCAAAGATGCCTTAAGCATGCTTTGATCACACCCCTTTAACTATTAGTACCCCAAGTTTTATTGACAAGTTTTACCTCCCTTAGTTTACACAAAGTTCTTTACTTAATTTTGAAGGTAGCATAAGGAGTATATAACTTGACCTACTTAGAAACCTTTAGATGTCATTCTATGGCATGAGATTGATCCCATCTTTCCACCTTAGTGAACACTCTTAACTTAGTACCTTAGTATAGATCAAAAACTTGAGTCACTTTAGATGGGAACACTTGGTGAAAATGAATTATGAAAACCTTGGAATGATGAGTCATTCTATTGAGATGTTTTGACATGTGCTAAGAAACACAACTGGTTTATGATCATGAAAATGACAAGGCATGAGCCTTAACCCTTTTATAAAACTGATGGTTGGATTCGGATGCGATACCATTCCAAATTTACCGTACAACCACATTACGTGAATTGGGTAAGGCTTAGCTGGAAATTTATATGCATTAGTATTAGTTCCCTCACGGGAGAGGTTTGAGCTGAGGCTACCTCTCAATGTTGACCACCTATGCAGTGCCCAAGATGACTGCTGGTCATGGTTGGGAGGCCATGCTCATAGGAGAGGTGCTTGTACTAGGGTGTGTAAAGGGAAGGTTATGTTTGATTATCTGCATACTAAGTATGATGATTCAGGGTTATCCCTGACAGATGTATCGAATATTGTGGTGAAAGTGTACTACCTCTGCAGAGTGTCAAACTATTCGAATAGCCGCGTCCGCGGTTATGGACAGTTGGAATGGCCATACTGTTTTGTTGTCAGATGTTTTCTAAATAACTTGAAATGAATGATGCACTTTGACTTGACCACAACAGGGTTGTGTTGATGAAAATAGCTTCCCAAATTAAGTGATTCTAGAACTTTGTTTTATCTTTCTTTGCTTCTGAACTCAGCTTAGGTTTCAAACTTAACTTGATAGTTAACTTAGATTCAGTACTTTAATTTAGAATTATACTCCTTGCCAGTAGTAGTTTGCGATTACTTAAAGAGTACTCATGGCTTTTGTCCCTGGCTATTATTATGGCCAGACTATGAAGGAGATTATCAAGATGATGGTCAGCAGGACGGCTATGATAACTAGGACTATCTGCCTTCGTCAGCATTGCCTGTGCCCCTGAAGATGGACCCCACCGCTACGCTATCGCTTATTTCCGCTGCTTGTTGTATTAAAGACTGGATCATGAGATCCTTATTTGTGTATAACCTTATGTATGGTTTGTAATGGATGATGTACTGTGATATCCAATCCGTTATGTCTCGCAAAAATGGTAATCCTGGTATTGCGAGGTATGGCATAACGGGCATCTGGGATTAAAAATCCGGGTGTTGACATGGTGCCGGTGCGGCTGCTAGTGCCGAATCCGGAGCTAGTGGCGACGCGGGTGCTCGGGACGCCACTCCTGCGAGCTCGGTCGGGGAGTTGCAACAGTGTGTAGTCATGCCGTAGGGTGCTTGGCCTCTGGGGTCCGATCGTATCGTGGCAAATCCTGGCCACGATGCATCGAATCCGGCGAAGCTCGGCGGCGCATTTGTGGCCGGGGAATATGGCTCGTGGCGGCCGATTCTGGCGATGTAGGCTACCACAGGAAGCAAAGAGGGTAGCTTGCCATCGGCGGAGCACATATCTGGCGAAGGGCAGCGGGCCGACAACGAACGTGTGGGTGGGGGAGAAAAAATAAAGGAGTCGAGGTCGTGGTGGTAAGTCCTATATTTATTCTCTTCTAAACAGCGATAGGGGTTAGGGTTAGGTTCGGTGCGGCTTCGGCCGTTAGAGGAGTAAATTTACTCCTCCATTGCCATTTTGGGGATGGGTAAGAGATGCTCTAACCCATCAGGTTAAGATGTTTATTTGGGCCAGGTGCAAAAAATTAAGCCACAAACCGTGCTAGCCACAAAGAGGTCATGTTTCTGTGTTCTGTGCAACAAATGCCACAAAGACTGGTGTTAGCTGCAATTTTCTCCATCCACACATATTAAGTACACAATAATCCAACCTTGTAGCATATAAAGCAACAATATTAAGCAGGCTAGCAATCCAGAGATCACGCATTCAGGAATCATACAACTTCCATATTGGTGGATTCTGTTCGCCAATAGTACCTCCATTGATACTATAAGGATCTTTAGCAAGCTAAAACAACTTTGCTAAAAGGGGATATATTTTGATACAGAGGAAGTACATTAGAAGGTACCATACAAATTAAAGACATGTCGCAGCAAGGAAACAACCCAAGTTCATAACAAGTGCAGACTAGTGCACTAACAAATACTTTTAGCTTCTGGTTCCATTTCACGACAAAGGGACTGACCTCAGCTGTTAGTGCTCAACCACAAATACTGAGCATCTTCATGACTTTCTCCTTATTTTCTATGGAGTGCTCCAACCGAATTAAAATTTCTTCTAACTTTGCAATCAAACGTTCATTGTATACACTTAGGGCAGATGATAACGATTGTTGAGCTTGGAGTTGTTCCTGTCGAACTTGAATATGCAAAGAAATGGCCTTGGAGTTGGACTTGAACTTGAACTTGAATTTGACGAGCTCGCTGGGAACCCAACATTACACAACAACATATTCTTGGCTATAGCACCGCATTGTAGTACCTTGGAAAATAAATCTACACATTCTTTTGGAGTTTTTACTGAATAGTCTTTCCCAGGATTTGCCAACTCCTCTTTAAATTTAGCCTGGAAAGTTTTCAGTTGTTAGACATGTGTAAGAGAAGAGAAGTTACTACAAAGAAACATGCAAACATGTTTAACATGTGCATGAACTGCTATAATTGCCAGTGCTGATAACGCATCTTATACACTTCAGTAAAAAGATCTTTTTGTCATGTATCTTTTTTTGATGTCATTTACTAATAAGACTAAAAATGTGGCTCCCTGTGTAAACACTATGAGGTGCATGATATGCCAACTGTTTGTACAATTCATAACTGAAACTCACTTTAGATGCAAATTATGAAGGAAAATGAAAACATAACTGAGAAGCAGTCCAAGCAAGGTTGCAGAGCAAACTTATACGTACAAATCACTACAAGTGCAACATCACAAAATGCAGAGAAGAATTACAACAACTTTCTTTACAATGACACCATATCTATCCGTCTGGCATCCCTCAAATTTCTCGAGCATAGTTAACTGTTTTTTTGGATCCCCATTAGACTTCGTCTGCATTTGGACGGGCTAAAATAAATTGCATCACATGGTGGAAACGGAGGTTGAATGATAAGATGCATACATATTCCACAACATCAATTACATTCTTATTTAAAATATATACAGTACAGAACAATAGGTCCTTACTAATTGGTAGAGGTGCCCAATTATGCTGCGGGATCCTGTGCGACTTAGTACTTGTACTTTAGTACGGCTGGAACAGTTCCTTTGAGCGATGACCTACAAAATGAGACTTGTAGAACACATGCATAAATACGAATAGACAATGTGATCTAGTCTTAGTCTTCTCAAAGCATACCTCATTCTTTTGATCATGCCAGTGGTGGAGAATATCACCCCATTGATTGTTAGTCATATGATCCATAGAAGACATTCTTGTAACATCCTTAAAACACTTGCCAGAGAAGTGTTGCTTCTTTAGACTGTGGCGCTGTTGGCGCAAACATGCGGAGAATATTCTTTTGAGAACAACCTTTACTTCCTCGCTATTCTCATCGAACATGAAAAATCTCTGTAGACAACAATGAGGAGCATATATAACAAACGGCAAACTAAGAAGACAAGGGACAAAGCAATGGAGTATGTCCAATAGACAGAGGACTTACATGTAACTTCTTCAGTAAACCTTCAAAATGCCCAGGGGTGATCGGAAGTCTTGATTTAGTTATTTCAAGCATCTGCTCAAGATTTTTTCCCATCGTCGACCCCCTTGTTAATCTTTGTTGTAGTGTAACTAAAAAACATTACATCAAAATATCAATGTATACATATTACATATAAAAGGGCATGCTACTACTAGTCTCTGAACATATAACAAATTTGGTGTCAAGCTCATTTGCAAGGGAGTATATGTCTCTGTCAGTACTAAAGGTCGTTGTGAGATCATAACCAGTTCATTGATAAGAACTTGCTGGTTAATCTGGTTCTGCTGCCAATTCTTCCGTGGTAACCAGATGGGCTACTGGTGGCTGTGGGATTTGTATTTTTCTATTGGTAGTCGTCACTGCAACTGGACTGACTGGTGCGGGATTAGGATGAAACTTTTTATGCTGATGTTTTGCATTATTGTCTTTTTTGGCTTGGTTGTCATTTTCAACTAGATTAAGTAGAGTCTAAGACCTTGTTCTGACTCCATTTCTGTAACACCCTCAAATCGTCCCTATGCAAGTTTTATCGCTTCCCGCCAAACCGGCATAGAAACGATTCAAGGACGCCCACGAGGCACTTTCGTGCGGATGGAAAACGAAGTAATACCATTACATAACAGTCCTCGATGGGACCCACAGAGCAGATATATATACAACAGTGACTCAATGAGTCAAGAATATAGATATACAATACAAAGATCCAAATCACCTTGAAAACGATAGAGCGTCCAACTACGGACAAGATGCAAATGGGGCTAAGATCCCTTAAGAATAACCAATGGCGTCCATAACCCTGCCCAGGCCAAGCCGGAAGGGTAACCCTGCTAACGACGGCGATTTCAAACCTGCTAAAACAAAAGGGGTGCCGACAAAGGGCAAAGGAAAAAGAGGAGCGTCAGTACTGAGGCCAGTACATGGCGAGGCTAGAATTCGGCGGCTCTCGCCTACATAGGTATGGTGGACTGAAGCGGCAGCGCAGCATGCACTAAACAACCTATAGAGACTCGATACAACTGGCGGCTATTAGAGAGGGATAAGAAAGACCTATCCGGATCCAACCTGATAGCAACACCAAACATACCCATCCTGGTATTCCCCCTCGAGACCAAATGAGGAAGTCAAACCGAGGAACTCACACCATTGGCAGTTTTATTCATTCCGTTTTAGTTGCAGCAATTACTAATCAGATATAGATAGCATGAGTCATCCTGATAGCATAAGTAGTGGGCAGTTTTAATCACCATTCTGTTGTAGTTGGAACATTTACTAGTCAGATATATTTGTCCTGAGGAATCCCAAAACCCAGCAGTTGTTGGCACTTTTATCACATTCCATTGGAGTTGCAATACTTACTAGGCAGGTATAGTGTGACACAGATCACCACAGATCCACCAGTTGTTGGCATTTTTATTTTCCATTCCATTGTAGTGAAGCTGAATTACTAGTCACATATTAAGTCAAATTTATAACACTACTTTAGTTATGCTTGTCTATGATCGAGATACTATGCTCCAAGTCGTCCATTACCGCGGACACGGCTTTCAGAAAGTTTTACCCTGGAGGGGTGCCCAAATAGCAACACACACTCGATCAACCTCGGAAAAAACCAACTCAAAACCCAACGAGGCTTTCACGACAAAGCAATCACAGGATTCATAAATATTTCAGGGGGCCACCCCACTAAGCTACCCGCAATGAAGTTGGCCGGCTTTGGAACGGACCTAGGGTTTGTGTGGACGGCTATAAACGACTGGGAACCCAAAAGTGTGATTGGGCTTGTCGATATAGCGAAAACGTGTCACGATCCTAAACAGTACAGGTGCTCCACGCACACTCGTAAATAAAGCAGTAACATGGCATAAGTACAGGATAGTAATAAAACCCCAAACTAGTTTGTGGCCCGAAGAAATAGAAATGAATCAAGCTCTGGCTCAGGGGGTTCCATAAGGCCTCCCGGATGTGGATAGTGCAAATAGTCATGGAACAGGTATCAAGTACTTGGGGTCGTACGGGACACAAGTGAGCGTGGAAGAACCAAATAACATCTATTGCCCATCGATGCCTCTGCATTAGTTATATCTAGCATTGTAATAGTTGTATTTAAAGTCATGATCCTCTCCACCATAAACATCTGCCAGCATTCCAACAACTGTGGTACTTGACAACACGAGATCGCACCTGAGCAAGCAACTACGACTCGCAAGGCCAGCTATCTACCAAACACAGGTAATAGGAGGTGTCCATGGCAATATAGAGGCTGCACGGGATATAACTGGTACGGAACACTAAAGCATCGCGACACGGAGAGCAATAGATCAATAGGAGGAAAGAAAGACTATAAATGCAAAATAGGTAGAAGGGTAAGAGATGCTCGCCTGGGAAACACTGCCGACGGATCATATCCGGAGAACTTGTCGATACTCGCATCCACTCATCGGCCTAATCCGCAAAAAAGCAAACACTAGAAGAAACACCAGATGCAATATTTAATACCACGGCAGAAGATCCGGCATGATTATGATATGCATGCGAGATGAACAATTATTATGCAACAGGTTTTATATATAGCATTTATAAAATAGGGGCTTGGAAAAGGTTCACACATCTGGGTTCGGAAGATCTTGATGTTCCGGGAAGAAGGACTTGGTGTCCATGAAGGAGGGCTTGAAGTCATCGGATCGGTGCAACGGAAACCGTGGTCGATGGTGAACTTGTTGGTATCGGGGCCTCTAGAAGATCTTGGTAAATCCAACTTGGCGAAAACCGGAGACGGCGATATTCGTGGGGGTTGTTTTCCTTCTACCGATTTCACAACTAGGACACCACCATATCCCCACAACCGAATCATCTCCGCTCCACATGCATCAACTCTATTTGCACTGTTCTCATCAGAACATTGTTATCATACCACAACACAAAAATTCAGTGTCACTTTACCAGGTACAGGGACAGAACGTGTCTCACCGAGGCAGAACGTCACCTACTACCGATGCGCAAGCGAGAGGCAGTCAGAGGTGAGCTCGGGTAAAGGCTCTGGTCGGATAAGGCGTTAGGGACATGGTCACTAAGGAGGAGGTCGGCGAGGGCCCGCGATCAGGATGCTTGCCGATGGACGTGGCAGTGATGCGAGCGAGGGCTGGCGGTCGGAGTAGAGTAGGGAGCAGCAGGGCCACGCGCACCGGTAGGCTCACACGAGTGCGGGGACGGGGTCAGGGACGAATGAACGGGAACGCGGTAGAGGAGAGGCGCCAGACGAGGGAGGCGGGCTCTGGCGAACACGAGCTTGTAGGCTCGGTGCTCCGGGGGGAGGGGCTCTGGGCGGAGGCGGAGGATGTGGGCCGAGCAGAGGAGGCACTGGCGGCAAGAGGCGGAGGCCGGCGCGAGGTTGTACTCGGGGCGGGCTTGAGCAGGCAGACGCGGAAGAGGAGGCAGGGGATGGCGGCCAGGGTTTCTCGGGCGCGGCAAGGGAGGCGGGGGCCCCTGGTAGCAGCGAGGATCGACCGACGATGAGGAGGCGCGTCGGGGTCAGTCTCCCTCTCTATGCGGGAGTGAGTCGATCGAGATGGGAGTTAGTGGGGGGGCGTGAGTGACAGAAAGAAGGAAGGCAGGGGCCTGAGGGAAAACGACCGGCGGCGGGGGGGTGGAGTGCAAAAACACTAGGACGCCGGGTCCACTGGGTAGGGTTTGGGGATAGGGAGCTGCAGGTGGGCCTGCTGGGCCGTGAGGTGGCAGCAGGGCTGCTGGGCTTGCTGCGGCTCAAGAGATGGGCTAGGAGTTAGTCCAAGCGGATGGGGTTGTAGGTGGCTGGCCGGGTTTTGGCCTGGCTGGCTGCCTCCCCTTCGAAAAAAAACATTTTATTTTATTTTTATTTTGTAAAACTCTTCGCAAACAGTGTTAGACAAAACAAAATATCCGACAGAGACTGGGGTTTGTACTTTGAAATAAAAGGGAGGGATTAATGTAGAAAACAAAAATAAGGTTTTTAGAAAATAGTTTTGGGGAAACATATGCATAATGATGACGATGCTCAAATGCGATGTGCCATGATGACATGAGCATGCGGTCATGATGATGCAATGCACAAAACACAACGATTTTCTAGTAGTGGTTTTAGCGGGGCGCCACAATTCGACACCACTAACAAGGGATCTCGCCCTCGAGATCTGCCTCATGGTACCGGGAAGAAGGCCGACGATCAGAATCTTCTCGCTTCGTGTAGATCCTTGTGACACCACTAACAAGAGGTCGTTGTCCGTGATCGTCGACAGAACACGCCGGGAACAAAGGCGAAGGTAGAGGTATCAACAAATAAATCCACCTCTAGCTTCCATGGACGGAGTAAAATTGCTGGATTCGCTGATTCGATGCACAAGAGCGAATGATAAGAGTAGTCGGATGGTGATCAGTCCATCGTGCACTCAAACCATTACTCTGCACATGAATAAGAGAATTATGCAACCAACTCTCAGAATTAGACTGAAGATCTCGATAATCGAGGTTCGGAACAAAGGAGGAATGCAGACTCTGCATCGGATCTGATGTAGATGATGTTGTCGCGTCGGAAAAACACCGGAAGGCAAAACAAGGAGCAAGGAATGGTACCACAGATAAAGGATCACTCAGATAGCATGAATACTGGATGTAGAAACACCGTGACCAAAAGAGGAGCGAAACCCTGAAGGTACGACGGAAACCCAACCACGAGAATTCCTAGACCCGAAGAAAAGATAAGAGAGCAGATTCAAAACATGCAGAGGTAAGAGGAGAACAGCAGAGGGGTAAGGAGTAAAATCATACCTAATCAAATCTATCCAAACGATTTTGCAAAATAGTTTTGACACTCTACTTCGGCCGTTAGCTAGGTTATCCTACAGGCTGGACTTGTGGGGTATCACAACTGCTGAGCTCTGATACTACTCTGTAACACCCTCAAATCGGCCCTATGCAAGTTTTAGCGCTTCTCGCCAAACCCGCATAGAAACGATTCAAGGACGCCCACCAGGCACTTTCGTGCGGGTGGAAAACGAAGTAATACCATTACACAACAGTCCTCGATGGGACCCACAGAACAGATATATATATATATATACAACAGCGACTCAATGAGTCAAGAATATAGATATATAATACAAAGATCCAAATCACCTTGAAAACGATAGAGCGTCCAACTACGGACAAGATGCAAATGGGGCTAAGAGCCCTGAAGAATAACCAATGGCGTCCATAACCCTGCCGAGGCCAAGCCGGAAGGGTAACCCTGCTAACGACGGCGATCTCAAACCTGCTAAAACAAAAGGGGTGCCGACAAAGGGCAAAGGAAAAAGAGGAGCGTCAGTACTGAGGCTAGTACACGGCGAGGCTAGAATTCGGCGGCTCTCGCCTACATAGGTATGGTGGACTGAAGCGGCAGCGCAGCATGCACTAAACAACCTATAGTGACTCGATACAACTGGCGGATATTAGAGAGGGATAAGAAAGACCTATCCGGATCCAACCTGATAGCAACACCAAACATACCCATCCTGGTATTCCCCCTCGAGACCAAACGAGGAAGTCAAACCGAGGAACTCACACCGTTGGCAGTTTTATTCATTCCGTTTTAGTTGCAGCAATTACTAATCAGATATAGATAGCATGAGTCATCCTGATAGCATAAGTAGTGGGCAGTTTTAATCACCATTCCGTTGTAGTTGGAACATTTACTAGTCAGATATATTTGTCCTGAGGAATCCCAAAACCCAGCAGTTGTTGGCACTTTTATCACATTCCATTGGAGTTGCAATACTTACTAGGCAGGTATAGTGTGACACAGATCACCACAGATCCACCAGTTGTTGGCATTTTTATTTTCCATTCCATTGTAGTGAAGCTGAATTACTAGTCACATATTAAGTCGAATTTATAACACTACTTTAGTTATGCTTGTCTATGATCGAGATACTGTGCTCCAAGTCGTCCATAACCGCGAACACGGCTTTCAGAAAGTTTTACCCTGCAGGGGTGCGCAAATAGAAACACACACTCGATCAACCTCAGAAAAAACCAACTCAAAACCCAACGAGGCTTTCACGACAAAGCAATCATAGGATTCATAAATATTTCAGGGGGCCACCCACTAAGCTACCCGCAATGAAGTTGGCCGGCTCCGGAACGGACCCAGGGTTTATGTGGACGGCTGTAAACGACTGGGAACCCGAAAGTGTGATTGGGCTTGTCGATACAGCGAAAACGTGTCACGATCCTAAACAGTACAGGTGCTCCACGCACAATCGTAAATAAAGCAGTAACATGGCATAAGTACAGGATAGTAATAAAACCCCAAACTAGTTTGTGGCCCCAAGAAATAGAAATGAATCAAGCTCTGGCTCAGGGGGGGTCCATAAGGCCTCCCGGATGTGGATAGTGCGAATAGTCAAGGAACAGGTATCAAGTACTCAGGGTCCTACGGAACACAAGTGAGCGTGGAAGAACCAAATAACATCTATTGCCCACCGATGCCTCTACATTAGTTATATCTAGCATTTTAGTAGTTGTATTTAAAGTCATGATCCTCTCCACCATAAACATCTGCCAGCATTCCAACAACTATGGTACTTGACAACACGAGATCGCACCTGAGCAAGCAACTACGACTCACAAGGCCAGCTATCTACCAAACACAGGTAATAGGAGGTGTCCATGGCAATATAGAGGCTGCACGGGATATAACTGGTATGGAACACTAAAGCATCGCGACACAGAGAGCAATAGATCAATAGGAGGAAATAAAGACTATAAATGCAAAATAGGTAGAAGGGGAAGAGATGCTCGCCTGGGAAACACTGCCGACGGATCATATCCGGAGAACTTGTCGATACTCGCATCCACTCATCGGCCTAATCCGTAAAGAAGCAAACACTAGAAGAAACACCAGATGCAATATTTAATACCACGGCAGAAGATTCGGCATGATTATGATATGCATGCGAGATGAACAATTATTATGCAACAGGTTTTATATATAGCATTTATAAAATAGGGGCTCGGAAAAGGTTCACACATCTAGGTCCGGAAGATCTTGATGTTCCGGGAAGAAGGACTTGGTGTCCATGAAGGAGGGCTTCAAGTCATCGGATCGGTGCAACGGAAACCATGGTCGATGGTGAACTTGTTGGTATCGGGGCCTCTGGAAGATCTTGGTAAATCCAACTTGGCGAAAACCGGAGACGGCGATCTTCGTGGGGGTTATTTTCCTTCTACCGATTTCACAACAACTAGGACACCACCATATCTCCACAACCGAATCATCTCCGCTCCACATGCATCAACTCTATTTGCACTGTTCTCATCAGAACATTGTTATCATACCACAACACAAAAATTCAGTGTCACTTTACCAGGTACAGGGACAGAACGTGTCTCACTGAGGCAGAACGTCACCTACTACCGATGCGCAAGCGAGAGGGAGTCAGAGATGAGCTCGGGTAAAGGCTCGGGTCGGATAAGGCGTCAGGGACATGGTCACTGAGGAGGAGGTCGGCGAGGGCCCGGGATCAGGATGCTTGCCGATGGACGTGGCGGTGATGCGAGCGAGGGCTGGCCGTCGGAGTAGAGTAGGGAGCAGCAGGGCCACGCGAACCGGCAGGCTCACACGAGTGCGGGGACGGGGTCAGGGACGAATGAACGGGAACGGGACAGAGGATAGGCACCAGACGAGGGAGGCGGGCTCCGGCGAACATGAGCTTGTAGGCTCGGTGCTCCGGGGGGAGGGGCTCTGGGCGGAGGCGGAGGATGTGGGCCGAGCAGAGGAGGCGCTGGCGGCAAGAGGCGGAGGCCGGCGCGAGGTTGTACTCGGGGCGGGCTTGAGCGGGCAGACGCGGAAGAGGAGGCAGGGGATGGCGGCCAGGGTTTCTCGGGCGCGGCAAGGGAGGCGGGGGCCCCTGGTAGCAGCGAGGATCGACCGGCGACGAGGAGGCGCGTCGGGGTCAGGCTCCCTGTCTGTGGGGGAGTGAGTCGATCGAGATGGGAGTTAGTGGGGGGGCGTGAGTGACAGAAAGAAGGAAGGCAGGGGCCTGAGGGAAAACGACCGGCGGCGGGGGGTGGAGTGCAAAAACGCTGGGACGCCGGGTCCACTGGTTAGGGTTTGGGGATAGGGAGCTGCAGGTGGGCCTGCTGGGCTGCGAGGTGGCAGCGGGGCTGCTAGGCTTGCTGCAGCTCAAGAGATGGGTTGGGAGTTGGTCCAAGCGGATGGGGTTGTAGGTGGCTGGCCGGGTTTTGGCCTGGCTGGTTGCCTCCCCTTCCAAAAAAAACATTTTATTTTATTTTTATTTTGTAAAACTCTTCGCAAACAGTGTTAGACAAAACAAAATATCCGACAGAGACTGGGGTTTGTACTTTGAAATAAAAGGGAGAGATTAATGTAGAAAACAAAAATAGGGTTTTTAGAAAAATAGTTTTGGGGAAACATATGCATAATGATGATGATGCTCAAATGCGATGTGGCATGATGACATGAGCATGCGATCATGATGATACAATGAACAAAACACAGCGATTTTCTAGTAGTGGTTTTAGCGGGGCGCCACAATTTCCTGCATTGGAAGCAAATAGCTTTTCAGATTTATCATGGAATCGTGTGAAAAAAGAAGAAATTATTAGGAGTTCTTGCCGAGGTTAACGACTCGAAAAGCAATGATTCCCATCACAACTCTAGTACAGTACTTCCGCTATGAGTACTCTAACCATATGTAACCCCGAGTTATAACAAAACACATGAAGTTCCAATACAATCAACTAACCTGCAGGCTTGACTATAATACCGATAACATAACTAGCAGAGTTTTCCTGGTTATACTCTAAACAAGGAGCCATGACATACTAATTCGGCTTAGTACATCAACTACAGTTGACGTATACCAGCTATTCTATCTATAAACCTATATGCCCCAACTAGAATCATTTTAGGAGATATTCCACGAATGTCAGAGGAGCTTCATAACGATGGTAATGAAGGATCTAGCAAACTTTAGTAACGATCGAGTATATGAGCAAGATGTAGTACACTACAACAAACGACGAAGTACTTTTGATATTAATAAGGTGCATAATGAAAGGAAGCATAAAGTGTGCAACAACATTCGTATGGGGAGGAGACGAGTTTACGCTTCGCGTTGGTGCGGTCGAATGGGAGGGCACATCGTTTGCCCATCTCTCCAGTGCCATAGACCAGGGAGTCCGTGAAGCAGATGGGACTTTGCGACGACCGTACCGTGTTTGCCAGCGATGTTGTGCATGCTCCGGCACGGTGGTCGACAGCGTGGGGAAGCCGCTCCATCTTGCTAAACAAGGGAGTGGTGCCTTCGGTCACAACGGTACCTGGTGAGGAGGCAGTGGTGGTGGGGAGGGACGACGGTGTGAGGCCACATTCGTGGGAGATGCTACGGCTCTAAGGTCGAGTGAGAGATGTGGGATACAGCATGTTTTATATGTATCACAAGCGCGCCAGTGGTAGGTTCGAAACTTTTGAATTGCGCCGCACCAGGTAGTTCAAAGAAAAACCCGCCAATGTCATTCAAATTTTGGTGATCTCACTTTAGAACAAGATGAACCCGCCAAAAAAATTCACGATCTCTACTCTATGATTATTGCTACACTAGGCAGGAGCCGAGCTAGAGGAAGTGCATCGAATGCGATGGGAGGTATCAACGCACCAGCAGTCTTTTCCAGGTGCAGACTCCGTGTAGTCCCTACTACGAAAAGCTATACGCAGTCACGGGCAGGGCCTCTGCTTCAAGCACTCCTACTCTAGGGTCCGTTTGATTCAAAGGATTTTCCTAGGAATTTTGTAGTATTAAATCCTATAGGAAAATTTCCTACGATGGCTGTTTCATTTGTAGGATTGATTCCCATAGTACTAGTTTTAATAGGAAATCAAACATCTACCCATACCTCTTTTTCAGATTATAGGGCATGTTTGATTCCTAGGAAAGGAAAATCGTAGGAGTAGGAAAAATATAGGATTGCAATGTCATGCCCACTCCAATCCTATAGGAATTCATATGAACCAAAGTGCGTTTGATTCCACCATAGGAATCTGAAAAATAGGTATGGGTGGATGTTTGATATCCTATGAAAACTAGTACAAAGGAGTCCTTAGGAAAAAATCCTATGGGAATCAATCCTACAAATCAAACAGCCATCATAGAAAAATTTCTTATAGGATTTAATCCTACAAAATCCCTAGGGAAATCCTTTGAAACAAACGGACACCTATGGTGGAATCAAACACACTTTGGTTTATATGAATTCCTATAGGATTGGAGTGGGATGACATTGCAATCCTACATTTTTCTACTACTACGATTTTCCTATCCTACGAATCAAACATGTACACTCTCCTTTTAGGGAAAAATACTACTATGTAGTATACTACCTCCATTCCGGCTCATTAGACAAATACATACTCGAAAAAAATAATTTGACCATAAATTTGGTCACTAATTTATGAATTGTATGTCACAATAATTATACCATTGGAATCGTCTTTCGAATATAAATAAATTGGTTAAAAAATATTAAATATAATTATATATTATTGACCAGATTTACGGTCAAACTATGTTCTTGAAGTAAGTATATGCATAATAATTTGCACGTGAGATGTGTGCATTCTCTTGTGAGACATTTAACTTTGTTCACATGGTTGGTGTTTGTATGAACCTTATCTGATCCGTAAACTATACTCGGTACTTGGTTTTTAATAAAAGGGATTTGTACATCCTTTGAGTGTAGAGGTTGTGGTATCCCCATTTCAAAAAAACAAACGTGAGACTTAGATAAAAGACTATCATATCATATCTAGCTATGAGATGGAAAGTAAGACATTCATCACTTATAAAATTATAATAGGTAAAGCTCAAAATACTATTAAAGAATTTTGAGCCACATCATATCCATAAATTATTAGGTGTATACTTGGTTCTTGGTACATAATAATACTAAAAAAAATTGTAACATGCTTAGAGAATTGACAGAGAAGATTCCAGAATGGCGGAGAATTGTGTTTTGAAGTTTTAGCATAGTGTTCATTGTGCTAAATATTATCCATTGAATATTCTAGATGCTAGAATGGTAAAGATCCAGAGGTTAGATATGTTGCGATTTGCCGGACTTCATCCAGCGGTCAACCTTCAAAGTTATTTGTACACTATATAGTAGTAATAAGATAAGATAAGAAATTTCGACCTAGTTTCACGATATCGTTTCCTTTTTCTATAGTTTCCTTTTTCTTTTTGCGATGGACTTGCTGCAGTTGAGTCTGTCCAAGAAATTCCACATATTTTCAGGGTGTGTGCCCGGGCACAAGGGGCACAGTCATTGTCACATAAAAACTAATACACGCGTTTTTTTCATATTTCATGGATTTGTTGCATTTTTCTGTAACAGGGTGACAAATTGTCGGGAAGACCATTGATAGAATATTCATTCATCATCTTGTTCTTGCAACTCTCATTTTTTACTCATATATGTACCTCTCTCCCCTCTTTATTAGATCCTATGTACTCCCTCTATTCCAAAATATAAGATGTTTTAGCTTTTGTGAAACGAATATATCTAGACACCTTTTAATGTGTAGTCCTCTCTTCTTAGGAGAGAATTATCCCACCAGGTTGAAACTATGGAGAATAAAGGCCATGTCTGTAGCTACCGCATAATCCTACTCCCTTCGTATCAAAATAGATGTCACAAGTTAGTCAAAAATTGGAAGAATCTATATACTACTACTAAAGAACTAAATAGTGTTTTCTA
The DNA here is from genome assembly GCA_916181665.1 of Avena sativa. Taxonomy (NCBI): domain Eukaryota; kingdom Viridiplantae; phylum Streptophyta; class Magnoliopsida; order Poales; family Poaceae; genus Avena; species Avena sativa. The sequence continues at coordinate 419,400,704 of OV702289.1, read as the reverse complement.
ATTGTCGACCAAATAACACACATCAAGTCAAAAGTCGAATTAATTTGAAAAAAAACACCCGAAACTCTTTTAAATGGCTATAAAAGTGGTTATCCATTCAATGTATAAATTGTGGAGAGTGTACATATGTTCAGGAGGGATCCCCAGCAGTTACCTCTTCCTTCTCCTGTAAGAATTGGTGCAATGATTACACTACACTGCAGCTGTATAGAGACAAAGTTGGGGTCCTGATCTAAAGTGACCATCAATGGAATACCGCTGCCACGACCATCAATACGACCAAAACCGAAGATGGCGGAAGAATGGAGGCTCTTTTTTGGAGTAAAGAAGAATGGAGGATTTGAGCAAAGTGAAGTTGGTGAGATGTAGCATGAAAACGACGGAAAGGTAGCTACCGCTCTTCACGGAAGTGATAATAACTACTAATTACTACTATAGTACAGTAGGAAAAGATAATCACACCCAAAATTGGCTCTGGCAACATTGTGGCTAGTGATGCTGATGCATATCACATTCACCAAATAACCAAATATTTTACCAGCAAGTACACGATCATACATTCATACTAGTAATAAAGGTTTTTCAATTTACTGGCGCAATATTGCAATCTATATATCTGATCATCAACTAGTCCCTCCGTTCCATAATATATAAGCCTTTTTTGTAAGTTGTTTTAGCTCTGTAAATAGGCTTATATTGTGAAAATAGATGGAGTACTAACTAAGGTCTTCCACATGCCAGCTCATCGATGGAGATCGACGATAGTTTCCTGCTTCAGCTTTGCCAGATCGGCCAGGAGTTTGTCCTTCTAGTCCTCGAGGTCCTGGATCTGTTTGAAGCTTATGCCCAGCATCTCCATCATGCCGATGTCCTGCCGCATCAGCTCGTCACGCTCAATCAAGTATTCCATGGTGAGATTCCTAAGGAGGCTAAGCCCGACCTTGTCAGCGGAGAGTTTGGAGTAAAGTCCAGTGCACTCGTTGACGAGGGCGCTTCTGTCCGTTGTCTTGACACAGAAATCGCCCATCACCTTTTTCACCATAAACTCGATCTCAAAGCCAATATTCTGTTAGATGAACAAGGAGCATAAATTCAGAAGTGTACCCAGAGAACTATCAAGGAAGAGAGACATGGAATCACAATTCAAATAATTTCTTACCTTGCGGCTATATCGGTCAGCCTCCATCGCCGATGGTGAAGATGATTCTGCAGGCAGGAGTGCCGTGGGAATGCGAAGTCCGCCCGACCTAAAACAACATTGATAACGAATGTACTAATAGGGAAATGAGCGAATCAACAAATGGGAAAAGACATGGAAAGTTTCCCAAGCACGGAGATTTACCTGAAGGTATCAGTCTCCATCAGTGACGGTGAAGATGATTCTGCAGGCAGGAGTGCTGATGGAATTCGAAGACCGCCCAACCTAAAAACACCATTGAGAAAGAACGTTCTTTTTTTTAGGTAAATGAGAAATCAAGAAACGGTCAAAGACATGGAAATTTGCGCAAGAACGGAGATTTACCTAAAGGTATTTGTCCCTGGTTGCGGCGGCTTCGAAGAACTTTGAGTTGAAGACCTCTCGCCTGCAGCCGAGGCATTCGATTGGGACCCTTTGATCGTTGCATCGCTTGGTACCGGTAGCAACATAATAGCAGAACAACTTATTCTCTTCCGCCAGCTTTGCCATCACGACACGAGCCCTTCTGTGGCAGGACTTGTTCCCGGTCATGCGGGTGAAATATCACAGCAAAAAGGAATGAAAACAGGCAAAGCAATCTGGCAGAGAAGAGCTACAGTCGCGAAGAGGAGGAGGAAGAAGGTCGAGTCCGTGAGAGGTGGCCTCCTGGTCTCCACGCGAGTAAAAAACCATTTGCATTTAGATACAGTACTTGATGAAGAAATTGAAGAGACAACTTTAAGCAGTTGCCACCCCCAACATGGCCTGGACATCCATTATAAAGTTGAACTTGCCTTGCACGGGATAGGTGAAGCTCAAAAATAATTTTAATTTCGAGCCACGTCCATAAAGTATCAGGTGTATATTTGGTTCTTCTACTTTGTATTGTATCATGTAGAAATCAACCTAGCTACTCCTACCTAATATTTCACGTGCTCTAGAGAAGATTCTAGAATTATTAAAAAGTGTGTTTTGAGATTTGTGCATGGCATTCATTGTGCTGAAGACTAACAATAGAATCTTCTAGATGCTACTCCCTCGTTCACAAGTATAAGACATTTTACCTTTGTGAAACGAATGTATCTAGATGTAGGCCTATAGACTAAAATATATCTAGATACATTCGTTTCACAAAGCTAAAATGTCTTATATTTCAAAACGGAGGAAGTAGAATGGATAGAAGATCCAACGGTTAATTAGCAATGTTGGGATTCACGAGTCTAGATCCAACGGTTAATTAGCAATGTTGGGATTCACGAAATTATTTGTATCGTACACTATATAGTATTATCTTCTTTTTTTCTACTACTATAATAGAGCAGTTTTGAATTGGATCCATATCACAAATCCTGACCGTTGGGATGTTAGATCCAATGGTTCAGAGCAGCTAGAGTCATGTTGAACAGCTAGTACGTACCTAGAGCAAACTACACCATGTTCTAGAGCCATCATGTCAACACCCCCCTCCTAAATTTCATAGCAGAGTAGGCTAATTCTGAATATGTGTAGATAGTTGTAACACCCCAAAACTTTAATCAACATTATCAGGTTCCTAATCACCCAATTTAGGGTTAACAAAAACTTTTATTAAAGAAAAGGCAGATGAATGCATGTGTTTTTGCATTAGTATAGAATTGTTTGAAAATGCCATGCTTGATTGTTCTAAATGTTGTGAATTGGTTTAAAGGTGAATGCCATATCATCTAGACTATTTACAAACATAATTCAAAGAAAAAGAAATCAAATAAGATTAAATAAGACAAATGGTCATTTTGACCATTTTAAGCCACTAGGCCACTTTAGGTGTTCCTAAAAGTCAATTCCTAACAGAAACTTTTCTCTTTCTTTTCACTCCTTGCTTGACCAAGTAAGGATGTACCAAGGCCCACTTTACACATCTACAAAAACATTTAGCAAAGCAATTTAAATGACATTTGAAAATTGAATCCAATGCATATATATAGATGGCCTTTTCTCAAAAACCAACCAAACCAGTTCACCTTGCCAATCTCAAGCAAACCTAGTCTCTCAAGCTTAGTACAAGATCACTCAAATAATTTGAGACAAAAATTCAAATTTAATTTCCATGTGGGCGTTGTGTCGAACAGTTGGTGAGCACAGAATTAGCTGCAAAACTTTTACTATTCTTGATCAATGTCTTGTCTACCATTTGTCGCCAAAGCTTGTCTCTAGTCTCCCCTAGTCCCAACCAGCACCATAGAGCCACTCCCCTTTGCTGTTTGCGCCAGTACTGAGCTACCCCGAGCACCCCCTTGACGGTCGACCATGGACCGCTCAGCTCGGAGCGCCCCGCTCTCTCCCGCCATGTCTAAGAGGTAGCCACCAATGCACCGCCCCTCTCTGTCCCCTCCCCGAGCAAAGACAGGCCCTGGACCACCTCAGAACACGCTGCGCCCAGAGCGTCTGCGCCATGCCGAGCACGCGCCAGAGCGCCGCGCCCAACCAGCATGCACACGCCGCGCCTCGACCTCACCCTGCACGCACTGCTCCGCCATGACCCCAGTAGCCGCCTAGACATCCCCGTTCACCGCCGCTTGACCCGCAGCCACCGTGCGCTGCATCGAACACCGCCTTTGCCATGCAGAACACCGCATGTTTCCGACTGTTGTAGACCGCGCCTTGCCACGCCATCAAGCCCGTGAGAACCGCCCTGAAGCACCGCATCAACCGTCGCTCGCAGCCATGCCGATAACCTATCGTAGCCATGTCGCCAGCACCGCCTGACCATGCCGCGCTGCCCCCTTCGTCGAGCTATAAAAGGAGGCCCTCTCCACCCCAATTTTGTAGACCATCTCACTCCCCTCTCACCACTGATCCTACCACACTATCCCTAGAGAAAGGCGAGCTGCAGTCTGCCGGAATTTTGCTGGAGTTTGCCGCTGTAGAGGAGAAGAGGCGACGTCGATTGGAGCTGCCCCAGGAGCTGCCGCGACCACGCCTCGAACCGGCATTGTCTACCAGCCCGAACTCCCCTGTCATCGAGCCTAGCTAGAGCCCAGGTGAGCCCCCGTAGACCCCCACCGTGCCTCTAGGGTTCATCCTTGCCAGTGACCTGTTCACCGGGGATGACGAACCACAACCGTTCCATTGTCATCTAATCGTAGCGATGAGATTGCCCCGTACCGCTTCGCGTGAGATGTGCCGCTGACGTGCGGGACCCCCTATTAGTAAGCCGCTGCGCACGCACAGTGCAACTGGGCCTGCCCATTTCCTTTCCCGCGCTAGCCCATAGATTCAAATTAGAATTTTTCCATTTAGGTTTAAACTAGATTCTGTCCACTTATTCAAAAATCTTTTCAAAGAGATTCACTTAACCAAAATGCATGATTCAAATTTTGTTAGAAAGATAATTAAAATTTCTATCCAAGCCCGTTGGATTTAAATCTTTTCAAAATTAAACTATAAATGCTTTTGAGTTTATTCCAACTCTCAAAAAACACATTTGATAATATCTAATGTAAAAACATTTAGGTTTGCATGCAGCGACATTGGACTAGTACCAAAATAATGCTATTAGGGCATTTCTAGTTACTTTAAATCATTTAAATGATAATCCTAAACTTTATAAAATGTGACCAACCCTTTAAATCACATTCCCATGTATTAGAGTATGTGGTGATGACATGTGTCCACATGATCCCATATTTTAATCGGAGAATATTAAATCTTAATTATTTTCAATGAGTAGAAATTACTTTTCTCAAATAAAATAAATGAAACTAGTTCTTTAAATCTTGTGATGAGTGTGGTGATGCTAGATCATCAAGTGTGTGCCTTAGTGTGCTAAATAGAATAGTTAAGTATTGTTTGGTGATTGTGTATCCCGTATTTTATTTATAGACGATAGTACCGACCAAGTCTACGAGGAGGAGGAGCTCTACCCTGAAGAAGACGAGGAGAACTTCAATCACTGCACCAATCAAGGCAAGCTAGAAATAAGCAAGTTAACACTTGCCCCTTAACTTAAGCAAATGCTTTAGGCATGCTTTGGTTATATAGTTTTGATTTATACCCATCCCAAGTTTTACTTGCAATCTTTAATATTTTACTTTACTAAAGTTTCTTTACTTTTAGTAATGCTTTGTGAGATTTTGGAAAGTAGTGGAGATAGCATAAAGAGTATAAAACTAGGCCTATACTAGACGTCATTCTATGGGATGAGATTGATATTAGCATCCCTCATTAGTGAACACTCTTAACCTTAGTGGCTAGTGCTAAGCATAAAACTTGATCACTTTAGATGGGAATACTTGGTGAAAATGCTTATGAAAACCTTGGAATGATGAGTCATTCTATTGAGATGTTTTGACATGTGTTGAGAAACACAAATGGTTTATGATGATGAAAATGTTGAGGCATGAGCCTTAGCCCTTTATAAAAACTGATGGTTGGGTTCGGATGCGATACCATTCCACTTTTACCGTACAACCACAATACCTGAATTGGGTAAGGCTTAGCCGGAAGTTTATATGCATTAGTATGGGTTCCCTCGCGGAAGAGGTTTGAGCTGAGGCTACCTCTTGATGATGTCCACCTAGGATGGCAGGTGGCCATGGCTAGGAGGACAAGCTCATAGGAGGGGTGCTTATACTAGAGTGTGTAAAGGAAAGGTTATGATTGATTATCCGCATACTAAGTATGATGATCCGGGGTTATCCCTGATGGAGTTATTGAATTTTTTGGTGAAAGTGTACCACCTCTGCAGAGTGTCAAACTATTCGAATAGCCGCGTCCGCGGTCATGGACAGTTGGAGTGGCCATACTATTCTGTCGTCAAATGCTTTCAAAATGACTTATGAAATGAATTGTGACTTTACTTGACCACAACATGGTTGTGACTATGAAAACTAAGTTCCCACTTAGGTGATTTTAGAACATTATTTTTACCTTTCCTTGTTTCTGAACTCAACTTAGGATCAAATTTAGCTGATGCAAATAAACTTAGAGCTTAGCTTTCCTACTAGAACTACCTTACTTGTTAGTGATAGTTTGCGAGTACTTAAAGAGTACTCATGGCTTTGTCCCTAGCTATTCCTGTGGCTAGACTATCAGGAAGATGGACAACAGGACGGCTACGAAAACTAGGATCATCTCCCATCGTCAGCCTTGCCTGTGACACTGAAGATGGAGCCCACCGCTACGCTTATTATTCCGCTGCTTGTTTGCATTAAGACTGGATCATGAGATCCTTTATTTGTGTAAGACCTTATTATGGTTTGTAATGGATGATGTACTGTGATATCCAATCTGTTATGTCTCGCAAAAATGGTAATCCTGGGATTGCGATGTATGGCATAACAGGCATCTAGGATTAAAAATCCGGGTGTTGACAAGTTGGTATCAGAGCACTCCTGACCATAGGAGACCCTAGTTAGAATGGACATCCGAACAAAAACTTAGTTTCAAAACCAAAGCAGTGAGTATTTATGAAAACATATTCCCACTCTTATCCTTGATTCTTTCAAAAAATCATGTTCCTCAAAAACTTCTTGTATTCCTACATAAAATTTGACACACTTTATCACCTCACTAACTTACTCAGCCTAAATTCTTATAGATGGAAGTCCAGTATTGCAAGTTCTACCAGTTGGGCAACGGAGGCCAACTGATCTTCGAGAGGGATCTTGATGCACTGTCAGAGTACCTTGAGCATCCACATCCAGAATTCTTTGGAGCTCAACTCAAGGATTTCCCAGGAGGAGATCTACAATGGCTGATAGTTGTAGATCTTCGAGGCAAGATGGAAGCACCCCTTTCTGAGAAGATTCAATTCATCGTGCGAGAACAACTGGCTAGATGGATTAGCCAGGGCGATGCATGAAGCTCTTGCCCGTCTGTGTGGGCAAAATGTCAACTTGATCCAGGGAACTCGCTTTGCTCACTATGCAAGGCGTGATTCTATGGGAATGCCATGGAGATGCCAAGTCACCCGGAGATGAAGCACCAAGTGGAGAATCTTGACTTCCTACTGTATGATAGACAGAAGGAATTGGACAATGCTCGAGCCTATGCCAACCACAACATTGCCATTGCTACCAAGAAGGATCAGACTTTCGGCCTGCTCGTCAAGGATCGTCAATCACTTTGCCGTCAGCGCGAGAAGAAGGATCGCACCATCGCTCGTCTTTGCAAGAAGGTGGCCGACCTCGAGAAGACCATCCAGGAACAAGAAGATCAGCTTGTAGCAAAAGAAGAAGATGAAGAAGGTGAAGACATCCAGGGAGATATTCACTCATACCTCAGTGATGACAATGACTACCTGGACGATGATGCCATGGATTTCTACACCGATGATGATGACTCCGACTTCATTGATGATGAGTAGATTGCACTTGATCACTACCATAGGAAGGAGTTGTATCGGTCCCACTATATCTTAGCTTACAAAATGGTTCTTAAAACCATCTGTTTTCCTTTTATGTTGTGGTGTGTGTGTTTTCTATCGTGTGCTTTGATTAAATGAATGAATGAGAAGAAGTTAGTTGCAAAACCTGAGTTCAAACTCAAAGATTTAACTTTGAAAACAAAACCATGAACCTTAGAAATTTCAATCTTACCCCATTATCTATCTCAATCTTCAGATGACTCCTGGAAACCAAGGAGGAAGCAGCTCATAGCAGGACCCGATGCTGCAGATTCTGCAGATGCTAGTTTCCGACCATGAAGCTAGTAGAGCAGAGTGCCAAGCCAACCTAGCCACCCTACAACAGATAGCTCGGATGGCCCACAATAATCAAGGCCATGGAAATAAGGATCATCATGGATCCAAACTCAAGAACTTTCAGAATACCAATCCCCCTATCTTTAACAAGTCAGAAGACCCGTTAGATGCGGATGATTGGTTTCGACCATAGAGAATAACCTAGAAGTCACAGGAGTTGACGCCAACGAGAAGGTACTGTTTGCCACCCACTATCTGGCAGGAGATGCAAGAGCCTGGTGGAATAGCACCCGTACTATGAACCACTGTCAAGTGATGACGTGGGAAGCTTTCAAGATCAAGTTCAGCCGCACCCATGTGCCACAGGGTTTAGTCACCAGAATGAGAGATGAGTTCAGAGAACTGAAGCAAGGCAGGATGATGGTAGTAGAGTAACGTGACAAATTTGTGTCCCTCGCTAGGTATGCACCTGATGAGATCAACACTAAAGCCAGGAAGAAAGAAAGATTCCTGAACGAACTGCATGATGAGATGCAGACTGTTTTAGTCAACATCCGTTTTGAAGACCTAGAAGAGCTAGTCGACTCTGTGATCCAGATGGAAGGGAAGATAAAACAAGCCAACGACAACCGCAAGCGTAGAATGATGCACCAGCCTAGGTCCCACAATACCTAGAAGTATCGCCCCAACCCGTCTGCAGGATATGCCCCAAGGAACAATAGACCCCCGATGTCTCGTCCAAGCTACCCCAATCATAGCAGAGGAAACATAAAGTCCGGAGGAAACCACAACAACAACCCCGGCAACTCCAACAACTTCAACCGTGCACCGCCAAAGTTCAACAACAACAACAACAATACTGCCCCAAGGACTGGAAGCAATGTCGTGCCTGTTGCAGCCAAAGACAAGTCCAAGATTACTTGTTTTGAGTGTGGAGTCAAGGGTCACTACTCCAACGACTGTCCCAAGAAGCTTGCAGCCACCAGCAATGTGAATACCCTAGCTCGGCAGCAATGCCGTGTTCATCATGGAAGAAGATTTGCCCTAAGAAATTCTCTCAACCACAATGGCCGTCTGTTCCACATGAATGCTGAAGAAGCCAGGAAGTGCCAGATGTCGTGCTGGGTATGTTTTCTGTTAACTCAGTACTTGCAAGAGTGTTGTTTGATTCTGGAGCATCGCACCCATTTGTTACAGAAGAATTTGCATGCACTAGTAAGATTCAACCAACAAAATTTAAGCATGTTATGATAGTCCAAATACCTGGTTCAACCACCAAAGCTAGAAAATTTTGCAAGGGTGTACGTATCAGAATCCATGGGATAGATTTTTATGCCAATCTAATAGTACTTGGAACCAAAGGTTTGGAAGTAGTACTAGGAATGGATTGGATTGCAAAACATAAAGGATTGATCGACTGTGCCAAGAAAGCCATAACCATGACCAGTAGCTCTGGAGTATCAGTAAAGCATGTATCAGAAACCTTGCCCCGTCAATTCAAATGCAACAAGAGTCTAGCCCTACCCACCATAGACCAAGTCAGAGTAGTCTATGAATACCCCGATGTATTCCCAGATGAATTGCCCGGTATGCCCCAGATCAGGATATCGAGATCATTATTGAACTAATTCCTGGAACTAGACCCATAGCTAAGAGAACTTATATCATGAACCCATCAGAGTTAGTGGAGCTGAAGAAACAACTTGATGCTATGCTGGAGAAAGGCTTGATTCAACCAAGCGCATCGCCATGGAGATTGCTTGTTTTGTTTGTCGACAAGAAAGATGGAGGTAAATGTTTGTGCACGGATTACCGAAAGTTTGTCACCATCAAGAACAAGTACCCACTGCCCAAGATAGAGGATCTGTTTGATCAGTTGACTGGTGCTAGAGTGTTCTCTAAGATTGATCTTAGAACTCGTTATCATCAACTCAAGATTCGTGCAACAGATATTCCAAAGACCGCCTTTACCACCAGATATGGATTGTACGAGTATACGGTCATGTGTTTTGGATTAACCAATGCCCCCGCTTATTTCATGAATCTCATGAATAAGATCTTTATGACCTTTCTGGATAAATTTGTCGTTGTGTTTATCGACGATATTCTTATCTATTCCAAGTCAGAAGAAGACCATGAGCTACATCTGAGAACCATCCTTGAAACCCTCAGAGAGCATTAGTTGTATGCCAAGTTCAGCAAATGTGAGTTTTGGCTAAAAGAAGTAGGATTACTCGGACATATTGTGTCGACAGGAGGAGTCGTTGTTGATCCCACCAAGATCAAAGATGTTGAAGAATGGAAAGCCCTAACCACTCAAACCCAAGTCCGTGCATTTCTCGGATTAGCGGGATACTACCGCAAGTCCGTAGAAGGTTTCGAGCATCGCAAGACCAATGACCCAATTGTTGAATAAAGACAAGAAGTTTGAATGGACAGACAAATGTAAAGCAAGCTTTCAAGAGCTCAAGAAGAGATTGATTTCAGCCCCAATATTGATCATGCCAAATATCAAGAAGCCTTTTGATGTGTATTATGATGCATCCAAGATTGGTCTCGGATGTGTGTTGATGCAAGAAGGCAAAGTCATAGCATATCTGTCCCGACAACTGAAGCAACATGAGCAGAACTACCCCACTCATCATCTTGAATTAGCAGCTGTAGTTTTAGCTTTGAAGACATGGCATCATTACCTTATGGGTAACCGCTGTGAGATTTATTCAGATCACAAGAGCTTGAAGTATATTTTCAGCCAGAAGGAGCTGAATATGAAGCAAAGGAGATGGATAGAGTTAATCCAGGATTATGACCTTCACATTCACTATCACCCCGACAAAGCCAATGTGGTAGCGGATGCTCTTAGCAGATTGCCGTGTAGATTAAACACCATGATCAAAGAGAATCAACCAAGTCTGCATGAAGAGTTGGAGCAGTTTAGAACTGAGCTAGTTAGCAAAGGATTTTTAGCTAGCATTGAACTTCAACCCACTTTGATCAGTCAGATCAAGGAAGCCCAGAAGGGAAATGTAAGTATAGACAGAATCAAACATCGTATTGGTACAGGAAAGGTACCTGGATTCACCGAGGATGAAGGAGTTTTGTGGTACAAAGGACGTATCTGTGTGCTAGAAGATTTGGAGCTGAAGCAAGTTATCATGCAAGAAGCTCATGATACTCTTTATTCTATCCACCCCGGAGGAACGAAGATGTATCAGGATTTGAAGGAGCAATTTTGGTGGCACAAGATGAAGAGAGAAATTAAAAGCTACATAGCCTAGTGTGATATCTGTCAAAGAGTCAAAGTGGAACATCAGAGACCCACATGACTGTTGCAACCATTGCAAATTCCGGAATGGAAATGGGATTTTGTCGGAATGGACTTTATCACCGGTTTGCCTACTGCTAGTAGGGGAAATGACTCTATCTGGGTCATAGTTGATAGATTGTCCAAGGTAGCCCATTTTATACCTGTCAAGACAACCTACCAGAGTTTGAAACTAGCAGAGTTGTACATTGCTAGAATTGTTAGTTTGCATGGAACCCCCAAGACCATAGTGTCGGATCGAGGAACCCAATTTACCTCAAGATTTTGGTAGAAAGTCCAAGAAGGATTAGGAACCAAGATGAATTTCAGCATAGCTTATCACCCGCAAACCAATGGACAGACTAAAAGAGTCAACCAGATCTTAGAATATATGTTGAGAGCTTGTGTGTTAGAGTATGGATCAAAATGGGAAGATTGTCCGCCTTTCACAGAATTATCATACAACAACAGTTATCAAGCCAGTTTGCAAATGGCCCCATTTTAATTTCTATATGGAAGAAAGTGTCGTACCCCTTTGAATTGGTCGCAAGTAGGAGAGAGTCAGATCTTCGGACCCGATATCCTACGAGAAGCCGAAGAGAAGGTTCACAAAGTCCATGAGCACCTCAAGACCGCCCAATCCAGACAAAAGAGTTATGCTGACAAAAGACGTAGAGACCTGACTTTCAATGTTGGAGATTTTGTGTATCTCAAAGTTTCACCGTTGAAAGGAATGCAGTATTTTCAGCTGAGAGGAAAGTTAGCCCCCAGATATATTGGACCCTTCAAGATTCTGAATATGCCGAGGAGAAGTATCTTTTCAACTGGAACTGCCGGAGGAGATGTCATCCATCCACAATGTTTTCCATATCTCGTTACATCGCAAATGCTTAGAAGTCCTAGAGAAGACCGAAGTGTTCAAGAACATCTATCACCGAACCATTAATATCAACAAGGATCTGACGTATCGTGAAGTACCCATCCGTATTTTGGAAGAAGCTTTTAGAACCACCAGGACCCGGAGTATCAAGTTTCTCAAGATCCAATGGAGCAATCATATCGAAGAAGAAGCTACTAGGGAGCGAGAAGATTACATTAGGACTGAGTTTCCAGATCTCTTTAGTTCCTAGTTTTTCTTAAATCTTGGGACGAGATTTTGTTTAAGGGGGGAAGGTTTGTAACACCCCAAAACTTTAATCAAGGTTATGAGGTTCCTAATCACCCAATTTAGGGTTAACAAAAACTTCCATTAAAGAAAAGGCATATGAATGCATGTGTGTTTGCATTAGTATAGAATTGTTTGAAAATGCCATGCTTGATTGTTCTAAATGTTGTGAATTGGTTTAAAGGTGAATGCCACATCATCTAGACCATTTACAAACATAATCCAAAGAAAAAGAAATCAAATAAGATTAAATAAGACAAATGGTCATTTTGACCATTTTAAGCCACTAGGCCACTTTAGGTGTTCCTAGAAGTTAATTCCTAACAGAAACTTTTATCTTTCTTTTCACCCCTTGCTAGACCAAGTAAGGAGGTACCAAGGCCCACTTTATACATCTACAAAAACATCTAGCAAAGCAATTTAAATGATATTTGAAAATTGAATCCAATGCATATGTATATATGGCCTTTTCTCAAAAACCAACCAAACAAGTTCACCTTGCCAATCCCAAGCAAACCTAGTCTCTCAAGCTTAGTACAAGATCACTCAAAAAATTTGAGACAAAAATTCAAATTTAATGTCCATGCGGGCATTGTGTCGAACAGTTGGTGAGCACAAAATTAGATGCGAAACTTTTACTGTTCTTGATCAATGCCTTGTCTACCATTTGTCGTGAAAGCTTGTCTCTGGTCTCCCCCAGTCCCAACCAGCACCATAGAGCCACTCCCATTTGTTGTTTGCGCCAGTACCGAGCCATCCCGAGCACCCTCTCGCTGGTCGACCATGAACCGCTCAGCCTGGAGCACCCCGCTCTCTCTCGCCATGTCTAGGAGTAGCCACCAATGCACCGCCCCTCTCTGTCCCCTCCCCGAGTAAAGAAAGGCCCTGGACCACCTCAGAACACGCCGCGCCCAGAGCGTCTGCGCCATGCCGAGCACGCGCCAGAGCGCCGTGATCGACCAGCGTGCATAAGCCTTGCCTCGACCTCACACGCGTGCATTGCTCCGCCATGACCCCAGCAGCCGCCCAGACCTCCCCGTTTGCCGCTGCTTGACCCGCAACCACCATGCGCTACATCGAACACCGCCTTTGTCGTGCAAAACACCGCACGTTTCCGACCGTTGTAGACCATGGCTTGCCGCACCATCAAGCCCGTGAGAACCGCCCTGAAGCACCGCATCGGCTGCCGCCCGCATCCATGCCGATAGCCGCCTGTAGCCATGTCGCCAGCACCGCCTGACCATGCCGCGCTGCCCCCTTCGTCGAGCAATAAAAGGAGGCCCTCTCCACCCCAATTATGCACACCATCTCACTCCCCTCTCACCACTGATCCTATCATACTATCCTCGGATCAAGGCGAGCCGCAGTCTACCGGAATTTTGCAAGAGTTTGCCGCTGTAGAGGAGAAGAGGCGACGTCGATTGGAGCTGCCGCGACCATGCCTCAAACCTCCGTCGTCTACCAGCCCGAATGCCACCGCCGCCGAGCCTAGTTGGAGCCCAGGTGAGCCCCCGTAGACCCCCACGGTGTCGCTAGGGTTCGTCCTTGTCGGAGACCTGTTCATCGGGGACGGCGAACCACAACTGTTCGATTGTCATCTAATCGCAACGCTAAGATTGCCCCGTACCGCTTCGCGTGAGATGTGACGCTGACGTGCAAGACCCCCTGTCAGTAGCCCGCTGTGCCCGCGTAGTGCAGCTGGGCCGGCCCATTTCCTTTCCTGCGCTAGCCAACATATTCAAATTAGAATTTTTCCATTTAGGTTTAAACTAGATTATGTCCACTTATTCAAAAATCCTTTCAGAGGGATTCACTTAACCAAAATGCATGATTCAAATTTTGTTAGAAATATAACTAAAATCTCTATCAAAGCCCGTTGGATTTAAATCTTTTGGAGTTAGAGATAATCTATAGCAAAAATAACCAAACAAATACATTTTCTCATTCAAACATTTTTCAAAAATAAACTATAAACGCTTTTGAGTTGATTCCAACTCTCAAAAATCACATTTGATAATATCTACCTGAATATGTAAAAATATTTAGGTTTGCATGCAGTGACATTGGACTAGTACCAAAATAATGCTATTAGGGCATTTCTAGTCACTTTAAATCATTTAAATGATAATCTTAAACTTTATAAAATGTGACCAACCCTTTAAATCACATTACCATGTATTAGAGTATGTGGTGATGACATGTGTCCACATGATCTCATATTTTAATTGGAGAATATTAAATCTTAATTATTTTCAATGAGTAGAAATTACTTTTCTCAAATAAAATAAATGAAACTAGTTCTTTAAATATTGTGATGAGAGTGATGATGCTAGATCATTAAGTTTGTGCCTTAGTGTGCTAAATAGACTAGTTAAGTATTGTTTGGTGATTGTGTATCCCTTATTTTTTTTATAGATGATAGTACCGACCAAGTCTACGAGGAGGAGGAGTTCTACCCCGAAGAAGACAAGGAGAACTTCAATCACTGCACCAATCAAGGCAAGCTAGAAATAAGCAAGTTAACACTTGCCCCCTTAACTTAAGAAAATGCTTTAGGCATGCTTTGGTTATATAGTTTTGATTTATAACCATCCCAAGTTTTACTTGCAAGCTTTAGTCTTTTACTTTACTAAAGTTTCTTTACTATTTGTAATGCTTTGTGAGATTTTCGAAAGTAGTAGAGATAGCATAAAGAGTATAAAACTGGGCCTATACTAGATGTCATTCTATGGCATGAGATTGATATTAGCATCCCTCATTAGTGAACACTCTTAACCTTAGTGGCTGGTGATAAGCATAAAAATTGATCACTTTAGATGGGAATACTTGGTGAAAATGCTTATGAAAACCTTGGAATGATGAGTCATTCTATTGAGATGTTTTGACATGTGTTGAGAAACACAAATGGTTTATGATGATGAAAAAGTTGAGGCATGAGCCCTAGCCCTTTATAAAAACCAATGGTTGGGTTCGGATGCGATACCATTCCAATTTTACTATACAACCACAATACCTGAATTGGATAAGGCTTAGCCGGAAGTTTATATGCATTAGTATGGGTTCTCTTGCGGAAGAGGTTTGAGCTGAGGCTACCTCTTGATGATGTCCTCCTATGCAGTGCCTAGGCAGGCAGATGGCCATGGCTGGGAGGCCAAGCTCATTGGAGAGGTGCTTATACTAGAGTGTGTAAAGGAAAGGTTATGATTGATTATCTGCATACTAAGTATGACGATTCAGGGTTATCCCTGACGGATGTATCAAATTTTATGGTGAAAGTGTACCACCTCTATAGAGTGTCAAACAATTCGAATAGTCGCGTCCACGGTCATGGATAGTTGGAGTGGCCATATTGTTCCGTCGTCAGATGCTTTCAAAATGACATGAAATGAATTGTGACTTGACTTGACCACAATAGGGTTGTGACTATGAAAACTAAGTTCCTACTTAGGTGATTTTACAACATTATTTTTACCTTTCTTTTTTCTGAACTTAGCTTAGGTTCACATTTAGCTGTTGCAAATAAACTTAGAGCTTAGCTTTCCTACTAGAACTACGTTACTTGTTAGTGATAGTTTGCGAGTACTTAAAGAATACTCATGGCTTTGTCCCTAGATATTCCCGTGGCCAGACTATGGGGAGGACTATCAGGAAGATGAACAGCATGACGGCTATGAAAACTAGGACCATCTCCCATCGTCAGCATTACTTGTGACACTGAAGATGGAGCCCACCGCTACGCTTATTATTCCGCTGCTTGTTTGTATTAAGACTGGATCATGAGATCCTTTATTTGTGAAAGACCTTATTATGGTTTGTAATGGACGATGAACTGTGATATCCAATCTGTTATGTCTCGCAAAAATGGTAATCCTAGGATTGTGATGTATGGCATAACAGGCATCTGGGATTAAAAATCCGGGTGTTGACAATAGTTATTATCAGTAGCACCAATCCTGACAATTGGGCTGTTAGATCCAATGGTTCAGGGCAGCTGGATTTATGTTGAACAGTACCCATAGAGTATACTCCACCATGTAACCCCCCTAAATAATCATAGCACAGTAGGATGTATCCTCAATGTGTGTAGATAGTTATTATTAATAGAATTAATGTATGCCTTTTTTCTCTAACGGGACTATTGGTTAATAATAACAACTTAATATTTGCTAAATCACATTTCATACAGCATATACATGTGCGGCTGATGTGTTTTACTAGTAGACTTAATGTATGGTTTTTTCTCTAGACTATTGATTAATAATAACAACTTAATATTTGCTAAATCACATTTCATACAGTATATACGTGTGTGGCTCATGCCTTTTACTATTAGATTTAATGTATGCCCTTTTTCTCTAACAAGACTATTGGTTAATAATAACAACTTAATGTTTGCTAAATCACATTTCATACAATATATACGAGTGTGGTACGTGCCTTTTACTAGTCCATTCTAGCTAGCATCTAAATATAAGATACACTATGGATAGTATATTATTTTACCAACTATAGTGTACGAATAACTTGGATTTTTGACCGTTGGATCAAGACTCGCGAATCCCAACATTGCCAACCGGTTGGATCTTCTTTTCCATTCCGGCATCTAGTATATACAATTGATAGTCTTTCTTATCGTATCTTACCACTATATTTTTTGCGAATAACTGTTAATATTGATCGGTTGGATCAAAACTCATGAATCCCAATATCGCCAGCCGTTGGATCTACTGTTCCATTGTAGCGTCATCTCTAGAAAATACTATTGTTTATCTTATCTTATCTTACCACTATACAGTACACGAATAACTTCGAATATATTGATTGTTGGATCAAGACTCGTGAATCCCAACATTGCGACTCGTGAATATATTGTTCCATTGTAGCATCATCTCTACTAGAATATATTATGTATAGTATGTCTTTAGCACAATGCATGCAATGCACAAACCTAAAAAAACACTACTCCATCATTCTACTCCCTTCGATCCAAATTATTATTCTCATATTTGTCTAGATTCGGATGTATCTAACACTAAAACATGACTAGATACAATCGAATCTAGACAAATTTGAGAACAATAATTTGGATCGGAGGGAGTAGAATAATCTTCTCAGGTGTATATTGCATTCTTATACTTTGCATACCATGTAGAAGTCAACGATTATTAGCTATCTAAAACTTTAAAATTTTGGTAACATGGTCTAGAGAAATGAGGGATAAGATTCTAGAATGATGGAGAAGTGTGTTTTGAGTTTTGTGCATAACATTCATTGTGATGAAGACTATCAATAGAATCATCTAGATGCTAGAATGAAAAATAAGATCCAACGTCTGGAAATGTTGGGATTTGCTAGTCTTGATCCAATGGTTAATATTCATAGTTGTCGTACACTATATAGTGGTAAGATCATGTAGAAGTCGATGATTATTAGCTATCTACTAAAACATGAAATTTTTGGTAACACATGGTCTAGAGAAACGAGCTAGGGAGAAGACTCTAGAATGATGGAGAAGTGTGTTTTGAGTTTTGTGCATAGCATTCATTGTGATGAAGACTATCAATACAATATTCTAGATTGTTCAAAAAAATAGAATCTTCTAGATGCTAGAATGGAAAAGAAGATCCAACGGCTAGAAATGTTGGGATTCGCGAGTCTTGATCCAACGGTCAATATTCAAAGTTATTCTTACACTATATAGTGGTAAGATAAGATAAGATAAGATAAGATAAGAATAGAGAAGTTTTGAATTGGATCCATAACACTAATCCTGACCATTGGGCTATTAGATCCGATGGTTCAAAGAAGCTGGATTCGTGTTGAATAGTACCTAGAGAAAACTCCAGCATGTTCTAGAACCATCATGTCACCATCCCAAAATTTCATAGCACAGTAGGTTGTATTCTCTCTACTACTACTAGTAAGTTGCACATGAGGCTCAGATAATAGACGTCTGACATATCATCACTATATAAAATTATAATAGATGAAGTGGAAAAAATATAAATTTGATCAACATCTATAAAGTATGGGTGTATATTTGGTTCTTCTACTTTGTATCATCATGTGTAGAAGTCAAAGATTATTAGCTACCTAACACTTGAAATTTTTGGTAACATGGTCTAGAGAAACGAGGGAGAAGATTCTAGTATGATGGACAAGTGTGTTTTCAGAGGTTTAAGCATAGTGAATTAATTGTGTTCAAGACTATCAATAGAATCTTCTAGATGGTAGAATGGAAAATATGATCCAATAATGGCTAGAAATGTTCAGATTCGCGAGTCTCGATCCAACGGTCAATATTCAAAGTTATTCGTACACTATATAGTGGTAAGATAAGATAGTGGAGCAGGTTTGAATAAATTGGATCCATACCACCAATCCTGACCATTGGGCTATTAGATCCAATGGTTCAGAGTAGCTTAATTCGTGTTAAATAGTACTGTCCTAGAGCAAACTCCACCATGTTCTAGAACCATCATGTCACCACCCCCAAAATTTCATAGCACAGTAGGATGTATTGTCATTATGTGTAGATAGTTATTATTAATAGACTTGAAGTATGCATTTTTCTCTAACAAAATTATTGGTTAGTAACAAATTAATGTTTGTTAAATCATATTTTATATAGAACGTTGGGCTATTAGATCCAATCGTTCAAAACATGGATCCAACTGCTCTGAACCATTGGATCTTATAGCCCAACGGTCAGGATTGGTGCTCTCTATCCAATTCAAAACACGCTAGAGACTCTTGTCAAGAAAAAAGGAAAAAACAGGCCACACGCACATAGCACGGCCATACCAAGGCACTCGTGTGCGGCACGACGCAGTGGGACAAGGGAGAGATCAGCCGGCCGGTGCGCGTGGGGAGCTTCACAAGAGGTGGGAGAGAGGATGGATGGTGAGAGACAGTGAAGGAGAGAGAAAACATAGTAGTACTACTAGTAGTACTATGCTAGTTTCCCTAGGTAGCTTTGGGGAGCTTCACATAGTAGTACCTCCCGTTAATAATCACTTCTTGCTCTTCGTTTTTTTCTTCTTTTTTTCTTTGGTAGCTTTGGGGTTAATTTTCTAGTTTCCCTAGATCAGTAGAAGTACGGACTAGTCAAGTTTTGCACAATAGTCCTTTTTTCTGAAAATTGGGTCTGGGGCATTCAGATCCAAAATATTCATGCGCAAAATAATTCCGGTCACTGGAACTTTTTCTTTTTCTTTCTAATGAGAAATCTGCCCCGAAGTACCAAGAACGTGCGCATTAAAATCCAATGGTGGGCATAAAAATTACGTAGTGGTCCAAACAGAAAAAAATACATCTGGGACCTATACTTTTACAACACGGACCCTAAAGATACAACTCGGAAATTTGAACATGTTTTTCCTAATACTAGTTCGAAACTACCACCCCAGCATTATTGTATATCATTGCAAGACACACCCATCTACCAAATATGGGAACATTATCATGAACTCTGATGTAGATATGGCCATGACCTAATCGTTCGTTTCGCTCGAGAAACCCTCGAGTGTTCAGGCCATATCTAATGTGACTATGACTTTTTTGAATGTTTTAAATCTCATGTTTACCATTTTTTCATGGCTGGTACTGCAAACGAGAGGATGTCATGCAGACCCTTTTCGTTTATTCATTTTCCTTTATATCCTTTTGTTTTTTAATCTGTGTAAGTGTTTCCAGGATGCAAATTCATATATATCAAGATATTGAGTCATTCAGAAATCTCGGCGATTTTCAAGATATTGACCCACAATGTACACCTTCAAAATAGTTTCATAGTATAACTTCAATAGCAAAGTTGCGATGGGTTCCTGACACGAGTTACAAAATACGAGGAGTAGTAAAATGCAATGAGATGGGGGGAGTAATTTCTAGAGCCCTAGTTATTGCAGCCCCTAATTTCTGGCATCTGCCATTTCTCTCTACATGCGGTAGAGCGTGAAGAAAAAATAAAACAATGGGGAGAGAATTACGGTGCAGTTAAGAGGCTAGCTCTAATAACATTCCCAAGATTTTCTCACTGATTTTCAAGGCCACGTATTGGTACCAACAAAACAGTAGTACTAGCTAGTACTCCCCCCGTTATAAAATATAAGATGTTTTAGTTTTTTGAAAAGAGTGCATGTAGACCGCTTTTGGTGTATATGTTCATTTAGACTGAACATATACACTAAAAGTGGTCTCGATACACTCTTTTCACATAACGAAAACATCTTGTATTTTGAAATGGAGGGTAACGAGGGTTTAACTCATCAATGTCCATTATTGTGGACTTGGGTTTTGGAGAAGAGAGGAGCGCTTTTGTGAAAAGAGTGCATGTAGACCGCTTTTGGTGTATATGTTCATTTAGACTGAACATATACACTAAAAGTGGTCTAGATACACTCTTTCCACAAAACGAAAACATCTTGTATTTTGAAATGGATGGTGACGAGGGTTTAACTCATCAATGCCCATTGTTGTGGACTTGGGTTTTGGAGAAGAGAGGAGCGCTGAAGATCTCGGTACGGATAGAAAACAAGCACACATGGATGCAAGATTTAAACAGGTTCGGGCCTCGTAGAGAACCCTACTCCTGCTTGTCTGCTCTTGATTGATGATGATCCGAAGGATTACAATGTCGCTGATGGCGGTGTATGCGCAGATTAGATCTGGCGTATGTGCGAGAGATCGATGTCTAGATCTATTGTCTATTGTGGTGATCTATTGTAGGAGTCGCGATTTGTCTATTGGAGGTGCCTTCTCGTTGGAACCCTCCTAGCCTTTATATATGGGGAGGCTAGGTCTCAGGTACTAATACGAGTTGGTTACAAGTTGTATTCAAACTCTAGTCTTGAGGTTTCCTTATCTTGTGCATTTGGAAGTCTGTGTCCATATGGGCTTCATATCAGTCGAACCGTCATGGGCGTCATGGACCTATGCAGGTCGTCGAGTGCGTCTTCCGTCGGGCCGCACTAGGTAGGCTATAGTCGAGTGCCTGATGGGCATACCCATGTCAGTAGCCCTCGAGTGTCCATGCGAATCGTAGATTCGGTTGGAGACTTAGAAGTCTTGAGTTTTGCATTAGGATGTCGGAGTCGACAATTGTGTCGAGTGCGAAGCACTTCACCCACAGGTTCATCGAGTCAATCGAATTTGTAGTAGTTCATAGGGATGATGGTAAACATGCCTGGTGCGCTCGACAGATCGGCACTAGTTAATTGCTCTAGGGCAAAAACAACGCCACCTACTCAAACTCGAGTCCCTGGACTCGAATTCAGAAATTGCTGGCGTAGTTCGACTCATGCCGCGGAGGCCTTACTGAGTCGAATCCCAGTGTATAAGTGTGAGCACTCGATGCGTCCGTCAAGGCATGTTCATCGTATCTGTAGGTACGGATATATTTCTGGTAGTGCGCAGCAGATCTTCACGCTGTAAGCGCGGCATCCGAATTTTTTGTCATCGCGGAGATGATTCGGATAACCCAGGAAACGTAATATATTTGTAGGGAAAATATGAGGCGGAGTCGCCATAGCATTCGAGTGTGGATGTTCTCGACACACAGTATGATGTATAAGGAAAAATAATCATAGGGTGCGCGACCAACGCTCCCTATTGGAGTAGCCCCCGAGTGCCTATTCGAGTCGTAGACTCGAGTGGGGACTAAAAACATTTTGCGACTGCTGTCGTCTTTTGCTTGTTTCAGTCGAATATGCTTTCAGCGCTTCCTATGGGAGTAACCCGAAGCCCACAATCGAATCGTATATTCGAGTGAAGGGTTTTTATAATGCTTGGATATCTTCACAAATTTCTTCGGGTGCGCGACCAGCGCTCCCTATGGGAGTAGCCCCCGTGTCCTTAGTCAAATCGTAGATTCGAGTGAGGATTTAGAGTGTGCCACTCGAAGATCTTGTATATGCACATTCAGCGCTCCAGTTTGCAGTAGCCCCCGAGTGCCTGGCGGAGTCGTAGACTCGGGCAGAGACTCGAGTATTGTATCTTGTAGACGTAGTCGACAATCACGCGAGGAGAAACCACTGACCCGGAAGTGCATCGAGTCAGTGTCTCACGCATAAGGAGCCAAGAGTCAACGATGTAGTCAAAGTCATGCGGCGATTAGCCGGGTGAATCAACGATGCAGATAGAGTCGACACAGTCACTTCTGTCGGGTGCGCGACCAACGTCGCATGTGTGTAACATCAAGCGATGCAACCATCCGAGTAGGTACTCGACTCGGGTCTTGAGTATATGCCGTAGCAAGTTGTTTTGTCGACTCCTGTTGGAGGGCTCGATAGAATAGCTCGACGAAGTCGACATCCTTGTAAGCTACATTAAACATTAAAAATTGTGAAGTTCTTGTATCTTGTAAATGATATTTGCATGTCGGTTGGCAAAGTAAAATTCTGGTGCCAGTCGAGTTAACACTTTTACACTGTATGCTAGGCCTTTTCGTTAACCTGATTACCCTTAGTCTCAGTACCTTGCTGAGGCACTCGGAGTTCAAGGATTCGACGATCAGGCAGAATCAGCTACTCGGGCTGTCGCGTATGAGGTGCTCGAGTGCGTGGAGTCGTTAGCACATTAAAATACTCGAATAGGGCACAGCCCCCGAGTGTTTCGAGTGCGAGTTAAAAATAATCATCTCTAAGAAGAGGGAAACTTAGCTTTTATTGGTAGTCATCACAGACGGAATTGGTGCGACAGCGGGTCACGGGAATCAACGCAACCTACGAGTCGCCGAGGTTGGAGCGATTGGCGAGTCATGGTCGAGATTCGTGGGGCGGATATGTAGCCGACATGGCAGTGGGTCGCCGAAGCCGATGGTGGCAACTATTTGCTACAACCGAAGATCGTAGCGGGTATCCACACTCGAAGACTATTGCGGATCGTCGGAGCCGATGGCAGCGACGGGTCACGGTCGCATGAGCCGATGCAACCGGCAGATCGCTGTAGTCAAAGACCGCAGTAGGTCACCGTAGGCAAAGACCGTAGCGGTGGGTCGCCACAACCGAATGCCGCAACAGAGTCAAAGACCGTGGCGGGTCGCCAGAGTGGAAGGAGCCCCCGAGTGTAGAGTACATGTGGTCGATGTAGTCGAGGCGGCGTTCGAGAGCCGATGTGGCGGACCGGACTTGACGCGGCAGTGAGTCGTCGAAGCCGATGGCGGTAGTAGTTTGTCATAATCAAAGATTGTAGTGGGTCACTGCATCCGAATACCGCAGAGGGTCGTCGCACCCGAAAGTTTTGGCGGGCTACTGCCGCCGAAGATTTTATCGGGTTGCTACTACCGAAGGAGCCCCCGAGTGACCAGAAGTGAAGACCATAGCGTGTGGTCAATGTCGAAGATCATGGTGGGTCGCCGAAGCGGAGGGAGCCCCCGAGTCGCTGGAGCCGAAGATCATAGTGGGTCGCTGGAGCCGACAGATCCCCCGAGTCGCCGGAGTCGAAAACCTCAACGAGACACGCGGAGGAGCCAGCGCAGCCCTCCGGTGGAGCCGATGCAGCGGGCGTGTAATCGAGGTCGGAGGTGTCGCTCAATGGATGGAGTCGAAGTGGTAATGGGTTGCCGGATTTTTGTATGGAGCGAGTCGACATGGCAGCGAGTGGTGTGGCGCATGTATACTCGATTTGTCTTCATGACCCAAGTTACATAGGTGTGAATTTACCTAGGTATCTCTTTTATACTGATTTTTCTCACGTCTTGATACTGGATATTAATTATCCTTGCTGTTCACTGATCGAGTTGATGTTCATGTGATTGACCGGTCAACTTGAATTGCTTCTCTTGTTTTTCTCTTTTCTCAATTGATGTGGGATACAGCCTTAGTCCGTGGAGGTGCGTATCCACAGGAGCTTGGTCGATTGATGGGAAGTGACAAAACAATTAGTATCTGGTCTTTGACTTGCCCATGATTTGTTGACGTGAGCACGTAAGCAAAAACTCGTTTCCTTCTAATGTTTGTTTATCCGGGTCAAAATCAGCTACTAGTAAATGCCTTCACGTAGCGGAGAATTAACTGCTTGTTTTTTCTGATCTAACTTGAAATTTGACTGATCTAGACCTCAACATCAGACTACTTGATACAGTGATCATTGGATGGATCCCATTGAAGTATGCGAGATGACCTCCACCGATAATCTGGCATCAAGAAATCCATCGGCCGATCCCATCTTGCTTTCCTCGTGTGAAGCAACACTTGATCCCCCTGGCAGTTCACGCACATGCTATCCTTCTTTGACTGCATAAGACGCCTGATGGCGAATCATCCATGCGCTTGCGGTGAAGCCGGGGCATGCCATGGTGGATTTGTTGATGACAAAGTTGACCATGTTGATCGCAGACGAACCGACCGGATGGGTAATCCGATCGCCGTTTGATGTTGAGAGAGCCGAATTAGATCTGACCTCCAATAGACGATGAATCGTACATCGCTGGTGATGGGGCCATCGAGATCGCAACATCAGCGCTCTCATATCCCACAGACATCACCAATTGACGAGGGTTTAACTCATCAATGCCCATTGTTATGGACTTGGGTTTTGGAGAAGAGAGGAGCGCTAGAGATCTCGGTACGGCTAGGAAACAAGCACACGGAGACGCAAGATTTATCCAGGTTCAGGCCTCATAGAGAACCCTACTCCTGCTTGTCTGCTCTTGATTGATGATTATCCGAAGGATTACAATGTCGCCGATGGCGGTGTATGCGCAGATTAGATCTGGCGTATGTGCAAGAGATCGATGTCTAGATCTATTGTCTATTGTGGTGATCTATTGTAGGAGTCACGATTTGTCTATTGGAGGTGCCTTCTCGTTGGAACCCTCCTAGACTTTATGTATGGGAAGGCTAGGTCTCATGTACTAATACGAGTTGGTTACAAGTTGTATTCAAACACTAGTCTTGAGGTTTTCTTGTCTTGTGCGTTTGGGAGTCCGTGTCCATATGGGCTTCATATCAGTCGAACCGTCATGGGCGTCATGGACCTATGCAGGTCGTCGAGTGCGTCTTCCGTCGGGCCGCACCAGCTAGGCTATAGTCGAGTGCCTACTGGCATACCTATGTCAGAGAGAGTACATGTTTTTTTGAATAGGCAGTACTAGTACTCCATGTTAAGGCTAGTCATAGTGGGAGTAACCTAGTCCTACTTGTATTACCAACTAATCATTTAGATGATATGACATGCAATTAAATGATAAGAGAGAGGCTTGTGGTAACTAGCTATGTTACCATATCATCACACATTTCAAGAAAAAATGTGTCTACATTGCAATAAATGAGATTGTGCGTGATACCACACCTATGTTATTTTCCACTATGGAGGTAGTAACTTAGACTAGTAACATATGCATGTTACTACTACTTACTTCACACTCTGACCAGCCTAAGTGGGGATTTGGCTATCGAAAGGCCACACAATTACCAAGATGAGCATACAGGCTTGGTTAGGTAGGCACTTAATACTTGAAGGTCAACTATACTAGTGGTAGTAGCCTTCTACCGTTGATTTCTTGTACGAGTACTACTACTAGTACTCCGTAGTATATATATATATGTACTACACTTCCAAAAGAAAGAGTACAAAAGTACCTAGATTGAGCAGTGGTGGAGTCTATCACAGAGCGATATCCAGAGAGAGAGAGAGAGAGAGAGAGAAGGAGAGATGGAGGTTGTGTGGGCGAGCGCCATTCGTCTGATAGAGAAAGCCAGGGACACCCACCCCCACATCGACTCTTTGCAGCGCCTCTGTTCGTGCTGGCACACGCCGTGGCACGCACCCATTCTGACGACATCTTCGCAGCCTGGCTCAAGAAGATGGTGGACTCTTTCCTCACCAGCTTCAGCATCGTCACATGCATGTTGGATGACCTCATTGCCCGCCTTCAGGCCATGCGCCGTGATGTATACCCAATAGGTACGTTTGCCACAATGCATGCTACCGGCAGCGCGATATCGTTGTCTTCTATGGACTTCATTCATCTAGCCTATCTATAACTAACTTTTAGCCCCAAATTTTGGTCCAGGTGTACCTCCCCAGGTTGTTCCCGCGCTCACCACTTCCCTGGCTGGTCTCTCTAGAGACGATCTGTTCCGCGCACTGATGGCCCTGCAGCTTTTCGAGACTTTGCCCGCTGCACTGGCGGACGACTATACGGAGGTAGTTGTTATCGCTTAGTGTCTTGCCCAACACGACGAGCTGGACCTCTTCATAAGCCTCCTTGAGTAGTGTGTATTCCAGGGCACATCGGGCATGAACAACACCCGCACAGCCGCCAGCCTCCGTTGCAGGGATATCCTCAATAGCTTTGCAGAAAAACATGTCAATCTGGCAGGTACCATTGCTCCTCGTGGCGCGGGCAACTGAGGTTGAAGACGAAGGGCTCTCAAGGATTTCGATGTAATTTTAGTTTTTGTTGAGGTGCTTTGTACTATTTGATGTTTCTTTTAATGCCAGGATCCTTTTCGCAAAAAAAGGAGAAGGGAAGACGTATGATGATTCTCCATGGTTACTATCACTGTGTCATTTATATGGACAGATCACATGTGGATTTAACAAACATTATGTTTTTATTAGCCAACAGTCTTCATAGATAAAAAAGACATACATTAAGTCACTAAGGTTTATACACATCAGGTTATTGCATATGGTTATTGTGTTGGAATTGATTTCTTGTGCTATATATTCTTGGTGATGAAGATATTATTTTTTGTCATGTAATGGAAACATTTCCCCTCATGGTGAAAACATTGTTTTGTTTTATGGAATGCTCTGTAAAATGGTAAAAATTAATTATTAACAATGAAAATATTTTTAGATACTAAAAAAAGGTCACAACTCTTTTTTCGTCATTTCATGCATCATTGGAAATGATTGTAGTTTAATATAATATTTAGAAAGTAGGGAAAAAATGACGAAACTTACACATAACATTGAGTGTAGACTCCAATCGTTGTTCATGGAGAGGTATATTTATATTGTTTGCCTGGACACCAAATGTGAACAATGCAAAACCAAAAGTATGCATGTCGACAGTCATGCAAAACTATCCATAATACTGCATCCATTAAAAAATTCACGATACCTTAGTAAGCTAGAAACATGTTTGGGAGTACATCTAAAATACCCGAGAGATGTTTAGTTCTAATAAATCGACCAAGTATTGCACTAAAGTTCTAAATTATGCAGGATATTATTATGCTTTAATAAGATAAGTTATTGAAGTGCACACAATAAAATAGTTGTGCGAAGCACGTACAATTTACTAGTACTATACACCAAGGCAGCTGACCAACACGCTAGAGACTCTTGTCAAAAAAAGGAAAAAACAGGCCACACACACACAGCACGGCCGTACCAAGGCAGACCTATGTGGCGCGACGCAGTGGGACAAGGGAGAGATCAGCCGGCCGGTGCGCGCGGGGCACTGCACAGGAGGGAGGAGAGAGGATGGATGGTGAGAGATAGCGAAGGAGAGAGAAAACATAGTAGTACTACTAGTAGTACTGTGCTACTAGTAGTAGGTACATGTACCTCGTGTCAGAAACCTGTCAAAATAGCTTCACTCTGACATCGTACTGCCTTCAACTCCTTCGCTGCTCTCGCGCTGCCTCGTTAATAATCTCTTCTTACTCTTCGTTTTTTCTTCTGTTTTTTCTTTGGCAGCTTTGGGGTTAATTTTCTGGTGTCCCTAGTTCAGTAGAAGTATGGACTACTCAAGTTTTGCATAATAGTCCTTTTTCTGAAAATTGGGTCTGGGGCATTCAGACCAAAATATTCGTACACAAAATAATTCCGGTCACTGGGAACTTTTATTTTTCTTTCTAATGACGAATCTACCCCAAAGTACCAAGAACGTGCGTGTTAAAATCTAATGGTGGGCATAAAAATTACATAGTGGTCTAATGAGAAAACCAAAATACATCTGGGACCTATACTTTTACAACACGGACCCTAAAGATACAACTCGGAAATTTTAACATGTTTTTCCTAATACTAGTTCGAAACTATCACCCCAGCATTATTGTATACCATGGAAAGACACACCCATCTACCAAATATGGGAACATTATCATGAACTATGATGTAAATATGGCCATGACCTAATCGGTCGTTCCGCTTGAGAAACCCTCGAGTGTTCCGGCCATATCTAATGTTACTACGACTTTTTCGAATGTTTCAAATCTCATGTTTACTATTTTTTCATGGCTGGTACTACAAACGAGAGGATGTTATGCGGACCCTTTTCATTTATTCATTTTCCTTTATATCCTTTTGTTTTTTTAATCTGTGTAAGAGTTGCCAGCATGCAAATTCATATATATCAAGATATTGAGTCATTCAGAAATCTCGGCGATTTTCAAGATATTGACCCACGGTGTACACCTTCAAAATAGTTTCAAAGTATAACTTCAAGAGCAATCTTTGTGAGTCTATGTGTGTGCGCGCTTCTTCTTCTCGGGGTGTGACATGGAGCAACAAGAGTAATATATCTTACCACTATCTCATCTTTCCATTATCTTACCACTTTTTTATATAGTGTACGAATAATTTTGAATCTTGACCATTGGATCAAGACTCGCGAATCCCAACATTTCCAGCCAATGGATCTTCTTTTCCATTCTAGGCCATCATGTTTTATTCAAAGGATTTACATGGGAAATTTATAGGATTAAATCCCATAAGAATTTTTTGTATAATGGTTGTTTGATTTGTATGATTATTGATTCCTATAGGAAATTTTCCTAGGTAATCCTTTGCACTAGATTGCATAAAATATCTAACATTGATCCACGCCCAAACCTCTTTCTTAGAATCCTTTTTTTCCTTTGATGGAATCAAACAAACTTTCTTGCATATATATGGGTTCCTCTAGGATTAATGTGGGCATTACATTGTAATCCTATGTTTTTCCTATTCCTATGCTTTTCCTATCCTAAGAATCAAACAAGCCCCTAGCATCTAGAAGATTCTATTGATAGTCTTCAGCATAATGAATGTTATGCACAAACCTCAAAACACACTTCTCCATCATACTAGAATCTTCTCCGTCATTTTTCTTGACCATGTTACCAAAAATTTCAAGTGTTAGGTAGCTAATAATCTTTGACTTCTACATGATGATACGAAGTACAAGAAGCAAATATACACCCATACTTCTTATCTTATCTTACCATTATATAATGTACGAATAACTTTGAATATTGACCGTTAGATCAAGACTCGCGAATCCCAACATTTCTATCTGTTCGATCTTCTTTTCCATTCTACCATCTAAAAGATTCTATTTATAGTCTTCATCACAATGAATGCTATGCACAAAACTCAAAACACACTTCTCCAACATTCTAGAATCTTCTCCCTCATTTCTCTGGACCATGTTACCAAAAAATTTAAGTTTTAGATTGCTAATAATCGCTGACTTCTACATGATATATATACTGTACAAAGTACAAGAACCAAATATACACCCATACTTTTTATAGATGTTAATCAAATTTATATTTTTTCTGCTTTACCTGTATTATAATTTTATATAGTGATGATATGTGTGAGACGTCTATTATCTGAGTCTCACGTGCATGACACGTGTAATTTACTAGTTATATATATATATTAATTAAAATTATAAATTGTCGTGCTTTACCTATTATAATTAAGAGCTACGTCCATAAAGTACCAGGTGTGTATTTGGTTCTTTGTACTTTGTATCATGTAGAAATCAACCTACTATTAGTTACCTAGTATTCAATATGCTCTAGAGAAATGACGAAGATGATTCTAGAATTACCGAGAAGTGTGTTTTGAAGTTTGTGCATAACATTTAGTGCACTAAAGAACATCAATAGACAATCTTCCAGATGCTAGAATGGATTGAAGATCCAACTTAATTCTATTTAGCAGTGTTGGGATTTGCCAGTCTTGATCCAACGGTCAAAGTTGAAAGTTATTTGTACACTATATATATAGTGGTAAGATATGATTATATAATAGGTTCAGCTCAAAAAGTTTTAAATTTGATGGACATTTATAAAGTATGGGTGTATATTTAGTTCTTGTACTTTGTATCATGTTAAATTCAACATAGAACTAAATGTTTATTAGCTATACCTAATACTTCCAATTTTGGTAACATGGTCTATAGAAATGTCTGAAAGATTCTAGAATGATAGAGAAGTGTTTTAAGATAAGAAGTATAGGTGTATATTTGGTCCTTATACTTTGTATGTCACATACAAGTCAAAGATTATTAGCTACCGAACACATTCAATTTTTGATAACATGGTCTAGAGAAACAAGGGAGAAGATTCTAGTATGATGGAGAAGTGTGTTTTGAGGTTTGTGCATTGAATTCATTTTGACAAAGACTATATATCAATAGAATCTTCTAGATGCTATAATGGAAAAGAAGATCCAACGGCTAGAAATGCTGGATTCGCGAATCTTGATCCATCGATCAACATTGAAAGTTATTCATACACTATATAGTGGTAAGATAAGATAAGATCATGCAGAACTCAACGATTATTAGCTACGAGGGAGAAGATTATAGTATGATGGAGAAGTGTGTTTTGAGGTTTGTGCATAGCATTCATTATGCTGAAGTCTATCAATAGAATCTTTTAGATGCTAGAATGGAAAAGAGGATCCAACGTCTGAAAATGTTGGGATTCGCGAGTCTTGATCCAATGGTCAATATTCAAAGTTATTCGTACACTATATAGTGATAAGATAAGATGGTAAGATAAGATAAGATATGTAGCAATCATAATGTTTTGTGTGTGTGTGCGCTAACGAGTAGGGCGAGTATGTCATACATACAACACAATAGAACATACTCTAGATATATACGAATGTATCTAGCACTAAAACTTGACTAGATACATCCGTATCTTGATAAATCTCTAAACCAACAAATATGGGTTAGAGGGATTATATGTTTGTATCACATCTCGCTCTCATATATATACTCATACTAAAACATGTCATGTATATGGAAATATATATATGTACACGTCTGCAGATACTTGGCCACTCACACGTCACACACACGCAAAGAGCTACACGTATACACATGTAGATGGCCGCACACCACACACACGTACACAGATTCGTAAAATACATATACACATGGCAAGACATATGTACCAAAATATAAGCCTTAATTAAAAAGCTATAGGATGGAGGTAGTACAAATTAATTTTACGACATTTAGGCCTTGATATTGTATTGTTTGGAAGAAGGAAAGTTAGGGTCCTACGACTTCTCTATCTTTTCTTCTACAGTATAAGTTAGAGGATCTGTATAACTTGTTTCTTGCCAAAGATCGTGGTAAATATAGTTTTAGTCCCACTTCTCGCACCCGGGGTACAAATTAGTCACATATCTTCAGAGTGGACAAAATCAATCCCAAAGCATGCATCCCTGGTGCAAATCAGTCCATTTCAACCAAATTTGAGCGTATTTGACCAAATTCATACATGTTTAGCTGTCCCGATCGTGCCTTTTTGCGCCTGAGACAGTAAAATAGTACCGGCCTATCAGTGGTTTCCTTCCACAACTTCTATTGCTTTGAAAGTTCATGTAGAATTTTTGTGTAGATTGATGTCGTTTTAGCTTGGCTGAACACTGTGTGCATTTCACTCAATATTTCATCGTTAGTTTCAAGTTATCTGAAATCTAACCAAATTTGATTCTTTTCTTATACACGTCACAATCCATATGCATCAATTGTTTTATATGTGACGATTCAACTTGAGCATTGAGAAGTACGTTGGATGAGCACATGGACATATGTTGTTTGCATATCATGTCAAATTCCCAAAGTTTTAGCTTCAGCACATGGGCTTTTCTGTAAACAACGATGCCTTGCGTGGGCCCATAAATTACCCCCGCCTTGCTTTTCTTATCTTATCTTACATCTTACAACTATATGGTGTATGGAGAACTTTGAAAACTGGTCCTTGAATCAAGATTGTCAAATCCCAACATTGCTAGCGGTTGTATCTTCTTTTCCATTATGGGATATAGAAGATTCTATTGATAGTGTTTAGCACAATGAAATTTATGCACAAACCTCAAATACATGCATGTTATGAAAGTAGCTAATAAAGGTTGAAATCTACATTATATAAAGCACAAGAACCAAATATACACCCAATACTTTATGGATCTGGCTCAGAAGTATAATTATTTTTTCGAGCTTTACCTACTCCCTCCGGTACATATTAATGTTCTCAACTTTGTCTAGATTTGGATGAATCTAGTCAAAATTATTAACTAGGTACATCCGAATCTAGATAAAGTTGAGAACAATAATATGGGCTAGAGGGAGTATTATAATTTTATAGTGATGATATGTCATACTTCTATTATCCAAGTCTAACGTGCAAGGCATGTGCAACTTACTAGTCTGGACTAATCCGCAAAACTGCCCGGTAAGGACAACCTAACGCGGTCAAATTCGCTCAGTTCATTCAAATTCCATTCAATCCGTTTGAAATAGACTAAATTGCACTCGTGGTGTAAGGTGTGGGGCTAGTTTTGCCCATTTACAAGATGTGAGACTAATTTGCACCGTAGATGTATGAAGCGGGACTAAAAGTGTAGCTCCTTGCCAAATTAGCTTTCCATGGGCAGAGAATTGACAAAGCGAATACATAACTCATTCTAACAAGGACTGGACCGCGTTTTGACGAATCCTTGCATGGTGCTTGTTGTAATTTTCTGGGACCTGGTTGTGTCTCCTTGTTTTATTCTGGTCCTTTCTGTAAAATGTACCTTCAGCTTCATTACCACTATGTATGAAAAAACACACCATAAGCCAAAAAGTACACCTTAAGAGCTATCTATATGCATAGTGGAGCTTGTCCATAAGCCAAAAAGCTTAAGGGTGAGCCATAAGCTTAGGGCATCACCTCACCTATGTATAAGGTGAACTTTTGCCATAAGGTGGATCCCACACAGCTTGTGGAAGTAGCTATAATGTATAAAGTCAACTTATCTATAAGCTGGGACCCATATGTCTACAAAAAGTACACACATGCAAGAGATAGAGAGAGAGGAGAGACTAAATAATTTTATATTGCTTACACCCACAATGTGTAACCAAAAGTGGTTCCATATTTCCTTTTTGGCTTTTTGAACTACTTCTCAACACTATAGAGGTGGTTCCAAATGAGAGAAAACTGGGAACCAGAACAAGTATAGTTGCTCCAATGCCAAATTTGCCTTTTGGCTTTTGGAACTAGTTCCCTACACTGTGAGGGTAGTTTCATATTTGCTTCATGTGTTGTTTTTAGCTAGATGGTGGGACCCACATTATAAATATTT
Organism: Avena sativa; assembly: GCA_916181665.1. NCBI lineage: Eukaryota > Viridiplantae > Streptophyta > Magnoliopsida > Poales > Poaceae > Avena > Avena sativa. The sequence continues at coordinate 419,367,055 of OV702289.1, read as the reverse complement.
GGAACTAGTACATTGTGGAGCTCTTGCTATATTTTATACCAAAGCCAAATTTACCTTTACGTCATATTTGGCAATGGCAACATTATGGGTGCCCTTGGACAAGCCACAAGCTTATGGGTCACCCTTAAGAAAATTTCCTTAAGGTGAATCTCTACTATGTATATATATATATATGGTCATCCATAAGGACTAATTTTTGCTTGTGGACACCCTTATGGACATCATAGTGGATGCCCTAGGTGAACTTTTGCCATAAGGTGGGTCCCACACAGCTTGTGGAAGTAGCTATGACATCACTTATGTATAAGGTGAACTTTTGCCATAAGATGGGACCCACACAGCTTATAGAAATAGCTACAATGTATAAGGTCGAGTGCACCTTAAGCTAGGACCCACATGTTTGTTAAAAATACACACAAGCAAGAGAGAGAGAGGAGAAAGTAAAATAATTGTTTATTGCTTATGGACAACCCATAAGCTTGTAGGTCACCCTTAAGGAAATTCCACTAAAGTGAACCTCTACTATGTATATGGATAGGCTTATGGACTACTTTTTGGCTTGTGGGTAGACAACATAGTGGATGCCCTGGGCACCCACAATGTATAGCCAAATCTAGTTCCAGAATAGATATTTGGCTTTTGGAACTAGTTCCATACATTGCAGGGTTAGTTCCAAATATGAGAAACTAGGGAACCGGAGGAACTCTGTGCGCCGATGCCAAATTCCACCATCTAAATAAAATACTACTACTCTATCTGATCAATTGGCAGTGCACTGCTTCTCTCTCGTGCGATGGGGAGAGAGAACACCCTTTACTATGTTGTTTTATTCTGTGTAAGGGTCCACTATGCAGATATTTGGCAAGACCAACGTTGTGGAGCTAATGCCAAATTTGTCTCCCATGCTAAATAGTGTTGTGTGTCAGATTTGGCAACATCAACGTTGTGGCTGATAAAGTCAACTTATCTATAAGCTGGGACTCATATGTCTGCAAAAAGTATAAAGATGCAAGAGAGAGAGAGGAGACAGCAAATAATTTTATATTGCTTATGGACAAGCCACAAGATTAGGTAAAGCTCTACTATGTATGTGGTCATCCATAAGGACTACTTTTTTCTTATGGACGACATAGTGGATGCCCTAATACAGATCTCGTTCCGTGAAAAAAGAAAAACAGAGCTCGTCCATGCAAGTAAAATACTACAGAGCTGGGATTTCTGAATTAGTACTCCAATACAACCCAAACCCTAGGCATCTAGTAGAGTCAGGCCGTTCACAGTATCCTCCAAATTAACTACTCTGACCGTCTAGACGTCTACTGGTACTAGGGAGTAGGGAGTCGGCGGGTCACTGTCTCCTCGAAATGTAGCTGAGGAGCGCATGCTCATGTTGATTAATCCATCTTTTCCCCCTTGCCTATTCCTCCGCCCCTCCAAGGCATCTTCCCCTTCTCTTCCCGATGTCTTCCCCTTCTGCACCACGCGTCGCCACTGCCGCCATATGCTGCTTTCGGATTCTCTTCCTCGTCTCACTTAGGCAGTTGCCACCCTCGATTTGCACTCTCTTCCAAAACCGCAATCAATGAAATACAGACGCTGCCTTCCGATGGCGTCAGAGAGCAAGAACAGTGAGCATGATTCTGAGCTTTTTTCACAACGTGTTTACCGAAGGCCCCTTTGAAGAACTCATAACCTGATGTGACGTCATCACCGCCGCCAGCCTAATCGGTTCGTCCAAACTTTTTCTTAAATCTGCAAAAGCTAGTGCAACTTTGGATGCTTCAATGCCATTTGGCCTCCCATGTGTTCTTCATTCCCCCTGACGAAGGGACCGCTAGATTTCTTGCATTACTTCAAAATTAATAGCCCCCCGTGCAAGATGTCGCTGCTGGACAGGTTCTCCTCCAATGCTATGGTACGAGGCTATACTTCTGGGCAATGGGTAGGCGCCAATGGAGATTGGATTGCCACGGCTAGCTTCAGAGGCAAGTTGGAGCTTTGCAACGTGTACACTCATTGCAAGATTCGTCTCCCAGCATTGTCGTTCCAAGCAACCGACCAGCCAACCATGTTCTTGTTGGATAATGATCTTCCAGCTGTAATGCAGAAGATTGCTATTTGCCAAGTTCCCACAGCTGTTGGGAGATATAAAGATTTCTCGCTTGTTGCAGTCTTCAACTCCAGAATTGCCATCCTTCAGGGCGGTGATGATGGATGGATAGTTCTTCCACTTTCTCTTAATCACACCCTGAGCCCTTAGAGTTACAATGTTGGGATTACCCATGACGGAATGGTGTTCGCCACAGCTCTGTATGGGAACGTTCATGTTTGGGATCCTCTGCATCTGGTAATTATTCCTTCATATATAGTGTACTGGCTTAATTACTCATGTGCCCAAGCTATTGTACTGAATTGACATAGGGAGTGTTTTGTTCAAATGAAAATACGAGTAGTTATTTTAGACTCTATGAATTGTATGAATCATAGTTTTTCCGTAGGATTTTTTCTTATAGCAGTCGTTTGATTCATCGGATTGAATTATGCATAGTAGATTTTTCCGATTGTCTTTTAGTTCATTCGATAGGAATTTAAGATATACTTGAAGCTCCTGAAAAGAATCCGTTCAATGGTTTTTCTGTGCAATGTAATCCAACACAACCGAAATCCTGCGGGAGTATAAATGGACATGCAAATGTAAAATCCCGTGTCTTTCCTATCCTATGTTTTCTGCATTTGCACGAGTTTTTGGCAAGTTTCCCTGCAAATGAACCGGTCAATTATCTTTGCCTTTTTTAGACAAAATGAGCCAAAAATTGCCCGTCTTGTTCAAAAAAAAAGATGAGTACGTTCTCTAGGAAATTTCCCTATTATATAATGCTTTTGTTTCCTTTGTATGATTCTAGGCCGTAGTTGTTTTTCTTATGTTCGAGCTACTTTGCATGCAGTTCAATTGGAAGGAATTTTTTAGTAGGATTCACTCTATCATGCTGCCGGAATCATAGTTAATACATTCTGCTACCTTTTTAAGGTCCTGCGCTGGTCTTGGTGCGACCAGCTGCCACGGACGAGTTGGTGGATTCATTTCTTAATTCTACTAGAGACGAGCACGACTACTTTTTTGGTTTTTGGTGGTTAGCAAGATCTGCAGATGGTTCTAGACTTCTTCATATATATATGTTTGGCGCTTCTTATGATCCCAGCTATCTTACTTGTCATTGCCGCCATCGTACTAGTGCTGCTCATCATCGTGTTGTACACTACGGTCGCACTATCTCCACTTATACTTCAGGATTTGGCTGTTTGGTGTTCTCAATAAACACTGGTCAGGTTGATCAAGCTAATCCATGGGAAAGGCTTACTGACCTTGGATCATATTCTCTTTTTCTTGGAGTGAACTATCCGATTATCATGCGCATAGGCGGTGCAGATCTTACCTCAAGTTAGCTGACCAGAAGCAACTGTGTCTACATCTTACCAACTGCAGCATGGCTTTCCAAAGAGATGCAGCCTGAATTATGCTGGTTCAGTCTTACTGGTAAAGACTGCAGTGTTACTTATGCAATCAATGTCCTTGAGGGAATTAGTAACCCTCGCTTCTAGACAGGAATGGTGAAGCATCCACTTTGATTCGTACCAACCTTCACGAACACCGTCAATTGGAACCAGCCTCATGCTTAACTAAGAAACAAGACGTGTTGCCATAGTACGTAATGATGCAATCCATATGTAATATTTGGTACTACAAGTAGAGAAATAGTTCTGGACCATGTTAAACTGTTTATTTTGTTTGGTTGTCTAAAGTCATCGGCATTCAACTTGTTGGTCTCCTCTCTTTTGAAACATGTCCTTGTATCAGTACTATGTTTATTTACTCGTATGAACTTGACTATATTTTTTTGTACCTTTAGCATAATGCACTTTAGTCCGCCGATTCTAGAGTTCTTTTAGAAATTATGAAAATTTTAGCATCAACATGATGTTATGGACCACATGCCATACACTTGAACAATCACCTCAATGCGTGTGTAAGGGTCATACTCTATGAAAACAACCTTGGCTTGAACGATTATAGCCTCATGCACTAGTCTTTGGTTAAGCTGATATGATGCGACCATGTTTTTAGAGATTTATCTTATCTTATCTTATCTTACCACTATATAGTATACGGTTAACTTTCAACATTAACCGTTGTATCAATACGAGCAAATTCCAACATTGCTAACCCTGAAATCTTCTTTTCCATTCTAGCATCTACTCACTGTGTTCCATAATATAAGATGTTTTAACTTGTGCAAAAGGAATGTATCTAGATGACTTTTAGTGTGTGGTTCACTCTAAACGTATACACTACTTTTAGTGTGTAGTAAAATATGTGTAGATACATTTTTCACAAAAGCTAAACCATCTTATATTTTGAAACAGAGGAAGTAGGAGATTCTATTGATACTCCCTCTGATCCAAATTAATTGACTTAGATTTGTCTAGATACATCCGTATCTAGACATATTTTAGTGCTATATACATCCATATCTAAATGAACCTAAGTCAAGTAATTTGGGTCAGAGGGAGTACTAGACTTTAGCACAATGAATGTTATGCACAATTACAAGAACCAAATATGCACCCGATACTTTATGGAAGCGGCTCGAAAATATAATTATTTTCTCAGTTTTACCTATTACTAGTTTATGGAGTAGTACAATTTTATATTGTGATGACACTACAAGAATCTGGGCGATTCATGACGATCTGATATCGTCGTGGATGAGGGCCAAACCATCGTAGATGGCTATCCACGACAAATTCTGCGACGAAAAAAATAGGTCACGAACCTCACGTCATAATTCAATCCTTGACAGTTTCTCTATCTAAAAACGTCAGGGCCCGTCCGTGATGTTCCTCCAATTTCATCGCGGCAAACTGGACTGGCCTGGCCTAGGCCCGGTCTGTCATGACGTCTTTATTTCGTCATGAACGATGCCACGTGGCGGACAGCACCGTGAACTGCCGTCAACGATGTTTGCTGACATCATTGTTCGCTGTCTACGACGTCATCTATTTCCTAACATTTTTTTCGTCACTGCCTAATTCTGCTAGCGCCCTTTGCTGACGTCATCCTTTCATTTGCTTATGTCATCCTTCCCATTTCATCGCGCTGGCCTAGACGAACTTCATTTTCGTCACGGCAATAAGCTAGCCCACTTACGTGTGGCCGATTGTTAGGGCGACACATGGACAAATAGGAAGGAAACACATGGTCCATCTGTAGCGTGAATCATGTAACAATGAGAGTTGTACGCGTATCTCCAACGCATGACAAACTCAATTTGTCAGGGCAGAAGAGATGACATTCCTGTTTCGTCGAGGATGTTGACGAGTGAAAGTGTGCCACGTAGGCGTCTATCGGTGACGGAAATATTTTCGTCAACTAAACAAGCATGATGTTTTCATTTACGTCGGAGAACAGTGCTGGCAATTTTGCTAGATTGCACCATCCAGATCAAAATGATAGAAATTGCAGGGCACATGTATCAGGGGACATAAATAGGTTCACACATAAGTTTCCAACAATATAAAGAAAAGAGCCTAACAAGCTTTCAGTCACACCACCAGTTCACTTACGCAATATAGCTATGAATTGCTGAAGTGATGCATTTATAAGTCTGTGAAGTTCACAAGTGCTTTATGCACTTCATTCTTTGCTTCTATCTCCTTCAGCAATGCTGCAATGTGTCTGCTCCGTGCCTCATTCGCTGCTCTCTCAGCCAAAAGTTGTGCTTCAAGGAGAGAGCTGGTTGGTCTTGAAGCATGGATGCTTTCATCAGTGGAAGCAAGGGGTTGATCCTCAATGCCATCTTCTGCAGCAGATGGCGCCACCGTGCTTCCAATGGGTGCCTAGCAGTTATAGAAGCAAACGTTAGAAAACTAGCAAGCAAATTCCAAGCACATCTTCATGGATAAACATGGTATTGAATTATAGAAAGATGACAAATATGGACCTCGTATAGCTTCTTCCACACTTCCTGTGCTTCCTTCAGGGCTTCTGCCTTGCCATCTGGTATCTTCGTCTACAACCCCACAATGGCACTACGCAGTATCGCATTCCCTACTCTCTGAGCCTCGAGTTGCGCTTCAAGGAGAGTCTTGGCTGGTCTTGAAGAATGGATGTTGATGTCCTGCGACAACGCATAGTGCACCGTGTTGGTGGAAGGAGGTTATTCAACCTCAGTGATATCTTCTATACCATTAGGTGCCATCTTGCTTTCCTTTGTTGACTATTGAGTTTTAGGAATAGAATCAAACATTAGGAAAATAGCAAGCAAATTACAAATGATCATACTCATTTCAGAGAAAAATATGAAAAGTATTCTGGAGGGCTTACTGTTACTTTTTTCACACTGTGAGTGGAGAAGCCCCGGTTGTCACAGAAAAACAAGTCACTACGATAAGGTTGTCTATTTCTTGTTTGTGTTTATTAGACAACGAGCCTACACAAAGAGAGAGCATAGAGTATAAGAGGCAGTCCTGGTTAAACACAAACAGGGGGAAGTTGAGTAGACAAGACTTGACCTGGTTCCTGGGGTCAGTCCAAGAATCAACAAGCTTGCACCACTCTGCATCGTTCATGTGTTCAACAGGAGAAATCCTTGTTCATTTATTCAGTGGGAGAGGGTTAAAAAACTTCTTCTTCAAAAGATGCCTTTGAATTCTTACGTGCCTCATTAACTGCTGGTTGCGAGCAACCTGCACATCTGGGTGTGATGCATCCATGACGAACTTTTTCTAAAATAAAACATCGTGCATCAGCCTCTGCTTGAACAGTAATGAGAAAAAAAGGGTAGTTGAGTCATAGAACATACGGAAACTTTGTCGTAGAACTCTGCTCTAACATCCGGCTTCTCCTTGTACTCTTTCCAGCGGGGGAAGATAGAAATACCAGTCCTGACTGTTTTTGCACACTCAGTGGCGAACTTGGAAGCAATAGTTCTTCCTAGAGGAATGGCAAATCGAAGCTTTCCTCCTTTGGACACGTTCTCACGCTGCATCCCCATGTTTTTTCCATCAAGACAATTTGAGAATCATCATGTTTAATAGTATCTTCAGAAGGATGATGGCCAAAATCATCTACAAACATATAATGTGGAGTTAGTGTTCTACCATATAATAAGTGCCATTCAAACAATATAATGTTCTTTCCTTGGGGAGTTGGTTGCTTGCCTGGGGCAGCTGTCTGCTCGTCTTGGACTGCTGTCTTCCTGCCATGGAGTGCTGCCATCTCGATTTGGGCTGCTACCTTCTCTCCTCGAGCATCAGGATCTGTAGGAATCTGAGTTTATTGCGAAGAGGTCACTGCACTTGGCGGTCTTGGTGGGCAATGTGGAGAACTTGGAGGCGGAAGTACTTCTGGCGGATTCCCCTTGGACCTGGTATGTCTCGTACTTTCTGTCGAGGCAGCCATGCTAAACAAGACGCGCTTCCGAGAAGCTGGTCCACCACCAGCAGCCATCCTTGTCATGACGACAAGTTTCTTCTTATATTTCCTCTTCCCAGTCTAGACAATTCAACGGTAGTCAATTCGGGATAATAAAAAAGCACAACATATATGGAAAATTAAGTAACCAAATAATTACACAAACGATGAGTAGGCAAGTAAGGGGACAACCTCCAGCTCATCCTCCCCGTCCTCTTCAGGATAATAGTCAGATCCAGAGCCTTCATCCTTGCTCTTTTTAGGGGAGAATTCAGTGGGATATGGACAAACAAGGGGCCTAAGACCCATTTTTTGCATCCACTCATTGTTTCTCGTGATGTTTTCCAACCGTCTTTCTTCCAGGGGATGCAATTGTGGTTCTATCATGAATAAACAACTCTTTAGTAAGCTACAAAAATATAACCTATGTTCTATGGTATTGATTGTTCTATACTAATCATAATGTCCAACAGTCCACTATGAGGAACTTCTACTCTAAATCATATATCACAAGACTAATGATGAAGCAACCAAAGCAAAGAAAGACATAAGACGATAAACAAGCTGGACAATTCACCAATTGGTTGCACTAATAAGCAGAGTGGGAGAATAAAACATAAGCAGGATAAGCAGCAATAATGCAATTAAACAGGAAACATAACCTACTTTACTGACTGTTCTACAGAACTCAACATGTGACAGCTCACTATGATCAATTTCTACTATGACCATAAGGCATATGATGAAGCAGCCAAACTAATGCAAAAAGGCAAGATGATGCAAACATTATCACACGCAAACAGATCATAAGCCGAAATAGTATACACGCAGTTAAAGAGGATAATCACAATAAAACATAAGCATGATAAGCAAATATCCTACAAATAAACAAAATATAACTTATGGTGCTGATTGTTCTATAGTAATCATCATGTAGTAGAGTCCACTATGAGCAATTTATACTCTAATCAAAAGACATAGGATGAAGCAGCCAAACCAATGGAACAACCAAGATAATGCAAACTTTATCTGTATGTAAACTGATCATAAGTCGAATACTCTGAATCTCACTTGTCAATTGGTTGGCTGGTTGCACTAATAAGTAGGGCAGGACAATTAAACATCAGAAGGATAAGCATCTTTCATGCAATTAAAATAGTCAATTAAAAAAGTCATGACATATGATGTTGATTGTTCAATAGTAATCATCATGTAAAATAGACTACTATGAACAATTTATACTCTACTCATCCGACATGTCATGAAACAGTCAAACTCATGCAACAGACAGGATAATGTAACCCTGATCACAAGACTTGTAAAATCACAAGCAATTTCACAGGGAGAACAAATAAGAGAGAATAACTGCAACAAAAAAGGTAAATTGGTGGCATGAACAGGATAATGAACAACATTTCTCAGGAAAAGTAAAAAACATGAGAATCAAGGATGAGCCTGTTTCCTTGCCTGTAGGCTGTAGGGCCTTTTTGATACCGTGTTTCTTGAAGTGACCCGGGGCTCATGGCATCGATCTGGACGGCGAGGTAGCAGACCTCGTTGACGAGGTGGGCGACAAGGTGGACGGGCCTTGTCAGTGTGGTGACGGGCCTTATCAGAGAGGTGGACAGCGAGCTGGACGGTGAGGAGGACGGCGAGCTAGATGGGGAGATGGACGGCGAGCTACCCGACTTTGCGGGTGAAGTGTACAACGAGGTGGTAGAAAAGGTCAGCCGGTTGTCGGCGAGGTGGACGACCGGCGAGGTCGATGGACATGGTGGAAAACCGGGACGTTGAGGAGGGGCTAGAGTTTGTGCGCTAGGGTGACAGAGAGGTTACTACTGGAAGGACGAACGAAGACGAGGGGATTAAAGGCAGATGGCAGAGGGATAGACAACGGCGAGGGGAAAAGGGGGAGGACGGCGGCGCCGAGGGCGGTGGGGAAATTTGGATCTGTCTCATTTCTGCGAGGGGATAAAAAGGGTGGGAATAGATTACGTAAATGACCTTTGTGCGACTGCTTGGGTGGTGCTCTGCGGGTGGGCTCAAACTTAATTGCAGCTCGAGAAATTTCGTTTGCGTAGAAACTCTCCCGCGCTGGCGCCAAATTTCGCATGGGAGGGAGGATCTTACCTGGAAATTTGGGGTTGGTGTCCTGGCCGTTGCATGCACGATGGAGGGTTCAAAAAAATTAACCATATTTTAGAAAGTCTTCACTAAAAAGAGCCTTGGTGAAGAAAACTATAAATTATTGATGAACAAATCTGGAAAAATGCAATAATGTGGACTACTAGTTTATATTCTGGCTGGTATAATGATCTCAGAAGAGGAAAGTATTTTGGATAACATATTCAAATTTATTTATAGATAAGATTCAAAATGTGGTTTATTTTGAACAATGGATTTCCCTAGATTAGGGTTGAACAATGATGGACTTTTATCCTTATTTTGCTTAGTTGTAGGTCATAGCAACACATATGTTATATATATCAAATTAGTTTGAGCCCAAAGAAGATGCACATATATCCATGTGAATGACTAGAGTATAGTGGATATATCAATGTGGTTAGAACACATGCATGACTCTAGGGGCTGGGGGTCCATGTGTGTCAAGACTAAATTAAATTAAACATCATCGTATAGGAAATAATAAATAACCAACTTTCAATTCCATGTTGCACCAGTGTGACAGAAGCGTTAAGTTGCATCACATAATCCACTGGAGTTAGATATCAATGTGTGGTATATATTATTGAAAAAGAACAAATGCAATGATGTGTGGTCATCATCATGTGTGGTCTATCAACAATGACTCTGGTGGCCATATCAATAATGTGGGTTAGTAAAAGGACACACACATCGATCATGCAATGTCTCTAGGGGATATATCCATGTGTCAAATTAAACCATGCATGGTCATACAGACCAAAACACATAGGAATTAAAGCAACATATTGCATGTTGCACCAGTGTGAAAGAATGAAGAAGTTGCATCACAGAATCCACTAGTGTGTGGTAGATATAGCAATTAACAATGTGGTTTTGGAAAAGAGAACACATGCAATGTGGTCATGTATGTGGATCAATGACATCTAGCTACAACTAGTAGCTAGTGTGGATATCAATGTGATCTTTAGGAAAAAGAGATCACATGTAATAATGACTCTAGCGGTCCCATATATATGTGTACAACCACATGCATGCTCACAGAGACCAATATAGAAAAAAGCACAACTTCCACACACATTGCATGCATGTTGCACCAGTGTGACATAATAAGTTGCATCATCCAGAGTTAGTTATATATGTGTGGTCTCATCATGTAGATATATGTCAAAATGTGGTATATTGTTGGAAAAGAACACACATGCATGCAATATGGTCATCTCATGTAGATCTATCAACAATAATGCAATATATATGCATGGAAAAGAACACACACATGCATGCAATCTCGGGAGATCAGATCCATATATATATGGTCATAGACCAAAAACACATAGGTTAAATAAAGGAGAGCTTCCACACATTATTGCATGCATGCAGTGTGACATCAATATTATTAGTTGTGCATACTCATCAGATAATTAATCCACTTGAGTAGTATATGCATTGTGTGGTCATGCATATGTGTAGAGATAGATATCATTGTTAGGTTTTTTAAGAACAATGTACATACATGCAAATGTAGTCACACATATCATCATGGATGTGGATCTATCAATGACTCTAGTGACCATATCAATGTGGGTTAGGAAAAAGAAGACATGCATGCAATATGACCCCCTATAGGAGATAGATAGATATATATATTCCATATTGGTCATAGAGACCAAACAACACATAGGAATTAAATAACGGAGGTCCACATTGCATGCATGCATGCATGGACTAGTGTGACAAAATTTGTACACATCATCACATAATCCTTGAGTATATGCATGTGTGTGTCTGGTCATGCATATATATGTAGAGATATATATATATATTATCATCTTGTGTTGTTTTGGAAAAGAGAAAAGTGTACATATATATGCAATGTTGTGTGTTTTCATGTGATGGGATCAGTGGCTCCAGTGGATATATATATATATATATCAGTGTGTAACACACATCATGCAATGTCTCTAGGGGAGGATCCATGTGTATTAAACCATGCATGGTCACATGCATATATAGACCAAAACACAGGAAAGCAACATATTGCATGTTGCACCAGTGTGATAGAAGTTGTTGCATCACAGAATCCACTAGTGTGTATGGTAGATATACCAATTAACAATGTGGTTTTGGAAAAGAGAACACATGCAATGTGGTCATGTATGTGGATCAATGACATCTAGCTACTAGTAGCTAGTGTGGATATCAATAATGACTATAGGGGTTCCATATGTGTACAGCCACATGCATGGTCACAGAGACCAGGAAAAGCACAGCTTGCACACACATTGCATGCATGTTGCACTAGTGTGACATAAGTTGCATCATGCAGAGAGTTATAGATGTGTGGTCTCATCGTGTAGATATATGTCAAAATGTGGTATATTGTTGGAAAAGAACACACATGCATGCAATGTGGTCATCTCATGTGGATCTATCAACAATAATTCATTATATGCATGGAAAAGAACACACATGCATGCAATATGACTCTAGGAGATCAAATCTATATATATATGGTCATAGAGACCAAAAAACACATAGGTCATGCAGTGTGACAGAATTATTATTATTAGTTGTGCATCATCAGATAATCCACTTGAGTAGTATATGCATTGTCTGGTCATGCATATGTGTAGAGATAGATATCATTGTTAGGTTTTGGAAGAACAATGTACATACATGCAAATGTGGATCATCATGGATGTGGATCTATCAATGACTCTAGTGACTATATCAATGCGGGTTAGGAAAAAGAGCACATGCATGCAATATGACCCCCTATATGAGATAGATAGATAGATATATATTCTATATTGGTCATAGATACCAAACAACACATAGGAATTAAAAAATAAAGGAGCTCCACATTGCATGCATGCATGGACCAGTGTGACATAATTTGTGCAGATCATAACATAATCCTTGAGTATATGCATGTGTGCGTCTGGTCATGCATATATATGTAGAGAGATATATATATCATCATCTTGTGTTGTTTTGGAAAAGAGAACATTGTACATATATAAACAATGTTGTGATGTCATGTGATGGGATTAGTGGCCATATATCAGTGTGTAACACACATCATGCAATGTCTCTAGGGGAGGATCCATGTGTATTAAACCATGCATGGTCACATGCATATATAGACCAAAACACAGGAAAGAAACATATTGCATGTTGCACCAGTGTGACAGAAGTTGTTGCATCAAAGAATCCACTAGTGTGTGTGGTAGATATACCAATTAACGATGTGGTTTTGGAAAAGAGAACACATGCAATGTGGTCATGTATGTGGATCAATGACATCTAGCTACTAGTAGCTAGTGTGGATATCAATGTGGTTTAGGAAAAAGATCACATATGCAATAATGACTCTAGAGGTTCCATATGTGTACAGCCACATGCATGGTCACAGAGACCAATATAGGAAAAGCATAGCTTGCACACACATTACATGCATGTTGCGCCAGTGTGAGATAAGTTGCATCATCCAGAGAGTTATACATGTGTGGTCTCATCATGTAGATATATGTCAAAATGTGGTATATTGTTAGAAAAGAACACACGTGCTTGCAATGTGGTCATCTTATGTGGATCTATCAACAATAATGCAATATATGCATGGAAAAGAACACACTCTCATGCAATATGAGTCTAGGAGATCAAATCCATATCTGGACCAAAAACACATAGGTTAAATAAAGGAGAGCTTCCACACATTGCATGCATGCAGTGTGATAGAATTATAATTAGTTGTGCATCATCAGATAATCCAGTTGAGTAGTGTATGCATTGTGTGGTCATGCATATGTGTAGAGATAGATATCATTGTTAGGTTTTAGAAGAACAATGTACATACATGCAAATGTGGATCTATCAATGACTCTGGTGACCATATCAATGTGGGTTAGGCAAAAGAACACATGCATGCAATATGACCCCCTATAGGAGATAGATGGATATATATTCCATATTGGTCATAGAGACCAAACAACACATAGGAATTAAATAAAGGAGCTCCACATTGCATGCATGCATGGACCAGTGTGACAGAATTTGTGCACATCATCACATAATCCTTGAGTATATGCATGTGTGTGTCTGATCATGCATATATATATGTAGAGATATATATATCATCATCTTGTGTTGTTTTGGAAAAGAGAACAGTGTACATATATATGCAATGTTGTGTGTGGTCATGTGATGGGATCAGTGGCTCCAGTGGATATATATATATTAGTGTGTAACACACATCATGCAATGTCTCTAGGGAAGGATCCATGTGTATTAAACCATGCATGGTCACATGCATATATAGACCAAAACATAGGAAAGCAACATACTGCATGTTGCACCAGTGTGACAAAAGTTGTTGCATCACAGAATCCACTAGTGTGTGTGGTAGATATACCAATTAACAATGTGGTTTTAGAAAAGAGAACACATGCAATGTGGTCATGTATGTGGATCAATGACATATATCTACTATAGTAGCTAGTGTGGATATCAATGTGGTTTAGGAAAAATATCACATATGCAATAATGACTCTAGGGGTTCCATATGTGTACAGCCACATGCATGGTCACAGAGACCAGTATAGGAAAAGCACAGCTTGCACACACATTGCATGCATGTTGCACTAATGTGACATAATAAGTTGCATCATCCAGAGAGTTCTACATGTGTGGTCTCATCATGTAGATATATGTCAAAATGTGGTATATTGTTGGAAAAGAACACACATGCATGCAATATGGTCATCTCATGTGGATCTATCAACAATAATGCAATATATATGCATGGAAAAGAACACACATGCATGCAATATGACTCTAGGAGATCAAATCCATATATGGACCAAAAACACATAGGTTAAATAAAGGAGAGCTTCCACACATTGCATGCATTACAGTGTGACAGAATTATTATTAGTTGTGCATCATCACATAATCAACTTGAGTAGTATATGTATTGTGTGGTCATGTATACGTGTAGAGATATCATTGTGGTAGGTTTTGGAAGAGAACAATGTGCATATATGCAAATGTGGTCATATATCATCATGGATGTGTGGATCTATCAATGACTCTGGTGACCATATCAATGTGGGTTAGGAAAAATAACACATGCATGTAATATGAACCCCTATACATGCATGCAGACCAGTGTGACAGAATTTGTGCATCATCACATAATCCTTGAGTATATGCATGTGTGTCTGGTCATGCATATATATGTAGAGAGATGTATATCATCGTCTTGTGACCATGGATGGTTTAATACACATGTGTGTTTGGTCATGCATGCATACATATGTGTGGATATATATCAGTGTGTACTGGTGTAGGAAAAGAACACACACATCATGCAATGGAGCATGTGTGTGTGGTCATGCATCACACAAAGGAGGAAAAGGTGCATCACAAAATTCACTGAAGTTGCCTAGATGATAATACCTATCTCAAAGTTTGAGCCCAAAAAGATGCTGGATCATGCGCATGCATGATCGATATATGTGAGAGACGATATGCTCACCAGGTGCCTAAATATAATGTCTATCTCAATGCAACAATCCATCACACTTTTGTACATATATATCATATAGGTAAACACATACATATGCATGCAAGTTCTTCCAACACTTAGATCCCAAACTAATCTGTACATCCCAAAATACATACTACGTACACAAAATAAACTAGAAACTAAAATATAGTTCAAACACATAATGTATCACCACCACTTGTTGTCGTCCTTGACTTGCTTCCCCTTCAATCGCTTCCTGTCGCCACCGTCCCAAGATCCCTGCTCATCTTAAAACCGCTTTCTGTCCTCCTCGCGCTTCTTCTCCTGGGCTAGCTCGTAACCAGGGCATAGCTCTCTCGCGAAAAACTCCGCCTTAACCATCCTATCTTTCATGGTAATGAGCTTACTGTACAACTTGTACGCCATGTAGGCGTCTCTGGCTGCATACTCGAGGCGCACCTGGCTCATCGGCTTCCACTCCCAGTAGTCGTGATTGAGTCGCTTCAATTTCTTCAGTTTTTCATAGGATTTATCGATGATTTCCGCTGCTAGATCACCCATGCCATCCTTCGTTGGGTATGGTTTGATCTTGTACAGATTTTGGATGTCGATGTGATGCCCATCTGGGATTTTTATCAACGCACGAGAAAGCATAATTGTGTCATTTGTGATATCCACGCTAGTGAAAGTTATCCCTTTCCTACACAAGAACTCGACCAAAGACGGACAATGCTTCTCAGTTGGTTTACTCCTATAGTTAGATGATTTTAGGGATATAAGGGAACAAGGGATGCATAAGTGGTGATCTCAAATTTAAATTTCACATACCTGCAGAAGTGGTAAACGAGGACCTCCTCATGTATGGCGATTTGCACGACAGTGATCTCTTGTGGAGGATCTTTTCGCTTATTTGCACGGGTGTACTCCAAGTCTAGCCCCACAAACTTGTACTTCTCTTTCTCAAGCAATTGCTTAAACCTGGCGAGAGTTGTCTCCACAGTCGCTTCATCATTTGTGTACGCCACTGTAAAAGTCGTGGTGCCATGGGCAGGGACCAAGTCGATCTCTGTCGTGCATTTCCCATCGTCCATCCCTACAAGGAAATGGGTGAAAGGAAATGCCTGCAAGGAAGTGCCTGCGAGAGGAAGAAGAAGATGAACCGACGGTTCTAGAACAGAGGAAGAAGAAGCGCCCAGGAAAAACTGCTGAGGAATGACTGAGGAAGAGGAAGAAGAAGCGCCCAGGAAAAACTGAAGAGAAAGAAGAATCGTGGTAACGGCAGCTTCGGTTCGAGAACTCACCGTGGTTACGTGGAGATCGTGGCAGTGTCGCCAGTTCAACAAGTGGTGCCAGTTCCTGCGAGAATATGGAATTAGTTGTGCATTTTTCTATGCGAGAAATTGAGAGAAATCATTTATATTTTGTCTTTCATAATTAAACATAATGAAGTTGGTACAGCCCAAGATATTTGAACAAAAGAGATTTGCTAGTTTAACATACAACAACACAAATGTTTCTGAGCATGCATTCTTGAAATTTAAATTCTGATGATTTATTCAGAAGTTCTGAGCTACAACCGACATTACAGAGCCAACGCTCTCGTCTTCGTCCTCCTCCTGCTTCTTGTTGCTATCGTCTTCCGCATCCTCTTGTTCCTCGGCCGGACCGATGACCACCTCAATAATTAGCTTGATATAGTGCCTCATAACCTTGACCTGGACGACGAGCAGATCATCAAGGCAAATTCTATTTTTAGCACAGAATTCAGCCCAGGGGTCGGTGAACTCAATGCAGTCGTCATATACTTCCGATATGCGATATCGCCCCAAGATTTTCAGGCCTTCGTTACAATTATTCTTCATGCATACACAATAGAACCCTTTCTTTGGGATTTGGTGTTCCCTTGTGCACCTTAAGGGAATTTCCTGAGTAACAAAAATATATAATAGATCTTAGTTAACTGGCCACCCTGATAAATTTACAAAATAAGAAGGAAAAGCATAGGAAAAAGTGATTAAACTTACCATCTGATGAAGATCATCTTCATCCTGCACCCGGTGCACAAAGAACTGCGGGATCTCAAAGACCTCATCTTCATCCAGGTCTCTTACAAACTCCTTGTAGAATGCCCAAGATATGGAATTCATTTCAGAGCAACTTACATTACATGGGTGCTGAAATATGGATTTCTCTAGTGTCACCTTGCAACAATCTTCGGTCTTATAACACCCTGATCATGCATATGGAATTGAAGAAGGTTTGTGTGTAAGGAACATACATAATTAAGAAACTAGTCATGTGTGTAAGGAAAAAACCATTTCAATGCAAAGAAGTCAATACATACACTGATCTTGATCAACCCAAGGTTTGGCAACATTATCAGCATTTGACACTTCAATAATAAAGCACCTATCTACTCTATTGTATGCAAATGTTAGAACATCATTCTGTTCAATGTTATAAGCTGCACAGAACCCCCTCCAATATGGCCCACATAATTCTACAGACCTCCCAAAATGCCCACCATACAGCACATAGAAGTAGTATTCATCAATTGTTCTATTTTGATCATCATGGCGGTCACTAGCAAGGATCTAGGTCAGATGTGGACCAAGAGCGAATTGTCGCATACGCTCAGTGAAACAACAAGGAATACCCTGCATAAATTTTTGAAATAGAAAAAACCCATTAGATCATGAACATAAAGCAATTTATATGGAAATTTAAAATAAGATATGTATATGAAAATCGAGAATACTTACAAATTCCTCTGCAAAAAAGGGTGATCTCACCCTCATTCTAAAATACATCACATGGTATGTGTTTCCACTCAAGGCAGGTTGCTGCTGACATGTCACACATTCGTTTTGATCCATATTCCTTTTTTCCGAACACAAAAATTACAAAAGATTAGGAAAATAAATGATATGATGTTACTAATATTATCACCAATTACATTGTACTTTATAATGACAACTAGTACTATATATATGCAGAAATACAACTAGTCTGCAGTTCTACATAGCTAATCCTGCAAAAATACAACTAATGATTCACATACTATACTAATCTGCAGTTCTGCATACACATACTGAAGATTGTTATTAACAAAATATCAGCACAAATTGTACCAACAAAAAAATCTGCAGAAATTCAACCCAACAAAATCTGCACATCCTAGATTTACTCTAGAGATTCGATCAAGTAATCTTAGAGAAAACTCTACGGATTCGATGAAACAATCATAGATAAAACGCTACAGATTCGATGAAGAATAAGGACTATTTACGCAGCTCTAAAAATCATATAGATTCATCGAGATGCTGCTGCTGAAGATCTCTGCCACCGGTTATACTCCGTTGAAGGGGATTCTTACCGCTGCTGTAGAGCCTCGCTGCCGGTTATTCCACGGCAGATTGCGTCCCTCACTCTGCCGTCGTCGCGCTCGTGGATGCTGCAGCTAGCTCCCCTACATTCGCCCAGAAAACGCGTGAGATCGGGCGGCGCGCCGCGCTCCTATATATACGCGAAGGAAGCTCGCCGGAGATTGGAGAATATATAAGCCGTGCACCTGCTTCTGGTGAAAGCTCGCCGGAGGCAGCGATGGGGCACGCTCTGTCTCTCTCTCTCTCTCTCTCTAGTTGCACATGTCCTGTCCACTCTCTCTCTCTTTACGTGCCGCTTCGGTTCTGACTAAATGGAGCGAAAATAAAGTCGGAAGAAATTTAATAAAATGGAAACCTCCAGGTCTCGAACACTCAACCAAGAGGACCCTGACCAGTGGACCCACCTACGATGAACCCCACGTGTCAGCTAGACAAGTGAAAATTCTATCGCTGACGTGTGGGGCCCAACTCTTTGCCGCCCACACACTCACCTAAACTCCACCCGGGAGGTTTCGAAATCAGATCTGAAATCCGGTCCACCACACGCGGTGGCGGCTAGGGCACCGCTGCCTTTGCCAGTCCACCACACGCGGTGGCGGCGTCTCCCCATCCATTTCGGTTTCCGCACTCCAAGGTTGTCCCCTTCCGACCGACGTCTCCGCACACCTCGGTAGCTCCCCTTCTGGGTGCCATCTCCATGCTCAACTTGCTCGTCTCCGTGTCTGCCAAGGTAAAAAATAGTTTGTTTAATTGTTCAACACATGGAATATCACTTGGATTGTTCATCTACATAAAAATCTTCTTAAAAAGGATTATTCTTCTTAGAAAATGTGATTAGTTTGTCTAATTGTCCAACAAATTGATAGGAGTTGGATTTGTTGCATGGTAAAGTAAATAGTTCTGATAAATGACTAGCCTGTTCTAAAAATAAGATTTGTTTTTTTAATTATTCAACACATGGATATGAGTTGGTTGTTCATTATAAAGAAAACTATTCTACAAAATCACTAGCCTGTTTTGAAAGTTTGATTTGTTTATTTAATTCTTAATAGATGGATAGGAGTTGGATTGTTCATGGCAGACAGTTTACTAAACCCTACAAAGCTGGCCTGAAACAGTTTGTCAGATTTGTCAAGGAGGGATATGGCGAGAATGTTGAGCTTCCATGCCCCTGTCGTAAGTGCCTCAACCGGAGAACGGTACATGTAGGCCTTCTTTATCACCACATACTCATCAGTGGCATGTCGCACATGTATCCTCGATGGATACAACATGGAGAGCCACTTGATCTTGCTATTATTGAAGATCCACCCAATGGTGGTCATGCCGGTGATGACAATGACAATATGTATACGGATGATTAAGGCGATGATGGAGATCACAGTGTTCCATATATGTTGCAAGACCTTAAGCACGCATGCGATGCATTAACCGCAGACCAGATTGCTGCTAATGTCCCAACTGACGGTAAACATGAGAAATTGTTTGCAAAGTTGATGGAAGAGGAAAATCGCAAGCTTTACCCTAGAAGTAAACACTCTACGCTTGCATTTGTTGTGAAGCTCCTTCATCACAAGTCATATCACCGGATCACCAATACTGCTTTCGATGATTGGATGAAGCTATTTGCTGATGCACTGCCGGATCCCAATACCCTGCTGAGATCATACCGTGAAGCAAAAACTTATCTGAAGGAGCTTGGACTTTTCTATGACAGCATACACGTGTGCAAAAACAACTGCATGCTCTTCTGGAAGGACAATGACAAGCTGGATAACTGCATTGCCTGTGGCGCCTAAAGGTGGAAATATCCGGAAAGAAGGTCGTCGACTGTCAAAGTGCTGCGTCATTTTTTCCTTTGGCGCCACAGCTGCGGAGCTTGTTCTCTTCGAGGAAAACAGCGGAGAACATGCAGTGGCACAAGTTAAGGAGAATGCCCAGATATGGTATACTCAGTCATCCGGCTGATGGTGAAGCATGGAAGGATTTTGACAGAACATGGGAGGACTTTTCAGCTGACGCTAGAAACGCAAGGCTCGGCCTTGCCACCGATGGCTTCAATCCTTATGGAACCATGAGCACGAGCTACAGTATGTGGCCTGTATTTGCCCTTCCGTACAACCTTCCACTATGGAATTGTATGGATGCATCAAACTACATGCTTTGCCTTCTAATCCCTGGCAAATCAAGTCCTAGAAAAGACTTTGATCTCTTTATTGAGCATCTACTGGACGATTTGCAATAGCTTTGGAAGGGTGTGCACTCTTACGATGCATTTCAAAACGAAACATTTGATCTTCGAGCAGTGGTTCTTTGGTGTACCGATGACTACCCATCTTGCAGCGCTATGTCTGGGCGTACAACAAAAGGATATTACGCATGCCTGCATTGTGACCAAAATCCTCTGTCGAAATCCATAAAGAGCAAAATATGCTACATTGGGCACCATCGTTTCCTCCCGAAGTGCCACCGCTTGCGGCGAGACACAGAGCTTGCCGGCATTCATGATGACCACTCGAAGCCTGGCAAATTTACTACAGTTGAGTTACAAGTTGAGCTAGAGAAGGTTAGGCATCTTAAACCAGTAGCTAGATGTGATCTTGGGAGCAAAAAGAGGAAGCGAACAGATCCTTCGCCGATCTGGAACCGGCGGCATGGTTTCTAGGACTTGCCTTACTGGGCATCGTTGAAACTTCGACACAATCTCGACGTGATGCACATCAAGAAAAACACCTGCGACAACTTGATTGGCACACTACTTGAACTTGACGGGAAGAATAAGGACACCTTGAAGGCTAGGTATGACTGTGAAGCCCTAGGCATTAGGCGAGATCTACATGTGCAACCCACAGACATAGAGAAGGACCTTCTCTGTCCATATGCACTGTATTACCTGAATAAGGATCCGAAGATGGGTTTCTGACAATATCTGTGGGATTGCACTTTTCCTGATGGGTTTTGTTCAACCATGGCCAAATGTGTCAGCATTCCTACATGCATGATCACATGACTTAAAACACATGACTGCCACATCCTGTTGCAGGGAATATTGGCTGCTGGCATGTGAGGGTATTTGCATCCCGATATCTACATGATAGTTGGAGAGCTGGGAAGATTTTTCAGGAAATTGTGCAGTAAAAACTTGAAACTGTCGGTGTTGAAAAGGCTCAAAGATGAAATCCCAGTAATTCTATGCAAACTTGAACACATCTTTCCACCGGCATTTTTTGATGTGATGGTCCACCTGGCTGTGCATTTACCTGATGAGGCAATGCTCCGAGGCCCTGTGAACTATGGGTGTATGTATCCAATAGAGAGGTTGTTGTGTACTCTGAAGAGATATGTCAGGAACATGTCACGTCCAGAAGGTTTAGTGGCAGAGGCCTACATGGCTGCCGAGTGCGTGACTTTTTTCGCTAGATACCTTGATGATATTGTGACAAGATTCAATCGACCAGCGAGAAATGTAGGTGACCAACATGAATCATCTTGTGATGTGTTTGTCCATGGTGTGAATTTGATTGGAGGAAGCCATGTCACCTACTACGGAGGAAGCGATGATACTGATTTGAGCCTCCAAAGGGAGCTACACAAGATGACTTGGTATGTCCTAAAAAACTGCAAGGAGGTTAAGCCATATATCATGTATGTTCTGATCTCCCATACTTATGAATCCAATATTGCCATACACCTAAAGATTTTAGTTCTGAGTTACTCTCTGGATTGTAGTCTTCACCGAGAACAGCTGGTGAACGATGGGATGCCCAAAGTGGAAAGAAGGCTTGAGCAGGGATTTCAAAGATGGTTCAAGGACCATGTTAGTTTCCTTTTGCATTTAACTTTGTCCTTTATATATAGCATTTCATTGCATGATTTGACCATACTGTATTTCTGCTGTGGTACATACAGATCATGAAAAAGCGACAGGAGAATCCAGAAGCTATGGATGAAGAGCTTTTTGCTTTGGCGTGTGGCCTAGACTTCCGAGTAAGAACATATTCAGCTTGTATTGCGGATGGTGTTCGGTTCCTCACCGCTGATCATGAGAAGGGAAAGAAAACATAAAATAGTGGAGTAATGACAGACGGTTGTAACTTGGAGAAGGATATCCATTTTTATGGTGTCCTCAGGGATATCAAGGTGCTGTATTTTAACTCTAACTTGGAACACCAACGATCAGTTGTGTTATTCCACTGCGATTGGTATCAGCTTGAGGGCCACAAGGATACTGAGATGGTGTATCATAAACTCTTCCGGAGTGTCAACATTACCAATTTTTGGTACAAAGACGCCAGTTACATGTTGGCAACCCAGGCTACAAAAGTGTTCTACGTGCCAGACACAGCCAACGGCAAAAACTGGCGGGTGGTTCAACATATAGTTCAAAGACATAAGTTTGATGTTGCCGAAGGAGAGGAGCAGGAGGAGGCGGTGCATACTGATGTAGCATACCAACAGTTTATAGGCTCTGACAATGAGACTGTATCTGAGTCTCTGCCTTTCAGGAAATGTCGACCCTCTGTTAATGGAGGCCGCATCATAGATGCTTCAATGTTCGATCGTATCAGAGGCAGAAGGAAAGCCGTTGAAGAGTAGGAAGTTGACAGTGAGCCTGAAGTAGACGACACCATTGAGGAGTACTATAGTGACAAAAAAGATGAAGTACAAGATGATACAGACGAAGAGTAGTTCCAGCTTATGGTGGTGGAGTGTTGGATACTTTGTGGTGCATGCTTGAACTAATAGTTGTGTGCATGCCTATGTTTCATATTTTGTGTTGAACTAATGGTTGTGTGCATGCCTTTAAATTGATCAATATGATTGTCCTTTAGTTCATGGAATTAATAGTTATTTATTTGGAAAATTAGCCACAACATTGTGTTGTTATTCTGTCTGTCAAACATGGCTGAACAAAAGTTCTTTTTCTGGTAAAAAATTGTGTTGTTATTCAGTCCGCGTGGGACCCATTCGTCAGCCTACCAGATGATGCCACTGTGAACCAAAACCGCTCACGCATGTGACCCACCTGTCATAGCAGGTAGAAAAAAAAACCTCTCCCCTCCATGCCACTCCCAAATCCCACGCCACTTCCCCTAAATCCGCGCTAGAGAAAACCCTCTCCCCTCCCCGCGGGCGACCAAATCCCGTCGACGATGGTGGCAGCGGAGGCTGCAAACTGACGTGTAAGTGCTCCTCAACCTACCGCCCTTTCACCGTGTCAACTCTTCGTTAACCGGCCGGCGATGTGGTCGCCTTCTCGTTCTAGTTTGACGTATCGCCTCCTCATTCTAGTTCGACGCATCGCCTCCTTGTTCTATAGGACACCACGACGATGTTGCTGTTTAATTAGTTCTAGTTCAATGTGTCGCGTCCTTGTTCTATGGCAACGCGTATGTACTCACAAATCTAGTGCTCCACGCGTCGAGTTGCTGCTTACGGCAAGGCTCAATCTAGTTCACTGGAAGCGCCCGTTAGTTTACTCACTGAATTTGATTCTCGTAATAATTGCCTAATTAGAATTGTATTCTAACTTAATTCTTGTATGAACTCTTTGGGGCAGGTACGATGAAGGCCAGGGAGATACATGAGAAGGTTCTAAAATTGATGCTACTGGCACTACTACTGTATATGGCATAAAAACTAAACATTCTAATTCGTGCAATGTCTAATTTAGGCTACGAAGGATGATGTCGTCATCGATATCTCATCTGTTGATGATGTGAAGAAACCTGCTGCTGTAGTTTTTCGCAAGATGAAAGCTAAGATAGCAAGGCGAAGAGCTAAAGCTTATATGAAAAGATTTAGAGTAGTCGAGAAACCGAGGATCCTTATTCCTAGAGGTGTGAAATTATATACATGTTTTGCTATATTTATATATATGCAGATACAGATTATTACTGTCTAATATTTTCTTTCTAGGTCCAAGTATGATGGAGCTTGAGGAATTCGATGAGCACTGCGTATTTGGAAACCATTTCGAATTGACTTCTGACCAAGCTGCTTCCCTCAAAGTGTTAGTTAAACGACACAAGCCATCTATACCATACTATGTGGGCAATATGAAGAAGTCAAATGTCATCCGTGGGAAGGCCAAAATGGTTAAAATTTGACATTTCAATAGTTAAATTTTATTATGCACGCCAACAACTAATATTCTTCTTTTCCTACAGTACTTTTCAGTTAGCTATAGCCGTGCACACCTCAACCGATATCACCCAAAGGTGTTACCACTCGCATGCTCGTACAAGACCACTTTTGAGCATGTTAACCTCTTCCAAGGCATGAATGATGCTGCCCAGATGACGAGAGGCTGGTCTAATATTCTCGAACTCGCTGGAATAAGGGAGGGGAATGTGTGCATCTTCACCTTTTTAAATGAGGGGCTACATGACTTCATGGGTTGTGTTAATGTTCTGTAGTGAGGCCAAAAAGTATCTGCTTGTTTATGATGTGGTGTTGGATGAACCATTAACGTAATATATTGTCAGTGATCTTGTAGTGGTAAGGAACTTGTTGTCAACCTGGTGCTCTACATGCTAAGTAATATTATCTCCATAGGCTATGTATATATTTTGGTTCATTGTGTTTATGTTGTTGCTTTCCTGTGATTGAGAGCTGGTATGTAATATACAGAATAAAGTTGTAGATCAACAAAAAACCAATGGACAGATGTATCAATTTCAATTAATTCTGCAAAAGATTGGTTGATGGTTCGATTTCGTCTACCAGCAGAAAATGTTTTTCTGTTATTTCATTTCTATCAAACGCACTCACATCTAGGGCCAGCAGAAAACGCCAGGAAGCCGCGTCGAACCCAACACTACCGTGAGATACATTACGTACGTAATATCGACACCGAGCTGAGAAGTGGGTTTGAAGCACGGAGGAGACGGTCGATGCGAAAAAACTGTCGAATATGTGTCGTGACGAAATCCACGACAAATTTTACACCAGACGAAATGGCAAACTGGGCTTCAGGGCCTGGGACGAAATCTGCGATAAATTTGCCACGACGAAAACAAGGAACGTCATGGATAACCGGGCTAGAGGGACTTGGAGCTCGTTACGACGAAATGTTCTAGAACGTCAGGAATCCGCGATGTTTTTAGGTCGCGTCATAAAAAAAATATCACGGATCGGCTAGATTCTGATATATCTAGTCATGTTTTAGTGCTAGATACGTCCGAATCTAGCCAAATTTGAGAATATTAATTTGGATCGGAGGGAGTAGCTCATTCGGCCCCTCTTTAGCCCAGAACATTTTGATTCAATCTTTTCGGGTCAGGTACTGCTGACCACATCTCAGCGAAATTTTATAAAGGAGCCCATGGAGCATAGCCGAGAACATATTAGTTCAGCCTTTTATGGGTCAGCGGACTGCTGAGCACAGCCCAGTGAAATTTGAGAATGAAGCCCATAGAGCATAGCCTATGAAATATAACCCACGTACAGCAATAGCCAAACTCTTTTTAATTCGTCCTTTTGGGCATTGCCCCCCATCTCTCATAATAAAAAAAACTATACCTACCCATGTGTTTAAGAAAATACCCCATTATGTGGCATTTTATAAATTAAGATGCCAAGAGCGCTGCCCTATTATATTTTAAAAGAGATAAACATAGACACACACAAAATTTTAAGAAGACTAATACAGAAGTTCTAGTACTAATAAAAGTATAATAATATTTTTTCTATAAATATCTTTGTTGTAGTGGAAACGTACTCAGTTTACATTTATTTGATTTGAAGGTTTTTGTTTGAATCTTGGGTTTGTATTTTTTTTCTTCTAGCAATATCGCATTACGGAGAGGCTGATATCATGGACCCACCAGCATGTAGCGTCCCTGGAGTTTGTTTTGAAGGTGGGTTCGAAACAAAAATTTAAATACTTGTACAGAGAGGTTCGCATCGGGGACCCACCAGACAGAACATATACGGCTGTATCGGGGACCCACGAGCCAGAACATGCAAGAGAGGCTAACATAAGGGCCCAACAGTAAGACCATACACGGCTGCCACGGTGAAAACAGCGGACGCGGCCGAAAAAAAGTTCATCACACACAGGTTGCACGTACAGAGAAGCTGACATGTCGGACCCAGTAGGCCCAAGCATAGCCCATGAAATTAGCCTATCAGCCGCATAACCCTATACCTTCTAATTATGTCTTTTCTTGGTCTTGTGGCTACCTACCATAGCCCATTCAATTTAGGAGTGAGCGCATAGAACATAAGCCGTGACGAATAGGGCATCCGCCTCGAGTTAGCGCATAATCTTTTTAATTCGGCCTTTCTGAGCATTTTTTGTACTCTGAGGCTAGCACCTGGGACCCGAAAAAACAGTTAAAATACACACATTTCTTTCAAATAGAGGCTGTCAGTTAGGACCCAGCATAGACACGTTTCCTGCACAGAGGTGGTTGACATCTAGGACCCAACAAGTTGCCAAGGTCAAAACAACGGACATGGCAAAAAAAAGTCCATCATACGCACGTTTCATTTACAGAGAGGCTGATATGTGGGACAAAGTAGCGCGACCTTATACAGATACTGCATCGAGCAACGTAGCCAGTTCGAACAGAGAGGCGCGAGCGAGAAAAAAGTTCAGCATGTACATGTTTCTTTTAATGAGAGGCTGAAATTGGAGACCAGCTGCGTGAGCAAACGGCAGATTTATCGAGCAACGCTATCTAGTTTGGAACAGGATAGCGCTAAAGAAGAAAAAAATTCATCATACCCACGATTCTTCTAATGTGAGGATGACATAAGGGACCCACCAGCCTGAATAAACGACTGATGCAGCGAGCAACGCTATCAAGTTTGGAACATGAAGGCGCGACAGAGGGTAAAAAATCTATCATGCACACGTTCCTTCTAATGAGAGGATGACATGTGGGGCTCAGCATCGTGATTAAACGGTAGATGTATCGAACATCGCAATCAAGTTCGGAAAAGGATAGCGCGAGCGAAGGAAAAAAATCCATCATACACACGTTTCTTCTAATGAGAGGATGACATGTGGGACTCAGGAGGTTGGTTAAATGGTAGATGCGTCAAGCAGCGCTATCAATTTCGAAACAGGGTAGCACCAGCAAAGAAAAAAATTCCATCATACACTCATTTTTTCTAATAAGATGATGACATGTGGATCCCAGGAGGTTGATTAAACGGTAGATACATGGATCGGCGCTATCAACTTCGGAACAGGGTAGCGCGAGCGAAGGAAAAAAAATTCTATCATACACACGATCCTTCTAATGAGAGGCTGACATGTGGGACCTAGCAGCCTGACTAAACGATAGATGCCTCGAGCTACGTTATCGAGTTCAAATCAGGGAGACGCGACCAAAAAGTATGGTCCGCTAGAGACACTGACGACCGGGACCCACATGCCCCAAAAGACATCGCGCGAGGAAACGAAAATCTTGCTTCTGCCACGCGCCAGCCTAGCTTTCTCCATGTTTTTAGCAGATCCGTCGTAGTAGAGAGCCGCAAAACCGGAAAAAAAAATTCATCGGCCACGGCCGAGCCGAGAATTTCGTCGTGAAAGACTTCTACGACGGACCAAGTAGTTGCGGAAGAAAGCTTTTCTTGTAGTGATCACTCCCAATTAAGATTCACAAAACATTGTTCCGTTTAACTAAGTATACATTGTTCCGTTTAATTTTGTACTAAATCAGACACCTAACATGGAATGGAGGGCATATTCTGTAAAACAAAAGCTCTTGGTAGTACAAATTCAGGTGAAATGTGCTAGTAGTCCTTAATTCTTTATTTATTACACTATTTTTCGGGTGTGCTGCTTACTTCTAGAAATGCAAAATTCAAGCATGGTTTCGGTAGTCACAGATCTGTCATGAAATTAGCGCATATATCATGCATGGTGGCTTGCTGCCTCCGATCTCCCACTATGCAGCGTCGATCGAGGAACAATCAGCAGTTGGATTGCATGAGCGAGTACCTCGCCATGCTAAATACGTGTTGTCCATTCTTTGCTGTTTCCTTGCTACCTGCCATAAGTTCCTCCCGTGCGGAGGCTCCTCTTGTTGTGACCCCTTACTCCTCTGTTCCGGGCAGATTATTTTTTCTCTGTGCTTCTGGGTAACAGAAGCTTCTAATCGTTGTTCGGGGGCTGGGACGACATACGAGACGGATCGCATACAGAGGCCACAAGAGAAGCCAGCATACATGGAATCTTAGAATGAACATCTAGATTATGAGACAAAAATTTCCAAAATCACCAACTGAATAAAATCTAATCATTTTGCTCGATGACGCTAATTTATCCTCACAGACGGTTTCACCAAGATTTGCGTCGCAGACAAAAAAAAAATCATCAAAGTTATTCTGGTTATTGAGGGGTATTTGTGCTTAATCACGCCGTCTATATTCTAGTCCCTCCCGTGACAGAGCCAGAAATTGAGATGAGTCGGATCGAACACTTAAGGTGTACTTAGCTTTCTAAAAGAAATGTATTTAGACCCCTTTTAATGTATATAGGTTTACTTCAAACAACATATATGAACCTATACACTAAAAATGGTCTGGATAAGCTAAAACATCTTATATTTTAAAATGGAGGAAGTACATCTTATGTCCCAGATACAAGCCTACTTAACAAAACGACTTGAGGAAAAAAACTTACAAACTGCAAGCATGCAGTCCCGGCTATTGAAATTCTTATAGGTGGTGCGATCTGTCGACACGACTTATGTACTCGTGTGTACCGTTATGTGCTGTAACAAGTAGTCCTAGTCCTAGTCCTAGGCCTCTTCTGCTAATTCGGATCACCTCGTGTACCGTGCGGCAGTAGTGACGATCACGATCTCCTCACGTGAGATATATTAAGAAACAGTAAAATTGAGCGAGCTGGGACTCACCACAGCGACTAAAGATCCTCGGCCGTTGGATTCCACGAACGAACATACCAGATTGTCTGGTCGTCCAACTTCAAGGCTAGCCAAACGTTTTTTGTATGCTACTCCGAAAACGGACCTAGACATCATGTTGTCAATTGGACTGCCTTGGGCCAACTGACTGCAGGCCTGTTTATGCCTTTCTTTTCTATTCGCTGGCTCTTTCTCCCTATACCGTGATGAGCAACTGAGCGCAGGGACGCCTCGCCTCCTTCCCCTGCACCGCCGCCAGTACCTCCATCGCCTCCACACCGCCGAGAGTAGTAACGCTTGCAAGCATGTTGTACAGCCGCAACCTCTAGTTGATTTAGGTGCCCTCTTCTTCCACCTCATCTCTCTCCAAAGATGAAATTAATACTTTGCATATTTGAACAACTCTCGGAGTTAAAAATTAATTTTCATAAAAGCAAGATTTTCTGTTTTGATAAAGCTAAAGACGAAGAACATCAATACAGACAAATATTTGGATGTGAAGCTGGGTCTTTGCCTTTTAGGTACTTGGGTATGTCCATCCATTGTAGAAAGCTTAAGAACTCATATTGGTATCTAGTAGAAACTCGATGTGAAGGGAAATTGAGTTGCTAGAAGGGCAAGCTTTTATCTTGTGGTGATCGCTTGGTCCTAGTCAATTTTGTCCTAACAAGTTTACCTATATTTATGATATCATTTCTGGAAATCCCGAAGGGTGTAAGGAAGCGCTTGGATTTTTATAGGTCTCTTTTTTTTTGGCAAAGTGATGAAAAATAAAATAAAGTATAGATTAACAAAGTGGAATATAATTTGTAGGCCGAAAGATCAAGGGGTTGGGAATTGAGGTTCTAGAAATTAATAATAAATGTTTATTAAGTAAGTGGATTTTCAATTTATTATCTGAAGGAGTGTGGCAAGAACTTCTTCATAATAAGTATTTAGGTCAAAAAACCTTTGTCTGAAGTGCATGCAAAACCAACGGATTCTCCATTTTGGAAGGGCATGATGCAGGTAAAGCATGAGTTCTTTGCTAGAGGGCATTTCGTGGTTGGGAATGGTTTACGCACTAGGTTTGGGGAGGATACATGGTTGGGTGATTCCCCTTTAGCACAACAATATCAATCTCTTTACAACATTATACAACGGAAAAATGATACCGTGGCACATGTGTTAACCCAGGTACCCCTAAATATCGAGTTTAGGCGAGTACTAACCGGTAATAGATGGAATGTTTGGCTAAACCTATGTCAAAGACTCATGATAGTTCAGTTATCAATGGATCATGATAAGTTTGTGTGGAACTTGACATCATCTGGCGTATTTTCAGTAAAATCTATGTATGAAGACCTAATGAATGATCATACGGTGTTCTTGCGAAAATATCTTTGGCAACTAAAAATTCCACTAAAGATCAAGATTTTTATGTGGTTCTTCAATAATGGGGTTCTTCTTACAAAGGACAATCTTTGTAAAGTGTAAATGAGAAGGGTGTATAAAATGTTGTTTCTGTGGGTCAAAGGAAACAATAGAGAATTTGTTTATATCTTGTCCCTTTGCTCGCCTTTTGTGGCGTATTATTCACTTTGCATATGACTTACACCCTCCTGCTAATGTAACAAATATGTTTGGAAACAGGTTGAATGGTTTTGATAAATCATCTAAAGCTAGAGTTTGCATTGGTGTCTCGGTCTTATGTTGGTTTATCTGCAGATATAGAAATGATATCATTTTTAACAGATCAAAAACTTTCAATCTTTTGCAGGTTATACATATGGTGGCCCATTGGGTGCAGCTATGGGCACTCCTATCGCCGCAACACTAGCGGGATATTACGGCTACTGGGTGCAGCCATCTCTTGATGGTCGCTGGGCACATCTTCAGCCAATCTGGTTGGCTACGTTTTAGTCATTTGTTTCATATTTTTTGCTGCTTGATCTTTATCTCGACCTTATGTGATCGCTGAACTTGTAATACTTTTTGATTATGCGTTTTAATAAAAGGGTTGTGCAACCGATGCAGAGGCCAGGGTTTTATTCCCCGTTTCAAAAAAAACCTCATCTCTCTCCAAAGATTAATAAGATTTTTTAATTGACACAATGCGATATGAGACCAATGGGATAGGCGACATGTGGTTCATCCATCCACTCCCTCTTGCAAAACCCTGACGATCAAGCGCAGGTAAGCGGTTTTGCGGCTAGCGACGCCTCACGGACGGGAAGCAGTTGAATGCCTTCTGACATTGGCATGCACGCTAGCGTCGGCAAGATTGTACCAGTGAGGAGATGTGGCGATACTTCTGCTCTGCTATGTTCAGATCTAGGAGACTAGGTGAGCACGTCATATTGCAGTGTCCTACATGCTACGTTGTCTGGATCTGGTTCATCTTCTATTTAATTTTCCTTGCAGGAAACAATTAGATGATCTTGATTTGTTTTTTAGCCTCGGTAATACTCGTGCTATAGCAATTAAGAATTTGGAATCTTCAGTAATTGCAATCTGTAAATAACTGATCAGCGGACAGTTCTGCTAAGACCTGGTGTCCCAGTTATATATGATTTGGAGATACAAAACATGTCCAGATTGGTTGAATACGAGTGGTTAGAACACATGTTTCTGCTGGTTCCATTCCGGTGTGTGATAAACATGATCATTATTGCTAATTCTGAAATTGACGGAGAAATATACATATGCTCTATCATTGTCTTTGCAGCTATGGGAGTAAACATGGAAATAAAAATCAAGGGTAATTTGAAGGGCACCTGCGGCACTTCCCAACTTCCCATTGCACTTCCATGAGATATGAACCCTCCCATGTTTCTTCTCACAACCGATCATTTATGTTTTTTCTGTTTCGAGTGTTTGTTCCCTCTTAGATTTCGTAGGTTGATCCAGTGTTAGCCAAATGCATATACATTGCCTTCATTCTGTGTTCCACTGATCACTATTTGATCAGGCTTTTTTAGGTGCTAGGAGCATGGTGAGAGGCAGCAACGAATCAACACACACCATAGGTTAATCTATGGTTTTTATGCTTCAACAACGATCAATTAGTTACCCCCGCAAAAAAAGATCAATTAGTTAATCTCAATATTCATTTAGCATGTTATGGTATTTGCCCTTAATAATTTTTCTTGTTTGTGTAGTGAAAAGGAATGACGTCTTCTGAGCTATATGATTTTGTAACCAAGCTCCGACGAGGCTTTTGCATGCATGATTTCTAATTCGGGAAATGATTCCTTTATGTACCACCTCGCTGTTGTTTTCATTTTTGAGTCTCTTTTGTCTTTCGCTTGTAATATTATTGTGCATGTTTTACTATACAAAATTTTCATGTTTATAAAGATGAGATACTTTTTTAGGAAACATGGAAATTAGGATAGATTATTTGTTGTGCATGGAAAAAAATTAAACTAGATTGGTCTGAATTGTACATATTATGGTCCGGTGACCGTGCTGTAGCAAATTACCATTCCAATAGTACAAGTTAACAAGTGAAGTGTTTGTATCCAAGGATGTCAACTTTGTGAGTAAATTCACATTATTAATTACGACAAAACTACAATAATTTTTCATGTCTACATTTCTTAAGATTTTCTTGGTTTGTATATTTAACTTTTGGATATGTGCATTCCACAACTTTGTTTCTCGCAGTTGGTATCACTAGTAGAAAAGTCTCCCTTTGGTCCCGGTTGATAAGGGCCATTCGTCCCGGTTCGTGGCATGAACCGGGACCGAAGGTCTTTTCTATTTTCTTTCAAAAAAATCCAATTTTTTTTGACTCTAGGAATATTTGGACTAGTTAATCTCTCACCCGAAGCCTCTCAATCACACTTAGTTTTTGGTCAAACTCCAATATTTGGTTAAACTTTCCGATCGGTCACCCATCCTCACACTACTCTACCCCTAGCACGCTTAACAACTTTGTTCTTTCCTATCCCCTTCCTATGTACCACTTGTAACCTTATGTCTATACTATGCTATTAATGATATTAACCCATGCATCTTGTGGGTCACACATTCTTATAATTTAAGTTACAAATATGATTTTAATATACAAAAATTACTAAGTAATACTAATATTGAATAAATATAGAAATAAAATATGTTTTATTATTATTATTTTTGCATTAATTCATTTAATATGGCATAATTCATATCTTTAAATCCATAAATCGAAATTCCACAAATAATATGTCCATTATTATCAGAAAAATGTGAGGATTCCAAATATGTTATTTTTTATTTTATTTTTAAAAAATTAAGAATCTGAATTTTGACTCTTTTGGAATTTCAAAAATCTAAAAAAATTGCAAACGGCTAAAGATTATTGGCATCGGTATCGTAATTTTTTGCCGATGATTTTGACATATTATACGATTTTTCCGGCATCGTATGCACAAATGGCGGCCATCTGAAGTTTTTATAACGTTTTCTTGCTAAATAAGCCAAATTTTTTTATCCCGGTTTATGTCCCGAACTGGGACTAAAGAGGGACCCTTTGGTCCCGGTTGACCATTGGTCTCGGTTCATGCCATGAACCGGGACCAATACCCCGAGATGAACCAGGACCGATGTCCTGGCGGCATGAACCGGGACCGATGCCTAACATTGGTCCCGATTTGTTACTCGAACCGAGATGAATGGCTTTGAAAGCTAGACCAAAGGCCCCTTTTCTACTAGTGTATAGTGTTTCTTGTAGTATAATTTGTCAATTGATATCTTAGGAGTGAGGTTCCCGTTGATTATCTTAGGCAGGTTTGTCTTTATAGAAGTACAATTTTTTTGATTTGGCCTAACAGAAATAGGTTATAGCTAACATATGGTACAAGCTAGGTTGGCAGTATGCGTCACTGTTTGGGTACTTTTCTGTTTAACTGATACTTCGAGTGGTTCACAATAAATAGAGACTACTGCAACTACATCATAATTTGTCTATGATAGAAGGTTATGTTTTACTGATATTATGGTGAATGGTAAGGCTAAAAATGCCACTGTTATTATCAGTTTCCATAATTTTTTGTTAAGGCAATCATCAATTTCAGCAAGTGTGATAGTATTGAGTTCATGTATTAGAATATTGTATATATATGTTCAACGGGTCGCAATAAATAGTATTTCATTCTGTTTCTTGATGAACTATGATTCCATTAGTTTATCTGTGTTATTTTGGTATCTGTTTCTTGCTACATGCTCTAACTTCAGAATGAAAATTACTTATCATTTTTATGGTTTCAGTATGATATTCTCATTTCAATTTGTTTATAACTTATATATACGTCTTTACTTTATGAATCCTAAGAAATTTATAACTTATATATACGTATTTTTTTTACAAATCACCAGTGTTTTCTAATTTATATTTATATCTATAAATGCCAGCACTGTGTCCTTGAAGAAGAAAATAATATTTTATGATTTTTCGCACACTTCATGGAAGAAGTCCATGGTTAATTTGATGTCCCATTTCTGGCTAACAATTTCCTACGAGTTATGTCTAAACTGTTTTATTATGTTGTTACTAATAAATGTTTCTCACTGTTCTTTGTTTTTACCAGGTAAGGCTGCAAAATGATATCTTTCATGAAGTAACCATATAATAAGTTTATAAAAACGAAGAATTCTCTAGGCTGCATAATTTGGATCTTTCGAGTTCATAAATTTTAATTTGCTGACTATAATAAATCCGTTGAAGGGTCTTCATAATTTGTCCATGTATGGACATTTCAGAATTTTTAAGTCAACATGCAAATGCCCATGTATATCTACATTGTTTTAAGGGTCCACCCTGGGGGGAAGGTAGTCCCTCCCAACAGTCGTGGCTGGGATATTTTGCACCCATGGGGGCACTGTTCCTTCCTGCTCGTGCACAATGGATGCCTCCGAATTCGACGAGCACTCTCGGCCCTCGCCCCTGACAACCGCATCAGGTCTACCTGGTGGTCCACCATGGCAACATGCCGACGACAATGTATGGTACTGTATCTGACATGGGTATATCGTACAAGTACTCGAGCTTGATATATACGGTCCAAATACATACAGGCCCACGGTGTCGCCAAGGGCCGGATGGAGGGACTCGAGTAACCTACGGACTCTCGATTGCTTGAAGGACAAGAAGAAGCTAAAGATAGAAAGTTTGAAGGGAAAACCCTAACTTGTAACCGACTCGACCTGCTACCCGTGATCTAGCCTATCTATATAAAGGCTAGGAGGGGGCGGTGAGGAGGACACATGCAACCCTAGTTTCCACAAACCTTGCCAGATTGCATCTGTGCACCATTGTAACTTTTGACTCCTTCGATAATTCCACGAGCAGACAAGCAGGAGTAGGGACCTCTACGAGGCCTGAACCTAGGTAAATCCTTTGTCCCCTGTGTGCTTGTTTGCTAGCCGATAGATATCTCCAGCGCTCCCTCCTTCTCCAAAACCCAAGTCCATAACAATGGGCATTGACGAGTTAAACCCTCGTCAATTGGCGCCGTCTGTGGGAAGTGGAAGTGCTGATGCCGCGGCTTCTTCGGCCCCATCAAACGCGATCTACAACTCTGCAACAGCGGAGATTTTCCAGATTTTCGGCGCCTTCGACTTCACCGTCCACATGCCGGCTACTCGCCCGGTCTTCGAGTCCATGGGCGACGGAATCAGCCTGGCGATTGGGAGCTTCCGCTTCCAAGTTGGTCAGATGGGCACGCTTCGCCTGCCCGATCAGCCGACGGCACCGGCGATTGCCCCAGCATCATGGTTCCCTCCATCGATCGGCACCCTCAGTGAGCTCAATGCTCCGGCGGTAGTTGGGAACATGGTCAGCGACAACAGTTACAACTCCAATCTAAGCGATCTGGCCACTGAAGATGGAACCCACAGTTCCGGATCTGAAAGTTGTGGAAGCAACAGCTTCCCAAATCACTTCATGCGCGCCGTCATCAACGCGGGTGACACCTCCGCCAACGGCGGCAACACCGGCAACGGCACCGACCCGCCCAACGCCGCCAACGGCGGCAATGGAGGAGCAGTCGAACCTCCTAGCATAATCAACGAGCAAACCGGCGAACGCGTCATGATCAGGCTCAACGAGCAAGAGTGGGAACGCTGCCGCGAAGCCCTACGAGGTGCACCTCTACCATTCGGGTCCCCGCAGGAACTGCTGATGGGCTACCACTGGCTCCTAAAAGAGGAATTCAAGCGCCAAAAACAAGCAATCGCGCAACTTGAGGCGCGTAAAAAGGTGGCGGACGAGTCGAGCCTTCGTCACGCTGGGCTCTCCTCCTACGGAGGATCCTCCTCAAGAGGCAACGAACACCTCGCCAGGAAAAGGCAATCGCGGATGGCTCACCTCACTGAACAAGAACGCATAGACGCCACGAAAGTCCTCGACTTCGGCTCTATGATAGTCGACACGAGAGGCAACGTGGTTCCCAGGACACCACAAGCCGTGGTGACAACGGCCACCATGTACCTTCTCAATAACCAGCCACCGGCGGGAGATCCCCGAACGGCCATGCACCGATCTACGATCGCGGTCCTCGGGCTAATCAAGGCCGCCCTCGACAAGGAACTGGTACCAGACCCAAAAAAGGGCAAAGCATTAGCAAAGCGCTACTCCTCGCCCTCGTCCAGCGATGACAGTCACGATCTGTCTAGGCGCCGCCGTTCACGGCTACACGATCGCGACTACGATGCACATGATGAACTCACGCAACGCAAGATCGACAAGTCAAGGGCACGACGTGCTCGGTCGAATGACTCGGAAGAAGAAGATGGGGAGCTCTGCGGCGCCAGATGCTTCAGCAGATCCATCAGGCAAAAGCGAATGCCTAAAGGGTTCAAACTCCCATCGGAGAACCCGAAATTTGACGGTCTGCAGGACCCCAAGATCTGGCTGGAGGATCACATCTCCTCCGTCAGATTACATGGAGGCAGTCGAAGTACTGCCATGCAATGCTTGCAGCTACAGCTGCAGGGCACCGCCCGGGCATGGCTCAATAACCTCCCACGCGGATCCATTTGCAGCTAGGATGAGCTGGTCTACAGCTTCGTGCGCAACTTTAACATACAAATGCCCCTCCTCAATCGAAGAACTGAGATGCTGCCAGCAAAGATCCGGCGAATCGCTGCGCTCCTACATCCAAAGGTGGTCCATCATCAAGAACTCCGCGGAGAACATCTCGGAAGACCGCGCGATTGATGCATTCAACAGTGGTGTCTGCCGCATGGAACTCAGGGAGGAGCTAGGCCGCTCAAAGCCCCAGACCATAGACCACCTGATGGAGATCGTGAATCGGTGGGCTGATGGAGAAGATTCGGTGAAGAACCGCGTTCACTCTGACGAGGAGGCAGAACTCGAACGAAGACGCGACCGTCGGAGTAAGCGTCGCATGCGCTTCTACGACGATCGCGATGACATCAACATGGTCGCAGCCGGCTACGCCGATAGACCCGATGATAACCGCAACAGCGGATACCGCAGTGGCGGGTACCGCGACTCCGGGAAAACCACGCAAGTGTGGCAACACCGCACTCGCGATGAAGCACCCACGACCTCCATCGAGGACAAACTGTCCGGGCCATGCACGGTACACTTTTACATCGACAAGCATGATGGCAAGAGAAAGTCCAGCCACCTCCTTAAGGACTGCCGCGAGTTCCTCAAGCTACATGAGGGATTGGTTCGGATGAACCACAATGCAGTTGAAAGAGGCTACGGATCCCCTCCAGGCGCTGTGGCACACGGCGCACCACCACCACCACCTGGGCCACCCCCGAACGGAGCTGCACTGGACCAGCACCACGGAGGTGAACCATACCCATGCGCCATGGGTACCATGATGATCCAAAAGGGGCACCCCTCCAATAGGGTGCAGAAGGCCATCACTCGCCAAGTCAATTTGGCCACGCACTCGCCACCATCCACCACTGAGTACCTCAGTGGTAGTGAGTCATGCATTACCTGCGACAAACGCGACCACCCTCCTCAAGTACCTCGCCCAGGTCATTGCCCCCTCATACTCGAGGCGCAAATTGGAGGCTTCGACATGAGTCGCGTCTTCATGGATGGCGGAAGCGGTACCAACCTCATATTCGCGAGTACCTCGCGAGCAATGAGGATCCCCCTAACCTGCTTGGAGGCATCGGACACAACGTTCCACGGCATCGTCCCAGGAAAAGGCGTATACCCCTGGGAAAAATCAACCTCGACGTCATATTCGGCACGCCGAAGAACTTCCGGCGCGAGCGCATCGACTTTGAAGTTGTCGACTGGCCCTCACAATACCACTGCATCCTCGGACGCATCGCGTTCGCTAGGTTCATGGCGGTACCCCACTATGCCTACCTACATATGAAGATGCCAGGTCCCAACGACATCATCACGATCAATAGGAGCTTCGAGCGATCTGACAGTTGCGACAGGGAATTCAACAGAATCTCCTAGTCCTTCGGCATGCAGGAGGAGCTCGCGCGATTGAAGGAAACGACAGACAACAGTCTGCCCCCCTGAGTAGGCCAAGCTCACCTGACCTCTCCTTCGACTCATCTGTGCACACAAAGAAGGTGCAGGTCCATCCATCAGATCCCGCCAAAACGGCCCTCATCGCCAACAACTTGAGTCCCGCATAGGAAGTCGCGCTCATCGAATTTCTCCATGAGCACTGGGAAAGTTTTGCCTGGTGTCCTGCGG
Source organism: Avena sativa (assembly GCA_916181665.1). Taxonomy (NCBI): domain Eukaryota; kingdom Viridiplantae; phylum Streptophyta; class Magnoliopsida; order Poales; family Poaceae; genus Avena; species Avena sativa. Next base: position 419,327,946 of record OV702289.1, on the reverse strand, counting down.
ACATGCCAGGAGTTCCCAGGGAATTCGCCGAGCACGCACTCAACGTCAACCCCGACGCAAGGCCAGTCAAGCAAACAATTAGGCGACTGTCTGAGCCACAGGCACAAGCAGTCGGAATGGAGATCAACAGACTCCTCGAGGCTAAATTGATACGCGAGATCAAGGAAAGCACTTGGCTCGCCAATACAGTGCTGGTACCAAAAAAGGACACGGATATCCTATGGATGTGCATGGACTTCACTTCTTTAAACAAGCACTGCCCAAAAGATCACTTCCCACTACCACGGATCGATCAAATCATCGACTCCACCGCTGGATGCGAGCGCCTCTGCTTCCTCGATGCCTACTCAGGCTATAACCAAATTCGAATGAAGGAGGAGGACCAGGAGAAGACCGCGTTTACAACGCCCTTCGGCGTGTTCTGCTACAACACAATGCCCTTCGGGCTAAAAAACGCAGGAGCTACGTACCAGCGGTGCATGTAGGCTTGCCTCAAAGAGCAACTAGGTCGCAACATCCAAGTCTATGTCGACGACATAGTAATCAAAACCAAGGAATAAGCCTCTCTAATCGACGACTTGCGCAAAACCTTCGCCAATCTCGATCATTACCGGATAAAGCTCAATCCGGAAAAATGCGCCTTCGGCGTACCATCTAGGCAGTTGCTCGGGTATCTCATCTCCGCGAGAGGGATTGAGGCAAACCCGAAAAAGATAAAGGCCATACTGGCCATGGAGAAGCCAAAGAACATAAGAGGCATTCAGCAACTAGTCGGACGAATCGCGGCCCTCAGTCGATTTATCAGTCGAATGGGAGAAAAGGCACTGCCCTTCTATCAGCTCCTCCGCAAAGCTGACAAATTTGAGTGGACCAATGAAGCGCAAGAAGCATTCGAAGACCTCAAGCGCCTGCTATCCACCTCGCCAGTATTGGTAACTCTACGAGAAAGGGAACCACTGCTGCTGTACATCTCCGCCACAAACCAAGTGGTTAGCACAGTGCTCGTCGTCGAACGGGGCGAGGAAAACAAGGTCCACGGCGTACAACATCCGGTATACTACCTCAACAAGGTCCTCATGCCAACAAAACAGCGGTACCCGCACTACCAGAAGCTGGCGTACGGTGTCTTTATGACCGCCCAGCGACTGCGCCATTACTTCCAGGAACACCCAATCGTGGTAGTCAACGACGCCCCATTGGGACATATCCTCAATAACTCTGACGCCACAGGGCGAGTCGCGCTTTGGGGAATCGAACTATCTCCACGAGACATCACATACGAAAAGCGCGGCGCAATCAAATCGCAAGTTCTCTCTGACTTCCTCGTACATTGGATGGAAAACCAACTCCCGGACAAGCCAGACATGTCCTACCTCTAGACAATGCACTTCGATGGGTCCAAAAGGAAATACGGAGCAGGAGCAGGTGTCATACTGACATCGCCTCAAGGGGACAAGCTGAAATACGTCCTGCGAATGCAGTTCACAGCCTCAAACAACAAGGCTGAATACGAGGCCCTGTTACACGGGATGAGAATGGCAAAAGCCTGCGGCACAAAGAGGCTAATCATATATGGCGACTCCAAGCTGGTCGTCAACCAAACAATGCACGAGTGCGACGCACTGAACGACAACATGATCGCATACCGCGACCTCTACGACACAATTGAAGGAGACTTCGATGGTTGCGAGTTGCGACACATAGGTCGTGAAAGCAATGAGGAGGCGGACGCGCTCGCCAACATAAGCTCCACCTGCGCACCCATACCACCCGGGGTATTTCTCGAGCGCATATGCGAACGCTCCATCAAGCCAAAGGCCGCAGAGAAGAAAACAAGCGCAGCAACGGACTCGGGGGCTACGCCACCCAATGAGCCAATAACACTCGATGACTTGGAGCTCGACACAGGACTCGAGGGACCAATGAGCGTCATGATGATCGAACAATCCTGGACGCAGCCGTACATTATGTACCTCCTGAGCAAGCGCCTACCGGACGACCCGACAGACGCACGACACATCGCGCGACGCTCCAAGGCATTCGCCGTTATCAACGGTGAACTGTATAAACGCAGCATCACAGGCGTGTTACAACGATCCGTCTTCCTAGCTGATGGAAGAGCAGTCCTCCTCGACATCCATGAAGGGACCCGCGGGCACCACGGCGACAGTCGCGCCCTCGTTGCCAAAGCTCTACGAGCTGGATTTTACTGGCCCACGGCCATGCGCGACGCCAAGGATATAATCCAAAAGTGCAACGCTTGTCAGCGATTCGCGGACAAGCAACATGCACCAGGCGCAGAACTACGGCCTATTCCATTGGCCTGGCCCTTCGCCCAGTGGGGACTCGACATGGTTGGCAAACTTCCAAGGTCCTCGCAAGGAGGCTACGTCTACCTCTTGGTCGCAGTCGACAAATTCACCAAGTGGATCGAGGCCATGCCAGTGACCAAGCAATCAGGGCACAGCGCAGTCAAGTTCTTCAAGTCCATCGTCTACCACTTCGGCGTGCCGCACAGCATCATCACCGACAACGGAACGAACTTCACATCCAAGGAGTTCCAAGAATTCTGCGAGAACCTGGGGATCAACATCAGCTACGCCTCAGTAGCACACCCACAGACCAACGGTCAGGTGGAAAAGGCAAACGGGCTCGTCTTCAGCGGCATCAAGAAGCGACTCCTTCGACCACTCAAACAAGCCGCGGGCTGCTGGCCAAACGAACTGCAATCCGTACTCTGGAGCCTGCGTACAACTCCAAACAGCGCCACCGGCTACACACCATTCTTTATGGTACACGGAGCAGAGGCAGTACTACCCGCCGAGGTACTGTACAAAGCACCACGCGTAGTCGCCTACAGCGAGCAGGAGTCATCCCTCGCACTCGAAGACTCCGTCGACCTCCTTGACGAAGCAAGAGAAATCGCCGTAGAAAGATCTACGATCTACCAGCAGAACCTGCGCAACTACCATAGCAGAAGGCTTCGCCCCAGATCCTTCGTCGAAGGTGACTTAGTCCTGCGACTGAAGCAGCAGGGGCATCTCAAGCTCGAGTCCCCCTGGGAAGGACCGTACGTGATTATAGAAATAATCCCAGGTGGCGCCTATCACCTTCAAGATTTAGAGACAGGAGTCACACAGTCCAACCCTTGGAACGTCGCACAACTACGATGCTTCTACCCTTAGTCGTTTTTCTTTACTTTTGCATCACAAATAAGGCTATTCAGCCAAGGCTACTTAGCCGCACATTGTACTTCGTACTGTTCTTTGAATAAATAAAAGCTAAGTGCCCTAAAACTCCGTGTTATCCTTTACTTTGTCAATTTTCATACTCGGAGGCTACGCCACCCTATACACATATGTTCTTCGAACAATAACGCGACATCCCGAGTAGCTGGCACATCAATCGAACCCCTTAACACAAATTCAACCCAGCTGCAACGCACCTGACAGGTTAACAAGGGAACGATACAAAGATGGCCAGGCTAACGAAAAGGACTCGCATAAGTGCAACGCACCCCACGCTTAAAGCTATTTGTACACATTCAATAGTAAAATTATCTACAAATGTATACGAGCTTTACAACACTAGTACACTTATGTGCAGGATACATATTTGGCTACCCTTGCAACAGAAGAACATTAGTCTGTTCCTCGAAGAAGTCGACAACCTCCTCGGCTAGACGGTCCACCGCCTGATAATGCGGCACCATGTTCCAGGAAGATCCTACTGGTGGCACCGGTGGCCCAGAGGCAATGGCGGCGACATCAACGTCAGGCCTGTGCAAACGCACCATGGAAAGGGCAGCCTTGGCACCAGCCACCAACTGCTGCCTCACGCACTCGCGAACCGCGGACATATCTTGAAATTTGGTCAGGAGAGCCAGCAGGCTTGATGGAGTATCATCCAGCGGGAACATCGCCCGATAGATGTTCTTCAAACACGACTGTGACTTCTTCAGAAAGAGCAGCACTCGCGAGGCGCGATCCTTCAGGGTCGCCAACACAGTCGCACGATCATGATCTACCCAGAAGTATCCACTCTCCTGAAGTTGCTCCCGGGTGAGATCATGAAGACGGATGGCAATCCTATCCCTCTCCTCCTGCGGATGGCGTGCGCTAACAACTATAAGAAGCAGCATCAACAGCATGAGTACAACGTACCATTGCGATTAACTACAAAGGAGAAGACGAGGATGAGCAAACTGACACTTAAACTGGTCGCCCAGCTGCGTCACCTCGCCAAGCAGATATTGCTCGCTGGCGGCGGCTTTTTCAGCCTTTGACTTCCACACGTCCGCGCTACCACGGATCACGGGCAACTCACGCTCCAGTTGCTTAACGCGATCACGAAGTCGCGAAAGCAAGGAAAGCTCCTCTACCCTGGAGCATGGTGGTGCCATTGTATCCTCAAGAGATGGCGAATTCGAGGATCCCCCCACAGGACCACTTGATGTACCCTACCAAAAATCAAGCCAGAGGCAAATAAGGCGACCAACTCAAAAGTCAAAAGTAACAGATGCATTCAGGATCAGCATAAAAGTATCTACAAACACATTCGCCAACAGGCATGTTCTCCAATCAAAAGAGCAATTCATCAACTATTACAAAGAAACTAACTACGAGGCAACTGGCTTCTTCGACTTCGATGACCTCGGGGGCTTCATCAAGTCCTTGGCAGTATTAGATGCCACTGACTTTCCGCCGGCCCCTGAGGCCAAAGTTTTCGCCGCCTTCTTTGCACGATTGAGCTCCTCCGAATACTTGGCAACAGTGTTTATCAAGGAATGGCCATATTTGGCACAGGCAGTCGCAAAAGGAGCGAATACTACCTGCTGACCATCCGCGCCAACAGGCATCGTCTTCGACACCGCAGAAGGATCTACTTCGACTCCGTGGGCTTGCACCATGGCAAGCGACATGGTTGCGCCAGCTGCGCGGAGGGAGTTCTTGTACGTGGCAGGCACACCCCCAACGAGCGACTCCACCAGCTCCTCCACATTGTCGACCAGCTCCGCCTTCGGCATCAGCTCCTCCCGGAGGCAACTCAGGGTGGCCTTGGCCTTGGACATCGGCGCTACGATCCTCGACCGCAGTTACCGCGCCCGCCAGAGCGTCATCGCGACAAAGGGCTTGTGGATCAAAACTCAAGCCGCCAGCATCTACACCAAAATACACACATGGATCAAACTTCTAGTGCCACCGGCACTACAGAGGAAGAGAAGAACATCAATAAAATATCTACCAGTAAAGGTACCTGAGAGAGCCTTGGCGACTGAGAACAGTTGCTCTTCGAACAACTTATCCCTGGCCGCAAAGGAGGCGCGCAGATCCTCTTCGCGCTTCTGGGCTTCATCACGAGCCGCGATTGCCTCGTCGCGCCCCTTCACAGCTGCGGCTAGCGTCTTCTTCAACATGGCGACATCGCGCAGTAAAGCGTTATGCTCAGCTACATGGCAGTCAATAATTGGTTGTCAGTCGAATATACCAAAACAGAGAGAGGACGAAAGGAATAAGTATAGAACACTCACTTTCGACAACGCGATGACGCGTCTACAGCATTGCATGCTGGCGACCCATCGCCATCACCTGCTCGGCCACTTGCGTGGCCTCCCTTACAAGGAGTTGTTGCACAAAGCAAGGAATCAGAGAGGGCAACAAAAGGCGATTGACTTCCACATTAAAAAAAAGGAAAGCTATACTTACATGGTCCTCCAGCGACTCCGAAGAAGTTTGCTGAACCGTCATCAAGCAACTACTCGATGCTCCCCTAAGTGAGGAGAGCTCGAAGAATTGTGCCCGGAGTGGGCCACCGCCAGAGAAGGAGCACGCTCGACCTCTACCTTGGCCCTTGAAGTCGCGACTCCCGATTCCTTCAAAAATTCGACGTCGCTAGAAGATGATGACGCCTCTTGACTGCAAGACAAAATCCGCACTCAGAAAGGGCAAACTCCAGGGCAAAGCCAGCAAGAAGAAAACAGAGAAGAATGAATGCACTAACAGAGTTACCAGTCAAATTTGTCAAGATCAAACGTGGCCTCCGCCGACTCCGACGAAGACTCCTTGGGCAATCGCATCTTCTTGCGTGAAGACAGTGCCACAGCCCTCACAGGAATGGCGGGAATTGGCGACTCCACGCCAACAGCCGCGCCTCCTAGAGTTGAAGGAGTCGACGCGTCGAAATCCCCTCTACGCGAACGTTTGCGAGTATCCGGGCTCTCGGACTCGGGGGCTTCCTCTTCCACATCGGAAGGGACAGTCGACTCAGACTCGTCCTCTTCCAAAGCTTCACAAGGAATTATCCCCTCAGGGAGGGAAGGCATACAAGGCGACACTGCCCACTCGTATATGCAAACAGTAAAGATCAGCAAACATAACAAAAAACGCAATCGAGAAAATAAGCTACTACGTAGCACAACTGTACCTCAGGAGGGGGATTCGAAGCATCAAAAGGAGGAATGACTGGCTCGTTCGGAAGCACATCCTCGAGGGTGTACTTCGTGACCAGTCACACCCTCTTATCTACCTCACTCGTGGACATGCCATCAGCAGAGACGTGAGTGGCATCATCAGCGCCACCCCATTGAAACATGGGATGGACCCTGGCCTGGAGAGCCTGAACGCGACGATGCAGCCAAGTCCTGACAAGGGCGCAACCTCCCTCTTCTACGCCTATGCGACTCTCGAGGTCGCAGACGCGCTGATATAGCACGTCTGTCTCCGCGAGTTCGGAAGGCATGATCACGTTCTTCCAAGAACACATCTTCTTGCAGGGAGTCGCGGGATCGAAAGGCGCGAGTCCAAAGTGCTCGTCCTTGGCCTTCTGGTCGCGAACATAGAACCATTTGTCCCTCCATCCCTGGACGGACCTGGTAAGCTTGATATCGAAGTAGGTGGCGGATGGGTCGACATGGATTCCGCAACCACCTACGTCATAAACTAAAGAGCCAGATGCGGACTGACGCTTCAATTTAAAGATGCGCTTGAAAAGACCAAAGTGTGGCTCGATTCCAAGCCAGCACTCGCAGAGAGTGATGAAACAAGTGATGAGGAGGAGCGAATTTGGGGACAGCTGATGGAGCTGGAGCCCATAGAAACAAAGAAGACCCCGAAGAAAGGGGTGAAGAGGCAAGGAAAGACCGCGAATGATGAATGCAGGAAACATCACTCGAAAACCAGCGGGAGGAGCAGGAATGGTCTCACCGCTGGGGACGCGCGCATCGGCGACTGCCACAGAGATAACTCCATCTTGGCGAAGAAGACGGAGATCCGACGCCTTGATGATAGAGGGACGCCATGCACCATTGGTCACGCGGGTGCCTGCGACCTTCTTCTTCCCGCCGGCGGCGGTGCTGGTGCCCGCAACAGCGGAGCCACCTTTCTTCTTCGCCGCAGCAACGGTGGCCGCGGAATCAACGACAGCGCCTCCCTTCTTCTTCCCCATTATGCGGCGGCGATGTGAGCGAAGGAAGTAGCTCGGAAACGAACGGAGCTGGTCCAGCGTCGTGGAGAAGATGGGCGCCGGGGAAAGCAGAAAAGCAACAGCAATGGCGATGGCAGCAAGGAAGAAAGAGCGCGGATGGGAAATTACCGCCGCAGCATCGCTACTTAACCCCTGGGAGATGCAATCCAACGGCTGACAAAAACCCTATTGGACGCGTGGCATGCATCGCGTTGGACACGTGGAGAAGAGGAAGTGCGAACCGTCCCCCACTTCTACCATTATGCACGGAAATCGAGGAGGCACAGTTAAAAATAAGATTACGCACGCCCAGTCAAATCAAAGTCAGAAAGTGGGACCCACCGATCGTCACGTCCCGTCAAAATCGCTCACGCGGGCAACTAAGGTCATACAAGCGTCAGCACTGACGTCACCAAGGCTATGCAGTAGAAAACTTCGACTATTTTTAGTCCTTGCTAGAGTCTTCGACTCCACCAAGCACTCGGGGGCTACTCCCATAGGGAGCGCTGGCCGCGCACCCTACGACTTTCTTTTTCTTGTTGCAGGAACACGGACAATCACAAAAGCAAACCCAACCACTCGAAACACATTTCGATTATGGACATGTGTTACTCCCATAGGGAGCGCCGGAAACAAGCAGGCAAAGACAACTGCAGTCGCAAAAGTATTTTAGTACCTGCCTGAGTCATCGACTGAAACAAGCAGGCAAAAGACGACAGTAGTCGCAAAAGTATTTTAGTACCTGCCTGAGACATCGACTGAAACAAGCAAGCAAAAGACGACAGCAGTCACAAAAATTCTTTAGTCCCTGCCTGAGTCTTCGACTCAACCAGGCACTCGGGGGCTACTCCCATAGGGAGCGCTGGTCGTGCACCCTATGATTATTTGTACAAAAAACTGTGTGTTGATAACATCCACACTCGAAACTCATGGCGACACCGCCTCATAATTTTTCCCCTACAAAGAGACTGCGTCTCCTGGGTTATCCGAATCGTCTCCGCGATGATAAAATTCGGATGCCGCGCCTACGGCGTGAAGGTAAGACCTGAATAAGGCCTGGCAACGCATTTAACTGCGCACTACCAAAAACATATCCGTGCCTACAGGCACGATGAACATGCCTTGACGGACGCGTCAAGTGCTCACATCCATATAACTGGAATTCAACTCCTGTAAGACCTCCACGACCTGAGTCGAATTACACCAGCACTTTTCCGAATTCGAGTCCGGGGACTCGAATTTGAGGAGATTACGTTGTTTCACCCTAAGGTGGTTAACTGATACCGATACTTTGGTTATATCAGGCACGTATATCAACAATCCCTATGACACAAATAAAAGCAATCGAAATGTACTCATTTAGGCACTCGAAGGCTTCAAAAAGTCCCGATTCGAATCCACGATTCCACTGGACACTCGGGGGCTACTGACATGGGTATACCCTACAGGTACTCGATCTTGGTATATACGGTCCAAATACATACAGGCCCACGGTGTCGCCAAGGGCCGGATGGAGGGACTCGATTAACCTACGGACTCTCGATTGCTTGAAGGACAAGAAGAAGCTAAAGATAGAAAGTTTGAAGGGGAAAACCCTAACTTGTAACCGACTCGACTTGCTACCTGAGACCTAGCTTATCTATATAAAGGCTAGGAGGGGGCGGCGAGGAGGACTCATCCAACCCTAGTTTCCACAACCCTTGCCAGATTGCATCTGCGCACCATTGTAACTTTCGACTCCTTTGGTAATTCCACGAGCAGACAAGCAGGAGTAGGGACCTCTACGAGGCCTGAATCTAGGTAAATCCTTTGTCCCCTGTGTGCTTGTTTGCTAGCCGATAGATGTCTCCAGCGCTCCCTCCTTCTCCAAAACCCAAGTCCATAACAATGGGCATTGACGAGTTAAACCCTCGTCAGTATCCGTGCCATAATCTACTCCGGAACCGTACTCACTTGACCATGCTTCCCTCCTTCATCAAGCCATGAGTAACACTGCACGTACGCGCAACAGCCTCTGGAATGGATTATGGACTCCTACGCCTCCTCGCACGTCACCGGTAAGATGGGTAACTTAAATACAACTCATTCTACATTAGGCCATTTTACTCCTCATACTATAATTGTTGGTGATGGATCCAAACTCTACATCTTAGCTGTAGGCTCCATCAAAATCGCGTCCCTCTCTCTCCACTTACAAAATGTTCTAGTTTCTACACAAATTGTCAAGAATCTCATATCCGTCAGGCAATTTACTCGTGACAATTGAATTTGACCCATTTGGTTTTTCCGTGAAGGACCTAGCTACCAAGACCATTCTTCTTCACTCCAATAGTGACGGGACTGACGGGGCGTTAAGTCATCAATGCCATCATTGAGGGAGTTAGGTTCAAAAAATTGGGGACCGTTGGAGGCATCGATCAACTAGCAAACAAGCACATAGGCGACACTAGGTTTTACCCAGTGATAACCCACAAGTATAGGGGATCGTGTGTAGCTTTTCAATAAGTAAGAGTGTCGAACCCAACGAGAGCTAAAGGTAGGATAAATATTCTCTCAAGTTCTATCAACCACTGATACAACTCTACGCACACTAAACGTTTGCATTATCTAAGAAATAAAACTAGAGCAGCAATACGAGTAATAGAGATAGTTTTGCATGATAATAAATAACAAGAAAGTAAAGCTAGTTGCTGTAGCAATAAAATACACTAAACTAACATAACCATGAGTGTGGAATAGTGGTGGTAATTGTGGTGGCTTTGTCCAAGTTTAAATAGAGAATAGATCGGGTTCATTGTCTTCGATGCAGGTTTCTATGTGGGAGAAGCTAAATATACATGCGCTTCACTACTTGGAATTACATATACTATATGATTGGATTGTTAGCAAACATCCGTGAGTACTAATCAATGCATTAAGGTTTCCCCAACAATAGCCTCAAGTTTAATGGTCCTCTTACTCCCATACGTGCAACGTTCCGGTTCGCGTCCTTAGGTTTCTGCCACTTTGGCAGAACTTCCCCCCTTCCTCTTACACATACTACAAACCCTATGATGTTTAATCCATGCACGCACAAATATAATGGACACCAAAGGACTGTACCATATCAACATACAACTCTAATGAACCAAATACGTTCAACCATTCAATCTAAGAACAAAGAAACTACACAAAAATGACATAGATCATAGGATTATAACTTATAGCATCAAACACCATGTTTACATAGAACGGTACAGAGGTGTGTGGGAGGATGAACCACTGCATACTAGGAGGATTAGGTGATGAAGATGGCGGTGAAGATGGTGAAGATGGCGGTGGTGGCGGCGGTGGCGGCGCAGGGGACTCCTTCCCCACCGCCAGTATCATGGCGGAGCACCGCCCCTTAGCCTCCTTCCTTCATGGCTTTTTGGGATCCCTCCCCCCATGGAGATGGGATCCATGGGGGAGGCAAACACGTGGCTTTGGTGTCTGCAAATTCGTGGGTGGAGGTGTCCTGGGAGAATTAGGTTTCCTCCCTTTATATAGCTTCTCGGATTCCCGTCACCCCATCTTGGGCTGAGTAAATCGGGCCTAAATGGCCCGTCTAGACTCGGAATTAGCTAAATTGTATGTCCAGAACGTTTGCGGAAAAATTTCCAACAACTTTGTAGTTGAAGAGTTTTCCGTTTGATGCCGTGTTCGATCCGAAACGTGACCATCTTCAAAAAGAGTTCTGAGATAGATTTCTGGAAAAATCCCAATTTGACTCAAAGTGTAAAACAAGAACATTATGCAGTTTTACAACTATTAGTGGGTTAGTCCAAATAAATAATAAACTTTATACAAAAAGTAGTGTCAAAAGCATATTATTAGCATAAAACCATCAAAAATTATAGATACGTTATGGACGCATCAACATCCCCAAGCTTAGTTCCTGCTCGTCCTCGAGTAGGTAAACGATCAAAACAATATAATTTTTGATGTGACATGCAGACAACACAATCTTGATCATCATTATTGTAAAAGCATTGATAGCTGGGATTAAGGTACTCTAAACATGAATCATGAAAGATAGAGTTCTAACAATAAGACATACCAACTATGTTGCAACATGAAAAGGCATAAACAAAAGATTCATGAATAACAATGCTTTACAATACGTTTGTTTGTTTCACATAAAGAAAACATAGCATAGTAGGATTCCGCTTGTCCATCATAGAGTAGCAAACATAAATGCATAGGACACCTTCAAAGTTCATAAGAGTGACTAGATACAAATAGTTTAAGAACAAGCAATATCAAAGTTATGCATCAATCAACAAGTCTTGAGACAATGCATAGAACTAAGAATGGCCACTATACTCTCAAAGTAGGTGCATAAATATAGAAGGTGGAGACTCAATATAAAAGTAAAAGAAAGGCCTTCATAGAAGGAAGCAGGGATTCAAGTCTCATAAAGAGCTTCCAAAAATTATTGTACTTATTAGCTTTCAGCTCTCATTGCCCCTATCATAAGCATCTTGAAGTGATTAAGGTTAAAGTGAACAAACTATGGAGTATATTCTTGACAAACTATAATTTGGAAATATCATGTCCCTTGAATACGAGGGCCGCTCCTCATGTTACTCAAGTTTAATTACCGGTAAGTTCTTGTCATAATAAGTACATGTGTATCATAGAGAACCACCAATGGGGTACCCCCTTGCCCGATGATACGGATGAATCCCCATATCAAAATGACAAGGCAAGCAGACAGCAAGAATCTCAGCAATCTTCTTATTTACCATGGGAAAATGGTGCTTTTTCTCTCTTTCCTCTTTTCTCATCTCCTTTTTTTCTCAATCTCTATCTCTTTTTTTATAAGAAGAATGCTTCATAGATTGCTCATTATGGATACGCTGCAGGTTTCCACCATGATTAGGCATGGATTAGACCGGCGGCCCAGGAGTTTCTCTAACACACATACATAACTCCATGGACTTACAAGCTCCCCTTTCATTTGACACCGACGACATCCATAGACAAAAGAGCATGATATCAACTAGGTACAATGTACAAGTGTAATGTTGAAAGTGTTCCCCATGACGGCATGGTTCTGCTAATCCCCAACATATAAGTGCAAGCATATATAACATATATGACACAATGGTTCAAGTTTATTAGGGGCAAGAAAAGTAAAGTGTGTCATCAAGTTCGTGAGAGCATTAATCACTAGTTTTCTCATAACAAATTTAATTCGGAAGGTAGATAAAAGCATGAATATACTTGGAATAGCAAATGATAATAGGTAGGTATGGTGGACTCTTTGGGGTAAATTGGTTTTATTTGGAGTTGGATGCATGAGTGGAACTCATACTTGGTTATGGAGGCTAGCAAAAGACTGGGAGCGACCAACTAAAAGAGAAATAATGCCCATAATCATGCAAAGCGACAAAACATCATTACTTAAAGCATAAAGTGATATTACAAGTAGAAAACTAAAGGATCATAAAGGCTATGGTGACATGGTGTGATGTGGCATCCCGCAAAAACCACTACTAGAAAATCGCGTTGTTTTGTGCATTGCATCTTCATGATCGCATGCTCATGTCATCATGCCACCTTGCATTTGAGCATCATCATGTCATCTTGCATTTGTTTGTATAAAACTATTTTCTAAAAGCCTATTTTTGTTTTCTAAATATCCCTGGATTAATTTTAAATTAAAACTCCGGTCTTTCCCGGGTCTTTTATTTGTCTAAAAACTATTTACAAAAGTCTATTTTAAATTAAAATAAAATTTTATAGTATTTTTGGGAGGCAGCCAGCCAGGCCCGAAAGCCCAGCCGGCCACCTCCAGATAAAAATCCTATCTAACCCAGATCCCCCCAAACCCTTTTCTACCCAAACCTAATCTACCCAGCCCCCTCCACCTCACCCTGGCCACTCACGGCTCGCCACATCACCCTGGTTCTAAATAACTTGAACTGTGTAATTAATTGTCGGGACCCCGGTTCCGCTTAATATTGCCTAATTGCATCGCATCTGTGCCATGTCATGCATCATATCATAAGCATGCCGGATCTTCTGTCGTAGTATTAAATAATGCATCCGGTGTTTCTTCTAGTGTTTGCTTCTTCGCGGATTAGGCCGATGAGTTGATGCGAGTATCGACAAGTTCTCCGGATATGAACCTTCGGCAGTGTTTCCCAGGCGAGCATCTCTTCCCCTTCTACCTATTTTGCATTTATAGTCTTTATTTCCTCCTGTTGATCTATTGCTATCCATGTCGTGATGCTTTAGTTTCTGTGCACCAGTTATATCCCGTGCAGCCTCCATATTGCCTTGGACACCTTCTAATACCTGATGTTTGGTAGATAGCTGGCCTTGCGAGTCGTAGTTGCTTGCTCAGGTGTGATCTTGTGTTGTTGAGTACCACAGTTGTTGGTATGCTGGCAGATGTTTATGGAGGAGATGCTTAATGGTGGATATGCTTAATGGTGGAGTTGATCATGACTTTAAATACAACTATTAAAATGCTAGATATAACTAATGCAGAGGCATCGGTGGGCAATAGATCTGATTTGGTTCTTCCACGCTCACTTGTGTCCCGTAGGACCCCGAGTACTTGATACCTGTTCCTTGATTTTTCGCACTATCCACATCCGGGAGGCCTTATGGACCCCCCTGAGCCAGATCTTGATTCATTCTTATTTCTTGGGGACACAAAGTAGTTTGGGGCTTTATTACTATCCTGCACTTATGCCATGCTTTACTGCTTTAATTAAGATTGTGCGTGGAGCACCTGTACTATTTAGGATCACGGAGTGTTTTTGCTGTATCGACAAGCCCAGTCACACTTTAGGGTTCCCAGTCGTTTACAGCCATTGACGCAAACCCTGGGTCCGTTCCGAAGCCGGCTAACTTCGTTGCGGGTAGCTTAGTGGGGTGGCCCCCTAAAATATTTCTGAATCCTGTGATCGCTTTGTCGTGAATGCCTTGTTGGGTTTTGAGTTGGTTTTTCCGAGGTTGATCGAGTGTGTGTTGCTATTTGTGCACCCCTACAGGGTAAAACTTTCTGAAAGCCGTGTCCGCGGTTATGGACGACTTGGAGCACAGTATCTCGATCATAGACAAGCATAACTAAAGTAGTGCTATAAACTTGACTTAATATATGACTAGTAAGCAGATGCAACTATAATGGAATGGATAATAAAAATGCCAACAACTGGTGGATCTGTGGTGATCTGTGACATACTATACCTGCCTAGTAAGTATTGCAACTCCAATGGAATGTGATAAAAGTGCCAACAACTGCTGGGTTTTGGGATTCCCCAGGACAATTATATCTGTCTAGTAAATGTTCCAACTATAACGGAATGGTGATTAAAACTGCCCACTACTTATGCTCCAGGATGACTCATGCTATCTATATCTAATTAGTAATTGCTGCAACTATAATGGAATGAGTAAAATTGCCAACGGCGTGAGTTCCTTGGTCCGACTTCCTCGTTTGGTATCGAGGGGGAAACACCAGGATGGGTTTGTTTGGTGTTAGCTTCAGGTTGGATCCGAATAGGTCTTTCTCATCCCTCTCTGATAAACGCCAGTTGTATCGAGTCTCTATAGGTTGTTTAGTGCTGCTGCGCGGCCGCTTCAGCCCACCATACCTATGTGGGCGAGAGCCGCCGAATTCTAGCCTCGCCGTGTACTGGCCTCAGTACTGACGCTCCTCTTTTTCCTTTGCCCTTTGTCGGCACCCCTTTTGTTTTAGCCGGTTTGAGATCGCCGTCGTTAGCAGGGTTACCCTTCCGGCTTGGCCTGGGCAGGGTTATGGACGCCATTGGTTATTCTTCAGGGCTCTTAGCCCCATTTGCATTTTTGTCCGTAGTCGGACGCTCTACCGTTTTCAAGGTGATTTGGATCTTTGTATTGTATATCTGTATTATTGACTCAGGGAGTCGCTGTTGTATATATATCTGTTCTGTGGGTCCCATGGAGGACAGTTGTGAAATGTTATTACTTCGTTTTCCACCCGCACGAAAGTGCCTGGTGGGCGTCCTTGAATCGTTTCTATGCGGGTTTGGCGGAAAGGGCTAAAACGTGCATAGGGCCGATTCGAGGGTGTTATAGAGTGGTATCAGAGCCCAGCAGTTACGATACCCCACAAGTCTAGCCTGTAGGATAACCTAACTAATGGCCGAAGTAGAGTGTCACAACTATTTTGCAAAATCGGTTGGATAGATCTGATTAGGTCTGCTTTTACTCCTTACCCTCTGCTATTCTCCTCCTGCGTGTTTTGGATCTGCTCTCTTATCTTTTCTTCGAGTCCAGGAATTCTCGTAGTTGGGTTTCCATCGTACCTTCAGGGTTTCGCTTCTTCCTTTGGTAACGGTGCTCCTACATCCGGATTTCATGCTATCTGAGTGATCCTTTATCTGTGGTACCATTCTTTGTTCCTTGTTTGTGCCTTTCGGTGTTTTTCGACGCGACGACATCCTCTACGCCAGATCCGATGCTGCCGCATCACCCCTTTGTTCCGAACCCCGTTTGTCGAGATCTTCAGTCTGATTCCGAGAATGGTTGCACGCTCTTCTACTGATTGTGCGGAGTAATAGTTTGGGTGCGTGATGGATTGGCCCCCATGCCGACTACTCAATCTATTTGCTCTCGTATATTGAAGTGGAATTGCATGCATCGTTCTTCTCCTTCTGTCGAAGTTGGAGGTGGCTTTGTTTGTTGATACCTCTACCTTCGCCTTTGTCCCCGGAGTGTTCTCTCGACGATCATGGACAACAACCTCTTGTTAGTGGTGTCGCGCGGATCTACACGAGGCGAGAAGATTCAGATCGCCGACCTTCTTCCCGGTACCATGAGGCGGATCTCGAGGGCGAGATCCATTGTTAGTGGTGTCGAATTGTGGCATCCCTCAAAAACCACTACTAGAAAATCACGTTGTTTTGTGCATTGCATCTTCATGATCGCATGCTCATGTCATCATGCCACCTTGCATTTGAGCATCGTCATGTCATCTTGCATTTGTTTGTATAAAACTATTTTCTAAAAGCCTATTTTTGTTTTCTAAATATCCCCGTCTTAATTTCAAATTAAAACTCCGGTCTTTCCTAGGTATTTTATTTGTCTAAAAACTATTTACAAAAGTCTATTTTAAATTAAACTAAAAGTTTATAGTATTTTTGGGAGGCAGCCAGCCAGGCCCGAAAGCCCAGTCGGCCACCTCCAGATAAAAATCCTATCTAACCCAGATCCCCCCAAACCCTTTTCTACCCAAACCTAATCTACCCAGCCCCCTCCACCTCACCCTGGCCACTCACGGCTCGCCACATCACCCTGGTCCAAGACCCACCCAACCAGCCGCCGCCACCTGCCCACACTCCCACCTGGTTCCCGCCAACCACCCACACACGGACACACCCCTGCCTGGGCACGCACCCGCACGCCGCCGCCGCTTTTCCCGCCCGCTCCCGCGCCTGGTCCACCACACCGACACGCTCCCGCCCGCGTGGACCCCGCCTGCGGAGCCGACCCCACCACGACGCGCCTCCCCATGTGTTCCTCCCCCACCGCGCGTCTTCCTCCCCTCTCGCTTCGCTCTCTCTCCCCAAGCCCGCATCACCGCCGCCTGGCCTCTCCCCTCCTCGAGCGCCGCCTGGCGCGCGCCTCCCGAGCCACCCCGCCGTCGCCTCCCCTTCTTCTCCCGCCCGTCTCTGCCACAGATGCGTCGATCTCCTCGCCTCCGCGACCTCCTCGGCCACAGCCCCGACCCCGGTCACGACCCGACGCCTGCCCTAATCCCACGTCTTCCTCCTCCCTCCTTATTCCCCACCATCGACCGGTCCGCCGTCGCCGAGCTCGTCCTTCCCGCTCCCCTGGCCGGCCGCCGCCGGGCCACCCCGCCCTCCTCTCGCCGCCCCCTCTCCAACCCCGCCTCCTTCGTCCGGTCCCCGAGCTGGCCGCGACCCTGTCCCCCTGCGTCGGTCGCCGCCTCACCTCGCCCTTCCTCGCGCCGCCCCCGGTTGCCGCTGGAGTTCGTGTCCCGCGCCCTCCTCGAGCGCCTTGGCCGTGCCCTGCTCCTCCTCGGGCCACGACCCAGCCGCTGGCCGAACCCCCCCGGGCCCCTGCCTCCCGGAGCTCCCTCTCGCTCCCTCCCGCCGGCGCGCCTCGCCGAGCTTCGCCGCCCCACGGCAACAGCGCCTGCGCCCCTGCACCTCGCTGCCCCGGGTCCACCTCGTCCCGCACCCTCCTTGCAAGCCCTGGCCACCGCGGGCCCCTGCACCACCTCCCCCAAGCGCCGCCTCTCCCATGCTCCATCCGCCGCCGCGGCGAGCCCGCAACCCCGTCAGGCCCCGCTCCGTGTTCCCGCGCATCCTCACCCCGTCGCCTGTGCTCCGCCGCATCCGGCCCGAGCCCTCGGACCCGCGCCACCGCGCACGTCTCGAGCTCGTCACCGCCTTCCTGTTCCCCTACAGCGACACCAAGATCGCCCTCCATCACCGCGGTTACACGACCTCGCGAGTCCCTGTTGTTCTGTGCCCGAGCCTAGTCCATGGTACGTTCTTGTTGGTGTGATGGTACTGAGAAGACAACCCGAGAAGATTGTGTGGTTCGGATCGACGAACCGTGATATGCATAAGGCCAACCGAAGACCGAACGGTGCTAAACCTGAGTCCGACACTGGCAATGGAAGCCGCAAGAGCACGAATTCTTCTACGCCGACACTGAGCGACAAGATCTCCGTCGTGGATCCAAGATTCGAAGACCGAACCCGATAACCGCCAAGGCCGCCGACACGGATACACCGAGTTCTCCATCGAGGACACCAAAACCGTCTACATGGAACCGAAGGACGTCAAGTTCTTCATCCCGGCACGCCAAGTTCTTCCTCTCGGACACGAAGACTTCGAGACCTGGGACGCCAAGTTCTCCTTCCCAAACGCCAAGATCGACCCGATACGCGGACCCGACAAGATCGTCCCCAACCCGTCAAGTTCGCCTACCCGGACACCGTGCGACAAGATCTACTTCCCGGATCCGAAGACCCCAGTACCCGATCCACTCAAGTTCTCCATCGACGACAAGATCGACATCGACCAGGGCGAACCCCATGTGCCTCGACGCCGAACCAAGTCCTTCTTCCCGGATGCGACATCGAGCCCCGTCGAACCCTGTCGAACCCCGAACCCCCGGAACCCAAGATCTTCCGAACCCAGATGTGTGCCCCTAAGCCTCTACTTTTATAATATGACATTACCAACTGTCGCATATTAATTGTTCATCTCGCATGCATATCTGTCTGTGGTTTGGGGCATTATGCTGATTCACCGCATAATTAAATATGGAGTCAATATGCGGAATACCTTTGTCTTCTTCCGGACTCCATTTAAATTGGTGTAGCGAACCGATGCCATGTTACGCCCTGTTTAAACCACATTTAAATTACGGGGGTTCTAAATAATTTGAACCGTGTAATTAATTGTCGGGACCTCGGTTCCGCTTAATATTGCCTAATTGCATCGCATCTGTGCCATGCCATGCATCATATCATAAGCATGCCGGATCTTCTGTCGTAGTATTAAATAATACATCCGGTGTTTCTTCTAGTGTTTGCTTCTTTGTAGATTAGGCTGATGAGTTGATGCGAGTATCGACAAGTTCTCCGGATATGAACATCCGGAAGGTCCTGCCAGCTATGCTCTTACCAAATAAGAGAATGAAATATTGTTTGAATGCCTGAGCAGTATCAAGGTCATGCCTGGCTTCTCGTCGAATATAAAGAGAATAATAAATATGCTAGAGAAAAAGTTCCAAAGCCTAAAGTCTCATGACTGCCACGTGCTTATGACGCAATTGCTTCTGGTTGCATTGAGGGGGATTCTACTAGAAAATTTTCGAGTGCCCATTGTGAATCTATGTGCATTCTGATGAGTGCGTATTTGCATCATGTTTTACACTATTATTTTGCATTGTAGATGTAGGATCTTGGTATTTTACGGCGGTCGCGCACACATTTTATGTCTGTTTTCACCAGGATCAGGACAGATGATGGATCCAATGGATACAATTCTTGGAGCAGTTGTACTAAGGAGAAAAGGAGTAAAAAACAACATAAATCGCTTATTTGGGAAATATTAATAATACCATAAGAAAACCAGAAGCAAACAAAGGAGACAGAAGGTTCAACGACCAACTAAACGACCGAAATAAATTTTCTAGCCGTATAGTTCTGGCCGTATAGTTGGCGCCGCCTCCGCCTCCTCAAATAGTTTCACCCCGTACAACTGGATCAAAGAGATGACATACAAAACACCCAGAAATTGCCAAAACCTCACCTTCAGAAGGCATCTGGAGGGGGAACTCATCCACTAGGGATCCATCTTCGCCCTGCGCAGATCTGGGAGGCTAAGGCATCGATCTTCATCATCCACCGCTGCATCACCACCATATCCATCCATCCCATCTACATCTTGTCTAGATCTTGTTGTAATTTCTATACTCGTTGTGGATTTAGACAAGTACTATTCATGTATGGTAGATTCCATTGATATTGCCATGATGTTGATTGCCTTCATGTCTGAGTAGATCATTATTTCTTGGGGAGATGGAGAAACCCTAGTATGAGATTGAAATAAGATAAAGTATATTATGATATTAATCGCTATGACCATGTGTTAGATTTTCTTCATCTTGATGTTGAGAGAAGTCGAGCTCTCAATATTTGCTTCTCATGGGGACTTAGGGAGCTACTTGTTGGTAGACGGAGGTATGTTAGCACTTATAGTGATTATAAAGTTGTTGGCACTCCTTACGTATCAACTTGGGAAACCGAGGAAACTCACAGAACACTATCCCTGCCATGGGATACGTCCTACGGTATTACGTCCCTTAATAGCACAGTAATTTTATTGATGTCGATTGCTAACTGCTGTAGTTATGAGGATGATGTGAGCAGTGGTTGCTGCCTATTTGTCCAAATACGGAGTTCCTCCTACACATACATACTTGAGAATGTTCATGATAATAATCTTTATCTTAGCTCCTTATAATGCCAGTGGTGTATCCGCTACTCCCTGAGAACGCTTTTCCCTATTGCAGTTCCAATCTCTCTTACATACGCGGTACTTACTTTCTGCATTCATTTTTTACTTTAATTTATTGTTGCTCTTATACCTAAAACCCAAAAACCCCTTTTACACAATACTCACATTTTATGTTATTACTTAGAACTTTATTTAGCATTTCTATCATAATATTTATTTCAAGAGTTATTAGACTTCATACTCCTACTCCCTGTGGGATCGATATCTTTATTTCGAAACTAGCTACAAACGATCTGTGCACTTGCAGTCATCAAGCTATTTTCTGGCGCTGTTGTAGGGTAGCTAAGCATTGTAGATCTTTTAGTTTTTGCTTATTTATTTTTATCTTGCTAAGTTTTGTTTTGAGTTATAGGTTTCCACCAACATGATGGAGTTTGAGCGTATGAGTAGTGCTAACCCACTCAACTACTTTGGGAAGCCCTATGATATTTATAAAAGAGACAACTCCAATAAGAAGACAAGGGGCTTTCAAATAAATCTCCTACTACTTGGTATTTTACACAAGAAGCAATTTACTGGAGATGAATTATATCCTGATCCATATGAGAATATAGCATGTTTCAAAGATATATGTGGCACTTTTCAATTGACGGGATATACCTCTGATGAGGTAAGGGGTTAAACTTTTTAGTCAGACTTTGACAAGTACAACTCTCTCATGGTATTGATCTCTACCCCTGAAGCCACTACTACTTGGGATAATCTAGCCTGTGAATTTCTATCAAAATATTATCCATTATCAAAATCTTTTAGAACCAGGCGTCTTATGATGACTTGGAGGAATTGCTCTAATGAAGGACTAGTAAGAGCTTATATCAGATTTAAAGATTTACTACGTCTATGTCCTCATCATGATTTGCCTGAATGGTATTTATTGCATATCTTTTATGGTAGTTTAATTGAACCTAATAAAATTGAACTAGATTCTTTCGCGGAAGGAGCCTTTATGAATCTTCCTATACCTAAAGCTTAGGCTTTATTTATTAGAATTCCTGATCATAGAGTTTCATGGAATTTTGGTCTAGGAAGTGAAAGAGGTGTAGAAATAGAACATGATTGCATTCATGACTATAATAAAAAGGGCCATGTTAAAGAATTATCTAAATTTTACTTTATCTGGATTCAGATCTTGTGTTGCAAGTTGTTAAAGCTTTTACATAACACATCAAAGCTCCGAAAGAGGGTGCGGTCAAGTATGACCCACCCCCCGAACCTGAGAAGAAAAGAGAAGATAAAGCAACACTGGCCTCCCTAGAACCAACAAAGGAAATGCCTTTACCTAACACTGCACAAAAGCATATTCTTGAATATGAACAGGTCAAAGCAGTACAGGAAAAGAAGGAAGAAGAGAGTATGCTAGAAGTCATGGAACATCTGGAAGAAACCAAAGATGAAGAGGTAACCAAGGAAGCAATTATGGCTATGTATGCACATTGTAACATAGTTGAACTTGATGAAGAGACTTCCGTATTGGTTGAAGGTAAAACAAAGGTAAAAGATGTGGGTAAGCCTATTCTTCCCTGCATATTTAAAGAAACCTCACATTATGGTTTATGTGATCTTGGCACCGAAGTTAATGTTATATCTTATGATTTCTATATAGAAATAAAAGAACAGATAGAACCGGCTACAACTGAAAATACTGATATGACAATTATGCTAGCCAATAAAAATCTTTGAATTCCAATTGAAGATGCAACTATCACAATTGGCAACAAAAACTTTACTATCGATTTTGTCCAATTATATTTGGAAGAAACTTTTTGAGTGATATAGGTGCCTATGTTGATTTTAAAAGGAGATTGTGTCTCTTAAGCTTGGGGTAGCGGAAAATGAATTCCACTTTTCCAAATTTAAAGACAGGCCTCGACAAATACAAGAACAAGAGGAAGAGAAAACTATTGAGGAAATGGCGGCTCTTTTCTTTAGCAATGAAGAAGAAGAAATAAATGAAGATCCAAATTATGAAGAAATAGTTATGAAGGACAAGTCCCTTGGAGAACTAGAAGTTGAATTTGACTCACTTCCCATTATGGGACCTCCAACTAATGAGACTTTTGAAGAGCCAGAAAAGAGAGGGGACGAGGAATTACCACCCCTAGAGTTGAATACTCTACCAGATAATCTTAAATACAGGTTTTTAGATGATACAAATAAATTTCCTGTTATTATTAGTGCCAAACTTTCAGGAGAAGAAGAAGAACTAATGAAGATACTTAAGGAGCATCGCAAATCTTTTGGGTATTCAATGGATGATTTCAAGGGCATTAGTCCCATGATAACCATCCATCGGATATTCATGGAAGAAGGTGCTAAACCAGTTGCAAAATTTAATAGAAGACTGAAACCTGAAATGAAGGAAGTGGTAAGGAAATAAACTGTACGCCTACTGGACACAATAATAATTAATCCTATTAAAGAAAGTGAATGGGTAAGTCCTGTTCATTGTGTCCCTAAGAAAGGCGGTTTTACTGTTGTTCCGAATGAAAAAATAAATTGGTACCTACTAGAACTATTGTTGGGCATAGCATGTGCATAGACTTTAGAAAATTAAATAAAGAAACTAGGAAAGATCACTATCTATACCATTCATAGATCAAACTTTAGAAAGGTTAGCAAACCATACTCATTTTTGCTACTTAGACGGATACTCTGGTTTTTCTCAAATAGTTGTTCATCCGGATGACCAACTTAAAACAACTTTCATTAGTCCTTATGGTTTACAAGCTTACCAATGTATGCCTTTTGCTTTATGTAATGCTCCAGCTACTTTTGAAAGATGCATGGCTGCTATTTTTGCGGATTTTATAGAACTTATAATGGAAGTATTTATGGATGACTTTTCTGTCTATGGAACTTTGTTTACTAGTTGCTTGGATAATCTCAAAAGAGTTTTTCAGCATTGTGAATAAACTAATCTCATTCTAAACTGGGAGAAGTGCCATTTTATGGTCAAAGAAGGAATAGTCCTTGGACACAAGGTATCAGGTAAGGGAATTGAAAGTTGATAAAGCTAAGGTTGAGGCAATAGAGAGAATGCCACAACCTAGGGATATTAAAGGTATAAGAAGTTTCCTTGGTCATGTGGGTTTTTATAAAAGGTTCATTAGAAATTTCTCTAGAATATCTAAACCTTTGACTAACCTCGTGCAAAAGGGAGTAAGATTTAATTTTGATGATAAATATCTTGAAGCCTTTAATAAACTCAAAATATCTTTATCCCGTGCTCCCATTATTAAACCACCTATCTAGGATACAACCTTTGACTTAATATGTGAAGGTAGTGATGATGCTGTAGGAGTAACTCTTGGACAACACATTGGTCACAGATTTAACATTATACATCATGCTAGTAGAACTCTAAATGGTTCTCAGAAGAATGACCCTAAGGAAGAAAGGGAACTTTTTGCTGTATTTTTCTCTTGTGATAAATTTCGTTCTTACATAGTAGATGCAAAGGTGAGAGTTCATACGGATCGTGATGGTTTAAATGAACTCCTTGAGAGGAAAGACTATAAGCCAAGACTGATCTGTTGGATTCTTTCACTTCAAGAATTTGAGTTCCAAATTATGCAGAGGCAGGAAATAAAGATGTTGGATAGAGTGTGTTTTTCGAAGTTTTTGAGGGTTTTTACCAACTATACGGGCAGAGCTATACGACCGGAGAGGAAGCTCTCGCCATATAGTTGGTCGTTAAACTCTCGGTATCATCGTAGTGAAATTGTTTTTGATATCTGAGACTATACGGTCGCAACTATACGACCGGAGCCAAAATTCTGCCGAATAGTTGGTCGTTAAACTTTCAGACACTTTTGAATTTTTATATCCGAGACTATACGATTGCAACTATATGACTGGAGCCAAAATTCCGGACATTTAGTTGGTCGTTAAACTCTCAGTCATTTTTTTGGTGTCTGTATCTATACGGTCGCAACTATACGACCAGAGCCAAAATTCCGGCCATATAGTTGGTCGTTAAACTCTCAGACATTTTTCGTTTGTCTTTTCATTTTTATTGATAAAAAATGTTATTCTCGGTTCCGAGTCATGATTTAATCGACCTAGACTTGAGATATTTTGGAAATATCTGCCAGGAACCAACTATACGACCGGAGCTATACCGACCGCGCCCGTATAGTTGGTCATTACGCGGCAGGACACTTACAAATCCGTGATTTCTTTCCTTGTTTCGTTAAGATTCTCTTCTTGGGTCACAATTTGGTGTTTCTCATGAGTTTTACCAACCTCTGACCCCCCTTATATACTGTCGTTGTCTCTCTCTCTCTCTAATCATAATCTCCATAAACCAATCTACCCCTTATTCACACGTGAGGACTCTCAACCAAGGGATATAAGCCGAGAAGAAAGGATCCTATTGTAGCATCCCATCTGGCTAACATCTGTAATGGTACTAGTATTAATAATATAATGCTACTTCTTACATGGCATTTATTGCATCTTCATTATATCATGCTCATGTCACCATGTCATATTGCATTTGCGCATCATATTAAATCTTGTGTTTGGTTCTCATCGTTTATGCCTCTTATGTTCATGCCTCTTAATAAATGCATTTGCTTCTTTATATCATATAGTTGGCTCTTGATACATGTGTACATGCCTAATATGAGTTGAGGGCATTTCTTTTAAAATCCTTCGACCTACTAACTTGTCATATCTCCTCTTATATTTGATCTCATTCTAATTCTACCATGTATATGTATGGGGGCGCTGCTATTTCCTCTTGGTATTTAAATCAAGCCCACGTATATATTGGTGTGGATCTTTTTAACTATTCCTCACATTGGTGCCTTACTTCTTCTACAATATGTTTTTCCTTCCGTAGTCTTGCATATGTCAAATCTGGCCTCTTGCATGATCTGAGGGTTATATGAATTTCAAAACAGCATACCTTTGCTCCTGTACATTCTCTGTTTTATTTCCACAACAGGGCACCACCCGGCCCGTATCGCTTCGAGATGGAAAACACGGCGCCGTTCCCCTGTTCTTCTTCTCCGTGGCTTCCTCTCTCTACAGTATGACGGTAGGGAGCAGGTGGCCGTCGCCCTCGTTATCCGCGTCAGCACATCCGCCCTCTTATCCCTAGCTGAGGCTGCCCTTGTGAACCCTAGGTCGCCTCCTTCTCCCCCTCAGTTGTCTCCACCGCCACCGCCATGGCAGCCGCCAGGCGCGCCTCCGCTCCACCATCATAGACACCGCCCCGGAGCCGAGAATCAGAGGAGCTTCGTTATCTGTGCTACACCAACCAGCTGTAGCAGAGGAATCAGAGCAGTCCAGAGCTACTTCCCCGTCTTCTTCCCAGCCGAGTCCGCAAGGGAACGCCACAGTTCGCCACCGTCTGGACTCCGTCCGTCCCCGAGCGCCACCGTCGCCGTCCTCGGTGGGAATCGATCAAGGTGAGCACCGCCTTCCTTTTCCCCACCTTTCCGCCTCCCAATCACCGTCATCGTCGCCTGAATTTCCGCCGAGGTGTACGCCCTCTCGCCATGCCGGAAGAAATTCAGATAGAATACCGGCCTGGATCCAGTTAGAAAAACTAGCTATCACTTTTGTACAAAAGCACGACCGTACCCAGGTGGTTGTAATTTGGCGTTTCCATCGTGAGGCTTGGGATCCAATCCCGTATCGGGCATATTTTTCCTTGTGTATCTTTAATCTCTGAACTTTGTTGTTAGTTAAATACCTAGTAAATCCAACGCATGGTTCAAAATCGTGCCACGCGTTTTGTCTAGCAGCAACACGATGATATCCTAGTAGCATGCACCTTGAGGATCCACCCACGAGATCCCAGTATCCAATCCCAGTTTAGCCAGATTAAAAGCCTCTTTAAATCTTGCTCTGTTATGTTTTGTTGATCTGAACCAAGGTGCATGTAAGTTTGTCAGTTTAGAATATCCGCAGTCAGCGACCAACACCATTCAGAAACTTGCAGGGTCCTCTTCAAACATGAACTGCTACGTACCCCTATGGCTTGATGCCTAGTCCCTCTAGTCAGAGATCCTGAGTTTCATTCCTAAGCCTGCAACACCCCAATCTTTTTCTCTGATTTTTTTTGAACTCTGAACCGAGCGTGTTTTATCACCGCCGTTTTCAGTTAACTTCAAGAAGTGCTGGAAGCTTTTGTAAGAAAATAGAACCATCAGACTTCAAATTCAAATCTAAATATTTTTTGAAAGTCAAATCACTTGTGAACTTTGGCCAGGTTTATAATATGTTCTGTAAAGAATTTGAGGAAAGTTCAACTACCAAACATGCTTGTTTTTTAATTATGAACAGGCTAGCCTCTGTTTAAATTGTTGCATGTTGGGAAATAATGAATATTTTCTTGATATCATTAAATGCTTTAATAATGATTTAATCTGAACCTTTTATTAATATTTCTAAAAAATACAAATGATATATGTTTTCTAATCAGAAAAATGCCAGGAAATCAAATATGCCATCCAAAATAATTTTTGAGTAAGTTAAAATTTCGAAATTATTAAAAAGTCAATAAATGCCTTTTTCTAAATAAATCTATAACTTTAATTCCGTAATTCTAAATTCGACAAATAATATGTCTAAATCGATTAGCTCGAAGAGGCCGTTCTATCTACGCATTCCATGATATCATTTGAAGCATGCATCATGTAAAACCATTAAAACCTGAATGGTTTATGCAAGTAAAATGGGCCCAAATAAATATTAGAAGTGTTAATTCTTGTTACCACACTTCACCTTGCCATGCTACATTACTACAATGCAATTGCGCATCATTACATCATGGCATGCTTTGTTTTATTGTTGCATTCTATTCATATGATTGTGCAATGTATTTATATCGGCCCTTGTGCGTTTGGCTTTTATCCGGATAGACACTGAGCAAGGAGAATACCAGGTGCCTCAGGAGTATTACCAGGATCCTTCCTATTCGACAATAGAACTATCAGGCAATCAATTCCCCATGCTTGTATACATGTAGTACATATGCTTCTATCTAACTCTTGCATTATTGAGTCGCGATTGCATTAAATTGAATCCCAAGTATTTCATAGCCTTTACTTTTACACCCCATTGAAACTTGTATCTCAATCCCATGAGCCATTACTACATGAGTTGATTGAGCCATGCGAGTCGTAGAATTGCATGTGTAGGGTTTGTGCGAGTCTTTGGATAACGAGGTACCTAAACAACTTAATCTGAGTAGTAATGGGATAACTAAGGAAAGAGGCATCGATGATCATTATCTGCTATTTGGTTCTTTACGCTCACTTGTGTCTCGTAGGACCCAGAGTACTTGATTCCTGTTCTTTGACTATTCGCACTATCCACATACGGGAGACTCTATGGATCCCCTTTTGCCTGAGCTTGATTTGCACTTTATTTTTTGGGGCCATAAACTAGTTTGGAGCTTTATTACTATCATGTACTTATGACATGCTTTACTGCTTTATTTACTATTGTGCGTGGAGCACCTGTACTGTTTAAGATCCTGTGCCACATTTATGCTGTATCGACAAGCCCAGTCACACTTTCGGGTTCCCAGTCGTTTACCACCGTCGTCGCAAACCCTGGGTCCATCTCGGAACCGGCCAACTTTGTTGCGGGTAGCTTATTGGGGTGGCCCCCTGAAATAATTTATGAATCATGTGAATGTGTTGTCGTGAGGCCTCGTTGCGTTTTATTTGGTTCTTTCCGAGGTCGATCGTGTGTGTGTTGCTATTTGTGCACCCCTGCAGGTTAAAGCTTTTAGAAAGCCGTGTCCGCGGTTATGGACGACTTGGAGCACAGTTTCTCGATCATAGGCAAGCATAACTAAAGTAACGTCTTTAATTTGACTAAGACATGACTAGTAAATAGAACAATACTCATGGAATGGTTAATACAATAGCCAACAGATGGGAGGTTCTTCCGCCTTCTTGTCGGTAAGCGAGAAGGAGGGCGAGCGAGGTTAATTATGTTGCTTATATAACTGTTACTATTAATTAACGAGCGTTCGCCTATCTCTGGTTGGGCGGATGATATAGCGTGTCTCTATAGAACTTTTAGATATTATCTTTTGCTGCAATTGCGTCACCCCAGGTTGTTTCCTTTAGATGCATTAAGACTTGCTGAGTACCCCTAGGGTCTCACACGATAAATATTTGTTCAGATGGACAGGTATACTCTCAAGAAGGTTACTGGGTTGAGGAGACGGATGATGGTGTCAACGACTATCTGGTGTAGAGATTCCGGGGATGGAGATCCATGAGATCTGTGGGCAGGATGTGCTTATTTAAGAGGCATCTTATGCTAATTTGCTTCTTAATCCGTAATCGGATCTTGTTTTCCGCTTTCACTTGATACTCTGATAGGTGATGTGTGAGGATGTATCCTAAACTATTATATCTATCTAGGATATTTGGATCTTGCCGTATGGCGTTGCAATATTTCTATTTTTTTAGATGGTGTGACTCTAATGTCTATTGTAAGTCGCAGACATACATGCTCATTTGTGTATGTCGTGGTCGTGTTACCTATCGCTTACGCTGCTCGCTCTTGTCCCGATGTTCTTGCAACTGGATAAGGGGTAGGCCGGTACCGTGCCCTGCTCCGCTTCGACGGGGCTACACGTGGGTGGCCTTGGGCCTCCGCAGTAGAATCCCTTGTGCACTTTTGGTTCATCCAGGCTTGAACTTAGAGCGTAATGTCCGAGGTATTATAATTAGTATCAGAGCCATTCCGCCCTTCAGGGTCTCAGCCAAGATGGTTGTTGTCAATCTAGAAAATATTTTGGTAGCTATGTATTCTAGGGAAAAACTAAACGTGAGAGTAGTACTGCTTCCATTTTTCTTCTTACCCACCCACCCATCCTTTTCTGGTAAGGAAGTGTAACGTTTATCAATCCTCTTCTAAAAATTCAAACTAGGATTCACGTGTTTGGGGTTTCCGTAGTACCATAGAATGTGTGTGTAATTCTTTGTCTATATGTTGCATCCAACCTTGTTGTCGAAATCTGCCTTTGGTTATCAACTGTTGGTACATTCCATACCGACAGGCTTTGTGTAAATCAACACGATCTATCTGATTCTTTGTAAACCGATACGATCTTTCTTACTCTTGGTAACCGATGCGTTCTAGTTAGGGGTGTTTGTTCTGTATCTGTTAATCTCTTCGGTTGTTCGTACGAAGGATAAGTGTTGGGTTGCACGTTTTTCCTATTCTTGTGCGAAGTAATGCTTTGAGTGCGGGATGGAGTCATGACCATACCACTACTTTTATCATTCGCTCTTGTACATTGAATGGGTGGAGCTGCTAAGCTCTAACTATTAAGTGGTTTTGCACATCTTGTTTGTATTTTAATGCCGAAATTTGCGGAAATTTTTTCTTTGGTAGATTTGTGTTCCACACTCCTTTTTAGTCGTGTGCGATATGCTAACTATATTCTAGGTGCTATGAACTTTGCTTGATATTTTAATATCATCTTAGTAAATTGTATCCTTTAATCTTGGTTAATTCTGTTTTAGTGCTATTTTGGATTATTAATAATTCTCCATTATGGTACTAATGCAAGTTTTTTCCATCAATAACAGGATGCCTCGCCTCAATGATGATGTCTCGGGTTTGCCAGAGCTGGGTGTTGTGCTTGTCAGTTTGGTGAATACTCTAGGAACTATGCAGCAAAACCAGTAGAGGTTCAAGGAGAGCGTCAGGAGGAATGAGTTCGTACCACCTCCACCACCTCCCCGGCATGGCAGCTTCAAGGAGTTTCTGAAGTTCGCCCCACGGCACTTCGAGGTGACCGCCAAGCCACTGGATGCCGACGATTGGCTCCAGGAGACCACGAGGTTGTTGGATACCGCAGATGTTGCTGAGCACGACAGGGTCAAGTTCGCCACTCACCTTCGGCGTGGCGAAGCCTCTCTTTGGTGGGAGAGCTATTTGAGAGCAAGTCCTCCTGGATTTCAGCCAACATGGGGGCAATTCTCCGATGCTTTCAAGGAACAATATCTGCCTGAAATTGTCATGGAGCGCATGAAGGAGGTTTTTCTCAATCTCAAGCAAGGAAGCGACAATGTCAGCACCTATATCAAAAACTTTGCAAACTTATCTCGCTATGGGGGTGATGAGGTTTCTGATGATAAGAAAAGATAGAAGAGGTTCCGTAAAGGGCTAAATGCTTCAATCAAATATGCCATCACTCATGCCACTGCAAACTCGTTGCTCAAGCTTCAACAAAAAGCTCTCCAAGAAGAGGCAAGTAAGCAGGCATATGATGATTCTAAGAAGCACAGCAGGGACATAGCTGGTTCTTCAGCAATGGCAACTCCTTCTAAGCGCCGTGTGTGGATTCCTAATACCGCACCACCGCTCCCTGCTCCACCAAGACCTTCAAGCTACTCGACAAGGCCACTAAACTCCTTCAACGCCGCTCCTAGAGGCTACAACCACAACTACCCTAGAGCGCCGTATGGTGGAGTCCCTGGCTACTCTGCTCCGCGTCCGTTTGGTGCTTGCTACACTTGCGGGAACACTGGGCATCAGCAATGGAATTTTCCTATGAATAACAAGGCTCTTCCTCTACCCCTGATGTCTACGCACTTATATTCTTGTAGACAGTTGTTGGGCCTCCAAGTGCAGAGGTTTGTAGAACAGCAGCAAGTTTTCCCTTAAGCGGATCACCCAAGGTTTATCGAACTCAGGGAGGAAGTGGTCAAAGGTATCCCCTCTCAAGCAACCCTACAATCAAGATACAAGAAGTCTCTTGTGTCCCCAACACACCCAATACACTTGTCAGGTGTATAGGTGCACTAGTTCGGCGAAGAGATAGTGAAATACAAGTGGTATAGATAATTATAAGTGGTAACGGTGATACAAAATACCTTGACGGCGTGTGGTTGACGTGGGAAAAGACTAAAGGCCAACTAAAATAAAGAAGGAAGCAAGCAAACATGTAATAGATCTAGTTGCAAACGGTGTTTCAATGCTTAGAAACAAGGCCTAGGGATCATACTTTTACTAGTGAACACTCTCATATAAATATCTTCTCTTTGTGATACTACTCTTAACTACTCTCCGGTTGGACACTCTAATCGTTGGTAGGGCTATAACAACACACCTCAAAGTAAGCCTTTCCCATCTAGATAACCCCACACTGTCACCTTGAGCACTAGATGGTTCCAACAAACACCACAATTTCATAGAGACATCCAACTCCAAATATAACTCATAACAAGTATTTGTAATCTCTAGCCTAAGTGCCACCATGGTTTGCATGCTGTCTCTTTTACACACATGGGGAGAGCAGAGATCTATTAAAGCACTTGAGTAGCAAGGTAGATCTATAGATTACAAGCTCATGATCTCAACAAGATCATGCATAGAGAGAGAGATGAACAAATAGCTACCGGTAGAACCCTTAGCCTCGAGAGAGAACTACTCCCTCCTCATCATGGGAATCAGCAATGGTGATGGAGATGGTGGTGGAGATCGATGGAGATGGCTCTAGGGGAACTTCCCCGTCCCGACAGGGTGCCGGAACAGAGACTTTATGTCCCCTGAATCTCCCCTTCGGTGGCGGCGGCGCTGCGGAACTTTTCATAGATTTTTGATTGACCATCTAGGGTTTTTGCCTCGGGGGAGATATATAGGCGAAAGAGGCAAGGTCGGTGGCCGGTCAGGGGGGCCACACCATGCCCTGGCGCGGCCTGGAATGGCCCGCGCCAAGGGGTAGTGTGGCCCCCCTTCATGTCTCCTTCTGGCTCCGTTAATCTTCCGGGAAAATATCAACTTTGGCTTTTGTCCGGTCCAATTCCGAGAATATTGATTTTCTGACTTTCCTGGAACCAAAAATAGCAGAAAATAGGCAACTGGCATTGTGGCTCTTGTTAATAGGTTAGTCCAAGAAATCATATGAAAAGTACTCCAAAGTGTGGACAAAACACAAGAAAGTAGATAAAACCAAGCATGGAACATAAAAAATTATAGATACATTTGCAATGTATCAACATCCCCAAGCTTAACTCCTGCTCATCCTCAAGTAGGTAAGTGATAAAAAGAAAGAATAATTTTTGAGGTGACATGCACCATCATAAACTTGATCAAAGTATTTTTAAAACATTCAAAGCTGGGATCATAGTACTTCAATCATAACATGAAAGACAAAGTTCTAGCAATAAGACAAAGAAACTATGTTGCAACATGAAAAGGCACAAACAAAAGATTCATGAATAACAATGCTTTGCAAGACGTTTGTTTGTTTCACATAAAGAAAACATAGCATAGTGGCATTCAGCTTGTCCCTCATAGAGTAGGAAACATAAATGCATAGGACACCTTCAAAGTTCATAAGAGTGACTAGATACAAATAGTTTAAAACAAGCAATATCAAAGCTATGCATCAATCAACAAGTCTTGGGACAATGCACATAGAACTAAGAATGGCCACTTTTCTCTCAAAGTAGGTGCATAAAGGTAGAAGGTGGAGACTCAATATAATGGTGGAAGAAAGGCCTTCATAGAAGGAAGCAGAGATTCAAGTTTCATAAAGAGCTTCCAAAAATTATGGTACTTATAGCTTTCAGCTCTCATTACCCCTATCATAAGCATCTTGAAGTGATTAAGGTTAGAGTGAACAAACTATGGTGTATATGCTCGACGAAGTATAAGTTAGAAATCTCATGTCCCTTGAATACGAGGGTCGCTCCTCATGCTACTCAAGTTTAGTCACCGGTAAGTTCTTGTCATCGTAAGTACATGTGTATCATAGAGAACCGCCAACGGGGTACCCCTTGCCCGATGATACGGAAGAATCCCCATATCAAAATGACAAGGCAAGCAGACAACGAGCATCTCAGCAATCTTCTTATTTACCATGGGAATATGGTGCTTTTTTTCTCTCTTTCCTCTTTTCATAATCTCTTTTTTCTCCTTTTCTCTTTTTTCTCAATATAGGACTCTTTTTTTATAAGAAGAATGCTTCATAGACAGCTCATTATGGTTACGCTGCAGGTTTCCACCATGTCGCCATGGATTAGACCAGCGGCCCAGGCATTTCTCTAACACATATACATAACTCCATGGACTTACAATCTCCCCTTTCATTTCACACCGACGACATCCATAGACAAAAGAGCATGATATCAACTAGGTACAAAGTACACGTGCAATGTTGAAAGTGTTCCCCATGACGGCATGGTTCTGCTAATCCCCAAGAAATAAGTGCAAGCATATACAACATAGATGACACAATGGTTCAAAGTGTGCCATCAAGTTCGTGAGAGCTTTAATTACTAGTTTTCTCATAACAAGTTTAAATCGGAAGGTAGATAAAAACATGAATATACTTGGAATAGAATATGCTAATAGGTAGGTACGGTGGACTCTTTGGAATAACTTGGTTTAGGGAGTTGGATACATGAGTGGAACTCATACTTGGTTGCGTAGGCTAGCAAAAGACTGGGAGCGACAAACTAAGAGAGCAATAATGGCCATAATCATGCAGAGCGACAAAACATCATTGATCAAAGAATAAAATGATACTACAAGTTGAAAACTAAAGGATCATAAAGGCTTATGGTGACTTGACATAGTCATAACATGGTGTGAGCATGCGCCAAGTTAACCCAAATAAAGCATCAAGGGAGAATACCACAATACTATGCTTTAATATGCTAAAACAACGCATGATTCTTCAAAGGCACATTAAGCAATCTCAATTGTTTATAACAAGTCATGCTACAACAAAGAATACTAAGCATAAAGCCAAAACAATATCGAACATGGCATGACAAAGCATAGGCCACAGTCAAAAACAAGCTCACTTTACCACTTAAGCATGAACTTTTCCTACTATATTCCAATCCAAACCAAACTATTTGAAAACCAATGTATGAAAGAGGGGGTCCAACCAATTTATTCAGAAAACTAAGCAAACAAAGAACACGAAAAACCAAAAAGAAAATGAAAAAGAAGACGCTCCAAGAACAACACAACTGTGTATGAAACAATATAGCGTTTGGAAGAAACCTGGGATTTTTATTGATGAAGAAGGGGATGCCTTGGGCATCCCCAAGCTTCGACGCTTGTACTTCTTGGATATTTCTTGGGGTGACATGCGTGGAATCCCCAAGCTTGAGCTTTAGTCCATTCTTCATCTCATTACTCATTCCTTCTATACACCTGAAACTTTTCCTTCATACAAAAATTCACACAATCTTTATTAGCAACATTAGTGCACTCAAGATAATAAGTCTTTAGGTTCAGTTCTAACACGAATAAAACTTCCATTAAAACACAAGCTACTGTAGCACTTGCTTCAAAAAGCTCAATTGCCCAAAAGAACTCAAAAAGGAACCAACAAGAAGCAAATGCAGAAAATGGCAGAAATCTGTCAAAACAGACAAGCAGGTAAAGACGATTTTTTTCGAAGACATTTTGTTGCTCAAATCAAAAAGTGTTGAACTAACGAAAGTTAGATAAAAAATCTGGGTCATAAGCACAAAATGTCACGCCTCAAAAGGACGTACAGAGATTTTACATGAATTTTTACGGTGAAGCAAAAAATCTGTTTCAGGACAGCAACTTTTCCAATCATAACTTCGCTCTCATTAGAGGTTACTCTTGGCACAAAAAGCAAATAAAAAGTATAAGGAGCCGTTATTACTAAAGTAATAACTTCCAAGACTCATTTAAAACTTTTGGGTTATCTCCCAATAAGTACTTTTGTTTAACGCCTTTAAGTTAGGCATGAAAGTTTGAGAAGATGCTCACATAAGAAATATGAATTGAAGTAAAAGAGAGCATCAAGAAGAAAATTCAAAACACATGTAAGTCTAACCCACTTCCTATGCATAGGAATCTTGTAAAGAAACAAGTCATGAAAGCACAAAGCAACAAGCATAGTAAAGCAAAACAAGTGCAACTTCAAGACTTTGAACATAAAGAGGGGAAACTTAATATTATTGAGATGCATAAAACCATGTTTCCCTCTCTCATAGTAACTTTCAGTAGCATCATGAATAAAACTAACAATATAACTATCACATGAAACATTCTTATCATGAGCCACATGCATATAACCATTATTACTCTCCACATAAGCATAGTCATTCTTATTAATTGTGGTGGGAGCAAATTCAACAAAATAGCTATCATTATTATTCTCATCACCAAAATCATCAAATATAGGAGACATATTGTAATCATAATTAATTTTCTCCTCAATAGTAGGTGGACTGAAAATATTATACTCATCATTGTAATCATCATATATTAGAGGTTTGGTATCATCATAAGCAATAGAATAGCTATCTTCCAAAGCTGGGGAACTAAAAAGATCATTTTCATAAAAACTAGCTTCCCCAAGCTTAGACTTTTCCATAGCATTAGCAATAATGGTGTCCAAAGAATTCATACTAACAACATTGCTATTAGCATGCAAATAAAGTTCCATAGGTTTTTTAATTTTCTCTTCAAACACTTCATGTCCTAACTCAAGATAAATACTATAAAGCTCTCTAATTTTTTTGTTGTTTTCCATTAAGCCTAACTAGTGAAAACAAGAAACAAAAAGACAAAATTGCAGAATCTAAAGGAAATAACTTCGAGCACTCACACCGGAGGATGTGAGTACCTTTTACCTTACCTCCTCGGCAACGGTGCCAGAAAATAGCTTGATGTCTACGCACTTCTATTCTTGTACACAGTTGTTGGGCCTCCAAGTGCAGAGGTTTGTAGAACAGCAGCAAATTTTCCCTTAAGTGGATAACGCAAGGTTTATCGAACTCAGGGAGGAAGTGGTCAAAGGTATCCCCTCTCAAGCAACCTTGCAATCAAGATACAAGAAGTCTCTTGTGTCCCCAACACACCCAATACACTTGTCAGGTGTATAGGTGCACTAGTTCGGCAAAGAGATAGTGAAATACAAGTGGTATAGATAATTATAAGTGGTAACGGTGATAGAAAATACCTTGATGGCGTGTGGTTGACGTGGAAAAAGACTAAAGGCAAACTAAAATAAAGAAGGAAGCAAGCAAACATGTAATAGATCTAGTTGCAAACGGTGTTTCAATGCTTAGAAAAAAGGCCTAGGGATCATACTTTCACTAGTGAACACTCTCAGATAAATATCTTCTCTTTGTGATACTACTCTTAACTACTCTCTAGTTGGACACTCTAATCGTTGGTAGGGCTATAACAACACACCTCAAAGTAAGCCTTTCCCAACTAGATAACCCCACACTATCACCTTGAGAACTAGATGGTTCCAACAAACACCACAATTTCATAGAGACATCCAACTCCAAATATAACTCATAACAAGTATTTGTAATCTCTAGCCTAAGTGCCACCATGGTGTGCACGCTGTCACTTTCACACACATGGGGAGAGCATAGATCTATTAAAGCACTTGAGTAGCAAGGTAGATCTATAGATTAGAAGCTCATGATCTCAACAAGATCATGCATAGAGAGAGAGATGAACACATAGCTACTGGTAGAACCCTTAGCCTCGAGAGAGAACTACTCCCTCCTCATCATGGGAATCAGCAATGGTGATGGAGATCGATGGAGATGGCTCCGGGGGAACTTCCCCGTCCCGGAAGGGTGCCGGAACAAAGACTTTCTATTCCCCGAATCTCCCCTACGGTGGCGGCGGCGCTGCGGAACTTTTCATGGATTTCTGATTAACCATCTAGGGTTTTTGCCTCGGGGGAGATATATAGGCGAAGGAGGCAAGGTCGGTGGCCGGCCAGGGGGACCACACCATGCCCTGGCGTGGCCTGGGCTAGCCCGTTCCAAGGGGTGGTGTGCCACCCCGTGGCCCCCCTTCGTGTCTCCTTCTGGCCCCCCTTCGTGTTACTAGCTGAGCTTTGGTAGGGCGCACTACCGGTGCTAGTAGCAACGTGGAGACCTGCACAACACAACCACAGAACTTTGTCCCCAACTTGCGATGAGGTTGTCCATCTCACCCTGTTTTGCGGAAAACAAAGGATTAAATGTATCGAATGGAAAGAAGTAAAAGTTTGCAGAAAGTAAACACAAAGAAGTAAACAGTTGTAGATTGTATGTAAAGAAAAAGGATCGGGATCCATAGTTCACTAGAGCTGGCTCTCCTTAGATAGATAACATGCTAGGTGAACAAATTACAGCGGGGCAATTTACAAACACCGAGAAAGCAATACATGCATATACTAATCATCTTGACTCCTTTGAGACTTGATTGGGCATTACAACATAATACATAGACCGCCATCCAACTGCATCTATGACTAATAATCCGCCTTCAGGTTATCATTCGAACCCCCTCTAGTATTAAGTTCCAAGCAACAGATTATTGCTTTACGAACTGCGTGTAAAGTAAACAATACGATTGTTTTATGAACAAAGGATTGTTGTTTTCTCCCTAGTAGCAACAACACATCTAGTACCTCAGAGATTTCTGTCACTTCCCTAGATTACCAGAGGCATGTACCCACTATCGAGCATAAATACTAACTCTTGGAGTTGCTAGCATCTACTTGGCCAAGATAGCTACTAACAACGGAAAGCATGCAAGATCACAAATAACAAAGACATGATAGAATCAATAATCAATCTGAAATAGCATCTCAATATCCATCGGATCCCCGCAAACACAACATGTATGAATTACAAATAGATGATCTTGATCATGAACGGAGCTCACAAGATCTAAATATGAAAGCACAAAGGAGGAGAACCAGCCATCTAGCTACTACATGGATCCGTAGTCCAAGGATGAACTACTCACGCATCACACCGGAGGCTTGCATGGTGATGAAGAAGGCCTCTAGGGTGAATTCCCCTCTCCAGCAGGGTGTCGGGAAGAGCTTCTGATCCCTCCCGATCTAGGGTTGGAGATGATGGTGGCTATAGACTCTTTCGTGGATTTTTGATCGGGTACTTAGGGTTTTCGTCCCGAGGGCAATATATAGGCGGAAGGAGAGGCCGAGGGGACGCCGAGAGCGGCCACACCACCCCCTGGCGCGGGCCAGGCCTGGTCGCTCGGCCAGGTGGTGTGGTGGCCCCCAGGCCCTTCTCCGTCTCGTATTCTGGCACTTGATCCGTTCTGGAAAAATAGCCACTTTGGCTTTTGTCCCGTCCAATTCCGAGAATATTCATTTTCTGACTTTCCTGGAACCAAAAAGAGCAGAAAACAGGCAGCTAGCACTGTGGCTCTTGTTAATAGGTTAGTCCAAGAAATCATATGAAAAGTACTCCAAAGTTGGAACAAAACACAAGAAAGTGGATAAAACCAAGCATGGAACATCAAAAATTATAGATACATTTACAATGTATCAACATCCCCAAGCTTAACTCCTGCTCGTCCTCGAGTAGGTAAGTGATAAAAAGAAAGAATAATTTTTTAGGTGACATGAACCATCACAGACTTGATCAAAGTATTTGCAAAACATTCAAAGCTGGGATCATATTACTTCAATCATAACATGAAAGACAAAGTTCTAGCAATAAGCAAAGAAACTATGATGCAACATGAAAAGACACAAACAAAAGATTCATGAATAACAATGCTTTGCAAGACGTTTGTTTGTTTCACATAAAGAAAACATGGCATAATAGTATTCAGCTTGTCCCTCAATAGAGTAGCAAATATAAATGCATATGACACCTTCAAAGTTGATAAGAGTGACTAGATACAATAGTTTAAAACAAGCAATATCAAGTTATGCATCAATAAACTAGTCTTGGGACAATGCACATAGAACTAAGAATGGCCACTATGCTCTCAAAGTAAGTGCATAAAGATAGAAGGTGGAGACTCAATATAATGGTGGAAGAAAGGCCTTTGTAAAAAGGAAGTAGGGATTGAAGTCTCATAAAGAGCTTCCAAAAATTATGGTACTTATAGCTTTCATCTCTCATTGCCCCTATCATAAGCATCTTGAAGGTGATTAAGGTTAAAGTGACACAACTAAGAGGATATGCTTGACAAGTTATAAACCGAAATCTCATGCCCCTTACTTATGAAGACCGATCCTCATGCTACTCAACTTCAGTCACGAGTAAGCTCTTGTCATTGTAAGTATACGTGTATCATTAAGAACCGCCAACGGGGTACCCCTTGCACATGATACGGGAGCTTTCCCATAATCAAAATGACAAGGCAAGCAGACAATGAGCATCTTAGTGATGTTTTTATTTGCTATTTGCATAGGTTTTTATTGAGGATGCTTCATAGAGTGCTCATTATGGTGATGCTGCAAGTTTCCACCATGATTAGGCATGGCTTAGGCTAGCGGCCCAGGCGTTTTTCTAGCACACATACAAACTCCATGATCTTACAAGTTTCACTTTTATTTCACACTGCCGGGATCCGTAAGCAAAAGAACATGATATCAACAGGGTACAAAGTACAAGTGCAATGTTGAAAGCGTTCCCCATGAAACATGGTTCTGATAATTTCAACTTATAAAGTGCAACAATATACGCAACAAAGAAGGACCCAATGGTTCAAGTTTATTAGAGGAAAAAAGTAAAGTGTGCCATCAAGTTCGTGAGAGCTTTAATCACTAGTTTTCTCATAACAAGTATAATTTGGAAGGTAAACAAAAACATGAATATACTTGGAATAGCATAAGCTAGTAGGTAGGTATGGTGGACTCTTTGGAATAACTTGGTTTAGGGAGTTGGATACATG
Source organism: Avena sativa (assembly GCA_916181665.1). Classification (NCBI taxonomy): domain Eukaryota; kingdom Viridiplantae; phylum Streptophyta; class Magnoliopsida; order Poales; family Poaceae; genus Avena; species Avena sativa. Next base: position 419,287,747 of record OV702289.1, on the reverse strand, counting down.
AGTGGAACTCATACTTGGTTGTGGAGGCTAGCAAAAGACTAGGAGCGACAAACTAAGAGAGCAATAATGGCCATAATCATGCAGAGCGACAAAACATCATTGATCAAAGCATAAAGTGATACTACAAGTTGAAAACTAAAGGATCATAAAGGCTATGGTGACTTGTGACAGTCATAACATGGTGTGAGCATGCGCCAAGTCAACCCAAATAAAGCATCAAAGGAGAATACCACAATACTATGCTTTAATATGCTAAAACAACGCATGATTCATCCAAGGCACATTAAGCAATCTCAATTGTTTATAACAAGTCATGCTACAGCAAAAAATACTAAGCATAAAGCCAAAACAATATCAAGCATGGCATGACAAAGCACAGGCCACAATAAAAACATGCTCTTTTTACCACATAAGTTTGAACTTTCCTACTCTTTTCCAAACCAAACCAAACTACTTGCAAACCAATGTACGAAAGAGGGGGTCCAAACAATTTATTCAGAAAACTAAGCAAACCAATAAAACTAAAAACCAAAACGAAAAAGAAAAAGAAGACACTCCAAGAACAACGCAACTGTGCATGAAACAATAAAAATGAAGCGTTTGGAAGAAACCTGGGATTTTTATTGATGAAGAAGGGGATGCCTTGGGCATCCCCAAGCTTTGACGCTTGTACTTCTTGGATATTTCTTGGGGTGACACGAGTGGCATCCCCAAGCTTGAGCTTTAGTCCATCCTTCATCTCATTGCTCATTCCTTCCATACACCTGAAAATTTTCCTTCATACAAAACTTCACACAATCTTTATTAGCAACATTAGTGCACTCAAGATAAATAAGTCTTAAGGTTCAGTACTAACACCAAATAAACTTTCATTAGAACACTAGCTACTGTAGCACTTCCTTCAAAAAGCTCAATTCCCCAAAAGAACTCAAAAAGGAACCAACAAGAAGCAAATGCAGAAAATGGCAGAAATCTGTCAAAACAGACCAGCAGGTAAAGAATTTTTTTTTCTAAGACCTTATGTTGCTCAAATCAAAAAGTGTTGAAGTAACGAAAGTTAGATAACAACCTGGGGCAGAAGCATAAAAATTACAGCTCAATCCGACATACAGAGCTCTCTCACGAATTTTTACGGTGAAGCACAAAAATCTGTTTCGGGACAGCAACTTTCCCAATCACTACTTCACTCTCATTAGAGGTTACTCTTGGCACAAAAAGCAAATAAAAAGGATAAGGAGAGGTTATTACAGAGATAATAACTTCCAAGACTCATCTAAAACTTTTGGGTTATCTCCCAATAAGTACTTTTCTTTAATGCCTTTAAGTTTGGCATAAGAAGCAAAGAAAGAATCAAGTGTTCTCAAATGAAGAAGCATTAAAACCAAACGTTGTTTTGATAGGAGAAGCAAAAGATATATTTTCTATCTTTCTAAGAAAGTGTTCTATACCTTTATTGAGTGGGAGTTGATATTTAATGGTGCCTTCTTTCATATCAATGATGGCACCAACAGTTCTAAGAAAAGGTCTTCCCAAAGTAATAGGACAAGAAGCATTGTATTCAACATCCAAAACATAGAAGTCAACGGGGACATAGGAATCGTTAACCATAATAAGGACATCATTAAGACTCTCCATGAGTTTCTTTTTAGCATTATCATGAAGTGGGACATTCAAATAACAATCTTCAAGAGGAGGCAAATCAAGCATATCATAAATCCTTCTAGGCATAATACAAACACTACTACCAAGATCACATAAAGCTTTGAAATCAAAGTCATTCACTTTCATGTTAATGATGGGTTCCCAACCATCCTCTTGTTTTATAGGAATAGAAGCTTTATGTTTCATCTTTTCTTCCTTAATCTTTATGGGAGCATCGGTAATGTGTTTTGTAAAGGCCATGTGCTTAGCACTAGCATTAGGACTTTTAGCAAGCTTTTGTAGGAACTTAATAACTTCAGAGATATTGCAACCATCAAGATCAAAATCAAATTTCTCATCTAAAGTAGTATAACTATTACTAGCCTCAACACTAGTGGTGGTGATAGTAGAAACACTAATGTTTCTAGCAATTTCATCTTCTCTTCCCCACTTAGCATCTAATTCAGCTAATAGTCTAACATTTTCATCAATTCTTACTTGCATAGCATTGGTAGCTGCAAAGGGATTATCATTAGTTTCAGGTTTAGCAGCCATTTTATTCAAAGAAGATTGAGCTTTAGCCAAATATGCTATATTTCTTTCAGCATTAGAGAGTTTTTCCTCAATAGTTTTATTGAAAGCAGTTTGTTTACTAATAAACTCTTTAAGCATAACTTCAAGTTCAGAGGGAGCACTCTTATTATTGTTGTAAGAATTTACATAAGCATTACCATTGTTGGGAGGATATGGCTTATAATTGTTGTTACCAAAATTGTTCCTATAAGCATTATTACCATAAGCATTGTTGCCAAAATTATTATTTCTTATGAAGTTCACATCAACTTGCTCTTCTTGAGCAACTATGGAAGCTAAAGGAACATTATTTGGATGAATATGGGCTTTCCCATTAACAAGCTTAGACATAATAATATCAATCTTATCACTCAAGGAGGAGGTTTCCTCAAAAGAATTTACCTTCTTACCTTGTGGAGCTCTCTCAGTATGCCATTCAGAATAATTACCCATCATATTGTCCAGAAGTTTTGTTGCAACACCCAAAGTGATGGTCATAAAGGTACCTCCAGCAGCAGAATCCAATAGGTTCCTTGAAGAATAGTTCAATCCTGCATAAAAAGTTTGGATGATCATCCAAGCGATCAGTCCATGAGTGGGACAATTCTTTACCAAAGATTTCATTCTTTCCCAAGCTTGAGCAACATGCTCATTATCAAGTTGTTTAAACTTCATTATTTCACTTCTCATGGATATAATCTTAGTAGGAGGATAGTATTTTCCAATAAAAGCATCTTTGCACTTAGTCCAAGAATCAATACTATTCCTAGTTAAGGAATTCAACCATTCTTAGTCCAAGAAAGGAAACAATTTCAGCTTAATAATATCACCATCTATATCCCTATGCTTTTGCATCTCACAAAGTTCAACAAAGTTATTTAGATGGGAAGCAGCATCGTCATTACCGATACCAGAAAATTGTTCTATCATAACAAGATTGAGCAAAGCAGGTTTTATCTCAAAGAAAGTATTTTCAGCCACAGGTGGAGCAATAGGTGTGCTCATAAAATCATTGTTGTTGGTGCTAGTGAAGTCACACAACTTAGTGTTTTCAAGAGTAGTCATTTTTTTGGGTTTTCAAATAAGAAAGCAAACTAGTAAAACTAATTTTTTTTGTGTTTTTGATAACAAAACAAGCAAACAAAGCAAAAAGAAACTAAGCAAAACAAAAACAACAAAGTAAAGAGATTGATTATGAGGGACTCCCCTTGTGAAGATGTCCTTGACTCCCCGGCAACGGCGCCAGAAAAGATCTTGATGTGCTTGTCGTTCGACGTAGAGCTCGTTGGGAACCCCAAGAGGAAGGTATGATGAGCACAACAGCAAGTTTTCCCTCAGTTATGAAACCAAGGTTTAATCGAACCAGTAGGAGCAAGGAAACACCCCAAAGGTGTTACTAGCTGAGCTTTGGCAGGGCGCACTACCGGTGCTAGTAGCAACGTGGAGACCTGCACAACACAACCACAGAACTTTGTCCCCAACTTGCAATGAGGTTGTCAATCTCACCGTGTTTTGCGGAAAACAAAGGATTAAACGTATCGAATGGAAATAAGTAAAAGTTTGCAGAAAGTAAACACAAAGAAGTAAACAGTTGTAGATTGTATGTAAAGAAAAAGGACCTGGATCCATAGTTCACTAGAGGTGGCTCTCCTTAGATAGATAACATGCTGGGTGAACAAATTACAGCGGGGCAATTGACAAACACGGAGAAAGCAATACATGCATATACTAATCATCTTGACTCCTTTGAGACTTGATTGGGCATTACAACATAATACATAGACCGCCATCCAACTGCATCTATGACTAATAATCCACCTTCAGGTTATCATCCGAACCCCCTCCAGTATTAAGTTGAAAGCAACAGATTATTGCTTTACGAACTGCGTGTAAAGTAGACAATACGATTGTTCTATGGACAAAGGATTGTTGTTTTCTCCCTAGTAGCAACAGCACATCTAGTACCTTAGAGATTTCTGTCACTTCCCTAGATTACCAGAGGCATGAACCCACTATCAAGCATAAATACTAACTCTTGGAGTTGCTAGCATCTACTTGGCCAAGATAGCTACTAACAACAGAAAGCATGCAAGATCACAAATAACAAAGACATGATAGAATCAATAATCAATCTGAAATAGCATCTCAATATCCATCGGATCCCCACAAACACAACATGTATGAATTACAAATAGATGGTCTTGATCATGAACGGAGCTCACAAGATCTAAAGATGAAAGCACAATGGAGGAGAACCAGCCATCTAGCTACTACATGGATCCGTAGTCCAAGGATGAACTACTCACGCATCACATCGGAGGCTTGCATGGTGATGATGAAGGCCTCCAGGGTGAATTCCCCTCTCCGGCAGGGTGTCGGGAAGAGCTTCTAGGGATGGAGATGACGGCAGCTATAGACTCTTTCGTGGATTTTTGATCGGGTACTTAGGGTTTTCATCCCGAGGGCAATATATAGGCGGAAGGAGAGGATGAGGGGGTGCCGGGAGCGGCCACACCACCCCCTGGCATGGGCCAGGCCTGGCCACGCGGCCAGGTGGTGTGGTGGCCCCCAGGCCCTTCTCCGTCTCGTATTCTGGCACTTGATCCCTTCTGGAAAAATAGCCACTTTGGCTTTTGTCCCGTCCAATTCTGAGAATATTCATTTTCTGACTTTCATGGAACCAAAAACAGCAGAAAACAGGTAGCTGGCACTGTGGCTCTTGTTAATAGGTTAGTCCAAGAAATCATATGAAAAGTACTCCAAAGATGGAACAAAACACAAGAAAGTGGATAAAACCAAGCATGGAACATCAAAAATTATAGATACATTTACAATGTATCAATGGAACATCAAAAATTATAGATACATTTTCTATGTATCAACCCCCTCCAAAACCTGCTTCGACTACTGCTGCTCATGCACCTGCACCATGGGCTCTCAACATCAACACTAAGCCCGGGTGCACTGTTGGTCGCGCCAACAACATCCATATTGCTCAAGTGGAGCATGCTCCTCTAGTTGTGATGGGTACGCTCCCTATTAACTCAGTCCCTGCACAAGTTTTATTTGATTCTGGAGCATCGCATTCTTTCGTATCCTTCAAGTTTGCTGAAAATAATGGGTTACCTTCGGATGCCTTGCCTGCTCGCCTTGTGGTTCAATCTCCGTGTTCAAACATGAGGGCTTCCAAGATCAGTACAGGCAATCAAATTCAAATTGGTGGGTCTTCATTTTTGGCTTCCTTGATTATTCTTGGCAGTTCAGATATTGAGGTCATATTGGGCATGGACTGGTTAAAATCCAATGAAGTTGTGATTGATTGTGCTGAACATTCGGTTTCCTTAATAATTCTTGAAGGCCACATAGTATATTCTCCAACACAAACTCCTTCTATTCAGGTCTACTCTTTGGGTGTCCAAAACATTCACATTATGGAAGCATTGCAAAATGTCCCTATGGTCTGTGAGTTTCTAGATGTGTTTCGAGAAGAGTTACCAGGTATGCCTCCTGACCGAGAGGTCGAGTTTGTGATTGATCTTGAACCTAGAACCACTCCTATCTCCAAGTGGCCTTATAAAATGGGTCCTGCAGAGTTGGCTGAACTCAAACGGCAGCTTGATGAACAAGAAAACTTGGGTTTCATTCAGCATAGCACTTCCTCTTGGGGCAGCCCAACAATCTTTGTGAAGAAGCGAGACCGGACTGATCAACTTTGTGTTGACTACCGAGCTCTCAACACAAAAACCATCAATAATAAATATCCCCTTCCACGGATCAATGATCTCTTCGATCAGCTTGCAGGAGCAATGGTATTCTCCAAGGTTGACTTGACAAGTGGTTATCATCAAATCAAGATTCGCAAGGAAGATTTCCTAAAATAGCTTTCACCACTCGCTATGGCCTGTATGAGTACACGGTCATGTCCTTCGGCCACACCAATGCTCCCGCTACATTCTCAAGGCTTATGAACTCAGTTTTTATGGAGTATCTTGATAAGTTCGTGGTGGTCTATCTTAATGATATTCTGGTATATTCCAAGTCAAAAGAAGAACATGCGGAACATCTCCGTTGTGTTCTTACACAGCTTCGTGAGAACCGTCTGTATGCAAAGTTCTCCAAGTGCGAATTTTTGGCTTCCTGAAGTCACCTATCTGGGGAACGTCATTTCTGCTAAGGGCATTGCTGTCAACCCAGAGACTGTGCGGACAATTGTGGAGTGGCTCCCTCCCAAAAATGTCAAAGAAGTCCGGAGTTTTCTTGGATTGCCTAGTTATTATTGTCGGTTCGTTCAAAACTTCTCAAAACTTGCTAAGCCTCTTACCGATCTCCTCAAGAAAGGCAAGAAATACCTTTTGTCTCCTGCATGTGAAGCAAGCTTTAAAACCCTTAAAGAGAATCCCACCTCCACTCCAGTCTTGATTCATCCAGATACATCAAAACCGTTTCAGATCTTTTGTGATGCCTCTCTCCAAGGACTTGGCATGGTCCTCTTGCAAGACAAGCAAGTCGTTCTTATGCTTCCCGTCAATTTAAGACTCATGAGCTAAACTATCCAACGCATGATCTTGAACTTGCAGCGGTGGTCTTCGCCTTGAAACAATGGAGGCACTACATGCTGGGAAACCGTTGTGAGATCTTCTTGGACCACAAAAGTCTGAAATATATCTTCACTCAGCCGGACCTCAACCTTCACCAGAGGAGATGGATTGAAACTATAAACGACTTTGATCTTTCGATCAACTACACTCCGGGCAAAGCAAATTTCATGGCCGATGCTCTCAGCCGAAAAGCTTTTGTCAATAACCTCATGGTGGAAAAACAACAACCTCTCTTGTGCGACGAATTCCATCAACTCAACCTCGAGTTTGTACCTCAGGGATATCTTCATAACTTGATAGCTACCCCTCTCTTGGAAGAAAAAGTTGGCTCCATTCAACTTGGTGATCCTTACACTAAAAACATCATCTCCAAGATTCAGCTTCCGAAGTATGAACCTTTCCACCTTGACGACCAATGCACTCTATTCTTTAAGCACCGGATGTTTGTTCCGAAGTATCTGGGTTTGAGAGAGCAAGTTCTTAAAGAAGCTCATGATTCTGTTATTTCTATCCACCCTGGCAGCACTAAGATGTACATGGACATGAAAACACAATATTAGTAGCCTAGATTGAAACGATATTGTGCCAAGTATGTCTTCGAGTGTGATGTCTGCCGTAGAGTGAAAGTTGTTCATCAAAAACCTTCTGGCCTTCTTCAACCATTGAAGCCTCCGGAATGGAAATGGGAGAAAGTGGAAATGGACTTCATAACTGGCTTTCCAAGGTCGCAAAAAGGCAATAATGCAATCTTTGTTGTCATTGATAGGCTCTCAAAAGTGACTCACTTCTTTCCAGTCAATGAAACAATTTCTGGTAGTCAGCTGGCCGAGCTCTATATCAACAGAATTGTCTCTTTGTATGTGGTTCCTCTCGTAATTAGCTCAGACCGTGGGAGTATCTTTACCTCCAAGTACTGGGAGAGTTTCCAACAAGGCTTGGGAACAAAGCTAAACTTCAGCACCGCTTACCATCCTCAATTGTGTCATTTCTTTTGGCATGAAGTGGGAAGAGTGCCCCCCATATGCTGAATTCTCTTACAACAACAACTTCCAAAAGAGTCTCTAGATGGCACCATTTGAGGTCCTCTATGGTCAGAAGTGTCGAACTCCGATTGGTTGGTCAGGGGCAGGTGAAATAAAATTGTTTGGCCCCGACATTGTCACTCAATGAAAAGAGAAGGTTCTTATCATTCTTGAGAACCTAAAAGTTGCTCAGAGTCGTCAGAAAAGCAACTATGACCGAAGGCACACGGACATGGAATATGTCTCTTGTGATCTTGTTTACCTTCGTGTCACTCCCATGAGAGGCACACATCGCTTCGGTATCAAAGGCAAGCTGGCTCCTAGATACATCGGTCCTTTCAAAATCCGTGAAAAAAGAGGAGAAGTGGCTTATGCACTCTAGCTTACTGAAAAACTCAAGGTTCACGATGTCTTCCACATATCTCAACTCAAGAAGTGCTTCAAGGATCCTGGTACGACCGTGGACCACGAGCTCATCAATCTCCAAGAAGATCTTTCCTATAAAGAACATCCTGTCAAAATTCTTCAAGTCACAGAACAGAAGACTCGCAACAAGTCTATCAAGTTCTGCAAGGTGCAGTGGTCACACCATTCCGTGGATGAAGCCACTTGGGAGTGTGAGAACGACCTCCATTCCGAGTACCCTGTTCTCTTTGAGTCTTCTTCTTCCTAGAATCTCGAGGCGAGATTCATGTTTAGTGGGAGAGAGTTGTAGCATCCCATCTGTCTAACGTCTATAATGCTACTAGTGTTAATAATATAATCTTGTGTTTGCGCATTGCATTTGCGCATCATATTAAATCTTGTGTTTGGTTCTCATCGTTTATGCCTCTTATGTTCATGCCTCTTAATAAATGCATTTTCTTCTTGATATCATGTAGTTGGCTCTTGATACATGTGTACATGCCCAATATGAGTTGAGGGCATTTCTTTTAAAATCCTTCCACCTACTAACTTATCATATCTCCTCTTCTATTTGATCTCATTTTAATTCTACCATGCATATGTATGGGGGCATTTCTATTTCCTCTTGGTATTTAAATCAAGCCCACGTATATATTGGTGTGGATCCTTTTCACTATTCCCCACATTGGTGCCTTACTTCTTCTACAATATGGTTTTTCTTCCATAGTCTTGCAGATGTCAAATCTCGCCTCTTGCATGATTTGAGGGTTATATGACTTTCAAAACAGCATACCTTTGCTCCTGTACATTCTATGTTTTATTCCCATAAAATAATTCATAATAGTCAAAACAATTTCCTGATGTTTCCGTCGTTAGAAATCATATTCTTGTGTCTTCCTAGAAGCCTTCTTTTCCCCGTACCTAGTCATTCTTTTGCCCAAATTTTTATTTTCGGTACATCAAGGTTCTTAGGATGATGAGCTTCTGCTAATTTTGCCCTGTATGAAGATCATTTAAAAACTAAATTAAATCAAAGACCCTTTTCAATTTCTAGGCAGAGCACCTGTTTGGGTTCAGTCTGAACCACAGTCTAAGATCTGTAGGAGAGGTTCAGTTAACAGTTGCGGCAGTTTCAGGGTCAGAGGTAAGCGAGCAGAAGTAGTGACAGCAAATAGCAGCAGCATCAGGCAGTGCTGTATCGCTAGCAACTGGTAGACGCACCAGCAGCAGGGCACCACCCGGCCCGTATCGCTTCGAGACGGAAAACATGGCGTTGTTCCCCTGTTCTTCTTCTCCGTGGCTACCTCTCTCTACAGGTTGACGGCAGGGAGCAGGTGGCCGTCGCCCCCGTTATCTGCGCCAGCACATTCGCCGTCTTATCCCCAGCTGAGGCTGCCCTTGTGAACCCTAGGTCGCCCTTGTGAATCAAGGTGAGCACGACCTTCCTTTTCCCCACCTTTCTTCCTCCCAATCACCGTCACCGTTGCCTGAATTTCCGCTGATGCGTATGCCCTCTTGCCATGCCAGAAGAAATTCAGATAGGCAGTATCTTTCTCGTCAGCTTCAGTAGGAAGAATACCGGCCTGGATCCAGTTAGAAAAACTAGTATCACTTTTGTACAAAAGAACGACCGTAGCCTAGTGGTTGTAATTGAAGGAGATATGCCCTAGAGGCAAATAATAAATAGGTTTTTATTGTCATATCTCAATTCGTTTATAATAGTTTCATATTGTGCTATAACTGTGCCAAGTAGGAACATTGGTATAGGTGTGGTATGAAACAACTAAGTCCCTAGTAACCTCTATTCATACTAGTTCGTTGGTCACGAAGATGATCTAGGTTTCAAGATCATGGGCATTTATGCCGACTGACAACGAGATCATATAATTGGAGAATGATGTGGTTGGACATTCCTCGAAGGATTGCAACACGATCAAGTCATATAGTTCATTGTTGCAACAGCTATACCTAGACTCCTTCTCCTTAGACCGTGAACTCATATTACTCATTGTTTTCCTAGGCTGCTTAGACTGCATCAACCGTCATCTGGTAACGCGGTGGCCATAAAGGTGTACGTTGGGTATTCCGAAGGAACAGTAGATGACATGTGACTGCAAGACCGGGATTTTTTTATCCACATGACAGGTAAAGATACATACGGCCGACTTGGTGAGATTACATCTATAAATGTTGCAACATGTGACTAGGTCACGTGGATGTAATATCACGGTAACAACAAAACATAACTTATTGAGAACGAGATTGAACAAGGTATGGGATACCAATGATCGGATCTCAGACAAGTGGTATCAAGAAACAAAAGGAAGAGGATGCTACATTTAGACGGTTCAAACGGCATTATCATCAGGAATGCATAGGGGTCACATGGATATCCCTGGTCCCTCTATTGATCATTGATACAGATCATGTCTAGAGCATTCCTGAGCCGTGAGAGGATACACTTAAGGGTACGATGAGAGTGATCATTCGTAAGACGGAATCATAGTAGAGAAAGAGAGAAAGACGGAATCATTCCGCGGAGCGATCCGAAGTTGTTCGGAGAAAGAATAAAGGAAAAGACCGAAAAAGTGTTTTCGGATAAATGAGAATTTAAATATATATTTATTATATGTTAATTATGAATTAATATATTATAAATAATATTTAGATTAAAATTTATAAAGGCAACTTTTATATTAGGCCAAATTCTGGAGGGAAAAGGCCTAAGAATAAATCTGCAGGAAAAGATAAAAGGAGCAGCCCACGTGTGCGGCAGATAAGTTGCCGCCGCACGGGGGCAACAACCAATACCCACCGCCGCTGCCTGGCCGCCTTTGGGCGACGGATAAACTGCGCCGCATAGTGGCGGGCGCCGGCTATCAGCCGCGGGGCCGGCCTGGCTCAACCCCGGCCCATGTGGGGCGCGCGGCGGAACCGGCCAGGCCGGCGGGCTAGCGGCCCACCCGGGCAGGGCTGAGGCGAGGCGGGCAGGCGGGGCGGGGCAGGGTGCTGGGCCGCCGGGGGGCGAGCCGGCCAACCCGGGGTTTCCCCTTGCCAGGCCGCCGCGGCGGGAATGCTGGGGGCAGGGCAGGCCGCGCCAAGGCCCACCCGGCCAGCCCCTGCTGCTCCCCTTTTTCCTTTTTCTGTTTAATTTCTATTTGACTATTTAGGCTTATTAGAAACAGCCCATTTGGCCAGTCTGAAAATCTGCTGCCTTTTCTTGTATGAATAGTCCCACATGGCTAACCCAATGGGGAGGGCACGCCCCCTCCGCCTATATAAAGGGGTGCCCATGGGTGGGATTAAAAACACAATTGGAGAAGTCCTTTGGTTGACTTTCTCCTCCTCCCTCTCTCTATACCTCGTGAGCATGGTCCCAAGTCTGGGCTGTGCGATCGAGGCACACCTGCAGTACGCCGTTGCGCTGCAGGGATTCCTAGCTGGATATCAACTCCTGCACCCCGGCGGGATCGGGGAGCCAGAGGTCTCATCGTGCACCGGATGTGTACGAAGACACGAGGCGCAACACTTGGGGCGCTTGAATGTCGTGAGCCGGAGCTGTTGCACGATGAAGATGACGAAGGAGCAAGGGGTGACCTGCGAGGAGCTTCGTGACCTTGAGGTCGGCTACTAGTACGACTACTTCAACCACGTTCCCCGTGGAACGTTAACCGCGTACGGTCTACAAGGGTATGTATTCTCTATGCTCCGACCGTTACCGCATTACTACATAGATAGATCATAGGCTAGTTTCTGGGGTTTCAACGTAGGAAATTTTTTGTTTTCCGCACCGATCCCCAACAGTGGTATCAGAGCCGATCTATGCGTAGGAGTGTTGTACGGCCAATACGCACAAGTTTTGTGCGGGCATTGAACCCTTAGTTGTTACCCTCTAACGTGTACTTGTTTATATCGTGGTATTGTTTGATGAAGCGTCCCGAACCGACCTTACGCGTATTCGTACGCGAGACTGGTTCCACGCTCAACACACGGCTTGTACCGTATAAGTAGCTAGCGGGTGTCTGTCTCTCATTCAATAGTTGATACAACATTTACAACGGAGGGCCTCGAAAGGGGTGTAGTAGAGACAACTGTCGGATCCATGTTGTGGTTGGAAAGTTCGTAGTTTAGAAACGGTTCTAGTACGAAAGCCCTAACAACCACATAAAACTTGCAATAGATAAAGTAGAGGCGTCTAACTTTATTTTGCAGGGGGCATGTGATTATGATATGGCAATGGTTGTTACGAAGGTAAAATAGTTTACTTTTCTGTTACTAAGTAGTATAGTGATAGTCATCGTTCCGATGAACGACCTGGTGGAGGAGTCGTGGACTTGGCGTCAAACCAAGGGCAAGATGGAGCTCATGCCGGAGCGTTCGATGGAGATCAAGGCGCAAGGAGAAAGACCATATCATATCACATTATACATATGATGTTGATACCAGTTTTTACATCTTATTGTGTGCTAGTATTTAGATACTCAACGGTAGCAAATAAGATAATCCCTATTGAATTCCAATGCTCCGTGTTACCCTTGTGTATGCACCACCAAGAAAGTTCTTCGGTATGAGGCGATCCAGGGTTACAGGCCTGGGTGTCTGACATATCTGTGTTCGCATACAGTGGGTGTAAGCCATGTTGCACAGCGAATACACACAAGTTAGATTTGGCGAGCCTAGCACGCCACAGAAGCATGGCCTCGGAACACAAGAGATCGAAAGATCGAGCATGAGTCACATGGATGATGTGATTGACATTGTTGAATGTCTACCTTTGATAATGCACTGATGGATGTGTAACACGGGGAAGGTGCAGAGATAGGGATCATGCGATCACTAAAATCGTCCAGGGGATGACCATTTTAGTGGAGACCAATTATAAATTGATCTCTTATTATAAACTTAGTCTAGATATCTGTTTGCAAATATCTTATTAGATCTTAGCCTATCCCATTGAGGTCCTTTGCGACCATGGGATTATATTGCTTAATTTGGAACTTACCAAAAGGGTCCAACTTCATAGATTAATACCCATGCTTGAGGGATATCCTCGTAAAAGGTGATCTTCTCTTCTTGATACAATAACCATTAGGAGATAATTCGATGACTCCGGAATGTTTGGAAAAACACTTAGTGATCTTGCATTATAGTTGAGAACTCTTGGAAGGGCTTGATTGCAATGGAGGCCATTGATGAAAAAGGTATATGTAAGATATACAAATTATAAATGTGGTTCTTGCAGAACTCATTGCAGTTTGCAAAGTATTTGATACTTGTCCCGTTTTGTGAAAACAGGATGATCTGCTTGAGAATTACTGGTTTTTAGGCAACGTGACTTGATGATGGCAAGCAAATCAGTTGATGGCCGACATCACCTCTTTCCTCAAAGTTTATCATTTGTATTAGTGGACTTGAATATAATTTTGTAATCCCTGTTTGTGTGTCTTGCTTTTGGCGAGACGATTATTCATATGAACAAGTTACAAACCAGTTTGTACTATTCTTATGAATAATACCTTATGGTCACATCACGATTACAAATAAGTTATTCTCATCACTATCTTAATGATAATGGTTTAAACATTTATAAAAGATTAGAATGCTAAAAGATATCCAAAGCTTAATAATAAAAAGACACTACAGTTAAGTCATTTTGGTTATTACAGGTTCTTTATGAAAGATCGGGGTCCTAGATGCATAATCTAGAGACTTTGCAAAACCATGCCTCTTGGGCAGAATGACTAAAACTCCGCATTCTGGTAAAACGGTGATATGCGAAGGAATGTTGAATCTTATACATAATAATGTATCATATTTTCAACTAGTGGAAATCATTTATTGTGGACTTAAGTGAATAAGTGTATTTACTTGATGAAACATGAAGTTTGAAATGATTTGAATTGTTCAAATGAGTTCATAACTAAAGAGGATATTGAAATTAACAAGAATAAAAAGTCTCTTCGATTTGATCGACATGACTAAAGTATTCAAGTTAAGTTTAGCATATAAGAAACTTGTGAAAGATGTTTCACAAATTATGATAATTGGATAAATTCAAACTATGTTGAAATGTGTAAACATCATAATCATTTTGTATTATATACATATTATCTCTTATCGGGGTTGTAGTTGTCATTTAGAGTTAAAGATCAAAATAAGCAAACACTCATTTGAAATACAAAGGAACATCTAAAAGATTCGTGGAAACAACACCATAAGTGTTATGGCACGTTCGAGTTTCTAGAGATTTCGACAAGTCCAAATCGTGGCGAATAAACAAGTCTTTGTAGAGCATTCTTAGGAAGCTATGAATGCATCTTCCACAAAGGGGCAAACTTGATGTTGTCCTAAGTTGATGTGTCTTGATGAAGATACAGGTGGAAGAAAGTAAAAGATCAAAACAAGGTATTCGACCTTGCCTCCGAATTGTTGAGTGGTGCGGCGGAATTTGTTTCGTGAATCCAAACTCTACAAATAGAGGAGAAACTATTGATAATGATCATAGAGTTTCAGTGAATACTTTTACTAAAGATAATAGGATTCAACTATATATTCTACAAGATGGTGGAATTATATTATTGATTCACTTGTCATGTTTTGAATAAGACATACCTACGAATTACAAAGAAGCGTGATGGACCTAAGTAGGAGAAATGAATGGTAATTGAAATCTCGTTAGTGGAAATCTCGATTTGATTATGATCAAGGAATTTTTGGAATATCCAAGATTATTGAGAGGACCTAGATTTGAGTGGGAGCAAATCAGCTTGGCTAATTCATAATATGTAACTGACATATTCTGAGTGGGAGCTAAGTGAAATCCCTAAATCTCAAATATGAATGTCATATTTGAGTGGGAGTGTGAAATCATTCTGGATATGTGGACGACATATGTAAATGATGTGATTGGTCTTTAAGTTAGGGTGAAGTTGAAGTTATTAAACAATAAGATCTATCGAGATAGATTGGTGAGTTTAATAAACACTGAATGTCGAATGCTTCCTGGACTTGATTCTGAAAGATGTTTGGAATGTCCTAAACAAGATTCT
Organism: Avena sativa; assembly: GCA_916181665.1. Classification (NCBI taxonomy): domain Eukaryota; kingdom Viridiplantae; phylum Streptophyta; class Magnoliopsida; order Poales; family Poaceae; genus Avena; species Avena sativa. The sequence continues at coordinate 419,272,459 of OV702289.1, read as the reverse complement.
GAAGTAGATCAGAATGGAACAAGGTGAGAAAGTAGTTCTTACTGCATGAAGCATTGAGTATTGCAACTATGGTTGAAAGAAAGAGATGTGTTGCATCTCCTGTGCCTCAGTCATAGGTTCTTCCATATAACCATGTTGTATACTCGACATAAAGTGACCCGAGGTTCTTGTTGGTAAGACAAAGTCTTAACTGTAAGAACATGTCTTTAAGTGATTCCTGAGTTGATCACTAAACCAGAATTGAGTTTGTACTTAAGTAGCAAGAAGTAATGTAAGTGGCATAGATGCAATTCATGCACTAGGATCTACATACATATAGAAGTATAAAGGCTACATCTAATGTGCTGTATAATGTTATGGCGGGGCTAGTTCGCCTTTAACATAGAATGATGTGTCCCAGGGCCCAGTGCCCATGAGAAAGCCCCCGAGGTTGATCTAATGTCCATGTAAGCTCCTGGAATCTAGCCTCGTTCTACTTCCATGACTATAGTATATACACAAAGGATAACAAAGTTTGTTTCGAAGTTTAGGTGACAACGGTGAAAACGACCATCATCATAAACACTAGAAACAAAAGTCTCACTTTGTTGCCAAACAAATACTTCGACCCATTATAACATAATGGAGTGAATGTCAAAGTTAGGAAGACATTAACGATTCACAAAAGACATAATGATCTAGTAAAACAGAACATGGACATGATGTTTCCCATGAGCATGCATGATTTGTAAACGCATATGGTATATGGTTTATATGAGTAAAATGCGAGCTAGATTATTTGTACTCTAGTGCAAGTGGGAGACTGAAGGAGATATGCCCTAGAGGCAAATAATAAATAGATTTTTATTGTCATATCTCAATTAGTTTATAATAGTTTCATATTGTGCTATAACTGTGCCAAGTAGAAACATTGGTACAGGTGTGGTATGAAACAACTAAGTCCCTAGTAGCCTCTATTCATACTAGTTCGTTGGTCACAAAGATGATCTGGGTTTCAAGATCATGGGCATTTATGCCGACTGACAACGAGATCATATCATTGGAGAATGATGTGGTTGGACATTCCTCGAAGGATTGCAACACAATCAAGTCATATAGTTCATTGTTGCAACAACTATACATAGACTCCTTCTCTTAGACCATGAGCTCATATTACTCATTGTTTTCCTAGGCTGCTTAGACTGCATCAACCGTCATCTGGTAACGCGGTGGCCATAAAGGTGTATGTTGGGTATTCTGAAGGAATAGTAGATGACATGTGACTGCAAGACCGGGATTTGTTCACCCACATGACGGGTAAAGATACATACGGCCGACTTGATGAGATTACATCTATAAATGTTGCAACATGTGACTAGGTCACAGGGATGTAATATCACGGTAACAAGAAAACATAACTTGTTGAGAACGAGATTGAACAAGGTATGGGATACCAATGATCGGATCTCGGACAAGTTGTATCGAGAAACAAAAGGAAGAGGATGCTACATTTAGACTGTTCAAACGACATTATCATTAGGAATGCATAGGGGTCACATGGATATTCCTGGTCCCTCTGTTGATCATTGATACAGATCATGTCTAAAGCATTCCCGAGCCGTGAGAGGGTACATTGAAGGGTACGATGAGAGCGATCATTCGTAAGACGGAATCATAGTAGAGAAAGAGAGAAAGCCGGAATCGTCCTGTAGAGAGATCCGAAGTTGTACGGAGAAAGAATAAAGGAAAAGACCAAAAAAGTGTTTTCGGATAAATGAGAATTTAAGTATATATTTATTATATGTTAATTATGAATTAATATATTATAAATAATATTTAGATTAAAAATTATAAAGGCAACATTTATATTAGGACAAATCCCAGAGGGAAAAGGCCTAAGAATAAATCTGCAGAAAAAGATAAAAGGAACAGCCCACGTGAGCGGCAGATAAGTTGCCGCTGCACGAGGGCAACAACCAATACCCACCGTTGCTGCCTGGCCGCCTGTGGGCGACGGATAAACCTTGTCGCACAGGGGCGGGCGCCAGCTATCAACCGCGGGGCCGACCTGGCTCAACCCCGGCCCATGTGGGGCTCGCGGGGGCACCGGCCAGGCCACCGGGCCGTCAGGCTGGCGGCCCACCCGGGCAGGGCTGAGGCGAGGCGGGCAGGCGGGGCGGGGCAGGGTGCTGGGCCGCCGGGGGGGAGAGCCGTCCCACCTAGGGTTTCTCCTTCCCAGGCCGCCGTGGCGGGAATGCTGGGGGCGGGTGGGCCGCGCCAAGGTCTACCCGGGCAGCCCCTGCTGCTCCCCTTTTTCCTTTTTCTGTTTAATTTCTATTTGGCTATTTGGGCTTATTCGAAATAACCCATTTGGCCAGTCCGAAAATCTACTGCCTTTTCTTTTATGAATAGTCCCACATGGCTAACCAAATGGGCAGGGCACACCCCCTCCTCCTATATAAAGGGGTGCCCATGGGTGGGATTAAAAACACAATTGGAGAAGTCCTTTGGTTGACTTTCTCCTCCTTCCTCTCTCTATACCTCGTGACCATGGCCCAGGTCTGGGCTATGCGATTGAGGCACACCTGCAGTACGCCGTTGCGCTATAGGGATTCCTAGCCGGATATCAACTTCTGCACTCCCGACGGGATCGGGGAGCCGGAGGTCTAATCGTACACCGGATGTGTACGAAGACACGGGGCGCAACACTTGGGGCGCTTGAATGTCGTGAGCCGGAGCTGTTACATGATGAAGATGACGAAGGAGCAAGGGGTGACCTGCGAGGAGCTTCGCGACCTTGAGGTCGGCTACAAGTACGACTACTTCAACCATATTTCCCGCGGAACGTTAACCGCGTACGGTCTACAAGGGTATGTACTCTCTATGTTCCGGCCGTTACCGCATTACTACATAGATAGATCCTAGGCTAGTTTCTGGGGTTTCAACGTGGGAAATTTTTTGTTTTCCGCACCAATCCCCAACAGTAATTTGGCGTTTCCAACGTGAGGCCTGGGATCCAATCTCGTATCGGGCATATTTTTCCTTGTGTATCTTTAATCTCTGAACTTTGTTGGCAGTTAAATGCCTAGTAAATCCGACGCGTCTGGTTCAAAATCGGGCCACGCGTTTTGTCTAGCAGCAACACGATGATATCCTAGTGGCATGCACCTTGAGGATCAACCCACGAGATCCCAATATCCAATCCCAGTTTAGCCAGATTAAAAGCCTCTTTAAATCTTGCTCTGTTATGTTTTGTTGATCTGAACCAAGGTGCATGTTAGTTTGTCAGTTTAAAATATCCGCAGTCAGCGACTAACACCATTCATAAACTTGCAGGGTCCTCTTCAAACATGAACTGCTACGTACCCCTATGGCTTGATGCCTAGTCCCTCTAGTCAGTTATCTTGAGTTTCATTCCTAAGCCGGCAACACCCAATCTTTTTCTCTGATTTTTTTGAACTCTGAATCGAGCGTGTTTTATCACCACGGTTTATAAAAAGTTCAGTTAACTTCAGGCAGCGCTGGAAGATTTTGTAAGAAAATAAAACCCTCAGACTTCAAATTCAAATCTAAATACTTTTTAAAAGTCAAATCACTTGTGAACTTTGGCCATGTTTATAATATGTTTTGTAAAGAATTTGAGGAAAGTTCAACTACCAAACATGCTTGTTCTTGAATTCTGAACAGGCTAGCCTCTATTTAAATTGTTGCATGTTGGGGAATAATAAATATTTTCTTGATATCATTAAATGCTTTAATAATGATTTAATCTCAACCTTTTATTGATATTTTCAAATAATACAAATGATATATATTTTTTGATCAAAAAATGCCAGGAAATCAAATATGCCATCTAAAATAATTTTTGAGTAAGTTTAAATTTCGAAATTATTAAAAAGCCAATAAATGCCTTTTTCTAAATAAATCTATAACTTTAATTCCGTAATTCTAAATTCGACAAATAATATGTCTAAATCGATTAGCTCGACGAGGCCGTTCTATCTATGCATTCCATGATATCATTTGAAGCATGCATCATGTAAACCATTAAAACCTGAATGGTATATGCAAATAAAATGGGCCGAAATAAATATTAAAAGTGTTAATTCTTGTTACCACGCTTCACCTTGCCATGCTACATTGCTACCATGCAATTGTGCATCATTACATCATGGCATGCTTTGTTTGATTGTTGCATTATATTTATATGATTATACAATGTATTTATTTCGGTCCTTGTGTGTTTGGCTTTTATCCGGATAGACACTGAGCAAAGAGAATACCAGGAGCCTCAGGAGTATTACATGGATCCTTCCTATTCGACAACAGAACTATTAGGCAAGAAATTCCCTATGCTTGCATACATATAGTACATATGCTTCTATCTTACTCTTGCATCATTGAGTCGTGATTGCATTAAATTGAATCCCAGGTATTGCATAAACTTTACTTTTACACCCTACTGAAGCTTGTATCTCAATCCCATGAGCCATCACTATAGGAGTTGACTGAGCCATGCGAGTCGTAGAATTGCATGTGTAGGGTTTGTGCGAGTCTTTGGGTAACGAGGTACCTAAACAACTTAATCTGAGTAGTAATAGGATGACTAAGGAAAGAGGCATCGTTGAGCATTATCTGCTATTTGGTTCTTTAAGCTCACTTGTGTCCCGTAGGACCCCGAGTACTTGATTCTTGTTCCTTGACTATTCGCATTATCCACATACGGGAGACTCTATGGATCCCCTTTTGCCTGAGCTTGATTCGCACTTTATTTCTTTAGGCCATAAACTAGTTTGGAGCTTTATTACTATCGTACTTATGCCATGCTTTACTGCTTTATTTACGATTGTGCGTGGAGCACCTGTACTGTTTAAGATCCCGCGCCACATTTATGCTGTATCGACAAGCCTAGTCACACTTTCGGGTTCCCAGTCGTTTACCACCGTCGTCGCAAACCCTGGGTCCATCTCGGAGTCGGCCAACTTCGTTGCGGGTAGCTTATTAGGGTGGCCCCCTGTAATAATTTATGAATCCTGTGAATGCATTGTCGTGAAGCCTCGTTGCATTTTATTTGGTTCTTTCCGAGGTCGATCGTGTGTGTGTTGCTATTTGTGCTCCCCTACAGGGTAAGTCTTTCAGAAAGCCGTGTCCACGGTTATGGACGACTTGGAGCACAGTTTCTCGATCATAGACAAGCATAACTAAAGTATCGTATTTAATTTGACTAAGACATGACTAGTAAATAGAACAATAGTCATGGAATGGTTAATAGAATTGCCAACAGATGGGAGGTTAATTATGTTTCTTATGTAACTGTTACTATTAATTAACCAGCGTCCGCCTATCTCTGGTTAGGCGGATAATGTAGCGTTTCTCTATAGAACTTTTAGATATTATCTTTTGCTGCAATTGCGTCACCCCAAGTTGTTCTCTTTAGATGCATTAAGACTTGTTGAGTACCCCTAGGGTCTCACACGATAAATATTTATTCAGATGGACATGTATACTCTCATGATGGTTACTAGGTTGAGGAGACGGATGATGGTGTCACTGACTATCTGGTATAGAGATTTCGGGGATGGAGATCCATGAGATCTGTGGGCAGGATGTGCTTATTTCAGAGGCATCTTATGCCAATTTGCTTCTTAATCCGTACTCGGATCTTGTTTTCCGCTTCCGCTTGATACTCTGATTTGTGATGTGTGAGGATGTATCCTAAACTATTATATCTATCTAGGATATTTGGATCTTGCCGTATGGCATTGGAATATTTCTATTTCTTTTAGATGGTGTGACTCTGATGTCTATTGTAAGTCGCAGACATACATGCTTATTTATGTATGTTGTGGCTATGTTACCTGTCACTTACGCCGCTCGCTCTTGTCCCGATGTTCTTGAAAGTGTATAAGTGGTAGGCTGGTACCGTGCTCTGCTCTGCTTTGACGGGGCTACATGTGCGTGGCCTTGAGCCTCCGCAGTAGAATCCCTTGTCCACTTTTGGTTTGTCCAGGCTCGAACTTAGAGCATAATGTCTGAGGTATTACACCTATGAGATCGGGAGCAATAGCAAGCAAGGCAAGGAAATTAAGACCATCCCTATAGAGTTCCTCGATGCCGACCATGGGTGTTGGAAGAGGGATTTGAAGGCCCTGGAGCTAAAGATTGAAGAGTTGGACAAGAAGAAGCGAGGGACACCCAAACACCTTTGATTGCGGCGACTTTATCTTGACAAACTTGATGAAGATATCAAGAAGACAACCGAAGCAAGTTTTTCTATGAGTCTTAAGGCGCTACAATCACTTCAGGATAATAATGAGTTCATTAAAGAACAAGTGAAAGTGTTGGAGAGGAACAATCTTTTCTACAAGCTGCATGTTAAAGAATTAGAAGTTGTCAATCAATCCCTCCATCTCAGGCTGGCCTGTGAAGAGAAGATACCATGTGCCATGGCGCCACAGTGATCTACACCAATCATAGTATCAAATAATCGCAGGGGATTATTTGATACCGCCTGGCTTGATTCCAAGCTTGGGGAGATCTTTAAGACCTTTTAATCTATCTTATAAGTTTTTACATTACTATTTTAGTTTTGCATTAGTTTAAACTAGAAATAAAGTTTGCATCGTTAGAATTCCCTTCAGGAATAGTCGATCCCTTTCCTGAAATTTCGAGTTTATTATTATATATGGAGCAATATTGAGTTTGTGTTTGTTTTATTAGATATATGAATGGCTTGAGTATAATTTTACTTGCACTTGATGATAGCAATAGGAGTCTTCCACACCATTGCTATTAATGGAACATATAAAGATAATTTGGTCAATATGTTGTAGGTCTAGGGTTTGATTTACAAAGAAAAATTATCTATGCAATTAAGTTAAAAAAGAAACCTTGAGCAAAGGAAAATGAAAGTGCTATCAAAATAGAGTGAGAGCAAGTCGAGGTAGAATCTTCAAGTCATAAAAATGCTTAATATACAATTGGAATTTGATAATTGAGATCGTTAAACTTTGGATTCCTGCGTGAAGTGGAATGTATGGCTAGCTTCTTTGCACAGCACTTAAACAAAAGTGTGAGCATATATAAGGAAAAGAGAAAAAGAAAAAGAAGAAAAAGAGCGAGTGTGCAAAGAGCAAATAGGCATATACCATTGTATTGTAGTATGACAAAGAGACACTTTTGAGATTTTGAAACCCAAGTGAATATGTTGATCCTGAAACACTTGGCACTACCCTGCTAACTCATTCGGTTGAACCGAATACTTTTACATTATATTGAGATTCATCTTTTATGAATTTTTGATCACTGAGGTGTGGAAGCCTACTAATACTATTCAGATGGTTCGAGTAAGGTACTATTCATGAACTTATTCCTATGTATCATATATGATAAACATATGCTGCAACTGCCTCATTTGTTTTATCATCCCAGCTTCATGAATATGTGGATCACATCCATTAAGATAAACTTGATCGGGACGAGCAAGAGTCTAAGCTTGGGGAGGTTGATGAGTCGTATTTGCATCATGTTTTACACTATTATTTTGCATTGTAGATGTAGGATCTTGGTATTTTACGATGCTCGCGCGCACATTTTATGTCTGTTTTCACCAGGATCGGGACATATGATGGATCCAATGGATACAATTCTTGGCACAGTTGTACTAAGGAGAAAAGGAGTCAAAACAACATAAATCGCTTATTTGGGAAATATGAATAATACCAGAAGAAAACCAATAGCGAACAAAGAAGATAGAGGGTTCAACAACCAACTATACGACCAGAATAAAATTTATGACCGTATAGTTGGCACCGCCTCTGCCTCCTCAAATAGTTTCACCCCATGCAACTGGATCAGAGAGACGACATACAGAACACCCAGAAATCGCTGAAACCTCACCTCTAGAAGCCGTCTGGAGGGGGAACTCATCCACCCGGGATCCATATTCGCCCTATGTAGATCTGGGAGGCTAAGGCATCGATCTTCATCATCCACCATCGCATCACCACCATCTCCATCAATCCCATATACACCTTGTCTAGATCTTGATGTAATTTCCATACTCGTTGTGGATTTATACAAGTACTATTCATCTATCATAGATTCCAATATATTGCCATGATGTTGATTGCCTTCATGTCTGAGTAGATCATTAGTTCTTGGGAAGATGGAGAAACCCTAGTATGAGATTGAAATAAGATAAAGTTTATTATGATATTCATCGATGTGACCATGTGTTAGATTTTCTTCATCTTGATGTTGAGAGAAGTCGACATATCAATATTTGCCTCTCATGTGGACTTGATGGAGGGAGCTACTTGTTGGTAGACAGAGGTATGTTAGCACTTAGAGTGACTATAAAGCTGTTGGCACTCCTTACGTATCAACTTGGAAAACCGAGGAAACTCACGGAACACTATCCATGCCATGGGATACGTCCTACAGGAATACGTCCCTTAATAGCATAGTAATTCGATTGCTGACTGCTGTGGTTATGTGGATGATGTGAGCAGTGATTGCTGCCTATTTGTCCAAATATGGAGTTCCTCCCACACATACATACTTGAGAATGTTCATGATAATAATCTTTATCTTAGCTCCTTATAATGCTAGTGGTGTATTCGCTACTCCCTGAGAATGCTTTTTACCTATTGCACTTCCAATCTCTCTTACATACGCGATACTTACATTCTGCATGCAGTTGTTTTAATTTACTTTATTGTTGCTCTTATACCTAAAACCCAAAAAACACCCTTTTACACAATACTCACATTTTATCTTGTTACTTAGAACTTTATTTAGCATTTCTATCGTAATATTTATTTCAAGAGTTATTAGACTTCCGACTCCTACTCTCTGTGGGATTGATATCTTTATTTCGAAACTAGCTACAAACGATTTGTGCACTTGCAGTCATCAAGCTACTCAATGCAATTTCTCAGAAGGTAATCAATCTAGAAAGTCTACCAAGGTTACAGAATGATGTGGTCCAAATTCTTGTCAGCTTCGAGTTGGTGTTCCCACCATCCTTCTTCAATATTATGATGCACCTCCTAGTTCACCTAGTCGAAGAGATTACCATTCTCGGTCTTGTATTTCTACACTATATGTTCCCCTTCGAGAGGTTCATGGGAGTCTTAAATAAATATGTTCATAATCATGCAAGGCCAGAAGGAAGCATCTCCATTGTCTATGGAACAGAGTAGGTGACGAGGGGTTAACTCATCAATGTCCATCGTTGATGGACTTAGGTTCGAGGAAGTTGGGAGCACTGGAGGCATCGATCGACTAGCAAACAAGCACACAAGTGACACGAGGTTTACCTAGGTTCATGCCTCGTATATGACCTTACTCTTTCTTTTTTGCTCTTGGAAATATCGAGGAGTCGAAAGTTACAGGGGTGCATAGATGCAATCTGGCGATGGTGTGGAAACTAGGGTTGCGAATATCCTCCTCGCTGCCCCCTCCTAGCCTTTATATAGATAGGCTAGGTCTCGGGATAGCAGGCCGAGTCGGTTACATATTAGGGTTGTCCCTTTAAACTTCTATCTTGTACTTTGCCATGTTCTACAAGGAGTCGGAGTCTCCCAGGCCACCCCAATCTTGATTGGGCCCTACCAACATCGTGGGGTTCATCTGGGCTAGACCGTATATGTTGATCACGAGTACCTGTAGGGTATGCCGTTGGGTATCCGCTGTTGCGGTTGCCGTTGTCGTGTTTATTAGCATAGCCACCCACGACCATGTCGACTTCCTCGTGGTCCTCATAACCGCGCATCCGTCGTTTTCCTCGGCGATCGCGTCTGCGACCAAGGTCGTCATCATTGTCTGAGTGAACATGATTGTTTTTCACCGAGTCCTCTCCATCAGCCCACCTATTCGCGATCTCCATCAGGTGGTCAATTCTTTTGGGCTTCAACCGGCCCAGCTCTTCCCTGAGCTCTCTGCTGCCTATGCCTCCATTGAATGCGTCGATTGCGCGATCCTCGGAGATGTCCTCTGCAGAATTTTTGATGATGGACCACCTCTAAATGTATGAGAGAAATGACTCACCGGTCTTTTGGTAGCAGACTCTTAATTCTTCGATTGATGCGGGCCTTTTGTAAGTGCCCTTGAAGTTTCACATGAAGTTGTAGACCAGCTCATCCCAGCTGCGGATCGAGCCGCGTGGGAGGTTGTTTAGCCATGCACGGGCGGTGTCCTACAGCTGTAATTGGAGGCATTGCATAGCCATGCTCGTGGTTCCCCGTGCAACCTGGCGGAAGAGATATGATCCTCTAGCCAGATCTTTGAGTCTTGGAGGCTGTTGAATTTCGGATTCTCTAATGGGAGTTTGAACCCTTTCAGCATTGATTTTTGTCGTATGGCTCTGCTAAAGCAGTTGGCGCTGTAAAGCTTCGTCCCATCATCTTCTGAGTCCGTTGAGCGGGCTCGCCTTGCGTGCATCTTGTCGACCTTGCGCTGTGGGATATCATCACGCGCATCGTAGTCGTAGTCATGTCATCGTGAGCAGCATCGCCGTGACAAGTCATGGTCGTCGTCCCTAGAGGAGGAGGGAGAGTAGTGCTTGGCTAGAGCCTTGCTTTTTCTCGGCTCTAGCGTTGGATCCTTAGTGAGCGCAGCTTTGACTAGTCCCAAGCCAGCGATCGTAGATCGGTGCATGGCGGATAGTGGGTCCCCAGTCGGCGGCTAGTTGTTGAGAAGGTACATGGTGGCGGCCGTCACCGCTGCCTATGGCAGTGATAACCCATCAGTATTCGTTGCGATGAGTATGGTGGTAGGGGTTTCCCCATACGGCCTCCCTGCAGCGGGCCCACTCAGTGTCGTTGAGATTGATCACTTGTTCCTCTTGGGTATGTTCATTCGCAGGGAGGTGCAGCTAATCTTCTAGGACTGGTCCGTCGCCAAGGGGCCAGCCTGCTGGCCTGTTGCCGGTGGGGGCGCCATTGGAGGGGCCACTATTCGTGACTGGGATACCACCGTGAGTATCAGTGTTTCCCTGAGTGTTGTTGCCGCTGCCACCCATATTGCTGACGACGCACATGTAGTGGCTGGGGAAGCTGTTGCTCCCGCAGCTTTCAGATCCGGAGCCATAGGCTCCGTCCTATGTTGCCATATCACACAGATCAGACTCACAACTATTGTTGTTATCCGTACTCCCGACTAATCTCGAGGCATTGAGCTTGCTCAGGGTGCTGACCAGTGGTGGAAACCACGATGCAGGAGCAATCGCAGGAACCTTCCGCTGATTAGGGAGGCGAAGTGTGCTTACCTGACCAACTTGGAAGCTTAAGCTCCTGATCGCCAGGCCGATCCCGTCGCTCACGGACTCAAAATCCAGGCGAGTGGCTGGCATGTGGACGATGAAGTTGAGGGTGCTGAAAAGGAGGTGAGTCTCCACTGCTACGGAGTCATAGATCGCGGTTGATGGGGCCGAGGAAGCCTCAACATCAGCACTCCCGTTTCCCACAGACAACGCCAATTGACGAGGGGTTAACTCATCAATGACCATCATTGATGTACTTAGGTTCGAGGAAGTAGGGATCACTAGAGGCATCGATCGGTTAGCAAACAAGCACACATGTGACACGAGGTTTACCCAGGTTCAGGCCTCGTAGAGGGCCTTACTCCTTCTTGTCTGCTCTTGGAAATATCGAGGAGTCAAAAGTTACAGGGGTGCGCACATGCAATATGGCGATGGTGTGGAAACTAGGGTTGCGAATATCCTCCTCGCTTCCCCCTCCTAGCTTTTATATAGATAGGCTAGGTCTCGGGATAGCAGGCCGAGTTGGTTACATATTAGGGTTTTCCCTTTAAACTTCCATCTTGTACTTTGTCGTGTTCTACAAGGAGTCGAAGTCTCCCAGGCCACCCAAATCTTTACTGGGCCCTAGCAACGTCATGGGATTCTTCTAGGCTGGACCGTATATGCTGATCACAAGTACCTATAGGGTATGCCCATGTCAGGAGGTCATTGAGTTTTTGTTGAATTTATTCCTGACCTTAAGCCAATTGGTGTTCCTAAATCGCAACATGAGGGGAGACTGATTGCAAAAGGCACGCTAGGAAAGAAAGCAATGATAAGTATTGTTGGGCATTCTTTCACTTAAGCACACTACACATTTTTACAAAATTCTACCTTGATGGCTCCATATATCGAGGAACACAAGAATATTGTACACTCCAAATCCCGAGGAAGTTTGACTCCTGGATTAAAGTTGAACACACGGAGACTTTTGGAGGTTCGTTGCAAAGACATCTCATGAATAACACCACTTTTGGAGATCAGCTATACTTGTTGGCTAGGTCACCATCTTCAACTATATTTACTTTCCAAGGGTACGAGATAAATGGCAATACATTTTACATGATAACCCAACATAAAAAGAGCACCAACCAAAACAGTGGGGTACACTTTTATGCAATAGATGACAATGGGCAAAAGGACACATATTATGGTTACATAGAGGATATATGGGAACTTGACTATGGACCTTACTTTAAGGTGTGTTTGTTTTGGTGCAAATGGGTCAAGCTGGCAGCAGGCGGGGTAAAGGTAGACAAGCAGTACAGAATGACAACAGTGGATCTCAACAATCTTCGGTTCAGAGATGAACCATTCGTCCTAGCCAATGATGTGGCTCAGGTTTTCTATGTGAAGCACATGTCTACCAAACTGATAAAAATAAAAGATAACCAAACGAATACATCATACGATGAGCCAAAACACCACATAGTTCTTTCAGGGAAAATAAACATCGTGGGAGTGGAGGACAAGATAGGTCAAAAGATTATAATAAGTCTGATGAAATTCCACCCTTTAGAGTGAACATTAACCCAAGCATCTAGTTAAATAATGAATATGCTCCATGGCTATGGCGCTGAAAAAACCCCAACACTAGATGGGGGTGTTTGTGATGTGTAATAATGTATTAAATCTTGTATGTACCTATATGTAATGTATATATTAAAGCTTTATGTTAGGAGAACTCTGAATAGTTCTCAGGACAATCTCTGGATTTAACTGATCTGCTTATCTGGATATGAGATGACTCTCAATTCATAGTTGTTGATTCATAAGGGAGAGGCAGCATCTGCATATATGATATCCAGAGAGCTTAATTCTCATCCTTGAAAAACGAGTCAATGTGTCATTAGCCAACAAAAGATGGTTTTGGATAAGTTAGTCAAATTCAAACACTTTTCATATTCAAAGTTTTGTCAGATTCGAAAATATGCAAAAGATATGAGTTAATGCATTTTTTAGTTGAAAATGGCAAAAAAGTTAATAGTTTGAATAGTTACAACAATTATTTTTGAAAACAGCAAATATTTTTGGAATAGTTATTCTAATTCAAACACTTTTCATGTTGAAAGTTTTGTTAGATTCGAAAATATGCAAAAGAAATAAGTTAGTGCATTTTAACTGAAAATTGCCAAATGGTTAATAGTTTGAATAGTTAGAATAATTATTTTCGAAAACAGAAAATGGTTGTGGAATAGTTATTCAAATTCAAACAATTTTCATGTTGAATGTTTTATCAAATTCAAAAATATATATAAGTTATTCAATTTCATATTCCAACACTTTCCAAAAGATGGCAGATGAGAAATCAGAAAATAGTTTTGGCCCAAAAAAGCACCTTTAGTTCCGGTTGCATCCACCAACCGGGACTAAAGGTGGGCCGCGCGCGCGGCTGCAATCGGGACTAAAGGTCAGATCTTTAGTTCTGGTTCGTGACTGCCACCGGGACTATAGGACCTTTAGTCCCGGTTGCAACCACCAACCAGAACTAAACATGTGCGAGTATATAAATGTCGTGTCGCTCTCCTGTTCGACCCATGGCCCAGGACTCTACAAAATTGCCGCCTGCAACCAGGAGGATGAGCACCGCCGCTGTTCGTGGAGGAGAAGGAGGCACCGCCCCCGCGCCGTGCCGCCCCTGCCTCCACCCAAAGAAGCAAGCCCGGAAGCCTCACCGTCGACATAATCACGTCGTCTTCCCCGACCCCGACGAAGCTCGATGCCGTCTCTGGCCTCACCTTGCTCCGAGCCACCCTAGAGAAGCGTCATGTTGCCCTAGTTCTTCTCCTCAAAGCACGCAAGCCGGGAAGCCCCCTTTCACCATAATTAAGATCGACCTCGCCGCCGGCCACTACAATCGTCATCTTTGATTTATTGCTGACCGACCTCCCCAGCCCTCCCCTACACCACCATACACCTCAAGGTGAGCTCCTTGACCACCCGGTTATCTCCGCTCTCTCCCTCTCGCTTTGCATAGTAGTTGCCCTGTGCACCACGATCAGCCACCACAGAACATCATCGCCGCCACCGCTCCGGTGACCCCCCGGGGCCGGCGCAGCCATATTTTGGTCGCTGCAATGAGGCACATCCTACGCATGCAACCGCACTTCCAGGCAAGCTCGGTATCAGTGGATCTGTGTTCCACCTAGGAGCAACGCCATTGCTGACGTCAACATGCACCGTAACTCTTTTTTTTGTTTTAATGTTTTTGTGAATTCATTTTTGGAAATTATAAATCCTAGTGGGGCCTACCTGTGAGCATTTTAATAATTTCTATAATCATTTTCTGAAATAAATAAAAACCTGACATGTGTGTCTAGATTGTAAAATAATTTAATTATTCCAACATTGTTCTAAAAATGATTTAAGATGGATTTAAATTAAGAAAAATCATAACTAATTCATTGTAAGTCAAAAAATATGAATAATATATCAAAATACTCAGAAAAAAGATATACACTTTAGAATCAAAATCATGCATTTTCAACAAATTTAATTACAATTTTAATTATAGGAACAGAATGAATCCCTGTAGGTGATTCCGAGGTTTCCCTGTTTTAGGATTTTTTAGGATTATTGCTTAGAAAATAGGATTATTTCTTAGAAAATGTTATATTAATGGAAAAAATGTTTTATCTTTCTTCTCTATTAGTTAAGCTATGGACTAGGGTGGCAAAGATGGTGAACAACAAGTGTCTGACATTATAAATGATGGTGCAACACATTACGGTGGAGCATACGACGGTGGAGCAAATGACGGCTCACAATATCTGAACGAGTCCAGTCAGGGAATGGAGGTGTTATGAAGAGACGAAGAAGCGCAAACAAGCACTGATTGCGGTGACGGCTGACAAAATGTTGGACCCTTAACCCAAGTACGACAAGGTATATTAAGCCTCTAGTGATCACTAGTTGATGCATTAATTGATTTATATATATTAATGAATGATTCTTCTCTTAGACCTCCGCATCGAGCCAATCTTCTAAAAGGAAATGAGGCCCAACAAGAAAGATGGTCGATGGTGCACATCTCACAATTGATTCAATCACTAACAATGAAGAACCGTTGGAGCCCAAAGCAAACATAAGTGCATTTGTACATCAATGTGGAGTTATTGTTAGGGAATTCATCCCGATCACCACTCAAAATTGGAATAAGCCAGCAAAAGCAAAGGCAGTTGGAGTTATTTTATCGATGAAATATCCAAAAATTGTCTTTCGGAAGAGCTCATGCCACATTTCACCCTACCAGTCTTGTCGACTGCTGAGCTCACACATGAAATGACGTTGAAGTCAAGGAGTGTACTCTTAAGAAGATGGCCACACAATTCTAGAGCTTCAAGAAAAGATTATACCAAAAATATCTCAAGGATAAAAAAGCCCCAGAATTCACTGGTGCACTAGAGAAGCATCCAGATCACTGGCACGCATTTGTGGAGTATAAGAAATCGGAAGTAGCTACACAAAGGTCGGCAAAAAATAAGGAAAATGCTATGAAAAATAAATATCGTGACTATAAGAGTTCCATGCCTAAGTGGGATCAAGGCCACCCTGATTGCTAAAGGGGTCACTCTAGCTACATATGATTGGCCCTGGAGATCAAGTAATTGGATACTTGGGTATAGGGAATCGTATGACCCACAAACATGGGACATTATTGGAAAGAAAGAAATTGCTAAATCCCAGAAAGAACTTGTTAAAGTGATGAAAGAGGTTCAAGATGGAAAGTTCCATCCTGAGAGAGAGAACGACGAGTTGACAAAGGCCCTCAGGAATAGTGAACACTATGGATGAACACAAGGCATTGGACCTTCTTTTTCGTGGAAGACTAGGTTTTCCGAGTACATTGACACTTATAGAAGCCGAGCGAGAGAAAGGAAGCAAAAGCAAGAGGAAGAGCCAGACCAGTTGGAGAAGGTAGAAAGAAAGAACGAGAAATTGCAAGCCAGATTGGAGCGGCACCATGATCATATTGACGAAAATTAGAGGACTAGGCCGACGGCAAGATCCTGTATTCGATAGTACCGACTGATGTCTACGCACTTCTCTTCTTGTATACAGTTGTTGGTCCTCCAAGTGCAGAGGTTTGTAGAACAACAGCAAGTTTTCCCTTAAGTGGATCACCCAAGGTTTATCGAACTCAGGGAGGAAGTGGTCAAAGGTATCCCCTCTCAAGCAACCCTGCAATCAAGATACAAGAAGTCTCTTGTGTCCCCAACACACCCAATACACTTGTCAGGTGTATAGGTGCACTAGTTCGGCGAAGAGATAGTAAAATACAAGTGGTATGGATATAAGACAATGGTGCTAGAAAATAGCTTGATGACGTGAAAGAGACTAAAGGCAAACTGAAATAAAGATGGAAGCAAGCAAACATGTAACAGATCTAATAGAAAACGGTGTTTCAATGCTTAGAAACAAGGCCTAGGGATCATACTTTCACTAGTGAACACTCTCATATAAATATCTTCTCTTTATGATACTACTCTTAACTACTCTCCGGTTGGACACTCTAATCATTGGTAGGGCTATAACAACACACCTCAAAGTTCATATTTCCCATCTAGAAAACCCCACACTGTCACCTTGAGCACTAGATGGTTCAAACAAACACCACAATTTCATAAAGACATTCAGCTCCAAATATAACTCATAGCAAGTATTTGTAATCTCTAGCCTAAGTGCCATCATGGTGTGCACACTGTCAACTTCACACACATGGGGAGAGCAGAGATCTATTAAAGCACTTGAGTAGCAAGGTAGATCTACTTGATTACAAAGCTCATGATCACAATATGATCACGCATAGAGAGAGAGATGAACACATAGCTACCGGTAAAACCCTTAGCCTCGAGAGAGAACTACTCCCTCCTCATCATGGGAATCAGCAATGGTGATGGAGATGGTGGTGGAGATTGATGGAGATGGCTCCGGGGGCACTTCCCCATCCCGGCAGGGTGCCGGAATAGAGACTTTCTGTCCCCCAAATCTCCCCTTCGGTGGCAGCGGCGCTGCGGAACTTTTCGTGGCTGGAGGCTTGATTATTTAGGATTTATGCATCACGAGGCTTCTTATAAGCGAAGAGGCAAGGTCGGTGGGTGGCTAGGGGGCCCACACCACCTGGTGGCGCGGCCAGGGCTATCCCACGCCACCATATGGTGTGGCCACCCTGTGGCCCCTCTCTGTCTTGTCTTCTGGCTCCATGAGTCTTCCAGTAAAATATCGACTTTGGCTTTTGTCCGGTCCAATTCCGAGAATATTGATTTTCTAACTTTCCTGGAACCAAAAACAGCAGAAAACAGGCAACCGGCACTGTGGCATCTTGTTAATAGGTTAGTCCAAGAAAGTGTATAAAAAGTACTCCAAAGTGTGGACAAAACATAAGAAAGTAGATAAAAACTAAGCATGGAACATCAAAAAATTTAGATACGTTAGCAACGTATCACCAACCCATCTCAGCAGAAAAGCAACGTTGCTTCCATGGATGCACCGATGATGGATGGTGCACTGATGATAGATGATGCATCGATGGATAGCTACCCCATGGATGAAGTCAAGGAGAAGACAAATTGTGAGCTACATATGTCACTGAGTCACATATCCATGAAGGTGGCGGTTGGCTTTGCTTTACCTTGTGAACCTAGAGCGACCTACCATGGCCATCAAATTCCAGCTGGCTATGCTCGTGTCGGTGTTGATGAAGTTCAACTGGGATTTCAGTCACTGGAGCATGACATCCATGGAGGTGAAGGGGAGACGACACTGGGAGAAGTCATGATTAGCTTCATTCTATGGAACAAGAAACATATCGTGTTTCGAGGCTCGGCGCCAAGGCCACCATCTACTTCGATTAGCAATCCACCACCTCGAAGGACACCGTCTCCTCCGAGTAGCAATGCACCACATCCAAGTCCACCCCTTCCTGAGAGGGACCACCCTGGCGCGAGTCTATCTCGATCTCCGGTGCCTCAGTCGACTCTACCCACTAACTCCAAGTCCACCCCTCCCCGAGTAGGTAAGTGATACCAAGAAAGAATAATTTTTGAGGTGACATGCACCATCATAAACTTGATCAAAGTATTTGTAAAACATTGATAGCTGGGATCATAGTACTTCAATCGTAACATGAAAGACAAAGTTCTAACAATAAGGCAAAGCAACTATGTTGCAACATGAAAAGGAACAAACAAAAGAGTCATGAATAACAATGTTTTGCAAGACGTTTGTTTGTTTCACATAAAGAAAACATAGCATAGTGGCATTCAGCTTGTCTCACATAGAGTAGCAAACATAAATGCATAGGACACCTTCAAAGTTCATAAGAGTGACTAGATACAAATAGTTTAAAACAAGCAATATCAAAGCTATGCATCAATCAACAAGTCTAAGGACAATGCACATAGAACTAAGAATGGCCACTGTGCTCTCAAAGTAGGTGCATAAAGATAGAAGGTGAAACTCAACATAAAAGGTAAAAGAAAGGCCTTCATAGAAGGAAGTAGGGATTCAAGTTTCATAAAGAGCTTCCAAAAATTATGGTACTTAATAGCTTTCAGCTCTTATTGCCCCTATCATAAGCATCTTGAAGTGATTAAGGTTAAAGTGAACAAACTATGGTGTATATGCTTGACAAAGTATAAGTTGGAAATATCATGTCCCTTGAATACGAGGGCCACTCCTCATGCTACTCAAGTTTAGTTACCGGTAAGTTCTTGTCATAGTAAGTACATGTGTATCATGGAGAACCACCAACTGGGTACCCCTTGCCCGATGATACGGAAGAATCCCCATATCAAAATGACAAGGCAAGCAGACAACGAGCATCTCAGCAATCTTCTTATTTACCATGGGAATATGGTGCTTTTTTCTCTCTTTCCTCTTTCCTCTTTTCATATATCTCTTTTTTTCTCTTTTTTCTCAATATCTGACTCTTTTTTTCTAAGAAGAATGCTTCATAGACAGCTCATTATGGTTACGCTGCAGGTTTCCACCATGATAGCATGGATTAGACCAGCGAACCAGGTGTTTCTCTAACACATATACATAACTCCATGGACTTACAAGCTCCCCTTTCATTTCACACCGACGACATCCATAGACAAAAGAGCATGATATCAACTGGGTACAAAGTACAAGTGCAATGTTAAAAGTGTTCCCCATGACAGCATGGTTCTACTAATCCCCAACATATAAGTGCAAGCATATACAACATAGACGACACAATGGTTCAAGTTTATTAAGGGCAAGAAAAGTAAAGTGTGTCATCAAGATCGTGAGAGCTTTAATCACTAGTTTTCTCATAACAAGTTTAATTCGGAAGGTAGATAAAAACATGAATATACTTGGAATAGCATATGCTAGTAGGTAGGTATGGTGGACTCTTAGGAATAACTTGGTTTTTAGGAGTTGGATGCGTGAGTGGAACTCATACTTGGTTGCGGAGGCTAGCAAAATACTGGGAGCGACAAACTAAGAGAGCAATAATGGCCATAATCATGCAGAGCGACAAAACATCATTGATCAAAGCATAAAGTGATACTACAAGTTGAAAACTAAAGGATCACAAAGGCTATGGTGACTTGGGATAGTCATAACATGGCGTGAGTATGTGCCAAGTCAACCCAAATAAAGCATCAAAGGAAAATACCACAATACTATGCATTAATATGCTAAAACAATGCATGATTCTTTAAAGGCACATTAATCAATCTCAATTGTTTATAACAAATCATGCTACAGCAAACAATACTAAGCATAAAACCAAATCAATATCAAGCATGGCATGACAAAGCATAGGCCACAGTCAAAAACAAGCTCTCTTTACCACTTAAACATGAACTTTCCTACTCTTTTCCAATCCAAACCAAACTATTTGAAAACCAATGTATGAAAGAGGGGGTCCAACCAATTTATTCAGAAAACTAAACAAACCAAGCAAACAAAAAACCAAAACAAAAACGAAAAAGAAGACGCTCCAATAATAACACAACTGTGCATGAAATAATAAAAATGAATTGTTTGGAAGGAACCTGGAATTTTTATTGATGAAGAAGGGGATGCCTTGGGCATCCCCAAGCTTTGACGCTTGTACATCTTGGATATTTCTTGGGGTGACACGCGTGGCATCCCCAAGCTTGAGCTTTAGTCCATCCTTCATCTCATTACTCATTCCTTCCATACACCTGAAATTTTTCCTTCATACAAAACTTCACACAATCTTTATTAGCAACATTAGTGCACTCAAGATAATAAGTCTTTGGGTTCAGTTTCAACACCAATAAAACTTCCACTAAAACACAAGCTACTGTAGAACTTCCCTCAAAAAGCTCAATTCCCCAAAAAGAACTCAAAAAGGAACCAATAAGAAGCAAACGCAAATAATGGCAGAAATCTGTCAAAACAGACTAGCAGGTAAATACGAATTTTTTCGAAGACCTTCTGTTGCTCAAATCAAAAAGTGTTTAACTAACGAAAGTTAGATAACAACCTGGGGAAGAAGTACAAAAATTCATGCCTCAATAGTACGTACAGAGATTTTACACGAATTTTTACGGTGAAGCACAGAAATCTGTTTTGGGACAGCAACTTTCCCAATCATTACTTCTCTCTCATTAGAGGTTACTCTTGGCACAAAAAGCAAATTAAAAGGATAAGGAGCAGTTATTACTGAAGTTATCTCCCAAGAGTAATAACTTCCAAGACTCATCTAAAACTTTAAGTTAGGCATGATAGTTTGAGAAGATGCTCACATAAGAAATATGAATTGAAGTAAAAGAGAGCATCAAAAGCAAATTCAAATCACATTTAAGTCTAACACACTTCCTATGCATAGGAATATTGTAAAGAAATAAGTCATGAAAGCACAAAGCATCAAGCATAGGAAAGCAAAACAAGTGCAACTTCAAGACTTTCAACATAAAGAGGGGAAACTTAATATTATTGAGATGCATAAAACCATGTTTCCCTCTCTCATAATAACTTTCAGTAGCATCATGAATAAAATTAACAATATAACTATCACATAAAACATTCTTATCATGAGCCACATGCATATAATAATTATTACTCTCCACATAAGCATAGTCATTCTTATTAATTGTAGTGGGATCAAATTCAACAAAATAGCTATCATTATTATTCTCATCACCATAATCATCAAAGATAGGAGGCATATTGTAATCATTAATTTTCTCCTCAATACTAAGTGGACTGAAAATATCATATTCATCATTGTAATCATCATATATTGGAGGTTTGGTATCATCATAAGCAATAGAATAGCAATCTTCCAAAGATAGGGAACTAAAAAGATCATTTTCATAAAAACTAGATTCCCCAAGCTTAGACTTTTCCATAGCATTAGCAATAATGGTGTCCAAAGAATTCATACTAACAACATTGCTATTAGCATGCAAATAACGTTCCATAGGTTTTTTAATTTTCTCTTCAAACACTTCATGTCCTAACTCAAGATAAATACTATAAAGCTCTCTAATTTTGTTGTTGTTCTCCATTAAGCCTAACTAGTGAAAACAAGAAACAAAAAGACAAAATTGCAGAATCTAAAGGAAATAACTTCGAGCACTCACACCAGAGGATGTGAGTACCTTTTACCTTACCTCCCCAGGAACGGCGCCAGAAAATAGCTTGATGTCTACGCACTTCTATTCTTGTAGACGGTTGTTGGACCTCCAAGTGCAGAGGTTTGTAGAACAGCAGCAAGTTTTCCCTGAAGTGGATCACCCAAGGTTTATCGAACTCAGGGAGGAAGTGGTCAAAGGTATCCCCTCTCAAGCAACCCTGCAATCAAGATACAAGAAGTCTCTTGTGTCCCCAACACACCCAATACACTTGTCAGGTGTATAGGTGCACTAGTTCGGCAAAGAGATAGTAAAATACAACTGGTATGGATATAAGACAACGGTGCTAGAAAATATCTTGATGGCGTGAAAGAGACTAAAGGCAAACTGAAATAAAGATGGAAGCAAGCAAACATGTAACAGATCTAATAGCAAATGGTGTTTCAATGCTTAGAAACAAGGCCTAGGGATCATACTTTCACTAGTGAACACTCTCATATAAATATCTTCTCTTTATGATACTACTCTTAACTACTCTCTGGTTGGACACTCTAATCATTGGTAGGGCTATAACAGCACACCTCAAAGTTCATATTTCCCATCTAGAAAACCCCACACTATCACCTTGAGAACTAGATGGTTCAAACA
The DNA here is from genome assembly GCA_916181665.1 of Avena sativa. Classification (NCBI taxonomy): domain Eukaryota; kingdom Viridiplantae; phylum Streptophyta; class Magnoliopsida; order Poales; family Poaceae; genus Avena; species Avena sativa. The sequence goes on along the minus strand of OV702289.1, from coordinate 419,249,947 downwards.
AACACCACAATTTCATAAAGATATCCAACTCCAAATATAACTCATAACAAGTATTTGTAATATCTAGCCTAAGTGCCACCATGGTGTGCACACTATCAACTTCACACACATGGGGAGAGCAGAGATCTATTAAAGCACTTGAGTAGAAAGGTAGATCTACTTGATTACAAAGCTCATGATCACAATATGATCACGCACAGAGAGAGAGATGAACACATAGCTACCGGTAGAACCCTTAGCCTCGAGAGAGAACTACTCCCTCCTCATCATGGGAATCAGCAATGGTGATGGAGATGGTGGTGGCGATCGATGGAGATGGCTCCGGGGGCACTTCCCTGTCCCGGCAGGGTGCCGGAACAGAGACTTTCTGTCCCCCGAATCTCCCCTTCGGTGGAGGCGGCACTGCGGAACTTTTCGTGGCTGGAGGCTTGATTATTTAGGGTTTATTCATCGGGAGGCTTCTTATAGGCGAAGAGGCAAGGTCGGTGGGCGGCCAGGGGGCCCACACCACCTGGTGCCGCGGCCAGGGCTAGCCCGCGCCACCATATGGTGTGGCCACCCTGTGGCCCTTCTCCGTCTCGTCTTCTGGCTCCGTGAGTCTTCCGGTAAAATATCGACTTTGGCTTTTGTCCCATCCAATTCTGAGAATATTGATTTTCTGACTTTCCTGGAACAAAAAACAGCAGAAAACAGGCAACTGGCACTGTGGCATCTTGTTAATAGGTTAGTCCAAGAAAGTGTATAAAAATTACTCCAAAGCATGGACAAAACAAAAGAAAGTAGATAAAAACCAAGCATGGAACATCAAAAATTATAGATACGTTAGCAACGTATCACCAACCCGTTGATACATTGCAAATGTATCTATAATTTTTGATGTTCCATGCTTGATTTTATCCACTTTCTTGTGTTTTGTTCCAACTTTGGAGTACTTTTCATATGAATTCTGGGACCAACCTATTAACAAGAGCCACAGTGCCAGCTGCCTGTTTTCTGCTGTTTTTGGTTCCAGGAAAGTCAGAAAATGAATATTCTCAGAATTGGACGGGATAAAAGCCAAAGTGCCTATTTTTCCGGAAGGGATCAAGTGCCAGAATACGAGACGGAGAGGGGCCAGGGGCCGGCCACACCACCTGGCCGCGCGGCCAGGCCTGGCCCGTGCCAAGGGGTGGTCTGGCCGACCCCAGCACCCCCTCGGCCTCTCCTTCTGCCTATAAGTTGCCCTCGGGACAAAAACCATAGGTACCCGATCAAAAATCCACGAAAGAGTCTGTAGCCGTCGTCATCTCCATCCCTAGACCGGGAGGGATCTGAAGCTCTTCCCGGCACCCTGCCGGAGAGGGGAATTCACCCTGGAGGCCTTCTTCATCACCATGCAAGCCTACGGTGTGATGCGTGAGTAGTTCATCCTTGGACTACGGATCCATGTAGTAGCTAGATGGCTGGTTTCTCCTCCTTTGTGCTTTCATGTTTAGATCTTGTGAGCTCCATTCATGATCAAGATCATCTATTTGTAATTCATACATGTTGTGTTTGCGGGGATCCGATGAATATTGATATGCTACTTCAGATTGATTATTGATTCTATCATGTCTTTGTTATTTGAGATCTTGCATGCTTTCCGTTGTTAGTAGCTATCTTGGCCAAGTAGATGCTAGCAACTCCAAGAGTTAGTTTTTATGCTCGATAGTGGGTTCATGCCTCTAGTAATCTGGGGAAGTGACAAAAATCTCTAAGGTACTAGATGTGTTGTTGCTACTAGGGAGAAAACAACGATCCTTTGTTCATAGAACAATTGTATTGTTTACCTTACACGCAGTTTGTAAAGCAATAATTTGTTCCTTGCAACTTAATACTGGAGGGGGTTCGGATGATAACCTGAAGGTGGATTATTAGTCATAGATGCAATTGGATGGCGGTCTATGTATTATGTTGTATTACCCAATCAAGTCTCAAAGGAGTCAAGATGATTAGTATATGCATGTATTTCTTTCTCGGTGTTTGTCAATTGCCCCGCTGTAATTTGTTCACCCAACATGTTGTTGGGTCCTCAACATAGAATTTTTTTTTCCTATGGTGTGAACTACACGCCAAGATCTATCTACTAGGTACAAAGCAACGGGTGGACATACATCCAACGAGAACTTACCCTCGTAGACAACGAGCTTTGTTAACGAGTAGGAACTCTTGGTTGATGTAGTCGTACACTTGCCGATCTCAAGATCGTGATGAAGTCCAGCAGGTCCGGCTCCAGCACGTCCATCAGATCAGCTCCAGCACCACCAAGTCCAGCACCGCAAAGCAGCGGCATCCGTGATCGCACACACGTCCGGTACCCCGACAACCTTCGTCCCTCACTCCAGCAAAGCAGCGGAAGAAGCAACTCCTTTCCAGATAAAGCCACCGGGAACATGTATCTCGCTAATCCGAGACCATGGGGGAATAATACTAGAGGGGGAGAGAGATCCTTCACAAGGAGGTGTGTGTGAGAAGTGAGGAGTGGGTGGCCTTTTATAGGAGGAGGGGGGTGCCCCTCCTTCATGGCCGGCGCATGGAGGAGGTGACTCTTCACCTCCTCCATTCATGTGGTGGTAACTCCCTCCACATAAATTTGCCCCTTCACATTCTCTTTTAAAGTCTCCACTTTAAATGCATTAAATTTCTCCAAATTTAATGCTCTCTCATTTAATAAAACTCTTTTATTATTTTTATTCAGAATTTTTTTAATTAATTTAATTAACAAACATTCACATAAAACCCCCTGCAACATTTCAATATTACATGCAGAACCAATTTCAGCAATTTCACCCGAAACAGTTTCGGTGTCTATTGAAATAATTCCAGCGCTTTCTTTAATCTTTATCTGAAACATATTTGCTCCAAATGGTGTCGGTATCCCTTAAGTGTGTCACCCTATGGTTCGCGAATAATGCAGACATGATCGAGTCCCCTCTCCGATCAATAATCAGCAGCGGGACCTGGAGATCCATACTGACTCCTACACATTCAACGATGACTTCTATGATCGTGAGAACCTTTAACGCTAGTAACTAAATCCCTTTGTCCCATGATATATTACATGTCCGAGATTCGATCATCGGTATCTCCATACCTAGTTTGATCTTGTTACCGACATGCACTCTTTTCTTGTTCCCGTGATATAACATTCTAGTGATCACATCACTTGCTTGCAAGCTATTTCAATGTGATATCACCGAGAGGGCCCAGAGTATATCTATCCGTCATCGGGATTGAAAAATTCCACTCTTGATCCATGAGCCTCAAATAACACCTTAGTAGCACTGAACCCATCTTTATAGTCACCCTATTACGGTGTGACGTTTGATGTTATCAAGATACTCTTCCGGTGTTAGCAATTAACATGATCTCATGGTCTAAGGATAAAGATTACTTCGTATGATGTTATAGCAATATAAACATAATGACTTTGATCATAATGCTATACTTCGGATGAATGTTCATCACATCATTCCACCAATGGTGTGACCTTGTTATTAACAACATCCAATTTCCATGATCAGGAAACCTTGATCATCTTGTTAATCAACAAGCTAGTCTATAAGAGAGGCATAACTAGGAACCCTTTTTGTTTATTAAACACACATGTATTGATGTTTCCGATCAATACAATTCTAGCATGTAAAATAAACATTTATCATAAACATGGAATAAGATAATAACCACTTTATTATTACCTCTCGGGCATATTCCCTTCACATGTTATCTATCTAAGGAGAGCCACCTCTAGTGAACTATGGATCCCGGTCCTTGTCTTTTACATACAATCTATAAACTGTTTCTGCTTTGTGTTTACTTTCTGCAAACTTTTACTTCTTTCCAATCGATACGTTTAATCCTTTGTTTTCCGCAAAACACGGTGAGATTGACAACCTCATCGCAAGTTGGGGACAAAGTTCTGTGGTTGTGTTGTGCAGGTCTCCACATTGCTACTTGCACCGGTAGTGCGCCCTGCCAAAGCTTAGCTAGTAACACCTTTGAGGTGTTTCCTTCCTCCTACTGGTTCGATTAAACCTTGGTTTCATAACTGAGGGAAACTTGCTGCTGTGCTCATCATACCTTCCTCTTGGGGTTCCCAACGAGCTCTACATCAACCACGAGCCATCAACACTTTTCTGGGCGCCGTGCATTGAGCCATCAAGCGATTTTCTGGCGCCGTTGCCGGTGAGTCAAGGACATCTTCACAAGGGGAGTCCCTCATAACCAATCTCTTTACTTTGTTGTTTTTGTTTTGCTTAGTTTCTTTTTTCTTTGTTTGCTTGTTTTGTTCTTCAAAAAACACAAAAAAAATTAGTTTTGCTTTTTTTGCTTTCTTATTTGAAAACCCAAAAAAATGACTACTCTTGAGAACACTAAGTTGTGTGACTTCACTAGCACCAACAACAATGATTTTATGAGCACACCTATTGATCCACTAGTGGCTGAAAATACTTTCTTTGAGATAAAACCTGCTTTGCTCAATCTTGTTATGAGAGAACAATTTTCTGGTATTGGTAATAAAGATGCTGCTTCCCATCTAAACAACTTTGTTGAACTTTGTGAGATGCAAAAGCATAGGGATATAGATGGTGATATTATTAAGCTGAAATTGTTCCATTTCTCTTTGAGAGGAAAAGCTAAAGAGTGGTTGAATTCCTTAAATAGGAATAGTATTGATTCTTGGACTAAGTGCAAAGATGCTTTTATTGTAAAATACTATCCTCCTGCTAAGATTATATCCATGAGAAGTGAAATAATGAAGTTTAAACAACTTGATAGTGAGCATGTTGCTCAAGCTTGGGAAAGAATGAAATCTTTGGTAAAGAATTGTCCCACTCATGGACTGACTGTTTGGATGATCATCCAAACTTTTTATGCGGGATTGAACTATTCTTCAAAAAACCTATTGGATTCAGCTGCTGGAGGTACCTTTATGACCATCACTTTGGGTGCTGCAACAAAACTATTGGATAATATGATGGTTAATTATTTTGAATGGCATACTAAGAGAGCTCCACAAGGTCAGAAGGTAAATTCTGTTGAAGAAACCTCCTCCTTGAGTGATAAGATTGATATTATTATGTCCATGCTTGTTAATGGGAAAGCCCATATTGATCCAAATAATGTTCCTTTAGCCTCTTTGGTTGCTCAAGAAGAGCAAGTTGATGTGAACTTCATAAGAAATAACAACTTTGGCAACAATGCTTATGGTAATAATGCTTATATGAACAACTTTGGTAACAACAATTATAAACCTTATCCTCCCAACAATGGTAATGCTTATGGAAATTCTTACAACAATAATAAGAGTGCTCCTTCTGAACTTGAAGTTATGCTTAAAGAGTTTATTAGTAAACAAACTACTTTCAATAAAACTATTGAGGATAAACTCTCTAATGCTGAAAGAAATATAGCATCTTTGGCTGAAGCTCAATCTTCTTTGAATAAAATGGCTGCTAAACCTGAAACTAATGAGAATCCCTTTGCAGCTACTAATGCCATACAAGTAAGAATTGATGAAAATGTTAGACTATTAGCTGAATTACATGCTAAGTGGGAAAGAGAAGATGAAATTGCTAGAAACATTAGTGTTTCTACTATCACCACCACTAGTGCTGAGGCTAGTAATAGCTCTACTACTTTAGATGATAAAGTTGATTTTGATCTTGATGGTTGCAATATCTCTGAAGTTATTAAGTTCCTATAAAAGCTTGCTAAAAGTCCTAATGCTAGTGCTATGAACATGGCCTTTACAAAACACATTACCGATGCTCTCATAAAGATTAAGGAAGAAAAGATGAAACACAAAGCTTCTATTCCTATAAAACAAGAGGATGGTTGGAAACCCATCATTAATATGAAAGTGAATGACTTTGATTTCAAAGCTTTGTGTGATCTTGATAGTAGTGTTTCTATTATGCCTAGAAGAATTTATGATATGCTTGATTTGCCTCCTCTTGAAGATTGTTATTTGAATGTCCCACTTGATGCTAATGCTAAAAAGAAACTCATGGGGAGTCTTAATGATGTTCTTATTATGGTTAATGATTCCTATGTCCCCGTTGATTTCTATGTTTTGGATGTTAAGTACAATGCTTCTTCTCCTATTACTTTGGGAAGACCTTTTCTTAGAACTGTTGGTGCCATCATTGATATGAAAGAAGGCACCATTAAATATTCTTTTGCTTCTCCTATGAAAACAAAATTTGGTCTTAATGCTTCTTCATTTGAGAACACTTGATTCTTTCTTTGGTTCTTATGCCTAACTTAAAGGCATTAAAGAAAAGTACTTGTTGGGAGATATCCAAGAGTTTTAGATGATTCTTGGAAGTTATTACCTCTGTAATAACCTCTCCTTATTCTTTTTATTTTCTTTTTGTGCCAAGAGTAACCTCTAATGAGAGTGAAGTAATGATTGGGAAAGTTGCTGTCCCGAAACAGATTTCCGTGCTTCACCATAAAAATTCCTGAGAGAGTTATGTACGTCGTATTGAGCTGTAATTGTTTGTGCTTCTGCCCCACGTTGTTATCTAACTTTCGTTAGTTCAACACTTTTTGATTTGAGTAACAGAAGGTCTCTGAAAAAATTCGTCTTTACCTACTGGTCTGTTTTGGCAGATTTCTGCCATTTTTTGCATTTGCTTCTTGTTGGTTCCTTCTTGAGTTCTTTTGGGGAATTGAGCTTTTTGAGGGAAGTGCTACAGTATCTAGTGTTCTAATGGAAGTTTATTTGGTGTTAGAACTGAACCTTGAGACTTATTTATCTTAAGTGCACTAATGTTGCTAATGAGATTGTGTGAAGTTTTGTATGAAGGAAAATTTTCAGGTGTATGGAAGGAATGAGTAATGAGATGAAGGATAGACTAAAGCTCAAGCTTGGGGATGCCACGCGTGTCACCCCAAGAAATATCCAAGAAGTGCAAGCGTCAAAGCTTGGGGATTCCCAAGGCATCCCCTTCTTCATCAATAAAAATTCCAGGTTTCTTCCAAACGCTTCATTTTTATTGTTTCATGCACAGTTGTGTTTTTCTTGGAGCGTCTTCTTTTTTGTTTTCGTTTTGGTTTTAGTTTGCTTGGTTTTCTTAGTTTTATTAACAAATTGGTTGGACCCCCTATTTCTTACATTTGGTTTGCAAATAGTTTGGTTTGGTTTGGAAAAGAGTAGGAAAGTTCATGCTTATATGGTAAAAAGAGCTCGTTCTTGACTGTGGCTATGCTTTGTCATGCCATGCTTGATATTTTTTTGGCTTTATGCTTAGTATTCTTTGTTGTAGCATGACTTGTTATAAACAATTGAGATTGCTTAATGTGCCTTGGATGAATCATGTGTTGTTTTAGCATATTAAAGCATAGTATAGTGGTATTCTCCTTTGATGCTTTATTTGGGTTGACTTGGCACATGCTCACACCATGTTATGACTATCACAATTCACCATAGCCTTTATGATCCTTTAGTTTTCAACTTGTAGTACCACTTTTTGCTTTGATCAATGATGTTTTGTCGCTTTGCATGATTATGGCCATTATTGCTCTGTTAGTTTGTCGCTTCCAGTCTTTTGCTAGCCTCCACCACAAAGTATGAGTTCCACTCATGCATCCAACTCCCTAAACCAAGTTTTTCCAAAGAGTCCACCATACCTACCTACTAGCTTATGCTATTCCAAGTATATTCATGCTTTTGTTTACCTTCTACTTGTTATGAGAAAACTAGTGATTAAAGCTCTCACGAACTTGATGGCACACTTTACTTTATTGCCTCTAATAAACTTGAACCATTGGGTCCTTCTTTGTTGCATATATGCTTGCGCTTTATAAGTTGAAATTAGCAGAACCATGTACCATGGGGAACGCTTTCAACATTGCACTTGTACTTTGTACCCCATTGATATCATGTTGTTTTGCTTACGGATCCCGGCGGTGTGAAATAAAAGTGGAACTTGTAAGATCATGGAGTTTGTATGTGTGTTAGCGAAACGCCTGGGCCGCTAGCCTAAGCCATGCCTAATCATGGTGGAAACTTGCAGCATCACCATAATGAGCACTCTATGAAGCATCCTCAATAAAAACCTATGCAAATAGCAAATAAAAAGATCGCTGAGATGCTCATTGTCTGCTTGCCTTGTCATTTTGATTATGGGAAAGCTTCCGTATCATGTGCAAGGGGTACCCCATTGGCGGTTCTTAATGATACACATATACTTACAATGACAAGAGCTTACTCGTGACTGAAGTTGAGTAGCATGAGTATCACTCTTCGTAAGTAAGGGACATGAGATTTTGGTTTATAACTTGTCAAGCATATCCTCTTAGTTGTGTCACTTTAACCTTAATCACCTTCAAGATGCCTATGATAGGGGCAATGAGATCTGAAAGCTATAAGTACCATAATTTTTGGAATCTTTTTATGAGACTTGAATCCCTACTTCCTCTAGTGAACTATGGATCCCGGTACTTGTCTTTTACATACAATCTATTAACTGTTTCTGCTTTGTGTTTACTTTCTGCAAACTTTTACTTCTTTCCATTCGATACGTTTAATCCTTTGTTTTCCGCAAAACATGGTGAGATTGACAACCTCATCGCAAGTTGGGGACAAAGTTCTGTGGTTGTGTTGTGCAGGTCTCGACGTTGCTACTAGCACCGGTAGTGCGCCCTGCCAAAGCTCAGCTAGTAACACCTTTGAGGTGTTTCCTTGCTCCTACTGGTTCGATTAAACCTTAGTTTCATAACTGAGGGAAACTTGCTGCTATGCTCATCATACCTTCCTCTTGGGGTTCCCAACGAGCTCTACATCAACCACGAGCCATCAACACTTTTCTAGGCGCCGTGTATTGAGCCATCACCCATCTCAGCAGAAAAGCAACGTTGCTTCCATGGATGCACTGATGATGGATGGTGCACTGATGATAGATGGTGCACCGATGGATAGCTACCCCATGGATGAAGTCAAGGAGAAGACAAATTGTGAGCTACATATGTCACTGAGTCACATATCCATGAAGGTGGCGGTTGGCTTTGCTTTACCTTGTGAACCTGGAGCGACCTACCATGGTCGTCAAATTCCAGCTGGCTATGCTCGTGTCGGTGTTGATGAAGTTCAACCGGGATTTCAGTCACTGGAGCATGACATCCATGGAGGTGAAGGGGATATGACACTGGGAGAAGTCACGATTAGCTTCATTCTATGGAACAAGAAACACATCGTGTTTCGAGGCTCGGCGCCAAGGCCACCATCTACTCCGATTAGCAATCCACCACCTCGAAGGACACCGTCTCCTTCGAGTAGCAATCCACCACATCCAAGTCCACCCCTCCCCGAGAGGGACCACCCTGGCGCGAGTCTATCTCGATCTCCGGTGCCTCAGTCGACTCTACCCACTAACTCCTAGGGGCAATAGTGGAAGAGTACCACCACTCCGTCGACTACTCCAAAGAAAGGTATAACAATGAAGAAAGTCAAGGCGTCTCCTCCCAAGTTACCTTACGAAATGACTGATGAAGAAACCGCCACGGTCGTGGCTGCCGATGTGAAATGCTAGTTAGCACCAAAACGACCCGAGCCAAAGGAGCCAATAGATCTGAAAGTCAAGAATCACTTTATGGATTTCTTGCGCAACCACCAAAAAATGTGTTAAATAGGAAAAATGACTATGACCGATGTATTGCGAAGACATATGACCAAAAGAAGCGGATGGGGAAAACAATTCCCCAACTCGGAGAACAGGAAGTACAATCGATCCCCCCTCTCAAGGTGTTACCCGAACAACAAATAGATATGAAAGAAGCTCAGCACTTAGTTAGGCAATGTGGTATGACCATTGAAGAAATGCTAGGCAGCACATATATCCCCAAGGATAATGTAGCACCAAAATATGTTCGCGGGAATCCTCTGGTCAGTCCTGAGCAGCTCCTGCATCTACCAACACAAATGCGAAGATTGCATGACTGGTACTTGAAAGTCGCAAAGGATGAAGATTGAGAAAGTCGCGTGAGGGTAGTTAGAGATGAGCATTACTTCCGTGAAGACCAGATATCTATTGATCTTGAAGTTTTTTTCATTTATACAATCAAGACTCCCTCAATAAATCTCTCGTCAGTTACTATTGTCTGTAAGTGATTAATTTATTTCTGTAATTAAGTCTCTAGCTCAGCTCGTTTATTGCCTGTAATTATCCTTACAATATTCGTTTGTACACTATTATACAGAATGAAGATTCTCGAATGTAAAACACGAGAAATCTTTGACGTTGGGTTTGTTGACCCATATGTCGTAATTTTCGTACGACAGAATTCTTTGCCAAGGACATAGAGGCTAACTTGCTATTGTTTTTAAAGAGACAATATTTTAAAAAAGAAATACTATTTCCTTACAACTTCAAGTAAGTGTTATTGTCTTGTGCACATTCTATTATGCTTCCTCGCTGCTAAGTGTAGTTGATGAGTTATGCATGACTGCGGATATAAACGTGCGCAACTTCCACTGGATTCTGCTAATAATTCAAGTTGACACTTGAAAAGTTGATACCACAGACTTATTAGATAAAGACCCCAATAAGTACGAGATCCTGATTACAATGATCCGGAAGTAAGTTCAATCATTATCGCACTATACCGGCCACTTTAGTTCGTTTCCCAATATCAAGTAATTAATAACTTCTTTATTCATTTTTTTGTTTAAGGCAGGGTTTGGAAACAGTTCATCTAGACCGAAAGGAGTCAATGGGATAAGGCGCTATGTTTTAATCGTCTTAAGGTAAGTAGTACTAGCTAGGTTCACACATCTCTTTAATTCTAGTTTCAATACCATTATCATGTTTTATTATTATTTGATTGTATTCTATTTCTCATAAAGTGCTCGAGTTAGCCACTAGGTGACTAATTTATGTGGATACTACGTCTGTGAGTTCATTAGGGAGTCAGTTAGTGAGCGGTGAATAAATACAAGGATCCATGATATGCGGGAGAAGCTCCTACCAAAGAACCACCTATAAGCACTTCAAGAGGAATTGGCAGGATTTTTTGCTTGATGAGGTCATATATAAAGATGGAGAACACTATTCCCGCTCCACGTAATTTAATGATCTCCATGTAATTAAATAGGATATATATATATGCTCATAATCAAAATTGTATATATATATATCATCTCTCGGCACGTCACTTACGCCAAACCTCTCTCTTCTCTACCGGTCCTACTGCTGCGGTAGAAATCCGCCCAGAAATGCTGCTGCGGCAGAACCTATTGTAGCAGCAGCCCAATCTCCCAAAACTCTGTCACGGCAGAACCTGTTGTTGTACCGCCGTCTGATGGTGCGACACCCGAATCCCCCAAAACACTGTCACGGCAGAGCTCCTTTAGTATTGGTTCGTGTTACAAACTGGGACTAAAGGTCCTCCATCCCCCGCTCTCAACCAAGTCCACGTGGAATACCTTTAGTCCCGGTTCAAAATACATCTAGAACTAAAGGGGGGCTCTAGTCTAGATTTCATAGTTCCGTATGGACAACAGGGACTAGAGGACACCCCAAACCGGGACTAAAGGCCCGTTTTATACTAGTGACGGTTAAGCCAGCCACCATTCACACCATGCTTAGCATGGCCATGATGCATTCGTGGCCAACTCACCAACTCTACGTCAAGAATGCATTCCTTCATGGGCATCTTCATGAGACTGTCTATTTTAAGCAAGCTTCCAGCTTTATTGACTCCACTCACCACTCTCATGTTTTCCTTTTGCAAAAATCTCTTTATGGTCTCAAACAAGCACCCCACGCATGGTTTCATCGCTTCACCACTTTCATTACCACTCCTAGCTTTTCGGCCTCAAAAAGTGACTCATCTTTATTTGTCCTTCATCATGGTTCTTCCATTGCCTATTTGTTGCTATACGTTAATGATATCATTCTCAACGCTAACACCACCACGCTCCTTCACTCCATCATCCAGTCCCTCCACAATGATTTCTCTATGAGTGATTTGCGATACATCCACCACTTTCTTGGCATCAATGTCCACCGCACCCATGAGGGCTTGTTCCTTTCACAGCAACAATATGCACTCGAGATCCTTGATAGAGCCAAGATGCTAAATTGCCACCCTATTTCCACCCCCATCGACACTCAATCCAAACTTTCTGCCACCAACAGTTCTCCATGTCATGACCCGAGCCTATATAGGATTTTAGCTGGTGCACTCCAGTACCTCACTCTCACTCATCTGGACCTCTCTTATGCAGTCCAACAAGCGTGTCTTTTCATGCATGCACCAAGCGACTCGCATTTTCAGCTCATCGAACAATTTTGTGTTATGTCCATGGCACCACTCATTTTGGCTTTCAGCTCCACAAGAACTCTTGGGTTGATCTTATTTCTTATTCCGATGCCGATTGGGCGGGTTGTCCCAACACATGGAAGTCCACATCCAGTTTTTTGTCTTTCTCGATGATAACTTGATGTTAACACCCGGATTTTTAATCCCAGATGCCTGTTATGCCATACATCACAATCCCAGGATTACCATTTTTGCGAGACATAACAGACTGGATATCACAGTACATCATCATTACAAACCATAATAAGGTCTTACACAAATAAAAGATCTCATGATCCAGTCTTAATACAAACAAGCAGCGGAATAATAAGCGTAGCAGCGGGCTCCATCTTCAGTGTCACAGGCAATGCTGACAATGGGAGATGATCCTAGTTGTCATAGCCGTCCTGCTGTCCATCTTCCTGATAGTCCTCCTCGTAGTCTAGCCACGGGAATAGCCAGGGACAAAGCCATGAGTACTCTTTAAGTACTCGCAAACTATCACTAACAAGTAAGGTAGTTCTAATAGGAATCCTAAGCTCTAAGTTTATTTGCAAAAAGCCAGATTTATCTAAACTGAGTTCAGAAGTAAAGAAAGTTAACTTAATGTTCTAAATCACTTAAGTTGGGAACCTAGTTTTCATATTCACAACCCTGTTGTGGTCAAGTCAAAATCATAGTTCACTTCACAAGTCATTTTGAAAACATCTGACGACGGAATAGTATGGACACTCCAACTGCCCATGACCACGGACGCGGCTATTCGAATAGTTTGACACTCTGTAGAGGTGGTACACATTCACCACAAAATTCGATACATCCGTCAGGGATAACCCTGAATCATCATACTTAGTATGCGGATAATCAATCATAACCTTTCCTTTACACACTCTAGTATAAGCACCTCCCCTATGAGCTTGGCCTCCCAGCCATGGCCATCTACCATCTTGGGCACTGCATAGGTGGACATCATCAAGAGGTAGCCTCATCTCAAACCTCTTCCATGAGGGAACCCATACTAATGCATATAAACTTACGGCTAAGCCTTACACAATTTAGGTATTGTGGTTATATGGTAAAATTGGAATGGTATCACATCCGAACCCAACCATCAGTTTTTATAAAGGGATAAGGCTCATGCCTCAACATTTTCATCATCAAATCCATTTGAGTTTCTCAACACATGTCAAAACATCTCAATAGAATGACTCATCATTCCAAGGTTTTCATAATCATTTTCACCAAGTATTCCCATCTAAAGTGATCAAGTTTTATGCTTAGCACTAGCCACTAAGTTAAGAGTGTTCACTAATGAGGGATGCTAATCTCAATCTCATGCCATAGAATGACATCTCGTATAGGCCTAGTTTTATACTCTTTATGCTATCTATACTACTTTCCAAAACTTCACAAAGCATTAATTAAAAGTAAAGAACTTTGATAAGGTAAAAGAGTAAAGCTTGCAAGTAAAACTTGGGATGGGTATAAATCAAAATGTATAACCAAGCATGCCTAATGCATCTTGCTTAGGTCATCTTGTATAATTCTAGCTTTCCACTAATAGCTTGCCTTGATTGGTGCGGTGATTGAAGTTTGCTTCGTCTTCTTCAGGGTAGAACTTCTCCTCCTCATATCCTTGATCAGTACTATCATCTATAAAGGAATACGGTGTAAAAAATCACCAAACAATACTTAACTAGTCTATTTAGCACACTAAGGTTCACACTTGATGATCTAGCATCATCACAATCATCACATGCAATAAGAACTAGTTTTATTTGGTTTATTTGAAAAAAGTAATTTCTACTCATTGAAATTAATTAAGATTTAATATTCTCAAATTAAAATATGAGATCATGTGGACACTTGTCATCACCACATATTCTAATACATGGTAATGTGATTTAAAGGGTTAGTCACATTTTATAAAGTTTCAGAATATTATTTAATAGATTTAAAGTGACTAGAAATGCCCTAATAGCATTCTTTTGGTACTAGTCCAATGTCACTGCATGCAAACCTAAACATATTACATATTCATATATGTATTATCAAATGTGATTTTTGAGAGTTGCAATCAACTAAAAAGCTATTATGGTTGATTTTTGAAAAATGTTTGAAGTTGCAAAAGTCTTTGTCTTATTATTTTTTCTATAGATTATCTCTAAATCCAAATGATTTAAATCCAACGGTCTTGGATAGATATTTTAATTACCTTTCTAGAAAAATTTGAATCATGCAATTTGGTTAAGTGAATATCTCTGAATTGATTTTTGAATAAATGGACAGAATAGGATTTAAACTAAAAAGGAAAATCCTTATTTGAATTTACACGCCTGGGCGAGAAAGCTAAGCAGGCCGGCCCAAGTGCACAACACGGCGCAGCGCGCGGCTGACAGAGGGGGTCCACTGGTCAGTGACTCACTCTACGCGAAATGGTATCTTTCAATCTGGGCGCTACGATCTAATTCTAATCCAACGGCTGAGGGTCGTCGTCGACGACGAACAGCTCTAGCAACGAGCTGAACCTAACGCGACGGTGGGGGTCTCTCGGGACTCACCTGGGCTCCAGCTAGGCTCGGTGACAGGGGCAAACGACGAGGTAGATGACAGCGAGGCGAGGCGCGGTCACGGCAGGGCTTGCGGTGGTCGAAATCGCTGGCGCCCTTCTCCTCCAGCAGCAGTGGACTCCGGTGAAATTCTGGCGCGGTTGTGCTCGCCTTGCTCCGAGGAGAGGTGGGGAAGGTCAGTGAGGAGTGTGGAGTCGAGTGGTGTGAGGAATGGAGGCTGGGGTGGCCTCCTTTTATAGCTCTACGAGGGGACCGAGCGGTGCGGCGGTGAGCTCGACGGTGGCGTCGCTACAGGTAGCTAATGGCATGGGCGAGGGCGTAGGACGGTGCGGTGCTCCCTGGCGGTTCTCACGGACTTAAAGGTGCGGCGTGGTTTGGTCTGGCGCGTGCGGCTGAGCGGAGGCAGAGGTGCTTGCGACGACGCGCGGTAGTTGCGGGTCGCGCGGCGGCGAACGGGGGTGTCTGCCGGGGTGGTGTGATCATGGAGAGGATGCGTGTGCGCGGTGAGGGCAAGGCGCGAGCTGGCGTGGCTGGTCGGGCACGGCGCACTAGCGCGCTCTGGACACGGCGCAGAGAGGCGGTGCGCGGCGCGACTAGGGTGGTCCACGGCTCGGCTGGGGATGTGGCCTGGACAGGGAGTGGCGGTAGGTTGCGACGGTGCTAGTGGACATCCTGGATGGGCGCGGGGTGGTCTGGTGCGAGTTGGCCGTGGTCGGCCGGCGATGACCACAAAACAGCGGCGCTCCACTGTTCTCCACGGCAAAGGGGGGCTTATCTGCTGCTGCTAGACACTCAGGGGGACAAGGGGGTTAAGAGGGATGTCAAATGGTCGATGATCACTGTACCAAACAGTGAAGTTAGGCTAGAGATTATTACGTGCATGCCAAGTGTTTGTGTTATTGGCCGCATGAAATTTATTTTTGAATTTTTGATTCAAATTTTTTGGGTGATCTTATATTAAGCTTGAGAGACTAGGTTTGCTTGGACAGGTCGAAGGGAATTGATTTGATGGGTTTTTGAAAAAGTGTGATCTTAACATATGATTTCAAATGTTCTTTAAATGGATTTGCTAGATGTTTTTGTAAGTTTGTAAAGTGGGTCTTGATACATTTTTACTTGGTCTAGCAAGGGGTGAAAAGAAATAGAAATGTTTCTGTTAGAAATCTTCTTCTAGGAACACCTAAAGTGGCCTAGTGGTTTAAAATGGTCAAAATGACCATTTGCATTATTTATTCTTATTTGATTTCTTTCTCTTTGGAATTTGTTTGTAATTGGTCTAGATAATATGGAATTCACCTTTAAACCATTTTACAACATTTAGAACAATCAAGCATGGCATATACACTTAATTCTATACTAATGCAAACACACATGCATTCATATCCATTTTTTTTAATAAAAGTTTTTGTTAACCCTAACTTGGGTGATTAGAACTTGATAACCTTGATTAAAGTTTTGGGGTGTTACACTTGATTTTTTGGTCTTCTTGCCAGCAATCAACGGTGTCCCGCATGAGTGCGGAGGAAGAATACAGTGTCGCTGCAAATAGCATCGCAGAATCTTGTTGGGTGTGCCAGTTGCTGCAATCAGCCACCCTCGCGCGCCACCGTTGTCTGCTATGACATTGTGAGCGCCATGTACATGTTGGCCAATCCGGTGCAGCATCAGCAGACTAAGCACATTGAGATCGATCTACAATTCGATTGTGATCGTGTGGCGCTTGGTGAGGCCAAGGTGCTCTATGTCCCTACGAGCTTCCAGTTTGCTGACATTTTTACTAAATAGTTGCCGACCAAGGTGTCTCAAGATTTTTGTATCAGTCTGAACATCATTTCAAGCGTTGTTCCGACTCCGGGGATGTTGACACGACTTATGTACTCATGTGTGTGTGCCGTTATATGTTGTAACAGCTAGTCCTAGTCCTAGGCCTCTTCTTCTTATGCGGATCACCTCCCACACGTGCGGCAGTAGTGACGCCCAGATCTCCGCCGTAAGATATATGTAACCCATAACAAACTCTGTTCAGTGGCGGTCCTAGGATTTTAGGGAAGGATTTGCCGCACCAATTATTTTGGCATTACTATTTATAATTATTTTTTGTTAGAATATAAAGAAGAAATGAAGATTATGAATTTGAAAAATAGTTAACTAAATAAGGAATTTTGCACTATAATAAAAAAGTTAAATGGTTAGACACATGCACCGTTAATGGGCCTTAGGATCAAATCAAATCTATGTCGAAAACTACTATTCAAAACTCTTACGATAGATCGACATCTAATATTGAACTACATGATTAATTATCAGAACATACCACATGATTGTAATGAAATAAATAATAAAATATATAAAAAGGATGTTACGAAAAGATTCAACGGAAACAAATAAAAATTAATCATATACCTGACCATCTAAGACTAATTATCAATTGATTAAATAATCAGCTAAATACTCATAGCTATTCAGATCAAATTAATTATCAAAATAGCTAGGTGCAATGTCCTCTGCTGAAGCAGAATCGGCTCGGCCGCACAGCTCATCCCCTGGTGACGCCGCCTCTGGATATGGTGCATTAGCTCGAACAAATCATTGCCATATAAATTCCGATGGAAATTTAGCTTTCAAGTGATCCATCATTTTATTCTAAACTCCTTCAACTAGAACACTCTTTTTTTGAAATTGGAGCAACTTCCCGGCCTCTGCAATGGTTGATGCACACAGCCTTTTATTAACCGTTCAGCATTCAGAGTTATTAGAAAGTCACTACTTCTACTGTTTCCTCCCAAGCCCTAACCTTTCCAATGCATCAAACCACCACCATCTCTCACCCCAACTTCTGCTCCGTCCTCCCCTGCCTCCGCTGCCTCCTCAATTTCTATGTCACTCCTACCTTGTAGGACAGAGTTGCTGTAACATCCTAAATTTTAGACTATTTAGAATGTTTTATCAAAAAACTAGGGTTTGGTATTTTTAAAATTTTCTCTAGTTAATGAATGATTAACCATGAATTTTATAATTTCCTTTTTATTATTACGATTACTGTAAACTTCAAATCGGCTATTTGTATGTATTTGGTTTTTCCATATTATAATTTCTCTATCTGAGTTCCGTGGATTTATCGGGGTTCATTCGGTATTACCAAGTTTTCTTTTAATTTCTGGTATTTCCTTTCATTTGAACAGAATTCTAGGTCAAATATCGTCAATTAACCTCTCCTCTCACTCTGTGCGAATCATCTCTACCTGTCTCGTTTCTGTCATATCCTACATTCCTCTCACACTTGGCCTAGCACACTGCCCGCCCTCGGCACTTCCTAGCTCACTATCGAGGTGGCCAATGAAGGTCGTATTCAAAGGTCATGGTCTAATACATTGTTGGCATTTCCTAGTTATCCAAATGCGGCACTATGTGGAAGACCAATAAGAATAATAGAGATGATCATAGTTATGGTTCTCGGGACTCCCCTTTAATGAAATATTCTCTAAATCTCCAAGATGTTGGATAGTATACCAGTTAGAGGTACCAACTCAAATCTCATTTTACAATATAAGTTTGGATACAAGATGTAGCATCCCGGGAAAACCACTACTAAAAAATCGCGTGTTGCTTTTATTTTGTACATCATCATGACCATATGCTTATGTCATCATGCCACATTGCATTTGAGCATCGTCATATCATCATGCATGGTTTACCTAAAACTATTTTCTATAAACCTATCCTTGATTTCTATTGCCCCCCTCTTTATTTCAAACGAAAAACTTCGGTGTTTTTCGGAGACCTTTGTTTGTCTAAAACCATTTATAAAATATTTTATTAAAAAATAAAGCAAACAAATGTTATTAAATAAAAGAGTTGCTGGGGGAGGCCGGTACCGGCCAGGCCCAAAGGGCCCAGCTGGCAGCAGTCTACAGCCCCGGCAGAACCCTAACTAGGTGAAACCCTAGACCCACCACGTACCACAGCCCATCGCCGCCACCAGCTACCACCACACCCTGGCAGCGCACACGACCCACCCTCCCCATGTGCCGCACGCAACGACGCGACAAGCAGCGCACACGAGGCACGCGTCGCCCACCCTGCAACCGTCCCGCATAGAAGCCGGCCTCACCCAGCAGACCCAACCCGCACCACGACGCGACAAGGTCCCGACCCTACCTTGACCAGCTCTCTCTCTCGCCACGAACCCCCGCCATTATCCCCGCAACCCCTGCCTCGGCTCCCTCTCCTCGCTGAGTTTCCGCCGCCAGGAACCCGCGCCGCCGCCTGGCCCGACCTTCCGCCGCCAAGACATTCCGCCGCTGCTCTGCGACCGCCTCCCTCACTGCCCGCTGCAGCATCAATGCCGGTCTCCCTCTGCACGAGCGCGCCGCCCCTCTTCCGTCGTGCGGCCTCCCTCCTTTGTGAGCTCCTCGCCCCGTTGGCCCCTGCTCTGGTCACGCCCCGACGCCTGTCACCGCTCCCACAGGCCGTTGTTCCTCGTCGTCCCTGTCCGCAAGAGCTGCTGAGCCCGAGCCCTCTGCTTTCCAGAGCCACTCCGCCCTGGGGTCCCCTCCGGCTGACGCGCCAGCGCCTCCGCCATTCCACATCGGCCGCCACCAGGACGTCCTCGAGCTCCTGAAGCTGTCGTCGCCTCCATCCCCGTCACCTTGGTCACTCAGCTCGCCTCCGACCGGATCTCGTAGAGCTCGCCCTGCCTCCTGTTGGCTCACCCATGACCGCCCTCCTTCGAGTTCCTCTAGGTGAAGTTCTGCATATCGTCGGTCTCCGTCGCCCATCGTACCAACAGTACAACTCAAGACCGGCAGTAGCACTAGGTGAGGGTGGTGGATATGAGGTGTTGCTGTGTTGCTGATCTGTTGATGTTCATGGAGTTTTCCTATGGATTGACTCCTATTGGTGCACTCCTTGCGGTAACAGAGAGTATGTGATGGTGAAACCCTCGTACAATTGCAGACGGCTATCGAGGAATACAAGAGGTAACCATGTTCTTAGTTTCGACTCGAAGACTACCAGAACCAAGCTCGCCCTCCACAATAGAAGCCGAGGATGACAAGATCGACATCAACCCGGACAAACCCTAGGAACCACCAGCGCTTGGACCCGAGAGAACTACACCGAGACCCTTGGAATGCCAAGTCATCCTTCACGGATACAAAGACCGATCCCGCCAAACCCAAAGACCTTGCCGGTGTCCAGATCTGAAGCCCGATCCCTCGAACCCCAAGATCGCCGAACCCCGATGTGTGACCCCGATTCGATCCCCTATTTTTATAATATATGACATATACCTTGTTGCATTAAATTGTACATGATTGCATTCATACCATATGTTTTCGGGTACTCTATCGATTCACCTAATAATTAAATATGGAGACTATATGCGGGCTATTTTAGTCTTATATTGGCTCTATTTAAATTTGTGTGGCGAACCGATGTCATGTTTTGCATTATTAAGTGAACATTTAAATTGCGGAGTACCTAAACAACATGAACCTAGTAATTAATTGTCGGACCCCTTAATATTGCCTAATTGCACCGCATCTTTACCATGCCATGCATCATATCATAATCATGCCAGATCTTCTGCCGTAGTATTAAATAGTGCATTCTCTATTTCTTTTAGCGCTCTGCTTCTTCACGGATTAGGCCGTTGACTGGATGTGAGTATCGACAAGTTCTTCGGATAATGTATCTTCATTAGTGTTTTTCCAGGCGAGCATTCTCCCCCTTTCTACCTTTTTTTGCGTTTATAGTTTTTACTTCCTCATGTTGATCTATTGTTGTCCTTGTTGCGATGCTTTAGTTTCCGTGCACCATTTATATTCCTTGCAACCCCTATATTGCCTTGGACACATCATATTGTCTGTTGTTTGATAGACAGTCGGCCTTGCGAGTCGTAGTTGCTTGCTCAGGTGCTGCTTCATGTCGTTGTCATTCCACTTTTGAAGGAAGGTTGGCACATGCTTAATGGTGGAGATTCTTAATGGTGGAGATGACCATGGCTTTCATTATAACTTGTTAACAAAAAATACTGGAAATAGATATAATGAAGAGACATCGGTGGGTAATAGTCAATACTTGGTTTTTAACCGCCCACTTGTGTCCACCTAGGACCCGAGTTCTTGACACATGTTTCGAGATCGAGCGCGCTAACCACAGGTGGGTGGGTGGGCACCCCATCGGCTTACTACCTGATTTCAAAGTACTATGTTGGGGGCCAAAAAGTAGTTTGGGGCTTTATTACTATCATGTACTTATGCCATGCTTTACTGCTTTAATTACGATTATGCATGGATCATCTGTACTATTTAGGAATTGTGGAATGTTTTCACGCTATCGACAAGCCCAATCACACTTTTGGGTTCCTAGTCGTTTACAGTCATTGACACAAACCCTGGGTCCGTCTCGAAGCCGACCGACTTTGTTGCGGGTAGCTTAGTGGGGTGGCCCCCATGTACTTGCTTTGAGTCTGGGAAACATCGTGTATGAGGCCCCGTCGCATACCGTTGGGTGTATGTTCAGGATCTTGCTCATATTCGGATCTGACAATAAAGGTTGAAGTGTGTGTGGATACTTTGGTGCACCCCTGCAGGTTTAAATCTTTTTGAAAAGCCGTTTCCGCGGTTATGAATTACTTGGAGCACAGTTTCTCGATCATAGACAACTATAACTAAAGAATTACTGTTATAATATGACTTGTATCTGATATGACTAGTAAGTTGGACAACTACCATGGAATGAATGAATGAAACTGCGAACTGTGTGAGTTTCCGTGGGATGACTTCCTCGTTTGGTCTCGAGGGGGAAATACCAGGATGGGTATGTTTAGTGTTAGTAACAGGTTGGTTCCGAATAGGTCTTTATTATCCCCCTCTAATAGCCGCCAGTTGTATCGAGTCTCTATTGGTTGTTTAGTGCATGCTTTGTTGCCGCTTCATTCCACCATACCTATATAGGCAAGAGCCGCCAAATTCTAGACTCGTCGTGTACTGGCCTCAATACTGACCGCTCCCTTTTTCCTTTGCCCTTTGTCGGCACCCCTTTTGTTTTAGCAGGTTTGCGATCAACGTCATTAGCAGGGTTACCCTTCTGTCTTGGCCTGGGCAGGGTTATGGACACCATTGGTTATTCTTCAGGGCTCTTAGCCCAATTTGCATCATATCCGTACTCGGATGTTGTATTGTTTTCAAGGTGATTTGGATCTTTGTATTGCACCTCTATATTCTTGACTCATGGAGTCGTTGTTGTATATATATATATGTTCTTTGGGTTCTATCATGGACTATTGTGTAATGATATTACTTCGTTTTCCATCCGCACGCAAGTGCCTGGTGGGCATCTTTGAATCGATTCTATGTGGATTTGGCGGGAATCGCTAAACCTTGCATAGAGCCAATTCGAGGGTGTTACACAAGAATACATTTGTGTGTTCCTTGAAAGTTTATCTATTGTATCTATGATTTTATGTCACTAAATTGTTGTGATTCACAATGAGACTCTATTTTTCATTCTTAGAATTGTAAGGTTGTGTATTGTTGTTCTTTAGGTTTCAGTGTAAGCATGTTTTCAAAGTGTGTCCTTTGAATCACACCATTAAGGTAAATCACCATGCATGTGATGCCTGCAATGTGCACATGGTGGTTGAATCACACTTGAATGGAAGTGATATCCCAATTATTTATCGTTCCAAGGAAGCTCAAGTTACACTGGTA
Source organism: Avena sativa (assembly GCA_916181665.1). NCBI lineage: Eukaryota > Viridiplantae > Streptophyta > Magnoliopsida > Poales > Poaceae > Avena > Avena sativa. Next base: position 419,227,335 of record OV702289.1, on the reverse strand, counting down.
CCCAAACCACATTTAGGAAACTAGACAAAAAGGCATGCTTCGCTGCTTGCATTGCGTTTTGGCACAACCTGGCCAGTTGCGATAGACTTGCAGAGCAACACAATAATAATTTTCTACTTCAGAATCTAATCATGAAAGCATATAAAAGGAATAATCTTAAAATTTCTTATAAAGAAGAAGATGATTAGCAAATAACAAAGTTAGTCTTTGGCATAGAAGTTTGAAGTTTAGTCACTACAATACACATTATGTATAACCCATCACATACAATATTTCATCCAGATTAACCATGTAAGCTGAAAAAACACTAAGAACTGCACTGAAATAAGATCATCATCCTCCAAATTGTCATCCACGGGAACAATCCATGAAAATATAGAACCCACTTTGTGCATGTTGAATAACCAAATGCATGGTAGAAAAACAATTCGAATTGATTCTAAAACACTTTAAAGTAAGGCATCCTGAAAAGAATGACCTAAGAGGGATCAACAACTAGCGTGCTTACATTTTAGAGTAATGCATCCTGGAAATAATGTAAGGTTACAATAACAATGGAGAAGTAAAAAATCAATTTCAAGAATATATATAAAAATGACCACTAAAAGTTCCGAAGTGTATATTTTAAGATGTAATTATTTACCAAAATTCATCTGTTGTAGTTTCGTTTGACTATACTTCAGTTTTGGATTTTGAGCTAACCAAAGCAACCAAAAGTATACCAAAAAAGAGTTAGTGTTACATTCTAAACTGGGTAAAATTCTCTAGCATTACTACACATAAAATTTTAAACTATATCCAATATACACATTAGTTTATTTCGTCTGTCATAGTTGCAAACTGTGATAGAGCAAAGTTGCCTAATCAATATTGAAGAAACAAAAAAAAATGTAGTAGGTAGAGAAAAGGTTAAACACCATATGATTTTTTTTGGTTCAATGATTTGCTGGACATGTCAGATATGAACTGAAATAGTTCCATGTATACTCATCGTTTCCAAGGCGTTGCTTAGGCGTCACCTAGGTGACACTTAGGCGTCAATGTGTCCACCGCGCCTTGAAAAATCGACCGTTTTAGGAGTCTAGACACCTAATGTGTCTGCCTAATTGCCGCTTAAGCGTTGTAGCTCCCCCAAACCGCTCTAGAATGCCCTAAGGTCTTGAAAACTATTTGTATGCTATATATGCATGCTAATAGTTATTATGATTGAAGCTTTCACTCCTTAGATACTGTAGTCGGCCATGGCTGGTTCTCAGCCGTTGACAAACTAATACTCCCTCCGTTCTAAAATATTCTAAAATATAAGATGGTTTAGCTTTATGAATGAAGTGTATATATACTTTTTTTAGTACGTAGGTTTATCTAGGTTTAGAGTGAACCTACACACTAAAGGGGGTCTAAATACACTTCATTCACAAAGCTAAAACATGTTATATTTTTAAATAGAGGAAGTACACATTTCATCAAAATTTTACTAGGTGAGTGTTATTTAAAATTTTCAGGGAGCTTTGACCTTGTCCGAAATTAGCGGAGGTCTGTTGGGGGCGATCGGGGGCGATTCTGGCTGCTCTCGGATGACTCCGAGGAGGATGGCGGGCGTTCATCGCCCGAGGTGCCGAGTGAGGCGGATGGGGAGTCACTGCTCGTGTGGTCTTATTGCAAGATTCCGGTGGCGGTGAATGTAACCTCCCGTCGAAATCGTCAAGCGCGATTCAAAGCAAAGAAAAGAAAAAGATTAGACAGCGGGTGATGGCGTCGATGGTGGATTCAGGTCATCAGGTGAGACCATGGTGAGTCCTCTTGCTCCTTTTGTTCGTTGTGCAGGACGAAAGATGACGATGAGGAATTTGCCTGTGTTGTCTCCGTCGACTTTCATGTTGGAATCGTTCGATGCTAAAGAATGGATTAAAATCGAAAGGAGACGTTCGAAGTTGCTGGTTTCTAAGAAGGGAAGACAAGCTAACCGTCTATGAGGACGGAATTTTTCTTCGGTGAAGGTAAGATCTCCGGCGAAGATGAAGTTTCCGACCTCATTTTTCTTCTTCCCGACGGGCGGTGGAGGCTCGTTTGTTTTCTCATTGCGATCCTATGGGCCATGAGGGCCCAGTATCGGGAGCAGCTAGAGGAAAAGCGGATCAAGTTCAGGTCGTTTTGGGCCTCGATCCGAACCTCTCATCTAATCAACCTCGACTTTTAACAGCTAGGGGTCACTGTGGACGTCTAGGGTTAACCCATTCAAAACCGATCACGCCGGCTCCTGTCACACGACGTCCAGAGTGTTGACACGTATTGTACTCTATATAGGTTTTCTTGTACTCTGATGATTGTACCTTAATTTTCTATATATATGAGACAGTCAGTCTATTGGAATTATGCATTCTCCACAATTCCCTCTACATGGTATCAGCCTAACCTCGACCCCTAAACCCTAGCCGCCGTCTCTCTCTCCCTAGGCGCCGCCGACCCTCCACCTCCCCGCCACTAACCCTAGCCGCCGCCTCCCTTCCTAGGCGCCGCCGGCCCTCCCCCTCCCCGCCACCAGCCCTCGCCGCCGCCTCTCTCTCCTAGGCGCCGCCGGCCCCTCCCCCGCCATCCAACCCTAGCCGCCGCCACATCTTCCCTCGGCGCCGCTGGTCTCCCCTCCACCACCGCTTCCGCCCCACCATGGCCGACCACTCCTTCTCCAACAACCCCTTTAACTCCCCCGTCTCCGGGAGCAGCAATCCCTTCGCCGACCCCTCCATCGCCGTCATCCGCGATGTTCCCATCCTCGAGCACATGCCGGTGAAGCATTCTCAAGCCGCTATCAATTTCTTCCCGTGGAAGACGTACTTCGGCCTTCTCTTCCACGAGTATGATCTCCTCGATCACGTCGACGGCACCATCGACCTACTCGCCATGCCGCACGACCCCGACTGGTTGACGATCAACGCCACCATCACCCGCTGGTTCCTCTAGACCGTCTCCCCCGAGATCTTCCGCACCGTCGTTCGCGACAGCGACACCGCGCACACGGTCTGGACCAAGATCACCGACAACAAGATCTAGCGCGTCACGTTCCTCCAGCAGGAGTTCTTCGGCACTCACCAAAACGACCTCTCCCTCAACGACTACTGCCTCCGCCTCAAGAGCCTCTCCGACGAGCTCCGTGACCTGGAGTTTCTGATCAACGACAAAATCATCCTCTCCACGATGGCGGCGGGTCTCGGCGAGGACCTCAGCAACGCCGCCGCCAATCTCACGCTGCTCACCACGTCGTCCTTCGAGCAAGCCGTGGCCTATCTACGTCTCGAGGAGTGGCGGCTGAAGCATCTCCAGGCTCGGGCGGCTCACACCGCCTTCGTCGCGGGTCTCTGGCGGGACGCCCCCGCAAGTGCGCCTACGGCCCCTCCGCCTCGCGCCTTCGCCCCGCCCCCAGGGTTCTACGCGCCCCAGCCGCCCGTGCCTCCGCCTCCTGCCAATGGTGGTGGCAACGGTGGTCGTCGCAACAACTACATCCCCGCGCCCCATCCGCGCCCACATCAGCCACGATGCCTGTGCCGCGCGTGCCTCACCCGAGCATCTTGGGGCAGCGCCTGGCCACCCACCAGGCGTTCTTCGCATCACCTCAGCCCGTCGCCGTGCCGGTCCACGCCACGCCTCCGACTCCCCCCGGCTACTACTCCGCGGCCTCGACATCGGTCCCATGGGATCCCGCGCTGCTGACCGCTCTCCAGACCGCTCCCACCACGGGCACGTACGACGGTGGTGGCGATTGGTTCATGGACACCGGCGCCTCCGCGCACATGGCCTCTCACCCCGCTAACCTCTCCACTTCTACTCTCACTTCTCGCATAATCGTTGGCAATGGTCATGCTCTTCCCATTACTCACACTGGATCCGCTACCTTTCCCTCCACCTCCACCCCTCTCACTCTCACTAATGTTGTCGTTTCCCCTAACTTGATTCAAAACCTAGTCTCTGTTCGTTCTTTCACTCGTGATAATTCTGTGACTGTGGAATTTGACGCTTTTGGTTTCTCTGTTAAGGATGGTCGTACCCGGATGCTCCTCCACCGATATGACAGCACTGGCGATTTGTACCCTGTTCGGTTGTCCTCCACCGCCACCAGCAGCCATCTCGCACTCTCTGCCGGCGTCGACCTCTGGCACGCCCGCCTCGGCCATCCCAGCTCCACCGCCCTTCGTCAAATAATGTAAGGATTCTCCTTTTCTTGTAATAAAAAGGTTGCTCATTCCTGTGAAGCATGTCGTCTAGGCAAACATGTTCGTATTCCATTTAGTTCCTCCTCCACAGTTGCATCTTTTCTGTTTCAACTCATTCATAGTGATGTTTGGACCTTGCCTGTTCCGAGTAATTCTGGATATACTTACTATCTCGTGCTTTTGGATGATTACTCGCATTTTGTGTGGACTTTTCCCCTTCGCTATAAATCCGACGTCGCCGCCACCCTCACCTCCTTCTTCGCCTACGTCTCCACACAATTTGGTCGCCCCATCCACACTTTACAAACTGACAACGACAAAGAGTTCGACAACATCACCATCCGCACCCTTCGCGCCTCTCACGGCACCATCTTCCATCTAACATGTCCATACACTTCTCAACAAAACGGTCGCGCTGAACGCATCCATCGTACTCTCAATGACTGCGTCCGTACCCTCTTGTTCCACGCGTACATGCCACCGCAGTTCTGGCCGGATGCTCTCGCCACGGCTACCCTTCTAGTCAACATCCGCCCCTACCGTTCTCGTTGGCAATACGCGCCGCACCACCTCCTCTTTGGTGTGCCCCCCGCCTACGACGATCTTCGCGTCTTTGGCTGCCGCTGCTATCCTAGCACCACCGCCACCGCCTCGCACAAGCTCGCGCCGCGCTCTCTCCCTTGTGTGTTTCTCGGCTACCCAACCAACACCAAGGGCTACCGCTGCCATGATCCGGTCTCCCATCGTGTCATCACATCCCGGAACGTTTACTTTGACGATTTGGTGTTTCTGTTTCATCAGGGATTACTGGCCACTCCATCGATGACATCCTCGGCGCATGCTGGCCCCCTTGAGGCCGACCCTGCTTGCCGACGAGTGACCGCGGCGGCCCCATCTGTGCCTGCCCCGCATGGTCCCTCGGTGCACGGGCCCGTGACGCCGCCCGGCTCGCCGCCCGGGTCGCCACCCGCCGCGGCCCCGTCTCCGCCCGCGTTGGTGACATCCCCCATGTCTCCCTCGTCGCCCTCGTCCAGCTCGGCACCCTCTTCATCGACCCCGCCTTCATCGCCCACTTCGGCTGCGGATGCCGCGCCCGCCCCGCCTGTGGGCGTTGTCACTCGTGCGCATGCGGGTGTGCGCCGACCCTCTACCCGCTACCCCGCCGATGAGTACGTCTGCATCGCCTCTACGGCCGCGATCTCGACGGTGCCCACCTCTGCCCGGGCCGCTTTGCGCGACCCGTAGTGGCACGCCGCGATGCAGGAGGAGTTCGACGCGCTACGACTCAACCGGACCTAGGAGCTGGTCCCTCGCCCCGCCCGCATCAATGTCATCACCGGAAAGTGGGTCTTCAAGCACAAGAAGGGTCCTGACGGCACCCTGGAGTGCTATAAGGCGCGTTGGGTGGTTCACGGTTTTCGCCAATGGGTAGGCGTCGACTTCACGGATATGTTTGCCCTGGTCGTCAAGCCAGGCACGATCCGCACCGTCCTTCACATCGCCGTCTCTCGTGCCTGGCCGGTGCACCAGATGGATGTTTGCAATGCCTTCCTCCACGGCCATCTGTCCGAGTAGGTGTACTGCCAGCAGCCCATCGGTTTCGTCGATGGTGAGCATCCGGACCATGTGTGCCTGCTCTCTCGGTCCTTGTATGGGATGAAGCAGGCCCCGCGTGCCTGGTACCAGCGCATCGCTGTGTTTCTGCATCAGCTTGGCTTCCGCTCCACGCGCTCTGACGCGTCGCTGTTCGTCTATCGCCAAGGCACCGACACTGTCTACTTGCTTCTTTATGTCGATGACATCATCTTAACGGCATGCACTGCTGGCCTCCTTCAACAGCTCACCGACCGCCTTCGCGCCAACTTCGCACTCAAGGACCTTGGCCCGCTCCACTACTTCCTCGGCATCGAGGTAGTCCGGCGCGCGGATGGGTTCTTTCTTCATCAGCGGAAGTATGCTCATGAGCTCCTCGAGCGCACTGGGATGCTTAACTGCAACCTGCGCCTACTCCAGTTGACACGAAGGCCAAGCTTTCGGCTAGCGATGGGTCGCTGGCTCCCGACGCATCGTTCTATCGCTCCATCGTCAGTGCCCTGCAGTACTTGACGCTGACACGTCTGGAGTTGCAGTATGCCGTGCAGCAGGTGTGCTTGCATATGCATGCTCCTCGGGATGCCCACTGGACAGCGGTGAAGCGCATACTCCGCTACATATGTGGCACTATGGACCCCGGCCTCTCACTGCACGCCTTGCCATCGACGGACATCGTCGCCTACTCGGACCCGGACTGGGCTAGCTGCCCTGACACGCGGCGGTCTACCTCGGGCTACCGTGTCTACCTCGGCTCGTCGCTCGTCTCTTGGTCTTCCAAGCGACAACCCACCGTCTCTCGCTCTAGTGCCGAGGCCGAGTATCGGGCCGTGGCTAACGCCGTGACCGAGTGCATGTGGCTTCGTCAGCTTCTCTCCGAGCTCTCTTGTTCTGTCGACAAGGCCACGGTGGTGTTCTGTGACAATGTTTCGGCTGTCTACCTCTCCGCCAACCCGGTTCATCATCGACGCACCAAGCATATCGAGTTGGACATTCACTTTGTTCGTGAGCAGGTTGCTCTCGGTCACGTTCGAGTTCTTCATGTACCGACTTCTCAGCAATTTGCGGACATCATGACCAAGGGATTGCCGACGTCGACCTTCGACGAGTTTCGTTCCAGTCTATGTGTCGGTACCGACCCTTCGACTGCGGGAGAGTGTTGAGACACGTATTGTACTCTGTATAGGTCTCCTTGTACTCTCAGGATTGTACCTGTAATTGTCTATATATATGAGACAACCGGCCCTACTGGAGCTCTGCATTCTCCACAATTCCTTCTACACAGGGTATGCGAGGTGTTATCGCCGCTGCAATGGCTGGCAGAGGCGGAGGTCAGAACAACAGCTATGGTCGAGGTAATGGTGGTGGTTAGGGTGTCAAGCGGGACGGGTTACGGCACAACTTTTTCACTAATCCTTCTTTAATTTTACCAACTTCCGTGACCTCTTTTTGCCTATATTTTGCTTCGCGGGTTGTTATGCGGCTGCCGCTTGACGGCCTAGTGGTGGTCGCGGCCGAGGTTATGGGTGCTGGGAGGGCGCCTTCGGGAACGACTGCGGCAACCATTTCCACGAAGGTGGTTCAAGTGGGACGGCGGGCGATGGTAGTGGTTCAGCTGGGGTTAATCAAGGCAATGTGTTTGATGATGGAGTTTTCCGAGCGGGGCGTTGTGATGCTGGCCGTGGAGGCTACAATAATTCTGCAGGTTACAAGCGCGGGAATGCAAATTTAAATCAGGGCAATGGGTTTAGATTCAATGATCAATGGTGGCCAAGGAAATTGGCAGCAACGAAGCTATGGAAACCGCAATAGTCGTGGCACATTTGATAGAGGGCCGTTTGATTCGTCGAGAGGCCGTGATCAGGAAGAGCTGACGGCGATTCAAGCATTGGTGAAGGAGGTGGCGACTGCTTTGGCTAGGAAATTTGCGGAAATTCCGTCCGGTCAGGTAGGTCGACAACCGCTGTCTGCTACGGTGGTGCAACCTCTCGCCCCTCTAGCGCCTTCGGTACAACAACATGCGGCAGCTCGGCAACTCAGGATGTAAGTGGCTCGTCCACTGGACTATGTGGTTGTAGCCGCTTCGCCGTATCTCACTTAAGTGGAATTTGTGGCAGCCGTTTAAAGTTCCTGGTGGATTTATGTGGTTAAGTGGCGCGGCGACGCCGTTTCATGGTTAATTGTTTCTCACTCGTTCTGACTGTATTCAGTATACTCGCGCAGCAATGCGGTCTTCATGCTGGACAACTATTCTTGTTGGTACTGTGAGTCTTGTTGGAATAGAGCTGATGAACATGCACGTGTTCTAACCAAATCATACGCGCTCTATTGACTGATCGATGCACGTACTCTTTCTAAACCAATATTATTGTTCTCAACTTTTTCTAGATTTGGATGTACGTGGTTAATGATTTAGCTAGATTCATCCGAATCTAGATAAAGTTGAGAATATTAATATGAACCGGAGGGAGTAGATCAAAATGGGAGTAACAACCTCTAGCGTGTCAGCATAATGTACACATGCATTCCCGTTAATATCTTGATGATACTACTACTTCCTCCGTTTAGAAATATAAGGCGTTTTAGCTTTATGAACAGAATGTATCTAGAAATCTTTTAGTATATACGTTCGTAGAGGTTTAGAGTGAACCTATACATTAAGAGACGTCTAGATACATTTATTCACAAATCTAAAATGTCTTATATTTCTGAACGGAGGGAGTATATAGCTAAAACGACAAGCGGAACTCACGGATACTATAGCTAAAACAACGAGCGGAACTCACGGCTGGACATCTCTAGTGGTACGACCAAAACAGTCCTGTCGTGTGAATTGGTTCGACCGGACGCGAGCGGCGTGACCCATTTTCGGACCGAAGGGAGGTGGAGGATTCCACGACCTAGACGAGTAGACGCGACAGCATACTTACCGGCGGCAGCAGCCGTGGACATCAATGTCGGCGCTGACTTCCTTGAGTGGGAGCACAACATGCGGCGGGCTTCGGCTTACCAGGAAAAGTTCCAGTTGTGGGAATTCTACAACATCGTCCCTTCCTTCTCCGACGACAATGATGAGCAAGACGAGGATGAGCGTGACATCGTCGTCAAAGCAGGAGGTGGAGGATTCCACCGGCACGGACGTCGGCCACCTGCCCCCGAGTACCAGGCCATCATTGCGGCGGGCTATGACGAGGAGGCACTGTTGCTGCAACAGTGCCTGGACTCGTCCGGAGTGGAAGAGGACGCCAAATGGCTAGGGCTCCTCTCTGCCTCCTCCTCCCCGCCTTTGCCGCCGCACACGCCACCACGAGCCCCGGAGTACGGGCAAATGGTGCCACCGCGGCCACTGACTGCGCCTTAGTACGAGTGTCCAATGTGGCCTGGGCAGGTGATCGACCCGTCGACGCAGCCTGTGCTGCCGCCGTCGAACCTCTGGGTGCCACCGGGGTACGTCGATCTCGTGTCCGACGATAAGATGTAGATGGCCTCACCACCACCACAGACCAAGTGCAAGGACGATGATGATGGCCAGGACCATGACGGCCAGGACCGTAGCTAGGGTTTCTTTTTTTCTTTTTCACTAATGTAAATTATGCATGCAATGAAAATCTAACCTAAATTTTGCCGCCATTGACGATGAAGACGGCCAATCCAACGTGGAGTTTTTTGCCGCATGTTGCCGGCACCCCCGTCAGTGCCCTGGCTTGGAGAGGGTGGGTTGGGAGTGCCGTACAATTGGGGGGGGGGACGTGCTGAGATGGATTTCATCTAGGGGTTACCGTGGGAGCTGTTTGCCGCAAAACATGGCAAAATATGATCGGACACCCTTTGGGACTATCGTGGGAGATGCTCTAAGAGCATCCCAACGGCGGGCCGTGATGGGGATATGCCAAACGGGTATGTCCAGCAGGACGTTTCGACTGGACCAAGGCCTCCGTGAGTGGGTCTGCAGGACGGCGACTGGAATGCGACTAGGTGCAACCGGATACGGGCAGACAGTTGGTCCCGAACGAGGCTTAAACGGACGTTTGGTGTCGATTTGCGGCGCGCCGGTGGGATGATCTAACATGTACTAAGATGTTTTAGCTTTGTGAATAGAGTGTATGTAGATCCCTTTTAGTGTGTAGGTTTATCTATGTTTAGAATGAACCAACACTAAAAATAGTCTAGATATACTTATTTCACAAGGCTAAAACATCTTATATTTTGAAACGGAGGAAGTACGAATTGACATGGGCAGCATCGATGCATCATGTCTCCAGATGCAAGCTGATTTTCAATGCTTGCTGGTGTCACGATGACCAAAAGCTACGTAGAGTTGGTGATGTCACGATGACCGTATCTTCGTGAGATACGCATACGGCCGCTGTTTAGAAAAATAGCCTCCGGCTGCTTTGCTCTCCCGCTCACGTCTTATTGGTTTTGTATAGCGCTGTGTCCACCGGCGCCATTGGACAACATGAGATTAACCGCTTCAGCTACTTAACTTCAGCGGCTCACCGCGACGGCCACAAACGCGTTTTTTCGCAGACGGCATAAGTGGGTTTGACGGATGTCGCTGCCATTTACATTCTTATCGGTTTACATTCTTATCGGCAACTACCTGCAAGGCAGCCGATTCCGCAGCAAACGCCAGAGGCTACGATGTTGGCGGTGGCAGGGATGACCTCTAATCCCCGAACAGGCCAATGAAGCACTTCAGTTGTGACTGCAGTGGGTGCTGCTCAAAACACAAGCCTAAAAGTAAACAAGAAGAAGGGACCAGATTGTTTTTGATGTGGAAAACCTGGGCACTGTCTGAATGATTGTCAGGCTGTTTTTTGTTATTGTTGTCAAAGTCCTAATCATCCCTCTAGGGAGTGCCATCTTCTTCGTGCACCTAAACCGACCATAGTATGCTATGGTGTTTCTCATGAAGATCTGATGTTTTGGGAACCACTTTTTTCTGAACTGGTGCAGCCAAGAATTGAGAATACTCGTATTGAGAATACTCGTATGGGCAGGGTTACAGTCTCCAATGGACAAATGTCAGTTGAAGAAATAATCGAGCAGCTCAAGTGGACGATTCCTGATGAACAGTATCAGTGGGAGGTCCATCAAGTAGAGGACAACGCGTTCCGAGTTAATTTTCTGAGCAAGAAGGACCTTGAGAGAGCGCATCATTTTGGCTATATTGTTCTAGGTAAAAATTGCACTATAAAGTTTGATTTTGGAAGGAGGTACAGCCGGCATGGGTAGCTGATACTATTTGGCTTCGTGTATATGATCTACCTTCTTTTACTCTTGACGATTTCTTGGCTTTGTGGACTATTGAAACTGTTAAGGTGTATTAGTATTGGTCTAGGAGTCTGTATTTGTCTAGATTTATCTTTTTGTACCTCAAGACAGATATACTATATATTGTGGTCTTTGATCCAGATAATACAAGTTGTTTATTCCTATGGTATTAGAGACATAGGCTTTTTTCCAGGACGCCGCAACTCGTCCTCAGTAGATTTGTCCGTCTCCCGATCTATTCCGTGCGTCATGGCTATGCTGCTTCTCCTGGTTGGGTCCTCGCGATTGCTCCTTCCTTGGCTGCTGCAGATATCACGTGGCCGTCCTCCAGATTGTGGCGGCGCCACGCTCCTGCTGCTATTTTGGGCCACGCTTGGCTGCCTTTGATCTGCACTGCAGCACGTGCACTACTTGTGCTGCTGTATCCCTGGCCTAGTTCTTTTGGCAGTTTGGCTGCTTCAGTTTTCCTTCACGTGGAGTCTACGTTGGGTGCTAGCTGCTGTGTTTCTTGTTGATTCCGATCTGTTTGGTTCTAGTTATTCTGATCTGTTCAGTCTTTTTTTTAAAGTGTTATGTCGTTTATCCGGTACGTCTCTCTTCACTTTTCGGTGATTTTCGACGGTGTCCGTTTTGACCGTGTTACGCACGTGCGTCTGTCCTTAGGCTTAGTGCTCTATTTTCCGTTGCGTCCACCAAATCCGTTGTTCTTTTGTGTTTCTTTTGTCATGCGAGTTCACCATACCTTCATCCCCAGCCTGCTTTCTGGTCCTCTTGTGGCCTCCCTTTGCATTGCTGGTTGATCTGTGCCCTTTGTCTTATCGTCGAGCTTCTTTGTCGCCGGTTTCTTGGGCTATGATCTAGTGCAGCATGCTTGCTTCTCTTGATGTGCCATCTTTTGACAACCCATCTTCTCTTGATGCGGTGTGTGTCTTTCTCTGATGTGCCATCGTCGCATTGTCTTTGATCTACGCACATTCTTTTGCTTGGTGAGCTTATATGCTGTTGGGTTCTTGTGCTATGATCTTTTGTGACATGTTGTTCTTCCGACCGTCTCTCGGTCTGTGTCGATCTCTTCTTCGATCGACTGTGGCTTGACTCTACAGGTTTTGAAGACTCTTCATGCTATGACGACACTTTGAAGACGCGGATTTTGGATTATCATTGTTTTTGTAGTTTTCACTTCTTCAAATGCAATACTATTGCATACGCTTTGCATTTGAGGGGGGGGGGGGGGGGGGAGGGGGAGGGGGTGTTAAGGTGTATTAGTATTGGTCTAGGAGTCCGTATTTGTCTAGATTTATCTTCTTGTACCTGAAGTCAGATGTACTATATATTGTTGCCTTTGGCCCCTAGATAATATAAGTTGCTTATTCCTAACATGAACATTGTTTGAAAAGACCGTGGATATCGATATGGACTTTACTAGACATAACGAGGTGATGCGTATCTCTATTGTTTGCCTTGATCCTACTCTTGTATGGGCTTCGATGGATATTAAACTCAAAAAAGATTTTTATAAACTAAGATTTGAAGTGGAGGGGTTGGAGCCACCACCTGTTGATGCACCAATGGATGACGCAACTCATATGATGATACTGGATGGGATGGTGATGTCAATGAGGAAGGTATTGGGGTGAATGGAAGAGAGCCAAAACGCCATAAAATGGTGGATCCGGAAAAAAATTGATCATTATTTTTTGATCTCTAATTGTGTTTTGATCCCCTAATTGCGTTTTGATCTTTAGCTCGGCAATATTCTTTGCTTTACAATATTGTGAATAGAAAGAATGTTTCTGTATATGATGTGTTGTCTAAGAACCCACTTGATATTGGTCTCCGAAGACGTCTAACCAGCGACAAGTGGCTGCATGGTTACGTCTTGTGCAGAGGTTGATGTCAAGTACTTTGTCAGGTAATAAAGATTCTTTTATATGGATGTTGAGAGAGAACGGTTTTCAATGTTAAGTCTATGTATGAAGATCTTATGAATGGATATCCGAAATTTCCCTCTCGCTATTTATGGAAACTAAAATTACCACAAAAAATTAAAATCTTTATATGGTTTTTTAATAAAAAAGGTTTTGTTAACTAAAGACAATCTTCTGAGACGTAAGTGAACATGATGTAAAAAATGTTGCTTTTATGATGAGGACGAATCAATTAAACATTTATTTCTTTCATATCCCTTTGCTAAAATTTGATGGCGTATTGTTTTCTTTATCTATGAACTTCCTCCTCCAACCAATATCACTAATATGTTTGGGAATTGGCTTAACGGAGTGGATATGACAAATAAAACGAGGATTCGTATATGCGTTTCAGCTTTATGTTGGTCCATTTGAAAATGCCGAAACAATACGATTTTTAACAATGCCAAAGTTTCACATTTTTTGCAGGTCATCCATATGGCGTCACATTTAATCCAGCTTTGGGCTTTTCTCCTCCTAGAGGATCAGCGGCACTCTATGGAGTTTGGATGCAACCGCCTTGTGGCAGTCGTATCGGATATTTTTAGCCAGGTTTCGTGGCGGCATACTAGTAGATTGACAGCTGTTTAGAGTTTTTCGATTTTTTTTGGATGGTTGGTATTTATATCAACCTTATCTGATACATGAGTTGTAATTTATTTTTCGTACTTATGTACTTTTGACACTTGATACTCGTTTTTAATAAATGGTTGTGTGCATCAAGGATGCAGACCGGGGTACACTCCATTTCGAAAAAAAAATCTGGTGGAGGAAGTGTAGTGGTTCCTTCACAAACTCTATATTTTTCATCTCAATTACGTTTTGGTTCTTTTATTCCTAAGAAGGCTGATATGGCGGAGGAATCAGATGATTGTTGGTCTGCTCCTCCATGCTTGCAAATTTTTTCCAAGAGCAGAATTGGGGTTAAGGAGGTGCAGTCCCGTGCTGTGAAGTCTGTCGCAGCAGCGATGGAGCCTACCACTGCGCTTGGCCAGCTTGCCGCGATGAGCCGGCAGTCTACTGCGCAAGCTAGACAGCCTGCCGCGTGTATCCGACAACCTGTTCTAGACCCTGTCGTCGCTGACATGCCTGCTGCTGCGCATGCGATCATGACTACACCGATTTCTGCTGGGCGGTCTGGTACGGTTATGACACCAGGTTCTTCATCCCTGTTTCCAAGTAGGGGATCTCTTTTGATGACGAGCGGGAGATCGCTGAATGTTGGACACGCTGGGTCGTCCGTTAACACCGGACCTGTTGGGGATGATCCCATGTAGGATCAAGACAAGATATAAGGATAAGGTCCACTGAGGCATAAACAAGTCAAAGTATGAGCTGACCGAGATATAGGAGGGCCTGCCAAGTTAAGGCCGGGTTACCCTAAGCCGCACAGCACCGGCAAGACTCGGCCGACATATGTGATATGTCGGCACGAGATATGAATTGTTTCATCTTTGCAGGTACTAGCTTGGCCGAGTTATCATTGCTGAGACCAAGTCAACGGTTGGGTTGCTCAAGAAGGAGAGAGCCAGCCCGAAGTCAGCGCTTTTCTCTCTCTCTCGAAGGAATCTGGGGATAGACAAGGACTAGCGACAAGGTACAGAGGAGCAGAGACAGAACATAGGGTTATTGTCGTGACAATGTATGACCCCAATGGTCAGACAGTGTGGAGTCTGAATCTTTGCCATGCAGAAGTTGGCGACAGAAGAAAACGAGAGCGTCGAACTACTATTTTGGGACAAGCATATTCGTAGAATATCTGGGCCATGTAGGTCCAAGTTGTAACCTGGCCACCCCTTTATAAGGTGAGCCAGGGCCTCCAAGGAGAGGGTCAGTCCATTTTGGCTAAGGGAAAAACCCTAGAGTGAGAAGAGAGCAGGAGCACTTCGTCTCCTTCCTCTCCTTGCTACAGCTCAAGGAGAACTAGTATTAGCCCAGAGATCGTAATATAAGATCTAGAGCAAGAGTAGGGGTTTTATATCCATAGGAGAGGCTCGAACCTGGGTACATCGTGTGTTGAGTTCTTGTGTTCTTTGTGTGCGGATTCACCACAGTATCCCTCTCCGGAAACCACTAGTGCACATTGACCCCATCTTTAGCCTACTCATGGCATTTGCCGTGACACCACCACGACAGGACCAGGTGGGTCTGGTAGACTGGACCTTCACCCTGCGTCTCCCCCTATGCTGTTGCAGAACAGCCAAGCTGGACTAGGTGCTACGATCCCAGCGGCTAAGCAAAGCACGACGTTGTTTCAACCATCTGAGGAGGAAATTATCGCCTTTGGTGGCATCAAGAAGAGCAATGTGTTGGGTTTGAGGTCGAGTCGAAGACTTTAGGCGCAACCAAATGCTGACACGACTTAGATGGGGCGTGCGATGCAGATTGCTCAACGTAGAGATAATTTCCAAGGACAAGGTACAAATTTAAACAACAAGTTTACTTTGATGTCTTTTTCTGATATTGAAATTATGGAGAGAGCTAGTCGTTTACGGATTTCTTTGGGTTCAGGGGACTCATCCATTTGGCATGCGCCTAAAACCATTAAAGATAATGATGTTCAAAGGAATTTAACGTATTTGCAAGAATCAGGGGTAGATCATGGGCCGCAAAGCTTGATCGTGAGTATAGCATCAAATCTATGTGAAGATTTGTTAGACGATGAGAGTATTTCTTTGGATGATCATGAGGAATATGAGGTTCCTACGGTCAAGGTAGTTCGTGCCCATAGAAAGAAATCTTATGATAAGAGGAATATACGAAGGAGTACTAGAATTAAAATTAAAGGAAAATTGCAACAATGAATGGTTTAAAAGGGATGACTTGGAATACTGAGAGTTTCCGTGACCCCGAAAAACATGATTTTGTTAAAGATTCAATCAGGGAGAACCGTTTAGACTTCATTGCATTGTTGGAAATAGGACAGTCTAATTTTACAGTGTCTTTTTTGAAAAATCTTGTGGCTGAAAATGATTTCACTTGGTTCTGTCTCCCACCCCATCGGAGGTCCAGGTGGTATCCTTGTAGGAATTAACTCCGAAACTCTTCAGTTAAAAAGGTCGATACCGGTGACTTCTGTGTTAAGTTGCATATTCGGTCTAAAAATGATGGGTTTGAGTGGGCATTCATGCCGGTGTATGGGGCTGCACAAGACTCTCATAAATACGAATTTCTTTCGGAGCTTGTTCGTATCTGTGAAGCGGAGACACTACCTATGTAGTTAGGAGGTGACTTCAACATTTTGCATAAACGGGAGGACAAGAGCAATGATAATTTTAACCCTAGGTGGCCTTTTGTTTTCAAAGCCATTATTGAAAGTCTAGATCCTAGAGAAATTGTTCTCTCTGGTCGATAATTCACTTGGGCGAATAGATGTGATAACCCAACTTATGAGAAATTAGACCGTGTGCTTACAAGTGCGGAATGGGAACAAAAATTCCCCCTTGTGACTGTGTGTGCCCTGACTCGCTTAGGGTCTGATCACACGTTGTTGCTTATCGATTCACGTCATCAAGCCCACCTAGGAAATAAACCTCGTTTCTCTTTTGAACTTTTTTGGTTGAACCAGGAAGGTTTTTATGCGAACGTGAGTGGTATACCGTTTATAATTGTGGTTCTCCCATTCAAGTTTGGAAAAATAAGATAAGGCATTCGAGACGCTTCCCAAAGGGATGGGCAGAAAACCTTAGTGAAAATTATAAAAAAGAAAAAGAAGTTGTGATGTCTATTATTGATGATATAGATATCAAGGCCGAATCAGTACCACTATGTCCTTTAGAAAATAATCTTTAAAAGCTTTGCTGTGATGAAGAAACAAAGTGCACTCAACGAGCTAAAGTTAAATACATTCAAAAAGAGGGAAACAATACCAGATATTTTCATCTCATTGCCAATGAAAAACACCGGAAGAAGAAAATTGTCCAACTTGAATAGGGTGAGGGAGCCATTGTGGGGGAGGAAAACGTAAAATTTTATATTACAAAATACTAACAAAACTATTCGGTGATCACGGAAACAATGGTTTCGCCATGATGGAGGAACATGTGGTAGACATACCACAACTCTCTATGGATGAAATTAGAACCTTGACGGCTGAATTCTCTTAGTAAGAGGTTTTTGAAGCTATTCCTCAGATGGAGCACAATAAAGCTCCGAGACCTGGTAGGTTTCCTACTAAGTTTTACCAAAAAAATTGGAGGTTATAAAGAAAGAACTAATGGCCTGTTTTGACCAATTATAAAAGGGAGACATGCCTTTGTTTAAGTTGAACTTTGGCGTTATTACCCTTCTTCCCAAAAAGGAAAATGCTGTTCAGATCCAACAATATCGACCAATTTGTTTACTTAACGTTAGCTTTAAGATTTTTACTAAAGTAGATACTAATCGCATTATGACAATGACTGATAATGTGATTAGACCTACTCAATATGCGTTCATGCCTGGTGGACATATGCTTGAGGGAGTGGTCATCTTGCGTAAAACCATTCATGAGTTTCATCGCAAAAATCTTGATGGTGTCCTATTCAAAATTGATTTTCAGAAGGCGTATGATAAAGTTAAATGGCCTTTTCTTCAACAAGTTCTCCGGATGAAAGTATGAAAAGGTGTGATTGGATTAAAAACTTTGTGGAAGGAGGTAGCGTTGGAATACGGATCAATGATGATATTGGCCACTATTTTCAAACCAGAAAGAGATTAAGACAACGTGACCCGTTGTCCCCGATCCTTTTTAACATTATTGTTGATATGTTAGCAATTATTATTCCACGTGCTAAAGAGGATGGTCAAGTTGGTGGCCTTAACCCCACTTGGTGGAGGGGGGTTTTCCATTTTGCAATACACGGACGATATTATCCTCTTTATGGAACATGATCTGGAAAATGATTTAAATATGAAGCTAATATTATGTATATTTGAACAATTATCAGGACTGAAAATAAACTTTTGTAAAAGTGAAATCTTCTGTTTTGGAAAAGCTCAAGACATGGAGAACCAGTACAAACAGATTTTTGGATGTGAGTATGGTACCCTGTCTTTTAGGTATTTGGGAATACCTATCCACTATAGAAGATTATGAAACGCTGAATGGAATCCTGTAGAGAGTCGTTTTGTTTCGAAACTAGGGTGCTGGCATAGCAAATTACTCTCTTATGGGATTCGTCTAGTACTTATAAATTTAGTCCTCACAAGTTTACCTATGTTTATGCTTGATTTTCTTGAAATCCTGAAGGGAGTTAGAAAGTGTTTGGATTTCTTTCGGTCTACATTTTTCTAGCAATGCAACGATACTAAGAAGAAATATAGGATGACGAAGTGGAATATTATTTGTCATCCAAGGGATCAGGGTGGCTTAGGTATTGTGGTACTTGAAATTGAAAACAAGTGTTTATTAAGCAAGTGGCTTTTTAAACTACTTAATGAAAGGTATGTGGAAAGAGCTGATTTGAAATAAATACCTCTATAATAAATCGTTGTCGCAGGTAGAGGAAAAACCAACTGATACTCCATTCTGGAAAGTCCTAATGAGAGTGAAAAATGATTTCTTTCAATGAGGCTATTTTGAGGTGGGGGATGGGTCAACTGTCCGATTTTGGGAGGACATTTGGCTTGGGGACACTTCTCTAGTGCATCAATATCCATCATTATATAACATTGTTCAACATAGAAATGTTTTTGTTGCAAATGTTTTAAGTCGCATACCTCTGAATATTGCTTTCAGAAGGACGTTAGTTGGGAATAAGTGGAACGAGATACATTTATGTCAGAGATTGATGACATTTCAATTAACTGATAATCCTGATAAATTTGTATGGAATCTCACGGAAGATGGTGGGTTTACTGTCAAATCCTTGTATTTGGACCTCATGAATGGAGGCACAATTTACTTGCGCAAATACCTATGAAAACTCAAAATACCCCTTAAGATAAAAAATTTCATGTGGTTCCTAAAAAACAAAGTTCTTTTAACTAAAGACAATCTTGCAAAATGAAATTAGAATAGGTGTAAAAAGTGTTGCTTTTGTGACTCAGTGGAGACCATAGAACACTTATTTTTATCATGTCCCTTTGCACACATGATTTGGCGCATTGTTTTTATCCCCACCATCCAATATTACTAATATGTTTGGTAATTTGCTTAATGGGGTGGATAAGAGAGATAAAGCAAGAATACCCATTGGCATTTCGGCTTTATGCTGGTCCATATGGACATGTAGAAATAATATTGTTTTAACAGACAACAAGGCACAAAATTTATGCAGGTTATTCGACTGGCGGTGGATTGGATTCAGCTTTGGTTATGCCGTCTCCCGGTGGATCAGCAGGAACCCATGGCTATTGAATGCAACAGGATGTTGTTGGTTACTCGCGACTTCTATTTCCAGACTACTGGGTGTCGACCTATTAGTAGACTCAAAATGGACAGCTTTTTGTTGTTTTTCATCTTCCGTTGGTTGATACTTGTCTAAACCATCGCTGATCCTTGATTGTAATAATTTGAAGTTTTGAATTTGTGAACCTTGTACTAAATCAGCTGTGTGCATCAATTGATGCAGAGGCCGAAGAAGAGCTCCCCATTTCGAAAAAACGATTGAAGCTTTCACATCAAAATTCTAAGCATATGACAAATGAAATTCCTAAATAGTAGCACGAAGTTTTACATGTAATAAATTATAAGATATCTCCAATGTTATCATTAAATTGGGAAACAATCTTTGATTTCTAAACATACAGGCCTAGGAAATGGAACCTTTGCAATGTTTGGGGAGTACTTCTGTAAAAAGAAAATAAGAAACCGACAAAGAAAATAATTCAATGAATATGCCATTATGTTCTGTAGCATATAAACATGGCACAAGATGTGAGAGTTAAAGCAACTATCTACATGACTTCATGGTAGGAAATTGAAAAAAAATGCAATCTAAGGTTCGAGACATGAATAACTATGGTGCAAGTTTGTCATTGATTAGTGTATCCATTTTTCAAAAATTTAACACTTAGACAAAACAACTATATATAAATTATGTATACATAGACCCATGTACGTTCATAATATGATGATGTCAGACTTTGTCGAGCAATAGAGAATATTTATGTTCTCCAAGTCCTAACTTTCCAGGACCACAGATTTGCATAAAACCTTTACTTGAAGTGCCTTGCATAATTATTCAGAATATAACTGTGGAGAATTAATGCATATGCATGGATGCTAGTGCTGGCATTATATCCTAGCAGCAAATAGACTCAAATAGAAACATCGATAACATGACATGCATCTACTTATTTCCTAACTCGGTGCACTTCCGAAATTCTAGGACAGATAAATAACGCTATGACCGAAACAAAGGAGATAAGAAATTTCATCAGACACTACTCCCAAATATACTAGAAAAAGCACAAGTATATTATAGTTGAGGTATGGTACTTGCAATACTAACACAAACCGCATGTAACATACCATTGAGAAAATCGAAAATATTCTTGAGGTCATGAAATCTAAGTCACTTTTAGGATATCACATCAAAGGGGCAGATGGCATACTGAAACAAAATGGTTACTCAATCAATAAAAACAAAATACATGCAACAATCATCAGTATAAGAGGATCCTACTAGGTCTATGCTGCTAAAAACTTACCACAACTTGAATGAAATAATAACACCAGGGGACAAAACATAACTTTGTACCAACCTCTGTTACAACTAA
Source organism: Avena sativa (assembly GCA_916181665.1). Taxonomy (NCBI): domain Eukaryota; kingdom Viridiplantae; phylum Streptophyta; class Magnoliopsida; order Poales; family Poaceae; genus Avena; species Avena sativa. Next base: position 419,206,592 of record OV702289.1, on the reverse strand, counting down.
ACTAATTGAGCTGATTTTCATCTTACAAAACTATATCATGTACCTTATGGCATCCAGATTCCAACACATTACATAACCTAGATGCCTGCTTTGATGGATATACATTAGAAATTTACTTAAAAGGTGAGAATATATAGAATCTCTACGTGTGCCAAGTTTCTCTATAAAATCTAGGTATAAGAACAACATAAGAACAAAAAATAGAAATAGGCTTACTTTTCTATATTAGTTTTTCTACATGATAGATTTATTATGTCAGCTTATCTAGAAAAAACACAGTTATCATTAATAGACATTGGTAATTACTATGATATATAAAGTTGATGATGTAGAAATTACCAGAGTTCAAAGAGGAGTGGGTTGGTTCAGTATGCATCACCCAAATAAGAAATCGAACCCGAGTGCACATAACATAGAAGAGATGCAGTCACCTAGAAATAAGCATGGTGATGATAGCAATCAACTCAAACTTCGAAAGTTATTATTCAAAATAAAAATGATATGAGGACTAGCAAGAAATTCTAGCATTAGTTACTACTCTTTTCGTGTAAGGAAGTATTATTCAAATCTTGAGTCCCCGTCAGAATTGAATCATTCTACCATAAAAACTGTGATTTTTTTAAGAAACCACTTATCTCTGGAATTTCACAATAAACATGCTACACAATGACCCATAGAAAATGAGGGAGCACCAATAAATCTAAAGGAGGACAGTTCCATCTAATGTTGATGGTACCGTCGGGGATCGAGACACCGTAGTCACCACAGTCGCCCGTGCATAGAAGACGGGGAGGAAGAGGCAATGACAACGCGCACTGGGCTATGATAGAGGACAAACTAGACATGAGGGCAGCGCACGGTGCGTGACCGGACTACTGCGGCTCAGCAATGTTGCTTGTCACCAGGAAGGCACGGGTCTTGAGCCAGTCGACGAAGTTGCCGAAGACCTTCTCCATGTTATCCTCCAGCTTAGTGATTATTTTTTCTGACATCCTGGGGTGCATAAACAGTGCCTTGTCCTTGCTCTAGCTCGACGGTGAAGCTCCTCCGTGTACGCCAAGTCACACACCATGTTCTCGCTGGCGTGCACCAACAACAGTGTTAGCTACACCTCCTCAAATGGTGCGCCTGTAGCTCTTGGCACGTCTGAAGCAGTTGCAACGTTGTGGAGGCGCGTGGAGGGGCCATGGTGTGGCTTGGACTCGTAAGAGCCAGGACAAGCTTCCACTCTGATTACCTCCCGGGGAGACTCAACGGTGATGTGGTGGAGGGGAGCAACGATGCCGAGAAGTATATATATTTTTCAAAAGTAAGATGAAGTGCATTGTAAAAGAGATATATGAGCGATAAATAGCGTATAGCTGGATGCTTCATCTACGATTGCAGCGGTGCTTTTGGGTGGCCTACTGAGATCTTGTAGACTGAAATCCACAAATACCTTGTAGACAAAAAATCAGATGGCTGAAGAAGAGGCGAAATATGCACACGGAGTTCGTATTTTCTGATTTACTTTGAATCGCCGGATGAAAGAAACCAATAATTTAATATGGGTGTTATAATGTTAACTCAAATAAATATCAGATGCAAATAAGAATTCTAGAGGCTCTATTATCAAAGCACTATCCTCATGGGTGAAGTAAAAACCAGAACAGTGTAACGCCTCTGAATCGGGTATATGCAGATCTTAGCATTCCCGCCAAAATCCGCATAGAAGCGATTCAAAGACGCTCACCAGACACTTTCGTATGGGTGGATTTTATCATAAGTAGTTACATCACAGTAGTTTACAACACAACCCATAAGAAACATATATATACAACAACAACTCGACGAGTCAATAATACAAATAATACAATATAAAGATAAAAATCAAGAAGAAAACCAAATAGTATTCGAGTACGGATAAGAACTAAATGGGACTAAGAGTCCTGAAGAATAACCAACGGCCGTGCATAACCCTGCCTAGGCCAAGCCGAAAGGGTAACCTTTCTAACGTCGGCGATCACATACCTGTCAAAGCCAAAAGGGGGTACTAACAAGGGCAAAAGGAAAAAGAAAGCATTCAGTACTGAGGCTATTACATAGCGAGTCTTAGAATTCAGCGGCTTTCACATACATGGGTATGGTGGGCTCAGCGGCATCAAAGCTTGCACTATCTAATTTATAGAGACACGCTATAACTTCGGCAATTAGAGGGACGTAAGAGAGTGCTATACGGTAAAGAATATTTCACCAAGCATAACCCATCCGAAGATTTCCTCCTCGAAGACCAATTGAGAAAGTCCTCTTACGAAACCCACACATTGCAATTTTTAATTATCCATTTGTTTAGTTGGTAAGACTAATTACTAGACATGTTATTAGAGGAAAAACTTTAGTGGTCTATGATCATGACACTGTACTCCTGCGACGTCCATAACCATGGACACACGGCTTCTTGAAAAGATTTACCCACAGTTGTGCACTACTATACCATAATGTATATTCAACCCTTCAGGCAACATATTATGCGTTCCTTTCGAATCTCACAATAAGAACTGTCCCATAACTACGCGCACAGCTAGAGATATCACCTACTTTGTGGAACCAACCAAGAGGTATGACGATTCTCAAGAAAGGCACAACGGTTGCGACTACTGATGGATCAGGCCTTGTGGGGTAACTTGTACACACCATGGGTGTTGCCGCCTCGTACGGCGATTTATGTATGCAAGCCATGGGAGTCCAAAAAATATCAAGTCCAAATACATATTCAACTCAGCCATGTCCGAGGACATATTATGTGTATGCACCAAATGGAAACCAATTTTGTGACCCTCTGGATATAAAAATAGTGTCGGTTGTTGAGGGGAGATTCTAGAAGCCCCCACGTTTGGTTAGCTCGATCAAATTAGAACTAGTATCCCAAAGGTGATCCATGTCGGGGCCTTATCATTAGGTGAAGCCATAACCATAACCATAACCATAATCCACATCATCAATTTAATTATCATGGTATCAACCATATCCAGATATCACGGTTCACATGTTTAAGTGCGGGCAACAGACCTAAGCGTGTGCTATAACTCGCAAGTCCAACCTATATACTCCAGCAACAAGTGATAGGATAACCAATGCAATATAGTAGTTACAGCAGAGTTAGAGGTACAGAAACTAAAGCATCGACAATAAAGGATAGCAGTAGACAAAGGGAGGAAGTAAAGACTATAAATGCAAAGTAGGTAAAAGGGGAGAGAATGCTCGCCCTGGAGCAATGTCGGGTAGCCGAAGGCTTGTAGCAACTCGCATTCACTCATCGTCCTATCCGACGAAGAAGCAAAACACTACAAAAGAACATCCGATACAATATTTAATACTACGAAGGAAGATCCGACATGTTTATGATATGATGCATGATATGGCAATATGCGATACAACTTAGTAATATTAAGCGGAACCAGAATTCCGACAATTAAATATTATGGTTAAAGTTTTTTATCTATCCTATAAAGTAAATGTTGAATTAACAAGGCAAAACATAGCACCGGTTCACTACAGAAATTTAAATGGAGTTGGGAAAAGACAAAGATATCCCATGTAAGCACTCCATATTTAATAAGTATATGAACCACTCTTTAACCAAACCACATGACATGTATCAAAATAGGGCATCAGAAAGGGTTCACACATTCGGGTTCGGAACCAGGAATCTTGGGATTTGATGGGATCAGTCTTGGGATTCCGAGAAGAAGATCTTGTTATTTCGGGTTCGTTGATTGGTCTTGTGTGGTTCTACAGATCCATGATGAAGGTCTCGAAATTTGGTGTCGGTGTTGTCTTTAGGTGCCTTCAACCTTGGTGGAGTTCATGGCGCCATTCGGCTTCACATCGTCTCCTCATGGTTGTGTTCCCGGCACCACCACTCCAACACAACCTCAACATTACACCCAAATTAACTCCCTTGGCTTCATCTGCATACTTCCACCACCAACATGTGAACATTAGGGAACGACATAGGCAGAAAACCAAAAGGTCGCACACGGGAAGCTGAGCCAGGAGGTTGCAGGTTCACTGAGGATCTTGAAGAAAAGGACCAACATCAGATGGGTACTAGGGCAGTGGCGAGCAACACCATGTTGGCAGGAGGAGGCCGGCAGCAGAGAGGTCGAGCAAGCACCGACAAGAGCAGCGATGGTCCCAATGTGCGCGTGCAGGGAGGCGATGACAATGACACAAGCGTGCGGAAGGCAGAGCACATGGATGACACCGAGACGAAGTCGGGGCACCCCGCGGCTCGGGAGGCACGTTGAGAGGTGGCCGACGCAATACCTGCGCGGGCGACCTTGTGCAGAGAGACGACCTTGGCTGACACGAGCTTGTAGAGGCGCACGGAAGGGGCCAGGGAGACGGTGGCCGGTCTTGGGGCGGCGGAAGATGTGGCCAGCAGCGCCAGGAGATGAAGACGATGGCAGGGCAGAGGATCACAGCTGGCGTCTGCGCGAGCTCGAGGGCGACGACGCACTACTGGGCAGTGAGGTGCAGGAACGACACGGTGCAGGCGATGGCCGGGCAGAGCTCATCCGAGCGGAGACGCGGGCGTCAGGGCGAGGACATGGGAGGGGCGGCAGCCATGTTGGTGGGTTGGCGATGTAGGGGGTGCTACTGTCGACGGGGAGAGAATATCGATCGGGCATGGCGGAGGTTGGTGGCGTTGGGAACGAGGGACAGGGGATGCGGCGGCTTGGGAGATCGAAGGAGGGAGGCGGGGATCGGTAGCGATGGTGGTTGGTGGCGTGCGGGCTAGGAGCGCGTTGCGTGCAGTGTAAAGTGGAGCGTGCATGCATGCGTGTGTTACGTGACAGGGTGTGCGTGTTGGGTGCTTCGGTAGGTGAGATGCGTGAGTGGTCTACCATGGTGTGCGTGCCTATGCTGCTGCTGCTGCGTGTATACATGAGTGCGTGGTAGGTTGGTTCATGTGCGCTAGGTAGCTAGGGTCTCTGGTAGGCGATTGGTCCTTGGGCTTTTAGGCCTGGTGGTTGGCTGCCTCCCCACTTAAATATTTTTCTTTGTTTCATTTTTAAAAGATTTTTGCAAATTGTTTTTAGATAAATAAAATATCTGGAAATACCGAGAATTTAATTTGAAATAAAGGAGGGAGACAATTAGAAATGAAATAGACCTTTTGCAAAAATATTTTAGAGGCAAAAATATGTATGATATCACGAGTGATGCAAAAAATTAAAAAATTAAAAAAACTACTAATTGAAATATTTTCCGGCCATTATAAAACAGTAAGAAGACATAGTAATGTAAGGGAAAAAGAAGCAGCATTTGATTGCAGCCTAGGCTCCAAACTGAAGGACTGAGAATCAGATTGCAGTAGCAAATTAATTTTATGAAGCATGTTGAACTATCAACATTGTATCAGATGCCTAAAGATACGTAATAACCTGATGAAACAAAGACCATGTTGAGTAGATAAGTCAACTGAGTGACCGAATACATACTGGAATAGCAAAAATAAGATGCTAACTGTGATATTTGTATCAATACGTATATATAAAGATGAAGCGAATTATAGAAAGAACTGATAATATTCACGGTTGTTTTGAAATATACAAAGTTATCTACTGGTAATTGTACCCGTGACTTTCTCTCCCATATTTCTAGAACTTGCGGTTCTTCCTTGTAAGGTTAACCTGTTTGAGAAGTTATAAAATAAAACACGCGAAGACTGTCATATGAATTGGAGGTCTAGAATTTGAAGAGAAAAAAGATAACCAAAGCATGCGATAAAGATGCTTAAATGATCCTGGTATATAATTATAAACACGTAAGTGATATGCAATGATAAATAATTTGGATTGGAGCTCGAATATTACAGCAAAACTATAAAAATGCTTCTAAGGTCTCTAGTACTCATTCCATTGTAAATTTTTCGGAGTCACATGCAATCCTCCTGTAAGTGTAATCATAGTAGCGAATTTCCATCAAACAAAATTTGAATGAAAAATTTAGGACCTGTTCGACCTTTTCGTATAGAAAATATAGAAAAAGAAAGGAACATGCCTGAAGTTTAATATAATAAACATGGAGGTGAACTCATGAGGGCTAACCTCGGCAATGCCCATGGTTATGGACTTAGAGTTTCGTGGAAAAGTGAACACTGGAGATTTTATCGGATATCAGGCAAACAAGGGAGCCAAAGTCGCCTGATTATTGGTGAATAAAGCTACTATAGATCGCTTGGTTTTTTTTCGATAACTCCTTGTAGGCTTCTCCCGTCCTATATATGATAGGTCGGGTTTCGAATCCGTATACGGATATGCTACATATGTTTGGTTACAACATCAACACAATATCGGTTCATATTTCCTTTCGAAATACAACCAAACATTCTATCGGATGCTTTTTGGACCTTCACCTTGAATCTTCATGGACCGTGAGCCTTTATACAGCCAAGGTAGCAAATAATAAACACCCGAGTAATCATACCTATGTCAGGAACTATCAAATTTCAATGGTCAGAACAAACTGTGAAATCGGACTGAAGAGCTAAACCTAGGTGGCGAGTGTTTGTTAGTAAATTTAGATAAAGAAAGTCTTCCGGTCGCATTTCCAGTTTAAGAGTTATTAGAAAATGATGATACAATAATAAAGAAGAAAATGTCACTATATTGCTTGCTTGAAAGCTTGGTTATCGGCATTCAAATGTGGGTCATAACTATTAATAACAATTGAATATCAGAATATCCATTCTAAAGTAAGATGCTCCTCTTAAACCTCTATCAGGAGTAAATAATAGGGCTAGATTGTTTTGGCTCAAATTGCTATCCACGTCGTCCCGATTATTTTCGGCCGTGGGATTAACGCTGAAGGACACACGACGAGGTCGCGATGGAGACCTGCTATCCATGAGGCGGGACCCGCTGCGGGCCAAGGTGAAAGATATCAGACCGCGGACGGGTGTCGCATGCGCCGCCGTACCTCACATTGTCGGAGGGTGGACCATGTGCATGTTATGGGCTCATAGTAATTGTATGCGGGGATTATCGCGCTCTGTGAGAGGCCTTCCAGCGTGACATGCCTCCGCACCCACCGGGTGGTGGGGCCCGCCGAGAGACGGCATCACGCTGTGAGCCCATACAAACTGCGGACTCACGCGGTCATGGACTCGCCTAGAGAAAACGTGGCAGTGTCGACCCTAGCCGGCCTCGGTTGCTCGTGGACGTGGGGCGAGTCCAGAGCCAAAGCCAACATGACGCTATGAGCCCATGCTAGGTGCGGTTTCTCTTGGTCATGGGGCCCTTACAAAGTCGACGTGGCGTCGTTAGACCATGTCATTTGTGTCTTCTTGCAGACGTAGGGCACGACAAAAGCCTAAGTGGCGTCGTAACCCCATATCAGCCGATCACGGCTACGGATTCTCGTGGTCACGGGGCCCACCCGTAGACAACATGGCAGCATAGACCCTACCTGGCCGCGATTTCTCGTGGACGCGGGGCCCGTCTAGAGCCGATGTCACGCCGTTAGCCCATGTCAGTTGCGTCTTCTCGTGGACGTACGGCCCGACAAAAGCCGTACGGTCCGACAAAAGCCAACGTGGAAGATGAGCCCATGTAGGCCGCGGTATTTTGCGTGCATATGGCTCATACGGAGCTGATGTGGTGCCATAGGCACATGCCGTCCGTTGATTATCGCGACCGACATCACGACTGGCAGCGTAGACTCTACTAGACGTGTGTTATCATAGGCGACAGCCAAGCTGGCAGCATACATTGTCACGTATGTTGGTTAGGGACAAAGCTCAAGCCAAAAATGACTATTTTTCTCTATATTATTGTGCCGTCTATACATGTCGTCCTTATCTTCTTGTTTTCTTCACGTATTCCCTATACACCAATTCTCATTGATTCTCTTTCATCTAGTTTCGCCGCTGAACTTTTGGTAGGACTATGTGGCAGGACATCTGTGTTTGTAGTTCTTCCATAGGCTCTATAAGTGCGCTCAGTTTCATGCCGCTCTATTTTGTTATTTTTGGATGTTGCAATTGTGATTCATGCGTTTGTTATTTTTAGGTTTTTCGTATTCGGTGACCTTCCTCTTCTTTTTTGTATTTGTAGCTTTCAGTCTCTAGATTCCTTTGTTGATTCCTCGGGCTTCCACCCATTGTGTGTCTTGTACTGTGGCCATCTTCGAGGTATGACTCTACCTATTATTTTGCATCTGTTCATGTTTTAGTTGTCCGCGTCGATACTTTTTCCTCTTCTGTTTTTGGGTAGAAGGTTTGCTCTCGCGGAGTCTCGCTCTTCTACTTCTAGTGGTACTTTCTCTATCCTAAATTTTCTTTAGCTACTCTATTAGCCGTTTACGTTCCGTGATTACCTTCATCTTCTTCTTTTGTGCTCATTCGCAGTTTTTTTGGGAGCGGTTGCAGCAGAGAGGATATGGCCGCGACACTCTCTCCGTCGTCAACGTCTAAGGTACGACTTTATGCGTCTACATTTCTACTTTTCGCATATATGTAGTGACAATCGTGTAGAGAGTAGAATCCTTAGCTCTTGTCTGCGTGCTAACGATGTTTTTGGTTTTCTTAATCTTTAGGCGGTGAACGAGAGATTAGTACGTCAGGGTGATGTTTGCTATAAGGAAGGCCACACTATTCTGCACGTACATCTTTCGGGCACCTATTCTATGGTACATTTTTATGTGTTTTTCATATTATTATTATTATTGTTTTTCTTTTCTTTCACTAACTTTCCTAAATTTCTTTCATAGTTCCTCGTGAAGATCTATATCACGATGGTTTCTTAGAGTTGGCGCCAGCAAGTCGTCAAGCGTTTGCTGCTCATCGGTATTTACGGCTTTGACGCACCGTCGTTTGTTTGCGACGGTCATTATTGATGTACCTATTCCAGCTTGAACACACTATTGTCGGTGGATCCACCGATTCATCCGACGATGATGGACATATCCAAATTTTTTAAGAAGTTGGCCGGTCTCAGCGCGCGCATATATTTGCTGGAGGAAAGGGTCTCTCTTCTCGAAGTAGAGGTCGACAGTCTGAAGAAGGCTTTGTAGGAGAGAGAGAGAGGAGTTGGCTAGGCCACGAGGAGGTTTCTTGCTTTCGAACCTAGGCTCGACGTTCAGATTGTCACCGCCGAGTCCTATCGCGACTCCTTAATCATTGTTGGATTCTCTATCTCTGAAGTTGAGATGATGTGGTTCATGATACCGTCGAATATCATAAATCGTCGAAGTAGAACATATCGATAGTTGTTCACGTTGGTCGAATCCAACACGTGGTACTAATGCTAGCGCTTACATGTGAATATCATTTTGTACATTATGTTTAGGTACTCTTCTAGAAATAAAAAATTTGTTGTTTTGCATTTTGGACGATATTCTTTTATTTGTATTACACAAGTTAATGACATTCGTTTACTATCAGGATGCTTTCAAAACATCTCTAACGGGATTATCCATATCTTTTTATTTAGCTTTTTGTGTAGACCCACGAGGATGCCAATGCTTTTATCCATTACAGTATTGTTGATATGATTGTTTATAATCAATCCATAGCCAAAATCTAGAGGTTTGTCCGTCCCATAAGGATCATCCATAGGCCAGTGGAACTGTTAACGGCCTCTAAAGTGTGACAATGTTGTGTTCATGCTTAGAGCAATACCATCCTTTGTCGGCCAGGCTTTGGTATACATCTTAGTTACGATTCTACGCTGAGTGGTCTTTTTCCCTCTGATATGTGCTTTATGGTCTTTTCCTGTGTCTGCTCCCTTCCTTATGCTTCTATAAAGGCATACCGCACGATTTATTCTCTCTATCCCCTTCTCGCTCGATCTATTTTCTAGGAGCCCTCGCCCACTCATCTTATCTCGACTTCCTCTTCTTCGGCTTGTCGCGAAAAGACCACATCAAATTGGCTTATTGTTTGTCCATGTCATCCATGGAGGTTAGTTCTCAAATAGTAAAATGTTCCTCGCACAACATTTTTCTTTGCCCCTCCTATTAGTCGATTTCTGTAAATTCGTCATGAAAATGTTTTCTTTTTCTTTATCACATGTAGCATCCTAATTTGTTTTCAGGTTCTGGCTGAGGAGCTGAATATTCGGCAACGATTCTCGTAGGGAGCCTCATGCAAGCTCTAGGGATGTTGTTGCCTACCTACTATTTCGAGTACATCTTAGATGAGAATCCAGTGCAATGGTCATTATCTATATGCTTTCTTCGAGGGTCGGAGGCCCTCCATGCCGACACGTGATGACCGGATATCCCGACTTTACCACTCGATAGGCCGAAGACAAAATATCTACCCGTGCTATCACCTACATTAAAGTGTATGATTGGGTAGAGATCCAAGACTACAATTATGCCAAGAAGAGAAAAATCGAGGAATAAAACTTTCAGCTAGAAACTGAAGTATGTCTTCTTAGAGAAAAAGAGAATTGGAATAGAGCTGCTACGAATGAACTAAGAAGAGTATGCGCGACGACTATCTGTGGTGTTGAATTCGCTGGCTAGGAGTGTACGTGGAAGATCAGAAGAGGTTTCCTGCCACTACGTGGATTGGCTATAGCTGATGCTAAAGTCACTGACGAGAGGATGGATTGTCTTCTTAGTGACATTGTTATTCACCTTCAGTCAGTTGAGATATATCCGTAAAATGACTCCAACGATGATGATGCCTTAAGGACGTACAGACGTCAACGATCGACTGCTTATCTGTTGTTTATCCTGAACATTTTCCTAAACTCCGTATAGATATGTGTATTTGTATGATTACTAAGTTACGTTTAATTTTTATGTACTTTTTTCTTTTACTTTTTCACTAATTCGTTTATATCCGTTCTCCCTGCGTCTTGACAACTGATTTGGCTCGTCAGATGTTATCTTTGTCGGTCTTATCTCCTTATGGATTTTCTTCTTATGGATTTTCTTCTAGGTGTAAATGTAGTGCTACCATATCATCAGTGCCTACCAGCCATACCCCAGGGGCCACATAGAGAAGTCTAGTTTATAATTATTTCAATACTTCCTTCTGCACTATGGAACTTATTGGCTATTTATAGCTTGCCTAGATACTACAAATCTAAATCAATAATACATACTTATGTTTCTAATATTCTATCAAACAAAGTTGCCGAATTAGTAAGTTGGTGTTCGCAGCATGTAACCTCCCAGACTTTATGAATATACAGTATCTATAAATGCATAAAATTTAGGGATAAATAACCTCCTTTCATCGAGAAGATTGTATGATTTTACATCACATCTCCAATAAACTAAAAAACAACTGAAGACCTACTCTGTCTAACCGACAATCCTTGGAGTTACAAGGCTCAGGTAGACCTTGTGATCCTGGGGAAAAGAACATGATGCTATGTAGCATCGATAGAAATATCTCGATCGCAGTCCTTCATTGATAGACACACACTAATGCATTGAAGAAACCAGAGGAGAAATTGTGTGCCCCCGATATTAGCAGACTTGGCACTCCTTCGTCGCCCACGACCAGCAGGCCGACCATGTGAACGATGGACAGGACGAACGAAGTCGTCCACCTCTTGAACAACACACCAGAGACACGAAGCCAAAGGTAAAACATCATCCACTTCTAAAAGAACATGTCGCCGACATAGATGGAGGATGCGAGCTATAATAAGACAGACATTGCATGGTGCCACCAATATGCTGACCACTCATAAAAATCAATAGCACACTTGCACAAAGAGAAACAAATCCTTCTTAGAACACAGGAAAAGTACAACGGAATTACCCGTAGCATGCCTACACAGAGAAACAAATCTTTCTTAGAACACAAGTAAATAACAACCGAATTACTCGATGACAAAAATCAAAAAACAAATAGGAACAAGAAACTATAGGAAGAATCTGGAATCAACCAGTGATGCATGCGAAGCAAGCTCCAATTGCAACACGGCAGCTTCGGCTGGCTCGCATGTTCGCCAGATATGTCCTCTCCATCCATGACTGGTCCACTCCATGCTGCTTGCCACCAACTTCCATGGATCCTCTCGCTCCAGTGTGAGCTCCGCCTTCTCCCACGAGCCCGGTCAACGCCTCCATAGACGACCGTGTCCGGCCCAGCCCAAAAAAACAAAAAATGTTAGAAGTGGAACTACACATCTATGAAAATAAGACGACCATAGGAAACATATGCGCATCAAGAATCGGCACATCGACTTGCCAGGCGGACGGAGAGGGTGTTATGGAGGTTGCGTCATGGGGAGACTCCCATTAGGCCATGACCCCATTAGGCCCATATCCTCGGTGGTAGGCTCGATGGCCTCCTACAGAAGGTCGAGGTGATCTCAGATGCCCATCACTCTACAAGGCGTTGAGGAGCTCCACCTTGACATCCCTTAACGAAAGTGGTGGTTATTGAGACGGCCATAGATTGGTGAGGGGAGGAGAAATATGGCGAGGGATGCCGACAGATATGGTGGCATAGAGGACGGGATAGGAAGGGAGGAGAGGCATGCTATGATTTGGTGTGGAGCATGGCCCACTAGCCCGAGAAACACCATTTGTAGATGGCCTCAGAATGCTCACATCTCACCAAGCTTAAAAATCTATCCATTAAAAATTAAATGATAACAAAGATATAAAAGTAACTATGAACTATAATATAATATATACTAAAATGGAAAGTGAATGGAAGTACCAGGGATTTCATATTCAACACTAAGAGCATCTTCAACTGATGCCCTAAAATAGGGCACCAATTTATTCTTTTAGGGTAGGTTTTAGGGCATAAATTATAGGATGCCCATTTCCGATGATGCAAAATTGGGCTTCAGCTAGTTTTCAGATGATGTAAAATAGGGTTCGACCAACACGTTCACACATGGAACTTGGAAAATTTAACACATTCCAAACATAGAACGATGCTTCAAACACATTCATGTACATTATTTTGGCTACACTACACAGTCATGTACATTATTTAGGCTACACTACAACCGTTTCAATCAACCTAATTCACCATCAAGGGGCCAACCTCGTCCATCTTCTTCGTCTTCTGTCGTGCCTCCCTTTCAGCATAAAACCCAACCTCTGCGAGTACGGCCACCAAATAGCCTCTTAGTACCTCAATGTGGTACTCTCACCGACATCGTGGCCATCAAGCTGCCACATGGAGAGGAGGTGTTGCCTCTCCTCTCGCGAGACAACAGTTGCACATTGGGATCTAAGAGATCCGCTTCTACACGACTCTCGCATTACAAGAAGTTGAGTTCCTGGACCGGCCGGCTGAACCTCTACGTGGTAGAAGCGTACCCATAGCTAGTGAGGTCTGATATGTCTAATGTGTCGAGCAAGATCCACTCCTAGTCGACGGTGATCTCCGCTTGTCATGTGTCAGAACACGGACGCTAAGGATGTGTGACACTCCCTATTTGTTCAGTAAGGGCACGAGTTGCTTTGAGCTCGACAATGATGAAACACAAACATAGAGATTTTTTACTCATGTTCTGGTTGCCCTTCGGCTAACAACCCTATGTCCTGCCTCTTGTACTATTGGTGGATCTATCTTGTTTACAAAAGAGATGAACTCTCTTGCCGGGCAGAGGGAGTGCTTCTCGAGATTCCTCCTCTGTTTTTATGTTTTATCTTCTCTTTCTCTCCTCTGCATCTCTAGCCGAGCCTCTCTCTTCTATACTACCTTATCCTTCTCACTTAGTACAATGTTACTTGGCAAATGACCAACCTCCAACTCTACAGGAAGGGGTGCTCCATTTATACACCAAGGGGTCACAACATTGTTGTCCTACATGCGTGAGACACATGACTTCCGAGATCGGGTAATTCTCCCGACATGTCCTGGATGCATATGGGCAGCGATGCGAGCCTCTCCTGTGCTTTGGTCAGTGTAGTCGTAATCGATAACGATGGGACGGGACGGACATTGTCGTCTCTTATCAACACTAGAGCACCTACTGCGTTATAAATACTTTGGCAGAACTACCAGGATAGGCACGCCACGTGGAGGTCATGCCACCCCACGTGCTCCCAAGGCCGCACGAGGCAGTTACTCTAATCTCTTAGCTCTTCAAGGTGGGCCACACTCCTTGCCACGGATGGGGGTACCCCGGAAGCCACTGTGCCAACAATGTCCCCTAGGCATGGGCCGAGAACTCCCCTAGTGCTGCCGTCTACGCATGGATACCTTCGATCTATATTACGGATGTAGTATAGTAGTTTTTTCCCTAGAAAATACCTAGATTTATCGAACCTTGGGAAACATATACTAAAAGAAATTGGGGAACTTCTACAACACTCGCTGATTAATTTTATTTTTCATTTATCGGACCTTTCTAGTTTACTTTGTATCTTTCGGTTATTTTCAATGATGGAGATAGGCCAAGGTTGAAGATTCACCTACAATGATCTAATAGTGATTGGACTTGTGCGTAGTACATCCTTAGCTACTAGAGCCCAAAAACCATATGTGACAATAGTCTTGGTCCAACTATCATACCATGAAATAAGTTTGAATGATTATTAAGTAAAATAGACAAAAGCCTTAAGAATGGTGATGTTACTCTTAATACCAAGTGGATCACAAAGTGAATAGTGTACCCCTTGTTGTAACTGGAGTTTTGCGTGTCAAACGCCATTCTCCACTCATCTCACCTCACACCTTGATCAATCTGCGGGGTCTTGGGTACCTACAAGTCCTCGAATCGACGTAGAGAAAGATACAAGATAACAAAGCTCCTATTTAATTGCTACATAATATTCCCATAGAATTATATGTAGATAGACGTTGTGAGGTTTCACCCAACCTCCATCCCATGAGGAATACTCACTCATAATAACAAGATTAACACTATAAATCATTGGCAAACTACTTAGATTTAAATCAAATATTCTTACAATGGTCTCCAACTCATAACAATATCGCTATTATAAGACAATGGCTATGGCTATGAAGGAGGTAGGAGATGGAAGTGATTGACTATGGTGGTGTGCATCTCCTTCTGTGTGTGATGGATGAGACCTGAATGGAGAATGGGTTCTGTGGCAGCTGGAGGGTGCATCTCCCTTCGAAAGTCATCGCTTCCTTCACATAAGTAGCTTGGTTTGACCTAAGAGAAGAGCCAACATGCAATACGGGCAGACGGTGATAAGTGCATTTTACATCATCAATATAGTGGCTTATATGATTTATTTTGAATGATATTTGCCATGATCTATCATTATTTATGACTTTTTAGTTGATTTATGGGACTATTCTCCATAGTCCCTTTCATTACTTTTTAATTTCTAGGAGGCAAAAAATCTCCTTTTTCTTATTTTGCTGTTTCAGCGACCTTCTGGACATCTAAAAATCAAATAAAAAAACACCTTATCAGTTTTTCACCTAGAGAAGGACCATGAGCCAAAGAATCAAGCAATAGGAGCTACTAGGCCCAACTATTTTGTTGTTTTAGGGACCTCCTGGACATCTAAAAATCAAATAAAAAAATACCTTATCAGTTTTTCACCTAGAGAAGGACCATGATCAAAAGAATCAAGGGATAGGAGCTACTAGGCCCAAAAGATCCTAGGTGGTGCGTCCTACCTTGCTGGGCACGCCACCCACGCTCGTTTCGCCCACGAGCGTCACCTTGGCTCCTCCTTTTGGGCCACACTCCTTGGCACAGATGGGGGTACCCCGGGAGACACTGTGCCAACAATAGCCCCCGGGCATGGTCCGACAACTCCCTTAGTGCAACCGTCTGCGCACTGATACATTCGATCTAGATTACGGATGTAGTATAGTAGTTTTTTCCCTAGAAAATACCTAGGTTTATCAAACCTTGTGAAACATATACTAATAAGAATTGACTTCTACAACACTTGTTGATTAAATTTATTTTTCATTTACCAGATCTTTCTAGTTTACTTTGTATCTTTTGGCTATTTTCAATGATGGAGATATGCCAGGGTTGAAGATTCACCTACAACTATGCATACAAATGGGATAAAAATAAGATTAAGCAAAATCATGTGTAAAATGATCTAATAGTGATCGGACTTGTGGGCATTACATCCTTAGCTACTAGAGCGCCAAAAACCATGGGTGACAATAGTCTTGGTCCAACTGTCATACCACGAAACCACGGGTTAGAATGATTATTAAGTAAAACAGACAAAAGCAGACCTTAAGAATCGTGATGTTACTGTTAATCCCAAGCGGATCACTAAGAGAATACTGTACCCCTTGCTATAACTAGAGTTTCGTGTGTCAAACGCCATTCTCCACTCATATCACATCTCACCTTGATCAATCTATGGGGTCTTGGGTACCTACAAGTCCTCAGATCGAGGTAGACAAAGATACAAGATAACAAAGGTCGTATTCAATCAGTACACAATATTCCCATAGAAATATATGCAGATAGACGTTCTGAGGTTTCACCCCAACCTGCAGCCCGTGAGGACTACTCACTCATAATAACACGATCAACAATATAAATCATTAGCAAAATACTTAGATTTAAATCAAATATTCTTACAATGGTCTCCAATTCACAAGAATATCTCTATTATAAGACAATGGATATGGCTATGAAGGAGGTAGGAGATGGAAGTGATGGACTATGGTAGTGTAGATCTCCTTCTGTGTGTGATGAATGAGACGTGAATGGAGAATGGGTTCTGTGGCGGCTAGAGCGTGCATCTCCCTTCGAAAGGCGTCACTTCCTTCACATAAGTAACTTAGTTTGACCTAAGGGAGGCGCCAACATGCAGTATGGCCAGACGGTGATACGTGCATTTTACATCATCAACACAGTGACTTATATAATCTGTTTTGAATGATATTTTCCATGATCTACCATTATTTATGACTTTTTAGTTGATTTATGGGAGTTTCTTACAAACTCCCTTTCATTGGTTTTTAATTTCTAGGAGGCAGAAACCTCCGTTTTCGTATTTTGGTGTTTCAGGGACCTTATGGACATCTAAAAATCAAAGTAAATAAATACCTTATTAGTTTTTCGCCTAGAGAAGGACCATGAGTGAAAGAATCAAGAGATAGGAGCTACTAGGCCCAAAAGAGCCCAGGTGGTGCGCCCTACCTTGCCGGGCGCGCCACCCATGCTCGTTTGTCCCACGAGCGTCGCCTCGGCTCCTCCTTTTGGGACACACTCCTTGGCACATATGGGGGTACCTCGGGAGCCACTCTGCGAACAATATCCCCCGGGCATGGGCCGACAACTCCCCTACCGCAGCCGTCTACACACTGATATATTTGATCTAGATTACGGATGCAGTATAGTAGTTTTTTGCTAGAAAATACCTAGGTTTATCAAACCTTGGGAAACAGATACTAAAAGGAATTGAGGAACTTCTACAACACTTATTGATTAATTTTATTTTTTGTTTTCTGGATCCTTCTAGTTTACTTTGTATATTTTGGTTATTTTCAATGATGGAGATAGGCCAGGGTTGAAGATTCACCTACAACTATATATACAAATGGGATAAAAATAAGATTAAGCATAATCATGTGTAAAATGATCTAATAGTGATTGGACTTGTGGGAAGTACATCCTTAGCTACTAGAGCCCCCAAAACCATAGGTGACAATAGTCTTGGTCCAACTGTCATACCACGAAACCACGGGTTAGAATGATTATTAAGTAAAACAGACAAAAGCCTTAAGAACGGTGATGTTACTATTAATCCCAAGCGGATCACTAAGCGAATAATGTACCCCTTGTCATAACTGGAGTTTTGCGTGTCAAACGCCATTCTCTACTCATCTCACCTTGCACCTTGATCAATATGCGGGGTCTAGGGTACCTACATGTCCTCGGATTGAGGTAGACAAAGATACAAGATAACAAAGCTCCTATTCAATCACTACACAATATTCCCATGGAATTATATGCAGATAGACGTTGTGAGGTTACACCCCAACCTGTAACCCGTGAGGACTACTCACTCATAATAACAAGATCAACAATATAAATCATTAGAAAAATACGTAGATTTAAATCAAATATTCTTACAATGGTCTCTAATTCACAAGAATATCTCTATTATAAGACAATGGCTATGGATATAAAGGAGGTAGGAGATGGAGGTGATGAACTATGGTGGTGTGGATCTCCTTTGGTGTGTGATGGATGAGACCTAAATGGAGAATATGTTCTATGGAGGCTGGAGGGTGCATCTCCCTTCGAACGGCATCGCTTCCTTCACATAAGTAGCTTGGTTTGACCTAAGAAAGGCACCAACATGCAGTACAGACAGACGTAGATATGTGCATTTTAGATCATCAATATACTGTTTTGAATGATATTTGCCATGATCTATCATTATTTATGGCTATTTAGTTGATTTATGGGACTTTCTGAAAAAGTACCTTTCATTGGTTTTTAATATTTAGGAGGCAGAAAACCTCCTTTTTCGTATTTTTCTACTTTAGAGACCTTCTGGACACCTAAAAATCAAAGGAAAAATACCTTATTAGTTTTTCACCTAGAGAATAACCATAAGCGAAATAATCAAGCGATAGGAGCTACTAGGCCCAAAAGAGCCCAATGAACTAACTGCTATAACAGGATATTCTTGTCTTAATGATTCCTATACTTTCTCATCAAAGTGTCTCTAGGACCGATTATAAGGGGTGTATTTTCTCATATATATGGATGTGCCTAATTTAGGCTCCACCCTAAGGGAATAAAACTTCAAAAGATATTCACCATGTAGTGTAGAAATCTAAATGCTAAGTAAATCCATGTTGCCCCTGGGAACGTTTGTAACATATAAATTCACACACACTTGAGCTTGTCCTCTTGTTGCATAGAGGATTGGGATTTATATCATTGAGAGCATTCACTTGTTGCTATTTACTTTTAGTACTTTATTTTTCTGCAACCTACAAACCCAAAACACCAAAACCACTAGACCCTTTTATTGTCTTACTTGTAAAATTTACTAACCAATACCTTCAGATCCTCGTGGGTTCGACAACCTTTCTTTTTGAAATGTACTGTGATTGATCACCTACACTTGGGAGCCATCAGGACACTTTTCTAGCGCCGCTGCCGGGGAGTGTCGCACTATTGGTAAGCTATTTGGTAAGGAAACTTGAAAGCAATGTTTACTATTTACTATTTTTTATCATGGATTTCTTAGGATATGAAGAGACGAAACTAACTCTATATGAATATGTTCATGCTATTAAGAACAAGGTGGAAAAGCCTCTTGAACCAAAAGTGGCGTATCAAATCCCTATTGGTATTCCCAAAAAGCCTATGAAACTAATTTTTGCAGGGGATGGAAGCCAAACTGCTATGGACATTTACACGCCATTGAAGATCTTTGTTCTCTATTTAAAATTGATGGTATTACCCATGATGAAGTGAGAAGGAATTTATTATATTTATCTCTTTCTAGTAATGCACGGATATGGTTCAATTCTCTGGATGATAAATACCGTCTTGATTGGGAATATCTGTGAAAGGCTTTCTATTTCAAGTATTACACTCCTAAAGAAGCTTATGATGGTCGTTGTCATATTTAAAACTTTTGAGCTCATGTTGGAGAAAGTATTTCTCAATATTGGGGGAGATTGAATGAACTCATTTGCAAGAATACTTGTCATGGTATTCCTAAAAGGATTATATTAATCAACTTCTATGTGAGATTACCCGGGTAGCTTAGGAACTTTCGAGATAACTCCTCTGAAGGAAGTTTCACTAATAGAACTCAAAAATAAGCATGGGACTTATTGGATACTATTTCTAATAATACTGATGCTTGGGATCTTGATAAAGGTGATGAACCCTATTTTGAATATCAATATTCATGTGTAGAAAATTTCTATACTACTATATTGTTTAAAAAACTAAGTAACAGGTTTAGCCTTGATCCTCATGTTTTATTGGAAGTTACTAAATATTTTGCTAACTATATTAATGTACCTAAGAAAGGATATGATGTTTATCTTCAGCCTTTTAAATACTCTATAGTTGTTCCTAAAGTTGTGAAACAGGTTAATCAAGTATCATCTGCCAAAATTGAAAAATATGTTGCAACTCCTCCATATCCAAGCAGAGTGAAGGAAAATTTACTCAATACTGTTGCAAACAAGAGTGCTAGAAGGTGTAGTGAACCATATGAACAAATTGAAGTTCAACATCAAAGTTCGTCCATTATGGAACTAAATGAAGAAACTCCTTGTGATGTTTATTTATGTGAAGATTCCACCAAGGTAATTCAAGGTAACACCACCAAAGTTGGTAAACCTATTATATCATGTGATATTGGAACTTGATACTATCATGGTCTATGTGATATTGGAGCAAGTATAACTGTGATACCATATTATCTATATCTTGAGATCCAGCCTGACATTGATCCCATACACATGGAAGAGACTGGTGTAACTATCCAACTTTCTAGTAAAGAGTATATGTGTCCATTGGGTATGGTTAGACATGTTGAAGTATTAATGGGAAAGATCAAATACCCCGCAGATTTTATTATGCTTGGTTTTTTCCAACACTCATTTTGTCCTATCATATTTGGTACACCATTCTTACATACTATGGATGCTGAAATTAGTTTACCAAAAGAGAAGGTATTCATTAAATATGCTGGTGAAAGAGTAGAATTTAACTTTTCGAAATTTACTGATAAGCATTTTAAAAAAGATATACTGGAAGCTATTGCTTCTGTGGCAGTCGCTACATCATATGTGATGGAATGTTATGTGCTTGATCAAGAGGAGCCATTTAGTGATGGAGAGAGAGAAGCACTAGAAGAAATACTATCTCAGCAAGCACCACAACTATAGTTAAATATTCCACTTGATGATCTAGGAGTACTACCCCCACCAGAAGAGGATCCTAATTTTGAACTTAAACATTTGCCTAAAGATATGAAATATGCATTTCTTGAGGAGAAGAAAATATATCATGTTATTATTAGTTTCAGGTGAAGAAGAAACAAAGTTGCTTGAAGTACTATGATATCATAGGCCAGCTATTGGCTATTCACTTGATGACTTGAAAGGTATAAGCCCTTCTTTATGTATGCATAATATTAACTTGGAAGACGATGCAAGGAATTTTGTTGATTATCAACGCCGTCTTCATCCAAAAATGAAAGAAGTTCTAAGGAAAGAGGTAATCAAACTCATTGAGGCAGGTACTATCTATCCCATAGCTAATAGTAAATGGGTAACTCATGTTCATTATGCGCCTAAAAAGGGTGAAATCACCATGGTTCCAAATGATGAAAATGAACTTGTATCCCAACATACTGTTAATGGTTATAGAATGTGCATTTATTTCAGGAAGCTAAATAAAAATACTCGTAAAGATCATTATCCTTTGCCATTCATTGATCAAATGCTAGAAACATTATCTAAACACACACACTTTTATTATCTAGATGGTTATTCAGGTTACTCCCAGATCGCAGTTCACAAAGATGATTAGGAAAAGACGACCTTCACATGTCGATTTAGTACTTTTGCTTATAGGAGAATGCCATTCCGTTTGTGCGATGGTCCTGCTACTTTTCAAAGATGCATGAATGCTATATTTTCTGATTATTTTGAGAAGATTATGGAAGTATTCATGCATGACTTTTCTATGTATGGTACCTCTTTTGGTAATTGCTTGCTCAATCTTAACAAAGTTTTCTAGCGTTGTGAGGACCAACATTTAGTTCTAAACTGGGAAAAGTGCCATTTTATGGTGACAGAAGGTGTTGTTCTTGGACACTAAGGTTTAGGAAGATGCATTGAAGTGGACCACGCCAAGATACAAGCCATATAGAAGCTACCTTATATGAATCATATCAAAGGTATAAGAAGTTTTCTTGGACATGTAGGTTTTACTGAAGATTTACCAAAGACTTCTCCAAAATATGAAAGCCTCTAACTAACCTTTTGGAAAAGGATGTTCCATTCTCTTTTAATTATGATTGTGTAGAGTCTTTTAATGTCTTAAAGAATGCTTTCATAAGTGCTCCTATAATTCAACCTCCTAATTAGAATCTTCCCTTTGAAATCATGTGTGATGCTAGTTACTATGCTCTAGGTGCTGTTTTAGGCCAAAGAGTTGATAAGAAACTAAATGTCGTATGCTATGCTAGCAAAACTCTTGATGGCGCCCACGGAAAGTTTGCTACCACTAAAAAGAATTTCTAGATGTGATATTTGCATGTGATAAGTTTAGAACCTATTTTGTAGACTCTAAAGTCATAGTAAACTCTAGTCGCTCTACTATTAAATATCTCCTGAATAAGAAAGACTCTAAGCCTAGATTTATTATATGGTTTCTCTTGCTACAAGAATTCGACTTGCACATTGTTGATAGGAAAGGTGAGGACAATCCGGTAGCAGATCACTAATATAGAATGGAAAACATTCTGGTAGATCCTATTCCTATTAATGATAGCTTTGCTAATGAACAACTAGCAAACATTAATGTATCTAGTGCTATAGTAGCGTCCCCATGTTTTGATGATTATGGTAACTTTATTGTTCAGAAAGTTATGCCACCACACTTAACTTCCAAACAAAGAAAGAAATTCTTTTATGATCTTAGACGTTACTTTTGGGATGATCCATTATTTTATAAGAAAAGTGTAGATGGTACTATTAGACCCTGTGTGCCTAAATTTGAGCAGCAGGATATCATAAGAGATTGTCATGACAGTCCTTATGGAGGACATCATGCAAGAGACCGCACCGCTACAAAGGTATCATAGTTGCCTACTTTATTTATAGATTGTTCTAACTATGTTAAATCTTGTGACAAATGTCAATGCATCGGAAACATTGGTAAGAGAAATTAAATGCCTATGAACTATTCACTATCTCTTGAACCATTTGATTTATGGGGATTTGACTTTATGGGACCATTCCTATCATTAACAACAAAACACACTCACATCTTGGTTGAATTAGACTATGTTACAAAATGGGTTGAAGCAATTCCAACAATAAGTGCAGATCATGCTACAACAATAAAGATGCTTAAGGACATAAACTTTCCTAGGTTTGGAGTACCTAGATTTTTAATTACTGATGGTGGTTCTCACTTTATACATGGAGTCTTTAGAATTTTTTTAGCTAAGTATGGTGTCAATCATAGGGTATAATCCCCATATCACCTTCAAACTAGTGTTCAAGTTGCACTAAGTAATAGGGAGACAGTCAATAGAGTTAGATCGGATTGGCCAACCAAAATCAATGATGCTCCGTGGGCTTGTAGAACTGCTTTTAAAAACCATACGGTTATGTCTCCTTATAAAATGGCTTATGGTAAAGCATATCACCTCCCCATATAACTAGAACATAAGGCTAGATGGGTTGTTAAACAACTCAACTTTGACTTCAAAACTGCTGGAGAGAAAAGAATTCTAGACTTAAACTTGATAGATAAATGGAGGAAAGAATCTTACGAAAGTGCCAGGTTATTTAAAGAAAAAGTAAAGATTTGGCATGATAGAAAATAAAGAGAAATGAATTTAAAGTAGGAGATCAAGTAATATTGTTCAACTCCCGTTTCAAGTTCTCTACAGGGAAGTTAGCATCAAAGTGGCAAGTTCCATTAGTTGTGTAAGAGGTGTATCGCTCTAGAGCCATTCATCTTCATGGAGACTACAAAGGTAAACCTCATGTTGTTAATGGACAATGTCTTAAACATTATATTACAGGGCGAAAATTTGTTGGAAAGGTAGAAAAATTAAATCTCTAGAGCCCTAAGGCCATAAATGCAAAGAAATATCCCCTACTAGATACTAGAAATCAATAAACGGAGGTTTTCGGATGTGTAACTGTCTCAGAATATCTCCATATTATAGGTAAGTCATTATTTTTGAACAATCAAAGCGTGAAGTGAAAGAATTGGACGAAATGGAGTTCTGAAGGGGGAAAGAGGATAGGTGGTGCGCCCTACCTTGCTAGGCGCGCCACCCATACTCTTTCGCCCCTCTAACGTGCGTCTCACCCCGTTTTCTGCTCAAACACTTTATCTTACCCTAAAACTTGTCAATATATACCCCTCTCCACTGATCTAATCTCGCATCGAGTCTTTTCGAGTGAACCTTGTTTTCCTGCCATGTCTCCTATCAGCTTTTAGCCATGCCAAGCTCCGAATCTAATCTTGAGGGAGATGATTCCAAGAAGAAGGGCGTGATGAATCACTGCCTGAACTGCGTGGCGAATCCCCTGAATACCTTGACCTTCAAGGAAGGAGTGATGTTCTTGGAAGAGATGAAGGTCCCAAGACCAATGGAACCATGGAAGAACGGCTGTAGGCTTTGGAGGATACAACTTTCAAGTATGGCACCGTGGTTGAGCTCAACCTTGATGCTCATCACTTCATGAATCTTGAGTTGGAAAAGAAGGCTGAATCCTATGAGTGATGGGTTCGTAGCATGGAAAACAAAAAATTGCTACTTGTGAACCACTATCTAGCCAAGATCATCTACGAGATGGTAGCAATGAGTAACTCACCCTTGAAGAACGTAAGCGGGATTACGTTGCCGCTCAAACATTGTAAGTGAAGATGAAGGTGTACATGCGATGATCTCAAGATCGGATACTCAAGGCGCTACAACTGGCGGCACCTATGGACTCGGTCACACATGCGGCTCATTGACGTCCTCCATGCCCTCGGTCGATCGGATCAGCGGAATAAGGGATCCATCGGAAAATCCTACTCCACATTCTAAGTGTAGACTTCAAACTATTTTGCGGTAGAGATTCGCTAAGCAATGGCAATGGTGGAGGAACAAGGAAGGGATAATAAGGAGGATCAAGTGTCTAAAGGAAGAGAGGAGGAGTTTCCACCTTTTATAGGAGAGGAGTGAGGAATCCCCTAGGGGCATGTGATGGCCCCTAGAGGTGTCACCTCTCCCTATTCATGGTGGTAACCCCCTCCATCAAACCTTTTTAATTGCATGAAATTCATAAGAATTAAAGCACACTTATGGAATTAATAAAACATTTTTATTTATTTAATATTTGTTAATTCATTCAATTAACAAACATTAACAATTACCCCTTGTGTTATTTCGATATTCCAAAATAGTTTCGATGCTTTTCCAAAACAACCCCTTTCATGTCCAACAATTCAGTAGGAATTCCAAATCCATTCAAAACGCGTCAGCGAACCTTAAGCGTGTCACCCTGTGGTTCGTGAATAACAAGGACATAATCGAGACACCTCTCTGATAAATAATCATCAGAGGGATCTAGAAATCCGGGATGACTCCCACTTACTCAACAATGAATCTAGTGATCTTGTGAACCTTTTTCATAGTAACCAATTCCTTTTATCTTGCGATATTTTATTTTTCCAAGATCCAATCATTTATTATCATCCATACGTAGTTCGATCTTGTTGCGGGCAAGTACTATTTTACTCGTTCTGTGATATAACATTCCTTATGATCAAATCACTTGCTTGTAAGTTGTTATCAATGTGATATCACCGAGAGGGCCCAAAGTATATCTCTCTATCATCTTGATGGACAAATCCTAATCTTGATCGATGAGCCTCAACTAACACTTCTAACTACCCAACAACATCTTTATAATCACCCTGTTATGGTGTGACGTTTGATGGTATCAAAGTACTCTTCCGGTGTTAGTGATTCACGTGATCTCATGGTCTAAGGATTAGTGTTACCTCGAGTGAGATTGATATGGCAATATAAAATTTGGTAACATGATCGTATTGCTATACCTATTGTGGGTGAATGTTCATCACATCATTCTCCAATGACATGACCTTGTTATTAACAACATACATGTTCATGATCAAGAAACCTTGATCATCTATTAATCAACAAGCTAGTGGAATGAGAGGCATCACTAGGAACCTTTTATTTGTTTATTAAACACACATGTATTAATGTTTCCGGTTAACACAATTATTGCATGATAAATAAACATTTACCATAAACATGTAATAATATAATAACCACTTTATTATTGCCTCTCGGGCATATTCCCTTTAGTCTCCCACTTGCACTAGAGTAAATAATCTAGTTGAAACTTGCGTATATATTCACCAATGGCTGGTATTGTACATACACATTTCTAGTGGTAAACCTAATCTCTAGATCTGGCACTTTCAGATATATGTGTATTTGCATGTATTTGCATCTATATGCATCACTCATTCTCAAATGAGATGAAATTGTATAAATTTTGTCCTTTGGTGAGACCTTAGTTTCTTGGGGTTTAAAACATGTCGATACTATTGTCGTACAATCGATCTTCATAGCATTATCCCGCTTGGAACTACACCTAGTTTGATTACCAAACTTCTTGACACAAATGCCCTCTTTTCTCCTCGCTTAAAGGGATCTTATAGCATTATCTTGTATCCTTGGTCAAGAGGTTTTTAATGAAATACAAAGTATGGTGTGATCCATGATTATCTTTTTTGGAGATTATAGGTAACACTCATGTAGATGTGCACCGCATATCTAGAAGTTTCAATTACATCTTGTCTTGAGTTAGATTAACTTGAGTGTGTTGGAGAAGTATAGAACTTCTCAAACAAAGAAAATCTTGCAAAAAAGGAAAGATCCAAATGAGTGATATGTATAAAAGAAAAATACTTTTAATTTGTAGTAGAGATATGGTTTTGTAGAACAAATAGTTAGGAAGAGATGATGACAAGGGGCATGTGATACTCTTTTTCTATTTAGTAGTCAATGAGTAAACTGAGGGTCATGGATATTTCAATATATATGCTCTATGGAATGTGTATGAAAGGAAGGCACCCTAGGATTCGGTTAGCCACGGAAAGTGAAAGGCAAAGGTTTAGTAGAGCATATGAAATTGTTGAAAGATCCATGAATAAGGTTTATACTGGTTACTAGGAGGCAAGACCGTTAACTGATGCCATTCGAAAAATGGTGAAAGTGTTTGATGAAGTCAAACTTCATGTCTACCTTGTTGTTTGACTCTCTTCTTTTAACTAGTTGTCCTATAAAAGTTTTATCTTCATTGCAAAGGCAAGAGTAAATCAAAGATAACAAGGTAAAAAACCATGCAAGCTAATTTTAGCAAAGAGAAAAGAAAAGAAATTTGTGACTTGTTTAATTGTCCAACATACAATGGTTAGTTTTACTCAAAAGCAAGGGGTAGTTGCTAGAGTTCCTATATATGTAGACCACATTCGTGTGATTGTTAGTCTATATATCTTTTAAGACATGTGAATATGCATAAGTTGATGACGCCATACTTGTATTTTATTATCAACCATAAGCTCACTGCTACATGATATGATATATTTGCTTATTAGATCGAGGACGAGCAAAGATTTAAGCTTGGGGGAGTTGATATGTGCATTTTACATCATCATTATAGTGACTTATATGATCTGGGTTGAATGATATTTGCCATGAACTAGCATTATTTATGCCTTTTTAGTTGATTTATGGGACTTTCCTACAAAGTCCCTTTAATTGGTTTTTAATTTCTGGTAGGTAGAAAACCTCCTTTTTCGTATTTTGTGATTTCAGGGACCTTCTGGAAACCTAAAAATCAAAGGAAAAAAATTACCTGATCGTTTTTTCACCTGGAGAAGGACCACGAACGAAAGAATCAAGCAAGAGGAGATACTAGGCCGTAAAGAGCCCAGGTGGCATGCCCTAACTTGCTGGGCACGCCACCCATGCTTATTTGTCCCACGAGCGTCGCCTCGGCTAAGTATGGTGTCAATCATAGGGTATAATCCCCATATCACCTTCAAACTAGTGTTCAAGTTGCACTAAGTAATAGGGAGACAGTCAATAGAGTTAGATCGGATTGGCCAACCAAAATCAATGATGCTCCGTGGGCTTGTAGAACTGCTTTTAAAAACCATACGGTTATGTCTCCTTATAAAATGGCTTATGGTAAAGCATATCACCTCCCCATATAACTAGAACATAAGGCTAGATGGGTTGTTAAACAACTCAACTTTGACTTCAAAACTGCTGGAGAGAAAAGAATTCTAGACTTAAACTTGATAGATAAATGGAGGAAAGAATCTTACGAAAGTGCCAGGTTATTTAAAGAAAAAGTAAAGATTTGGCATGATAGAAAATAAAGAGAAATGAATTTAAAGTAGGAGATCAAGTAATATTGTTCAACTCCCGTTTCAAGTTCTCTACAGGGAAGTTAGCATCAAAGTGGCAAGTTCCATTAGTTGTGTAAGAGGTGTATCGCTCTAGAGCCATTCATCTTCATGGAGACTACAAAGGTAAACCTCATGTTGTTAATGGACAATGTCTTAAACATTATATTACAGGGCGAAAATTTGTTGGAAAGGTAGAAAAATTAAATCTCTAGAGCCCTAAGGCCATAAATGCAAAGAAATATCCCCTACTAGATACTAGAAATCAATAAACGGAGGTTTTCGGATGTGTAACTGTCTCAGAATATCTCCATATTATAGGTAAGTCATTATTTTTGAACAATCAAAGCGTGAAGTGAAAGAATTGGACGAAATGGAGTTCTGAAGGGGGAAAGAGGATAGGTGGTGCGCCCTACCTTGCTAGGCGCGCCACCCATACTCTTTCGCCCCTCTAACGTGCGTCTCACCCCGTTTTCTGCTCAAACACTTTATCTTACCCTAAAACTTGTCAATATATACCCCTCTCCACTGATCTAATCTCGCATCGAGTCTTTTCGAGTGAACCTTGTTTTCCTGCCATGTCTCCTATCAGCTTTTAGCCATGCCAAGCTCCGAATCTAATCTTGAGGGAGATGATTCCAAGAAGAAGGGCGTGATGAATCACTGCCTGAACTGCGTGGCGAATCCCCTGAATACCTTGACCTTCAAGGAAGGAGTGATGTTCTTGGAAGAGATGAAGGTCCCAAGACCAATGGAACCATGGAAGAACGGCTGTAGGCTTTGGAGGATACAACTTTCAAGTATGGCACCGTGGTTGAGCTCAACCTTGATGCTCATCACTTCATGAATCTTGAGTTGGAAAAGAAGGCTGAATCCTATGAGTGATGGGTTCGTAGCATGGAAAACAAAAAATTGCTACTTGTGAACCACTATCTAGCCAAGATCATCTACGAGATGGTAGCAATGAGTAACTCACCCTTGAAGAACGTAAGCGGGATTACGTTGCCGCTCAAACATTGTAAGTGAAGATGAAGGTGTACATGCGATGATCTCAAGATCGGATACTCAAGGCGCTACAACTGGCGGCACCTATGGACTCGGTCACACATGCGGCTCATTGACGTCCTCCATGCCCTCGGTCGATCGGATCAGCGGAATAAGGGATCCATCGGAAAATCCTACTCCACATTCTAAGTGTAGACTTCAAACTATTTTGCGGTAGAGATTCGCTAAGCAATGGCAATGGTGGAGGAACAAGGAAGGGATAATAAGGAGGATCAAGTGTCTAAAGGAAGAGAGGAGGAGTTTCCACCTTTTATAGGAGAGGAGTGAGGAATCCCCTAGGGGCATGTGATGGCCCCTAGAGGTGTCACCTCTCCCTATTCATGGTGGTAACCCCCTCCATCAAACCTTTTTAATTGCATGAAATTCATAAGAATTAAAGCACACTTATGGAATTAATAAAACATTTTTATTTATTTAATATTTGTTAATTCATTCAATTAACAAACATTAACAATTACCCCTTGTGTTATTTCGATATTCCAAAATAGTTTCGATGCTTTTCCAAAACAACCCCTTTCATGTCCAACAATTCAGTAGGAATTCCAAATCCATTCAAAACGCGTCAGCGAACCTTAAGCGTGTCACCCTGTGGTTCGTGAATAACAAGGACATAATCGAGACACCTCTCTGATAAATAATCATCAGAGGGATCTAGAAATCCGGGATGACTCCCACTTACTCAACAATGAATCTAGTGATCTTGTGAACCTTTTTCATAGTAACCAATTCCTTTTATCTTGCGATATTTTATTTTTCCAAGATCCAATCATTTATTATCATCCATACGTAGTTCGATCTTGTTGCGGGCAAGTACTATTTTACTCGTTCTGTGATATAACATTCCTTATGATCAAATCACTTGCTTGTAAGTTGTTATCAATGTGATATCACCGAGAGGGCCCAAAGTATATCTCTCTATCATCTTGATGGACAAATCCTAATCTTGATCGATGAGCCTCAACTAACACTTCTAACTACCCAACAACATCTTTATAATCACCCTGTTATGGTGTGACGTTTGATGGTATCAAAGTACTCTTCCGGTGTTAGTGATTCACGTGATCTCATGGTCTAAGGATTAGTGTTACCTCGAGTGAGATTGATATGGCAATATAAAATTTGGTAACATGATCGTATTGCTATACCTATTGTGGGTGAATGTTCATCACATCATTCTCCAATGACATGACCTTGTTATTAACAACATACATGTTCATGATCAAGAAACCTTGATCATCTATTAATCAACAAGCTAGTGGAATGAGAGGCATCACTAGGAACCTTTTATTTGTTTATTAAACACACATGTATTAATGTTTCCGGTTAACACAATTATTGCATGATAAATAAACATTTACCATAAACATGTAATAATATAATAACCACTTTATTATTGCCTCTCGGGCATATTCCCTTTAGTCTCCCACTTGCACTAGAGTAAATAATCTAGTTGAAACTTGCGTATATATTCACCAATGGCTGGTATTGTACATACACATTTCTAGTGGTAAACCTAATCTCTAGATCTGGCACTTTCAGATATATGTGTATTTGCATGTATTTGCATCTATATGCATCACTCATTCTCAAATGAGATGAAATTGTATAAATTTTGTCCTTTGGTGAGACCTTAGTTTCTTGGGGTTTAAAACATGTCGATACTATTGTCGTACAATCGATCTTCATAGCATTATCCCGCTTGGAACTACACCTAGTTTGATTACCAAACTTCTTGACACAAATGCCCTCTTTTCTCCTCGCTTAAAGGGATCTTATAGCATTATCTTGTATCCTTGGTCAAGAGGTTTTTAATGAAATACAAAGTATGGTGTGATCCATGATTATCTTTTTTGGAGATTATAGGTAACACTCATGTAGATGTGCACCGCATATCTAGAAGTTTCAATTACATCTTGTCTTGAGTTAGATTAACTTGAGTGTGTTGGAGAAGTATAGAACTTCTCA
Source organism: Avena sativa (assembly GCA_916181665.1). Taxonomy (NCBI): domain Eukaryota; kingdom Viridiplantae; phylum Streptophyta; class Magnoliopsida; order Poales; family Poaceae; genus Avena; species Avena sativa. Next base: position 419,175,447 of record OV702289.1, on the reverse strand, counting down.
AACAAAGAAAATCTTGCAAAAAAGGAAAGATCCAAATGAGTGATATGTATAAAAGAAAAATACTTTTAATTTGTAGTAGAGATATGGTTTTGTAGAACAAATAGTTAGGAAGAGATGATGACAAGGGGCATGTGATACTCTTTTTCTATTTAGTAGTCAATGAGTAAACTGAGGGTCATGGATATTTCAATATATATGCTCTATGGAATGTGTATGAAAGGAAGGCACCCTAGGATTCGGTTAGCCACGGAAAGTGAAAGGCAAAGGTTTAGTAGAGCATATGAAATTGTTGAAAGATCCATGAATAAGGTTTATACTGGTTACTAGGAGGCAAGACCGTTAACTGATGCCATTCGAAAAATGGTGAAAGTGTTTGATGAAGTCAAACTTCATGTCTACCTTGTTGTTTGACTCTCTTCTTTTAACTAGTTGTCCTATAAAAGTTTTATCTTCATTGCAAAGGCAAGAGTAAATCAAAGATAACAAGGTAAAAAACCATGCAAGCTAATTTTAGCAAAGAGAAAAGAAAAGAAATTTGTGACTTGTTTAATTGTCCAACATACAATGGTTAGTTTTACTCAAAAGCAAGGGGTAGTTGCTAGAGTTCCTATATATGTAGACCACATTCGTGTGATTGTTAGTCTATATATCTTTTAAGACATGTGAATATGCATAAGTTGATGACGCCATACTTGTATTTTATTATCAACCATAAGCTCACTGCTACATGATATGATATATTTGCTTATTAGATCGAGGACGAGCAAAGATTTAAGCTTGGGGGAGTTGATATGTGCATTTTACATCATCATTATAGTGACTTATATGATCTGGGTTGAATGATATTTGCCATGAACTAGCATTATTTATGCCTTTTTAGTTGATTTATGGGACTTTCCTACAAAGTCCCTTTAATTGGTTTTTAATTTCTGGTAGGTAGAAAACCTCCTTTTTCGTATTTTGTGATTTCAGGGACCTTCTGGAAACCTAAAAATCAAAGGAAAAAAATTACCTGATCGTTTTTTCACCTGGAGAAGGACCACGAACGAAAGAATCAAGCAAGAGGAGATACTAGGCCGTAAAGAGCCCAGGTGGCATGCCCTAACTTGCTGGGCACGCCACCCATGCTTATTTGTCCCACGAGCGTCGCCTCGGCTCCTGCTTTTGTTAGATGCATCCATCTCACTAGAAAACCTACACAATATTTTTCCATGATTTATAGAGGTGGTAGTGGAAGCGAAAGTCCTCTCCTACTCCGGGAGAGGGAAGATCCTATAACACCAGAGCCTCTGGTGAGGGGGGAAATCGATGCCATCGTCATCACCACTCGTCCTTGGAGTAGGGGGATGCCTCTCCATCAACATCTCCATTGGCACCATCATCATCATCCACATCTCCATATCCAAGATCCACTTCACCCCCTCATAGTTTGTGATTGATTGAACTCCAGATATTGTTTGAGTGCTATTTGCATGTTTGTGATTGGAAACTTGTCTTTATTTTGTGGAGATATTATATTTTCAGTGCCTCATTAATTGCTGGTTGCAAGCAACATGCACCTTTGACCGTGATGCATCCATGACAACCTATTGCTGAAGTAAAACATGGTGCATCAGCCTTTGCATGAACAACAATGAAAAGAAAAGGTACAGTTGAGTCACAGAACATAGAAAAACTATGTAGTAGAATTATGCACTAACATCTGGCCTCTCCTTGTACTCTTTCTAGCGGGGGAACATAGGCATACCAGTCCTAACCATTTTTGCACACTCAGTGTCGAACTTGGAAGAAATATTTGTTGACTCTGGTCTAGTTCTTCCTAGAGGAATGAAAAATGGAAGCTTTCCTCCTTTGTACATCTCCCAAGCCGCATCCCCATGTTTTTCCCTCAACACAATTTGAGGATCATCATGTATAATAGTGTCTCCATAAGTATTATGGCCAAAATCATCTACAAGCATATATTTGGAGTTATTGTTCTACCACATAATAAGTGCCATTCACACAATGTAATGTGCTTTCCTTGGGGAGTTGGTTGCTTTCCTTGGGTAGCTGCCTGCTCTTCTTGGACTATTGTCTTACTGCCATGGAGTGTTGCCATCTCACCTTGGGCTGCTATATTCTCTCCTTGAGCATCATGATCTGCAGAACTCTGAGTTTCTTGTGAAGGGGTCACAGAATTTGGTGGTATTAGTGGGTGTCGTGGAGAACATGGTGGAGGAAGTACTTCTGGTGGATTCCCCTTGGACTTGGTATGTCTCGTACTTTCTCTTGAGGCAGGTATGCTAGCCAAGACGTTCTTACGAGCAACTCATCCACCACCAGCAGCCATCGTTGTACCGATGACAAGTGTCTTCTTGTATTTCCTCTTCTAAGTCTTAACAATTCAAAGGAAGTCATTTCGATATATAAAAAATCATATATTGAAATTTCAGTAAGCAAACAATTACACAACATATGATTATGCAAGTAAGGGGACAACCTGCAGCTCATCTTCCACCCCTTCAAGATAATCCTCAGATCCAGAGCCTTCATCCTTTCTCTTTTAGGGGAAAATTTAGTGGGCGATGCATAAAAAAGGGGCCTAACACCCATTTATTGCATCCGTGCATTGTTTCTTGTGATGGTTTTGGCCGTCTTTCTTCCATGGGATGCAACTTTGGTTCTATCATGAATAAACAACTCCAAGTAAGCTACAAAAATATAACCTATGGTGTTAATTGTTCTACGGTAATCATAATGTACAATAGTCCACTATGAGGAATTTATACTGTGAATCTCATATCATAAGACTTACGGTGAAGAAACCAAAGTAATGAAATAGACAAGATAATGCAACATTTATCACACACAAAACTGATCATATATCGAATAGTATACAGGCTAGACATCTCACCAATTGGTTGCAATAATAAGAAGTGCAGAATAATTAAACATCAGGATAAGCATATACCATAAAATTAAAGAGGCAATTAAAAAAAGCTATGTTATATAGTAATCATCATGTAAAAAAGTCCACTTTGGGCAGTTTTTACTCTGATCATAAGACATATGATGAAGCAGCCAAAATAATGCAATAGATAAGATGATGAAACCTTCATCACACGAAAAGTGATCATAAGACAAATAGTATATACAAGCTAGACAATTCACCAATTGGTTGCAATAATAAGCAGTATGGGACAATTAAACGTAAGCAGAGCAATGTTGGATCATGGTCGGATAATAAGCATGTAATGACAATAAAACATAAGTAGGATAAGCATCAATGCGATTAAACAGGAAATTAAACAAAATATAATCTATGGTACTGATTGTTCTATAGAACTCATCATGTGACATGTCACTATGAGCAATTTCCACTGTGATCCAAACAATGAAAAAGCAAGACAATGCAAATTTTATCACACACAAACAAATCATAAGATGAAATAGTTTACATGCAGTTAAATAGGATAAGAACAATAAAATATAAGTAGGATAAGCAACTATCATGCAAATAAACAAAATATAACTTATGCTGCTAATTTTTCTATAGTAATCATCATGTAATAAAGTCCAGTATGAGAAATTTATACTCTGATCAAAAGACATAGGTTGAAGTAGCCAAACCAATGGAACAAGCAAGATAATGCAAACTTTATTTGTATGTAAACTAATCATAAGTCGAATACACTGAATTTCACTTATCAATTGCTTGCAATAATAAGCAGGGCAGGAAAATTAAACATAAGAAGTATAAGCATATTTCATGTAATTAAATAGGCAATTAAAAAAGTATAACCTATGATGTTGATTGTTCAATTGTAATCATCACGTAAAACACAACTATGAACAACTTATACTATGCTCATCAGACATTTCATGAAGCAGTCAAACTAATGCAACAAACAGGATAATGCAACCCTAATCACAAGACTTGTAAAATTACAAGCAATTTCACAGGAAAAAAAGAGAGATTAAATGCACCAAAACAAGAAAATTGGTGAAATGAACAACATTTTACAGGTAAAGTAAAAACATGAGCATCGAGCATGAGCGTGTAGCTATATGCCCTTTTTGATACCATATTTCTTGAAGTGACCCTTGGCATGTGGCATCGAGTTGGATGGCGAGATAGCAGACCTCATCGACGAGGTGGGCGACGAGCTAGACGGGCCTTTTTAGTGTGGTGTTGGACCTTGCCGATGAGGTGGATGGCGAGATGGATGGTGAGCTGGCCAACTTTGCTGGTGAAGTGTACCGCGAGGTGGTAGACAAGGTTAGCAGGTTGCCGGCAAGGTGGACGACCGGTGGCATCAACGACATGGTGGAAAACCGAGACGGTGAGGAGGGGATAGAGTTTAGGCTAGGGTGACAGGGAGATTACTATTGGAGGGACGAACAGAGACGGTGAGGAGAGGTGGATAGCAGTGAGGGGATTAGAGAGACGAACGATAGGGAGGGCAAGGGGAGAAGGTAGATTATGGCGCTGAGGGTGGTGGGGAAATTTGGATCTGTCTCATTTTGATAAGGGGATAAAAAGGGTTTTGAATAGATTACGTAAATAAACTTTGGGTGAATGCTTGAGTGGCACTGTGCGGGTGGGCTGAAAGGAAATTGCACCACGACAAATTTTCTTTTGATTAGAAACTCTCCTGCGGTTGGCGCCAAATTTCGCCTGGGTAGGAGGACCTTAACTGGAAATTTGTGGTTGGTTTCCTAGACATCGGATGGATGACCGAGGGTATAAAATTAACCATGTTTTAAAAAGTCTTCACTAAAAGGGCCTGGTGAAGAACTATAAATTATTGACAAATAAATCATGAAAAAAGAAATAATGTGGACTACTTCTTTATATCCCAATTTGTGACATAATATTTGTATAATTATTTTAGGAGTGGTAAAAGTATTTTGGATAATATATTCAGATTTAGATAAGTTTCAAAATGCGGTCAAATACATGGTAGAAATCCAATCAAACGGGTAGATCTAATGGGGCCACTGTGGTGGGTTTTGCTGGAAAAGGCATATCAGAGAACATAGAAAATCATCCCTACAAAACCTCATCTAGGCCTAGCATATATATCTGAGCGAGAAAGATAAGTGATCATCCATATTTTGGTTAGTTTAGGTCATAGCAAGAGAGTAGACCAAAGTTTGATCCCAAGATCTGAAAGGATTCCTTCCGATTGACCAGACACATAAGGGAGTTCTGATATATGCGCATATAACCGCATTCTATAGGTAGTATACAACGTTATCGATCGTCTCAAGGAGAACATGCTCTCACCAGGGCCTAGATATTTCCAATATATCTCAACAACCCATCACACTTTTCTACATATATATACTAGGGACACATATAAAATTTGGAGGGATTCTGGTGCTCCAATGCTCGGTTTTGAACGAAACCCTGGACCATGGGCTCTACAGATCGTACCCCGTAGATATATCCACCTAAGAGTTAACCAATGGACATTTATCCTTATTTTGGTTATTTTAGGTCATAGCATGGTAGATCAAAAGTTTGATCCCAATATCTCAAAGGATCCCCTCTTATTAACCCGACATGGGTAGTCCAATGCTTATTGCATATGTGCACATATCGTTCGTCGCATGGATATATGAGAAAATCCTTGCACCTGGGGCCTAGATATATATATATATATATTGCCTATCTCAATATACCATCACACATGTGTATATAATATAGGGACACATACAAGATCTTGCTGGATTCTGGTGCTCCGGTCTTGGTTTTCATTGAAACCCTAGACCCGTGGGCTCCACAGATTACCCCATATAGATATCTCCACATGAGAGTTCAACAATGGACATTTATCCTTATTTTGTTAGTTTAGTTCATAGAACATATATATAAGGCCAAAGTTTGAGCCCAATATCTCAAAGGATTCTCTTCAATATTGACCCAACACGCGCGTGGGGGTCGCTATATGCGCCCAACAAAGTCTAAGTGTTATATATAGGTCGCGCATGGATGTGGGAACATGCTCACACCATGGGCCTAGATATTGCCTATCTAAACAACCCAATACACTTTTGTACATATTCTAGGGACACATGCAAGATTTGGAGGGATTCCGGCGCTCCGGTGCTCAGTTTCAACGAAACGTTAGACCGTGGGCCCCGCAGATGTACCCCTTAGATTTCTCCACATGAGGGTTGAACAATTAATGGACTTTTATCCTTATTTTGGTTAGATTCGGTCACATCAATATGCATGGAAGACCAAATTTTGAGCCCAAGATCTCAAAGAGTATTACCTCTGATAGACCAGGCAAGGGTAGTCCAGTGCGCTATTGTGCATATCGATCGTCGCATGGATATATATGTGAGAACATATCCTCGCACCTGGGGCCTGGATATACACAGATATTGTATATCTCAACATCACATCATACTTTTGTACATATTATAGGGCCACATGCAAGATCTAGAAGGATTCTGGCGCTCCGGTGTGCTCTCATTTTGAGTAAAACGCTAGACCAGCCTTGTATATCTACCCACTAGATTTCTCAACATGAGGGCTGAACATTGTACTTTTATCCTTGTTTTGGTTAGTTTAGGTCATAGCAACATTGTAAGTCAAAGTTTGAGTCCAGGATCTCAAAGACGGATCCCATCTCCCGATGCGGGCAGTCCAACACGCTATTGCATGCGCCTATCGATATATTTGAGAACATGCTCGCACCAAGGGCCTAGATATTGCCTATCTCAACAACCCATCACACTTTTTTACATATTCTAGGGACACATGCAAGATCTAGAGAGATTCTGACACACCGGTGCTCGGTTTTCAATGAAATCCTGGACCATGGGCCCACAAATCTAGCCCCTAGATTTCTCCACATGAGGGTTGAACACTGGACTTTTATCCTTATTTTGGTTAGTTTAGGTCGTAGCAACATGATAGATCAAAGTTTGAGCATAAGATCTCAAAGAGGATCCCCTCTAGTTGACCCGAAGAGGGTAGTCGAGCGCGCTATTGCTTACATGCATGCGCATATCGATATATGTGAGAACATGCTCACACCAGGGGCCTTGATATTGCCTATCTCAACAACCCACCATCACACCTCTATACATATATATTCTAGGGGACACATGCAAGATCTAGAAGGATTTTGACATTCCGATGGTCGGTTTTCAATGAAACCCTAGACCGTGGACCCATTAGATCTACCCCCTAGATTTCTCCACATGAGGGTTGAACAATGGACTTTTATCCTTATTTTGGTTAGCTTAGGTCATAGATAGAAACATGGTAGATCAAAGTTGGAACCCAATATCTCAAAGAGGATCCCCAATTATTGACCCAATCCGAGTAGTCCAGCGCGCTATTGCATGCGCATGTCGATATATGCGAGAACATGCTCGCACCAGGGAACTAGATATATATTGTCTATCTCAACATGCCATCACATTTTGTACATATTCTATGGACACATGGATGATCTGGAGGGATTTCGATGCTCCGGTGCTCTCGTTTTTAGTGAAACCCTATACCGTGTGCCCCGCAGATCTACCGCCCAAAATTTCTCCACACGAGGGTTAAACAATGGAATTTTATCCTTATTTTGATTAGTTTAGGTTATAGCAACATGGTGGATCAAAGTTTGATCCCAAGATCTCAAAGAAGGATGCCCTCCGATTGACCCGACGTGGGTAGCCCAGCGTGCTATTGCATGCGCATGTCGATATATGTGAGAACATGATCACACCAGGGGAGTATATATTTCCTATATCATAAACCCATCACACTTTTTTACATATTCGAGGGACACATGCAAGATCTGGAGGGATTCTGAAACTCCGGTGCTCGGTTCTCAACTAAACCCTAAATACTGGGCCTCCATAGATCTACCCCTTAGATTTCTCCACATGAGGGTTGAACAATGGAATTTTATCATTAATTTGGTTAGTTTAGGTCTTAGCAACATGGTAGATCAAAGTTTGAGCCCAAGATCTCAAAGAGGATCCCCTCCAATTGACTCGACGAGGGTTGTCCAGCGCACTATTGTGCATATGCATCATTGCATGGCTTCATATGTGAGAACATATCCTCCACATGGGGCCTACATATACATAAATATTATCTATCTCAACATCGCATCGCACTTTTGTACATATTCTAGTGACACATGCAGTATCTGGAGGAATTCCGGCGCTCAGGTGCACAATTTTCAATGAAACCTTAGACTCGGCCCTGTGGATTTTTGTACATATTCTAGGGACACATGCAAGATCTGGAGGGATTTCGATGCTCCAGTGCTCGGTTTTCAACGAAACCCTAGACAATGGGCCCAAAGATCTACCCCCTAGATTTTTTTAAATAAGGGTTGAGCAATTGGCTTTTATCCTTATTTTTTGTAAGTTTGGGTCATAGAAACATGGTAGATCAAATTTTGAGCCCAATATCTCAAAGAGGATCCCCTCCGATTGACCGTCGCTAGTAGTTGATGGCTCTGAAATATAGCCATCTACGTCCACATTTAAACTTGATATTATTCATAATTTGATGAAATATCTCTCTAAACCCTACCACTAATGCTAATATTCAGACGAGTATGAAATCCTTTCTTTTATAATTTTTCTATGTAGATAATGTCATTTAAAGGAGGGCATCATTACATTAAAGTCAAAGATAATAGATTTCCAACAACCAGAAGAAACCAGGAGCCATAAGACGGAGGCAGATGCTTTAACAACCAACTATACGACCGGAGCAAAAATTCCGATCGTATAGTTGGCCTCGCCACCGTTAGGTCAATCAGAACAACTTTCATGAAGGGACCCCTATACAAAGAAGCCTCGGGCGACGAGAAAACAAGCCAGACCTTGGCAAAAAGTCTTTACCACAAATCTCCAGCCGCCTCCAGATCTCAAGACCCTTCTCCATCTCCATAGCCATATTCCACCACTTGTAATAATAGATCTCTGCTTCGATTGGCGAGATTGTAAGACTATTTCTATCAATCTTATGACTTTCATTACAATGTTTTTGATTGTTGATATCATCTCTATGTGTGAGTAATTCTCCTTGGGCTAAGGGCTTTGTCCTAGCCATGTAGCAATTGTGCATGTTATTTATCATAGATCAGATCATGTATTAGTTTGTATGACATGATGATTATTGTATCTTCTCTTTACTCAATCCAAGGACTTGTCAGGTACCCAAGACCCTGAGGGATGATCCAGGTATAGGGAGTATGAGTGATGACTGATCTGCAGGTTGGGAACCCCAGTGATAGAAGGGGTAGTACGGCTGTATGTGAGGTATTTGCTTGGGATTAATAGTGACATCACTATGCATATCATTAGTTCTCTTTCTTCTATGGATGAGACTAGTAGGTTATTGATATAAGTGGTTGTAGAGGCAATAGAAATTATGGATGCACTGCCCACATATAATTTATCTTGCTCTAACAAGTACGTGTATACTTTATTTGTATCATTTATTCCCATCAGATGTTTTGCATAGCTACATGTGACACCAAACGCCCTAGGCCCTCTCTCTCCATCATCGACAACAACAAAAAGACGCAAGCTATTGGTCCAGTAAAAACACAAAAGGAATTCTAAAACTCCCGAAGTTCCGTTAAAGTAACCTCACTACACATTCGCATCCCGAGGATTCAATAACCTAGGTCTACTAGGGAAAACGAAGCTACACTACATCCATAATCCGGAACGAAGGTATGAGTAGTCCAGTGCGCTATTGCATGCACATATAGATATATGTGAGAACATGCTCGCACTAGGGTCCTAGATATATATTGTGTATCTCAACATCCGATCACACTTTTATACATATTCTAGGGACACATGCCAGATCTGGAGGGATTCCGACGCTCTAGTGCTCTCGTTTTTAGTGAAACACTAGACTGTGGGCCCTGTAGATCCACCCATAGATTTCTCCACATGAGGGTTTAACAATGGAATTTTATCCTTATTTTGGTTAGTTTAGGTCACAACAATATGGTAGATCAAAGTTTGAGCCCAAGATCTCAAATAAGGATCCCCTCTGATTATCCCAATGCGGGTAGTCCAACACGTTATTGCATGAGCATATTGATATATGTGAGAACGTGCTCGCACCAGGGGACTAGATATTTCCTATCTAAACAACCCATCACACGTTTGTACACATTTTAGGTACACATGCAAGATCTAGAGGGATTCCGGTGCTGTGGTGCTCGGTTTTCAATGAAACCTTAGACAGTGGGCCCCACAGACATACCCCCTATATTTCTCCACATGAGGGTTTAAGAATGGACTTTCATCCTTATTTTTGTTAGTTTAGGTCATATCAACATGGTAGATCAAAGTTTGAGCCCAGGATCTCAAAGAGGTTTCCCCGATTGAACCGACGTAGGTAGTCTAGCGTGCTATTGCGCTTAACGATATATGTGAGAACATCCTCGCACCAGGGGTCTAGAGGTTGTCAACAGCTGGAATTTTAATCCTAGATGCCCGTTATGCCATACCTCGCAATCCCAGGATTACCATTTTTGTGAGACATAATGGATTGGATATTGCAGTACATCATCCATTACAAACCATACATAAGGTCTTACACAAATAAGGATCTCATGATCCAGTCTTAATACAACAAGCAACGGAAATAAAAGATAAGCGTAGCGGTGGGGTCCATCTTCAGGGGCACATGCAATGCTGACGAAGGAAGATAGTCCTAGTTATCATAGCCGTCCTGCTGACCATCATCTTGATAATCTCCTTCATAGTCTGGCCATGAGAATAACCAGGGACAAAAGCCATGAGTACTCTTTAAGTACTCGCAAACTCCCACTAACAAGTATTATAATTCTAAGTTAAAGTGCTAGATCTAAGTTTAACTATAAAGTTAAGTTTGAAACCTAAGCTGAGTTGAGAAGCAAAGAAAGATAAGGTAAAGCTATAGGATCACTTAAGTTGGGAAGCTAGTATCATAAACACAACCCTGTTGTGGTCAAGTCAAGATTCATCATTCATTTCAAGTTATTGGAAAACATCTGACAACGAAACAGTATGGCCATCCCAACTGTCCATAACCGCGGATGCAGCTATTCGAATAGTTTGACACTCTGTAGAGGTGGTACACTTGCACCACAAGGTTCGATACATCTGTTAGGTATAACTCTGAATCATCATACTTAGTATGCAGATAATCAAACATAACCATCCCTTTACACACCCTAGTATAAGCACCTCTCCTATGAGCATGGCCTCCCAACCATGACCACTAGTCATCTTGGGCACTGCATAGGTGGACATCATGAGAGGTAGCCGCAGCTCAAACCTCTCCCGCGAGGGAACTAATACTAATGCATATAAATTTCCAGCTAAGCCTTACCCAATTCAGGTATTGTGGTTGTACGGTAAATTTGGAATGGTATCGCATCCGAATCCAACCATCAGTTTTAATAAAGAGTTAAGGCTCATGCCTCAACATTTTCATCATCATCAACCATTTGTGTTTCTCAACACATGTCAAAACATCTCAATAGAATGACTCATCATTCCAAGCTTTTCATAATTCATTTTCACCAAGTATTCCCATCTAAAGTGACTCAAGTTTTGATCTACTCTAAACTACTAAGTTAAGATTGTTCAATAAGGTGGAAGGATGGGTTCAATCTCATGCCATAGAAGGACATCTAAAGGTTTCTAAGTAGGTCAAGTTTTATACTTTTTATGCTACCTTCAAAACAAGTAAAGAACTTTGTGTACTAAGGGGAGTAAAACTTGTAAGTAAGACTTGGGGTACTAATAGTCAAAAGGGTGTGATCAAATCATGCTTAAGGCATGTTTGCTAAACCATCTAGTTTAATCCTAACTTGCTAAGCATTATACTTGCAAGTGTTAGCTTGCATTGCTAATGGTGGCTTGCAAGTACAACTTCCAAGGGTTAATCTTGGATAGTGCTAGCTTGCCTTGGTTGGTGCAGTGGTTGAAGTTTTCTTCTTCGTCGTCTTGATAGCACTCCTCCTCTTCGTAGACTTGGTCGGTACTATCGTCTATAAAAATACATACGGAGTACACAATCACCAAACAATACTTAACTAGGCTAGATAGCATTCTAAGACACACAATTGATGATCTATTATCATCACAAGCATCACAAGTTTAATTCAATAGTTTCTTTCTTTTTATTTTAGAAAAGTAATTTCTACTCATTGAAAAATTAACTAAGATTTAATATTCACCACTTAAAATATGGGATCATATTGACACATGTCATCACCACATACTCTAATATGTGGGAATGAGATTTAAAGGTTGTATCATAATCACTTTGGTTTAAGTTCATTATTTAATGATTTAAAGTGACTAGAAATGCCTATATAGCATTATTTTGGAACTAGTCCAAAGTCACTGCATGTAAAACTTAATATTATTTCATATTTAGATAGATATGATGAAATTTGATTTTTGAGAGTTGGAATCAACTCAAAAGCTAACTTGGTTGATTTTATAAAAATGTTGCAAGTTGCAAAAGCTTCTGTTTTGTTATTTTTATTAGGAGAGATCTATAACTCTAACTGAATTAAATCCAACGGTCTTTGATAGATCATCTCCATACCTTTCAGACAAAATTGGTTTCATGCAATTTGGATTTGTAAAACTCCCATAATTGAATTTTAAACTAGTGGACAGAAACTAGATTTAACTAAAAAGAAAAGTCCAGATTTGAACGGTTGGGCTAGCGCGGGAAAGAACTTGGGCCGGCCCAGTGGCGCTCCGCGGTGCGCGGCTCAACTGACAGGGGGTCCCGCTTGTCAGTGGGTCTTAACACGCGAAACGGTACGCGCGCTTTGGGCCGTAGGATTAGAAGGGTGATCTACGGCTGAGGGTCGTCGTCAACGACGAACAGGTCACCGACGAGCTCGAACCCTAGCGGCTCAGTGGGGGTCTGCTGGGGACGTACCAGGGCTCCAGCAGGGTAGGCGAGGCGGGCAAACGAACTGGAAGACGACGTCGAGGCGAGGCGCGGCTGCGGTGGAGCTTGGGGTGGTCGCAATCAGCGACGCCCTTTTCCTCCTGCTGCGGCTGCTCCGGCTCCAATTCCGGCGAGGCAGAGCTCGCTTGGTTCCGGCGAGAGGGGTGAAAGGATCAGTTAGAGGTGGGGAGTGAGTGAGTGTGGAGAAATGGTGCGGGGACGGCCGGTTTATATAGGCCCGACAGTGAGACTGAAGGGTATGGGCAGGCGACTCCGGCGACACGGCTACGGCCGGCTAGCGGCATGGGGGAGGATGGCGATCGACATGTTGTCTCCTGGCGGTTCCCTAGGAAGTGATTGTGGGCGTAGGGGCGGTGGTATGCAGTCTAGGCAAGCTGGCGCTCTGAGCGGCAAAAGCAGAAATGTCCACGGCGAACGGTGGTTGTGGTGCTTTGGGCGGCGAACGGGGGTGTTTGGGGTGTTCCCTGGGTCGTCGCAGAGCGGTGGGCGCACGCTGCGGTCGAGCGGCGGCTTGTGCACGCGGGGGCAGAGCAGGCTCTGCGGGCGGCGTCGGCATGGTAAACCAGCTCCGGGCGCGGCGGTTCCTGGCCGGTCTGCTCTCTGTCTCTAGCCTAGGTCTGGTTGGATGGTGGAGGTGGACCACTGGCAACTTGCTAGACATGGTGAGAGAGGCTGGAGAGGGCTGCTGCTACGAGTGCAGGGTCGGCCGGCGAGGAGTGGCTCGGAATGACAATGAAGTGCAACTAGGAGGTAGGGGATGTGCTGGTGTGGGTCTGGTTGGGCTTGAGGGGGACAAAGATGATCAAAGAACTTCAAATTTGCTAGACAATATCAGCCCAAAACAGTAATAGTTAGGCCACAATGATCCTGCCAGCAAGGTGTTTGACAAAATGGCCGAAAGAGAAAAAGTTTCGAATTCTGGTTTCAAAATTTTTGAGTGATCTCCACTAGTGCTAGGTAGTCTCTGGTTGCAAGGGTTTTGAAAGTGGGGTTCAAAAAGATGGTTTTTGAAATAGGGGTGATCTATGCATATGCATTAGATTCAATTTTCAAAAGCCATTTAAAATAAGTAAAAGAATGTTTTTAGCAGATCAAAAGGTGGGCCTTGGTACCTCATTATGTGTACTAGCAAGGGGTACAAATATCAAGAATTGTTTCTGTTAAGAAATGAGTGCTAGGAACACTCAAAGTAGTGTAGTGGATTAACATGGCCAAAATGACCATTCCTCCTTTTTAATTCTTTTTTATTTGATTTTCTTTAGGAAAAGTTTGGGAATGATGTAGATGATGTTTAAATCACCTAAGAAACATTTTACAAGCATTGGATCACTTAAACAAGGCACTTCAAATCAACTCCTATTTTAAATGCTCACACATATGAATGCTTTCATTTTAAATTTGGAAAAGTTTTTGTTAACCCTATTTTTGGATGATTTGATCTTGATAAGCTTGGATTGAAGTTTTGGGATGTTAGAAACCTTCCCTCCTTAAACAAAATCTCGTCCCGAGATTTACAAAGAAAACTAGGAACTAAAGAGATCTGGGAACTCTGTCCTAATGTAATCTTATCGCTCCCAAGTAGCTTCCTCCTCGGTATGGTTGCTCCACTGAATCTTGAGAAACTTGATACTCCTGGTCCTGGTGGTTCTGTAGGCTTCTTCTAAGATACGGATGGGTACTTCCCGATAGGTCAGGTCATTGTTGATTTCCACAGGTCTGTGATCGATGTTCTTGAAAACTTCCTTCTTCTTGGGCACTTCCAAGCATTTGCGGAGTAACGAGATATGGAACACATTGTGGATGGCTGACATCTCTTCAGGCAGTTCCAGCTGATACGATACTTCTCCTCGGCGGTTCAGAATCTTGAAAGGTCCGATATATCTAGGGGCTAATTTCCCTTCAGACTAAAGCGTTGAGTTCCCTTCAATGGTGAAACTTTGAGGTATACAAAATCTCCAACGTTGAAAGTCAGGTCTCTTCTTCTCTCGTCAGCATAACTCTTCTGTCTGGATTGGGCGGTCTTGAGATGCTCACGGACTTTGTGAACTTTCTCTTCTACTTCTCGGAGAATGTCGGGTCCAAAGATCTGACTCTCTCCTACTTGCGACCAATTCAAGGGGGTACGTCACTTTCTTCCATATATTAATTCAAATGGTGCCATCTGCAAACTAGCTTGATAACTGTTGTTATATGAGAATTCTGTGAAAGGCAGGCAGTCTTCCCATTTTTATCCGTATTCCAACACACAATCTCTAAGCATATCCTCTAGGATCTGGTTGACTCTCTCAGTCTGTCCATTTGTTTGCGGGTGATAAGCGGTACTGAAGTTCAACTTGGTTCCTAAACCTTCCTGAACTTTCTGCCAAAATCTTGAAGTAAACTGGGTTCCTCGATCTGACACGATGGACTTGGGGGTTCCATGCAGACTAACAATCCTAGCAATGTACAGCTCTGCTAGCTTTGCACTCTGGTAGGTAGTCTTGACAGGTATAAAATGGGCTACCTTGGACATTCTATCAACTATGAGCCGGATTGAGTCATTTCCCCTACTAGAAGTAGGCAAACCGGTGATAAAGTCCATTCCGACGGAATCCCATTTCCATTCCGGATTCTGCAATGGTTGCAACAGTCCTGCAGGTCTCTGATGCTCTACTTTGACTCTTTGACAGATGTCACATTTGGCGATGTAGCTTCCGATTTCTCTCTTCATCTTGTGCCACCAAAATTGCTCTTTCAAATCCTGATACATCTTTGTTCCTCCGGGGTGGATAGAATAAAGTATCATGAGCTTCCTTCATGATAACTTCCTTCAGCTCCGAATCTGCTGGCACACAGATACGTCCTTTGTACCACAGTACTCCTTCTTCCTCTTCGGTGAATCCAGGTACCTTTCCTATACCAATACGCCGTTTGATTCCGTCGATACTTTCATTTCCCTTTTGGGCTTGCTTGATTTGGCTAATCAACGTGGGTTGAAGTTCAATGCTAGCTAGGAATCCTTTGCTAACTAATTCAGTCCTGAACTGCTCCAACTCCTCATACAAACTTGGTTGCTTCTCCTTGATCCTGGTGTTAAGCCTACACGACAATCTGCTAAGGGCATCCGCTACCACATTGGCTTTGCCGGGGTGATAGTGAATGTCAAGGTCATAATCCTTGATTAACTCTATCCATCTTCTTTGCCTCATATTTTGCTCCTTCTGAGTGAATATATACTTCAAGCTCTTGTGATCCGAGTAAATCTCAGAGCGATTACCCATCAAATAATGACGCCATGTCTTCAATGCTAGAACCACAGCTGCTAGCTCAAGATCATGGGTCAGATAGTTCTGCTCATGCTGCTTCAGTTGTCGAGACAGATACGCGATAACTTTGCCTTCTTGCATCAATACACATCCTAGACCAATCTTGGATGCGTCACAATACACATCAAACAGCTTCTTGATGTCTGGCATGACCAATATTGGGGCTGATATCAATCTCTTCTTCAGCTCTTGGAAACTGGCTTCACACTTGTTTGTCCATTCAAACTTCTTGTCCTTCTTCAACAATTGGGTCATTGGTCGGGCTATGCTCGAGAATCCTTCTACGAACTTGCGGTAATATCCCACTAATTCGAGAAATGCACGGACTTGGGTTTGAGTGGTTGGGGCTTCCCATTCTTCGACATCTTTGATCTTGGCGGGATCAACAGAGACTCCTCTGGCAGACATAATATGTCCTAGGAATCCTACTTCTTTCAGCCAGAACTCACACTTGCTGAACTTCGCATATAACTGATGCTCTCTCAGGGTTTCTAGGATAACTCTCAGATGTTGCTCATGCTCTTCTTCTGACTTGGAGTAGATAAGGATGTCATTGATAAACACAACTACAAACTTATCTAGGAAATTCATAAAGATCTTATTCATGAGATTCATGAAATAAGCAGGGGCATTGGTTAATCCAAAATACATAACCTATACTAGTATAAACCATAGCGAGTAGTAAAGGCGGTCTTCGGAATATCCGTTGCACGAATCTTAAGTTGGTGATAACCAGTCCTAAGATCAATCTTTGAGAATACCTGAGCTCCGGTCAACTGATCAAATAGATCCTCTATCTTTGGCAAAGGGTACTTGTTCTTGATGGTGACATCATTCAACTTTATGTAATCTGTGCACAAACGGTTGCCTCCATATTTCTTGTCGACGAATAACACCGGTGATCTCCATGGCGATGCGCTTGGTTGAATCAAGCCTTTCTCTAACATGGCATCCAACTGCTTCTTCAGTTCCACTAACTCTGAGGGGTTCATGCTATAGGGTCTCTAGGCTATTGGTCCGGTTCCGGGGATTAGTTCGATAATGAACTCAATATCCCTATCCGGGGGCATACCTGGAAATTCATCTGGGCATACGTCGGGGTATTCACAGACTACTCTGACTTGGTCTATGGTGGGCAGGGCTACACTCTTGTTGCACTTGAATTGACGGGGTAAGGTTTCAGAGATATGCTCTACCGTGACTCCGGAACTACTGGTCATGGTGATGGCTTTCTTAGCACAGTCTATCAGTCCTTTATGCCTTGACATCCAGTCCATACCTAGTACTACTTCCAATCCTTTGATTCCAAGTACAATTAGGTTGGCATAAAAATCTATTCCATGTACTCTGATAGGCACAACTTTGCAAATTTTCTAGCTTTTGTAGCTGAACCAGGAATTTGAACTATCATGACATGCTTCAAGTTGGTTGGGTGAATCTTACTAGTGAATGCAAATTCTTCGGTGACAAATGAATGCGATGGTCCAGAATCAAACAATACTCTTGCTAAAACTGGGTTGACAGAAAACATACCCAGCACTACATATGGTGCTTCCTGGGCTTCTTATGCGTTCATGTGGAAGAGATGACCGTTGCGGTTGTGAGGGTTCCCTGGGGCAAATCTCCTTCTTGGTTGAACACGACGCTGATGCTGATCTGGGGCATTCACATTGGCATTGGCTGCTGTCTTCTTGGGACACTCATTGGAGTATTGACCCTTCACTCCACACTCAAAACAAGTGATCCTGGACTTGTCCTTGACTGCGACAGACACATCATTGCTGCTAGTTCTGGGTGCAGTGTTGTTGTTGTTGTTGCTCTTGGGAGGTGCACGGTTGAAATTGTTGGCATTACCGGAGTTGTGATTGTTTCCTCTGGACTTCACATTGCCTCCGCTATGGTTAGGGTACCTTGGGCGAGACGTTGGGGGTCGGTTGTTCCTTGGTGCATATCCTGGTGAAGGGTTGGGACGGTACTTCTGGTGACTGTTGGATCCAAACTGCTGCATCATATGACGCTTGCGGTTGTCGTTTGCCTGGTTAATCTTCCCTTCCATCTGAATGGCAGAGTCGACTAGTTCTTCGAGATCTTGGAAGCGGATATTGACAAGGACAGTCTGCATCTCATCATGCAGTCCGTTCAAGAATCTCTCCTTCTTCTTGGCCTCCATGTTGATCTCATCAGGTACATATCTGGCAAGTGATAGGAATCTGTCACGCTACTCCACCACAGTCATTCTTCCTTGCTTCAAGTCACGGAATTCATCTCTCATCCTGTTGACTAGACCTTGCAGCACGTGGGTGCGGCTGAACTTGACTTTGAATGCTTCCCATGTCATCACTTGACCATGGTTCATATTGCGGATGTTATTCCACCAAGCTCTTGCATCTCCTGCCAGATAGTGGGTGGCAAAGAGAACTTTCTCATTTTCATCAACTCTGGCAACTTCTAAGTTGTTTTCCATGGTCTGTAACCATTCATCAGCATCTAATGGGTTATCAGATTGGTTGAAGATTGGGGGATTGGTGTTCTGAAAGTTTTTGAGTTTGGATCCCTGGTGATCCTGATTTCCATGTCCTTGGTTGTTGAGAGCCATCTGGGCGATCTGCTGTAATGTTGCTAAGTTGGCTTGGCACTCGACCCAGCTTGCTTCACGGTCTGCGATGAGATTCTGCAAGATCTGTAGCATTGGGTCTTGCGACGAGCTGCTCCCTCCTTGGTTTCCACGAGTCATCTGAAGATTGAGATAGATATGGGGGTAAGAGGGAAATTCTAAGGTTCATGGTTTTGGGTTTTCAAAGCTAAAACTTTAATTAGACTTAGGTTTTCAACTAACGTCTTTTTCATTCATGCAAGCAAGCACACGATACAACACACACCACAACAATCAAAGGGAAAACAGATGGTTTGATGAACCATTCTGTAAGCTACGATACAATGAGATGATACATCTCATGCTACGACAGTCCTCTAGTGCATCTACTCATTGTCGATGAAGTCAGAGTCTTCATCATCAGTGTAGAAGTACACGGCATCCTCCTCCAGAAAGTTATCATCGTTGCTGAGGTAAGAATCCATGTCTCCCTGGATGTCTTCACCCTCATCTTCTTCTTCCTTTGCTGCAAGCTGAGCTTCCTGCTCCTTGATGGTCTTCTCGAGGTCGGCCACCTTCTTGCGAAGATGGGCGATGGTGCGATCCTTCTTGGCACGCTGGCGGCAAAGAGACTGGCGGTCTTGGACAAGCAGTGCGAAAGTCTGGGCCTTCTGGTAGAACAGCATGTGTAGGGTATGTGAGTGTCTCATGGATAACGAGGTACCTAAACAACTTATCCTGAGTAGTAATTGGATAACTAATGAAAGTGGCACCGGTGGGAAATATCTGCTATTTGGTTTTTCATGCTCACTTGTGTCCCGTAGGACACCGAGTACTTGATTCCTGTTCCTTGACTATTCACACTATCCACATCCTGGAGGCCTTATGGACCCCCCTGACCCAGAGCTTGATTCCTTTCTGTTTCTTGGGGCCAAAAAGTAGTTTGGGGCTTTATTACTATCCTGTACTTATGCCATGCTTTACTATTTTATTTAAGATTGTGTGTGGAGCACATGTACTGTTTTGGATTGCGGAGTGTTTTCGCGGTATCGACAAGCCCAGTCACACTTTCGGGTTCCCAGTCGTTTACAGCCATTGGCGCAAACCTTGGGTCCGTCTCAGAGCTGGCCAACTTCGTTGCGGGTAGCTTAATGGGGTGGCCCCCTGAAATATTTATGAATTCTATGATCCCTTTGTCGTGAATGCCTCGTTGGGTTTTGATTTGGTTTTTCCGAGGTTGATCGAGTGTGTGTTGCTATTTGTGCACCCCTGCAGGGTAAATCTTTCTGAAAGCCGTGTCCGCGGTTATGGACGACTTGGAGCACAGTTTCTCGATCATAGATAAGTATAACTAAAGTACCGCTTTTAATCTGACTAAATACCTGACTAGTAAATAGTGCAATACTCATGGAATGGTTAATAAAACTTCCAACGGATGGGTTGTTCGTCCGCTTTCTCGTTGGTAAGCGAGAAGGAGGATGGATCTGTTACTATATACTGTTATAACTGTTGTTTCTAGTTAATGGACATCCGTCTATCATTGGTTAGGCAGATGGTTAGCGAGTATCCATAGACTTGTTAGTATTATCTTTTGCTGCAATTGCGTCACCCCAGGTTATGTCCCCTTTAGAGGCATAAAGACTTGCTGAGTACCCCTAGGGTCTCACACGATAAATTGTTTGATTCAGATGAACAGGTGTATTCGAAAGATGGATACTGGGTGGAGGAGACAAATGATGTTGGCAACGATAACACGGTGTAGAGATTCCGGGGATGGGGATCCGCGAGATCTATGGGCGGGATGTGCTTACATATGTGGCATCTTATACCGATTTGCTTCTTGTCCGTACCCGGATCTTGTTTTCCCGCATCCGCTTGATACTCTGATGGTTGATGTATGAGGAGCTATCCTAAAATATTATCTCTATCTAGGATATTTGGACCTTGCCGTATGGCGTTGCAATATTTCTATTTCTTTTAGATGGAATGGCTCTGAGAACTGTTGTAAGGTAGCTTGCATACATACTCACTTGTGTATGTATTTGATCTCTTCGCCTGTTGCCTACACCGCTCGCTCTTACCCTGATGTCTTGGAAGTGGTTAGGACGGACGACGGGTCTACACGTGGGTGGCCCCTGGTCCCCCGCTGTACTATTTTAACCACTTCCGGTTCATCTAGGCTTGAACTTAGAGCGTAGGGTCTGAGGTAGTTAGAATTGGTATCAGAGCCATCCGGCCCTTCAGGGTCTTAGCCAAATGGTCGTTGCCAGTCTAGAAATATTTTTGGTAGCTATGTATACTAGGGAAAAACAAAACGTGAGAGTAGGACTGCTTCCATTTTTCTTCTTACCCACCCACCCACCCTTTTCTGGTAAGGAAGTGTAACGTTTTCAATCCTCTTCTAAAAATTCAAACTAGGATTCACGTGTTCGGGGTTCCGTAGTACCATAGGTTGTGTGAGTGTGTGTGTGTAATTCCTTGTCTATCTTTTGCATCAAATTTGTTGTCGCTATCTGCCTTTTGGTTATCAACTGTTGGTACATTCCATACCGACAGGCTTTTGTAAACCGACGCGATCTATCCGATTTGTTGCATACTGACGCGATCTGTCTTACTCTTTGTTATCCGACGCCATCTTGTTAGGGGTGTTTGTTTCCATAGTTGCTAATCTTTAGGTTCATCTTAAGAAGAATGGGAGTTAGGATATGTGTTTTACTTGTTCATGTGCGGAGTAGTGATTTGAGTGCAGGATGGAGTCGCGACCATACCACTACTTTTATCATTCGCTCTTGTATATTGAATTGGTAGAGTTACTAATCTTGATTTGTTAAGTGGTTTTGCGCACATAGTGGTATTTTAATGCCGAAATTTGCGGAAAATTTTTCTTTGATAGTTTTGTGTACCACACTCTTTGTTTAGTCATGTGCGATATGCTTAATATCTTCTAGGTGCTTGGAACTTCGTTGATATTTTAATATCATCTTAGTAATTTGTATCCTTTAATGTTGGTTAATTCCATTTTGGTACTATTTTGGATTATTATTATTCTCCATTATGGTACTGACTTGTGTTTTATATCAATCACAGGATGGCACCACCACACCGTTCTGAGGAGGACATAGCACCTCAACTGGGGGTTGCGTTGGCAAGTATTGCTAATGCCTTGGGAACAATGCAGCAGAACCAGCAGCGATCTGAAGAAAGTGTTAGGAGGAATGAGTTTGTTCCGCTACCTCCACCTCCCAAGCGAGGAGACATCAAGAGCTTTCTGAAGTTTAACCCGCGCCACTTAGAGGTGTCTGATGAGCCGCTAGATGCTGATGATTGGTTGCGTGAGATGTCAAGGTTGCTGATGACTGCTGATGTTCCTGAGCAAGAATGGGTAAAATGTGCCACTCACCTTCTTAAGGGAGACACAGCTCTATGGTGGGAGAATTACCTGAAGGCAAACCACTCTGGTTTTCAGCCTACTTGGGAGCAGTTCACTGGGGCTTTCAAAGAGCAATACTTGTCAGAAATTGTCATGGAAAGGATGAAGGAAGTGTTTCTCAACCTCAAGCAGGGCAATGACAATGTCAATACCTATATCAGAAACTTCATGAATCTTTTTGGTATGATGGCGATGAGATCTCTGATGATAAGAAGAAGCAAAAGAGGTTCAGGCAAGGGCTCAATGCATCTATCAAATATGCAATCACTCATGCAAGGCCAGGGTCTTTTCTGGAACTCCAACATACAGCTCTTCAGGAAGAAGCAAGTAGGCAAGTGTTTGAGGAGTCCAAGAAACACAACCGTGACGCAGGAAGCTCTTCAGCTATGACAGCTCCTTCTAAGCGCCGCGTGTGGGTCCCTAATACCGCACCGTTGCTCCCGGCTCCACCAACACCTTCAAGCTACGTGGCAAGGCCACCAAACTCCTTCACTGCTGCTCCCAGGGGCTACAACCATAAATACCCTGGAGCGCCTGGCGGAGTCCCTGGCTACGCTGCTCCACGTCCACCTGATGCTTGCTAACTTGTGGAAACACTGGGCATCAACACTGGAGTTGTCCCATGAACAACAAAGCTCTTCCTCCACCACCTCCAAGACCTGCGACAAGTTCTTCTATGGTTCGTGCACCTCCACCGCGGGGTCTCAACATCAACACCAAGCCCGGGTCAACTGTTGCTCGTGCCAACTGTGTCAATGTCGCTCAAGCTGAGCATGCACCTGGAGTTGTGATGGGTAAGCTTCCCATTAACTCAGTCCCTGCACGAGTTTTGTTTGATTTTGGTGCATCGCATTCTTTTGTCTCTACAAGTTTTGCTGATGAGAATGGGTTACCTATGGATCCTCTCCCTAAATGGTTAATGGTCCTTTCTCCTGGAGCAACTATGGCATTTTCCAAAATCAGCCATGGCAATCAAATTGAGATTGGTGGTTCTTCGTTCCCGACTTCCTTAATTATTCTGGGCCATTCTGACATTGATGTTATCTTGGGCATGGATTGGTTGACAGCAAATGTAGCTATGATTGATTGTGCTGAACGCTCGGTTCCTATGAAAATTCCTGAAGGCCATATAGTCTATTCTCCAAGTCTGACTCCTGCAATTCAGCTTTTCTCTTTGGCGGCTCTGAATGAGGATGCTATGGAGGCTATTTAGAGTGTTCCGGTAGTCCGTGAGTTCCCAGATGTTTTTCCTGAAGAGTTGCCAGGTATGCCTCCTGATCGTGAGGTCGAGTTTGTGATTGAGCTTGAACCTGGAACCGCTCCTATCTCCAAGCGGCCTTATAAAATGGGTCCTCCTGAGTTGGCTGAACTCAAACGTCAGCTTGATGAACAAGAGAAGTTGGGTTTCATTCAGCACAATACTTCTTCTTGGGGTAGCCCAACCATCTTTGTGAAGAAGCGAGACAAGACTGATAGACTTTGTGTTAACTATCGGGCTCTCAATGCTAAAACCATCAAGAATAAATATCCCCTTCCGCGGATTAATGATATCTTCGATCAGCTAGCTGGAGCTGTGGTATTCTCTAAGCTTGACTTAAGAAGTGGATATCATCAAATCAAGATTCGCAAGGAAGATGTTCCCAAAACATCTTTCACCACCCGCTATGGCCTGTATGAGTACACGGTCATGTCTTTCGGTCTCACCAACGCACCTGCCACCTTCTCGAGGCTTATGAACTTGGTTTTCATGGAGTATCTTGATAAGTTCGTTGTGGTCTATATGGATGACATTCTAGTCTATTCTAAGTCAAAGGAAGAACATGAAGAACACCTTCGGTGTGTCCTAAACAAGCTTCGTGAGAACCGCCTGTATGCAAAGTTCTCCAAGTGTGAGTTCTGGCTGCCTGAAGTCACCTACCTTGGTCACGTCATCTCTGCCAAGGGCATTGCCGTCAATCCAGAAACTGTTCGAACAATTGTTGACTGGCTTCCACCGAAAAATGTCAAAGAAGTCTGGAGTTTCCTTGGTTTGGCTAGTTACTGCCATCGCTTCGTTCAGAATTTCTCGAAGATTGCGAAGCCTCTTACCGATCTCCTCAAGAAAGGCAAGAAATACCTTTGGTCTACTGCATGTCAAGCTAGCTTTGAAACACTCAAAGAGAAGCTCACTTCCACACTAGTCTTGATTCCTCCAGATACATCAAAGCCTTTCCAGATATTCTGTGACGCCTCTTTGCAAGGATTGGGTGCGGTCCTTATGCAAGAAAAACAAGTGGTTGCTTATGCCTCTCGACAGTTGAAGACGCATGAGATCAACTATCCTACACATGACCTAGAACTCGCAGCAGTTGTCTTTGCTTTGAAAGTATGGAGGCACTACTTGCTTGGCAACCGTTGTGAGATCTTCTCTGATCACAAGAGTCTGAAGTATATCTTCACACAACCTGATCTCAACCTTCGTCAGAGGAGGTGGATTGAAGCAATTAATGATTTCGATTTGACCATCAACTACACTCCGGGCAAAGCTAATGTCATGGCCGATGCTCTCAGCCGAAAAGCTCATGTCAACAACCTCATGGTGGAAGAACAACAGCCTCTCTTGTGTGAGGAATTCCACAAGCTCAACCTTGAAATTGTGGATCAAGGGTATCTCCTAAACCTTCTAGCAACCCCTCTCTTGGAAGAAAAAGTTCGCTCCATTCAACTTGGTGATCCTTACACTAAAAAGACCATCTCCAACATTCAGCTTCCGAAGTATGAGTCCTTCCACGTCGACGACCAAGGCGCTCTATTCTTTGAACACCGGATGTTTGTTCCGAACTACCCGGGTTTAAGAGAGCAAGTTCGCAAGGAGGCGCATGATTCTGTTCTTTCTATCCACCCTGGCAGCACTAAGATGTACATGGATCTGAAAACACAATATTGGTGGCCTGGGTTGAAACGATATTGTGCCAAGTATGTCTCAGAGTGTGATGTCTGCCGCAGAGTTAAAGCTGTCCATCAGAAACCTTCCGGTCTTCTACAGCCATTGAAGCCTCTAGAATGGAAATGGGAGAAAGTTGAGATGGACTTCATAACTGGTTTTCAAGGTTGCAAAAGGGCAACAATGCAATCTTTGTTGTCATCGACAGGCTTTCCAAAGTGGCTCACTTCTTTCCCGTCAAGGAAACAATTTCTGCAATTCAGTTGGCTGAGCTCTATATCAATAGAATTGTCTCTCTGTATGGGGTTCGTCTTGAGATCAGTTCAGACCGTGGAAGCATCTTCACTTCCAGGTTCTGGGGAAGTTTCCAAAATGCTTTGGGAACAAACTTGAACTTCAGCACAGCTTACCACCCTCAGTCGCAAGGACAAGTTGAAAGGATCAATTAGATTCTAGAAGATATGCTCCGTGCTTGCGTCATCTCTTTCGGCATGAAGTGAAAAGAATGCCTTCCTTATGCTGAATTATCTTACAACAATAGCTTCTAGAAAAGTCTAAAGATGGCACAATTTGAGGTTCTCTATGGCCGAAAATGCAGAACTCCGATTGGTTGGTCGGGTGCAGGTGAAAGAACATTGTTTGGCCCCAACATTGTAACTCAAGCGGACGAGAAGGTTCACATCATTCTTGAAAACCTAAAGGTTGCTCAAAGTCGCCAGAAGAGCAACTATGACAGAAAGCACACGGACATGGAGTATGTCCCTGGTGATCTCATTTACCTTCGTGTCACTCCCATGAGAGGCACGCACCGGTTTGGTATCAAAGGAAAGCTGGCTCCTAGATACATCGGTCCTTTCAAAGTTCGTGTAAGAAGAGGAGAAGTTGCTTATGCTCTTGAGCTCCCTGAAAAACTAAAGGTCCATGATGTATTCCATATCTCTCAACTCAAGAAGTGCTTCAAGGATCCCGGTAGGACCGTGGACCATGAGCTCATCACTCTCCAAGAAGATCTGTCTTATCAAGAACACCCCACAAAAATCCTAGAAGTCACAGAAAGAAGGACTCGCAACAAGTCCATCAAGTTCTGCAAGGTGCAGTGGTCGCACCATTCCGTTGATGAAGCCACTTGGGAACGCGAGGATGAGCTCCGTGCCAAGTATCCTACCCTCTTCATGTCTTCTTCTTCTTCCTAGAATCTCGGGGCGAGATTCCTGTTTAGTGGGGGAGAGTTGTAGCATCCCATCTGTCTAACATCTGTAATGCTACATGGTCTAATAATAAAATGCTACTTCCTACATATAATTGTTGCATCATAATTATATCATGCTCATGTCATCATGCCACCTTGCATTTGAGCATCATATAAAACCCTTTCATTTGGTTCTTATTTCATATGCATTATTAATTGTATTTGCTTCTTGATATATTGTATTTGGTTCTTGATAAATGCTTGATGCCCAAGTTGAGTTGGGGGCATATATTTTATTTAACCCCACCACCTTTTCTTGTCACCACCCCATAATTCCACCATCCAACTATATGTGAGCTTTGCATTTTATTTGGGTTTAGCTCTAGCTCATGTGGGTTGGGATGGATCCACTTCTAATTCCACATGCTTCCAGATATGCCTCATGTTGTTTTCACATTGTTGATATGTGGAGAGCCACATGGCCACCTTTGCATGTTATGGGAGTATTTTTCCTTGTCTAGCTTCCATATGGTTTGGTTGGGAGTATTTGATCATGTATGAATACAATTGTGGCTATATACTTACCTAGTGGGACATACACACTAGCATGCCCACGTTATATTCATATATGGGCATTTTCCATCCAAGCTACTTGGGACACAACTCTTTTCTTTTGCTTGGCCTTAATTCCATATTTTTGGGGTGCATCAGTTAACAAATGCCATGGTAATTACAATTGTTTTCACAATAATAAATATGGCATTTACTAATTATGCATGGGCCATGCAAGATCATCATCTTTTCTTTTTCTTTGGTTTTATTTCGGTTTGGAGTGGAGCATGGGTATTTTCCCATGGCCCAACCTAGTTTTCTCTCCCTCTCTTCAACTATTTGGAACCATTCCCTAACCTCACTTCCACCACCAACTTAATGCTTGCATGGATGTGATCTTGCTTGTGCTATACAAAAGAAACCCTACATCTTCCTCTTATTCTTTTCTTTTGGTTGGGTTCAAATCCTTTCTAGCCATCTATCTTGTTGCATGTGTGCATACATGTGCCATTGATCCATCTCCTCCCCTATCTACCAAAGCCTAGCTAAATTCTTAACTCTCCTTATCCATCCATCTAACTAATCTTTCTAGTTGCATGTGTTTCCCCCTTTTTCCTATCTAGCCATATGGATCATCTACCCTCTCTTTAAACTAATCTAAACCTAGCTATCTAATCTCTCTATCTCTCTCATAGTCTAGCTAAGCAAACCTAGCTAGATATTTTCTTTTCTACCGTGGCCACCATATGCACCAGGCATATCCACACCACCACCCATGCCCAGCTAGCTACTTGCCCCCTTCGGTCCACACCCAGCCCGGCGCCCCCTGCTAGCTGGCTCGGCTACAGCCCATCTCACACGCCTTCCCTCTCCTTCTCTCGGTCGAACCAAACCAGCAGTCCAGTGCACTGTTTATCTCCCCAGCCCTCTCACGTGCTCGAGCGCCTCCCCTCTAGTCCGTCTCCCCTCTCCACACATTGCTACAGGACAAGAGAAAGAGGGAGGGCAGAGAAAACCTAACCCGATCACCTCCTCCTCACCTTTTGCAAAAGAGACCACCCCATGTGCTCTCCCCTCCTCCCTCATCAACCCCCACCTCAGATCCTACCCAGGAGGCGCCCAGGTCCCTCTCTCCCTCCCTTATTCTTCCTCTCCTTGCAGCCTCCCATGGCCATGGCCCAAAACCCTAGCTAGTCCTACCCCCTCGAGTTCGTCGAGCTCTGGTGGACGTCAAGACCGCGCGAAGTGTACCAGGCGCCCGTCTGCTTCCTCTTCGACGCCTTGTAGACAGAGCAGCGACCGGAGTTCACCGGAATCTCGCCGTTGCCGCCGTGTCCGTGAGGAGGCCGAAAAAGCGGAGTGCCAGCATTGTGACAGTACCCCGCCACCCCTGCTTCCACGGCTTCGCGGGCATACTCTCGTAAGCACCTCCTCCCTCCCAGACAACCTTTTTTTCCCTCTAGTTCGCCGGATCGCCGTTGCACTCCGTCGAGCGGCCTCCGTGCGCCGCCGCTGCGCCGGCTGTTGCGTCTGCAACAGCAGCAGCAACATCCGACCCGCCTCTATTCCTCGTCATGTTACGCGTGCTGTAGACCTCCTCCGGAGATGCCACCTGAACGAAAGTCGTAGCCCATGAATCCCTCTTCATCTTTGCCTTTTGCGGTGATGCTAATTTCCCTTTAGATCTCTCGCTATCGACCTCGAAAAAATCGAGCCAGCTGCAGTTTCAGAAGAAACGGGTTTTCAGTTCATCAGATCTGCACGGTTAGTTTTGCGCTTAGGTCCCTGTCTTTCCCAGCTCGCCAACCCGCGGTCCTCTGAGCCCCACCGGTCAGCCGCCGGGCCGTTTTTACGAAACGGTACCCCGTTTTCCGCTGATTCCCACCCGTGCTCCCCGGATCTGCCGCGTGGCACACCCTGGCTGGCGCACCCGCCGTCCCCGGTCCCGCTTGTCAACCTCTGCGGCTGGGTGAGCACGCGGTAAGAAAAGTCCGGTTCGGACCCGCTGCGCCACCTGCTGCTGAATCAGCACAGGTCCCACCTGTCAGCCGCTGTGGTTGGATCTCTCCCAGTAACAAAAGTTCCAGATTCTTTTCTGTCTAAATAAAAACGATTTCAGAAATTGTTAAATATGTTTTAAATCTAGAAATTAATAACTTTTTATTAATAAATCCAAATAATACAAATGACATATGTTTTTGAATCAGAAAAATGTGAGGATTTCAAATCTGCCATCCAAATTAATGATTGACTAATTTTAAAATTTCAAAATTGTTCAATTGCAATAAAAATGCCTTTTCTTAATTAATTAATAACTTTAATTCTATAACTACAAATTTGACAAATAATATGTCTACTCCAAACTTAATAAAACGCTTTATTCTTGCACCCCACACCTCACCCATGCCATGCTACATTATTGCCATGTAAATTGTGCATCATTCATCATGGCATACTTGTTTGCTTGTCGCATTTTATTTATATGCTTGTGCACTTTATTTATGTTGGTCCTTGTTTGTTTGGTTCTTCTTTCGAATAGACGCCGAGTAGGGAAAATATCAGGATCCCAGGAGTTCTACCCAGATCCACCTCTCGCTTCAACTGAGCTGCCAGGCAAGCACTACCACATGCTTGCATACATATAGTACCTATTGCCTCTATCTTATTCTTGCATCATTGAGTCGCGATTGCATTAAATTGAATCCCAAGTACTGCATAGCCTTTACTTTTAAAACCCAACGAAGCTTGTTCCTCCATCCCATGAGCCATTACTATAGGATTTGTTTGAGTCATGCGAGTCGTAGAACAGCATGTGTAGGGTATGTGAGTGTCTCATGGATAACGAGGTACCTAAACAACTTATCCTGAGTAGTAATTGGATAACTAATGAAAGTGGCACCGGTGGGCAATATCTGCTATTTGGTTTTTCATGCTCACTTGTGTCCCGTAGGACACCGAGTACTTGATTCCTGTTCCTTGACTATTCACACTATCCACATCCTGGAGGCCTTATGGACCCCCCTGAGCCAGAGCTTGATTCCTTTCAGTTTCTTGGGGCCAAAAAGTAGTTTGGGGCTTTATTACTATCCTGTACTTATGCCATGCTTTACTGTGTGGAGCACCTGTACTGTTTTGGATTGCGGAGTGTTTTCGCGGTATCGACAAGCCTAGTCACACTTTCGGGTTCCCAGTCGTTTCCAGCCATTGGCGCAAACCTTGGGTCCGTCTCGGAGCCGGCCAACTTCATTGCGGGTAGCTTAATGGGGTGGCCCCCTGAAATATTTATGAATCTTGTGATCGCTTTGTCGTGAATGCCTCGTTGGGTTTTGATTTGGTTTTTCCAAGGTTGATCGAGTGTGTGTTGCTATTTGTGCACCCCTAAAGGGTAAATCTTTCTGAAAGCCGTGTCCGTGGTTATGGACGACTTGGAGCACAGGTTCTCGATCATAGACAAGTATAACTAAAGTACCGCTTTTAATCTGACTAAATACCTGACTAGTAAATAGTGCAATACTCATGGAATGGTTAATAAAACTACCAACGGATGGGTTGTTCGTCCGCTTTCTTGTTGGTAAGCGAGAAGGAGGATGGATCTGCTACTATATACTATTATAATTGTTGTTTCTAGTTAATAGACATCCATCTATCATTGGTTAGGCGGATGGTTAGCGAGTATCCATAGACTTGTTAGTATTATCTTTTGCTGCAATTGCATCACCCTAGGTTATGTCCCCTTTAGAGGCATAAAGACTTGCTGAGTACCCCTAGGGTCTCACACGATAAATTGTTTGATTCAGATGAACAGGTGTATTTGCAAGATGGATACTGGGTGGAGGAGACAGATGATGTTGGCAACGATCACGCGGTGTAGAGATTCCGGGGATGGGGATCCACGAGATCTGTGGGCGGGATGTGCTTACTTATGTGGCATCTTATACCGATTTGCTTCTTGTCCATACCCGGATCTTGTTTTCCCGCTTCCGCTTGATACTCTGATGGTTGATGTATGAGGAGCTATCCTAAAATATTATCTCTATCTAGGATATTTGGATCTTGCCGTATGGCGTTGCAATATTTCTATTTATTTTAGATGGAATGGCTCTGAGAACTGTTGTAAGGTAGCTTGCATACATACTCACTTTTGTATATATTTGATCTCTTCTCCTGTTGCCTACGCCGCTCTCTCTTGCCCCGATGTCTTGGAAGTTGTTACGACGGCCGACGGGTCTACACGTGGGTGGCCCCTGGGCCCCCGCTATACTATTTTAACCACTTCCGGTTCATCTAGGCTTGAACTTAGAGCGTAGGGTCCAAGGTAGTTACATCTTGACAGGTATAAAATGGGCTACCTTGGACAGTCTATCAACTATGACCCAAATAGAGTCATTTCCCCAACTAGATGTAGGCAAACCGATGATGAAATCCATTCTGACGGAATCTGCAATGGTTGCAAAACTCATGCGGGTCTCTGATGTTCCGCTTTGACTCGCTAACAGATATCACACTTAGCTATGTAGCTTCCGATTTCTCTCTTCATCTTGTGCCACCAAAATTGCTCCTTCGAATCCTGATACATCTTCGTTCCTCCGGGGTGGATAGAATAAAGAGTATCATGAGCTTCCTACATGATAACTTGCTTAAGCTCGGAATCTACTGGCACACAGATACATCCTTTGTACCACAAAACTCCTTCTTCATCCTCAGTGAATCCGGGTATCTTCCTGATACGTCCAAAACGTATCTACTTTCCCGAACACTTTTGCTATTGTTTTTCCACTAAACTTGTGTGAATTGGATGCAACTAACACGGACTGATGTTGTTTTCAGCAGAATTACTTTGGTGTCTAGTTTTTGTGTGTAGAAAATCAGCTACCAGGAAAGATCCCGGAAAATATGCCAAAAATCCTATTTCACCAGAAGACTCATGGATCCACACCACCTGGTGGTGCGGGCCAGGCCAGACCGTGCCTGGGGGTGGTGTGGCCGCCTCGGCTACCCCCTTGGCCTCCCTCTTTCCCTATAAGTTGCCTCCTGACCTAAAAACCAGGGGGGTTCGATATTTTTCTAGAAACAGTTCCACTACGCCGCCACCACCAGATTCCGCGATTCGAAACCAGAAACTCCATTCTGGCACCCTACAGGGACGAGGAATTGGAGAAGATCATCGCCATCATCATCATCATCATCGCTTCTCCATCAACCATCCATGTTTCTCCCATCTATGAGTGAGTAAATCCCCCGATGTAGGCTATGGGGATGGTAGGGATTGGATGAGATCGTTCATGTAATGGCATCAAATTGTTACGGCATGGTGCCTAGTATCTACTATTAGTGCTTTTTGACTTTGTTGCAACTTGTTATGCTTAATGCTTGTCACTAGGGCCCGAGTGCCATGATTTCATATCTGAACATGTTATTGATTCATTATGATAGTATTGTTTATGGTCTTACCTAGAAGTTGTATACACACTAAAGGAAATATGCCCTGAGAGGCAATAATAAAGTTGTTATTATGTATTCCTTGTATATGATAGATGTTTAGTTTGCATGCTATAATTGTATTGATAGGAAACATCAATACATGTGTGTTTAATAAACAAAAAGGGTTCCTAGTTATGCCTCTCTTATAGACTAGCTTGTTGATTAACAAGATGATCAACGTTTCCTGATCATGGACATTGGATGTTGTGAATAACAAGGTCACAACATTTGTGAAATGATGTGATGAACATTCATCTAAATTTTAGCATTACGATCAAGTAATTATGTTTATATTGCTATAACATCATACAAAGTAGTCTTAGTCCTTAGAGCATGAGATCATGTTAATTGCTAACACCGGAAGAGTATCTTGATAACATCAAACGTCACACCGTAACAGGGTGACCATAAAGGTGGGTTCAGTGCTATGAAGGTGTTATGTTGAGGCTCATGGATCAAGAATGGAATTTGTCAATCCCGATGACAAATAGATATACTCTGGGCCCTCTCGGTGATATCACATTAAGATAGCTTGCAAGCAAGTGATGTGATCACTAGAATGTTATATCACGGGAACGAGAAAAGAGTGCATGTCGGTAACGAGATCAAACTAGGTATTTGGATACCGATGATCGAATCTCGGATATGTATTATATCATGTGACAAAGGGATTAAATTGCTGACGTTAAAGGTTCTCAAGTTCATAGAAGACATCATTGAATATGCAGCAGTCAGTATGGATCTCCAGGTCCCGCTTCTGATTATTGATCTGAGAGGAGTCTCAATCATGTCTGCATTATTCACGAACTGTAGGGTGACACACTTAAGGGTTGCCGGACACCATTTAGGAGCACATATGTTCCAGACAAAAGGTTTGCAAAGCGCAGGAAATGTTTCGATAGAAACAGGAATTCTTTCGATAGAAACCGGAATTGTTTCGGGTGAAATTGCAGAAAGTGGTTCTACATGTGATATTAAAATGTTGCAAGGGGTTTTATGTGAATGTTTGTTAATTAAAGTAATTAACAAAATTATTAATAAAATAAATAAAAGATTTTTATTAATTGAGAGTTGCATTTAATTTG
Source organism: Avena sativa (assembly GCA_916181665.1). Taxonomy (NCBI): domain Eukaryota; kingdom Viridiplantae; phylum Streptophyta; class Magnoliopsida; order Poales; family Poaceae; genus Avena; species Avena sativa. The sequence goes on along the minus strand of OV702289.1, from coordinate 419,141,925 downwards.
GTGGAAATTAAATACATGTGAGTGGGATTTTGGGTGGAGGCCATGTTTATGTGAGTGGAGGTTCACCACATGAATGAAGGAGGGGAGGAGTCCCCCCCCCTCATGCGCTGGATATGGGAGGGGAGGGGTCTCCCTCCCTCCTATATAAAGCTCCCCTCTCCCCTCTCACAAACTACACCTCCTCGTGAAGGATCTCTCTGCCCCTCGAGATATTCCCCCATGGTCTCGGATTAGCGAGATACATGTTCCTAGTGGCCTTGCGTCTGGAAGGAGTTGCTGCTTCCGCTGATTCACTGGAGCGAGGAGGTGGAGGTTGTCCGGTGGCTTGATTGTGTGTGCGAGGACGGATGCGCTGCTGATTTGCGGCGCTCGGACTTCCACACGATCTTGAGATCGGCAAGCGTACGACTACATCAACCAGGAGTTCCTACTCGTTAACAAAACTCGTTGTCTTCGAGGGTAAGTTCTCCATGGATGTATGTCCACCCGTTGCTCTGTCTCTAGTAGATAGATCTTGGCGTATAGTTCTCATCGTAGGAAATTTTTTGTTTTCTATGTTGCGGACCCAACAGTGGTATCAGAGCCTGATCTATGCGTAGGTGGTTTGCACGGGTAGTACACATATGTTTATATGTGGACGATGATGATCATGTTATTGCATCTTCTATGTACTTTGGATATTGGTGGCATAGTGGGATGAAGCGGCCCGGACCAACCTTACGTGTCATCGTACATGAGACCGGTTCCACGACTGACATGCAACTAGTTTTGCATAAGTGGCTAGCGGGTATCTGTCTCTCCTACTATAGTCAATATCTGATTTATAACGAGTTGCTAATAACTTGGTTATCCTCGTTGTGGTTCAAGTTTGTAGGTAAGACCGGTTCTATCTCCGAAAGCCCTAAGCCACGTAAAACTTGCAATTGATAAATTAGAGGCGTCTAGTTTAGATCGTTGCTGGGCTAGTGTCTTGATATGGTATTATTGTAAGTAGATGTATGATAGATACTCTTACAACTCACTTAACGTGTAAGTTCCATAGACCTTGGCCTTACACACAAAGGAATGATAGAGATCATACCACGATGCAAATGATAGAGATCAAATGCATGGACCATATCACCTCACTTCACACATTAGATGTTAGCATCTTATATTGCTAGTTTGGCGCTTTTGGTAGCATTATAAGATGATCCCTCATTTAGATATCAAGATAAAATGTGTTCTTCCTTAAGTATGCACCGTTTTGTGGATCGTGTTTTGAGGCATCACGTGATGATCGGGTGTTCTCGACTCTACACTTTCATACAACGGGTGTAAGACAGTTTTACACACGCGAATACTAAGGTTCTTACTTGACGAGCCTAGCATGTATAGACATGGCCTCGGAACACGGACCGAAAGGTTAAGCATGAGTCATATAGTTGATATGATGCCCATATAGATGCTCGCCTTTGAAGCTACACCGACTCATGTGATGATCGGACTTGGTGTAGTGGATTTGGTTCATGTAATCACCAAAAGGACACGAGAGATGTCGTTTTTGAGTGGGAGTTTATTAGTAATTTGGATTAGTTGAACTCAATCTATCATAAACTTAGTCTAAATATATTTTACAAATTCTGTTGTAGATGCCACCACCTGCTTTTAATTTCAATGTGTTCATGGAGAAAGAGAAGCTTGCTGCGAATGGTAGCAACTTCACCAACTGGGCTATGAATTTGTGGATTCTCCTCACTGCTGCACAAAAGCAATATGTGCTAGAGGCGCCGCTAGGCCCCCCACCAGCTCCTGATGCCCCTGACGAGGAAAAGAACGTCTATATAACTCATCAGGAGGACCACAACTTAGTTCATTGCGGCATATTGTATGGGCTAGAGCCAGAACTTCGAAAATGTTTCGAAAATGGAAATGCCTTTGATACCATGGGAGAATTGAAAATGATTTTCGATACCCATGCTGCCGTAGAGAGTTATAATGCTTCTGAAAAGTTCTTTAGCTGCATGATGGAAGAGAACAGCTCCGTTAGTGAGCATGTACTCAAAATGTCTAGGTACGCCGATAAGCTTGTGTCCTTGGGAATAACGATTCCCATTGACTTAGGCATACATCATGTTCTCCAATCTCTGCCACCTAGCTACAAGAGCTTCGTGATGAACTATAATATGCAGGGCATGAAGAAGTCTCTTCCCGAGCTTCTGTCAATGCTTAAGATTGCAGAAGTGGAGATTAGGAAAGAACATCAAGTGTTGATGATCAATAAGACCACCGGTTTCAAGAAGGACAAGAAAGGCAAGCAGAAGGGAAAGAAGGGCGACAAATCCGTTGCCACGCCTGAAAAGAAACCCCGAGCTGGCCCTAAGTCTGACACCGAGTGCTACTATTGCAAGGGGACTGGCCATTGGAAGCACAACTGCCCCAAGTATTTGGCGGACAAGAAGGCCGGCAAGGAAAACAAAGGTATATGTGATATACATGTTATTGATGTGTACTTGAATAGTACTCGCAGTAGCACCTGGGTATTTGATACGGGATCGGTTGCTAATATATGTAACTCGGTTCAGGGGCTGCGGAACAAGTGACAACTAGCAAGGGATGAGGTCACGATGCGGGTCGGCAATGGATCAAGAGTTGATGTGATCGCCGTCGGAACGCTGCCTCTCCATATGCCGTCGGGATTAGTTATAAACCTAAATAATTGTTATTTGGTGCCTGCACTGAGCATGAACATTGTATCCGGATCGTGTTTGATGCAAAGTGGTTATTCGTTTAAGTCTGAAAACAATGGTTGTTCGATTTATATGAATAATATCTTTTATGGTCATGCACCTGTGTTGAATGGTTTATTTCTGTTGGATCTCGACAGTAGTATTACGCATATTCATAATGTTGATGCTAAAAGGATTAAACTTGATAATGATATATCTATATATATGTGGCACTGCCGTCTAGGTCATATTGGCGTTAAACGGATGAAGAAACTCCATTCTGATGGACTTTTGGAATCACTTGATTTTGAATCATTTGATACATGTGAGCCATGCCTTATGGGCAAGATGACTAGAACGCCGTTTTCCGGTTCGATGGAACGGGTGACAGATTTATTGGAAATCATACATACTGATGTGTGTGGACCAATGAGTGTGTCGCCGCGAGGTGGATATCATTATTTTGTTACTTTCACGGATGATTTGAGTAGATACGGGTATATCTATTTGATGAAACATAAGTCTGAAACCTTTGAAAAGTTCAAAGAATTTCAGAATGAAGTGGAAAATCATCATAATAGAAAGATCAAATTTCTGCGGTCTGACCGTGGAGGAGAGTATCTTAGTTACGAGTTTAGCACACATATGAAAGACTGTGGAATAGTTTCACAACTCACGCCTGCCGGAACACCACAACGTAATGGTGTGTTAGAACGTCGTAATCGTACTTTATTGGATATGGTTCGATCTATTATGTCTCTGACTGACTTGCCACTGTCATTTTGGGGTTATGCACTGGAAACCACTGCATTCACTTTAAATAGGGCACCATCTAAATCCGTTGAAAATACACCGTATGAATTATGGTTTGGAAACAAACCTAAGCTGTCATTTCTTAAAGTTTGGGGATGCGATGTTTATGTGAAGAAACTTCAACCGGATAAACACGAACCCAAAGCGGAAAAATGCGTCATCATAGGATACCCTAAGGAAACGATTGGGTATACCTTCTATCACAGATCCGAGGGCAAGGTCTTTGTGGCCAAGAATGGATCCTTTCTTGAGAAGGAGTTTCTCGCGAAAGGTGTGAGTAGTCGGAAGGTAGAACTCAAAGAGGTTATTGAACCTTCTCTACATGAAATGGCGAGTAGCATAGCACCGGAAGTTGTTTCGGAGTTGACTTCACCTAATGAAGAGAGAGATAATGATATTGATCATGAAACTCCGAAAGAGGACACTACCGAACCTCGCAGGTCAAGCAGGACACGTGCAGCTCCTGAACTGTACGGCAATCCTGTTATGAATTTCATGATTGATGAAATAGATGACCCTGCGACATATGAAGAAGCGATGATGAGCCCTGATTCCAACAAATGGCTAGAAGCCATGAAATCCGAGATGGAATCCATGTACGAAAACTAGGTTTGGACCTTGGTGGACTTACCTCACGATCGAAAGGCTGTTGAGAATAAATGGATTTTCAAAAGAACAACTGATGCTTGTAACCATCTATAAGGCTCGACTTGTCGCAAAGGGGTTTCGACAAATTCAAGGAGTTGACTACGATGAGACATTCTCTCCCGTAGCGATGCTTAAGTTGGTTAGGATTATGTTAGCAATTGCTGCATATTTCGATTATGAAATATGGCAGATAAATGTCAAAATTGCATTCCTCAATGGTAATATTGAAGAAGAGTTGTATATGATACAACCTAAGGGTTTTGTCGATCCTAAGGATGCTGACAAGGTGTGCAAACTTCAGCGATCCATCTATGGACTGAAGCAAGCATCCCAGAGTTGGAATATCCGCTTTGATGAGGTGATCAAAGAGTTTGGATTTGTCCAAACTTATGGAGAGGCTTGTATTTACAAGAAAGTGAGTGGGAGCAATGTGGCATTTCTGATATTTTATGTGGATGACATATTCTTGATTGGAAATGATATAGATCTTTTAAACAGTGTTAAAAGTTATCTAAACAGCAAATTTTCGATGAAGGACCTTGGTGAAGCTTCATATATATTAGGCATTAAAATCTATAGAGATAGATCAAGACGCCTAATTGGGCTATCGCAGAGTACATACCTTGATAAGATATTAAAGAAGTTTAATATGGACGGAAGTAAGAAGGGGTACTTAGCTATGTTGCAAGGCAAGACATTGAGTACGACTCAAAGTCCGGCTACGGCGGAAGAAAGAGAGATAATGGATAAGATCCCCTGTGCCTCAGCCATAGGCTCTATAATGTATGCCATGCTATGTACAAGACCGGATGTGGCACATGCTATTATTTTGACTAGTAGGTACCAATCTGATCCAGGTTTGGAACACTAGATAGCGGTCAAGAATATCCTTAAGTACTTGAGAAGAACTAAGGATATGTTTCTTGTATACGGAGGTGAAGAAGAGCTAGTCGCTAAGTGTTATGTCGATGCTAGCTTTGACACTGATCCGGATGACTCTAAGTCTCAATCCGGATACGTATTTGTCTTGAACGGAGCAGCAGTTAGTTGGAGAAGCTCCCAACAACCTGTGGTGGCTGGATCAATGACGGAGGCGGAATATGTTGCTGCTTCAGAAGCGGCGCAGGAAGCGGTTTGGATGAAGGAGTTCATAACGGAACTAGGTGTGGTTCCTAGTGCGTTGGACCCAATGGTGATCTATTGTGACAATAATGGAGCCATAGCCAACACCAAGGAACCAAGGTCTCACTAGAATTCCAAGCATATTAAGCGCCGGTTTCACTCCATCCGCGAGCATGTCAAGGATGGAGATATAAAGATTTATAAAGTGCACACGGACCTGAATGTAGCAGATCCGTTGACTAAAGTACTCCCTAGGGAAAAACATGATCAACACCAGAACTCCATGAGTGTTAGATTTATCACTATATAAACTAGATTATTGTCTCTAGTGCAAGTGGGAGACTGAAGGAAATATGCCCTGAGAGGCAATAATAAAGTTGTTATTATGTATTCCTTGTATATGATAGATGTTTATTTTGCATGCTATAATTGTATTGATAGGAAACATCAATACATGTGTGTTTAATAAACAAAAAGGGTTCCTAGTTATGCCTCTCTTATAGACTAGCTTGTTGATTAACAAGATGATCAAGGTTTCCTGATCATGGACATTGGATGTTGTTAATAACAAGGTCATAGCATTTGTGAAATGATGTGATGAACATTCATCCGAAGTATAGCATTACGATCAAGTCATTATATTTATATTGCTATAACATCATACAAAGTAGTCTTAGTCCTTAGACCATGAGATCATGTTAATTGCTAACACCGGAAGAGTATCTTGATAACATCAAACGTCACACCGTAACAGGGTGACCATAAAGGTGGGTTCAGTGCTATGAAGGTTTTATGTTGAGGCTCATGGATCAAGAATGGAATTTGTCAATCCCTATGATGGATAGATATACTCTGGGCCCTCTCGGTGATATCACATTAAGATAGCTTGCAAGCAAGTGATGTGATCACTAGAATGTTATATCACGGGAACAAGAAAAGAGTGCTTGTCGGTAACGAGATCAAACTAGGTATTTGGATACCGATGATCGAATCTCGGACATGTATTATATCATGAGACAAAGGGATTAAATTGCTGACGTTAAAGGTTCTCACGATCACAGAAGTCATCGTTGAATATGCAGGAGTTAGTATGGATCTCTAGGTCTCGCTTCTGATTATTGATCTGAGAGGAGTCTCAATCATGTCTGCATTATTCGCGAACCGTAGGGTGACACACTTAAGGGTTGCCGAACACCATTTAGGAGCACATATGTTCCAGACAAAAGGTTTGCAAAGCGCAGGAAATGTTTCGATAGAAACAGGACTTGTTTCGATAGAAACCGGAATTGTTTCGGGTGAAATTGCAGAAAGTGGTTCTGCATGTGATATTGAAATGTTCCAAGGGGTTTTATGTGAATGTTTGTTAATTAAAGTAATTAACAAAATTCTGAATAAAATAAATAAAAGAGTTTTATTAAATGAGAGTTGCATTTAATTTGGTGGAAATTAAATACATGTGAGTGGGATTTTGGGTGGAGGCCATGTTTATGTGAGTGGAGGTTCACCACATGAATGAAGGAGGGGAGGAGTCCCCCCCCCCTCATGCGCCGGCTATGGGAGGGGAGGGTTCTCCCTCCCTCATATATAAAGCCACCCTCTCTCCTCTCACAAACTACACCTCCTCGTGAAGGATCTCTCTCCCCCTCTAGATATTCCCCCATGGTCTCGGATTAGCGAGATACATGTTCCCGGTGGCCTTGCGTCTGGAAGCAGTTGCTGCTTCCGCTGATTCATTGGAGCGAGGAGGTGGAGGTTGTCCGGTGGCTTGAACGTGTGTGCGAGGACGGATGCGCTGCTGATTTGTGGCGCTCGGACTTCCACACGATCTTGAGATCGGCAAGCGTACGACTACATCAACCAGGAGTTCCTACTCGTTAACAAAACTCGTTGTCTTCGAGGGTAAGTTATCCATGGATGTATGTCCACCCATTGCTCTGTATATAGTAGATAGATCTTGGCGTATAGTTCTCATCGTAGGAAATTTTTTGTTTTCTATGTTGCGGACCCAACACACACGTTGTTGTCCGGAACCAAAGGCCCCGAAGTGACAGCAATCGGGATAACTGGAGGGAATGGCTTTGATGTGAAGATCACATGTGGTCACCGAGCGTTAATGCTTTTCTCCGGCGCTCTATTAAAAGGAGCACCTTAATTGCCAGTAGTTCCCTTGAGGCCCCGCTGCAAATGGGATGGCAGGACAAAAGATGTTGTGCAAGTTCAAATTGCGAGCACGTACGACTATATATGTAACACATGCATATGATTATCTAGTACTTGGATGCTTTATCTTATTTATCTGCAAATGCCCTATGTTCTGATTGCTATATGAATTGTCTTGTCCATGCAACGCCCGTCCATCCATCCCTATGCCTACCACGCTCTAATCCTACTGTTTACTGCAATTGTTACTACTGTCTTTACTTTTACTACTGCTATTACTTTACTATTGCTACTACAAAAATGTTGCTACTGATAAACTGATGTGAGCAAGATTGTTTCCAGGTGCAGCTGATTTGACAACTCAGTTGTTAAGGCTTATAAATATTCTTTGGCTTCCCTTGTGTCGAATCAATAAATTGGGTTTCACTTCCCTCGAAAATACTACGATACACCCTCTATACTTGTGGGTCATCAAAACTATTTTCTAGCACCGTTGCCGGGGAGCATAGATTTATTTATCAAGTTCACTTGGATTCACTATTGTTCGTTGCCATCCATCCATCATGGGTAAGTCTCGTGATGGCAAGGTTCCTATTTTACCATCCACTACAAGAAGAGGTACGGTTCTGAACACCTCTGTTGCTCTTGATTCACCATCTGTTATGAGTAAGCTCCTTACACCACCACATACACATGTTACACACACTGCTACTACTACTGAATCTGAAACTTCTGAACTTATGATGTTGCTTCTACTGTGCTTGATAACAGTGGTTCATTAGGTCATTTCCTAGATGCTACGATTGCTATAACTATAGCTGGAAATACTGAAACTCCTAATAAGACACTACTACACCTGTTAGTTCACCTGAGTCTAGAGAGAGCTATGATATTGAAGACGGTTATATTGAGATGACCGATGAATTTATTAAAGAATGTCAAAACACCCATGCTGCTAAGAGTCTCCTTGAGAGGCGTACTATAAGACCCAAATTGTCTCCTAATGCCAAGTTTGCTGCATCTCCCATAAACATTAAAGATAAGGATTATGATTTATCTCTTGGTCTTTCTTACATAGCTATTGTTGAGAAAGAACCTTTTTGTGGGACTAAGAATGAAAGTGCGGTAGCACATATGACTGAGCTTTCTACCATGAGTGGCTTATTTTCTGATCATATTAAGATGCACACCTACTTTGTTGCTAAAATTTTCCCTTTTTCACTAAAAGGAGAAGCTAAAACTTGGTTTAATAATTTACCTCTTACATCTATTGATAGCCCTGATTGCTTGATTAGTACCTTCCTGCAGAAATATTTTCCTCCTAGTGCTAGACATGCTATTTTGCATGAACTTTTTGATTTTAAAGAGGGAGAAAAAGAGATATTGCCTGAATCATGGGCAAGGTTTTGTGCTTTGATTCATGCACAGGCTGGATGTCCATTACCTAAGAATGAACTTCTTGATATATTTTATAATGGACTAACTGAAGAATCTAGGACATACCTAGATAGCTGTGCTGATTGTGTTTTCAGGAATAGGACTCCCAGGGAAGCCGAGGAATTAATGGCTAAAATAAGTAAGAATTATGAAGACTAGACTCCTCCTGAACCAGCTATACCTATGCCTATACCAACAATAAAGAAGAGGGGAGGTATTGAACTAAATGATGAAGTGATGAAGGAAGCTAATAAATGTCTTAAGGAGAAGGGTATTAAAGCTGCAGATGTCAAGAATTTACCTCCTATAGAAGAATTATGAAGCCAATTCCCCACTCATTCACTATTGAGGTACACTCTCTCCAACATTTTGATGAATGTGATTTCCCTTACTCTAAACCTCCTGATCAATGCTTAGAAGAATTCAATATTTTTATTGTTAAGCAAGATAATTTTAATAAAAGGGTGCAAAATCATTTGATGGAAAACACTAGAGCTATTGTTGAGTTAAATGATATTATGGAAAGAACCTCTAATGATGTTAAAATGCATGTTAAACATTTTCAAATGGTTCAAACTCAAATTGATCAGCTTATTAAAGTACAAAAAGACTTGCTAGTTAATGCTGCTAAAGAAAAACATGCTTATGAAATTAGAACTAGAAGTGGTGCTACCACCCAGGATCCTCTATATCCTGAAGGGCATCCTAAAAGAATTGAGCGGGATTCTCAACGAATTGAAAATAGTGGTGCTACTCCTAAGAAACGAAAGAAGAAACATAAAACTATTGTAGAACCTTCTGAACCTGCTAAAGATCCTAATAGTATATCTGTCTCTGATGCTGAAACTGAGGGTGATAATGAAGAAAATGATGCTCCTGATAAAGAAAAAGTTGAAGAAGAACCCGAAAGGCACACTAAGAATACTAAATACACTAAATAAGATTTTGTTGCTAAGAAACATGGTAGTGAAAGAGAGCCTTGGGTCCAAAAGGCTATGCCTTTCCCTGATAAGAAACACAACTCAAAGGAAGATGAACACTATAATAAGTTTTGTGAGTGGATGAAATCTTTATTCTTGCAAATTCCTCTGACTGATGCTATTAAATTGCCTCCTTATTCAAAGTATATGAAGGAAATTGTCTCGAATAATAGGAAGATCCCTAATGAAGAAATTTCTACTTTGCTTGCTAATTATTCCATTAATGGTAAGGTTCCAAAGAAACTTGGAGACCCAGGGATTCCGACCATTCCTTGCTCTATTAAAAATAGTTATGTTAGAACTGCTTTGTGTGATTTGGGAGCAGGAGTTAGTGTTATGCCTTTTTTTCTCTATAAGAGACTTCAACTTGAAAAACTAATCCCAACTGATATATCTTTGCAAATGGCTGATAAATCTACTATTATTCCTGTTCGTATATGTGAGGATGTACCTGTTCAAGTGGCTCATAATTTCTTGATATTAACTGATTTTGTTGTGCTTGAAATGCCTGAAGATGATAATATGTCTATTATTCTTGGGAGACCTTTTCTTAATACTGCAGGAGCTATTATTAATTGTAATCAAGGAAAGGTGACCTTTAATGTTAATGACAAAGAGCATACTGTCTATTTCCCCAAGAAGATTGATAGGACTTATGGTTTAAATTCAATTGAACATGTTGAGGGCATTCAAGTTGGAGAAAGTTATTGTCCCATACCAAGAGAAAAATATGAAACTATTATGATTGGGACCATTGCTATCAAGGCCGAGTTAACATAATCATTAGTGGAATACAAAGTTTTGTTTCATATAATTTTTTTTGGTAACAAGACCTGATCAACCTTGTTAACAAAGGGATTTTAATGAACAAAACAATGTTTTCACCATGATTATTTCCGCTTACTTCTGTTCTGTCCATTTTAGTTTTTGTTTTCGTTTGGTTTACTTTTCTGTTATTAGTTGCTTGCATATTAGAGTGTCTTAGAACTTCTGAAGTTTTAGCTTTGTTTTGTCATTGCATCATTCTAGAAACCTTTTTCTGTCAGAAAATCATTCATCTATACCTGAAAATTGCCCAAAAATATAGAGAGCATCCCTGGGTCTCTTATAGAGAGAAAAAGGTGTGAACGCGATTTTACGTGAAAAAAGGGGCAGAGAAGTGCCTAGTAGGTAAAGGGGCAGAGAACTGCCCCTCTCTCAAAATCGCGTTCTTGTTGTTCTTGCCCACGATTTTTCGATCTCCTTGCTCAGCCCATCTTTGCTGCTGAAATTTGGAGCATTTGTTCTCCGGTATGTGACTCCTCCGCTTGTCCAAGTAGATTTGTGTTTAGTGGTTTGTATCTTGAGTATTTTGCTGCTGTAGGTGATAGGTTATGAGATCTTGTAAGCTTGTTCAATGCTTAGAGATATTGTTTTGATGCATGTTTAGGCCTCTTACAAGTCCCCATGAGTAGTGCCCTTCATTATATATTCACTTTGCAATCACTTGTGTAATGGATGTTTAAATTTCAGAATATAAGATTAATGAACATCAACTCAACCAACATTAACTGAGGGTGCCTGAGGTTATGAAGGTTCACCGAGAGGAGGAAGTTTTTCCTTCTATCTATCCATGCCTCGAATTCACGAGGGCTGCAGGGAATTCCCAGGACTTCCACACCTTAGTTGCTAATGCAGGATTGGAGCACTTTGTGGAATATGAACCTTGTTAATTTGTGAAACTAACTATGTCTGTGGTGCAGGACTTATGATTTAGTCACTCTTTGCCTAACCCCATGGTCCACTACAAAATTTACAATATAGCTGTCGACCTCCCTCTTGATGACTTTTGTGCAGCTATTAAGGTACCTCAGTGGGGATCGTGTGGAAGGATTAAAGAGCGGCCTGCGCCACTCATGGACTTGTATGCGGAGATTTGCCAAGGGAGCAATTTCTCAAAGGAGAGTGGGAAAATCCGTAACATTCATCTCCCATCTATTCGCTACTTTGCTTACTTTATCGCCAAGTTTGTTCTCGCTAGGAAAACGGCTAATAAGCTATCCTCATATGATCTAGCATTCATCTCAGCTGCTTTAAAACGAGATATAACTTACAACTTGGGTGCGTTGGTAGCTTCCCGTCTTGCTGCTAACCGCGAGAAAGGTGGAATTTACGGAGGACCCATTGCTTCTCGTTTATTAGCGTTGCATGGTTTAGTGCCTCATCATCTAGACCTATAGTTTCCCATAGAAAGGCTTGACCTTAATTCCATGGTATAGCGTAAATTTGTTTCTTCTTGGGCTAATTTGAGTGAGTTGTCTTATGAAATAACCTTTCTCAAGGCTGGTTGGAGAAGGAGTAAGTCCGAGCGATTTGTTCTTTTGCTTGCACCTGTTTTGTTTAACCTTGATACCAGGGTAGGATGGTCACTCACTGAGGAGGAGCTTGATACGTACTTGGGAGAGCTCTCCCAACAGGAACAGGATACTAGAAGGGAGTTTACAGATGATTCGGTCCAGCCCTCGAATGAAGGGGAGTCTTTATATCAACAGCCTACCTATGATTGGGGAGCTTCTTCTTCTTCCCAAGGGCCTAATCACGATCATTGTTACAATGACCCGCCTGCTTGGAACCCTTACTCGTATTTGGATTGATACCCACTTAGGCCAAAATCCTAAGCTTGGGGGGAGGTCCACCGACATCACACTCATCTCCTTATCATTTTTCGATGGTACTTTGTATATTCATGTTTCGTTCTCTTTTTAGTTTTTGTTCTCTCTTTGTTTTTTCTTTCTAAAACACAAAAAGACCAAAAATATTTCTGTCGTTTCTCTTTGTTTGCATCTTCTTATTTTTGCCTTGGTTTGCTTTTTGCTTTGTTTGAACTATTCGAAAAACCCAAAAAGATTTTGCTTTGCTTGTTCTTCCTTTTTGGTTCTTGTTTTTTTAAATCGAAAACACCAAAAATATTTGTTGTTCTTCTTTGGTTTTGCGAGTTTGTTGCAGGGTTCAGCAGTTCTCAGTGGAATTTGGTTTCATGTTATTATTCAAGCCACACAAGTGAAGGGCAATAATGAGGATTAATGACAACTTGAGGTGTGGTGAGAGGCTGGTAACGATCTCTATTTGTTTTCATTTTTGTACATATACTCATCATTGTGGGCATGCTTAGTACGTTCATGTAGGGTGTATGCTATTTACGGATGCTTAGTAGTTCTTGCTTTCTTATGATTAGCTCCAGCTCACTAATAATTTGTAGCATGTCATATGAATGTTTGCTTGCATTGCTCTATTCATAACTTAGTATGAAACACTGTGGTATCTCCCTCTGAATGTTTCACTTGAATTGACTTAGCACATGGTCACGCATGCATATGACTGAAACAATAATTAGGTAAGCCTCCATGAATTATTTTGCCTCAGGGGTCTTGAATCACTTTCGTTCCATATTTATTCCTGTTTTGTTGCAAGCATGATTATGACAGTTATTGCTCTCTTGTTTGTCGCTCCCTTACTATTGCTAGCCTTCACTTGCACTGAGTATACTCGTGTTTCCAACTCCCTAAAACCAATATTGCCAAAAGTGTCCACCATACCTACCTATTAGCATCAATTGCTAGTTTCGTGCATATTCAATATGCCTTGTTTTCTTCCGAATAAAATGTTTGCTTGTTATGAGAAAGTTAGTTACTAAAGCTCTCACGAACTTGATGGCACACTTTATTTCTTGCACTTAATAAACCTGAACCATTGTGACTGTCCATGAAAGTTATATGCTTGCAAATTATAGGCTGGGGATTAGCAGAACCGTGCTGTCACGGGGAACGCTTTCAACACCTGTAAATATATGCCCAGTTGATATCATGCTCTTTTGTTTGAGGATGTTGTCGGTGTGAAATAAAAGGGGAGCTTGTAAGTCCATGGAGTTATGTATGTGGTTAGAGAAACGCCTAGGCCGCTGGTCTAATCCATGCCTAATCATGGTGGAAACTTGCAGCATAACCATAATGAGTATCTATGAAGCATTCTTCTTATAAAAAAAGGAGATAGATATTGAGAAAAAAGAAAAAAAGATTTGAGAAAAGCGGAAAGAGAGAAAAAAGCACCATTTTCCCATGGTAAATAAGAAGATTGTTGAGATACTCGTTGTCTGCTTGCCTTGTCATTTTGATATGGGGATTCTTCCGTATCATCGGGCAAGGGGTACCCCGTTGGCATTCTCTATGATACGCACGTATTTACTATGACAAGAACTTACCGGTAACTAAAGTTGAGTAGCATGAGGAGCGACCCTCATACTCAAGGGACACGAGATTTCCAGTTTATAGTCTATCAAGCATATAATTCAGATTGGACCTCACTTTCACCTTAAGCATTTAAAGATGCTTATGATAGGGGAAATGAGAGCTCAAATCTAATGAGTACCATACTTTCAGCATTTGGAAGCCTTTCAAACTTTTGAAAACTTTTTCATTTCCTTGTTGAGTCTCCACACATTCTATGAGCACTTCCTTGAGAGCATAGTTGTCATTCTTAGTGTAATGTGCTTGTCTCAAAACTTGATTAATTGTGTTATGACTTTGATGCTTGTATCTTTGAGATCTTTACTTCTAGTCTTCACTTGAACTTCAGAGGTGCCTTGGCATTTATGTTTGCTCTACAATCAAAGGCAAGCAAGATACCACTCTATCATACATTTTTATGAGCATTGCAGTGTTGCTTATGTTTATGTTTCATTGCTGCTTATTATTTTTGAGTTGGAATCACATCATAGCTTGCAATGACTATTAAGTAAACTTAGTTGCATACTCTTTATTATGAATTGCCTGAGTAGTTGACCTTATGCTGAGAATATATACATCTTACGAAGAAAATGTGTTCGTGAAAGTTTCTTTTATCGCACTCAGTTTTCAACTGAATTGCTTAAGGACAAGGAATAAGCTAAGCTTGGGGGGAGTTGATATGTCCAAAACGTATCTACTTTCGCGAACACTTTTTCTATTGTTTTTCCTCTAAACTTGTGTGAATTGGATGCAACTAACACAGACTAACGCTGTTTTCAGCAGAATTACTTTGGTGTCTAGTTTTTGTGCAGAAAATCAACTATCAGGAAAGATCCCGGAAAATATGCCAAAAATCCTATTTCAGCAGAAGACTCACAGAGCCAGAAGACGAGATGGAGTAGGGCCACAAGGGGCCCACACATCTAGCCGCGTGGGCTAGGCCAGGCCGCGCCTGGGAGTGGTGTGGCCGCCTCGGCTGCCCCCTCGGCCTCCCTCTTCGCCTATAAGTTGCCTCCTGACCTAAAAACCAGGGGGGTTCGACGTTTTCCAGAAAGAGTTCCGCTGTGCCGCCACCACCAGATTCCGCGATTCGGAACCAGAAACTCCGTTCTGGCACCCTACCGGGACTGGGAATTGGAGGAGATCATCGCCATCATAATCATCATCGCTTCTCCATCGACCATCCATGTTTCCCCCATCTATGAGTGATTAAATCCCCCGCTGTAGGCTATGGGGATGGTAGGGATTGGATGGGATCGTTCATGTAATGGCATCAGATTGTTAGGGCATGGTGCCTAGTATCTACTATTAGTGCTTTTTGACTTTGTTGCAACTTGTTATTCTTAATGCTTGTCACTAGGACCCGAGTGCCATGGTTTCAGATCTGAACATGTTATTGATTCATTATGATAGTATTGTTTATGGTCTTACCTGCAAGTGGTATACACACGTTGTTGTCCGGAACCAAAGGCCCCGAAGTGACAACAATCAGGATAACCGGAGGGAATGGCTTTGATGTGAGGATCACATGTGTTCATGGAGTGTTAATGCTTTTCTCCAGTGCTCTATTAAAAGGAGCACCTTAATTTCCAGTAGTTCCCTTGAGGCCCCGCTGCAAACGGGCTGGCAGGACAAAAGATGTTGTGCAAGTTGTCATTGCGAGCACGTATGACTATATATGGAACACATACCTATGATTATCTAGTACTTGGATGCTTTATCTTATTTATCTGCAAATGCCCTATATTCTGATTGCTATATGAATTGTCTTGTCCATGCAATGCCCGTCCATCCATCCCTATGCCTACCACGCTCTAATTCTACTGTTTACTGCAATTGTTACTACTGTCTTTACTTTTACTACTGCTATTACTTTACTATTGCTACTACAAAACTGTTGCTACTGATAAACTGCTGTGAGCAAGATTATTTCCAGGTGCAGCTGAATTGACAACTCAGTTGTTAAGGCTTATAAATATTCTTTGGCTCCCCTTGTATTGAATCAATAAATTGGGTTTCACTTGCCTCGAAAATACTACGATACGCCCCTATACTTGTGGGTCATCACTTCCCTGTACCGATAAGACGCTTGATTCCGTCGATACTTGCGTTTCCTTTCTGCGCCTCCTTGATATGGCTAATCAAAGTGGGTTGAAGTTCAATGCTAGCTAAAAATCCTTTGCTAACGAGCTCCGTTCTAAACTACTCCAACTCTTTATGCAAACTCGGTTGGGCTTCTTTAATCATGGTGTTTAATCTATACGGCAATCTTCTAAGAGCATCCGCTACCACGTTGGCTTTGCCGGGGTGATAGTGCATGTCAAGGTCATAATCCTTGATTAACCCTATCCATCTCCTTTGCCTCATATTCATCTCCTTCTGGGTGAAAATATACTTCAGACTCTTATGATCCGAATAAATCTCACAGCGGTTACCCATCAGGTAATGACGCCATGTCTTCAAGGATAAAACTACGGCTGCTAGTTCAAGGTCATGGGTAGGGTAGTTTTGCTCATGTTGCTTCAGTTGTCGGGACAGATATCCTATGACTTTTCCTTCCTGCATGAACACACATCCGGGACCAATCTTGGATGCATCACAGTACACATCCGTCATAATCAAGATTGGGGCTGAAATCAATATCTTCTTGAGCCCTTGAAAACTTGCTGCACATTTGTCCGTCCATTCGAACTTCTTATCTTTCTTCAACAATTGGGTCATCGGTCTTGCGATGCTCGAAAATCCTTCAACGAACATGTGGTAATATCTCGTTAATCCAAGAAATGTGTGGAGTTGGGTTTGAGTGGTTGGGGCTTTCCATTGTTCAACATCTTTGATCTTGGCAGGATCGACAGCGACTCCTCCTACCAACACAATATGTCCTAGGAATCCTACTTCCTTTAACCATAACTCACACTTGCTAAATTTAGCATACAACTGATGCTCTCTAAGGGTTTCAAGGATGGTCCTCAAGTGTAGCTCATGGTCTTCGTCTGACTTGGAATAGATCGGAATATCGTCGATAAAAACAACGACAAACTTATCCAGGAAGTTCATAAAAGTCTTATTCATGAGATTCATGAAATAAGCGGGGGCATTGGTTAGTCCAAAAGACATGACCGTATACTCATACAATCCATATCTGGTGGTAAAGGAAGTCTTTGGAATTTCTGTTGCACGAATCATGAGTTGATGATAACCAGTTCAAAGATCAATCCTAGAAAACACTCTGGCACCAGTCAACTGGTCAAACAGATCTTCTATCTTCGGCAGTGGGTACTTGTTCTTGATGGTGACATCATTCCGCTTTCGGTAATCCATGCACAAATGGTTACCTCCATCTTTCTTATCCACAAAGAAAACAGGCAATCTCCATGGCGATGCGCTTGGTTGAATCAGACCTTTCTCCAACATAGCATCAAGTTGCTTCTTCAGCTCCACAAATTCAGATGGGTTCATACTATAAGTTCCAGGAAATAGTTCAATGATGAACTCAATATCCCGATTTGGGGGCATACCAGGCAATTCATCTGGGAATACGTCAGGGTATTCACAGACTACTCTGACTTGGTCTAGGGTTGGTTGGGCTAGACTCTTGTTGCATTTGAACTGACGGGGCAATGTCTGAGATACATGCTCTACTGATACTCCAGTGCTACTAGTCATGGTTATGGCTTTCTTGGCACAGTCGATCAATCCTTTATGTTTCGACATCCAACCCATTCCTAGTACTACTTCCAAACCTTTGGTTCCAAGTACTATTAGATTGGCATAAAAATCTATCCCATGGATTTTGATAGGTACAACCTTGCAAATTTTTCTATCTTTGGTGGTTGAACCATGTATTTGAACTATCATAACATGCTTCAATTTTGTTGGTTGAATCTTACTAGTGCATGCAAATTCTTCTATAACAAACGAGTGCGATGCTCCAGAATCAAACAACACTCTTGAAAGTACTAGGTTAATAGAAAACATACCCAGCACGACATCGGGCGCTTCCTGGGCTTCTTCAGCATTCATGTGGAATAGATGGCCGTTGCGGTTGAGCGAGTTCCCTGGGGCAAATCTCCTTCCAGGCTGAACATGGCATTGCTGCTAAGCGGGTGCATTCACATCGGTGGCTGCTGCAAGCTTCTTGGGGCACTCGTTGGAGTAGTGACCCTTGACTCCACATTCAAAGCAAGTAATCTGCGACTTGTCTTTTTCCTGCAACAGGCACCACATTGCTTCTAGTCCTTGGGGCAGTATTGTTCTTCTTGTTGTTGTTGGACTTGGGTGGTGCACGGTTGAAGTTGTTGGAGTTGTCGGGGTTGTTGTTATGGTTTCCTCTAGACTTCATGTTTCCTCCACTACGATTGGGATAGTTTGGACGGGACATAGGGGGTTTGTTGTTTCTTGGGGCATATCCTGTAGATGGGTTGGGGCGATACTTCTGAGTATCGTGGGATCCAGTCTGCTGC
The DNA here is from genome assembly GCA_916181665.1 of Avena sativa. NCBI lineage: Eukaryota > Viridiplantae > Streptophyta > Magnoliopsida > Poales > Poaceae > Avena > Avena sativa. The sequence goes on along the minus strand of OV702289.1, from coordinate 419,123,332 downwards.
ATCATCCTACGCTTGCGATTGTCATTGGCTTGGTTGATCTTCCCTTCCATCTGAATGGCATAATCTACTAGCTCTTCTAGATCTGCAAAACGGATGTTGACTAACACAGTCTACATCTCATCATGCAATCCATTCAGGAACTTTTCCTTCTTCTTTTCTTTGGTGTTGATCTCATCAGGGGCATATCTAGCTTGTGACATAAATTTGTCACGGTACTCAACTACCGTCATCCTTCCTTGCTTTAGTTCCCTGAACTCATCGCTCATCCTAGTGACCAAACCTTAGGGCACATGGGTGCAGCTGAACTTGATCTTGAATGCTTCCCAAGTCATCATCTGACCTTCGTTCATGGTATGGGTGCTATTCCACCAGGCTCTTGAATCTCCTGCCAGATAATGGGTGGCAAACAATACTTTTTCATTGGCTTCAACTCCTGCGACCTCCAGGTTGTTCAGCATGGTTTGCAGCCAGTCATTAGCATCTAAGGGATCCTTAGACTTATTAAAGATAGGTGGGTTGGTATTCTGAAAGTTCTTGATCTTGGATCCATGGTGATCCTGGTTTCCGTGGCCTTGATTATTGTGGGCCATCTAAGCTATCTGTTGAAGAGTGGCTAGGTTGGCTTGGTGTTCAGCTCTACTTGCTTCACGGTCAGAAACTAGCATTTGCAGAATCTGCAGCATCGGGTCCTGAGTTGAACTGCTTCGTCCGGGATTTCCACAAGTCATCTGAAGATTGAGATAGATAATGAGATAAGAGGGAAATCTCTAGGGTTCATGGTTTTGTTTCAAAAGCTTTAAACTTTGAGTTTGACTCAGGTTTTGCAAACTAACAACTTCTCTCGTTCATTCATTCATTCAAAGCACCCAATACAAACACACCACAACACAAATAGAAAACAGATGGTTTTAAGAACCATTCTGTGAAACTACGATACAGTGGGACCGATATAATTCACTCCTACGATAGTTCTCAAGTGCATCTAATCATCATCAATGAAGTCGGAATCATCATTATCAGTGTGGAACTCCATGGAATCATCCTCCAGGTAGTCGTTGTCATCACTGAGGTAAGAGTAAAGATCTCCCTGGATATCTTCACCTTCCTCCTCCTTTGCTTCAAGCTGGACTTCCTGTTCACGGATGGTCTTCTCGAGAGCGGCCACCTTCTTGCGAAGATGGTCGATGGTGCGATCCTTCTTGTCGCGCTGACGACGAAGTGATTGGCGCTCCTTGGCGAGAATGGCGAGGGTCTGGTCCTTCTTGACTGCAATGGCATGGTTGTGGTTGGCGTAGGCACGGGCGTTGTCCAACTCCTTCTGTCTATCGTACAACATGAAGTCAAGATTGTCCATCTGGTGCTTCAGCTCTGGCTATCCTGGCATCTCCAAGGGAATTCCCATAGAATCACGCCTTGTGAAGTGAGCTAAGCGAGTTCCCTGGATCATATTGATGTTTTGCGCACATAGAAGGGTAAGAGCTTCATGCATATCCCTGCCTAATGCATCTAGCCAGTTGTTCTCATGCAAGGTGAATTGGATCTTCTCCGAAGTGGGTGCTTCCATCTTGCCTCTGAGATCTGCAACTATCAGCCATTGTAGATCTCCTCCTATGTGATCGTTGAGTTGGGCCCCGAAGAATTTCGGGTGCGGGTGCTCAAGATACTCTAACAGTACATCTAGATCCCTCTCAAAGATCATTTGGCCTCCGTTTCCCAACTGGTAGAACTTGTAATACTGGACTTCCATCTATAAGAATTTAGGGTGAGTAAGTTAGTGAGGTGATCAAGTGTGTCAAATTTTATGTAGGAATGCAAGAATTGTTGAGGAACATGATTTTTTTTAAAGAATCAAGGATAAGAGTGGGAATAGGTTTTCATAAATACTCACTTCTTTTGTTTTGAAACTAAGTTTTTGTTCGGACGTCCATTCTAGCTAGGGTCTCCTATGGTCAGGATGGCCCTGATACCAACTTGTCAACACCCGGATTTTTAATGCCAGATGCCTATTATGCCATACCTCGCAATCCCAGGATTACCATTTTTGCGAGACATAATAGAATTGGTACCACAGTACATCATCCATTACAAACCATAATAAGGTCTTACAAATAAAGGATCTCATGATCCAGTCTTAATACAAATCAAGGAGCGGAAATTAAAGGTAGTAGGGGCTCCATCTTCAGAGTCACAAGCAATGCGGACGATGGGAGATGATCCTAGTTGTCGTAGATCTCCTGCTGTCCATCATCCTTGTAGTCCTCCTCATAGTCTGGCCACGGGAATAGCCAGGGACAAAGCCATGAGTACTCTTTAAGTACTCGCAAACTATCACTAACAAGTAAGGTATTTCTAGTAGGAATCTTAAGCTCTAGGTTTATTTGCAAAAAGCCAGATTTATCTAAAACTGAGTTTAGAATTAAAGAAAACTAAGTTAATGCTGTAAATCAGTTTAGTGGGAACCTAGTTTTCATGTTCACAACCCTGTTGTGGTCAAGTCAAGGTCATAGTTCAGTTCACAAGTCTTTTTGAAAACATCTGACGACGGAACAGTATGGCCACTCCAACTGTCCATGACCGCGGACATGGCTATTCGAATAGTTTGACACTCTATAGAGGTGGTACACTTTCACCACAAAATTCGATACATCCGTCAGGGATAACCCTGAATCATCATACTTAGTATGCGGATAATCAATCATAACCTTTCAATTACACACTCTAGTATAGGCACCTCCCCTATGAGCTTGGCCTCCCAGCCATGGACATCTGCCATCCTGGGCACTGCATAGGTGGACATTCACACTCACGAGGTAGCCTCATCTCAACCTCTTCCGCGAGGGAACCCATACTAAGGCATATAAACTTCCAGTTAAGCCCTACGCAATTCAGGTATTGTGGTTTTACGGTAAAATTGGAATGGTATCGCATCCGAACCCAACCATCAGTATTTATAAAGGGCTAAGGCTCATGCATCAACATTTTCATCATCAAATCCTCTTGTGTTTCTCAACACAGGTCAAAACATTTCAATAGAATGAATCCTCATTCCAATGTTTTCATAATCATTTTCACCAAGTATTCCTATCTAAAGTGATCAACATTTATGCTTAGAACTAGCCACTAAAGTTGAGGGTATTCCCTAATGAGGGGTGCTAATCAAGGGTAACTATCCAACTCTAATCTCATGCCTTGGAATGACATCTAAGTATAACTACTTAGGCCTAGTTTTATACTCTTTATGGTATCTATACTATTTTTCCAATACTCACAACGCACTAACTAAAAGTAAAGAACTTTGGTAAAATAAAAGAATAAAGCTTGCAAGTAAAACTTGGGAATGGTATAATCAAAGTTGTATAACCAAGCATACCTAATGCATCTTGCATAGGTTATCAACTTTGCAAGGGTTAACTTGCATAGTTAACTTGTAAGGCTAGGCTTGCATAGTTAGGAAACTTGCAAGTGTTAGCTTGCACATATATGAGGTTTGCAAGTGCTAACTTTCCTTGAGTAGTGCAGTGGTCGAAGTTTTCTTCTTCTTCTTCTTGGTAGTACTCCTCCTCATATCCCGGGTCGGTACTATAGTCTATAAATGAACACGGGGTACACAATCACCAAACAATACTTAACTATATCTATTTAGCAAACCAAGGTTCACACTAGATGATCTAGCATCATCACAATCATTACATGAAATAAAGACTTAATCTTGTTTGTCATATTTTAGAAAAGTAATTTCTACTCATTGAAAATACTTAAGATTTAATATTATCCAATTAAAATATGGGATCATGTTGACACATGTCATCACCACATATTCTAATACATGGGAATGTGATTTAAAGTTTTGGTCATATTTTATAAAATTTAAGATTGTCATTTAATAGAATTAAGGTGACTAGAAATGCCTAAATAGAATTCTTTTGGTACTTGTCCAATGTCACTTCATGCAAACCTAAATATTTATGGTTGATTTTTGAGAATTGGAATCAACTCAAAAGCATTTATGGTTGATTTTTGAAAAATGTTTGAATTTGAAAAAGTCTCTGTCTTGTTATTTTTACTATAGGTGTTCTCTAAATCCAAATGATTTGAATCCAACGGGCTTGGATAGATAATGTAAATACCTTTATATGAAAATTGGAATCATACAATTTGGTGAAGTGAATCTCTTTGAATTGATTTTTGAATCTACTGACAGAAACTAGTTTTAACTAAAATGGAAAATAACTATTTGAATCACTAGGCTCTGCGCTGGAAAGAAACTGGGCCGGCCCAATCTGCACAGCATGGCGGAGCGGGCTGCTGATACGACGGTCCCACTTCTCAGCGACTCTATCCAACCAAAACAGTATCTTTCAATCTAGGCCCTATGATTAGAACCTGATCTAATGGCTGAGGTTCATCGTCGACGACGAACAACTCTGGCGAGGTCTGAACCCTAACGCGGCGGTGGGGGTCGTGTGAGGCTCACCAGGGCTCCAGCTAGGGTCGGCGATAGGGGCGAACGACATTGTAGACGACGGCGGTTTGAATGGTGGTCGTGGTGGCTCCTGGGGCGGCTCCAATCGACAGCTCCTCTTCTCTTCTGTAGCGGTGGACTCCGGCCAAATTCCGGCGATGTAGTGGTCACCTTGTTCCATGGAGAGGTGTGGGAGGTTCTATGAGGAGTGGGGAGTGAGGTGGTGTGGTTAATTGAGGCGGAGGGGGTCTCTATTTATACACCGGCGATGGGGACAAAGCGGGATGGGCTGGCTTCTCCGGCGAAGGTGGTACATCACGGTCTCCCTGGCGGTCATCACGGGCTTAAAGGTGCGGCACGGGGCGGTCGAGATTGGTCGGGCACGGGCGGTGCTCTGCGCGGAACTGGTGGTGTTTGATATGGCGCATGGGGGTTACGGGTCACGCGGCGGTGAACGGGGATGTCTGGGAGATAGCTGGTGTTATGGCGAGGGTGTGCACACGCGGAGAGGGCCATGTGCGGCGCATGCGAGCTGGTCGGTTGTGGCGCTCTGGCGCGCTCTCGGCACGGCACAGAGAACGTGGGCACGGCGATGCTGGAGTAGTCCATGGCCTGGCTGCGGTCAAGGGTTGGACAGGGGGTGGCGATGGACGGTGGCCTACCTGCTGGACATCATGGACCAGGGCGGCGCGGTATGTGGCGATCTTCCTATGGTTGGCCGACGCGGCGGGTTTCGGGAAGCGCTTCACTAGCGCAACGGCAAAGGGGGGAGACTATCCACTGCATTCCTAGGTGCTGGGGAAGACATGGGTGTGAAATGAGGGAAAGTGGTCGAGTGATCACTGCTCCAAACAGTGGAGTTAGGCAGTAATTAATCTGTGTCTACCAGGTGTTCGACCAAATGGCCGCAAGAATTCAAATTTGAAATTTTTAAATGAAATTTGGTGATTGTTTTGATCTTATGCTTGAGTGTCTATGTTTGCTTGGAAAAGTCAAGGTGGATTGATTTGAGTGGTTTTTGCAAAATGGTGATCTTACCGTATGAGCTTGATTCAATTTTGAACTGTCCTTTAACTAGATTTGAAAATCGTTTCTGTGAGTTTTTAAACTGGGCTTGGGTTCACTTGTACTTGGTCTAGCAAGGGGTGAAAAGAAATGGAAATGTTTCTGTTAGAAATTCTTTTCTAGGAGCTCACAAAGTGGCCTAGTGGTTAACTTTGGTCAAAATGACCATTTTCTTATTTGAATCATATTTGATTTCTTTTTCTTTGGATTTTGTTTGTAATTGGCCTAGATGATGTAGTACTCATCTTTAAACCATTTCTTATCATTTGTAGCAATCAACCATGGCAATTTCGCTCAATCATACACTAATGCAAAACACACATGCACTCATATTCAATTTAATAATAAAAGTTTTTGTTCCTAAAGTTGGGTGATTAGAACTTGATAATCTTGATTAATATTTTTGGGGTGATACATGAGCGGATGCAGTTCATCTGCCATCCCATAGTACATTATAACTTGAATGTAGGTGGACATCTGACGATAATAATAGTGGTCTTCCAGCTGATGTGGGGTCTCATAGTGATCTGGCTGGTCCAAATCCATCATGTAGCGTATGTAGTTGACCATGCCGTTCTCACTCATGTGGTCATTCATACACACATACTACTCAGGGAAGTTGGATCCATCCCGTTTCAGATTTTTAGCATCAACCCATTCATCAACTCCAGAAGAAGCATCACGGCGAACCATATTTCTATATTTAATGATTGCAAAGGATTTAGACTAAGTTTATAATTATATGAGTTTAACTTAAAAACTCCACTAAAACTATTATCCCCAAAAACATTTAGTGATTACATGATCCCTATTCACTACACCACCCCCGATCGTCACGGCCGATGGTATAGTTATAAAGGTGGATGTTGAAACGTCGATCACATTATTTATGCGACCCGTGCTTGATCTTTTGCTCATCCTATGTTACGAGTCCATGTTTTTTCATGTGAGGCTCGCCAACTTAACCTTATGTGTGTAGCCGTGCCACATGTCTTACACCCATCGTATGTGAACGCATATATGTGTGACACCCGATCGTCACGGCGTGCCTCATAACAGAGAACTTTCTTGGTGGTGCACACTAAGGGAGAACACTTTTGTTGGTATTATGTTTTAGGAATCATCTTATATATGATACCTTTGAGTATGTAATACTAGCACACAAAAAGATTCACAAACAATAGACATCATATGTAAATGCGATGCAATATGGTTCTTCGCACCGTGATCTCCATCCTGCACCCCCGGGTTCGATGCTAGAGTTTCGGTGCCATGGGAACCAGTGCACCACCGCCTTTGGATTGTAGTCCACCATCATGATGAATGTTACTACTACTTAGCAAGAGAAAACAAACTACTTTACCTTTACTATGACCATACCACATCACAACGTCCCTCTAAAATAAAGTTAGACGCTTCTACGTTATCTTTTCATGTTTTACATTCATTAAATAGTTGTCTATACTATACTCCTTTCAGGGCCCTCCATTGCAAATGGTGTACCAACTAATGCGAGAGAAACATACACCCCAAAGCCACTTACACTTGTGATCTAGTCTCGCAAATTAACACGTAAAGTCGGTTGGGGGTTGCTTTATCAAGCAATGATGCGGTATGCACAAGTACGCGCGGGAGGGTAACAACTATGAAATGAATGCCCACACGCTACAACTCGTGTGTTCCACCTATACTAGCAATACTACGCATATATCTAGTTCTGACACTACTATTGGGGTTATGCGCCTGAGAACAATAATTTTTCCTACGCCAAGAACCATAATGCCAGGATCTATCTATTAGTAATGTAGTAACAGGAGGGGATTTTTGAAAACATACCTTTGGGAAAATCTTTGTCACTCGGGAGAGTGTTGGCGATGTAGTTGTACCGACGCCGACCTCGGGGTCGTGCTGAACTCTGTTGGCTCCGGTGGCTCTGACATCTACTAGCACCGTAGGTGCAGCGCCTCAGAGGGAGTCACACATGTTCGTTTCTTGACGATGACTCCCGCTCCTCCGATCTAGCAGAGGTTGCGGTAGTACACCTTCTAGATCCAAACCCCACAACAAGACGGTGCTCCGTGGTGAAGAACTCCCCATTTGCGTAGTCCAAACTTGGGACCACAATCACGGGAGAGAGAGGGGATAGAGAGAGAAGTGGCTATAGGTATTCCTCAAAGTGATGAAACCTTTATTTTATTTTCTTGTATTTAATTTTCTCCATATGCCTCTCACTATATAGGGGAAGGGGACCCCAAAACATCATTGGTTAAGCCATGCGGGACTAAACAAAGGAGAGGAGAGGGGGGCTAGCCGCCGCCGGCCAAGGCCCTTGTGGGAGCCACGCGGGTGCCCCAAGGCCCAGCCGGCCATCTCCTCCCTCTCCTCCCTTTGGTCTTTCCCTCATGGGCACCTCCCCTTAGGGAATTTGCCCCAATAGGGAATTTGACCATTTAATTCCTTCTTATTTAATTAAATAATTATGAATAAATAATTAAATCATTTTTTAAGATATATTCACATGTTATTTAATTCTCGTGGCTATGGAACTCCTTCCATCCCACTCCGAACATCTTGCAGACCTTCCCAGAACACTTCTGGTTTCTCTCTCTCTTTTCTTCGGTGATTCCAATGATACCAAAACGGTCTCCGAGCTTCGTCAAACCCTTAAGTGTGGTATCATACGGTTCGGGAACTCTCCATACATGGTCGAGACTCCACTCGGACCAATGATGATTAGAGGGACCTGGACGCCCATAATGACCATTTTGCATTCCATAAAATCTTTGTTGTTGAACCATCAATACTATGTCCTATTCCTTTTGCCTCTGCGATACTTGCATTGTCCAAGATATGATCAACAACATCACCATGTCAAGTTCAATATTGTTACCGACAAATGATACTTAACTCTTTTCAACAAGTAATATCCATGTGACCTAGTCACACGCTGTGCAACTATTGGATATAACCTCTCCAAGTGGGCCCAAAGTATCATTCCGTCACGTAGATGGACAAATCCCGCTCTTGACACATACACCTCTACATGCCCCTTTGACGTACCTGAAAGACATTTATAATCACTGTTTCACCAAGTGATGTTTGATGCGAACTAGGCACTCTCGGGTGATAGTGATTAAATATGCTCTCACAATCTAAGGAACAAGACACCACAATTCCAATTATTGGAACTTGAATTTTGTGACATGATCGTGTTATGATGCTTAGATTGGGTATTCTCATCATCTCATTCTCCCAATGAGATGACTCCATTGTCAACTGGAATAAATGCCATATGATCAGGAAACATTGATCATCTGTAAACCAATGAACCCATGACTAGAGATTCACCAGGAACTTCTGGTTGTTTACAAATCACACGTGTATTGAAATTTCCTTTCAATATAGTTATAGCATGATATAAAACATAATTAAAAACTTTACGAAATATGACAATAATCCATATTATTATTTATCTCTAGGGCATATTTTTAACAGATCTCACCCTCATTCTAAATACATCATATGGTATAGGTTTCCTCTCCCACACCAGGCATGTTGTTGTTGACATGTCACACATTCTCTTTGAGCCATATTTATTTTTTATGAACCAAAAATTACATGATGTTACTAATATCGTCTCTAAACAGTACTACTAGTGTAATTCAAAATTACAAAACTAAACTCTAAATATGCAACAATGATCTTTTGAGCAAAAACTACATTATCCAAGCTAGTAAAATTACAGGATTTATTCCCAATATAGGAATGTAAATGATATTGATTACACTGTACTTTATCTAGTATATATACTATTAATTGCAACTAGTACTATATATACAAAAATACAACTAGTCTGTAGTTCTATAAGGATATCCTGCGAAAATACAACTAATGATGTGCATACTGTAATAATCTACAGTTCTGCATACATATACTGAAGAATGTTATAAAAAAATCTCAGTAGAAATTGTACTAAGAAAAACATCTGCAAAAATTCAACCCAACAAAATCCGCAATAATTTTTTTGCAGATCCTAGATTTACTGAAGAGATTGATAGAGAAAATGCTACAGATTCGATGAAGACCTAGTACTATGTATGTAGCTCCTGAAAACCCTACAGATTCATCGAGATGCAGCTCCTAAAGATCCTTGCCATCTGTTATACTCCAGTGAAGGGGATTCTTACCGCTGTTGAAGAGCGTCGCCACCGGTTATTCCATGGCCGATTGTGTCCCTCAATCCGTCGTCGTTGCGCGTGCCCATGGATGCTGCAGCTCCCATGCATTCGTTGAGAAAACGTGTGAGACTGGGCCACACCGCACACCTACACGTGAAGGAAGCTCGCTGGGGATTGGAGAATAAGCCATGCACCTGCTACTGGAGAAAGATCATCGAAGGCTGCGATGGGGCACACTCTGTCTCTCTTTCTCTCTCTCTAGAAGAGCTGCATTTGTCTTGTCCACTCTATCTCTCTACCTGCCTATTTGGCTCTGAAAAAATGGAGCCAAAATAAAGTTGAAACAAATTCAATAAAATGGATGCCACGAGGTCTCAAACCATCAGCCTAGAGGTGCCTGATCGGTGGGTCCACCTGTGATGAACCCCACATGTCAGTCGGAAAAGAGAAGTTTCTTTCGCTAACTTGTTGGACTCTCCTCCTTACCGCCCACACACTCACGTGAACTCCGCCCGAAAGATTTCAAAATAGATCTAAAATCCAGTCCACCACACATGGTGTCGGTTAGGGCACTGCTGCCTCTTCCGTTCCACCACACACTGTGATGCTAGAGCTCCTGCCCGTTCCCTATCTACGCGTCCATGTCCGCGTCCATCCTCCAAAGCTGACTGCTAGGACTCCCCTTCTGACCAACGTCTCCGCACATGTGTCCACACGTTACTCCCACCACGCACAACAACGCGATAGGTCCCCTTCCACGCGTCATCTTCGTGCTCAACTAGCTAAAAAATAGTTTGTTTAATTGTTCAGCACATGGATATCACTTTGATTGTTCATGGTACAGAAAGATCTTCTTAAAAAGAATTATTATGATGTGAAAATGTGATTAATTTGTTTAATTGCTCAACACATGGATATAACTTTGATTATTCATTGTTAAGAAAATTGTTCTAAAAAATGATTAGTACATTCTTTAAATGTGACTAGTTAGTTTAATTGTCCAACATATGGATAGAAGTTGGACTTGTTCATGGTAAAGTAAATTTTTCTGAATAATAACTAGTCGGTTGTAAAAATGAGATTGGTTTTTTTAATTGTTCAACACATGGATATTATTTGGATTGTTCATTGTAAGGAAATTGTTCTAAAAAATCACTAGCCTGTTCTAAAAGTGTGATTTGTTTATTTAATTTTCAACAGGTGGATAGGAGTTGGATTACTCATGGCAGACAGTTTACTCAACCCTACAAGGATGGCCTGGAAGAGTTTGTCAAATTTATGAAGGAGGGATATGGTGAGAATGCAGAGGTTCCATGCTCCTGTGCATGAATAAGAAATCGCTACATGTAGGGTGTATTTATCACAACTTACTCATCAGTGGCTTGTCGAACACCTATACTCGGTGGATACAACATGTAAAGCCACTTGATCTTGCTATTATTGAAGATGCACCCAATAAAAACAATGGTTGTAACAATGGTGGTCATGTTGGTGATGATAATGACAATATGTGTACGGATGATTAAGGCAATGATGATGGAGGTCACAACGTTCTAGATATTTTGCATGATCTTAAGCAAGCAGGCAATGCATTAACTGCACAGTAGATTGCTTGTAATGCCCAACTTAAAGTAAACATGATAAATTTTTTGTAAAGTTGTTGGAAGAGGCACATCACAAGCTTTACCCGGGAAGTAAACACTCCAGTTTTGCATTTGTTTTGAAGATCCTTCATCATAAGTCACATCACCAGATCACCAACACTAATTTCGATGATTGGATGAATCTATTTTCCGATGCATTGCCGGAGCCCAATACCCTGCCGAGATCATATCGTTAAGAAAAAACTTATCTGAAGGAGCATGTACTTTCCTATGACAGCATACACATGTGCAAAAACAACTGCATTATCTTTTGGATGAAGAATACCAAGCTCGACAACTGCGTTAAGTGTGGTGCCTCAAGGTGGAAATAACAGGAAAGAAGGTTGTTGGGTGTCAAAGTCTTGTGTCATTTTATGTTGGCGCCACGACTACATAGATTGTTCTCTTCGAGGAAAACAGCGGAGAACACTCAGTGCCACAAGTTAAAGGGAATGTCCAAAGTTAGTATACTTAGTCATCCGGCTGATGGTGAAGCATGGAAGGATTTTGACAGAACATGGCAGGACTTTTCACCTAACCCTAGAATCATAAGGGTTGGCCTTTCCATAGATGGCACCATTCCTTTTGGAACCATGAGCACAAGCTACATTATGTGGCCTGTATTTGCCCTGCCATACAACCTTCTGATTTACTGCAAGTGCTCAGATTTTTTTAGCTAGTTTTGAAATAAAGATATCGATCCCATAGGGAGCAGGAGTCTGAATTCTAATAACACTTGAAATAAATATTACGATAGAAATGCTAGATTAAATTCTAAGTAACAAGATAAAATGCGAGTATTGTGTAAAAAGGTGTTTTTGGGTTTTAGGTATAAGAGCAATAATAAAGTAAAGAAAAATAACTTAATATAGAAAGTAAGTATCGCGTATGTAAGAGACATTGGAACAACAATAGGGAAAAAGTGTTCTCAGTGAGTAGCGGATACACCACTAGTATTATAAGGATCTAAGATAAAGATTATCATCATGAACATTCTCAACTATGTATGTGTGGGAGGAACTCCGTATTTGAACAATTAGGCAACAATCGCTGCTCTAATCATCCTCATAACCACAACAGTCAACAATCGACATCAACCGAGTTACTGCGCTATTAAGGGACGTAATCCTGCAGGACGTATCCCATGGCATGGATAGTGTTCCATGAGTTTCCTCTGTTTTCCAAGTTGATATGTAAGTTGTGCCAACAACTTTGTAGTCATTGTAAGTGCTAGGACACCTCCGTGTACTAACTAGAAGTTCCATCCATCAAGTTCCCATGAGAGGCAAATATTGAGAGGTCGACTTCTTTCAACATCAAGATGTAGAAAATCTAACACACGGTCACAGCGATGAATATCATAATAGAGTTTATCTTATTTCAATCTCATACTAGGGTTTCTCCATCTCCCCAAGAACTAGAGATCTACTCAAACATGGAGGCAATCAACATCATAACAATGGTAATGGAAACAATCATAGATGAATAATACTTGTATAAATCCACAACGAGTACGGGAATTACAACAAGATCTAGACAAGATGTAGATGGGATGGATGGAGATGGTGGTGATGCAGCAGTGGATGATGAAGATCGATGCCTTAGCCTCCCGGATCTGTGCAGGGCGAAGATGGATCCTTGTGGATGAGTTTCCCCTCTAGATGCCTTTCGGAGGTGAGGTTTCTGCGATTTCTGGGTGTTCTGTATGTCGTCTCCTTGAACCATTTGCACGGGGTAAGACTATTTGACGAGGCGGAGGCGGCGCCAACCCTATGGCCAGAGCTATACAACCTGAAAATGTGCTCCAGTCATATAGTTGGTCATTTAACCTTCTGCCTCCCTTGTTCGCTTCTGATTTTCTTCTGGTATTATTAATATTTCCGAAATAAGCGATAGTTTGACTCCTTTTCTCCACAGTACAACTGCTCCAGGAATTATATCCATTGGATCCATCATCTGTCCTGATCCTGATCCTGGTGAAAACAGACATAAAATGTGAGCACGAGCACCGTAAACTACCAAGGTCCTACATCTACAATGCAAAATAATAATGTAAAACATGATACAAATATGCACTCATCAACCTTCCCAAGCTTAGACTCTTGCTTGTCCCGAGCAAGTTTTAGCTTAATGGATGTGATCCTCATATTCATGAAGCTGAGTATCAAAATAAATGAGGCAGTTGCAGCATGTGTTTATCATATACGATACATAGGAATAAGTTTGTGAATAGTACCTTACTCGAACAATCTGAATAATATTAGCAGGCTTCCACACCTTAGTTATTAACAGTTCTTAAAAGATGAATCTCAACATAATGTATAAGTATCTGGTTCAACCGAATGAGTTGACGAGGTAGTCCCAAGTGTTTTAAGATCAAATGTATTCATTTGGGATTCAAAATCTCAAAAGTGTCTCTTTGTCATACTACAATACAGTGGTATATGCCTATTTGCTCTTTGCACATTCGCTCTTTTTCTCCTTTCTTTTATTTTATTTTAAGTTCTGTCAAAAGGAGCTAGCCATATATTCCACCTTATGTAGGAATTCAAAGTTCAACGATCTCAATTATCAAATTCCAACTGTATATGAAGCATTCTAATGACTTGGAGATTCTACCTTGACTTGTTCTCACTCTATTTTGATAGCGCATTCATTTTCCCCTTTTCAAGGTTTTTTTCAACTTAAGTGTATAAATAATTTCTCTTTGTAAATCAAACCGTAGACTTACAACATATTGACTAAATTATCTTTATGTGTTCCATTAATACCAATGGTGTGGAAGACTCCTATTGCTATCATCAAGTGCAAGTAAAATCATACTCGAGCCATTCATATATCATTAAAGCAAACACAAACACAATATTGCTTCATATATAATAATGAACATGGAATTTCATTAACGGGATCAACTATTCCTGAAGGGAATTCTAATGATGCAAAATTTATTTCTAGTTTGTCTAATGCAAAATAATAATAAAAATTTATAAGATTGATTACAAGGTCATAAAGATCTCAACAAGCTTGGAATCAAGCCAGGCGAGATCAAATAATCCCTTATGATTATTTGATACCGTGATTATTGTAGATCATTGTGGCGCCATGGCACGTGGTATCTTCTCCTCACGGGCCAGCCTGAGGAGGAGGGATTTATTTACAACTTCTAATTCTTTAACATAGCTTGTAGAAAATATTGTTCCTCTCTAGCACTTTCACTTGTTCTTTAATGAACTCATTGTTATCCTGAAGTGTTTGTAGCACCTTAAGACTCATAGAAAAACCTGCTTCGATTGTCCGCTTGATATCTTCATCAAGTTTATCAAGATAAAGTCGCAGCATGCGAAGGAGTTTGGGTGTCCCTAGCTTCTCCTTGTCCAACTCTTCATACTTCAGCTCCAGGACCTTCAAATCCCTCTTTCGACACCCATGGTTGGCATCGAGGAACTCTATAGGGATCGTCTTGATCTCCTGGCCTTGCTCGCTCTTTCTCCCGATCTTCATGGGAGCTTTTCTTCTTGACTTCTATCCTTGGTTGAGAGCCCTCACGTGTAAATAAGAGGTAGATTGGTTTCTGTAGATTGTGATTAGAGATAGAAACAATGGCAGTATATAAGGGGGTCAGAGGTCGGCAAAACTCACGAGAAACACCAAACTATCGTCCAAGAAAAGAATCTTAACAAAACAGGGAAAGAAATCATAGATTTGGAAGTGTCCTGCCGCGTAACGACCAACTATACGAGCGCGGTCCGTATAGGTCTGGCCGTATAGTTGGTTCCGGGCAGATATTTCCAAATATCTCGAGTACAGGTCGATTAAATCATGACTCGGAACCGACAATAATGTTTTTTTAAATCATTACGAACGAAAAACAAACAAAAAATGTCTAAGAGTTTAACGACCAACTATAGGGCCTAAATTTTGGCTCCGGTCATATAGTTACGACCGTATAGATACAAAAACCGTAAATCAAAAGTGTCTAAGAGTTTAACGACCAACTATACAGCCTGAATTTTGGCTCTGGTCGTATAGTTGCGACCGTATAGATACAAAAACCAAAAAGCAAAACTATCTGAGAGTTCAACGGCCAACTATATGGCCAAAATTTTAGCTCCAATCGTATAGTTGCTATCGTATAGGCTCAGATATCGAAAACAATTTAACAAAGATGATACAAAAAGTTTAACGACCAACTATATGGCGGGATCTCCCTCTCCGGTCATATAGTTCCGCCTGTATAGTTGGTAAAAACCCTCTAAAACTTCAGAAAAACACAAGGAATTCAAAGGAAGAATTTTTAGGAGTAAAATTTGTGAGAACAAATCACTTATTTGGGTAAGAACACTTACCTTGCACTTACCATTTGCTTATTTGGGGATAATAAGGTTCCTCCAACAACAAAGACTTCTTCTCCCTTGAAGGAATTGACCTTAATTCGTTGAATAATTCTCTTAAACAAAAATCACCAGGACTAAAGTTCCTCTCAACAAGATTGGTGTCTTGTTGGGCAATCATGGACACTTAACATCTTTATTTCCTGCCTCTGCATAATTTGCAACTCAAATTCTTGAAGTGAAAGAATACAACGGATCAGTCTTGGCTTATGTTCTTTCCTCTCAAGGAGTTCTTTTAAACCATGATGATCCGTATGAACTCTTACCTTTGCATCAACTATGTAAGAACAAAATTTATCACAAGAGAAAAATATAGCAAATAGTTCCTTTTCTTCCTTTGGGTAATTCTTCTGAGCACCATTTAGAGTTCTACTAGCATGATATATAATATTAAATCTGCGACCAATATGTTGTCCTAGAGTTACTCCTACAACATCATCACTAGCTTCACATATTAAGTCAAAGGTTGTATCCCAGAAAGGTGGTTTAATGATTGGAGCACGAGATAAAGAATTTCTGAGTCTATCAAAGGGTTCAAGACATTTATCATCAAAATTAAATCTTACTCCCTTCTGCAGGAGGTTAGTTAAAGGTTTAGGTATTCCAGAGAAATTTCTAATGAAACTTCTATAAAAACCCACATGACCAAGGAAACTTCTTATACGTTTAATATTCCTAGGTAGTGGAATTCTCTCAATTGACTTAACCTTAGATCTATCAACTTAAATTCCCTTACTTGATACCTTGTGTCCAAGGACTATACCTTCTTTAACCATAAAATGGCATTTCTCCCAGTTTAGAACAAGATTGGTTTCTTCACAACGCTGCAAAACTCTTTTGATATTATTCAAGCAACTAGTAAAAGAAGTTCCATAGACAGAAAAGTCATCCATAAATACTTCCATTATAAGTTCTATGATATCCGCAAAAATAGTTGCCATGCATCTTTGAAAAGTAGATGGGGCATTACATAAACCAAAAGGCATATGTCGATAAACATGTAAACCATAAGGACTAATGAAAGTTATTTTAAGTTGGTCATCAGGATGAACAGCTATTTGAGAAAAACCAGAGTATCCGTCCAAGTAACAAAAATGAGTATGGTTTGATAACCTCTCTAAAGTTTGATCTATGAACAATAAAGGATAGTGATCTTTCCAATTTTCTTTATTTAATTTTCTGAAGTCTTTGCACATCCTATACCTAACAATAGTTCTAGTAGGTATCAATTCATTATTTTCATTAGGAACAACAGTGAAACTGCCTTTCTTAGGGACACAATTTCCCCATTCACTTTCTTTAACAGGATAGATTATACCCGCGTCCACTAGGCGTATAATTTCTTTTCTTACTACTTCTTTCATTTCAGGCTTTAATCTTCTATTAAATTCCACGACTAGTTTAGCACCTTCCTCCATGAATATTCGATGGACGGCTATCATGGGACTTATGCCCTTCAAGTCATCCATTGAGTACCCAAAGGCCTTGCGATGATCCTTAAGTATCTCCATTGTTGGGGATATACTTTCCGGGTATCCTCACAGTTCCTCACAGACCAGGGTGGCCCACTTTGGGTTAGAGCTTTGCTTCACGGGCGACCCAGTTAGGGAGAAGAGACGGAGTCCAATCCGGCTACGGAAAGGCCTAGAAGACTTACCGACTTAGGCCCATAGTGTTACTTGTAGTTCAAGATGTACTCGGTAACCTACTCTTAGTCGTAGCCGGACATATCTCTCCTGTAAACTCTAGGCCGGATATCTATATAAGTCGTCCTAGGGAGAGCCTTTAGGGCACCCTCAATAGTCTACAATCTCAACTCACACAGGCGAACCCTTGTAACCCATATTCCAGCTCTGTTGTATTACTGGATTGCTAGCAGGAGTAGGATCTGTCCAAAGCCGGCGGATTCGAACCTGGGTAAACTTGTGTGCTCACCGTCCTAGAACACCATACGTCTCACACCCCTCTCTTACGCACGCCTCGAGGACCCCCTCATGGCATACTTGTCATCAATCCGACGATAGTTGGCGCCCACCATGGGGCAAGTGAGCTTCGGATCTGCGTTCCGAGCGGAATCTGCAAGAATCAGAATCGGCAAGACTATCACCGTCGGTCGCATCCTCTACGCCAGCGACGTCCCTCTCATCGTTCTCGACGAGACCTAGATTCCGGCTAGGGAGGCTGTGACTGCCTACACCATCATGTCTTTCAGCGAGATCGATGTTTACATCGGCTTTGCTGAACCTGTCCCACCCACCCTAGCGGTGATGATAGAGGCAGGGGAAATTTCAATATCCCCTTTGTTCGTGGAGGCGACAGAGTTCCGGATCTTAGAAAACCCTAATCCCACCTAGCCCGCACCAGTTGCGGAGATAGTGGAGAAATCCGAGCTTGAAGAAGACCTAGCGATCCAAGTCGAGTCTGGAGTGGATCTCGTTGGAGAGACCGAATCCCAGATCGACCCACCTGCTGAAGTCGAAATCCAGGAGGAGCATATCAACGACACTGATTCCAGCTCTGATGACGCCAGGACAGACATGCCTTTCCTGAGGTACACGCTGCGACCTATGATAATGCAAAACTCATGCGTAGATGCAATTCTCGATACCATCAAAAGTTTCGACGAAGCTGATCGCGAGGGCCGCATGTACCTCAGGAAGCACGCGTCGCACTTCATCGGGTATGTGGGATCCAGATCCGGGTCTGCCGATGCTGGAGACAACAACGACTCTGTGCTGGAGGCAATTGGAACAAATGCCGACCTACCCGCATCCTTGGATGAATCGATGACGTCAGCAAATTTCCGAAAGTTCTCTGTGGAATATGAAGAGGAGTATAAATCCAAAACTGCAGAGGAAGGTGAAGCCATGGATGAAGGATCCAGGGAACACTCTCCCAAAACGCAGGATGACATGGAAATCAGAGATAATCCCGAGATCCAGAGGTCCAAAAGTACCGATCAGAGCTTGACTCCGGGAAACGGACCCAAAACAGTCTTTGCTACAGGCGCTGCCAAGAAGGCAAAGAAGAATAACAAGAAGAACAAGACCCCGGCAAAAGACCCTCTAGCAAAAGACTCGGATGGAGCACTTATCCTAGACGAGCCCAAAAAAGAAGAGTCGATGGATGGACATGTGATCACTAAAGGTGCGCGTAAACTCATCGATGTTGCATTAACCACACCTATTCCTACAACCGCAGAACTTACTGCTGAAGAACTAGACGAGAGGGCACATGCCCTAGAAGCGAGTCGTCAAGTACTCCTCGATGAAGCCAAAAACATTGAGGAGGAAAAGAAACGCATAGCATCTGCGGAGAAGTACAACTCCAGGCAATACCAGAAGACCAGGAAGCGTCATACTAATGACAACCAATTCCCGCAGATCCACGCCGTCCTTTTTGGAGAAGAGATGGGGAAGCCTCAGAAAGATAGCAAAGGGGATTGGGTGTATCCAACACCAGTACAGAATACCGTGGCAGCCCGAGAAATTCTATTGGCTAATCTAGGCCCGGAGGAGATCCGGTTGGGAATCAAACAACTCAACAAGGGACTGGAGCAGCAAAAGGTCGCCATGTCCGGAAGTCAAAAGCGGGTCTCCGATTCCGACCAGTGTCACACAGACCCGGCATGGGCTGATGTAAGACCCTGGCGCGTCCCGGAGCAGCATCACCGTTCCGATCGTCGGGAGGACAATTACTCAAGAACCAGATCTTTGGGACAGCACCACAAAGCCGCCCGTGACTGGCGTAACGTTAACCCAATTGTGGAGCAAGAGGCAATTGTTGCACTGAATCCGAGGAACCTGCCCCGGCGAGAGTCGAAAGACCGTAGGGACGATGATAAAGAGAAACGTCGGGAGGAGGACCGACAAAGAATGCCACCTCCTAGACATGCAAGCCGTCCGGACGACGGATGAAGGAACGACGGACATCGTGCCGAGACAAGCCGGCAGGGGGCTCGTCACAATGAAGACCCTCCCCGGAACCAGAATAATGACGTTCCGGATGGAGGCCGGCGATCAGCTGGAAATAACCCAGCTGCTCCACCCTCTCTACCAAGTAGCATCACAACGGCCCCTAGGGAGGCAATGGAGGGCGTCTTGGTGGAGGAGGTGGTGGCAGAAGCCGAAGTCCAGCTCCAAGGCACCGCAGCCACAGCCGACACTCGGGACGATCTCTATCCCCGAATGACGCAAGGCACAGGATCAACTCCAACATAGAGGCGCGACGCTATGAAAATGATGATATATACGTGGGCCAAAAGTGCTTCGGACCATACATAAGAACCACAAGATTCCTGGAAGGATTTGCTATCTCAAGACATATCCAAGCCTACGACGGCATTGCTTGGCCAGATACTTGGCTATAGGATTTCTTTCAAGCCTGCTGCATTGCCAAAGGCGGAAACAGGTTGGTCGCAACCCGATATCTCCCACTCATGTTGCGGAAGACGGCATGATCATGGCTTAATGAACTTCCAGAGAACACCATCCACAACTAGTATGACATGCAAAGTGCGTTCTTTCGGAATTTCGAAGGCACATACCGGAGGCCCTGTACGGTCGGAGACCTACAGCGTTGCACCCAAAAAGCCGAAGAAACTTGCCGGGATTACCTCGGACGATGGATCGACACCAAGAACTCCTGTGAAGGAGTAAATGACCAAACTGTGATTGAAGCTTTCATTGCAGGTCTCCCGATTGGTTTACTACATCATCGCTTGAAGTGTGACAAAGTTACTGACTTTAGAGAGATGATAGAAACAGCGAGCAACTATGTAGATGCTGACGACGACGCAGAGGGATTACTCAACGCCCTAGTTGTGCCACAGTCAGCAAAACAACCAAAGCAACAAGCTCAGAAGTGCAAAAATACCTCGGAAGAGAAACCTAACGTAGAAACGGAAGTGGTTACTGCTACTTTCGGGTCTGGAGGACGCGGTGGAGGCCGCGTGCGTGGCCGTGGGACTTCGAGAGTTCAATGTAGAGGAGACCAGCAACCAGGCAAAACCTACACTTGGGCCGACATTGCCAACAACCCGTGTGTCCATCACTTAGACTCCAATGGGGGCTCGTCCCATACAAACACCGAGTGTCGTTTCAATGACGACATAAAAAGAAATGATACCGCTGGCTACAGGGCTAAGCGGAAGAAGGGAAAACAGAATCTTGAAAAGGATAAAGAGACCTAGGAAGATTCCGACATGGAGGAAGCCCACGCTTCAAATCCCAAGCTGGAAGGGAAGAAAATTTTCCGACCAAAAAAGACACTTATGTCACCTTCCTCGGTTCTCAACCAGCAAAGGTCAAGAAAGCAGTTCTACATGATCTCAATGCAACAGTTCCGGCTGTCCCCCAATACCTGGACTGGTCGGAAGTGGCAATCACATTTGACCGCGCTGATCATCTGCCTAAACTACACAGGCGAGGAAAATATGCCTTAATCGTCAACCCACTTATTGACGGTTATGGTTTCTCCATGACCCTCATGGACGGTGGAAGTAGTATCAATATTCTCTATGTCGAAACGCTACGCCAGATGAAGATCTCAGAGACCCAGCTGAACCATAGCTCTGTGATTTTTCACGGTGTTGTCCCAGGAAGACAAGCTAATTCCCTAGGAGAAATCACTTTGGATGTTACCTTTGGAACTCCAAAGAACTATCGGATGGAGGCACTTTCCTTCGAAGTGGTCCCGTTCAAGAGCGCGTACCACGCTATATTTGGACGTCTGGCTTACTGGGCTTTTATGGCTCGTCCGTGTTACATTTACAATATGATGAAAATTCCAGGTCCCAACAGCGTAATCACCATCAGGGGAGACCCGAAGAAAGCGCGAGAGTGCGAGGATGGAAATTCCGCCTTTGCTGAAGCCGTGCTGCACGCCCAGGAGTACCAGGAGATCAAGAAGAGCATAGATCCGTCCGAGATGCCCGCAACAAAGAAGGAGGTGACAAAGCCAAATCCGGAGTTCAAGGCATCAGAAGAGACGAAGAAGAAGCCGTTGAAGGATGATGACCCCTCCAAGGTGACCCAGATAGGCGTAGGCCTAGATAGCGCATAGGAAAGCACGCTCGTCAAGTTCCTCAAAGCAAATCAAGATATGTTCACATGGAAGCCATGTGACATGACTAGAGTACCTAGGGAACTTGCCGAGCACTCTTTAAATGCAAACCCGAACACTAAACCTGTCAAACAGTCCTTATGATGTTTCAACGATGAAAAGCGTAAGGCAATAGGTAAAAGGAACTAGCGCGGCTCAAGTTAGCCGGATTCATAGAAGAGGTCATTCACACTGAGTGGTCTGCCAATCCTGTAATGGTTCCTAAAAAGGACACCACTGATTTCAGGATGTGTGTTGATTATACTGCCTTGAACAAGGCTTGTCCAAAAGATCCGTTCGCTCTGCCTAGGATTGATCAAGTTATCGATTATACGGCAGGCTCGGAACTCCTCTGTTTTATCGATGCATATTCCGGTTATCACCAAATCCAGATGAAGGAATCTGACAAAGTCAAAACTTCATTCATAACTCCTTTCGGAACCTTTTGTTTTGTTACAATGCCATTTGGGCTAAAGAACATAGGATCTACGTACCAGCGCACGATGCAGCGTTGCCTCCACGACCAACTCGGATGCAATGTACATGCATACGTGGATGATATTGCGGTGATGTCCAAAAAGAAGGAAACACTGATTTCCGACTTGGAGGAAACATTCGCCAATCTATGAAAATACAACATCATGCTTAATCCGAAGAAATGCTTCTTTGGAATTCTAGCCGGAAAATTGTTAGGTTTCATCGTGTCTCAAAGAGGCATAGAGGTGAACCGAGAAAAAATCAAGGCTATACTCAATATTTCCAGGCCAACTCGCCTGAAGGACATACAAAGACTAACTGGTTGCATCGCTACAGTGATTCGATTTATAAGCCGGCTCGGTGAAAGAGCCGCACCATTATACAAACTCTTGAAAAAGACCAAGGATTTTGTGTGGACCGACGAAGCTGAAGCTGCACTACAAGACCTGAAGAAAGTACTCTCATCTGCTCCTATCCTTGCTGCACCGGAACCATAGGAACCGATGTTGCTTTATCTTGCTGCAACAAATAAAGTTGTTAGTATCGTCATGGTGGTGGAGAGACCGGAGGAAAATCAGGAACACTTGGTGCAGCGTCCGACGTACTTTGTTAGTGAGGTCCTCATAGAATCAAAACAGCGGTATCCGCACTATCAAAAGCTGGCTTACGGTATTTTCCTAGCATCTCGTAAGTTACGACACTATTTTCAGGAGCATCCAATTACCGTGGTGAGCACAGCTCCCATGAGAGATATAATCAACAATAGTGATGCCACAGGACGCATCGCCAAATGGGGCATAGAGCTTTCATATTTCGATATTGAGTATAAACCCCAAACAGCAATCAAATCCCAAATCCTTGCCGACTTTGTTGTTGATTGGACAGAGACGAAGGAGAATATGACTCTCCCTGAGTCGAATATTGGACCCTATACTTTGATCGGTCTAAGGCTCGAGGGGGCTCGGGGGCTGCCGTGGTGCTCAAATCACCCCAAGGAGATAAACTTCTATACGTGTTGCAGATCCACTTCATAGCGACAAACAATATTGCTGAGTATGAAGCATTGCTACACGGAATCCGGATTGCTAAGGATATCGGCATCCGACATTTGATGTGTTATGGAGATTCGGATCTTGTTGCTCAACAAGTTTCGGATATTTGTAATGCAAATAAACACATGGCGGCATATAAAGCTGTCGTGGAGGATTTATCTAAATCGTTCGAAGGGTTTGAGGTTCAAAACATCCCTTGAGCAGAAAACGAGGAAGCAAATGCACTATCTCGGATAGGCTCTGCATGGAAAGACGTTCCAGATGGCGCTTTTTTAGAGCACCTCAAAGTTCCCTCAATAAAGGGAGTGGATGAGGAATATCCGACTAAATCCGACTCACCTCTAATAGCAGTCCTGGCTGTAATTCCCAGCTGGACCCAACCCTACCCTGATTACCTGGTAGATGGCAAATTACCTGAAGACGAGGTTCTAAGCCGGCCGATCGTCCCACGAGCGAAAGCCTATACTATAGTTAAAGGTGAGCTCTATAAGCGGAGTGTTTCTGGGGTTTTTCAGCGCTGCGTACCTCCGGAAGAGGGAGTGGAAATCTTAAGGGAAATCCACGAAGGCGAGTGTGGTCACCACGCTGCAGCCAAATCTTTAGTGGCAAAAGCTTTCAGACATGGATTTTTCTAGCTTATAGCTCAGGAAGATGCCGAACGGCTAGTCAAGACGTGCAAAGGCTGCCAAAAGTACGCCAAGCAAGCTCACGTTCCAGCTGATCAGTTGCGAACAATATCTATAACATGGCCTTTTGCTGTCTGGGGGCTTGATATGGTAGGACCGTTTAGACACGCTCCAATTGGATTTACTCACCTCTTAGTGATGGTGGATAAATTCACCAAATGTATTGAGGCTAAACCCGTCACTAGTTGTGATGGAGCAACATCCAAAAGATTTGTCGAGGATATTATAATCCGGTATGGTTATCCACATAGTATTATCACGGACAACGGGAGTAATTTCTCTATGGGAGAATTGGCCGAATTCTGCAATGAACAAAATATCCGGCTTGACATTGCGTGAGTCGCACATCCACAGTCTAACGGACAAGTCGAAAGGGCAAATGGTTTAATCCTACAAGGCGTAAAACCGAGACTCGAAG
Organism: Avena sativa; assembly: GCA_916181665.1. Classification (NCBI taxonomy): domain Eukaryota; kingdom Viridiplantae; phylum Streptophyta; class Magnoliopsida; order Poales; family Poaceae; genus Avena; species Avena sativa. The sequence goes on along the minus strand of OV702289.1, from coordinate 419,098,858 downwards.
CACCACTATGACATGCTACGGGGGCTTGGGCAGAGGAATTACCCTCTGTAATATGGAGTTTATGAACAACTCCGAACAGGTTAACCGGATACACACCTTTCTTTTTGGTCTATGGCGCGGAAGCAGTTCTTCCTAGTGATTTGATTCATACTTCTCCTAGAGTGGCCGCGTATATCGAAGAAGATGCCGAGATTTCTCGACAAAATGATCTCGACTTAGTCGAAGAAGTTTGTGTCATTGCTGAAATGAGATCAATAGCCTATCAGCAGAAGTTACACAAGTATCATAGCCACAAAGTCAGAAACAGATCTTTCAATAAAGGTGATTTGGTTCTCCGGCTTGTGCAACAAAGAAAGCACAAACTTTCCCCAATATGGGAAGGGCCCTTTTTAGTTAGTCGAGTATTGCACAATGGTTCGTACTACTTAACTGACATGAGGCCAGTCAAAGAAAGACCTGCTACTAAGAAGAGAAAGAGAGCTAGAGGCAGTACAAATCCGGATGAGTTAGACAGACCATGGAATATTGCTCAACTACGTCCCTTTTATTCTTAGTTTATCCTTCTTTGTAATCTATACATATGTACATGCTCTGTGAGAAATAAAATTCTTGGTTGCCTCAAGTTTTTTCTGAGAAGTTCTTACCATCTTATTTCCGAATGATCATGTCACAGTGAAAAATCCCAGAATATTTGAAAGTACTTTATGCTCATGTTTGTTCTGGTTTAGATTTCTGATTCTAAAAATGCTACCTTCGGGTATAACTCTAAAGTTTCTAGTCTATACTTTGGTTATTTGTCTGATTGTCGGATGTGGGTATTTTCCGAGTAGTGAATTTTTGGTAGTGGAAGCCGGCTTTGTTTCCGAGTTTAAACTGGTTTAGCAATTGAGCTCCGTTGCTCGGCGAAGTTTCCATGCAGAAGGTTTAGCCGGCTCACGAAAGGGACGAGGGAAAGCCAGATAAACGATAAGTATAGATGAAAAAGTATAAGTGCTTATGTAAACATTTCAGGCGGACGAAAATTTAAAGCCAAAAGTGCTGAATAGATCAAAAGCTTAGCAATAGCAAACTTATAGTACTGCATATTTTACAGACCCATAATGTTTCTCGAAATAATACAATTGTTTCTGGTAATCTATGGTGCAGGAGAAGAGGTAGGCGCTGCCGGCTCGCTGGATGCATCGGCCTCAGTTTGATAATGATCCGAGATGTTCAGATCCGATATGGTATGTTCATCATCGGAAAGTTCAGCTGCTTCTTTCGGAGGCGGGGGTGGTGTATCCATGCGAGTGAAGAAGGGAGTGTCGTAGTTGGTTAGGTCAGCCACGCGACACCCATATCCGGCGCAGGAGTCCATGATGGCACTGATATCTTTCTCCTGGCCGTCTTCATCCACCTTGCAGTACCCTCTGGTCACTTGCCATATCTCCATGTCTCCATGGTGGCTCATGACCATGGTGAGAGCGTTCTGTGCCGCGGATCGCGCATAGGACATGTTCAAGTCCCGGACGAGCTGCGGCATCTCCTTCGCCTGGTCTCGCACCTGAAAGTCTGACATGATGTGCATATCCAGAATCCTAAGAGCTTCGCCAATGTCCTCGATGGATTGGCGGAAGTCATGAAGTAAATCACCAACTTGGGTAAGTCGGTGGGTGCGAGGCTCAGTGGAAGCAGAGTCTGTCAAGTTAAGAGGACCTATACACATAACACAAAACGATTAAATAAATCCGACATCGAAAGAGTCGAAGAATACAGACAAGTCGGAAAGATGGAAACATACCAAAGATGACGTCATCAACTTTGGTCTTCTCTTCTCAAAGACTCCGTAGTTTAGCCCGGAGAGCCTCGGAAAGGTCCTTCTCTCTGCAAACTCGTTGTTGAGATCCGAGATTCTCTGATCTTGAGCTGCAATCTTACGATCACGCTCATCAGTAGCCATGGAGGAGGATTCGAGAACTTGAGCAATGCTCTTCTCATGGTCCGCCTTGAGCTTATCCAGCTCTTGGCGAAGTTCTTTGTTCTCCACCACCAAGGTTTTGAGGTTCTCGGCCTTTTCAATCATAGCGCAGGACTATTTTACCAGTGATGTAAGTCAAAAAGAACAACAGTTCAGTAAAAAATATTCGACTATGAAAACATGAAGACAAGATTTGAGTCTCGGAATGTTTACCTTCAGCCTCATCCTTGGAGACGTTCAACTCAGCATTTTCAAGCCGGAGAGCTTTGATCTCTCTCCGCTTGTTGCAGATGTTCTTCAACAAATCCTGGTTATATGAATTAACTTTCTATAAGTCAGAATACCCAGAGTCAGAAGTCTACTCAAGATTCGGGCTAATATTTTTACTAATATGAGCACGAGCCTTGGGGCTACACTAGTTCATTCTTTGGCATCCTATGGAAGCATAAACCCGGATTGTATATCATACTTCATGCTTGGGGGCTAGAGGACATGATATAAAGTACAATAAAGAAAATCGTGAGTTGGAATTCCGACTTACATGATGTTCATATGTGAGCTTGCTCAGACACATGTTCACCTCGGTGGTAACCTTCTCGGCGAGGGTGAGTGGAATAACCGGAGGTGGTGGAAGAACACCAGCTCTCAGTCCCTCGTCGCGAAGACGGACTTGTTCAAGAAGGTCGGAGTACTTGATGCCTTCCACCTCTTGTGCTTCTTCTTCGGCACAAAGATTTCTTTACTCCAGGCATTGCCAGGCCAGAAGCTGGATTTCTTCTACAGATTTCCGAGACAAGCCAAAGTTGGCAAGTCCCGGATTGTTCAGGAGCTTTTCGGCAAAGGTCTCCGCCGAGGGATCATTACCCGAAGAGGGTTCACCCTTATCTAAACCTAAGCCACCTATGGTGGCGTCAGTCTGCGACTCAAGGGTCGTTGGCCCCGTAGAAGGAGTCGGATCTTCTGCGACAACCGGCAAAGGAATGATCACTGTCATTGTAGAGGGTTGTGGGGCAGGAGTCGGAGGAGCTACGGCAGGAGAAGCGATAGTCAGCATCGTCTGCCGCAAGGGCTTCGAAGAAATTCCCTTCCCCTTACCCTTGATGAGCTGCTTAGCTCTAAGAATGTAATAGAATAAAAAACATTACATCTCGGAAGCAGAATTCGAGAAAGGTACAAAGGCAAAAGTTGTGTTGAAAGTTACCTATTCACGACTGGCACCTCCTTTGTGTCGACGCCCACTTTCGGAGCCTTGCGCTTCCTGGGCACAATGTTCGGCAGTGGGACCAGTTCCGCCTCCTGAGAAAACTCTAGAGGATATCCCTCGAGTGGAGCAAATTCCGACTCGGGGAGGTCGGCAAGCTGAAAAGAAAAAAGAAATCTCAGTATTGGGAAATAACTTAAAGGGTGAAAAACATAAAAGGGTTTATTATTTACCGAAACCACAGGGTCTTCCGCTGTATGCATATCTAGAGACAAGTCCGGAATCTTCCTTTCAATCCGCTCCTTGATCAGCCATTTAATCTGGCTTATGTAATCATGTGGCTTTAAAGCCTTAGGACTGATGCAGAGGGAAACATTCTTCGACGCCGTGATGGAGTGCATCAGACGGTCACCATGGTGTTGGAGAGGCTAGATCTGGCGTGCGACCCAGCATTGGACTAGGTCGGATCCTTTCAAGCCCTTGTGTTTTATCAGATATTCGATCCGCCTCTTAGCAATGATCAGATCATCACTGAGAGCCGGAGGAGCCTCGTCCCAATACGGTTGGGCCGTGGCAGCTCCGTCGATGAAAGCCGGCAAAGTAGTAGCTTTGCCGGGAGCAGGAATATCCTTATGGTAGAAGAAAGTGGCCGGCCATTGTTTGACCGAGTCACTGGCAGAAATGCGAGGATAACTACGCTCGCGTCTAACAGAAAGTCTAATAATGCCGGTAATATAAGGATTACTGGAAGTGATGGAGTTTCTACGGACATGGAAGTAGAAACGAAACAAAGTGAGACTCAGCCTAATGCCGAGATACCCCTCGCACAAAGCTGCGTAAGAACTCATCTCTAAGAGGGAGTTCGGGGGAAGATGGTGGAGCTGTACACCATAATGATCAATGACCTCGGAAAAGAATTCCGAGGGAGGAAAGGACAAACCTCTGTCGAGGTGGCTGCCGAAGTGGACCCGCTCGCCGGCGCGTGGGTGGGGGATGGTTTCGCTGAAACCGCTCCGCCAGTCGCTGGCGCGGAGGAGACCTTCATTCTCCACACCTTGGAGTTTCTCGTTGTCGAGCAGGCATGAGATCCAGACTCCCTGGTTGCTCTCCTTCTCTGTCGCAGCCGTCGCCGCCACCGCCGTCGCTGCCGTCGCCAAGCCGGGAGAGGAAGAGGAAGCCATTTCTCCGGTGCGCCGGTCACCTTAGATGGTCGGCGCTAGGAAATCTGGGAGGAGGGAGAGCTCTGTGCGCTGGGGAGATGTGGAGAAGAAGAAATGGCAAAAGGAACAGGTGAAGAGAGGAGAAGGAAAATCCTCACCCCTTATAACCACCTACCCATGCCAAGATTCGTGCAAACAGCACTGTGTAAACGCCACGTGTCGTGGAAGGAACTAGGAAGGACCCAAGTGATGATTACGTCGCCTTGGTCTTCGCGTAAGCATTAAAACGACACCTCGGTTCCACGAACGGCGGACCCACCAACGGTCGTGCTGGCAGGATGTTTGTCAGATGACGTGACTTGACCATGACGAGTGTCAGATGGCGTCAGAAACCAAGTTCTGGCTTAGTTTGAAATCAAGCTAGAAATTCCGAGTAACATGTTGATAGGTCCGACTTATTTTTAAGACCCAGATCGTATTTTTTGTTGTGAAGTTTAGGAACCCTTCAAGATTCTGCAAGCCAAAGATCAAGCTATACGATGATAAATCCGACTTTGGATCTTGGAGACTTCCGGGGGCTGCTATTGGGGATATACTTTCCGAGTATCCTCACAGTTCCTCATTGACCAGGTTGGCCCACTTCGGGTTAGAGCTTTGCTTCACGGGCAGCCCAGTTAGGGAGAAGAGACCGAGTCCAATCCGGCTACGGGAAGGCCTAGAAGACTTACCGACTTAGGCCCATAGTGTTACTTGTAGTTCAAGATGTACTCTGTAACCGACCCTCTGTAACTGACTATTGAGCCTTTAGGGCACCCTCAATAGTATACAATCTCAACTCACAAAGGCGAACCCTTGTAACCCATATTCCGGCTCTGCCGTATTACTGGATTGCTAGAAGGAGTAGGATCCTTCCAAAGCCGGCGGATTCGAACCTGGGTAAACTTGTGTGCTCACCGTCTCGGAACACCGTACGTCTCACACCCCTCTCTTCCGCACGCCTCGAGGACCCCCTCATGGCGTACTTGTCATCAATCCGACGACATCCATGAGTTCTTCTTCTTCTTTTCCTGAAAGTTTAGCACTGATAATAACAGGAAATTCATTTGTATCATCTAGAAACCTGTATTTGAGATTATCTGGTAGAGTCTTCCACTCTAGGGGTGGTAGTTCCTCATCCCCTCTCTTTTCTAGCTCTTCAAAAGCCTCATCAGTTGGAGGTTCCATTATGGGAAGTGAATCGAATTCATCTTCTATTTTTTCCAAGGACTTTTCCTCCATAACTATTTCTTCATAATTTGGAACCTCATTTATTTCTTCTTCTTGATTACAAAAGAAAAGAGCCGCCATTTCTTACATAGTTCTCTCTTCTTCTTCTTCTTCTTCTTCTTCTTCTTCTTCTTCTTCTTCTTCTTCTTCTTCTTCTTCGTCTACTTGTATTTGCGGAGGTCTGTCTTTAAATTTGGAAAAATGGAATTTATTTTCCATTCCCAAGCTTAAGAGACACACTCTCCTTCTTGAAATTGACATAGGCACCTATATCACCCAAAAAGTTCTTCCAAATATAATAGGGCAAAGAGTGTCAGCTGGCATATCAACAACTACAAAATCGATGGGAAAGTCTTTATTGACAATTGTGACAGTTGCATCTTCAAGTACTCCCATTGGAATTCTAAGATTTTTATTGGCTAACATAACTGTCATATCATTATTTTTAATTTTAGCCGGTTCTATTTCTTCTTTTATTTATAAATAGAAATCATAAGATATAACATTAACTTTGGTGCCAAGATCACATAAACGGTAATGCAAGATTTCTTTAAATATGCAAGGAAGAATAGGCATACCCACATCTTTTACCTTTGTTTTACCTTCAACCAATATGGAAGTCTCTTCATCAAGTTCAACTATGTTACAATGTACGTACATAGCCATAATTTCTTCCTTGGTTACCTCTTCATATTTGGTTTCCTCCAGATGTTCCACGACTTCTAGCATTTTTTCTTCTTCCTTTTTATCCTGTACTGCTTTGACCTGTTCATATTCAAGAATATGCTTTCATGCAGTGTTAGGAAAGGGCATTTCATTTATTGGTTCTAAGGAGGCCAGTGTTGCTTTATCTTCTCTTTTCTTCTCAGGTTTGAGTGGTGGATCATACTTGAGCGGTCCCTCTTTTGGAGGTTTAATATGTTCTGTAAATGCTTTAACAACTTGCAACACAAGATCTGAATCCAAGTAAAGTTCTTTAGATAATTCTTTAACATGGCCTTTTTTATTGTAGTCATGAATACAATCATGTCCTATTTCTACGCCTCCTTCACTTCCTATACCAAAATTTCATGAAACTCTATGATCATGAATTCTATTAAGTAAAGCTCAAGCTTTAGGTATAGGAAGATTCATAAAGGGTCCTTCCACGAACGAGTCTAGTTCAATTTTATTAGATTCAATTAAACCGCCATAAAATATATGCAATAAATACCATTCAGGTAAATCATGATGAGGACATAGACGTAGTAAGTCTTTAAATCTGATATAAGCTCTTACTAGTCCTGCATTAAAACGGTTTTTCCAAGTCATTATAAGACGCCTGATTCCAAAAGATTTTGACAATGGATAATATTTTGCTAGAAATTCACAGGCTAGATTATCCCAAGTAGTAGTGGCTTCAGGTGGTAGAGATCTATACCATGAGATAGCTGTACTAATCAAAGTCTGACTAAAAAGTTTAACCCTTACCTCATCGGTGGTATATCCCGTCAATAGAAAAGTGCCACATATATCTTTGAAACATGCAATATGCTCATATGGATCAGGATCTTGTTCATCTCTAGTAAATTGCTTCTTATGTAGAGTACTAAGTAGTAGAGGATTTATTTCAAACACCCTTATCTTCTCATTGGAGTTGTCTCTTTTATAAATATCATAGGGCTTCCTAAAGTAATTGAGTGGGTTAGCACTAGTCATATGCTCAAACTCCATCATGTTGGTGGGAACCTTTAACTCAAAACAAAATTTAGCATGACAAGAATAAATAAGCAAAAACTAAAAGGCCTACAACACTTAGCTCCCCGGCAACGACACAAGAAAATAGCTTGATGACTGCAAGTGCACATATTGTTTGTAGCTAGTTTTGAAATAAAGATATCGATCCCACAGGTAGCAGGAGTCTGAAGTCTAATAACTCTTGAAATAAAAATTATGATAGAAATGCTAGATTAAGTTCTAAGTAACAAGATAAAATGCGAGTATTGTGTAAAAAGGTGTTTTGGAGTTTTAGGTATAAGAGCAATAATAAAGTAAAGCAAAATAACTTAATACAGAAAGTAAGTATCACATATGTAAGAGAGATTGGAGCTGCAATAGGGAAAAAGCATTCTCAAGGAGTAGCGGATACACCACGAGTATTATAAGGATCTAAGATAAAGATTATCATCATGAACATCTTACAGGTACTCGAGTTTGGCATATACGTTCTAGGTATAGAAGAATCCCACAGCGTTACTAGGGCCCAATACAGGATTCGGGTGACTCATGGAGACTCTGATTGCTTGCAGCACAAGATGAAGGTTAAGATAGAAAGTTTAAAGGGACAAACCCTAATCTGTAACCGACTCGACTTGCTACCCGAGACCTAGCCTATCTATATAAAGGCTAGGAGGGGGCAGCGAGGAGGACAATCACAACCCTAGTTTCCACAACCATCGCCAGATTGCATCTGCGCACCCCCTATAACTTTTGAATCCCTCAATAATTCGAAGAGCAGACAAGCAGGAGTAGGGACCTCTACGAGGCCTGAACCTGGGTAAACCTTGCGTCCTTGTGTGCTTGTTTGCTAGCTGATTGATGCCTCCAGTGCTCCCTCCTTTTCCAAAACCCAAGTCCATAACAATGGGCATTGATGAGTTAACCCCTCGTCAATTGGCGCCGTATGTGGGAACTAGGAGTGCTGATGTTGTGGCTTCTTCGGCCCCATCAACCGCGATCTAACTCTGCAACAATAGAGATTCGCCACCTCTTCGGCGCCTTCAATTTCACCATCCACATGCCGGCCACTCGCCCGGCTTTCGAGTTTGTGGGTGATGGGATTGGCCTGGCGACTGGGAGCTTACGCTTTCAAGTTGGTCAGCTAGGCAAACTTTGCGTCCCTGATCAACTAACGGTTCTCGCGATTTCTCCAGCATCGTGGTTTCCCCCGCCAATCGGCACCCTAGGCGAGCTCAATGCCCCAACAAAAGTTGGGAGCACTGACAGCGACAGTTGTCGCGGATCCGATCTAGGTGATCTGGCCACAGAAGATGGAGCCTACGGCTCTAGATCTGAAAGTTATGGGAGCAACAAATTCCCCAATCACTTTATGTGCGCCGTCATCAACGCAGGTGACACCGGTGTCAATCGCGACAACACCGGCACTAGACCAACCAAAGGCAAAAACGGTGGCCCCGCCAACGGCGCGCCCACTAACAATGGGACAGATGGAGACCCAAACCTCACGGCAAATGAGCGCACCGAAGAGCGCGTGCTGATCAAGCTCAACGACAACGAGTTGGCCCGCTGTCGAGAGGCTCTACGGGGCAATCCCCTCCCCCTAAACTCATCACAACAAATGCTAATGGGCTACCATTGGCTGCTTAAGGAGGAGTACAAGCTCCAACAGCAAGTAATCGCGCAACTCGACGCGCGTAGAAAGGCAGCGGACGAGTCGATCCTTCGACGGGCTCAACTCTCTTCCATGGGAGGATTCTCCTCCAAGGACAACGACTACGTGGCCGCCAAACGGCAATCTCGACTCGCCCATCTCACCGACAAGGAGCGAGAAGAAGCCGCGAAAGTCCTCAACTTCGGCTCCATGACGGTGGATACGTGGGGCAACGTGCTCCCAAAAACACTTCAAGCAGCGGTGACAATGGCCACCTTGTACCTCCTCAACAACCAGCCACCAGTTGGGGATCCGCGAGCTTCCATGCACCCATCTATGATCGTGGGCTTGGGGCTAGTCAAAGCTGCCCTCGTCAAGGAGACAACTCCGGAGCCGAAGAAAAGTAAAGCTCTGGACAAGTATTACTATTCATACTCCTCTAGCAACGATAACCACGATCTTTCACAGCAGCGCCGCTCAGAGCGGCATGACTGCGACTACAACGTGCGCGATGATATCACGCAGCGCAAGGTCGACAAGATGCACGTGAGGCGTGCCCGTTTGACTGACTCGTAAGATGACGAAGTAGAGCTCGGCGACGCCAGATGCTTCAGCAGAGCCATCAGGCAGAAGCGAATGCCTAAGGGGTTCAAACTCCCATCATAGAACCCAAAGTTTGACGGCTTACAGGACCCGAAGATCTGGCTGGAAGATCACATCTCCTTCGTCAGGCTACATGGCGGAAGCTCAAGAACGACAATGCAATGCCTACAACTACAGCTGCAAGGCGCCTCCCGTGCATGGATCAACAATCTCCCACACCGATCAATTCGCAGCTGGGAAGAGCTGGTCTACAGCTTCGTGTGCAACTTAAAGGGAACTTAAAAAAGGCCCGCATCAATCGAGGAACTAAGAGGCTGCCACCAGAGGTCTGGAGAGACGCTGCGCTTGTACATCCAGAGATGGTCCTTCATCAAGAACTCCATAGAAGATATCTCTGAGGATCACACAATCGACACGTTCAACGACGGCGTTCACCATAGAGAGCTCAGGGAGGAGCTGGGTCGCTCGAAGCCCAAGACAATTGACCACCTGATGGAGATCACGAATCGGCGGGCCGACGGAGAGGACTCGGTGAAAACACGTGCCTACTTCGATGACGATGACGACCTCGGCGCAGACATGATCGCTGAGGGAAACGTCGAATGCGCGTCTACGAGGATCGTGAACAGGTCGACATGGTTACAACTAGCAACACCGACAAACACGACGACAACCACAACAGCAGATACCGCAGCAGTGGATACAGCGATAGCGGGAAAACCACGCAAGTGTGGCAGCATCGCACTCTCGACGAGGCACCTACAAAAAACTATCCGGACCGTGCAACAGACACTTCTACATCGACAAGCATGACGTCAAGAAAAAGTCCAGCCAACTTCTCAAGGACTGCCGCGAGTTCTTCAAGCTCCACGAAGGCCTAGCACGGATGAATCGCGACGCGATCAACCAGGGCTACAGAGTTGCCCCGGGCGCCGTGGCTCATGGAGCTCCACCACCACCACCTAGACCACCACCAACTGCGGCTGCACCAGTGCAGAACCATGGAGGAGAGCCATATCCGCGAGCGCTGGGTAGCATGGGGATGATCCAAAAAGGGCGCCCCTCATATCAAGTGCAGAAGGATACCACTTGCCAAGACAATTTGGCGATAAACTCTCCGCCCTCCACGACTGAGTACCTCAGTGGAAGAGAGTCATGCATCACCTTCGACATGCGTGACTATCCGCGCTAAGTACCTCACCCAGGGCACTGTCCCCTCATACTCGAGGCACAGATTGGGGGCTTCGATATGAGTTGTGTCTTCATGGATGGCGGAAGGGGCATCAACCTCATGTTCGCAATTACCTTGTGCGCAATGAGGATCCCTTTGACATGTGGCGTGTACCCCATAGGCAAGATCAACCTCGACGTCATCTTCGGCACACTGCAAAATTTTCGGCGAGAGCGCATCGACTTTGAAGTTGTTGACTGGCCTTCACAGTACCACTACATCCTCGGGCGCGTCGCGTTCACGAGGTTCATGGCGGTACCAAATTACGCCTACCTGCAGATGAAGATGCCAGGCCCAAACGGTGTCATCACAATCAACGGAAGCTTCGAGAGGTCTGACAGCTGCGATAGGAAATTCAACAGAATCTCCCAGTCCTTCGGCATGCAAGAGGAACTCGCAAGGTTGAATGAGTCGACACAAAACAGTCCGCCTCCCCTGAGCAAGCCAAGCTCACCTGACCTATCCTTCGACTCGTTAGTGCACACCAAGAAAGTCCATGTCCACCCAACGGACCCAACAAAGACGTCCCTCATCGCCAACAACTTGAGTCTCGCATAGGAACTAGCGCTCATCGAATTCCTCCGTGAGCGCTGGGAAATCTTCGCCTGGTGTCCAGCAGACATGCCAAGAGTTCCTAGGGAATTCGCCGAGCACTCACTCAACGTGAATCCATACGCAAGGCCAGTCAAGCAAACAATACGATGACTGTCTAAACCAAGAGCAAAAGTGGTCGGTATGGAAGTCAATAGACTCCTCGATGCAAAATTCATACACGAGATCAAGGAAAGCACTTGGCTCTCAAATCCAGTGCTTGTGCCTAAAAAGGTCATGGATATCATGCGGATATGCGTGGACTTCACATCCTTGAACATGCAATGCCCGAAGGATCACTTCCTGTTGCCACGGATCAATCAGATAATCGACTCCACTACAGGATGCGAGTGCCTCTGCTTCCTCAACGCCTACTCAGGCTACAATTAGATTCGAATGAAGGAGGAAGACCAGGAGAAAACAGCGTTCGGAACACCCTATGGTGTGTTCTTCTATAACACGAGCCACCTATCAGTGGTGTATGCAGGCCTGCCTCAAGAACCAACTTGGTCGCAATATCCAAGTATACATCGATGACATCATCATCAAAACCAAAGAGGAAGCCACGTTACTCGATGATCTGCGCGAGACCTTCGATAACCTCGATCGCTACTGGATCAAGCTAAATCCGGACAAATGCGCCTTCGGCGTACCATCTAGGCAACTGCTCGGGTATCTCATCTCTGCGAGAGGGATCGAGGCAAACCCAAAGAAGATAAAGGCCATACTGGCCATGGAGAAGCCGAAAAACGTAAAAGGCGTCCAGCAGCTGGCTAGACAAATCATGGCGCTCAGTCGATTTATCAGTCGAATGGGCGAAAAGGCACTGCCCTTCTATCAATTTCTTCGTAAAGCTGACAAGTTTGAGTGCACAGCCGAAACACAAGAGGCATTCGAAGACCTCAAGCGTCTACTGTCCACCTCGCCAGTATTGTTGACGCCTCGTGAAAAGGAGCCGTTGTTGCTATATATCTCTGCCACCAACAAGGTGGTCAGCACCGTGCTCGTGGTGGAGCGAGCGGAAGAAAATAAAGTCCACGGGGTACAATGCCTAGTCTAATACCTTAGCGAGGTGCTCACACCAACAAAGCAGCGGTACCCGCACTACCAGAAGCTGGTGTACGGCGTCATTATGACGGCCAGACGACTGCGCCACAACTTCCAGGAGCACCCAATCATGGTGGTGAACGCCGCCCTACTCGGGCAATACTCAACAACCCCGACGCCATGGGACGAGTTGCGCTCTGGGGAATCGAACTGTCTCCACGAGACATCACATATGAGAAGCGCGATGCGATCAAATCGCAAGTTCTCGCGGACTTCCTCGTGCACTAGATGGAGAACCAGCTCCTCGACAAGGCAAATATGTCCTACCTATGGACAATGCACTTCGACGATCCAAGTGAAAGGAAGGAGCTGGCGCAGGTGTCATACTAACATCACCCCAAGGTGACAAGATGAGGTACGTTCCGCAAAAGCAGTTCACAGCCTCCAACAATGAAGTTGAATACGAACCCTTGCTCCATGGGATTCGGATGACGAAAGCCTGCGGCGCCAAGTGACACTTCATCTATGGTGACTCCAAACTAGTGGTCAACCAAACAATGAACGAGTGTGATGCTATGAGCGACAACATGATAGCCTACCGTGACCTGTAAGACACACTCGAGGGAGACTTTGACGGCTGCGACCTATGCCACGTCGACCGCGAAAGCAATGAGGAGGCGGACATACTCGCCAACATCGGTTCCACCTGTGCCCCAGTGCCACCTGGAGTATTTCTAGAGCGCATCTGCGAATGCTCCATCAAGCCCAAGCCTCCAGAGAAGAAGGCAAGAACGCCAATGGAATCGGGGGCTACGCCACCCAACGAGCCAATGGCACTCGATGACATAGAGCCAGACACACACGACTCGAAGGTCCCATGGAGGTCGTGATGATCGAGCCATCCTGGACGCAACCATATGTCACATACTTTCTCAGCAAAAGGTTGCCAGATGACCCGACTGATGTGCGTCATATAGCACAACGATCCAAGGCATTCGCCCTTATCAATGGCGAACTGTAAAAGCGCAGCATCACAAGAGTTCTTCAGCGGTGCATCTCCAACGGGGACGGCAGAGGAATCCTCCTCGACATACATGAAGGCACTTGCAGCCATCATGCTGACAGTCGCGTCCTTGTCGCCAAAACTCTACAAGCGAGATTCTACTGGCCAACAGCCATGCGTGATGCCAAGGACATCATCCAGCGCTGCAACGCTTGCCAACGATTTGCGGATAAACCGCACGCACCTGGAGCGGAGCTTAGGCCAATACCTGTGGCTTGGCCTTTCGTGCAATGGGGACTCGACATGGTCGGCAAGCTCCAGAGATCCTCACGAGGAGGATACGTCTACCTCCTAGTTGTGGTCGACAAATTCACCAAATGGATTGAGGCTATGCCGGTGACAAACCAATCGGGAGCCAGCACTGGTTCTTTGAGTCCATTGTCTTCCGCTTCGGGGTGCCACATAGCATCATCACAGACAATGGGACCAACTTCACCTCCATGGAGTTCCAGAAATTCTATGAAAACCTGGGAATAAACATTAGCTACGCCTTAGTGGCCCACCCTCAGACCAACGGTCAAGTCGAAAAGGCCAACGGCCTCGTCTACGACAGAATCAAGAAAAGGCTCCTCCGGCCACTCCGACAAGCTGCTGGGTGCCGGCCAGACAAGCTGCAATCAGTACTTTGGAGCCTGCGCACAACTCCAAACAGCGCCACAGGCTACACTCCGTTCTTCATGGTGCACGGTGCTGAAGCGGAAATACACAAAGAAGTGCATTACAAAGCCCCACGGGTGATTGCATACAGCGAGAAAGAATCAACTCTCGCACTCGAAGACTCCGTCGACCTCCTCGATGAGGAACACGAGATTGTGGTGGAGAGATCCACGATCTACCAGCAGAACCTCCACAACTACCACAGCTGAAGGCAACGGCCCAGATCCTTCATCGAAGGAGACCTGGTCCTGCGACTGAAGCAGCAAGGGCACCTCAAATTCGAGTCACCTTGCGAAAGACATTACGTGAATACCGAAGTAATCCCAGGTGGTGCCTATCATCTTAAAGTCTTCAAGAGCGGAGTCGCATACTCCAACCCCTGGAACGTCGCGCAACTGCATTGTTTCTACCCTTAGATGTTTTTCACTTTACAAATAAGGCCATTCAGCCAGGCTACTTAGCCACACATTGTACCTCGTGATATTCTACGAATAAATAAAGCTAAGTGCCCCAAACCCTAGGTTTCTGCTTTCCTTGCAATTATTTTACTCGGTGGCTGCGCCACCCTTTACATCTTGTTCTATGAACAACACAGGAATCCTGAGTAGCTGACGCACTACCAATCGAACCCTTGATAAACACCAACCCAGCTACAACGCACCTGACAGGTTGGTAAGGTGCTGAGATGAATACACGTCAGGCTAACGAAAAGGACCTGTATCTTACAATACACTCGAAAAATATACAAGCTAGCAAGCTCTTTTAATGGGTATCAAACACACCCGCCATAATCATATGAATTTTACAACACTTATACACCTATGTGCAGGATACAAACTACACTACTGCTGCAAAAGGAGAACATTTGTTTGATCTTCAAAGAAATCGACGATATCTTCGGCTGACCGATCATCCGCCTGGTAGTGTGGGACCATGTTCCAGGTTATCCCTTCTGGCGGCGGCGGCCCAGCGGCAACAACCACGACATCCACATCTGGTCGATGCAAACGAACAAGCGCCAACACAGTCTTGGCACCTACAACCAATTTCTGGCGCACGCACTCGCGAACTGCACAGATATCTTGGAACTTCGCTGGCAAAGCTAGCAACATTGATGGCACTGTGTCCATAGGAAACATCACTTGGAAGATATGCCTAAAGCATGACTGCGCTCTCTTCAAACACCGAAGCACTTGCGAGACACGATCCTGCAGCGTTGCCAACGCGACTGCGTGGCCATGATCCACCCAGAAGTACCCGCTAGCTTGCAGCTGCTCCTGGGTCAGTTTATGCAGGCGAATGGCAACCCGATCCCTCTCATCCTGCGGATGACAAGCGCTAACAACTACAAGAAGCAAGAGAAGAGCATAAGACAGAGCATTGCCGCGAATGGCCAAAGGAAAGGAAAGGAAGATAGAAAACTAACACTTAAATTGCTCGTTCAACTGCGCAACTTCGTCGAGGAGACACTTCTCGCGAGTAGTGGCCTTCTCGGCTTTCGACTTCCACACATCCGTGTTACCGCGGATAATGGGCAACTCTCGCTCCAACTGCTTTATGCGATCGCGCAGTCGTGCAAGGAGCGATAGCTCCTCCACCTTTGAACGCGGTCGCGCCGCAGTTTCATCGGTAGGAGGAGAGTCAGGATGACAACTCGAAGGACCCTATTATAGCCAAACAAGAGGCGAATAAGACCAAGCATACATTAACAAGGGGTACATTCAAATTCAGCAAAGTATTAACACGGGAACCCCCACAAAACATTATTCAGCCAAAGGGAAGCTGTACTATTACATATGGCAGCTAAGGCATGTCCTGCTTATTCGACTTCTACTTCGACTTTGACTTCGGGGGCTTCCTCGAATCTGTTGTGGTATCTAATGGCACAGACTTCCCAGTGGTGGCCCCAGACATCGCAGCCTTTGCAGCCTTCACTCACCGCAGCTCCTCATAATATTTGGCGACTTTCTCGATGAGACGAGGCCCATATTTACTGCATGTAGTGGAGAAGGGAGCGAACACTACTTGCTGGCCATCTGCATCGACAGGCATCCCCTTGGAGATCGTGCTTGGGTCCAGCTCTGCACCATGTGCTTGTGCCATCACGAGTGCCATGGTGGCGCCGACGGACTGCTGGGCATTCTTGAAGTCCATCGGGATGCCTTCTACGAAGGATTCCACCAAGACAGCATGATTTTTGATTAAGATGTCCTTGGAAACCATATCCTCTCGGAGGCTTCTCCGCATGCCCTAGGCTTTCCCGAGCATGTCTTGGAGGGAGACACTTCAGTCCTCAACTGCGGCCATGGCGCCAGCCAAGGCATTCGCGCGACGCAAGGCCTGGGCATCGAAGCTTACGCCCACAACATCTGAAAAACACAAGGTATCAGCATATTGACATAAAAAACAAAAACAGGGAGAAATGCAAGTGAAACAGAATAATACCTGAGAGCGCTTCCACAACCGAGAAAAGTTGTTCTATGAACAATTTCTCCGTTTCAGCAGTGGCGGCACACAGATCTTCCTCGCGTTTTTGCGAGTCCTCCAGAGCCGTGACTGCCTCGTCGTGCTTCTTCTCCGCCACGGCAAGTCCCTTCCTGAGGGAAGTAACACGATGGAGAAGCTCATTATGCTCACCTAAAAGGGGCAGAACACGACAACACATGAGTCTACAAACCTCTATTCAAGAAGAGCGGATAGACAAGATTAACACAAACCTTCGACTGCACGATGGCGGTTCCAGCAAGGCATGCTTTCGACCCAAGGCAAGAATCTGCTCTGCGAGGCTTGTGGAATCCTTCATGATCTGCTACATCAAAAGATAAGAAGCATCAGCATTAGCAAAAATGACCAAAGTGTGCACATCAATCAAAATTCGAATGCCAGCAGCAAAAGACACTTACATGCTCCTCCAGGGACTCCGAAGGTTCCTGTCAAGTGGGCGTCTGTGCAACCATCTGGTGCCCCCATCATGGGGGGAACTCGAGGAGTTGGCACCGGAGTGGGCCGCCACCGGAAGAGAAGGAGACCGTACAACCACCTCCTTGTTCTGGGATTTTGTGACTCTAGATTCTTTAACAAATTAGCAGTCATCGGAAGACGATGACGCTGTTTGACTGCAAATGCCCAGCACCAGTTCAGAAGAGAAAATTTCAAGGAAAACAAGATGAACTCGCGAAATATAAAGACTTACCCATCAAAATTCTTGAGGTCAAAGGAATCTCCCGACGACTCCTTCGGCAACCTCAGCTTGTTCCTTGTGGGGGAGCCATGGCACGCACGTGCATGGGGGCAATTGGCCCCTCCACGGCAGTTGAAGGACCCCCCGGCATCGACGGTGAGAAGGCATCCGAGCTCCTACTACAGGAATGCTTGCGAGTCCCGTGATCACTGGACTCGGGGGCTTCCTGTTCCTCCCCAATTGGGACAGTGGAGCCTGACTCGTCCTCTTCCTCCACTTCGCGTGAGATAACTCCTTCAGGCTGAGGAGGCAAGCTGGCAGCAACTTTCCAGTCCTACAATCAGAAGAACATCAGTATATCAAACACCTAACAGGCAATCGAAAATCCAGAAAACTTCATAGAAAAAATCTACCTCAGGTGGAGGATTGCTGGTGTCGAATGGAGGCACGACGGAGTCGCTTGGGAGATCGTCCTTGGTGGTGTACTTGGTCACCAGCCGCAACCTCCTGTCCACTTCACCCGAAGAAATGCCCTCCATAGAAATGCGAGTGACATTGCCCGTACCAATCTAGCAGTACATCGGGTGTGCCCTGGCCTGCAGAGGTTGTACACGGCGGCACAACCACATGCATATAAGTTCAGCTCCACCTTCTTCCTTGACTATGCGGTGTTCGAGGTCGTAGACACACTGATACAACATCTCTGTCTCCTTGAATTCATCGAGCATCACAACATTCTTCCAGTATCGCCTCCTCTTGCAGGATGCCACTGGATCGAAGGGCGCGAGTCCGTAGTGCTCCCCATCGGCCTTCTGGTCATGGACATAGAACCACTTATCCCTCCACCCTTGGACAGACAGAGTGAGCTTGATGGTGAAATAAGTG
This sequence comes from Avena sativa, assembly GCA_916181665.1. Lineage (NCBI taxonomy): Eukaryota > Viridiplantae > Streptophyta > Magnoliopsida > Poales > Poaceae > Avena > Avena sativa. The sequence goes on along the minus strand of OV702289.1, from coordinate 419,080,646 downwards.
ACGTTGGTGTTGACGTGGATCCCATAGCCTCCTACGTCATAGACTACTGAACCCGACCCTGATTGACGTTTGAGCTTAAAAAGCTCCTTGAAGAGACTGAAGTGTGGCTCGATTCCGAGCCAGCACTCGCAAAGAGTGATGAAGCAGGCGATGTGGATAATAGAGTTTGGGGACAGCTGGTGCAGCTGGAGCCCGTCGAAACAAAGAAGCCCCCTAATAAACGGATGCAGGGGGAGAGAGAGAGGCCGCGAATGATAAATGCAAGGAACATCACTCGAAAACCTGCGGGAGGACTAGGGATTATCTCATCAACAGGAATGCGAGAGTCATCCTCGACGGCAGGAAGCGCCCCATCCTGGCACTGTGTGAACAGCTCCAATGGCTTGATGGTGGATGGGCGCCTTGACCCATTGGTGACGCGAGTGACCGTGCCCTTCTTCTGCCCCTCCGTGGTGGCAGCACTGGTGCCCGTGGTGGCGGCGCCCTTCTTCTTGGGCGCCACAATGGCAGCAGCAGATCCAGCGGCGGCGCCTCCCTTCTTCTTGCCCATCTTGCACTGGCGATGTGAGGGCAGGAAGTAAGTAGGGAAGGTGCGGAGTTGGTCCAGCGCCACAGAGGAGCGGTGAGCAATGGAACAGCAAGAACATCAAGAATAGCAATGGTGGAGATGCACGAAGGACAAGAAGATGTGGGGAAAATTACCGCACGGTGAATCCCTACTTAACCTCTCAGCAGATGCCATCCAACGGCCAGGAGAAAATCAATCCAGCACGTGGCACACATCGACGTCGACGCGTGGAAAGGGTAACTCATGAACCATCGCTCCACTCCGCCCATTACACGCGAGAATCAAGGAGACATAGTTAAACCAGAAGATTACGCACGCCTGGTCAAATCCAAGTCAGAGAATGGGACCCACTACTCGTCACATCCCATCAAAGCCGCTCACGCGGGCAACTGAGGTCATCTCACCATCAGCAATGACGTCATCAACTCCAGTAGGAGCACTTTTTGACTGCTTTAGTCCTTACTCGAGTCTTCGACTCAACCAAGCACTCGGGGGCTACTCCTAACAGGAGCACTGGCCGCGCACCCGATGAAATTTTCTTTCTAAGACATTGAAGAACCCTTCACTCAAATCAACGATTCGACTGTGGACTCCGGGTTACTCCCATAGGGAGCGCTGAAAGCACATTCGACTGAAATAAAGAAAAAAGACGACAACAGTCGCAAAAATACTTATAGTCCCACTCGAGTCTTCGACTCGAATAGGCACTCGGGGGCTACTCCCATAGGGAGCGCTGGTCGCACACCCTATGATTTTTTCTTACACAAAACTACGTGTTGACAACATCTACACACGAAAGCGTCAGCGACTCCGCCTCATAACGTCCTTGCAAAGAGACTGTGTCTCCTGGGTCACCTGAATCATCTCCGCGATAAGACCTGAATAAGGCCTGGCAATGCATTTGCTGCGCTCTACCAGAAAATATCTGTGCCTACAGGTATGATGAAATACGCCTTGACGGACACGTCGAGTGCTCACACTTATACACTAGGATTCGAACTCCTGTAAGACCTCCACGGCCTGAGTCGAATTACACCAGCACTTTTCCGAATTCGAGTCTAGGGACTCGAGTTTGAGTAGATTGTGTTCCCTAAGGCAGTTAATTGATCCCGATGCATCGGATGAGTCAGGCACGTATATCAATAATCCCTATCACATCAATCAAATCACACGAAAATATGCTCAGCTGTGCACTCGAAAGACTTCCTAAAGTCTCCATTCGAATCTACGATTCCACTGGGCACTCGGGGGCTACTGACATGGGCATACCTTAGAGCTACTCGAGTTTGGCATATACGGTCTAGGTATAGCAGAAGCCCATGGCATTACTAGGGCCCAATACATGATTTGGGTGACCCATGGAGACTCTGATTGCTTGCAGCACAAGACGAAGCTAAGATATCAAGTTTAAAGGGACAAACCCTAATCTGTAACCGACTCGACTTGCTACTCGAGACCTAGCCTATCTATATAAAGGCTAGGAGGACAATCACAACCCTAGTTTCCAAAAACATCGCCAGATTGCATCTGCGCACCCCCTGTAACTTTCGACTGCCTCGATAATTACAATAGAAGACAAGCAGGAGTAGGCACCTCTACGAGGCCTGAACCTAGGTAAACCTTGTGTCCCTGTGTGCTTGTTTGCTAGCCAATTGATGCCTCCAGGGCTCCCTCCTTCTCCAAAACCCAAGTACATAACAATGGGCATTGATGAGTTAACCCCTCGTTAATGTATGTGTGGCAGGAACTCCGTATTTGGACAGTTAGGAAACAACCGCTCCTCTCATCATCCTCATAACCACAGCAGTTAGCAATCGTCATCAATCGAGTTACTGCGCTATTAAGGGACGTAATCCTGCAGGACATATCCCATGGCATGGATAGTGTTCCGTGAGTTTCCTCGGTTTCCGAAGTTGATACGTAAGGGGTGACAACAACTTTGTTGTCACTGTAAGTGCTAGCACACCTTCGTCTACAAACTAGTAGTTCCCTCCATCAAGTCCCCACGAGAGGAAAATATTGAGAGGTGCACTTCTCTCAACATCAAGATGTAGAAAATCTAACACATGGTCATAACAATGAATATCATAATAGACTTTATCTTATTTCAATCTCATACTAGGGTTTCTCCATCTCCCCAAGAACTAGAGATCTACTCGAACATGCAGGCAATCAACATCATAGGAATGGCAATGAAAACAATCATAGATGAATAGTACTTGTATAAATCCATAACGAGTATGGGAATTACAACAAGATCTAGACAAGATGTTGATGGGATGGATGGAGATGGGGGTGATGTAGCGGTGGATGATGAAGATCGATGCCTTAGCCTCCCGAATCTGCGCAGGGCGAAGATGGATCCTTGTGGATGATTTCCCCCTCCAGATGCCTTCCGGATGTGAGGTTTATGCGATTTCTGGGTGTTCTGTATGTCGTCTCCTGGAACCAATTGCATGTGGTGAAACTATTTGATGAGGCAAAGGCGACGCCAACTATAGGGCCGGAGCTATACGGCCAGAAAATGTGCTTCGGTCGTATAGTTGGTCGTTGAACCTTCTGCCTCCCTTGTTCACTTCTGGTTTTCTTCTAGTATTATTAATATTTCCCAAATAAGTGATTTACGTTGTTTTTGACTCCTTTTCTCCATAGTACAACTTCTCCAAGAATTGTATCCATTGGATCCGTCATCTGTACTGATCCTAGTGAAAACAGACATAAAATGTGTGCACGAGCGCCGTAAAATACCAATATCCTAAATCTACAATGCAAAATAATAATGTAAAACATGATGAAAATATGCACTCATCACCTTCCACCATGGGATTGTATGGATGCATCAATATACATGCTTTGCCTTCTAATCCCTGGAAAATCAAGTCCTGGAAAGGACTTTGATATCTTTTTGCAGCCTCTGCTAGATGATTTCCATTAGCTTTGGAACAGTGTGCATTCATACGATGCATTTCAAAATGAAATGTTTGATCTTCGTGCAACGATTCTTTGGTGTACCCATGACTACCCAGCTTGTAGCACTGTAACACCCTCAAATCGGCCCTATGCAAGTTTTAGCCCTTTCCGCCAAACCCGCATAGAAACAATTCAAGGACGCCCACCAGGCACTTTCATGCGGGTGGAAAACAAAGTAATAGCATTACACAACAGTCCTCGATGGGACCCACAGAACAGATATATATATATACAACACGACTCCTTGAGTCAAGCATACAGATATACAGTACAAAGATCCAAATCACCTTGAAAACGATAGAGCGTCCGACTACGGACAAGATGCAAATGGGGCTAAGAGCCCTGAAGAATAACCAATGGCGTCCATAACCCTGCCCAGGCCAAGCCGGAAGGGTAACCCTGCTAACCACGGCGATCTCAAACCTGCTAATACAAAAGGGGTGCCGACAAAGGGCAAAGGAAAAAGAGGAGCGTCAGTACTGAGGCCAGTACACGGCGAGGCTAGAATTCGGCGGCTCTCGCCTACATAGGTATGGTGGGCTGAAGCGGCAGCGCAGCGGCACTAAACATCCTATAGAGACTCGATACAGCTGGCGGTTATCAGAGAGGGATAAGAAAGACCTATTCGGCTCCAACCTGAAGCTAACACCAAACAAACCCATCCTGGTGTTTCCCCCTCGAGACCAAACGAGGAAGTCAGACCAAGGAACTCACGCCGTTGGCAATTTTACTCATTCCATTATAGTTGCAGCAATTACTAATCAGATATAGATAGCATGAGTCATCCTGATAGCATAAGTAGTGGGCAGTTTTAATCACCATTCCGTTGTAGTTGGAACATTTACTAAACAGATATAATTGTCCTGAGGAATCCCAAAACCCAGCAGTTGTTGGCACTTTTATCACATTCCATTGGAGTTGCAATACTTACTAGGCAGATATAACAAAACAATCCAGATCCAGCAGTGTTGGCATTTTTAATATCCATTCCGTTATAATTGAGCTGATTACTAGTAACATATTAAGTCAAATTTGTAGCACTACTTTAGTTATGCTTGTCTATGATCGAGATACTGTGCTCCAAGTTGTCCATAACCGCGGACACGGCTTTCAGAAAGTTTTACCCTGCAGGGGTGCACAAATAGCAACACACACTCGATCAACCTCGGAAAAACCAACTCAAAACCCAACGAGGCATTCACGACAAAGCGATCATAGGATTCAGAAATATTTCAGGGGGCCACCCCACTAAGCTACCCGCAACAAAGTTGGCCAGCTCCGGAACGGACCCAGGGTTTGCAACGATGGCTGTAAACGACTGGGAACCCGAAAGTGTGACTGGGCTTGTCGATACCGCGAAAACGTGGCGCGATCCAAAACAGTACAGGTGCTCCACGCACAATCTTAAATAAAGCAGTAAAGCATGGCATAAGTACAGGATAGTAATAAAGCCCCAAACTACTTTGTGGCCCCAAGAAATAGAAATGAATCAAGCTCTAGCTCAGGGGGGTCCATAAGGCCTCCCGGATGTGGATAGTGCGAAAAATCAAGGAACAGGTATCAAGTACTCGGGGTACTACGGGACACAAGTGAGCGTGGAAGAACCAAATCACATCTATTGCCCACCGATGCCTCTGCATTAGTTATAGCTAGCATTTTTAATAGTTGTATTTAAAGTCATGATCATCTCGACCATTAAGCATCTCCACCATTAACATCTGCCAGCATTCCAATAACTGTGGTACTCGACAACACGAGATCGCACCTAAGCAAGCGACTACGACTCGCAAGGCCAGCTATCTACCAAACACAGGTAATAGGAGGTGTCCAAGGCAATATCAAGGCTGCACGGGATATAACTGGTGCACGGAAACTAAAGCATCGCGACATGGATAGCAATAGATCAACAAGAGGAAATAAATACTATAAATGCAAAATAGGTAGAAGGGGGAGAGATGCTCGCCTGGCAACACTGCCGGAGATTCATATCCGAAGAACTTGTCGATACTCGCGTCAACTCATCGGCCTAATCCGCGAAGAAGCAAAAACTAGAACAAACACCGGATGCAATATTTAATACTACGGCAGAAGAATCGGCATGTTTATGATATGATGCATGGCATGGCACAGATGCGGTGCAACTAGACAATATTAAGCGGAACCGGGGTCCCGATAATTAATTAGATGGTTCGAGTTATTTAACTACCCCGCAATTTAATTGTTGTCTTAACAGGACAAAACATGGCATCGGTTCGCTACACCAATTTAAATGGAGTTCGGAATGAGACGAAGATATCCCGCATAAACACTCCATATTTAATTTAGATGAATCTCCTAAATACCCCCAACAACCACAATATGTATGCGAGTATGAACAATTTAATATGCAACACGTTTGTATTTCATTTATAAAATAGGGGCTCAGAAATGGGTCACACGTTAGGGGTCGAAGATCTTGGGGTCTCGAGGGATCGGTCTCGGCTTCGGACTCCGGGATCGGGTCTCCAGGGTCTTGGTGTTCGACGGGGTTCGAGCGCGCCGGGATCGGTCTTCGGAGCCGTGTGGCGATCTTGGGGTCAGGATCACGGCCGTGTCGACGCACTTGGGTCTCGACGCCTTTAGGTCCGGGTTCTGGGCGTCCATGAGGTGGTCTTGGGTTTGTGTCTTAGGTCTTGCGTCTTCGGGTCCTAGGAAGAAGAAGCGTCGGGTCCGATGGTGAAGATCATGAGTCCAGACAGGGAACTTGAGGCCAAACACTTGCAACATAGGCTCGCTGCATCTTGCTTGGAACAACAAATCAGCACCAGGGCTTCGGTAGACACATGTACAGGGCGACATGGTCTTGTAGGCCTGGGCGGAGGCGCTGGTGGGGGTCGTCGGTGTCGAGGCGGATAGGGTCGCTGGCCCACCAAGGGGAGCCGTGGAGAGGGGTGTCGAGGACGGCAGGCGGAGTTTAGGCTGAAGGAGAACCTCCGGCGAGGGCGGGCGCACAGAGGCGGCCACGCTCGCGGCACGAGATGCGGGAGCAGGGTTAGGTGGCGAGGCGAGGCCGCTGGTGGCCTCGGGAGGAAGAGGACGAGGGCGCCGCGGGGGATCGAGGGCGTCCCTGTCCCGACGTCTTTTGAGGAGACGAAGAGGGGCACCCCACTGTTGGCGACGAGGAGCTCCAGGCGAGGAGGGTGCCATCTGCGTCGGCGGGGCCTTGGCGGCGCGCGGCCCAGGGAGAGAGCAGGGCGGCAGGCCACGGTTGTAGAGGGAGCCAGCAGGGTCGGGGACGGCCTGAGGTGGTGAAGGGGCGCCGTCAGGGCGACGGAGGAGAACGGTGAGAAGAGGGAACGCGGCGACCGGGGCGAGCGAGAGGAAACAAGGTGGAAGTTGGTGGCGAGAGCGGCGTCAACGCGCGGGGTTCTAGGGCGGAGGAAGGAGGCGGGGAAGCGAGCAGGGAGCGGTGAGCGATAGCAGATAGACGGGGATGGCGGCGGTGATTACAACGCTTGGTAGGTAGGAGGAGGCGCGAGGGAGAGAGAGGCAGGGGAAGGGAAACATGTGACGTGGAAGGATGGGTCCACGCACGTGGTTCGAGGCAGGGAGAGGAGCGAGGTTGTCGTGCGGTAGGGACGGGGTGGCCCGGGGGAACGCTGGCGGCGGGTGGCAATGCGGCCAGGCGGGATATTTGGAGAAGCTGGAGATGGGAAGGTGGCTGGCGGGGCAGGTGGAAAGGATAGACGAGGATTGGGGAATGGTTGCGGTCAGGTGTTGGTGAGGTGGCGATGAGGGTTGCATGTGTGCCTGGGTGCTTGCACGCGTGCATGTTGCGTGCCTGGCGGCGGCGGCAGGAGGGAGCTGTGGTGGGGTGGATCGGGGTGTGGTCGGGTCTGGGGTAGGTAGAAGCTAGGGTAGATGCGTGGTTAGGGTTTAGATAGGATAGGATTAGATTTTTATCTGGAGGTGGCCGTTTGTGTTTTCGGGCCTGGCGGGCTGCCTCCTAAAAACAATTTTCAAATATTTTATTTATTTTAAACGGGGCTTTTGAAAACCATTTGTAGATGAAACAAAATATTCCGGAGACCCGGGTTTTAATTTGAAATAAAGATGGGGGAATATGTAATAATCAAAATAGGCTTTTAGAAAATAGCTTTAGACAAACAGATGCATAATGATGACGATGCTCAAATGCAATGTGGCATGATGACATGAGGATGCGGTCATGCTGATGCAATGCACAAAAACACAGCGATTTTCTAGTAGTGGTTTTTGCGGGGCGCCACAATTCGACACCACTAACAATGGATCTCGTCCTCGAGATCCGCCTCATGGTACCGGAAAGAAGGTCGGCAATCTGAATCCTCTCGCTTCGTGCAGATCCTCGCGACACCACTAACAAGAGGTCGTTGTCCGTGATCGTCGAGAGAACACTCCGAGAAAAAAAGGACGAAGGTAAAGGTATCCACAAGTAAAGCCACCTCTAACTTCGATAGAAAGAGAGAACCGATGCATTCTCACCCACTTCAATGTACACGAGCAAATAGAGTGAGTAGTCGGTATGGGGGCCAATCCATCACGCACCCAAACTATTACTCCGCACAATCAGTAGAAAAGCGTGCAACCATTCTCGGAATCAGACTGAAGATCTCGACACTCGAGGTTCAGAAACAAAGGAGTGATGCAGGCTCTGCATCGGATCTGGCGTAGATGATTTCGTCGCGTTGGAGAACACCGGAGATCATAAATAAGAAACAAAGAATGGTACCACAGATAAAGGATCACTCAGATAGCATGAAATCCGGAGGTAGAAACACCGTTGCCAAAGGACGAAGCGAAACCCTGAAGGTACGACGGAAACCCAACCACGAGAATTCCTGGACATGAAGAAAAGATAAGAGAACAGATCCAAAACACACAGAGGTAAGAGGAGAACAGCAGAGGGATAAGGAGTAAAAGCTGACCTAATCAGATCTATCCGACCGATTTTGCAAAATAGTTTTGATACTCTACTTCGGCCGTTAGCTAGGTTATCCTACAGGCTGGACTTGTGGGGTATCGCAACTGCTGAGCTCTGATACCACTCTGTAACACCCTCAAATCGGCCCTATGCAAGTTTTAGCCCTTTCCGCCAAACCCGCATAGAAACGATTCAAGGACGCCCACCAGGCACTTTCGTGCGGGTGGAAAACGAAGTAATAACATTACACAACAGTCCTCGATGGGACCTACAGAACAGATATATATATATATACAACACGACTCCATGAGTTAAGCATACAGATATACAGTACAAAGATCCAAATCACCTTGAAAACGATAGAGCGTCCGACTACGGACAAGATGCAAATGGGGCTAAGAGCCCTGAAGAATAACCAATGTCGTCCATAACCCTGCCCAGGACAAGCTGAAAGGGTAACCCTGCTAACGACGGCGATCTCAAACCTGCTAAAACAAAAGGGGTGCCGACAAAGGGCAAAGGAAAAAGAGGAGCGTCAGTACTGAGGCCAGTACACGGCGAGGCTAGAATTCGGCGGCTCTCGCCTACATAGGTATGGTGGGCTGAAGTGGCAGCGCAGCGGCACTGAACATCCTATAGAGACTCGATACAACTGGCGGTTATCAGAGAGGGATAAGAAAGACTTATTCAGATCCAACCTGAAGCTAACACCAAACAAACCCATCCTGGTTTTCCCCCTTGAGACCAAACGAGGAAGTCGGACCAAGGAACTCATGCCGTTGGCAATTTTACTCATTCCATTATAGTTGCAGCAATTACTAATCAGATATAGATAGCATGAGTCATCCTGATAGCATAAGTAGTGGGCAGTTTTAATCACCATTCCGTTGTAGTTGGAACATTTACTAAACAGATATAATTGTCCTGAGGAATCCCAAAACCCAGCAGTTGTTGGCACTTTTATCAAATTCCATTGGAGTTGCAATACTTACTAGGCAGATATAACAAAACAACCCAGATCCAGTAGTGTTGGCTTTTTTAATATCCATTCCGTTATAATTGCGCTGATTACTAGTCACATATTAAGTCAAATTTGTAGCACTACTTTAGTTATGCTTGTCTATGATCGAGATACTGTGCTCCAAGTCGTCCATAACCGCGGACACGGCTTTCAGAAAGTTTTACCCTGCAAGGCTGCACAAATAGCAACACACACTCAATCAACCTCGGAAAAACCAACTCAAAACCCAACGAGGCATTCACGACAAAGCGATCATAGGATTCAGAAATATTTCAGGGGGCCACCCCACTAAGCTACCCACAACGAAGTTGGCCAGCTCCGGAACGGACCCAGGGTTTGCGACGATGGCTGTAAATGACTGGGAACCCGAAAGTGTGACTGGGATTGTCGATACCGCGAAAACGTGGCGTGATCCAAAACAGTACAGGTGCTCCACGCACAATCTTAAATAAAGCAGTAAAGCATGGCATAAGTACAGGATAGTAATAAAGCCCCAAACTACTTTGTGGCCCCAAGAAATAGAAATGAATCAAGGTCTAGCTCAGGGGGGTCCATAAGGCCTCCCGGATGTGGATAGTGCGGAAAATCAAGGAACAGGTATCAAGTACTCGGGGTCCTACGGGACACAAGTGAGCATGGAAGAACCAAATAACATTTATTGCCCACCGATGCCTCTGCATTAGTTATAGCTAGCATTTTTAATAGTTGTATTTAAAGTCATGATCATCTCCACCATTAAGCATCTCCACCATTAACATCTGCCAGCATTCCAACAACTGTGGTACTCGACAACACGAGATCGCACCTGAGCAAGCGACTACGACTCTCAAGGCCAGCTATCTACCAAACACAGGTAACAGGAGGTGTCCAAGGCAATATCAAGGCTACATGGGATATAACTGGTGCACGGAAACTAAAGCATCACGACACGGATAGCAATAGATCAATAGGAGGAAATAAAGACTATAAATACAAAATAGGTAGAAGGGGGAGAGATGCTCGCCTAGGAACATTGCCGGAGATTCATATCCGAAAAACTTGTCGATACTCGCATCAACTCATCGGCCTAATCCGTGAAGAAGCAAACACTAGAACAAACACCGGATGCAATATTTAATACTACGGCAGAAGAATCGGCATGTTTATGATATTATGCATGGCATGGCACAGATGCGGTGCAACTAGACAATATTAAGCGGAACCGGGGTCCCGATAATTAATTAGATGGTTCGAGTTATTTAACTACCCCGCAATTTAATTGTTGTCTTAACAGGACAAAACATGGCATCGGTTCGCTACACCAATTTAAATGGAGTCCGGAATGAGACGAAGATATCCCGCATAAACACTCCATATTTAATTTAGGTGAATCGCCTAAATACCCCCAACAACCACAATATGTATGCGAGTATGAACAATTTAATATGCAACAAGTTTGTATTTCATTTATAAAATAGGGGCTCAAAAAGGGGTCACACGTTAGGGGTTGAAGATCTTGGGGTCTCGAGGGATCGGTCTTGGCTTCGGACTCCGGGATCGGGTCTCCAGGGTCTTGGTGTTCGACGGGGTTCAAGCGCGCCGGGATCGGTCTTCGGAGCCATGTGGCGATCTTGGGGTCAGGATCCCGGCCGTGTCGACACACTTGGGTCTCGACGCCTTTAGGTCCGGGGTCTGGGCGTCCATGAGGTGGTCTTGGGTTTGTGTCGGAGGTCTTGCATCTTCAGGTCCCGGGAAGAAGAAGCGCCGGGTCTGACGGTGAAGATCATGAGTCCAGACAGGGAACTTGAGGCCCAGCACTTGCAACATAGGCTCGCTGCATCTTGCTTGGCACAGCACAACAGCACTAGGGCTTCGGTAGACACATGTACAGGGCGACATGGTCTTGTAGGCCTGGGCAGAGGTGCTGGTGGGGGTCGCCGGTGTCGAGGCGGATAGGGTCACTGGCCCGCCAAGGGGAGCCGTGGAGAGGGGTGTTGAGGACGGCAGGCCGAGTCTAGGCCGAAGGAGAACCTCCGGCTAGGGCGGGCGCGCAGAGGCGGCGGCGCTCGCGGCACGAGATGCGGGAGCGGGGGTAGGTGGCGAGGCGAGGCCGCCGGTGGCTTAGGGAGGAAGAGGATGAGGGCACCGTGGGGGATCGAGGGCGTCCCTGTCCCGACGTCGTGCGAGGAGACGAAGAGGGGCACCCCACTATTGGCGACGGGGAGCTCGAGGCGAGGAGGGTGCCGTCTGTGTCGGCGGGGCCTTGGCGGCGCGCGGCCTAGGGAGAGAGCAGGGCGGCAGGCCACGGTTGTAGAGGGAGCCAATAGGGTCGGGGTCGGCCTGAGGTGGTGAAGGGGCGCCGTCGGGGGGACGGAGGAGAACGGTGAGAAGAGGGAACGCGGCGACCGGGGCGAGCGAGAGGAAACACGGTGGAGGTTGGTGGCGAGAGCAGCGGCGACGCGCGGGGTTCTGGGGCGGAGGAAGGAGGCGGGGAAGCGAGCAGGGAGCGGTGAGCGACATCGGATAGACGGGGATGGCGGCGGTGATTACGACGCTTGGTAGGTAGGAGGAGGCGCGAGGGAGAGAGAGGCAGGGGAAGGGAAACGTGTGGCGTGGACGGATGGGTCCACCCACTTGGTTTGAGGCGGGGAGAGGAGCGAGGTTATCGTGCGGTAGGGACGGGGTGGCCCGGGGGAACGCTGGCGGCGGGTGGCAATGCGGCCAGGCGGGATATTTGGAGAAGCGGGAGATGGGAAGGTGGCTGGCGGGGCAGGTGGAAAGGATAGACGAGGATTGGGGAATGGTTGCGGTCAGGTGTTGGTGAGGTGGCGATGAGGGGGGCATGTGTGCCTGGGTGCTTGCGCGCGCGCGTGTTGCGTGCCTGGCGGCGGCGGCTGGATGGAGCTGAGGTGGGGTGGATCGACGTGTGGTCGGGTCTGGGGTAGGTAGAAGCTAGGGTAGATGGGTGGTTAGGGTTTAGATAGGATAGGATTAGATTTTTATCTAGAGGTGGCCGTTCGGGCTTTCGGGCCTGGCGGGCTGCCTCCTAAAAACAATTTTCAAATATTTTATTTATTTAAAACGAGGCTTTTGAAAACCATTTGTAGACGAAACAAAATATTCTGGAGACCCGGGTTTTAATTTGGAATAAAGACGGGGGAATATGTAGAAATCAAAATAGGCTTTTAGAAAATAGCTTAAGACAAACAGATGCATGATGATGACGATGCTCAAATGCAATGTGGCATGATGACATGAGCATGCGGTCATGGTGATGCAATGCACAAAAACACAGCGATTTTCTAGTAGTAGTTTTTGCGGGGCGCCACAAGCACTATGTCTGGGTGTACAACAAATATCATGCATGCCTGCATTATGACAAAACTCCTCTGTCCAAATCCATAAAGAGAAAAATATGCTACATTGGGCACCATCGTTTCGTCCTGAAGCACCACCACTTGCAGCGAGAGATGGAGCTTGCCTATGTTGATGATGACCAGTCGAAGCCAAGAAAATTTACTGTAGTTGAGTTACAAGATGATTTGTAGAAGGTTAGGCATCTCAAACAAAGATTTGGAGGTCATATTGGGAGCGAAAAGAGGAAGTGAATAGATCCTTCACCGATCTGGAACTGGCGACATGTTTTTGGGACATGCCTTACTGGGCATCGCTGAAACTTCAGCACAATCTCGACGTGATGCACATCAAGAAAAACATCTGTGACAACTTGATTGACACACTACTTGAACTTGACAGGAAGAATAAGGACACCTTAAAGTCTAGGTATGATTGTGAAGCCCTAGGCATTAGGCGAGATCTATAGGTGCAACCAACATACATAGATAAGGACCTTCTCTATCCATATGCATCATATTAATTGCATAAGGAGCAAGAGATGGGTTTCTGACAATATCTGTGGGACTGCACTTTTCCTAATGGGTTTTGTTCAAACATGGGAAAATGTGTCAGCTTTCCTACATGCAAGATCACGGGAATTGCAACCCATGACTGCCACATCCTGATGCAAGGAATATTGGCTGTTAGCATGCGAGGGTATTTTCATTCTGATATCTATGCGGTACATGGAGAGCTAGGAAGATTTTTCCAGCAAATGTGTAGTAAAATTTTGAAATTGTCGCTGTTGGAAAGGCTCAAAGATGAAATCCCAGTAATTCTATGCAAACTTGAAAACATCTTTCCACCGCCATTATTTGATAAGATGGTCCACCTAGCTATGCAAATACCTAATGAGGCAATGCTCAGAGGCCCTCAGAACTATGGGTGGATGTCCAGAATGTAAAGTGACAAACAATTACATTTCTACTGAGTGCGTGACTTTTTTATCTAGATACCTTGATGTGTTGTCACGTCATTAAATCATCTAGCGAGAAATGTAGGGGACCAACATGAATCACCTTGTGATGTGTTTGGCCAAAAAGTGAATTTGATTGGAGGAAGCCATGTCACATGCTATGGAGGAAGCGATGATACTGATTTGACCCTCCAAAGGAAGCTAAACAAGATGACTTGGTATGTCCTAAAAAACTTTGATGAGGTTAAGCCATATATCTGTATGTTCTGATCTACCATACATATAAATTCAATATTGCTGTACACCTAAAGATTTTAATTCCAAGTTACTCTCCGTATTCCAGTCTTCACAAAGAATAGCTGGTGAACAATGGGATGCCCAATGTGGAAAGAAGGCTTGAGTAGGGATTTCAAAGATGGTTCAATGACCATGTTAGTTTCATTTTCCATTTATATCTATCCTTCATATATAGCATTTGAATGCATGATTTTACCATATTGTTTTTCTTCTACGGTACATATAGATCATGAATAAGCGACAGGAGGATCTAGAAGCTATGGATGAAGGGCTTTTTGCATTGGCGTGTGGCCCAGACTTTCAAGTAAGAACATATTCAGCTTGTATTGTGGATGGTGCTCGGTTCCTCACCGCTAACTATGAGAAGGGAAAGAAAACTCAAAACTGTGGAGTAATGACTGAAGGTTATAACTTGGAGAAGGATATCCATTTTTATGGTGTCCTCAAGGATATCAAGGTGTTGTATTTTAACTCTTATTTGGAACACCAATGATTAGTTGTGTTATTTCACTATGATTGATATCATCTTAAGGGTTGCAAGGATATAGATACGATGTATGATAAACTCTTCCAGAGTGTCAACATTACCCATTTTTGGTACAAAGATGACAATTACATCTTGGCAACCCAGGCTACAAAAGTGTTCTACATGCCAGACACAACCAAGGGCAAAAACTGATGGGTGGATCAAAAATTAGTTCAAAGACATAAGTTTGATGTTGCCAAACCAGAGGAGGATGAGGTGGTGCATACTGATGTAGCATACTAGGAGTTTGTAGGATCTGATGATGAGACTGTATTTGAGGCTCAACTTTTCAGGAAACGTAAATGCTCTATCGATGGAGGCTGCATCATAATGCATTAGTGTTCGAGCGTATCTGAGGTCAAAGGAAAGATGTTGAAGAGGAGGAAGTTGATAGTGATCTTGAAGTAGACGACACAATTGAGGAGTACTGCAGTGAGAAAGAAGATGAAGTACAAGATGATACTGATGAAGAGTAGTTCTAGCCTATGGTGGTGGAGTATTGAACTGATGATCGTGTGCATGCTTTGTGTTGCACGCTTGAATTGATGGTTGTGTGCATGCCTGTGTGCATGCTTGTGTTGAACTGATAATCATGTATGCATGATTTGTGTTGCATGCTTGAACTAATGGTTGTGTGCATCCTGTGAATTGATCAATCTGAATGTCCTTCTCTATAGGGAATTAATAGTTATTCATTATATACGTGGGAAAATTAGCCAAAACATTGTGCTATTATTCTATAAGTCAAACTTGGCTAAACATAAGTTCTTTTTGTGATAGAAAAATGTGTTGTTACGCATGGGACCTGTTAGGAATGGAAATGTATATGTGTTGTATACATGTACCTATCGTGTTGTAATTATAACTCTGTATGTTGGTCAGATATATATATATATGAGATATGTGGAGGCTTTTCCCCACACAACCCTAAATCAAAATTGCTATCAGAGCCTCCCCTACCGCCGTCGCCTCCCTCTCCTTCTCGGGCGCACTCCAGCTCATCTTGATCGCAGCAGCTAGCTCTCATCAGCCCGATCATCGCCCCACCCGCAGTGAAAACCACGGCTCCCGCCACCATGATTCCCTCCATTAGAGTCCGCCTCGACCGCGGGAATTTCCTGCTGTGGCATGCGCTCGCTGTCACCCACCTCTCTAGTGCCTCCCTTCACTGCTACCTCGATGGATCTATCGCTACTCCAGCCAAGACCGCCAGGGGACCGGCGATGTTGCAACTATGGTGGCTAACCCCGAGTATGCGAGGTGGTGGACTAAAGATCAGGAGGTCCTAGGGGTGCTCCTCTGCTCCATGATGGAGGACATTGCATCTCAGCTCATCAACTACAAATCTGCGGCTGCAGCCTTGATCTCCATACATGCCATATTCAATGCGTAGAATCGTGCCAGGATGCAACACGTCCAGCGACAAATCCAGTCATTATGGAAGCTCTACATGACCGCTGGCGAGTATATGCACAAGGTGAAGGCTCTAGCCGACGCCATGGTAGCAGCCTGATATCCACACGATGATGAGGTCATCGATTACATGCTCATCGGATTGGGGAAAGGGTTTTAACCTGATCGCATCTTGGCTTCGCGTCGTAACCACCTCGGTTGTGCTTGACGCTTTCTACTCCATGGTGCTCGACTATGAGGCACTGCAACTATCCCAAGAAACTGACAATGAGGAGTGGACCTCATCAGCTAATTTCATGGTGTAGTACGGCCAACTGGCCAATGTCAATCGCCCACGTGCACCAGATGCTAGTTGCCCGCATAAACGATGCCCCACAGGAGGAAACCCAAACAAGGGTAGAACTACATACCCGCCTCAGCAGGGACAAGGTGGGCAAGGTGGCTCGGATCCCTACCATCACAACGTCGGTGGTGGAGGAGGCAACAATGGACACAACGGTCACATACGAGATCTTCATTGATTTTGATAATTTTTTCCTTGTTAACGACAAGGCCACCAACAGTAGAAGCCAAGGGGGGCTCTACCCCTTGCCACTCTGTCGTTCGACCTCCTCATCCGCGTATCAGGCTTCATCTAGCGTTCGATGTCTCAATGGCACTAGTGTCTCGGTCATCCATCAAACAATGTCGTTAGTTCCATTGATATGAATAATGATCTAGAGTGTGTTTCTTTAGACAACCCCCTTTAGTTTGTGATGCTTTTCAGTGTGGTAAAAGTCACCAATTATCATACACTTCTTATACTCATGTTTCCACTATGCCTATTTATCTCCTTAAACACAAATCTGATGTGGAGCATATGTTTTATGATTTTCAAAATCACATTGAGTGTGTGTTGGATGCTAAAATTAAAGTTGTCCAATCTGATTGGGGTGGTGAATATCATAAGCTGCATCGCTATTTTTAGCATACATGCATCTCTCATAGAGTCTCTCAAAATAAGTGACGAGGGGTTAACTCATCGTTGATGGAATTAGGTTCAAGGAAGTGGGGAGCATTGGAGGCATCGATCGTCTAGCAAACAAGCACACATGTGACACGAGGTTTTACCCAGGTTCAGGCCTCATAGAGGACCCTACTCCTGCTTGTCTGCTCTTGATTACGTGGGTGTCAAAAGTTATAAGGGTGTGCAGATGCAATCTGGCAAGGTGTATGCAGGGTTGTGTGTATTGGTACTGTTGGGTCCGCCGCATAGAAAACAAAAAATTCCTACGGTGTGAACTACACGCCAAGATCTATCTACTAGGTACAAAGCAACGGGTGGACATACATCCAACGAGAACTTACCCTCATAGACAGCGAGCTTTGTTAACGAGTAGGAACTCGTGGTTGATGTAGTCGTACACTTGCCAATCTCAAGATCGTGATGAAGTCCAGCAGGTCCGGCTCTAGCACGTCCATTAGATCCAGCTCCAGCACTACCAAATCCAGCACCGCAAAGCAGCGGTGCATCCGTGATCGCACACATGTCCGGTACCCCAACAACCTCCGTCCCTCGCTCTAGCAAAGCAGCGGAAGGAGCAACTCCTTTCAAGATAAAGCCACCGGGAACATGTATCTCGCTAATCCGAGACCATGGGGGAATAATACTAGAGGGAGAGAGAGATCCTTCACAAGGAGGTGTGTGTGAGAAGTGAGGAGGGGGTGGCCATTTATAGGAGGAGGGGAGGGTACCCCTCCTTCATGGCCGGCGCATGGGGGAGGTGACCCTTCACCTCCTCCATTCATGTGGTGGTAACTCCCTCCACATAAATTTGCCCCTTCACATTCTCTTTTAAAGTCTCCACTTTAAATGCATTAAATTTCTCCAAATTTAATGTTCTCTCATTTAATAAAACTCTTTTATTATTTTTATTCAGAATTTGATTAATTACTTTAATTAACAAACATTCATATAAAACCCCCTGCAACATTTCAATATTACATGCAGAACCAATTTCAGCAATTTCACCCGAAACATTTTGGTGTCTATTGAAATAAATCCAGTGCTTTCTTAAATATTTATCTGAAACATATTTGCTCCAAATGGTGTCGGTATCCCTTAAGTGTGTCACCCTACGGTTCGCGAATAATGCAGACATGATCGAGACCCCTCTCCGATCAATAATCAGCAGCGGGACCTGGAGATCCATACTGACTCCTACACATTCAACGATGACTTGTGTGATCGTGAGAACCTTTAATGCTAGTAACTAAATCCCTTTGTCTCGCGATATATTACATGTCCGAGATTCGATCATCGGTATCTCCATACCTAGTTTGATCTCGTTGCCGACATGCACTCTTTTCTCGTTCCCGTGATATAACATTCTAGTGATCACATCACTTGCTTGCAAGCTATTTCAATGTGATATCACCGAGAGGGCCTAGAGAATATCTATCCGTCATCTGGATTGACAAATTCCACTCTTGATCCATGAGCCTCAACATAACACCTTCGTAGTACTGAACCCATCTTTATAGTCACCCTGTTACGGTGTGACGTTTGATGTTATCAAGATACTCTTCCGGTGTTAGCAATTAACATGAACTCATGGTGTACGAATAAAGATTACTTTGTATGATGTTATACCAATATAAACATAATGACTTGATCGTAATGCTATACTTCGGATGAATGTTCGTCACATCATTCCACCAATGGTGTGACCTTGTTATTTAACAACATCCAATGTCCATGATCAGGAAACCTTGATCATCTTGTTAATCAACAAGCTAGTCTACAAGAGAGGCATGACTAGGAACCCTTTTGTTTATTAAACACACATGTATTGATGTTTCCGAATCAATACAATTCTAGCATGTGAAATAAACATTTATCATAAACATGGAATAAGATAATAACCACTTTATTATTGCCTCTCGGGCATATTCCCTTCAGTATCCCACTTGCACTAGAGTCAATAATCTAGTTTGAAAAACCTTGCGTATTGAACACCTATGGCTTTCTAGTGTTGCATATACGCAATTGCTAGTGGTTAACATAATCTCCGGATCTGACAGTTTCAGGTCCGTGTGTATTTGCATGTCTTTGCGTCTCTACGCATCACTCATTCTCAAATGAGATGGCATTGTATATATTTGGTCCTCTGGTGAGACCTTTAGTTCATTCGGGTTAAAATATGTTGATATTATTGTCACACAATATATCTTCATAGTATTAGCCCACTTTGAACCACACCTAGTTTGATAACAAACTATTTAACACAAATGCCCTCCTATGCTGCTACTATTGCAGTCATATACTTAGCCTTTTGTTGTAATATCCGTCACAATATCTCGACTTTGGAACTCATCCAAATCCATCATGGAACATCCTTTCCATTATATTGTGCCACCCATAGTCTAAATTGAGATAAATTTAATTTGTATCTTGTGACAAAACTAGTATCAATGTAACACTTTACAATGAACTACCTTTAACTATTTGTCACTTATACATGATATATTCTTAGTTCTTCCAAAGCTCATAAGAATATCTTTACTATTGTCCAATGATCATCTTATGAATCATTCTGGTATATGCTCATAACATTTAGAGCATAGGACACTCTGGATATATACATATCATGGTATAATCGATCAAAAATTTCATGTGATTTTACTCACCAAGTGTTGAAACACTTGAATCTTGATACAATCCTTTCCATGCAGCAAGAACCTTTCTTGTTGTTTCCATATTGAACCCTTTCAACATCTCATATTGAACCATTTCAATATCTTATATATGTATGTCTGGCACAACCATATTAGCGCCTTAATCTATCCATATAGATATTGATGCCTAATATTCTAGGTTTCCCCAAGTCTTTCATCAAAATCTTATTTTAATGAAATCCTTAACTCCTGTCAATTCAAGATACATCATTTCCAATCAACAATATGTCCTCTACATAATGTATTAGAAATATGTCTCAGCGCTCCCACTTAATTTCTTGCAAATGCAAGCATCTTCATCATCTCCGATGAATTTAAACTCCTTTAACAGTTTCATCATGGTGAAGATTCCAACTCCGCTATGCTTACTTCAACTATTGAAGTTTACATGCCCTTTTAGTACCCTTTGAATTAACAAAACCCTTCGAACCATGTCATGTACATGTCCTAGGTTACCGTTCTATTAGAACAACCTTGTTTTGTTTATTCAACTACCATATACCAAATTATATGTAGTGGTTGCTACATTAATCTGTCAAGACTATATATCGCTATGAAAGATCAAATCTTGTCATAGTCAACTCCTTGAACATTGTCGTAAACTTCTTTCCGACATGTCGACTATTTCATAGATGTTAAACATCCATGTCTTATTTCTTTATAGATCCAAACACGACAGATAGGCTTCATGCCTTTCCGGAGGGTCTTCCAAGTTCAGAAACTTGTTTTCTCGTGTATGGATACTATCATGGATTCTATGACTTCTAATCATTTTATGGAGTCAGGGCCCATCATCGCTTCTTTGCATGTAGTCGGTTCATCATTGTCAAAACAATAAAGACTTGCTTATCAAATCTTACTATTTGATTCTTACCGACCCACACGGTTCTATAGGAACTCTAATCTCCGAGATCACACCTTTTGTAATCACGAGAGCCATGAGCATTGTGGCCGCCACCGGGACACTTTCCGGTGCTGCGCTACTTAGCACATATAGCTAAGGTTCAACAACCTTATCAAAGTTCTATTGTCCTCGTACTTAACTTTTCACGAAAAATTCCTTCTCAAGAAACTTGACGTTCCAAGTAACAAACTCTTTTGTCCTCCGTGTTATGGAGAAATTCCCAACAAATTCTTTGGGATAACCTACAAAGACGTGCTTATCCGACTTTGGTCGTAAACATTTTACTTATGCATAGCATACCAAAATTTAAGAAAAGACAATTCGGGTTTTATCCCAAACCATAACTCATATGGTGTCATTTCAATGGATCGCGATGGTGCTCTTTTCAGTGTAAAAGCGGTAGTCTCTAAAGCTTTAATCCTTAAAACATAATGGCAGTTTTATAAATGACACCCTTGATCTTACCATGTCAAACATGGTTTGATTTTATCTCTCGAATATGCCATACTCCTATGGTTTATCGGGAAACACAAATCATGGAACAATTCCTCAAGTCTTAGGTGTTTTTGCTAAACATGTAACTCAAATATCTTCCTTTATGATCGAATCATAAACTCTTTATTTTCTTGTTACAATGATTTTTCACTTCATCTTGAAAGTCTTTGAACAACTTTCAAATGTTTCATACTTCTTCCTTATTAAGTAAATATACAGATATATTCACTCAAATTCTTGAAGAAAGCATATGAAGCAAAAAGATCCATCACATATGGCTACACATAATGGACTTATTCACATCAACATGCACAATTTCCAGTAAGCTAGTCATCCATTCCTCTTTGGCCTATGAACGGAGTTTCAATTATCTCGAGGAAAGTCTCACATGCGTCAATTGATCAAAATCAAGGACTACAAAATTCCATCAACATGGAGTTTCTTCATGTTTTCTTTCAAATATAATTCAAACAGCGATGTCACTTCATAAGTGATCTTTCAATCATTTGTCTTGCGACATTCTAGCAATAGTGTTTATGGATGTGATTTCTCCAACTAGACTTGTAAAAGTTCATCCATCCTTTATGGAATACGATAATTATTTGAACAGCCATTGTTCTCATGATACCAGAACAAAATAACAATTATTTAAACAAATCTTGAAGGCTTGGTTTGATGTCAACGAAAAACACAATAACACTTTATTTGTTTTCGATGAACATCATCACTCGTTCTCTTGCTGGTTACTTAGGTCATTGTAGTTCATGAATTGCGTTGTCCTGTATGACACTTCATACCAACCAATTCGGTATCCAATACCGGTATCCAATACCTCATAACCACATTGTTTAACAAGCAAGGAATATAGCCATAACATGTATATCTTCTATATACCCAAGTTGGACATCTCCAACCTTTTATTTCCTGCCAAATATTTTATAGATTCTCTTTCAGCAATTCCTTTTTCTTTTAAAAGAATCTATCAACATCAATAGTGGTGTCATCAACATGACACATGGTACAAAGCGTATATAGTCAACTACTAATACCTTTGGACTTGCACTTTGAAGTGGATCACCATCATCAAATGTTTGGTGTTCTTTCAAAAATCCATTCTTTAGTAATCTATTAGTGTAGTAAACATTTTACTTACATCTTCTATTCATCCTTATCATGAGAACTTTCATGATCAAGCTACTATAGCTTATAAGGAAGAATCACGAGTATAATATCAGTTCCCAAAACCTTTTTGGTAGATTCGGATGCCTAGCATCTCCATCCTTCACAAATTCTCATATAATATGAGAACATGTATTTTGTTAAATTATACTCTATCATAAAGCAACCAAAAACATTGTTTCAGATATCACAATATCTTTCACACGTGATGGTTTCTAAAACAATTTCTAGCTCCAATATAATCTTGATATTAAAACAACTTTTTGAATATCAATAATCATGGAGGCAAACATGATACTTTAGATACTAACATTGGAATTCTTACTCTTGATTTAATACTACTTATTAAACTTCATGGAGTAAATAAAGTTTGCTGAAAGTTTGCAATAGGACTTATCAACTTCAAATTGACATTCAAAACAATACGATACCAATTCGTAAAGTAAATAACCAGAATTCTATAGTTCTATTATCTCAAATAAAAAATAAGCATAAGGTAGAAAACGAATGCCAATGACTACAACAAACTATGCAAATTCACTTTGATTTAATTTATGACAAATTTGGTTCGACTAATCCAAATTAGAAATGAACTCCCACTCAAAAACGACATCCCTCGTGCCTTTTTGGTGATTACATGAACCAAATCCACTACACCAAGTCCGATCATCACGTGAGTTGATGTAGCTTCAAAGGCGAGCATCTATATGGGCATCATATCAACTATATGACTCATGCTTAACCTTTCGGTCCGTGTTCCGAGGCCATGTCTGTACATGCTAGGCTCGCCAAGTAAGAACCTTAGTACTCGCGTCTATAAAACTATCTTACACCCGTTTGTATGAAAGCGTAGATTCGAGTACACCCTATCATCACGTGATGTCTCGAAACACGATCCATAAAACGGTGCATACTTAAGGAAGAACACATTTTATCTTGATATTTAAATGAGGGATCATCTTACAATGCTATAGAAAGCGCCAAACTAGCAGTATAAGATGCTAACATCTAATGTGTAAAGTGAGATGATATGGTCCATGCATTTGATCTCTATCATTTGCATCGTGGTATGATCTCTATCATTCCTTTGTGTGTAAGGCCAAGGTCTATGGAACTTACACGTTGAATGTGTTGTAAGAGTATCTGTCATACATCTACTTACAACAATACCATATCAAGACACTATCCCAGCAACGATCTAAACTAGACGCCTCTAATTTATCAATTGCAAGTTTTACGTGGCTTAGGGCTTTCGGAGTTAAAACCGTTCTTACCTACGAACATGAACCACAACGAGGATAACTAATTTATTAGCAACTCATTGTAAATCAGATATTGACTATAGTAGGAGAGACAGACACCCGCCAGCCACTTATGCAAAACAAGTTGCATGTCAGTCGTGGAACCGGTCTCATGTACGATGACATGTAAGGTTGGTCCGGGCCGCTTCATCCCACTATGCCACCAATATCCAAAATACATGAAAGAAGCAATAACATGATCATCATCGCCCACATATAAACATATGTGTACTACCCGTGCAAAGCACCTACGCATAGATCAGGCTCTGATACCACTGTTGGGTCCGCAGCATAGAAAACAAAAAATTTCCTTCGGTGTGAACTACACGCCAAGATCTATTTACTAGGTACAAAGCAACGGGTGGACATACAACCAACGAGAACTTACCCTCGTAGACAACGAGCTTTGTTAACGAGTAGGAACTCGTGGTTGATGTAGTCGTACACTTGCCGATCTCAAGATCATGATGAAGTCCAGCAGGTTCGGCTTCAGCACATCCATCAGATCCAGCTCCAGCACCACCAAGTCCAGCACCGCAAAGCAGCGGTGCATCCGTGATCGCACACACATCCGGTACCCCGACAACCTCCGTCCCTCGCTCTAGCAAAGCAGCGGAAGCAGCAACTCCTTTCAAGATAAAGCCACCGGGAACATGTATCTCGCTAATCCGAGACCATGGGGGAATAATACTAGACGGGGAGAGAGATCCTTCACAAGGAGGTGTGTGTGAGAAGTGAGGAGGGGGTGTCCTTTTCTAGGAGGAGGGGAGGGTACCCCTCCTTCATGGCTGGTGCATGGGGGAGGTGACCCTTCACCTCCTCCATTCATGTGGTGGTACCTCCCTCCACATAAATTTGCCCCTTCACATTCTCTTTTAAAGTCTCCACTTTAAATGCATTAAATTTCTCCAAATTTAATGTTCTCTGATTTAATAAAACTCTTTTATTATTTTTATTCAGAATTTTGTTAATTACTTTAATTAACAAACATTCACATAAAACCCCCTGCAACATTTCAATATTACATGCAGAACCAATTTCAGCAATTTCACCCGAAATAGTTTCAGTGTCTACTGAAATAATTCCAGCGCTTTCTTAAATATTTATCTGAAACATATTTGCTCCAAATGGTGTCGGTATCCCTTAAGTGTGTCACCCTACGGTTCGCAAATAATGCAGACATGATCGAGACCCCTCTCCGATCAATAATCAGCAGCGGGACCTGGAGATCCATACTGACTCCTACACATTCAACGATGACTTCTGTGATCGTGATAACCTTTAACGCTAGTAACTAAATCCCTTTGTCTCGCGATATATTACATGTCCGAGATTCGATCATCGGTATCTCCATACCTAGTTTGATCTCGTTGCCGACATGCAGTCTTTTCTCGTTCCCATGATATAACATTCTAGTGATCACATCACATCACTTGCTTGCAAGCTATTTCAATGTGATATCACCGAGAGGGCCCAGAGAATATCTATCTGTCATCTGGATTGACAAATTCCACTCTTGATCCATGAGCCTCAACATAACACCTTCGTAGTACTGAACCCATCTTTATAGTCACCCTGTTACGGTGTGACGTTTGATGTTATCAAGATACTCTTCCGGTGTTAGCAATTAACATGAACTCATGGTCTAAGGATAAAGATTACTTCGTATGATGTTATAGCAATATAAACATAATGACTTGATCGTAATGCTATACTTCGGATGAATGTTCATCACATCATTCCACCAATGGTGTGACCTTGTTATTTAACAACATCCAATGTCCATGATCAGGAAACCTTGATCATCTTGTTAATCAACAAGCTAGTCTACAAGAGAGGCATGACTAGGAACCCTTTTTTTTATTAAACACACATGTATTGATGTTTCCGAATCAATACAATTCTAGCATGTAAAATAAACATTTATCATAAACATGGAATAAGATAATAACCACTTTATTATTGCCTCTTGGGCATATTCCCTTCAGGTACTCCTCGCCGCCTCCTCCTAGCCTTTATATAGGGAGGCTAGGTCTCAGGATAGCAGGTCGAGTCGGTTACATATTAGGGTTTTCCCTTTAATTTTCTATCTACACTTTGCCGTGTCCTTCAATAAGTCGAACTCCAATGGGCCACCCAAAGCCTTTCTGGGCTTCAATTACACCATGGACTCCTACTTGGGCTGAACCGTATAGGCTAATATCAAGTACCTGTAAGGTATACCCATGTCAGTAGCCCCCGAGTGTCTAGCCGAATCGTAGATTCGGGTGGAGACTATAAGTGTTCCGAGTGCATGCGACATAGACTCATCCAAAGTTCTTTCGTATGCCATAGTTCGTGTCATAGGGATTGTCGATATGCGTGCCTGATTCATCCGACGGATCGGGATTAGTTAACTGCCTTAGGGAAAAATAACGCTATCTACTCAAATTCGAGTCCTCGGACTTGAATTCAGAATAATGCTAGTGTAATTCGACTCTTGACGTGGAGGCCTTACAGCCTCGAATTCCAGTGTTTTAGGTGTGGGCACTCAAATTTTTAGGTCACCGCGGAGGTGATTCGGTTGGCCTAGGAGACATAGTATCTTTGTAGGCAAAATATGAGGCGGATTTGCCGTTTCGAATGTGGACATAGTCGACACACTTTTAATGACTAAGGTTTTTCATAGAGTACGTGACCAGCCCTCCCTACCTATTCGAGTCATAGACTTGAGTGGGGACTTTGAACTTTTTCGACTGCTGTCATTTTTTTAGTTTTTAGCCGAATATGCTTTTAGAGCTCCCTATGGGAGTAGCCCCCGAGTCCATAATCGAATCGTTGATTCGAAGAGGGGCTTCAACTGGTGAAGGCAGTTCTATGCCTATGAAGTCTTCGGGTGCGCGGCCAGCGCTCCTATTAGTAGTATCCCCCGAGTGCTTGGTCGACCCGCAGAGTCAAGCAAGGACTAAAGTAGTCGAATAGATCTCCTGCATGATTGAATGTTGTCAATGCTGACGATTACATGATCTCATTTGCCGACTTAAGCGGCATTGACGGGACGTGATGAAGGTGAGGCCCCATTTCTGATTGGGATTTGACCAGTCATACGTAATCTTCATTTTAACTACGCCTCCTCGATTCTCGCGTGTAGTGGGGAAAGTGCGGCGATGGTTCACTATTTCCATCGCCACGTGTCTGCATTGATTTGCGCCACATGTCTAGGTGAATCATTGTGAGCTATTGGATGGCATCTGTCCTGTGGTTAAGTAGGGATTCCGTGCGGTAAATTTTCACAATCCATCTTCCTCCTCCTTGCACATTGTTGCCATTGCTCCTCGCCGCTGCTCCATCGCCCTTGCCCCCGCTGCTGCGCGCTAGACGGTCTTAGGACTTTTCCAAGCTACTTCATATGATCCCATCACCACCGAAAGATGGGGAAGAAGAAGGGCGCCACCGCTACTGCGGCCAAGAAGAAGAGCACCGTTGCCACCGGGTCCAGCACTGCTGCTTCAGCCGGGAAGAAGAAGGGCGCAGGAATGCACGTCACTAATGGCTCATGGCGGTGCACCGCCATTAAGGAGCATGAGCTCCAACAACACCTCCAACATGGTCTGCTTCCTGCCAATGAAGCAGACAACAAGCTGCCTGGCCTTGAGGTAATCCCCAATCCACCTATTGGATTTCAGTGATGTTCCTTGCTTTTGTCCTTCAAGGCATTTCTCTTCCCCTCCACAAGTTTGTCCGAGGGTTGTGATGCTTCTATGGGCTCCAACAACATCAGCTGACCCCAAACTCTATTTTGCACATTGTGTGCTATATCACCCTCTGCGAGTGTTGGCTCGGAATCGAGCCGCACTTT
Organism: Avena sativa; assembly: GCA_916181665.1. NCBI lineage: Eukaryota > Viridiplantae > Streptophyta > Magnoliopsida > Poales > Poaceae > Avena > Avena sativa. The sequence goes on along the minus strand of OV702289.1, from coordinate 419,053,184 downwards.
GGCCTTTTCAAAAAAACTCTTCAAGATGAAGCGGCAATCGGGCTCTGTATCTTTAGTCTATGACATTGGAGGTTGCGGTATCCATGTGGACTTGAACATCCAATACTTCTCCCTTAAGAGCTTCGAGTCCATCCAGGGATGGAGGGAGAAGTGGTTTTACATCTGTGTTCAAAAGGCCAATGATGAACTCTTCGAACTCGCTCCTTTTGATCTGAAGGAAGAGTTGAAGAGGAGAAGGTCTTGGAAAATTGTAGTGATGCCCCGCGAGGCCGAAGAAGTTGAGGTTTTGTATAAGCGCGTATGTGATCTCCAACTCATTCGAGGGAAGCAAATTGATGGTGTAGACCTCATCCGCACCTGGATGCATCGTCGGGTGTAGCCATTGTAGGCTAGGGTGCACCAGATGTATCTCTTGACTGGTGCTGATGATATCACTCGCGTCTGCCAGTAGAACTTATCCTCAGGCGAAGTGGACAAAAGGTTCAGGGCACTGACCAAGTTCACCATCAAGGAGAAACTCCCTGGTGATTCAGTCATGCTTCCCTTTCACCCGAGTCAGCCCCCTCCTGAGGTAACTTCATCATTTCTTCTTCTATTGTGCTTCGTTTGCCCACATGGCATTTTGCAATTGTATCCTTGTGCTTTGGCAGGAAAGGAAGGTGAAAAGTATTTTTCCACCATAGCCTAAAGGGGTAATCCCCTCCGAGGTTATGGAGGAAGATTAATATGGTTCTACTGTGCCCGTCTTTGAGGAGAAGGGAGCCTCCGAGTGCAGCGAGGGTGCCACTCGCAAGCGCTCCCGAAGTGAGGACTCTGATGCTTCCTCTCCGGAGACGCTGGAGGATCTGTCGATTAGGACGGATACCACGGATCCGATTCCAACGGTTACTGTGCGTGATGTTGCTCCTCCATCACAGAGAAAAATGAGGAAGCAGAAGGAGGACTCAGATGATTCCTTCGACCTCGACAACTTCGAGGAGTGAGTCTTCTATATTGCTGATGTATGAAAATTTGTGTCTTGTAGCTTGCGTTGATGGTGACACGGCTTATGTTTTGCTGAAGCATGACCGCCTCGTCGTCATCTGAAGATTGTCCCAACATTATCTGAACCAAATTCCTTAAGTTCTCCCAACATGGGGGAGCACCTGGTTCTTGCTCGGACGTCAACTCAGAAGGAGACTTCGAAGTCTTTGGATGGCCACATAAGTATTTGTAATCCTTTTTTACTCGAAGAGATATAGCTCGGGGTCTAGCTGAGTCATGATATCTGTCATCATTCCGCAGCCCATTCTTCAGGAGTCTATTCGCCTTGGCGGACATATCGTCGACCTGGGCCGGTAGCACGCTCAACTTGATGCCGACAACCACCAGTTGCAAAGTAAGTTTGTAGATTTGTGTTGTGCTGCTGAATATTGTTTTGATTGGTCTTGATATATTCTACTCTATTTTACAGAGGATAATTACTTGCTCCGTCAGGTGAATTCCCTTGAAAAGGGCCTCAGCTCGGCGGAGACCAAACAAGATGAGGCACTCGCGGCCCACGACCACCTCAAGCAGGAGTCGAAGCAGCGCGATGGGGAGTTGATGGCTGATTCAACTAGACTGAAGGTCAATTATCAGAAATCAAGTTTGATTCGCATCAACCTGGACAGTGAAAGAGTGGATCATTTTGCAAAAACCCTGATTTATCTAAAAGATACTTTTCCTTTTACATACCTTGGTTTACCTTTAGGTCTTACCAAGCCTTCTTTAGAATATTTCATACCAATGGTTCAAAGAGTGGAATAGAGACTTTGTGGAATTGCCAACTTCCTCAATTATGGTGGTAAACTTGAAATGGTTAAGTCAGTGCTGTCCTCCTTGCCAATGTTCTACATGAGATGCCTAGAGATAGTACCAACTATCAAGAATCAATTGATCAAATATTTCAGACACTGCTTACGGAGAAAGAAAGGTTCTCAAAGTGTTGAGGTTCAAGCTAATGGCTCTCCTCTTGTGGCTTGGGACAAAATCTGTCAGCCAAAAAATCAAGGAGGATTAGGTGTTCTAAATATAACTATCCAGAACAATGCTTTACTGCTAATTTTTTTGGATAAGTTTTATAATGACCATGACATTCCTTGGGTAAAACTGGTGAAAAGTTCTTATTATGTGAATGGTTCTGTTCCTTATCATCATTTAGAAGGATCTTTCTGGTGGAGATCTCATCTCAAGCTAATTGATACCTACAAGGCCATGCCTAGAGGAAACTTGGGTAATGGTGATTCCATTTTATTCTAGAGTGATCTTTGGGAAGATCAGTGTCTTCATCACAAATTCCCTCATCTACTATACTTCGCAAAAAAATACAAACTTCACTATAAAAGAAGTGGTACAAACTGAGTTCCTAGAAGATTTGTTCCACTTACCTTTATCTCAGCAAGCTTTCAACGAGTTTGAGCAGATGGAAATGATTTGTCAGAAAGCTTTGGTAAAGATTCAAGAAGGCAGAAAGGATAGTTGGTCCTAGATTTGGGGAAATAACAAGTTCACATCTCAAAAAGCTTATAAAGTCATGGTTGGGTATCAACCTAACCCCCCACACTTCACATGGTTTTGGAGTACCGCCTGTCAACAGAAACTTAAGTTCTTTTTTTGGTTATTACTTCAAGACCATCTGAATACAAGGAATCTTCTTAGAAGGAAAAATATGCAACTACAGTCATATTCATGTGTTGTTATGGAATGATCACAAGAAGATACTCTATCTCATTTGTTTTGGACATGTCCTTTTGCTGAAAACTGTTGGGACTTTATTTGCCCACAAAGACACAGGGGGTTATCAGTTTTCGAGGCCATTGAAGATATTAAGGAGAAATTACAATTACCCTTTGCTATAGAGATCATCATTCTAGCGGCATGGGGGATTTGGATTATCAGAAACAATAAGATTTTCAATAATCAAAGGCCAAATTTCAATAGTTGGAAGGCAATTTATAATGAAGAGCTAAGATGGATTAGCTTTAGAATTAAAAGAAACCTTGTTGAAAACTTCAAAGCTTGGCTTCAATCTCAAACTTAGATGTCTTTTCTATTTTTTAGAGAGGTCTTTGTAAATCTGATTGTATACACCTTATAAATATAAAAAAATTGCAGTGAGCCTTGGCTCACTGTTTATCCTCAAAAAAAAGTTTGTGGAGCAGCTTCTTTCTGTTGCAAAAGTTCTTTCAGGTATGCTGCTATTGCAGATTTTGTGCCACTATGACTTTACTTTCTTTACTTGTGTGTTTTTTGCTGGATTTATGTGGATCCACTACATATGCCACTAGGGTGAGTTTTGACTCCCAAGCTCTTGCTCGCGAGGATGTGTTGGCCAACGCCATGGCTATAGTCAAAGAGCGCAACGTCTCCATCCAAGACTCACTCAAAAAGGCCAAGGACGTTCTTGGGCATCTTCGAGAGGAGATGGTCCCCAAGGCCGAACATATTGAAGACTTGGATGGCGCGGTCGAGTCCTTCGCCTAAGGCGTCCCTACGGACTTCAAGAATGCACAGAAAGGGCTCGGTGCCTCGCTAGGTCTGGCTATGGCACAGGCCCATGGTGTAGACCTGAACGCCAGCAAGGTCTCCTCAAAGATGCTAGTGACCGTGGTGGCCAGCAGGTAGTTTTCGCTCCCTTTTCCACTCGTTGTCAAAAATATGGGCATCGGCTCGTGGAGACACTTGGGAGGTACTCGGAGGGGAGGAAGCCTTTTAAGGCGACAAAGGCCACGACGCCAGGTGCCACCGCAGCGAGGGTTTCAGCATCATACGCCACCACAGCGAAGGCCATGGTGTTAGAGGCTGCTGCGGAGTCAAAGAAGCATGCGGGTGCTGAAGTGTAGGCATATCCATCCTCGTTGCATCCTTTTGTATCTGCGTGAAGCATTTTAGCCTTGTCTTGTGACCGCTTTTGTGGGGGTGCCCCTGTGAGAGCTTGGACGCAATTATTGATGTATAAAATATCTTTATTCTTACATCATTTGACTTTTTGTGCACAATGTGCCTTATTCTTCAGATTGTCTGCTTGGTTAGGGTCCTTTGAGTGATTCGCACAATATGCCTTCTACTGATGCGCCAGGTGAATCCTCCCCAAGCGAACCCGTGGCACAGCCACGTTTGAAGGTGGAGGGGCTATCGCTATTGTCTCGACTGCACGACCGTGTGAAGCACTTAGAGAGAGAGGCACCAGCCATCCGTGGTATTGTCGATGTCTGGAAGTCGAAGGCAGAGAAGGCTTTGGATCGGGATTCCTATATTCTTCGCGTGGTGACCCAAATCAGTGAGCAATTGCAATGTTAGTGTTGCTTCGACTTTGTTGTTGTAGTTTGTGAGTTGTTGTTTCTGGTGGTTGATGTCTTTATGTTGCTGTCTTTTGCAGTTGTCAATCTCATTCCACATGAAGAGAGAGATCACATCAGCATTCGACTGGGCTGTTTGACCCAGGATCAGCTGGAAGCTGGCATATTCTTTTGGACTGAACAGGATCGTGCAGTCGCGTTGGCAACATTGCAAGATGGCGTGTCGCAAGTGCTGCATTTTTTGAAGAAAGTGTGGTCGTGCCTAAGGCATATTTTCCGTGCGATGTTTCCATTGGATGCAGCACCCTCGAGCCTGTTGGCCCTGTTGCGGACGTTTCAGAGTGCTGAAGCAGTACACGAGTCCGTCCACCAATAGCTCATTGTAGGTGCTAAGGCTGCGCTAGCGCTTGTGCGCATGCAGCGACCTATGGATCGGGATGCTGTTACCGCAGGACTGCCGCCTCCTCTGGCAAGGATGGCATGGAATATGGTTCCTCATTATCGAGTCGATGATCGTCCAGCAGAAGACATCATGAACTTGTTCGACGAGCGCACTAATGTTCTCCTATCATGTCAGTAGGATAGTTGTCGACCTGCATAGGATGTATAGGTGCTGTAAAACTTGTATAATCGTTTTGACTGGGTGTTGATACCCATGTTTGTATGTATAGTTGTTAGCTTAGGTGTTTCGCGAGTGCGATATTGTATGTAATGACTTTTTGTTAGCCTGACGCTAGCGCATCTCATCACCTTCCTAGCTTGCTAGTTGCGTTGCAACCGGGTTACTTTTTATTAAGGGTTCGATTGGCAGTGAGGTTAGCTACTCAGGTCATTGTTTTGTTCATGTGACGAGGTTGACAAGGTGGCGGAGCCCCCGAGTGTAGAAATAGCAATGGAAGTAAATGAAAACAAAACACAAAGTTGGAGGAACTTAGCTTTAGTTATTTGTAGAATATCAGGAGGTACAATGATTGGCTAAGTAACCTGGATGAGTAGCCTTATTGTCAAAGTAAAAACATCTAGGGGTAGAAACGGCGCAGCTGCGCGACCTTCCAGGGGTTGGAGTATGCGACTCCCCTCTTAACTTCCTTCAGGCGATAGGTGCCCCCTGGGATTACTTTTGTAATTGATACCTTCAATCCGGATTACGGATGTAGTATATCTCTTTTTCCCTAGTAGACCTAGGTTTATTGGATCCTCGGAAAGCAGAAGCGTAGTGAAGTTACTTTAACGGACCTGTGTGAGTTTTAGAATTCTTTCGTGTTTTTACCAGACCAAGATTTTGCTGTCTTTTGTTGTTGTCGATGATGGAGAGAGAGAAGGGGCCTAGGGCATTCGGTTTCACCTATAGCTATGCAAAACATCTAATGGGAATAAAAGATATTAATAAAGTATGCATGTAATTGTTAGAGTAAGATAAATTATATGTGGGAAGTGCATCCATAATTGGTATTGCCTCTACAACCTATTATAGCAATAACCTACTAGTCTCATCCATAGAAGAAAGAGAACTAATGATATGCATAGTGACATCACCTGTAATCCCAAGTAAATCCCTCACATACAGCCATACTACCCATTCTGTCACTGGGGTTCCCAACCGGTATATTAGTCATTAATCATACTCCCTATACCTGGTTCAATTCTCGGGGTCTTGGGTACCTGACAAGTCATTAGATTGAGTTAAGAGAGGATACAATAATCATCATGTCATACAAACTCATACATGATCCCATCTATGATAAATAACATGCACAAAAGCTACATGGCTAGGCCAAAGCCCTTAGCCCAAAGACAATTACTCACACATAGAGATGAGATCGACAATCAAAAACATTGTAATGGAAATCACGAGATTGATAGAAAATAGTTTTACAATGTCGCCAATTGAAGATGAGATCTACTATTACAAGTGATGGAATATGGCTATGGTGGTGGAGATGGGTTTGGAGATTAGATCTAAGTCTTTTCCTCTGGTGGCTCTTCGGTGATGTGGATGGAGATCTGGGGGTGGCTGATGATCAAAGAGGGGCTTTGTTTCTCGTCGCCAGAGGTCTCTTTATATAGGGGTCCCTTCATGAAAGTTGTTTTGTTTGACCTAGCGGTGTCGATGGCAACTATACGACCAGAACTATATAGCTAGAATTTTATTCCTACCGTATAGTTTGTCGTTAAAGGGTCTGTCTCCACTTCACGACTCCTGGTTTCTTCGGGTTGCTGGAAATCTCGTATCTTTGGCTTTAATGTAGTGATTCCCATCATCAAACGTCATTATATGCGTAGGGAAAAATAGAAAGAAAGGATTCCATACCCCTTTGATCATTAGGCATTAGTGTCAGGGTTTAGGGAGATATTTCATCTAAAATATGAATAGTATCCAGTTTAAATGTGGACGTAGATGGCTATATTTTAGAGCCATCAACCTCCCCAAGCTTAAACTTGATCATCCTCAAGCATGAAAACCAAAATTAAAAAGGAACTCAGCATTTAAACTGAAATAACAAGAGGATGATCTTACACATGATTGGTAGTCTCATGTTTCCTCCACTTTATAAATCTGAAAAACTTCAGCATAGATAGAGTAATGGGAAGCATATCATATGGGTTTTATGCATCTTTATAGCGCATCAAAATTATTGTTAACATGGATGATTCAAATGAGTAAACTTTATTCCATGTCATGTAATCAACTCATAGGCTTGCCTCTGGACAATAAAGTATGATCATGTAAAATTAGGAGTGTGAGAGTTTGTCGTGAAAAACATATACACTAGAGTATCTCAATTCTCCCACATCAATAAATCAAGACTCTTCAAGCACTACTTTTCTATTCATTATCCATCAAGAATTTCAGTTCTGAAGTAATTGAGAGCATGCCAAAGATTTTAATTAGTTTATCGGGCTATGATGGACACTCGTGACATCACTAAGGTTTTTGTTCCTTTTGTACAATGATTAGTCGTAACAGCCAGAGGAGTGATTCCATCATGAACACTGCTACCTGGGAGTGCCATGAATCTTACCCATTATAGCATTGCTGCTACATATGTTTAATCAACTCATAGCCGAAATCTAGGAGCTTCCTCCATGAAGATCGTCTGTAGGCTAGCGGAGTTGTTGGCATCCCATGAAGTTTGACACGCATAAAGCTATATCATTCTTATGATTCACAAGTCAAACTTTGGCATGCTCACAAAAACCGCTAAACATTAATTCAATTGAACAAATCCTTTTAAACAGAGCTATCAAGTCAATCAACATTTTTCATGGTGTTGAGTGTCTCTAGAAATAAGCCTTCAAGACTAAACAGTACAACACCCGAGCCTTCAATTGTGAGACTTTTTCTTATTACAATTGTTTAGCAAATTTTTAGGCAAGACTTGGTTAATTACAAGAGCTGAAACAGAATGCACCCAACTAAATACCCATGCAAACAAAATTTTACTACAATACAAAGTGTCACTCCACCAATATAATATCTCAACACTTACTACTAACTAGCATGGGTTTCTCAAACTTGAAAAGTGGGGAGTCATAAGGCATACCTCTCATGTTTGGTTCCACTCCTCTCTTCCTTTTCGATTATTTTATTCAAAACTCGAAGTCAATCACTCTTCCTGCAAATACATGAAAACCTCGAGGCAAAAAGAGGGAAAATAAAGATAAATGGAATTTTTTGTTGTTGTTTTTAAGAGAGGGAATTATAGAATAGAAAATTGGCAGCAAACCTCGGTTAGAAAATCTCGAAAGCAAAAATAAATAACTAAAGATAAAGTGTTGGGAAAACCAACACGAGTGCTTACAAGCTTGAATTAAAAACATAACCTCCAAATAAAATAAAACCAAATTAACGCCAAATAAAGATAAATGAGGAAACTTCCCCAAGCTTAGGCTTTTGCAAGCCCTTCAAATCATTGTGGTGGCCGGAAAAAGTCGGAAATCCAGATCACAAATTGAGTAGATAAAGTACTAGTTGTCCCTCAGAGGTTCAAGGAGAGGTTATGCATCCTCTCCACAGTCCCTCCAAGTTCTTGGAAGTCTTGGTATGTAGCGAACTGGGTTGGTGGCTGCTCCTATTGATAAGGAACTTCTTGCTCCTCTTCTTGGTCCTCATCCTCATCCAGAATCTCCTCCTCGGGTTGGTGTTGCTCAACCTGCAAGTCATATAGCAAACATCCTTCCTTGATAGAGAAAAACCATTAGGTAAAGGAGCGGGCTAGAGACGCCTAGCTCCCGCAATATGCAGGTAATAAACACCACCTCTCCTAGTGAGAATTCCACAAGATTTTAAAGTAGAGAAACCAACACGTCGCTCACCTAGAACATGTTGAAACTCACCTAGGTTCATGCCTAGGGTAATGGCAAGCACGGTGATGATGCCTCCAACTATGATTGGACCTTGGCTTTCGGAGGATTGGTGCTCCAGTAGCACACAAGGATTGTGCCCAAGTTGAGTGACAAGTTGAAGTTGTTGTATGTAGCCTTTGCGGTGACTAAGATGTCCTCCTCATTGAGTCTCATGAACTCATTTCGTGCCTGCAAGGTGTTAGGAATAACATAGAACAAATAGTGAATTACAGTTGTTGTAAGCAGCCTTTGCAGGGACTAAGATGTTCTCCTAACCGAGTCTCGTGAACTCATTTTCGTGCCTGCAAGGTGTTAGCAATAACATAGAACAAATAGTGAATTGCAGGATGTTGAATATTCTTCCCCTTGCTCACTCTAGAAGTGAAGCTCATTCCATTATAATATTGTCCGGGGAAGGGTCTAAGCAAGTAAAGAATGCGCGTAAATCATTATCATTATTGTTTGGAAAATTAAAGCATGCGCACCATTCATCTAGTGATAAAGTGTAATTGTTTTTCATAAGTCGGAAAGAAATCATGTCCTCTGCATGCCATAGTTTAACGGTGCTTTGCAAAGAACTTAGAAATTCAAGAGTTAACTGGCGATAGGTAGGCACATCATTGAATACAAAGTTTTGCAGGCCAACCCTATTGCAATGTAAATTGAAGTCACTAGAAATACTTAGTTGATTCAATATAATGGGGCAAGCCCACGTGGTTGCCTTTACTTCTTGATTCTTGATCCTATCGAAGCGATCACGTTGGAGCTCATTCCTGAACCGTATCCCCATGTGTTCTTGAGTAACAACCCCAGAAGCGCTAGCGGCAGCATGAGCACGCGTTTGGCTCCTTGTGTTCATCATCTAAAATAATAAAGAAAGACAAAAATATTTTTTTGATCCAACAATAATAAGCATAACATATTCCTCATCATAGCACACTAAAGAATCCCCTCAAAGTAATAATCTAGGCAAGAGAATCATGGAAATTAGTTCATAGTAGGTCTCACCCCATATTGATAATGATGATAGACCGAAAATGAATTTGCAAAAAGTAATTGGAGGATCAGAGGGGAAACATACCGTAGATCACTTGTGTGTGAGGAAATCGAACGAAATTGGGTAGAGATAAAGATCTCTTGACGTTTTGAGAGAGTTTGGATGTAGAAGAGAGAAAAAAGAATGAAGTTTTGGGGTTGGAGGTACCTCCCGTGGCGTTTTTTGTGGTCGGACGCAACTATACGAGCAAAATATATGGCCGAAACAATGGGTTCCCACCATATAGTTGGCCTGCTGTTAAAATTTTAGGGTTTCCACCTGGCGGCGCAACAATACAGCCAGAACTATATGGTCGGAACAATGTGTTCCTGCCGTATAGTTGGTCGTCAAACCCTTTGTACCTGGAAAAGAAATTGTACGAAAACATCGATATCTATATGACCGGAGCTATACGGCTGTAATTTTTATTCCCGCCGTATAGTTGGTCATTAAACCATCAGTACTTATGAAAGAAAAAATTTCGATGGCAAAAATATCTATACGGCCGGAACTATACGGTCGCAATTTTTATTCCCACCGTATAGTTGGTCATTAAACTATCGTAGCCATAAAAAAAATTCCGTTTCTTCGAGAATTATTTCTTATTCTGAAACTTAGCAAGACACCTTGTTTTTGACAGAAAGTTGACAGTAAAAATTGTCAACCAACAACAGCATGTATAAAACAAGATTTTTAGTAGTACCGAACTTCTTCTCCTCAACTGGAGCTTTCTAGCACTATTTATTAAACATGAAACTTAAACCAAAACTTAAATACTTTACTCAAACCTTTATTTCACATGGGTTGCCTCCCATGCAGCGCTCTTTTATGGTCAATAGCTTCACCTTGATGTTGCTCACTTAGGCAAGATGAGTGGAACACCCAATCCAAAATAGTTAGCCTTCAAAGTGATGACCTCCTTTTCATCATGCTTAGCTTTCTTCTTCCTAGGAAAATGAATAACAAAAGGATCCCACAAAGGCAATTGAAGCTTCACGTTCCCTTCATGTGGATTAATCAAATCCTCTATAGTTCTTAAAAATGGGCGGCCTGATATAATAGGAGAAGTAGCATCTTCAGGCATGTCAACAATAACAAAATCAATAAGAGCAGGACAACCTTTAATGTATACTAAAGTGTTTTCTTTAATCCCTATAGCTTGTTTGTAGGTGGAATCTGCAAAATGTAATTTTAACTCGATGATTTCAAAAGGGCCAAGATTTAACTTATTAAACAGGCTTTTTGGAATTGTTAAAACGCTTGCACCTAGATCACAAAGTGCAGCTATCTCATTTGTCCCAATTTTAATCTTAATAGTAGGCTCAAATCTATCATCAAGCTTAACAGGTAATTTTTCAGCAATTTTCTTATATTCTTCTTCCAGCTAACCTACCTTTATTGCTAACTGATTAACAAAGTGTTGATACATGGCTTCGTCATTTCCTTCACTTAGCGGAATCTTGATGTTGATCCTTTTTACAAGATCTTCAACAGAGTAAATTGGTGAAGGAGCATTACTATAATCAAGTTCTTCAGGCTCCTCCCTTTGGATTCTCATCATCTTGAGGTCTTCAACATGATTAGGCTCAGCTTTGCCTGCCAATTTAGCTATAATGAGAGTTTGACTCTCGGTTATCTTACCTAGCTGTGCCTCAACAATCCTTGTTCTTTCTTGGAGGGTCTGCAACTCATTCCTCAAACTTACAGCTTGGTTAGATAATTTACCAAGCATAGCATCATGGTTCTCCGTTATTTTAACAAGGATATTGTTTTGCTCATTTTGTGAGTCTATAAAGGACTTAAGTGTTTCTTGGAGACTACCATTACTTGATCCCATATTATTATTAGAGTTGCCTATAGGACTAGAATAGTGTTTCTAAAAATTAGGATTATAATTCTTCTTCCAAGCAGGGTTATAGTCATTACAATCTATGAAGTCTATTTCTTCAATATTTGTTTCTAGGATAGATCTTACCGGGTTTTCCTTGACTTTTATGGCTAATATGAGCTCATCTAGCTTAGCATTGAGTTCTTCATTTTCTTGTGGTGAGAAGGAGTTCACCTTCTTCCTGTTTGATCTATCCACGTGCCACTAGGCATGGTTGTCTTGTATATTGTCTAGCAGCTGCTTTGCTTCGGTAATACGTTTAACCATAAATGTTCCTCCAGCTGCAGTATTAAGCATAGACTTAGATATAGGATTAAAAGCATTATAAAATTAATGGAGAATTAGCCAATCTTCCATCCCATGACTAGGACAGTTTCTCATGCATTCTTCCATCCTCTCCCATGCAAGCGCTAGTGGCTCACGCTCTTCCTGTCTAAAACCAGTAATATTAGATCTTAGTTGCATAGTCTTTGTAGGTGGGAAAAATTTTGTTAGAAATAAAGAAGTACATTCCACCCATGATGTAATAGTATTTCTAGGCAAAGATAGCAACCATTGTTTTGGTCTTCCTCTAAGAGAAAAAGGAAATAAGTGCAATTTGACCGCATCGGGGTCAACATCTTTTATGCACATTGTATCACATATTTCAGTGAAACTATTCAAGTGCATACCTGCGTCCTCAATAACAAAGCCTCCAAATTGATTATGTTGAACCAAACTTAAATAATGGGGCTTAATTTCATAGTCATCAGCAGCAATTGCTGGCTGAGTAATTGGAGTACGCAAATACTCATTATTGGGAGTTGCAAACTCCCCAAGCTTGTTTTCAGCTATATTTCCTATGTTTTGGGGTTTTCTTAAACAAAGACTTATAATAGTAAAAACAAGAATTTAAAGACTAACTAATTTTTTTAGATTTTAAAATAAAGATTGAAAGCAAAATAAATTAAAAACAAGAATTAAAACTAGCAAGGTTCCTACTAACCTCACCAGGGTAGCTATTGCTTCCCCGGCAATGGCACCAGAAAAAGGGTTGATACCTTCGATCCGGATTACGAATATAGTATATCTCTTTTCCCTAGTAGACCTAGGTTTATCGAATCCTCGTAAAGTAGAAGCATAGTGAAGTGACTTTAATGGACCTTCGGGAGTTTTAGAATTCCTTTTGTGTTTTTACCGGGGTCTTGATTACCTGACAAGTCCTCAGATTGAGGTAAGAGAGGATACAATAATCATCATGTCATACAAACTAATCTATGATCCCATATATGATAAATAATATGCACAAAAGCTACATGGCTAGGCCGAAGCCCTTAGCCCAAGGAGAATTACTCACATATAGAGATGAGATCAACAATCATAAAGATTGTAATGGAAATCATGAGTTTGATAGCAAATAGTCTTACAATGTCACCAATCAAAGATGAGATCTACTATTACAAGTGGTGGAATATGGCTACGGTGGTGGATATGTGTTTGGAGATTAGATCTAAGTCTATTCCTCCGGCGGCTCTTCAGTGTTGTGGATGGAGATCTAGGGGCGGCTGATGATTGGATCGGGGCTCTGTTTCTCATCGCCCTGGGCCTCATTATATAGGGGTCCCTTCACGAAAGTTGTTATGTTTGACATAGCAATGTTGATGGCAACTATAGGACCGGAACTATACAGACGGAATTTTATTCCCGCCGTATAGTTGGTCGTTAAAGCGTCTGTCTCCATTTCACAACTCCTGGTTTCTTCGGGTTGTTGGAAATATTGTATCTTTGAATTTCATGTAGTGATTCCCATCATCAAACGTCATTATATGCGCAGGGAAAATAGAAAGAAAGGATTGCATACCCCTTTGATCATTAGGCTTTAGTGGTAGGGTTTAGAGAGATATTTCATCAAAAATATGAATAATATCTAGTTTAAATGTGGACGTAGTTGGCTATATTTCAGATCCATCAGTAATCACAGTAGGTCCCTCCAGGGGATTTGAGCTTGACATGTCCTTTCTGCTCCAGTCGTAGGACGAGGTCTCCCTCGATGAAGGACCTTGGACGTAGTCGTCGGTTGTGGTAGTTGCATAGGTTCTGCTGGTAGATCATGGACCGTTCACCATGATCTTGCATGCTTCATCGAGGAGGTCGATAGAGTCTGCGAGTGGGCCGTTGACTCAACCTCGTTGTATTCCATGACCCTTGGGGCCTTATAGCGTACTTCCGCAGGTAGTACTGCCTCGGCGCCATGTACCATGTAGAACAGGGTGTAGCCTATGGTGCTGTTTGGAGTTGTGCACAGGCTCCATAGTACTGATGGTAGCTCGTTAGCCCAACACGCAACTGCTCGCTCGAGTGGTCAGATGAGTCTTTTCTTGATGCCCTTGTAGAAGTGGTTGTTGGCCTTCTCAACTTGACCGTTGGTCTGGGGATGTGCTACCGAAGCGTAGCTGATGATGATTCTCAGGTTTTTGCGGAAATCCTTGAAGTCATTCGAGGTGAAGTTTGTCCCATTGTTGGAGATGACGTTGTGTGGCAACCCGAACCTGAAGACGATTGACTCGAAGAATTTGACGGCGGTGGCACCCGTCTGGTTTGTCACCGACATGGCCTCAATCCACTTGGTGAATTTGTCAACTCGGATGAGGAGGAAAGTGTAACCTCTAGGTGATGACTTCTGCAGCTTGCCGACCATGTCGAGTCCCCATTGCGCGAAGGGCTAGGCCATAGGTATTGGCCTAAGTTCCACACTTGGTGCATGTGGTTTATCCGTGAACCTTTGGCAGGAGTTGCACTTTTGGATGATGTCCTTGGCATCACGCATCGCCATTGGCTAGTAAAATCCAGCTCGTAGAGCCTTGGCGACGAGGGAACGACTCCCGGCGTGATCACCGCAGGTGCCTTCGTGTATCTCGAGGAGGATGGCCCTTCCATCACCATTGGAGATGCATCGTTGAAGGACTCATGTAATGCTATGCTTGTATAGCTCGCCGTTGATGATGGTGAAAGCTTTTGAGCGTCGCGCTTTGTGTCGTGCGTCTTTCAGGTCATCCGGTAGTCTTTTGTTGGGTAGGTATGTGATGTATCGCTGAGTCCAGGATAGCTTGATGAGCATGACCTCCATGGGGCCTGTGAGTTTGGGTCCCAGCTCCGCATTACTGAGACCTTCGGGTTCTTCGGGTGGCGCAGCCCTCAAGTCCTTTGACGTGCCAAATGGTCCTTCAGGAGCCTTTGGATTGAAGGAGCATTTGCAAATCTGTTCTAGGAATACACCTGGGGGCACCCGAGCATAGGTGGATCCTATGTTGGCGAGCGTGCCATCCTCCTCGTTGCTTTCACAGCCTACATGCCATAGTTCACAGCCGTCGAAGTCCCCTTCGAGTGTGTCGTAGAGGTTGCGGTAAACGATCATGTTGTCACTCAGAGCATTGCAATGGTTCATGGTTTGGTCCACCACGAGCTTGGAGTGACTGTAGATGATGAGTCGTGTTGCGCCGTAGGATTTGGCCATCTACATCCCATGGAGCAGGGCCTCTTATTCTGCTTCATTGTTGGAGGCGTGGAACTGCATTCACAGAAAATATCTCATCTTGTCACCTTGCGGTGATGTCAGGATGACACCGGCACCAGCTCCTTCTAGACATTTGGATCCATCAAATTGCATTGTCCACAGGCAGGACATATCCGGCGTGTCCGGAAGCTGGTTCTCCATCCAGTGAACAGGGAAATCCAGGATAACTTGCAACTTTATTACCACTCGCTTCTCTTATGTAATGTCTTGTGGAGATTGTTCGATTCACCAAAGAGTGACCCGTCCCTTGGCGTCGGGGTTGTTGGGGATGTACCCTAGTGGAGAGTCATTCACCACGATGATGGGGTGCTCCTGGAAGTATTGGCGCAGTCGCCATGCTGTCATGAAGACATCGTAAGAAAGATTTTGATAGTGCGGGTACCGCTGTTTTCTTAGCATGAGCACCTCGTTGAGGTAGTTGATTGGGCGTTGCACCCCATGGACCTTGTGGTCTTCGGCTCGTTCTACCACCAAGACAGTACTGAGCACCTGGTTGATGGCGGAGATGTATAGCAACATGGCTTCATTCTCCCTGTGCTTCACCAGCATGGGCGAGGTGGAGAGTAGGCGTTCGAGATCTTGAAATGCCTCCTGTGCTTCGACCGTCCATTCTAACTTCTCAGCTTTGTAGAGGATCTGTAAGAATGGTAGCGCCTTCTGGCCCATCCGACTGATGAATCGACTCAGCACCGTGATTTGCCCAGCCAACTGTTGGGCACCTTTGACATTCTTTGGCTTCTCCATGACCAGTATGGCCTTTATCTTTTTCTGGTTGGCCTCGATTCTGCTGGAAGATATGAGGTACCCGAGCAGTTGCCCCGATGGTATGCCGAAGGCGCATTTCTCCGGATTCAGCTTGATCTGGTAGCGCTTGAGGTTGTAAAAGGTCTCGCTGAGATCGTCGAGTAATGTGGCTTCCTCCTTGGTTTTGACGATTATGTCGTTGATATAAACTTGGACGTTCCGGCCAAGATGGTTCTTGAGGCAGGCCTGCATACACCGTTGGCAGGTGGCTCCTATGTTCTTCAGCCTGAAGGGCATTGTTGTGTAGCAAAAGACGGTGAAGGGCGTGATGAAGGCTGTTTTCTCCTGGTCCTCTTCCTTCATTCGAATCTGATGGTAGCCTGAGTAGGCCCCGAGGAAGCAAAGGCGTTCGCATCCCGCGGTGGAGTCGATTATCTGATCGATCGGTGGCAATGGGAAGTGAACCTTCGGGCAATGCTTGTTGAGGCAGGTGAAGTCCACGCACATCCGTAGGATATCCGTGTACTTTTTAGGAACAAGCATGGGGTTTTCTACCCAGGTGCTCTGCTTGACCTCTCGTATGAAATTGGCATCAGGGAGTCTGTTGACTTCCATACCAATCGCTTTTGCCCTTGGTTCCAATAGTCGACGTATCGACTGCTTCACTAGTCTAGCATCAGGATTCACGTTGAGTGAGTGCTTAGCGAATTCCCTAGGAACTATTGGCATGTCTGCTGGACACCAGGCGAAGATTTTCCAGTGCTCACGGAGGAATTCAACAAGCGCGAGTTCCTATGTGGGACTCAAGTTGTTGGCGATGAGGGCCGTCTTGGTCAGGTCTGATGGGTGGACCTGGAATGCCTTAGTTTGGGCTGATCAGTCGAAGGACTGGTCGGGTGTGTTTGGCTTACTAGGAGGAGGGGGATTATTGTTTGTTAACTCCTTCAGCCTCGCCAGCTCCTCCTGCATTCCGAAGGATTGGGAGATGCTATTAAATTCCCTCTCGCAGTTGTCTGACTTGGCGAAGCTTCCGCTGATAGTGATAATGCCATTTTGTCTCGACATCTTCATCTGTAGGTAGGTGTAGTGTGGCACCGCCATGAACCTCATGAATGCAACACATCCGAGGATACAATGGTACTGTGAGGGCCAGTTGACCACTTCGAACTCGAGGCGCTCTCGCCAGAAGTTTGCTGGCATGTCGAAGATGACGTCCATGTTAATCATGCCCAAGGGGTATACGCCTTTCCCTGGGATGATGCCATGGAACATTGTGTCAGAGGCCTCTAGGCAGGAGAGGGGGATCCGCATGGCGCGCAAGGTGCTGGCGAACATGAGGTTGATGCTGCTCTCACCGTCCATGAAGACGCGACTCATCTCGAAGCCACCAATTTGCACCTCGAGCACCAGGGGAAAATGGCACAGGCGAGGTACTTGACGCGGGTGATCGCGCTTGTCGTAGGCAAGGCAGGACTCGCACCCACTGAGGTACTCTATGGTTTAGGGTGGAGAGTTAAGTGCAAAATTGACTTGGCGAGTGATTGATTTTTGCACCCGATTGGATGGGCGTCCTTTTTGGATCATGCCCATATTGCTCAGTGGTCGTGGGTACTGCTCGCCTCTGTTGTTCTGGGCTTGTGCGACCGCAGGTGGTGGTGATCCGGGTGGTGGTGGTTGTGCTCCATGATCTATAACATCTGGGTGAAGCCTTCGTGGAGCTAAGTCCTTCAAGCTCCACGAAGGCTTCACCCAAATGAATCGAGACGTGCTAAATTAGGGTTACAGATCTGGACTTCTTCTTGCCGTCGTGTCCTTTAGTCCAGATAGCTTATCCTGGATGGACATTCCAGGAGCTTCGTCACGGGTACGATGTTGCCATACCTGCATGGTTTTACCGCTATCGTGGCATCCCCCGCTGTGATATCCGTTGCGGCGGTTGCCATCGTCGTGTCTGTCGGCATAGCCAGAGGCGCCAGGTCGACTTCTTCGCGGTCGTCATAATCGTGCATCCGACGCTTTCCTCGGTGGTCGCGTCTACGGCCGAGGTCTTCTTCGTCATCTGAGTGGATGCGGTTTTTTTTCACCGAGTCATCTCCATCATCCCACCTATTAGCAATCTCCATCAGGTGGTCAATTGTTTTGGGCTTCTAGCGACCCATCTCCTCCCTGAGCTCTCTGTGGCGTACACCGCCATTGAACGCGTTGATCACGCGGTCCTCGATGATGTCCTCTGCATAGTTTTTGATGATGGACCACCTTTGGATGTAGGAGTGCAGTGATTCATCAAGCTTTTGATAGCAGGATTTTAGCTTTTCGATTGATGCGGGCCTTTTGTATGTGCCATCGAAGTTTCACACGAAGCCGTAGACCAGCTCCTCCCAGCTGCGGATTGACCCACGGGGGAGATTATGACCCACGCTTGGGCAGCGCCCTACAACTGTAGCTGGAGGCACTGCATGGCCGTGCTCTTGTTTCCGCCATTAAGCCTGACGAAGGAGATGTGGTCCTCCAGCCAAATCTTCGGTTCTTGGAGGCCGTCGAACTTTGGGTTCTCCGACGGGAGTTTGAGCCCTTTAGGCATTCGTGTTTGCCATATGCCCCTGCTAAAGCATCCGGCACCGCAGAGCTCCATTCCTTCATCCTCCGAGTCCATGGAGCGGGCGTCCCTCACGTGCATCTTGTCGACCTTGCACTGTGTGATGTCGTCACGCAAGTCGTAGTCGTGATCATGTCAACGTGAGTGGCATCACTGCGACAGGTCATGCCCGTCATCGCTAGCGGATAGCGAGTAGTACTTGGATAGAGCCTTTCTTTTCTTCAGCTCTGGCATTGGATCATTGGTGAGTGTAGCTTCGACCAGTCCCAGGAGAGCGATCGTAGATCGGTGCATGGTAGATCGTGGATCCATAGGTGGCGGCTGATTGTTGAGTAGGTACATGGTGGCTAATGTCACCGCTGCTTGCGGTGTTTTTGGGAGCATGTTGCCTCGTGAATCCACCATCACGAACGAGAATTTGCGGGCCCGAGTGGCCTCGCCTCACTCCTTGTCGTTGAGTTGGGCCAGTCGAGAGCACCATTTAGCGGTTGCATTGTCATTGCCCTCTAATGACTGCAAGTGCATAGATCGTTTGAAGGTAGTTTCGAAATAAAGATATTGATCCCACATGGAGCAGGAGTCTGAAGTCTAATAACTCTTGAAATAAATATTACGATAGAAATGCTAGATAAAGTTCTAAGTGACAAGGCAAAATCCGAGTATTGTGTAAAAAGGTGTTTTTGGGTTTTGGGTATAACAGCAATAAAGTAAAGTAAAACAACTGAGTACAGAAAGTAAGTATCATGTATGTAAGAAAGATTGGAACTACAGTGGGGAAAAGGTGTTCTCAGGGAGTAGTGGATACACCACTATTATTGTAAAGATTTAAGATAAAGATTATCATCATGAACATTCTCAACTATGTATGTGTGGGAGGAACTCCGTATTTCGACGAATAGGCAGCAACCGCTGCTCACATCATCCTCATAACCAGAACAGTCAACAATTGACATCAATCGAATTATTGCGCTATTAAGGGATATAATCCCGTAGGACATATCCCATGGCTTGGATAGTGTTCCGTGAGTTTCCTCGGTTTCCCAAGTTGATATGTAAGGGGTTCCAATAGCTTTATAGTCACTGTAAGTGCTAGCACGCCTCCATCTACCAACAAGTAGTTTCCTCCATCAAGTCCCCACAAGAGGCAAATATTGAGAGGTCGATTTCTCTCGACATCAAGATGTCGATCGAAAATCTAACACATGGTCACCACGATGAATATCATAATAGACTTTATCTTATTTTAGTCTCATGCTAGGGTTTCTCCATCTCCCCAAGTACTAATGATCTACTCAGATATGGAGGCAATAAACATCATGGCAATGGTAATGGAAACAATCATAGATGAATATCACTTGTATAAATCCACAATGAGTATAGGAATTACAACAAGATCTAGACAAGATGTAGATGGGATGGATGGAGATGGTGGTGATGCAGCGGTGGATGATGAAGATCGATGCCTTAGCCTCCCAGATCTGCGCAGGGCAAAGTTGGATCCTGGTGGATGTGTTCCCCCTCCAGATGCCTTCCGAAGGTGAGGTTTCTGCGATTTGTGGGTGTTCTGCATGTCGTCTCCTCGAACCAATTGCACGGGGTGAAACTATTTGACAAGGCGGTGCGGCGCCAACTATATGGCTGGAGCTATATGGTCGGAAAAATTACTCCGGTCGTATAGTTGGTCGTTGGACTCTTTGCTTCCCTTGTTCGCTTTTGGTTTTCTGCTGGTATTATTAATATTTTCCAAATAAGCAATTTACGTTGTTTTTGACTCCTTTTCTCCATAGTACAACTGCTCCAAGAATGGTATCCATTGGATCCATCATCTGTCCCGATCCTAGTGAAAATAGACATAAAATGTGCACGCGAGCGCCGTAAAATACCAAGATCCTACATCTACAATGCAAAATAATAATGTAAATCATGATCCAAATATGGACTCATCAACTTCCCCAAGATTAGACTCTTTCTTGTCCCGAGCATGTTTCTAGCTTAATGGATGTGATCCTCATATTCATGAAGCTGAGTCGATAAAATAAATGAGGCAATTGTAGCATGTGTTTATCATGTACGATACATGGGAATAAGTTCATGAATAGTACCTTACTCGAACCATATGAATAGTATTAGAAGGCTTCCATACCTTAGTAATCAATAGTTCATAAAAGATGAATCTCAACATAATGTAAAAGAATCCGGTTCAACCGAATGAGTTAGCGAGGTAGTCCCAAGTGTTTTAGGATCAACGTATTCACTTTGGATTTAGAATCCCATAAGTATATCTTAGTCATACTACAGCTCAGTGCTATATGCCTAGTTGATCTTTGCACACTCACTCTTTCTATTCTTCTTTTTCTTTTCTTTTGTATATATGCTTAAACTTTTGTTTAAGTGTTGTGCAAAGGATCTAGCCATACATTACACTTTATGTAGGAATTCAAAGTTTAACAATCTCAATTACCAAATTCCAATTGTATATGAAGCATTCTTGTGAATTGAAGATTGTACCTCGACTTGTTCCCACTCTTTTCTTATAGCACTTTTATTTCCCTTTGTTCAAGGTTTCTTTTTCAACTTAACTTGTATAGATAATTTTTATTTGTAAATCAAACCGTAGACTTACATCATATTGACTAAATTATCTTTAGGTGGTCTATTAATACCAATAGTGTGGAAGACTCCTATTGCTATCATCAAGTGCAAGTAAAATTATACTAAAGCCATTTATATATCAATAAATCAAACACAAACTTAATATTGCTCCATATATAATAATAAACTCAGAATTTCATAAAATGGATTGACTATTCCTGAGGGGGAATTCTAATGATGCAAACTTTATTTCTAGTTTGACTAATGCGAAAATAGTAATAAAAACTTATGAGATAGATTACAAGGTCTTAAAGATCTCCCCAAGCTTGGAATCAAGCCAGACGGGATCAAATAATATATTGCGATTATTTGATACCGTGATTGTTGTAGATCACTGTGGTGCCATGGCATGTGGTATCTTCTCCTCACGGGCCAGCCTGAGGCGGAGGGATTGATTTACAACATCCAATTCTTTAACACGCAGCTTGTAGAAAAGATTGTTCCTCTCCAACACCTTTACGGGTTCCTTAATGAACTCATTGTTATCCTGAAGTGTTTGTAGCCCCTTAAGACTCATAGAAAACTTGCTTTGGTTGTCCTGTTGATATCTTCATCTAGTTTATCAAGATAAAGTCGCAGCAATCAAAGGTGTTTGGGTGTCCCTGGCTTCTCCTTGTCCAACTCTTCGATCTTCAGCTCCCGAGCCTGCAAATCCCTCTTTCGACACCCATGGTCGGTGTCAAGGAACACTATAGGGAGGCTCTTGATCTCCTTGCCTTGCTCGCTATTGCTCCCTATCTCCATAGGGTCTTTTCTTCTTGACCTCTACACCTTGGTTTAGAGTCCTCACGTGTGAATAAGAGGTGGATTGGTTTCTGGAGATTATGATTAGAGAGACAGGGACAATGGCAGTATATAAGGGGCGTCAGAGGTCGGTAGAACTCGCGAGAAACACCAAATTTTCGCCCAAGAAAAGAATCCAAATGAAACAGGGAAAGAAATTACGGATTTGGAAGTGTCCTGCCGCATAACGACTAACTATACGGGCGCGACTCGTATAGCTCCGGCCATATAGTTGGTTCTAGGTAGATACTTCCAAATACCTCGAGTCCAGGTCAATTAAATAACGACTCGGAACCGACAATAAGTTTTTTTAGATGAATAATAAACGAAAGATCAAACGAAAAAGTGTCTAAGAGTTTAACGACCAAATATACGGCCGGAATTTTTGCTTTCGGTCATATAGTTGCGACCTATAGATATAGACATCAAAGGCAAAAGTGTCTCAGAGTTTAACGACCAAATATACGGCCGAAAGTTTTGGTTCCGGTCGTATGTATGCGACCGTATAGATACAGACATCAAAAGCACTACCATCTGAGAGTTTAGCGACCAACTATATGGCCGGAATTTTTGGTTCTGGTCGTATAGTTGCGACCGTATAGTCTCAGATAGCAAAAACAATTTCACGAAGATGATACAGAGAGTTTAATGACCAACTATACGGTAGGAGCTTCCTCTCCGGTCATATAGCTCTGCCCGTATAGTTGGTAAAACCCCTCTAAAACTTCAGAAAAACACAAGGAATTTGAAGGCAGAATTTTCAAAAGTAAAAATTGTGAAAACAAATCACTTATTTGGGTAAGAACACTTACCTTGCACTTACCATTTGCTTATTCGGGGATGAAAAGTTCCTCCCACAACAAGGACTCCTTCTCTTTTGGAGGAATTGACTTTTGTTCATTAAATAATTCCCGTAAACGAAAATCACCAGGACTAAAGTTCCTCTCAATAAGCTTGGTGTCTTCCTGGGCAAACATGGACACTACATCTAACATTTTATTTCTTGCCTCTGCATAATCTACAACTCAAATTCTTGAAGTGAAAGAATCCAACGGATCAACCTTGGCTTATGGTCTTTCCTTTCAAGGAGTTCTTTTAAGCCATCATGATCCGTGTGAACTGTCACCTTTGCATCAACTATATAAGAACGAAATTTATCACAAGAGAAAAATACAGCAAAAAATTCCTTTTCTTCCTTAGGGTAATTCTTTTGAGCACCATTGAGAGTTATAATAGCATGATGTATAATATTAAATCGACAACCAATATGTTGTCCGAGAGTTACTCCTACAACATCATTGCTAGCTTCACATATTAAGTCAAAGGTTGTATCCCAAATAGGTGGTTTAATGGTGGGAGCACGAGTTAAAGCATTTTTGAGTTTATCAAAGGCTTCCAGACACTTATCATCAAAATTAAATCTCATTCCCTTTTGCGAGAGGTTAGTCAAAGGTTTAGATATCCTAGAGAAATTTCTAATGAACCTTCTATAAAAACCCACATGACCAAGAAAACTTCTTATACCTTTAATATCCCTAGGTTGCGGCATTCTCTCTATTGCTTCAACCTTAGCTCTATCAACCCTAGGTCCCACATGTCAGCCTCTCATTAGATGGTTCGTGTGTATGATGGATTTTTTCCCTTCTCACGCCCTACCCTATTCCGAAGTTGATAGTGCTGCTCGATGCATCTACCGTCTAATCAACCTCCTGGGACCCACATGTCATCCTCTCATTAGAAGAAACGTGTGTATGATGGAATTTTTTCCTTCGCCGGCGCTACCCCGTTCCGAATTGATAGCGTTGCTCGACGCATCTACCGTCTAACCAACCGTCTGAGCACCACATGTCACCCTATCATTAGAAGAAACGTGTGTATGATGGATTTTTTTTCCTTCGCTCGCGCTACCCTGTTCTAAAATTGATAGCATTGTTCGATGCATCTACCGTTTAATCACGATGTTATGCCCCACATGTCATCCTCTCATTATAAGAAACGTGTGTATGATGGATTTTTTACCCTCTGTTGCGCCTTCGTGTTCCGAACTTGATAGCGTTGCTCGTTGCTTCAGCCGTTTATATAGGCTGGTGGGCCCGACATGTCAGCCTCACATTAGAAGAATCGTGGGTACGATGGAAATTTTTTCTTCTCTAGCGCTACCCTGTTCCGAACTAGATAGTGTTGCTCGACGGGTCTGCCGTTTGCTCATGCTGCTGGGTCCCCCATTTTAGCCTCTCATTAAAAGAAACATGTACATGCTGAACTTTTTTCTCGCTCAAGCCTCCCTGTTTCGAACTGGCTACTGTGCTCGATGCAGCATCTGTATAAGGTCGTGCTGCTGGGTACCACATATCAGCCTCTCTGTAAATGAAACGTGTGTATGATGGACTTTTTTGGCCATGTCCGCTGTTTTGACCTGGGCAACTTGCTGGGTCCGTGATGTCAACCACCTCTGTGCAGGAAACGTGTCTATGCTGGGTCCCAGCTAACAACCTCTATTTGAAATAAACGTGTGTATGTTGGACTATTTTTTCGGGTCCCACATGTCAGCCTCAAAGTACAAAAAAATACTCATAAAGGCCGAATTAAAAAAATTCTGGGCTAACTCAGGGCGGATGTCCTATTCATGATGGCTTATATTCCATGGGCTCACTCCTAAGTTGAATGGGCTATGGTCGGTGGCCCCAAGACCACTAAAAGGCCTAATTAGAAGGTATTAGGCCATGCTTGGGGCTGATAGACTAATTTCATGGGCTATGCTTGGGTTTGCTTGGTCCGACATGTCAGCTTCTCTGTAAGTGCAACGTGGGTATGATGGACTTTTTTTTCGGCCGCGTCCGTGCTTTTCACCGTGGCAGCCGTGTATGGTCTTACTGCTAGGGCCCTTATGTCAGTCTCTCTGACATGTTCTGGCTTGTGGGTCCCTGATGCAGCCTTGTATGTTCTGTCTGGTGGGTCCGGATGCAAGCCTCTCTGTACAAGTATTTAAACTTTTGTTTCAAACCCACCCTCAAAACAAACTGTAGGGATGCTGCATGCTGGTGGGTCTGTGATGTTAGGCTCTCCGTAATGCGATATTGCTAGAAGAAAAAAATGTAAATCCAAGATACGATTCGAACAAAAGACCTTCAAATCAAATAAACGTAAATTGAGTGTGTTCCAACTACAACAAAGATATTTATAGAATAAATATCATTAAACTTTTATTAGTACTACAATTTATGTATTAGTCTTCTTAAAACTATTTTGGGTGTCTATGTTTATCCCTTTTAAAATTTAAAAGGGTAGCGCTCCTGGCATCTCAATTTATAAAATGCCACATAATGGAGTATTTTCTTAAAAACATGGGTAGGGAGAGTTTTTTTATTTTGAGAGGTGGGGGCAATGCCCAAAAGGCCGAACTAAAAAGAGTTTGGCTATTCTACATAGGCTGCTGTATGTGGCTATTCTCAGTAGTCCCCTGACCCCTAAAAGGCCGAATTAATATGTTGTCGGCTATGCACCATGGGCTCCTTTCTCAAATTTCACTAGGCTGTGGTCAGCAGTCCCCTGACCCCAAAAAGACCGAATAAAAATGTTCTAGGCTAAAGAGGGGCCAAATGAGCTACGTAGTACTAGATGTCTTCTCCTGGTTAATAAAAATTGCATTGTGATGTGCTCGGCCGGATTCGAAACAAAGACCTCAAAGAGGGAGGGGGAAAGCGATAATTATTTTTGGCAGCTATTCATGTCAAAATTCAGAAGTACAAAATAAGGTAGAAAAATTATCAACAAATTCGAAGTTCATATTCAGGAGCACTTGACCAATTCAGTAGCATTTCAAAAGTGCCCAATTCAGCAATACAGACAATGAAGTACAAATAGCAGTACAGAGAGAACTAGTTTTTGTTTCAGCTCTAAAAACCTTGTCGCACGATCAGTTTGTCGTTTTCACCAATAACACTCGACCATTGGAGCAAGCAAAACTGACGATCCAGTCTGCTTTGAGTACCTTCTTCTCACATCAATGCCTGTGTGACCCCCATATGCAACCCAAAATGCCCAAGTCTCATCTATATTTTTACACGGCCATGTATAAGGGCAACGAGCACTCGGCCTTTCCACATTCAGCAACACATGACAGATTCAACAGCAATTTAAAGTGACCGATTCAACGGTGGCAGAATATGACCAAAAGAATTGACGGATTCAGCAATGTCAACATTGAAATTCAATGGATGTACAATAATGTGGCAAAGCCAAGTTTCAAAAGGAAAGTGTGACCATGCAATTTCTCCACTCGATCTGAACAAGTCCAAGTACATAGGTATTACTACAAAATAGATTAACACTAGCTGAACTCCATACAAAATACTTAGTAGAAGTGTAGAAATACAAGCTTACACAAAGCTAGGAACCACAACATGTCGCATCATACATACTAGAAGAAACGAGAATGCTTCAACGTGCAAATTGCTGGCTGGGCTGTGCCCTTGATTTCCTTCCTGGGACGCGTCTCTCCTTTCATTGTCGCCTGTCGGGCTCTAGGTCAGCAGCATACATGTAAAATTCATACGACAAACTAGGAAGTTCGGGATCCTTAATTTCGGTAATTCCAATTACGAAGGGAATCTGCCACCAACATAAACTAGCTAATTAGTGCAGCACTACATACACTCACAGTAGGATCATCACAAGAGGATTAAGATATGATATCTCACCAACGAATCTTGTTCGACGACAAGTTCAGTAGTATGTCAGTAAAGAAGCAACTTGGATAGAAAAGACATGACCACTTCCTGCGCGGTGTTGGCCGACGACGGCCTAATTGTTGTCTCGGGTGACCTCTTTACTACAACCGGATTGAAACTAGTGAACAAGACCAACGACCAAAACCTCACCTCGTACTGCCACGATTCTCACGCCACCGACCTGACCGGCCAGACGAACAGGAGCAAGTACATGCTATGCCCGTCAATTTGGGTGACGAGCAGCTTTCCCTCCTTCCCGATGTTGATGACCTCAGCTCTGAGTGAGCCCGGTGCACGAATCGACAAAGACGGGTCCCATTTTTGGGGGTTGTATCTAGGCACTGTCATTGAGTGGGCAGATATGAGGTGCTCGACGAACACTTTCTTGACGCCGGTGAACTCGCATCCTGGCTCCGTGCAGACACACTGGCGGTAGTTGCACGCGATCTTGTGGTCATAGACGTCCTTGTAGGAGACTAAAGTCGAGCAGATGTTGTTGGGGCATCTACTACCTTTTCCTCCAGTGACTTGGCGGTACAGCTCGTTGGAGCATGCGGCCAGTCGGGAGGCACTGGTAGTGTCTAGACGCTTAGCTATTTCGTTGAAGATGTCGTCCCCGACCTTTTTCTAGACGTTGTTCAGCCGGTTGTGCCTCGAATCGATAGCCATCACGTCTGAATGATTGGGGGCATGGGCGGATCTATGTATGACTGTTGGGCTTATTTGGAGGAGAGAGGTGGTGGCCTAGAAGGATCGATGTAGCGGGAGAGATGGCGAGAAAAATGTGTGAAGTGCGTGCTAGAGAAGATCCAAATGCGGCCTCTTGGAGTTGGGAATGGCTCTTAGGGAGGGGGTTTTGTCGTGCTCCTACGGCTGTCTTCTGTCGGGCGTACTGCATCGAGCATGTCCACTAGAGTTATGGAGTAGGGAGTACAATAGGTACTCTAGACTGGCACGCTGTCATGGAGTGTTCTCTCATCACATCTCAGTTATTAGAACTGAGAGATGACTTATTTACTGCTTCCATTTTTATACTACTCCCTCTAGTTCGTATTCTAATAGCCTCAACTTTGTCTAGATTCACATTAGTTAGACAGAGTAGTTGTAAGTTGAGTCGCTTATGTTTTTTGGTACTTCATAGTACGTACCAAAATACCAAGATGCTGAACCTCATATGAACTTTCTAGAAAGGTACCCATTTGCAAAGATTGGCAAGCCTGCTAAAATTGCTGAAATTTCTAGAAAGGCAAGAACCCACGGACTAAATTGCATCATGCTTGGTGAAATAATGACAGGTTCCCAGTTCATATTCAGCAGCATTTCAAAGTGACCAATTTAGCAATAGAGACTCTGAAATTCAATAGCAGGACAGCAAGAATCAATTCTTGTTTCAGCACTAAAAACCTTGGGGCAGGATCAATCGCTTTTCTCCGAACACACTCGATCATCGGAGCAAGCAAAACTAACCATCAAACATGCTTTTCTGTGCATACGTTCTACTCACATCAATGACTGTGTGACCCACATATGCAAACCAAAATTCCCCAAGCCTCATCTAGATTGTGACAAGGACATGTTTCAAAAGAACAGTAAGACCATCTATTGCCCTTGATCTAAAATAGTATCAGTATGTTAGTATTAGTTCTACAAGATACTCTAGTACTATAATAAAAATGACAGAACATTTGACAGATTCGCTACCATTTGAAAGATTCAGCAGCACTGAATAAAATAGAAAAATATCAATAGATTCCAAACACATATCAGCTGCACTTGACAGATTCAACAGCATTTCAAAGTGATCGATTTAGCTGAACATATAATGACCAAAAGTATTGACAGATTTAACAATGCAGACACTAAAATCCAATAGATGTAGCAAGGCCATAATTCAAAAGGACAGAGAGAACATATTCTGGCCATGTTCCAAAAGAAGAGAAAGACCATCTACTAGTCTTGATCTAAACAAGTACCAATACATCACTATTAGTTCTAAAAAATACTTTAGTAGTAGCAACAACAGAACATTCGACAGATTCAATGGCACTTGAAAGATTCAGTAGTACTGAATAAGAACGAAAAATATCATCAGATTCCTAGTTCATAATAAGCGGCACTTGAAAGATTTAGTACCATTTCAAAGTTACCGATTTACCACTACAGATAATGACCAAAGGAATTGACATATTCAACAATGCAGACATTGAAATGCGGACAGGTAGGATTTAACAAATCTCACTTATCCCGCTTATCCCACATAGTTTAGAGTTAGTTTAGAAGTCTCCCACATATCCCACCTCTGCATCTACGGTAATAAGCTTGTATTCCATGGTGAACTCCGATGGTCGATTTCGACGATGAGTGACCAGATTAGACCGACAAACCGACAAAGAGTAAGTGGCTTTAGAATTCGCATAGAATGCCTACTCACACAAGCCATTTAGATGTGCAGAGTTCAACTTCACCATGAACTGTGGCGACACACGCGCCGCCGGCCTGACGCACATGATAGATATCAAGATGACATCGTGTCATTGAACCCGATTAGCCCGATATCTACATTTTGCGAGCCCGGTGCCAGCAACGGCTTAGAGATGTACCTGCCTTTCCTACCATAGTGTAAAATGCACAACCTCATGTCATGGGCTTCTCTGAGGTGAGAGTGGAGCACAAACAGAATTGCGGCGAACTCGCAACCAGGCACCACGGAGTTCAACTGGACTGCATCAGCGAGCATTGAACATGAAGACATATTTGGCTGGACAACCCATACCCATTGGGTCTGTCACCAACATAAAGTAATTAATTAGTACGACATTACATATATTCCCATTAGGATCATCACAAGAAGATTTATATGTGTTAACACACTATTGGTTGATATTCTGGTAATCCATGGGGAATTCCGACAACATCTTGAGAAGCTCGCAGGTAACGCCTCGGTTTCGGCAGGTACGACATGAGCCCTTTCAGCGCGACTTCAGCCAACGCAGGCCTGCTCATCTGCTCAGATGTCGCTGCCATTTCGACCGAATGGAGCTTATTCCATGACGACAGCAACCATAACATCACCTTGTACCACGGCGATTCGCACGCTGCTGACCTGACGTACCTGACAGATAGGAAGATGTCCGTGGTGTACCCTCCAATTAGGGTGGCAAACTCCATGCCCTCTTTCTCGATGCTGATGATCTCTAGTGCGTGCACCCGGTTAGTCGGGTACCAGTACTTGTTGGAGTAGGTCACTTGGGGCTAATAGTATATCTTGTGGGCAAGTTTCAAGTGGTCAAAGAGCGCGTGCAAAGTCAATGGTCGGTTGACGAACTCGCAAGCTCGCTCCATGCAGGCTGCGCATGGGGCGTAGCAGCACTGGATGTTGTGCTTGTAGACGTCCTTGTAGGAGACCAATGAATAACATCGGTCATTGGGGCACCTGCTACCTTTTACGCCGGCGACATGGCGGTACAGCTTCTTGGAGCATGCGGCCATCCTAATGTTGTTGATAGTGTCCAGATGCATAGTGATTTTGTTGAAGACATCGTCACCGACCTTGCTCTAGCCGTAGTGCTGCGGGTTGCACCTCGAATCCGCCATACCATATGGACGGATTGGGGGCGAGGGTGGATCTATATAGAGTTGTTGGTGGTTTTTGGAGGAGGGGGCTGGTGGCCTGGAGGGAGTGATGCAGCGTGCAAGATGGGGAGTAAAATGTGTGAAGCACGCGTCTAAGATGCGGCTAGGCGGCATCGGCGATTGGGGATAAACTAAACAGAGATAGGGAAGATAGGATGGCTCTTTTGAAAGAGGTTTTTTCTTTTCTTCTGATGTAAGAAGCGGCTGCATCAAGGACGCCAGCTAAGCGTGAATGCGTGTAAAATGCTCCCTTGTGCAATAAATTAAATATGTCACTTCCTAGCGTAGTACTTTCTCGTCACATCAGCTTCTATTTTCATACTAGTATTAGGGCATCACCTATGGTGGCAGAATTTATCTATAAACTAGGAGTTTTTAAGAAAAAGCTTTCGATGTACTACTGAATTCATGGTTTGCCTAAAAAGTATTTGGAAAATTTTAAGAGCAATCTATCTATCGTGCTTACTTGTAGTTAAAATTTGACACGGTCTATGGGAGTATGGTTTACATCGAAGACCTCAAAAATGAGAAAATTAAACAGAGGTCCATAAACTTAGCACAAAGGGACCTAAAGTTAAGCAAGGGGAAGCACTCGGGTCCTTCTCGAGCGAGAAACTGAGTCATGCCCTTCGTACTACTGTATTAGCTGCACACAAACACACAAAATGCTCCTCATAGTTTCGAACCAGCGTGTTGGGGGTGTGCTTGGTGCTTCCTCTTCGCAGGGTGTGAAATGGAACAGCAATGCATGTCGACGCACGTGGGCAGTGCCACGTTGTAGACGAGAGATCAGCGGGCCAGCAAGGTATGTGTGGATGGTGATGAGGTAGGAAAGGAGAGAGAAAACACAGTTTGTTTTGCGTGGATATATATAGTAAAGGTCCCAAAATTTTGATAATAGGTTCAACTTCTTGCTAAGATTCTACATCTTGACAACTTAACGAAATTATATTAGGTCAAACTTGAGATAGAAGTAAGCGTGTGATAGATAGCTCTTGGATTAGTTGTCTTGTCGAAGGTAGATGGGTGCATCTTCTGTTAGTAAACAATGTTCTAGGTGTGAGTTTCCAACTATCAGCAAAGAACATTCTCAATTTTCCTATGTTTTGTGAATTTGAAAACTTCCTAGCTAACTCTGCCGACTTGAATGAGACTCTATGCCAATTTATCGAAATTAGGTCAAATTTGAACTACAAGTAAATTATAGATTGCTTTGGAAGTTTTACAAAAAAGCTTTCGGTGGTTTTCGATGTACTGAATTCCTGGTTAGAGCTTTAAAAGTTTGTTGGGACATTTTAAGAGGAATCTATCTATCGCGCTTACTAGTAGTTAAAATTTTATATGGATGGTGGGATAAAGTATGATTTGCATCGAAGACCTAAAAAAATTTACATGGAGGTCCATAAATTTAGCATAAAGGGCTCTAAAGTTAAGCAAGGAAAAATAGTCTGGTCCTTCTCGAGAGAGCAACTTAGCCATATACCCTTAGTACTAGTGTACTTGCTTCACACACACACAAAAACGCTCCTCACACTTTCAAACGAGCATGCTGGTGTGTGCTTGGTTCTTCCTCTTCGTAGGATGTGAAATGTAACGACAAGGCAGGTTGACGCACGTGGGCAGCACCACGTTGTGGACGATGGAGTGGTCAGCTGGTCACGGTGTGTGTGGATGGTGATGAGGTAGTGTGAAGGAGAGAGAAAACACAACTTGTTTTGTGTGCATATCTTACCACCATATAGTGTACGAATAACTTTGAATGTTGACCGTTAGATCAAGACTCGTGAATCCCAGCATTTCTAGCCGTTGGATCTTCTTTTCCATCCTATCATCTAGAAGATTCTATTGAAAGTCTTGGGTATAATGAATGCTATGCACAACCTCAAAACACACTTCTCCATCATACTAGAATCTTCTCCCTTGTTTCTCTAGACCATGTTATCAAAAATTTCATGTGTTAGCTAGCTAATATTCTTTTACTTCTACATGATGATAAAAAGTACAAGGACCAAATATACACCCATACTTTATAGATGTTGATCAAATTCAACTTCACCATGAATTGCGGCGACACGCGCGCCGCCGGCCTGACGCGCACGATAGATATCAAGATGACATCGTCGCGCCCGTCGAATAGCACATAGAACACCGTGTCATCGAACCCGGTTAGCCCGATATCTACATTTTGCGAGCCTGGTGCCAGCACCGTCTTAGAGATGTACCTGCCTTTCCTACCATGGTGTAAAATGCACAACCTCATGGCGTGGGCTTCTCTGAGGTGGGAGTGGAGCACAAACAGAATTGCAGCGAACTCGCAGCCAGGCACCACGGAGTTCCATTGGACTGCATCAGCGAGCATTGAACATGAAGACATGTTTGGCTAGACAACCCATACCCATTGGGTCTGTCACCAACATAAAGTAATTAATTAGTACGACATTACATATATTCACATTAGGATCATCACAAGAAGATTTATATGTGTTAACTCACTATTGGTTGATATTCTTGTAATCTAGGGGGAATTCCGACAACATCTTGAGAAGCTCGCAGGTAACACCTCGGTTTCGGCAGGTACAACAGGAGCCCTTTCAGCGCAACTTCAGCCAACGCAGGCCTGCTCATCTGCTCAGATGTCGCTGCCATTTCGACCGAATGGAGCTTATTCCATGATGACAGCGACCATAACATCACCTTGTACCGCGGCGATTCGCACGCTTCTAACCTGACATACCTGACAGATAGGAAGATGTCCGTAGTGTACCCTCCAATTAGGGTGGCAAACTCTGTGCCCTCTTTCCTGATGGCGATGATCTCTGGTGCGTGCACCCGGTTAGTCGGGTACTAGTACTTGTTGGAGTAGGTCACTTGGGGCTAATAGTACATCTTGTGGGCAAGTTTCAAGTGGTCAAAGAGCGCGTGCAAAGTCAATGGTTGGTTGACAAACTCGCATCCTCGCTCCATGCAGGCTGCGCATGGGGCGTAGCCGCACTGGATCTTGTGCTCGTAGACGTCAATGTAGGAGACCAATGAATAACAGCGGTCATTGGGGCACCTTCTACCTTTTCCGCCGGTGACATGGCGGTACAGCTCCTTGGAGCATGCGGCCAGCCTAATGGCGTTGATAGTGTCAAGACGCATATTTATTTTGTTGAAGACGTCGTCATCAACCTTGCTCTAGCCGCCGTGCCGCGGGTTGCACCTCGAATCCGCCATCCCATATGGACGGATTGGGGGCGAGGGTGGATCTATGTAGAGTTGTTGGTGGTTTTTGGAGGAGGGGGTTGGTGGCCTGGAGGGAGTGATGCAGCATGCAAGATGGGGAGTAAAATGTGTGAAGGACGCGCCTAAGATGCGGCCAGGCGGCATCGGGGAGTGGGGATAAACTAAACGGAGATGGGGAAGATAGGATGCCTCTTTGAAAGAGGTTTTTTCTTTTCTTCTGCTGTAAGAAGCGGCTGCATCAAGTTCGCCAGCTAAGCGTGAATGTGTGTAAAATGCTCCCTTGTGCAATAAATTAAATATGTCACTTCCTAGCACAGTACTTTCTCGTCACATCAACTTCTATTTGCATACTAGTATTAGGGCATCACCTATGGTGGCATAATTTATCTATAAACTAGGAGGTTTTAAGAAAAAGCTTTCGATGTACTACTGAATTCCTGGTTAGCCTAAAAAGTATTTGGAAAATTTTAAGAGCAATCTATCTATCGTTCTTAATTGTAGTTAAAATTTGACACGGTCTGTGGGAGTATGGTTTACATCGAAGACCTCAAAAATGAGAAAATTACATAGAGGTCCATAAACTTAGCACAAAGGGACCTAAAGTTAAGCAAGGAAAAACACTCGGGTCCTTCTCGAGCGAGAAACTGAGCCATGTCCTTCGTACTACTGTATTAGCAACACACAAACACACAAAATGGTCATCATAGTTTCGAACCAGCGTGTTGGGGGCGTGCTTGGTGCTTCCTCTTCGCAGGGTGTGAAATGGAACAACAATGCATGTCGACGGACGTGGGCAGTGCCACGTTGTAGACGAGAGATCAGCGGGCCAACAAGGTATGTGTGGATGGTGATGAGGTAGGAAAGGAGAGAGAAAACACACTTTGTTTTGCGTGCATATGTATAGTAAAGGTCCCGAAATTTTGACAATAGGTTCAACTTCTTGCTAAGATTCTACATCTTGACAACTTAACGAAATTATATTAGGTCAAACTTGAGATAGAAGTAAGCGTGTGATAGATAGCTCTTGGATTAATTGTCTTGTCGAAGGTAGATGGGTGCATCTTCTTTTAGTAAACGATGTTCTAGGTGTGAGTTTCCAACTATCAGGAAAGAACATTCTCAATTTTCCCATGTTTTGCGAATTTTAAAACTTCCTAGCTAACTCTGCCGACTTGAATGAGACTCTATGCCAATTTATCGAAATTAGGTCAAATTTGAACTACAAGTAAATTATAGATTGCTTTGGAAGTTTTACAAAAAAGGTTTCGGTGGTTTTCGATGTACTAAATTCCTGGTTAGAGCTTCAAAAGTTTGTTGGGACATTTTAAGAGGAATCTATCTATCGTGCTTACTAGTAGTTAAAATTTGATATGGACGGTGGGATAAAGTATGATTTGCATTGAAGACCTAAAAAAAATTACATAGAGGTCCATAAATTTAGCATTAAGGGCTCTAAAGTTAAGCAAGGAAAAGTAGTTTGGTCCTTCTCGGGAGAGCAACTTAGCCATATACCCTTCGTACTAGTGTACTTGCTTCACACACACACAAAAACGCTCCTCACACTTTCGAACGAGCGTGCTGGGGTGTGCTTGGTTCTTCCTCTTCGCAGGGTGTGAAATGTAACGACAAGGCAGGTCGACGCACGTGGGCAGCACCACGTTGTGGATGATGGAGAGGTCAGCCGGTCACGGTGTGTGTGGATGGTGATGACGTAGTATGAAGGAGAGAGAAAACACAACTTGTTTTGTGTGCATATCTTACCACTCTATAGTGTACGAATAACTTTGAATATTGACCGTTAGATCAAGACTCACGAATCCCAGCATTTCTAGCCATTGGATCTTCTTTTCCATTCTAGCTTCTAGAAGAATCTATTGATAGTCTTCCACATAATGAATTCTATGCACAAACCTCAAAACACACTTCTCCATCATACTAGAAGCTTCTCCCTTATTTCTCTAGACCATTTTATCAAAAATATCATGTGTTAGGTAGTTAAATAATCTTTGATTTCTACATGATGATACAAAGTACAAGGACCAAATATACACCCATACTTTATAGATGTTGATCAAATTTATATATTTTTGTGCTTTACCAATTATAATTGTATATAGTGATGATGATATGCCATATGTCTACTATCCGAGTCTTACGTGCAACTTACTAGTAGCTAATAATCGTTGACTTCTACATGATCTTACCACTATATAGTGTACAAACAACTTTGAATATTGACCGTTGGATCAAGACTCGCGACCCAACATTTTTGGCTGTTGGATCTTCATTTCCATTCTAGCACCTTGCAGATTATATTGATAGTCTTCATTACAAACCAATATATAGTGTACGAATAACTTTGAACGTTGACCGTTGGATCAAGACTCACGAATCCCATCTTTTCGAGCTGTTTGATCTTCTTTTCCATCCTATCATCTAGAAGATTCTATTGATAGTCTTGGACATAATGAATGTTATGCACAACCTCAAAACAAACTTCTCCACCATACTAGAATCTTCTTCCTTGTTTCTCTAGACCATGTTATCAAAAATTTCATGTGTTAGGTAGCTAATAATATTTTACTTCTACATGATGATACAAAGTACAAGGACCAAATATATACACCCATACTTTATAGATGTTGACCAAATTTATATTTTTTTGTGCTTTACCAATTATAATTGTATATAGATATGTCATACGTTTACTATCCGAGTATCACGTGCAAGGCACGTGCAACTTACTAGTATATAGTAAAGGTCCTAAAATTTTGGCAAGAGGTTCAACTTCTTGCCAAGACTCTACATATTCACAACTTACGGAAATTAGGTCAAACTTTAGCTAAAAGTAAGCGTGATAGATAGCTCTTGGAATAATTGTCTTTTCGAAGGTAGATGGTGGGTGCATCTTCTTTTACTAAACAATGTCATCGGTGTGAGCTTCCAACTATCAGGAAAGAACATTCTTGATTTTCCCATGTTTTGCAAATTTTAAATATTCCTAGCTAACTTTGTCGACTTGAATGAGACTATGTGACAATTTATCGAAATTAGGTCAAGTTTGACCTATAAGTAAATTGAGGTTGCTTTGGAAATTTTTTGAAAAAATGTTTTGGTGGTTTTCGATGTACTAAATTCCTGGTTAGGTTCAAAAAAAATTTGGAAAATTTTAAGAGGAAATTATCTATCGTGCTTACTTGTAGTTAAAATTTGACACGATCAGTGGGAGTATGGTTTAGATCGAATACCTCAAAAAAGAGAAAATTACATGTAGAGGTCCATAAATTTAGCACAAAGGGCCCTAAAGTTAAGCAAGGAAAAGTAGGTGGGTCCTTCTCGAGCGAGAAACTAAGCCATACCCTTCATACTACTATACTCGCTTCACACAAAAAACGCTCCTCATACTTTCTGACATGGGTATACCCTACAGGTACTCGAGTTTAGTATATACGGTCCAGATACAGTAGAAGCCCACAGTGTTGCCAAGGCCCAATATAGAATTCGGGTGACCCATGGACTCTTCAATTGCTTGTGAAACAAGAAGAAGCTTAAGATAGAAAGTTCAAAGGGAGAACCCTAATCTGTAACCGACTCGACCTGCTACCCGAGACCTAGACTATCTATATAAAGGTTAGGAGGGGGCGGCGAGGAGGACAATCACAACCCTAATTTCCACAACTCTTGCCAGTTTGCATCTGTGCACCCCTGTAATCTTCGATTCCTTCGATAATTCCAAGAGCATACAAGCAGGAGTCGGGACCTCTACGAGGCCTGAACCTGGGTAAACCTTGCGTCCCTGTGTGCTTGTTTGCTAGACGATTGATGCCTCAAGCGCTCCCTCCTTCTCCAAAACCCAAGTCCATAGCAACGGTCATTGACGAGTTAAACCCTCGTCAATTGGCGCCTTCTGTGGGAATTGGGAGTGCTAATGTCGCGGCTTCTTCGGCCCCGTCAACCGCGATCTACAACTCTGCAACAATGGAGATTCGCCAGCTCTTCGGCGCGTTCGACTTCACCGTCCACATGCTAGCCACTCGCCTAGCTTTCGAGTCCACGGGCGATGTACTCAGCCTGGCGATTGGGAGCTTCTGCTTCTAGGTTGGTCAACTAGGCACGCTTCGCATGCCTGACCAGCCAACGGCACCCGCCATTTCTCCAGCATCGTGGTTCCCACCACTAATCGGCACCCTCAGCAAGCTCAACACCTCAGCAACAGCTGGGAGCACGGACAACGACAACAGTCGCGGATCCGATCTGGGTGACCTAGCCACAGAAGATGGAGCCTACGACTTCGGATCTAAAAGTTGTGGGAGCAACGACTTCCCCAATCACTTCATGTGCAACGTCATCAACGTGGGCGACACCGGCGTCAATCGCAAAAACGTCGGCACCGGATCATGCACCAGGCCAACCAACGATGGTATACCCAACGGCACCGGACCACCCAACGGCCCCACCAACGGTGGTAATGGCGCGCCCGTCAACAACGGGACAGGGGAGAACCGTCACTCATGACGAACGATAACACCGGCGAGAGTATGCTGATTAAGCTCAACGACAACGAGTGGGCCTCCT
The DNA here is from genome assembly GCA_916181665.1 of Avena sativa. Taxonomy (NCBI): domain Eukaryota; kingdom Viridiplantae; phylum Streptophyta; class Magnoliopsida; order Poales; family Poaceae; genus Avena; species Avena sativa. The sequence continues at coordinate 419,015,103 of OV702289.1, read as the reverse complement.
ATCGAGAAGCTCTAAGGGGAAATCCTCTACCCCCCAATACACCGCAGGACATGCTGATGGGCTACCATTGGCTGTTGAAGGAGGAATTCAAGCGCTAGCAGGAGGTGATCGCGCAACTAGAGGCGCGCAGAAAGGCAGCGGACGAGTCGAGTCTTCGACGAGCTGGGCTCTCCTCCCACAAAGGATCCTCCTCCAAAGGAACCGAGTACGTGGCCAACAAGAGGCGATCTCGACTGGCCCACCTCACCAAGCAAGAACACGTAGAAGCCATGAAAGTCCTCGACTTCGGCTCTTTGACAGTCGACACGCGGGGAAACGTGCTCCCAAAGACACTGCAAGCTGCGGTGACAGCGGCCACCATGTATCTCCTTAACAACCAGCCACCGGCTGGAGACCCGCGAGCTGCCATGCACCTATCTACGATCGCGGGCTTGGGGCTAATCGAGGTTGCCCTCGACAACGAACCAACACCAGAGCCGAAGAAAAGCAAGGCTCTGGACAAGTACTACTACGCGTACTCCTCCAGTGACGACAGTCACGATCTGTCACGGTGACGTCGCTCACGGCGGCATGACCACGATTATGACGCGCGTGATGACATCACGCATCGCAAAGTCGACAAGATGCGGGCAAGGCGTGCTCATTCGACTGACTTGGAAGAAGACGAGACTGAGCTCTGCGGCGCCAGAAGCTTCAGCAGAGCCATCAGGCAGAAGTGAATGCCTAAGGGGTTCATGCTCCCATCGGAGAACCCAAAATTTGATGTCCTGCAGGACCCGGAAATCTGGTTGGAGGACCACATCTCCTCCGTCAGGCTATATGGCGGGAGTCAAAGCACGGCCATGCAATGCCTGCAGCTACAGCTGCAGGGCCCCGCTCCTGCATGGCTCAACAACCTCCCGCACGGATCCATTCGCAGTTGGGAAGAGCTGGTCTACAGTTTTGTGCACAACTTCAAGGGAACTTACAAAAGGCCCGCATCAATCGAAGAACTGAGAAGCTGCCAGCAAAGGTCCGGCGAGTTTGTGTGCTCGTACATCCAGAGGTGGTCCATCTTCAAGAACTCTGCAGAAAACATCTCAGAGGATCGCTCAATCGACGAATTCAATGGTGGCGTCCGCCGTATCAAGCTTAGGGAGGAGCTGGGCCACTCGAAGCCCAAAATGATCGACCACCTGATGGAGATTGCAAATCGGTGGGCTAACGGAGAAGACTCGGTGAAAAACTCCACCTACTCCGACGACAACGACGACCTCGGGCGCAGACGCGACCGCTGAGGCAAACATCAAATGCGCCTCTATGATGACCGCGACGAGGTTAATATGGTCGCAACAGGCTACGCTGACAAATGCGATGACAACCGCAACAACGGATATCACAGTGGTGGATACCTCGATAGCAGAAAAACCATGCAGGTGTGGCAGCTCTGCACTCGCGAAGAGGCACCCGCAACATCTATCGAGGACAAATTGTCCGGACCATGAAACGTGCACTTCTACATCAACAAGCACGATGGCAAGAAGAAAACTAGCCACCTTCTTAAGGACTGCCATGAGTTCCTCAAACTCCACGAGTGCCTGGCTCGGATGAATCGCGACGCGGTCAACAGGGGCTATGGGGCCGCCCCAGGCGCTGCAGCACATGGAGCTCCTCCACCACCGCCCAGACCACCACCACCCACGTCCGTGCCGGTCCAGCATCACGGAGGCGAGCCATACCCACGAGCCGTGGGCAACATGGGATGATCCAAAAAGGGCGTCCCTCAAATCGAGTATAGAAGGCCATCACTCGCCAAGTCAATCTGGCTATAAACTCTCCACCCTCCACCACTGAGTACCTCAGCGGCAGCGACTCCTGCATCACCTTCGACAAGCGCGACCATCTGTGCCAAGTTCCTCATCCAGGCCACTGTCTCCTTGTACTCGAGGCGTAGATCGGGGGATTCGATATGAGTCCCGTCTTCATGGACGGCGGCAGCGGCATCAACCTCATGTTCGCGAGTACCTTGCGGGCGATGAGGATCCCTCTGACTTGTCTAGAAGTTTCAGACACGATGTTCCACGGCATCATCCCAAGGAAGGGCATATATCCCCTGGGCAAAATCAACCTCGACGTCATCTTCGGCACGCCAGAAAACTTTCGGCGAAAGCGCATCGACTTTGAGGTCGTCGACTGGCCCTCGCAATACCACTGCATCCTCGGACCTGTCGCGTTCGCAAGTTTCATGGCAGTGCCGCACTACGCTTACCTGCAGATGAAAATGCCAGGTCCAAATGGCATCATCACAATCAATGGAAGCTTCGAGAGGTCCGACAGCCGCGATAGGGAATTCAATAGAATCTCCCAGTCCTTTGGCATGCAGGAAGAACTCACAAGATTGAAGGAGTTAACAGACAACAGTTTGCCCCCCCTAAGCAGGCCAAGCTCACCCAACCTATCCTTCGACTCGTCGGTGCACACGAAGAAAGTCTAGGTCCACCTAATGGACCTGACCAAGATGGCCCTGATCGCCAACAACTTGAGTTCCGCATAGGAAATCGCGCTCGTTGAATTCCTCCGTGAGCACTGGGAAATCTTCGCCTGGTGTCCAGCGGACATGCTAGGGGTTCCTAGGGAATTCGCCGAGCACTCACTCAACATGAATCCAGACGCAAGGCCAGTCAAGCAGACAATTCGGTGACTGTCTGAACCAAGAGCAAAGGCAGTCGGAATGGAGATCAACAGACACCTCGACGCAAAATTCATACGCGAGATCAAGGAAAGCACCTGGCTCGCTAACACATTGCTTGTGCCTAAAAAAGACATGGATATCCTACGGATGTGTGTGGACTTCACCTCCTTGAATAAGTACTGCCCAAAAGATCACTTCCCGCTGCCACGAATCGACCAAATCATCGACTCCACGACGGGATGTGAGCGCCTCTGCTTCCTCATTGCCTACTCAGGCTACCATCAGATTCGAATGAAGGGGGAAGACCATGAGAAAACAGCGTTTACAGCACCCTTCGGTGTGTTCTGCTACAACACATGCCCTTCGGGCTAAAAACGCAGGATCCACCTATCAGCGGTGCATGCATGCTTGCCTCAAGGATAACTTGGTCGCAACATCCAAGTCTATGTTGACGACATCGTCATCAAAACCAAAGAGGAAGCCTCGCTAATCGATGATCTCCGTGAGACCTTCGCCCACCTCGACTGCTATCGGATCAAGATCAATCCGGACAAATGTGCCTTCGGTGTGCCATCTAGGCAGTTACTCGGGTATCTCATCTCTGTGCGAGGGATCAAAGCAAACCCAAAGAAACTAAATGCCATACTGGCCATGGAGAAGCCGAAGAACGTAAAAGTTATGCAGCAGCTGGCTGGGCGAATCGCGGCACTTAGTCGATTCATCAGTCGAATGGGCGAAAAGGCACTGCCCTTCTACCAACTTCTCTGTAAAACTGACAAGTTCGAGTGGACAGATGAAGCGCAAGAAGCATTCGACGACCTCAATCTCTTACTATCCACCTCGCCAGTACTGGTGACGCCTCGCGAAAAGGAACCACTATTGCTCTACATCTCCGCCACCAACCAGGTGGTCAGCACAGTGCTCGTGGTGTAACGAGCCGAAGAAAATAAGGTCCACGGGATCTAGCGCCCAGTATACTACCTCAGTGAGGTACTCACGCCAACAAAGCAGCGGTACCCGCACTACCAGAAGCTGGCCTACGGTGTCTTCATGACAGCCAGGCGACTGCACCACTACTTCCAGGAGCACCCAATCGTGGTGGTAAACGACGCCCTGCTCGGGCATATACACAATAATCCCAATGCGACCGGGCAAGTCACGCTCTGGGGAATCGAACTGTCTCCACGAGACATCACATACGATAAGCGCGACGTGATCAAATCGCAAGTTCTCCCGGACTTTCTCGTACACTGGATGCAGAATCAGCTCCCCGACAAGCCAGATATGTCCTACCTTTGGACAATGCACTTCGACGGGTCCAAGCGAAAGGACGGAGCTGGCGTAGGTGTCATACTGACATCACCCCAAGGAGACAATATGAAATACATTCTATGAATGCAGTTCACCGCCTCCAATAATGAAGCTGAGTATGAAGCCCTAATCCATGGGATGCGGATGGCGAAAGCCTGCGGCGCCAAAACGCTCATCATCTATGGCGACTCCAAACTGGTGGTCAACCGAACAATGTAGGAGTGCGACGCACTGAGCAACAACATGTTCGCCTATCGCTACCTCTACGATACACTTGAAGGAGACTTTGATGGCTGTGAGCTGCGACACGTGGGCCGCAAAAGCAATGAAGAGGCGGATCTACTCGCCAATATTGGCTCCACCTGCGCCCCCATACCACCTGGGGTATTTCTTGAGCGCATCTGTGAACGCTCCATCAAGCCCAAGGCTCCAGAGAAGAAATCAAGCACATCAACACACTCAGGGGCTACGCCACCCAACGAGCCAATGGCACTCGACGACCTGGAGCTTGATACAGGAATGGAAGGACCAATGGGTGTCATGATGATCGATCCATCTTGGACACAACCCTACATCACATATCTACTCAGCAAGAGGCTGCCAGATGATCTGACTGACGCGCGATACATCGTGTGACGATCCAAGGCATTCGCCCTCATCAACGGCGAGCTGTACAAGCATAGCATCACGGGAGTACTTCAACGGTGCGTCTCCAACAGGGACGGAAGGGTCGTCCTCCTCGACATCCATGAAGGCACTTGCGGGCACCATGCTGGCAGTCACGCCCTCGTTTCCAAAGCTCTACGAGCTGGATTCTACTGGCTCATAGCCATGCGTGATGCCAAGGACATCGTCTAGCGCTTCAACGCTTGCCAGCAATTCGTGGTCAAACCTCACACAACTGGCGTGGAACTCCGACCAATACCATTGGCTTGGCCCTTCGTGCAATGGGGAATCGACATTGTCAGCAAGCTCCCAAAATCCTCGTTAGAGGTTACATCTACCTCTTGGTTGAAGTCGACAAATTCACCTAGTGGATCGAAGCCATGCCGGTGACGAATCAATTAGGGGCCAGTGCTGTCAAGTTCTTCAAGTCAAATTTTCTACCGCTTTGGAGTGCCACACAACATCATCACGGACAATGGGACGAACTTCACCTCTAAGTAGTTTCGGGAATTCTGCGAAAACCTGGGAATCAACATAAGCTACACCTTGGTGGCTCACCCGCAGACCAACGATCAAGTCGAAAAGGCCAACGGCCTCATCTGCGGCGGAATCAAGAAACGACTCCTCCGAGCACTTGAACAAGCTGCTGGATGTTGGCCAGACGAGCTGCAATCAGTTCTTTGGAGCCTACGCACAACTCCAAACAGCGCCATGGGATACACTCCGTTCTTCATGGTGCACAGTGCTGAAGCGGTACTACCCGCAGAAGTACGCTACAAAGCCTCACGGGTGGTTGCATACAATGATAAGGAATCAACTCTCGCACTCGAAGACTCCATCGACCTCCTAGAGGAGGCACGCGAGATTGCAGCAGAGAGATCAACGATCGACCAGCAAAGCCTCCGCAACTACCACAGTAGAAGGCCACGCCCCAGATCCTTCGTCGAAGCAGACTTGGTCCTGCGACTGAAGCAACAAGGGCATCTCAAGCTTGAGTCCCCTTGGGAAGGACCTTACGTGATTACAAAAGTAATCCTAGGTGGCGCCTATCACCTTAAAGATTTCGAGACAGGAGTCGCATACTCCAACCCCTGGAACGTCGCGTAGCTGCATCGCATCTACCCCTAGTCATTTTACATTACAAATAAGACTATTTAGCCAGGCTAATTAGCCACACATTGTACCTCGTACTATTCTACGAATAAATAAAGCTTAGTGCCCAAAACTCTGTGTTTTCCTTATTTTCTTACAATTTTATCACTCGGGGGCTGTGCCACCCTTTACACTTTCGTTCTACGAACAAATCGCAGTATCCTGAGTAGCTGACACAACATCAATCGAACCCTTGATAAACACAAACCTAGTTGCAACGCACCTGCTAGGTTTACAAGGCGCTGAGATACACAAAAGTCAGGCTAACGAAAGGGAACTATAGAGTACAATACACTCAAAAAATATACAAGCTAACAAGCTCTTCGCATATCAATGGGTATCAATTACAGCCAACATAATCAAACAAACTTTACAACACTCATACATCTATGTGTAGGATACAAACTATGCTACTGCTGAAGAAGATGAACATTCGTCTGCTCTTCAAAGAAGTCGACGATGATCAACCGCCTGGTAGTTCGACACCATGGTCCAGGTCATCCCTTCTGGCGGTGGTGGTGGTCCAGCAGCAACGGATGCCATGTCCACATCTGGCCGGTGCAGTCGCACCATCGACAAGGCAGCTTTTGCACCTGCGACCAATTGCTGACGAACGCACTTGTGCACCGCGCTTAAATCTTGAAACTTCGTGAAAAGGGCCAATAGGCTTGAAGGGACAACATCCAGAGGAAACATCATCAGGTAAATATGCCTAAGGCACGAATGCGCCTTCTTCAAGCATTGAAGTGTTCGAGAAGAACGATCCTGCAGGGTTGCCAGCGCAATGGCACGGTCATGATCCACCCAAAAGTATCCACTCGCGTGTAGCTGCTCCTGGGTCAAGTTATTCATTCGAATGGCCACCCGATCCTTCTCATCCTACGGATGACGAGCACTAACAACTACACCAAGCAAACAACAAAGTATGAAGACAAGGCATCGCCGCGACTGACTAAAAGAAATGATAAGAAGGCAGAAAGCTAACATTTGAACTGCTCATTCAACTTCGCCATTTCCTCCAACAAATACTTCTCACGGGCAGTGGCCTTCTCCTCCTTCAACTTCCACACATCTGCACTACCACGGATGATGGGAAACTCACGATCCAATTGTTTAATGTGATCGCGCAGTTGCTAAAGCAACGACAATTCCTCCACCTACAAACGCAGTTGCGCCGAGGTTTCATCGGTGGGAGTAGAATCATGAGGACCACTTGAAGGAACACTCGAAGGACCCTAGGTACAATCAAGCAAGAGGCAAATGAAACTCATCAGGCATTGATAAATAAAGAGCTGCAATCAAGTTCGATAAATGACAAGGGAAGACCCCCCACAAAAGCACGGTTCAGAGAAAAGGCTAAGTATAGATATTAAAAATAAAGACTAAGGAGCATTATTCGTCTTCGACTTCGACTTTGACTTCGGGGGCTTCATCGCATGCGTGGCAGTCTCCGACACCACGGACTTGCCGATGGTAGCCCCAGATGCCGCGGTCTTCGCCGCCATCGCTCGCTGCCGCTCCTCAGAATATTTGGCGACTGTCTCGATAAGCTATGGCCCATACTTAGTGCAGCTACTAGTGAAGGGAGCAAACACTACCTGCTGGCCTCCGGCATCGACATGAATCGCCTCGAATATCGCCGCGGGATCCAACTCCAGGCCATGGGCTTGCACCATCGCGAGTGCCATGGTGGCGCCAATGGACCGCTGAGAGTTCCTGAATTCCGTGGGAATACCTCCAGCGAGGGATACCACCAGGTCATCAAGGTTGTCGATCAGCCCGGCCTTGGGAGTTAGGTCCTCACGGACATGACTGAGCACATCCTTGGCCTTCCCCAGCATCTCCTAGAGGGAAACACTGTGGTCTTCGACTGTAGCAACAGCGCCAGCTAACGCATCTACGCAACAAAGAGACTGGGCATCAAAACTCAGGCCACCGGCATCTGCATACACAAGGTGTTACCACAACAACATGATGACATGAAACAAGGACCAGTGCAATTCAAACTCAAAATTACCTGAGAGGGCCTTGGTAGTTGAGAAAAGTTGTTCTTCGAACAACTTCTCCCTTTCAGTAGTGAAAGAGCGCAATTCCTCTTCACACTTTCACAACTCCTCTAGGGCTGCGACTGCTTCGTCGCGTTTCTTCGCCGCCACGACAAGCGTCTTCTCGAGGGAAGCAACACGACGAAGAAGCTCATTGTGTTCAACTACAAAGCATAGGGCGCATCACCAATGGAGTTGACAAATTTCACGAAGACAAAGACGAACAAAACTAACCTTCGACAGCGCGGTGGCGATTGTCCAGCAGAGCATGCTGTCGACCCATAACAAGGACTTGCTCCACCAGGCGAGGAGCTTCCTTTACAATGAGTTGCATCAAAGGGAAACGAAGGTTCAGCGGCAACACAAAGAATAAATTCGACTGCCAAAACAAAAAAAAGGATGCTTACGCGATCCTCCAGGGACTCCGAAGATGACTATCACGCAGTCATCCAGGCAACCATCTGCTACTCCCCAGCATTTGGGGAACTCGAAGAATTGGCACCAGAGTGGGCCACAACCGGAGGAGAAGGAGATCATTCGGCCACCTCCTTGGCCTTGGAGTCTGCGACTCCGGACTCTTTCACAAATTGAAAGTCGTCAGAAGATGACGACGCCGCTTGACTACAAAACATGCCCAGCGCAACTTCAGAAAAAGCAACCTCAAATTGAGAAAAACAAACTCGCGAGCATTAAAGGATTACCAGTTAAAAATGTCTAGGTCAAAGGAGTCATCCGACGACTCCTTTGGCAGTCGAAGCTTCTGCCGAGCAGGAGGAGCCATTGCACGCACAGGAACGGCGGGGATTGGCTCCTCTGCAGCAGCAGAAGGACCTTACGGTGTCGTCGGCAAGGAAGCGTCTGAATCTTTGCTGCAGGAACGCTTGCGAGTATCATGGCCGCTGGACTCGGGGGCTCCCTCTTCTTCTTCAATTGGGTCGGTCGATTCTGACTCGTCCTCTTCCTCCACTTTGTGAGGGATAACCCCTTCAGGACGAGGGGGCAAATTGGAAGACACCTTCCAGTCCTGCATTCATAAGATACATCATTATATATCATGTACTTGATGGCAATCGACAAAGAAAACTACTTCACAGTACAGTTCTACCTCAGGAGGAGGGTTAGAGGCGTCATAAGGAGGCACGACTAGCTCGCCTGGGAGAACCTCCTTGGCATTGTGCTTGGTCACCAATCGCAACCTCCTCTCTACCTCACCCATAGAAATGCCTTTCGCAGATATGCGAGTGACATCGCTCGCCCCAGCCCAGCAATACATCAGGTGGACTCTGGCCTGCAGAGGATGAACGTGGCGGTGCAACCACGTGCGAATGAGAGCGGCGGCACCCTCTTCTTTGCCTATGCGGCCTTCGAGGTCGCAGACACGCTGATACAGCACCTCTGTTTCCTCGGACTCGCCAGGCATCACGACATTCTTCCAGGAGCGCCTCCTCTTGCAAGTCGCTATGGGGTCGAAGGGCGCCAGTCCAAAGTGCACTCCATTGGCGTTCTAGTCGTGGATGTAGAACCACTTGTCTCTCCACCCTTGGACAGATGCAGTGAGCTTGATGTTGAAATAGACGGCGGAGGAGTCGACGTGGATTCCGCAGCCTCCTACATCATAGACTACCAAACCAGACACCGACTAATGTTTGATCTTAAAAAGCCTCTTGAAGAGGCCAAAGTGTGGCTCGATTCCGAGCTAGCACTCGCAAATAGTGATAAAGAAAGATATGTAGAGAATGGAATTTGGGGACAGCTGGTGCAGCTAGAGCCCATAGAAGCAAAGAAGACCCCTGAAGAACGGATGTAGGGGAAGAGAGAGACCTCAGATGACGAACGCAAGGAACATCACCCGGAAACCTAGAGGAGGACAGGGGATTACCTCGTCGCCAGGCACCCACGAGTCATCTTCCATGGGTGGAAGAGCTCCATCTTGACAATGAAGATGTAGCTTGGAAGGCTTGATAATGGACGTGCGCCAGGTGCCATTGGTGACACGAGTTCCCGCACCCTTCTTCTTCCCAGCGCCGGTGGCGCTGGTGCCCACGGCGGTGGTGCTGCCCTTCTTCTTGGTGGCGACAGTGGTGGCCGCAGATCTAGCGGTGGCGCCTCCCTTCTTCTTACCTATCTTTCAATGGCGGTGCGAATGGAGAAGTAACTGGGGAAAACACGGAGCTGGTCTAGTGCCGCAAAGAGGAAGCGCGCAAGAAAGCAGAGAGAACAACAATGGAGAAGGAGGCACGAGCAACAAGAGAGATGGGGAAAATTACCGCAGCTACGCTGCTACTTAACCTCCTGGCGGATGCCATCCAACGGCCAGAAGAAACCCTACTGGACGCGTGGCGTACATCGCCATCAACACGTGGCGAGGGTGAATCACGAACCGTCCCCCACTACTCCCATTACGCATGGAAATAGAGGAGACGCAGTTGAAACAGAAGATTAAGTACGCCCAGTTAAGTCGAAGTCAGAAAGTGGGACCCACCGCTTGTTATGTCCCGTCAAAGCCGCTCACGCGGGCAAATGAGGTCATCACATCGTCAGCACTGACGTCATCAATTCCAGCAGCAGAAGATTTTGATTACTTTAGTCCTTGCTCGAGTCTTCCACTCCACCAAGCACTCGGGGTCTACTCCTAATAGGAGTGCTGCCCGCGCACCTGAAAGAACTTTTCTGCAGGTTTATGAACATTCAAGACAAACCCATCACTCAAATCAACGATTCGATTGTGAATTACGGGTTACTCCCATAGGGAGCGCTGAAAGCATATTCGACTGAAACAAGCAACAGAGACGACATCAGTCGCAAAATGTTTTTTAGTCCCCACTCGAGTCTACGACTTGAATAGGCACTCAGGGGCTACTCCCATAAGGAGCCTTGGTCGTGCACCCTATGATTATTTTTCATTGAACATCGTATTGTGTATCGATAACATCCACACTCGAATTCTATGGCGACTCCGCCTCATATCATTCCCTACAAAGAGATTACGTCTCCTGGGCCACCCGAATCATCTCCATGATGACAAAAAATTTGGATGCCGCGCTTGCAGCGTGAAGATAAGACCTGAATAAGGCCTGGCAACACATTTGCTACACACTACCAAAAATATATCCGTACCTATAGGTACGATGAACATGCCTTGACGGACGCGTCTACTGCTCACACTTATACACTAGAATTTGACTCATGTAAGACCTCTGCGGCCTGAGTCGAATTACGCTAGCACTTTTCCGAATTCGAGTCCAGCGACTCGAGTTTGAGTAGATTGCGTGTTTTGCCCTAAGGCAGTTAACTGATACCGATACATTGGATAAATCAGGCACGTATATCAACAATCCCTATGACAAAAATAGAACACTCGAAAAAATGCTCAATCCTGCACTCGAAAGATTTCATAAAGTCTCCAGTCGAATCTGCGACTCCACTGGACACTCGGGGGCTACTGACATGGGTATACCCTACAGGTACTCGAGTTTGGTATATACGGTCCAGATACAGCAGAAGCCCACGATGTTGCCAAGGCCCAATACAGAATTCGGGTGACCCACGGACTCTTTGATTGCTTGCGAAACAAGAAGAAGCTTAAGATAGAAAGTTCAAAGGGCGAACCTTAATCTGTAACTGACTCGACCTGATACCCGATACCTAGCCTATTTATATAAAGGCTAGGAGGGGGCGGCGAGGAGGAGGACAATCAGAACCCTAGTTTCCACAACTCTCACCAAATTGCATCTGCGCACCCCTGTAATCTACGATTCCTTTGATAATTCCAAGAGCAGACAAGCAGGAGTAGGGACCTCTATGAGGCCTGAACCTAGATAAACCTTGCATCCCTGTGTGCTTGTTTGCTAGCCGATTGATGCCTCCAGCTCTCCCTCCGTCTCCAAGACCCAAGTCCATATCAATGGGCATTGACGAGTTAAACCCTCGTCACTTTCGAACCAACGTGACAGGGGATGTGCTTAGTGCTTCCTCTGTGTAGGGTGTGAAATCGACCGACAAGGTAGGTTGACGCACGTGGGCAGCGCCACATTGTGGATGAGGGAGAGATTAGCCAGTAGGGGTGTGTGTGGATGGTGATGAGGTAGTGAAGAAGGAGAGAGAAAACAACACGTTCAACTTCCTTCTAAGAAATTGCATCTTGACAACTTAACGAAATTAGGTCAAATTTGAGCTACAAGTTAGCGTGATAGATTGCTCTTGGATTAATTGTTTTTTGAAGGTAGATGGGTGCATCTTATTTTAGTAAACGATGTAGTCGGTGTGAGTTTGCCAACTTTCAGGAAAGAACATTCTCGAAATTCCCATGTTTTGCAAATTTTAAAACTTCCTAGTGGTGCTACAGAAGGGAGGCAGCGCGATACTTTAAAAAAAAGCAGTGCAAGATCACTGCAGAAGAGGACTTGAAGGCGGTGCGATGTCCGAGCAAAGCTATGATGGGCTGCTGACAAGATGTACAAGGTACACTCCAATAGTAGTAAATTTATGGACCTACTACTAGTAGGAGTATATGCACGCAAAACAAGTTGCATTTTCTCTCTCCTTCGCTGGCTCTCACCATCCACCCTCCATCGATTTCTTATCTCCAACCGCGGGTACATAGTCCGGCTTGTCTCTTCCTCGTCCACAATAGGTTCAACTTCTTTTGCATCTTGACAGTTTATAAAAATTAGGTCAAACTTGAGCTACGAGTAAGTGTGATAGATTGCTCTTAAATTAATTGTCTTTTCGAAGGTATCTGGGTGCATCCCTTCTTGTAAAAGCAGTGTAGTCGGTGTGAGTATCCAACTTCCAGGAAAGAACATTCTCAATTGATGACGACTGGTTCGGCCTCTAGCTAAGATTTTGCATCTTCCTCACAGAAAAAAAAAGATTTTGCATCTTGAAAATTTTGAACCCCTTTTGAAAAATGATCACATGAAATAAGGAGAGAGGGAAAATGATATTTTTATTCTCTATGGGCAACCCACAAGCTTGAGGTGCACCTTAGGCTTAAAGATAACTTAGCGGATGCCATATAGTAGGCCAATTTTTTTGAACGGGTAGTAGGCCAAATTAAGGTGTGCTTTCTTACAGCTTTCTTAAACAATGCGGGAGTAGTACGTATATTTTTTTGCTTAGACATATGGTCACCTCTGTCCACGTGTTGTACATACTGAGATAAAATATCTACATCTACAATAATGAATGGACATATTAAGAAACTGTACTTTATGGTGAATCTATTGATATTAATTTAGTACTCTAAATTTTTATATTTTTGTGTATAATCATGGTAAAACTTAAAAATGTTGACTTTTGACTAATCCTTAGGCGCCTTATATTTTGGCGGAGGGAGTACTATTCAACACGAATCTAGTTGTTATGAACTATTGGATCTAACAGGCCAATGGTCATGATTAGTGATATGGATCCAATTCAAAACTGTTGCACTATAGTAGTATAAGTAGAGAGAATACAGTCTACTGTGCTATGAAATTTTGGGGGTGGTGACATGATGGTTCTAGAACAGGCATGGTGGAGTTTTCTCTACGTACTATTCAACACGAATCCAGCTTCTCTGAACCATTGGATCCAAAATCTCAATAGTCAGGATTGGTGCTATGGATCCAATTCAAAACTGCTCCACTATAGTAGTAGAGATAGAGATATCTTACCTTATCTTATCTTACGACTATATAGTGTACGAATAACTTTGAATGTTTACCATTGGATCAAGACTCGTGAATCCCAACATTTCCAGCCGTTAGATCTTCTTTTCCATTTTAGCATCTAGAAGATTCTATTGATAGTCTTCAGCATAATGAATGATATGCACAAACCTCAAAACACACTTCTCCATCATAATAGAATCTTCTCCCTCCTAGCTAATAATCGTTGACTTCTACATGATCTTATCTTATCTTGTCTTATCTTATCTTATCTTACCACTATATAGTGAACGGATAACTTTGAATGTTGACCGTTCGATCAAGACTCACGAATCCCAGCATTTCTAGCCGTTGGATCTTCTTTTCCATTCTATAATCTAGAAGATTCTATTGATAGTCTTGAATACAATGAATGCAGTATGCATAAACCTCTCAAAACACACTTCTCCATCATATTATAATTGTCTCCCTCGTTTCTCTAGACCATGTTACCAAAAATTTCAAGTGTTAGGTAGCTAATAATATTTGACTTCTACACATGATGATACAAAGTACAAGGACCAAATATACATCCATACTTTATAGATGTTGATCAAATTTATAATTTTTTGTACTTTACCAATTATAATTTTATATAGTGATGATATGTCATACATTTACTATCTGAGCCTTATTAAGGTGTGCTTTTTTACACAATGCGGGAGTAGTACGTATATTTTTTTCTTAGACATATGATCACCTCTGTCCACACGCTGTACATGCTGAGAGAATAAAACGTTTGCAGGGGAAGAGGGCAATAGCAAAGAGAAGTTGAAGGTGGTTCCATGTCAGAGCAAAGTTATGATGGGTTTCTGACACGAGGTACTCCTGTGGCATTACAGTGTACTACACTATCCTAGTACTAATAAATTTCAGGACCTATGCACGAAAAACAAATCGTGTATTTTCTCTCCTTCTCTGCCTCTCACCATCCATCCTCCCTCTCTCCTACCCTTTCCCCTCGCGCACCGGCCCGGCTGATCTCTCCCTCGTCCACATCATGGTGTTGCGCACGTGTGCCTTGGTATGGTGGCTCTGTGTCTCTGGCGTGTTCGGCATCCACGTTGGTGTGGAGTAGGGATGAGGAGTACATAGGAAGGAAACCACTTTGGTCCTTGGCGGCAAAAAAATTCAAACTTTTCCGGTTTTCGAAATTTTCACTTGCTTCCCTAAACATCGGGAGGGAAGGTTACTCAAAAGATTAGCCATTCACAGTACTTCTTATCTTATCTTTATCTTGTCTTGTCTCTTACAATACCATACCATAACACTATATAGTGTACGGATAAATTCAAACATTGACCGTTGGATCAAGACCGACAAATCCAAACATTGCTAACCGTTGGATCTTCTTTTCCATTCTTAGCATCTACAAATATTGTACTGATAGTCTTTAGAAGGATGAACGCTAGTATGTGCAAACCTCAAAACACAGACTTCATTGCTTAGTTTCAGGGTCCTTGTGCTAAATGCATGGACTTGGGTGCAATTTTCATTTTTATGAGGTCCTTGATGCAACTTGTACTTCCACCAACCGTGTTAACTCTCAAGCACCTCGCTCCTACGAGACCTACCACGGTTAAAAGAAAATGCAACCGCCCCAATTTTCAAACAAACTGGACCATAGTTTCTTATATGTAATACCCCAGTTTTTAGTACTAGGATTTTTCAAGCTTCCTAGCTAACTTCGCACACTTCAGTGAGTTCTTGTCGATTAACGAAATTAGGTCAAACTTGAGCTGCAAGTAAACGCGATATATTTCTCTTGAATTAAATGTATTTTTGGAGGTAGATGGATGCATCTTATTGTAGTAAACAATGTTGTCAGTGTGAGTTTCCAACTATCAGGAAATAAATTTCTCAGTTTTCTGAGTGATGACGAGATGGTTCTTTTCCGTAAAGAAAGCTTGAACTAGAATATGGATCACAATGCCATAAGCCAAGCTTCTAGACATATTAAGTGGACCAACGTGTTTTACTTATGATTCCCATATGTTTTTTGAGTTTTCAAACTCCCTAGCTAATTCCGCCGACTTGAATGACTACATGTCGATTTATCGAAATTAGGTCAAACTTGGACTATAACTAAATTGAGGTTTCTCTGAAAGTTTTACAAAAAAGCTTTTGGAGGTACCATACCGATCGGGAGGGATGTCACAATCAATATATGAGAAAAAACCAAGAGTTTTGACAACAGGTTTGACTTCTCGCTAAGATTTTGTATTGCATGACACTATTTAACGAAATTGGGTCAAACTTGAGCTACAAGTAAGCACGATAGATTGCTGTTGAAATATATGACTTTTCAGAGAGGTAGATGGGTGCATTTTCTTGTAGTAAACAGTGTCATCGGTATGGTGTGATTTTCGAACTATATCAGGAAGGAAGATTCAATTATTCTCAATTTTTCGAGTGATGACGAGCGAGGTTTTGTTCTTTTCCGTAAAGAAATGTCCGAAGAATAATATGGATCTGAATGCCAGAAGCCAAGTTACTGACATATATAGTGGACCAACATGTTGTACCAACGATTCCCATGTTTTATTTATGAGTTTTCAAGCTTCCTAGCTAACTCTGCCCATTTAACCGGATGACTTCATGTCGATTTATCGAAATTAGGTCAAATTTGAAACTACAAGTAAATTGTACGTTGATTTGAAAGTTTTATGAAAAATCTTTTGGAGGTACCCATAGAGGGGTCACAATTAATATATCATAAAACACCGAGAGTTTTGACGATATGTTTAACTTCTTGCTAAGATTTTGCATCTTGACAAATTAACGAAATTAGGTCAAATTTGAGCTACAAGTAAGCGCGATAGATTTCTCTTGAATTAAATGTATTTTTAGAGGTAGATCGATGCACCTTGTTGTAGTAAACAATGTCGTCAGTGTGAGTTTCCAACTATCAGGAAAGAAAATTCAATTCTACATATTTTGAGTGAAGACGAGCGAGGCTACTAGTTGTCCTTTTCTATAAAGAGGAGTCCAAAGAATATTGGATGTGGATGCCACAAGCCTAGTTGACAGACCTATATATATATATAGTGGATCGACAACATGTTATACTTGTGATTCCCATGTTTTATGGGTTTTGAAGCTTCCTATAGCTAACCCCACACATTTGAATAACTTTATGTCGATATCTCGGAATTAGGTCCAATTTGAAACTACAAGTAAATTGTAGGTTTTGCTTTGATAGATTTACGAGAAAGCTTTTGGACGTACCCATCGAGTGTTCAAAATTAATATACCAGAAACTAGCGAGAGTTTCGACGATAGGTTCAACTTCTTGCTAAGACTTTGTATATTGGTAATTTAACAAAATTTGGTCAAACTTGAGCTAGCTACAAGTAAACGCCATAGATTTCTCTTGAATTAAATGTCGTTTCATAGGTAGATCATCGGTGCAACTTCTTGTAGTAAACAGTGTCGTCGGTGTGAGTTTCCAACTATCAAGAAAGTACATTCAATTCTACATTTTCCGACTGAAGAATACGAGCGAGGTTGTTCTTTTTCCTAAAGAAAAGTCTGAAGAATATTAGATCTTAATGGCACAAGCCAAGTTTACATACATATATATTGGACCAACATGTTGTACCAACGATTCACATGTTTTATGAGTTTTCAAACTTCCCAGCTAACTCTGCCCATTAGAATGACTTTATGTGGATTTATCGAAATTAGGTCAAATTTGAAACTACAAGTACTAGTAAATTGCGCGTGCCCTGCACGTGAGACACAGATAATAGACACCTGGCATATCATCACTATATAAAATTATAATAGGCAAAGCAGAAAATATATAATAGGTAAAATTTGAACTACTACAAGTAAACCATGTAGGTTGCTTTGAAAGTTTTACAGAAAAGCTCTTAGAGGTACCCATCGGAGGGGGCGTGTGGGGGGATTAATATACTATCAGGAACCAAAAGGGAGTTCTGACAAGAGGTTCATCTTCTTGCTAAGATTTTGCCTCTTGACAGTTTAATGAAATTAGGTCAGACTTGAGCTACAACTAAGTGCGATAGATTGCTCTTGAATTTAATGAAATTAGGTCAAACTTGCACTACATGTAATAAATTGTATGTTGCTTTGAAAGTTTTATGAAAAAAGCTTTTGGAGATACCCATCGAGCGGTTAATTAATATATCAGAAACCACAGAGAGTTTTAACAAGTGGGTCGACTTCTAGCTAAGATTTTGCATCATGAAAATTTTGAACACCTTTTGAAAACGATCACATGAAATAGGGAGAGAGGGAAATGATATTTCTATTCTCTATGGGAAACCCACAAGCTTGAGGTGCACCTTAGGCTTAAAGATAACTTTATTTTTTCCACTATGTATAAGGTGAACCTTAGCGGATGCCACATAGTAGGCCATTTTTTTGAATGGGTAGTAGGCCATATTAAGGTATGCTTTTTTACACAATGCGGGATTAGTATATTTCTTTGCTTAGACATATGGTCACCCATGTCCACGCGCTGTATATGCTGAGAGAATAAAACGTTGGCAGGAGAAGAGGGCAGCAACGAAGAGAAGTTGAAGCCGGTTCCATGTCAGAGAAAAGTTATGATGGGTTTCTGACACAAGGTACTCCTGTGGCCTTACAGTGTACTACACTATGCTAGTACTAGTAAATTTCAGGACCTATGCACACAAAACAAATTGTGTGTTTTCTCTCTCCTTGGCTGCCTCCCACCATCCATCCTCCCTTTGTCCTACCCTTTCCCCTCGCACACCGGCCCGGCTGATCTCTACCTCGTCTACAGCGTGGTGTTGTGCACGTGTGCCTTGGTACGACGGATCTGTGTCTCTGGCGTGTTCGGAAGCCGCGTTGGTGTAGAGTAGGGATGATGAGTACATAGGAAGGAAACCACTTTGGTCCTTGGCGGCAAAAAAATTCAAACTTTTCCGGTTTTCGAAATTTTCACTTGCTTCCCAAACATCAGGAGGGAAGGTTATCCAAAAGATCGGCCAAACATCAGGAGGGAAGGAAATTTTGAACCCGTTTTGAACAGTGATCACATTGAATAAACGAAAAACAAAATCTTTAATCATGATGTCCTATCATATCTTGTGCACCACGTGCCGTGAAAAATCTAATCATGGGATTAGATAAGTTTTCGAAAAATAGCTTCACAATATTGTCCTACCATGTGTATGGACACTATCGGGTTTATTTCAACCCGAACGACCAAGGTCATCAAGGCCATATTGAAATCATAGTTCACAATTTGATAGAGTTCCCACTATAGTTTGGTAGATGGGTGCATCTTGGCGTAGTAAGCATTGTTGCATATGGGAGTTTCCAATAATTAGGAAAAAAAGAATTTCAATTTTCCTAGTGAGGACGGTGATGTTCTTTTGTGAAGAAAGTCCAAATAATATGGTTCAGAATGCCAGAAGCCAATGGTTTCACAGATACTATAGTTGATCATGGTTCCTATCTAACTTCGGCTAAAATTTTACAAATTACGATGGGTCATGACACATGGTACTAGTACACATACTACTACGTAGTAGATTTTCTCTCTCCTTCTCCCCCTCTCACCATCCATACACTATCCTCTCCATTTCTCCTTCCTTCCCGTGTAAGCTTTCACGCAATGATTATACTTGTAGTCGGAGATGCAGCGGTGCAGAAAAAGATGAGGCCCACACCATACCACCATCAATCAAGTTCGGTGATGCAGCTTTGTGAAGAGTATACGTATACTAGTAGTACTATAGACACTTAATTTTTAATGGAGGAAGTAAGAGACACCGAGTAAGTCAGCATGATTTACATGATTCTCTTCATTTTTGGATAAAGCGGGGCGCCTCCTGAATTCTCTGGGCCGAGAAAAATCAAGAACCACAAGTCTGGTATAATCCTTTTTTTTGTTGACGGGACGAGTTTGGTACAATCTATTTATGATAGTTTGGGATAGTTTTCAGGGTATTAACACAAGCACAACTATAAATAGACATTATAAATTGCAACAGTATGCAATCCTACTTTCACCCAAAACAGCCAACCCACCGTTGCTTAGAACTCGATCTCTCTCTATTTCCTTCCAAAATGTCATATGACAACTCTCTCCAGAATACGTCGATTGACCTGACAAATGGGAATGGCCCCGAAACTCCACCTGGTTGGCTGCCGCCGCTGTCTGACTCCTCTAATGAAGAAGATAGCCACTGGCAGCGCTTTTTCGAAGGGACACTACCACCAACGCCGAGCGACTCCGATAAGACGGAAGATGAGATTGAGGAAGAGGAGGATTCTGAGGTCGACCTTGAGGAGGAGGCCGAAGATGACAAAATGGATGAGGCCGAGGACGATGATGCGGAGGAGGCTAAGGATGACGACGAGGAGGTCTCTTCCCGCCCCCCACCGAAGAAGCGTGCCCGAGTGCAAAATTAAATTGCGTCCAGAGAAGAGGCGGGCAGTGTACTATATCTCGTAATTAAGTATGTCCGGATAATTTGTCTTAGAGTGCACTATATGTATTCTAGCAAAATATAGATAATTTCCACCGCATGTTAGTACTATATGAATATACTTATTTCAATGTGTGTCATGATACATGGTTTTTTGCGGGAGGGGGTGGGGTGGTGATGATACATAGATTTCAACTTAAAATGTGTCCTCTTATATTTGTACTTGTTTGGATGAAAACTACAAACATGGATTTGGACAACTTTCGAAAAACTTGCTACACAATATGGTCATAACCATGTATGAACATTGTTCACATTTTAAGCCAAGTTACCAATGTCAAGGTCATATCTGCATCACTTGTCCCGTTTATTGGGATAAATTAAAGAAAAGTAAACAAAAAAATGTTACGCACTTATATATTTTGACAAGGTTTAAAAACATGTCTTCACAATATGACCAGCGATGTGTAACATACTACTTGGGTTTCAAGTTAAATAATGACAAAGGTCGTGTCCATTTCAGGTAGATGGGGTGCATCTTGGCATGGCATACTAATGTTGTTAATTGGAGTTTTCAACTTTTATGTATAGAATTTTGTTAAATTATTTTAGAAGTGCCACATATAATTATTTTTTAAAGAAAAGGCAAAGAGTATGGCTCCGAATGCCACAACACACTAAATTTCACACAAAATAGAGTATGTTTCATGGTTAACAAGTTTCATGAATTTTCAGGCCTTCTAGCTAATTTCGCATAATTAAATGACATTTTGTCAATAAAACCAAAGTAGGTAAATTTTGATGTACAAGTGCATGATAGATTGCTTGTAAATTTGTCAGAAATTCATATAGTACTAATTATTGTACCCACGCAGTCATACTGAAACCGACTATTGTTTTGAAAGATACAACTTTTTTGTATGAATTTTCATGCTGACACACCTGACCATGTTTCAACAAAGTGAAAGAAAATAAGGAAACATGCACACAACCTTTTAGTAGCAGTACTCCTATTAAAAATGCATACATGTAAAATAGTAAAGACGGCGATGTTAAAGTTTCAATACTAGGGACCTGGGCATCTTCACCGGCCCTCCACAATTAACCTTTCTTCCTCTTAGACTTTGTAGTTATGGCTCCGAATACCAGAGCTCCCTGTGGGAAGAAGAAGACCCAGGTGGTGGTGACAAAGGCCGTGGAGAAAAACAAGAGATATCGCCGGCTTCTGAATCCTGATCTTGCCACTCCAAGTCGCAGTCTCGCACCAGACAGCCGTAGGAAGAAGCAGGTGTCGAGGTCCATCAAGGCCAGGCTGCATTTCCCCGTCGGTCGAATAGGGCGCTACCTCAAGGAGGGTAGGTACTCCCCGCGCATAGGCTTCGGGGCTCCCATCTACGTAGCAGCCGTTCTCGAGTACCTCAACACCGAGGTGCTGGAGCTCGCCGAGAAAGCCATGAAGGACAGCAAGAAGATCCGCGTCATCCCGAGGCACATGATGTTCGGTGTCATGTGCGACGAGGAGCTCAGCAAGCTGCTATCCGGTGTTACCATCGCGCATAGCGGCATGTTGCCCAGCATCCACGAGTCCATGCTTGGCGATGGTACCACGGAGGACGCAGCCAAGTTGCCCGTGGAGGATGCTGCCAAGTCACCTGAGAAGACCGCGGAGTCCCCCTAGAAGTCGTTAAGTTGTAGTACTACTACTACTCCGTATGTGTTTGGGTTTGCTCCGTTTGCAGTTTTGTTAATCATCAGTATCAATATAATATTTAGATCTGTGATGCTAAAAAAAGCTTGTGAGGGTTCAAAAAAATGTTGTTTTCCTAATCTTATCCTATACTCCATTTATTTAATACTCCCTTTGTTCAGAAATATAAGAAGTTTTAGCTTTGTGAATCGAATGTATCTAGACGCTCATACACTAAAAGGCGTCTAGATACATTCATTTCACAAAGCTAAAATGTCTTATCTTTCTAAACAGAGGGAGTATTACTCAGCATATTTGGTTTAGTCAAAGTCAACTGTTACAAAGTTTGACCAACTATATATGGTATTAAATAGTATACTCATTGAAAAAAATCAATATACAGTAAACAATGTCGTTGGGGTGAGTTTCGAACTATCAGGAAAGAACATTCAATTCTCAATTTTCCGAGAGATGACAAGCGAGGTTGTTATTTTTCATCAAGAAAGTCCGAAGAATATGGATCTGAATGCCACAATTCATGTTTTCATATATATATATATATATATAGTGGAGTGACATGTTGTACTGATGACACCCATGTTTTATGTGGTTTCAAACTTCCTATCCAACTCTGCCAACTTGAATGACTTTATCTCGATTTATCGAAATTATATTAGGTTGAATTTGAACTACAAGTAAATTATAGGTTGCTTTGAAAGTTTCATGAAAAAGCTTTTGGAGGTACCCTTCGGGGGAGGGGTGAATTAATATATCAGAAACCACTATGAGCTTTGATGATAGGTTCAACTTCTTTCTAAGATTTTGCATCTTGACAATTTAACAAAATTAAGTCAGAATTGAGCTACATGTAAGCATGATAGATTGTTCTTGAATTAAATGTCTTTTTGGAGGTAGATGGGTGCATATTCTTGTAGTAAACAATGTCGTCGGTGTGAGTTTCCAATTATTAGAAAAGACCATTATCAATTTTCTGAGTGATGTCAAGATTATTCTCTCTCGTAAAGGAAGTTCAAAGAATATCGATATAAATGCCAGATGCCAAGTTTTCACACACACACATATATATATATACTTATGATTTCCTGTGTTTTATGAATTCTCAAACTCGCTACCTAACTTCGCCCACTTGAATGACCTTATGTCGATTTATCTAAATTAGGTCAAATTTGAAGTACTACAAGCAAATTGTAGGATACTGTGAAAGTTTTACGAAAAAGCTTTTGAAGGTACCCATCGGGGGTTCGAATTAATATGTGACAAACCATCCAACGAGATTTTTTATGACAAATTCAACTTCTTGCTAAGATTTTGCGTCTTGCCAGTTTAACAAAACTAGGCCGAACTTTAGCTACAAGTAAGTGCAATAGATTCCGCTTGATTTAAAAGTCTTTTCGGAGGTAGATATAGGTGCATCTTCTTGTAGTAGACAATGTCGCCAGTGTGAGTTTCCAACTATCTTAGGAAAGAACATTCTTAATTTTTCGAGTGATGACTAGATTGTTCTTTCCCCTAAAGAAAGTCCAAAGACTATGGATCTGAATACCACAAGCCAAGTTTTCACACATATATATTTGACCAACACGATGCACTTACAATTTACCATGTTTTATTAGTTCTCAAATTTCCTAGCTAACTTCACCCACTTGAATGATTTTATGTCGATTTATCGAAATTAGGTAAAATTTGGACTACTAGAGGTAAATTGTAGGTTGCTTTGAAAGTTTTATGAAAAAGCTCTTGGAGGTAGCCATCGGGGGGGGAGGGTCAATTAATATATATCAGAAACAACCTTTGAGCCAAAATCTCCCACCGGATAGTACCATTTTTCTATTATTATTAGCTGGACACAGGCCAAATTCAAATCACAATCGAGCGGCAATATCGCACACCGACCTTGAAGCATTTCGCGCCCCTCTATTTCAAAAACTTTTGTCTTTAAATTTCCTGTTCTACCCATTGTTCACACGATAGACGCGCATGCTAAAGTTAGTACCTTGGGGGCACGATCGTAATTATATTGCTATTCACCTATACTATGGTCCCGATTTGCACAGTTTTTCCCACTGGCTCTCCCAAAAATCCCAAGCTGCTCTATCGCCTCCACGGCCACCGCACGCACCGGCTTGATCTCTAGTCTCGTGCGCCACCATAGAGCCGCTTCACCGATGCTCACCCACCGGATCTAGTTCACCGGGTCTCTCTGCCACTGCACTGGAGTTGCGGTGTCGTTCACCATGTCGATGGCATCATCGACCGCCCAAGCTCTGCTTCCTCACCGCCGATGGCGTCATCGACCGCCCAGGCTCTGCTTCCTCACCGCCAAAAGCTACCCAACCGTACCGGATCCGCTTCACCGGTGTCCACCTGACATGATCTAGTTCAAGGAGTTCCATGTCCACTGCTCCAGACCAGCTCAACGACCGTCACCGTTCACCGCACCGGATCTGCCTCAACAACACTCTCATACACCATGTTCAAGCCGGCATCGACCGCCCAAGATCTGCTTCCCCGACGGCAACATCCACCGGAACCGCAGCACCCTCAGTGACCTGGACGTCACTCGCATGGTACCGACGATGCTTAGACGCCTCTCCGACCAAGGTTAACCTAATCTCCTACCCGTTTTTGTTTTGTCAGTAGTATAGCAGGTTCAAGCCTGTCGCAGTGAACTGCATTTTTGTAATCGTCCTAGTACATACAAGTCACTAGGCACGCCTGTTCTTCGTGCTAGTACATGCAAGGTCATTAGACATGTTGGTTTGCATTCGCTGCTCTACAAATTTCAAGTTATGCATATGTCTGTTATTTTGTCATGCACATGTTCTTCCTTATCTAGTGCTGGTTCGTCCTGAGCAACGGCATAACTATCCTCTACTATGTAGTTCACTCGTGGTTTGCATTCCTGCTCTAGAATTTCTCTTATGATGCCATTATAATTTCTATCTGGTTGATTTTTATGTATGATAGTAACTACTTGCCATTGTGTAGATCACCGCAAATTCTGAGTCACCCAACGACTCTATGCATTCCAGGAGATGCCACAGCTTCCATATATATTTGCTGAAATTCTAAGAAACACTTTGTTTGATTGCTCATTTCGTTCTAGGCACACTAGTCTAATGCTTGTTTGTCCTGTTCTACAGGTTCACGAGTGACGCCATTATATCTCGCATCTGGTTCTGGGTCTAGTTCGTCCTAAGTGATGACATAACTATCCTCTATAATATATAGTTCATTCGTGGTTTGCATTCTTGCTCTACAGGTTCTCGTATGATGCGGTTATAATTTCTATCTGGTTCATTCTTTGCTATGATAGTAGCTGCATGCCATTTTGTGTCTCAGCGCAAATTCCGAGTAACCCAACGTCTCTTGCATTTTAGGGTATAGAACAGCTTCCATATATTTGTTCAAAATGACCTGGCTAGTTTATGTCTGCTGAAATTCTAAGCCACACACATATTTTTTGATTGCTCGTTTCATGGTAGTCACACTTGTTTAATGCGTGCTTGCTTGTCATGTTTGTTTGACGTGTTGGTCAATAATTGAACAATTGAGTAGTTGCTCAATACTTGATTACTCTAGTTCATAGCTCCTATCATATCAGTCAAATGAGTAGTTTGTCTTGTTTGATGTATTAACTTGATATTACTTAGTTTCAGACTGCAATTATTGCTAGCCCCACAAAAAAGGGGGTTGCAAGATCATGTCTCCTCCAATAGCTATCACACTCAATGGACGATGTAGGTGGTCGATTGAGAGAGCAAATTGAGGACTCTGCTATCAACTTGATTGTCAACTGAAATGCCGATTTTTCTTTCCCCTGAGTTGATAATATGTAATTATTTTAAGAAGTTTGCAGCTGATGTAATATCTAGATAACTCGCGTAGGCCATGTAGGCATTTAGTTGACACCGTCCAAACATTACGGTAGTCGTTACGGTAACTATGCCAGACAGGTCAATTAGGGAACAGTATCGTGCTCTATTTAGCCAACAACGAACAGAAAAAAATGCTGGATTATTATACACGTTTTATGATATTGGCATGGGCTTCAGAATTGACAAAACTGTAAAAGGCCATAAATGTAACATGCCATTGCGCATATGCTAACATGCAGTAAATGTAACAGACCGTTACTGAAGAAGGCCGTAATAGTAGCAGGCCAGAACAGAACCAACCCATTACAATAACAGGCAAGAAACTAGACAAATCGCAAAATAGTAATAGGCCAAAACAGTAGCAGGACACAACAGTAAATGGTCAGAACAGTGACGAGCCTGAACAGTATAGGCCGAGAAATTCCTGGACGAGGGTAGTAACAGGCCGACAAATTTACCAGGCTAGAATAGTAAAGGGCTTTTTGTGGGCCTAAACAGCTAAAGACCAGAACAATAAAAGGCTAGAACAGTAACAGACCATCTCAGAGAAGGGCCATCGGTAGGCGGTCGATGATGGGCTGCGATAACAGTGATGGGCTGACCGCAGGCCTTATGTTTACATGAGCGACTTGGCGCAGGCTGCTAATGGGCTGCACAGTGTTGGACCAACATGGGCCTTATGTAGGCCAAAATAGAATCAGGCCTAAAAGTTCACGGGCTACTGCTGGCTGCATTTTTGCGCCCATTTCAAACAGTATAGGACAAAACAGTAATCGTCCATCTTCTTATTGGGCTCCTGTTATGGACCGGCCCAGTTAGTATTTAGCAGGCCTTGGCTAGTCATGGCTTCCACCATGGTTTCTATGGCCATGAATGGTGATAACCGGCTGCTAACGGTGGCTGCCACTTGGCAGTTCGCATGACGTCAGCAGTCAGGGCGCCTGGCGAACAGATCTATGATGGAGTAAAGTTGCGTGGCTGAAGGGTGCGGTCCGCCATGGTCGAAAAAACCGTGGTTAGTTCATTTGTGACGGGGCTTTTACCACGAAGGCCATCCATCACGGAGGACTCTTTGGCCACGAAAAACGAGCCTTCAACCACGAAAGTCGTCCGTTGTAAAAGCCAACTTTTCTTGTAGTGAACATTGCTCGATGGGTCTACCATTAGTCAGGGTGCTAGGTCCCACATGTCAGCCTCTCATTAGAAGAATCGTGTGTATGATGGAAATTTTTTCCTTCACTCGCGCTACACTGTTCCGAACTTGATAGTGCTTCTCGATGCATCTACCATGTAATCACACTACTGGGCCCCACATGTCATCCTCTCATTATAAGAAACGTGTGTATGATGGAATTTTTCCGTCAGTCGCACCTCCGTGTTCCAAACTTGATAGCATTGCTCGCTGCATCAGCCGTTTATTTAGGCTGGTGGGTACCCTATGTCAGCCTCTCACTAGAAGAATCGTTTGTATGATGGAATTTTTTCTTCTCTAGCGCTACTGTATTCAAAAGTAGATAGCATTGCTCGATGAATCTTTTGTTTGGTCAAGTAGCTAGGTCCCACATGTCAGTATATCATTAGAAGGATCGGTTCTATGATTCACTTTTTTTTGCCCGCGCCTCCATGTTTCAAACTTAATAATGTTGCTCGCTCCATCAACATTTTTTTAGGCTGCTAGGTCCCACATGTCAGCCTCTCGTTAGAAGAAACGTGTGCATCCTATCCCTTTTTATCGATCGTGCCTCCCTGTTTCGAACTTGGCAATATTGCTTGATGCAACAGCTGTATAAGGTCGCGCTGCTGGGTCCCACATGTCGGTCTCTCTATAATTGGAAACGTGTGTATGATGGACTTTTTTCAGCCAGATCAGCTATTTTGACCTTGGCAATGTTGCTCGATGTGATAGTCGTGTATGGTCTTGCTGCAAGGCCCCCCATATCAGCCTCTCTGCTATGTTCTAGCTTGTAGGTCCCCGATGCAGCCTTGTATGTTTTGGTGGGTGGGTCCTCGATGCCAGCCTCTCTATACAAGTATTTAACTTTTTTTAAACCTGACGATTAAACTCGAGGAATGCTTTAGGCTGGTGGGTCCGTGATATCAGCCTCTCCATAATGCAATATTCAGAAAAAAAATAAACCCAAGATATATATATGTACATAGAGGTTATTTGAACTCAAGACCTTCTATCTAATCAAATAGACGTACATTGAGTGCTTTGCCACTACACCAAATATGTTTATAGAGTATAAATCATTAAACCTATATTAGTACTGCAACTGTCGTGGTGTACAACATGGCAGTGCCATCGGGGATGGCTTGAAGGGGATAATTAGGATGCTATCGGTGGCTACTCGCAACGGGTTGGGCACACATACTACAAAGACAGCGATGTACCCAGGTTTGGAGCCCTCTTGGTGAGGTAAAGCTCCTACTCCTGCAAGGATCTACTATCAAAGGGGTGAATGCCCAATACAGATGCTCCTTGAGCTGTTTCCTTAGCTACTCAACTTGTCCAATGCGGAGGACTTCTAACTTGTAATTGTCTAAATGCTTCCTCCTAGGTCTGCCTAGAACCCTAGCACTACCCCCCTTATATACTGGTGGAGGAGGCAGTTTACAAGGTGGGTTATAGGGTTTACTGTTTGGATCTGGGCCTTACAAAGTGGGCTGCCTGGACAGGGCCAAACGGTAGGCCCGGGTCCAGTCAAGCCTCCAGTACAGGGGAGGACCATGCTACAGTGTCTAGCACCCCTGCTTTACTCGTCAGTCGGCTCTTTATGCGTAAGCCGGCTCTTTATGCATAAGCCGGAGCTTTCCTTGTCAGCCCTTGCTTTACTCTTCAGCCTCCAGCTTTGGCATAGTTGTCCAGTAGCGCCGGCCAGGCTAGCCAGCCTGTCCGGTCAAAGCTGCGCTTAGCAGGGAGCATCATTCCTGCCATACTACTACCAGCGGATCCGAGGCGGCAGGCTAGGAGCGGCCTCCCAGACGGGTCTTATGGGTACCCGGCTAGACGGGACAGCCGGGGAAACTCGAATGCGGACAGGGTGGGGGATTCCACCTGGCTGTGATTCCTTGATCTGGGTCCAGATGGCATGAGCTCCTTAGAGCCGGCCGGTTCGTCCAGTCTTGGCCTACCCGGGGGTCATCCCCCCGACACTAGTCCCCGAGCACGTTAGGACTTGGCCCCGTGGAGAAGTTCTTGCGTTCTCATTTGAAATGATTGATGGTGCAGATGCTTTGTCGTTCTCTTTTGTCTTGTAGTCTTTGTCTTGTACCGGCTTGAGATTCTATGATGTTTCCCAGCTGGGCTTTACCGGCTATGGAGCCGATGGCCCCACCCACAGGGTATGAGCGGTGATCTTCTTGACCGGTTGCTGCACCCGGCCGGGAGAGGGAGATCCAGTTTGATGTCATTGTTGCTTGCGTCAGCCACGCCTGCCGTTTCTGGCGCGCGTCGTGTCAGTTTGATTTCTTAGTCTGCCGTGGCAGTTTTTTGGTAACTACGCGGACGCTTTCATCATTGCGATTTCTTGGAGATCGTGGGCGCGGTTTGCCTCCTGCAGTAACTTCTGCAGGATCTTTTGTGCACGTGATGCTCGCGCCCGTGATCTGCCCCGAACTGTCATGGCGAAGTGAGGCAGTTGCCTGCCACGTGGCGCGGAGGGAGGGCAACAGGCGCGGCCTTCTTTCCCCATTAAATAGGGACGCCAAGGAGCGGGAGTTTTTACTTCGTCTTCCTGTGCTTGCCGCCCCTACTCTCCATCGCGCTCTAGCCCCTCAGTACTCCTCTGCGCTGCTGCTTCTTGGTCGCCAACACCGTTCCTCCTCTTCCTCAACAACGGGCCCCCACGCTTCAGTCACGGCCACTTTTCTGAACAACATGCGGCCCGAGGTCGCCGGCGGGTAATGTGGCTCGTACGTCGGGGAGGTTCTTGCCGTCGGAGCGGCTGGTGAAGCACCACCTCGTGCCGGAGGGCTAGAGGGTGCCCAACCCTCAGCTTGGCAAGGCCGTGGTCTTCCTCGCCCACTTCGCTCGCGGCCTTGGGCTGCCGCTTCGTCCTGGAGCTGCTTGTCTCCTTCGACCTCCAGCTCCACCATCTCGGAGCCAACACCGTGTTGATGTTGTCGCATCACGCGGCCTTCTATGAGGCGTACCTTGGCGTCTGCCCCGATGCCACGAACTCCTTGAAGTTTTTCTACTCCAAAGTTCAGGTGGTTGGCAAGAGCAGCTCGCTGACAGAGACGGGCTGTTGCGCCATCTACCCGTGGCCGTCGGTGGTGATGCCGCGCCTGGAGCTTCCGGACACCATCAAGCTCTGGAAGCGGTCATACTTTTATGTGCGCAACATCACCAAGGTGGACTGGATCAAGGTCTCGGCCTTCGTCAACATCCCCTGCACCCGGAAGGCCTGGAGCGTCCAGCACTTAGGCGCCCAGGGCGACATTGACCAGATGGGCGCCCAACTAGCAGTCCTCATGGAGAAGGAGCGGCTCATCGCCCTAGAAATTCTGCTGTCCTGGATGGCGAATCGCGTGCTCCCACTACAGCACCGGTCGCACAAGATGTGCCACCTCTCTAGCCATCTGGATCCCACCCGGGTATCCCGGCTTGACGTGCCGTACGCTGCCCTCCGCGAGTGGCTCACCACCATATCGGAGGAGGCGCTGGAGGAGGACTGGGTGTTCTCCTGCCAGTCGTACCACCGTAGCCGGCTTCCGCCGTATGTCTTTCCTCCTCTTTTCTGGGTGGATTTTCTTGAGGAACTCCCTCTTCGTGCCTCTTATCTTCCCTTGTTGAGTAGCTTTTCACGGCGCAGCTAGCGGAGGACGGCATGGGGGACAACAAGCTCCCCAACTTTGCCGCGGACTTCAAGCCGGCAAAGGCTCCACCGGTGGAGCTAGAGCGGTTCCCCATGCGGGCCAACAAGGGCTGCGAGTTTCCACCGAGTGAGAGTTTTTCCTTTGTCCTTGCCTGCTTTGCTTTTGTTGCGCTCTTAGCTGCGAACTTGATGTTTTGCTTGCATTGGAACAACCGCTCATGGTGAGGATGTTGACTTGGCCGAGGTCGCCGCGCCCAGGGGCAGGGGGAAGCATGTTGCCTCGACCAGCGCTGCACCGGCCGGAGGCGGCGCCAAGAAGACCCACCGCCCCAAACCCGCAGCCACCATGCCGAGCATTGCTGGGTTGGTGTTCCTTTCCTCCTCATACTTGTGTTGATTTGCTCGCACTTGCATTGTTCATCCTTGTCTTTTCCACAGCGAGGCGATGGCCTTGCCCGGCTCTGCGACCATTGCCATCGCGTCCGCCCCTCCACCTATCGGGGAGGGAAGTGCGCCGGCTCCGGCCCCTAAGGCGGCATCTGCTCCACCGGCTGGGGCCGGTGTGGATGCGACGGAGGTGGTACTGCCGGCTGCACCCGTGACGCTTCACCGGGCCGGGGCCGCTTGCCGAGGGTCTTCTGCTTGGGCTTGCCGGCACGGTCGCGCCTCCCTCTGGCTCGACGGTGGGCGCTAACTATGGCGCCTGCCGGGTGGAGGAGCTGGTGGAGGTTCTGCAGCCGGAGGTCCCTGTCCAGCCAGAGGGTGGGCCCTCCGCGGCTCCAGTGAGGGACGACGACCTCCAAGTCACCGGCTGGATGATGGCTCGGGCTACACCGCCGCTGGACGCCGTCTTGGCGTAGTTGTCGGAGGGTGGAGGCACTAGAGCAGTGGCTTGGCCAGGCCAAGGCGCGGGGGGCCTCCGTCGAGGTATGCAATCTTGATGCTTATTCACCGTCTTACATCGTGGCTTGTTCTTACTTCTCTTTTTACGTAGAGGGCTCTCGTCGATGCTGCCAAGACCTCGCGGGACCTAGGCTGTAAGATTGCTTGCTCTGCCATATCTTCTCGATTTCGTGATTTCTCGTGCTTGTTGTTGAATATTGGTTACCCTCCTGTAGCTCTACTGGCGGACCGGGACTACGAGGTGGCCCGGCTGAAGGGAGAGGCTGTCCGGCTGGAGGAGTCCAACAAGACTCGCCGGGACTAGATCGCCCAGCTGACTGCGCATCAGCAGCATATGGAGATCAAGGCTGGGAAGGCCAAGAAGGTGGCGGACACACGGACCGAGGCGTTGAAGAATATGGAGGTTCTCTACGCCACCCAAGAAGATGCCCTCAAAGCTTCCAAGGCTAAGGAGGCAACAGCGCTAGGAGAGCTTTGCCAGATCACCGAGATTATCATTAGTAAGTGCCCTCAACTAAGGCCAGTTTTGCCTTTTGCAGTCAATATTGATTATTGTCTCTTTTCCCAGCTGTAGCTCAGTATCCTGAGGCAACAGATCAGATGCTTGGCCGGATTCCCGAGATGGATCCGGAGCGGGATCTCCACCCGGGGGAGCTGGTGGCGGTCGTCAGCGAGGAGGCAAACCGGCTTCGTTTCGCCGCTCTCGAGGTCTACGACTATGTCTGGCCTGACACCGCCCAGCCGGCCACCATGGACACCTTGGCTGAGCGGCTTTGGGGTTCTCCAGATCTCATGAACATGCCCTAGGAGTTGGCGGCTCGTGGCGGCACAAAGATGGTGCTGGTGCTGCTGAAGTCCTAGTACCTGAACGTGTATCTGTGGAGCCTTTCCCATGGTTTTCACCAAGGGACCAGCTATGACCAGCTTCGCGCTGAGGTTCCTAACATCCGCTCATGTGGTCTGAAGATTGGGAGTACATTCTCGCTCAGCCGGCTGATGAACCGGCTGAGGGAGGCCAGGCATCTGGTGAACTTCTAGACATCTCGTAAGTTCTTGGGCGGCTACATCTACTTGATTGCGTCGATCTTCTCCGAGTTCGCCTCGATTCCTCGCTCAGATACGAGAAAACCGAGGAGTTGGCCGACTGGGACACCGAACACGCACTTCTCCGGATTCAACTTCATGTGGAACCGGCAGAGCTTGGTGAATGTTTCCTTCAGATCTTCAAGGAGTGTTTGGTGCTCCTTGTTCTTGACTACCACATCATCGACGTAGGCGTGTATGTTTCTACCGATCTGAGCCTGCAAGCACTTCTGCATGCAGCGCTGGTATGTTGCTCCAGTGTTCTTCAGTCCGAACGACATTGTGGTGTAGAAGTAGGCTCCGTAAGGAGTGATCAATGCTATCTTTTTTTGATCAGCAGGGTTCAGCCGGATCTGGTGGTAGCCGGAGTACGCGTCCAGAAACAACAACAGCTCGCAGCCGGCCATGTAATCGATCACTTGGTCTATTCTTGGCAGGGCAAATGGATCTTTGGACCATGCTTTACTTAGGCTGGTGTAGTCAACACACATGCGCGAAGTCTGGTTCTTCTTTAACACGAGTACGGGGTTTGCCAGCCATTCTGGGTGGAAAACCTCCATGATGAATCCGGCTGCGGGCACCTAGGTGATCTCCTCACCAATGGTTCTTCTTTTTTCTTCCGCGAAGCGGCATAGTTACTGTTTGACCGGCATTGCATCCGGCCTGACATGTAAATAGTGCTCGGCGAGATCCCTCAGAACACCTTCCATGTCCTTGGGGGACCATGCGAAGATATCCCGATTCTCATGGAGGAAGTCAACGAGCGTGCTTTCCTATTTGCTATCGAGGCTGTCTCCGACCAGGACGAACTTGTCCGGCTCGGCCTCGTTCAACAGGATCTTTCTCGTGCCCTTGGATGGCTTGAACTGCGCTTCTCCGGCCGGCTTGGGCTCACCAGCCGGCATGTCCTTCTGCAGGGCCACCATGTTCTGCATGATTATGCCTTCTCTTCCACGACAATCATGGCTTCCGCTATCTTGGACCCGTCTGTGGAGCACTCCACACACCGTCTGTAGCTTCATCTTGAGGTACGTGTAATGTGGTACTGCCATGAACTTGGTGAGCATCGGGCACCCCAGGATTGCGTGGTACCCGCTGCAGAGGTTAACCACCTCGAACCAGATGGGCTCGCGACGGAAGTTGTCCTCCGTGCCGAAGATGACGTCCAGCCGGATCTTTCTGATGGGCAAGTCCGACGGGCCCGGGACGAATCCGTGGAAGGAGGTGCTTGACGGCTCCAGCTGCGACTCGCTAATGTCGAGCCGGTCTAGCGAGCTGCGGTATAGAAGGTTGACGCTGCTCCCTCCGTCTACGAGGACGCATGAGAACCTGCAGGAATGCTTCTGGACACAATGTTAGGATCCAAAACCATCGCATAGGTGCCTGGGTGAGGCAGCACAGCTGGCTGGTCCTTCCGGCTCCATGCAACTTCTTGCTCCGACCAGTTGAGGTACTAGGAAACAGGAGGATCGATTGCATTCACTTCCGCCTTGTGACGCCTCTTGTTGTTCTTGGTCTCCAGCTCCGTGGTGAAGATGTGGTAGTTTCCCACCTAGAGAGGGTAGTTGTTATCATCATCTTCCCTTAGACGCTAGTTATTGCAATCTCCTGGCGGCCCACCGGCTAGAGGTGGCGGTGCTTGTGCAGCTGGTGTACCAGCGATCTCTGCCATCTTCTTTGTCCAGGTGCACTGGCATGTGGTATGCGTAGCCTATTTGTTGCCTCCGCCATGGAACTTGCATGTCCCATCAAGCATCGACTCGATGGTGTACTTGGCCCTCGGAGGCCGGTCATCATGCTTCTGTCTCCGGCTTCCGCCTGCAGTCGGATCCTCCTGCACTGCCGCTACCTGCTTGGAACCGTATTGGTTATCCGGCTGGTCATCCTTTCTTTTGTCGTGGTGGTTGTCGTGCCGCCTGGAATTGTGGATATTTCCTTCCGGCTGGCGCCAATCTACGGCAACGTCGACGATTATTTTCCCTTGGTCGTCAACCCGCTTTCATTGCCACGTCGGTCGTGGCGTACTTGTCTGCGATGGCCATGGTCTGCACCATGGTTGTGGGCACTACCCAGCGAAGCTTATGCTTGAGCATAGTGCGGTCTCTGCAACCGTTGATGAAAAAGTCAACTGCATGGTGCTCGCGTACACCCTCGTAGGAGTTATGCATGATCATCCACCGGGTGATGTAGGAGTGGTCGGATTCATCCGGACCCGATACGCAAAGAGCGAGCTCGCCAGGTCGGCCTGGGCGCTTGTAGGTACCCGTGAAGTTGCGGACGAACGCCTGCTCAAAATCGATCCATGCGTTGATGCTGTTGTCGGGGAGGCTGTTGAGCCATGTCCTGGTTGAGTCAAGGAGCATGAGAGGGGCGTAGCGCACTGCCACCCGGCGGTTGCCGTTTGTGATGCCCACCGCGGTGGTGTAGTCCACCAGCCAGTCCTCTGGCTTGACCAAGCCATTATATTTTGGCGTATCCCCTAGGAGCGAAAATCCCTTTGGAAATGGCTCATTCCGGATATGCGGTCCGAAACATCTTGGCCCGACTGGACTTTCTTCTCCCAGCGCGCGTGACTAGACCAGTAGGTCGATTCGTGCGCGCGCGTCTTGCTGTTCCTCCGGTGCGAGCGGTCCCAGCCGGCCGGATAGGCAGGATTTGGGCAGCGCTTGGCCTTTTCCGGCTTCATCAGCCGGCTCACGGTTTTTGTTGGTAACAGCTGCCGAGTCACGGGCATTGTTCCCACGGCTTGTAGATCCACCGCGTGGGCGGTTGCTCGGCATTGCTTCGTTTGGGGAAGATGCCTTGCTGCCGCCTGCAGTCGGATCCACCATCTAGCGAGCCGGTTGGGTTCTGCTGTTATCGGCCATGCTGAGTTCTGCCTCAGCCTGCTGTTTGTTTGCTGTGAACACGAGGAGCTAGACATGTGCCTGCTGACGGAGTAGTTCCTCGCCCTCCAAGTGGCTTAGCTCTGCAACTGCCGCCTCCGCGGCCCTCATGTTTTTGGCGGGGGTGCTATAGACTGGCTTTAGCATGGGCATACACAGATCAGCAGCGTGATCCATCTCCGAACCGATGTTTCGGCCTTGTGGCTGGGCCAGGCGGCTGGTGACGGGCAAGCGTGTGAAGCCATGCACGATGTTGTACTCTCGCATGGTCGCGTTCATCCGCCGTTGGGTGGCCCCCACCTTGCCAGCTTCCTCTAGAAGGTTCTGACGAGTAGCCTCCAAGGCTGCCGCAGCTGCAGCTGGATCCACCTCGATGGGGGTGATGGGGTTGCGGAGGTGTTCGATGGACGCGTTGAGCAGGTCCTGGTTCGGGTGGTGCGAGTTGGTGGTGCGGCCGTCCATGTTGCGCTCCAAGGGTGGGCGACAGTTCTCCACCGAGCCCGCCATCATGACCTCGACGCTGCCGCTGGCAACGCGTGAGGCGGAGAAACCAGGGGGCACGCCGGAGATGGTGACGACCTCACGAGGGAAAGCCTCAGTGATGGTGGCGACATAGACGCGGTGTTCGCCGAAGTGCATGATGGAGCCTCCGCATGGGAAAATACCCCGAGCGAAACAGGATGCGTTCTCGAGGACGCAGTCGAAGGACCCGAAAGTGAGGATGAGGCGAAAGGCGACTCGCTCACCGGCAACGAGTGGAAGTCCCATGCGAAAGATGATCCCAGCCGAAGCACTGTGCCCCACGATGGGCGCCAACTGTCGTGGTGTGGAACACATTAGTGCCATCAGGGATGGCTTGAAGGGGACAACCAGGATGCTATCGGTGGCTACTTGCAACGGGTTGGGCACAGATACTACAAACACAGCGATGTACCCAAGTTCGGAGCCCTCTTGGCGAGGTAAAGCTCCTACTCCTTCAAGGATCTACTATCAAAGTGGGTGAATGCCCAATACAAATGCTCCCTGAGCTGTTTCCTTAGCTACTCAACATGTCCAATGCGGAGGACTTCTAACTTGTAATTGTCTAAATGCTTCCTCCTGGGTGTACCTAGAACCCTAGCACTACCCCGCCCTTATATACTGGTGGAGGAGGCCGTTTACAAGGAGGGTTCTAGGGTTTACTATTTGGATTTGGGCCTTACAAAGTGGGCCAGCTGGACAGGGCCAAAGGTTAGGCCTGGGTCCAGTCAAGCCTCCAGTACAGTGGAGGACCACGCTACAGTCTCCAGCACCCCTGCTTTACTCGTCAGCTAGCTCTTTATCCGTCAGCTGTCTCTTTATGCGCAAGCCAGGGCTTTCCTCGTCAGCTCTTGCTTTGCTCGTCAGCCTCTAGTTTTGGCACAGTTGTCCGATAGCGCCGGCCAGGCTAGCCAGCCTATCCGGTCAAAGGTGCGCTCAGCAGGGAGCGTCATTCCCGACGTACTACCGCCAGCGGATCCGAGGCGGCTGGCTAGGAGCGGCCTCCCAGCTGGTTCTTTTGGCTATCCGGCTAGACGGGCCAGCCGGGGAAACTCGAATGCGGACCAGGTGGGGCATTCCACCTGGCTGTGGTTCCTTGATCTGGGTCTAGACGGCATGAGCTCCTTGGAGCCGGCTAGTTGGTCCTGTCTTGGCCTACCCGGGGGTCATCCCCCGACAGCAACGTATGTATTTGTCTTCTTAAAAATATTTTGTATGTCTATGTTTATCTCTTTTAAAATATAAATGGCAGTGCTTAGGCATCTCAATTTATAAAATGCCATATAATG
Source organism: Avena sativa (assembly GCA_916181665.1). Lineage (NCBI taxonomy): Eukaryota > Viridiplantae > Streptophyta > Magnoliopsida > Poales > Poaceae > Avena > Avena sativa. The sequence goes on along the minus strand of OV702289.1, from coordinate 418,978,055 downwards.
GAGCAGTTTCTTTAAAACATGGGTAGGCAAAGCTTTTTTTATTTTGAGAGGTAGAGCCAATGCCCAAAAGGCCGAGTTAAAAAGAGTTTGGCTATCTACATGGGCTGCTCTACATGGGATATATTTCATAGGTTATGCTCCATGGTATCCTTTCTCAAATTTCATTGGGTTGTGCTCTGTAGTCCTCTGACCCATAAAAGGCCGAACTAAAATGTTCAGGGCTATGCTCCATGGGCTGCTTTCTCAAATTTCTCTAGCCTATGGTCAGCGGCCCCTCATGTCAGCCTCTCATTAGAAGAAACGTGTGAATGCTAGAATTTTTTATCGAACTTCACAATGTTGCTCGATGCAACACCTGTATAAGGTATCGCTACTAGGTCCCACATGTCAATACCTCTGTAAGTGAAACGTGTGTATAAAGGACTTTTTTTGACTACGTCTACTGTTTTGACCTTAGCAACATTGCTCGATATGGAAGCCACTATGGTCTTGTTGCTGGAGCCCCTATGTCAGCCTCCCTAGTATGTTCTGGCTTGTGGGTCCCCGACACCAAACTCTCTGTACAAGTACTTAACTTTTTTTTAAACCCGCCCATCAAACACGAGGGACGCTGTAGGCTAGTTTGTCCACTATGTCAGCCTCTCCATAAAGCAATATTGCTAGAAGAGAACATGTAAACCCAAGATAATTTTATGTCAAGCACAGAGATTCGAACTCAAGACTTCAAAACAAATATAAACCGTGTGCGTTGCCACTACGCAAACAAATAAGAAAAACATTATCATTAAAAGCTTTATTGTACCTATAACTTATGTATTAGTCTTCATAAAAAGATTTTATGTGTCCATGTTTATCTATCTTAAAATAAAAGGGAAGTGATCCTGGCATCTCAATTTATTAAATGCCACATAATGGAGTAGTTTCTTAAAAACATGGGTAAGCGGATTTTTTGAGAGAGAAATTCCAAAAAAGCCAAATTAAAAAGGATTTGGGCTATTCTACAAGTGTTATACTCAATGGGCTAAACTCCATGTGTTATTCTCCATGGGCTCCTTTTTAAAATTTAAATGGGTTATGGTCAGAAGTCCCCTAACCCTTAAAATACCGAATTAAATTGTTCTGGGCTAAAGAGGGACGTAATGGGCTAGATTTTATCTCCTCATTAGTAAAATTTGCATTATGATGTGGCTCGGCCGGATTCGGAACCCAGACCTCACTGACGGAGAAAAAGCGATAATTCCTTTGACATATATTCATGTCAAAACTGACGGAGAAACAGGGACATACACCGCGTGCGCCAAAACTAGACTGGTATCCAATGACTTCACTTAGTGAAATCATGCCGTATCATTACCTTCTCATCTCTGTCCAAACCACATCCAACAGTTCCTATGAGACACAGCCAAAAGCTCTACTCCAAGCAGCCCGGCAGTAGCGATAGAACTTTTCACAAATTTAGTAGCATTTGAAAGTTTTAGCAGTACAAAATAAGAAAACAAAATATTGACAGATTCCTAGTTCATATTCAGCAGCACTTAACCGACTCTATAGCATTCCAAAGTGACTAATTCAGCAATACAGACAATAAAACTCAATAGCAATACAAAGGGAACCAGTCATGTTTCAGCTCTCAAAAACCTTGTCGCACGATCAGTTTGACCTTTTATCCAAAAACACTTGATCATTGGAGCAAGGAAAACTAATGATCAAGTATGATTTTGTGTGCATACCTCCTTCTCATACGAATACCTATATGCCCCATATATGCATCCCAAAATGCCCAAGCCTCATCTAGATTGTGATAAGGTAAAGTTTAAAAATAAAAGAAAGACCATCTACTGTACTTGGGTAATAGTAACGACATTACACTTGACAGATTCTGTAGCATTCGAAAGATTCAACATAACAGAATAAGACACAAAAAATACTGATGGATTCCTAGTTCATATTCAGCAGCACTTGATAGATTCAATAACATTTCGGAGTGCCTGATTCAGCAGTACATACAATGGCCAAAAGAAATGACAGATTCAGCAATGTAGACATTGAAATTCAATAGTTGTAGCAAGGCCATGACTCAAACGGAAAATTGGTCCATATTCCGCACTCGATCGATAGATCTGAACAAGTACCAGTACATATGTATTACTACAAAATAGATTAGCAGTAGCAGACCTCAGTACAAAAAACTCACCATAACGCATCGACGTCTCCAAGTGTTGGTTGGGTAGCATTTTTTCCTTCCTGTTATGCTTTCCTTGTCACACTATCGCCTATGGGCGCACCATGTTAGCAGCGTAAATTGGAAATAGGTATATATTACCGCAATCTTGTTCCACCTCTCCCCATACAAATTGAATTTGTCACCAACATAAAGTAATTAATTAGTACGATATTACAAATCTTAACATTGGGATCATCACAAGAAGATTGAGATGTGCTATCTCACTCTTGAAACTTGTCGATGCAATACTTCTAATCCACAGGGAATTCCAACAAACAGTTCAAAATCTTCCAGGTAACACCATGGCTACGACAGGTACGACGTGAGCCCTTCCAGTGCGACTTCGGTCGATGATGGCCTACTCGTCAGCTCAGATGTCCCCACCATTTCGACTGCATGGAGCTCATGCCACAGAGACAGCAACCAAAGCTTCACCTTGTACTGTGGTGATTCGCAAGCCCCTGAACTGATGACCCTGAGGGATATGTCGTTGTTCGTGGTGTGGTCGTCAATTTGGGTGACAAACACAGTGCGCTCTTTCTTGATGCCGATGATCGTTGCGCTCCGCGAGCCTCTTGTGGGAACCGGCTTAGATGGCTCCTAGTGTTTGTGGCTATAAGGCATTATCGCCGTAGTCCTCGAGTGGGTAACTCTGAGGTAGCGGACGAGCTCTGCCATAGGTGCTAGATCTACCGATGAGGTGATGAACTCGCATCTAGGCTCCGTGCAGACTTGCTCGACATGAAAGCACCAGATTATGTGGTCGTATATGTCATTGTAGGGGACGAATGTCACGTAGTGGTCGTTGGGGCATCTGCTACCTTTTCCGCCCGCGACTTGGCAGTATAGATCCTTGGAGCATGCGGTAGCCTAGCGGCGCCGGTAATGTCTAGATGCATTGCAATTTCGTTGAAAACATCGTCGCCGACCTTTCTCTAGACGCCACGTAGTCAGCTGCGCCGATTATAACATTGGAATGGATTAGGGTAAGAGGTCGGACCATAGTATGACTGTCGGGGGGCTTTTGGAGAGGGGTGGTGCATCCTGCAAGATCCGATGGAGAGGGATATATGGTGAGGAAATGTGCGGACAACGAAATGGAGACGATCCCAAATGAGGCCAGGCGGCGTTGGGATGGCTCTTTGAATGAGTTTTATTGCAAGGCCTCGGGAGCTGCATCCAAGACGCCGACTATAGCTTGGCTGGCACGCTGTAGTGCACTAAATTAACCATCTCACATCTTAGCGCATTTGATAGCTATCAAGTACCACAGTGTTCCAACACAATGCATGAATGGAGGGGTATAATTATACCACCTCTTTACAAAATAGTTATAATTAGAAGCTAACAGGAACTGCCTTAATACACCTACAATATAGTAAATTGTTCCTCAAATGATGTGTGATAACCTACACATCTGATCACCTTCTCACAATTATCATGATCTAATACTATCACCTTAAAGGATGCGGTGGGAAGCTTCTTGAATACCATAAAGTATCCTACCTTCAAGTCATGTTCTTTGACAAAATCTAGTCATCATTCGTCAAGGATAACCTTGCCATCTTGCTTCTCCAGGTCAACATCTCAGCTATAGGCTTTGCATATCTTCAGTTTGACGGCCTCTGGATACTCACCACCAAATATTGGAAAACGGAGCAGGGTATGCTCCACACGTCTAACCCTCCCGGTATTAACAACATCTTCCATAACTCGTCACAGGTGTTCTCCACATGGGTGTTCCTGGATCGCTCCTCCATCGGGACTACACTGAGCTCTCTTGTCTTCTTTGATGATGAGTTCTCCAACCTTGAGCTTCTTGCCCGAACACTAAAAAAAAATTCCCTTGGACAGATAATATGTCTACAAGCTATCAATAATTGTGAAATACAGTATTAGCTGATAGAGTACAATACAAGATCAACTAAGAAATTAAAGTGGAGGAATTTTCTGATCAATGTACACAAAGTCTTAACTCTATCTAACAGTACAAATATCAAACACCCAGGAACAGATGAATATGATGAGATATGTCTGATGTCGATGCTAGATATGCATACATATACTTGAAATTTTGGCAAAAATCATGGTAGGGAAGTTGTTGCCCTAACTTTCCCAAATTAAAGGGACCTCCGTCCCTGAGACCAACCAAGCAAAACATGGATCGATCAATACAAATTTGAACTTATTATTATAGTTCACCATAGATCTAGCCCAAGAACTAGCTTGCATGTGTAAAAATGTAGTATACAAATAGGTTAAATGCACTAGATGATAACACTCAACACCAACCCAATGTTATCCAACCGCTAATAAAATCTTGATCTCATCTCATCATCAAGATCAAGGGTGAAAGGATCGTGTCGTGGTGTGGAACACGGTAGTGCAATCGGGGATGGCTTGAAAGGGACAATCAGGTTGCTATGAGTGGCTACTCGCAATGGGTTGGGCACAAATACTGCAAACACAGCGATGTACCTAGGTTTGGAGCCCTCTTGGCGAGGTAAAACTCCTACTCCTGCAAGGATCTACTGTCAAAAGGGGTGAATGCCCAATACAAGTGCTCCTTGAGCTGTTTCCTTAGCTACTTCTTGCTAAGGATTCTCTAAGTCCTTCTTCTGGTCTATTTTCCTTCTGCTTGAGCTTACCTAGAACCCTAGCGCTACCCCCTTTATATACAGGTCGAGGAGATAGCTTACAAGATGGGTTCTAGGGTTTACTGTTTGGATTTGGGCTTTACAAAGTGGGCCGGCTGGACAGGGCCAAACGGTAGGCCCGGGTCTAGTCAAGCCTCCAGTACAGGGGAGGACCATGCTTTAGTGCTCAGCACCCGTGCTTTACTTGTCATCCGGCTCTTTATCCATCAGCCGACTCTTTATGCATAAGCCAGGGCTTTCCTCGTCAGCCCTTTCTTTGCTCGTCAGCCTCCAGCTTTGGCGCAGTTGTCCAGTAGCGCTGGCCAGGCCAGCCAGGCTGTCTAGTCAAGGGTGCGCTCAACAAGGAGTGTCATCCCCACCGTACAATGTCTAGCGGATCCGAGGGGACCTGCTAGGAGTAGCCCCTCAGCTGGTTCTTCTGGCTACCCGGCTAGACAGGCCAGCCGGGGAAACTTTAGTTCTGATCGGGTGGGGATTCCACCCAGCTGTGGTTCCTTCATCTGGGTCCAGACGGCCCGTGCTCCTTGGAGCCGGCCAGTTGGTCCCGTCTTGGTCTACCCAGGGGTCATCCCCTCGACACTAGTCCCCGAGCGCGTTAGGACTTGGCCTTTTGGTTCTTGCATGCTCATTTGAAATGATGGATGACACAGATGCCTTGTCGTTTTCGTTTGTCTTGTAGCCTTTGTCTTGTAGTCTTTGTCCTATAGCGGCTTTAGATTCTGTGTTGTTTTCCCGGCTAGGGTTCACCGGCTACGGAGCCGATGGACCCACCCACAAGGTGTGATGGGTGATCTTCTTGACCGGCTGTTGTAGCCGGCCGGGAGATGGATCACCAGTCTGCTGTTGTTGGTGCTTGCGTAAACCATGCCTGCCGTTTCTGGCGCGCGTCACGTTAGTTTGACTTCTGGGTCTGCCACTGCAGTTTTTGGTAACTATGCGCACGCCGCCATCATTGTGTCTCCTTGGAGATCGTGGGATCGTTTTGCCTCCCGCAGTAACTTCTGCGGGATCCTCTATGCACATGGCACTGGCGCACGCGATCTGCCTCGATTCGTCGTGGGGTAGTGGGGTGATTGCTTTGCCACGTGGCATGGAGGCAGGGGAACCGGTGCGGTTACCGTTCGCTGATAAATATGTGCGCGAGGAGCAGTGGTCGTCGGTGCTCTAGCCTCCCTCTGCCATTCCCTGCGCTTGCCATCCATACTCTTCCCTGCGCTCGAGCCTCCCTCTACCCTTCTATGCCATCGTTCCCTGGTCGCCGGCGCCGCTCCTCTTCTTCGACCACGGGACCCCTATTCACGGCTACTTTCCCAGGCAACATGTTGCCCAAGGTCGCCGGCGGCTGGTGCGGCTCTTATGTCATGGAGGAGCTCGTGAGGAAGTACCAGCGGGGGAAGTTCCTGCCGTCGGAGCGGGTGGTGAAGCATCGCCTCGCGCCAGAGGGCGAGCGGGTGCCCCACCCCCAGCCAGGCGAGTCCATCGTCTTCCTCGCGCACTTCGCTCGCGGCCTCAGGCTGCCGCTGAGCCGCTTCGTCCTGGAGCTGCTGGTCACCTTTGATCTACAACTTCACCATCTCGGGGCCAATGTCGTGTCGATGTTGTCGCATCAGGTGGCCTGCTGCGAGGCGTTCCTCAGCGTCTGCCCCGATGCCACGAATTTCTTGAAGTTCTTCCACTTCAAGGTGTAGGTGGTGGGGAAGGGTGGCCCGTTGATGGAGACGGGCTGCTGCGCCATCTACCCGCGGTCGTCAGCGCCCATCCCTCGCTTGGAGCTCCCCGACACCGTCAAGCTCTGGCAGCGCTCGTATTTTTACGTGCGCAACAACACGGAGGTGGACTTCATCAAGGTCCTCGCGTTCGCCAACGTCCCCTCCAGCCGGAAGGCCTGGACCGTCCAGCACTTGGGTGCCCAGGGCGACATCGACCGGATGGGCGCCCGGCTGGCTGTCCTCGTGGAGAAGGAGCGACTCACCGCCCAGGACATTCTGTTGTCCTAGATGGCGACCCGCGTGCTCCCGCTGCAGCACCGGTCGCACAAGATGTGCCATCTCTCCGGCCATCTGGATCCCACCCGGGAATCCCGGCTAGACATTTCGTACGCGGCCCTCCCCGAATGGCTCGCCACCATTTTGAAGGAGGCACTGGAGGAGGAGTGGCAGTTCTCCTGCCGGTCGTACCATCGCGGACGGCTGCCGCTGAACGTATGTCTTTTCTTGCACTTCTCCGGGTAGATTTTCCTGAGGGACTCCCGTTTCGTGCCTCTTATCTTCCCTTGTTGACTAGCTTTTCACAGTGCAACTAGCAGAGGACGGTATGGGGGACACCGAGCTCCACAACTTCGACGCGGACTTCAAGCCGGCAAAGGCTCCACCCCCAGAGGCAAAGCGGTTTCCCATGCGGGCTGACGAGGGCTGCGAGTTCCCAGCCGGTGAGAATTTGTTCCCTGCCTTTGTCATGCTTTTACTTTCCATGCTTGTAGTTGTAATCTTGACTTTTTGCTTGTCCTTGGAATAGCTACGTACGGCGAGCACGTGGAGCTGGCCGAGCTCATGCCTAGGGGCAGGGGGAAACGACCGCCCCTATCAATGTCACCCCGGCTGCAGGTGGTGCCAAGAAGTCACACAGCCTCCACACCGCGCCCATCATGTCGTGCATTGCCAGGTAGGTGCTCTTGTCCTTTTGGTGCTGGTATTTCCTTGCTTGTATTTGCGTTGCTCACGTCTTGCGTTTCTGCAGCGAGGCTATGTCCTTGCCTAGCTCCACGACCGTCGCCACCCCATCCGCCCCTCCGCCTGCTACCGAGGAGAGCACGCCGGCTTTGGCATCTGAGGCCGCGCCGGCTCTATCGTCCGAAGCTGCGCCGGCTCCGGCTCCCGTGGCTGCACCGGCTCTGGCTGCCGAGGTGGCAGCGACAGATGTGGTGCCGCCGGCTGATCCCACGACACTTCACTAGGCCAGGGTTGTCTCCCGGATCACGGGGGGTTTGTCGTTTGGGCGTGCCGGTGCGGCCGTTCCTCCCACCGGTCGGCAGTGGGTGCTGACTCTAGTGCCTACCGGGTGGAGGAGCTGGTGGAGGTGCCACCGCTGGTTGCTCCTGTCCAGCCGGAGGTTGGACCCTCCGCGGCTACGGTGAGCGACGACAACCTCCAGGTCACTGGCTGGATGCCGGCAAGTGCCGCGCCGCTGTCGGACGCCCTTCTGGCATAGTTGTCGGAGGCGGCGTCGCTGGCTGTTGGCCAGATCCGCCAGCTGGTGGGGGTCCTGGAGTAGGGGCTCGGCCAAGCCAGGACACTAGGAGCTTCTGTCGAGATATGTGCTCTGTCGCCAGTCTTGTTGTTTTGTCACCGTCTCGCGACGTAGTTGTTTCTCTTGGTTCTTATCTCTCTTTTATTGCACAGAGGGCTCTTACCGACGCTGCCAAGACTTCGCGGGACCTAGGTCGTAAGATCACTCGCTCTGCCATATCTTACCAATTGCGCGATTTCTCGCGCTTCTTGTTGAGTATTCGTTACCCTCCTGCAGCTCTGCTGGCGGACCGGGACCGCGAGGTGGCCCGGCTGAAGGAGGAGGTCACCCGGCTGGAGAAGGCCAACAAGACCCGCTAGGACCAGATCACAAAGCTGACTACACAGCAGCAGCAGATGGATATCATAGCTGGTAGGGCCAAGAAGGCTACGGACGCCCGTACCGAGGTGCTGAAGAACCTGGAGGGGATTTATGCCACCTAGGCGGACGCCCTCAAGTCCTCCAAGGCCAAGGAGGCGGCGGCACTCTCGGAGCTCTGCCAGATCGCTGAGATCATTGTCAGTAAGTTCTTCTGACTTGAGCCCCTTTTGTGGATTTGTCCTTTGTGATTGATACTGACCGCTGCCCTCTTTTCTGGCTACAGCTCAGTACCTTGAGGCAACAGATCAGCCGCTGGGCCGGATTCCCGAGACGGATCAGAACGGGGTGTCCACCCAGGGGAGCTGGTGATGGTCGTCAGCGAGGAGGCGAACAAGCTCCACGCTGCCGCTCTCGAGGTGTTTGACTATGTCTGGCCCGAGGCCGTCCCACCTGCCACCATGGATGTCCTGGCTGAGCATCTCTAGGGCGCTCCGGAGCTCATGAACGTGGCCCGGGATTGGGCGGCTCGAGGCGGCATGGAGATGGTGCTAACGCTGCTTAAGTCCTGGTACCCGGATGTGGATCTGCGGAACCTTTCCCGTGGATTCCGCCAAGGGACCAGCTAAGACCAGCTCCGCGCCGATGTCCCCGACATTCGCTCATGTGCAGTGATGATCGGGAGCTATGTCGCGCTGGACAGGGAATTCAGCGACCCAGCCGGCATGGAGCGATACTTTCACAACCCGGATGCAACACGCACCAAAGCTCTGGCTGCGCCGTAGACCGCCTCGACGGATGTCGCCTCCTGTAGCAGCGCTCTAGCTAACGCCTCCGGCCCTTCTGCCCCTCGGTGAATTTGATCCCCGGTATGCCAGGAGTATTTGTGACTTCAAAAATTTGCCTTTTCTGTGTGCCATGTGAACAATTGCCCATCTGTGACATACTGAACTTCTGCGGGAGCATCACCTCCCTCCGTCTATTTGCTCGTGCTCTTCTATTTGCACTTTCTATTTTGCATCTTTTGCATGCATGTTTCTTTGTGGGGGCGCGCAAGCGCACCCACAGGGTGTAGTCCCCGAGGTTCGAGCCAGCTGGAGAATACAGCCGGGTCGAAGCTCCTTGACCTGCTCTACTACCACCTGGAAGCTTTCTGCCTCTGCCTTAGCGGTTCTCGTTGTTGAACTTTGGCTCACACAAACATAGAAACAAACAAGTTGTTTGCCTAGTAAAGCATATGTAAGTCTAAATTGTAATCTTAGATGAACTAGTTTTCAGATTTTTGTTGTTTCTCGCAAATTCAATGTCTTTTCCCTTTTCTCAGTGAGCATTGGCCAATTTCAGTGTTGTTCCCTTGCTGGCTTTTAGCCGGAGTCGAAGGGGTAGCTTGGTAGGCGTACTGCATGATACTTCGGGTTTGTGTAATTGCCTTTGAGCGAGCGAGCGCATCCGGGTCGTCCAGATGTTTTTGTTTTCCTTGTGGAATTTTCGTGTGGGGGCCTTTGAGCGTTCTGCTCTTGCCGGATCTATCAGCCGGCTTGCGGTCTGCAGCCGGAACCAAAGAGGGAGCCTTGGGAACTGCATATAGTACTTCGCGTGGAACACGTAGCTGTCTAGGCCAATCGGCGAGTCCCCGAGGCAGATCGCCGGCTCCGGGGTTAGAGTAATGCAGCCGGAAAAAGGCAAATTGTGTAGCATGACTTGCTTATTTTATTGCGGAGTCCTCGAGACTATGTCGAGGCTCCTATGCTTATTCATTACATGAAAGTAGGGTACATACACTTCTTGTTCAAGTGTAAAAGGGGCAGAGCAGGCTCGTGTTCCACGGGCGTTCAGTTTCTTCGCTTGAGCGGTCCATCTTGTTCTTTTCTGGCTTGCGGGCATCGATGAGGTAGTACGAATTGTTCTACAGTGCCCGATGATTATGAATGGGCCCTCCCAACATGGAGACAGCTTGTGCATCCCCTAGGTGTCTTGGACCAACCTTAGCACCAGATCACCCTCGCGGAACAAGACGCTACATATCCGGCTGGCGTGATTGTGGTGCAGGTTCTGCTGGTAGATGATTGACCTGGATAAGGCCAGTTCACGTGCTTCCTCTAGGAGATCGACACTGTCTTCCCGTGCTTCTTTGGCCTGCTCTTCTATGTAGAGCAGTTTGCGGGGTGCGTCAAACTCGATGTCAGTGGACAGAACCGCCTCCGCCCCATAAACGAGGAAGAAGGGAGTGTAGCCGGTGGACCGGTTTGGCATTGTGCGCAGGCTCCAGACTACAACCGGCAACTCCTCAATCCAGCAGCTGGGAGATCTCATCAGTGGTTCAATCAGCCGGGGCTTGATTCCGGCTAGGACTAGACCAGTTGCTTGCTCGCACTGCCCGATGGACTGGGGTTGTGCCATAGATGCAAGGTCTAGGCGGATGCCCTTATCTCTGCAGAATGGTGTGAAAGCTCCCTTGGCAAAATTTGTTCCGTTGTCGGTTATGATGCTGTTGGGGTAGCCAAAGCGTGCGATTATGTCTGTGAAGAACTTGACCACCGTTGGCCCATCCAGCTTCTTTATCGGCTTTGCCTCTATCCACTTGGTGAACTTGTCCACCGCCACCAGCAAGTGGGTCATGCCGTATCTGGCCATTTTGAAGGGGCCAACCATGTCCAGTCCCCAGACAGCGAACGGCTAGGTGATGGTAATGGTCTCGAGTGCTACAGACGAAGTGTGCTTCTGCTGGCTGAACCGCTGACACCCGTTGCATGCCTTGACAATTTGCTCGGCGTCTTCTAGTGATGTGGGCTAGTAGAACCCGTGGCGGAATGCCTTTGCCACTATGGATCGTGACGATGTGTGATGTCCGCACTCGCCCTGGTGGATGTCGACTAGCAGCCTGATTCCTTCCTCTTGGCCTACACATCGTTGATAGATGCCTCCAACGCTGCGCTTGTAGAGCTCGTTGTTGATGATGGTGTATGCGCTGGTTGTGCGCTTGATCTATCTTGCCGGCACCTCCTCTTCGGGTAGCTCTCCGTTGGCTAGTAAATCCATGAACGGCTTGGCCCATGTTGGTGTTTCCCGGATGGCGCATACCGCTTGTATTAGCAGATTCACTTCTGCATGGATGGCCGGGTCGGGCTCATCCGGAGGCCGTTCGAGTGGGGCGGCGGAGCTGGCAGCTTCTAGGCTAGAGGCGGCAGTCCCCAGGTGCGTAGGAGCACTCCCCGGGTGCGATGCAGCCGTCACGGAGGTCTTGGAGCCGGCAGTCCTCGGATGCGGCGATGTAGTCCTCGGGTGCGGTCCAGCCGTCCCGGAAGTCCTGGAGCCGGCAGTCCCCGGGTGGGGCGAAGCAGTCCTCGGGTGCGGTGCAGCCGTCGCGGAGTTCTTGGAGCCGGCAGTCCCCGGGTGCGGCGAAGCAGTCCCTGGGTGCGGTGCAGCCGTCGCGGAGGTCTTGGAGCCGGCTGTACCCGGGTGCGGCGAAGCAGTCCCTGGGTGCGGTGCAGCCGTCACGGAGGTCTTGGAGCCGGCAGTCCCTGGGTGCGGCGAAGCAGTCCCCGGGTGCGGTGCAGCCGTCGCAGAGGTCTTGGAGCCGGAAGTCCCCGGGTGCGGCGAAGCAGTCGCCGGGTGCGGTGCAACCGTCACGGAGGTCTTGGAGCCGGCAGTCCCCGGGTCTGTGTCCAATATGATGGAGTCAGATTCGGGACACGGTATGATTGATGGCTTGCGCAGGTGCTCAAGTGAAACTCCAGACGGAATTGGTTGTCTTGTCGACCCAATGCGGGCGAGCGTGTCTGTAGCCTCATTGTTCACCCTGGGAACATGATGAAACTCGCATCCTTCGAAACAGGCACATAGTTGTTGTATGAAGAAATGGTATAAAGCCATGTTTGTATCTCTGGCGTCCCAGTCGCCTGACACTTGCTGCACCACCAGATCAGAATCGTCGAAGCATAGGATGCGCCGGATGCCTATTTCCTTTGCCATCTTGAGGCCATGGACGAGCGCCTCATACTCAGCGACGTTATTGGACGCACAGAATTCGATCTGTAGCACGTATTGTAGCCGGTCTCCTTTTGGAGAGGTGATGACCACTCCAGCTCCGAGACCTTCATACATCTTGGATCCATCGAAATGCAGCTTCCAATGCGTGGAGTCAGTGCAAGTTAGCAAGTACTGTGTTTCTGCCCAATCGACAAGGAAACCGGATCGTACTGTATGTTGGCTCATACTGTATGTTTTGGGTAGCAAGCTCTATGGCGTCTCTGTTGCCGATGATCTCCGCAAGTGGCGCTAGCGCCACCACCCAGATGGAGTGTTCTTGGAAGTAGTGCTTCAGTTTCTTTGCAGCCATGTACACGCCATACACTAGCTTTTGGTAATGAGGGTAGTTCTGCTTCGAGAGCGAGAGTACCTCACTCAGGTAGTACACCGGTCGTTGCACCGGCTGCGCCTTTCCTTCTTCTGGCCTCTCCACTACCAACACCACACTAACAACTCTGTTTGTTGCTACGATGTACATCAACATGGGTTCCTTTGCTGCTAGTACTGCCAGGATAGGTGGCGAGGTGAGCATGCGCTCGAGATCAAGGAAAGCTTCACCCGCCTGCGATGTCCAGACGAACTTGTCCATTTTCTTCATGAGCTGGTACAGTGGGAGTGCTTTCTCGCCCAGCCGGCTGATGAACCGGCTGAGGGAAGCCAGGCAGCCAGTGAACTTCTAGACATCTCTCAAGTTCTTTGGCAGTTGCATGCGCTCGGTTGTGCCGATCTTCTCCGGGTTCGCCTCAATTCCTTGCTCAGATACGAGAAAACCAAGTAGCTGACCGGTTGGGACGCTGAATACGTACTTCTCTGGGTTCAGCTTCATCTGGAACCGGCGGAGGTTAGTGAATATTTCCTTTAGGTCCTCAAGGAGTGTCTGGCGCTCCTTGGTCTTGACTACCACATCGTCGACGTAGGCGTGTTTCTGCCAATCTGAGTCTACAAGCACTTCTGCATGCAGCGTTGATATGTTTCTCCAGCGTTCTTCAATCAGAATGGCATTGTGGTGTAGTAGTATGCTCCATCAGGAGTGATGAATCATGTCTTTATTTGATCAGCGGGATTCAGCTGGATCTGGTGGTAGCCGAAATATGCGTCCAGAAATGACAACAGCTCGCAGTCGGCCGTGAAATCGATCACTTGGTCTATCCTTGGCAGGGCGAATGGATCATTGGGGCATGCTTTGTTCAGACTGGTGTAGTCAACACACATGCGCCAAGTCTTGTTCTTCTTCAGCATGAGTACTGGGTTTGCCAACCATTCCGGGTGGAAAACTTCCATGATGAAGTCGACGGGTGGGAAACCTAGCATGTCCTTCGGGGACCATGCGAAGATATCCCGATTCTCATGGAGGAAGTCGACGAGCGCGCTTTCCTATTTGCTATCAAGGCCGTCTCTGACCAGGACGAACTTGTCTGGTTCGGCCTCGTTCAGCAGGATCTTCCTCGTGCCCTTGGATGGCTTGAATTGTGCCTCTTCGGTCAGCTTGGGCTCGCTAGCCGGCATGTCCTTCTGTAGGGCCGCCACGTTCTGCATGATTAGGCGTTTTTCTTCCGTGATGATCATGGATTCAGCTATTTTGGATCCGTCTATGGTGCATTCCATAGACCGTCTATGGCAGCCGGCCACGGTGATGACGCCTTTGGGCCCTGGTAGCTTCATCTTGAGCTAGGTGTAATGTGGCACTGCCATGAACTTGGTGAGCGTTGGGCGCCCCATGATTGCGTGGTACGCGCTGCAGAGGTTGACCACCTCGAACTAGATGGGCTCGCGACGGAAGTTGTCCTCCATGCCGAAGATGACGTCCAGCCGAATTTTTCCGATGGGGGAATGTGAAGCGCCGGGGATAGCTCCGTGGAAGGAGGTGCTTGACGGTTCCAGCTGCGACTCACTGATACCGAGCCGGTCGAGCGAGCTGTGGTACAGGAGGTTGATGCTGCTCCCTCCATCTACAAGGACGCGAGAGAATCTACAGGAATGCTTCTAGTAGACAATTATAGGATCCAGAACCATCACGTAGGTGCTTGGGTGAGGCAGCTCAGCCGGCTGGTCCTTCCGGCTCCATGCAACTTCTTGCTCCGACCAGTTGAGGTACTGGGGGACGGGAGGAACGATTGCATTCACCTCCGCGTCGCAACACCTTTTGTTGTGCTTGGTGTCCGGCTCCGTGGTGGAGATGTGGTAATTTCCCACCTGGCGAGGGTAGTTGTTGTCATCATCCTCCCTTCGACGTTGGTTGTTGCGATCGCCTGGCGGCCCGCCGGCTGGAGGAGATGGCGCCTGTCTAGACGGTGCGCCAGCAATTTCCGCCATCTTCTTCGTCTAGGTGCACTAGCGTGTGGTGTGCGTAGCCGGCTTATTGCCCCCGCTGTGGAACTTGCATGGTCATCAAGCATGGACTCAATGGTGTACTTGGGCCTTGGAGGCCGATCATTAAGCTTCTGTCTCCGGCTTCCGCCTGCAGCTGTATCCTCCTGCACTGCTACCACCTGCCTGGAGCCATATTGGTTATCCGACTGGTCGTCCTTTCTCTTGCCGTGGCGGTTGTCATGCTGCCTGGAGTTGTGTCCATTCCCTTCCAGCTGGCGCCGATCTATGGCGACACCGACGATTATTTGCTCTTGGTTATCCACCCGGATGGATCTTTTCATTGCCGCGTCGGTCGTGGCGTACTTGTCCGTGATGGCCATGGTCTGTGCCATGGTTGTGGGTTCCACCCGGCGAAGCTTATGCTTAAGCATAGTGCCGTTCTACAGCCGTTGATGAAGAAATCAACCGCCTAATGTTCGCGTACCCCCTCACGGTAGTTGTGCATGCTCGTCCATCGAGTGATGTAGGAGCGATCAGATTCATCCGGGCCCTGCACACAGAGAGCGAGCTCGCCAGGCCGGCCTGGGCGCTTGTAGGTGTCGGTGAAGTTGCGAACAAATGCCTGCTCGAAATCGATCCAAGCATTGATGCTGTTGTCGGAGCTTGTTTAGCCACGTTCTGGCTGAGTCAAGGAGCATGAGAGGGGCGTAGCGCACTGCTACCCGGCGGTTACCGTTGGCAATTCCTACGGCGGTGGTATAGTCCACCAGCCAGTCCTCAGGCTTGACCGAGCCGTTGTACTTTGGCGAGCGAAAATCCCTTTGGAAACGGTTCGTTTCAGATGCGCGGTCCAAAACATCTTGGTCCGGCTAGACTTTCTTCCTCTAGCGCGCGTGATTGGACCAGCAGGTCGATTCGCGCGCGCACATCCTGTTGTTCGTCTGGCTCGAGCGGTCCTAGCCAGCCAGATAGGCGGGACTTGGGGAGTGATACGTCCATTTTGCATCACTATTCTATTTCATAATTCACTTTTATTCATTGATATATTTCGTATTGAGAGGTGATACTTATGTTATTTCATCTGTTTTTTGCATGGTCGATGACTTTTGGAGCATGGACCGCTGTAGTCAGGATTCTGATGGAAAAGGTGCTGTTTGGAGGCAAAATTCGCGAAGATCAGAAAATCCGGGAAAATATACGGAAAATCCTATTTTTCTAGAAGACGAAGGAAGCAGAAGGGGGGCTGGAGATGGGCCATAGGGGGGCCACACCACCCCCTAGCGTGGGCAGCCCTAGGCCACGCCAGCAGGTGGTGTGGACGCCCTGGCCCACTCCAGGCTCTCCCCTCTGGCGTATATTATCCTCCCAAAACCCTAAGACTTGGAGAGCAACCACAGAAAGATTCTGCCGCCTCTACGGGGCGGAAAACACCGAGGGAGAAAGATCTCTCTGGCAGACAGATTTCTGCCGGGGGAATTCCTTCCCAGAGAGGGGAGATCATCGCCATCAACACCACCATCAAGCTGGACTTCATCGGGATCATCATCATCACCACAATCATCACCATCGGCACCCTCATCACCATCTCCATATTGCTGTATCAATTGCGTTGAATCTTGCATAGTTCATAGGGGAAACTTCCCGGTGTTGATTACTTTTTGTAGTTGATGCTACTGAGTGAACCATTGAATTATTGTTTATGTTCAGATTGTTATACATCATTATTCCATCTCTGATCATGATCCATATGATGTCTTATGAATAGTTCGTTTTTTTCTTGAGGACATGGGAGAAGTCATGTTGTTAGTAGTGGAGTTGTGTTGAGAAAGATTCAATAGTTTGATATTTAAGTTGTGGTGTACTTCTTCTAGTGGTGTCATGTGAACATCGACTACATGACACTTCACTTATATGGGCCTAGGGGAATGCATTGTGTATTTGGCTACTAATCGTAGGGGTTGCCGGAGTGACAGAAACATGAACCCCCGTTAGGAAACTATTGCACAAGGGACGTAAGGGTCTTAGAGTTTAAAGCTGTGGTTAGGTTTCTACATTAATTACTTTCTTGTACTTACGGATGTTTGCAAGGGGTATAATCACAAGTATGTATTAGTCCTAGGAAGGTCGGTACATTAGCACAGGTTCACCCACACAACACTTAACAAGCTAAAGAAGACTAATCAACTATATGAAGCGAAAGCACTTGACAGTCTTCCCATGTGTCCTCGAGAACGTTTGGTCATCTTAAGTAATACAACCGGCTTGTCCTTTGCTGCATAAAGGATTGGGCCACTTGCTGCATTTATTCCTACTATCTTTTATTCACTCGTACTTTGTTTACTTGCTTTATCAAAAAACCCTAAAACTCCGTTTGCTAAGTATTTGCAGAGAATTCCTGATCCATATCACTAGCCAGCACTTTCTGCTCCTCGTTGGGTTCGACACTCTTACTTATCGAAAATACTGCGATACACCCCCTATACTTGTGGGTCATCAAGACTATTTTCTGGCACCGTTGCCGGGGAGTGAAGCACTATTGGAGAGTGGAACTGGTAAAGGAAACTTCTACTATGAGTATTATTTACTTCTGCTAGTTGCTTTATTTTTGTTATGGATAATTCACGGAGTTTCTTATTTGGTAATGTTACTACCACTGCTAAGGTAGTAGATAAGCCACCACCTGCTGAGAATGATGTTTTTAAAATACCTACAAGAATTATTGACCATGTTATGGATAATTACTATGTTGGAGATGGAACTGTCCATCCCGGTGATCATTTACTCTTTATACACGAATTATGCGGGTTGTTCAAGTGTGCAGGTATTACTACAGATCAAGTTAAGAAGAAGTTATTCTCATTATCACTGAAAGAAAGAGCTGAGGAATGGTATAAGATGCTGAAGAATGGTCAAGCTCTGGAATGGGAGGAAATAGTGCCTCTGTTTTATTCAAAGTTTTATCCTCCTAGTGAGATTCATAAAGATCGGAATGAAATATAAAACTTTTGGCCTCTTGATGGAGAGAGTATAGCTCAAGCTTGGGGGAGATTGAAGTTACTAATGCTCAAATGTCCCATTCATGAGCTCCCCAAAACTTTTATTATCAATAACTTTTATGCAAGACTCCCTCTACATGATAAAGATTTATTGGATGCTTCTTGTGTTGGATCATTCACTCGCATGGAAGAAGAAGCTAAATGGGATCTTCTGGACCGTATTCAAGACAATGCTGAAGCTTGGGAGAATGACAAAGGTAGAAAGTCAGGTATAAATTATGATTATGAATGCATTGAATCTTTTATGGGAACTGATGACTTTCAAAATATTAGTAATGCTTATGGTCTTGATTTGTAAGTTATTACTAATTGCTTTAGAGCTTTTGCTTCTTATATTGAAATTCCAAAAACGGGATGGAACAAGTACCATGCACCTTATAAAGATATTGTTGACTGTGTTCCTGTTGGGAGCACTGAGTGTTGCATTATTGATCACATCTTACCTGAACCTTATATCGAGAAGATTCCCTTCCCAGATAAGGTAAAGGATCATCCTATGATAACTAATGTAATCACTAAAAGTGAAAAGAGAACTGTAAAACCTGATGAACAAATAAATGTTGAACCTGTGGTAGTAATTTTGAAAGACCTTGTCACTAAAAGCATAGAAGATGGACACAGTCTTTTGTGAGGATGCTTCTAATATTGTTTCACATCCTAATAGAACTAAAAAAGCTAGTGTTCCTGTGCTTTCTGTTAGAATTGGTGATCATTGCTATTATGGTTTATGTGATATTGGTGCGAGTTCCAGTGCTATTACTTATGAGCTTTATAGAGAAATTATGCATGAAATCAGTCCCTGCGAATTGGAAGAGATTGATGTGGTTATTCACCTTGCTAATAGAGAGACCATCTCTCCAATTGGTATTGTACGAGACGTGGAAGTTCTTTGTGGTAAGATTAAGTATCCTGCTGATTTTCTAGTACTTGGTTCAGCTGCTAGTAAAACTTACCCTATCATTTTTGGTAGACCTTTCTTGAGTACTTGTGGAGCTATTATTAATTGCAAGAGGGGAAAAATCTTGACTAAGTTTTATGGGGAATATTATGAGTTTAATTTTTCAAAATTTAATAAAGAACCTTGGGAAGAGGAAACCCATAATGAGGATTTTAGAGTTGAATAACTTGCTTCTATCTCTGTTGCTCCTAACAATGCTTTGCAGCAATTTATGGAAGATCACGAAAGTGAGATCTTCATGGAATAAAGGAATGAGATTGATGAGATCCTCCGTCGTCAACCCAAGATGCTAAAGGATCCGGTTTTCGATCTAAAACCTCTCGCTGATGATGTTAAATATGCTTATATTGATGATAAAAATATATATCCTGTTATTATTAGCGCTAAACTTTCAGGAAAGGAAGAAGAAAGGTTATTGGAGGTTTTGAGGAAACACCGAGGAGCTATGTGCTATACTCTGGATGATTTAAAAGGGATTTCACCTACTATATGTCAGCATTCTATCAACATAGAACCAGACACAAAGCAAGTAGTAGAGCACCAACGACGTTTAAATCCTAGGATGAAGGAAGTGGTAAGGAATGAGGTATTGAAACTCCTTGATGCTGGTATTATTTACCCTATTGCTGACAGTGAATGGGTTAGTCATGTTCATTGTGTTCCTAAAAAAGGAGGTATTACCGTTGTTCCTAATGATAATGATGAGCTTATTCCTCAAAGAATAGTAGTAGGCTATAGGATGTCCATTGATGTTAGAAAAGTCAATAAAGTTACTAACAAAGATCACTACCCACTTCCTTTTATTATCAAATGTTGGAAAGGTTATCTAAAAAGACCCTTTTTGTTTTCTTGATGGTTATTCTGGTTTCTCTCAAATTGCTGTTAAACAACAAGATCAAGAAAAAACTACTTTTACTTGTCCTTATGGAACTTATGCTTATAGACGTATGCCTTTTGGTTTATGTAATGCTCCTACTACTTTTCAAAGGTGCATGTCTGCTATCTTTCATGGTTTTTGTGAGGAAATTGTAGAAGTGTTCATGGATGAATTTTCCGTCTATGGAACTTCTTTTGATAATTGTCTGCACAACCTTGATAAAGTTTTGCAGAGATGTGAAGAAACTAATCTTGTTCTTAATTGGGAGAAATGCCACTTCATGGTTAATGAAGGGATTGTCCTCGGGCATAAAGTTTCTGAAAGAGGCATAGAAGTTGATAGAGCTAATGTTGAGGCAATTGAGAAGATGCCATGCCCAAGAGACATCAAAGGTATTCGTAGTATCCTTGGTCATGCTGGTTTCTATAGGAGGTTTATTAAAGACTTTTATAGGATATCAAAACCCCTTACTAATCTTCTTCAGAAAGATGTACCCTTTGTTTTATGATGATTGTAAGGAAGCTTTTGAAACTCTTAAGAAGGCTTTAACTATAGCACCTATTGTTCAACCACCTGATTGGAGTCTACCATTTGAAATAATGTGTGATGCTAGTGATTTTGCTGTAGGTGTTGTCCTTGGGCGAGGAATTGATAAAAAGTTAAACGTTATTCATTATGCTAGTAAGACTCTAGATGCTGCTCAAAGGAATTATGCTACTACTGAAAAAGAATTTCTAGCTGTCGTTTTTGCTTGTGATAAGTTTAGACCCTATATTGTAGACTCAAAAGTCACCATTCATACTGATCATGCTGCTATTAAATATCTTATGACGAAGAAGAATGCTAAGCCTAGGCTTATTAGATGGGTGCTGCTTTTACAAGAGTTTGATCTACATATAAAAGATAGAAAAGGTACTGAAAACCCTGTAGCTGATAATTTATCTCGATTGGAAAACATCTCTTTTGACCCTATGCCTGTTAATGATAGTTTCCCAAATGAGCAGTTAGCCGCAGTAGGGGTAAGCTCGCGAGGGAGCCCTTGGTACACTGATTATGCTATCTTTATTGTCTCCAAGTATTTGCCTCCAACTTTTATAGCTCAGCAAAGGAGGAAGTTCTTCTATGATTTGAGGCATTATTTTTGGGATGACCCACACTTATACAAAGGAGTGGATGGTATTATGCGAAGATGTGTTCCAGAATATGAAAAAAGGAGATATTGCGTAAATGTCATGGTAGTGCTTATGGAGGACATCACGCAGGAGATATAACTGCACAAAAGGTGCTACAATCAGGTTTCTACTGTCCTACCCTTTTTAAAGATGCAAGAAAATTTGTTTTATCTTGTGATGAATGTCAGCGTGTTGGTAATATCTCTAGACGCAATGAAATGCCTATGAACTACTCTCTAGTTATTGAACCTTTTGATTGATGGGGATTTGACTTTATGGGTCCTTTCCCTCCTTCGAAAGGTTACACTCATATTCTTGTTGCCATTGATTATGTTACTAAGTGGGTAGAAGCCATTCCTACAAAGAGTGCTAACGGGGATACTTCTCTAAAAATGCTTAAGGATGTTATCTTTCCTAGGTTTGGAGTGCCTAGGTATCTCATGACTGATGGGGGTTCTCATTTCATTCATGGTGGTTTTAGAAAGACCCTTGCTAAATATGATGTTAATCATAGAAGTGCTTCAGCTTATCACCCCCAAACTAGCGGGCAAGTAGAGTTATCAAATAGAGAAATTAAATCCATCTTGCAAAAGACTATTAATAGATCTAGAAAAAACTGGGCTAAAAAGTTGAATGATGCTTTATGGGGTTATAGAACTGCTTACAAAAATCCTATGGGGATGTCTCCTTATAAAATGGTTTATGGGAAAGCATGTCACCTACCCTTAGAATTAGAACACAAAGTTTACTGGGCAGTTAAAGAACTAAATAGAGATTGTAAGCTCGCTGGTGAGAAAATATTATTTGACTTAAGTTCTTTAGATGAATGGAGGAGTGAAGCCTATGAAAATGCTAGGCTCTTTAAGGAAAAAGTTAAAAGATGGCATGACAAGCGAATACTTAAGAGAGAATTTCATGTTGGTGAGAAAGTTCTATTGTATAGGTCTCGTCTTAGGTTTTTTGCAGGAAAGCTACTATCAAAATGGGAAGGACCTTTCATTATTGAAGAAGTATACCATTCAGGAGCAATAAAAATTTCTTCTTTAAAAGATAATACTACACAAGTAGTGAATGGGCAGCGACTCAAGCACTATATTGCTGGAGATTCTTACGATGAAGATGTTGATGCCTTTCAAGTTATAACTCCGGAGAAATTCATCAAGGACCAAATTCAGAGACCTGTAGAGGCTGTTTTCAAATAGGTAACAGTTCTGGTAAGAAAAGTTCCGCGAAAATACTATCCAACTATACTTTTGCAGTTTTTAGGCAATAAGGGGAGTTACGAAGTGAAAAAAGGATGGAAACGGAGCCAGGGTGGCTCACACCACCCTGTGGCACGGCCCCCCTGGCCACGCCACCAGGTGGGGTGGCCACCCTGGACTCCGCCTCCAACTTGTTTTCTCCCAGTACCTTCCTTTTGATATGAAACTTCGTAATATATAACCCCCCGGATCTTCCGAGGTTCATATATCGTGTTTTCGTCGTGTTTTTGTTTCGATCTGTTTCTGCCAGGAACTATTCTTGAAGTTAGAAGCACAATGGTGTCCGCTAAGGATAAAGGGAAAGAGCCTATGGAGGAGGATCTCCAAGACACTGCGAAGGAGAAGGAGATCAAGAGTGAAGATGAAGAGGAGGCAAAGCACACCGGCACTACCATTGCAAGCATTGGAGTGGTGGCGAACCCTTCCAGGATCAGAAGGACTGCATGGATGCAGACTGGGGGGAAAGCTCCTCGTCACAGTTTGGCTCCACGGTCACCTTCTCCAAGCACCAAGAGTCCCTTACATACCTTTCTCCATAACCATGCAGGGAAAGAAGACTCCAAGAGGGAAGAGCGGAAAAAGAATCACAAGAGCTGGGATCCACAATATGACATGATCATGCACCGCATCAAGCACAACTCGGAGCTGATTCCCACACTCACCTTCGAGATTGAGGACTTGGGGAAATTGGCCAAGAATCTCATCGAGAGGATACCACCACCACCTAAGGAGTAATTTGTCATCAGGTTTGGCATCCCCTTGGTTTGTTCCAAGCTTGGGGGAGTGTCACGGTATCATATCACTACCTTCTATCTTTTTACCTTTTTAGTAGAGTCATATCATGAATAGAGGAGTTATTATGTAGTATGGTTTGCTTTATGGAAGTGTCCCCTCTCTCGTTAGATATGTATCCCTTGGTGTGAGTTGCGTTATGGAATACTAATGAGAAGTTCTATCATTCACTCTTTTTCGTAGCTTATAATAGTTTTCAATTCGTGGTTGTATGATTGATCTTGTTGTTAGTATTGGTATCACTTTGGGATCATTGAGTTAATTTAGTTGGTTTTGGCAAACCTGGTTCGGTTAGTAGCACACTATTTTTGAGAGTTGAAAGAAAAGATAAAAGTACCTTTAAAGAAAAATATTTTTTTTCATCATCTTTCTTTCTTGATTTGCTCATAAGTTTAGTATTCTCTAGTTAAGATCTTTTGTGCTTCCAAGGAAGATTGTATGTTTGTTTTTATCACTTGTATGTTTGGTTGTTTCCTTCAACTCTTATACTTGCTACCCAGCCTTGCTAGCCAGAAACGTCTACTGAGAGGGAATTCTTCTCGTGCATCCACTCCTTTAAACCAAAACCTTTGCCATCTGTGTCCACCATACCTACCTAGTAGCATTATTGCTATTCCAAGTAAATTCTTGTTTTGTCTACCTTCCAAATTAAACTTGTTATGTGAAAAGTATTGATTAAAGATCTCACGAACTTGATGGCACACCTTACTTTCTTGCATTTAATAAACTTGAACCACTGTGCTCACCTATGTTGCGTATATGCTTGCGCTTTGTAAGTTGTGAATTAGCAGAACCATGCTGTCATGAGGAATGCTTTCAACATTGGACTGGTACTTTGTACCAAGTTAATATCATGTTCTTTTGTCTATGGATGTCGTCGGTGTGAAATGAAAGGGGAGCTTGTAATTCCATGGAGTTATGCATATGTGTTAGAGAAACGCCTGGGCCACTAGTCTAATCCATGCTGACATGGTGGAAACCTGCAGGGTAACCATAACGAGCATCTATGAAGCATTCTTCTTATAAAAAAAGAGTCCGATATAGAGATTGAGAAAAAGAGAAAAAGAAAAAAAAATATTATGAAAAGAGGAAAGAGAAAAAAATCACCATATTCCCATGGTAAATAAGATTGCTGAGATGCTTGTTGTCTGCTTGCCTTGTCATTTTGATATGGGGATTCTTCCGTATCATCGGGCAAGAGGTACCCTGTTGGTGGTTCTCTATGATACACATATGCTTACGATGACAAGAACTTACCGGTGACTAAACTTGAGTAGCATGAGGAGCGGCCCTCGTATTCAAGGGACATGAGATTCTCAATTTACAACTTGTCAATGCATATCCTCATGTTTGATCACTTTAACCTTAATCACCTAAAGATGCCTATGATAGGGGCAATGAGAGCTGAAAGCTAGTAAGTATCATAATTTTTGGGAGCTCTTTATGAGACTTGCAATCCCTGCTTCCCTCCGTGAAGGGCCTTTCTTTTACTTTTTAGTTGAGTCAGTAAACCTACTCCCTTCTATCTCAGCAAGTATTTTGAGTTGTTGTGTTTCATTCATTCATATGATGATTTATTCAATCATGTTGCTTATGTTCCTTGTTTTTCACTTTGCTCTTATCTTGATGTTAACTACTTTGAAAGCTATCATTGAAAACCAGTTATTTGTGAACTCCAACAAATTATCAACTATTCTTTGACCAAGAGCTAAGTTTGCCATTACCAATTATGATTCACTTTATGTATCTTTATTGTGTTTCCTTTACCTATTACAAGTTGAGTTATATAATAGTGAGTTGTCTTCTATTATGATCTATGTATTGATGAATGTGATGCTTCTTATTTGTATTATTTTATCGACTCTTCACTCCATAAACCTGAGGCCATGTTTATTGAGCTCAGTTTCACATGGGGACAAGCGAAGTCTAAGCTTGGGGGGAGTTGATACGTCCATTTTGCATCACTATTCTATGTCATAATTCACTATTATTCATTGGTATATTTCGTATTGAGAGGTGATACTTATGTTATTTCATCTGTTTTTGCATGGTTGATGACTTTTGGAGCATGGACCACTGCAGTCAGGATTCTGATGGAAAAGGTGTTGTTTGGAGGCAAAATTCGTGAAGATCAGAAAATACGGGAAAATATACGGAAAATCCTATTTTTCCAGAAGACGAAGGAAGCCAGAAGGGGGGCTGGAGATGGGCCACAGGGGGCCCACACCACCCCCTGGCGCGGGCAGCCCTAAGCCGCGCCAGCAGGTGGTGTGGCCGCCCTGGCCCACTCCAGGCTCTCCCCTCTGGCGTATATTATCCTCCCGAAACCCTAAGACTCGGAGAGCGACCACAAAAAGATTCCGCCGCCTCTGCGAGGCGGAAAACACCGAGGGAGAAAGATCTCTCAGGCAGACAGATTTCTGGCGGGGGAATTCCTTCCCGAAGAGGGGAGATCATCGCCATCAACACCATAATCAAGATGGACTTCATCGGGATCATCATCATCATCACCACCATCAGCACGCTCATCACCATCTCCATATTGCTGTAAAAATTGTGTTGAATCTTGCATAGTTCATAGGGGAAACTTCCCGGTGTTGATTACTCTTTGTAGTTGATGCTAATGAGTGAACCACTGAATTATTGTTTATGTTCAGATTGTTACACATCATTATTCCATCTCTGATCATGATCCATATGATGTCTTGTGAGTAGTTCGTTTTGTTCTTGAGGACATGGGAGAAGTCATGTTGTTAGTAGTGGAGTTGTGTTGAGAAAGATTCAATAGTTTGATATTTAAGTTGTGGTGTACTTCTTCTAGTGGTGTCATGTGAACGTCGACTACATGAAACTTCACCTATATGGGCCTAGGGGAATGCGTTGTGTATTTCTCTACTAATCGTAGGGGTTGCCGGAGTGACAGAAACATGAACCCCCGTTAGGAAACCATTGCACAAGGGACGTAAGGGTCTTAGAGTTTAAAGTTGTGGTTAGGTTTCTACCTTAATTACTTTCTTGTACTTACGGATGTTTGCAAGGGGTATAATCACAAGTATGTATTAGTCCTAGGAAGGTCAGTACATTAGCATAGGTTCACCCACACAACACTTAGCAAGCTAAAGAAGATTAATCAACTATATGAAGTGAAAGCACTTGACAGTCTTCCCATGTGTCCTCGAGAACGTTTGGTCATCTTAAGTAATACAACCGGCTTGTCCTTTGCTGCATAAAGGATTGGGCCACTTGCTGCATTTATTCCTACTGTCTTTTATTTACTCGTACTTTGTTTACTTGCTTTATCAAAAACCCCTAAAAATCCATTGCTAAGTATTTGCAGAGAATTCCTGATCCATACCACTAGCAAGCACCTTCTGCTCCTCGTTGGGTTCGACACTCTTACTAATCGAAAATACTGCGATACACCCCCTATACTTGTGGGTCATCAGGGAGCGCTTGGCCTTTTCCGGCTTCGTCAGCCGACTCACGATTTTTGCTGGTAACAGCTACCGCGTCATGGGCATTGTGCCCGCGGCCTGCAGATCCACCGCGTGGGCGGTTGCCCTGTCTTGCTCCGTTTGGGGAAGACGCCTTGCTGCCTCCCGCAGCCGGGTCCGCCATTCGGCAAGCCGGCTGGGTTCTGCTGTTGCCAGCCATCCTAAGTTCTGCCTCGTCCTGCTGCTTGTTCGTCGTGAACATGAGGAGCTGGACGCGTGCTTGCTGCGGAGCAGTTCCTCGCCCTCCAAGCGGCTGTGTTCCACGACTGCCACCTCCGTGGCCCTCATGTTTTTGGCGGGGGCGCTGTAGACGGGCTGCACCGCGGGTGTACGCGGATCAGCGGCACAATCCATCTCCAAACCGAGGTTCTAGCCTTGCGGCTAAGCCAGACGGCTGGTGCCGAGTAGGCGCGCGAAGCCGTGCACGATGTTGTACTCCCGCATGGTGGCATTCATCCTCCGTTGGGTGGCCGCCACCTTCCTGGCCTCCTCCAGAAGGTTCTGGCGGGTGGTCTTAAGGGCTGCCGTAGCTGCAGCTAGATCCGCCTCGATGGGGGTGATGGGGTTGCGGAGGTGCTCGATGGACGAGTTGATCAAGTTCGTGTTCGGGAGGCGTGAGTTGGTGGCGCGGCCGTCCATGTTGCGCTCTAGAGGTGGGCGGCGGTTCTCCACTGAGCCTGCCATCATGACCTCGATGCTGCGAGGCAGAGAAACCAAGGGGTGTGCCGAAGATGGTGATGACCTCGCGAGGGAAGGCCTCAGGAACGGTGACGACGTAGACGTGGTGCTCGCCGAAGCGCATGATGGAGCCCACGCTTGGGAAAGTCCCCCCAGCGAAACAGGACGCGTTGTCGAGGACGCAGTCGTAGGACCCGAGAGTGAGGACGAGGCCAGCGGCTACTCGCTCACCAGCGACGAGTGGAAGTCCCGTGCGAAAGATGATCCCAGCCAAAGCGTTGTGCCCCACGGTGGGCGCCAACTGTTATGGTGTGGAACACGGCAGTGCCATCAGGGATGGCTTGAAGGGGACAATCAAGTTGCTATCGGTGGCTACTCGCAACGGGTTGGGCACAGATACTGCAAACACAATGATGTACCTAGGTTTGGAGCCCTCTTGGCGAGGTAAAACTCCTACTCCTATAAGGATCCAAAATCAAAAGGGGTGAATGCCCAATACAAGTGCTCCTTGAGATGTTTCATTTGGTACTTCTTGCTAAGGATTCTCTAAGTCCTTCTTTTGGTGTCTACTTTCCTTCTGCTTGAGCTTACCTAGAACCCTAGCACTACCGCCTTTATATACAGGTTGAGGAGATATCTTACAAGATGAGTTCTAGGGTTTACTTTTTGGATTTGGGCTTTACAAAGTGGGCCAGCTGGACAGGGCCAAACGGTAGGCCCGGGTCCAGTCAAGCCTCCAGCACAGGGGAGGACCACGCTTTAGCGCTCAGCGCCCCTACTTTACTTGTCATCCAGCTCTTTATGCGTAAGCCGGGGCATTCCTAGTCAGCCCTTGCTTTGCTCGTCAGCCTCTAGCTTTGGCGTAGTTTTCCAGTAGCGCCGGCCAGGCCCACCAGCCTATCCGGTCAAGGGTGGGATCAACAAGGAGCGTAATCTCCACCGTACAATGTCTAGCAGATCCGAGGCAGCCCGCTAGGAGCGGCCCCTTAGCTGGTTCTTCTGGCTACCTGGCTAGACGGGCCAGCTGGGGAAACTATAGTACTGACCTGGTGGGGATTCCACTCGGTTGTGGTTCCTTCATCTGGGTCCAGACGGACCGTGCTCCATGGAGCCGGCCAGTTGGTCCCGTCTTGGTCTACCCGAGGGTCATCCCCCCGACAGATCGTATGGGCACCTAGAGGGGGGTGAATTGGTGCTACTTCAAATTTTACTCTTTTCAAGTTAGGGTTTAACACAAAAGGTAAATTCTCTAGATTATGCAACTATGGTGAATTTACCTATATGTCAATCTAGCAGATATACTAAGCAAGAACTAGATAAGTAAAGTGGAGTAAAGGATAGAAGTAACCAAAGTGAAGCACGCGGAGACACAAGGATGTGTTTCCCGTAGTTCCTTCATTTTGAGGGGAAGCACGTCTACATTTGGAGAGGGGGTAGTTTTAAACCACCAACACCATGAGAGGCCTCCCTTGTTCTTCGATGAACCTCACCCCAATGGGTTCGATTCACCTCTTCCACTATAGCGGCAACCTTCATGGTGGAAGCCGGAACCTTTACAACAAGTTCGAGGTACACATACACAACCTAATTGGAGGCCCTGAATACAAGCTAGTTGTCAAACAATCAAAGACAATCTAGTAAGAACCAAGTCACAAGCTAGGGTTTCCAATGAAACACTAGAGCAAGGGGCCCTCAAGTGAATGAGGGGAAATGAAGATCTCTCTTGGTGAAGCTATAGATCAAGGCCTCCTCCTTCGATTCTCCAAAGATCAAGGACTTTGGATGGTTGAGTGAAGAGATCTTGAGGATTTGGTGGCTCAAATGGTGCTGCTGTTCGAAAAGATCAAGGACTTTGGAAGGGGCCTTTATATATAGAATATCATTTTGCGGCCCAAAAGTTGAGATGCTAGTGCACCGCGGTACCAGAGTTGA
This sequence comes from Avena sativa, assembly GCA_916181665.1. Classification (NCBI taxonomy): domain Eukaryota; kingdom Viridiplantae; phylum Streptophyta; class Magnoliopsida; order Poales; family Poaceae; genus Avena; species Avena sativa. The sequence continues at coordinate 418,949,011 of OV702289.1, read as the reverse complement.
TTTTAATCACCGCGATTCGAAAAGTTGGGGCGCCAATTGCTGAGAGGGGTGTTTCGAGTGAATGATGGCCAAACCCAATATTTTCAAATCATGCCCGTTAAGTTAGGATATTCTGTTACACTAGTTCATGCTGTGACCCATCTTCGTCGGTCACTCTTCTTAGCCACCCTGCACGTGTCGTAGGGGCAAATTCATTACTATACATTCCTAACTCTCGACACTGAATCTGGCTGCGGCAGCAGCGGTCCTTTTTCTTCCCTTCCCTGACCCTGAATCTGTCGGCAGTGGAGGACCTTTTTTCTCCCTCCCCCGACACTGAATCCGACGGTGGTGGCCTAGCATGTATTTTCTTGCAATGCGAAGGTTGTAGCTACATCGCCGACTGATTCGGGTCTGTCAGGGACAGAGTCTGGGGCTAAACGCGAAGCAGCTACGAGGTCTTCAACCCCGGTTAGCGAGAAGGTCAGAAAGGATTCTGCTCCCAAGGTACCTACGAGCAGCGGGTTGAAGAGAAAAAGAAGGCCGACGGCAGATTGTTCGGCTCGGGTGAGTGGATGCGGCACCCAGATGTCGAAGAAAAAACCCGAGAGAAGAGCGAGTGGTCAATTTTTCTTATCTGTGCCTTATCTGACAAGTAGACTAGTTACGGCATAATAGAATCGAATTAACTGAAAACTTCCCCTTTTTAATCAAATTAGGCACAGCTTGATACAAGGGACCTAGATCAGTTCATAGTTCATGTTTGCCAGTATACTTCAAAACTTGATTTTGGTTGTGAGAGGGCAAGATGTGCATCTTCTTGTGAATTGCAGAGGTTGTGTCTGTTTCACAGCTGGTAGATATGCTTGCCGCTAGGATTCCCTGGGTTCTAGATAGAGGACAAAATTGGTGTGGCGCAACATGAATGATACCTATCAGCAAATTGAGCACTCCCATGAGCTTCAGATGGTTTGGGTGTGATGTGTAGCTGATCATAAGGTGAAAGTTGAAGCGATGATTGATGATATGTATGTAGATGCTGGAGATCCTGCTGCTAGAGCTTCGGCTCCTAGAGAATACGGACCAATAGATGCTGATCTAGATAAGTTCAATATACGCTTAGAGGTGGATTCATACATGCCAAAACTTGATGAGGGAGTTAATAAGCCAGTTTCCTCATCTACTGTGGAGATCACTGTCGATTCCAAAAACATAACTCTTGATGAAATGAGAGAGATGATCAGTAAGGAAATCAGTATTGGCCCTAAGAAGATGGGATCCGGTGGTGGCATCATAAGAAGCAACAATTCATAGATGTTTTGGATACTGAAGATCTTATGCAGATTATGCGACGAAAGAAGCGAACCAGGAAGGTGTTCTTCCTTGGTACCATTTCTGATGTTGTTGAACAGGTTATAGTGGATGTAGAGGCCACTGTAGTGGCTGAACAGAATGAGGTGGTCGACGTTGATGAGATCTGATGAGAGATGCTACCCTAGGCTTGTCATATGGACCGCGGGGTTCCCCTTCCTGTATTTGTAACATTGACTGCTATTGCATTTAGAGTGTGTTTCTATGATTATGTTTGTTGAGAGATTGCAAGATAATGTTGTGCGAGCTGTTGAGATTTTTGGACATGTCACTCACTGAAATCATCGTTGTTGTAATAAGACATAAGTACATTGTAGTTGACATGATTATGTTTCTTAAGGTGACGTACCGTACCTTTTTCTGTTATTATGTTTGTTGGGACATTGTAATGTAATGTTTTGTGAAACCATGACTAGACAATTAATGCATAAATACATTGTAGTTGACATGATTATGTTTCTTGAGATGATGTACTGTACTTGTTTCTATTATTTTGTTTGTTGAGGGATTGTAATGTAATGTTTTGTGAAACCATGACTGGACAAGTGATGCGTAAGTACCTTGTGTTCGACATGATTTTGTTTCTTGAGTTGATGTAATATACTTGTTTCTGTGATTATGTTTGTTGAGAGATTGTAATGTGATGTTTTGTGAAACCATGACTAGACAAGTGATGCGTAAGTACCTTGTAGTCGACATGATTTTGTTTCTTTAGTTGATGTAATATACTTGTTTCCGTGATTATGTTTGTTGAGAGATTGTATTGTAATGTTTTGTGAAACCATGACTGAACAAGTGATGCATAAGTACCCTGTAGTTGACATGATTTTGTTTCTTTAGATGATGTAATATACTTGTTTCTGTGATTATGTTTGTTCAAAGATTGTAATGTAATATTTTGCGAAACCATGACTGAACAAGTGATGCATAAGTACCTTGTAGTTGACATGATTTTGTTTCTTTAGATGATGTAATATACTGGTATGTTTTCGTCAGGCAATGAAATTGGGATGGAGGGAGTACATGTTTAATATTTTAAATAAGAATGTATGAAGAGCATCCATATTAGGCAGGACACATTAATCCAAGGAAAGGGCATGGTATCCATTAAACTATTGTAACATGCCAATTTAGTCATTGTTGCAGCGGTAGAAGGGCTGCTCTCTCTCTCTTCACCAATCCCTACACTATCGCCGGCCACGACGCATTCGCCATGCTGTCCTGGAACGACGAGGACGACCAGTTGAGAAGTGATAGCCTTCTCTCTGACATCGATTACTCCTTCCATGATGGGAGTTCCTCTGTTTTCTCGGGCTAGGGTTAGGCATTGGTAAATATCTCGATCTGAGCTCCATATGTGCATGCAATCGTGTTCAATTCTAGCTTTTCGTTTACCTATAGGTACCACGGACGATCTACGACTCCGAATGGGAGGGCCTAGATCTCAATGGAGAAGTGCGATGTGACCATGGGCTAAAACTGAAGAGATATGTTTCATTCGAAGGCTGTAACACTGGGAGAAGGTTTTTGGGCTGTACAAATCAGGTTTGTTTACATTATGTGCAACAGTGACATGAAGAAAAATGTATCGTGTATAATAATAACACTATAGTGTGTGTTTTTTTGGTTGGCCCGGTGTGTAAAGCAGTAGAGTGGGTGGATCTTGAGTGGCCAGATGCACTTAAGAAATGTTTGGCATAGTTATGGGAGATGTATGAGTTGGAAAGGTCGGGGATATTTACTGATGCTTGTGATGCAGCTGAAAAAAATTACAAGCTGTCGGTTCGAAATAAGGAGCTGGAACAAGAAATCGAGAATTTGTAGTCAAAACTAAGTGACAGAATCAATGGGCTCTTGGTTGTTGGAACTGCAAAGAAGCTTCAGGATAGTCACAGGTTGTTGATTCATAATGCAGAAAAGGAGAGGGATCAGCTCAGAGAAAACAAGAAAATGCTAGAGTACTGCATTGTGGATCTGTTGAAGGAAATGAAGGAGGCGCGCGAGGGTGACCAAGGACATACTACAGAGGATAAAGGAAATTCGAGATGAATAATTTATATTGTGTGAATTCCTGAAACTAGTTAACTGTAAGACTTGCAGTTGCGCTTTCTGAACTAAGCCAAACTCAATCCTCGAGCAAATTAATTTTAGACGAACACACATATCTTGCATAGAGTTACGTTCACGCTTACAAAATCACCATTGTAGAGGATAAACCAGGCAGTTCAGTACTAAATAGACATATGTTGGGTTCAAGCGAGTCTGGCACGGAGCTGCTTGTTTTCCTCCCTAAGATCGGCCAGCTCCTTCAGTACTTTGTCGTGCGCTAGCCGCAGGTTTCAGTGCTCCGTCACGGATTCGAGAAGTTGGTCCGTAGCCATACGATTTTCCTTCAAGATCCCTTTCATGATCTCCGTTTGCTTCCTAGCCAAGGTGCAACCTTCCCTATGAAGCTTCACCCAGCCGGCGTTTACCTCCTTCAGTTTCTGGCATTGTCAGAAAGGACTGCGAGTTCAGCACGCAGGTGGTCAAAGGTCAGTTTCTGGGAATTCTGCTTCTCCCTTTGGATGGATATCTTGTCAATTAGCCAAGTCGCCAGGTCCTGGTTGAGCTTTCGCCTCTTTCCATACAACAAACATACATAGTATGGTTTGTTCAGTTCACCAGGACAAGCTGGTTAGTTTCCATAATTAACTAAAACGACTAGTGGCACTGTCATAATTTCAAGGAAGAGGCAATCTAGGACTAATCAACATTTTATGAATCGACTAGTCGCACTGTCATAATTTCAATTTCAAAGACAAATAAGGTTTATCTATAGTTTAGTGTGCTGTGGGTTTTTTCCAATGTCACCAAATAGTAGTGGGCTAGTGGCAAACTCATAATGCAGAAACCCATGTCCAGATACATAATGGAAAGAGCGCATGGTGTCCATTCATGAACATGAACACTAACACATGTCTAAATAGATAAGGAGTTTCCCTAGGATTCTTATTGCACCCTATAATGGGAAGCATACTTGGGCATTGCTCCCTGAACCCTAAACATTACAAAAAGAGTGGAGCACGTACTGATATCCGTGCCCCCTCTAACGGGAATTAGACTTGGGCATTGCTCCGATACGCCTCCAGACAAGCCCTTAGCTCCTTGTTCTCTTTCTGAACAGCCTCGAGTACGGTGATCCCTCTGCTCATGTCCTCCTTCATCTCTTTCACTGCATCTAGGAAACGGTTCCTGTCATGCTGGCTCGGATGGCAGCCTTGGTTTCCTCGACGCGTCCTCTGAGTGCCTCGGTGACTTTGTCCTGCAGGAGGGTGCACCTTTCCACGAGATTCTTCTTCTCCTCCATGAGCTCGTTGATTATCTTGATGGCCTGTTCTTGCCTATTCAAGTTACGGTCGAGCACTTTCTGCAGCCTCACGACGTCACGTGCAAAATCTAGCGAGATCTCCTTCTGCACATATAATTGCTTGCGTAGGCTCTCATTAGCTTGGGTGAGGGAGCGTGCAAGCTCATGTTGGTTGTAAATCTTGGCACTGATCGCGGCCACCTTGTCATGGTACTTGGCTTTCGATCGCTGCATTTTTCATGTTAATTGAATTAGAAATTCTATAATTACACACTAGGTTCTAGGTGAATACAAATACAGATCAAAAAATTCCTGTTGAACCTATGGACAGCAGTGTTAAAAATGGAGCTAGACATCTATTCATAACCACGATAAACTAATCCTAATCACAAAAAATCCATATTGAATCTATGAACATCGGTATTAAGTAAAGACCAAGAGATCCACTCAGAATCATGAAAACTAATACAATTCGCAAAAGAAGAAGAAAAAACCAATGCAGGGCGCACATGATCTAAGAAACCCACATCACAACTCAGAGAAATAACAGTGTGGAGATTTGCTACCCCGCTGAGACATGGAATGGGACCGAACGTGTCCTGCAATACCTCCGCCTTGGTGGATTCTGGCTCCACGGCTGGCCTATAATACATAGAAGAGGAAGAGCAAGAAGAAGAAAAAACAAGAAGCAGAATAAGATAATGATGGAGAAGGAGATGGAGAAGAAGTAGAACAAGAAGACCGTACCGGGAGGAGCCCTCGCCTACTAGAACATTCGGCGCCATGTTCGGGAGAGATTGGGCCTCGATGAGAGGGGGGATTGAGGGGCTGGTAGAGAAACAACTGCCTTCTGGTGAGCTCTCTCCTTTTTCTCCGTGAGGATGGTCGACCGGCCTCTCCTAAGGGGAGCCATGGCTTGCAGGGGGAGGGAGGTAGCGGCATGAGGAAGAAGATAGTGATTAGTGTGGGAGAAGAGTCAAAGAGTACAGGCCGTGGTCCAGTAGTAGTACTACTATTATACAAGACAACCGTGTATGGTCTACCTTCTCAAAGAAGCCAGGGAGACAGGGATAGGGAATCGATGGGACTTGTCTTTATTGCGATGGATAGTTCAATGGTCTTGCCGCCTAAAATCCAATATATAATAAGAGGAGTGCAAGCTTACCCTTAAAAAAATGAGTGGAGTCTGGTGGTATTCACAGGCATAGGCGTGCACGTCCCGCGTGCGTGTGTCACGTGTTGATTGGGCAATGACGTGCGCAGCTGCTGCATGATCACGTCGGTACGTCGAACTCTGTTGAACTCCACGTCGACAAGCACGCACGGGATATTTACGAATCTAGAATATGTTGTGTCACTTTTCTTGTGATCAAATTATGTTCAGTACGCGAGATATTACATTTTTTAATATAATTTTCAAATGCATGAGTGTACACGACGCATGAAACCATTGCTCGTCCCTTGATAAGATCGGCACCCAACTCTATGTACCCGCCATTGCTCATTCCGAACAACATCCTCGAGCACGATGCCCCTCTCCGTGGCAATGGCAGGTCCAAGCCGTCCAGTGACCATCCTGCGTCCCCTTCTCTTTGCTGCATCGTTTGCCCTCGCGAGTCTCCTACTGAGGCAGCACGTCTTCTCCGACCGTGCCAGGATCCATCGACAGCGACACTCGAGGACACCGCAACATCGAAGATCGTACCGGCTGCGCAGGAGGACCGTGGGGTACCTGCAGGGACGGACGAGCGCAAGAAGTAGCCAAGACGGGGGCACGTGTTGCACCGGCAAGTATGGACAAGAAGAGGAATAAGAAGGGGAACAAGAAGAATACCAGGAAGAATAGAGTAGATAGCTATTTGGACGAGTCCGACTCGGCCAACGAGGAGGCGTTCATCGATCAGTTGAAGGAAGAAGTGGAGGAGAGTGACGTGGACCCGTGGGACTACGAAGAGGAGGAGGAGGACTCCGACAAGGAGATAGCGCGCTTATACGAGGAATGGGGCAGTGTCGAGTCATTAGAGGAGGACACCGACGATGGCGATGTCAAGGACCATGGCATTGACGAAGACGAGGACGAACCGGAAGACGAAGACGATAGCCTCTTCGAAATATGATCATTTATTTTATTTAGACGGATTTTCACATGTTTATGGAGGTAAAGTACCGGTGGCATGGATAGAGAGGTGGAAAGGACAAAAGTTATTTAGCTTATTAATGTTCTTCCTATACTACAGGACAGAAAACAGTAATGAACTTGTGGTTGTTCCTTCACATGATTTCTAAGAATTAAATGATTCCTAGATTGGGGACTAGGAAGATGATTTATGTATATGTGCTATTACTTGCACATGGAATTGTTTGACATATTTGTGCTGCCAACATGGCAGTAAGCTTTACTTGGAATGATTTCTAGTGGTTTATCCTAGGATAATGATTTAATTTAATTAGTACATTGTGAGGTTAGTTCTCTGAGTTGTTGGCTAGTCCCTGTGTACAAGGATTGTGGCTTGTGTCCTTCATAGGTGATCTTGCTATTATGGTACCTCCTTGAATGATGCATAATAGCAAAGATCATCTACCTGATCTTTGTTTGGTCATTCATATGCCTCAATTATACTATAGATGGTCCCTTTCCCATGATGCAAAGGTTGAGGCCAATCCTTTTCTAAAACAAGAACATATATTATTTGTCCCTATAGCCTCTATGATGAACTGCATAGCATCTTTGCATTCTAAGAGCCCTCTCTCACTCCAAACTCCTCTCTTTAAATAAAAGATCAAAAATAGATGCTATGCTTGGTTTGGGAGAGATAACTACCTGCCATTGTGTTGTGACTCTTCTTGCTATCAAATATAATTAGATCTTGATATCTAGCTCCACTTGTCTCACCTCCTGGATGGCTTCTTAGAGAAACCAGGATGTAAGGGATGTGTGGTTGAGACAGTTGCTTGTTGCTGATGCTTGATCTTATATTGGCTTGAGCTACTCCTCCCTGATCTGCCGGCCTTCCCTCTCAGGCTTGCTCCTCTCCTGCTCCTGATTTTACTTTGATCTCGACCTACTTCTGGATGGCTTATCTAAGAAACCAGATTGCTAGGGTTGCAGGTTTGAAAATAGAGTGGTTGATGATTTGTGTGGACAGATCAGTGATATACTCATGGTTTCTTGGCTTTGTGGTGGAACAAACTTGTGATGAAACGAGAAGAAGATAGTGGTGGTCATGTGGTTGTAGCTGTACTTGTGGTGAAACAATGAGCATAGAGAGGGGGTGCTACTGGTCCCTCCTCTTATCCATCCATCCCTTGGCTGCTTCCTGTGTTGATAGCTCATGCCATGCAGTTAGGTGTGTGTACTGCTTGCACTGTTCTAGATGAGTGCAAGACCAAATATCTTGATACTCCTCCTTTTTACTTCTACCACTCTGGTGAAACTTGCCCCATAATTTTATGACAATGATATTGTACCGAGGCAACTATATGATTAAGAATAGATACTATGATTTGGTGAACCCTTCAAATTAAGCTCAATGATGAGACAAAACAGTGCCCTTCACTATTGATATCTGAGGGCTCAATTTATACTCTAACCCCCTTATTCTTTTACTTGTTTTCTGTTCTTTTGAGTTGTTTTGCAGGTATACAAGATCAGAAATATAAAGAAAATATTTAGAATATGGAGAAATTGAAGATGAATTTAGTTTTAGGTTTTACTTTCTTCTTTTGTAATTTCCTTATTCATTTGTAAAAGACATTGTGATATATGTATTGTTTTGTAATAAAGAATTCTTTTAGTTATTTCATTTATGTAATTACTTTTTTCATTTATTTGTTTACTGTAATTTACTTTCATTCCTTTATTGGAAAATAACAATAATACTATATGTATATATGTAATATTAAAGATTATCCCTTTCCATTATTAAGTCTTATATATTATTCATTTTATTTATTCATTGTAATATTTATATAACATTAATGAATTCAATAACTCATTTCTTTATTTATAATCTAATTCAAATTTCTTTTGAATTCAATTTAATCATTTGTATTTTCAAATATGAAATGATTCCCCTCAAACACAAAGATACAATAGAAGTTATGTCAAAGTCTATCGCACTTGCCCCGATGTTTCCATCAGAACAAGAGAGATCCCGATCCCTCACTGGCTTCTTTAGTTTGCACGACAGTTATCCAGATTTTCTATTCATGAATGCAATGCACACATCTCTTCTTAGCTTATTTATAAGTTCTAAGATGTTCGCCCACTATGACATACTCGTGCCACCGTTCGTGAGGCTTCTCGCCGGCTTCAAGCTCAGCTACACCGGGGTGCCTGTCGTGTCGCTCTTGCGCGACAACTCGTTGGCGAGGCAGATCTAGGAGCACCGCTGCCAGCTGCTGGAGCGGAAGAGGGCAATGGCACGGTACTCACGCACGACCACGTACTGGTGAAAGTTGTTCAAGAAGGAGCAGATATTGTTGATTGAGCTGTGTGGAACCCACCGGCAAGAGATCCACCTAGATCTGCGCAACACCGAAGGGAGACAACGCTTTTGGGTAGTGCCTGGGCGTACGACCTCCACCGTTATCAATGGGGCACGCCATGAAGAATCCACGAGGAGGAGGAACACTGTCGCGAACATCAACATCGATTCCGACACGGAGGAGGCTGACGGCGATGTGGACAACATTATCAATGATGGAGACTGCGGGAGTGTCATAGTCAATTAGGGCCACTTAAGCCTACATTAAATCTATCTACGGTATCTTAATGCCCTCTTTGGATGGGGGTCACTTGAGTCATAGTCGATTAGCATCATAATCTATATATGTTTGCCATGTTTTAGGTGTCTTTGTCTTTGAAACTAGTCGAAACTCGTCCGATCCTGAAAATAAGGTTCGCACGTTTCTGGCATATCGGAGGGGACAATACGCTGACTCTGCTCCTAGCACTTGATGGCACAGCCATAATTTGGAGTGCACCAGAGGAGAAGGGGTCGAGCGTGTTGTAACAAATAGTGTACTACTTTTGTCCAGATATAACTGACTTAGCTTTTTTTAGATATTTAAATGTATCTATACCCAAAACATGTCTAGATACATACGAATCTACACAAATTCAAGTCACTTAGTTCTAGACGGAGGAGGGAGTAATAATATTTTTTTGAGGAATAGTTTTCGATGGCATATATTGGCCATGTTTTAGGTATTTGTCTTTCAAACTAATAAAAAGTCGTCCAATTCTGAACAAAGAAAGTCATTGCATTCACATGTGATGGTACAATACGCTGACTCTGCTACCAGCACTTGATGGCACAGCCATAATTCTGGAGTGCCCTAGAGGAGATAGGAATCCAAGGGAGATGGCAATTACTAGCTGCGTCCATATAATACATTGCAAATGTATCTATAATTTTTGATGTTCCATGCTTGGTTTTATCCACTTTCTTGTGTTTTGTTCCAACTTTGGAGTACTTTTCATATGATTTCTTGGACTAACCTATTAACAAGAGCCACAGTGCCAGCTGCATGTTTTCTGCTGTTTTTTGGTTCCAGGAAAGTCAGAAAATGAATATTCTCGGAATTGGACGGGACAAAAGCCAAAGTGCCTATTTTTCCAGAAGTCATCAAGTGCCAGAATACGAGACAGAGAGGGGCCAGGGGGCCACCACACCACCTGGCCGCGCGGCCAGGTCTGGCCCGCGCCAGGGTGTGGTGTGGCCGCTCCCGGCACTACCTCGGCCTCCCCTTCTGCCTATAAGATGCCCTCGGGACAAAAACCCTAAGTGCCCGATCAAAAAAATCCACGAAAGAGTCTGTAGCTGCCGTCATCTCCATCCCTAGATCGGGAGGGATCTGAAGCACTTCCCGGCACCCTGCCGGAGAGGGGAATTCACCCTAGAGGCCTTCTTCATCACCATGCAAGCCTCTTGTGTGATGCGTGAGTAGTTCATCCTTGGACTACGGATCCATGTAGTAGCTAGATGGTTGGTTCTCCTCCTTTGTGCTTTCATGTCTAGATCTTGTGAGCTCCGTTCATGATCAAGATCATCTATTTGTAATTCTACATGTTGTGTTTGCGGCGATCCGATGGATATTGAGATGCTATTTCAGATTGATTATTGATTTTATCATGTCTTTGTTATTTGTGATCTTGCATGCTTTCTGTTGTTAGTAGCTATCTTGGCCAAGTAGATGCTAGCAACTCCAAGAGTTAGTATTTATGCTCGATAGTGGGTTCATGCCTCTGGTAATCTGGGGAAGTGACAAAAATCTCTAAGGTACTAGATGTGATGTTGCTACTAGGGAGAAAACAACAATCCTTTGTTCATAGAACATTCGTATTATTTACTTTACACGCAGTTCGTAAAGCAATAATCTATTGCTTGCAACTTAATACTGGAGGGGGGTCAAATGATAACCTGAAGGTGGATTATTAGTCATAGATGCAGTTGGATGGCGGTGTATGTATTATGTTCTAATGCCTAATCAAGTCTCAAAGGAGTCAAGATGATTAGTATATGCATGTATTGCTTTCTCGATGTTTGTAAATTGCCCCGCTGTAATTTGTTCACCCAGCATGTTATTTATCTAAGGAGAGCCACCTCTAGTGAACTATGGATCCCGGTCCTTGTCTTTTACATACAATCTACAATCCTTTATTTTTTGTGTTTACTTTCTGCAAACTATTACTTCTTTCCATTCGATACGTTTAATCCTTTGTTTTCCGCAAAACACGGTGAGATTGACAACATCATCGCAAGTGGGGGACAAAGTTCTATGGTTGTGTTGTGCAGGTCTCCACGTTGCTACTAGCACCGGTAGTGCGCCCTGCCAAAGCTCAGCTAGTAACACCTTTGGGGTGTTTCCTTGATCCTACTGGTTCGATTAAACTTTGGTTTCATAACTGAGGGAAACTTGCTGCTGTGCTCATCATACCTTCCTCTTGGGGTTCCCAACGAGCTCTACATCATCATCGCACCAGCACTTTTCTGGGTGCCATACACAGAGCCATCAAGCATTTTTCTGGCGCCGTTGCTGGGGAGTCAAGGACATCTTCACAAGGGGAGTCCCTCATAACCAATCTCTTTACTTTGTTATTTTTGTTTTGCATAGTTTCTTTTTGCTTTGTTTGCTTGCTTTGTTATCAAAAACACAAGAAATTAGTTTTACTAGTTTGCTTTCTTATTTGAAAACCCAAAAAAATGACTACTCTTGAAAACACTAAGATGTGTGACTTCACTAGCACCAACAACAATGATTTTATGAGCACACTTATTGCTCCACCTGTGCCTGAAGATACTTTCTTTGAGATAAAACCTGCTTTACTCAATCTTGTTATGAGAGAACAATTTTCTGGTATTGGTAATGAAGATGCTGCCTCCCATCTAAATAACTTTGTTGAACTTTGTGAGATGCAAAAGCATAGGGATATAGATGGTGATATTATTAAGCTGGAATTGTTTCCTTTTTCTTTGAGAGGAAAATCTAAAGAATGGTTGAATTCCTTAACTAGGAATAGTATTGATTCTTGTACAAGGTGCAAAGATGCTTTTATTGGGAAATACTATCCTCCTGCTAAGATTACATCTATGAGAAGTGAAATAATGAAGTTTAAACAACTTGATAATGAGCATGTTGCTCAAGCTTGGGAAAGAATGAAATCTTTGGTAAAGAATTGTCCCACTCATGGACTGACTGCTTGGATGATCATCCAAACTTTTTATGCAGGATTGAGATATTCTTCAAGGAACCTATTGGATTTTGCTGCTAGAGGTACCTTTATGACCATCACTTTGGGTGCTGCAACAAAACTTCTAGACAATATGATGGTTACTTATTCTGAATGGCATATTGAGAGAGCTCCACAAGGTAGGAAGGTAAATTCTATTGAGGAAACTTCCTCCTTGAGTGAGAATATTGATATTATTATGTCTATGCTTGTTAATGGAAAGCCCAAATTGATCCAAATAATGTTCCTTTGGCCTCTTTGGTTGCTCAAGAAGAGCAAGTTGATGTGAACTTCATAAGAAATAACAATTTTGGCAACAATGCTTATGGTAATAATGCTTATAGGAATAATGTTGGTAACAACAATTATAAGCCATATCCTCCCAACAATGGTAATGCTTTTGGAAATTCTTACAACAATAATAGGAGTACACCCTCTGAACTTGAAGTTATGCTTAAAGACTTTATTAGTAAGCAAACTGCTTTCAATAAAACTATTGAGGAAGAACTCTCTAATGTTGAAAGAAATATAGCAGCTTTGGCTGAAGCTCAATCTACTTTGAATAAAATGGCTGCTAAACCTGAAACTAATGATAATCCCTTTGCAGCCACTAATGCTATACAAGTAAGAATTGATGAAAATGTTAGACTATTAGCTGAATTACATGCTAAGTGGGAAAGAGAAGATGAAATTGCTGGAAACATTAGTGTTCCTACTATTACCACCACTAGTGTTGAGGCTAGTAATAGTTCTACTACTTTAGATGATAAAGTTGACTTTGATCTTGATGGTTGCAACATCTCTGAAGTTATTAAGTTCCTACAAAAGCTTGCTAAAAGTCCTAATGCTAGTGCTATGAACATGGCTTTTACAAAACACATTACTGATGCTCTCATAAAGATTAAAGAAGAAAAGATGAAACATAAAGCTTCTATTCCTATAAAGAAGAAGATGGTTGGGAACCCATCATTAATATGAAAGTAAATGACTTTGATTTCAAAGCTTTGTGTGATCTTGATAGTAGTGTTTCTATTATGCCTAGAAGGATTTATGATATGCTTGATTTGCCTCCTCTTGAAGATTGTTATTTGAATGTCCCACTTGATGATAATGCTAAAAAGAAACTCATGGGGAGTCTTAATGATGTTCTTATTATGGTTAACGATTCTTATGTCCCCGTTGACTTGTATGTTTTGGATGTTGAATACAATGCTTCTTGTCCTATTACTTTGGGAAGACCTTTTCTTAGAACTGTTGGTGCCATCATTGATATGAAAGAAGGCACCATTAAATATCAACTCCCACTCAAGAAAGGTATAGAACAATTCCCTAAAAAGAGAGAAAAGATTTCTTTTGCTTCTTCTATGAAAACAAAATTTGGTCTTAATGCTTCTTCATTTGAGAACACTTGATTCTTTCTTTGCTTCTTATGCCTAACTTAAAGGCGTTAAAGAAAAGTACTTATTGGGAGATAACCCAAAAGTTTTAGATGAGTCTTGGAAGTTATTACCTCAGTAATAACCGCTCCTTATCCTTTTTATTTGATTTTTGTGCCAAGAGTAACCTCTAATGAGAGAGAAGTAATGATTGGGAAAATTGCTGTCCCTAAACAGATTTCTGTGCTTCACCGTAAAACTTCGTGTAAAATCTCTGAACGTATTTTTGAGGCTTGAATTTTTGTGCTTCTTCCCCAGGCTGTTATCTAACTTTCGTTAGTTCAAAACTTTTTGATTTGAGCAACATAAGGTCTTCGAAAAAATTCGTCTTTACCTGCTGGTCTGTTTTGACAGATTTCTGCCATTTTCTGCATTTGCTTCTTGTTGTTCCTTTTTGAGTTATTTTGGGGAATTGAGATTTTTGAGGGAAGTTCTACAGTATCTAGTGTTCTAATGGAAGTTTATTTGGTGTTAGAACTGAACCTTAAGACTTATTTATCTTGAGTGCACTAATGTTGCTAATAAAGATTGTGTGAAGTTCTTTATGAAGGAAAAAATTTCAGGTGTGTGGAAGGAATGAGTAATGAGATGAAGGATGGACTAAATCTCAAGCTTGGGGATTCCACGTGTGTCACCCCAAGAAATATCCAAGAAGTACAAGCGTCAAAGCTTGGGGATGCCCAAGTCATCCCCTTCTTCATCAATAAAAATCCCAGGTTTCTTCCAAACGCTTCATTTTTATTGTTTCATGCACAGTTGTGTTGTTCTTGGAGCGTCTTCTTTTTCGTTTTCATTTTGGTTTTTGTTTGATTTTGTTTGATTAGTTTTCTGAATAAATTGGTTGGACCCCCTCTTTCATACATTGGTTTGTAAATAGTTTGGTTTGGTTTGGAAAAGAGTAGGAAAGTTCATACTTATGTGGTAAAGATAGCTTGTTTTTGACTGTGGCCTATGCTTTGTCATGCCATGATTGATATTGTTTTGGTTTTATGCTTAGTATTCTTTGTTGTAGCATCACTTGTTATAAACAATTGAGATTGCTTAATGTGCCTTGGATGAATCATGCGTTGTTTTAGCATATTAAAGCATAGTATAGTGGTATTCTCCTTTGATGCTTTATTTGGGTTGACTTGGCGCATGTTCACACCATGTTATGACTATCCAAAGTCACCATAGCCTTTACGATCCTTTAGTTTTCAACTTGTAGTATCACTTTATGCTTTGATCAATAATGTTTTGTCGCTCTGCATGATTATGGCCATTATTGCTCTCTTAGTTTGTCGCTCCTAGTCTTTTGCTAGCCTCCACAACCAAGTATGAGTTCCACTCATGCATCCAACTCCCTAAACCAAGTTATTCCAAAGAATCCACCATACCTACCTACTAGCTTATGCTATTCCAAGTATATTCATGCTTTTGTTTACCTTCCAAATTAAACTTTTTATGAGAAAACTAGTGATTAAAGCTCTCACGAACTTGATGGCACACTTTACTTTTTTGCATCTAATAAACTTGAACCATTGGGTCCTTCTATGTTGCGTATATGCTTGCTCTTTATAAGTTGAAATTAGCAGAACCATGTACCATGGGGAACGCTTTCAACATTGCACTTGTACTTTGTACCCCGTTGATATCATGTTCTTTTACTTATGGATCCCGGCGGTGTGAAATAAAAGTGGAACTTTTAAGATCATGGAGTTTGTATGTGTGTTAGAGAAATGCCTAGGCCGCTAGCCTAAGCCATGCCTAATCATGGTGGAAACTTGCAGCATCACCATAATGAGCACTCTATGAAGCATCCTCAATAAAAAGCTATGCAAATAGCAAATAAAAAGTTCGTTGAGATTCTCATTGTCGGCTTGCCTTGTCATTTTAATTATGGGAAAGCTCCCGTATCATGTGCAAGGGGTACCCCGTTGGCAGTTCTTAATGATACACATATACTTACAATGACAAGAGCTTACTCGTGACTGAAGTTGAGTATCATGAGGATCGGTCTTTGTAAGTAAGGGCATGAGATTTCGGTTTATAACTTGTCAAGCATATCCTCTTAGTTGTGTCACTTTAACCTTAATCACCTTAAAGATGCTTATGATAGGGGCAATGAGAGCTGAAAACTATAAGTACCATACTTTTTGGAAGCTCTTTATGAGACTTGAATCCCTACTTCCTTTTATAAAGGCCTTTCTTCCACCATTATATTGAGTCTCCACCTTCTATCTTTATGCACCTACTTTGAGAGCATAGTGGCCATTCTTAGTTCTATGTGCATTGTCCCAAGACTAGTTGATTTATGCATAACTTGTTATTGCTTGTTTTAAACTATTGTATCTAGTCACTCTTATGAACTTTGAAGGTGTCCTATGCATTTATATTTGCTACTCTATTGAGGGACAAGCTGAATACTATTATCCTATGTTTTCTTTATGTGAAACAAACAAACGTCTTGCAAAGCATTGTTATTCATGAATCTTTTGTTTGTGCATTTTCATGTTGCATCATAGTTTCTTTGCTTATTGCTAGAACTTTGTCTTTCATGTTATGATTGAAGTACTATGATCCCAGCTTTGAATGTTTTACAAATTCGTTGATCAAGTCTTTGATGGTGCATGTCACCTCAAAAATTATTCTTTCTTTTTATCACTTACCTACTCGAGGACGAGCAGGAGTTAAGCTTGGGGATGTTGATACATTGCAAATGTATCTATAATTTTTGATGTTTCGTGTTTGGTTTTATCCACTTTCTTGTGTTTCGTTCCAACTTTGGAGTACTTTTCATATGATTTCTTGGACTAACCTATTAACAAGAGCCACAGTGCCAGCTGCCTGTTTCCTGCTGTTTTTGGTTCCAGGAAAGTCAGAAAATGAATATTCTCAGAATTGGACGGGACAAAAGCCAAAGTGCCTATTTTTCCAGAAGTCATCAAGTGCCAGAATACGAGACGGAGAGGGGCCAGGGGCCACCACACCACCTGGCCGTGCGGCTAGGCTTGGCCCGCGCTAGGGGGTGGTGTGGCCGCTCCCGGCACCCCCTCGCCCCCCCTTCCGTCTATAAGATGCCCTCGGGACGAAAACCCTAAGTGCCCGATCAAAAAAATCTGAAAGAGTCTATAGTCGCCGTCATCTCCATCCCTAGATCGGGAGGGATCTGAAGCTCTTCCCGGCACCCTGCCAGAGAGGGGAATTCACCCTGGATGCCTTCTTCTTCACCATGCAAGCCTCTAGTGCGATGCATGAGTAGTTCATCCTTGGACTACGGATCCATGTAGTAGCTAGATGGCTGGTTCTCCTCCTTTGTGCTTTCATGTCTAGATCTTGTGAGCTCCGTTCATGATCAAGATCATCTATTTGTAATTCTACATGTTGTGTTTGCGGGGATCCGATGGATATTGAGATCCTATTTCAGGTTGATTATTGATTCTATCATGTCTTTGTTATTTGTGATCTTGCATGCTTTCCGTTGTTAGTAGCTATCTTGGCCAAGTAGATGCTAGCAACTCCAAGAGTTAGTATTTATGCTCGATAGTGGGTTCATGCCTCTGGTAAT
This sequence comes from Avena sativa, assembly GCA_916181665.1. Taxonomy (NCBI): domain Eukaryota; kingdom Viridiplantae; phylum Streptophyta; class Magnoliopsida; order Poales; family Poaceae; genus Avena; species Avena sativa. The sequence goes on along the minus strand of OV702289.1, from coordinate 418,931,594 downwards.
CTGGGGAAGTGACAGAAATCTCTAAGGTACTTGATGTGTTGTTGCTACTAGGGAGAAAACAACAATCCTTTGTTCATAGAACAATCGTATTGTTTACTTTACACGTAGTTCATAAAGCAATAATCTGTTGCTTGCAACTTAATACTAGAGGGGGTTCGGATGATAACCTGAAGGTGGATTATTAGTCATAGATGCAGTTGGATGGCAGTCTATGTATTATGTTGTAATGCCCAATCAAGTCTCAAAGGAGTCAAGATGATTATTATATGCATGTATTGCTTTCTCGGTGTTTGTAAATTGCCCCGCTGTAATTTGTTCACCCATCATGTTATCTATCTAAAGAGAGCCACCTCTAGTGAACTATGGATCTCGGTCCTTGTCTTTTACATACAATCTATAATCCTTTACTGTTTTGTGTTTACTTTCTGCAAAGTATTACTTCTTTCCATTCGATACGTTTAATCCTTTGTTTTTCGCAAAACACGGTGAGATTGACAACCTCATCGCAAGTTGGGGACAAAGTTCTGTGGTTGTGTTGTGCAGGTCTCCACGTTGCTACTAGCACCGGTAGTGCGCCCTGCCAAAGCTCAGCTAGTAACACCTTTGGGGTGTTTCCTTTCTCCTACTGGTTCGATTAAACCTTGGTTTCATAACTGAGGGAAACTTGCTGCTGTGCTCATCATACCTTCCTCCTGGGGTTCCCAACGAGCTCTACATCATCATCGCACCAGCACTTTTCTAGGCGCCATACACAGAGCCATCACCATACACAGGTAAAAAATTAATGTAATAATATTTAAAAATTTGTAATCTAGTCCACATGACCCCATCACAGACACGTTGCACGCGCGAGATATAAATAAAGACGACAGGACTAGTTTAGTTTTAATGATAATTCAACATACGACGTTACTGTGCCCGCTTCTTTCTGCTCGTCTTATTAGTCTGCTAGCCCACGCTGCATTAAGCAACAGTTGATGAGGATGGAAAAAAATGATAAAATGGCAAATAAAACAATATTTAAGCTTACCTTTCATCTGGAGAATCGTACAAAGATGAAATTGGCAGGGATTTATTATTTCTCCTGCAGTTGCCGAAAGATCCTCAAGAACATCCTCAATCACCCCTACAACTTCTTCATATTCTAATACACCTCCATTATTTTACTTTTCCTCCCCGTTCCTCTTACCCTTTTGTTTCTTTTCACACCATTTTCTTGCCGGCACCTCCACTTCTTCATAAATTTGCTTCTTACCTACGTTTTCCTCCGAGTGCTCATCACTGTTTTCCTCCACCTACTACACTTCCTCAAGTTCTTCGTCTTTCCGCTGCTCTTCCTCCAGTTCTGGCTGAGAAGCCCCATTTTCTGCCACCGGGGTGTGAACAGGGACAAGATCATGTGTAACTAGGTTTTTGCACAACCTCTTTATATGGTCGAATCCTCCACAACGTTTGCATTTACTTTTCCTAGCTCCCAGCCTTGAACCTTTATCAGTGGAGGCTTCAATCCTTAGCTTTCTAGGCCTCCCAGGTGGCCTCCTCAGAATTGGTGGTTGAAGTTTGAACCCTGGATCGTCAATCTCCCAATCATTTTCATCAGCCATAGGTTGTATGTTTTCTGCATAAGTTGCAGCAAACTTGTCCATGGAGAAATAGTTGTCAACATATGTCTCTTTTTCAGCTTCGCTGCCTCTAAGCTTTAAGACGAAGTACAGTGCATGGTGACATGGCAGACCAGTAATTTGCCACTCTCTGCATGAACAAGTCTTGTTTCCAATGTCTATAGTGTACCTCCGTTCAGTTCCATGCTTGTATTCTACATAAACCTCAGCCAATGTTCTGGAACTTCTGACCATCCTCATATTTATCATTCTCATTACCCTGGTTCTTGCATTCAGTAACATAACCACCTTTGGAACTATTTTATGGCCTAAAAAATTCTTGCACAAATTCTTTGCCTTAAATCTATCTTCACCATTATGCACTATCTTATTGCATCCAAAAAAATAACAATTCCAAGTGTCTTCATTCCCGAAATCTTAGCATTGAAACTCTCTGCCAAATTATTGCAAACAAAATCCACCTTGCTTAACTCACCAAACTTGCTTCTGGTCCATAGCTTGGTGTGATGTTCTTCAAGGTATTTTTTCACCTTTGGCACTACATACATGTTCTACAAGTAAGTGGCATGCGTGCTTGGGGTGTTTCTGTATGTTGATCGCCACAAGTCCTCTTCAAAGATCTTTCCTTTGAACTTCTTCGTGAAGTTAGTAGTGAGGTGCCGCATGCATTCCCTATGCTCAACCCTAGGAAACATAGCATCAACAGCATTCTCAAGACCCTCGCATGCACTAATGTGTATCACCAAGACTTCATGGTGACCAATTACTGCCCGTACTCTCTGCATGAACCATGTCCAGCTTTCATTTGATTCACCCTCAGGAATATCATAAGCTACTGGTAGAAACCAATTATGCGCGTCCAAAGCACAAGCAAAAGCAACATGTCCCCTGAACTTCCCTTTAAAGAAGTTGTGCCTATTGCCAAGTATGGCCTGCAGCCATCTAGGAACCCCTTCCAGCATGCCTTCAGGCAGACAAAACATCTCCTAAAGCATTTCTTATCTGCCTGCTTATACCTGACCCCCCTTGTGACCTTTTCTCTTCCTTTCACAACCTCGCAATCGATGTCAACAACACTACCAGGTGATGTTTTCTCTACCTGAGCTTTGAAACTATACAACATGTGAACATTGTCATTCCACTTGCCTTGAATGAAGTCTAGATCCATCTCCTTCCCATCAAAGACATTGTGGTAAGGAATCAGAACATTAAACTTTTTACTAATCTTTGCTCTGAGTTTTGTATGTCCAATGTTATGATCCTGCCTCACCCAGTCAAGTACAGTAGCAACAATCCACTTGGTAGTCGTCGGTCTAGTTTTATCACTTAAAGAAGTATTAGGGCAGTTGTGTTTCTTCGTGTTTACTTTGATCTACATTCGATAAGAATCCAAATAAGTCAGAGCTAATTATCAGCAGAATAAATATGACAAAGAATGAAACTAAATGTAGCTATTGCAACCTGAAATGGGTGTCCACCCCGCATTGGAGATGCATGTAATATCCATTTACACTCATTACTTTCTCTACAATGCACCCTAAATCTCTTTTAGTCACTCTTTTCAATGATAAATTCGAACCCAACTCTGATTGCATAGGTTGCAACTTCATATCTGTAGTCCTCCACATTCTCAAAGACAGTCCCCTCATCAATTGTAGGATTGTCCCTGTCAAAGTGTATCACTGTCCTATCCTCATCTTCATCATCGTATCTACATCCCATTTCCACATCTTCACATTCCTCTTCCTCATCAGGCCCATAGTTAGGCTCAAAGTTCGAATAAACCAAATATTCCCTACTCTCCATCCTATCAGGGTCAGCAGCCATGTCTGGATTTGCTTTCTCATCATCGTCCGCACTGCCACACATTTTAGTGTCTTCATGCTCGCTTGACAAAGCATCATTCTCAAGGACAAGTTGTACAAACATCCTGCGGTTACCAACACATATCATTTCCATCACCACGGGACTAGAAACGCTAATTGGGGTATGCAGAAAAGGAATCACAGTTCATACACTTCAATGGGGACGCATGGCACCTTCTCTAGGCTCCATACCTCCAAGGCTCTACACCCTGCTTACTCTTCCCCTATTTCGTTCTCCTCTATGCTCTCCAGACTTGAAGGAGATTCTATGCTCTCTAGCCGCGCAGGACCCATCTCCGAGTTCTCAAGCCTCACAGGATCCATCTCCGAGCGGGATCCGGATCACCAGCATCATTGGGCGCCTAACCCAATGGCCGACTCTCGGTTTTCATTTCCAGACGCGCCTGGGCGATGGACAAAGGCAAGGAGACAGGGTAGGGAGGGGAGGGGACATGAGGGGATGGCAGGGAGGGGAGGGCGGGAGGACGACGGCCCAAGGGGAGGACAAGAGCGGTGCATGACTGAAAGGAGTGGCGGTGGCAGGAGTAGAGGAGCGGAGCAAAGCTAGTTGCGACAGAACATGGAAAATTGCACAATAATGTGTTGGTGGGCGGCACTAGCCCTCGAACCTGGGATGCACGCCGTCGATGGTGGAGGAGGCGGGCCCACCAGTCACAAAACATGTCATGTCATCATCCCTTGTTTCTGATGCCCTTTAAAAAAACAAAACACGCCACTTCGTCATCCCTTGTTTCTGATGGTGTTGCTACAATTCGACGGTTCATAGTGTCATAGAAATAATATCGTATACACATAAGGGCACGGTCGCCAAATTTTCTAAAATGGAACCCGGTCTCCTACCTGTCCTGGTACATTGCCCGATGAGTTGGATAGCCACGACCGATCTTTTTAATATGTTCGCACTCTTATGCTCAGAAGGGAAATAAAGATTGAGCGGTTAATGCAATGAGTGTCGAATTATTACCCTCTCAGGAAATGGGAGATGATTATTTTCACGCATGCCCATAGTCCAAACCTACTGTCAGTATGTCACTCCCCTTCTCCAACAAATCACAGTTCACCTTGCGCAGCTCCACCACGCCGCACTACCTAGGGTAACATGGCCCCGCCTAAGAAGCCGTCGCCGTCGTGAAAACCACTGAAACTGGGGTATTTAGCCCCTCTAAGGCAGGCCATGAAGCTCTACTTCAAGGTCGGTCTCCCATTGCCCTGCTAGGCGGGTGATGTTGCCAAATGTGCCGAATCGGCTGCAGCGGCGGCGCCAGCGTCGTAGGCGCCGGATGCAGCGAGCAAGGCCAAGAGAGCGCTATTGAGAAATCGTGCGGTGGCATTACGGTGTGCTCTAGGCTGGGGGGACAAGGTACGTATCAAATCGTTCATGAGAGTATGCCACCAAGGGTACACACCCTCGAACAGGGCAGCATCAAGGTATAGGAAATCTCGCATCCATGCTTCGGTGCAGGCTACCTTACCGCAGTGGGGGAGGCTAGGAATACGCCATCTACGGCAAAGACGCTCCATCCAACACACCATCGGAGGACGTACCACGGTGGTGACCAAGCTTCTACACTCAGCATGTTGGATTGTTCGACAGCTAGAGTCGGCAGCGGGCATCATCTCAGCGCCGAAATTCAGGTTCCAGTTCACACAGACCTACGATCCAAAAAAGAAAATGCTGAATTTCAGTTTCAAAGAAATCGTTGCAGCGGCGCGGATCGTCCAACTGAGCTGGGACTGGCACGCAAAGCGGTCATGCATGAACAATGCAGATTTCTTGAAGTTTGGCGGGAAGGCAATAGATCAGTTTGGGTTAAATGATCAAAGAACTTACGTCCTCTCAAGGCAATTGGCCAGCCAACATTTCTGGTGGAGATCTGTAGTTTCTTCAGTGTAGAATAATTAAGTTCGGACCAAAGAATGGCTTTTGTAGATGAAATGATGACGCATTGTTCTATAAACTAGTAGGAAGTTTAGCCCACTTTTGTGCAGATATAAGACCCATTTGTGTGGAAGTACTACTGTTGTAAACAAATACTATCAAGTATCTATTTCCTTCAATTACTACTCGTGGTTAAATCCAGTTAACTGCCTTTTTTATTCCAGAAAGATAAAATTCAGATGATAGTTTATGTACAGATTTTGCGTCTGTTGTCTGTGTGGTAAACCATTTTTCATTTGTCTTGTGCTGTCTGCAAAATGGTCCTACAGTTCAACATGTTACAAATCTAGCTACCTTGTACTGCAGTTCAACGTGTTACAAAGCAGAATAAATCTATCCAAGTGTTGTCAACAAACATCAAAATAATAGGAAGGGCATAAATGCCCTTTCAATCTTCCCCTTTTTGGTGTTCGATGACAACCCAAGGATTTGCATATAGGATAGGTAATAATTTTCATAATAGGAGATTTACAAAATATAGTAAGGCTCCCCCTAGATGTGTGACAATTTTTAGTTTTGCATTTGAATACAAGATCGCACAACCTAGGATCATACCCTCACTAGATTTTGAAGCTAACAAGTTATGACATGATATAATAACAAGTAGATCAATAAGCTAGGTATAACATAGTCATTAACATAACCGGGTAAGCCTGTCACAACACACATAATGGAGTTCAACACAACATAGTACTCAAACAAGTAAGATAAAGACACAAAGCTTCAAAGAGGGAAATCGAAATAATGTGAAGCTCGTGTACCCATGCAAATCCCCGGTAGCAACCTAATAAAGGGGCTACTTCTCCCCCTTTGGCATCGACGCGCCAAAAAGGGAAAACAGCACAACTAAAGCGTCCCAAAGCCAGCTCTAGCCACTGTAGTTGTGCAGGAGTCAGTATGGATCTCCAGGTCCCGCTTCTGATTATTGATCTGAGAGGAGTCTCAATCATGTCTGCATTATTCGCGAACCATAGGGTGACACACTGAAGGGTTGCCAGACACAATTTAGGAGCACATATGTTTCAGACAAAAGGTTTGCAAAGCGCAGGAAATGTTTCGATAGAAATAGGAATTGTTTTGATAGAAACCGGAACTGTTTCGGGTGAAATTGCAGAAAGTGGTTCTGCATGTGATATTGAAATGTTACAAGGGTTTTATGTGAATGTTTGTTAATTAAAGTAATTAACAAAATTCTGAATAAAATAAATAAAAGAGTTTTATTAAATTGAGAGTTGCATTTAATTTGGTGGAAATTAAATACATGTGAGTGGGATTTTGGGTGGAGGCCATCTTTATGTGAGTGGAGGTTCACCACATGAATGAAGGAGGGGAGGAGTCCCCCCCTCATGTGCCGGCTATGGGAGGGGAGGGGTCTCCCTCCCTCCTATAAAAATCCCCCCTCTCCCCTCTCACAAACCACACCTCCTCGTGAAGGATCTCTCTCCCCCTCTAGATATTCCCATATGGTCTCGGATTAGCGAGATACATGTTCCCGGTGGCCTTGCGTCTAGAAGGAGTTGCTGCTTCCGCTGATTTGCTGGAGCGAGGAGGTGGAGGTTGTCCGGTAGCTTGAACGTGTGTGCAAGGACAGATGCGCTGCTGATTTGCGGCGCTCGGACTTCCACACGATCTTGAGATCGGCAAGCGTACGACTACATCAACCACGAGTTCCTACTCGTTAACAAAACTCGTTGTCTTCGATGGTAAGTTCTTCATGGATGTATGTCCACCCGTTGCTCTGTATCTAGTAGATAGATCTTGGCGTATAGTTCTCATTGTAGGAAAAATTTTGTTTTCTATGCTGCGGACCCAAAAGTGGTATCAGAGCCTGATCTATGCGTAGGTGCTTTGCACGGGTAGTACACATAAGTTTATATGTGGGCGATGATGATCATGTTATTGCATCTTCTATGTATTTTGGATATTGGTGGCATAGTGGGATGAAGCGGCCTGAACCAACCTTACATGTCATCGTACATGAGACCGGTTCCACGACTGAAATGCAACTAGTTTTGCATAAGTGGCTAGCGGGTGTCTGTCTCTCCTACTATAGTTAAATTTACAACGAGTTGCTAATAACTTGGTTATCCTCGTGGTGGTTCATGTTCGTAGGTAAGACCACGTAAAACTTGCAATTGATAAATTAGAGGCGTCTAGTTCAGATCGTTGATGGGCTAGTGTCTTGATATGGTATTGTTGTAAGTAGATGTATGATAGATACTCTTACAACTCACTTATAGTGTAAGTTCCATAGACCTTGGCCTTACACACAAAGGAATGATAGAGATCATACCACGATGCAAATGATAGAGATCAAATGCTTGGACCGTATCATCTCACTTCACACATTAGATGTTAGCATCTTATATTGCTAGTTTGGCGTTTTTGGTAGCATTATAAGATGATCCCTCATTTAGATATCAAGATAAAATGTGTTCTTACTTAAGTATGCACCATTTTGTGGATCATGTTTTGAGGCATCACGTGATGATCGGGTGTTTTCGACTCTACGCTTTCATACAACGGGTGTAAGATAGTTTTACACACGCGAATACTAAGGTTCTTACTTGGCGAGCCTAGCATGTACAGACATGGCCTCCGAAAACGGACCGAAAGGTTAAGCATGAGTCATATAGTTGATATGATGCCCATATAGATGCTCTCCTTTGAAGCTACACCGACTCACGTGATGATCGGACTTGGTGTAGTGGATTTGGTTCATGTAATCACCCAAAAGGACACGAGGGATGTCGTTTTTGAGTGGGAGTTAATTAGTAATTTGGATTAGTTGAACTCAATCTATCATAAACTTAGTCTAAATATACTTTACAAATTCTGTTGTAGATGGCACCACCTGCTTTTAATTTCAATGTGTTCAAGGAGAAAGAGAAGCTTGCTGCGAATGGTAGCAACTTCACCAACTGGGCTATGAATTTGAGGATTCTCCTCACTACTGCACAGAAGCAATATGTGCTAGAGGCGCCGCTAGGCCCCCACCATCTCCTGATGCCCCTGACGAGGAAAAGAATGTCTATATAACTTGTCAGGAGGACCACAACTTAGTTCATTGCGGCATACTATATGGGCTAGAGCCAGAACTTCGAAAATGTTTCGAAAATGGCAATGCCTTTGATACCATGGGAGAATTGAAAATGATTTTCGATACCCATGATGCCATAGAGAGTTATAATGCTTCTGAAAAGTTCTTTAGCTGCATGATGGAGGAGAACAGCTCCGTTAGTGAGCATGTACTCAAAATGTCTGGGCACGCTGGTAAGCTTGTGTCCTTGGGAATAACGATTCCCATTGATTTAGGCATACATCGTGTTCTCCAATCTCTGCCACCTAGCTACAAGAGCTTCATGGTGAACTATAATATGCAGGGCATGAAGAAGTCTCTTCCCGAGCTTCTATCAATGCTTAAGACTGCAGAAGTGGAGATTAGGAAAGAACATCAAGTGTTGATGATCAATAAGACCACCGATTTCAAGAAGGACAAGAAAGGCAGGCAGAAGGGAAAGAAGGGCGGAAAATCTGTTGCTGCACCTGAAAAGAAACCCTGAGCTGGCCCTAAGTCTGACACCGAGTGTTACTATTGCAAGGGAACTGGCCATTGGAAGTGCAACTGCCCCAAATATTTGGCGGACAAGAAGGCCGTCAAGGCAAACAAAGGTATATATGATATACATGTTATTGATGTGTACTTAACTAGTACTCGCAGTAGCACCTGGGTATTTCATACAGGATCAGTTGCTAATATATGTAACTCGGTTCAGGGACTGCGGAACAAGCGACAACTATCAAGGGATGAGGTCACGATGCGAGTCGGCAATGGATCAAGAGTTGATGTGATCACCGTCGGAACGTTGCCTCTCCATATGCCGTCGGGATCAGTTATAAACCTGAATAATTGTTATTTGGTGCCTGCACTGAGCATGAACATTGTATCCGGATCGTGTTTGATGCAAAGTGGTTATTCATTTAAGTCTGAAAACAATGATTGTTCGATTTATATGAATAATATCTTTTATGGTCATGCACCTGTGTTGAATGGTTTATTTCTGTTGGATCTCGATAGTAGTATTACACATATTCATAATGTTGATGCTAAAAGGATTAAACTTGATAATGATATATCTGCATATATGTGGCACTGCCGTCTAGGTCATATTGGCATTAAACGCATAAAGAAACTCCATTCTGATGGACTTTTGGAATCACTTGATTTTGAATCATTTGATACATGTGAGTCATGCCTTATGGGCAAGATGACTAGAACGCCGTTTTCCGGTTCAATGGAACGGGCGACAGATTTATTGGAAATCATACATACTGATGTGTGTGGACCAATGAGTGTGTCGGCGTGAGGTGGATATCGTTATTTTGTTACTTTCATGGATGATTTGAGTAGATACGGGTATATATATTTGATGAAACATAAGTCTGAAACCTTTGAAAAGTTAAAGGAATTTCACAATGAAGTGGAAATCATCATAACAGAAAGATAAAATTTCTGCGGTCCGACCATGGAGGAGAGTATCTTAGTTACGAGTTTAGCACACATATGAAAGACTGTGGAATAGTTTCACAACTTACGCCTGCCGGAACACCACAATGTAATGGTGTGTCAGAACGTCGTAAGCGTACTTTATTGGATATGGTTTGATCTATGATGTCTTTGACTGTCTTGCCACTGTCATTTTGGGGTTATGCACTAGAAACCGCTGCATTCACTTTAAATAGGGCACCATCTAAATCCGTTGAAAAGACACCGTATGAATTATGGTTTGGAAACAAACCTAAGCTGTCATTTCTTAAAGTTTGGGGATGCGATGTTTATGTGAAGAAACTTCAACCAGATAAACTCGAACCCAAAGCGGAAAAATGCGTCTTCATAGGATACCCTATGGAAACGATTGGGTATACCTTCTATCACAGATCCAAGGGCAAGGTTTTTGTTGCCAAGAATGGATCCTTTCTTGAGAAGGAGTTTCTCACAAAAGGTGTAGTAGTCGGAAGGTAGAACTCGACGAGGTTATTGAACCTTCTCTTCATGAAATGGCGAGTAGCACAGCACCGGAAGTTGTTTCGGAGTTGACTTCACCTAATGAGGAGAGAACTAATGATATGGATCATGAAACTCCGAAAGAGGACACTATCGAACCTCGCAGGTCAAGCAGGACAGGTGCAGCTCCTGAACTGTATGGCAACCCTGTTATGAATTTCATGATTGATGAAATAGATGACCCTGTGACGTATGAAGAAGCGATGATGAGCCTGATTCCAACAAATGGCTAGAAGCCATGAAATCCGAGATGGAATCCATGTACGAAAACCAAGTTTGGACCTTGGTGGACTTACCTCACGATCGAAAGGCCTTTGAGAATAAATGGATTTTCAAAAGAAAAAACTAATGTTGATGGTAATGTGACCATTTGTAAGGTTCGACTTGTCGCAAAGGGGTTTCGACAAATTCAAGGAGTTGACTATGATGAGACATTCTCTCCTGTAGCGATGCTTAAGTCGGTTAGGATTATGTTAGCAATTGCTGCATATTTCGATTATGAAATATGGCAGATGGATGTCAAAACTTCGTTCCTCAATGGTAATATTGAAGAAGAGTTGTATATGATAAAACCTAAGGGTTTTGTCGATCCTAAGGATGCTGGTAAGGTATGCAAGCTTTAGCGATCCATCTATGGACTGAAGCAAGCATCCCGGAATTGGAATCTCTGCTTTGATGAGGTGATCAAAGAGTTTGGATTTGTCCAAACTTATGGAGAGGCTTGTATTTACAAGAAAGTGAGTGGGAGCAATGTGGCATTTCTAATATTATATGTGGATGACATATTACTGATTGGAAATTATATAGATCTTTTAAACAGTGTTAAAAGTTATCTAAATAGCAAATTTTCGATGAAAGACCTTGGTGAAGCTTCATATATATTAGGCATTAAAATCTATAGAGATAGATCAAGACGCCTAATTGGGCTATCGTAGAGTACATACCTTGATAAGATATTAAAGAAGTTTAATATGGACGGAAGTAAGAAGGGGTTCTTACCTATGTTGCAAGGCAAGACATTGAGTAAGACTCAAAGTCCGGCTACGGTAGAAGAAAGAGAGATAATGGATAAGATCCCCTATGCCTCGGCCATAGGCTCTATAATGTATGCCATTCTATGTACAAGACCGGATGTGGCACATGCTATTAGTTTGACTAGTAGGTACCAATCTGATCCAGGTTCGGAACACTGGATAGCGGTCAAGAATATCCTTCAGTACTTGAGAAGAACTAAGGATATGTTTCTTGTATACGGAGGTGAAGAAGAGCTAGTCGCTAAGTGTTATGTCGATGCTAGTTTTGACACTGATCCAGATGACTCTAAGTCTCAATCTGGATATGTATTTCTCTTCAATGGAGCAGCAGTTAGTTGGAGGAGCTCCAAACAACCTGTGGTGGCTGGATAAACGATGGAGGCGGAATATGTTGCTGCTTCAAAAGCGGCGCAGGAAACGGTTTGGATGAAGGAGTTCATAACGGAACTAGGTGTGGTTCCTAGTGCGTTGGACCCAATGGTGATCTATTGTGACAACAATGGAGCCATAGCCAACGCCAAGGAACCAAGGTCTCACAAGAATTCCAAGCATATTAAGCGTCGGTTTCACTCCATCCGCGAGCATGTCAAGGATGGAGATATAAAGATTTGTAAAGTGCACACGGACCTGAATGTAGCAGATCCGTTGACTAAAGTACTCCCTAGGGCAAAACATGATCAACACTAGAACTCCATGGGTGTTAGATTTATCACTATGTAAACTAGATTATTGTCTCTAGTGCAAGTGGGAGACTGAAGGAAATATGCCCTAAGAGGAAATAATAAAGTTGTTATTATGTATTCCTTGTATATGATAGATGTTTATTTTGCATGCTATAATTGTATTGATAGGAAACGTCAATTCATGTGTGTTTAATAAACAAAAAGGGTTCCTAGTTATGCCTCTCTTATAGACTAGCTTGTTGATTAACAAGATGATCAAGGTTTCCTGATCATGGACATTGGATGTTGTTAATAACAAGGTCACAGCATTTGTGAAATGATGTGATGAACATTCATCCGAAGTATAGCATTACTATCAAGTCATTATGTTTATATTCCTATAACATCATACGAAGTAGTCTTAGTCCTTAGACCATGAGATCATGTTAATTGCTGACACCAGAAAAGTATCTTGATAACATCAAACGTCACACCGTAACAGGGTGACTATAAAGGTGGGTTCAGTGCTATGAAGGTGTTATGTTGAGGCTCATGGATCAAGAGTGGAATTTGTCAATCCCGATGACGGATAGATATACTCTGGGCCCTCTCGGTGATATCACATTAAGATATCTTGCAAGCAAGTGATGTGATCACTAGAATGTTATATCACGGGAACGAGAAAAGAGTGCATGTTGATAACGAGATCAAACTAGGTATTTAGATACCGATGATCGAATCTCGGACATGTATTATATCATGAGTCAAAGGGATTAAATTACTAGCGTTGAAGGTTCTCACGATCACAAAAGTCATCGTTGAATGTGCAGGAGTAAGTATGGATCTCCAGGTCCCGCTTCTCATTATTGATCTAAGAGGATTCTCAATCATGTCTGCATTATTCGCGAACCGTAGGGTGACACACTTAATGGTTGCCGGACACCATTTAGGAGCACATATGTTTCAGACAAAAGGTTTGCAAAGCGCGGGAAATGTTTCGATAGAAACAGGAATTGTTTCGATAGAAACCGGAACTATTTCAGGTGAAATTGCAGAAAGTGGTTCTGCATGTGATATTGAAATGTTACAAGGGGTTTTATGTGAATGTTTGTTAATTAAATTAATTAACAAAATTCTGAATAAAATAAATAAAAGAGTTTTATTAAATTGAGAGTTACATTAATTTGGTGGAAATTAAATACATGTGAGTGGGATTTTGGGTGGAGGCCATGTTTATGTGAGTGGAGGTTCACCACATGAATGAAGGAGGGGAGGAGTCCCCCCCCTCATGCGTCGGCTATGGGAGGGGAGGGGTCTCCCTCCCTCCTATTTAAAGCCCCCCTCTCCCCTCTCACAAACCACACCTCCTCATGAAGGATCTCTCTCCCGCTCTAGATATTCCGCCATGGTCTCGGATTAGCGAGATACATGTTCCCGGTGGCCTTGCATCTGGAAGGAGTTGCTGCTTCCGCTGATTTTCTGGAGCGAGGAGGTGGAGGTTGTCCGGTAGCTTGAACGTGTGTGCAAGGACGGATGCGCTGCTGATTTGCGGCGCTCGGACTTGCACACGATCTTGAGATCGGCAAGCATACGACTACATCAACCACGAGTTCCTACTCATTAACAAAACTTGTTGTCTTCGAGGGTAAGTTCTCCATGTATGTATGTCCACCCGTTGCTCTGTATCTAGTAGATAGATCTTGGCGTATAGTTCTCATCATAGGAAATTTTTTGTTTTCTATGTTGCGGACCCAACAAGATCTCCGGCAGTAAGGACGAGAAGAAGAAGACACGTCCTCATACATGGACCAGTCCACACGTCCCTGACTCCAGTAATGTAACACCCCAGCATTAGAGTTTAGAAATAAGTTGAACACAGGTGTGTGCATTGCATTCATGCATAAGAAAATCCGATGAATTTTCACGCAAAACTAAAGAAGCCAGTGAGGGATCGGGATCTCTCTTGTTCTAATGGAAACATCTAGGCATGTGCTATAGACTTCGACATGACCTCTATTGTATCTTTGTGTTTAAGGGGAATCATTTCATATTTGAAAATACAAATGATTAAATTGAATTCAAAAGAAATTTTAATTAGATTATAAATAAAGAAATGAGTTATTGAATTCATTAATGTTATATAAATATTACAATGAATAATACATAAGACTTAATAATGGAAAATGATAATCTTTATTATTATATATATACATATAGTATTATTGTTCTTTTACAATAAAAGAATGAAAATAAACTACAGGAAACAAATAAATAGAAAAAGGAATTACAGAAACGAAATAACTAAAAGAATTCTTTATTACAAAACAATAGATATATTACAATGTCTTTTACAAAGGAATAAGTAAATTACAAAAGAATAAAGAAAACACCTATAACTAAATTCCTACATCTAGTAAAGATCTTTCTGTATTTCCTCTTGGTACCTGAAAACAAAGACTAATAAGACAAAAAGAAAGCGGTTAGAGTTAATTAGTGTGCTCTCAGTTTTGCAATGAAATGCATTGCTATTCACATCATTGAGCAGAGTAAAAGAGGGTCCAAAGAGTAGTATTTGTTCTTATCCAGATTTTTGCCTTAGACTATATGCATCACTGGCCTAAGAGAGGGGCAAGTTTCACTAGATTAGTAAAAGGAAAAAGGTAAAAACCCCAAGAAATATCAGGATGTACTTGATCTAATCCACACCTAGCAATAGACAGGCAGGCAGCTTACACTACAACATGTAGCTGCTGTGATGTCAACACCTCAGGGCAGCACCAGGTAGTATTCAAAAAGGAACCAACCATAGCAGCTCAGCTAGAAGCTGATCGATATCTCTCCTTAGATCCATTGCTCTACACCCACCATCAACTATTCCATTTCCACAAGCTCATCCACACATATTCTTGCCATGTTCAAAGAAGTAACACAAGCAGCAGTAGCAAGGAAAGATGTGATCAAGATTCACATCAGGAACTCAAGGAAGAGGAGGTTCATGTGAAGAAAAGGGCAGCGACAGCTGCACTAGAAGGAGATAGAGGAGCAAGCCACAAACGTTCATAAAAGCTGGTCAGGATCAACCACTCAGCCATCCCCAATAAGATCCAAGAAACCTTCACAGTAATAGGTAATTATCCATCTTCATAGAATATGTTCTTAGCAGATCCATGAGGAAAATAAAGTGTGGTGAAAAGATATCCTCAGATATGCATACAGTGCTATGCAAAGATCATCACAGGGATACTTAGGCAGCATAAAGCATTTGTTCTTATCCAATAGCAGCCTTAGCCTATGCATCATTGGCAAGGGGGTCTTGGCATCATTTTTATGTTGTAGATCATCAAGATCTGCTGCTGATTACAAAAACAAGGTGAGATTAACTATGCATCCAAATACATAGTGATGAATCACTGTTGTGCACACTCTTATGAGGCACCACAGTAGCAAATCATCAAGATAGAGGCTATATGGTTAACCAGATTGTTCAAATCACTTGTCCCCAAATAAAGTAAAGCCCACAATTAATCCCTAACTGAATTCATCATAAAAGAAAACCATCTTATGCCAGCAGTACTTACAAGCACCAACAAAAGCATGCATAGGTAAGTAACATCATTTGATTACAAGAATCATCTGAATATTTTACTGTCATGTTGATAGTAATAGAAAGGCATGGGCAAACTATGCCTACAGAGCATATCCTCTTAGAAGAGAATTATTCCTCAAAATCAAACAGCAAAGCAACTAGATTATGCCCATAAAGTATGGCAAGCTCATCTACAAAGGCCACAAGCCACAAGCCTTGTACATAGGGTCTAGTCAACAGCTTAGAGAATCAATCTCACAACATAATAAATAAATTAAATCATTTTCCTAGTAATAAAGAAAGGAATCATCTGAAGAAATACAAAAATCTTGAATAAGGGACTATGATCATTACTGAACCATAGGTTCAGATCACCATGTGGATTCCACATATAAAGCCAACCCATCATTTACCATCTGCAAATCATCAGTAAGTAGATTACAACATCTTCCCAGGAAGATCCTACCAGCAATCATTCTTATTTGATGCTCCACATAGACAACAAGATTCAGATTTAACACACATTGAACCAGAAGGTTTAGTAAATCTGTAGATATGTAAATGCTACATATAACAGATATTTGCTCTAGGTGAACCAGAGCAAAGTTCAAGAATAAGGCTATTAGATCAATTGATAGAACTAAGATCATGTGTTGTCATTACCCCACATGAATTTATGAATAAACCATTGAACCAAAGGTTCAGTAAACATAAGCTTCAGTATGTTAGAAGATCCAAGTAACATATGATCTAGGTCAATAATATGCTTAGATATATAAAATCAATAGTAAATCTTAGATTGCACAACTGGTTGCAAGATCAGTGTTCAGGCAGAGGGGGAAGGAACCCTAAATTAGAGTAATCATCTGAGTGAGAATACAAGGGCAAATGGGAGAAAGAAGTAGAAGAAGAAGATCACCTACCTGGTGGTAAGCCGTAGCTCACCGAGGAGGAAGCAGAAATGGTGTAGGGAACCTAACTGTATGACGGCACAAGGAGCGTCGGTGGCACTGCTACCTGCGCCGAGCCGCACGCCGCAACCACCACCACCACAACAGCAACAACACGGCTTCACCTAGACCCTAGTACACCATCATCTTCCCTACAGCAGGGTCGTGGGATGGCGGCGTAGGACGCCGGGGTTGCATCAACCACTGACATCCTGCCGGCGTCGGGGTTAAGGTCGTCGTGAGGGAGCAGCAGGAGGCGGGCCTTGACTTGGAGGCACATGTCGGTGATGGCAAGGACTAGGGTATGTCGGGTCATCACGTCCTTAGCGTTGGCGACCCAAGCCGTAGGGGCTAGGGTTTCGTGGAGGCGTCGACGGGGAAGCAGAGCAACAGCGAGGCGACATGAATTGATGGAGGAGATCGAGCTGGGGACTTGTCGGCAGGTAGCGGTGCTGGATTTGGCCGGCGACGCTCCGGAGCGGCGCTAGCGGCGACGCACCATGCGGGTAGAGAGAGGAACGAGAGGATCGAGTGTGTGCGTGTAAGTGAGAGGAGAGAGGAGATGTGTTGGGTTGGGGTGGGGTTTGACCCCAGGCCCAACTGGGCTTGTTTGGTCTTAACAAGCCCATGGGCCAGAGTTAGTTTTATAGGAAAAGAAAAAATGAATATTTCAAAATAACTAATAAACCAAATGCGAAATTCCAAAAATAACCCTAGAAGAATTTTAGCCCTAGAAAAATATAGAAAAATCCTAAAAATACATATAACATATTGGAATGATCACAAAAATAATATCTACCTAGGAAAAATATAACATTGTTTGTTTGAGTAAAATAAAATGCAAATAAATATTAACACCATTAAAACCTAAGTGAAATTTCACAAAATAAGGAAAAGTCCTAAAAATGAATAAAAATCAGTTTTGCATATGAAAATAAATATACTATTATATAAAAATACTAACTTAATTTTTTTCAAATAAAACTTGAAGCAAATATTTAAAGATATATAATCCTTTGTGTAATTTTATAAAAATAAGGATAACACCTAAAATTAAATAAAATTCACTTCTAAGATCTTAAATAAGTATGTTTTACTAAAAAATACTAATTATATCATTCTAACACATTCTAAGATTCTTAAGTAATAAATCCTTATTTATTATCTATTTGGTAAATTCTTTAAAAACATTCCTTAAATAAGAAATAATCACAATTTTCCAAAAAACCTTAAATCTTTTACAATTAAATACTACTTCCAAAAACCAGAACTTGTGTCTATAATAATACTTAAAAGTAAATTATTAACTTTTAAGAAAACTCTTTAAAACCATAACTTCAAGATAAACCAACAATTTGAATAAATTTTAATCATTATTCACTTATAACAAAAATGAATGTTATTTATCTCTTAACTAGTTTTAAACATGATTTCAAACATTAATAGATTATTAAAATCATCTAAATATACTTTATTTAATAAGACAAATTATATTCATAATAACAAATCATATGTAAACTCATCATTCACTTAAGCTGAAAGTGAATGATCTCATACCTTTAAACATGCTTATTGAAGGATTTAAAACTTATTAATACTTTTAAACACATCACACCTAGATCTACTTATATTTTAAAGTTAACTTTGGTACACCAAGTCATGCATAATGCCTAAAGAATATTTATGTTTTTATAGTTAACTTTTGTCTATTCCAAATTAAGTCATAAGGCTTCTCAAACCCACTCTTATCAGATAAGCGCAAACAATATGGATCACACTCGATTAACCACAAAGATTGTTTAAATCTTAACAAAGAAATCTTTTCTTCAAAAGTTATTTGTTTTACCACTTCAAACAGCAATCTTATAATAAGTCCTTTAACTCTTAACAACTTAATATAATAATTCCCATCATAAGTACAAGATAGCAATTCACCTAAATCTTAGAATGCTATTATACTCCATTTTTATACTTTGCATGTTAAACACTTAAATGATTTTACCTTGTAAAATATCCTTTTCCTAAAAGGTTATTCTTTTAAGAAACATTAAAAGTAATCGTTCAGCATTTCTATAAAGGTTCTAATTGATTAATAATCTTGCTTAAGAAATCTTTTATATACCATGCCCCACTTGAGTGTTTTACTCTTGTATGCTACTTATTGTACTTACATGTTATTTCACACACTTTCACAAGCCTTAAGAAGAAGCATAAGTGTGAGATTAATCTAAAAGTGCAACACATTCCAAAGAAGTCATCACAAGCCCCAAAACCCAAATCATAGACAATTAGTCCGGGGATTTGCGTTTATCAAATTGCATTACATTATTTATGCATAATTGCATCTTGCTTCTTTAAACATTTGTCCTTACCGGACCAATGATGCTCTTTCAGAATTTGGATCTCCTATTATCTTGAAGACCGTGAGTGCATAATCTTGCAATCACAAAAGGAAAGTTCACAACTTGCTCATGTCCTTTGATCATTTTCTATCAAATGCTTGTAACTCAAATGTTGTCATCACCTGCATTTCAAAAAGGTCAGAAAAACACTATTTTCATAATAATATGATTATGGATTATTTACCAAATGGTAATAATCTATTGATATAGTTCTAGTGGTAAAGGAACATAATATCTAGGACTTAACAACCAATGTCGCCAGTGATTCTAGCGTTGTATATTACGCGTTAACCATGCGATTTGGAATGGGGCGGAGAAGTAAGCTATATATTCTTCCTCCCGCATTCATCCGGATGGCCAGGTCGTGGCTATTATCCTCGTACCTAGAATTTATTGGTAATTCATAGAGGATATGTAGCATATGGGTGGGAGCCCTCAACGTCCCACGATATTTCTGGCATCTGACGGTCTGTACTAACCATTGCCGTAATTCAAGATGTGGGCATGGCATAAACCAAGTGGACATGCGGGGTCACGAAGGGGGCAGTGATTAGCTTGGATCTTAGACTGGCCCCATACCAAGGAAGTATGGACGAGCCTAT
Organism: Avena sativa; assembly: GCA_916181665.1. Taxonomy (NCBI): domain Eukaryota; kingdom Viridiplantae; phylum Streptophyta; class Magnoliopsida; order Poales; family Poaceae; genus Avena; species Avena sativa. The sequence continues at coordinate 418,911,846 of OV702289.1, read as the reverse complement.
AACTCGGATGTGCAACAAAGCTAAGGTCTCTCATGGGTAAAGCAACGCACCTCTGCAGAGTGTAAGAACTATGACATGTTACTCCCTGTTCCGGGAAGGAGCTACGAACGCGGCAGGAAAGGAACCCCATGAAGGTTCAGGTCAACCTGTGAAGGCTGCCGGACATAGTTTTCAGAATAAAAGCAACCTTTGAAGAAATGTTTACAAAAACCTGCATTGCCTACGACCTATGGTATGTGGCTGTAGAGATAGTGCATCATACACTCCTTTTAGTGAAATTGCTGAGTACGCTCGTACTCAACCGTACCTTCTTAACCCTTGCTAGGTTCTAAGCCATTGAAGATGACGTCAACATCAATTTCTGCTCAAGAAACTATCATCGGTAGCTCAGGTTCTTCAATAAAGTCAATGAATTCAACATATACATCAGCTGAAGTGAAGATAAAGTGTTTATCTAGATAGGAGTAGATTATCTAGCCATAAAACCTATTTTTGTAGAGCATTGCAATAGCAGCAATGGAAAGCCAGATAGTTTCGATACTAGTCTTAGTTACTAGATAGTTCTGAGTTATTATTTCTGGTTTTCTTTGTAAGAAGTTTCTTTCTCTCTCTTTAACCTAGAGTGTTCTTTGGATCTTTTGTAAAGAGTCGAGTTGTAATCTATAGTCATGTCTTGGACCTGCTATGTTTCTGTTGTACCACTCTGAGGGATGTAATACTAGTGAACGGTGTTTCATTGGTGTTATGTCAATGACTATAGTGTACTACATCATGCAATGGTATGCTGGGTCACCGTAGATGGTATCAGAGCATATGCTTTGACCATAGGATTAAAACCCTTTTAGGAAGATCTGTAGGTTGGATAGTGACTATACGAGCCATCTTATCTAAACCAAGACTGGTGATGGTATCCACTTGAGGATAAATGTTGTCACACTTAAGTTGGATGTTCTTACCATCTCTCTAGAGAAATGTCTTTTAGGTGTAGTTCTAAATAGGTGTAACACCACTATGATATCTTAAGTTAGTTAAAATATCAAACAATATTATGGCTAAGACCATGATATCCTATGGAGTAGTATTAGTGATGGAGTCAATATTTAGAATTTCCGTGAAGTACCAGAATCTTACCACTAGTTGATACCACTATACCATATAGGGTAGACCATCAGAGTATGTATAGATACAATTGGAAGTAAATCATGTGGCATTCACTTGAGAATTCCATGTGATGGAGTAGAATTTTGTTAAGAATCATTGATAGTAAGCTAATAAGAAGAGTCATCATGGTGAGATGAGCTCTTTAATCATGATGACTAGGTAAATCTTAACAAGTTCGTGGTGAGAATATCTCCGAGACCATGATAAGTGTGTAATTAGGACTAGTACTTAGCTAATAATCTTGTAACAACAGTAAGAAAAGAGCAGTGTAGTTTTATGATAGAAGTCATAGGTGCCATAATATTACGATAATTATTGCATTAAGGTAGTAGCTATAGTGTTTTTAGTAGTTTTGAGAGATCAGGTGAGGATAGTTTATGATAGAATGGAAAATTGGTAGTCTTTAGTAGTCCCAGAAGAAAGGTAAGAGGTTAGTCAGAACCAAAGTGAGACCACTTTGCTCAAAATTATCCTGTTGCAATTGAGCAATTTGAGTAAATAATGAGACAAAGAGTAGTTTAACCCCTAAATGCTAAGTATCACGAAGTAAATCTATACTAGGAGGTGTCATATACTACACAGCTAAGCCTGAATTCTAGAGGTATTATACTCAACTACTACATTCTAGGCTTAGAATGATGTGTGTTATATGTATTACATTTAGATTTCTTGGTTTTTCTTGGATCTTCTTGATTGACTAGATCTGTACATGAAGTTTGACTTGATGTTCAAATGCATGTTGCATCATCAAGTTATTACTTGATGTTATAGACCTAGATAGAAAGGGGAATTTGTGTAAGGGAGTGACGAGTTCCAAAGATCAAGATGAAAGTTGCATGAAGAAGGAAGATGAATATAAGGAGTATCAACACTATATTGAAGGATGGATCAATCCAAACTTATTATGAGCTGGCAATAAGAAGGAATAGTAGTGTTGAAAAGGGTGTGGACCAACATTAAAAGATGAATTAAAGTTCACTCAAAGTGGGTGGTGTGGCTAAGAAGCTAATGAAGTAGTTGTACCTAGTTCATGGAAGTATCATGAATTAGTTCAAAGAAGAAGTCTTTGAATAAGGGTGGTATTCAAGCTCTGACAATTCAGAGAGAATGCCAATAAGAAGTCGAAAACCCGTAGGGTAAGCCATACACCCAGAAGGATCCGCAACTAGTATCCGTAGCGGGTACCCTATTGGTTTAGCCAATTAGGTAGTCTTTGTATAATTTAAAGAGCATAAAACTTGGCCTAAGTTAGGAGAGACATAAAGAAGTATAAGATTTAAGCGAACGGCTTTCAAGACATTTCAAGAAATCAGGTTCAATAGTGAGGAATAATGTCTAAGAAGATAAAAGTAATACAAGTAACTTTGCAAGATTCATTTCGCGATCCACAACTGTCAACACCCGGATTTTTAATCCCAGATGCCCATTATGCCATACCTCGCAATCCAAGGATTACCATTTTTGCGAGACATAACGGATTGGATATCACAGTACATCATCCATTACATACCATACATAAGGTCTTACACAAATAAGGATCTCATGATCCAGTCTTTAATACAACAAGCAGCAGAAATAAAAGATAGCGTAGCGGTGGGGTCCATCTTCAGGGGCACAGGCAATGCTGACGAAGACAGATAGTCCTAGTTATCATAGCCGTCCTGCTGACCATCATCTTGATAATCTCCTTCATAGTCTGGCCATGATAATAGCCAGGGACAAAACCCATGAGTACTCTTTAAGTACTCGCAAACTACTACTAACAAGGAGTATAATTCTAAGTTAAAGAACTAGAGCTAAGTTTAACTATAAAGTGATGTTTGAAACCTAAGATGAGTTCTGAAGCAAAGAAAGATAAAGTAAAGTTCTAGAATCACTTAAGTGGGAAGCTATTATCATCAACACAACCCTGTTGTGGTCAAGTCAAAGTTCATCATTCATTTCAAGTTATTTAGAAAACATCTGACAACGAAACAGTATGGCCATTCCAACTGTCCATAACCACAGACGCGGCTATTCGAATAGTTTGACACTCTGCAGAGGTGGTACACTTTCACCACAAGATTCGATACATCTGTCAGGGATAACCCTGAATCATCATACTTAGTATGCAGATAATCAAACATAACCTTCCCTTTACACACCCTAGTACAAGCACCTCTCCTATGACCATGGCCTCCCAACCATGACCATCAGTCATCTTGGGCACTGCATAGGTGGACAACATTGAGAGGTAGCCTCGTCTCAAACCTCTCCCGTGAGGGAACTAATACTAATGCATATAAATTTCCAGCTAAGCCTTACCCAATTCAGGTAATGTGGTTGTACGGTAAATTTGGAATGGTATCGCATCCGAATCCAACCATCAATTTTATAAACGGGTTAAGGCTCATGCCTCATCATTTTCATCATCATAAACCAGTTGTGTTTCTCAACACATGTCAAAACATCTCAATAGAATGACTCATCATTCCAAGGTTTTCACAGTTCATTTTCACCAAGTGTTCCCATCTAAAGTGACTCAAGTTTTTGATCTACTCTAAAAGACTAAGTTAAGAGTGTTCACTAAGGTGGAAGGATGGGATCAATCTCATGCCATAGAATGACATATAAAGGTTTCTAAGTAGGTCAAGTTTTATACTTTTTATGCTACCTTCAAAATAAGTAAGGAACTTTGCATACTAAGGGGAGTAAAACTTGTAAGTAAGGCTTAGGGTACTAATAGTTAAAAAGGGGTGTGATCAAAGCATGCCTAAAGCATCCTTGCTCATTCATCTAGCTTAATTCTAGCTTGCTAACAATATCTTGCCTTGGTTGGTGAAGTGGTTGAAGTTTTCTTCTTCTTGGTAGAACTCCTCCTCCTAGTAAGCTTGGTCGGTACTATCTTCTATAAATACATAGGGAGTGCACAATCACCAAACAATACTTAACTATGCTAAGTAGCATTCTAAAACACACAATTGATGATCTATTATCATCACAAACATCACAAGTTTAATTTCAATAGTTTCATCCTTTTTATTTTTAGAAAAGTAACTTCTACTCATTGAAATATTAACTAAAATTTAATATTCACCACCAAAATATGGGATCATATGGACACATGTCCTCACCACATACTCTAACATGTGGGAATGAGATTTAAGGGTTGGATCAATATTACTTTAGTTTAAGTTCTTTATTTAGTGATTTAAAGTGACTAGAAATGCCTATATAGCATTATTTTGGTACTAGTCCAAAGTCACTGCATGTCGACCTTAATATTAGTACATGATTAGATAGATATGATGAAATGTGATTTTTGAGAGTTGGAATCAACTCGAAAGTTCACTTGGTTGATTTTATAAAAATGTTGCAAGTTGCAAAAGCTTTTGTTTGTTATTTTTATTAGGAGAGCTCTATAACTCTAATTGAATTAAATCCAATGGGCTTGGATAGAGCATTTTAATACCGTTTAGACAAAATTAGTTTCATGCAATTTGGATTTCTAAAACTCTCTGAATTGATTTTCAAACTAAGGGACAGAAACTAGATTTAACTAAAAAGAAAACTCCAGATTTGAATCTATGGACTAGCACGGGAAAAGGAATGGGCCGTCCCAGTGGCGCTCCACGGCGCGGGGCTCAGCTGACAGGGGGGTCCCGCGTGTGAGCGGCACTTAAAACGTGAAACGGTATGCGCGCTATGGGCCGTAATATTAGAAGCGAGATCAACGGCTGAGGGTCGTCGTCGACGACGAACAGGTCACCGGCAAGCTCGAACCCTAGCGGCTCAGTGGGGGCCTACTGGGGGCGTACCAGGGCTCTAGAGGGGCGGTAAGGCGCGCAAACGACGTGGAAGACGACGGAGAGGCGAGGCGCCGTTGCGGCGGAGCTTGGGGTGGTCGCAATCAACAACGCCCTTCTCCTCCTGCCGCCACTGCTCCGGCTCCAATTCCGGCGAGCTGCTGCTCCACTTGCTCCGGCTAGAGGTGAGTGAGGTTCAGAGAGGGGAGGGGAGCGGAATGGTGTGGAGAGAAGAGGCTGGGGAGGGCTCCTTTTATAGGCCCGACGGTGAGACCGAGCGGGATGGGCAGGCGACTCCGGCGACAAGGCTACGGCGGGGTAGAGGCATGGCCGGGGGTGGAGATCGATGGGCGGTTCCCTGGCGGTGCTCTAGAACTTAAATGCGATCGTAGGGGCGGTGGCACGCGGTCTGGGCGAGGTGGCGCTCTATGCGGCCGAAGCGGCGGTGTCCACGGCGAGTGGTGGCTGTGAGGCTTTGGGCGGCGAACGGGAATGTCTGGGGTGTTCTCCAGGTCGAGGTGGAGCGGCGGGCATGGGCTGGTGCCAAGGGATGGTCTGTGCGAGCAGGGACATGGCGTGCTCTGGGGGCGGCATCGGCATGCTCGACCGGCTCCGGGCGTGGCGGTTCCTTGCTGCTCTGCTTTCTGTCTCTGGCCTGGGGCTGGTTGGGCGGTGGAGGTGGACCACTGGCAAGCTGCTAGACATGAGGAGAGGGGCTGGAGAGGGCTGCTGCTGCGAGTGCACTGTCGGCCGGCGAGGTGGTGCTCGGCATGGCATGGCAGTGTAGCTAGGGGGTAGGGAGATGCTGGTTAGGCTCTCGTTAGATCAAGAGGGGACAAGGGGATTAAATGGGGATCAATTGGGGCAAAACCTTGTAGTAAACAGTGAGCAAGGATTAGAGGTGATATTATGCATGCCAAGTCTTTGATGAAACGGCCGCATGAAAGAAAGTTTTGAATTTTGGTTTCAAAATTTTTGAGTGATCTCCACTAGTGATAGGTAGTCTCTGGTTGCAAGGGTTTTGAAATGGAGCTTAAATAGATGGTTTTTGAAATAGGGGTGATCTATGCATATGCATTAGATTCAATTTTAAACTGTCATTTAAAATAGTTAACAGAATGTTTTTAGCAGATCCAAAGGTGGGCCTTGGTACCTCATTATGTGTACTAGCAAGGGGTACAAAGATCAAGAATTGTTTCTGTTAAGTATTGAGTACTAGGAATAGCCAAAGTAGGCATGAGAGTTAAATTTGCCAAAATGACCATTCCTCCTTTTTAATTCTTTTTGATTTGATTTTCTTTAGGAAAAGCTTGGGAATGATGTAGATGATGTTTAAATCACCTAAGAAACATTTTACAAGCATTGGATCAATCAATCATGGCAATTCAAACAACTCCTATTTTAAATGCATACATATATGAATGCTTTCATTTTAAATTTGGAAAAGTTTTTGTTAACCCTATTTTTGGATGATTTGATCTTGATAAGCTTGGATTGAAGTTTTGGGATGTTACAAACCCTCCCCCCTGAAACAAAATCTCGTCCCGAGATTTACAAAGAAAACTAGGAACTAAAGATATCTAGGAACTCTTTTCTAATGTAATCTTCGTGCTCCCAAGTAGCTTCCTCCTCGGTATGGTTACTCCACTGAATCTTGAGAAACTTGATACTCCTGGTCCTGGTGGTTCTGTAGGCTTCTTCTAAGATACGGATGGGTACTTCCCGATAGGTCAGGTCATTGTTTATTTCCACAGCTCTGTGATCGATGTTCTTGAAAACTTCCGTCTTCTCAGGCACTTCCAAGCATTTGCGAAGTAACGAGATATGGAACACATTGTGGATGGCGGACATCTCTTCAGGCAGTTCCAGTTGATACGATACTTCTCCTTGGCGGTTCAGAATCTTGAAAGGTCTGATATATCTGGGGGCTAACTTTCCCTTCAGACTAAAGCGTTGGGTTCCCTTCAATGGTGAAACCTTGAGATATACGAAATCTTCGACATTGAAAGTCAGGTCTCTCCTTCTCTTGTCAGCATAGCTCTTCTATCTGGATTAGGCGGTCTTGAGGTTCTCACGGACTTTGTGAACTTTCTCTTCTGCTTCTCGGAGAATGTCGGGTCCAAAGATCTGACTCTTTCCTACTTGCGACCAATTCAAAGGGGTATGACACTTTCTTCTGTATAGGAATTCAAATGGTGCCATCTGCAAACTAGCCTGATAACTGTTGTTATATGAGAATTTTGCGAAAGGCAGGCAGTCTTCCCATTTTGATCCGTATTCCAACACACAAGCTCTAAGCATATCCTCTAAGATTTGATTGACTCTCTCAGTTTGTCCATCTGTTTGCGGGTGATAAGCGGTACTGAAGTTCAACTTGGTTCCTAAACCTTCCTGAACTTTCTGCCAAAATCTTGAGGTAAACTGGGTTCCTCGATCTGATACGATGGTCTTGGGGGTTCCATGTAGACTAACAATCCTAGCAATGTATAGCTCTGCTAGCTTTTCACTCTGGTAGGTTGTCTTAACAGGTATAAAGTGGGCTACCTTGGACAGTCTATCAACTATGACCCAGATTCAATCATTTCCCCTACTAGAAGTAGGTAAACCAGTGATAAAGTCCATTCCGACGGAATCCCATTTCCATTCCGGAATCTGCAATGGTTGCAACAATCCTGCAGGTCTCTGATGCTCTGCTTTGACTCTTTGACAGATGTCACATTTAGCGATGTAGCTTCCGATCTCTCTCTTCATCTTGTGCCACCAAAATTGCTCTTTCAAATCCTGATACATCTTTGTTCCTCTGGGGTGGATAGAATAAAGAGTATCATGAGCTTCCTTCATGATAACTTCCTTCAGCTCTGAATCTGCTAGCACACAGATACGTCCTTTGTACCACAGTACACCTTCTTCGTCTTCGGTGAATCCAGGTACCTTTCCTATACCAATATGACGTTTGATTCCGTCGATACTTTCATTTCCCTTCTGGGCTTCCTTGACTTGGCTAATCAAAGTGGGTTGAAGTTCAATGCTAGCTAGGAATCCTTTGCTAACTAACTCAGTCCTGAACTGCTCCAACTCCTCATACAAACTTGGTTGCTTCTCCTTGATCATGGTGTTAAGCCTGCACGGCAATCTGCTAAGAGCATCCGCTACCACATTGGCTTTGCCGGGGTGATAGTGAATGTCAAGGTCATAATCCTTGATTAACTCTATCCATCTTCTTTGCCTCATATTCAGCTCCTTCTGAGTGAAGATATACTTCAAGCTCTTATGATCTGAGTAAATCTCACAGCGATTACCCATCAAATAATGACGCCATGTCTTCAACGCTAGAACCACCGCTGCTAGCTCAAGATCATGGGTCGGATAGTTCTGCTCATGTTGCTTCAATTGTCGAGACAGATACGCGATGACTTTGCCTTCTTGCATCAATACACATCCTAGGACAATCTTGGATGCATCACAATACACATCAAACGGCTTCTTGATGTCTGGCATGATCAAAATTGGGGCTGATATCAATCTCTTCTTCAGCTCTTGGAAACTGGCTTCACACTTGTCTGTCCATTTGAACTTCTTGTCCTTCTTCAACAATTGGGTCATTGGTCGGGCTATGCTCGAGAATCCTTCTACGAACTTGCGGTAATATCCCGCTAATCCGAGAAACGACCGAACTTGGGTTTGATTGGTTGGGGCTTCCCATTCCTCGACATCTTTGATCTTGGTGGGATCAACAGAGACTCCTCCGGCAGACACAATATGTCCTAGGAATCCTACTTCTTTCAGCCAAAACTCACACTTGCTGAACTTGGCATACAACTGATGCTCTCTCAGGGTTTCTAGAATGATTCTCAGATATTGCTCATGCTCTTCTTCTTACTTGGAGTAGATAAGGATGTCATCGATAAACACAACTACAAACTTATCTAGGAAATTCATAAAGATCTTATTCATGAGATTCATGAAATAAGCAGGGGCATTGGTTAATCCAAAAGACATAACCGTATACTCGTATAAACCATAGCGAGTAGTAAAGGCGGTCTTCGGAATATCCGTTGCATGAATCTTAAGTTGGTGATAACTAGTCCTAAGATAAATCTTTGAGAATACCTGAGCTCCGGTCAACTGATCAAATAGATCCTCTATCTTTGGCAAAGGGTACTTGTTCTTGATGGTGATGTCATTCAACTTTCTGTAATCTGTACACAGACGATTGTCTCCATCTTTCTTGTCGACGAATAACACTGGTGATCTCCATGGTGATGCGCTTGGCTGAATCAAGCCTGTTGCTAACATGGCATCCAACTGCTTCTTCAGTTCCACTAACTCTGAGGGGTTCATGGTATAGGGTGTCTGGCTATAGGTCCGGTTCCGGGGATTAGTTCGATAATGAACTCAATATCCTTATCTGGGGGCATACCTGGCAATTCATTTGGGAATACGTCGGGGTATTCCAGACTACTCTAACTTGGTCAATGGTGGGTAGGGCTACAGTCTTGTTGCACTTGAATTGACGTGGTAAGGTTTCAGAGATATGCTCTATTGTTACTCCAGAACTACTGGTCATGGTGATGGCTTTCTTAGCGCAGTCTATCAGTCCTTTATGCCTTGACATCCAGTCCATACCTAGTACTACTTCCAATCCTTTGGTTCCAAGTACAATTAGGTTGGCATAAAAATCTATCCCATGTATTCTGATAGGTACAGCTTTGCAAATTTTTCTAGCTTTTGTTGTTGAACCAGGAATTTGAACTATCATGACATGCTTTAGGTTGGTTGGGTGAATCTTACTAGTGTATACAAATTCTTCGGTGACAAATGAATGCGATGCTCCAGAATCAAACAAAACTCTTGCTAAAACTGAGTTGACAGAAAACATACCTAGCACTACATCTGGCGCTTCCTGGGCTTCCTCTGCGTTCATGCGGAAGAGACGACCGTTGCGGTTGTGAGGGTTCCCTGGGGCAAATCTCATTCCTGGTTGAACACGACGCTGCTGCTGAGCTGGGGCATTCACAGGGGCATTGGCGGCAGTCTTCTTGGGACACTCATTGGAGTAGTGACCCTTCACTCCACACTAGAAACAAGTGATCTCGGACTTGTCCTTGACTGCGACAGGCACATCATTGCTGCCAGTTCTAGGCACAGTGTTGTTGTTGTTGTTGCTCTTGGGAGGGGCACGGTTGAAATTGTTGCCATTGCCGGAGTTGTGATTGTTTCCTCCGGACTTCACATTACCTCCGCTACGGTTGGGGTAGCTTGGGCGAGAATTTGGGAGTCGGTTGTTCCTTGGTGCATATCCTGGTGAGGGGTTGGGACGGTACTTCTGGTGACTACTGGATCCAGACTACTGCATCATACGGCGCTTGCGATTGTCGTTTGCCTGGTTAATCTTCCCTTCCATCTGAATGGCAGAGTCGACTAGCTCTTCGAGATCATCAAAACGGATGTTGACAAGGACTGTCTGCATCTCATCATGCAGTCCGTTTAAGAATCTCTCCTTCCTCTTGGCCTCCGTGTTGATCTCATCCGGTGCATATCTGGCAAGTGACAAGAATCTGTCACGGTACTCAACCACAATCATTCTTCCTTGCTTCAATTCACGGAATTCATCTCTCATCCTGTTGACAAGACCTTGCGGTACGTGGGTGCGGCTGAACTTGACCTTGAATGCTTCCCAGGTCATCACTTGACCATGGTTCATATTGCGGATGCTATTCCACCAAGCTCTTGCATCTCCGCCAGATAGTGGGTGGCAAGGAGAACTTTCTCATTCTCATCAACTCTGGCAACTTCTAAGTTGTTTTCCATGGTCTGTAACCAGCCATCAGCATCTAATGGGTTTTCAGATTGGTTAAAGATTGGGGGATTCGTGTTCTGAAAGTTTTTGAGTTTGGATCCTTGGTGATCCTGATTTCCATGTCCTTGGTTGTTGAGAGCCATTTGGGCGATCTGCTGCAATGTTGCTAAGTTGGCTTGACGCTTGGCCCTGCTTGCTTCATGGTCCGTGATGAGGTTCTGCAGCATTGGGTCCTGCGACGAGCTGCTCCCTCCTTGGTTTCCACGAGTCATCTAAAGATTGAGATAGATATAGGGGTAAGAGGGAAATTCTACGGTTCATGGTTTTGGGTTTTCAAAGCTAAAACATTGAGTTATACTCAGGTTTTTCAACTAATTTCTTTTTCATTCATGCAAACAAGCACACGATACAACACACACCACAACAATCAAAGGGGAAAACAGATGGTTTGAAGAACCATTCTGCATGCTATGTTACAATGAGATGATACATCTCATGCTACGACAGTGCTCTAGTGCATCTACTCATCATCGATGAAGTCGGAGTCTTCATGATCAGTGTAGAAGTCCATAGCATCCTCCTCCAGAAAGTCATCATCGTTGCTGAGGTAAGAATCCATATCTCCCTGGAGGTCTTCACCCTCATTTTCTTCTTCCTTGGTGGCAAGTTGAGCTTCCTGCTCCTTGACGGTCTTCTCGAGGTCGGCCACCTTCTTGCGAAGACGGGCGATGGTGCGATCCTTCTTTGCACGCTGGCGACGAAGAGACTGGCGATCTTGGACGAGCAGTGCGAAAGTCTGGGCCTTCTGGTCGGTGATGGCACGGTTCTGGTTGGCTAACTCCCTAGCATTGTCCAGTTCCTGCTGTCTGTCATGAAGCAAGAAGTCAAGGTTCTCCACTTGACGCCTCAACTCTGGGTGACTTGGCATCTCCATCGGCATTCCCATGAAGTCACGTCTTGCATAGTGGGCAAAATAGGTTCCTTGGATCTTGTTGACGCTGAGGGCACATAGACGTGCGAGAGCTTCATGCATTGCCCTGGCTAATCCATCTAGCCAGTTGTTCTCTCTCACGGAGAACTGAATTCTCCCGGAAGTTGGTGCTTCGATGCTTCCTCGAAGATCCGCGGTGACTAGCCACTGTAGGTCTCCTCCTAGGGGTCCTGGAAGTTGAGCTCCAAGAAACTCCGGATGTGGGCGTCCTAGTAACTCCAACAGTGAATCCAGATCCCTCTCGAAGATCAGCTAACCTCCGTTTCCCAATTGGTAAAACTTGCTGAACTGAGTCTCCATCTACAAGAATTAAGGATGAGGGAGTTAGTGAAGTGATCAAGTGTGTCAATTTTTTTTGGTAGTAATGTAAGAATTTTGAGGAATATGACTTTTTGAGAAAGAATGAGTTCACAAGGGTAAGAGAGGGAATAGTTTTTCATAAATACTCACTTTGGTTTTGAAGCTAAGTTTTTGGTTTGGACGTCCATTCTAACTAGGGTCTCCAATGGTTAGGATGGCTCTGATACCAACTTGTCAACACCCGGATTTTTAATCCCAGATGCCCGTTATGCCATACCTCGCAATCCCAGGATTACCATTTTTGCGAGACATAACGGATTGGATATCACGGTACATCATCCATTACATACCATACATAAGGTCTTACACAAATAAGGATCTCATGATCCAGTCTTTAATACAACAAGCAGCGGAAATAAAAGATAGCATAGCGGTGGGGTCCATCTTCAGGGGCACATGCAATGCTGACGAAGGCAGATAGTCCTAGTTATCATAGCCGTCCTACTGACCATCATCTTGATAATCTCCTTCATAGTCTGGCCATGATAATAGCTAGGGACAAAAGCCATGAGTACTCTTTAAGTACTCGCAAACAACTACTAACAAGGAGTATAATTCTAAGTTAAAGAACTAGAGCTAAGTTTAACTATAAAGTTAAGTTTGAAAACTAAGCTAAGTTCTGAAGCAAAGAAAGATAAAGTAAAGTTCTAGAATCACTTAAGTGGGAAGCTATTATCATCAACACAACCCTGTTGTGGTCAAGTCAAAGTTCATCATTCATTTCAAGTTATTTAGAAAACATCTGACAACGAAACAGTATGGCCATTCCAACTGTCCATAACCGCGGACGCGGCTATTCGAATAGTTTGACACTCTGCAGAGGTGGTAGACTTTCACCACAAGATTCGATACATCTGTCAGGGATAACCCTGAATCATCATACTTAGTATGCAGATAATCAAACATAACCTTCCCTTTACACACCCTAGTACAAGCACCTCTCCTATGACCATGGCCTCCCAACCATGACCATCAGTCATCTTGGGCACTACATAGGTGGACAACATTGAGAGGTAGCCTCGGCTCAAACCTCTCCCGTGAGGGAACTAATACTAATGCATATAAATTTCCAGCTAAGCCTTACCCAATTGAGGTAATGTGGTTGTATGGTAAATTTGGAATGGTATCACATCCGAATCCAACCATTAGTTTTATAAACGGGTTAAGGCTCATGTCTCATCATTTTCATCATCATAAACCAGTTGTGTTTCTCAACACATGTCAAAACATCTCAATAGAATGACTCATCATTCCAAGGTTTTCACAATTCATTTTCACCAAGTGTTCCCATCTCTCAAGGTTTTGATCTACTCTAAAAGACTAAGTTAAGAGTGTGCACTAAGGTGGAAGGATGGGATCAATCTCATACCATAGAATGACATCTAAAGGTTTCTAAGTAGGTCAAGTTTTATACTTTTTATGCTACCTTCAAAATAAGTAAGGAACTTTGCATACTAAGGGGAGTAAAACTTGTAAGTAAGGCTTGGGGTACTAATAGTTAAAAAGGGGTGTGATCAAAGCATGCCTAAAGCATCCTTGCTCATTATTCTAGCTTAATTCTAGCTTGCTAACAATAGCTTGCCTTGGTTGGTGTAGTGGTTGAAGTTTTCTTCTTCTTCTTCTTGGTAGAACTCCTCCTCCTCGTAAGCTTGGTCGGTACTATCTTCTATAAATACATAGGGAGTGCACAATCACCAAACAATACTTAACTAGGATAAGTAGCATTCTAAAACACACAATTGATGATCTATTATCATCACAAACATCACAAGTTTAATTTCAATAGTTTCATCCTTTTTATTTTTAGAAAAGTAATTTCTACTCATTAAAATATTAACTAAAAATTAATATTCACCACCAAAATATGGGATCATGTGGACACATGTCCTCACCACATACTCTAACATGTGGGAATGAGATTTAAGGGTTGGATCAATATTACTTTGTCATTATTTAGTGATTTAAAGTGACTAGAAATGCCTATATAGCATTATTTTGGTACTAGTCCAAAGTCACTGCATGTCAACCTTAATATTAGTACATGATTAGATAAATATGATGAAATGTGATTTTTGAGAGTTGGAATCAACTCAAAAGCTCACTTGGTTGATTTTCTAAAAATGTTGCAAGTTGCAAAAGCTTCTGTTTTGTTATTTTTATTAGGAGAGCTCTATAACTCTAATTGAATTAAATCCAATGGGCTTGGATAGATCATTTTAATACCTTTCAGACAAAATTAGTTTCATGCAATTTGGATTTTTAAACTCTCTGAATTGATTTTCAAACTAGGGGACAGAAACCAGATTTAACTAAAAAGAAAACTCTATATTTGAATCTATGGGCTAGCGCGGGAAAAGGAATGGGCCGGCCCAGTGGCGCTCCACGGCGCGGGGCTCAGCTGACAGGGGGGTCCCGCGTGTCAGTGGCACTTAAAACGCGAAACGGTACGCGTGCCGTGGGCCGTAAGATTAGAAGCGAGATCAACGGCTGAGGGTCATCGTCGACGACGAACAGGTCGCCAGCGAGCTCGAACCCTAGCGGCTCGGTGGGGGTCTACTGGGGGCGTACCAGGGCTCCAGCATGGTCGGCGAGGCGGGCAAACGACGTGGAAGACGATGGCGAGGCGAGGCGCGGTTGAGGCGGAGCTTGGGGTGGTCGCAATCAACGGCGCCCTTCTCCTCCTGTCACGGCTGCTCCGGCTCCAATTCCGGCGAGCTGCTGCTCCACTTGCTCCGGCTAGAGGTGGGTGAGGTTCAGAGAGGTGAGGGGATTGGAATGGTGTGGAGAGAAGAGGCTGGGGAGGGCTCCTTTTATAGGTCCGATGATGAGACCGAGCGGGATGGGCAGGTGACTCCGGCGACAAGGCTACGGCGGGGTAGAGGCATGGCCGGGGGTGGCGATCGATGGGCGGTTCCCTGGCGGTGCTCTAGAACTTAAATGCGATCGTAGGGGCGGTGGCACGCGGTCTGGGCGAGGTGGCGCTCTGCGCGGCCGGAGCGGCGGTGTCCACGGCGAGCGGTGGCTGTGAGGCTTTGGGCGGCGAACAGGGATGTCTGAGGTGTTCTCCAGGTCGATGTGGAGCGGCGGGCACGGGCTGGTGCCAAGGGATGGTCTATGCGAGCGGGGACAAGGCGTGCTCTAGGGGCGGCGTCGGCATGCTCGACCGACTCCCGGCGTGACGGTTCCTTGCCGCTCTGCTTTCTGTCTCTGGCCTGGGGCTGGTCGGGCGGTGGAGGTGGACCACTGGCAAGCTGCTAGACATGAGGAGAGGGGCTGGAGAGGGCTGCTGCTGCGAGTTCACTGTCGGCCAGTGAGGTGGTGCTCAGCATGGCATGGCAGTGCAGCTAGGGGGTAGGGGAGATGCTGGATAGGCTCCGGTTAGATCAAGAGGGGACAAGGGGATTAAAT
The DNA here is from genome assembly GCA_916181665.1 of Avena sativa. Lineage (NCBI taxonomy): Eukaryota > Viridiplantae > Streptophyta > Magnoliopsida > Poales > Poaceae > Avena > Avena sativa. The sequence goes on along the minus strand of OV702289.1, from coordinate 418,896,341 downwards.
GGGGATCAATTGGGGACAAAATCCTGTAGTAAACAGTGAGCTAGGATTAGAGGTGATATTATGCATGCCAAGTGTTTGATGAAATGGCCGCATGAAAGAAAGTTTTGAATTTTGGTTTCAAAATTTTTGAGTGATCTCCACTAGTGATAGGTAGTCTCTGGTTGCAAGGGTTTTTAAAATGGAGCTTAAATAGATGGTTTTTGAAATAGGGGTGATCTATGCATATGCATCAGATTCAATTTTAAACTGGCATTTAAAATAGTTAACAGAATGTTTTTAGCAGATCCAAAGGTGGTCCTTGGTACCTCATTATGTGTACTAGCAAGGGGTACAAAGATCAAGAATTGTTTCTATTAAGTATTGAGTACTAGGAATAGCCAAAGTAGGCATGAGAGTTAAATTTGCCAAAATGACCATTCCTCCTTTTTAATTCTTTTTTATTTGATTTTCTTTAGGAAAAGCTTGGGAATGATGTAGATGATGTTTAAATCACCTAAGAAACATTTTACAAGCATTGGATCAACCAATCATGGCAATTCAAACAACTCCTATTTTAAATGCATACATATATGAATGCTTTCATTTTAAATTTGGAAAAGTTTTTGTTAACCCTATTTTTGGATGATTTGATCTTGATAAGCTTGGATTGAAGTTTTGGCATGTTACAACAACTATGTGGGTATACCGCAGATTCTTTCTATTGAGTTAATGGATATTATATATGCAGATTAGAGACCATTAGGATACCCCAAGGGGGAGAGTAAACAATAAACACTAAAGTGTTGTTATCTAACTTTCTGATGAAAGGGTGGAGAAGTAGTACTAAGTCATGATAAGGTTAAGCCTTATTCTTATAAGGTTATACGAAGTCATCCGTATAAAGAGTGTTCTCAAGAGTATGTCCGGATGAAAGAGAGAAGGAGATATAAGAGATTAAACCTAGTGGAATAGTTCTTAAAGAAACAACTCATAAGTTGTCCTTAAAGTGGGAACAAAGTACTACAATATAGGCAAGTGTAGTGTAACAGGAAAACCTGATTGGAATGGACTAAATGTGTCCCAAACCAATCCTAAGTAAAACTTTAAAGACATAACCCAAGGGATTGTAGTAGAAGGAGTTATGCTATATATTGGAAGCGACAAGTGGAAGTTGCCAAGTATGAAGGAAAAAGATCTAGATACGGGATACCACAATTATTCCCAGTTGTGATCACAAAGGAATTTGAGACATGTCGTGATCAATTCAAGCCAATACCTCATTCCGAAACGTAAGAGAGTACGAACTTCGGGGACGAAGTTGATTTTAACGGGGAGAGTCTGTAACACCCCAGCATTAGAGCTTAGAAATAAGCTGAACACAAGTGTGTGCATTGCATTCATGCATAAGAATATCCGAGGAATTTTCGCGTAAAACTAAAGAAGCCAGTAAGAGATCGGGATCTCTCTTGTTCTGATGGAAACATCTGGGCAAGTGCTATAGACTTTGACATGCCCTCTACTGTATCTTTGTGTTTGAGGGGAATCATTTCATATTTGAAAATACAAATGATTAAATTGAATTCAATAGAAATTTGAATTAGATTATAAATAAAGAAATGAGTTATTGAATTTATTAATGTTATATAAATATTACAATGAATAAATAAAATGAGTAATATATAATACTTAATAATGGAAAAGGATAATCTTTATTATTACATATATACATATATTATTATTATTCTTTTACAATAAAAGAATGAAAATAAAGTACTAGAAACAAATAAATAGAAAAAGGAATTACATAAATGAAATAACTAAAAGAATTCTTTATTCCAAGCAATATATTTATTACAATGTCTTTTACAAGGGAATAAGTAAATTACAAAAGAATAATGAAAACACCTATAACTAAATTCCTACGTCCAGTAAAGATCTTCCTGTATTTCCTCTTGGTACCTAAAAACAAAGACTAATAAGAAAAAAATAAAGGGGTTAGTGTTAATTAGTGTGCTCTCAATTTGGCAATGAAATGCAATGCTATTCACATCATTGAGCAGAGTAAAAGAGGGTCCAAAGAGTAGTATTTGTTCTTATCTAGATTTTTGCCTCATACTATATGCATCATTGGCCTAAGAGAGGGGGAAAATTTCACCAGATTAGTAAAAGGAAAAAGGTAAAAACCCTAAGAAATATCAGGATGTACTTGATCTCATCCATAAAGATGTATCAAAGAAAAAAATTATGCATTTTTGGCATTAAAATACCAACTAGATGCGCAAAACCACTTAACATATAGAGATTAGCAACTCCACAATCTATGAAAGCATGCAGAAAAGAACAACACCCTTAATAAGATCACGCCAGTTACAAAGAGTCGGATAGATCACGTCGGTTTACCCAAATCCTGTCGGTATGGAATGTACTAATAGTTGATAACCAAAGGTAAATTGCGAAGCAAGGTTGGATGCAACAGATATACAGAGAGTTAACACACATCCTATGGTACTATGGAAAATCCAAACACGTGAATCCAAGTTTGAATATTTGGATATGGGATCATCATCAACATAAAATATGATGTAGATATGACCAAATTTAGCGACATTCAAATTCTTGGATATGGGATCATCATCAACATAAAATATGATGTAGATATGGTCATCACCTTGGTCGTTCAGCTTGAAATCCAAGAATGTTTATACTCATTGACAACTAACCTTAAATTCATTTAAATTTACCACTTACTTTTAGGTTCGAATTTTTCACAGACGGTGGGAGTACATTTTACATCAAGGACCTAAAAGGGGGAAATTACATCGAGGTTCATACATTTAGCATGAATTACCCTAAAATTAAGCAATGAAAATAGTCGGGTTCGACTCCTTCTCGAGAGAGCAGCTGACCGAGCCATACTCTTCATATTACTTCCTCTTTGTTTATTTTCAAAATATGGAAAATTTTGGCGACATGAAATTCTTAGATATGTGATCATCATCAGCATAAAAGTACGATGTATATATGTCCATGACATTGGTCGTTTGGCTTGAAATGCAAGGATGTTCATACGCATTGACAAATAACAAGCTTAAATACATTTAAATTTTACCACCTGCTTTTAGATTCAAATTTTACACGGATGGTGAGAGTAAATTTTACATCAAGGATCTAAAAAGGGGAAATTACATTGAGGTTCATACATTTAGCACGAAGCACCCTAAAATTAACCAAAGAAAACAATTAGGTTTGGCTCCTTATCGAGAGAGAAGCTGATCAATCCATACTCTTGATACTATTTCCTCTCCGTTTGTTTTCAAAATATCGCTAAATTTGGTGGCATGTAAATTCTTGGATATGGGATCATGACTCATCAACATAAAGTATGATGTACATATGGCCATGACCTTAGTCATTCCGCTTGAAATTCAAGAATGTTCATACTCATTGACAGCTAAGCTTAAATACGTTTAAGTTTTACCACTTGCTTTTAGGTTTAAATTTTAACGCGGACGGTGGGAGTATATTTTACATCAAGGACATACAAAAGGTAAAATTACATCGAGGTCCATACATTTAGCACGAAGCACCCTAAAATTAAGCAAGGGAAACATTCGGTTTAGCTCCTTCTCGAGAGAGCAGCTGATTGAACCATACTCTTCATACTACTTCCTCTTCGATCGTTTTTAAAATATGGCAAAATTTGGTGACATACAAATTATTGGATATGGGATCATCATGAGCTAACAAGTATGATGTAGATATGGCCATGATGTTGGTAGCTCGGTTTGAATTCCAAGAATGTTCATACTCATTGTCAACTAAGCTTAAATTTGTTCAAATTTTACCACTTACTTTTAGGTTCGAAGTTTACACGAATGGTGGGAGTACATTTTAGATCAAGGACCTAAAATGATAAAATTACATCAAGGTCCATACATTTAGCACAAAGCACCCTAAAATTAAGCAAGGAAATAGTTTAGTTCGGCTCCTTCTGGAGAGAGAAGCTGATCGAGCCATACTCTTCATACTACTTTCTCTTTGTTTGATTTCAAAATATGGCCAAATTTGGCGTCATCTAAAATTATCGGATATGGATCATTAACATAAAGTATTATCAAAACCAAAGAATAATTAATAATGTTTGTATTATACTCTTTATAACGTATGTTTCTGGATACAGGTAATATGATGCTACACAAAAAATATTACACTTTTTATTCTTTATTTAAAATGTTATCAAAACCATGTCAATTTTGTTGGAATGTGGATGCATAGAAAGAACATGATTTTTTTAGAATATTCGGTGGTTTTTGATGTACCAAATTCCTGCTTAGCTTCAAAATATGTTTGGAAAAATTTAAGAGTAATCTATCGTACTTACTTTTAGTTAAAATTTTACACGGTCAATGGGAGTACAGTTTACATCGAAGACCTCCAAAAATAGAAAATTATATAGATCCATATATTTAGCACAAAAGGCCCTAAAATGAAGCATTGAAAAGCAGTCGGGTCTGGTTCCTTATCTAGTGAGCCATACCCTTTGTACTACTCTTACTATACTTTCGAACCAACGTACTCTAGGTGTGCTTGGTGGCTTCCTCTTTGCAGGGTGTGAAACGCAACGAGAATGGAGTAGTAGGAAAGCTGGCCAGAGCATAATGAAGTGAATTGAATGCGATCGAACGCACTGCATACAGTATAAACAATTCCTTGTGCATCACTATCTTTGGAATAACCTTCCATTCGGATGTTTTCAAGAAAGTGAAAATTACGAAACTAGAAAAGTTTAAACTCCAACTCTAATACTATATTTTGCCTCCAATCCCCAAAATGGTGCTACATCTATACTATTATTTATATTTACATAGCCGTACGTTCGTTGTCTCCGGTTTTTCCGTCTGCCTGGTTTCGATGATATTGCCCCTGCTGGTTCGGATGTTTTACACAACCTGCCACCGCTTAGTCAATATCTTAGTTCGTCGGTTGATTAGTCAATCTTAACGGCGAAGGGAGACACGCGATAGGGAGAGCTGCCTCTTCCCCTCGATTCTGGCCGCGAGCGCCTTCCCCTCGCTCCCGTGAGCGCAGCCACTCCTCCGTCGTTGCTCATTCCCGACCGACTCCCTGCGCCACCGTCCCCTGCCACCGTAAAGTCAAAACCTGGACAGTTCGTTTGGTGTACGATCCCCTCTTCTCCTTTCATGCTGCCTGCCGCAAGTACATCTCCTAACTCGGTCTGCACCCGCCCGCCGCCCACCTCCCCATCCTCGCCGAGCTTGTCGGCGCTGGACCCTATGTCAAGGTCACATAACACATGTGCTCCCATACCCTGCCTTGAGACCGACGCTTCCCTCTAATTCCCTGCATCGAGCCAGCCGGTGATACCCTCCGATCTCCTGCATCGAGTGAACCGGCGGCCCCCTCCAGTACCCTGCCTCGAGCTCGCCGGCACCCTCCAATCCCCTGCATATGGCTCAAATGGAGGTGCTTCGTGGAGGAGAGCTGCATCTGTATGGGCGACCACCCCGATCTGGTGGAGAAGATGCAACACGAATTAATGAAAATCTCAGGTATTACACGAAGCATGGAGATATTATTGGAGCAATGCCAGGGAAAATCGCATTGATTGTTGCAGACACAAGCTGGAAGCATGATCCCATTGATTTCTCTCATCTACTCCCTCCGTTCGGAAATATAAGACGTTTTAGTTTCGTGAATCGAATGTATCTAGACTCTTTCAGTGTATAGGTTCGTAGAAGTTCGATGTGAACCTATATACTAAAAGGTGTCTAGATACATTCGTTTTACAAAGCTAGAATGTCTTATATTTCCGAACGGAGGGAGTACTCCAGTGCAGAACTGAAATATAAATAGAGTTTAGAAACTCAGTACATTCGTGCTCCACCAAAGGTACACAATATGCCATCGCGGTTTCCCCTAATTTTTCTTCTTTCTACTGATGTAATTAAGCTTTTGTTCATATGTCCTTCCCCTCTGATTGTGGGATGCAGTTTATCTTAAGGACATGTTGTGTTCTATATCATCCTGAATCTGAATCCTCATTCCAGAACGCATGTGCTATTTATCCCGTTATTTTCTATTTTCTAATCTTATTATCTCTAATCATCCGAGTGTTTCTTCTTTCACAATTTTAATTAACATAAAGTCCAATTTCAAACTAAGGAATATATTATACACTAACAGTCTGAAACGTGTTGTATGGTAGCTTGTAAGAGATAGGATATGCGCATATCTGAAACAGCATATCCAGAGTGATTATGTTACTACAAACATTCAATAAGGGACTCTAAAGAGTAATGCTACACCTACGGACGTAAGATTCATCCGTAACAAAATTTACCATATGTCTAGCATTATTGGACTCTAAACCATGTAAACAAAAAAGGAGAGGCTACTACCATTGTCAGACCCACTACTCAAAGTAGCATAACAAGTTTTCACTAGATATATTTATTGTTGTTAAATGGGTAAATTGGACAAAAGAAACTTTGAAAACTCATAGCCTCACTTCTGTTCCTCTTAGATTCATGGGGTGCTATGCTACCAAGATACATTCAACTCTAACTTTGTTTCTACAGCTTATAGCCTAACTAATACCGTATTGGTCCTCCAGCAAATTATTACTCCAACTTTTAACCTTGATGCCATATAATAAAGGCAGAGATAATCACTGAACATTGAAAAGAAAGATCCAACAACTCCTGGATAAAAAATTAAACACCACAACATAGTGCAGGCGTAGAGAATCAGATAGATTCTACACCAATTTTTTCTGTGTGGTGCTGATATATGCTGCCTCTCTGTTGCTCCCCTCTGATATGTGAGATGCAGTTCAGACATTATTGCTCTGTTCTATTGGGTACAGTCTTTAGCGTCACACCGTGTCTTCCATCACTTATTTATTTATCCTGGTTTTTGTGTAGGTTTGTGCATTGAGATGTCAGGCATCAGGAGGAAGACGTCAAGGTGGACAACGACAGCGGCAACGCATCATCCTCTACCGCAGGTGAGGCTTTGCCAGTTTCATCTGTTTTTCCTGTTTCGTTGGTGCTCTCTTATCCAAGAAATAGTATGCTGACATGGAGATGGTTTCTCCAGCAGTTAACTTGACAGCACTATCACTGTGAGAAATGAGTCATTCAGTGTCATAAGTGTGCACCAAGTATCATGGTCAAATTTATGCTAATAAATTCATGGGGCTATCTATCTTTCTTTGTAAGACATGACCCTTATCTCTTAACTCTCAGTTGAAATTTTCATGCAAATCCTGGACCTCAAGATGGGTTCTCAACATAGTCTTAGTTCCTGCTGATGCATATATAGTTTGGAAGAGGTCGATAAGAAACACAATTTTACATGCGGATTGGGGGACGTTGTGGCCATGGCCTTGGGCACCTACGTAGGATGTGGATGACTGCTACTTCTCGTCTTCCCAAGGGCTGATCGTTTGTGACTCTGTTCTGGACAGCTTTGGTTATTCCCTTGTTTATGCGCTGTCGTGAATCAGCTACTCCCTCCGACCCAAATTAATTGACTTGAATTTGTCTAAATTCGAATGTATCTAGCACTAAAACATGTCTAGATACATGCGAATCTAGACAAATCCGAGTCAATTAATTTGGATAGGAGGGAGTACAATTTTTCTTTTCTTTTATATCTGATAGATAGAGATGGTCTTTTGATATTCAGATTTTCAGATAAGATTTAGTTACTCACTTCGATAGTACTGGAGTAAATCAGAAGCTAACTTGCATCATGCGCTCAGGGTTGATGTGTCTCAGCCATTATGACCGGCGGTCAGGGTCAGAAACGCGACGTCAGCGTGATGTATCAACCCCAAATCGCAAGGTCAGTTATTTTTACTACTACACTCTCTGTTTGTTGGGGTTCAATTTTGGAAGATGGCATGGCTTCTAAAATAGGATATTCAGTTGTGTAACTATAACCTATGGGTAGGTCTCTTAGTGTTGCGTCATGGTCTGCAGCTATTTCCTTTCACTGTGTAACTGTAACCTATGTGAGGAAATATCATTGGGTTAAGTGATTACCTAGTACAACGTGTCATGCTGTGCAAATAAGATATTTAACACAAGTGTTTTAAGCAAAATGGAAAATAGAAGCATAGTTTCTTGCATCATGTGTTTCCATTTAGTTTCTTGCATCATACGCTCAGGGCTGCTGCGTCTCAGCCGCGATGACCAGTGGCCAAGGTCAAAAATGTAACGCCGGCATGATGTATCAACCTCAAATACAAGGTCAGTTGTTTTACTCCTCTGCACTCTCTGTTCTTCGGAGAATTCATTCAATTTTTGCCTTGATGACTGATGATGCTTCTTCCTAGGAAGTGCATATTGCAAGCATGGTTGCAGCCCACAGGTGTTCATACTTGCAATATTGAATTGTAGATGCATTTTTTCACATTCTGTTGATGGATGAGGCGCGCCGTGGAGCAAATGGAGGCTAGAGGCAGTGCAGGGGAGGCCACCATCAGCCGCGGCGATGAGTATGGAGGTGGTGGCGTACTGGATCAAGCCTCCCTTGAGGATGTCCTACATCGACGCCACTGGGGGTGCCAAGATGCGCACTAGACCTATATCCACGCCCGCCTCATCAGCGCCTCCCTCACTGACGCCGTCGCTCTCCGATCCTCTCGCAGATTCAGAGTCCCCTAAATCGTACGCGCCCACTGGCTAACGTTTACTACATCGTAATGTGCAGAATTGTGTGATTTCAAACCAGCTCAAGCTGGCAGTAGTATTTCCATGGCAACGCAGGCATTAATTGTTGCATTGCAACATGAGTTTGATGTACATATTGTTTCTAGGTTCAAGTTTATTGGGTCGTGGCAACGTACAGACATTCAGCTACTATATATTAAAGACTATTATATTCAATAGATCATTCAAAAATTATAAATATTGGATGAATTATTAATCTTTTATGAATATGTAAGTTTTTAAAATTTTGCTAATTAATGGGAGTACTGACAAGGCGGGCCCAACTGCCAGTTATGTTGTCACCAAAGCTAAATAGATTAGATGACCAAGTGGTTGAAATTGCAACGGATCATACCAACAACTTGTGAAAACTACAAAAATATTGTGCAAGTGGTGGTTTATGCAACAGATGGAGCAGGAGATGGTGAAATTTGTGATGTCCTCTTCCTATATATTCACGCCAAGGAAGCTGACCAACATGCTAGAGAATCCTCTAAAAAACACGCCAGAGACACACACACGCAGCACGATCGTACCAAGGCACACATGAGCGTCACCACGCTGTGGGACGAGGGAGGCTGGTGTACACACGACTCTGCACAAGAGGGGAGAGGAAGGATGGATGGTGAGAGACATCGAAGGAGAGAGAAAACATATATGGAGTACTTTAGTACTACTAGTAGTAGGTACCTATACCTCGTGTTAGAAACCCGTCAAACTAGTTTTACTCTGACATCGCACTGCCTTTAAATCCTTCTTCGCTGCTCTCGTGCTACCTCCTGTTTACTAGTATATTCTCATATAATCTCTTCTTGCTCTTCGTTTTTTCCTCCATTTTTTTCTTTGGCAGCTTTGGGGTTAATTTTCTAGTGTCCCTGGTTCAGTAGAAGTATGGACTACTCAAGTTTTGCACAATAGACCTCTTTGTCTGAAAATTGGGTCTGAGGCATTCAAATCTAAAACAATGGTGCTTGCTTTATAGCAAAATAATTTCGGTTACTGGGAACTTTTTATTTTTCTTTATAACGAGGAATCTGCCCTGAAGTACCAAGAAGGTCCATGTTAAAATCCAAGGGTGGGTATAAAAAGTACATAGCGGTCCAGAAAGAAAACCAAAATACATTCGGGATCTACACTTTTACAACACGTACTCTAAAGATACACTCGGAAATTTGAACATGTTTTTCCTAATACTAGTTCGAAACTCCCACCCCTAGCATTATTGTTTAGTAAGACAGACCCATGTACCAAATATGGGAACATTAACATGAACTATGATGTAGATATGGCCATGATCTAATCGGTCGTTCGGCTTGAACTCCAAGAATGTTCATACTCATTGACAACTAAGCTTATCAAAACTAAAAAATAATTAATAATGTTTGTATTATACTTTTTATAACGCGTGTTTATACATACACGTAACATGATGCCACACAAAAAATATTTATTATTTATTATTATTATTTATTTGAATGTTATCAAAACCATGTCAACTTTGTCGAGATGCGGATGCATAGGAAGAATATGAATTTTTCAGAACTTTGTGGTTTTCGATGTACTGAATTCATGGTTAGATTCTAAAGATTTTTGGAAAATTTTAAGAGTAATCTATCACGCTTACTTTTAGGTTTGAGTTTTATAAGGATGACGGTGGGAGTACATTTTATATCAAGGACCTAAAAAGGTAAATTTACATCGAGGTACTTACATTTAGCGTGAAGCACCCTAAAATTAAGCAAGGAAAATAGTTGGGTTCAGCTCCTTTTTGAGAGAGAAGTTGATTGAGCCATACTCTTCATACTACTTCCTCTTTGTTTGTTTTCCAAATTTGACAATTTTGGTGGCATGAAAATTCTTGGATATGTGATCATCAACATAAAGTATTATCAAAACCAAAGAACAATTAATAATATTTGCATTATACTTTTTATAACGGGTGTTTCTCGATACACGTAACATGATGCCATACACACAAAATATTATACTTTTTATTCTTTATTTGAAATGTTATCAAAACCATGTCAACTTTGTTAGGATGAGCATGCATACCAAGAACATGAATTTTCAGAACTTTCGGTGGTTTTCAATGTACTGAATTTCTGCTTAGCTTCAAATGTTTTTTAGAAAAATTTAAGAGCAATCTATAGCGCTTACTTTTAGTTAAAATTTGACACGGTCGGTGGGAGTACAGTTTACATCAAAAAAAATAAAAAATTACATAGAGGTCCATAGATTTAGCACAAAGGACCCTAAAATGAAGCAATGAAAAGCAGTAGGATCCGTCTCCTTCTCGAACGAGGAGCTGAGCCATACCCTTCGTACTACTCCTACTATACTTTCGAACCACCATGCTGCTGGTGTGCTTGGTGGCTCCCTCTTTGTAGGGTGTGAAATGGAACGAGAATGGAGTACTACAGAGTAGTGGGAAAGCTGGGTAGATAATAATAAAGTGCATCGAATGCGATGGTATGTAATACATACAGTATAAATAATCCCTTATGCACCACTAACTTTTGAATAACCTTCCCTCCAGATGTTTGAGAAGAAAGTGAAAATTTTGAAACCGGGAAAGTTTGGACTCCGACTATAATTCCGCCAAGACCCAAAATGGTTCCTTCTTATGCAGACCAACATAGCACGTCTGATACTGACACAGAGCCGCTGACACAAGGCAGGTCGACACACGTTTGCAGCGTCACATTTTGGATGAGGGAGAGATCAGCCAGCCGGGGTGTGGGGATGGTGATGAGGCATTGAAGGAGAGATGAAACACAATTTGTTTTGCATGCATATATAGTAAAGGTACTACACCATACTAGTACCAATAGGTGACTGTACCATGTACCTTGTGTCAGGAAGCCATCACAGCTTTTCTGTAATATCGCACCGCCTTCAACTCCTCCTCTTCGTTCCTCCTCTGTGCTCGTAGTTTCTCTTCCTCTTTAATTGTTTCTAGAGAAAATACATATTCTTCCTACTTGCTTTACAGAAAATACACTCTAGTCACTTGGAAAAAATGATGTTTTTTATTTTCTTAATGGTTGAAAATTTCGAGTGGCAACATTGTTACCATTCCATTATTCACCCATCTACTCCAAAATAGGGGAACATAACGGATGGTGGGAGTACATTTTACATCAAAGACCTAAAAAACTAAAATTAAATCGAGGTCCATAGGTTTCACGCGATGGACCCTAAAATTAAGCAAGGAAAATAGTCAGGTCGGCTCCTTCTCGAGAAAGCACCTAATCGAGCCATACTCTTCATACTACTTCCTATTCGATTGTTTTCAAAATATGGCCAAATTTGGCGGCATGCAAATTTTTGGATATCGGATCATCATCAACATAAAGTATGATGTAGAATCATTGACAACTAAGATTAAATTAGTTTAAATTTTACCACATACTTTTAGGTTCGAATTTTGCACTGATGGTGGGAGTACATTTTATATCAAGGACCTAAAAAGGGGGAAAATTACATCGAGGTCCATACATTTAACACAAAGTACCCTAAAATTATGAAAGGAAAACAGTCGGGTCGGCTCCTTCTCGAGAGAGCAGGGGATTGAACCATACTCTTTATACTACTTCCTCTTCGATCATTTTAAAAATAATTTGGCCAAATTTGGTGGCATGCAAATTCTTGGATATGGGATCATCATCATCATAAAGTATGATGTAGATATGGCAATGACCTTGGTCCTTCGGCTAGAAATCAAAGAATGTTCATACTCGTTGACAACTAAGCTTAAATTAGTTTAAATTTTACCACTTACATTTAGGTACGAATTTTACATGGACGGTGGGAGTACATTTTACATCAGGGACCTAAAAAGGTAAAACTACATCGAGGTCCATACTCTTCATAATACTTCCTCTTTGTTTGCTTTCAAAATATGGCCAAATTATGAGGCATGCAAATTCTTGGATATGGGATCATCAACACAAAGTACTATGTAGATATGGTCATAACCTTGGTTGTTTGGCTTGAAATCCAAGAATGTTCATACTCATTGACAACTTAGCTTAAATTTGTTTATATTCTACCACTCACTTTTAGGTTCGAATTTTACACGGACGGTGGGAGTATATTTTACATCAAGGACCTAAAAAGTGAAAATCACATCGAGGTCTACACATTTAGCATGAAGCGGGCTAAAATTAAGCAAGGAAAAAAGACGGGTTCGGCTCCTTCTCGAGAGAGCATATGATTGAGCCATACTCTTGATACTACTTCCTCTTCTTAGCCACTTACTCGTAGTTCAAATTTAACCACTTACTCGTAGTTCAAATTTTGCTCTTCATACTACTTCAAATCTTGTTACCACTTACTCGTAGTTCAAATTTTACCTAATATTGACAAATCGACTTAAATTCGTTTAAGTGGTCGAAGTTCGCTAGGAAGCTTGAGAACTCATAAAACTTGGTAATCAATCTTAAGTGTATCATGGTCCACGCTTTTTCTGAAAACTAGGGTTGTTGTTGTGGTACTCTGAGCCAGTTTTCTAAGTGCTTGCTTTACAAAAAAAATCTTATCACTTCAAAAATTGAAAAAGTTGTATTGTTACTATCAGTTGGAAATTATGGTTGCCACCATTTTCACATTGACAAGGTGCACACATCTACCAAATATGGGAACATTACAATACAATACAATGTGCATATGGATTTTATACCTTTGTCATTCGGCTTGAAACCCAAGAATATTCAGACATGGTAGGCCATATCGTGTATCAATATTTTTGGAATTTATGATGACTCGCGGTTATTAATTATTTTTCATTGCAAATAGTAGTATACGCAAGAGGATTCCATGTGGAAGGCTTCATTTTTAGGGTTTCCATTATTTTTGATCATATCTAGTGAGGATCAAATTGTCAACATGCATATTCATAGCAAGAACTTGAATCCTACAAAACTATTATTAGTTTTTAATGTATTGACTGCCTCGATACCATCAAGACTGAAAGGATGATTGTAACTTTTTAAGAGCATTCTATCACGTTTCATTGTAGTTCAGATTTGAAAATGGTTTTATTATTCCTAAATTTTGGAAACTCCCACTACTGGTAGCATTATTGTTCACGATGACAAGATACACTCATCTACCAAATATGGGAACATTACCATAAAGTATGTTGTACATATATAAGGCCATTTCGTATTGTCTTTTGGCCTAAAGCCTAAGGTTGTGCATACATGGCAGGCCATATTTTCAATTAGTTTTTTTAAAATTTGTGAACTCTCTTGATAATCATTATTCATAGCAAGTAGAACAAGTCAGAGTATATCGTGCACTGTTTTTTATTGTTTTCAAATAAAAGTCAAAAAAAATTTACATGCAAATTCTTAGCAAGAAGTTGAATATTTCAACAAATTCATCGATTTTTGATATATTGATAGCCTGGGGTGGGTACGTTCAAAAGATACTTGTATAACTTCAAGAGCAATCTACTACTTACTCATAGTTCAAAATTTACCTAACATTGACAAATCGGCTTAAATTAGTTTAAGAGTGTAAAGTTTGCAAGGAAAGCTTGAGAACTCATAAAACTTGGTAATCATAAGTGAAACATGGTTCAAATTTTGTCTAGAACCTAGGCTTGTGACATTCTGAGCCATATTCACCATGCTTGCTCTCAAGAAAATAAATCACTGGAAAATAATTATCTGCTTAAAGTTTATGAAAAATTGGGGTGCTTTTTGTGTGAGGTGTATTAAAAAATACATAAATCATTCGTCCGACACTTTAAAATAAACTCTTGGACATCTGGTTATATGATTGAACTGTTAAATCTTATGTACAAACAAGTTATATTCAAAAACAAGTTTATTAGGGCACCCATAGTGTGGCTAAAGCCAAATCTGACAAATAGTTAAATTTGGCTATGGTGTGCAATCTGGCAATAGCTCTACAATGTAGTGATGCTAAATATATGTGCAAAGAAAAAGGACTCTCTCTCTCTCTCTCCTCATGACTAGGCTTCATGCATGTCTAGTACCGTGCAAAGAATGAGAGAAAAATAGTATTTTAGTCTATGGATGGAATTTGTCATCGGATAAAGAGGGTGCTCCGGTACCCTCTTTTTGCAAATTTAGAACTACCTCCACAATGGTGGGAACTAGTTCCAAAAGAAAAATATCAAATTTGGAACTAGATTTAGCTACACATTGTGGGTGCCCTGGGCACCCGCAATGTTACCATTATCAAATCTGATATAAAGGTAGATTTGGCTTGTTATGAAATATAGCAAGAGATCCATAATGTAGTAGTTTCAAATATTTATAACATGGGTTCGACCATCAAGCTAATACAACACATGAAGCAAATATGGAACTATCATCACATTGTAAGGAACTAGTTCCAAAAGCAAAAAAGCAAATTTAGGATCGGAACAACTACTTGTTCCGGTTCCTAGTCTTCTCCCATTTAGAACCACGTCCACAGTGTAGGGAACTAGTTCCAAAAATCAAAAAGAAAATATTGAATCACTTATGTCTACACATTGTGGTTGCCCTTACGACCAAATAAAGCATTCATAAATTCAATGTTTGATGGACAAATATTTTGGTACTTTTGTGTAAACATTGACATTTCATATGAAATAAGTCTCTTACATCCTAGCTACATGCATCCAAAAAGTATTGTGGGGAATAAATTTTGTTAGTATCCAGTTTTTAGCATCATTTAATCTTTGTGTATAAATGGGAGCATTGACATTCGGGGACCACTTGTTAGTATTGCTACATGTGGTAGGGGTCGTCGTGTGTACAGTGAACAACGTGCGAGCCTATCATCAGCACCCAACCACTGTGCCCACGTCACCCAGCAAAGTCTTCGGTATGGCCTCGTAGTTGCGGGTCTTGTCGCTGTACCAAGGAGTACCATACACTATGTAGCACGTCGCTCTGTCCTCCTGATTTTGTATGGCTACGTTCGTGTAGCCGGTCTTGAACCTTGTAGCCCTTCCTGATTCCGGCTACCGTAGGGTAGTCGGTACGATTTGCCCATGTCCAGTTGTGCTTAGCCAGCCGTATGCGAACCGACTGCCGTAGTTCTTTTCTGGTTGGGGTATCCGGGGGTCAGTCCTCGGACTGTGACCTACCAACGGTTCATGCAAGAGTGCCTTGCAAGCCAAATTGGCCGCAACATCCACGTCTACATGGATGACATGGTGGTAAAGTCAACCCACTAGAGAGACCTACTCGCCGACCTGGCCAAAACTTTCGCAAATCTGCAGAAGTACAAGATCAAGCTCAATCCGGGGAAGTGCCCTTTGGCATGCCCACCAGACAGCTCCTAGGGTACATAGTCTCCAAACGAGGCATCGAAGCAAATCCCACCAAGATCGACACCATCGTGCGGCTCGGAAAACCCCAGTGCCTGCACGACGTCTAGAAGCTGGCCGGGAGAGTCACGGCTCTCAATCGCTTCATCCCTCGGTTCGGTGAGAAGGCAATGCCCCTCTACCGCTTGATGCGCAAGAACCCCATGTTCCAGTGGGACGAAGAAATGAACAACGCGCTCAAAGCGCTCAAGGAAGTGTTGCTCGTAGCACCACTACTCGCTGCCCCCATCGACAAGGAGCCAATGCTCGTCTACGTCTCGGCCTCCACTCGAGTCGTCAGCACCGTGATGGCCATCGAGCGACTGGAGGAGGCCAAGGAGCGCCCTGTACAGCGCCTGGTCTACTACATCAGCCAAGTCCTCATGGACTTAAGGCAGAGCTACCCGCAATACTAGAAGCTGGTGTACACAGTCTTCAGAGCCCAGCGACGACTCCCGCACTACTTCCAGCAGCACCCCATCACGGTCGTCTCCTCTGCGCCATTGCATGACATCATCCACAATTGTGAGGCGACTGGGTGAGTCACCAAGTAGGCCGTCGAAGTCGGCGTCCACAACATCAAGTATGAGCCGTGCAAGGCGATTGAGTCACAGGCCCTTGCCAATTTCCTAGCCAACAGTTGGCAGGCCGCTGGGTGGGCTCGGCAGTGGGAGTAGGGTGCCGGGTAAGCCAGTGGCAGCATGGGGTGCCCTGGTTGCAGACGGCAGTGGCGGGGCTCGCAGATACGTGGCTCGGACCCGACATCAACGCTGGCCGGCGAGGTCACACAGAGGGCGAGCTTCGGTAGGAGGCGGTCGCGAGGAAGAGAGCAGCGTGGGGTGGATAGGAGAGGGCGGCGGCGGAGCTCCCTAGGGCGCTGGCGACGGGGACTCGGTCGAGGTGGAGGCGCACTCGGGCGAGGCCGGGCGGCGGAATCTGGGCGAGCGATGGAGAGTGGGGCCAGGGGAACGTGCCGCGTGGGTGTGAGATCGAGGGGTAGGGGAACCGGGAACGGGGGTGCGTCGGTGGGAGTGGGTCCGGGATGGTGGGGCCAGGCGAAGCCGTAGGTGGGTGGGCGCGTGTTCGTGACCGTGTCGCTAGGTGCGTGCATGTGTGTGCTGCCTGTGTGTGGCGGCGGACGGTGGCATGCGTGGAGGCGGGGTAGTTGCTATCTAGAGGTGTAGATTAGGGTTTGGGGTTAGGGCAGCGGGGTGGTAGGTGGCCGGCGGCTGCGCTTTTGGGCCTGGCCGGCGGCTGCCTCCCCCACTAAAACTTTATTTTATTTTATTTGTTTTATTTTTAGAAAAGCTTTTGTAAATAACTTTTAGACAAATAAAAAATCTGGAAAAGACCGAGATTTGATTTGAAATAAAGACAGGGATATTTAGAAAACAAAACTAGACTTCTAAAAAATAGTTTTAGGCAAACCATGCATTATGATATGACGATGCTCAAATGCAATGTGGCATGATGACATGAGCATGCGGTCATGATGATGCACAAAACAGAAATAACAAGCGATTTTCTAGTAGATATTTTACCGGGGTGCTACATTTGTCGTATGGGGCATCGACATGGTGGGCCGGTTCAAAAAAGCCCCATCAGGCTACACCCACCTCCTGGTCGTCATCGACAGGTTCACCAAGTGGGTCGAGGCAAAGCCAATCAAGAAGTGTGATGGCAAGACCACCACCAAGTTCCTGCATGCACTAATCTATCAATACGGCTACCCGAACAACATCATCATGGACAATGATACCAACTTCGCCAAGGGTGCCATGGCTGACTTCTGCGAGGAACACGGAATCTGACTCGACCTCGCCTCAGTTGCCCATCTGAAATCGAACGGCCAAGCAAAGCGTGCTAACCAGAGCATCCTCCACGGCCTCAAGCCAAGTCTACAGGTCCCCCTCAAATGGACTCCTATCTGCTGGCTCGAAGAGCCCCCCTCCGTGCTATGGGGCATCCGCACCTCTGTCAATCGATCGACCGGGTTCACCCCCTTCTTCATTGTGTACGGTGCCAAAGCCGTCATGCCGACCGACCTGGAACACGACTCTCCTCGAGTCGTCAACTACGCAGAAGATGACAATGAGGTTGCCTGCCAAGACGGGGTCGACCAGCTCGACGAAGCCCGCGACCTATAAACACAGCAGTGCCATCGGGGATGGCATGAGAGGGGACAATCAGGATGCTATCGGTGGCTACTCGCAACATGTTGGGCATAGATACTGTAAACACAATGATGTACCCAGGTTCGCAACCCTCTTCTCGAGGTAACACTCCTACTCCTGCAAGGATCTACTATATGGGGAGAAGATGCTTCATAAAAGTGCTCCTTGAGCTATTTCCCTAGCTGCTATCAAGAGCTAGAGGAAGATGAACTACTTGACTTTGCAATTCTGGCTAACTTATAACTTGTAATCCCCTTAGCTAGAACCCTGGCACTACCCCTCCTTATATACTAGTGGAAGGGTAGGTTACAATGTGGGCTCTAGGGTTTATTGTTTAGGCTTTGGGTTTACAAAGAGGGCTGGTTGCCGTGTCCAGCCGGTGGTCCAGGACCAGGTCAAGCTCTAGTACAGGTGGGGACAGCGCCACAACGTCTCAGCACCTCCGCTTTGGGCGTCACCCTGTGATTTATCCATGAGCTTGGTGCTTTATCCGTCAGCCGGAGCTTTACTCATCATCTCCCAGTCTTGGCGCTTTGGCACCCTCGTCTGGTAGTGCCAGAAGGGCGGCATGCCAGCCTATCCGGTCAAGGGTGCGCTCAGCAAGGAGTGTCACCCCCTCCCGTACCTTTGGCCAGCGGATCCAAGGCAGCCGGGTAGAGGTGGTCACCCAACCGTCTCTCCTGGCCCCTGGCTAGACAGGCCAGCCAAGGAAGTTTGATGCGGACCGGGTGGAGTGTATCACCCGATTGTGGTTCTTTGTCTTGTGGCCATCCAACCAGATCTCCCTAGAGCCGTCCACTTGAGCTGGCTTGGCCTACCCGGCGGTCATTCCCCCGACACTAGTACCCGTGCGTGTTGGGTCTTCACTTTGTGGAGAAGTTCCTGTGTGCTCACTTGCTGATGTTGAAATGATTGCGGATGAAGAATGTATCGTGAATTGTCTTGTAGTGCTTGTCATTTTCCAGCTCGAGATGCCTGCTTTCCCGGTTGGACTTTACCGGCTATGGGGCCGGTGGCACACCCACAGGGTGTGAGCGGCGATTGCATCTCTCGGCTGCCGCACCTAGCTAGGGAGGCGAATCGCCCAGTCGATGACGTCAATGCTGGCGTTAGCCCCGCCTGCCTCCTCTGGCACGCGTCGCGTCAGTTTGACCTGTTGTCCTACCGCTGCAATTTTTTGTAACTGTGCACATGCCTTCATCATAGCGGTTTCTCAGGGATCATGCGTGTGCGCTTGGCCTTCGCAGTAACGCCTGCGGGATCTTCTGTGGGAGTTTCCCTGGCGCATGCGATCCGGAACCGAAACATCATGGGGGGAGTGGAGCAGTTCCATGCCACTTGGTGGAGGGGAGTGCAGGAGGCGTGGTTGCCCTGCCTCAATAAATAGGGGCGCCAGGGAGGGCTCCTTCCTCACTTCGTCTTCTCCCTGCATTCACTGCCCTTTGCGCTTTGCCTCTTTGTTGTTGCCTTGCGCCACTGCTCTTTCGTCGCCAGCGCCGCCGTTCCTCCGTCGCGATGATGGGACCCCTCTTCTCCAACACGGCCACCACTCCTGCCGAGATGTTACCTGGCCAAGCGGGTGGATTGTGCGGCTCGTTTGTGAGGAACGAGCTCATGCAGAAATACTGGCGGGGGAAACTCATCCTGTCGGAGCACCTGGTGAAGCATCGCCTGGCGCCGGAAGGGAAGTGGGTTCCTAATAACCCCCGATCCGGGTAGGCTGTCGTCTTCCTCGCCCACTTTGCCCATGGGCTTGGCCTGCCTTTGAGCAGGTTCATCTTGGAGCAACTGGTGTCATTCAACCTCCAGCTCCACCACTTCGACGCCAACACCGTCGCGCAGCTGTCGCATCATGTGGCCTGCTGCGAGGCCTACCTGGGGGTTCGCCCTGACACGGAGAACTTCTTTAAGTTCTTCTACTTCAAGGTCTAGGTGGTGGGGAAAGGCGGCCCTCTGACGGAGACAGGCTGTTGCGCCATCTACCCAAGGTCGTCGTCGCCGATGCCGCGGTTGGAGATGCCCAGCTCTGTCAAGTTGTGGAAGCACTCGTACTTCTACGTGTGCAACAACACCGAGGTCGACTGGATCAAGGCGCCGGTGTTCGCCAACGTCCCCTCCACCCGGAAGGCTTGGACCGTCCAGAACTTGGGCACCCAGGCGGACATGGAGTGGATGGCCGCCTGCATGACGGTGTTTATGGATAAGGAGCGGCTCACCGCCCGGGACATCCTGCTATCCTGGATGATGAATCATGTGCTTCCGCTACAGCAGCGGTCGCACAAGATTTGCCATCTGTCTGGCTCGCTGGATCCCACCCGATTGTCCCGGCTGGAGGTCCTGTTCATGGCCCTTCGGGAGTGGCTTGGCACTATCTCGAAGGAGATGCTCATGGAAGACTGGGTCTTCTCTTGCCGGCCGTTCCACCACGGCCAGCTGCCCCCGAAGGTTAGGGTTTGTTCCTATTCTCCAGGTAAACCTTTCCCGAGGGATTTTTCTCCTTGTTTCTTATGTTCCTTTTTGAGTATCTTTTTACGTTGCAGCTAGCGGAAGACGGTTTAGGAGAGGATGTGCTTTCCGCCTTCACCGCCGACCACAAGCCGCCGAAGATCCCGTAGACGAAGCCAGAGCGGTTTCTCACCTGGGCTGACGAGGGCTACGAGTTTCCACCCAGTGAGCATCTTTTCTTGCCCATATTTTCTTTGTTTTTATTTGGCCGCGCACTTGACGTTGTGCCCACATCCTGGTACAACTGCCCATGGTGAGGACGTGGACCTGGCTAAGGCCACAGCACCGAGGGCTCGAGGGAAGCGGGCTGCTTCGACCAATGTCGCTCCGACCGGGGGTGGGGCGAAGAGGAATCGCCATCCGAGGGCTGCAGCCGTCGCGCCAAGCGTTGCCGGGTATATGCCCTTGTTATCCTTTCTCTGTGCATCTGTTGGTATGTGCCTTACTCATTATGATCTTCTCGCCCTTCTTTCAGTGAGGCGATGTCATTGACCGGCTCCGCATCCATCGCCACCACGTCCGACCCTCCCCTGGCTGGAGCGGAGGGGTCCGCTGCACCGGCTAATGCCTTTGCTGCCAAGCCAGCTGAGGCTATAGCCTCTGCTGCCAAGCCGGTTGAGGTTGCATCTTCTGCTGCCAAGCCGACCAAGGCCGCGGTGAATACGGCAGAGACGGTGGTGCCGGCTGGGTCCTTGGTCCTGCACTAGGCCTCTGCCACCTCCAGGCTTGTTGATGTATTCTCGAATCCACACCTGGATTAGGCGGGATCTACTGCCTACCGGGTGGAGGAACCCGCGGAGGTCACCGTGTAGCCAGCGGTTGTTGATGGCGGGGCGGAGGCAGCCTCTGGCTCGGGCGTTGTGGCCCTTGAGGCGTCGCTCTCGGCCTTCGGTGACGATGACGAGCTCCAGATTACTAGTAGTCGGGCGGCTCCGGTTGTGCCACCACTAGACTCCGTCCTGGCACAGCTTTCCGAGTTGGCGCCCATCACCCTCGGCCAGGTCCGCCACCTGGAGGAGGTGATGAAGCCGAACGAGCTTGGTGATCCAAGGCGCTGGGGGTGTCCCTGGAGGTAAGCCGCTTCTCCGCCGTTCTTGTTACCCTCCTTTGCTGCTCACATCTCCGTTCTCTTTTCTGATCGCGCCCTCCTTGCAGAAAGCTTTTGCTGAAGCCGCCAAGACCCTGCAAGACTGATACGTCCAAAACGTATCTACTTTCCCGAACACTTTTTCTATTGTTTTTCCTCTAAATTTGTGTGAATTGGATGCAACTAACACAGACTGACGCTGTTTTCAGCAGAATTACTTTGGTGTCTAGTTTTTGTGCAGAAAATCAACTATCAGGAAAAATCCCGGAAAATATGTCAAAATCCTATTTCGCCAGAAGACTCACGGAGCCAGAATACGAGACGGAGTGGGGCTAGGCCCAGGCCACACCACCTGGCCGGACAGGCTAGGCCTAGGCGCGCTAGGGGGTGGTCTAGCCGCCCCAGACACTCCCTCGGTCTCCGTCTTTGCCTATAAGTTGCCTTCTGACCTAAAAACTCAGGGGGGTTCACATTTTTCTAGAAAGAGTTCTGCTCCGCCGCCACCACCATATTCCACGATTCAGAACCAGAAACTCCGTTCTGGCACCCTGCCGGGACAGGGTATTGGAGGAGATCATCGCCATCATCATCACCATCGCTTCTCCATTGACCATCAATATTTCCCCCATCTATGAGTGAGTAATCCCCCGCGGTAGGCAATGGGGATGGTAGGGATTGGATGAGATCATTCATGTAATGGCATCAGATTGTTAGGGCATGGTGCCTAGTATCTACTATTAGTGCTTTTTGACTTTGTTGCGACTTGTTATGCTTAATGCTTGTCACTAGGGCCCGATTGCAATGATTTCAGATCTGAACATGTTATTGATTCATTATGATAGTATTGTTTATGATCTTACCTGCAAGTTGTATACACACGGTGTTGTCCGGAACCAAAGGCCCCGAAGTGACAGAAATTGGGATAACCGGAGGGAATGGCTTTGATGTGAGGATCACATGTGTTCACAGAGTGTTAATGCTTTGCTCCGGTGCTTTATTAAAAGGAGCACCTTAATTGCCAGTAGTTCCCTTGAGGCCCCGCTGCAAACAGGATGGCAGGACAAAAGATGTTGTGCAAGTTCTCATTGCGAGCATGTATGACTATATATAGAACACATGCCTATGATTATTTAGTACTTGGATGCTTTATCTTATTTATCTGCAATTGCCCTATGTTCTGATTTCCATGTGAATTGTCTTGTCCATGCAACGCCTGTCCATCCATCCCTATGCTTACCACACTTCAATCGTACTGTTTACTACAATTGTTACCATCGTCTTTACTTTTACTACTGCTATTACTTTACTATTCCTACTACCAAACTGTTGCTACTGATAACCTGCTATGAGCAAGATTATTTCTAGGTGTAGATAAATTGACAACTCATTTGTTAAGGCTTATAAATATTCTTTGGCTCCCCTTGTGTCGAATCAATAAATTGGGTTTCACTTCCCTCGAAAATACCGCGATACACTCCCTATACTTGTGGGTCATCAAGACTATTTTCTGGCGCCGTTGCTGGGGAGCATAGCTTTATTTATCAAGTCCACTTGGAATCATTATTGTTCACTGCTATCCATCCATGATGGGTAAGTCTCGTGATGGCAAAGTCCCTATTTTACCATCCACTACAAGAAGAGGTACGGTTCTGAACACCTCTGTTGCTCTTGATTCACTGTCTGTTAAGAGTGGTTCATACACATGCTACACCACCACATACACATGCTACACACAATGCTGCTACTGCTGAATCTAATTTTTTTGATACTTATAATGTTGCTTCTACTATGCTTGATAAGAGTGGTCCATTAGGTCCTTTCCTAGATGATACGATTGCTAGAACTATAGCTGGAAATACTTAAACTCCTAATGAAGACACTACTACACCTGTTAGTTCACCTGAGTCTAGTGAGAGATATGATATTGAAGACGGTTATATTGAGATGACCGATGACTTTATTAAAGAATGTCAAAACACCCATGATAGGAGTGCTGCTAAGAGTCTCCCTGAGAGGCATAATATTAAACCCAAATTGTCTCCTAATGCTAAGTTTGCTGCATCTCCCATAAACATTAAAGATAAAGATTATGATTTCTTTCTTCATCTATCCTATATAGCTATTGTTGAGAAAGAACCTTTTTGTGGGACTAAGAATGAAAGTGCGGTAGCACATATGACTGAGCTTTGTACCATGAGTGGCTGATACATTGCAAATGTATCTATAATTTTTGATGTTCCATACTTGGTTTTATCCACTTTCTTGTGTTTTGTCCACACTTTGGAGTACTTTTCATATGATTTCTTAGACTAAACTATTAACAAGAGCCACAGTGCCAGCTGCCTGTTTTCTTCTGTTTTTGGTTCCAGGAAAGTCAGAAAATGAATATTCTCGGAATTGGACGGGACAAAAGTCAAAGTGCCTATTTTTCTGGAAGTCATCAGATGCCAGAATACGAGACGGAGAAGGTCTGGTGGCCGGCCACACCACCTGGCCGCGCGGCCAGGCCTGGCCCACGCCAGGGGGTGGTCTAGCCGCCCCAGCACCCCCTCGGCCTCTCCTTCCGCCTATATATTACCCTCGGGACCAAAACACTAAGTACCCGATCAAAAATCCACGAAAGAGTCTGTAGCCGCCATCATCTCCATCCCTAGATCGGGAGGGATCTGAAGCTCTTCCCGGCACCCTACCGGAGAGGGGAATTCACCCTGGAGGCCTTCTTCATCACCATGCAAGCCTCTGGTGTGATGCGTGAGTAGTTCATCCTTGGACTACGGATCCATGTAGTAGCTAGATGGCTGGTTCTCCTCCTTTGTGCTTTCATGTTTAGATCTTGTGAGCTCCGTTCATGACCAAGATCATCCATTTGTAATTCTCCATGTTGTGTTTGCGGGGATCCGATGGATATTGAGATGCTATTTCAGATTGATTATTGATTCTATCTGTTGGGTCCGCAACATAGAAAACAAAAAAATTCCTACGGTGTGAACTACACGCCAAGATCTATCTACTAGGTACAAAGCAACGGGTGGACATACATCCAACGAGAACTTACCCTCGTAGACAACGAGCTTTGTTAACGAGTAGGAACTCGTGGTTGATGTAGTCATACACTTGCCGATCTAAAGATCGTGATGAAGTCCAGCAGGTCCGGCTCCAGCACGTCCATCAGATCCAGCTCCAGCACCACCAAGTCCAGCACCGCAAAGCAGCGGTGCATCCGTGATCGCACACACGTCCGGTACCCCGACAACCTCCGTCCCTCGCTCTAGCAAAGCAGCGGAAGCAGCAACTCCTTTCCAGATAAAGCCACCGGGAACATGTATCTCGCTAATCCGAGACCATGGGGGAATAATACTAGAGGGGGAGAGAGATCCTTCACAAGGAGGTGTGTGTGAGAAGTGAGGAGCGGGTGGCCTTTTATAGGAGGAGGGGGGTGCCCCTCCTTCATGGCCGGCGCATGGAGGAGGTAACCTTTCACCTCCTCCATTCATGTGGTGGTAATTCCTCCACATTAAAATGCCCCTTCACATTCTCTTTTAAAGTCTCCACTTTAAATGCATTAAATTTCTCCAAATTTAATGCTCTCTCATTTAATAAAACTCTTTTATTATTTTTATTCTGAATTTTGTTAATTACTTTAATTAACAAACATTCACATAAAACCCCCTGCAACATTTCAATATTACATGCAGAACCAATTTCAGCAATTTCACCCGAAACAATTTTGGTGTCTATTGAAATAATTCCAGCGCTTTCTTAAATCTTTATCTGAAACATATTTGCTCCAAATGGTGTCGGTATCCCTTAAGTGTGTCACCCTATGGTTCGCGAATAATGCAGACATGATCGAGACCCCTCTTAGATCAATAATCAGAAGAGGGACCTAGAGATCCATACTGACTCCTACACATTCAACGATGACTTCTGTGATCGTGAGAACCTTTAACGCTAGTAACTAAATCCCTTTGTCCCGTGATATATTACATGTCCGAGATTCGATCATCGTTATCTCCATACCTAGTTTGATCTCGTTACCTACATGCACTCTTTTCTTGTTCCCGTGATATAACATTCTAGTGATCACATCACTTGCTTGCAAGCTATTTCAATGTGATATCACCGAGAGGTCCCAGAGTATATCTATCCGTCATCGGGATGGACAAATACCACTCTTGATCAATGAGCCTCAACATAACACCTTTGTAGCACTGAACCCACCTTTATAGTCACCCTGTTACGGTGTGACGTTTGATGTTATCAAGATACTCTTCCGGTGTTAGCAATTAACATGATCTCATGGTCTAAGGATAAAGATTACTTCGTATGATGTTATAGCAATATAAACATAATGACCAAGTGTTGAAACACTTGAATATTGATACAACCCTTTCCATGCAGCAAGAACCTTTCTTGTTGTTTCCATATTGAACCCTTTCAATACCTCATATTGAACACTTTCAATATCTTATATATGTATTTCTGGCACAACCATATTAGCGCCTTAATCTATCCATATAGATATTGATGCCTAATATTCTGGGTTTGCCCAAGTCTTTCATCGAAATCTTATTTTAATGAAATCCTTAACTTGTGTCAATTCAAGATACATCATTTCCAATCAACAATATGTCCTCTACATAATGTATTAGAAATATGTCTCAGCGCTCCCACTTAATTTCTTGCAAATGCAAGCATCTTCATCATCTCCGATGAATTTAAACTCTTTTAATAGTTTCATCATGGTGAAGATTCCAACTCCGCTATGCTTACTTCAACTATTGAAGTTTACATGCCTTTTAGCACCCTTTGAATTAACAAAACCCTTTGGACCATGTCATGTACATGTACTAGGTTACCATTCTATTAGAAGAACCTTGTTTTGTTTATTCAACTACCATATACCAAATTATATGTAGTTGTTGCTACATTAATCCGTCAAGACTATATATCGCTATGAAAGATCATATCTTGTCATAGTCAACTCCTTGAACATTGCCGTAAACTTCTTTCCGACATGTCGACTATTTCATAGATGACAAACATCCATGTCCATTTCTTTATAGATCCAAACACGACCGATAGGTTTCACGCCTTTCTGGAGGGTCTTCCAAGTTCAGAAACTTGATTTCTCGTGTATGGATACTATCACGGATTCTATGACTTCTAGTAATTTTATGGAGTCAGGGCCCATCATCGCTTCTTTGCATGCAGTCGGTTCATCATTGTCAAAACAATAACGACTTCTGTTTCAAATCTTACTATTTGATTCTTACCAACCCACATGGTTCAATAGGAACTCTAATCTCCAAGATCACACCCTTTGTAATCACGAGAGCCATGAGCATTGTGGCCACCACCAGGACACTTTCCGGCGATGCGCTACTTAGCACATATATCTAAGGTTCAACAACCTTATCAAAGTTCTATTGTCCTCCCACTTAAATTTTCGCGAAAAATTCCTTCTCAAGAAACTTGACGTTCTAAGCGACAAACTCTTTTGTCCTCGGTGTTATGGAGGAATTCCCAACAAATTCTTGGGATAACCTACAAAGACGTGCTTATCCGACTTTGGTTGTAAACATTTTACTTATGCTCAGCATACCGAAATTTAAGAAAAGACAATTCGGGTTTTATCCCAAACCATAACTCATACGGTGTCATTTCAACGGATCACGATGGTGCTCTTTTCAGTGTAAAAGCGGTAGTCTCTAAAGCTTCAATCTTTAAAACATAATGGCAGTTTTATAAATGACACCTTTGATCTTACCATGTCAAACATGGTTTGATTTCATCTCTCGAATATGCCATACTCCTATGGTTTATCGGGAAAACACAAATCATGGAACAATTCCTCAAATCTTAGGTGTTCTGCTAAACCTGTAACTCAACTATCTTCCTTTATGATCAAATCATAAACTCTTTTATTTTCTTGTTACAATGATTTTCCACTTCATCTTGAAAGTCTTTGAACAATTTTCAAATGTTTCATACTTCCTCCTTATTAAGTAAATATACAGATATATTCACTCAAATTTTCGGAGAAAGCATATGAAGCAAAAAGATCCATCGCATATGGCTACACATAATGGACTTATGCACATCAGCATGCACAATTTCCAATAAGCTAGTCATCCGTTCCTCTTTGGCCTATGAACGGAGTTTCAATTATCTCGAGGAAAGTCTCACATGAGTCAATTGATCAAAATCAAGGACTCCAAAATTCCATCAACATGGAGTTTCTTCATGTTTTCTTTCAAATATAATTCAAACAGCGATGTCACTTCATAAGTGATCTTTCAATCATTTGTCTTGCGACATTTTAGAAATAGTGTTTATGGATGTGATTTCTCCAACTAGACTTGTAAAAGTCATCCATCCTTTATGGAATACGGTTATTATTTGAACAGCCATTGTTCTCATAATACTGGAACAAAATAACAATTATTTAAACAAATCTTGAAGGCTTGGTTTGATGACAACGAAAAACACAATAACACTTTATTTGTTTTCGATGAACATCATCACTCATTCTCTTGCTGGTTACTTAGGCCATTGTAGTTCATGAATTGTGTTGTCCTGTATGACACTTCATACCAACCAATTCGGTATCCAATACCGGTATCCAATACCTAAGAACCACATTGTTTAACAAGCAAGGAATATAGCCATAACATGTATATCTTCTATATACCTAAGTTTGACATCTCCAACCTTTTATTTTCTGCCAAATATTTTATAGATTCTCTTTCAGCAATTCCTTTTCTTTTAAAAGAATCTATCAACATCAATAGTGGTGTCATCAACATGACACATGGTACAAAGCGTATATAGTCAAATACTAATACCTTTGGACTTGCACTTTGAAGTGGATCACCATCATCAAATGTTTGGTGTTCTTTCAAAAATCCATTCTTTAGTGATCTATTAGTGTAGTAAACATTTTACTTACATCTTCTATTCATCCTTATCATGACAACTTTCATGATCAAGCTACTATAGCCTATAAGGAAGAATCGCGAGTATAATATCAGTTCCCAAAACCTTTTTGGTAGATTCGGATGCCTAACATCTCCATCCTTCACAAATTCTCATACAATATGAGAACATGTATTTTGCTAAATTATACTCTATCATAATGCAACCAAAAACATTGTTTCAGATATCACAATATCTTTCACACATGATGGTTTCTGAAACAATTTTCAGCTCCAATATAATCTTGATATTAGAACAACTTTTTGAATATCAATAATCATGGAGCCAAACATGATACTTTAGATACTAACATTGGAATTCTTACTCTTGATTTAATACTACTTATTAAACTTCATGGAGTAAATAGAGTTTGCTGAAAGTTTGCAATAGGACTTATAAACTTTAAATTGACATTCAAAACAATACGATACCAGTTCGTAAAGTAAATATCCAGAATTCTATAGTTCTATTATCTCAAATAAAAACTAAGCATAAGGTAGAAAACGAGTGCCAATGACTACAACAAACTATGCAAATTCACTTCGATTTAGTTTATGACAAATTGAGTTCGACTAATCCAAATTAGAAATGAACTCCCACTCAAAAACGACATCCCTCGTGCCTTTTTGGTGATTACATGAACCAAATCCACTACACCAAGTCCGATCATCACGTGAGTCGGTGTAGCTTCAAAGGCGAGCATCAATATGGTCATCACATCAAGTATATGACTCATGCTTAACCTTTCAGTCCGTGTTCCAGGGCCATGTCTGTACATGCTAGGCTCACCAAGTAAGAACCTTAGTATTCGCGTGTGTAAAACTGTCTTACACCCGTTGCATGAAAGCGTAGAGTTGAGAACACCCGATCATCACGTGATGTCTCGAAACACGATCCATAGAACGGTGCATACTTAAGGAAGAACACATTTTATCTTGATATTTAAATGAGGGATCATCTTGCAATGCTACATAAAGCGCCAAACTAGCAGTATAAGATGCTAACATCTAATGTGTAAAGTGAGATGATATGGTCCATGCATTTGATCTCTATCACTTGCATCGTGGTATGATCTCTATCATTCCTTTGTGTGTAAGGCCAAGGTCTATGGAACTTACACGTTGAGTGTGTTGTAAGAGTATCTATCATACACCTACTTACAACAATACCATATCAATACACAAGCCCATCAACGATCTAAACTAGACGCCTCTAATTTATCAATTGCAAGTTTTACGTGGCTTAGGGCTTTCGGAGATAGAACCGTTCTTACCTACGAACATGAACCACAACGAGGATAACTAAGTTATTAGCAACTCGTTATAAATCAGATATTGACTATAGTAGGAGAGACAGACACCCGCCAGCCACTTATGCAAAACAAGTTGCATGTCAGTCGTGGAACCGGTCTCATGTACGATGACATGTAAGGTTGGTCCTGGCCGCTTCATCCCACTATGCCACCAATATCCAAAATACATAGAAGATGCAATAACATGATCATCATCACCCACATATCAAAATATGTGTACTACCCGTGCTAAGCACCTACGCATAGATCAGGCTCTGATACCACTGTTGGGTCCGCAGCATAGAAAACAAAAAATTTCCTATGGTGTGAACTACACGCCAAGATCTATCTACTAGGTAGAAAGCAACGGGTGGACATACATCCAACAAGAACTTACCCTCGTAGACAACGGGCTTTGTTAACGAGTAGGAAATCGTGGTTGATGTAGTCGTACACTTGCCGATCTCAAGATCGTGATGAAGTCCAGCAGGTCCGGCTCCAGCACGTCCATCAGATCCAGCTCCAGCACCACCAAGTCCAGCACCGCAAAGCAGCGGTGCATCCGTGATCGCACACACGTCCGGTAGCCCGACAACCTCCGTCCCTCGCTCCAACAAAGCAGCGGAAGCAGCAACTCCTTTCCAGATAAAGCCACCGGGAACATGTATCTCGCTAATCCGAGACCATGGGGGAATAATACTAGAGGGGGAGAGAGATCCTTCACAAGGAGGTGTGTGTGAGAAGTGAGGAGCGGGTGGCCTTTTATAGGAGGAGGGGGGTGCCCCTCCTTCATGGCCGGCGCATGGAGGAGGTGACCTTTCACCTCCTACATTCATGTGGTGGTAACTCCTCCACATTAAAATGCCCCTTCACATTCTCTTTTAAAGTCTCCACTTTAAATGCATTAAATTTCTCCAAATTTAATGCTCTCTCATTTAATAAAACTCTTTTATTATTTTTATTCAGAATTTTGTTAATTACTTTAATTAACAAACATTCACATAAAACCCCCTGCAACATTTCAATATTACATGCAGAACCAATTTCAGCAATTTCACCCGAAATAGTTTTGGTGTCTATTGAAATAATTCCAGCGCTTTCTTAAATCTTTATCTGAAACATATTTGCTCCAAATGGTGTCGGTATCCCTTAAGTGTGTCACCCTACGGTTCGCGAATAATGCAGACATGATCGAGACCCCTCTCAGATCAATAATCAGAAGCGGGACCTGGAGATCCATACTGACTCCTACACATTCAACGATGACTTCTGTGATCGTGAGAACCTTTAATGCTAGTAACTAAATCCCTTTGTCCCGTGATATATTACATGTCCGAGATTCGATCATCGATATCTCCATACCTAGTTTGATCTCGTTACCGACATGCACTCTTTTCTCGTTCCCGTGATATAACATTCTAATGATCACATCACTTGCTTCCAAGCTATTTCAATGTGATATCACCAAGAGGGCCCAGAGTATATCTATCCATCATCGGGATGGACAAATACCACTCTTGATCCATGAGCCTCAACATAATACCTTCGTAGCACTGAACCCACCTTTATAGTCACCCTGTTACGGTGTGACGTTTGATGTTATCAAGATACTCTTCCGGTGTTAGCAATTAACATGATCTCATGGTCTAAGGATAAAGATTACTTCGTATGATGTTATAGCAATATAAACATAATGACTTTGATCATAATGCTATACTTCGGATGAATGTTCATCATATCATTCCACCAATGGTGTGACCTTGTTATTAACAACATCCAATGTCTATGATCAGGAAACCTTGATCATCTTGTTAATCAACAAGCTAGTCTATAAGAGAGGCATAACTAGGAACACTTTTTGTTTATGAAACACACATGTATTGATGTTTCTGATCAATACAATTATAGCATGCAAAATAAACATTTATCATAAACATGGAATAAGATAATAACCACTTTATTATTGCCTCTCGGGCATATTCCCTTCACTATCATGTCTTTGTTATTTGTGATCTTGCATGCTTTACGTTGTTAGTAGATATCTTGGCCAAGTAGATGCTAACAACTCCAAGAGTTAGTATTTATGCTCGATAGTGGGTTCATGCCTCTGGTAATTTGGGGAAGTGACTGAAATCTCTAAGCTACTAGATGTGTTGTTGCTACTAGGGAGAAAACAATAATCCTTTGTTCATAGAACAATCGTATTGTTTACTTTACACATAATTCGTAAAGCAATAATCTGTTGCTTGCAACTTAATACTGGAGGGGGTTCGGATGATAACCTGAAGGTGGATTATTAGTCATAGATGCAGTTGGATGGCGGTCTATGTATAATGTTGTAATGCCCAATCAAGTTCCAAAGGAGTCAAGATGATTAGTATATGCATGTATTGCTTTATCGATGTTTGTCAATTGCCTCGCTGTAATTTGTTCACCCAGCATGTTATCTATCTTAAGGAGAGCCACCTCTAGTGAACTATGGATCCCGGTCCTTTTCTTTTACGTACAATCTACAAACTGTTTACTGCTTTGTGTTTACTTTCTGCAAACTTTTACTTCCTTCCCTTCGATACGTTTAATCCTTTGTTTTCAGCAAAACCGGTGAGATTGACAACCTCATCGCAAGTTGGGGACAGAGTTCTGTGGTTGTGTTGTGCAGGTCTCCGTGTTGCTACTAGCACCGGTAGTGCGCCCTGCCAAGGCTCAGCTAGCAACACATTTGGGGTGTTTTCTTGCTCCTACTGGTTCGATTAAACCTTGGTTTCATAACTGACGGAAACTTGCTGCTGTGCTCATCATACCTTCCTCTTGGGGTTCCCCAACGAGCTTGTTAATACACGAGCCATCAAGCATTTTTCTGGCGCTGTTTCCGGGGAGTCAAGGACATCTTCACAAGGGGAGTCCCTCATAACCAATCTCTTTACTTTGTTATTTTTGTTTTGCTTAGTTTCTTTTTGCTTTGTTTGCTTGTTTTGTTATCAAAAACACAAAAAAAATAGTTTTACAAGTTTGCTTTCTTATTTGAAAACACAAAAAAATGAATACTCTTGAAAACACTAAGTTGTGTGACTTCACTAGCACCAACAACAATGATTTTATGAGCACACCTATTGCTCCACCTGTGCCTAAAGATACTTTCTTTGAGACAAAACCTGCTTTGCTCAATCTTGTTACGAGAGAACAATTTTCTGGTATTGGTAATGAAGATGCTGCTGCCCATCTAAATAACTTTGTTGAACTTTGTGAGATGCAAAGGCATAGGGATGTGTATGGTGATATTATTAAGCTGAAATTGTTTCCTTTCTCTTTGAGAGGAAAAGCTAAAGAATGGTTGAATTCCTTAACTAGGAATAGTATTGATTCTTGGACTAAGTGCAAAGATGCTTTCATTAGAAAATACTATCCTCCTGCTAAGATTATATCTATGAGAAGTGAAATAATGAAGTTTAAACAATCTGATAATGAGCATGTTGCTCAAGCATGGGAAAGAATGAAATCTTTGGTAAAGAATTGTCCCACTCATGGACTGACTGCTTGGATAATCATCCAGACTTTTTATGCAGGATTGAACTATTCTTCAAGGAATCTATTGGACTCTGCTGCTGGAGGTACCTTTATGACCATCACTTTGGGTGCTCCAACAAAACATCTGGACAATATAATGATTAATTATTCTGAATGGCATACTGAGAGAGCTCCACAAGGTAGGAAGGTAAATTCTATTGAGGAAACTTCCTCCTTGAGTGATAAGATTGATATTATTATGTCTATGCTTGTTAATGGGAAAGCCCATATTGATCCAAATAATGTTCCTTTAGTCTCTTTGGTTGCTCAAGAAGAGCAAGTTGATGTGAACTTCATTAGAAATAACAATTTTGGCAATAATGCTTATAGGAACAATTTTGGCAACAACAATTATAAGCCATATCCTCCCAACAATGGTAATGCTTATGGAAATTCCTACAACAATAATAGAAGTGCTCCCTCTGAACTTGAAGTTATGCTTAAAGACTTTATTAGTAAGCAAACTGCTTTCAATAAAACTATTGAGGAAAAACTCTCTAGTGCTGAAAGAAATATAGCATCTTTGGCTGAAGCTCATTCTTCTTTGAATAAAATGGCTGCTAAACCTGAAACTAATGATAATACCTTTGCAGCTACTAATGCTATACACGTAAGAATTGATGAAAATGTTAGACTATTAGCTGAATTACATGCTAAGTGGGAAAGAGGAGATGAAATTGCTAGAAACATTAGTGTTTCTACTATCACCACCACTAGTGTTGAGGCTAGTAATAGTTCTACTACTCTACATGATAAATTTGATTTTGATCTTGATGGGTGTAATATCTCTGAAGTTATTAAGTTCCTACAAAAGCTTGCTAAAAGTCCTAATGCTAGTGCTATGAACATGGTCTTTACAAAACACATTACTGATGCTCTCATAAAGATTAAAGAAGAAAAGATGAAACATAAAGCTTCTATTTCTATAAAACAAGATGATGGTTGGGAACCCATAATTAATATGAAAGTGAATGACTATGATTTTAAAGCTTTATGTGATCTTAATAGTAGTGTTTCTATTATGCCTAGAAGGATTTATGATATGCTTGATTTGCCACCACCCGAAGATTGTTATTTGAATGTCCCACTTGATGATAATGCTAAAAAGAAACTCATGGGGAGTCTTCATGATGTTCTTATTATGGTTAACAATGTCTATGTCCCGGTTGATTTCTATGTTTTGGATGTTGAATGCAATGCTTCTTGTCCTATTACTTTGGGAAGACCTTTTCTTAGAACTGTTGGTGCCATTATTGATATGAAAGAAGGCACCATTAAATATCAACTCCCACTCAAGAAAGGTATAAAACACTTCCCTAAGAAGAGAGAGAAGATTTCTTTTGCCTCTCCTATGAAAACAAAATTTGGTCTTAATGCTTCTTCATTTGAGAACACTTGATTCTTTCTTGCTTCTTATGCCTAACTTAAAGGCGTTAAAGAAAAGTACTTATTAGGAGATAACCCAAAAGTTTTAGATGAGTCTTGGAAGTTATTACTTCAGTAATAACCACTCCTTATCCTTTTTATTTGCTTTTTGTGCCAAGAGTAACCTCTAATGAGAGAGAAGTAATGATTGGGAAAGTTGCTGTCCCGAAACAGATTTCTGTGCTTCACCGTAAATATTCGTGTAAAATCTCTGAACGTCTTTTTGAAGCATGAATTTTTTGTGATTCTGCCCCAGGTTGTTATCTAACTTTCGTTAGTTCAACACTTTTTGATTTGAGCAACATAAGGTCTTTGAAAAAATTCGTCTTTACCTGCTGGTCTATTTTGACAGATTTCTGCCATTTTCTGCATTTGCTTCTTGTTGGTTCCTTTTTGAGTTCTTTTGGGGAATTGAGCTTTTTTAGGGAAGTGCTTCAGTAGCTAGTGTTCTAATGGAAGTTTATTTGGCTTTAAAACTGAACCTTAAGACCTATTATCTTGAGTGCACTAATGTTGCTAATAAAGATTGTGTGAAGTTTCGTATGAAGGAAAAATTTCAGGTGTATGGAAGGAATGAGTAATGAGATGAAGGGTGGACTAAAGCTCAAGCTTGGGGATTACACGCGTGTCACCCCAAGAAATATCCAAGAAGTACAAGCGTCAAAGCTTGGGGATGCCCAAGGCATCCCCCTCTTCAACAATAAAAATCCCAAGTTTCTTCCAAACGCTTCATTTTTTCATGCACAGTTGTGTTGTTCTTGGAGCGTCTTATTTTTCGTTTTTGTTTTGGTTGTTGTTTGCTTTTGTTTGCTTAGTTTTCGGAATAATTTTTTTGGACCCCCTCTTTCATACATTGGTTTTCAAATAGTTTGGTTTGGTTTGGAAAAGAGTAGAAAAGTTCATACTTATGTGGTAAAAAGAGCTTGTTTTTGACTGTGGCCTATGCTTTGTCATGCCATGCTTGATATTGTTTTGGCTTTATGATTAGTATTCTTTCCTGTAGCATGACTTGTTATAAACAATTGAGATTTCTTAATGTGCCTTGGATGAATCATGCGTTGTTTTAGCATATTAAAGCATAGTATAGTGGTATTCTCCTTTGATGCTTTATTTGGGTTGACTTGGCACATGCTCACACCATGTTATGACTATCTCAAGTCACCATAGCCTTTGTGATCCTTTAGTTTTCAACTTGTAGTATCACTTTATGCTTTGATCAATAATGTTTTATCGCTCTGCATGATTATGGCCATTATTGCTCTCTTAGTTTGTCGCTCCCAGTCTTTTGCTAGCCTGCACAACCAAGTATGAGTTCCACTCATGCATCCAACTCCCTAAACCAAGTTATTCGAAAGAGTCCACCATACCTACCTACTAGCTTATGCTATTCCAAGTATATTCATGCTTTTGTTTACCTTCCGAATTAAACTTGTTATGAGAAAACTAGTGATTAAAGCTCTCACGAACTTGATGGCACACTTTACTTTTCTTGCCCTTAATAAACTTTGACCATTGTGTCGTCTATGTTGTATATGCTTGCACTTATTTGTTGGGAATTAGCAGAACAATGCTTTCATGGGGAACGCTTTCAACATTGCACTTGGTACTTGTACCTAGTTGATATCATGCTCTTTTGTATATGGATGTCGTCGGTGTGAAATGAAAGGGGAGCTTGTAAGTCCATGGAGTTATGTATATGTGTTAGAGAAACGCCTGGGCCGCTGGTCTAATCCATGCTGACATGGTGGAAACCTGCAGCGTAACCATAAGGAGCTGTCTATGAAGCATTCTTCTTATAAAAAAAGAGTTCTATATTGAGAAAAAAAGAGAAAAAGAAAAAAAAAGATTATGAAAAGAGGAAAGAGAGAAAAAAGCACCATATTCCCATGGTAAATAAGAAGATTGTTGAGATGCTCGTTGTCTGCTTGCCTTGTCATTTTGATATGGGGATTCTTCCGTATCATCGGGCAAGGGGTACCCCGTTGGCGGTTCTCTATGATACACATGTACTTACGATGACAAGAACTTACCGGTGACTAAACTTGAGTAGCATGAGGAGCGACCCTCGTATACAAGGGACATGAGATTTCTGACTTATACTTTGTCAAGCATGTACACCATAGTTTGTTCACTTTAACCTTAATCACTTCAATGCTTATGATAGGGGAAATGAGAGCTGAAAGCTATAAGTACCATAATTTTTGGAAGCTCTTTATGAGACTTGAATCCCTACTTCCTTCTATGAAGGCCTTTCTCCCATCATTATATTGAGTCTCCACCTTCTATCTTTATACACTTACTTTGAGAGCATAGTGGCCATTCTTAGTTCTATGTGCATTGTCCCAAGACTAGTTGATTGATGCATATATTGATATTGCTTGTTTTAAACTATTTGTATCTAGTCACTCTTATGAACTTTGAAGGTGTCCTATGCATTTATATTTGCTACTCTACGAGGGACAAGTTGAATGCTATTATGCTATGTTTTCTTTATGTGAAACAAACAAACGTATTGCAAAGCATAGTTATTCATGAATCTTTTGTTTGTGCCTTCTCATGTTGCATCATAGTTTCTTTGTCTTATTGCTAGAACTTTGTCTTTCATGTTATGATTGAAGTACTATGATCCCAACTTTGAATGTTTTACAAATACTTTGATCAAGTCTGTGATGGTGCATGCCACCTCAAAAATTATTCTTTCTTTTTATCACTTACCTAATCGAGGACGAGCAGGAGTTAAGCTTGGGGATGTTGATACATTGCAAATGTATCTATAATTTTTGATCTTCTATGCTTTGTTTTATCCACTTTCTTGTGTTTTGTCCACACTTTGGAGTAATTTTCATATGATTTCTTGGACTAACCTATTAACAAGAGCCACAGTCCCAGCTACCTATTTTCTGCTGTTTTTGGTTCCAGGAAAGTCAGAAAATGGATATTCTCAGAATTGGACGGGACAAAAGCCAAAGTGCCTATTTTTTCGGAAGTC
Organism: Avena sativa; assembly: GCA_916181665.1. NCBI lineage: Eukaryota > Viridiplantae > Streptophyta > Magnoliopsida > Poales > Poaceae > Avena > Avena sativa. The sequence continues at coordinate 418,858,278 of OV702289.1, read as the reverse complement.
ATCAGATGCCAGAATACGAGACGGAGAAGGGCTGGGGGCCGGACACACCACCTGGCCATGCGGCCAGGCCTAGCCCGCGCCAGGGGGTGGTCTGGCCGACCCAGCACCCCCTCGGCCTCTCCTTCTGCCTATATATTGCCCTCGGGACCAAAACCCCAAGTACCCGATCAAAAATCCACGAAAGAGTCTGTAGCCGCTGTCATCTCCATCCTTAGATCGGGAGGGATCTGAAGCTCTTCCCGGCACCCTGCCAGAGAGGGGAATTCACCCTGGAGTCCTTCTTCATCACCATGCAAGCCTCTAGTGTGATGCGTGAGTAGTTCATCCTTGGACTACGGATCCATGTAGTAGCTAGATGGCTGGTTCTCCTCCTTTGTGCTTTCATGTTTAGATCTTGTGAGCTCCGTTCATGATCAAGATCATCTATTTGTAATTCTGCATGTTGTGTTTGTGGGGATCCGATGGATATTGAGATGCTATTTCAAATTGATTATTGATTCTATCATGTCTTTGTTATTTGTGATCTTGCATGCTTTCTGTTGTTAGTAGCTATCTTGGCCAAGTAGATGCTAGCAACTCCAAGAGTTAGTATTTATGCTCGACAGTGGGTTCATGCCTCTGGTAATCTAGGGAAGTGACAGAAATCTCTAAGGTACTAGATGTGCTGTTGCTACTAGGGAGAAAACAACAATCCTTTATTCATAGAACAATCGTATTGTTTACTTTACATGCAATTCGTAAAGCAATAATCTGTTGCTTGCACTTAATACTGGAGGGGGTTTGGATGATAACCTGAAGGTGGATTATTAGTCATAGATGCAGTTGGATGGCGGTCTATGTATAATGTTGTAATGCCCAATCAAGTTCCAAAGGAGTCAAGATGATTAGTATATACATGTATTGCTTTCTCGATGTTTGTCAATTGCCCCGCTGTAATTTGTTCACCCAGCATGTTATGTATCTTAAGGAGAGCCACCTCTAGTGAACTATGGATCCCGTTCCTTTTCTTTTACATACAATCTACAAACTGTTTACTGCTTTGTGTTTACTTTCTGCAAACTTTTACTTCCTTCCATTCGATACGTTTAATCCTTTGTTTTCAGCAAAACCGGTGAGATTGACAACCTCATCGCAAGTTGGGGACAGAGTTCTGTGGTTGTGTTGTGCAGGTCTCCATGTTGCTACTAGCACCGGTAGTGCGCCCTGCCAAGGCTCAGCTAGCAACACCTTTGGGGTGTTTCCTTGCTCCTACTGGTTCAATTAAATCTTGGTTTCATAACTGAGGGAAACTTGCTACTGTGCTCATCATACCTTCCTCTTGGGGTTCCCCAACGAGCTTGTTAATACACGAGCCATCAGTGGCCTGTTTTCTGATGATATTAAGATGCGCACCTACTTTGTTGCTAAGATTTTCCCCTTTTCACTAAAAGGAGAAACTAAAACTTAGTGTAGTAATTTACCTCCTAGAACTATTGATAGCCCTGATTGCTTGATTAGTACCTTCATGCAGAAATATTTTCCTCCTAGTGCTAGACATGCTATTTTGCAGGAACTTTTTGATTTCAAACAAGGAGAAAAAGAGATATTGCCTGAATCATGGGCAAGGTTTTGTGCTTTGATTCATGCACAGGATGGATGTCCATTACCTAAGGATGAGCTTCTTGATATATTTTATAATGGACTAACTAAAGAATCGAGGACATACCTGGATAGTTGTGCTGATTGTGTTTTTAGGAATAGGACTCCCAAGGAAGCTGAGGAACTAATGGCTAAAATAAGCAAGAATTATGAAGATTGGACTCCTCCTGAACCAGCTATACCTGATACAATTACACCTGAACCAGCTATACCGACGCCTATATGATCATCTAAGAAGAGGGGGGTTATTGAACTAAATGATGAAGGATGCTAAGAAATGTCTTAAGGAGAAGGGAATTAAAGCTGTAGATGTCAAGAATTTACCTCCTATAGAAGAATTATGTAAGTCAATTCCCCATTCATCCACTATTGAGGTACGCTCTCTCCAACAATTTGATGAAGGTGATATCCCTTACTCTAAACCTCCTGATCAATGCTTAGAAGAATTCGATATTTTTATTGTTAAGCAAGATAATTTTAATAAAAAGGGGCAAAACCATCTAATGGAAAACACTAGAGCTATTGTTGAGTTAAAAGATATTGTGGAAAGAACCTCTAATGATGTTAAAATGCTTGTTAAACATTTTCAAATAGTTCAAACTCAAATAGATCAACTTATTAAAGTGCAAAAAGATTTGCTAGTTAATGCTGCCAAAGAAAAACATGCTTATGAAATTAGAACTAGAAGTGGTGCTGCTACCCGGGATCCTCTATATCCTGAGGGGCATCCCAAAGGAATTGAGCAGGATTCTCAACAAGCTGAAAATAGTTGTACTACTCGTAATAAAGGAAAAAAGAAACATAAAACTATTATTGAACCCACTGAACCTGCTAAAGATCCTAATAGTATATCTGTCTCTGATGCTAAAACTGAAAGTGGTAATGAAGAAAATGATGTTCCTGATAAAGAAAGAGTTGAAGAAGAACCTAAAAAGCACACTAAGAATACTAAATACACTAAAGAAGATTTTGTTGCTAAGAAACATGGTAGTGAAAGAGATCCTTGGGTCCAAAAACCTATGCCTTTCCCTGATAAGAAACACAAGTCAAAGGAAGATGAAAACTATAATAAGTTTTGTGAGTGGATGAAACCTTTATTCCTGCAAATTCCTTTGACTGATGCTATTAAATTGCCTCCTTACTCAAAGTATATGAAGAATACTGTCTCGAATAAAAGGAAGATCCCTAATGAAGAAATCTGTACTTTGCTAGCTAACTATTCCTTTAATGGTAATGTTCCAAAGAAACTTGGAGACCCAGGGATTCCAACTATTCCTTGCTCTATCAAAAATAGTTATGTTAGAACTGCTTTGTGTGATTTGGGAGCTGGAGTTAGTGTTATGCCTTTTTCTCTCTACAGGAGACTTCAACTTGAAAAACAAATAACAACTGATATTTCTTTGCATATGGCTGATAAATCTACCACTATTCCTGTTGGTATATGTGAGGATGTACCTGTTCAAGTGGCTCATAATTGCTTGATATTAACTGATTTTGTTGTGCTTGAAATGCCTGGAGATGATAATATGTCTATTATTCTTGGGAGACCTTTTCTTAATACTACAGGAGCTGTTATTAATTGTAATCAAGGAAAGGTGACCTTCAATGTTAATGACAAGGAACATACTATCTATTTCCCCAAGAAGATTGATAGGACTTATGGTTTAAATTCAATTGAACATGTTGAGGGCATTCAAGTTGGAGAGATATATTGTCCCATACCCAGAGAAAAATTTGAAACTATTATGATTGGGAGAATTGCTATCAAAGTTGAGGTAACATAATCATTAGTGGAATACAAAGTTTTGTTTCATATAAAATTGTTTTGGTAACAAGACCTGATCAACCTTGTTAACAAAAGGATTTCATTGAGCAAAACAATGTTTTCACCATGATTATCTCCACTTACTTCTATTCTATCCATTTAGTTTTTGCTTTCGTTTAGTTTTCTTTTCTATTGTTAGTTGCTTGCATGTTAGACTATCTTAGAACTTCTGAAGTTCTAGCCTTGTTTTGTCTTTGCATCATTCTAGAAACTTTTTTCAGTCAGAAAATGATTCTGTTATGCCTGAAAATTGCCCAAAAATAAAGTGTCTCGAAAAATTCCAGAAAATTCATATTCAATTTTTATGTGAAAAAGGGGCAGAGGAGTGCCTGGAAGGTACCAGGGGGACCCACCAGGCAGGCACACCACCTGGTGGCGTGGCCAGCCCAGGGGCGCGCCTGGCCATGGTGTGGGCCACCCCTGACCCTCAACTCACTCTCTCACTTGCCACTTTCTTCTCTCTCCCGAGAAAACACCAGTTCATTGCTCGAAATCGTGTTCTTGTTGTTCTTGCCCTCGATTTTTCGATCTGCTTGCTCAGCCCATCTTTGCTGCTGAAATTTGGAGCATTTGTTCTCCGGTATGTGACTCCTCCGCTTGTCCAAGTAGATTTGTGTTTAGTGGTTTATATCTTGAGTATTTTGCTGTAGGTGACAGGTTATGAGATCTTGTAAGCTTGTTGAATTCTTAGAGATATAGTTTTGATGCATGTTTAGGCCTCTACAAGTCCCTATGAGTAGTGCCCTTCATTATATATTCACTTTGCAATCACCTATTTAATAGATGTTTAAATTTCAGAATATCAAAGATGAACAACCATACCTTTGGAGAAATATTTGAGAGGGATGCACCTAGGAGGACAAGGCCCTCAAGATCAGGCTCTCAGTTTAGGCCATCATACAACGAAGATCTCATTGCACCTCGCATTCATGAGAATTTTGCAGCATTATAGGTGTAGGCATGGCAGGGACCGTGAAGAAGATTCAAGGGCGAGCCACTAATTTGCTGGAGCTCTATGGAGGGGTGACAAATGACGATGACCGCGTAGCTCAGCGTGGGAAGATAAGAAACATGCAACTCCCAGATCTTAGATACTTTGCCTATTATCTTGCTACTAGCATTCTTGATAGGGAGAATACGAGTAATATCTCCAACTATCATTTAGCCTTCCTTGCTGCTGCGCTTAACAATGATACTCGGTACAATCTTGGCTCTCTTATTGCTCGCCACCTAACTGCTAGAGGACCGATTTATGGGGGCATCATCGCTTCACGTATGGTCAATGCATTAGAGATTTATGTGGATCCAAATGATACTATATTGGCACCACCAAGGCTTGATCTTGCTGCCATGAAAACACATCACTTCGTCACTACTAACTTTGATATGGACAGTCTAGTATACAGGATGTTGTTGACTAATGGGGATGAAAGGGAGATTCCTTTGCCACAATCTACTTTGTCCAGTGTTCACAGGAGGCCATGGTCACGCTCCAAGGAGGAGGTGGACGAGCAGCTCCGCTTGCTGGGTTTCCACAGGCAGCACCCAGAGTATGTGCCCTCCTATGATTACTCTGTGCACTACGGTGGGGCGTCCTCGAGCTCGCACTAGGACGAGGGTACCTCCTCGCCGTACTACGGAGGCGCTCCATCTTGGCCAGCTTGGGATTGATACCCACTTAGGCCAAAAGCCTAAGCTTGGGTGGAGGTACACCGACATCGCACTCATCTCCATATCATTTTGTGTCGGTACTCTATATATTCATGTTTCGTTCTCTTTTTAGTTTCGTTCTTTCTTTGCTTTTGCTTTCTAAAACACAAAAAGACCAAAAATATTTTTGTTGTTTCTCTTTGTTTGCTTCTTATTATTTTTGCCGGGTTTGCTTTTCCCTTTTTGCTTTGTTTGAAATATTCGAAAAACCCAAAAAGATTTTGCTTTGCTTGTTCTTCCTTTTTGGTTCTTGTTTAAAAAATCGAAAACACCAAAAATATTTGTTGTTCTTCTTTGGTTTTGTGAGTTTGTTGCAGGGTTCAATAGTCCTCAGTGGAATTTGGTTTCATGTTATTATCCAAGACACACAAGTGAATGGCAATAATGAGGATTAATGACGACTTGAGGTGTGGTAAGAGGCTGGGAACGAACTCTATTTGTTTTCATTTTTGTACATATACTCATCATTTTGGGCACGCTTAGTCTGTTCATGTAGGGTGTATGTTATTTATGGATGCTTAGTAGTTCTTGCTTTCATTAGTTCCAGCTTGCTAATAGTTTGTAGCATGTCATATGAATGTTTGCTTGTATTACTCTATTCATAACTTGGTATGACACTATGGTATCTCCCTCTGAGTGTTTCACTTGAATTGACTTGGCACATGCTCACACATGCATATGGCCGAATCAATATTCAGTTAAGTCTCGATGTATTATTTTTCCTCAGGGGTCTTGAATCACTTTCATGCCATGATTAGTCTTGTTTTGTTGCAAGCATGATTATGACAGTTATTGCTCTCTCGTTTGTCGCTCCCTTACTATTGCTAGCCGTCACCTGCACTGAGTATAAGTTTTACTTGTGTTTCAAACTCCCTAAAACCAAATATTGCCAAAAGTGTCCACCATACCTACCTATTAGCATTATTTGCTGTTCCGTGCATATTTAGTGTGCCTTGTTTTGTTCCGAATAAAATGTTTGCTTGTTATGAGAAAGTTAGTTAGTAAAGCTCTCACGAACTTGATGGCACACTTTACCTTCTTGCACTTAATAATCTTGAACCATTGCATCCATCTTTGTTGCGTATATGCTTGCGCTTTATAAGTTGAAGTTAGCACAACCATGTATCATGGGGAACGCTTTCAACATTGCACGGGTACTTTGTACCTCGTTGATATCATGTTTCTTTTGCTTATGGGTCCCGACGGTGTGAAATAAAAGGGGAACTTGTAAGATCATGGAGTTTGTATGTGTGTTAGAGAAACGCCTGGGCCGCTAGACTAAGCCATGCCTAATCATGGTGGAAACTTGCAGCATAACCATAATGAGCATTCTATGAAGCATCCTCAATAAAAACCTATGAAAATAGCAAATAAAAAGATCGTTGAGATGCTCATTGTCTGCTTGCCTTGTCATTTTGATTATGGGATAGCTCCTGTATCATGTGCAAGGGGTACCCCATTGGCGGTTCTCTATGATACATATGTACTTACAATGACAAGAGCTTACTTGTGGCTGAAGGTGAGTAGCATGAGGTCCGGTACTCGTAAGTAAGGGGCATGAGATTTTAGCTTATAACTTTTCAAGCATATCCTCTTAGTTGTGTCACTTTAACCTTAACCATTTAAAATATGCTTATGATAGGGGCAATGGGAGCTCAAAGCTAACGAGTACCATACTTTCAGCATTTGGAAGCCTTTCAAATTATTCAAAACCATTTTCATTTCTTTGTTGAGTCTCCACATATTCTATGAGCACCTTCTTGAGAGCATAGTTGTCATTCTTAGTGTAATGTGCTTGTCTCAAAACTTGATTATTTGTGTTATGACTTTGATGCTTGTATCTTTGATATCTTTACTGCTAGCCTTCACCTGAACTTCAGAGGTGCCTTGGCATTCACAATCAAAGGCAAGCGAGATACCACTCTATCATACCTTTTTATGAGCATTGCAATGTTGCTTATGTTTGTGTTTCATGCTACTTATTATTTTTGAGTTGGAATCTCCTCATAGCTTGTAGTAACCATTAAGTAAACTTAGTTGCATACTCCTTATTATGAATTGGCTGAGTAGTTGATCACATGTTGAGAATATATACATCTTATGAAGCAAATGTGTTCGTGAAAGTTTCTTCCCGAACACTTTTGCTATTGTTTTTCCACTAAACTTGTGTGAACTGGATGCAACTAACACGGACTGACACTGTTTTCAGCAGAATTTCTTTGGTGTCTAGTTTTTGTGCAGAAAATCAACTATCAAGAAAAATCCCGGAAAATATGCCAAAAATCCTATTTCGCCAGAAGACTCACGGAGCCAGAATACGAGACGGAGTGGGGCTGGGCCCAGGCCACACCACCTGGCCGCGCGGGCTAGGCCTGGCTGTGCCAAGGGGTGGTTTGGCCGCCCCAGACACCCGCTCAGTCTCCCTCTTCGCCTATAAGTTGCCTTCTGGCATAAAAACTCAGGGGGGTTCGACATTTTCCAGAAAGAGTTCCGCTCCGCCGCCACCACCAGATTCCACGATTCGGAACTAGAAACTCCGTTCTGGCACCATGCCGGGATGGGGAATTGGAGGAGATCATCGCCATCATCATCACCATCGCTTCTCCATCGACCATCAATGTTTCCCCTATCTATGAGTGAGTAATCCCCCACTGTAGGCTATGGGGATTGTAGGGATTGGATGGTATCATTCATGTAATGGCATCAGATTGTTAGGGCATGGTGCCTAGTATCTACTATTAGTGCTTTTTGACTTTGTTGTGACTTGTTATGCTTAATGCTTGTCACTAGGGCCCGAGTGCCATGATTTCAGATCTGAACATGTTATTGATTCATTATGATAGTATTGTTCATGGTCTTACCTGCAAGTTGTATACACACGTTGTTGTCCGGAACCAAAGGCCCCGAAGTGATAGAAATCGGGATAACCGGAGTGAATTGATTTGATGTGAGGATCACATGTGTTCATGGAGTGTTAATGCTTTGCTCTGGTGCTCTATTAAAAGGAGCACCTTAATTGCCAGTAGTTCCCTTGAGGCCCCGCTGCAAACGGGCTGGCAGGACAAAAGATGTTGTGCAAGTTCTCATTGCGAGCACGTATGATTATATATGGAACACATGCCTATGATTATTTAGTAATTGGATGCTTTATCTTATTTATCTGCAATTGCCCTATGTTCTGATTGCCATGTGAATTGTCTTGTCCATGCAACGTCCGTCCATCCATCCCTATGCCTACCGCGCTTCAATCCTACTGTTTACTACAATTGTTACTATTTTCTTTACTTTTACTACTGCTATTACTTTACTATTCCTACTACAAAACTGTTGCTACTGATAAACTGCTGTGAGCAAGATTGTTTCCAGGTGCAGCTGAATTGACAACTCAGTTGTTAAGGCTTATAAATATTCTTTGGCTCCCCTTGTGTCGAATCAATAAATTGGGTTTCACTTGCCTCGAAAATACTACGATACACCCCCTATACTTGTGGGTCATCAAGGACCTAGGGCGTAAGATTGCTTGCTCTGCTTTGTCTTCTCGGCTATGCGATTTTTCGTGCTTCTTGTTGACCATTGGGTACCCCCATGCAGCTCTGTTAGCGAACAGGGACCGGGAGGTGGAGAGGCGGAAGGAGGAGGTCGCCCGGCTGGAGGAGTCTAACCAGGCGCGCTAGGCCTAGATCGGCCAGCTGCTGCAGCATCAGCAGCAGATGGAGGTTAAGGTGACTAGGCGAAGAAGACCGCCGACATCTAGGCCGAGGCATTAAAAACTCGAGCAGATCCAGGCTCGCCAGGCGGAGGATCTGAAGACCACCCAGGCCCGGGAGAAGGCGGCTCTAGGGGGAGCTCTGCCAGATAGCCGAGATGGTCGTCAGTAAGTGATTCACTTTGTGAGCTTGTTTCTCATCCTGTTGCAGCCAGAGCATTGATAGTTTCCTTTTTGCCAGGTGCAGATCAGTATCCTAAGGCGACCGACCAAGCCTTGGCACGTGTCCCTAAGGTGGACGCCAGGCGCGACCTGCACCCGGTGGAGTTAGTGACGATCATCAGCGAGGAGGCCAACCGGCTGCCTAGAGCTGCCCTTGAGGTCTTTGACTACATCTGACCCAACACCAACCGCCCAGCCATGATGGACGCCTTGGCCAGTACGCTCTCTGACGTCTCGGAGCTCATGGATGTGGCGCGAGATTGGGCTACTTGTGGTGGTGCTGAGATGGTCTTAGCACTGCTGAAGTCTTGGTACCCCGACATGGACCTGCGAAGTCTCTCTAGAGGGTTTCGTGAGGGGACCAGCTACGACCAGCTTCGGGCTGAAGTTCCTGACATCCACTCCTGCAGTGTTAAGATTGGAAGCTTCGTCTAGCTGTACCAGGACTTTGGCGTTCCGGCTGGCTCGGAGGGGTATCACTACAGCCCTCTGGCAGCCTCAGCCCATGACGACACCCCGGCTGCGAAAGGCTCTACCTCCGCCGACTTCACCTCCAGCAGCCATGCTCTAGCTGATGCCTCTGGCCCTTCCAATGACCCTCATTCCTGATCCCCAAAATGCTAGGAGTATTTGTATCTATTTGAAAACTTGTTTGTCTGCCTGCTTGAACAATTTGTCCTACTATAGTGAATTCTGTTTGGAGCTTTGTCTCCCTTTTGTGATGTTGTCTTGTGCTCTTTTTGCATTGCACTTGTTGTATGCTTTCTTCTGTGTGGGGGTGTGCGAGCGCACCCACAGGGTGTAGTCCCCGATGTTCTGGCTGGCTTGAGAATCCAGCCAGGTCAAAGCTCCTTTGTGTTGTTGCTTGTTGTAGGTTTCCTATGTGGGGGTGCGCGAGCGCACACACAGGGTGTAGTCCCCGAGGTTCGGACCGGCTGGAGAATCCAGCCGGGTCGAAACTCCTTTGCATTCCTTTGCCGTCAGGCATATGGCCTCCGACTCTGACGCTTTGGTTCATAGAAGGATGGAAGATACAAATAATGGTTTGCACGTTAGACGTGTGTAGGAGAAACATAGTTTTTAGTTGCTCGCTTGGTTGAAAATTTTGCCGTTTCGCGCAAAACTAGTAGCTTAGTCCTTTTCTTAGTGAGCATTGGCCGTTGAAGTTGTGCCCTTGCCAGTGCTTAGCCTAAAGCAAGGGTTTGCTTAGTTAGTGTACTACGTAATACTTCGGATTTGGGCCATCGGTTCGAATGAGCAGGCACAACTAGAACGTCCAGACGTCCTGTTTTCCTTAGGACTTTTCTTGTACGGGTCTTCGAGTTTTCTTCTCTTGCCGTGTCTGTCAGCCTTCTTGTGGTCTGTAGCCGGAATCGAAGAGGGGTGTTTTGGAGCCACGTACAGTACTTCGTCCTTGCAGAATTTGTGGCCGTCTAGGCCATCCGGCGAGTCCTCGAGAGCGACTGTCGAGGCCGGGGTTAAAAACAATGTAGCCAGAGAACTTCAAGTGTCGCAGCAGAAAATGCCAAAATATTATGGAGTCCCCGAGACTATGTTGAGGCTCCCCAGCTTGTTCATTACATAAAGGTAAGCTACATTTTCCCTTTACTTAGGTGTAGAATGGGCAAAGCAGGTTCGCATATCACATGCGTTCAGTTTCTTCGCTGGAGCGGTCTATCGGCTCTTCGTCGGCTGGCGAGCGTCGATCAGGTAATATGCGTTGTTATGCAGTGCCCGGTTGATGATGAATGGCCCTTCCCAAGGTGGAGCTAGCTTGTGCATCCCCTTGGTGTCTTGTACCAGCCACAAGACGAGGTCACCCTCGTGGAACGAGATGTTGCAGATCCGGCTAGTGTGGTAGTGGCGCAGGTTCTTCTGGTAGATAGCAGATCTGGATAGGGCCAACTCTCATGCCTCTTCAAGGAGTTCGACGCTTTCTTCTCGTGCTTCTTTGGCTTGCTGCTCAATATACAGCAGTTTGCACAGTGCGTCGAACTCGATGTCGGTTGGCAGGACTGCCTCTTCTCCATAGATGAGGACGAATGGTGTGAAGCCGGTGGAGCGGTTGGGCATTGTTCGTAGGCTCGATAGTACTACCGGCAGTTCCTCTATCCAGCATTCGGGAGTCCTCATCATTGGCTCGATTAGCCTTGGCTTGATTCCAGCTAGGACCAGACAATTTGATCGCTCGCACTGTCCAATGGATTGGGGGTGCGCGATGGAGGATAGGTCCAGGCGGATGCCCTTGTAACTATAGAAACGCATGAAGGCCCCTTTGGCGAAGTTCGTGTCGTTGTCTGTGATGATGCTGTTGCAGTAGCCGAAACATGTGATGATGTCCGTTAAGAACTTGACCACCGCCGGTCCATCTAGTTTCTTGATTGGCTTTGCCTCGATCCACTTGGCGAACTTTTCCATGGCCACCAGCAAGTGTGTCATGCCAGATCACGCTGTTTTGAATGGGCCTACCATGTCCAAGCCCCAAACAGCAAACGGCCAAGTGATAGGGATCATCTTGAGCGCTGATGATGGAGTGTGTTTCTGCTGGGTGAACCGGTGGCCTCCATTGCATGCCTTCACCAGCCGCTCGGCGTCCTCCAGTGTCGTGGGCCAGTAGAACCCATGGCGGAATGCTTTTGCCACTATTGCTCTCGATGATGCGTGGTGACTACACTCGCCTGGGTGAATGTCCACCAGCAACCGGATTCCTTCCTCTTGGCTTACGCAGTGTTGGTATATTCCTCCCACGCTGCACTTGTAGAGCTCATTGTTGATGATTGTGTATGCCCTTACCCTGCGCTTCACTTGTCTTGCCTCAACCTCTTCATCTGGCAGCTCTCCTTTGGCCAGAAAGTCCATGAATGGCTTGCCCCATGGAGGTGTTTCCCGGATTGCGCAGACGGTTTGCATGATCAATTTGACTTCCTCGCTCCCGGCTAGCTCGGGCTCATCAGGCGGTCTATCGGGTGGGAGGCCAGATCCAACAGTCCTTGGGCTGCTGGAGGCGGCTGGGGTTGTCGCGATCTATGGCCTGACAGTCCTCGAGATGGAGGCGGCAGTCCCCGGGTGCAGCAGGGTAGTCCCCGGGTGCGGCATGGCAGTCCACGTGTGCGACATGGCAGTCCCCGGGTACGATGCGACACTAGTTTGCTTGGAGCCGGCAGTTCCTGGGTCCACCTCCAGTATGATGGAGTCGGATTCCGGAGATGGTGTGATGGAGGGCTTGCGCAAGTGCTCGAGGGCGACTACAGGCGGAATTGCTGCTATTGTTGAGCCTACGCGGGCGAGTGCGTCCGCGGCTTCATTGTTCGCTCTAGGCATGTGGTGGAACTCACATCCTTCAAAACAGGCACATAACTGTTGTACAAAAAAGTGGTATAGCGCCATATTTGCATCATTGGCGTCCCAATATCCTGATACTTGTTGCACCACTAGCTTGGAGTCGCCGAAGCAGAGGATGCGCCTGATACCGATCTCTTTTGACATCTTGAGGCTGTGGACGAGCGCCTCGTACTCGGCGATGTTGGATGCGCGGAAGTGGATCTGCAGCAAGTACTCTAGCCAATCCCCTTTTAGAGAGGTGATGACGACCTCGGCTCCGAGTACACCATACATCTTAGAGCCGTCGCAGTGTAGCTTCAAGTGCGTGGCGTCGGGACATGGAGGCAGGTACTGCGTCTCTGCCCAATCGACGAGGAAGTCCGCCAGGGCCTAAGACTTGATCACTGTTCTTGGCTCGTACTGGATGCAGTGTGCGGTGAGCTCTATTGCCCATTTCACCACCCGGCCTATGACATCCTTGTTGCCAATGATCTCCGACAAGGGGGGAACGCCACTACCCGGATGGAGTGCTCTTGGAAGTAGTGCTTTAACTTCTTGGTGGCCATGTACATGCCATATACCAGCTTCTGATAGTGAGGGTAGTTCTGCTTTGACAGCGAGAGTACCTCATTCAGGTAGTACATCGGGCGTTGAACCGGTTGAGCCTTTCCTTCTTCTGGTCTCTCTACCACCAGCACGACGCTGACGACCCAGTTGGTTGGTGCAATGTACATCAGCATTGGCTCCTTTGCGGCTGGGGCCACCAGTATTGGCGGAGAGGATACCATGCACTTGAGGTTGTGGAAGGCCTCGTCTGCATGCGCCGTCCAGACGAACTTGTCTGTTTTCTTCATGAGCTGGTATAGGGGGATGTAACTACCTCGGTGAATTACGCTCCTAGTTACAAGCCTGGATGAGCGGAAATGGTTAAAATAGTACGGTGGGGCCCAAATGCCACTCACAGGTAGACCTTTCGTCCGTCCTAACCATTTCCAAACATCGGGACAAGAACGGGCGACGTAATCGGCAGGCGAAGGGATCAACTACATACACAAATGAGTATGTATGCAAGCCACCATACAATGGTTCTCAGAGTCATTCCATCTAAAAAGAAAGGAAATATAGCAACGCCATACGGCAAGATCCAAATATCCTAGATAGATATAATAGTTTAGGATATCTCCTCATACATCAAACATCAGAGTATCAAGCGGAAGCGGAAAACAAGATCCGAGTACGGATAAGAAGCAAATCGGCATAAGATGCCCCATAAATAAACACATCCCGCCCACAGATCTCACGGATCCCTGTTCCCGGAATCTCTACGCCGAATGATCGTTGCCCACATCGTCCGTCTCCTCCACCCAGTATCCATCTTGCGAGTTTACCTGTTCATCTGAATCAAACAATTTATCGTGTGAGACCCTAGGGGTACTCAGCAAGTCTTTATGCCTCTAAAGGGGACACAACCTGGGGTGACGCAATTGCAGCAAAAGATAAACCCTAGCAATTCTACAGATACTCGCTATCCATCCGCCTAACCAGAGATAGACGGATGTCCGTGAATTAATAACAACAGTTATAACAGTAATATCAACAGATCCATCCTCCTCCTCGCTTACCGACGAGGAAGCGGACGAACAACCCCCCCCCATCCGTTGGCAGTTTTATTATCCATTCCATGAGTGTTGCACTATTTACTAGTCCGGTACTTAGTCAAATTAAAAGAGGTACTTTAGTTATTCTTGTCTATGATCGAGAAACTGTGCTCCAAGTCATCCATAACCGCGGACACGGCTTTCAGAAAGTTTTACCCTGCAGGGGTGCACAAATAGCAACACACACTCGATCAACCTCGGAAAAACCAAATCAAAACCCAACGAGGCAGTCACGACAAAGCGATCACAGGATTCAGAAATATTTCAGGGGGCCACCCCATTAAGCTACCCGCAACGAAGCTGGCCGGCTACGAGACGGACTCAAGGTTTGTGTGGCCGGTTGTAAACGACTGGGAACCCGAAAGTGTGACTGGGCTTGTCGATACAGCGAAAACGGGTCACGGCCCTAAACAGTACAGGTGCAGTACCTCGCACAATTTAAATAAAGCAGTAAAGCATGGCATAAGTACAGGATAGTAAATAAAACCTCAAACTAGTTTGTGTCCCCAAGAAATAAGAATGAATCAAGCTCTAACTCAGGGGGGTTCATAAGCCTCCCGGATGTGGATAGCGCGAATATTCAAGGAACAGGAATCAAGTACTCGGGGTCCTACGGGACACAAGTGAGCCTGAAAAACCAAATAGCAAATATGGCTCACCGATGCCACTTTCATTAGTTATCCCATTACTACTCAGGTTAAGTTGTTTAGGTACCTCATTATCCATCAGACACTCACATACCCTACACATGCGGTTCTACGACTCGCATGGCTCAAACAACTTCTGTAGTAATGGCTCATGGGATGGAGGAACAAGCTTCGGTGGGGTTTAAAAGTAAGGGCTATGCAATACTTGGGATTCAAATTAATGCAATCGCGACTCCATGATGCAAGAATAAGATAGAGGCAATAGGTACTATATGTATGCAAGCATGTGGTAGTGCTTGCCTGGCAGCTCAGTTGAAGCGAGAGAAGGATCTGGGTAGTGCTCCTGGGTTTCTTGATATATCCCCTGCTCAGCGTCTATTCGAAGAAGAACCAAACAAACAAGGGCCAACATAAATAAAGTGCACAAGCATATGAATAAAATGTGACAAGCAAACAATCATGCCATGATGAATGATGCACAATTTGCATGGCAATAAAGTAGCATGGCATGGGTGAGGTGTGGAATACAAGAATAAACCATTTTATTGAGTTTTAGCCTCATTTTAACCTCATATTAGTTGCTGTATATATTATTTTTATATGATGCATGCTGCAAAACAAAACATGGAATGCATAAACAGAAAGGTCTCATCGAGCTAATCATTTTAGACATATTATTTGTTAAATTTGGATTTATAAAACAAAAGTTATTAATTAATTAAGGTAAAAGGGCATTTTGTTGTAATTTTAATCAACTTGGAAAATAAAGTGTTCAAAATATATTTTGAAGGGCATATTTGAATTCCTCATATTTTTCTGATCTCAAAACATATATTATATGTAATATTTGGATTTATATTTTAAAAGTTATTTTAAAACAGATTTGAAATTTGAATTTACTTTAATTTGAAAAAGTTTGAATTAAAACAGAAAAGCAGAAATACTTTTGTTACTTAGACAGATACAGACACAAACAATGACAGGTGGGGTCACTGGCTGACTCAACAGCACAGCGCGCGGAGAAGCTTTTCTCACCGCGGCTGGGCTAGACCTAGAGGCCGACAGGTGGGGCTAGCTGGCTCGGGCCCAGGTGCCAGCGGCGGAACAGCGCGGAGGCTGACAGGTGGCCAAAACGGGAGCGCGGGTTGAGGGGTGATAACCTGGGGTGCCTATCTGCAAAGTGCTACTACGGCTGACAGGTGGGACTGGTGGACCGCGGGTTAGGAGTAAAACGTTAGGGGGGGTTTTATGCAAAACGGCGACGCGCACTGTGCTTCTTCTCTGAACCCTGACGACGGGTCGGTGCACGCCAGCGGCAGAGCGCGGCGCGCGGGCTCGAACCCACGACGCGGGCCACGCGCGCGATGGGCGGAGCCGCTGCGATATGGGTAGGGAGGTGACAGAGGGGCGGATGGCGGCTGGTTAAGCCGTCTGCGAGGCGCAGCTGCGAGCAGACGATAGCGCCGCCGTCGCACGCGGTGTGTTCGGCTAAACGCGCGGCGAGGACAGCATGCGGCGGAGAGGGAGAGGATGTCTGGGGGGTCCCAAGGCTCACCGTGGGGCGGTCGGTGTAGGTGGTTCGGGCTAGGGAGCAGCCGATCGGCGAGGACGCAGGCGATCTGAAGCTAGGGTTTCTCGTCGGCCACGCGGTGCTGCGGCAGGTCCGAAGCTCCTCCTCCTCGCTGGCGTGGCTGGGGGTGATGCAGAGTGTCGCCTCGGTCTTCTCGATCACCTCCACGACAGGCACGCCGGCTGGAACGATGGATCGTAGGTGGAGCCGACGGTGTCCGGCGAGAGGGAGCTGGGGTCGGTGGAGAGGGAGGGAGGAAGGCCAGGGCGCCTCGGCCAGATCTGGAGAGGCCAGAGGAGAGCCGAGAGGGAGTGGATAGGGACGGGAGAGGAGAGGGGGTGCCGTGGGGGAGTGGGTAGGGTTAAAGGTGGCTCGACCACCTTTTTCCCTCTCCTTCACGTGCTCGAGCTGGGAGGCCAGGGCAGGCACGGGCAGGGGCTTCCAGGTGGGGCAGGGTGAGGCCAAGGAGGGTGGTTCGGTGTCGGGCATGCAGGGCAGAGAGAGATAAGAGAGAGGGAGGGAGAGAGGGAGCTCGGGTTGGAGCTAGGGTTGGGTAGTGGGAGGCTCGGGCTAGGGTTTCTGCTGGGGATGGGGTAGCTAGGTGGGGCCAGGGTGATCAGGTGGCCAAGTGGGGCCAGCTAGGTAGAGAGAAGAGAGAGGCCGAGAGAGAGTGGTGGTGTGGTAGCTAGGGTTTGGTTTAGAGAGGGTGGTAAAGAGAGGAGAGATTAGTGTATGGTTTAGGTTTAGAGAGAGAGATAGATGGAGTGGTTCTTTTTGACTAGATCAAGCATGATTAAGACAAGCTCAAGCAAGATATAGTCTAAAGAGAGAAGAGAAGAAAAGGTGGTGATGGCATGGATGGAGATGGTGATGGGGTTTTAGATGCTTGCATGCATCAAGCAAGATCAAGCATAAGAGGGGTAGAGAGAGATGTGGGGAAGATCCACTCAAAGATTCAAATAAAAACCAAAGGCTAGGAAAAAGGTGGTACTTGCATGGGCCATGCATAAATAATTAATACCATGCTTATTTTTGTGAAAACAAGATTATTTACATGGCTTTATTCTTATGCATTCCAAAATGTGGAGTAAGGCCTAAGCAAAAGAATTGTAGAAGTAAAACCATCCTATCTCCCATGAGCTAGATTAAATACCAAAAGAAAAACAACTGCAAGCTCATGGATAATGGAATGGTGGAATTATAAGGTGGTGACAAGGATAAGGTGGTGGAGTGGAATAAAAGATATGCCCCCAACTCAACTTGGGCATTAAACAATATATCAAGAACCAAATACAATATCAAGAGGCAAATACAATTTACAATGCATATGAGGGAAGAACTAAAACAAAAAGGGTTTTATATGATGCTCAAATGCAAGGAGGCATGATGACATGAGCATGATATAATGATGATGCAACAATTATATATTTGAAGTAGCCATTATATTACTAATCCAAGTAGCATTACAATTGTTAGACAATTGGGATGCTACAGGGGAGTGCCTTCTCGCCCAGCCAGCTGACGAACCAGCTGAGGGAGGCCAGGCACCCGGTGAACTTCTGCACATCGTGCAGATTCTACGGCGGTTGCATGCCTCGATTGCGCCGATCTTCTCCGGGTTGGCCTCGATTCCACGTTCTGAGACGAGGAAACCGAGGAGTTGGCCGGCTGGGACGCCAAATACGCACTTCTCTGAGTTCACTTCATCTAGAACCGGCGAAGGTTCGCGAATGTCTCCTTCAGGTCTTCAAGGAGCATCTACTTCTCCTTTGTCTTGACCACCACGTCATCAACAGAGGCATGCATGTTTCTGCCGATTTGCAATTGTAGGCACTTCTAGATGCAACGTTGATATGTGGCACCTACATTTTTCAGTACAAATGGCATGGGGGTGTAGCAGTAGGCCCCATATGGGGTGATGAATGCTGTCTTAATTTGATAAGCGGGGTTCAGCCAGATCTGGTGGTAGCCGGAGTACGCATCCAGAAACAACAATAGTTCGCATCCGGCCGTGGAGTCGATCACTTGGTCTATCCTTGGCAGGGCGAACGGATCTTTGGGGCATGCCTTGTAGATCCTGGTGTAGTCAACACACATGCACCAAGTCTTGTTGTTTTTCAGCACCAACATTGGGTTTGCCAGCCATTCCGGGTGGAAAACCTCCATGATGAATCTGGCTGCGAGCAGCCTGGTGATTTCTTCACCGATGGTTCTTCTCTTCTATTCTGCGAAGCATCATAGTGATCGGTTTACCGGCTTTGCATCCGGCCTGACATGTAAAGAGTGCTCAGCAAGCTGTATGTGTAGTCAGCGTGTTGTATGTGTAGCCAGCTTGTTGCCGCCGCTATGGAACTTGCATGGGCCATCAAGCATCGATTCGATGGTATACTTGGGCCAAGGTGGCCGATCGTCGGGCTTCTGTCTCCGGCTGCCGCCTGCAGCCGGGTCCTCTTGGACGGCTGCCACCTGCCTAGAACCATATTGGTTATCTAGCTGGTCGTCTTTCCTCTTGCCGTGGCGGTTGTCATGCCGCCTGGAGTTCTGGTTGCTCCCTTCCAGCTGGTGCCGGTCTGTGGAGACCTCCACGATAATTTGTCCCTGGTCATCTAGTCGGATGGATCTTTTCATCACCGCGTCCGCGGTGGCGTATTTGTCCACATCTCCATGGCCTTGGCCATGGTATTGGGCTCTACCTGGCGAAGCTTATGCTTAAGCATGGTGTCGTCCCTATAGCCGTCGATGAAGAAGTCGATTGCTTGGTGCTCGCGCACCCCCTCACAAGAGTTGTGCATGCTTGTCCACTGGGTGATGTAGGAGCAGTCGCTCTCGTCCTTTCCTTGAACACACAAGGCGTCCCGAGTGCTTGTAGGTGCCAGTGAAGTTGCGTACGAGTGCCTACTCGAAATCGATCCAGGCATTGATGCTGTTGTCGGGGAGGCTGTTGAGCCATGTCCTGGCTGAGTCGAGGAGCATGAGCGGGACGTAGTGCACGGCCACCCGGAGGTTTCCATTTGCGATGCCCATGGCGGTGGTGTAATCCACCAGCTAGTCTTCTAGATTGTCCGTGTCGTTGTACTTTGGCATGTCCCTTGGGAGCGAAAATCCCTTTGGAAATGGTTCGTTCTGGATGCATGGACCGAAACATCTCAGGCCAGCCAGGCTTTACTCTTCGAGCATGCATGACTGGACTAGTAAGTCGATGCGTGTGCGCACGTCTCGCGGCTCCTCCGGCTCGAGCGGGCCTATCCATCCTGAGAGGCGGGACTTGGGTGGCGCGTTGGTTCCTCTGGCTTCATCAGCCGGATCGCGGTTCCTGATGGTGGCTTCACAAAGGTTTTGCCCACGGCCGGCTGATCCGCCACGTGGACGGCTGTTCTGCCTTATAATGTTTGGGAAGGAGGCCTTGCTCCTTCCTGCAGCCGGATCGCCCACACAGCGAGGCTGTTGGCCTTTGCTGTTTCCTCCGAGACTCGGGCCTACCTCGGCATGTTGCCCTTTGGTTGTAGCGACAAGGAGCTGGACGCGTGCCTGTTGGCGACGTAGTTCGTCGCCCTCCACGAGGCTAAGATCCACGACGGTAGCTTCCACGGCCTTGATGTTCTTGGCCAGGGTACTGTAAACCGGCTGAGCTGCGGCAACACGCGAGTCAGCAGAACGGTCCAGCTCCGAACCCAAGTTGCAGCCCTGGGGCGGCGCCTGCCGATTGTCACCAGGAAAGCGGGAGAAGGCGTGAGCGGTGTTGTATTTGCGCATGGTTGCGTCCAGGCATCGTTGGTGGGCGGGGACCTTGCCGGCTTCCTCCAGGAGGTTCTGGCGCCTGGCCTCCAACACGGCTACTGTGGCGGCCAGATCTAGCTCGGGGCAGATGGGGATGCGGAGATTCTGGATGGAGTCCGCCAAGGGGTCCATGCCCTTCTCGCGTGGAGCGGCGTCTTTGGCAGCCACATCCCGCTCCAGAGGTGGACGACATCCATCACCTGCACCGGCGATCATGACCTCAACGCTACCGCCAGCGAGGAGCGGCACGGACAAAACTAGAGGCGCACCGGAGACGGTGATGACCTTGCAAGGGAAATCCTCGGTGATGGTGGCGATGTAGACGTGATGCTCACTGAAGTGCATGACAGAGCCATCACTTGGGAAGGTTTCCCCGTTGAAGCATGATGCATTGTCGAGGACATAGGCGAAGGAGCTAAAGATGAGGAGGAGGCTAGAGGCGACTCGCTCACTGGTGATGAGCGGAAGTCTCGTGCGAAAGATGATCCCAACCGAAGCATTGTTCCCCATGGTGGGTGCCAACTGTCGTGGTTTGGAACACGGCAGTGCCATCGGGGATGGCATGAGAGGGGAAAATCAGGATGCTATCGGTGGCTACTCGCAACGGGTTGGGCACAGATACTGCAACCACTATGATGTACCCAGGTTCGGAGCCCTCTTGTCGAGGTAACACTCCTACTCCTGCAAGGATCTACTATATGGGGAGCAGATGTTCAATACAAGTTCTCCTTGAGCTGTTTCCCTAGCTACTATCCAGAGCTAGAGGAAGATGAACCACTTGACTTGGCAATTCTGGATAACTTCTAACTTGTAATCCCCTTACCTAAAACCCTGGCACTACCCCTCCTTATATACTGGTGGAAGGCTAGGTTACAATGTGGGATCTAGGGTTTACTGTTTGGGCTTTGGGTTTACAATGTGGGCCGGCTGCCAGGTCCAGCCGGTGGTCCAGGACGCGGTCAAGCTCTAGTACAGGTGAGGACAACCACACAGCATCTCAGCGCCTCCAGTTTGGGCGTCACCGTGTGCTTTATCCATCAGCTTGGTGCTTTGTCCGTCAGCCAGAGCTTTACTCTTCATCTCCCAGTCTTGGCGCTTTGGCACCCTCGTCTGGTAGTGCCGGCAGGGCGGCGTGCCAGCCTTCCTGGTCAAGGGTGCGCTCAGCAAGGAGCATCACCCCCTCCCATACCTTTGGCCAACGAATCCGAGGCGGACGGGTAGAGGTGGTCACCCAGCCAGCTCTCCTGGCCCCTGGCTAGACGGGCCAACTGAGGAATATTGATGAGGACCGAGTGGAGCGTATCACCCGTCTGTGGTTCTTTGTCTTGTGGACATCCGGCCAGATCTCCTTGGAGATGGCCAGTTGATCCTGGCTTGGCCTACCCGAGGGTCATCCCCCCGATAACCTAGCTCGCTCTCGTACCGCCATCTACCAGCAAGGACACTGCCGCTACCACAGCTGTCGGGTCCGGACCCGCACCTTCCAGGAAGGCGACCTAGTCCTACGACTAATCCAGGACAAGAAGGGGATCAACAAGCTCTCTCCCCCATGGGAAGGCCCATTCACCATAGGGAGAGTCCTTGGCAACAGTGCCTACTACCTCATCGATATACAAGGTGACGGCCAGCTCGATGTCGGCTAGCCATGGAATGTAAATCTCCTCCAAAAGTCCTATACATAGAACTCAAACTTGTACTCAGCTGCTATATGATGGAATAAATTCGGATCGCACAAATTGTGTCTACTCGCCATTTTCTTGTGCCAATCACACTCGTACACCTAGCAACATGCTAACTTATGGAAGTTAACCCTTGGTCGAGCGACCGGCACGACTAAGTAGTGCGGCCCAAGGGCATCGAAAATATTCGGGTCTTGCACCGTCCACGAAAACGCTACCCCGGAGCAACCATCAGAGTCGCCTCGCCCGCCTGGCCTACCTGGCCAAGACAACTGATAATTCTTCTCACAGTGACAGGTCCTCTCCATCCTCGCACATAGCGAATCAAACGGTTAAGTACCACGCTCGGGGACTTGTCGAAAACAAACCTCATGCAGCTCGGGAATACACCAAGTATGAGAGCATGCCTTGGACTCACCATGCGACTGGCTTTCCGAGCCAGGAGGAGAGACACGTTACAAACAACGCACCACGTCCTCACCTACCTTGGGCATGCTACTAGAACGGCTAAGTACCATGCTCGGGGACTCTCCTAATCGACCCGGTTCGTGTTCAGCAAAACAGGCTATGTACAAAGCACCCCTTGGGGTCGCCAAGCAACTAGCTCCACCAGCCACGGCGAGTCGACTTCGGTTAATCTAACGACCTAATACAAACAAACATATATATACGCGAGGTCAACCCCACAAAAGAGCGGACACTCTCGGGGACTCGCACAACCGAAAATACAACCAAACATAAATCACAAAGAAAATAAGAGTAGATTGACATTCCTCCCTCAGTAACAACATACATTGTTCATCATCAAGATACATTACAAAAGCGGCAAGTCGCCACGACTAAAAAAATGCCTCAGGGCAATCCTTCATTTTGTAGGCTTCGAAGAGGAGGCGCCGCCATCACCCTTGACCCAGATGAAAGGCTCCCAAGGGTTCGCCGGGTAGGTCATTAGTTGCTTCGCAAGCGACGATCAGAAGGGCTCCTCCGACTTCAGGTCCCGGTGCTTCGGCTCGGGGTCGTTCAGTGCTACCAGTGTCTCCTGGTACGACAGCAGATCACCCATCGCCAGCACTTGCTCCGCGAAAGGAGTGGCCTTGGAGGTCAGCTTCAGCACCTCCGTGATCTCCACCAAGCCAATCACCGAGGGGTACCCGCTGTGACGTCGTCAAGGTCGAAGTTGTCAGCGAAGTGAACGAGTCCAAGACTCAGTGCCGTACTGGCTCAGTGGAGGAATAGTCGGCCACGCCATCCACTCGACTATGGTAGGCGCTTCCTAGAGATAACGCCACACCTCCATCAGCCCTCCAGGAATCACCTCGGTGGGAGAAATTCCCTGAAGGACGGCCTGGACGCACAACCGAGGAAGTAGCCGCATTCACCACCACCGTCACGCACTGTGTGGCATCAAATGTCTGCACCACTGGATCTCCCTGACCTATCACAGCTACAATGTCAGAAAATCAAGCTCATGTGGCAGAATATACATGGGTTTGCCCGCTCGGGGACTTGCCCGCTATTAACAACAGTAGGCACGAGGAATGAACACTTACCAAAAATCTTGTGGTAGTTCTTAGTGACGAACTTCTCCAAGGCTGATAGCTGCCCCTTAAAACCAATGATGACCGAGTCAGAGGCCTTCTTCTCTTCCTCCGTCGCAACGACCGTGGCCTTGGTCCTCTCTTTAGAAGAAATCATAGAAGACTTAACCGCCTCCAGTTCCTTCGCCAACGAGTTAACTTTTTTTCCGCCACGGTTAACGATGCCTTCGTAGTTTCCAGCTCGACGACCGAAACGTAGCCCTCGTGAGCCTTGGCGAGTGCAGTGGCGTGTTCATCTGAATCAAAGAAGACATCAAAGCACAACAACTCACCCATAGTCACCTGGAGCCACCGATTGGCCTCTTGTGCTACTCATAGATCGCATTCCAATCACTCCTTCATGGTCAACCGTTCAGAAGACTCCTTCTGCAAGCCCTATACACAAAATTGTAATGAGAACAGGGACAATCAATGTCTGAGTGTCTAGCCACTGAAATTCCATGACTAGACCCTCGGGGACTGGACAATCAAAAGTTTGAGTGTCTAGCCACTGAAATTCAGCGACTAGACCCTCGGGGACTGGACATACCTGGATGGCAGCACCTAGCATGTTGTGAAGCTCGTTGGCGTCCGCTGAAGGAACCACGAAGGGCGTACATCCGTGTCGCTACCCGGCATCACCGTTGATGATCTCAGGAACTTGTGGTGGCTGAGTTCCAGTCATAAAATGCGGGAACATCGCGGCTATTGCCACTTGGGCGCTGGTCGCCGAAGCTAGCGTTTCCGCTGGCGGGACCACCTTACTTGGCTCTGAGCCGGCGGCCACCCCTTCTTCAGTATGGATGGCGGAGTCATCCCTCTCTATGCGTTCCTCTACCGTGGCAATGGAGTCGCTCTCCTTCTTCTTCTTTGCACCCTCACTCGGTGCCTCGATAGTGACCGCCTTCCTCTTCTTGGAAGGATCAACACCCCCTTCGATGTCGACCGGCGGAACTTTGGCCACCGAAGGACAGATGATCTTCTTCGCGCCAGTCCTACAAGGTCACCACAGTCAGCGATCCGCCAAAACCCCGAAAGTCACGAAAAACTCTACAATATAGACTTACTTAGCGACTATAAGGGCGCGTAGTCTGGTGCTGATGTGCACGGGCTTCTCTAGTACCGGGCCTAGTTTGCGCGTGATCCCCCTCTCCAACACACTCATTGGCCATGATTCCGCGGGCTTCTCCACCAACGAGGTTGCGGTCGTGAAGATCTCCAGCAACGACGATGCGGGTGCCTTCTTCGGCAGTGGAGTCACCAAATCCTTGGTCGCTTAAACCCCTATTTCCAGGGGCGCCGACGCCTCTGGTGCAATGGCAGAGAGTGGAGCCACCACAACCACGTTCGTGGCCTCGATTTCCATAATCGGAGTTAAGTCCTCTAGAACCTTCGCAACATCCGTGGTCTCCTCATCACCAGGCTCGTCATCCGACTCGAACATCGCCATGGACCTGGATGGTGATCTCGACTTTGTTGTTGGCTTGGTCTTCGCCAGCTACTTCGCCTTCAGCGGCGACTTCAACTTCAACGCGGTCCTGGCCATGCACCGTGAGCTGTGTTCTTCCACGATGTGAACATCGTTGTCATGTTCTTCGAGGCTGCAACTTGCCTCAAGTTCATGCTGCTTTTGCCCGCGGGTTTTCGGAGCCGCGGACAAGGGCGCAGGTGCCTCCATTATTTTGTCCTCACTCTCGGAGGATTGCTCCTCCTCTTCGTCCTCGAGATCCTTGGGAACCTCTTCATCAAGCGGAGGAAGCCAGTTCTTGAGAACCTGGAACAGCTAGCAGAGACCAAGAAACGGCGGTTCAATCGAAACAGACACAAAAACCGTGACTGCAAAGCTGTGACTGCGAAACAAAGATTAAGAAAGAAAGGACAGTTATTGTGGGGGCCTGGCGCTTCCCGATAGTGTATGGAGCGAGCCCGGCCTTTGGGTCGGTGTACCCTGCTTCCGTGATCTTTTTCAGCGCGACAATGTAGTCTTTGGCCTCCTAGACCACTTTGCTCGCCCTTGTGATGTCGTCCTTACCGGTATACTAGTAGATCCAGTGGGCTCGGGTAGCCTGCAGAACAAGCCGCCGCTCGAGCCAGCAGTTGTATAGATTGATGGTCTCAAGACCTTCTTCCTTTAGTTCCTTGATTCGCGTCAACATCTTGTCGACAACCATCTTCTGGTCATGTGGAAGCTTGGTCGCTGACAACCGGCGTGGCTCGCTCTTCTCTGCGGTGTACATCAAAAGCGACACCTCACTGTCGGGAGTGGACTCCTTCATGCAAAACCAATTCTTCTTCCACTCGCTTGCAGCCTTCTTCGGTAGCAGGAGCTTCCTGAACTTGGCCTTGGGCGTCAGCTAGAAGGTAACGCTGCCTACCGCCAAGACAGGGCCGCCTACACTCTGGCGGCTGATGCAGCCATGGAATAGCTCTAGCTAGAGACGGAACTAGGGACGACACCCCCATGTAGCACTCACAGAAGGCGACAAATTTGGCAAGCTTTTTGATGTTGTGCGGCCCTAGATCTGACGGCTTGATTGCATAATACGAACATAACCGCTAGAAGAAGATTGAGGTGGGAAACCCCATCCCCCTTTCCAAGTGGCTCTAGAAGCAAATGAAATAGTCGGGCGAGGCTTTGGCTCTGTCTTCCCGGGTGCAGGGATTCGCTAGTTCCCCTTGCAGAGGATCCCCGCGTCTTAGAAAGATTTCAGGTCGGCGGTGTTACACATCGATTTGCCCCATAGATCCTTTGGAGGCACCATCGGAGAAGACTGGGATCGCTTTGTTCGAAGATCCTGGATCGGGAGAAGGATTGGAGACTGAAGGTGCACGAGGATGGGAAAATGTGAAGAAGATCCGTAAAATTCCTTTGCCATTCTCCTTATAAAGAGACACTACCCGCTAATCTCGGGAGAGACGTTACCCCACCGTAAATTCGCTGAAGTTATCGTTGGATTACCTAACGGCTAGTTTGACCAAGCTGACTGTCCAACTTCATCCACTCGACTCGCATGCTTTCCCCTTCGAATCGAATGGGCGTGGCGACTCGAACGCATTTCCACTCGCCAATGCTGTGACTAAAGACACATTTGAGGAGCCACCGATTCAGCGAGGCATCTACCCAGACTTGCCTACTCCGCTTGCCAAGCAAACACCTACGATGAATCACCGTTGTCGTCAGGGACTACTGATGGGGATATGTCGAATAGGGTATGCCCAGTAAGATGTTTTGACTGGACCAAGCCCATTTCGAGTGGGCCTGCAGGACGGTGATTGGAATGCGACTGAGGGAGAAGCCTGGCGACTAGAAGCTGAAGGCCTAGAAGCATAGATAGGCCCAGTTGGATTAGGTCAAATCCTTCGAGTCCTTAACTGGTTCGGTTGTAATCCTGTAAACCCTAGTGAGGTACCCCCTATATAAACCTCCCTAGGGTACTCTTTGTACTGACGTTCCATCATACACCCCATCCAAGCGACTCATTGCCTAGCCGCCGAGCTTGCCACCCCTGTAACTCACTCACCGATAATACAATCTAGCAGGAGTAGGTCTTTACCCTACAGGGGGAAAACCTAGGTAAATCCCTGTGTCTTTGCCCTCAATCTCACACCACAGATGGAGACTCGCTCTTGCTCGAAATCCTTCAATCACTACCCCTGGTAGCAACTGCCGTGGTCATTCCCACGACATTCTCCGCTAAGGAGGCAACGGCGGCCCAGCGCCAGAAGGAGCTCGAGACCCAGTCACTGGAGACTAGTTCCAAGGTGTCGGAGGCCCAGGAGTCCCTTGCCCGGGAGCGGGAGGAGAGCTCCAGGATCCATGATGCCCTTGCAGAGGGGGAGAAGCTTATGAGGAGTTCGCTTCAGGAGGCCAACGAGCTCCATGACGAAATCAAGGCCCTAAAGGAGTCCCATGCTGCAGTCGTGCGGGCTGAGAAGGAGCGTTGGCGAGCCGCTCGCAAGGCGTCGGAGGCCATTCACATGTCCTTCCACTCCCTTTCCAAATAGGGCGCTGTGGTCCTCCCACTCATGGGGTTAGAACGCTTCGTCTCGCTAGAGCTTCAAGCTGGCCACGAGGTTGAGGTGTTCTTGGAGCTTGGGTGCAGGGTCCTGAGCTCCCTGAGCATGGCGTCATGGGCCCTGAATGGCTTCATTTCCTCGGAGTGCGAGGCGGTGCTGACCGCGGTAGGGAAGTGCCTCTTCACCAACCTGTTGTAGTTATGGCCCGACCTCTACTACTCCTCGGCCGTGCAATAGTCGGACATTGTACCAGCTCTCGAGGCGAGGGTCACCCCGATCGTCAATCTGCTGGATGAGACATTTCGACGCGAGGTGGGAGATGAGGGAGAGGTCAAAGCCAATGACTCGGGCGACTCCGTTGCGCTGGAAGAGGAAGAAGGTCTCCACTAGGCAAGCACCAAGGACGCCACTAGGGTAGTGTGATTCTTGTCCATGTAACGCCCGTGGAGCGTCTTAGAAGTTTGTCATCTCTTTCCTAGGACTTGTAAGGGTACCCTTCCCGCAATCGGGGGCCTTAAATTCCTGTTGTCACTTTTTCTGGTCTCTAGGGGATGGTGCGTGGTTCTCCCGTGAGGCCCTCGAGAGGGTTGTTGTGGGTTCTACACGTTGGGCTCTGTCCCGTAGGCCTCTTCAGGAGGAGACCGTAGGACATGTGGTTTCCCTGAATGGCCACTCGTGAAGATGACTGTAGGTTCCACGTGCCGCTTGAGGGGTAGCCTCAAGGGTCGCCCCACTAGTCCCCTTCCGGGGATGTCGTGGGGCTTGTACATGTCCTGTAGGTCCCTCGAGGAGGAGGCTATAGGCTCTGTACATTCAGTTCCACCCCGTGAGTCCCTCGAGGAGGTGATCATAGGGCGTGTACTTTCCCTGTATAGTCCCTTAGAGAGGTAACTGTAGGTTCCGCACGCCGCTTGAGGGGTAGTCTCAGGGGTCGCCCCACTAGCCCCCTTCTGGGGAGGTCGCGGGTACCTATCCTATAGGTCCCTCGAGGAGGTGGCCTTAGGCTCTGTATGTTCAGTTCGCCCCGTGAGTTGCTCGAGGAGGTGATCATAGGGCGCGTACTTTCCCTGTATAGTCCCTCGGAGAGGTAACCGTAGGTTCCGCATGGTGTTTGCTTTCCCTTTGCGCAGGGTGTCGTGATATTGCCGACGAGTACGCCATGGAGGGTTCCTCAAAATGCGTGTTTAGAGACGTGGGGTAAGGTGGAGAGTTGGCGGGTACGAGGTAACATAGGTTACCCAGGTTCAAGTCCCACAACGGTGGCGGAACTCTACTCCTTCTATAAATCACTATAATGGCAATATGCCGAGTTACAGAGATTGGTTCTCTGTGTGAGGGTGTTATGAATCGTTTCCCTAAAGGCTCTCGCAGTTTGGCTTATAATGGCGCCAAGACCTAGGGTTTATAGGGAAAGGTCCTTGCCGGAGTAGGTAAAGAGTCCTACACTAATACGAACTAGTCTTTCGTGTCTTGTACTCCAAGGCTCCACGTATATCGGTGACTCATGCGTAGCCTTCCTTTATTCGGCATGGGCCTCCCTTCAGGATCCATCTAACTGGGCCGCCCAGCAGGCCATAGGCCTTGCTACCAACTATGGGCCACCCGGGTTAGGTGGATTGGTAACATGCTATGATTCCTTGAGTCTTCATTTCCAGTGTAGGATAGTCCCCGTCTTCGATGGAATCTTTGGATGTGACCCTTCACTGTCACTATCAGGAGGATGACGTAGGGTACAGCCTACATTACCACGAAACTCACAGAAACAGAGAATTAATCATCAGATATTTTCACGCATGCAAAATTCGAAACGGCGTGTGGCAAAAGATGGAGGACAAATCTTCCACGTCGGCAACATTCCATCCGTTAGATCTCTTTGCACAAATCTTGGCGCGAGGCTTATATATTTCCACCGCGGTCAATTTACTTCTCTTTTACCCGCATTCACTTTCCAGTCTTCGTCTTCCTCCAGCCACGCGACAGTTCAAGCTTTTCTATGAAAACCCTAACCAGATCCCTTCTTCCTCCACCTTCTCCTCATCGTAATGGCCTCCAGCAACTCTGCTCCTTCCATAGTGGCGATTCCCGAGGCTACACTAGAGCCATCCCAAAGAGGGACCGTCCCACCAGAGGGGGTGGTCGTTCATGTCACCGCCGTGACGGAATCCACCGACGATGACCAAGAATGAGCGACACCCGAAGCTGCTGAAGAAGAAAACGACTCCCACAAGGGGGTGTGGAGAGGCTCTGATCTCTCCATCGAAGATCTGTAGGAGCTGGTCACCGAGGGGTATCTCCCCGCGGCGGAGAAGTTAGTCTGGCGGGCGGCGCCAGGCGGCGAGGTGGTCCCTTCTCCCCAACCCGGAGAGAAGGTTTACCTCAAATCTCAGCTGGTACGTGGCGTAAGCCTGCCAGTCTCCGACATCTTCTTGGATGTCCTCCGGCAGTTTCGGTTACTTCCCCACAATCTCTTTTCCAACAGCATTCTAGTCCTTAGCAACTTTGTAGATCTATGCAAAGGATATCTAGGGATCAAGCCTAGATTAGATCTGTTTGTATATTTTTTCACCGTCAAGAGAGAGTCCATAGAGTCCAAGGAGAAACTACGGATCTGCGGAACCATTAGCTTCAAGATCCAGCCTAGCCGGCTCTTCCCTGACATTGTTGGGCACGAGTCATGCAAGAATTGGCAGCGCACATATTTCTACGGGCCAGATATCTCTATTCCTGACCGCCTTGAGGCCTACCCCGACTTTGTCGATGGAGCTGCCACCGAAGTGCCTGCTTGGCGGACTCCAGCCTCCCTTCCCTCCGACGACGAAGCCAATCATGCTGTAAGGCGGATTGAGTGGCTCGTAGATAGAGGTCTGATAGGCCTGGACCTTGCCATGTGTTGGTACGTTAGGCGGATCGAGCCTCTGCAGCACCGCGCCAAGTTGATGTGCAAGTACACTCAAGACATGAGGGATCCCATGCGAATTTCACAGGATAACTTCTCTAATGACTCCATCAAGCTCCGGCTTAAGGACATTGTCAAGGTGTAGGACAAGAAGCAGGGCTTCAAGATCACCTACGACATGTTCTATTGCGGTACATTCCTAGAGGTAGCTTCTGTTTCCTTTGTTGCTCGTTACATGCCCCAAGGTTTTTCCAACTTGAAGTTGTCCATCTAACACGCCTCTGTATCCTAGCTGGCGACCTTGACGGCGGATCAAATGGCCTCCCATGTCTATGATCCAAAGCTGAAGGATATCCAAGTGGTGTCCGACGATGATGCCCCCAAGGATCAACCAGCTCCAGCAGCGCGAAAGCGGAAGACCTCCACCTCTAACGCTGTTGCCGATGCCAAGAAGAAGAAATCAGAGAGTGGAGTCTCCAAATGTTTCACTGCCGCCTTAGAAGCGGAGAAGAAGAAGAAGTCCACCAGCATTCCGCTCACCAAGTCGGCTAATGAACCGGCTTACTACTGCAACGCAGCCTGTGAGCCTTTGTATGTCCTTTAGGCATGTCGGGCATTTGATGTCGAGTATGTCCTTGATTTTCCTGGGGTTCACCTCGATTTCGCGATGCGAAATGATGAAGCCCAACAATTTACCGGATGGTACCCCGAAGATGCACTTCTTTGGGTTCAGCATCATGTTGTATTTCCGGAGATTGTCGAAAGTTTCCTGCAAGTCAGCGATAAGATCATTTTTATTTCTTTGACATTACCGCGATGTCGTCCACGTAAGCGTGTACGTTGCGACGTATTTGGTCTTGTAGGAAATGCTGCATCGTCCACTGGTACGTAGCACCAGCGTTTTTCAACCCAAAGGGTATCATGACGTAGCAATACGTGTTGTAGGGTGTGGTGAAGGCAATGGCCAATTGGTCCGACTTTCGCATCCGGATCTGGTGGTATCCTGAATAGGCATCGAGAAAACACAGAAGTTCCGAGCCATCCGTCGAATCAATGACTTGGTCAATGCGAGGAAAAGCAAACGGATCCTTCGTACACGCTTTGTTCAAGCCGGTGTAATCAACGCACATTCTTAATTCATTGGTTCCCTTTTTGGGGACAAGTACAGGATTTGCCACCCATCGGGTGTGAATAACTTCTCGGATAAAGCCAGCCTTAAGTAACCTAGCTATTTCTTTGCCTATAGCCCTTCGTCTCTCATCACCAAAGCATCATAGAGGTTGCTTCACCAGTTTGGCATTAGGATCAATATTCAAGCTATGCTCAGCAAGTTCCCTTGGTACACCTTTCATGTCGGCAGGTTGCCAAGCAAAGATGTCCCTATTCTCACGGAGGAACTCGACGAGTGCGCTTTCCTATTTGGGATCTAGGTCCGTGCCAATGGCGGTGGTCTTGGAGGAATCACCTTCGACAAGCTCCACATGCTTGGTCTTGATGGCGCCCTTGAAGGCGGGTTCGGCAGCAATAATCTGCTTCTTTGAAGCCGGCATCTCCGAGGCATCGACCTAGTTTTGGATCTCCTTGAACTCTTCACGGTAGAGGACTACTTCAGCGAAGGCAGCTTCACTGAGCTCACACTCTCGTGCCTTGGTGAAGCTTCCGTCAATGGTGATGATGCCATTTGGTCCGGGAATCTTGAGTCTATTGTAGACAAAGCATGGCCTTGCGAGGAAGGAGTGGAAGATATCGCGTCCGAAGATGACGTGGTACACGCTCTTTAAGGGCACCACTGCAAAGGTCATGCGCTCTTGGCCATAATTTATGACATCGCCAAAAGCGACCTGAAGGGTGATGCAGCCTAGGGAATTTGCTTGTCGGCCAGGGACAACCCCATGGAACACGGTGTTGCTCTTCCTTAGCTGGGTCTCCGTCAAGTTCATCTTGTGCAGTGTATCCAGGTACATGATGTTGATGCTACTTCCACTATCCACGAGGCACTTGGTGAACTCCGTGCCGTCAATCAAAGGATAAGTTCTGGGTGATCCTTCCTATCCCAAGTAATTGGAACTTCTGACCACCTAGCGTATTGGGGTACCCGAGGGAGGGTAGCCATCAGTATTCGCAAAGAGGTTTTCTGGGCCTGGACGGTGGGGGTGCCAAGGAAGGTATGGTAACATGGAGCCTTCTTTTTGAAGGGACTTTTCCCTTTATCTTCTCCCTTGTCAAAAGATTTTGGGTCCACGTCTTCATCCATGTCACTTGATTTCTTGGGCACTTCCTCCTTCCTCTTCCCTTTGCATTTTCCGCAGGGTCTATTCTTCCGACTTTGCTTGTAGCCGGACTCAGGGTCCTCCTTGAGATCGTTGACAAACTTGTATTGGCGGTTGGTGTGGGTGGCTTTGCCGTTTGCATCAAGGTGGACGAAACACGGCATATCATGGTACTCCTCGTACGTTTGGGGAACACGAGGCGCTGAGGGTGTAGTGTCACTCCTCTGCTAGCCACTGCTAGCCCCCCGACCACGTCCACACTATCCACCATTTCCTCTGCTAGTGAACGTTGCGGCGACCATGTCGGCTACTTGTTTTTCTTTGGGCAAACTCTTCCGCTTGTTACTGTTGTTCTTCCTAGCCTAGGTAGGGATTGCTATTGCCAGCAACGATCCACGCGCATCGTCGTCAACAGCGGCAAACTCGCTAGCCATGGCGATCATTGCGTTGAGGTTGAGCTCATTGTTGTCTTGCTTGCGCTCCAACGTATGCTGGAGCAAAGTTCCCTTTTCCAGACCATCAATGAAGGCGGCCATAGCGGTCTGTTCGTGTACCCCTGCGCAGGATTTTTTCATATCCAACCAGCAAGAAAGGTAGGCACGAGAGGTTCCTCCTTTTCTTGCACACACTATTGTAGGTCTCCGACAGTGCAGGGACGTTCGTACGTACCCTTGAAATTCTTGGTGAACGCTTCATGCATGTCCAACCAATTGCATATTGATTTATCCGGTAAGTGGTCGATCCATTGTTTGGCGATGCCGGTTAACATGAGTGGGAGGTACTTGACAGCGACATTGGGGTTTCCCCCTGTGATGTGGATCGCTTCACTATAGTCCTGCAACCACGTTGATGGCCTGGCAGTGCCGTTGTATGGCTTGATGGTCTTGTCTATCCGGAGACCCTGGGGGTAAGTTGTGGCCCATATCACTGGTCCAAAACAACGTGGCCTAAGGTATGGGAGCTCCCGAGCTTCTTGGATCTTGTCCAGCTGTGTACGTGCATCGTATGGCTCTGGCTGCTTCCCTTTTCCGTCATGGCGAGGGGAATTGTGGCATGATCTATGAGATCCGCCGTGTCCTCCGCCATAATGGCTGATAGGTGGCGATGGCGGCGGTGGAGGCGGTGGGTTAGCTCTCTTGCTATACCCCTCCTGCGATTCCTCACACCTGTCGCGGTAACTTGTTGGACATGGCGGCTCCTTGTGGGACCTGCTTCTGTGTCCTTCATTCCCGCTGTGCTCTCCGGCATGCCGAGGTTGCGCGCCCTGATCGCATATAACGACGCCGGGCTGGGGCCGCCTTGGAGGTGGCATGCTTGTGCGGTGATGCGGTTCTGGTTCCTCGTGATGCCGAGATGGTGGTGGAGGTGGCGAGCAGCAGGGACGAGCCTTTTCTCCGTGATCGGAGGATATGGGGATGGTGTCAGTCCTGTTGAGTGCCTCTCTCCGTCTTCGCTCTGCCTATGTGGGATCCCTTGTCACGGGGAGATTTTGGCCTTCTATGGCTATTCAGGGTTGACTGGCAAAGCTCCGGGTTGCACTCAAGCCTCTGCGAGGTAGCCTTTTCCTGTTGCTTGCATGCCTTAGCGACAAGGTCGTACACCTGAGAAACTACTTCTGGCAACCTATCCTGCTCCAGGAGGGTTTTGGCGATGACAATGTTGAGGGCGGGAGTTGGCATGACCTGCCTCCCCTCTGAATCTATGTAAGGGGTGGTTTTTGTCGTCTTAGACCCATTATATCGCAACCTTCGCCGAACGCCGGGATTTTCGATGACGTGAGCTGGTACCTTCTTTGTCTTTTGCTTTAACAACAATTTCTTGTATTCGGCCTCCATAGCTCTTGCCGCCTTGATGGATCGTTGCGCCTTAGTCATGTCTTCGTCCAGCTAAGTGCCCTGCTCCGCGATGCACTTGGCCTCCACCAAGATTTCCACATGCTTCTCATCGAGCTCTGTAACACTCCGGATATGGGCGACGGTGATTGGCTCAATGAGAAGTGTGCCATAGATTGCTTTGTCAGCGGGAGTGGCTATTGGGTTTCCAGCAGCAGACGTTGATGGTGGCATTGGCGGCTGATTTGATTGCCAGTCTGTACTAGGGGCCGTGGTGAGTTCCTGCGTCGGTAGCGGGCGGATAATTAGAGGAGGCATAGCTTTGGCCGAAGCCGGAGGCTCGGCGGCTTTCTTAGCTGATGCTGCTCTGGTGACCGCTAGCGTGTGCGGAGCTCTCTCACGTTCAGGTTCCTGTCCGTCTTCTTCCATCACGCTCCCAATGGCGACTAGCACCTAGTGGGAAGTGTTGGTCTTCTCGGCGCCCTCCTCCTTCTCGATCTCCTGCTCGATCTCCCTCATAACAGCGTCGTATTCCTCTGAGTTGACGATGGCAACCATCTCACCAAGGGTGAGAGGGCCTGCGGCCTACCACCTTCAGAGGGTATGCCGGAGGAGTGCTCTAGGTGTGAGCCCTTCCACGAAGTGGTATACGAGCTCATCGGCACGGTCGCCCTCTAGGGTTTCCCTCACCCTCATCCATCTAGCGAGGTATTCACGGGGAGGTTCTCCATCCCTTTAAATGCATCTGGCTAGATCAAAGATGGTGACGACGCCGACAAAGTGTAACCTGTGCATCTCTAACGCCCGAGGAAGCCAAGTGGATTTGTGGGGTCCTTCCACCTTTATATCCTGCACAGGGCCGGTTTGGGTGGGCCTTGAAATACCCCGATATGAGCCACCATACTCCAAGGAGAGGTATGGCCCAGATCCTTCTGCAAACATGTCCTGCTCATAGGCAGTCCGTGCGGGGCTTGACGAGTTTCCGACTTCCTGGGAGCAAGGACCTGAGTCAGTTTTGCCGATGAAGATGTGGATGTCTCCGAAGGGGATGATGGAGCAACACGTGGGGTTTTTCTTCGCTAGCACCCAGAACTCATCTGGAGGGATGATCGGAATGTTGCCGGAGAAGAGAACGCGACCGATGGCTACAGTATCGCTGATTCCCGTGAAGAGATTGGACCTCGTCCGGTGTAGAGCTCGAAGCACCTCTTGCCCCACGGTGGGCGCCAACTGTCGTGGTATTGCCGACGAGTACGCCATGGAGGGGACCTCACAATGCATGTTTAGAGACGTGGTGTAAGGCGGAGAATTGGCGGGTACGAGGTAACACAGCTTACCCAGGTTCAAGTCCCACAATGCTGGCGGAACTCTACTCCTGCTATAAATCACTATAATGGCAATACACCGAGTTACAGAGATTGGTTCTCTATGCGAGGGTGTTATGAATCGTTACCCTAAAGGCTCCCGCAGACTGGCTTATAAAGGCGCCAAGACCTAGGGTTTACAGGGAAAGGTCCTTGCCGGACAAGGTAAAGAGTCCTACACTAATACGAACTGGTCTTCCGTGTCTTGTACTCCAAGGCTCCGCGTATGTCGGTGACTCCTGCGTATCCTTTCTTTATCTGGCATGGGCCTCCCTTCAGGATCCATCTAACTGGGCCACACAGCAGGCCATAGGCCTTGCTACCAACTATGGGCCACTCGGGTTAGGCAGATTGGTAACATGCTATGAGGGTACTCATATAACATATCCCCAACACACCGCGTGAGGATCATCTAGCACCATGAACCGTGGGTGAGGTGACTTATTGCCGAAGCCAGTCTGCAAGTTTAGAGCTCGGCACTTTAGGCCCTAGTGCTGACCGAGGGCGGCAACAGCGGTGGGTACTTTGACCAGCCCCCGCTCACACGGTGTGAAAATGGGAGAAGCACCACAAAAAAGACGAAGATGCAAACAAGGAAACCAGCAGGTAAAACAAAAGTGAAAACAAGATGTTGTTCTAGAATCTTAACACCACCTGGGGGCAGGTTGTTTGTTACCGCTGCCGCCGTGAGAACACCTCACAGGTAGAACTTGAGAAGGTGCTAGAAGTTCTAGGCGCTGGGGATCAGGACGCCCTCATCTGTTTCCAGCCACGCCACGCCTAGGCTTGCGACATGCGCAACCTGGAAAGGGCATTCCCACATTGGAGAGAGAGCTTGTGGAGGCCCTCATGAGAGAGGACGTGGCGAAGGACCAGTTGCCCTACTTCCAAGGTGCATGCTTGTATGTTGCGGTAGTGGTATCAGTGAAGTGCCTGCTGGTATTTGGCTGCTCGTACATTGACCTTGTTGCAAGCTTCCTTGATGAGGGTGAGGTCATCACAACACAGCTCCTCTTGTGTCGTTTCGTTGAAGGCAAGCACTTGGGGGAGCCATGCTTGAGTTCTGCAGGGATGACAGCCTCAACACCATATACGAGGAAGAAGGGGGTCTCACCCGTTGTTTGCTTGCGGTGGTTCAGATGGACCACAACACTCCTAGGATAGCGTCTAGTCATCCTCGCGCACACTCTTTGAGCTTGCGGAGGAAGCTCTTGGTCTTGAGCCCCTTCAAGACCTCCGTGTTTGCTCGTTCTGCTTGTCCGTTGCTGCGAGGGTGGGCGACTGATGTGTAGCAGTTCCTGGTGCTAATGTCCTTGTAGTATAACTAGAAAAGCCCGTTGGTGAACTGGCTGCCGTTGTCGGTGATGATGCGATTGGGTACACCGAAGAGGCACACTAGGCCTTGGATGAAATTTACCGCTGACCGTGCCGAGATACTTCTGGCCGGTTTTACCTCGGCCCATTCGGTGAACTTGTCGATGGGGACGTAGAGATATCGGTAGCCCCTGGGCACCCGCGGAAAAGGCCCCAAGATATCCAGCCCCCAGACCGCAAAAGGCCATGAGAGCGAGATGGTCTACAGCTGCTGAGTCGGTTGATGTATTTGTTTGGCATGGAACTGGCATACCTTGCATGACTTTACCAGCTCTGCAGCATCAGTAAGCGCGGTGGGCCAGTAGAAGCTGCTGCAGAAGGCCTTCCCTGCCAGGGTACGCGCCGAGGCATGGTGCCCGCGTTCCCCTGCATGGATGTCGGTCAGTAGCTCATGCCCCTTTCACTAGAGATGCATCAGAGGGCAACCCCGTTGGGGCGGTAGCTATAGAGGTCCCTGTCCACAATGCAGTTCTTCTTTGCTCGGTGTACTAGGCTTTCCGCCATGTCCTCACTATGTGGGAGAATGTCGTCCTAGAGATAGATTTTGAGTTTAGTGATCCAGCTCGGCTCCTGGGCTATGGCCGCTAGGACAAGCCTACTTCTCGAGGGTATCCTACAGTCGGGCCCGCCTGTCAAGGGTGGTGGCGGGAGGTCCTTCGGGTGGGCCATTTTCTTCTCGAGGGTGGCCGAGGGTTTGAATAACCTTTCCTCGAAGACCCCTGGCCACTAGGGCTCCCGTCTGGATGCACGCTTAGTGATTTTGTCCACCTCGTGATTATCTCCGTGGGGGATGTGGAGTAGGTCTATGCCCAGGAAGTACTTCTCTAGCCTTCGCACTTCCTCTAGGTACGAGGCCATGTGCTCGTCCTTGGGACGGTAGCTTTTGTTGTAGAAGTTGACCAGGAGCAGGGAGTCTCCTTGGATCATGATGCGCTTGATGCCGAGAGCAATGGCTACCTTGAGGTCGGCGATCAAGCCCTCATACTCAGTGATGTTGTTGGAGCGATTGTCTCCATTCTTGAAGAGCAGCTGCATGGCGTAGGAGAGTTTGTCGCCTGTGGGAGGCGTGAGCACGGCGGCCGCTATGGCGCTGTCCCCATTGAACGCCCTGTCGAAGATCACAGTCCAGTACCCTAGGGATAGCTTCCCGTGAAGCTGAGTTATTTCCTCCCGGGGTTTGCTTCCCCCAAGGTCAGTCCACTCTATCGCAAACTCCGCCAGGGCCCTTGCATGGATGGTGGGCATGGTGTCAAACGTCACCTTGAAGGGCTATAGTTTGATGGCCCACTCGGCCACACGGCCCGTGGTGTCCGGGTTTCACAGGATTGCCTTAGAGGGAACTTGGTGATCACCCTGATGGGGTGACCCTAGAAATAGTGGCGTAGATTGCACGACACCGTGAGGAGTGCGTAGAGGAACTTCTGCTCCATGGGGTACCTTTCTCGTGCGTCCCTGAGCAGTGTGCTGACGAATTAGACCGGCCACTTCATGAGCTCCGTGGTTTTGGTCATGGCTTGGTGGATGGCCCCGTCATCAGCTCTCTTCGGGGCGTCGCTTCCTTCGCGCATAGCCCCTGGCCCTAGGGAGGGTTTGTGGCATGGGCCTTCTGCTTCTTTTCTACCACCTCTTCACGCTAGGTGACCAGGACAACGCTCGTTGTTTGCAGCATAGCAGCCAGGTACAACAGTAGCGGCTCACGCTCCCTGGGGGCCACCATGATCGGATGGCTCGTGAGATACCTCTTGAGGGCCTCGAATGCCTCACCGGTCTCCGGAGTTCACTAGAACTTGCCGGTGTGCTTCATGATCTTGAAGAAAGGCAGGGCCTTCTCGCCGAGCTTGGAGATGAACCTTCCCAAGGCCTCCACACACCCGACTAGAAGCTGCATCTCCTTGAGCCGTGTTGCCGGGTGCATCTCCTCGATGGCCTGGACCTT
Organism: Avena sativa; assembly: GCA_916181665.1. NCBI lineage: Eukaryota > Viridiplantae > Streptophyta > Magnoliopsida > Poales > Poaceae > Avena > Avena sativa. The sequence goes on along the minus strand of OV702289.1, from coordinate 418,819,259 downwards.
GTCGGAGTTGGATTCTATCCCACGGTGCATCACTAGGAAACCAACAAGCTTGCCCGACGGGACCCTGAACATACACTTGGCAGGGTTGAGCTTCATGTTCACTCGGTGTAAGTTAGCGAAGGTTTTTGTCAGGTCCGCTGATGACTGCAAGTGCACATATCGTTTGTAGCTAGTTTCGAAATAAAGATATCAATCCCACAGGGAGGAGTAGGCGAAAGACTAAAATGCTTTTAACTATAACTAAATCGAGTACTTAAGAAATAACTTTAAGATGCAAGATAAATAGAGTTGTTTTTGGGTGTTTGGTTGAACAAGGTAATTTAAAGTAATGCAAAAACTTAATGCAGAAAGTAAGAATCGCGTGTGTAATAGAACTTTGGAACTACAATAGGGAAAATGCATTCTGAGGGAGTAGAGGATACACCACTAGCAATTTAGACTAAGTAATCGAGAGTATTATAAAAAATATTCTCATACTGTGTATGTATGTGGGAGGAGCTCCATATATGGACGATTTGCCCGCAACCACTGCACACATCGCCCTCATAACCACAACAGACAGTAACCGACAACCATCGCATTACCACGCTATTAAGGGATCTCTCCCATGGCATGGACATGGCTTGATGAAAACTCCTTGGTTCCCCAAGTTAGTACGTAAGTAATAACAACAACTTTATAGTAACAGTAAGTGTTATCATCCCTCCGTCTACTAATAAGTAATCCCCTCCATCGAGTCCCCATAAGAGGCAAATATTAAGAAGGTGCACTTCTCCTTAATATCAAGATGAACAAAATTAACACATACGCATAATGATGTATAACATAATAATCTCTATCTCATCTCAGTCATATGCTAGGGTTTCTCCATCTCCCCAAGAACTAAAGATCTACTCAGACATGGAGGCAATCAACATCATGGAAATTGTAATGGGAACAATCATAGATGAATAGTACTTGTATAAATCCACAACAAATATAGGAATTACAACAAGATCTATAAAAGATGTAGGTGGATGGATGAGGATGGTGGTGATGAAGTGGTGGTTGATGAAGATAGATGCCTTAGCCTCCTGGATCTGTGCAGGGTGAAGATGAATCCCTGGCGGATGAGTTCCCCCTCTAGATGACTTCCGGAGGTGAGGTTTTCGCGATTTCTGGGTGTTCTGTATGTCGTCTCCCCAAACCAATTGCACGGGGTAAACCTATTTGACGAGGCGGAGGCGGCGCCAGCTATACGGCCGGAGGTATACGGGCGGAGATAATTCTCCCGCCGTATACTTGGTCGTTACGCTCTCTGCCTCCTTTGTTCGCTTCTGGTGTTCTTCTGGTATTATTAATATTTCCCAAATAAGCGATTTACATTGTTTTTGACTCCTTTTCTCCTCAGTACAACTGCTTCAATAATTATATCCATTGGATCCATCATCTATCTTGATCCTGGTGAAAATAGACATAAAATGTGCGCGCAAGCGCCGTAAAATACCAAAATCCTACATCTACGATGAAAAATAATAATGTAAAACATGATGAAAATATGCACTCATCAACTTCCCCAAGCTTAGACTCTTTCTCGTCCCGAGCAATATTTTAGCTTAATGGATGTGATCCTCATATTGATGAAGCTGAGTCGATAAAATAAATGAGGCAATTGCAGCATGTGTTTATCATGTACGATACAGGGGAATAGGTTCATGAATAGTATCTTACTCGAACCATCTGAATAGTATTGGAAGGCTTCCACACCTTAGTTATCAATAGTTCATAAAAGATGAATCTCAACATAATGTAAAAGAATCTGGTTCAACCAAATGAGTTAACGAGGTAGTCCCATGTGTTTTTGGATCAGTGCATTCACTTGGTATTCAAAATATCAAAAGTGTCTCTTTGTCATACTACAATACCGTGGTATATGCCTATTTTCTCTTGGCACATTCGCTATTTTTTTCTTCTTTCTTTTGCATATATGCTCACACATTTGTTTTAAGTGTTGTGGAAAGGAGCTAGCCATATATTCCACTTCATGTAGGATTTCAAAGTTCAACGATCTCAATTATAAAATTCCAATTGTGTATGAAGCATTCTTATGACTTGAGATTCTACCACGACTTGTTCTCACTCTATTTTAGATAGCACTTCATTTTCCTTTGTTCAAGGTTTTCTTTTTCAACTTAACTTTATAGATAATTTCTTTCTTTGTGAATCAAACCGTAATCTTACAGAATATTGACCAAATTATCTTTATGTGTTGCATTAATACCAATGGTGTGGAAGACTCCTATTGCTATCATCAAGTGCAAGTAAAATTGTAACACCCTCGAATCGGCCCTATGCAAGTTTTAACACTTCCCGCCAAACCCGCATAGAAACGATTCAAGGACGCCCACCAGGCACTTTCGTGCGGGTGGAAAACGAAGTAATACCATTACACACTAGTCCACGATGGAACCCTCATAAACATATATACACAACAACGACTCCATGAGCCAAGAATATAGATATACAATACAAAGATCCAAATCACCTTGAAAATGATACAACGTCCGAGTACGGACAAGATGCAAATGGGGCTAAGAGCCCTGAAGAATAACCAATTGCGTCCATAACCCTGCCCAGGGCAAGCCGGAAGGGTAACCCTGCTAACGACCTCGATCTCAAACCTGCTAAAACAAAAGGGTTGCCGACAAAGGGCAAAAGAAAAGGAGGAGCGTTAGTACTGAGGCCAGTACACGGCGAGGCTAGAATTCGGCGGCTCTCGCCTACATAGGTATGGTGGACTGAAATGGCAGCGCAGCATGCACTAAACAACCTATAGAGACTCAATACAACTATCGGCTATTAGAGAGGGATAAGAAAGACCTATCCGGGAACACCTGATACTAACACCAATCATACCCATCCTGGTATTTCCCCCTCGATACCAAACGAGGAAGTCAAACCGAGGAACTCACACGAGTTGCAGTTTTATTCATTCCGTTATAGGTGAAGCACTTACTAGTCAGATATAGATAGCAGGAGTCATCCTGATAGCATAAGTAGTGGGAAGTTTTAGTTAACCATTCAGTTGTAGTTGTAGTACTTACTAGTTAGATACAATTAGCATGTGACATCCCAAACCCAGTAGTTGTTGGCACTTTTATTTCAATCCATTGCAGTTGCGATACTTACTAGGCAGGTATAACATGACACGATACACCCCAGTTCCACCAGTTGTTGGCACTTTTATTATCCATTCCATTGTAGTGAAGCTGATTACTAGTCACATATTAAGTCAAATTTATAGCACTACTTTAGTTATGCTTGTCTATGATCAAGATACTGTGCTCCAAGTCGTCCATAACAGCGGACATGGCTTTCAGAAATATTGACCCTGCAGGGGTGCACAAATATCAACACACACACGATCAACCTCGGAAAAACCAAATCAAAACCCAACGAGGCTTTCACGACAAAGCAATCACAGGATTCATAAAATATTTCAGGAGGCCACCCCATTAAGCTACCCGCAACGAAGTTGGCCGGCTCCGAGACGGACCCAAGGTTTGTGTGGACGGCGGTAAATGACTGGGAACCCGAAAGTGTGACTGGGCTTGTCGGTACAGCGAAAATGTGTCACGGTCCTAAACAGTACAGGTGCTCCACGCACAATCGTAAATAAAGCAGTAAAGCATGGCATACGTACAGGATAGTAATAAAGCCCCAAACTACTTTGTGCCCCAAGAAATAAGAAATGAATCAAGCTCTGGCTAAGGGGATTCATGGTCCCATATGCGGATAGTGTGATAGTCAAGGAACAGGTATCGAGTACTCGGGGCCTATGGGACACAAGTGAGCGGTTAAAAACCAAATATTTGCTATTTCCCATCGATGCCTTTGCATTAGTTATATCTATTCCCAGCAATTAATCAAGTTCTATTTTAAGTCATGATCATCTCCACCATTAAGCATCTCCACCATTAAGCATGTGTCAACCTTCCAATAACGGTGGAACAAAAACGACACGAAGCAGCAACTGAGCAAGCAACTATGACTCGCAAGGCCGACTATCTATCAAACAGCCGGCAATAGGATGTGTCCAAGGCAATATAGGGGATGCAAGGAATCTAAATGGTGCACGGAAACTAAAGCATCGCAATACGGATATCAATAGATCATCAGGAGGAAATAAAGACTATAAAAGCAAAATAGGTAGAAAGGGGGAGATGCTCGCCTGGGAAACACTGTCGAAGATACATTATCCGAAGAACTTGTCGGTACTCGCATCAACTCAATGGCCTAATCCGCGAAGAAGCAAATCACTAAAAGAAACACCGGATGCACTATTTAATACTATGGCAAAAGATCTGGCATGATGTATGTATGATGCATGGCATGGCAAAGATGCGGTGCAATTAGGCAATATTAAGCGGAACCGAGGTCCCGACAATTAATTAATGGTTCAAGTTATTTAGATACCCCGCAATTTCAATGTTGGATTAACAAGGCAAAACATGGCATCGGTTCGCTACATAAATTTAAATGGGGGCCAATATAAGACTAGAATAGACCGCATATAGCCTCCATATTTAATTTAGGTAAATCGTTGAAATAGCCCCAAATACCCACAATATGCATGCAAGTATGAACAATTTATATGCAATCAAGAGGATATAGCATTTATTAAAAATAGAGGCTCGGGAAGGTTCACACATGTCGGATTGACGATCTTCGGGTCTCGGAGGGCTTGGGGTTTGACTGGTTCGACTTCGGACTTCGGGATCGGTCTTCAGGTATGTGTAGACGGTCATGGCATCCGGGAAGGTGACCTTGGTTTGGGGCTTCGGATCCATCTCGACGATCTTGTCACCCACATCGACTGTCTTAGGGTTCCGGCTTCCGGTGGTCGGTGACATTTTTGTTTACTTCGAGAGGCTCGCAATAGCCTTCTGCCGGGGAGATAACACAAACACACTGAACAGGCACATACGGTTGGTGCGAGGAGGCCGTGTCCTGTTCGAGTATTATCCCGAACATCTTGCAGGGAAGGTGTGGCAACAACACACACAGCAGAACGTGTGGCTCACTGTAGGGAACGGGTGAGGCGGGCAGAGGCTGATGGTGGGTCGGTGAAGGAACAGCGGGAATGCGGTTGGGTGTTTATGCGAGGCAGCACCGAGGCCATCCAACGATGGGCTGGTAGCGGTTGGCCTGGCCGGAGAAAGTGTCGGACCGGGAGAAGGGAAGGCGTCCTGGCGGAGGAGAGGCGGGGCCGAGCTCCGAGGCAGCAGCTGCAGAGGCCCGTGGTGGCGCTCCTGCAGATGGACGGGGAACACCGGCGCGAAGGTGATAGGGCACACGCAGGGTCGAGCTGGGCGAGGTAGATGGAGGGGCTCGGGCGGCGCCGGGACAGAGGGCTGGAGGTCGACACTGGACGGCCCGGAGAACGAGGACGTGCTGCAAGGAGGACGCTCGCGGCGGCAGGGAGAGGCAAGGTAGGCGACCGGGGAGAGACGAGGCGTCGTGCCTCGACCTGACGGTGGTCGCTGGCGGCTGGCGGCTTGCGAGCGAGAAGAGGGGCGGCGCCTGGCGACTTGCGGGCGAGGAGAGGGGCGGCGCCTGGCGGCAGACCTGAGCAGAGAGGTGGGCACACGGGCGAGACGTGGGGATCACGAGTGCGCCGTGTTGGTAGGGGTGGGGCCCGCATCGCGGTAGGTGGGAGAGCAGGGCTGGGCTGGCGTTTGATGCGGGGTCGAGTGGTTCAGGGCGAGCATCGCGTGGGGTAGTGCGTGCCTGGGTTAGTCATTGTGTGGGGCTGGGTCGGTGCACGCGTGCGGTCTCGCGATTTGCGAAGGGACGAGCTGGTCACTGCAGTGCGGGTGCGGTGCGGCGCTGCTGGCGGCGGTGTTAGTTCAGGTAGGGACTAGGTTAGGGTTTGCTGATTGGGACTGGTTGTGCCACCGAGGTTGTAGGCTGGCTGGCTGGGCCTTTTGGCCTGGCTGGCTGCCTCCCTATTTAAAAATAACCTTTTTATTTATTATTGTTCTGCTTTATTAAAAAACCTTTTGTAAATTATTTTTAGACAAAACAAAATATCCGGACGGCTAGGGTTTTACATTTGAAATTAAGAGGAAGACAAATAGAAAACGAAAACAGGCTTTTGGGAATAGTTTTAGGCAAAATGTGCATGATGACATGACGATGCTCAAATGCAATGTGGCATGATGACATGAGCATGCGGTCATGATGATGCAATGCCCCAAAACACAGCGATTTTCTAGTAGTGGTTTTAGCGGGATGCCACAAAAATCATACTCAAGCCATTCATATATCAATAAAGCAAACACAAAATCAATATTGCTCCATATATAATAATAAACTCGAAATTTCATAAAAGGGATCGACTATTCCTGAAGGGAATTCTAATGACGCAAACTTTATTTCTAGTTTGAACTAATGCATAAACTTCAATATAAAACTTTTAAGAAAGATTACAAGTTCTTTAAAGATCTCCCCAAGCTTGGAATCAAGCCAGGCGGGATCAATTAACTCCTTGTAGATACCTATGCCTCCTCTTGGGTAGATGGAGCGTCGTCTTCTTCCTTTACATTGCCCGCTTTAAATATGCTTTCAAAGCGAATGCTGAGCTTGGCCATGTCGTATTGGAGCTTCAACATTTTCCTCTTGAGAAATTTCTTCTCATTTGTTAACTCAAAGACAGTTTTAATCAAGAAACCAACTCTACCATCAATTGCATCGACCTTCTTCTCAAGGTCTTTGCTCATCATCCAGTAGGAGTCAATCCCTTCTCCAATTGTTTCAACGCATGCTTTATAAGCCTTTTCTAACTCACAGATCTTATCATGAATCTCATCTTATCGCACCTTCTTGGGTTTAAGAGGTGATGGACCAAGAGGAGGTTTATAATAGGATCCTATGTTGTAACGATAAGGATTAGGGAGGTACTCATCCTTGTTCCTTCCCCGCTCAGCTTGTCTCATCATCTCCATCCTCTGTTGGAACAGGTCCTCCCAATTTGGGAGAGGCTTGATTTCCAGGCCGGATGATGACGATGATCATTTAGGTTCTGCTTCCTCGATCCTCTTCACGGGCTTCTCATCTTTCTTCTTCCAGACCTGGTTAAAGTGGAAGGGCTGCATGGCTTTGCTGCACGGATGTTATTAAAGGGCTTGTATAGGGATGGCGAGGATTTTTTGAGGCTGGAGGTTGTAGCTTTGCGAAAACTTAATGAAAAAGTTTAGATGCGATCAACTTTAAAAGGAGGGCTAAAAAACCCTATCCGTCTTGCATAACGAGCAACTATACGGGCGAGGCCCGTATAGCTCCCACCGTATAGCTGTGAACCAACTATAGATTAGGTCTACGGTGGAACCGAACTATACGGCCTTGAACTATATGGGCGGAACTTTTAATTCTGGCCGTATAGTTGGTCGTTAAACTCTCTTTTTCCTGGACACAATTTTTGGAGAAGGGTCGATAACTATATGACCGCGACTATACGGGCAGAATTTTTAATTCTGGCCATATAGTTGGTCGTTAAACTCTCAGTATTCCAGAAATTATTTTGTCAAGGGTGTAGACAACTATACGACCGCGACTATACGGGCGAATTTTTTTATTCCGGCCATATAGTTGGTCGTTAAACTCTCTGTTTCCTTGACAAATTTTTTGGAGAAGGGTCGATAAATATACGACCGCGACTATACGGGCGGAATTTTTAATTCCGGCCATATAGTTGGTTGTTAAACTCTCAGTACCTTTCGAGGGCAGAATTTTTAATTCTCGTTGTATAGTTGGTCGTTAAACCTTCTGTGTCCACCAAAAAATTTCTGCTTCTCCAAGTAATCTTTATTAATCTGTAACTTAACGAAATATCGAGTTTTGACAGAGAAATGTCAGCTTATACTTTCGACCAATTTTGGCATCATCCATTTTCCTTCTTATTTGCTAGAGCATGAATAATTTTCATTAAAACAATACTTATTATAGACTTTAACTGAGAATTTTAAAAACTTACTCAACCTTTATTTCACATGGGTTGCCTCCCATGAAGTGCTCTTTTATGGTCAATAGCTTGACCGTAGTACCGCTCATTCTGTCTTGAGTCCATTCTTCTTGTAATTTCCATTCTTCATATATTTTCTCTTTATCACTTCTTCGGGGGTGCTCAATTCTATAGTGATTGCACTTATATCTTGTTTCACCCAATAATGCTTCAAGCGTTGTCCATTTACCACCCATGCAAGAGAGAATGTTTTTCCTTGGAGATTCACTACTCCTGACGAATAGGCTTCTTCGACTACATATGGACCTTCCCAGTTTAACCTGAGTTTTCCTGGAAACAACTTAAGATTAGAATTATAGAGCAACACTTTGTCTCCACTTTTAAAAAATGTATTATGTATTTTCCTATCATGCCATCTTTTAACCTTCTCCTTAAACAACCTAGCATTCTCATAGACTTCACTTATAAACTCATCTAAAGCATGCATATCTAATAAACGCTTTTCCCCTGCTGCTTTGAGATCATAATTTAGATTCTTGATTGCCCAAAATCCTTGGTGTTCTAATTCTAATGGTAATTGACATGCCTTACCGTACACCATCTTATAAGGTGACATAACCATTGGATTTTTAAATGTATTATGGTATGCCCATAGAGTGTCATTTAACTTGTATGACCAATCCTTCCTTGATTTGCCCACCGTCTTCTCGAGTATGGTCTTTAGTTCTCTATTTGAGAGTTCCACTTGACTACTTGTTTGTGGATGATATGGCGAAGCAACATGGTGAGTTACTCCATACTTGCTGAGGATTTTCCTGAAAGTACCTTTCATCAAATGAGAACCACCATCAGTAATTAAAAATCTAGGAACTCCAAACCTGGGGAATATGACATCCTTGATCATCTTCACTGAGGTAGCTGCATCTGCATGATTTGTTAGGATAGCTTCAACCCACTTAGTAACATAGTCAACAACAACAAGAATATGAGTATAACCATTTGATTCTGTAAATGGCCCCATGTAATCCATTCCCCATACATCAAAGGGTTCAATTATTAGACTATAATTCATCGCCATTTCTTGTCTCCTACCTATATTACCTCTTCTTTGGCAAGAATTGCAGTATTCCACATACCTGTGTGCATCCTTGAGCAAGGTGGGCCAATATAATCCGGATTGAAGTACCTTTACAGTAGTTCTTTTACCTACATGATGCCCTCCATATGCACTGTCATGACAAGCCTTTAATATAGCATTCATTTCGTGATTAGGAACACACTTCCGAATCATTCCATCAAGTCCATGATGATATAAATATGGATCATCCCAAAAATAATACTTAAGATCATTAAGGAATTTCATTCTTTGATTTCTTGTCATACCAGGAGGTAAAATTTTTGTTGCCAGATAGTTAGCATAATCTGCATACCATGGATCAGCAATATCCACCTTTGCTCAATATTCTCCTAGAAATGATTCATTAATAGGTACGGGGTCATTAATTATTCCCTCCAATCTAGAGAGATGATCTGCTACCGGATTATCCTTACCCCTCCTATCTACTATTTGCACATCATATTCTTGTAGTAATAAAACCCACCTAATCAACCTGAGCTTAGCATCTTTTTTCACAAGCAGGTGACACAAAGCTTGGTGATCCGTATGAATTATTACCTTAGAATTAATTATGTAAGATCTAAATTTGTCATAAGCAAAAATTATAGCTAGAAACTCTTTTTCTATAGTAGCATAATGTTTTTGAATCTTATTAAGAGGTCTACTAGTGTAATAAATAACATTTTAATTCTTTCCATCTCGCTTTCCCAACACAGGCCCTAAAGCATAATCACTAGCATCACATATAATTTCGAAAGGTTCATCCCACTTTAGAGGTTACATGATAGGTGCCGAAACTAGTTTATCTTTAAGGTTCTCAAAAGCTGCAATGTAGTAATGGTCTAAATAGAATGGAGTTTCTTTATCGAGAAGATTGGCAAGGGGCATAGTTAGTTTAGAAAAATCTTTTATAAACCTCTTATAAAATCCTGCATGTCCCAGAAACATTTTAAAGATTTTAATGTCCTGAGGTATTAGGAGATTTTCTATAGCATTTATATTAGTTTTATCTATTTCTATTCCCTTCTCCGAAACCTTGTGCCCGTAAACTTTACCTGCTGTTTCCATGAAATGGCATTGCTCCCAATTCAAAACCAAGTTTTTTTGCCTACATCTTTGCAAAACTCTGGTCAGATTGTAGAGACAATAATCAAAAGTTGTTCCACAAACGACAAAATCGTTTGTTAGGACTTCCATAGTCTTCTCAACAAAATCATCAAAAATCTTTAGAACACATTCCTGAAATGTTGCTGTTGCATTACATAAGCCAAATGGAATTAATCTATAAGCATATGTGACATAAGGACAAGTAAAAGTTGTTTTCTCTTAATCTTCCGGCTGTATGGCAATTTGAGAATATTCATAATAACCATCAAGAAAACAAAAATAAGAATTATTACTAAGTCTTTCTAGAATTTTATCCATGAAAGGTATAGGTTTATGATTCTTTTGTGTTTCACGGTTTAATTTCCTAAAGTCAATGCACATACGATATCCTACAATTGGTCTAACAGGAACTAGCTCACCTTCCTCATCCATAGCAGCATCAAGACTACCTTGTCTTGGTCTGCAATGAGCTAGGCTAACCCACTTACTGTCAGAAATATGATATATTATACCAGCATCAAGTAAGCGTATAACTTATTTTCTTACTACTTCGTTCATTTTAGGATTAAGCCTTCTTTGTGTATCTACTACGGGTTCAGCATCACCAAGCATGGTAATCTTATGTGTTACAATAGATGGATCTATTCCTTTAATATCACTCAATGTATATCCAAAAGCTTCACGATGCTTAACCAAAACTGAAATGAGTTTATTTCTTTCATTTTCTGATAAATTCTTGCTAATGATAACATGACATCTATTTTATTATCTAAAAATTCGTACCTCATATTGTCTAGAAGTTTTTTCAATTCTATTTGAGGAGGTTCTTCATCACCCTATTCTTACCAGTTCTTCATAGTCATGTGGATTTTGTGCTTTCGGAATTGAATCAAGGTAATCATCCATGTCTTCTTTCTTCTCATCATCCGGTGCTTCTTCCCAGTTAATCAAACTCCTTTCTAGTTCATCTTGTGGAGTAATGAAATGAATTGCCACTAGCTCGGCAATCGTCTTTTCTCCCTTGATATCCTCCACTTCATATTGCCTCTTTTTTAGTTTGGTGAAGTGGAATGTCATTTCTTCTTCTCCAAACTTCAGTGAAATGGTTTCCTTCTGATTATCCACTCGAGCTTTGGTGATGGAAATAAAAGGCCTGCCTCAAAGAATAGGGCAAAAAAAATCTCGATGCATATTAACAATATGAAAATCAAGGGGGTACATGAGTGAGCCAATAAAGACATAGATATTTCTGATTACCCCTTCCGGTTTTATATTGGTTTTATTAGACAATTTATTAATAGTGTCTACCGGTTCAATATCCGGATTATTTAAGTTGTAACAAAGTTCTTGATGAAGTGATGATAGCATAATATTTATGGTGGAAATTGGTTCAAAATTCCATATAAGAAAGTTTCTCCACAATATATTGGGGTCATAGGTTTTGAAATTTCGTTACCTCAAACCTTACTTTGGATGAATTCCGAAGTTTCACAGTCTAACATAACCACTTCGTCCTCCACTATTCATGCCTCCATAAGGTCTTTTATTATAACATTATTTATATTTGTAGCTTCGGAATTCCTTTCTGGTTTCTTCAGTCTCTTCTTTATTTGTTCTTCCTCTCTTTGTCTCTTTTCAAAGATTCCCCATATAAGTATCAAGGAGAACTCTTCCATTAGTGATCTTGCACGCTTATTTTCTTCGAGAGGCTTACGAGGTTCTCATTCTGTAGGTACCTGTAAATGCCCTGCATAATTCTCAATAATTTTCTTTACCGAGTAAGAATCAATACCGAGGGTTTTAATCATTGTATTTGTCCTCTCATCTACAAGGAAATCGTTAATGCAAGCATATCTTGAAAAACTATTAGTAATATTTTCCTTATCTTTAGAATTTTCAATTGCTTCTTTCATTTTTATTATTAGATTCCAATCCTCATCATAAGTATAAGATAGAAAACTACAATTTGAAGCAGAGTCTAGATTCGTCCTATTTTCAGTATTTAGCCCTCCATAAAATGTATGGGTGATTAACCAATCAGGTAAATGATGATGGAGGTAATTATCTAGGTAACTTTTATACCTTAGATATCCTTCATATAAGCCCTCACTAGGATTATTTTTGAAACTGATAATAATACCTCTCATCCTGTGAGCTTTGCTTTCAGAATAATATTTTGATAGGAACTTGGTTGTCAATTCCTCCCAAGTCCTTGGTGCTTATACACAAAAAGATATGTACCAGTCGCAAACATTATTAGAGAGAGTTTGTCTAAACAACTAGATTTTAACCATGTCAAGATTATAGTCATCAAAAATAAAGGAACTCAAAATGTCTTCAAAGAATTGTAAGTGTCCATATGGACTTTCTTCATTGGTTCCTGCAAATTTTTTAGAATGTAATAACTCAAATAATAAATGATGGATTTCGACTCCATCCGGATTTATGCTTTTGTTGACAGTATAAAAGCGTTCATGGGCGAACCCATTTTCCTTACTGCCTCAAGCTGATTTAAATGCTGAGTATTGTCCATTGTTGTGGTCATGCAACTCAAGTAAAAATTAGTACACCGAAAGTAAATAACTAAAATTAAAGTGACTTATAGTGCTAAGCACCCCGGCAACAGCGCCAGAAAATAGCTTGATGACTGCAAGTGCACAGATCGTTTGTAGCTAGTTTCGAAATAAAGATATCGATCCCACAAGGAGCAGTAGGCGAAAGACTAAAATGCTTTTAACTATAACTAAATGGAGTACTTAAGAAATAACTTTAAGATGCAAGATAAATAGAGTTTTTTGGGGTTTTTGGTTGAACAACGTAATTGAAAGTAAAGCAAAACTTCATGTAGAAAGTAAGAATAGCGTGTGTAATAGAACTTTGGAATTATAATAAGGAAAATGCGTTCTCAGGGAGTAGCGGATACACCACTAGCAATTTAGACTAAGTAATCGAGAGTATTATAACGAATATTGTCATAGTGTGTGTATGTGGGAGGAGCTCCATATATGGACGATTTGCCAGCAACCGCTACACACATCGTCCTCATAACCACAGCAGATAGTAACCGACAACCATCACATTACCGCGCTATTAAGGGATTTCTCCCATGGCATGGACATGGCTTGATGAGTTCTCTTGGTTCCCCAAGTTAGTACGTAAGGAATAACAAGAGCTTTATAATCACAGTAAGCGCTATCATCCCTCTGTCTACTAACAAGTAATCCCCTTCATCGAGTCCCAATAAGAGGAAAATATTTAGAAGGTGCACTTCACCTTAATATCAAGATGAAGAAAATTAACACATACACATAATGATGTATAACATAATGATATCTATCTCATCTCAGTCATATGCTAGGGTTTCTCCATCTCCCCAAGAACTAAAGATATACTCATACATGGAGGCAATCAACATCATGGAAATAGTAATGGGAACAATCATAGATGAATAGTAATTGTATAAATCCACAATGAATATAGGAATTACAACAAGATCTAGACAATATGCAGGTGGGATGGATGAGGATGGTGGTGATGCAGTGGTGGTTGATGAAGATCAATGCCTTAGCCTCCTGGATCTGCGCAAGGTGAAGATGAATCCCTGGCGGACGAGTTCCCCCTCCAGATGCCTTCCGGGGGTGAGGTTTTCGTGATTTCTGGGTGTTCTGTATGTCGTCTCCCCGAACCAATTGCACGGGGCGAAACTATTTGATGAGGCGGAGGCGGCACCAGCTATACGGGTGGAGCTATACGTGCAGAGAAAATTCTCCCGCCGTATAGTTGGTCGTTACGCTCTCTGCCTCCTTTGTTCGCTTCTCGTTTCCTTCTGGTATTATTAATATTTCCCAAATAAGTGATTTACGTTGTTTTTTACTCCTTTTCTCCTCAGTACAACTGCTTTAATAATTATATCCATTGGATCCATCATCTATCCTAATCCTGGTGAAAATAGACATAAATTGTGCGCACAACCGCCGTAAAATACCAAAATCCTACATGTACGATGAAAAATAATAATGTAAAACATGATGCAAATATGCACTCATCATCCGCCACCAAGGTGTCTCTCTCGCGGGTCTTGACCATGATGTTGGGACAGGGGCATCCAATCCAGCGGTCATGCTTGTTGTTTCCCTCAGGAAAGAGCCACGTTCTGCTCGTGGATCCCCCCTCTGGCAGCCCTCTAGAGGGTCGGTCATGGCGCACCTCATCAGCGGAGTGACACCTCCCTTGTGAGGTTTACCCGAGCCCATGGTAGCAGCTAGACATAGATGGATCGTGGTACCCCCTGTATCAGCTATCCGACACAACATGCTAGGATTCAACTGCCACATGTTGTGTAGCACCAGTTTGAAAGATGTTGCATCACCACACCCACTTGTATGTGTGTATATATCACTGTGGTTTGGAAAAGAACACATGCAATGCCACTACAACATGTGACCAACCATGTCTAGGAACCCTGGCAACATGCTTTGTTGCACCAGTTTGAAAGATTCTTTATCACCACACCCACTTGGATGTGTGTGTATATCATTGTGGTTTGGAAAAGAGCACATGCAATGCCACTCCAACATGTGTCCAACCATGTCCAGGAACCCTAGCAACATGCTTGGATTCAACTGCCACATGCAGTGTAACACCAGTTTGAAATATGTTGCATCACCACACCCACTTGGATGTGTGTGTATGTGGCCATGTGGATCATTGTGGTTTGGAAAAGAACACATGCAATGTCACTCCAGCATGTGTCCAACCATGTCTAGGAACCCTAGCGACATGCTGGGATTCAACTGCCACATCCATTGTAGCACCAGTTTGAAAGATGCTGCATCACCACACCCACTTGGATGTGTCTGTATATCAATGTGGTTTGTCAAAGAACACATGCAATGCCCCTCCAGCATATGTCCAACCATGCCCAGGAACCCTAGCAACATGCTGGGATTCAACTGCCAAATACGACGCACTAGTTTGAAAGATGCTGCATCACCACACCCACTTGGATATGTGTTTATATCAATGTGGTTTTGCAAAGAACACATGCAATGTCACTCCAGCATGTGTACAACCATGTCCAGGAACCCTAGCAACATGTTGGGATTCAACTTCCACATGCACTAGAGCACCACAGTTAAAGATGATGCATCACCACACCTAGTTGGATGTGTTTGTATATCAATGTTGTTTGGAAAATAACACATGCAGTGTCCCTCTAGCATGTGTCCAACCATGTCCAGGAACCATAACAACATGTTGGGATTCAACTGCCACATGCATTGTAGCACTAGTTTGAAAGATGCTGCATCACCACACCCACTTGAATGTGTGTGTGTATATCATTGTGGTTTGGAAAAAAGACATGTAATGCCACTCCAACATGTGTCCAACCATGTCCAGGAACCCTAGCAACATGTTGGGATTCAACTGCCACATGTAGTGGAGCACCAGTTTGAAAGATGCTGCATCACCACACGCACTTGGATGTGTGCGTATGTATATCAATGTGGTTTGGCAAAGAACACATGCAATGTCACTCTAGCATGTGTCCAACCATGTCCAGGAACCCTAGCAACATGCTGGGATTAAACTGCCACATGCAGTGTTGCACCAGTTTAAAAGATGTTGCATCACCATACCCTTGGATGTGTGTGTGGCCATGTGGATCATTGTGGTTTGTAAAAGAACACACACATTGTCACTCCAGCATGTGTGCAACCATGTCCAAGAACCCTAGCAACATGCTAGGATTCAACTGCCACATGCATTGTAGCACGAGTTTTAAAGATGTTGCATCACCACACCCACTTGAATGTGTGTGTGTATATCAATGTGGTTTGGAAAATAACACATGCAATGTCCCTTTAGTGGGTGTCCAACCATGTCTAGGAACCTTAGCAACATGCCGGGATTCAATTGCCATATGCAGTGGAGCACCAGTTTGAAAGATGGTGGATGACCACAACCACTTGGAAGTGTGTGTGTATCAATGTGGTTTGGAAAATATCACATGCAATGTCCCTACAATATGTGTCCAACCATGTCCTAGAACCCTAGCAACATGCTAGGATTGAACTACCACATGCAATGTAGCACCAGTTTGAAAGGTTGTGCATCACCAAACCAACTTATATGTGTGTGTGTATCATTCTGGTTTGGAAAAGAGCAGATGCAATGCCACTCCAACATGTGTCCAACCATGTCTAGGAACCCTAGCAACATGCTGGGATTCAACTGCCACATGCAGTGCAGCACCAGTTTGAAAGATGCTACATCACCAAACCCATTGGGATGTATGTGTGTGTATCAATGTGGTTTGGCAAATAACACATGGAATGTCGCTCCAGCATGTGTCCAACCATGTCAAGGAACCCTTGCAACATGTCGGGATTCAACCGCCACATGAAGTGTAGCACCGGTTTAAAAGATGCGGCATCACCACACCACTTGGATGTGTGTGTGTGTGTGGCCATGTGGATCATTGCGGTTTGGAAAATAACACATGCAATGTCACTCCAGCATGTGTCCAACCATGTCCAAGAACCCTAGCAACATGTTGGGATTCAACTGCCACATGTAGTGGAGCACCGGTTTGAAAGATGATGCATCACGACTCCCACTTGGATGTGTGTGTATCAATGTGGTTTGGCAAATAACACGTGCAATGTCACTCCAGCATGTGTTTCAACCATGTCTAGGAACCCTAGCAACATGCTAGGATTCAACTGCCACATGCAGTGTAGAACTAGTTTGAAATATGTGGCATCACTACACCTGCTTAGCTGTGTGTATGTGGCCATATGGATCATTGTGGTTTGGAAAAGAACACATGCAATGTCCCTCCATCATGTGTCTAACCATGTCGAGGAACCCTAGCAACATGAAGGGATTGAACTGCCACATGCAATGGAGCACCAGTTTGTAAGATGATGCATCACCACACCCACTTGTATGTGTGTGTATCATTTTGGTTTGTAAAATAACACATAAAATGTCCCTCCATCATGTGTCCAACCATGTCCACGAACCCTAGGAAGATGCTGGGATTCCAACTGCCACATGCAATTTAGCACCAGTTTGAAAGATGCTCCATCACCACACCCACATGGATGTGTGAGTTGTATATCAATGTGGTTTGGCAAAGAACACATGCAATGCCACTCCAACATGTGTCCAACATTGTCCATGAACGCTAGCAACATGCTAGGATGAAACTGCCACATGCAGTGTAGCACCAGTTTGAAAGACGTTGCGTCACCATACCCACTTTGATGTGTGTGTGGCCATATGGATTATTGTGGTTTGGAAAATAACACATGCAACGTCACTCCAGCATGTGTCCAACCATGTCCACGAACCCTAGAAACATTCTGGTATGCAACTGCCACATGCATTATAGCATTAGTTTGAAAGATGCTGCATCACCACACCCACTTGGATGTGTACATGTATATCAATGTGGTTTGCAAAAGAACAAATGCAATGTCCCTCCAACATGTGTCCAACCATCTCCAGGAACCCTAAAACATGTTGGCATTCAAATGACACATGTAATGCAGCACTAGTTTGAAAGATATTGCATCACCACACCCGATGTGTGTGTATATCATTGTGGTTTGGAAAAGAACACATGAAATGCCACTCCAACATGTGCCCAACCATGTCTAGGAACCCTTGAAACATGTGGGGATTCAGCTGACACATGCAGTGTAGCACCAGTTTGAAAGATGCTGCATCACCACACACACTTGGACGTGTGTGTGTATCATTGTGGTTTGGAAAAGAACACATGCAATGCCACTCCAACATGTGTCCAACCATGTCCAGGAACCCTAGGAACATATTGTGATTCAACTACCACATGCAATGGAGCACTAGTTTGAAACATGATGTATCACCACACCCAATTGGATGTGTGTGTGTATCAATTTGGTTTGGAAAATAACACATGCAATGTCCCTCCAGCATGTGTACAACCATGTCCAGGACCCTAGAAACATGTTGGGATTCAACTGCCACATGCATGGTAGCACCAGTTTGAAAGATGCTACAACACGAAACCCACTTTTATGTGTGTGTATCATTATGGTTTGGAAAATAACACATGCAATGCCACTCCAAAATGTGTCCAACCATGTACAGGAACACTAGCAACATGCTGGGATTCAACTACCACATGTAGTGGACACCCAGTTGGAAAGATGATGCATCAGCACACCCACTTGGATGTGTCTGTGGGTGTATCAATGTGGTTTGGCAAAGAACACATGCAATGTCACTCCAGCATGTGTTCAACCATGTCTAGGAACCCGAGCAACATGCTGGGATTCAACTGCCACATTCATTGTTACACTAGTTTGAAAGATGATGCATCACCACTCCCACTTGGATGTCTGCGTGTGCCTATGTGGATCATTGTGGTTTGGAAAATAACATGCAATGTCGCTCTGGCATGTGTCCAACCACGTCCAGGAACCCTATCAACCTGCTGGGATTCAACTACCACATGCATTGTAGCACCAGTTTGAAACATGTTGTATCACCACACCCATTAGGATGTGTGTGTATCAATGTGGTCTGGAAAAGAACACATGCAATGTCCCTCCAACATGTGTCCAACCATGTTGAGGAACCCTATCAACATCTTGGGATTCAACTTCCACATGCATTGTAGCACCAGTTTGAAAGATGATGTATCACCAAACCCACTTGTATGTGTGTGTATATCATTTTGGTTTGGAAAAGAACACTTAAAATGTCCCTCCATCATGTTTCCAACCATGTCTAGGAACCCTAGCAACATGCTGGGATTCGAACTGCCACATGCAATGGAGCACTAGTTTGAAAGATGTTGCATGACCAGACCTACATGGATGTCTGTGTATATCAATGTGGTTTGGCAAAGAACACATGCAATGCCACGCCAACATGTGTCCAACCATGTCCAGGAACCCTAGCAACATGCTGGGATTCAACTGCCACATGCATTGTACCACTAGTTGAAAGATGCTGCATCACCATACCCACTTGGATGTGTGTGTATATCAATGTGGTTTGGCAAAGAACACATGCAATGTCCCTCCAGCATGTTTCCAACCATCTCCAGGAACCCTAGAAACATGGTGGGATTCAAATGCCACATGCAATGTTGCACATGTTTGTAAGATGGTGCATCACCACACCCGATGTGTGCGTAAATCATTGTGGTTTGGAAAAGAACATATGCAATACCACTCCAACATGTGTCCACCCATGTCCAAGAACCCTAGCAACATGTTGTGTAGCACCACATTGAAACATGCTGCATCACCACACCCACTTGGATGTGTGTGTATATCATTGTGGTTTGAAAAAACACATGCAATGCCACTCGAACATGTGTCGAACCATGTCCAGGGACCATAGCAACATGATGGGATTCAACTGCCACATGTAGTGTAGCACCAGTTTAAAAGATGTCGCATCACCACGCCCACTTGGATGTGTGTGTGTGGCCATGTGGATCATTGTGGTTTGGAAAAGAACATATGCAATTTAACTCTAGCATGTGTCCAATCATGTCTACGAACCCTAGCAACATGCTTTGATTCAACTACCACAAGCATTGTAGCACTAGTTTGAAAGATGCTGCATCACCACACCCACTTGGATATGTGTGTGTGTATACCAATGTGGTTTGGAAGAGAACACATGCAATTTCCCTCCAACATGTGTCCAACCATGTCCAGGAACCCTAGCAACATGCTGGGATTCGACTTCCACATGCAGTGGAGCACCATTTTGAAATATGTTGCATCACCACACCCACTTGGATGTGTGTCTATATCAATGTGGTATGGCAAAGAACACATGCAATGTCACTCTAGCATGTGTCCAACCATGTCCAAGAACACTAGCAACATGATGGGACTCAACTGCCATGTGAAGTGTAGCCCTAGTTTGAAAAAAGTTGCATAACCACACTTGGATGTGTGTGTGTGGCCATGTGGATCATTGTGGTTTAGAAAAGAACACTTGAAATGTCACACCATCATGTGTCCAACCATGTCCAGGAACCCTAGGAACATGCTGGTATTCAACTGCCAAATGCACTGTAGAACTAGTTTGAAAGATGCTACATCACCACACCCACTTGGATGTGTGTGTATATCAATGTGGTTTCACAAAGAACACATGGTCCCTCCAGCATGTGTGCAACAATGTCCAGGAACCCTGGAAACACGATGGAATTCAAATGCCACAGGCAACGGAGCAGCAGGTTGAAAGATGTTGCATCACCACACCCGATGCGTGTGTATATCATTGTTGTTTGGAAAAGAAGACATGTAATGCCCCTCCAACATGTGTCCAACCATGTCTAGGAACCCTAGCAATGTGTTGTGTAGCACCAATTTGAAGGATTCTACATCACCACACCCACTTGGATGTGTGTGTATATCATTGTGGCTTGGAAAAGAGCACATGCAATGCCACTCCAACATGTGTCCAACCATGTCCAGGAACCCTAGCAACATGCTAGCATTCAA
Organism: Avena sativa; assembly: GCA_916181665.1. Classification (NCBI taxonomy): domain Eukaryota; kingdom Viridiplantae; phylum Streptophyta; class Magnoliopsida; order Poales; family Poaceae; genus Avena; species Avena sativa. The sequence continues at coordinate 418,798,507 of OV702289.1, read as the reverse complement.
CTGCCACATGCAATGGAGCACCAGTTTGAAAGATGCTACATCACCACACCCACTTTGATGTCTATGTGTGTATATCAATGTGGTTTGGCAAAGAACACATGCAATGTCACTCCAGCACGTGTCCAACCATGACCAGGAATCCTACCAACGTGCTGGGATTCAACCGCCACAGGTAGTGGAGCTCCAGTTTGAAAGATGATGCATCACCACACCCACTTGGATGTATGTATGTATATCAATGTGGTTTGGAAAAGAACACATGCAATGTCCCACCAGCATGTGTCCAACCATGTCCAGGAACCCTAAAAACATGATGGGATTCAACTGCCACTTGCATTGTAGCACTAGTTTGAAAGATGTTGCATCACCACACCCACTTGAATGTGTGTGTATCATTGTGGTTTGGAAAAAACACATGTAATTACACTCTAACATGTGTCCAACCATATCCAGGAACCCTAGCAACATGCTGGGATTCAACTGCCACATGTAGTGGAGCACCAGTTTGAAAGATGCTGCATCGCCACGCCCATTTGGATGTGTGTTCATATAAATGTGGTTTGGCATAGAACACATGGAATGTCCCTCCAGCATGTGTCCAACCACTTCTAGGAACCCTAGCAACATGCTGGGATTTAACTGCGACATGTAGTGTAGCACCAGTTTGAAAGATGTTGCATCACCACACCTACTTGGATGTGTGTGCGTGGCCATGTGGATCATTGTGGTTTGGGAAAGAAAACACGCAATGTCACTCCAACATGTGTCCAACCATGTCCAGGAATCATAGCAACATGCTGGTATTCAAATGCCTCATGCATTGTAGAACCAGTTTGAAAGATGTTGCATCACCACACCCAGTTGGATGTGTGTGTATATCAATGTGGTTTGGAATATAACACATGCAATGTCCCTCCAGTGGGTGTCCAGCCATGTCCAGGAACCCTAGCAACATGTTGGGATTCAATTGCCATATGTAGTGGAGCACCATTTTGAAAGACGATGCATGACCACACCCACTTGGATGTGTGTGTATCAATGTTGTTTGGAAAAGAGGACATGCAATGTACCTCCAATATGTGTCCAACCATGTCTAGAAACCCTAGCAACATGCTGGGATTCAACTACCACATGCATTGTAGCACAATTTTGAAAGATGCTGGATCACCATACCCACTTGTATGTGTGTGTGTATGATTGTGGTTTGGAAAAGAACACATGCAATGCCACTCCAACATGTGTCCAACCATGTCGAGGAACCCTAGCAACATGCTGGGATTCAACTCCCACATGTAGTGGAGCACCAGTTTGAAAGATGATGCATCACCACACCCACTTGGATGTGTGTGTATCAATGTGGTTTGGCCAAGAACACATGCAATGTCAGTCCATCATGTGTCCAACCATGTCAAGGAACCCTAGCAACATGTTGGGATTCAACTGCCACATGCAGTTTAGAACCAGTTTAAAAGATGTTGCATCACCACACCTAGTTGGATGTGTGTTTATGTGCCCATGTGGATCATTGTGGTTTGGAAAAGAACACATGCAATGTCACTCCAGCATGTGATCAACCATGTCCAGGAACCCTAGCAACATGTTGGGGTTCAACTGCCACATGTAGTGGAGCACCCGTTTGAAAGATGTTGCATCACCACACCCACTTGGATGTGTGTGTGTGTATCAAAGTGGTTTGGCATAGAACAAGTGCAATGTCACTCGAGGATGTGTTCAACCATGTCTAGGAACCCTAACAACATGCTAGGATTCAACTGCGACATGCAGTGTAGCACCAGTTTGAAAGATGTTGCATCACCACACCCGCTTGGATGTGTGTGTGGCCATGTGGATTATTGTGGTTTGGGAAAGAACACATCCAATGTCACTTCAGCATGTGCCCAACCATGTCTAGGAACCCTAGCAACAGGATGCGATTCAACTGCCACATGCATTGTAGCACCAGTGTGCAAGATGCTGCATCACCACACCCACTTGTATGTTTGTGTGTACCAGTGTGGTTTGGAAAAGAACACATGCAATGTCCCCCTAGCATGTGTCCATCCATGTCCAGGAACCCTAGAAACATGCTGGGATTCAACTGCCACATGCAATTTATAAAGTGGAAGCACGTACACCCTCTTACTGGATATCTGGGAGCTTCGCCAGATGCAGGGGAGGCAGGAGCAGGGAGGTAGTGAGATAGACGGGCTCAAGATTAGGACAGAAGATGATACCAATTTCCTTATTATCTGGGCATTATCGGTTGCCATTGATGTTTATCTTGCCATGTCGTTCTCCAGCATCTGAAATAAGTTGCTACTTTGTGGAGTGTAGCAGCTTAAATAATTTATTAACTTTCCTTCGAATCTGGAGACCTCCTCCCCCTCAGCAATTGTGGTCCCAGTGCTGCGAGTTTTCACATAGTAGTAGCATAATCACAATTTCGGATTCAACTAGTGACTCGGCCGTTTTCAAACCTCAAGTCGCGATACATTTTAATCCGAGAACGTGGGTAGATTGTTTCACCCGACAATTTCCACGCACAGATCTCCAGAATTTAACTGAATTACATATATAGGTTCAAGTTCAACACATTATTATGCATCTTCATTGTTAGCATCCTTCTTACCCTGTCTGGGTGCCAAGCCTTCACGTCCACTGGCTTCTTCATTTCCTGCTTTCCTGGGTGCCAATTTTCTTACCTTCACATACTCTTCATCACCGGGACAATCCGCACCAAAATCGTGTCCAGCATCATCACTCCAATCATTTTGATTTTCTTCCGGTAGCAAAATGACTGACACGATAGTCATGTTTCTAACCTTGCGGCGCTTCCTTCCAAAGACATAGGACACAGCTAACTACCTAATATCTACAGAGTAAACAAAAAAATACAATTCAGCACAAACATGCAAACCCCAAGAGACTTTTGCTTACCAGGAGCAGGGGTTCGAGTGACCACCCTGTCCAAGAATAGCAGGGTGACTCCCAATTGCAGCAGCTTCCACATCCAGTACATCACAATTCAGCGTAAACATGCAAGCTGAAGCATACCTTTTCATCAACCAAATTATCTTATTGTCACACATTAGAGGAACCATGATGCCTCATTCATCCATGAAGCTGAACTTTGCAGTCTGCTTTGGCCCTATTTCAGCATGTTTATGTAGAGAAGCAACCATACTAGGGATAGTGCAGATCTGTGCACATGCTTCTTCCATCGTGAGACAATGGCGTGCATACCACTTGGCCTTCCCATTTGCTAATTTAGCGTTGTAGCTGAAGAGGGCTACCGTAACCAGGTAAATAGGGTCCACAAAGATCCCACTTGACAGAAAATTGGGGACAAAAAATATTTTTCAGCATTGGGCTAGCAAAAAAATCTTGGTTCAATAGCTAGCTAGATGTTATAGTTAGTGCGAATAGCAAAGAGAAGAGTAGCTCACCCGCATGTAGCCAGAACTTCTTCTTCCTTGCTAGTGAGATCCGCCATCCTCCGTGCTGCTCAGCTCATCGGTGGTGGAGGCGGGCTAGAGGGTTGCAACAGCGGGCACGACATGTGGCATTGGAGCTCGGGATTAGCGAGTGGGCGTAGCAACTTGGCATCGGAAGTCAAATGTCTGAAGGGATCGTTTTGGTTGGAGGGTGGATTTTGACACTGCCGGTGCTAGGTTTCATGCGAAAGGAGGGAGTGGATTGTGAATTTGATCAATGCACCAAGGCCCTTAGTTCATCATTTTGCATACGAGGTAGCTGCATTGACGCTCGTGTCATTGACAGATTATTAGCATGGGAGTCCCGACCGTCTACTGCATGGGGTAGTTTGACGGAATGTTTGAATTTGGTAGGGGTGAGATGAGTTTGCCTCGAAATGGCCCCTCTCGGTAGTTGGCAGCCCAACTTTCTGAAACGCGGCAATTACATGCAACTCGGGCCCCGCGATGCACTCGCCTGACAACTTGAGGGCTGCAAACCAACAAGCCCGCGCTGGAGGCGTCGATTGGGTAGCAAACAAGCACGTTAGGGATGCACGATTTACCCAGGTTCAAGCCCTCGGAAGGGACCATGCTCCTGCTTTTCTCCTCTTAGATTACCGAGGAGTCGGAAGTTATTGGTGGTGCGCAGATGTAATCTGGCAAGGTGTATGCTAGGTTGTGGATGCCCTCCTCGCTGCCCCCTCCTAGCCTTTATATAAGGAGGCTTGTTCTCGAGATAATAGACCAATTCAGTTACAGATTAGGGTTTTATCCTTTTTAAAATCTATCTATTGCTTGGCGTGTCCTTCAAGGAGTCGCCTTCCTCCGGACTTGGGCCACCCGAATTCTTGTTGGGCTTCAATTGTACCTTGGGTTCCTCTAGGGCTAGACCATATAGGATAATCAAAAGTACATGTAGGGTATGCCCATGTCACATAGACTCTAAGACTGCAAGCACAGGGGCAGTTCCTCCATCTCCAAAGCATGTGATCACTGACAATGACAACTTCTCAAGGTCCTCCAAGCTAGGTGGGCATAGGGTCATTGTTGCTCGGAGTGTGGAGCAGGATCTGCTAGAGTCTTCAGGTGAATATGTAAGATTGTATTTATTGGTTTTATCTTGGAATCCCCCTAGCCCTTTGATATGACTCGACTACTGGTGCGGCCGTTCATGCAGAACATGGTTCAGATGGGCCAGCAGTACGTGCGGCTAGATTCTTACTTCAAGAAGCTCCAAGGTGAGTTTTTCCCTTTTGGATATTAGTGACTGTTATGGCTGCCGTTTGATTAACAGTATTGCGTTGTGTGTCAGAGGATAACAACTAGGTTCTGTGTCGCCCAGAGGCTCTCGACAAGAGTCTCGGCAATGCAGAGGCGAAGGAGAAAAGCACGGTGGAAGCCGTTGGTCACCTGAGGTTGGAGTCCAAGCAGCTCAAAGAGAGCCATGCGGCAGCTGTGGTGGAGCGAGAAAAAACTGACTGACTTGCTTATGATTGTCGCCCTGGTGTTGTGTGGTAAATACTCTTTGCTTCTTACTCGCATCTTCCTCGTCCTTGGTGTTTTTATTTAAGTTAGTTCCCGTTCTTTCTATAGACTTCGACCGCTAGGCACTTGAACGTGAGGACACACTGGCTGGCATCGTGAGCGCAATCGAGGATTGCAGCGCCTACACCAAGGAAGCACCCGTCAAGTCCAAGGATGTGTTGATCCAATTCCATTGAGAGATGTTCCCGAATGTTGTCGCCCTCAAGGACTTTGGTGGCCTGGCGGACGCTTTCACGGATGCCGCCCCTAAGGAGTACAAGCATATGCAGAAGGATGCGGGTGCCTCCTTGGGACTTGCTATGGCGCAGCATATGGCACCAACCTGGACATCAGCAAGGTCACCTCCGTGATGTCGAAGATAGCGGACAACAAGGAGGGAGCTTTCCCTCCTTTCGCCAAGCGCTGCAAGGAATACGGCACAAGGCTGATTAATTTTCTTGCCAAGTATAGCGAGGAGGAGAAATGGTAAGTCACGGCAAACGCCACCATGACGGAGGTTGCCAGGGTGTAATACCTCGGACCTTATGCTCTAAGCTCAAGCCTGGATGAACTGAAAAGTGGATAGGATGTCAACCGTGGGGTCGCGAAGCCACACAATAGGCCCACATCATGGAGCAGGGCACGGTACCGGCCAACCATGCCACCCACTTTCAAGAACATCGGGACAATAGCAAGTGGCGTAATCGATAGTTAAAGAAATCAAAACATACACAAATGAGTATTTATGTCAGCGACATACAATAGACATCAGAGCCACACCATCTAAAACAATAGAGATAGAAATATTCAACGCCATACGGCAAGATCCAAATATCCTAGATAGAGATAATAATTTGGGATACATCCTCATACATCACACATCAGAGTATCAAGCGGAAGCGGAAAACAATATCCGAATACGGATAAGAAGCAAATTGGCATAAGATGCCCTGAAAATAAGCACATCCCGCCCACAGATCTCACGGATCTCCATCCCCGGAATCTCTACACCTGACAGTCGTGGCCACCATCATCATTCTCTTCGACCTAGTAGCCTTCCTAAGAGTATACCTATCCATCTGAACCAAATATTCATCGTGGGAGACCCTAGGGGTACTCAGCAAGTCTTAATGCATCTAAAGGGACCAACCTGGGGGTGATGCAATTGCAGCGAAAGATAATAGCTACAAAGTTCTATAGAGACACGCTACACATCTGCCCACCCAGAGAGGGACGAACATTCGTTAATTAGTAACAACAGTTGTATAAGCAACATAAATAAACATCGCTCGCCCCCCTTCTCTCTTACCGACGAGAAGGCGGAAGAACATCCCATCCGTTGGCAATTTTATTAACCATTCCATGAGTGTTTCACTATTTACTAGTCATGCCTTAGTCAAATTAAAGGCGATACTTTAGTTATGCTTGTCTATGATCGAGAAACTATGCTCCAAGTTATCCATAACCGCGGACATGTCTTTTAGAAAGATTTACCCTGCAGGGGTGCACAAATAGCAACACACACACGATTGACCTTGGGAAGAACCAAATAAAAAGCAACGAGGCCTCACGACAATGCATTCATAGGATTCATAAATTATTTCAGGGGGGCCACCCCAATAAGCAACCGACAACGAAGTTGGCCGGCTCCGAGACGAACCCAGGGTTTGTGAGGACGGTAGTAAATGACTAGCAACCCGAAAGTGTGACTGGGCTTGTCGATATAGCATAAACGTGGAATGGGGTTCCTAAATAGTACATGTGCTCCACGTGCAATAGTAAATAAAGCAGTAAACATGGCATAAGTACAGGATAGTAATAAAGCCCCAAACTACTTTGTGGCCCCAAGAAATAAAGTGTGAATCAGGCTCAGGCGAAGGGAATTCATGGTCCCACATGCGGATAGTGTGATATTCAAGGAAGAGGAATCAAGTACTCAGGGTCCTACAGGACAGAAGTGAGCGTGGAAGAACCAAATAACAGTTATTGCCCACCGGTGCCTCTTTCTTTAGTTATCCCATTACTAGACAGTTTAAGTTGTTTAAATACCTCATTATCCAAAGACTCGCACAAACCCTACAGATGCAATTCTATGACTGGCATGGATCAAACAACTCCTGTAGTAATGGCTCATGGGATTGAGGATACAAGCTCCGGTGGGGTTTAAAAGTAAAGGCTATGCAATACTTGGGATTCAATTTAATGCAATCACGACTCAATTATGCAAGAATAAGATAGAAGCATAGGTGCTATACATATGCAAGCATGGAGAATTGCTTGCCTGTTAGTTTAGTTGCGGAATAGGAAGGATCCGGGTAATACTCCTGAGGCTCCTGATTGTAACATCCCAATTTCAGCAACCCTGGTTCGTTGTCCAGAATGCAAAAATCAGGGGGAACAAAAACTTATTCTTGTTTAATACTGAAATGTTTGCTTTTTGTTTGGATATGCTTATGCTTAGGAATGTGTATTATATGATATACTCCTTACCTTAACACCAGTTGGCAAAAGCTACTTCCCAAAACAGTCTTGGCTTAATTTCCATATTCTCAAATGTTCTGGCATTTCAAAACATGAGCCAAGATGCTTATGTGACCAAAAATATTTTAGTAGCTTCTATTTGACAAAACTATGGAGAAATATATAACATAATGTCCTTATGTTTTCAAGACAGAACCTTCAACTATTCTTACCTCTAGGATTTACAAAACCTTTTATGAAGTATTTGAATTCTACCCTTAGTAGAGATACCAAGATACCCGCATCTTATTCCAAAATACAACCTATTCAAAATACCCATCCTTACCTCAAGTTAAGCTTGATGGTAACCCTAGTAGTAGTTGATTTGTTTGTAAAACGAGTTGCCTTGATCTGCTGTTTGAATTGTCTACTTAGGAGATAGTATGAGCTACTCTAGGAGGTCATCACTTGGATCAAGATGTCTCCAAATCATCCCACCCTAAGCAAGAATACAATCTGGATCTGATCCCTAGTTACTAAGTGATCATCTTAAACCCTTAACTAGATCAATTCTCCAGTAATCCCTTCTAGAAGTTTCCAAGTCAATGAAGACCAATATCAAGCATGGATCCCTTCTACTCAAACTACACTTAAACATCATCCACTTGATGATGCTTTAATACCTTGCAACCAATTAAAAACATCTCCTCTCTGTTCTAGTCTAAAACCCTAAATCTGCCAAATTTGGCTAAGTCTGGAAAATTATTTCCAACATCACCTTTTTGGATGTCTCCCTTTCTCAACCCTTGTGCACTTTTGGTAATTCACTTGAACCATATTGTTAAAAATCCTAAGGACAACCAAGGCCCACTCTTGCCCTTGGTTAGATCATCCTCCAACCCACTTGTTCTTGATGGTTTAACAGGCAAGATAATAACTCTTCCTACAAATCTAGTCAACATGCCTACTTTGGTAGAAGATCACACCACCATCCAACCTTCTATGGACCAAATCTTGTGTTGCTTTATGTGTGTTGTCTGTCGAGGACATTGCGATTCTCCCGCTCTGTTTTCCTTGTTTGTATGTTCTAGTTTGCCTTGACCTCCTCAAAAATGTGACTTGAGGAGCGATAACCCACCTAGTAAATCGGGAAACCCCTATGTTAGCTGTCGGTAATGAGACCTAGACTAACCTCGAGAGCATATGAGAGGAAAAGAATCGCAAGAACCAGGAGTTCGACATCAAGACAGAATCAACTCGAAGACTTCACCTTAGCAGGATGGCATACCTCGTCCAACCCGCCTCTCAAAGACTCATTGATGGCGCAGCACTCCCTTGTTCCTCAGTCTTCTACAACAAGAATCCTGTTGAAGCCGGAAGTCGGTCACCGAAGGATCCTCAATATCCACGAGAAACCCCTCGATAAACCAACCAAAACAAGAAGTGAAGACCTAAACACCCTAACCTTTAGTGTATTAGAGTTTCTGACCACCTCAGGAGACTAACGAATCTAGTCGACCCTACCCAAACCAACGGGAAGTTCCTCCCTAGAAGGTCAGAACTACCCCTGAATCCGGATGCTAAGGAAGCGTGAAGGTAACGAGTCCACTCTGCCACCAAGCAGAAGTAACGGAAGAAATGCCAGTGAAGACAGCTTACCCGACGCTGACTGCTTCAACCCTGAATATCTTCTAGCAAGGAGAGTCGCAAACTGCTAACTTACCTTGAGCTAACCCCTTAAAGGCTTCGTTGGGAAACCACCCCCGCCAAGGTTGATAAAATAAGGCGTCACTCGAAGATCCCAGCTCAAGACTCCGGGAAGATACAGCCTCCCGCTAACAACAAGTCAGCCGTCCAAGACAGAAGCTCCAAACCATTCCCGAAGCACCTAAGTAAAGCTCTAAGGTGGAAAGACTACATCTTTCCACTAAAATCTTTAGAAGGCTATCTACCAGAAGATACTTTAGAAAATATCCCTGGATCGGAAGTCTTTCTGCCAAGCAACAACCCGTGAGTTATCCGATGAGAAATTAACTGAAGATTTTACAAAGTCCCTCCGCTACTTCAGCCGAAGACACACTGGAAGGGCCACTGGAGCGCTAACCAATCGTTTAGAGGACTTGAGACTCCAATGACTCCACCAGGCTAAGTATAAATGATAGTAGTATATAAGCCCCGCAGGCCATAGCTTCACAGACGCCCTCTGAATATCTTGACTCCAGGAGACAGATGGACGGCAGTCTTCCAAACTTCATTTAATGACCTCAAGAAGGAAAGACATGTTATCCCCGAGCTAACCTATTTTAATCCTAAGGGGGAAAGTCGGCCTTTCCCACAAAAATAGAGTAGCCCTTCACTAGAAGCAAATCCAGGAGTTTCAACCGTAAGACCTTTAATTAGGATACGCTACGCCCCCAAGGTAGAGCTGTACACTAGGCCGTAGATTTTATCCTCCGACGAGTACTCCGTGAAGTTCAGCTTCGAGGTTGTCTGCCCAGTCTAAGCCCTCGATGATATAGAGTCTGGAAGAAAAAAAGGGGGTCATCTCTCAGAATCAAGACTAGACTCTACTCAACTCTCAGTGCATCCCCGAAGACTGAAGCTCAACTTCGTCGACAGGGTCACCACTTTCAAAGACGGAGTCCATAAGATAGCATTCTTGAAACCAATAGCGCTAACCTTGACTCTAAATCCCCTAACCCTACTCTCCTGAATCTCGGACAAGATTCTTTTAAGGGGGAAAGATCTGTAACATCCCAATTTCAGCAACCCTGATTAGTTGTCCAGAATGCAAAAATCAGGGGGAACAAAAACTTTTTCTTGTTTAATGCTGAAATGTTTGCTTGTTGTTTGGATATGCTTATGCTTAGGAATGTGTATTAGATGATATACTCCTTACCTTAACACCAGTTGACAAAAGCTACTTCCCAAAACAGTCTTGGCTTAATTTCCATATTCTCAAATGTTCTAGCATTTCAAAACATGAGCCAAGATGCTTATGTGACCAAAAATATTTTAGTAGCTTCTATTTGACAAAACTATGGAGAGATATATAACATAATCTCCTTATGTTTTCAAGACAGAACTTTCAACTACTCTTACCTCTAGGATCTACAAAACCTTTTATGAAGTATTTGAATTCTACCCTTGCTAGAGATACCAAGAGACCCTCATCTTATTCCAAAATACAACCTATTCAAAATACCTATCCTTACCTCAAGTTAAGCTTGATGGTAACCCTAGTAGTAGTTCATTTGTTTGTAAAATGAGTTGCCTTGATCTGCTGTTTGAATTGTCTACTTAGGAGATAGTATGAGCTACTCTAGGAGCTCATCACTTGGATCAAGATGTCTCCAAATCATCCCACCCTAAGCAAGAATACAATCTGGATCTGATCCCTAGCTACTAAGTGATCATCTAAAAGCCTTAACTAGATCAATTCTCCAGTAATCCCTTCTAGAAGTTTCCAAGTAAATGAAGACCAATATCAAGCATGGATCCCTTCTACTCAAACTACAGTTAAACATCATCCACTTGATGATGCTTTAATACCTTGCAACCCATCAAAAACATCTCCTCTCATGTTCTAGTCTAAAACCCTAAATCTGCCAAATTTGGTTGTCTAGAAAATTATTTCCAACATCACCTTTTTGGATGTCTCCCTTTCTCAACTCTTGTGCACTTTTGGTAATGCACTTGAACCATATTGTTAAAAATCCTAAGTACTACCAAGGCCCACTCTTTCCCTTGGTTATATCATCCTCCAACCCACTTGTTCTTGATGGTTTTATAGGCAAGATAATAACTCTTCCTGCAAATCTAGTCAACATGCCTACTTTGGTAGAAGCTCACACCACCATCCAACCTTCTATGGACCAAATATTTGCATGGTTGTGTTCTACCAATATAAGTCTATCAACATAAGATTCACTTGTTCCAAGTGGATCTTTGTGCTACTCAAAGCCACAAGGTTTTGAAGGCTAGTTGATAATCTGCTTTGCCATGCTTATTTTATTCAAAGTTTGAAAGCTTGTTTTGGTGAGATCAAGAAGGATCAAGCTCAAACCTCTACACCATTGCAATCTACATAACTTGGTCTATCCACTCATATCTCCCATGCCCCAAGGGGAGCTCTGAGCTCCAAGATCTAACATGGTTTTGATGGTATGCAATTAACATCACCCTAGATCCTGAACCTATGGCATTTCACCAAAACCAACATGAGTTCTCCAATCCCAAGGTTGAAAATGATTGATACACCTTGTATACATCATCTACCTTGATCATCAAGATTTACCAAAAATAATTCATAATTATTTTTGCTCCAAATCTATTTAATCTCTTTAATAGTCAAAATCTCCAAAACTCTTCTCATAAAGGAAAGTTTGGTTTTTGCCAAAACACTTCCCGAACTCTAAGCACTTTTGAGTCCTATATATCATACCCTACATTCCCATCTCAAGAATAAATATTTTTGAGATTCTTTATTATTTCTTTTTGCCTAATTTCTTAAATGGCTAAATTGGAATAATAAATGTTTAAAATACTTTGAAGACCCAATAGATCTTGGGAAAATTCCCCTAAGTGTGTATTCACATTTGGTATCACCTCAAATCAAAATCCAACAAAGTCCAATGTAAAAATATCAATTGAGCTCCATTGCTTCATTTCTGCAGTTTTTGAGTAAATGGATTTAAGTGGACTTTAAATCCTTAGAAAAATCCCAAATAATTCCTGGATATCCACCTTGACCTCATCTATCTACCAGTACCTTTTACCTACCTTGTCCTATACAAATTATCAAACTTTCTTCACAAGCCACAAATTGATCAAATAAGGCAAACTAGGAAATTATTGATCTAGACCAAGGACCAATCACCACCAAGGCTCACCACCCCTCACCACAGAAACCAGCACCTCCTCCATGGTCATGGCTACTGTAGAAATTACTGTAGAAAACCCTCTCCCCTAGTCCCATGTGCTTGAGAGAGAGAGAGACAAACAAGTGGGACCATTTTATTACAGCAGCCTCCACCACTCCATCCCTATCTCCCTGCCGACCAGATGACCCTCTTACCCCTCCTCACCGCCCCTGAGCCAATCCCAGGCCAGCCCCACTCCTCCCCCTTGTCCAAAGAGAACATTTACCCCATCAACTTATCCCCCTCGGTATAAATCGGACAGAGGCCACCCCAACTCCCCACAACCGGCTCATTTGCCCCCTCTGCTCCCTCTTACCACCCCAGACAACCCACTCCCTCTCCACTGCTCTGCCTTGCTTGAGAGAGGGCAAGGAAGAAGCTTCGGCCCTCCCCGTCTACCGAGTAAGGGAATCCCCCTACTGCCTCTCCCCCTCTGCATGTTCGCTCCCAGGACCCCTAGGTCCCCCTACATCTAACCCTACTCCCCTTTTGGCCAGGGACCGCCCCTTCCGTCGCTGGCATCGAGCACCGACGAGATCTCTCTCGGGCGTCCTTGCGCGAGCCCTGTACCGACGATGAACCCTCTGGTGCCGACCCTCGTTCGGCTCCCCGTAGCACGCCGCGTCGCCCTGATCCCTCCCCTTCTCCGAGTGCGGCCATAGGTGAGATACTCGCCCTGCCCCACTGCCCCTAGGGTTTCCTTGTCGCTAGAAGCGGCGCGAGCTAGACGACGAACAACCACCGTCGATTGGTCTCTAATCCGACGGCCAGAGAAGCCCCAGACCCACCCTTCGATGCCCTGTGAGGCTAACCGGTAGGCCATGCGTGGCCAGTTTCAAACTCACGCCCGCGTGCTCCCTCCCGCTCAACGCGCCCCGGGTGGGCCGAATCCCCTCCCTCCAAGCCCCATCTTCCCCAGATCTGGCCCAGACAGGCGGCCTCCCCCTCCTTTTTAATCAAATTCCAAAACTAGATGAAATAGTTGCTTGGTTTAATTAGTTTTGAAAATGGAAACTACTGGGAATTGCCCAGATATGATTTCTGGTATATACCTACTTCTTTTCTTCAACATGAAGAACAAGAATATCTCAAAAACATTATGTATATCGCTCCCAGTAAAAATAATACTAACAATTGTTCTTTCTAGTAAATAAATCCCTCTAGGAGCTTCATAAGTCCAAATGGAGTAAACCCAAGTTCCCCTGGTAGGTATTACCTATACCGATCCCATGGCCTTGGCCTTACTCCAAGTGGAGCTCTTATTCTCCTGTAGTAAAAATAGCAAAAATAGAGGCTTTCTACCTTTAGAAAATTCCCTAGTGAGATCTACAACATATTTTGGGTAGTTTCCAAATCCCAGTGATGTGGTTCATAATTACCTATCTAAATCCAGGAGATCATGATTTATTGAGCCTTGGATATTTTTCTGTAAATTAAACTATTCTGTGCATGGTTATTCACCTCTAAATTCACTACAGTAGCTATACAACTTGAAAAATGTTGATTCCAATTTCTACACAAAGGTACCCTCAGTACCTACCATGTGTCCCTGGAATCAACTTAAAATCTACTGTAGATTAAATTTGGTGAAAAAACACAAGTTGTCTACAAAACTGCCTTTGGGAATTTCCTGAGGGCATTATGGTAATTATTTTGGAGTGATTCCAACTCTCAGTGAACAAGTACATCAATACCTACCTAACCATCCAGGGAAATAATATTTGGAGCTCTAGAACCTTTCTGGTGAATTATTTCCTAAAACTAGAGTATTATTCACTATAAAAATCACTATAAATATTTGGTAATTGATAAAATAGTGAAACTACTTTTGTTGGTTTCATCTTATCAATACCTATCTGCTGGTATAATTTTTTTACAATGGTACCATATAGAATATGGTCTTGCTCCAAAAATCCATCTCTTAGGTAGTTTCTAGACTATAAATCCTAAGGGATTTTCATCCCCTTCACCAAGACCATCTCAACCTCCTAAATCCAATCCTCTGTAAAACTACTGAACCTTAATTGGAGTTTATTCAATTGCTTGTTTGCTGAATGGTAGTGGTGATTGTATGCCTTGTATTGATTGTGCCCTTTTGTTTGTTTGCATGTGTTCCCTATCGACGATAGTTGCGATTATATCGGAGAGCAGAAGAAGATGGTTATTATTGTATATTTGGGTATTCTAAAGAAGAAGTCCAGGGACATTTATGCCATATTGCTGATCTCAGGCAAGCCACCTTCTTGCTCATAGGCCTTGTCCTATTGTTTTACTTATGCATGTTTTAACTGCTGTTTATTAAAAATGCATCGTTTTACTTTATGTTGATGTATATATATGGTAGTGGTTTGGCTCCTCTGAACTATTACACTTGTACTACTAAGTACAACTCCCTTGATGGTACCTACTTGTCCCTAGTAGAATAGATGGTGCATATCCACCATACCCTTTGGAGACCCCGCTTTAGCCGAAGCAAAACTAGAGGATGGGAAGACCCCAGAAAAAGTTTTACCAAATTGTTTTCTGATAAAACCTTGGTGAGGTGGGACCTCCCAAGAGATGTTGAGAAATAAAAAGTTTTCATTTTAGAAAATACTGAAGAAAAGATGGAGAAAAAAGGTTTACAAAAACGCACCCGGTTCTTTGCAGTCTAGCTATAACAACTTAACCCGTGCAACCACATTACTCTGGTATGGGACAGGGCTAGATTTGATGTTTGTCTATTCTGATATAAGCTGCCTCGCAACAACTACAGGGGACCAAAAATCCCTGGAGGGTGGGCCTTCTCACGTAAGGGTCCATGCGGGACATCGACCCGGAGAAGGAACAAAGGGCCTGCGCGCCTCCACGCATGACTATGAGCCCCTCATTGAAAGCGCAACACCTAGGAGGTGCAAAATGCGCTCCGGTTGGTCCTAGGTACCCGACGTCCCGATTTTGAGGGGAATAACACTCATAGGGTAGGCACTTACATTGGAGTGAGCATCCGGAGAGTCTTGATCGGTTACTCGACCCACGATCGGTGAAGATCAGGGTAGTGTACCCGGATGATGTGGGTAAAGTGTACAACCTCTACAGAGTGTAAATCTAATCGAATAGCCGTGTCCGCGGTTAAGGACGGGTTGGACAAACTTCTGTAGAGTGGTGCTGGTTTTGTTTTCAAAAAGGATTTTGGAAAGAAATGGCTTTGAAATGTTTTGACCATGGGATGGTCGGAAAGGATTCCTGTTTTGACCATGGGATTGTCAGAACAGAATGGAAGGAGTTTGGTCGTGGGATGACCTGAAGACGGGAACAAATGGGTGAACCAGTCCTGATGTTTTCCAAAACTTTTCAAAACGGTTTCCAAAATGGTTTACAAAAGTTTTCAACAAAGATATGTAGATGCTATATCTACAAGAGAACCTATGTGAGAAAAGAACCTCTCTTGGAGCCCTCCTACTACCATAGCCATATTGCATACCTTCTTGTTATTATTATCTTAAGGTGGTTTGCAAGTACATTCAAAGTACTCACTGGCATTGTCCCTGGCTATTAACTTGGCCAGATCTCAAGAAGAAGACGATGATGGCGACTATGCGAGCTAGGACGTTCTCCCAGTCAGTTGCCTGTAGGTTAAGGCATGGCTCGGGCTCTGTGCTTGATGAAGTTTTGCTGATGACTAATGATGTAGCCATAACGGCATTTATGTAAGTCTTGTAATTCGGTATATTCTTGGATGTTGTAATGATACTTGTCGGTTATGTGCCACGACTAACTGATCATGGGATCATGGTTGTATGCATAACAGGGATTCTCGGAGGATTAATCCAGGGGCCCCACACTGATATTCTCCTTGCTCAGTGTCTATCCGGATAAAAAACAAACACACAAGGGCCCAGATAAATTAATTGCACAATCATATAAATCATATGCAACAAGCAAACAAGGTATGCCATGATGGAATTATGCATAATTGCATGGTATAACATAGCATGGCATCGGTGAGGTGTGGAAACAAAAAATAAGCATTTTATTCATTTATTTAGGCATGTTTTACTCCCATAAACAGTTCTGATTATTTAATTTTATATGATGCATGCTTCAATTCATATCATGGAACACATAATCAAAACGGGCTTGTCGCGCTAATCAATTTAGACATTGAAGTTATGAATTTATTAAGAAAAGACATTTATTGGCATTTAAATAATTTCGAAATTTTAAATTGCCCCAAAATTATTTTGGATGGCATATTTGAATTCCTGGCATTTTCTGATTAGAAAACATATATCATATATATTATTTGAATTTATGGATTTAAAACCTTATTTAGATCAAATTATATTAAAAAGGGGTTAAAAGTCAAAGGTTTGACTAGTTAGTGATGGGGATATGCCAAATGGGGTATGCCTAGCAGGACGTTTCGACTGGACCATGCCCATTGCGAGTGGGCCTGCAGGACGGTGACTGGAATGCGACTACGGGAGAAGCCTGGCGACTAGAAGCTGAAGGCCTAGAAGCATAGATAGGCCCAGTCAGATTAGGTCAAATCCTCTGAGTTCTTAACTAATTCGGTTGTAATCCTGTAAACCTTAGCGAGGTACCCCTATATAAACCTCCCTAGGGTAGTCTCTTTACTCACATTCCATCATACACCCCATCCAAGTGACTCGCTGCCTAGCCACGGAGCTCGCCACACCTGTAACTCACTCGCCGATAATACAATCTAGCAGGAGTAGGTCTTTACCCTACGGGGGGCCGGACCTGGGTAAATCCCTGTGTCTTTGCCCTCAATCTCGCAACATAGATGGTGAATTGCTCTTACTCTAAATCCTTCCAACACGGCCGAACCGTGGGGCATGGCCAGTCTAGCCTGAGTTCTGCTACGAGACCCTACTCGCCAACTGATCGGCCAATAGCCACCGGCCGCATGATCGCAAGCAGCGGGATCCTTCAGATCCTGCCCAGCAGCTACATCCCAGCGTCGCGCCCGATCAGGCAGAGCATGGTGATGCCAGTCGGCACCATCAACCTGTTTGTCAGGTTCACAGACATTGTCGACCCGGTGGAGATGACGATCTACTCTCAGAAGGCTAGATCCGCTCCATCACGCACCTTGCCTCTGAGTACGACTTGGCCACCAGCAATGTGGCCGGGAGCGACGTGGCTGTGGACGACACGGCCCTCCATGATGTTGCTGATTCAGCTAACCCTGCCTCGGTCGCCGGATCCATCACCGTTGTGTCATGCGAAGACTCCATCACGCGGGTCTTCAATGCTGAGGATTTCAAGGACCCCTCCATCCTTAGGATCTTCGACTCCGACTCCAGTTCGGAGTCCCCTAACGACTTCTATGCCATATCCAATCGCCTCAACACGATCTAGATGGCGGGCAGCATGAGTGCCCCGCCAGACCCCTTCTCCATGCTGATCCCACCGACTGCGACGGCAACGGAGGTCGAGGAATACCGCCTGCAACTGGAGGCAGCAACGTGCGCGGAGCAGGACGAGCGCGAGAAGTACCGCCTCGAGTGGCAAATGTCATAGGAGATGTCGCTCTACCACCAACGCCGCATCAGGAGTCGCCTGAACTCACCCATACAGGGTCGCACCCTGAACTTTGATGACGAGCACGACCCTGCTCGCGTGGCCGAGCGCGAGGTCTACGAGCACGCACCACCCGGCTGCAGCAATCACCCGCCACCTGGTGCACCTGTGATCGGAGCTCCACCGCACGCCTCCTCTAGAGCAGCCACGGATCATCATCTCGCCCCAAGCCCAGGACTCCAATGGGCTCCCGCTCTACTCCACCCCGATGGACAATGTCATCGCGGGGCAAGCTGCAGTCGCCAATCTCAATATCACGGGAGAGGGCATGCTGCACATCAAGTAGGCCCAGGCCCTACTCACCAGGTCCATCGAGCAACAAACCGCGGGAGTTGACCCGCGGGTACAGATGTACTCCCGCTCGTCGGGGAGCAGGGCGGCCTCAAGCGGCCATCCAACGGTCGCCAACACCCTCAACTGCCCACCCCCGAGCCTCTGTAGCTCCAACCGCGGACCGCAAATCCCGCACTCTCCACCAATGAGCCATGACTTGCGAACAACACAGTCACCGCGAACGGTCAGCCGATCAATGCGCGGACCCACATCCTCAACAATCAGGCGTGGCAAGCACGCCAGCCGAACGACCTGAGGCACACCCTCACCAACCACGGCGAGCCCAAGCCAATGGGCTCCCTCAGCCAAGTTGGCCCACAGTGCTTTGGACCAATGATCCGAGGCGAAAAGTATCCCGCCAACTTCAAGGCGCAATAGGAGATTGAGAAGTACGACCCAACGTATGACCCAGCGGTGTGGCTTGATACATATCTTATGGCGATGGGGATCACCGACCACTCCGACCTACTTGCCGCTCGCTACCTCCCCTGATGATGGAGGGAGCGACCTGGCAATGGATTAACACCCTCCCCGTGGACAGCATTGACTCGTGGAAGGACATGCAAGAGGCCTTCGTCAGGCACTTCGAGGGCTCCTACACCTGCGCCACCACCATCGAGGACCTGGAGCGCTGCGTCTAGGGACAGCGAGAGTCGACCCGCTGTTGGGTGGAATGATGGTAGGACATGTGGATCAACGCCTCCGGCATACACCCGGACACGGCGATCCATTACTTCAAGAACACGTGCCAGTACGAGCTTCTGGTCGCCAAGATCAAGAGGGTCTACCGGATGCTCGACAACATCCCAGATCTCCTCGAGATCTCCAAACGCTACGTGGAGGAGGACCCTAACCAAGACTCCGATGATAAGTCGGGTGGGAGACGCCGCACCGGCTGCAACGACAACAACACTCCGATGATGAGTCGGGTGGGCGACAGCACGAGATGCGCTACAGCAACACTCGCATCACCGGCAAGCGCCATGGTGACGAGCGAGTCGACTTTGTCGCCAACACTGTCTCTAGGTAGCATGACCCCAAGAACTTTCGCCGAGATGGAGGCAACTACCGCGACAACGGAAACTACCGCTCCAACAATGCGGCAAGGACGAAATTTGACCCCGTCACCCTACTCAACCAGCCCTGTGTCTACCACAACAGGGAAGGGAAGCCTGCCACTCACACCACCACCGACTGCCACTCTCTGAAGGAGATCGAGAAGGCAGGGCGAGCAAGCGAGGGCCCCAACAACGACCAGACAAGGGACAACGGCAACACCGGCGGGTTTGGCAACAATGTCAGCTCGCTGCACACATTCACCAGGCTCGGCACCAAACGTGAGAAGAAGGTGCTCGCCCACGCAGTCGTCGTAAACACGCTGACACAAGTTGACATCCCGCGCTTCCTCAACTAGTCCGAGCAGAGCATCACTTGGAGTCGTGAGGACCATGCGCCGCGGATCGAGTGCCCTAGGTGAGTCGCTCTGGTGGTCAATCCCGAAGTGGCTAACTACTAGCTCCCCAAGACCCTGATGGATGGGGGAAGCTCCATCAACATCCTTTATCTGGACATATTCAGGAGGCTGCAACTCCTGCAGTCGGTGGTCGAATCGACCCTCACCACCTTCCACAGCATCAGCCCTAGTCAGAAGGCCTACCCGATCGACAGAGTGACGCTACCAGTCACCTTCGGCATGGAAGCCAACTACCACACCGAGCGGATCATCTTCGAGCTATTGAACTTCTGCATCCCCTACCACTGCATCTTGGGGTGACACGCATTCGCCAAATTCATGGCAGCCCTGCATTTCGCGTACAACATGATGAAGCTCCCAGGGCCACGCGACATCATCACCATCGATGGTGACCCCGACATGGCCATGGAATATGAGGACAATGGGGCAAAGCTCGTCGACATCATCATCGCCGAGGAGACCAATCACGCCGAGGAGCTCGCCAAACATGCGAGTGGCGTTGACAAGGACTAACCCAGGATCCTGAAGAAACCCAACGCAGAAAACACCGGGTCAATAGCATTTGATGCCTCCACACACGACCGCACCGTCGAGCTTGTCCCGGGCGACACAAGACAAAAGGTCACCATTGGGACCAACATGAGCCTCTCATAGGAAAGCGTGCTCATCGAGTTCTTGCGTGATAATCGTGACATCTTTGCATGGAAACCATCTGACATGCCTAATGTCTCGAGGGAACTTGCTGAGAACAAACTCAATGCTGACCCCAAAGCGCGACCTATGAAGTAGTCGATGTGGCCCTTCAGTGAAGAGCGCCACCGGGCAATCACCGAAGAAGTGCAGCATTTACTAGAGGCAGGCTTTATTCAGCCAATCAAGTACTCTAAGTGGCTGGCAAACCCAATCCTGGTTCTGAAGAACAACAACACTTGGAGAATGTGCATCGACTACACCAACCTTATCAGCGCCTGCCCGAAGGAGGAGTTCATCCTCCCCTGCATTGACCAGATCATCGACTCGACCACAGGGTCAAAGTAACTGTGCTTCCTCGACGCGTATTCTTGTTACAACCAGATTAAGATGGAGGTCGAGGACGAGGAGAAAACAACGTTCATCATGCCATTCGGTGCTTTCTGCTATACCGCCATGACGTTTGGCCTTAAGAATGCCAGCGCTACCTACCAGTGGTGCATGCAGGAGTGCCTTGCGAGCCAAATTGGCCGCAACATCCATGTCTACATCAACGATGTGGTGGTAAAGTCAACCGGCCAGAGTGACCTGCTCGCCGACTTGGCCGAAACTTTCACAAATTTGCGAAAGTACAAGATCAAGCTCAATCTAGGGAAATCCACCTTCGGCGTGCCCACCGGACAGCTCCTGGGGTACGTAGTCTACAAGCAAGGCATCAAAGCAAACCCCACCAAGATCGACACCATCGTGCGACTCGGAAAACCCAAGTGCCTGTGCGACGTCCAGAAGCTGGTCGGGCGACTCGCGGCTCTTAGTTGCTTCATCCCTTGGCTTGGTGAGACGGCAATGCCCCTCTACCACTTGCGCAAGAACCCCATGTTCCAGTGGGACGAAGAAAAGGACAATGTGCTCAAAGTGCTCAAGGAAGTGTTGCTCGCAGCACCGCTACTCGCTGCCCCCATTGACAAGGAGCCAATGCTCGTCTACATCACGGCCTCCACTCGAGTCGTCAGCGCCGCGATGGCCATCGAGCGACCAGAGAAGGGAAAGGAGTGCCCCGTAAAAAGCCCGGTCTACTACATCAGCGAAGTCCTCACGAACTCAAGGTAGCGCTACCCGCAGTACTAGAAGCTAGTGTACGCGGTCTTTAGAGCCCAGCGATGGCTCCCACACTACCTCCAGGGGCACCCCATCATGGTCGTCTCCCTCGCACCGTTGTAGGACATCATCCGCCATCGTGAGGCAACTAGGTGAGTCACCAAGTGGGCCGTCGAAATCGGCATCCACAACATCAAGTACGAGCCACGCAAGGAAATTTACTCATAGGCCCTTGCTGATTTCCTAGCCGACTAGGAAGAAGTGCAGCAGCCCGAGATGCTGCTTGATGTCTGCAAGTGCACAAATCATTTGTAGCTAGTTTCGAAGTTCAGATATCGATCCCACAGGGATCCCAAAGGAAAGTGTTTATTGATGAAGTCTCTGTCGTACCCGAAGTTTTCACAGGTCTTCGAGTGAATTAACTGCAAGCGTAGAAATAAGAATGGGGTTTTGATTAAATTTGATATATTTAAATAGAACTAAAATGTAAACTTCAGAAATAAAATGCATAAAAGTAAAGAACGACTTTGTTTGTTTGTTGGTTTCTGCAGATGGTGAAAGAAGGCGAGATTCAGTTCATGGTGATAGTGAATGTGCTAGGTGGACGAGTGTGAATGTAACAAGTATAATCTTATAGATATATGTGAAGGCAAGCAACCCATATTTAGCCGGAACTCCTCTTGGTAGATTTCATCCCAACTTCAATAATCCTACTAGCCTGCTACCAAAACCATGATCAGACACTAGATGATTAAGACCCTTCAGGTTGCTTAGCAATTAAGTTATTTGGATCGCACTAATGCAATAAGCACAATGGTTACTTGTTATCCTCGAGTCAACTAGCTTTCCATTGATATCCTTATGTCACCCAGGGGTCGCCGGTCCACTAGCAAGCAAGATCTTATCTGTGTAGAACAAGGTATAATGTTGTATGGGCCCTTAATTGTACAACTAGCATTAAGCATCCCAAAGATAGTCAAGCACATATAATATAGTAATTAGAATCAATCACAATACTAATGGAAAATATATGAAGGCACATCACATCTCACCAATCCCCTACATCTCCCATGCCCAAGGGAATTACTCCCACATGAGAGAAGAACAGATCATCAATATAATCAAATAAAGGGAATTCGTCTTGGTATTACCGTAGAGATCCACAATAAGAATAGAAAAATATCCAACACGGTTCAAGATGGGAAAAAACAATCTCAAACCCTAGTGTTGCAAGGTGGAGATCCCTCTCTCTACCAAGTACAAGTAGTGGCTATGGAGGTGTATTGGCTAGGAGGTCGAAGATCGTGGAGCGAGATGAAGAACGTCTGCTCCTTCTTCTCCGGATACCTTCTTTCTCCCTTCTAGATGGTGTGGCGGCTGCTGCGTTGTGTTTTTGTCCCCCGTCCCTTCTCGGAAGTTTTCCCTTTTGACAAGACAGAGGCGGCGGCAGCTATACGACGGGAACTATACGGTCATTCCTGCTGTATAGTTGGTCGTTAAACCATCTGTGAGCTCCCCTCACGTGCTTCCAAAGTGGGACTTGCTTGTTTTCTCCAGAATATTGTATTTCTCTAGTTAAATCCTTCGGTTGACGTCCAGAACCTGAAACACACATTAAAATCCAAGTTTTCTTTGCTACCGAAGTATTAGTGTTAGGTACAGCCACAAAACGATCAAATCTGGGAGAAAACCATCAATAAAAGCCATCAAAAATGTGTCGAATCTCATAGCTATCACTGCCCTATCTCCATTATTGGCACCTCCACTTCGATGGCTCCAAAAATTCAGATGGTGCCAGAGCAAGAATCGTGCTCACCTCCCCCAAAGGCGACAAGCTCTGATACGTGCTGCAACTCAACTTCATGCCCTAGACCAACAACATGGCAAAATACGAGGCCCCCCTCCACGGCATGCGGGCTGTCAAGGAGATGAACATCAATCGCCTCAAGTGCTATGGCGACTCTGACCTTCTCGTCGTGCAAGTCGCCGACACTTGCGATGCAGTCGCCCCCAACATGATAGCTTACCACCAGGCGGTGGACCAACTGGGGGGCTACTTTGCCGGCTACTCCCTCCAGTGGATCGATCGCCGCAAGAACGAAGAGGCCAACGAAATATGGCGCATCGGATCAGCTCACCAAAAAAACCACCTCCGGGCATCTTCCTCGACATCATAGACAAGCCCTCAGTCTCCTCCTAAAGGAGATCAACATCGGGATACCACTATAGCCCGAGCCCGCTCTAGTCGCCATGATCATGGAGCCTAGCGACTGGACTGTGCCATACCTTGCCTACCTCAAGCACAAGATCTTGCCCACGGATGAGATAGATGCATGAATGATCATGCGTCGCTACAAATCCTTCATCATCATCAACGACGAGCTCCACAAGCGCAGCATGACCGGCATGTTCCAGTGTTGCGTACAGCCAGAAGAGGGACGCAAGATCCTCCACGACATCCATGTCAGCGACTACGTCCACCACGCCAGTGCCCGGTCGCTAGTTGCCAAGGCCATGCGTCACGGCTTCTACTAGCTCACTGCACATGTCGACGCCACTGACATCATCCAACGATGCGTCGGATGCCAGAAGTACACCAACCAGACGCACATTCCTAGTTCGGCCCTCAAGACCATCCCCATCACCTGGCCATTCGCCGTATGGGGCATCGACATGGTGGGCCGGTTCAAAAAAGCCCCATCAGGCTATAACCACCTCCTGGTCACCGTCGACAAGTTCACCAAGTGGGTCGAGGCGAAGCCAATCAAGAAGGGGACTGTTCGTCTGTGGTACCAAAGTTCGCAGGCCAGCGCATGGCGGTACCTAAGTTGCCTGAAATTGCCGCGTTTCGAAATGTTGGGCCGCCAACTACTGAGAGGGGCCATTTCGAGGCAAACTCATCCTACCCCTGCCAAATTCAAACATTTCGTTAAACTGCCACGTGAAGTAGACAGTCAGGACCCTCATGTCGGTCATATGTCCGTGACGCAAGCGCCAATGCGGCAACCTCTTAGTAAAATCGAGTAAATAAGTGGATTCAATGTGTTGACCAATTTCACAAATCCATTCCCACCTTTCCCCTAGCACCGGTGGCGTCAGAGTCCACCCTCCAGGTAGGTCGATCCCTTCGGACTTTGACTTCTGGCGCCAAGTTGTTGTGCCCAGTTGCTGTGCCGAGTCGCTGATCCCGAGCTCCAATGGCGCATGCCATAGCCACTGTTGTGAGGCTCTAGCCCGCCTCCGCCGCTGACGAGCCGAGCAGCTCGGAGGATGGCAGATCCTACTACCAAGGAAGAAGAAGTTCTGGCTACAAGCGGGTGAGCTACCCTTCTCTTTGCTATTCGCACTAATTATAACTGCTAGCTGGCTACTGAACCTACAATTGTTTGTTACCCCAACGTTGACAAACATATTTTGTCCACAGTTTTCTGTCAGGTGGGATCTCCGCGGACCACCCTTACCTGGTTATGGTAGTCCTCTTTAGGTACGACTCTAAGGGAAAGTGGTATGGACACCATTGTATCACGATGGAAGAAGCGCCTATACAGATATGCACTATACCTGGTATGGTTGCTGCTCTGCCTAATCATGATGAATTATGGTAGAAGCAGACTGCAAAGTTCAGCTTCATGGATGAACATGGCATCATAGTTCCTCTAACGTGTCAGAGTCGGCTAATTGGGTTGATTAAAAGGTATGCTTTGTGTCATGGCCTGAATCCGATAAGGTGCAGATCCCTGTGTTTATAGTGCTAGTCCCTGGATCGAATAGCTAGCACCCACAGTTTAAGATGTAATATCAAGAAACAAAGGTCATATTACATCGCATAACCAGGAATAAAAATAGTTCATTACAACTTACATAGCTCATATGGCTATCTCATTACAAAGCAGCAGATATAACTATAAAGCATGGAGTCCTTCATCTTCATGTGCCACAGGCAAATATGTTGGGTGCAGATTCGTAATCCCTACTCGTCAAACTTCACTATCATCAAATAATCCTGCAACATGATAAGTTACAGCCACAAGGGTCAATACATTTCGAATTGTATTGGCAAGTGTCACTAGTATGTGGATGTAAAGTGGAACCTATTACGACATGCATATCTGGCTAGGTAGAGGTTTGGCTAGTTTGCAGCAAGAAAGTTTTTTCCCTATCTTTTTATAAATAGTTTGCAACACTTATTATCAAGTAAGTTACACTGGATACCCTCTAGGTAATATGTCCCATCACAACATAGTGGTACCACTGATAGAAATCAGTGAACCTAGGTTCCATTGATAGAAATCAATGAACCAACAGCCCTTGTTCACCCATCAAGTTTTAACTTAGGAAATTAGAATGATGAGATTCTTGATTCCGCTTCATTGTCTTGATGCTCAGAAATTGTCCATAACCAGGGACACGGCTAAGTACTTAGTTTTACCCTCTCGAGAGGTGGTGCACTTTCCCACAAGACTCGACATGCATCGAGACGATACTTTTCAGAAGCAATCCCTCATACCACCACGGACGCGTTCCATCCTATAATCACTACCACCCTCTGTCCGTCTGGCTGAGTTCTCGGAACTTAGTCGGTCAAGGCAGAGCCCATATGCCATGTGGCTGCACTGGAAGCTTCATGACAAGAACGTCTCCAATCTCTTTGTTCCTGGGTGGCCGTCCACAAGTGCGATACACCAGCCGACCATAGATATGGCCCCTGAGTAACCACTCAACATAATCCAAGCAAGTCCCATTTCCACCTAGGTGTTTCATTAAGTACTTGTTTTGTTATAGAAAACATATATTTTCCAATACTCCATATAATCATAATATGATATTCCACCCTAAAAACTGTAGCAGGCCTAAGCATTTCTCATCTTACGATGTTTCACCTACCAAGTAGAAAGTACCATTCCCTATTCTACATAAGAGATATATCATGGCATAATAATATAGTCAATCATGCATATACTACAAAAATCCACTAATTATAATGAAAACAATAGGACTTGATAGGGCCACTTGCCTTGGTAGTAGAATATTTAGGTACTCTTCTTGATCTTTCAAAGATTACACTCCTCAAAGTCTACAACAATGCAATCAAGCAAAAAGCACATTCTCAAAACTAGCATCACAAAACAACACATGAATACAACAAAATGCATGCAAGCATACAACAAAATACGTTATTGAACAAGTTGTTACAACAAGTTTCTGAACACTACTAACTGCTTTCTGAACATTTAATATTTGCAAGATTACAAATGCAACCGTTTGTGCAATTATAACAATCCCCAGGTCAGCATCGTCATACGCGACCAGGGTGAGCAACCTCGGCATGGCATAGAGCGCATCGGTAACAAAGGACATAGGAGCAGATCCCACAAGGAAGCACCACGTCTAACAAGCAATTGCGATAGGCATGATGACTCTCATGGAGGGAGCAGAAAGAAGGCTAACCCACCACCGCCACCACCGCCGTCACCACCCAGTATCCATCATGGTGGAGGACATGGTGGGTCCCAAGGATTGCACCACAATTATCCTCCCCATGATGGAAAATGGAAGCAACCGCAGCCGTATGATGCATGTTCACGGATGGACAAGATCTAAGAAGCACGGGAGCTCCCATCCCTAGGGCCACATTGTTTTGGACCGGTAATACGGGCCACAACTTACCCCAAGGGTCTCCGGATCGACAAGACCATCAAGTCCTATGACGGCACTACCAGGCCTGCTACGTGGTTGCAGGACTACAGCGATGCGATTCACATCACCAGGGGAAACCCTAATGTCGCTATCAAGTACCTCCCACTAATTCTCACTGGCACCGCCCGACAATGGATTGATGACTTGCCAGAGAAATCAATCTGCAATTGGTTGGACATGCATGAAGAGTTCATCAAGAACTTCATGGGCACGTACAAGCGTCCCTGTACTGTCGGTGACCTACAGCGGTGCATGCAAGAAAAGGATGAATCCTCTCATGCTTACCTTTCGCGCTGGCTGGATATGAAAAATTCATGCGCGGGGGTACAAGAACAAACCGCTATGGCTGCCTTCATCGATGGCCAAGAAAAGGGGACATTGCTCCGACATACGCTGAAGTGTAAACAGGACCACAATGACCTCAACCTCAATTCGATGATCTCCATAGCTAGAGTATTTGCCGCCACCACCGATGATGCTCGCGGCTCGTTGCCGGGAATCGCCATACCTACCCAGGACAAGAGGAACAATAACAACAAGCGGAAATCTCTGCCAAAAGAGAAGAAAGTAGCCGACATGGTCGCCACTATGTTGGTTGGCAGAGGCAGAGGTGGACAGCATTGTCGTGGCTGGAGGGCTAGCCATGGGAAGCAAAGAAGTGATTCAACACCTTATGCGCCCCGTGTTCCCCAAACATACGAAGAGTACTGTGATATGCCGTGTTTGGTCCACCTCGACGCAAATGGCAAGGCCACCCACACCAACCGCCAATGCAAGTTCGTCAACAACCTCAAGGACCCTGAGTCCAGCTACACGCGAAGTTGGAAGAACAGACCCCGCGGAAAAGACAAAGGGAAGAAGAAGGAGGAGGAATCCAAGGAATCAAGCAACATGGACAAAGATGTGGAACCCAAGTCCGCCGACAAGGGCGATGGCAAGGGCAAGAGCCCCTTCGAAAAGAAGGCTCCGGTCTACCATACTTTCCTTGGAACTCCCACCGTCCGGGCCTAGAAAACCTCACTAAGGATACTGATGGCTACCCTCACTCCGGTTCCCCAGTACGTCAGGTGGTCAGAGTTCCAATCACTTGGGACAGGCAAGATCATCTAGACCTCATCCCAACAGAGAACCAGTATGCCATGGTCATCAACCCATTGATTGATGGCACATAGTTCACCAAGTGCCTCGTGGACAGTGGAAGCAGGATCAACATCATGTACCTAGATACACTGCACAAGTTGAACTTGATGGAAACTCAGCTAAGGAAGAGCAACACCGTGTTCCATGGCGTCATCCCTGGCCAACAAGCTAATTCCTTTGGCTGCATCACCCTTCCAGTTGCCTTTGGTGATGTCAAGAATTACCACCAAGAGTGCATGACCTTTGAAGTGATGCCCTTCAAGAGCGTGTACCACGTCATCTTTGGACGCGACATCTTCCACTCCTTCCTCGCCAGGCCATGCTTCGTCCACAACAAGCTCAAGATACCCGGGCCAAACGGCATCATCACCATTGACGGAAGCTTCACCAAGGCAAGGGAGTACAAGCTGAGCGAAGCCGCCTTCACTGAAGCAGTCCTATACACTAAAGATTTAAAGGCGTTCCAGAGCCAGGTCAATGCCTCGGAGATGCCGGCTTCAAATAAGCAAATTACTACTGCTGAACCCGCATTTAAGGCCACCATTAAGACCAAGAAGGTGGAGCTTGTTGAAGGAAATTCCTCCAAGACCACCGGCATTGGCACAGACTTGGATCCTAAGTAGGAAAGCGCAATCATCGAGTTCCTCCATGAGAATAAGGACATCTTCACCTGGCAACCTGCCGAGATGAAAGGTGTACCTAGGGAACTTGCAGAGCACAGCTTGAATATTGATCCTAAGGCCAAACCGGTGAAGCAACATCTACGACATTTTGGTGATGAAAGACGATGGGCCATAGGCAAAGAGATAGCTAGGTTACATAAGGCTAGTTTTATCCGAGAAGTCATTGATAGCCAATGGGTGGCAAATCATGTACTTGTCCTCAAAAAGGGAACCAAAGAATTAATAATGTGCGTTGATTACACCGGCTTGAACAAAGCGTGTCTGAAGGATCCGTTTGCTTTGCCTCGCATTGACCAAGTCATTGACTCAACGGCTGGCTCGGAACTTTTGTGTTTTCTTGATGCATACTTAGGATACCACTAAACCAGGATGCGAAAGTCATACCAATTGGCCACTTTGTTCACAATACCTTATGGTACATACTGCTATGTCATGATGCCCTTGAGGTTGAAAAATGCTGGTGCCACCTACCAGCGGATGATGCAGCGTTGCCTACATGATAGGATAGGTTGCAACGTACACACTTACATGGACGATATCACAGTGATGTCAAAGAAATCAAACAACCTAATCACCGACTTACAAGAAAACTTCGACAACCTATGGAAGTACAACATGATGCTTAACCCTAAACATGCGTCTTCGGGGTTCCATCCGGCAAATTGTTAGGCTTCCTCGTTTCATACTACGACATTGAGGTCAACCTGGAGAAGATCAAGGCCATCCTTGACATAAAACGCTCGACATGCTTGAAGGACATACAAAGGCTCACAGGATGTGTCGCAGCAGTAAGCTAGTTCATCAGCCGGCTTGGGGAGAAAGCTATGTCACTCTACAAGTTGCTCAAGAAGGAGGACAAATTCATATGGACGGACGAAGCAGATACAACACTTTAGGAGTTGAAGAGAATAGTCTCCTATGCACCAATACTTGCATCACCGATATCAAGGGAGCCTATGTTATTATACATGGCGGCAACCAACCGGGTTATTAGCATCGTCATCGTGGTGGAGCGCAAGGAACCAACACACGAATATGGAGTTTAGCAACCAATTTACTACGTAAGCGAGGTCTTGACGGAATCGAAGCAGCGTTACCTGCACTACCAGAAAATAGCTTATGCAGTTTTCCTTGCTCACGGAAGCTAAGGCATTATTTCCAGGAGTACCCCATCATAGTAGCGAGCAAAGATCCACTGTCCGACATCATCAACAATCGTGATGCTACGGGGAGAGTGGCAAAGTGGGGCATGAACTTTTCGCATTTGAAATCACCTACAAGAGACGCTATTAAATCTAAGCATTGGCGGATTTCATTGCAGATTGGACAGAACTGCTAGAAGACACTCATGTACCAGAGCTAGAGTATTAGGTCATGCACTTTGATGGATCCAAGTTTCTCAATGGCTCGGGGGCTGGTGTATTATTACAATCACCGACAGCAGAAAAGCTATAGTATATCCTACAGATCCACTTGAACGCTACCAACAACATGGCGGAGTATGAGGCCCTCATTCACGGACTTCGTGTAGCCAAGGATATTGGCATCAAGTGCATAGTTTGCTATGGAGATTCTGACTTGGTTGCCCAACATGTGGCTGGCACCTGGAACGCGCAGAACCCTATGATGGCGGCATATCAAGACGAAGTAGACGAGATAGCCAAGTGCTTCGATGGCTACGAAGCCAAGTACGTCAAAAGGGAGGACAGTGAAGCGGTGGATCTACTATCAAAGATTGGATCAGCTCGCCAACTAATTCCGCCAGATGTTTTCCTAGAGCATTTGCGGACTCCATCAATGAAAGGAGCGGACTCCGACAACCTGAATAGAGTAGACTCATTTTTTAATGCAGTAATAGTGATCCCTCTGGCTTGGATGAAACTATTCATGGACTATCTTCAAGATGCAACTTTGCCCACCAACAAGTTGAAAACTGGCAGATAGTACGCAGAGCAAAAGGCTACGTCATCATTGACGACCAGCTATACAAAAGAAGTACCACATGGGTTTTCCTATGGTGCGTCTCCCAGCAGGAAGGTATAGATATCCTCAGAGAAATAAATCTCGAAGATTGCGGGCATCATGCCACTCCCCGATCGTTGGTGGCAAAAGCCTTCCGACAAGGATTCTATTGGTTAACTTCCAAGGAAGATGCCTACAAGTTGGTACGAACCTGTATTGGGTGTCAGTTTTATGCAAAACAACCAAATGTTCCAACTGAAGAATTGTGAACAATACCAATCACTTGGCTTTTTACAGTCTAGGGGCTTGACATGGTCGGACCTTTGCAAACAACACCTTGTGGATTTACACATCTTCTAGTGGTAGTGGATAAGTTCAAAAAATTGACTGAAGCTAAACCCATTAGAAAGCTCGATGGGGAAACAACCCTCAAATTTGTCCGGTATTTGGTGATGAGATTTGGTCTCCCACATAGCATCATCACCGACAACGACACAAATTTGTCTCTCGGAGAAGTTGAGGAGTACTATCATGAAAAAGGCATCCGCCTTAACCTAGCATATGTGGCACATCCACAGTCAAATGGTCAAGTTGAAAGGGCCAATGGACTAATTTTGCAAGGAATCAAGACATCTAAGAGGAACCACTACATAGAGCAGCTGGAGCCTTGGTGGAGGAGTTGCCATCTATGCTGTGGAGTTTATGATCAACACCCAATAGATCTACTGGCTTGACCCCTTTCTTCATGGTTTATGGAGCAAAAGCCGTCCTACCATCCGACATCCTCCACGATGCACCAATAGTCGCCGCCTACGATGAAGATGACACTGAAGAATCCAGACGCTTATCTATGGACCTACTACAGGAAGAGCACGTGCTGGCATGCCAGAGATCCGCCATCTACCAGCAGAAGTTGTGTGGCTACCATAGTCACTGCGTTAAGCATCGCTTGATTAAAGAGGGGGCTCTGGTGCCTAGACTCAAGCAGGAAAAGTCACACAAATTATCCCCGCCTTGGGAAGGAACATTCGTCATAAGCAAAGTATTGTTCAATGGTTCCTATTACCTTGTCGATATTCACGAGTAGAAAGATAGGCCAAAAAATGCAAGCGCAAGCAACGTGACTCTGTAGGGGGATACCCCCGGGTAGGGTCACGCCGGGTATAAAGGCCGAGTTAGCCGAGGTACGGCAAGGTTAAAGCAGATGCTGGCCGAGTCACCTGAAGGCAGGCCGAATCATGGGGTAACCCGGACCAGGGGATGTCCACCTAACTGGGTCTCAACCGACTTATGTCGTAAGTCCGTGAGATGTATCTAACTTGTATACAGGAATAGGTATGGCCAGATGAACTAGGTACGATCCGGGTTATATCAAGCTTACAGGAGAAGGAAGGTATCTCGCTGGTCAAAGGGTGACCACTGTACGCAGAGCATGAGCAAAGCAGGCAGAGGCCAGGACCACCGAGGCGTGGCCGACAAAGGTGACGAAGCCTATGTCGGATGACGCGGGTGCCGCAGAGGCTCACATCGCCTCTGCATGGGTGACGCTGGGTTAAAGTAACCCGGTCGGCTTACTATTTTGGGAGGAGGCATATTCCTTGGAATATGCCTCCACGTATTCCCTAATTGGAGACCTAGCCACCCCTATATAAGGAGGGCTAGGGCCTCTGTAGAAGGGGTTGATCTCTAGCGAGAAGGTTGAGTTTTACTTGGTTCCTGAGGGCTAGCTAGCGGTGAGAGTAAGAGAGTTCCTTGTTCCTCCTCTCTCCAATACAGCTCAAGGAGCACTTGTAATCTGTGAAAGTGAATCAAATACAAAGCTACTGTGTGTGGAATCACCACACTATCCCTCCCTGGATTCCCCTAGTGCATTTAGTCCCCACCTTTAGCCTATCCATGGCATCTGCCGTGACACCACCACGACAGTTGGCGCCCACCGTGGGGCTAGCGGCGCTAGCAGGGGTGAATATCCAGACGGGAAACCTCATCGGCACCGGCGAACATATCGTCTCCGGGATCGTTCAGCGCTTTGGAGCGCTGGACTTTGTCAACGACAACGCTGGCTGCTTCGGCAAGCGTCCACTTCCGTGCAATGGCCTCTTCGTCAAGCTCGACGCGCACAAGGTCTACGTTGCTGTCGATGTGTCCTGCGTTCACTCGTGGCACGTCATCGAAGGAGGCGAGCCACCCCTTAGCATGGTTCATGGGGCGCGTATCACTCGCTCTTCGGACCATGCCGAGGTGATGATGACTGCGCCTGGCGCTAGCGCAAGCAAAGATCTGGCACCAGATCCGGAGGTAACACCTAAGGCACCGAGGAAAAGTAGAGGTCCTCCACTAGAGAGACCAGAGAATGTGCTGCAGCAGGCGATGGATAGCTTGGCAAACCCAGTAGCAGCAGCGGTAGATCTGGCTCAGGCACAGGCCGAGCTAGAGGAAACTAGGCAAAAAATACTTGAGGGTGCAAAAAAGATAGCCGCGGCTCAGCAGTCGTTGAACATGACACTGCATGAGTACGCAAAGGCAAATAAAGTAGATGCTGTAAAAGTGAAGGGGAGAAACCTCATGAGTGAAATGAACAAAGAGGGAGATACTAGGATTGAGGAGTCAGAGAACTGTTTATCCGTGGGGCTGCCGAAGTATAGTACGCCGGCGAAAAACCTCAGAGCAGCAGATGCAGCTGCGTCCGAGTTAGAGGGTCTAACGGGTAAAGCCCGTCAGAGACAGCAGGATAGGGTCAATGAGTTGGTTCGGATCGCAAACAGGCAAAATGAGGAATTGCTCAGGGCTAATCCGGAGAGAGCTAGGACCTCCAAAATCATTCATTCGGCGGTGGGTAACCCAGAGAAATCCGCTGGAGCTGCATCGTCTCCTCATGGTGGTCCTAGGAGAGAAGAGGTAGTAACCTCGGCCAGGAGGAACAAACAGATAGTCCCGTATGACCCGGCAAGGGCAGGGAAAGGAAAAGAAGTGCAGAGAAATGAGGATCGATGAAGTGTGAGCCAAGGTGAAGCTGGCCGAGGTAACCGTGACCAAGGCAATGTCGATCAAGGAAATGCTATAAATAGCAATGCCGGACAGCGCAACTCGGCAGGAGCAGGACAACCGCAGCAGCGGAATATACCAAGGCAAGAGCAAAGTGCCAGCCGAGGTATGCAACAGAGAGGTGCTCCACGAGAGCAAGACAGATATAATGATGGTGATTCGGAAATGGTGAACGCAGGATACCCAAGGCCGGACTATCATGTGATAGGGTCAAGATTGGGAAGCAGGGATTTGATGCCTGACGATGCCAGATTAAAATTGGATCGGCTGTATAGGTCAGAGAAAATTGAATATCAAGGTCCCCCGGGTCCTGCGTGTTTTGGGCCCCGGATCATGAAGGAACCTCCGGTACCTAACTTCCAGCTACCTAGAGGCACTAAGACATACGATGGCAGCACGAAGCCGGAGGATTGGTTGATTAACTATGCTACAGCTGTAAAGATTGCTACAGGCAACTTGACATGGGCTGTGAGATACGTACCCCAGATGTTGGAGGGGCCAGCGAGGGTATGGCTAAACAATTTGCCACCCAGAAGTATCAACTATTGGATCGATTCTGAGGAAATGTTTGTCAGCAATTTCTCAAGTATGTATCAGAGGCCAAATAGGCCACAGACCCTAGCAATGTGCAAGCAGAGACCGAACGAGACGGACCGGGAGTTCTTAACCCGGTGGTGTACCGTGCGGAACTCATGTGAGGCTGTGATTGAGTCACAGGCCATAGCATGGTTCGTGCAAGGATGTAGATATGCGAGCATGTTGTGGCAAATATTTCAAATGGATATGCCAACTACATTGGCAGAAACAATCCGGATTGCTGATTCGTACGCTTTGGGTGATCCGACTCAACCCAGGTTCGTGTCAAACGAGTCAAATGAGGAGTACTACTACAGAGATGGAGCCGGGTCATCCCGGAGGAATGACTACCAGGGTAAAAGAAGATATGACAGACCGGATTACCGGTACAATTCGCAACAAGTTGCCGCTATGAATCAAGATCAACCCGGGGCAGGGGCAATCAACGTCAGAAAACTGGAGGGCAACAATGGACACCGAGAAACGATGGCAAGAAAACTTGGACGCCAGAGCAAAAGAAACAGTGGCAGGAAAAGAAGGACCGTCCAAGGTATACTTACGAGTCGATGCTAGATCAGCCGTGTAAATTTCACACGCCAAATCCGAGTAACCCAGCGGGTCATACAACAAGGAAGTGTGAGTGGATGCATAAGATAGAACAAGATGGTTCGGGGAATGCTCAGGCACCTCGGAATGATCAACCTCGGTAGGAGTTACCCCGGCAGCAATTGCTCTCCGGAGTGAACACGCAACAGCTAATGTTGCCTCCCCCTCCGCCGAGGTATGATAACCATGAGAGAAGGGATGCAGTGCATCAAGTGGAAGACCAGCATCAACCGGATCAGAGGTACCCTGGAAACGAGGGGAGGAATGAGTACAAAGAGCATCATCAGAGTTACTGTGAGTTCACTATGGAAGAAACAGATAGAAAGAGCTTGCACCGCCGACACATGGAGGTGAATGCGGTAATGCCAGCAGTGACGAGGTATATGCCTTGGTCGGACCAGGAAATTACCTGGAGCATCAAAGATCATCCCAAGCTTATGCCGAGTCCTGGTTCGTATGCGCTAGTGTTAGATCCGACATTCATTGGGCCTAATATCAATGTGAGATTCTCCGAGGTGCTGATAGATAATGGTAGTAGCATTAACATCATGTATGCGGATACAATGTGCAATTTGGGTATCTCGGAGAACATGCTCCAGGCTACAAGGACAAGTTTCCATGGCATTGTGCCAGGCAGGCAAGGTCCGGGTTGACGTATTGTTCGGCACGCGAGATAACTGCCGAACTAAGAATTTGGGGTTTGAAGTGGTGAACTTAGAAAGTGCGTATCACACGTTACTCGATAGACCAGCACTGAACAAGTTCATGGCAAGTTGCCACGTCAGTTACCTGAAGATGAAGTTGCCTGGGCCAAATGGAGTGATTACCATAGCTGGAGATTTCCGACGTTCCATTGAGTGTGCGTCAGCCGGGTCTAACCTAGCCGAGTCACTCGTGATTGCGCAAGAGAAAAGAAAGATACAGGAGGTGGCGGCATTGGCTCAGTCCGCACAGCAGTATATGCCGGCACTGAGTAACCCGCATGGTAGTGTTTCATTCCAGGCAACAAAAGATACCAAGAAGGTGCCTGTTGATGACATGTTCCCAGAGCACACCATAACAATTGGCGCCGGGTTAAACGACAAATAGGAAACCAAGCTCGTCAGCTTCCTCCGTGAGAATCGGGACATTTTTGCTTGGTCCACACAGGACTTGCAAGGTGTTCCGAGGGAGTTGGCCGAGCACTCTTTGAATGTGAGACGAGGAGCAAGGCCGGTGAAGCAACCTCTCCGCCGTTTCGCCGAAGATAGGAGAAAAGTCATTGGAGATGAGATAGCTCGGTTACTAGTAGCTGGATTTATCATGGAAGTTCTTTACCCGGATTGGTTATGTAATCCGGTGCTACTGGAGAAGAAGAAGGATGATCCGAATGTGGCAGTGGTTTGGCGTATGTGTATTGATTACACGAACCTGAATAAGACGTGTCCAAAAGATCCATTTCCACTGCCAAGGATAGATCAGGCCATAGATTCAACTGCTGGATGTGAACTGTTGTTATTCATTGATGCATATTCTGGTTTCCACCAGATACCCCTGAATCCGGATGATCAAATAAAAACTGCATTTATCACCCCGTATGGGGCTTATTGCTATCGCACCATGCCATTTGGTTTACGTAATGCAGGGGCAACATACCAGAGATGTATGCATAAATGTTTGCACGACCAAATTGGTCAAAATATACAGGTGTATGTGGATGATGTGGTTATCAAGACCAAGGAAAACAAAACGCTCCTTGACGATATAAGGCAGACATTCACGAACCTAAGGAGGTTCCGAATGAAGCTTAACCCGGAAAAATGTACTTTCGGTGTCCCGGCTGGAAAGTTACTCGGATTTCTTGTCTCCAGCCAAGGTATCGAATTCAATCCAACTAAAATCCGGGCCATAGAGCGAATGGAACTGCCGAAGTGTCTTAACGATGTCCAGAAGTTCACTGGTTGCCTAGCACCGTTAAGTCGGTTTGTATGTCGGTTGGGAGAAAAGGCACTGCCTCTCTTTCAACTCATGAAAAAGTCGGACAAGTTCATTTGGACGCCGCAGGCCAATGAAGCCTTTATTCAATTAAAGAAGATGTTAGCCACTGCACCAGTGTTAGCCTCTCCACTATCAAAGGAGCCAATGTTGCTCTATATAGCCGCAACCAACCGAGTTGTAAGTGCAGTAATTGTGGTAGAGCACGACGAAGAGGGTAAGTCGGTACAGAGGCCAGTATATTACCTAAGTGAGGTATTATCTGCATCAAAGCAAAATTATCCGCATTATTAGAAAGTGGCATATGGTGTGTAGATGTCGGCAAAGAAGCTAAAACATTATTTTGAGGAGCACCCCATCAAGGTAATATGTGAAGCCCCCATATCCGAGATAATGAGTAACAAGGATGCAAGTGACAGGATTGCGAAATGGGCAATTGAGCTAGCTCCTTATGCGCGACAATATGACAGAAGAGAAGCAATCAAGTCTCAGGCTGTGGCCGACTTTTTTGTGGACTGGGCCGAGGTGCAATATGAACCACCGCTACCAGATCCGAACTATTGGAGAATGCACTTTGACGGGTAAAAAACAAAAACCGGGTTAGGCGCCGGAGTTGTGCTTACCTCGCCAAAGAATGACCAGTTGAAGTATGTGCTATAGATCCATTTTGCAGCATCAAACAATGTCGCCGAATATGAAGCACTTGTGCATGGGCTCAAAGTGGCAAAAGAAATTGGGATATGTCGGATCCAATGCTTTGGCGACTCGGATTTGGTAGTTCAGCAAGTGTCGGGACTGTGGAACGCTCTTGATCCAAACATGGCATTATATAGATTCCATGTGTAGAAGATATCTGGTTACTTTGAGGGATGTGAGTTTCGCCATGTACCCCGGGTGGAAAATGAGGCTGCCGATGTATTGTCGAAGCTCGGATCAACCAGATAAGCAATTCCACCGGGTGTAGCATTAGAACACCTCAGAAAACCATCTATCAGGCCGTCCCCAGAAACCGACTCAATCTATGTCCCAGAAGATCCGGAGTCTAGAGCTGCACCCATGGACGTTGACATGGGAGATGGTACGCGAAACCCGGGGACTGCGTCGCCGAACCTGCGGACTACCTCAGCGAACTTGAGGACTGCTTCGCAAGACCCGGGGACTGCTCAGCATGGTCTGTTGAAGTTACGCCGGTGGATCAGATGGAAATTGATGAGGATGTGTTCCCTGTACGAGCAATACCATCTTGGGCACTACCTATATTTCAATTCCTGAAAGATGGAACGTTACCCGCTGAGGAAGTGCAATCCAGGCAAACTCAAAGGAGAGCAAAGGCATACACGATCATCAATTCTGAGCTATACAAAAGGAGTGTGACTAATGTCCTCCAGCGATGTGTTGACCCAGAAGAAGGGCTTGACATCCTCCGAGATATACATCAAGGGGAATGTGGGCATCATGCCTTGTCCAGAGCCTTGGTAACAAAAGCTTTTCGGCATGGATTCTACTGGCCAAGTGCCTTAGAACAAGCAGAGGACTTGGTAAGAAAATGCAATGGTTGTCAAAGGTATGCTACCAAGACACATATGCCAATGCCGGAGCTCAAGACCATACCAATCACCTGGCCATTTGCCGTATGGTGTTCGGACATGGTTGGCCCGTTCAAACCAGTGAGGGGAAATATGACTCACATTTTGGTAATGGTTGATAAATTTACAATGTGGATTGAAGTAAAACCAATAAGAAAATGTGATGGAGCTACGGCCGTGACATTTCTCAAAGACATCATCTTGAGATACAGTTATCCTCACAGTATCATAACAAATAATGGCACAAATTTTGCTGAAGGAGCATTTGCGCGATTCTGCCGAGATAAGAAGATTCGGCTGGACGTTGCCTCGGTGGCCCATCCTGCATCGAATGGACAAGTGGAAAGATCCAACAGATTAGTATTATCCGGTATAAAACCCCGGCTCATTGAGCCGCTGCAAAGATCAGCGGGGTGCTGGATAGAAGAACTATCAGTGGTATTGTGGAGTTTAAGAACAACTCCGAATCGATCAACAGGCTATACGCCATTCTTTCTGGTATATGGGGCAGAAGCTGTATTACCAGCCGACATAGAGCATGACTCGGCTAGGGTCACCCAATATACAGAAGCCGAAGTGCAAGAAGCCCGGCAAAATGATGTTGATCTGCTGGAAGAAGCGAGAGAATTGGCATTGTCCAGATCCACCATATATCAGCAAAATCTCCGACGCTATCATAGCCGGAAAGTAAACCCCCGAGTCTTCCGGGAAGGTGATCTGGTACTCCGGTTGGTACAACGTACTGCTGGCATGCACAAGTTATCCCCCCATGGGAAGGGCCATTCATTGTGAGCAAAGCATTGCACAATGATTCTTATTATCTTATCGATGCAAAACCACAGGAGAAGAACAAGGCAGACAGGTCCGGCAAGGAATCTAAGCGTCCATGGAATGTAGCTCTACTTCGTCCTTTCTACACTTAGCAGAGAAGTGTATGTATCTGAATCTCTCATATGTCGGTGTGTATGCCGGCAATGAGTCTATCAATGAAATGTGGGCACGTCGAGCAGTAACTCGGGGACTGCCTTGATAATATTTGTTGTCTTCTATGTTTATTATTTATACGTCGGCTGGCATAAGTTTTTCTACTTAAGCCGGATTAGTAGTGTGTGAGCACCAAGAACTCAACTCTTCGACTTGTTGTTGTCCAACAAGATTTGGCTTCATGGCAAGCAAGAGAACAAGTTTGGAATTGTGTAGCACATGAAAAACGACTAAGAAAAGGAACTTAATCGAGCCGACGTTTGTTTTCTGGACTAACCTTATGTTTACTTTCGATTTATTATGCTGAATTATTTTGAGCTAATCCTAAAGTTTCCAAGTATTGTTAAGACAATTTTTGAAACTCGGACTCGTAAGTCATAAAACCGAACCAAGGTAGACAGGAGCCGAGCTAAGAGATTGGATGAACAAGAAAATGAAACCCGGGGACTACGCCCAAGTCAATCCAGCATAAAAACTTAGTAGCAAAATATCACTTGTGCGCTTGATACAATTGCACCCGGCATACCGGGGATCTGATGAAATTTAAAGTGTTTATATTCAAGGAGCAGCAGGAGGAGGTAATTCGGTGCCAGCAGGTGCAGCCCCAGCCTCGGCTTCAGAG
Source organism: Avena sativa (assembly GCA_916181665.1). Classification (NCBI taxonomy): domain Eukaryota; kingdom Viridiplantae; phylum Streptophyta; class Magnoliopsida; order Poales; family Poaceae; genus Avena; species Avena sativa. The sequence goes on along the minus strand of OV702289.1, from coordinate 418,758,066 downwards.
TCATCGGCATCTTCCTCGACGTCTGAGGCTTCGTCCTCATCCGAATCATCTTCAGCATTTTCAGCATTTTCATCGTCGGCGGCATCTAGGAAGCTCGGTCCCTCGTTCTATTGATGAATGGGGGCGTATTGGATGAAGCTATGAGTGCAAGCCTTGCACCGAGCTACCCAATCCGGGTCAGTAGACCACCTTGATCCGGTGCGCATGCGCTCAAGGAGTTTGAGGTCAATCTTCTCGTACCACGTAAGAACGTAGTGAAGAACGATCTCAGCTCTGGCGCGTCCAGCTGATTCTCTCTAGAGATCGAGCTGAGTCTCGCATTCCATGAGCCTGGCAAAAAGAGTTGGGGCACCCTCCGGAGTATCTTCTCCAGGCCAAAAGGCATTGAAGATCCGGAGTGCTACATCCAACACGTCCTTGCCGTAGTTCTTTACAATCTCGACATGAGAGGACAAGCTTCTGGCGGAACTTGGTGACGGCGGTAGTTGCAACAACATTGCCCTCTGGAAATTTGTCTGAAAACGAGACAGATGAAATAAGTAAGAAGGGTTGACCTGGAGAGATTCATGACAAATGAAGAGAAAAGGAACTTACGAGAAATGTGGCTGTGGATCCGGGTTAGCTCCTTGGTACACTTGTCACGCCTCCCCCGGAGTTGAACAAGCTCAGCATTCACCGACTCAAGTTTAGAGTCGGCCTCCTTCAACAATCCTTGGTCCTTGGCAATCTGGAGGTTGAGGCGCTCTCGCTCTTTAGTGAAATCCTGGCCAGCTTTTTGAAGTTCAGATTGGTGCTGCGCTTTCAGCTTCTTCACGTCTGCCTTGAGCTTGGCAATTTCATCATCTTTGGTTTGGAGGACAGCGAGGTCATCATCTTTCTTCTTGAGTTCAGCTTGATGCTGCCCTGCTTGTTCGAGAAAATGCAGCGTCATATCAGGCACGGGCACACTATCTTCAAGAGAGGCTGAAATAGTTTGTTGACTCGGCAAAGCCGAGGTATGAATGTTTGCCGAGCCAACGAGAAAAGGAGATAGAAAGCATAGCAAAGTTGAGCAAAAATAGCTTACCCTTGATCTAATCCAAGTTTTTCCTCATGATGGTATTCTCAGCCTCCACCCCAGCTGCGAAATCCGAATGATGGATTAGTTCGGCGGGAAAAGATGAAGAAAAACGGAAAAATACCAAGGAAGAAACTTACCCCTTTTATTGTATTCGGCGATAAGCACAGTATGTTTCGCACGTAGCATTTTGTGAGTATCTAGGAGACGCTGAAACTCAGCACTCCGGTGATTTGTGGTCACCTGAAAAAAGTACAATAAGATAGCTTAGTCTTGTGCATATTCGAAGTGTACAAAATCCGGGCCAAGTGGAATTTAACTCGGCTGTAGGTGTGTGCATATTCGAAGTGTACAAAATCCTGGCCAAGTGGAACTTAACCCGGCTCTAGGTGTGTGCATATTCGAAGTGTACAAAATCCGGGCCAAGTGGAACTTAACCCGGCTCTAGGTGTGTGCATATTCGAAGTGTACAAAATCCGGGCCAAGTGGAACTTAACCCAGCTCTAGGTGTGTGCATATTCGAAGTGTACAAGATCCGGGCCAAGTGGAACTTAACCCGGCTCTAGGTGTGTGCATATTCGAAGTTATTAAGGAGTTATGTTAGTTCTCTAAGAAGCATCCGGCCGAGTAACAAGTTACTCCCCGGAGGCTTGGGGACTAATGGCTATATCAATAATCTCTACTACATGTTAAGGAAAAGTCGAAGTAACGTACCTCCATCATCCGACCCGCAGGATTAATTGCCTTGGCAGCAGTATTCATCTGCGCAGCAAATTCGGCGGGACCGAACTTCTCTGGGAGATCGTCGTTGTGGACGAACTCCGCCTTGTTCCAGTTGTTCACAAACTCGATCAAGGTCGGAAGGTATCGCTCGCTGCTGAGCATGTGGGGTGCCACTAGGACTTTGGCATGCGCTTCCTGTCTCTCAACCTGGGTAGCGGCAGGGCCAGTGTGCAAAACAAGTTGCGCATGAGCTGGCTCGGCAGGGGCGTCCTTCGGAGGTGGAGCCTTCTTCGAAAGCATGGACGCAAGTGTGCGCTGTCCAGCCTCGATTGACGCTGCTCTGGTGGCGTCAGGAGCCTTTTTGCCCTTGGGTTGCTGCTGAGAGGTTGAAGTTGCTGCAGCCTATTTTCCCTTGGGAGCTTCCTTGGTGCTAGCTTTGGTTCTGCTGGTATCTTCTTGCCGAGCCTTGGATAGACTCAGACGAGGCAGAAGGGCTTGGTGCTGCTGATGTTGCCTTTGTTGTTGCTGCTGGTGCTGGAGTTGGTGTTGGTGCTGATGCTGATGCTGATTTCTATTTCAGCGGAGGTGCTGAAGGTAACTCGGATGAAGCTGGTTGCGGCGGAGCCGAAGTGGTGGTTGTTGCTGCCTCGGCAGAGCTAATCTCCCCTGCTCAGGGGTTGCCCTCCTCTTGACGAGGTGGGCTGGAACCCGGAGCAGCCACTGAACCCTCCAGAATAGGGCTCAACGGGCGTGAATCGTCGCCACGAGGGGTAGAAGGGTTGTGTCGGAGCGGCGAGGCAATGCCGGATCCACTCTAGGGAACCTCCACCGTGGCCCTGCCGAATCAAATAATGTATGATGAGAAACTATAACAGAAAAAGAACAAGTGAATAGCAAAGGGAGAAGAGGCTTACTCATCCGAGGTCAGGGGCTCTTTGGGCTTCTGAGCCCTCCGAGCTGTGGCCTTGGTTGCGGGCTTGGTCGCAGTTTTGTCCCTGGACTTCTTCCGCCTTTTAGCTGGCTGAGAAGGTCCGGAGGAGGATGCAGAGGCAGCTCCCCTTTTCTTCTTCGGCGCGACCGGGACAGGCTCACCCACGGCAAGGGGAGGGTCTTCATGGATCTGCCCACCGGGGTTAGATGATGCCGGAAAAGCATAAGAAAGGGGGATAGCGTCAAATGCTTCCATCACCTCAACATCCGAATCATCTTCATCGTCGGGCCAATCTCTAATGGAAGAGAGTTTACCGGTGGGTCGCTTGGTCGTGTCCGCCATCGGTAAGAACATCTCCTGATCCGGCTCCTCCTCATCCGAGGTGCCTCGGTCAGGTGCCCATTTGAGAGAAGGCTCGGCGCCATCATCAATGGTTTGTTGAAGAAACATCTAAGGGAAAGAAAAGGCAAAGGGATTAAACCTACAACAGAAACCGACCTATGATTTAATTCGGAAAAGGTTTGGGGCACGGGACTCACTGCAGGGGAAGCCTATCTCAGCAGAAGTGTTCGATTCCCCACGTCCACTCAGCAGAGAAGTCCTTCTTAGTGGTGAAGAGGGACTTGACCCGGCGGAAGATCTCGGTGTTGCTCAACTCAAATGAGGAGGTCCGGTTGGGGTCATGGCCCCATCTCATGTGGCAAACTTTATGTGTATGTTTCTGGAAGGGGAGATCCGGTTGCGGACGAATGTGATCATCGCGTCCTCGTTGCGCAATCCCAGGTCCTTCAGCTCCTGGAACCTTTTGTTCACTTGGTTCGCCAGGACGGTGGGCTTCTTCAGGACAATGTCCCACAGATCCGGATTAGGAGGACCCAGAACGTACGGGCGCAGCCAGATCAGATCCTCAGTTGTGCTGTTCCGGACATAGAAAAAGGTCCGGGCCCATCCCTTGCAAGAGTCAAGCCCCGTGACTCGGGGGAAGATGGACTGCTTCAGGGGAGAGATAGACGTAGCACCGAACTGCGTGATCTGCTTGCCCTCTGGATCAAGCTGGATGTTCGGAATCACGTTCCGGCGAAGGCCAAAGAATCGGATCCAGAGCTCCTTCGTGGGCTATAGTCCGGCATAGCCCTCGATGGTGGAAGCGAAGGTAGATAGAGATGTGATGGCGTTAGCCGAAAGATGGTGCGGCTGAAGCTCATACGTATTGAGCCAGTCGTGGAAAAAATCACTAACTGGAAGACCGAACCCGCGTTGGAAGTGGGATAGAAACACCACATACTCCCCCGGATTGGGTGAGGGGCAAGATCGGCGGCAGCGAGGCGTGCGGTGACGCCCTCCGGGATACGCCTGGTGCGATAATGCTAGTCCAAGTCATCCTGGCAAACCCAGGATCCGGCCCACGCGCCACGGTCGGCGTTCGCCGCGTCTTCCTCCATTTCTTGTTCTGCGACGGCGAGCTCCTCCTCGGTCATCTCGAGATTGCTATCCCCGCTGGCGCTAGCGGCGGCAGGGGGCACTGGCTTGGACTGGCAAGGACCCGTGGCAGAGGAGATGCGTAGAGGTGGCGGTGGCGCTGGTGCGTGTGGAAGCTGTGCAACGGCGGCGCAGCTGCTCAAGTGCGGTGGCGGCGGCTATGTCGCTAGAGAGGAAGAGGAAGAAGCAAAGGCAAAGGGGCGCGGACATGGGGAAAGAGCCCAGGGGGCGCACCCCTCCCCTATTTAACCACTCCCTTGAGGGGGTAGTGGGATCGCGTTGTGCGGGCGGGCCACACGGTGTGGCCGTGTATGACCCGGATCCACCAATCAGCGACGATCCACACGAAGGGCCACAGGGCGCAGCGGATCCCATGACGTGACGTTATGGTGCAGTTAACAAGGAGGCAGGCACGACGCAACGTGTGCAACAGTAACTTCTGACAATAAATGCGGCGGTTACTCTTGCTGGCCCTTAAATTGAGGCGAAGTAATGATTAGCCTCCACGTGGGGAAGCGTAAGAGAGAAGGAAGAATGACCCGGATGGGTATGAGGTAACCCGGCCAGCAAGTAAAAACTTGGAATATGCCAAGGGAAAGTAAACCCGTGGAATCCGAGATAGGAGGTAACTCGGAAAAGGAACACAAAGCTCAGTGAAATTGAACCTGCTGTGGCCTTAGCGGCTAAGGCAGCTAAGACTGCACCAGCTTCGGGGACTAATGTTGGGGGGATACCCCCGGGTAGGGTCACATCAGGGTATAAAGGCTGAGTTAGCCGAGATACGGCAAGGTCAAAGCAGATGATGGCCGAGTCACCTCAAGGCAGGCCGAATCACGGGGTAACCCGGACCAGGGGATGTCCACCTAACTGGGTCTCAGCTGACTTATGTCATAAGTCGGTGAGATGTATCTAACTTGTATACAGGAATAGGTATGGCCGGATGAACTAGGTACGATTCGGGTTATATCAAGCTTACAGGAGAAGGAAGGTATCTCGCTGGTCAAAGGGTGACCACTGTATGCAGAGCATGAGCGAAGCAGGCAGAGGCCAGGACCACCGAGGCGTGGCTGACAAAGGTGACGAAACATATGTCGGATGACGCGGGCGCCGCAGAGGCTCACGTAGCCTCTGCATGGGTGACGCTGGGTTAAAGTAACCCGGTCGGCTTACTATTTTGGGAGGAGGTATATTCCCTCGAATATGCCTCCACGTATTCCTAATTGGAGACCTAGCCACCCCTATATAAGGAGGGCTAGGGCCTCTGTAGAAGGGGTTGATCTCTAGCGAGAAGTTTGAGTTTTACTTGGTTCCTGAGGGCTAGCTAGCGGTGAGAGTAAGAAAGTTCCTTCTTCCTCCTCTCTCCAATACAGCTCAAGGAGCACTTGTAATCTGTGAAAGTGAATCAAATACAAAGCTACTGTGTGTGGAATCACCACACTATCCCTCCCTGGATTCCCCTAGTGCATTTAGTACCCACCTTTAGCCTATCCATGGCATCTGCCGTGACACCACCACGACAGACTCCGATGATGATTTCTCGGAGACAGATCGACCATGGAACATAGCACAACTACATCCCTTTTACACTTAGCATATTTTATATTATGTAATAAGTATCTTTATATGATCAATGGAATAAAGCATTTGGTTCACTCATATTCTCTGAGTCTTTTACCTCCTTTAGTTGTTCATATTTGGATCATATAAACCCTTTATGCGCAAGTTTGCATCTGCACTCGTGAAAATTCTGCCTACGTGCGTTAGCTTAAGTTTTCTGGTCTACACGTTTTCTGATATTTTTATGTGGATTCTAGAGTAGTGTCTTTTGGGCACTCAAAGCCGGCGATTTTGCTCTTAGGTTCTTGATGGTGCTATTAAGCATCATCACTTGAGGTCATAGTTTTATGCTTAGGGTCTTCCGTCTCACGAAAGGTCAAGCATACAATCCAGAATAATGGATAAGCCAGGACTTGCTTAAAAAATATATACATGCTAGATCTAGTTAAGTTGTAGGAGGCTTGTAGCCATGTTTTCCGCCTTACAAACACATAATTTTTTACACATACAAATTGCATAGATACATTTAATACATCAATGTTTTTATGGCTCTGCTGTAGGGGACTTGGACACTACATCATCAGCAGCAGGAGAGCCAGGCCTGGAAAGCTCATCAAACTCGGAGAGCCCGAGCTAGATTCTAAAGACGCTAGGTTGTCATCCATCTCCTCGGCAGCCACGAAGACATCCACCTGAGTCAACTTGGCAACCTTGGTGTCGTAGCCAGTGAGGGAGTTTCATATAGCATCGCCATCGATATCATTTCCCTCCTCGTCATACTTCGGCATGCCGGAGGTTACCAAGTCTAGGTCGGCGTTGTCATAGTGCGCTTTGACAAAGGACAAGGCCATCCTTGCACCAGCCCGGATGCAAGAAGCTTTCCAGGCCTTGATTCTCCTGGCAGCTCGGCATAGGATTTCCGAATACTTGGTCGTAGACTCTGCCGCCTTGATGGTGATGTCCAGGGGTGGGGATATCTCCTTTGCTTGAGTGATGGCAGTGGTGATGAAGTTGCCGGCAAGAACCATGCATTCCTTTGGATCCGGAGCACCTTCGCCCATGTTGGTTAAACCAATGGGGGATATGTTTTCATCAGAAACAAGGGTCATAAGTATAACAATACAAGTGTCCATCTTGCAGAATTGATAAAGTCAGAGGAAAGTTACCGAAGATGCTCATCTCAACTTGTGTGTAGGTCTCCGCCAAGATGTCATGCTCCTTCTAAAGCTTCTTTTACATCTCAAGATTCCTATCATTCTGCTCTTTGGCAGCTTGATTCTGTTCCTTGAGTTGTGCAATTTCGTTCTTCAGGCGCTGCATCTCGGCGTTATAAGATTCTTGCATCACCTTCATCGTCTGTTCATGGCCCTTGATAGCATCATCCAGGTCTTTCTTCAAAATTTTGTTTTCAATATCGAGCTCGTGGATATGCTTGGATTTCTCGACGATGCTCTTGGCTTTGGCAATGGCCTCTACAAGATGGAACAGGGAAAACATTATGAGATGTCGGACGAAATGGGTCCATGAGAAATGAAAGGAGCTGTTAGAACAAAACAGACGCTTGCTATTTTTGATATGTTCTTTCAGGAAGGTTGTTTTACCCTTTTCAAGATCTAGATCCTTCTGAAGCTTGTCATACTTCTCATTGGCATTTTTTCTCCGGGTATTTTCATTCTGCTAAATAGATAGAGTGCTTAGTTTCTCTAGAGCATCTAGTCGGAACTATTCAGTTTCAACTAAACCCTCGGGGGCTATAGTATCAGATTTTAATTTGACAAGTGTTCTCTCTTAGAGTATCTAGTTCGAATTATTCATTCTAAACTAGAAACTCGGGGGATACAATAACAAGTTCTACACTTAGTTCTTTGGAGCACTCGGGCCAAAAACCAATAATTTTCCGCCTAAGAGCTCGGGGGCTATAGTGGGATATAGTACAAAGTAAAAGAAGCAAAAGTTCAGAAACTTACAATGGCAATAACCTTCAGATTGTTGGCCAAATGAGCCTATGCATTATGGAAGGTCCAGGCATTGTTGTATATAGAATCTACCTGTTTGATCAGATCGTCCAGGCACAGAGTCGGAGGAGTTAAAGGCAGAGGAGTTGTCGAAGCCGGAGGCATGGATGAAGCCCTGGCCGCCTGCTGTGTTATGATGGCAGTTGTTGGCTCAGAGGCTCCCGCCTCGCCTGTTTCTATGACCACCTCCGCCTCTGCTCCCTCCATCGCCTATTTCTCTTTATCGATGGCATCCTTCGCCAGACCTTCATCCATTTTTAAGGAAGTACTTTCTTGCGTGGACTCGCCACTAGGATCAATATCCATGATGACAGGACCTGAGGCATCCGTTGACAGATTAACATTTGTCTCCAAAACGGAAACCTTAGGAATGACGGGGGATGAAGGCCCAGTGGGGTCTGTTGTAGGCTTGGCCGCAGGGGTCAGGGGAGCAGCAGCGGGAGACGACTTGGAAAATATGTGGTGAATATTTTTGGAACCCCTAACATCTTTGGAGGTCCGCTTCAAGTCAACACTGGACTTCTTCCTGAAATGTACATAGTGTAAGTACATGAACTAAATAGGTTCAATAAAAATTAAAGCCGGAGAATGAATATACTTACAATATAGCAGACGGACTTGCGAAGGGGATGCTGGTGGACTTCTTCTTCTCCACCTCTATGGTGGTAGTGGATTTTTTGGAGAATCCACTCTCCGTTTTCTTCTTGTTCTTTCCCTCGGTAGTAGCGTCAAGACGGAAAAGCCTTAGAGTATATATAACAAGCAACAAAGGAAACATAATCTAGCTCTGGGCACTTGCCGCATTCGAACATGTCGAAGATGATTTTAAAGCCATGCTTCATGTCCTTCACCTTGACAATGTCCTTTAGCCGGAGCTTGATGGAGTCATTAGAGAAGTTGTTTTCCGAAATACGCATAGGATCCTTCTGGCTCTTGGAGTACATGCACATCAAATCGGTGCGGTGCTACAGAGGTTGGATCCGCCTAGTGAACCAGCACATGACTAGGTGCACGCCGGTCAAACCTCCGTCTACAAGCCACTCAATCCGCCTTACGGCGCGGTTGGCTTCTTCTTCGGACGGGAGGGATGCTTGGGACCTCCAGGTGGGAGCTTCAGCGGTAGCCCCATCGATAAAGTCAGGGTATGTGTCTTGGCGGCCGGGCAGAGGAATATCTGGGCCATAAAAGTATGTGCGCTGCTAGTTCTTGCAATACTCATGGCCCAGAATGTTGGGGAAGCGCCAGCTACGCCGGATCTTAAAGCTAATAGTTCTGTAGATCCACAAGTCATCCTTGGATTCTATGGACTCTCTCTTGATGGTAAAGAAATAGATAAACAGATCTAACTTAGGCTTAATTCCTAGGTATCCTTCGCACAAAGCTATGAAGTTGTTGCGTACGAGGATGCTATTGGGAGAGAGATTATGGGGAAGTACCCAGAAGTAATGAAGGACGTCCAAGAAGAAGACGGAGACTGGAAGGCTTACTCCACGTACCGGCTGACCTTTGAGGTACACCTTCTCTCTGGCTTGGGGGAAGGAGTGACCTCACCGGCCAGCGCCGACCGCTAGGACAAGCCCTCCATCGTAGTGAGATACCCCTCGGTGATGATTTCTTGCAGATCTTTGGCGGAGACGTTAGAACCCCTCCACACTCCCTTGTGGGAGTCGCCATCTTCTTCTACAGCATCTGGCGCCGCCCGTTTTTGTTCACCGCTGGTGGATTCCACCACAGCGGAGACGGGAACAATAAGCCCCTCCGGTGGGCCGGTTACTCCCTAGGATGGCTCTGTTGAAGCCTCGGGGGTCGCCGCCATTGAGGTAGCACTACTGTTGGAGGCCATTGCGCAGGTGGAGGAAGATGGAGAGGAGAGAAGGCTCTGGTTAGGGTTTTCCGTTGAAGAGCTCAAATGGTCTCGTGGCTGGAGGAAGAAGATATTCCAGCCTCAGTTAAAATATATAGACCCAGCGTCAAGATTCGTGCAAAGAGATCTAACAGATGCAGCGTTGCCGACGTGGAGATGAGCATGCGCGGTGATTTCACCATGTCCTCCATCTTTGCGGCTTTAACGCTTTGGATTTTGTGCACGTCAAAATAGCTAATGATTAATTCACTGACTTTTGTGAGTTTCGAGGTAGCATAGGCTGTAGCCTACGTCATCTTCTGACCATTCCAGTGGAGTAGTCCCATCTGAAGATTACATCGAAGACAGAAGCTATCCGACTCTAGAAACAAGGATTTGAAGAATCTTCAACTTACATATGAAAGACAGAGAGGACTTCAGGGTTCTTTGGGAGACCTTCGAGATGTTGCTTGACAAATTGCTGGCATCACCTAGACGGAGCATTCAAGATTGAAAGGCAAGACGGTGAAAGATCTCAAAGTACTTCGGGGCTACTGTTTGGGATATGCTAAATGGGTATCAGCATTGCATGTCTCTAATCCGGCTAACCCGGGTGGCCCACAGTTGGTAGCATGGCCCATGGCCTGCTGGGCGACCCAGTTAGATGGATCCAGAAGGGAGATCCATGACAGATATAGGAAGGCTACATGGGAGTTACCGACATACTCGGAGCCTCGGAGTACAAGACATGAAGACTAGTTAGTATTAGTGTAGGACTCTGTAACTTGTCCGACAAGGTCCTTTCCAGATAACCGTATGTTCTGATGCCTTTATAAACCGGACCTGTGGGAGCCTTAAGGGCACGATTCATAACACCCTCGCATAGAAAATCAATATATGTAACTCGGCGTATTGCCCTAATAGTGATTTATAGAAGGAGTAGAGTTCCACCACCATTGTGCGACTTGAACCTAGATAAGTTGTGTTACCTCGTACCCACCAACTCTCCGCCTTACGCCACATCTCTAAACACACTCTGTGAGGACCCCTCCATGGTGTACTCGTCAGCAATACCACGATAGAGGTCCTCTACCACTCCTTTTATAGGGGGAGCAGAAGCCCCCTCCTATGGCAACGGCCGAGGAGTTCCCCCACCTATCCCCTCATGATGGCTAGTGGACACTCCACTCAAAAATATGAAGAGCCATTTTCTCCCATTTATTCACCACTAAAAAATCAAGAGTCATTACATTAAAACCACTTTTAATTCACTTGATTTAATGCCACTCATTTAATGAACACTTCATTTAATGAATACATCAACAATTCAATCCCTTGAAATATTTCGATACACCAAACCTATTCCGGCAGATTTATCAGAACAATTCCTATGATTATCCAGTATTTTATCCTGCATTCCCTATCCACTTGCGTCGACTACCCTTAAGTGTGTATTCCTATAGGTTCGTGAACTAAATGGACATGATCAAGACTCTCTGCGATTAATAATCATTAGTGCGACCTAGAGATCTATAATGACTCCCACTAATTCAATGATGAGCTAGTGATCACGAGAACCTTTTTGACAGTAACCAATTCCTTTTATCTCACGATATTTTACTTGTCTGAGATCCGATCATTTGGTATCATCCATACGTAGTTCAATCTCGTTACCGACAAGAACTATTTTCACGTTCCCGTGATATAACATTCTTAGTGATCTTATCACTTGCTTGAAAGCTATGTTAATGTGATATCACCGAGAGGCCCTGAGTATATCTCTCTGTCATCAGGATGGACAAATCCCACTCTTGATCTACGAGCCTCACCAAATACTTTCCAAATATTCAATGACATCTTTATAATCACCCTATTATGGTGTGACATTTGATGGAATCAAAGTACTCATCCAGAGTTAGTGATTGACCAGATCTCATGGTCTAAGGATTAGATTTACTTCGAATGAGATAGCAATATAAACTTGAGGACATGATCGTATTACTAAATCTACTGTGGGTGAATGTTCATCACATCATTGTCTAATGACATGACCTTGTTATTAACAACATCCAATGTTCATGATTACGAAACCTTGATCATCAGTTAAACAACAAGCCAATGTAATGATAGGCATCACTAGGAACCTTCTATTTCCTTATTAAACAAAGCTCCCAGCTTCAGAGGAGGCGAACCTGAATTCGGGGTGCCTGTTCTTCCGTTTTCAATAATTTTGTGTCGGCTTCTCTGATCGAGGTAGCACTGCAAATACATCACAATAACCTCTTCAGGGTACGAACTATCCTAACACTGACAATGACGATGTCTCCTTTGTGTCGCTATTGCTAAAGGTCATGCTCATGCTCGTTGTTGCAGCAGAGTGGCTCTGGATGAATCCAATGGGTAAAAGTGCTATGAACATCGACCCAATACTCCTTCTTGGCATAAGAAAAAGTGAATCCTAGGAAAATTCCTGCATGGGAAGCTGGATGAGCTTTCTCCTCATGTCTTCAGCAGCAGTCGTGAAGTGAGGTGTCATTGGTTCGCACGCAGTCGACTATGATCCCAAAGACATCGCTGCTCTCGAAAAGACACAGCATGAACCTGAAATCGATACTCTTTGCAAAGTCCTTGAAATCATGAAAGGCAAACTAGACCATGGCCTCCACTCCACACTCCGCGAACCTCGTGGGTCACATGCCGAGATGGTAAAGCCAGCCTCCTTATAGTGCTTGGTAGCATAGAGTCTTCTCGACAAGGAGGTCGTCGATGAGAGGGTGGAAGAACATGTACTGCCACCCTGGGGTTCCACTTCCACCGAACTCGATGAACCTAAGGAATTCACTTGCAGCCCCTACAAACCTCTCCAATCTTCTAATATCCATGGTACTACTGCTACTTGAGCCATCGACTATAAAACTAGGTGGAACATATGCCTTTGGCAGGGACGTTTGCGTTTTAATATAGTCAAAGATAGATTGCAAGATCAGGATTAATTTGGTTGGGATATTGCCTTGTATGCTAAGGAATCTAAACAAAGTAGTTATCTAACTAAGGCAATATCCAACAATTGTATCATGTACAACTCATGGCAGAACATGTGCACACACGCGCGGTACCAACACGTACATGCACACAACACAATGTTTAACACCCTCCCTCAATTACAACTTACCTAAGTTGAAATTATGACAAAAAGTTGAGACATCAGTGTTGTAAACCCATCAACCACTTGATAACCTATGGGTACAAACCTGATATTTAGTGTCTTATTTGCAACTCCTTCACGAATAAAATAATAGTACACCCCAATATGCTTGGTGCTAGCATGAAACACTGGATTAGGTGACAAATACATGGCACCAAGATTATCACACCACAGAGATGCTGCCTTAGGATGACTAACACCAAGTTATGTTACTAAAGTTTGAATCCATATTACTTCAGCTATAGCATTAAATAGAGCCTTATATTCAGCCTCATTACTTGACCTTGACACTGTGGCTTGTTTGCATGCACTCTAGGATATGAGATTGCAGCCATGGAATGTTGCAAATCCTCCTATAGATCTTCTATCACCGGACATCCTCCTCAGTTGATACGTCGTAAACGTATCTATAATTTTTGATGTTCCATGCTTGTTTTATATCTAATTTCTTATGTTTTGTCCACACTTTGGAGTATTTTTACACATTTTCTAGAACTAACCTATTACCAAGATGTCACAGTGCCAGTTGCCTATTTTCTGCTGTTTTTGGTTTCAGAAAAGCTAGTAAGGAAATATTCTCGGAATTGGATCGGACAAAACCCAAAGTCAATATTTTACCCGAAGCAACACAGAGTCTGGAGGGCAGCCGAAGGGGGGCCACGAGGCGGCCACACCCTAGGGTGGCGCGACCAGCCCTAGGTGTGCAGCCACCTGGTGTGGGCCCCTCGAGGCTCCATCAACCTTGCCCTTCCGCCTATAAAATCCCCCGGGACGAAAACCCTAAGTAAACGATCAAAATTCCACGAAAGAGTTTATAGACGCTGTCATCTCCATCCCTAGATCAGGAGGGATCTGAAGCTCTTCCCGGCACCCTGCCGGAGGGGAGAGATCACCCTGGAGGCCTTTATCATCACCATGCCTGCCTCCGGTGTGATGCGTGAGTAGTTCATCCATGGACTACGGGTCCATGTAGTATCTAGATGGTTGGTTCTCCTCCTTTGTGCTACCATGTTTAGATCTTGTGAGCCCCGTTCATGACCAAGATCATCTATTTGTAATCTTACATGTTGTGTTTGCGAGGATTCGATGGATATTGAGATGCTATTTCAGATTGATTATTGATTCTTGTCTATGTTATTTGTGATCTTGCATGCTTTCCGTTGTTAGTAGCTATCTTGGCCAAGTAGATGCTAGCAACTCCAAGAGGGAGTATTTATGCTCGATAGTGGGTTCATGCCTCTAGTAATCTAGGGAAGTGACAGGAATCTCTAAGGTACTAGATGTGCTGTTGCTATTAGGGAGAAAATAGCAATCCTTTGTCCATGGGACAATTGTATTGTTTACTTTACACACTTTGCTTAATGCAATTATCTGTTGCTTGCAACTTAATACTGGAGGGGGTTCGGATGATAACCTGAAGGTGGATTATTAGTCATAGATGCAGTTGGATTATGATCTATGTATAATGTTGTAATGCCCAATCAAATCTCATAGGAGTCAAGATGATTAGTATATGCATGTATGCTTTCTCGGTGTTTGTTAATTGCCCCTTTGTAATTTGTTCACCCAACATGTCATCTATCTTAAGGAGAATCACCTCTAGTGAACTATGGACCCCGGTCCATTCTTTTACCATTAGTCTACCATCTATTTACTGTTTACTTTTTACTTTCTGCAAGCAATTACTATCTTCCACACAATACAATTAATCCTTTGTTTTCAGCAAAACCGGTGAGATTGACAACCTCACTTTAAGTTGAGGCAAAGTTCTGTGGTTGTGTTGTGCAGGATTCCAAGTTGGAAATAACACCTTGGAGTTGTTTCCTTGCTCCTACTGGTTCGATAACCTTGGTTTCATAACTGAGGGAATACTTGCTGCTGTGCTCATCATACCATCATCGTGGGGTTCCCAACGAGCTCGAATATATTTTGAGCCATCAAGCCTTTTTTCTAGCGCCGTTGCCGGGGAGTCAAGGACATCTTCAAAAGGGGAGTCCCTCATAACCAATCTCTTTACTTTGTTTTTTGTTTTGCTTAGTTTATTTCTGCTTTGTTTGCTTATCAAAAACACAAAATATTAGTTGTACTGGTTTGCTTCTTTATATCAAAAACATAAAAAAATTAGTTTCTATTTCTAGTTGCTATTATGTCTAGCATTGCTCCAATCACTATGTCGCCTGAGGAAATGATTTTTACTTTCAAACAAGGAATTGAAGAGAGTTTCAATGAAGCTTGGTCTAGAATCTCTGATTTACATGAAAAAACTGAACCTAAAATGACTCTAAGCTTGTTTCTTAGCAATTTCTACTTTGGAACTGTTCTTTGCTATAGATATGCTTTGGATGCTGTAGTGGGAGGAGATTTCCTCCAATGCAATGAGGGTGAAGCTTTTAATGCCATAAAAAAGTTGGTTGCAACATATGACTTGCCTAGCAAATCTGATTCCCCCATTACAAACATTATTGCTAGATTGAACACTCTTGAGACCAACACAGCTAGTTTAAAAGAATGCTATAACATGCATAGAGAGCATCGTGAATATGTTCCAATAAATTCTGAATATTCAAAATGTCTTCATATAGTAATAGTTGTTATAAATAATGAAACTTTTTATGCTCGTTGTGATATCATGTCTAAATTTTGTCTTATGCCTAAAGATGTCGATGAATCTTTAAATCTTTGGGAACTTTTTGAAGGGGGAGAAGAAATATCTCTTACTAATAATGCCAAAATATTACCCATTGGAATAGCTGAAGGAGTGTTTACAAAGATCCTAGGGAAAGTGGTGTCTACTGATTATCTTGTTATTGAATGTGTAGGAAAAGGACGAATTACACTTGGAAGATCCCTACTAAAATTCCTTGGAACAATAATAGATGTGGAAAAGGGCATCATGAATTTTTCTTCTCTACCAAAAGATCATATGTTCCCCAAGGATAAGGATAAAGGTAAGAAAGGTAGGGGCAATAAATTTGGTCTTAATGCTTCTTCATTTGAGAATACTTGATTCTTGCTTCTTATGCCTAGCTCAAAGGCGGTAAAGAAAAACACTTATTGGAAGATAACCCAAATTTTTAGTCAATAATTTTTTGTTTTATTTAGTCTTGGAAGTTATTTCCTCTGTAAAACCTCTCCTTATCCTTTTTGTGTGGTTTTTGTGCCAGAACCTCTAATGAGAGAGAAGTAAGGCTTGGGAAAGTTGCTGTCCCGAAACAGATTTTTGTGCTTCGCTGTAAAAATTCGTGAAAATTCTATGTATGTCGGATTGAGCTGTAATTTTTTGTGCTTCTGCCCCAGGTTGTTATCCAACTTTAGTTAGTTTAACACTTTTCGATTTGAGCAACAGAAGGTTTTCGAAAAAATTGGTTTTTACTTGCTGGTCTATTTTTGAAAGATTTCTACCATTATTTGCATTTGCCTCTTAACCTCTTTCTCTTTGAGTTCTCCTTGATCACTTGAACTTTTAAAAGGAATTGCTACAGTAGCTTGTGTTTTAATGGAAGTTTTACTTGTGTTGAAACTGAATTAAAGGACTTATTATCTTGAGTATACTAATGTTGCTAATGAAGATTGTGTGAAGTTTTGTATGAAAGAAATTTTAAAGTGTAGGGAAGAATAATGTGATAAGATGAAGTATGGACAAAACCTCAAGCTTGGGGATGTCACCCATGTCACCCCAAGAAATATTCAAGAAGTACAAGCATCAAAGCTTGGGAATGCCCAAGGCATCCCCTTCTTCATCCATAAAAATCTAAGGTTTCTTCCAAACACTTCATTTTTATTGTTTCATGCACAATTGTGTTGTTCTTCGAGCGTATTTGTTTTTGTTATTAGTTTTCATTTGCTTAGTTTGCTTAAATAAATTGGTTGGACCTCCACATTCATACATAGTTTAAAAGAAGTTGATTTCGATTGGAAAAGAGTCGGAAAGTTCATGCTTATAAGTGGTATAAAAGGAGCTTGTTTTTGACTATTACTTAGACTTATCATGTCATGCTTGATATTGCTTTGATTTTATGCTTAGTGATTATTGCTGTAGCATGACTTGTTACAAACAATTTAAATTGCTTAATGTGCCTTGAAAGAATCATGCGTTGTTTTAGCATATAAAAGCATAATATTGTGGTATTCTCCTTTGATGCTTTATTTGGGTTGACTTGGCGCATGCTCACACCATGTTAAGACTATACCAAGTCACCATAGCCTCTATGATCATTTAGTTTTCGACTTGTAATATCACTTTATGCTTTAATTAATAATGTTTTGTCGCTTTGCATGATTATGGCCATTATTCCTCTCTTAGTTGGTCGCTCCAAGTATTTTGCTAGCCTCCACATGTACCAAGTATGAGTTCCACTCGTGCATCCAACTCCAAATAAAACCAAGTTATTCCAAAGAGTCCACCATACCTACCTATTAGCATTATTGCTGTTCCAAGTATATTCATGTTTTTATCTACCTTCCAAATTAAACTTGTTATGTGAAAATTAGTGATTAAAGCTCTCAAGGACTTGATGGCACACTTTACTTTCTTGCACTTAATAAACTTGAACCATTGTGCCCATCTATGTTGCATATATGCTTGCATTTTGTAAGTTGTGAATTAGCAGAACCATGTTATCATGGGGAACACTTTCAACATTGCACTTTATTTAGTGGATATCATGTTCTTTTTCTTATGGATCCCGGCGGTGTGAAATGAAAGGGGAGCTTGTAAGGCTCATGGAGTTCATATATGTGTTAGAGAAATGCCTGGGCGACTGGTCTAACCCATGGCTAATCATGGTGGAAACCTGCAGCATAACCATAGTGAGAAATCTGTGAAGCATCCTCAATAAAAAAAGAAAAAAACCCTATGCAAATAGGAAAGAAAAAAAACCCTATGCAAAAAGGAAATAAAGGATCGCTGAGATGCTCATTGTTTTCTTGCCTTGTCATTTTGATATGCGAAAGCTTCCGTATCATCGGACAAGGGGTACCCCGTTGGCGGTTCTCTATGATACATATGTACTTACAATGACAAGAACTTACTTGTGACTAAAGTTGAGTAGCATGAGGAACGGTACTCATAAGTAAGGGGCATGAGACTTTCAGCTTATAACTTGTCAAGCATATCCTCATATTTGTTCACTTTAACCTTAATCACGTAAAGATGCTTATGATAGGGGCAATGAGAGCTGAAAGCTAATAAGTACCATAATTTTTGGAATCTCTTGATGAGACTTCAATCCCTGCTTCCTTCTATGAAGGGCCTTTCTTTTACTTTTATGTTGAGTCTCCATCTTCTATCTTTCTGCACCTATTGAGAGAGCATAGTGGTCATTCTTAGTTTAATGTGCATTGTCCCAAAACTTGTTGATTGATTCACAACTTTGATATTGCTTGTTCTTAAACTATTTGTATCTAGTCACCCTTATGAACTTTGAATGTGTCCTATGCATTTATGTTTTGCTACACTATGAGGGACAAGCTGAATACCATTATCATTATGTTTTCTATATGTGAAACAAACAAACATCTTTCAAAGCATTGTTATTCATGAATCTTTTGTTTGTACCTCTTCATGCTACAACATAGTTGCTATGTCTTATTGTTAGAACTATATCTTTCATGCTATGTTAAAGTACTATGATCCCAGCTATCAATGTTTTACAAATACCTTGATCAAGATTGTGATGGTGCATGTCACCTCAAAAATTAATCTTTTTTATCACTTACCTACTCGAGGACGAGCAGGAGTTAAGCTTGGGGTTGTTGATACATCGTAAATGTATCTATAATTTTTGATTTTCCATGCTTGTTTTATATCTACTTTCTTATGTTTTGTCCACACTTTGGAGTATTTTTACACATTTTCTGGAACTAACCTATTAACAAGATGCCACAGTGCTAGTTGCCTGTTTTTTGCTGTTTTTGGTTTCAGAAAAGCTAGCAAGGAAATATTTTTGGAACCCGGAGGGCAGCCAAGAGGGGCCACGAAGCAACACGGAGTCCGGAGGGCAGCTAGAGTCAATATTTTACCCGAAGCAACACGGAGTCCGGAGGGCAGCCAAGGGGGGCCACGAGGCGGCCACACCCTAGGGTGGCCCGGCCAGCCCAGGGTGTGCCGCCACCTAGTGTGGGCGCCTCGAGCCTCCACCGACCTTGCACTTCCACCTATAAAAGCCCCCTGGGACGAAAACCCTAAGTACCTGATCAAAATTCCACGAAATAGTCTATACCACAATCATCTCCATCCCTAGATCGGGAGCAATCTGAAGCTCTTCCCGGCACCCTTCCAGAGGGGAGAGATCACCCTGGAGGCCTTCTTCATCACCATGAGTGCCTCCGGTGTGATGCGTGAATAGTTCATCCCTAGACTACGGGTCCATGTAGTAGCTAGATGGTTGGTTCTCCTCCTTTGTGCTACCATGTTTAGATCTTGTGAGCTCCATTCATATGTTATTTGTGATCTTGCATGCTTTCCGTTGTTAGTAGCTATCTTGGCAAAGTAGATGCTAGCAACTCCAAGAGGGAGTATTTATGCTCGATAGTGGGTTCATGCCTCTAGTAATCTAGGGAAGTGACAGGAATCTCTAAGGTACTAGATGTGTTGTTGCTACTAGGGAGAAAACATCAATCATTTGTCCATGGGACAATCGTATTGTTTACTTTACACACTTTGCTTAATGCAATTATCTGTTGCTTGCAACTTAATACTAGAGGGTCTTCGGATGATAACCTGAAGGTGGATTATTAGTCATAGATGCAGTTGGATTACGGTCTATGTATAATGTTGTATTGCCCAATCAAATCTCATAGGAGTCAAGATGATTAGTATATGCATGTATGCTTTCTCGGTGTCTGTCAATTGCCCCGATATAAT
Organism: Avena sativa; assembly: GCA_916181665.1. NCBI lineage: Eukaryota > Viridiplantae > Streptophyta > Magnoliopsida > Poales > Poaceae > Avena > Avena sativa. The sequence continues at coordinate 418,738,391 of OV702289.1, read as the reverse complement.
TTGTTCACCCAACATGTCATCTATCTTAAGGAGAATCACCTCTAGTGAACTATGAACCCGGTCCATTCTTTTACCATCAATCTACCATCTATTTACTGTTTACTTTTTACTTTCTGCAAGCAATTACTATCTTCCACACAATACATTTAATCCTTTGTTTTCAGCAAAACCGGTGAGATTGACAACCTCACTGTAAGTTGGGGCAAAGTTATGTGGTTGTGTTGTGCAGGATTCCAAGTTGGAAACAACACCTTGGAGTTGTTTCCTTGCTCCTAGTGGTTCGATAACCTTGGTTTCATAACTGAGGGAAAACTTGTTGTTGTGCTCATCATACCTTCCTCTTGGGGTTCCCAACGAGCTCGAATATATTTTGAGCCATCACCAATCTACATCAGAAAAATTACTGACCACTGTAGACTCAGACTTTACAATTTTGAGCCCAAAAGAGACAATAAACTTCAAATATCGAAGAATCATTTTTACTAATGTCCAGTGTAGAGTTATTGAAAAATGCAAAACTGACAAACTTTGTTAATAGAGAAATAAATATCTGGCCTGGTTAAACTGACATACTGAAGTGATCTAACAATACTCTTGTATCGTGTGGCATCAACATCACTAAGAGGTTCCCCATGAGAGACATATAATTTTTTGGATATAGAAAGAGGGGTGGTAACAACTTTATAGTCTCCCTTGCCAACACACTTTAATACATCCTAAATATAATTGCCTTGAGATAAAGAAATTAATGGGGTTCGTTGCATGGAAAACAAAAAAATTCTACGATTACAACTGCCAAGATTGTATCTAGGTGACACTTGTAATAGTTTCAAAAGGACTCACCCTTGAAGATCATAAGCGGGATAATGTTCCCGCAAACAAATGTGGATGTTGTAGATTGTACACAAACATCCTCAAGGACGTGAAGACGATCAGCTCCCTAAAGGGGCAACACATATGTAATCGGTCACATGTTCGGTGTGCCGGCGACCTCCGTCCCTTGCTCTAGTTGGGCAGCGGATGTAGGGGATCCTTGGGAATTACAGCAGCACTACGATATGGTGGTGGTGGTGGAGAAGATCTTGAACAGGTCATAGCCTAAGCACCATGATCATGGCAATGGAAAAGGCTAGTAAGGGGAGGAAGATGCCAACCAAAGGGCATATGAGAGGGAGAAGGAATGAGTGAGAGAGGAGGTGCTCCACCCCTCCTTTTATAGGGGGAAGGGGCAGCCCCCTCCTATGGCCAGCGGCCAAGGATTTTCCACACGTCTCCCCTCATGATGGCTAGTGAACACTCCACTCAAAAATATGAAGAGCCATTTTCTCCCAATTATACTCCACTAAAAAATCAAGAGTCATTCCATTAAAACCACTTTTAATTCACTTGATTTAATGCCACTCATTTAATGAACACTTCATTTAATGAACACTTCATTAATTGAAAACTTCATTTAATGAACACATCAACAATTCAATCCCTTGCAATATTTCAATACACCAAAACTATTCTGGCAGATTTATGAGAACAATTCCTGTGATGTCCAGTATTTTATCCTGCATTCCCCATCCACTTGCGTCGACTACCCTTAAGTGTGTGTTGCTACGGGTTCATGAACTAAGTGGAGATGATCGAGACTCTCTCCGATCAATAATCATTAGTGGGACCTAAAGATCCATAATGACTCCCACTAATTCAACTATGAGCTAGTGATCACGAGAACCTTTTTCGTAGTAACCAATTCCTTTTGTCTCGCGATATTTTACTTGTCGGAGATATGATCATATGGTATCTTTTGTACTTAGTTCAATCTCGTTACCAACAAGTACTATTTTCTCGTTCCTGTGATATAACATTCTTAGTGATCTTATCACTTGCTTGCAAGCTATGTTAATGTGATATCACCGAGAGGGCCTTGAGTATATCTCTCCGTCATCAGGATGGACAAATCCCACTCTTGATCCACGAGCCTCAACAAGTACTTTCCAAATACTCAATGACATCTTTATAATCACCCTAGTACGGAGTGACATTTGATGGAATCAAAGTACTCATCTAGAGTTAGTGATTGACGTGATCTCATGGTCTAAGGATTAGAGTTACTTCAAATGAGATAGCAATATAAACTTGAGGACATGGTTGTTTTGCTAAATCTACTATGGGTGAATGTTCATCACATCATTGTCTAATGACATGACCTTGTAATTAACAACATCCAATGTTCATGATCAGGAAACCTTGATCGTCAATTAATCAACAAGTCAGTGTAATGAGAGGCATCACTAGGAACCTTCTATTTGTTTATTAAACAGAGCTCCCAGCATCAGAGGAGCCAAACCTGAATTCGGGTTGCCTATTCTTTGTTTTTAGTAGCTTTCTATCAGCTTCTCTGCTAGAGGTAGCACTGCAAATACATCACAATAAGCTCTTCAGGGTATGAACTAGCCCGACACTAACAATGACGATGCCTACTTTGTGTCACTATTGCTAAAGGTCATGCTCATGCTTGTTGTTGCAGCAGAGTGGGTCGGGACAAAGCGAAGGGGTCAAAGTGTTGTGAACATCAACCCAGTACTCCTTCTCGGTGTAAGGAAAACGTGACTCCTAAGAAAATTCCTGTGTGGGAAACTCGATGATCTCTTTCCTCACGTCTTCAGCAGCAGTCGTGAAGTGAGGTGTCGCTGATTCGCAAGCAGTCGACTATGATCCCAAAGACGTCGATGCTCTCGGAAAGACACATCATGAACCTGAAATTGATACTCTTTGCAGGGTCCTTGAAATCATGAAAGGTGAACTAGACCATGGCCTCCACTCCGCGCTCTCACGAACCTCGTGGGTCGCATGCCCAGATGGTAAAGCCGGCCTCCTTATAGTGCTTGGTAGCATAGAGTCTTCTCGGCAAGGAGGTCGCCGACGAGAGGGTGGAAGAACATGTACTACCGCCCTGGGGTTCCACTTCCACCGAACTCGATGAACCTAAGGAATTCACTTGCGGCCTCTACAAACCTCTCCAATCTTCTAATATCCATGGTACTACTGCTACTTGATCCATCGACTATAAAACTAGGTGGAACGTGTGCCTCTGGCAGGGACGTTTGCGTTTTAATATTGTCAAAGACAGATTGCAAGATCAGGATTGATTTGGTTGGGATATTGCCTTATATGCTAAGGAATCTAAACAAAGTAGTTATCTAACTAAGGCAATATCCAACAACTGTATCATGTACAACTCACGACAGAACATGTGCACACACGCGCGGTACCAACATGTACATGCACACAACACAATGTTTGACACCCTCCCTCAATCACAGCATACCTAAGTTGAAATTATGACAACAAGTTGTAATTTTTCAACAGACATCAGTGTTGTAAACCCATCAACCACTTGATAACCTGTGGGTACAAACCTGATATTTAGTGGCTTATTTGCAACTCTTTCATGAATAAAATAATAGTACACCCCAATATGCTTGGTCCTAGCATGAAACACTGGATTAGGTGACAAATACATGGCACCAAGATTATCACACCACAGAGATGCTGCCTTAGGATGACTAACACCAAGTTTTGTTACTAAAGTTTGAATCCATATTACTTCAGCTATAGCATTAACTAGAGACTTATATTCATCCTTAGTACTTGACCTTGACACTGTGGCTTGCTTGCGTGCACTCCAGGAGATGAGATTGCATCCAAGGAACATTACAAATCCTCCTATAGATCTTATATCACCTGGGCATCCTGCCCAGTCTACATCAGAAAAAGTACTGACCACTGTAGACTCATACTTTACAATTTTGAGGCCAAGAGAGCTGGTAAACTTCAAATACCAAAGAATTCTTTTTACAACTATCCCATGCAGAGTTATTGGTGCATGCAAAACCTGACAAACTTTGTTAATAGAGAAATAAATATCTAGCCTGTTTAAAGTGACATACTGAAGTTCTCTAACAATAGTATCGTGTGGCATCAACATCACTAAGAGGTTCCCCATGAGATAGAGATAATTTTTCGGATGTAGAAAGAGGGGTGGTAACAGCTTTACAGTCCCCCATGCCAACATGCTTTAATACATCTGAAATATACTTGGATTGAGATAAAGAAATTGATGTCGTTCGTTGCATGGAAAACAAAACAATTCCTATGGTTGGAACTACAAAGATTGAATCTAGGCGACACTTGTAATGGTTTCAAAAGGACTCACCCTTGAAGACCGCCAGTGGGATAATGTTCCCGCAAACAAATGTGGCTATTATAAACTGTACATGACCATCCTCAAGAACGTGAAGATGATCAGCTCCACAAAGGGGCAGCTCCTCCATAATTGGTCACATATTTTGTGTGCCGGCGACCTCCATCCCTTGCTCTAGTTAGGCAGCGGAAGTAGGGGATCCTTGGGAACTCTAGCAGCACTACAACATGGTGGTGGTGGTGGTGGAGAAGATCTTGAACAGGGCTTAGCCTAAGCACCGTGCTCGTGACAATTGACAAGCCTAGTAAGGGGAGAAATATGCCAACCAAAGGGCATACGAGAGGGAGAAGGAATGAGTGAGAGAGCAGGTGCTCAACCCCTCCTTTTATAGGGGTAAGGGGCAGCCCCCTCCTATGGACAGTGGCCAAGGAGTGCCCCCACCTCTCCCATCATGATGGCTTACTTCACTCAAAAATATGAAGAACCATTTTCTCCCATTTATTCTCCGCTCAAAAATCAAGGGTCATTCCATTAAAACCACTTTTCTTTCACTTGATTCAGTGCCACTCATTTAATGAACACTGCATTTAATGAACACATCAACAATTCAATCCCTTGCAATATTTCAATACATCGAAACTATTCCGGTAGATTTATCAAAACAATTCCTGTGATGTCTAGTATTTTATCCTGCGTTCCCTATCCACTTGCGCTGACTACCCTTAAGTGTGTATTCCTACGGGTTCATGAACTAAGTGGACATGATTGAGACTCTCTCCGATCAATAATCATTAGTGGGACCTGGAGATCCATAATGACTCCCACTAATTCAACGATGAGCTAGTGTTCTCGAGAACCTTTTTCGTAGTAACCAATTCCTTTTGTCTCACGATATTTTACTTGTCTGAGATCTGATCATTTGGTATCATCCGTACCTAGTTCAATCTCGTTACCGAGAAGTACTATTTCCTCATTCCTGTGATATAACATTCTTAGTGATCTTATCACTTGCTTGAAAGCTATGTTAATGTGATATCACTGAGAGGGCCCTGAGTATATCTCTCCATCATCAGGATGGACAAATCCCACTCTTTATCCATCATGAGACTCATAAAGTACTTTCCGAATACTCAATGACATCTTTATAATCACCCTATTAGGGTGTGACATTTGATGGAATCAAAGTACTCACCCAGAGTTAGTAATTAACGTGATCTCATGGTATAAGGATTAGAGTTACTTTGAATGAGATAGCAATATAAACTTGAGGACATGATCGTATTGCTAAATCTACTGTGGGTGAATGTTAATCACATCATTGTCTAATGACATGACCTTGCTATTAACAACATCCAATGTTCATGATCAAGAAACCTTGATCATCAGTTAATCAACATGCCAGTCTAATGAGAGACATTACTAGGAACATTTTTCTTCTGTCTATTAAGCACACATGTATTAACGTTTCCTGTTAACACAATTATAGCATGAGAAATAAAATCTATTATAAACCTAGAATAAGATAATAACCATTTATTATTGCCTCTCGGGCATATTCCTTTCAGTCTCCCACTTGCACTATAGTCAAGAATCTAGTTTTACATAGCCATGAATCTAACACCCATAGAGTCTGGTGCTTATGTTTTGCCCTTAAGAGAGCTTTAGTCAACGAGTCTACAATGTTCAGATCAGTGTCTACTTTGCAAATCTTTATACCACCATCTTTGACATGTTCCCGGCTGGAGTGGAATCGACCCTTGATATGATTGGAATTCTTGTGAGACCTTGGTTCCTTAGCATTGGCTATGGTACCATTGTTTTCACAATAGATAACCATTGGATCCAAAGCACATGGAACCACACCTAGTTCAGAAATGAACACCTTCATCCAAACTGGTTCCGCCACTGCTACTCAAGTAGACATATACTCTGCCTCCAATGAGGATCTTGCCACCACAGGTTGCTTGGAACTCCTCCAACGCACCGCTCCTCCATTCATAAGAATTATATATCCGGATTTTGACTTAGAGTCATCCTGATCGGCGTCAAAGCCAACATCAATGTAACACTTTGCGACGAGCTCTTCTTCACTGCCATAGATGAGAAACATATATTTGGTTCTTCTTAAGCACTTAAAGATATTCTTGACCGCCTTCTAGTGTTCCAAACCTAGATTAGATTGGTACCTGCTAGGAAAACTAATAGCATGTGCTACATCTGGTCTTGTACACAACATAGCATACATAAGAGAGCCTATGGCTGAGGCATAGGGGACATTGACCATCACTTCTCTATCTTCTGCCGAAGCTGGACTCTGAGTCTTGTTCCAAGTTGTACCTTGCAACATAGGTAAGAACCCTTTCTTACTTTCATCTATTTTGAACCTTTTCAGAATCTTGTCAAGGTATGTACTCTGTGATAGTCCAATTAAGTGTCTTGATCTATCTCTATAGATCTCGATGCCTAAAATATAGGTAGCTTTGCCAAGGTCCTTCATTGAAAACCTACTATTTAAGTAATCCTTTTATGCTTTTCAAAAGATCTATATCATTTGCAATCAATAATATGTCATCCACATATACTATCATAAATGCTACAGAGATCCCACTCATTTTCTTGTAAATGTAAGCCTCTCCTATAGTTTGGACAAATCCAAACCGTTTGATCACCTCATAAAAGCGTAGATTCCAATTTCGGGATGCTTGCTTCAGTCCATAAATGGAACGCTGAAGTGTGTATACCTTGTCAGCATCCTTAGGGTCGATAAAACCTTTGGGTTGCATCATATAGAACTCTTCATCAATGTTTCCATTAAGGAATGATGTTTTGACATCCATCTACCAGATTTCACAATAAAAAAATGCAGAAATTGCTAACATAATCCTAACAGACTTTAGCATCACTACGAGCAAGAAAGTCTCATCTTAGTCAACTCCTTGAATTTTTCAGAACCCTTTCGTGACAAGTAGTGATTTATAGATGGTTACATTATCATCAGCGTCAGCTTTCTTTTTGAAAATCCATTTATTCTCAACGGTCATGAGGTAAGTCCACCAAAGTCCAAACTTGGTTTTTGTACATGGATCCCATCTCGGATTGCATGGCTTCAAGCCATTTGTTGGAGTCCAGGCTCATCATCGCTTCTTCATATGTCGCAGGGTCATTGCTTACATCTACCATGAAATTTAAGATTGGATCACTATATAGTTCAGGAGTTGTACGTATCCTGCCCGACCTACGAGGCACGGTAGTGGTCTCTTCTGGAGTTTCATGATTCTCATCATTAGTTCCCTCTTCACTCGATGAAGTCACCACTAGAAAATTTTCCGGTGCTGTGATACTCGCCACTTCAGGAAGAGGAGGTTCAGTAACCTCGTCGAGTTATACCTTTCTACTACTCACACCTTTCGAGAGAAACTCTTTCTCCAGAAAGGATCCATTATTGGCAACGAAAACCTTGCCTTCGGATCAGGATAGAAGGTATACCCAATTTTTTCTTTAGGCTATCCTATGAAGACGCATTTTTCCGCTTTGGGTTCGAGCTTATCATGCTGAAGTTTCTTCACATAAGCATCGCAACCCCAAACTTTTAGAAATCATAGCTTAGGTTTGTGACCAAACCATAATTCATATGGTGTCATTTCAACAGATTTTGATAGTGTCCTATTTAAAGTGAATGCAAATGTCTCTAATGCATGACCCCAAAATGACAGTGGCAAATTGGTAAGGGACATCATAGATCGCACCATATCTAATAAAGTTTGATTATGACGTTTGGATAAACCATTTTGATGTGGTGTTCTAGAGGGAGTGAGTTGTGAAACAACTCCACATTGTCTCATGTGCATGCCAAACTGGTAACTAAGATACTCTCCTCCATGATCGGATCGTAGAAATTTGATCTTTCTGTTACGATGATTTTCTATTTCACTCTAGAATTCTCTGAACTTCTCAAATGTTTCAGATTTGTGTTTCATCAAGTAAATATACCTATATCTACTTAAATCATCTGTGAATGTCATAAAATAACGATATCCATCGTGTGCTGACACACTCATTGGACCACATACATCAGTATGTATTATTTCCAATAAGTTGGGCGCCCGCTTCGTTGTTCTGAAAAACGGGGTTCTAGTCATCTTGCCCATAAGGAATGGTTCACATGTATCAAATGATTCATAATCAAGTGATTCTAGTAGTCCATCAGAATGGAGCTTCTTCATGCGTTTAACACCAATATGACCCAAACGGCAATGCCACATATATTGTCGTTGTATGTGAAACGGCAGTGCCTAAACAGGCTAGATAGAGGTGTGGGGACTGGCAGGAAAGCTATGACGGTGTTCACAGGAGGGATTGGATACGAGCCAATGTAGCGAGACGCGGGAAGTACCCATGTTTGGGGCCCTCATGAGGAGGTAACACCCCTACTCCAGCCGATCTGACTATGGGATGATCAACACAAGAACTGCAAAGTGCTCCTCGAGTTGTATGAGTATTATCTGTCCAATTGAGTCCAACCCTTGCTACAAGATACCTGCTCCCCCTTATATAGGCGTGGGGCAGCGGTTATGTTGGATAGGCTGGCTATCGGGTCCGATAGGTGGGCCCCATCCGGCTGGTCATCTACAGTGCCACAGAGTGGTGGTCTTGTCGACAGTATCCGCCGTGCGAGGTCTCGTAGGTATAGTGAGCATCATGCAAGCCGTTGGGAGCATGGCGTCAGCAATCAGGCACTATACCCCCATCAGCTACAAAGTCATCGGCATGGGCCTCGTCCTCTATCTCCTTTACGTCCCGTTTGTAGACTAGGGTGTACCATGTTGTGCCGCACGTTGCTCTGTACCTCTTCTACCTTGACTCCATCCGGCTAGGATTGTCTAACCGGACCAGCACCTCGGCGGTCTTGCTTTTCTGGCTGGTTGGTGTGCTGGCTTGCTTTGGTCTGGATTCCTCTTTGTGCCTTGTCTAGTGCTTCCGTTAGGCTAGGCCCCGCCAGCCGTCCGTAACCTGCGCCGCCTTGTTCTTATCCGGCTAGCCTACCCGGGGGTCATCCCCCCAACGCTAGCCCCCGAGCGCATGTGGATTTCTCCCTTGGGTGAAATGTGTATGCGCTCCTCTTCCAATTTGAATTCTTGCCCGATTGACATATGACGGTTGATATGTCCCGGTGGCATCACTTCTAACACAAGCCACACCCGCACGTTCCCATCATTACACTGCCACGCATAGCGATGCGTCCCGTCGCATTGGGAACCGATGTCTGGCGCCTCGGGGCCCGCCCCCGATCTTCTATGCGTGCGACGCCTGCACACGAGATCCAGAGTGGTGGGTGCGGGTGTGGCACGTCCCAAGGGGCGCCACGCGGCACACCGGACGGTTGCCCTCCCTTGGGGTTATATAGTGCCCCAAGGGGCAGTTCCCCCACCCGTGCTCATTCTCCCCTCTTCTTGCTCTCGTCATCCCTCTTGCGCGGTGCCCTCTTCTGCCAGTGTACTCGCCGCACTGCCCGTTCTTGGTTGTCGGTGCCGATGGGCCCTCGCTTCTCTATGCTCGTGATGATGGAGGAGGAAGTGATGGCGGCGGCTCAGGGAGCCTGGTGCGGCTCATCGGTGATAGAGGAGCAGATCGCCAAGTACTGCGCCTCGTGGGTGCTTTAGCCGGAGTCAGAGGTGGCGGTGCGCCTCACGCTAGCGGAGGGAGAGTTGCCGCACCCGCTGGAGGGTGAGAGCATCATCTTCCTCTCCCACCTAGCGCGTGGCCTCTCTCTTCCGGCGAACCCATTTCCGCTCACCTTCCTTGCCTTCTTCCACCTCCGGCTGCATCATCTCGTTGCTAATGCCATCGGCATCCTTGCACACTTCGTGGCATTCTACGAGTGCTACCTCGGGATCCGGCTGGATCTCGGGGTCTTCTGTCGTCTCTTCCTCATCTAGGCCCATGTCTAATTCTCCAATGGCCCGCTCATTCCTTGCGGAGGCACCTCCATCTACTCCCGCGCATAGACTGGCTACCGCAAATTCCGGCTGCATGACACTGTGAAGCTCTAGCAGCAGTCGTACTTTTACTTATGCAACCTGATGGATCAAGACTGAATCAACCTCCCGGCCTTCCAGGACATGGAGTCCAGCCGGCTCCAGTGGGACTTGAAGATTCACGACTCTAAGACAGAGTCGGACATGATGCTGAAGTGGATGAGGGATCTCGTCATGGCCGGATTAACCGGCCTGGACATCACCCTCAGCTTGATGTCCCGGCTGATGATGCCACTCTAGAAGTGTCCCCACAAGATGTGCTACTAGTTGGGCCGGCTCGACACGACCCGGCTCTCCCGTCGCAATCCTCGCTTCTCCAACCTCTAGGAGTGGGTGTGGATATTCACCAAGGAGAAGCTAGAGGAGGGCTGGACCTTCGGGCAGGCACCATATACGTGCAACAACCACGCCCCCCAGGTGAGCATTTTTTCATCCTTGTCCTTTCCCTTTCCGGTTTTGCGTTTATCCGGCTGACATTGTTCGTCTCTGTAGCAACTTTTTGCCTACATCATGCAGGAGGAAGGCAACTCCCCTCTCCAGTCATCTACCCCTGACCTGTCGGAGCCACGTGCGCGGTGATCCAGCGAGGACTCTGATGGCGAGGGTGATGTCCTCCCCAACCAGAATGATGACCTCGCGAATGACCCTCACGGGCCTATCGTCGATGAAGCTGAGGCTGCCCGGCCCCTAAAGCGAGTCAGTGCCGAGCGGCGGATGGCGAGCCCAGCCGGTCCATGGCGGGGATGGCAGGTCTAGTCAGCCCATGGCGGCGGAGGAGCCGATGTCCAAGAGGAGCCGCACTGGCACCCCAAGGATGAACCAAGGCAGATGCAAGAAGACGGTGCCTCCCATGGTCCAGGCGTAAGCCTCCCTTCTTCCCTTGGTAGATTTTACGTCTTTCTTCTTGTCTCTTGCTTCTTTTGCCTTTCTGGCTCTAATTGTGCATGTAATCCCTTGCATATCGCCCTTATCTCCTTCAGCGTGGCGAGCCTTGCGCGCGCATACACCACCTCGCCGCCTCACAACCCGCTTGTCGACCCAGCTGCCACCTCCGTAGCCGTACCTTCTCCCCCGCAAGAGAATCGGCCGCCACGCCGTGAGGATCCGGCTGACGCAATCGGCAACAGTGCTGATGCCCAGCCGGCCATCACGACTTAGCCGGACACCGCTACGCCGAGCCCGGGTAGTGGCGAGGGATCCTCCGCGGGGGCGAGTGTCAACACCCGGATTTTTAATCCCAGATGCCTGTTATGCCATACCTCGCAATACCAAGATTACCATTTTTGCCAGACATAATAGATTAGATATCACAGTACATCATCCATTACAAACCATAATAAGGTCTTACACAAATAAGGGATCTCATGATCTAGTCTTAATACAAATCAAGCAGCGGAAAGAAACGAAGTAGGGGCTCCATCTTCAGAGTCACAGGCAATGCTGGCGATGGGAGATGATCCTAGTTGTCATAGACGTCCTGCTATCCATCATCCTGATAGTCCTCCTCATAGTCTAGCCACGGGAATAGCCAGGGACAAAGCCATGAGTACTCTTTAAGTACTCCCAAACTATCACTGACAAGTTTGGTAGTTCTAGTAGGAATCTTAAGCTCTAGGTTTATTTGCAAAAGGCCAGATTTATCTAAACTGAGTTTAGAAGTAAAGAAAACTAAGTTAATGTTCTAAATCACTTAAGTGGGAACCTAGTTTTCATATCCACAACCCTGTTGTGGTCAAGTCAAAATCATAGTTCACTTCACAAGTCATTTTGAAAACATCTGACGACGGAACAGTATGGCCACTCCAACTGTCCATGACCGCGGACGCGGCTATTCGAATAGTTTGACACTCTGCAGAGGTGGTACACTTTCACCACAAAATTCGATACATCCGTTAGGGATAACCCTGAATCATCATACTTAGTATGCGGATAATCAATCATAACCTTTCAATTACACACTCTTGTATAGGCACCTCCCCTATGAGCTTGGCCTCCCAGCCATGGCCATCTGCCATCCTGGGCACTGCATAGGTGGACATTCACACTCATGAGGTAGCCTCAGCTCAACCTCTTCCACGAGGGAACCCATACTAAGGCATATAAACTTCCAGCTAAGCCCTACCCAATTCGGGTATTGTGGTTGTACGGTAAAATTGGAATCGTATCACATCCGAACCCAACCATCAGTTTTTATAAAAGGGCTAAGGCTCATGCCTCAACATTTTCATCATCAAATCATGTTGTGTTTCTCAACACATGTCAAAACATTTCAATAGAATGAATCATCATTCCAAGGTTTTCATAATCATTTTCACTAAGTATTCCCATCTAAAGTGATCAACATTTATGCTTAGCACTAGCCACTAAAGTTAAGAGTGTTCACTAATGAGGGGTGCTAATCTCCAATCTCATGCCATGGAATGACATCTAAGTATAACTAGTTAGGCCTAGTTTTATACACTTTATGCTATATATCCTATTTTTCCAATAATCATAAAGCACTAACTAAAAGTAAAGAACTTTGGTAAGTAAAAAGAATAAAGCTTGCAAGTAAAACTTGGGATTGGTATAAATCAAAGGTATATAACCAAGCATGCCTAATGCATCTTGCTTAGGTTATCTTGCAATTAGTGATGGCTTGCCTTGACTAGAGCAGTGGTTGAAGTTTTCTTCTTCTTCTTCTTGGTAGTACTCCTCCTCCTCGTATCCCGGATTAGTAGTATCGTCTATAAATGAATACGGGGTACACAATCACCAAAAAATACTTAACTAATTATATTTAGCACACAAAGGCTCACACTTTATGATCTAGCATCATCACAATCATCACATGAATTAAAGACTTAATCTTATTTATCTTATTTTAGAAAAGTAATTTCTACTCACTGAAAAATACTTAAGATTTAATATTCTCCAATTAAGATATGGGATCATGTTGACACATGTCATCACAACATATTCTAATACATGGGAATGTTATTTAAAGTGTTGGTCATACTTTATTAACTTTAAGATTGCCATTTAATAGAATTAAAGTGACTAGAAATACCTATATAGCATTATTTTGGTACTAGTCCAATGTCACTGCATGCAAACCTAAATATTTTTACATATCTAGATAGATCTTGTTAAATGTGATTTTTGAGAGTTGGAATCAACTCAAAAGCATGTATGGTTGATTTTTGAAAATTGTTTGAAGTTGAAAAAGTCTCTGTTTATTATTTTTGTTATAGGTGATCTCTAACTCCAAATGATTTGCATCCAACGGGCTTGGATAGATAATTTAAATACCTTTTTAAAAAAATTGGAATCATGCAATTTGGTTCACTGAATCTCTTTGAATTGATTTTTGAATCTACTGAAAGAATGTGGTTTTAACTAAATTGGAAAATCCTTATGTGAATTCACAGGCGTGCGCAGGAAACTAAACGGGCCGGCCCAATATGCACAGCACAGCGCAGTGGGATGCTGTAGGGGGTCCACTAGTCAGTGACTCAAACTAACCGAAATAGTATCGTGCACTCTAGGCCCTACGATTAAAAGATGATCCAACGGCTGCAGTTCATCATCGATGACGAACAGCTCCAGCGAGGTCTAAACCCTAACATGGCAGTGGGGGTCATGTGGGGCTCACCTGGGCTCCATCTAGGGTCGGCGATGGGGGCGAACGGTGTTGTCAACGATGATGGTTCGAATGGTGGCCGTGGCAGCTCCTGGGGCAGCTTCAATCACGATGCCCTTCTCCTTCTGCAGCGGCGGGCTCTGGCCAAATTTCGGCAAAGAGGCACTTGCCTTGCTCCGGGGAAGGGTGTGGGAGGCTCAGTGAGGAGTGGGGAGTGTGTTGGTGTGGACAATGGAGGCGGAGGGGCCTCTATTTATACACCAGCGAAGGGACATGGTGGCATGGGTGTGGGCTCGTCGGTGACGATGATACAGGTGGATAGCAGCGCGGCTGAGGGTAGGGGCGGTGTGGTGTTCCCTGGTGGTCGTCACTAGCTTAATGGCGAGGCACGGGGCGGTCTAGGTTGGTCGGGTGCGTGCGGTGCTCTGCGCGGGAGAGGCGGTGTTCGAGACGGCGCACGAGTGCTACGGGTCGCGCGGCGGTGAACGGGGGTGTCTGGGAGGTGGCTGTGATCATGGCGAGTGTGCGTGTGCATGTAGAGAGCGAGGCACGGTCTGTGCAAGTCGGTCAGGTGTGGTGCTCTGGCGCGCTCTCAGCACGGCGCAGAGAAACTGGGTGCGCGCTGCTGGGGTGGTCCAAGGCCTGGCTGTGGGCAAGTGTTGGACAGGAGGTGGCGGTGGACGGTGGCGTGTTTGGTGCGTGTCATGGGCGAGGGCGGCGTGGCCTCTGGTGCTCTTTCCATAGTCGGCTAGCGAGTGTGGCTTCGAGCGGCGGCACACTGGTGCAAAATGGCTAAGGGGGAGCGTGTCTGGTGCAGCTAGACACTGGGGGAGACAGGGGAGTGAAGAGGGAACCATTTGGTCGAGTGATCACTGCTCAAACAGTGAAGTTAGGGAGTGTATTAATTTGTGTCTACAAGGCATTTGTCTTAATGGCCGCAAGAATTTGAATTTGGAATTTTTGAATGAATTTTGGTGAGTGTTTGAATCTTATGCTTGAGTGTCTATGGTGTCTTGGAGAAGTCAAGTGGAATTGATTTGGATGGTTTTTGCAAAATGGTGATCTTACCATATGAACTAGATTCAAATTTAAACTGTCCTTTAAATAGATTTGCAAATAGTTTCTCTAAGTTTGTAAAGTGGGCTTGGTTTCACTTTTACTTGGTATAGCAAGGGATGAAAAGAAATGGAATTGTTTCTGTTAGAAATTCTCTTCTAGGAACACTCAAAGTGGCCTAGTGGTTAACTTTGGCAAAAATGACCATTTGATCTTTTTATTCATATTTGATTTCTTTTTCTTTTGATTTTGTTTGTAATTGGCCTAGATGTTGTAGTATTCATCATTAAACCATTTCTTATCATTTGTAGCAATCAAGCATGGCAAATTCACTCAATTCTACACTAATGCAGAACACACATGCATTCATATAGATTTTTGGAATAAAAGGTTTTGTTAACCCTAATTTTGGGTGATTAGAACTTGATAAACATGATTAATGTTTTTGGGGTGTTACAGCGAGGGAAGATGTGGCCGGCAAGCAGCTGGTTATCGTGGCAGACGACAACTCTGACGGGAAGTCGGGGGAGGAGTGGCGTGTCGTGCTCCGGGAGGCCAAGGAGTCTCTGACTGCCAACATAGTCGGCCAGCCGGCTCCCTCTGCCGTGTCCTTGGCTAATCTGGCCTCTAGCCTCAAGGTGGAACTAAAGGAGGTCCTACTCCTTGAGGCCTCGCTTAGGGCTAGCCGGACACTAGAGCAGAAGCTTGTTGCGGCAAATGGCACCTCCCAGAGTGAGTATCTTCCATCCGCTCCTTCTTTCTTCCTTTTTTACTTATGCCCGGTAGTACCTACAACCATCATGGTCTATGCCTAGCGTGAGATTGACCGACTGACCAAGGTGAACGACCGCCTCAGCCGGAGTAATACCATCCTCCACTAGAAGAACAAGTTGTTTTACTCCAAGGTGAACCAGCTGGAGGTGTTCGCCAAGGAGTGTAAGGAGGTCCTTGCCAGCCGGTGTTGGGAATATGCCCTAGAGCAATCATGTATGATGTTATTCCCAATGTATTCATAAAGTTATTGTCCATGTATGAACTACTTATATGTATCATTGAATATGTGATTCGATTGTGGAACTATATATTCATGTTGTTTATACTGATTGTCCTTGGTCATTGAGGTTGTGCTGGACACACAACTTAGACTAATGTGAAAGTCGGCTGATGACTCGGTTCCACTTGTCATGGGCATAGAGATGCTATTCCGACTTACACGGATTCAGCTAAAGAGTTTAGCGAGTCGGACTGACCCATATTGAGATACAACGAATAAGTCGCCATTTGTATATCTCAATCAATGTAATCCTTAGACCTGAGGTTATTGCACAATCCGAGTTGAGGATCACCGACTTAGGTTCTGCCAAATGTTGTTCCGTCACTGGGCAGTTATAAAGGCAGAGTTCGGGTCAACTGAGAATCAAGCTACGTGATGTGAATAACCGAGATGGGATTTTGCCCCTTCATCTAGAGAGATATTCTCTGGGCCCTCTCGGAAGATATGATTCAGAAATCATGGCCATGCGTGACTCGGTTAAGTGTTAACCGAGACGACCGACTAAGAGTTAGTCAGATGAATCACTTATCTCGGATCGAGAAAGAGAGTCGAACTATTTAAGGGGTGACGATTATTCGCTTATAGTTTTACAAGGTATATCGTGAGGCAAATGGGACTCAGACGAATGTCGCATTAGAAGGTATGTTGTCATGACTCTTTGGTACTTGGGAGTTGGCACGTTCTGCTAGGATCTGCTACCAACTGATCGGTCACGAGTGAGACTCGGATCGTGTCCGGGTCACCATGAGCCTGTCGGGTCACACACTTAAGAGCGGGAGCATATTTGGGTTGGACCCAAAAAGGAAACGGACAGAGTCAGTGAGTTGGACTCGCAGTGACTAATATAGGCCTTTTTAGTGAATGGGCCACAAGTGAGTGGAGCCGACTTTCACTCCCTATATAAGTTGGGGCGCAGCTGCTTAGAGCACACGGTTAGGTCACTCCATGTGTTGGAAACCCTAGCTCCAGTCCAGTCCAGTCATGTCGCCGCCGTACCAGACCTAGCAGTCCATCACCGGCGCTCCTCCTCGTACGTGTGGATACTGGCAGAGGTGCTGTACATTCAACACTTTGACGATCGTGGATCGGAATGGACCATGAGGACAGCACTGCATCAAGCGACGTGCTTCATCGATTCCACAACCGCGCGTCTAGTGGTAATTCTCGTGGCCTACTACCTCAGCTAGATCTTGGGTTCACCGCGTAGGAAAAAGTTTTGTTTTTCTCTGCGTGGCCCAACAACCAGACCGAAACCTTCAACCTCCTCGACACTCAGTGTAACGAGCATGAGAAGGAGGTCGGCCAGCTGACGGAGCGGGAGAAGCATCTCCTGGCGGAGCTGATGGAGGTTAGGCGCACTGCCAAAGGTATGTGACCTTGCCCTTTGCCGTTCTATCCTGATCTGGTAGTTGGATCTGACGTTCAATTTTTCTGATAGCTTATTATCCGGAGGTAGATCTGCTGCCTTACAACCGGCTTCAGGAGAACTAGCCTGGCGAGCAGCCCACCGCTCGGGAGCTTGTCGCCCTGCTATGCGAGGACGCCGCTGAGCTTCGCAAGGCCGCTACCTCGGTCTTCGACTTCCTGTGGCCGGATGATGAAGCTCCGGCTACCATGGTCCTGCTGGCGAAGAAGGTCGTAGAGGCGCCAACTGCCATCAACCGTCTAAGGGACCTGGCGGTGCGCGTCAGGGCCAAGATGACACTAAAACTGATGCTTTCCTGGTATAAGGATGCATGCCCGAGAAGATGGACAGGGTCTTCCGAGCCAGCGTCGACCTCACTGCCATCCGCTAAGCCCATCCAGCTCTTTGCCCCTCTACCATCAAGATCGCCGGTTATGCTGACATGGACGAGGTGCTCACCGACTCAAAGTCTATGGGGACACTGGAGCCAGGAGTGAAGTCAACTTCCCAGCCGGATGGTGGAACCGGGACGTCGAATGCACCTCCCCCGAAGCAGCAGCCGACCAAGATGAGCCTCATGGAAAGGGCCCATAGTCTAGACTTATCCCCGGATGCCCGGTGGAACTGTATATAATTTTATTTTGTTGAACTTGTGCGTGTGAACCAGTGAACCTGTTGGATTTGTGGGAGTGTCGACTCCCTTTTTTCATTATGCTAGATTCACTTGCCTTTTATCTTGTTTTGCATTTTTCTCTTCTGCCTATTTTGTCTGGTTGAATGCCTTTAGCCGGCGGAAACTACTATTTCCAGTGGGGGCACATGAGTGCACCCACTGGGCGTAGCCCCCGATATTCGGAGTAGCTGCCGAAGACAGGTGCTTCGAATCTTCTCTCTTTCTTTCTTTCCTTCAAATTCTTGCTTTCCTTCCGACTGAACCTTTTCAGCTGGCTGGAACATCTCGGTCTTCGGGCTCGCCTAACCTTCTTGGACCAACCGGACAACCACAACCCATAGTGGGGGCGTGCTAGCGCACCCACTGGGTGTAGCCCCTGAGATTCGGAGTAGCTTACGAAAATAGGTGCTTCGAATCTTCCTCCATTTGCTCTTGCCTGTACTCGGGCCTGATTACCCGGCTGATCTCCTTTAGTCGGACGAGAACTACATGATTCCAATAGGGGCACGCGAGCGCACCCAGTGGGTGTAGCCCCGACATTCGGAGCACTTGACGAAGACAAGTGCTTCGAATCTTCTCTATACTTGATATCCAACTCGGTGTAGTCATGTGATAATAAACACACAAAAATGAATTTGTTGTTAGTGCATAAATAGATAGTACACATGTTGTTGGCCGGATAACGGTTTTACTTTTTCAAAAACTAGCTTGTGCTTTTCTGAACACTTAGTCATTTTCTCGTGTGCTCTGCTGTTTACGCTATGTCCTTGTCAAGCAGTCGGGTTGCGGTCTGGAGCCGGAACCAAAGGGGGAGCTGACAATACATTACGCACAGTACTAGGGGCTTAGCAGCCGAAAAATTCAAACTAGGCACTTGGCTAGAATTTCCAATATGTCGCATCTTTTGCCATTTTTCATGTGGGATGCCTCAGGCTTTTGCTCTTGCTAGCCGGACATTCAGATTGCGGTCTATAGCTGAGACCATCGCACTCTACTAAGCCGGTTTTCAGAATCAACAGACTAGAGCTGGAAAATACTCGAAATTGAAAAAATGTCATGCAAATTTCTAGCAAGGAGCCCCCGAGGATCTCTCGGGGTTCCACATTTTTCATTCATTCATAGAGTTTGCAGGATACATACACTGTCACATGACTAGGTGTAAAATGGATGGATCAGGGCTACGTTCCAAGGACGCTCGATTTCTTTGTTTGACTTGTCCATCTTGTCCTTGCACGGCTACTGCACATTGATGAGGTAGTACAAGTTGTTGCGCAAGGCTCTTCTGATGATGAAGGAGCCCTCCCAAGGGGGTGAGAACTTGTGCATGCCCTTCGTGTCTTGTACCAACCGAAGGACCAGATCGACCTCGTGGAATGTGATGGGCCGAATCCGGCTCAAGTGGTAATGGCACAGACGTTGTTGGTATAGTGCTAACCTTGATAGGGCTAGCTCATGAGCTTCCTCGAGGAGGTCCACACTACCCTCCCATGCCTCTTGGTTGTCCTTTTCCGTGTAGAGGAGCTCGTAGGGCGAGTCGAACTCGATGTCCACCGAGAGTATAGCCTCCAATCCATAGACGAGGAAGAATGGGGTGAATCCGGTTGAGCGATTCAGCATGGTGCGCAGGCTCCACATCACAGCCGGAAGTTCCTCGATATTGCATCCGGGAGACCGCTCCAAGGGATCGATGAGCCATAGCTTGATGTCGTCTATCACTAGGCCATTCGACCTCTCGACCTGCCCATTAGACTACGGGTGCATGAAGGATGCGAGGTCTAGCCAGATCCCCTTGTTGCTGCAGAACCGGGTGAAGGCCCCCTTGGAGAAGTGTGTGCCATTGTCCGTGATGATGATGTTGGGGTACCCAAACTGGTTAATGATGTCCGTGAAGAAGGTGACGACTGTCGCCCATCCAGCTTCCGGATAGGCTTGGCCTCTATCCAGTTTGTGAACTTGTCTATCGCTACCAGCAGATGGGTCATGCCCACATGCACCTGCTTGAAGGGGCCGACCATGTCTAGTCTCCAGACGGTGAAGGGCCATGTGATCAGGATGGTCTAGAGGACCGCAGTCGGCATGTGCCTCTGCTGACTGAAGCGCTAGCACCCGTTGCACGCGCGGACCAGCTTCTCTGCATCGTCGAGTGCGGTGGGCCAATAGAAGTCATGGCAGAACCCTTGGCGACTATTGCCCGGGATGTAGCACGATGGCCGCACTCGCCCTGGTGGATGTCTTTTAGCAGCGGGTAGCCTGTGTACATGTCGACACATCACTGGAATATGTCGAATACACTGCACTTGTACAGCTCCTTGCCAATGATGGTGTACGTGTGCGCGTGCCGCCGAATCTGCCTTGCCTCCACCTCGTCATCCGGGGGTTTCCCATTAGCGATGAAGTTCATGAAGGGTTGCACCCAAGTTGGTATCTATCAGACGGTGAGGATGCTCTCTTGCCCCGGCTGGAGGGTGTCAGGTGGCTTCCCCGGTGGGATGCCCGAGTCGGCAGCCCCCGAGCCACTTGACGAGCCGGCAGCCCCTGGGTCTTTCGAGGCAAGCGGTGCGGGCGCATTGGAGTCGGTGTGGGATTTCTTCTTTGCTAGTTCTGAGGGTTCTGGGTCTTTCGAGCCGGTATCCCCTAGGTTTCCGGCCCAGATGATGGACTCGGATTCTAGAGACGGGGTGACGGAGGGCTTGTGTAGGTGTTCCAAGGAAACTCCTAGTGGAATCGCCTACCTGGTGGATCCGAGTCGTGCGAGGGAGTCGGCTGTCTCGTTGTTGGTGCGGGGGATGTGATGGAATTCACAAATATCGAAGCAGGCGTTGAGCTTCTGCACATGGAACCGGTAGAGGGCCATGTTTGTGTTGTGAGCGTCCCATTCCCCGGATACCTGCTGGACCACCAGATCTGAATCCTGGAAGCACAGGATCCGGTTGACACCTATCTCCTTGGCGAGCCAGAGGTCGTGCACCAATGCCTCGTACTCAGCCACGTTGTTCAAGGCCTTGAAGTGGATCTAGAGGACATACCCTTGGGAAATGTTAGGACGATGCCGGCTCCCAAGCCCTCGAGCATCTTCGAGCCATCGAAGTGCATCTTCTAGTGTTCTGAATCGGGAATTGGCGGCAGGTACTGGGTCTCGTCCCAGTTAACCAGGAAGTCCGCCAGGGCTTATAACTTGACCGTTAGTCTTGGCTCGTATTGGATGGAGTATGCGGCGAGCTCGATGGCCCACTTGGCGACTCAGCCGGTGGCGTCCTTTTTGCCGATGATCTCCGAATGGGGGGCAGTGCACACCACCTTAATCGGATGCTCTTGGAAATAGTGCTTGAGCTTCTTACACTCCAAGTACACTCCATAACACATCTTCTGGTAGTGGGGGTAGTTCTGCTTGGAGAGGGAGAGAACTTAGATCAGGTAGTAGATGGGTCTCTGAACCGGCTAGGCCTTGCCTTCCTCGGGGCGCTCCACCACTAGGGCGATGCTAACGACCCGGTTGATGGCGGATATATACAGCAACATCGGATCCTTCTCAGCCAGCATGGCTAGCACAGGTGTTGTGGATAGCATGCGCTTGAGGTCGTGAAATGCAGCATCCGCTTGCGAGGTCTAGGAGAACTTGTTCGTCTTCTTCATCAGTTGATAAAGAGGAAGTGCCTTCTCACCTAGCCGGCTAACAAAACGGCTGAGGGGGGCCAGCGTCCGGTGAACTTCTGGACTCCGAGCAATCTCTTGGGTGGCTGCATCCTCTCGATGACCGTGATCTTCTCCGGGTTCGCCTCGATCCCTTGTTGTGAAACAAGGAAACTGAGGAGTTGGCTAGATAGGATGCCAAAGATGCATTTCTAGGGATTCAGATTCATCTGGTACCAGCGGAGATTCGTGAACATTTCTCCTTGGTCATCGAGAAGGGTTCGCCTTTCTTTTTTCCTGATCATGACGTCACCCATGTAGGCATGCACATTCCGGCAGATCTATGAGTGCAAGCACTTCTGCATGCAACGTTAATAAGTGGCGCCTACATTTTTCAGGCCAAAAGGCATGGTAACATAGCAATAAGCCCCGTACGGGGTGATGAACGATGTTTTCAATTGATCAACTGGATTTAACCGGATCTGATTGTAACCGGAATAATAGTCCAAGAACAACAACAAATCGCTACCGGCCATGGAATCGATAACTTGATCAATACGGGGAAAGGCGAAGGGGTCTTTCGGGCAAGCTTTGTTCAAGATCGTGTAGTCGATACACATGCGCTTGGTCTTATTCTTTTTCAGCACCAGGACTAGGTTAGCCAACCAGTCTGGGTGGTACACTTCCATAATGAACCCATCTGTAAGGAGCCGGTGATCTCATCAGCTATGATCTTCCTTTTCTCCTCCATGAAATGTGGAGGGGTTGCTTGACTAGCTTGGCACCCGACCGCACATGAAGCAAGTGATCGGCGAACTCCCTCGAGACACCCGGCATGTCTTTTGGTGACCATGCGAAGATGTCCCAATTCTCACGGAGGAATTCGGCAAGCATGCTTTCCTATTTGTTGTCCAAGACGGCACCAACTGTGATGAACTTGGTTGGGTCAGATGGGTCGAGTAGGATCTTCTTCGTCTCCTTGGCCGGTTGAAAGGCCATGTCTCCAGTCCGCTTCATGCTAGCCGGCACTTCCTGCTGAGCCAACACAACATTGCGCGTGATCTCACGCTTCTCCTTAGCAATCATGAGGGCTTCAGCTATCTTCGAGCCTTCCGCTGCGCATTCCATCGACCACCTGTAGCAGCCGGCTACGGTAATCACGCCGTTTGGCCCTAGCATGTTCGTCTTGAGGTATGCATAGTGGGGGACGACCATGAATTTGGTGAGGGAGGGGCGCCTGACGAGAGCTTGGTTGGTGCTGGTCAGGTTTACCACCTCAAACCACACCGCCTCGTGGCGAAAGTTCTCCTCGGATCCGAGTATGACGTCCAATCAGATTTTCCCCAACGGAGCACATGCTGGTCCCGACAGTATGTCGTGGAACATGGTGGTAGTCGGCTGCAGGTCAGACTCCCGGATACCTAGCTTTTTCTGGGAAGCCCAGGAGAGCAGGTTGAGGCTGCTGCCACCGTTGATGAGGACGCGAGAGAAGCGACAGGTGCGCTCATTGGAGACAAGGAGAGGGTCAAGCACCATCGTGTAGCCCCAGAGATTCGGTAGTATATCTAGTTGATCCTCCCGGCTCCAAGTGATAGGAGTCTCCGACCAATTCAGGTACTGGGGGCGGAGGAACGATGGCATTCACTTCCGCGTTGTGCCGCTTGCGGCTATGCTTGTCATCCGGCTCCAATTGGAAAGTTGGCGTGCTGCTGCGGGTACCCGTTGTTGTTATTGCTGGCAGTCCTAACCGGCGGTGGCGGTGGTGGTCTACCGAGAGGGGGCAGGGGTGGAGGAGGCAGGCCACCTTGCTCCTTCTTCTAGCGGGTCCAGCTACAATTCCGAGTGGTTTGCATAGCCGTCTTGAAGGGTCCGCTATGCCACTTGCACGGGCCATCGAACATCTGCTTGAAGGTGAGCTACGGCTTCTGCCTTCTTGCATCGCCAGACGGCGCCTCTGGTGCGCCTTCCATGATGTTGACCTGGCTCGCATGGTAGCGAAGTTTCTGCTGGCCGTTTGGGCTCTCGCCCTGGAAGCGATTGTCATTTCCTGGAGAATATCATTTTGCGGCCCGAAAGTTGGGGTGTCCAGGCAACGCGGTACCCAAGTTCCCTGAAATCATCCGCGATGACTACAGTTGGTGTGCCAAATACTCAGAGGGTCTTTTTCAGCACGAATTCAACTTTATGTTTCAATATAAAAAACCAGGATAACGGCCGTCAAGTTGGCCCCCCTGTCAGTTCTCGCCGTTATGTCTCCCATGTCCCTCCTGTCGCTTAGGTGTCAATTAGGCTTGCAGCGTTGGCGTCTGCATCTTACGCGCCTTCTTCTTCCCCGGAGCGGCAATCTGTGGGGCGTCACAGCCATGGCACGGAGCTGGGACATGGACAAACCTGCTCGGCCTAGCTCTCCTCCCTGTAGGCTTGCGGTGTTGGTGCCTCCATTACTCGTCTTCTTCCCCGGAGCGGCAATCTGTGGTCGCGGCCATGGCGTAGAGCTGGGAAGTGACGAAGCTGCTCGGCCCCGCTCTCCTCCCCATCCCGAGTCGGAGCTCGCCCTCACCATGGACGCACCCATGGCACGGTCGGGGACGAGAATTGGTTCCCGGTGAGATCTATCACCTTGTCGACCTTGTCGTCGCCGTGGTTGCACCCGCACCAATTCTGCCACCTCTACCGAGGTCTCTGTGGTAGCTCAAGTTCTGGGGCTCTCCAAGTTCTACCATGTTGGGCCTGTAAGTGTTGTTGTATGTTAAACTAGCAAATCTCTTTTGTTCAAATCTCTTGGGCTGTACCAACTTCATTGTGTTTAATTATGAAAGACAAAATATAAATGACTTCTCTCAATTTCTCGCATAGAAAAATGCACAGCTAATTTCATATTCTCGCAGGAACTGGCCCCACTTGTTGAACCGGCGGCACTACCACGATCTCCACGTAACCACGATGAGTTATCGAACCGAAAGTTGCAGTTACCACATTTCTTCTACAGTCATTCCTCTTCCTCAGTCATTCCTCTGCAGTTTTTCCTGGGCGCTTCTTCTTCCTCTGTTCTAGAACCGTCGGTTCATCTTCTTCTTCCCCTCGCAGGTAGTTCCTTGCAGGCAGTTCCTTTCACTCATTTCCTTGTAGGCATGGACGATGGGAAACGCACAACAGAGACCCACTTGGTACCTTCCCATGGCACCACGACTTTGACAGTGGTGTACACAAATGATGAAGCGACTGTGGAGACAACTCTCGCTAGGTTTGAGCAATTGCTTGAGAAAGAGAAGCACAAGTTTGTGGGGATAGACATGGAGTACACCCGTGCAAATAAGCGAAAAAATCCTCCACAAGAAATCGCTGTCGGTGCAAATCGCCATACATAAGGAGGTCCTCGTTTACCACTTCTGCAGGTATGTGAAATTTAAATTTGAGATCACCACTTCTGCATCCCTTGTTCCCTTACATCCCTAGAACCATCTAAGTGCAGGAGTAAACCAACTGAGATGCGTTGTCCGGCTCTGGTCGAGTTCTTGTGTAGGAAAGGGATAACTTTCACTAGCATGGATATCACAAATGACACAATTATGCTTTCTCGTGCGTTGATAAAAATTCCAGAGGGGAACCACATCGACATCCAAAATCTGTACAAGATCATATCATACCCAGTGAAGGATGGCATGGGTGATCTGGCAGCAGAAATCATCGATAAATCCTATGAAAAACTGAAGAAATTGAAGCGACTCGATCACGACTCCTGGGAGTGGAAGCCGATGAGCCAGGTGCGCCTCAAGTATGCAGCCAGGGACACCTACATGGCTTACGAGTTGTACAGTAAGCTCATTACCATGAAAGATGGGATGGTTAAGGCGGGAGTTTTCGCGAGAGAGCTATGCCCTGGTTGCAAGCTAGCCCAGGAGAAGAAGCACGAGGAGGACAGAAAGCGGTTTCAGGACAAGCAGGGATCTTGGGACGGTGGCGACATCAAGCGGTTGAAGGGGAAGCAAGTCAAGGACGACAACAAGTGGTGGTGATACATTATGTGTTTGAACTAGATTTTAGTTTCTAGTTTATTATGTGTGTGATACATTTAGTTACTTCAATACAAAATTTGAACCAATTTAACTTGTTGATGTATTTCTTGACAATTATAATATAATCGAGCACTGGAAATATTTTGTAGTGTGCATGAGCATGATCAATAAATATAATTGAACACTAGAAACTTTAAGGCACTCCATATAAAGGAGTAGATTAATATATAAGGTTCACCAGAGACACCACGGATATATTGTCTTACATGCCACACACAGGTAATAATTAACTAGAACAAAATAAAAGCAGGGGTTGCAGCAGGAGGCCAGGACACGGAGACGCCTAGCAGTGCAGGGGTTTATCAGTAGGAGGCAGCGACAACCTAGTCGATGGGATACAGGCCAGTCCTGACATACTTCCGGAGAAATTTGCCGTAGGCTACGTGCCGCGCCAAGGTAATCGGCCTATGGCTTCTGCCTCTGCCTCTGCCAACGCCTTCCGCGGCTGGATCATGCTGTTGAGGTCCACGTTGATTGCTCTGCCACAGAATGGGCAAAACAGTCTCCCCCTATGGTAGAAACAGATTAGCCCACACCGTAACCGCCTCAGCACGTAGCGGCTCTTGTTGTCCTTGGATTCCTTGATATCGTCCACTTCATCATCATCATCCTGTTGATTTTTAAGAACATAACTTAGAACTCGTACATATGATTGAATTGTATTACAACTCAAGAATTGACAACATGTATATGTAAGACAATATATCTGTGGATATCAAAGATAAAGCATCTCAGCAATAGTTTGATTGGTTCATATATCATTTCATCTCAACACAATGACAAATAATTGCATGATATTGCGGCCTCATAAGTTTATTTAGGTACGGCGTGAGTGAATGAAGTAACAATTGCACAGCCTATATTGTTGTTGTATATCACCCCAGGTTCACTAACTCGTCCCTGAAAAAATCTGACACCAATGTGTCTGCCTCTCTTTTGGGGCAAATTTGAATCATTGGCCACAATAAGAAATTGAAATGTAATCGTACAAAACCTTATTCAGGGATATACATAGTCAGGTACAAAAACAAGCCTAAATATTGTAATTATAAATAAAAAACCAAACAATTAATCTTCAGGTGCATGTTAAAAATACTTATGATTCAAAACCACTCATATACATATGCATCATACCAATCATTAAAAGATCAGAAACAATTCAAGGATCATTTATGTAGTTCCATATGAGAATAAATCTAGGGCCTCATAATTTGTTTCAGAGATGGAGTAGGCGAACCAAAGTACCAATAGCACAACATATATTGTTTGTGTGCATTGCTGCCTCAGTTTCACCAACCCATCCCTAAAACACGACACTGTCATACGTGTCTCCCCTTGAACTCTTTTGGGGCAAATTTCAATCATCGGCCTTGATGAGAAACTAAAATGTAATTCTTATACACTATGAATGCATGGAATAGATAATTCGAATATTATAGTTCTATGAATGTAGAATAAAGATTGCGGCCTCATAAGTTTATTCAGGGACGGCGTGAGTGAACCAAGTAACAATTGCATAGCCTATATTGTTGTTGTACATCGCCCCAGGTTCACTAACCCGTCCCTGAAAAAATCTGACACCAATGTGTCTGCCTCTCTTTTGGGGAAAATTTGAATCATTGGCCACAATAAGAAATTGAAATGTAATCGTACAAAACATTATTCAGGGATATACATAGTCAGGTACAAAATCAAGCCTAAATATTGTAATTATAAATAAAAAACCAAACAATTAATCTTTAGGTACATGTTAAAAATACTTATGATCAAAACCATTCATATACATATGCATCATACCAATCATTAAAAGATCAGAAACAATTCAAGGATCATATATGTAGTTCCATATGAGAATAAATCTAGGGCCTCAAAATTTGTTTCAGAGATGGAGTTGGGGAACCAAAGTACCAACAACACAACCTATATTGTTTGTGTGCATTGCTGCCTCAGGTTCACCAACCCATCCCTAAAACATGACACCATCATACATGTCTCCACTTGAACTCTTTTGGGGCAAATTTCAATCATCGGCCTCGGTGACAAACTAAAATGTAATTCTTATACACTATGAATGCATGGAATAGATAATTCAAATATCATAGTTCTATGAATGTAAAATAAAGATTGCAGCCTCATAAGTTTTGACAGAGATGGCATAAGCGAACCAAGTAACAATTGCACAGCTTATATTGATCTTGTACATGGCCCCAGGTTCTCTCACTCATCCCTGTAAAAATTTGACACCAATGTGTCTGCCTCTCTTTGGGGCAAATTTGAATCATTGGCCACAATAAGAAATTGAAATGTAATCATACCAAACAATATTCAGGGATATACAAATGCATCATACAACGCATTCATAGATCAGAAATAATACAAATATTATATATTTAGGTTCCATATGAGAGAAAAATTAGGGCCTCATTTGTTTCAGCGATGGAGTCGGAGAACCAAAATACCAACAGCACAACCTATATTGTTTATGTGCATTGCTGCCTCAGGGCCACTAACCATCCCTAAGAAAACGAGACCATCAGATGACCTTGCACTATTTTGGGGCAAAATTGAATCATTGGGCTCAGTAAGGAATAGAAATGTAATGTTATAGGCCTGATGTGTATCGAAATCAACACTCAACTAGCAAACTCAACTAGATGGTAGATGAGCAGATTGGGGTTTTGTGACTAGATGGATTGGGGTTTTGTGACTAGATGGCAGATGCATCAATCAACCGATCGAATCATATATATACTACCCTACTTCAAGAGCAAAAGAATATGTACACGATTGAGCAAATCCTATGTATGAACAGTGAAAACTGCGGCTGCGACTAGAGAAGCTAGCAATGTAGTACCTCGGACTCCTCATCAGGGACCTCCTACTCGAACTCATCATTTTCCACGATTGCATCAAAGATTTCTTGAACGGCGAAGGGGTCGTCGATGTAGATCACCAGATTGCCTCTGCCTGCCGCCTGCCCCCCATCTAGATCTGCCGCTGGCACCACGACATTGTCGGCCACGACGTTGTCGGCCACCTGCTGCTCGGCGGCGACGGCTACCAACTGCTGCTCAGCGGTGACGGCTACTGGCTGGATGGATGAGTTCGCACCCTCGACGGCACGGCGACGAGCGGCGTTCGTTCCTGGAGAAGACGCCTCCGTCTACTTGGCGACGACCGAGACATCTGCTGCTGCGCCTTCAACTGGCTTCACGTCCGGATCTTCTCCACGTGTACACTTCATGGCGCACCAAGGGAAGGAGGTAGTGCAAACGAGGGAGATTCGGCGTGCGCGGCAGGTGTAGATTGGGGTCTTGGGACTAGACAGACTAGGGGGAAATGACACGAGCTCATGGAAGAAGAAGGTCGAGGGGGGTTATAAACACCAGACAACAGATTAAAATCAAGAGCGCTGTGTATAAATGGGATATGTCTGATTAAAATCAAGTGGCAATAAATTGCAGCGTCCCGTCGACAACAGTGCACTCGATGACCCTATTGCCCTGTGCATGAGTTGTAGTAGCAGTAGTAGGCTTTTCAGACTTGATTAAACTTGACACACTACAGGAGAAAAGAGTTTTTGTGACAAATCACTTTCGTCACCAAAAATGCCATTTCGGTCACTAAGTACTCCCTCGTGACGAAAACGTGGCGTCACCAGGGTCATCACGGAAGCTCCATCACAGATTCTTTTATAGTGACGGAATACAAATTTTCGTCACACAAGATTGAGCTTCGGTGACGGTCCTTACAGCGTCACCTAAGATAGGTTATCCGTGACGGACCTTCTACGTCACCTAAAATAGGAAAATCTGTCACCGTTTAGCATATTCGTTGACGAAATATGCCATCATGGAAGATTTATGGCGTCAGGAGGATTCTGGCAGGTGGGACCTGCAATGCTGACGTGGCAGCTGGCAGGTGGGTCCCGCCATGATGACGTGGCATCTGACAGGTGGGTCCGATGATGCTGACGTGGCAGCTGGCAGGTGGGTCCGACGATGATGACGTGGCAGCTGGCAGGTGGGTCCGACGATGCTGACGTGGCAGCTGGCAGGTGGGTCCGACGATGATGACATGGCAGCTGGCAGGTGTTCCCACCATGATGACGTGGCATCTGACAGGTGGGGCCTATGCAATGACGTGTCACCTTCGTGTGGGGCCCGCGGAGATGACGTGGCAGCTGGCAGGTGGGTCCAGCGACGCTGACGTGTTAGCATGTAGGTGGGGCCGTCAACGATGACGTGGCGTCTGCATGTGGGGCCCGTGATGATGCCGTGTCATTTTTTGGGCCGGCCCATTCGGAACTGCCTTGTGGGCCGGGAGGAATGTGACGCCGTCACCAATTTTTTGCACGGACAAATTTGATTAAAAATTGAAATTCCACGCAAATTACGAAACAAAATTAAATGGAAGCAAATATTTGAAATGGCAGAAAATTTATAAATATGAATTGTATCACATGCAAACTTTAAAATTCTGGTAGACTGAAACTGCTGTATCAAACTCGAATGACTAAAGGAATAAAAAAACAATGTTTCGGCCCACCCAGCCCATTAGCGCGCAGAGACTTTTGGCCCAAGTCACGGGGACTAGGACTGGGAGTTCTGCGACATCCTCAACAGGTAACTAAGCATGCCATCCATTTCCTTCTGCCTCTTCTCAAATGCCAGACGATTCGCTTCGCTGGAATTTTTCACTGCTTCAAGTTCATCATCCTTCTTCTTTCTCATCTCTTCAAATCTCCTTTCCTGCTCTTGCATCCGTTCCTCCATCTCGCGTTGAACCCTTTCAGCTGCATTCAACGAATCTTGCTCCTGACTTGATAACTTTTCTTCTAAATCACGGATGCACCCAGCTGAGACGCTAGACGTCTTGGAAGCAGATGAAACTCCGATGCTGGAAAGGAAAGTAATTGATCTTGAATTTTTCTGGTCTCTCGGGACTTCTTCAACAATCTCCAGATCAGTTTTGGGAATCCAATCTTCTGGGTGTGGTCCCATTTTCTGAAGCACCATCTCAGTCTACAATAGGATAAAAAAATAGCAAGTCCAGAGTTAGAAGAAATCAAATAATTATACAAACTAATGACAAATGCGTAGCACATAAAATAATTTTCTTACATAAGCTTCTGCTGATTTCTGGGACATCATACCATCCTTGTTAGCGTGGCTTGCTTTAAAGAAAGCAATCGGGAAGGTATCGACGTCCTCGGTCTTCTGAGATTTCTAAAGAATTATGACACGATGAATTATAAGTGTGTATGGCATGTTCACAAAAAGAAGTAGGTGTTGCATCTGAAGAGTTCGAATACTCACAAGTGCATGGTAATGTGCAGCAAAGCTTCTTGAGCCAGTGGTGTGTTTCTTCGTCACAGCATCTCTGTTCTTCTTGTTACTCTCGCAGATTGCCTATATACAGATGCATGAATTTAGTATTCCACAGTATAGTAGTATGTCTGCGATAGATGTAGCTGAAACAACAGGAATCATGTACCTTGTAGTGCTCATCATGCCATATATCAAGAAGCTCTGCCCAGCTTGCCTCGTCTACCTCTTTTGGTTTCAACAATAAAGCTTGCTCGCGGGTTAGATCTTTAACATCTTTCCAATAGACCTTTTTCAACCTCCAATGTTGTTGGCGAATACCTTTCTGTAAAATGTCAGTGCAAATGTCTTTGCCAAGGTCACCACTGCTGTCCATTGCAAATTTTCCCTGCAGATAACATGGAACACAAATTCATATCAGCATCGAATGACAGAATTGTTAAAAAATCATCCACCAATGAGACATTTTATATGGAAAATGAATAAGAGGTTAACGGACTTACAGTTATAGACTTAATGGTTTCAAGAATAGTATCTTTCAGACGACCTTCCTTGTCACCATACTGCTTCCAGTGGGTTGCCAGTGGCATCTTGCTGCGTATGTGAATGCCACACTCTGAACTCAGTTTTGCTGCTTGCACAGGATCAGTGGGTCTCCTCATGCCAGGAGTGAAGTTGATTTGAATCTTAGCCCCTCCATTCCTTCTAGACCACTCGTGTACCCCATGCCCCATAGTAGGTTTGCGTATATTGCGCTTTTCCTTTAGAGCACCCGTGTCTACAACTGCAACTGAAACCAGTGACAAAATGAGAGTCAAGACTTCAATTGAAAATTTTGCAACTAAACCAGTGAATAAATTGTAAGACGTGTTGTCAATACCTTCCCGTTCGCTGCGAACAAGTACATTCTCCTCAGGTGAGTTGCTGCCTCTAGAGGTTTGAATTAGCATGGGCGAGGATTCATTTCCATTAGTACCCCCTTCCCCTGCTTTCTGGGTAGGGGTCTCTATTTCACCATCATCTTGAGTCTCTGCATTTGTTGCTGACCTTGTTACAACATTTGGAGGCACAAAGGTTTTTGAGCACTTCTGCTTCTTTTATTTTGTAGAACCTTCCGTTACCTGCATTTTAATAGATCAAGCCATAAATATTAAAGCAATCTGTACATATCCTACATGTGAAGGCAGGAGAAGGCTGTATTTCTTCACCTTAGAGGAAGATTTAACAACATCATGGTCCTCTTCATCCAGAACAAACACATCATCATCAGTGGGCTCGCCGGCAGGATCAGGTTCATAATTAGGGTCCTCGGTGATATCCTTCTCCTACGGCTATGCCTCTTTCCGTGTTGTCACTGCCACCGGTTTCTTAGCAGTACCAAACACAAATTCACGCGCCATCGCTGTGAAATCCTCCATTGGCTTGCCATGTTCAATAGCATTCTGCTTCAGTGCTTCAGACATACGAGACACGTTCTCCTCCATCACTTGTTTCCTAACATTTTGATATGCGTCTGCTGTTTTGACTTGAGTAACTGAAAACAATCAAGCAAAGGCAAGTCATGATCATACTCATTAGTACAAATAGAGTAGACAAGATCATTAAAGCAAAAATTATGTGATCCGTACTGTAAAATTAACATGCTCACAAAACATTATTCTATTGCCTCCAAATCTCGTATCGTCATTTAGTTAACTCTCTAAACCCTACTGTCAACAAGTTCAGTTAAGTGTCAGGTTCAGTGTATTAGGTATCAAGTTGTTCAGTTGCGTCAGTTAAGACGCCAAGCAACAGGGTTTATCCAACAAGTTGTGCCCTATTACCTGAACCATTATGTAGGAACAGAAACCTAAATCTAACACACAGTTATAAGATCGGATCATAGGGTGTCATGCTCAACACATTCATGGCATCTGGAACCATGATCTATGAAATTAAAACCCAAGACAAGCACATTGTCGAAGGATTCGGATCATAGGGTGTCACGTTCAACACGTGCTAGGCATCTCGAACCATGTCTATGATCTAAAACCTAGATCTTGCACATAAGCTGCAGCATCTTGAACAACGATCTACACATGTTGATCTACTAAAACTCAAGCTTGAATGATCTAGAAAGAGGCCTAGACCTAGGGCGGCAGAAAAATGACATGGGCGTTTACGCTTTTGCTTCAGTGTCGGTGGTAGCACATTCCGGCATGGTGTGCTGCTTCGAAGACTGCCGGACATGTCGCCCGCCGCAGAGGGGAAATCCACCGGCAACCAACGCCTTGCTTGATGGATCTGGGGTCGAGGAAAGTGGCGATGGGGTTCTAGGTGGGCGGTGAACAAGGAACAGAATTAGGGGATGGGTATGCGGGAGGTGGGGGCACGCCGTTTTTAAAGTGTCGTGGGGGTGGCAAATTGTTAGCGCCAAAATGGGTGGGCGGGTGGAAAACAAAAGAGGTAGGAACGAAATTTTTCGGTACACAAGTGGAGGGAACGAAAACCATTCATTGTAAATTTGATTGGAAAAAACAGAGGGAACAGAACGGGAGGTTTACAAGTGGGGATTATCTCTAATTACATATTGTAATTAAATAAATCCTAACACATGCAACGGTTTAGGTTTTGCCACTACTTAGACCTCCCGTGCGGAATTTGTAATATGGTTTACAAGCCGGGATTATCTCTAATTCATTGTACTATAAATTTATTTGGCCATGAACCATATTAAATTATTTGAATAAGTCATTTGTTTATATATGAAAAGGAAAACAAAATATGTTCATTCACGTACAACAGTTGGATTACTGAGCAAACAATACCATTAGTTTCCTTCATTCCACAACTCCAACTTGAAAGCTGATTGATTCGAAAAACAAACAGAAGAGCAGAATTATTTCACATATTAGATATGTAGCCAGCAAAATTTTCTAACATCCACCAAAAGGTAGGTGATCTCATTAGACTTTACACCCAGAAACTCAGCAAATAGTTTTGCTACTAGGAACTGGGGCGGATCTGCTTGGTCACACCCTGATGCACATGCAACAGGGTAGAAAAAGCATTTTTAGTCTTACATAGTAGACTTAAGCATAGTGTATCAGGAAAACTTAAACAGAGTGCATCAGGGTAAGTTTAATCCTAGATCCTCTTCCTAGTCTAGGAAGAGGCAGACATGGAAATCTGATAGGATCAGGACACGGGCTGGACGTCCGTACTAGCCCTCTGACATCTCCTCCTCCTTGACGGGCATGGTCTGCGTGTCCCTGTCACCGCCACTGCCATCATCGTCGCTGTCATCGTCGCTGCTGGTGGCCTACTCCCGGCGGGAGAGCCTACCGCCGTAGATTGTGACGACCAGCTCCCTGTTGCCAGCATAGTAGTCGAACGCCAGGATGTTGCCTAGCGAAATAGTGTAGCACTTGACGAACTTGGGCCAGCCCCTGCGGAGGTACAAGCGGCCGTCTCGATGATCTAAATACATCTCCACATCGAAGGTCAGTCTGCTGTTACGCTCCCGGACACACACAGTGTTGGGCTGGTCGCTGTTGATGTAATCTTTGAAAGCATGGCAGAGGGAGAGCTTGTCCCACTTGTCCTCGTGAAGGATGCGGATGAACATAAAGTCGGGGTTCGGATACAGCGGCGGATGGGGTGGTGGAGACGGTGACGGCGACGGTGACGGCGACGGCGACGGTGACGGCGAAGGTGATGGTGACGGCGACGGCGACGGTGATGGCAATGGTGATGGCGGCAGAGAAGTGGCCCTGCCCTTGCCGCTCCCCTGCCCGTACGATGGTGCCTCTTCTTGACAACACGCGTTGCCGGCGTACGCCTCTGTCCTTCATGTCCCCTGCCCGCCGTCGCCTTGGCACCCCTGAGCATGGACACCGGCGTAGGCGACAAATCATTTATTCTTCTAAATATGAAGACGAAACCCTCTCGGTTACGCCACCCTTCTGAATGCGCTTTCTTCGAGTATATGAGAATAGCTTGTCCCTCTTCTAGATCTGTGCTCTGTACGAAACACATCTGGATCGAAGAAGAGGCGATCATCCTTTTCTATCTTGAAGTCGATGGGGGTGATGATTCCATAGTGTGTTTGAATCAGTATCCTGTTTAGTGTAACGATCAATGCATTTAAAACTTAAATTCATCCAAGCCTTCTTTAATTCTACTTATTATGATTGCTCATATGATATCTATCAGTTCATAGTTATCAGATAACTTTCTGAATGTGTTAAGGTAGTTAACTTGTAAATGATTCATCATTAAGTGCCTTAAATTCATCTGAGTCTAATTTGATTGTAGAGATTATGATAACAAGAATTTTATTTGGGAAGAAATGATTGATCTGATGAATGGAATTTAATGTGTAATGATCAATGCATTTGAAACTTAAATTCATCCGAGTCTTCTTTCATTCTAGTGATTATGATTGCAAGAATTTTATTTAGGCAAAATTGGTTATTTGCCCCGAAAGTTCACATGCCTTGAATTATGTCCCCAAAGAATATTGTTCTTTAATAAATTATCCATTATGTACTTTGAAGCAGATAGAAATGAACACTCAAGCGTTCCAGCGCTCACTAGACATGATAAGACAAAATTGTCCTCGATTCATCAAATATTGGTCACACAACATTATCCTTGATTCATCAAATGTTAGTACTATCACCACAACACAAAACTGTCCTCAATTCATCAAATGTTAGTACTATCACCGCAACAATTTAGAATAATTTTGGCAGCATTGTTAATTTTTTACAGCTTATTTCGTTTGATCGTTGTTGTGCTCCTGTTTATCTCACTTCTTACGTATTTCAAAATTCACAGGAATACTCTGACGACGTGGGCCACGGTAAGGACGACAGGGACCGCAAGAGCCGCTTTGTTCTTAAGCGGCTGGTGAGTAGCCAGATACCTTTCCGCAGCCGCGGGGAGCTATCTTGCCCATTCTGCGGCAGGATCATCACCAAGAACTTAGAGAGCATGATCCAGCACGCGGATGGCATTGGCGTAGGCAGCAGGCAGAAGCACAAGGGCCACACCATGGCGAAGCATGCCGCCTTTGGCAGATTCCTCGACAAGTACATCAAGGGTGGCCTCATCCCGGTTATCGGTCCTGCTGTTGGCCCTCATGTTCTGTTTCCACAAGTTTAGTTTATGTTTGTGTTGTCCCCCTGGAGATGAAGAGAAACTGTGTGTTGTTTGAAGACTAAGTTTTTATTATGTATGGTGGAAGCTGGGCAATCATACCCAGATGTTTAAGACTATGTTAATGTGTATGGAGTTTGATGTTGCGTTACTGGTGCACTTGTTATCTGAATTCTCATGTTGATGCACACTGCATTTGTTTACTAAATTAGATGGTTTGATGCTTTATTTTATAGCTAAGAAAGTTTGAAGTAAGTTTGGACTACAAAAAGTTTTTGAAACCAATCTCAAACCAGAAACTTATGTACTTTACATACTGATGATCCTTCAGAATGTCTAAAAACAACCACAAACATGAAAGGCAAACTCCTTATTTCCAATACTTTTCATAAAATTTGCAAAATATTCTAAGTAAAGGATTTAATTAATATAGCTAATTCTTTCCTTGTTAGTCTCAAGATTCTATTGAGAATCTTAAAGGACCTAACTATGACGACTAAGTCAGAGCAATAAAAACCAAATCAATTTCCTTGCTCTGCGCACTAAATTTAATCAATATATTTCCTTGTTTTGCCTAACGGCTAAAGCTAATCACGTCGAGCCCACAAATTAAGCTTACAACTAGGTCCAGGCCCGGCATGCAAGCATAGTCGGACCATATATATATACGCTCTCCCTCCAACAAACCCTAAAGGCATAGTTGGAGTCAGCGCCGCCATCTAAACCACCTTTGCCTAGGCCGCAGATCTGTCGAGAGAGAGGGATGGCGAAGGGCAAGATCGTTGCGGTAAAAATCTAACCTATCTAGTTTGCATGTACTGGATCTATTTGGACAAAAATGTACGGCCAATGATCTTTAAATTTTCTTTTTTTGATTCGTAGTGTCCTTGGTGTTTTGACACCAAGGGTCTGTGCGGCCTGGGCGACAAGATCAAGTCCTTTTTCGTTCTCACCCTTGTAGAGAATTTTGAAGAAATGACGGTACTGGTTTTATTTTTTGTATTATCATCAGTCTTTCCTGTTCCACCCTTTTGTCATGAATTATAGCATCTATTAGTTTTTCATGTAGTAAACATGTTCCATTTTTCTTCAGTTAATACCCTGCTATGCTAGAGCGAATTTCCTTAAGAAGTTTGCCATCGACTCTGTCGACCACGAGAATGATTTTGTGGTCGAGGTGGTTACGGAAGAAGGGTTCGAATTCAACGTTGATTGTTTCAACAAGGATGGCAGAACATATCTTGAAGGCCAATATTGGAGAGAATTTGCTAGAGTCTACAATCTGGATGTTGGAACGGAGCTTGTCTTCTCTACCGGCACACAAGGTCCATCTACCCCTGTGACGTCGATCAACCTACCAATCACCCACCCATGTAAGTAACTGCTTATTTGAAGTACTCCCTCCGTTTACAAATATACGATGTTTACGAGTTTGTATAAAATGGATGTATATATGTTGATCCACTAAAATATTTAGGTTCACCCATTTTGCTCGGTTTCTAGTCTACTTTGTAATGTGTAGAATGTCACCGATGGAATTGTCTCTAGTTTTTTCCTTATGAAAAAAGTAGTTGCTTTGTGTTTAGCACGATATTTTTTCCTTGTTCCTAAACAATCTTAATGTTGACGTACCTACCATGCATTAATCTTAATTTTGATTAAGTAATATTCATTTAATTAAGTATTTGAACTTGTACAACATATTACAATCTGACCCAGGATAAGAAAGGCATACTTGACGCTATGCATGCCACGGATGGAACCATAATTAACTGGAGAATGATGGAGTCAGTGGTTAGCAATGTTGATATCGTTGACACGCTGGTTGATGAACATGGAGCTGGGCCTTATCAAGTTGGAAAATGTGAGTCTCTGATCCACACATTAAGCTAGACAAATTGCCAGAAGAAAGAGCTGGTAAGTATGAGTGATCTACTTTGTTGTGCCTGTAATTTTCTGATTAACAAATTTTCACATTGTGTATGTGGACCAAGAACAGAAACTCCCGCGACGCCTTGTCCCTGAAGACATGGCTGAATATGGTGATATCACAATTGTGTGTGATAAATACACAAAGGTCAAAGGGTCGTACTCAATTTCTCCTGAGGATGGTCGAGTATGCTGCGCTGGGTGGAGGGAAGTGATGTCACAGGAGGAGGATTTTCGGCGAATTGGAGACAAGATGTTTTTCATGCTGTACGTGGGACGTAAGGGGGATTTCCTATTTGCCTTCTATGTTCCAAATGTGGAACTTTAGTAGCCTTAATCATTTTCACTATGATGGTCATGGGTCATTTGTCGACCTAATAATATGAGATGTTAAGACAATATTTTATGGTCCTTTCATTATGTGGCATTAGTATGTCTGAAGACATGGTTAAGTGTAATGGTACTATTAAATTTTTTATAAGCTGAAATATATTATGCCTGTCGTTGCTGCCAATTATAGTGAAATCGTGTTAATTGAGTTCATTTCATCGGTATCTATGAATATTTTATGAGCTACAAATTTTATGCGTGCACAACTTACTAGACGGACATGTCTGTCGCGTAGGTTGTGTCACGTAAAGAAGTATCTATCTCCAGTAAATCTATTGTGCTGCTCGAAGTAAGTATGACAAAAACAAGCAAAAACATCTAGGTACGACCATATATCATTGTAATTAATAATTTTGTGTATAACATGGTTACTGGGAATTGAATGCAACAGTCTCCATAACTAGTATCAAACAGTACAACTGCGTGCTAGTATTTTAGTAACGCATTTTTACAAGATACTAGTCAATATCACTATCAACATCTGAAATGCTCCTCCCAAATTCATCGACAACCAGTTCCAAGTCTTCTTGTTCTTCGTCGCTCAGGTCCATATCATTGTTTACACCATTTTTCCCTGCTAGTTGTCTAACAGTCTGAGAGTCAACAAATATCACATCATCAGAGCGATCAGCCATGTCGTCTTCATGATCATCAACATATTCATCTTCCTCATCCTCAATTTGGTGAACAATGGGATCTTTCGAGCCTAGGTCTTCCTGGTATGCACCTGCATTGCCTTCATCATCTTTTTCTGGAACATCGTATACATTCCTGTGCTTGAAAGTTTGCACCACCTTCCAAGAATCACCAAATTTTGTGTCTTCCAAGTAAAAACAAGTTTCTTCTTGGTAAGCTAATATGAAAGGGGCGTTCTTGTACCACAATACAGACGTATTGATGCTTTTAAAGTATCCATCACCCTTCATCTCCGTGGTTTTCTTACTTCGAAGGTCAAACCAATCACAGCGGAACAAGAACATGGATCTATCGTCGTGCTTGTTTCTCGGGTACTGTAACTCAAGAACCTCCTTCATCACACCGTAGTATTCTTGATCTTGTTCGTCAGAAACGGATCCCCTTGTCATTATGCCTGAGTTTTGAGTCATCATGTTCTTCTCACGCTCGACGGAACGGAACCTAACGCCATTTACATTGCACATAGGGTGTACAACTACACGAGCATCTGGACCAAGTGCTAGTGATTTTAAATCTTCTGGAGCATTGTCCAAATTACTGACATGTTTTTTAAACCATGCAGGGAATTATTTCTCTAGTTTTGCCTCAATGTTGTTCACACCCCTGGTCTGTAGTTGTTGTCGGAAATTCCTAAAAATCAAAAACAAATTAGTAGTGGTACTGCTATAACATAAAATATTACTGAAAATTTTGAATGATTAATAAAAAGGTAAATAGACCTACCGAATATAATTTTGTGCCTCATCACAGTTCTGAAGTCCATACCAAACCATACTGTCAAATTCTTTGGGAAAATACTTCAACTTGGATAGTCCTAAACCTCTGGCTCCATCTGAAAAAATATCAAACTCTAGCGGATCAACTCTTTGTTTCTTAGCTTGGTTCCTCTCAGGCTTGTTATGTCTGGTTTCTATGACATCGCCCAAAAATTTAGAGCAATGATGCAAGCACTCATCCACGATATATCCCTCAGCAATTGAACCTTCAGGCCTTGATTTGCTACGCACAGTTGATTTCAGATACCCGAGCCTTCTTTCAACTGGATACATCCAACCATATTGAACAGGCCCCCTCTGAAGTGCCTCATCAGGTAGATGAATAGCCAGGTGCACCATTACATCAAAGAATGATGGGGGAAATAGCAGCTCAAGCTTGCAAAGAATTATGACAATTTCAACCTTCATTCGACGCAGCACAGATGCTCTTAGAGTTTTGGCACACAACTCCCTGAAAAAGTTTCCCAGTTCAGCAATGGTCTCATACATCGCCTTAGATGCAATCCCTCTCAGACCAGCTGGCAACACACGCTGCATAAGTATGTGGCAGTCATGCGTCTTCAGATCGTGCACTTTACCCCTGGGATGTCCACACATCTTGCTAAGTTTCCAGCAAAATCATCTGTAAACCTAGTGTTGGCCAAATACTTGCACAATTTTTGTTTGCCTTCCTTTTGAAGCGGTGCTTTCTCCTTTGAAAAATGCTTGGCCTCAGGTTTCATCCAGAACTTCTTCCTGACATTAAATTTCTCCAAATCCATTCTACCACCAACAGTGTCCTTGTTCTTTCCATCAAGCTTAAGAAGGGTACCAAGGATATTGTCCAATATGTTCTTCTCAATGTGCATCACATCTAGGTTATGAACAAACTTCAATCTTGACTAGTATGGCTGATCATATAAGCTGATCTTGAGGTGCCAGGTTGGCTCACCAGTCATGCCACGCTTTCTCTTCCTAGTTGATGGATTTTTCCCTGGCCTGTAATCCTGAACTCTCTGTACCCTCTCCTCTCTTTCTGCAAGTGTGAAACTTGTTGGTGCATGCTTAGGTTCAGGTTTTTCATTGAAGGCTCTGCTACTCCTCCACTTGTGATCGTGAGGCAGAAATCGACGATGACCAATATAACCAATTTTATTATGCAAAGACTCGTAGCAAGGATCCTTATCGCAGTGCGCACATGCGAAAAACCCTCTTGTGCTACAGCCAGACATCGTGGCATATCCAGGATAGTCATGAATCGGCCAAAGAAACGCAGCATGCAATGGAAACTCTCTACCTGTGCACGCATCATATGTGCCCACGCCACTCCATAGCTTCATCATATCTTTTATCAATGGCTGCATAAATACATGAAAATCCTTTCCTGGTGAATTTTTTCCAGGGATTAGCAATGACATCATGAAGTTGGATTGATCCACGCACATTCACGGTGGGAGGTTGTATGGAATGACAAAAACTGGCCACATACTGTATGAACTACTCATGTTTCTTTATGGGTTGAATCCATCTGTCGCAATACCAAGCCTTATGTTACGGGCATCTGAAGCAAACCATCCAAACTCCTTGTCAAAGTGCTTCCATGCTTCACCATCAGCTGGGTGCCTCAAAATACCCGGTTGTGCAACCCTCTTATCCTTGTGCCAC
Source organism: Avena sativa (assembly GCA_916181665.1). Taxonomy (NCBI): domain Eukaryota; kingdom Viridiplantae; phylum Streptophyta; class Magnoliopsida; order Poales; family Poaceae; genus Avena; species Avena sativa. Next base: position 418,696,741 of record OV702289.1, on the reverse strand, counting down.
TTGGTGTTCATCGACGCTTCCTTGGAAACAAAAAATCTCTGTAACCTTGGGATTATAGGAAAGTATCGAAGCACCTTGTGGGGAATCTTTCTCTTTGCTTCCGGGTCTTTCCACCTTGAAAATCCACAATCGGGACAATGAGTTTTTTTGGCATGGTCTCCCCAAAACAGAGCACAGTCATACTTGCAAATGAATTGTGTCATAACCAAGCCCAACCTCAGAAAGAACACTCTTAGCTTCAGCATAGGACTTGGGAAAATTCACTTTTGGCAAAGCAGCACATAAGACAGCCATAAATTGATCAAAAGCTCTATTTGTGACCCGATTGTATGATTTCACGTAAAGCATCTTCATAATGAATGACAACCTCGTCTCAGTGGTGCATCCCTCATAAAGCTCTTTCTTAGCTTCTTCGATGAGGTTCGCATAGAAAATAGTGTCACTTGGGCCTCTGTCACCAGAATCATGCAGCTCATCTAACATCTTGTCAACATGATCATTATGATTCTCATTTCCATCATCATAATCATCATCGACATCGCTTTGATACAAACTATGATCATAGTTTTCATCAGGACCATCATCTTCTCCATGACAACTCCACTTTGTGTACGAAACGGCCATACCATTGACGTGTAAGTGATACTCAACAGTGTCCTGAGTCTGATGCGTAATATTGAGGCATTTTTGGCATGGGCACAATATTGATGCACCTTCGTTGCAGTTTGCGTGCGCAAACTCCATAAACTCACGGACACCTTATATGTAAAAAGGGGTGAACTTGCTCCCATGAGTAATCCACTGTCGATCCATCGCCTACAAAAATATATATAATGTGTTCCACTCGAGTCATGATGCCATTCAATTTGTACTAATCGATGTGAAAATTGTTTACCAAAGTCCAAATAAATCACAATGTGTAACATAAACACCAATCCAAATCAATTTCATAACAGATCTCAAAGGAACTCACATGTGCTTCCTATCACCGTGCGTCGGCCTGCCGCGAAGCCTCGCTAGCTAGGATCGTGATCGATCGTCGTGATCGCGTAGGCGCAAGTCGCTAGGACTTATAGATGAAGGGCCAGTGAATGTCGTGATTGCTTGGACAAGGGATACCCTTGACGGCGCTCGTTCGCAAGAATAGAGAAGAAAACTATTTGGAAGATCGCACAAGTCCTAACTATAACGATCCGTGTTTGTACATGCCACGTACTGCACATAGAGTTTACAAAATGGTAGGCCAATGAAACAATTCAAAAACCGAACGGTAGCCCAGCGGTAACGAAACGATTTACTTTGTACTAGGTCCTCGGTTCGAAACCCATCTTTGCCCTTTTATCGTTTTTAACACAATTGCTAACTCGTTGGTCCCACGAACAATCGGTGACGGCTTAATCTACGACGCTCTAAAATCCGTCGTGCGGATAATCGGCGACGGTTTGCCGTGACGCGAAACGTGACCGTCACGCATTATCAAGCATACGTGACGCCCAAAACTAATCTGTCACCTATGGTTACTTTCGGTGACGGTTCTGAATTTTGTCACCAGGCAATTCATCACCGATTCTAGGATCTGTTGTAGTGACATGACCGCTCGACGACTTTTTCCATGGACGGCATCGCGCTCCTTCCTGTAGAAGTCTCGCGGAGGGAGACGTCCGTGCTGTCTCACGCTGTACTGTGAAGGGCACGAGGTGTGCAACGATCATCGTTGGATCGCACAGATTCAACGGTTGGTGCGCACGATCCGCGTGACAACTGTGACAACCAATCAGGGAGTAGCAGATAGGGTGAGCACAGTTTTGGGCTTCTACGAAAGATAGAGAGGGGGGTGGGCAAAACTAAGTAGTACCACATAAAACCAAGGGCAAAACTAAGTAGTATAAAAATGGAAAGTGTATTGTACAATGAAATACATTGTGGAATACATCAAATTATGCCAATATAGTTCCACTAGAGTTCATTGGATGTGTGTTCTTCTCATAAACCACACATGGATCCACCAGTGGCATTGCATGTGTGTTCTTCTAAACAAACCACATAAGGATCCACCAGTGTCATTGCATGTCGGTTCTTTTCATGAACCACACATAAGGATGGGCCCACCAGTGTCATTGCATGTCTGTTCTTTATATGAACCACACCCAGTGTTAGTGCATGTCTGTTCTATTCATGAACCACACCCAGTTTCACTCCATGTCTGTTCTTTTCATGAACCACATAAGGATCTACCAGTGTCAATGCATGTTTGTTACTTCCATAAACCACATATGGATCCACCTAGTGTGATTGCATGTCTGTTCCTCTAAACAAACCACATAAGGATCCACCAGTGTCATTGGATTTGTGTTCTTCTCATGAACCACACCCAGTGTCATTGCATGTGTGTTCTTCTAAACAAACCACATAAGGATCCACTAGTGTCATTGCATGTATGTTCTTTTCATGAACCACATAAGGATGCACCAGTGTCATTGCAAGTCTGTTCTTTTCATGAATCATAGCTAGAGTCATTGCATGTCTTTTACCTAAAAAACCACATATGGATCCACCTAGTGTGATTGCATGTCTGTTCCTCTAAACAAACCACATAAGGATCCACCAGTGTCATTGTGTGTGTGTTCTTTTCATGAACCGCACCCAGTGTCATTGCCTATATGTTCTTTTCATGAACCACACCCAATGTCATTGCATGTGTGTTTTTCTAAACAAACCACATAAGTCATTGCATGTCTTTTCTTTTCATGAACCACACCCGGTGTCATTGCATTTCTATCTTTTCATGAACCAAGGCTAGAGACCACCAGTGTCATTGGATGTCTGTTCTTCCCATGAACCACACATGGATCCACCAGTGTCATTGCATGTCTGTTCTTTTCATGGATCACAGGTAGAGTCATTGCATGTCTGTTACTTCCATAAACCACATATGGATCCACCTAGTGGAATTGCATGTCTGTTCCTCTAAACAAACCACATAAGGATCCACCAGTGTCATTGGATGTGTGTTCTTCTCATGAACCACTCCCAGTGTCATTGCATGTGTGTTCTTCTAAACAAACCACATAAGGATCCACCAGTGTCATTGCCTATGTGTTCTTTTCACGAACCACAGAAGGATCCACCAGTGTCATTGCATGTCTGTTATTTTCATGAATCACAGCTAGAGTCATTGCATGTCTTTTACTTCCATAAACCACATATGGATCCACCTAGTGTGATTGCATGTCTGTTCCTCTAAACAAACCACATAAGCAGCGACCAGTGTCATTGCGTCTATTCTTTTCATGAACCACACCAGTGTCATTGCATGTGTGTTCTTCTAAACAAACCACATAAGTCATTGCATGTCTGTTCTTCCCATGAACCACACATGGATCCATCTATGTGTGATTGCATGTCTGTTCCTCTAAACAAACCACATAAGGATGCACCAGTGTCATTGGATGTGTGTTCTTCTCATGAACCACACCCGGTGTCCTTGCATGTCTGTTCTTTTCATGAACCATATCTAGAGTCATTGCATGTACGTTCCTCCAAACAAACAAAATAAGGATCCACCGGTGTAATTGCATGTCTGTTCTTTTCATGCATCACAACTAGAGTCATTGCATGTCTCTTACTTCCATAAACCACATATGGATCCACCTAGTGGAATTGCATGTCTGTTCCTCTAAACAAACCACATAAGGATCCACCAGTGTCATTGGATGTGTGTTCTTCTCATGAACCACACCCAGTGTCATTGCATGTGTGTTCTTCTAAACAAACCACATAAGGATCCACCAGTGTCATTGCCTGTGTGTTCTTTTCATGAACCACATAAGGATCCACCAGTGTCATTGCATGTCTGTTCTTTTCATGAATCACAGCTAGAGTCATTGCATGTCTTTTACTTCCATAAACCACATATGGATCCACCTAGTGTGATTGCATGTCTGTTCCTCTGAACAAACCACCTAAGGATCCACCAGTGTCATTGGATGTGTGTTCTTCTCATGAAGCACACCCAGTGCCATTGCATGTGTGTTCTTCTAAACAAACCACATAAGGATCCACCAGTGTCATTGCCTAACTTTTCTTTTCATTAACCACATAAGGATCTACCAGAGTCATTGGATGTGTGTTCTTCTCATGAACCACAAGTGGATCCACCGGTGTCATTGCATGTATGTTCCTCTAAACAAACCACATAAGGATCCACCAGTGTCATTGTGTGTGTGTTCTTTTCATGAACCACACCCAGTGTCATTGCATGTGTGTTCTTCTAAACAAACCACATAAGGATCCACCAGTGTCATTGCATGTCTGTTCTTTTCATGAACCACATAAGGATGGGCCCACCAGTGTCATTGCATGTTTGTTCTTTTCATGAACCACACCTAGTGTTAGTGCATATCTATTCTATTCATGAACCACACCCAGTTTCACTGCATGTTTGTTCTTTTCATGAACAACATAAGGATGTACCAGTGTAATTGCATGTCTATTACTTCCATAAACCAATTATGGATCCACCTAGTGTGATTGCATGTCTGTTCCTCTAAACAAACCACATAAGGATCCACCAGTGTCATTGGATGTGTATTTTTCTCATGAACCACACCTAGTGTCATTGCATGTGTGTTTTTCTAAACAAACCACATAAGGATCCACGAGTGTCATTGCATGTCTATTCTTTTCATGAGCCACATAAGGATCCACCAGTGTCATTGCATGTCTGTTCTTTTCATGAATCACAGCTAGAGTATTTGCATGTCTTTTACTTCCATAATCCACATATGGATCCACCTAGTGTGATTGCATGTCTGTTCCTCTAAACAAACCACATAAGGATCCACCAGTGTCATTGCATGTCTGTTCTTTTCATGAACCACACCCAGTGTCATTGCATGCGTGTTCTTATAAATAAACCACAAAAGGATCCACCAGTGTCATTGCATGTCTGTTCTTTTCATGAACCACACGCAGTGTCATTGCATGTGGGTTCTTCTAAACAAACCACATAAGTCATTGCATGTCTGTTCTTTTCATGAACCACACCCGGTGTCATTGCATGTCTGTTCTTTTCATGAACCACAGCTAGAGTCATTGCATGTTTGTTCCTCTAAACGAACCACATAAGGATCCACCAGTGTCATTGCATGTTTGTTCTTTTCATGAACCACATAAGGATCTACCAGTGTCATTGCATTTCTATTCTTTTCATGAAGCACACCCAGTGTCATTGCATGTGTGTTACTTCCATAAACCACATATGGATCTACCTAGTGTGATTGCATGTTTGTTCCTTCCATAAACCACATGAGGATCCACCAGTGTCATTGCATGTCTGTTCTTTTCATGAACCATTCCTAGTGTCAGTGCATGTCTGTTCTTTTCATGAACCACACCCAGTGTCACTGCATGTCAGTTCTTTTCATGAACCACATAAGGATCTACCAGAGTCATTGGATGTGTGTTCTTCTCATGAACCACAAGTGGATCCACCGGTGTCATTGCATGTATGTTCCTCTAAACAAACCACATAAGGATCCACCAGTGTCATTGCGTGTGTGTTCTTTTCATGAACCACACCCAGTGTCATTGCATGTGTGTTCTTCTAAACAAACCACATAAGGATCCACCAGTGTCATTGCATGTCTGTTCTTTTCATGAACCACATAAGGATGAGCCCACCAGTGTCATTGCATGTCTGTTCCTTTCATGAACCACACCTAGTGTCAGTGCATATCTATTCTATTCATGAACCACACCCAGTTTCACTGCATGTCTGTTCTTTTCATGAACAACATAAGGATGTACCAGTGTCATTGCATGTCTGTTACTTCCATTAACCAATTATGGATCCACCTAGTGTGATTGCATGTCTGTTCCTCTAAACAAACCACATAAGGATCCACCAGTGTCATTGGATGTGTATTCTTCTCATGAACCACACCTAGTGTCATTGCATGTGTGTTTTTCTAAACAAACCACATAAGGATCCACGAGTGTCATTGCATGTCTGTTCTTTTCATGAGCCACATAAGGATCCACCAGTGTCATTGCATGTCTGTTCTTTTCATGAATCACAGCTAGAGTATTTGCATGTCTTTTACTTCCATAATCCACATATGGATCCACCTAGTGTGATTGCATGTTTGTTCCTCTAAACAAACCACATAAGGATCCACCAGTGTCATTGCGTGTCTGTTCTTTTCATGAACCACACCCAGTGTCATTGCATGCGTGTTCTTCTAAATAAACCACAAAAGGATCCACCAGTGTCATTGCATGTCCGTTCTTTTCATTAACCACACGCAGTGTCATTGCATGTGGGTTCTTCTAAACAAACCACATAAGTCATTGCATGTCTGTTCTTTCCATGAACCACACCCGGTGTCATTGCATTTCTGTTCTTTTGATGAACCACGGCTAGAGTCATTGCATGTCTGTTCTATTCATGAACCACACCCAGTTTCACTGCATGTGTTGTTCTTTTCATGAACCACATAAGGATCTACCAGTGTCATTGCATGTCTGTTACTTCCATAAACCACATATGGATCCACCTAGTGTGATTGCATGTCTGTTCCTCTAAACAAACCACATAAGGATCCACCAGTGTGATTGGATGTGTGTTCTTCTCATGATCCACACCAGTGTCATTGCATGTGTGTTCTTCTAAACAAATCACATAAGGATCCACCAGTGTAATTGCATGTCTGTTGTTTTCATGAACCACACAAGGATCCACCAGTGTCATTGCATGTCTGTTCTTTTCACGAATCACAACTAGAGTCATTGCATGTCTTTTACTTCCATAAACCACATATGGATCCACCTAGTGTGATTGCATGTATGTTCCTCTAAACAAACCACATAAGGATCCACCAGTGTCATTGCGTGTTTGTTCTTTTCATGAACCACACCCAGTGTCATTGCATGTGTGTTCTTCTAAACAAACCACATAAGGATCCACCAGTGTCATTGCCTATATGTTCTTTTCATGAACCACACCCAGTGTCATTGCATGTGTGTTCTTCTACACAAACCACATAAGTCATTGCATGTTTGTTCTTTTCATGAACCACATATGGATCCATCTATGTGTGATTGCATGTCTATTCCTCTAAACAAACCACATAAGGATGCACCAGTGTCATTGGATGTGTGTTCTTCTCATGAACCACACCCGGTGTCATTGCATGTCTGTTCTTTTCATGAACCATATCTAGAGTCATTGCATGTATGTTCCTCTAAACAAACAAAATAAGGATCCACCGGTGGCATTGCATGTCTGTTTTTTCATGGATCATAGATAGAGTTATTGCATGTCTTTTACTTCCATAAACCACATATGGATCCACCTAGTGTGATTGCATGTCTGTTCCTCTAAACAAACCACATAAGGATCCACCAGTGTCATTGCGTGTCTATTCTTTTTATGAACCACACCCGGTGTCATTGCATGTGTGTTCTTCTAAACAAACCACATAAGGATCCAGCAGTGTCATTGCCTGTCTGTTCTTTTCATGAACCACACCCAGTGTCATTGCATGAGTGTTCTTCTAATCAAACCACAAAAGTCATTGCATCTCTGTTCTTTTCATGAACCACATCTGGATCCACCTAGTGTGATTACATCTTTTTTCCTCTAAACAAACCACATAAGGATCCACCAGTGTCATTGGATGTGTGTTCTTCTCATGAACCACACCCGGTGTCATTGCATGTCTGTTCTTTTCATGAACCATATCTAGAGTCATTACATGTTTGTTTCTCTAAACAAACCACATAAGGATCCACCGGTGTCATTGCATGTCTGTTCTTTTCATGGACCACACCTAGTGTCATTGCATGCGTGTTCTTTTCATTAACCATAGCTACAGTTATTGCATGTATGTTCTTTTCATGAACCACACATAAGGATCCACTGATGTCATTGCATGTCTGTTCTTTTCATGAACCACACCTAGTGTCATTGCATGTGTGTTCTCTTGACAAACCACATACGGATCCACAAGTGTCATAGCATGTCTGTTCTTTTCATGAACCATAGCTAGAGTCCACCAGTGTCATTGAATGTCTGTTCTTCCCATGAACCACACATGGATCCACCAGTGTCATTTCCTGTCTATTCTTTTCATGAATCATACCTAGTGTCATTGCATGTCTGTTACTTCCATAAAACACATATGGATCCACCTAGTGTGATTGCATGTCTATTCCTCTAAACAAACCACATAAGGATCCACCAGTGTCATTGGATGTGTGTTCTTCTCATGAACCACACCCAGCGTCATTGCATGTGTGTTCTTCTAAACAAACCACAGAAGGATCCACCAGTGTCATTGTCTATCTATTCTTTTCATGAACCACATAAGGATCCACCAGTGTCATTGCATGTCTATTCTTTTCATGAATCGTTGCTAGAGTCATTGCATGTTTGTTACTTCCATAAACCATATATGGATCCACCTAGTGTGATTGCATGTCTGTTCCTCTAAACAAACCACATAAGGATCCACCAGTGTCATTGGATGTGTGTTCTTCTCATGAAGCACACCCAGTGTCATTCCATGTGTGTTCTTCTAAACAAACCACATAAATATCCACAAGTGGCATTGCCTGTCTGTTCTTTTCATGAACCACATAAGGATCCAGCAGTGTCATTGCATGTCTGTTCTTTTCATGAATCACACCCAGTGTCATTGCATGTCTTTTACTTCCATAAACCACATATGGATCCACCTAGTGTGATTGCATGTCTGTTCCTCTAAACAAACCATATAAGGATCCACCAGCGTCATTGTGTGAATGTTCTTTTCATGAACCACACCCAGTGTCATTGCATGTGTGCTTTTTAAACAAACCACATAAGCCATTGCATGTCTGTTCTTTTCATGAACCACAACCGGTGTCATTGCATGTGTGTTCCGCTAGACAAACAACATAAGGATCCACTAGTGTCACTGCATGTGTGTTCTTCTAAACAAACCACATAAGGATCCACCAGTGTCATTGCCTATCTGTTCTTTTCATGAACCACACCCAGTGTCATTGCATGTGTTTTCTTCTAAACAAACCACATAAGGATCCACCAGTGTCATTGCCTATCTGTTCTTTTCATGAACCACACCCAGTGTCATTTCATGTGTGTTCTTCTAAACAAACCACATAAGTCATTGCATGTCTGTTCTTTTCATGAACCCCATATGGATCCATCTATGTGTGATTGCATGTCTGTTCCTCTAAACAAACCACATAAGGATGCACCAGTGTCATTGGATGTGTGTTCTTCTCATGAACCACACCCGGTGTCATTGCATGTCTGTTCTTTTCATGAACCATATCTAGAGTCATTACATGTCTATTTCTCTAAACAAACCACATAAGGATCCACCGGTGTCATTGCATGTCTGTTCTTTTCATGGACCACACCCAGTGCCATTGCATGTGTGTTCTTTTCATTAACCATAGCTACAGTTATTGCTAGTAAGTTCTTTTAATGAACCACACATAAGGATCCACCGATGTCATTGCATGTCTGTTCTTTTCATGAACCACACCCAGTGTCATTGCATGTGTGTTCTCTTGACAAACCACATATGGATCCACCAGTGTCATAGCATGTCTGTTCTTTTCATGAACCACAGCTAGAGTCCACCAGTGTCATTGAATGTCTATTCTTCCCATGAACCACACATGGATCCACCTGTGTCATTTCATGTCTGTTCTTTTCATGAATCATAGCTAGTGCCATTGCATGTTTGTTACTTCCATAAAACACATATGGATCCACCTAGTGTGATTGCATGTCTGTTCCTCTAAACAAACCACATAAGGATCCACCAGTGTCATTGGATGTGTGTTCTTCTCATGAACCACACCCAGTGTCATTGCATGTGTGTTCTTCTAAACAAACCACATAAGGATCCACCAGTGTCATCGTATGTCTGTTCTTTTCATGAACCACAGCTAGATTCCACCAGTTTCATTGGATGCACATGGATGCACCAGTGTCATTGCCTGTCTGTTCTTTTCATGAATCACAGCTAGAGTCATTGCATGTCTCTTACTTCCATAAACCACACATGGATCCACCTAGTGGAATTGCATGTCTGTTCCTCTAAACAAACCACATAAGGATCCACCAGTGTCATTGGATGTGTGTTCTTCTCATGAACCACACCCAGTGTCATTGCATGTGTGTTCTTCTAAACAAACCACATAAGGATCCACCAGTGTCATTGCCTGTGTGTTCTTTTCATGAACCACAGAAGGATCCACCAGTGTCATTGCATGTCTGTTCTTTTCATGAATCACAGCTAGAGTCATTGCATGTCTTTTACTTCCATAAACCACATATGGATCCACCTAGTGTGATTGCATGTCTGTTCCTCTAAACAAACCACATAAGGAGCCACCAGTGTCATTGCGTCTGTTCTTTTCATGAACCACACCAGTGTCATTGCATGTGTGTTCTTCTAAACAAACCACATAAGTCATTGCATGTCTGTTCTTTTCATGAACCCCATACGGATCCATCTATGTGTGATTGCATGTCTGTTCCTCTAAACAAACCACATAAGGATGCACCAGTGTCATTGGATGTGTGTTCTTCTCATGAACCACACCCGGTGTCCTTGCATGTCTATTCTTTTCATGAACCATATCTAGAGTCATTGCATGTACGTTCCTCCAAACAAACAAAATAAGGATCCACCGGTGTAATTGCATGTCTGTTCTTTTCATGGATCACAGCTAGAGTTATTGCATGTCTTTTACTTCCATAAACCACATATGGATCCACCTAGTGTGACTGCATGTTTGTTCCTCTAAACAAACCACATAAGGATCCACCAGTGTCATTGCGTGTCTGTTCTTTTTATGAACCACACCCGGTGTCATTGCATGTGTGTTCTTCTAAACAAACCACATAAGGATCCAGCAGTGTCATTGCCTGTCTGTTCTTTTCATGAACCACGCCCAGTGTCATTGCATGTGTGTTCTTCTAAACAAACCACAAAAGTCATTGCATCTCTGTTCTTTTCATGAACCACATATGGATCCACCTAGTGTGATTACATGTTTGTTCCTCTAAACAAACCACATAAGGATCCACCTGTGTCATTGGATGTGTGTTCTTCTCATGAACCACACCCGGTGTTATTGCATGTCTGTTCTTTTCATGAACCATATCTAGAGTCATTACATGTCTGTTTCTCTAAACAAACCACATAAGGATCCCCCGGTGTCATTGCATGTCTGTTCTTTTTATGGACCACACCCAGTGTCATTACATGTGTGTTATTTTCATTAACCATAGCTACAGTTATTGCATGTATGTTCTTTTCATGAACCACACATAAGGATCCACCGATGTCATTGCATGTCTGTTCTTTTCATGAACCACACCCAGTGTCATTGCATGTGTGTTCTCTTGACAAACCACATATGGATCCACCAGTGTCATAGCATGTCTGTTCTTTTAATGAACCACAGCTAGAGTCCACCAGTGTCATTGAATGTCTGTTCTTCCCATGAACCACACATGGATCCACCTGTGTCATTTTATGTCTGTTCTTTTCATGAATCATAGCTAGTGTCATCGCATGTCTGTTACTTCCATAAAACACATATGGATCCACCTAGTGTGATTGCATGTCTGTTCCTCTAAACAAACCACATAAGGATCCACCAGTGTCATTGGATGTGTGTTCTTCTCATGAACCACACCCAGTGTCATTGCATGTGTGTTCTTCTAAACAAACCACATAAGGATCCACTAGTGTCATTGTCTGTCTGTTCTTTTCATGAACCACAGCTAGATTCCACCAGTGTCATTGGATGTCTGTTCTTTTCATGAACCATTCCTAGTGTCAGTGCATGTCTGTTCTTTTTATGAACCACACCAGTGTCACTGCATGTCAGTTCTTTTCATGAACCACATAAGGATCTACCAGAGTCATTGGATGTGTGTTCTTCTCATGAACCACACGTGGATCCACCAGTGTCATTGCATGCATGTTCCTCTAAACAAACCACATAAGGATCCACCAGTGTCATTGCGTGTGTGTTCTTTTCATGAACCACACCCAGTGTCATTGCATGTGTGTTCTTCTAAACAAACCTCATAAGGATCCACCAGTGTCATTGCATGTCTGTTCTTTTCATAAACCATATAAGGATGGGCCCACCAGTGTCATTGCATGTCTGTTCTTTTCATGAACCACACCCAGTGTCAGTGCATGTCTATTCTATTCATGAACCACACCCAGTTTCACTTCATGTCTGTTCTTTTCATGAACCACATAAGGATCTACCAATGTCATTGCATGTCTGTTACTTCCATAAACCACATATGGATCCACCTAGTGTGATTGCATGTCTGTTCCTCTAAACAAACCACATAAGGATCCACCAGTGTCATTGGATGTGTGTTCTTCTCATGAACCACACCCAGTGTCATTGCATGTGTGTTCTTCTAAACAAACCACATAAGGATCCACCAGTGTCATCGTATGTCTCTTCTTTTCATGAACCACATCTAGATTCCACCAGTGTCATTGGATGCACATGGATGCACCAGTGTCATTGCCTGTCTGTTCTTTTCATGAATCACAGCTAGAGTCATTGCATGTCTCTTACTTCCATAAACCACACATGGATCCACCTAGTGGAATTGCATGTCTGTTCCTCTAAACAAACCACATAAGGATCCACCAGTGTCATTGGATGTGTGTTCTTCTCATGAACCACTCCCAGTGTCATTGCATGTGTGTTCTTCTAAACAAACCACATAAGGATCCACCAGTGTCATTGCCTGTGTGTTCTTTTCACGAACCACAGAAGGATCCACCAGTGTCATTGCATGTCTGTTATTTTCATGAATCACAGCTAGAGTCATTGCATGTCTTTTACTTCCATAAACCACATATGGATCCACCTAGTGTGATTGCATGTCTGTTCCTCTAAACAAACCACATAAGCAGCGACCAGTGTCATTGCGTCTATTCTTTTCATGAACCACACCAGTGTCATTGCATGTGTGTTCTTCTAAACAAACCACATAAGTCATTGCATGTCTGTTCTTTTCATGAACCCCATATGGATCCATCTATGTGTGATTGCATGTCTGTTCCTCTAAACAAACCACATAAGGATGCACCAGTGTCATTGGATGTGTGTTCTTCTCATGAACCACACCCGGTGTCCTTGCATGTCTGTTCTTTTCATGAACCATATCTAGAGTCATTGCATGTACGTTCCTCCAAACAAACAAAATAAGGATCCACCGGTGTAATTGCATGTCTGTTCTTTTCATGGATCACAGCTAGAGTTATTGCATGTATTTTACTTCCATAAACCACATATGGATCCACCTAGTGTGATTGCATGTCTGTTCCTCTAAATAAACCACATAAGGATCCACCAGTGTCATTGCGTGTCTATTCTTTTTATGAACCACACCCGGTGTCATTGCATGTGTGTTCTTCTAAACAAACCACATAAGGATCCAGCAGTGTCATTGCCTGTCTGTTCTTTTCATGAACCACGCCTAGTGTCATTGCATGTGTGTTCTTCTAAACAAACCACAAAAGTCATTGCATCTCTGTTCTTTTCATGAACCACATATGGATCCACCTAGTGTGATTACATGTTTGTTCCTCTAAACAAACCACATAAGGATCCACCAGTGTCATTGGATGTGTGTTCTTCTCATGAACCACACCCGGTGTCATTGCATGTCTGTTCTTTTCATGAACCATATCTAGAGTCATTACATGTCTGTTTCTCTAAACAAACCACATAAGGATCCCCCGGTGTCATTGCATGTCTGTTCTTTTTATGGACCACACCCAGTGTCATTACATGTGTGTTCTTTTCATTAACCATAGCTACAGTTATTGCATGTATGTTCTTTTCATGAACCACACATAAGGATCCACCGATGTCATTGCATGTCTGTTCTTTTCATGAACCACACCCAGTGTCATTGCATGTGTGTTCTCTTGACAAACCACATATGGATCCACCAGTGTCATAGCATGTCTGTTCTTTTAATGAACCACAGCTAGAGTCCACCAGTGTCATTGAATGTCTGTTCTTCCCATGAACCACACATGGATCCACCTGTGTCATTTCATCTCTGTTCTTTTCATGAATCATAGCTAGTGTCATCGCATGTCTGTTACTTCCATAAAACACATATGGATCCACCTAGTGTGATTGCATGTCTGTTCCTCTAAACAAACCACATAAGGATCCACCAGTGTCATTGGATGTGTGTTCTTCTCATGAACCACACCCAGTGTCATTGCATGTGTGTTCTTCTAAACAAACCACATAAGGATCCACCAGTGTCATTGTCTGTCTGTTCTTTTCATGAACCACAGCTAGATTCCACCAGTGTCATTGGATGTCTGTTCTTTTCATGAACCACACCAGTGTCACTGCATGTCAGTTCTTTTCATGAACCACATAAGGATCTACCAGAGTCATTGGATGTGTGTTCTTCTCATGAACCACACGTGGATCCACCGGTGTCATTGCATGTATGTTCCTCTAAACAAACCACATAAGGATCCACCAGTGTCATTGCGTGTGTGTTCTTTTCATGAACCACACCCAGTGTCATTCCATGTGTGTTCTTCTAAACAAACCTCATAAGGATCCACCAGTGTCATTGCATGTCTGTTCTTTTCATAAACCACATAAGGATGGGCCCACCAGTGTCATTGCATGTCTGTTCTTTTCATGAACCACACCCAGTGTCAGTGCATGTCTATTCTATTCATGAACCACACCCAGTTTCACTTCATGTCTGTTCTTTTCATGAACCACATAAGGATGTACCAGTGTCATTGCATGTCTGTTACTTCCATAAACCACTTATGGATCCACCTAGTGTGATTGCATGTTTGTTCCTCTGAAAAAACCACATAAGGATCCACCAGTGTCATTGCATGTGTATTCTTCTCATGAACCACACCTAGTGTCATTGCATGTGTGTTCTTCTAAACAAACCACATAAGGATCCACGAGTGTCATTGCATGTCTGTTCTTTTCATGAACCACATAAGGATCCACCAGTGTCATTGCATGTCTGTTCTTTTCATGAATCACAGCTAGAGTATTTGCATGTCTTTTATTTCCATAATCCACATATGGATCCACCTAGTGTGATTGCATGTATGTTCCTCTAAACAAACCACATAAGGATCCACCAGTGTCATTGCGTGTCTGTTCTTTTCATGAACCACACCCAGTGTCATTGCATGCGTGTTCTTCTAAATAAACCACAAAAGGATCCACCAGTGTCATTGCATGTCTGTTCTTTTCATGAACCACACGCAGTGTCATTGTATGTGGGTTCTTCTAAACAAACCACATAAGTCATTGCATGTCTGTTCTTTTCATGAACCACACCCGGTGTCATTGCATGTCTGTTCTTTTCATGAACCACGGCTAGAGTCATTGCATGTCTGTTCTATTCATGAACCACACCCAGTTTCACTGCATGTTTGTTCTTTTCATGAACCACATAAGGATCTACCAATGTCATTGCATGTCTGTTACTTCCATAAACCACATATGGATCCACCTAGTGTGATTGCATGTCTGTTCCTCTAAACAAACCACATAAGGATCCACCTGTGTCATTGGATGTGTGTTCTTCTCATGAACCACACCCAGTGTCATTGCATGTGTGTTCTTCTAAACAAACCACATAAGGATCCACCAGTGTCATCGTATGTCTGTTCTTTTCATGAACCACAGCTAGATTCCACCAGTGTCATTGGATGCACATGGATGCACCAGTGTCATTGCCTGTCTGTTCTTTTCATGAATCACAGCTAGAGTCATTGCATGTCTCTTACTTCCATAAACCACACATGGATCCACCTAGTGGAATTACATGTCTGTTCCACTAAACAAACCACATAAGGATCCACCAGTGTCATTGGATGTGTGTTCTTCTCATGAACCACACCCAGTGTCATTGCATGTGTGCTCTTCTAAACAAACCACATAAGGATCCACCAGTGTCATTGCCTGTGTGTTCTTTTCACGAACCACAGAAGGATCCACCAGTGTCATTGCATGTCTGTTATTTTCATGAATCACAGCTAGAGTCATTGCATGTCTTTTACTTCCATAAACCACATATGGATCCACCTAGTGTGATTGCATGTCTGTTCCTCTAAACAAACCACATAAGGAGCCACCAGTTTCATTGCGTCTATTCTTTTCATGAACCACACCAGTGTCATTGCATGTGTGTTCTTCTAAACAAACCACATAAGTCATTGCATGTCTGTTCTTTTCATGAACCCCATATGGATCCATCTATGTGTGATTGCATGTCTGTTCCTCTAAACAAACCACATAAGGATGCACCAGTGTCATTGGATGTGTGTTCTTCTCATGAACCACACCCGGTGTCCTTGCATGTCTGTTCTTTTCATGAACCATATCTAGAGTCATTGCATGTACGTTCCTCCAAACAAACAAAATAAGGATCCACCGGTGTAATTGCATGTCTGTTCTTTTCATGGATCACAGCTAGAGTTATTGCATGTCTTTTACTTCCATAAACCACATATGGATCGACCTAGTGTGATTGCATGTCTGTTACTCTAAACAAACCACATAAGGATCCACCAGTGTCATTGCGTGTCTGTTCTTTTTATGAACCACACCCGGTGTCATTGCATGTGTGTTCTTCTAAACAAACCACATAAGGATCCAGCAGTGTCATTGCTTGTCTGTTCTTTTCATGAACCACGCCCAGTGTCATTGCATGTGTGTTCTTCTAAACAAACCACAAAAGTCATTGCATCTCTGTTCTTTTCATGAACCACATATGGATCCACCTAGTGTGATTACATGTTTGTTCCTCTAAACAAACCACATAAGGATCCACCAGTGTCATTGGATGTGTGTTCTTCTCATGAACCACACCCGGTGTCATTGCATGTCTGTTCTTTTCATGAACCATATCTAGAGTCATTACATGTCTGTTTCTCTAAACAAACCACATAAGGATCCCCCGGTGTCATTGCATGTCTGTTCTTTTTATGGACCACACCCAGTGTCATTACATGTGTGTTCTTTTCATTAAC
The DNA here is from genome assembly GCA_916181665.1 of Avena sativa. NCBI lineage: Eukaryota > Viridiplantae > Streptophyta > Magnoliopsida > Poales > Poaceae > Avena > Avena sativa. Next base: position 418,679,624 of record OV702289.1, on the reverse strand, counting down.
CATAGCTATAGTTATTGCATGTATGTTCTTTTCATGAACCACACATAAGGATCCACCGATGTCATTGCATGTCTGTTCTTTTCATGAACCACACCCAGTGTCATTGCATGTGTGTTCTCTTGACAAACCACATATGGATCCACCAGTGTCATAGCATGTCTGTTCTTTTAATGAACCACAGCTAGAGTCCACCAGTGTCATTGAATGTCTGTTCTTCCCATGAACCACACATGGATCCACCTGTGTCATTTCATGTCTGTTCTTTTCATGAATCATAGCTAGTGTCATCGCATGTCTGTTACTTCCATAAAACACATATGGATCCACCTAGTGTGATTACATGTCTGTTCCTCTAAACAAACCACATAAGGATCCACCAGTGTCATTGGATGTGTGTTCTTCTCATGAACCACACCCAGTGTCATTGCATGTGTGTTCTTCTAAACAAACCACATAAGGATCCACCAGTGTCATTGTCTGTCTGTTCTTTTCATGAACCACAGCTAGATTCCACCAGTGTCATTGGATGTCTGTTCTTTTCATGAACCATTCCTAGTGTCAGTGCATGTCTGTTCTTTTCATGAACCACACCAGTGTCACTGCATGTCAGTTCTTTTCATGAACAACATAAGGATCTACCAGAGTCATTGGATGTGTGTTCTTCTCATGAACCACACGTGGATCCACCGGTGTCATTGCATGTATGTTCCTCTAAACAAACCACATAAGGATCAACCAGTGTCATTGCGTGTGTGTTCTTTTCATGAACCACACCCAGTGTCATTGCATGTGTTTTCTTCTACACAAACTTCATAAGGATCCACCAGTGTCATTGCATGTCTGTTCTTTTCATAAACCACATAAGGATGGGCCCACCAGTGTCATTGCATGTCTGTTCTTTTCATGAACCACACCCAGTGTTAGTGCATGTCTGTTCTATTCATGAACCACACCCAGTTTCACTCCATGTCTGTTCTTTTCATGAACCACATAAGGATCTACCAGTGTCAATGCATGTTTGTTACTTCCATAAACCACATATGGATCCACCTAGTGTGATTGCATGTCTGTTCCTCTAAACAAACCACATAAGGATCCACCAGTGTCATTGGATTTGTGTTCTTCTCATAAACCACACCCAGTGTCATTGCATGTGTGTTCTTCTAAACAAACCACATAAGGATCCACTAGTGTCATTGCATGTCTGTTCTTTTCATGAACCACATAAGGATGCACCAGTGTCATTGCAAGTCTGTTCTTTTCATGAATCATAGCTAGAGTCATTGCATGTCTTTTACCTAAAAAACCACATATGGATCCACCTAGTGTGATTGCATGTCTGTTCCTCTAAACAAACCACATAAGGATCCACCAGTGTCATTGTGTGTGTGTTCTTTTCATGAACCGCACCCAGTGTCATTGCCTATATGTTCTTTTCATGAACCACACCCAATGTCATTGCATGTGTGTTTTTCTAAACAAACCACATAAGTCATTGCATGTCTGTTCTTTTCATGAACCACACCCGGTGTCATTGCATTTCTATCTTTTCATGAACCACGGCTAGAGACCACCAGTGTCATTGGATGTCTGTTCTTCCCATGAACCACACATGGATCCACCAGTGTCATTGCATGTCTGTTCTTTTCATGGAGCACAGGTAGAGTCATTGCATGTCTGTTACTTCCATAAACCACATATGGATCCACCTAGTGGAATTGCATGTCTGTTCCTCTAAACAAACCACATAAGGATCCACCAGTGTCATTGGATGTGTCTTCTTCTCATGAACCACACCCAGTGTCATTGCATGTGTGTTCTTCTAAACAAACCACATAAGGATCCACCAGTGTCATTGCCTGTGTGTTCTTTTCACGAACCACAGAAGGATCCACCAGTGTCATTGCATGTCTGTTATTTTCATGAATCACAGCTAGAGTCATTGCATGTCTTTTACTTCCATAAACCACATATGGATCCACCTAGTGTGATTGCATGTCTGTTCCTCTAAACAAACCACATAAGGAGCCACCAGTTTCATTGCGTCTATTCTTTTCATGAACCACACCAGTGTCATTGCATGTGTGTTCTTCTAAACAAACCACATAAGTCATTGCATGTCTGTTCTTTTCATGAACCCCATATGGATCCATCTATGTGTGATTGCATGTCTATTCCTCTAAACAAACCACATAAGGATGCACCAGTGTCATTGGATGTGTGTTCTTCTCATGAACCACACCCGGTGTCCTTGCATGTCTGTTCTTTTCATGAACCATATCTAGAGTCATTGCATGTACGTTCCTCCAAACAAACAAAATAAGGATCCACCGGTGTAATTGCATGTCTGTTCTTTTCATGGATCACAGCTAGAGTTATTGCATGTCTTTTACTTCCATAAACCACATATGGATCGACCTAGTGTGATTGCATGTCTGTTCCTCTAAACAAACCACATAAGGATCCACCAGTGTCATTGCGTGTCTGTTCTTTTTATGAACCACACCCGGTGTCATTGCATGTGTGTTCTTATAAACAAACCACATAAGGATCCAGCAGTGTCATTGCTTGTCTGTTCTTTTCATGAACCACGCCCAGTGTCATTGCATGTGTGTTCTTCTAAACAAACCACAAAAGTCATTGCATCTCTGTTCTTTTCATGAACCACATATGGATCCACCTAGTGTGATTACATGTCTGTTCCTCTAAACAAACCACATAAGGATCCACCAGTGTCATTGGATGTGTGTTCTTCTCATGAACCACACCCGGTGTCATTGCATGTCTGTTCTTTTCATGAACCATATCTAGAGTTATTACATGTCTGTTTCTCTAAACAAACCACATAAGGATCCCCCGATGTCATTGCATGTCTGTTTTTTTCATGGATCACAGCTAGAGTTATTGCATGTCTTTTACTTCCATAAACCACATATGGATCCACCTAGTGTGATGGCATGTCTGTTCCTCTAAACAAACCACATAAGGATCCACCAGTGTCATTGCGTGTCTGTTCTTTTTATAAACCACACTCGGTGTCATTGCATGTGTGTTCTTCTAAACAAACCACATAAGGATCCAACAGTGTCATTGCCTGTTTGTTCTTTTCATGAACCACACCCAGTGTCATTGCATGTGTGTTCTTCTAAACAAACCACAAAAGTCATTGCATCTCTGTTCTTTTCATGAACCACATCTGGATCCACCTAGTGTGATTACATGTTTGTTCCTCTAAACAAACCACATAACGATCCACCAGTGTCATTGGATGCGTGTTCTTATCATGAACCACACCCGGTGTCATTGCATGTCTGTTCTTTTCATGAACCATATCTAGAGTCATTACATGTCTGTTTCTCTAAACAAACCACATAAGGATCCACCGGTGTCATTGCATGTCTGTTCATTTCATGGACCACACCTAGTGTCATTGCATGCGTGTTCTTTTCATTAACCATAGCTACAGTTATTGCATGTATGTTCTTTTCATGAACCACACATAAGGATCCACCGATGTCATTGCATGTCTGTTCTTTTCATGAACCACACCTAGTGTCATTGCATGTGTGTTCTCTTGACAAACCACATATGGATCCACAAGTGTCATAGCATGTCTATTCTTTTCATGAACCATAGCTATAGTCCACCAGTGTCATTGAATGTCTGTTCGTCCCATGAACAAACCACATAAGGATCCACCAGTGTCATTGCGTGTCTGTTCTTTTTATGAACCACACCCGGTGTCATTGCATGTGTGTTCTTCTAAACAAACCACATAAGGATCCAGCAGTGTCATTGCCTGTTTGTTCTTTTCATGAACCACACCCAGTGTCATTGCATGTGTGTTCTTCTAAACAAACCACAAAATTCATTCCATCTCTGTTCTTTTCATGAACCACATCTGGATCCAACTAGTGTGATTACATGTTTGTTCCTCTAAACAAACCACATAAGGATCCACCAGTGTCATTCGATGTGTGTTCTTATCATGAACCACACCCGGTGTCATTGCATGTCTGTTCTTTTCATGAACCATATCTAGAGTCATTACATGTCTGTTTCTCTAAACAAACCACATAAGGATCCACCGGTGTCATTGCATGTCTGTTCTTTTCATGGACCACACCCAGTGTCATTGCATGCGTGTTCTTTTCATTAACCATAGCTACAGTTATTGCATGTATGTTCTTTTCATGAACCACACATAAGGATCCACCGATGTCATTGCATGTCTGTTCTTTACATGAACCACACCTAGTGTCATTGCATGTGTGTTCTCTTGACAAACCACATATGGATCCACAAGTGTCATAGCATGTCTGTTCTTTTCATGAATCATAGCTAGAGTCCACCAGTGTCATTGAATGTCTGTTCTTCCCATGAACAACACATGGATCCACCTGTGTCATTTCATGTCTATTCTTTTCATGAATCATAGCTAGTGTCATTGCATGTCTGTTACTTCCATAAAACACATATGGATCCACCTAGTGTGATTGCATGTATGTTCCTCTAAACAAACCACATAAGGATCCACCAGTGTCATTGGATGTGTGTTCTTCTCATGAACCACACCCAGTGTCATTGCATGTGTGTTCTTCTAAACAAACCACATAAGGATCCACCAGTGTCATTGTCTTTCTGTTCTTTTCATGAACCACATAAGGATCCACCAGTGTCATTGCATGTCTGTTCTTTTCATGAATCGCTGCTAGATTAATTGCATGTTTGTTACTTCCATAAACCACATATGGATCCACCTAGTGTGATTGCATGTATGTTCCTCTAAACAAACCACATAAGGATCCACCAGTGTCATTGCGTGTCTGTTCTTTTCATGAACCACACCTAGTGTCATTGCATGTGTGTTCTTCTAAACAAACCACATAAGGATCCACCAGTGTCATTGCCTATCTGTTCTTTTCATGAACCACACCCAGTGTCATTGCATGTGTGTTCTTCTAAACAAACCACATAAGTCATTGCATGTCTGTTCTTTTCATGAACCACATATGGATCCATCTATGTGTGATTGCATGTCTGTTCCTCTAAACAAACCACATAAGGATGCACCAGTGTCATTGGATGTGTGTTCTTCTCATGAACCACACCCGGTGTCATTGCATGTCTATTCTTTTCATGAACCATATCTAGAGTCATTGCATGTATGTTCCTCTAAACAAACAAAATAAGGATCCACCGGTGTCATTGCATGTCTGTTTTTTTCATGGATCACAGCTAGAGTTATTGCATGTCTTTTACTTCCATAAACCACATATGGATCCACCTAGTGTGATGGCATGTCTGTTCCTCTAAACAAACCACATAAGGATCCACCAGTGTCATTGCGTGTCTGTTCTTTTTATAAACCACACCCGGTGTCATTGCATGTGTGTTCTTCTAAACAAACCACATAAGGATCCAGCAGTGTCATTGCCTGTTTGTTCTTTTCATGAACCACACCCAGTGTCATTGCATGTGTGTTCTTCTAAACAAACCACAAAAGTCATTGCATCTCTGTTCTTTTCATGAACCACATCTGGATCCACCTAGTGTGATTACATGTTTGTTCCTCTAAACAAACCACATAACGATCCACCAGTGTCATTGGATGCGTGTTCTTATCATGAACCACACCCGGTGTCATTGCATGTCTGTTCTTTTCATGAACCATATCTAGAGTCATTACATGTCTGTTTCTCTAAACAAACCACATAAGGATCCACCGGTGTCATTGCATGTCTGTTCATTTCATGGACCACACCTAGTGTCATTGCATGCGTGTTCTTTTCATTAACCATAGCTACAGTTATTGCATGTATGTTCTTTTCATGAACCACACATAAGGATCCACCGATGTCATTGCATGTCTGTTCTTTTCATGAACCACACCTAGTGTCATTGCATGTGTGTTCTCTTGACAAACCACATATGGATCCACAAGTGTCATAGCATGTCTATTCTTTTCATGAACCATAGCTAGAGTCCACCAGTGTCATTGAATGTCTGTTCGTCCCATGAACAACACATGGATCCACCTGTGTCATTTCATGTCTATTCTTTTCATGAATCATAGCTAGTGTCATTGCATGTCTGTTACTTCCATAAAACACATATGGATCCACCTAGTGTGATTGCATGTCTGTTCCTCTAAACAAACCACATAAGGATCCACCAGTGTCATTGGATGTGTGTTCTTCTCATGAACCACACCCAGTGTCATTGCATGTGTGTTCTTCTAAACAAACCACATAAGGATCCACCAGTGTCATTGTCTTTCTGTTCTTTTCATGAACCACATAAGGATCCACCAGTGTCATTGCATGTCTATTCTTTTCATGAATCGCTGCTAGATTCATTGCATGTTTGTTACTTCCATAAACCACATATGGATCCACCTAGTGTGATTGCATGTCTGTTCCTCTAAACAAACCACATAAAGATCCACCAGTGTCATTGCATGTCTGTTCTTTTCATGAATCGCTGCTAGATTCATTTCATGTTTGTTACTTCCATAAACCACATATGGATCCACCTAGTGTGATTGCATGTATGTTCCTCTAAACAAACCACATAAGGATCCACCAGTGTCATAGGATGTGTGTTCTTCTCATGATCCACACCCAGTGTCATTGCATGTGTGTTCTTCTAAACAAACCACATAAGGATCCACCAGTGTCATTGCCTATCTGTTCTTTTCATGAACCACACCCAGTGTCATTGCATGTGTGTTCTTCTAAACAAACCACATAAGTCATTGCATGTCTGTTCTTTTCATGAACCACTTATGGATCCATCTATGTGTGATTGCATGTTTGTTCCTCTAAACAAACCACATAAGGATGCACCAGTGTCATTGGATGTGTGTTCTTCTCATGAACCACACCCGGTGTCATTGCATGTCTGTTCTTTTCATGAACCATATCTAGAGTCATTGCATGTATTTTCCTCTAAACAAACAAAATAAGGATCCACCGGTGTCATTGCATGTCTGTTTTTTTTCATGGATCACAGCTAGAGTTATTGCATGTCTTTTACTTCCATAAACCACATATGGATCCACCTAGTGTGATTGCATGTCTGTTCCTCTAAACAAACCACATAAGGATCCACCAGTGTCATTGCGTGTCTATTCTTTTTATGAACCACACCCGGTGTCATTGCATGTGTGTTCTTCTAAACAAACCACATAAGGATCCAGCAGTGTCATTGCCTGTCTGTTCTTTTCATGAACTACACCCAGTGTCATTGCATGAGTGTTCTTCTAGACAAACCACAAATGTCATTGCATCTCTGTTCTTTTCATGAACCACATCTGGATCCACCTAGTGTGATTACATGTTTGTTCCTCTAAACAAACCACATAAGGATCCACTAGTGTCATTGGATGTGTGTTCTTCTCATGAACCACACCCGGTGTCATTGCATGTCTGTTCTTTTCATGAACCATATCTAGAGTCATTACATGTCTATTTCTCTAAACAAACCACATAAGGATCCACCGGTGTCATTGCATGTCTGTTCTTTTCATGGACCACACCCAGTGTCATTGCATGCGTGTTCTTTTCATTAACCATAGCTACAGTTATTGCATGTATGTTCTTTTCATGAACCACACATAAGGATCCACCGATGTCATGCCATGTCTGTTCTTTTCATGAACCACACCCAGTGTCATTGCATGTGTGTTCTCTTGACAAACCACATATGGATCCACCAGTGTCATAGCATGTCTGTTCTTTTAATGAACCACAGCTAGAGTCCACCAGTGTCATTGGATGTCTATTCTTCCCATGAACCACACATGGATCCACCTGTGTCATTTCATGTCTGTTCCTTTCATGAATCATAGCTAGTGTCATTGCATGTCTGTTACTTCCATAAAACACATATGGATCCACCTAGTGTGATTGCATGTCTGTTCCTCTAAACAAACCACATAAGGATCCACCAGTGTCATTGGATGTGTGTTCTTCTCATGAACCACACCCAGTGTCATTGCATGTGTGTTCTTCTAAACAAACCACATAAGGATCCACCAGTGTCATTGTCTGTTTGTTCTTTTCATGAACCACATAAGGATCCACCAGTGTCATTGCATGTCTGTTCTTTTCATGAATCGCTGCTAGATTCATTGCATGTTTGTTACTTCCATAAACCACATATGGATCCACCTAGTGTGATTGCATGTCTGTTCCTCTAAACAAACCACATAAGGATCCACCAGTGTCATAGGATGTGTGTTCTTCTCATGATCCACACCCAGTGTCATTGCATGTGTGTTCTTCTAAAGAAACCACATAAAGATCCACCAGTGTCATTGCCTGTCTGTTCTTTTCATGAACCACATAAGGATCCACCAGTGTCATTGCATGTTTGTTCTTTTCATGAATCACAGCTAGAGTCATTGCATGTCTTTTACTTCCATAAACCACATATGGATCCACCTAGTGTGATTGCATGTATGTTCCTCTAAACAAACCACATAAGGATCCACCAGTGTCATTGTGTATCTGTTCTTTTCATGAACCACACCCAGTGTCATTGCATGTGTGTTTTTCTAAACAAACCACATAAGCCATTGCATGTCTGTTCTTTTCATGAACCACAACCGGTGCCATTGCATGTGTGTTCCTCTAGACAAACCACACAAGGATCCACCAGTGTCACTGCATGTGTGTTCTTCTAAACAAACCACATAAGAATCCACCACTGTCATTGCCTATCTGTTCTTTTCATGAACCACACCCAGTGTTATTGCATGAGTGTTCATCTAAATAAACCACATAAGTTATTGCATGTCTGTTCTTTTCATGAACCACACCCGGTTTCATTGCATGTCTGTTCTTTTCATGAACCACGGCTAGAGTCATTGCATGTCTGTTCCTCTAAACAAACCACATAAGGATCCACTAGTGTGATTGCATGTATGTTCTTTTCATGAACCACATAAGGATCTACCAGTGTCATTGCATGTCTGTTCTTTTCATGAACCACAACCAGTGTCATTGCATCTGTGTTACTTCCATAAACCACATATGGATCCACCTAGTGTGATTGCATGTTTGTTCCTTCCATAAACCACATAAGGATCCACTAGTGTCATTGCATGTCTGTTCTTTTCATGAACCACTCCTAGTGTCAGTGCATGTCTATTCTTTTCATGAACCACACCCAATGTCACCGCATGTCAGTTCTTTTCATGAACCACATAAGGATCTACCAGAGTCATTGGATGTGTGTTCTTCTCATGAACCACACGTGGATCCACCGGTGTTATTACATGTCTGTTCCTCTAAACAAACCACATAAGGATCCACCAGTGTCATTGCGTGTGTGTTCTTTTCATGAACCACACCCAGTGTCATTGCATGTGTGTTCTTCTAAACAAACCACATAAGGATCCACCAGCGTCATTGCATGTCTATTCTTTTCATGAACCACATAAGGATGGGCCCACCAATGTCATTGCATGTTTGTTCTTTTCATGAACCACACCTAGTGTCAGTGCATGTCTGTTCTATTCATGAACCACACCTAGTTTTTCACTCCATGTTTGTTCTTTTCATGAACCAAATAAGGATCTACCAGTGTCATTGCATGTCTGTTACTTCCATAAACCACATATGGATCCACCTAGTGTGATTGCATGTCTATTCCTCTAAACAAACCACATAAGGATCCACCAGTGTCATTGGATGTGTGTTCTTCTCATGAACCACACCTAGTGTCATTGCATGTGTGTTCTTCTAAACAAACCACATAAGGATCCACCAGTGTCATTGCATGTCTGTTTTTTTTCATGAACCACATAAGGATCCACCAGTGTCATTGCATGTAACAACCTCGGACCCTACGCTCTAAGTTCAAGCCTGGATGAACCGAAAGTGGTTAAAATAGTACAACGGGGGCCCAGGGGCCACCCACCTGTAGACCCGTCGGCCGTCCTAACCACTTCCAAGAACATCGGGACAAGAGCGAGCGGCGTAGGCAACAGGCGAAAAGATCAAATACATACACAAGTGAGTATGTATGCAAGCTACCTTACAACAGTTCTCAGAGCCATACCATCTAAAATAAATAGAAATATTGCAACGCCATACGGCAAGATCCAAATATCCTAGATAGAGATAATAGTGTAGGATAGCTCCTCATACATCAAACATCAGAGTATCAAGCAGAAGCGGGAAACAAGATCCAAGTACGGACAAGAAGCAAATCGGCATAAGATGCCACATAACTAAGCACATACCGCCCACAGATCTCGCGGATCCCCATCCCCGGAATCTCTACACCGAGTGATCGTTGCCAACATCATCTATCTCCTCCACCCAGTATCCATCTTGCGAATACACCTGTTCATCTGAATCAAACAATTTATCGTGTGAGACCCTAGGGGTACTCAGCAAGTCTTTATGCCTCTAAAGGGGACATAACCTGGGATGACGCAATTGCAGTAAAAGATAATAACTACAAGTCTATAGATACTCGCTAGCCATCCGCCTAACCAATGATAGACGGATGTCCATTAATTAGAAACAACAGTTATAACAATATAAAGTAACAGATCCATCCTCCTTTTCGCTTACAAACGAGAAAGCGGACGAACAACCCATCCGTTGGCAGTTTTATTAACCATTCCATGAGTATTGCACTATTTACTAGTCAGGTATTTAGTCAGATTAAAAGCGGTACTTTAGTTATACTTGTCTATGATCGAGAAACTGTGCTCCAAGTCGTCTATAACCGCGGACATGGCTTTCAGAAAGAGTTTCCCTACAGGGGTGCACAAATAGCAACACACACACGATCGACCTCGGAAAAACCAAATCAAAACCCAACGAGGCTTTCACGACAAAGCATTCACAGGGTTCATAAAATATTTCAGGGGGCCACCCCATTAAGCTACCCGCAATGAAGTTGGCCGACTCCGAGACGGACCCAAGATTTGTGTCAATGGTTGTAAACGACTGGGAACCCGAAAGTGTGACTGGGCTTGACGATACCACGAAAACATTCCACGATCCAAAACAGTACAGGTGCTCCACGCACAATCTTAAATAAAGCAGTAAACCATGGCATAGGTGCAGGATAGTAATAAAGCCCCAAACTACTTTCTGGCCCCAAGAAATAAGAAATGAATCGAGCTCACGCTAAGGGGATTCATATAACTTGTTTTCCACTTAATATTTATATGATGCATGCTGCCATTCAGAACATGGAGTGCATAAACAGAACGGGCTCGTCGCGCTGATCGATTTAGACATATTATTTGCCAAAATTGGAGTTATAGAATTAAAGTTATTAATTAATTAAGAAAAGGTATTTTCATTGCAATTAAACAATTTCAAAAATTTAAATTAGCCAAACATTATTTTGGATGGCAGATTTGAATTCCTCACATATTTCTGATTCAAAAACATATATCATTTGTATTATTTGGATTTATTAATAAAAAGTTATTAATTTCTGGATAATAAAACATATTAACATTTTCAGGAATGGTTTTTATTAAAATAAAAAGGATCTGGAACTTTTGTCACCGGCTCAGACTTACCCACGGTGACCGATACGCGGGCCAGGGTTAGGAGCAGGGCCACCTGCGTGCGCGCCCAGCCCAGACGCGACACGTGGGCGAGCCGAGGATGGCGGGAGGAGGCGGGAAAAAGCACAGGGGCTTATGCGCAAAATTCACCGCGAGGCTGACGGAACTGAATCTGGGATCTGGGAATTTGGCAAAAATTCGGCCCGCGTTCGAATGAAGATGACGGTGAATCTAAAGGGATTTTGAAGGTGCCGTAAAAACGAAAGTTGTAGATCTTGCACAGATCTATAACTTTGCAGAAGGATGATTTTCCAAAGGAACAACTTATGCGCCGGTGTAGAAGGAAGAACAGAGTGGATTCTGATTTGAACGAGACAGTTTCAGAAACGCAGATTTTTCGACCGATCTTTGGCAGATGATTCCGGTGGCTGTGGTACTTCGTTCTGGGTGAGGTTTTCCGTTTTGGAGAGAGGGTACAAAAGTCTACTAGGCTGTGCTTCTCGATTCGTTGATCTCGCCTTGAAGAGCTCGGAAACTGGAAGGAACAGGGACAGAAACAAACACCTCGTGACTGAAATTTTCCTGACAGAACCTACTGTGAGATCGGGCAAAGTTTCGATCATGATTCTGCGAGCTACGGGTGTCCGTTTCGCGAGAGGTTTGGCTCTGCTGGAAGCTAGTACATCCGGCTAGAGTTCCACGGGCTCAGCAGCGTGGAAGGCGGTCTGTGTCGGAGACACGCATGATAGGAACAGGACATCGCGAGCAGAAACTTGGCACGCGTTCTGGCAGTGTGGCGGGGCGCGTGCGTGTGGCGCGGCTCGGCTGCTATGGTGGGGTGGCTACGACGCGGCACAGAGCAACGAGGGAGGAAGGTGAGCTCACCGGGAGGTGGATGGAGAGGCGACCGACTTGGCCGGAGGCAGAAGAGGATGGCGATGAGAGGAAGGAGGCCAGGCAGCGCTGTCTCAGCAGGGTTCATGGCGGCATCGCGTGCACGGCCACAGCAGGGCGGTGCTCCGAGGCCTTCTCCTCCGTGCTGGTTACTCCGTGAAGAAGGGGAGAGGATGCCCATCAGCTCCGCAAGCCGATGCCTTCGGTGGCGATGCGGATCAGGAGCCCGGATGGCAAGAGGGAGCAGCTAGGATGTAGCTACGGTGGGTTTACTTGGAAGAAAAGAGGAAGAAGGGGCTTCGGATCTCGATGGGAGGAGGATGAGGCTCCAGATGCCCTGCTCGATGTTTTTGGTGGACATGAAGGGCAAGGGGAAGGCTGGGTCATGAGCGCAACATGGGCTAGCTGTCGATCACGTGCAGATAGGAGGGAGGAAGAAAAAGGGGCGTTGGGCAGCCTCAATGCATGGTGGAGTCGGACCAGGACGGAGGGGCAGTGGGGTGTTGCCCTGGTTCAGGAAGAGGGGTGCGACCGGGGTTGGCTCGTGCTAGCATTTGCTGGCACGCGCTGTGGCACGCTGGTGGTTTTGCTTCTGCCGATAGCTAGCTAGGTGGCCGGGTGAAGTGCACCAGATGGGTTGATCGAACATATAAGGTAGCTAGTCATGCACGAGTGGTTCTAGGTTTGGTGCAAGAATAACTAGCTAGCTAGGTATATGTATGTAAGCATGTAGGGTTTAGGTGGGGTATATGGTTAGTGATATGGTAGAGATAGGATTCCCTCTTTATATTTGTTTGGTTTTGAATTTATTCCCCAAACCTTGTTTGAAACACATACAAAAAACCATCAAGATCCCAAAACGAATTTTAGAAAAGCCAAATGTTTAAAAGGGTCTAATATTTCATGTGACTAGATTAGGTGGTTTTATATTGCATGTATGTGAGACAAATGCATGCATGTGGTGGTGTAAGAAAAGAGAAAACAAAACAAGATTTGAGGCGAACAAAAACAAGGATAATATTGGTGGATCCATACACTATACATGGATGGGCATGAAATAAATACCAAGAACAAAATGTTAGGGCCCACATATACTTGTATGGTGATATTAGAATGGATTTCTAAGAGAGATGAAATTGACAAGTTAATAGGTGGAAAGAATTAAAGAGATAGGCCCTCAACTCAACTTGGGCATGAAGCAATTTATCAAGAACCATATACAATATATCAAGAGGCAAATACAATTAATAAATGCATATGAGACAAGATCCAAATGAAAAGGGTTTTATATGATGCTCAAATGCAAGGTGGCATGATGACATGAGCATGATATAATTATGATGCAACAATTATATGTAGGAAGTAGCAAAAACTAGACTAGGCTAGTAGCATTACAATTGTTAGACAATTGGGATGCTTCAACTCTCCCCCACTAAATAAGAATCTCGCCCGGAGATTCCTAGGAAAAAGAAAACAACACAGGGAGAGTCGGGTGTTCAGAACGAAGGTGATCCTTGCGTTCCCAAGATGATGAACAATGGAGTGGTGCGACCATTACACCTTGCAAACACTTGCTCGACTTGTTGCGAGTCGGCGTTTTCTTCAAGAAACAAATGGTTGGAAGAATTGAAGGATTGTCATGAGACAAGAAGGATAGGATGAACATAGCTCCGGTTTTCTCGAGAAACATGATAAAAGAATAGAACCACGTGTGAAAGAGATAGAAAGGACGATGTATCAGGGAGAACGAAATGACACACCATTAAGATTAAAGATTTACAGATACAAGAGAAGATAAATCTTTGTCTCGCTGGAAGAAAAGAGCTATTTTGGAGAAGTTATCAACCACTATGAAAATAGCATTGTATCTTCTCTCAGATTTAGGAAACAAAGTTTGGAGAACAATATTGCCTTCAAACAACAGAGTTCCTTGAGTTCAATGGAAAGGATTTGGGTTAGGAGTTCTCGGATTAGATCTTTCTTGCGCCGATAAGAACCAAAGGATCACGCAATTGAGGTGCGCAGATATCACTTCAAGAGAAGGGGAATGCTAGTTTATGGTAGAATCTCGAGAAGAAAAGAATATGGAGGATCTGGAGTTTATTGTAGAGATACTTATTGCTTTCTTTAACCTTGAGGCTAATGCAATAGATTTGCGACTGCTGGCATCAACCATAATTGGCTTTACCAAGAGAAAGGGATTGTCAAATTGAAGACCAATATAGTTTCCTTACATCTTGTTTGAGGATGTCGAGCACCAGTGGAATGAAGAGTACCCGAAAAGATAAATGCATCTGCTTCCACTAGATAATTGAAGATTTTGCTCCATGTAGAAAGGCGAGATCACCAACAAGAGATTATTGATTACCTTCTTCGAGAGAGCACTCCGGATAGACAAGGACGGAAGTAAAAGTATCGAGGGATAAAGGCCACTTCTAACTTCCGTGGAATGAGTTAAAATTACATTAATCCGCCAATCCAATGTACAAGAGCGAATGATAAGAGTAATGGTATGGTAGCTAATCCATCCCGCACTCAAATCATTACTCCGCACATGAATAGGAAAACCATGCAACCCAACTACCAAAACAGACTGAAGATCTTGACAAGGTTAACTCATGGAACTCCATTAGAACACAAGGATAGATGCAAAAGATTCACCGGATTCAAGATAGATAAGGATGATGATGTTGTCGTCGCGTCGGAAGATCCAAACCACCGAAAAAGATATGAATGAAGATTATAGAGAATGACTGCAAGTTTGAACAGGTAGAGAAAAACATAGCACCAACTTGAACAGAAGGATTACAAAAGATCTGAAAAGTCTTCATGGCCTCCGGTGGATTGAGCATAAACGATAGAACGAGAGGGTTTCAAAGGTTACTTGACGAGACCGAGGTGAAAAGAACTCCATGTTCTTCTTGAAATGATTGAGAGAGATTTATCAGTCTTGAGGAAAAACTTCAGCGGAACAACGATGCTAACTCGCCAACAAGCAAAAAAACTCCGGGTTTGATTGAAGATGGAAGATGGAATTAACAATGGGCTTGCTGATTCCAAAAATTGAAGCGATGTATTTAGCAGACAGATATGGTCGAGATAGGTGACTTCAAAAAGCCAGAATTACACTTTGAGAACTTTGCACACAGGCAGTGTTCACGAAGCTTGAGAGAAAAAGACACAGATGATCTTCCATGTCCTTCCATTGATATGGAATAGGCAAGCATATTATCAACATATACCACCATGTATTAACAAGATATTCCCAGAATACCGAGTTCAAGAGGCGAGAGAAACGAACAAATGCTCGAAACACTCTCTAAGGTCAACGTTCTTTGAAAGATCAACATTAAGAGCAAGGATTCGTGTTGAAAGAGATGCATTGGCAGAATATATTATCTGGTCCTTCGAAAGAGAACAAGAAATGCCACATGGTTCACATTGTCGATCGGATCACCAGTTAGAAAGATAAAGAGATCTTGGATAAAGAAACGATGATAGCTCATACCTTAAGCAAAGCTATCAGAGACGAAAAGATGCAATTCCCTCGCATCAAAGAGAATTTTTTGCAGATATGGAGTTCAAAAGATGTGCAGCATGACGAAGAGATGATAGACCACCGTAGGGCCTTAAGAAAAACTCCGGATGACCAAAGGTACTTGAATATGATTATGATATGATCACGGTGTAACTCAAATCACAGGAGATAACCGCCATCATTTTGAGGATGAAATTAATAGCATTGACCATACTCCACTCATGATAAGTGTCATATAGCTTTGCCAAGGACTAAATTACGATCACAAGCATCGGATCAACACATGTTATGTATTTAGCCCAGAAGAATTGATGATGAAGTAAAACTCCAGGATTAAGCGCCGGTGACAAAAGAATGAGTTAGCATGGACATACCGAAAAAGGAAGATAGATAATGTTTCACACACGACTGAAGAGGAGTGTGGAAACATAGATGTATCAAAGAAAAAATTTCCGCATTTTTTGCATCAAAATACCAATAAATGCGCAAAACTTAACAGATAGGGATTAGCAACTCCACATTCTGTGAAAGCATGCTGGAAGGAAGAACGCCCTTAACAAGATGGCACCAGTTAACAAAGAGTCGGATAGATCACGTCGGTTTACACAAAGCCTGTCGGTATGGAATGTACCAACAGTTGATAACCAAAAGGCAGATTGCGATAACAAGGTTGGATGCAACAGATAGACAAGGAATTACAAACTCACACACACTTTCTATGGTACTACGGAAACCCAGAACACGTGAATCCTAGTTTGAATTTTCAGAAGAGGATTGAAAACGTTACACTTCCTTACCAGAAAAGGGTGGGTGGGTGGGTAAGAAGAAAAGTGGAAGCAGTCCTACTCTCGCGTTTTATTTTTCCATAGTATACATGGCTACCAAAATATTTGCTAGACTGACAACGACCATTTGGTTGAGACCCTGAAGGGCGGGATGGCTCTGATACCAATTGTAACAACCTCGGACCCTATGCTCTAAGTTCAAGCCTGGATGAACCGAAAGTGGTTAAAATAGTATAGCGGGGGCCCAAGGGCCACCCACGTGTAGACCCGTCGGCCGTCCTAACCACTTCCAAGAACATCGGGACAAGAGCGAGCGGCGTAGGCAACAAGCGAAGAGATCAAATACATACACAAGTGAGTATGTATCCAAGCTACCTTACAACAGTTCTCAGAGCCATACCATCTAAAAGAAATAGAAATATTGCAACGCCATACGGCAAGATACAAATATCCTAGATAGAGATAATAGTGTAGGATAGCTCCTCATACATCAAACATCAGAGTATCAAGAGGAAGCGGGAAACAAGATCCGAGTACGGACAAGAAGCAAATCGGCATAAGATGCCACATAACTAAGCACATCCCGCCCACAGATCTCGCGGATCCCCATCCCCGGAATCTCTACACCGAGTGATCGTTGCCAACATCATCTGTCTCCTCCACCCAGTATCCATCTTGCAAATTCACCCGTTCATCTGAATCAAACAATTTATCGTGTGAGACCCTAGGGGTACTCAGCAAGTCTTTATGCCTCTAAAGGGGACATAACCTGGGGTGACGCAATTGCAGCAAAAGAGAATAACTAACAAGTCTATAGATACTCGCTAACCATCCGCCTAACCAATGACAGACGGATGTCCGTTAATTAGAAACAACAGTTATAACAGTATAAAGTAACAGATCCATCCTCCTTCTCGCTTACCAACGAGAAAGCGGACGAACAACCCATCCGTTGGCAGTTTAGTTAACCATTCCATGAGTATTGCACTATTTACTAGTCAGGTATTTAGTCAGATTAAAAGCGGTAATTTAGTTATACTTGTCTATGATCGAGAAACTGTGCTCCAAGTCGTCCATAACCGCGGACACGGCTTTCAGAAAGAGTTACCCTGCAGGGGTGCACAAATAGAAACACACACACAATCGACCTCGGAAAAACCAAATCAAAACCCAACGAGGCTTTCACGACAAAGCATTCACAGGATTCATAAAATATTTTAGGGGGCCACCCCATTAAGCTACCCGCAACGAAGTTGGCCGAATCCGAGATGGACCCAAGGTTTGTGTCAATGGCTGTAAATGACTGGGAACCCGAAAGTGTGATTGGGCTTGTCGATACCATAAAAACATTCCACGATCCAAAACAGTACAGGTGGTCCACGCACAATCTTAAATAAAGCAGTAAACCATGGCATAGGTGCAGGATAGTAATAAAGCCCCAAACTACTTTGTGGCCCCAAGAAATAAGAAATGAATCGAGCTCGCGCTAAGGGGATTCATGGTCCCATATGCGGATAGTGCGATAGTCCAGGAACAGCTATTAAGTACTCGGGGTCCTACGGGACACAAGTGGACATAAAAACCAA
Source organism: Avena sativa (assembly GCA_916181665.1). NCBI lineage: Eukaryota > Viridiplantae > Streptophyta > Magnoliopsida > Poales > Poaceae > Avena > Avena sativa. Next base: position 418,661,276 of record OV702289.1, on the reverse strand, counting down.
ATAACAGATATTGCCCACCGGTGCCCCTTTCATTAGTTATCCCATTACTACTCAGGTTAAGTTGTTTAGGTACCTCGTTATCCATCAGACACTCACATACCCTACACATGTTGTTCTACGACTCGCATGGCTCAAATAACTCCTATAGTAAGGCTCATGGGATGGAGGAACAAGCTCGGTGGGGTTTAAAGTAAAGGTTATGCAGTACTTGGGATTCAATTTAATGTAAGCACGACTCAATGATGCAAGAATAAGATAGAGGCAATAGGTACTATATGTATGCAAGCATGTGGTAGTGCTTGCCTGGCAGCTCAGTTGAAGCGAGAGATGGATCTAGGTAGTACTCCTAGGATTTCTGATAATTCCCCTGCTCGGCGTCTATTCGAAAGAAGAACCAAACAAACAAGGGCCAACATAAATAAAGTGCACAAGCATATAAGTAAAATGCGACAAGCAAACAAGCATGCCATGATGAAAGATGTACAATTTACATGGCATAGTATAGCATGACATGGGTGAGGTGTGGGATACAAGAATAAAGCATTTTATTAAGTGTTTAGTCATGTTTTGCTCCCATATAACTTGTTGTCCACTTAATATTTATATGATGCATGCTGCCATTCAGAACATGGAGTGCATAAGCAGAACGGGCTCGTCGCGCTGATCGATTTAGACATATTATTTGCTAAAATTGGAGTTATAGAATTAAAGTTATTAATTAATTAAGAAAATTCATTTTTATTGCAATTAAACAATTTTGAAAATTTAAATTAGCCAAACATTATTTTGGATGGCAGATTTAAATTCCTCACATTTTTATGATTTAAAAACATATATAATTTGTATTATTTGGATTTATTAATAAAAAGTTATTAATTTATGGATAATAAAACATATTAACATTTTCAGGAATTATTTTTATTAAAAGAAAAAGGATCTGGAACTTTTGTCACCGGCTCAGACTTACCCATGGTGACCGACACGCGGACCAGGGTCAAGAGCGGGGCCACCTGCGTGCGCGTCCAGCCCGGACACGACACGTGGGCGAGCCGAGGACGGCGGGAGGATGCGGGAAAAAGCACAAGGGCTTATGCGCAAAATTCAACACGAGGCTGACGGAACTGAATCTGGGATCTGGGAATTCGGCATAAATTCGTCCCACGTTCGAATGAAGATGACGGCGAATCTAGAGGGGTTTTGAAGGTGCCGTAAAAACGAAAGTTATAGATCTTGCACAGATCTACAAATTTGCAGAAGGAAGATTTTCCAAAGGAACAACTTACACGCCGGTGTAGAGGGAACAACAGAGTGGATTCTGATTTGAACGAGACAGTTTCAGAAACGCAGATTTTTTGACCGATCTTCGGTAGATGATTCTGGTGGCTGTGGTACTTCGTTCTGGGTGAGGTTTTCTGTTTTGGAGAGAGGGTACAAAGGTCTACTAGGTTGTGCTTCTCGATTCGTCGATCTCGCCTTGAAGAGCTAGAAAACTAGAAGGAACAGGGACAGAAACAAACACCTCGTGACTGAAATTTTCCTGACAGAACCTACTGTGAGATCGGGCAAAGTTTTGATCATGATTCTGCGAGCTACGGGTGTCCGTTTCGCGAGAGGTTTGGCTCTGCTAGAAGCTAGTACATCCGGCTAGAGTTCCACGGGCTCAGCAGCATGGAAGGCGGTCTGTGTCGGAGACACGCATGATAGGAACAGGACATCGCGAGCAGAAACTTGGCGCGCGTTCTGCCACCGTGGCGGGGCGCGTGCGTGTGGCGCGGCTCGGCTGCTATGGTGGGGTGGCTACGACATGGCACAGAGCAACGAGGGAGGAAGGTGAGCTCACCGGGAGGTGGATGGAGAGGCGGCCGACTTGGCCGGAGGCGGAAGAGGATGGCGATGAGAGGAAGGAGGCCAGGCAGCGCTGTCTCGGCAGGGTTCATGGCAGCATCGCGTGCGCGGCCACGGCAGGGCGGTGCTCTGAGGCCTTCTCCTCCGTGCTGGTTACTCCGTGAAGAAGAGGAGAGGATGCCCATCAGCTCCGCAAGCCGATGCCTTCGGTGGCGACGCGGATCAGGAGCCCGGATGGCAAGAGGGAGCAGCTAGGACATAGCTACGGTGGGTTTACTTGGAAGAAAAGAGGAAGAAGGGGCTTCAGATCTCGATGGGAGGAGGATGAGGCTCCAGATGCCCTGCTCGATGTTTTTGGTGGACAGGAAGGGCAAGGGGAAGGCTGGGTCATGAGCACAACATGGGCTAGCTGTCGATCACGTGCAGATAGGAGGGAGGAAGAAAAACAGGGGCGTTGGGCAGCCTCAATGCATGGTGGAGTCGGACCAGGACGGAGGGGCAGTGGGGTCTTGCCCTGGTTCAGGAAGAGGGGGTGCGACCGGGGCTGGCTCGTGCTAGCATTTGCTGGCACGCTGGTGGTTTTACTTTTGCCGATATCTAGCTAGGTGGCCGGGTGAAGTGCGCCAGATGGGTTGATCGAACATATAAGGTAGCTAGTCATGCACGAGTGGTTCTAGGTTTGGTGCAAGAATAACTAGCTAGCTAGGTATATGTATGTAGGCATGTAGGGTTTAGGTGGGGTAGATGGTTAGTGATATGGTAGAGGTAGGATTCCCTCTTTATATTTGTTTGGTTTTGAATTTATTCCCCAAACCTTGTTTGAAACACATACAAAAAACAAACAAGATCCCAAAACGAATTTTAGAAAAGCCAAATGTTTAAAAGGGTCTAATATTTCATGTGACTAGATTAGGTGGTTTTATATTGCATGTATGTGAGACAAATGCATTCATGTGGTGGTGTAAGAAAAGAGAAAACAAAACAAGATTTGAGGTGAACAAAAACAAGGATAATATTGGTGGCTCCATACACTATACATGGATGGGCATGAAATAAATACCAAGAACAAAATGTTAGGGCCCACATATACATGTATGGTGGTATTAGAATGCATTTCTAAGAGAGATGAAATTGACAAGTTGATAGGTGGAAAGAATTAAAGAGATAGGCCCTCAACTCAACTTGGGCATGAAGCAATTTATCAAGAACCAAATACAATATATCAAGAGGCAAATACAATTAATAAATGCATATGAGACAAGATCCAAATGAAAAGGGTTTTATATGATGCTCAAATGCAAGGTGGCATGATGACATGAGCATGATATAATTATGATGCAACACTTATATGTAGGAATTAGCAAAAACTAGACTAGGCTAGTAGCATTGCAATTGTGAGACAATTGGGATGCTACAACTCTCCCCCACTAAACAGGAATCTCGCCCCGAGATTCCTAGGAAAAAGAAAACAACACAAAGAGAGTCGGGTGTTCGGAACGAAGGTGATCCTTGCGTTCCCAAGATGATGAACAATGGAGTGGTGCGACCATTACACCTTGCAAACACTTGCTAGACTTGTTGCGAGTCTGCGTTTGCTTCAAGAAACAAAGGGTTGGAAGAATTGAAGGATTGTCGTGAGACAAGAAGGATAGGATGAACATAGCTCCGGTTTTCTCGAGAAACATGATAAAAGAATAGAACCACTTGTGAAAGATATAGAAAGGACGATGTATCAGGGAGAAAGAAATGACACACCATTAAGATTAAAGATTTACAGATACAAGAGAAGATAAATCTTTGTCTCGCCGGAAGAAAAGAGCTATTTTGGAGAAGTTATCAACCACTATGAAAATAGCATTGTATCTTCTCTCGAATTTAGGAAACGAAGTTTGGAGAACAATATTGCCTTCAAACAATAGAGTTCCTTGAGTTCAATGGAAAGGATTTGGGTTAGGAGTTCTCGGATTAGATCTTTCTTGCACCGATAAGAACCAAAGGTTCACGCAATTGAGGTGCGCGGATATCACTTCAAGAGAAGGGGAATGCTAGTTTATGGTAGAATCTCGAGAAGAAAAGAATATGGAAGATCTGGAGTTTATTGTAGAGATACTTATTGCTTTCTTTAACCTTGAGGCTAATGCAATAGATTTGCGACTGCTGGCATCAACCATAATTGGCTTTACCAAGAGAAAGGGATTATCAAATTGAAGACCGATATAGTTTCCTTCCATCTTGTTTGAGGATGTCGAGAACCGGTAGAATGAAGAGTACCCGAAAAGATAAATGCATCTGCTTCCACTAGATAATTGAAGATTTTGCTCCATGTAGAAAGGCGAGATCACCAACAAGAGATTATTGATTACTTTCTGACATGGTTATACCCTACGGGTACGTAACTTCAGTATACCTGGTCCAGCCCAAGGAAGGCCCACGGCCAATATACGCCAGCCCATGAAGATTTTCGGGTGGCCCAGGCCCATGACGCCTCCGGATCCTTGAAGAACAAGACTAGAGTTTCAATACAACTTGTAACCTACTCGTATCGGTACCCGAGACCTAGCCTCCCCATATATAAAGGCTAGGAGGGTCCAACGAGGAGGAGACACCCAACAACGATTACGCCCTGCGATTACGACATACACACCTCCACGCCAGATCGAATCTGCGCACCCTGTAACTTTCGGTTCCGCCGCCATTAAATAGCAGACAAGCAGGAGTATGGTTTTCCCTCCGGGGGCCTGAACCTGGGTAAATCCCGTGTCCCCTGGTTGCTTGTCTGTTAACCGTGCCACGATCTCCAGCATCCCCATCTTCTCCAAAACCCAAGTCCATAACAATGGGCATTGACGAGTTGAAACCTCGTCAATTGGCGCCGTCCGTGGGGATTGGGGCTACTGATTGTGCGGTCGTGACGGTTACGACCCGATCGATCTACAACTCCTCGGCGACGGAGAATCACCTCCTCTTCGGCGCTTTCGACTTCACCGCCCACTCGTCGGCCACCATGAAAGATTTCATGCCCGTAGGCGACGGACTCGAAATTCTGTTCGGGAGCTTCTGCTTCCAGGTGGGACAAGCTGGCACCCTCCGCCTCCCCGAGCGGATGCCCGTGCCGCCGATCAGGCCCGCTTCGTGGGCTCCACACCCCGTGCTACGCACGTCACCATCAACAGATGAGTTCTACAGCAGCAGCTGCTGCAACTCCGATCTGTGCGATCCACCTTCGGATGAAGGGACCTACGGTTCCGAATCCGAAAGCTGCGGCAGCAGCCAACCAATCTGCAGGCGCTATCTGTGCGCCGCAATCATCCAAACCGACGAAGACACGCCTAACCCGCCGCCCAACCCCAACCCGTAGGGCGGAAACGGCGAAAACGGGGAAAACAGGGGCCACCTCATCCAACTTAGCAAAGAAGGATGGGCCGAAGCACGCCGCGCCGTCGCAAGCGAAATAGTCCTACCTCTGGACTCCCCACGTGACCTGCTGATGGCATACCACTACCTCCTCATCGAGGAGCACAAGAAGCAAGTCAAGATGCAGGAGACGCTCGATAAACGCAAGAAAGCAGCCTCTGAGTCCAGTGCGCGATGAGCTGCGCTCTCCGCCATGGGACCCGGCTCCAACACAAACGGAAATCAGGGAAACAAGCACCACTCTCGGGTGGAAAACATGGACCCGAAGGAGCGGCGTGACGTGACCCGAACCCTCCACACATCGTTCATGGATATGGACGCCGACGGCAACATCACCCCGAAGACGCCACAAGCCGCGATCATGGTAGCCACTGCGTATCTTGCGGCTCACCCACCTCCGGAGGGGGACCCGAAAAGGGCATGCATAGGTCCGCACTCACCGGACTAGGACTAATCGGAGCTGCGCTCCATGAAGATGCTCCTACGGAGCCGAAGAAGAAAGCTCCGGCCAGGCGCGACCGGAGCCCCACTCCCTCATCCGAAGATGAAGAAGAACACGACCTTCCTCGAAGGAAGAAGAGCTCGCACCGCCACAAACACGACTACGACGCCAGAGACAAGCTTACATAGCGCAAGATCGACAAAGAACGCGCCAAACACGCATGCTCATCCGAATCTAAGATGGATGAAGACGAAGGAGAACTCTGCGGGGCCCGATGCTTCAGCAGATCCGTCCGGCGAACACAGATGCCACGCAACTTTAAGCTTCCTTCGGATACTCCTAAGTTCAACGGCACGCAAGATCCAAAGTCCTGGCTCAGCGACCATCTGTCATCCGTCAAGCTTCACGGAGGCAACAAAGAAACCGCCATGCAATGCCTTCAGCTGCAGCTGACAGGCGCGGCGCGGGTCTGGCTCAGCAGCCTATCATCAGGATCCATCCGAAGCTGGGAAGAGCTCGCTTATAGCTTCATCCGAAACTTCAAAGGCACCAGCAAAAGGCCCGCCTCAACGAAGAGCTGCGAGCCTGCACTCAGAGAACGGGTGAATCTATTCGCTCGTACATACTACGCTGGTCTACGACCAAGAACTCCGCAACACACATCTCCGAAGAGCGGGCCATCGACGCCTTCAGGGACGGCGTCAAACGCCCAGACTTCAAGGAGAAACTTGGACGCGTAAAGCCAAAGACACTCGACCAGCTCATGGAAATCGCCAACAGTTGGGCAGATGGCGAAGATTGCATCCAGCGGGCGCAATCAGATGAAGAAGACGACTACGGCCGAAGACGCGAACGCCGCAGCAAGAGGAGACCGTGCGTCTACGAGGACCGCGACGGACCCGACATGGTCGCAGCCGGCTACGCCGACCGCCGTAACGACAACAGCCGCAGCAGCGGAGGATATCGCAGCGGAAACTTCCGCGACAACGGACGACCAACGCAGTCATGGCAACGCCGCGACCGCGACAACGGACCTTCAGCACTCGACAAACTTTCGGGTCCATGCACCATCCACTTCTACATCGACAAACAAGATGGCAAAAAGAAAGCTAGCCACATGCTCAAGGACTGCCGCGAGTTCCAGAAACTCAGCGAAAGCATGGTACAGATGAGGCAACAAGCTCCAATTCTTGCGTTCAGAAACGCACTTGCGCTAGGCGAAATAGCACACGGAGATCCTCCACCGCCGCCTATTGGAGGCCCACATCCACCAGTCGCACCAGCGCAAAACAACGCCGGGGTCGCTTACCCCCCACCAAAAGGAGCACTCAATACGATACAGAAGGGACGTCCCACAAACAGGGTGCAGAAGAAAATCACCCGACAAATCAACATGGCCGTGACAACTCCGCCTGCAATCCCTGAGTACCTCAGCAGATCGGAGTCCTGCATCACATTCACCCGCGCGGATCACCCTTGCCAGATCCCTCGCCCAGGCCATGCTGCCCTGGTGCTGGAGGCGCAGATCGGAGGCTTCGAGATGAGTCGCGTCTTCATGGACGGCGGCAGCGGCCTCAACCTAATATTCGCAAGCACTCTAGCAGTTATGCGGATCCCGCAATGCAGCCTGGAACAATCAGACACAATGTTCCACGGCATTGTCCCAGGGAAGGGCATCTTCCCCTGGGCAAAATAGGGCTCGACGTCATCTTCGGGACACCGGACAACTTTCGGCAGGAGCGCCTAGAATTCGAAGTGGTGGACTGGCCGTCGCAATACCACGCCATCCTGGGACGTGTAGCATTCGCAAGGTTCCTGGCCGTCCCACACTACGCATACCTACTACTCAAGATGCCAGGACCAAGGGGCATCATCACAGTCCACGGGAGCTTCACCCGATCGGACCAATGCGACAGGGATTTCAACAAAATCTCCCAGTCCTTCGGCATGCAAGACGATCTTGTAAGGCTCCGCGAAGCGGCAGACAATGGGCTACCCCCAGTCACCAAGCAGAACGCACCTGATATGTCTTTCGACTCCACCATCAACACCAAAAAAGTACAGGTCCATCCAACGGATGCCTCCAAGACGGCGCTAATCGCCAACGACCTCAACACCTCATAGGAAAGCGCGCTCGTCGAATTCCTCCGTGAGCACTGGGAAATCTTCGCCTGGTGTCCTGCGGACATGCCAGGAGTTCCCAGGGAATTCGCCGAGCACGCACTCAATGTCTTCCCAGACACCAAGCCAGTCAAACAGTCCATCCGAAGACTGTCGGAGCCACGAGCCGAAGCTATCGGCAAAGAGATCAACAGATTACTCGCAGCAGACTTCATCCGGGAAATCAAGGAAAGCGAGTGGCTGGCAAACACAGTGATGGTCCCGAAGAAGGACACGGACATCTTGCGGATGTGCGTAGACTTCACGTCACTGAACAAACACTGCCCTAAGGACCACTTCCCTCTCCCTCAGATCGACCAGATCATCGATTCGACTGCAGGTTGTGAGAAACTCTCCTTCCTCGACGCCTACTCAGGCTATAACCAGATTCGACTCAAGGTCGAAGATCAAGAGAAAACGGCGTTCATCACACCGTTCGGAGTATACTGCTACAACACAATGCCCTTCGGGCTAAAGAACACGGGTGCCACGTACCAGCGATGCATGCAGGCCTGCCTCAAGGACCAGATCGGTCGCAACGTCCAAGTCTATGTCGACGACATAGTCATCAAAACCAAGGAGGCAAGAACACTCATCGACGATCTCCGCGAGACGTTCGACAACCTTGATCGCTATAGGATCAAGCTCAATCCAGAAAAGTGCGCCTTTGGCGTCCCCTCAGGTCAGCTGCTCGGATACTTCATCTCTCAACGAGGGATCGAAGCGAACCCGAAGAAAATCAAAGCTATCATGACAATGGAGAAGCCGAAAAACCTCAAGGGCGTTCAGCAGCTCGCAGGGCGAGTAGCGGCACTAAGCAGGTTCATCAGCCGCATGGGCGAGAAGGCCCTACCATTTTACCAACTGCTGCGCAAAGCAGACAAGTTCGAATGGACACCAGAAGCCAACGACGCATTCGAAAACCTCAAGCGGCTCCTCTCCACCTCGCCCGTTTTGGTCACGCCAAAAGAGCGCGAGCCCCTGTTGCTGTACATAGCAGCCACACACCAGGTGGTCAGCACAGTACTCGTGGTCGAACGACCCGAAGAAGGCAAGACCCATGGGGTACGACGCCCAATTTACTACCTCAGCGAGGTTCTCACTCCAACAAAACAGCGGTACCCGCACTACCAGAAGCTGGCCTACAGCGTGTTCATGACGGCTCGACGACTGAGCCACTACTTCCAGGAGCATCAGGTGATGGTCGTCAACGAGGCACCCCTAAACAGCATCCTGAACAATCCAGAGGCCACAGGACACGTGGCCCTGTGGGGCATCGAACTATCACCACTGGACATCATCTACGAGAAGCGACACGCAATCAAATGTCAAGTCCTTCCGGACTTCCTGGTGCACTGGATGGAGCTGCAGCTGCCTGACACCCCAGACATGTCGCAATCCTGGACAATGCATTTTGACGGCTCCAAACGCGAAGCCGGAGCAGGGGCAGGAGTCATACTGACCTCCCCGCAAGGTGACAAGATGAAGTACGTCCTTCGGATGAAATTCAGAGCCTCCAACAACGAGGCCGAATACGAGGCCCTCATCCATGGCATGCGGATGGCAAAAATATGCGGCGCAACGCGCCTGGTCATCTACGGTGACTCCAACCTTGTCGTCCAGCAGACGATGAATGAGTGCGACGCACACGCCGAAAACATGATCGCGTACCGCGCACCATACAACGCACTCGAAGGAGAATTCGACGGCTGCGAACTTCGGCACGTCGGAAGAGAGAGCAACGAGGAGGCCGATAGACTCGCCAACATCGGCTCCACTTGTGCAAAAGTACCACCAGGTGTGTTCCTCGAACAGATCTGCGTGCCATCCATCAAGCGGAAATTCCCCAAGGGATCACCCGAAGAAGCAGAACACTCGGGGGCTACGCTACCCGAAGGTCAAGAAGGACTCGAAAAGTTGGATACCGAAGTCGCCATGGTCAACCTGATGCAGGTCATGGCAGTCGAAGAAACCTGGACACGTCCATACCTCCAGTTCCTGCTAAACGGAAACTTACCAGACAACCCGACAGATGCCCGGCGCATATCTCGTCGGTCAAAAGCCTTCACCATCATCAACGGCGAACTGTACAAACGCAGCATTACAGGCGTCCTACAACGGTGCGTCACCATCAGCGATGGCAAGACCATACTCCAAGATATCCACGAGGGCATCTGCGGCCACCACGCAGGCAGCCGCTCCCTTGTCGCCAAAGCTCTACGAGCAGGATTCTATTGGCCAACGGCCATGAGCGACGCAAAGGACATCGTTCGAAGATGCAACGGGTGCCAACGGTTCGGCGACAAACCGCACGCACCTGGGTCCGAACTCCGACCCATACCCATAGCTTGGCCTTTTGCTCAATGGGGCCTTGACATGATCGGCAAACTGCCAAAATCCTCGAAGGGAGGACATGTCTTCCTCTTGGCCGCAGTCGACAAATTCACCAAGTGGATCGAGGCCATGCCAGTCACCAACCAGAAGGGTAAAACCGCCGTCAAGTTCTTCGAATCCATAGTCTACAGGTTCGGCGTACCGCACAGCATCATCACCGATAACGGATCAAACTTCATCTCCGAAGAATTTCAGGACTTCTGCGAAGGCCTCGGGATCAATATCACGTACGCCTCAGTGGCGCACCCGCAAACAAACGGGCAAGTGGAAAAGGCCAACGGCCTAATCGGCGCTGGCATCAAGAAACGCCTCATGAGCTCACTCGAGCACAAAGCTGGCAACTGGACGAAAGAGCTACCGTCTGTCCTGTGGAGCTTACGAACTACGCCAAACAGCTCCACCGGCTACACACCGTTCTTCATGGTACACGGAGCTGAGGTTGTGCTACCAGCCGAAGTACGTCACCAGGCTCCACGAGTCGTTGCTTACAGCGAGGCCGAATCCACGGCTGCACTCGAAGACGCCGTCGACACACTCGACGAAGCACGGGATATAGCAGCAGCTAGATCCGCGGTGTACCAGCAAAGTCTCCGCAACTATCACAGCCGCCGGCTGCGCCCCAGGTCCTTCGTCGAAGGATACCTCGTCTTGCGACTCAAGCAAAAGCGACCGAACAAACTCGATTCGCCATGGGAAGGACCCTATGTCATCACCGAAGTCATCCCAGGTGGCGCCTATCGCCTCAAGCACGTGGAGTCTGGAGTCGCATACTCCAACCCATGGAACATCTCGCACCTGCGACAATTCTACCCATAGCAATGGGCAATGTACCCCTTTTTACTTTCAATAAGGCTTACGGCCAAGGCTACTCAGCCGAACCATGTACCTCCTCCATTACGCTACAAATAAAGCTAAGTGTCTCGCTCCCAACCTTCGGTTGACTATTTCTCTGCAACTTTGTTACATGCTACTAACGCACTCGGGGGCTCCCCCCACCTCACGATTTCATCGACTGAGGACAAAACGCGCTCGGGGGCTCCCCCCCACCTCACGATTTCATCGACTGAGGACAAAACGCGCTCGGGGGCTCCCCCCACCTCACGATTTCATCGACTGAGGACAACACATGTACACCTGAGTAGCTGACCACGTCAGGCTAACGAAAAGGACACGTACTAAATCAAAGCACTGCGTGCTCGCTAGCAAGCAAACCTTTACAACAAAGGGCACATACACGCCCAGCCGCAATATACAAATTTTACATCTATCTGTTTATTTTTAGGTTCTACCTATTCTGCAGAATAGCCTGAGCACGCTGCTCAAACAAATCTACAATCTGTTCGGCATACTGCCTTACAGCCGCGTAATGCGGACGCATATTCCACTCGCCACCATCTGGCCGAGGAGGTGGCCCAGTCGCCACAGCAGCCAAATCTACATCAGGGCGATGCACCCTCACAAGAGACAAGGCAGCCTTCACCCCTGCGACAAGCTGCTGCCGCACCAGCTCCTTGACATTGCTGGCACTCCGAAACTTCGCCAGAAGTCCTGCAAGGGTCGTCGGCGCGCCATCCAACGGAAACATGATGTGCAACACCGAGGACAGCGATGTCTGCACCTGGCGGAGCACCCGCGAAACCTGGAAGACGCGATCCTGCACCATCGCCAGAACCATGGCACGATCGCGATCCACCCAAAAGAAGCCACCGGCTTCCATGTCCTGCTGAGTCAAACAATTGACTCGAACAACAATGCGCTCCTTTTCTTCCTTCGGAGCGAGATTCGCACCTGCGACAACAGCACAGAACAAGAGTAAGGCCAGCAGGCTCACCCGAAGAACTAAGCTACGGCCCGAAAGAAGGATCAACTTACACTGCAGCTGCTCGGACAGCCGACCCAGCTCCGCCATCAAGTATTCCTCTCTGTCTGCACTACGGTCTGCTTTGGACTTCCAAACGTCAGCACGACCGTGTAGCCCAAGCAAATCCCTCTCCAAGCTGCGCACGCGATCCCGCAGAAAAGCGAGCTGCGAGGAATCATCCAACGATGATCGCAAGGGCCTTTCGGATGAAGTACCAACTGGGTCAACACCCGAAGGAACCTAAAGCAGAAGAAAAAGAAGGCACACAGACACTCAGCCAAAGATAAAGCCCAACTCGGAGGAATTCATTAAATAAGGCCACTGCATGGCTCAAGAATGGTGCTACAAAATATATTTACAGCAAAAGTAAACTACATACTACCCTACATCTCCTATGCCTAAGGCGTAGGACACCGAGTCGCCTCAGAGCCAGACTGCCTAGCTTTGGCCTCGCCCTGCTGCCGTAGCGCGTACTCAGACAACAAGTCAATGAGCTTGGGCCCATATCGTCTGCAGCGAGCGGAGTAAGTAGCGAAGGCTACCTCTGATCCATCCGCAGCCGTCGGCATCTGAGAAGTGATCTGGGGCAAGTCCAGCTCCGCCCCAGCCGCCATGGCCATCGCCAGCCTGACAGACGCGCCGATGCCCTTCTGCTTGTGCTTGTACGCTGCAGGCGCTTCGGCTGACAGAGCCTCTGCCAGAGCACCCACATCTTCAAGGGTTGCGCCCTTCGGGAAGAGCTCCTGGTAGAAGCGACCAAGGACCTCCTTTGCCTTGGCAAGGGAGTTGACGACGGTGCTGCAGCAGTCTTCGACCGCCACAGTGGCATCATCCAGAGCACTCCCGTGCTCCACAGCACCACGGTCAAACTCGATGCCTGCGGCATCTGAGACAAAACAGAAGAAAACATGAAGAATAGCAACATAGAAGAGGACCCGAAGAAAATAAGCAAGTACAAAAGCTAGTACTCACCCGAAATAGCCTTGGCAGCAGCCATGAGCTTCTCCGCTACTCCTACCTCACGACCTGCAGCTTCCGGCTGTAGACGCTCTTTCGCTTCGGCCGCCTTTGACAGCTCCAGCTCAAGGCTCTCTTTCGCCTCAGCGGCAGCTTCGGCCTTCTGCTCCAATTGGCCAAGGCTCTTCTTCAGAGCATCAACCTCACGAAGAGAGTCATTATGCTCCTATGCATTCACAACAAGCCAGTGTCAACAAACAGGACAAGGATAAACAAAAAAGTACTACAAGGCAGACGAATACCTTGCAGCTGCTGCAGTTTCACCTCCAACGTCAGGTGCTCCTCCACCAGCCGCTTGGCCTCTCGGACACAAGGCTGCAGGAAAAAGCAATAGCAGTAAGAGCATGACTTGGGGGCTCCGCCCAAAACAAAGAAGCAAACACAACATCAGCACACGAAGACGCCCGGGGGCTCCCCCCGTGACATGAAGCAGAAAAACTTACGTGCTCCGAAGGCGAACCCGCAGGCCCGCCTGCGAAATTCTGAGGCGCAACCACCAGCCTCTCCTGCACAAGTGGAACTGGTGCAGCACCACCCGACGTCGCCACCATCTGCGGAGGCGGCGACGCAATGTTCGACTCCCCCATCATCTCGCGCGCTCCATCACTAGAGCCGTCGGAGGATTGCCTACATACGAACCAATCAACACAGGCGCAAAAATAACAAGTGAGCAAAAGACAACAGTGGCAACAAGCACACTTACGAGCCCAACGCGCTGAGGTCAAAGATAGGAGAAGCCCTCCGGGCCCTCTTCTCCTCCTTCTTCCGCTTTGCTGGCGGGTGCGGAGCAACAGCTCGCACAGGAACGGCAGGAATAGGAGAAGACGAACCCCCCTGAACATCATCATGACGCTTAAGACCCCGAGGATTCCTGGGAGTCGGAGGAGTCGAGGCATCCGAAGACTCGCTCGAGCTCCGTGATCGCTTACTCGAATGGTCTTCACTCGATTCGTCGGCATCCTCCGCCGGAGATCGCGCCGAAGGAAGATCGGACACGGAATCCACCACTTCATTATCCGGGGCATTCGGATACCTTTCGGGCAATGGTGGTGCCATGCCTGGCACTTTGAAGCTCTACAAGATGAGAAGAAACTTTGTTAGCAAACAAAGGACACAAGTACACAACTGACAAAAACATAAGGGAAGCACCACGTGCGCAAATCTACACCTTTGGCACGGCCAACATCGACGAAAAGGGAGGAGTCAGCGACTTCCCCGGGATTTTTTCGTCAGCCTTGAACTTCAACAGCGCGCGAAGATCCTTGTCAAGGTCCACCTCGGAGACCTTCTCACTCGAAACCCTCGTCGGATCACGGCGCCCAGAGTACAGGAACATCGGGTGCGCTCTAGCCTGGAGCGGCTGCACCCGACGCTCAAGAAACACCCGGATAATGTCGACACCGTTCACCTCCTTCTCGGGAATCAATTGGAGCTCCTCCACCCGACGGTACAAGGCCTCTATCTCCGCCACCTCACCGTCTAAGATCTGATTTTTCCAGGACCTCTTCTTTACAATTAACTGGGAGGGGTCAAAAGGAGTGAGACCAAAATCTTGCCCAGGCAGCACGGAGTCACGGATGTAAAACGATTTCCTCCGCCAGTACTGGACAGATTCGGACATGGAGAAGGAAAAGAATTGGACATCGGGACTAAGAGAGATGATGAAACCCCCAATGGGATACACACCATCCGAACCAGACTGCCTCCTCACGGAATACAGCTTCTGGAAGAGGCCAAAGTGCGGCTCAATGCCAAGCCAACACTCGCAAAGCGTGATAAAACACGCAATGTGGAGAAGGGAGTTGGGAGACAGATGATGGAGTTGAACCCCATAGAAAAAGAGCAGTCCACGAAGGAAGTCATGGACTGGATACGCAAACCCACGCAAAACGAAGGCGACAAACATAACCCGATACCCAGATGGGGGACGGGGGATTACCTCACTACCGGGGAGTCTCACGGCCGTCGTGTCCTGCGGAATCAGGCTCCGCTCGCGCAGCTTGCAGAGATCGCTCTCCCGTGTCTCTGATCGCCGCTAGCCACCATCGGTGACACGAGCAGCGGCGGCGCCCTTCTTGCCTCCGGCGGCGCTGGTTCCCACTGCAGGCGAAGACTTCTTTGGCTTCCCCATGGCGCTACGGCGGTGGTGTCATTGCCAACGACGGAGACAAAGGAAATGCGAAAGGAACTCTCAGCACGCAGCAAGAATCGCTCGAGCACAAGGAGGCAGTAAAACGCAAGAACTGGTGCGGTGAAAACAAACCACGATTTTCACCATGGATTATAACAACAAAGACGACGCACGCTGACCGTCCATCAAGAAGACCTAACGCCAACGGCAGATCTGGCCGTACACGTGTCAGCACCAAAACGAACTGTCGTTCCCACGACGTCTACTACGCGCGGAAATCGAGGAAACGCCGTAATCATCTCCACGCCGCGCGTGACCGGTCAATTCAAAGTCAGGAAGTGGGACCCACGCATCGTCCAGTCAAGTCATCTTTGGCGCAGCAGACGCTTGAGGTCATTGATCATCAGCACTGACGTCATCAACAGCTATACTAGCAATAACTTCGGCTCCACAGCTAAAAGTACTCACTCGAATCTATGATTCGACTAAATACTTGGGGGCTACTCCTATCAGGAGCGCTGGTCGCGCACCCGATGTACTTCCGGGTCAGCGGTACGCCCACGAGATTTTCCTACTACCGTTGCATGATACAAGACTCGAGTCTCTGCCCGAGTCTACGACTCCGCCAGACACTCGGGGGCTACTCCAAACTGGAGCGATGGCCGTTCACACACAAGAGCTTCGAGTCCTACGTCGAGTCCACGACTCCACTACGGACTCGGGGGCTACTCCCATAGGGAGGAAGGATTTCAGCATCCGAAAATTTTCGAGTCCTACTGACTAAACAACTGAGCAATACTTGCACTAAAAGTCTCCGCTCGAGTCTACGACTCGAACAGACACTCGGGGGCTACTCCCATAGGGAGCGCTGGTCGCGCACCCTATGAAATCTTCGACTGCGATCTTCCGGATCCGCATGCAAAAACTTTTCGGCAACTCTGCCCCAATTAATGCTAAGTGAGTAACATCCTCCTTGGCCACCCGAAACACCTCCGCGGTGATAAACATTCGGATGCTGCGTCTGCGACGCAAAGATAAGACCTACAGATATCATCTGATGGCCTGGTAACGCACCTGACTGTGCTCTGCTAGTATGAATCCGTACCAGCAGGTACGATGAAAAATCCCGACGGACGCGTTGGGTACATCATTTAAAAACACTGGAATTCCACTCCTGTAAGACCTCCGCGCCTGAGTCGAATTACGCCAGCATATGTTCCGGGTTCGAGTCGAGGGACTCGCACCTGAAGAAGATCGTGTTGTTTTGTCCTAAGACGATTAACTGACCCTGATCCGTCGGGTGAGTCAGGCACACGCATCAACAATCCCTACACATTCTCTTGAAAGACAGAGTTACACCCGAAGGATTGAAGAGTCCTCAGCCGAATCTACGATTCGACTAAACACTCGGGGGCTACTGACATGGTTATACCCTACGGGTACGTAACTTCAGTATACCTGGTCCAGCCCAAGGAAGGCCCACGGCCAATATACGCCAGCCCATGAAGATTTTCGGGTGGCCCAGGCCCATGACGCCTCCGGATCCTTGAAGAACAAGACTAGAGTTTCAATACAACTTGTAACCTACTCGTATCGGTACCCGAGACCTAGCCTCCCCATATATAAAGGCTAGGAGGGTCCAACGAGGAGGAGACACCCAACAACGATTATGCCCTGCGATTACGACATACACACCTCCACGCCAGATCGAATCTGCGCACCCTGTAACTTTCGGTTCCGCCGCAATAAAAGAGCAGACAAGCAGGAGTAGGGTTTTCCCTCCGGGGGCCTGAACCTGGGTAAATCCCGTGTCCCCTGGTTTCTTGTCTGTGAACCGTGCCACGATCTCCAGCATCCCCATCTTCTCCAAAACCCAAGTCCATAACAATGGGCATTGACGAGTTGAAACCCCGTCACTTTCTTTGAGAGAGCACTCCGGATAGACAAGGACGGAAGTAAAAGTATCGAGGGATAAAGGCCACTTCTAACTTCCGTGGAATGAGTTAAAATTACATTAATCCGCCAATCCAATGTACAAGAGCGAATGATAAGAGTAATGGTATGGTAGCTACTCCATCCCGCACTCAAAGCATTACTCCGCACATGAATAGGAAAACCATGCAACCCAACTACCAAAACAGACTGAAGATCTTGACAAGGTTAACTCATGGAACTCCATTAGAACACAAGGATAGATGCAAACGATTCACCGGATTCAAGATAGATAAGGATGATGATGTTGTCGTCGTGTTGGAAGATCCAAACCACCGGAAAAGATATGAATGAAGATTACAGAGAACAACTGCAAGATTGAACAGGTAGAGAAAAACATAGCACCAACTTGAACAGAAGGATTACAAAAGATCTGAAAAGTCTTCATGGCCTCCGGTGGATTGAGCATAGACGATAGAACGAGAGGGTTTCAAAGATTACTTGATGAGACCGAGGTGAAAAGAACTCCATGTTCTTCTTGAAATGATTGAGAGAGATTTAACAGTCTTGACGTAAAACTTCAGCGGAACGACGATGCTAACTCGCCAACAAGGAAAAAAACTCCGGGTTTGATTGAAGATGGAAGATGGAATTAACAATGGGCTTGCTGATTCCAAAAATTGAAGCGATGTATTTAGCAGACAGACGTGGTCGAGATAGGTGACTTCAAAAAGCCAGAATTACACTTTGAGAACTTTGCACACAGGCAGTGTTCACGAAGCTTGAGAGAAAAAGACACAGATGATCTTCCATGTCCTTCCATTGATATAGAATAGGCAAGCATATTATCAACATATACCACCATGTATTAACAAGATATTCCCAGAATACCGAGCTCAAGAGGCGAGAGAAACGAACAAATGCTCGAAACACTCTCGGAGGTCAACGTTCTTTGAAAGATCAACATTAAGAGCAAGGATTCGTGTTGAAAGAGATGCATTGGCAGAATAGATTATCTGGTCCTTCGGAAGAGAACAAGAAATGCCACATGGTTCACATTGTCGATCGGATCACCGGTTAGAAAGATAAAGAGATCTTGGATAAAGAAACGATGATAGCTCATACCTTAAGCAAATCTATCAGAGACGAAAAGATGCAATTCCCTCGTATCAAAGAGAATTTTTTGCAGATATGGAGTTCAAAAGATGTGCAGCATGACGAACAGATGATAGACCACCGTAGGGCCTTAAGAAAAACTCCGGATGACCAAAGGTACTTGAATATGATTATGATATGATCACGGTGTAACTCAAATCACAGGAGATAACCGCCATCAGTTTGAGGATGAAATTAATAGCATTGACCATACTCCACTCATGATAAGTGTCATATAGCTTTGCCGAGGACCAAATTACGATCACAAGCATCGGATCGACACATGTTATGTATTTAGCCCAGAAGAATTGATGATGAAGTAAAACTCCAGGATTAAGCGCCGGTGACAAAAGAATGAGTTAGCATGGACATGCCAAAAAAGGAAGATAGATAATGCTTCACACACGACTGAAGAGGAGTGTGGAAACTTAGATGTATCAAAGAAAAAATTTCGGCCTTTTTCCGCACTAAAATACCAATAAATGCGCAAAACCACTTAACAGATAGGGATTAGCAACTCCACATTCTGTGAAAGCATGCTGGAAGGAAGAACGCCCTTAACAAGATGGCACCAGTTAACAAAGAGTCGGATAGATCACGTCGGTTTACACAAAGCCTGTCGGTATGGAATGTACCAACAGTTGATAACCAAAAGGCAGATTGCGATAACAAGGTTGGATGCAACAGATAGACAAGGAATTACAAACTCACACACACTTTCTATGGTACTACGGAAACCCAGAACACGTGAATCCTAGTTTGAATTTTTAGAAGAGGATTGAAAACGTTACACTTCCTTACCAGAAAAGGGTGGGTGGGTGGGTAAGAAGAAAAGTGGAAGCAGTCCTACTCTCGCGTTTTATTTTTCCATAGTATACATGGCTACCAAAATATTTGCTAGACTGACAACGACCATTTGGTTGAGACCCTGAAGGGCGGGATGGCTCTGATACCAATTGTAACAACCTCGGACCCTATGCTCTAAGTTCAAGCCTGGATGAACCGAAAGTGGTTAAAATAGTATAGCGGGGGCCCAAGGGCCACCCACGTGTAGACCCGTCGGCCGTCCTAACCACTTCCAAGAACATCGGGACAAGAGCGAGCGGCGTAGGCAACAAGCGAAGAGATCAAATACATACACAAGTGAGTATGTATCCAAGCTACCTTACAACAGTTCTCAGAGCCATACCATCTAAAAGAAATAGAAATATTTCAACGCCATACGGCAAGATCCAAATATCCTAGATAGAGATAATAGTGTAGGATAGCTCCTCATACATCAAACATCAGAGTATCAAGAGGAAGCGGGAAACAAGATCCGAGTACGGACAAGAAGCAAATCGGCATAAGATGCCACATAACTAAGCACATCCCGCCCACAGATCTCGCGGATCCCCATCCCCGGAATCTCTACACCGAGTGATCGTTGCCAACATCATCTGTCTCCTCCACCCAGTATCCATCTTGCAAATTCACCTGTTCATCTGAATCAAACAATTTATCGTGTGAGACCCTAGGGGTACTCAGCAAGTCTTTATGCCTCTAAAGGGGACATAACCTGGGGTGACGCAATTGCAGCAAAAGAGAATAACTAACAAGTCTATAGATACTCGCTAACCATCCGCCTAACCAATGACAGACGGATGTCCGTTAATTAGAAACAACAGTTATAACAGTATAAAGTAACAGATCCATCCTCCTTCTCGCTTACCAACGAGAAAGCGGACGAACAACCCATCCGTTGGCAGTTTAGTTAACCATTCCATGAGTATTGCACTATTTACTAGTCAGGTATTTAGTCAGATTAAAAGCGGTACTTTAGTTATACTTGTCTATGATCGAGAAACTGTGCTCCAAGTCGTCCATAACCGCGGACACGGCTTTCAGAAAGAGTTACCCTGCAGGGGTGCACAAATAGCAACACACACACGATCGACCTCGGAAAAACCAAATCAAAACCCAACGAGGCTTTCACGACAAAGCATTCACAGGATTCATAAAATATTTCAGGGGGGCACCCCATTAAGCTACCCGCAACAAAGTTGGCCAACTCCGAGACGGACCCAAGGTTTGTGTCAATGGATGTAAACGACTGGGAACCCGAAAGTGTGACTGGGCTTGTCGATACCGCGAAAACATTCCACGATCCAAAACATTACAGGTGCTCCACGCACAATCTTAAATAAAGCAGTAAACCATGGCATAGGTGCAGGATAGTAATAAAACCCCAAACTACTTTGTGGCCCCAAGAAATAAGAAATGAATCAAGCTCGTGCTAAGGGGATTCATGGTCCCATATGCGGATAGTGCGATAGTCAAGGAACAGGTATCAAGTACTCGGGGTCCTACGGGACACAAGTGGACATAAAAACCAAATAACAGATATTACCCACCGGTGCCTCTTTCATTAGTTATCCCATTACTACTCAGGTTAAGTTGTTTAGGTACCTCGTTATCCATCAGACACTCACATACCCTACACATGCTGTTCTACGACTCGCATGGCTCAAACAAATCCTATAGTAAGGCTCATGGGATGGAGGAACAAGCTCGGTGGGGTTTAAAGTAAAGGATATGCAGTACTTGAGATTTAATTTAATGCAAGCGCGACTCAATGATGCAAGAATAAGATAGAGGTAATAGGTACTATATGTATGCAAGCATGTGGTAGTGCTTGCCTGGCAGCTAAGCGAGAGATGGATCTGGGTAGTACTCCTGGGATTCTTGATAATTCCCCTGCTCGGCGTCTATTCGAAAGAAGAACCAAACAAACAAGGGCCAACATAAATAAAGTGCACAAGCATATAAGTAAAATGCGACAAGCAAACAAGCATGCCATGATGAATGATGCACAATTTACATGGCATAGTATAGCATGGCATGGGTGAGGTGTGGGATACAAGAATAAAGCATTTTATTAAGTTTTTAGTCATGTTTTGCTCCCATATAACTTGTTGTCCACTTAATATTTATATGATGCATTCTGCCATTTAGAACATGGAGTGCATAAACAGAACGGGCTCGTCGCGCTGATCGATTTAGACATAATATTTGCCAAAATTGGAGTTATAGAATTAAAGTTATTAATTAATTAAGAAAAAGAATTTTATTGCAATTAAATAATTTCGAAAATTTAAATTAGCCAAACATTATTTTGGATGGCAGATTTGAATTCCTCACATTTTTCTGATTCAAAAACATATATCATTTGTATTATTTGGATTTATTAATAAAAAGTTATTAATTTCTGGATAATAAAACATATTAACATTTTCAGGAATTATTTTTATTAAAAAAAAGGATCTGGAACTTTTGTCACCGGCTCAGACTTACCCACGGTGACCGACACGTGGGCCAGGGTCAGGAGCGGGGCCACCTGCGTGCGCGCCCAGCCCGGACGCGACACTTGGGCGAGCCGAGAACGGCGGGAGGAGGCGGGAAAAAGCACAGGGGCTTATGCGCAAAATTCACCGCCAGGCTGACGGAACTGAATCTGGGATCTGGGAATTTGGCAGAAATTCGGCCCTCATTCGAATGAAGATGACGGCGAATCTAGAGGGATTTTGAAGGTGCCGTAAAAATGAAAGTTGTAGATCTCGCACAGATCTACAACTTTGCAGAAGGAAGATTTTCCAAAGGAACAACTTACGTGCCGGTGTAGAGGGAACAACAGAGTGGATCCAGATTTGAATGAGACAGTTTCAGAAACGCAGATTTTTTGACCGATCTTCGGCAGATGATTCCGGTGGCTGTGGTACTTCGTTCTGGGTGAGGTTTTCCGTTTTGGAGAGAGGGTACAAAGGTCTACTAGGCTGTCCTTCTCGATTCATCGATCTCGCCTTGAAGAGCTCGGAAACTGGAAGGAACAGGGACAGAAACAAACACCTCGTGACTGAAATTTTCCTGACTGAACCTACTGTGAGATCGGGCAAAGTTTTGATCATGATTCTGCGAGCTACGGGTGTCCGTTTCGCGAGAGGTTTGGCTCTGCTAGAAGCTAGTACATCCGACTAGAGTTCCACGGGCTCAGCAGCGTGGAAGGCGGTCTATGTTGGAGACACGCATGATAGGAACAGGACATCACGAGCAGAAACTTGGCGCGCGTTCTGGCAGCGTGGCGGGGGGCGTGCGTGTGGCGCGGCTCGGCTGCTATGGTGGGGTGGCTACGACGCGGCACTGAGCAACGAGGGAGGAAGGTGAGCTCACCGAGAGGTGGATGGAGAGGCGACCGACTTGGCCGGAGGCGGAAGAGGATGGCGATGAGAGGAAGGAGGCCAGGAAGCGCTGTCTCGACAGGGTTCATGGCGGCATCGCATGCGCGGCCACAGCAGGGCGATGCTCCAAGGCCTTCTCCTCCGTGCTGGTTACTCCGTGAAGAAGGGAGAGGATGCCCATCAGCTCCGCAAGCCGAATCCTTCGGTGGCGATGCGGATCAGGAGCCCGGATGTCAAGAGGGAGCAGGTAGGACGTAGCTACGGTGGGTTTACTTGGAAGAAAAGAGGAAGAAGGGGCTTCAGATCTCGATGGGAGGAGGATGAGGATCCAGATGCCCTGCTCGATGTTTTTGGTGGACAGGAAGGGCAAGGGGAAGGCTGGGTCATGAGCACAACATGGGCTAGCTGTCGATCACATGCAGATAGGAGGGAGGAAGAAAAACGGGGGCGTTGGGCAGCCTCAATGCTTGGTGGAGTCGAACCAGGATGGAGGGGCAGTGGGGTGTTGCCCTGGTTCAGGAAGAGGGGGTGCGACCGGGGCTGGCTCGTGCTAGCGTTTGCTGGCACACGCTGTGGCACGCTGGTGGTTTTGCTTCTGCCGATAGCTAGCTAGGAGGTCGGGTGAAGTGCACCAGATGGGTTGATCGAACATATAAGGTAGCTAGTCATGCACGAGTGGTTCTAGGTTTGGTGCAAGAATAACTAGCTAGCTAGGTATATGTATGTAAGCATGTAGGGTTTAGGTGGGGTAGATGGTTAGTGATATGGTAGAGATAGGATTCCCTCTTTATATTTGTTTCGTTTTGAATTTATTCCCCAAACCTTGTTTGAAACACATACAAAAAACCAACAAGATCCCAAAATGAATTTTAGAAAAGCCAAATGTTTAAAAGGGTCTAATATTTCATGTGACTAGATTAGGTGGTTTTATATTGCATGTATGTGAGACAAATGCATGCATGTGGTGGTGTAAGAAAAGAGAAAACAAAACAAGATTTGAGGTGAACAAAAACAAGGATAATATTGGTGGATCCATACACTATACATGGATGGGCATGAAATAAATACCAAGAACAAAATGTTAGGGCCCACATATACATGTATGGTGGTATTAGAATAGATTTATAAGAGAGATGAAATTGACATGTTAATAGGTGGAAAGAATTAAAGAGATATGCCCTCAACTCAACTTGGGCATGAAGCAATTTATCAAGAACCAAATACAATATATCAAGAGGCAAATACAATTAATAAATGCATATGAGACAAGATCCAAATGAAAAGGGTTTTATATGATGCTCAAATGCAAGGTGGCATGATGACATGAGCATGATATAATTATGATGCAACAATTATATATATAGGAAGTAGCAAAAACTAGACTAGGCTAGTAGGATTGCAATCGTTAGACAATTGGGATGCTACATTGCATGTCTGTTCTTTTCATGAATCACAGCTAGAGTCATTGCATGTCTTTTACTTCCATAAACCACATGCGGATCCACCTAGTGTGATTGCATGTCTGTTCCTCTAAACAAACCACATAAGGATCCACTAGTGTCATTGCGTGTCTGTTCTTTTTATGAACCACACCCAGTGTCATTGCATGTTTGTTCTTCTAAACAAACCACATAAGGATCCACCAGTGTCATTGCATGTTTGTTCCTTCATGAACCACACCCAGTGTCATTGCATGTGTGTTCTTCTAAACAAACCACATAAGTCATTGCTTGTCTGTTCTTTTCATGAACCACATATGGATCCACCTATGTGTGATTGCATGTCTGTTCCTCTAAACAAACCACATATGGATCCACCAGTGTCATTGGATGTGTGTTCTTCTCATGAACCACACCCGGTATCATTGCATGTCTGTTCTTTTCATGAACCATATCTAGAGTCATTGCATGTCTATTCCTCTAAACAAACCACATAAGGATCCACCGGTGTCATTGCATGTCTGTTCTTTTCATGGACCACACCCAGTGTCATTGCATGCGTGTTCTTTTCATTAACCATAGATATAGTCATTGCATGTATGTTCTTTTCATGAACCAGACATAAGGATCCACCGATGTCATTGCATGTCTGTTCTTTTCATGAACCACACCCAGTGTCATTGCATGTGTGTTCTCCTGACAAACCACATATGGATCCACCAGTGTCATTGCATGTCTGTTCTTTTGATGAACCACAGCTAGAGTCCACCAGTGTCATTGGATGTCTGTTCTTCCGATGAACGACACATGGATCCACCAGTGTCATTGCCTGTCTAATCTTTTCATGAATCATAGCTAGTGTCATTTTATGTCTGTTACTTCCATAAACCACATATGGATCCACCTAGTGTGATTGCATGTTTGTTCCTCTAAACAAACCACATAAGGATCCACCAGTGTCATTGGATGTGTGTTCTTCTCATGAACCACACCCAGTGTCATTGCATGTGTGTTCTTCTAAACAAACCACATAAGGATCCACCAATGTCATTGCATGTCTGTTACTTCCATAAACCACATATGGATCCACCTAGTGTTATTGCATGTCTGTTCTTTTCATGAATCACATCTAGAGTCATTGCATGTCTTTTACTTCCATAAACCACATATCGATCCACCTAGTGTGATTGCATGTCTGTTCCTCTAAACAAAGCACATTAGGATCCACCAGGGTCATTGTGTGTCTGTTCTTTTCATGAACCACACCCAGTGTCATTGCATGTGTGTTCTTCTAAACAAACCACATAAGGATCCACCCGTGTCATTGCCTATCTGTTCTTTTCATGAACCACACCCAGTGTCATTGCATGTGTGTTCTTGTAAACAAACCACATAAGTCATTGCATCTCTGTTCTTTTCATGAACCACATATGGATCCACCTATGTGTGATTGCATGTATGTTCCTCTAAACGAACCACATAAGGATCCACCAGTGTCATTGGATGTGTGTTCTTCTCATGAACCACACCCGGTGTCATTGCTTGTCTGTTCTTTTCATGAACGATATCTAGAGTCATTGCATGTCTGTTCCTCTAAACAAACCACATAAGGATCCAGCGGTGTCATTGCCTGTCTGTTCTTTTCATGGATCACAGCTAGAGTCATTGCATGTATTTTACTTCCATAAACCACATATGGATCCACCTAGTGTGATTGCATGTCTATTCCTCTAAACAAACCACATAAGGATCCACCAGTGTCATTGCGTGTCTGTTCTTTTCATGAACCACACCCAGTGTCATTGCATGTGTGTTCTTTTCATGAACCACATAAGGATCTACCAGTGTCATTGCATGTCTGTTACTTCCATAAACGCCATATGGATCCACCTAGTGTGATTGCATGTCTGTTCCTCTAAACAAACCACATAAGGATCCACCAGTGTCATTGCGTGTCTGTTCTTTCCGTGAACCACACCCAGTGTCATTTCATGTGTGTTCTTCTAAACAAACCACATAAGGATCTACTAGTGTCATTGCATGCCTGTTACTTCCATAAACCACATATGGATCCACCTAGTGTGATTGCATGTCTCTTCCTCTAAACAAACCACATAAGGATCCACCAGTGTCATTGGATGTGTGTTCTTCTCATGAACCACACCCAGTGTCATTGCATGTGTGTTCTTCTAAACAAACCACATAAGGATCCACCAGTGTTATTGCATGTATGTTACTTCCATAAACCACATATGGATCCACCTAGTGTGATTGCATGTCCGTTTTTTTCATGAATCACCGCTAGAGTCATTGCATGTCTTTTACTTCCATAAACCACATATGGATCCACCCAGTGTCAGTGCATGTCTGTTCTATTCATGAACCACACCCAGTTTCACTGCATGTCTATTCTTTTCATGAACCACATAAGGATCTACCAGTGTCATTGCATGTCTGTTACTTCCATAAACCACATATGGATCCACCTAGTGTGATTGCATGTCTGTTCCTCTAAACAAACCACATAAGGATCCACCAGTGTCATTGGATGTGTGTTCTTCTCATGAACCACACCAAGTGTCATTGCATGTGTGTTTTTCTAAACAAACCACATAAGGATCCACCAGTGTCATTGCCTATCTATTCTTTTCATGAACCACATAAGGATCCACCAGTGTCATTGCATTTTTGTTCTTTTCATGAATCATAGGTAGAGTCATTGCATGTCTTTTACTTCCATAAACCTAATGGGTTCGTAGCATGGAAAACAAAAAATTTCTACCGCAAGAACGAACAAAACCAAGATCTAATCTAGATAAAAGCCAAGATCTAATCTATTAGACATGTGCAACGAGATAGATCTGTACTCACCCTTGAAGACCCGAAAGCGTTACGAGATCGGATCTCGTGGTTGATGTAGTCGATCACTTGCTGATCTCAAGATCGTGTGGACGATCCTTCCGGCGCCGCGTTCCGGCAGCGCTTCCGCAGTCGGTCACACGTGCGGAGTCAAAGCAGACCTTCCTCTCCCGGTTCTAGCAAGCAGCGGAGGTAGTAGATCTTCTCCACAGAATCCCAGCAGCACGACGGTGTAGTGGTGGTGGTGGAGTAGAGAATTCTGCAGGGCTTCGCCTAAGCCTGAGCAGAGAGAAGGAGGAGGAGGAGGAGGAGAGAGGCGGCGGCTAGGGTTTGTAGTGGAGGGGGCAAGGGGGTGGCGCCCCCACCCTTCTATTTAAAGGAGGGAGGCGCCATGGGAGGGGGAGTCCTAGTAGGACTCCCCTCCCTTCCTTGGCCGGCGGATTGGGAGGGGGAGGAGTCCTCCTCCCCCACGACTCCTTGTCTTGCCCCACAAGGACTCCTTGATCCTTTCTTGGTTTTCAACCAAACTCCAAGAAATCTCCTAGAACCTTCCGGAACATTCCGAAACCTTCTAGAATCCCCATACAAATACTCCGGAACATTTCCTAACTTAGAAAATGATCCCCAATATATGAATCTCATTCTCCGGACAATTTCGGATCTCCTCGTGATGTCCTGGATCCAATCCGAGACTCCGAACAACATTCGGTCTCCAACACAAATTCCATATCTACTTAAAACAACTTCGAACCTTAAGTGTGTCACCCTACGGTTCGTGAATATGCAGACATGATGGAGACACCTCTCCGATCAATAACCATCAGCGGGATCTGGAGATCCATAACGGCTCCCACATACTCAACGATGACTTCGTGATCGATAGAACCATTAACATACGAAACCAATTCCCTTTGTCACGCGATATTCTACTTATCCGAGGTTTGATCGTCGGTATCTCCATACCTAGTTCTACTCGTTACTGATAAGTACTCTTTACTCGTTCCATGTTATGTCATCCCTTGTGACCTAGTCACATGCTTGCAAGCTAACTAGATGACATCCCACCGAGAGGTCCCAGAGCATATATATCCGTCATATGGATGGACAAATCCCAATCTTGGTCTATGCGCTTCAACACATACTTTCAGAATACCCAATGACACCTTTATAACCACCTAGTTACGAAGCGGTGTTTGATGTCATCAAAGTACCCATCCGGTGATGGTGATTAACATAACCTCTTGGTCGAAGGATTAGGTTACTATGCATTTGAAAGCTTATAGCAATACGAACTTAATGACTTGATCTTATGCTACGCTTACTATGGGTGTGTGTCCATCACATCATTCTCCTAATGATATAACCTTGTTATTAATGACATCCAATGTCCATGATCAGGAAACCATGATAATCTATTAATCAACAAGCTAGTTCAACATGAGGCTTACTAGGGACTCTTTTATGTTTACAACACACACATGTATTAGTGTTTCCTTATAATACAATTATAGCATGGGATGTAAACATTCATCATAAACACAAAGATATAATAATAACCACTTTTATTATTGCCTCTTGGGCATATCTCCAACAGTCTCCCACTTGCACTAGAGTCAATAATCTAGATTACATGGTAATATACCTAACACCCATGGCGTTCTGGTGTTGGTCATGCCTTGCTCTAGGGAGAGGTTTAGTCAACGGATCTGCCACATTCAGATTAGTGTGTACTTTGCAAATCTTTATGTCACCATCTCGGACATACTCGCGAATAGCATGGAAATGTAGCTTGATGTGCTTAAGCTTGCTATGTGACCTTGGCTCCTGTGCATTAGCTATGGCACCTGTGTTGTCACAGTAGATGGCCATCGGGTCCAATGCACTGGGAACCACGCCAAGTTTAGTAATGAACTCCTTCGTCCATATGGCTTCTTGTGCAGCCTTCGAAGAAGCTATGTATTCCGATTCAGTTGAAGATTTCGCCACAACGCTTTGCTTGGCACTCCTCCAGCTTACTGCAGCGCCATTCAAAATAAATATGTATCCAGACTGTGACTTCGAGTCATCTGGATCGGTGTTCCAACTAGCATCAGTGTAACCGTTTACAACAAGCTGTTCATCACCTCCATAAGAAAGAACCATATCCTTAGTCCTATTCAGGTACTTTAGGATATTCTTGACCGTTGTCCAGTGCTCCATTCCAGGATCACTTTGATATCTGCTAGTCAAACTAACAGCATGTGCTATATCCGGTCTTGTACACAGCATGGCATACATGATAGAACCTATGGCCGAGGCATAGGGAATATTATTCATGTTTTCTCTATCTTCTGCCATAGCCGGACTTTGAGTCTTACTCAAGATCTTACCTGACAACATGGGCACGAACCCTTTCTTGCTCTCTTCCATTCTAAACTTCTTTAGAACTTTGTCTAAGTATGTACTTTGTGAAAGCGCTATTAGGCGTCTTGATCTATCTCTATAAATCTTGATGCCTAGAATATATGCCGCTTCGCCAAGATCCTTCATTGAAAAACTATTATTCAAATATGTTTTGACGCTATTAAGAAGTTCTATATCATTCCCAATCAATAATATGTCATCTACATATAGTACTAGGAATGCTATAGAGCTCCCACTCACTTTCTTGTAAATACAAGCTTCTCCATAAGTTTGTATAAATCCAAAGTTTTTGATTACTTTATCAAAACGTTGATTCCAACTCCGGGATGCTTGCTTCAGTCCATAAATAGAGCGCTGAAGTTTGCATACCTTGTCAGCATCTTTAGGATCGACAAAACCCTTGGGTTGTACCATATACAACTCTTCCTCAATGTCACCATTAAGGAACGCTGTTTTGACATCCATCTGCCAAATCTCATAATCGAAATATGCAGCAATTGCTAACAAAATCCTCACAGACTTTAGCTTCGCTACTGGTGAGAAAGTCTCATCGTAGTCAACTCCTTGAATTTGTCGGAACCCTTTCGCGACAAGTCGAGCTTTATAGACAGTAACATTACCATCAGCATCTGTTTTTCTTTTCAAAATCCATTTGTTCTCGACAGCCTTACGGCCATCCGGTAAGTCCACCAAAGTCCATACTTGGTTTTCGTACATGGATCCCATTTCGGATTTCATGGCTTCTAGCCATTTGTCGGAATCTGGGCTCACCATAGCTTCTTCATACGTCGCAGGGTCATCAGTGTTGTCCACCAACATGACGTTCAAAGCAGAGTCATACCAATCAGGAGTGGTACGAACCCTCGTTGAGCTGCGAGGTTCAGTAGTAACTTCGTTCGAAGTTTCATGATCACCATCATGAGCTTCCTCTCCAATTGGTGCAAGCGGCACAAAAACATCTTCCAGTGATGCGCTACTCTCAACTCCGAGAGAAGGTTCAATAACCTCGTCAAGTTCTACTTTCCTTCCAGTCACTTCCTTCGAGAGAAACTCCTTCTCAAGAAAGGATCCATTCTTGGCAACGAAAACTTTGCCTTCGGATCTATGATAGAAGGTATACCCAATTGTTTCTTTAGGGTATCCTATGAAGACGCATTTCTCCGCTTTGGGTTCAAGCTTATCAGGTTGTAACTTCTTTACATACGCTTCGCAGCCCCAAACTTTAAGGAACGACAACTTAGGTTTCTTACCAAACCACAATTCGTACGATGTCATTTCAACGGATTTAGATGGTGCCCTATTTAAAGTGAATGCGGCTGTCTCTAATGCATAGCCCCAAAATGATAGCGGTAAATCTGTAAGAGACATCATAGACCGAACCATATCTAAGAGAGTTCGATTACGATGTTCGGACACACCATTACGCTGTGGTGTTCCCGGCGGTGTCAACTGCGAAAGTATTCCAGATTTCTTTAAATGCATGCCAAACTCATCACTTAGATATTCACCTCCGCGGTCAGAACGCAGAAACTTAATCTTCTTGTTACGATGATTTTCCACTTCACTTTGAAATTCCTTAAACTTCTCGAAAGTTTCGGACTTATGTTTCATAAAGTAGACATACCCATATCTACTTAAGTCATCCGTGAAAGTGAGAACATAACGATATCCACCACGCGATGCTACACTCATTGGACTGCACACATCGGTATGTATTATTTCCAATAAGTCTGTAGCTTGCTCCATTATCCCAGAGAATGGAGTCTAAGTCATTTTTCCCATTAGACATGCTTCGCATCTTTCAAGTGATTCAAAATCAAGAGATTCACGAAGTCCATCAGAATGGAGTTTCTTCATACGCTTCACTCCAATGTGACCAAGACGACAATGCCACATGTATGTAGAATTATCATTCAATTTTATTCGTTTAGCATCTATGTTGTGAACATGTGTATCACTACTATCGATATTCAATAAGAATAAACCATTCATCTCAGATCCATTACCATAAAATATATTACTCATATAAATCGAACAACCTTTATTCTCAAACTTAAAAGAGTAACCGTCTCGCAATAAACAAGATCCAGATATAATGTTCATGCTTAACGCATGCACCAAATAACAATTATTTAAATTTAAAACTAATCCCGAAGGTAGATGTAGAGGGAGCGTGCCGACGGCGATCACATCAACCTTGGAGCCATTTCCAATGTGCATCGTCACCTCGTCTCTCGCCAGTCTTCGTTTATTCCGCAGCTCCTGTTTTGAGTTACAAATATGAGCAACCGAACCAGTATCAAATACCCAGGCACTACTACGATTACTAGTAAGATACACATCAATAACATGTATATCAAATATACCTTTCTTCTTGATGTTGCCATTCTTCAGATCCGCCAGGTACTTGGGGCAGTTACGCTTCCAGTGACCAGCACCCTTGCAGTAGAAGCATTCAGTTTCAGGCTTAGGACCAGCCTTGGGCTTCTTAGCAGGTGTGGCAGCTTTCTTGCCGTCCTTCTTGAAGTTGCCCTTTTTCTTAGGCTTGCCCTGTTTCTTGAAATTGGTGGTCTTATTGACCATCAACACTTGGTGCTCCTTCTTGATCTCCACTTCAGCAGTTTTCAGCATGGACGATAGTTCAGGCAACGTCTTGTTCATGCAGTGCATATTGTAGTTCATCACAAAGTTCTTATAACTTGGTGGTAGTGATTGGAGGACACGGTGAATCCTTAACTCATTAGGAATCGTTATCCCCAACTCTTTGAGCTTGTTTGCATGCCCAGACATGGTGAGCACGTGCTCGCTAACGGAGCTTCCCTCTTCCATCTTACAGATAAAGAACTTTTCGGAGGCTTCATAGCTCTCCACGGCCACGTGAGTCTCAAAAATGAGCTTGAGCTCCTTAATGATCTCGAACGGGTCGTGGTGCTCAAAGCGTTTCTGAAGCTCCGTTTCTAAACCGTACAGGATGGCACACTGAACTGTGGAGTAATGATTTTTCCGAGTGGCGTAAACATTCTTTACGTCATCGGTGGCATCTTCTGCAGGTGGGTCACCTAGCGGTGCTTCGAGCACATAGGTCATCTGACCAGCCCTGAGGACAATCTTCAGACCACGGAGCCAGTCCGTGAAGTTGCTTCCATTGTTCTTAAGCTTTTCTTTCTCTAGGAACGCATTGAAATTGATGGAGAGGTTTGCCATAATCTACAACAAATTTGCAAGTAGTTTAGACTAAGTTGATGACAAATTGAGTTCAATTTTAATTCTTAAATTAACTAGGTGAACTCCCACTCAAAACAACATCCCTCACATTGTCTTAGTGATTACACGAACCAAGTCCACTACACCAAGTCCGATCTTCACGAGAGAAGATGTAGTTTCATCGGCGAACAATCTTCATGTTCATCATATCACTCATATGATTCATGCTCTACCTTTCGGTATTCCGTGTTCCAAGACCATGTTTGTACATGCTAGGCTCGTCAAGATTAACCTTAGTTTCCGCATGTGCAAATCTGGCTTGCACCCGTTGTATGCACACGTAGAATCTATCACATCCGATCATCACGAGATGCTTCGAGACGACGAGTCTTAGCAACGGTGCCAACTAAGGACGAACACTTTATTACTTGAAATTTAGTGAGAGGGATCATCTTATAATGCTACCGTCGCGATCTAAGCAATACAAGATGCATAAAGGATTAACATCACAGGCAATTCATAATTAGTGTGATATGATATGGCCCTTTCTTCTTATGCCTTTGATCTCCATCTCCAAAGCACGGACATGATCTCCATCATCACCAGCATTGCGTCAAGGTCAGTGGCACCGCTTCATGGTTGTCCATCATCACTAGCAACTATTACAACTACTTGGAATAAAGCTATTACAAGATGAATAGACACGCAGGTCTTAACAGAATTAAAGACAACCATTAGGCTCCTGCCGGTTGCCATATTACAACAAGGATCATTGCATACATCAAATATAATCACAATCACATGATGGCCATATCACATCACAAAACCCCTGCAAAAACAAGTTAGACGTTTCTAATTTTCTTTGCATGTTTTACGTGGTTTGGGGCTTTTGAATAAGAACGGATCTTACCTATGAAACTGAACCACAACGTTGATACAAGTGCTATCAAGTGCAAAGTGTAGATTGGACCTATACTATGGTGGGAGAGACAGACACCCGCACAGCCACTTGTGCAAAGCAAGTTACACGTCAAGCGTGGAGCAAGTCTCATGTGCGATGACATGTAAGGTTAGCCCGAGCCGCTCATCCCACCATACCGCAAGATGCAAAGTACACACAGCAAAAGATGGCACGAGCACCAACGCCCACAAACACCATTGTGTTCTACTCGTGCAACAGATCTACGCATAGACACGGCTCTGATACCACTGATGGGTTCGTAGCATGGAAAACAAAAAATTTCTACCGCAAGAACGAACAAAACCCAGATCTAATCTAGATAAAAGCCAAGATCTAATCTATTAGACATGTGCAACGAGATAGATCTGTACTAACCCTTGTAGACCCGAAAGCGTTATGAGATCAGATCTCGTGGTTGATGTAGTCGATCACTTGCCGATCTCAAGATCGTGTGGACGATCCTTCCGGCGCCGCGTTCTGGCAGCGCTTCCGCAGTCGGTCACACGTGCAGAGTCGAAGCAGACCTTCCTCTCCTCACTCCAGCAAGCAGCGGAGGTAGTAGATCTTCTCCACAGAATCCCAGCAGCACGACGGTGTAGTGGTGGTGGTGGAGTAGAGAATTCTGCAGGGCTTCGCCTAAGCCTGAGCAGAGAGAAGGAGGAGGAGGAGAGAGGCGGCGGCTAGGGTTTGTAGTGGAGGGGGCAAGGGGGTGGCGCCCCCACCCTTCTATTTAAAGGAGGGAGGCGCCATGGGAGGGGGAGTCCTAGTAGGACTCCCCTCCCTTCCTTGGCCGGCGGATTGGGAGGGGGGAGGAGTCCTCCTCCCCCACGACTCCTTGTCTTGCCCTACAAGGACTCCTTGATCCTTTCTTGGTTTTCAAGCAAACTCCAAGAAATCTCCTAGAACCTTCTGGAACATTCCGAAACCTTCTAGAATCCCCATACAAATACTCCGGAACATTTCCTAACTTAGAAAATGATCCCCAATATATGAATCTTATTCTCCGGACAATTCTGGATCTCCTCGTGATGTCCTGGATCCAATCCGAGACTCCAAACAACATTCGGTCTCCAACACAAATTCCATATCTACTTAAAACAACTTCGAACCTTAAGTGTGTCACCCTACGGTTCGTGAATATGCAGACATGATGGAGACACCTCTCCGATCAATAACCATCAGCGGGATCTGGAGATCCATAACGGCTCCCACATACTCAACGATGACTTCGTGATCGATAGAACCATTAACATACGAAACCAATTCCCTTTGTCACGCGATATTCTACTTATCCGAGGTTTGATCGTCGGTATCTCCATACCTAGTTCTACCTCGTTACTGATAAGTACTCTTTACTCGTTCCATGTTATGTCATCCCTTGTGACCTAGTCACATGCTTGCAAGCTAACTAGATGACATCCCACCGAGAGGTCCCAGAGCATATATATCCGTTATATGGATGGACAAATCCCAATCTTGGTCTATGCGCTTCAACACATACTTTCAGAATACCCAATGACACCTTTATAACCACCTAGTTACGAAGCGGTGTTTGATGTCATCAAAGTACCCATCCGGTGATGGTGATTAACATAACCTCTTGGTCGAAGGATTAGGTTACTATGCATTTGAAAGCTTATAGCAATACGAACTTAATGACTTGATCTTATGCTACGCTTACTATGGGTGTGTGTCCATCACATCATTCTCCTAATGATATAACCTTGTTATTAATGACATCCAATGTCCATGATCAGGAAACCATGATAATCTATTAATCAACAAGCTAGTTCAACATGAGGCTTACTAGGGACTCTTTTATGTTTACAACACACACATGTATTAGTGTTTCCTTATAATACAATTATAGCATGGGATGTAAACATTCATCATAAACACAAAGATATAATAATAACCACTTTTATTATTGCCTCTTGGGCATATCTCCAACAAAACCACATAAGGATCCACCAGTGTCATTGCATGTCTGTTCTTTTTATGAACCACATCCATTGTCATTGCATGCGTGTTCTTTTCATTAACCATAGCTAGATTCATTGCATGTCTGTTACTTCCATAAACCACACATGGATACACCGATGTCATTGCATGTCTGTTCTTTTCATGAACCACACCTAGTGTCACTGCATGTCAATTCTTTTCATTAACCACATAAGGATCCACCCAGTGTCATTGGATGTGTGTTCTTCTCATGAACCACACGTGGATCTAGCGGTGTCATTGCATGTCTGTTCCTCTAAAAAAAACACATAAGGATCCACTAGTGTCATTGCATGTATGTTCTTTTCATGAACCACACCTAGTGTCATTGCATGCATGTTCTTTTCATTAACCATAGCTAGAGTCATTGCATGTGTGTTACTTCCATAAACCACGCATGGATCCACCGATGTCATTGCATGTCTATTCTTTTCATGAACCACACCCAGTGTCATTGCATGGGTAGCCATTAGACCGAGTCTTCTAGAAGGGATGCCCTAACATAGTTGTTCTGCTTGACGATTGTTACATACCGTTCGATTGGGGCGCTTGGACGATTGGGATGGTATTCGTGAGAGCGATCCGCGAGTAGGCTGTTCTGCGGCATGATTGGCCACGCTTGCTTTGGACAAACTGGCAACACCGGGCGCTCCCATATTGCGAGTGTCACGTCACACGAGTTCAGTGGGCCACATCCCAGTGTCACGTCCCCATTACTTCTCTTCCTCCCCGTACTTCTCTTCCTTACCCTCGAAGCCACTTCCCCCACTTCACTCCCATCCTGCCGTAGCCGCAAGCCGACGGTGCCTCCATCCCAATCCCCTCTCCGGCAGCCACCCCCCACCCCTCTCGCCATGGGTTCAAGGGGAGACGGCGAGGAAACGCGTCGTGACGACAGGGACGGTGATTTCGATGTGAGTCGTCTCATCTCTATTTATATCATCTGTGGCCAATTATCTATTTTTTGAGCTAGATCTAATCTGTTTACTCATGCGCGTATGATGTGTTAGGCCAACCAGACGATGTATGACTCCGACTATCACGGTTTAGAGGATGAAGACAGTCTTCTGGTATGTAAACATGGATATGTGCCCGCTAAATTTGTAGCCTTCGAAGGAAGAAACGCAGGCAGGAGGTTTCTATGGTGTCAAGGACATCGTGCAATGATGCAAGGTGGAAGTTGCAGTGTTGTCAAATGGGTAGATCCAGAGTGGCCCAATTCGATGCAGAAAATGCTGGACAAACTATGGGAAATGACTGTCGAGTTGAAAGAATCCGTATTCAGCTCACTTCTTGACAGTGTTGAGATGAAGCTATGGGAACCAGTTGACACGACCAAGCATAAAATAGATCTCAGGTGGGTGCAAGACAAGGTTATCAAAGTCGAGAAGGAGAGGGATGCGGCGTTGGCCCTGAAGGCTAAAGCAGAGCAAGAACCGACTCAAGCAAGGAACGATCTCCACCAGGCCAAAGTCCTGCAGTACACAACTACGAGTATTGACAAGTGCATGAGGAAAAATGCAGAGAAACAATTGAAGCTGTGCAAGGAAGATGCTAAAAGGAAGGAGCAGACAATTCAATCCTTGCTCTCGCAGGAAGATGCGCATCGGGCCAAGATTAGGAAGATCAAGGAGATGTGTGATAACTAGTTCTATTTAGCTTAAGCTCCGTGCCTTTTTAAGTTGTAATATTTGTACTTGTTGACCTAGCGGTCTAAACTATTGGTCCCGGATTCCAGGGAGGAAAAAAATTGCTCTGAACCCGCATTAATTTGTGGAAGAATTTGTGATTTAGATCAATTTCTGCCTCGATTTAGATCTCTGTCCCAGATTGGGAACGTAACCGTGGACCAAAGACACCTTTTCTACTAGTGTATTCTGACATTGGTGGTTTGTTTAAACGTAATCTATGTGGATTGTGCCGCATGCAAATGGCACAACCACAATTTATAAAGTGGAAGCACGTACACCCTGTTAGTGGAGATCCGGGAGCTTCGCCAGATGCAGGGGATGTTGGAGCAGAGAGGCGATGAGATAGACGGGCTCAAGATTAGGCCAGAAAGTGGTACCCATTTCCTCCTCATCTGGGCATTATCGGTGAGAACATTGCTGTTTATGTTGTCACGTCGTTGTGCAGCATCTGAAATAAGTTGCTGCTTCGTGGAGTGTGGCAGCTTAAATAATTTATTTATGTGCCACTTACATTCCGTCGTATTTGGAGACCTCCTGCCCCTCAGCAATCGTGGAACCGGTGCATCCTTGTTTTCATATAGCAGTGGCACAATCACAATTTCGGATTCAACTACCGACTCGGGCGTTTCCAAACCCTAAGTCGCGGTACATTTTACTCAGAGAATGTGGGTAGATTGTTTCGCCCAGCAACGTGCCACACACAGAGCGATCAGAATTTAATAGAATTACATATATAGGTTCAATTTCAACACATTACTATGCATCTTCATTGCCAGCAGCCTTCTTCCGTAGCATGGGTGCCAAGCCTTCACGTCCAATGGCTTCTTCATTTCCTGCCTTCTTCCTCTTCCTCGGTGCCAATTTTCTTAGCTTCACGTAATCTACATCGCCGGGACAATGGGCACCAGAATCGTGTCCAGCATCATGCTTCCACTCGTTTTTAATTTCTTCAGGCAGCAAAATGACATCTTTCCACTTGTTTTTAATTTCTTCGGGCAGCAAAATGACTGACCCGGCAGTCATGTTTCTAACCTTGCGGCGCTTCCTGTTAAAGAAACAAGACTGTTGCATAACTGCCCAATATCTATAGAGTAAATAAAACAAAAATTACAATTCAGCACAAACATGCGAACCCCAAGAGACCTTTGCTTACCAGGAGCTAATTGGGTTCGAGCAACCACCCTGTCCAAGAATAGAAGGGTGACTCCTAGTTGCAGCAGCTTCCACATCCAGTACATCATATTTCAGCTCAAACATGGCAGCCGAAGCATACCTTTTCATCAACCCAATTAGCTGACTGACACACGTTATAGGAACCATGATGCCACGTTCATCCATGAAGCTGAACTTTGTAGTCTGCTTTGGCCATAATTCAACATGATTACGCAGAGCAGCAACCATACCAGATATAGTGCAGATCTGCGCAGGCGCCTCTTCCATCGTGAAACAATGGTGTCCATACCTCTTACCCTTAGAGTCGTACCTATAGAGGACTACCGTAACCAGGTAAGGGGGTCCGCGCAGATCCCACTTGACAGAAAACTGTGGACAAAATATGTTTGTCGGCGTTGGGTTAACAAACAATCTGAGGTTCAGTAGCCAGCTAGCAGTTGTAACTAGTGCGAATAGCAAAGAGAAGGGTAGATCACCCGCTTGTAGACAGAACTTCTTCTTTCTTGATAGTAGGATCTACCATCCTCCGAGCTGCTCGGCTCGTCAGCGGCGGAGGCGGGCTAGAGCCTCGCAACGGCGGCTACGGCATGCACCATTGGAGCTCGAGATCAGCGACTGGGCGCAGCAACTTGGTGCTGGAAGTCAAATATCCGAAGGGATCGTCCTGCCTGGAGGGTGGATTCCGACGCCGCCGGTGGCTGGGAATGGATTTGTGAAATTGGTCAATGCATCCAATCCACTTAGATGCTCGATTTGCCTAAGAGGTTGCCGTGTTGGCGCCCGCGTCACGGACAGATGACCGACATGAGGGGCAGTTTAACGGAATGTTTGAATTTGGCAGGGCTGAGATGAGTTTGCCTCGAAATGGCCCCTCTTAGTAGTTGGCGGCCCAACTTTTCGAAACGTGGTAATTTTAGGCAACTTAGGTAGCGCCATGCGTTGGCCTGCCAACTTTGGGACCGCAGACGAACAATCCCCATTGCCTGGCCATCTGGACGATCTGGCTTCCACACCTGGGTTACTTGGCAATTTGCGACCCGGATCTGTTGGATTTGGTCGACCCTCGACATTCACTCGAAGGGGCTTCTTCATTGCTGTGTTGGTCATGGCATACTGGTCCACAACCGTCATGAGTTCCACCATGGTTGTCAGCTCGTCACACAGCAGCCGGTGGCGGAGCATGGTGCCTTATCGGCATCCCTCAGTGAAGAAACCGATCGCCTGGCTCTCCACCACACCTTTGCAAAAGTTGCGTAGCTCTGTCCATCTGGTGAGGTACTCGCGGTCCGACTCACGGTCTCCCTGGATGCATAGAGCCAGATCGCGAGGGCGACCCAGATGCTTGTACGTGCTGTTGAAGTTGCAGACGAAGACTTTCTCGAAATCGGGCCATGCGTCGATGTTTTTGGGCACAAGGCAATTAAGCCATGTCCTCGCCGACCCGGTGAGCATGAGGGGGACATAGCACACCGCCACGCGCTTGTTCCCATGGGAGATTCTAGCTACGGTGGCATAGTTGGTCAGCTAGTCTTCCGACTTCATATTGCTGTCATACTTGGGGGTGTCACGTGGTAGCGTGAACTTACCCGGGAATGGCTCGTTCCAGATGCGTGGCCCAAAACAAACCGGTCCGGTAGAATCCTCCTCCTCTGTAAGGCGAGCCTGCACCAGGAGCTCGATCTAATCTCGCGCATCTGGTGTGTATGGATTGGGCGCTCCTACCTGGCCTAAGAGATGGGAACCGTCTAGTAGGGCTGCCCTAGCTGGTGGAGGGACAGGCGGTGGGTTGTTGTTCACCACGCCTTGCTCGTGGCACGACTGAATCTTGTGGTCGTAGTCGCGGCCCTTGCTGCAGGATTTTCCGCCGGAGGAGAGGATGCCTTCTGGGTATCGCGGGGTGCGCCCTTGCTGTTGTCGGGTAGTTTTCTCCCCTTAGAGATGATGGGGTTCTCGTGCATTTGCCAGATGACATTGGGCTGCTCGTACACGATCCGGAGAAGCTCCTGCACCCATGTGTCTTGTCGGGCTTGCGCCTCACCCTCCAAGTTGGAAAGCTCATCCGTTGCGGCTAGCTTCGCGCATAGGTTCTTGATGGGCGTGCTATAGGCAGGCCAGGCAAGGAGGGGAGGTGGCTCCGACTCGCTATCCCTTTCCATTCTGCCGCCCAGCTCACTGCCCTGGCGCTTCACCTGCCCACGTCGTCTCAGCTCCTTGCTAGCTAGGGTGAGGCCGTGGGTGCGGTTGTACTCGCTCATGGTGCTCTCGATCTATTTCTTGGCCATGTCCAAGTCAATGGCTTCTAGCAGGAGAAGCTCCCTTTTCACAGTGATGTTCACGGCGGCTTCCTTCGGATTGTCTCCGAGGGTAACCGGGGTGAGGATCCTGTCAACGGCGAGCTCCACGAGGTCCTTCTCCCGTGGAGGGGCAGAACTTCCGACTCCTTCCCCAACAGGCTCTAGAGGAGGACAATGCTGCTGCATGCTAGAGCTAGCCATCATGACCTCCACACAGCGTGGAGCGACGAGCGCTCCACTGGGAGAGTGCAGCGGCTCTGTGGCGGAAACGATCTCCTAGGGGAAATGCTCTGACACGGTGGCGATGTAAATCGGCAGGTCACCAAACAGCAGGATCCGGTGAAGCACGAAGCGTTGTCGATAACGCAGTCAAATTTTCCCAAGGTGAGAACAAGGCCAGAGGCCACACGCTCGTCGGCTGAAGTGCGTGGTCCCGTGCGAAACGTGACTCCGGTCGAAGCCATTCAGCCCCATGGTGGGCGCCAATTGTCGTTGGATGTGAAACCAAAATGCCTAAACATGCTAGATAGAGGTGTGGGAAGTGGCAGGAAAGTTATGATGGTGTCCGCAGGCGGGATAGGATACGAGCCAACGTAGCGAGACACAGGAAGTACCCAGGTTCAGGGCCCTCATGAGGAGGTAACACCCCTACTCCTACCGATCTGACTATGGGATGATCAACACAAGAACTACAAAGCGCCCCTCGAGCTATATGAGTACTATCTATCCAACTGAGTCCATCCCTTGCTACGAGAGACCCGCTCCCCCTCATATAGGCCGAGGCAGTGGTTACATTGGCCAGGCCAGCTGGCGGGTCCCACGGGCAGGCCCCAGCTGGATGGTCATCTATAGTGCCACAGAGTGGTAGTCTTGTCGACAGTGTCTGCCGTGCGAGGT
The DNA here is from genome assembly GCA_916181665.1 of Avena sativa. Classification (NCBI taxonomy): domain Eukaryota; kingdom Viridiplantae; phylum Streptophyta; class Magnoliopsida; order Poales; family Poaceae; genus Avena; species Avena sativa. The sequence continues at coordinate 418,619,789 of OV702289.1, read as the reverse complement.
GTTGCGGGTACTATGAGTGTCATGCGAGCTCTTGGGAGCATAGCGTCAGCAATCAAGCATTGTACCCCCGTCAGCTACAAATTCACCGGCATGGGCCTCGTCCTCTATCTCCTTTACATCTCGTCGGTAGGCTAGGGTGTACCGTGTACTGTGCTGCACGTCGCTCTGTACCTCTTTCGCCTTGACTATGTCTGGCTAGGATTGTCTAGCTAGACTAGCACCTTGACGGTCTTTCTTTATCCGGATGGTTGGTGCGCCGACTCGCTTGGTCTGGTTTCCTCTTTTTTCCTTGTCTTGTGCTTCCGTCCGGCTAGGCCCCGCCAGCCGGTTATAACCTACGCCGACTTGTTCTTATCCGGCTAGCCTACCCAGGGGTCATCCCCCTGACATATATGCAGCAATATCATCATCCAACTTGATTCTTTTGGCATTCCCATTATGAATTTGTGTACTATTAATATCAAGATTTGGAACAAATAAACCATTCAACGTAGGTGCATGACCATAAAAGATAGTATTCATATAAAGGAACAACATTGTTCTCAGAAGCAAATGAATAATCATATTGCATTAAACATGATCCAGATATAATGTTCATGCTCGACTTAGGCACTAGATAACATTTATTTAGGTTTATTATTAATCCTGCTGGTAGATGAAGCGACACCCTCCCAACGGCGATCACATCCACCTTTGATCCATTGCCTACGCGCATCGTCACTTCATCCTTGGATAGTTGTCAACTGTTCCTTAGCCCCTATTTCAAGTTACATATGTTAGCAACCAAACCGATATCAAATACCCAGGTGCTACTTTGACTATTAGTAAGGTACACATCAATAACATGTATATCATATATACCTTTGTTCACGTTCCTGGCCTTCTTATCTACCAAGTACTTTGGGAAGTTCCGCTTCCAGTGACCAGTCCCCTTGTAGTAGAAACACTCAGTGGCAGGCTTAGGGCCTCCTTTGGTCTTCTTCTTAGTCCCGACAACCAATTTGTCGTCCTTCTTGAAGTTACCCTTGGACTTGTGTTTCTTGCCCTTTTTCTTAAAATTGGTGGTCTCATTGACCACTAACACTTGGTGATCTTTCTTTATGTCTAACTCGGTAGTCTCCAGCATGGCTGTGAGTTTAGTGAGTGACTTGTTCGCACCACTCATCTTGTAGTTTTGGACAAACCCTTTGTAGACAGGTGGGAGCGACTACAAAACTCTATCCGTCTTGAGATCAGGTGGAATCTCACATCCCAGTGTCTCAAGACATTGAGCATAGCCCATCATCTTAATGACATGCTCGTTCAAAAAGCTATGACCCTCCATCTTTGTGATAAAGAACTTATCAGAGATATCATATCTCTCAGCACGGATTTGGTCCCCAAACATAGTTTTGAGTTCTGCCACCATGACATCAGCATCAATAAGTTCAAAGCGCTTTTGGGGTTTAGGCTCCAGTGACTAGAGGATTGCACACTGCACAAGAGTTTAGTCATCATATTTCATGTCATACACGTCGTGCTATTCCTGAGTCACATTATTTGTAGGGGCGTTACCTAACGGACCGTCTAGCACATAGGACTTCTTCATGCCCATGAGGATGATCCTCACGTTGTGGTGTCAGTTGGTGAAGTTAGACCCATTATCTTGTAGCTTTTATTTATCTAGGAATGCATTGAAGTGGAATGTAGGGGGTGCCATGAGCTACAATATATTTTCGAAGACTATTTTATACAGGGTTTATAAAAGATAGAGTTCAAGTTAATTCAAAATCACTATGAGAACTCTCACTCAAAAACGACATCCCTCTAGTCATTTTTAGTGATTAAACGAACCAAATTTAGTACACCATGACCGATCATCACGTGTGGTGGTGCAACTCTAATGGTGAGTATCATATGGACATCATATCATTCATATGACTCGCGCTTTACCTTTCTATTCATGTTCTGAGGCCATGTCTATACATGATAGGCTCACCAAGTAAGAATATTAGTATTCGCGTGTGTAAAACTGTCTTACACCTGTTGTATGCGAACGTAGAGTCTATCACACCCGATCATCATGTGGTTCTTCGAAATGACGAACTTTCTTAACAGTGCATACTAAGGAAGAACATATTTTTATCTTGATATTTAGTGGGAGGGATCATCTTATAATGGTACCGAGATGATCAAATCAAAGCAATATAAGATGCATCAAAGGATAAACATCACATGCAAGAATAATGTGATATGATATGGTCCTTCTCGCATTCGATCTCCATATTGTGTGTCATGGTATCATCTTCATAATTCCACCGGCATGGCAACAAGGTCCATGGCGCCACCATCATGGCCGCTCCATCATTACAATATATCTCTCGGATATATATAAATAGCACGCAAGCCATAAAAAGATAAAGACAACCATATGGCTCCTACCAGTTGTTTAATTTACAAAATATCTTATTGCATACATAAATTTTTGTATCAATGACCATATCACATAACATGCCCTACAAATACAAGTTAGACGTCTCTAATTCATTTTTGCATATTTTACGTGGTTGTGGGATTTCTAGGAAAGAACCGCTCTACCTACAAACTTCAACCACAACGGTGATAATAAAGTTATTAGAAAACCGTTGTAAATTAGATCATGACTATGTTGGGAGAGACAGACACCCGCTGAGCCACTTATGCAATACAATTTTAATGTCAAGCGTGGGACAAGTCTCATGTGTGAGAACATGTAAAGTTAGTCCAGGCCGCTTCATCCCAACATGCCACCATGATCAAAATTCACGCAAGTATGAAATAACATGATCATCAATGTCCACATATCTATGTGTTCTAATCGTACATAGCATCTACGCATAGACATAGCTCTGATACCACTGATGGGGTTCGTTGCATGGAAAACAAAAAAACCTATGATTGCAACTACCAAGATCGAATCTAGGCGACACTTGTAACTGTTTTAGAAGGACTCACCCTTGAAGACTGTAAGTGGGATAATGTTCCCGCAAACAAACGTGGTTGTTTTTGATTGTACACGATCATCCTCAATGACGCAAAGGTGATCATCACCACAAAGGGGCAGCGCCTTCGTAATCGGTCACACATTCAGTGTGCCAATGACCTTCGCCCTTACTCCAGTTGGGAAGAGGAAGTAGGGGATCCTTTGGAACTCCAGTAGCACTACGACATGGTGGTAGTGGTGGTGGTGGATGAGAAGATCTTCAACAAGGCTTCGCCTAAGCACCGTGCTCGTGGTTATGGACAAGGCTAGCAAGGGGAGGTAGATGCCAACCAAAGGGCATATGAGAGGGAGAAAGAATGAGTGATGGAGGAGGTGCTCCACCCCTCCTTTTATAAGGGGAAGGGGAAACCCCTCCTATGGCTGGCAGCCAAGGAGTGCCCCCACCTCTCCGCTCATGATGGCTAGTGGACACTCCACTCAAAAATATGAAGATCCATTTTCTACAATTTATTCTCCACTCAAAAATCAAGATACATTCCACTAAAAATACTTTTAAGTCACTTCATTTAATGAGCACTTGATTTAATGAACACATCAACAATTTAATGAAACTATTATGGTAGATTTATCAGAACAATTCATGTGTTGTCTAGTATTTTCTCATGCGTTCCCTATCCACTCAAATGCGTCGATTACCCTTAAGTGTGTCTCCCTACGGGTTCCTGAACTAAGTGGACATGATTGAGACTCTCTCAGATCAATAATCATTAGCGGGACCTGGAGATCCATAATGAATCCCACTAATTCAATGATGAGCTAGTGATCGCGTGAACCTTTTTCATAGTAACCAATTCATTTTGTCTCACGATATTTTACTTACCTGAGATCTGATTATTTGGTATCATCCACACCTAGTTCGATCTCGTTATCAACAAGTACTTTGTTCTCATTCTTGTGATATAACATTATTAGTAATCTTATCAGTTGCTTGCAAGCTATGTTAATGTGATATCACGGAGAGGGCCCTAAGTATATCTATCTGTCATCAGGATGAACAAATCCCACTCTTGATCCACGAGTCTCAACTAATTTCCAAATACTCAATGAAATATGTATAATGACCCTATTACAGTGTGACGTTTGATGGAATCAAAGTACCCTTTCAGAGTTAGTGATTGACGTGATCTCATAGTCTAAGGATTAGAGTTACTTCAAATGAGATAACAATATAAACTTGAGGACATGATCATATTGCTAAATCTATTGTGGATGAATGTTCATCACATCATTTTCCAATGACATGACCTTGTTATTAACAACATCCAATGTTGATGATCAGGAAACCTTGATCATCAGTTAAGCAACAAGCGAATGTAATGAGAGGTATTACTAGGAACCTTTTTATTTTGTCTATTAAACACACATGTATTAGCGTTTCATGTTGACACTTATAGCATGAGAAATAAATATCTATTCTAAATCTTGAATAAGATAATAACCATTTATTATTGCCTATCGGGCATATTCCTTTCAGAAATACCATTGGATATCTTGGTGACTTCAATACCAAGAAAGTAATGAAGAGATCCCAAGTCCTTGAGCGCAAAATCCATGCACATATCTGCTAAGATTGTAGTGATTGCATCCTTGGAAGAGCTAGTGATAATTATATCATCAAAATAAATGAGCATAAATATGGTGACATCATTTTTCTAATATAAAAACAAAGAAGTGTCATCTTTAGATGGTGTAAATCCAGTGTTATGAAGCTTGGAAGACAACCGAGAGTACCAAGCATGCAGAGCTTGTTTTAGGCCATAGATAGCTTTATCTAACTTGCATACGAAAGTAGGATGTTGAGAGTGTTCATACCCGGAAGGTTGTTTCATGTATACCTCTTCTTCTAGAACGGCATGGAGAAATGCATTTTTCACATCTAACCGTCTCATCTCCCAATTTTGAGAGATAGCTAAAGACAAAATTAAGCGAATAGTTGCAAGTTTAACCACTGGACTAAAAGTATCCTCATAATAAATAACATACTATTTCTTGAAACCTTTAGCCACTAGGCAAGCCTTATCCGATCAGTTGTACCATTAGATCTTCTTTTGATCTTGTACACCCACTTACAATCAATTATATTATTGTCTGGTGGTTTTGACGATATGCTAAGCATTGTTGGATTTTAATGCAGATATTTCTTCATACATAACCTTGCGCCATTGATCATGACCGAAAGCTTCCTGAAGATATTCAGGTTCACCAGTGCTCCAAAGATTACACTAGCGTATATGACCATCAGTAATTTATTTAGGACAAAAACGCCACTTTGAGACCTTGTGTGTGCGCGCGATGAAGCAGACACACACTACTTTAGAAAGGCTTATAGCCTTCACGTGGTTAGTGATAGGCAAAACTATGCCCGTCACTAGTAAATATTACCAGTGACAGGCAATGACAAGCATGTCACTAGGACAGATCACTTGTGATGGGCGTATAAAGCTGACTATCACTAGTATTTTTTTTAGAGATCAGCTAAATGAAAAAACCACTTAGTGACATGCATATATAAAAGTCTGCCACTAGTAACTCTATGATTAGTAACGGTCTCAAAATATACCCATCATTAGTATTTTTTATGGAGCCGGGTAGAAGATTTTTTTTTGCGGTCATCTCTAACCTGGGTCGGGCTCAAGCATTCGGTAGCTCTCACTCTAGTTCAGTCAAGTGAGTAGTCACTGAGTAGCAGGCTGTGTTCTTTTGAGATTCCATAGCCAAACCTAGTAGAATCCCAACCAAACAAGTATACCAAGCCTACACAGGTTCTAATTCGCGAAAAAAAGGCTACACAGGTTCTGTAAGCGAACCAGATTTTGGTACTAGTTCAAACTCAAACTGCTCAAACCCAAATTTCAGTGCGTTCCGTTGAAACAAAAATGCACGATTGGGTTCCTTTTTTCTTGTTCAGCCCGACGACTCCCTTCCCCTGTGCTCGTCTTTTCCCCCCGACCTGTACCAGGCAGAGGAGAGGCGAGCTAGGGTTATGCCTCGGCACCATCTTCCGGTGGCCTCCGACAGCTCGCCGGCCGGAAAGAGACCCTTCCAGCCAGCCGCCTCTATCCCCTCCTTCACCAGACCGACACTTGACCCGGTCTGCCCGTCGCTCGAGCCCTCACGCTGCCGCCGCCTCCAACGCCCGCGCCCTCGCGCTGCCACCTGCAGGAACTCCGTCTGCCGCCGAAAAACAACCTGAGCCACCTGCTGGTATGGTTCACTCCTCCTCTCTTCCCTTCCTGACATCTCCTCCCATGTCCATCCCATCCCTCAGATTTCTGTATTATTTCTGATTTTGGCTATGCACGATTTCAGACTCGTTCGGTTCCCCATTTCATCCCAAGCCGCCACCTTCCCTTCTACCGGCAGATCGATTTTGTCCTATTCGATATTTGTACCTCTCAATATTAGTGCACACTGCAGAGCCTAATATACTTTCAGTTTCTTGACACAAGGAGGAATATACCAGCGCGTATAAGTGATTCTAGAGGCATAATCTCTTATCCACGGTAAGGTACAACATAAGTTATACACATTCTATTTCAATAAATATGTATTTAGACTTTAATTTGAATTGTCTTTGAAGCAACTTGACTATTCAGAATATGTCGAGGTAGTGTCAAGCTCAAAATAGCTTTAGTAATGTAGATACAAATTGTTAGCTTTTCAATTGACTGTCACCTACAAATAGGAAACTAGAATCGAGTGTGTAGAAAAAAGATTTGACTCCTTTACTTCAACTGCATTTTCAATTGCTTAACCCCAGGATGTTTTGTCTATGTAGGAATTATATTCTAAGATGATCCAAGATTTATTCTTCCGTGCACCATGTTTATCTTTTTCTCTATTCCCATAATGGATGATTAATCTGTGTACTCTAAAGGACCATGGATATTAGATTTGGCAGTGATCTCATTTGTATTTGTTTGGTATATTATTGACCTTTTTGGATTGGTGTTTCTCGGTTTGAACTTGACAAGATCCATCAAGAGGTCGACAAGGAAATAAACGATCTCAGTCAGGCATATTTCCGAGTCATTTGCTGTGATTTTCTTATGATTCCTTACTCTGGGTATCTTTGATACAGAGCCCATAGATGATCATGAAAGGAACAGAGCTACAGTTAGTGATGAGTAACCTCATGAAGATTGGCAACCCCAGATTTTCTTTTGGTAGGTTTGACCATTATTTTTATTTCTTTACATTAATGAAATGTCCTGTTTTGTAATATACTCACACGAGCAGCACACACCTGCTGAAAGTTCGTTGTTTTTTTAAATCTCATGTTAATTGTGACTTGAAAGTTGAAGCTTCAAATCTTCCTTGGATAATAATAGTGACCGCCGTTTTCCCTAGATAAATGACATTGAACTTGTGTTTCTTCTTTGAACCTCCGTAATAGGAAAAGCGATAGTTGACTAGGGTTAGGAATTAAAATATAATGTAGTTAGAAATATTTTTTCTTAACATTTTTGTCTAGAATCTATCTGGTGGTATTTTTTCTCACACTGGAACCCACCAGTGTAAACTAATTAGTTTCAACATAGAATATATCTGGTGATATTCAGCGCACGTCCACACCGTGCCACCAGGTTAGCTTTCATATATACATATATACATTCGTATGTGTATGTGCATGATTTATAGTGAAATTCATTCAAGCTTGGTGTTTCAGATGACCATACCAGCATGCTATTTTGTGATAACTGAACTAACACAAAGCAGTACATGGATAAACAGAAAACTTAGCTAGAACATTTACCGAGTGCACAATTTTGCATATATTTTTTGACGACGAGATCAATGCTCCTGTTGTTTCTTTAAAGGTATAATGCAGTTGATTGTGAAGTGGGATTGATGCCACAAACGCCGCTAGAGAAACAAGGTTATGAATTATATTTTACTTTCCTATTAAAAATCAGATCATGTATATAATGATAATGTGATAGATTAGTCTCATGCTGAGGTGGAAGTTCACTGCAAACAATCTTTTGATATCCCATTATAATCATGGAGCTATAGTGGCGATTCTTTTTATTTTACTACATATTAGATATCCATTCTATTTTGTCTTCACCTGGACATACTCCCTAGGTAGCTATCTATCTACACAGACTTGGTAACTAGCTACCTGTCTACCATATGCCTACTTGATAATCTGAGCTATGAGAGTGAAATTTTGATATTTTTGCTTGTTGTTGGTTGCGCCTTGTCCGACATATATACAATTGCGTCTAGAATTTCTGAGTGATAGATGGGTTCATGGCATCATGCATGTGTCTTTAATGTCTCTGATCCATAATAACTATCTCAACTTTGTCTAGATACGTATGTATCTGGACTGTTTAATTGTGTAGGTGCATACAAATCTAGATAAAGGACACTTATTATAGATCGGAGTTAGTATAAATAATGGCCAAGTATGACTTGTTGTTTCTGAATGTATACTACTATATGCACATTTGTGCAACTGCATATGTGCCCCTACACCATAAGTAGTATCTAATGTGCAATTTTCTTAATAATTCACTTTTGTTGTTGAATGCTTATTAACATGTAGAGTATATTTACATGCTGACATCTTCTGCATACTTTTCATCCTTGCACCTGATTCTCACAGCTTATGAATACATGTAGCAAGTAAAAAATAAACAAAAGTGAGCTTGGTTTAACGATCATGACAGATCGAAGAGTTAGATGACAATGTATACCTCATGTTTTTCTTGTATAAAATGAGAAGATGTTACAGGCAAATGTGATACATTGAAGATTGTGGAGATACAGAGAGAAATTACTCATCTGATGGTACTATGAATAGTATCTATTTAGCCTAGCTGTATTCATTTTTCTAGTTTATTTTCACTAGTGATCTTCTGTATAAACAGATGTTGCATTTAGTGCATTTTGTATCAACTTTGGCTGGCACTATGGTCTTCCAAATTACTTTTTTATGCCTTGTAAGAGCGTTCCGGTCAGTACAATCCAGATCATGCAGTGATGTAAATTAAGGATATATACCTAGTACTATAGTTTGTGTACTTGGTCAAAAAACGTGTTTAATTATAATATTTTATTGTGCTATCGGGATATTTGTGGAAAAGACATTTACTTTTTATTTCTGAAATTCAAACTAGTGACGTGCGGGATAATAGGCCTGTCACTACAGAACCCCACACAGTGACAAGCATGTGTAAATGCATGTCACTAGTAACACACTTGCCTGTCACTAGTAACCTCATAGCAATGACTAGTTATCAGTGACAGGCACTTTGCCTGTCACTAATGAGCCTTTTGAGCCTGTCACTAATGGCATATTCTGCAGTAGTGACAGGAAGGGCAGAAAACATCTTCGGTGCATAAGATCTTGGCCGAACAGCCTGACAGAGGGTCCTGGCCCTGATCGGTAAGGATCGGGTCCAATAGGTGGTGCAGATTCCATTAGCACGGTCATGACGTCACTGCTACAAAATAGGCTATCTATGACAGGCTCAAATGGCCTATTAGTGACAGGCAAAGCGTCTGTCACTGATAACTAGTCACCGGTATGAGGTTACTAGTGACAGGCATATGCCCGTCACTAGTATATGTACTAGTGACAGGCATTTACGCATGCCAGTCACTAGTATAGGTATACTACTAACAGGCAAAATAGATGCATGTCACTAATTTTAATAGATGGCCACAACCCAATGGGGTTTTGTAGTGACAAGCCTATTATTCTGCCCGTCACTAGTTTGAATTTTGGTAATAAAAAAATTAAATGCATTCTATAAGAATATTTCAGATAGAACAATAAGATGTTGCTCCACTCATACGTTCACATAACCAAATATGACACGGTATTTGCACAGATAACACAATGGCATAAAAACCTGCATTTTATCATAGACTACCGATGGATAGTTTTTTATCAGTTATCTAACGAGCTGTTTGAACTCTATAGAATAGTACCATCACGGTACATGTATTTGGTCATATACGTAGCTCCAAGTTCTTTTCAATGTTCTATATTTCCATCACCATGTTGAAGTGCAAATTCTTTCATTATGTCTTTCTTGTATGGACGTGAATCGTGGAGGAAGCTGATGACATGCTTAACATGATACAAATAGGAAAATGAGCATATAATTGTGAGCACTGGTACCAAGTGGATAAGCACATGTTCGAGAATAAAGAGATTCTAAAAAAAACAAATAGTGACATAAAAATCAGCTTTCTCCATTACTCATCTCTAAATTCAGAAGAGTGGACTTAGCAACGAGAAGGTAAATCGTGCAAAGGGGTGTAGATAAGAGTACCCCTATGAAGAAATTATGCAATTCAAAAAGTTGTAGATAAACATCAAAAGAGAACATGAATGTTAAGTGTTTATACACATAATTTGTATACAAATAATGCAGTTTGGAACTTTTCTATATTTTTTCATATAGTAACGCAGTTTGCTGCCTCAAATATTCGAAAGTGTGTAGGAAGCATGTAATCAATTATAATGGCTATATGATAACTCAAAAATTGTAGGCACCAACGTCATCTAAGATAGTAAGATTCCTCTTCATATGTTAAATAGTAGGGATGTTAGAGCTAACCTCGATGGATATAATTTATGGTGGTGTTGATTCAAGTCACTTCAGTCGCAATAGGCTAATCATCTCTGCCACGTGCCAATAGAAGGTTAAAGAAAGGATCCAAATATACAAAGAGTGCTCAAACTAAAGGAGATAGTAACTGAAGTGGACCTGTATAAATTCAAAGTTCATTGACCAAGTGCAGGGAGTTCTTACCTTCACAAACTGATTGTTAGAAACCCAACATCTTAAGATTACAAATGTTGGTAGGCAAAACATAAAACTATCAAATTTGAGGTCGGATTATTAGTTTTATTATCCGTTGGTTAGTACCTGCTGATCAGTTATTCTTGGCCCTTTGGATCCTCATTCCTACGCAAAGAAAATAATTCAGATTGACATTTATCTCTCTCTAAAACAAGGAAGCACAATAAATTAGGCAGCCAATTAATGCCCACACAAAATTTTCTTTAATCTAGCATTTCAATAAACCAGAATGTTTTGGCAAAGTACAAAGACAATCAAATTTGGGCTCAAATTGTTAACTTACAATTATTTTTTAGTAATGGCTTGGTTCATTCTGCTTTCTTACACCCTCATACCTACACAAAGAAAATAGTTCAAATTGACATTTCGCTCTTTCAAACTGAAGGAACCACCATAATTAGGCATACCATACCAACTGGCGCCCCAAATATTTTTGTTTCTTATATATACTGGCGCATTGTTGTTTAATAACTGAGAAAAAAGTAACTTGTTTTTCATGTCCAACAGATGATATCAAACAACTCATGTTCACCGATGTGTGGAGCAAGCACCAAATTTGCAGCAGCGCCTCCTTGCTACTACTATCAAACAACGTTTCAGGATTAGGATATTATAGCATGCATCGACTTGCAGCATGAAAATATGACAACACACCACGTGTGATTTGCATAAGCCTGATGGTTTTAACAATGCGAGCAGACGCATTAGCAGGGAGGACTGCAATTTTTTACCTTGTCTCAAAACCTGGAAGAGGCGTCCACCACAAAAATCAATTGCTGCATGGTTGAGCTGGGTCCCCCGTTGCTATGTGGCTGTCCAATGTTAACGATGGCCGGCAACACATTAGTTCACGTTGGCCGCCATGTTCTTCTCGATCTGCGCTTTTTCTAGTAACAAAACAAAATATAGGTAAGACCACGCGGACAAAGTTTTCCCAGCTTTGGGTACTGGGGAGAATGTAACACGAAACAATTGAGGAGAAGAGGATTGGGGACTAGGGCTTTTGGGCACGTCATACCTTCAGCCTCTGGAGACGTGCGATCGGTAGAGCGGGTGTCATGTGACCAGTGCCACCTCGACTATGTGAAGAACCCACCGTCGACCACGGGCGCGACGCTGGCAGCGAGTTTGACAGAGCACTACCCACCGCCCTACTGGTGCACGCGCGTGGGGGCGATCGAGTCGCCGGAACGCCATTGCTCCTGGGCAGCGGCGTCCCTCACATCGGTGAGGCTGGGGAGGTGGCAACCAATGTGATACAGGAGGGACATTGGGAGGAACGGAGGTCGGACATGAGGGGACGATGCAGGGGAGGTGCGGTGGCGAGGAGACGAGTGGCGCTAGAGGGGACGTGCCAACGTCCGGCGCTGGAAAGGGGAAGCTGCGCGCCTAGGGTTTGTGGATGGCCAGCAATTCAGCGGTTCCACGCCATGGAATTAGTAGGGGGGCAGGTGGTGCCGAGGCGGTAGTATAGAGTGCGAGGGCTTGCCGGAGCTGGCCGGATTCAGCTGGAGACAGACGCGGCAAAAAGGGAACAGAGGGAGGCGGCGTTAGATGGGAAAGCAGGAGGGATATGGTGTCGCTGGGTGGGGTTAGTGCTTAGAAATTTCCTCGCGTGATTTTGGGTGCAAAATTTCTGCTCCGCCCAGAACAAACAATTTAGCTCCAAATTCAATTTTTATGTTGGGATATAGAATTGGCTCTACAGCTATTCCAAAATTTCATTTTGCCGCTGGATTTATTCACGTACAGGCGGAGACGTGAGTACCAATCAATGGACGCATATGGCTTGCGTGCGTTCAAAAAACAATGTACGCCTTCAATGCGTAACACTTGAACATGCCTCTGTAATCTCCGATATATAGAGAAAAAAGCCCTTGTTACCGGTGATAGGACCTAGAGATGCTCGTCGCTAAGAAATTTGTCCATTCGACAATTATTTTTCTCGAAAAATACTAGCGGCGGACACATTTTGCACCTGTCACTACTCATTGCGTTCCTACTTAAAAAAATACTAGTGACAGTCATATTTATACGTCCGTCACTAGGGTTTTGTATCAGTGACAGGCTTATCATTGCCTGTCACTACGAATACTTAATAGTGACAGGCATAGATTTGCCCGTCACTAACCACATGGCGTCTATAAGACTTTCTGCAGTAGTGCGTGCTTGACAATGCTCCTGGCGTGTCCTTGCGCGACACGGGAGAAGAAGTGGACGAGGTTGATCCATGTGGTGACGGTGTTGGTGTCCGCCCAGGATACGATGCGGGTGGTGCGGGGCCACCTCCACATGGTGCACGAGAAGACAAGCACACAAAACACGACATATGAGACGCGGGGCCAGGCTGATCCGGCGTGGCTGAGTCCGAGGCGGGTGCTCTGACGGAATCAGATGTAACATTCCAAGATTAGCACCTAAAAATAGAGAGAACACATGTTTGTGCATTGCATTCATGCATAAGAAAATTCGGATAATTTTCGTGCAAAACTAAAAGAGCTGTAGAGGGATCGAGGTCTCTCTAGTTCTGATGGAAACATCAAGACAAGTGCGATGGATTTCGACATGACCTCTACTCTATCTTTGTGTTTGAGGGGAAAGCAAATCAAATTTGATTATTCAAAATATATATTTTGAATTCTAAAAGAATACAAAATAGAATTATAACTGGTAATGGTATTACAACTATAAATGAATATTTGAGGTATTATTTATGAATAATAATAATTTAAAAGTGAAGAAGTAATAGAAATTGAAATTACATTAAAGCATATGAGATAATAATATAAAATCACATTGCATCTGATTCACACAATAAATTGGAATAATTCCAAGAAGGATAGATATTACCCTTCCACAACATTTAATAGTACCAATACATGGGAGATACAACAATCAGAAATAAATCTTACAAATAGTTGTTCTCAAATGAATCTGTACCACATTTGCTTTTGGAATAATACAATTATCTATAGAAGATATACTTCTTTATGATATTAAAAAACAACATTACATTATTTAAATTGAATGTTACAACAAGAGAAAATAAAGGTAATAGAAAAGTATATAATTTATTATAATAAGAATAATTATAAATGGAAAAGAATAAGGTCTATTGCATTAGTAATGTACATTGTTCTTGCAAGATTCCAAAATAAAATAGTGTTTATAAAATAATAACAAATTGAATCTATTCATATATCTAGTCTTGATCTTTCTGTATATCTCTTTGATACCTGCAAAACAAAGACAAAAGGCAAGAAAATAGAAAATAGGTGTAATGGATTAGTTGTGCTCTCAGTATGGCAATGAAGTGCATTGTTAGCACATCATAGAGTTTAAATCAAATCAGGGACAGATTAGTAATTTTTCTTATCAAGATTAAGACTCTAGGCTTAGCATTATAAGGCAGGGGCAATTATCACCAACGACGGGTAAAAGGCAAAAGGTAAACTTCAGGAAAAATAGCAGGTTTCACTTGATCTCATACACACCCAGAATGTCCTACCTGTAAGTTACACAACAGCATGCAAATGTTGTGCATTCAACACCAGAAGCATCACAAAGAATACAAGAGGGAGAGCACAACCGTAGTAGAGTTTATAACTCTCCATCTCCACTATCAAACACAAGTACAACTACGCCCAGAAGACCACCATTATCTCCTTCTCAATTGAGAACAAGTTTCTTTTTACCACACAGCCAAAAAATCCATGAGTTTATCATTGATCTATCCACACAAATCATCAACCAATATCACATGGGTTTTCTAGATCAAGGTTGAGCACAAGAAGCACCAAGAATATCATAACAGGATCATAAGTTAGCTCAAGTGGAGGAGCAGGCCAGTAGCTAAGAAGAAAGAAGCCAAGATCCACTACATATCAAGGTGGAACAGTTCAAGCCTAAGATCCAGAAGATCTTACTGATCCAAAAGTTGACAAAGATCCTAGCACAAGCCATCTGTCGACTCTGTAGTAACAGGTTGAATTTAACAACCCAAAATCTGTAGTTACTTTTATCATCTTAGCTAGGAATGTTTGGTTGACAGATTACTCTCAGTTTTACATACAAGTGGTATGTAAAATCATCATAGAGCTTTGGAGCACAAAAGTATATGTTCATGTTTAAATTCTGTGCCTCAGCCTTTGCATCATAGGCTGGAACCTATTGCACTCAATATTCATCAAGAGCCAATAATCTTTGACCATATAGAATAATTAATATCAGCAATAGAAGCTACCTTTCCACAAAAGGTTGCAACACTAAGATTCAAACATCTTATCTATACTTATTTATTTTGGGCAACAACTCTACAAGAAATAGGAATATAAGAAAGAAACCTCTCAGATCTGTATAGAAATGCTATACTAGAAATCATCATAGAGATTTAAGGCACCAAAAATAAGTGGTTGCCCTGACCAAGCAATACTTCAACTTTTGCATCATAGGTTAGTCCATGAATCAAGTACAGAAGTCTGTTCTAATATAAGTTTAATCCTCATTCTTTGTATCACTAGCTAGGGACAGATCTAGCCATCAGGAACACCCATAGGAGAAGATCATGGATGCACCATAGTGGCAGTCTCAGTCACATAAGCCATTAAGGGAAATTGTCACACCAGTTAACCACCTAGTTGTTTTAGCTAAAGTAGATTTATCATTTTCCTAGTACCAAAAACTAGGAATCAATTGCACCATTATTTCACTGTCAACAATGACAGGGAGTTAGATTTTTATCAAGTTCCCAATCTGCAGCAAGGCTGCAACCATCATTCTATAATCCACCAGCACTTACACAAGAGGATCAGAATTTAACAATATATTGTATACAAACTACCTTTGCGAGCAATTCCAAATGGAACATAAATCATTTTCCTAGCCACCAACCTAGGAATCATTTCTTTTCAGACATCATTTTACCAATATTATAATCCACAGAAAATAGACAAAAAGTATCAAGATATAATCATATAACCATTAACTCACTAGTGTCTATTATCTCAAAATAACATTGAGATTTACATTATTACCTAGATTCAAATCAGCAAAATTAGAGTATCAATAAGAGTCACACATGCCAGGCATGATTAAGTCATCCAGATTGAGTTACCACACTTATGAGCATTCCATCAAACATAAATCAACACCACTAGTATCGCTTGTGCACACCATCATAACCAAGAGATCACAATAGTCCTACAACCAGCAGCATAGCAGAACATCGGCCTGAAAGCCGGTCACAGCAAGAACTCACTATGCCCATACAAATGGGTGCAGCGAAGGATGGATGTCGGGGTTGCGCAGCCACAGCAGCACCGTCCTGCCGGCATCAAGATGGAAGTTGGCGACACAGCATATCCCCACAGTGGCACCACCAGTACGTCACCACCGGAGGGAAAGCGGTCGATATGGAGGTCGTGCAGGTCGGGTCAGTGAAGCCAAACCTTGAGGAAGATCTCGAGGTGGAGATGGGAGTCGAGGTAGATGGGGGAGGAGCAGCAGGAGCTCATGACGAAGCAGGTCACATGCGACGAGGAGGCACTGGGCATAGGTGTCGTGCTGGCGACCCCAGCGGTAGAAGTTAGGGTGTCACAGGGGCATGCACGGGGAAGCAAAGAAACAACGAGGCAGTGGGAATCGAAGGAGGAGATTGATCCAGGGCCTCGTCGGCAGGCGGTAGTGCTGGAGTTGGCCAGGGACCGGCCGAAGCAGCGTCGGCGACAGCATCTGGAAGCGGCCTATGAGAGGAACAAGAGGAAGAGAGGAAGGAGTGCGTGATGGTGAGAGTTGAGAGAGAGAGGAGAGGAAGAAGGGGATGGGTCGGGGTCTGGGTTGACCCCAAGCCTGGAGGGCCTTGTCGGCAAAATCGGCTGGTGGGCTTGGCTGGCTCTCAGGCCAGGCCAAGTTACCAAAAATTAGAATTTAACAGAAAAAGAATAGAAAGTAAATGACCATATTACCCCTATAAGTATTTTGACCCTAGAAAAAATATAGAAAAATCCTAAAAATATATATGATATATAAAAATTACCACAAAAATAATATCTACCTAGGAAAAATATAGCATTACTTGTTTGAGTTAAATAAAATACAAATAAATATTAATACCATTAAATCCTAAGTGAAATTTCATAAATTAAGGAAAGGTCCTAATATTTTATAAAAATATTAACTTAATTTTTATAAAAATATTTTATAAAAATATTAACTTAATTTTATAAAAATATTAACTTAATTTTATAAAAATATTAACTTAATTTTTACCAATAAAAAACTTAAAAAAATATTTAAAGACATGTAATCCTTTGTGGAATTTTATAAAAATAAAAATAATACTTAAAAATAAATAAAAAAATCATTTTTAAGATCTTGAATAAATATATTTTACTTGAAAATACTAAATATACTATTCGAAGGGTTTTTGAAATTTTAAAATAATAAATCTTTATCTATTTTATAAAATATCAATTTTATAAATTCTTTAAAAACAATTCTTAAATAAGAAATAATCACAATTCTATTTAAAACCATAACTCCAAATTAAACCAACAATTTTGAGTAAATGTTAAACATTATTCACTCATAATAAAAGTAAATGCTATTTATCTCTTAACCGTTCTTCAACATGATTTCAAATGTTAATAGATTATTAAAATCATCTAAATTTACTTTCCTTAATAAGATAAATTATATTCATAATAACAAATCACATTTTAACTCATCATTCACTTAAATTGGAAGTGAATGATCTCACACTCTTGATCATACCTACCATAACCCTAAAAACTTGATAATAATTTAGACACATCACACCTAAGTCAATTTATGTTTTTAAAGTTAACTTTGGTCCACAAAGTTACAAATGCATAATGTCTAAAGTATATTTTCGTTTTTGTAGTTAACTTTAGTATGTTCCAACTAAGTCATAAGGCATCCCAAGTCCAAGCTTATCGAACAAACATAGACGACATCAGTCATAATCTATTGAACATATGAGATTATTTAAACCTTATCAAAGACAGGTTTTCTTCAAAATTTATTCATTTTTCCACTTCAAACAACAACCCTAGAAGAAGTCCTTCAACTCTTAACAACTTAACATATTAACCTTCATCTTAAATTACCAGATAGAAATTCACCTCAATCTTAGAGTGTTGTTATACTTCACTTGTATACCTTACATGTTAAACACTTAAATGCTTTGTAGATATATTTACTTATGAAGTAAATATTAGAAATAACTAAATCTTAAAAGCATCACCTAAATTTAACTCATTCACATTATTGGCGAATTATCTCGGGATTTTACAAAATGCATTACATTACTTATGCATCAGCATATTGCTTCTTTAAACATTAGTCCTTACAGAACCAATGATGATGTTTTTAGATATTGGATCTTCTGTTGTTTCGAAGACCGTGATGGCATAATCTTACAATCACAAAAGGCAAGTTCACACTTGCTTATGTCATTTGATTATTTTCTATCAAATACTTGTAACTCAAATGTTTTCATCACCTGCATTTCAAAAAGGTTAGAAAAAACTATTTTCATAATAATATGATTATAGGTTATTTACCAAATGGTAATAACCTACTTTTACAGTTCCATTGGTAAAGGAACATAATACCTAGGACTTAACAACCAATGTTGCCAGTTATTCTAGGGTCGTATATCACGCGTTAACCATGAGATCTACAATGGCTCTGGGAAGTCAGCTAGATCTTCTCCCTTTAGTGTGCTGATGGACAACTTTTATCGGAGCCGTGATCCTACATCTAGGCACGTGCAAGGGTGGGAACAATCAGTTCCCCGATATTAGATGTTGACTATTTCCCACTTTAGGAATGTAACCCGGTGTAGCCGTTGTCCTGAGCTAGCAAAAGGGTGAGCATACAGGGTTGCACAGAAGGGCAATGATTGGCTTGGGTCTTAGGTTGGGCCTCAAACCAAGGACATTTGAACAGGGACATACTCCTAGTTTTGCAATAAAGCTTAAGGTCTCTCATGGGTAAAATAGCACACCTTTGTAGAGTGTATGAACTGTGACATGTTACTCCCTATTCTGGGAAGGAGCTGTGAACACTTCAGGAAAGGAACTCCACGAAAGTTCTGGTAAACTTGTGAACCCTGGCGGACATAGCTTTTCAGAATAAAAGAAACCTTTGAAGAAATGTTTACGAAAACCTGCATTTCCTACGACCTTTGGTCTGTGGCTGTAAATAGGGCATCAAACACTCCTTTGTAGTGAACTTGCTGATTACACTCATACTTAACCGTACCTTCTTAACACTTGCTAGGTTATAAAGACAATGAAGACCACACCAACACCAACTCTTGCTCAAGGATTCATCATCGGAAGCTCAAGTTCTTCAATCAAGTCAATGGAGTCAACATATACGTCAACTGAAGTGAAGACGAAGTTCCTGATTAGTTAGGAGTATACGCTCTAGCCATAAAACCTACTTCTATAGAGCAATGCAATAGCAGCAATTGCAAGCCATTTAGTTTAGATGCTAGTCTATTAGGGAAGTGTTTATTTCTGGTTCTTCTTTGTAAGAAGTTTCTTTCTTCCTCTATAACCTAGAATGTTCTCTGGATCTTTTGTAACGAGTCGAATTGTAACCTATAGTTATGTCTTGGACCTGCTACGTTTCTGTTGTACCACTCTGAGGGATGTAATACTAATGGAATAGTGTTTCATTGGTGTTATGTCAATGACTATAGTGTACTACATCATGCAGTGGTATGCTAGGTCACCGCAACTGGTATCAGAGCAAATGCTTTAACCTTAGGATTAAAACCCTTTTCGGAGATCTGTAGGTTGCATAGTGACTATAGGAAGCCATATTATCTAAACCAAGACTTGTGATGGGTATCCACTTGAGGATAGCTTTGTCACACTTTAGTTGAATGCTTTTGTAACCTTTCTTAGGAGTGGTTATCAAACTTTCCTTGGGGGAGTACTATTTCTAAGTAGGTATAACACCATCAATATGTCGTAAAGAAGTTAAAATATTGAAATAGATTATGATTAAGTTAAGGATATCATATGGAGTTGTATTAGTGATGTAGCCTTATAAAGAGAATCCATGTAATGTAGTAGAATCTTATTATTAGTGTATAATACTATACCACATAATGAAGACCATTAGAACATGTATATATACAATGGGAAGTAAATCATGTGGCATTCACTTGAGAATTCTACGTGATGAGGTAGAATTTGGTCGATAATCCACAAACGTAAGTTAATAATAAGAGTCATCATGATGAGATTAGTTCCTAAATCATGAGGGATAGGTAAATTGTAACAAGATCATGGTGAGAGTAACTCTGAAACCATGATATAGGTATAATTTGACAAGTACTTAGTAAGGAATCTTGAAGTAAAAGTAAGTAAAGAACAGTGTAGAACCATGATAGAAGTCATAAAGGTTAAAAACCTCCGATAATCTTTAGTTTAAGGTAATAGATAGAGTTTTGTTAGTCGTCTAAAGATATCATGTGAGGGAATTTACGATAAAGTGGGAGGTTAGTGGTCATTAGTAGTCCCAAAGGGAGGCAAGAAGTTAGTCCAAACCAATTTGAGACCACTTTGCTCAAAATTCTTCAATTGCAATTGAGCAATTTGGGTAAATATTGAGACAAAGAATAGTTTAACCTTAAGTGCTAAGTATCACCATGTAAACCTATGTTAGGAGGTGTCATATACTACACACTAAGCCTAAATCCTAGATATTTTTTACTCAACTACTATATTACTGGATTAGAATAATGTGTGTTATATGTACCACATTTGGATTTCTTGGTTTTTATTGGATATTCTTGGTTGAGTAGTGTACATGGAGTTTGACTTGGTGTGCAAATGCATGTTGCATCATCAAGTTATTACTTGATGTTATAGACCTAGATAGATAAGGGAATTCGTGTAAGGGAGTGGCAACCTCTAAGTGCCAGGATGAAGAATTGCTTGACGAAGGAAGCAAAATATAAGGAATATCAACACTACTTTGAAGGATTAATCAAATCCAACTCATTATTAGTTGGAAATAAGAAGTAAGTTTAGTGCATAAAAGGGATGCAGCCACATGCCATACTGAACTTTCGTTCACTCAAAGTTGGTGATGTTTCTAAGGAGTTGATGAAGTAGTGATGACTAGGTCATGGAAGTATCATGAAATAGTGCAAAGAAGTTTTGGAACAAAAAATGGTATTCAAGCTCTGACAACTCAGAGAGAATGCCAGTAGTAAGTCGAAAACCTATAAAGTAATCCATCAGCCATAAACCCTAGGAGGATCCACAACTAGTATCCTAGTGGTAAAGTTAACCAGGTCATCTTTGAATGATTTAAAGAGTATAAAACTTGGCCTAAGTTAATAAACATCTAAATAAGTATGAAATTAAAGTGACTGTCTTCCGAGATGCTTCGTGAGATCGGGCTTACTAAAGAGAGAATGCCCCAAAGATAAAAGTAAGACAAATAAGGTCAGAAGATTCATTTTCGATATCCATGATTGTGTTCCGTGAGACGTTAAATAGGTAAAGTATAAGCTAGATAGAGGACAACATCCTAGTAATAGAGCGAATAGTTACTATACAGTAAGTTTAGAGACCCTTAGAAATTCCTAAGGGGGATAGTAAATAGTAAAATGGAAGTATTGTTATCTGACTCTCCGAGTAAAAGTTGGAAAAGTACTAAACTATGACAACATTAAGCCTTATTTTCATAAGGTTATAAAAATTCATCATTATAAAAGTACTCCCTAGAGTATGTTTGGATGGAAGGTTGAAAAGGGTAAAATAGGCTCACCTAACATACTAGTTCTAAAGGAAACAACTCTTAAGTTGTTCCTAAGAAGGTAGTGAGTATGCCCTTAGTGAAGTTGAGATTTAGACCTCAAGACAGTAAGAGGAGAACCTTCGACTTAGCAATAAAAGGAAGTTGGAGGAGTAATAAAGAAGTTGTTAAGGAACTTGTTGAATCTTGATAAGATTAAAAGCTAGGAAAAGATTAGCTAGCTCAACATCCAAACAGAAGGTAATCAAAGATCAAATCACTCTAAAATGGATATAGAGTACCAAAATAGACCTGTAATGAGGAATAGGAAAACATGAATGGTTTGGACTAAATGAGTCCAAAAGATCCTCAGTAAGCCATAAAGGACTAAGTATACCATAAATACTTTAATATTAGAGCCAAGGTTATAGTTGGTTGAAGTATAAACTTAGATCTTCTCCTAGTAAATATTTTCTTTAGAACTCAAACTTTCCTCAAATAGATGTCCCAATTCGAAGACACTCAAAGCTACCTGATCAGGGTAGGAGTATTGAACTCAAAGGGATCCCTATATCAAATGGGATTAGCAGTTGGCTCATTTCAAATCAGAAGAGGATTAAAGGGAAAGCTAAATGAAGATACAACAATTATCTTCATCATGGATTTAAAGAGTTACCAGGGTCTTAAAGAGTTACCAGGGTCTAAAGAAGTCAATCTTACCTTCCGAAACATAAGAGAGTACAAACTTCAGGGACGAAGTTGAGTTTAAGGGGGAGAGACTGTAACATCCCAGGATTAACACCTAGAAATAGAGAGGACACATGTTTGTGCATTGCGTTCATGCATAAGAAAATCTGGGCAATTTTTGTGCAAAACTAAAAGAGCCGTAGAGGGATCGAGGTATCTCTTGTTCTGGTGGAAACGTCAAGACAAGTGCAATGGATTTCGACATGACCTCTAGTGTATCTTTGTGTTTGAGGGGAAAGAAAATCAAATTTGACTATTCAAAAGATATATTTTAATTCTAAAAGAATTCGAAATAGAATTATAACTGGTAATGGTATTACAACTATAAATGCATATTTGAGATATTATTTATGAATAATAATAATAATTTAAAAGTGAAGAAGTAATATAAATTGAAATTACATTAAAGCAAATGAGATAATAATATAAAATCACATTACATCTGATTCACACAATAAATTGGAATAATTCCAAGAAGAATAGATATTACCCTTCCACAACATTTAATAGTACCAATACATGGGAGATACAACAATAAGAAATAAATCTTACAAATATTTGTTCTCAAAAGAATCTATACCATATTTGCTTTTGGAATAATACAATTATCTATAGAAGATATACTTCTTGATGATATTAAAAAAACATTACATTATTTAAATTGATTGTTACAACAAGAGAAAATAAAGGAAGAAAAGGTAATAGAAAATTATATAATTTATTACAATAAGAATAATTATAAATGGAAAAGAATAAGGTCTATTACATCAGGAATGTACATTGTTCTTGCAAGATTCCAAAATAAAATAGTGTTTATAAAAGAATAAGAAATTGAATCTAAACTTTTTCCTATATCTAGTCTTGATCTTCCTGTATATCTCTTTGATACCTGCAAAACAAACACAAAAGGCAAGAAAATAGAAAAGAGGGGTTATGGATTAGTTGTGCTCTCAGTATGGCAATGAAGTGCATTGCTAGCACATCATAGAGCTTAATTCAAATAAGGGACAGATTAGTAACTATTCTTATCAAGATTAAGTCTTCAGGCTTAGCATCATATGACATGGGTAATTATTACCAAGGACAGGTAAAAGGCAAAAGGTAAACTTCAGGGAAAATATCAGGTTTTGCTTGATCTCATCCACACTAGCAGGTCCTACCTACAAGTAGGTTACACAACAACATGCAAATGTTGTGCTTTCAACACCAGAAGCATCACAAGGAATACAAGAGGGAGATCAAAGTCGTAGAGTTATTAACTCTCTGTCTCCACTACAGAACACAAGTACAACTACACCCAGAAGACCATCGTTATCTCCTTCTTAGTTTAGCACAAGTTTCTTTCACCACACAGCCAAAAAACCCATGATATTATCAATGATCTATCCACACAAATCATCAACCAATAACACATGGATTTTCTAGATCAGGGTTGAGCACAAGAAGCACCAAGAAGATTAGAATAGGATCATAAGTTATATCAAGAGGAGGAGCAGGCCAGTAGCTAAGAAGAAAGAAGCCAAGATCCATTACATATCAAGGTGGAACAGTTCAAGCCTAAGATCTAGAAGATCTTGCTGATCCAAAGTTGACAAAGATCCTAGCACAAGTCATCTATCGACTCTGCAGTAACAAGTTGAATTTAACAACCCAAAACCTAGTAGTAACTTTTATCATCTCAGCTAGGAAAGGTTGCTTGATAGATTACTCTCAGTTTTACATACAAGTGGTATGTAAAATCTTCATATAGCTTTGGAGCACAAAAGCATCTATTCTTGTTTAAATTTTGTGCCTTAGCCTTTGCATCATAGGCTGGAACATATTGCACTCAATATTCATCAAGAGCCAATGATCTTTGACCATATAGAATAATTAACATCAGCAACAGAAGGTACCTTTCCACAAAAGGTTGCAACACTAAGATTCAAACATCTTATCTGTTCTTATTTATTTTGGGCAACAACTCCTCAAGAAATAGGAATATAAGAAATAAACTTCTTAGTTCTGTATAGAAATGCTATACTAGAAATCATCATAGAGATTTAAGGCACCAAAAATAAGTGTTTGCCCTGACCAAGCAATACCTCAGATTTTGCATCTTAGGTTAGTCCAAGAATCAAGTACAAAAATATGTTATAATATAAGTTTAAGCCTCAGCCTTTGTATCACTTGCCAGGACAGGTCTAGCCATCAGGAACACCCATAGCAGCAGATCATGCAAACAAGATCCACCACTTTGCACACTCCAATATGGAGGCACCATAGTGGTAGTCTCAGTCACATAAGCCATTAAGGGAAATTGTCACACCAGTTAACCACCTAGTTGTTTTAGCCAAAGTAGATTTATCATTTTCCTAGTACCAAAAACTAGGAATCAATTGCACCATTATTTCACTATCCACAATGACGGGAAGTTAGATTTTTCTCAAGTTCCCAATCTGCAGCAATGCTGCAACCATCATTATATAAGCCATAAAGTATCAGGATATAATCATATAACCATTAACTCACTAGTGTCTATCATCTCAAAACAACATTGAGATTTACATTATTGGCTAGATTCAAATCAGCAAAATCAGAGTATCAATAAGATCACACATGCCAGGCATGATTAAGTCATCCAGGTTGAGTTACCACACTTAGCAGCATTCCATCAAACATAAATCGGCACCACTAGTATCGCTCGTGCACACCATCATAACTAAGAGATCACCATAGTCCTACAACCAGCACAGTATAACATCGGCCTAAAAGCTGGTTACAGCAAGAACTCATCATGCCCATACAAATGAGTGCAGCGAAGGATGGATGTCGGGGTTGTGCAGCCACAACAGCACCGTCCCGCCAGCATCAAGATGGAAGTTGGCGACCCGGCATATCCTCGTAGTGGAACCACCAGTACGTAACCACCGGAGAGAAAGCGGTCGATGTGGAGGTCGTGCTAGTCAGGTCAGTGAAGCCGAACCTTGAGGAAGAGCTCGAGATGGAGATGGGGGTCGAGGTAGATGGGGGAGGAGCAGAAGGAGCTCGTGGTGAAGCAGGTCACATGTGATGATGAGGCGTTGGGCGTAGTTGCCGCGTCAGCGACCCCAGCCGTAGAAGATAGGGTTTCGCGGGGGCGCGCATGGGGAAGCAGAGCGACAACAAGGCGGCAGGAATGAATGGAGGAGATCGATCCGAGGCCTCATCGGTAGGCGGTGGTGCTAGAGTTGGCCGGTAACCGGCCAGAGCGGCGTCAGCGACGGTGTCTGGAAGTTACCTAAGAGAGGAATAAGAGGAAGAGAGGAAGGAGTATGTGCTGGTGAGAGTTGAGAGATAGAGGAGAGGAAGAGAGGGGATGGGCTGGGTTCAGGGTTGGCCCCGAGCCTAGAGGGCCTTGTGGGCCATTATCGGCTGGTGGGCTAGGATGGCTCTCAGGCCATGCCTAGTTATCAAAAATTAGAATTTAACAAAAAGGAATAGAAAGTAAATTACCCCTATAAGTATTTTGACCCTAGAAACAAATCTAGAAAAATCCTAAAAATATATATATAATATATAAAAATGATCACAAAAATAATATCTACCTAGGAAAAATATAGCATTACTTGTTTGAGTTAAATAAAATGCAAATAAATATTAACACCATTAAATCCTAAGTGAAATTTCATAAATTAACGAAAAGTCCTAAAAATGAATAAAAATTATTTTTGCACATAAAAATAAATCTGCTATTTTATAAAAATATTATCTTAATTTTTACCTATAAAAAACTTAAATAAAATGTTTAAAGACATGTAATCCTTTGTGGAATTTTATAAAAATACAAATAATACTTAAAAATAAATAAAAATTCATTTTTAAGATCTTGAATAAATATATTTTACTAGAAAATACTAAATATACTATTCCAAGGGTTTTTAAGATTTTAAAGTAATAAATCCTTATCTATTTTATAAAATACCTATTTTATAAATTCTTTAAAAACATTTCTTAAATAAGAAATAATCACAATTCCGTTTAAAACCATAACTCCAAATTAAACTAACAATTTTGAGTAAATTTTAAACATCATTCACATATAATAAAAGTAAATGCTATTTATCTCTTAACCATTCTTAAACATGATTTCAAACTTTAATTGATTATTAAAATCATCTAAATTTACTTTCCTTAATAAGATAAATTATATTCGTAGTATCAAATCACATTTCAACTCATCATTCACTTAAATTGGAAGTGACTGATCTCACACTCTTGATCATACCTACCATAACCCTAAAAACTTGATAATAATTTAGACACATCGCACCTAGGTCAATTTATGTTTTTAAAGTTAACTTTGGTCCACAAAATTACAAATGCGTAATGTATAAAGTATATTTAAATTTTTGTAGTTAACTTTAGTATGTTCCAACTAAGTCATAAGGCATCCCAAGTCCATGCTTATCGAACAAACATAGACGACATCAATCACATTCTATTGAACATATGAGATTATTTATACCTTATCAAAGATAACTTTTCTTTAAAAAATATTCGTTTTGCCACTTCAAACAACAACCCTAGAATAAGTCATTCAACTCTTAACAACTGAACACATTAACCTTCATCACAAATTACTAGATATCAATTCACCTCAATCTTAGTGTTGTTATACTTCACTTGTATACATTACATGTTAAACACTTAAATGCTTTGTAGATATATTTACTTATGAAGTAAATATTATAAATAACTAAATCTTAAAATCATCACCTAAATTTAACTCATTCACATTATTGGGGAATTATCTCGGGATTTTACAAAATTTATTACATTACTTATGCATCAGCATATTGCTTCTTTAAACATTAGTTCTTATCGGACCAATGATGATGTTTTCAGATATTGGATCTTCTGTTGTTTCGAAGATCGTGATGGAATAATCTTGCAATCACAAAGGCAAGTTCACACTTGCTCATGTCCTTTGATTATTTTCTATCAAATACTTGTAACTCAAATGTTGTCATCACCTGCATTTCAAAAAGGTGAGAAAACACTATTTTCATAATAATATGATTATAGGTTATTTACCAAATGGTAATAACCTACTATTATAGTTCTAGTGGTAAAGGAACATAATACCTAGTACTTAACAACCAATGTCGCTAGTTATTCTAGCATCGTGTATCACGCGTTAACCATGAGATCTACAATGGCTCTGGTAAGTCAGCTAGATCTTCTCCCTTTCGTATGCTGACGAACAACTGTTATCGGAGCCGTGATCCTACATCTAGTCACGTCCAAGGGTGGAACCATCAATTCCCTGATATTAGATGTCAACTATTGCTCTCTTCAGGAATGTAAACCGGCATAGCCGTTGTCCTGAGCTAGCAAAAGGGTGAGCATACGGGGTCATGAAGAAGGGCAGTGATTGGCTTGGATCTTAGGTTGGGCCTCAAACCAAGGAAGTTTGAACGAGGACATACTCTTGGCTGTGCAACAAAGCTTAAGGTCTCTCGTGGGTAAAATAGCGCACCTCTAAAGAGTGTAAGAACTGTGACATGTTACTCCCTATTCTAGGAAAGAGTTGTGAACGCTGCAGGAAAGGAACTCCACAAAAGTTCTGGTAAACCTGTGAAGGCTGATGGACATAGCTTTTCAGAATAAAAGCAACCTTTGAAGAAATGTTTACCAAAACCTGCATTGCCTACGACCTTTGGTGTGTGGCTGTAAATAGTGCATCAAACACTCCTTTGTAGTGAACTTGATGAGTACACTCGTACTCAACCGTACCTTCTTAACCCTTGCTATGTTCTAAAGACAATGAAGACGACGTCAACACCAACTCTTTCTCAAGAATTCATCACCGGAAGCTCAAATTCTTCAATCAAGTCAATGGAGTCAACATATACGTTAACTGAAGTGAAGACGAAGTTCCTAATTAGTTAGGAGTATACTCTCTAGCCATAAAACCTACTTCTATAGAGCAATGCAATAACAGCAATTGCAAGCCAGTTAGTTTAGATACTCGTCTATTAGGGAAGTGTTTATTTCTTGTTCTTCTTTGTAAGAAGTTTCTTTCTTCCTCTTTAACCTAGAATGTTCTCTCGATCTTTTGTAAAGAGTCGAATTGTAACCTATAGTCATCTTGTACCTGCTATGTTTCTGTTGTACCACTCTGAGGGATGTAATACTAATGGAATAGTGTTTCATTGGTGTTATGTCAACGACTATAGTGTACTACATCATGTAGTGGTACGCTGGGTCACCGCAACACATCCCGGGGAAGATATGCCAGTCGAATCAGCATCGGGATCATCACTTGTATTACCTCCAACAGAATTCTCCTAAAGACTATTTTCAGCAGAAAAATTAGTAGAAATGGACATATGATCATGACACATATTATTCTCCTGATCAGAGATAGAGGAGTTCAAAAGCACTGAACGTAATAAAAGAAGTTCTGCACTTAATTGTGCATCGGTGTTTGGGTTAAGTGTGGAAAACGGAAAGACAGATTCATCAAAGGTGACATCACGTGACATATAGACCCAACCCATAGAGATATCCAAACACTTTTAGCCTTTGTGTAATCCTCTATATCCCTAGAAAACACATTTTTAGACCAGAATTGTCATTTGTGATGGTTGTAGGGGTGGAGGTTTGGCCAAACTGCACATTCAAAGACACAAAGAAAAGAAAAATTAGGTGCTTCTTTGAACAGTTTTTTGATTGGTGACATCTTTAGAGCGACTTTACTAGGGAGATGATTAATGAGATAAACCGCCATGAGAAAAGCTTCATCCCAATATTTGAGAGGCATAAAAGCATGTGTTAGCAAACAAAGGCCTACTTTAACAATATGTCTATGTTTATGTTTCGTGGAACCGTTTTGTTGATGGGAATAAGGACATGATACATGGTGGGATATGTCAACACAAGAAAAGAAGGGGCTTAATTTTTAGTATTAACCACCCTAGTCAGATTGGACAACAAGCATTTTTTTCTCTCAAATAGACATTCAACATGTTGTTGAAAATCTCAAAATTTCTAAAAAAACATCAGATTTATTTTTGAGGAAGTAGATCCAAGTGAATTTGCTAAAATCATCAATAGAACTCACATAATATTTGTAACGACCAATCGAAATAGGGGAAGGCCCCCAAACATTCGAGGAAATAAGCTCCAAAGGAGCACTAGACATACTAGTAGACCTAAGATAAGGCAATTGATGACTTTTGCCTTTTTGACAAGCATCACAAATCGACCCATCATGCTTATTTTACACAAGAAGTTTATTTGTCCTCAGAACTTGTTCAACAATTGAAAATGATGGGTGTCCAAGGCACCCATGCCACCATGTAGAGGATGGTTTACTTGAACATGCGTGAAGGAGAAGTTTTGATGGATCGGTGGTGATGCCATGCAAGGGGTAGAGGCCATTCCTACTCTCGCCCTGGAGGATGATTATCCATGTGTCCTGATCCTTTAAAGAAAAGAAAGTTGGATGAATTTCAACATAAGCATGATTATCGGATACAAGTTTAGATGCGAAATCTAGACTTTTGTGGGCATTGGGAACACGAAGGATGGTTTTGAGATGAATAGGATGATAAGAAGAATTCATAGATGCATGACAAATATGTTCAATCTCCATACCTTGGCCACTTGTGGTGTGGACTTGCTTGTTGTTGTGGTAGCATTCGTGGATGGCCAGCTTCTCTAGCTCGCTAGTGACATGCTCATTGGCGCCATTGTGATGTACCAGTGAGGATCAACTCCATAGGAGTGTTCCATTATTGCCGCATTTGCTTCCGGTTGCTCGGGGTGACGAAGCCCCTGTTGAAGCGCTTGAAGCACTTGTCGGTGGGATGCCCTGGCTTTTAACAGATTTGGCATGGTGGGTTGGTGTAGAGAGATATGTTTCCGCCACCACCATTGTTGCTGTAGCAGCCACTGTTGCCACCATAGCCACTGTTTCCACCATAGCCGCCACCATAGCCACCATTCTGGCCACCACCATGACCAATGTCACAGCTTTGGCCACTGCCACTGCTACGTCCATGGTATCCTCCTCCATTGCCACGGCCAAATCCTGCTTTGGAGGAAATATTTACCGAGAAGCCGCCTCCACTGGTCTCGGAGTTCTACGACTCATTGTGTGCTTTAGTGGCAAGGAACATTGCATAAACTTCACCAAGAGTAATACCATGATCAATACGAGCCGATATATCTTCAGAAAGCGGATTATACTCCCTGTCAAGGCCATTCAGGATGGTGTTGGTGATGTCATCATCATCCATCATCTTCCCCCATCGTTTCCAACTCATCGGTCAGCTCCTTTAGCTTGTTGAAGTAGACAACGCTAGACATATCTCTCTTCTTCAGATCTTGAAAATGGTGGCACGGGTTCATGACCCACACATAGGACTGTGATGCGTAGATGGTCTGGATCGCTGTCCAGAGCTTGCATGACGTCTAGCACTCGGTGACCTGGACCAGCACCTCGAAGCTGAGAGAATTCACAAGGTAGGACAGCTAGTAGAGATTTGTAATCTCCTAGACTTCATGTTTCTAAATCACAAGCTGGTATAACCTGAATTTGGGGAGGACGTACTACTGTGGAGGCCGGGAGGCCTTCCACAAGTAGGCCGCAATAGAGGGCACGGTACCGGCCAACCATTCCCCCTAAAATGCATGGTTATAGCTTCGAGTGCGACAAACATGACCGGCTGGTCTGCATGTCTAACATACACAAATGAGTTTGTATGCCAGCGACATACAATAGTATATCAGACAAATTCCATCTATAAAGAAATACAAATATATTGCAACGCCACTACGGCAAGAACCAAATGTATAGATAGATAGTAATAATAACTTAGGATTATATTCTCATACATCACTAATCAAAACATCAGGCGGAAGTGGAAAACACAGATCCGAGTATGGATTAAGAGTCAAATCAGCATAATATGACAGAAATAAAGCACATTCCTTCCTACGGATCTCGGAGATCTCCATCCTTGGAATCTCTATGCAAGAGGGTCATTTCCTCCATCATCGGCCTCATCATCGTAGTATCCTCCATATGGATATACCTGACAATCTGATACGTAGAGTGTGAAACCTTAGGAGAACACTAAGCAAGTCTTTATGTAACTAAAGGAATAACCTTGGTTGACGCAATTGCAGCGAAAGAGAAAATATCTAATAGTTCTATAGAGACACGCTACAACATACGCCTAACCAAATATAGAAGGATGCTCGTTAATTAGAAACCAACAGTTATATAAGCAACATAAAGTAAATATATCTCATCCTCCTTCTCGCTTACCAATGAGAAGGTGGAAAATACCCCATACGTTGGCAATTTTATGAACCATTCCATGATTGTCGCACTAATTACTACTCATATTTAGTAAAGTTAAACATGGTACTTTAGTTATAGTTATCTATGATAGAGACACTTTGTTCCAAGTCGTCCATAATTGTGGACACATCTTTTCGAAAAGATTTACCTTGCAGGGATGCACAAATAGCAACACACGCACGATCAACCTCGAGAAAAACCAAATGAAATCAAAGAGGCATCACGACAAAGCATTTATAGGATTAAAAAATGATTTCACGGGGCTACTCCACTAAGCTACCCGCAACAAACTCGGTCGGGCTCTGAGACTGTAACATCCCAAAACTTTAATCCAAGCTTATCAAGATCAAATCATCCAAAAATAGGGTTAACAAAAACTTTTCCAAATTTAAAATGAAAGCATTCATATATGTATGCATTTAAAATACGAGTTGTTTGAATTGCCATGATTGATGGATCCAATGCTTGTAAAATGTTTCTTAGGTGATTTAAACATCATCTACATCATTCCCAAACTTTTCCTAAAGAAAATCAAATCAAAAAGAATTAAAAAGAAGGAATGGTCATTTTGGCAAATTTAACTCTCATGCCTACTTTGGCTATTCCTAGTACTCAATTCTTAACAGAAACAATTCTTGATCTTTGCACCCCTTGCTAGTACACATAATGAGGTACCAAGGCCCACCTTTTGATCTGCTAAAAACATTCTCTTAACTATTTTAAATGACAGTTTAAAATTGAATCTAATGCATATGCATAGATCACCCCTATTTCAAAAACCATCTATTTGAGCTCCATTTTCAAAACCCTTGCAACCAGAGACTACCTATCACTAGTGGGGATCACTCAAAATTTTTGAAACCAAAATTCAAAACTTTCTTTCATGCGGCCATTTCATCAAACACTTGGCATGCATAATCTCTACTCTAATCCTAGCTCACTGTTTACAACAGGGTTTTGCCCCCAATTGATCCCCATTTAATCCCCTTATCCCCTCTTGATCTAACCAGAGCCTAACCAGCCTCTTCCCTACCCCCTAGCTGCACTGCCATGCCATGCCGAGCACCACCTTGCCGGCCGACAATGCACTCGCAGTAGCAGTCCTCTCTAGCCCCTCTCCTCATGTCTAGCAGCTTGCCAGTGGTCCACCTCCACCGCCCAACCAGCCCCAGGCCAGAGACAGAGAGCAGAGCGGCCAGGAACCGCCGCGCCCAGAGCCGGTCGAGCATGCCGACGTTGACCCCAGAGCACGACATGTCCCTGCTCGCACAGACTATCCCTTGGCACCATCCCGTGCCCGCTGCTCCACCTCGACCTGGAGAACACCCTAGACATCCCCATTCGCCGCCCAAAGCCTCACAGCCACTGCTCGCCGTGGACACCGCCGCTTCGGCCGCGCAGAGCGCCACCACGCCCAGACCGCGTGCCACCGCCCCTACGGTCGCATTTAAGTTCTAGAGCACCGTCAGGGAACCACACATCAATCGCCACCCCCAGCCATGCCTCTACCCCGCCGTAGCCATGTCGCCGGAGTCGCCTGCCCATCCCGCTCGGTCTCACCGTCGGGCCTATAAAAGGAGCCCTCCCCAGACTCTTCTCTCCACACCATTCCACTCCCCTCACCTCTCTGAACCTCACCCACCTCTATCCGGAGCAAGTGGAGCAGCAGCTCGCCGGAATTGGAGCCGGAGCAGCCGCGGCAGGAGGAGAAGGGCGCCGTTGATTGCGACCACCCCAAGCTCCGTCGCAACCGCGCCTCGCCTCGCTGTCGTCTTCCACGTCGTTTGACTGCCTCGCTGACCCTGCTGGAGCCCTGGTACGCCTCCAGTAGACCCCCACCGAGCCGCTAGGGTTCAAACTCACCGGCGACCTGTTCGTCGTCGACGACGACCCTCAGCCATTGATCTCGCTTATAATCCTACGGCCCACAGCGCGTGTACCATTTCGTGTTTTAAGTGCCGCTGACACGTGGGACCCCCTGTTAGCTGAGCCCCGAGCCGCGGAGCGTCACTGGGCCGGCCCAAGTCCTTTCCCGCGCTAGCCCATCGATTCAAATCTGGATTTTTCTTTTTAGTTAAATCTAGTTTCTGTCCACTATTTCAAAATTCAATTCAGAGAGTTTTAGAAATCCAAATTGCATGAAACCATTTTGTCTGAAAGGTATTAAAATGATCTATACAAGCCCATTGGATTTAATTCAATTAGAGTTATAGATCTCTCCTAATAAAAATAAGAAGACAGAAGCTTTTGCAACTTGCAACATTTTTATAAAATGAACCAAGTTAGCTTTTGAGTTGATTCCAACTCTCAAAAATCACATTTCATCATATCTATCTAACCATGTAATAATATTAAGGTTGACATGCAGTGACTTTGGACTAGTACCAAAATAATGCTATATAGGCATTTCTAGTCACTTTAAATCATTAAATAATAAACTTAAACTAAAGTAATATTGATCCAACCTTTAAATCTCATTTCCACATGTTAGAATATGTGGTGAGGACATGTGTCCACATGATCCCATATTTTGATGGTGAATATTAAATTTTTGTTAATATTTCAATGAGTAGAAATTACTTTTCTAAAATAAAAAGGATGAAACTATTGAATTAAAACTTGTGATGTTTGTGATGATAATAGATCATCAAATGTGTGTTTTAGAATGCTACTTAGCCTAGTTAAGTATGGTTTGGTGATTGTGCACTCCCTATGTATTTATAGAAGATAGTACCGACCAAGCTTACGAGGAGGAGGAGTTCTACCAAGAAGAAGAAGAAAAGTTCAACCACTACACCAACCAAGACAAGCTATTGTTAGCAAGCTAGAATTAAGCTAGATGAATGAGCAAGGATGCTTTAGGCATGCTTTGATCACACCCCTTTGACTATTAGTACCCCAAGTCTTACCTACAAGTTTTACCCTCTTAGGTTATACCAAGTTCTTTACTTGTTTTGAAGGTAGCATAAAAAGTATAAAACTTGACCTACGTAGAAACCTTTAGATGTCATTCTATGGCATGAGATTGAAACCATCTTTTCCACCTTAGTGAACACTCTTAACTTAGAATTTTAGAATAGATCAAAAACTTGAGTCACTTTAGATGGGAACACTTGGTGAAAATGAATTATGAAAACCTTGGAATGCTGAGTCATTCTATTGAGATGTTTTGACATGTATTGAGAGACACAACTGGTTTATGATGATGAAAATGATGAGGCATGAGCCTTAACCCTTTTATAAAACTGATGGTTGGATTCGGATGCGATACCATTCCAAATTTACCGTACAACCACACTACCTGAATTGGGTAAGGCTTAGCTGGAAATTTATATGCATTAGTATTAGTTCCCTCACGTGAGAGGTTTGAGCTGAGGCTACCTCTCAATGTTGTCCACCTATGCAGTGCCCAAGATGACTGATGGTCATGGTTGGGAGGCCATGCTCATAGGAGAGGTGCTTATACTAGGGTGTGTAAAGGGAAGGTTATGTTTGATTATCTGCATACTAAGTATGATGATTCAGGGTTATCTCTGACAGATGTATCGAATCTTGTGGTGAAAGTGTACCACCTCTCCAGAGTGTCAAACTATTCAAATAGCCGCGTCCGCGGTTATGGACAGTTGGAATAGCCATACTGTTTCGTTGTCAGATGTTTTCTAAATAACTTGAAATGAATGATGAACTTTGACTTGACCACAACAGGGTTGTGTTGATGATAATAGCTTCCCAACTTAAGTGATTCTAGAACTTTACTTTATCTTTCTTTGCTTCTGAACTCAGCTTAGGTTTCAAACTTAACTTTATAGAAAAACTTAGCTCTAGCACTTTAACTTAGAATTATACTCCTTGTTAGTAGTAGTTTGCGAGTACTTAAAGAGTACTCATGGCTTTTATCCCTGGCTATTATCATGGCCAGACTATGAAGGAGATTATCAAGATGATGGTCAGCAGGACGGCTATGATAACTAGGACTATCTGCCTTCGTCAACATTGCCTGTGCCTCTGAAGATGGACCCCACTGCTACGCTTATCTTTTATTTCCGCTGCTTGTTGTATTAAGGACTGGATCATGAGATCATTATTTGTGTAAAACCTTATGTATGGTTTGTAATGGATGATGTACTGTGATATCCAATCCGTTATGTCTTGCAAAAATGGTAATCCTGGGATTGCGAGGTAGGGCATAACGGGCATCTGGGATTAAAAATCTGGGTGTTGACAGAGACGGACCCAAGGTTTGTGTCAATGTATATAAACAACTAGGAACCCGGAAATGTGATTGGGCTTGTCGATACCATGAGAACATTCTACTTTCCAAAATAGTACAGGTAAATTCTCCTCGAGCAACAATGGTAAATAAATTAGTAGAGAATGGCATAAGTAAAGGATAGTAGTAAAGCCCCAAACTAATTGTGGCCCCCAAAAAATAAGATGTGAATCATGTGCATACCAAGGGGATTCATGGGTCCACAATAGGATAGAGCAATAGTCAAGGAACAGTCATCACGTACTCTAGTCCTATGGGACATAAGTGAGAAGATAAAAGACAAATCCCGAATAATGCACACCGGTGCCTCTTTCTTTAGTTACATGATTACTACACAATTTAATTGTTTAGGTACTTCATTATTCACATCAGACTCGCACAAACCATACACATGCAGTTCTAGGACTTGCATGGCTCAAATAATTCCTATAGTAATGTCAGATAGGATGGAGGGTACAAGCTTTAATGGGGCTTAAAAGTAAAGGTTGTGTGGTACTTGCGATTGCAATTTAATTCGGAACGCGATTCATGATGCAAGAATAAAGATAGAGGCATAGATTCTATATGTAATTGCAAGCATAGGACATTTCTTGCCTGGAAGCTCAAATGTAGGATAACTGGTTTTCGGGTAATATTTCGGTGCCTCATGATAACCTCCTTGCTCATCATCTATCCAAACAAGCAAGGACCATAATAAATAAAGTGCGTAAACATATGAAGCATATGCAATAACCAAAACATGGTATGCCCTGATGGAATGATGCACAATTGCACGGTATAACATAGCACGACATGGGTAAGGTGCTAGAACAAGATAAAGCATTTTCATAATTTATTATTCATGTTTTACTTGCATAAAATGGTTTTGTTTTTGATATATTTTATATGATATATGCTTCAATTGATATCATGGAATGCAGGGTTGGAAAGGGCTCATCGCGCTGATCTATTTAGACATATCCTTTGTTGAATTAGGAATTATGGTTACAATATTATGAATTTATTAAGAAAAGGGCATTTAATGGCATTAAAACAATTTCAAAAATTTAACTACCAAGAAATTATTTTGGACAACATATTAATGATCCTTGCATTTTCTGATCACAAACATATATAGTATGCCTTATTTGAACTTATGGATTAAAAGGTAGTATTTAAACATTAAATAAAGCAATTATTAATAATAGGAAAATATTTATTATTATTTAATTTTTGTCAAAATAAACAGAGTGAATATTACTGTTCAGCACTTAAAACTAAGAACTTTTGGTTTTTGAATCATTTCAAAGTTCCTCACAGATTTATTTTATAACTTGGTCAAATATCTGGTTAGGATTTGACTTGAGTTTTGAATTCAAATTTGAATAATTTGTACCGGCTCAAACTTTTCTCACTGGGTCGTACCTAGCCACAGACTCGGACAAGTGGGCTTGCGGCTGACTGGGCTGGTGCGCTGGCTGGGTGATTAATGGCTGATAGGTGGACCGAACGGGGACGCCCTGTTTAGTTTTAAAATGCTAGGAGGTTTTCTACAATAGTTTCCGCACTGGTTAACTGAACCTACTACAACGTTGCTCTTTGAACTATCGACGATGACATATGGAGGGGCTAAATTCTGGCGAGGCTAGCAGCGGTGGTGGTGCACCAAATCGTGCCTGCTTGGGTGCGTTGGAAAGCTAGTACTACCAGCTTTATAGCCGTTTTATCGACGACAACACGTGCGGGCTATAGGCGAAGCGAGCTAGCGATCAACATGATGACAAAGAGGCTTCCATGCCACTGTTCTTCAATTGCCACTCATCCATCAGACAAAATAACAGGCGATGCAAAAATACATAGTGTGCACAACCCTCAATCTCGCGACGCGGGCTTGCAGTGTGGGCTCAAACTGTTGCGGTGGTCGTGGGCTTGCATTGAGTTAGGTCACGGCCACGGGATAAGCTACGACGGGTCATCACCGACGACCACAGATGGGCGGTGTTAGTAGTAGCACGGTAGTGCACAATGGTTGGATTTGGTGAGGCTCTAGGAAGCACGGCTAGGGCATTTGATGCACCGCAGCGAGGAGAAGCTTGGTGTGCATGTGATTAGGGTTGGGGCGCGCTGCAGGCTAAGCTAGCTTGCGGGTGGTGGGGACGGAATTGCGCACAAGGTTCTTGACAAAACAAACTCGTGTTATAGGAAACGACTAAGAATAGGACCATGTCTAGGAGGTTCGGAGGCTCACCGCGGGGCTGCTGGTGACGGTGGACAAGCTCGAGGACTTCACAATCTGAGGCGGAACCTGCAGGCAGGTTCTATGGTTTCTTATTAGGCTTGCTCGTGTTCTGTGGGTTCCGATGGTCTTCTCCTTCGTCTTCGTGTACAAGCTTGCTCCAACGATGTTCCTAATCTTACCCAACGCTTCTCCTCCTATTCTCCTTCTCCCTTACGCCGAGTTTTGGATGGTGTCTAAACTAGGTGAAGATAGGCATGGAGGAAGCCATGGCCATGCTTGAGGAAGGAGGAGGAGGAGGTAGAGGGCTGGATCTCGATCTGGGGAGGGCGCCTAGGAATCTAGCATATAAGGGGGATCTCACATGGTCGTGGTGCGACAGAACAAGGTGGAGGATGGTGGCTCGGGCTTTGCCTCTCTCTCTCTATCTTCTTTCCAAAAGAGGAAAAAGGAGGGGTCTAAGACGTGGTGGTGGTGCAGGGGGTGTCTTGGTCAACAAGGGAGGGATAGGGTGACGTGGCCATCTCCTGGACTAGTGTTCCATGGTTAGCTAGGGAAGCTCAAGTTAGAGCTAGGTCTAGCTTGGGTTAGGGTTAGGCATGAGTTAGGTTTAGGCTTGGCGTGGTGGTGATCATGTGTGTGTTCTGGGTCCAACCAGACCAAGGAGAGGGTTGCTGGCTTGGTTTGGCTTAGGATGTAGAGGTAGCTTAGGATTAGTGTACTAGGTTTTGGCTTTTATTTCTTATATCTAATACATGTTGTTCTTTTCAAATTTTGTTTGAAACAAACATACCACAAGTACTCCCATACCTTAACATAGAGAGGAAAGGCGAGCTAGATGGTAGGTGACATAGGTATGCCCAACATGTACCCAACTCTAGCCTACCTAGTGCGGCTCAACGAAAGGCCCACTCGACGACCTGAGTAAGGTCCATGACGCCCATGCCGGTTCGGCTGGTATGAAACCCATATGGACACGGGCTCCAAGCGTGCAAGAGCATGAAAGCTCAAGACTAGAGTTCGAATTCAACTTGTAAACTACTTGTATCGATACTTGACACCTAGCCTCCCCATATATAAAGGCTAGGAGGGTCCAACAAGGAGGCACCTCTCCAACAATAGACAATAGATCTAGATAAAACATCCATAGCATACACTAGATCCAATCTGCGCATCCACCACCATCTCGGAGACATTGTAACCTTCGGTTCCTCCATCAATCAAGAATAGACAAGTAGGAGTAGATTTTTCCCTCTGGGGCCTGAACCTGGGTAAACCTCATGTCCCTCTGTTGTGTGTCTGTTAGCGGACGAAGTCTCCAGCGCGCTGCTCTTCCTCAAAACCCAAGTCCATAAACTATGGGCATGACGTGTTAACCCCACGTTAATTGGTGCCGACCGTGGGGACTTCGTGCGCTGATGTTGCGACTTCGGCGGCTCCAACCTCGACAATTCGCTTCTGCGTGTTGACTTCAGCATCGTCAACCGACTCGTCTACACAGGTGTCTTCCGTTTTCTAATTGCATTGATCCAAGGCTGACTCGTCTGTGCGGCTGGAACATCCAATCCTTGAAGATTGGAATTCCTAGAGATATTGTGTCCGCACTATGTGATCCGATCACGATTACCAAAGTTGGTGGAAGCAGCGACCAGGAAAAGGAATAGATCCACACCAGTCTGGCTCAACATATCGACGCCCCACGCGCGCATCCGTTGTGTGTGCTGCTGCATGCAGAAAAATCAAGAACAGATCCTACGATAGATCAAGTCCCAAGGAGAAGACCAATGTATGCTTTCATGCAAACGAAGCTGCAATCTAGATCGATTCGAAAACTGCCAAGAAGCTCACAGTCAGTGGAGGCCATGGCGATTGACGCGCTCTTAGCGGTGGTTAGGTGCCAGCCGGTTCATCACTTCTAGTAATCCGTTCAGTCACCGTTTTCCTCATCAAAATTGATGAGAGGTCCGACTGGCTACCACATCCAATCAGCCGTGTTTCAAGCTGCATAATTACTTATTCAACTCTAATTCCTGGTCCAAGCATTAAACACCATGAACAGTTCCAGTGCCAAAAAAAGAGATCAACTTGATGCATGTCTATATGGGGCGTGGATCTGGCTCGGGTTGCAAGTGGGGCAGGACAGCCCGCTAGGCCGCCACGCCGCCCCTCAAAAAGGACCCTCGACATGCCGCATGAATGGCCGCGTTTTTTCTAGCGGGCCGAAGCAGCCACACCGCATTGCCCGCATGTTATCCCGCATGACTGCGTGACCTGCATTCTCCTCCTCGGTTGCAGTTGTAACATCTTTGGTAGAGTGTGCGCAAGTGACCATGTTGTGAGTGATTGTGACGCCAGTCTGCGCCTCGTCGGCTGGCAATGGGAGCGCCAAATCTGTAGAGGCCTGCCGCGACATGCACTGGGTGCAGGCGTCGGCACTCGGCAGTGGTTGACCCGGGCACGACCCAGAGCTTTTCGCTGCCATGACCGGCAGCGGCTGCAGTCCAAAGCCGCAGCGGTGATGGGAAACCTCAGCCTCGCTCCTGGCCAGCTCTCCGGCACGACGTCGTGCAAGTACACAGTACGCCACCTTGCCGATGTCGGTGCTGGAGCTAGACTGCTAGTTGCTGCGCTATGCGTGCTCTGCTCGCTCGTGTTCATCGACGCCAGTACCTACTCGACACTGAGGACATGCGGTCGCTGCACGACGTTGCCGAGCTCGCGTGCACTAGAAAGCTGCGTCACCACGCCGGTTAGCGGAGGCGTGCGTGTCATGCGCGGCGATGTCCGGTTCATCTGGCTTGCTGTTTGCATTCTGTACAACGTCGTGTTCCTTTGTTTTAGTTGCCAGACACAAGAGATCGAAGATGATAAGC
Source organism: Avena sativa (assembly GCA_916181665.1). Classification (NCBI taxonomy): domain Eukaryota; kingdom Viridiplantae; phylum Streptophyta; class Magnoliopsida; order Poales; family Poaceae; genus Avena; species Avena sativa. The sequence goes on along the minus strand of OV702289.1, from coordinate 418,578,714 downwards.
ACGCCTGTTTTGCTCTCTGCCACAGTTGGCATCGTAGCGTGGGCGTGTGACTGTGGGACTGATCATGTCTCTGATTTCCTTCCCACGATAACACATGTTTTCCTGTGTGTGATCACACCAAGCGGGCTATTGCGGGATGGTGCGGGTTGCCGCAGTGGCCGCGCTACTACTAGCGGTCTGTGGCGGCAAGCCATAGGCGTCCGCAGACTGGGCGATGTCCCGCTTTGCCTTGTAGCGGGCAACCGCAACCCGCCCCTCCTGCACCCTTTGATCTGGCACATGCTAAGGTAGAAATTGGCGAGCTACTTCATGTGAGTAATCGACCGACCAGATTAATTGTCACTACTAGCTGCCTCATCACATGGAACTTTCAATGGTTACTCTATTGACGATGTTGATACTGGCAGCATGGCCTACCCGGTGCGTTCTGGACCCATGGTCGTTTCCGGCTTCTCGAAAGCTGTAGCTATTTCCGGCTCCACTCCACTAATTTTAAATAGCCAGGCTATCGAGCCGACTCAACACGCAGGCTGCTCCCACTCGCTATAGCATCGACTCTGTCTGTTGTACGACTCCATGTCCGCGGTGTTGACTCTGTGTCCACCGAGCGACTCGTTGTTGTGACCGTGCTGAGTCTATGCCTAGGAATGCGCCAACTCCGCCGCAAGACCCGCTACAATCTCTGGTTGCGGCGACCCGCTGCGGTCTTTGACTCTGGCGACTCGGGAGCTCCTTTGGCTCTGGCGATACGCTACGATCTTCATATCCAGTGACTCGGGGGCTCCTTCGACTCTGATGATCTGCTATGATCTTCGTCTCTAGGGAGTCGGGGGCTCCTTCCACTTCGGCGAGCCGTTGTAGTCTTCGGCTCCATGACCCGATAGGTGTGCCGAATCTGCTGCGTGACCCGCTGCTGTATTTGGGTGCGGCAACCCGCCGCAGTCTTTGACTTCGGCAACCCGCTGCTACGTTAACTCCGTCCACCATGTGATCCGCTGCCGCATTGACCACATGTCTGCTATGCAACACTAAACCACCACGTCAACTACCAATAAAGCTAAGTTTCCCTCTACTTAGAGTTGATTCTTTTTAACTCGCACTCGAAACACTCGGGGTTGCTCCCTCTTCAGGTAACCTAATGTGCCATCGAATCTGCGCACTCGAGCATTTCATACACGACATCCCGAGTAGTTGATTCTGCCTGATCATCGAATCCTTGAACTCCGAGTACCTCGACAAGGTATTGAGACTAAGGGTATCAAGCTAACGAAAAGGCCTAGCATACAGTACAAAAGTGTCGACTTGATTGGCACCAGAATTTTACTTTACAAGCTAAGATGCAAATATTCTTTACTAGATACAAGTACTTCACAATTCTTAATGTTTTTGTAGCTTACAAGGACATTGACTGCATCGAGATAGTTTATCGGGTCCACTAATAGAGTCGACCAACACCAATTGCATCAATAGACGCCAAGACCCGAGTCAACACTTTCCTCGGTTGACCATGTCATTGTTAACAAGAAATAGCTCTGGCCGTGCACCCGACAGTGTGGTCACGCACCCGACAGAAGCAACACTGGCCGCACACCCGATATAAGCGACTACATTGACTCCATCCACAACATCGAGTCCTTCTGGCTAAGCATCACATGACTCTGTTGCACCGACTCTATCCGCAACATCGAGTCCTTCCGGCTAAGCGCCACATGACTCCGTCGTGTCGACTCCGACAACAGCATCGACTCTTGGATCCTTATGGATGATACATCATTGACTCGATGCACTTCCAGATTAGAGGCTTCTCCTCCCATGATTCTCAACAACGTCTACAAGATACAAGACTCGAATCTCTGCCCAAGTCTACGAGTCGGCCAAACACTTGGGGTCTACTCCAAAGTGGAGCATTGTTCACGCATATACAAGATCTTAGAGTGGCACACTCCAATTCCTCATTTGAATCTATGACTCGAATGAGGACTCGGGGGCTACTCCCATAGGGAGCACTGGTTGTGCATCTGAAAAAGCACTGACATTGATGGCATTTGCAAAATCATCTGAAGCACTTCCGGATCGATGTGTAAACGCAACCGACGACTATAAGTCTCTGCTCGAGTCTATGACTCGAATAGATACTCGGGGGCTACTCCCATAGGGAGCGTGAGTCGCGCACCCTATAGACTATTTTGTCGACTGTGTCAACAATGTCGACTCACTTATAGTAATCGAACTCATTGGCGACTCCACCTACTTACATTCCAATGTCAAGTTCAGAGACAACATCTCCTTGTCCACCCGAAACACATCCGTGGTGATAAACCTTTGGATGCTACATCTACGACGTAAAGATAAGACCTACAAATACAATCGGATGGCCTGGCAATCGCACCTGCTGCGCTCTACCAGTTAAAAATCGCACCAACGGGTGTGATGAAAATCCCGACGGACGCGTTGGGTGCATATGCATTAATACTGGAGTCGAACTATGCCAGCAATTTCCGAATTCAAGTCCGGGGACTCGAGTTTGAGTAGGTGACGTTGTTTTTCCCCTAGAGCAATTAACTGGTCCCGATTCGTCGAGCGCACTAGGCACGTTTACCAACATCCCTAAGAACTACTATAAATTCGGCTGACCCGAGAACTTCCGGGTGAGTGCTTCGCACTCAATACAATTGTTGACTCCAACCTAATGCAAGGCTCAAGACAACTAAGTCTCTACCCGAATCTATTATTCGGATGGACACTCGGGGGCTACTAACATAGGTATGCCCAACAGGCACCCAACTCTAGCCTACCTAGTGCGGCTCAACGAAAGTCCCACTCGACGACCTGCCTAAGGTCCATGACGCCCATTACGGTTCGGCTGGTACGAAGCCCATATGGACCATATGGACCATATGGACACAGACTCCAAGCGCACAAGAGAAGGAAATCTCAAGACTAGAGTTTGAATCCAACTTGTAACCTACTCATATTGGTACCTGAGACCTAGCCTCCCAATATATAAAGGCTAGGAGGGTCCAACGAGGAGGCACCTCTCCCAAAATAGACAATAGATCTGGACACAACATCTGTAGCATACGCTAGATCCAATCTGCGCATCCACCGCCATCTCGGTGACATTGTAACCTTCGGTTCCTCCATCAATCAAGAAGAGACAAGGAGTAGGGTTGTCCCTCCGGGGGCCTGAACCTGGGTAAACCATGTGCCCCCGTGTTGTTTGTTTGTTAGCCGCTGAAGTCTCCAGCACGCCGCTCTTCCTCAAAACCCAATTCCATAAACTATGGATTGACGTGTTAACCCTATGTCAGTAGGTTTGCTTTCTTTTGATTTTATTAATGCCTTAGTTTGATATCAATAAAACATGAAAGCTTTTTGTAAACTCCAAAATAAACCCAAAGGGGCTAAGATAGCATCTTGCATGGGCCATGCATGTAGTCATGTTGTAGTTGTAAAAACAACCACACTCTCATGATCAGTGGACTTATTCCCTATTGAAAACCCATTCAAACTTTCCCATGATTCAATTTAATCAATGTGCATATTTGAAGTAAGTAGGCCAACAATAGTGTGTATGTCCCAGTATGGTTAAATGTGACCTTATTAAGTCAAATATACTCACAATTTGAATTAAACCATGGAATGAACTAAATGGCTTCTACATAGCATGCAAAATTAGCCATGTAGGCTTCCATAATGCATATTGTGAAAACAATAGGAGACCATCTATGGAAGAATGTAGAACAGAACTGGATCCACCCCAAATTATATGAACTAGAATAAATACCAAAGAAACATGCATTTTCTCATATTACATAGGATGGTGGAATTATAGATGGATCCAAAGGAAGGTGGCAAGAAGGGTGGTGGAATTATAATAGATAAGCCCCCAACTGAACTTGGGCATCAAGCATTATATCAAGAAGCAAATACAATATATCAAGATGCAAAATATTAATAAGACAAATGCAATATGGGGAGAAGAACCAAATGGAATAGGTTTTTAATATTATTCTCAAATGCAATGTGGCATGGTGACATGAGCATGGTATTATGATGATGCATTAGATACAAGAATATGGTAGCATTAATCTTTATTATCATGAATCATTACAATGTTAGACATTTGTGATGCGAGAACTCTCCTCCACTAAAAAAGAATCTCGCCCCGAGATTCTAGGAAGAAGAAGACTCAAAGAGGAAAGGGTACTTGGAATAGAGGTTATCCTCGCACTCCCAAGTTGCTTCATCAACGGAATGGTGTGACCACTTCACCTTGCAGAACTTTATAGACTTGTTATCAGTCTTGCATTCTAGCTCTTCTAGAAATTTTATGGGGCGTTCTTTGTAGGAGAGATCTTCTTGGAGATCGACGAGCTCGTGATCCATGGTGCGATAGAGATCCCTGAAGCACTTCTTCAGTTGGGACATGTGAAACACATCATGTACCTTGGAGAATTTATATGGAAGCTCAAACTTATAAGAAACTTCTCCTCTTCTTGATAGAACTTTGGAGGGACCGATGTATCTAGGCGCCAGCTTGCCTTTGATACCGAAATGATGAGTTCCTCCCATGGGAGTGACTCGGAGGTAGACAAGATCTCTAGCTTGGTATTCCATATATTTGTGGTTTTTATCATAGTGACTCTTCTATAGATCATGAGAAATATTCAGATCATCATGAATAATAAGAACCTTTTCCTCAGATTGGCTAACAATGTCGGGACCAAAGAAACTTCTTTCACTTGCCCCTGACCAACCAATTGGAGTTAGGCACTTGCGACCATAGAGTACCTCAAAGGGAGCGAGGCTGAGGCTTTTCTGAAAGTTGTTGTTGTAGGAGAACTCATCATAAGGAAGGCATTCTTCCCACTTCATGTTGAAAGAGATCACACAAGCATGAAGCGTATCTTCTAGAATCTGATTGATCCTTTCAACTTGCCCTTGTGACCGAGGATGGTAAGATGTGCTGAAATTCAGCTCTGTTCCCATAGCTTTTGGAGACTTTCCTAGAAATTGGAGGTGAAGATACTCCCACGATCCGAGCTAATCTCAAGAGGAACCCCATACATAGAAACAATTCTGTTGATATAGAGTTTAGCCAGCCGACTTGCAGAAATTGTTTCCTTGAAAAGAAGTGAGCCACTTTTGAGAGTCTGTCGATGACAACAAAGATTGCATTGTTGCCTTTTTGAGACTTTGGAAAGCCAGTTATGTAATACATTTCCACTTTCTCCCATTTCCATTCAATAGGATTCAATGGTTGTAGAAGGCCAAAAGGTTTCTGATGAACGACACTCCAAGACATACTTGGCATGGTCCTGTTTCAATCCAGGCCACCAATATTGTGTTTTCGAGTCCATGTACATCCTAGTGCTGCCAGAGTGGATAGATAGGATATAATTGTGAGATTCTTTGAAAACCTCTTCTCTTAATAAGGGAGGTTCTAGAACAACCATCCGGTGATCATAGAAAAGAGTGCCTTGGTCATCGTGGTGGAAAGACTCATACTTCAGATTCTAAGCCTTTGGAATGATATTTTTGGTGTAAGGATCATCAAGCTGAGCTGAACAAATTTTCTCTTCAAGATGATGAGTAGATACCAAGTTTGTAAGATAACCTTGGGGTACAAGCTCGAGGTTGAGTTGATGGAAAACCTTGAACAAGAGAGTTTGATGTGGTTTCACCATGAGGTTATTCACATATGCTTTACGGCTGAGATCATCGGCCATAACATTCGCCTTGCCAGCAGTGTAGTTGATGGTGAAATTGAAGTCATTGATGGCTCCAATCCATATCCTTTGACGAAGGTTGAGATCCGGTTGGGTGAAGATGTACTTCAGACTTTTGTGGTCAGAAAAGATCTCATAGCAATTTCACGGCAAGTTGTGCCACCATACTTTCAAAGCAAAGAAAACTGCTGTAAGTTCAAGATTATTAGTCGGGTTATTGACATCATGGGTTTTCAACTAACAAGAAGCATATGCAACGACTTGCTTGTCTTGCATGAGGACCACACCAACTCCTTGAAGAGAAGCATCATAGAAGATCTTAAATAACTTTGATGTATCTGGAGGAATCAAGACAGGTGTGGAGGTGAGATTTTCCTTGAGGGTTTCAAAGCTTACTTGACATGCTAGTTACCAAAGGTATTTCTTAACTTTATTGAGGAGATAGGTATGAGGCTTTGCAATCTTAGATAAGTTCTGAATGAATCAGTGGCAATAGCTAGCTAATCCAATGAAACTCCAGACTACTTCCACATTTTTAGGAGGAAGCCACTCCACAATTTTCTGAACAGTTTCTGGGTTAATGGCAATGCCCTTTGCAGATATGACACGACCGAGGTAGGTGACTTCAGGGAGCCAAAATTCACACTTCAAGAACTTTGCATAAAGGCGATTCTCATGAGCTTAGTAAGGACACAGTGGAGATGTTCTGCATGCTCTTCTTCTATTTCAGAATAGACAAGAATATCATCGAGATACACCACCAGAAACTTTTAAAGATACTCCATGAAAACTGAGTTCAAAATCCTTGAGAACGAAGCAGGAGCATTGGTGAGACCAAAGGACATGACTGTGTACGCATACATGCCATAGCGAGTTTTGAACGCTGTTTTGGGAACATCTTCGTTAAGGATCTTGATTTGACTATATCCACTTCTCAAGTCAAGCTTAGAGAACACCACGACTCCAGCGAGCTGATCAAAAAGGTCGTTAATATGAGGAAGGGGATACTTGTTCTTGATGTTTTTTGCATTGAGAGCATGGTAGTCAATACAAAATTGATTAGTCCGGTCTCTCTTCTTCACAAATATTGTCGGAGTACCCCAAGAGGAAGTGATATGCTGAATAAAACCCAGCTTCTCTTGTTCATCAAGCTACCATTTGAGCTCGGCTAACTCGGTAGGTCCCATTTTATAAGGCCGCTTGGAGAAAGGAGAGGCTCTAGATTCTAGTTCAATAACAAACTTGACCTCTTGGTCAGGTGGCATACCTAGAAACTCTTTTGGAAAGACATCTAGGAACTCACGAACCACTGGTACACTTTGAAGAGCATCCATATCAATGTTCTAGAAACCCAAGGAGTAGAGTTGAATAGCAGGAGATTGACTTGGAGAGTAGACGATATGGACTTCAAGAATCTTAAGAGAAACTGAATGTAGAGCACAATCGATCACAACTTCATTGACCTTCAACCAATCCATACCCAATATGACATCAATGTCTGAGTTGCCAAGAATAATCAAGGAAACCAGAAAGGAAGAACCACCAATTTGAATATGACCTTGGCTTATAGACACATCTCCTCATGGAGACGACCTTGGCCCTATGGAGTGCATCCTTGGCAAATCCACTGCGGTCTTCAACTGAAGCTATGGCACCAACCAAGAGGTTGTCACACATCAGCTCTTGACAGTCAAAATCAAGACCAGCTGCATCTACAAAAATAGAGCAATTAAAGCTCAAAGAAGAAGGGCGCCAAAGGAAGTAGTGCAAGAAGAGTAACTTACACAAGAAAACTTACCCGAGAGAACCTAGGCAGTTGTCATGAGCTAGTCCGCAAAACCCTTCTCTCTCCGATGCGGCCACCACCAAGTCTTCCTCGTGCTATTTCAACTCCATCTTATGGCGATCGAGGGCCTCGACTGCGTCTTTCCTCATGGTCTCCGCCATGCTAAGAGTCTTTTCGAGAGAGTCTAGATGACGAAGAACTTGATTATTCTCCTCTGGCACAAGAAAAAATGCATCAATCAGAAATTGACTTCACATTCGGATGAGTTAGGCAAACAGATCAAGAAAAGGAATTTACATTTGAGTTGTCGAAAGTTAGCGTCCCGTCACACATGCTCTTGGCCCAGGCGAACCATGTCCCATAGGAAGGGCTGAAGCAGACCTTCAGGTTAGAAGAAGAAAAGGACTCAGGGGCTCCCTTGAATGAACAACAAGACACTTACATGATCACCCAAAGACTCTGGAGGTTCCTATCTTGTCATTCGAGCGAGGACCCTGAACTGCCGCAACTTGGAGGAGATCGAGGATCTATCTCCGGAGGTGGGCACCATCTTTGGGGAGGGCTCGGTCATTTCCACACCCTTTCCCTTGTAGTCCACAACTCCCTCAACTTCCACGTCCTTTCCACTTTCAGGCGGTGATGACACCATATCACTTCAGCAAATACAAAGAACAACTATTTAAGCAAAGAAACGAGCAACATACTCCACAAATTGCAAGTTTTAAAGATGCTCACTCGTCGAACTCGTCAAGGTCAAAACAATTCTCCTCCCTCTCCCGCTTCTGCTTCTTTGCCAGAGGTTCGGGAGCCACATCGCGGATCAGTACCGCAGGAAAGGGATCATCTACGCCTCCATCAATAGCAAGATCCTTCGGCGTCCTTGGAGTGGAAGCATCTGAATCTTTACTACAACCCCACTTGCGAGCCTCGTCCTCGTTGGACTTGGGGGCTCCCTGTGACTTCGTCGCAGGGAAAGTCGAGTTCGACTCATCCAGCTCCTTGGCCTCAGGAGGGATCAAGTCCTCGGGTTGAGGAAGCATCGAACCTTCAACTTTCCACTCTTGCAGAAGAAGGAGATACCACCATTAGGTCTCTACTAAATTTATCCTAAGGACAAGGAAACACATGACAGAACATTACCGTTGGCACAATATTGGTGGCATGGAATGACTTAGTCGCCGATTCTATGGGAAGAGGTTCATCCACGATGAGCTTGGTAAATGACCTAATATTCTTTTTGAGCTCCACGGATGACATGTCTTCTTCACAAACACGCGTCGGATCTGACTGACCACACCATAAGAACATGGGGTAGCCACTGATCTGCAGTGGTTGCACACAACGCTGCAGCCAGGTTCAAATGAGGTCTACATCAGAGACCTCCTTGTCACGGATGAGCTGAAGATCCCGTACCCGCTGGTACAAGACCTCAACCTCGTCCACTTCACCCGACATAACTACTTTTTCTAGGATCTCTTCCTCTTCGGTTCTACCTTCAAGTCAAAGGGAGCAATTTCAAAACTCTGCTCTCCTACCTTCTGGTCTTGGATGTAGAACAATTTGTCCCTCCATCCTTGGGAAGAATCAACAAAGCTGAGGCTAAAGTACTGAACATGGGGCTCATGGATATACTGCATATGCCAATGTCGTACACTACGAATTTCAACCTTGACTGCCTCTTCATACTAAAAAGCTTTTTGAAGAGGCCGAAGTGCGGCTTGATATCGAGCCAGCACTCACACAGGGTAATGAAGCATCTGATGTGGAGAATGGAATTGGGAGTCAACTGGTGCAGCTGAATCCCATAGATACAAAGCAATCCACGAACAAAATCATGGAGGGGAAGAGAAAATCCACGAAAGAGGAAAGCAAGAAACATCACCCGGAACCCGGCAGGAGGATCGGGGATTACCTCTAGTCTAGGAACTTGGCAGTCAGCCTCATTCGCCGAGACAATGTAGGCTTCGCAAAGAGGCCGCAGCTTGGAAGCCCTCGGCGTGGAGCACCGCCAGGAGCCATTAGTGACGCGAGTTCTGGTGCTCTTTTTCTTGGGGGTGGCAGCAGCGGTGCTCGACCTAGCACCAGCGACTTTCTTCTTCCCCATCCTTCTCTTATAGAGAGATTGCAAGAACAGACTGGGAAATGATCTGAGTATGTCCAGCGCAATGAGTTGGAGCCAAGAACAATGGTGAGGAAGTAGCGAAACAATGGAAGCGGCGCAAGGAGGAAGATGAGGCAAAGTACTAAAATTATTGTCGCAAACTATTACTTAAGGAGAGCAGAGATGCAATCTGACGGCTCAAATTTCCCCTTCTAGCGCATGGAAAGCATCAACACACACACGTGGCACAGGAGGCACGAACCATCATCGCCACTTTCCCTACTCCACGCAAAAATCGAGGAAACACAGTTAAAATACCCCAATTTACGCGTGACTGGTCAAATCCCGGTCAGACCTTGGGGCCCACACATGTCTAGTCCCATCAGCACCGCTCACGCTGGTGGCTGAGCTCACTAAGTCGTCAGCACTAACGTCATCAGCATTCACACTATCAACACAAGATGGAAGTGTGCTATGTTAACTTTTCTTTGACTCACTAAGTTTTTGCTCGAGTCTACGACTTGACCAAATACTCGGGAGCTACTCCTAACAGGAGTGCTACTCACGCACCCGAGGATTTTCCGGGTCCAGCGTTACCCCATCAATTCAGGCGCAATCATAGTATGCCTCGACTCCTTTGAATCCACGATTCAACTAAAGACTCGGGGGCTACTTTCATAGGGAGTGCTGGAAGCACAATCAATAAACTATGGCCATCGACAACAGTCGCAAAAGTTCAAGGTCCCCACTCGAGTCTACGACTCGAATAGGCAATTAGGGAGGCTACTCCCATAGGGAGCGTTGGTCGTGCACCCTATGAAAAGAAGAAAAAATGCAGTAAAATCCTCAGACAAACTGTGTCGACTACGACTACATCATATCATCACAAGCAATCGAATATTTTGGTGACCTCGGATCTTATCAACTGCAATTTCCTTGTAAAGGGGAAAGATCTCCTTGGCCACCCAAATCACCGCCGCATTGACAAAACATTCTGATGTTGTGTTTACGACACGAAGATAAGACCTGCAGATACAATCTAAAGTTCTGGCAACGCACCTGTTGCACTCTACCAGAAACATGCCGTGCCTACATGCGTGATGAAAAGGCCTCGACGGACACGTCGAGTCAATACATAGAACACTAGAATTCGGCTCTATAAGGCCTCCTCGGCATGGGTCGGATTACACCAGCAATTTTCTGAATTCGAGTCTGGGGACTCGAGTTTGAGTAGATAGCATTGATTTCCCTAAGGCGGCTAACTGATCTCGATCCTTCGGATGAATCAAGCACGCATATCAATTATCCCTATGACCTAAATAATAAGATCCGATAAAACTTTTGGATGGCAAAAGAGCACTTATGCACACTCGAAGACTTCATAGTCTCCCTCCGAATCTACGATTCGGATGGACACTCGGGGGCTACTGACATGGGTATGCCTTAAAGGTACCCAGGATTAGCCTATGCGGTTCGGCCCAAGAGAATCTCGCAGTGTAAATGGATCCCATGAAGATTCGGGTGTCCCAAGCCCATGGAGATGCCACTTCTTAGAGGGCAAGGAAAAGAATAAATAGGAAGTTTAAAGGTAAGAAACCTAATATGTAATCGACTCGCCTTGCTATCCCGAGACCTGGCTTCCCTATATAAAGTTCACGAGGGACAGCGAGAAGGACATCGCAAACCATAGTTCATACACCGCTAGATTGCATATGTGCACCCTGTAACCCTAGATTCCATCAATAATCAAGAGCAGACAAGAAGGAGTAAGGTTTACCTCTAGGGGCCTGAACCTGGGTAACTTCGTGTCCCAGATTTTCTTGCATGTTAGCCAAATAAAGCCTCCAGCACTCCTCTCTTCCTCAAACCCAAGTCCATCAACCATGGGCATTGACGTGTTAACCCCACGTCACTGGGGATTTTCTGCGATAGTTTCCGTGTTGTTTAACTGAAGCTACTACGCTGTTGTTCTCTGAATTGTTGATGATGACAGACGGCGGGGCTAACTTCTGGCAAGGCTAGAGGCGGCGTGGGTGCACCAAATCGGGGGGCTTGGGTGTGTTGGAAAGCTGGTAGTACTAGATTTATAGGCGTTTCATCAGCGACGGCACGTGCGGGCTCCAGGCGAAGCGAGTTAGCGATCAACAAGATGTCAGAGAGGTAATCGTGCCACTATTCTTCTTGAATCTCCACTCACCCATCAGACAAAACAGCAGGTGACAAAAAATGCAGAGCACTGATGTCTACGCACTTCTATTCTTGTAGACAGTTGTTGGGCCTCCAAGTGCAGAGGTTTGTAGAACAACAGCAAGTTTTCCCTTAAGTGGATCACCCAAGGTTTATCGAACTCGGGGAGGAAATGGTCAAAGGTATCCCCTCTCAAGCAACCCTGCAATCAAGATACAAGAAGTCTCTTGTGTCCCCATGATACATTGCAAATGTATCTATAATTTTTGATGTTCCATGCTTGGTTTTATCTACTTTCTTGTGTTTTGTCCACACTTTGGAGTACTTTTCATATGATTTCTTGGACTAACCTATTAACAAGATGTCATAGTGCCAGTTGCCTGTTTTCTGCTGTTTTTGGTTCCAGGAAGTCAGAAAATGAATATTCTCGAAATTGGACGGGACAAAAGCCAAAGTTACTATTTTCCCGGAAGACTCATAGAGCCAGAAGGAGAGTCGGAGAGGGGCCATAGGGTGGCCACACCACCCCTAGGCGCGGGCAACCCTAGGCCGCGCCAGGGCATGGTGTGGGCCCCCTGGCCGCCCACCGACCTTGCCTATTTCGCCTATATATCTCCCCCGAGGCAAAAACCCTAGATCATCAAGCGTCCAGCCACGAAAAGTTCCGCAGCGCCGCCGCCACCGAAGGGGAGATTTGGGGGACAGAAAGTCTCTGTTCCGGCACCCTGCCGGGACGGGGAAGTGCCCCCAGAGCCATCTCCATCGATCTCCACCACCATCTCCATCACCATTGTTGATTCCCATGATGAGGAGGGAGTAGTTCTCTCTCAAGGCTAAGGGCTCTACCGGTAGCTATGTGTTCATCTCTCTCTCTATGCATGATCTTATTGAGATCATGAGCTTTGTAATCAAGTAGATCTACCTTGCTACTCAAGTGCTTTAATAGATCTCTGCTCTCCCCATGTGTGTGAAAGTGACAGCGTGCACACCATGGTGGCACTTAGGCTAGAGATTACAAATACTTGTTATGAGTTATATTTAGAGTTGGATGTTTCTATGAAATTGTGGTGTTTGTTGGAACCATCTAGAGCTCAAGGTGATAGTGTGGGGTTTTCTAGATGGGAAAGATGAACTTTGAGGTGTGCTGTTATAGCTCTACCATGGATTAGAGTGTTCAACCGGAGAGTAGTTAAGAGTAGTACCATAAAGAGAATATATTTATATGAGCGTGTTCACTAGTGAAAGTATGATCCCTAGGCCTTGTTTCTTAGCATTGAAACACCGTTTGCTACTAGATCTGTTACATGTTTGCTTGCTTCTATCTCTATTTCAGTTTTACTTTAGTCTTTTCCCACGTCAACCACACGCCAGTAAGCTATTTTATATCACCATTACCACTTATAATTATCTATACCACTTGTATTTCACTATCTCTTCGTCGAACTAGTGCACCTATACACCTGACAAGTGTATTGGGTGTGTTGGGGACACAAGAGACTTCTTGTATCTTGATTGCAGGTTTGCTTGAGAGGGGATACTCTTGACCACTTCCTCCCTGAGTTCGATAAACCTTGGGTGATCCACTTAAGGGAAAACTTGTTACTGTTCTACAAACCTCTGCACTTGGAGGCCCAACAACTGTCTACAAGAATAGAAGTGCGTAAACATCACCCCAACACACCCAATACACTTGTCAGGTGTATAGGTGCACTAGTTCGGCGAAGAGATAGTGAAATACAAGTGGTATAGATAATTATAAGTGGTAACGGAGATAGAAAATAGCTTGATGGCGTGTGGTTGATGTGGGAAAAGACTAAAGGCAAACTGAAATAAAGATGGAAGCAAGCAAACATGTAACAGATCTAGTTGCAAGCGGTGTTTCAATGCTAAGAAACAAGGCCTAGGGATCATACTTTCGCTAGTGAACACTCTCATATAAATATATTATCTTCATGATACTACCCTGAACTACTCTCCGCTTGGACACTCTAATCCATGGTAGGGCTATAACAGCACACCTCAAAGTAAGCCTTTCCCATCTAGAAAACCCCACACTGTCACCTTGAGCTCTAGATGGTTCCAACAAACACAACAATTTCATAAAGACATCCAACTCCAAATATAACTCATAACAAGTATTTGTAATCTCTAGCCTAAGTGCCACCATGGTGTGCACACTGTCAACTTCACACACATGGGGAGAGCAGAGGTGTATTAAAGCACTTGAGTAGCAAGGTAGATCTATAGATTACAAGCTCATGATCTCAATAAGATCATGCATAGAGAGAGATGAACACATAGCTACCGGTAGAACCCTTACCCTCGAGGAAGAACTACTCCCTCTTCATCATGGGAATCAGCAAGGTGGTGGAGATCGGTGGAGATGGCTCCGGGGGCACATCCCCATTCCGGCAGGATGCCGGAACAGAGACTTTCTGTCCCCTGAACCTCCCCTTCGGTGGCGGCGGCACTGCGGAACTTTTCGTGGCTGGACGCTTGACGATCTAGGGTTTTTGCCTCGGGGGAGATATATAGGCGAAAGAGGCAAGGTCGGTGGCTGGCCAGGGGGCCCACACCATGCTCTGGCATGGCCAAGGGGGACCCGTGCCTAGGGGTGGTGTGGCCACCCTGTGGCCCCTCTCCGTCTCGTATTCAGGCTCCATGAGTCTCCGGGAAAAATAGGCATATTGGCTTTTGTCCGGTCCAATTCCGAGAATATTCATTTTCTGACTTTCCAGAACCAAAAACAGTAGAAAACAGGCAACTGGCACTGTGGCTCTTGTTAATAGGTTAGTCCAAGAAATCATATGAAAAGTACTCCAAAGTGTGGACAAAACATAAGAAAGTAGATAAAACCAAGCTTGAAACATAAAAAATTATAGATACATTTGCAATGTATCAACATCCCCAAGCTTAACTCCTGCTCGTCCTCGAGTAGGTAAGTGATAAAAAGAAAGAATAATTTTTGAGGTGACATGCACCATCATAAACTTGATCAAAGTATTTGTAAAATATTGATAGCTAGGATCATAGTACTTCAATCAAAACATGAAAGACAAAGTTTTAGCAATAAGACAAAGCAACTAAGTTGCAACATGAAAAGGCACAAACAAAAGATTCATGAATAAAAATGCTTTGCAAGATGTTTGTTTGTTTCACATAAAGAAAACATACATAGTGGCATTCAGCTTGTCCCTCATAGAGTAGCAAACATAAATGCATAGGACACCTTCAAAGTTCATAAGAGTGACTAGATACAAATAGTTTAAGAACAAGCAATATCAAAGTTATGCATCAATCAACTAGTCTTGGGACAATGCACATAGAACTAAGAATGGCCACTATGCTCTCAAAGTAGGTGCATAAAGATAGAAGGTGGAGACTCAACATAAAAGTAAAAGAAAGGCCTTCATAGAAGGAAGTGGGGATTCAAGTTTCATAAAGAGCTTCCAAAAATTATGGTACTTAATAGCTTTCAGCTCTCATTGCCCCTATCATAAGCATCTTGAAGTGATTAAGGTTAAAGTGAACAAACTATGGTGTATATGCTTGACAAAATATAAGTTGGAAATCTCATGTCCCTTGAATACGAGGGTCGCTCCTCATGCTACTCAAGTTTAGTCACCGGTAAGTTCTTGTCATTCTAAGTACATGTGTATCATAAGAACCGCCAACGGGGTACCCCTTGCCCGATGATACGAAAGAATCCCCATATCAAAATGACAAGGCAAGCAGACAACAAGCATCTCAGCAATCTTCTTATTTACCATGGGAATATGGTGCTTTTTTCTCTCTTTCCTCTTTTCTCATATCTCTTTTTTTCTTTTTTCTCTTTTTTCTCAATATCTGACTCTTTTTTATAAGAAGAATGCTTCATAGACAGCTCATTATGGTTACGCTGCAGGTTTCCACCATGACAGCATGGATTAGACCAGCGGTCCAGGCATTTCTCTAACACATATACATAACTCCATGGACTTACAAGCTCCCCTTTCATTTCACACCGACGACATCCATAGACAAAAGAGCATGATATCAACTAGGTACAAAGTACAAGTGCAATGTTGAAAGTGTTCCCCATGATAGCATGGTTCTGCTAATCTCCAACAAATAAGTGCAATCATATACAACATAGACGACACAATGGTTCAAGTTTATTAAGGGCAAGAAAAGTAAATTGTGCCATCAAGTTCGTGAGAGCTTTAATCACTAGTTTTCTCATAACAAGTTTAATTCGGAAGGTAAACAAAAGCATGAATATACTTGGAATAGCATAAGCTAGTAGGTAGGTATGGTGGACTCTGGAATAACTTGGTTTAGGGAGTTGGATGCATGAGTGGAACTCATACTTGGTTACGGAGGCTAGCAAAATACTGGGAGCGACCAACTAAGAGAGCAATAATGGCCATAATCATGCAGAGCGACAAAACATCATTAATCAAAGCATAAACTGATACTACAAGTTGAAAACTAAAGGATCATAAAGGCTATGGTGACTTGGGATAGTCATAACATGGTGTGAGCATGGGCCAAGTCAACCCAAATAAAGCATCAAAGGAGAATACCACAATACTATGCTTTAATATGCTAAAACAACGCATGATTCTTCCAAGGCACATTAAGCAACCTCAATTGTTTATAACAAGTCATTCTACAGCAAAGATCACTAAGCATAAAGCCAAAACAATATCAAGCATGGCATGACAAAGCATAGGCCACAGTCAAAAACAAGCTCTCTTTACCACTTAAGCATGAACTTTCCTACTCTTTTCCAAACCAAACCAAACTATTTGAAAGCCAATGTATGAAAGAGGGGGTCCAACAAATTTATTCAGAAAACTAAGCAAACCAAGCAAATGAAAAAACAAAACGAAAACAAAAAAGAAGACGCTCCAAGGACAACACAACTATGCATGAAATAATAAAAATGAAGTGTTTGGAAGAAACCTGGGATTTTTATTGATGAAGAGGGGGATGCCTTGGGCATCCCCAAGCTTTGAAGCTTGTACTTCTTACATATTTCTTGGGGTGACACGCATGGCATCCCCAAGCTTGAGATTTAGTCCATCCTTCATCTCATTACTCATTCCTTCCATACACCTAAAAAATTTCCTTCATACAAAACTTCACACAATCTTTATTAGCAACATCAGTGCACTCAAGATAATAAGTCTTTAGGTTCAGTTATAACACCAATAAACCTTCCACTAAAACACTAGCTACTTCATAACTTCCCTCAAAAAGCTCAATTCCCCAAAAGAACTCAAAAAGGAACCAACAAGAAGCAAATGCAAATAATGGCAGAAATCTGTCAAAACAGACTAGCAGGTAAAGACGAATTTTTTCTAAGACCTTCTGTTTCTCAAATCGAAAAGTGTTGAACTAACGAAAGTTATATAACAACCTGGGGCAGAAGCACAAAAATTCACGCCTCCAAAGGACGTACATATATTTTACACGAATTTTTACGGTGAAGCAAAGAAATCTGTTTTGGGACAGCAACTTTCCCAAGCATTACTTCTCTCTCATTAGAGGTTACTCTTGGCACAAAAAGCAAATAAAAAGGATAAGGAGAGGTTATTACAGAGGTAATAACTTCCAAGACTCATCTAAAACTTTTGGGTTATCTCCCAATAAGTACTTTTCTTTAACGCCTTTAATTTAGGCATGATAGTTTGAGAAGATGCTCACATAAGAAATATGAATTGAAGTAAAAGAGAGCATCAAGAAACAAATTCAAAGCACATTTAAGTCTAACCCCCTTCCTATGCATAGGAATCTTGTAAAGAAACAAGTCATGAAAGCACAAAGCAACAAGCATAGGAAAGCAAAACAAGTGCAACTTCAAGACTTTCAACATAAAGAGGGGAAACTTAATATTATTGAGATGCATAAAACCATGTTTCCCTCTCTCATAATAACTTTCAGTAGCATCATGAATAAAATTAACAATATAACTATCACAAGAAACATTCTTATCATGAGCCACATGCATAAAAGATGTAATACTCTCCATATAAGCATAGTCATTCTTATTAATTGTAGTGGGAGCAAATTCAACAAAATATCTATCATTATTATTCTCATGACCATAATCATCAAATATAGGAGGCATATTGTAATCATAATTAATTTTCTCCTCAATAGTAGGTGGAATGAAAATATCATATTCATCATTGTAATCATCATATATTGGAGGTTTGGTATCGTCATAAGCAATAGAATAGCTATCTCCCAAAGCTGGGGAACTAAAAACATCATTTTCATAAAAACTAGCTTCCCCAAGCTTAGACTTTTCCATAGCATTACGAATAATGGTGTCCAAAGAATTCATACTAACAATATTGCTATTAGCATGCAAATAAAGTTCCATCGTTTTTTAATTTTCTCTTCAAACACTTCATGTCCTAACTCAAGATAAATACTATAAATCTCTCTAATTTTTTTGTTGTTTTCCATTAAGCCTAACTAGTGAAAACAAGAAACAAAAAGACAAAATTGTAGAATCTAAAGGAAATAACTTCGAGCACTCACACCGGAGGATGTGAGTACCTTTTACCTTACCTCCCCGGCAACGGCGCCAGAAAATAGCTTGATGTCTACGCACTTCTATTCTTGTAGACAGTTGTTGGGCCTCCAAGTGCAGAGGTTTGTAGAACAGCAGCAAGTTTTCCCTTAAGTGGATCACCCAAGGTTTATCGAACTCAGGGAGGAAGTGGTCAAAGGTATCCCCTCTCAAGAAACCCTGCAATCAAGATACAAGAAGTCTCTTGTGTCCCCAACACACTCAATACACTTGTCAGGTGTATAGGTGCACTAGTTCAGCAAAGAGATAGTGAAATACAAGTGGTATACATAATTATAAGTGGCAACGGTGATAGAAAATAGCTTGATGGCATGTGGTTGACGTGGGAAAAGACTAAAGGCAAACTGAAATAAAGATGGAAGCAAGAAAACATGTAACAGATCTAGTTGCAAATGGTGTTTCAATGCTAAGAAACAAGGCCTAGGGATCATACTTTCGCTAGTGAACACTCTCATATAAATATATTATCTTCATGATACTACCCTGAACTACTCTCCGGTTGGACACTCTAATCCATGGTAGGGCTATAACAGCACACCTCAAAGTAAGCCTTTCCCATCTAGATAACCCCACACTGTCACCTTGAGCTCTAGATGGGTCCAACAAACACCACAATTTCATAAAGACATCCAACTCCAAATATAACTCATAACAAGTATTTGTAATCTCTAGCCTAAGTGCCACCATGGTGTGCACACTGTCAAGTTCACACACATGGGGAGAGCAGAGATGTATTAAAGCACTTGAGTAGCAAGGTAGATCTATAGATTACAAGCTCATGATCTCAATAAGATCATGCATAGAGAGAGAGGAACACATAGCTACCGGTAGAACCCTTAGCCTCGAGCAAGAACTACTCCCTCCTCATCATGGGAATCAGCAATGGTGATGGAGATGGTGGTGGAGATCGATGGAGATGGCTCCGGGGGCACTTCCCCATCCTGGCAGGGTGCCGGAATAGAGACTTTCTGTCCCCCGAATCTCCGCTTTGGTGGCGGCGGCACTGCGGAACTTTTGGTGGCTGGAGGCTTGACGATCTAGGGTTTTTGCCTCGGGGGAGATATATAGGCGAAAGAGGCAAGGTCGGTGGCCGGCCAGGGGGCCCACACCATGCCCTGGCGCGGCCAAGGGGGACCCGCGCCTAGGGGTGGTGTGGCAACCCTGTGTCCCCTCTCCGTCTCGTATTCTGGCTCCATGAGTCTCCGGGAAAAATAGGCATATTGGCTTTTATTCGGTCCAATTCCGAGAATATTCATTTTCTGACTTTCTGGAACCAAAAATAGCAAAAAACAGGCAACTGGCACTGTGGCTCTTGTTAATAGGTTAGTCCAAGAAATCATATGAAAAGTACTCCAAAGTATGGACAAAACATAAGAAAGTAGATAAAACCAAGCATGGAACATCAAAAATTATAGATACATTTGCAATGTATCAAGCACGTGTATCCCTCGATCTCGTGACACGGGCTTATGGCGAGGGCTCAGACCATTGTGGTGGTTGCGGGATTGCATTGAGTTAGGTCGCGGCCACATGGTAAGCCCGTGACAGATCATCACCGACGACCATAGACGGGCGGCGCCAGCAGCGGCACGGTGGTGCATGTTGGTGGGGTTTAGTGAGGCTCTGGGAAGCACGGCCAGGGTGTTTGACACGGCGCAGCGAGGTGAAGATCGTCGTGCCTGTGATTAGGGTTGGGGCGTCCTACAGGATAGTCTAGCTTCCGGGGTGGCGGCGAGTGGCGGTGCACGCAAGGTGCTCGACAAAACAAAGTCACGTTCTAGGAAGCGACTAGGTAGAGGACCATGTCTAGGAGGTTCGGAGGCTCACTTGTAGGCTATTGGTGAAGGTGGACAAGCTCGAGGACTTCACAATTTGAGGCGGAGCTTGCAGGAAGGTTCTAGGGTTTCTTCCTAGGCTTTCTCGCATTCTGCGGGTTCTGGTGGTCCTCTCCTTCATCTCCATGTCCAATCTTGCTCTAGCGGTGGTCCTGGTCTTACCCAATGACTCTGCTCCTCTTCTCCTTCTCCCCTACGCTGAGTTTTGTATGGTGGACGAACTAGGTGAAGATAGGCATGGATGCGGCCATGTCCATGCTTGAGGAAGGACGGCGAGGAGGTAGAGGGCTAGATCTCGATCTGGAGAGGGCTCCTAGGTAGCTAGCATATAAGGGGGATCTCATGTGGTCATGGTGTTGCAAAACGAGGTGGAGTAGGGTGGCTCGGGCTTTGCCTCTCTCTATCTGTCTTCTTGCTGAGAGAGGAAAAGGGAGGGGTCCAGGGCATGGTGGTGGTGTTGGGGTGTCTTGGTCAGCACGGGTGGGATAGAGTGAGATGGACAGCTCTTGGCCTAGTGTGACATGGTTATCTAAGGAAGCTCGAGTTAGATCTAGGTCTTTCTCGGGTTAGGGTTAGGCATGGGGTTAGGTTTAGGGCTTGGGGTGGTGGTGGTCGTGTGTGTGGTATTATGGTCTGGTCCGACCAGACCAAGGTGAGGGGTGCCGATTTGGTTTGGCAGGTAGCTTAGGCTTTGTGTACTAGGTTTTGGCTTTTATTTGTTTTATTTGATACATTTTGTTCTTTTCAAATTTTGTTTGAAACAAACATACCACAAGTACTCCCATACCTCAACATAGAGAGGAAAAGAGAGCTAGATGGTAGGTTTGCTTTCTTTTGATTTTATTTGTGCCTTAGTTTGAATTCAATAGAACATGAAACCTTTTTGTAAACTCCAAAAGAAACCCAAAGGGTTTAAGATAGCATCTTGCATGGTCCATGCATGCAGTCATGTTGTAGTTGAAAAAACAACCACATTCTCATGATCATTGGACTTATGCCCTATTGAAAATCCATTCAAACTCTCCATGATTCAATTTAATAAATGCGCATGTTTGAAGTAAGAAGGCCAACAATAGTATGTATGTCCCACTATGGTTAAAATGTGACCTTATTAAGTCAAATATAGCCACAATTTGAATTAAACAATGGAATGAAGTAAAGGGCTTCTACTTCGACATAGCATGCAAAATTGGCCATGCAGGCTTCCATAGCGAATAGGTGAAAACAATAAGAGACCATCTATGGAGCATGTAGAATAGAATTGGATCCACCCCAAATTATATGATCTAGAAATAAATACCAAAGAAACATGCATTTGCTCATATTGCCATGGTGGAATTATAGATGGATCCAAAGGAAGGTGGCAAGAAGGGTGTTGGAATTATAATAGATATGCCCCCAACTCGACTTGGGCATCAAGCATTATATCAAAAAAGCAAATACAATATATCAAGAAGAAAAATATTAATAAGACAAATGCAATATGGGGAGAAGAACCAAATGGAATAGGTTTTAAATAGGATGCTCAAATGCAATGTGGATGTCGGAGATTTGTCCCAAAGGAACTAGGGTCGAACGATCCCTTGGTTCGAGAGGGGGCTGAACACGCGACTCCAAGGAAACTCAGCGGTAGCGGCAACGGCAGAGCAAGCACACGATAGAGAGGAGACATGGTTTTTTTACCCAGGTTCGGGACCCTCATGAGGAGGTAAGCCCCTACTCCTGCTTGGTTGTATTGCCCGTGTGCTACGCGAGGGTACAATGGAGGATGAAAATCTAGGGTTTTGGATCTCCTGATCCCCCACTAAGGTAGGATAAGGGTCCCTTATATAGGGCGGCGTCGGCCCTCTTCCCCTAGTCCATCGGTGGGAAGGGTCACCACAGTGCCACTCCTCGAGGTCCCGGTCTATAGGACTGCTTTTCGGTTGATTGGGTCTTGGGCGTTGGGTGCTTCTCCGTCCACTGTTAAAGTGTCCTTCCTTTGGCATATTTTGTCTTCATCCAGCGCTGCTCGCTTCCCTTGTTCCACCAGAGTGGCTAAGGACAGGCCTTCTCTTGCTGAGACCGTCCATCCGGTCAGTCTGGACCCTGTCGGTCTCGCCTTTGACCAAGGCCCTAACTTTGTGACCACACTGCGGGGGCATCCAATGCCACCGCTACTCTTGTTGTCTTCCTGCGATGGGCACCTCCGAACCCTCTCGAGGTGTCATAGATTCGGGGCCCTCTCCTAGGGGAACCTCCCCTTGGGAGGCTCTCGGGAGGGTCGAGGAGACGCTCCCCAAGAGGCTAACGTCCCTCCCCTCGCGAGGGGTCTCTGGGATCCCGGCATGTAAGACGGACATAGACAGATGAGGGGTACCCCTAGACCAGGTATCCGATAGTAGCCCCCGGGCGTCCGGCCCGCACATTCCTCCCGTGGTGATGATGGGTCGGATGGCCATTCTGACGGCTGGGGTAGCATGGGATATGTGCCGCTCTAGGTTCCCGAGACGTCTTCTCGGAAGGTGCACACCCATCTGGGCCCAATATTGGTTTATAATAAAGGGGTAACCCCTTCATGCCTAGATCTATTCGTCTCTGCCTCCTTCTTTGCGCCTTCCTCCCCCAGACGACTACCAACACTCGCCATGTGCAATGTCTCATTGGGGGGCTTTGGCTACGGCAAAGGGGAACTTCCGCCAGCCGGCCCCTCCTCGAGCGACAAGGAGGAGGGGACGAGGGAGGTGTTGATGCCTTCCATGATCCGGACAGACTCCATGCTTGACCAGTGCCGCTAACATCTCGCCTCTAGCTGGAATGAGTGGGGGGAGACCCGGGTGTGGCCCGGGTCGGTGGATCTGGCGAGCCTTTCCGGCCCCGTGCGCCCGCTCTTCTACCACACCATTATCGCAGGGCTTATTCTGCCGTTCTCCACCTTCTTCATGATAGTTCTAGAGCACTACCAGATTTGTGCCCTCCACCTGCATCCCAACTCCATCACCACCCTCGCCATCTTCGCCTTCTGGTGCGAGATGTTCGTGGGGGTGAAGCCTTCAGTGGTGCTGCTGCGCTAGATATATGCTCTCCGCATCACCTCTACCTCCCGCATCGCTGGTTGCGCCTCCTTCGTGAAGGAAGGACCGCTCGGGCTCTAGATGGATTGGTCGAAACGCGTGGAGGACTTCTGGAAGCGTTGGCTCCTGGTGGATGTGTGGGAGGACAGCCCCCGACTCCTGCCTCCTGCCGTGCTGGCCGAGAAGGTCTGCGACCGATGGTCCGTGACGAACCTGGAGGGGACAAGGTTGATGCCCTAGTCACCCGCATCGAGTTCCTCAATTCCTCCGGCCTGATGGGGTCGCTAGTTGCCATGGAGTTCCTCCACCTCGGGATTGCCCCTCTGCAGAAGCACAACAAGGTTCTATGGGACTTTGCCACGCAGGGTCACCTGTCCCTGGGAGATGGTGTCACCAACGATCCCATCGTGGCAGGGTTTATCCGCGAGATCCTGCACACCTCCACCACCTCCGACTTCCCCGAGATATTCCAGCCCCTCTACCTCGATCCTCGAAAGGCAGAGATTAGGGCCTCGCTTCCACAGGTCGATGAGTGGGGAATCCTTCCTCCCGGACACACGGGCAAGTGTCTGAATCCTTTGGACGTGGGATTCCCTGTCGCGGCCTCGCCCGAGGGCCCTCCTAAGGCCTCTGCAAGCAGGGCGGATGCAAGGGGGGCTAGCAGGGGTCAGACCCCCCCTAGTGTTTCGCCCCTCTCAAGGAAACGCAACAGGATCAGTAGTACAGGTCTTGTGCTAATTTCCATACTTAATCGCCTAACTGATTTTCTTGGGCCCTAATTGTTTTTGGTTGTTCATGTACTGAAGCCCAACCAACTGTCCATCTTCCTGCATGTCCATGTACAAGCCACCGATCATGATCTCCCTGGTCTTTCTGCTCTCATCGTGTCTAGGGTTGGCCTATCAATCAGATTAATCGATCTTGATGCTAGGTATAGGACCCCCGCCGCTCGCTCCGAGGTGACTTGATTGGCAGATTGTTAGCGGCGGCTATGGTGGATGCCGCCATGACCTTCGTTGCTTGTCGTCATCCATATAATCAGATTCCTGAACAAGGTGAGTATTAGATATATTGTATATTACAAGTATTGTTTGTCTGATCTAATAATCCCTTTCACTTTAGTTAACCTATAGTTGGTTAGTTCAAAATTTGTAAAAAAATAGCATATTTCTTGGGTCTCAATTCTTCCCAAATTGGCCTGGCCAAAATGCTAATTTTTTTGGACCAAGCTGTTGTGAATGATTATAGAAGATGTATATATGTACTTTGTGAAAAAATATCCAAACAAATGTCCGCTTGCTGATAAATTTTCTTTAAATTTTAATGTTTAAAATCATTTATGTTAATATACCATTGTTTGTTTTTTGGAAAACAAATGATTGATATATTATCTCAGTTTAGACTTTGTTAGCGCTCGCCCCCCCCCTATACTCAAACCCTAGCTCCGCCCCTGTCCGCAAGGGAGGCTGCGGGCACAGGAAGCCCCATTAGCGGGGTGGACCTCTCGGTGGTGCCAGGGTAGAAACGAGCCCGGGAGGAGAGTTCCCCTCTCGAGGGCGTCGCGTCAGGAAGCGGTGGATCCTGCCCTATGAGGCCCTTTGTTCCTCCCGGCGTGACCCAAGGCATCCAGGGCGTGCGGCCCTTGGCAGGGGGTGCTTCTAGGTAAGCCTCGATCAGTCCCCTTCTCTTTCAGATCCTCACGTCTCATCTCACTCGGAGGGCCTTTACATCAAAGACCATCCACGAAAGCAGCTGCGGCTAAAGCGAACCTCAGCCAGGAAAGTCAGGCCGGTGGTGCATCCCTTGGACTAGCCTGAGGAGGTTCGGGTTGCGCCAGCTGCGACCGAGAAAAGGGTGGCGGCTTCTCTGCCGCACCCGATCTCCACCGCTTCCGCCCCGGTGCCCATGGTCACAGAGGTGGCCGAGATGGGCGAGATCCGCCTCCAAGGCTCTCCTACTAGGTCTCCTTCCACCGACGAGGGCGGGGTCGCAGATGTTGCGTCGCCGATGGTCATGAATGCTGCTCTGGTGCTGGAGGAGAGCACGACTTCAGTGGGCTCGGGACCTTCCCCCGACCAGCGCTCAGGTGACCCCAAGAAAGTCTAGGTCCAATGCCCTGAAGGTTGCGCCGGCCAGCCCACTCGTCTCCTGCGCCTCAGTAGGACATCCCTGAGGAGGCTCCTTCTTGCGAGAGGCGCAACGAGTCTCAGAAGCTGGTTGTGGTGGAATCAGAGTACTCCCCTCGAGTTGAGATCCTAGGCATGCTCGTCTCCGGCTTATGCACCGAGCTGGATCAGTTCCTAGCTGCCGCGGTTCGTGAAGACTGCCAGTTGGTCCTGGACCAAGAGCGGCTCATTATTCGAGAGGATGCCATCTTTGAGATAGCCCTTGAGCTCGATGATCCAATCCGATTCTTGGGTAGTGTCCACCAGGACAAACCTGCTTCCCGAGGGTGGGCCACAATCAGGGGCACCTGACGAGGGTGGGGCGGTAGCCTCTCGGCTTGGGCCCTTTCCTTTCTTGGGGGGAAGTCGAGGGCTTGAACAGCCTTTCCTCGAAGAGCCCTGGCTGCTGGGACTCTTGCCTGGACGCGCGCTTGGCGATCTCGTTTGCATCGTGGTTGTCCCCCCGAGGAATGTGCAGTAGGTCCATGCCCAAGAAATACTTCTCCAGTCTTTGCACCTTGTAGAGATATGCCGCCATGTGCTCGACCTTGGGGCAGTAGCTTTTGTTGGAAAAGTTGACCAGGAGCAAGGAGTCCCCTTGAACCATGATGCGCTTGATGCTAAGGGCGATGAATGCCTCGAGGCCAGCGATCAGGCCCTCGTACTCGGCTATGTTGTTGGAGTGTGTGTCTT
Organism: Avena sativa; assembly: GCA_916181665.1. Taxonomy (NCBI): domain Eukaryota; kingdom Viridiplantae; phylum Streptophyta; class Magnoliopsida; order Poales; family Poaceae; genus Avena; species Avena sativa. Next base: position 418,552,576 of record OV702289.1, on the reverse strand, counting down.
CGTCCTCGAAGCACAGCTGCATGGCGTAGGAGATCTTGTCGCCCGTTGGGGATGTGAGAACGATGGCTGCCCCGGCCCCGTCGAAGTTCACAGTCCAGCACCCCGGAGCTAGCCATCCGGGGAGCTGGGTTATTTCCTCCCGAGGTCCGCTTCCCCCGAGGTCAGACCATTATGTCGCAAATTCCGCCACGGCCCTCCCACAGATGGTGGGCATAGTGTCAAACGTCAGATCAAAAAGTTGTAGATCGATGGCCCACTCGTCCACGCGGCTTGTGGCATTGGGGTTGCGTAGGATCATCTCCAGAGGAAACTTGGTGACCACCTTGATGGGGTGGCCCTGGAAGTAGTGGCGCAGCTTACGTGATGCCATGAGGAGGGCGTAGAGGAACGTCTGATGCACAAGGTACCTCTTTCGGGTGTCCCTGAGCGCCGTGCTGACGAAGTAGACCAGCCGCTACACAATCTCGGTGGTTTTGGTCAGGGCCAGGCCAGTGACCTCACCACTAGCTTTCTCCTGCGTATTGTCGCCTTCCGCCGTAGCCCCCGAGCCCTCGGGAGGGTTTGTGGGCTGTGGCTTTCTCTTCCTTTCCACCACTTCTTCATGCTCGGTGACCAGGACAACGCTTGCCATTTGAGGCATGGCCGCTAGATATAGTAGCAGCGGCTCGCGCTCCCTGGGGCCACCATGACTTGGGGGCTCATGAGATACCTCTCGAGGGCTTCGAATGCCTCGTCGGCCTCCTGGTTCCATTAGAACTTGTCGGTGCGCTTCATGATCTTGAAGAAAGGCAGATCCTTCTTGCCCATCTTGGAGACGAATCTTCCCAACACCGCCAGGCACCTGGCCAAGCGTTGCATCTCCTTGAGCCGTGTCGAGGGGCACATTTCCTCAATGACCCGGACCTTGTCGGGGTTTGCCTCGATTCCTCGGTGCGATACCAGGAAGCCGAGGAGCTTGCCGAACGGGACCCCAAATACGCACTTGGCAGGGTTGAGCTTGATGTTGACTCGGCGCAAGTTGGCAAAGGTTTCCATCAAGTCCACCACCAGGGTATCCTTCTCGCGGGTCTTGAACACAATGTCGTCGATGTAGGCCTCCATGTTCCTTCCCATATGCCCGCCTAGCCTGATGCGCATTAGCCTCTGGAAGGTGGAGTCAGCATTCTTGATGCCGAATGGCATGCAGGTGTAGCAGTACACCCCGCACGGGGTGATGAAGGATGTCTTCTCCTCGTCCTCCTTGGCCATCTTGATCTAGTGGTACCCCTAGAAGGCGTCCACGAAGCACAGTAGGTTGCAGCCCGCCGTGGAGTCAATGATTTGGTCTATCCATGGGAGCAGGAAGGGGTCCTTGGGATAGGCCTTATTGATGTTGGTGAAGTCGCCACAGAGCCGCCCGCCTCCGGTGGCCTTGGGAACCACCACGGGATTGGCGTACCAGTCGGCATACAAGACCTCTTTGACAAGGTGCGCCTTATCTAGCTTCTCCATCTCAGCGACGATAAACTATTGCTTTTCGGCTGATTGCTTCCGTGACTTCTACTTTACCGGGCATGTTGTGGGACACACCGCCAGATGATGCTCAATCACCTCTCGAGGCACCCTCGTCATGTCGGAAGGGGTCCAGGCGAACATGTCTGCATTGGCCCGGAGGAAAGCGATGAGGGCCTTCTCTCACTTGACCGAGAGGCAGGCGCCAATAGTGATCATAGCCCCTAGGACTGCCAGGTCGAGAGGGATCTTCTTGGTATTGGCCCACTCCTGGGAGAATTCTGGTTTCTTCCTACCAGCAATGCCAGTGGTACACAACATCCTCGCCGAGGGACGTTGTCCTCTCCTTGCTAGGATACCCTAGGGCCTCGGCATCTTGGGCAGACTTGTCGCCTTCGGAGTCAGTTGTGACCTCCTGGCATGCGGTTGCTGCCCCTTTGTAGGCCTGCTTGAGGGAGCACACGGCTTCGACCTCATCACAGCACACTGTGATGGTGGTACATGTGCCACCCGGCATCTTGACCAGGTTGTAGGCGTTGTGAGTGACCGCCATGAACTTCGCCAGCGCTGGGTAGCCTAGGATGGCGTTGTAGGGCAAGAAGATCTAGGCGATGTCGAAGTCGATGAGCTTCGTGCAATAGTTGTCGCTCGTCCTGAAGGTGACGGGGAGCTGGATACGACCAAGGGGCACGGTCGTGCCCGCCATGGCCCCCATGAATAGCAAGGTGGGGCGGAGGTGCACGAAAGGCACCCATAACTTCCGGAATGCTCCTTCCAAGAACACATTCAGGCCCGCCCCACAGTCGATGAGGGTCTTAGACACTACGACCCTGCCGATGGTGGGGGTGTAGACCATGGGCACAACACCTACCAGGAAGGTGGAGCCAGGGTGGTCTGTGGCGCCAAAGGAAATTGGCTGCCACGACCACCGGAGCGGGGCGGCGGTAGTGCCAGGCCTTGCCGCCGCCATCCCACGAGAGAACTGCTTGAAGTGTCGCTCGGAGGCAGGAGCCTGGGATCCGCCCAAGATGCAGGCGACAGTCCCGGATGCTACCCCGGACGGTGTGTCCCCTAGGCCGGCCTCCACGCGAGGGCCTGCCACCATGACGCCGACCGTCCAAAGAGTCTCGAAGGCGCGCCTCAGCCCCCTACCTGGCACACCAAATGTCAAAGATTTGTCCCGCAAAGGAACTAGGGTCCAACGATCACTTGGTTCGAGAGGGGGCTGAACACGTGACTCCAACGAAACTCGGTGATGGCGGCGATGGCGGAGAAAGCACACGACAGAGAGGATACACTTGGTTTTTTTACCCAGGTTCGGGACCCTCGTGAGGAGGCAAAGCCCCTACTCCTTCTTAGTTGTATTGCTCGCGTGCTGCGCGAGGGTACAATGGAGGATGAAAGTCTAGGGTTTTGGATCTCCGGATCCCCCCTCCAAGGTAGGAGAAGGGTCCCTTATATAGGGCGGCGTCGACCCTCTTCCCCCGGTCCACTGGTGGGAAGGGTCACCATAGTGCCGCTCCTCAAGGTCCCGGACTACAAGAGTGCTTTTCGGTGGACTAGGTCTTGGGCGCTGGGTGCTTCTCCATCCACTAGTAAAGTGTCCTTCCTTTGGCATCTCTTGTCTTAATCCAGCACTGCTCGCTTCCCTTCTTGCAACAGAGTGGCTAAGGACAGGCCTGCTCTTGCTGAGGTCGTCCATCCGGTCAGTCTAGAACCTATCAGACTCGCCTTTGACCAAGGCCTCGACTTTGTGACCACACTGTGGGGGCATCCAATGTCGCCGTTACTCTTGCGTCTTCCTGCGATGGGCACCTTCGTGCCCCTCTCGAGGTGTCATATATCAGGTCCCTCTCCCGGGGGAACCTCCCCTCAGGAGGCTCTCAGGAGGGTATGGTGAGACGCTCCCCGAGAAGGTAACGTTCCTCCCCTCGTGAGGGGTCTCCGGGATCCTGGCACGTAAGCCAGCCATAGACGGATGCGGGGTACCCCTGGACTAGGTATCCGACAGTGGCATGGTGATATGAGTATGATATTATGATGATGCATTAGAGACAAGAATATGGTAGCATTAATATTTATTATCATGAAGCATTACAATGTTAGACATTTGGGATGCTACAAGATTGGTCCTTCTCGATCGATGCCGCATAGGTAGGGTTTTCCACCTCCATGATGGTTCTCTTCCCGTCAGCGCCTTCCTTCTCCACGGAGATGTTCTCCGGCAGCGCCTTCACCGTGCCATCAAGATACCCGGTGAGACGGGCACCATGCATGGCGGGTGAAAGATTGTGGAAGTATAGATTGTATTGATATTGCAAGAGGTGATTACATCGTGATCCCTTAGGCTGTTTATATAGTACTAGAAGACTTGGGGGCAAGAAGCCGAATAGAGATAGAATTGGATTACAATATTGAACTACCAAATATGTCTAGCCGTAAGTATAGATTGTATTGATATTGCAAGAGGTGATTACATCATGAGCCTTAGGTTGTTTATATAGTACTAGAAGACTTGGGGGGCAAGAACACTACTAGAGATAGAATTGGATTACAAACTTAAACTACCAAATATATCTAGCCGTAACATACTCCAACACCCCATCCCCCCCCCCCCCCCCGCAGTCGGATCGGTAGTGACACGGACGGTCTGACTGGAGAATAAGCCGATGTCGATGTAGCCGGGAGTGAGGGCATTGTAGTTGTGGCCGATGGTGTCTTTGGGGAAGTCGATGACATTGTTGTGTTGTGGTCGATGTCGTCATTGAGCCTGGAGAATTCGCCGTAGTAGTTGAGGTAGACGTAGTTTGGGTCGAAGTAGCTCGACCCGTAATGCCGAGCTTGCTAGACTCGGGAGCGTGTCGGGGACGAAGGCACGTGTTGGTGTTGCCAATACCAGACGTGCGAAGACAGGGACCATCATGAGCCATGCGTGCCAGAGCCGGATTGAGGAGCAAAGAAAATTTTCCGTAAACGGTCGGTGTAGAAGTTGTCCGCCGGGTCAGAGTAGACGAAGTGGCTGCAAGAAGAAAAATTAAGCATAGACTTGTGCAAATAAAAATTAGACTGCGTCTCTAGCGGCAAGGTCGTGGTGGACGAAGACGATGGTGGTAGTTGTCCATGGCGATTGAATTGTAGCGGTAGTCGATTTTGGGGATTAGCCCCGTATTTTCCGCTTGTATGAGCGTGGCGTCACTCATGGAGAAGAACTTGTTGGCGTTGACGATGACCACGATCGGTGGTAGCGGCGACGATGTGGCGATGTTGTTGGTGTAGATGGTTGTCAGTGATGATGACCACGAGTGATGAAGGTGCAGCCCTTTGTTGATGGTGAGGCGCATATTCAGGGACATGCGTCCCGGTAGATGTTGGTGAAGGCGGGCCGGCATGAAGACGATGTGAAGACGGAGCAGCCGACGCAGCGCGTGAAAGCGTCCCTTGGGGCACCGCACGGAGCGTCCTTGCCACGATCGTTGACGATGATTTGCTGGAGTTGAGTCGACAACGAGGTTGAAGTAGAGGCGCGCGATGACGACATGCGACTGTGGACGATGCTTTTGGTGCCTAAAAGAAAAATAGATCTAATAGAAAAAAGAAATTTACTAGAACTACTAAACCAATCTAAGAAATTGGAAGAAAAACTAGCTACGAAATTTGGTGCCCCCGGCAGAGATCATGGAGTTTGATCTCGCCGGGGGCCGCGTGGCGGAAGAAGTGGCTAAACCCTAGGTGGAGCAAACCGCTCTGATACCATGAAAGATTGCGTAAGTATAGATTGTATTGATTTTGCAAGAGGTGATTACATCGAGAGCCCTTAGGCTGTTTATATAGTACTAGCTGAATGCCCGTGCGTTGCCACGGATTTTTATCGGTACGCATCTCATGCACTTAAAACATTTACATGTACAAAAAAGACAGCCAAATATATTTTAAATCCGTAAAACGCAATTTGCGTGAAATTCTTTGATATGCACCTCTTGTTCATCCATGGCCTCTGCCCCCATCGCTCATGTCCTCTCTGCTTCACCGATCGCCCGTCTGCCGCTCGACGCCGAGCAAGCCATCCTAGGCGCCTCCCGCATGGTCTCTGCCTCCGACCTCATGCCCCGTTCTAAGTGCCCACGTCCTCCCATGTGCGCTATAGCTGATTCTGACCGGCGACGACTCCCACCACTGCTTCGCCAGCCTCCTGTGAGCGCATGCTTGTCTCCCCTTCTCAACCTCTGCTTCATCCCGCTGACACGCAAGCCAAGCCCCACTCGGTTTGAGATTGTCAACCCCATATGAAGTTTCTTCCAAAAGAATATTACTCAACTGGCATATCAATAAAATTACCAACTAAATCTCATTACATTGATACGCATCTCATGCACTTAAACATTTACATGTACAAAAAAGACAGCCAAATATATTTTAAATCCGTAAAACTCAATTTGTATGAAATTCTTTGATATGAACCTCCTTGTTAAGCCATGGCCTCTGCCCTCGTTGCTCATGTCCTCTCTGCCTTACCGATCGCGCGTCTGTCGCTCGACGCCGAGCAAGCCATTCTAGGTGCCTCCCGCATGGTCTCTGCCTCGGACCTCGTGCCCCATTCTAAGTGCACACGTCCTTCCATGTGCTCTATAGCTACTTCCGACCGGCGACGACTCCCACCACTGCTCCGCCAACCTCCATTGAGCACATGCTTGTCTCCCCTTCTCAACCTCTGCTTCATCCCACTGACACGCAAGCCAAGCCCCACTCGGTTTGAGATTGTCAACCCCATATAAAGTTGCTTCCAAAAGAATATTACTCAACCGGCATATCAATGAAATTACCAACTAAATCTCGTTACATTGATAACTGAGAAGGCACAAACTCTTTCAAGAAGGGCGAGAGACACACAAGAAAGATGCATATAGCAATAAGCAGCAATATAAACCGGATGAAACAGAACAATGACAAAGTACTTGCTCTAGACTGCAGTTGCAAGACTTCTGAACTCACAGAGAGCTCTTTGCATTGCACCTCCATCTTTTGTATCATATCTCCTAGTATCGTTGCTTGGTTCTCAGCACGAAGAAATCTGAGTTCAAGCTGCATATAGTCGCCAAGCATACATTTGTGCTCCTCATAAGAGAGATTTTTGGTCATCGGCCAAGGGTGGTCCGGTTTGACAAGCTCTTCTCAGGATGATACACTGAATCTCTGCTTACATCTTCTCTTGGAGCAGTTGGTCCAGATCGGGCTGCAACAACAGGCTATTGGTAGTCTAAATTCGCCCGGCTGAGAGCTTCTAGTTCAAGTATTCTTGAATCCTTCTCCTTGATCGGTGCTGATGCTTGTTCCATCCTTGAATCAATATCCTTTTCCTTTTTACTCTTCTTCAACAGGTTCCTCAAGGTGGAGTGACTCGCTCCATTCATCAAATGCATCAAAATCATCAGTTGATTCTTTCCTGATAACCACAAAATTTTGAATCAATGATTAACCTAGGAGCCCTTCTGCAGAAGCAATTTCAAACCAAGGAATCAAAAAGGTAAATCATATTGTGATCGTACCGATGCTGTTAGCACAAATCTGCAATGTCAGTGTACTCGAAATGAACTAATGAACTAACAGGACTATTCAAGACAAACCTCGCGGCAGTTGTTCGAAACATGGTTATCTCACAACCAATTTTGTATTTACAACAAGGAGAAGTATCCCCACTGATCATCTATTGGATAATGCCTACTGAATGCCACAGTACAGTATCACCAGGGTGATACCTATATTGTCATCATATTACTAACTACTTCAGCCATATAGTTGAAATCTTAACCATTTGCGACGAAGTTTAAGCTAATTTGACTTGTGAGGTAGAAATTACATGTTCCTAGGTTGCATTATAGAATGGACCAGATTTATGACTTAAATAGATCTTATACCGAGCAAAATTATAACTAACATGACTGCCTAACCAGCATCATTTCTAATGTCAGGTTTATAAAAGAAATTAAAAAAAGTCAGTTCACTTCTTTCCACACAACCAAATACATACATCAGGTTACCTAGACCATGCCATGCACACATGCATCACGAGATATATAGCAGATTGATAACATCTTAGAAATGTAGTAGTAAGACAAACTGCATAAACAAATGCATTGGTTCATACAGATACTTGGCATGCCACAATAGTCTGAAGAAACGACCTCTTGAGCAATTGGTTAGTGAATGAAGAACTGTGTAGAAATTCAACCATACCATTCTCAAGAGCTTCCGGCGTTCTCTGAAGCAATCAAATCGATTCAGGAAATGGCACCTGAATTCATCCTCAATCTGTTCTCACCTTTCCCAACATTCCCCGCATCCAATGTGTCTTAAGCATCAGCATCCATAATCACTGGAATCAGCACTTCCAAGAACTAATCTGCCCACCACACTACTCACATTCTGCTTGCAGTGAACCGCCACCGTTGACCGGACCTCCTCGCTCACAATAATTTCTCGGCCACCAAATAGGATCCCCTTTCTTCTTTCTAAAATCGACTTGGTTGTACCGCCTAAAGATCCTGGAGGCGAGATTGGTACCAAATCGAGTGGTATTTGGATCTAGCTTGTAGGTCATTCTCTTGGAGGGGGCTGGAGCTGGGAATCTGGAGCCACCCATCGAGTCCACATACCTCTGCCACTACTCTAGAATTGCAGAGATTGGTCCCTGGTACCTGTAGATGATTGACTCAGGGGATGGCCGGTAGCAGCGGCAGACGGCGACGGCACACGTGGAACAAAGGGCCCGGGACATAGAGTAGTTGCGCGATAGGTGCGGTCTCTCACCGGCTCGGTTCCTTCGAGAAGGATGTGGCAGGTGTGGCCTCTCACCGGCTCGATTCCTTCGAGGAGGATGAGGACCTCGTTTCCTTCATCAGGAATTCATGGTGGATGGCGTCGGCCTGGTACCCCTCCTTCAGAAATTCTTGGTGGGTGGGGTTTGGGCCGCCATGGACGCGGTCCGAGCTCGCACCGCCGGCCATGGTCACGGAGCCCGCCATGGCAGCGAGGTTTGGGAGGAGATCCTGTGGAGGTCGAAGCTGCGAGCGCCGGCCATGGTCGTGAAGCCCGCCATGGCAGCGAGGTTTGGGAGGAGATCCCGTGGAGGCGCACATGGAAGGTCAGACGCGGGGGAATCGAGCACGGCAGGGCGGCGCTTGGGGATTTTTTTTGAACGGGTATTTTCCACTCAACGGTGGCAGTGGCTATAATACCTCTGAAGATGTAGGGGCAAAAGCGTCAAAACATTGGCAGATGGAAAATCAGCGAACATACGCGAACATAAATTAGTATATATATATATATATATATATATATATATATATATATATATATATATATATATATATATATATATATATATATACATACTAGCTAAGTGCCCGTGCGTTGCCACGGAAAACAAATAGTATATAGGTTAAACATTTGCACCATTGCTTATACGCATGTATTGGGTGTAATGTTAAACTGTACTCCCACTTCTGTAACTCCATAGCATGAAGCATCATTGCCAAGCAATGGTGGCGTGTTACTTTTTCTTATTAAGGTTAGTAAACTATGAACGTAGAACGTAAAACAACGACATGTTAGACAACAATTCAGGTGAAGATGGATGATCAAGTACATATATGGCTTATCATGTTGGTTCCATCTCATCTCAGAGAGGCTACAACTCTGCCTCTGAACATTGACCTCCGGTTTTTTGGGCATGAGATCTGAGCATGGTTAGAAACTTTGATCAACAAATAAATTTCTAAAGTGAAGAACAATATGCACATTGTACATTGTTATTAATCTAAAATATATTACCTGCAAGAAAAAGCTTTTAAATAGATTAATTCTGAGCACATAATGACAATACGTGTATAAACTAATTTATATAATTGCAAGACACCAAGACTGTGTGTGCTGTTTCTTTTGGCGGACACAGAGACTACATAGAAGTTTTCAGTTGCACACCCGAACAATTTATTTACATTGAAAACCAGGACATCATTACATTGCCACGGTGTGTTCCGCAATTCTTCTTGACCTATGTCCAAATTTCTGAATTTGGCATTAAAGTATGAAGAAGTAAGTCATATAAAAAGTACATTTAAAATAAACATGTGACCCTACAAAAACTATTTTTACTTTTATTTTGAGAGACAATATGAATACATTCCTTTTAGCAACATGGCCTTTAGCATAAAAATAATTTTGCAGTAGAAGGCGGAGAACTGATTCCATGAAAAATTTGCGACTCTGCAACAAAGAATTCCTGTAAGTGGAACGTTCTACTTAAGCAATGCTCTTGCTCATGTTAAAGAATGAAATAAATCTCACGGTAAGTAACCAGCGGGATAATCAATTTATCATTAAGAAAGGTTCATCGGCAGTGCTTCAAGAGAACTGCAGCCAGTGTACGAGGAAAATCTCTGAAGCAACATCATATAAAGTCTTGCAAATGGACATGTAAAGAAAAATTTATATATATCTCTGTCAGTTGACATAGAACATACATTCACTTTAGCTAAAGAATTTGGTAAGAACCCAGATTATACATGAAGATATTTTGCTGGAAGATTGAAGAACAAAATAGGCTTCCTAGTATAGAAAAAACATCAATAGGAGGTGAGCAACACACATGTCAATTTTTTGGACCAACGTGAAGGCTGTAGCACTGATATCAGCTTTGAATCATCACTTGGTCAATAAACTGAAGCCTTCCATGTACCGAAGTATTTAACTTTTCATCTATGAGAACAAAGATATTGCAAGGCATATCTTTTAATTGTACATGAAGAAATCAACAGCCCCAGCAGGAGCATCCGAGAGAGAGCAGCAGCAGCGGCAGTGCCCATGTGATAGACAAGACAGATATCATCTTGCGAGAGAGATTGCATCAGAAAGAAAGGTGGAGCATTTTGAGGGAGTTGTGGCTGTCGATTCGAAGCCTGACGTAGAGGTGGAGATGTAGCAGTTGTGAGGAATATGCAGCAGTTCATCGGCGTGTGGCCGCATCGTCTCCGACTTCCCGGCGGCGGCGCATATCGGTGTTCGTGGAGGAGTAGGTCGCCACCTGCTCCCCCGTTTTTCTTTCTCTTATTTCTCCCCTGTTCTCACATCTTCAATGTATCCCGATGAACCTGATGAAGAAGAGAACGTGAAAGTGAACCAGCCCAGGATTCCACATCGGCCATGACATCCACATCGGCCATGGCATCCACATCACAGTGTCGCTCCGGCGACTCCAAATCATCCTCGACCTCCTCGGCCTCGCGCGGTGTGTCCAACGACGATGTGCGGCTAAGGGAAAGGCGGTGGCCTCCGGTCAGCTAGCGACGATGCATTCCAGGGAGGTAGCGGAGCAGCAGGCCCCGAGCTCGACGCATTGGGAGGGGTGTACGTGGTGGCGTTTAGGGATACAAGGAGGCCGGAGGCGACGAGCAGGGAAGAGCGGGGCGGGCCTCCTGAATCCCTCGGATAGGGCGAGGGCACCTTAGGAGGAGATCAACGGATATTACCTCCCCGGAGGAGGAGAACGACGGGGCGGTTACCGGCGGCGGCGAAGAGACTTTGTAAACGAAGCGGTCAGGAGGCGAAGGACAGAGCAAGCCAAATGAACCGTTCAGTTTTTTACTGCGGTGGCAGTGCAGGTAATTCAGTCCAACAGTTAGGGGTAAAACAGTCATTTAAGGGCAGACGGATTTCAAAGTTGACGAACGTCCTGAATCTTTTTAATAGTACTAGCAGAATGCCCGTGCGTTGCAAAGGGTGTAAATTTAGACGTTGTATTCGCTACGCCCATTAATTCGTTGAAATGGAGATCGTGTATTATTGAGCTCATCTGAAATCCCCATTTGTACCTGCAATTTAAAAAAAAATCCAATTTGTAGTCCGATTTCATAAGATGTCATAGCTGGACGGCTAGTTTTTTGTTTTTTTTTGTTCAACAGCTGGACGGCTATCTGATCTATAGCCTAGATGACTAATGGAACCAGACACATATAGTGTGTACCTGCACAAAAGAAAAGGAGTGTCCACATTGATGTAGATGGCAACCAGGGATAGCACAGCAGCATGTCCCTGACAAGAGCACCAACGGAAGAAAATCATCGCTGCTCCAGACGACTCTCGTTCCTTCCAATCTGACCAGCATGATAAGAAAAAAGTGGGGAAAGGATAGGCCATCAGGAACCGAGCACCGCCTCATCACAGGTCGGACTCCACACTGCAAAATCGAGTCCATGTCCGCCACCCATCGTCGACTCTCCAGCCACCACACGACGGCCAGAGCAAGCAGAAAAAGGGATCGGGAACGAAGATACGGGCCCTCCTTTCCTATGGCTACGAGGAAAAAATCCTCTCCCTCGCCGATTCGATAGAAATCGGTCGGATCCATTTTCCCAAGGACATGATTCGGCCATGGCGGCTCCGCTCGGAGGTCATTGCCGATGTCGTCCTATGGCCAGATCCCGCCAATCCCGTCAGTCGCCACCGCTAAGAGGAGGAGCAGGTGCGGAGGGGCGGGGACGGCCTCGCTGCGTTCTCCCGTCAATCACCGTCGGGATAGGAGCAGGGACGGAGGGGCGGCCTCGCCATCCACCTCCCATCCGTTCCTCGACGCTGCCGCGTGGTCCGGCGAGGTCGTCAACCCGCACCGTCCACCTCGGCCGCCACCTCCTTCTGTTCCTCGATGCCACCGCGTGGTCCGGGAAAGGTCGGACTCGTCGCCTACCCCGGCGACGCTGACGACTCGGAGGGCGTCGGCCCAACTAAAGCCCGCCGCAGCAGCAGGTGCCGCGGTGCAGAACGGGAGGAGCGGAGGCCAGTGGCGGGGCTGTTGCTGCCCCTTGGTCATCGGGAGGAGCGGAGGCCAGGGGTCGGGGGCTGCTGCTGCCCCTCGATCGTCGTGAGGAGCGGAGGGCAGGGGGCGGGGCTGCTGACGGGAGGAGCGGAGGCCAGGGTCTCAGTGCTATTGGGACCAGGGTGGGTGGCGAGGTGGAGCCGCGTCCGGCGGCTGCCGCTCCCGGTGGCGGGGATGAGTAGCTAGGAGGTGGGGATCGATCTGGGGCGGCGGGGTGGAGGTTAGCGGAGTAGAACGACCGTGGAACCCGACGGGCGGAAAAAAACACTTGACCCTTTTTTTCCCCTTGTGCGTGGCAGTGGTGGGTAATACGATGGTCAGGTCGAGGGTAAAACCGTAAAAAAGTCGGCAGACGGATTTCCCAGACGCGACGAACGTACCACAACGTAAATTAGTAGATAGATAGATAGATAGATAGATAGACTAGCTAAATGCCCGTGCGTTGCTATGGAACGACGATACATTAACAGTCGTGTTCACCGAGTAGTCAAAAGAAAAGAAAAATATGCCTTTTTCGTGCCGTAAAAGATCTCGCCATTTTTGAAGATTCTCACGCTATATTTTCTATTCAATTTCCATTAAAGGGTTTTGATATGTTGCACAGGTTTTATTAAGACATCCAAACAGGAGAAAAAATTAGTTGTCCTAAGAATGCAAATTTTATACTGGACTGAATAAAATTCCGAAGCCTAGTATTGCAAGAGACTAACTTAATGACTATATCCTGGTCTAACTGGAAAGGAATTCATCTGAGTGTCTAGTTTCTAGGTACGTATCTTATTTGGTCCAACCTTCTTGCATATAGATGGATAATAAAAATGCGGCTCAATTTCCTTGCCACAAAAGGTAGATGAATCTTTTTCTTCCTAGAACCAAAAGCTGAGGAATGAACTGATAAGGTTTTACATAGACGTCAGTTTAAGAACAGAAATTATTTGTCTCTTCTTCTTCAAAGAAGAATATAAGAGACAACATGAAATGAAGAAATTATTAGCTAGCTGTCCACTGCAGTCATGTAAATTCAGGCATAAGCTTGGTAGAACCATGAATTTTCCTAACTACAAAACATGTACTGAATAGTACACCCCTACAATCTGAATCTTCGTCCATGCATGCAAGATATCATTACCCGGTGACACCCTTTCTCATCTTCATTCTAATTACCCCTCAAATTCTCATTTGTTCGGAATAGCTGCAGGTTAACCAAAGCCTTGTACATTGATCATAGAGAAGGAAACAAGAAATATATATACAGTAATACAACAAATGGCACGTTATCTTATAAGTACATTGTTCCCTTATCCAATTTTTACTATTTACATCTTATTACAAAATCATTGTAAACCCAAAATGGGCGAGTAAGTGATATTAGTCTTGAAGTTCACTAAAAACTAAAAAAATCCATAAACAAGGCGTCATATTTAGCCCAGTTTCAACACTGCTGGATGTGTCCAGTCAAAGGGCAATAAAGAAACTTATCGGTAAAATCCACGTATGGATGGAGACATATTGCCTAATAATTTTTTTCAAATCATGTCAAATATGCATATAACCTTAGCATTATGCAAAGTTTCCACTATTAATTATTTAGTGTTCTCACATGTACAGGTCATAAACATCACCTAGAGAGATGTTGACTAACGAAAGTTGATGCCTTGACATATACTCCTATTAGTATTCATAAGCTGGATTAACAGTGGTTGAGCCAACTGTCATTGAGCCTGTTCAGCTTGTGGTCTCGTTAGTGCAATTTTTGCCAAAAAATTTCCAGCTTCTTCAACTAACACCACACTACTTCAAGATGCTCCCTGGTCGAGCCCGGGTAGTTGCCGGGAGCTGCCTCCGCCACTGTGGATTAACTTCAAAGATTCATTGAGGATGTTTATGCAAAAACTGCAAAAATAGTTCCAGCAATACCAAAGCACAGAAACAACATATTGCTCTAGCGCACATATATTTCTTTCAGGCTTTCACCCCAATTTATATCATCACTTAAGGAATAGTCTCATTGCTCAACTGAATTTTATCACCCAATTGATATCATCAATTAAGGAATAATCTCATTGCTCAACTGAATTTTATCACCCAATTGATATCATACATTAAGGAATAGTCTCGTTGCTCAACTGGATTTTATCATATCACTTTACTACATGAATAAGTTATCTATGACGTGTCAAAATAGAAAGCATTCTAGTTGCCTGGGAAGAAGCTCACCCAGTATAGCGGCAAAAAAATGAACTCACCAGTAGCTACTACGAGATTTGTAATTAAACTACGAATTTATATAGCATGTTTACCCCCACAAACAATAGACCTTCATATTACTCCACAAGAAACCTTAATTTTAGGCGTTTCTCTTATTCTCTTCCTAAAGTCATAAAGAGCTCCATAGTTCAATCGAAAGCAGGATCCAGATCCACTTTCTTTCTAGAAGAGTGACGGTAATGAGTTGTGTAAATAAATTCTGAACTACTGGAAGAGCAAGTAAGAATCTGATGTGAGTTACCGGTGCTGCTATGTGGATAGGCCTGGCTGCATACCTAGATCTGCATCTTGAAGCAAATATTCTTGACCTTGTCGCGCAGCAAAACTGAAAAAAAGAAGCAAGGTGACTGTGTGCATCCATGCCGCTCAGGTGATAGCCATTGTCCTGCACCTTCGTCGTGGCGCCCATGTGGAAGGACCTAGCGGTGGCCAAAATCGGAGGATGCCGAGATGGGGATTGGCCGTGGGAGGGCACCAGTAACAGGGCTATGGTCTGATGGGAAATCTGGCGCACCTAATTTTGACCACAGGTTGCGCCTTTAGCTGCGAGCTCCAGTCCCCTCGGTCGACGACGACCACCACGGAGCCTCCTCCATGGAGCCATGCTCCCGGCTTCCTCCCGCATCGGCATGACCCGGACTTCCTCCCGCATTGGCGTAACCGAGGCGTCATAGATCGAGGACGGCATGGCGAGGAGCAGCGGCCGGTTACCGGCAGCCCCGCGCGTGAGACTGAAACAACACGGAGAGGAGGCCGACGACGATTGGTGATGAGCAGGGGCGCACACGGGGGCGAGCGAGGCGACGAGGAACGACGACGCGTGGGAGGTTGGCGAGCGGGGCAGGGCGCTCCTGTGCCCGTGCCCGTGCGGGATGGCGATTTGTTGGCTTTGGTAGTGGCAGAGGCGTAAATAGCATAGACTACCAGGGGCAAAAGAGTAAAAACCTGACAGACGGATTTTGGGGGCGACGAACGTACCATAAGGTAAATTAGTAGATGTAGATAGATAGACTAGCTGAATGTCCGTGCGTTGCCACGGATGCTTAATTTTTTTCATAGACCCAAATATGAATGTTTGAGTGCATTGTCTTGGGAGTTCATTTGTACTCTTTCATGGTTAGAAAGAGAAAATATTATGTCCAAAATTTTAAATGTACATTCACAATTCATGATCTCATATAGGATAAAAATAATATAATATATGTTTATGTATGGGATTTTTTTCAAAGGTCAAAATACCTATTGTAAGTCCATAGTATAGCACGGCCATGACTTATCTAGCTTGTTGATTGCTTACAGCATCTCCAACCGAAGCGCTAAAATAGCGTCACGCCCAAAAAAACTGCCGATTTAGCGTGCGGGGACGAGTATTTGGTGCTCCACCAGACGATGCATAATCGCGCGCACCATAAAAAAATTAGGGCGTGCGGCATTTTGCACAATCGTGTGCACCATATTTGCCGCTTCCGCTCCAACGCGCGGCAAAAGGCACAGCGACCGCATGAACGCCAACTGCCGCCTGAAAATTCCCCGCGCGCCCCACCTTCCTCCGCCATCGTGCTTCCGCCGACGATATCTGGCCATGGACGGCGATGACACCTCTCCCATGACCCTTTCTTACTCCATCGTCGGTGTCGGCACCGCTAGAATTGGCGCGGACCATGGCGCTGCCGCCGCAAACCCTAGGCCGACGCCGCAAATGTTGCCGCCGCCCGCGGCCTCTTCAATGCACCGCAATCGTCGATCGCCCAGGGTGTCGTCGTGACGCAGCCGCCCGCCCCCATGCTGCTCAAAAGACAGGCTGATGTCACGGGCGCCGGCGGTGCTTCGAAAAAGGGGAAGGTGTCGGCGGTGCAGCTAGGCGTGTGCAACGCTAAGGCCGTAGCATCCCGACGGGCACAGCTTCCGCCTCCGCCACCACCACCGCAATTCCAGGCACCACCGCCTCCTCCACCGTCTCCTCAAGCTTCCTCGACGTCGGATTCATGGCCTTGATGGTAGCTCCATCTAGTGGTGATGCTTATGGAGATTCTACCGGTAATGTCAACACCGGCCAAGTCTCAAATGGAGAAGAAGCAAACAACAACCGGGGACCAAGCAATGAAGATGGTATCGACATGGAAAGTGTTGATGTTTGATGATGTTGATGGTTAATGATGTTTGTGTGAACTTAATTTGTGTTGAACTTACTTGTGTGTTGAACTTGCTTTTGAGTTGGCGATGAATTTTATCTATGTTTATGGTCGATTTATTTGTGTTTGTTTGATTTTCTCATTTGCATATTTGCGTGTGTTCTATGTTTGCCGCGGTCGGGCGTGCTACAAAATAGAGCGTCCGATGGAGGGCTGTTTTTTCCGCGCCGCAAAATTGAGCATCCGGTGGAGCGCCAAATTTTAGCGCGCGCTGCAAAGCCTAAAATGGAGTTGCAAATGATTTTTAGCGCGCTTCTGTTGGAGATGCTCTTACTTGCTTTGTTCTAGCAGTGCATGGCCCTATGATGCATGTGTCCCGTCTCTTTATTCTTGTTTTAATTTCGGATGCAAGTCCTCGTCATTTCTTTAATTTGTACTCCCTCTGTTTTAAAATATAAGATGTTTTAGTTTTGTGTAAGAAGCGTATCTAGACCATTTTAATGTGTAGATTCACTCCAAACCTATATGAACATACACACTAAAATGAGTCTAGATACACTTATTTTTACAAACCTAAAACATCTTATCAGTATAAGAGTATATTTATATGTTCTGATTTTTGGGTTAAATTAGGCGATGTCTATGCAGAAACTGCCTTCAATTTGTGGAAATGTTGATCTGCGCTTCCATTTTAACTCTCATCCGTTATTTAGTTTTCTAAATAATTCTGCGTGATTTTTTTCTGCAGTTACATTGACTTTTACCTGAAAATTGTTACACATAACACAATATTTTCAGTTTGGAGCCACCAAATGACGTGTATTTCCTTCCCTACCTGGATCCAAATGCAGTTTCAAATTAGCAGAGCCGGCAAGAACGCACGCAGCAGCATCCAGTAGCAAAGCAGCAATTAGCAGCAGGAAGTACATAGAGAAAAAACACATACACACAGACAGACAGCCATCAATCGATCTCTCTAGGTCTCTCGCTGCTCTCTCTCTCTATCTCAGTTCTCTCTCACAAAGTAATTAGATTTGAAAAATGACCAACAAAATCATGCGGATGTTTGTCATCGCTAAAAAAATAACTGATATTACTCCCTCCGATCCAAATTAATTGATTTGGATTTGTCAAGATTCGGATGTATCTAGACATGTTTTAGTATTAGATACATCCGAATCTAGATAAACTTAAGTCAATTAATTTGGATCGGAGGGAGTACTATTTTCATTGTGCAGTTTCGGTGTTTCTCCAAATCATCAGAGTCAAAATATTTGGCAAATTAATCTACCAAATTGTTTACCACTATAACATAACTACTACATCTGACAGCTAGTTACTCCTGTTCGTTATGCCTTAGCTTAATTCAGAAAGAAGAGAGAGCCCAGATCTTGGAAGCCCACGCCCGTGCACATTGTGAGCTGCAGCAGTCGGACCACAACAGACGGTGCGCCGCCCCGCCTTCCTCCATACTACAGCACGACGGTGCCGTAATCCGAAGGTGGATCAACCAGTTAGGCAGACGAAAATTTAGTTTGGGCGACGCGACCCAGCCCTCGCTCAGATCTTGGAAGGCCACACCCGGACCACGAAGAGGGTCCTATCCATCAACTGGGTGCGTTTAGGAAACTGCTACCCAATCCCCTAGCTCTCGCTGCCATGGCGACCAGCGACGAAGCCAGCTCTGTTGGTGAGGGCCTGCATCTCCACGCCCACCCCGATTCCCCGAAAAAGCATCTGGCTGGTTGCTGCAAAGCTTGGGCGCGCTTTGGATATCTGTGGCGGGGGATTCTCCGGATGCCGGGAGAGGGCCTCGTCGGCAGTGCGGGAGGCCAGGGGAGACGCGCTCGCAGAAGTGTAGGAGGATGTTGTGGTGACACGTGACCGGCCGTTCCAGGAAGGAGGCAGGTGTGTCGCGGTGGACTCTGGCGGGCCCCCCTGGTCGCATGCGCGTCTAGGATGGCGGCAAGCTCCGGGGTGGCTGCTGGCTGGCAGGAGCTCGTAGCGTCGCCCCGTCCCGTCCTCTGCCTCCCCGGCCCTCAAATCCTCTGTCTCCCCGTTCCTCACGAGGTCGAGCTCGTTTAGGAACCAACTGAACCAAGCAGTTTGACTAAGCGGTGGTAGGGGTCGTAATAACTCGGAAACGCCAGGAGCAAAATCGTCTAATTAGGCAGACGGATTTTTTGGGCGACGAACATCCTCAATCTTTTTAATAGTATAGATATACACGTCAGTATAATGCATGTAACCATTTGTACGTATAAAGTCACTAAGTATTATCAAACATGAAGACTTCTCCTTAGTGAAAGCGTGTTTCCACATTACATGTAATTTGATGTCGTCTGAATATAAAATAACCACCTAATGTTTTTTTACTTCTGCGAGGCTCACCTGTATATATATGGTAGTGATCAATATCGGCAATCGATCAAACTCTCTCTAAGAAATGTCAAAGTTACCTCTCGCACAGAAAATATGTCGTGGGACCAAGGTTATTAATTTTAAAACGATGGATCAGTCTGTCGATCCCCAAAACCCAGATAGCGTTGATATGGTAAGTACCACTAAAACTGAGAGCAATATTTAAACAAATGGCACATAGGAACCACCGGTGAGCTCAAGAATTACAAAATGATTATCAGTCAACTTGGCTGAACCGTAAAAACACGCTATAATTCACATAATATCTAAAATCAGTAACACGTCACAACTATGTTTCATCTGTTTGCTGTTTAATTGTTTCAGAAGCTACGGAAATTACATTTCTTGCCAAAAGTAACACAGACATGATAAAAATCTGAATAAAAAACTGCCTACAGATCATCAAAAAATTAAAAAATGATTAGAGGAAGCAAATCATTCTCACCATTCGGCTCTACTTCTCCTAATTTAAATTGTTATCAAGTACCAGACATTCACGCATCCACGAACATGGCATCCACCAGTAGTACTGTAGGGGTCTCTGCGCATGTTTGCTTAAGAACTGATTATACATAATATTTGCCTCTTAGTTACGAACATGTAAACATTTTGGCTCCATATATGATTCGAAACCCTGATAATAGAAAGTATATAGTATCAGATAATATACATTTCACATTAATAAGCCGCACAATTCAAAGATGGTAGTACAATAGTTGTTGAGTTCAATTTGTATTTTGCCTTCTAATTTATTACCATGTTTTATCAACGCGTCTGAGAGAGGAAGATACGCAAAGTAGTGCTCGACAAACACCGAGCTACTGAATCCTTAAAATATAGTATGATATTGTTTCTAGAATGTCTGCTAAGAAAAGATCAGTGTTGTTATAATAGACAGTCAGGGTAAAGTAAACGTAATACATTGGAAGTTGACAAGAATTTGTTAAATGTAACAACATATAATTCCTTGATGTGGTCATGTGCTAATCGAGCAGGTCTAGGTTACCTGTGTCTTCAGAAACAAAACAAATAAGGGAGCCTCAGCCAACCTGTGTACTCACACCTCACGCTCGCCAGAGTTCCTTGGGCTCGACCGGTGCGGTGTCTGGCCGGCGTCCAAATATAGCGTCGCATCTACAGTTGCTCATTAAAAAAGTTAATCACAGGCTTCCATGAATTAAAAAAACATAGAGAAGAAATATGAAGAAGAGGAATCAGCTCCGGTCCTATGGTAGCCTTGTACTCCCTCCGTCCAACAAAGGATGTCGGAGCCCTCCCGACTTCTAGTTTAATTGGATTTTTGCAAAAACAACCCGAATACATTTAGAATGTTAGAAATTTGGGCTTCAAAATCGAAATTCAAATTGCAATCTTCCCCGTCGATCGACGGGTCCGTCGCCGTCCTGCTGCCCTCGCGCCGCTGGAGGGAAGCAGAGCTCCCGCCGGCCTCCCGCCGGAGCCGGCAGTTCGAGCGCGCGGACGCGCTGGAGATCGCGGACGCACAGGAGGTCGCGGACGAAGAGGTCGTCGGCGAGGAGCTCGAGGACGAGGAGGTCTTCGACGAGGACACGGGAGGCTGGCCGTCCGCCGCCGCTCTGCTGAGGAAGGAGGTCGTCGACGAGGAGGTCTGCGGGCGTACGTGCAGGAGCTCGCGGACGTGAAGGAGCTTCTCCAGCAGCCACCGGAAGGCAGCTTCTCCAACGCCTAGGCATGAGTAGTCTCCACCGGCCGCCGCTCCAGAGCCCCCACCTCAACCCCGAACTCGCTGTCATCCTGTGGCATCCCGCAAAACCACTACTAGAAAATCGCGTTGTTTTTGTGCATTGCATCATCATGACCGCATGCTCATGTCATCATGCCACATTGCATTTGAGCATCGTCATCATCATGCATTTGTTTGTCTGAAACTATTTTCGAAAAAACATATTTTTGTTCTCTAAATACCCCGCCTTTATTTCAAATCCAAAACCCGGGTCTCCGGAATATTTTGCTTTGTCTACCAACGGTTTTCAAAAGCCCCATTTTAAATATTAAAATATTTATTTTATTTTTAGGGGCAGCCGTACCGGACCGATCCGACCCAGTCGGCCACCCCCAGTACAAAAACCAGACTACCCAAATCTTTTCCTACCTACACCTAATCCTACCCAGCCTTTCCCCTTCCTCCACCTCACCCCGGCCACATCACCCCACCCAATAGCCAACCGCCACCTCACCACTTTCCCAACTCCCTCCACTCCCATGCCGCCACATCAGCCAGCCCGGACCCACCCCACTACCTCACCCACACGCACACACACGCAGCCACACACGCCCCAACACCACCTGGCTAGCCCCACCTGCCTCCCCGACCCACTCCCCCTGGACCCGGTCCCACCGACCCCGCCCGGCCCCACCACTCCCCACGCGCCTGTCCCATCTCTCTCTCTTCCTCCCCACCTCCACCTGCTCGTTCCTCCTCCTGAGCGCCCGTGCCCTCCTCTCTGCCTCGATGCGCCGCCTCCCTCCCCCCCGCTCGCTCCTCCTCCTCGCCCCGCCTCGCCGGCCGCCGGGAGTCGCCGCCTCCACCCTGTCCTCCGCCCATCGCCCGGGTCAAGCAGCACCACCGTCGGCCTTCCTCCGTCGCGCCTCTCCCGGCCTTCCCCCTCCCTCTCCCTGCGCGTGCGACCCCGGCTTGGAGCTCCTGCCGCAGCCCCCGAGCTCCATCCTCGGCCCGGACCGCCTCGCCATCGGCGCCTCGAGCCCACCTTCACCAATCGCAGTGCCGCGCCCTTCCTCGCCGCGCCACCCCATCCTCACCGACCCCGCGTCCCCCGAGCTCTCCTCCGTCGCCGCCGAGCCCGGCCCCGCCTGGGCCACGCGGGCCTCCGCGACCTCCTCTGCCGCCGTGTCCTCCGCCGCCCCGGCGCCCTCCCTCGCTCCGTCCCTCTCCTCCCCTTCCTCTGCGTCCTCTCCTCCTTGGCCGGCAGCACCCCGCGACCGGCCTCCGCCCTTTTCCCCTCTGCGGCCGCCCGCTCGGGCCACAGAGGAGGCCCTTGAGCCGTCTGCCTGCACCGGGCACCCGCCTCTCTGGCGCGAGGCCCCGTTTTCCCTTTGGCCTCCGCATCGCCGCCATGTTTCCTCCCCGGTCCACCTCGCCTTCCGATGGCCACGACGGCACCTCTCTTCGTGGGTCCTTGTTGTTCCGTCCTGGTGTTGGCGATGTGGTGTATGTGCAGCGGTGCCCTCAATGCCGAGGTGAGGTCCATGCGCTACAGATGCTCTCGGCTCCTCTATGACCAACGCTAGCAACGCTATCTCAAGTGGTGACCGTGTGGCATGAATGTACCACAAGGGCACCTACAGATCGGACCGACAAGGCACTCCAAGTCTGGCTATGTTCGGAGAAACTAGGATAACAAGATTTTCCTCACCGACAAGACCGGCTCGATGCCGATGGTTCTTAGGGATGTACATGGTGCCACCCGAAGGTCCTCGACGCTTGAAGAAGTATCAAGGGGTTTCGAGAAGCCACGCAAGATCTTCTTCACGAACACCGAGCTCTTCCCCGGAACCCGAAGGCCGTTCCCCCCGGACCGCCATGATCTTCCTCTCGGATCCGAGGACACCGAGACCCTGGTGCGACAAGTACTCCTTCCCGGACGCCAAGTTCGCCGAGAGCCCGGATGCCAAGGTCACCGACACGGAACGACAAGACCTCCTTCCCGCACCGATGCCGACGGCGTCTCACGCCAAGTTCTTCTTCCCGAACGCCAAGACCGACCCGATACGAGGACCCGACAAGATCTTCGTGACGACAAGATCGGCACCGACCAGGGCGGATCCGATGTGCCCCGACGCCGAACCAAGTCCTTCTTCGCGGAACGCCAAGATCTATGCTGTTATCCGAGAACGATTCCGCCGAGACCGAACCCCAGATCCGGACCCTGAGGCCGACCCCGAACCCCTCGAAGCCCAAGTTCGTCGAACCCTAATGTGATTCCCTATCCGAGACCCCATTATTTTTATAATATGAAATTATCAACTGATGCATATTAAATTGTTCATGCATGCATACTTGTTTGTGGTTTGGGGGCATTATGCCGATTCACCTCGTAATTAAATATGGAGACCATATGCGGACATTCTAGTCTCATATGGGTTCCATTTAAATTTGTGTAGCAAACCGGTGCCATCTTTTGCCTTGTTAAGACAACATTTAAATTGCGGGTATCTAAACAACTTGAACCACTTAAATATTTGCCGGGGCCCCGGTTCCGCTTAATATTGCCTAATTACATCGCACCTTTGCCATGCCATACATCATACATGCATCATGCCCGATCTTCTGTCGTAGTATTAAATAGTGCATCCGGTGTTTCTTCTAGTGTTTTGGTTCTTCGCGGATAAGGCCGTTGAGTTGATGCGAGTGTCGACCCGATCTTCGGATGAACCTTCAGCAATGTTTTTCAGGCGAGCATTCTCCCCCTTTCTACCTATCTTACTTTTATAGTCTTTATTTCCTCCTGTTGACCTATTGCTATCTGTGTTGCGATGCTCTAGTTTTCGTACCCGTGATATCCCTTGCAGCCTTATATTGCCTTGGACACATCCCATTACCTGTTGTTTGGTAGATAGTTGGACTTGCGCGTCGTAGTCGCTTGCTCAAGTGCTGTTGCATGTCGTCAAGTACCGCAGTGGTTGGAGTGTGGCCGCATGTTTAATGTTGGAGATGATCTTGGCTTTAATTATTGTTTAATAACTAAAATTGAAAGTAGGTAAATGCAGAGGCACCGGTGGGTAATAGACAATATTTGGTTTTTAACCGCTCACTGGTGTCCCGTAGGACCCCGAGTTCTTGACACCTGTTCCGAGATCGAGCGCGCTAACCACAGGTGGGGTGTGTGGGCACCCCCATCGATTAGTACCTGATTTCAAAGTATTTTACTGGAGGCCACAAAGTAGTTTGAGGCTTTATTACTATTCTGTACTTATGCCATGCTTTACTGCTTAATTTAAAATTGTGCGAGGTACTGCACCTGTACTGTTTAGGATTGCGGGAGTGTTTTCGCGGTATCGACAAGCCCAGTCACACTTTCGGGTTCCCAGTCGTTTACAGCCACTGACGCAAACCCTGAGTCCGTCTCGGAGACCGGCCGACTTCGTTGCGGGTAGCTTAGTTGGGTGGCCCCCATGTACTTGCTTTGGATCTGGGAAACGTCATGACTTAGGCCCCGCCGACATACTGATGGGTGTATGTTAACCGATCTGGCAAAAAGGGTCGAAGTGCGTGTGGATACTTTGGTGCACCCCTGCAGGGTTAAATCTTTTCGAAAAGCCGTGTTCGCGGTTATGGACGACTTGGAGCACAGTTCTCGATCATAGACAACTATAACTAAAATTTACTGTTATAATTTGACTTGTATCCGATATGACTAGTAAACAGCTCCACTGCAACGGAATGGCTAAATAAAAGTACCAACAACTGCTGGGTTTTGGGATATCTCATGTTAATTGTATCTGACTAGTAAGTGTTGCAACTACAACGGAATGGTTAACTAAATCTGCCCACTGCTTATTATATCAGGATGACTCATGCTATCTATATTTGACTAGTAATTACCGCAACTATAACGGAATAAATAAAACTGCCAACCGTGTGAGTTACTCGGTTGACTTCCTCGTTTGGTATCGAGGGGGAAATACCAGGATGGGTATGCTTGGTGATAGTATTAGGGTGGTTCCGAATAGGTCTTTCTTATCCCTCTCTGATAGCCGACAGTTATATTGAGTCTCTATAGGTTGTTAGTGCATGCTGCGCTGCCGCTTCAGTCCACCATACCTATGTAGGCGAGGACCGCCGAATTCTAGTCTCGTCGTGTACTGGCCTCAGTACTGACCGCTCTTTTTTTCCTTTGCCCTTTGTCGGCATCCCTTTTGTTTAAGCAGGTTTGAAATCGACGTCGTTAGCAGGGTTATCCTTCCGGCTTGGCCTGGGCAGGGTTATGGACGCCATTGGTTATTCTTCAGGGCTCTTAGCTCAATTTGCATCTTGTCCATACTCGGACGCTATATCGTTTTCCAGGTGATTTGGATCTTTGTACTGTACATCTGTATTCTTGACTCTTTGAGTCGCTGTTGTATATATCTGTTTTGTGGGTTCCATCGAGGACTATTGTGTAATGATATTACTTCGTTTTCCACCCGCACGCAAGTGCCTGGTGGGCACCTTTGAATCGTTTCTATGCAGGTTTAGCGGGAAGCGCTGAAACTTGCATAGGGCCGATTCTGAGGGTGTTACACATCCTCGACATCCTCCCCTGCTCTGCTTCGTTGTGCCGCAGCTCCTGAAGAACCGTGTGCACGAAGGTCACCTCCTACAGAAAATTCAGTTTCAGTCACTTCCTACAGAAAATTCATCAGTCACTAAATTCAGTTTCAGTGCTAGTCATCCTAGCTAGGAAATTGAACCGTGCCGCTATGACACACTGTCAGATGCAACATTTACTTTGAAAATTCATACAAGCTACTGAAATTTACCATGTGCTTGTGTGTGTACCTGTGTGTACCTGTGTAATGACTACATTATTCAAATTCTGTCCATGAATTTAATGAGATGCATTTACTTAAACTAAGATGTAAGTAAATGGGTCCTACATTCTATAAGGGAAACAATAACATGGAGAAGCAGCCAGACTAAACCTGAAGCCATTTTTCCAAAGATGCGCTACAGTTTTCCTGCATTAGTATCACAATGTGCAAAGTTCAGTATAGTTTATTGACAGTGCTTAAGAGTCATCTTAATGTCTGATACAGACACTTGAAATTAAGGAGCAAGAGATCATCATGACTAATCAAGGCAGTTTAAATTCGAGGATTTTTTTCCACCCTCAGGCTTATTCCCAAATCTTTTCTTATCTTTACAACTGGGAGCTAATATCATGGCAACAATTCACAGAACATGGTTACAGATCACTGGTAATAAAGCAAGCAAATTTCGTTCCACCCTCAGGCTCAATCCCAAATCTTTTCTGTAGAATTCTTCTACTGTACCTATCCCTAGAAATTCAAGAAAATTCTGTAGAATTCTTCTACTCCTAAACCTAGACTGACTAGAAATTAAAGAATCCAAGAAGAATTGAAGGTACAGAGAGGCGGACAATTCTTACCAACGAGGTCGAGCTCGAGCCAGGTCGTTGACATCGCCTCAGCGTGAAAGAGAGGGAGGGAATCAAGCTTGGAGCTTTCTGCCACGGAGC
Organism: Avena sativa; assembly: GCA_916181665.1. NCBI lineage: Eukaryota > Viridiplantae > Streptophyta > Magnoliopsida > Poales > Poaceae > Avena > Avena sativa. The sequence continues at coordinate 418,526,159 of OV702289.1, read as the reverse complement.
AGTGTGTTGAGGTATCATCAGTCCATGCAAGCAAAACATGGTAAATCTGTCAAATGGAAAATGCTTACTGAAATTTAGAGTTCAGAGTATTATGAACAAAATAGAGCCAAAATGGTCATATAGCTTGTCATAATTCTCTCCTGGAGTATTAAATGTTACATAGATCATTTTTCTGAATGAGCTGCAGTACATAGGTTACTCCATATTTCTGAATGTTAAATATTACTGTGATTTTATAATTTTCCTTACTTATTTCATTTTAAGAATCTCAGTATCTATAATCGTTTCTTGAGCCATCTCTATCTCAAGTTCTCGGAGTACAAGATAACATACATACATGCAGCCATGCACTTGCAATGCCTGGCACTACCACTACTAGCAAAATAATGACACAATTATATTTTTATGATGCATCTCTGTAGGATAAGAACATCAACAATTCTAGACTTATTTGCTATTATGGAGTAGCCCTTTTGCTGCACTATTTATTCAATTTAGTTACTCCAGAAAACTCTTAAACTGATGGATACCTAGCTTTGCTATTAATAAGCAAGATGAGTTTACACTAACTTTAACATGCTAAATATTCATACTGGAGTACTTGGAGTACCATCAAATTTTGCTGCGATTTCTGTTGAATTTCCGGAGTTAGAGAAATGTCCATTATTACTTGGATGATGAAGTGGAAAATCAGCTCCCTGTATACATATTTGTGTGTGATATGATCATAGCAGAGATGATTTGTTGCTACTGTTAGTGATAGCCAAACATGAAAATTGCTTAAAGATGTTTTCCTACTCATTTGTACTGTAACTAGTCCACTGATGTAATGATGTCAATTTAGTTTTAGGTTTAACACCTCCAGAACACCTACATATAAGCATGGAGCTTTCCTACTTCACAGACAGTGAGAACACCTAAAGAATTTAACAGCAAGTTTAGGTCTATAATTGCCAGCAACATTAACTGTAGGAATTGAGTACCCCATTATCAACTGTAGAAATGCAATGCACGAGATGTGGCCAGAATACAACAAAAAAAGCATCCAGATGTTGAACACATGATTTTGTAACATCGCAATCATTCAGGGAGAAATCAAAACTATACTAGCAACTGCAATGTTTGCTTGTTCTCATAGACGCTGTTATTTACTGCATACACATTCAATCGGAGAAAAATAGAATTTTAGAAAGAACGGAGGGGGGAGAACAGGGACCTCACTTGGGAGCAGCAGCAGCTTGGAGTGGTGGCCGGCGGGAGCAGCACCGGGAAGAGGCCGGCGGCAAGAGCAGGTTGCCCGGAAGCAGAACCACGTCGAGGGAACGGTCGCCGGAGGCGGCAGAAGCTCCGGCCGGACTGCCCAGCAGCAGCCAAGGCAGGCGCACCACCAGGCCGTCCTCTGTGCCTACAAGCCACCAAAACGGCGCCACGGTGATATGCTCCCGCCGGTAGGCCGCGGTCACGCGTCGTCACCGGCGAGCTCACCCGTCAAGTAGTGCCGCTTCGATCTACAGCCGTGGAGGAGGACGTCTTGCCGGAGCTGGGGAAGGAGGAGGAGGAGGGCACGCCGGAGCTCCGGAAGGCCACCACCACTGAAAATCTAGCAGCGCTCTACATATTCGGCCGCCGGAGGGGGGGAAAATCACGCCTTGAACTTGAGGACGAAGTGGACGTGCGCGGGAGGAAGAGGAAGGCGGCGACCACGCATGATAGGAAAAGGGAGGCAGCAACGCGCAGGGGAAGTAAGGCGGCGACAGCATGGGGCGGGAGGGGGTGGTGGAGCACGGCGGTGGGCGGAGCAGAGAAGAGAGCGGCGAAGAGGGGAGACAGCGAGGAAGAGGGGCAAACAACCTCGGTGTTTGTCGTGGATTTGCCAAGGATTATTTTGCAAAATAACCCGTCCGACATCCTTTTATGGACGGAGGAAGTAATTTTTTTTTTGAGAAAATGCAATAGACTATTGCGTTTCATTTCATTGAAAAGGTAGAGTTCAGATATACAATCCTCCTAGGAGGCTACAACAAAGCTGAAAAATACAACCCAGTGCACGTCCCACCGTCCCACGTTGTTGGTGTGATATCTCTCAGCCCTTTGCCTCCAGCAGCGATCCACAGCTGAGCTTCTGCCTTGATCTTGGACAAGAGGGACCTCGCGGAGGGCTGGCCCTGTCGAACACGCAGTCATTCCGATGCTTCCAGATCATCCAGGCAGTGAGCAGCGTGGTGGTGGCCAGTCCTTTGCGCATGGGCTTCGACAGGCTCGAGTGAGTGTCAGACCACCAGTCCGTCAGCGAGGCCTCGTCACTCGGTGGCTGGCAAGGCATCCTCAGCCATGTCCGTACATCATGCCAAACTTGCCGAGAGAAGGGGCAGCTGACGGTGAGGTGCACCATAGTCTCGGGCTCCTGGTCGCAGAGCACGCACTTGTCATGGTGCTGTAGTCCGCGCCGCGCGAGGCGCTCGGCAGTCCAGCAACGGTCCAAGGTGGCGAGCCATAGGAAGAACTTGACACGCGGTGGTGCCCAAGTGCGCCAGATGAGCTTGCAGCTCTGGGAGAGCATCGATCCGTGAAACAGGGCCTTGTAGCAAGATTGAGCCGAGTAGATTCCGGTCAGCGTCCACTTCCAGATGAGCTGGTTGCGCTCGGTGCCAAGCTCCGTGTGCTCATGGCATGTCAGAGCTGGAGGTACTGCCCAATCTCCGTTAGCCCAACCACACCCTGGATGTCTCTAGCCCAGCGGTTCGCGGCTAATCCATCAGCCACGGTCCTGGTCTTCCGCTGCCTCTGGGGGATGCAATCATAGAGCTGCGGCGCGAATTCGTGGACGACACGGCCACCAATCCATCTGTCCTCCCAAAACAGGGCAGAATGCCCGTCGCCGATGGCCATTGTGGTCGACGTGAAGAAGATAGCTCGCTCTGCCGCCGAGAACTGCAGGTCGAGGCCCAGCCATGGGCGGTTGCCATCCGTGCGAGAGAACCATTGCCATCGCAACCTCAGCGCGAGGCCAGTGCGCGCAAGTCTGGCACGCCTAGGCCACCAAGCAAGGTTGGTCGACATACTCGGTCCCACTTGACGTGGCAGCTACCACCCTTAGCCTCCTTGCGACCCTCCCACAGAAACCCCCGCTCAATCCTGTGCAGTTGCTTGATGATTTTCTTAGCCTTGTAATGGTTGCTGAACTTTTTGCTCACATAATATGAATTATTAAATCATGGCTCAAGAAGACACAAACTGAAACATCCACAGTACATAATCCCATGTGTAAGCTTAGGATGCTTCTTGGTGCCCAGAGGAGCTGGCAGAGAATACGGAAATGCAATCTCTCTGAGAGCATACCTCACATAATCGTACAACTTCCGGCAAACAACTATGAACATGCTGATTGCTATGATGGCAAACTCTTTGTGTAGCTTGAAGATGCATTAACCTGCGCCATGGTAAAAACAAAGCCAGTCATGCGCTTCATATCCGCTCCCACATTTTGTATTCCAAATTCCTAATGCAAGACAGGTTAAGGATATAAAAATTCAAAACATGAAATTTAAACCTGGATTCACCATGTATCGTTGTGTGACAATAACGCAGGAAAAAACCATTTGTGGAAGTGCAAATGTAAACAGCAAACCAGTTCGCTAGTTAAAAGATAAAGTCGGTATTCAATAGCACAAACACTATAGTTTACTACTGCCATCTTTTCGATTTAAATAGAGCACCACCTACATGGAAGAAGATGATAATTATAGTGGCATATTTTGTTGAACTAATTTAAAGTAAGATTCTATTCAGATCCAGATGTTAAGGCAGCTCCATACATGGCAATGAGAATTAAAATTAGTTAACCTAGTCTTTTATCTGTAATATTGACCTTTCAAACTAAAAGTGAGATGATCAGGGCTGGTTTGATGCCTTGGATAGTTCTTCTACCATGGAGGTTACCAAAGGTTCATTCTGGACTATTTATTTACCTCCATTTGTTAGCCCAACCATGTTGGTGTCTTGATGAATGAAATAGGCAACTGCTCGGCCAGGAAGTGAGATGAGTTGCTTTTCCATGACCATTGGTGACATCCAAATTCCACAAGTCAGTGATGTATTAATGTGTCCACCGAGGGCTTATTTCCCTCTAAAAATCTGACATACGTTGCACACTCTGCTTTGGCAAGAAGAAATTAAGAAGCAATAAATAAAATATTTTGCTTAGTAGTCATACTAATTTACGGGAGAAGAAATTTCTCCTTGCCGATTGCTAAAAAAACAAGGAAACTCAGTCACACCTGAAATCTTAGGGCATACGTAGATGCGAAAGAAAAGCTAGATGACCAGAAAAAATAGAGAACAAAGGAGAGGAGAGTTAACCTCACTGATAGGGTTAGGAGGGGATCGCCGCGACCAGGATTGGGTTCAGTGGCAGTAGATTACTCAAACAGGGTAGCGACGCTTCTCCTCTGAGCTCCCTTTCCCCTTGCTGTCCCTCCCCGTACCTTGCAGCGCTAGGTGGTGGTCGAGATGCAGACCCCATGGTCCGCTCCTCCCGTGGATCGAGATGTGGGAAGGGTGCCCCGCCCATTGATCGAGATGAGGAACGGGTAGGCATCGCTTCCGCCTCTCAAGCCCCCCATGGCCACGGCCCGTCATGCCTCGAGCTCCTCAGGCGTCCAGTGCACCAGCGGTGATGACGACGGCCGCGACCCAGATTCGCTCGCAAGTGGCGTTCAGAGAGAAAGGGGAAGGCGTGCTGGTTCCCTCCCTCGACCTCACGAGTGGGACTGCTGCGGCCGCGCCAGGCCGTCGGGATGGTTCTGCCGTAGTCGAGTAGGTGGAACGGCGAGCTGGAGAAGCTCGGGGCGGCGCAGCCATGGAATCGTTTTGGGAATTTTTTCTTCGCTTGCAAACAGCGGACGGGTATGTTTGACTTTGCGGTGGCAGTCCCAGTAATATTACTGAACAGTTAGGATCAAAAGAGTCAAAGCAGGGCAGCCGGAAATTTAGGGGTGACGAACGTCCTCAATCTTCTTTTTAATAGTACTAGCACAAATCCCGTGCGCTACTACAGCATCAGTGTGCCACATTAAATTAAATGAAAAATGTTTCATAAATTCAAATTCATACGCAATGGAATCCGGATGACATGTAGTCCTACTCTATGATCAGCAAGCAATTGACGCCAGATGCATCACCATTCATCCTATGGATCAGTAGACTCTCGGTGCACTTCAGGCAGGTGGATATGATTGTGGTATGCCTCACTCCTAATATGCCTATGCGTAATCACCCTGTAGTTCTCGCAGTGTTCCAAAAGGAATGGAGTGGAGTGTACACATCATTGAAGAATCAAAGAGATTCAGTTTGAACCTCAAGATGATACACAAATTTACTCCAATTTTCCATCAAGATTCAGTGAACCATTGCCCTTTTGTCGATCTTTCACCATATTAAGAGCAGCCAACATAAACAACTATCGATCACGTTTTGCTTTCTTGCCGGAAAAGGGAAATTGTATTTCAACTACACTATTCAAAGAAAATACAATTGAAGAATTCTTAAGAAGAGTTGGACTAGACTAAAACAGAAAGACACCAAGTTCAACCATTGTTCCATCTAGATTTAGCAAAGTACCGTTCCATTCTTGAAGTTTTCACCATATTAAACTGCCCAAACTTAAGAAGCTAGTGCACATCCATTTGCAGATAAACGATCTAGTTTTTTGATTGGGTTGTGAGCATGCAAGAAATTTAAAATCTATGTTGCCGTAGAAATTACTCATAAATCGAATAGTACGGAAGAATGAACCAAATACTCTCTCCGTCCAGAAATAACTGACTTAGATTTGTGTAGATTCGAATGCATCTAGATATTCAAATTCAAATCACTTATTTCTGTACGGAGGGAGTACTAATTTTGAAGTTTTTATGGAACTCTGCACATGCATCAAGTATGTGACTTTTAATTTTCTTGGCCACGCCAACTTAACTCGGCAAAGAATATTAATTAGACCACAAAAAATAGATGATGCAGAGAGGAAGGGGAACAATCATGCATCTACAACATTGTGGAAGGCCTTAGAAGATTACAGAATGGTCTTCTCAAGCACAAACTCTCTCTCTCTATCTTATCCACTCACGACCGCAGCTCCTCGTCCTTTTCGTTTCTCTTGGTTAACTGCAGCACAACAGTTAGCACCACACCAGGTCACGGGCTGAGACAGATGACTGCACAGCGCAGCTGGTTCTCTAGCCAGATGACGTTGATGCTGGAACACGGGAACGGGGAGGGGAGGGAGATGGAGATCAAGCTCGTGCCGTCGGGCAGTCGTTTCCGTCAGCAGTTGGGTATTCATGGAACTTTTCAGATGCTTCGCTCGGGGAAATTCAGAGCCTTTGCTAGGCGAAGTTCAAAGGCAGTGGTCATCGAGGCTTCAAGCGGCGATCTGCTACGGGGATGTCCTTGCGCGGGCGGAGCAAAGCAGATGAGGCCTATGGCGGCACTCAAAGTGCAGGCTAGGGGCGTCACGCGTGGAGTAGGATTGGGGTGGCACTTGTGTAGCAGGAAGAGTTGAGGGGCGCGTGTAGAGCAGAGGTGTCACGCGTTCGCAACATAAGCGGGGAGCTGCGTCGTCGCACGGCCCGCATCCTTGTGGCGGCGTCAGCGACTGCGATTCCTGGCACGGAGGCATGACCTAGCGCGGCGTGCAGCAGGGACCTCCGGCGCGGCCTCCCGCTGAGCGGCGGCGCCCTCTTGCGCCAGCGCGGCCCCTCGCCGGCGGCGCGGCCTGCACCAGTGCCTGGCATGTTCTCGGTGGCGGGGAGGAAAGACTGATGGCGCTGGAGGGAGATGGGCGGTGGCGATGGTGAAAGGGGATGGGATTTGAGCTCGAACTCTCCTCCAAGCTCCGTCGTCATGTACTCCTGCGCGGATCTAGTCGGTGGCGGCCGCTCTCATCCTGGCCGCCACGACGGCCTCTCTGCACGACCGCTCGCCATCGCTGTTGTTCCGTTCCCTCGAGGAAGGACGCGTCTGTTTGACTTTGCGTTGGCGGGCCTGTTATTTGACCAAACTACCAAGGGCAAAACGGACAAAACAAAGGCAGACGGAAAAACGACGAACGCCCTCAATCTTTTTAATAGTATAGACTACAGCAATACCCATACGTTGCTATGGGATAAAGAGGCATACTATATACTATAGACTTAAGTCTGCTAGAAATGAAGCATTATGAGTCCATGTGGAGTATGTCTCTATAGCTTGTGAATCCAAAGACCATGTGAGAATATGTGTCTATGGCTTGCAAATATGGACCAGCTCAAAGAAAATAAAGAATTAGTCAAAACCTACCTTAGAAAAAAACAACAAATGTAGTTAAAAATCTCCAGCATACGCACAATATATATGAATGTCCAGGCACTTGCGCTGCGACCTTGCGCTGAAAATGTCACTACGAACTTCTTACTTTGCACCACATTCAACAGTGGTACGAACGGTGCGGACAGGCAAATCCATTTTTATATGTGAGAGAGTCCTTGTTCCATACCAGCATCTTATAGGGGGAATCAAATTATTACATTGAAGTTGAATTTATTTGTTACTAAGTACTCCCTCCGTTTCAAAATATTAGATGTTTTAGTTTTGTGAAACGAGTGCATCTAGACCCCTTTTAGTGTATAGGTTCACGTGAACTATACACTAAAAGGGGTCTAGATACAATACTTTCACAAAGCTAAAACAACTTATATTTTAAAATGGAGGGAGTATATAATACCATCTGGTAATTTGATCTGTATTTGGATTTTACAAGGATTTGTGAAATAAATCCATCCAAGTAATAGATTGGAGAAAATAGGAGTTCTATCAGTCTGCTTTGGTGAAATTCTATTTTATTTAGACAGTTGATGACAAAGAAGAAGAGAGTGAGATGAGATATAACATCTCTCAAAAGTCATGTTTCCTATCGGTGGTGGATGCATGATTCTTTAAGCATGGTTTAAAGGACCGAGTGTGCAACTATATATGAAGAGATGGTCTACGCTGGAGTATGTATCAGTTATACGGCATTTATCAACTGTCACCGATAGAATTGTCAATCCGAGTACAATTACATAAGTGAGAAAATTGAGAACATATTTTTCCTTGGAGACTATGACTCATACAAATCGTCCGTAGATGTATTACAGAAATGAGTAATGCTACAGTTACGAAGGGATATTTACGGACTGGTTTTACGGGATGACGTGCCAATACAGGATTTGTATAGCAATTTATCACTTCTCGTGATTTCAGGTCTGGAAACCACCCACGCATAAGCACGTCAGTCCATAGATTTCGATTCCGTAAGATTCATACGTAGGTTTAGGATTTCCGTACAGAAATGCACAAAATGTACGCATGTTTCTTACATGTATACAAGATCAGCTCATCCTTGAATAAATTGTTCGACATAATGAAACATGATGAACAGAAAAAGTTCAGAGGCCGAACAAGAAACACTTTAGCAGTTACCTATAGAGGACACTGGGACCAAGACGAGTCCATGTTGCCGTTGCCGTTGCCGTTGCCAGTAGTGAGGTTCAAGAAGATGGGAAGGGGAACAACCTTGTCGGTTAGGCGCTCCAGCCACAGACAATGAGGTCCCCACCACGCCATGTCTCGTCATCCAGCTTGCTGCAGCGCTACGAGGCTATTCTGGAAGGCCAATCAGACGTGACCTCTTCAAAGTCGTCCACACCGCTGCTGTCCTGTAGGTGTTGTAGAGGACCAGGCACACCTAGCACAGGCGTTCCACGTCCCTGAGGAAGAAGCTTCCCTAAGGAAGAAGCTGGACACCCTGTTCGACTCCGACGCCGTAATCTCTGCAGTTCTCGTTAAATGAAAGAACGAGTCAAAATAAAATGACAAAGAATGGACCGTCAGCTATAAATGACAAAGAACGAATCATAATTAAGATGAGCTATAAGTTTGTTGGAATGGTGGGCCATTTCCTTCAAATATATCTCATAGTTCTGTGATAATGTATAAAATCCATCTGCTTTGTATTAAGCATGCCAGAATATACATTTATATATTTCATCTCTTAGCAAACTTGTACGGAAAATTGGACAATCTGACAGCAATTTGTTGATCATCCGGGCAAACCAGTGTACATGTTTTAGTTATATAGTAGAAATTGAGGAATATAAATATCTACATTGTTCAGATTTGGGGAAGCAAACGTTTTCCCTTTAACTGAATTAACCAATTGCATTTATCCAACCTCTTGCCACATAAGGCATACTAATGCTTGCAATTGAAGAAGGTAACCCTTACAAGAAAGCACAAACTACTATTTACCTTACGAGGATTTCTTGAGTACAGTTAGTCTTTAGCTGGTGCTAGTGTACAACGATCAGCTACACAGTACAGACATCGCAGCCTCAGCTTTCCCAAGGTGATGCTCGCGTATAGGGACACCAAGCGTCAGCGAGGAACTTTGGTAGTCTTGTTCGTCCGTCGAGCAGCGCTTCCAGCTGGTGTCGCACGTCCCGCATGCACACCTGTTCGGGCACACACCCTCAGCTTAAATTCGACGAGATTCATCGGTCTGGTCGAGTAGGCGAGTGACTGTAAAGATGGCGGACGAATTGTCGCATGGCTGCGCAGAGCTCGTTGGATGCGCGCGCGACTTGTCGCATGGCCGTGGAGGTCATCCCGGAGCGCGGCGAGCGGATTTGGCAGCTCCCAGATCATGTGTGTCGTCGAGGCAGCGGGGTCTATGTGTGCAGGAGCAGGCCACACACGACGCAGCCGCTGCGTCGCCTGCCTCGTGGAGCAGAGCACGCCTGTGCTTGGTTGACCGAGGGCAAGGGCCCTCGAACCCACCAACTGGCTTTCAAATCGAGAGGGGCTTGTTGATCTCGAGAGCGCGGAGCTGTTCCCGTGCCGGTAAAAGAGGAGTGGGTTTTGAGGCAGACGCCGGCGGTGATCTGGACGGTGGTCGCCTCGGGGCCAAAGGAGGAAGAGGGGATCGCCCCAGCAACGGCTGCTCGATTCAGCGGTGATGGGATCGAGAGCCAGAGGAGGGAGGGAATCGGGTGGACGCGAGTGGATAGCGGGTTGTAGTACTTTGCAGTGGCAACAGTTGTTATTTCTTCAAACTACGAAGGGTAAAAACGTCCAGTAAAAGCCGGACGGAAAATCCTGTAAGACAACCTACCCTAAGAGGTATAATAAGAGCTGGCTATAAGGATTAAAATATTATTTTCTTTGCTAGTTGGAAGAGAGAGAGAATAGGAGAGAGAAGAAGAGTGGGCTCTCATGCAAGAGCCAGCTCTAGCACGTGCTCCTAGGCACTTTGACAGAGTGAAAGGTGAGTCATGTAGTGCTAAAATAGTATATTTTTATAGCTCACTATTATACATGCTAGCTCTAAGTTGCTATAGATGACATGGCACTTGGCTTATAGCCAGCAGCTGGCTATACTATTGTCCTTGTTCTAAGCAAAATTATAGTATAGACTAGCTGATAGATATAGATAGATAGATAGACTAGAAGACTTGGAGGGCAAGAAGCCTAATAGAGAGAGAATTGGATTACAATATTGAACTATCAAATATGTCGAGCCGTAAGTATAGATTGTATTAATATTGCAAGAGATGATTACATCGTGTGCACTTAGGCTATTATATAGTACTAGAAGACTTAGAGGGCAAGAAGACTATAGAGATAAAATTGGATTACAAACTTAAACTACCAAATATATCTAGCCGTAACATACTCCAACAGCAGGAAGGACAACGGTCTTTCACACGAGAAAGTTCTTGCTTGTGAGATTCTCTTGCACCGACTGGCTGAGAGGATTCTTAGCAGCCGCATCTGACGAGGTCGAGGTTGTCATGGGTGAAGAGGAGTTATCCAGTAGATAGATGTGTTTGAGAAGAAAATGGACTCTGATGCCATATCAAACTGGGTGGAACGTGTGTCTCTGGTAGGGATGTTTGTGTGTTAATATAGTCGAAGACAGATTACAAGATAATGATTGATTTGGTTGGAATATGCTGCTAAGGAATCTATACAAAACAGTTATCTAACTAAGGCAATATCCAACAATTATATCCTGTACAACTCATGGCACAGCATATGCACACACACGCGGTGGCGGTGCTAGCACGTACACGCACACAACACAATGTTTAACATCGACGTCGGCCTTACCGCGACTCTTGAAAGACTACACGAATGACTTGGCCGCACGAGCGATCGGTCTGGGAAACAAGGATCGCCTGGTCTGCTCGTCTTCCAGGGTGGGCCGTTTGCAGTGGCGCAGCGTGCTGTCAGCCTGTCACACTTTTGGCCAGCGCGCTTCGGCTTGCGCCGCTAGAGTAGCATCGGCACCTCGGTGATCTGCCATTTGCTGGACATGCGCAGCGCGGCCTTCATCTTCATTTGTGACTTTTCTAGCCTCTTCTTGTTTTTTAATCAAAAGCACAAAGTGCCCGACTTTAAATTAACAAAGCCCATACGGCCAAGGTTTACATAGTGCTGAAGAACAGCTTACAAGACAAAGACAAACAAGCAGAGAAATACAAAGATAAAGCCTAGCTTGAAGTGAAGCCCTGGACACGCCCACGAGTTACCTGGAGAGGAAAAGGAGTTGGAGAGGACGCCACAGAGGAAGCCCATGCCGCCGTCGACAACCGGGGCCAACCATGTCGATCATCTGTTCCACCTCTAGAGAAAGCACCTTGCTTTCTCGCCTTGGATCAGAAGGCACCGTACCGTCGAGAGGTGGAAACGCTCACCCTGAGCACACATGGACAATCACATGTTGCCTGGGAGGGATTTGAGCATTGCGCCTCGTCAAGCCGCCATCCACGAACATCACCGCCGCTCACAGCACCACCCAGCGAGCGAGACGCAAAACTGTCGGAGAAGAGCGCCACCAAAGATGCTGTGAAGAATGTTGATAGAGTACGGTGTAGCCTCATCGGCTCAAATCAGAGGAAGGCTGCCAGAGAGGAGACCCTTCTCCTCTCGCCCAGGATCGAGGGTGCCACCGCCGGCAAGCATGACCTGCAAGGACACGGAGCGCGATCACACCACACCACAACACCAGGAGAGCAACCACTACACTAGTAGAAAACGGACCTTTGGTCTAGGGTATTAGTCCTGGTTCTGCTATAAACCGGGACTAATGCCACGGTCCCAACGGCTCTATTTGGCCACAGGGGGCGGCAGACACTAGTCCCGGTTCGAACGGACCCTTTAGTCCCGGTTCGTATAACAAACTGGGACTAAAGGGTCTGGCGTAACAAACCGGGACTAAAGGGTGTCCGGCAGGCTGGGTCCAACGCCAGACCCTTTAGTCCCAGTTTGTTATACGAACCGGGACTAAAGGGTGTCAGGCAGGCTGGGTCCAATGCCAGACCCTTTAGTCCCAGGTTGTTATATGAACTGGGACTAAAGGTGGACCTTTAGTCCCAGTTCTAGACACGAACCGGGACTAAAGGCCTGGCTATATCTTCTTCCCCCACCTGCCCGAGCCACCATTTCAAGCTAGTGGCTCCTCTCTCTTTCTTGCTTCAAGCTTGAGTTCATGCCCAATTTTTTCTCAAGATTTGTCAACATTTTGTGGTGCTTCATTTATCCAAAGGTTCTAAAAGGTGAGCAACTTCATCCTTCCAACTCTCATTGCTATATTAGCTCATTTCATGCTCTATCTTGTAGATTTGTGGATTTAGTTTGGTAGTAATTTTTGCAATGATAACACGAGATCGATGTTTAGATTCTATCTATATTGTATTAATGTAATGAGCTGTAACGCCCCAGTTTTAGTTAATCTTATATTAGGGTTTGTTTATGTATTCATGAGCATCATCTTTTAAAAGTGCATCTAAAGAAAAGAATGCAAAACCCTAAAACCCTAACTATTTACCCCTCTCTCTAAAACCTAATCAAAATGGTTTTGAATATTGAAAACCACCAAAAATGTGGAGCCCAAACAGTATAGAGGGCCCCCAAGTGTTTCAAAATTTGTTTGTAATCATCTGGTATTTTTGGAAGATTCAAATCAGAAAAGGATTTGGAAATACAAACTCAAGTGAGAAAACAGAAAAAAGGAAAAGGTTTTAGCTAAAAAAAACAGCAGCAGCAGTAGTCCAGGCCAGCCCATCTCTCCTCTCCCCTCCGCTTTCCGCCCGTGTACCCGCAGCCGGCCCAGCCAGGCCATCCTCGGCCCAGTACCTCTTCGACGTCTGTTTCTTTTCTTCTTCCTCGCGACACAGAGAGAGCGAAGCTGCTCGCTGGCGCGTCGGCCGCCGCTCGATACCGCGGCTCGCCAAGATCCCCGTCACCGCCTGGAGCTGGATAAGAACCGTGCCGCACATCTCTCTCTCCCTATGGTCTTATCCCCTCCCCGTGCATTCTCTCTCGCTCTTTCTCTCTGAGGCCGAACCCTAGCTCGCCGGCAACCGCCAGTTCCCGCCGTCTCCGTCCACCTCCCGCCCATTCGAGAGCACCACCGGAACCACTACCGTCTCCTCGTTCTTCCAATACAAGAGCCTCAGCCGGATAATTCCCCAATCGCCTCAATCGCGACCTCCCTCCCCGACTCTGGACGCCGTGTTCGTCATTGATTCCGGCACCTCCCGACCCCTTCCAGCCCAGTTGGCAACCGCGTCGCGTCAAGGGTAAGTTGGTGGTCCTCCTGGACCCTTTCCTCCCTCCTCTCCCTCTCTGGTTGGCTCTAGCCTCGAGCGCCGCCGTGCGGCCTCCGCTCCGGTCATCACCGGCGAGCTTCCCGGCCATCCTAGGCACTCGCATCGCCCTAGTTAGTTCGCCCTCGTTGAGGCGCTCCTGATCCCCGCAGGTGTGTGTCCGCGCATGCTCTGTAGCGCCGCCTCCATATGGTCGCCGGCGTCGGCCACCGTCTCTCGTGCGCGGTCAGCCGTAGTCAAACCCAGTCGGGCCCGCCTCTGTGCACGTGGCAGCTGAGGTGGCCTAGGGCCCCTTTGTTAGCCACTACAGCTAGAGACTGCCCCGGTGAGAAAAGCCCCCCAGCCCTGCGCTGACGTCAGCGTGACGCAGTAAACCTTTTTATAATTATTTTAATAGTTTCAGAAAAAGGTTTAATATTGTAAAATCAATATCTTTTAATCTGTAATTCAGAAAAATACAAATAATATATCAAAATGTTCAGAAAAACAAGATATATCTGTTTAAGCTATAATCATGCATTGTTAAGCAACTTAAATGACACGTTTAATTAGAGAACTAAATTAACCCCTCATAGGTGTTCCGGGGTTTCCCCTGTTCTAGGGTTTGCGACCCTCAGACCCTGTTTAAAATGATCAAGTATGCCCAAGGGTTTCATTTAAGATCTATTTAACTTGTCATATCATCATCCTTGCTTGAGCATTGCATCGATGCCATGTGTTGATTGTTGTTTCCCCTTTCTTTCCAGTGTTTTGTTCTTTCCGGTAGAATACGATATCGAGATCGAGATCGAAGACCGAGATCAACACCATCGAAGATCGACGAACAATACTTGACCAACTATAATCAAGTCAAGTACAAGTGAAAAGGATCGTATGGGCACCTAGAGGGGGGGTGAATAGGTGCTACTCCAAATTTTACTCTTAATCAAATTAGGGTTTGACACAAAAGGTAAATTCTCTAGATTATGCAACTAAGGTGAATTTACCTATATGTCAACTAGCACAGAACTAAGCAAGAACTAGAGAAGTAAAGTGCGGTAAAGGATAGAGGTAACCAAAGTGGAGCGCTCGGAGACACAAGGATTTGTTTCCCGTAGTTCCTTCCTTTTGAGGGGAAGTACGTCTACGTTTGGAGAGGGGGTGGTATCAAACCCCCAACGCCACGAGAGGCCTCCCTTGTTCTCCGATGAACCTCACCCCAAAGGGTTCGATTCAACTCTTCCACTATAACGGCAACCTTCGAGGTGGAAGCCGGCACCTTTACAACAAGTTCGAGGCACACATCCACAACCTAATTGGAGGCTCCCGAATACAAGCAAGCTGTCAAACAATCAAAGACAAGCTTGTAAGACCAAATCACAAGCTAGGGTTTCCAAGGAAACCCTAGAACACGGGGCCCTCAAGTGAATGAGGGGGAAATAGAAATCTCTCTTGGTGAAGTAGTAGATCAAGGCCTCCTCCTTCGATTCTCCAAAGATCAACGACTTTGGATGGTTGAGTGAAGAGTTCTTGTGGATTTGGTGGCTCAAATGGTGATGCTTTTCTTGAACTGGACGAGCAGCTTCCAAGGTAGAAGAAGAGGCCTATTTATAGGGCCCCTGGAATTAGAGTCGTTGGGAGCCACTTACACCGGACAGTCCGGCCCAGCCGGACACTCCGGGTGACACCCGCCGGATACTCCGGCCTAGCAAAGTTTCCGGCATGTGTCCGCACTGAGTCCGGGAGGAGTCCGATGAGGCAGTCTGAATGTCCAGGTAGATCGATAAGCCCCAGGGCCGGACACTCCGGGGCAAACTCACCGGACACTCCGGCTAGAGAAGATTCCGACCAGATTCCGGACCGTGTCCGGGAGGAGTCCGATATGGTGTTCTGACTGTCCAGGGAAGACGCCCACATCCCAGGGGCGGAAAGTCCGGATGGATCCAACCGGACAGTCCGGCCTGGGGCGGACACTCCGGTGAAGATCAGCCGGACAGTCCGGTTGGGACAGGTTTCTTAGCACAGATAGGATCCAGGGGAGCTCTTTTCCTTAAGTGCAACAACTCTCGACTATCTGATATCTCCTGCAACATTTAACAACAGATTAAACTATCCAAGTGTTGTCAACAAACATCAAAATAATAGGAAGGGCATAAATGCCCTTTCAATCTCCCCCTTTTTGGTGTTTGATGACAACCCAAGGATTTGCAAACAGGATAGGTAATAAAATTCACAATAGGAGATATACAAAAAAATAGTGAGGCTCCCCCTAGATGTGTGACCATTTTAGCTTTGCATTTTAAGACAATCACACACCCTAGGATCACATCCTCACTAGGTTTTGTAGCTAATAAGGTATGACATGATAATAACCACTAGATTGATAAGCTAGGCATAACATAGTCGTTAACAAAACCGGGTAAGCATGTCACAACACACAACTGAGTTCAACACAACATAGTACTCAAACAAGTAAAGTAAGATAGCGAACACGAGGCTTCAAAGAGGCAAATTGAAATAACGTGAAGCACTCATGTACCCATGCAAATCCTGGCAGCAACCTAATAAAGGGGCTGCTTCTCCCCCTTTGGCACCGAGATGCCAAAAGGGAAAAGAGCACAACTAAAACGTCCCCAAAGCCAACTCTAGCCACTGAAGTCATCGTCGTCATCCTCGTCCTCATCCTCGTCCTCATCCTCATCGTCATCCTCACCATCATGATCACCCTGAGTCGAGCTTTGGCCGTGAGGGTGAGAAGAAGAAGTCACGTCCTCAAACATGGACCAGTCCACACGACCCTGACTCCAGTGACCATAGGAAAGAGTGCCATCTGATGCCTGCTGCTGAGAGGGATCAACATCCATGGGCTGGTTGATCCGCTTGAGTTCCTTCATGATATTCCTGTTAGCCTTGTATGCCTCATACTGTCCATGGTGAATGTCAATGTTCTGGCATAGGAGAAGCTTCTTCCACCAGGAGGCCTTCTTCACCTTCTTGTGTACTTCCTCCCTAGAAGTGGCGAAGCGATATGCATTGCGGGGATGCTTCATGCGAGGGCCACGGGTCACAGCCTCCGGTACCTCCTCCTCATCACTGTCAGAATCATCTGCATCCATCACATCATCCTCAAATATGTCCTGAGCAGGGGGGTAGCCACGAGGAGCCTTGGTGGTGGGGGCAGCCTTCCTCTGTAGCTTCGCAGGAAGGTGTGGAACAAGATCAGTGTAGAGCAATGGAGTTGCTGGAGCCTGAGCAGCAATGAGCTTCATCACATAGGGAGCGAACAGAGGGCACTTCTTGTTAGTGATGCACTTGTACAAGTCCTGGTAGATGAAATCCATGACATCAATAGCACCACCTTGGTGGTCTGGACCATGAGTATACACAGAGTGAGCATGTGCCATAAGATTGATTTCTGCACCTCTCATCTCATCCTTGTTGCCCACCTTGGGAGTGAGTGTATGGCGAAACATGCAAAGCAGAATGTTGTAGATGAGCTTGATGTTGATGGTTTGGCCAGCCACACCATTCTAAGAGTAGATTGGGGCCAACCTCTGCTTGTCATATGCCTGACCATGAACATGCATTCTGAGACCACTTGGAGCATTGGGATTGAAAGGCAATCCAAGAATCTGCGCAAACTAAGCCATGCTGGAGCGGCACCTAGTAGTGCCAGAGATCCACTCAAGGGGAATATCCGTAGTGTCCCCAAAGACCACTATAGCATAGAACTGCTGGACCAACTCAACATTATAGTCTTCTTTTACTTGAAAGATGGTGTGCAGCCCCGTCTTCTCTGTCACCCAAAGAGCATCCTCAAAGTACCTGTGTGCTTGGAGCTTCTCGAGATCCAACCACTGCATGGGGCACACAGCAGTCCTGAATCCACAAAACACCTCAGAGAAAAGTAGGGCTTGTTCATTTCTCCAGAAGCGATCATCATCCAAGGTGCGAGGCAGAGAGTAGAACTGTTGGACTCTCATCTCCACAAACTCCTCGGTACCCAAATCTGCCAGAGTGGTCAATGCTTCAAACTTCATGCGCTTGGCTTCATCCCTTTTTAGTTTTCTGACCTTTTCCTGTTTTGCTGCAGCACGGTCACGAGCAGCCTGTCTCACCATGGAAGGATCTACATGAACGTCAAACTCTTCATCATGGAACCTGCGAGGATGTGCCTGCTTAGCAGCCCGAGGCCGGCGAGGACGAGAACCACCTGTGAGATCAGAGTAGAAGGATAGCGTATGGGGTAAGCACACTTGTCCAGAAGATACAAACACGTAGTAGTAGTCAAAGTAATACAGGAGCTGAACTGGCGGAAAACACCCGGACTATCCGGCAAAATCATCCCGGAGACTCCGCCTCGACCGGACATTCCGGTGCATAGTAACCGGACATTCCAGTCGGACCGGAGTGTCCGGCCCGTACACGCTGGACATTCCGGCTGGAGTCTTGATGATTTTAGGGGCAGTTCGAGTGTGTTCAACCATTGCAGATCGGGATTGCTAGGACCACTACCAGGACTAGTATTGCACGCTATATGATGTATCCATGGATCTAGATAAGACATTGCCCCCAAAAGTTCATCTAGATCAAACCCTAGGTATGGGGAAGGGGAGGGGCACTATACCAGCATCCATGGTGTCCTTCACCGAAGGGGAATGGATCCTAGCGGCAAAGGGAAGGGATGGCCGGCAGCAACGGCTGGATCCGGGGTGGAGGAGCCCTCCCTGTGGAGTCCTTGGTCGAGGGCAGCAGGCAGAGAGCAAGAGGGAGTCGGGGGGAAGAAGGAGGACTGAACCGTCCACTTCTCCCCGACCCCCTATTACGATTTGGAAACTGCCGGGGCCGGAGTGTCTGGGTGATATTCACCGGAGTGTCCGGCCCAGCCGGAATGTCCGGAGTGAATCAAGCGGAGAGTCCGGTCTAGCCGGATACTCCGGTTGGTTTAGGTCGGACAGTCCGGCCTTCCTGTGACCAAAAACCCCAGTTTCAAGTAGTGGACAAATGTGTGGCTAGAGGAGCATGTTTAGAGATGAGAAAAGGCCTGGGATTCAGATGATGTACTGTGAAGAACCAAGAAAACGTTGATATTAAAAAAAAGTCAAATTAAGTTCCAAATCAAACGGACCAAGAACCAACTCTTCAATAAGAAGAGGGCGATGGCCAAGGCCATCATGTAAGAGTTTGTGGCATGACACCGCGAAGAATTATCCTTGGGTTCATAGCCACTACTCATCAATGAAACTCACATATCACAAAATGATATTAATAGTATTGAATTTATTAATGTTGGCATTATGGGGGAGGGATAGTCCAATGTATTAGGACCGCACTCCCCTATCTCCATGCCTGCACCTACACCAAATATGGGTCAAGACATAGGCGAGTATGCAAGGTAATCAAGCCAAGCTCCTAGAATCCACGATATTTAGTTCATTCCTCAAATAACAAAACCTTGCTTCATCAAGTGGCTTCGTGAAAATGTCGGCAAGTTGGTCTTTGGTTGACACATATGATAGCTCAATATCACCTCGGGCAACATGATCTCTAATGAAGTGATGACGAATCTCAATATGCTTTGTCCTTGTATGATCCACTGGGTTATATGCAATCTTGATAGCACTTTCATTGTCACATAGAAGAGGCACTTTGTCACAATGAACACCGTATTCCTTTAAAGTTTGCCTCATCCATAGCAATTAGCAGCTGCCACATACTCGGCTTCGGTGGTGGAAAGAGATATACAATTTTGCTTCTTAGAAGACCAACACACCAAGGACCTCCCAAGGAATTGGCAAGCCCCGGAGGTTGATTTTCTATCATCCTTGTCACCAGCCCAATATGAATCCGTGTACCCACAAAGAGAGAAAGTTGAGCCCCTAGGATACCAAATACCATAGTTTGGGGTATGAACCAAATATCGAAAGATTCTCTTGACCGCCATAAAATGGCTTTCTTTAGGAGCCGCTTGATATCTTGCATACACTCCTACACTCAACACAATATCGGGTCTAGATGCACAAAGGTAAAGCAAAGAGCCAATCATGGATCGATATACCTTTTGATCCACATCTTTACCATTTGGATTTAGTTCAAGATGAGTCTTTGTTGCCATGGGAGTGGGAGCTCCATTTAGGTCTTTCATGTTGAATCTTTTGAGCATATCTTGAGTATACTTGGCTTGGTTGAAGAATGTTCCTCCTCTCACTTGCTTGATCTCAAAGCCAAGAAAAACTCTCAATTCTCCCATCATAGACATCCTGAACCTGCCAGTCATAAGCTTTGAGAATTCATCATTAAAAGCTTTGTTAGATGAGCCAAAGATAATATCATCTATATAGATTTGGCATACAAAAAGTTCCCCATTGACCTTCTTAGTAAAAAGAGTGGGATCGATTTTCCCAACCTCAAACCCACGATCTAACAACAACTCTCTAAGGTGCTCATACCACGTGCGTGGGGCTTGTTTGAGCCCATAGAGTGCCTTATCGAGTTTGTAGACGTGGTTTGGGAAGTTGGGATCCTCAAACCCCGGGGGTTGTTTCACATATACCAACTCATGCAATGGACCATTAAGAAATGCACTTTCTACATCCATTTGTTGTAGTTTAAATTTATGATGTGCCGCATAAGCAAGAAGGATACAGATGGACTCAAGGCGAGCCACAGGTGCATAAGTCTCTCCATAATCAATGCCCTCAATTTGAGAGAACCCTTGTGCAACCAATATTGCCTTGTTCCTTATCACAATTCCTTGCTCATCTTGCTTGTTCTTGAAAATCCACTTGGTGCCTATGACATTGCGGCAATCTTTTGGCTTCTCCACTAACTTCCATACTTTGTTTCTCTCAAAGTTGTTGAGCTCTTTGTGCATTGCATCCAACCAATCCGAATCTTCAAGAGCTTCCCATACTTTCTTTGGTTCCACCATGGAAATGTGTGCTTGGTGCTCACCAAAGTTCTTCAGTTGTGCTCGAGTAGATATCCCTCTTCTTACATCTCCTACCACATTCTCAAGAGTGTGGTCTCTTAATTCCAAAATTCTATCCATTCTAGCTTGGCGACGAGTTTCGATTTCCTTGTTGTTTCTTGTGGGAATCACTTCATCATATTGGTCCTCGTCATGACCATCAACTTGACCTTGATCATCATTGGAGATATCCTCTTCTATAGGAGGCAGAGATTGACCTTGGTCATGATCAAGCCCACGACCGGCTAGGTATTCAGCTATTCTTATGGCAGTTTGTACAGATCTTCCTTGTGTAATGGCCTTAGCACCACTGGACATTCTAGCAACCGGAGACTCAATCACTTCTTGGTTGGAGGCATCTTCTTGATCAGTGGGTTGAGGGTCCACAACTTGTTCTTGGTGTGGGCCATTGTCCCCTTCGATCGGAGCTTGTGGATGTTGTGAAGATGAGGGCTCCACTTGAGTAGAGCATAGTTCTCCTCGATCCGCCATAAGGGGTTCCTCAATAGGACGGATGAAACCCGCACCCATTCTTCCTATGGCTTCCTGAGACATTTCATCATCTACATCACAAACATCAACACGTCCCGCTTGGGGACCATCATATTCTTCAAACACCACACTACAAGATTCTATGACAACTCCAGAGAGCATGTCATAGACTCTATAAGTGTGGGATTCGAGACCATAACCAACAAAAATACCCTCTAATGCTTTGGAATCAAACTTGGACAAACGAATACCCTTAATACGATAGAAGCACTTACAACCGAACACCCGGAAGTATGAGACGTTGGGTTTGTTACCGGTAAGTATTTCATAAGGGGTCTTGACCAATTATTTGCGGATGTAGAGACGGTTTGAAGCATGGCATGCAGTGGAGATGGCTTCAGCCCAAAAATTGTATGGAGACTTAAACTCCGCCAACATGGTCCTTGCCATATCAATAAGAGTCCGGTTCTTCCTCTCAGCAACACCAGTTTGTTGAGGGGTATATGGAGCGGAATATTGATGTTTTATTCCCTCATCACTAAGAAATCCATTCAATGTGTAGTTCTTGAATTCGGTACTGTTGTCACTTCTTATTATCAATACCGGGACATTGTGTTGGCGTTGAGCCATGTTGATGAAGTCAATGAAGTTCTCTTGGGTCTCACTTTTTAGCTTGAAGAAATATACCCAAGTGTATCTTGAGTAGTCATCAACAATAACCAGACAATATTTCTTCCCACCAAGGCTTGCATGAGAGGGAGGACCAAAGAGATCCACATGAAGGGGATCCAAGATCCTCTTTGACTTGATGTAGTTCTTTGGCTTGTGGGGAGAGTCATGCGTTTTTCCTTCAACACAAGCCCTGCAAACACGATCTTTGGCAAAGCAAACATTTTCTTTTAGTCCAACAATATGACCATCCTTGTGAAGGATTTGCAAAGTTCTCATGTTGACATGGGCTAGGCGGCGATGCCATAGCCAACCCACGTCGGCTTTTCCGAATAGGCACATCGGACTTGTTGTGGTTTTCCCCGAGAAGTCCACCACATACAAGTCATCTTCGACGTACCCAACGAAAGCAACCTTTAGATACTTGCTCCACAAGAGGATCACAATATCAACATCAATAAAGACGGCAAAACCCATCTTTTCTAGAGCACAGACTGAAAGTAAATTATAACTAAGGGTCTCAACAAGCATGACGTCCATGAGAGTGATATCGTGTGCAACCACAACTTTGCCGAAACCCATTACCTTAGACTTTGACTTGTCGGCATATGTCACGGATATTTGATCAACATTTGGTCTCAATTCCTTGACACTAGACGCGCTTCCGGTCATATGACTTGTGCATCCACTATCAAGCACCCATTTTGACCCTCCGGAAGCATAGGTCTACAAAAGATCAAACTAGTTCTTAGGTACCCATTTTTCAAAGGTCCTCTTTTGTTAGCAACAAGGGTCTTGGGAACCCAAATAGACCATGCAATATAACCATCAAAAGGGCCAACATATTTTGCATACACATCACCATAATAATCACGCATTAAGACATAGTGAGGGTTAGCACTTCCCCCGTAGTCATCATGAGACATAGTTTTTCCACTTGTGGTCTTACTTCCCACAATGACCTTGTTCTTTTCTTGGGCGGGCTTGGCCTTCTTCTTCTTGTTGTTCTTTTTCTTCTTGGCTATAGAGACAAAGCCAATGCCCCTTTTTTCACCATTTGACCTTTGCTTGTTTAAGAGGTCATCAATAGACTTGTTTCCTTTGGGAAAGGAGGTCTCAGCTAGCTTCTTCTTCAACCTAGCATGTTCTTCAAGAGTATTTGTACAACTAGAAGGAATGAATGTGCTAGGTGAGGGAGTATTGATCAATTGAGTTTGAAGCTTTTTCACGAGACTTTGTGAGTGACAAGAGTTCACTTTCCAAGGCCTTGTGGGCCTTGTCAAGTGTCCTAAAATCCTCGACAAGTTTTCCATGAACAACACCAAACTCAATCTTATCCTTTTAGCCTTTTTGTATTTAGCAATAGCATGATCACGTTCCTTGATGAGTTTATTAATAATGAGATCATTAGCCCCATCAAGGCCCTCTAGTTTAGTTTCAAGAGATATTCTAGTTTCTTGTTCTTCTTCTAGAGCATTATTAAGAGCTTCTATCTCAATCATGTGCTCTCTTCCTAATTGACATCTCTCATCTAGAATTTCTTGTGTGTGTGAAAGTTGATTTAAGAGGTCCACAACATGTTTCTTGTGTTCCCCTTGCAAGTTATTCATGAACACATCAAAAGCAACTAGTTCCTTTTTGACCTCAAGAGATAACTCATCATCAAAATCATCATTGATTAAAGAAGTGGAGTGTGATGATGATAATACATCCGTTCCTCTTTCCATAAGACAAGTGGCGTTCTTGTTGGAGAGGTTCTCATTAGGAGAGTCGAAGAGTGAGAATGAAGGAGTAGAGGTGGTGGCAAGAGCTGCCACACCACTTGGTGTATCCTCATCTTCCTCTTCTTCATCATCATCGGAGGAGAACTCTTCATGTGTGATCAAAGAAATTTATCCCGGCTTCTTGTTGGTTGAGTTCCTCTTGATGAAGGGTTTCTTGTAGGGAGCTTTGGAGGTCTTCGTCAACACAAGTTTACCACCATGATCTTCTCTTTTCTCATAGGGACAAGCTGCAACGAAGTGATAGCGGTCACCACAGTTGAAGCAAGTTCTCAACTTGGAACCACTATCTCTTCTCCCATTGGGGTTGTTTCTTCATTGCATTTTCATCTTGGCTTTGGCGGGATCTTTCCAAAAGTTTCTTGCATAGAAGGCCATGTATTCACCATGAGCTACCTTGACATCTTCGAGGTGGCTCATTGAAAGTCCCTCATCACTTCCTTCATCTTCATCATATTCCACAACCTTGGCCTTCAAGGCAAGATTGACACTGCTACTCATTCCAATGGCACGAGCGCGGGCGTCTTTGGCATTCTTGGCAGCGACCTTGAAGGCGGCCATCTCTTGCATCACTTCATTGGAGGTCATGAGATGGTAATTGTGTCTTCCTTGGAGACTCTTCAGGTCAGTAGGCTCAAAAGGCATGAGTGCACTCACATACTTCCTCTTGATCCAAGCATCATCAATGTGAGAGGCACCAACATTCCTAAAGGCGGTGGCTGTGGATTTGAGTCTTTGATATATGTCTTCATGATCCTCACCATCCTTCATGAAGAACCCTTCGTCCTCATTGCTTAAGGCATCATATCTATTTCTTCTCATACTCTCATTTCCAACAAACAAGTCAATGAGAGCATCCCAAGCTTCCTTGGCGGTGTTGTAATGCTCAATGTGGGGAAAATCCTTAGGCCCCACTCCAAGTTGGATCATGTGCAATGCAGTCGCATTGAGTTGGCTATTGACCACTTCTCCTCTAGTCAAGTTGGTTGGATCCTCAATTTTGAGTCCTTCTTCAATAATGTTCCACAAATCAATGCAAGAGCTGCGCACATGAGATTTCATTAAAACTTGCCATTGAGCAAAGGAATGTGCAGATAACTTAGGTGGATCTCCTCTATTATTTATATGTGGATGTGGGATAGGAGGGTCGGGAGAGTACCATCCGGGGACCGCATGGAACTCTTCTTTCCCATCACCCTTTTTGGTGGTGGAGTTAGTGGAATTATGTTCATCCCCCACCACTTCCTCCAAAGGCTTAGCCTTTGGGTTAGGTGGTGTTTCCTCTGGAGAGGGAGGAGGTGATGTTTGCTTGTCCTTAACAAGTTGCTCAACGATTTGACGCAATTGTTGGATCTCGTTGCCCAAGGTAGAGCTCAAGCTTGTTTCCAACTTCTTGAGATCTACCATGGTCACCGAATGGCTATCCTCACTTTCTCCATCCCCAGTGGTGGCCATAATCTCTTAGGCGGTTAAGCCCAAATAAAGAGCCGAGGCTCTGATACCAATTGAAAAGGATCGTATGGGCACCTAGAGGGGGGGGTGAATAGGTGCTACTCCAAATTTTACTCTTAATCAAATTAGGGTTTGACACAAAAGGTAAATTCTCTAGATTATGCAACTAAGGTGAATTTACCTATATGTCAACTAGCACAGAACTAAGCAAGAACTAGAGAAGTAAAGTGCGGTAGAGGATAGAGGTAACCAAAGTGGAGCGCTCGGAGACACAAGGATTTGTTTCCCGTAGTTCCTTCCTTTTAAGGGGAAGTACGTCTACGTTTGGAGAGGAGGTGGTATCAAACCACCAACGCCACGAGAGGCCTCCCTTGTTCTCCGATGAACCTCACCCCAAAGGGTTTGATTCACCTCTTCCACTATAACGGCAACCTTCGAGGTGGAAGCCGACACCTTTACAACAAGTTCGAGGCACACATCCACAACCTAATTGGAGGCTCCCGAATACAAGCAAGCTGTCAAACAATCAAAGACAAGCTTGTAAGACCAAATCACAAGCTAGGGTTTCCAAGGAAACCCTAGAACACGGGGCCCTCAAGTGAATGAGGGGGAAATAGAAATCTCTCTTGGTGAAGTAGTATATCAAGGCCTCCTCCTTCGATTCTCCAAAGATCAATGACTTTGGATGGTTGAGTGAAGAGTTCTTGTGGATTTGGTGGCTCAAATGGTGATGCTTTTCTTGAACTGGACAAGCAGCTTCCAAGGTAGAAGAAGAGGCCTATTTATAGGGCCCCTGGAATTAGAGCCGTTGGGAGCCACTTACACCGGACAGTCTGGCAAATACAAGCCGGACAGTCCGGTCCAGCCGGACACACCGGGTGACACCCGTCGGATACTCCGGCCTGGCAAAGTTTCCGGCATGTGTCCGCACTGAGTCCGGGAGGAGTCCGATGAGGTAGTCTGAATGTCCAGGCAGATCGATAAGCCCCCAGGGCCGGACACTCCAGGGCAAACTCACCGGACACTCCAGCTAGAGAAGATTCCGGCTAGATTCCGGACCGTGTCCGGGAGGAGTCCGATATGGTGTTCTGACTATCCAGGGAAGACGCCCACATCCCAAGGGAGGAAAGTCCGGACGGATCCAACCGGACAGTCCGACCTGGGGCGGACACTCCGGTGAAGATCAGCCGGACAGTCCGGCCTGGGGCGGACACTCCGGTGAAGATCAGCCGGACAGTCCGGTTGGGACAGGTTTCTTAGCACAGATAGGATCCAGGGGAGCTCTTTTCCTTAAGTGCAACAACTCTCGACTATGTGATATCTCCTGCAACATTTAACAACAGATTAAACTATCCAAGTGTTGTCAACAAACATCAAAATAATAGGAAGGGCATAAATGCCCTTTCAAAAAAGGCTTCTGAAGATCTGCTTATTGGTTATCAACAAACAAGGCAAGCATAGCCCCACCATTATACAATCCCATGATTTCGAAAGTATTTTATTCTTGCCATGTTGCATACGATTCTACTGTGGTCTTTATCGATAGATAGAGTATCCTATCTGTTGCATTACTCCCTTGAGCTTATATTACCTGATCCAATGCTCCTAGCATAACTAGGTTTGGCTTGTGTGCACTGCTAGAGCTTTCACCTGTGTCTTACTTAGCCATGCTTAGCTGTCAGTGCTGGTTCATCCAAAAGATGTACCAAATGCAGAGAATCTAGTATGACAGGAAAATGATGTATACTAATAAGGTAAGATCAGTGGTAAAGGTTAAACATGCTAAGGCTTGTATGGGAGGCCACGATGGGATGTGGTTTTTGCAGTCCCATGCTCGCCACTACTAGGACCCGAGTTCTAGCCTCTTGAACCAAGATGAGCGTACAACCACATGGGGCCTGGAAAACCTCACGAGTAACTAACTTGCCTAGTAGATTCCATGAGTCACATAGTTCGAGCATTCCATTCGACATATGCATAGAAAATGTTTTCGAAAGAGGAGGTGAAGGAGGTGCATTCATACAGGTAGGTAAGCATGGCCGGGGTTGCTTGGGGTCGATGGAGCCCCTGGTAAACCAACCTCGCCCACATCTCTAGGGACTAACTTCGGGATTTGACCTGTTACGGCGGAACCATCCTTAGGGCGTGACTCATGGTCTCGGCGAAAGCAAGGTAAAGGTCGTGTCCAACCACCCTTTACCGGCCTTCCAAGGAAGAGGGCTAAAACGTTGGCATTAAAAGTCGGTTGGTACTTGTGGGTAAAGTTGTACACCCCTGGAGGGTTAAATCTTTTCGAAAAGCCATGTCCACGGTTAAGGACGACTTGGGAACAGACGTGAAGATCATAGAGAACTATAACCTAATCATAAAACTTGGCAACTAATGTTTGTTAAGGATGCTTCCTCATGGGTATGACGGGGTGATCCTATTTGTGAGACGAGGATTACTTTGGTGGATATCAAAAGATGATGATCAATTCTTCGGAGACGTCGCTCTCTTATCCCCTTTTAAAATATCCTGAGTAGACGAGCTTCTTCTCCCTCTTGTTTTATAAACAAATATGGATTTATGCAAAATAACCCCACCAGCCATAAGTCTTGCGGAGTACACCCTGTACTCACCCTTGCTTTGTTGATACTTTCAGAATAAGTGTTCCCCTGAAGACAAGTTTGGTACGACATCAACACCGACGAGTAGCTTGGGGTTCCCGGCCGGCAACCTAGAATCTATAGGCTGGGACATCATCATTATGCTTCAGGCCTCTTAGGCCATTTGTTAAGTTTGCTATACTTAATAGCATAATTTGCCTTCCATTGTTTGATGTTTGTGGTTAGTGAACTCTGCTTGTAATATTTTGGTTCTTCGCTCAGTTATGAGCTTGCTGTAATAATTTTTGTGTCGCAGGGTTACTGTTGTGTTACCGATTTCTCACTGGATATCCTCGAGGTCTAGGTTAAGCTTATGTCAGGCTAAGGTCTGGATTTGTTTAACCCTGATCCCGGGGGTGTTACAGTTTTTGGTATCAGAGCAGTACCGACCGTAGGAAAACCTTACTACTGGTCGATGTTGAGTCTAGTGTTTGTGAAAACTATTTCAAAGATGAAAACTATTTGCGAAAACTCTAGTATGCTTCTTTTTCTTCTTATCCAGTTTCACTCTAACTCTGGGTCATCTCATCTTGTGTTTCCTTTAAAAGTTTTGATATCTCTTCTAGTCTTTCAAAGCTTAGGTGCCTTCTGGGCATGTCGTTTCTCAGCCAGTTGACCTAGTGTAGAGTTCTCTAGAGTTGTGTGTGTTGTGAATTCCTTGTTTCCTTTTGCTCTGTTTCAGCTGAGAGATTCCTCCTCATCGCGATCTCTCTACCTTATGGAACCACAATATTATATTGAAGGATCCATAGTGTTCCATTCTAGGATTCGAGGTTTCTTTTTGCCTCGTGCGCCTCCTTTTTGTTTGTTTAGGTACTCCAGAAGTTCTTTCTTCTCTTGGAAGTTACCTCGTGATTGCTACCTTGTAGTGTACTATGTGTCACCCAAGTAGTAGTTACTTCTTTCTCGGGTTTTAACCCTTGGACTTGAACCGAAGATTCCGGATTGTGCTGGATTCTGGTGTTGAGAATCTTGTACATGAAGCTGATCTTTAACCGTCTATTCTGTTGACCCCTGTTTCTAATGTTCACACATTACCTCAGTATGGCTGGTACTACCATTCTGGACTTCAAGCTTGTGGTTATTGTTGCGATTGAATTTCGACAATTAAGGACTTCCCCTACCACTAGCTATGGCAGATGTTCTTTAATGGAACCAAATAGATCACGATAATAGTACTCCTTGGGAGTCTCGCATCTATACTCGTGACTCTGCCACATCTCCCCCTCTTCTGCATTGGTTTTCGGAAGAATGATAAACTATGTATCCACATCTCGGGATTTATCTTGAGCTTGTTCTTTTCCCCTTGTTGTTTTCGACCTTTGTCTATCAGTTGGTAGCCAAGTAGTAATTTGCATTGGTGTCTCCCGAAGCAAGATACTCTTGTGGTCCGTCATGACAAACCATCTCGGGATGTCAGGAGAAACAAACTCTAGTACCTCATCATATCTAGGACCAGGTCAAAGTGTTGTAATCCGCAGATCAAGAGGCATTGATTAGCTTCTATCTGTTCTACCTTAGAATATCACACCCTTTTACACTAAGAGGTTATGTTGAGTTTCATGACCTTCTTAATGAAGTGATGCTCTTACACATATTTACCCACCCTTCCTTCGAGCTTTCGTGCTCGTGAATGATGCGTGTGTGTAATAATGTGGCCATATGAGATTCTCAGTAATTAAAGTTGCTTTGAACTCCAAGGACATTTGTGTCATTCCTAGCGTGATGGTTAACCTATCACTAAGCAAAGAATGATTGTGCTACCAAGTCCGTTACTCTGGTACACCCTCTTCGGTCAAAGAGTTAGGCTTATGCCAAAGCTCCGAGACTAAGTATTCTTGCCTTACCAAGCAAGTTTCCTCTCGAACTAAGTGACATATCGACGGTTCGTAATATTCTAGATGTCTACTAGAAGTATCGCCATGTTGCCACATGACCGTGTTGTCAAGTTCTTGAGTAAGCAAGTTCCCCGAACTGCTCCTTTCTCCAAGGATCCGTGCTGGATACCCTTGAACTAGTTGGTTGAGCTTAAACAAAAACTTGGAGAGTTGTAAGACAAAAGTTCTATCTGACTTAGTTCATCTTAAAGGGATGTCTAGTTCTGTTCGTGCTGAAGAAAGATAGTGTTTCCTTCATGGATATGTTATCTTCCTTGCTTTTGATTTGATTTGGGTTATCGTCAAATCAAATTCAGTTCCAAGGCCTATCTTGATGATGTTGCTACTAGTGATGGTTCACTTGAGTACATCTTCACGTCCCTTGGTCTGACCAATACTCTGCCTCGTTCATACCACATATGAGTCTATGTTCCTGGAGTATATCTATAAGTTTGTTATTGAACCCATCGATGACATCCTTATCCTCTCCATGCTAGAATAGATTCATATGGAACCTTTGGCATTAATGTTGGAAAACTTTTGAGAACCATCTTCGGGTTATCTTGAAGTATGTGTTCTGGATGTTAGAAGTAACCTCCTTTGATTCACGAACAAATGTCGAAAGATGTCGCCGTGGATTTGAGTAAAGTTAACTCTGTATCTTAAGGACACAGTTGTATTTCGTTGCAAGCACTCGATGTATGAGCAATTGTCCTTTGACAAGTTGTTAATTGATACGTTGCTAACGTATCCATAGTTTTTGATGCTCCATGCTTGGTTTTATCTACTTTCTTATGTTTTGTCAACACTTTGGAGTACTTTTCACATGATTTCTTGGACTAACCTATTAACAAGAGCCACAGTGCCAGCTGCCTGTTTTCTGCTGTTTTTGGTTCTAGGAAAGTCAGAAAATGAATATTCTCGGAATTGGACGGGAAAAAAGCCAAAGTTAGTTTTTCACCGAGGGACACCAGGATCCAGAATACGAGACAGAGAGGGGCTGGGGCCAGCCACACCACCTAGTCGCGCGGCCAGGCTTGGCCCGTGCCAGGGGGTGGTCTGGTCGCCCCAGGCACCCCCTCGGCCTCTCCTTTCGCCTATATATTGCCTCCGATACAGAAACCCTAAGTACCCGATCAAAATTCCACGAAAGAGTCTGTAGCTACCGTCATCTCCATCCCTAGACCGGGAGGGATCTGAAGCTCTTCCCGGCACCCTGCCGGAGAGGGGAATTCACCCTGGAGGCCTTCTTCATCATCATGCAAGCATCCAGTGTGATGCGTGAGTAGTTCATCTCTGGACTACGGGTCCATGTAGTAGCTAGATGGCTGGTTCTCCTCCTTTGTGCTATCACGTTTAGATCTTGTGAGCTCCGTTCATGATCAAGATCATCTATTTGTAATTCCTACATGTTGTGTTTGCAGGGATCCAATGGATATTGAGATGCTATTTCAGATTGATTATTGATTCTATCATGTCTTTGTTATTTGTGATCTTGCATGCTTTCCATTGTTAGTAGCTATCTTGGCCAAGTAGATGCTAGCAACTCCAAGAGTTAGTATTTATGCTCGATAGTGGGTTCATGCCTCTAGTAATATGGGGAAGTGATAGAAATCTCTAGGGTACTAGATGTGTTGTTGCTACTAGGGAGAAAACAACAATCCTTTGTTCATAGAACAATCGTATTGTTTACTTTACACGTAATTCGTAATGCAATTATCCGTTGCTTGCAACTTAATACTAGAGGGGGTTCGGATGATAACCTAAAGGTGGATTATTAGTCATAGATGCAGTTGGATGGTGGTCTATGTGGAATGTTGTAATGCCCAATCGAATCTCAAAGGAGTCAAGATGAGTAGTATATGCTTGTATGCTTTCTCGATGTTTGGCAATTGCCCCACTGTAATTTGTTCATCCAACATGTCATCTATCTTAAGGAGAGCCACCACTAATGAACTATGGACCCCGATCCTTTCTTTTACCATCAATCTACAATCAACTGTTTACTGCTTTGTGTTTACTTTCTGCAAACTATTACTTTCTTCCATTTGATACGTTTAATCATTTGTTTTCAGCAAAACCAGTGAGATTAACAACCTCATCGCAAGTTGGGTGCAGAGTTCTGTGGTTGTGTTGTGCAGGTCTCCACGTTGTTGCTGGCACCGGTAGTGCGCCCTGCCAAAGTTCAACTAGCAACACCTTTGGGGTGTTTCCTTGCTCCTACTGGATAGATAACCTTGGTCTAACAATTGCAATGCTACTAGCCTAGTCTATATATTTGCTACTTCCTACATATAATTGTTGCATCATAATTATATCATGCTCATGTCATCATGCCTCCTTGCATTTCAGCATCATATAAAACCCTTTTCATTTGGTTCTTATCTCATATGCATTATTAATTGTATTTGCCTCTTGATATATTGTATTTGGTTCTTGATAAATGCTTGATGCCCAAGTTGAGTTGGGGGCATATCTTTTATTTAACTCCACCACCTTTCTGGTACCACCCCATAATTCCACCATCCAACTATATGTGATCTTTGCATTTCATTTGGTTTTACCTCTAGCTCATGTAAGTTGGGATGGATCCACTTCTATTTACACATGCTTCCATATATGCACGATGATGTTTTCACATTATTAATATGAGGAGCCACCTGGCCACCTTTGCATGCCTTGTGAGTGTAACCCCTTTTTCTAGCTTCCATATGGATTATTTTGAATGTTTGCTCATGTTGGAATATTATGGGGGATATTATGCACCTAGTGGAACACACACACTAGCATGTCCAAATTATATTCGAATTTGAGCAACTCCATCTACTCCATATGGAGCATCCTTTTAATTATTTTAGCTTGGCCTCATTCATATTTTGGAATGCATGTATATAAATGCCATGATTATTTATTTTGTTTTCACAAGATTAGACATGGCAATTAATGCTCATGCATGGGCCATGCCACAAGCATCACCATCTTTTTCTCCTTGGTTTTTCTTTGATTTTGAGTGGGTCTTCTCTTTTGTTGATCTCCCCTTTCTCTCTTACTCAAACCTCCTCATCTTGGTCTAGTTTTCCTTGCCATGTGCATCAATATCCTCACTCTCACCATCTCCTTTTCCCCTTCTTGCTTGATCTAGCTTGGATCATGTTAAAACCCTAAGACCCTACATCTACCCTCTCTCCCTAATCCCTCTCTCAAACCCTAATCACCCTCCTACCCTAGCCTGGGCTAACACCCCCACCTTACCATCCCTCTCTAACCCGAGCCATCACCACCACCACATGATCTACCCCATCTACCCTCCTCCTAACCCTAGCCGAGCCCAACCCTAGCTCCATGTCGAGCCTCCCCTCTCTACCTCTCTCTCTCTCTCTCTCTCTCTCTCTCTCTCTCTCTCTCTCTCTCGCTGCAGGCCGGTCCCACCCGAGGTAGACCTCCCTGACCTTGCCCGGGCCCCAGCTGCAGCCACCCATGCCCTGCCTGGCCCTTCCACGTCGAGCACGTGAGGGAGAAGGAGAGAAAGGTGACCAAGCCACCTTTTTCTCCCAAACCCCACGGCAGCCTCCCTCTCCTCCCCTCTTCCTTATCTACTCCCCCATGTCTCCTCTATCGTGCCCTAGATCTCCCCTGGCCCCTGCACCTCCCCTGCTACCTCCTCTCCACCCCCGGCGACCACCGTCGGTATCGACCACCACCTCCTCAAAACAGGCGGCAGGACTGGCGTTTGGGTGTCGAGGAAGAACGAGGCGAGCCTCTGCGTCGTCCCTGTGCACTTAGCCGAGGAGGAGACGGTCCCGTACCCGCGGAACGCCGACGAGGCCGATGACGAAACCCTAGCTCCGGCCGTCTGCAACATCGCATATCAACCGTTCCCCGCACCGATCTGACCCCACCGACCACCTCGCGGTGAGCTCCCGATCCCCCCAGACACCTCCTCTCTCGTCGTCGTTTCCTGTACGCGTTGATCATACCGTCGAACGCCCTCTGTGCACCGGCTTGCGCATGCGGTTGCTCGCCGAGGCGTCGCGAGAACCCTACCTAGCCGCCTAGCTTTCTCCTGTCAGCAACCCCTCCCCACCGTAGTGGCTCCGCCTCTCTGCGCGCGCGCCCCAGGTCGCGGGATCGAACCCCCGTGGCGTCGCGCACCGATCTGTCGTCTGTCAGTTCGTCAGACAAACAGAGGAAGAGAAACAGTGGGCTGTTGGCATCTTGCAAATACCCCCCCACACCTTTTTGCCTCAACCCGCGGTACACCAGGACCACCAGTCAGC
Organism: Avena sativa; assembly: GCA_916181665.1. Classification (NCBI taxonomy): domain Eukaryota; kingdom Viridiplantae; phylum Streptophyta; class Magnoliopsida; order Poales; family Poaceae; genus Avena; species Avena sativa. The sequence goes on along the minus strand of OV702289.1, from coordinate 418,492,329 downwards.
CCTTCAGCCTTTTTATAGAAAAGCACCCCAGGTTCCAGGTCCGCAACCCGCGGTCCCACTCTGCGCCGCGTGGCCAGCCCAATCCCTCTCGCTGGCGCGTGGGTCCCTTTTCATCGCGGGCCTACCTGTCAGTCTCACTAGCTGACTAAGCCACGGTGAGAAAAGGTTTTGCCGCGCCGTTTTCGCCCAGTCAGCGTTGGCCCCACCCATCAGTGACTGGGGCTAGTTGCGGCTGAGTAGAAAAAGTCTGTCTGCTTTTCTCTTTTAATAACACAATTTCAGAAATGTTTAAATATGAATTTAAATCTGTTTTTAATAACTTTTAATTTGTAATTCTAGATAATACAAATGATATATGTTTCTGAATCAGAAAAAATGTGAGGAATTCAAATATGCCATTTAAAATATATTTTGAGCAATTTCAATTTTCAAAATTATTCAAAGGTAATAAAAAGGCCTTTTCTTAATTAATTAATAACTTTAATTCTACAACCCCAAATTCGACAAATAATATGTCTAAATTGATCAGCGCGACGAGCCTGTTCTAACTATGCATTCCAGGTTTTGAATTGCAGCATGCATCATATAAATATAAAGTATACAGCAACTTATTTGGGGTTAAAATGTGACCAAAAACTTAATAAATGCTTTATTCTTGTACCCCACACCTCACCCATGCCATGCTACATTATTGCCATGCAAATTGTGTATAATTCATCATGGCATGCTAGTTTGCTTGTCGCATTTTAATTCCTATGCTTGTGCACTTTATTTATGTTGGCCCTTGTTTGTTTGGTTCTTCGTCGAATAGACGCCGAGCAGGGAAAATACCAGGAATCCCAGGAATACTACCCAGATCCGTCTCTCGCTTGAACTGAGATGCCAGGCAAGCACTACCACATGCTTGCATACATATAGTACCTATTGCCTCTATCTTATTCTTGCATCATGGAGTCGCGATTGCATTAAATTGAATCCCAAGTACTGCATAGCCTTTACTCTTAAACCCCACCGAAGCTTGTTCCTCCATCCCATGAGCCATTACTACAGGAGTTGTTTGAGCCATGCGAGTCATAGAACAACATGTGTAGGGTATGTGAGTGTCTGATGGATAACGAGGTACCTAGACAACTTAACCTGAGTAGTAATGGGATAACTAATGAAAGAGGCTCCGGTGGGCAATATCTGCTAATTGGTTTTTCATGCTCACTTGTGTCCCGTAGGACCCCGAGTACTTGATTCCTGTTCCTTGACTATTCGCACTATCCACATCCGGGAGGCCTTATGGACCCCCCTGAGCCAGAGCTTGATTCATTTCTATTTCTTGGGGCCACAAACTAGTTTGGGGTTTTATTACTATCCTGTACTTATGCCATGTTGTACTGCTTTATTTATGATTGTGTGTGGAGCACCTGTACTATTTTGGATCGTGACACGTTTTCGCTGTATCGACAAGCCCAGTCACATTTTCGGGTTCCCAGTCGTGTACCGCCGTCCACACAAACCCTGGGTCCGTTCCGGAGCCAGCCAACTTTGTTGCAGGTAGCTTAGTGGGGTGGCCCCCTGAAATATCTTATGAATCCTGTGATTGCTTTGTCGTGAATGCCTCGTTGGGTTTTGATTTGGTTTTTCCGAGGTTGATCGAGTGTGTGTTGATATTTGTGCACCCCTGTAGGGTAAATCTTTCTGAAAGTCGTGTCTGCGGTTATGGACGACTTGGAGCACAGTTTCTCGATCATAGACAAGTATAACTAAAGTACCTCTTTTAATTTGACTAAATACCTGACTAGTAAATAGTGTAATACTCATGGAATGGTTAATAAAACTGCCAACGGATGGGTTGTTCGTCCGCTTTCTCGTTGGTAAGCGAGAAGGAGGATGGATCTGTTAATTTTACTATTATAACTGTTGTTACTAATTAACGGACATCCGTCTATCATTGGTTAGGCGGATGGTTAGCGAGTATCTATAGACTTGTTAGTCATTATCTTTTACTGCAATTGCGTCACCCCAGGTTATGTCCCCTTTAGAGGCATAAAGACTTGCTGAGTACCCCTAGGGTCTCACACGATAAATTGTTTGATTCAGATGAACAGGTGTATTCGCAAGATGGATACTGGGTGGAGGAGACAGATGATGTTGGCAACGATCACTCCCGTGTGGAGATTCCAGGGATGGGGATCCGCGAGATCTGTGGGTGGGATTTGTTTATTTATGTGGCATCTTATTGCCGATTTGCTTCTTATCCGTACTCGGATCTTGTTTTCCGCTTCCGCCTAATACTCTGATGATTGATGTATGAGGAGCTATCCTAAACTATTATCTCTATCTAGGATATTTGGATCTTGCCGTATGGCATTGCAATATTTCTATTTCTTTTAGATGGTATGGCTCTGAGAACAGTTGTATGGTGGCTTGCATACATACTCACTTGTGTATGTAGTTGATCCCTTCGCCTACCGACTACGCCCCTCGTTCTTGTCCTGATGTTCTGGAAGTGGTTAGGACGGCCGACGGGTCTACCTGTGGGTGGCCCCTGGGCCCCCACCGTACTATTTTAACCACTTTCGCTCATCCAGGCATGCAACTTATATCGTAGTGTCTGAGGTAGTTACAATTGGTATCAGAGCCATCCCGCCCTTCAGGGTTTCAGCCAAATGGTCGTTGTCAGTCTAGCAAATATTTTGGTAGCTATGTATATTAGGGAAAAACAAAAACGTGAGAGTAGGACTGCTTCCACTTTTCTTCTTACCCACCCACCCATCCTTTTCTGGTAAGGAAGTGTAACGTTTGCAATCCTCTTCTAAAAATTCAAACTAGGATTCACGTGTTCTGGGTTCTGTAGTACCATAGGTTGTGTGTGTGTGTGTGTAATTCTTTGTTTATCTGTTGCATCCAACTTGTTATCACAATCTGCCTTTGGTTATCAACTGTTGGTACATTCCATATTGACAGGCTCTTGTAAACCGGCGCGATCTATCCGACTCCTTGTTAACCGGTGCCATCTTGTTAAGGGTGTTCTTCCTTCTAGCATGCTTTCACAGAATGTGGAGTGCTAATCTCTATCTGATAAGTGGTTTTGCGCATATATTGGTATCTGAATGCCGAAAAATGCGGAAAAAATTTCTTTGATACATCTGTGTTTCCACACTCCTCTTTAGTCGTGTGTGAAACATTATCTTTCTTCCTTTTATCGGCATGTTCATGCTAACCCATTCTTTTGTCACCGGCGCTTAATCCTGGAGTTTTACTTCATCTTCAAATTCTCTTGGGCTAATTACATAACAAGTGTCGATCCGATGCTGGTGATTGTAAATTGGTTCTCGACATAGCTATATGACACTTATCATGAGTGGAGTATGGTTAATGTTATCAATTTCATCCTCCAAATGGTGACGGTTATCTCCTATGATTTTGAGTTACACCGTGATCATATCTATGCATATTCAAGTATCCTTGGCAATCCGGAATTTCTCAAGGCACTAAGGTGGTCTATCATCTGTTTATCATGCTTCACATCTTTTTGGAACTCCATATCTGCAAAATTCTCTTTGATACGAGGGAATTGCATCTTTTTGCCTCTGATAGCTTTTCTTAAGGTATGAGCTATCATCGTTCCTTTATCCACGATCTCTTTACCTTTGTAACCGGCGATCCAATCGACAATGGAACCAGGCGTCATTTCTTGTTCTCTCCCGAAGGACCAGATAATCTATTCTGCCAGTGCATCTCTTTCAACATGAATCCTTTCTCGTAATGTCGATCTTTCAAAGAGCGTTGACCTCATAGAGTGTTTCGAGCATTTGTTCGTTTCTCTCGCCTCTTGAACTCGGTATTCTGGGAATATCTTGTTAATACATGGTGGTATATGTTGATAATATGCTGGCCTATTCTATATCAATGGAAGGACATGGAAGTTCATCTATGTCTCTTTCTCTCAAGCTTCGAGAACACCGCTTGTGTGCAAAGTTCTCAAAGTGTGAATTCTGGCTTCTTGAAGTCACCTATCTCGACCACGTCCTTCTGCTAAATACATTGCTTCAATTCTGGAATCAGCAAGTCCATTGTTAATTCCATCCTCCATCTTCAACCAATCCGGAGTTGTTCCTTGTTGGCAAGTTATCATCCTTGTTCCGCTAAAGATTTTCCTCAAGACTGCTAAATCTCTCTCAATCATTTCAAGAAGAACATGTAGTTCTGTTCACCTCTGTCTCGTCAAGTAATCTTTTGAAACCCTCTCGTTCTATCGTCTATGCTCAATCCACCGGAGGCCATGAAGACCTTTTAGATCTTTTGTATTCCTTTTGTTCAAGTTGGTGATATCTTTTTCTTTATCTGTTGAATCTTGCAGTCGTCTCCGTGATCTTCCTCCATATCTTTCCGGTGGCTTGGTACGTCTGATATGATGACAATATCATCATCCTTATCTATCTTGGATCCGGCGAATCGTTTGCATCTATCCTTGTTTTCTAACGGAGTTCCACGAGTTTGTTTTGTCAATACCTTCAGTCTGTTTAGTAGTTGGGTTGCATGATTTTCTTATTCATGTACGGAGTAATGCTTTGGGTGCGGGATGGAGTAGCTACCATACCACTACTCTTATCATTCGCTCTTGTACATGGGATTGGCGGATTAATGCAATTTCACTCATTCCACGGAAGTTAGAAGTGGCCTTTATTCCTCGATACTTTACTTCCGCCCTTGTCTTTCTGGAGTGCTCTCTCGAAGAACATAATCAATAATCTCGTGTTGGTGGTCTTGTCTATTCTAGATGGAGAAAAATCTTCAATTATCTGGTGGAAACCAATGCAAACCTTCTCTGTCTTCTTCTTTATACCGTGCAACAAGAATCTAATCCGAAAATGTCTAACTAAATCTTTCAGTTGATATCAAGGAACTCTATTGTTTGAAGGCGATATTGTTTCCAAACTTCCTTTCTCAAATCCAAGAGAAGATACAATGCTATTGTCATAGTGGTTCAAAACCTCTCCAATCTAGCTCTTTTCTTCCGGCGAGACAAAGATTCATCCTCTCTTGTATTAGTAAATCTTTAATCTTAATGGTGTGTCGTTTCTTTCTCCCTGATACACCGTCCTTTCTATTTCTTTCACAAGTGGTTCTATTCTTTTATCATGTTTCTTGAGAAAACCGGAGCTATGTTCATCCTATCCTTCTTGTCTCACGACAATCCTTCAATTCTTCTAACCCGTTGTTTCTCAAGCAAAACGCAAGACTCGCAACAAGTCTAGCAAGTTTTGCAAGGGGTAGTGGTCACACCATTCCGTTGTTCATCAACTTGGGAACGTGAGGGTCACCTTCGTTCCGAGCACCCGCTTCTCTTGGTGTTGGTTTCTTTTTCCTAGGAATCTCGGGGCGAGATTCTTGTTTAGTGGGGGAGAGTTGTAGCATCCCAATTGTCTAACAATTGCAATGCTACTAGCCTAGTCTATATATTTGCTACTTCCTACATATAATTGTTGCATCATAATTATGTCATGCTCATGTCATCATGCCTCCTTGCATTTGAGCATCATATAAAACCATTTTCATTTGGTTCTTATCTCATATGCATTATTAATTGTATTTGCCTCTTGATATATTGTATTTGGTTCTTGATAAATGCTTGATGCCCAAGTTGAGTTGGGGGCATATCTTTTATTTAACTCCACCACCTTTCTGGTACCACCCCATAATTCCACCATCCAACTATATGTGAGCTTTGCATTTCATTTGGTTTTACCTCTAGCTCATTTGAGTTGGGATGGATCCACTTCTATTTACACATGCTTCCATATATGCACCATGATGTTTTCACATTATTAATATGAGGAGCCACCTGGCCACCTTTGCATGCCTTGTGAGTGTAACCCCTTTTTCTAGCTTCCATATGGATTATTTTGAATGTTTGCTCATGTTGGAATATTATGGGGGATATTATGCACCTAGTGGAACACACACACTAGCATGTCCAAATTATATTCAAATTTGAGCAACTCCATCTACTCTATGTGGAGCATCCTTTTAATTATTTTAGCTTGGCCTCATTCATATTTTGGAATGCATGTGTATAAATGCCATGATTATTAATTTTGTTTTCACAAGATTAGACATGGCAATTAATGCTCATGCATGGGCCATGCCACAAGCATCACCATCTTTTTCTCCTTGGTTTTTCTTTGATTTTGAGTGGGTCTTCTCTTTTGTTGACCTCCCCTTTCTCTCTTACTCAAACCTCCTCATCTTGGTCTAGTTTTCCTTGCCATGTGCATCAAGATCCTCACCCTCACCATCTCCTTTTCTCCTTCTTGCTTGATCTAGCTTGGATCATGTTAAAACCCTAAGATCCTACATCTACCCTCTCTCCCTAATCCCTCTCTCAAACCCTAACCCTAATCACCCTCCTACCCTAGCCTAGGCTAACACCCTCACCTTACCATCCCTCTCTAACCCGAGCCATCACCACCACCACATGATCTACCCCATCTACCCTCCTCCTAACCCTAGCCGAGCCCAACCCTAGCTCCATGCCGAGCCTCCCCTATCTCCCTCTCTCTCTCCCTCTCGCTGCAGGCCGGTCCCACCCGAGGTAGACCTCCCTGACCTCGCCTGGGCCCCAGCTGCAGCCACCCATGCCCTGCCTGGCCCTTCCCACGTCGAGCACGTGAGGGAGAAGGAGAGAAAGGTGACCGAGCCACCTTTTTCTCCCAAACCCCACGGCAGCCTCCCTCTCCTCCCCTCTTCCTTATCTACTCCCCCACATCTCCTCTGCCGTGCCCCAGATCTCCCCTGGCCCCTGCACCTCCCCTTTCCTCCCCTGCTACCTCCTCTCCACCCCCGGTGACCACCATCGGTGTCGACCACCATCTCCTCGAAACAGGCGGCGGGCGTGGCATTTGGGTGTCGAGGAAGAACGAGGCGAGCCTCTGCGTCGTCCCTATGCACTTAGCCGAGGAGGAGACGGTCCCGTACCCGCGGAACGCCGACGAGGCTGATGATGAAATCCTAGCTCCGGCCGTCTGCAACATCGCCGATCAGCCGTTCCCCACACCGATCTGACCCCACCGACCACCTCGCGGTGAGCTCCCGATCCCCCCAGACACCTCCTCTCTCGCCGTCGTTTCCTGTACGCGTCGATCATACCGTCGAACGCCCTCTGTGCGCCGGCTTGCGCGTGCGGTTGCTCGTAGAGGCGTCATGAGAACCCTACCTAGCCACCTAGCTTTCTCCTGTTAGCAACCCCTCCCCACCGCAGTGGCTCCACCTCTCTGCGCGTGTACCCTAGGTCGCGGGATCGAACCCCCGTGGCGTCGCGCACCGATCTGTCGTCCGTCAGTTCGTCAGACAAACAGAGGAAGAGAAACAGTGGGCTGTTGGCATCTTGCAAATACTCCCCCCCCCCCACACACACCTTTTTGCCTCAACCCCCGGTACACCAGGCCCACCAGTCAGCCCTTCAGCCTTTTTACAGAAAAGCACCCCAGGTTCTAGGTCCGCAACCCGCGGTCCCCCTCTGCGCCGCGTGGCCAGCCCAATCCCTCTCGCTAGCGCGTGGGTCCCTTTTCGTCGCGGGCCTACCTGTCAGTCTCACTGGCTGGCTAAGCCGCGGTGAGAAAAGGTTTTGCCACGCCGTTTTCGCCCAGTCAGCGTTGGCCCCACCCATCAGTGACTGGGGCTAGCTGCGGCTGAGTAGAAAAAGTCTGTCTGCTTTTCTGTTTTAATAACACAATTTCAGAAATGTTTAAATATGAATTTAAATCTGTTTTTAATAACTTTTAATTTGTAATTCCAGATAATACAAATGATATATGTTTCTGAATCAAAAAAAATGTGAGGAATTCAAATATGCCATTTAAAATATCTTTTGAGAAATTTCAATTTTCGAAATTATTCAAATGTAATAAAAAGGCCTTTTCTTAATTAATTAATAACTTTAATTCTACAACCCCAAATTCGACAAATAATATGTCTAAATCGATCAGCGCGACGAGCCCGTTCTAACTATGCATTCCACGTTCTGAATTGCAGCATGCATCATATAAATATAAAGTATACAGCAACTTATTTGGGGTTAAAATGTGACCAAAAACTTAATAAATGATTTATTCTTGTACCCCACACCTCACCCATGCCATGCTACATTATTGCCATGCAAATTGTGCATCATTCATCATGGCATGCTTGTTTGCTTGTCGCATTTTAATTCCTATGCTTGTGCACTTTATTTATGTTGGCCCTTGTTTGTTTGGTCCTTCGTCGAATAGACGCCGAGCAGGGAAAATACCAGGAATCCTAGGAATACTACCCAGATCCGTCTCTCTCGTGAACTGAGCTGCCAGGCAAGCACTACCACATGCTTGCATACATATAGTACCTACTGCCTCTATCTTATTCTTGCATCATGGAGTCGCGATTGCATTAAATTGAATCCCAAGTACTGCATAGCCTTTACTCTTAAACCCCACCGAAGCTTGTTCCTCCATCCCATGAGCCATTACTACAGGAGTTGTTTGAGCCATGCGAGTCGTAGAACAACATGTGTAGGGTATGTGAGTGTCTGATGGATAATGAGGTACCTAAACAACTTAACCTGAGTAGTAATGGGATAACTAATGAAAGAGGCACCGGTGGGCAATATCTGCTAATTGGATTTTCATGCTCACTTGTGTCCCGTAGGACCCCGAGTACTTGATTCCTGTTGCTTGACTATTCGCACTATCCACATCCGGGAGGCCTTATGGACCCCCCCTGAGCCAGAGCTTGATTCATTTCTATTTCTTGGGGCCACAAACTAGTTTGGGGTTTTATTACTATCCTGTACTTATGCCATGCTGTACTGCTTTATCTACGATTGTGCGTGGAGCACCTGTACTGTTTTGGATCGTGACACGTTTTCGCTGTATCGACAAGCCCAGTCACATTTTCGGGTTCCCAGTCGTTTACCGCCGTCCACACAAACCCTGGGTCCGTTCCGGAGCCGGCCAACTTTGTTGCGGGTAGCTTAGTGGGGTGGCCCCCTGAAATATCTTATGAATCCTGTGATTGCTTTGTCGTGAATGCCTCGTTGGGTTTTGATTTGGTTTTTCCGAGGTTGATCGAGTGTGTGTTGCTATTTGTGCACCCTTGCAGGGTAAATCTTTCTGAAAGCCGTGTCCACGGTTATGGACGACTTGGACCACAGTTTGTTGATCATAGACAAGTATAACTAAAGTACCGCTTTTAAATTGACTAAATACCTAACTAGTAAATAGTGTAATACTCATGGAATGGTTAATAAAACTACTAACGGATGGTTTGTTCGTCCGCTTTCTCGTTGGTAAGCGAGAAGAAGGATGGATCTGTTAATTTTACTATTATAACTGTTGTTACTAATTAACGGACATCCGTCTATCATTGGTTAGGCGGATGGTTAGCGAGTATCTATAGACTTGTTAGTTATTATCTTTTGTTGCAATTGCGTCACCCCAGGTTATGTCCCTTTTAGAGGCATAAAGACTTGCTGAGTACCCCTAGGGTCTCACACGATAAATTGTTTGATTCAGATGAACATGTGTATTCGCAAGATGGATACTGGGTGGAGGAGACAGATGATGTTGGCAACGATCACTCGGTGTAGAGATTCTGGGGATGGGGATCCACGAGATCTGTGGGCGGGATGTGTTTATTTATGTGGCATCTTATGCCGATTTGCTTCTTATCCGTTCTCGGATCTTGTTTTTCGCTTCAGCCTGATACTCTGATGATTGATGTATGAGGAGCTATCCTAAACTATTATCTCTATCTAGGATATTTGGATCTTGCCGTATGGCGTTGCAATATTTCTATTTCTTTTAGATGGTATGGCTCTGAGAACAGTTGTATGGTGGCTTGCATACATACTCACTTGTGTATGTAGTTGATCCCTTCGCCTGCCGACTACGCCGCTCGTTCTTGTCCTGATGTTCTGGAAGTGGTTAGGACGGCCGACGGGTCTACCTGTGGGTGGCCCCTGGGCCTCCACCGTACTATTTTAACCACTTTCGCTCATCCAGGCATGCAACTTAGAGCATAGTGTCCGAGGTAGTTACATGTCTTGAGAATCTAGTAACTTTACCTTTGTGGTAAATGTTGCAAGCTTTCTATTCGGACATGCTAAGTCTGAAGTATCGATCCACCTAACCAAATCTGAATCTCAAGCATATACGATGGTTGGTGTTCTTCCAGGTTTTTACATAGGTTTAATTGTAAATCCGGCCAGATTGATGTAATGGTTGACACAATTAGTCGGAAGACCTATTGCCACATTCTCTTGATTCAGCAATAACAACCACTCCTCATGAGACATCTTCTATGATTTGTTATAGGAGTTGTGCTCATGGTTTCCTTTGTATTAGAAGTCCGACCTATACTTGATGATTAATTGAAGGCTCGTTAGAAGTCTGATATTAGTATTTCGGACATCAAGGAGAACATTTAAAGTAGTGTTGCTAAATGTCTCTCGGCCGATCCTCTAGACCCTTTTATGTTGGCAAGCGTTGCTGAGCCAAGTAATTGAAGTCTAAGAATGAAGTATCTTTTTCCTCGTGTCATCAGGAATCTTCTTACCTCTTCATCTTGGTGGGGTAAAGTGATATCACAATCTTTGGCAAGGATTTTGATAATCCTGGATGAATAAAGAGTTTCCTTTGTTCCTCTAACATGTTTGAAGAGTGAGGATGATTTTGGTAATCTGAAGTTTCTCTTGTTACATGTTCCTTGTGACTCTTACGAGTCCTCGCCACAAAAACACCTTCCTGTCTTAACCTTCTATTGAACGAAGAGTGATCCTTCTGTATCAAAAGTAGTTCAACCACTTGGTTATCCGTATCTTTGTATCGCTGGAAGCTCTACTTAAGCTGTCTAGTAGAGTTCCATCTCTCGAAATCTGTGTTCAAGTTCTTTCTGTTGTAATATTTCCTTTTCAGAAGCCTAAACCTTCTGAAGCTCCATGGTCTCAATCCTTATGAAGACCAGTTATCTAACAACTTGAAAACCTATCTTCTTTTGTTTCCTCTACCTTGACGTGTTTCATGTTTGTCATCTTAGAGTTGTTCTGAACACTCCTTCATGACTTGACCATGAGATACTTCATGCGTTGTTTAGTGTGTTTCCCTCTTATCCTTAGAGTGACCATGTTTCTCTTCCTTCTTCCTACCCACGGAATCTCGGGTCGAGATTCTTGTAAGGGGGATAGAGCTGTAACACCTCGGTTTTAGTTAATCTTATATTAGGGTTTGTTTATGCATTCATGAGAATCATCTTTTAAAAGTGCATCTAAAGAAAAGAATGCAAAACCCTAAAACCCTAGCTATTTACCCCTCTCTCTAAAACCTAATCAAAATGGTTTTGAATATTGAAAACCACCAAAAATGTGCAGCCCAAACAGTATAGAGGGCCCCCAAGTTTTTCAAAAGTTGTTTGTAATCCTCTGGTATTTTTGGAAGATTCAAATCAGAAAAGGATTTGGAAATACAAACTCAAGTGAGAAAACAGAAAAAGGAAAAGGTTTTAGCTAAAAAAAACAGCAGCAGCAGCAGTCCAGGCCGGCCCATTTCTCCTCTCCCCTCTGCTTTCTGCCCGCGTACCCGCAGCCGCCCCAGCCAGGCCATCCTCGGCCCAGTACCTCTTTGATGTCTGTTTCTTTTCTTCTTCCTCGTGACACAGAGAGAGCGAAGCTGCTCACTGGCGCGTCCTCCGTCGCTCGATACCGCGGCCTCGCCAAGATCCCCACCACCGCCTGGAGCTGGATAAGAACTGCGCCGCACATCTCTCTCTCTCCCTATGGTCTTATCCCCTCCCCGTGCATTCTCTCTCGCTCTTTCTCTCTAAGGCCGAACCCTAGCTCGCCGGCAACCGCCAGTTCCCTCCATCTCCATCCACCTCCCGCCCATTCGAGAGCACCACCGGAACCGCTACCGTCTCCTCGTTCTTCCAGTACAAGAGCCTCAGCCGGATAATTCCCCAATCGCATCAATCGCGACCTCCCTCCCCGACTCCGGTCGCCGTGTTCGTCATTGATTATGGCGCCGCCCGACCCCCTCCGGCCTAGTTGGCAACCGTGTCGCATCAAGGGTAAGCTAGTGGTCCTCCTGGACCCTTTCCTTCCTCCTCTCCCTCTCTGGTTGGCTCTAGCCTCGAGCGCCGCCGTGCGGCTTCTGCTCCGGTCATCGCCGGCGAGGTTCCCGGCCACCCCAGGCGCTCGCGTCGCCCTAGTTAGTTCGCCCTTGTTGAGGCGCTCCCGATCCCCGCAGGTGTGTGTCCGCGCATGCTCCGTAGCGCCGCCTCTAGATGGTCACCGGCATCAGCCACCGTCTCCCGCGCGCGGTCAACCGTAGTCAAACCCGGTCGGGCCCGCCTCTGTGCACGTGGCAGCTGAGGTGGCCTAGGGCCCCTCTATCAGCCACTACAGCTAGAGACTGCCCCGGTGAGAAAAGGCCCCCAGCCCTACGCTAACGTCAGCGTGACGTAGTAAACCTTTTTATAATTGTTTTAATAATTTCAGAAAAAGGTTTAATATTGTAAAATCAATATCTTTTAATCTGTAATTCAGAAAAATACAAATAATATATCAAAATATTCAGAAAAATAAGATCTATATGTTTAAGCTATAACCATGCATTGTTAAGCAACTTAAATGACAAGTTTAATTTAGAGAACTAAATTAACCCCTCATAGGTGTTCCGGGGTTTCCCCTGTTCTAGGGTTTGCGACCCTCGGACCCTGTTTAAAATGATCAAGCATGTCCTAGGGTTTTATTTAAGATCTATTTAACTTGTCATATCATCATACTTGCTTGAGCATTGCATCGATACCACGTGTTGATTGTTGTTTCCCCTTTCTTTCCGGTGTTTTGTTCTTTCCGGTAGAATACGATATCGAGATCGAGATTGAAGACCGAGATCAACACCATCGAAGATCAACGAACAATACTTGACCAACTGTAATCAAGTCAAGTACAAGGCTTCTGAAGATCTACTTATTGGTTATCAACAAACAAGGCAAGCATAGCCCCACCATTATACAATCCCATGATTTCGAAAGTATTTCATTCTTGCCATGTTGCATACGATTCTACTGTGGTCTTTATTGATAGATAGAGTATCCTATCTGTTGCATTACTCCCTTGAGCTTATATTACCTGATCCACTCCTCCTAGCATAACTAGGTTTGGCTTGTGTGCACTGCTAGAGCTTTCATTTGTGTCTTACTTAGCCATGCTTAGCTGTCAGTGCTGGTTCATCCAAAAGATGTACCAAATGCAGAGAATCTAGTATGACAGGAAAACGATGTATACTGATAAGGTAAGATCAGTGGTAAAGGTTAAACATGATAAGGCTTGTATGGGAGGCCACGGTGGGATGTGGTTTTTGTAGTCCCATGCTCGCCACTACTAGGACCCGAGTTCTAGCCTCTTGAACCAAGACGAGCGTATAACCACACGGGGCCTGGAAAACCTCACGAGTAACTAACTTGCCTAGTAGATTCCATGAGTCACATACTTCGGGCGTTCCATTTGACATATGCATAGAAAATGTTTTCGAAAGAGGAGGTGAAGGAGGTGCATTCATACAGGTAGGTAAGTATGGCCGGGGTTGCTTGGGGTCGATGGAGCCCCTGGTAAACCAACCTCGCCCACATCTCTAGGGACCGACATTGGGATTTGACCCATTATAGCGGAACCATCCTTAGGGCGTGACTCATGGTATCGGCGAAAGCAAGGTAAAGGTCGTGTCCAACCACCCTCTGCCAGCCTTCCAAGGAAAAGGGCTAAAACATTGGCATTAAGAGTCGGTTGGTACATGTGGGTAAAGTTGTACACCCCTGCAGGGTTAAATCTTTTCGAAAAGCCGTGTCCACGGTTAAGGACAACTTGGGAACGGACGTGAAGATCATAGAGAACTATAACCTAATCGTAGAACTTGGCAACTAATGTTTGTTAAGGATGCTTCCTCATGGGTACGAGGGGTGATCCTATTTGTGAGATGAGGATTACTTTGGTGGATATCAAAAGATGATGATCAATTCTTCGGAGACGTCGCTCTCTTATCCCCTTTTAAAATATCCTGAGTAGACGAGCTTCTTCTCCCTCTTGTTTTATAAACAAAGATGGCTTTATGCAAAATAACCCCACTAGCCATAAGTCATGCGGAGTACACCCTGTACTCACCCTTGCTTTGTTGATACTTTCAAAATAAGTGTTCCCCTGAAGACAAGTTTGGTACGACATCGACACTGATGAGTAGCTTGGGCTTCCCGGCCGGCAGCCTGGAATCTATGGGCCGGGACGTCATCGTTATGCTTCAGGCCTATTAGGCCATTTGTTAATTTTTCTATACTTAATAGCATAATTTGACTTCCGTTGTTTGATGTTTGTGGTCAGTGACCTCTTCTTGTAATATTTTGGTTCTTCGCTCAGTTATGAGCTTGCTGTAATAATTTTTGTGTCGCAGGGTTACTATTGTGTTACCGATTTCTCACTGGATATCCTCGGGGTCTAGGTTAAGCTTATGTCAGGCTAAGGTCTGGATTTGTTTAACCCTGATCCCGGGGGTGTTACATGAAATCCAAGGTAAATATCATTTTCAATATGTGGATTCTATCTATATATGTTGTTTTGGCACATAGTCTCGAAATTTGATTCATAGAAGCACACACATGCATGAGTTCATCATTCTAACTAGCTGGGCAAAATACCCTTCTTCGTCTTCTACCTGCCTTCAGCAAACTGAAAAAATTGTAACAAAGATAGGGTTAATTCATAAAAGCTTGATAAGAAGACATCATAGTACATCTTCGAGAAGCTCCTCTATGGCGAGCTCCTCGAAGATGTCTGAGGATAGGATCCTAAGACATCTTCGAGAAGCTCCGCCGTAGTGGTGTCCCTCTTGCACCATCTTGGAGTTAATAATAACTTCTCTAGGTATAGATTAATACGTCGGCTAACTAAAACAATTCACATATTAGGGAGTGACTCTATGGCGAGCTCCTCGAAGATGTCTTGAGGACGGGATCCTAAGACATCTTCGAGAAGCTCCGCCGTAGTGGTGTCCCTGCTCTTGCACACCATCTTGCAGTTCTTCACAAGAATGCATACCTATTTATAGATTAAGCAGCACAACATAGTGTCGGGCACTGAAGACATAATGTTGACACTCACCCCTGGCATAGTGCTGCCACCCATCCAAAATAGTATCGTCATTTACTGGCTTAGTGCTGCCCACTGAGGACATAGTGTCGACATGTTGTCGCCACATCCACATTTAGTCCTGGTTGGTGCCTCCAACCGGGACTAAAGGTTCATCATATCTTTAGTCCCGGTTGGTGGCTTTAATTTTGTTTTTTAGACCAGTACTAATTTTATCATCATGATTCTGTTTGATGTACTTAATTATATAATGCAGATGAGCTGGCAATGGATGTACGCTGACCGACTCTCTAGCGGGTTCATTAAAGGCGTGCATTCTTTTCTCCTTGTGGTTGTGGCAAACAAGCGGAATGGTTTTATGTCTTGTCCATGTGGTGTCTATCGGAATCATAAGGAATACTCTTCCTCAAGAGTCCTTCACAGCCACCTGTTTCGGTCCGGTTTCATGACCGGCTATAATTGTTGGACCAAGCATGGAGAAAGAGGGGTTATGATGAAAGAGAACGTATAAGAAGAGAATGATAACAACTACCCTACTATGTCCTCTGAATACGATGGTACTACAATAGAAGACAATGATAAAGAAGAAGATGAAGAACGGGCATCAAATCTGCCCGATGATGATCTTAGTCGGGCCATTGCTGATGCAAAGGAAGAATGCATAACTGAAAGGGAGAGGTTGAAGTTCAAGCAGATGTTAGAGGATCACACCAAATTGTTGTACCCAAATTGTGAAGATGGACACAAAAACTAGGTAGCACATTGGAATTGTTGCAATGGAAGGAAGAGAACGGTGTGACTGACAAAGGATTTGAAAAGTTGCTGAAAATAATGAAGAAGTTGCTTCCAAAGGATAACGAACTTCCCGCCAGTACCTACGAAGCAAAGAAGGTTATATGCCCTCTAGGATTAGTGGTGCAGAAGATACATGCATGCATTAATGACTGCATCCTCCACCGCGGCGAGGAGTACGAGAATTTGAATGCATGCCCAGTATGCACTGCATTGCGGTATAAGATAAGATGAGATGACCCTGGTGATGTTGAGGGTGCGCGCCGCATGAAGAGGGTTCCTGCCAAGGTGATGTGGTATGCTCCTATAATACCATGGTTGAAACGTTTGTTCAGGAACAAATAACATGCCAAGTTGTTGCGCTGGCACATGGAAGACTATAATAAAGACGAGATGTTGAGACACCCCGCCGATGGGTCACAGTGGAGAAAAATCAAGAGAGTTCCCGAACTTTGCAGGTGACGCAAGGAACTTATGGTTTGGTCTAAGTACAGATGGCATGAATCCTTTTGGGGAGCAGAGTTGCAGTCATAGCACCTGGCATGTGACTCTGTGTATCTATAACCTTCCTCCTTGGTTGTGAATGAAGCGGAAGTTCATTATGATGCCAGTGCTCATCCAAGGCCCGAAGCAACCCGGCAACAACATTGATGTGTACCTAAGGCCATTAGTTGAAGAACTCTTATAGTTGTGGCACGGACAAGGTGTACGTGTGTGGGATGAGAACAAGCAGGAGGAATTTGACCTACGAGTATTGTTGTTCATAACAATCAATGATTGTCCTGCTCTTAGTAACATTTCAGGACAGACAAACAAGGGATACAATGCATGCACACACTGTTTAGGTGAGTCTGAAAGTATATATTTGGATAAATGTAAGAAGAATGTGTACCCGGGGAATCGTCGTTTTCTTCTGCCCGCGCACACCCTAAGAAAGAAAGGTAAGCATTTCAATGGTGAGGCAGACAGCCGGTATAAGCCTATCCGCCGTACTGGTGATGATGTATTTGATATGGTGAAGGATTTAAAAGTAATCTTTGGAAAGGGTCCTGGTAGACAATCTGTTCCAAAGGACGATGTCGGACACGCATCTATGTGGAAAAAGAAATCTATATTTTGGGAGCTACCCTATTGGAAAGTCCTAGAGGTCCGCTCTACAATTGACGTGATGCACCTGACGAAGAATCTTTGTGTGATGCTGCTAGGCTTCTTAGGCATGTATGGGAAGAATAAAGATACATCGGAAGCACGACATGACCAACAACGTATGAAAACCCAAGACGGTATGCATCCAAAGCTGTTTGAAGGTACTACCAGCTACGCTCTTACCAAAGAAGAGAAGGAAATCTTTTTTGAAGTCCTTTACAGTATCAAGGTTCCGTCTGGTTTCTCGTCGAACATAAAGGGAATAATAAATATGGCAGAGAAAAATTTCAAAACCTAAAGTCTCATGACTGCCACATGCTTATGACATAGCTGCTTCCGATTGCATTGAGGGGACTCTTGCCGAAAAATGTTCGAGCACCCATTGTGAAGCTATGTGCGTTTCTCAATGCAATTTCTCAGAAGGTAATTAGTCGAGATAGTCTACCAAGGTTACAGAAAGATGTGGTCCAATGTCTTGTCAGCTTCGAGTTGGTGTTCCCACCATCCTTCTTCAATATTATGACGCACCTCCTAGTTCACCTAGTCGAAGAGATTAACATTCTTGATCCTGTATTTCTACATAATATATTCCCCTTCGAGAGATTCATGGGAGTCTTAAATAAATACTAGATCATGTAGGCACGCGTTGCCGCGCCCGTCCGTTTCTTCAATAAAATGGTAGAAATATGTAATAAATATTTAAAATCATGAAACATGAAAGATAAGATATAATATAGGGTACAATTATGGATTTAGGGAACTTCAAAGGATGATCGGATGTTTGTCCGAAGACATATTTGGTTGAAATCAAATAATTTTTTTATATCATGGGAGTACAATAACTTCAGATGTCTTAATAATATGGGCCATAAGCCGGTACTGAGGGGATTTATATTAAGTTGATTGTAAACAATATTGGCCATAAGTCTTGATACATTGCAAATGTATCTATAATTTTTTATGTTCCATGCTTGGTTTTATCTACTTTCTTCTGTTTTGTTCCAACTTTGGAGTACTTTTCATATGATTTCTTGGACTAACCTATTAACAAGATGTCATAGTGCCAGTTTCCTGTTTTCTGCTGTTTTTGGTTTCAGGAAGTCAGAAAATGAATATTCTCGGAATTGGACGGGACAAAAGCCAAAGTTCCTATTTTACACAAAGACTCATGGAGCCAGAATACGAGACGGAGGAGGGCTAGGGCCTAGCCACACACCCCCCAGGCGCGGGCTAGCCCTACCCGTGCCACCAGGTGGTGTGGGCCCCCTTGGCACCCCCTCGGTCTCCCCTTTCGCCTATAAGAGCCTCCTGATACCAAAACCCTAAATCGTCAACCAAAAATCCACGAAAAGTTCTGCAGCGCGGCCACCACCGAAGGGGAGATTCGGGGGACAGAAAGTCTCTGTTCCGGCACCCTGCCGGGACGGGGAAGTGCCCCCGAAGCCATCTACATCGATCTCCACCACCATCTCCATCACCATTGCTGATTCCCATGATGAGGAGGGAGTAGTTCTCTCTCGAGGCTAAGGGTTCTACCGTAGCTATATGTTCATCTCTCTATCTATGCATGATCTTGTTGTGGTCATGAGCTTTCTAATCTAGTAGATCTACCTTGCTACTCAAGTGCTTTAATAGATCTCTGCTCTCCCCATGTGTGTGAAAGTGACAGCGTGCATACCATGGTGGCACTTAGGCTAGAGATTACAAATACATGTTATGAGTTATATTTGGAGTTGGATATCTTTATGAAATTGTGGTGTTTGTTGGACTCATCTAGTACTCAAGGTGACAGTGTGGGGTTTTTTAGATGGGAAAGGCTTACTTTGAGGTGTGCTGTTATAGCCCTACCATCGATTAGAGTGTTCAACCGGAGAGTAGTTCAGCGTAGTATCATGAAGATGATATATTTATATGAGAGTGTTCACTAGTGAAAGTATGATCCCTAGGCCTTGTTTCTAAGCACTGAAACACCGTTTGCAATTAGATATGTTACATGTTTGCTTCCTTCCTTCTTTATTTCAGTTTTACTTTAGTCTTTTCCACGCCATCAAGTTATTTCCTATCACCATTACCACTTATAATCATCCATACCACTTGTATTTCACTATCTCTTCGCCGAACTAGTGCACCTATACACCTGACAAGTGTATTGGGTGTGTTGGGGACACAAGAGACTTCTTGTATCTTGATTGCAGGGTTGCTTGAGAGGGGATACCTTTGACCACTTCCTCGCTGAGTTCGATAAACCTTGGGTGATCCACTTAAGGAAAAACTTGCTATGTTCTACAAACCTCTGCACTTGGAGGCCCAACAACTGTCTACAAGAATAGAAGTGCGTAGACATCAAGCTATTTTCTGGCGATGTTGCCGGGGAGGTAAGGTAAAAGGTATCCATGCCGGAGGATTGAAGAAGAAGAACCTCACATGGCAAACGCCTATTTATGGCGCCGTTGCCGGGGAGGTAAGGTAAAAGGTACTCACATCCTCCGGTGTGAGTGCTCGAAGTTATTTCCTTTAGATTCTGCAATTTTGTCTTTTTGTTTCTTGTTTTCACTAGTTAGGCTTAATGGAAAACAACAAAAAAATTAGAGAGCTTTATAGTATTTATCTTGAGTTAGTACATGAAGTGTTTGAAGAGAAAATTAAAAAACCTATGGAACTTTATTTGCGTGCTAATAGCAATGTTATTAGTATGAATTCTTTGAACACCATTATTGCTAATGCTATGGAAAAGTCTAAGCTAGGGAAGCTTGTTTTTATGAAGATGATCTTTTTAGTCCCCCAAGCATGGAGGAGAAAATTACTTTGATGATACTATGCCTCCAATATATGATGATTACAATGATGAATATGATATTTTTAGTCCACCTACTATCAAGGAGAAAATTAATTATGATTACAATATGCCTCCTATATTTTATGATTATGGTGATGAGAATAATAATGATAGCTATTTTGTTGAATTTGCTCCCCCTATAATTAATAAGAATGACTATGCTTATGTGGAGAGTAATAATTATTATATGCATGTGGCTCATGATAAGAATGTTTTATGTGATAGTTATATTGTTAATTTTATTCATGATGCTACTGAACGTTATTATGGGAGGGGGAAACCTGGTTCTATGCATCTCAACAATATTAAGTTTCCCCTCTTTATGTTGAAAATCTTGAAGTTGCACTTGTTTTGCTTTACTATGATTGTTTCTTTGTGCTTTCATGACTTGTTTATTTATAAGATTCCTATGCATAGGAAGTGGGTTAGACTTAAATGTGTTTTGAATTTGCTTCTTGATGCTCTCTTTTACTTCAATTCATATTTCCTATGTGAGCATTTTCTCAAACTATCATGCCTAACTTAAAGGCGTTAAAGAAAAGTACTTATTGGGAGATAATCCAAAAGTTTTAGATGAGTCTTGGAAGTTATTACCTCTGTAATAACCTCTCCTTATCCTTTTTATTTTCTTTTTGTGCCAAGAGTAACCTCTAATGAGAGTGAAGTAATGATTGGGAAAGCTGTTGTCCCGAAACAGATTTTTGTGCTTCACCGTAAACATTCCTGAGAGAGCTCTATATGTCGGATTGAGCTGTAATTTTTTGTGCTTCTACCCCAGGTTGTTATCTAACTTTCATTAGATCAACACTTTTTTATTTGAGCAACAGAAGGTCTTCGAAAAAATTCGTCTTTACCTGCTGGTCTGTTTTGACAGATTTCTGCCATTTTCTGCATTTGCTTCTTGTGGGTTCCTTTTTGAGTTATTTTGGGGAATTGAGCTTTTTGAGGGAAGTGCTACAGTAGCTAGTGTTCTAATGGAAGTTTATTTGGTATTAGAACTGAACCTTAAGACTTATTTATCTTGAGTGCACTAATGTTGCTAATAAAGATTGTGTGAAGTTTTGTATGAAGGAAAAATTTCAGGTGTATGGAAGGAATGAGTAATGAGATGAAGGATGGACTAAAGCTCAAGCTTGGGGATGCCACGCGTGTCACCCCAAGAAATATCCAAGAAGTACAAGTGTCAAAGCTTGGGGATGCCCAAGGCAATCCCCTTCATCATCAATAAAAATTCCAGGTTTCTTCCAAACGCTTCATTTTTATTGTTTCATGCACAGTTGTGTTTTTCTTGGAGCGTCTTCTTTTTCGTTTTTGTTTTGGTTTTTAGTTTGTTTTGGTTTGTTTAGTTTTCTGAATAAATTGGTTGGACCCCCTATTTCACACTTTGGTTTGCGAATAGTTTGTTTTGGTTTGGAAAAGAGTAGGAAAGTTCATGCTTATGTGGTAAAAAGAGCTTGTTTTTTACTGTGGCCTATGCTTTGTCATGCCATGCTTGATATTGTTTTGGCTTTATGCTTAGTATTCTTTGTTGTAGCATGACTTTTTATAAACAATTGAGATTGCTTAATGTGCCTTGGATGAATCATGCGTTGTTTTAGCATATTAAAGCATAGTATAGTGGTATTCTCCTTTGATGCTTTATTTGGGTTGACTTGGCACATGCTCACACCATGTTATGACTGTCACAAGTCACCATAGACTTTATGATCCTTTAGTTTTCAACTTGTAGTATCACTTTATGCTTTGATCAATGATGTTTTGTCGCTCTGCATGATTATGGCCATTATTGCTCTCTTAGTTTGTCGCTCCCAGTCTTTTGCTAGCCTCCACCACCAAGTATGAGTTCCACTCATGCATCCAACTCCCTAAACCAAGTTATTCCAAAGAGTCCACCATACCTACCTACTAGCTTATGCTATTCCAAGTATATTCATGCTTTTGTTTACCTTCCACTTGTTATGAGAAAACTAGTGATTAAAGCTCTCACGAACTTGATGGCACAATTTAATTTACTTGCCCTTAATAAACTTGAACCATTGTGTCTTCTATGTTGTATATGCTTGCACTTATTTGTTGGGAATACGAGACGGAGGAGGGCCAGGGCCTGGCCACACCCCCCCTAGGCGCGGGCTAGCCCTACCCACGCCACCAGGTGGTGTGGGCCCCCTGGCACCCCCTCGGTCTCCCCTTTCGCCTATAAGAGCCTCCCGATACCAAAACCCTAAATCCTCAACCAAAAATCCACGAAAAGTTCCGTAGCGCCGCCGCCACCGAAGGGGAGATTCGGGGGACAGAAAGTCTTTGTTCCGGCACCCTGTCGGGATGGGGAAGTGCCCCCGGAGCCATCTCCATCGATCTTCACCACCATCTCCATCACCATTGCTGATTCCCATAATGAGGAGGGAGTAGTTCTCTCTCGAGGCTAAGGGTTCTACCGTAGCTATGTGTTCATCTCTCTATCTATGCATGATCTTTTTGTGGTCATGAGCTTTGTAATCTAGTAGATCTACCTTGCTACTCAAGTGCTTTAATAGATCTCTGCTCTCCCCATGTGTGTGAAGTTGACAGTGTGGGGTTTTCTAGATGGGAAAGGCTTACTTTGAGGTGTGCTGTTATAGCCCTACCATGGATTAGAGTGTCCAACCGGAGAGTAGTTCAGCGTAGTATCATGAAGAAGAATATATTTATATGAGAGTGTTCACTAGTGAAAGTATGATCCCTAGGCCTTGTTTCTAAGCACTGAAACACCGTTTGCAATTAGATATGTTACATGTTTGCTTCCTTCCTTCTTTATTTCAGTTTTACTTTAGTCTTTTCCACGCCATCAAGTTATTTCCTATCACCATTACCACTTATAATCATCCATACCACTTGTATTTCACTATCTCTTCGTCGAACTAGTGCACCTATACACCTGACAAGTGTATTGGGTGTGTTGGGGACACAAGAGACTTCTTGTATCTTGATTGTAGGGTTGCTTGAGAGGGGATACCTTTGACCACTTCCTCCCTGATTTCGATAAACCTTGGGTGATCCACTTAAGGGAAAACTTGCTGCTGTTCTACAAACCTCTGCACTTGGAGGCCCAACATTTGTCTACAAGAATAGAAGTGCGTAGACATCAGTCTTTAAAGGGATCAACCTATTTCATTAAGTTAGTTCATAGTACTTTGTAAGGGCATAAATTGATTAGGTACTAATCAAGGAGTCGACTCTGAACTCGTCCTCTCTTCCATGGACCAACCTCTCCTGTGGAATTACTCTCTACCTGTTATTTATCGCCACTGCATTAGGATTAGTACATTTTGACAATGGACATGGTGCAGGATAAGATGCCAATGAAAATTTATGCAGGATTTAATAGAAAATTTTGTGTTTGTAAGATAGCAAGTGTAATATATCAGGTTTTATATTTTTCATACCTTCCACAAACAATGTGGCATTCAAGCATTGAAACATTAGGTGTTTTAAATCCAGACAGTCATTACATTGGAAATCGTAGAAGAAACCATCAGCAATAAAATGTGTTACCAGACTAAAGCAATGATGAAACACTTCAAATATCTTGATTATTTTAGGCCAAAACCTCACATTATTAACATATGTTATTATCTGAAGTTATATCTAACCAAGGGACCCCATAGTGCTAAGAAGTTAGAAACAAAACATAATAATCTATCAGTTGTATTATTGTACTCTCCTATAAAAATGAGCATAATAATTAACTAATCCATCTTTTACCTTTTGCACAATCTCTGTGGTGCTCGTTGTTCTTGAGCTAAGCGCACAATGGGGTCAGAAGTAGGATAAATTTAACACGTAGCAATACAGCTTCAGTGTCATCTCCATTAACATTGACCTGGTGGAAAGCATTGTAGTACATGAAAACCCAAGATAATTATAAGTTTACATAAAAAGATTAACCAAAAGTAGCAAGCATTTATTAAAATCTTAATAGCCTGATCTCCGGTATTGATTCTTGGTAGTAGCAGAAGTAGCATTGATGGAACACACGATACTGCTAATTTCTCGAGCACAAAGTACTGCTAATTTAAAAGCATCAAACAAAGATAGAGGTAGTCAGTTATACAAAAGCTGTGACGCCAGCATGGCAGCGCCATCACAAATTGTAGTGTTCGAGAGAGCCGCGGCACGAGAACTGCCATATGGCACAAGAGATAAGAGAATCTCGCTTAAGTCAGAGGTAAACCGGCCAAAAATCTTGGCAAATGTTAAACTTGGTCTGCACAAGTTGTCAAGACCGACTTAGCACGACATGTGACATATTATAGATGTATTTTTGATCCTTTGATATGCAAAAAAGAAAGAGGGGAAAATCAGTACAGGAATGCTCGCTCTAGTGCTCCAATTTCCTGCAATAGGGCAGGTGCGTGCTAGGTGATTCACAAACATCATGGAGCCCAAAAATGCAAATATGGTTTACATTCACAATACCTTTTGGACACCTCAACCAGGGCAGGAGAGGTCAGCGGAATAGTGTTTTTGTTCAAGGAAGGTGTTGTGCAGGAGGTGTTTTCATGGGGAAAGCACCATGGATGGGAATAGAAGAGGCAGTCAGTCGACCTGACCTGTGACCGCCTATCACCTCTGACCTGCGATCTGTTAGAAACTGAGCAACATCCTTGACCCCCTAACATCTGGTAGTAGTGAAAGCACCACGGATGACATGTGCGTGCGCGACATGGCACCGTCGCCTGAGAGGAAGCCATCAGGATGGCATGAGGGCGCCACCTAGGGTTCGCCCTGGGTCGTCGTGGTAGGCCGGAATAGAGGTTCCCCTCGCCTTCGTCAGCAGCGCACCTGTAGACGTTGCAGCTTCTGGTAGCACCATCGAAGTGGACTCTACCCTGCAAAGTCGAGGTTTGGGGACCGGAGTCACCGCTGGAGGTCTTGTTCAGCGGCGGCGGTGGCGTCGGGAGGTCAGCCGCGCAAGATTCGCACAAGAGAGATCGACAATGTGAGGAGTCATGCCTTGGGCGATGTTTTTCTCTCACGATGAGGTTCTGAGCATGATGGGCTTTGGAGGGGTAATTTGGCCCAATTCACTGTAGTAGGCCTATTTGATCCCCACAGTAGCATCCCCTAGGGACAATTCGGCCCGTGCGGAAATGGACGTATATCCGATGGCCATAAATGACCGGATGGAGTGATTGGACGACCTAAATTGTTGAGACAGTGAGAGAGCACCTATTTGACTTGGTTATAATATCCCTAATGTTCATAACCGAGCTAGGCCATAAGGAAGCATATCAAAGGGATATGGAACAGAGGAGATCATTGAATTTTGTGTTGACTTTATTCCTGACCTTAAGCCCATTGGTGTTCCTGAATCACGACATGAGGGTAAACTGAGTAGAAAAGGCATGCTAGGAAAGAAAGCAAGGATATGTATGGATGGACATTCTCTCACTAAAGCACACTACACAGTTCTGCAAAGTTCCACCTTGGTGGCTCCGTATATCGAGGGACACAAGAATATTGTACACTCCAACAACCCGAGGAAGCCTGGCTCCTGGATTAGAGATGAACACATGAAGACTTTTGGCGGTTGGTTGTAGACACATCTCATGAATACCATCACTGTTGGAGAGCAGTCGTACTTGTTGGCTAGGTCACCATCTTCGACTATATTAACTTTCCAAAGGAACGAGATAAATGGGAATACATTTTACACAATCACCCAAGATAAAAAGAGCACCAACCAAAATAGTGGTGTCCGATTTGATGCAACAAACGAGAATGGGCAAAGGATACATATTGTGGTTACATAGAGGAGATATGAGAACTTGACTATGGACCTTATTTTAAGGTCCCTTTGTTTCGGTGCAAATGGGTCAAGCTGACAGGAGGCGGGGTTGAGGTAGACAAGAAATACGGAATGACAACAGTGGATCTCAACGACCTTGTGTATAGAGATGAACCATTCCTCCTAGCCAATGATGTGGCTCGGGTTTTTTATGTGAAGGACATGTCTACCAAACCGAGAAAAAGGAAAGATAAGCAAAAGAATACAGCATACGATGAGCCAAAGCGCCACATAGTTCTTTCAGAAAAAAGAAACATCGTGGGGATGGAGGATAAGACAGACATGTCAGAAGATTATGATAAGTTTCATAAAATTCCACCCTTCGCAGTGAAGGATGACCCAAGCATCCCGTTAAGTAAGGAAGATGCTCCATGGTTACGGATTAGAACAAAACCCTAACAATAGAGATGTGTGGATATTGGTGATGTACAATATTATTAAACCTTTATTTTTAATGATCTGCTTATATATATATATATATGGATATGAACTGTCTCGATCTCAATAGGTATTATTGCAACTTGTTGTGGTCAACACCAAAGACATTTATTAATATTAAAACGTAAAAATTAGTCATAATCATATCTAGTCCTATAGTACACAGCTTCAAGGTCGTCTTCGGAATCGTCATCGTCGTCGCTCGTAGCACGCGGCTGGATCCTCAGCCCTTCCCCGACTTGTGCATGGGGGAACGGGGGAGGGGAAACCTTCCACTCCGGCCTCGGATTCACGACGCACGGGGGAGGGGGCTCCCGGATGACGACCCCAGTACGCCCTCGGCCTTCACCACCGCCACCATTCTTGTGGCTATGTGGCTGGTGAAAGTGCGGGTACCTAAGGCGAGGATGGTCTCCCATGGCGATGTAGCGCATCACGCCGGCGATAGTATGGTTCGCCCACCATAGACGGCGACCGACCTCATTGTGGTTCATTGGGGCCAGGCCGTCACCCTCGTACCTGGCGAGCTCCCTTTCCCGCCTATTTGCGAAGAAGGCATTCCAGGTGTCAAGGTTGTCGGGATCCCAATGGGGATCCATCCGCTTCTCCGGCGTGAGCTCGAGGTAGAAGTGGTTCGTGATGGCCGCCTGGCGGACTGAACCTTGAGGCATGGGAGGAACAGGAACCCCTCCAGCGCTCAGCATCTAGCCGGCAGGTAGCCAGTACCCCGGCGGGCATGGTAGCTAGAGGCGCACAGCGCCTCGGTCTCCTCGAGCATCAGAAAGGCCCAGTAAGAGGTGTCCATTATTGTGAGAGAGAAGGTGTGGATGTGTGGATGGACATGGCAATCGGTCTAGATATATAGGGAAATGGTGGGAAGCGGGGAAAATAGCGGGCAAGCATGGCGGAAAGCGAGGGAAAATGGTGGGAAAACATGGCGGGAAGCGGGAAAAATGGCGGGAAATATCTAGTCCCGGTTAGTGGCTCCAACCGGGACTAAAGGCCCCTGAAATATCTTTTAGTCCCAGTTACTAGTTTTAGTATAAAATATTATATTTCTAATGAGTATATTATTTTTTTGTGAATAGTTTGGTATATTATATGTATTTTTCTGTTTTTTAAATAATAAACTATATTTTCCAACATTTATACTAAATATAATACTTGTTAAACAATAAATAATTTAATTTAAGTTGTATAATAGAGTATGATAATAGATTAAAATTATGGATCTTCTTTTTCTGAAAATTTTGATATATAATGCATAATTTTTTGAAAACTATACACCAGTTTCTTTTTGGCGCCAAAAACCACCTTTACAAACCGGGGTATGCGCGCGCGAGAATAGCGGCGGGCCGAAAACACCTTTAGCCCTAGTTTGTAATACAAACCGGGACTAAATAGTGACCTTTAGTCCTGGTTTGTATTACAAATCGGTGCTAAAGGATGGGGGTATAAATACCCCCACCTCCACCCTGGGTCTAGCCACAAACCGGAGAGCCGAGATCGTCTTCCCGACGATAAACCGCTGCCGCCAGTCCCCGTGGAGGAGCACGTCGCGCCACTGCCTGCGTCGCCGCCTGCCGAGGAGAGCCAACCCGTGCCACCGCCCGCGCCGCCGCCCACCGAGGAGCCAGTAGCCGCACCACCACCCGCGCCGCCCGTGGAGGAGCTCGCCGCCGCGCCCTCCGCCGCCCCTGCAGGTGAATTAGGGTTAGGGATATTATTATATTTTAATTATTTAGTTAGTGTTAGGGATTGAGTTAGGGTTAGTGTTAGAGATTTAGTTAGGGTTAGTGTTAGGGATTTAGTTAGAATAATTAGTTAGTTAGGGATTTAGTTAGAATATATACTTAGTTAGTGTTAGGGATTCAGTTAGGGGTAGTGTTATTAGGGATTTAGTTAGAATACTTAGTTAGTGTTAGTGATTTAGTTAGGATTAGTGTTAGGGATTTAGTTAGAATACTTAGTTAGTTAGGGATTTAGTTAGAATATATATTTAGTTAGTGTTATTAGGGCAATACTTAGTGATTTAGTTACTGTTTATATTTTATGATTGTTTATTGTTATTATTTAGTTATGCCGCGTTCTTGTTGTCCACTCGGCGGCAACAGCGGAGTACTGGACTCCATCGGGTCCGAGGATGTCCAAGCCTGGGCTCCGTCGGGTGGCACTAGGAGGTGCTACCTGCCGAGACTCGTACCTTGGTGAGAAATCCGGGTATCATCGTCGACCAGGAGCTTCTTTGGTGGCGTCCACGAGGTTCAGGAGCAGTGCAGAGGGAGCCGGCCCCCGAGAAGGTGGTACGTCGTCGTATCAGGAAGGAGGACGAGCACGTCCACCATTATATGTATCTTTTGGAGACCAGATTCTCCAATCTCTGGCAGGTTTACGGATCTCACCGAGCTATTCTCCCGTGATGGTTCCTGTTCTCTAGGTGTATAGCTGCCGTAGCATAGAACGCAACAGCCGAGTTCGCTAGTTTGATATTATGAGCGAGATATGAGTGACATGTATTATTGTACTTTACCTTATATTATTTAACTTTATCTTAATGCAAAATTGTTTCATTATTAGTATGTAATCTTTTTTCTGTATCCGAGTCGTCGCAATTGTAATATTCTTTTACTTAATGCAAAATTGTTTTATCTTTTTCTGTATTAGTTAAGCTATGGACGGTAGACAGAATGAAGAGGAGCTTCTCAACATGACAAATGAGGGTACCGGAGGTTCTTATTACGATGATGGCTCCCAGTATCTTAATTTTCTGGAGGAGACGATAGTGGATACGATGGTGCTGACCATGGTGGAGACCATGGTGAAGACACCTTAATAACAAAGTCCAGCGAGGTATATAAAGCCTATATCGATCGATCACTAGTATATATGCACTAATTGATTCGTATATATGTACTGACGAATGTTTTCTCTCTTAGACCTCCACATCGGGCCAATCTTCTACAAGGAAAAGAGGCCCGGCCCAAAAGTTTCCCACTAATGTCCGTTTCAGCATTGACTTAGTCTCTGCGCTGGGTCAACCGTTGGATCCCATACAATTTGTGAATGCATTTGTACATCAATACGGAGTGATTGCAAGAGACACCGTCCCGATCACCACACGAGAGTGGAATAAGCCAGGAAAGAAAAGGGATCCAGCCGGGGCTAGTTTTGTCGACAATAGAGCGAAAGATGCGATGTGGAATTCTCTCATGACACATTTCACCCTACCAGTCTTGGAGATTGATGAGCTCACACAGAAAATGAGGAGGAAAGTCAAGGAGTTGTCTCTTAAGAAGATGGGCGAACTATTCAAGGACTAGAAGAAAAGATTATACCGCAACTATGTGTTGAAGAAAAAACTCCTCCATTCACTAGCCCACTAGAGAAGCAGCAGGATAACTAGGCCGCATTTGTGCAATACAAGACCTCGGCACCAGCTGTGGCAATGTCACAAAAGAATAAGCTAAATGCAGCCAAAAAGAAATATCACCATCATATGGGCATAGGTGGCTACAAGAGTGCCATGCCTAAATGGGATAAAGCTGAGGCCGACCTGGCGGCTAAAGGGGTCACTCCAGCTATGTCTGGTTGGCTCTTGAGGTCAAGAAATCGGTTACTCGGGCATGGGGCATCGTATGACCGAGAAATAGGTGAGAGCGGTTCGCGAGGTTTGAAGCCATGTTGCAGGAGCATCAGGAGGAGCTTAATGAACTTAAAGGACTCTAACAGCAAGATCCTGCACTAGACAGTACGGTCGGCCCATCTCAATGGAAAAGCAATGTGGCTTCCACAGAGGGCCACGCTAATGATGCAATGATGGATGTGTACCCTGTGGATGCAATTAAGGAGAAGACTAGTTGTAAGCTGCATGTTGAACTAAAGAACATATCCATGAAGGTGTCGGTCGGCTTTGCTTTACCTTCTGCACCGGGAGCGACCTACCATTGCAATTCGATTCCAGCTGGCTATGCTCGTGTCGGTGTCGATGAAGTTCAACCGATGTGTCAGTCACTACAGCTTGACATCCCTCGAGGTGAAGGGGATACGACACTAGGAGAAGTCACGAGTGGCTTCATTCTTTGGAAAAAGGAATACATCAAGTTTCTAGGCTTGGCACCAAGGCCACCTTCTCCATCGAGAAACAATCCATCACCTCCAAGGCCACCGTCTCCTCCCAGTAAAAGTCCACCTCCAAGGACACTGTCTCCTCCTAGTAAAAGTCCACCTCCAAGTCCACCTCGGCACCAAGGCACGAGTCCATCTCAATCTACGCAGCCGCCTCCACCCACTAAGAGCCAAAAGCGGAAGAATAGCACCACTCCGTCGAGGGATAACCGACGCCCAAAGCGATAGTTGTCGCCCCTCCCAAGAGTACCACCAGTTCCTCCCAAGAGGGCTTACAACCTGAACGATGAGGAGACTGATGCGGTCGTACGGGCCGAAGTGGATGCTCATTTTAAAAAGAAACAATCTGAGCCAAAGGTCCAAATAAAATCAGAAACCAAGGAGCACTTTAGGAGATTACTGATGCAGCCATCCCAAGATCAGTTAAGTGCGCCAGATAACTATACACGCTGTCTTCAGAAGACACTGAAACAGAAGAGATCAAGTGGTAGAGGAAGCATCACAAAAGACGTTCCCCAGTAGGAGAACAAGCAAAACTATCAAGTAGTAGTGGAAGCATCAGAACGGACGTTCCCCAGCTGGGGAAACAAGCAAAACAATCGAGTGGTAGCGGAAGAATCAAAAAAGACGTTCTCTAGCTGGGGAAACAAGAAAATCAATTGATCCCCCGCTCCAGGTGTTAGCCGAACCTCAACTATATGGGGGAGAACCTATGAATATGGAAACGGCTAAGGTATTGGCCGAGCAATGTAATATGTCTATTTATGACATTATTCACGGCGCTGATATGGCCAAGGCTGATGTAGCAGAATGATATGTTCACGGGGAACCTCTGGTCAGTTCTGAGAGGCTCCAGGATATGCCAACAAAAATACGACAATTGCATGTATGGTACATGAAAGAAGCAGAAAAAGAGCGACATTGGCTCATAGCGAAAGTTTGAGAAGAGCATTACTTCACTAAAGATGAGGTCCCTATTGAATTTTCAGAACTCTTTCAGTTATTCAATCTAAGGGAACTCGACAAATCTATCCCCGGTTGCTATTGTCTGTAAGTGATTACTTTATTTGTGTAATTAAGTCTCTAGCTCACCTTATTCAATTCATTGCCGGTAAGTATACTCACTATATTATTTTTTTGCGCTATAATAATGCAGAATAAAGATTCTTGAATATAAAAAAAGATAATCCATGGATTTGGGTTCATTGACCCACGTCGAGTTAATGGAGCTATGCTAAAGGATAAGCTAGCGGAGACCGAGCAAAACTTGCTCCGGTTTTTCATGAGCAGCATTTCTGTAATGAAATACTATTTCCTTACCACTTCGGGTGGGAGTGTTATTGTCTTGTACACATTAACTTTTGCTTACTTGATATTCAGTGTAAATGATGAGTTACTGACGTATGTAAACCTTGCGTAGATACCACTGGATTCTTCTAAGTATTTCTGTTGACTTGGGAAGAGTTCAAATCATGGACTCATTACAAAAAGACATGGAAGAGTACCGCAGCATGATCGATATGCTTCAGAAGTACTTTCAACCATTATCGCACTATATCGGTTTCTTTCGTTCATTTTCTGAGATATCATGTAGTTATTAACTCATTCATTCAATTTCTCTATCGGGTAGTGTTTGGACACGGTTCAAGAACAAGGTCCGCGGTCAATGGAGTGAGCAGCTGAGTTTCAAACAGATCCCGGTAAGTAGCACGAGCTAAGTCCGTGCATCTATTTAATTCTAGTTTATGTATATTTATCATGCTAGAGTTATTATTTGATTGAATTCTATTCTTGTAAAGTGCGCGAGACAGCCATGGGGGACTAATCTATGTGGATTTTACGTTTGCGAGTTTATTCACATCACTACTAAGAATCCCTTGGTAACTGTTCGAGTAAGTAAACAATATATTTACCTTTTATTTTTATTACAATAAGTTGTATTGAGTCTAATTTATATGGTCTCCTTCTTCATAGTTAGACGCGATGCAGGATAAGCTCCTGACCACAGGACCGCCTACTAGCAATCCAAGAGGAATTGGCTGGATTTTTGGTCGACGAGGTCATAGACCCATACGGAGAATACTCTCTAAATAGACCCTAAAGCATCCATGTAATGATCTTTATGTAATCAAATAGACAGGCTCTAGACCCGGTTGGGACTCCATGTAATGACCTCCATGTATGCTTTAAGAGAAATTATATTATATATGCATCAACGTGTACAAGTACTATGTAGTAGCGTTGTGTATGTATATGAAAACTTGTTTGTAATGAAAACACAGAATGAAAAATAATTAAACACAAAATGAAAAGAAAAACTCTAAAATCCCATCTCCTGCCACGGCAGCCAAATGCCTCAAAACGCTGCCGCGGCAGCAACGGTTCGTGTTACGAACCGAGACTAAATGTTCTCCAGCCTAGCGCGGCTCGCGAGGCCACGTGGTGGACCTCTAGTCCCGGTTCGTAACAGAATCGGGACTCAAGACCGGACCTTCAGTCCCGGTTTGCAATCCGGGACTAAAGGTCCTTACGAACCGGGTCTAAAGGCCTGGTTTCTACTAGTGCTACAAGAAGCACCACAGCTAGCGCGAAGCTCGACCACCACCCCCACTGTCTCAAAGCAACGCCTTTAAGAAGGAAACGACACCGGAGCGCCGCCGCCGCCCAACGAATTTAGTTTTAACCCGAGATAGGGCAAGATGGGGAGGGAGAGGGGAGCAGACCTCAAAGTCGCCTTCAGGAAGGGGTAGGACGCTCGTAGCATCGATCGGTAGCCAAGGGTTTCCCCCGGTCACTCCCATCACCAGCGCCACCCACTAGCCACCGGAGAAGACCGAGGCACTCCAAGGCAAGGGGATGTGCCGAGCAGCGTGAGCTAGCACCGCCATCTTCAGATCTGACCGGAGGTCGGGAGGCCCCTGAACGCCCCGCACCCACCGTCACCTCGCTGCCCACGCAGCCGAGGGAACGCCCTGCAACACCCAGCGAATGCGGCGCCGCCACACCAAGGGCCGCCACCCTGGATCCAAGGCCCCTGCCAAGGATATGGCCGGAAGGACCCCTACCCACCACCCGCAGCCCATCGTCGGCGAGGCCGAGATGGAGGGGAGGGGAGGGAGGGAGGTCTCCGAGACGAATCCAGCGGCAGAGCCCAGGTTCCCACCCGGTGGCCCGCCTCCAAACCGCCGCGCGAGGAGCTCCGGGAGCAGATCCCCGCCGTCCCCCTCACCGGTGTCGCGGGCTTGGCCGGCAGGCGCCTCAGGGGACGGCGAGGGGAGGGGGGCGAAGGAGGGGGTGGCGATGGCGCGGGCTAGGGTTTCGCCCCCCTGGTCGCCTAGGTGGGGGCGACCCGAGGAGCGTTTTTTCGTGTTTCCCGCATCTGTTTTTGATCACGAATAAATATCCCAGCCTCTCCTCGTCGTCCTTCTATTCAGGTTGGTCGATGAGGAAGGTGGAGATCCTGCTCAGCGTCTCGCCGACCTCCGCGGAAGCAACCATCTCGGCCATAATGGAGAGAGGGAGCTTTGATCTTGCTGAAAATGGTGCGCGGAAGAGTTAGATAGCTAGCAAGAGAGTTGAGTCGCACGACTAAATCAATTAGAGAACGTTTCTTCTTCGGCTTTGACTCTTGAGAGTCTGTCCTCTACTTGCGCGTGAGTCTAGGTATGAATGGAATCAAACAAGTCTACGTACGTTTGCTGCCCGTGGAAGTGACGCTTGCCCTGACCATTGTGACTCGACTCGCCCGGGGGCGCGGGCGGGCCCGGCAGCCGTTCTTTCCAAGAAGAACAAAGTCGTGGAGCTTCATGAATGATGAAGTTATCACAGACGTCTTACTGTCGAAGTTAATTTTAACTGGTATTGCATTGTGTTTTTTTTAAAACGTAGACTGTTAGCTTTGCGACAATGAATAACGAAGAATGAAAATAAAATCGCAGCGAGAGGGACACAGATTTAACGTGAAAAATCCTCTCCAACAAAGAGAGAGGAAAAACCACGGGCGTCAGCTAGCAAAACTTCACTATAACGATCTCTGTTTACACAACGTCGCGGATTTTACAGATGTAACTTGTCCTAGCCTCCGGCGACGGGCCTCACTTCGTTCCGTCAGAAATTAGTCTCTACTTTATAGAATTTAGATCAATAACACAGACATTTCATTAATTGATAATGTTCAAACCACACATTGTGGCCGCACCCAACGCCGCCGACTCGTGAGCTGGTTTATTAGTGATCGGGGCTATGATAATCTATGAAGGAAAGTCGAAGATGAAATTTCGTTTCTCTAAAGAGAGCTCGAAGAGGTGCATCGTCATAGCTATCTGAATTAATGGCCTGTTGAAGAACCTGGCGATCTGTAGCAAACATCGGCATGCCAACCCCAGCGAGGTCAGCTATAGTGATTGCATGTAGAAGAGCATGAGTTTCAGTCCTTAACGCTTCCCCAGCATTTGTAATGGCTCCAGCAGCAGCAAAAACCGGATTTTCTTGATGATCACGGGCAACACAGACCAAGCCACCATTGCCTGAAATTTCATGGAATGCACCATCGATGTTAACCATTATCCAGTCAACCTGGGGAGGCTGCCATCTATGTATTGTAGGCTGGGAGATACTCTCCTTTTTCTTGAAAAATTCAGTCCATTCTCGTGTATGCCTGCGGACTGTGTACTTGAATTCCTCCATAGAAAGGCGACGTTCAGCATGGTTAGCTTTGTTACGTTCTGTCCACCAGCACCAGAACAGGGCAACCGTTGTCATCATCTCTTCATAATTCAGAGATAGAACTTCGTGGAGCAGTTCCATTCTTGAATTGCACTCAAGAAATTTCACCCTTAGCTGATCAGGAAGCAACACACGCCATACCTTCTTCAGTTCAGAGCATCGGAGGAACAAGTGTGCACCTCCTTCATCTTAATGAGGCATTTAATGAGGCATAAGTGTTGAAGTTGTCATCCAAATTTAGTAAGGAGGCTAACTCCTGACGAGCGGAGTGAGACCCGTCGCCAGGCAAGCTGTACAGATCATTAAAGACCTAGATTTTCACCGTTATATATACCTTATAAGCCGCTGGCTGGAATAAGTTGCATATATGAAATCTCTAACGTTGTGTAAACACTTCTCGTATAGTGAAGTTTCGCTGGTTGATGCTTGTGGTTTTTTCCTCTCTTTGTTGGAGTGTTTTTTTCACATTAAAATCCCATGTCCCCTGCATGTTCTTGTTTTCGTTCTTCATTATTTGCTTGTCGCGTTTATAACATAAACGGCATCAACCTAAAGTTTTATCCCAACTTTCCAACTAACCATCTAAACATAGGTTGGTTCTAATGCGATGCGACCAGTTTCAAACAAAGGTCTTTGTATTACCTACAAATATATGCCTTCAATATCCTTAGATGTAATGGTCTAGATCCATTTATATCGGTTAATACACAGTTTTGTCCATAAGGACTTGTTCGGTTAGCCCCGACCCTGCCGGGATTTGTGTCCAACCCCCATGGATCGGGCGGGATCCGAACAGCCGGGGATTTTTTTTCTCTTGCACTCTGCTTAGCGCATTCGGTTACATCTGGTCTGGATTATATCCCCGTCCAATCCCTCCCGAAACCCGCAATTCCACAGGGATAGAAAAAATTGTGTCTCTGCCTGTGGAATCTACCCCGAACCGCTATAAGAAAGAAAACAATCGATAGCTTCCTCCCCCAACTGTCTGGCGATTGGGAGGCGACCGTGGCGGCGGCTACTGGGAAGGAGCCATGGAGTACGGTGGCGCAACCAACAGGAGGGGATCGACCACAGCGAAGTGCCTCTCCTTCCACCCATGCTAGTCGGAGGCGACCCCAAGGTCAGGCGAAGGTGCTACGTGAGCTCGACAGTGACCTAGACGTGCAGTGTGCGAGCTCGCCGGCCACTATCTCTGACTTCCTAACGCCCACGGCCTTCGATGGAGGCCCTCTCTCCCGTAAGATACTTATCCCCAGTCCTCCTATTTTTTTGAGGAACGCGCGAGAGTGTAGTCTTTTTTATAGATAGAAGGGGCAAACACAAACAATGTCCATAACAATGGTACCCAGAAGCAAAAGAAATAGCAACTCACAAAAAACCCACTAACTTCCAACTTTCAGCATGAGCGACAATGGCGTCGAGGAGCTTGGCCAGAGGCAAAACTTTATCCTTGAAGACCCTAGCGTTCCTTTCCAGCCAAATAGAATGGAGGACAAGGAGAATAAATGACCTTATCTTGGCCTTCATCTTGGACGGCCAGCTCTAAATAACACTCCTCCACCAGTCAACCAAAACATCGTCAGGTCCTGGAGAAAGGTCAGGATGCCCAAAGCCAGACAAGACCTCAAACCAAAGTGCACGAGAGAACGGGCATTGGAGGAGGAGATGCTCGATCGTCTCTGAATCCTGTAGGCGGAGGGGACAACTATCCACATTAGAGAGGCTGTGCTAACGCCTCCTATCCCCAGTCCAGCATCGATTCCATGCCACTTTGCACGCAAATATTTTGAATTTGTGGGAAGCCTTGTAGCTCTAGTCCTCCAATTTTACCTTTCCCCTCCCCTCTTCCCTGAAATTCTAGGGTTCTTGGCTCAGTTGTAGGTCAGCACTAAGGTTCTTGGCTCATTCGATTTGCAAGTACATGATAGTTGAAAGTTGGTGTGCATGTGTGTGCACGACACGGAGTCATCCATCGTTTTGAGGGGAAAATTACCAGGTTGAAACAAGAGTTCAATGTGCAACTTGCTTTATTAATCAGTGCTCACTCCATACTACAATACCTTTCTTGAAAGTACACAACTCCTGCATAAAGGAATTGTTGGAAAATCATCGTAATTAGCAAGGATATGTCTTTATCATGGCAGTTGTTGAGCTACTCTCACTGCCTGAATTAGAAGAGGAGTACAACTGGTTGATAATCATATTGTTGTGTAGGAATGTAATACCACCAAAAAATATTCAACAGTGAAGAATTGAAACTAGCAAATGTGAAGCGATTGGTTCTTGGTCTGAGCTTGGATGGAGTGGGTCTGCTTTTTTGTTTGTTTGTGGAGGCTCTAGGATTTTCATTATCCCTTTCTACATTAACATACACGACTAGTTTCAAGGTTTAATATAGCTCAAATGCCAGATAGTGCAGGTGTTTTCTTCAGGGTGAATATTCCATAATGTAGCATACAACCTTTAGATTTTTTCTTGTAGAACCATAGAAGCAATTCCCTTTTTTAAGCGGATACTCAACGTATGATACAGTTCCTTATCAGAATTATCCTTTAGTTCACCATGGAAGGTATGTACATTACTATTTATTAGTCATCAACTCAGTTGGTTCATTAAAACTATGCAAGCCGGAAAACAAAACAGGGGGATGTCTTTCCATCTCCACAAGGTAATGTGCTTTTAAATCTAGTAGCTCACGGTTTATTCCTGATGATAAAATCAAGAATTTTGTAGCTTATCTTGCATGAGGTAGAAGTTAGAACAAACCAATCATCTATAACTTTTTACATTTTCTTACATTTGACTTGTAGTTTTTAGACGAGGATGTACTTAATCACTATAGCCCTTACAACTACACATCAGTAAAGTGATTCTCAAGAAAAGAAGGACCATCTACAAAGTACCTTTTCTCAAATATTTGCCTTCCATGTGTGAAGTTAATCTTTATTCTATGTCCTTATGTTCGAGATGTTCCTCATGTCCTTGTAGTTCCCTTTGCTTTCCAAGAGTACCATCGTGGGAAGGCTGATTCAATATCAGTTTTCCTTACCGTCGCCACTGTTGTGTACTTAAGGTGAACTTTTCAATCAGCTTCTCTACATAAAAGTTGGTTTGCATTATCTTCATCTCCATGCTTGTAATTGCATGGTAGTTAAGTTATTTTTCTTACCTCCCGCTTCACA
Organism: Avena sativa; assembly: GCA_916181665.1. Classification (NCBI taxonomy): domain Eukaryota; kingdom Viridiplantae; phylum Streptophyta; class Magnoliopsida; order Poales; family Poaceae; genus Avena; species Avena sativa. Next base: position 418,454,098 of record OV702289.1, on the reverse strand, counting down.
TGGTGATGCAAATCCTCTTCTTCAAGCAACTCATGGCCAGGAGCCTGTTGGTCTCCAACAACTTTGAAGGACTATCATCGTGGCCCCGCGCGGGAGTGGCGATGTTACAACGTTGATGAAGTTGGTGCAAACTGGGTCACCGCGGCCACGGTGGCAGTGAGGGAGAGAACGAGGCGCTCAGGACTTGCTCGGACAACATTGAATTTGAATGTATAAAACTTACAGTACGCATGTGTAAAACTTACATACTACACTACATCACGTGCTCACTCTGTAAATATTTTATCTAATCTAAACTTAGAGTCAATGGAATTCACCGCTATTCAAACTATAGGGTCTAACCGAATGAGGATATGTGGAAGGGGTTAGAGAGGTGGGAGGTTTGGAGGAGTGGGAGGGGTTCAGGTGAGGGGACAGGGATCACTCAAACCCCTGTCGAGCTAGTTCCCTACGGCCTTGTTTTTGTTGTAGTGGATTACCGAGTATTGTAGATTATTACCTTGAGTGTTTTGGGTCAGTCACTCAATCCCTTCCAATCCTATTCCACGATAATCCATTGTAATCCCTCTTTTCAACAATGTTGTTTTTCAAGCAAGGATTGATACACTAGAATAATCAGCTTTGTGCGGTTGAGTAACAAAGATTCAATTTTTATTTGTGTTCTAGGCACAAAATTTCAGCAGCACTTCATCACAACATCATTACACGAACTTCACTACATATAAATGAAATAGAACCGTAGGCTTCATGCCATCAGAATTATAAATCTCAACATTGCACTGGAAAATCTCAGCAACATTTCATCACAACAACATTGCACTAGAAAATCAAGTTTTGATCACATATAAATAAAGTTCTAGTACAGTTTCAGTTTCATAATTTGAAGAATAAGGATTTGCCACAACACACGAACTGTAGGCTTATTTTGTCATTGTGCTTCTTCAAATCGTTGTTGGTCAGTCACTTCGGGTACCCGAGAACAAAAAATTGTTTCAGATTATCAAAACTTCCTATGTAGTAACATGAACTTAATGTCAAACAAGGAGTGGTTAAAAATGAGAATGATTTTGGCTCAACGAAGCAAGCAAAAAAAAGAGAAAGTAAGAAATGAATGGTGGAAAGAAGGATAAAATAAACGGTGAAGTGTGAGCTATCAATCTACTTTGCATTCTTGATTTTAGATGTATAAATTGGTCATTTTTAGTATATTAGATACATCGAACATAAAAACTACCATGGAGCACAAGATTTTTGCACCGAAAAGGTCCAAAAATCCTACACAAGGAAAAGATAATGACCTTAATTTCTTGTATCCATATTTTAAACAAAAAATTCGAGCATCTAGCAGAAGAGAATGGTCAAAAAAATCAAAGAAAACTCATATATACCACGTTTATTTAGTGGTGCTTTTGAGTACTTGATATTGTATCCTTCTACAAAGAACTCTCAAAGCTTCGGGTGCATCTGGAAGTGTTTCACGAAAGAAACATATTCACCCAACATCGTTATCACCATCATCATTGGGCAGATTCACATAATGATTCTTTCCCTACTATCCATCATATGTGAGTACAAGTATAGTGCTTGAAAAAAATGAGAAAGACCATTTTATCTTATTTATCAGCCTTTCTCTTCTTAATATGTTCTAAGCTCTTTCAATTTATTTCAGGACTACTAAAAAGTAGTACCAAAATAAGCAGGGCAGAAATATGCATGTCCATACTTTAAATGCCTAAAAGAAAAGGCCATGCAAATACCGCATTTAGGTGTGCTGACAGGGTCCCACAACGGCAGCGGCTCGTCCAATCCCACTAGAATCGAAGTAGAAGGAATTTGTAAAAAAAATTGAGGCATCTCAATAAAGTGACCTCCATCCTAATAGCAACACATACAAAGAGAGTGAGGAGCACACAATAAAATTATACCAAAAGAATTAGTACGTCTATATACTGGTTGATCATCCATAGATTGAACTATATGTGGTAGATAACAACTAAAATTGAACTGCAATTTAATTAGGATCACCATAAATAGACTGAATTTCATGCAATGTAGGCCAATTCTGGTTTAGAGGGAGTAGGATTTATGATGTCAATTCTTCTGTATTCACAGTTGAGGCGTCCTTGCTAACCAAAATTTTGTGTTATACCTTGACCACATAATCACAATGCAGCTCCACCACTCACAAAAGGCACGTGAGAAGGTGGCAAGTATCAACAAATTTAATCAAGAGAGAGAGGTTTCTTTGTTGTTGGATGAAGATTCTAATAGTCCAGATTAAATTAAAGGTGACCGTGATTTGGAAGAGATTCAGGCAACTACTGCCGAGTTGGAGTATCTATTATCATTGCAACAACCAACTTCCCTCATTATGATATTCATTCGTACTGCTCATAACCAATATCGTCATGATATCAGCAAATTTCTTGTTTCCAACTAAGGGGTCAAAGTTGCATGCAAGCAATTATGTCTATCATATAGAAAAAACTTGTACTTTCACTAAACACGATTGCCTCTTCTAGAAAGTAGGAACGAACGTACACGACCAAGAGAAAAACACTGAGAAAACATAGTGGATCCGAGCTCATTCCTAGCAATCTAAATCAAGAACTCGTGCTTAATCCAAAACAGAGGGTACTTAGAGGTGCTTACATTAGTGGATCCAAATTCGTTCACAATCAAGAACTCATCCTCATCCATCGGTTTGAATCAAGAACCCTAGGTCAAAAATCAACCTATGTTCTTATCTACCAATAGATGGAGAGGAGGGGATGAAGTGGATGGACTTACATGGGAGAAATCTAGAACTACCGGAGAAGACATACGGTGGAGGGATCTCGACGTCGGCAGTGTTGGTGATGTTGGAACTGATGGAGTGTTTGGCTGCAGGATGGGAAGAAGGAGGCGTCAGCGTTGGTCAGCCACGGGATGGGAAGAAGGTGGAATGGATCATCGGACTTGGTCGGCGTTGGTCATGAGTGGTTGATGAGGATACAATCATAGAGTATGATGATTCTGCTAGTCTAAGCTGGAAGGAAATATTGAGCCTCATTGAGAAATGTTACAAGGTGAATTCATTCCTAGTTGGATATGATACTTTGATTTTTAAGAACTTTATACTACCTAAATCATGATGTTATTATTTGACTAGATTTAATATCCATAGGATTAGCGCTAGCGGGAGGATAGGGAGGAAGGCGAGCAAGACATGGAAGGCGACCAAGAAGGAATGTTCAATTCAGACAGATAGAAATCCTAAAATTGAAACGGACGTGGATTCGTCGTACGAACTCCGAATCTAGCAAATAAGCACTTGTTGGAAAGATAATTCAAAGATCTTTCCAATGAGTACTTCCATGTCTCAAGACCCTGAATAATCCGGCTCTGTTTTAGAAATTCTGCTAAGGACTTCGGGCGCGTCATTCTGTATGGGGGACGGATAATCCGGCCTTCTAGGGGCGGATAATCTGGCCCTAAAATTTCCATCAGATCCGTACGGATCTGAATGTATCAGACACGTTTTTTTTCACGTTTTTCAGATGTTTCGGCGGCCATATAAGTCTGGGAACGCCCTCTAGATTAGGTGAGATCACGTTAAAACTATTTTGGATTTGTTTCTTATTAGAACCTCTAAAATTACCCTGTGATCGAATTATCTACTGCAATTGAGTGTGATATGTTGTTCCATCGGGAATTAGTAGCTTGAAAACTACCATTCTGGTCGACGGCTACGTGCGCAAGAGCGTGGTGTTGTGAATATCCTACAGGGTTCGAGAACTGTCGCATCGGCATCAGGGTTCGAGCAGGAGAGTTTATAGCTACAGGCTAGTTATCCATCTTCCACCATCATTATCGCCAACTGCTTGCTGAGAAGATCGAGTCACCCCATATCATCTTGGTATCAGAGCTCCTTGTTTACTCGGTGAGCATCTACAATCCAACCATAGCATAGTTTATTTTCAGTCCTATACAGAAAAATCCTTACAAAAAGATTTGCCATAGACTAGATTGCATCATTTTCGAGTTTTAGTTGTTGATCGTGTCTTCTCGTAGATCCGATCTACAGGTCTTTCTCGTAAAAGTCTAGTTTTCGTTTGTGTCTAGGTTTAGGGTTTGATCTTGTTCACAAATTTGATCATAGATCTTTTTTGAGAAAACTGAATTTAATACTGAAGAACACGATTATCTATTTAGTTGTTTTTCACCATGATCATGATTCTTTGTACTTCACTTATACCTGCAATTTAAGTTGCTTGATATATACTGGACATATTTTTCATGTGAAATATAATAATAAAACATGTTATATATACATATACTTTGTGTATACGTTGTTCTTTTTGTTTCTTCCACTTTCAGCTTACCCAAACCCAAATCCACGGACGGCTTTTCCTGAAGAAAAGGAGGAGGATAAGGATACAATCACAGAGTATGATGATTCTGCTAGTCTAAGCTGGAAGGAAATATTGAGGCTCATTGAGAAATGTCACAAGGTAAATTCATTCCTAGTTGGATATGATACTTTAATTTTTAAGAACTTTATACTACCTAAATCATGGTGTTATTATTTGACTAGATTTAATATCCATCAGATTAGTGTCAGCGGGAGGAGAGGGAGGAAGACGAGCAAGAGATGGAAGACGACAAAGAAGGAAGGTTTAATTCGGACAGACAGGAGTCCTGAAATTGAAACGGACATGGATTCCTCATACAAACTCCGAATCAAGCAAATAAGCACTTGTTGGAAAGATAATTCCAAGATCTTTCCAATGAGTGCTTTCATGTCTCAAGACCCAGGATAATCCGGCCTTCACACACCGGATAATATGGTCCTGTTTCAGAAATTCTGCTAAGGACTTCGGGCGTGTCATTCTGTATGGGGAGCGGATAATCCGGCCTTCTAGGGACGGATAATCCGGCCCCAGAAGTTTCTATCCGATCCGAACGGATCTGACTGTATTAGACATGTTTTCGTTTCGCGTTTTTGGATGTTCCGGCGGCCATATAAGCCTGGAAACGCCCTCTAGATTAGGTGAGACCACATAAAAACTATTTTGTAGTTGTCTCTTATTAGAACCTCTAGAATTACCCTGTGATCGAATTATCTACTGCAATTGAGTGTGATCCGTTGTTCCATCGGGAATTAGTAGATTGCAAACTACCATTCGTCGTCGTTGTGAATATCCTACAGGGTTCGAGAGCTGTTGCATCAGCATCAGGGTTCGAGCGGGAGAATTCATAGCTACATGCTAGTTATCAACCATCCACCATCATTATCGCCAACTGCTTGTTGAGAAGATCGGGCCACCCCATATCATCTAATGCACAGTCCGGTGATACATGTTGTAAAATAGATGGCTCCCTTTCTTTAAAAGCAACTTGGATATTACAAGAAACAATACTAGGAGTAGAGATGATTACATTAGTAGAAACCTCATTTATCTCATCAACTCTCACTCTCGGTTCTTCAACGACAGAATCAACATGTGGTTCTATGTTGGTGGTTACAGGTGTACATAGGTTTTAACGCCTAATCTCCTGAAATTTTTTAATATTTAAACGTGCTAACCATGTGTGCTTACCATTCCAAAAGATAGTAGGATTAGAACACGCACTACCAAAAGTAACCTAGAATTTATTACACGCTCTAGAAACGACATAACAAGGAATATATATTTCAGGATCATAAATGGTGAGCGGAACACATGCGATCTGAGTAATTGGTAGTGCATGACTAGAAGTGCTAACATGAATGGCGATTTTGTTGCACGTGTATATAATTGTAGCTTTTCAACAACCTCAACACTAACCAAATCTAGGGAAGAACAAGTATCAATGGTAGTAGCAACTTTTCTACCACTAATTTCTGTGATGAAGTGGAACAAACCCGAATTAGGTACCACTCCTGAATCCTCTTCTCAAAATGTGTTGTTGCAGTAGGAGCGTAAGGGAAAGGGATAATCATCTGCATTTTTTTTCTGCATCACATCAACACTACTAGAAGACATGATTAGTACATTAGTGCACAAAACAAAATCTGTTGGTGGGACTGTCACAACTCACTCAAAACTGACAAGAAAGCAGAACTTACCATTCCAAAGTGAATAGTGATGCTTACCAATTCGAAATCAAAGACTTATGCACAGATGTGATGAAGAGAATATTCAGGATATAGAGAACGATCACAAGGCACACATGTTATTTATGGTGGAGCTATAGGTATGATATCCTAGCTATACCACAAACAACTCCTAGTGCTGATCATACAAAAACCCAAAAAGCACACGCGATGGAGATAAACGTGGCAAAGAAATTTATGAAAAAGAATATTGCAATGCACAAGAGAGACGCGAGTAAAAGCTCAAATTAAACAGGCACAAGATTGCTCAATCTACGAGTGCTTTGATCAACTAGGCCTCCAATAATGCACACTTTAATATCTCTTTTTGTCACCTTTGTAGCTCTTTTCTCCTCTTTTTTATACTGATTCTCTTTTCTTTTCTCTTTTTTTTTGAGTTTTTCAACTATATGAGTCAATGCAAAAACGAGTGCAGCAACTTATAACAAAACTTGGCTGGATAGTCCATATGATTCGTGCCGGAGACTCCGGTCGGGCCAGATAGTCTAATGTATATATGCCCGGATAGTCTGGTTTTGCCTGTCGAAAATTTCTGCACTTCGAAACCCTAATGAGAAGCCTGTCAGAGCAAAGCAACTAGTCTCGTGGGTACATTCCTAGGCACGGATGTTGTAGATAGGTTGTGTCTATGGTATGCAAACAAAGGTACGCTATATGGACTCGGACAAACGATAAAAACTTGCGGAAAACGGTGATGGTGGACTCGGCGGATCAAACCCTAAACCTAGACACAAATGAAAACTAGACTTCTACAAGAAAAACCTGCAGATCGGATCTACGAGAAGACACGACCATCAACTAAAACTCGAAAACGATGCAATCTAGTCTATGGCAAATCTTTTTGTAAGGCTTTTTCTGTATAGTACTGAAAATAAACTATGCTATGGTTGAATTGTGGATGCTCACCGAGTAAACGAGGAGCTGTGATACCAAGATGATATGGGGTGGCTCGATCTTCTCAGCAAGCAGTTGGCGATAATGATGGTGGATGATAGATAACTAGCTTGTAGCTATGAACTCTCCCGTTCGAACTCTGATGCCGATGCAACAGCTCTCGAACCCTGTGGGATATTCACGACACCATGCTCTTGCGCACGTAGCCGTCGACCATGAACGGTAGTTTGCAATCTACTAATTCCTGATGGAACAACAGATCACACTCAATTGCAGTAGATAATTTGATCACAGGGTAATTCCAGAGGTTTTAATAAGAAACAACTCCAAAATAGTTTTAACGTGGTCTCACCTAATCTAGAGGACGTTCCTAGGCTTATATGGCCACCAAAACGTCTGAAAAACGTGAAACGAAAACATGTCTGATATAGTCAGATCCATCCAGATCTGATGGAAACTTTTAAGGCTGGATTATCCGCCCCTAGAAGGCCGGATTGTCCGCCCCCATACAGAACGACGCGCCCGAAGTCCTTAGCAGAATTTCCGAAATAGGGACGGATTATCCGAGGTGTGGGGTCGGATTATCCAGGGTCTTGAGACATGGAAGTACTCATTGGAAAGATCTTGGAATTATCTTTCCAACAAGTGCTTATTTGCTTGATTCAGAGTTCGTATGAGGAACCCATATCCGTTTCAATTTCAGGACTTCTGTCTGTCTGAATTGAACCTTCCTTCTTGATCGTCTTCCATCTCTTGCTCGCCTTCCTCCCTCTACTCCCGCTGGCGCTAATCCGATGGATATTAAATCTAGTCAAATAATAACACCATGATTTAGGTAGTATATTTTTAAAAATCAAAGTATCATATCCAACTAGGAATGAATTCACCTTGTGACATTTGTCAATGAGGCTCAATATTTCCTTCCAGCTTAGACTAACAGAATAATCATACTCTATGATTGTATCCTCATCAGTGGTGGTCGACGAGCGGTCGGGCAGTCGAGCGCTGCCACTAGCCAGATAGGCGAGGCTGGGAGATTTTTCGTTCCCCCTCAACCTTACGTGGTTCTAGGGGGTCGCTGGGGTCGAGCCCAGGGAAAACCGGCCTACAAAACGTCTGGTCATGGTTTTGGGCGGATCGAATCTGGGCCGGGATCAAACACGATAAAACCGGTCAATCCACTCCTACAAAACGAGGCCTACAGGGATTAGTTCTATAGCAACCGAACAAGGCCTAAAGTATTACAAACTAGCATAATGCTTGTGCGTTGCTACGGGTGAATCTTAGGTGGTGTGTGGCGTTAGCATTTACTCATCCGGCTTGTGTCAGGCTCTACGTGCCAAAGACGATATTTGCTATTATATTATTGTTACAGTGTTTTCAAAAAAATTGTATTTTCATGAAGTGTAAATAAGATAATTGTGAATCATAGTTTGCATTGACTCATATTAACCTCAATATATGTATTAAAAGTTTAATATCTTGAGGGTTCATTATCTAAAAATAGCATATGCTTCTGTTGTTTGCAAGTGTACCACAAGCCTTAAATCATAGAGGGTAGGACTAAATAGAGAATAAATAGAGACTTAATTTCTGAATAAAACGTATATGTAAATATGATGAGATAAAATCAAACGTGAGCATGCAAACATATGAAGTAGTGTGCAAAGTAAATCAGGGTCAGATGATCATGCTAGCTATTTTTTACCATGCATGCAATGCATCTCCCGGTGATAGTTGGACCATGGGAGAGGCTTGCTGGGAGGGCAGCCAATCAGTTCAGGAGCAGGCACCTATGGATTTGATTAAAGTAAGAAAGATAACATGTATTTTCTTTTCGTTTTAAAATATAAGATGTTTTAGCTTGTGAAGAGTATCTAGATCCCTTTTAGTGTGTAGGTTTACTCTGATACACCTATACACTAGGAGTCTAAATACACTCCTTTCACAAAGCGAAAATATCTTATATTTTAAAACGGAGGGAGTATCTTCTATCGTGTGAAAGGCTACATCTGGAGTGAAGTAGATGGCCGTGGCAGATGTCGTACAAATTATAGATGTGTCGCTGCGCGTAGAACCCAGACGTCGACATATTGCACCAGAACGTTGCCCAAAAAATTGGAAGCAGGTAGGTATATGCCGGATATGGGCGTCGCTGCCAGGATGCTCCCGATCGATGAGGTGGCGAAGGATCAGGAAGACAACAACATCAACTCCACGAGCTGGCAGACTGCGGGAGTCGGACTGCCGCTGCTCCCTCGGTGGCCCAACTTTGATCTTCGGTGTAGGTGCTTCAGATCTAGCAGTCGGTGGCAGGACTTGTCGTAGTGCCCCCAGCGTACTGAGGAACGGGCGCTGACGCGTCGTGCAACCTCAGGCCGCCCTTCATGCATGCCTTGCCGCCGGCGCGTTCGGCACGTGCGCGCGTTACGCTGGAGGAGATCGAGGTAGTATCGGGTTGGAGGATCTGCGAGCGCTGGCCCGTGTGCGTGGCAAGGGCTTTGTGTGCTACAAGAGTAGAGGGGGGAGGCAGGTCGCCGACGGCCAGGAGCGCTCAGACGACGCGGTAATATGGGCGAGTTTGGAAGGCGGTCGATGGAGGAAAGAGAATCTTCGTGATTTCACGTGCTAGTTCTCGCGAGGGGATCAATCGGGCTAAGTAGAACGAAAATAAAGGAACCGGTACGGTGGTCGGTGGACCATGAGTGGGCGATCTAGTCGGCAGCGGAGCCGGTTGCGAAGGAAACGAAACCAAAACGTGCGATTGCAAGACTGGCCTGTAGCCGCCACAACCGAAACAAGCGATCTCGCGGATGTTTCTTTTTCTCAAGACGAAACAGTACTCTCACTTAGGGATGGCAAAGGCTGTAATATTTGTCAGGTCGGCCTAGCAATGCAAGGATAGAATCGGAATTATAAATAACGTACCGTAAGACTTTTAATATATAAAAACCTTTTAATAGTATAGAAACCTGTCGAGCAACCCTTATCAACACCTGTACAAATAAAATTACTACTATCCAGACAATGGTCTTAATCTTTTGTGTAGTAGAACTCTCTGGTGTTTTCACGACAAACAAAAGCCACCAAAGCCTTAGAAGATTCCAGCTTATGGGACTGCATAGCTTCCTCATTAACCAGGCCAGTTTCAGAGAATTACACTCTAACATCAGACAATATTCGAGCGCTTCAGTTATTATCCTCTCATAGTTGCTCTGCTTCCTTTTTTTAGAACAAATATGTCATTTAGACCCTCCAGTTCCCATAATTCAAGAATTTCTGATGCTGCTGGCATCTCTTCATATGAAATACTATTACCATATGAGTTCATGGAATCAAGTACTCTGTCAACTGCAGATACTTGTGTATCCCAATGCCCAATATTACATTGTTCACTTTCTTTGTTTTCAGAATGCGAATCGCATAATACGATGTCCCCACCCAAGCCAGTTTTGGCAACTAATTCAGGGATACGAGTACTGCAATCAGATAATTCACTGCTACCTTCCTCACCTGAAAATAAATTCGTGCCTGATGACTCCTTGCAAGAGAGCTGGTCTTGTTCCATCAGACTGCTATTTGAAATTCTACCTACTTGAGGTTCTTCACTATCATTACAATCAGCCCCAAAAGATTTGTCATTCACCAAGGTTGTCGCGCATTGGGACTGCAATGCTCTTACAAAACCATGTGCAGGATCTGTTTTGATGGTTTCACTAGCGCTGAGGTGTGCTACAAGGTCTTTCAACGCATCCACGCTGAATCGATGCAAATTTTGTTGAAGTAGATCACTCCATTGCAGTTCACTGACATTGACTGAAGCCGTAGACATAATATTCATGAGATGTAGCATCCTTCCATAGTCACCTTGAGCAATAGTTTGGCATATATTTTCAGTGAACAGCTGAACATCAGGGATTTCTCCTCTTTCAAGTATTGAATCAAGTGCATGCTCCAGCAAATAGGGCTGCAAAGAAAATCATGATGAGCAATTAATCTATGCTCTTGGTCACCTTCACTGCAAGCACAATTCACAACAGTTGCCAGCAGGCTAGAAGTATTTGGATTGCCCTCATTTCATGTTAGATGCACAAAGTAGTAAAAACTTGAAAAGAAGTTTTGCCTGAAACTAAATCTGTATAATAATAAAGCATAAAAAACAACTTGGATGACGATGACAATGAGGACCATTCTAAGGTCTAAGGTGGAATCTGGGGCACCACATTTCCTTTGAAGAGTAAAAGAATGTCACACAAGTACGGGTGTACTCATATTACAATAATTAGATAACAAACACATATTAAACTGATGAGCACAACTTCACTTCTAATTATAAATAAGATTTAAAGGCCATATTTGCACACATATCATTAAATATATTATCCAATCGAAATTTCAGTTTTGACCTAGTATTGCATTAAGAATCGAATCACCCAGTCATATATCTCAAAAAAAGTCAGCAGATAGTAGATATTAAACACACCTTTCCAGCTCCGGATGCCTTGACGAGCAACCATGAATATTTCCTTTGATCTAGATGGTGATGAGAGAGAGTCATCTGCCTATAAACATTTTCGAAGTATTCCCACTGTTGGGCTGATGCAGATGCTTCAAGTATAGAGCTGTATGTATATATGTCTGCTTTAAGTGATGAATAATCACGGATATGTGGCTGAGAACTAGAAAAGCTATATGTAGTGGTCTCAAACAGGTCTTTTGCCTTCGCAAACATATCACAACGCCCATACACTTTTAGCATGACATTTATGGTCCCAATATTTGGAGTACAGTAGTCCTTCATTGACTCAAATATCGAGATACACTCAGAGATATATCCACCATCAAAAGAGGCTAAGACCATGCCAGTAAATGCGAACTCCAGTGGTTTAGTGAGGTGAAGCTGTTCCAATTTCTCAACCTGAAACAGAACATAATCATCAAAATTACGTCTATTTTCTTTACTCTCCCATTCCCCACAAGGAGATACTGTTTGTGCAATAAGGATACAAATATCATGCCAGATTTTTGTAAAAAATTGATTAAAATGACTGGGAAGAAAATGGTGCAGGAGTGGAGCTACTAAACAAAAAACCCAATGAAAGAGGAAGGAGCATATCTAGAATATATAAGTTCATGACACCCATGACAAGCTCACAGTTTTCAATAAGCAACTTTGACCAAGAACTTCCGTAGTATTTATTTACTAAAGTGCCTTATAATTCAAACTTACTTCACCTCAATATCTCCATTGGTACAATTGTCATATAATTATCTAGTTAGTTTTGTACAAATTATCAGTCAAAGAAAAGGGAAGTTCAACCACTAAATTTCTACAAATATCACGTACTTGTGAACAGATGGAGTAAGAGACTATTTATGCATTTGAAACATCTTGAGAAAACCAGCACCTTAAATTAATCTGAAAATTAGAACAGACTGTTCTGAGGCATAAGGCCTCCAACCATTTGTTTTTATTATATCTGAGATTTTGCACGGCCAAAACTCAACTTTCAGCAGGTTTGATCAATGCCGCTTGTTGGGGGGGGAGGGGGGGGGGGGTTAACATGAACCCTAATGGGATTTTGCACGGGCAAAACTCAACTTTCAGCAGTTTTGATCAATGCCGCTTGTAATCGCATGTTTTTTCCTAAGCATGGTAGAAGGTATGACATGGTTAGTTACATGAAAACAGGAAAGCAATATAGATGCAGATATAAATGCATAACCATTCACAACCTGTAACATAGCATCTTTCCACCTTCCTTTATTGCAAAGACAGCAAGCTAGTTCATAGTACACATTAGCTGCTCCAACAACTCCTCTTTGTTCCATGTCTTGAACTGCTTCAACTGCTTCATTTACTTTCCCTTGTTCCCAGAGGGCTCTTACTAGCACTGGTTGAAACATTAGAAGGTCAACAGTCAACTACATAGCTGAAATTTCAAATAGTATATCCATCTACAATGCACAAATGCACTACTGCAATGCTACCTTTATAAGTTATCGCTCTTGGGGGTACCCCTTTTCTCTGCATCTTTTCAAAGAACTTCTGAACAAACTCATATTTCTTGGCTTTAAGCATAACCTTTCAGAAAGCAGCTCCAGTATAAGAATAGTAATTGCCATAACAGATCAAAGATTCAACTGACAAAACAAGCATCTTTTCTTAAAACTGATTCATAAGTTGCTTGAGAGTGGAACGAATTTGACAACAGAGAGGCTTGACTAGACTAAAATATCACAATGGTTCTTGAGTCTATGAAGATATGAGGTAAAGGACATGTACGAGAGGAGGAAGATAAATGACTTGGCATAGGGGAATATAACCAGGACAAGTCCAGAGCGCTGCAAGTCTAGAAGAATGTAGGAGACTAACATTTCTAAACCAGATGCATGTATATGGCTTGAGGAGAGTAAGCAATAAACAGACCTAGATAATTAGAAGTTGTGGTTCTTAAAAATAAACACAACTTGTAAATATAACATAAGAGTGTCTAGATCATACTTAATAGTTTCCATCATATCTTAACATATGGTACAGTAAGCTAATAATCAAATAAAGTTAGTGATATACTCATCGAGTTATGAATGTCACAAAGATCTATAAATATGTAGACCAAACAAGAATAGATAAATGCTACTAAATGATCCAAATATCACTATCAGTGATCAACTGAACATTGTTACCTCCATTGCCAACCCAAATGTCGCACCTGTAGGCGTCAATCCGCTAAATCGCATTTTCTGAAACACCCAAAATACCCCTTTCCACTGCTGTGATAGTACACATGCGTTTAGAACCTATAAAACCAAAGGACGAAGTGACAAGACAATCATGTTTCCAACAAGAACAAGACTTCTCGGACATGGAACTATGAAAAGGAAATGACAAGAAAAGCTTCAGAAGCTACCCTTACCGAGTTATAAATGAGAACATCAGGCTCCAATGAAGGATCCCAATCTTTGCGTCGCATCGTCATTACTCTTTTTGAAGGCTTCTGTCTCATGCTATCTATTATCTTAATTAGCTCACTGAGAAGGCCTGCTCGACCAAGTGTAACAGCTATACTATGGTATGCAGCCATATCAGGATATATTTGAGCATCTCCCTGATGTGAAGCAACATAAAACGTTTGTGCCATTTATTTTCCTGGTTTTGGAAGGAAGAACATATATAAAATAAATGAATAATTAATTATGATCATGGGCAAAAAAAAAACTACCTGCATGATGGTGAAAACTCGAAGTGCTTCAGTTGGCATCAATGCTTTCCGAAGGATTGAGAGTAACTTCGTATACACAAATCTAGATATATAATAGTTCTATTAGTTAATGCTATCGATATTCCAGGACAATTGTGCTTTACAAATTATGCTTTCAGCGGCTGGAAAGAAAGAAGTGAGTAGAATATGAACGCATAAACAGAAAATAACCTGCTTCTTCGATGCTTGTAGCTGTTCTCGTTATACACCCATTCAGTAACAGCAAGAGCCTGCCTCCAGTTTCCTTGTGCCTCAAGACCTTTCAGAATTTGTAGTAGATTATCTTCATTATATATCAGGTCAGCTTGTTTCATCATCCTAGTAAGCCTCCAATCACCCGAACTTAGGTCCACTCCACTGAGCCTGGTGGGCAAACTTGTTTATTCGATTATGAAAACACACAGCATCGTACAGTTCACAGGTGACTTAGTACAGAATGAAGAGATGCTCATCCTAAGATAGGTATTTAGTAAGGGAAAATTGACTTGACAATGGTAAAGGATAACAAAATGCACAGTGACATTAAGTGCATATAAGTGTATGCTCATATAAAAAACATGTGTATAGCTTTTTTTATATAAATGGCACTTTTATTAAACTCAAACGTTTGCATCAAGGCAATACAATCCATAAGAGCTTACACCTAGCCTCTATATAGCTAGGATGACATATGTTTTTTTCGATAGAGTATATATTAATATCGCGAAGATAACAATTACACCCAGCCTCTGCAACCCTAGCGGCAATACGGATGCACACAGCCAAAAAAAGGAAGAGAAATTACAAAAAAGAAAAGCCCTACTACAGTGATCTATTCCTTGTAACAGCAGCAATAACACCACCAGGATAGCACCAGAAGTCCAGCTTCTCCAAAAGCGACGCCTCCAAGAAGGGAACAATGCACAAGCACCATCGTCACCCGATCATAGATCTTAGGTTTTCACCCTGAAGAAAGTCCTTGCTCTCAAAACAATGCCTTCAACAAGAGCATTGCCAGGCACAACCAATTAAGGTCAGACCTTGGATTTTCACCCTGGAAGGCAAGACTTTGAACTTCTCTTGTGCAGTCGCCCCCACTTGCAAGCCGCTCCTCCAAGTCACGAATCACCGAGCCAATTCCTCATCGCCACAAAAATTCGAACCACCATTGGTAGTCCTCAGATCTCGGCTTCCGTGACCTTCTCCGCCAACACCATGGAACGAGAATGTGCCCGATGATATTAACAGCCAGCAGAGCTTTGAAGCGCTCCCTCTGAAACCAAACGGCCAGAGTAAAACACGGGTGCGCACGACCGAATCTCACCTGATCCAGCAATCCCCAAGAACGGGTCGCCTAGTGGAATTCGCTGACGGAGCCTTCCGGGACACGCCACTGCAGCCAGATCGATGGGGGCAGGCATCCGGCAGATCAACATCTCGGCGCGGTTGGAATCCAAGGACCTCCACCTTTATTCATGTTGAGCTAGTAGCCCCACGCCACCCGCCGGCACCCTGTTAGATCCGCCACCTCGAACCCCACCGGCGGAGGCCGTCATCGAGGAAGGAGACGGCAGAAATAGGGACGATCTTCCCTCGGATCCGGCCGAAGAAACCATGCAGCGAGGAGAGGATGAACAAGGAGGCCATCTCCCAGATAAAGATCAAGATCTAGGAATCCAACCCCTGCCACCCCAGGCCCCGCCGCCGGCAGTTAACGCGCCGCCGATGGACGATCTCCGCGTCCACCCCGGCCAGGGGTGCCGCCCTGGCCGCTGCTCGAAGACGCCGCGACCTCACCGCCCCAGCAGCTCCTCTGCCGGCCTCCAGTGACCAGCCCCCCGGCCACCGTTCGGCGGCTGGGCCCGCCGCCACCGCGGCGAGGGCCGGCGAGAGGGACTGACGATGGGAGGGGAGTTGGCTGCGCTAGACAGGAGTCCCCCGACGGCACCTTGGGGAGCGCCCGCGAGGGAGCTTAGATATTGTATATGGATGACATATGTGTGTAGCTATCAGATACAATTCCTGCGAAGTCTAGCAATTACTTGCCCTCAAGGTGCCTGCCTCGTGGATATAAAGCAATTATTTATCATTCAAGCTGCGTCACCCTGATTTCATTGTTAGTAGAGTCACAATCACACTGGTTCCAGCTTGCAATCATACAAGTACCAAGTTATCCGAGTATTCGTCATGTCATTGAATAACTAACAACAAAAGTTGAGAAGCAGACTGCAGCCAACACTATTCCAGAGTAGAATTCCCACGATTTAAGTGCAAAATCAAGAACGTCTTGAAAGAGCAAGCGCAGCAAACATCGCTTACCTACTCACCAGCAACTCGATCTTCCTCTCCTCGTCCCCCACTTCCGACATCCAGCCGGAGCCGACACGCATCTGCTTTCCCTTTGCATCCTCCGCCTCCTCATTTTCTACGTCGTCGTCAAGAAGCCACTGGAATCCGCCACCCCTCCTTCCCTCGAGCATCTTCCGCAGGCCATCAAGCCCCTCCTCGCCGGAGGCCACGCGCGGTGGGTTCGCACCGCTGCGGGCACCGTCCCAGGGCCGCCCCATCAGAGCGCGGTACTCCTCGGCGGCGGCACGAAATCTGTCCTCCTCTTCTGAAACTAACGCCTCCTCCTTCGGCGGTGCATTGGGGGTGAAGGTGTCCTTCCTCGCGCGGCGGAGCGACTTGTGGGCCTCCTTCTTGCGGAGGGCGTGGAGGATCTTGGGCGTCGCGGATATGCCTTTGCGGAGGAGGCGACGGCGAAGCGTCTCGGTGGTCGGCGTCGGGCGGGGCTTGCGTCTGGGGTCTGGGTTGGGGTTTTGAAGGTGGAGGGAGAGGTGGAAGCGAGGGGAGGGCGAGGCGATAGCCATGACAGGGAACGCCCGGAATAAAGGTTAAGTTATCTTGTTCTTCACATCCAATGCGCAGCAGGCAGGAAGACATTATGCTTTTTTTTCTGTTGCTGCCTGTCTGGGCCTCCGCTGGATGTTAAATGCCACGATCTCTCTAGCTATGACGACTTGACCTACTTCATAGTTCCCTTCTCTTGTGAAATCATAGAGCTCCTCGATCGATTCCCACTTTTTTTGCCGAGGTCCACTATTTTAATGAATAGCTAAGAGGAGAGAATTCCTTATATAACACTACGATGCAAATATGATTCCTTATTTAACACTTAAAACTTTTTTCTCCTATATGATACTCGGTGTAATTTTTTTGCCTTATATAACATTCTAGTGCATTTTGAGAGCTAACGGTGTCAACTGGAGACATACAAAGACTTTTTTGCCCTTATTTTAAATATGCGACAAAATTACAAGAAATGTCGTTGTACTATGTGATATATTTAATTATGATTTAATTAGATATCTCATTAAGTTACCAAATGGGACCACAAATATTTTAGTGATGGAACCGATTTTAATTAAAAACATAGTCTACCAAATGCCCGGTGCTCGCTCGCTGTTTCATGTAGCACGGAAACATGCATGTCTTCATGGTTAAAGGTACGTTCCTCTGTTTCAAAATATAAAATGTTTTAAGTTTGTGAAGAAAATATATCTAAACTTATTTTAGTGTATAGACTCACTCCAAACCTAAGTGAACGTAAAAAAGGTCTAGATACATTTACTTCACAAAGCTAAAATATCTTATATTTTAAAACGGAGGGTGTATATGCATGTGTGCATGCTTCGAACCATATATCGGCCAGATCTGCTGCGTTACATGCAAGGGCGACGTGACAGCATGTATGTGCTATCATTTTTTGCTTGCTCGGTATGCACGGCTGAGGGAGATGTGGCCGGGAGCGAGTCTGGTCCAGTTTATAGTGAAGTATTAGAAAATATGGCGCGGCGTCCGTGTTGTCATTTTTAGCGAACCTAAGTATGCTGCTAGTAGAATTTTACTCGTAATCTCAGCTGTCAGAGCGAAGAGACGGTAGCATGTTTCTCTGTAAAGCTGATGTCTATTTGCAAAGCTAATTCAGAGTATATTTGACAATATTGTGCTACATGCAGTGCTAGGAACGAGACAGAAAAAGGCAAAAATTCCAACTTCCTATACCTAAATCTCAGAATTTTCTTGCACATATAAGCATAGAACTTGCCATATAGGCTGAAGAGAAGAATAAGTAACTATTATTGTATGACATACTAAAACAGCAACAAACCCCTGGTTCTTCTAGTCTGCAACTCTCATCATCTATGGTTCAATACTTTCATCCATGGTTCAAAACTTTGTGATCTCTCGTTGGGAGCTTCTAAGACACTGATACTCTTAATGAACGATCTTCATTTGTTGGTTCTAGGCTTTGCATCAACTTCTTTGAGATACTATTGCAAGATCTCGAGTTTCACACGAAGTTGCAGCACATGTTGAGGGTGATTCTGGCTGTACGCAAGGCCAGGGTGCTTCCCCATGAATCACCAAATACGTACACTAATTTCAGAGTCATACCCAGTCAGTTTAGTTGCTGAAAAGTCATGTAATGCAGGCGATAAATCTTGAAATGTGATTGCTTACCACTTAGGATATACTCCCTTCGTTTCAAAATATAAAATGTTTTAGCTTTGTAAAAGGAGTGTATCTAGACCACTTTTAGTGGGCAGGTTCACTCCAAATCTAAATGAACCTACGTACTAAAAGAGGTCTAGATACACTCCCTTCATAAAGCTAAAACATCTTATATTATTAAACGGAGGGAGTACCAGATGCTCCTTAAAATGTTCCCTAAACTTCTCCATGTCAGCGACCAGGTCCAGGAAGTGTTCTCCTTTAAAGAAGCAAGCAGAGTGTTCTTGCATGTGCCTCTCTGCAGAGCAAACACAAACACAAATTAAGCAACATGGCTGTCTTCTTTGGGAACACCAGTGAGCAAAGACATTTGGGAAAGGGGCACATAACTACTAACTTGGTCGAACAGCAAGATCCTGTAGAGATCTGGGTCGAAGAATCTCTGGTTGCCCAGCTCCAGGACCACTGTGAAGGAAGACAACATTCTGCAAAATAGAGCAAACTAGATGGACACGCGAGCTTCGCTTCGCCACCCGAATGGTGTGACGAATGGCGTTGTCACACGGGGTAGCCAGTGCAATGTATTTAGTGGTGGTAATGTTTTAGCTTTGTTTTTGCACTTGTTCTATGTTGATACCTATGGTTATTTGGATTAGCTATGTTGATCGTCTCATCTAGGTTTAATGGGTGAACGATGAAGATCAATCATTTAAATTTTCTGGGTGAACAATGGTAAGTGTTATAAAGCACTGGATAACCAAGATGCAAAGTTTGTGATATAGAGTTTAGTTATATGATTCGCATTAGATATATACCCTTCATACAGGTAACACAGTAGACTAAGAAACAACAATAATCGGCAAACATTGGTACGATGCTAACCAATTTGACATCACATTTAGAAGTTTGACACATAGCAACTATGGTGCACCCTGTCATCAGACAGAAGTTTAACACAGAATAGCGGTTAAGAAAATCAAATAAATCACTCTGTAATAGCAGTGACTAAGCGATGGCCCGGTTTAAAGAGCTCATCATTTTAACATAGACTCACCCGTTAAAGTGACTAAGAGTTTTCGTGGAATAGAATACGACATGGACGCATATGCAAATATCTCGCAGACAGACAAACCTGAGAGGGCATGCCCAAGTCTTCTACTCCATTGTCAAGAGTGGAGTAGCTGACAACAAAACCCGAGAGAGCATGCGAGTAGTAGCTTACAACAAAATACTACTCATACATTGTCTTTTGAAGACACCTACATGCTGAACTGGTGGCTAAATAAATATCCTACATGATAGTTTTAGTGGGATGCACTGCAAAACTTGATTGTGTGTGACCTGGCCATTCCCTTTGACATGTAACCTTCTATGTGTACTTCCTATCGTCGTGTGTGCTGATGGCCTAGTATGGATGTCTACTCTTGTAAACTGAAATTTTATATGAAAACATAGCATAAGATCAGTAGCCACAATTATGAAACAAATATATGGAAGCTACCAAAGGAGACATTTTTAATTAATAGAGCAAGTTCCAGAGAAAGCCCAGTCCCTCTTGTCTCCTTGAATATACATTCAGCACTTAGGCTAATTTAAAAAGAAATTAATGCACGTCTTTGAATTCAGTGCTTATAAGGACTATCAATGATTTATTTATTTAAAATTCATAACAATTCACCTGTGGCGTACCTCTTTTATGTGCTTGTAGAGAATTGCAACCCTTTCCAGTACAAAACCACCATACTCCATAACACAAAGTGAGTGCAGTATTGTTAACGGCCTCTAAAGGTTATAACATGGAAAACAAATAATGATTTTAACTCCTAATGTAAATTTTCAAACTTCAGAAGCTAATCATCTCGAAATTATACAAAATTGGTTGATAAACAGAGAAGTGAGGTCTGACCTAACATATAACCTTCATATTTGTAGCTATTTGCGAGATAAGATCAAACCATGAAAGGCACTATCATTAAATTTCTGAAAGAAGCTGTCAAAGAAAGTATTCATTTAAGGAGCAAATAACCAATAATATCAACCATTTTAAGGTGCTTAGTACCAGAAGGTGTCCATTAGTACTAATTTTATTGAGCAAAAGGCAGTACACAAACTCTTGTTCTAAATATTATACATAAACTTCAGAAAATAATGGAATATGCGGTTAAACGATTCATTTCGGTGGTGGCACACGAATATCGCATGCTGATGACCCAACAGATTAAAGACATGGCAATAGCTCTAACATCCAGGAATCGGAGAGCTCCATATTGATCATGCAGAAAAATTACAGATGTAAGATGTAGCTTAACCTAGTGTACTAACCCCATATCCAAAACAAACAAATTGATATGACAATTTCACATCCAGGAAAAAATGCGCTGCAATACTCTTGATGCTAATCTTGCGAGGAAGTTCAGTCTCCTAGTATAAACTAAGTCTAGTCATGAAAGAAACAAAGTGCAGTTTCTAGGTGGACGGTCCTGATTCCATGGTTTCCCAAAAGGATACCTCCTGTGTTTTGTAATAGAGCACTTATTGAAATCCGTAGTTATGTTGAAAGTGACATATGCAAAGTATATTTATCTATTTCGGGAAGAATGTGTAATTGAAATCTATAATCAATAGATGACCTTTACATCCTTAATCAACTATTGCCATGAGTAACCTATGCTTGCAAGTAAAACTATTGTCTTGAATCTGGTCTAGTGAATAATTTATCCTTGAACCTCTAATATTTGTACTCGAATAGTAGGAAAGAAACTTAAGCAAAGGATCTAGGCATGAAAGAAACAGTAACCGTTAGCATTTAGGCAAGAAACATGCATGATGCATATAGAAAAGGAAGAGAACAAAACTTTGTCTATGTATGTTTTTCATCCTTATCTGCAACGATAGATAGATAACTACACCAATTTAGATAAATAGTTTAGAAATGAATATATTTCATGTATAAATAAGAATTGATGTCCATAACTTAGAGCGGTGTCGCACACAAACTAAACTGAAAAGCTATAAAACTGTCACCATGTGCGCCACTCACAACTAAACTACATGGACTTGCGTACCTGATAGAAATATATTAGTCCATAGAATATAAATTTAAATCAAATATGAACCTCTTAGTTATTATTTATTGCCTGCTAATTTAGGACAACATGGCATTACTTTCCAGGTTCAATGATAAAGGGGCAGCTTTCAACTTCTTATAGTACTTCTAAGAGAATTGTTGACAGCCATCCCAATTCGATCAACAAAACGTTCAAAAGGAAAAGGTGTGATTCTGAACAAAATAGAAGATACATGTGGAACCTATGAGGAAATTTCAAGTAACACAAACACCCTGCAGGCATCTAAATGTAGAACAGAACAGATGACTAAGCTGCAAAAATTTGCCACACTTCCACTTTATAGTTCTGCAGCAACCAAACAGGTATAAAAGGAATTAAACATTAAGGAGGTAATTTATGCAATTAATTGTACATATATTAATAGGTTAAATTCCACAAAAAGATAATACCAAAGTGGAGAACACCATAACTGTATCACACAACATAGCAACAAAGATTAAGGCATAACCTTATACTTGTCTCATCTTATATACACGCAACATTTGCAATCATTCTCTTTGAAAACGAAAATACATCCCTCATCTTATTCCATCCTGTTCAGTACACAACTCTGACCACACACATGCAATAGAAAAAATGTAGATATGTTTAGCCTTCACGAGCTCAAACTGAAAGGCTCACAAGTTCAAATTTATTAATGCTCCAAGCTCATGACAAACCAGGTACAACCTTGTGTGAAATTGTAGCAGATGCATAATTCTTTCAGACATCCATTCAACCTAGACAAACTATGTCGTTTGAGTACCGCCAACTATGGTCTTACCATATCATTTTTTTATTTCATCCAGCAACCTGCTGAACCACAGGGTTGCGTCATCTATTTTTGTAGTAGGATAAGAGGCCATAAACGGGGAAATGATAATTTCTTAAATTATGCTCGTACAAATAGTCTGGAAATAATGTTTAAAGAAGCTTACACATTCATGCACTTGAAATAGTTTTAATACGTAGATATTCATAAGCTTGATGTAAGTTCGCTTTAAATGAATTGAAGCGGCCAAAAAAGGGATAAAAAGGTAGTACCTCTAGAATAATACAGGTATGAACATATTGACATTTCTGCTACAAAACCAATTTAACATACACTCTTAACCAATTTAACATACACTCTTCTACATAATAATTTTATAATTGATAAATATGCAAAGCTTACTGGAAGGTCACAGTTCTACAAAAAGGACTAATATGATTTTCCTCTCAAGTATATTTTAGAAAATATAGACAAGTACAACTTCCTATTCCATCAAGTGTACTTAGTAGTGATTTTGTATCAATGCATGCTATAATGTTGGTCAGACTGAAGATCAAGAAACTGAATTATGAAAATATAGGAGCATTTAAATCACAAACCGATATGAACCTCAGAGGTCCGAAAACTGTAAGAGATGATAGCTTTCTTTCCTTATGCGGACTGAACCTTCAGGATTTTCTTTAGCACCCAATATCTTGTTGAAACACGTAGGAAGTTTCTCTCCTTGTTGTTCACAAACCTGAAGGTAAAAACAACATATCATGCTAGCTGACACACTTCCAGAAAAAAAATGGTTTTTTGAAACTTTAAATCAAAATTCCAATTAAGAATAAGAAGTGGAGAAAAGTATAGATAACTAACATGATCTTGGAAACAAAGAAAATAACATTTCTAGTACTTAAAAATAGTGTAGCGATGTCAAATATTCATATATAGCAGATCCATTGATTCAGAAATATGATACATGTGTGCACTAAATGATCTTTCATAGTCGGTGGCATTGAAAGTTGTCCGAATTAAAAGAAACTACAACTTTGAGTGCTTCTAAAATAATTACGCTAATACATCCACATATACCTGTGCCAATGAATAATGCAACAACTCGTCACCATATACTAAAAAATAAACTTGGGGCTTGTTCTTTTCTCATGAGGATGAGGCTATCAAATATGGTAACCAGAAAATGTAAAAATATTTGTTGAGAGGAAACAAACCCCACACTCTAGCTGCAGACAGATCCAACATGGGCACAAATGCAAAACCGAATTTTGGTTTCACTCGAGCGTTGCAAACAGGGGCAACCTTAAAAGGTTAAAATGGGTCTAGCAGAGCCCGCTACTGGCGATACGCATGGTGCCAACGACAGAGAGAAGAGAAGTTCCCAACGCCATGGTATCAGATCGACCTGCAGCAGTCGTTTGGGGTTTATTTTCAGAGATCCATAAACATCATGCCTGGTGCACTTGCTTAATCTATTCCCAATTCCATCCATACCGAATGACCATGCCTAGTCACCAATCGATCACAGATTAGCACTACATACATGATATACATATACGCAAGAAAATAAAGTGAATGGGAATAGCTCACCTGCAGCTGCGTGTCTCCATCAAGCCCGCCTAGAGCAGAAGAAGACCGAGGCAGCGGAGGGGCCGACGGCATGGTCGATGTGCGGGCCGGCCGTCGCGAGCTCTGCCATGGCCGCCCGGATCGGGCGCGCGTCGGCCTTGAGCGCCCGCAGCGCCGCCTAGGTCTCCTAAAGTTGGGGCCCCACATGGTCGTCGACGTCCTGAACTTGATCCATCCATCCGAGGTACAGAGAAAAAGATGAGGGAGAGAACCCGATTGCCGATCTCCCTCTCCGCCATGAATTGACCAGGAGAGAAAGGAAGAAGGCCCTATCGCTCCTCCTTGGCGCATGCCCATTGTCCCTCCTACCGGAGGACCTCCAGCTCCCGCCCACCGTCCCTTCTGCTCGGCCTCCATAGCTGGAGACAGGTCCCTGGGATAGCAGGGCAACGCCGCCCGTCACTGTGGCCGGTGATTGGAGGCCGCGGTGGGATCTGATGCGGAGGGGACTACGGCACGGGCGGACGGATGAGTTGAGGACGAGAGAGAGAGAACGGGCCAACGCGTGGATTGAGACGCATGCGCCGCCCTCCAGCTGCTCCGCATGCACAAAGGCCACCAGCGGCCTACCAGCAGTCTCAAAGAGCAGAAAGGCCCACAACCAACGACATCCATCGACATCAAGCACGGCAAGTGCTCTCCGGAGGCTGGCTTTTGCTCAGGCTTAAGCCTTTAGATAATAACAATAAACGTCCGACTTGACTTTTGCCCAAGAATGTTTCAGCTTCTTTGCCTATGCCGAACCCTGCAAAATTACTATGAAATCTGTAATAATTATCACAGATTTGCAAACACATATAACTCTCTCTGACCCAATAGCAGAATAAATCTGTGTGAAAGCGGTGGCTACTTTTGACCACTGATTAGTTTATCCAAATACTCCCTCCATATCAAAATAAGTGACTTGGGTTTGTCTAGATTCATATGTATCTATATACTAAAATGTGTCTAGATACATCCGAATCTAGACAAACCCACGTCCCTTATTTTGGGACGGAGGGAGTACGTTATTCAGTAAGAGAGCTGTAAATAGACATGCTAAATTGCGCAGAGTCGGGACTGAACCTGAGAGCCCCATCCAAGGACTCCGATCTGCTTGACGCCCTTGTTCACCCCTCACAACATATATATGTGTAAGATGATAGGTACAACCTATAACTGAAATTTAATGCAAAAAAGCAGACTAAACATTAGTAACAAACATGGGAGCAGCAGACTTACAATCATCTAGTTTTCAGGCCTAAATCTCAAAAGAAATCGTGTAAGCAACAAACACAGGTGATATCACGCGTGCTTCCTGACCTCACCTTTCACTGGACAGCCACTCCTTGCTATAATGCTTAGCATAGTTGCATAGCTAGCACTCTTGTTGTGTTGACATCCTATAAACTTCAGGCTAAATTTTTTATAAGTCTAAATTTCTTAGCAGATGTCAAGTTGAGGTATTGTAAAAATAAAATTACCAGGCATCATCATAATTCCAGAATTGTTAAGAAAACCATGTACCCGGACTTATGTGCTCTACTCATATTGTAATATAAGTGCTTGTTATGTACCAATGGCCAAGGGTGCCATATGCTATTGTCTGCTTGTTTTAAAAAATAGCTTAAAAAAATATATAGGTCGATATCCTGGTCATTGACTTGTAGCCCGACTCTTAAATAATTAGAAGCAATATTATTTTGTTTATGTAAAGGGAGTGTTGCCATACATGTATTTTATTGCTCAGGCCTCATTCCGTGTATAGCTAAAGGCAATTTTCAGAACAGCAATATTCTGTCAGCTGTAAAGGGATGGACAATCATGGCTTGACTGAGCAAGATCTCATCTTTCGCTGTGTATCAGGTGGCCATGATCAGCATGGAAGTACTCCCATCTTCAGAGAGTCAAAGTGTCATACCGGGACAACTTCCAAGCAATCCAGAAATTGACACTGCTGAAATTTCTGGAATTATGAGCAGAGAAAGCCAGAATCGCTTCCTATAGACAATACTAACCAGACTAAGAAATCCTCACCAAAGATGGAACTGTTATGCTTAATTTCAGTTCCTCTAGTCGGCAACTAAACCAAGCCATCTAAGAAAACGAAAAAGCAAGAAGCTAGTAGGTACCATGATGAGGAGGAGCCTCCTGAACCGGGATTCTTGACGCCGGATAATCTTCTACCATGGCCAGGACCTACTCCCAGCACCTACATCTAGCAGCAGCAGCAGCCAGCGAAAGAGATTTTATCACTTAACACCATATGTTGGGGTCTTTTTATCACAGAACCACAACTTGAGTATTTTGTTTCACAAAACACCAATTTTTGTGGTAATTTTTTCACATACCACAGAAAACGTTATTAGATGTTTGACAACTAATTAGTACGCTGGGCTTACCTGACATAACACCACCGTGCCAACATGGTCAAAGATGCATTGTAACCTGACTAGACTGACAAGGCGCAGCTATCTAGATAGTTTTTTATTCTATAAACTACCACACAAAAAAATCTGATATTTTTTAATCAAAAGATGAACCACATATCTGACAACTTTTAACCAGACAATATATGTTTTAAAAGATGAACCGTATATCTGATTTTTTTAAATCAAACTAGTGTTGGCGGACATATTTACATTTAATGTCTCACAACACATATAAATTTGTGAGGGCGCAGGTTAATAAGATATGGTATCACGACACGTACAAATTTACATGTAAACCTGTTTTCCAACACTAGTTTGATTAAAAATTGTTAGATATGTGGTTCATCTTTTGGAACATATATTGTCTGGTTAAAAATTGTTAGATTTGTGGTTCATCTCATGGTTAAAAATTGTCAGATATTCTTCTATGTGGTAGTTCATAGACCACCGATCTGGTCAGCTACGCCTTGTCAATCTGGGCAGACTACAACGCGTCTCTTCCCATGTCGCCACGGCGGTGTTCTGTCAAGTAAGCCCAACGCACTAATTAGTTGTCAAATGTCTAATAACGTTTTTTGTGTTCTGTGAAAAAGATTACCACAAAAGTTGGTGTTTTGTGAAACAAAATATTTAAGTTGTGGTTTTGTGATAAAAAGACCCCAACATATGGTGTTAAGTGATAAAATCTCCCAGCGAAAGGTAGCACGGGAAGCACAGCAAGCAATATCAGCTAGCGGGCAGTGCCTACAGCAGAGCCAAATCAAGGAAAGCCCGCGGGCATATAAAAGTGGAAACAGAGCATAGCCATGGCGATGGTAGCCTGCTCTGGCCGCCTCTGGCTGCCGTCGCGGACCAGGCAGCCCCTCCCTCTTGTTCCCGCTCAACCCCGGCGGGGGTCGTCCATCCAAGGCCGCGCCAGCCTCTCACCCGCCGCTGGGCACGCCCACGCACCCTTCAACCTCCTCGCGCTGAACTCCGAGCCCTTCATCGAGTGAAACCCTACACCGCTGGCGCACCGCTCGGGACAACCCGCGTCGAGGAAGAGGGGACCACGGTGGTGTTGCTGCTGCACTTGAAGAGGTACGCGGACGGTGGGTATGGGCAGGGGCGCAAGCGCGAGGTGCAATTTTGATTTACAATGGCGAGGAACAGATCTCAGCTGCTGTAGTATGGCGTCGACGACAGGAGGTTGGGGCGACGACGATGGGGCAGTTCAAGCGGGCGGCGGCGGCCATTCGGAGGAAGCGGGGCACGGATCACTCGCGTGAGGGAACCGGTGATGGGGAGGGCGTTCGGTGAAACGGATGTTCCGTTCCCCTAGCCGAAGATCGAGGGGTGCCGGCGGTGTCGAACAGTTCGTTCGGCGGAGAGAGAGAAAGAGGAACAAATCGGTTCGGTGGCGGTGGCATTGTCCGGAGGCTGGCTTTTGCTCAGGCTTAAGCCTTTAGATAATTCAGCCCCATGGCCCTCATCGCCATTGTCAACTAAAAAGAAGTCAACAGATTGTGAAGAGTGGGAGTATGACTGCCGAATTGCTGATTTTTTCCTGCATAAGATTTGGGCTCCTTATTTTCAGACATGTATGAGATCTCACTTAGGCAAACATATTCCAAAATTTAACTACCCATAAGTGGATCCAAAATGTTACTACCTATGAGTGGAAAAACAAAATCTTTCACATAGCTTGTTAGACATAAGACCAAGACAAAAAATAATCCAATCTGAAAGCCAAAAATACTTCCGAGTGTGCCTTCCTTTCAAATATGTATGGATATTGACTATGGCTAATTTGTAAGGTAGGAAAGTAATTAAGAAACCGAATAAGAAAATAGCTCGTGCACCACACCCTGACGACTCCAAACATAGAAGGGAGAGAAGCTGGAAGCAAGCCGGCCGTCGCCTTTGTAGTCGTCCCCTCCTCTGAATCCGTCGCCCTAGCGCCAGCGACCGAGAAGAGGCCGCAGCACCCGCTTGTTGGAGATGAATTGGCACCGCCTCTCGCTTTCCTGCCGCCCTTCTCCTGCCACGAGGTTCTGCCGCTAACTGGGGTCTGTGGCCCACGGTCCTCCTGGTCCGCGTCGCCGACAGCATCCATGTTGTCCGGTGGCAAGCGGTGGTGCTATTGGCCTTCGAACAAGAACATGGTGGACCAGACAGCGAGGTCGCGAGAAGCTGCAGCCGGCAAGCCGCCACGAAGTAATTGACCACAGATGTTCGGGTACTGTAGATGCGATCTAAAGTACCGAAAGCTGATTTGGCCTCGCCCATCGATCTCTGGAAAGGTTGTCTTTCATATATGTACTAGGAAATTTGGCGCGGCGTGCGATACGCCGCGCCCGTGTTGTCTTTTTTTTATAATTATCAATTACCTAAATTTGCCCTTATGTTTCAAATGTTGGTAGCTTTTGTGGGAAGTACCTAACTTTCCTTGACCACATGGAGAACCGATGTTTTTGAATGCTGTAAGCAGACTATATGTAGATATGCAAAATTAAAAGATAAGCTTAAAATATCCGTCTGTTCTCCAAGATTCTAATTTCCAAATAATATATACTGAAGCATATACATGACAGACCGATTCGAGCCCATCCTGACACGGTTACTTCTAATACAATATACACGCCGTAAGCTATGTGGCAGTATGCCCCAGTATATTGCATATGTTTTACAATCAAAAGGAAAATTTGGCACTATTTTACACAAACACGGGCTAGTTAGTTTGTTCTGCCAACCCACCATTCTTCTCTTGTTGAAATCTGAAATTTATGCTTGAACCTCCAAAATAGGACTGCGTCCACGAGTGCACTGCAACCTCGCATATATCCTCTGTAGAAAATGTCCCATGGAGTCATTGGAGAGATATATAATTCCCCTGAAAGAATGTGTCATTGTTCCACTTGCAATGTCTGCTTGCAATTACTGGATTCAGTTACCAATAAATGACTTGGAAGAAGATATATATCGAAAAACATATTGACAGCACAAACAATCAGTTGCTGAAAGTGACTTTCTTTCCTTTGATCATCTCTATCTTGCTACTATACAGGCCTGTAGGCAAATAGCATAATGCTCAAATACATTAATAAGGGAGTATGTACATATGCAAAAAAGAGTCAAAAAGAAAGAGAAAGACCTACCTATATCTTGCTATCCAGGCCTCTAGGCAGTCGTATACTTCTCTTTTAGCTCTGTAGAAGACCTTATGCATCAACTCCTTAAGGATTCTCCTGCATGTGTAAAGAGTAAAGACTTGGTTGAGTTTCTTTGAATAAACAACCATTTTTGGAGCACCAGACACTCCAGCACCAATGCAAAACAGCCAACAAATCTAATGTCAATGTAAACAGAACATATAGCTGTGAAATATGAACACAGAAATTCACAGCGTGTCCAATGAGACTGACATACAAAGAACAAATGATCCCCTGCCTCTAGTGTTCACTGCAAAGGAACATGCATAATCATCCAAAAATAAATTCTTGCGCTGCAGCATGTCTCTTATATTAAGCCTATCCAGAAGTAAAATTGGCTGGAATACTATGCATCCTGCATAGTAGTAGGTGGCTTATCGATGCAGTAGAAAGTGCACTCTTATACATGTACCTTCTAGTTATGTCATGGAGATACTGAGTCTTGTCCAAGAAATTTAGGTATACTAATTAAGGGACAGAGACAGAATTGTACTTCGGGTTCTTCCTCGTACGTATAACGAAGGTAAAAAATCCTTAATCTACCGATAGAGCCTAGGAAAGTCATCCATCTTTAATATCTGCAAGACCATTAATTGGATATGACTCAAGAACTAACATTCAGAGGATGGGTCTACCGACAGCACATGAAGGGTTGCAGTAATAAGAGCGTAAAAATAAAACTGTGCAAATAATAGGACATGGCACAGTTGGCCTGCCGCCACTAATCGAACAGTTCACAACAGCACGACGTCTGCTGACAACCACCTACCTGTCAAGAAATAGGTTGGACTTTCCGATGATTCGACGTCTTGACAGTTTCAGAGAAAGAAAGCTCAACATATCACCACAACATCGTCTGTGTGCGGTCGGGCATTTCCTGACGAGAAGAATGCAGATAGTATCTTTTGCGCTGAGAATCAAGTAAAAGGAAATGAAAGAGCATGTCCAACATTTTGTGTACATATAGAGGAATAGAGCATGTCCATTGGTTAAAGCTGACGAACAACAAAGCAGTTCTATTTAATCTTGAAGGAGCTACTGAAAAATGAACATATTATAAGATATTCAACAGCTTATGAAACCAGCTAGTGGTTAACCTATTTTGACTAACAAATGGAGCTAGAACTTGATCACAGTTTGTGTGGGTATATCCAGGTCAGATAAATTGAATGACAAAATGAGTACGTGCACAACTCACTAACGCTCCAAAAGGAAATACCAGAAGCGTCGGATGGTAATCGGATGCCCTGACTTGACCGAATGAAAAAAAGAACAGAGAAGTAAAGGGGCAGTTATAAATATTATATTATACATCTTAAACCAAACTGCTGATCTTAATAATTTATTGGAACCCGAATAGCAAGAGAGTCATGCATTGATCGAACATGTGATGTTTCATTGGTAGTTATTTTACCAAGAAGCAAATTATTAGGTTGGTAGAACCCGAACGTGCAGCTCATATATTGGCATGATTAATAATGAATTTCATGTTACCCTTCCAATCGATCACCTCAAGAGAAGTATTTGTAACATATAAATTCCACAAGGAATTTTTTAATGACTTGAAAATATGTGATGTGTCACGACACGGGTAAAAAATACAGGATGCTTAAAAGAATTAGAGGGGGAGCATAATGTCACTTGCCTGATATCAGGTGCAGCACCGTCACGCCGGCCCTCGCCGCCCTGTCCGTGCATCATATACGAATTAACTCGCATCACCGCCATCCAACGCTCACTGCCCTGTCCATCCACCATACCATGAATTAGGATGCACTTTTGAAAGCCTTAATGCAGGATTCAATAATCAGATCCTTAAATAACAGTCTGTGTATATATATAGGTCACATGTGCATACCTGTGGACATTTTGCCTCCATAAACAGGTGGTGCCTTGCTTTGCCCGCGACATTGTAAATTGCGTTGATCATGATTCTGAAAGCCTAAATCCAAATGTGCACAGGGTATAGCATGGGGCAATTATTTGGAAGTCCAATTCGAAATCTATCTAAAGAAGGGAAAAAGGTGGGCATTTTGATTAACTGTTAGCTTGCAAATATCATGCCATAAAAATGAAATGGAGGTCTCAGAGGTAAATGAAAGACTGTAAATTTACATTGTCATGGAATATGGTGATCTTGTGTCTACTTGTATGGTTGCACCTGTTGTTTCTGTAGACATTAGCACAAACACATCGCATGCAGTGAAGGCCAAATTTCTGGAGAGAGGAAAAATCATAACGCCTTGTACTAAAATTCTCTCCGCTGGAAGCACGCATGATCGGTGGAGGCCCTAAATGCCCTGTTCAGCAAGCAAAAATTCCCAAAATTCACAGGAAGAACATGAGCAGAAAAGAGAAGAGATAAGCATATGAAAGCGAAAGAAAAAATGATACAGGCTCACCTGATGGCGCGGCCGTATCCATCCCCGTCACCCCCTCGTCCTCACCGTCGCAACAACCGAGGGCGCGGCCATGCGCGGTAGAATATCCGGCGGCTCGCCGGGCGAGGAGGCTGCAGGTCGGACGGAAGAAAGACGGCGAGGGCGCCGACCGCGCTGCCGTAGCGGAGCGGCGGCCAGTGACGTCACGTCCCGGATACCCGGCGACGGCGCGAGGCAGGTGAAGGCGATGAATGGCAGGGAGCCGGAGAAACGTCGCGGAGGAGCAAGTCGACGGCTGCAGGCACATCTTCGGAAAGACGACGCGTCGCGACGGCTGAGCAGATGACGCAGCAGTAGGTCTGGCACGACGGCGAGAACCAGCCACCGCAACCGATGACGCGTCCGCGCGCGACTGAATATCCGGCGGCTCGCCGATCCGGGAGCCTGCAGGCCGGCCGGCCGGACGAAGGAGCCACGCATCGGCCTCTCAGCTCGGCGCACGGGAACAGGAAACGGTGGATATTAATTTAGGGGAGGGAGCCAGGAGGCGGTTAGTACAGGGAAAGTCTAGATGGCACGGTCTGCACCGCTCAGCTTCCAGCCACGCGTCGATCAGATCGAGAAGAAATCGCCAGCGGAACCACCCGCGTCGGACGCGTGGTAGTTTCCAAGACCAAATCGTAGAGAAGAGGTCCAAGAAAGGAAAAGAATGGAAGGACATGTACGGAGAGGGGAAAAAAGCAACTTAACAGCTCGCATAACCGCCGGACAAGTGCCAATTCGTCTCTACAGTTCCACGATATGACGTACTACGATCGTTGAAGTGCTTGTCTTTCAAGTGCTTGTCTTTCATATATATAGTAACTAAGAAACTTTGACGCGGCTACACACCGTGCCCGTGAAGTTATATATATCAATTGTAGTAAAGAGTGCTTTGAGAGTAAAATATGACGTTTAGAGTGTTTCTATGCTCTAACCATATGGTTTGTGGGATTGTCTAAAGTAGGGGAAGACAACAGGAGATATTTTTTTGCCATTTTTTTAGAATTAAGTTGTTAGTTACTGCTATGGCATTAGTATTTTGTATGCGTGAACGATTTAGTGTGGAGCATATGTATGAGTACATCGTGTCTATGTAATAGATGAATTTGTTAGCATGCCCATCTCCCCAGTCAATAGATTCTATTGCTACTCAGTCTCACGGATCAGCATCCGAATCATCGAATATTCATCCAAATAGTCACATCTCATTCAGAGAAACCAAGATAAAAAACCTTTTTTAACAACCTGTGGTGATCTGATCATGCGCCTCCTCACACCAAAAAACTTTCTATGGAAATTGAAGTTCAAAGTAACAGGTCAAGTAGATCCCCATCAAGAAGCACATGCATCCTGCTTAAATCATACATCTACTTCAGTCGTGAGCTCTCTCAGTCATTCTCAGCAAAATCATCTTCTCACCAAGCTCAGGTTGTGTCACAGCATCAGGTTCAGATGTCTCCTCTCCTGATAACTCATGATATTTGTTGTTCAAAAACTGCAACCAGCGGCCAGCCATAGAGATATCTTGCCAAAAACCGTAAGATTTCCTTCTGATAGGCATCGTATATAGTCTCTGTGGCTTCGATGTCGGATTCCGACTGGCCCGACTCCTTTTTCTTTGATGTTCCGCTCGAGCTTCGTCTATTCGAAGCAAGGAGGCAACCTAGACTTTGTAAAAATGTGTTTCTAAAAACTACTTCTGAATGTCACAAAGCTGCATCTATTATATAGATTACAGAGCGGATAAATTAGAAGCAGATATTTTAGCTTGTCTTTCATATTCACCTTGTCTGCACAACATGACAACAACAGTAGTAGCAGGTAACAAATCGCTATGAACTTATCTAGTTTAAGATAATAGAAGAAAAAGGATAGAATGCACTGGATAAAAAATGTTTCCTACATGGTAGGCACTTTAGCCGCCATGAAGTTGTAGTGCACACAATGAATATGGAAAATTATAACTTTGTAGTTGCAGTTGACAATTGCGTACATACCTCACATAATGAAGGAAACTGGCCAATCAAATTTTTGCTCACATGTAGTTCATATGGTAAGATCCCTACAAAAATATGTGTGCCTATTCAGTTATTCTGCAGCAATTGTGTAATGGCATGAATGGCAGAAACACTAATTTAAGTTGCAAATGTTAAAACATATGATAACCCAAGAGGTAGTCACTAAGGTAATAGCCAGCCGAAAGTCATAAACATACAAAATAATCACATTTCTAGTGGCAGGCCACATAAATTATAGAGATCCGAAATAGCTTTTTGTGCTCTAGTATGTACAATGCAAGACCGTAGATTAACAAATTAGATATCCGTCGAGACAGTTTCTGCAAATTACATTTATAGGGCAGTTTTGAACACCTTAGAAATAATCTCAAACTCGAGATATGCCATAGTCAGAAGCACTTCTTGTAGAATTTCACTATTATTATTTCTATTTTTTTATGATTTACAGGTCTTTAGTTACCTTTGATTCCTTAGCCATGAGGCATAAGTGAATGTTGGGAGAAGGTGATGATGGGGGAACACTTGAAGCTCCAATCACAACCTTGCCTTGGCTAATACATTCTTCGATTTCCTCTACATAGTTAGCAACACAAGTACTAGAGGAAGAATAAGTACATTTATCATGGCAACAAGGAAAAGAAAGCATATCATGATGAGATATATTCAATCCATTTCTACATGATATGCAAGGGCAATCAACACTAGGATGAAAATCACATATAGTACTACAAGTGTTCATGCCCAAAGATACAACATTGCAATGAGATAGATATGAAGGATCATGAATGGCAAGCTCACTATCCACATTGCAAGTTCTATCACCACTCACCATGTCGTTACCTTGTGAAAAATCACATGTAGGTGAAGTGGAAGAAGATGAGAACTCATCACGGCCGGAGGTGGAGGGAACACAATCATCCTCATCAATCTTGGACACATCATATTTTGTTTGAAGCTTGGTCAAAATATCATGATCATTCCTAAAAGTCATGATTGAGGAAAGCACTACAAAGCTCACAACATTAACAAACACATTAGATGATTGAGCTTCGAGATAAGAGTTTGTCTCCTCCTCCAAAGATAGATTTTGGGGATCCTTAAGAGGATACAAGCCCATATATAGAATTCGCTCAATATTTGGGTCAATGACCCGGAAATGGCTAAGCATGTGAATACGCCAAACATCATAATTTGTGCCATCAAATGTAAATGTGTGAGAGTGCACTAAACCCCTAGGAGACATCCTTACTCTCGAGATGGTGAAGCCTAAGAAGCGAGAGACCTTGCTCTGATACCAATTGAAAGGGAAACAGACGTCGCCTAGAGGGGGTGGGGGGTGAATAGGCGTTTTAAAAATATTACGGTTTAGGATCTAATAAATACGGAATAAAACTTAACATTTAATTTATCAAGCCAAAACCTATATTCACTAGGTTCACTAAGTGCACCAACAACCTATGCTAAGCAAGATAAGCAACAAGGTGATAACAAGATAAAATACTTCAAGCACGATGGCTATCACAAAGAAAATTGTATAAGTAAAGGGCTCGGTTGAGAGATAACCGATGGACGCGGAGACGATGATTTGTTTCCCGAAGTTCACTTCCAAAGAAGCTACGTCTCTGTTGGAGAGGTGCGGGGGCGCAATGTACTTCGAACGCCACAAGTGACTCACCTCGAGGTGTGGTGGCTCAATGCTCACCCAACGCCACACAAGGCCTCACCCCAAGATGCGAAGGCACGCAACTCACCAACACCACAAAAGGCTCACCCTATTCTCCCATGACCTCGCCACAAAGGCCTACTCACGTTCCACTATGGGACACTTGAGGGCGGTCACCGAACCCATACAAGACTTGGGGCAATCTCCACAACTCAATTGGAGGGCTCCCAAGAAATGCCACAAAGGCTCCACAATGCCACAAAAGGCCAACAAGATTGGGGAGTCTCCACAACTCAATTGGAGCCCCCAATAACATACCACAACTCCACACAACTGTCTAGGGTTCCAATAACCCAAGAGAAACAATATCAAGAGCTTGAACTCACCGAATCTCCGAGGAGAACTGAAACCTATGCACCAAATGCAAGAGGCAAGTCCTTCACTCTCAAATTCCACCAAAGCTACAAAAGTTATTGGGGGAATAAGGGAGGAAGAACACAAAAGGAGAACACAAAACTCTCCAAGATCTAGATCCTAAGGATTCCTTTACAAAGAAGGGATTTGGTTAGGTGGGGTTGTAGATCTAGATCTCCTCTCTCAAATCCCTCAAAGAGATGTAAGAATCATGAGAGGGAGAAGGGGAGAGGGCAAGATTTTGAAGGTCAACAATGGAGGAGAGAGAGTGGAAGAGCTAGCAAAAATAACCTCAAAAGTTGGAGAAACATTGGGGAAGAGGGGACCCTTAAATAGGGCAAGAGAAATCTACCCGTTTGGGCCAGATTCGTGCCCCACCGGAACTACCGGTGCCCCACCGGTACTACCGGTAAATAGAAACACACGTTACTGAACAAAAACGAGATTTACCGAAACTTTGGGCGGAACTTGGGCCGGTACTACCACTCAAGCAAAAACGTTGGACAATATTGTACGAAAACTTCAATAACTTTTGACTCCAGACTCCGATTTTGATGATCTTGGGCTTGTTTTGAAGAGAAAAAAAGCTCTACAAGATTATGCAAAGAAACATCATAGTCCAATAAGGGAGGATAAAAATAAAAAGGAGAAAGGTATGACCTCTCAGAAGCGACGAACCGGTAAAACCTACAAAACCCCAAACACAAGAAGTTGATCTTGGAAACTCCAATTGGGATGAAACCAATTTTGCTGGAAAGATAATAAAGAGTAGAATCAAAAAAGGTGAAATATTGGGTATCACCAAGGGAGAAAATATCATGAATATATATGTGAGATATCTCCCAAGGTGTGGATCCGGAAAACCCGCAAGATCAAAAACGCAATAGGATATGCAAGGGAAATCCGTTTTTGATGAACTAGAGCTTGTTATGAAGATAACCACAAGCTATAGATACTCACATGGACAAGAACCAAACAACAACCAAGAAAGATGATGATATGTATGCAAAGGTTTGAGCTCTCTCCGAATGATACAAACGAGTGAGCCCCTCTCGATAGTACGGCTATCTATTCTAAACCCGGTATCCCAACACTACAAGAGGCCGGTAAAATAGAAAACCTATCAATATCATACCTTTGCCTTGAGCATTCCACTTGAGCTTGATGTAGACCGTCTTGTCCTTCTCAAGATGGATCGCTTTTCTTGATTGCACTTGCTTGATGAAGACTTGAGAAATGATCCCCCATACTCCATGGGGAAGCCTCTTCTTCAAACTTTTTCTTCATGTCGTGGTGGTGGCACGGAAGATGCCATGGATAGGCTAAAGATGGGGCCAATGTACGCTAGGGGAATCCAGGGAGGGATAGTGTGGTGATTCCACGCACAGGTGTTGATGTATTTCCTCTATCAATGGTGGTTACAAGTGCTCCTCGAGCTGTTCGTGAGAAGGAGACTAGGTCTCTTACCCCCCACAGCTATGCTCTAGAGTTCTACCTTAGACAGAGAAAATGACCGATCCCCCTCTATGGAGGCCCTGGTGCTCCTTATATAGGCGAGCCCAAGGTACAAAACTTAGGGCTTACATGGAGGCATATTCCTCGAATATGCCCCTTGGTTAAAGCTAGATGCTTCTTTATTGCTTTAAATGGCTCGTCCGGACTTTGGACGTAGCCTACTGCATGCCCTCCGTCTTTTGGCGTCACCAGGCACGACTTATATCAGCCGGCTTCGCCCGCGTCACCTTTGTCGGCCATGCCCCGCTGGTCCTCTCCTCTGCTCGCTTTGCTCATGCTACAGCAAGCAAAAGCCACCTTTTGACTAGCGGGAGATTCCTTCCTTCTCTTGGAAGCCAAGTGGTAGTCCGGCTAGCGCTTGGCTATCCCGGCTACGAGGGTACCTTCACAATATAGTAAATGAACATGGCCGACATACGTTTTATGCCGGCCAGATTAATGCTAGGTGAATGCCCCACGAGCCGGGTTACTCCGTAAGTCGGCCTGCCTTGAGGTGACCCGGCCTACACTTGCTTTGACCATGCCGTACCTCGGCTAACTCGGCCTTTATACCTTGGCGTGACCCTACCCGGGGGTATCCCCCCAACATTAGTCCCCGAAGCTGGCGCGGTCTTAGCAACTTCAACTGCTAAGGCCACACCAGGTTCTCTTACTCGAATATGCGCTTCTCTAGCCGAGTCATTATGTAACCCGGACTTCTTGCCTCGATGTTCCCTTGGCTTTCTCTGAGTTATTTCTCGTTGGTCGGGTTTTTGCCATCATATCCGGGTCACCTTTCCTTCTCTCATACGCTTCCCCACGTCCTACGTAGAGGGTAATCATCACTTTGCCTCATTTTAAGGGTCGCTCCAGTTTACTGCGCCGGTTACTGAAGTAATGTTAGGAATAACTGCTCCACATGTCCCGTCGCGGCAGTGCCTCGCTAACTGTAACACCACATCAAGTCACGAGATCTTCTGTTCCGTGTGGCCCTTGCTGTGGCTTGCGCTTGATTGGTCAATTTTGTGCCTACACGGCCACAACGTGCAGTTGGGCTGCAGAAACGGATCCCACTACACGCCCGCAATGTGTTGTTAAATAGAGGGCAGGGGAAACCTTGGGGAAGTTCCCCACACCATGTACCCCTGCCTCTCTTCTTCTCCACTGCGACGCTACCGCCACCACCACTTCCATGCTAGTGCTGCGCCACCGCTGCCGTGCCCAGCCGCTCCTTGCGACCGCGTCGCCGCCTCCGCTCGAGTTCTTCGCCACGGGGCCCTACGCTTCTAGGTTCCCCGCAGCTGGCTACCTCTTTTCTGATTTTGTTCTTGAGGACCTTGACCTTACCATGACCGAAGAGGAGGCCGCCATCATCGTCCAGGAAGAACAAGGGAAGGAAGCCCCTGAGTGTGGCGGCTGGGCTGGCGTCTTCGTTTGCCAGGATGACATTGACTGGCTGTATGCCACGCGCCGCATCCCCGCAGGTGTTGCCTGCCGCCTCGCTGCTCAAGAGATTACTCCCTCTCCAAATCCAAGGAAATACGTTGTTTTTCTCTCTCATTTCCAACGCGGCTTTGGTTTGCCCGTTTCTATTTTCTTCCATGACTTATCTCCACCTATCAACTTCAACCGCATCATCTCCCCGCCAACGCCATTACCTCTCTTTCTTATTTTTCCCCGGCATAGAGGGGTACGCCAGCCTCTGGCCCTATAAGGAGATGTAGATCAAATTCTTTGGTCTGAGGAAAAATGTTGTCCCTGACAAGCACCTCACCCCTGCCGAGAAACACTTAACTCAATGCGGTGCAGCCTCAATCTCTCTCCGTAAGCACTCCGCCTTTCCTCGGGTCACCGGCCTTGAGTCCTGCAAAGGCTGGGCCTGGACCTTCTTATACGTCCAGAATACCACAGACGAAGACCTGATCCAGCTCCTCCCTTTCAAGATTGGTGTCCCAGACACCTCTCTGTGGGAGAAGATCCCGAAGCGGCCCACGGCCCTAGCGAATCAGGTTGACCGCCGGATCAAGGAGCTGCTCAAGGAGAAGTTGCAGGGCAAGGATATCATGATCACCTTCGTTCGCAGCCGGGTCTCCCCCTTCAGAAACGTGCCCAGAAAATCTGCTACCTGAGCGGCCCCCTCGACCCCCACCGGACCTCCTCCTTCGAGCTTAACAACTCCGCGGTGTTCCACCTGGTCAAGGCCATCTTGAATGTGGAGAAGGAGTTCTCCGAGGCTTGGGAATGGGGGCTTGCACCCTTTACTCGGGCCAACCCGCCTCCTAAGGTAAATTCCTCTCTTGCCCTTTTTTCTGGGTTTTCTCGGTATGTCGGACAATTTTTATAACTCAACCATTGATACTTTTGCTCTCAGCGATTCCTCCAGCAACCACTTGAGGATGGCAAGGAGCTGGTGAGCAAGTGGGTGGAGGATTGTGCCGAGCCGGACGAGGTGGAGCCTGACCCGGAGAAGTTCTTGCCTACCCCGGACACCACCAAGCGTACCTCTGGTAAGGCCTCTTCTTTAAGGGATTTGCCAGATGATGATGACTCGGATGTTGAGGTTCTGGAGGTACTTGACCCGGTGCCCATCTCTTACGCATTCCCAGTTATGTCTGAATCTTGAACTAACCAAGCCGGTCAAGTCCTCGAGGTTCCCCCTCTTGCCATGGGTGATCCGGCCCCTGCTCCTTCCCAGAAGCGCACGGCCACCTTGGCTACATCTTCAGAGGCGCCACCGCCCAAGAAGAGGTAGAAGAAATCCGGGGTCGAGGCTCCGGCAAAACCTGTGGCCAAGAGCATAGTCCGGAGGGAACCAAACCTCGGGCGCCCCCAACCTCGGACAAGTAAGTTGTTTTCCCTTTCCCATTTGCTTTTGAGTCCTTTTATTTCTGCCTTTGCCTTTTATCTATTCTTCTCTCTCTTTTTGACTCGTTGTTTTCTCATTTCTCTAGCGCTCCTAGGGTCATTCCCCAGAGCAACCCCAGCATTTCTTCTTCGATCTGGAGCAGTTCTTCTCCTCCCCGTGAAGACAATGTTCGTCCGTTGAGTCCTATTCAAGAGGACTCCGCGGCTACGCCACATCAGATCCCACCTCGTCATGAGGAGGGCAACATCGATGTGTGTGTGTGTGGGGGGGGGTAGTAGAGCGGCCGAGGATACGGCAATCCCGGATCTCCCTAGTTCCTATGCTCCACCGTAACCATCCAGCTCTGAGGTGTCAGCTTCATCGGCACCGCCCCCAACAATTCCTTCTTTCGCTCCAATTTCTCTAGTATCAGCAACACCAGCAATTCTAGCAACACCAGTACCAGTAGTACCAGCAACATCAGCACCAGCAGCATCAACACCAGCACCGGCCCCAACACCAAAGCCAACAGCAGCATCAGCAACATCCAATCCCTTGAAGAAGTCTCAATCCACTGCCTCTGGATCCATAGTGTCCATTAAGGACATCTTTCAGCCAGCTTCCCAGACTCAGTCCCGCTCTATAGCCCTGGCTCTTCTCCAGCGCTCAGCCTTATCCGGCAAGAGCAAGAAGGCTGCCGAGCCAGCCAAGGACTCCGCTTCTAGGTCTCTAGTTGCAAGATCGGAGGGCAGTAAGCAACTGGTCCTGCATACCAGTCCCGCTGCTGCTTAGTCCGCGAGGCGGGAGGCCCATGCCAAAGGCTTGGTGACGAGTCATTCACCTAGCAGTGAGAGATACAACCCGGCTCTTATTGAATATATGGACAACTAGAACAATGCCGAGTTCATTGATCTACAAGATGATCTGCCGGAGAAGTTTGGCCCGGCAGAGTTTAGTGCTCAAATGAACTCTGCCACCAAGGCTATTTCTTTGGGCGGCCGCATGATGGAGGTAATCCATTTCTCTGCTATGTTGCTTTATGTACATGAACATTTATAGATATATCCACTAGTCCCCGAGCCTCCGAGGGAGT
This sequence comes from Avena sativa, assembly GCA_916181665.1. NCBI lineage: Eukaryota > Viridiplantae > Streptophyta > Magnoliopsida > Poales > Poaceae > Avena > Avena sativa. Next base: position 418,412,249 of record OV702289.1, on the reverse strand, counting down.
AATTTATTACTCGGTCGGATGCTCCTAGAGAATTTAGTGTAAGTCTTTAGCATTTTCAAATAGCGATAAACTTAGAGCCGGGTTAAGTTCCACTTGGCTCGGATCTTGAATAATTTGAATATCCACGCTCCTAGAGCCGGGTTAAGTTCCGCTTGGCCTGGATCTTGTAGACTTCGAATATCCACACACCTAGAGCCGGGTTAAGTTCCACTTGGCCCAGATCTTGTAGACTTCGAATATCCACACACCTAGAGCCGGGTTAACTTCCACTTGGCTCGGATCTTGTAGACTTTGAATTACTTCCTTTTACCTGTGAACTAATCACTAACTCACTTTGTAGATCACCACCAACCGCCAAACCGCTGAGTTCCAGCGCTTGCTAGACTCATACAAAGATCTCCGTGCCAGATATGGCAAGTTGTTGGTGGATCACCAGAAGAAGGGTAGGTTCCTTCGCTTAAGACTTTTTCATCTGCCTTCCTTCGGGATATTCTCTATCTGTATTAACTTATTATCTGAATTATGTAGCCGAGGTTGAGGCTAAAAACATTATTATGCACAAAAATCTGGCTGAAATCCAAGGTAATTTGTCTTGTTCTCTTGACCAGTGTCCGCTCTTTCCTTGACTCGGTAGATATTTATACTTCGGCTCCGCCGGATTAACCCACTATTGTAGTTGCACTTGAAGACAGCATGCCCATTCCTGATATGATGACACATTTTCTCGAACAAGCAGGAAAGCATCAAGCTGAATTGAAGAAAAAGGATGACGAGATTACTCAGCTGTGCCTCCAGGACTCGGGAGATTACTCGGCTGAATGCCGAAATCCAAAGACTCAAGGACCTCCACAAATCCGAGCTGGATAAGGCGGATCAGGAGTTCACCAAGGAAAAGGAGTGCCTGACCATGCAAATTTCCAAGGACAAGGACTTGTTGCAGGAAGCCGACGTAAAACTTACGTTTGTGACCTATAAATACGAAAGACTCTAGGCCAGCAACGCCAATGTTCATGCCGTGCTCCATCGTCTCCTTTTCCAGATTTCTCGTGAGTTCCCTTCCTCTTTTTCAATTCCTATTCCTCCGGATTTAGTGCTCTTGCTCACTGGCCTCTGTTGTTCTGTTCTCAGGAAAGTTCCCAGAGGGTGACTCCCTCGCTGCTGCCGCTATAACCAGGTCTCGCCAGCAACGCGGTATTCCAATAGGTCCTGCCGTCTGGTCAATTCCTTACGAGACAAATGATCTACTAGTGAGCATCGTTGCTCGCATGGAACTTGTGAGGAATTATGGGGCAGACATTATGCTGGCAGCGATGCGGATGTTTAACTCTCTCTAGCCCACTAAGCCCACTCTCAAGGGAAACACTACTTTCATAGCAAAATTGATGGAGTGTGAGACTCAGCTAAATCTATGGCGGGAATCTGTTGCATGGGCTGGAGCTAATACAACGTTGCAGTTTGTCCTGTCCTAGTACGAAGGGATAGACTTGGGGCTGCTTGACCGTATGCGCACCGGATCAAAGTGGTCCAATGATCCGGAGTGCGTCGCTCAATGCCAAGCCCGCACCAACAAGCTCATCCAGTATTCCTTCTGCCACGCTTGGAATGAGGGTCCGAGCTACCTGGATGCATTTGAAGATGCCGACATTTCTGAGGGCACAGATGACGAGGAAGGTGATGACAAGGCCTCCGAACTTGGCGATGATGCCGAAGATTCGGGAGATGAGGAGGCCAATCCTGAAGATGAAGCCGAGGCCAGCACCCCGCCCACAGACGTCGAAGTACCTCCTCCATCGGCCGATGATTCGGCTTCTGCTCCTGCTCCTTGAGCGTGAAAAACACTTAACAATATTTATCAGATCCCCGGTATGCCGGGTGAAGTTGTACTTAAGCACTTTGGTTTTATTTTGCTACAATTGGTGTCGTTTGCTACTAAGTTCTTGTTCCCCCAATTTTTACTCGGCTCGCGTCTACCTTGATTCGGTTTTTCGACTTACGAGTCTGAGGTTCAAAAAATTGACTTAAGAATACTTGAAACTTTGAGATTAGCTCAAATTAATCCGGCGAAAAGTGAATGAAGTAAACAAAGGGTTAGTTCAAATAATAAATGTCGGCTCGCTTACGTTCTTTTCCTTAGTCGTTTTTCATGTGCTTTGCCATTCCAACTTGTTCTCTTGCTTGCCATGAAGCCAATTCTTATTGGACAGCAGCAAAGTCGAAGAGTTGGGTTTTTGGTGCTCACACACTACTAATCCGGCTAAGGTATAAACAACCTAATCCAGCCGACGTATATATAAAACACGAAATCAAGAAACACAATTATTATGGCAGTCCCTGAGTTTCTACTTAGGGTGTTGAAGTTTCATTAATAAACCCATTGCCAACATACATACCAACATATAAGTAGCTCGGATACATTCACCTCTTTGTCAGGTGTATAAAGGACGAAGTAGTGCTACATTCCATGGTCACTTAGACTCCTCTCCGGACCTGTCCGCCTTGTTCTTTTCCTGTGGCTGTGCATCAATAAGATAGTAGGAATCATTGTGCAAAGCTTTGCTTACAATGAAAGGTCCTTCCGATGGAGGGGATAACTTATGCATGCCAATAGTGCACTACACTAGCCGGAGTATGTACCGGAAGACCCGGGGGTTTACTTTCTGGCTATGGTAGCGTCGGAGATTTTGCTGATATATGGCGGATTTGGACAAGGCCAATTCTCTAGCTTCTTCCAGCAGATCAACATCATTTTGCCGGGTTTCATGCACTTTGGCTTCTGTGCATTGGGTGACCCTTGGCAAATCATGCTCTATGTCGGCTGGTAGTACAACTTCTGCCCCTTATACCATAAAAATGGTGTATAGCCTGTTGATCGATTCAGAGTTGTTCTTAAACTCCACAGTACCGCTGGTAGTTCTTCTATCCATCACCCCGCTGATCTTTGCAGCGACTCTATGAGCCGAGGTTTAATCCTGGACAGGACTAGTCCTTGTCCATTCGATGCGGGGTGAGTCACAGAGGCAACATCTAGCCGGATCTTCTTTTCTCGGCAGAACCTCGTAAATCCTCCTTTAGCAAAATTATTGCCATTATCAGTTATGAAACTATGGGGATAGCCATATATCAAGATTATATCCTTGAGGAACTTCACTGCTGTTGCCCCATCACATTTCCTGATTGGCTTTACTTCAATCCATTTAGTAAACTTGTCCACCATAACTAAGATATGGGTCATTCCTCCCTTAGCCAGCTTAAATGGTCCTACCATGTCTAGGCACCATACAACAAATGGCCAAGTAGTGGGGATGGTCTTCAGTTCCGACATTGGTACATGGGTTTTGGTGGCATACCTCTGACATCCATTACATTTCCTCACCAGATCCTTTGCTTGTTCCAAGGCATTTGGCCAATAAAATCCATGCTGGAAAGGCTTTGCCACTAATGCTCTTGAAGATGCATGATGACCACATTCTCCTTGGTGGATATCCCAGAGTATGTCAAGCCCTTCCTCCAGATCAACGCATCATTGTAGCACTATGGTTACACTCCTTTTGTATAACTCGGCATTGATGATAGTGTAGGACTTTGCCCTTCTCTGGATTTGCCTTGAGAGTACCTCATTATCCGGCAGAATTCCGTCCTTTAGGAAATCAAATATTGCCTAGCCCAAGTGGGTATAGGCCAGATGGGAAAAAGTTCTTCATCGATTTCCATTGCATCCACCGACATAACTCCAGCCGGGTTTAGCTGAATAGTCCCCGGGTTTGCTGAGGCAGTCCCCAGGTTTGCCGAAGCAGTCCCCGGGTTTACCGAAGTGCCTCCCCAATCTATTTCCATAGGTATAGCTTCTGACCCGGAGAGAGCCGAGATATAGATTGACTCGGATTCCGGTGATGGTGTAATATATGGTTTTCTTAAGTGCTCCAAAGCAACATTTGGCGGGATTGGTTGCCGAGATGAACCCAACTTGGACAGTATGTCGGCGGCCTCATTTTCAATCCGAGGTACATGGTGAAATTCACATCCCTCGAAGAATCCGCTTATCTTTTGAACATGGAATTTGTAAAGTGCCATGTTGGCATCCAAGGCATCCCAATTGCCAGATACTTGCTGCACCACAAAATCCGAGTCTCCAAAGCACTGTATCCGATGTATCCCTGCTTCTTTTGCCACTTTGAGGCCATGCACAAGTGCCTCATATTCTGCAACATTGTTTGAGGCGCTGAAGTGGATTTGGAGGACATACTTCAGTTGATCTTTCTTGGGCGAGGTAAGTACTACTCCGGCGCCTAGTCCTTCCTTTAGCTTCGATCCGTCAAAGTGCATTCGCCAATAGTTGGAGTCCGGCAAAGGTGGTTCGTATTGCATCTTGGCCCAATCCACAAAGAAATCCGCCACAACCTACGATTTGATCGCATCTCTTCTGTCGAACTGTGGTGCATATGGGGCCAGCTCAATTGCCCATTTTGCTATTCAACCGCTAGCATCTTTGTTGCTCATAATATCTGATATGGGTGCCTGACATATCACTTTGATGGGGTGTTCCTCAAAGTAGTGTTTGGGTTTCTTGGCCGACATATACACGCCATACGCCATCTTTTGATAGTGAGGGTAGTTCTATTTTGAGGTCGACAACACCTTGCTTAAGTAATACACCGGCCTTTGCACCGACTTTCCTTCCTCTTCACGCTCCACTACAATTACTGCACTTACGACTCGGTTGGTCGCAGCTACATAGAGCAACATTGGCTCCTTGGGTAGTGGTGCGGCTAATATTGGTGCAGCGGACATCATCTTTTTCAATTCTCGAAACGTGCTATCCGCTTACGATGTCCATGTAAATTTGCCTGCCTTTCTCATTAACTGGTAGAGGGGTAGTGCCTTCTCTCCCAGCCGACATACAAACCTACTTAACGATGCCAGGCACCTAGTGAACTTCTGCACATCATTAAGGGATTTTGGTAGTTCCATTCTTTCTATGGCTCGGATCTTTGTCGGGTTAGCTTCGATACCTTGGCTTGATACAAGGAAGCCTAGTAATTTCCCAGCGGGCACGCCAAAGGTGCATTTTTCCGGGTTAAGCTTCATCCGGAACCGTCTGAGGTTCGTGAACATTTGCCGAATGTCATCAAGGAGTGTATTGCTTTCCTTAGTCTTTATCACCACATCATCCATGTATACTTGGACGTTCTGACCTATTTGGTCATGTAAATATTTTTGCATGCATCGCTGATACGGTGCTCCAACCTTACGTAATCCGAACGGCATAGTGCGATAGCAATAAGCCCCATATGGGGTAATAAACGTGGTTTTTATTTGATCATACGGATTCAGGGGTATCTGGTGGAAACCAGAATATGCATCTATGAATGACAATAACTCACACCCCGCAGTTGAATCTTTGACCTGATCTATCCTTGGCAGTGGAAATGGGTCTTTTGGACACGCCTTTTGGACTACGACCACGTTCGGGTCATCTTTTTTATTTTCCACGAGCACCGGATTAGAGAGCCAATCCGGGTAAAGTACCTCCATGATAAATCCGTCTGCAAGGAGCCTAGCTATCTCATCCCCAATGACTTTTCTTCTGTCCTCGGTGAAACGTTGGAGAGGTTGCTTCACCGGCTTAGCACCGGATCTCACATTCAAAGAGTGCTCGGCCAACTCCCTCGGTACACCTTGCAGATCCTATGTGGACCAAGCAAAGATATCCCGATTCTCACGGAGGAAGTTGACGAGCTCGCTTTCCTATTTGTCGCCTAACCCGGCACCAATGGTTGCAGTGTGCTCTGGGAACTGATCATAAATTGGCACTTTCTTAGTGTCCTTGGTTGCTTGAAATGACACACTTCCATGCGGGTTGGTCAGGGACGGCATATGTTGCTGCACGGACTGAGCCAATGTCGCCACTTCCTGTATCCTCCTCTTTTCTCGAGCTATCACGAGTGACTCGACTAAGTTAGATCAGGTAAAAGCGCACTCGATAGAACGCCTGAAGTCCCCCGATACGGTTATCACTCCCCTTGGTCCAGGCAATTTCATCTTTAAGTAATTGATGTGAGTACTTGCCATGAACTTGTTCAGTGGGGGCCTGCCGAGCAACGCGTGATAGGTGCTCTCCAAGTTCACCACGTCAAACTCCAAATTTTTAGTCCGACAGTTATCCCTCGTACCAAACAGCACATCAACCCGGACCTTACCAATTGGCTCACAGGAGATACCAGGCACAATGCCATGAAAAAGTGGTCCTTGTAGCTTGGAGCATATTCTCTGATATCCCCAATTTGTGCATGGTATCCTTGTACATGATATTAATGCTACTGCCATTATCTATCAGCACCTTGGAAAACCTCACATTGAGATTCAACCCAATGAACGTCGGATCCATGACTAGTGCGTAGGTCCCTGGACTTGGCATGAGCTTTGGGTGGTCCTTGATACTCCATGTAATCTCCTGATCTGACCAAGGCATATACCTCACCACAACTAGCATTACTGCATTTACCTCCATATGTCGGTGTTGCAAGCTCTTCCGATCAGTTTCTTCCGTGGTAAATACGCAGTAACTTTGGTGATGCTCCCTGTACTCATTTCGTCCCTCATTAGCGTGGTAACCTCGGTCTTGCTGCTAGTTGTTATTCACTTGATGCACATCATCCCTCCTTTCCTGATTTTCATACCTCGGTGGAGGTGGAGGCAACATTAGCTGCTGTCCATTCCCCCCGGTGAGTAACATATGCTGAGGTGCTTCACTCCGGGGTGCTTCATTCCGAGGTTCCTGAGCATTCCCCGAACTACCCTGTTCTAGCTTCCTCATCCACTCACACTACCGGATCGTGTGGTTTGCCGGGCTATTCGGACTTGGCGCATGAAATTTGCAAGGTTGGTCCAACATAGACTCGAATGTATACCTCGGACGATCCTTTCGCTCCTGCCATTGCTTTTTCTGCTTCAGGTTCCAGGGCTTCTTGCCTTCACCCTTTTGTTGCCAGTTCTGTCCTCCAGTTTTCTAGCGTTGGCTGGCTCCGGCATTGGGCTGATCTCGGTCTACCGCTGCCACCTGCTGCGAGTTATACCTGTAATCCAGATGCTCGTCCCTTCTCTTTCCTCGGACATTGTTTCTCCTTGATGACCCGGAGCCACCTCAATTGTAATACTCCTCATTCGCCTCGCTTGACATTAGACAGGGTTGAGTTGGGTCTCCTAGAGCATACGATTCCGTGATCCAGATCGTCTCAGCCAAAGTTGTTGGCATATCTCATGACAATCTTTGCCACAACATACTTCCATATCTATAGCCTTGGCGAACCACGCAATTTCTTGTGATTCAATTATCCCCTCAGACGAGTTGCGCATGTTGCACCACCGAGTCAGAAAATCTCGGCCAGGCTCATTCAGTCTCTGCTGGCATAAGGCTAATGTCTGTGGCCTATTGGGCCTCTTGTAGGTGCTTGAGAAGTTGCTAACGAATAACTCCTCAAAATCCAGCCAACAATTGACACTCCCTAGTGGTAAGTTATTCAGTCAAACTCTCGCAGGCCCTTCCAACATTTGAGGCACGTACCTCACTGCCCATCTCATATTTCCTGTTGCGATCTTGACTGCTATTGCATAGTTGATGATCCAATCTTATGGTTTGGTGCTACCATCGTAGGTCTTTGTTCCTCTGGCCAATTGAAAGTTTGGTACTGGTGGTTCCCTCATAATCCGAGGTCCAAAGCATGCCGGACCCGGAGGTCCCTGTACCTCGATCATCTCCGACCTATAAATCCGGTCAAGCTTCAACCTTGCATCATCTGGCTGCAAGTTTCTGTTCCCCAGCCTTGACCCAATCACATGCTGCTTTGGTATTGGGTATCCATCATTAACCATCACCGCATATCCATCATCATATCTTCCTTGATCTGGATGAACATTTTGCTGTTGCATCACTGGTTCAACACTTCTCTCCTACCGAGGTGCGTACTGCTGCTGCTGTCGAGGTGCATTTCGCCCTGCTTCTGCCGGATCACGCTATCCGGCATTGCCGTTGGCAACGTTCCTTTGACCGACATTGCCTTGGTCGCGGTTACCTCAGCCAGCTTCACCTCGGCTGGTATTGTGGTGATCCTCATCAACTTGCACCGCTTTCCCTTTTCTAGTTCTCACCGGGTCATAGGGGACCATCTGTTTGTCTCTTCTCCCAGAGTTTAGCACTTCTCATCTCCTTGGGTTATGACCCGGAGATGATGCAGCTCCGGCGGATTTGGTCGGATTATTTCTGGCCGAATGAACCACGTGCGACACTCCGGGTGGTGCTGGGTTTGCCTTGTTCATTTCTTCATTTTGCTGGAAAGCCACCCTTAGCAAGTGGTTCACCCTCTCCTATTGTCTTTCCCGGGCCTCTCCGGTTAGACCCTCTAACTCGGATGCAACTGCGTTTGCCGCCCTGAGGTTCTTCGCCAGGGTACTATACCTCTCCAGCCCTCCTATTATGATCGTGGCTGTCTGACCCGGCCTAGGTTCATATTCCTTGTCAATCTCAGTAATCAGGTTTCTACCTCGGATTTTCACCCCATCTATGCGGTTTGCCTTTGCATATTCCCTCAAAGTGATGTTCAAGGACTGCTGTAACTCTGCTACCTTCTTCGCGCTAGCTAGCATTTTCTGCCTAGTTTCCTCCAACTCAGCTTGCGCCTGAGCTGGATCTACTACGGGAGCTATCGGCATCGCTAGGTTATCTATTGCTTGCTGGAGTACATTCTCTGGCCTCTCTAGCAGAGGAAATCTAGACCTTGCCTACTTTGGCATGACTTCCGGGTCTAGCGCCGGGTCCTTGCTTGCTCCTGCGTCCGGTGCAGCCATCATGACCTCAACACTACTAGCGGGGGGAGCGATATGCACACCGCGAGCTGCGCTGAGAGGCGGTTCGCCTCCCTCGACGACGTGCTGCGGATGAATGCAGGACTCGTCCACGCCGAAGTAGATCTTGTGCGCGCCAAGCTTGATGAAGAGGCCGTTGCACGGAGGAGGACGCCTGCCGAAGCTCTCTGCGTTGTCGCTGACATAGTCCAGCGCTCCAAAGCGCTGAACCAGGCTGGAGACGACGCGCTCACCGGTTCTGGAGATGCTTCCCGTCTGGATTTTCACCCCTGCTAGCGCTGCTATCCCCACGGTGGGCGCCAACTGTCGTGGTGGTGGCACGGCAGATGCCATGGATAGGCTAAATATGGGGCCAATGTATGCTAGGGGAATCCAGGGTAGGATAGTGTGGTGATTCCACGCACAGGTGTTCATGTATTTCCTTTATCAATGGTGGTTACAAGTGCTCCTTGAGCTATTCGTGAGAAGGATACTAGGTCTCTTACCCCCCACAACTATGCTCTAGAGTTCTACCTTAGACAGAGAAAATGATCGATCCCCCTCTATGGAGGCCCTGGTGCTCCTTATATGGGTGAGCCCAGGGTACAAAACTTAGGGCTTACGTGGAGGCATATTCCCTGAATATGCCCCTTGGTTAAAGCTAGATGCTTCTTTATTGCTTTAAACGGCTCGTCCGGGCTTTGGACATTAGCCCACTCCATGCCCTCTGTCTTTTGGCGTCACCAGACACGGCTTACATCAGCCGGCTTCGCCCGCGTCACCTTTGTCGGCCATGCCCTGGTGGTCCTCTCCTCTGCTCGCTTCGCCTCACGCTATAGTGGGCAAAATCCACCTTTTGACCAGCGGGAGATTCCTTCTTTCTCTTGGAATCCAAGTGGTAGTCCGGCTAGCGCTTGGCTAACCCGGCTACGAGGGTACCTGCACAATCTAGTAAATGAACATGGCTAACATACGTTTTATGCCGGTCGGATTAATGCTAGGCGAATGCCCCATGGGCCGGTTTAATCCATAAGTCGGCCTGCCTTGAGGTGACCCGGTGATGACCCACAAGTATAGGGGGTGTATCGCAGTATTTTCGATAAGTAAGAGTGTCGAACCCAACGAGGAGCAGAAGGTGCTGGCGAATGGCTAAGAGCAGGAATTCTCTATAAATACTTAGCAAACGGATTTTTAGGGTTTTTTGATAATGCAAGAAAATAAAGTACGAGTAAATAAAAGACAATAAGAATAAATGCAGCAAGTGGCCCAATCCTTTCTTCAGCAAAGGAGAAGCCAGTTGTATTACTTAAGATGACCAAACGTTCTCGAGGACACATGGGAATTCCATCAAGTGCTTTCACTTCATATAGTTGATTAATCTTCTTTAGTTTTCTAAGTGTTGTGTGGGTGAACCTGTGCTAATATACGACCTTCCTAGGACTAATACATACTTGTGATTATACCCCTTACAAGCATCCGCAAGTACAAGAAAGTAATTAAGGTGGAAACCTAACCACAACTTTAAACTCTAAGACCATGACGTCCCTTGTGCAATGGTTTCCTAATGGGGGTTCAGGTTTCTGTCACTCCGGCAACCCCTACGATTAGTAGCCAAATACACAATGCATTCCCCTAGGCCCATATAGGTGCAGTGTCATGTAGTTGACGTTCACATGACACCACTAGAAGAAGTACACCACAACTTAAATATCAAACTATTGAATCTTTCTCAACACAGTTCCACTACTAACAACATGACTTCTCCCATGTCCTCAAGAACAAAATGAACTACTCACAAGACATCATATGTATCATGATCAGAGATGAAATAATGATGTGTAACAATCTGAACATAAATGATAATTCAATGGTTCACTCAATAGCATCAAATACAAGAAGTAATCAACACCGGGAAAGTTTCCCCTAAGAACTATGCAAGATTCAACCCAATTGTTACAGCGGTATGAAGTGGTGATGATGGTGCTGGTGATGATGATGGTGGTGGTGATGATGATGATGATCCCGATGAAGTCAAACTTGATGGTGGTGTTGATGGCGACGATCTCCCCTCTCCGGGAAGGAATTCCCCTGGCAGAATTCTGTCTACCAGAGAGATCTTTCTCTCTTGGTGTTTTCCACCCCGCAGAGGCGGCGGAATCTTTCTGTGGTCACTCCCCGAGGCTTAGGGTTTCGGGAGGATAATATACGCCAGAGGAGAGATCCAGGAGTGGACCAGGGTGGCCACACCACCTGATGGCGCGACCTGGGGTGGCCCCCGCCAGGGGGTGGTGTGGCCCCCCTGTGGCCCATCTCCACTTCCTCTTCTGGCTTTCTTCGTCTTCTAGAAAAATAGGATTTTCCATGTATTTTCCTGGATTTTCTGATCTTCACAAATTTTGCCTCCAAACAGCACCTTTTCCATCAGAATCCTGACTACAGCGGTCCATGCTCCAAAAGTTATCAACCATGCAAAAAAATAGATGAAATAGCATAAGTATCATCTCTTAATATGAAATATATCAATGAATAACAGTAAATTATGATATAGAATAGTGATGCAAAATGGACGTATCAACTCCCCCAAGCTTAGACTTCGCTTGTCCCCAAGCGAAACTGAACTCAATAAACATGACCTCAAGTTTATGGAGTGAAGAGTCGATAAAAGAATACGGACAAGAAGCATCACATTCATCAATACATAAGTCATAATGGAAGACAACTCACTATTATATAACTTAACTTGAAATAAGTAAAGGAAACACAATAAAGATACATAAAGTAAATCATAGTTGGTAATGGCAAACTTAGCTCTTGGTCGAAGAATAATTGATAATTTGCTGGAGTTCAGACATAACTGGTTTTCAATGATAGCTTTCAAAGTAGTAATCACCAGGATAAGAGCAATGTGCAAAACAAGGAACATAAGAAACATGATTGAATAAATCACCATATGAATGAATGAAACACAACAACTCAAAATACTTGCTGAGGTAGATAGAATGGGTTTACTGACTCAACTAAAAAGTAAAAGATAGGCCCTTCGCAGAGGGAAGCAGGGATTTCAAGTTTCATAAAGAGCTTCCAAAAATTATGGTACTTATTAGCTTTCAGCTCTCATTGCCCCTATCATAAGCATCTTTAGGTGATTAAGGTTAAAGTGACACAACTAAGAGGATATGATTGACAAGTTATAAGTTGAAATCTCATGCCCCTTACTTTCGAGTACCGAACCTCATGCTACTCAACTTCAGTCACAAGTAAGCTCTTATCATCGTAAATACATATGTATCATAAAGAACCGCCAATGGGGTACCCCTTGCACATGATACATGAGCTATCCCATAATCAAAATGACAAGGCAAGCAAACAATGAGCATCTCAGTGATCCTTTTATTTGCTATTTGCATAGGTTTTTATTGAGGATGCTTCATAGATTGCTCATTATGGTTATGCTGCAAGTTTCCACCATGATTAGGCATGGCTTAGGCTAGCGGCCCAGGCGTTTCTCTAACACACATATAAACTCCATGATCTTACAAGTTCCCCTTTTATTTCACACCGCCGGGATCCATAAGCAAAAGAATCATGATATCAACGGAATATAAGTGCAATGTTGAAAGCATTCCCCATGATACATGGTTCTGCTAACTTCAACTCATAAAACACAAGCATATGAGCAACAAAGATGGACACAATGGTTCAAGTTTATTAAATGCAAGAAAGTAAAGTGTGCCATCAAGTTCGTGAGAGCTTTAATCACTAATTTTCACATAACAAGTTTAATTTGGAAGGTAGATAAAAACAAGAATTTACTTGGAATAGCAATAGTGCTAGTAGGTAGGTATGGTGGACACAAATGGCACAGGTTTTGGTTTAAGGATTGTATGCACGAGAAGCATTCCCTCTCAGTACAGGTTTTTGGCTAGCAAGGCTGGGTAGCAAGCATAAGAGTTGAAGAAAACAAACAGATATACAAGTGATAAAAACAAACATGCAATCTTCCTTGGAAGCACAAAAGATCTTAGCTAGAGAATACTAAACTTATGAGCAAATCAATAAAGAAAGATGATGAAATTATATTTCTTTAGAGTACTTTTATCTTTTTCATTCAATTCTCAAAATAGTGTTGCTACTGACCGAGCCAGGTTTGCCAAAACCAACTAAATTAACTCCATGATCCCAAAGTGATACCAATACTAACGACAAGATCAATCATATAACCGTGAATTGAAAACTAATAAAAGATATGCAAAAGAGTAAATGATAGAACTTCTCATTAATATTCCATAACGGAAACTCACACCAAGGGATACATAGATATCTAACGAGAGGGAGGACACTTCCATAATGCAAACCATCCTATACGATAACTTCTCTATTCATGATATGACTCTACTAAAAATGTAAAAAGATAGAAGATAGTGATATGATACCACGACACTCCCCCAAGCTTGGAACAAACCAAGGGGATGCCAAAACCTGATGACGAATTACTCCTTCGGTGGTGGTGGTGTTCTCTCGATGAGCTCTTTGATTAGTTTCCCCAAGTCCTCAATCTCGAAGGTGAGATTACGAATCAGTTGTGAGTTTTTCTCAATGCGGCTCATGATCATGTCTGGTTGAGAATTCCAGCTCTTGCGATTCTTTCCCTACTCTTTGATGACCCACAAGTATAGGGGGTGTATCGAAGTATTTTCGATAAGTAAGAGTGTCGAACCCAACGAGGAGTAGAAGGTGCTGGCTAGTGGTATGGATCAGGAATTCTCTGCAAATATTTAGCAAGTAGATTTCTAGGGTTTTTTAATAAAGCAAGTAAATAAAGTATGAGTAAACAAAAGACAATAAGAACAAATGCAGCAAGTGGACCAATCCTTTATGCAGCAAAGGACACGCCGGTTGTATTACTTAAGATGACCAAACGTTCTCGAGGACACATGGGAAGACTGTCAAGTGCTTTCGCTTCATATAGTTAATTAATCTTCTTTAGCTTGCTAAGTGTTGTGTGGGTGAACCTGTGCTAATGTACCGACCTTCCTAGGACTAATACATACTTGTGATTATACCCCTTGCAAACATCCGTAAGTACAAGAAAATAATTAAGGTAGAAACCTAACCACATCTTTAAACTCTAAGACCCTTACGTCCCTTGTGCAATGGTTTCCTAACGGGGGTTCAGGTTTCTGTCACTCCGGCAACCCCTACGATTAGTAGCCAAATACACAATGCATTCCCCTAGGCCCATAAAGGTGAAGTGTCATGTAGTCGACATTCACATGACACCACTAGAAGAAATACACCACAACTTAAATATCAAACTATTGAATCTTTCTCAACACAACTCCACTACTAACAACATGACTTCTCCCATGTCCTCAAGAACAAAACGAACTACTCACAAGACATCATATGGATCATGATCAGAGATGGAATAATGATGTATAACAATCTGAACATAAACGATACTTCAACGGTTCACTCAATAGCATCAACTACAAAGAGTAATCAACACCGGGAAAGTTTCCCCTAAGAACTATGCAAGATTCAACCCAATTGTTACAGCAATATGGAGATGGTGATGAGGGTGCTGATGGTGATGATGGTGGTAATGATGATGATGATGATCCCGATGAAGTCCAGCTTGATGGTGGTGTTGATGGCGATGATCTCCCCTCTCCGGGAAGGAATTCCCCCGGCAGAAATCTGTCTGCCAGAGAGATCTTTCTCTCTCGGTGTTTTCCACCCCGCAGAGGCGGCGGAATCTTTCTATGGTCACTCCCCGAGTCTTAGGGTTTCGGGAGAAATATATACGCCAGAGGTGGGCCATGGCGGCCACACCACCTGGTGGCACGGCCTAGGGTAGCCCGCGCCAGGGGGTGGTGTGGGCCCCCTGTGGCCCATCTCCACTCCCTCTTCTGGCTTCCTTCATCTTCTGGAAAAATAGGATTTTCCGTATATTTTCCTGGATTTTCTGATCTTCACGAATTTTGCCTCCAAATAGCACCTTTTCCATCAGAATCCTGACTGCAGCGGTCCATGCTCCAAAAGTCATCAACCATGCAAAAACAAATGAAATAACATAAGTATCATATCTTAATATGAAATATATCAATGAATAACAGTAAATTATGATATAAAATAGTGATGCAAAATGGACGTATCACTCTTCCTCCTTGAAGTCTTCTTTTCCTGTATGGCTAGAACAAGGCAAATCCCAATTGGAGGGTAGTTTCCCCTTGGGCATATTCTGGTATTGATGCTCATGGATAAGGGTATGGAAAGGATTCTTGGTGCATGGAGGAAGTGACCGTGGAGCCAAACAGTGACGTGGAGGTTTCCCTCTAGTTGAGATCCGTGCAGTCCTTCTGACCCTGGCAGGTTTTGTTAACACTCCAATGCTTGCAATAGTAGTGCCGGTGTGCGGATGTTGGCCTTGCTTTGCCTCCTCTTCATCTTCACTCTTGATCTCCTCCTCCTGTCCGAGGTCTTGGGGATCTTCCTCCATAGGCTCCTTTCCCTTATCCTTGGCAGACACCATCGTGCTTCTAACTTTCAAGAATAGTTCCTGGCAGAAACAGATCGAAACGAAAACACGACGAGAACACGATATACGAACCTCGGGGGATCTGGGAGATTATATATTACGAAGTTTCACAACAAAAGGAAGGTACTAGGAGAAAACGGGTCAGAGACGGAGTCCGGGGCGGCCACACCACCTGCTGGCGCGAACAGGGGGGCCGCGCCAGGGGTGGTGTGAGCCACCCTGGCTCCGTTTCCATCCCTCTTTTGCTTCGTGGCTTTCCTTGTTGGATAAAAACTCCAAAAATACAACTAGATAGAATTTTCGCGGAACTTTTCTTACCAGATCTGTTACCTATTCGAAAATGGACTCTGCAGGTCTCTGAATTTGGTTTTTGATAAATTTTTCCAGAGTCACCACTTGAATAACATCAATATCTTCATCTTCATACTCATATTGCTCGAGTCATGAAACCTTTCTCTTTCTTATTACACCATTTTCTCCAATAACCTAGAAATTTCTTTCACACAAAACTTTACACCATTCTTATTAGCAACATTAGTGTAA
Organism: Avena sativa; assembly: GCA_916181665.1. Classification (NCBI taxonomy): domain Eukaryota; kingdom Viridiplantae; phylum Streptophyta; class Magnoliopsida; order Poales; family Poaceae; genus Avena; species Avena sativa. The sequence goes on along the minus strand of OV702289.1, from coordinate 418,396,327 downwards.
GCCAGGTAATAAACCTTTTAAGTCTAATTTCAACTGAAATCCATCAAAACATAAGCTACTGTAGCAACTCCTTCCGAAAACCCAAAAAGAATTCAAAAAGGAAATCGATTTAAGAAGCAAATGCAAGAGTGACAAAATCTGTCAAAACAGACCTGCTGGTAAAGATCAATTTCCAAAAATCTTCTGTTGCTCAAATCAAAAAGTGAAAAACTAACTATAGTTAAATAACAACCTGGGGTAGAAGCACAAAAAATTACAGCTTAATCCGACGTACAGAGATCTCTCATGAATTTTTACGGTGAAGCACAAAAATCTGTTTCGGGATAGCAACTTCCCACATCTTACTTCTCTCTCATTAGAGGTTGATCTTGACACAAAAACCAAACAAAAAGGATAAAGAGAGGTTATTACCGAAGTAATAACTTCCAAGACTCAAAGAAACAAAAACCGAAAGCAAAAGAAATAATATAGGTTGTCTCCCAAAAAGCTCTTTCTTTATAGCCATTATGATGGGCATGCTAATTTCAATGATGCTCACATAAGAATTTGAATTGAAGTGAAAGAGAGCATTAAGAAGCAAAAATATACTTGTTTAAGTCTAACCCACTTCCTATGAAAGGGAATTTTGTAAACAAACAAGTTGTTGAAACCAGAGGTTACTAGCATAGGAAGGCAAAAGAAGTGCAACATAAAAACTTTCAGCATAAAACAAGGAAACTTGATATTATTGAGATGTATAAGAACAATCTTCCCTCTCTCATAATAACTTTCAGTATCATGCATAAAATTAATGATATAGCTATCACAAGAACCATTGTAGCAATGATCGCTTATCCTAACAGAAAACACAGGGACACTAACTCTCATAACACTACTTTGTGAAACAATATTAGAAGTATCCTTACAGAGGATAGTGTGTCCATCTTCCACATATTTAGTGACAAAGTCTTTCACATTTGCTATTATAGGTTCATCATTCATTTGTTTATCAGGTTCAATAGTTTTATTTGTACTTTCATTAACCGTACTAGCTATCAAAGAATGTTCCTTTACTTTAACTGGGAAAGGTATTTTCTCAATATAAGGTTCAGGTAAAACATGATTAGCAGTATAAACTTCAGTATTTCTTGCAGGAACACACTTAGCAATATCTTTATATGGTTCATGATACTTATTCCACTTCTTTTTAGGAACTTCAATATAGGAAGCAAAAGCCTTAAAATAAGTTGCAATAGCTTGAGAGTCTAGACCATAAGCATTTTTAATATTTTGAAAGTCATCAGTTCCCATAAAAGATACAATGCATTCATAATCATAATTTATACCTGACTTTCTTCCTTTGTCATTCTCCCATGCTTCAGCATTGTCTTGAATACGGTCCAGAAGATCCCATTTAGCTTCTTCTTCCATGCGTGTAAATGATCCAGCACAAGCAACATCCAATAAATCCTTATCATGAAGAGAAAGCCTTGCATAAAAGTTATTGATAATAATATTATTGGGGAGCTCATGAATGGGACATTTGAGCATTAGTAACTTCAATCTCCCCCAAGCTTGAGCTGTACTCTCTCCATCAAGAGGCCAAAAGTTGTATATTTGATTCCGATCTTTATGAATCTCACTAGGAGGATAAAACTTTGAATAAAAGAGAGGTACTATTTCCTCCCATTCAAGAGATTGGCCATTCTTCAACATCTTATACCATTCTTCAGCTCTTCCTTTTAGTGATAATGTGAATAACTTCTTCTTGACTTGATCTGTTCTAATACCTACACACTTGAACAACCCGCATAATTCGTGTATAAAGAGCAAATGATCACCAGGATGGACAGTTCCATCTCCAACATAATAGTTATCCATAACATGATCAATAATTCTTGTAGGTATTTTAAAAATATCATTCTCAGCAGGTGGTGGTTCATCTACTACCTTAGTAGTGGTAGTAGCATTACGAAATAAGAAACTCAGTGAATTATCCATAATGAAAATAAAGCAACTAACAGAAATAAATAATACTCACAGTAGAACTTTCCTTTACCAGTTCCACTCTCCAATAGCGCTTCACTCCCCGGCAACGGTGCCAGAAAATAGTCTTGATGACCCACAAGTATAGGGGGTGTATCGCAGTATTTTTGATAAGTAAGAGTGTCGAACCCAACGAGGATAAAAAGGTGCTGGCGAATGGCTAGGAGCAGGAATTCTGTGTAAATACTTAGAAAATGGATTTTTAGGGGTTTTTGATAATGCAGGAAAATAAAGTACGAGTAAATAAAAGACAATAAGAATAAATGCAGCAAGTGGCCCAATCCTTTCTTCAACAAAGGACAAGCCGGTTGTATTACTTAAGATGACCAAACGTTCTCGAGGACACATGGGAATTCCATCTAGTGCTTTCACTTCATATAGTTGATTAATCTTCTTTAGTTTGCTAAGTGTTGTGTGGGTGAACCTGTGCTAATGTACCGACCTTCCTAGGACTAATACATACTTGTGATTATACCCCTTGCAAGCATCCGCAAGTACAAGAAAATAATTAAGGTGGAAACCTAACCACAACTTTAAACTCTAAGACCCTGACGTCCCTTGTGCAATGGTTTCCTAACGGGGGTTCAGGTTTCTGTCACTCCGACAACCCCTACGATTAGTAGCCAAGTACACAATGCATTCCCCTAGGCCATTATAGGTGAAGTGTCATGTAGTCGATGTTCACATGACACCACTAGAAGAAGTACACCACAACTTAAATATCAAACTATTGAATCTTTCTCAACACAATTCCACTACTAACAACATGACTTCTCCCATGTCCTCAAGAACAAAACTAACTACTCACAAGACATCATATGGATCATGATCAGAGATGAAATAATGATGTGTAACAATTTTAACATAAACGATAATTCAATGGTTCACTCAATATCATCAACTACAAGGAGTAATCAACACCTAGAAAGTTTCCTCTAAGAACTATGCAAGATTCAACCCAATTGTTACAGCGGTATGAAGTGGTGATGATGGTGCTGGTGATGATGGTGGTGGTGGTGATGATGATGATCCCGATGAAGTCCAACTTGATGGTGGTGTTGATGGCGACGATCTCCCCTCTCTAGGAAGGAATTCCCCCGGCAGAATTCTGTCCGCCGGAGAGATCTTTCTCTCTCGGTGTTTTCCACCCCGTAGAGGCGGCAGAATCTTTCTGTGGTCGCTCCCCGAGTCTTAGGGTTTCGGGAGGATAATATATGCCAGAGGGGAGAGCCAGGGTGGACCAAGGCGGCCACACCACCTGGTGGCACGACCTAGGGTTGTTCGCGCCAGGGGGTGGTGTGGCCCCCCTGTGGCCCATCTCCACTTCCCCTTCTGGCTTTCTTCGTCTTCTGGAAAAATAGGATTTTCCATGTATTTTCCTGGATTTTCTGATCTTCGCGAATTTTGCCTCCAAATAGCACCTTTTCCATCAGAATCCTGACTGCAGTGGTCCATGCTCCAAAAGTCATCAACCATGCAAAAACAGATGAAATAGCATAAGTATCATCTCTTAATATTAAATATATCAATGAATAAAAGTAAATTATGATATAGAATAGTGATGCAAAATGGACGTATCACCCGGCCTGCACTTGCTTTGACCGTGCGTACCTCGGCTAACTCGGCCTTTATACCCCGAAGTGACCCTACCCGGGGGTATCCCCCCAACACTTCATCATTCCATGATTGCCGAGGATGGTAAGCTTCAAGCATGAGATCTTCTAGAGATGATGCATCTTGAGCTTGCGCTTCAATTCTTGATGATATCTTGAAGATAGCCATGATGACTCCTTCTTCTTCTAGACATACTTGATCTTCTTCTTCTTCTTCTACTTGATTCCAATAGGCACAAAGCCCTTGGACATTGCTTCTTCTTTTTCATCCTTGAAACCAACACATGGTCCAATCGATGCCAATGGATAAACCTACAAGTGAAACTCAATTTGCACATTATTACATAGGGATTGCCATTAATTACCAAAACCACACATGTGGGCATACATGCCCTTTCAGACTACTTCAACCATGTTCCCCTCGGAATGTTAACCGCGTATGGTCTATAAGGGTATGTATTCTATATGCTCTAGTCGTTACTTCATTACTACATAGATAGATCTTGGGTGTTAGGGAGTTCCAATGAAGGAATTTTTTTGTTTTCTACTACGGAACCCTTCAATAGTATCAGAGCCGATCTATGCGTAGGAGTGTTGTATGACCAGTACACACAAGTATTGTGCGGGCATTGATCCCTTAGTTGTAACCCTCTAACGTGTACTTGTTTATATCACGGGATTGTTTGATGAAGCGCCCCGGACCGACCTTACATATATTCGTACATGATACTGGTTCCACGCTCGACATATGACTTGCTCCGTATAAGTGGCTAGCGGGTGTCTGTCTCTCATTCAATAGTTGATATAGCATTTACAATGGAGGGCCCCGAAAGGGGTGTATTAGAGACAATGGTTGGATCCATGTTATGGTTGGAAAGTTCGTAGATGAGAAACGGTTCTATTGCGAAAGCCCTAACAACCACGTTAAACTTGCAAATATGAAGTAGAGGCGTCTAACTTTGTTTTGCAGGAGGGCTTGTGTTATGATATGTTATTGGTCGTTATGAAAGTAAAGTAGTTTACTTTTCTATTACTAATTAGTAAAGTAATAGCCATCATTCTGATGGATGACCTGGTGGTGGCATCGTGGACTTGGCGTCAAACCATGGGCAATATGGAGATCATACTGGAGCGCTCGATGGAGATCCAGGTGCAAGAAGGACCATATCATATCACAATATACATGTGATGTTGATACCTATTTTACATATTATTATGTGATAGTAGTAGATACTCAACGGTAGCAAATAAGATAATCCCTATTTAATTCCAATGATCGTGTTCCCCTTGTGTGTGCACCACCAAGAAAGTTCTTTGTTATGAGGCAGTGCCATGATTACCGGGTGTCAGACATATCTACGTTCGCATACATCGGGTGTAAGCCATGTTGCACAGTGAATACACACAAGTTAGATTTGGCGAGCCTAGCATGTGTAGACATGGCCTCAGAACATAAGAGATCGAAAGATCGAGCATGAGTCACATGACTACCTTTGATGCTGCACTGATGGCCGAGATGATCGGGGGAGGTACAGAGGATTGGGATCATGTGATCACTAAAATCATCCAGGGGATGACAATTTTAGCGGGAGATCAATTATAAATTGAACTCTTATTATGAACTTAGTCTAGATGTCTATTTGCAAATATCTTAATAGATCATGGCCTATCCCATTGAGGTCCTTTGAGACCATGGGAAATTTATTGCTTGATATGGAACTTAGCAAAATGGTCCAACTTCATAGATTAATACCCACGCCTGAGGGATATCCCCATAAAAGGTGATCTTCTCTTCTTGATACAATGACCATTAGGAGATAATCTGATGACTCCGCAATGTTTGCGTGTTCTCCATAATCATCCAATAAACCATTCTCCATTCGATGGAGAGTTGGATTACAATCTTGTATTCTGCAAGATCAGGCACATAAAGTATGTGCCATTGGATGAGTTTTCTTCCATGATGGATGAAAAAGATAATATTTGGAGAAACACTTAGCAATCTTGCATTAGAATTGTGAACTCTCAAAAGGGCTTGACTGCAATGGAGGTCATGAATAGGCCATATGTTAGATATACAAAGTTATAAATGTAATTCTTGCAAAAATCATTGCAGTTTACATAAGTATTGGATACTTGTCATGTTCTATGAAAACAGGATGGTCTGCTTAAGAATTGTTGGAATTGAGGCAATGTGGCTTGATGACGGCAAGCAAAATAGTTGATGGCCGACATAACCCCCTTCCTCAAAAGGTTTATCATTTGAATTAGTGGACTTGAATATAATTTTGTACTCCTTGTTTGTGTGTCTTGCTTTTGGCAAGACGATTGTTCATATGAATAAGTTACAAGCTAGTTGTACTGTTCTTATGAATAATACCTTTATGGTCACATTACGATTGTAAATGAGTTATTCTGATCACTATGTTAATGATAATAGTTTAAACATTTATAAAGGATTAGAATGCTAAAAGATATCCAAAGTTTAATGATGACATGACACTATAGTTTAAGTCATTTTGGTTATTGCATGTTCTTCATTATAAATGAAGATCGGGGTCTTAGATGCTTAATCTAGAGACTTTGCAAAACCATGCCTCATTGGGCAGAATGACTAAAACTCCGCATTCTGGTAAAACGGTGATATGCGAAGAAATGTTGAACTTTATACATAATGATGTATCATATTTTCAACAAGATAGTGGAAATCATTATTTATACTTAATGTTGAATCTTATACATAGTGATGTATCATATTTTCAACAAATAGTGGAAATCATTCTTTCACACTTCATTGTGGATTTCAGTGAATATGAGTATTTACTTAATGAAACATAAGTTTGAAACTGTTTTGAATTATTCAAAAGATTTGAAAGTGAAGAAGGATATTGAATTAACAATAGTACAAAAGTCTCTTCGATTTGATCGACATGACTAAAGTATTTAAGTTAATTTTGGCATAAAAGGACATGTGAAAGAGGTTTCACAAATTATGATAGTAGGGCAAATTCAAAGTGTATTGAAATGTCTAAATATCATAATCATTATGTATTAGATACATATGGTATAATATTATCTCTTATCGGGGTTATAGTTATCATTTAGAGTTAGAGATCGGAATGAGCAAACACTCGGTTGACATACAAAGGAACATCTAAAGATTTGTGGAAACAACACCTTAAGAGTTATGGCATGTTCAAGTTTCTAGAGGTTTCGATAATTAGAAATCGTGGCGAATAAACAAGTCTTTGTAGCCTATTGTTAGGCAACTATGAATACATGTTCCACAAGGGGCAAACCTGCTGTTGTCCAAAGTTGATGTGTCTTGATGAACATACATGTGGAAGAAAGTAAAAGATCAAAACAAGGTATTTGACCTTGCCTCCTGATTGTTGAGTGGCGTAGCGAAATTTGTTTCGTGAAACCGAACTCTACAAATAGAGGAGAAACTAATGATAATGATCATTAAGTTTCAGTGAATACTTTTACTAAAGAAAGTAGGATTCAACAATATATACTCTGCAAATTCATGGAAATATATTATTGATTCACTTGTCATGTTTATGAACAAGACATACCTATGAATTATAAAGAAGCATGATGGACCTAAGTACGAGAAATGACCAGGAGTCATAAAATCCTATATTAAGTTACATTTAAGATTGCAAAGTAATATGTTACTTGATCTTATTAAGTAAAGAAGTTTACTTGATATTTCTGAATGACTTCAAAGTCATAAGATGGAAATGAAACTTAATGGAGACGTAAAGCTCGATTTGTCATAAAGGATGGACAAATTCAAGGAGTTGACTACAATTGTAGCGATGCTTAAAGTCTATTGGATTTACAATAGCAATATATGGATATTGAAGTCTCGTAACTGGAATTCTCGATTTGATAGTGATCAAAGAATTTTGGAATGTCCAAGATTATCGAGAGGACCTACATTTGAGTGGGAGCTAATTAGCTTGGCTAAATATTAATATGTAAGAGACATTTTTTGAGTGGGAGCTAAGTGAAATCCCTGGATGTCATATATGGATGCCATATTTGAGTGGGAGTGTGACATTATTCTAAAATATGTGGATGACATACATGATTGATGTGATTGGTACTAATAATATTTAAATTAGTAAATATGGATGAAGTTGAACAAGTTGATAAACAATGAGATCTATCGAGATCGATTGGTAAGTTTAATAAACATCATAGTCGAATGCTTCCTGGACTTGATTCTGAAGATGTTCAGAATATCCTAGATAAGATTCTAAAGTAGTTCAGAAAGGATCAAGGAAAATAAAGAGGTTATTATATGAAGCATTGAATTAGTCTTAGTATTACAACCATGGTTAAAACAAAGAAAGAGATGTGTTGCATCTCCTATGCCTCAGTCATAGGTTATTCCATACAACCATATTGTATACTCGACGTAATGTGTCCCGAGGTTCTAGTTGGAAGGACAAACTCTTAACTGTAAGAACATGTCTTTAACTGATTCTTGAGTTAATCACTTAACTAGAATTAAGTTTGTCCTTAAATGGCAAGAAGCAAAGTAAGTGGCATAGTTGCATTTCATGCACTAAGATCTACATAGATATAGAAGTATAAAGGCTCCATCTGATGTGATGTATATTGTTATGACGGGACTAGTTCGTGTTTAACGTAGAATGATGTGTCCTAGGGCACAGTGCCCATGAGAAAGCCCATGAGGTTGATCTAAAGTCGCTGTAGGCTACTAGAAACTAGCCTCGTTCTGCTACCATAGCTGCCGTATATACACAAAGGATTGCAAAGTGTGTTTTGAAGTTTAGATGACAACAGTGAACATGACCGTCATTATAATCACTAGAAACAAAGTCTCATTTTGTCGCCAAATGAATACTTCAACCCATTATGAGATAATGGTATGAATGTCAAATTTAGGAAGACATTAACGATTTTCAAAGCCATAATGATCTGGTAAAACAAAACATGGACATGACATTTTCCATAAGCATGCATGATCAATAAAGTCATATGTGATATGGTTTATGATGAGTAAAATGCGAGCTAGATTATTTGCACTCTAGTGCAAGTGGGAGACTGAAGGAGATATGCCCTAGAGGCAAATAATAAATAGGTTTTTATTGTCATATCTCAATTAATTCATAATAGTTTCACACTATGCTATAACTGTATTAATACAAAACATTAATACACATGTGGTATGTAAACAAACCAAGTCTCTAGTTACCTCTAGCGAACTAGTTCATTGGTCATGAGGATGATCTAGGGTTTCGACATCTTGGGCATTTATGCCAATTAACAATGAGGTCACATCATTAGTTGAATGATGTGATAGACAAACGACCCAACTAGTTGTATCTTAATGAGATCTAGTTACAAAGTTCTCCATTAATGATAAACTAAGGAAACCTCGCAACCTGATCCTTAGACTGTGAGATAATGCAAATCACCATTCTGGAGGGAGCTTAGATGGTTATCAAGTATCATACCATGAATGGGTGATCAAAAAGGTGATACTTAGGTTTCCCAAATGGGTGCGTAGAGGAGTACATATCAAGACCAGGATTTGCAAATCCATGTAACAGATAGATACACATGTGGCCATCTCGGTGATGTTGCATTAACGAAGCTTGCAAGCGTGTGACTAGGTCACGGAAAAACAAGTTCATCGGTAACAATATTGAACGAAGGTATGGAGATACCGTAGATCAAATCTCGGGTGAACTAGGTATCAAGTGGCAAAGGGAATGTAAAACGACTGCTTACGGTTCAAACAACATTATCATCGTGGAATGCTCAGGGGTCATTATGGGCATCCCGGTCCTGCTATTGATCATTGATAGAGATCATGTCTGTGCCATTCCTGGGCCATGGGGAAATACACTTAAGGGTACAATGAGCTAGATATCCTCTGTAAGTTGGAATCACCATATGAAAGAGAAAAGGAAACCGGAAAAGTTCTGTGAGAGAATCGGAATCGTTCCGAAAAAGTCCTGAAGTCGTTCGGAGGAACTCGAAAGGGAACCGGAAGGTGTTTCAGGTCAAATCAGATTTTGTAATATGTATTTACATGTTAATTAATGCAATTAATATTAAATATAATATTAAAATCTAATTTGAAGGGTTATTCCACTAATGGGCCAAACTTCCTAGGGAAAAAAGGGCCCATGATGGAAAACCGAAGGAGGGATGGGCCAAGGCCTAGCCGCCTCAAGGGGTCCCACCTAGCCAGCCTAGGGCTATGCACGGGGTGGGGCCCACCCATGGCCGGCTGGCCCATGAGGCCCATGCGCCTCCCCCTCTCTCCCTTGAATAATCCCACATGGGAAACCCAAAGGGGAGGGCACACCTCCCTCCCTATATAAAGGGGTGCCCATGGGTGGGATTAAACACACAATTTGAGATGTTCTCTAAGGCATTTTCCTTAGAGAATTCCTTTCTCTCCCTCTCTACATAGTCTTCTCCATGCGTTGGCACGGTCCCAAGAAAGGACAGTTCGTGCAAGAGATGGTGCACCTGCAGCACGCTGTTGTGCTGCAGGGATTCCAAGCCGGAGATCTACTTCCACACTCCCTGCAGGGATATGGGAGTCGGAGGTCGTCATCATACACCGTATGTGTACGAAACCATGAGGGGCCTCACTTGAGGCACCTTGGATGTCGTGAGCCAGAGCTGCTGCACGATGAAGAAGGATCAAGGGGTGACCTGTGAGTAGCTTCACAACCTTGAGGTCGACTACAAGTTCGACTACTTCAACCACGTTCCCCTCAGAATGTTAACTGCGTACGGTCTATAAGGGTATGTATTCTATACTTTCCGGTCGTTACTACATTAGTACATAGATAGATCTTGGGTGTTAGGAGTTCCAACATAGGAAGTTTTTTGTTTTCTGCTACGGAACCCTTCACTAATGACCTACCGAAGTTGCCTTGTCGGGCACCAAAGTTGCTCAGTCGGACAAGTTGCCTTGTCAAGCCACAAAGTTTCCTCGTCGGGCTCCGAAGCTGCCTCGGCGGCTTGCCTGAAGAATGTTCGTCCTCACCCACCACGGCAGCGCCATCCTAATGGCCTACCAAAGTTGCCTCATCAGGCACCAAAGTTACTCAGTCGGACAAGTTGCCTTGTAAAGCTACAAAGTTTCCTCGTCGGGCTCCGAAGCTGCCTCAGCGGCTTGCCTGAAGAATGTTCGTCCTCACCCACCACGGCAGCGCCATCCTAATGGCCTACCGAAGTTGCCTCGCTGGGCTCCGAACTTGACTTTTTGGGCACCGAAGTTGCCTAGCCAGCCTCAGAAGTTGCCTCGCCGAGCACAAGGTGCCTTGTTAGGTTCAGAAGTTGCCTCCCGGGTCTCCAAATTTGACTTGTCTGGCAGCAACTTTCCTGGAGAAGGGCCACCTTCACCCAAAGTGGAAGCACCGTCCTAATGGCCTACCGAAGTTGCCTCGCCAGGCTCTAAAGTTGCCTCGTCAGGCTTGGATGTTGCCTCTTCGAGCAACGACTTGCTTGAAGAAGGGTCGTCCTTACCCACCGCAGCAACACCGTCCTAATGGTCTTCCAAAGTTTCCTCGCTAGGCTCTGAAGTTTCCTTATTAGGCACTGAAGTTGCCTCGCCGGGTTCTGAATTTTCCTCGTAGGCAACAGCTTGCCTGAAGAAGGGTCGTCCTCACCCACTACAGTAGAGCCATCCTAACGTCCTACTAAATTTGCCTCGTGGGGCTCCAAAGTTGCCTTGTCGGGCTATGATGTTGCCTCGTCGAGCAGCGTCTCACCTGAAAAAGGATCGTCCTCACCTACTACGGCAGTGATGTCATAATGGCCTACCAAAGTTGCCTTGCCAGGCTCCAAAGTTTCCTTGTCGGGCACAGAAGTTTCCTCGCCGGGTTCCATAGTTGCCTCATCGGCAGAGGCTTGCCTAAAGAAGGGCCATCCTCACCCACCGGGGTAGCGCCATCCTAATGTCCTGCCAAAGTTGCCTCGCGAGGCTCTGAAGTTGCCTTGTCAGGCATGAAAGTTGCATCATTAGGCTCCGATGTTGCCTCGTCGGGCAGTGGCTTGCTTGAAGAAGGCCTGTCCTCACCCACCACGGAAGCACCGTCCTAATGGCCTACCAAAGTTGCCTTGCCAGGCTCCAAAGTTGCCTCGCCGAGCTCCAAAGTTGCATCGTCGGTAGTGGCTTTCCTGAGAAGGGTCATTTTCACCCACTGATACGTTGTAAACATATCTATAATTTTTGATGTTCCATGCTTGTTTAGTATCTACTTTCTTATGTTTTGTTCTTACTTTGAGGTATTTTTATACATTTTCTGGAACTAACCTATTAACAAAATGCCATAGTGCCAGTTGCCTATTTTCTGCTGTTTTTGGTTACAGAAAAGCTAGTAAGGAAATATTCTCAGAATTGGACCGGACAAAAGCCAAAGTCAATATTTTACCCGAAGCAACACGGAGTCCGGAGGGGAGACGAAGTGGCACACCAGGGCAACCACACCTGGTGGCGGCGCGACCTGGGAGGGGGGGGGCACCAGGGGGTGTGGGCCCCTTGGTACTCCACCGACCTTTCCCTTCCGCCTATAAAAGCCTCCCGGGACGAAAACCCTAAGTACCTGATCAGAATTCCACGAAAAGTTCCGTAGCACAGTCGCCACCAAAGAGGAGATTCGGGGACAGAAGTCTCTGTTCCGGCACCCTGCCGGGACGGGGAAGTGCCCCCGGAGCCATCTCCATCGACTCCACCGCCATCTCCATCGCTGGTGCTGACTCCCATGATGAGGCAGGAGTAGTTCTCTCTCGAGGCTAAGGGCTCTACAAGTAGCTATGTGTTCATCTCTCTCTATGCGGGATCTTCTTGAGATCATGAGCTTTGTAATATAGATCTATTCTGCTACTCAAGTGCTTTAATTAATCTCTGCTATCCCCACGTGTGTGTGAAGTTGATAGTGTGCACACCGTGTGGCACTTAGGCTAAGGTTATATAAATACTTATCATGAGTATAATTTGAGTTGTCTCTATGAGATTGTGGTGTTTTTGGAACCATCTAGCACTCAAGGTGATAGTGAGGGGTTATCTAGATGGGGAATGCGAACTTTAAGGTGTGCTGTTATAGCCCTACATCGTCTAATAGGAGAGTAGTTCAGGGTAGCATAATGAAGAGAAGATATTTATATGAGAGTGTCCACTAGTGAAAGTATAATCCCTAGGACTTGTTTCTAAGCATTGAAACACCATTTACAATCAGTCCTTTTACATGTTTGCTTCCTGCCACTCTTATTTTAGATTGCAATTACCACTTATAATCATCCATTATACTAGTATTTCACTACCTGTTCGCCAAACTATTGGACCTATACACCTGACAAGTGTATTGGGTGTGTTGGGGACACAAGAGACTTCTTGTATCTTGATTACAGGGTTGCTTGAGAGGGATACCTTTGACCACTTCCTCCCTGAGTTCGATAAACCTTAGGTGATCCACTTAAGGGAAACTTGCTGCTGTTCTAAAACCTCTGCACTTGGAGACCCAACACTGTCTACAAGAATAGAAGCGTGCGTTGACATCAAGCTATTTTCTGGCGCTGTTGCCGGGGAGGTAAGGTAAAAGGTACTCACATCCTCTGGCTACTAAGCTATCTTCTAGTAAAGTTGCTAGTGTGTGAGTGCTCGAAGTTATTTCCTTTAGATTCTGCAATTATATCTTTTTGTTTCTTGTTTTTATTTTCACTAGTTAGGCTTAATGGAAAACAACAACAAAATTAGAGAGCTTTATAGTATTTATCTTGAGTTAGGACATGAAGTGTTTGAAGAGAAAATTAAAAAACCTATGAAACTTTATTTGCATGCTAATAGCAATGTTATTAGTATGAATTCTTTGAACACCATTATTGCTAATGCTATGAAAAAGTCTAAGCTTGGGGAAGCTAGTTTTGATGAGCATGATATTTTTAGTCCCCCAAGCACGGAGGAGAAAATTTAGTTTGATGATACTATGCCTCCAATATATGATGATTACAATGATGAATATGATATTTTCAGTCCACCTACTATTGAGGAGAAAATTAATTATGATTAAAATATGCCTCCTATATTTGATGATTATGGTGATGAGAATAATAATGATAGCTATTTTGTTGAATTTGCTTCCACTACAATTAATAAGAATGACTATGTTTATGTGGGGAGTATTAATTCTTTTATGCATGTGGCTCATGATAAGAATGTTTTATGTGATAGTTATATTGTTAATTTTATTCATGATGCTACTGAAAGTTATTATGAGAGAGGGAAACATGGTTTTTTGTATCTCAACAATATTAAGTTCCCCCTCTTTATGTTGAAAATATTGAAGTTGCACTTGTTTTGCTTTCGTATGCTTGTTGCTTTGTGCTTTCATGACTTGTTTCTTTACAAGATTATTTTTCATAGGAAGTGTGTTAGACTTAAATGTGTTTTATATTTGCTTCTTGATGCTCTCTTTTAATATAAATTCATATTTCTTATGTGAGCATCATTGAAATTATCATGCCTATCTTAATGGCTATAAAGAAAGAGCTTATGGGAGACAACCCATTATATTTTTACTTTCAGTTTATTTTTGTTTTGTTGAGTATTGGAAGTTATTGCCTCCGTAATAACTTCTCCTTATCCTTTTTGTTTGGTTTTTGTGCCAAGAATAACCTCTAATGAGAGGGAAGTAAGATATGGGGAAGTTGCTGTCCCGAAACAGATTTCTGTGCGTCACTGTAAAAAATCGTGAAAAATCTCAGTACGTCAGGTTGAGCTGTAATGTTTTGTGCTTATGCCCCGGGTTATTATCTAACTTTCGTTAGTTTAGCACTTTTCGATTTGAGCAACAAAAGGTCTTCAAAAAAAATCGGTTCTTACCCGCTGGTCTGTTTTGATAGATTTCTGCCATTATTTGCATTTGCCTCTTAATCTCTATCTCTTTGAGTTCTTTTTGATCACTTGAGCTTTTAGAAGGAATTGCTATAGTAGCTTGTGTTTTAATGGAAGTTTTACTTGTGTTCAAACTGAACCTAAAGACTTATTATCTTGAATACACTAATGTTGCTAATGAAGATTGTGTGAAGTTTTGTATGAAGGAAATTTTTAAGTGTAGGGAAGAACAATGTGATGAGATGAAGTATGGACAAAAGCTCAAGCTTGGGGATGCCACCCGTTTCACCCCAAGAAATATTCAAGAAGTACAAGCGTCAAAGCTTGGGGATGCCCAAGGCATCCCCTTCTTCATCAATGAAAATCTCAGGGTTTCTCCCAAAACACTTCATTTTTTATTGTTTCATGCACAATTGTGTTGTTGTTGTAGCGTATTTGTCTTTGTTTTTAGTTTTCTTTTGTTTGGTTTGCTTAAATAAGTTGGTTGGATCCCAACACACTTATTTTGGAGAGAGACACACCCCGTTATTCATTGCCTAGAACACTCTAGTTTTCACTCTTATTGTTCTGTGAGTGTTCTCCTTTGCTAGCACTGCGTTTAGCTTTAGTTTTCTTATTATTTTGGCTTAGAACTTTTTAGTTCTTCTTTGTAGATGGGTGAGACATGCTCTCTGGTCTTTATTGAAAATTATCTTTAAGAGTTGTTTCAAATACTTCGATTGGTGTTGGAAAAGAGTAGGAAGTTTCATGCTTATAGTGGTACAAAAGGAAGCTTGTTTTGACTGTGGCCTAGACTTTATCATGTCATGTTTGATGTTTCTTTGACTTTATGCTTAGTGATTATTGCTGTAGCATGACTTGTTACAAACAATTGAGATTGCTTAATGTGCCGTGAAAGAATCATGCGTTGTTTTAGCATATAAAAGCATAATATTGTGGTATTCTCCTTTGATGCTTTATTTGGGTTGACTTGGCGCATGCTCACACCATGTTAAGACTATACCAAGTCACCATAGCCTCTATGATCATTTAGTTTTTGACTTGTAATATCACTTTATGCTTTAATTAATAATGTTTTGTCGCTTTGCATGATTATGGACATTATTGCTCTCTTAGTTGGTCGCTCCCAGTCTTTTGCTAGCCTCCACATATACCAAGTATGAGTTCCACTCATGCATCCAACTCCAAATAAAACCAAGTTATTTCAAAGAGTCCACCATACCTACCTATTAGCATTATTGCTATTGCAAGTATATTCATGTTTTTATCTACCTTCTGGATTAAAGTTGTTATGTGAAAATTAGTGATTAAAGCTCTCACAAACTTGCTGGCACACTGTACTTTCTTGCACTTAATAAACTTGAACCATTGTGCCCATATGTGTTGCGTATATGCTTGCGCTTTGTAAGTTGTGAATTAGCAGAACAATGTTACCATGGGGAACGCTTTCAACATTGCACTTTTTTTTGCTGATATCATGTTCTATTGCTTATGGATCCCGACAGTGTGAAATAAAAGGGGAGCTTGTAAGCTCATGGAGTTTGTATATGTGTTAGAGAAACGCCTGGGCGGCTAGCCTATGCCATGCCTAATCATGGTGGAAACTTGCAGCATAACCATAGTGAGCAATCTGTGAAGCATCCTCAATAATAAAAAAACCCTTTGCAAATAGCAAATAAAAAGATCGCTAAGATGCTCATTATCTGTTGCCTTGTCACTTTGATATGGGAAAGCTCATGTATCATGGGACAAGGGGTACCCCATTGGCGGTTCTCTATGATACACCTGTACTTACAATGACAAGAACTTACTCGTGACTAAAGTTGAGTAGCATGAGGTTCGGTACTTGTAAGCAAGGGGCATGAGATTTTCAACTTATAACTTGTCTAGCATATCCTCATATTTGTTCACTTTAACCTTAATCACCTAAAGATGCTTATGATAGGGGTAATGAGAGCTGAAAGTTAATAAGTACCATAATTTTTGGAAGCTCTTTATGAGACTTGAATCCCTGCTTCCTTCTATGAAGGGCCTTTCTTTTACTTTTATGTTGAGTCTCCATCTTCTATCTTTATGCACCTATTGAGAGAGCACAGTGGTCATTCTTAGTTTAATGTGCATTGTCCCAAAACTTGTTGATTGATTCATAACTTTGATATTGCTTGTTCTTAAACTATTTGTATCTAGTCACCCTTAAGAACTTTGAAGGTGTCCTATGCATTTATGTTTTGCTATACCATGAGGGACAATCTGAATACCATTCTCTTTATGTTTTCTATTTGTGAAACAAACAAACGTCTTTCAAAGCATTGTTATTCATGAATCTTTTGTTTGTACCTTTTCATGTTACAACATAGTTGCTATGTCTTATTGTTAGAACTATATCTTTCATGTCTATGTGAGAGTACTATGATCCCAGCTATCAATGTTTTACAAATACCTTGATCAAGATTGTGATGGTGCATGTCACCTCAAAAATTATTATTTTTTATCACTTACCTACTCGAGGACGAGCAGGAGTTAAGCTTGGGGATGTTGATATGTTGTAAACGTATCTATAATTTTTGATGTTCCATGCTTGTTTAGTATCTACTTTCTTATGTTTTGTTCATACTTTGAGGTATTTTTATACATTTTCTGGAACTACCCTATTAACAAGATGCTACAGTGCCAGTTGCCTGTTTTCTACTGTTTTTGGTTTCAGAAAAGCTAGTAAGGAAATATTCTCGGAATTGGACCGAACAAAAGCCAAAGTCAATATTTTACCCGAAGCAACATGGAGTCCGGAGGGGAGACGAAGTGGCGCACCAGGGTGGCCACACCTGGTGGCGCTGCGGCCTGGGGGGGGGGCGCCACCAGGGGTGTGGGCCCCCTGGTGCTCCACCTACCTTGCCCTTCCGCCTATAAAAGCCTCCCGGGACGAAAACCCTAAGTACCCGATCAGAATTCCACGAAAAATTCCGCAGCGCTACTGCCACCGAAGAGGATATTCGGGGGACAGAAGTCTCTGTTTCGGCACCCTGCCGGGATGGGGAAGTGCCCTCAGAGCCATCTCCATCGACTCCACCGCCATCTCCATCGCTGTTGCTGACTCCCATGATGAGGAGGGAGTAGTTCTCTCTCGAGGCTAAGGGATCTACAAGAAGCTATGTGTTCATCTCTCTCTCTCTCTCTATGCGTGATCTTATTGAGATCATGAGCTTTGTAATATAGATATATTCTGCTACTCAAGTGCTTTAATTAATCTCTGCTATCGCCACGTGTGTGAAGTTGATAGTGTTCACATCGTGTGGCACTTAGGCTAATGTTATATAAATACTTATCATGAGTATAATTTGAGTTGGATGTCTCTATGAGATTGTGGTGTTTGTTGGAACTATCTAGCGCTCAAGGTGACACTGAGGGGTTATCTAGATGGGGAATGCGAACTTTAAGGTGTGATGTTATAGACCTACATCGTCCAACCGGAGAGTAGTTTAGGGTATCATAATGAAGAGAAGATATTTATATGAGAGTGTCCACTAGTGAAAGTATAATCCCTAGGCCTTGTTTCTATGCATTGAAACACCATTTACAATTAGTCCTGTTACATGTTTGCTTGCTGCCACTCTTATTTCAGATTGCAATTACCACTTATAACCATCCATATTACTTGTATTACACTATCTCTTCGCCAAACTAGTGCACCTATACACCTGACAAGTGTATTGGGTGTGTTGGGGACACAAGAGACTTCTTGTATCTTGATTGCAAGGTTACTTGAGAGGGATACCTTTGACCACTTCCTCCCTGAGTTCAATAAACCTTGGGTGATCCACTTAAGGGAAACTTGCTGCTGTTCTACAAACCTCTACACTTGGAGGCCCAACACTATCTACAAGAATAGAAGTGTGCGTAGACATCACCCACCAAAGTAGCGCCATCCTAATGGACTACCGAAGTTGCCTCGCCAGGCTCCAAACTTTCCCTGTCGGGCACCGAAGTTGCCTCGCTAGGCTCGGAAGTTGCCTCACTGAGCACAAGTTGCCTTGTCAGGTTCTGAATTGCCTTCCTGGTCTTGAAACCTTCCTTGTCTGGCAGCAACTTGCTTGAAGAAGGGCCATCATCACCCATCACGGCAGCACCGTCCTCATGGTCTACCGAAGTTGCCTCTCCGGGCTCCAAAGTTTCCTCGTTGGGCTCCAATGTTGCCTCGCTGAGCAACAACTTACTTGAAGAAGGGTTGTCCTTAGCCAACGCGGCAGCACCGTCCTAATGGTCTACCAAAGTTTCCTCGCTAGGCTCCAAAGTTGCCTTATCAGGCACTAAAGTTGCCTCGTTGGGTTCTGAATTCTCCTCGTAGGAAACGGCTTGCCTAAAGAAGGGCCATCCTCACCCACCACGGTAGAGCCATCCTAATGTTCTACTGAAGTTGCCTCGTGGGTCTCCAAAGTTGCCTTGTTGGGCTATGATGTTGACTCGTCAAGTAGAGGCTTACTTGAAAAAGGGTTGTCCTCAGCTACTACATCAGCACCGACCTAATGGCCTACCAAAGTTGCCTCGCCAAGCTCTGAAGTTTCCTTGTCAGGCACAGAAGTTGCCTCGCCAGGTTCCGAAGTTTCCTCATTGGCAGAGGCTTGCCTAAAGAAGGTCCATCCTCACCCACCACGGTAGCTCCATCCTAATGTCCTATCGAAGTTGCTCATGGGGCTCCAAAGTGGCCTTGTCAGGCACCAAAGTTGCATCATGGGGCTCCAATGTTGCCTCGTCGGGCAGCGGCTTGTCCGAAGAAGGTTCTTCCTCACCCACCGAGGCAGCACCGTCCTAATGGCCTACCAAAGTAGCCTCACTAGGCTCCAATGTTGGCTTGTCGGGCTCCAATGTTCCCTCATCGGGTAGCATCTTTCCTGAAGAAGGGATGTCCTCACACACCACACTAGCATTCTCCTAATGGACTACCAAAGTTTCCTCGTTGGGCACAAAAGTTGCCTCAATGGGCACCAAAGTTGCTTAGTTGGGCTTCGAAGTTGCCTCGCCGGGCTCCGATGTTGCCTTGTCGGGCAGCGACTTGCCTAAAAAAGGGTCGTCCTCACCCACCATGGCAGCACCATCCTAATGGCCTACCAAAGTTTCCTCGTCGGGCTCCGAAGTTGTCTCGTTGGGCTCCAATGTTGCCTTGTCGAGTAGAGTCTTATCTCACCTAAAGAACGGCCGTCCTCAGCCACCACGGTAGTGCCGTACTAATGGCCTACCAAAGTTGCCGCACCGGGCTCCGAAGTTGCCTCGTCGGGCTCCGAAGTTGCCTCGTCGGGCTCCAAAGTTGCCACAGCAGCAGCGAATTGCCTAAAGAAGGGTCGTCCTCACCCACCGCGGAATGGCCTACCGAAGTTGCCTCGTTAGGCTCCTAAGTTGTCTTGTCGGGCACCAAAGTTGCCTCATCGAATTCTGAAGTTTCCTCATCGGCAGCGGCTTGCCTGTAGAAGGGTCGTCCTCACCCACCACGGTAACAACATCCTATTGTCCTACCGAAGAAAGGTCGTCCTCACCCACCCCGATCAGGAACCAAAGGTGCTCTACTAGGCATCAAGTTGCCTCTTCGCAAACCAAAGTTGCTTTGTCAGGAATTGAATTGCCTCATCAAGCACCAAAGTTGCCTCGTCGGGCACCAATGTAGCCTCTTTGGGAACAAAGTTGCATCATCAGGCAACAAAGTTGCTCCGTCGGGCACCAAAGTTGCCTCGTCAGGCACCTAAGTTTCTCTACCAACACCAAAGTAGCCTCGTCGGGCACCAAAGTTTTCTTGTCGGCACCAAAATTGCACTGTCGGACACCAAAGTGGTCTCATTGGGCACCAAAGTTGCCTCGTCGGACGCTGAAGTTGATTTCTCGAGGACCCAAGTGGCCTCGTCTGGTACCAAAGTTGTCTCATCGAGCACCAACATTTCTTAGTCGTGCACTAAGTGCCTTGTCAGGCACCGAAGTTGCCTCGTTGGGCACCAAAGTTACTTCGTCGGGCACCAAAATTGTCTCGTCTAGCACTAATATTGCTTAGTCGCACTAGTTGCCTCGTTGGGCACCGAAGTTGTATCGTCGGGCACCAAAATTACTTAGTTGAGTACCAAACATGGTTTTTCTCGCACATAAATACTTTGTTGGGCACCTAAGTTGGTTTGGCGGGCACCAAAGTTGCCTCGTCGGGCATCAAGTTGCCTCGCTAGGCACCAAAGTTACCTCATCAGGCACCAAACACTAGAAGAAAAGTGTCCATCCGCAAAGACTTAGCCCGTTGGTCATTGTAGAAGGCGCGTCTTCTGCGACGAATTTCTCGGCTCGACCGTGGCTGATGGAGAACTTTTTTTCCGGTTTCGTGCCCCTCTACTACGACAAACCACTAAAAACATGGAGGACACTTGGCCAACACATGGCAGAAGCAAGATTTTTGGTTTCTCACGTGATGTTGATTGGCCGAAGTCTTTTGAGGCATGTGGGTCTTGGATGTCAGTGTATCTAGTAGACCATACTTTTTGGTTGCACCTCCCTGATTTGAACTTGATAACGTTGCTCGATGCGTCTACCATTTAGTCAGGCTACCGGGTCCCACATGTCAGCCTCTCATTAGAGGAATCGTGTGTATGATGGTTTTTTCCTTCGCTCGCGCTACCCTGTTCAAAACTTAATAGCGTTACTTGATGCAACTACCATTTAATCTGGCTGCTAGGTCCCAAATGTCATCCTCACATTAGAAGAAATGTGTGTATGATATAATTTTTTCCTTCCCTCGCGCTACCCTGTTCCGAACTTGATAGTGCTGCTCGATGCATCTACCGTTTAATCAACCTCCTGGGCCCCACACGTTATCCTCTCATTAGAAGAAACATCTGTATGACATAATTTTTGCCCTCATTTGCGCCTCCGTGTTTTGAGCTTGATATCGTTGCTCGCTACATCAGCCATTTATCCAGGATGATCGGTCCCACATGTCAGCCTCCTATGTGCAGGAAACATGTGCATAGCGGACTTTTTTCTTTGCTCATGCCTCCCTGTTTGGAACTTGGCAACGTTGCTTGATACAACACCTGTATAATTACTCCCTATTGGGTCCACATGTTATCCTCCTCTGTAGAGAAAACATGTGTATGTTGGATATTTTTTTCAGTCGCGTCCGCCGGTTTGACCTTGGTAAAGTTCCTCAATGCGGCAGTCGTGTATGGTCTTGCTGTTGGGGCCCACGTGTCAGCCTCTCTGGACAAGAAACGTGTCTATCTTGGTATTTTTTTTCCGGTCGTGACTGCTGTACAAGTAGTTTTTAAACCCGCTCATTAAACTTGATCTCTTGTATGGTAAGGTTTGTGGGGCCCCCCGGATTAAGCCTACGAGAATACCTGTGATGCACACCACCATGATCCCATGATTAGTCAGTCGTGGCATATAATCGACAAGTATCAAAGTAAACATCTAATACATAAGCAGATACCAGTCATACCTTAATGTCATTATGGCTACATCAATCAACAACAATGGAACTTCATCAAGCGTAGAGCCCGAGCCATGCCTTAACCTACTGAAACTGACTGGGAGAACATCCTAGCTCGCATAGCCATCAACGCCACATTATTCTTCACTTATTTCTTGAATCTGACCAAGTTAATAGCCAGGGACAATGCTAGTGAGTACTTTGAATGTACTCGCAAACCACCTTAAGAGAATAATCAGAACAAGAGGATATGCAATATGGTTGTGGTAATAGGAGAGCTCCAAGAGAGGTTCTTTTCTCAAGTAGTTTCTCTTGTAGATATAGCATCTACATATCTTTGTTGAAAACTTCCATAAAACATTTTAGAAACCTTTTTGAAAAGTCTTGGAAAACACTAGGATTGGGTCACCCATTAGTTCCTCCTTCCAGTCATCCCATGACCAACATTTCTCCTTCCTTTCCGACCATCCCATGGTCAAAACATTTCCAAAGCCTTTGCTTTTCCGAAGTCCTTTTTGGAATCAAAACTAGCACCACTCTACATCAACTTTCCCAACCATCCATGACCATGGACACGGCTATTCGGATAGATTTAAACTCTGTAGAGGCTGTACACTTTACCCACACCATCCGGTTACCCTGCCCTGATCTCCTATGGATAGTGGGTCAAATAACCGATCAAGACTCTCCGAATGCCACTCTAGCATAGGCCCTACCCTATGAGTTGTTCCTCTCAACACTAGGACATCTGGATCCACGAACCAACCGGAGCGCAATCTGATTCTTCAAGAGTGGGAACTTTCAATGAGAGGCTCATAGTATTATCCGACTGCTCCCGATGACCGTTTGCATCTCCTCCAGGTGACCGTCTAACAGTTGACCCTTTCTATAAGGGAAACCCAACATTTGTGGGATGTGATCCCTTATAGTAGTTGTGAGAATTCCCACACTAGAGTAGCAAACTTCAAGTCCAGCCATGTCCCATTCCAGAGTAATGTGGTTACATGGGTTAATTGTTCTGGCAAAACTGCAAAGAAACGGGTGCATTTTCGTAGCCATTTTTCCTCCATATTTCCTTTAGCATTTTGTAAAACAAAACCTTTTTCCTTTCTCAAACCTCTCTTGGTAGGTCAAACCTCACCAAGGTTTTACCATAAAACATTTTTGTATGACTTTTCCACGGTCTTCCCATCCTATAGCTTTGCTTTGGCTAAATAGAGGTCTCCAAAGGGGGTATGGTGTTGTACATCATCTTCCATACTAGGGACAAATAGGTATTTGCAACGGGGTTGTACTTAGTAGTACAAATGTGTAATGGTTTGGAGGATTCAAGCCACTACCCGATATAAAACATCATATAAATAAACAATGCAATTTTCATAAACAGCAGGTAACATATGCATAAGTAAAACAGTAGGACAAGGCTTATGAGCAAGAAGGTGGCTTGCCTGCGATCAGCAATCTGGCAATATATGTCCCTGAACTTCTTCTTAGAATACCATAATATCCAATAATAACAATCTTCTTCTGGTCTTTGATATAATCGCAACTATCAACGTCAAAGGGAATACATGCAAGCAAATAGAGGCCACAATCAACACAAAGGCATACAAGCACCAATATAATATAGCAAACAAACATACCACACATCACTATCTTCAGTTGATTTTGATGGATTGAGTTCATGGCACTTGGCATTACTTTAGTAGCCTTTGGGGAATTTCTTTTATGAATTACTTGCCCATTACCACTAAATAAAGGGGTTTTGAACTAAGGCTTGGGTCTGTATGATATCAAGGTACAAAAATGGTATCAAAAGATAGGTATTGAAATAACAAGGCCAACTAAAGTGGTTTCACTATTTTTGCATGTTTCTTTAATTAGATATGATTTTTCAAGTGAAATAACCCCAAGTTTGGGTGAATAAATCAACAGAAAAGATATGTCGCTCACATAAGTATTTCCACAGAGGATTTTGTCTATAATTGAGTTTGGGATTTTTGAGAGTTGGAATCATCTTAGAATAATTAACATAATGCCCTTGGAAAATTCCCAAAGTTAGTTTTGCAAGTAGTTTGTCTTTTTCACTAGATTTATTCTATAGAAGATTTTGATATGAATTCAAGGATACTTGTTAGGTATTAAACATACCTTTCTGTAAAAATTGGAATCACTATTTTTGGAGAAACACAAATACTAGAGTGATTTTATTAGTGAAACCACTATAGACATAATAGTTTTATTCACTAAAAATCAACCAGGTTTCAATAAATATGGAACTTCTAGGGTTTGATAGATATGATGGTTTATGGATTCTGGGAGTTGGAATTAGGTCAAAACCGTTTTTGGTTTGGCCTATAGAAATTCCTAAAGGCAATTATGCTCTAATTTTGTTATTTTTATTACAGGCAAACCAGGAAGCAATTTAGGGTGGGGCCAAAGTGACATGCAAGGTATATAAGACACCTTTCAGCACAAAAAGGTCTCAACCTATTTGGAGTGGTTAAACTCTCTATAGGATTTATTTTGTTACATAGACCTATCTTTGTAATTTATTTTATAGAAAAGATGTAGTGATCGAAAAGGATATCTCTTTGTATTGCATGTTGAAGAAGACATATGGGTGCATAGGAAAATTTATATATGGGCATTTGGGGTGGTTTTGCATTTTTGAAAAGATTTAAACCAACAAGTAATCCTATAGATCTAGAAATTTATAAAAAGAAAAGGCGGATGTCAGTGGCAACTGGGCCAGGAACTGGCCGAGTCGGCCCATCCTGCGTGAAAATGTCCCACCCCGGCTACAGGGAGCGCGGGAGGCGCTGGGTTTGAAAGGACATAGTAGGGCCCGGCTGTCATTCACCGCTGGCCGCGAAGGGGTACAGGGCTACCTAGGCCATTGGATCAAGAGGCGATCCACAGCCCCGGGTCGTATTCCTCCCCTCGACAAAACCCGGGTGAGGGAAACCCTAGGGGAGGCCTGGGGCAGCGTGAAGCTCACCTTCGGGCAGAGGGATGTCGGTGAGGGCCTAGGGAAACACGACGCACCGCAGCAAGCCTAACGACGGACGACAACAGTGGTTTCCATGCATAGACGAGGTTGCACGCATCTGCGATGCGGACAACTTTGGGAGCTTGTCGGAGATAGCTCGTGGAGGCGTGCATGTCCACGGAGAAGTGAAGGATAGGACCAAGAGGGGTCATGAAGCCACAAGGGAGCCTTTGGTGGTGCAGAAGAGGCTTGGATAGGGCAAACTCGAGGGTGGATCTCTGCTCGGGTTTTTGCCGATGGTGGCTCCTCTAGTGCTCCTGAAGCAAGGGAGGCGACATAGGGAGGTAGATCAGAGGTAGGGGAACAGACTGAGGTTAAGGAGAAGGGGAGGAGTGGTCAGGGTGGCCTGCAAACTTGCATGCATGCTTGAACCCGAGAAGGTTCCTTCTCCTTGTCCATGGTGATGGGGAGCTAGGGAAGGGAATCTGGAGCTCGGGGCGAGGTAGGTGGAGGGATGAGGGAGTAAAATGAGGCAAAGAGAGGAGCTGCAAGAACCTCTAGCCTAATAAACCAAGAGGGGGAGGTGTATGGTGGTCTAGGTCCATGGGGATCTTGGAGAAAGGGACGTGGCCATCCATTGGGCAGCAGGGGTGGTGGAGAGGTCCTGGGTAGGGCTCTGGTCGAGTTGAGGGCACATAGAGAGAGGTGCTGCAGCAGGAGTGATAAATGGCAAAGATTTGCTTGTCCCTTACTTTATCTTCTCTCCAAACATAAAGGACAAAGGGTGTATAACTGCTATAGGGATAGGGCTATAGTACCATTTCAACCAGGGTAGGGTGAGGGTGATGGACACGAGTGATGGACTTTCTTGATGACATTTTGGAGCATTTTAGGATAGTGTTGCTTCCATCTTTCAAAATGTGCATAAAGAGTTTTTATGATTCAAACTCAAGGATTTGATCAAGACTAGACGTGGTGGGGTGGGTATTAGATGGGGCTGGTCAAGATACACCAGGAGTATTTATTTGGGAAATTTCCAAGTATTTTTATGACGTTTTGGGCTTGTTTTCAAAAAGTCCAGAATGGGTTTCTAGATTTTTATTTTGAAAAGTTGTGCTTTACCAGGTGGTTTTTTGGTTTTAGATGGTCCCAAATGGTATTTCACTTATTTTAGAATTTTCCCAAGATTTATGGGAGAAGAAAACTATTTAAAACATTTATTATTCCAATTCAGCCATTTAAGAAAATTGGCAAAAACAAATAATAAAACAGGGTATGATAATTAGACTTCAAATGAGCCTAAATATGGAGATGTGTTTTGTAGAAAAACAAACTTTCTTTTATATATGAAGTTTTGGAGTTTTTGTCAAATAAAGCAATTTAATTATTTTTGGCCCAAGGTAATTATGGAAAACATTGGACAAAATTTATTATCCAAAGTAGATGATGTAGACATGATGTATCCGGAATTTGTAACCTTCGGTTTGAGAGTCAAACTTGATTTTGGTAGAAACAAGGAATAAAGGATCTAGGACAAGGTTATTTTTCTACCATCAAAACCTTGTTGGATCTTGGAGCTCAGAGCTCCCCTTGGGTCATGGGTTATATGGATGGATATACCAAGTGATGTAGATCACCATGCCACAGAGGTTTGAGGTTGATCATGATTAAGCTCTCCAAGGATTGATGCCAGAAATTGAATAAAATAAGGGTGTCAAAACATATTATCAAATAGCCTTGAAAACCATGTGGGTCTTAGAAGAACAAGGATCCAATGGAAACGAGTGAATTAGGTATGGATATACCTTCATTATTAGAGTACAATCATGTGAAGAGTTGGTCCAAAGAATATAGTATGGGGATGTGAGCTTTTGCTAAAGTAGGCATGTTGATAAGGTTTGTATAAAATATTATTTTCTTGCCTACAAAACCATCAAGAACTAGTGGGTTGGAGGATGATCTAGCCAAGGGAAAGAGTCTGATTTTGTAGACCTTAATATGGTATACAAGATGGTTCAAGTTCATTACCAAAAATGGAGAAGGATTGGAAATGAGGGGGACTCAAAGATGGCATCTTGATAACATTTCCAGACTTAGTCATATTTTGGCAGATTTTAGGGTTTTTGACTAGAATATAAGAGGGGATGTTTTTGATTGGTTGCAAGGTACCAAAGCATCATCAAATGGATGATTTTTAAGTGTAGGTTTAGTAGAAAGGATCCATGCTTGTATGTGATCTTCATTTACTTGAGAACCTCTAGAAAGAATTAGTTCTGAAAACTGATCTGGTTAAGGGTTTATATTGTCACCTTAGTGACTAGAGATTAGATCCAACTTTGGAAGATTGCTTAGGGTTTGTAATCTTAATTTAGCTTAATCCTAGGGGATGAGATCCTAGAGTAGATCATACTACTTCCTAAGAAAACAAGTCAGATAGCAGATCAAGGCAATTCATCAAACAACTGATCAAGGCAACCCATCTTACAAGCAAAACACATCTACTACTATGGCAACCTTCAAGCCTAGCTTGAGGTAAGGATGGGTATTTTTAAAAGGTTGTGTTTTGAAGTAGATAAGAGTCCCTTGATATTTCTACCAAGAGTAGAGTTCAAGGTTTTGGGAAGCCTAGGGGTAAGAGTATTTTGAAGGTTCTATCTTGAAGACATAAGGAGATTATATATTATATATCTCCATAATTTTGTCAATCGAAGGTACTAAAAGGTTTTAGGGTTGCAAGGCATATTGGCTTAGGTTTTTGAAAAGCCAGAACATTTGAGATGTAAAATGAGCCAAGATAGTTTTGTTAGATAGCTTTTGTCAACTCAGGGTGAGGTAAGGAATATACCATCTAATACATAGTCAGATGCATAAACACTAACAAGAAATCAAGCAAACACTGCATCACTTAGTAAGAAAAAGTTTTTGTTCCCCCTGATTTTTGCATTCTGGACAACTAATCAGGTTTGCTGAATTTGGGATGTGATGTCTATGCACTTCTATTCTTGTAGACAGTTGTTGGGCCTCCAAGTGCAGTGGTTTGTAGAACAACAGGAAGTTTTCCCTTAAGTGGATCACCCAAGGTTTATCGAACTCAGGGAGGAAGTGGTCAAAGGTATCCCCTCTCAAGCAACCCTGCAATCAAGATACAATAAGTCTCTTGTGTCTCCAACACACCCAATACACTTGTTAGGTGTATAGGTGCACTAGTTCGGCAAAGAGATAGTGAAATACAAGTTGTATAGATAATTAAAAGTGGTAACGGTGCTAGAAAATAGCTTTGATGGCACATGGAAAAGACTAAAGGCAATCTGAAATAAAGATGGAAGCAAGCAAACATGTAACAGATCTAGTTGCAAACGGTGTTTCAATGCTTAGAAACAAGGCCTAGGGATCATACTTTCACTAGTGAACACTCTCATATAAATATCTTCTCTTTATGATACTACTCTCCAATTGGACACTCTAATCCATGGTAGGGCTATAGCAGCACACCTCAAAGTTCGCTTTCCCCATCTAGATAACCCACACTGTCACCTTGAGCACTAGATGGTTCCAACAAACACCACAATTTCATAGAAACATCCAACTCCAAATATAAATCATAACAAGTATTTGTAATCGCTAGCCTAAGTGCCACCATGGTGTGCACACTGTCACTTTCACACACATGGGGAGAGCAGAGATCTATTAAAGCACTTGAGTAGCAAGGTAGATCTACTTGATTACAAAGCTCATGATCACAATATGATCATGCATAGAGAGAGATATGAACACATAGCTACCGGTAGAGCCTTTAGCCTCGAGAAAGAACTACTCCCTCCTCATCATGGGAATCAGCAACGGTGATGGAGATGGTGGTGGAGATCGATGGAGATGGCTCCGGGGGCACTTCCTCATCCTGGCAGGGTGCCGAAACAGAGACTTTCTGTCCCCCAAATCTCCCCTTCGGTGGCGGCGGCCCTGTGGAACTTTTCATGGTTGGAGGATGTTCGATTTAGGATTTTCATCCCAGGGGCTTCTTATAGGTGAAGGGGCGAGGTCGGTGGGCGGCCAGGGGGCCCACTCCACGCCCTGGCGCGGCCTAGGGCTGCCCGCACCAAGGGGTGGTGTGGCCGCCCTGTGGCCCCCCTTCGTCTCTCCTTCGGACTCCCATGTGTCTTCCGTAAAATATTGACTTTGGCTTTTGTCCCATCCAATTCCGAGTATATTCATTTTCTGACTTTTCTGGAACAAAAACAGCAGAAAACAGGCAACTGGCACTGTGGGCATCTTGTTAATAGGTTAGTCCCAGAAAGTGTATAAAAATACTCCAAAGCGTGGACAAAACATAAGAAAGTAGATATAAAACAATCATGGAACATCAAAAATTATAGATATGTTTACGACCTAGCAACTACGTTGTAACATGAAAAGGTACAAACAAAAGATTCATGAATAACAATGCATTGAAAGACGTTTTTTTGTTTCACATATAGAAAACATAGCATAGTGGCATTCAGCTTGTCCCTCATGGAAGTAGCAAAACATAAATACATAGGACACCTTCAAAGTTCATAAGGGTGACTAGATACAAATAGTTCAAGAACAAGCAATATCAACATTATGAATCAATCAACAAGTCTTCGCACAATGCACATTAAACTAAGAATGGCCACTATGCTCTCTCAATAGGTGCATAAAGATAGAAGATGGAGACTCAATATAAAAGTAAAAGAAAGGCTCTTCATAGAAGGAAGCAGGGATTCAAGTCTCATAAAGAGCTTCCAAAAATTATTGTACTTATTAGCTTTCATCTCTCATTGCCCCTATCATAAGCATCTTGAAGTGATTAAGGTTAAAATGAACAAACTATGGAGTATATGCTTGACAAAGTATAAGTTGGCAATCTCATGTCCCTTGAATACGAGGGCCGCTCCTCATGCTACTCAAGTTTAGTTACCGGTAAGTTCTTGTCATAGTAAGTACGTGTGTATCATAGAGAACCGCCAAGGGGGTACCCCTTGCCCGATGATACAGAAGAATCCCCATATCAAAATGACAAGGCAAGCAGACAATAAGCATCTCAGCCATCTTCTTATTTACCATAGGAAAATGGTGCTTTTTTCTCTCTTTCCTCTTTTCTCATATCTTTTTTTCTCCTTTTCTCAATCTCTATCTCTTTTTTATAAGAAGAATGCTTCATAGATTGCTCATTATGGTTACGCTGCAGGTTTCCGCCATGATTAGGCATGGATTAGACCAGCGGCCCAGGCGTTTCTCTAACACACATACATAACTCCATGGACTTACAAGCTCCCCTTTCATTTCACACCGACGACATTCATAAACAAAAGAGCATGATACCAACTGGGTACAATGTACAAGTGCAATGTTAAAAGCGTTCCCCATGACAACATGGTTCTGCTAATTCCCAACATATAAGTGCAAGCATAAACAACATAGATGACACAATGGTTCAAGTTTATTAGGGGAAATAAAAGTAAAGTGTGCCATCAAGTTCGTGAGAGATTTAATCACTAATTTTCTCATAACAAGTTTAATTCGGAAGGTAGATAAAAACATGAATATACTTGGAATAGAAAATGCTAATAGGTAGGTATGGTGGAATCTTTGGAATAACTTGGTTTTATTTGGAGTTGGATGCATGAGTGGAACTCATAATTGGTTATGGAGGCTAGCAAAAGACTGGGAGCGACCAACTAAGAGAGCAATAATGGCCATAATCATGCAAAGCGATAAAACATCATTAATTAAAGCATAAAGTGATATTACAAGTCTAAAACTAAATGATCATAGAGGCTATGGTGAGTTGGTATAGTCTTAACATGGTGTGAGCATGCGCCAAGTCAACCCAAATAAAGCATTTAAAGGAGAATACCACAATATTATGCTTTAATATGCTAAAACAACGCATGATTCTTTCAAGGCACATTAAGCAATCTCAATTGTTTATAACATGTCATGCTACAGCCAAAATCACTAAGCATAAAGCCAAAACAATATCAAGCATGGCATGACAAAGCATAGGCCACAGTCAAAAACAAGCTCCTTTTTACAAAGTAAGCATGAACTTTTCCTACTCTTTTCCAATCCAAACCAACTTATTTAAAAACTAATGTATGAATGAGGGGGTCCAACCAATTTATTCAAGCGAACTAAGCAAACTAAGCAAACAAAAACCAAAAACAAAAACGAAGACGCTCCAAGAACAACACAACTATGCATGAAACAATAAAAATAAAGTGTTTAGAATAAACCTGAGATTTTTATTGATGAAGAAGGGGATGCCTTGGGTATCCCCAAGATTTGATGCTTGTACCTCTTGAATATTTCTTGGGGTGAAATGGAGTGGCATCCCCAAGCTTGAGCTTTTGTCCATTCTTCATCTTATTACATCATTCTTCCCTTACACCTGAAGTTTTTCCTTCATACAAAACTTCACACAATCTTCATTAGCAACATTAGTGTACTCAAGATAATAAGTCTTTTGGTTCAGTTCCAACACAAGTAAAACTTCCATTAAAACACAAGCTACTGTAGAACTTCCCTCAAAAAGCTCAATTCCCCAAAAAGAACCCAAAAGGGAATCAACAAGAAGCAAATGCAAATAATGGCAGAAATCTGTCAAAACAGACCAGCAGGTAAAAACTAATTTTTTCGAAGAACTTCTGTTGCTAAAATAGAAAAG
This sequence comes from Avena sativa, assembly GCA_916181665.1. NCBI lineage: Eukaryota > Viridiplantae > Streptophyta > Magnoliopsida > Poales > Poaceae > Avena > Avena sativa. The sequence goes on along the minus strand of OV702289.1, from coordinate 418,364,659 downwards.
TGTTGAACTAATGAAAGTTTGATAACAACCTGGGGCAGAAACACAAAAAATCACAGCTCAAACCGACGTACAGATATTTTACACGAATTTTTACAGCGAAGCACAAATATCTGTTTTGGGACAGCAACTTTCGCAAGCATTACTTCCCTCTCATTAGAGGTTATTCTTTGCACAAATATCAAATAAAAAGGATAAGAAGATGTTATTACAGAAGTAATAACTTCCAAGACTCAAGAAAACTATTGGGTTATCTCCCAAGAAGTACTTTTCTTTAGCGCCTTTAAGTTAGGAATGATAGTTTGAGAAGATGCTCACATAAGAAATATGAATTGAAGTAAAAGAGAGCATCAAGAAGCAAATTCAAAGCACATTTAAGTCTAACCCACTTCCTATGCATAGGAATCTTGTAAAGAAACAAGTCATGAAATCACAAAATAACAAGCATAGGAAAGCAAAACAAGTGCAACTTCAAGACTTTCAACATAAAGAGGGGAAACCTAATATTATTGAGATGCATAAAACCATGCTTCCATCTCTCATAATAACTTTCAGTAGCATCATGAATAAAATTAACAATATAACTATCACATAAAACATTCTTATCATGAGCCACATGCATAAAAGAATTAATACTCTCCACATAAACATAGTCATTCTTATTAATTGTGGTGGGAGCAAATTCAACAAAATAGCTATCATTATTATTCTCATCACCATAATCATCAAATATAGGAGGCATATTGTAATCATAATTAATTTTCTCCTCAATAGTAGGTGGACTGAAAATATCATATTCATCATTGTAATCATCATATATTGGAGGTATAGTATCATCAAAGTAAATTTTCTCCTCCATGCTTGGGGGACTAAAAATATCATGCTCGTCAAAACCAAATTCCCCAAGCTTAGACTTTTCCATAGCATTAGAAATAATGGTGTCCAAAGAATTCATACTAACAACATTGCTATTAGCATGCAAATAAAGTTCCATAGGTTTTTTAATTTTCTCCTCAAACACTTCATGTCCTAACTCAAGATAAATACTATAAAGCTCTCTAATTTTGTTGTTGTTTTACATTAAGCCTAACTAGTGAAAACAAGAAACAAAAAGACAAAATTGCAGAATCTAAAGGAAATAACTTCGAGCACTCACACCGGAGGTTTATCGAACTCAGGGAGGAAGTGGTCAAAGGTATCCCCTCTCAAGCAACCCTGCAATCAAGATACAAGAAGTCTCTTGTGTCCCCAACACACCCAATACACTTGTCAGGTGTATAGGTGCACTAGTTCGGCGAAGAGATAGTGAAATACAAGTGGTATAGATAATTATAAGTGGTAACGGTGCTAGAAAATATCTTTGATGGTGCATGGAAAAGACTAAAGGCAATCTGAAATAAAGATGGAAGCAAGCAAACATGTAAAAGATCTAATTGCAAATGGTGTTTCAATGCTTAGAAACAAGGCCTAGGGATTATACTTTCACTAGTGAAAACTCATATAAATATCTTCTATTTATGATACTACTCTAAACTACTCTCCGGTTGGACACTCTAATCCATGGTAGGGTTATAGCAGCACACCTCAAAGTTCTCTTTCCCCATCTAGATAACCCCACACTGTCACCTTGATCACTAGATGGTTCCAACAAACACCACAATTTCATAGAAACATCCAACTCCAAATATAACTCATAACAAGTATTTGTAATCTCTAGCCTAAGTGCCACCATGGTGTGCACGCTGTCACTTTCACACACATGGGGAGAGCAGAGATCTATTAAAGCACTTGAGTAGCAAGGTAGATCTACTTGATTACAAAGCTCATGATCACAATATGATAATGCATAGAGAGAGAGATGAACACATAGCTACCGGTAGAGCCCTTATCCTCGAGAGAGAACTACTCCCTCCTCATCATGGGAATCAGCAACGGTGATGAAGATGGTGGTGGAGATAGATGGAGATGGCTCCGAGGGCACTTCCCCGTCTCGGTAGGGTGCAGGAACAGAGACTTTCTATCCCCCGAATCTCCCCTTCGGTGGCGGCGGCGCTATGGAGCTTTTTCGTGGCTGGAGGCTATTCGATTTAGGGTTTTCGTCCCAGGGGCTTCTTATAGGCTAAGGGGCGAGGTCGGTGGCCGGCCAGGGGGGCCACACCATGCCCTGGCGTGGCCTAGGGCTGGCCGCGCCAAGGGGTGGTGTGGCCGCCCTGTGGCCCCCCTTTCGTCTCTTCTTCGGACTCCATGTGTCTTCCGGTAAAATATTGACTTTGGCTTTTGTCCCGTCCAATTCCGAGTATATTCATTTTCTGACTTTTCTGGAACCAAAAACAGTAGAAAACAGGCAACTGGCACTGTGGCATCTTGTTAATAGGTTAGTCCTAGAAAGTGTATAAAAATACTCCAAAGTATGGACAAAACATAAGAAAGTAGATATAAAACAACCATGGAACATCAAAAATTATAGATACGTTTACGACGTATCGGGATGTTATAAGGTTGATGGGCGCTAGCTATAGGCAGGTGGGTCGGTCATGTCAGCCTCTTAGTACAGAAATATTGCTACAGATAAACTGCATGCCTTGCCACTACACAAGAAAAATGTTATGCTTTTATAAAACGTAAAAATGTATTCTAACATCGTATATAACTTATTTATTTTTATTCTTAAAAAATTGCTTATCCATTTGCTAGATGTGATTGCTGGCAGCTCAACTAAAAAATTCTATACATAATGTAGTAGGTAGTACTTAAAAATATGGATAGGTGGAGTTTTTTTAGGGGTGGGTGGACAGTGCCCAAAAAAGGTCGAATTGAAGACAAATGGACCAGGCAGGGATTGATGGGCTATTATCCATGGGCTATTTTTCATGGACCCTCCCCAAACTAATTGGGCTATTTGCCGCGGCCGAATGACCCGAAACATGGCTGAATTAGAAGGTCTTGGGCTATAATGAGGCTGGATGGGCTAATTTCTTGGGCTTGATAGTTAAGATCCCAAGGTACGTGCCGGGGCTCGGCCGGATTCGAAACAAAGACATCAACAAGGAAAAAAGGTATAAAATATGAGCGCCTAGATCTTAGGCGCCTGAGAACTTGCTATGTTAAGTCACTGACATCACCCTACTAATTATGCTAATTCTCAGTTGTAGCCTAGTAGTTGCAACTCATTAAATTCCCAGTTACAACCTAGGTGCAAAAAATGTGTAACTCTCACGTTGCATGAATCGCGAGGTAAATCCAATGGCGAGAGAGGTGAATGAGATCTAAGAAGTTCTCAGGCGCCTAAGAACTAGCAAATCTGATAAAATATTCACAGATATTTCTTTGAAAATTATGGACAAACACCCCGTGCTAGCCAAAACTTTCTACCAAGACCCCAAACTTTCCTAAGCACGCCCTCAATCGAACAACCAACCCCTGTCTCCTCAAATTTTGCGTCGTTCTTATGGGAGATGCACTGGATTAGAACCAGGCTGCAAACTTCTCGACGCCTTAAAAAACTTCTCTACGTCTTTATATCAATAGTGCTGGCCTACCACCATTTGCCATGCCGTTATTCACGAGACGCACCGGCCGACGGTCAGCTGGGCGATCCCCACGGTTCGCCTGCTAGATTTAGGCAATAGAAATTCTTCTTGGCTTTGGTTTGTTCTCCACCTCTCCTAGAAATAGTTAAAGCTTGTGACCATCTAGATTTACAAGGTGCTTGCAGATTTGGGTAGGTACGTTCTTTAGGTAAATCTATAGTAAAGCTCTAGACAGAAGAGTTGGAAAACATCTTAAAAAGGACTTGGCAGAGATCCCGTGCAAGCTTTTGACCTGCTATATTCCCCATCCTTTTTTGATACGATGGAGCATTTGGCTGTTGATGTACCTGACGAGGAAGTACTTAGAGGTACAGTATAGTATATTTGGATGTACCCTATAGAACGTCGACTTCGCATTTCCAAGGGGCGGGAAGATATCCGTAGATAGTTTGACAAGTGAGTGTTATGCAAAGATATCTTCACATATAATATAGACTTTATAAAAGTTAGATATATTCACATGTCTGACTTGGCTATGTTTTGTAGGTTCTTTGCAAAAATAAAAGTACTAGCAAATTTAGTTCCACCAATGAAAAGACCGAATGGACTAAGATCTAAGGATCATGTAAGACACTCAAATTGCACTATGAAATGTCTATGAATTGTCCACATGGGATAACCTCTTGTATATTTTGTAACCTAGATTTCGGAGCTTGAATTTCTGGCCCTTATCTGTGGTCCTGATAGGAGTATAACAACAACTTTAGCTTGCATTTCCAACGGTGTCTGCCACAGCACTGATGTACCATCTGTGGAGACTAACACAACTGGAGGTTATCCTGATGAACCTGCACTGGATTGCGTTTAGACTCGAGATCATGCACTTGACATTGTCATCCCAAGGAAAAGAAGATTGTGGATTTGGTATACCACCTTCTGTAGAACAAGGTACCAGAGGTGATGATTTCCTATGTCAATCCCTACCATTCTATGACTTGTAGGAGTAGTTATCTTAATGTAATTGAATTGCATGTTCCTCTCTATCAATAAAATTGGCAAATCTTTTTCCTTGTTTCAAAAATAAATAAATATTTGTATGTCTTATTGTGTTAGTCGTTGCAAAGAAGATACTATTTTCTGTTCAAGTCATGTGAACAAATATGTTTGTATGTAGAGACATAAAAGTGGATTGGGTAACAAAATCAGTATGAAGTTGCCAGATCAATAACACAAGCATAATGGCATTACAAGAAAAGGAACAGAACCATCTTTTCACCGTGCTTGTGAAAAGGAGATGAGCCAGGAACCATGCCTAGAAGTGGCAGAGGCCAATTCTCGTGCAACTCAACTAGCATTGGTTTATCATTTATAATACTTAAGCATCCGAATATGATTACATACTAGGAGTAGTTCTAGTTCCACACTATAGTTCAACAGGCAAAATGTAAGAAATGCGTAAGGTAGCTCCATAATACAGGTTCTAGAGAAAAGCATACAGATCATAAGAAAGACAACTCCATATCACAGTTCACCACCTTCATGTGCAACAGTCTCTACAGATTGTAAACAAAATTCACCACCTGCTTCAGGTGGCACAATGATTTTGGGAGCAGGATCAACAACACCAACAATAGCACCAGCACTGGTAGCATGAGTCTCTACAATAGGTGAACTATCGAGCACCACAATATCCGCTAGAGGATCTTCACTGCCACCTCTAGCCGCACAGGTCTTTGTCGATGGTAAAACCAACCCACCACCTCCATCATCTGGTACGACGATGGCAGGTGCAGGATCATCAGTACCATCTGCAGCTGCATGAGTCTCCATATAAGGTAAACAATGTGGCATATGATACGTCCATTTTGCATCACTATTCTATATCATAATTTACTTTTTTCATTGTTATATTTCATATTAAGAGATGATACTTATGTTATTTCATCTGTTTTTGCATGGTTGATGACTTTTGGAGGATGGACCGCTGAAGTCAGGATTCTGATGGAAAAGGCACTGTTTGGAGGCGAAATTCGTGAAGATCAGAAAATCCCGGAAAATATATGGAAAATCCTATGTTTCCAGAAGACGAAGGATGCCAAAAGGGGGAGCGAAGTTGGGCCACAGGGGGCCCACACCGCCCCCTGGCGCGGGACACCCTTAGCCGCGCCACCAGGTGGTGTGGCCACCCTATCCCACCTCTGGCTCTGCTCTTTGGCATATATATTCCTACTGAAACCCTAAGACTCGGGGAGCGACCACAGAAAGATTCCGCCGCCTCTGCGGGGTGGAAAACTACAGAGAGAGAAAGAGCTCTCCAGCAGGCAGAAATCTGCCAGGGAAATTCCTTCCCGGAGAGGGGCGATCGTCACCATCAACACCACCATCAAGCTGGACTTCATCGGGATCATCATCATCATCATCTCCACCAGCACCATCATCACCACTCCATACCGCTGTAACAATTGGGTTGAATCTTGCATAGTTCTTAGGGGAAACTTTCCCGATGTTGATTACTTGTTGTAGTTGATGCTATCAAGTGGAACCATTGAATTATTCTTATGTTCAGATTGTTACTTATCATTATTTCATCTATGATATTGATCCATATGATGTCTTGTGAGTAGTTCGTTTAGTTCTTGAGGACATGGGAGAAGTCATGTTGTTAGTAGTGGAATTGTGTTGAGAAAGATTCAAGGGTTTGATATTTAAGTTATGGTGTTATTCTTCTAGTGGTGTCATGTGAATGTCGACTATATGACACTTCACCTTTATGGGCCTAGGGGAATGCATTGTGTATTTGGCTACTAATTGTAGGGGTTACCGGAGTGACAGAAACCTAAACCCCCGTTAGGAAACCTTTGCACAAGGGAGTGTAGGATCTTAGAGTTTAAAGCCATGGTTAGGTTTCTATCTTAATCACTTTCTTGTACTTGCGGATGCTTGCAAGGGGTATAATCACAAGTATGTATTAGTCCTAGGAAGGTTAGTACATTAGCACAGGTTCACCCACACAACACTTATCAAACTAAAGAAGATTAATTAACTATATGAAGCGAAAGCACTTGACGATATTCCCATGTGTCCTCGAGAACATTTGGTCATCTTAAGTAATACAACCGACTTGTCCTTTGCTAAAGAAAGGATTGGGCCACTTGCTGCAATTATTATCATTGTCTTTTATTTACTCGCACTTTATTTATCTGCATTATCAAAAACCCCTAAAAATCCATTTGCTAAGTATTTACAGAGAACTCTTGCTCCAAACCACTCGTCAACACCTTCTGCTCCTTGTTGGGTTCGACACTCTTACTTATCAAAAATACTGCGATACACCCCCTATACTTGTGGGTCATCAGCGTCTTAGGTGTAGCAATCTGACATCCATTTTATACTCCTTCATCAGGAAACTGAGAGTCTTCTTCAACTTTATGGTTATTAAGTTACAAGATAAACAAAGATTATAGCGAAAGCATCTGTGCAGGATGACAAGAACATACGTCATTATATTGATTTACCTTGTCATCTAGGGTAGCAGAAGTCACATAATTGGAACCTATTTCATCAAGAATCCTCTTTTTCGCTCCTTCTCCTATCTCCTTCTGCAGTAAGTTCTAATATTGAGGACGGAGTCGAGGAGCTGGTTGGCAACAATATGGAGCGAGAGACCAGTCGGCGGTACTGGATGGAAGAAGGGACTGCGTAAAAGAGGTTGTGTGTGCATGGGGGGAGGCCAGTGATGGAGTTAAATCCAGCTTGTTTCAGAAGGAACGTGCTTCCACATGTACTGGCGTGTGCAAAACTCCCTTCCTCTCTCTTCTGCGGCTGCTACTATCAGTAGTACTCCAGCTAGCTTCATCGAGTTCGCTGGTACTAGTAGAACTTTACTACTACTAGGTAGACTATCACTTGTTCAGAAGAAAAAAACTAGACTAGCACACCATTGTACAATATTGCCTTGTCAAATCACTGGCGATGCCATGATGAGCGACATGTTTTTACTAGTAAACCTGGAAACATCGTGTTCCTTCCACCGCCTGAAGTTTCTGAGCGAAGTACCAACATGTCAAACTTACCTAAGTAGCTTGTTACATGACCCAAACTATAGTGAAAAAGAAACAAAACTACAGACCTGATAGGAGTAATACTAATAGTACTACTAGTATACAACATTCTGGAAGAAATTATGTAGTAGTAGAGTACAACTATACTCCTAATAAGGTTCTTTTATGAGCTTGGTGAAACATACATAATGGAGAAACTACCAAGTGTACAAAAGGGGTTTGGTCATATGGAATATTTTACAAGCTAGACCGGGTGCAAAACTAAATGCTGAGTAGTACATCAGCTAAACCAACCAAAACAAAGAGTTCAATAGAAGGCCGAGACCAAATGAGCTATCCTTGAACCGACTCGTTCCACTCCAGGGCATTTGAGAAGCTTGGGATGAACCAAAACAGAGTCTCTAACCATATCCAGTGAGTGTTGGTGTGGAAACGAACAAATGCGTCAGCATTCAGACTGAAGTGGCAAATTTTAGGACACGACATGTACTTGTAGACAATTTCTTGGTGGGATGTGTAAAAACCGTTCCTTCTTGTCAGATGTCCTGGTGGATCATTTTCACCGCCTACTGCAATGTTAATTGGATAGTTCACACCAAGGAAAAGAGAATATGATCCAAGGTCAGTAACCCTTTTCCATTAGTTAGCTGTAGTTAACTGGCTTTTGTCCATCGAGAACACCATGCACTCAAACCCAGAAGGATAGGTGCAAACAGTGCGACCATAGTGAACAACACTCATATCATCAACAATTGCATTGCTTGAGACACCATATGTATAGACTAGAAGAAGTCTTGAACCATGGGGAGATCTTGCTAACCACCACCTACTAGGATCATTCTCCTCCTCATCCTCAGTAAACCCATGTGTCAGGTAAAGCACATCGTGTGGCGAGAGGACAAGGAAAGGACCTTCAAAGGGAAAGGAAATGTAACATGGAAATAATACTGATATTAATCTAACATTGTAGAAGTTGATATACTGCCTCCTTCTAGATGGATTATCCAGGGCTATGCATGAAGCTCTTGGCCGTCTGTGTGGGCAAAACATCAACCTAATCCAGGGAACTCGCTTTGCTCACTTCGCAAGGTGTGATTCTATGGGAATGCCCTTGGAGATGCCAGGATACCCGGAGCTAAAGCACCAGGTGGACAATCTTGACTTCATGTTATATGATAGGTAGAAGGAGTTGGACAACGCTCGCGCCTACGCCAACCACAACCATGCCATTGCCGTCAAGAAGGACCAGACCCTCGCCATTCTCGCCAAGGAGCGCCAATCACTTCGTCGTCATTGCGACAAGAAGGATCGCACCATTGATCGTCTTTGCAAGAAGGTGGCCACTCTCGAGAAGACCATCCGTGAACAGGAAATCTAGCTTGAAGCAAAGGACGAGGAGGAAGGTGAAGATATCTAGGGAGATCTGTACTCTTACCTCAGTGATGACAACGACTACCTGGAGGATGATGCCATGGAGTTCCACACTGATGATGATGATTCTAACTTCATTGATGATGATTAGATGCACTTGAGCACTACAGTAGGAATGAGTTGTACCGGTCCCACTATATCATAGTTTAACAGAATGGTTCTTAAAACCATCTGTTTTCTATTTGTGTTGTGGTGTGTGTTTGTATGGTGTGCTTTGAATGAATGAATGAGAGGAAGTTGTTAGTTTGCAAAACCCGAGTCAAACTCAAAGTTTAAAGTTTTTGAAAAAAAATCATGAACCCTAGAGATTTCCCTCTTATCTCATTATCTATCTCAATCTTCAGATGACTTGTGGAAACCCCAGAGGAAGCAGCTCATCTCAGGACCCGATGCTGCAGATTCTGCAAATGCTAGTTTCTGACCGTGAAGCTAGTAGAGCCGAATGCCAAGACAACCTATACACTCTTCAACACATAGCTTAGATGGCCCACAATAACCAAGGTCACGGAAACCAGGATCACCATGGATCCAAGCTCAAGAACTTTCATAATACCAACCCACCTATCTTTAATAAATCTGAGGATCCCTTAGATGCTGATGACTGGCTGCAAACCATGGAGAACAACTTGGAGGTCGCAGGAGTTGAAGCCAATGAGAAAGTACTCTTTGCCACCCATTATCTGGCGGGTGATGCAAGAGCCTGGTGGAATAGCACCTGTACCATGAACGACGGTCATATGATGACTTGGGAAGCATTCAAGATCAAGTTCAGCTGGACCCATGTGCCCCAAGGTTTGGTCACCGGGATGAGGGATGAGTTCAGGGAACTGAAGCAAGGAAGGATGAAGGTAGTTGAGTACCATGACAAATTTCTGTCCCTAGCTAGATATGCCCTTGATGAGATTAACACCGAAGCAAAGAAGAAAGAAAGGTTCCTGAATGGATTACATGATGAGATGTAGACTGTGTTAGTCAACATCCGTTTTGGAGATCTAGAAGAGCTAGTAGACTCTGCCATTCAGATGGAAGGGAAGACCAACCAAGCCAATGACAACCACAAGCGTCGCATGATGCACCAGACTGGATCCCACAATACTCAGAAGTATCACCCCAAGGAACAACAGACCCCCTATGTCCCGTCCAAGCTATCCCAATCGTAGCGGAGGAAACCTAAAGTCTGGAGTAAACCACAACAACAACCCCGGCAACTCCAACAACTTCAACCGTGCACCGCCCAAGTCCAACAACAACAACAACAATAACAATACTGCCCCAAGGACTGGAAGCAATGTTGTGCCTGTTGCAGCAAAAGATAAGTCCCAGATTACTTGCTTTGAATGCGGAGTCAAGGGTCACTACTCCAATGAGTGCCCCAAGAAGCTTGCAGCAGCAACCAATGTGAATGCACCCGCTCAGCAGCAACACCGTGTTCAGCTTGGAAGGAGATTTTCCCCAGGGAACTCGCTCAACCGCAACGGCCGTCTGTTCCACATGAATGCTGAAGAAGCCCAAGAAGCGGCAGATGTCGTGCTGGGTATGTTTTCTGTTAACTCAGTACTTGCAAGAGTGTTGTTTTATTCTGGAGCATCGCGCTTGTTTGTTAAAGAAGAATTTGCATGCACTAGTAAGATTCAACCAACAAAATTGAAGCATGTTATAATAGTTCAAATACCTGGTTCAACCACCAAAGCTAGAAAAATTTGCAAGGTTGTACCTATCAGAATCCATGGAATAGATTTTTATGCCAATCTAATAGTACTTGGAAGCAAAGGTTTGGAAATAGTACTAGGAATGGATTGGATGTCGAAACATAAAGGATTGATCGACTGTGCCAAGAAAGCCATAACCATGACCAGTAGCTCTGGAGTATAAGTAGAGCATGTATCTGAAACCTTGCCCCGTTAATTCAAATGCAACAAGAGTCTAGCCCAACCTACCCTAGACCAAGTCAGAGTAGTCTATGAATACCCTAACGTATTCCCAGATGAATTGCAAGGATGCCCCTAGATCGGGATATCGAGTTCATCATTGAACTAATTCCTGGAACTGGACCCATAGCTCAGAGACCTTATAGTATGAACCCCTCTGAATTAGTGGAGCTAAAGAAGCAACTTGATGCTATGTTGGAGAAAGGTCTGATTCAACCAAGCGCATCGCCATGGAGATCGCCTGTATTGTTTGTGGATAAGAAAGATGGAGGTAACTGTTTGTGCATGGATTATTGGAAGCTAAATGATGTCACCATCAAGAACAAGTACCCACTGCCGAAGATAGAGGATCTGTTTGACCAGTTGACTAGTGCCAGAGTGTTTTCTAAGATTGATCTTAGGACTGGTTATCATCAACTCAAGATTCGTGCAACAGATATCCCAAAGACCGCCTTTACCACCAGATATGGATTGTATGAGTATATAGTCATGTCTTTTAGATTAACCAATGCCCCCGCTTATTTCATGAACCTCATGAATAAGATTTTTATGAACTTCCTAGATAAGTTTGTCATTGTTTTTATCGACGATATTCTGATCTATTCCAAGTCAGAAGAAGACCATGAGCTACACCTGAGAACCATCCTTAAACCCTTAGAGAGCATCAGTTGTATGCCAAATTTAGCAAATGTGAGTTCTGGTTGAAGGAAGTAGGATTCCTAGGACATATTGTGTCGGCATGAGGATTCACTGTCGATCCCGCCAAGATCAAAGATGTTGAAGAATGGAAAGCCCCAACCACTCAAACCCAAGTCCGTGCATTTCTTTGATTAGCGGGATATTACCGCAAATTTGTTGAAGGATTTTCGAGCATCACACGACAGATGACCCAGTCGTTGAAGAAAGATAAGAAGTTTGAATGGACGGATAAATGTGAAGCAAGTTTTCAAGAGCTCAAGAAGAGATTGATTTCAGCCCCAATCTTGATTATGCCGGATATCAAGAAGCCTTTTGATGTGTATTGTGATGCATACAAGATTGGTCTCGGATGTGTGTTGATGCAAGAAGGCAAAGTCATAGCATATCTGTCCCGACAACTGAAGCAGCATGAGCAAAACTACCCTACCCATGACCTTGAACTAGCAGCTGTAGTTTTAGCTTTGAAGACATGGCGTCATTACCTTATGGATAACCGCTGTGAGATTTATTCGGATCACAAGAGTCTGAAGTATATTTTCACCTCGAAGGAGCTGAATATGAGGCAAATAAGATGGATAGAGTTAATCAAGGATTATGACCTTGACATTCACTATCACCCCCGCAAAGCCAATGTGGTACCGGATGCTCTTAGCAGATTGCCATGTAGATTAAACACCATGATAAAAGAAGCCCAACCAAGTTTGCATGAAGAGTTGGAGCAGTTTAGAACGGAGCTAGTTAGCAAAGGATTTTTAGCTAGCATTGCACTTCAACCCACTTTGATCAGTCAGATCAAGGAGGCGCAGAAAGGAATTGCAAGTATCGACGGAATAAAGCGTCGTATCGGTACAGGAAAGGTACCCGGATTCACCGAATATGAAGAAGGAGTTTTGTGGTACAAAGGATGTATCTGTGTGCCAGCAGATTCCGAGCTAAAGCAAGTTATCATGCAGGAAGCTCATGATACTCTTTATGCTATCCATCCTGGAGGAACGAAGATGTATCAGGATTTGAAGGAGCAATTTTTGTGGCACAAGATGAAGAGAGAAATCAGAAGCTACATAGCCAAGTGTGATATCTGTCAGAGAGTCAAAGCGGAACATCAACGACCCGCAGGACTTTTGCAACCATTGTAGATTCCGGAATGGAAATGGGATTCTGTCAGAATGGATTTTATCACCGGTTTGCCTACATCTAGTAGGGGAAATGACTCTATTTGGGTCATAGTTGATAGACTGTCCAAGGTAGTCCATTTTATACCTATCAAGACCACCTACCATAGTTCGAAGCTAGCAGAGTTGTACATTGCTAGAATCGTCAGTTTGCATGGAACCCCTAAGACCATAGTGTCGGATCGAGGAACCCAGTTTACCTCGAGATTTTGGCAGAAATTCCAAGAAGGATTAGGAACCAAGCTGAACTTTAGCACATCTTATCACCCGCAGACCGATGGACAAACTGAAAGAGTCAACCAAATCTTAGACGATATGTTGAGAGATTATGTGTTAGAGTATGGATCAAAATGGGAAGATTGTCTGCCTTTCGCAGAATTCTCCTACAACAACAGTTATCAAGCCAGTTTGCAAATTGCCCCATTTGAATTTCTGTATGGAAGGAAGTGTCATACCCCTTTGAATTGGTCGCAAGTAGGAGAGAGTCAGATTTTCGGACCCGACATCCTACAATAAGCCGAAGAGAAGGTTCACAAAGTCCGTGAGCACCTCAAGACCGCCCAATCCAGACAAAAGAGTTATGCTGACAAGAGACGTCGAGACCTGACCTTCAATGTCGGAGATTTCATGTATCTCAAAGTGTCACCCTTGAAGGGAATGCAGTGTTTTCAACTTAAAGGAAAGTTAGCCCCCAGATATATTGGACCCTTCAAGATTTTGAATCACCAAGGAGAAGTATCTTATCAACTAGAACTGCCGGAGGAGATGTCAGCCATTCATGATGTGTTCCATAACTCGTTACTTCGCAAATGCTTAGAAGTTCCGGAGAAGACCGAAGTGTTCAAGAACATCGATCACCGAGCCATAGATATCAACAAGGATATGACATATCGGGATGTACCCATTAGTATTTTGGAAGAAGCATTCAGAACTACCAGGACCCAGAGTATCAAGTTTCTCAAGATCTAGTGGAGCAACAATACCGAAGAAGAAGCTACTTGGGAGCGAGAAGATTATATTAGGACTGAGTTTCCAGATCTCTTTAGTTCCTAGTTTTTCTTAAATCTCGGGACGAGATTTTGTTTAAGGAGGGAAGGTTTGTAACACCCCAAAAATACTAATCAAAATTATCAAGTTCTAATCACCCAAGTTTAGGGTTAACAAATAAACTTTTATTACTAAATTGAATATGAATGCATATGTGTTTTGCGTTAGTGTAGGATTGAGTGAAATTTCCATGTTTGATTGCTACAAATGATAAGAAATGGTTTAAAGATGAATACTACATCATCTAGGCCAATTACAAACAAAATCCAAAGAAAAAGAAATCAAATATGAATAAATTGATCAAATGGTCATTTTGACCAAAGTTAACCACTAGGCCACTTTGTGAGTTCCTAGAAAAGAATTTCTAATATAAACTTTCTCAACTCTTTTCACCCCTTGCTAGACCAAGTAAAAGTGAACCCAAGCCCACTTTACAAACCCACAGAAACTATTTTTTAAATCTATTTAAAGGACAGTTCAAATTTGAATCAAGTTCATAAGGTAAGATCACCATTTTGCAAAAACCATTCAAATCAATTCACCTTGACTTCTCCAAGCAACCATAGACACTCAAGCATAAGATCCAAACACTCACCAAATTTCATTAAAAAATTTCAAATTTAAATTCTTTCGGCAATTTAGTCAAACACCTTGTAGACACTAATCAAATCCTACCTAACTTCACTATTTGGAGCATTGATCACTCAACCAAATGCCCCCATTGCACTTCCCCTATCTCCCTAGCCTCTAGCAGCACCAGACACGCATCCCCTCTTTGCGGTTGTGCCAGTGCAGAGCCGCCCGAAGCTAGCCTCACCGGCCAACCATGGACAGAGCGCAATGGACCACGCCGCGCTCTTCCACGACGACCAGGAGACAGGCGACCGTCCACCGCCACCCCCTGTCTAGCCCTTGACCGTAGCCAGGCCATGGACCACCCCAGCATCGCCGCGCCCACTCTCTCTACGCCATGCCGAGAGCGCGCCAGAGCGGCTCAGCCAACCAGCTCGCACGCGCCGCGTCTCGCCCTCACCTCACGTGCACAGACTCGCCTTAACCACAGCTATCTCCCAGACACCCCCGTTCGCCGCCGCATGACCCGTAGCCCCCATGCGCCGTCTCGAACACCGCCGGTTCCACGCAGAGCGTCGCACGCGACCGACCATCCTCGACCGTCCCGTGTCGCACCATTAATCCCATGATGACCGCTAGGGAGCACTACGTCGCCCCCACCCTCCGCCATGCCGATAACACGTTGTACCGCCATCACCGGAGAAGCCAGCCCATCCCGCTCGGTCCCCTAGTCGGTGTACAAATAGAGACCCCCTCTGCCTTCATTCTCCACACCACCTCACTCCCCACTCTTCACAACACCTCCCACACCCTTCCCCGGAGCAAGGCGAGCACCGCTTCGATGGAATTTGGCCGGAGCCCGCCGCTGTAGGAGGAGAAGGGCGCCGTCAATGGGAGCTGCCCCAGGAGTTGCCGCGACCACCGTTTGAACCGCCATCATCGACCACGTCGTTCACCCCCATCGCCGACCCTAGATGGAGCCCAGGTGAGCCTCACACGATCCCCACCACCGCGTTAGGGTTAGAACCTCGCCGGAGCTGTTCATCGCTGATGATGAACCTCAGCCGTTGGATTGCTTTCTAATCGTAGGGCCTAGATTGAAAGATACCGTTTTGGTTAGATAGAGTCGCTGACTAGTGGGACCCCCTGTCAGCAGCCCGCTGCGCCACACTGTGCAGATTGGACCGGCCCAGTTAGTTTCCCACGCAGGCCTATGAATTCAAATAGTTATTTTCCAATTTAGTTAAAACCAGATTCTGTCAGTAAATCCAAAAATCAATTCAAAGAGATTCACCAAACCAAATTGCATGATTCCAATTTTATTAGAAAGGTATTTAAATTATCTATCCAAGCCCGTTGGATTCAAGTCATTTGGAATTAGCGATCACCTTTGCCAAAAATAATAAGACAGAGACTTTTCCACATTCAAATATTTTTCAAAAATCAACCATAACTGCTTTTGAGTTGATTCCATCTCTCAAAAATCACATTTGACAAGATCTATCTGAATATGTAAAAACATTTAGGTTTGCATGCAGTGACATTGGACTAGTACCAAAAGAATGCTATATAGGGATTTCTAGTCACTTTAATTTTATTAAATAATAATCTTAAGTTGTATAAAATATGACCACCACTTTAAATCACATTCCCATGTATTAGAATATGTGGTGATGACATGTGTCAACATGATCCCATATTTTAATTGGAGAATATTAAATCTTAAGTATTTTCAATGAGTAGAAATTACTTTTCTAAAATAAGATAAATAAGATTAAGTCTTTAATTCATGTGATGATTGTGATGATGCTAGATCATCAAGTGTGAGCCTTAGTGTGCTAAGTATAAATAGTTAAGTATTGTTTGGTGATTGTGTACCCCGTATTCATTTATAGACGATAGTACCGACCCGAGATACGAGGAGGAGTACTACCAAGAAGAAGAAGAAAACTTCAACCATTGCACTACTCAAGGCCTAACACTACAAGTTAACTATGCAAGTTAACACTTGCAAACTGGATAACCTAAGCAAGATGCATTAGGCATGCTTGGTTATATAACTTTGATTATACCAATCCCAAGTTTTACTTGCAAGCTTTATTGTTTTACTTTTACCAAAGTTCTTTACTTTTAGTTAGTGCTTTGTGAGTATTAGAAAAATAGTATAGATACCATAAAGAGTATAAAACTAGGCCTAACTAGTTATACTTAGATGTCATTCCAAGGCATGAGATTAGAGTTGGATAGTTACACTTGATTAGCACCCTCATTAGTGAATACCCTCAACTTTAGTTGCGAGTGCTAAGCATAAAAGTTGATCACTTTAGCTGGGAATACTTGGTGAAAATGATTATGAAAACCTTGGAATGATGGTTCATTCTATTGAAATGTTTTGACATGTGTTATGGACACAAAAGGATTTGATGATGAAAATGTTGAGGCATGAGCCTTAGCCCTTTATAAAAACTGATGGTTCGGTTCGGATGCGATACCATTCCAATTTTACCGTACAACCACAATACCTGAATTGGGTAGGGCTTAACTAGAAGTTTATATGCCTTAGTATGGGTTCCCTCGCGGAAGAGGTAGAGCTGAGGCTACCTCGTGAGTGTGAATGTCCACCTATGCAATGCCCAGGATGGCAGATGGCCATGGCTGGGAGGCCAAGCTCATAGGGGAGGTGCCTATACTAGAGTGTGTAATTGAAAGGTTATGATTGATTATCTGCATAATAAGTATGATGATTCAGGGTTATTGATACATTCCAAATGTATCTATAATTTTTGATGTTCCATGCTTAGTTTTATCCACTTTCTTGTGTTTTGTTCCAACTTTGGAGTACTTTTATTATGATTTCTTAGACTAACCTATTAACAAGAGCCACAGTGCCAGCTGCCTGTTTTCTGTTATTTTTGGTTCCAGAAAAGTCAGAAAATGAATATTCTCGGAATTGGACGGGACAAAAGCCAAAGTGCCTATTTTTCTGGAAGGGATCAAGTGCAGAATACGAGACGGAGAGGGGCCAGGGGCCGGCCACACCACCTGGCCGCGCGGCCAGGCCTGGCCCACGCCAGGGGGTGGTCTGGCCGACCCCAGCACCCCCTCGGCCTCTCCTTCCGCCTATAAGTTGCCCTCAGGACGAAAACCCTAAGTGCCCGATCAAAAATCCACGAAAGAGTCTGTAGCCGCCGTCATCTCCATCCCTAGATCGGGAGGGATCCGAAGCTCTTCCCGGCACCCTGCCAGAGAGGGGAATTCACCCTGGAGGCCTTCTTCATCACCATGCAAGCCTCCGATGTGATGCGTGAGTAGTTCATCCTTGGAATACGGATCCATGTAGTAGCTAGATGGCTGGTTTCTCCTCCTTTGTGCTTTCATGTTTAGATCTTGTGATCTCCATTCATGATCAAGATCATCTATTTGTAATCCATACATGTTGTGTTTGCGGGGATCCGATGGATATTGAGATGCTATTTCAGATTGATTATTGATTCTATCATGTCTTTGTTATTTGAGATCTTGCATGCTTTCCATTGTTAGTAGCTATCTTGGCCAAGTAGATGCTAGCAACTCCAAGAGTTAGTATTTATGCTCGATAGTGGGTTCATGCCTCTGGTAATCTGGGGAAGTGACAGAAATCTCTAAGGTACTAGATGTGCTATTGCTACTAGGGAGAAAACAACGATCTTTTGTTCATAGAACAATTGTATTGTTTACTTTACATGCAGTTCGTAAAGCAATAATCTGTTGCTTGCAACTTAATACTGGAGGGGGTTCGGATGATAACCTGAAGGTGGATTATTATTCATAGATGCAGTTGGATGGCGGTCTATGTATTATGTTGTAATGCCCAATCAAGTCTCAAAGGAGTCAAGATGATTAGTATATGCATGTATTGCTTTCTCGGTGTTTGTCAATTGCCCCGCTGTAATTTGTTCACCCAGCATGTTATCTATCTAAGGAGAGCCACCTTTAGTGAACTATGGATCCCGGTCCTTGTCTTTTATATACAATCTACAATCTTTTACTTCTTTGTGTTTACTTTCTGCAAACTTTTACTTCTTTCCATTTGATATGTTTAATCCTTTGTTTTCCGCAAAACACGGTGAGATTGACAACCTCATCGCAAGTTAGGGACAAAGTTCTGTGGTTGTGTTGTGCAGGTCTCCACGTTGCTACTAGCACCGGTAGTGCGCCCTGCCAAAGCTCAGCTAGTAACACCTTTGGGGTGTTTCCTTGCTCCTACTGGTTCGATTAAACCTTGGTTTCATAACTGAGGGAAACTTGCTGTTGTGCTCATCATACCTTCCTCTTGGGGTTCCCAACGAGCTCTACATCAACACCACGCACCAAGCACTTTTCTGGGCGCTGTGTATTGAGCCACCAGTTATCCCTGACGGATGTATCAAATTTTGTGGTGAAATTGTACCACCTCTGCAGAGTGTCAAACTATTCGAATAGCCGTGTCCGCGGTCATGGACAGTTGGAGTGGCCATACTGTTATGTTGTCAGATGTTTTCCAAATGACTTGTGAATTGAACTGTGACTTTGACTTGACCACAACAGGGTTGTGAACATGAACACTAGGTTCCCACTTAAGTTATTTAGAACCTTAACTTAGTTTTCTTTACTTCTAAACTCAGTTTTAGATAAATCTGCCTTTTTGCAAATAAACCTAGAGCTTAAGATTCCTACTAGAGCTACCTTACTTGTTAGTGATAGTTTCCGACTACTTAAAGAGTACTCATGGCTTTGTCCCTGGCTATTCCCGTGGCCAGACTATGAGGAGCACTACCAGGATGATGGTCATCAGGAGGTCTACGACAACTAGGATCATCTCCCATCGTCAGCATTGCCTGTGACCCTGAAGATGGAGCCCCTACTACGTTTACTTTCCACTGCTTGATTTGTATTAAGACTGGATCATGAGATCCTTTATTTGTAAGACCTTTATTATGGTTTGTAATGGATGATGTACTGTGGTACCAATC
Source organism: Avena sativa (assembly GCA_916181665.1). Taxonomy (NCBI): domain Eukaryota; kingdom Viridiplantae; phylum Streptophyta; class Magnoliopsida; order Poales; family Poaceae; genus Avena; species Avena sativa. Next base: position 418,345,230 of record OV702289.1, on the reverse strand, counting down.
TGTTATGTCTCACAAAAATGGTAATCCTGGGATTGCGAGGTATGGCATAATAGACATCTGGGATTAAAAATCTGGGTGTTGACATTAATGAAAGTACAAATAAAGCTATTGAACCTGATGAGCAAATAGCTGTTGAACCTATAATAGCAAATGTGAAAGACTTTGTCACTAAATATGTAAAAGATGGACACACTATCCTCTGTAAGGATACTTCTAATATTGTTTCACAAAGTAGAGTTAGGAGAGCTAGTTTCCCTGTGTTTTCTGTTACAATAAATTATCATTGCTACAATGGTTCAAGTGATAGTTATATCGTTAAATTTATGCATGATACTGAAAGTTATTATGAGAGAGGGAAGATTGTTCTAATGCATCTCAATAATATTAAGTTTCCTCGCTTTATGCTGAAAGTCTTTATGTTGCACTTGTTTTGCCTTCCTATGCTAGCAGCCTCTGGTTTCAACAATTTATTTTCTTACAAAACTCCCTTGCATAGGAAGTGGGTTAGACTTAAACATGTGTATTTTTTCTTCTTGATGCTCTCTCTTTTACTTCAATTCATATTCTTATGTGAGCATCATTGAAATTATCATGCCCATCTTAATGGCTATAAAGAAAGAGCTTTTTGGGAGACAACCCAATATATTTTTGCTTTTAGTTTGTTTTTGTTTATTTGAGTCTTGGAAGTTATTTCTTCTGCAATAACCTCTCCTTATCCTTTTTGTTTGGTTTTTGTGTCAAGATCAACCTCTAATGAGAGAGAAGTAATATTTGGGGAAGTTGGTGTCCCGAAACAGAATTTTGTGCTTCACTATAAAAAATCGTTGAAAATCCCAGAACGTCGTACTAATCTGTAATATTTTGTGTGCATGTACCAAGTTATTATCTAACTTTTGTTAGTTTTGAACTTTTTGATTTGATCAACAGAAGATTTTTGAAAAAATTGATCTTTACCTGCTGGTCTATTTTGACAGATTTTTGCCACTTGCATTTGCCTCTTAAATCGATTTCCTTTTTGAATTCCTTTTGGCCTTTCAGAAGGAGTTGTTTCAGTAGCTTATGTTTTTATGGATCTTAGTTAAAATTGAACTTAAAGGGTTTATTACCTCGCATGCACTAATGTTGCTAATGAGAATTGTGTGAAGTTTTGTGTGAAAGAAATTTCCAGGTTGTAGGGGAAAATGGTGTAATAAGGCCGTGAATGGTTAAATGACTCAAAAAATATGTTTAAGAGGATGAAGATATTGATGTTATTCAAATGGTGACTCCGGAAGAATTTATTAAATGCCAAGCTTACAGACCTGCAGAGTCCATTTTCGAATAGGTAACAGTTCTGGTAAGAAAAGGTCCACGAAAAATCCGTCAATTTATATTTTTGTAGTTTTATCTAACATGGAAAGTAATGAGTCGAAAGAGGGACGGAACCGGAGCCTGGGTGGATCACACCACCCCTTGGCGCGGGCCCACCTGGTCGTGCCACCAGGGGGTGTGGCCACCCCGGAGCCCGTCTCCGACCCGTTTTCTCTCAGTACTTTCCTTTTGTTGTTAAACTTTGTAATATATAATCCCCCGGGTTTTCCGAGGTTCGTATATCATGTTCTCGTCATGTTTTCGTTTCGATCTGTTTCTATCAGGAACTATTCTCAAAGTTTAGAAGCACAACGGTCTTCGCCAACGATAAGGGCAAGGAGCCTGCGGAAGAGGATCTCCAAGACTCTGAGCAGGAGGAGGAGATCGAGAGTGAACTTGAAGAGGAGGCAAAGGAAGACCAGCATCCGCACACCAGCACCACCATAGCAAGAATTGGAGTGGTGGTAAACCCTATCAGGTTCAAAAGGACTGCACGGATGTCCACTGGAGGGAAGGTTCCGCGTCATTGCTTGGCTTCACGGTCACCTCCTCCACGCACCAAGAATCCCTTCCATACCCTTATCCAGGAGCAGCAATTCCAGAATATGCCCAAGGAAAAATTACCCTCCACTTGGGACATGTCTCATTCTAACCATGCAGGAAAAGAATACTTCAAGGAGGAAGAGTGGGGAAAGAATCGCAAGTGCTAGGATTCACAGCCCGACATGATCATGAACCGCATTGAGCACAATTCGGAGTTGATTCGTACTCTCACCTTCGAGATTGAGGATTTGAGAAAATTGATTAAAAAGCTCATCGAGAGAACACCACCACCACCGAAGAAGTAATTCGTCATCAGGTTTTGGCATCCCCTTGGTTTGTTCCAAGCTTGGGGGAGTGCCGCGGTATCACATCATTATCTTTTATTTTTTTATCTTTTTAAGTAGAGTCATATCATGAATAGAGAAGTTATCATGTAGGATGGTTTGCATTATGGAAGTGTCTCCCCTCTCGTTAGTTATCTATGTATCCCTTGGTGTTAGTTGCCGTTATGGAATATTAATGAGAAGTTCTATCATTTACTCTTTTGCATATCTTATTTTAGTTTGCAATTTCTGTTATATGGTTGATCTTGTTGTTAGTATTGGTATCACTTTGGGATCATTAAGTAAATTTAGTTGCTTTTGGCAAACCTGGCTCGGTCAGTAGCAACACGATTATGAGAATTGAATGAAAAAGATAAAAGTAATCTTAAGAAATATAATTTCATCATCTTTCTTTCTTGATTGGCTCATAAGCTTAGTATTCTCTAGTTAAGATCTTTTGTTCTTCCAAGGAAGATTGCATGTTTGTTTTTATCACTTGTATGTTTGTTTGTTTCCTTCAATTCTTATGCTTGCTACCCAACCTTGCTAGCCAAAAACCTATACTGAGAGGGATTGCTTCTCGTGCATCCAATCCTTGAACCAAAACCTATGCCATTTGTGTCCACCATACCTACCTATTAGCATTATTGCTATTCCAAGTAAATTCACATTTTTATCTACCTTCCGAATTAAACTTGTTATGTGAAAATTAGTGATTAAAGCTCTCACGAACTTGATGTCACACTTTACTTTCTTGCACTTAATAAACTTGAACCATTGTGCCCATCTATGTTGCGTATATGCTTGCGCTTTATAAGTTGAGAGTTAGCAAAACCATGTTACCATGGGGAACGCTTTCAACATTGCACTTATTTAGTTGATATCATGATTCTTTTGCTTATGGATCCCGATGGTGTGAAATAAAAGGGGAGCTTGTAAGCGCATGGAGTTTGTATGTGTGTTAGAGAAACGCCTGGGCGGCTAGCCTAAGCCATGCCTAATCATGGTGGAAACTTGCAGCATAACCATAGTGAGCAATTTGTTAAGCATCCTCAATAAAAACCTATGCAAATAGCAAATAAAAAGATCACTGATATGCTCATTGTCTGCTTGCCTTGTCATTTTGATATGGGAAAGCTTCCGTATCATCAGGCAAGGGGTACCCTGTTGGTGGTTCTCCATGATACACGTGTATTTACAATGACAAGAACTTACTCGTGACTAAATTTGAGTAGCATGAGGTCTGGTACTCCTAAGCACGGGGCATGAGATTTTCAACTTATAACTTGTCAAGCATATCCTCGTATTTGTTCACTTTTACCTTAATCACCTCAAGATGCTTATGATAGGGGTAATGAGAGCTGAAAGCTAGCAAGTACCATAATTTTTGGAAGCTCTTTATGAACCTTGAAATCCCTGCTTCCCTCTATGAAGGGCCTATCTTTTACTTTTTAATTTAGTCAGTAAACCTATTCCTTTCTATCTCAGCAAGTATTTTGAGTTGTTGTGTTTCATTCATTCATATGATGATTTATTCAATCATGTTTCTTATGTTCCTTGTTTTGCACACTGCTCTTATCTTAGTGAATATTTCTTTGAAAGCTATCATTGAAAACCCCATTATGTTTGAACTCCTGCAAATTGTTAACTATTCTTTGACCAAGAACAAAGTTTGCCATTACCAATTATGATTTACTTTGTGTATCTTTATTGTGTTTCCTTTACTTATTGCAAGTTAAGTTATATAATAGTGAGTTGTCTTCTATTATGATTTATGTATTGATGAATGTGATGCTTTTTGTCCGTATTCTTTCATCGAGACTTCACTCCATAAACCTGATGTCATGTTTATTGAGATCAGTTTTTGCTTGGCGACAAGCAAAGTATAAGCTTGGGGGGAGTTGATACGTCCACTTGGCATCACTATTATATATCATAATTTACTTTTATTCATTGATATATTTCATATTAAGAGAAGATACTTATGTTATTTCATCTGTTTTTGCATGGTTGATGACTTTTGGAGGATGGAGCGCTGAAGTCAGGATTCTGATGGAAAAGGCACTGTTTGGAGGCGAAATTCACGAAGATCGGAAAATCCCGGAAAATATATGGAAAATCCTATTTTTCCAGAAGACGAAGGATGCCAGAAGGGGGAGCAGAGTTGGGCCATAGGAGGCCCACACCACCCCCTGGCGCGGGCCACCCTTGGTCGCACCACTAGGTGGTGTGGCCACCCTGGCCCACCTCTGGCTCTGCTCTTTAGCGTATATATTCCTCCCAAACCCTAAGACTCGGGGAGTGACCACAGAAAGATTCCGCTGCCTCTGCGGGGCGGAAAACTGCAGAGAGAGAAAGAGCTCTCCCGCAGGTAGAAATCTGCCGAGGAAATTCCTTCTAGAGAGGGGAGATCGTCGCCATCAATACTACCATCAAGCTAGACTTCATCGGGATCATTATAATCTCCATCATCATCTCCACCAGCACCATCATCACCACTCCATACCGCTGTAACAATTGGGTTGAATCTTGCATAGTTCTTAGGGGAAACTTTCCCGGTGTTGATTACTTGTTGTAGTTGATGCTATCAAGTGGAACCGTTGAATTATTGTTATGTTTAGATTGTTACTTATCATTATTTCATCTCTGATCTTGATCCATATGATGTCTTTTGAGTAGTTCATTTAGTTCTTGAGGACATGGGAGAAGTCATGTTGTTAGTAGTGGAATTGTGTTGAGAAAGATTCAAGGGTTTGATATTTAAGTTGTGGTGTTATTCTTCTAGTGGTGTCATGTGAATGTCGACTATATGACACTTCACCTTTATGGGCCTAGGGGAATGCATTGTGTATTTGGCTACTAATTGTAGGGGTTGCCGGAGTGACAGAAACCTAAACCCCCGTTAGGAAACCTTTGCACAAGGGAGTGTAGGATCTTAGAGTTTAAAGCCGTGGTTAGGTTTCTATCTTAATCACTTTATTGTAGTTGCGGATGCTTGCAAGGGGTATAATCACAAGTATGTATTAGTCCTAGGAAGGTTAGTACATTAGCACAGGTTCACCCACACAACACTTATCAAACTAAAGAAGATTAATTAACTATATGAAGCGAAAGCACTTGACGATATTCCCATGTGTCCTCGAGAACGTTTGGTCATCTTAAGTAATACAACCGACTTGTCCTTTGCTAAAGAAAGGATTGGGCCACTTGCTGCAATTATTATCATTGTCTTTTATTTACTCGCACTTTATTTATCTGCATTATCAAAAACCCCTAAAAATCCATTTGCTAAGTATTTACAGAGAATTCTTGCTCCAAACCACTCGTCAACACCTTCTGCTCCTCGTTGGGTTCGACACTCTTACTTATCGAAAATACTGCGATACACCCTCTATACTTGTGGGTCATCAGCGTCTTAGGTGTAGCAATCTGACATCCATTTTATACTCCTTCATCAGGAAACTGAGAGTCTTCTTCAACTTTATGGTTATTAAGTTACAAGATAAACAAAGATTATAGCGAAAGCATCTGTGCAGGATGACAAGAACATACGTCATTATATTGATTTACCTTGTCATCTAGGGTAGCAGAAGTCACATAATTGGAACCTATTTCATCAAGAATCCTCTTTTTCGCTCCTTCTCCTATCTCCTTCTGCAGTAAGTTCTAATATTGAGGACGGAGTCGAGGAGCTGGTTGGCAACAATATGGAGCGAGAGGCCAGTCGGCGGTACTGGATGGAAGAAGGGACTGCGTAAAAGAGGTTGTGTGTGCATGGGGGGAGGCCAGTGATGGAGTTAAATCCAGCTTGTTTCAGAAGGAACGTGCTTCCACATGTACTGGCGTGTGCAAAACTCCCTTCCTCTCTCTTCTGCGGCTGCTACTATCAGTAGTACTCCAGCTAGCTTCATCGAGTTCGCTGGTACTAGTAGAACTTTACTACTACTAGGTAGACTATCACTTGTTCAGAAGAAAAAAACTAGACTAGCACACCATTGTACAATATTGCCTTGTCAAATCACTGGCGATTCCATGATGAGCGACATGTTTTTACTAGTAAACCTGGAAACATCGTGTTCCTTCCACCGCATGAAGTTTCTGAGCGAAGTACCAACATGTCAAACTTACCTAAGTAGCTTGTTACATGACCCAAACTATAGTGAAAAAGAAACAAAACTACAGACCTGATAGGAGTAATACTAATAGTACTACTAGTATACAACATTCTGGAAGAAATTATGTAGTAGTAGAGTACAACTATACTCCTAATAAGGTTCTTTTATGAGCTTGGTGAAACATACATAATGGAGAAACTACCAAGTGTACAAAACGGGTTTGGTCATATGGAATATTTTACAAGCTAGACCGGGTGCAAAACTAAATGATGAGTAGTACATCAGCTAAACCAGCCAAAACAAAGAGTTCAATAGAAGGCCGAGACCAAATGAGCTATCCTTGAACCGACTCGTTCCACTCCAGGGCATTTGAGAAGCTTGGGATGAACCAAAACAGAGTCTCTAACCATATCCAGTGAGTGTTGGTGTGGAAACGAACAAATGCGTCAGCATTTAGACTGAAGTGGCAAATTTTAGGACACGACATGTACTTGTAGCCAATTTCTTGGTGGGATGTGTAAAAACCGTTCCTTCTTGTCAGATGTCCTGGTGGATCATTTTCACCGCCTACTGCAATGTTAATTGGATAGTTCACGCCAAGGAAAAGAGAATATGATCCAAGGTCAGTAACCCTTTTCCATTAGTTAGCTGTAGTTAACTGGCTTTTGTCCATCGAGAACACCATGCACTCAAACCCAGAAGGATAGGTGAAAACAGTGCGACCATAGTGAACAACACTCGTATCATCAACAATTGCATTGCTTGAGACACCATATGTATAGACTAGAAGAAGTCTTGAACCATGGGGAGATCTTGCTAACCACCACCTACTAGGATCATTCTCCTCCTCATCCTCAGTAAACCCATGTGTCAGGTAAAGCACATCGTGTGGCGAGAGGACAAGGAAAGGACCTTCAAAGGGAAAGGAAATGTAACATGGAAATAATATTGATATTAATCTGACATTGTAGAAGTTGATATACTGCCTCTGTCTAGAAATAAGTGACTTCAATTTGTCTAGATTCGAATGTATCTATACATATTTTAGTGTATAGATATATTCGAATTTAGAAAATCCAAGTCAGTTATTTATGGATGGAGGGAGTATTATTTTAAAAAATCTTGATTATACTTAAGATGTTTAATTGCGTAAAAAATGTCTACCTAGAAAGATGCTATGGAAATTCTCCTTCTTTTCAAAATGGGGATATGCTGTGTAAATTCTCATACAGACATATTTTGATTCATAGGATAAAATGAAATAGGAAATAATCCTATAGGATATTGCAATGTAAAGTTCATAGAAAAAAGCAAGGTTCGATCCTACAAGATTTTGATGTGTTATATACCAAAGGAGAACCAACAAGGATTATTTCTAGGAGGTTTAATATCTTATATTATCTTATCTTATCTTATCTTATCTTATCTTACCACTATATAGTGTACAAATAATTTTGAATGTTGACTGTTGGATCAGGACTTGCGATTCCCAACACTGCCAGCCGTTGGATCTTTTTTCCATTCTAGCATCTATTAGAAGATTCTATTGATAATCTTTAGCATAATGAACGCTATGCTCAATCCTCAAAACACACTTCTCCATCATTGTAGAATCTTCTCTGTCGTTTCTCAAGACCATGTTAACAAAAAATTTAAGTAGTACCTAATAAACGTTGACTTCTATATGATACAAAATACAAGAACTAAATATGCACCCATACTTTATAAATGACAATCAAATTTATAATTTTTTGAGATTTACCTAGTATTATAATTCTATATAGTGATGATATGTGATATGTCTAGTATCTCAGTCTCATGTAAGTACTACTAGTAGATATCATATTTTCCATGGATGTACTAGTACTACGAGACAAGGCAATACTATCAGCAGAACTCAATCCTATGAATCAAATTACTTATATGTAAGAAAACTTCCTAAAGATTGCATTTCTATGAAATTCCTAGGGAATTCCTATGAATCAAAGAGGCTAAAATTCCTACTAACCAACGAAAGTTTAGAAAAAATAGCTTACATCGATTCAGGAATAATATCCGAGTCTCACGTAAGTACCACTAGTAGATATCATATTTTCCATGGGATGTACTAGGAGACAAATCAATACTATTTGCAGAACTCAATCATATAAATCAAACTACTTATATGTAAGAAAACTTCCTAAAGATTGCATTCCTCTGAAATTCCTAGGAAATTCCTTTGAATCAAAGAGGCTAAATTTTTATGGAATTCCTACTAACCAATGAAAGTTCAAAAAAATTAGCTTACATCGATTCAGGAATAAAGCTAATAAAATATGTAGGGAGGAGAATTTACCAAGTTCTAGAGGCTTCCGTGCATAAACACAGCCATTCTCAGTCACGGCGAACACACGATCATGTTGGATAATAGCATCGCAGTATCTGAAGTAGCCCTGGAACTCGTTCACACAAACTAACCATCCATGACTATCATTCCCCTTATGGACAACAATCTTGAATTCGAAAGTGGCGACAAGAGAGAAATCCTTGTATCCCCCAGTAGTTGTCGGAACTTGGAAAATGAATATCTTCTACAGTTTAGTACATCGATCTTCATCAGCATCATCCTGGAATGTAAGTGCATAACCTTCGGTTGCTTCAAACCCCGACACTTGCGGAATAACAATCCTGCGACGAGTGTACATGTTGACAAGGTCCCACCTGAAATCGGGCCCAATTGTGACAATCCAATCTCCATTACCACATGCTCACTGCTGATCAAAACCATCCGACATCACAACATCGGAGGAGAACCTGTCCAGCAGAGGCGGCTTGCACGGGCTGCCCACTTCTTTGAAGCAGTCTTTGGATTCCCACGGTCTCACCGTCGAGTGAGAATGAAGAACACATGGCAGGCCAAATGGATGAGAAGCATGTGTATTTCCACTCTCTTTTGCTAATTGAAGAATATGTTTGGACGAGCCAACAAGGCTTGCAGCGGTGATGGCGTCGCAATGGTTGATGAGTACTTGAAGGGGGTCTTCGGTGAGCACCTTCTAAAATTTCTCAGGATCTTTACTAACCTTGCTCGATCTCACCATGGAAGGAGGCTGCAGATGGTGTTTTGGGGGATTTCTTTGTGGTGGGATGGGGGAGGTAAGATCGTTGGCGGGAGCTGGCGGCCGGGGTGAGATGGAGAAGACAAAGGCTGATGGTGTGTGGTACTATTACTGCAGAAGGTGGGTGAGTGGGGGATGGGACTCCAATTGAGGATAGTTTCACAAACCTCCAACAATTAGATCCGTAATTGCAAGGAGCCTCGGGTATGTCTGTCAACACCCAGATTTTTAATCCCAGATGCCTATTATGCCATACCTCGCAATCCTAGGATTACCATTTTTGCGAGACATAACAGAATTGGCACCACAATACATCATCCATTACAAACCATAATAAAGGTCTTACAGATAAAGGATCTCATGATCCAGTCTTAATACAATCAAAGCAGCGAAATGTAAACATAGTAGGGGCTCCATCTTCAGAGTCACAAGTAATGCTAGCGATGGGAGATGATCCTAGTTGTCATAGACCTCCTGCTGTCCATCTTCCTGGTAGTCCTCCTCATAGTCTGGCCACGAAAATAGCCAGGGACAAAGACATGAGTACTCTTTAAGTACTCGGAAACTATCACTAACAAGTAAGGTAGTTCTAGTAGGAATCTTAAACTCTAGGTTTCTTTGCAAAAAGCCAGGTTTATTTCATACTGAGTTTAGGAGTAAAGAAAACTAATTTAATTTTCTACATCACCTAAGTGGGAAACTAGTTTTCATGTCCACAACCCTGTTGTGGTCAAGTCAAAGTCATAGTTCAATTCACAAGTTATTTTGAAAACATCTGACAACGGAATAGTATGGCCACTCCAACTATCCATGACCGCGAACGCGGCTATTCGAATAGTTTGACACTCTGTAGAGGTGGTACACTTTCACCACAAAATTCGACACATCCGTCAGGGATAACCCTGAATCATCATACTTAGTATGCGGATAATAAATCCTAACCTTTCAATTGCACAGTCTAGTATAGGCACCTCCCCTATGAGCTTGGCGTCCCAGCCATGGCCATCTACCATCCTGGGCACTACATAGGTGGACATTCACATTCATGAGGTAGCCTTAGCTCAACCTCTTTCCGCGAGGGAACCCATACTAAGGCATATAAACTTCCAGTTAAGCCCTACCCAATTCAGGTATTGTGGTTGTACGGTAAAATTGGAATGGTATCGCATCCGAACCTAACCATCAGTTTTTATAAAGGGCTAAGGCTCATGCCTCAACATTGTCATCATCAAATCCTTTTGTGTTCATAACACATGTCAAAACATTTCAACAGAATGAACCATCATTCCAAGGTTTTCATAATCATTTTCACCAAGTATTCCCATCTAAAGTGATCAACTTTTATGCTTAGCACTAGCCACTAAAGTTGAGGGTTTTCACTAATGAGGGGTGCTAATCAAGTGTAACTATGCAACTCTAATTTTATGCTTTTGATGGCATCTAAGTATAACTACTTAGGCCCCGTTTTATACTCTTTATGGTATCTATCCTATTTTTCCAAAACTCCCAAAGCACTAACTAAAAGTAAAGAACTTTGGTAAAAGTAAAAGAGTAAAGCTTGCAAGTAAAACTTGGGATTGGCATAATCAAGGTTGCATAACCAAGCATGCCTAATGCATCTTGCATAGGTTATCAAGTTTGCAAGTATTAGCTTGCATAGTTCTAGCTTGCAATTAGTGCTGGCTTGCATAGTTAATAAACTTGCAAGTGTTAGCTTGCCTTGAGTAGTGTAGTGGTTGAAGTTGTCTTCTTCTTCTTCTTCGTACTCCTCCTCGTATCCCGGGTCGGTACTATCATCTATAAATGATTACGAGGTACACAATCACCAAACAATACTTAACTACTTCTATTTAGCACACAAACGCTCACACTATATGATCTAGCATCATTACAAACATCACATGAAATAAAGACCTAATTTTATTTATCTTATTTTTGAAAAGTAATTTCTACTCATTGAAAATACATAAGATTTAATATTCTCCAATTAAAATATGTGATCATGTTGACACATGTCATCACCACATATTCTAATACTTGGGAATGTGATTTAAAGTGTTGGTCATATTTAATAAAGTTTAAGATTACTATTTATTACAATTAAAGTGACTAGAAATGCCTATATAGCATTCTTTTAGTACTAGTCCAATGTCACTTCATGTAAACCTAAATATTTTTACATATTCAGATAGATCTTGTCAAATGTGATTTTTGAGAGTTGGAACCAACTCAAAAGCATGTATGGTTGATTTTTGAAAAATGTTTGAAGTGGCAAAAGCCTCTGTCTTGTTATTTTTGGTATAGGTGATCTATAATTTCAAATGGTTTGTATCCAACGGGATTGGATAGATAATTTGAATACCTTTCTATCAAAATTGTAATCATGCAATTTGGTTTAGTAAATCTCTTTGAATTGATTTTTGAATCTACTGATCGAATCTAGATTTAACTAAAATGGAAAAAGCTTATTTGAATCTACGGGCTCTGCGTGGGAAAGTAAACAGGCCAGCCCAACTGCACTGCACTGGTGCAGTGGGCTGCTGACAGGGGTGTCCCACTAGTCAGTGGCTCATTTAACCCGAAACGATATCTTACCGTGTGATTAGACTAGGATCTAACGGCTGACATGCATCGTCTACGACGAACAGCTCCGGCGAGACTGAACCCTAATGGCGATGGTGGGGGTACGTGGGGGCTCACCTGGGCTCCATCTAGGATCGGTGATGGGGGAGAACGGCGTTGTAGATGACGGCGGGTCAAATGGTGGTCGTGGCGGCTCCTGGGGCAGCTTCTAGCTCCGGTTCCTCTTCTCCTCTATAGCGGTGGGCTCCAGCTAAATTCCGGCGATGTGGTGCTCGCCTTGCTCCGGGGAGAGGTGTGGGAGGTGTCTGAGAGAGAGGGGAGTGTAATGGTGTGGCGAATTGGAGTTGGGCAGCCTTTATTCATACACCGGCGAAAGGGACAGAGCGGGTTGGCTCGGGCTCGTCGGTGACGTCGATACAGGGGGCTATAAGCATGGCTGCGGGTAGGGGTCGACGCGGTGCTTCAGGGCGGTCGTTGTGTGAGTGATGGCACGACAAGGGGTGGTCAAGAATGGTCGGGATCGGTCGGTGCTCCGCATGGAAACAGCGGTGTTCGAGTCGGTGCACAGCGGCTACGGTCCACGCGGCGGCGAACGGGCATGTCTGGGGGTATCTAGGGTCACGGCGAGTGCGGGCACGAGTGGAGAGGGTGAGGCGCGGCATGTGTGTGCGTTGCGGCTCTCTGGCGCGCTCTCAGCATGGCCGGCAGAGAAATGGGAACAACGCTTGTGGGTGGTCCATGTCTTGCCTACGGTCGAGGGGTGGACAGAGGATGGCGGTGGACGGTTGCCTGTCTCCTGGACATCGTGGAAGAGGGCAGCGCTGGCTGTGGCGAGTGGTCCTTGGTCGACCGGCACGACGATCTCAGGCGGCACGATACTGGCGCGAACGGCAGAGGGGGAAGCTGTCCACTGCGCTGCTAGACACTGGGGAGACCAGGGAAGTGAAATGAGGGGCTAGTGGCAAGTGATCACTGCTCAAAACAGTAGAAGTTAGGTCATTGTTTTCTGTGTCTGCCAGGTGCTCGACCAAATGGCCGCATGAACACAAGATTTAAATTTTTGGCTAAATTTTGGTGAGTGTGTTTGTCACATGCTTGAGTGTCTATGGTTGCTTGGGTTTGCCAAGGTGAATTTATTTGAGTGGTTTTTGCAAAATGGTGATCTATGCATATGAACTTGGTTCAATTTTGCAATGTCCTTTAAATAGATTTGGAATTGGTTTCTGTTGGTTTGTAAAGTGGGCTTGGGTTCACTTTTACATGGTCTCGCAAGGGGTGAAAAGAATTGAGAAAGTTTCTGTTAGAAATCTTTTACTAGGAACACTCAAAGTGGTCTAGTGGTTACCTTTGGTCAAAATGACCATTTGATCATATGATTCATATTTGAATTTCTTTTCTTTTGAATTTGTTTGTAATTGTCCTAGATGATGTAGTATTCATCTTTAAACCATTCCTTATCATTTGTATCAATCAAACATGGCAATTGCACTCATTCATATACTAATGCATTTCACACATACACTTGGCAATAAAAGTTTTTGTTAACCCTAAACTTGGGTAATTAAAACTTGATAATCTTGATTAATATTTTTGGGGTGTTACAAACCTTCCCTCCTTAATGTAATCTTCTCGCTCCCAAGTAGCTTCTTCTTCAGTATGGTTACTGTAGGGTTTCGTAGCATGGAAAACAAAAAATTTCTACCGCATACAAACAAACAAGCCAAGATCTATCTACTAGATTGTAGCAACGAGTCGATGGAATAACTCACCCTCGAAGATTCCAAAGTGTTTAACGAGAGCAGATTCTCGTGGGTGATGTAGTCGTACTCTTTCCGATCTCAAGATCGCGTAGACGATCCTTCCGGCGCCGCGTTCCGGCAGCGCTCCCGCAGTCGGTCACACGTTCGGTACTCGACGAAGACCTTCCTCTCCCTTGTTCCAGCAGGCAACGGAGGTTGTAGCACTCTCCTCGCGATTCCGGCAGCACAACGGCGTGGTACCGGAAGTAGAGGGGAGATCTCGCAGGGCTTCGCCTTAAGCCGGAGCGAGTATGGTGGAGTATGAGAGGGCTCCTCGGCGATCTAGGTTTTAGATACACCAAGGAGGAGGTGCTAGAGCCGGCGGCTAGGGTTTGGGGCACCCCAAGTCGGCGGCTAGGGCAATCCTGGGAGGTGGCGGCAGCAGCAGGAGGTGGTGGCGCCAATCTAGGGTTTTGGAGGAGAGGTACTTGTGTGCTAGGAGGGAGCCCTGCCCCTCCTTATATAGGTGGAGGGGCTGGCCGGCCAAGGGGAGGGAGTGGAGTCCCTCCCCAACTCGGCTTGGGTGGGGCGCCGGCTTGGGGAGGAGGGAATCCCTCCCCAACTCGGTTTCCACTTCTCCTCCTCTTTCCAAAAATTGCCGTTTGACTTTCAAACTAGCCGTTTGACTTTTCAATTTAGGATTTAAATAAACCCTTTATTTTGGACAGCAAAGACACCTAGTACATGATGCAATCATTCCAACTTACAATGACACATTCATGTACCCTCCCCCCCCCCCCGGAGTGCCGGACATTCCGGAACCTTCTAGAATGTTCCCGATGAAAACATCGGAACCATTCCCCAACTCCGAAACGGGACTTTCCTTATATGAATCTTATTCTCCGGACCATTCTGTATCTCCTCGTGATATCCCGAATCCCATTCGAGACTCCGAACAACATTCGGACTCTTTCTCATCATTCCATAACTACTCAAACAACGTCGAATCCTTAAGTGTGTCTCCCTACGGTTCGTGAATTATGCAGACATGATCGAGACACTTCTCCGACCAATAACCAATAGAGGAATCTGGAAATTCATATGGCTCCCACATATTTCTACGATTACTTTGCGATCGAATGAACCACTTACATACGATATCAATTTCCCTTTGTCTCACGATAGTTTACTTATCCGAGGTTATGATCGTCGGTATCTCTGCATACCTAGTTCAACCTCGTTACTGATAAGTACTCTTTTCTCGTTCCCGTGATATGTGATCCCTTGTGAGCCAGTCACATGCTTGCAAGCTAATTGGATGAAATTTCACCGAGAGGCCCAGAGTATATCTATCCGTCATATGGATGGACAAATCCCACTCTTGATCCATGTGTTTCAACCAATACTTTCTGAACACTCAATGACACCTTTATAGCCACCCAGTTACGGTGTGGTGTTTGATGTCATCAAAGCATCCATCCGGCAAAGGTGATATGCATGATCTCATGGTCGAAGGAATTAGATAACTATGTATCAGAAAGCATATAGCCATTGAACTATTAAAATGACTTGATCTTTATGCTACGCTTATCTATAGGAGTATGTCCACCATATCATTCTCCTAACGATATGATCTTGTTGTTAATAACATCTCAATGTTCATGATAGGGAAACCACAATCATCTATTAACCAACAAACTAGTATTATACAGAGGCTTTACTAGGGACTTCAAATTAAGTTTACAAATCACACAAGTATTAATGTTTCCTTGTTAATACTATTATAGCATGAATGTAAACATTTATCATAAACACAAAGATATAATAATAACTATATTTATTATTGCCTCTAGGGCATATCTCCAACAGTTACTCCACTGGATCTTGAGAAACTAGATACTCCGGGTCCTGGTTGTTCTGAAGGCTTCTTCCAAAATACGAATGGGTACTTCAGGATAGGTTAGATCTTTGTTGATATCTATGGCTCGGTGATAGATGTTCTTGAAAACTTCGGTCTTCTTCGGAACTCTGCTGGCTCGTTGTTGATGTAGAGCTCGTTGGGAACCCCAAGAGGAAGGTATGATGAGCACAGCAGCAAGTTTCCCTCAGTTATGAAACCAAGGTTTAATCGAACCAGTAGGAGCAAGGAAACACCCCAAAGGTGTTACTAGCTGAGCTTTGGCAAGGCGCACTACTAGTGCTAGTAGCAACGTGGAGACATGCACAACACAACCATAGAACTTTGTCCCCAGCTTGCGATGAGGTTGTCAATCTCACCGTGTTTTGTGGAAAACAAAGGATTAAACATATCGAATGGAAAGAAGTAAAAGTTTGCAGAAAGTAAACACAAAGAAGTAAAAGATTGTAGATTGTATATAAAAGACAAGGACCGGGATCCATAGTTCACTAAAGGTGGCTCTCCTTAGATAGATAACATGCTGGGTGAACAAATTACAGCGGGGCAATTGACAAACACCGAAAAAGCAATACATGCATATACTAATCATCTTGACTTCTTTGAGACTTGATTGGGCATTACAACATAATACATAGACCGCCATCCAACTGCATCTATGACTAATGATCCACCTTCAGGTTATCATCCGAACCCCCTCCAGTATTAAGTTGCAAGCAACAGATTATTGCTTTATGAACTGCGTGTAAAGTAAACAATACAATTGTTCTATGAACAAAGGATCGTTGTTTTCTCCCTAGCAGCAACAACACATCTAGTACCTTAGAGATTTCTGTCACTTCCCCAGATTACCAGAGGCATGAACCCACTATCAAGCATAAATACTAACTCTTGGAGTTGCTAGCATCTACTTGGCCAAGATAGCTACTAACAACGGAAAGCATGCAAGATCTCAAATAACAAAGACATGATAGAATCAATAATCAATCTGAAATAGCATCTCAATATCCATCGGATCCCCGCAAACACAACATGTATGGATTACAAATACATGATCTTGATCATGAACGGAGCTCATAAGATCTAAACATGAAAGCACAAAGGAGGAGAAACCAGCCATCTAGCTACTACATGGATCCGTAGTCCAAGGATGAACTACTCACGCATCACACCGGAGGCTTGCATGGTGATGAAGAAGGCCTCTAGGGTGAATTCCCCTCTCCGGCAGGGTGCCGGGAAGAGCTTCCGATCCCTCCCGATCTAGGGATGGAGATGACGGCGGCTACAGACTCTTTTATGGATTTTTGATCGGGTACTTAGGGTTTTCGTCCTGAGGGCAACTTATAGGCGGAAGGAGAGGCCGAGGGGGTGCTGGGAGCCACCACACCACCCCCTGGCGCGGGCCAGGCCTGGCCGCGCGGCCAGGTGGTGTGGCCGGCCCCTGGCCCCTCTCCATCTTGTATTCTGGCACTTGATCCCTTCCGGAAAAATAGGCACTTTGGCTTTTGTCCCGTCCAAGTCCGAGAATATTCATTTTCTGACTTTCCTGGAACCAAAAATAGCAGAAAACAGGCAGCTGGCACTGTGGCTCTTGTTAATAGGCTAGTCCAAGAAATCATATGAAAAGTACTCCAAAGTTGGAACAAAACACAAGAAAGTGGATAAAACCAAGCATGGAACATCAAAATTATAGATACATTTGCAATGTATCAACATCCCCAAGCTTAACTCCTGCTCGTCCTCGAGTAGGTAAGTGATAAAAAGAAATAATTTTTGAGGTGACATGCACCATCAAAGACTTGATCAAATTACTTGCAAAACATTCAAGGCTGGGATCATAGTACTTCAATCATAACATGAAAGACAAAGTTCTAGCAATAAGCAAAGAAACTATGATGCAACATGAAAAAGCACAAACAAAAGATTCATGAATAACAATGCTTTGCAAGACGTTTGTTTGTTTCACATAAAGAAAACATAGCATAATAGTATTCAGCTTGTCCCTCAATAGAGTGGCAAATATAAATGCATAGGACACCTTCAAAGTTCATAAGAGTGACTAGATACAATAGTTTCAAACAAGCAATAACAAGTTATGCATCAATCAACTAATCTTGGGACAATGCACATAGAACTAAGAATGGCCACTATGCTCTCAAAGTAGGTGCATAAAGATAGAAGGTGGAGACTCAATATAATGGTGGAAGAAAGGCCTTTGAAAAAGGAAGTAGGGATTCAAGTCTCATAAAGAGCTTCCAAAAATTATGATACTTAAAGCTTTCAGCTATCATTGCCCCTATCATAAGCATCTTGAAGTGATTAAGGTTAAACTGAACAAACTATGGTGTACATGCTTGACGAAGTATAAGTCGGAAATCTCATGTCCCTTGTATACGAGGGCCGCTCCTCATGCTACTCAAGTTTAGTCACCGGTAAGTTCTTGTCATTCTAAGTACATGTGTATCATTGAGAACCGCCAACGGGGTACCCCTTGCCCGATGATACGGAAGAATCCCCATATCAAAATGACAAGGCAAGCAGACAACGAGCATCTCAGCATTCTTCTTATTTACCATGGGAATATGGTGCTTTTTTCTCTCTTTCCTCTTTTCATAGTATCTCTTTTTTCTCTTTTTCTTTTCTCTTTTTTCTCAATATAGGACTCTTTTTTATAAGAAGAATGCTTCATAGACAGCTCATTATTGTTACGCTGCAGGTTTCCACCATGATTAGACATGGATTAGACCTGCGACCCAGGCGTTTCTCTAACACATATACATAACTCCATGGACTTACAAGCTCCCCTTTCATTTCACACCGACGACATCCATATACAAAAGAGCATGATATCAACTAGGTACAAGTACCAAATGCAATGTTGAAAGCGTTCCCCATGAAAGCATGGTTCTGCTAATTCCCAACAAATAAGTGCAAGCATATACAACATAGAAGACACAATGGTTCAAGTTTATTAAGGGCAAGTAAAGTAAAGTGTGCCATCAAGTTCGTGAGAGCTTTAATCACTAGTTTTCTCATAACAAGTGGAAGGTAAACAAAAGCATGAATATACTTGGAATAGCATAAGATAGTAGGTAGGTATGGTGGACTCTTTGTAATAACTTGGTTTAGGGAATTGGATGCATGAGTGGAACTCATACTTGGTGGTGGAGGCTAGCAAAAGACTGGGAGCGACAAACTAAGAGAGCAATAATGGCCATAATCATGCAGAGCGACAAAACATCATTGATCAAAGCATAAAGTGATATTACAAGTTGAAAACTAAAGGATCATAAAGGCTATGGTGACTTGTGACAGTCATAACATGGTGTGAGCATGTGCCAAGTCAACCCAAATAAAGCATCAAAGGAGAATAACACTATACTATGCTTTAATATGCTAAAACAACGCATGATTCATCCAAGGCACATTAAGCAATCTCAATTTTTTGTAACAATTCATGCTACAACAAAGAATACTAAGCATAAAGCCAAAACAATATCAAGCATGGCATGACAAAGCATAGGCCACAGTCAAAAACGAGCTCTTTTTACCACATAAGTATGAACTTTCCTATTCTTTTCCAAACCAAACCAAACTATTCGCAAACCAAAGTGTGAAAGAGGGGGTCCAACCAATTTATTCAGAAAACTAAACAAACAAAAGAAAACTAAAATCCGAAACAAAAACGAACAAGAAGACGCTCCAAGAAAAACACAAATGTGCATGAAACAATAAAAATAAAGCGTTTGGAAGAAACCTGGAATTTTTATTGATGAAGAAGGGGAATGCCTTGGGCATCCCCAAGCTTTGACGCTTGTACTTCTTGGATATTTCTTGGGGTGACACGCGTGGCATCCCCAACCTTGAGCTTTAGTCCATCCTTCATCTCATTACTCATTCCTTCCATACACCTGAAATTTTTCCTTCATACAAAACTTCACACAATCTCATTAGCAACATTAGTGCACTTAAGATAAATAAGTCTCAAGGTTCAGTTCTAACACCAAACAAACTTCCATTAGAATACTAGCTACTGTAGCACTTCCCTCAGAAAGCTCAATTCCCCAAAGGAACTCAAGAAGGAACTAACAAGAAGCAAATGCAGAAAATGGCAGAAATCTGTCAAAACAGACCAGCAGGTAAAGACGAATTTTTTCGAAGACCTTCTGTTGCTCAAATCAAAAAGTGTTGAACTAACGAAAGTTATATAACAACCTGGGTCAGAAGCACAAACAATT
The DNA here is from genome assembly GCA_916181665.1 of Avena sativa. NCBI lineage: Eukaryota > Viridiplantae > Streptophyta > Magnoliopsida > Poales > Poaceae > Avena > Avena sativa. The sequence continues at coordinate 418,325,326 of OV702289.1, read as the reverse complement.
ACAGATCAATCCGACATACAGAGCTCTCTCAGGAATTTTTACGGTGAAGCACAAAAATCTGTTTTGGGACAACAACTTTCCCAATCATTACTTCACTCTCATTAGGGGTTACTCTTGGCACAAAAAGCAAATAAAAAAGGATAAGGAGAGGTTATTACAGAGGTAATAACTTCCAAGACTCATCTAAAACTCTTGGGTTATCTCCCAACAAGTACTTTTCTTTAACGCCTTTAAGTTAGGCATTAGAAGCAAAGAAAGAATCGAGTGTTCTCAAATGAAGAAGCATTAAGACCAAATTTTGTTTTCATAGGAGAAGCAAAATAAATCTTTTCTCTCTTTTTAGGAAAGTGTTCTATACCTTTATTGAGTGGGAGTTGATATTTAATGGTTCCTTCTTTCATATCAATGATGGCACCAACAGTTCTAAGAAAAGGTCTTCCCAAAGTATTAGGACAAGAAGCATTGTATTCAACATCCAAAACATAGAAATTAATGGGGACATAGGAATCATTAACCATAATAAGAACATCATTAAGACTCCCCATGAGTTTCTTTTTAGCATTAGCATCAAGTGGGACATTCAAATAGCAATCTTCAAGAGAAGGCAAATCAAGCATATCATAAATCCTTCTAGGAATAATAGAAACACTACTATCAAGATCACATAAAGCTTTGAAATCAAAGTCATTGACTTTCATATTAATGATGGGTTCCCAACCATCTTCTTGCTTTATAGGAATAGAAGCTTTATGTTTCATCTTTTCTTCTTTAATCTTTATGAGAGCATCAGTAATGTGTTTTGTAAAAGCCATGTTCATAGCACTAGCATTAGGACTTTTAGCAAGCTTTTGTAGGAACTTAATAACTTCAGAGATGTTGCAACCATCAAGATCAAAATCAACTTTATCATCTAAGGTAGTAGAACTATTACTAGCCTCAACACTAGTGGTGGTGATAGTAGAAACACTAATGTTTCTAGCAATTTCACCTTCTCTTTCCTACTTAGCATGTAATTCAGCTAATAGTCTAACATTTTCATCAATTCTTACTTGTATGGCATTAGTAGCTGCAAAGGGATTGTCATTAGTTTCAGGTTTAGCAGCCATTTTATTCAAAGAAGATTGAGCTTCAGCCAAAGATGCTATATTTCTTTCAGCATTAGAGAGTTTTTCCTCGATAGTTTTATTGAAAGCAGTTTGTTTACTAATAAACTCTTTAAGCATAACTTCAAGTTTAGAGGGAGCACTCTTATTGTTGTTGTAAGAATTTCCATAACCATTACCATTGTTGGGAGGATATGGCTTATAATTGTTGTTACCAAAATTGTTCCTATAAGCATTATTACCATAAGCATTGTTGCCAAAATTGTTATTTCTTATGATATTCACATCAACTTGCTCCTCTTGAGCAACCAAAGAGGCTAAAGGAACATTATTTGGATCAATATGGGCTTTCCCATTAACAAGCATGGACATAATAATATCAATCTTATCACTCAAGGAGGAGGTTTCTTCAATAGAATTTACCTTCTTACCTTGTGGAGCTCTCTCAGTATGCCATTCAGAATAATTAACCATCATATTATCCAATAGTTTTGTTGCAGCACCCAAAGTGATGGTCATAAAGGTACCTCCAGCAGCTGAATCCAATGGGTTCCTTGAAGAATAGTTCAATCCTGCATAAAAAGTTTGGATGATCATCCAAGCACTCAGTCCATGAGTGGGACAATTCTTTACCAAAGATTTCATTCTTTCCCAAGCTTGAGCAACATGCTCATTATCAAGTTGTTTAAACTTCATGATTTCACTTCTCATGGATATAATCTTAGCAGGAGGATAGTATTTTCCAATAAAAGCATCTTTGCATTTAGTCCAAGAATCAATACTATTCCTAGTTAAGGAATTCAACCATTCTTTAGCTTTTCCTCTCAAAGAGAAAGGAAACAATTTCAGCTTAATAATATCACCATCTATATCCCTATGCTTTTGCATCTCACAAAGTTCAACAAAGTTATTTAGATGGGAAGCAGCATCTTCATTACCAATACCAGAATTTTTTTCTCTCATAACAAGATTGAGCAAAGCAGGTTTTATCTCAAAGAAAGTATTTTCAGCCACAGGTGGAGCAATAGGTGTGCTCATAAAATCATTGTTGTTGGTGCTAGTGAAGTCACACAACTTAGTGTTCTCAATAGTAGTCATTTTTTTGGGTTTTCAAATAATTGAAAAAACTAGTAAAACTATTTTTTTTTGTGTTTTTTGAAGAAAAAACAAGCAAACAAAGCAAAAAGAAACTAAGCAAAACAAAAACAACAAAGTAAAGAGGTTGGTTATGAGGGACTCCCCTTGTGAAGATGTCCTTGACTCCCCGGCAACGGCGCCAGAAAAATCTTTGCTGGCTCGTGGTTGATGTAGAGCTTGTTGGGAACCCCAAGAGGAAGGTATGATGAGCACAGCAGCAAGTTTTCCCTCAGTTATGAGACCAAGGTTTAATCGGACCAGTAGGAGCAAGGAAACACCCCAAAGGTGTTACTAGCTGAGCTTTGGCAAGGCGCACTACCGGTGCTAGTAGCAACGTGGAGACCTGCATAACACAACCACAGAACTTTGTCCCCAACTTGCGATGAGGTTGTCAATCTCACCGTGTTTTGCAGAAAACAAAGGATTAAACGTATCGAATGGAAAGAAGTAAAAGTTTGCAGAAAGTAAACACAAAGCAGTAAAAGATTGTAGATTGTATGTAAAGTAAAGGACCGGGATCCATAGTTCACTAGAGGTGGCTCTCCTTAGATAGATAACATGCTGGGTGAACAAATTACAGCAGGGCAATTGACAAACACCGAGAAAGCAATACATGCATATACTAATCATCTTGACTCCTCTGAGACTTGATTGGGCATTACAACATAATACATAGACCGCCATCCAACTGCAACTATGACTAATAATCCACCTTCAGGTTATCATCCGAACCTCCTCCAGTATTAAGTTACAAGCAACAGATTATTGCTTTATGAACTACGTGTAAAGTAAACAATACAATTGTTCTATGAACAAAGGATCGTTGTTTTCTCCCTAGTAGCAACAACACATCTAGTACCTTAGAGATTTCTGTCACTTCCCCAGATTACCAGAGGCATGAACCCACTATCGAGCATAAATACTAACTCTTGGAGTTGCTAGCATCTACTTGGACAAGATAGCTACTAACAACGGAAAGCATGCAAGATCTCAAATAACAAAGACATGATAGAATCAATAATCTGAAATAGCATCTCAATATCCATCGGATCCCCGCAAACACAACATGTATGGATTACAAATAGATGATCTTGATCATGAACGGAGCTCACAAGATCTAAACATGAAAGCACAAAGGAGGAGAAACTAGCCATCTAGCTACTACATGGATCCGTAGTCCAAGGATGAACTACTCACGCATCACACCGGAGGCTTGCATGGTGATGAAGAAGGCCTCCAGGGTGAATTCCCCTCTCCGGCAGGGTGCCGAGAAGAGCTTCAGATCCCTCCTGATCTAGGGATGGAGATGATGGCGGCTACAGACTCTTTCGTGGATTTTTGATTGGGTACTTAGGGTTTTCATCCCGAGGGCAACTTATAGGCGGAAGGAGAGGCCGAGGGGCCACGCGGCCAGGTGGTGTGGCCGGCCCCTGGCCCCTCTCTATCTCGTATTCTGGCACTTGATCCCTTCCGGAAAAATAGGCACTTTGGCTTTTGTCCCGTCCAATTCCGAGAATATTCATTTTCTGACTTTCCTGGAACCAAAAACAGCAGAAAACAGGCAGCTGGCACTATGGCTCTTGTTAATAGGTTAGTCCAAGAAATCATATGAAAAGTACTCCAAAGTTGGAACAAAACACAAGAAAGTGGATAAAACCAAGCATGGAACATCAAAAATTATAGATACATTTGCAATGTATCAAACTCCTAGGCATTTGCGAAGTAACGAGATATGGAACACATTATGTATGGCTGACATCTCCTCCGGCAGTCCCAGTTGATATGATACTTCTCCTCGGCAATTCAAAATCTTGAAGGTTCCAATATATCTGGGGGCTAACTTCCCTTTCAATTGAAAATGTTGCATTCCTTTCAAGGGTGATACTTTGAGATACACAAAATCTCCAACATTAAAGGTCAGGTCTCGACTTCTCTTGTCAGCATAACTCTTCTATCTAGATTGGGAGGTCTTGAGGTGTTCACGGATTTTGTGAACCTTCTCTTCAGCTTCTCGTAGGATATCGGGTCCGAAAATCTGAGTCTCTCCTACTTGCGACCAATTCAGGGAGGTACGACACTTTCTTCCATACATAAATTCAAATGGGGCCATTTGCAAACTGGCTTGATAACTGTTGTTGTATGAGAATTCTGCGAAAGGAAGATAATCTTCCCATTTTGATCCATATTCTAGCACAAAAAATCTCAACATATCTTCTAAAATTTGGTTGACTCTTTCAGTTTGTCCATCGGTTTGCGGGTGATAAGCTGTGCTGAAGTTCAGCTTGGTTCCTAATCCTTCTTGGACTTTCTGCCAAAATCTTGAGGTAAACTGGGTTCCTCGATCCGATACTATGGTCTTAGGGGTTCCATGCAAACTGACGATTCTAGCAATGTACATCTCTACTAGCTTTGAACTCTAATATGTGGCCTTGACAGGTATAAAATGGGCTACCTTGGACAGTCTATCCACTATGACCCAAATAGAGTCATTTCCCCTACTAGAAGTAGGCAAACCGATGATAAAATCCATTCCGACGGAATCCTATTTCCATTCCAGAATCTATAATGGTTGCAAAAGTCCTGCGGGTCTCTGATGTTCCGCTTTGACTCTCTGACAGATATCACACTTGGCTATGTAGCTTCTGATTTCTCTCTTCATCTTGTGCCACCAAAATTGCTCCTTCAAATCCTGATACATCTTCGTTCCTCCGGGATGGATAGAATAAAGAGTATCATGAGCTTCCTGCATAATGACTTGTTTCAACTCGGAATCTGCTGGCAAACAGATATGTCCTTTGTACCACAAAACTCCTTCTTCATCTTCGGTGAATCCGGGTACCTTCCCTGTACCGATACGAGCTTGATTCCGTCGATACTTACATTTCCTTTCTACGCATCCTTGATCTGACTGATCAAAGTGGGTTGAAGTTCTATGCTAGCTAAAAGTCCTTTGCTAACCAGCTCCGTTCTAAACTGCTCCAACTCTTCATGCAAACTTGGTTGGGCTTCTTTAATCATGGTGTTTAATCTACATAGCAATCTGCTAAGAGCATCCGCTACCACATTGGCTTTGCCGGGGTGATAGTGAATGTCAAGGTCATAATCCTTGATTAACTCTATCCATCTCCTTTGCCTTATATTCAGCTCCTTCTGGGTGAAAATATACTTCAGACTCTTGTGATCCGAATAAATCTCACAGCGGTTACCCATAAGGTAATAACGCCATGTCTTCAAAGCTAAGACTACGGCTGCTAGTTCTAAGTCATGGGTAGGATAGTTCTGCTCATGCTGCTTCAACTATCGGGACAGATATGAAATGACTTTGCCTTCTTGCATCAACACACATCCAAGACCAATCTTGGATGCATCACAATACACATCAAAAGGCTTCTTGATATCTGGCATAATCAAAATTGGGGCTGAAATCAATCTCTTCTTGAGCTCTTGAAAACTTGCTTCACATTTGTCCGTCCATTCAAACATCTTATCTTTCTTCAACAGTTGGGTCATTGTAGCATCCCAATTGTCTAACAATTGCAATGCTACTAGCCTAGTCTATATAGATGCTACCTTCAAACATATAATTGTTGCGTCATCATTATATCATGCTCATGTCATCATGCCACCTTGCATTTGAGCATCATATAAAACCCTTTTTGATTTGGTTCTTATCTCATATGCATTATTAATTGTATTTGCCTCTTGATAATGTATTTGGTTATTGATATATTGTTTAATGCCCAAGTTGAGTTGGGGGCATATCTTTTATTAACTCCACCACCTTTCTTTCACCATCTTATAATTCCACCATCCAACTAAATATGAGCTTGGCATTTATTGGTTTTACTTCTAGCTCATGTGGGTTGGGATGGATCCAATTCTACTTCCCACATGCTCTCATCTATGTACCATATTGTTTTCACATCATTGATATATGAGAGCCACTTGGCCACCTTTGCATGCCTTGTGAGTGGGACCCTTTCTCCTAGCTTCCATATGGATTATCATGGAATTATGATCATGTTGGAATAATTTGGGACTATTGATTATCTAGTGGAACATACACACTAGCATGTCCCATTTTATTTCAAACATGGCCATCTCCATCTATTCCACTTGGGACCTTCCTTTTAATTCTTTTTGCTTGGCTTTTATCCCAATTTTGGGAATGCATAATAATAATGCCATGTGATAATATTGTTTTCACAAGAATCAACATGGCAATAAATATTTTGCATGGGCCATGCAAGTACCACCTTTTGTTTGTCATTTGGATTTTATTTGATTTTAAAATGGATCATCTCTATATCTCTCTTTCTACCATTACTTTGGGGCTTGATCTAGTTGATCTTGTTTCCATCAAACATCATCATCACCTCTCCCTCTTTTTGGTCTAGCTTTGGTTTGCTTGTTTGTGCTTGAGCTTGCCAAAAAGGAGAACCATCTCTCTCCCTCATCTAAACCCTAAACCTTACCCCATCATCACCACACCCCATACCCCTCTCACCTAAACCCTAAGTCCTCCACCTCTCTCTCTCTCGGCCTCCCCCTCTCTCTCACCTAGCTTGGCCCCACTTGGCCACCTAACCAAACCCTAGCTGGCCACCTAGCTATCCCCCAACCCTAAACCGAAGCTCCCCTAAACACTAAACCCGAGCCTACCTCCCTCCCCCTCTCTCTCTCCCTGACTGCCCTGCCCCTAGCCCGAGCCTGCCCCTGTCCTTGGCCTCGCCCTCTAGCCCCACCTGGTAGCCACACCCCTGCCCTGCCCTGCCCCGAAGAGCACGTGAGGAAGGAGGGAGAAAAAGGTGGCCGAGACCACCTTTTCCATCTACCCCGCTCCCCCACGGCACCACCTCCCTCTCCCGTCCCTATCCACCCTCTCTGCCTCTCCCAGCTACCCCCAGATCCACCCAGCGGCGCCCTACCCTCTCCCCTCTCTGCTCCATCGCCACCATCTACACCATCGTCTGCACCCTCGGCCTCCACCGCGTCCAGCCGATCCAGCCGAGCAGCACGTCCGTGGAGCGGCCTGGGAGATCAACGGCGCTTCCCTGCTTCACCCTGAGCCCGGCGACGAGGAGGAGACGGACCGGAGCCACCCGAACCAGCGCGAGCCCGACGCAAACCCTAGATCCTCTGGCCGTCTGCCTCGACGCTGATCCTCTGCTCGCCGAACCGATCCACCGCCACCGACAGCCTCGCGGTGAGCTCCTCTCCCTCCCCGACATGGTCCGCCTCGCCTTCACTGTCTAGATCAGCCGGCCCTTCCGTCGAGCGCTCTCTGCGCGCCGCCGCGTGCTTCTGTCTGCAGCCGCCCCGCGCCAAACCAGCCCTATCTAGGCCACGGCCACCTCCCTGTCACCAAGCCCAAGCCACCGCACTGGCTCGCACCTCCCAGCGCGCGCCGCACGTCCCAGGTTTGAACCCCCGCCACGCGCTGTCGCGCACAGATCCGTCCGCGGCGCGGAGAAGAGAAACAGTGGGGTCAGGCGCCCTTTTTGCGCTTACCCCCTGCAGTTTTCTTCGGCTAAACCCGCGCTCCAATCGGTAGCACTTGTCTGTCTCCGTGGCGTTTTGCAAAAAGGCTCCTGGAGTTTTTACTTCTCAACCCGCGCTCCAGCGGAAGCCCCACCTGTCAGCTCCTGGTCCGCTCGCCTCTGCCGCGTGGACCCGCGCGGTCGAAGGCCCACCTGTCATCCGCTAAGGCTAGAAGAGCTCGCGGTGACAGAAGTTTTTCCGCGCGCGTTTGGTCCAGTCAGCAGTGGCCCCACATGTCTGTGACTGTGGCTAGCTAACCCTGAGTATAAAAAGTAATTCAGTCTATCTGTTTAAATTCAAATCTTTTCCAAATTAATTCAAATTCAAATTTATTTCTGTTTTTAAATAACTTTTAAAATATTAATCCAATTAATACAAATAATATATGCTTTCAAATCAGAAAAATATGAGGATTTCAAATATGCCATTCAAAATCTATTCTGAACAATTCAAATCCCAAGTTTATTTAAATTACAATAAAATGCCCTTTTGTCTTAAATAATTAATATCTTTTGTTTTATAACTCCAAATTTAACAAATGATATGTCTAAAATGATTAGCTCGACGAGACCTTTCTGTTTATGCATTCCATGGTTTGATTTGAAGCATGCATCATATAAATATAATGAGTACAGCAACTAATATGGAAATAAAATGGGCCCAAAACTCAATAAAATGCTTTGTTATTGTTTCCACACCTCACCCATGCCATGCTACCTTGATGCCATGCAAATTGTGCATCATTCATCATGGCATGATTTTTTGCTTGATGCATTTTATTCATATGCTTGCGCACTTTATTTATGTTGGCCCTTGTTTGTTTGGTTCTTCTCGAATAGACGCTGAGCAGGGGATATATCAAGAGAACCAGGAGCACTACCCAGATCCTTCTCACGCTTCAACTGAGCTGCCAGGCAAGCACTACCACATGCTTGCATACATATAGTACCTACTGCCTCTATCTTATTCTTGCATCGTTCAGTCGCGATTGCATTAATCTGAATCCCAAGTATTGCATAGCCTTTACTTTTAAACCCCACTGAAGCTTGTTCCTCCATCCCATGAGCCATTACTACAGGAGTTATTTGAGCCATGCGAGTCGTAGAACAGCATGTGTAGGGTTTGTGAGTGTCTGATGGATAACGAGGTACCTAAACAACTTAACCTGAGTAGTAACGGGATAACTAATGAAAGTGGCATCGGTGAGCCTTATTCGCTATTTGGTTTTTCAGGCTCACTTGTGTCCCGTAGGACCCCGAGTACTTGATTCCTGTTCCTTGATTATTCGCGCTATCCACATCCGGGAGGCCTATGGACCCCCCTGAGCCAGAGCTTGATTCATTCTTATTTCTCGGGGCCACAAACTAGTTTGAGGTTTTATTTACGATCCTGTACCTATGCCATGCTTTACTGCTTTATTTAAGATTGTGCGAGGTAATGCACACTGTACTGTTTAGGGCCGTGACCCGTTTTCGCTGTATCGACAAGCCCAGTCACACTTTCGGGTTCCCAGTCGTTTACAGCCGGCTCCACAAACCTTGAGGCCGTCTCGGAGTCAGCTAACTTCGTTGCGGGTAGCTCAATGGGGTGGCCCCCTGAAATATTTCTGAATCCTGTGATCGCTTTGTCGTGACTGTCTCGTTGGTTTTGATTTGGTTTTTCCAAGGCATATCGAGTGTGTGTTGCTATTTGTGCACCCCTGCAGGGTAAAACTTTCTGAAAGCCGTGTCCGCGGTTATGGACGACTTGGAGCACAGTTTCTCGATCATAGACAAGAATAACTAAAGTACCGCTTTTAATTTGACTAAGGACCTGACTAGTAATTAGTGCAACACTCATGGAATGGTTAATAAAACTGCCAACGGATGGGGGGGTTGTTCGTCCGCTTCCTCGTCGGTAAGCGAGGAAGAGGATGGATCTATTAAGATTACCTTTATTACTGTTATAACTGTTGTTATTAATTCACGGACATCCGTCTATCTCTGGTTAGGCGGATGGTTAGCGAGTATCTATAGAATTGCTAGGGTTTATCTTTTGCTGTAATTGCGTCACCCCAGGTTGTGTCCCCTTTAGAGGCATAAAGACTTGCTGAGTACCCCTAGGGTCTCACACGATAAATTATTGGTTCAGATGAACAGGTACACTCGCAAGATGGATACTGGGTGGAAGAGACGGACGATGTGGGCAACGATCATTCGGTGTAGAGATTCCGGGAACGGGGATCCGTGAGCACTGTGGGCGGGATCTGCTTATTTATGGGGCATCTTATGCCGATTTGCTTCTTATCCGTACTCGGATTTGGTCTTCCGCTTCCGCTTGATACTCTGTTGATTGATGTATGAAGAGATATCCTAAACTATTATATCTAGCTAGGATATTTGGATCTTGCCGTATGGCGTTGCTATATTACCTTTCTTTTTAGATGGAATGGCTCTGATGTACTCTTGTATGGTGGCTTGCATACATACTCATTTGTGTATGTAGTTGATCCCTTCGCCTGCCGATTACGCCGCCCGTTCTTGTCCCGATGTTTAGAAATGGTTGGGACGGCCGAAAGGTCTACCTGTGAGTGGCATTTGGGCCCCACCGTACTATTTCAACCATTTCTGAGCATCCAGGCTTGTAACTAGGAGCGTAATTCACCGAGGTAGTTACAATTGGTATCAGAGCCATCCCGCCCTTCAGGGTCTCAGCCAAATGGTCGTTGTCTGTCTAGCAAATATTTTTTGGTAGTTATGTATACTAGGGAAAAACAAAACGTGAGAGTAGGACTGCTTCCACTTTTCGTCTTACCCACCCACCACCCTTTTCTGGTAAGGAAGTGAAACGTTTTCAATCCTCTTCTTAAAATTCAAACTAGGATTCATGTGTTCTGGGTTTCCGTAGTACCATAGAAAGTGTGAGTGTGTGTGTGTGTGTAATTCCTTGTCTATCTGTTGCATCCAACTTGTTATCTTATCTGCCTTTGGTTATCAACTGTCGGTACATTCCATACCGTCAGGTTTTTGAAAACCGGCGCGATCTATCTGACTCCTTGTTGACCAGAGCCATCTTCTTAAAGGGTGCCCTTCCTTCTAGCAACTCCGCTTTCTGTGCAAAATCACTTATCAGGTAGAGAGGTAGAGTCGCTAATCTTGATTCGTTATCTGATTTTGCGCATCTATCGGTATTTTAATGCCGAAAATTGCGGAAAATTTTTCTTTGATCCATCTGTGTTTCCACACTCCTTTTCAGTCGTGTGTGAAACATTATCTATCTCTCTTTTATCAGCATGTCCATGCTAACTCATTCTTTTGTCACCGGTGCTTAATCTTGGAGTTTCTTTTCATCTCCTTTTCTCTTGGGCTAATTACATAACATGTGTCGATCCGATGCGGGTGATTGTAATTTGGTTCTCGGCAAAGCTATATTCCACTCATGATAGTGTTGATTGGAATATGGAAAATGCTACCACTCCGGATTGCCAAAGATACTCCTGTGATTTTGGGTACACCGTGATCCTATCTATGCTTATTCAAGCATCCTTGGAAATCCGGAGTTTCTCAAGGCACTACGGCGGTCTATCATCTGTTCATCATGCTGCACCTCTCTTGGAACTCCATATCTGCACATCTTTTTCGTCTCTGATAGCTCATACCATAAGCAAAGCTATATCATCTTTTCTTTATCCAAGATCTCCTTATGTTTGTAACCGGTGAACCGATCGATAATGTGAATCAGGTGACATCTCTTTTTCTTCCGAAGGACCAGATAATCTATTCTTCCAGTGCATCTCCTTCAACACGAACCCGTGCTCTTAATATTGATCTTTCTAAGAATGTTGAGCTCAGAAAGTGTTTCGAGCATTCGTTCGTTTCTCTCATCGCTTGAACTTGGTATTCTGGGAATATCCTGTTAATCCATGGCGGTATATGTTGATAATATGCTTGCCTACTTGATATCAATGGAAGGACATGGAAGATCATCTGTGTCTCTTTCTCTCAAGCTTCGTGAGCACTGCCTGTGTGCAAAGTCTCAAAGTGAGAATTCTGACTTTTGAAGTCATCTATCTCGGCCATGTCCTTCTGCTAAATAGATCGCTTCAATTCTGGAATCAGCAAGTCCATTGCTAATTCCATCCTCCATCTTCAACCAATCTAGAGTGTTCTTTGTTGGCAAGTTATCATCGTCGATCCGCTAAAGTTTTTCCTCAAGACTGCTAAATCTATCTCAATCGTTTCAAGAACAACATGGAGTTCTTTCACCTCTATCTCGTTAAGCGATCTTTTGAACCCTCTCGTTCTATCATCTATGCTCAATCCACCGGAGGCCATGAAGACCTTCCAGATCTTGTATTCCTTCTGTTCAAGTGGTGCTATCTTTTTCTTTATCTGTGGAATCTTGCAGTTGGTCTCCGTAACCTTCCTTCATATCTTTCCGGTGGCTTGGTACTTCAGACATGACGACAACATCATCATCTTTATCTATCTATGAACCCGGCAAATCGTTTGTGTCTATCCTTGTTCTCTAACGGAGTTCCATGAGCTCTTCTTATCAATACCTTCAGTCTGTTTCGGTAGTTGGGTTGCATGGTTTTCTTATTCATGTGCGGAGTAATGCTTTGAGTGCGGGATGGAGTAGCTACCATACCACTACTCTTATCATTCGCTCTTGTACATTGAATTGGTAAATTAATGTGATTTCACTCATTCCGCGGAAGTTAGAAGTGGCCTTTATCCCTCGATACTTTTACTTCCGTCCTTGTTTTCCGGAGTGCTCTCTCGAAGAAAGTAATCTATAATCTCTTGTTGGTGATCTCGTCTTATCCTACACGGAGCAAAATCTTCAATTATCTGGTGGAAACAAACGCAAACTCTTTTCTATCCTCGCCTTGCTACCGGTACTCTACATCCCCAAACAAGATGGAAGCAAGCTATATCTCTCTTTGTTTCATCAATTCCTTTCGGTGGTAAAGCCATTTATGGTTGATGCCATTAATCGCAAATCTATTCCACCATGATCTGGCTTCACATCCGTATCTGGAAGTTATATCTGCGCACCTCAATTGCGTGATCCTTTGGTTCTTACCGGTGCAACAAGAATCTAATCCGGCGATGTCTAGCTAAATCTTTCTGTTCATATCAAGGGACTCTATTGTTTGAAGGCAATATTGTTCCGAAATTCATTTCAAAAATCCGAGAGAGAATACGATGCTATTGTCATAGTGCATCAAAACCTCTCCAATCTAGCTATTTTCTTCCGGCGAGACAAAGATTCATCCTCTCTACTATCAGTAAATCTTTAATCGTAACGGTGTGTCCTCTCTTTATCCATGACGCATCATCTTGTCCTTTCTTTCACAAGTGGTTCTATTCTTTTATCATGTTCTTGAGAAAACCGGAGCTATGTCCATCCTATCCTTCTTGTCTCACGACAATCCTTCAACTCTTGTAACCCGTTGGTTCTCAAGCAAAACGCAAGACTCGCAACAAGTCTAGCAAGTTTTGCAAGGTGTAGTGGTCGCACCATTCAGTTCTTCACCATCTTGGGAACATGATGGTCACCTTCGTTCCGAACACCCGCCTCTCCTGGTGTTGTTTTTCTTTTTCCTAGGAATCTCGGGGCGAGATTCTTGTTTAGTGGGGGAGAGTTGTAGCATCCCAATTGTCTAACAATTGCAATGCTACTAGCCTAGTCTATATAGATGCTACCTTCAAACATCTAATTGTTGCATCATCATTATATCATGCTCATGTCATCATGCCACCTTGCATTTGAGCATCATATAAAACCCTTTTTGATTTGGTTCTTATCTCATATGCATTATTAATTGTATTTGCCTCTTGATAATGTATTTGGTTATTGATATATTGTTTAATGCCCAAGTTGAGTTGGGGGCATATCTTTTATTAACTCCACCACCTTTCTTTCACCATCTTATAATTCCACCATCCAACTAAATATGAGCTTGGCATTTATTGGTTTTACTTCTAGCTCATGTGGGTTGGGATGGATCCAATTCTACTTCCCACATGCTCTAATCTATGTACCATATTGTTTTCACATCATTGATATATGAGAGCCACTTGGCCACCTTTGCATGCCTTGTGAGTGGGACCCTTTCTCCTAGCTTCCATATGGATTATCATGGAATTATGCTCATGTTGGAATAATTTGGGACTATTGATTATCTAGTGGAACATACACACTAGCATGTCCCATTTTATTTCAAACATGGCCATCTCCATCTATTCCACTTGGGACCTTCCTTTTAATTCTTTTTGCTTGGCTTTTATCCCAATTTTGGGAATGCATAATAATAATGCCATGTGATAATATTGTTTTCACAAGAATCAACATGGCAATAAATATTTTGCATGGGTCATGCAAGTACCACCTTTTGTTTGTCATTTGGATTTTATTTGATTTTAAAATGGATCATCTCTATATCTCTCTTTCTACCATTCCTTTGGGGCTTGATCTAGTTGATCTTGTTTCCATCAAACATCATCATCACCTCTCCCTATTTTTGGTCTAGCTTTGGTTTGCTTGTTTGTGCTTGAGCTTGCCAAAAAGGAGAACCATCTCTCTCCCTCATCTAAACCCTAAACCTTACCCCATCATCACCACACCCCATACCCCTCTCACCTAAACCCTAAGTCCTCCACCTCTCTCTCTCTCGGCCTCCCCCTCTCTCTCACCTAGCTTGGCCCCACTTGGCCACCTAACCAAACCCTAGCTGGCCACCTAGCTATCCCCCAACCCTAGTACCAACCCTAAACCGAAGCTCCCCTAAACACTAAACCCGAGCCTACCTCCCTCCCTCTCTCTCTCTCCCTGCCTGCCCTGCCCCTAGCCCGAGCCTGCCCCTGTCCTTGGCCTCGCCCTCTGGCCCCACCTGGTAGCCACACCCCTGCCCTGCCCTGCCCCGAAGAGCACGTGAGGAAGGAGGGAGAAAAAGGTGGCCGAGACCACCTTTTCCATCTACCCCGCTCCCCCACGGCACCACCTCCCTCTCCCGTCCCTATCCACCCTCTCTGCCTCTCCCAGCTACCCCCAGATCCACCCAGCGGCGCCCTACCCTCTCCCCTCTCTGCTCCATCGCCACCGTCTACACCATCGTCTGCACCCTCGGCCTCCACCGCGTCCAGCCGATCCAGCCGAGCAGCACGTCCGTGGAGCGGCCTAGGAGATCAACGGCGCTTCCCTGCTTCACCCTGAGCCCGGCGACGAGGAGGAGACGGACCGGAGCCACCCGAACCAGCGCGAGCCCGACGCAAACCCTAGATCCTCTGGCCGTCTGCCTCGACGCTCATCCTCTGCTCGCCGAACCGATCCACCACCACCGACAGCCTCGCGGTGAGCTCCTCTCCCTCCCCGACATGGTCCGCCTCGCCTTCACCGTCTAGATCAGCCGGCCCTTCCGTCGAGCGCTCTCTGCGTGCCGCCGCGTGCTTCTGTCTGCAGCCGCCCCGCGCCAAACCAGCCCTATCTAGGCCACGGCCACCTCCCTGTCACCAAGCCCAAGCCACCGCACTGGCTCGCACCTCCCAGCGCGCGCCGCACGTCCCAGGTTCGAACCCCCGCCACGCGCTGTCGCGCACAGATCCGTCCGCGGCGCGGAGAAGAGAAACAGTGGGGTCAGGCGCCCTTTTTGCGCTTACCCCCTGCAGTTTTCTTCGGCTAAACCCGCGCTCCAATCGGTCCCACTTGTCTGTCTCCGTGGCGTTTTGCAAAAAGGCTCCTGGAGTTTTTACTTCTCAACCCGCGCTCCAGCGGAAGCCCCACCTGTCAGCTCCTGGTCCGCTCGCCTCTGCCGCGTGGACCCGCGCGGTCGAAGGCCCACCTGTCATCCGCTAAGGCTAGAAGAGCTCGCGGTGACAGAAGTTTTCCGCGCGCGTTTGGTCCAGTCAGCAGTGGCCCCACATGTCTGTGACTGTGGCTAGCTAACCCTGAGTATAAAAAGTAATTCAGTCTATCTGTTTAAATTCAAATCTTTTCCAAATTAATTCAAATTCAAATTTATTTCTGTTTTTAAATAACTTTTAAAATATTAATCCAATTAATACAAATAATATATGCTTTCAAATCAGAAAAATATGAGGATTGAAAATATGCCATTCAAAATCTATTCTGAACAATTAAAATCCCAAGTTTATTTAAATTACAATAAAATGCCCTTTTGTCTTAAATAATTAATATCTTTTGTTTTATAACTCCAAATTTAACAAATGATATGTCTAAAATGATTAGCTCGACGAGACCTTTCTGTTTATGCATTCCATGGTTTGATTTGAAGCATGCATCATATAAATATAATGAGTACAGCAACTAATATGGAAATAAAATGGGCCCAAAACTCAATAAAATGCTTTGTTATTGTTTCCACACCTCACCCATGCCATGCTACCTTGATGCCATGCAAATTGTGCATCATTCATCATGGCATGATTGTTTGCTCGATGCATTTTATTCATATGCTTGCGCACTTTATTTATGTTGGCCCTTGTTTGTTTGGTTCTTCTCGAATAGACGCTGAGCAGGGGATATATCAAGAGAACCAGGAGCACTACCCAGATCCTTCTCACGCTTCAACTGAGCTGCCAGGCAAGCACTACCACATGCTTGCATACATATAGTACCTACTGCCTCTATCTTATTCTTGCATCATTGAGTCGCGATTGCATTAATCTGAATCCCAAGTATTGCATAGCCTTTACTTTTAAACCCCACCGAAGCTTGTTCCTCCATCCCATGGGCCATTACTACAGGAGTTGTTTGAGCCATGCGAGTCGTAGAACAGCATGTGTAGGGTTTGTGAGTGTCTGATGGATAACGAGGTACCTAAACAACTTAACCTGAGTAGTAACGGGATAACTAATGAAAGTGGCATCGGTGAGCCTTATTTGCTATTTGGTTTTTCAGGCTCACTTGTGTCCCGTAGGACCCCGAGTACTTGATTCCTGTTCCTTGATTATTCGCGCTATCCACATCCGGGAGGCCTATGGACCCCCCTGAGCCAGATCTTGATTCATTCTTATTTCTCGGGGCCATAAACTAGTTTGAGGTTTTATTTACGATCATGTACCTATGCCATGCTTTACTGCTTTATTTAAGATTGTGCGAGGTAATGCACACTGTACTGTTTAGGGCCGTGACCCGTTTTCGCTGTATCGACAAGCCCAGTCACACTTTCGGGTTCCCAGTCGTTTACAGCCGGCTCCACAAACCTTGAGGCCGTCTCGGAGTCAGCTAACTTCGTTGCGGGTAGCTCAATGGGGTGGCCCCCTGAAATATTTCTGAATCCTGTGATCGCTTTGTCGTGACTGTCTCGTTGGTTTTGATTTGGTTTTTCCGAGGCATATCGAGTGTGTGTTGCTATTTGTGCACCCCTGCAGGGTAAAACTTTCTGAAAGCCGTGTCCGCGGTTATGGACGACTTGGAGCACAGTTTCTCGATCATAGACAAGAATAACTAAAGTACCGCTTTTAATTTGACTAAGGACCTGACTAGTAATTAGTGCAACACTCATGGAATGGTTAATAAAACTGCCAACGGATGGGGGGGTTGTTTGTCCGCTTCCTCGTCGGTAAGCGAGGAAGAGGATGGATCTGTTAAGATTACCTTTATTACTGTTATAACTGTTGTTATTAATTCACGGACATCCGTCTATCTCTGGTTAGGCGGATGGTTAGCGAGTATCTATAGAATTGCTAGGGTTTATCTTTTGCTGTAATTGCGTCACCCCAGGTTGTGTCCCCTTTAGAGGCATAAAGACTTGCTGAGTACCCCTAGGGTCTCACACGATAAATTATTGGTTCAGATGAACAGGTACACTCGCAAGATGGATACTGGGTGGAAGAGACGGACGATGTGGGCAACGATCATTCGGTGTAGAGATTACGGGAACGGGGATCCGTGAGCACTGTGGGCGGGATCTGCTTATTTATGGGGCATCTTATGCCGATTTGCTTCTTATCCGTACTCGGATTTGGTCTTCCGCTTCCGCTTGATACTCTGTTGATTGATGTATGAGGAGATATCCTAAACTATTATATCTAGCTAGGATATTTGGATCTTGCCGTATGGCGTTGCTATATTTCCTTTCTTTTTAGATGGAATGGCTCTGATGTACTCTTGTATGGTGGCTTGCATACATACTCATTTGTGTATGTAGTTGATCCCTTCGCCTGCCGATTACGCCGCCCGTTCTTGTCCCGATGTTTAGAAATGGTTGGGACGGCCAAAAGGTCTACCTGTGAGTGGCATTTGGGCCCCACCGTACTATTTCAACCATTTCTGAGCATCCAGGCTTGTAACTAGGAGCGTAATTCACCGAGGTAGTTACAGTCATTGGTCTTGCGATGCTCGAAAATCCTTCTACGAACTTGTGATAATATCCTGCTAATCCGAGAAATGCACGGACTTGGGTTTGAATGGTTAGGGCTTTCCATTCTTCAACATCCTTAATCTTGGCGGGATCGACATCAACTCCTCCAGTCGACACGATATGTCCCAGGAATCCTACTTCCTTCAACCAGAACTCACATTTGCTAAACTTGGCATACAACTGATGTTCTCTAAGGGTTTCAAAGCTAGTTCCCAGGTGTAGCTCATGGTATTCTTCTGACTTGGAATAGATCATAATATCGTCGATAAGAACAACAACAAACTTATCCAGGAATTTCATAAAAATCTTATTCATGAGATTCATGAAATAAGCGAGGGCATTAGTTAATCCAAAAGACATGACATTGTACTCATACAATCCATATCTGGTGGTAAAGGCAGTCTTTGGAATATCCGTTGCACAAATCTTGAGTTGATGATAACCAGTTCTAAGATCAATCTTAGAAAACACTCTGGCACCAGTCAACTGGTCAAACAGATCCTCTATCTTCGACAGTGGGTACTTGTTCTTGATGGTGACATCATTTAGCTTCCGGTAATCTGTGCACAAACGGTTACCTCCATCTTTATTATCCACAAACAAAAC
Organism: Avena sativa; assembly: GCA_916181665.1. Lineage (NCBI taxonomy): Eukaryota > Viridiplantae > Streptophyta > Magnoliopsida > Poales > Poaceae > Avena > Avena sativa. The sequence goes on along the minus strand of OV702289.1, from coordinate 418,306,570 downwards.
AGGTGATCTCCATGGTGACGCACTTCGTTGAATAAGACCTTTCTCCAGCATAGCATCAAGTTGCTTCTTCACCTCCACTAATTCCGACGGGTTCATGTTATAAGGTCTCTGAGCTATGGGTCCAGTTCCAGGAATTTGTTCAATGATGAACTCGATATCCCGATCTAGGGGCATACCGGGCAATTCATCTGGGAACACGTCGGGGTATTCATAGACTACTCTGACTTGGTCTAGGGTTGGTTGGGCTAGACTCTTGTTGCATTGAATTGATGGGGCAACGTCTCAGATACATGCTCTGTTGATACTCCAGTGCTACTGGTCATGGTTATGGCTTTCTTGGCACAGTCGATTAATCCTTTATGTTTTGACATCCAATCCATTCCTAGTACTACTTCCAAACATTTGGTTCCAAGTACTATTAGATTAGCATAAAAATCTATTCCATGGATTCTGATAGGTACCGCCTTGCAAATATTTCTAGCTTTGGTGGTTGAACCAGGTATTTGATATCATAACATGCTTCAATTTTGTTGGTTGAATCTTACTGGTGCATGAAAATTCTTCTGTAACAAACGACTGCGATGCTCCAGAACCAAACAACACTCTTGCAAGTACTGAGTTAACAGAAAACATACTCAGCATGACATCTGGCGCTTCCTGAGCTTCTTCAGCATTCATGTGGAACAGACGGCCGTTGCGGTTGAGCGAGTTCCCTGGGGCAAATCTCCTTCCAGGCTGAACACGACGTTGCTGCTGAGCGGGTGCATTCACATTGGTGGCTGCTGCAAGCTTCTTGGGGGCACTCGTTGGAGTAGTGACCCTTGACTCCGCATTCAAAGCAAGTAATCTGGACTTGTCTTTTCCTGCGATAGGCACAACATTGCTTCCAATCCTTGGGGTAGTATTGTTGTTGTTGTTGGACTTGGGCGGTGCACGGTTGAAGTTATTGGAGTTGCCGGGGTGGTTGTTGTTTTTTCCTCCAGACCTCGGGTTTCCTCCGCTACGATTGGGATAGCTTGGACGGGACATAGGGGGTCTGTTGTTTCTTGGGGCATATCCTACAGAAGGGTTGGGGCGATACTTCTGTGTATTGTGGGATCTAGGCTGGTGCATCATCCTGCGCTTGCGATTGTCATTGGCTTGGTTTATCTTCCCTTCCATCTGAATGGCAGAGTCCACTAAAGCTTCAATATCATCAAAGGGAATGTTGACTAGCACGGTTTTCATCTCATCATGTAGTCCATTCAGGAATCTCTCTTTCTTCTTTGCTTCGGTGTTAATCTCATCAGAGGCATATCTAGCTAGTGACAGTAATTTGTCATGGTATTCCACCATAGTCATTCTTCCTTGTTTCAATTCTCTGAACTCATCCCTCATCCTCTTAATCAAACCCGGGGGCACATGAGTCATGCTGAACTTGATTTTGAACTCATCCCAAGTCATCATCTGACCTCCGTTCATGGTACGGATGCTATTCCACCAAGCTCTTACATCACCTGCCAGATAATGGGTGGCAAACAGTACTTTTTCATTGGCTTCAACTCCTGTGACCTCTAAGTTGTTCTCCATGGTTGGCAGCCAGTCATTAGCATCTAAGGGATCTTCAGACTTACTAAAGATAGGTGGGTTGGTATTCTGAAATTTCTTGAGCTTCGATCCATGGTTATCCTGGTTTCCGTGGCCTTGATTATTGTGGGCCATCTGAGCTATCTATTGGAGAGTGGCTAAGTTGGCTTGGCGTTCGGCTCTACTAGCTTCACAGTCAGAAACTAGCATTTGCAGAATCTGCAGCATTGGATCCTGAGATGAACTGCTTCCTCCAGGATTTCCGTGAGTCATCTGAAGATTGAGATAGATAATGAGATAAGAGGGAAATCTCTAAGGTTCATGGTTTTGTTTAAAAAGCTTTAACTTTGAGTTTGAATCAGGTTTTGTAAACTAACAACTTCCTCTCATTCATTCATTCATTCATAGCACACAATACAAACACACACCACAACACAAATAGAAAACAAATAGTTTTAAGAACCATTCTGTGAAACTACGATACAGTGGGACCGGGTACAACTCATTCCTACGGTAGTGCTCAAGTGCATCTAATCATCATCAATGAAGTCGGAATCATCATCATCAGTGTGGAACTCCATGGCATCGTCTTCCAGGTAGTCATCATCATCACTGAGGTACGAGTAGAGATCTCCACAAATATCTTCACCTTCCTCCTCCTTCGCTTCAAGGTAGACCTCCTGTTCACGGATGGTCTTCTCGAGAGTGGCCACCTTCTTGCAAAGACGATCGATGATGCGATCCTTCTTGTCATGTTGACGACGAAGTGATTGGTGCTCCTTGGTGAGGATGGCAAGGGTCTGGTCCTTCTTGACTGCAATGGCATGGTTGTGGTTGGCGTAGGCACGAGCGTTGTCCAAATCCTGCTGTTTATCATACAACATGAAGTCGAGATTATCCACTTGGTGCTTCAGCTCCTGGTGTCCTGGCATCTCCAAGGGCATTCCCATAGAATCATGCCTTGCGTAGTGAGCAAAGCGAGTCCCCTGTATCTGGTTGATGTTTTGTCCACACAGACGGGCAAGAGCTTCTTGCATAGCCCTGGCTAATCCATCTAGCCCCTTATTCTCCCGAACGCTGAATTGGATCTTCTCTGAGGTGGGTGCTTCCATCTTGCCTCTGAGATCTGCAATTATCAGCCATTGTAGTTCTCCTCCTTGATGATCATTGAGTTGGGCCCCAAAGAATTCCGGGTGCGGGCGCTCAAGATACTCTGCGAGTGCATCGAGATCCCTGTCAAAGATCAGGTGACCTCCGTTGCCTAGCTGGTAGAACTTGCTATACTTTACCTCCATCTATAAGAATTTAGAGTGAGCAAGTTAGTGGTGCGATCAAGTGTGTCAAATTTTATGTAGGATTGCAAGAACTTTTGAGGAATATGATTTTTTTTGAAAGAATTTCAAGGATAAGAGTGGGAATAGGTTTTCATAAATATTCACTTCTTTTGTTTTGAAACTAAGTTTTTGTTCAGACGTCCATTCTAACTAGGGTCTCCTATGGTCAGGATGGCTCTGATACCAACTTGTCAACACCCGGATTTTTAATCCCAAATGCCTGTTATGCCATATCTCGCAATCCCAGGATTACCATTTTTGCGAGACATAACAGAATTGGTACCACAGTACATCATCCATTACAAACCATAATAAAGGTCTTACAAATAAAGGATCTCATGACCCAGTCTTAATACAATCAAAGCAGCGGAATGTAAACGTAGTAGGGGCTCCATCTTCAGAGTCACAGGCAATGCTGACGATGGGAGATGATCCTAGTTGTCATAGACTTCCTGTTGTCCATATTCCTGGTAGTCCTCCTCATAGTCTGGCCACGGGAATAGCCAGGGACAAATCCACGAGTACTGTTTAAGTACTCAGAAACTATCACTAACAAGTAAGGTAGTTCTAGTATGAATCTTAATCTCTAGGTTGCTTTGCAAAAAGCCAGGTTTATTTCATACTGAGTTTAGAAGTAAAGAACACTAATTTAATTTTCTACATCACCTAAGTGGGAAACTAGTTTTCATGTCCACAACCCTGTTGTGGTCAAGTCAAATTCATAGTTCAATTCATAAAACATCTAACAACAGAACAGTATGGCCACTCTAACTGTCCATGACCACGGATGCGGCTATTCGAATAGTTTGACACTCTGCAGAGGTGGTACACTTTCACCACAAAATTCGATACATCCGTCAGGGATAACCCTGAATCATAATACTTAGTATACGGATAATCAATCCTAACCTTTCAATTACACACTCTAGTATAGGCACCTTCCCTATGAGCTTGGCCTCCCAGCCATGGCCATCTGCCATCCTGGGCACTGCATAGGTGGACATTCACATTCACGAGTAGCCTCAGCTCAACCTCTTTCCGCGAGGGAACCCATACTAAGGCATATAAATTTCCAATTAAGCCCTATCCAATTCGGGTATTGTGGTTGTACGGTAAAATTGGAATGGTATCGCATCCGAACCCAACCATCAGTTTTTATAAAGGGCTAAGGCTCATGCCTCAACATTGTCATCATCAAATCCTTTTGTGTTCATAACACATGTCAAAACATTTCAACAGAATGAACCATCATTCCAAGGTTTTTATAATCATTTTCACCAAGTATTCCCATCTAAAGTGATCAACTTTTATGCTTAGCACTAGCCACTAAAGTTGAGGGTTTTCACTAATGAGGGGTGCTAATCAAGTGTAACTATCCAACTCTAATTTTATTCTTTTGATGGCATCGGAGTATAACTACTTAGGCCTAGTTTTATACTCTTTATGGTATCTATCCAATTTTTCCAAAACTTCCAAAGCATTAACTAAAAGTAAAGAACTTTGGTAAAAGTAAAAGAGTAAAGCTTGCAAGTAAAACTTGGGATTGGTATAATCAAGGTTGCATAACCAAGCATGCCTAATGCATCTTGCATAGGTTATCAAGTGTGCAAGTATTAGCTTGCATAGTTCTAGCTTGCAATTATTGATGGCTTTCATAGTTAATAAACTTGCAAGTGTTAGCTTGCCTTCAGTAGTGCAGTGGTTGAAGTTCTCTTCTTCTTCTTCGTAGTACTCCTCCTCCTCGTATCCCAGGTCGGTACTATCGTGTATAAATGAATACGAGGTACACAATCACCAAACAATACTTAACTACTTCTATTTAGCACACAAAGGCTCACACTAGATGATCTAGCATCATCACAAACAACACATGAAATAAAGACCTAATTTTATTTACCTTATTTTAGAAAAGTAATTTCTACTCATTGAAAATACTTAAGATTTAATATTCTCCAATTAAAATATGGGATCATGTTGACACATGTCATCACCACATATTCTAATACTTGGGAATGTGATTTAAAGTGTTGGTCATATTTTATAAAGTTTAAGATTACTATTTAATACAATTAAAGTGACTAGAAATTCCTATATAGCATTCTTTTAGTACTAGTCTAATGTCACTTCATGTAAACCTAAATATTTTTATATATTCAGATAGATCTTGTCAAATGTGATTTTTGAGAGTTGGAACCAACTCAAAAGCATTTATGGCTGATTTTTGAAAAATGTTTGAAGTGGCAAAAGCCTCTGTCTTGTTATTTTTGGTATAGGTGATTTATAATTTCAAATGGTTTGAATCCAACGGGCTTGGATAGATAATTTGAATACCTCTCTAACAAAATTCGAATCATACAATTTGGTTCAGTGAATCTCTTTGAATTGATTTTTGAATCTGCTGACAGAATCTAGATTTAACTAAAATGGAAAAAGTTTATTTGAATCTACGGACTCTAAGCGGGAAAGTAAACGGGCCATCCCAACTGCACTACACTGGCGCAGTGGGTTGCTGATAGGGGTGTCCCACTAGTCAGTGGCTCATTTAATCCGAAACGGTATCTTTTAATCTGGACCGTGTGATTAGACTAGGATCTAACGGCTGACGTGCATCATCTATGACAAACAGCTCCGGCGAGACTGAACCCTAACGGCGACGGTGGGGGTACGTGGGGGCTCACCTGGGCTCCAGCTAGGGTCTCCGATGGGGGCGAACGATGTTGTAGACGACGACAGGTCGAATGGTGGTCGCGGCTGCTCCTAGGGCGGCTTTTAGCTCCAGTTCCTCTTCTCCTCTGCAGCGGCGGACTCCGGCTAAATTCCGGTGATGTGGTGCTCGCCTTGCTCCGGGGAGAGGTTTGGGAGGTGTCTGAGACAGTGGGGAGTGGAATGGTGTGGTGAATTGGAGCATGGGTGGCCTCTATTTATACACCGGCGAGAGGGACAGAGCGGGATGGCTTGGTCTTGTCGGTGACGTTGATACATGGGCTATAGGCATGGCTACGGGTAGGGGTCGACACGGTGCTTCAGGGCGGTCGTCGTGCGAGTGATGGCACGGAAAGGGGCGGTCGAGAACGGTCGGGAACGGTCGGTTCTCCACACGGAAATAGCGGCGTTCGATACGGTGCACAGTGGCTACGATCCACGTGGCAGCGAACGAGCATGTCTGGGGGGTAGCTAGGGTCACGGCGAGTATGGGGACGAGCAAAGAGGGCGAGGCGCAGCATGTGTGAGCATGTCGGCTGTGGCGCTCTAGCATGCTCTCGGCATGGATGGCAGAGAAATGGGCACGGCGCTTGTGGGTGGTCCTGGTTTACCTGCGGTCGAGGGATGGACAAAGGGTGGCGGTGGACGGTTGCCAATCTCCTGGACATCATGGGAGAGGGCGGCACTGGCTGTGGCAAGTGGTCCTTGGTCGACCAGCGCGGCGAGCTCGGGCGGCGCGACACTGGCACGAATGGCAGAGGGGGAAGCTGTCCACTGCGCTGCTAGACACTAGGGAGACCAGGGGAGTGAAATGAGGGGCTAGTGGCAAGTGATCACTAGTCAAAACAGTAGAAGTTAGGCCAGTGTTTTCTGTGTCTGCCAGGTGCTTGACCAAATGGCTGCATGAACACAATATTTGAATTTTTGGCTAAATTTTGGTTAGGGTGTTTGTCACATGCTTGAGTGTCTATGGTTGCTTGGGTTTGCCAAGGTGAATTGATTTGAGTGATTTTTGCAAAATGGTGATCTCTGCATATGAACTTGATTCAATTTTGCAATGTCCTTTAAATAGATTTGGAATTGGTTTCTATTGGTTTGTAAAGTGGGCTTGGGTTCACTTTTACTTGGTCTATAAAGGGGTGAAAAGAATTGAGAAAGTTTCTATTATAAATCTTTTACTAGGAACACTCAAAGTGGTCTAGTGGTTAACTTTGGTCAAAATGACCATTTGATCATATGATTCATATTTGAATTTCTTTTCTTTTGAATTTGTTTGTAATTGGCCTAGATGATGTAGTATTCATCTTTAAACCATTCTTTATCATTTGTAGCAATCAAACATGGCAATGCACTCATTCATATACTAATGCATTTCACACATACACTCATATTAGATTTAATAATAAAAGTTTTTGTTAATCCTAAACTTGGGTAATTAGAACTTGATAATATTGATTAATATTTTGGGGGTGTTACAATGTCAGAAATAATGTTAAGAGGGCTAATCAAAAAATTGTGCTATGTGCATCATTTGTACCCAAAAGTAATTGTAATTTCTTGCAACTATACTATCATGATTATCTGGAGTTCCCTGCAATTTCGACTCCAATTGTTGGAGGTTTGTGAAATTTCCTCCCTCCTCTTGTTTCGAGGAAGCTCTATGACCCTATGTTCAACAAAAAAAATGGTGAAAGACAAAAAAAGAGGAAGACCATCTCTCAGGGCTCGTTTGATTTGCAGGATTCCCAAAACATAGAAATAAGAAACTACAGGAATTTGGATCAAGTATGTGTTTGAATCACAGGGAAAGCAAATCAATTCTAACATGAGGTTGGAGTAGATGGAAATTTTCCTAAAAAATAGAGGGCAAAGGAATACTTTGAAAGAATCTCAATTCCCGTGTTTTTCCTATTCCTGTATTTTTTGTATCTTGTGTTCCAAACAGCACATAATTTCTATATATTGGAATCATTAGAATAAAAAAACCAGCATAGGATTATTTCCTAAGGGACAAAATCCTTCACAAATCCTTTGAATTTTATTTGAATCAAAGAAGGAATAAAAATAGATTTCCTCTTAAAAAAAGAACTCCACCTCTTGGACAATTCAGCGTGACGAGAGTAGCTACTACAGTATATGTCTAGTACTAGCTGTAGGACCCATCATAGCACGTTATTACTAGTATGCATTAGTCTTTGCAGGTGTCTCAAAGGAAACAAAATAAAACTCTGTAGGTAATAAATGACCATGGAAATTTTCCAGATAGACAATCTTTTGCTTGTTCATTTTGATCTGGGCGACAGCCGGAGGCTAGAGAAGTAATAACTGCGTCATGTCTTGAACCATCGAGCTGGAGTAGAAATTTGGATATCCAAACCTAAATTGTCCTCTCAAACCAATGCTCGTTGCATGCAGCTTGACCAAACAGACTTACTACTACTACCATATACATACTAGTACAGTAATGTCACACAGAGAGTTTCACATTCATCTTATAGCACCAAAAGCAGAAGTTGTGTCAATATAGTACTATAGTAGTCACATCCAGGTTGCCTTACAGGATAAAAAACTAGTATGATGAGCGTCTAAGCTTTAGCTAAAAGTCAACATCTTCTAGGTTTGACGAAGTTTATACAAAAAAATATAAATATCTAAAATATCAAATGGACATTTTGAGAAACTATACTTTCTGGTGAATCTACTGATAATGATTTGGTATTGTGAATGTTTATATTTTTATGTATAAATTTGGTCAAACTTAAAATGTGCTGACTTTTGACTAAAGGTTAGGCGCCTTACATTTTGGGATGGAGGGAGTATTTATGTACTCCTATTTACGTATACTAGTACTCAGGAACAGCATGATCGTGTGCTCCACTAGTGCGTCTCCGCACATAGGGTAATCCAGTACTACTAGTATGAAGTAGATCACAACCACATGCTCGCGTGCTTATTATGCATTGTTCATGCCCTAGTCGTGGGCATGTGCCATAACAGTGAACAATTTGTGCAAAATCGAATACTCATAAATAATTACTCCCTCTATCGTAAAATAGCAGTAACTAACTTGGCTTTGTCTAGATACGCATGTTTCTCACCGCATTTTAGTACTTAGATACTCCCTCATTTAGAAATTAAAAAGCATATTAGGCTTTGCCAGAGTCAATATTTATAAAGTTTGACCAACTATATGTATAAACATACTAATTTATATAATGTCAAATGCATATCATATGAAAACATGGTTCATGATGATTCTGATAACATTGAGTTGATGTCATAGATGTCCATATTATTTTCTAGATATTTAGTCAAAGTTTATTATGTTTGACTTTGACAAAAACTAATGCGTGTCCTAATTTGGGAAGGAGGGAGTACATGTGAAGTCAGTTAATTTGGGATGGATGGAGTACTAGTCCGTACTAGTAGTAGTCGAAGTAACATAGTATTGAGTAGTAAGCAGTAAAACTCAGTTTATAGCCAAATACAACCTTCTTAATCCCAAAGAGACCATGGCTCTGACTACTAGTAATTAATACATCATTCGATTCATGTTAGGACCATTAGATGAGAGGATGAAGGTCAATTGTTCTTGTCAATGCAAACACAGAAGAGTTTTACTTCGGTGTCCTCTCCTACTCCCAAACTTAGAAAACTTAAAACATAAGAACTGCTAGGATTGGCCCATACCCCTTCACGTCCTCCGAGCTGAAGAGGCATTGGTTAATCCTGACCCTCCGTGTGTTTTCAATTTCTTAAATTTGAGAGAAGGGGGAGGAACCGAAGCAAGCCTCAACATTGAAAAACACCTCTTCATCATCTCGGATGTTCCAACAATAGTGATATTATACCACGCAGGAACCATGAGGAACGTGAGATCTCTGAGCGCGACCCTACCCCAGGATGCGTAGCTCGTAGGCTCATTACCGCATATGGGTTTTCTTCAAGAAGTCAATCGACATACCACAACACATAGAGGTTATACCAATTTGCTTTACGGGACAAAAACTATGAGAAAAATAATCAATGTATTTAGGGAACATACTCACGAATGGCACGAGCTTGTGCTCTACGATCACATAAAACACAATATTCTCCACCATGCATCCTCATGTAGATCGTAACCATGCATGGTCGTTTGATTATGCATGGTCTATGGAGTTAAAAATACAAAAAATCGTTGTACTTGTGTGTGGGGATTGATTTAGCCCTCTAACTCGTGTTTTTCTAAAGTTTACGCACAAACTTATCAACATGACTAAATAATAAATATAGTTGTAAGCGAGGTTTGCAGTCAAAATTGTGTTAGCCTGGATGACACATGGATGTTGGTCATGCATGCAGGAGAGCATCTGTCCTATAACATTGCACCTAGTACCTCTCGCATAATAGCCAGTTAGAGTGAGCTAATCTCCTGCAAGATTGATTTTGTGAAACTGACATGTTAGATAATTATAAGATATGTTCTATTCCAAATATCGCAAATACATAACCCTAGTTCAATTGTTTTTCCCTTGGATTGTATCCTGATCTTCCCGCGTGAGTGCATCTTGTGGTTGGAGCTCGAGTATCGCGAGTGGCGGCTCTAGTGGTTTGAGCTCGAGTCCGAAGGAGTAGCGTGTGCCAAACACAGAGCTGATCATCGTTAAGTGTGACCAATACAAGCATTGTTTCTTGAAGAAGTACACCACCCAGACCAATGTCAACAGGAATCCGAATAGTATTTCTTCAAGTGTGTCCTTGTCATAGGGTTAGTGAGGTGGGCTGCTTTGTATTTGCCTCCAGTTTTCTCACGCATTTGAGCTGAATTTCCATATTAATATGGATGTTGAGCTAATTTTGTTTTTCGGTAATGTAATCCAATGGGTGTAATATTTTGAATTGGTCTAAGAATCACTTTGTTTCCTTCTCTTGATCAAAACAAAAATAAAGTGGCATGGAGGTGAAAACGACGTGGTGTTGCTTACCCGGAAGGATGTGCTGGGAGGCGAAAGTGGCAGTTGATATGCAAATATTGGGCATGTTGTTTATTGTTCGAGATGCAGGAGGTGCTACGTGCAAAATTCTAGGGCAGCCTATCCTGCACGCTGGACCTACATCGACGTGTCGTCCACACCAGCGCAATTTCGACAACAATCCTAGTTCAAGACTTAATCATGTCTAATTGATGAGTTTGGGCATAAAATTTCGTAATCACTGAGTTACAGGACTAAACTGAAGCACCATAAGAATGGTTAGTGTGTTTATCTCTAATCCATGGCGTAGAAGTGAACAATTACATAAAAGTCATAATAAACCCCTAAATACTCTATAATAATATTAGCATCAAACTTAGTTTACATCCAAAATGCATCCTTCCTAGTGCCAAAATAGATCTGGAGTAGTAAAATAGTACTACTAGTAGTACTATTTATCCGCTAATCCACCATTATAGTTTTGTTAGGATCATTAGCCGTGGTTCAAGATCATTTTTCCTGTCGATGCAAATCCAGAAAGATTCATGGGTGGACTCTCCAACCTTCATCAGGAACCGTGGTGGCACCCCGAGGTACGTCGTGAGCTAGTCGCATGGGAAGTTGGCCAGTGACGAGCTTCTCGTCAGCTCGATTACCACATTAAGGATCTCGACCACCGAGAAGTCCGCCAACCCTGGCGGGCCAAGCGCACAAAGTTTCACCGTGTACCGTGGCCATAAGCACCTATCCTTCCTAATGCACACCAAGGACACAAGGGCGGTTGGGCCGAGCGCACTGATGGTCTAGCCGAACATGGTACCGTCATCCCCGTAGAGGAAGCGCGTGAATCCCCTCGTGCTTGCTAGTGGCAGAATCGGTATCAGGAAAAAGAGGGCGCTACCATAGATGGCCCTGGTTACTATGACCCCGTGGGCCTCCTTCATGTGAGAAAGGAGCCCTGCTGATGAGGCAATGAAATCACAGGCGGGATCCATGCAGGAGCACGGGTCGTGCGGGCACATGATCTTGTGCTCATCGAGCTTGTTGAAGGCGACCAATCTAAAGCAGCCGTTGTAGGGGCACTCAATCATCGCCTCAGAATCGACGGTGTCCATAGCTGCCAGCTCACAGTCGAATCCATTGACGCGGTACACGCACTTGTGGAAGTGGTTATAGAGGGAAGGTCGACTCGCCGACGTAGTCCCCACCGGCCAGAAACCCAGGTTGGGTATACTGAAGAGTATACTGATTGAGTTTGGTACTGTACTGGTACGAGTTTACATGAATACGCTAGGCATCAGCACACCGGCGGCGACTGAGGCTTTGCACTTGGCCACTTGTCTTTGCCTCTATATGTACGTAGTAGTAGTACATCACAAGATTTAGTGTAGACCACATCACACCATGCTTCACACTGGTACATCAAAACAAAAAGGCTGTAGAAAGTTGACAGGTGAGTAAAGCAGGTGTCACACTGTACCGTACTAGACAAACAGATCCAAGTAAACAGTGTCATTGGTGTGAGCATCCAACTATTAGCAAACATATCCAAGTAAATAGATCATGCTAAGATTTTGCATCCTGACAGTTTAACAAAATTAGGTTAAACTTGAGCTACAAGTAAGCGTGATAGATCGCTCTTGAATTAAATGTAATTTCATAGGTAAATGGGTGCATCTTGTTCTAGTAAACGGTGTCATCGGTGTGAGTGTCCAACTATTAGCAAAGAACATTCTCAATTTTCCGAGTGATGACAAGATCGTTCTTTTCCGTAAAGAAAAGTGCGAAGAATATTGGATATGAATACCACAAGCCAAGTTTACAGACATATATAGTGGATTAACATGTTGTACCAATGATTCCCATGTTTTATGAGTTTTCAAACTTCCTAGCTAACTCTTCCCATTTGAATGACTTTATGTCGATTTATCGAAATTAGGTCAGATTTTAAACTACAAGTAAATTAAAGCTTTTGGAGGTACCCATCAAGGGGACACAATTAATATATCAGAAACCACCGAGAGTTTTGATGATAGGTTCAACTTCTTGCTAAGATTTTGCATCTTGACAATTAAACGAAATTAGGTCAAACTTGAGATACAAGTAAGCGCGATAGATTGCTCTTGAATTAAATGTCTTTTCAGAGGTAGATCGATGCATCTTCTTGTAGTAAACAATGTCATCAGTGTGAGATTTGAACTATCAAGAAAGAATATTCAATTCTACATTTTCCGAGAGAAAACGAGCGAGGTTGTTCTTTTCCGTAAAGAAAAGTCCGAAGAATATTGGATCTGAATGCCACAAGTCATGTTTACAGACAGATATAGTGGACCAACATGTTGTACCAATGATTCCCATGTTTTATGAGTTTTCAAACTTCCTAGCTAACTCTTCCCATTTGAATTATTTTATGTTGAATTATCGAAATTAGGACAAATTTGAAACTACAAGTAAATTGTAGGTTGCTTTGAAAGTTCTATGAAAAGCTTTTAGGGGTACCCATCAGGGGGTCACATTTAATATATCAGAAACCATCGAGAGTTTTGAGGATAGGTTCAACTTCTTGCTAAGACTTTGCATCTTAACAATTTAACGAAATTAGGTTAAACTTGAGCTACAAGTAAGAGCGATAGATTGCTCTTGAATTAAATGTCTTTTTGGAGGTAGATGGGTGCATATTCTTGTAGTAAACAATGCTGTCAATGTGAGTTTCTAACTATCAGGAAAGAACATTCTCAACTTTTCGAGTGATGACGAGATTATTCTCTCCCGTAAAGAAAGTCTTAAAAATATGGATATGAATGCCACAAGCCAAGTTTTCACACATATATAGTGGACCAACATATTGTACTTACGATGTCCCGTGTTTTATGAGTTCTCAAACTTCCTAGCTAATAACTCCATCCAGTTGAATTATTTTAAGTCGATTACTCGACATTAGGTCAAATTTGAACTATTACAAGTAAATTGTAGGTTGCTCTGAAAGTTTTACGAAAAAGCTTTTGGAGGTATCCATCGGGGGTTCACAATTAATATATGAGAAACAACCAAGAGTTTTGACGATAAGTTCAACTTCTTGCTAAGATTTTGCATCCTGATAGTTTAACAAACTTAGGTAAAACTTGAGCTACAAGTAAACGCGGTAGATTGCTCTTGAATTTAATGTATTTTTGGAGGTAGATAGGTGCCTCTTCCTGTAGTAAAAAATGTTGTCGGTGTGAGTTTGTAACTATCTCAGGAAAGAATATTCTCAATTTTCCTAGTCATAACAAGATTGTTCTTTGACCTAAAGAAAGGAAGAACAATATGGATCTGAATGCCACAAGAGAAGTTTTCAGACTTATATAGTGGACCAACATGCTGTACATATGATTTCCCATGTTTTATGAGTTCTCAGATTTCCTAGCTAACTTTTCCCACTTTAATGACTTTATGCAGATTTATCGAAATTAGGTAAAATTTGAACTACTACAAGTAAACTATGTAGGTTGCTTTGAAAGTTTTATGAAAAATCTCTTGGAGGTACCCATCGGGGGTGTCAATTAACATATCAAAAACCACCAAGAGTTTTGACGATAGGTTCATCTTCTTGCTAAGATTTTGCATCTTGACAGTTTAATGAAATTAGGTTAAACTTGAGCTATAAGTAAGCGTGATAGATTGCTCTTGTATTAAATGTCATTTTCGTGGTAGATGGGTGCATCTTTTTGTAGTAAGCCGTTGGTGTGAGTGTCCAACTACTAGGAAAGAACATTCTCAATTTTCCAAGCAATGACGAGATTGTTCTTTTCTGTAAAGAAAGTGCAAAGAATATTGGATCTGAATGCCACAAGCCATGTTTTCAGACATATATAGTGTATCAACAGCATGTTGTATTTGCGACTCCCGTGTTTTATGAGTTTTCAAGTTTCCTAGTTAACCCCGCCCACTTGAATGACTTTATGTCGATGCATCGAAATAAGGTCAAATTTGAACTACAAGTAATAAATTATAGGTTGCTTTGAAAGTTTTATGAAAAAAGCTTGTGGACGTACCCATCGAGCGGCCAATTAATATATCAGAAACCACAGAGAGTTTTGACGACTGGTTTAACTTCTAGCTAATATTTTGCATCTTAAAATTATTGAACCCCTTTTGGAAATGATCACATGAAATATGGAGAGGGGGAAATGATTTTTCTATTCTCTATGGGCAACCCACAAGCTTGAGGTGCACCTTAGTCTTGAAGATAACTTTATTTTCTCTACAATGTGTAAGGTGAACCTTAGCGAATGCCACATACTAGGACCTATGCTTTTTTACACATTACAAAAGCCCTTATTGGGGAAAAAAGAAATAGGAGTACAGTAGTATATTTCTTTGCTTAGACATATGCTCACCTCTGTCCACGGGTTGTACATGCTAAGAGAATAAAACGTTGGTAGGGGAAGAGGGAAGCAGTGAAGAGGAGTTGAATGTGGTTCGATGTTAGAGCAAAGTTATGATGGGTTCTTGACACGAGGTACTCCTGTGGCCTTATAGTGTACACTCTACCAGTAGTAAATTTCAAGACCTATGCATGCAAAACAAATTGTATGTTTTCTCTCTCCTGCGCTGCCTTTCACCATCCATCCTCCATCTCTCCTCCTCTTTCCCCTCGCGCACCGGCCCAGTGTTGATAGCGTAATTTGACTAGATATTTGTATGATCGGCCAAATTAATTTCATAGTTGATCAAGCTAATATGTTGGTATTTTTCCTAAGAATTGCGACAGGGATTTGCGTGAACAAGAGGCTACTTAGACAGGTCTTAGGGTGCTTCGAGCCCCAACGATGCTACAAAGGGCAAGTCCTAAAAGTACTCATATCCTGATGTATTTTGCATGGACTAGAAGAGATCTCTGAGGCATATTTGGAACCATAATGTCGCTACCTGGGAGGGCTTCGGCTGACCAGCTAAGGAATTTTGCAAAGGCTACAAAAGGTGCAAAGAAGTTAATATGGCAGATCACTTGGTAATTATCTTGTGTCATTAGTATTCCGACCAGATATGTTATTCTTTTTCTAATGGGCCCAACAATACTTGTGCGTGAGTAATTGGTTAGGCTTTGGAATTGCAACGTGTTGTTATAGATTAGCAAGTTTATTTGGTAGACTCAGATTTGTACGAGATGACCGAATCAGGGAAGGATAGATCTGATCGGTTTCTATTTTAGAGTTCTATTCCTTCACGATAACTCATGCCTTTGCCTTGTACGTAAAGTCCTACACCCATTTAAAAAGGGTCTTGGCCGATTGAAAGAAGACAGCAATCGATCTATCATCAATACGATTTATCTATATTTTTCCCTATGTTCGTTTCTTTTCTGTTTTTCTCTACCATGCCCTAGTAACCCTAGGGTTTGGTCGATCTTTGCCGTTTTTTCCTGAAAAACGATCGGTTATCTTCCATGAAAGCGAGGGATCTTTGTTGCTTTGCCTAAAAAGTAATCGTTTGTCGTCACGAAAGCACGACAATTATCCTGGTATTGCATGACGATTTCGTGTGCCAACACAATTGGCGACTCTGCTGGGGACGAAGAAGAAGAAATATACACGATGATCCCAAGGATGCAAGCGACCTCAACCTAGAAAATATCAACCCTATCACGCTCGATGATCTGTTCAAGGATGATCGGCGAGAACTCGAGCAGGAGCTTGATGAATTGAAGGCTGAGAAATTGAAGCGATACTTGACAAGAAACAATGTCGCCAATAAGGTAACAACGCCAACCCCTTCTTCTGTCTTTGATACTCAGGTGCATTCGTCCTATGATGAAGGACGATTGATACTTACAGAAAATACAAAGAGGAAGCTTGATACTGATTCTCTTCCAATCAAATTGATCGACTTTGAGAACAAGAAAATACTTATTCGGTCAAATCAGGCCGAATCTACCAAAGTAAAAAATATTTTCATTGATGATAATGCTACACCTAGGATGATCAAACCAAAAAATCCAGAAGTAGGAGTCTGGAAAGTCTATGGAAGGAAGAAACAAGCTCCAAGGCCAAAGCCGACAGTTAGTATGCTGCTGGAAAAATACACATCATGCAAGGTTGACAATGTGTTTAATCGGCTTAGATGTAATAAGCATCCGAGGTCTCCTTCTAGACATAGAGGGCATGAGCAATGGCTATGGAATTCATATAACAAGCAACCCTATTTTACAATGGAACCAACATAGTGGGGATATCCACCTCCTACATACCCTACAGCGCCAGCAGGTTATTTTCAACCGGGATGGGTTCCACCGAGACGTATGTTTAAAGGAGATATGTGTAACATCCCAAAATTTGGAATGTTAAATTTAATAGCTTTGATTTGATTATTGGGGTGCCCAAAGACAATTTTTTTTTAAAATCCTCTCTTATTCCTAAAAACCCAAACTCTATTTCCAAATTAGCCCTATAGTGCTTGTTAGGCAATGGGAATTCTTGTTATTTTGGTTTTATGAAAATTAGATTCTTTAAAGCCTAATGGATGCATTTTGTAAACAAAACTTTAGAAACTAATTCTACTCCATTTGGAGTTATTAAACTAAAGTTATAAAGGTTTTTCTAAAACAGAAAAAAAAGAAAAGGAATAAAAAATAGGGGCAAATGACCTAGCTGGGCCGGCCCATAGTTCCCCTATCCTACAAACCGTGCTACATGCCCCTTGCACGCTGCGCAGCAGCCCCGCGAGTCCACGGCCAACCCACCCCGTCTCCTCTCTCTGTCACCTAGGCCCCACCCTCGCTCCACCTTCCTCCCGAACTGCCCAACACCCACGACGACCACGTCGTCATTGCCCTGTTCCCCCACTCGCCCACCTCCCCAGTCACCCTGGTCGCACGTGAGCCACTCCCGTTAAAGCCCCTCGCATCCTCTTCGCTTTCCCCTCCCCTCTCCCTCTAGCACGCCGCCAGGCCATCTAAATTTCTCACCGGAGTTGCGGTTGCCACCACCGTTTTCGTATCGTCATCGACCCCATGAGAAAGAACCGCCCCTCTCGGGTCCATACTCTCCCTCTTGTCTTTGTGCCCCTTCTCATCCCTTTCTATGTCCTTCTCGCGCAGCACAACATCGGCTCCATCGAATCCCGAGCATGCCGCCGACCGTCCTCTCCGTTCACGCCTCAACTCTGTTACAGGAAGAAAGGACCACCGCCATGGTCACCATCGGCCTCGCCTCATTGGTGCGCATATCGTCCACTACCTCCCCCACCTCCTGGTCTACTGGAACGTCTGAAACCGTCGTCACCTACGCCGCCTACCGCTGTCTTCCCCGTCTCCGGCGAATGAGCCACGAGGTGAGCACCTCCCCCTCCCAGCTACCGTCTAATCGGGCACAAATGGCCCTGATCGTTCCTAGCCTAGCTGAGCTGACAATTCGGGCTTGAGCCAAACGCTGAGCTGAGCCGCGAGGCGGACAGATCTGGCCCATCGGTTTTATGTGCTTCCAACGGTCCCTGTTGATCCATTCAGCAAAGGGGTATCGCCCAATAGAAAAGCGCCACGTGGCCAGGCTGTTTTAAAAACAGTCTCCCGCCCGAGAGACATGGCAGTTTTGCAGAAAAACCGCAGCGCCTTGCAACCTTCATATCTTTTTATATATAAACCCCAATTTTTTAAATAAAATATCCCTAGAATCCTTTATCCATGTAGAGTGTTTTTACACCGTTAGTTTTCCAATTTGAGCAATTTAAATTGAACAATAATACATGATTGCCATTAGGGTATTCTTGGCATAACTCTAATTCTAAAAATGGTTTTAAGATGATTCCTTTTGCTAATTGCATGTATTTTAGTTCCCTGTACAATAGGATCAGGGGAATAGAGTTTAAAATATATTTACAACAAGTTTGTTTAAATATGAAACTAAACCCTTTTAATAACTACTTTGAACATAACTTTAGTAGTAAAAAGGATTTCCAAATAAATCTTTTTGCATCATGCATGTTTGAAATTTATAAAAACCTTATTCATTATTTTCAAATACACATCAATTGTTTGAATGAGGATCATGCATGTATTACTAGTGCATGATGTTTGCTGTGTGAATGGGTGTTCATTGGAATTATTTGTTTTATAGATTGTGAGGTGCACAAGCCGTGGGATTGTAAGAAGTGTGTGAACATCTGTCACCAATAAGGCAAGTGTAACTTTATCATTCACCTTGTTATGCTTTCTCTGCAAGTTGATCTTTACCATTTGTCTATGTTATACTTACTAAGTGAGCCAAGAAGTAATTTAGTTTGTATGTTGATATACTATGAAACTCGAATAGGATAGCCATATGGATTCTCAAATTGTTTGCTCTGAGACCAATGTTTGTGTTGGGAAAAGCTTGGCTATACCAACTTAGAGATGTAGATTGAAAACCCGGGAATAGACTTTGACTTAGTGTGAAGGTGAGATTGGATTGTCTTAGTGAGAGACTGGACTTGGAAGAATAGAGGAGACAAGATTTGGAAGAACGGAGGAGGAGACTTTTTGGATTGTGTGGCATGGAAGGGTTACGGCCTGACTATCTAACATGTTGAGCTGAGTCCTGATAATAGGGTGGATTGTGTGGCATGGTAGGGCTATGGCCTGACTATCTAACATCTTGAGCTGAGTCCTGGTAATAGTGGATTGCTTGGCATGGAAGGGTTATGGCCTGACTTTCTGACATGTTGAGCTGAGTCCGGATACTAGGAAGGGGTGTGACAAGTAGCATGGTGTAGAGCTGCGGTCTAACTACTGACATGTTGAGCTTGGCCCTTATGGAGAATTGGTGTGAAGGATGATTTGGAAGAAGGCTTTGGATTTGGAGTGAAAGATGATTTGGAAGAAGGCTTTGGATTGACCCACTGACCAATAGATTAAGAAGAGCTGGTTGATTTTTCTTGTTTGGATTGTTCTATCCACATTTTAGTGATGCTTGCCAATACATTCAAAGTATTGGCCATTCGTGGCTGCCACGTTTCATGTTGCAGGTTTCCCTATAGATGATTGAAGTTTGAAGTTAGGGTCGCGAGTCTCCACTTCGCATGCTTCACCTGTCGCATTTTGAATGGAGCATCTTATCTTACTTTAGTCTTCCGCTGTTGAACTTTGTTTATGAGGAGCTAGCCCTTCTACTATGCAACTTGTTTTATACTATGTTATATTCTAGATCATTTGATGTAATAGTATTATGACCTTTGTTTCGTGATATTACATCTTGAGTTGTGTGTGCTAGCGAGTCGATCCAGGGACTAGCTAACTAGCACAAACGCTTGGACCCCTACCGGGTCGGGTCGCTTCATATGGTACCAGAGCATTGTGTTGACTGTAGGTTCATGACCCTAGAACTGGTTTAGAAACTAGGAAAACCCTAGGGAAATGAAAGTATTATGTTGCTTAAAAATCTCATTTATTGCATCTCATTTAGTCTCGTATGACTTTCCCCGACGATTTTCTCAATTTCCAAAACTTTAGATGACCACCCTCATCAAGTTCCTCGGGAGGATATCACTAGTGACCATCAGGAAGCTAAATGGTGCACGCTTAGCTATATTCACATGTTAGTTTGGTTTATGGGTGACATCTTCATATTTTGTGACAAAAATAAATAAAACTATTTTAAAAATAGTAGTTGTGTGCCTGATTGTGTGATTGTTTGGATGTGGTTATTGTATTGGTGATTGTTTGATGTGATTAGTAAAATGGGTATCTTATCCCTTAGATTTTTCTATCTATACTCATCCATGCTAGCCTAAACAGATGCCTCCAAAACGTGCCAAAGGTATGCCCCGGGGTCTGCAGCGTTACTGGAGAGACAAGGTCAGATAATAGAGAGGCAAGGACAGTTGCTAGAAAACCATGGTCAGATGATGCAAACCTTGTTGCAGAATGTGACAAACAGAAGTGACAATAACAACAAAAATTATGGAGGGAACAACAATGGTGGAGGAAACGATAATGGCAATAACAATAACAACAACGGTGGCTATAATAACCACCCACCACCACATGTGGATAGACTCACTAGATTCCTGAGGCTGCGACCACCAACTTTCTCAAGTGTCGCTGATCCAATTATGGCAGATGACTGATGACTGGCTGCGTTCTATCAGCAAAAACTTAGTGACTGTGGACTGCACTGATGCAGAGAAAGTGAGGTTTGCTGCTCACCTGTTGGAAGGCCCTGCATCATCATGGTGGGAGCACTATCAGATCACCCACCCCATCGAAGAAGTTGACTAGAACATGTTCAAGGAAGGTTTCCGCTCATATCATATCTCTACGGGAGTTATGATCCTGAATAAGAAAGAGTTTCACAAGTTCCACCAGGGAAACCGCACCGTTGCTGAGTACATTGATGAGGTTAACAATCTGGCTCGCTATGCACCAGACGATGTGTACATCGATGCTAAGAGAAGGGAGAAGTTCATGTATGGACTGAATGATGATTTATCGGTCCAACTGTCCGTGGTCTACACTCCGAACTATCAGGCGTTGCTGGACAAAGCCATTATACCTGAGAACCAGCAAATGGAGAGCCGTAAGAAGAAGAACCACAAGCATACCAAGTCTAACTCAGGGATACTCCACAATCCAAGCACTTACCACCAGGATGTTGATAACTCTGAGTACATTGAGCGTGAAGGGCATAACCATCACCTGCATGTGAGAAATGGGAACAATCAGCACGGAAGGAACAGAAACCATGGGATGGGGAGTCGCAACTAAAATGGTCACTACCATGGCCAGAACCACCGCATGAACTCCAACAATGGGGACATCAGTCAAGTGGAGTGTTTTAAGTGCCATGATCTAGGGCACTATTCGTGGGACTGCTCCAAAGGAAGGAACAATGGAAAGTGCCACTACAACTACACCAAGAGGGATATCAACCAACTTGAGTGTTATGTGTGCCATGAGCTTGGACACTATTCTTGGGACTGTCTAGAAAAGAATAATGGTGCCGAGAACTCTAAGAGAAACAAGCAAAATCCTCCCCCAAAGGGACATGTGAACCAGGTCGATGTGGAAGAGGTCTTTGAAGAGCCAACTACAGCAAATCGTAAGTTTTTACCAACCCTTCACCAACTCTTGGTTTTCGACACTGGTGCATCGCATTCATTCATTCATATCGAGGAGACAACAATAAATTTTGGTGGATAGCCACCATACTTGTAGCCAGGAGAACCCTCGATACCAATCCCTTAAGACCGTTCTTTTAAGGGTGGTAGCACCCAAGTCTATTGATGGATCTGAAATATAGCCATCTACGTCCACATTTAAACTGGATACTATTCACATCTTTTGATGAAATATCTCTCTAAACCATGCCACTAATGCCTAATACTCAAAGGGGTATGCAATCCTTTCTTTCTATTTTTTCCTGCATAGATAATGACATTTTATGATGGGAATCACTACATTAAAGTCAAAGATACGAGATTTCCAACAACCAGAAGAAACCGAGAGTCGTGGGTCGAAAACAGACGCTTTAACGACCAACTATATGACCGGAATAAAATTCTGGCCGTATAGTGCCATCCATATAGTTGCCATCGACGCCGCTGGTCAAACATAACAACTTTCATGAAGGGACCCCTATATAAAGAGGCCTCAGGCAACGAGAAACAGGCGCTCGTAGAAACCATCAGCCACCCCTAGATCTCCATCCACAACACCAACGAGCCACCAGAGGAATAGACTTAGATCTAATCTGTCGACCACCATAGCCATATTCCACCACTTGTAATAGTAGATGTCTTCTTCGATTGGATGACATTGTAAGACTATTTTCTATCAGTCTCATGATTTCTACTAAAATGTTTATAATCTTTGATCTCATCTCTATGTGTGAGTAATTCTCCTTGGGCTAAGGGTTTTGGCCTAGCCATGTAGCTTTTTGTGCATGTTATTTATCATAGATGGGATCATGTATTAGTTTTTATGACATGATGATTATTGTATCCTCTCTTGCCTCAATCTAAGGACTTGTCAGGTACCCAAGACCGCAAGGATTGAGCCAGGTATAGGGAGTATGAGTAATGACTAATCTGCAGGTTGGGAACCCCAGTGATAGAAATGGTAGTACGGTTGTATGTGAGAGATTTACTTGGGATTAACGGTGACATAACTATGCATATTATTAGTTCTCTTTCTTCTATGGATGAGACTAGTAGGTTATTGCTATAACTCCGCAATAGCAATTATGGATGCACTACCCACATATAATTTATCTTGCTCTAACAATTACATGCATACTTTATTTCTATCTTTTATTCCCATCAGATACTTTGCACAGCTACAGGTGAAACCAAACGCCCTAGGCCCTCTCTCTCCATCATCGACAACAATAAAAAGGCACAAACTCTTGGTTTGATAAAAACACAAAAAGAATTCTAAAACCCCCGAAGGTCCGTTAAAGTAACTTCACTACGCTTCTGCTTCCTGAGGATTCCATAAACCTAGGTTTACTAGGGAAAAGAGCTATACTACATCCATAATCCGGATCGAAGGTATTAACCCTTTTTCTGGCGCCATTGTCGGGGAAGCATTAGCTACCCTGGTGAGGTTAGTAGGAACCTTGCTAGTTTTAATTCTTGTTTTTAATTTTTAGTTTGCTTTCAGTCTTTATTTGAAAAACCAAAAAAATTAGTTATTCTTTAAAATCTTTTTTTTATTATTATCATAAGTTTCTGTTTAAGAAAACCCCAAAACATAATATGGCTGAAAATAAGCTTGGGGAATTTGCCACTCCCAATAATAATTATTTGCGTACTCCTATTACTCAGCCAGCAATTGCTGCTAATGACTATGAAATTAAGCCCCATTACTTAACTTTGGTTCAATGGAATCAATTTGAAGGCTCTGCTATTGAGGACACAGCTATGCACTTGAATACTTTCACTAAAATATGTGATATGATGTGCATAAAATATGTTGGCCCCGATGCAGTCAAATTGCGTTTATTTCCTTTCTCTCTTAGAGGAAGAGCAAAAGAATGGTTGCTAGCAAAAATACTATTACATCATAGGTGGGATGTACTTTATTTCTGACTAAATTTTTCCCACCAGCAAAGACTATGCAACTAAAATCTAATATTATTGGTTTTAGACAGGAAGAGCATGAGCCACTAGCGCTTGCATGGGAGAGGATGAAAGAATGCTTAAGAAACTATCCCAGCCATGGGATGGAAGATTGGTTAATCCTCCATTTATTTTATAATAATCTTAATCTTGTGTCTAAGTCTATGCTTGATACTGCAGCTGGAGGAACATTTATGGGTAAACATATCACCGAAGCAAAGTAGCTGCTAGGCAATATGCAAGACAACCATGCCCAATGGCATGTGGAAAGATCAAACAAGAAGAAGGTGAACTCCATCTCACCACAAGAAAATGAAGAACTCAATGCTAAGTTGGATGAGCTCATATTAGCCATAAAAGGTAAGGAAACCTAGGTAAGAACTATTCCTGAAACTAATATTGAAGAAATAGACTTCATAGCTCGTAATGATTATAACCCTGCTTGGAAGAAAAATTATAATCCTAATTTTTAGAAACATTATTCTAATCCTGCAGGTAACTCTAATAATAATATGGGAACTAGTAATGTTAGTCTCCAAGAAACACTTAAGTCTTTTATAAACTCACAAAATGAACAAAACAATACTCTTGTTAAAATAATGGAGAACCATGATGCTATGCTTGGTAAATTATCTAGCCAAGCTGTAAGTTTGAGGAATGATTTGCAGGCCCTCCAAGAAAGGATGAGGATTATTGAGACACAACTAGGTAAGATAACCGAGAGTCAAACTCTCATTCTAGCTAAATTTGCAGGTAAAGCTGAGCCCAATCCTCTTGAAGAACTCAAAATGATGAGGATCCAAAGAGAGGATCCTGAAGAGCTTGATTATAGTAATGCCCCTTCACCAAGCTACACCATTGAAGATCTCGTAAAAAGGATCAATGTTAAGATTCCGGTAAGTGAAGGTAATGATGAAGCCATGTATCAACACTTTGTTGATCAGGTAGCGATAAAGGTATGCGAGCTTGAAGAGGAATACAAGAAAATCGCTGAAAAATTACCTGTTAAACTAGATGATATATTTGAGCCTATGATTAAAATTAAGATTGGGACCAATGAGATAGCTGCACTTTGTGATCTAGGTGCAAGCTTCTCAACAATCTCAAAGAGTCTTTTTAACAAGTTAAATCTTTGCTCTTTCGAAATCACCGAACTAAAACTACATCTTGCAGATTCTACCTATAAACAAGCTATAGGAATTAAGGAGAACACTTTAGTTTACATGAAAGGTTGTCCTGTTCTAATTGACTTTGTTATTGTTGACATGCCTGAAGATGCTACTCCTCCTATTATACTAGGCCGTCCTTTCTTAAGAACTATAAAGGCTTTAATTAATCTCTATGAAGGAAATGTGAAGATGCAATTGCCTTCGTGGGATCCTTTTGTTATCCATTTCCCCAGGAAAAAGAAAGCCAAACATGATGAGAAGGAGACCATCACTTTGAAGGCCAACTACTTTGGAGTGGGTGTTCCACTCATCTGGCCTAAGTGAGCAACATCAAGGTCAAGCTATTGACCATAAAAGAGCGCTCCATGGGAGGCAACCCATGTGAAATAAAGGTTTGAGTTAAGTTTTAAGTTTTAGTTTAAGTTTATGTTTAATAAAGACTGCTAGAAAACTCCATTTGAGGATAAGAAGTTCGATAGTACTTAAAATTCTGCTTTATACATGCTGTTGTTGGTCGATAATTTTAACTGTCAACTTTTTGTCAAAAACAAGGTATTTCGCTAAGTTTCAGGATAAGAAGTAATTCACAAAGAAACAAATTTTTTTATGGGTATAGAGATTTTAATGACCAACTATATGGCGGGAATAAAAATTTCGCCATATAGTTCCGGCCGTATAGATATTTGTGCCATCGACAATTTTTCTTTCAAAAGTACTGACTGTTTAACGACCAACTATATGGCGGGAATAAAAAATTCTTGATGTATAGCTCCGGTCGTATAGATATTGATGCTTTGGTACAAATTCTGTTTCAGGTATAGACGGTTTGATGACCAACTCTAGGCGGGAACAAATTGTTCCGGCCGTATAGTTCTGGCCGTATAGCTACGCCGCCAGGTGGAAACTCTAAAATTTTGACAACCGGCCAACTATAAGGCGGGAACACAATATTCTGGCCATATAGTTGCGACCATATAGTTGCGTCCGACCACAAAATCGCACGGGAAGATACCTCCAACTCCATAACTTCAATCCTTTTTCTCTCTTCTATCTCCAAACTCTCTCAAAACCTCAAGAGATCTTCACCTCTACTGAATTTCGTTTGATTTCCTCGCACACAAGTGATCTACGGTATGTTTCCCCTCTGATCCTCTAATTACTTTTTGCAAATTCATTTTTGATCTATTGTCATTATCAATCTAGGGTGAGACCTACTATGAACTAATTTCCATGATTCTCTTGCCTAGATTATTATTTAGAGAGGATTCTTTAGTGTGCTATGATGAGGAATATGTTATACTTATTATTGTTGGATCAAAAAGTTGTTTTGTCTTCCTTTATTGTTTTAGATGATGAACACAAGGAGCCAAACTCGTGCTCGTGCCATTGCTAGCGCTTCTCAGGCTTTCACTCAAGAACGCATGGGGATACGGTTCAGGAATGAGCTCCAACATGATCGCTTCAACAAGATCAAGAACCGCGAAGTGAAGGCCACCAAGTGGGCTTGACCCATTATATTGAACCAACTCAGTATTTATGATGACTTCAATTTACTTTGCAATAGAGCTAGCCTGCAAAATTTTGTGTACAATGATGCGCCTACTTATCTCTGCTTAACCATTGAATTCCTAAGTTCGTTGCAAAGAACTGTTAAATTATGGCAATGAGAGGACACGATTTCTTTCTGACTTTTGAACTACAACTACACATTAACACTAGATGAATGGTGCGCATGATTTTACTTCCCATATAATGATGTTAATGCCTTACGTGCATCCTTTACTGGCTTAAATCCTTCCCCTGAATAATATTATAACGGAATGAGTTTCACAACTAGAGTAAGCAAGGGGAAGAATATTCAACATCCTGCAATTCGCTATTTGTTTTATGTTATTGCTAACACCTTGCAGGCACATAATGAGTTCACAATACTCAATGAGGAGGACATCTTAGTCCTCGCAAAGGCTGCTTACATCAACTGCAACTTGTCACTCAACTTGGGCGTAATCCTTATGCGCTACTTGGAGGACCAATCCTCCCAAAGCCAAGGACCAATCACCGGTGGAGGCGTCATCACCATGCTCACCAATGCCCTAGGCATCGACCTAGGTGAGTTGCAACCTATCCTAGGTGAGCGACGTGTTGGTTTCTCTACTTTGAAAGCTTGTGGAATGCTTACTAGGAGAGGTGGTGTTTATTACATGTATATTACTGGAGCTGGGCGTATCTACCCCGCTCCTATGCCTAATGGTATTTTCTCTATCGAGGAAGGATGTTTGCTATATGACTTGTAGGTTGAGCAACACCAACCCGAGGAGGAGATTCCGGATGAGGATGAGGACCAAGTAGAGGAGCAAGAAGTTCCTCATCAAAAGGAGCATCCATCAACCCGGTTCGCTACATACCAAGACTTCCAAGATCTTTGAGGGACTGTGGAGAGGATGCATAGCCTCTCTCTGAACTCCGAGAATCCACTAGTAATTTATCAACTCAATTTGCAAACTGGAGTTCCGACTTTTTCCCGCCACCATAATGATTTGAAGGGCTTGCAAAAGCCTAAGCTTGGGGAAGTTTCCTCATGTATCTTTACTTGGCATTCATTTGCTTTTATTTATTTCGAGGTTGTGTTTTTAATTCGAGTTTATAAGCACTTGTGTTGGTTTCCACAACACTTTATCTTTAGTTATTTCTATTTGCTTTTGAGATTTTCTAGCCGAGCTTTGCCGCCAATTTTCTATTATTCAAATTCCCCTCTTAAAAAAACAAAAAGATTTCTCAATTTTTCTTTATTTTCCCTCTTTCTTTTCTTTCCGCCTCGAGGTTCTCATGTATTTGCGGAAGAGTAATCGACTTTGAGTTTCCAAGAAACAAATAAAAAAGGAAGAGAGAAGTGGAACCAAACATGAGAGGCATGCCTTATGACTCTCCACTTTTGAAGTTTGAGAAACCCATGCTAGTTAGTAGTAAATGATGAGATATTATATTGCTGGAGTGAGTCTCTTTATTGTAGTAAGATTTTCATTTGCATGGGTATTTAGATGGGTACGTTTTGTTCTAGCTCTCGTAATTAATCAAGTCTTGCCTAAAAATTACTAAACAATTTTAATAAGAAAAAGTCTCACAATTGAAGGCTTGGGTGTTGTAGTGTTTAGTCTTGAAGGCTTATCTCTAGAGACACTCAACACCACTAAAATTGTTGATTGACATGATAGCTCTCTTTAAAAGGATTTTTTCATTGAATTAATGTTTAGCGGTTTTTGTGAGCATGCCAAAGTTTGACTTGTTAATCATAAGAATGATATTTCTTTATGCGTGCCAAACTTCATGGGATGTCAACAACTCCGCTGGCCTATGAACGATCTTCATGAAGGAAACTCCTAGATTTCAGCTATGAGTTGATTAAACACATGTAGCAGCAATTCTATAGTGGGTAAGATTCTTGGCACTCTCGGGTAGCTGTGTTCATGATGGAATCACTCCTCTGGCTATTATGAGTAATCATTATGCAAAAGGAACAAAAACCTTAGTGATACCATGAGTGTCCATCACAGCCCGATAAACTAAAACAAAATGTTTGGCATGCTCTCAATTACTCAAAAACTAAAATTCTTGAAGGACAATGAATAGAAATGTAGTGCTTGAAAAGTCTTGATTTATTGATATGGGAGAATTGAGATACTCTAGTGTATATGCTTTTCATGACAACTATCACACTCTCAATTTATATGATTATACTTAATGTTCAAAGGCAAGCCTATGAGTTGATTACATGACATAGAATAAAGTTTACTTATTTGAATCATCCATGTTAACAATAATTTTGCTGCGCTACAAGGATGCATAAAACCCGTATGATATGCTTGCCATTACTCTATTTATGCTGAAGTTTTTTAGATTTATGAAGTGGAGGAAATATGAGACTACCAATCATGAGTAAGATCATCATCTCGTTCTTTCAGTTTAAATGCTGAGTTCCTTTTTGATTTTGGTTTTCTTGCTCGGGGACGATCAAGTTTAAGCTTGGGGAGGTTGATGGCTCT
Source organism: Avena sativa (assembly GCA_916181665.1). NCBI lineage: Eukaryota > Viridiplantae > Streptophyta > Magnoliopsida > Poales > Poaceae > Avena > Avena sativa. The sequence goes on along the minus strand of OV702289.1, from coordinate 418,277,732 downwards.
AAAATATAGCCATCTACATCCACATTTAAACTGGATATTATTCATATTTTTGATGAAATATCTCCCTAAACCCTGCCACTAATGCCTAATATTCAAAGGGGTATGCAATCCTTTCTTTCTATTTTTTTCCTGTGCAGATAATGACATTTTATGATGGGAATCAATACATTAAAGTCAAAGATACGAGATATCCAACAACCAGAAGAAACCATGAGTCGTGGGTCAAAGGCAGACGCTTTAACGACCAACTATACGACTGGAATAAACTTTCGGCCGTATAGTTGCCATCGACGCTGCTAGGTCAAACGGAAAACTTTCATGAAGGGACCCCTATATAAAGAGGCCTCGGACAACGAGAAACATACGCTCACAGAAACCATCAGCCACCACCCAAATCTCCATCCACAACAACGACGAGCCGCTCGAGGAATAGACTTAGATCTAATCTCTGCACCACCATAACCATATTCCACCACTTGTAATAGTAGATCTCTTCTTCGATTGGCGACATGTAAGACTATTTTCTATCAATCTCATTATTTCTACTACAATGTTTATGATCTTTGATCTCATCTCTATGTGTGAGTAATTATCCTTGGGCTAAGGGCTTCGTCCTAGCCATATAGCTTTTGTGCATGTTATTTATCATAGATGGGATCATGTATTAGTTTGTATGACATGATGATTATTGTATCCTCTCTTGCCTCAATCTAAGGACTTGTCAGGTACCCAAGACCCCGAGGATTGAGCCAGGTGTAGAGAGTATGCGTAATGACTAATCTGCAGGTTGGGAACCCCAGTGACAGAAAGGGTAGTACAGGTGTATGTGAGGGATTTACATGGGATTAACGGTGACATCACTATGCATATCATTAGTTCTCTTTCTTCTATGGATGAGACTAGTAGGTTATTGCTATAAGAGGCTGCGGAGGCAATAGCAATTATGGATGCACTGCCCACATATAATTTATCGTTCTCTAACAATTACATGTCAAACCGAACGCCCTAGGCCCTCTCTCTTCATCATCGACAACAACAAAAAGATGCAAACTCTTGGTCCTGTAAAAACACAAAAGGAATTCTAAAACTCCCGAAGGTCCGTTAAAGTAACTTTACTATGCTTCTGCTTCCCGAGGATTCGATAAACCTAGGTCTACTAGGGAAAAAGAGCTATACTACATATGTAATCGGGATCGAAGGTATCATCTATCCGAACCTAAATCCATTCTTTCTAGCCTTCTCGAATCTCGAGGACGAGATTCTTTTAAGGGTGGTAGTTTGGAACATCCCAAAATTTTCTAAATTTTGGAATGTTAAATTTGATAGCTTTGATTTGATTATTGGGGTGCCCAAAAAGAATTTTTGAAAACAATCTTCTCTTATTCCTAAAAACCCAAACCCTATTTCCAAATTAGCCCTATAGTGCTTGTTAGGCAATGGGCATTATTGTTATTTTGGTTTTATGAAAATTAGATTCTTCAAAGCCTCATGGATGTATTTTGTTTTTACAAAACTTTAGAAACTAATTCTACTCCATTTGGAGTTATAAAACTAAAGTTATAAAGGTTTTTCTAAAACAAAAAAAAGGAATAAAAAAAGGGGTAAACGACCCAGCTGGGTCGGCTCATAGTTCCCCTATCCTACCTACCACGCTACCTGCCCCTTGCACGACGCGCAGCAGCCCTGCAAGCCCACTGGCCCGCCTACCCCCTCTCCTCTCTCTGCCACCTGGGCCCCACCCCCGCTCCACCTTCCTCCCGAACCGCCCAGCACCCACTACGACCACGTCGTCGTCGCACTGTTCCCCCACTCGCCCACCTCTCCAGTCACCCTGGCCACACGCGAGCCCCTTCCTTTAAAGCCGCTCGCCTCCTCTTCGCTTTCTGTTCCACTCTCCTTCTAGCACGCCGCCAGGCCATCTAAATTTCTCGCCGGATTTGCGGTTGCCACCGCTGTTTTTGTGTCGTCATCATCGACCCCGTGAGAAAGAACCACCCCTCTCGGGTACTCTCCCTCTTGTCTTGGTGCCCCTTCTCATCCCTTTCTTTTTCCTTCTCGTGCAGCACATCATCGGCTCCGTCGAATCCTGAGCACGCTGTCAACCGTCCTCTCCGTTAGCGCCTCAACTCCATTACAGGAAGAAAGCACCACCACTGCGGTCACCATCGGCCTCGCCTCATCGGTGCACATATCGTCCACTACTTCCCCCACCTCCTGGTATACTGGAACGTCCGAACCAGTGTCACCTGCACCGCCCGCCGCCGTGTTCCCCGTATCCGGCGACTGAGCCACGAGGTGAGCACCTCCCCTTCCCAACTACCGTCTGATCGGGCACAAACGGCCCTGATCGTTCCTAGCCTAGCCGAGTCGACAGCTCGGGCTTGAGCAAACCACTAAGCTGAGCCGCCATCCAGACAAATCTGGCCCGTCGGTTTTATGTGCATCCAACGGTCCCTTTTGATCCACTCAACGAAGGGGTATCACCCAATAGAAACACGCCATGTGGCCAGGCTGTTTTAAAAACAGTCTCCCGCCCGAGAGACATGGCAGTTTTGCAAAAAAAACTGCGCCTTGTAAACTTCATATCTTTTTATATATAAACCCAAATTTTTGCAAATCAAATATCCCTGGAATCCTTGAGTCATGTAGATTGTTTTTACACTGTTAGTTTTCCAATTTATAAATCTTTTTGCATCATGCATGTTTGAAATTTATAAAAAACTTATTCATGATTTTCAAATACACATCAATTGTTTGAATGAGGATCATGCATGTATTACTAGTGCATGATGTTTGCTGTGTGAATGGGTGTTCATTGGAATTGTTTGTTTTATAGATTGTGAGGTGCACAAGCCGTGGGATTGTAAGAAGTGTGTGAACATCCGTCACCAATAAGGCAAGTGTAACTTTATCATTCACCTTGTTGTTCTTGCTGCAAGTTGATCTTTACCATTTGTCTATGTTATGCTTACTAAGTGAGCGTAGAAGTAATTTAATTTGTATGTTGATATACTATGAAACTCGGATAGGATAGCCATATGGATTCTCAAATTATTTGCTCTAAGACCAATGTTTGTGTTGGGAAAAGCTTGGCTATACCAACTTAGAGATGTAGATTGAAAACCCGGAAATAGACTTTGACTTAGTGTGAAAGTGAGATTAGATTGACTTAGTGAGAGACTGGACTTGGAAGAATAGAGGAGTCAAGATTTGGAAGAACGGAGAAGGAGACTTTTTGGATTGCGTGGCATGGAAGGGCTACGGCCTGACTATCTGACATGTTGAGCTGAGTCCTAATAATAGGGTGGATTGCGTGGCATGGAAGGGTTACGGTCTGACTATCTGATATGTTGAGTTGAGTCCTGATAATAGGGTGGATCGCGTGGCATGGAAGGGCTACAGCCTGACTTTCTGACATGTTGAGCTGAGTCATGATAATAGGAAGGGGTTGGACAAGTAGCATGGTGTAGGGCTGCTGTCTGACTACTGACATGTTGATCTTGGCCCTTACGGAGAATTGGTGTGAAGAATGATTTGGAAGAAGGCTTTGTATTTGGAGAGAAAGATGATTTGGAAGAAGGCTTTGCATTGACCCACCGACCAATATATTAAGAAGAGCTGATTGATTTTTCTTGTTTGGATTGTTTTATCCACATTTTAGTGTTGCTTTCCAATATATTCAAAGTACTGACCATTCGTGGCTGCAACGTTTCATGTTGCAGGTTTCCCTGGAGATGATTGAAGTTTGATGTTAGGGTCGCGAGTCTCCACTTAGCATGCTTCGCCTATGGCATTTTGAATGGAGCTCCTTATTTTACTTTAGAATTCCGCTATTGAACTTTGTTTTTAGGAGCTAGCCCTTCTGCTATGCAACTTGTTTTATGTTATATTCTGGATCATTCGATGTAATAGAACTATGACCTTTGTTTTGTCATATTAGATCTTGAACTGTGTGTGCTAGTGAGTCGATCCAGGGACTAGCACTAAATAGCACAAAGGCTTGGACCCCTACTGGGTCCGGTCGCTTCAATATGCATGAGAAAAAGGCTCAGTTCAATCAGGAATTTGGGTCACATGATGCTATTGTTATTCAAGGAAGGCAATCGCCGGTGTGCAATGCAGATTGTAAAAATTATAATGGTGATCGCAGGCGCGTGTGGATACCGGTGAAGCATGCTGAACCGATGGCTGTAAAAGATTTAGATGATTTAGATATTACTCGTGGTCCAGAACTTGTGGAACACCAGTCAGCAGCAGGTGTCGTCTCTAATCGAAAAACATATAAACTTGATGGATTAGCTTGCAGCTCAGCTCAAGAAAAAATTACTAGTACGTAGAGGATATACAATGCACATGCTGCATCATGTGGAACACGTGCAAGTAAGAAGCCTGAATCGGCAAGCATGCGTGTCGTTTCAGCTAATTGCTTTCCAACAATTGTCAAGTCTGGTACTAGTACGCCTACAATATACGGGACTTCAACTAGTATAGTGAGTCAGAAATTTGGAGCCTGTGGCGCATCTAATTAACAGAAGGTTTTCTCCGTCGGATACAGAATGTTCGTGCCAAAAACTGCAGTACATCAGTACATGCTGGGAAATTTGGGGGGCAGCAGGAAGATTTCGGTGGAACCAGGAACTCAGTGGTGCCCGAGAGGTCGAACACACACTCAGAAACGACGGGTACAGAGGCTACGGGCATTGGAAATTAGAGAAAAGGTAGTACTCCATTCGATCCATATTACTTGTCACCTAAAATGGATGTATCTAAACATGTTTTAGTGCTAGATACATCCATTTCAACGACAAGTAATATGGATCGGAGGGAGTAGCAAAAAAGCGCGATGAGTGGTTCAGTCGAGATAGGCCAATGGTGTCTACAAAAACTTGGAAAGAGAAATACACCGCCCCTAAGTAAAATAGGCATTTAGATGACCCGACTGCTGATAAAAATTTAGAAAATAAAGATGATGCACCTGCTGATACTAATGTTAACACGGTATTCACATTGTTTGCTGATTTTCATGCATCTGAAGCTACTAAAGTCGCAAAGCATAATCTTGGTCCAAAACATGCTACCTTCAAGAAGCTAGAGAAGCACGGGCATCGCCTAGCACCATTATTTATCAAGGGTCACATTCATGGCAAGCCCATGGGTCGCATGCTTGTTGATGGCGGTGCCGGTGGTAATATTATGCCTCTTTCAGTATTTTCTAAATTGAATCGAAAAGAAAGCAAGCTAATGAAGACCGAGAGGGGACTTAGAGGGTTCTCGAGAGAAATATCTGAATCCAAGGGTATTATTTGTATGGAGCTCACAGTCGGAAGCAAAACATTGCCGACTGCATTTTTTGTTGTTGAGATCATAGGCCGATATGATATTCTCTTGGGGCGTGACTGGATTTATGCAAATTGTTGCATCCCTTCTACTCTACATCAGTGCTTACTTCAATGGGTTGATGATGATGTAGAGGTGATTGAGGCGGATAATTTGGCTTGCACTGATTTGACAGAGACGCCGGTGGAGTGGCAATATGGAGAGATGTGCTATTTGACCGGTAGGAATTTATTGGACTATGATTACCAGTATTGGTAGTGATGGTTTTATACCTTTAAATGCACAATCTGCTAGCATAGCTCGGCTTAATGATTTATCCATATAAAATTATGCGTAAAGATTATAGTCTTAAGTGGTTGCAAAGACGAACCGAGGAGTATCATTCCGAAAGAACGATAGGCACGAAACAATTGAGGATTTTGATGACTTGGAGAATCTCAAACAAGGATTCTCATTGGCTGATCCATTTAAAGAAATAGATATTCGTGATGGAAACATTCCAAGGCCTACATTTATGGATGCCGATTAGAAAAGCAAGGGAAGGTTGACTCGTTGGTTCTTTTACCTCGGCTAAAGCATGAAGCTGAATTTACTTGGGGGCAGAACAACAGGGTGATTTTAATAATATAAAGAGATATTTGTTGAGTCCTCCGGTATTGTGAGCACCCATGTGTGGTGTGGCGTTCAGGTTATATATTGCTGCACAAGATAAACTGATCAGTGCGGTATTGGTACAAGAAGACGACGAAAAGGAGTACATCATTACATATTTAAGTCATCGTTTGCTCGACACCGAGACTCGGTACGTGTTTATTAAAAAGTTATACTTGTCTTTATATTATGCATGTACGAAGTTTCGGTATTATCTACTTTTTAGTACATGTGCGGTAGCTTTCAGGCCGACATAATTAAGTATATGTTGCAGCGACCGATTTTTAGTGGTAGGATTGGGAAGTGGGCTTATGCATTAATAGAATATCATTTTGCATATGAATCGATGCATGCTATGAGAGGTCTAGTTATCGCCGATTTTATTATTGGTCATAGGATTAAAGACGAGAAAAATATTAGTTATGTTAGTGTTTCTCAATCGAAGATTTATTTTGATCGATCAGATTGCAGACAAGGATCTGTGATGTCACTTAGCAGTGTTGTTTATGAAACATCCGTTTGTTTAGAGTATCCTTGTAAACTGATATGAGGTTTTATTGTTTGGTTTACAAAATCTGGTAGACGTGGGTATAAAGATATAGATGTTTTTAAGGATTCGCTTATGCTAGTACAAACAATTAAAGACGAATTTCAGTGTTCTGACAGATTGCTAAATAGCTGACCGACGTTTAGATATAGTTTAGAATAATGGAATTTCTAGTTACGTTCCTATCCATCTATAAATTCTTGAGATTATTGTTTAGCGCAACACGCATCTGGGTACAATATAAGCAAGGCGGAAAAAAATTATTATAGAAAACCGATGCTTTGCTACTGTCAAAAGTGACCTTGTGGTTGTCAATTCCCGGCCGGCATGGCGCAGCAGCTATTTGGTTTGGTCCAGCAGCGAATATTTTACATGGTAAAAAAAATTCGGTGCAAGATTTCCAAACGACCGAATTGGCAAACGATTTAAAACCTGGAGACTGGAGGAGTTCATCTAGTTAGTTCATTAAAGGATCCACGTCAAACAAGTGATAGAATAATTCGGCGACATGCTTTAAAATATACTTTGTTGAATGATGAGTTGTGTCGCCAAACAATTAGAAGATGGGTTACAAATTAAATTGCTTGGATTCTGATCGGTCAACACTAGCTATGGGTGAAGTGCATGAAGCAATATGCTGGACACATCTGTCGGCCTACAAGATATGATGGTTATTAAAACAAGAGGTATTATATTGGTCGACTTTGTTAGAAGATGTTTTTAGCACTAAAAAGAGTGTGATCTACTGGAACTGAAGATACATAATTCAGCAAATCACCGCCGAGTTGGGAAGGCCCATATGGAGAAGTAGAGATTATTGTTCGTGAAAACCATATATTTGTAATCTTTATAGGGCAGACATTTCCAAAAGCTCTCAACGGAAAATATTTGAAGAAGTATTATCCGAACATGTGGATGTAGGATCAAGATACTATGGCCGATATGTTACTTGAAATATTACCCTAAGAAAATATGGCTGATGAGTTGTTTACACATCTTCATAAACAATAAAAATTGGTCGATTCATTCTTTGAACATCGCACTAAGCAATTATATGGCCAATGAAATTATTGGCATCGCCCTAAAGGTAAGGTAGATGTGTTTTCGGTCAATTCATTGTACCAAGAATAGGGGGGCATGTGTTGATAGGGTAATTTGTCTAGCTATTTGTATGATCGGCCAAATTAATTTCATAGTTGATCAAGCTAATATGTTGGTATTTTGCCTAAGAATTGCGACAGGGATTTGCGTGAACAAGAGGCTACTTAGACAGGTCCTAGGGTGCCTCGAGCCCCAACGATGCTACAAAGGGCAAGTCCTGAAAGTACTCATATCCTGATGTATTTTGCATGGACTAGAAGAGATCTCCAAGGCATATTTGGAACCATAATGTCGCTACATGGGAGGGCTTCGGCTGACCAGCTAAGGAATTTTGCAAAGGCTACGAAAGGTGCAAAGAAGTTGATATGGCAGATCACTCGGTAATTATCTCGTGTCATTAGTATTGCGGTTAGATATGTTATTCTTTTCCTAATGGGCCCAACAATACTTGTGCGTGAGTAATTGCTTCGGCTTTGGAATTGCAATGTGTTGTTATAGATTAGCAAGTTTATTTGGTAGACTCAGATTTGTACGAGATGGCCGAATTAGGGAAGGATAGATCTGATCGGTTTCTATTTTAGAGTTCTGTTCCTTCACGATAACTCATGCCTTTGCCTTGTACGTAAAGTCCTCCACCCATTTATAAAGGGTCTTGGCCGATTAAAAGAAGATAGCAATCGATCTATCATCAATACAATTTATCTATATTTTTACCTATGTTCGTTTCTTTTCTGTTTTTCTCTGCCATGCCCTAGCAGCCCTAGGGTTTGGTCGATCTTTGCCGTTTTGTCCTAAAAAAGGTCGATTCTCCTCCACGAAAGCGAGGGATCTTTGTTGCTTTGCCCGAAAAGCAATCGTTCATCGTCACGAAAGCACGGCGGTTATCCTGGTGTTGCACGGCGATTTCGCGTGCCAACACCTGACTGATCTCTCCCTCGTCCGGAGCGTGGCGCTGTGCACGCGTACCTCGGTATGGCGGCTATATGTCTCTGGCATGTTCGGCAGCCGTGTTAGTGTGGAGTAGGGACGAGGAGTACATAGGAAGGAAACCAGTTTGGTCCTTGGCAGCAAAAAAATCAAACTTTTCCGGTTTCTAAAATTTTCACTTGCTTCCCAAACATCGAGAGGGAAGGTTACTCAAAACATCGGCCATTCCTAGTACTTCTTATCTTGTCTTTTCCCTTACAATACCATACAACTATATAGTATACGGATAACTTTGAACATTGACCGTTGGATCAAGACTGACAAATCCAAACATTGCTAACTGTTGGATTTTTTTCTATTCTTAGCATCTAGAAAGATTCTATTGATAATCTTTAGCACGATGAACGCTAGTATGCGCAAACCTCAAAACACACACTCCATTGCTCAGTTTTAGGTTCCTTGTGCTAAACACATGGACTTGGATGCAATTTTCATTTGTATGAGGTCCTTGATGTAACTTGTACTTCCATCGACCGTGTTAACTCTCAACCACCTAGCTCATATGAGACCTACCATAGTTAAAAGAAAATGCAACCGCCCTGATTCTAACACAAACTGGACCACGGTTTTTTATACGTAATACCCAAGTGTTTAGTACTAGAATTTTTCAAGCTTCCTAGCTAACTTCACGCACTTCGGTGACTTCTTGTCGATTTAATGAAATTAGGTTAAACTTGAGCTACAAGTAAGTAAGATAGATTGCTCTTAAATTAAATGTCTTTTCGTAGGTAGATGGGTGTATCTTCTTGTAGTAAACAACGTCGTCGGTGTGAGTTTCCAACTATTAGAAAATAAAATTCTCAGTTTTCTGAGTGATGATGAGATAGTTCTTTTCCGTAAAGAATTCCGAAGAATATGGATCTCAATACCATAAGTCAATCGTCCAGACATATTAAATGAACCAACCTGTTTTACTTATGATTCCCATGTTTATGAGTTTTCAAACACCCTAGCTACTTAACTCTGTCCACTTGAATGACTTCATGCCGATTTATCAAAATTAGGTCAAACTTGAACTACAACGAAATTGTAGGTTGCTTTTAAAGATTTACGAAAAAACTTTTGGAGGTACCCATCGTGGGGTCAATTAATATATCAGAAACCACCAAGAGTTTTGGCACCAGATTTAACTTCTTGCTAAGATTTTGCATCATGACTATTTAACGAAATTAGGTCAAACTTGATCTACAAGTAAGCGCGATAGTTTGCTCTTGAAATAAATGTATTTTCAGAAGTAGATTGGTGCATTTTCTTGTAGTAAACAGTGTCATCGGTGTGATTTTCCAACTATCAGGAAAGAACATTCAATTCTCAATTCTCCGAGTGATGACGAGCGAGGTTGTTCTTTTTTGTAAAGAAAAATCTGAAGAATATTGGATCTGAATGCCAGAAGCCTTGTTTACCGACATATATAGTGGACCAATATGTTGTACCAACAATTTCCATGTTTTATGAGTTTTCAAACTTCCTAGCTAACTTTGCCCATTTTAATGACTTTATGTCGATTTATCAAAATTAGGTAAAATTTGAAACTACAAGTAAATTGTAGGTTGCTTTGAATGTTTTACGTAAAATCTTTTGGAGGTACTAATCGATGGGTCACAATTAATATATCAGAAACCACCGAGAGTTTTGATGATTGGTTGAACTTCTTGCTAAGATTTTGCATCTTGACAATTTAACGAAATTGGGTCAAACTTGAGCTACAAGTAAGCAGCATAGATCGCTCTTGAATTAAATATCTTTTTACAGGTAGATCGGTGCATCTTCTTATAGTAAACAATGTTGTTAGTGTGAGTTTCCAACTATTAGGAAATAACATTCACTTCTACATTTTCCGAGTGAAGACGAGCGAGGTTGTTCTTTTCTGTAAAGAAAGTCCAAAGAACAGACATGTATAGTGGACCAACATGTTGTACCAATGATTCCCATGTTTTATGAACTTTCAAACTTTCTAGCTAACTCTGCCTATTCGAATGACTTTATGTCAATTTATCGAAATTAGGTCAAATTTGAAACTACAAGTAAATTGTATGTTTTGCTTTGAAAGTTTTACGAAAAAGCTTTTGAAGGTACCCATCGAGGGGTCACAATTAATATATCAGAAACCAACGAGAGTTTGGACGGTAGGTTCAACTTCTTGCTAAGATTTAGCATCTTGTTAATTAACAAAATTAGGTCAAACTTGAGCTACAAATAAGCATGATAGATTTCTCTTGAATTAAATGTCTTTGTAGAGGTAGATAAGTTCATCTTCTTGTAGTAAATAATGTAGTCAGTGTGAGTTTCCAACTATCAGAAAAGAACATTCAATTCTACATTTTCTAAGTGAAGAAAAGCGAGGTTGTTCTTTTCCATAAAGAAAAGTCCAAAGAATATTGGATGTGAATGCCACAAGAGAAGTTTACAGACATATATAGTGGACCACATGTTGTATGAATGATTCCCATGTTTTATGAGTTTTCAAACTTCCGAGCTAACTCGGCCCATTTGAATGACTTTATGTTGATTTATAAAAATTAGGTCAAATTTGAAACTACAAGTAAATTGTAGGTTTTGCTTTGAAAGTTTTACAAAAAAGCTTTTGAAGGTACCCATCGAGGGGTCACAATTAATATATCAGAAACCAATGAGAGTTTTGACAACAGTTTCAACTTCTTGCTAAGATTTTGCATCTTGATAATTTAACGAAATTAGGTCAAACTTGAGCTACAAGTAAGCGCGGTAGATTGCTCTTGAATTAAATGTCTTTTCAGAGGTAGATCGGTGCATCTTCTTGTAGTAAAAAATGTCGTCAGTGTGAGTTTCCAACTATCACGAAAGAACATTCTCAATTATTCAAGTGATGGCGAGATTATTCTCTCCTGTAAAGAAAGTCCGAAGATTATGGATCTGAATGCCACAAGCCAAGTTTTCACACATATATGGTGGACCAACATATTGTACTTACGATTTTACGGGTTTTATGAGTTCTCAAACTTCCTAGCTAATAACTCCGCCCACTTGAATGACTTTATATCGATTAATCAAAATTAGGTCAAATTTGAGCTACTACAAGTAAATTCTATGTTGATCTGAAAGTTGTATGAAAAAGATTTTGGAAGTATCGATCGGGGGGTCACAATTAATATAATATAAACCACCAAGAGTTTTGACGGCAAGTTCAACTTCTTGCTAAGATTTTTGATCTTGACAGTTTAACAAAATTAGGTCAAACTTGAGCTACTAGTAAGCGCGGTAGATTGGTGTTAAATTAAATGTTTTTTCGGAGGTAGATAGGTGCATCTTCTTTTATTAAAAAATGTCGTCGTGTGAGTTTCCAACTATCTCAGTAAAGAAAATTTTCAAATTTCCTAGTGATGACAAGAGTGTTCTTTCACGTAAATAAAATCCGAAGAATATGGATCTGAATGCCACAAGCCAAGTTTTTCGACATATATAGTGGACCAACATGTTGTACTTATGATTTCCCATGTTTTATGAGTTCTCAAATTTCCTAGCTAACTTCGCCCACTTGAATGACTTTATGCAGATTTATCGAAATTAGGTAAAATTTGAACTACTACAAGTAAACTATGTAGGTTGCTTTGAAAGTTTTACGAAAAAGCTCTTGGAGGTACCCATCAGGGGGGCGAGGGGTCAATTAATATATCAGAAACCACTGAGAGTTTTGACATCAGGTTCATCTTCTTGCTAAGATTTTGCATCTTGATAGTTTAATAAAATTAGGTCAAACTTGGGATACAAGTAAGCGCGATAGATTGCTCTTGAATGAAATGTCATTTCAGAGGTAGATGGTTGCATCTTCTTGTAGTAAGCAGTGCCGTCGGTGTGAGTGTCCATCTACAAGGAATGAACATTCTCAATTTTCTGAGTGATGACGTGATCGTTCTTTTTCGTAAACAAAGTGCGAAGAATATTGGATCTGAATGCCACACGCCAATTTTTCAGACATATATAGTGGATCAACAACATGTTGTACTTGCGATTCCCATGTTTTATGAGTTTTCAAATTTCCTAGCTATCACCGCCCACTTGAATGACTTTATGTCGATGTATTGAAATAAGGTCAAATTTGAACTATAAGTAATAAATTGTAGGTTGCTTTGAGAGTTTTATGAAAAAGGCTTTTGGAGGTATATTCAAGTAGTCAATTATTATATCAGAAACCGGAGAGAGCTTTGACGACTGGTTTGACTTCTAGCTAAGATTTTGCATCTTGAAAATTTGAACCCCTTTTTAAAACGATCACATGAAATAAGGAGAGAGGGGAAATGATTTTTCTATTCTCTATGGGCAACCCACAAGCTTGAGGTGCACCTTAGGCTTAAAGATAACTTTATTTTCTCCATAATGTATAAGGTGAACCTTAGCGAATGCCACATACTAGGCCTTAAGGTGTGCTTTTTACACATTGCGGATGCCCTTATTAGGGAAAAAGCAAATAGGAGTACAATAGTATATTTCTTTGCTTAGACATATGCTCACCTCTGTCCACACGATATACGTGCTGAGAGAATAAACCATTGGTAGGGGAAGAGGGCAGCAGCGAAGAGGAGTTGAAGGAGGTTTGATGTCATAGCAAAGTTATGATGGATTCCTGACATGAGGTAGTCCTACGGTCTTACAGTGTACACTCTACTAGTAGTAAATTTCAGGAACTCTGCATGCAAAACAAATTGTGTGTTTTCTCTCTCCTTCGCTGCCTCTCACCATCCATCCTCCATCTCTCCTCTCCTTTCCCCTCGCACACCTGCCCGGCTAATCTCTCCCTCGCCCATAGCGTGGCGCTATGCACGTGTGCCTTTGGTAGGGCGGCTCTGTGTCTATGGCGTGTTCGGCAGCCGCATTGGTGTGGAGTAGGAGGAGTAAATGGGAAGGAAACCTGACATGGGTATTATTACTCAAGTAATTACGTTTGGTTATCCTAGCTACATGAAGGATCACGACCCATGAAGACCGAAGAAGAAGTCCTAGGAAGCATCTGACGGAAGTCATAGTTTTACTAGATAAGGAAATATAAACCGATATTGTACCATTGTCGTAATCATAGTCTATAACCTATCCTCATACAGCCTCGGGACCTAGCCTATTATATATAGGCCAGGAGGAGCCAGCAGAGAGGTACCAAAAAAACTGATTTGTAACCTTATTGTCCACCAATAATCACACGACTTCGACTTCCTTGTTTGTATGACATCCAATGAAATCCCCAGCATTCTCTTTTCCTCGAAACCCTAATTCCATAACTATGGGCATTGCCGAGGTGATGCCTTGTTAATTGGCGCTGTCTGTGGGAAACCTGAACGCTGGAGTCATCGATTTGGCGGACCCCTCTCCATCAAGCAACAATCCATCAGAAGTGGCACCACGCTCACCCACCCTTATTTTAGTTCCCGTCAATTTCAACGGTGGAACCGATCTCATCATCGGAAGTTTCCACTTTTAGGTGGAGGAACCCAAAAAACCGCACCTCTTGGTTCCGATTTCGTCAGGATCGTCAGTCAAAAAAGTTGCACCTACGGAGATAACCGCATCTTCCGACGGGCCATCCGCAGAGTTCACGGCCTAGCTGGAAAAAGATGAAGAAAACTCTGAAAACACAGTAGATCTGGGGGATCTTGATGGTCTCTACAATGATCTCTCCGTCAGATCAGACTCCCAGCTAACACCACCACGTGGATCAAGCCTAACAAACACTGAACCCGAAGAAAGCGGTGAAAGTACCTACTTCAGAATTAGGATGGCCAAAATCTACCCAGAATAGACACTGCTGGACTTCACTGATCCCCAGAACAGTGTCAAGATCCGATGATGATTCCACTAGTTCATACATAACTCACCATGAAATGTGCGCGATCATCGGTGACGCCTCAACACAGCGTGACTCTAGCGGTAACCCTATCTTTGACCCCAATGATATTTTGTCAGATGAAAATGTAGGTAATCATGGAAACGAAGGAGATACAACAAACAACCGCATAATCCTGGGAGGACGAGAACCACGTAGAGGCGAGCGACAAACTCTCCGGCTACCAGCTGAAGCATGGAAAAAAGCAAGGCAAGGAATTTCAGGTGCGGTTCCAATGACAGCGAGGCCACGCACGAAGATCTACTGGCCTACCAGTACCTACTCCATCATGAGAAAAGGGATCTACTAAGGATGCAGAGGCAACTCGACGAGAGAAAAAGGCTAGCTGACGAGTCCAGTCTTCGGTGGGCTCGACTAAGTTCTACCCGAGGATCATGCAGTGTAACTGGAGGAGCACAGCCAAGAAGAGGATCCTCACGACTATAAAATATCCCGGAAGCCGAAAGAAACGAACTGACACGAGACCTCGATTTATCGTTCATGTTAGTAGATCCAACATGGCACATCAAAGCAAAAACAGCTCAAGCCACAATTGTAGTTGCACAAACATATCTGATCACAACTCAACCCACACCCGATGATCCCCATGCAGCTCTCCATCACTTCGCTCTCATGAACCTCGTTATGGTGGGAGCGTCTCTTGCACAAGAAGAGCAAGGAATCACACAACAACCCGACAGATCCTCACGTCGTCGCAGCAGCCCTCGGCAGGTGGGACACACCAGACGATCATGGTCGCAACATCGGGTGCAATTTTCGGGCCCCGGGCCACGAGACGACGCAAGAGATGATCTCACACAACGCAGGATCGACAGATCCAGGGATGAGCGCGACAGCCGAAGATACTACGACAGTGACAGCGAGGATGACTATGAATTATGCGGATCTAGTTGCTTTACCCAACGGGTTCGCAAGAATCCAGTACCAAAGGATTTCAAGCTCCCTCATGATCGCTAGAAGTATGATGGCCTCCCGGAACCCGACGCTTGGTTGGCAGATTACCTGGCTACCGTCAAATTACAAGGTGGCTCCAAGGCCACCGCAATGCAGATCCTGGAGCTGCACCTAACCGGTGCCGCCCGGTCCTGGCTGAGGCAGTTACCCGAAGATTCCATCAGCAGCTGGAACGATCTTGAGGACAAGTTCATCCGAAATTTCCACTCCATGTTCAAGTGACCCGCATCTTTGGAGCAATTGCGAGCGTGCAAGCAGAAACCTGGAGAATCAATACGGGCCTTCATCCAGTGGTGGAACATCATCAAAAACTCGGATGAGGCTATATTCGACGAAAGGGAAATTGACACCTTCAATGATGGCCTTTGCTGATGAGAATTCATAGAAGAGATGGGACGGATCAAGCCCAAAAAAAATTCACATATGATGGATATGGAAATCGCTGGGCTGGCGGAGAATACGCAATACACAACAAGCGAGAACATTCACCTGAAGAAGATAGGGACAAGTGCAACAATGATAGGAGACGAAGGAGCAGCGACGGACATGGGGGACCAAGCTATGTTGCAGCTGGATTCTCTGGAGAGGATAACCTAAGAAACAATGATTACAATAGAGGACACTGCAATAACAGAGACGGTGTTGGAGGAACCCCAACCAACATAGCGATACCAGCCAATAGCTCAAGACCCACCAATATCCGCAATGCAAATGTTGGAAGGACCCTGCAATATGCACTTCTATGTTGAATCAACAGGCAAAAGGCGGTCCAACCATCTCATGAAGGATTGCCGAATGTTTTAAAGATGTAGGAGGTATGCAATGCAAAGGCAACCAAATCAGTAAGCCGAGGATATGCCACTACACCTAGCACTTTAGCCATTAGCGCACCACCACCACCACTAGTACATCCGCTAGCAGGGCAGCCGCGAAACACAATAAATCAAGAAAATGAATACCCCAGGTCCAAGGGTGCAATGTTGATGATTCAGAAAGGGCGCCCATCCAATAGGATCCAGAAACTGATTACACAGTAAGTCAACATGGCAGAAATGGCACCGATAGCCACACTCGAATATCTCCATTGGTCAGAATAGGAAATCACATTCAGCAGAGCTGATCATCCACTTGGAGTCCCACGACCGGGCCACTCGGCCCTAATAGTAGAAGTGCAAGTGGGTGGATTTGATATGAGTAAAGTTTTCATGGATGCGGGAAGAAGCATCAACCTTATTTATGCCAAGACACTCAAGGCGATGAATTTTTCTTTAACAAATCTAGCACCAACAGAAACATCCTTCCATGGCATAGTTCCAGGTAAAGCCGAAATTTCCTTAGGCAAAATATCTCTTGACGTTGTTTTCGAATCCAAAGAAAATTTCAGGCGTGAAAAGCTCGAGTTAGTCATGGACTGGCCGTCACAGTATCATGCGATCCTGGGTCGCCCAGCCTTTGCACGATTCATGGCAGTACCACATTATACGTACCTGGTTATGAAAATGTCAGCCCCCAAAGGGGTGATAACAGTGAAGGACAGTTTAAGAAACTAAAAACAAGTGAACAATTGCGATCAAGAATTCAACAAAATCTCCAAATCCTTCGGGATGGCAACCGAGTTTAAGCAACTAAAAATATCAGCAAATGCAGAACCTCTGGTAGTAGCATGTGTCAATCCCAATCAGGATTTTGACACTGCAAAAGATACAAAGAAGTCCAGATCCACCCTACTGACCCAAAGAAGACGATCTTTGTGGCTTCCAATCTTGGTCCCGCATAGGAAAGCGCGCTCATCGAGTTCCTCCATGAGCACTAGGAGATTTTTGCATGGTTACCAACCAACATGCCAAGAATTCCAAGGGAACTCGCTGAGCACGCATTAAACTTGGATCCGAAGGCAAAACTAGTAAAACAGACACTTTTCTGCTTCGTAGAACAAAAATGAAAGGCCATTAGAAAGGAGCTCCATCGCCTAACCAACGCCAAATTTATCAAGTAATTGAAGAAAGCAGAGTGGGTTGCAAACCCAGTATGTGTCCCAAAGAAAAATACAAAAGAACTATGTATGTGCATTGACTTCAATGCGTTGAACAAACACTATCCAAAGGATGAGTTCCCACTACCTCGAATCGATCAAATAATTGATGCAACTGCGGGGTGTGAACGTCTTTCCTTCTTGGACGCATATTCAAGATACCATCAAATTCGTATGAAGGAGGAAGAGCAGGATAAAACAGAATTTATCACACCCTATGGTGTATTCTATTAAACAACAATGCCATTTGGACTAAAAAATGCAGGTCCAACATATCAACGGATGATGCAAAACTGCTTAGGAAGTCAAATTGGAACAAACATACAAGTTTACATCAATGATGTCATAGTTACAACAAAACAAGGGTCAAACCTTATCAATGAACTCCGAGAAATGTTCGAGAACCTCGACAAGTATTGCATCAAGCTCAACCCGACGAAGTGTTCCTTTAGAGCCCCTACAGGTCAACTCCTAGGATACCTTGTATCCGCAAGGGGAATAGAGGCCAATCCCAAAAAATACAGGCAATCCTAACAATGAAAAAGCCAACAAATCTTTGGGGCATAAAACAGTTGGCTGGGCGAGTCGCAGCACTTAGTCGTTTTATCGCCCGTCTAGGAGAAAAAGCACTACCATTCTATGCCCTTATGAGGAAATCGGATAAATTTGAATGGGCAGAGAAGGCTCAACATGCTTTCAAAGACCTCAAGAAAACTCTTTTGACATCTCTCGTCGTCGTGTCTCCATGAGAAAAAGAGCCCCTACTTCTCTACATTGTCGTACTAATCAGGTGGTCAGCACCGTTTTGGTCGTAGAACGACCCGAAGAAGGGAAAACCCACGGTGTTTAGAGACCAGTCTATTTTCTAAGTGAAGTCCTGTCTCCATCTAAGCAAAGATATCCGCACTATCAGAAACTAGCGTATGGAGTATTCATGACAACACAGAAGTTGCGCCATTATTTTTTGGAACACCCAATCATAGTGGTAAATGAAGCGCCTCTTTCCAACATTCTCAATAATCTAGAATCTACTGGATGCATCTCTCTATGGGGCATTGAGCTATCCCCTCGAAATATCACGTACGAGAAACGTAAAGCAATTAAATCACAGGTTTTGCCTGACTTCATTACTGAATGGAAATAACTACAGTGCGCAGTCCCACCGGACCTCTCTAGTGCATGGACAATGTATTTTGATGGGTCAAAAAGAACGGAAGGAGCAGGAGTCATATTAGTGTCACCTCAAGGCGATAAAATGCGGTACGTAGTTCGGATGAGTTTTGCAAATGCGTCCAATAATAAAGCTGAGTACGAGACCATGTTGCATGGTATGCGTATGGCTAAATCTTGCGGTGCAAGTCGCCTAAAAATATTTGGTGATTCCAACCTTATGGCACAACAAGCAATGAACATGTGTGACGCTATCAGCGACAACATGATCGCCTACCACGATCTGTACAGCATCATGGAAGCTCAACTTGACGAGTGCGAAGTTTCACACATAGGAAGAGTAAGCAACGAAGGGGCCTACAATTTGGCAAACATCGGATCCTTATGCCTGCCATTACCACCCAGGGTTTTTTAGGAGGAAATAACGGAGTGCTCCATCAAAGCCAAGAGGGATTCTGAGGTTATAGTGCCAAAGGCACGGAAAACGATCAAGACGCAAAAAGACTTGGGGGTTATGCCAGCACATGAAAACATTGAATAAGTCCATGAGGAAGAGCCAGAAGTCGATGAAGTCATGATATTGGAGCCTACATGGATGCAACCGTACATAGCATATATGGTAAGGGGATAACTCCCCGAGGACGTGATAGAAGCTCGACGAATCACCCGACGATCAAAAGCCTTCAGGATCATCAAAGGAGAACTATATAAAAGAAGTATTTCGGGTGTATTATAGCAATGTGTTACACCCGATGAAGGAAATATTATACTCAAAGACATACATGAAGGAGTATGTGGTCATCACGCCAGCAGCCGAGCAATTGCTGCCAAAGCATTCAGGGTAGGATTCTACTGGCTCACGGTAGTACAAGATGCAAAAGATATCGTCAGATTGTGTGAAGCATGTCAGCGATTCGCAACAAAACACAGTGCACCTGCCGTCAAATTAAACCCCATACCTCTCGCTTGGCCTTTTGCTCAATGGGGACTTGATATGGCGGGTAAACTTCACAAGTCATCCCTAGGAGGACACGCATTTCTGCTAGTAACAGTCGACAAATTCACCCAATGGATTGAAGCAATGCCTGTTACCAGCTAGGATCGAACTTCGGCTATGAATTTGATCAAATAAATAGTGTTCCGATTTGGCGTACTAAATAGCATCATCACTGACAATGGAACTAACTTCACCTACAATGAATTCAAGGAGTACTATGAAGATATGGGTATAAATTAAGCTATGCATCCGTTGCTCACACGCAAACCAATAGGAAAGTGGAAAAGGCCAATGGCGTTGTAACTGCTGGTCTTAAGAAAAAATTGCTAGCACCACTCGATAGAGCAAAAGGAGCATGGGTTGATGAGTTACCATATGTTTTGTGGAGCCTACGTACCACTCCAAATAATTCGATGCAGGAAACACCTTTCTTTCTGGTCCACGACGTTGAAGCTATCCTTCCAGTCGAAGTAACTCACGGGTCGCTGAATATGACAAGGAAGCATCCAGCAAAGCACTTGAAGATGATGTTGATGCACTTGATGAAGCTCGAGATGTTACCTTACAAAGGGCGACTATGTATCAGCATAACATACATAACTATCACACCCGATGATTATGTCCTAGGTCCTTCCTCATAGGGGACCTAGTTCTTCGCCTCAAGTAAGATGGTCACCGTAAACTGGAGTCACCATGGGATGGGCCTTATATTGTTACAAAGGTTATCCCTGGAGGGGCATATCGGTTTAAAGACAAGAAGACATGAGTCAAATACTCCAATCCATGGAACGTTGCACAACTATGGCATTTTTACGCTTAGAATTTATTTTTCTCGCAATTTAAAATACAATAAGTCCTACAGCCCAACTTCTTAGCCACAATATAGGCCAACGGCCAGGCGAACACGCCAAACCATGTATCTTCGTCTTCAGGTTTTAAATAAAATATAAGTTCCACAAACTCAGATTTCCTTTTTCTCCATTGTTTCTTCACCCACAATCGGGGGCTTTATTGTTAAAAAGTTTATTACAAATAAAACATTTAGAGAACATTGCTCTAATAAAACTAACAAACCGTTATGAGCCTATGTCTCGATGCAGGCATCCGAACATAGCCTCGGGGCTACTCCCATTGGGAGCGCTATCGCACACCCAATAGAAAACTATATATGGTGCATATGAGGTCAAAAAATTGACCCGAAGAAACATCATCCTGGCCTATGAGTATTACATCAGTGTATCCTCAAAAGGTTACTCCCATCGGGAGTTCTATAAAAACATCATCCGAGAAAATACGAAGCTGATAAACTTCAGCAATTCTAGTAGCCAAACAAGGCAGTCGATAAAATCATACAAAAATCTCGGATCGCGCCCGGCGTGATAAAAAACCTGAAAAAGAGGAGCCACAGATTCTAGGGGAACCTTCTCGTGGTCTTGAGCAATGTTCATTTTGATTGATTGCAAAGAGAGTGCAGGATTCTCTTTGTGAATGTGCTTTTGAACTCAATAGAATTCACAACACTAGCATTTCACAAGTTTTACAATATGATGCTTTTCGTGGATTGGATTGGTTTTGGGGGAACCAAGAAAGTAGTGGTGCCATCTCTTCAAGGATTCCGAAATTGCACCCACCTTAAACCATTTGAAATGAACCTGTCTCACTTCCGTAATCCACCTTAAACCATTTAAACAGGACCTGTAATATATTCGGAATCCACCTTAATCCATTTGATATACACCTGTCTCTCCCACTAATGAGTGGAGGTAGCCGTCACTCAGTAGTTCAACCTATCAGGCACGACGAGTGGTCCACGGTGCTGCATCCCTACTCACCTGGTCTATGCACATCGCTCTTTCCAGGAGGTTGGCCGCCTATCCCAGATCTTCCCATTTCCAAGAAGATCCCTTGTTCGGCTATGTCCATGACACAAAGGTAAGATCCCGGGATTCGTCCAGTGTGGCCTGGTAATCGCACAAGAATGCACTCTGCCAGTAAAATATCTGTGTCAGTGATACGATGAAAAATCCCGATGGACGCGTTGGGTACCCGATATAATAGAACTAGAATTCAGTATTCGATAAGACCTCAATGGCTCAAACTGGATTACTGAAGGGGTTTCGCGCATGAAAACAATAAAATTTTACCCTATGGCCCCTGAACCCCTGATGTTGCCAGGACCTATCTATTAGTAATACAGTAACGGGAGGGGCTTTTTGCGAACTTACCCTTGAAGACCGAAAAGCATTGTCAATGCTCAGGAGAGCATGGTTGATGTAGACGAGCCGAAGCCGACCTCAAGGTCGTGATGAAGTCCTTGCGCTCCCTTGGCTCCAACGACTTGATTGCCTCAAGTGTGACACTTCGCGGGGAGTTACACACGTCTGGTGCCTGACGATGCCTCCCGCTTCCCCGATCCAGTAGCGGTTGCGGAAGTAGAGCTCCTAGATCGGAATCCCGCAGCGCGACAGCGCTCCGCGGTGAAGATGTCTCTCGTTTGCGCAGTCCGAACTTGGGACCACGGTCACGAGAGAGAGAGAATATCAATTGGAGGTCTTCCAAAAATGAGAAGACCTTTATTGAATATTGTGTGTATTTATCTGGCCAAATACCCCCACTCTATATAGGGGAAAAGGAGGTACTACCTCCCTCAAAGTCCCGGGGTGGTACTAAAGGAGAGGAGGGGGAGGGGCAGCCGCCGAACGGCCCTAGTGGGCCCCGCGTGGGGGGGCTTGGCCCAGTCGGCCATACCCTTGCCCCTTCTCCCTCTCTCCTTTCCCTAATGGGCCCTCTCCCCTCCGGGAATTGGCCCATTAAGCCCTTTGACCTTTTATTGATTTTCTCTATATTAAATAATTATGAATAAATGACTAAATCAATATTTAACATTCATTCACATATTATTCAACCTCCGTGGCTATGGAACACCTTCCACCTCCACTCTGGACATCCTCCGGACTTACCGAAACCCTTCAGGTTTTCTCTCTACTATTCTTCGGTGATTCTTCCGATCCTATAAACACTCTCTAAGCATCATCAAGCCCTTAAGCGTGATACCCCACGGTTTAGGAACACTCCAGACATGGTCGGGACACTCCCGGAACAATGATCGACAGAGGGACCTGTATGGCCATGTGACCCCTGTGCGTTCCACAAAGATCTTTTGTCGTTTGAACCTGGTCAGTCGTGTATTATTCCCTTTGTCTCTCAATACTTGCATTGCCTGAGATCTGATCAATGACATCACCATGTCATGTTCAATCTCGTTACCGAACAATGCTACTTGACTCGTTCCGACAAGTAATATCCCTGTGATCAAATCACATGCTGTGCAGCTATTGGATATAACTTCTCCGAGTGGGCCCTTGAGTATCTTTCTGTCACGTGGACGGACAAATCCCGCTCTTGACATATATTGCCTCTACAGTTTCCTCCGAGTACCTGAACACACCTTTATAACCACTGTATTACCAAGTGGCGCTTGATGCTATCTAAGCACTCTCGGGAGATAGTGATTGATATAGCCTCATGGTCTAAGGAATAGTCTACGAGGATCCATTTCTAATCATCGTAACTTGAACTTCGTGACATGATCGGGTCATGATGTTTAGCTTGGGTATTGGTTCATCATCTCATTCACAGAATGAGTTGACTCCATTTCCAACTGGCATAAATGCCACATGATCAGGAAACTTGATCATCTGTTGACCAATGAATCAGTGACTGGAGTTTCACTGGGAACCCCTGGTTGTTTATATATCACACGCGTATTGATGTTTCCACTCAATACAGTTATAGCATGATATAAAACTTAATCATAAACTATATGAAATATGATAATAGTCCTTATAACTATTTGTCTCTAGGGCATATTTCCAACAGTCTCCCACTTGCACTAGAGTACAAATACACTAGCTGCATTTGTTCTTAATCATTGGCACCATATCCGGTACCCTGAACATTCTTGCTCATGGAAGAGGTTGAGTCTTGGGTCTGTACTTTACAGTCCCAAATCCTTTGCAACTTACTAATGTCACCTTGATTGACATTAATACTTTATCATCACATGATAACATCTGTGTGTATGCATCGTCGCTATGGCAGCAGAACAAGGCCTGATTCCAGGACCCTACAGTGACTTTAGATCAACCTCGAGGGCTTTCTCATGGGCACAGTGCCCTAGGACACATTATTCTACGTTAAAAGCGAACTAGCCCCACCATAACATTATACAACACTTTATATGGTACCCTTATCTATTATTATAAATGTATTCATCGAAACACTAGTGCACTCTGTGCAACTTTCAATGTTTTATTCACCTCACTTCCTACTTGACTTTAATCGGTATTTATAGGAGTTTCCAACATATTCCCTTATAACATAACCCTTTATGCTTTAATATATGTCATCCTTTATGGATTTGGAAAACATGTCTGCAGTTCTCTATTAGACACTACGGACAAACCTAGCTCAACATTTCGTGATTCAAACTTAATCACTTTTAAACATTCCTTATTAGATCATATATTATGTTAAGTTATCATCATGGTTTTCTAAGATAGAACCTATGTCTCAACATAGTGGATGATGATCATCCTTTTCTGTCTTTCAAACATTGATGTTAAACCTAATACTATTCCTAACTTGAGTTATTAAGGACCAGTTCCTTAATTAACTTCTATTCTGAAAACCCTTTTCAGAATCCCTTAAGGAATACTACATAATGTCATAATACATTTATTATCAACTTCTACACCCTATAAATCATTATTTATTGGCACTTGCGCTTTTATTCTTAACACACTTAAGAATCACTCCTATAAGCTCCCACTCAAAATATGTTACTAACATATTTGGGTATGAGTCACTACTCTTACTCAAACTATGTTCCTGCATATTTGAATTTGAGACTTATATTGCTCCCACTCAAAAATATGTCATTCACATATTGTTTTAGGAAGACTTTTATAGCTCCCACTCAATTTCATGCAAATTTCATATCCACTCGCTATTTTGAACGATTTCAAAATTCTTCGATCAAATATCAAACTTGGAGTTTTACTATGAGATAATAGTACTTTTACTAGTTTTAAATCCACTAGACATTTAGCACACTTGAATCAAATTCATTTGAATTCGTCCAATACTTGACAAATTGTGCTTTTGTCATTGACCCCTTTTTCCACTTTGGCTTTGCAGTCATTTGGGAAAATTCCAAGTAACCCCTTTTACTCATGAGATTCAGCAACAAATTGCTTTCTAATCTCAAGGGAATTTTGTTATGGGATTTCTCATAACTTTAGCTTACCATTATTTCCTTAGTAGTTCGTAGGTATGTCATATTCCAAGAATCATGAAAAATGGTTCACAAATGTCTCCATACAAGATATGGGTTACATTTTGAATCCTACTTCATGTAGTGAAAACACAAGTGGGGAAAACACAATGATCATTATCATTGATTCTTTCCTTTGTGAAGAGAATCGTTCAGGAACGTTGTCCGTTGCGCTTCTCAACACTCTGATGCAGGGATTTGAATCCTCATCGTGTTTTTCACTATCTTCCATCTGCTTCATAATCGAGAAATATCACTGAAAGTGAGCTTTCTCAAGAATGCACCAAAATCCAAGTAATACAAGTTTTGCTTCTTTTGGTTTCAGCTCGATTTCGTATTCAAAGTTTCCAATGAATACTCTACAAGGACTTATTCGCTATTGTTTTGGTTATATCGAATAACCCCAAAACTTTTACGATGATCCATACTAGATATGGAGCCGTTCTCACGAATCCAAATGGTTCACTATATATTCTAATTAAGTGCTAACTATTTCTAACCAATGGTCTCTACATGTACACTACAACAATTTATTTGGCGTCATCTATTCCCCCATTTTGATATCTAATATCACATTGTGATGCTTTGCATTTTGACGTTTCAAAACGCTTTGCATTCCACAATTTATTCTATGCCAATCTTATAAAATTGAATTTCATTACTATTGATCAAATCATAGTAATTATATTCTCTTTTATATTTATACCCTTTGTTGATGAAACGGTTTGATCATATCAAATAGTTTCATACTCATGTTTCCTTCGGTAAACTTCTTTACACATTAAAACAATCATTTAATGATAATTACCATTTGTCAAAACACAATACATCGAATATGTATTTACTTTTAACAGTTCATTAAACAATTTGTATTCAAGTAATACACGGTGTTCAAGTTATTTTGCCGAACTTAGGCATGATTTATATGTGATAAGAAATCGAGTGACTTTCACATATTATCACATAACTTTGAATTTAAACAATGGTTTTTTCATTCAAAATGAATATATCATTAAGTTGGGTATTTTAAGGCATTTTAATATTTTACAAATATTCATGTATTATCAATTAGTTTCAAACAACCAGGATAATTCACATATAATCAAACAAGATATGAACACAAATAGAAATCATTCATAAAAGTAGAACAACTGTTTGTTACAAACTCATATGAATAACCGTCTCACAAAGTGTGAGACACACTAAAGAAGTTCATAATATTTTGATTACAATAATCATCCTAAAACATAAACTAAGTGATAAATGTTGAGGGGGAGTGTCGTTGGCCATCATCATCATGCTCGCCATCAACACGCAACGTCACCTCCTCTCCAGCAAGAACCTCTCATGCAGAAGGACCTATTTTCAGTAAAATAAAACAAGTATCAAATATACTTAACACTACAAATGTGTTTGCAAGATTATAACATTTATAAAATTCTATATCAAATATATACCTTTGTCATTGACGACCTCAGCGACAACGGGTTCAACCATCACATCTCTGAAATGCGATATGAACTCGTGGAAATCCTGTGTTTCCGCGTCGCCTCTCATAATGCAAGTCCTGACTTGTGCTCGGTAGCTTGGTGGCAGCGACCATAGCACAATGCCTATTGCAAAAGAGCTTGCGAACCAGTTGTCCAGGAAGTATGCCAGAGTCATGTATGCATCATATATGCTCAACAAGTGATCGTCTAGTGAGGATCCCTCCTCCATCTTTATGGAGAGGAAATCCCCCATCAGCTCATACTCCCATATGCGCACTTGTTCCACAAAATGTGATCTCAGATGTGCCATAACCGTTCGGGGATTAAGACTTCCCACAATCGGCCACAACCCATCTTCCATTCCGAGGCACATCGTTACTGATATGAATGTGGTTGTCACACGACGACGACGACAGCAGAGATCTCGCTACTCCTGGGTCTCATGAGAATAGGGTGGCTCCAAGTACATCTCGTAGATCATGTAGTCAGCCACTTTGTTCTCGCTAAGGAGATCATGAAGGCCCATGACCCATGCAGAAAAGTTGGATCCATCTAACTTGAGCTTTTCTCCTTTTAACCAATTGTCAATAGGGAAGGTAATCTCGGGGAGAACCATTTCTACATTTATAATTGCAAAAAGGAATTTAGACTAAGTTTATAATTAAATGAGTTAATAATAACTCCACTCATAAATACCTATCCCCATAAGGGTTCCCAGTGATAACACGAACCCTATCAGCCACATCTCCCCTGATCATCACGGCCATCAATGTGGGTTCAAGGGTGGACGCTAAACGTCGGTCACATCATTCATGCGACTCGTGCTCGATCTTCGACCATCCATGTTCCGAGGCCATGCTTCTGTGGCGTGCTAGGCTCGCCAACTCAACCTTAGTGTATTCGCTGTGCAACATGGCTTACACCCACTGTATGCAAACATAGATATGTCTGACACCCAGTCACCCTGGGTCGCCTCATACCGAAGAACTTTCTTGGTGGTGCACACTAAGGGGGAACACAATCATTGGTAATTTTAACAGGGATCATCTTATTAGGCTATCTTCGAGTATCTAATACTAGCACACGATAAGATATACAAACAATAACATTGAATGTAAATGCGATGTGATATGGTCCTTGACGTCGTGATCTCCATCCGTCATCACCAGATTCCGGTGCCAGGGTTCTGGCGCCGTAGACACCAGGGTACCGCTGTCATTCTGGCGTGGTAGTCCATCACCTCCATGACTATCTACTACTACGTAACATAAGGTAATCACTTTACCTTTGCCACAACCATATCACAAAGCAACGCCCCCTGCAAAACAAAGTTAGACGCCTCTACTTTATCTTTGCATGTTTTACGTGGCTGAATGGGCTTTCGCACAAGAACCACCTACGAACTTTTAGCAAAACGCTGATCAAGTAGTTGTCTCTACGACACCCCTTTCAGGGCCCTCCGTTGCAAATGGCATACCAACTAATGCGAGAGAGAGAGACACCCCCTAAGCCACTTTATACGGTACAAGCCGTATGTCAAGTGTGGACCAGTCTCGCGAATGAACACGTAAAGTCGGTTGGGGCCGCTTCATCAAACATTGTTGCGGTATACACAAGTACACGTGGGAGGGTAACAACTAAAAGATCAACGCCCACATGCTACATCTCGTGTGTTCTACCCGTACTAGCATTACTACGCATAGGTCTAGATCTGATACCACTGTAGGGGTTCCGCGCATGAAAACAATAAATTTTTACCCTACGCCCCCTGAACCTCTGATGTTGCCAGGACCTATCTATTAGTAATACAGTAACGGGAGGGGCTTTTCGCGAACTTACCCATGAAGACCGAAAAGCATTGTCAACCCTCAGGATATCGTGGTTGATGTAGACGAGCCGAAGCCAACCTCAAGGTCGTGATGAAGTCCTTGCGCTCCCTTGGATCCAACGACTTGAGTGCCTCAAGTGTGACACCTCGCGGGGAGTTACACATGTCCGGTGCCTGACGATGACTCCCGCTTGCCCGATCCAGCAGCAGTTGCGGAAGTAGAGCTCCTGGATCCGAATCCCACGGCGAGACGGCGCTCCGCGGTGAAGATGTCTCTCATTCGCGCAGTCCGAACTTGGGACCACGGTCACGAGAGAGAGAGAGAGAGAGAGAGAATATCAATTGGAGGTATTCCCAAAAGTGATAAGACCTTTATTGAATGTTGTGTGCATTTATCTGGCCAAATACCCCCACTATATATAGGGGAAAAGGAGGTACTACCTCCCTCAAAGTCCCGGGGTGGGACTAAAGGAGAGGAGGGGGAGGGGCAGCCGCCGGCTGGCCCTGCGCGGGGGGGGGGGGGGGGGGCTTGGACTAGCCGGCCACCCCCTTGCCCCTTCTCCCTCTCTCCTTTCCCTAATAGGCCCTCTCCCCTCCGGGAATTGGCCCATTAAGCCCTTTAACCTTTTAATTGATTTTCTCTTTATTAAATAATTATGAATAAATGATTAAATCAATATTTAACATTCATTCACATATTATTCAACCTCCATGGCTATGGAACACCTTCCACCTCTACTCCGGACATCCTCCGGACTTACTGAAACCCTTCCGGTTTTCTCTCTACTATTCTTCGGTGATTCTTCCGATCCTATAAACACTCTCTAAGCATCATCAAGCCCTTAAGCGAGATACCCCACGGTTTGGGAACACTCCAGACATGGTCGGGACACTACTGGACCAATGATCAACAGAGGGACCTGGATGGCCATGTGACCCCTATGCGTTCCACGAAGATCTTTCGTCGTTTGAACCGAGACAGTCGTGTCTTATTCCCTTTGTGTCTCGATACTTGCATTGCCTGAGATCTGATCAATGACATCACCATGTCTTGTTCAATCTCGTTACCGAACAATGCTACTTGACTCGTTCCGACAAGTAATATCCCTGTGATCAAATCACATGTTGCGCAGCTATTGGATATAACTTCTCCGAGTGGGCCCTTGAGTATCTTTCTGTCACGTGGACAGACAAATCCCGATCTTGACATATATTGCATATGCAGTTTCCTTCGAGTACCTGAACACACATTTATAACCACTGTATTACTAAGTGGCGCTTGATGCTCTCTAAGCACTCTTGGGAGACAGTGATTGATATAGCCTCATGGTCTAAGGAATAGTCTACATGGATCCATTTCTAATCATCGTAACTTGAACTTCGTGACATGATTGGGTCACGATGTTTAGGTTGGGTATTGGTTCATCATCTCATTCACAGAATGAGTTGACTCCATTTCCAACTGGCATAAATGCCACATGATCAGGAAACTTGATCATCTGTTGACCAATGAACCAGTGACTAGAGTTTCACTAGGAACCCCTGGTTGTTTATATATCACATGCGTATTGATGTTTCCACTCAATACAGTTATAGCACGATGTAAAACTTAATCATAAACTATATGAAATATGATAATAGTCCTTATAACTATTTGTCTCTAGGGCATATTTCCAACAATTATGCCAATTCTGAGTTCAAGCCTGGGGACTTGAATTTAATATAGGTCTGTAGTGTTTTTCCCTAGGGGCAATTAACTAATACCCCAATCCATCGGATGCATCAAGACTATCGTACCAAATCCGTATAAGCTTAAAAGATAAAACGAATATGAAATATCTTGTAAAAACTTCATATTATAATTACTTAAATTATCTTTGAGAGTCAACCCGAATCTATGATTCAGATCGGAATCTCGGGGGATACTGACATGGGTATGATTACTCAAGTGCTTATGTTTGGTTACCCTAGCTACATGAAGGCTCACGACCCATGAAGACCGAAGAAGAAGGCCCATGAAGCATCCGACATAAGTCATAGTTTTACTAGATAATGAAATATAAACCGACATTGTGCCGCTGTTGTAATCATAGTTTGTAACCTATCCGCATATGGCCTCGGGACCTGCCCTATTATATATAGGCTAGGAGGAGCCAGCGGAGAGGTACCTAAAAAACTCCTGAGCGATCTGTAACCTCATTGTCCACCAATAATCAGATGACTTTGACTAGCTTGTTTGTCTGACATCCGACGAAATTCCCAGCATTCTCTTTTCCTTGAAACCCTAAGTTCATAACTATGGGCATTGCTGATGTGACCCGTCCTCAAAACCACTTTGGTCCTTGGCATCCAAAAAATTCAAAATTTTCCGGTTTTCGAAATTTTCACTTGTTTCCCAAACATCGGGAGGGAAGGTTATTCAAAATATATGTCATTCACAGTACTTCTTATCTTATATTTATCTTTTCTTATCTCTTACAATACCATACCACTGTATAGTGTGAGGAACATTGACCGTTGGATCAATACTAGCAAATCCAAACATTGCTAACCATTGGATCTTCTTTTCCATTCTTAGCATATAGAAAGATTCTACTGATAGTATTTAGCATGATGAACACTAGTATGCGCAAACCTCAAAACACACACTTCATTGCTTAGTTTCAGGGTCCTTATGCTAAATGCATGGACTTGGATGCACTTTTCATTTTTTATGAGGTCCTTGATTTAACTTGTACTTCCACCGATAGTGTTAATGCTTAAGAACCTCGCTCCTACGAAACCTACAATTTGAGCGGCCATTCGCAGTACTTCTTACCTTATCTTTATCTTGTCTTATCTCTTACAATACCATACCACTATATAGTGTACGGATAACTTTGAACATTGACATTGGATCAAGACTAGCAAATCC
Source organism: Avena sativa (assembly GCA_916181665.1). Taxonomy (NCBI): domain Eukaryota; kingdom Viridiplantae; phylum Streptophyta; class Magnoliopsida; order Poales; family Poaceae; genus Avena; species Avena sativa. Next base: position 418,246,517 of record OV702289.1, on the reverse strand, counting down.
AAAAATTGCTAATTGTTGGATCTTCTTTTCCATTCTTAGCATCTAGAAAGATTCTATTGATAGTATTTAGCATGATGAACGTTAGTATGCACAAACCTCAAAACACACACTTCATTGCTCAGTTTCAGGGTCCTCGTGCTAAATGCATGAACTTGGATGCAATTTTCATTTTTTATGAGGTCCTTGATGTAACTTGTACTTACACCGTCCATGTTAACTATCAAGAACCTCGCTCCTATGAGACCTACCATGGTTAAAAGAAAATGCAACCACCCAAATTATCACACAAACTGGACTAACGTTCCTTATACGTAATATCCAAGTTTTTAGTACTAGGATTTTTCAAGCTTCCTAGCTAAATTTGCACACTTTAGTGACTTATTATCGATTTAATGAAATTAGGTCGACCTTAAGATACAAGTAAGCGCGATAGATTGCTCTTGAATTGAATGTATTTTCAGAGGTAGATGGGTGCATCTTCTTGTAGTAAACAATGTCGTCCATGTGAGTTTCCAACTATCATGAAAGAAAACTCAGTTTTCCGAGTGATGACGAGATGGTTCTTTTCCATAAACAAAGTCCGAAAAATATGGATCTCAATGCCATAATCCCAGTTTCTAGACATATTAAGTGGACCAACGTGTTTTACTTACGATTCCCATGTTTTATGAGTTTTCAAACTCCCTAGCTAATTAACTCTGCCCCACTTGAATGACTTCATGCCGATTTATCAAAATTAGGTCAAACTTGAACTACAACTAAATTGTAGGTTTCTTCTAAAGATTTATGAATAAACTTTTGGAGGTACCCATCACAAGGTGAATTAATATATCAGAAACCACCGAGAGTTTTGACAACAGGTTTAACTTCTTGCTAAGATTTTGCATCATGACTATTTAACTAAATTAGGTCAAACGTGAGCTACAAGTAAGCGCGATATATTCCTCTTGAAATAAATGTCTTTTTAGAGGTAGATGGGTGCATTTTCTTCTAGTAAACAGTGTCGTCGGTGTGACTTTCCAACTATCAGGAAAGAACATTCAATTCTTAATTTTCCGAGTGATTATGAGCGAGGTTGTTCTTTTTCGTAAAGAAAAGTCTGAATAATATTGGATCTGAATTCCACAAGCCAAGTTTATAGACATATATATATAGTGCACCAACATGTTGTACCAACGATTCCCATGTTTTATGAGTTTTCAAACTTCCTAGCTAACTCTGCCCATTTGAATGACTTTATGTCGATTTATCGAAATTAGGTCAAATTAGAAACTACAAGTAAATTATAGGTCTTGCTTAGAAAGTTTTACCAAAAATATTTTGGAGGTACCCATCGAGGGGTCATAATTAATATGTCAGAAACCAGCGAGAGTTTTTACGATAGGTTCAACTTGACAATTTAACGAAATTAGGTCAAACTTGAGCTACAAGTAAGCACGGTAGATTTCTCTTGAATTAAATATATTTTTAGAGGTAGATAGGTGCATCTTCTTGTATTAAACAACGTCGTCAGTTTGAGTTTCCAACTATTAGGAAAGAAAATTTATCTCAACATTTTCTGAGTAAAGATGAGGGAGGTTGTTCTTTTCCATAAAAAAAAGTCCGAAGAATATTGAATCTGAATGCCACAAGCTAAGTTTACAGACATATATAGTGGATCAACATGTTGGACCAACGATTCCCATGTCTTATGAGTTTTCTTACTTCCTAACTAACTCTGCCCATTTGAATGACTTTATGTCGATATATCGGAATTAGGTCAAATTTGAAACTACAAGTAAATTGTAGGTTGCTTTGAAAGTTCTACGAAAAAGCACATTTGGGGGTACCCATCGGGGTGTCACAATTAATATATCAGAAATCACCAAGAGTTTTGATGATAGGTTCAACTTCTTGCTAATATTTTGCGTCTTGACAATTTAACGAAATTAGGTTAAACTTGAGCCATAAGTAAGCACGATAGATTTCTCTTGAATTAAATGTATTTTTAGAAGTAGATGGGTGCATCTTATTGTGTGAGTTTCCGTCTACCAAGAAAGAACTTTCTCAATTTTTAGAGTGATGACGAGATTATTCTCTCCCGTAAAGAAAGTCCGAAGAATATGGATCTGAATGCCACACGCCAAGTTTTCACACATATTTAGTGGACCAACATATTGTACTTATGATTTCATGTGTTTTATGAGTTCTCAAACTTTCTAGCTAATAACTCTGCCCACTTGAATGACTTTATGTCGATTAATTGAAATTAGGTCAAATTTGAACTACTACAAGTAAATTGTAGGATGCTTTGGAAGTTTTACGAAAAAGCTTTTGGAGGTATCCGTCGGGGGTCACAATTAATATATGAAAAACAACCGAGAGTTTTCATGACAAGTTCAACTTCTTGCTAAGATTTCACATCTTGACAGTTTAACAAAATTAGGTCAAACATGAGATACAAGTAAGCGCGGTAGATTGCTCTTGAATTAAATGTCTTTTTGGAGGTACATAGGTGCATCTTCTTGTAGTACAAAATGCCGTTGGTGTGAGTTTCGAACTATCTCAGGAAAGAACATTCTCAATTTTCCTAGTGATGACGAGATTGTTCTTTCACGTAAAAAAATTCCGAAGAATATGGCTCTAAATGCCCCAAGACAAGTTTTCAGATATATATATAGTGGACCAACATGTTGTACTCACGATTTCCCATGTTGTATGAGTTCTGAAATTTCCTAGCTAACTTCACCCACTTGAATGACTTTATGTAGATTTATCTAAATTAGGTAAAATTTGAACTACTACTAGTAAATTGTGTAGGTTGCTTTGAAAGTTTTACGAAAAATCTCTTGGAGGTACCCATCAGGGGGGTCAACTACTATATCAGAAACCACTGAGAGTTTTGAAGAAAGGGTTCATCTTCTTGCTAAGATTTTGCATTTTGATAGTTTAATGAAATTAGGTCAAACTTGAGGCTACAAGTAAGCGTGATAGATTTCTCTTTTATTAAATGTCATTTCAAAGGTAGATGTGTGCATATTTTTGTAGTAAGTAGTGCCATCAGTGTGAGTGTCCAACTACCAGGAAATAACATTCTCAATTTTCTGAGTGATGACAAGATCATTCTTTTCTATAAAGAAAGTGAGGAGAATATTGGATCTGAATGCCACAAGCCATGTTTTCAGACATATATAGTGGATCAACATCATGTTGTACTTTCGATTCCCATGTTTTATGAGTTTTGAAGCTTCCTAGCGAACCCCACCCACTTGAATGACTTTATGTTGATGTATCAAAATAAGGTCGAATTTGAACTACAAGTAATAAATTGTAGGTTTCTTTGAAAGTTTTATGAAAAAACGTTTTGGAGCTACCCATCGAGCGATTAATTAATATATCAAAACCAGAGAGACTTTTGACAACTAGTTTGACTTCTAGCTAAGATTTTGCATCTTGAAAATTTTGAACCCCTTTTGAAAATAGGGAGAGAGGGGAATTGATTTTTCTATTCTCTATGGGCAACCCATAATCTTGAGGTGCACCTTAGGCTTAAATATAACTTTATTTTCTCCAGAATGTATATGGTGAACCTTAGCGGATGCCGCATACTAGGCCTTAAGGTGTGCTTTTTAACACACTGAGGATGCTCTTATTAGGGAAAAAGCAAATATTAGTACACTAGTATATTTCTTGCTCACCTCTGTCCACGCGTTGTACATGCTAAGAGAATAACACGTAGGCAGGGGAAAAGGGCAGCAGCGAAGAGGAGTTAAAGGCAGTTCAATGTTAGAGCAAAGTTGTGATCGGTTCCTGACACGAGGTACTCTTGTGGCCACTCTACTAGTAGTAAATTTCAGGACATATGCATGCAAAATAAATTGTGTGTTTTCTCTCTCCTTTGCTGGCTCTCACCATCCATCCTCCATCTCTCCTCCTCTTTCCCCTCGCGCACCGTCCCGGCTGATCTCTCCCTCGTCCACAGCGTGGTGCTACGCACGTGTGCCTTGTTATGGTGGCTCTGTGTCTCTGGCATGTTCGGTAGCCGCGTTCGTGTGGAGTAGGGACAAGGAGTACATAGGAAGGAAACCACTTTGGTCCTTGGTAGAAAAAAATTCAAAATTTCCGGTTTTCGAAATTTTCACTTGCTTTCCAAACATCAGGAGGGAAGGTTACTCAAAAGATCGGCCATTCGCAGTACTTATTATCTTGTCTTATATCTTAAAATACCATACCTCTTTATAGTGTCCAGATAACTTTGAACGTTGACTATTGGATCAAGACTAGCAAATCCAAACATTGCTAACCGTTGGATCTTCTTTTCGGTTCTTAGAATCTAGAAAGTTTCTATTGATAGTCTTTAGCACGATGAACGCTAGTATGCGCAAACCTCAAAACACACACTTCATTGCTCAATTTCAGGGTCCTTGTCCTAAATGCATGGACTTGGATGCAATTTTCATTTTTATGAGGTCCTTGATGTAACTTGTACTTCCAGCGACCGTGTTAACTCTCAAGCAGCTCGCTTCTACAAGACCTACCACAGTTAAAAGAAAATGCAACCGCCCTAATTATCACACAATCTGGACCATAGTTTCTTAAACGTAATACCCAAGTTTTTAGTACTAGGATTTTTCAAGCTTCCTAGCTAACTTTGCACACTTCAGTGACTTCTTGTCGATTTAACAAAATTATGTCAAACTTGAGCTAGAAGTAAGCACGATAGATTGCTCTTGAATTAAATGTCTTTTCAGAGGTAGATGGGTGAATCTTATTGTAGTAAACAATGTCGTCGGTGTAATTTTCCAACTACCAGGAAAGAAAATTCTTAGTTTTCCGAGTGATGACAAGATGTTTCTTTTCTGTAAAGAAAGTCCGAAGAATATGGATCTCAATGCTATAAGCCAAGCTTCTAGACATATTAAGTGGACCAATGTTTTTTACTTATGAGTCCCATGTTTTATGAGTTTTCAAATTCCCTAGCTAATTAACTCTGCCCACTTGAATGACTTCATAATGATTTATCGAAATTAGGTCAAACTCGAACTACAACTAAATTGTAGGTTGCTTTTAAAGATTTACGAAAAAACTTTTGGAGGTACCAACCGCATGGTCAATTAATATATCAGAAACCACCGAGAGTTTTGACGGTTTAACTTCTTGCTAAGATTTTGCATCATGACTATTTAACGAAATTAGGTCAAACTTGAGCTACAAGTAAGCGCAATAGATTTCTCTTGAAATAAATGTCCTTTCAGTGGTAGATGGGTGCATTTTCTTGTAGTAAACAATGTCGTCGGTGTGATTTTCAAACTATCAGGAAAGAACATTCATTTCTCAATTTTCTGACTGGTGACGAGCGAGGTTGTTATTTTCCGTAAAGAAAAGTCCGAAGAATATTGGATCTGAATACCATAAGCCAAGTTTACCGACATATATAGTGGACCAACATTTTGTACCAACGATTCCCATGTTTTATGAGTTTTTAAACTTCCTAGATAACGCTGCCCATTTGAATGACTTAATGTCCATTTATCGAAACTAGGTCAAATTTGAAACTACAAGTAAATTGTATGTTGCTTTGAAACTTTCACGAAAAAGCTTTTGGCGGTACCCATCAAGGGGTCACAATTAATATATCAGAAACCACTGAGAGTTTTGACGATAGGTTCAACTTTTTGCTAAGATTTTGCATCTTGATAATTTAACGAAATTAGGTCAAACTTGAGCTACAAGTAAGCACAATAGATTGCTCTTGAATTCAATTCTTTTCAGAGGTAGATGAGTTTATATTCTTGTAGTAAGCAATGGCGTCAGTGGGAGTTTCTTACTATTAGGAAAGATCATTCTCAATTTTCCGAGTGATGACAAGATTATTTTCTCCCATAAAGAAAGTCTGAAGAATATGGATCTGAATGCTACAACCCAAGTTTACAGACATATATAATGGACCAACATGTTGTACCGCTGATTCCCATGTTTTATTAGTTTTTAAACTTCCTTGCTAACTCTGCCCACTTGAATGAATTTATGTCAATTTAACGAAATTAGGTCAAATTTGAAACTATAAACAAAATTGTAGGTTTTGCTCTGAAATTTTTATGAAATGATTTTGGAGGTACCCATAGGGGGTCACAATTAATATATGAGAAACCACCAAGAGTTTTGACGACAAGTTCAACTTTTTGCTAAGATTTTGCATCTTGATAGTTTAACCAAATTAGGTTAAACTTGAGCTACAATGCAAGTAAGAACGATAGATTGTTCGTGAATTAAATGTCTTTTCAGAGGTAGATAGGTGCATATTCTTGTAGTAAACAATGTCGTTAGTGTGAGTTTCCAACTATCTCGGAAAAGAACATTCTCAATTTTCCAAGTGATGACGAGAGATTGTTCTTTCCCATAAAGAAAGTGTGAAGAATATGGATCTTAATGCCACAAGCCAAGTTTTTAGACATATATAGTGGACCAACTTGCTGTATTTACGATTTATCATGTTTTATGAGTTCTAAAATTTCCTAGCTATCTTCACCCACTTGAATGACTTTATGCCAAATAATCGAAATTAGGTAAATTTTGAACTACTACAGGTAAATATAGGTTGCTTTGAAAGTTTTACGAAAAATCTCTTGGAGGTACCCATCGAGGGGTCAATTAATATATCATAAACCACTAAGAGTTTTGACGACAGTTTCAATTTCTTGCTAAGATTTGCATCTTGATAGTTTAATGAAATTATGTCAAACTTGAGCTACAAGCGCGATAGATAGTTCTTGATTTAAATGTTATTTCAGAGGTAGATGGGTGCATCTTCTGGTAGTAAGCAGTGTCGTCGGTGTGAGTGTCCAACTACGAGGAAAGAACATTCTCAATTTTCTTAGTGATGATGAGATTGTTCTTTTCCGTAATGTGAGTGCAAAGAATATTATATCTGAATGCCACAAGCCAAGTTTTCAGACATATCTAGTGGATCAACAACATGTCATACTTGTGATTCCCATGTTTTAGGAGTTTTCAAGCTTCCTAGCTATATAACTCCGCCCAGTTGAATGACTTTATGTCGATGTATCAAAATAAGGTCGAATTTGAACTACAAGTAATAAATTGTAGGTTGCTTTGAAAGTTTTATGAAAAAGCTTTTGGAGGTACCCATCAAGCGGTCAGTTAATATATCAGAAACCAGAGAGAGTTTTGGCGACTGTTTCAACTTCTAGCTAAGATTTAGAATCTTGAAAATGTTGAAACCCTTTTGAAAACGATCACATGAGAAATAAGGAGAGAGGAGAAATGATTTTTATATTTTCTATGGAGAACCCACAAGCTTGAGGTGCACCTTAGGCTTAAAGATAACTTTATTTTCTCCACAATGTATAAGGTGAACCTTAATTAGAGGATGACACATAGGCCTTAAGGTATGCCTTTTTACACATTGCGGATGACCTTAGGGCATCACCTATGTATGTGAAAAAACTTGTTGATAAGATGGCTCCCCAATACTATACCATAATAAGCTAATTGATTGCACCACTCCATAATGTATGTAGACAAACTTGTCCATAAGATAGGACCCACATGTAAGAGCTAACAACATACATTCTTGTGAATGAAATTAGTTTAATATTTCTATGTGTACTTGATATTATTATTTATTGGTTGTGGACTACCCATAAGCTTATGGGTCACCCTTAAGATTTTTTTTGGCTTGTGTGGACAACCTCCACTAGGTATATGGATAGCTCTTAAGGTGTACTTTTTTGCTTATGGTGTGGTTTTTTGCACATAGTGGGAAAACAAAAATAGTATAGTGTAGTATATTTCTTTGCTTAGAGATATGCTCACCTCTATCCACACGATGCATATGTTGAGAGAATAAAATGTAGGCAGGGGAAGAGTGTAGCAACGAAGAGGAGTTGAAGGTTGATCGATGTTAGAGCAAAGTTATGATGGGTTCCTGACACGAGGTATTCCTACGGCCTTACAATGTGCACTCTAGTAGTAGAAAATTTTAGGACCTGTGCGCAAAAAATAAATTGTGTGTTTTTTCTCTCCTTCACTGCCTCTCACCATCCATCCTCCATCTCTCCTCCCCTTTCCCCTCGCGCATCGGCCCTACTAATCTATTCCTCGTCCACGGCATGGTGTTACACGCGTGTGCCTTGGTACGGTGGATCTGTGTCTCTGGCGTGTTCGGTAGCCACGTTGTTGTGGAGTAGGAGTAGTACATAGGAAGGAAACCACTTTGGTCCTTTGCGGCAAAAAATATCAAACTTTTCTAGCTTTCGAAATTTTCACTTGCTTCCCAAACATTGGGAGATAAGGTTATTCATAATATCGGCCATTTGCAGTACTTCTTATCGTATCTTATCTCTTACAATACCATACCACTATCTAGTGTACGGATAACTTTGAACATTGACAGTTGGTTCAAGACTGGCAAATCTAAACCTTGCTAACCATTGGATCTTATTTTCCATTCTTAGCATCTAGAAAAGTTTATATTGATATAGTCTTTAGCACGATGAATGCTAGTATATGCGCAAACCTCAAAATACACTTCATTGCTAAGTTTCAGGGTCCTTGTGCTAAATGCATGGACTTAATTTGATGCAATTTTGTAACATCCCAGCATTAGAGCTTAGAAATAAGCTGAGACGAGGTGTGTGCATTGCATTCATGCATAGAAAATCTGGTTAATTTTCGCGCTTTTAAATAAAACTTGTTAAAGTAATTGAAGCTTCTCTTAACTTGGTGGAACTGAGATCATCAAGTTGACAGTGATAAGTTTCAACATGACCTTTGCTAAAACCTTATCTTTGTGTTATATCATTTTCTCTATGGTAAGATCAAATAGAACTAAGCAAAACCCACTACACATTTATGAAGGATCTTATAGATATCATACCTGGGTATTCATAATAACAACTCCTGAATACTCAAGTAAGCTTATAACTTAAGAAAATAAACTTAATAACTAAACTTTGGTATACATGTTTACTATAGTTATTTCTACCATGAGAATCATAGTAACTCTCAGACATTAACTCCTGTCACTAATACAGTAGAAAGGGAAGTCAATCTAAGACCATTCATTACATACTCTTAGTGTCATGTTAATAGATGACAATCCTATTCACTCAAGTCCTATTGTCTATTGACTAGCAATATGTGTGATCAATTCTTGCCCTAGAACTTATTGAATATTAGCTTTGACCTATTACATTGACCTTCCAAAGACCTTAAGCATATCAATAATAAGGAGGAACTAGTTATGGTAGAGTGTGCTATCAATCATGGTATGTGATCCTTAGTGGAGATCAAACCAACTGATGTTGGAGGAGTTGACTCATTCATGAGTTATCTAGAAGAAGTGTTTAAGCATATGATACGTCCATTTTGCATCACTATTCTATATCATAATTTACTGTTATTCATTGATATATTTCATATTAAGAGATGGTACTTATGTTATTTCATCTGTTTTTGCATGGTTGATGACATTTGGAGCATGGACCGCTGCAGTCAGGATTCTGATGGCAAAGGTGCTGTTTGGAGGCAAAATTCGCGAAAATCAGAAAATCCGGGAAAATATACGAAAAATCCTATTTTTCTAGAAGACGAAGGAAGCCAGAAGGAGGAGTGGAGATGGGCCACAGGGGGCCCACACCACCCCCTGGCGTGGGCCACCCTAGGTCGCGCCACCAGGTGGTGTGGCCGCCCTGGCCCACCTCCATCTCTCCCCTCTGGCGTATATAATCCTCCCGAAACCCTAAGACTCGGGGAGCAACCACAGAAAGATTCCATCGCCTCTGCGGGGCGAAAAACACCGAGAGAGAAAGATCTCTCCGGCAGACAGATTTCTGCTGGGGGAATTCCTTCCCGGAGAGGGGAGATCGTCGCCATCAACACCACCATCAAGCTGGACTTCATCGGAATCATCATCATCATCACCAACACCATCATCACCATCAAGACCCTCATCACCATGTCCATACCGCTGTAACAATTGGGTTGCATCTTGCATAGTTCTTAGGGGAAACTTTCCCGGTGTTGATTACTCTTTGTAGTTGATGCTATTGAGTGAACCGTTGAATTATTGTTTATGTTCAGATTGTTATACATCATCATTCCATCTCTGATCATGATCCATATGATGTCTTCTGAGTAGTTCATTTTGTTCTTGAGGACATGGGAGAAGTCATGTTGTTAGTAGTGGAGTTGTGTTGAGAAAGATTCAATAGTTTGATATTTAAGTTGTGGTGTACTTCTTCTAGTGGTGTCATGTGAACGTCGACTACATGACACTTCACCTATATGGGCATTTGGGGAATGCATTTTGTATTTTGCTACTAATCGTAGGGGTTGCCAGAGTGACAGAAACCTGAACCCCCGTTAGGAAACCATTGCACAAGGGACGTCAGGGTCTTAGAGTTTAAAGTTGTGGTTAGGTTTCTACCTTAATTACTTTCTTGTACTTACGGATGTTTGCAAGGGGTATAATCACAAGTATGTATTAGTCCTAGGAAGGTCGGTACATTAGCACAGGTTCACCCACACAACACTTAGCAAGCTAAAGAAGATTAATCAACTATATGAAGCGAAAGCACTTGACAGTCTTCCGATGTGTCCTCGAGAACGTTTGGTCATCTTAAGTAATACAACCGACTTGTCCTTTGCTGAATAAAGGATTGGGCCACTTGCTGCATTTATTCTTATTGTCTTTTGTTTACTCGTACTTTATTTTACTTGCTTTATCAAAAAACCCTAAAAATCCGTTTGCTAAGTATTTGCAGAGAATTCCTGATCCATACCACTAGCCAGCACCTTCTGCTCCTCGTTGGGTTCGACACTCTTACTTATTGAAAATACTACGATACACCCCCTATACTTGTGGGTCATCAGCATAAGAGTCAAGCTAGTGATTGAGAAGCTATGTGAAAGCTAGTAGTATTAGGATATCCAATGGTAATCTTGTTAAGCTAATTAGGTATAAAATTAAAGTAGGTTTCCTTAACAAGATAAGCCCTATAAAGATACTAGTACAAGTCTATTACTTGTTAGTTGTAGATCTTGATCAGACAATTAGAAGCCTAAGATTTCCTTGATCAAAGGTTGGTGGTCACTATTCTCAAGTCATTTGAGAATAGATGACCAGCTGATAAAGAAGAGTTGTGAGTATACCAAATTAGGTAAAGCCCTAGTAAGAGAAATCATCTAGCTCGGGCTAGAGTTTTATGAAGTATATAATATTAGTTGTACGAAGTAGCTGGAGGCAAAGTAGTTTAACCAAGCTAATAACAAGAACAAAATTGTATTATGGGAGTAGTACCATATCTCTTCTAGAGGATCAATATCACATTTGGTACAGAGGAGATTGTAATATTACAAGCCCTGGAAGTAAATGCAAGGTGGATATAAAGGAGTTTATGGATGGAGTTAGAAAGAGCTACATTGATAGATTCAGTAGAGATAGCTAAGTAATAGAAGTTATATGTTAGAGAATCAGATGAGAGATTTGAGTAAGAGTGTACTTAGGAAAGGAATTCCTTAACTAGAACCCAAACTTAGTGAAGTGTTGGGAATAGAAATTCTGGACAAATCTTTAATCAATATCACAGTATGAGGCTACATCAATATTCCACTCTGGGTTTAGACATCAACTATAATTACCTAGTTCTACATCAATTTTTAACTTTTAATTCTTAGGGATTATAATATTCTTAGGTAAATAAGTTGGTTCCATATTTAAAAACTAAAACAATTGAATAAGGTTAGAAAATTAGAGGTAATTAGTATTTATTTAGTTTCTAAAAAGAACTAGTTATTATTATTGTTTGAGTTTATCACAGTTATAAACAATAAAGGAAATTGATAACAATATAATAGTACAACTCAAATAGTACTTCTTAATTCTTTCCTTTATTCCAGAAGTATTAAATAAATACAACTCTATTTGAAGTAAAGACATTACAGAGATATTTCCAAGGAAATAAAAAACTTTATTAAATAATAAATATCTATTACATTGATCTTTACAAAAAGTAGAAATATATATTACAAAAGTAAATAAAATAAAATCCTAAACTAATCTTAAACTATTTCTCTTGATTCCTTAGTCTTGTACCTGCAAATAAGACAGAAGAAGAAACCAACAAAGAGAGGGTTAGTGTTAGATTGCTCTCACTTTTAAACAGTGTGGTGCACTGTTTTCTAATCCTCATTGAGCAAGTTAAATTAAAGAATGAACAAAAACCATCAAGTGTAGAATCTATTCTTTTCAGAAATAAAGGCCTCAAAACAACATCATAGGCCGAAGGGGCAAGTTTCACCAGGATAGGTAATAGTACAAGGATGGGGGAGTGTAAACTATATTTACTTGATCTCATGCATAGCCAAAGCAAATAGTGAAGCAGCTCACACACCTAAATGCATGCATTGAGGTGTCAACAGCAGAAAGCAAAGGGACAATTTAAATCACAGCAGTATAGAGCAAAGCAAGCTTTGCTATTCACTTCGTAGAGAGCCAACCATAGTCTGTCACCAGCACAATGAAGAACAGCACCATATCTTGCAAACGTATTACAATATTAAGTCACTTTCCACCACAGAAAACCCAGGAGATCACTAGCAAAGATGGTGACTTGAGGAGGGAGATGAACTAGGTGGATAGGAAGGTCACACAAGAGCAACAGCACCAGGAGGAGCAAGACCAGGCCAAAAGGAAGCCAAAAAAATCTAGAGCTACCACAAGCTAGAAGCAAAAGGCAACATCAAGACAAGACTATTAGGGTATATCCCAACATTTAGAATTAATCATTTTCCATCATATACATTCATTTTCTTGCAAGCACATGATAGGTGGACATATTGGACAGCATATAATAAACAACCAGTTTATACATGTGTTCTTGTATAGGCAGGATCTCAGACCAGCATCACTGACCCTGAAATCTAGTTTTAACTAGATAGTTACACATCACAGCTGCTGGTACATGGCACATTCCCAGAAGGGTAGCACCTATGTACCTAGCAGGTTCATATCTGCTTGAGTACAAGCTCAAGCATATCCTCTTCAACAAACATAATCATCTTCCTAAATGATTTAGAAATCATAATTAGACACTTTATTTTAGAAAAGAAAGTAAATATCAGCATTGTCTATCACTAAGCCACACTGTAGAGAAACCAATAAGTTTAATCACTTTCCTACAAGCATATAGGAATCATCTATTTATAAATCATCTTCTTATTAATCACAGAGCAGAGACTAGCACTGTTAACTTTAGATTCCCACAGTAATAGGATTAAATTCTGAGACTGAGCACATCAGTGCTTCACAAGGAAAGAATTAACCAAGCATCAGTATAGAGAGCATCCCAACTTAATTCCATAGGAGTAAATCCACAGCCACAACAACTTAGGCATCAACAATAATCTAATCATGCTTTCACAGAGAACTTTATGACAGAGAATAGGGTCACAAAAGTATGATCAGCAGAGTGTTCTCTGATAGAGAACAGAGTAACAAACATTCTCAACAGAGATTAACACTATACTAACAGTAGATCCACATCAAATAATTAGCACAGGCAAGATTAACCCTAGAGTTATGCTAAGTCACCACTATAGGTGGAATGAACCCTAGGAATTTAGGGATGAACCCTAAATGGGGAAATCCATTGCAAGTGACCACACGGCATGGAATAGAGGCAAGGTAGAGCACAGAGAGGAGAATAGGGCACTTACTCGAGGTCCTCATAAGATTATCGAAGAGAAAGTAGAGAGGAGGCCGACGGTAGAGAGGTGGCGGCACGGGGAGCACCCCGAGGGGGCGCTACAACCCGCGCCTGCACACGGCAGTGGCGGCCATGAGAGGGCAATGCCACAAGCACCACAACGTCATCGAGAGAGCGCCAGAGCACGGCGGACCCTAAACCCTAGCCACGAGGAGGGGGTCAGCGTGGTCAGCGGAGAGCGCTAGCGCTAGATCAAGCAGGACAACGTCGAGCAGCGGCAACACCCACATCGTCTTGCACCACGGCGACGGACACGGCGGCCTGGAGCGGCCAGAATCACCGCGGCGGCGGCGAGGGGGGTGTCGCGCAAGAGAGAAGAGAGAAGAGAGAGCGAGTGGATGGTACTGGGCCGGGTATGAGTAGCCCAGTACTACGTGGGGCGTTTTGTCCAGCCCAAGCGGGTCAGGTTGGGCCGAGCCAGCCCAATGGGTCAGGCCCGTGTTTAAATAAAGGACTTATATAAAATACTTAATTACAAATATATCCCTGAGAATAACTAGGCTCTAAAAATAAAAAAAATCTTAAAAATACAAATAATATATCTGTGAAATCACAAAAATATCCTCTATCCAATAAAAATAATAAATAGTAATTTTAAGCAATTAAATATAAATCTATTATTAAAATTGTATATATTCCTTCTGGAATTTTATAAAAATATACAAAACAATTAAAATTGAATAAAATTCATTCTAAAAGGAAATACTATAGAAAAATACTAGTATGTATTTTTTTGAAAAGTAAATCAAGTGTGATAAAACTAAAGTATTATTTCCTTAAAAGAATTTTAAAATATTTAAAAGAGTTAAAAATTAAATAAATCTATTTTTAAACTCTTAAAATAATACTAGTTATTATAAAACATGTTAAATATCAAAATAATATGAATTTAATGATTCTTGAGTAATGCTTTTCGTTTATTAATTAAAAGAAACTTAAAACCTTTACAAGGTGGATAAAACACGCAAAGAAGAGAGAAAACAAATCATGGCATGACATTACTATGCATTGCATATTGTTTCTTTAAATATTGTCCTTGCCGGGAAATAATGATTTTGTGTAGAAACCGAAGCTCAAGGTTAAGTGGAAGTATCCAACTTCACTACCTTGCAATCACAAGGCAAGTTCACACTTGCTCATGTCCTTTGGTTATTTTCCATCAAATGCTTATAACTCAAATGTTGTCATCACCTTCATTTCAAAAAGGTCCGAAAACACTATTTTTCATAATAATATGATTATGGATTATTTACCAAAAGGTAATAATCTATTGATACAGTTGTAGTAGTAAAGGAGCATAATATCTAGGACTTAACAACCAATGTCGTCAGTGATTCTAGCGCTCTATATTATGCATTAACCATGAGATTTGGAATGGGATGGAGAAGTCAGCTGGATCTTGTTCCTTTCGCATGGACGGATGACCTTATCGTGAGGCTGTAGCTTCCTTGCAGGGACTCAGCAGATGGGTGGGACTCCTAGTTCCCCACGATATTGGTGTCTAGACTTTCCGTGAGGGGCTGTCGGAGGTATATTTGCCTATATGAGGGTTGCCAGGGACATGATCTGCTCACTGGAGTCTCCAAGGGGTTACCAGGGTTATATCTGCCTATATGGGGGATAACGGAGGTATATCTACTTGGGAGGTCGTGTCTTAATGCAGGATCGCGGAGAGGGGAAGTGATTGGCTTGGATCATCTACTGGGCCCCACATCACGGAATTGTGGACGGGAAAGATCGCCTGATTGTGCAACAAGGATTTGGTCTCTCATGGGTAAAGCAACGCACCTCTGCAGAGTGTAAGAACCATGACATGTTACTCCCTGTTCCGGGAAGGAGCAACAAACGCGACAGGAAAGGATCCCCACGAAGGTTCTGGTCAACCTGTGAAGGTTGTCGGGCATAGTTTTCAGAATAAAAGCAACCTTTGAACAAATGTTTGCGGAAACCTGCATTACCTATGACCTTTGGTTTGTGGCTGTAGAGATAGTGCATCATACACTTCTTTTTAGTCAACCTGCTAAGTACGCTCGTACTCAACCATACCTTCTTAACCCTTGCTAGATTCTAAGCCATTGAAGATGATGTCAACACCAACTTGTGCTCAAGAAACCATCACCGATAGTTCAAGTCCGTCAATATAGTCAATGAAGTCAACATGTTCATCAACCGAAGTGAAGGTGAAGTTCTGATTAGATAGGGGTAGATACTCTATCCATGAAACCTACTTCTGTAGAGCATTGCATTAGTTGCAACTGCAAGCCAATTAGTTTAGATGCTAGTCTTAGTAACTAGATAGTTATGAGTTGTTATTGTGGTTCTTCTTTGTAAGAAGTTATTTCCTCCTCTTTAACCTAGAGTGTTCTCTAGATCTTCTGTAAAGAGTCGAGTTATAATCTATAGTCATGTAATGGACCTGTTGTGTTTCTGTTGTACCACTCTGAGGGATGTAATACTAGTGAACGATGTTTCATTGGTGTTATTTCAACGACTATAGTGTACTACATCTTGCAGTGGTATACTGGGTCACCGCAAATTTTCATTTTTATGAGGTCCTTGATGTAATTTGTACTTCCATCGACCATGTTAACTCAAGCACCTCACTCCTATGGGACCTACCACAGTTAAAAGAAAATGCAGCCGCCCCAATTATCACACAAAGTGGACCACAATTTATACGTAATACCCAAGTTTTTAGTACTAGGATTTTCAAGCTTCCTAGTTAACTTCACACACTTCAGTGACTTCTTGTGGATTTAACAAAATTAGGTCAAACTTGAGCTACAATTAAGCGCGATAGATTGCTCTTGATGAATTCAATGTCTTTACGGAGGTAGATGGGTGCATCTTCTTGCAGTAAACAATTTTGTTGGTGTGAGTTTCCAACTATCAAGAAAGAAAAAATTTAGTTTTCCGAGTGATGGCGAGATTGTTCCTTTCTGTATAGAAAGTCCAAAGAATATGGATCTCAAATCCATAAGCCAAGCTTCTAGACATATTAAGTATGGACTAGCATGTTTTACTTACGATTCCCATGTTTTATGAGTTTTCATACTCCCTAGCTAATTAACTCTGCCCACTTGAATGACTTTATGCCGATTTATCAAAATTAGGTCAAATTTGAACTCTAACTAAACTTTAGGTTGCTTTGAAAGTTCTACGAAAAAGATTTTGGAGGTACCTATCGAGGGGTTAACTAATATATAAGAAAGCACTGAGAGTTTTGACAACAGGTTTAACCTTTTGCTAAGATTTTGCCTTTAACACAATGAAACCATGCATAGAGCTCAAAACACACTTCTCTAACCATTCTACAATCTTTTTTGCTTAAAATATTCCAACTTACTTTTTGAATAGAACTACCATTGTTTTATTTTTTTTCTTATCTTGTGACGAGACTATATTTTATAAATAGTAATTTTTGTTTTGCATATGGAGGTAAAAAGGGGTACTTAAATAGAAGAGACATCTTTCGAATGACATGTCATACTTTCATTATACGAGTTCTCTCATGCAAGGAACATGTAACTTACTAGTATGGCTTAGAATGTGTCAACACCCGGATTTTTAATCCTAGATGCCTGTTATACCATACATCGCAATCCTAGGATTACCATTTTTGCGAGACATACCAGATTGGATATCACAGTACATCATCCATTACAAACCATAATAAAGTCTTACACAAATAAAGGATCTCATGATCCAGTCTTAGTACAAACAAGTAGCAGAATAAATAGCATAGCGGTGGGCTCCATCTTCAGTGGCACAGGCAATGCTGACGATGGGAGATGATCCTAGTTGTCGTAGCCGTCCTGTTGTCCTTCTTCCGGATAGTCCTCCTCATAGTCTGGCCACGGGAATAGTCAGGGACAAAGCCATGAGTACTCTGTAAGTACTCGCAAACTATCAATAACAAGTAAAGTAGATCTAGTAGGAATGCTAAGTGTAAGTTTATTTGTAAAGTTAAGTTTGAAACCTAAGCTGAGTTCAGAAACAAAGAAAGATAAAATAAAGTTTGAAATCACCTAAGTGGGAACTTAGTTGTCATAATCACAACTCTGTTGTGGTCAAGTCATGTCACAATTCATTTCATAAGTCATTTTGAAAACTTCTGACAACAGAACAGTATGGCCACT
This sequence comes from Avena sativa, assembly GCA_916181665.1. Lineage (NCBI taxonomy): Eukaryota > Viridiplantae > Streptophyta > Magnoliopsida > Poales > Poaceae > Avena > Avena sativa. The sequence continues at coordinate 418,228,609 of OV702289.1, read as the reverse complement.
CCAACTGTCCATAACCGCGGAAGTGGCTATTCGAATAGTTTGACACTCTATAGAGGTGGTACACTTTCACCACAAAATTCGATACATCTGTCAGGGATAACCCTCAATCATCATACTTAGTATGCAGATAATCAAACATAACCTTTCCTTTACACACTCTAGTATAAGCACCTCTCCTATGAGCTTGGCCTCCCAGCCATGGCCATCTGCCATCCTAGGCACTACATAGGTGGACAACATTGAGAGGTAGCCTCAGCTCAAACCTCTCCCGCGAGGGAACCAATACTAATGCATATAAACTTCCGGCTAAGCCTTACACAATTCAGGTATTGTGGTTGTACGGTAAAATTGGAATGGTATCGCATCCGAACCCAACCATCAGTTTTTATAAAAGGGCTAAGGCTCATGCCTCAACATTTTCATCATCATCATAAACCATTTGTGTTTCTCAACACATGTCAAAACATCTCAATAGAATGACTCATCATTCCAAGGTTTTCATAAGTCATTTTCACCAAGTATTCCCATCTAGAGTTATCAAGTTTTTGGTTTAGCTCTAATCACTAATTTAAGAGTGTTCACTAAGGTGGGATGCTAATCTCAATCTCATGCCATAGAATTACATCTCAGTCTAACTAGATAGGCCAAGTTTTATACTCTTTATGCTATCTATAAACAAGTAAGGAACTTTGGTAAGTAAAAAAAGGTAAAGCTAGTAAATAAAACTTGGAGTAGGTACAAATCAAAATGTATAACCAAGCATGCCTATTGAATCTTGCTTAGGTCCTCTTGTATAATTCTAGCTTGCTAACAATAGGTTGCCTTGATTGGTGTAGTGGTTGAAATTCTCCTCTTCTTTTGCGGGGTAGAACTCCTCCTCCTCGTAGACTTGGTTGGTACTATCGTCTATAAATATATACAGAATAAACAATCACCAAACAATACTTAACTAGTCTATTTAGCACACTAAGGCACACACTTGATGATCTAGTATCATCACAATCATCACAAGATTTCATGAACTAGTTTCATTTATTTTATTTGAGAAAAGTAATTTCTACTCGTTAAACTTAATTAAGATTTAATATTCTCCAATTAAAAATATGGGATCATGTGGACACATGTCATCACCTCATATTCTAATACATGGGAATGTGATTTAAATGTTGGATCACATTTTATAAAGTCTAAGATTAATATTTAATGATTTAAAGTGACTAGAAATGCCTATATAGTATTGTTTTGGTACTAGTCCAAAGTCACTGCATGCAAACCTTAATATTATTACATATTCAGATAGGTATATTCAAATGTGATTTTTGAGAGTTGGAATAAACTCAGAAGCTATTATGGTTGATTTTAGAAAAATGTTTGAATATGAAAAAGCCTCTGTCTTGTTATTTTTGCAAGGAGATATCTCTACCTCTAATTGATTTAAATCCAACGGGCTTGGATAGAGATTTTAATTATGTTTCCAACAAAATTAGAATAATTCAATTTGGTTAAGTAAAACTCTTTGAAATGATTTTTTAACTAAAGGACAGAATCTAGATTAAGTCTAAAATAGATAAATCTAAATTTGAATTATAGGGCCAGCGCGGTAATACTAATTGTGAGATCCAGGCACATGGCTTAATACGATTGATAGGATACCCATATCAACAAGTTGCAACTTCTTTTCCGGAAGCTCATTCGAAAAGAACTCTAAGGTTAAGCGTGCTTGGCCTAGAGCAATTCTAGGATGGGTGACCGACCGGGAAGTGGGTAACCGGGTGCGCATGAGTGAGGACAAAGTGCGCAGAAAAGACTAGTGTTGGTCTGTGGGGCTAGTCTAGATATCCTATTAAGCTGCCAGGAGTGACACCCCCCGGGCCCAGGAGTGGACGGGGTGTTACAAGTGGTATCAGAGCCGACCCTTGCGATTACACGGATGTGTGCGGGTCAGTGGCGGGACATGTGGAGCATGGCGCGTGTGGCCCGGAGTGGACACGGCATGGCACATGTGCCGGCACTGGACGCACAGACGCGTGCCAAGAGGGAACGTTCATGGGGTGTGCTTGATCGATGAGGGCATCGATCTTCTAAAGGGTGGGTGTATGTGAGATCCAGGCACATGGCTTAATACGATTGATAGGATACCCATATCAACAAGTTGCAAGTTCTTTTCCAGAAGCTCATTCGAAAAGAACTCTAAGGTTAAGCGTGCTTGGCCTAGAGCAATTCTAGGATGGGTGACCGACCGGGAAGTGGGTAACCGGGTGCGCATGAGTGAGGACAAAGTGCGCAGAAAAGACTAGTGTTGGTCTGTGGGGCTAGTCTAGATATCCTATTAAGCTGCCAGGAGTGACACCCCGCGGGCCCAGGAGTGGATGGGGTGTTACACTAATGGGCCAGCCCAGTTTCACTCCGCGGAGCAGAGGACAGCTGACAGGGGGTCTCGCCTGTCTGTGGCTCTTCTAACGCGAAGCGGTACTGTAACTACCTCGGTGAATTACGCTCCTAGTTACAAGCCTGGATGAGCAGAAATGGTTGAAATAGTACGGTGGGGCCCAAATGCCACTCACAGGTAGACCTTTCGGCCGTCCCAACCATTTCCAAACATCGGGACAAGAACGGGCGGCGTAATCGGCAGGCGAAGGGATCAACTACATACACAAATGAGTATGTATGCAAGCCACCATACAATAGTACATCAGAGCCATTCCATCTAAAAAGAAAGGAAATATAGCAACGCCATACGGCAAGATCCAAACATCCTAGATAGATATAGTAGTTTAGGGTATCTCCTCATACATCAAACATCAGAGTATCAAGCGGAAGCGGAAGACAAAATCCGAGTACGGATAAGAAGCAAATTGGCATAAGATGCCCCATAAATAAGGACATCCCGCCCACAGATCTCACGGATCCCCGTTCCCGGAATCTCTACACCGAATGATCGTTGCCCACATCGTCCGTCTCTTCCACCCAGTATCCATCTTGCGAGGGTACCTGTTCATCTGAACCAATAATTTATCGTGTGAGACCCTAGGGGTACTCAGCAAGTCTTTATGCCTCTAAAGGGGACACAACCTGGGGTGACGCAATTGCAGCAAAAGATAAACCCTAACAATTCTATAGATACTCGCTAACCATCCGCCTAACCAGAGATAGACGGATGTCCGTGAATTAATAACAACAGTTATAACAGTTAAAACGGTAATATCCACAGATCCATCCTCCTCCCCGCTTACCGACGAGGAAGCGGACGAACAACCCCCCATCCGTTGGCAGTTTTATTAAACATTCCATGAGTGTTGTACTATTTACTAGTCAGGTACCTAGTTTAGTCAAATTAAAAGCGGTACTTTAGTTATGCTTGTCTATGATCGAGAAACTGTGCTCCAAGTCGTCCATAACCGCGGACACGGCTTTCAGAAAGTTTTACCCTGCAGGGGTGCACAAATAGCAACACACACTCGATCAACCTCGGAAAAACCAAATCAAAACCAACGAGGCAGTCACGACAAAGCGATCACAGGATTCAGAAATATTTCAGGGGGCCACCCCATTGAGCTACCCGCAACGAAGTTAGCTGACTCCGAGACGGCCTCAAGGTTTGTGGAGCCGGCTGTAAACGACTGGGAACCCGAAAGTGTGACTGGGCTTGTCGATACAGCGAAAACGGGTCACGGCCCTAAACAGTACAGTGTGCAGTACCTCGCACAATTTAAATCAAAGCAGTAAAGCATGGCATAAGTACAGGATAGTAAATAAAACCTCAAACTAGTTTGTGGCCCCAAGAAATAAGAATGAATCAAGCTCTGGCTCAGGGGGGTTCATAAGCCTCCCGGATGTGGATAGCGCGAATATTCTTGGAACAGGAATCAAGTACTCGGGGTCTTACGGGACACAAGTGAGCCTGAAAAACCAAATAGCGAATATGGCTCACCGATGCCACTTTCATTAGTTATCCCATTACTACTCAGGTTAAGTTGTATAGGTACCTCGTTATCCATCAGACACTCACATACCCTACACATGCTGTTCTACGACTCGCATGGCTCAAACAACTCCTGTAGTAATGGCTCATGGGATGGAGGAACAAGCTTCGGTGGGGTTTAAAAGTAAAGGCTATGCAATACTTGGGATTCAATTTAATGCAATCGCGACTCAATGATGCAAGAATAAGATAGAGGCAATAGGTACTATATGTATGCAAGCATGTGGTAGTGCTTGCCTGGCAGCTCAGTTGAAGCAAGAGAAGGATCTGGGTAGTGCTCCTGGGTATCTTGATATATCCCCTGCTCAGCGTCTATTCGAAGAAGAACCAAACAAACAAGGGCCAACATAAATAAAGTGCACAAGCATAGAGATTAAATGCGACAAGCAAACAATCATGCCATGATGAATGATGCACAATTTTGCATGGCATTAATGTAGCATGGCATGGTGAGGTGTGAGATACAAGATTAAACATTTTATTGAGTTTTGGGCCCATTTTATTCTCATGTTAGTTGCTGTACACATTATATTTATATGATGCATGATGTAAAACAGACAAAGGATTGCATAAACAGAAAGTTCTCGTCGAGCTAATCATTTTAGACATATTATTTGTTAAATTTGGAGTTATAAAACAAAAGTTATTAATTAATTAAGGTGGAAGGGCATTTTAATGTAATTTTAACCAACTTGGAATTTTAAGTGTCCAAAATATATTTTGAAGGCCATATTTGAATTCCTCACATTTTTCTGATTTCAAAACATATATTATTTGTATTATTTGGATTTATATTTTAAAAGTTATTCAAAAACAGAAATTAAATTTTGAATTTGAATTAAATTTGAAAAGATTTGAATTAAAACAGAATAGATAGAAACTTTTCTCACCCAGCCCGGACCTAGCCAGAGTCACTGTCGGGTGGGCCAGGCGCTGACTGGGCAGAACTGCGCGCGAAAAGCTTTCTACACCGCTGCACTTCCTAGCCACGGAGACAGACAGGTGGGCTCCGCGGCTCTGCGGTCCCACACGCCAGAGGGCGGACGCGAGGCTGCCACGCGGCTCAAGGGGGGGCTGCAGGTTGATGCGACCAAAGCAGGGGAGCCTTTTTGCAAAAACGCCACGGAGACAGACAAGTGGGCCTAGCGGAGCGCGGGGTGATGCAACAAAAAGTGCAGGAGGGTATCAGAAAAACGTCCACGCGATGCACTGTTTCTCTTCCTCTCTCTCTGTCGAAACTGACAGCGGCAGCGCGCGGCGCAGCGAGGCTCGAACACGCGACCTGGGCGTGCGCGCGGAGGCGGCTACCGCTGCGGTGGCTTGGCGTTGTTGTCAGCGAGGTGGGCGTGGCCTAGGTGAGGTGCTGCGCGGAGCGAGAGCGAGCAGACGCACGTGCTCGCCGGCGCGCACAGACTGTTCGATGAAACGAACGGCGCGGCCAGGACGATTCAGAGAGGCGGGCCATGTCCAGGAGGATCGTGGGCTCACCGGGAGGTTGCTGGTGGCATTGGATCGGGTCGGCGAGCAGAGGATCGGCGGCGAGGCAAACGCCGGGAGGATTAGGGTTTCGGGGTCGGCTTCGCGATGTTCTCCGGCTCTAGTCCTTCTCCTCCTCGACGGCGGGTATAGGTGATGCAGGAGCACTGCGTGGCCTTCCTCGACACCAAAGATCGTCATGCCACCGGCTGGGAGAGGGGGGATCGGCGTGGACCGACGGTGGTCGGCGAGATAGGGTGGCCGGAGGTGGAGAGGAAGGGGAGGAACGGCAGGCGCTGGGGTAGATTTGGGGTAGCAGGGCGAGGCAGAGAGGTGGAAGATAAGGACGGAAAAGAGAGGGGTGCCGTGGGGGAGTGGTTGATGGAAAAGGTGGCTCGGCCACCTTTTTCCCTCCTTCCCTCACGTGCTCGGCATGGCAGGGGCAGGGCAGGGCAGGTAGGGGAGGCTTCCAGGTGGGGCAAGGCAGGAGGAGAGAGGCCAGGCTCGGGTGGGACCGAGCTGCAGCGAGAGAGAGCTAGAGAGGGAGAGGGTAGGCTCGGGCTAGGTTGCACTAGGGTCGGGTTAGGGTTTTGTGGGGTGGAGGGAGTAGCTAGGTGGGGCCAGGGAGAGAGGGTGGCCGGTGGGGCCAGCTGGGAGAGAGGCCGAGAGAGAGAGAGGTGGGGTGGGGTACTTAGGGTTTGGTTTAGATTAGGTATAGATTAGGGTTTAGGAGAGGGGGAGGTATGGTTAGATGGGTAGGTGATGGGGAGGATCTAGGATAGGTGAGAGAGGGGGGTAAGGTGATGATCTTAGACATGATCCACATGACCATGCAAAGAAGGGCATGTAGATGATTAGGGTGGGATTTAGATAGAGGATAGGGTGATGACTTAGGCTTTTAGGAGCTTGCATGCTTCAAGCTTAGATCAAGCAAGAACATGTGGAAAAAGAGAGAGAGATGGATAGGGTGATTCCTTGTGACTAGATCAAGCATGGTTAAGACAAGCTCAAGCACCCACAAGATCTAGACAAGGAAAAGAGAGGGATGTGATGCTAGGGTTTAAGCAAGATCAAAATAGATCAAGCCAAAAGAAAAGATAGAGGTAGAGAGAGAGAGGATGATGATCCACTCAAGATTCAAATAAAAACCAAATGACAAGCAAAAAGGTGATACTTGCATGGCCCATGCAAAATATTTATTGCCATGTTGATTCTGGTGAAAACCATAGTATCACATGACATTATTATTATGCATTCCCAAAATTGGAATAAAATCCAAGCAAAAAGAATTAAAAAGGATGCCCCATGTGGAATAGATGGAGATGACCATGTTTGAAATACAATGGGACTTGCTAGTGTGTATATGCCACTAGGTAGTTAATAAGTCCACAAAATATCCCAACAAGATGATAACCCCAAGACAACACATATGGGAGCTAGAAATAGGGTTCCACCCACAAGATCTGCAAAGGTGGCCATGTGGCTCTCATATATCAATAATGTGAACACAAAATGATGCCAAGATAAGAGCATGTGGAAAAGAATTGGATCCATCCCAACCCACATGAGCTAGAGGTAAAACCAATAAGTGCCAAGCTCATATTTAGTTGGATGGTGGAATTATAAGGTGGTGAAAGAAAAAGGTGGTGGAGTTAATAAGAGATATGCCCCCAAGTCAACTTGGGCATTGAAACAATATATCAAGAACCAAATACAATATCAAGAGGCAAATACAATTAATAATGCATATGAGATAAGAACCAAATGGAAAAGGGTTTTATATGATGCTCAAATGCAAGGTGGCATGATGACATGAGCATGATATAATGATGATGCAACAATTATATATATGAAGTAGCCATTATATTACTAGACCAAGTAGCATTACAATTGTTAGACAATTGGGATGCTACAACTCTCCCCCACTAAACAGGAATCTCGCCCCGAGATTCTAGGATGAAGAAGAAGACACAAAGAGGGTAGGATACTTGGCACGGAGCTCATCTTCACGTTCCCAAGTGGCTTCATCAACGGAATGGTGCGACCACTGCACCTTGCAGAACTTGATGGACTTGTTGCGAGTCCTTCTTTCTGCGACTTCAAGGATTTTAGTGGGGTGTTCTTGATAAGACAGGTCTTCTTGGAGATTGATAAGCTCATGATCCACGGTCCTGCCGGGATCCTTGAAGCACTTCTTGAGCTGAGAGATGTGGAAAACATCATGGACCTTGAGTTTTTCCGGGAGCTCAAGAGCATAAGCAACTTCTCCTCTTCTTCCACGAATTTTGAATGGACCGATGTATCTAGGAGCCAGCTTTCCTTTGATACCAAAACGGTGCGTGCCTCTCATGGGAGTGACACGAAGGTAAACGAGATCACCAGGGACATACTCCATGTCCATGTGCTTCCTGTCGTAATTGCTCTTCTGGCGACTTTGAGCAATCCTCAGATTTTCAAGAATGATGTGAACCTTCTCCTCCGCTTGAGTCACAATGTCAGGGCCAAACAAGATCCTTTCTCCTGCACCTGACCAACCAATCGGAGTTCTGCACTTGCGACCATAGAGAGCCTCAAATGGTGCCATCTTTAGACTTTTCTGGAAGCTGTTGTTGTAAGAGAATTCAGCATAAGGAAGACATTCTTCCCACTTCATGCCAAAAGAGATGACGCAAGCACGAAGCATATCCTCCAGAATCTGATTGATCCTTTCAACTTGTCCTTGCGACTGAGGGTGGTAAGTTGTGCTGAAGTTCAACTTTGTTCCCAAAGCATTTTGGAAACTCTCCCAGAACTTGGAAGTGAAGATACTTCCACGGTCTGAACTGATCTCGAGAGGAACCCCATACAGAGAGACAATTTTGTTGATATAGAGCTCCGCCAACTGAATTGCAGAAATGGTTTCCTTGACGGGGAAGAAGTGAGCCACTTTAGAAAGCCTGTCAATGACAACAAATATTGCATTGTTGCCCTTCTGCGACCTCGGAAAACCAGTGATGAAGTCCATCTCTACTTTCTCCCATTTCCATTCCGGGGGTTTCAATGGCTGTAGAAGACCGGAAGGTTTCTGATGGACAGCTTTCACTCTGCGGTAGACATCACACTCCGAGACATACTTAGCACAATACCGTTTCAAACCAGGCCACCAATATTGTGTTTTCAAGTCCATGTACATCTTTGTGCTGCCAGGGTGGATAGAAAGGACAGAATCATGCGCCTCCTTGAGAACTTGCTCTCTCAAACCTGGGTAGTTCGGAACAAACATCCGGTGTTCAAAGAAAAGCGTGCCTTGATCATCGACGTGGAAGGACTCGTACTTCGGAAGCTGAAGTTTGGAGATGATCTTTCTTGTGTACGGATCACCAAGCTGAAAGGAGCGAACCTTTTCTTCCAAGAGAGGGGTTGCTAGAAGGTTCAGGAGGTACCCTTGTTCCACAATTTCAAGGTTGAGCTGACAGAATTCCTCGCACAAGAGAGGCTGTTGTTCTTCCATCATGAGGTTGTTGACATAAGCTTTGCGGCTTAGAGCATCTGCCATGACATTAGCTTTGCCCGGAGTGTAGTTGATGGTCAAATCAAAATCATTGATTGCTTCAATCCACCTCCTCTGCCGAAGGTTGAGATCAGGCTGAGTGAAGATATACTTCAAACTCTTGTGATCAGAAAAGATCTCACAACGGTTGCCAAGCAAGTAGTGCCTCCATACTTTCAAAGCAAAGACAACTGCTGCGAGCTCGAGGTCATGTGTAGGATAGTTGATCTCATGCGTCTTCAACTGTGGAGAGGCATAAGCAACAACTTGTTTTTCTTGCATAAGGACCGCACCCAATCCTTGCAAAGAGGCGTCACAGAAGATCTGGAATGGCTTGGATGTATCCGGAGGAACCAAGACTGGTGTGGAAGTGAGCTTCTCCTTGAGTGTCTCAAAGCTTGCTTGACATGCAGGAGTCCAAAGGTATTTCTTGCCTTTCTTGAGGAGGTCGGTAAGAGGCTTCGCTATCTTCGAGAAGTTCTGAACGAAGCGACGGCAATAACTAGCCAAACCAAGGAAACTCCGCACTTCTTTGACATTAACAGGAGGAAGCCATTCAACAATTGTCCTTACAGTTTCCGGGTTGACTGCAATGCCCTTGGCAGAGATGACATGACCAAGATAGGTTACTTGAGGCAGCCAAAACTCACACTTGGAGAACTTTGCATACAATCGGTTCTCTCGAAGCTTGTTTAGGACACACCGAAGGTGTTCTTCATGCTCTTCCTGTGACTTAGAGTAGACTAGGATGTCATCCAGATAGACCACAACGAACTTATCAAGATACTCCATGAAAACCGAGTTCATGAGCCTCGAGAAGGTGGCAGGTGCGTTGGTGAGACCGAAAGACATGACCGTGTACTCATACAGGCCATAGCGGGTGGTGAAAGCTGTTTTAGGAACGTCTTCCTTGCGAATCTTGATTTGGTGATAACCACTTCTCAAGTCAAGCTTAGAGAAAACCACAGCTCCAGCTAGCTGATCAAAGAGATCATTAATCTGCAGAAGGGGATATTTATTCTTGATGGTTTTAGCATTGAGAGCCCGATAGTCAACACAAAGTCTATCAGTCTGGTCTCGCTTCTTCACAAAGAGGGTTGGGCTACCCCAAGAAGTACTATGCTGAATGAAACCCAACTTCTCTTGTTCATCAAGCTGTCGTTTGAGTTCAGCCAACTCAGCAGGACCCATTTTATAAGGCCGCTTGGAGATAGGAGCGGTACCAGGTTCAAGCTCAATTACAAACTCAACCTGACGTTCCGGAGGCATACCTGGCAACTCTTCAGGAAAGACATCTGGGAACTCACAGACCACCGGAACACTCTGAATAGCTTCCATAGCATCATCATTCAGAGTCGCCAAAGAGAAAAGCTGGATAGCAGGAGTCAGACTTGGAGAATAGACTATATGGCCTTCAGGAATCTTCAGAGAAACCGAGCGTTCAGCACAATCAATCACAGCTGCATTTGCTGTCAACCAATCCATGCCCAAGATGACATCAATGTCAGAATTGCCCAGAACGATTAAGGAAGCCGAGAACAAAGAGCCACCAATCTCAATTTGATTGCCATGGCTGATATGAGCAGCCCTCATGTTTGAACTAGGAGATTGTACCAACAGACGATGTGATAAAGGAACCTTAACCAGATCTTGCTCACGCGCAAACTTATGCGAAACAAAAGAATGCGAAGCACCAGAATCAAACAAAACTCGTGCAGGAACTGAGTTAACGGGAAGCATACCCATCACAACTCCAGGTGTATGCTCAGCTTGAGCGGCGTTGACACAGTTGGCACGAGCAACAGTAGACCCGGGCTTGGTGTTGATGTTGAGATCCCGAGGTGGTGGTGCACGAACCAAAGGAGAGCTTGCCGCAGATCTTGGAGGTGGTGGAGGAAGAGCTTTGTTCTTCATCGGACAGTTCCAGTTCTGATGCCCAGTGTCTCCACAAGTGTAACAAGCACCAGGTGGATGTGGAGCAACGTAGCCAGGGACTCCGCTAGGCGCTCCAGGGTAGTGGTGGTTGTAGCCCCTGGGAGCAGCAGTGAGGAAGTTTGGTGGCCTTGCTGCGAAGCTTGAAGGTCTTGGTGGAGCCGGAAGCGACGGTGGGGTGTTAGGAACCCAGACACGACGCTTAGAAGGAGCTGACATAGCTGAAGAGCCTGCTGCATCACGGCTGTGTTTCTTTGACTCCTCAAACACTTGCCTACTTGCCTCTTCCTGCAGAGCTGTATGCTGAAGTTCCAGAAAAGACGTCGGCCTTGCATGTGTGATTGCATACTTAATCGATGCATTGAGCCCTTGCCTGAACCTCTTTTGCTTCTTCTTGTCATCAAAGATCTCATCGCCACCATAACGAGAAAGGTTCATGAAGTTCCTGATGTAGGTATTGACATTATCATTGCCCTGCTTGAGGTTGAGAAACACTTCCTTCATCCTCTCCATGACAATTTTTGATAGATGCTGCTCTTTGAAAGCTCCAGTGAACTGTCCCCAAGTAGGCTGAAAACCAGTGCAGTTTGCCTTCAGGTAATTCTCCCACCAGAGAGCTGCATCTCCCTTCAGAAGGTGAGTAGCACACTTTACCCATTCTTGCTCAGGAACATCAGCAGTCATCAGCAGCCTTGACATCTCACGCAACCAATCATCAGCATCAAGTGGTTGATCAGAAACATCAAACTGGCGTGGGTTGAACTTCAGAAAGCTTTTGATGTCTCCTCGCTTGGGAGGTGGAGGTAGCGGAACAAACTCATTCCTCCTGACACTTTCCTCGAAACGCTGCTGGTTCTGCTGCATTGCTGCCAAGGCATTGGCGATGCTTGACAACGCTGCCCCCAGTTCAGGTTGTATGTCCTCCTCAGAACGGCGTGGTGGTGCCATCCTGTGATTGATACCAATTGTAACTACCTCGGTGAATTACGCTCCTAGTTACAAGCCTGGATGAGCAGAAATGGTTGAAATAGTACGGTGGGGCCCAAATGCCACTCACAGGTAGACCTTTCGGCCGTCCCAACCATTTCCAAACATCGGGACAAGAACGGGCGGCGTAATCGGCAGGCGAAGGGATCAACTACATACACAAATGAGTATGTATGCAAGCCACCATACAATAGTACATCAGAGCCATTCCATCTAAAAAGAAAGGAAATATAGCAACGCCATACGGCAAGATCCAAACATCCTAGATAGATATAGTAGTTTAGGGTATCTCCTCATACATCAAACATCAGAGTATCAAGCGGAAGCGGAAGACAAAATCCGAGTACGGATAAGAAGCAAATTGGCATAAGATGCCCCATAAATAAGGACATCCCGCCCACAGATCTCACGGATCCCCGTTCCCGGAATCTCTACACCGAATGATCGTTGCCCACATCGTCCGTCTCTTCCACCCAGTATCCATCTTGCGAGGGTACCTGTTCATCTGAACCAATAATTTATCGTGTGAGACCCTAGGGGTACTCAGCAAGTCTTTATGCCTCTAAAGGGGACACAACCTGGGGTGACGCAATTGCAGCAAAAGATAAACCCTAACAATTCTATAGATACTCGCTAACCATCCGCCTAACCAGAGATAGACGGATGTCCGTGAATTAATAACAACAGTTATAACAGTTAAAACGGTAATATCCACAGATCCATCCTCCTCCCCGCTTACCGACGAGGAAGCGGACGAACAACCCCCCATCCGTTGGCAGTTTTATTAAACATTCCATGAGTGTTGTACTATTTACTAGTCAGGTACCTAGTTTAGTCAAATTAAAAGCGGTACTTTAGTTATGCTTGTCTATGATCGAGAAACTGTGCTCCAAGTCGTCCATAACCGCGGACACGGCTTTCAGAAAGTTTTACCCTGCAGGGGTGCACAAATAGCAACACACACTCGATCAACCTCGGAAAAACCAAATCAAAACCAACGAGGCAGTCACGACAAAGCGATCACAGGATTCAGAAATATTTCAGGGGGCCACCCCATTGAGCTACCCGCAACGAAGTTAGCTGACTCCGAGACGGCCTCAAGGTTTGTGGAGCCGGCTGTAAACGACTGGGAACCCGAAAGTGTGACTGGGCTTGTCGATACAGCGAAAACGGGTCACGGCCCTAAACAGTACAGTGTGCAGTACCTCGCACAATTTAAATCAAAGCAGTAAAGCATGGCATAAGTACAGGATAGTAAATAAAACCTCAAACTAGTTTGTGGCCCCAAGAAATAAGAATGAATCAAGCTCTGGCTCAGGGGGGGTCATAAGCCTCCCGGATGTGGATAGCGCGAATATTCTTGGAACAGGAATCAAGTACTCGGGGTCTTACGGGACACAAGTGAGCCTGAAAAACCAAATAGCGAATATGGCTCACCGATGCCACTTTCATTAGTTATCCCATTACTACTCAGGTTAAGTTGTATAGGTACCTCGTTATCCATCAGACACTCACATACCCTACACATGCTGTTCTACGACTCGCATGGCTCAAACAACTCCTGTAGTAATGGCTCATGGGATGGAGGAACAAGCTTCGGTGGGGTTTAAAAGTAAAGGCTATGCAATACTTGGGATTCAATTTAATGCAATCGCGACTCAATGATGCAAGAATAAGATAGAGGCAATAGGTACTATATGTATGCAAGCATGTGGTAGTGCTTGCCTGGCAGCTCAGTTGAAGCAAGAGAAGGATCTGGGTAGTGCTCCTGGGTATCTTGATATATCCCCTGCTCAGCGTCTATTCGAAGAAGAACCAAACAAACAAGGGCCAACATAAATAAAGTGCACAAGCATAGAGATTAAATGCGACAAGCAAACAATCATGCCATGATGAATGATGCACAATTTTGCATGGCATTAATGTAGCATGGCATGGTGAGGTGTGAGATACAAGATTAAACATTTTATTGAGTTTTGGGCCCATTTTATTCTCATGTTAGTTGCTGTACACATTATATTTATATGATGCATGATGTAAAACAGACAAAGGATTGCATAAACAGAAAGTTCTCGTCGAGCTAATCATTTTAGACATATTATTTGTTAAATTTGGAGTTATAAAACAAAAGTTATTAATTAATTAAGGTGGAAGGGCATTTTAATGTAATTTTAACCAACTTGGAATTTTAAGTGTCCAAAATATATTTTGAAGGCCATATTTGAATTCCTCACATTTTTCTGATTTCAAAACATATATTATTTGTATTATTTGGATTTATATTTTAAAAGTTATTCAAAAACAGAAATTAAATTTTGAATTTGAATTAAATTTGAAAAGATTTGAATTAAAACAGAATAGATAGAAACTTTTCTCACCCAGCCCGGACCTAGCCAGAGTCACTGTCGGGTGGGCCAGGCGCTGACTGGGCAGAACTGCGCGCGAAAAGCTTTCTACACCGCTGCACTTCCTAGCCACGGAGACAGACATGTGGGCTCCGCGGCTCTGCGGTCCCACATGCCAGAGGGCGGACGCGAGGCTGCCACGCGGCTCAAGGGGGGGCTGCAGGTTGATGCGACCAAAGCAGGGGAGCCTTTTTGCAAAAACGCCACGGAGACAGACAAGTGGGCCTAGCGGAGCGCGGGGTGATGCAACAAAAAGTGCAGGAGGGTATCAGAAAAACGTCCACGCGATGCACTGTTTCTCTTCCTCTCTCTCTGTCGAAACTGACAGCGGCAGCGCGCGGCGCAGCGAGGCTCGAACACGCGACCTGGGCGTGCGCGCGGAGGCGGCTACCGCTGCGGTGGCTTGGCGTTGTTGTCAGCGAGGTGGGCGTGGCCTAGGTGAGGTGCTGCGCGGAGCGAGAGCGAGCAGACGCACGTGCTCGCCGGCGCGCACAGACTGTTCGATGAAACGAACGGCGCGGCCAGGACGATTCAGAGAGGCGGGCCATGTCCAGGAGGATCGTGGGCTCACCGGGAGGTTGCTGGTGGCGTTGGATCGGGTCGGCGAGCAGAGGATCGGCGGCGAGGCAAACGCCGGGAGGATTAGGGTTTCGGGGTCGGCTTCGCGATGTTCTCCGGCTCTAGTCCTTCTCCTCCTCGACGGCGGGTATAGGTGATGCAGGAGCACTGCGTGGCCTTCCTCGACACCAAAGATCGTCACGCCACCGGCTGGGAGAGGGGGGATCGGCGTAGACCGACGGTGGTCGGCGAGATAGGGTGGCCGGAGGTGGAGAGGAAGGGGAGGAACGGCAGGCGCTGGGGTAGATTTGGGGTAGCAGGGCGAGGCAGAGAGGTGGAAGATAAGGACGGAAAAGAGAGGGGTGCCGTGGGGGAGTGGTTGATGGAAAAGGTGGCTCGGCCACCTTTTTCCCTCCTTCCCTCACGTGCTCGGCATGGCAGGGGCAGGGCAGGGCAGGTAGGGGAGGCTTCCAGGTGGGGCAAGGCAGGAGGAGAGAGGCCAGGCTCGGGTGGGACCGAGCTGCAGCGAGAGAGAGCTAGAGAGGGAGAGGGTAGGCTCGGGCTAGGTTGCACTAGGGTCGGGTTAGGGTTTTGTGGGGTGGAGGGAGTAGCTAGGTGGGGCCAGGGAGAGAGGGTGGCCGGTGGGGCCAGCTGGGAGAGAGGCCGAGAGAGAGAGAGGTGGGGTGGGGTACTTAGGGTTTGGTTTAGATTAGGTATAGATTAGGGTTTAGGAGAGGGGGAGGTATGGTTAGATGGGTAGGTGATGGGGAGGATCTAGGATAGGTGAGAGAGGGGGGTAAGGTGATGATCTTAGACATGATCCACATGACCATGCAAAGAAGGGCATGTAGATGATTAGGGTGGGATTTAGATAGAGGATAGGGTGATGACTTAGGCTTTTAGGAGCTTGCATGCTTCAAGCTTAGATCAAGCAAGAACATGTGGAAAAAGAGAGAGAGATGGATAGGGTGATTCCTTGTGACTAGATCAAGCATGGTTAAGACAAGCTCAAGCACCCACAAGATCTAGACAAGGAAAAGAGAGGGATGTGATGCTAGGGTTTAAGCAAGATCAAAATAGATCAAGCCAAAAGAAAAGATAGAGGTAGAGAGAGAGAGAGGATGATGATCCACTCAAGATTCAAATAAAAACCAAATGACAAGCAAAAAGGTGATACTTGCATGGCCCATGCAAAATATTTATTGCCATGTTGATTCTGGTGAAAACCATATTATCACATGACATTATTATTATGCATTCCCAAAATTGGAATAAAATCCAAGCAAAAAGAATTAAAAAGGATGCCCCATGTGGAATAGATGGAGATGACCATGTTTGAAATACAATGGGACTTGCTAGTGTGTATATGCCACTAGGTAGTTAATAAGTCCACAAAATATCCCAACAAGATGATAACCCCAAGACAACACATATGGGAGCTAGAAATAGGGTTCCACCCACAAGATCTGCAAAGGTGGCCATGTGGCTCTCATATATCAATAATGTGAACACAAAATGATGCCAAGATAAGAGCATGTGGAAAATAATTGGATCCATCCCAACCCACATGAGCTAGAGGTAAAACCAATAAGTGCCAAGCTCATATTTAGTTGGATGGTGGAATTATAAGGTGGTGAAAGAAAAAGGTGGTGGAGTTAATAAGAGATATGCCCCCAACTCAACTTGGGCATTGAAACAATATATCAAGAACCAAATACAATATCAAGAGGCAAATACAATTAATAATGCATATGAGATAAGAACCAAATGGAAAAGGGTTTTATATGATGCTCAAATGCAAGGTGGCATGATGACATGAGCATGATATAATGATGATGCAACAATTATATATATGAAGTAGCCATTATATTACTAGACCAAGTAGCATTACAATTGTTAGACAATTGGGATGCTACAGGTACGGGGCAATGTGGACCGCATGATTGGAACTAGGATCTACGGCTGTGGCTCATCATCAACGACGGACAGGTCGCCGGCGAGATGGAACCCTAGCGGCTCAGTGGGGGTGCAGTGGGGGCATACCAGGGCTCCAGATAGTGCGGTGATGGGGGCGATCGAATGACGCGACGACTGCGGACTCAAGCGAAGTCACGGCAGCTCCTGGGGTGGACAAAATCGACGGGGGCTTCTCCTCTCTGTTGTGGCTAACTCCGGTGCAATTCCAGCGACTGGCTGCTCGAGTGGCTCCGGCGAGAGGTGGGTAAGGATCAGTGGTGAGAGGGGAGTTGAGTGGTGTGAAGAAATGGTGCTGGGGAGGGATCCTTATATAGGCTCGACGAGGGGACTGAGAGGGCGATGGCAAGCTCGTCGGTGACAACGATACAGGGCGCTATAGGCATGGGTTGGGTAGGCGGACGGTGGCTTGCCTCTTGGCGGTCAGCTACGACTTAAAGGCGACACTAGGGGCGGTAGCATTTGGTCGGGAAGGGCTGGCGCTCTGCGCTGCAGAGGCGGCGTTCGACGTGGCGTGAGGTGGCTGCGGGTCAAACGGCGGCGAGCGGGGATGTTTGGGGGTGTGCTGGGGTCAAGGCAGAGCGGCGCGCGCAGGCTGTGGTCGAGGGGCGGCGTGTGCGGCCTTGTCGGGCCCGGCACACTGGCGCGTGCTCGGCATGGCACAGAGGCGGTGGGCGCGGTTGTGCCTCGGTGGTCCAGTGCCTGGCTGGGATTGGAGAGAGGACAGGGGGCGGCAGTGTTGTCTAGCCTACCTCCTAGACACCGCGAGAGGGAGAGGGGCATGCTCCTGCGACGTGGGCATGGTCAGCTGGCGATCATGGCGTCGGGGTGGCGCGACACTGCTGCTCTAGGCCAATTGGTAGCTGGGCTAGGGGCTGGTTAGAGCTAGGGGATACAAGGGGACAAGAATTAAACCAAATGGCTCGACAATGCTTTGATCACAAATAGTGATAGTTAGGCAGATTTTATTTGCCTGCCAACTGTTCGACATAATGGCCGCATGAAACAAAGTTTTGAATTTTGAAATGATTTTTGGTGGAGTTGTTAGTCTTATGCTTGAGCATCTCTGGTTGCTTGTGTAACACCCTCAGTATCGGCCCTATGCAAGTTTCAGCGATTTTCGCCAAACCTGCATAGAAATGATTCAAAGGTGCCCACCAGGCACTTTCGTGCGGGTGGAAAACGAAGTAATACCATTGCACAATAGTCCACGATGGAACCCACAGAACAGATATATACAACAACGACTCCATGAGTCAAGAATACAGATATTCAGTACAAAGATCCAAATCACCTTGAAACGATACAGCGTCCGAGTACGGACAAGATGCAAATTGAGCTAAGAGCCCTGAAGAATAACCAATGGCGTCCATAACCCTGCCCAGGCCAACTCGGAAGGGTAACCCTGCTAACGATGTCGACCTTAAACCTGCTTAAACAAAAGGGGTGCCGACAAAGGGCAAAGGAAAAGAGAGCGGTCAGTACTGAGGCCAGTACACGGCGAGACTAGAATTCGGCGGTCCTCGCCTACATAGGTATGGTGGACTGAAGCGGCAGCGCAGCATGCACTAAACAACCTATAGAGACTCGATATAACTGTCGGCTATCAGAGAGGGATAAGAAAGACCTATTCAAAACCATCCTGATTCTACCACCAAACATACCCATCCTGGTATTTCCCCCTCGAGACCAAACGAGGAAGTCAACCGAGGAACTCACACAGTTGGCAGTTTTATTCATTCCGTTATAGTTGCGGCAATTACTAGTCAAATATAGATAGCATGAGTCATCCTGATTTAATAAGCAGTGGGCAGTTTTAGTTAATCATTCCATTGTAGTAGCACCACTTACTAGTCAGATACGATTAGCATGAGATATTCCCAAACCCAACAGTTGTTGGTACTTTTATTTAGCCATTCCGTTGTAGTGGAGCTGATTACTAGTCATATCGGATACAAGTCAAATTATAACAGTAAACTTTAGTTATAGTTGTCTATGATCAAGAACTGTGCTCCAAGTCGTCCATAACCGCGGACACGGCTTTTCGAAAAGATTTAACCCTGCAGGGGTGCACCAAAGTATCCACACGCACTTTGACCCTTTTTGCCAGATCAGTTAACATACACCCATCGGTATGTCGGCGGGGCCTAAGTCATGACGTTTCCCAGACCCAAAGCAAGTACATGGGGGCCACCCCACTAAGCTACCCGCAACGAAGTCGGCCGGTCTCCGAGATGGACTCAGGGTTTGCGCCAGTGGTTGTAAACGACTGGGAACCCGAAAATGTGACTGGGCTTGTCGATACCGCGAAAACACTCCGCTTCCCTAAACAGTACAGGTGCAGTACCTCGCACAATTTTAAATAAAGCAGTAAAGCATGGCATAAGTACAGGAAGTAAATAAAACCTCAAACTAGTTTGTGGCCCCCGGTACAGTACTTTGAAATCAGGTACTAATCGATGGGGGTGCCCACACACCCCACCTGTGGTTAGCGCGCTCGATCTCGTAACAGGTGTCAAGAACTCGGGGTCCTACGGGACACCAGTGAGCGGTTAAAAACCAAAAATTGTCTATTACCCACCGGTGCCTCTGCATTTACCTACTTCAATTTTAGTTATTAAACAGTAATTAAATCCATGATCATCTCCAACAGTAAACATGCGGCATTACTCCAACAACTATGGTACTTGATGACACGCAAACAGCACTTGAGCAAGCGACTACGACGCGCAAGTCCAACTATCTACCAAACAACAGGGAATAGGATGTGTCCAAGGCAATATAAGGCTGCAAGGGATATCACGGGCACGAAAACTAGAGCATCGCAACACAGATAGCAATAGATCAACAGGAGGGAATAAATACTATAAAGTAAGATAGGTAGAAAGGGGGAGGTGCTCGCCTGAAAACACTGCCGAAGGTTCATCCGAAGATCGGGTCGACACTCGCATCAACTCAACGGCCTTATCCGCGAAGAACCAAAACACTAAAGGAAACACCGGATGCACTATTTAATACAACGGCAGAAGATCGGGCATGATGCATGTATGATGCATGACATGGCAAAGGTGCGATGCAATTAGGCAATATTAAGCGGAACCGGGGTCCCGACAATTAAGTATATGGTTATAGTTGTTTAGCTACCCCGCAATTTAAATGTTGTCTTAACATGGCAAAAGATATCACCGGTTCGCTACACAAATTTAAATGGGACCAATATAAGACTAGATTTGCCCGCATATGGATCCCATATTTAATTTAGGTGAATCATCTAGATACCCCCAAACACCCACAATATGCATGCAAGCATGATGATTTAATATGCAACAAGATCAATATCATATATTATAAAAATATGAGGGGTCTCGGATAAGGGTCACACATCTGGGTCGGAAGATCTTGGGGTTCCGAGGGGTCCGGGGTCCGGTCTCAGGGTTCGACGGGAAGGCAAGGTTCGGTTCGACGAGATCGGTCTCGGACGACGGAAGTCGATCTTGTCGCATCCGAGAAGAAGAACTTGGTTGGCGTCGGGGCACATCGGATCCGCCCTGGTCGGTGCCGATCTTGTCTTCACGAAGATCTTGTCGGGTACTCGTATCGGGTCGGTCTTGGCGTTCGGGAAGAAGAACTTGGCGTGCGACATCGTCGGCATCGATGCGGGAAGGAGGTCATGTCGTTCCGTGTCGGTGACCTTGGCATCCGGGTTCTCGGCGAACTTGGCGTCCGGGAAGGAGTACTTGTCGCACCGGGGTCTCGGTGTCCTCGGATCCGAGAGGAAGAACTTGGCGTATCCGTGTCGACGACCTGGGCGTCCGGGAAGGCGACCTTGGCGCTCGGGTTCGGCGGTATCAGTCTTCGGACTCCGTGAACGGGGCATCGGATCCACATCTATGAAGAAGATCTTGGCGCTCGAGCAATCTTCAGTTCCAGGTCAAGGGGCTTTGGATACTCCGGATCCATGAAGCAAAACTTGTGGTCGACCGTGATCAGGAACCGGTGGTCTTTGGGGTTGTCCACCGCCACAGCAACAACAACACATCAGAGCACCACTGGACAGATCTCAGGGCGATCAATTGTTCACAGGTACATACAGTACCACTCTCACCGATGTCGATTCGTTAGAACCAACCTGAGCCAAGGGTGGGCCTGACGGTGCTGCAGGAACAAACGGGCGCAGGCGGCCGGATCAGAGGCGCTCGGCGCTGGCCGGGTTCAAGGAGGAGACGGAGAAGGGCGGCCGGGCGCGGAGGTGAGCGCTGCTCCGAGGATGCGACCGTGGAAGAGGGAGACGGCGGCGGTTGGTCAGAGAGGAGGGAGGCGCGGGCCAGGGATGGTTGAGGCCGGCGGCGTGGTCGCGCTCAGGCGGCAGTCGGTCGGAGGCGCACCAGCGGGGCAGATGACGAGGGTTCGCATGAGCAGCGCTGCAGACGTGCGATGCCGCTGGCGAGGACGGAGGAACGGCGAAGTGCTCCGGTCGGGGAAGCCGGCGACGGCTCTGCGCAGGAGGCGAGGAGGCCGGCGTCGAGGGACTCGCGCGGGCGGCCGCGGGGAGGCGCAGAGAGGCGAGTTGAACACCGGCGGCGGAGGCGCGCTCGCGGGGGGGAGGGCCGCGGGCGAGGTCGGTGATACGGGAGCCGCGCGACGAGGCGAGGCTGGCGGTTGGCGGCGGGGTACCGCGCGGTCGCGCACAGGAGGCAGGGCAAAAGTGGCGGCGGGGCGGCATCGGGCGAGAATCCCGTGAGGGGAGCGGGAGGAGAGAAGGTGGGGCCGCGCTCGCGATGGGGATCTGGGCAGGGAGTCAGGCGGGGTGTCCTAGGGATTGTGTCGGGTGGGGCCCGCGTGGGGGTGCGCGGTTGGACCAGCTCGAGGGTTTGGATTTTTGCGCGAGGTGGGGCGACGTGGTGGCCAGGGGAGCGCTCGGTGGTGGGAGTGGGGGCTGTGGGCCAGGTGGGCCAGCAGGTGGGGTGGTGCGGGAAAAAGGGTAGGAGGTGGGCCCGTGGGGATAGGTGGCAGGCTAGGAGTGGAGGGAAAAAGAAGGGGATTGGTCAGGGGGAGGAGGTGGCAGAATGCGATTGGCCGGGGTGAGGTGGAGGGGGCTGGGTAGGAAAAAGGGGTAGGGTTTTTGGTGGGAAAAGTCTTGGGTGTTTTCTGGGTAGATAGGATTTTATCTGGAGGTGGCCAACTGGGCTTTCGGGCCTGGCGAGCTGCCTCCTAAAAACAATTTAAAATTTTCATTTATTTAAAACGGGGCTTTTGCAAACCGTGGATAGACAAAGCAAAATATTCCGGAGACCCGGGTTTTGTTAGTTTGAATAAAAGTCGGGGCGTTTAGAAAACAAAACCAGGCGTTTCGAAAATAGTTTTGTGCAAACAAATGCAAGACGACATGACGATGTTCAAATGCAAGGTGGCATGATGACATGAGCATGCGGTCATGGCGATGCGGTGCACAAAAACAACGCGATTTTCTAGTAGTGGTTTTGCGGGGCGCCACAATTCGACACCACTAACAATGGATCTCGCCCTCGAGATCCGCCTCATGGTATCGAGAAGAAGGGCGGCGATCTTAATCTTCTCGCATTGTGTAGATCCTCGCGACACCACTAACAAGAGGTCGTTGTCCGTGATCGTCGAGAGAGCACTCTGGTAACAAAGGGCGAAGGTAGAGGTATCAACAAATAAAGCCACCTCTAGCTTCGATAGAAAGAGGGAATCGATGCATTCTCATCCACTTCAATGTACCAAGCGAATAGAGTGAGTAGTCGGCATGGGGGCCAATCCATCACGCACCCAAACTATTACTCTGCACAATCAGTAGAAAAGCGTGCAACCATTCTCGGAATCAGACTGAAGATCTCGACAATCGAGGTTCAGAAACAAAGGAGTGATGCAGACTCTGCATCGGATCTGGCATAGATGATGTCGTCGCGTCGGGAAACACCGGAAGGCACGAGAAGGAACAAAGAGAAGTCCACCAGACGAAGGATTCCTCAGATAGCATGAAGACCAGATGTAGCAACACCGTTACCAAAGGAGGAAGCGAAACCCTGAAGGTACGATGGGACCCAACCACGAGAAATCCTGGACTCAAAGAGAGAGAAGAGAGCGGATTCAAAATACGCAGAGGTGAGAGGAGAGCAGCAGAGGGGTAAGGAGTAAAATCAGACCTAATCAGAACTATCCAACCGATTTTGCAAAAATAGTTTTGACACTCTACTTCGGCCGTTAGCTAGGTTATCCTACAGGCTGGACTTGTGGGGTATCGCAACTGCTGAGCTCTGATACCACTCTGTAACACCCTCAGTATCGGCCCTATGCAAGTTTCAGCGATTTTCGCCAAACCTGCATAGAAATGATTCAAAGGTGCCCACCAGGCACTTTCGTGCGGGTGGAAAACGAAGTAATACCATTGCACAATAGTCCACGATGGAACCCACAGAACAGATATATACAACAACGACTCCATGAGTCAAGAATACAGATATTCAGTACAAAGATCCAAATCACCTTGAAACGATACAGCGTCCGAGTACGGACAAGATGCAAATTGAGCTAAGAGCCCTGAAGAATAACCAATGGCGTCCATAACCCTGCCCAGGCCAACTCGGAAGGGTAACCCTGCTAACGACGTCGACCTTAAACCTGCTTAAACAAAAGGGGTGCCGACAAAGGGCAAAGGAAAAGAGAGCGGTCAGTACTGAGGCCAGTACACGGCGAGACTAGAATTCGGCGGTCCTCGCCTACATAGGTATGGTGGACTGAAGCGGCAGCGCAGCATGCACTAAACAACCTATAGAGACTCGATATAACTGTCGGCTATCAGAGAGGGATCAGAAAGACCTATTCAAAACCATCCTGATTCTACCACCAAACATACCCATCCTGGTATTTCCCCCTCGAGACCAAACGAGGAAGTCAACCGAGGAACTCACACAGTTGGCAGTTTTATTCATTCCGTTATAGTTGCGGCAATTACTAGTCAAATATAGATAGCATGAGTCATCCTGATTTAATAAGCAGTGGGCAGTTTTAGTTAATCATTCCATTGTAGTAGCACCACTTACTAGTCAGATACGATTAGCATGAGATATTCCCAAACCCAACAGTTGTTGGTACTTTTATTTAGCCATTCCGTTGTAGTGGAGCTGATTACTAGTCATATCGGATACAAGTCAAATTATAACAGTAAACTTTAGTTATAGTTGTCTATGATCAAGAACTGTGCTCCAAGTCGTCCATAACCGCGGACACGGCTTTTCGAAAAGATTTAACCCTGCAGGGGTGCACCAAAGTATCCACACGCACTTTGACCCTTTTTGCCAGATCAGTTAACATACACCCATCGGTATGTCGGCGGGGCCTAAGTCATGACGTTTCCCAGACCCAAAGCAAGTACATGGGGGCCACCCCACTAAGCTACCCGCAACGAAGTCGGTCGGTCTCCGAGATGGACTCAGGGTTTGCGCCAGTGGTTGTAAACGACTGGGAACCCGAAAATGTGACTGGGCTTGTCGATACCGCGAAAACACTCCGCTTCCCTAAACAGTACAGGTGCAGTACCTCGCACAATTTTAAATAAAGCAGTAAAGCATGGCATAAGTACAGGAAGTAAATAAAACCTCAAACTAGTTTGTGGCCCCCGGTACAGTACTTTGAAATCAGGTACTAATCGATGGGGGTGCCCACACACCCCACCTGTGGTTAGCGCGCTCGATCTCGTAACAGGTGTCAAGAACTCGGGGTCCTACGGGACACCAGTGAGCGGTTAAAAACCAAAAATTGTCTATTACCCACCGGTGCCTCTGCATTTACCTACTTCAATTTTAGTTATTAAACAGTAATTAAATCCATGATCATCTCCAACAGTAAACATGCGGCATTACTCCAACAACTATGGTACTTGATGACACGCAAACAGCACTTGAGCAAGCGACTACGACGCGCAAGTCCAACTATCTACCAAACAACAGGGAATAGGATGTGTCCAAGGCAATATAAGGCTGCAAGGGATATCACGGGCACGAAAACTAGAGCATCGCAACACAGATAGCAATAGATCAACAGGAGGGAATAAATACTATAAAGTAAGATAGGTAGAAAGGGGGAGGTGCTCGCCTGAAAACACTGCCGAAGGTTCATCCGAAGATCGGGTCGACACTCGCATCAACTCAACAGCCTTATCCGCGAAGAACCAAAACACTAAAGGAAACACCGGATGCACTATTTAATACAACGGCAGAAGATCGGGCATGATGCATGTATGATGCATGACATGGCAAAGGTGCGATGCAATTAGGCAATATTAAGCGGAACCGGGGTCCCGACAATTAAGTATATGGTTATAGTTGTTTAGCTACCCCGCAATTTAAATGTTGTCTTAACATGGCATAAGATATCACCGGTTCGCTACACAAATTTAAATGGGACCAATATAAGACTAGATTTGCCCGCATATGGATCCCATATTTAATTTAGGTGAATCATCTAGATACCCCCAAACACCCACAATATGCATGCAAGCATGATGATTTAATATGCAACAAGATCAATATCATATATTATAAAAATATGAGGGGTCTCGGATAAGGGTCACACATCTGGGTCGGAAGATCTTGGGGTTCCGAGGGGTCCGGGGTCCGGTCTCAGGGTTCGACGGGAAGGCAAGGTTCGGTTCGACGAGATCGGTCTCGGACGACGGAAGTCGATCTTGTCGCATCCGAGAAGAAGAACTTGGTTGGCGTCGGGGCACATCGGATCCGCCCTGGTCGGTGCCGATCTTGTCATCACGAAGATCTTGTCGGGTACTCGTATCGGGTCGGTCTTGGCGTTCGGGAAGAAGAACTTGGCGTGCGACGTCGTCGGCATCGGTGCAGGAAGGAGGTCTTGTCGTTTCGTGTCGGTGACCTTGGCATCCGGGTTCTCGGCGAACTTGGCGTCCGGGAAGGAGTACTTGTCGCACCGGGGTCTCGGTGTCCTCGGATCCGAGAGGAAGAACTTGGCGTATCCGTGTCGACGACCTGGGCGTCCGGGAAGGCGACCTTGGCGCTCGGGTTCGGCGGTATCGGTCTTCGGACTCTGTGAACGGGGCATCAGATCCGCATCTATGAAGAAGATCTTGGCGCTCGAGCAATCTTCAGTTCCAGGTCAAGGGGCTTTGGATACTCCGGATCCATGAAGCAAAACTTGTGGTCGACCGTGATCAGGAACCGGTGGTCTTTGGGGTTGTCCACCGCCACAGCAACAACAACACATCAGAGCACCACTGGACAGATCTCAGGGCGATCAATTGTTCACAGGTACATACAGTACCACTCTCACCGATGTCGATTCGTTAGAACCAACCTGATCCAAGGGTGGGCCTGACGGTGCTGCAGGAACAAACAGGCGCAGGCGGCAGGATCAGAGGCGCTCGGCGCTGGCCGGGTTCAAGGAGGAGACGGAGAAGGGCGGCCGGGCGCGGAGGTGAGTGCTGCTCCGAGGACGCGACCGTGGAAGAGGGAGACGGCGGCGGTTGGTCAGAGAGGAGGGAGGCGCGGGCCAGGGATGGTTGAGGCCGGCGGCGTGGTCGCGCTCAGGCGGCAGTCGGTCGGAGCCGCACCAGCGGGGCAGATGACGAGGGTTCGCGCGAGCAGCGCTGCAGACGTGCGATGCCGCTGGCGAGGACGGAGGAACGGCGAAGTGCTCCGGTCGGGGAAGCCGGCGACGGCTCTGCGCAGGAGGCGAGGAGGCCGGCGTCGAGGGACTCGCGCGGGCGGCCGCGGGGAGGCGCAGAGAGGCGAGGGGAACACCGGCGGCGGAGGCGCGCTCGCGGGGGGGGAGGGCCGCGGGCGAGGTCGGTGATGCGGGAGCCGCGCGACGAGGCGAGGCTGGCGGTTGGCGGCGGGGTACCGCGCGGTCGCGCACAGAAGGCAGGGCAAAAGTGGCGGCGGGGCGGCGTCGGGCGAGAATCCCGTGAGGGGAGCGGGAGGAGAGAAGGTGGGGCCGCGCTCACGATGGGGATCTGGGCAGGGAGTCAGGCGGGGTGTCCTAGGGATTGTGTCGGGTGGGGCCCGCGTGGGGGTGCGCGGTTGGACCAGCTCGAGGGTTTGGATTTTTGCGCGAGGTGGGGCGACGTGGTGGCTAGGGGAGCGCTCGGTGGTGGGAGTGGGGGTTGTGGGCCAGGTGGGCCAGCAGGTGGGGTGGTGCGGGAAAAAGGGTAGGAGGTGGGCCCGTGGGGATAGGTGGCAGGCTAGGAGTGGAGGGAAAAAGAAGGGGATTGGTCAGGGGGAGGAGGTGGCGGAATGCGATTGGCCGGGGTGAGGTGGAGGGGGCTGGGTAGGAAAAAGGGGTAGGGTTTTTGGTGGGAAAAGTCTTGGGTGTTTTCTGGGTAGATAGGATTTTATCTGGAGGTGGCCAGCTGGGCTTTCGGGCCTGGCGAGCTGCCTCCTAAAAACAATTTAAAATTTTCATTTATTTAAAACGGATCTTTTGCAAACCGTGGATAGACAAAGCAAAATATTCCGGAGACCCGGGTTTTGTTAGTTTGAATAAAAGTCGGGGCGTTTAGAAAATAAAACCAGGCGTTTCGAAAATAGTTTTGTGCAAACAAATGCAAGATGACATGACGATGCTCAAATGCAAGGTGGCATGATGACATGAGCATGCGGTCATGGCGATGCGGTGCACAAAAACAACACGATTTTCTAGTAGTGGTTTTGCGGGGAGCCACAGCTTGGGATATTTAAAATGAATTCATTTAAGTGGTTTTTGAAAAAGTGGGATCTAGGTACATACACTTGATTCCATTTTCAAATGTCAATTTAAATTAGGGTTTAAATGTTTCTGTAAGATCACAAGGTGGGCCTTGGTAGATCTTTAATTGTACTAGCAAGGGATGCAAAGATCCATAATTGTTTCTGTTTGAATTTGAGTTCTAGGAACACCCAAAGTGGCCTAGTTGATTAAAATGGCAAAAGTGACCATTTGCCTTTATTAATTCTATTTGATTTCTTTTTCTTTGGATTTTTCTTGGGAATGATCTAGATGATGTGGAATTCATCTTTGAATCATTTTACAACCATTAGAACAAACAAACATGGCACTTTCAAACAAATCCATATTAATGCAACACACATATGCATGCTTAATTATTTAAATGAGAAAAAGGTTTTGTTAACCCTAAATTGGGTGATTTGGATCTTGATATATTGGATAAAAGTTTTGTGTCATTACAAACCTTCCCACCTTAAACAAAATCTCGTCTCGAGATTTAAGAAAGAAAACTAGGAACTAAAGACATCTGGGAACTCAGTCCTAATGTAATCTTCTCGCTCCCAAGTGGCTTCTTCTTCGGTATGGTTGCTCCATTGGATCTTGAGAAATTTGATACTCCGGGTCCTGGTGGTTCTGTAAGCTTCCTCCAAGATACGGATGGGCACTTCACGATACGTCAGATCCTTGTTGATATCCACGGCTCGGTGATCGATGTTCTTGAAAACTTCGGTCTTCTCCGGCACTTCTAGGCATTTGCGAAGTAACGAGATATGGAACACATTGTGGATGGCAGACATCTCTTCAGGCAGTTCCAGTTGATACGACACTTCTCCTCGATGATTCAGAATCTTGAAGGGTCCGATATATCTGGGGGCTAACTTTCTTTTCAAACTAAAACGTTGCGTTCCCTTCAATGGCGAAACTTTGAGATACACAAAATCTCCGACATTGAAAGTCAGGTCTCTCCTTCTCTTGTCAGCATAACTCTTCTGTCTGGATTGGGCGGTCTTGAGGTGCTCGCGGACTTTGTGAACCTTCTCTTCAGCTTCTCGGAGGATGTCAGGTCCGAAAATCTGACTCTCTCCTACTTGCGACCAATTCAAAGGGGTATGACACTTTCTTCAATATAAGAACTCAAATGGGGCCATTTGCAAACTGTCTTGATAACTGTTGTTGTATGAGAATTCTGCGAAAGGCAGGCAATCTTCCCATTTTGATCCATATTCTAACACACAAGCTCTCAACATATCTTCTAAGATTTGGTTGACTCTTTTAGTCTGTCCATCAGTTTGCGGGTGATAAGCTGTGCTGAAATTCAACTTGGTTCCTAATCCTTCTTGGACTTTCTGCCAAAATCTCGAGGTAAATTGGGTTCCTCGATCCGACACTATGGTCTTGGGGGTTCCATGCAAACTAACAATTCTGGCAATGTACAGTTCGGCTAGCTTCAAACTCTGGTAGGTTGTCTTGATAGGTATGAAATGGGATACCTTGGACAGTCTATCAACGATGACCCAAATTTTGTCATTTCCCCTACTAGAAGTAGGTAAACCGGTGATAAAGTCCATTCCGACGGAATCCCATTTCCATTCCGGAATCTGCAATGGTTGCAACAGTCCTGTGGGTCTCTGATGTTCCACTTTGACTCTCTGACATATATCACACTTGGTGATGTAGCTTCCGATTTCTCTCTTCATCTTGTGCCACCAAAATTGCTCCTTCAAATCCTGATACATCTTCGTTCCTCCGGGGTGGATAGAATAAAGACTAACATGAGCTTCTTGCATGATAACTTGCTTCATCTCCGAATCTGCTGGCACACAGATACGTCCTTTGTACCACAGAACTCCTTCTTCGTCTTCGGTGAATCCAGGTACCTTTCCTGTACCAATACGACGCTTGATTTCGTCGATACTTGCATTCCCCTTCTGGGCTTCCTTGATCTGACTAATCAAAGTGGGTTGAAGTTCAATGCTAGCTAAAAATCCTTTGCTAACTAGCTCAGTTCTAAACTGCTCTAACTCCTCGTGCAAACTTGGTTGCTTCTCCTTGATCATGGTGTTTAACCTACATGGCAATCTGCTAAGAGCATCCGCTACCACATTGCCTTTGCCAAGGTGATAGTGAATGTCAAGGTCATAATCCTTGAATAACTCTATCCATCTCCTTTGCCTCATATTCAGCTCTTTCTGAGTGAAAATATACTTCAAGCTCTTGTGATCTGAGTAAATCTCACAGCGGTTACCCATAATATAATGACGCCATGTCTTCAAGGCTAAAACTACGGCTGCTAACTCAAGGTCATGGGTAGGATAGTTTTGCTCATGCTGCTTCAGTTGTCGAGACAGATATGCGATGACTTTGCCTTCTTGCATCAATACACATCCGAGACCAATCTTGGATGCATCACAATACACATCAAACGGCTTCTTGATATCTGGCATGATCAAGATTGGGGCTGAAATCAATCTCTTCTTGAGCTCTTGGAAACTTGCTTCACATTTGTCGGTCCATTCAAACTTCTTGTCCTTCTTCAACAATTGGGTCATGGGACTTGCGATACTCGAAAATACTTCTACGAACTTGCGGTAATATCCCGCTAATCCGAGAAAGGCACGGACTTGGGTTTGAGTGGTTGGGGCTTCCCATTCTTCGACATCTTTGATCTTGGCGGGATCAACAGCGACTCTTCCTGCAGACACAATATGTCCGAGGAATCCTACTTCTTTCGGCCAAAACTCACATTTGCTGACCTTGGCATACAACTGATGCTCTCTAAGGGTTTCAAGAATGATTCTCAGATGTTGCTCATGCTCTTCTTATGACTTGGAGTAGATAAGAATATCGTCGATAAACACAACGACAAACTTATCTAGAAAATTTATAAAGATCTTATTCATGAGATTCATGAAATAAGCGGGAGCATTGGTTAATCCAAAAGACATGACTGTATACTCATACAATCCATATCTGGTGGTAAGGCGGTCTTTGGAATATCTGTTGCATGAATCTTAAGTTGGTGATAACCAGTCCTAAGATCAATCTTAGAGAACACACTAGCACCCGTCAACTGATCGAACAGATCCTCTATCTTGGGCATTGGGTACTTGTTCTTGATGGTGACGTCATTTAGCTTCCTGTAATCTGTGCACAAATGGTTTCCTCCATCTTTCTTGTCGACGAACAACACGGGCGATCTCCATGGCGATGCGCTTGGTTGAATCAAGCCTTTCTCCAGCATAGCATCCAACTGCTTCTTCAGTTCCACTAACTCGGATGGGTTCATGCTATAGGGTCTCTGAGCTATGGGTCCGGTTCCAGGAATTAGTTCAATAATGAACTCAATATCCCGATCCGGGGGCATACCAGGCAATTCATCTGGGAATATGTCAGGGTATTCACAGACTACTCTAACTTGGTCTATGGTGGGTAGGGCTAGACTCTTGTTGCACTTGAATTGACTGGGCAAGGTTTCGGATATATGCTCTACTGATACTCCAGAGCTACTGGTCATGGTGATGGCTTTCTTAGCACAGTCTATCAATCCTTTATGCTTCGACATCCAATCCATTCCTAGTACTACTTCCAAACCTTTGGTTCCAAGTACTATTAGATTGGCATAAAACTTTGTCCCATGTATTCTAATAGGCACAGCCTTGCAAAATTTTCTAGCTTTTGTGGTTGAACCGGGTATTTGAACTATCATGACATGCTTCAAGTTGGTTGGGTGAATCTTACTAGTGCATGAAAATTCTTCGGTGACAAAGGAGTGCGATGCTCCAGAATCAAACAACACTCTTGCTAAAACTGAGTTGATAGAAAACATACCCAGCACGACATCTGGCGCTTCTTAGGCTTCTTCGGCGTTCATGTGGAAGAGACGGTCGTTGCGGTTGTGAGGGTTCCCTGGGGCGAATCTTCTTTTGGGTTGAACACGACGCTGCTATTGAGCTAGGGCATTCACATTGGCAGTGGCGGCAATCTTCTCGGGACACTCATTGGAGTAGTGACCCTTCACTCCACACTCGAAACAAGTAATCTTGAGACTTGTCTTTTGCTGCCACGGGCACAGCATTGCTTCCAGTTCCGGGTGCAGTGTTGTTGTTGTTGTTGTTGGACTTGGGCGGTGCACGGTTGAAATTGTTGGAGTTGCCGGGGTGGTTGTTGTTTCCTCTGGACTTCACATTTCCTCCGCTACGGTTGGGGTAGCTTGGACGAGACATTGGGGGTCGATT
Organism: Avena sativa; assembly: GCA_916181665.1. Taxonomy (NCBI): domain Eukaryota; kingdom Viridiplantae; phylum Streptophyta; class Magnoliopsida; order Poales; family Poaceae; genus Avena; species Avena sativa. Next base: position 418,196,779 of record OV702289.1, on the reverse strand, counting down.
GTTCCACGGGGCATATCCGGCATACGGATTGGGGCGATACTTCTGGTGACCGTTGGATCCAGCTTGGTGCATCATCTGACGTTTGCGGTTGTCGTTCGCTTGATTGATCTTCCCTTCCATCTGAATGACAGAGTCGACTAGCTCTTCGAGATCCTCGAAACGGATGTTGACGAGTACAGTCTGCATCTCATCATGCAGTCTGTTCAGGAATATCTCCTTCTTCTTAGCCTCCGTGTTGATCTCATCAGGTGCATACCTGGCGAGGGACAAGAATCTGTCACGGAACTCCACTACAATCATTCTGCCTTGCTTTAGCTCTCTTAATTCATTTCTCATTCTGGTGACTAAACCCTGCGGCACATGGGTGCGGCTGAACTTGACTTTGAAGGCTTCCCATGTCATCACTTGACCGTGGTTCATCGTACGGGTGTTGTTCCACCATGCTCTTGCATCTCCTGCCAGATAGTGGGTGGAGAACAAAACTTTCTCATTGGCATCCACTCCGGCGACTTCCAAGTTATTCTCCATGGTCTGTAACCAATCATCAGCATCCAACAGGTCTTCATACTTGCTAAAGATTGGGGGATTGGTATTCTGGAAGTTTTTGAGTTTGGATCCATGATGATCCTGATTTCCATGGTTCTGATTGTTGTGAGCCATCTGGGCGATCTGCTGCAGGGTGGCTAGATTTGCTTGGCACTCTGCCCTGCTAGCTTCACGGTCTGCAATGAGCGTCTGCAGAAGCTGCAGCATTGGGTCTTGCGATGAGCTGCTCCCTCCTTGGTTTCCACGAGTCATCTAAAGATTGAGATAGATAATGGGGTAAGAGGGAAAGTTCTAAGGTTCATGGTTTTGGTTTCAAAGCTAAAACTTTGAGTTTGACTCAGGTTTTGCAACTAACTTCTTTTCATTCATTCAAGCAAAGCAACACGATACAAACACACACACACACACCACAACATAAAAGGAAAACAGATGGTTTTAAGAAGCATTCTGTAAGCTAAGATACAATGGGACCGATACTTCTCACTCCTACGATAGTGCTCTAGTGCATCTACTCATCATCGATGAAGTCGGAGTCATCATCGTCGGTGTAGAAGTCCATGGCATCATTCTCCAGGTAGTCATCGTCATTGTTGAGGTACGAGTGAATATCCCCTTGGATGTCTTCACCTTCCTCCTCTTCTTCTTTTGCTGTAAGCTGAGCTTCTTGCTCCTTGATGGTCTTCTCGAGGTCGGCCACCTTCTTGCAAAGACGGTCGATGGCACGATCCTTCTTTGCGCGTTGACGGCGAAGTGACTGACGATCCTTGACTAGCAGTGAGAAAATCTGGGACTTCTGGGCGGCAATGGCAAGGTTGTGGTTGGCAAACTCCCTAGCATTGTCCAATTCCTTATGTCTGTCGTACAGGAGGAAGTCGAGGTTCTCCACTTGACACTTCAACTCCGGGTGACTTGGCATCTCCAGAGGCATTCCCATAGAATCACACCTTGCATAGTGAGCAAAGCGGGTTCCTTGGATCAGGTTGACATTTTGTGCGCAAAGATGAGCGAGAGCTTCATGCATTGCCCTGGCTAATCCATCTAGCCAATTGTTCTCTCTCACGGTGAATTGAATCTTCTCGGACATTGGTGCCTCTAACTTGCCTCGAAGATCAGCAACTACTAGCCATTGTAAATCTCCTCCTAGGGGACCATTGAATTGAGCTCCAAAGAATTCTGGATGTGGGCGCTCCAAGTACTATGACAGTGCATCAAGATCCCTCTCGAAGATTAGTTGGCCTCCATTGCCCAACTGGTAGAACTTGCAGTACTGAACTTCAATCTATAAGAATTTAGGATGAGAAGTTAGTGAAGTGATCAAGTGTGTCCAATTTTTATGTAGTAATGTAAGAATTTTTGAGGAACATGTTTTTTTTTGAGAGAAAGAATCCCAAGGGTAAGAGAGGAAATAGGCTTTCATAAATACTCACTTCTTTGTTTTTGAAACTAAGTTTTTATTCGAACGTCCATTCTAACTAGGGTCTCCTATGGTCAGGATGGCTCTGATACCAACTTTTCAACACCCGGATTTTTAATCCTAGATGCCTGATATGCCATACATGGTAATCCTAGGATTACCATTTTTGCGAGACATAACAGATTGGATATCACAGTACATCATCCATTACAAACCATAATAAAGTCTTACACAAATAAAGGATCTCATGATCCAGTCTTAGTACAAACAAGTAGCGGAATAAATAGCGTAGTGGTGGGCTCCATCTTTAGTGGCACAAGCAATACTGACGATGGGAGATGATCCTAGTTGTCGTAGCCGTCCTGCTGTCCTTCTTCCGGATAGTCCTCCTCATAGTCTGGCCACGGGAATAGCCAGGGACAAAGCCATGAGTACTCTTTAAGTACTCGCAAACTATCACTAACAAGTAAAGTAGATCTAGTAGGAATGCTAAGTCTAAGTTTATTTGTAAAGTTAAGTTTGAAACCTAAGCTGAGTTTAGAAACAAAGAAAGATAAAATAATGTCATGTCACAATTCATTTCATAAGTCATTTTGAAAACATCTGACAATGGAACAGTATGGCCACTCCAACTGTAAATAATCGCGGACGCGGCTATTCGAATAGTTTGACACTCTGCAGAGGTGGTACACTTTCACCACAAAATTCGATACATCCGTCAGGGATAACCCTGAATCATCATACTTAGTATGCGGATAATCAATCATAACCTTTCCTTTACACACTCTAGTATAAGCACCTCTCCTATGAGCTTGGCCTCCCAGCCATGGCCATCTGCCATCCTAGGCACTGCATAGGTGGACAACATGAAGAGGTAGCCTCATCTCAAACCTCTCCCGCGAGGGAACCCATACTAATGCATATAAACTTCCGGCTAAGCCCTACCCAATTCAGGTATTGTGGTTGTACGGTAAATTTGGAATGGTATCGCATCCAAACCCAACCATCAGTTTTTATAAAAGGGCTAAGGCTCATGCCTCAACATTTTCATCATCATCATAAACCATTTGTGTTTCTCAACACATGTCAAAACATCTCAATAGAATGACTCATCATTCCAAGGTTTTCATAAGTCATTTTCACCAAGTATTCCCATGTAGAGTTATCAAGTTTTTGGTTTAGCTCTAATCACTAAGTTAAGAGTGTTCACTAAGGTGGGATGCTAATCTCAATCTCATGCCATAGAATGACATCTAAGTCTAACTAGATAGGCCAAGTTTTATACTCTTTATGCTATCTATAAACAAGTAAGGAACTTTGGTAAAGTAAAAAAAGGTAAAGCTTGTAAATAAAACTTGGAGTAGGTATAAATCAAAATGTATAACCAAGCATGCCTATTGCATCTTGCTTAGGTCATCTTGTATAATTCTAGCTTGCTAACAGTAGCTTGCCTTGATTGGTGCAGTGGTTGAAATTCTCCTCTTCTTCTGCAGGGTAGAACTCCTCCTCCTTGTAGACTTGGTCGGTACTATCGCCTATAAATATATACGGAATAAACAATCACCAAACCATACTTAACTAATCTATTTAGCACACTAAGGCACACACTTGATGATCTAGTATCATCACAATCATCACAAGATTTCATGAACTAGTTCATTTATTTTATTTGAGAAAAGTAATCTCTACTCATTGAACTTAATTAAGATTTAATATTCTCCAATTAAAAATATGGGATCATGTGGACACATGTCATCACCTCATATTCTAATACATGGGAATGTGATTTAAATGTTGTATCACATTTTATAAAGTCTAAGATTAATATTTAATGATTTAAAGTGACTAGAAATGCCTATATAGCATTATTTTGGTACTAGTCCAAAGTCACTGCATGCAAACCTTAATATTATTACACAGACAGGTATATTCAAATGTGATTTTTGAGAGTTGGAATCAACTTAGAAGCTATTATGGTTGATTTTAGAAAAATGTTTGAATATGAAAAAGCCTCTGTCTTGTTATTTTTGCTAGGAGAGATCTCTAACTCTAATTGATTTAAATCCAACGGGCTTGAATAGAGATTTTGATTATCTTTCCAACAAAATTTGAATCATTCAATTTTGTTAAGTAAAACTCTCTGAAATGATTTTTAAACTAAAGGACGGAATCTAGATTAAGTCTAAAATAGATAAATCTAAATTGAATTATAGGGCCAGCGCGGGAATACTAATGGGTCGGCCCAGTTTCACTCCACGCCGCAGAGGATAGCTGACAGGGGGGTCCCGCCTGTCAGTGACTCTTCTAACGCGAAGCGGTACGGGGCAACATGGACCACACGATTAGAACTAGGATCTACGGTTGTGGCTCGTCGTCGACGACGGACAGGTCGTCGGCGAGATAGAACCCTAGCGGCTCGGTGGGGGTGCAGTGGGGGCATACCAGGGCTCCAGCTAGTGCGGCGATGGGGGCGATCGAACAAGGAGACGATGGCGGACTCAGGCGAGGTCATGGCAGCTCCTGGGGTGGACGAAATCGACGGGGGCTTCTCCTCCTCTGCTGCGGCTAACTCCGGTGCAATTCCGGCAACTGGCTGCTCAAGCGGCTCCGGCGAGAGGTTGGGAAGGAGCAGTGGTGAGAGGGGAGTTGAGTGGTGTGAAGAAATGGTGCTGGGGAGGGCTCCTTATATAGCTCGACGAGGGGACCGAGAGGGCGACGGCGAGCTCGTCAGTGACGATGATGCAGGGCGCTATAGGCATTGGCTGGGTAGGCGGACGGTGGCTTGCCTCCTGGCGGTCAGCTACGTCTCAAAGGCGACGCTAGGGGCGGTGGCGTTTGGTCGGGAAGGGCTAGCGCTTTGCGCGGCAGAGGCGGCGTTCGACGCGGCATGAGGTGGTTGCGGGTCAAACGGCGGCAAGGGGGGATGTCTGGGGGTGTGCTGGGGTCAAGGCGGAGTGGCGCGTGTGGGCTATGGTCGAGGGGCGACGTGTGCAGCCTTGTCGGGCGCGGCGCACTAGCGCGTGCTCGGCATGGCACAGAGGCGGTGGACGCAGTTGTGCCTCGGTGGTCCAGTGCCTGGCTGGGCTTGGAGAGCGGACAGGGGGCGGCGGTGTGGTCTAGCCTACCTCCTAGACACGGCGAGAGGGAGAGGGGCGTGCTCCTACGATGTGGGCATGGTCGGCCGGTGATCATGGCGTCGGGGTGGCGCGGCACTGCTGCTGTAGGCCAATTGGTAGCTGGGTTAGGGGCTGGTTAGAGCTAGGGAGACAAGGGGACAAGAATTAAACCAAATGGCTCGACAATGCTTTGATCACAAATAGTGATAGTTAGGCAGATTTTATTTGCCTGCCAGCTGTTTGACACAATGGCCGCATGAAACAAAGTTTTGAATTTTGAAATGATTTTTGGTCGAGTTGTTAGTCTTATGCTTGAGCATCTCTGGTTGCTTGGGATATTTAAATTGAATTCATTTAAGTGGTTTTTGAAAAAGTGGGATCTAGGTACATACACTTGATTCCATTTTCAAATGTCATTTTAAATTAGGGTTTAAATATTTCTGTAAGATCACAAGGTGGGCCTTGGTAGATCTTTACTTGTACTAGCAAGGGGTGCAAAGATCCATAATTGTTTCTGTTTGAATTTGAGTTCTAGGAACACCTAAAGGTGCCTAGTTGATTAAAATGGCAAAAGTGACCATTTGCCTTTATTAATTCTATTTGATTTCTTTTTCTTTGGATTTTGCTTAGTAATGATCTAGATGATGTGAAATTCATCTTTGAATCATTTTATAACCATTAGAACAAACAAACGTGGCACTTTCAAACAAATTCATATTAATGCAACACACATATGCATGCTTAATTATTTAAATGAGAAAAAGTTTTTGTTAACCCTAAATTGGGTGATTTGGATCTTGATATATTTGATTAAAGTTTTGGGATGTTACAGAATGCTACCACCCCAATTTTACACAAAGTGGACCATGTTGTATGGATAATCATCAAGTTTTATTAAATTTACAATAGCTAGGCTACGTGGGACATGATCATAATTAAAGGTATGGATGGGAGTTTCCCGAAATAGTGGTGCGGATTATTTTGTGAGGAATAGGGGTGCCAAGTAGAATATAAATGGAACTGAACAACATCTTATTGTACAATAAAGGGTCTCCCTTCGATCAAAGAAAACCAGCCAACCCTCTCTATATCTCTCTCACATCGTTTTTTGAACAGAATAGGCCCCGAGAGGCCCAGAAGGTGTATTAAAAATGGTGGTACAAGTTTATAGGGAGACCCATAACATTCCTTGTCCATTAAAACCAAAAATTTGAGGATAAGACCTCTCACTTTACATAAAGGACCCTAGTACGACAAATCAACTGTGTTTGCATCCTTGTTTGTTCTGCAGCTCCACAACGGTAGCTGCCAGTTGTTGCTCGGGCTTTCAAGTTTATTTTGTAAGACGTCTATTTGTTATGTGGGTTTGTATTTATGTGATGAAATTGTCATGTCATTAACCACTTATTTGTAAACCTGTCTTGCAAAAATGTTCAAATAAATTCTTCCACCCTTATTTGGTAAAGGGCTTATATTGTGGAACAAAGAGAGTATATTTGAAGTTGTTGCTACTGCTGTGCGGGTCCATTTGTGTGTGTGGGTGTGTTATGGTAGTTTGCATCAGTATTTGTTTTGCCTCATATTTGCATCTGATTTGTGTTACTACTAATTAATTAGCCCTTGGCAATGGCTGCACAATATAAAGAGAAAAGTATCTAGTGAAAACCAAGTTTCGGTGGAAACCGGTGAAAACCACTTGTAACACCCTTGAATCGGCCCTATGTAGATTTTAGCGCTTCCTGCCAGACCCGCATAGAGAAAAGATTCAAAGATGCCCACCAGGCACTTGCGTGCAGGTGGAAAACGAAGTAATACCATTACACAATAGTCCATGATGAGACTCACAAGGACATATATATACAACAATGACTCAACGAGTCAACAATACAGATATATAGTACAAAGACCCAAATCACCTTAAAAACGATACAATATCCGAGTATGGATAAGATGAAAATTGGACTAAGAGTCCTGAAGAATAACCAATGGCGTCCATAACCCTGCCCAAGACAAGCCAGAAGGGTAACCCTGCTAACGACGTCAAACTTATACCTGTCAAAGCAAAAGGGGTGCTGACAAAGGGCAAAGGAAAAACGGAGCGGTCAGTACTGAGGCCAGTACATGGCAAGTTTAGAATTTGGCGGCTCTCGCCTACATAGGTATGGTGGACTGAAGCGGAAGTGAAGCATGCACTAACAACCTATAGAGACCCGATACAACTATCGGCTATCAGAGAGGGATAAGAAAGACCTATTCGAAATCAACCTCATACTAACACCAAACATACCTATCTTGGTATTTCCCCTCGAGACCGAACGAGGAAGTCAATCTGAGGAACTCACAAGGTTGGTAGTTTTATTAATCATTCCATTGGAGTTGTTGTAATTACTAGTCAAATATAGATAGCATAAGACATCCAATATCACAAGCTGTTGGCACTTTTAATTAACCATTCCGTTGTAGTTGCAATACTTACTAGGCAGATATACATAGCATGAGACACCTCATTTCCATCAATTGTTGGCACTTTTATTTTTCCATTCCGTTGTAGTGGAGCTGATTACTGGTCATGCCAAAGTCAAATTTATACCACTACTTTAGTTATAGTTGTCTATGGTCGAGACACTGTGCTCCAAGTCGTGCATAACCACGGACATGGATTTTCGAAAATATTTAGCCTGCAGGGGTGCACAAATAGCAACACACGCATGATCAACCTTGGAAAAACCAAATAAAAATGCAACGAGGCCTTATGACAAAGCATTCACATGATTCAAAAATTATTTCGGGGGCCACTAAGCTACCTACAACGAAGTTGGACAACTCCAAGACAGACCTAGGGTTTGCGTCAATGGATGTAAACAACTAGGAACCTGAAAGTATGATTGGGATTGTCGATACCGCGAAAACACTCTGCATTTCTAAACAGTACAGGCGCTCCACACACAAAAGGAAATAAAGCAGTAAAGCATGAAATAAGTACATGATAGTAATAAAGCCCCAAACTAGTTTGTGGCCCCCAAAAATAAGATATGAATCAAGCTCGGGCTAAGGGGATTAATGGTCCCACATGCGGATAGTGCGATAGTCAAGGAACATGCATAAAGTATTCGGGGCCCTAGGGGACACGAGTGAGCGAGTAAAAACCAAATAACATCTATTGTCCATCGGTGCTTCTGTATTAGTTATATCTATTTCTAACATTTTAATTAACAAGTTGTATTTAAAGCGATGATCATCTCCAACATTAAGCATGTGCCAGCCTCCCAACAATGGTGGAACATCAACGACGCGAAATAGCACCTGAGGAAGCAACTACGACTCAGAGGCCGACTGTCTATCAAACAACAGGCAATAGGATGTGTCCAAGGCAATATAGAGGCTACAAGGAATATAAATGGTGCACGAAAACTAGAGCATCGCAATATGGCTAGCAATAGATCAACAGGAGGAAATAAAAACTGTAAATGCAAAATATGTAGAAAAGGGAAATGCTCGCCTGGGAAACACTGCCGAAGATATATTATCTGAAGAATGGTTCAAAGCTCGCATCAAGTCAACACGCTAATCCATGAAGAAGCAAAGCATTGAAAGAAACATCGGATGCACTATTTAATACTACGACAGAAGATCTAGCATGTTCATGATATGATGCATCATATGGAAAAGATGTGATGCAACTAGGCAATATTAAGCGGAATCGGGATCCCGACAATTAATTATATGATTCAAGTTGTTTAAGTATCCCTCAATTTAAATGTTGACTTAACAAGGCAAAACATGGCACCGATCTACTACACAAATTTAAATGGAGTCGAGATGAGACAAATATAGCCACATATGTACTCCATATTTAATTATGAGGTGAATCGACAAAGTACCCCAAACAAATAAGTATGTTTGCGGCATGAAAAATTTATATGCAACAAGATAGATGTCATTTATAAAATAGGGGTCTCGGATAGGGGTCATACATGGGTTCAGCGATCTTGGGCTCCGAGGGTTCGACGAGGTTCGGGCTTCGGATCCTCGGGATCAGGGCTTCAGGGTCTCGGCCATCGGATCTGGGAAGGAGAACATGGCATGTTGTGACGAGGAACTTGATGTTCCAGGTCAGAGTTCTCGAAATTCGGCATCGATGATCCGCCTTGGGATCTTGGTTAGGATCCTCACATCCTTTCTGAATCCTTTCTGAAGCACTATATCTAGTAGCTTCAAGTCGCCACACCATCACACCAAAACACCACATCACCAACCACTATAAGCTCAACACCGGAAAGCCCACATAAAGGAAAAACAAGGACTATGACTGGATGCGGGAAACACTTGATTACACGAGGAGTTGGGTTCCTAGTTGCTGCACACGGAGGAGGGAAGGAACACAAAGGAAAACGGGGTCGATCTAGGGAACACGGTATCCAGGTCGAGGACACGCAGTTGTGGCTGGGCTCGCTGGTGGAGAGAGGGCATCCCCGGAAGAGGCGAGAGGCAGCGAGCATCCATGGTGACGTGCAGATGTGGACGGGGCAGGGACGTGCTCGGGGAATCGGCCTTGAGCCGGAGCCGGTGCGAGGAGAGGCCGATGACCAGGGGTTGAGGGCGCGATGGAGCTCGGGGCAGTGACGAGAGGCGCGATGTTGCAGGGACGAGGAGGTCGCACGTCGGCAGGCCGCGGGGCAGAAGGAGACTTCGGGGTCTCCGCATACGTGTGCATGTGGTGGCGCGGGCTCGCAGATGAGAGGCGGCAGGGCAGAGGCCAGCAACGGCGAGCCGGTCGGCGGGGACCTGGAGGCACGCGGCTAGGGAGGAGGCGGCGGCGGGGCTCTGCACAGAGGCGAGGAAAACATGGTAAGTGGCGCAGGGGAGGGGATCGCGAGGGAGCGGGGTTGCGGGAGCACGTCGGGTGCGATGACGTGGTAGGGGTGTGAGACGGGGTAGCATGTCGCATGGTGGGGTTATGTGTGGTGTGCGTGTGTTTTGGTTTTGCATGTCTGGCGGTGCGCGGGTGGGGTGAGTGCGGCGGCTGGGTAGGGGTGACTGCGGGTCTGGGTTAGGTTAGTGGACTAGTTAGGGTTAGGGTTTGTAGTGGGGTGGTAGGTGGCTGCCGGTTGGGCTTTGGGCCTAGCCGGTGCCTGTCTCCCCCACTAAATAAATGTATATTTTTATTTTGTCATATCTCAAAAGACTTTAGCAAATAGTTTTAGGCAAATAAAATATCCAGGTAGACCCGAGGTTTTGATTTGAAATAAAAGGGAGGGGATTAATATAGAAAACAAAATAGGGCTTTTAGCAAAATAGTTTTAGACAAACATATGTATGATGATGCTAAAATACAATATGCAATGATGACACGAGCATGCTATCATGATGATGCCCAAAATAAAAACTACAAGCGGTTTTCTAGTAGTGGTTTTACCCGGGTACTACACCACTTAAAAATGATGTTTAGATTTTCATTAAAAAAATAAAAAATATATGCATTGTATTTAGGAGATAGAGTTCTATAGACATGTAAAATTTCAATTTGAAACTCAAAATTAGGAGATATGAAAATGCCAAATTGAGCAATCAATAGTAGAATCCAGTAAACTCTACTATTCATTGATGAGTTTGTATTTTATATGACCGTAAAATTAATATGAGCTGAAACTTGCAAATTTGCATGATTTTATAACATCATTCTCACAACATGATGTAATTTATCACATAATATTTTGAAACTCCTAAGTATGATATCCATTCTTCTTCGAGATTCTTGAATATTGGGAGTATAACCATGGATGATCAGTTGAGGTGTTGGATTGAAGGAGTACGACCTTGGATTCATGATAGAGAGGGAGTACGGCATACCAATTTTCTATTATTACATGGACCATGACCAAATTCAAAACCAAAATAAAGCGGTAAAATCTCTCGCCTATCCAGACATACTTCATGCCCCAAAATTTCACATACTTCGAAATTCACATTCAACACCTAGTGAATTCGGTGTGTGGGGGGCTTCACTCGTATTTTTTCCAGTATAGTACTAGTAGTACCTATAAACCCTACCCCCTCTCTCCTCCAGGAATACGTCACTGGCCGAAACATCCCCGCTACATTATAGTCGGCGTACCCGCCACACTTGATCTACTCAACGAACCCTCTTGTTCGGTGCGCTGAGCACATCAACGACCGTCCCGGATCTACTCCACGGACGCCGTGGTCCAGCACTCTACTCGTATCCTCGCCCGCACAAGATCTTTTTCCTCGTCGTCGACACCCACTACGACCACAACACCTTTGGCGACCTCGACGTGACCTGTGAGGATGCGGAGGAGGCCTAGACGCCACCCAAACCGAGGTAACTAGATCTGCCTGCGTGATTTTCTTTGTTAGCAATGTACTGTATTTGTGCTAAATTTCCTAACTAACAGGTTATTTACTTGATATGCATATAATGTACTAAATTAACCCGTTGTGGTTAGGCTTAAACTACACGCATTGAACTGTTTTTATGTATATTTCTTTGTGAATTATTAGTCACTTAACATATTTGTTTAAATTCTCTATTGTACCTATCCACATGAGATATGATTATATAATATCTCTCTCATGTGCCGATTTACGAACTATAGTATTTCCATCCTGCTATTGTCCTGCTATCATATACTACATGTTTACAGACGTCATACTATTTGACCATTATGTAATGTCGATTTGATCCCTCTTAACCTGCGGCTCTAACTGTTTGCTATTATTATGCAAGGGGTGGCCTCAGTTTGCACATAATATCATAGAGTGAATGGTTCCTATAATCTCATAAGACCCCATCACTTTTGTTTTACTTCATACCAACGTATATCATGTTGGAACCTGTTTGTATTTACAGTTGGCCTTACCTTTATGCAGAGGAGCAACAATGGAGTACATAGTCCGTCCGTCCACAGGAGCCGCCGTAGAACTCATGTAACACCTACCGTAAGCACCCCCACCTGAAATTTGGCAGCCAAAGTTTGGTCCATGCCACATTTTTTTTCTTAAATTTACCATTTGTCCTTCTTGTTTTCATTTTTTGCCAAAAATTGGCATCAAACATTTTAGCCCCACTATGGTCTGCTTTTGTTCCATGTGCTTAGTTTAATTTCCTAGATATATAGAGGCTGGGTGTATTGCATCTGAGTTGGCTGATAATAAGAACAAGGCCACACTACCAATTAGATCCTGTATAATACACATGTATCATAAGGAACTCTGCGCACTTCATCTTACTCTTGTATCTATTGCATATCATAGTTACATAAACTGGCTATTTTAATACGAGACACATGATGGTTCAGTTTGTTGTTCTCAGGTTGCCGAACCGTTGAAATCATCTGGTTGTTCATGAATAACCTAATGTATGATTATTTGTTTCATTGTTTGTCTGAAATGATTTGGCTAGTATATTCGAGGCACACCATTGATGTGTTTTTGTTGACCGAGGTACTCTTTTTTGTCTACGATTAAATCAGTGGAAGGTTTTGTTGTGTAGTGCCTGACTAGTTTATATATGAGAAACATAATGGCTTAGTTTTCATATTCGTTTTATTCATGTTCTCCATATTCTAGTTTGATCAGTCTATATTAGGTACTTTGGTTGATTGCTCACATTGTTATTCAAAATAAACTTGTAGTTTGTTTCCCAAGTCTACTGTTTAAGTAACTTGTTTTGTCTTGGTCTCAGCCATCTTCAAGTAGAGCAGTCATTTCATAGAGAAGCACATGCTCGCATCGCTCCATGGTGCCAACTGGTCTAATTATTCAAGAAGAAATAGATGCATGAGCCACCACTGTTAACTACTTCCTTCCTTATATATAAACGTATTGACACATTTAAAATTCATGGTGGTGTGATTGCATGGTAATGTTGTTATAACTTTTTGTGTGTTTGTTTCAGGCTGCAAATAACCCTCTGAATGCTGAACGAAGACCCTCTTCTCCAAGTTTAGATTTTTTTCACACAGCAGCAGTGACAATACCTATTGCCCATGGCACACCGCTTCGACTGATCCTCTTATTCCAGCTGAAAGATTATTTGAGGATGCCCTCCAAGATCCCCTTGATATGGTTGAGAAAGAAGCCAACAAAACAGATTCAGTAATCACCATAGCACACAAAGACTTATATGAATTGGAAAATAGGCAAGCTTTAACGTAGAACATAGTTAATAATCTCATCTGCGGCTCTCATGGGAAGCTAGTTGTTACATGTCTCATGATGCAAGCTCCATAGAGACCTTTTCTGTAACACCGGTTATGGTGTTTTTTCAGTTGTCTAGACTCTGATGCAACTTTTATGCTTCATTTTATTACTATCAAGTTTACCGAGGATTGTAATAATCTACTGTAATTCGCAGTTGTAAGTTGTTTGAGGATTGTTACAAACCGAGCATCTATCAAAATTACTCCACCCACACGAAAAAATAGTGAAATTGTAAGAGGTACAACACATGATCTTCTGGAAACAGGCAGAACATCCATTGTATTACATGGGCACCATAGAACTTGCATAATTCATAGACGTTCATTTAACAAAGTGAACTTAAAGAGCTAACCTGAAGAGAATACATCAGGAGCAGACCCACACGATCCATCAATCTGATGGATAGCCGTCGTAGTAATCGTAGTGGGTGGTACCATCCACACCATAGGGCGACACCATCTGTAGTTCTGAATGCTCGACGATTCTGCAATACTCCGCCAACAATCTACCGAGTTCAAAAGGATGGTCATTGAACATAATCCTCCTACTCCATACCCATCTACAACCCTTGGATCCTCTTCCCACGCAAGAGTCTCAATGTTGTAAGATCTAGTCTCAGATAGGTCCGCATAGTATATGCTGACGGCCTACACCATGGGTACCCTAGCGCTATCAATGCAGATGCACCGATTATCAACAATCAAGAGAGCACGACTTCTGATGCCTCTGACTGGCTGAAGGACACGGTTCTGGGTATCAACCCCGTAACAACCTGCCTGCCGTCGCAGACCGGTCCACTCACAACGAACAACAGCTCCTCCTCGGACTCAACGAGGTAAAAATCTTTCTCTGGGAACTGTCAGCCCGGAACAGGGCCTGCAATGGTGGGATGCATCTCAAGGGTTCGTGCGGAGCGCTGCAGCTGGACATCTCCTTGAGCAGCACCACACATAGTTGAGAGGACAGACCCGTATCTGTCTGCGACAAAAACATCACCGGCGTAAGAAGTCATCCTATGGAGTTCCGTGAACTCATACGGTGAGTACCACCCTGCACCAAAGACCGAGAGACTCCCTTCATCTGTGCCCTCATCATCCCACTGAATGGTGGTGTTTTGATGGTTTGATGTAAACACCGTCAACGACGGGAACATCGTCATAGTGACAGAAGCCACCTGCTCAGTTTGTATCTCCGCCTTGAGGCGCTTGATAGCGCTCGAGAAGGGGTTGTACAACCGGGTCTTGTATAGCCGCACCCTCTATCCAAGCACAAGGAGGCAACCCGTTGTGCTACCGAAATAAAAGTACCTTCCAGAGAGAGAGAGAGAGAGAGAGGATAAACAAAGATTCAGTCAAGGTAAATAGACTAAGATTCATCAATGTAAACCATGGAGCAAAACCCTGGCCAACAAGTAGACGAAGAAACATAACTTAAAGAACAAATAGTATAGGAGGTGAATGCAAAAAAGGATCGCATATATACAGATGAATATCAAAGAAACACCTGCGAATAACCCGACTAATCTTCTTCTCAAGGTGATGACCATTTCTCATGTTCAGCAATGTGATGGAGGCGTCTTCTATAGGATACTCCTCCGACAACTGGTGCTCTAGAACAATCTAGGTGGCTGGCATAAAGTGCTCCTTCATGAAGCCACGCCAGGCGCTGAAGACGGCCCGGAAGGCGGCGTAGTAGTCGAAGTTGTCCATCGAAAGGAAGATGTCACCTATCTTCTAGGGGAGTCCCTCAGGGAGACCAGCCCATGGTGAGTCCTTCTGCCTTTTGGCAGCCATGGATGATGGCGTACGTGTGGTATCCGTCCCGTCAACTGGCAGAGGAAGCAGTTTCAGAGACACACATTTAAAAAAAGGCCTAGAAACCCAAGCGAAGCATGTGGAAACGAGATGACAGCATGCACAAAGCAACTGTAACCGCATTTTATCAAACTGGCACGGGCACGCGCATGCGCACGCGAATTAATTACGGGACACTGTACGTGCACACCAGCGTATGACTTCCGAGAGTACGCGAATGTGTAGGATGAAACTAGTAGTAGTAGTATCATAACTTCATTGAATTTAATTATCCCAAAATCTAGGGAGAAAACGTGCGCTTCCTGGTCGCTCAAAGCACACGCAAACCTAAGTTTCCAGGGCATTTTTCATTTTCTGCATGGCATTTTTCATTTTTTTCATTTTTCCTGTGCCGTTGGATGCTCACCGTGTGGCCAGATGGGGTGTATGCTCCGTGGAGCTAAAACCCTCACGTTTTCTCAATAGAACGGTTCTTAATTATTTGTACACTCTCAATTGCTAGGTCGAAGGGCCAAATCGGCAGTACTAAGATGTCCTACTAATGCTTCTAGTTTGGCTCAATTACTCCTCTAGTTGACCCAAAAATATGAACCACCATGTCCTATTAATTCTCCGGGCCCCTCATGTTGTTAAAACGGGAGTGCATGCATTGTCTTGCATGTTTTCAATTAGATGTGGTGGCCACGTGTATTGGCTAGATTTTAGGATTACTATCTGGTTTTTTTATCCGGCCTAGTAATCTCGAACACAGGGAGTACTCAAGTGTGGTTATGGATGATCAGTTGATGTGAATCTCGTCCATGAATTCCTGACTAGATAGCCATATGGTCTACTACCTTTTTTACTACTAGTAGTAGTACATGGACGCTAGCCAAATTCAAAATCTCAATCGAGCGGCAGAATCACACACCCCGACTTTGAAGAATTTTCCGCCTAACCGTTTCAAAAACTTTGAGGCAAAATCTCGGACCGGGGGAGTAACATTTTTGTATTATTATTAGATGGATGCTAGCCAAATTCAAAATCTCAATTGAATGGCAAAATCACACACCGACTTTGAAGCATTTCCTGCCGCTCTATTTAAAAAACTTTGAGGCAAAATCTCCCACCGGGGGAGTACCATTTTTATATTATTATTAGATGGACACTAGCCAAATTTAAAATCTCAGTCGAGCGGCAAAACTACACACTAACCTTGAAGAATTTACCGCCCCTCCATTTCAAAAAATTTGAGGCAAAATCTCCCACCAGGGAAGTACCATAATTTTCTATTATTATTAGATGGACGGTCACCAAATTCAAAATCTCAGCCGAGTGGAAAAATCACACAACGACCTTGAAGCATTTCACACCCCTCCATTTCAAAAACTTTTGACTTCAAAATTCCCATTCTACCCGTTGTTCAGACGCCCTATGGGTAAGCTACACTCAGTAGCTTGGGGGCACGATCATAATTATTTTTCTGTTCACCTCCTTAGTCCTGATTTGTGTTGTTTTCCTAGCTAGCCCTCCCAAAAATTCCAGCCTCCTCTCCCACGCCCTCACCTCCACGACCACTACGTGCACCGGTCGATGGAAATTCCACGGCGGCTAGGGCCGCTTGAGCCGCGGTCTCGTGCACCGCCATGGAGCTGTTTCACCGACGCTCACCCACCAGATATAGTTCACCGGGTCTCTCTGCCACTACACCGGAGCTGCAGTGTCGTTCACCATGCTGATGGCGTCATCAACCGCCCAAGATCTACTTCCTGGCCGCCGAAAGCTATCCAGCCGTAATGGATCCGCTTCACCGATGTCCACCGAACGTGATCTAGTTTAAGGAGTTCCATGTCCACCGCTCTAAACCAGCTACACAGGCGTTGTCGTTCACTGCACCAGATCTACCTCAGCGACGCTCTCGTCCACCACGGTCAACCCGACATCGACCGCCCAAGATCCGCTTCCCTGATGCCAACATCCACTGCAACCTCAGCACCCTCGGTGACCTCGACATCACCCGCACGGTACCGACGATGCTTAGACGCCTCTCTGACCAAGGTTAACCAAATCTCCATCCCGTTTTTGTTTTGTCAGCAATATAGCAGGTTCAAGCCTACCGTAATGAACTACATTTTTGTAACATGCTAGTACATACAAGTCACTGGGCACGCATGTTCTTCGTGCTAGAATATACAAGGTCATTAGACATGTTGGTTTACATCCGTTGCTCTACAAGTTTCAAGTGATGCACATGTTTGTTATTTTTTCATGCACTTATTCTTAGCTACTCCGTACAATAGTAATTGCCTTCTATTATGTAGTTCTTGCAACATGTAAAATCAGTAGAAAATATTAGTGTGGATTGCCTCGTCGGGCACTAAAGTGGCCTCATCGGCCACCAAAGTTGCCTCATCGAGCACCAACATTGCTCAGTCGAGCACAACTTGACTCGTAGGGTGCAAAAGTTGCCTCATTAGGTACCAAAGTGGCCCAGCAGGCACAACTTACCTTGTCGGGCTCTGAAGTTGCCTTGTCTCCTCCGATGTTGCCTCGTCTAGCAGTGGCTTGCATGAAGATGGACCGTCCTCACCCACCGCGTTAGTGCCATCCTAATGGCCTACCGATGTTGCCTCACCGGGTTCCAAAGTAGCCTCGTCGGGCTCCGGTGTTGCCTCGTTGGGCAGCTAGTTGCCTAAATAAGGGTCGTTCTCACCCACCACGACAGCGCCATCCTAATGGCCTACCAAAGTTGCCTCGTCAGCAATGGCTTGCCTGAAGAAGGGTCGTCCTCAACAATCGTGGTAGCTCCGTCCTAATGGCCTATAGAAGTTGCCTTGTCAGACACCAAAGTTGTCTCGTCGGGCAGCAAACTTGGTTTGTTAGGCACCAAAGATATTTGTCGGTCACCAAGGTTGTCTTGTTGGGTATCAAAGTTACTTTTTATTACTATTGTTGTGAATTTAGTTTTCTCTCGTCAAGCCAAGTTGTTCAGTTGGGAATTAAAGTTGCTTCGTCGGGTATCCAATTTTTTTCGTCGGCCACAAAAAGTTGCTTCGTGAACACCATAGTTGCTTCGTTAGCTTGTTTGTCGTAGATCATAGTTGCTCATCGGTCACCAAAATTGGACAGCTATTGTTTTGTGAAGTTTCTAAGTTATTTTACATGTTGCTAAATTGCCTAGCGCTCATGTAAAGTTACATACTGGTGTCCGGGAATTTGCAAAAGATTGAGAAGTTAAGGTGCTAGGCAAAAAATCAACAGTACTACACAACTATTATACCCTTTTAGGAAACAATCTAACTAAAATAAAGAATAGAAAATTCGTGTGTATATAACAAGAAGGGAAAGGGCTAAACTGCAAAGCACCATAACAGATAAGGTTCCTAGTCTTTTTTCCTGTGAGGTTCCTGCTTCTTCTAGAGCCCATCCTGGGCAAATTGAACACAATGACAACAAGGATGCTTCTTGCCGTGGGGGGGAGGCACGACCGGGGAATCGACAGTGGGGATGTAGCGGAGGTGAGGCATAGGGGAGACGCGATGGTACTGGCTGGCTCAGGGGGTGCTCATAGGTGAAGCGCGCTGGGCCGCCGGAAGGCACGACGGTGCTCCTCGGAGAGGTGCGGCGACGCTTGTTGGAGCTGTAGGGACATGGGCCCAGTGCGCCGGCGAGCGGGAAGGGGGCTGCTGTGTTCGTGATTAATCTGGGAAGATCCAGTTGCGGGCCACGTGTGCAACGTATAGGGTGCTGTTAGGATGACCATTGGCGCCCGGGCGCCCGCTAGACGCCTCCATAAAAGATAGCCACACCCATTTAGGGTATTGTGCAGTTGTCCCCAATTATTCTGTTTTACATGGTATCGGAGCAGGTCGACCCCAACATGTCTTCCGCCGCCGCCACTGGGTCGATTTCCGCCACCGCCGCGTCAGTGTCGGTAATCTCCACCACCGCCTCCACGCCGGCCATGGTTCTGCTTCCTACTGCACCTGCCTCACCGTTTCTAGCTTCCCAACCTCTAGCATGGACACACGCACGTCCGTTTGCGATGGAGCGCCGTCTCAGCTCGTGTCGGCTAGGCCTCCTTATGTAGCTCCCTCAATGGATCATTCTGCTGCACTTGTCTCATCACATGGGACACTGACCCTGCATGCGCTGATCGCACCAACGTGCCCAGCTTCATACGGCTTCGATCACATCAACGTCCAGCTACACTTGAGCTTGTGTTTTCTGATGTCAGGGGTCCTGCCCAAACTTCTGTGAGTAGCCATAATTATTATGTCAGTTTTATTGATGCTTATAGTTGATTTACTTGTCTTCACCTTCTTAAGCGCAAATATGATGTGTTTGATGTCTTTATTCAGTTCCAAGCACATGTTGAACATCTCCTTAAGCACACAATTACTCATGTTCAATCTGATTAGGGGGCGAGTATCACAACCTTAATGTGTTTTTTAATAAGCTCGGGATTTCGCATCATGTTTCTTGTCCACATACACATCAGTAGAACGGCGCGGTTAAACGTAAGCATCGCCATCTTGTAAAAACTGGTCTTAGCTTACTAGCTCATGCATCTGTTCCTTTTCTGTTTTGGAGTGATGCCTTTTTCACAATCTGTTTTCTTATTAATAGATTTCTACACGTCTTCTTCACATGAAAACACCACTTGAACTCTTACTCAATGAAACTCTAGACTATACGTTCTTTAAAGTCTTTGGCTGCGCGTATTGGCCTCACCTTCGTCCATACAATAAGCGTAAGCTAGAGTTGCGGTCTAAAAAGTGCGTCTTTGTTTGTTATAGTTCTCTTCATAAAGGGTACAAATGCGTTCATGTTCCGTCTAACCGTGTCTACATATCCCGTGATGTCATGTTTGATGAGAACGTGTTCCCTTTTTCCGTACTTCCGACCACCGTTGACACTCCCACACCATCTGTACATTCGTTTTTACCATCGCCTGATCAATTTGCAGATGCTGCATATACCTCTGATTTGTTGCCTAATCATGCCGCATGTATTGGTAGAGGAGCACGCCTTGAGCTGTTGGATGATCAAGTGCCAACTGTCGATCGGGGGCTGGACGTTGCATCCGCTCCACAGGTCGATCCAGACGTCGATCGGGAGCATGTCCCATGCACTCCCAGATGCATCCGGGCGATTCCACCATGGGTGGGCCTCCGACTCCCGGTCCACTGTCATCCCCAGCTACGCCGGGATCATCATTACCTAGGCTGGTCTCTCCATACAGTGGCCCACCTCCGCCCCGGGACGCTCCTTCTTCGCCCAACAACGCCCCTGCCTCGCCCGATACGGCCCAGGTTGGTCCGCCCCCGTCTGCTACGACCCAAGTTGAGACGCCTTCACCTGGCAGCATCCCTGCATCGTATGATACGGGGTCACTCAGGATCAACCACCGTTTCTTTGGTGTGACAATATCGGTGCTACATATCTTTCATCCAATCCGGTATTCCATACCCGAACGAAACACATCAAAATTGATTATCATTTTGTGAGGAAACGTGTTGCATAGAAGCTACTCCACATCAAGTTTATCTCTTCTAAAGATCAATTTGCTGACATCTTCACAAAGCTGTTGTCGCAGCCTTAGTTTGAAGATTGTAGACGCAATCTTAACTTGCTTTGTTCTTCATACCATAGTTAAGATTGAGAGAGAGTGTTAGACTATATATACGTAGCCTTTGTACAACTCCTGTAATTTGTATTGTACAATTGGTGTACCCCTTTATATAAAACATAGCCAACGGGTGTTGTGCAGTTGTCCCGAATTATTCTATTTTACAATCTGAACACCCCTTCTTCCTCTCCAGGATCCAGCTCCGCTGGTCGCACTCGCACCGTGTATCTTTCCCTGCTTTCCCGCGTTGCCTTGCTAGAAGCACTGCGCCGCGGCGCGCCTTCGTTTGCTCCGTCATGCTCGTCACACTGCACGTCCCTCGCCGGGCTGTCCGTGGTCACCAGCTCAGAGTCGTTTGTTGTGCATGCCACCAAAATCAATCAGGCCAGCTTCATGTGGTTTGTTGCCGTAGCTAGCTAGCTAGCTAGTTTCCACCAGATCTGATGCACACGAAGCCAGCTTTGCATTTGGCTGAAATCCTGAAAGTACAGGCTAATAATAACTCAAGCCAGCTGTCCACAGTAGTTGCTCTCGCCGGCAAATACGCCGCGAGTCCCATCAGCAGATCGAGCCGGTGACCAATACACATGGCGGCAGCAAAATCAGTTAAAAGCCATTGGAAAGGATCCCCGCGTCGAGGCGACCGGGGAGCGAAACCCTAGCCGCCACCAACTCCTCCCCTACCCAGCCCCCCCCCCCCCCCCCCCCCCCCCGTCGCTCTTGGAGGAAGGCGTGCGGCGCCGGTGAAGGGGGCGGCGGGGCCTTGGCCCCTCGGCTCTCGCGCGGCTGCAGGTAGGGAAGCTCCGCGCTAGAGGGTGCTGGTATGCCGGGGCGGCGGTCCCGGGCGGCGAGGCGTCACCAGCTTGGCGGCAAGAGGTGGTCGCGGATGTGGTCCTGCTCCCCCAGCCGTGCTGATGGCGAGGTGGCGGTGGGCGGCGGTCGTGGCGAGGCAGGTGCTCCAACGTCTCCTCGTCAGATCTGAAGGTCAGCCACGCCTCCGCTTCATCTCTCCCTGGTGGTGTGAGACCGGGACCGGGAGAAATCCCTGCTCAGCTGAACACGGCGGTGGTGACGCCCCTGGCGCCACGCTCCCTCTTGAGGCACCGTCGCGGTCCCTTTTTCCCCACCCTAGCCACGCTCCCGGGTGAAAACCTAAATCCTTCGGATTGGGCGACGACGGTGCCGTGGGCATCGCCGAGGGAACGTCCTGCCGGTCGAGGGTTGGCTTGGTTGGTTGGTGGCTGATGGTAGTGTTGTCCGAGTGGTGTCTCCGGCGAGGTCGGTGGGTTCACGGCGATCCTTTGGGTGTGCTTCCTGCACCTCCATGTGCGGCTGTTCGCCGGCGGGGTTGGTGCCCTCGATCCTGGGCGGGAGAAGAAAGGGCTTCTCCTCCCCTGCGACAGTTTGGCCTGAGGTTGCGGAGTGCTTAGGCTCTCTTGTTGCTGTGGAGGTTCTGCTTGTCTTCGCCGTCTCTTCCTCGGTGCTCGGCCCCTTCTTCCTCAGTGATTGTGGCCCTGCTTACGATCTTCGGTCCGTCATCTCCGGGTTCTGGCAGTTCAGTAGCAGGGGTATGTCAGCTTCGGCGAGGTGTCTCTGGTTTCTGCCCTGGTTGGCCTTGTGGTCAGTACCCTATCTGGCTCAGGGCGAGCGCTTTCGGCGTCCGACGGTGCGGCGTCCTTCGAGCCAGGACGAGAGGGAAGGGTTCCTCTTCGGCGTCGGAAAAAGATGGTGTTGTTCCCCCAACCTCTGTTGCAGACAATGGATCTTCCTCTAGACAGCCGGCAGACCCTCCGAACCTGCTCTGCCTTCTCCTTGGTGGCTTCGCGTGGAGAGCATCGTCTTCTACAAGCTGTGCTTTCCTGTTTTCTTGTTTGTACTTGTGATGATGTTTGTAAGCTGATTTCAGCATCCTGTAACAAAATCTGGCCGTTTGGGGCTTTATTAATTTAAAGTTGGGCACTTGTGTGCCTATCTATCTATCTATCTATCTATCTATACTATTAAAAAGATTGAGGACGTTCGTCGTGCTGAATTTTCCGTCTGCCTCTAAATGACGGTTTTTCCCTCGGTCGTTTCGTGAAATAACACCCCTGCCACCGCCAAGTCAAACATGTCGTTTTTTCTGTCCTGCTGGTGGCCTTGGCGGTGCAGCATCGACCGAACACCGCGCTGCTCTTCCATGGCCTGCTCGCCGCCTCCGACCTCTCTAGATCCTTGAACGCCGGCACCTACCCCGGTCGACCTGTACCAGATCCACTCACTGCCGCCGCCTTGGTCCAGACCCCACCACCGCCGCCGCCCTAGACCCACATCCTTGGGAAGAGGGCCAAGTCGAGCAGCCCAAGAGACGTGGCCCATGGCAGCACCTCTCTCCGGCCGGCGACATCCTCATGAAGAGGGGAAAGTCGACCATGGCAGAGCCTCTCTCCGTCCGGCGACATCCTCAGGAAGAGGCGCAAGTCGAGCAGCCCAAGAGACGCCGCCCATGGCGGCAGCCTCACCCAGAGCTCCCGCGGAGCCTCCAACCAGATCGAAGCCGCAGCGGCGACACCCGCCGATGTGCAGGCTTGGCCGTTGACCGGGCTTGGACCACTTTCCACCGCCAAGTCAAATCGACTGGTTTGTTCCCGTGGATAAACAAACAAAATCTCCAAATCCCTTTCATCCCGACTCATGAGCTCTCCGCCGCCCCCGCCGGTCCGAGCGCCGCCGTCTCTCCCCCTCCTCCTCCACCCCACATTGGAGAGCCATATCTAGCCTTGCCCTTTCTTGGCTGGGGGAGAAGGACAAAGGAGAGGAGTAGAGGGGAGCCCTGAATAGCTGTGTTGCGCCACCGCCGCCGAGGGACGGGGTGGCGCTGGAGGCGGACGGGGTCACGAAGCAGAGGCACAACGCCGACGTGATGGAGGCCAACGGCACAAGGCAGGAGCTGGCGAGGGGAGGTCGACGGGGTGGGGCGCCGGGTACTCGCGGCTGGATAGGACAATGGGGAGGCGGAGTACAGTGGGCGGCGCCGCTCAGACTTGCTCGACGGGGAGGAGGCGCTCGTGCTTCAGCTCGGTAGTGGAGAGGAAGATCCTACGGAAGAGGGAGAGTGAAGGCCGCTTGCGCCGCTCCGCCGTCTGGGAGTACGCTGCCGTTGGTCCCTGACGCGGGTCGCCTCGCCGACTCGGGTAGGTGCTCTACCGGATGCCGGCACGCAATGCAGCCTGCTATAGCGCACTCATCTTGGGCCACCGGGTCGCCCGTATCCACTGCCGAGGTGCTCTGTCCTCGATCTGCGCCTCTGAATCGCACCTTCCTCGGCCGCAGTTCTGAGTTCTTGTCTAATCGAGGTATGTATGATTCAAGCATCCTTCACTCTGATGTCTGAAATTTGCCTTGACGAATCATGTGCATAGTAAGAGACAGTCCTGGACCATTAGTGTCATCATACGAATTTGATAGTAAGAGACAGTCCTAGATGAAGATGGACCATTAGTGTCATCATACGAATTTGATTATTCCAATCATGGTAGGTCCCTGGTTTCAACTCTCAGTCATCGCAGATATTGAGATGCATGCAAGCATCATTAGATAATATATATTGGTTACATATAAAAGGTTCTCTCAGCCAAAGTACAATCCTTATCTGTTGTTAGCTTGAGTATATTCAGAATTCACTCTATCTTTCAAATTATTAGTTTTACAATTAATTTATACATATTTCGTTTGACAAGAAACTAATGGAAAACCCAAATGGTCTACCACCTGCTGTCCTGCGCCGCTAACCTATCCTCGCCGTCTGCGTCGGGATTCCACAATGTTGTCTCCTCTTGCTTCTATGCTCATAACAAGTGGAGCGTGCGGGTTGTTCCTGTATTGCCTGTGATCCACAAATGGTTGAATATGCTTTTCTGTGAACAATATTTTATGGCTGCCAACACCAAGATAAACACATCAAATCATCAACCTAGATTAATAGCCGGCTACGAGGAGAGGCTGATACTTAGAGAAGTTTATGGTTTATGTAGTAGAATATGTTACTGAATTAGGCTTTTCACTATAATAGGTTTTCAGTCTGCTACCTTGTTTATTTAAAACAAAATGATGAAGCTAACTGCAATGAGCTAATCAGCTACATATTTTAGTTAAACAGTTTTGCTTCTGTTGAAATCTGATCAAAGAGTTCTAATTGTTGAAATTTCCTAAACTGACTTGAAAAGTAAACAGTAATAAATGTTAAGCAAAGGTCTTGGTGTTATTTTCATGGAATATTGAGCTATGAGTTACACTCTGAAAACTCCAGAGAATTGGTTTTTGGGATCATGAGTTATTGCTGCAGTATAATTTCTTTCATGGAACGCTTAACTACTGTTTTTCTCACCAGATCGGAAGTTCCATTGAACATTCTGTCGAGTGTCGAGGATCATTCTGGAAACCACCGGCACAGCTAAGAACACCAAACCTTCTAATGATAATGATAGTTGACGAATATTGGATATGGAAAGTTTTTTTTTTTAAAACTTGGTATGGTGAATATTGGATATGGAAACTTGGTATGGTGAATAAATGACACAGGAGGAGGGTTTTTCATTACTCGTGATATGAAGCTGTGGCGGTTCCAATCCTTCACAAGGTAATTCCCCCCTTAGCTTCATGTCCTCTGGTTGATTTATTATGAAACTTTAGTTGCCGCAGTTACAAAAAGGGATTTTAGATAGCTAGCTCAACTAAAGAATGAGGCATGTTAAGACTAAGGTAATAGTTCTGGTATATGAAAATTCAGTATGCTACTGTGTTGCCTTCATATCCATTATTGTGTTGTGGTGCCCCTGATAATTGTAACTTGGAAAATAGAACAAAACTTTGCAAGTCGATTTGAAGACTTGTGCAAGCAACCAGCCACTCACAGAATGGATGGCTTCTCTAGAAATAGCAGTGTAACCTTGCTTTGAGATTTTTCTTTGCTTTTAGATCTGATGAACATAGATAATCTTTTGGTATTCAGATTTTCAGATACAGTTCATTTACTCACTTCGGCAGTACTGAAGTAAATTAGAAGCTAACTTTATCTAGCTGCTTATGGACCTTTGTTGAGTCCGTGGTGGTTCGATTCATTAGTTTGTTAGCTTTTGCAGGTTCAAGCTTGTTTTATGGTGGTGTGTCTTGGGGATGTCTGCTTAAATTTCATCTCATATCTTACTTTATCTTTCAGGCAAATAGAAAGTACAGTTCGTTCTACGAGATGCAGCAAGCATAGGCAATCTTCCTGGTATTTCATCAAGTGAAGACGGTATTTAATATCATATCATCACAGCGTTATTGTGTTCTCAAACTTGATTAACTCACATGATGTTATATGGTTGTTGTTTCATTCATTCAGTTTCTAAAATGAATCCGTTAGTGAGTTTCATGTATACTTTTTGTACACTTTAAATCTCTAGAGATTTCTGTTCCTTTGGCTAGATGGATAGATGCAGCAATGTGCGCTTTTGTCTATTCATTAATTGTCTCTTGACTGTATGAAACAATGATCACATTGTAGCTTTATTCTGTCAGAATTAAACTGACACAACATTGAGAAATTTGTGAGTTTTAGTTGATATATTGTAATTTTTTTTATTTGAGAATAGGGGATATTGATCCATAATTTATTAGTTGATCATTTGCCATTGTAGTAGTCGGTTGAATTCCATGGTACGATTGTAATTTCAGAGAAACTCTTCCAGGCTTAGAACCACCTTCCTTGCTTATAATAGAAACAACCATTTTTCTGTTGTAGCAAAAATATATTACAGTACTTATGCATATTCTTCCACTGTGATGCATGCCCCGACTCCTGAATGTCTTCTGTCAAAAAAACGTCCGAATGTCAAGTAGTAAATCTGTTTACAACATGGAGAATAAATATTACACTGCAAGACAACAATTCAAATCAATAAGTCATACCATTTTTCATGGTTTTGTCGGTCCCAACAATTACCAAAGCCAAGTTGACATTTCTCTTAAAAGAAAAAGGCAATCTGACAATTCTCTTAAAAAGGAATCTTCTATTCTCTTACTTAGTATTTCATTCTTCATTTCTTCAAAAAGTTATGAAACTGAACATAAAAAATGTATGTTAGTTGTTCATTTCTTCCAAATGTTCTTAATTTCATTGAATTTTTGAAATGATGCGACTGCCACTCCACATGTGCAGTGTTTCACTCTGTTTTTTTCATTTCGTTGAATTTTTGAAGGCCATATACCTGGAGTGCGTGCCGGTGGTGATTGGCGATGACTACGTGCTGCAGTTCATTAACATGCTTAACTGGCTAGCGTTCTCGGTTCAGGTGGGTGTGCCAGACATACTGGACCTAAACCTAAACAGTATCCTGCCTGTAGTTTTCTCGCGGCAGTATGTCCGAATGAAGAGGCGGGTGAGTATAGTGCGGCTGGCACTTCATGGTGATCGGCCCTCCGCGGCAGCTTGACGTCTTCCACGTGATCCTGCACCGTAGATTCTGACAGGCAGTTTGGCACAATTGTACAGTTTGTTTCAGTGCCTTGTATACAAGCATGTGGAGTTTTTCTGCTTGCAGGAAGGAATCATAATAACATGTAAATACTGCAGATCAGCTACATGTGAGTGCAAGTTAGCTTTATTTA
Source organism: Avena sativa (assembly GCA_916181665.1). NCBI lineage: Eukaryota > Viridiplantae > Streptophyta > Magnoliopsida > Poales > Poaceae > Avena > Avena sativa. The sequence goes on along the minus strand of OV702289.1, from coordinate 418,169,425 downwards.
GTAACATGCAGGTTACAACAAAGCAACCATGTACTCTATAAATAGTTCGTCAGCTACTCATGAAAAAATAGTAAAGTAGATAGTCCATTTGCAAATATAATCCATTCTCAGCCATCTTTACTAGAGCATGAATCTAGGAAATATTTTGAAAAGACATATTTAAATTAGTTTTGTAGTGCTATTATTGTGATTCCGTAGCAAAGCACATCAGGATTTAATCCTCAAGCATATGTTAGTAAAGTTCGCTCTACAGCAAGACCTGAACGATTGCACTTTGCCTGCCGTTGTTTAGGGGGATTCTGCACTGCTTATCAGCAAACTCAACTCTATATTAGTAATTAACGACGCCTCGGGAGATTGGTGCTCTTGCTCAGCGCATATCTATTTATTTGTCTATCTATGTATATCTATACTTCAGAGTTCTTCTGAACCATGGATTTATTTAATCGGATGCAACTACAAATAATTATGCAAGGTATCTGTCCGTTTACTAAAAGTACTTAACTTTTTTTATTTTACGTTTGTCCTGCATTGACCTGGAGTGCTAAAACCCAATCTGGAAATTATTGCATATATGTTTTTCTTTTACAAGTTCACAATCGTAGTTTCTTCCTTCTTCTTTGGTCAAGCATCAAGGTGTCTTGATGTATTCAAGGTAACTGAATTAAAATACTATCAAGATCAAACTAAGGTACATCAAATTCTTTGTGATTTTGGTGACAACATATGACTAGCAATTTGTTTTTCATGCAGTCCTAACATTCAAAATCGTTTGATGTTCTTCATGTGAGTCTTTAGGGGGTTTAAATTAAAGCTTTTTTAGAAATCAACATGGAAATTCAGGTGATTGTGGTCATAATTTGTTAATATGGTTTGCAATTACTGATTTAACATGGGCACAGGCGTTTGCCAAAAAATTCAACTATGATGTGCATTTGCACCACTCACAATATTTTGTTTCAAAAGAAACGTGCCTAAACTTATTTGCATTTATACCAAGGAAACAATCATGTTCTTTCTAATTTAACAAAATAAGATATGTTTGTCATGAGGCCATGAGACCGTCAAATACTCATGTCATAAAAGAGATCAAATGTCCAATCAATTTTTGTGTTTTTCTATTATCATCCCGTAACAACGCATGGGTATTTGGTTGGTACCTACTAATAAAAAGGCTAAGGTTTCTTTCCTCGTCCGTCGCTTTACGCTTTCGTCCGTATGTCTGGGCGTTTCCTCACGTCACGGTTGTTGGTTTTTTGTACACACGTCGAACGACCGTTGTACGAGATCAACATGAAGTCACGTTGGTATCTCTCTCTCCGCCCGGGATCAAAGGCCTCACACACATGCACATGGGACAAAGGCTTGGCCCAACATCTAAACATACCGATCTTTTTTTTGACAATTTGTTTCTTTTCGATCTTTTTCATACCGCTGCCATCTAGAAGTTACATACCGCTTCGATATTTTTCCAGGACTCAGCGTGCGCATGCAGAGAAGAGGTGTCGTGCAATAGCCAGAGGTCGCGCGTGGGATTGTGGCCGAACGAGATTGAACACTACGGCCGTGCAACAACAGCCATGGCGACTGCAGGCCAACGAGTTCCAGGACATTGAGCTCGCACACGGGGCAGAGGCGCAGCAGCTCAAGCGCTAGATGGAGGTCGAGCTCAGATGTGTCCCGTGCTTGACTGCGGTCGGCGCTCAGAGGAGGGCTGGCGGACGGCTGCGGAGCCTGTAGGCGATGGGGAGCTTGCAGTGACGGCGCACGCATGCAGAGGAGATGCATCGGGAGGTGCACGGCTATTGGTGGCGCTCTACGGGAGAGGCAGGCTAGCACGGGCGACGGCGCGCGTGGAGTCGGGGAGATGGAGGTTGGAGGACGAGGACTTGGGCGAGATGGATGGATAACCGGCGGCGGGATTGGAGCTTGGGGGGAGGAGCATGTCCGCTCGGGAGGAGTGAAGGGGACCTATTGCATCTCGATCTCTACTACTTATAAAGGAGAGAATGAGAGTTTCGCTAAATGTACACCGTAAACCAATACGCAAGTGGACTAAAATCACACAATCAGGTCCACCAATCAGATCTCCGTGTGTATTTATCAATTTATAACAACGGACGGAATACTTATCCCGCACCCGTGTCCTCAACCCCACATCGTTGGTTTCTGGAAAAAAAAAAAAAAGACACCCTCAATAAAGGAAAAAGGGAAACTGATCGCCCGGAGCAATCTCGCCATCACCGCTCGCCATCGCCGCGACCCCGTATGACGCACTCGATGATTTCCTGTAGGACGCCCTAGCCGAGTTCCTGACGACGCCATCTGCCCGGCGTTCCTGGACGACGTCCTTTCCCGCTACGCGTTCCTGGACGGCTTCCTCGCCGGGAACCTGGACGACGGCGTCCTCGCGGCATTCCTGGACGGTGTCGTTGCCACTTGCCTGCATGACGCCCTCTCCGCCGTTCTCACGGCAGAAACATCACCGACATCATGTAATAGATCGATACCCATCAGAGCTGCAAGTATTCTTCCAAACTACCAGATCAATCTGCCCAGCAAAGTGCCCAGGTATTAATACAATTTCGCTTATGGGAATTTTACAGTATGCATACAATGACATCTCCAACAGTTCTAATCAGGATAAGTTGATTATTGAGTGTGGTGTGTAGTAATAGATCAGGTAATAATTGTTGTAGTGCTAAGTGCACATCTGTATCATCTCCATGCAACATAAATTTAGCAAACAGATGTATATTGGTAACATCTGTCTAAAATTTGCATATTTATCTAAAGACCTAAAATTTAGAACGAGCTGCATGTAAAAGCAAAAACTACATAGTAAAAAATAACCGAGGGAGCATGTACCATCGCAGTGTACTACATTACGAGGAAGTTTACATTTCTCTCTGTTAGATGGAATTGCATTTCGATATGTATGTAAATCTTACTTTGGTCAAATCTTGGATAAGCAGATATTGTCCTTACTCATGTGTGTTAGGAGCTAGCAGCTATAGCTGGTAGTAGTTCTTCGTATACTCCGATTTGCTATTTTGCACGAACTCAGCAATAAGTACAGCTATCACAGAAAGATTTATGACTTGAAAACATTGTTCAGTTAAAATTTCACACAAAATTTGCGGCTCTAATTATGCATATGCTATTTCCCTTGTATGTTAAAGCGGAAGCGGACTTATCAAGAGGGCAAAGTAGAACATTCAGGCAAGAGGATATCAGTCTTAGAGAATTACAAATACGATGCATTGGGCTTTCCAACTCCAGATGAACTATTGAATGATTTTCTTGTTAGTTCTTGGTTTATTTTCCTCTAGAGTGTTACTTGCTAGAGTGCTATTGTACTTCTTTTTCTCTCAGTCTGTCACATGACACACGTACACATGGAAGATTGTGAAAACATCCATTATAATCATTATGGTCTTTGGAAAAATCAGGTAAGAGGAAATAGCCTTTGTTAGCAAGGATGATGCATTCTCATTCTCTCTGACATTTCTTTTCATCAAAATTTATTGAGTTCCATGTTATATGCAAGATTTGTACTTTACTTACCATTGAAAGATGCTTTGACAAATTATCTATAGTCACCTAAAAACACTAAACAACCTACAGTCGATCCAGAGCATATTAAGCTGCAAATCGAGCATAGCATAGGCAACAAGTGCAAGCAAATGAATAAGTAATGCTTTGTTATACCTGATAAGCCTTGAGATGGAGGGTGGTGTTTGTGCCCCTTCCGAGGGGCTCCCCAGTATCATGTGTAACGCTGAAGGGCCCACCAGCCTGAGACTCCCACACATTCTGATTACCATCGTTGTGCTTGGTAGACACAACAACTCTCTCAACAACAAGGTAAGCGGAGTAGAAACTGACACCAAACTGACCAATCATGGACACATCACCAACAACAGCCAGTGCCTCCATGAACTCCTTCATTCCAGACCATGCAATGGTACTGAGGTTGTTCATGAGATCTGACTTCGTCATACCAATACCACTGTCAATAAGCATGGGTGCTTTCGTGTCCTTGTCTTAGATGGATAAATAGCTCTGGTTGAGCATCCAACTTGCTCTTGTAAGTAAGGCTCTCGAACCTGATCTTGTCCAATGCCTGCAAATCAGAGCAAAAAGTACTCAAATTAGTGAAATTCTCATACATAAAAACCAGCCAACAGTGCAAAATTAACTCAAGTATCATTGATGAGACTCATGCATCTCACTTAAAGGACCAAAACAATCATCATGTCTACAGAATAAGCGTCGTAGGCATATCTTTTCATTTTAGTTCAAATTGCATATGCACCAACCTATCATGCATGCAAGTTAACTGGAATTTGAAAATGAGTACTGCTACACACACCAAAAATTCCCTTGGATCCTTGTCCGACGTAGCACAACAACCATCGATCATATTTCCATGTGGCCGGAAATCAGGTCATACCAGTGTCAGACACCAATTCATCGTGTGTACAGTAGTTCCGTTTGAAAAAACAATGCTTTTCAGGAGTTAGCAGAGCAACATCACAGTAGCCTATTCAGTCAAACTTTCATGAGTTGGGTACCCTTTAGAATGATGCTTTCATGCTATGATAGGTGGGTCATACAAGTTTGTGCAACCAAAGTAAGAACTTAATAAAGGGGAGAGGCAGAGTAACACTATTTCCAAATCTCCATTACTTAATTTAATCTTTTGGAATGCTCCTTTGATTATCAGCCTATAGATGGGAATACACACTTAGTGTTCTCTTCTAAACACTCAGTATAGAGAAGTGGAAAATGAGCTGCAACAGTTATTCAGCAGGCCAACTCACAAAAAGTACATTGAGTAAAGCCTCTTATTTAGACTGTCAAGCAAATAAACTTTTCACTTTTGAGGACATAGTAAACACCTTGACTGAGACAACGCGTTCATAACCACCTGATATATTTAACTCTTGAACAACTGAATGTCTGGTGGCTTAATCATCTAGCAGGACAGGCGGACGGGCGGCGCTCCTTGGTTCCTGCATTAGATTTGGAACAACAGCGAGTCAGGTTGACACCCTTGGATTTTTTAGTTCCACTAGATTTACTGAATTCAGCAAATGCCATACACCTATTTTAAAAGCTTATCATTCCCAAAAGTCTTAGCAGACTCCATAGCATCCAGCCACCATGAAATAACTTCTTATCGAGGTCATTTGGCCAGTCAAGATGCATGTTACCATCATTGAAAGGTTCACAACTCCTTCAGGAAGTTGTCCACAATCAAAAATCACGGCATCAGCTGGGACCATTTATTTAGAGTGTAGGAAACAACCTATTTACAATTCGCTTATGAGAGTATAAATTGCATAGATTCAATACGTGAAATCAAATACTCCTAATTGGGATTTGGCGACTGCGGAGATGAGAGGGAACCAGCAAACCTTGGGCAGATGCGGTGAGCGTTGGAGAGGCGCGGAAGCAGTAGGCCCGGAACACGGCATCCTCACCGACGTCCGTCTGCCCTTGCTACTATTCACCGACGCTTGTCCCGGGAACTCTGTAAGGTCATAGCTCAGGGTCGTCTGGCATGCCGCGAGCATGCTGATATTGGCGCCGCCTGCTGTCCACAGGATCCTCAGTGCATCCTCGAGCTCTTCAGTGACGGTAATCTACGAATATGAGATAGGTGTGTGCCGCCGGCGCGAGGAAAGGGAGGCAGCAGTGGGGAGGAAGGGAAGGGGCTGGTCGTCGCATGCGGCAGGGGAGGGGGCGGAACTAGCAGCAGCGGGGGGATGCAGGGGAGGGGGAGGTCCCCGCCGGCGGTAGGGATGCATGGGAGAGGGAGCTCCTCGCCGGCGGCAGGGATGCAGGGGAGGGGCGCCCATCGAAGGCGGCGACTGGGACGATGAGAGAGGAAGCTTTGAGAGAGTGGGATGGTGAGGAGTGAGGACTGAGGCACTGAGCGATATGATTGATGATTCAGGCATTTTCTTTTCTTTTCGTAGTAAGACTGTGTGTCCGACTGAACTGCACCTACCATGTATCTCTCCTTTATTTTCTTCTCAACTAACCTAAGTCAGCTATTTAAACAGTTTATTTGTACGCTTGGTTAAAAAATAATCGTATACACTTTGTTGTGGAGATGATTATCAATTTCGAACTTTTAGAAATAGGACAAAAGTAAAGATATCTTGTGTTCAACTCGGACCAATAAATGTTAGGGATTTCCTTTGTCGAGCTAACGATTAGAAATTATACTAAGACTTTAAACATCATCTTTGCTTCTAAATTTCAAATATTCTAATATCTTTTTTGGTATTTGTTTTAACTGATTATATTGAAAGCGCATCATTAAAATTTCGCAATGATGTAGGGCGTCATGTATTTCACTCGGTATTATAAAACTAATTTTTGTCCTAAACTGTCATGATAAAAGTTATTATTTTATTCGGGTCGAAAGTGAATGATCGGATTGCAAGAGTTGAGATTTCGAAAATGACAAAAACAAGATATAACCCTCGGATTTAACAGATGACACATACACCGCTAGGACCTACTTATATGGCTCATCAAATAAAGACCGGGTAAAAACAATTTATTAATGTTTAAAAAAACATGTGTTATATTTTAGAGACGTGCGATGCACGTGCAGGCTTACTAGTTTTAGAAAGGTTACGACGGGGCGAGGGGTCCTGATTACGTTCTGGAAAGGTTGTGATGGGGCAGCTCTAAAAAGTCCTGGCAATAGGTGGGGTTCTGGTTATGGTTGTGTGTATAGTTTTAAAAACCAGATCGGTTCGGTGGTTTTTATATCTAATAATGGTTTCTATATCTAATAATAAAGGACGGATTATTTCCAGTCTAACTCTTTTTTGGACAGGTTTACCCTTGCCAGTTCAAATTTACTACACAACTGTGCCACCACCGAGTTGATTAAACTGGAAAGTTTGACGCAGCCAAGCGAAGAGACCAAAACGGACCACCGACGCCTCCACCTGCCTCCTTCCATCTATATAGATGGCCAGCGAACAAGGCCATGCCGCCTCCTCATGAAATCAGATCCAATCCCGTCGAACCAATCCGTCTCCCAACCTCGAGTCTCATCCAAAAATCATAGAGTACAAGAAGGCATAGGCGGCTGGCCGACAGCGACGTCCTCTCTGCCGCGTTATCCAAGATCCAAGACCGCTACCAAGAGAAGCAGGCCCACGACGGCCACGGACGTTAGGCAAGCAAGCCGGTGGCCCTATCGCATCCACTACCAATAATGGAGGACGATGCTTTGAGGATGGCGCCCAGCTCCCCAATGTCAAGTCCGCATCTTCACCAAGTTAATCTGCACGAGCGATGACGCGATCAGCGGCGCCGTCTTGGCCGTCGTCCTGGCGGAGAATGATGAGCACGACAAGTAGGCAGCTGCTCGGTGACAAAATCCAGCCTCCTCCTCGAGGGTTTGCAACCACCAACGAGATAGAATCTGCGGCTCTATCAGCGATGGCAGGCCTCGAGTAGGACATGAGGATTGATGACACTTTATTGAGAAAGAGGTACGATTGATTTCTGAATCAGCACTTCAACCGAAAACCGCAAACAACGATAGGAAAAATAGTGTGTGAGGGCATTGGGGCTTGACTGCCATGGTTAACTTGAAAGATGCAAAGATCGTATGATTGTAAAAGAGAGTTGTCACTAAACTATGAAACAAGACGGCCGTGGGTGTACGTAGTGAGGATTACCCTGTTGGCATAGCCGCCGTAGCTGTCCAGCTACAGCACGTGACGCTGGAGCCGCCGAGGGTCATCGCGAGAATGATGTTGCTAAGCATTATGTTGTTTTAGCTGCACTGCATTCTCGAGCATGTCGTGTCCGCCAGTGGCGCCGACATGCAGAACATGCGGAATCCATTAGCGACGACGTCAGAAAGCCCAAACTAGAAGATCGACTGATGAATGAAATCTATGTCAATCTGCATGTTGCCGGTGGTCGGCACGATAGCCTTTGTTGCGGCACGGCCTAATTCCTTCCTAGACGACCACGACGACACATCAAGTGATTTTTAATTTTTGTTGTGCCGATCAGATCGAATTTGATTTGATGATGTACTGACCGCTTGCTCTTGGTGTTTCCTATCTGTCGTTGTGCATGTTATTTGAGGTGAGCGGAGGAACATTGAAGGAGGGTTTGAGGGATGGCCGAGACCTCGATTGCGAGCTCAGGAGAGAGCTAGAGTGGTACGGGACAAATTAAGTTCTTAGGTTTCTATGTTTGTTACGCCTTGCAACTCGGTTGGTAATTGATGCAGCTAGAGTTTATTTATGCCAACATGTTATGCATAAAAATTTGCTATTTGAATGTTATTAACACGAGTATTTTTTTAAATACACTATAGCTGTATTGAATTGTACAGATATTTGTCAGTTGACTTGTTGGGTGATGACATTGTTGGAGCGGGTGAATGTGCGCCTATGCCATTTAGAATCTTCTCGCCCGGTGCAACGCACGGGTTTATTTCCTAGTAACCAAAAAAACTTAAATCGGTCGACTCACCTGTTTTTTAAGAGGCACCGATCCAAACAGCAAAAAATCGAAAAAAGGATGTTTACTAGAGGAATCGAACTCGTGAACCTTATGCTAGGCATAAATAACAACACGTAACGTCCAATACCACTTAGACATGCCATGTTTTGTGATTACATACTTAAATATACATTATATATATCTTTTATGGTCATTTTGTTCTAAAATTTGCTTAAATTTTAATTAAAAGGAACGATTTTTTGTTGCTATCGAACCGAATGAACCGGTGATCCGACCAGCAAACCAGTGAACCAGTCGTCTCGCCAGTTCACTGGTCGGTCCGGTTTTTAAAACTATGGTTGTGTGCCTCGTGTGTGTGGTATGTGTCGGTGGTGTGATGTGTTGCGATGAACAACGCCGGTTCACTGACCTGTCCAGTTTTTAAAACTATGGTTGCGTGCCTCGTGTGTGGTGTCTTCCGGTGGTGTGATGTGTTGCGTGGAACAATATGTGGTATGGATGTCTGAACTAGAGAAGCTCATCCACCTCTAGCATCCTGTTGTACCAGATCGGCAGCTGATCAAGTGTTGATGCCGAGACCAGTCGCTTTCATGGAGCTGTTCCTAACCAGGGGAGACTAGGAAGACATGGTGGAACTGCTCTGTTTCTCCAACGACTTGAGGGAGCTCAATTCTTTTTCAACCTGATTGTGAGATGCAGGACGTGCCATCACATGACACCGAGCAAAACTTCCTCATCTTTGCACTTCCCGGCCTGGAGAATGAGAATTATAATATATTGGACAAAGTAGGCAAAAATCGAGACTAAAAAATATAATAAATTATCTATTATGATTCGCTACACATCTTTTCAGAATAATTATTCTTTTTATCCTTTGATCCCAGCGGTCTCTAAGCAGAAAACCTGTAGTGGTATGGTGTTATGTCAAGGAAAAACACAATGTCAAAGGGTGTCAACTGCAAACAAATTATGAATCAGTGGGCGCAGTTTGTTTTTCCCCTTTTTTTAGTGGTTCCTGATTTACTATTTTGGATGAAACTAGCTTGAAACATATGATATCCGTCTTACATTTTCACAGAAAAAAGATAGAGAGATACATTAGATTAAATTGTAGAACTAAAACGAAGTATAAGATAATAAATTGATTTAAAGTATAGTAAAATTGAGTATATGTGTATCAAATACAAATATTGAGATTCATATTACTATACCTTATATGATTTTTTAATGTGTAGAAACATAAAAGGATACATATTTTTGTATCCCATGCTATGCCGGAATGATAAACTAAGAAAAGACCTAAGTAAGACTAGCATTTTAATAAAAAATTAAGAATCACTAGAAGTATGCGGTATTACTAGTCGGTACATCAAGGGGTTTGTAATCTAATTTCTTAGGCATGCTTGTGCTTACGGATGATTTGCTAAAACATCTAGGTATTTGTTTCTCGCGGTGCAACGCACAAGTACTTTTGCTAGTAAGTAGTAAAGATAGGCAAAAATAATTATTGGAGCTCTTCAAAAATATTTCTTTATTAATTTGGAAGATAGGGTATGATATATATGCCTCAATGGTTCCCAAAGTTGGCAAGGTGTTTTGGAGAAAAACAAACTTTCCTTTATGGAGGGAGTTTTGAAAGTTTTGTTTGTTAAAAGAGTTAAATAGGTTTTGAGCCATAATAATTATGGATAATAATTTATGAATCTTTATATCCAAGGTAGATGATGTCCACCTGATGTATCAAGCATTTTCCACCTTGGGTTTTGAGAATACCACTTGGTTTTGGGTAGAAAACAAGGATAAGAGGATCTTGGGCAAGTTAATTTTATACCATCAAAACCTTGATGGTCTTGGAGCTCAGAGCTCCCCTTGGGTCATGGGATATATGGATGAATAGACCAAGTGGAGTATATCACCATGGTACAGAGGTTTGCGATTGATCACAAAAGAGTGCTCCAAGGATTTATGCCAAACTTTGAAGAAAATAAGGGTGCCAAAACAGATTTTCAAATAGCCTTCAAAACCACATGGGTTTTTAGAAGCACAAGGGTACAATTGAAACAAGTGATGTATGGGTTGATAGACCTTTATGAGTAGAGCGCAATCATGCAAAGGTTTGGTCAAAAAAAGATAGCACGGAGATGTGAGCTTCTGTCAAAGTAGGCATGTTGATAGGATTTGCAGAGAAGATTATTTTCTTGCCTGCAAAACCATCAAGAACAAGTAGGTTAAGTATTGTTCTAGACAAGGGAAATAGTGGGACTTGCTAGTCCTTAATATGGTATACAGGATGGTTCAGGTGTATTTCCAAAAAATGCACAAGGGTTAAGAAAGAGGGAGTCCCAAAGAGGTGATATTGTTAACAATTTTTCAGACTTAGTCATATTTGACAGTTTTAAAGTTTTGACTAGAACATAAGAGGGGATAATTTTGAGAGGATGCAAGGTTCCAAATCATCATAAAGTCGATGGTGTTGAAGTGTACATTGAGTAGAAAGGATCTATGCTTGATATTGGACTTTATTGACTTGGAAGCTTGTAGAAGGGATTAACTCTAAGGTGATTTAATTAAGGGGTTAGATAGTCACCTTAGTGGCTAGAGATCAAATTAAGGTTTGGTAATTTCCTTTGGGTTTGGTATTTCTTAACTTAGTTAATTCCTAGAGGATGAGTTCCTTGTGTAGCTCATACTACTTTCTAAGCAAACAAACCAAATAGCAGATCAAGGCAATTCATCTTACAAGCAAACCCAACTACTACTAGGGTTACCATCAAGCCTAGCTTGAGGTAAGGATGGATATTTTGAAGGGTTGGAGTTCGAATAAGGTAAGGTCCTTGGTACCTCTACCAAGAATAGAATTTAAAAGCTTTATAAAAGGTTTTGGAAAAACCTAGAAGTAATAGTAGTTGGAAGTTCTGTCTTGAAAACATAAGGAGATTATGTCTTATAGATCTCCATAATTTTGTTAATAGAAGTTAGGTAATTAATGGCTGTTGCAAAAGCATTTTGGCTCAGGTTTTTGAAATGCCAGGACATTTAAGAATATGTAAAACGAGCCAAGATAGTTTTGTTAAATAGCTTTTGTCAACTGAGGGTGGGGTAAGGAGTATATCATCTGCTACACATTCAGATGTATAAGCACAAACAACCAACAAGAAACACTACATCACTAACAAGAAAATAAGTTTTTGTTCCCCCTAATTCTTGTATTCTGGTCAACTAATCAGGGTTGCTGAAATTGGGATGTTTCACTCCTCCCCCATTCTAGGGTTTTCCCCTCTTTAAATAGGCATCTGGAGGTCAGTTTTGCGAACCGATGGAGCTAGGGGCGAATATTCCCATTGGACCTTCAAAAATGTTGTTCCGTTTCACAAAACGAAGCTGTCAGAGGGTGGCACAACCGTACAGTACGGGCGGGCTCCGCCCTTACTAGTTATCTAAAAAACCAATACACATGGCTCTCATGCATCAACACCGCGAAGGTCAGCGTTTATCCGTTGATGCCAGTCAAGAAAAAACCTCTAGGTAGTATACCATGACTAATACGATGCGATCGCAATTGCATTGTCCTCCTGGCCATCTCTCATGACATCAAGGAAGATCCTGGGGTTGACGAAGCGTAAGGGTTACAACATCTTTTTCTCAGTCAGTTAGGGCATCTCTAACCAATCCCCTAAGGTTTAGAGAAGTAAACCTTCGGAGAAAACTTAGAAGAGTAAAAGTACTCCTTTAACCGAAATGGTTTTCTAACCAATCTCCTAAATTTACAGGAGTAAATCATGTGATCACCGCAAAATTCGATCAAATTTGGTCGAATTTAGGCTAATTCAAACCAAATTTAAAACCTACTATTTCATTTACATTATTTTGTACATATTACACCTAAAAGTCGGTCAAATTTCACTAATTTCGGCCGAATTTGACCTAAACCTAACATAATCGTCCCAGTCGAAGAAGGACGAGGCGCTGTCGAGGTCGATGACCGTCGACGCCGTCGACAGGCCTGCAGAGCTGCCAACATCCTCCTCCCTCACCCTGGCCAGCGTCGGAGGTGCCGATGTCCCTACAGCATCGGCGACCCCCTCCCTCTTCGCCGCTGCATCGGCGTCCGCCTTCCGCTTGGCCTCGGTGAATTCCACGAGACGCTGCCAGTCCTCGACAAGCTCCGATTGAGCCCGACAAGCATTGCCGCCATCGCTGCGTTGTGGCGCTCCGCCTCGAGGCGCTCACGAGCCTCCCTGTCCTCCCTCTGCTCATGGTCAGAGACGAGTCGGAGGCCGGCCGGCTCCAAGTCCGGCACCGTGTCACACCCTAGCGGTGGAATTTGAGCTCGCCGCAGTCGAAGCGGTGGAGCTCGACGTTCTTCACGTCGTACACTAGCCCCTCCTGCTCCGGAGACTAGAAGCTGCCGATCCAGAACTTCCGGTGGGTGTTGCAGTCAACGATTTCAATGACCCACCATAGACCACCGGCGTCGGCACCGATAGGTCGAGGGTGCCAATGGAGCGTCGGGGCTGTGGCCGCTGTTTTAGGGGCACCAATCAAAGTGGAGATTGGGCGCGGGGAGCGGGAGCGACACTGGGCTATGGCGGGGCTGCGCCGGCCACACGCGCTGAGGATGGGTGGAGGGGATGGCCGGCGAGAGGATCCAGACATCGATGGTCTCTGGTGATGGCTAGGATGGCGGTGGAGGAGAAGGCGAGGCGGACTAGGTGTGATCGCAAGATTGGTGAAGGAATCTTTTACTCATCCGCCACTCGGATGAGTAAATATAAGAGCCGGCGGAGCCGACGAGTCAATTTTTTACTCCACCAAAGCATTTTGGGCTTCGGTTAGGTCCGGTTAGAGGAGTAAAAAGGCATCTTTTACTCCTCTAACCGGTTATTGGGGATCGGTTAGAGATGCCTTTAGCCTTACTTGGAGTATAATGGTACTTTGGAATGAAGTTTTGGAAAAGAGTAGTATTTTGGCACTTTGGTTTTTACTAGTGATATTGTAGAACTCTTGGTTTTTCTAGTGGTATTCTAGCTATTCTCTCTTTAATCATCCCAGTTGAAAGGGCATGTATGCCCCATGTGTGGTTTTGGTAATTAATGACAATCCCTATGGACTACTGTGCAAATTGAGTCTCACTTGTAGTTTTGTCCATTGGCATCGCTTGGACCATGTGTTGGTTGCAAGGATGAAAAAGAAGAAGCATTGTCCAAGGGCTTTGTGCCTTTTTGGAATCAAGTAGAAGAAGAAGAAGATCAAGTATGTCTTGAAGAAGAAGAAGAAGATGGAGTTCCTCATGGCTATCTTAAGGACATCATGAAGAAATGAAGTGCAAGCTCAAGATGCACCATCTCTAGAAGATCTCATGCTTGGAGCTTGCCTCCTCGGCATTCATGGAGTGATGAAGACAAGGACAAAGAAGAGGTCTCCCCATGGAGTATGGGGGAGCCATTCGCAAGTCTTCATCAAGCAAGAGCAAGCACGAGCAATCAAGAAAGGTGTTCCATCTTGAAGGTGACAAGATTGTCTACATCACGCTCAAGTGGGATGCTCAAGGCAAAGGTATGATCTTGATAGGGTTTCTCTTTACCGGTCTCTTGTAGTGTTGGGAGACCGGGTTTAGGATAGATAGCCGTACTATCAAGAGGGGTCTCGAGTGGGTGACTCGTTCGTATCTTTCGGAGAGAGCTCAAACCTTTGCAAACATAGCATCATCTTTCTTGGTTGTTGTTTGGTTCTTGTCCATGTGAGGATCTAGAGCTTGTGGTTATCTTCATAACAAGCTCTAGTTCATCAAAAACGGATTTCCCTTGCATATCTTATTGCGTCTTTGATCTTGCGGGTTTTCCGGCTCCACACCTTGGGAGGTATCTCACATATATATTCATGGTATTTTCTCCCTTGGTGATATCCAATATTTCGACTTTTTGTTGGATTCTACACGTCGTTATCTTTCCAACAAAATTGGTTTCATCTTGTTTGGAGTTCGGATGCAAAAGTTGTGGCATTTCTGGTTCTGAAGTTTCTCTCACCGGAAGTACCGGCCAGACGCCAGAAGTACCGCTCGGGCAGAAATGCCGCCGGTAGTACCGGTGTTAATACCGGCCCAACTTCCGGTGAACCCATTTTTGGTTCAGTGTGCTCTCTGTCTGGTCTGCGCTATTTGACGGAACTTCGGTCGGAATCTTGGGCGGTTGTACCGGCCCAGGCGGTAGTACCGGTGACCCACCGGTAGTACCGGTTGGCCTCATTTTTGTGTTCATTTGCACCGTGTTTTTGGACCGTTGGCTGAGTGCGGTAGTACCGGCCACCCACCGGTACTACTGGCTGTGCGCGATTCTGTGGGTAACGGGCAGATCAGGGAGCCCTTTAAAAGGAGCTCCCCTTTCCTCTTCGCCTCCAACTTGTTCTTCTCGGTTTTGGCTTTCTCTCTCCTCCATTGTTGACCTTGAAGAGCTTGCCCTCTCCCCTTCTCCCTCCTATGATTCTTGCAACTTTTTGAGGGATTTGAGAGAGGAGATCTAGATCTACAAGCCCCACCAAGCAAAATCCCTTCTTTGTGAAGGAATCCTTGGGATCTAGATCTTGGAGAGTTTTGTGTTCTCCTCTTGTGTTCTTCCTCCCTTATTCCCCCAATAGCTTTTGTAGCTTTGGTGGAATTTGAGAGTGAAGGACTTGCCTCTTGCATTTGGTGCATAGGTTTGAGTTCTCCTCGGAGATTCGGTGAGTTCAATCCCTTGGGATTGTTTCTCTTGGGTTCTTGGAACCCTAGACGGTTGTGTGGTTGGATAGTTGACCTTTTATGGTCTTGTAGCCTTTTGTGGCCTTGTTGCCTTTTGTGGCTTTGTTGCCTTTGTGGCATTGTTCTTGGGGCTCCAATTGAGTTGTGGAGGTTCCCCAAGCTTGTTGGCCTTTTGTGGCATTGTGGAGCCTTTGTGGCGTTTCTTGGGAGCCCTCCAATTGAGTTGTGGAGATTGCCCCAAGCCTTGTACGGGTTCGGTGACCGCCCTCAAGTGTCCCATAGTGGAACATGAGTAGGCCTTTATGGCGAGCTCACGGGAGAATAGGGTGAGCCTTTTGTGGCGTCGGTGAGTTGCGTGGCTTCGCATCCTTGGTGAGGCCTTGTGTGGCATTGGGTGAGCATCGAGCCACCACATCTGGAGGTGAGCCATGTGTGGCGTTCGAAGTTCATTGCGCCCCGCACCTCTCCAACGGAGACGTAGCTTTTTTGGAAGTGAATTTCGGGAAACAAATCATCGTCTCCGCGTCCATCGGTTATCTCTCAACCGAGCCCTTTACTTATGCAATTTACATTGTGATAGCCTTCGTGCTTGAAGTACTATATCTTGCTATCACCTTGTTGCTTGTCTTGCTTAGCATAGGTTGTTGGTGCACTTAGTGAAACTAGTGGATATAGGTTTGGCTTGATAAATTAAACATTAAGTTTTTATTCCGCATTTATTAGAGCCTAGACCGTAATATTTTTAAAATGCCTATTCACCCCCCCTCTAGGCGACGTCCATTTCCCTTTCACCAGTGCTAGGTGCAGAGACGGCCTCCCGCCGTTCCTGTCCCTTTCCACCAACCAGGACAGGCGCACACCATCGCCGCATCGACAACTTCCTCCCGTGTAGGAATGTAAGCGGATCGGATCGGATCAGATATTGTTATTTCTATATCCTTTACCATATTTTTTTTGGCAAATTCGGATCGGAGTGCATAATAGCATGATGCAGATTATATCGTAATAGCCAGATGCAAATTCAAATGCGGATTGTATCGGATTGTGGATATGCAGCTGATTTAGAGTGAACTCGTATTGTAAGAGGATAATCGAACAACTACACATATAAAAATAAAAATTTATTCAGTTTATACAAAAAAAGACAAGAGAACGTACAACACTAGATAGAAATACTATAAATGTGCCAGATTCGTAATAGCATAATATAACATGCATACGTAGAATGCATAGATGGCTGATAGACTAACTAGGTTATCTGGATATTGAGGTTGTGCAAAATTTATCGGATTATCCTATTTGAGTACTCCAGATAATCCGCATAAAATGTCGGATATCATCAATATAATATCCGCTACCATATCCGTCGGATATCCGCTCGACAAATATCGGCATCCACGTCTATATCCGCAGAATATCCAAAACTGCATACCATATCCTAAAAAAAGGACGCGGATTCAGATTAAGAGCGGAATTTTTTTGTACCATTTACATCCCTACTCTCGCATTGCCACGACTAGTCGCGGTTGTGCCACTGTGCTCTACGCCTCGCCGCGCCCTAGGGTGGCGGTTCTGACTCGTGCTAGCCCGTGCCACGCGAGGGGATGTCAATGTTGGAAACAAACACGTATACGTGTTGTATACGGGTACCTGTCGTGTTGTAATTGTAAGTCTGTATGTTGGTCACATACACATATATATATGTATGTATATATAAAAAACATCTATTCTAAAACTGGTTGTAGAAATATTAATCTACAACCGGGCACCCTATATAGAGAATTGTACCGAGATCCAACGACAATAACCCACTGACAACACCCGAACCCATCGACACCACCATGACCCAATCCACCCCGACAGAGTCCCCACTTCCGCCGGATCACGACCGCGCCGCGCCTCCTGCGGGCCGAGCGAGCGAGCGCTAGCGTGGACGCCAGCGTGAGGGAGCGAGGTTTGCCCACCCCTGACCCGTACCACAACTAACGACCTTCCTCGCCATCGGCGGCCCGAGCGAGTGAGCTATGGCGGGGACACCGGAGCGAAGGAGTGAGCTCCGCTAGGGTACTCGTTGATTCCCCCATCTAAACGACCTTATTCGCCGGCGCGGGGCGAGCGAGTGAGCGACGGCGGGGACGCCGGAGCGAATGAGCGAGGCCCGCAGTGTTCAGGTCTCCATCACCAACGATCACGTCCAGTTCCCTACCTTCTTCCCTGTGTGCGGTCGGCAGCGCTGAGCTCTTCCGCCTTCTCCGCATCTTCAACGTCGACTACCTTACCAAGGATCTTCCCTGCGTGCGGTCGGTGACACTGAGCTCCTCCGCCCTCTATGCTTCTTCCAGCAAGGCTAGCAATGCCTGAAGTGAAGATCGCTCCACCTAGTTGGAGCACCAGAATTAAGAGAAGAACATATACATGATTCCGTGAAAGGATGGAAGAACCGCCAGCTTCTTCTCCATTTACACTGCAAGTTCGACCTTTAACAGATGTCGGTCCAATTAGGAAGAAAGGCATGGTAATTCAAAAGGTAAAATACGAAATTCTGCTTCAATTAGGTGTAACTAGAGAAGTTTAGGCACTTCATGGTAGCATAGCAGAGTAAAATGATCAGGCAGTTCAAGAAAGGATGGAAAGTTCAGGGTGTCTTTTCAGATGACTTCATGTTGGCTTATCAACTAAGTTCAGGGGTAGCCATTATAGCATAGTAAAATGTTTAGGCAGTTCAACATATCCTGGAAAGTTCAGGGTGTCTCTTCAGCAAATTTCATGTTTCGTTTAAGATAATTTCAGGGGTAACCATATAACAAAGTAAGATGATTAGGCAGTTCAAGTACATTCTCCCTTGAATTTAAAAAGTTCATGCTGCCTTATTCGATAAGTTCAGGGTGTAGAAATAGCATATTACAATGACTAGGTAGTTCAAGGAAGCATGAAAAAGTTCATGGTGTCTCTTCAGATAAGTTCACGCTTCCTTATCACTTAAGTTCAGGGTGTCTTATCATGTTCATTTTGTTTTCTGTTTCAGCATGAGATAAAAGGTAAACGGATCAGAGGAGAAGCCGATGTTCAGGATCCATTGCCGCTGCATGTCCAGGATCCAGTGCTACTGCAGTGGTCTTCAGATGGTACCAATTGCGTCAGATATTTGTCCTGCGAAGGAACTAGGGTCCAACGATCCCTTGGTTCATGAGAGGGATGAAGACACAATTTCGAAGGAGCTCGGAGACGGCTGCGGCGGTGAAGCAGGCGCACGATAGAGAGTTGACACCGGGGTTTTTACCCAGGTTTGGGATCCTCGTGAGGAGGTAAAGCCCCTACTCCTGCTTTGTTGTATTGCTCGCGTGCCTCGCGAGGTTATAATGGAGGATGAAATTCTAGGGTTTTAGATCTCCGGGTCCGTCCCCTTGCAAGGTAGGAGAAGGGCTCCTTATATAGGGCGGCATTGGGCCTCTTCCCCCAATTCATGAGCGGGAAGGGCGTCCACAGTGCCGCCCATCGAGATACCGGTCTAGGAGACTACTTTACATGGACTTGTTCTAGCTCGCCGCGCTCCACTCCATCCTCCTATAAAGTGTCCTTTGTCGATGTCGCTTGTCTTCATCCGGTGCTCTCTGCTTTTTCCCTCTTTTACCAAAATGGCAACTGGGGGAGCCTCCCACCACAAGATCACCTGTCCCTTCCCTATGAAAGGAGGGTGGACCGGGTCTTCTTTACCAAGGCAGCTGACACCATGAAAGCCCTGTGCTTGCTGTCGGGGCCATAGTCGGTACTCCATCTAGCGTAGTTACTGTTCTACCCCCGGATGCACACAGGGGTATTAGAGGCTCGAGGGTGTTACATGACGCCGTGGCAGTCTCCCTCGTGAGGTGTTACTTCTGGAGGGTCACTCCCCCTCGAGGGGGGTGCCTCGTGATGCCTGCCCAGCTTGGTCCCTTCTGGAGGCGTCCCACCTCTCAAAGGAGAAGACTCCTAAGGCACGGGGCTCGTCCAACGTGGGGATGTGGCACCCCAGATGCAAAGGCCTCTGAAACAGTATCCCTCGGGTGCTTGGCCTGCACGTGTCCCCTTGTGGGCCCAAAGGGGCAAGCGGCCTCAGACGATGGATGGCCCCCTACACATGTTTGGTCAACGAGGACCTCGCCTGCTTGATTGGCTGTGAAGCCCAACCGGCCACGAGTGCTCGCTCATAGATTTGGAGTGCACTATTCCTGCTCCGGGAGTTATTCCCACGATGCCACGGCGCGTGGGGCCTAGCAGTTAATACCGTGCATGTGGCGCATCAATACATCTTTTTAGCTGCCGCGGTTAAAGGTGGGGAAGGAATCTTTTCGCTTCCACACCACCACTTTCTTCCTTCCTTTCTTGCACTCCCGAGTCGAAACCTTCACCCCCTTTCCATGGCACCCAAGCGTTTCTCGGCCGAGGAGAAGGGCAAGGCTGTGATGACCGAGGCGGTAGATACTCCGCCAGTGAATCGAGGCTACGGGCGACCATGCGAAAGCGGTGGAGGGAGGAGCGGCGGTCGTGGTACGGCTCTCACCATGCTTGTACCCGCGGAGGCGAGCGTGGCCTCAGGAGAGGCTCCCGCCAAGCGCGGGAGAGGCCGCCCCCGCGGGAGTGACAGGGGTCACCACGAAGGGTGTGGCGGTAAGCCCAGAGCTGGTTCCAGCCCAAACACTCCTGCTGCTGCCTAGGCCCCTGCTTCGGAGGCCCCTGCCCCGTGGTTATCAAGATCAAGGATGACCGTGAGCCTAAAAGGGTCATCGACTTCATCGTCGTCCTCGACGGCTTGGACTGGTTGGTGAGGGTGGATCTCCCCAAGAGATTCGTGCTTGGGACCATGCAAGACCTCCCGAACGAGGTGCAGCTGCGCCACTCTGGGAGGCGCGAGAGGTGAGAGGTGAGCATCAAAAACTTCTCGGGGGCAAGAAGTTCATCTCCGGAAGCTGGCGTCGTTTCCTCTCCGAGCACCGCATCTAGCGCGGCTTCATGCTACAACTTAGGTATGCCAGCAGGGGGACTTCTCCATCTCGGTGTTCAACACGCAGCTGTTCCGCGTCAACTATCCTCCTCACATCCGGGCCGCCTAGTAGGTGTGGCCACCATGGCACCACTGGGAAACGCAGAGCTCAATCCCTAGGGGTGTGATGCCGAAACAGTTGTCAGCTCCTTTTGCCTTGTAACTAAGACTTTAGGATGAACTTCCTAGTAAGGGGCATTATTCTGTTTTGCCTTCCTTTGTCTGTTCTTGTTGTGCCTAGAGTTTGTTGCATGCTCATGGCATAGTGTCCTCTTGCCGAGGCTAGTGATGGTGCCCCGTGCCTTTCTTTCATAGCGATGGCCTTCTAGAGGCATCAAACGTGTCCGTCAAAGGGATAAGTGTCCTGGGACGGCGCCCTCTCGAGGCGAGGTTGCGAGCATAGCACTTGGAGAGGTGATTCCCGAAGACGGTGCTTGTGGGGCGCTGCTGGCGGGGCTCCTTTCACTCACCGGGCCGAACTGCTGCGCAGTGGACCATGCTCGATTAGGCCCACGAGGCTCTTAGCGCCTCAAGAGGGTAGCCCCTATACTCTCAGGGAATAGCTTAGGTTATTGGGCCTCAGGGTTCCTAGGCGGCTTGTCGTAGCTTGCTGATTTCAGCGGATTCAGGCAGTTCTCTCGAGGAGAGGCTTCAACGCATACCCTCGAGGAGGGGTTCTGTGTTAACCTCTAGAGCCCGCCTTCTTGAGAAGGGGCGTAGCCTCGCGAGGCTCGCAGGAAGTGTTGTTCCTTGATCGTGCAGGCCGAGGCATTGCATGCCTTCCGAGGGAGGGGGAGCGGGCCCTGATGCAGCTACCCGAGCGTGAGCCCGTGACCAGGGTCGTCTCCGGAGCTCTATCCTAGGTCCCCTGGTGGAGTATTGCAGGACCGGGTCCTGGTGTAGCTAGGGCGGTCCGATGATGGATCTTTCAATCCTCGGATAGCCGAGGGCACGGCCTCGCGAGGCTAACGTGCCTTTCCCAGGTGCCTACCGAGGGGATGACCGTAGCGTGTGAATGCGTGCAACTAGAGACCTAAAACACGCTTATGTGAAGTGTTGTAAGCGCTGGGAACCATAGGTGAGGTAACTTACAACCGTTTAGGGCTGTAATTTCAAAGCTCATGCTCTTGGCCCTGCGAAGTTTAACCGCTGAAGAGGGTGTCTCCAGGGTCGCCCCGTAAGCCTCTGGAGGAGAAAACCGTAGGACTAAGTGTTCTTCTCGCCAGCCCCTATGCCAAGGGTTTTGTGGGTTTCACACGATATTTTCATGAATGTTAGGAACCGTGGGTGAGGTGACTCATGGACGGATCCGGTCCGTGAGTTCAGAGCTTGACACTTTAGGTCCTGGGAGAGCTCGGATTGCAGAGGAACACGGCCTCATGGGACGTCTCTAAAGCATTTTTCTTTTTGAGGTCTAGGAGCATGGGTGAGGTAACTCGTAACCGGACCCAGTCCATGAGTTCAGAGCTCACACCTTAGGTCCTAGATAGGCTAACATAGGAACAGGGCCTCAAGAGCCGTTGCTTAAAAGTTTTTTTGTTTTTAAGTATCAGGAACCGTGGGTGAGGTAACTCATGGCTGAGGGACAGGCTGTGAGTTCAGAGCTCGACAATTTAGGTCCTGAGGATCTCGGGCCATGGAGAGGTTGTGCCTCATGAGCCGTCATGAGGATTAACTTGGTCAGGAACCGTGGGTAACTCACAGCCGAGGAACGGGCCACGAGTTTAGAGCTCGACACTTTAGGTCCTAACGAGCTTAGGCCGCGGAGGGGCTGTGCCTCACAAGCCGCCACGAGGATAAACTGGGTCAGGAACCGTGGGTGAGGTAAATCATGGCCGAGGATCCAGCCACGAGTTTAGCGCTGGACACTTTAGGTCCTGACGAGCTTAGGTCGTGGAGGGGCTGTGCCTCACGAGCCACCATGAGGATAAAATGGGTCAAGAACCATGGGTGAGGTAACTCACCGCCAAGGAATGGGCCGCGAGTTCAGAGCTCGACACTTTAGGTCCTAAAGAGATGCCCCGTAGACCTTACCAAGAGAGGTTCATAGGGAAATGCGCGTACCGCTAGAGGCCTGTGCGCATGCCGTGCGAGGATCTCGGGCACCGGAAACCGTGAGGCGAGGTAACCCATGGCTGGGGCTATCCCGTGAGTTCAGAGCTCGACACCTTAGGATCGGATGCTGGCAGGGGACCGACCTAGCGAGGGGTACCGTGCCTAGCCCCCGCTTGCTGGAGTGTGTGAGGGAAATCCGATGGTGCGGTTTTTGGAGAAATGCATTTTCGGGGAAAAACCAAATAGCCAAGCACGCGCAACACAAGATCCAAGGGAGCGCCAGTAGTACAGGCTCATTACAAATGCCACCGCGGCTTGCACGGGGTCTAACGAGAGGCAAAACCATAAGGGGTGAGGGTTTTTCGGGGTTCACCTTAAAAGTCGTGGAGTCAGGCGCACCATTCTAAGAGGTTTGTCCACCTTCCTGCAACCTAGCCCGCTGGCTCATCTGGCTGCTAAGTTGCCGCCGCGAGGGCAACAGGTGTTGTACACGTGTTGGGTACATTCCATGGGGATGTCCAGAGCCCCCGCGTTGTTGCCACCCTCAGGAGGCACCTCATCCCTTGCGAGGATGGACGGGGTCGTCCCCGGGATCCTCTTGAGGTCACGGGCACCGGCCATGTCCTGCCCCTCACGAGGCAAGAACAGAGCGGCTGCTACTCTCTTTGCCATGGTGTTCTCCTGATCCATCATCTTCTTACTCCTAGTGGAGCCTCCAACGTAGTCTAGGGTGTCCATGTCCTCAGGATAGGTGGCGGCAGCGGTCTTATAGACGTGCTCAAGGGAGCATAAGTCTTCCATGTTGTCACAACGGACCGTGATTACTCCACCGCCACTGCCAGGCATCTTGATCATGTTGTAGGCATGGTGAGTGGTGTCCATGAACTTGGCTAGCGCGGGGTAACCGAGGATGACGTTGTATGGGAGGTTGATGTGTGCATGTCCAAGTACATGAGCTCGGTGCGGTAGTTGTCGCGCGTTTTGAACGTGATAGAGAGGCACACCTGCCCGATGGGTATGGTGGATCCGCTGGTCACCCCAGAGAACGGCATGATCGGCATCAGCCTGTCATATGGCACCCGTAGCTATGCGAAAGTCTCAGTGGAGATCACATTCAGGCCCGCATATCTGTCGATGAGGGTCTTTGCAACCACGATGTTGTTGATGGTGGGGGTGCAGATTAGGGGGAGTGTGCCCAAAGGCCTGGTGGAGACGGGTGGTCGCTGGCGTCGAAGGTGATGGCGCATTGGGACCACTTGAGCTTTGGTGAAGGGGTTCCCGGTCTGGCAGCTGTGACCTCACGAGTGAGTAGATTGAAGTGCCGGTTGGATGTTGGAGCTTGGGAGCCACCAAGAATGCAGGCTATAGTACCCTGCTGCACTAGGTAGCCCCCAGGGACCTCGGTACGTCCTTTCTCCTGGGGGTGTGGGTGCTATTGCGCCGCATTGGCTTGGTGGCCCAACAGAGGGGTATCGCGCCCACCGGAGTTGCCGTTCTAGCGGTTGCCTCCTTGGTTGCCCCCGCCTTGGCCGCCTCGCTTGTTGCCCAGCCTCCCCTTCCTTTGGCTGCTGCACAGGTCATGGAGCTTCTTGAGCTCATAGTAGTCATCGGTGGGGTGGCCTGGCTTCTTGTGGAAGTGGCAGTATGAGCTGTCTTCCTACTCCCGCTCACCAGCTCCCTCGCGAGGGCTCTTCCGATCTAGCTCTACTATCAGGACAGTGGCAGTCTTGCGCTTGGGATCCTTGTCGTTACCCTTGGATGAGACCGAGGCCTTGGGGGTGGTTTTTGCCTCTAAGAGGCCGAACATCCGCCCTGCCTCTGCGTTGGCGCACTTCTTGGCCATGATGAAGAGCTCGGTGGTGGTGGTGAGGCTCTCGCCCCAGATCCCAATCTTTTCCCTCATCTTGATGTCCTTCACGCCCTTAGAGAAAGTGGTGATGACGTTGCAGTCTAAGATTTTGGGGATCTTGTTGCGGACTCGACTAAACCTCTGCAGGAACTTGAAGAGGGTCTCTCCAGGCTGTTGATGTATCTGGCGGAGGTTGTAGTAAGTGCGCGGGCGCTCGTAGGTTCCGTTGAAGTTGTAGATGAAGAGGGAGCTGAGCTCTGCCCATGAGTCGATTGACTCTTCAGGGAGGTTCATCAGCCAGGTGTTGGCCATCTCCTTCAGGCACAGGCAGAACCAGTTTGCCATGACATGGTCCTCTCCTCCTGCCGCTTCAACGCCCATGGTGTAAAGCTAGAGAAACTCGCATGGGTTGGTGGTGTCGTTGTAGCATGCCGACGCCTCCGGGTGGAAGTTGTGAGGCCAGACCACGCGACGAAGCCTCTTGGTGAAGGCGAGGCAGCCGTTGGCCTAGAACGCCTTGCAGTTGGCAAGGGTCGCGCGGTTCTGCTGCCCCGTGGCATCGATTTCCTCGGCGAGGCGGTCTTCGTGCTCGCGTGGTGGCACCGTGGCCACAGGAAGTGAGATGATCTAGCAACTGTTTGCAGGCAGTGGAGCAGCATCATCTGGCTTGTCCGCATCCCCGCGCCGGCGAGGTAGGAGTGGGCCCCCGGCTCCCTAATTTTGAGCCGAGCCCCCGGGCCCTCAAGGGAGAGGGTGGCAGCATCGAGGAGCTCGACGATCCGGTCGCGCCACCTCTCCTGGCCCTGCTCAGCCTGCAGGTAGTCCAGGAGCTTGCATAACATACGCTTGGCGGCCTCCAGGGTGAGCTGCTCGAGGTGTCCGCGAGACTATGCGGTGCGGGAGAGCGACATGACGCCGCGCGAGTAAGGAGAAGGCTCCCGCGACGGGCGGTAGGAGGATCCCCCCTCGTCCTCTGTCCACAGAACTTGCTCAAAGGCGGTGCGCTGCGGAGCCGGCTCTGTCTAGGCCTTGTTTGCAGCGCGATGGAGGGCTCACTCGACGCGCATCTCGTTGCCGGCCAACATGTTTCCGAGGTCGTCGAAGTTCTTGAAAGCGCGCCTCAGCCCCTACCTGGCGCGTCAAATGTCGAAGATTTGTCTCGCGAAGAAACTAGGGTCCAACGATCCCTTGGTTTGTGATGGGGCTGAACACGTGATTCCAAAGGAGCTCGGCGACGACTGTGGCGGTGGAGCAGGCGCACGATAGAGAGTTGACACCGGGTTTTTACCCAGGTTCCGGACCCTCGTGAGGAGGTAAAGCCCCTACTCCTACTTTTTTGTATTGCTCACCTGCCGCGCGATGTTACAATGGAGGATGAAACTCTAGGGTTTTAGATCTTTGGGAGAAGGGCTCCTTATATAGGGCAGCGTCGAGCCTCTTCCCCCAATTCATAGGCGGAAGGGTGTCTAGAGTGACGCCCATCGAGATCCCAGTCTAGGAGACTACTTTACATGGACTTGGTTCAGCTTGCTGTGCTCCACTCCATCCTCCTGTAAACCGTCCTTTGTCGATGTCACTTGTCTTCATCTGACGCTCTCTACTTTTCCCCTTTTACCAAAACGGCAACTGGGGGAGCCTCCTACCACAAGATCACCCTGTCCCTTCCTTGCAAAAGGAGGGTGGACCTGGTCTTATTTACCGAGGCGGCTGATGCCACGAAAGCCCTGCGCTTTCTGTCGGGGTCGTAGTCGGTACTCCGTCCGACATAGTTACTGTTCTAACCCTGGATGCACCCTGGGGTATCCGAGGCTCGAGGGTGTTTTATCATGCCTCGATAGTCTCCCTCGTGAGGTGTTACTTCTGGAGGATCACTCCCCCTTGAGGGGGTGCCTCGCGATGCCTGCCCAGCTTGGTCCCTTCTAGAGGCATCCCACTACTTGAAGGCGAAGACTCCAGAGGCGCGGGGCTCGTCCAGCGCGGGGACGTGGCACCTCGGATGCCAGGGCTCCGACAAATTGGTTAACACCTGACTTTCCTGCGGGTTATTTTGGATCCTCTAGACATTTTGAGTACTCAAAAATTGCTTGGAAACACCAATGCTAGAACAAGCTCCATTGTTTGCGGAAGATTACAATAGGGTAATAAAAAAGCTAATGTCAGTCCAATAGTGTCAGAGCATATGCAGCGTGTTCTATGCGAGGTCTCACGCATGCAAGCACCTCCCATGAAAATGCACCTAAAGGATGCATACAACCTCCTCCCATGAAACATACACCTGAAGCACGCATAAAAGAACCTCCCATGAAGCGTGCAACAATTGCAGCTACACAACCTCCTATGAAGCGCGTAACATTTGTAGCTAGCGAACCTCCCATGAAGTGTTCTGCAAAGGAAGGCACGCTTCCTCTGAAGAAGCGTCATGATCATAGTAGTCCTTCTTCTACTACCCATAGTTTTCCTCCATGACGTCCGCCTCGAGCACCGCCAGAGCAGCAGTAGGAGCAAGGACAGACACCAAGGATGTGTCAGCGGGCGCTAAACATAATTCATTACTACATAGGTTAATAGTCATGCCGCACTGTCCCATACGTCTTGGGCAGAGTGAAATACCAAAGGCAATTCATAGCTACACCCATGTTAGTAAAGTAAAAAATATTTGCATTCCTCTCATCACAAGTAGAATACCAATTGTTGTTTCATGTATGACAGAGGAATAACATTCTTGTTTTTTATGTGCAGAAACCTGATTTACCTGCTTATCTCTTGCCGGTACTAGGTATGTTCAAGACTTTTGAAAACGTAAAGGTCTTCTACAATAGAAATGGAAGGCATGCAGGTCTTGGGATTAAAACTGGTCAAACCAATAGCAATAATAAGTACCTACAGTGCACACAACAAGGTGAACACACATCACATGTTCCATATGAGTATGGATAACAATTTAACAACTCAAGGAGGTGTCACTACATGGCACGGCTTCGATTGAAGAAGAACAAAGACAACACGTGGGTAATTGAGAATATAGAATTTGAACACACACACAGGTTGCTCCTGAGCCCAAGCATGCTTGTATTCCTTCACTCACACAAGACATTCGATCCTACCATGCTAGCGTATGTCAAATTCCTGCAGTACAAAAACTTGAAACACGTCCATATCATGTCAATCTTATCGGGGTCAGTGGAGGTGCTCAGTACCTAGGTGTGCATGGTCGGGACTTGATCAATGAGTAAGAGCTGTTTCTTTTACATATTCAGTACTAATAAAAAAATACTAAACTTGATCAACAACTTGTAAATTCTATTTTGTTTACAGAAATGCAGGAAAGACAAGAACAGAAGAGAAGATAATGTCGACAATGTTGGCAAGCTGATTTTTTTCTTTGGCGGGATGAAAGCTGCAAATCCCAAGTTTTGGTTCGACATCCAGATAAATGATGACAATGTGATAAAAAAACATATTCTAGGCACATGCCAGTTGTAGGGGAGCTTATGAGGATTTTGGTGACTGCCTCACATTTGATACAACGTACAAAACCAACAAGTATAACATGCCGCTTGGCGTGTTTGTAGGAGATAATCACCACCTACAATCTACGGTCTTCACATGTGCACTCGTGAGAGATCAGTCGGCCGATTCATTTGAGTGGCTCTTTCGAACATTCCTCAAACGTATGAAAGTAAAAATCACACCATCATACCAACATGTATGTATTCTGTTTTTTTACCGCAACAAAATGCACTAATATGTTAGCTAGATAGGAAAGTATAACTAGCGGTGCACAGAAAGTACAACTAATGGTGCACGGAAACTCCAGTTGGAAAATACTATGCTTGACAAGCACGTAGGGCTTAGCTAGACAGGAAAGTACAACTAACGGTCGACATAAGTTCAAGAATGTTGTACCTCAAAGTTCATGCATACACTATACGATGACAAAGGTTGGACACTAATCTCCGATTTGTGCTCTGATTTTTATTTTACCACAAACCAGTGCCCAGCCATGGCGGAGGCAATCCCTAGAGTATTTGTACTAGCATTGCACAAGCTATGCAAATGGCATATCACCAAGAAATACAATCTTCCCTTGAAAAGGATATACAAGTTTTTTCCCAACTTCAAGCTGGAGTTCAGAGCAATACTTAACTGGCCACTCATGCCAATGGAGTTTGAAGCAGCCTGGCACCAACTTGTTCAGAAGTACAAGGTGCAAAGAAGAAAAATGATGCTACAGATGTGGGAGGACAAGAAAGACTGTATTTCAACATATTTCAAGGATTTGTTCTGTGCCCGCATGACGTCGACACAACAAAGTGAAAGCATGAACGCTATCTCGAAGAGAGGATTTGTGACCGACCGACATAATCTGTATCTCTTCGCGCAACAGGTTAACGACTGCATTCAAGATTGGCGAATGAAGGAGCATGAATAGACAGTGGCATCGCTGGTACGTAGTATATCTTATAACATTAAAGAAAGAATATTGTCTCTTTCTTGAACTAAATAATATATTTTGTAGAGCCAGAACCATAACTTACTATGGCTTTGAGAAGTAGTTGAGCAAGGTGTACACAAAGGCTTTGTTCGGTGAGTTTAGGACACGACTAAACAATATCACCCTCTTTAATGTATGGGAAGCTCCTAAACGTTATCCAAACTATTAGTGAAGTACAAAAACTCGCAGAAGGTCTTTGCATGGTCACATCATCAATTCAAGGTGATAACTGACAAAGAGAAAGGAAAATATGAACGAGAATGCATGATATGGGAACATATAGGTAAAATAAAAATCGAACAAACCTTCTCATCAACACTTTCCAAAAACTTTGGTATTAAGTTTTCTGTAGTTGCTTGACATAACAAATAACAAAATAAATTTCATTTCTATAGGAATGTTCTATCTTCATGTGATAGCCTTGCTAGAGCACATGAGAGTCGACTGATTACCAACAAAATACATCCTAAACCGATGCAGCAAAGAGGCCCACAACAAAGCTACATTTGATAGGACGGATTACTTGATGCTTGCATCTGACGGTTGCTCTATGGTGTTCAAACACAATGAAAACCTTCAGTTGGCTTACAAACTTGTGAGGATTTCAGTAAAGTCTGATGAACAGCTAGCAGTAGTAAAAAAAAGGCTAATTGACCTGATCGAGCGGGTAGAAGCAATCGGCTCGTCAACTGTAGGTGATCAAGAAAGAACACAAGACCCTGATGTTACACGGGTAGAGCCTAATCTAACACATATTTATGGGGAGTACATATATGAAGGAGATATACCCTAGAGGCAAATAATAAAGTGTATTGTTTGATATATCTCTTGTATGTTCATAATACGTTTCATATTGTTCTATAACTATGTTAATACGAAATGTTGATAAACGTGTGGTATGTAAACAAACTGTGTCTCTAGTTTCCTATAGCGAACTAGCTCATTGGTCACGACGATGATCTAGGGTTTTGAGATAATGGTCATTTATGCCAATCGAGAATGAGGTCATACATAAACACCCAATAGTTATATCATAATGAGACCTAGTTACAAAGTTTACCATTAATTATAAACAAAGAAAACCTCACAACCTGATCCTTAGACTGTGAGATAATGCAAATCACCGTTCTAGAGGGAGCTTAGATGGTATCAAGTTTCAAGCCATAAAAGGGTGATAAAAATGTGCCACTCAGGTTTCCCAAAGGGACGCGTAGAGGAGTACATATCAAGACCAGGATTTTGCAAATCCATGTAACGAGATAGATACACGTGGCCATCTCGGTCACGTTGCATTAACGAAGCTTGCAAGTATGTGACTGGGTCACGGAATGCAACGACATGGGAACGAGTTAGCGAGTTCTTCAGTAATGAGATTGAACAAAATTATGGAGATGCTGAAGATAAAATCTCCGGGTGAACTAGGTATCAAGTGGCAAAGGGAATGAGAAATGACGTTAATGGTTTAAGCGATAAGATTCGTGAAATGCACGGAGGTTATCATGGGCATCTAGGTCCCGTTGATGGTCATTGATAGGAGAGAGGTCTCGATCATGTCCGAGTGTTTCCGAACTCGTAGGGTGACACGCTTAAGGGTGGGGACACACAGGGAACGATAGGACATCGCACGAGAATTGAGAGAGAGAAATCATAATAGTTTCGTGTAATACCCGATGTTGATCGTATGGGTCCGGAAGGAGTTCCAGAGTGATGGAATATAATAATATATGTATTTTATATTAATTGGTTGAATTAATATTAAAGTGTATATTTTTATTTTATTTTATAGGCAACCCTTTTCTAATGGGCCTCACCTGGAGGGGAGGCCCAAAGGGGCAAGGTGCCTAGGGAGGAGGGCCAGTCGGCCAAGCCCTAGTGGGCTCCCCACATGGGGCCCACCTAGGCTAGCGACTCCCCCATGGTGGTCATCGGCTATGGGAATAGTCCCACACTGCCTTCCCCTTGGGTGGTGCCCCTCCCCTCCCACTATATATAGGGGTCACCCCCTCCCCTTGGAAACCATCCCATGCTCTCTTCTCTCTCCCATTTCCTTTGAGGACTTCTCCGTAATATTGGAGAGGACCTCGGTGGTTTTGAGTTCTCCACCTTCACACTACTGTGGTGTGATCTTCGGTCCCATCTTTCTTCTTCCGCTGCTCGGCTGGATCGGAGCCCGGGAGATGTCGCCTACACCGAACGTGTGTAGAACTTTAGAGGCACCACAATTGTGGTGCTTGGAGCTTCTCATCTTCATCAACATACACCTTCCTGCGTAAGGCATACCTTGGTCTTCAAGGGTATGAATATCTTCTTCCTTTTTATATTACTTATATCTACATATTATAGATCCTGGTATTAGTGTTTGCATAGTTAGAATTTTTTGTTTTCTGCTCCGGAACCCGACAATGGTATCAGAGCGGGTCTATGGGAAGAATGTCGTACGGATAGAACACATAGCAATATATGGGCATTGATTTTCTAGTTGCTACCCTCTTTTATGTTTTTGTTCATATCGTGGTACTGTTTGATGAAGCGGCCCCCAACAGACATTATGGTCCACAAGTAAGTGGCTTTGGGGGGGTATCTGCCTCTCTACAGTAGTTGATGTAGCATTTACATCTGAGGGCCCTGAAAAGGGAAGAAAAACAGCAATCATTAAATCCATGGTGTGGCTCTATGTTCGTAGGTGGGAAGGGGTTCTACCGCGAAAACCCTAAAGCCGCGTAAAACTTGCAACAAATATAGTAGAGGCGTCTAACTATATTTTGCAGGGTCATGTGTCGTGACATGGTAATGGTAAGTTTGTGAAACATTCTCATTAGAGCTCTCGATGGTGATCAAGACGATGCAACCATGTTATGGCACCATACTTTTGAAGTATTCCTTTTGCATCTTATTATGCTAGTATGTTAGGATATATGACGGTAGCATAATACGATAATCCCTCACATAATTCCAGTTATAGTATTCCCATTGTGTGTGTACCACCAAGAAAGTTCTCCGTTATGAGGCAGGCCATGACGATCGGGTGTCAGACATATCTATGTTCGTACGGTGGGTGTAAGCCATGTTGCACTGCGAACACACAACATGGAGAGCCTAGCATGTGTAGACATGGCCTCGGAATACAAGAGACCAAAAGGTCGAGCATGAATCACATGAGATGTGATTGATATTGAGAATGTCTACCTTTGAAACTGCATTGTCGGCCGTGATGATCAGGGGTGGTGTAGTGGATTAGGATCATGTGATCACCAAATGAATTGAGGGGTGTTTGTTTGAGTGGGAGTTCCTTTTTGTTTTAGCTTAAAAACATAAATTAAAACTTGAACTCAATATTATGAACATGGTTTAAACACTTTGCAAATCCATTGTAGATGTCTCCCCCACCCACCTTCAACCTTAGCACATTCCTAGAGAAGGACAAACTTAAAACTGATGGTACAAATTTCACCACATGGTTCTGCAATCTGAGGATCCTCCTGGTCCCCTACAAGTTGACTTATGTCATTGAGGTTGCGCTCCCCACTAAGCCTGAGTCAACCGCCCCTAAGGACAAAAAGAATGTCTGGCAGTCCAAGGCGGATGATTTCTCCCTCATGCATAGTGGAATGCTCTATGCCATGGAGCTGGAGCTTCAAAAGCATTTTGAGAAGATGAATGCTTTCAAGATCATACAAGATCTCAAAGCTGTCTTCGCTCCACAGGCTCGGGCGGTAAGGTATGATGCTTCCAATCTCTTTTTATCCACCAAGATGGAAGAGCACAGTAGTATAAGCGAGCACGTAGTCAAAATGTCTGGCTACGTTAAGCGATTGAATGCCCTGGATTGCAAAATCCTGAAAGAGCTCGCGATTGATAGGGTGCTGCACTCGCTGTCCCCTAGCTACAAGAGCTTTGTGATGAACTACAACATGCAAAGGATGATTAAGACCCTTGCTCAAGTGTTCGCCATGCTCAAAACTGCTAAGGTTAAGATTAATAAGGAGAACACGGTGTTGATGGTCAATAAGACCACTAACTTTAAGAAGCCAGAGAAAAAGGGAAAGGGAAAGAATCCTAAGAAGGATGGAAATCATGTTGCCAACACCTCTAAGGCTGTAAGGCCCGATCCTAAACCCGACGTCACGTGCTTCTGCTGAAAAGGGGACGGGCACTAGAAACGCAACTGCCCCAAATACCTCGAGGACAAGAAAGCCGGCAAGATAGCCATCAGAGACAAATGTATATTTGATATACTTGTTATATGTAACACCCCTAGTTATATTAATCACTAATTAGGATTCAATGTGCATTGCACGTGCATCATTATTTTGCTAAGGTAAAAATGCAAACAAGAAAATGCAAAACCCTAAACCCTAGCTATTTCCCCCCTCTCTCTGAAACTCATTCAAATGGTTTTGAATTTGTAAATTACCAAAGGTGTGGAGCCCAAACGGTGTAAAGGCCCCTACAATGTTCAAAAAAAATTGCAAACCTCTCTAGTATTTTCAAATAATTTAAAATAGAAAAGGTTTATGGAATTTGCAAAATAGAGGGGATAAGAAAAGGAGGAAAATAGTTTGGAGATAAAAAATAGCCAGCAACCTTCGTAGGCCAGCCCATAGCTGCCCCGCGCTAACTGCCGCCTAGCACGCAGCCACCAACCCACTTTGGCCCAAGCCGGCCCATACCTCCTCATCGTGCTCCTTCTTTCTTCTTCCTCACGATGAACTAAAGCAGCTGTGTGTCGCAGCGGATGTTGTCACCTTGCCGTCATGTGCAGTGATACTCGCCACTGATTTGGACACTTACAAGACCCTAGACACCACCGAGAACCCTATCTGATCCCCAATTTTCTACTTCTTCCTCCCTCTCTAGCTCTCGCGCATGCCAACCCTAACCCTAGGCCGCAGTTGCCCTAGTGCCCCATCGTCCCTCCCCTCCCCTCGTCGTTCTGAGGTCGCTGGTGTGACCGCCGTGCTCACCTCGTTCTCCCGCTTCAAGCGTGCAAGATGAAGATCCCTCAATTGACAGAATGGCAACCTTCCTCCCCGACTCTGGCCACCACATTCACCATCGATTTCGGCAGCACCCGATGTCGCCCTGCCTCTGCGACATCACCATGAGCATCCGGGTGAGCTGGACATTCTCTAGAGCCTCTCCACCCTCTCCATCCCCCTCTGTACCGTTCTCTTGTCGTTGCTCTGCCATCGCCACCATAGTAGGTAGCTCACGCCGACGCTCCGGTGACCCAAATCAGGCGGCGCCACCCGCAAATAGCTCCCTGCAGCCATCCGCGTCGAACTCGAGTAGGCCCGTAGTCCCGCTTGCTCTCCAGCACCCACCCCATCGATGATCTGGGACTGATCACTGATAGATGACTTCATGTTGACGTCCTGCCGATGTTAGTGCACGAGTCAGCCATAGTCTGTGTGGACGCTGAGGTGGCCTCGGGCCCCTCTATCAGCTGAAGTGGCTAGGGGTGTAGCCGGTGTAAAAATATTTTCCCAGTTTTTCTATAATTTCATAATTGGTTAAATTATTTTAGAAATTGGTTTAAATGTTATAAAATCAATTACTAATTATCTATAAGTCAGGAAAATATGTAAAATATATCAAAATGTTAAGAAAAACAAGATCTGCACTTTAGCATCAGAATCATGCATTGTTCAACAACTTAAATTGCAAGTTTAATTAGAAGAAAAATTGAACCCCCTAAGGTGATTCCGAGGTTCCTCTTGAATTAGGGTTTGCACCCCTCAGATCCTGTTTAAAGTAATCAAGCATGCCTTAGGGTTCTATTTTAGTATAGTTTAACTTGTCATATCATCATCCTTGCTTGAGCATTGCATCGATGCCATGTGTTGATTGTTTTTCTTTTCGGTGTTTTGGTTATTCCTGCTAGAATCTGATATCAAGATCGAAGATAGAGTTTAACACCATCGAACATCGACAAACAATACTTTACCAACTATAATCTAGTCAAGCACAAGGCTTTCAAAGATCTATATCTGGGTATCGACAAACAAGGCAAGCATATCCCCACCATTATACAATCCTATGGTTTCGAAAGCATTTCAATTCTTGCCATGATACATACGATTCTACTATGGTATTTTATCGATAGATAGAGTATCCTATATGTTGCAGTACTCCCTTTGAGTTTATATTACATGATCCACTACTCCTAGTATAACTAGGTTTTGCTTGTGTGCACTACTAGAGCTTATATCCGTGTCTTGCTTAGCCATGCTTAGATGTTAGTGCTGGTTCATCCAGATGATGTATGAGATGCAGAGAATCTAGTATAAAAGGATAACATGATGAGATGAGATCAGTGGTAAAGGTTAAACATAATAAGGATTGTACGGGAGGCCACAGTGGGATGTGGTTTTTGCAGTCCCATGCTCGCCAGTACTAGGACCCGAGTTCTTGCCTTTGGAACCGAGACGAGCGTACAGCCACACAGGGCCTAGAAAACCTCACGACTAACTAACTTGCCTAGTAGATTCCGTGGGTCACATAGTTTGGGCGTTCCATTTGACATATGCATAGAAAACATTTTGAAAGATTTGGCGGGTGAAGGTGCATCATAACAGGTAGGTAAGCATGGCCGAGGTAGCTTGGGGTCGTCGGAGCCCCTGATAAACCAACATCGCCTCACATCTCTCTAGATCGGCTTCAGGACTTGACCTGTTATGGTGAAACCCTCCTTAGGGCGTGACGCATGGTCTCGGCGAAAGCAAGGTAAAGGTCATCTCTAACCACCCTCTGCCAGCTTCCAAGGAAGAGGGCTATTACTAGTGGCATTAAGAGAAGGTTAGTACGTGTTGGTAAAGTTGTACACCCCTGCAGGGTTAAATATTTTTGAAAAGCCATGTTCACGGTTATGAACCCTTGGTGACCGAATTCTAAGATCATATAGAACTATAACCTAATCGTAAAACTTGGAGGTTTCAACGTGTGATTAATGATGCTTCCTCACATGTACGAGGGGGTGATCCTAGTTAGGAGATGGTGATGACTTGGTGGATATCAAAAGTTGATCAATTCTTTGGAGATGTCACTCTCTTATCCCCTTTTAAAATATTCTCATTAGACGAGCTTCTTCCCACTCTTGTTTCATAAGCAAAGATGGCTTTATGCAAAATAACCCCACCCGCCCTAAGTCTTGCGGAATAAACCCTTTACTCGCCCTTGCTTTGTTGATGCTTTTGTAGCAGAGTAAGTATTCCCCTGAAGACAAGTTTGGTACGACACCGACACCTACGAGTAGCTTGGGGTTCCTAGCCGGCAGTCTAGAATCTATGGGCTGGGACGTCATCGTTATGCTTCAGGCCTCTTAGGACATTTGTTAAGTTTGCTATACTTAACAGAATAATTTATCTTCCGTTGTTTGATGTTTGTGATCAGTTACCTCTGCTTGTAATATTTTGGTTCTTTGCTCAGTTATCAGCTTGCTATAATAATTTTGTGTCGTAGGGTTACTGTTGTGTTACCGATTTCTCACGAGATATCCTCGAGCTCTAGGTTAAGCTTATATCAGGCTAAGATCTGGGATTTGTTTAACACTGATCCTGGGGGTGTCACAGTTGTTGGAATCAAAGAATTACTGACCACAGGAAAACCTTACTATTGGTCGATGTTGAGTCTAGTGTTTGTGAAAACTAATTTAAAGATGAAAAGTATTTGTGAAAACTCTAGTATGCTTCTTCTATTTCTTATCTGGTATCGCTCTAACTCTGGGTCATCTTAACTTGTGTTGACTTTGAAAAGTTATGATATCTCTACCGGTCTCTCAAAGCTCAGGTGCCCTCTTGGCATGTCGTTTCTCAACCAATTGACCTAGTGTTGAGTTCTCTAGAGTTGTGTGTGTTGTGAGATCTTTGTGTACCTTTTCTCCGTTTCAGTTAAGAGATTTTTTCCCATCATGATCCCTTTGTTTTATGGCACCTAAAATATTATATTGTAGGCATCACAGTGTTCTGTTCTAGTCTTCGAGGTTTTCTTTCGCCTCGTGTGCCTCCTTTTTATTTGTTTGGCTGCTTTAGAAGTCGTTTCTTATTTTGGAAGCTACCTCGTGATTTTTAATTTGTAGTGTATGCTGTGTCACTCAAGTAGTAGTTACTCTTTTCTCGGGTTTTAACCCTTGGACTTGAACCAAAGATCCCGGATTGTCCTGGATTTCAGTGTTGTGAATCTTGTACATGAAGCTGAACTTTAACCAAAGATCCATTTCATTGACCCCTATTGTTAATGTTCAAACATTACCTCAGGATGGCTGGTATTACCATTCTAGCCTACAAGTTTGTGGATATTGTCGCGATTGAACCTCGACAATTAAGGACTTCCCCTACCACTAGCTATGGTAGATGTTCTTTAATGGAACGAAATAGATCACGACAAGAGTACTCCTCGTGAGTCTCACTTCTATACTTGTGCCTCTCCGACACCTCCCTTCTATGCATTGGTTTTCAAAAGATTGATAATCTATGCATCCAAATCTCGGGATTCTATCCTAAGCATGTTCCTTTTCCCCTTGTTGTTTCCGACCATTGCCTACCAGTTAGTAGCCAAGTAGTATGTGCATTTGGTGTCTTCCGATGCAAGATACTCTTGTGGTCCATCATGCCAAACCATTTCGGGATGTTAGGAGAAACAAACTCCAGTACCTCGTCATATCTAGGACTAGGTCAAAGTGTTGTAATCCACAGATTAAGAGGCATTTATTAATTTCTATATGTTCTACCTTAAAGTATCACACCCTTCCATTCTAAGAGGTCGTTCTAAGTGACATGACCCTCTTAATGAAGTGATGCTCTTACGCATATTCACCCACCCTTCCTGTGAGTTGTTCATGCTCGTGAATGATGCATGTGCATAATAATGTGGTCATCTGAGATTCTTAGCAATTCCTAATGCTTTGAACCCTAAGGGTATTTGAGTAATTCATAGTGTGATTGGTTAATCCTATCACTAAGCAAAGGATGATTGTGCTACCAAGTCCGTTATTCTGGTACACTCTCCTCGGTCAAAGAGTTAGGCTTGTGCCGAATCTCTGAGACTGTGTCTTCTTGCCTCATAAAGCAAGTTTCCTCTCGAACTAAGTGACATAACGGTGGTTCGTGATATTCTAGGTGTCTACTAGAAGTATCACCATGTTGCCACATGACCGTGTTGTAAAGTTCTTGGGTAAGCAAGTTCTTTGAACTGCTCCTTCCTCCAAGGATCCATGATGGTTGAGCTTAAACAACAACTTGGAGAGTTGTAAGACAAAAGTCCTATCTGACTTAGTTCCACTCTAAAGGGGTGTCTAGTTTTGTTGTGCTGAAAAGAAAGATAGTATTTCCTTCATGGATATATTATCTTCCCCCGTATTTGATTTGATTTGGGTTATTGTCAAATCAAACTTAGTTTCAAGGGCTATCATTATGGTGTTTCTACTCGTGATGTTTCACTTGAGTACATCCTGATGTACTCTAGTCTGACCAATACTTTAGCCTTGTTCATACAACATATGAGTTCATCTTCCTAGAATATCTCAATAAGTTTGTTGTTGAACCCATCGACAATATCCTTATCTTCTCCATGCTATAGTAGATTCATATGGAACAGTTGGTATCAATGTTGGAAAACTTTTAAGAACCGTCTTTGTGTCATCTCGGAGTATGTGTTCTGGATGTTAGAAGCGATCTTCTCCAATTCACGTGCAAATGTTGAAATATGTCGTCGTGGATTTGAGTAGAGCTATCTTTGTTCCCTTAAGGACACATGTGTATTTTGTTGCAAGTACTTGATGTATGAGTA
This sequence comes from Avena sativa, assembly GCA_916181665.1. Classification (NCBI taxonomy): domain Eukaryota; kingdom Viridiplantae; phylum Streptophyta; class Magnoliopsida; order Poales; family Poaceae; genus Avena; species Avena sativa. The sequence continues at coordinate 418,130,964 of OV702289.1, read as the reverse complement.
GTATCCTCTAACAAGTTGTTAATACATGGGTCTAGCAATGTAGCTCAGTCTTCTAGAGCTTGACACTGTAATCCATACCTTGAGAATCTAGTGACTTTACCTTTGTGGTAAAAATTGCAAACTTTCCATTCGGACATGTTGAGTCTGAAGTATCATCTCACCTAACCAAATCTGAATCTCAAGCAGATATGATAGTTGCTATTCTACAAGGTTTTGACATAGGTCTATTTGTAAACCCGACAAGATTGATGTAATGGTTGACAAAACTAGTCGAAAGATCTATTGTCATATCCTCTTGAATCAGCAATAACAACCACTACTCATGAGGCACCTTCTATGATTTATTATAGGAGTTGTGCTTATGGTTCCCTTTGTATCGAAAGTCTAGCCTTTACTTGATGTCTGCTTTCTCAAACATCAAGGAGAACATTTAAAGTAGTTTTGCTAAATGTCTCTTGGTCGATCCTCCAGACCTTTTAAGTTGGCAAGTGTCTTGTTGTGCCAAGTAATTGAAGTTTGAGAATGAAGTTTGTTTTTCCTCGTGTCATCAAGAATCTTGTTACATATTCATCTTGGTGGTATAAAGTGATATCACGATCTTTGGCAAATATTTTGATAAACCTGGATGAATAAAGAGTTTCTTTCGACTCCTATAACATGTTCAAGAGTGACGATGATTTTGGTAATCAACGGTTTGTCTTATTACATGTTCCGTGTGACTCTTGTTACTGCTCGCCACAAAACAACCTTTCTGTCTTGGCCTTCCGTTGAACGAAAAAGTGACCCTTCTATTACAACAGTAGTTCAACAACTTCGTTATCCATATCTCTATAACCCAAAAATCTCTACTCAAGCCGTCTAGTAGAGTTCCATCTCTCGAAGTCTATAGTCATGTTATTTCTATTATAAGCTCTCCTTTTCAGAAGTTTCAATTCTTCTGAAGCTCCATGGTCTCAATCCTTATGAAGACCAGCTATCTATCACCTTGAAACCTTCTCCTCTTGTTCCCTACGTTACGTTGACATGTTTCGTGTCGTCATCTTAGAGTTTTTCCTGAACACTCCATCCATGAGTTGACCATGAAATACGCGATGTGTTGTTTAGTGTGTTTCACTCTTATCCTTAGAGTGACCCTGTTTTCCTTCTTCCTTCCTACCTCTAGAATCTCGGGTCGATATTCTCGTAAGGGGGATCGATCTATAACACCGCTAGTTATATTAATCACTAATTAGGGTTCAATGTGCATTGCATGAGCATCATTATTTTGCTAAGATAAAAATGCAAAACCCTAAACCCTAGCTATTTTCCCTCTCTCTCTAAAACTCATTCAAATGGTTTTGAATTTGAAAATTACCTAAGGTGTGGAGCCCAAATGGTGTAAAGGGCCCTACAATGTTCAAAAATAATTACAAACCTCTCTAGGATTTTCAAATAATTTAAAACAGAAAAGGTTTATGGAATTTGCAAAATAGAGGGGAAAAGAAAAAGAGGAAAAGAGTTTGGAGATAAAAACAGAGCCAGCAACCTTCACAGGCTGGCCCATAGCTGCCCTGAGCTAACTGCCGCCTAGCGCCTAGCCACTAGCCGACTTCAACCCAAGCCATCCCACACCTCCTTGATGTGCTCCTTCTTTCTTCTTCCTCGCGACAAACTGAAGTAGGCTGCGTGTCGCAGCAGATGCCGTCACCTCGCCATCATGCGCCGTGATACTCGCCACTACTTTGACGCCTATAAGACCCCTAGATGCCACCGAGAACCCTATCTGACCCCTAGTTCGCTACTTCTTCCTCCCTCTCTAGCTCTCGCGCATGCCAACCCTAACCCTAGGCCACAGGTGCCCCGCCGTCCCCGGCATCCCCTCTTCGTTCTGAGATCACCTTTGTGACCACTGTGCTTGCGTTGTTCTCCTCCTTCAAGCACACAAGCCGAAGATCTGTCAATCGACGGAATCGTGACCTCCCTCCCCGACTCCGTCCACCGTGTTCACCACCAATTTTGGTAGCACCCGACATTGCCCTGCCTCTGCGACCTATCCATGAGTGTCTAGGTGAGCCGGCGGTTCTCTAAAGCCTCTCCACCCTCTCTGTATCGCGCTCTCGTCATTGCTCCGTTGTCGCCACCATAGTAGGTAGCTCACGCTGATGCTCCAATGACCCAAATAGGGCGGCACCACCCGCAAATAGCTCCGCATAGTCGTCTGTGTCGAAATCGAGTAGTCCCGTAGTCCCGCTCGCTCTCCAGCGCCCACCCCATCGATGATCTAGGGCTGATCCCCGGTGGATGACGTCACGTCGACGACCTACCGGTGTTAGCGCGCAGGTCAGCCGTAGTCAAACCCGGGCTAGGTCCCACTCCGCCTAGGTGGACGCTGAGGTGGCCTTGGGCCCTTCTGTCAGCTGTGGTGGCCAGGGGTGTAGCCGGTGTAAAAAGTTTTTCCCATTTTTTCTATAATTTCATAATTGGTTAAATAATTTCAAAATTTGGTTTAAATCTTATAAAATCAATAACTAATTATCTATAAGTCAAGAAAATATGTATAATATATCAAAATGTTTAGAAAAAAGATCTACACTTTAGCATAAGAATGATGCATTGTTCAACAACTTATATTGCAAGTTTATTTAGAAGAACAATTGAACCCCCGCATGTGATTCCGAGGTTCATCCTGAATTAGGGTTTACACCCCTCGGACCCTATTTAAAGTGATCAAGCATGCCTTAGGGTTCTATTTCAATATAGTTTAACTTGCCATATCATCATCCTTGCTTGAGCATTGCATCGATGCCATGTGTTGATTGTTTTCCTTTCTTTTTGGTGTTTTGGTTCTTCCCGGTAGAATCCGATATCGAGATTGAGATCGAAGACCGAATTTAACACCATCGAATATCGACAAACAATACTTTACCAACTGTAATCAAGTCAAGCACAAGGCTTCCAAAGATCTATATCTGGGTATCAACAAACAAGGCAAGAATAACCCACCATTATACAATCCTATGGTTTCAAAAGCATTTCAATTCTTGCCATGATGCATACGATTCTACTGTGGTCTTTTATCGATAGATAGAGTATCCTATCTGTTGCATTACTCCCTTTGAACTTATATTACCTGATCCACTGCTCCTAGCATAATTAGGTTTGGCTTGTGTGCACTGCTAGAGCTTATATCTATATCTTTCTTAGCCATGCTTAGCTCTCAGTGTTGGTCATTCAGATGATGTATCATATGAAGTGAATCTAGTATGACAGTATAACATGATGAGATGATATCAGTGGTAAAGGTTAAACATGATAAGGCCTGTATGGGAGGCCACAGTGGGATGTGGTTTTTGCAGTCCCACGCTCGCCACTACTAGGACCCGAGTTCTTGCCTTTGGAACGGAGATGAGCATACAACCACACAGGGCCTAGAAAACCTCAGGAGTAACTAACTTTCCTAGTAGATTCCATGGGTCACATAGTTCAGGCATTCCATTCGACATATGCATATAAAACATTTTGAAATATTTGGCGGGTGAAGGTGCATCATAATAGGTAGGTAAGCATGGCTAGGGTTGCTTGGGGTCAACGGAGCCCCTAATAAACCAACCTTGCCTCACATATCTAGGGACCGACTTTGGGACTTGACCTATTATGGTGGAAGCCTCCTTAGGGTGTGACTCATTGTCTCGTCAAAATCAAGATAAAGGTCGTGTCTAACCACCCTCTAACGGCCTTCCAAGGAAGAGGGCTATTACTAGTCGCATTAAGAGAAGGTTAGTATGTGTGGGTAAAGTTGTACACCCCTGCAGGTTTAACTATTTTCAAAAATCCGTGTTCATGGTTATGAACGCTTGGTGACCGAATTCTAAGATTATGGAGAACTTTAACCTAATCGTAAAACTTGGAGGTTTCAACATGTGCTTAACGATGCTTCCTCATGAGTACCAGGGGGTGATCCTAGTTAGGAGATGGTGATGACTTGATGAATATCAAAAGATGATCAATTATTTGGAGATGTCGCTGTCTTATCCCCTTTTAAAATATTCTAATTAGACGATCTTCTTCCCCTCTTGTTTTATAAACAAAGATGGCTTTATGCAAAATAACCCCACCAGCCATAAGTCTTGCGGAGTACACCCTATACTCACCCTTCCTTTTTTGATACTTTTGTAGCAGAGTAAGTGTTCCTCTGTAGAAAAAGTTGTTACGCCATCGACACCTATGAGTAGCTTGGGGTTCCTGGCCGGCAGCCTAGAATCTATGGGCTGGGATGTCATCATTATGCTTCAGGCCTCTTAGGCCATTTGTTAAGTTTTCCGTACTTAATAGTATATTTTGCCTTCCGTTGTTTGATGTTTGTGGTCAGTGACCTCTGCTTGAAATATTTTCGTTCTTTGCTCAGTTATGAGCTTGTTGTAATAATTTTTGTGTTGCAGGTTACTATTGTGTTACCGATTTCTCACTGGATATCCTCGAGCTCTAGCTTAAGCTTATGTCAGGCTAAGGTCTACGATTTGTTTAACCCTGATCCCAGGGGTGTCACATTATAGATGTATTCCTTACTAGCACCAGGAGTAACACCTGGGTATTTGATACTGGTTCTGTTGCTCACATATGTAACTCTAAGCAGGAGCTATGGAGTAAGAGGCGCCTAGGAAAGGATGAGGTGACGATGTGTGTTGGCAATGGATCGAGATTCGACTCTGTTGGCACTCTACCTCTACGTCTTCCGTCGGGATTGATTTTGGTTTTGAATAAATGCTACTATGTACCCAGATTAAGTATGAATATTTTGAGTGGATCTTGCCTATTGCAAGATCGTTATTCATTTAAATCTGGAACAAGTGGTTGTTCTATTTATATGAATGATGTTTTCTAGGTTCATGCACTTGTGTGTAATGGTTTATTCTTTCTGGATCTTGATTGCAATACTCACATCCATAATGTTGATGCTAAATGTTGTAAGCATAATAATGATAATACCATGTATCTATGGCATTGCCACCTTGGTCATATTGGCATAAAGCGCATGAAGAAGCTCCGTTCTGATGGACTCTTGGAATATTTGGATTTTGAATCTCTTGATACGTGCGAGCCTTGCCTCATGGGCAAGATGACTAGGACACCCTTCTACAGCATGATGGGGCGGGCTGCAGACCTATTGGGAATCATACATACATATGTGTGTGGACCAATGAGCGTCTCAACATGCAATGGTTATCGTTATTTTGTTACCTTTACTGACGATTTGAGTAGATATGGATATATCTACTTAATGAAACACAAATCTGAAACCTTTGAAAAGTTCAAAGAATTTCAAAAGGAAGTAGAGAATCAACTTAACAAGAAAATCAAGCATGTTCGATCCGATCGGGGAGGCCCGTATTTGAGTTATGAGTTAGCATGCACTTGAAGGACTGTGGTATCATACCACAACTTACGCCAACCGGAACACCTCAGTGTAATAGTGTGTCAGAATGGCATAACCGTACTGTATTAGATAGTGTGTGGTCCATGATGTCTTTGACTAATTTGTCCGAATATGTGCTAGAAACCACCGCTTTTATTTTAAACAGGGCACCGTCCAAATCCGTGGAGACAACCCCATATGAGATATGGAGTGGCAAGAATCCAAAGTTGTCATTTATGAAAGTTTGGGGATGTGAGGCTTATGTCAAGAAACTGTAGCCTAACAAACTTGAACCCAAGGCAGAAAAGTGCTTCTTTGTAGGATACCCAAGGGAAACCGTTGGGTATAACTTCTACAACAAGGCCGAAGGCAAAACCATTGTCGCAAAGAACGACACCTTTCTTGAGAAAGAGTTTCTCGCTAAAGGAGTTAGTGGAAGGAAGATTGAGCTAGATGAGGTAGTTGATCCTTCTCTCCAAATACCAAGTAGTGCAACAGAAGCTGTTCTGGAACCACCCTCCAACAAGGAAGAAGAATCAAGAGATAATGATCAAAACAAGCACATCGAAGCTCCTGCAGTTTGCAAGTCTGCAAGAATACGTACCGTTCCTGACTAGTACAGTAGTCTTGTGATTACTATCATCTTGAATGATGAAGATAAACCTGCAAACTACAAAGAAGCAATGGAAAGTTCTGACTCTAAGAAATAGCTAGAAGCCATGAAATCCGAAATAAGATCCATGTACGAAAACCAAGTTTGGACCTTGGTAGATCTTCTGGAAGGCCACAAGGCCATGGAAAATAAATGGATCTTTAAGAAAAAGACAGATGCAGATGGTAATGTGACCATCCACAAATCTTGACTTGTCGCAAAAGGGTTTCGACAAATTCAAGGAGTTGACTACAATTAGACCTTCTCTCCCATAGCGATGCTTAAATCTGTCCGGATTCTACTAGCTATTGTTGCTCATTTCTATTGTGAAATATGGCAGATGGATGTCAAAACCGCATTCCTTAATGGACACATTGCAGAAGAATTGTATATGATGCAACCAGAAGGTTTTGTTGATCCTAAGGATGCTGGGAAAGTATGCAAACTTCAGTGATCCATTTATGGACTGAAGCAAGCATCTCGGAGTTGGAACCAACATTTTGATCAAGTGATCAGGAGTTTTGGATTTGTCCAAAATCAACAAGAGTTCTGTGTTTACAAGAAAGTGAGTGGGATCTTAGTGGTTTTCCTAGTAGTGTATGTCGATGACATATTACTTATGGGGAATAATGTGGAACTTATGGAAAGCGTAAAAGCATATATGAGTAGTTAGTTTTCCATGAAGGACTTAGGTGAAGCTGCATATATATTAGGCATCCTGATCTATAGATATAGGTCGAGACACCTAATTGCATTAGTCAGAGTACTTACATTGAGAATATTTTGAAATAGTTAAAAATGGAAGAGGCCAAAAGAGGTTTTGTGCCGGTAGTAAGAGGTAGCGCAATGAGTTTGACTCAATGTCTAGCAACAGATGTTGATAGAGAAAGGATGTCTAACATCCCATATGCCTCAGCCATAAGCTCTATCATGTATGATATGCTAAGTACTCGACGTGATGTGGCATTGGCTCTTAGTCTGACGAGCCAATTCCAAAGTAATCCAGGAGTGGATCATTAGATAGCGGTGAAAAATATCCTAACGTATCTAAAGAGAACAAAGGATATGTTCCTAGTCTATGGAGGTAATGACGAAGCTCTAAGCATAACTAGTTACGTGGATGCGACGTGGAATACGGATCCTGATGACTTGAAGTCTCAGACATGATGTCAGGCCCCCAAAATAATTCTCCAAGAATCCATGTTATGCATACACCACGATCCCATGATCAGTTTGTGATGGTACACAACCGACAAGTATCAAAGTAAACATCCATTACTTAAGCGGATACAAGTCATACCTCAATTGCCATTATGGTGACAAGAACATTATCAACCGAACTATATAAAAGCGTAGAGCCCGAGCCATGCCTTAACCTACAGGCAATTGTTTGGATACCTTTTTTAAAAGTTTTAGAAAATACTAGGATTGGGTCACCCTATTTTATCTCATGGTCATCAACTGACCGAACCTTCCATCTTCCGGGATCCTTCAGATCACCTCACCTTCCCTAGTGTCCTTTAGACCACTAGTGTTTCAAAACACTTTCTTTTTTGAAATACTTTTGAAAACAAAACCAGCACTGCTCTATAGTAGTTTGTCCAATGATACATTGCAAATGTATCTATAATTTTTGATGTTCCATGCTTGGTTTATCCACTTTCTTGTGTTTTGTTCCAACTTTGGAGTACTTTTCATATGATTTATTGGACTAACCTATTAACAAGAGCAACAGTGCCAGCTGCCTGTTTTCTGCTGTTTTTGGTTCCAGGAAAGTCAGAAAATGAATATTCTCGGAATTGGACGGGACAAAAGCCAAAGTGCCTATTTTCCGGAAGGGATCAAGTGCCAGAATACGATACGGAGAAGGGCCAGGGAGCCACCACACCACCTGGCCGCGCGGCCAGGCTTGGCCCACGCCAGGGGGTGGTGTGGCCGCTCCTGGCACCCCCTCGGCCTCTCCTTTCGCCTATATATTGCCCTCGGGATGTAAACCCTAAGTGCCCGATCAAAAATCCACGAAAGAGTCTGCAGCCGCCGTCATCTCCATACCTAGATCAGGAGGGATCTGAAGCTCTTCCCGGCACCCTGCCGGAGTGGGGAATTCACCCTGGAGGCCTTCTTCATCACCATGCAAGCCTCCGGTGTGATGCGTGAGTAGTTCATCCTTGGACTACGGATCCATGTAGTAGCTAGATGGCTAGTTATCCTCCTTTGTGCTATCATGTCTAGATCTTGTGAGCTCCGTTCATGATCAAGATCATCTATTTGTAATTCTACATGTTGTGTTTGTGGGGATCCGATGGATATTGAGATGCTATTTCAGATTGATTATTGATTCTATCATGTCTTTGTTATTTGTGATCTTGCATGCTTTCCGTTGTTAGTAGCTATCTTGGCCAAGTAGATGCTAGCAACTCCAAGAGTTAGTATTTATGCTCGATAGTGGGTTCATGCCTCTGGTAATCTGGGGAAGTGACATAAATCTCTAAGGTACTAGATGTGTTGTTGCTACTAGGGAGAAAACAACAATCCTTTGTTCATAGAACAATCGTATTGTTTACTTTACACGCAGTTCGTAAAGCAATAATCTGTTGCTTGCAACTTAATACTAGAGGGGGTTCGGATGATAACCTGAAGGTGGATTATTAGTCATAGATGCAGTTGGATGGCGGTCTGTGTATTATGTTGTATTGCCCAATCAAGTCTCAAAGGAGTCAAGATGATTAGTATATGCATGTATTGCTTTCTCGGTGTTTGTCAATTGCCCCGCTGTAATTTGTTCACCCAGCATGTTATCTATCTTAAGGAGAGCCACCTCTAGTGAACTATGGATCCCGGTCCTTTTCTTTACTTACAATCTACAATCTTTTACTGCTTTGTGTTTACTTTCTGCAAACTATTACTTCTTTCCATTCGATACGTTTAATCCTTTGTTTACCGCATAACATGGTGAGATTGACAACCTCATCGCAAGTTGGGGACAAAGTTTTGTGGTTGTGTTGTGCAGGTCTCCACGTTGCTGCCAAAGCTTAGCTAGTAACACCTTTGGGGTGTTTCCTTGCTCCTACTGGTTCGATTAAACCTTGGTTTCATAACTGAGGGAAACTTGCTGCTGTGCTCATCATACCTTCCTCTTGGGGTTCCCAATGAGCTCTACATCAACCACGAGCCATCAAGCATTTTTCTAGCGTCGTTGCCGGGGATTCAAGGACATCTTCACAAGGGGAGTCCCTCACAACCAATCTCTTTACTTTTTTGTTTTTGTTTTGCTTAGTTTTCTTTTTGCTTTGTTTGCTTATTTTGTTATTCAAAAACACAAAAAAAATTAGTTTTACTAGTTTGCTTTCTTTATCGAAAACAAAAGAAAATTATGTCTCCTTTAGTTGTCACCTCTTCCTTAGCTCACCATGTTGATCCCTACATTCACCTTGAAAGACCTTTCAATTGGTAGTGGTTCTATAATTGGAAAAGATAATATTGAAGAATTCTTTAATCATGTTAGCAAACATGAAGATACTGAGGATAGATCCCTTGTAGAACTTGCTCCAAATTATGAGATTGCTACAGCTTCTTTAATTCACATGTTAGAAGCTAGGTTTGTTAACCTCAACTCCTTAATGCAAGTAATGTTTCTTAAGCTTAAAGAAATTGAAGACCCTGAAAAGAGGGATTTTATTCTAGAAACTTTGTTTAAGGAGTTCTATGATGTTGCCAAGGAAGCTAGAAAAGTTTTTGAACGTTTCAATATGCTAGTCTCATGTGTAGATGTTGTTGGTACACGAGAAAAGAGGAACAAAACCGAACCTAATGGGGAGGAACCTAAGATACCGATACCCTTTAAACTAGTAGCAATACATGATGCCATAGAAAAGAATCTTGATTGGATTGTTCCTGCAAACCCTTTTGATGAGAATAGTGAACCCAAGAGCATTGAGAAAGGATCCTCTAGAACTTACTTGGATGATATACCTTGCCTTGTTGAAAATATTTCTGGTATTGATCTTAATGCTTCTTCATTTGAGAACACTTGATTCTTTCTTTGCTTCTTATGCCTAACTTAAAAGCGTTAAAGAAAAGTACTTATTGGGAGATAACCCAAAAGTTTTAGATAAGTCTTGGAAGTTATTACCTCTGTAATAACCTCTCATTATCCTTTTTATTTGCTTTTTGTGCCAAGAGTAACCTCTAATGAGAGTGAAGTAATGATTGGGAAAGTTGCTGTCCCGAAACAGATTTTTGTGCTTCACTGTAAAAATTCGTGAGAGAGATCTGTACGTCGGATTGAGCTGTAATTTTTTGTTCTTCTGCCCCAGGTTGTTATATAACTCTCGTTAGTTCAACACTTTTTGATTTGATCAACATAAGGTCTTCGAAAAAATTCGTTGTTACCTGCTGGTCTGTTTTGACAGATTTCTGCCATTTTCTGCATTTGCTTCTTGTGGGTTCCTTTTTGAGTTCTTTTGGGGAATTGAGCTTTTTGAGGAAAGTGCTATAGTATCTAGTATTCTAATGGAAGTTTATTTGGTGTTATAACTGAACCTTAAGACTTATTTATCTTAAGTGCACTAATGTTGCTAATAAGATTGTGTGAAGTTTTGTATGAAGGAAAAATTTCAGGTGTATGGAAGAATGAGTAATGAGATGAAGGATGGACTAAAGCTCAAGCTTGGGGATGCCATGCGTGTCACCCCAAGAAATATCCAAGAAGTACAAGCGTCAAAGCTTGGGGATGCCTAAGGCATCCCCTTCTTCATCAATAAAAAATCCATGTTTCTTCCAAACGCTTTATTGTTTCATGCACAGTTGTGTTGTTCTTAGAGCGTCTTCTTTTTCGTTTTCATTTTGGTTTTTAGTTTGCTTGGTTTTCTTAGTTTTCTGAACAAATTGGTTGGACCCCCTCTTTCATGCTTTGGTTTGCAAATGGTTTGGTTTGGTTTGGAAGAGTAGGAAAGTTCATACTTATGTGGTAAAAAGAGCTCGTTTTTGACTGTGGCCTATGCTTTGTCATGCCATGCTTGATATTGTTTTGGCTTTATGATTAGTATTATTTTCTGTGGCATGACTTGTTATAAACAATTGAGATTGCTTAATGTGCCTTGGATGAATCATGCATTGAGCATATTAAAGCATAGTATAGTGGTATTCTCCTTTGATGCTTTATTTGGGTTGACATGGCACATGCTCACACCATGTTTTGACTATCTCAAGTCACCATAGCCTTTATGATCCTTTAGTTTTCAACTTGTAGTATCACTTTATGCTTTGATCAATGATGTTTTGTCGCTCTGCATGATTATGGCCATTATTGCTCTCTTATTTTGTCGCTCCCAGTCTTTTGCTAGCCTCGACAACCAAGTATGAGTTCCACTCATGCATCCAACTCCCTAAACCAAGTTATTCCAAAGAGTCCACCATACCTACCTACTAGCTTATGCTATTCCAAGTATATTCATGCTTTTGTTTACCTTCCAAATTAAACTTGTTATGAGAAAACTAGTGATTAAAGCTCTCACGAACTTGACGGCACACTTTACTTTTTTGCCTCTAATAAACTTGAACCATTGGGTCCTTCTTTGTTGCGTATATACTTGCGCTGTATAAGTTGAAATTAGCAGAACCATGTACCATGGGGAACACTTTCAACATTGCACTTGTACTTTGTACCCCGTTGATATCATGTTCTTTTGCTTACGGATCCCAGCGGTGTGAAATAAAAGTGGAACTTGTAAGATCATGGAGTTTGTATGTGTGTTAGAGAAACACCTGGGCCGCTAGCCTAAGCCATGCCTAATCATGGTGGAAACTTGCAACATCACCATAATGAGCACTCTATGAAGCATCCTCAATAAAAACCTATGCAAATAGCAAATAAAAAGATCGCTGAGATGCTAATTGTCTGCTTGCCTTGTCATTTTGCTCCCGTATCATGTGCAAGGGGTACCCCGTTGGCGGTTCTTAATGATACACATATACTTACAATGACAAGAGCTTACTCGTGACTGAAGTTGAGTAGCATGAGGATCGGTCTTCGTAAGTAAGGGGCATGGGATTTCGGTTTATAACTTGTCAAGCATATCCTCTTAGTTGTGTCACTTTAACCATAATCACCTTCAAGATGCTTATGATAGGGGCAATGAGAGCTGAAAGCTACAAGTACCATAATTTTTGTAAGCTCTTTATGAGACTTGAATCCCTACTTCCTTTTACAAAAGGCCTTTCTTCCACCATTATATTGAGTCTGCACCTTCTATCTTTATGCACCTACTTTGAGAGCATAGTGGCCATTCTTAGTTCTATGTGCAATTTCCCAAGACTAGTTGATTGATGCATAACTTGTTATTGCTTGTTTTAAACTATTGTATCTACTCACTCTTATGAACTTTGAAGGTGTCCTATGCATTTATATTTGCTACTCTATTGAGGGAGAAGCTGAATACTATTATGCTATGTTTTCTTTATGTGAAACATACAAACGTCTTGCAAAGCATTGTTATTCATGAATCTTTTGTTTGTGCCTTTTCATGTTGCATCATAGTTTCTTTGCTTATTGCTAGAACCTTGTCTTTCATGTTATGATTGAAGTACTATGATCCCAGCTTTGAATGTTTTGCAAATACTTTGATCAAGTCTTTGATGGTGCATGTCACCTCAAAAATTATTCTTTCTTTTTATCACTTACCTACTCGAGGACGAGCAGGAGTTAAGCTTGGGGATGTTGATACATTGCAAATGTATCTATAATTTTTGATGTTCCATGCTTGGTTTTATCCACTTTCTTGTGTTTTGTTCCAACTTTGGAGTACTTTTCATATGATTTCTTGGACTAACCTATTAACAAGAGCCACAGTGCCAGCTGCCTGTTTTCTGCTGTTTTTGGTTCCAGGAAAGTTAGAAAATGAATATTCTCGGAATTGGACGGGAAAAAAGCCAAAGTGCCTATTTTTTTGGAAGGGATCAAGTGCCAGAATACGAGACGGAGAAGGGCCAGGGAGCCACCACACTACCTGGCCGCGCAGCCAGGCTTGGCCTGCGCCAGGGGTGGTGTGGCCGCTCCCGGCACCCCCTCGGCCTCTCCTTTCGCCTATAGATTGCCCTCGGGACGTAAACCCTAAGGTCCGATCAAAAATCCACGAAAGAGTCTGTAGCCGCCGTCATCTCCATCCCTAGATCGGGAGGGATCTGAAGCTCTTCCCGGCACCCTGCCGGAGAGGGGAATTTACCCTGGAGGCCTTCTTCATCACCATGCAAGCCTCCGGTGTGATGCGTGAGTAGTTCATCCTTGGACTACGGATCCATGTAGTAGCTAGATGGCTGGTTTCTCCTCCTCTGTGCTTTCATGTTTAGATCTTGTGAGCTCCGTTCATGATCAAGATCATCTATTTGTAATTCATACATGTTGTATTTGTGGGGATCCGATGGATATTGAGATGCTATTTCAGATTGATTATTGATTCTATCATGTCTTTGTTATTTGAGATCTTGCATGCTTTCCGTTGTTAATAGCAATCTTGGCCAAGTAGATGCTAGCAACTCCGAGAGTTTGTATTTATGCTCGATAGTGGGTTCATGCCTCTGGTAATCTAGGGAAGTGACAGAAATCTCTAAGGTACTAGATGTGTTGTTGCTACTAGGGAGAAAACAACGATCCTTTGTTCATAGAACAATTGTATTGTTTACCTTACACGCAGTTCGTAAATCAATAATCTGTTGCTTGCAACTTAATACTGGAGGGGGTTCGGATGATAACCTAAAGGTGGATTATTAGTCATAGATGCAGTTGGATGGAGGTCTATGTATAATGTTGTAATGCCCAATCAAGTCTCAAAGGAGTCAAGATAATTAGTATATGCATGTATTGCTTTCTCGGTGTTTGTCAATTGCCCCGCTGTAATTTGTTCACCCAGCATGTTATCTATCTTAAGGAGAGCCACCTCTAGTGAACTATGGATCCCGGTCCTTTTCTTTACATACAATCTACAATCTTTTACTGCTTTGTGTTTACTTTCTGCAAACTATTACTTCTTTCCATTCGATACGTTTAATCCTTTGTTTACCGCAAAACACGGTGAGATTGACAACCTCATCGCAAGTTGGGGACAAAGTTTTGTGGTTGTGTTGTGCAGGTCTCCATGTTGCTACTAGCACCGGTAGTGCTCCCTGCCAAAGCTCAGCTAGTAACACCTTTGGGGTGTTTCCATGCTCCTACTGGTTCGATTAAACCTTGGTTTCATAACTGAGGGAAACTTGCTGCTGTGCTCATTATACCTTCCTCTTGGGGTTCCCAACGAGCTCTACATCAACCACGAGCCATCATCCAACCATCCATAACCGAGGACATGGCTATTCGAATAGATTTTACACTCTGAAGAGGTTGTACACTTTACCCACACAATTAGATAATCCTTCGTGATGATACCACGACCCTCTACACCAAGTGTATGGGCATCCGGATAATCAAACATAACCTTTCATTTGTCGTCCCTAGTATAGGAACTTTCCCTATGGTCTTAGTTCCCCCCGGATGAGTACTAGACTTCCCAAGTCCTGAATCTCCCTACCTACCTTCCTGAATCTTTCCCCTTCCATACTCCCATAAATCGTATCATCCGTGGGAGCCCAATAGTTTTAGCCGACCTCGGTAGAGACAGTAGAACCCTACGGGTTTTGAACTAAGTCTTGGGTATTTATGATATAAATATGCAAAAAATATATCATCAGAGAGGTATTGAAATAACAAGGCCAACAAAAGTGGTTTCATGATTTTATCAATTTTCCTTAACTAGTTATGATTATTCTAGTGGAAATAACACTAGTTTAGGTTAATAAATCACCAGAAAAGATCTGTGACTCTAATAAATTTATGCCCAGAGATTTTTCATACATTTGAGTTTGTGATTTTTGAGAGTTGGATTCACTTCAAAATAATTACCGGAATACCCTTGGGAAATTGTCAAAGTGAGTTCTGTAAAGAATTTGTCTTTTTCACTATATTTATTATACAGAAGCATTTGATATGACACCAAAGTCACTAGGTAGGTACTTCATATACCTTTCTGTAGAAATTGGACTCATCATTTTAGGAGCTTCAAAACACCTGTAGTGATTTTCTTACGGAATTATCCCTAGACAGAGATATTTAAATCACCATAAATCAACAGAGACTCAATAAATAGTGAGCTCCTAGGGTTTGATAATAATTGATGTCCTACATTACAGAGAGTTGCAATTATGTCAATACACATCTTGTTTGGACCTATAGAAATATCTAAGGACAGAAAAGAGCTGATATTGTTAGACATAAACCATTGGACTTTTTGGGGAGGGGCCAAGGTGACATGCAAGGCATTACCAATACCTCACCATACTATGTGGTTTCACCCTTTTTGGATCTACCAAAATTCCCGAGAGGATTTATTTGGGTAAAGGACACATTTTGGTGTTTAATTTACTATATATAATATAGACATTATTTTGCTCCACCTTTTGTACTACATGTTGAATAAAACAGTCAAGTACATGCTAAAAATGTGGTCTAGCCATTTGCTTGTGTTTATCATTTTCATGAGGATTTAAACCTATTAGATGTTTAAATAGATCTAAGAAGAAGAATCATAAAAGAAGAGGGAATATGGGAAAAGGGCCGTATTCGGAGGGGACCTAGGTCATACGGTGCCGGCCGGCCCACCCGCTTCCCGGGTGCACGCGGGAGGTTCATTTAAACACCGGAGGGCGGGGCCCAGACGTCAGAAACACTGGAGGCCGAAGGGGTATCGAGGTACGGGCGGTTGTGGGATCAAGTTTGATCAGAGGGTCCAGAGTCGTCATCCTCTGCACGACACAGACACATGAGATGAAACCCTAGCCGCTCGGGGTTAGGGTGGAGAGGCTCACCAGGGGCTCGAGGCAGTCGGTGAAGGTGAGGAGGGGATATGGAACTCAGCAATGACCTCGTCGAGGGGCGAGAAGTGCGGGTTTGGTGCTGGGAGGAGGACCGATGCATCCCCGCCAGTGGAACAAGCGAGGGATTGGTGGGAGCGTCTCGAGCCACTACATGTCGGCATAGAGACAACCCTGAGGACCTAGGGAGGTATGGGGCTAGGGGGTATCCTTTGGTGATGCGGCTGGGGCTCAGATGCTCTCGGGTGGTCGGAGGGATGCTTCAACGGACATGCAAGACTGATGATGGCTCTGGCATTCATGTGGCAAAAAGGGAGGGTACGGGTGGTGGGTCAGAGAGAGGTGAGTTTCAGGGAGTTAGAGGACCGAGCAGAGGTGGAAAGAGACGACGGTGTGCATCACCTTTTTCCTGGCGGGCTGGGGGAGAGATCCCCTCTATCCTCGGTGCTGCAGATTGTAGGGCAGAGCTGGGCTCTAGGGTGGATCGAGGGAATATGTGGGAGAGGAAGGGAGGTGAAATGAGAGTGGTGTGAGGGCTACACTGGTCGCTGGCCTTATAACCCGAAGAGGAAAGGTGTATGGAGGACTATGTCCACGAGAGAACTTGGAGGGGGTACTAGCCAGGGATTGGGCAACTTGGGCAGTGCTGGGAGGGTTGTGGGGTCCTAGGGTCGAGCAGAGAGGGACAAGGCAAGGGCTGCAGCTGCTGGGCAAGATTTAAAGGACACGACATTGATATGTGGTGGGCTCTCTCTATCATACTTCTTCCAAGGGCTACTCACTCCGTTCCAAAATATAAGATGTTTTAGCTTTGTGAAGCAAATATATCTAGATGCCTTTTAGTGTATAATTTAGAGTGAATGTATACACTAAAAGAGTCTAGATACATTCACTTCATAAAGCTAAAACATCTTATATTTTGGAATGGAGGGAGTACAATACAAGGGTGTGAGGGGTGCTAAAGTGTTGCTACAGGGCAGCTCGACTAGAGGTGGGGGAAAGTGGTGCTGAAATGGTCAAGGTGGAGTTTTGCTGATCAAGCCTTTGATTAATTAGAAAGAGGGGTTCTTGTAGGCACGTGTTTGGGTTTAGGGTTTGGAACCTTGTAGGTTCTTAAGTAGATGGTAGTTGGGTAGAGGTTATGTTAGGAGAGAGCATGCTGGAGAGATGATGCAAGAGTTTTGGGAAGATTTGATGATTTTTACTCATTTTTGTATATTATCTCTTATTGTTTTGGTTTCACAAATCTTGCTCAACATATAATTAAACAAGAGTGAAGAAGGTGAGCATGATCTAGTAGGATGAGGAGGGTAGGGTATATCATTAGTAGGTTTTGGTAAGAATCAAAATAGAGAAGATTTGATTTTGAGGGGTTTTAGTGATTTTGGTTTATAATAATTTTAGTCCTACTTTGATAAGTTGTAGGGAATGACCCAAAGGTCCATTTGATTGAAGGAAGTTTGGGTTGAAGAGAGTGTTTGATACTCTGATGGATGGTGCAAGGATATTTTCCAAAGCATCATAGAGTAGGTCACAATGATCTGCCAAATTCGGAGGAAAATAAGGTTGCTAGAACATAATATTAAGTAGTCTTGAAAACCTTGTGGGTTTAATAAGTATAAAGATCAAATTGGAACAGGGAAGATATGAATAGGTAGACACTCATGAATATAACACACTCAATCAAGGAGTTTGTCAAGAGGAGATGGTATGAAAATGTAAGCATCTACCAAAGTAGGCTTGTTGACAAGATTTGCAGAAATAGTTAATTTATCTGCAAAACCATCAAGAACAAGTGGGTTAGAGGATGATTTTATCCTAGGAAGAGTGGGATTTGGAAGTTTTAGGATTCTCTACAAGATGTTTCAAGTGCATTTCCAAAAATTCACAAGGTCTGCAAAGGAGAGAGCCCCAAAGTAGTGATGTTGATAACAGTTTCAGACTTGGTCAAAATTTGGCAGATTTGGTGTTTTTGACTAGGTCACAAGAGGTGATGTTTTTGAGAGGATGCATGGGTCCAAACTTATCACCAAGTGGGTGATATTTAGGTATGGGTTAATTAGATATGATTCATGGATTGATTTGGTCCTTTTGACTATAAAGGCTAGAGAAGGGAAGTGATTCAAAAAGGAGTTTGTTAAGGAAAGCACAAGGTCACTTGAGTGATTTAAGGACCAAGGCAAACTTGGGGAAGTTGGTGTATGGATCCATTGAGCAAGGGAGAGTATAGGAGATGGTGGGTTACATCCAAGGATGATGGTAGAGGTGGCACTAGGCCCGAGATCTAGAGTTAGGGGTTTTTAAGTAGTTTATCAGATGTGATCCTGATAACCAGGAGAGGGTTTATCTTTCTGCCCTTCTATGTTGATTCATGCTTATAGGTTTATAGGTTGCATTTCTTGAGTAGTTTTTGTTGCTAAAGGATAATGTTTTGGGTAACCCAGCTCTAGTTCCTAGTTAAACAAGGAAAAAAGCAGATCAAGGCAATTCATCTAATAAGCATCTTAATTCTACTACTAAAGGTACCTTCAAGCTTAGCCTGAGGTAAACATGGGTATTTTGAAGTGGTTGTGCTTTGAAGTAAGGTAAGAGTACTTGGTACTTCTACCAAGATTGGAATTGAAGGGTTTATAAGAAGTTTTGGAAAGCTAGAGGTAAGATTATTTGGAAGTTCTGTATTGAAAATATAAGGAGATTATATTATATAACTCTCCATAGTTTCGTAAATAGATGCTACTAAAATACTTGTTGTATCAAAGGAATCTTGGCTTTAGTTTTGAAATGCCAAAACATTTGAGAATAGGCAAAATAAGCCAAGACACTTCTTTTATTAAATAGTTTTTGTTAACTGATGTTGAGGTAAGGAGTACTACTTCTATTGCACAATCAAATGCATAAGTACAAGCAGACAAGCAAACATGGCATCATCAAGCAAGAAAAAGTATTTGTCCCCCTGATTTTTGCATTCTGGACAACTAAGCAAGGTTACTAAAATTGGGATGTTACACGGGATATGTGTTTTTGGTGAATGGTGGGGCGGGAAGATGGAAGAGAAGGAAGCAACCAGTAGTAGCACAATCTACAACGGAGTCAAAATACATCACAACTGCTGAAGCGACGAATTAAGCTGTTTGGCTAAGGAATTTCGTCATTGAACTGGGAGTTATTCCAAGCGCGCATGACCCCGTGATGATCTATTGTGACAACACGGGGGCCATTGCAAACGCAAAGGAGCCAAGAACTCATTCCACGACCAAACATATCAAGGCACGTTTTCATGCCATCCGTCAAAACATTGATGAAGGAGAAATCAAGATTTGCAAAGTACACACGGATCTGAATGTTGCAGATCCTTTGACTAAACGTCTTCTACAAGATCAGCATGAGCAACACCGGGATGCCATCGGTGTTAGGCTCTTGCCTATTGTAAACTAGATTAATTTTTACTCTAGTGCAAGTGGGAGACTGAAGGAGATATGCCCTAAAGGCAAATAATAAAGTGTATTGTTTGATATATATATCTTGTATGTTCATAATATGTTTCATACCGTTCTATAAATTTGTAAATATGAAACGTTGATACACGTGTGGTATGTAAACAAATCTTGTCTCTAGTTACCTCTAGCGACCTAGCTCATTGGTCATGAGGATGATCTAGGGCTTCAAGATCATGGGCATTTATGCCAATTTACAATGAGGTCATATCATTGGTTGAATGATGTGATAGACAAACACCCAATAGTTATATCATAATGAGATCTAGTTACAAAGTTCACCATTAATGATAAACAATGGAAACCTCGCAACCTGATCCTTGGATTGTGAGATAATGCAAATCACCATTCTGGAGGGAGCTTAGATGGTATCAAGTATCAAGCCGTAAAAGGGTGATAAAAAGGTGCCACTTAGGTTTACCAAAGGGACACGTAGAGGAGTACATATCAAGACCAGGATTTGTCAAATCCATGTAACAGATAGATATGCGTGGCCATCTCGGTGACGTTGCATTAACGAATCTTGCAAGCGTGTGACTGGGTCACAGAATGCAATGACATGGGAACAAGTAAATGAGTTCATCGGTAATGAGATTGAACAAAGGGATGGAGATGCCGAAGATCAAATCTCTCGTGAACTAGGTATTAAGTGGCCAAGGGAATGGGAAATGACATTAATAGTTTAAGCGATAAGGTTAGTGAAATGCACGGGGGTCATCATGGGAATCCAGGTCCCGCTGATGATCATTGATAGGAGAGAGGTCTCGATCATGTATGGAGTGTTTCCGAACCCGAAGGGTGACACTCTTAAGGGTGGGGACGCACGTGGATCGATATGTCACCGTAGGAGAATTGAGAGAGAGAAACCAGAATAGTTCCGTGTAATACCCGATGTTGATCGGAGGAGTCCGGAAGGAGTTCCGAAGTGAAGGAATATAATAATATATGTATTTTATATTAATTGGTTGAATTAATATTAAAATATAAATTTTATTTTATAGGTAGCCCTTTGCTAATGGGCCTCACCCAGAGGGGAGGCCCAAAGGGGCAAGGCTCCTAGGGAGGAGGGCTAGTCGGCCAGGCCCTAGTTGGCTCCCTAGTGGGGCCCACCTAGGCCGACGGCTCCTCCTTAGTGGCTGGCGGCTGTGGGAATAGTCCCACCCCGCATGCCCCTTTGTTGGATACCTAGTACGGGGGTACCCCCGATCCGTCCATGTTTGGCTTACACGGTAGGATTCCGGCACTCCTCGCGAGGGAAGCAATGCTTTCCTCTCGAGGGGATTCTTGCCACACCCTCCTGAAGGCTTCTAGAGGGGAAATCCGCCCAGGATATCCTCAACAAGAGGGCCCAGATCAACGACACCTTGCGAGGGGTGTGGATGCACCCATCAAAGGAAGACGACAAGAACAATGATGGCATTGGATGCCTCTGTGGTGCGGTCCCGAATTCAGGGCCTTGGTCAAAAGTGAGACAGACATGGTCCTGACCAGCTGGATGGATGGCCTCGGCGGGAGAAGGTAAGTTCTTAGCCATGTTGGTGCAAGAAGGAAAGCGAGCAGCGCCGGATGAAGACAAGTGACGCTAAAGGGAGGACACTTTACGGGTGGATGGAGAAGCTCCAAGCGCCCAAGACTTAGTCCACCAAAAAGCAGTCCTGTAGACCGGGACCTCAAGGAGCGGCACTGTGGTGAACCTTGCCACCGATGGACCGAGGGAAGAGGCCCGATGCTGCCCTATATAAGGATCCCTTCTCCTAACTTAGAGGGGTTCGGTCCTTGAGATCTAAAAACCCTAGACTTTCGTCCTGCATTGTACCCTTGCGAAGCATGTGAGCAATATAATAAAGAAGGAGTATGGGCTTTACCTCCTCACGAGGGTCCCGAACCTGGGTAAAAAAACCGGTGTCACCTCTCTGTCATGTGCTTGTTCCACCACCGCAGCCATCGCCGAGCTTCCTCAGAACCGCATGTTCAGCCCCTCTAGAACCAAGGGATCATTAGACCCTAGTGTCCCTCGTGGGACAAATCTCCAACATTTGGCGCGGCAAGTAGGGGGCTGAGGCGCGCTTTCAAGACCCTCCGTACGGTTTGCGCCATGGCGATGAGCCCTTGCGCAGAGGCCGACCTGGGGAGCACTCCATCCAGCGTAGCATCCGGGATCGTCACCTACATCGTAGGAGGCTCCTAGGCTCCCGCCTTCGGGCAACCCTTCAAGCAGTTCTTTCGTGAACTGGCGGCGACAAGGCCTAGCGCTACCTGTAGGGGTTCGTAGCATGGAAAACAAAAATTTTCTAACGCATACAAACAAACAAGCCAAGATCTATCTACTAGATTGTAGCAACGAGTCGATGGAATAACTCACCCTCGAAGATTCCAAAGTGTTTAACGAGAGCAGATTCTCGTGGGTGATGTAGTCGTACTCTTTCCGATCTCAAGATCGCGTAGACGATCCTTCCGGCGCCACGTTCCAGCAGCGCTCCCGCAGTCGGTCACACGTTCGGTACTCGACGAAGACCTTCCTCTCCCTTGTTCCAGCAGGCAGCGGAGGTTGTAGCACTCTCCTCGCGATTCCGGCAGCACAACGGCGTAGTACCGGAAGTAGAGGGGAGATCCCGCAGGGCTTCGCCTTAAGCCGGTGCGAGTATGGTGGAGCTTATGAGAGAGGCTATTAGTGGTCTAGTAATTAGACACACCAATTAGAAGGCTCTAAACCAATTAGAAGGCTCTAAACCGAAATAGCTCTAAACCGGGGTTTAGGTCTAGGGTTTAGTTTAGAGGATAGGAACTTGTGTGTCCTAGGAGGGGAGCCCTGCCCCTCCTTATATAGGTGGGAGGGGGCTGGCGCGCCAGGGGGAGGGAGTGGAGTCCCTCCCCAACTCGGCATTGGAGTTGGCCGCCGGTTGGAGGAGGTCTCCCTCTCCAACTCGGTTTCCCTCTTTTCCTCCTCTTTCCACTTTCCAAAAACTTGCCGTTTGACTTTCAAACTAGCCGTTTGACTTTTCAATTTAGGATTTAAATAAACCCTTTATTTTGGACAGCGAGAACACTTAGTACATGATGCAATCATTCCAACATGCAATGACACATTCATGTACCCTTCCCCTTCCGGAGCTCCGGACATTCCGGAACCTTCTAGAACATTCCCGATGAAAACACCGGAACCATTCCCCAACTCCGAAACGGGACTTTCCTTATATGAATCTTATTCTCCGGACCATTCCGGATCACCTCGTGATATCCCGGATCCCATCCGAGACTCCGAACAACATTCGGTCTCTTTCTCATAATACCATAACTACTCAAACAACGTCGAATCCTTAAGTGTGTCTCCCTACGGTTCGTGAATTATGCGGACATGATCGAGACACTTCTCCGAACAATAACCAATAGAGGAATCTGGAAATTCATATGGCTCCCACATATTTCTACGATTACTTTGCGATCGAATGAACCACTTACATACGATACCAATTTCCCTTTGTCTCACGATATGTTACTTATCCGAGGTTATGATCGTCGGTATCTCTGCATACCTAGTTCAACCTCGTTACTGATAAGTACTCTTTTCTCGTTCCCGTGATATGTGATCCCTTGTGACCAAGTCACATGCTTGCAAGCTAATTGGATGACATTCCACCGAGAGGGCCCAGAGTATATCTATCCGTCATATGGATGGACAAATCCCACTCTTGATCCATGTGTTTCAACCAATACTTTCCGAACACTCAATGCCACTTTTATAGCCACCCTGTTACGGTGTGGTGTTTGATGACATCAAAGCATCCATCCAGCAAAGGTGATATGCATGATCTCATGGTCGAAGGAATTAGGTTACTATGTATCAGAAAGCATATAGCAATTGAACTATTGAAATGTCTTGATCTTTATGCTACGCTTATCTATAGGAGTATGTCCACCATATCATTCTCCTAATGATATGATCTTGTTGTTGATAACATCTCAATGTTCATGATATGGAAACCACAATCATTAATCAACCAACAAGCTAGTGAAGTATAGAGGCTATACTAGGGACTTTAAATTAAGTTTACAAATCACACAAGTATTAATGGTTTCCTTGTTAATACTATTATAGCATGAATGTAAACATTTATCATAAGTGTGAAGATATGATAATAACCACTTTATTATTGCCTCTTGGGCATATCTCCAACAGTCTCCCACTTGCACTAGAGTCAATAATCTAGTTTCGAACCTTTGTGTATTCAACACCTATGGCTTTCCGGTGTTGTATGTACATGATTGCTAGTGGTCAACTGATCTCCGGATCTGACACTTCCAGGTCCGTGTGTAATTGCATGTCTTTGCGTCTCTACGCATCACTCATTCTCTAATGAGATGGCTTTGTATAAATTTGGTCTTTCGGTGTGACCTTTAGTTCTTTAGGGTTAAAACATGTTGACAATATTGTCGTACAATATATCTTCATAGTATTATCCCGCTGTGAACTACACCTAGTTTGATAACAAACTACTTGACACAAATGCCCTCTTTTGCTGCTATAATAGCAGTCATATACTTAGCCTTTTGTTGTAGTATCTGTCACAATGTCTTAACTTTGGAAATCATCCAAATCCATTATGGAACTCACTTTCCATTATATTGTGCCACCCTTAGTTTAGATTGAGATAAACTTAATCTGTACTTTGTGACAAAGCTAGTATCAATGTAGTACTTTTACAATGAACTAACCATCTATTTGTCACTTCTACAAATAATATACTCTTAGTTCTTCCAAAAGATCATAAGAATATCCTTACTATTGTCCAATGATCATCTTACGAATCATTCTGGTATATGCTCACAACATTTAGAGCATAGGACATATCTGGATTTGTACATATCACAGTATGATTGATATAAATACTCTTTGTGATTTCATACATCAAGTATCAATCTATACTTGATTATTTGTTTCACTTTACCAAATGTCAATACACTTGAATATATCATCAACATTGAACTTATTCAATCCTTTCTGTGCAACAAGAACCTTTCTTGTAGTTCCTATATTGAACTCATTCAATATCTTGTCTATGTACTTCTGGCACAACCATATTAGCGTCTATTGATGCCAAAATACTTGGGTTTTGCCTAAGTCTTTCATCGGGATGAAATTCTTAATATGTGTTAATAAAAGATACATTATTTCCAATCAACAATATGTCTTCCACATAATGTATTAGAAACATGTCTTAGCGCTCCCACTTAATTTCTTGCAAATGCAAGCATCTTCATTGTCTCTGATGAAATTAAACCCTTTTAACAGTTTCATCATAGTGAAGATTCCAACTCCGCTATGCTCACTCTAACCATTGAAGTTTGCATATGCTTTTAGCATCCTTTGAATTGACAAAACCCTATGGACCGTGTTTATGCACATGTCCTAGGTAACGATTCTATTAGAAGAACTTGTTTTGTTTATTCAACTACCATATAACAAATTATATGTAGTGGTTGCTTTCATTAATCCGTCTAGACTAAATATCACTATGATAGATCAAATCTTGTCATATACAACCTTTGAACATTGTTGTGAACTCTTTCCCAACATGTCGACTATTTCATAGATGTGAAACATCCATGTCTACTTCTTTATAGATCCAGACACAACTATAAGGTCTTACACCTTTCTCGAGGGTCCTTCAAGTTCAAAACTTGATTTCTCGTGTATGGAACTATCACGGATTTTATGGCTTCAAGCCATTTTACGGAGTCAGGGCCCATCATCGCTTCTCTGCATGTAGTCGGTTCATTATTCTCAAATAATGATTCAACCCTCAAATATTGGTATTTGATTGTTCATCCGACCTACTTGTTTCAATAGGAACTTGGATCTCCGTGACCACAACCTTTGAGGTACGTGAACCATGAGCATTGTTGCTGCCTCCGAAACACTTTTCGGCGCTGCGCAACTCTGCACATATAGCTAAGGTTCTTTTAACCTTATCAAAGTTTCTATTGTCCTCCCACTTAACTTTTCACGAAAAATTCCTTCTCAAAGAAACTTGACGTTTTAAGTGACAAACACTTTTGTCTCCGGTGTTTATGGAGGAATACTTAACAGTAATACAAGGACAATTTTATCCGACTTTGGTTGCAAACATCTTTCTTATGCATAGCATACCAATGTTTAAGAAAGGACTACTTGGGTTTTATCCCAAACCATAACCTTATATGGTGTCATTTCAGCGGATTATGATGGAGCTCTTTTAGTGGAAAACGGTAGTCTCTAAAGCTTTTAATCTTTAAAATATAATAGCAGTTTTATGAATTATACCTTCGATCTTACCATGTCAAACAAGGTTCAATTACATATCTCGAACGCTCCATACTCTTATGGTGTTTTGGAAAAATGCAAATCCACGGAACGATTCCTTAAATCTTAGGTATTATGCTAAACTTGTAACTCAAATATCTTCCTTTATGATCTTATCATAAACTATTTATATTCTTGTTACAATGATCTTGCACTTCATCTTGAAAGTCTTTGAACTTTTCAAGTGTTTCATACTTTATCCTTATTAAGTAAATATTCATATATTCACTCAAATTTTTGGAGAAAGCATATGAAGTTGAAATCCATCGCTCTTGACTACACATAACGGACTTCGTACAACAATATGTACAAGTTCCAATAAGCTAGTCATTCGTTCCCTTTTGGCCTATGAACGAAGTTTTAATTATCTCTAGGAAAGTTTCACAAGCGTCATTTGATCAAAAATCAGAAGACTCCAAAATTCCATCCACATGGAGTTTCTTCATGTTATCTTTCCAATATAATTCAAACAGCGATGTCACTTCCTAAGTGATCTTTCAATCAATTTGTCTTTCGACATTTTAGCACTAGTTTTATGGATGTGATTTCTCCAACGAGATTTGTGAATCATCCATCTTTTATGGATTACGGCAATTATTTGAACAACCCTTTTGTTCTCATAATACCTGATAAAACAAATCTTTGAAGGCAAGCTTTGATGTTTAACGAGCAACACAATAACCCTTTATTTGTTCTCGATGAACATCATCACATATTCTTTTGCTAGTTACTTAGGCCATTGTAGTTCATGAATTGTGTTGTTTCGTATGACGATTCACACCAACAAATTCAGTATCAAATACTTGAGAACCACATTGTTTAATAAGCAAAGAATATAGCCATAACATGTATATCATCTATATACTTAAACTGAACAATTCTAGTCTTTTCTTTTCTGCCATATATTTATGAGATTCTCTTTCAATATTTCCTTTTCTATTTGAAAGAATCTATCAATATCAATAGTGGAGTCATACATATGACATATAGTCCAAAGCGTGTATAGTTAAATACCAATGTCTTTGGACTTGCACTTTGAAGTAGATCACCATCATCAAATGTTTGGTGTTCTTTCAAATTCCTTTCATTAGTAATCTCTTGGTGTAGTAAACATTTTACCTACATCAAATATTCACCCTTATCATGGTATCGTCCATGATCAAGCTACTTTTAGCTTATAACGATGAATTATGAGTATAATGTTGCTATCCAAAACCTTTTGGAGGATTAGGACAACAAGTGTCTCCAACCTTTTTGCAAATTCTCATCAAATATGAGAACATGACTTTTGCCATATTATACTCTATCATGTTGCAACCAAAACTTCGTTTCAGATATCACAATATCTTCCACACATCATGGTTTCTGAAACAACTCTTTCAGATCCTAGATAACCTTGATATTAAGGGAATCCTTTGAATATCAAGAATCAAGGATACAAACATGATACTTATATACTAACACTTGGAATTGTTACTCTTGATTTAATACTAATTATTAAACTTCATGGAGTAACCGGAACTTACTGAAAGTTTGCAATAGGACTTTTAAACTTTAGATTAACACTAAAAACAATACGATACCAGTTCGTAAAGTATCTAACCAGAATTCTATAGTTCTATCATCTCAATTATAACTAAGCGCAAGGTGGTAAACGGATGCCAATGACTACAACAACTATGCAAATTCACTTTGATTTAGTTTATGATAAATTGAGTTCTAATTAATAATTAAATTAATCTAGGTGAACTCCCACTCAAAACAATATCCCTCACTTTGTTTTAGTGATCACACGAACCAAATCCACCACATCAAAACCGATCATCACGTGAGTTGATGTAGCTTCAATGGCGAACAATCAACATGTTCATCATATCTACTATATGACTCATGCTCTGCCTTTCGGCAATCCGTGTTCCTGAGGCCATGTCTGTACATGCTAGGCTCGTCAAGATCAAACCTTAGCTACCGCATAAGCAAATCTGGCTTGCTTACGTTGTATTCACCCGCGGAATCAAAGACACCCGATCATCACGTGGTGCTTCGAAGCAGCAAGCTTTGGCAACAGTGCATACTAAGGGTGAACACTTTAGAACTTGAAATTTATGTGCATGAGGGATCATCTTATAATGCTACCGTCGTCTACAAAGCAATACAAGATGCATAAAGGATTAACATCACATGCAATTCATAATATGTGATATGATATGGCCTTTCTTCTTTGTGCTTCTGATCTCCATCTTCAAGCACGAACATGATCTCCATCATCACCGGCATAGCATCAAGGTCAATGATGCTTCTACATGGTTGTCGTCCACCAGCTTCAACTATTACAACTATTTTGAATAGACACGCAGGTCTTAACAAAAATTAAAGACAACCATATGGCTCCTGCCGGTTGTCAACTTACAATAAGGAACATTGCATACATCAAATATAATCACAATCATGGCCATATCACATCACTGCACACCCTGCAAAACAAAGTTAGACGCTTCTACTTTCTTTGCATATTTTACGTGGTTTGGGGCTTTCAATAAGTGTCGTTCTAACTTACGAACAAGAACCACAACATTGATACTAGCATTGTTGATTACCCGTTGTAAATTGGATCTTAACTATGCTAGGAGAAACAGGCACCCGCAAAGCCACTTATGCAATACAAGTTGCATGTCAAACGTGGAGCAAGTCTCATGAACGATGTCATGTAAGGTTAGCCCGGGCCGCTTCATCCCAACATACCGCAAGATGCAAAGTACACAAAAAGCAATCTACAATAAAAGCATCAACGCCCACAATGACCATTGTGTTCTACTCGTGCAACAGATCTACATATAGACACGGCTCTGATACCACTGTAGGGGTTCGTAGCATGGAAAACAAAAATTTTCTAACGCATACAAACAAACAAGCCAAGATCTATCTACTAGATTGTAGCAACGAGTCGATGGAATAACTCACCCTCGAAGATTCCAAAGTGTTTAACGAGAGCAGATTCTCGTGGGTGATGTAGTCGTACTCTTTCCGATCTCAAGATCGCGTAGACGATCCTTCCGGCGCCACGTTCCAGCAGCGCTCCCGCAGTCGGTCACACGTTCGGTACTCGACGAAGACCTTCCTCTCCCTTGTTCCAGCAGGCAGCGGAGGTTGTAGCACTCTCCTCGCGATTCCGGCAGCACAACGGCGTAGTACCGGAAGTAGAGGGGAGATCCCGCAGGGCTTCGCCTTAAGCCGGTGCGAGTATGGTGGAGCTTATGAGAGAGGCTATTAGTGGTCTAGTAATTAGACACACCAATTAGAAGGCTCTAAACCAATTAGAAGGCTCTAAACCGAAATAGCTCTAAACCGGGGTTTAGGTCTAGGGTTTAGTTTAGAGGATAGGAACTTGTGTGTCCTAGGAGGGGAGCCCTGCCCCTCCTTATATAGGTGGGAGGGGGCTGGCGCGCCAGGGGGAGGGAGTGGAGTCCCTCCCCAACTCGGCATTGGAGTTGGCCGCCGGTTGGAGGAGGTCTCCCTCTCCAACTCGGTTTCCCTCTTTTCCTCCTCTTTCCACTTTCCAAAAACTTGCCGTTTGACTTTCAAACTAGCCGTTTGACTTTTCAATTTAGGATTTAAATAAACCCTTTATTTTGGACAGCGAGAACACTTAGTACATGATGCAATCATTCCAACATGCAATGACACATTCATGTACCCTTCCCCTTCCGGAGCTCCGGACATTCCGGAACCTTCTAGAACATTCCCGATGAAAACACCGGAACCATTCCCCAACTCCGAAACGGGACTTTCCTTATATGAATCTTATTCTCCGGACCATTCCGGATCACCTCGTGATATCCCGGATCCCATCCGAGACTCCGAACAACATTCGGTCTCTTTCTCATAATACCATAACTACTCAAACAACGTCGAATCCTTAAGTGTGTCTCCCTACGGTTCGTGAATTATGCGGACATGATCGAGACACTTCTCCGAACAATAACCAATAGAGGAATCTGGAAATTCATATGGCTCCCACATATTTCTACGATTACTTTGCGATCGAATGAACCACTTACATACGATACCAATTTCCCTTTGTCTCACGATATGTTACTTATCCGAGGTTATGATCGTCGGTATCTCTGCATACCTAGTTCAACCTCGTTACTGATAAGTACTCTTTTCTCGTTCCCGTGATATGTGATCCCTTGTGACCAAGTCACATGCTTGCAAGCTAATTGGATGACATTCCACCGAGAGGGCCCAGAGTATATCTATCCGTCATATGGATGGACAAATCCCACTCTTGATCCATGTGTTTCAACCAATACTTTCCGAACACTCAATGCCACTTTTATAGCCACCCTGTTACGGTGTGGTGTTTGATGACATCAAAGCATCCATCCAGCAAAGGTGATATGCATGATCTCATGGTCGAAGGAATTAGGTTACTATGTATCAGAAAGCATATAGCAATTGAACTATTGAAATGTCTTGATCTTTATGCTACGCTTATCTATAGGAGTATGTCCACCATATCATTCTCCTAATGATATGATCTTGTTGTTGATAACATCTCAATGTTCATGATATGGAAACCACAATCATTAATCAACCAACAAGCTAGTGAAGTATAGAGGCTATACTAGGGACTTTAAATTAAGTTTACAAATCACACAAGTATTAATGGTTTCCTTGTTAATACTATTATAGCATGAATGTAAACATTTATCATAAGTGTGAAGATATGATAATAACCACTTTATTATTGCCTCTTGGGCATATCTCCAACACTACCATCGCCCCTCTCTGGTTGTCGCAGGAGCCAGTCTCCTTCGGTGTCGCGGATCACCCTAGCTCCACCCTCCTGGTAGGCGTCGTGCCCATGGTCTGCACCCCCACCATCGGCGGGGTCGTGGTGTTCAAGACCCTCATCGATGGTTGGGTGGGCCTGAATGTGCTCTTAGAGGGAGCATTCAGGCAGTTGCATGTGCCCGTCACATGCTTCCACCCTGCCTTGCCGTTCGTGTGGGCCACCCCAGGCACCACCGTGCCCCTCGGCTGGATCCAACTCCCTGTTACCTTTGGGACGAGCGACAACTACACATGGAGCTCATCAACTTCTATGTCACCCGGATCTGCTTTCCCTACAATTCCATCCTAGGCTACCCGGTGTTGGCGAAGTTCACGGCGGTCACTCACAACTCCTACAACCTGGTTAAGATGCCAGGTGGCACTGGTACCACCATCACAGTGCACTGCGATGAGGTCGAAGCCGTACGCTCCCTCAAGCAGGCCTACAAAGGGGTGGCAACCGCCCGCCCAGAGGTCACGACTGACTCCGATAGCAACGGGTTTTCCCAGGCTGCCAAGGCCTCGGGGTCTAGCGGCAAGGTGCCGACGGCATCCCCCGATAAGGATGTTGTGTGTACCACCGACATCGCTGGTAGGAAAACCTGACTTTCTCCCAGGAGCGGGCCAAGACCAAGAAGGTCCCTCTCGACCCGGTGGTGCCGAGGGCTATAATCACCATCGGTGCTCGCCTCTCGGTCGAGAGGGAGGAGTCTCTCGTCGCCTTCCTATAGGCTAACGCGGACAGGTTTGCCTAGACCCCGTCAGACATGACGGGGGTGCCTCGAGAGGTGATTGAGCATCAGCTGGCCATTTGTCCCACGACACGTGTAACATCCCAGCATTAGAGCTAGAAATAAGCTGAGATGAGGTGTGTGCATTGCATTCATGCATAGAAAATCTGGATAATTTTCGCGCTTTTAAATAAAACTTGTCAAAGTGATTGAAGCTTCTCTTAACTTGATGGAACTGAAGTAGATCATCTAGTTGATTGCGATAAGTTTCAATATGACCTTTGCTAAAACCTTATCTTTCGGTAATATAATTTGATCTAAGGGTAGATCAAATAGAATCAAGCTAAACCCACAACACATTTATAAAGGATCTTATAGTGATCATATTAGGGTATTCATTATAACAACTCTTGAATACTCAATTAAGTTTATAACTTAAGCAAAGAAACTTAATAACTAAACCTTTGTACACATGTTTACTATAGTTATTTCAACCATGAGAATCATGGTAGTTCCTAAGCTTTAACTCTTATCATAAATAGAGTAGGAAGTAAGTCAAGCCAAGACCATTCATCACATACCTTTGTTGTCATATTAACATATGGCATTCCTAAATAGGTAAGTTGTAATGTCAATTGATCATCAATATTGAGTGATCAATTCTGGACCTAACACTTACTGACTCTTAGCTTTGACCTATTATATTGACCTTCCAAAAACCTCAAGTAAACTTATAAGAAGGAGGAACCAGTTATGGTAGAGTATGCCATCATCAATGGAATGTGATCCTTGGTGGAGATAAAACCATATGATGTTGGAGGGGATAACTCACTCATGAGTTAACAGAAGAAGTGTCTAAACCTAAGAGTTAAGCTAGTAATTGAGAAGCTATGAGAAAGCGAGTAGTATTAGGGTATCCAATGATAATCTTGTTAAGCCAAGTAGATATAAATATGGAGTAAGCTTCCCTAACAAAATAAGACTATAAGGAGACTAGTACAAGTCTACTACTTAGTGGATAATAGATCTTGATCAGACAGTTAGCGGCCTAAGCTGAGTTTGATCAAAGGATGGTGGTCATTATTCTCAAGTCACTTGAGAATAGATGACCAGCTGATGAAGAAGAGTTGTGAGTATATCATATTAGACAAAACCTTAGTAAGCTGAATCATCTAGCTTGATTATGAGAAGTCAAGCTAGAGTATGATGAAGTATATAATATTAGTTGTATGGAGTAGTTGGAGGCATAGTAGCTTAACAAAGCTAATACAAGAACAAAATTGTATTATGTAAAGTAGTACCATACTATTTTTAGAGGATTGATACCCCTTGTTATATATAGTGAGGACTGTAATCTTGCCAGCCTTGGAATCTAATGCAAGGTTAATATAAAAGGAGTTAATAGTTGGAGCTACAAATAGCTACATTGATGGATATGGTGGAGTCAGATGATTGTCTTATTCAGGAAGATATAATCTTTGTGAATAAGATAAGAGAGATTTAAATAGAGTATATTTAGGAAAGGAATTCCTTAAATATGACCCCAGCTTAGTGAAGTGTGAGGATAGGAATTCTTGAGAAACCTTTAAACAAGGTTATATCAAGCCATGAACAGAACCATGTCTACCTCTTTGTTGAAAACCCTAAAATCAAATGGATAGTGGAACCATTTTCCATTCCTAGGTAATCATTGAGTTGTAATTCTTAGTCAAATGAAGTTTCTAGGAGATAATTAGAATACCAGTTGAGAGTGTATTGATGAGAGCCGTGTCCATTTTGTTCTCTTAGACCTAATAAGAACCTAGTCTCATGGAATCATCAAGACCACATTAAGAAGTAATCTTTATAGCTCACTCTAAGTTGAGATATAATCCATGGTCACAAAACATGAAGGCAATATATCTTAGCTCTTTATATTCATCCATATCCATAATATAATGTGAGTCTAATTAAATCTTCTCAAGACTCATGTTAACCACTTGTAAATGAACATCTTCATTTCTCCACCAATAGTTATTATTCATGCATAATGACTTAACCAAGGCTACTCTATGGTAATTCTAAACACTACAAATTAAGTAGGTTTCGAATTAGAGAAATCACCAAATTTTGAGAACCATAAAATTCAAACCACCCTATTATGAACCACAAGATTTAATGCATTATAATATATATGTATTAATTCCTACATGAGACTAAGTTTGAATAGAATTCTATATACATCATTAGCCATCTTAAACCATTACCATTACATTCATTTAGTGGAAGTAAAGATCATTTTATAAGATCTTATTATAAAAAGTAAATCTCTAAAACCATAATTCCTATTAATAGTTCCTCTTTAAAAGAACCCTTCATATAGTTATGGCTTTTGTATGAACAACAAGAAATGAAGAGGAAAGGGTTAGAATTGATTTATACAATAATATTCATTACCTACAAGATTCCTGGATATTTAAATCCTTGAAAAAACTCATATTTAAAAATGAATTTGTAAAAAGCAGAAAAAAGAATAAAGAAAAGAAAGAAAGACTGTCACCAGAACTAGCATGTGACTCACTACCTCGCATCCATAACCTCCGCTCCGTGCGACATCTTCCATTTTCCTCTGACTACATTAGAGCCCAGCATCAACCCATTTGGACCTAGCCCATGTATCGTTTCAAATGTGCAGATAACGAGCAAGGCCCGCACCGGAGAGACGTCATCTCCTTCTTCTCCGAACACGTCCGCCACCACGTCGACCAGCCATGTCGCGGCCGCCGTTGCTGACTTCCACCCGATGCGAGGACTGACTCTTAGCATTCCCCTACTCGCCTGGAGTCTGCTCCACCTGTCCCGTCAAGTTTCATGCCCAAATCGAGCTCCAACTCTGCTGCCGCATCTCGATCATTGTCGATGCCGTGCCACCATCTCCGACCTTGCCTTACTATATAAAAGACATGATAAGGATCGCCCGAACCCTAGCTATCTGCTACTCTCCTCAATTTCCCCTCAATCCCTCTCTAACTCTCCACCTCACCGAAGCTCTGCCACCAATAGGCGCCAGCAAACCATCGAAGGAGTCCACACCGGAGACCGTGGATTAATCCGGGGGAATCGCGGTGCTTTGTAGAACCTCTAGGAGGAGTACATCGTCAAGCGGGGCTCTATGGGGTGGCGAATTTCTCATTTCCTTCCGACGGGGTTCGCCCGAATCCGCGACGGTGGGCTCATCTCCGGCAGCAATCGTTGTCTTCGACCACTTCATCGAGTTATAATGACGTTAGAGTGATGGAAGAAATCCTTTAAGATTTAGTAAATATTCTAGAAAATAATAAAATCTTAGAAAATTCATATCTTTTGTTTTATAATTCATAAAAATATATATTATATATCAAAATGTTGAGAAAAATAAAATCTATAATTTAAATCTATCATTATACTTTATTTTCCAACTTAAATGAAATAGTTATTATTATTAGCAAATGTTCTATTAAATATAAATCTTTAAAAAGCATATACTATTATTTAAAAATTCATAAAAATAAGTATAATATATCAAAATTCTTAGAAAAACAAAATATACATTTATAAACTTGTTTCACATATTTTTGTGACACTTAACTAATTTTTTATTATTTATTAAGTCTTTATAAAATGATAAAACTTATAAAAATCATATATTATTATTTAAAAATCACTAAAATATATATAATATAGCAAAATGATCACAAAAATAAAGTCTACACATTAAAAATATCCTCTTGCACATTTGAAGTCAAACAAAGGTAAAAGTTGAATAAGTCTTGATTAAAACTATTTTCTAATATCTTAATGGATTAAAAAATACATAAATCTTTACTTTGCCTTTGGCATTATTTGTTTAAAGTCTAAAAAAGGAAATAACAAGTTAAATTGATGTTTAAGTGAAGTTAACATAGGTCTAACCATTTTAATATGTATTTACTAAAACTACCATCTAAAATTAAGTGTATCTTCATTTTCCTAAGAAGATTTTATCAATTATAAAATCAACTAAAATAGTGTATTATTTATCACAAGACTTCTAATAACTTATAAAAATCATCAAGCTCTTATTTACTAATTCTTTCATAAGTTTGAGAAAACCACTTAAAGATTTAAACCAAGTTCTTAAGTAATTAAAGTAATGTCTATTTTGTATTTATGAAGTATAACATTAAGAAAACACCAATTCCATAAAAAGCAATGCTACCTGTATTCTACCTTTAGGAATCATTAAGAAGTAAACCACTTGTAATAAGATGCCATTCAAAATATATAAGTCTCCACTTGCTAGTAGAATAACTCTTCAAAATGTTAATTGTTTTCTTCGTTAATACTCATAACTAGTAAGAAAACATTAAAGTGTTAGCTTTAAGTTTAAATGATTTTACTTTGTAAAAGTAACCTTTTCCTCAAAACTTATTATTTTAAGAAACATTAAAAGTAATCCTTAAACACTTCTTTAAAAGCTCTAATTGATTAATAATCTTGCTTAAGCAATCTTTTAGATACCATGCCCGATTTGAGTTCTTTAATATTGTATGCTACTTGTTGTATTTACATATTATTTCACACACCCTCACAAGCCTTAATAAGAAGCATGAGTGTGAAGCTGTTATAAAAGTGGAACACATTTTAAAGAAACCATCCCTAGTTTCCGAACCCTAGATCAGATATGATTATTTCGGGGATTCGTGTTTATCAAACTTCATTATATTACTTATGCATCGTTGCATCTTGCTTCTTTAAACATTAGTCCTTACCAGACCAATGATGTTGTTTATAGAATTTGGATCTTCTATTGTCTTGAAGATCGTGAGTGCATAATCTTGCAATCACAAAAGGCAAGTTCACACTTGCTCATGTCCTTTGATTATTTTCTATCAAATACTTGTAACTCAAATGTTGTCATCACCTGCATTTCAAAAAGGTCCAAAAACACTATTTTCATAATAATATGATTATGGATTATTTACCAAATGGTAATAATCTACTGATACAGTTCTAGTGGTAAAGGAACATAATATCTAGGACTTAACAACCAATGTCGCCAGTGATTCTAGCACCGTATATTACGCGTTAACCATGAGATTTGGAATGGGACCGAGAAGTCAGTTGTAGCTTCTCCCTTTCGCATGGACGGATGACCTTATCGTGAAGCTTTAGATTTCTCTTGGAGAATCCAGCACATGGGTGGGACCCTCAGTGCCCCACGATCTAGGTGTCTAGATTATCTGTGCATAGCTGTCGTGGTGGAGGTTCACCGTAGCTGATGGTGGTTGCGAGGCAGAGCTGCTTACAGAGTCTTTGAGAGGCTACCCAGATTGTACTCATGCTAAACCTACTTGGGGGATTGTGTCTTCATGCGGGGTCACGGAGAGGGCAGTGATTGGCTTGGATCTTAGCCCGGTCCTCATACCAAGGAAGTGTGAACGGGAATGCATGTCTGGATGTGCAACAAGGCTTAAGATCTCTCATGGGTAAAGTAGAGGACCTTTGTAGTGTGTAAGAACTGTGACATGTTACTCCCTATTCTGGGAAGGAGGTGCAAACGCTGCAGGAAAGGAATCACACGAAGGTTCTGGTCAACCTGTGAAGGCTGTTGGACATAGTTTTCAGAATAAAAGCAACCTTTGAAGAAATGTTTACGGAAACCTTCATTGCCTACGACCTTTGGTCCGTGGCTGTAGAGATAGTGCATCAAACACTCATTTTTAGTGAACTTGCTGAGTACGCTCGTACTCAAACGTACCTTCTTAACCCTTCCTAGGTTCTAAGCCATTGAAGACGATGTCAACACCAACTTATTCTCAAGAAACCATCATCGACAACTCAAGTTCTTCAATAAAGTCAATGAAGTCAACATATACATCAACCGAAGTGAAGCCAAAGTTCCTGATTAGATAGGAGTAGATACTCTAGCCATAAAACCTACTTCTGTAGAGCATTGCATTAGCAGCAATTGCAAGTCAATTAGTTTAGCTGCTAGTCTTATTAGGCAGATAGTTCTGAGTTACTATTTATGTTTCTTCTTTGTAAGAAGTTAATTTCTTCCTCTTTAACCTAGAGAGTTCTCTAGATCTTTTGTAAAGAGTCAGTTGTAATCTATAGTCATGTCTTGGACCTGCTGTGTTTCTGTTGTACCACTCTGAGGGATGTAATACTAGTGAACAGTGTTTTATTGGTGTTATGTCAACAACTATAGTGTGCTACATAATGCAGTGGTATGCTGGGTCACCTCAGTGGTATTGTCGTTGGATTGATGACAAGTACGCCATGAGGGGGTCCTCAAGGCGTGTGGAAGAGAAGGGTGTGAGACGTACAGTATTTCGAGACGGCGAGCACCCAAGTTTACCCAGGTTCAAATCCACCGGCTTTGGACGGATCCTACTCCTGCTAGCAATCTAGTAATACGGCAGAGCCGGAATATGGGTTACAAGGGTTTCGTCTGTGTGAGTTGAGATTGTAGACTATTGTGAGGGTACCCTAAAGGCTTACCCTAGGACGGATTATATAGATATCCGGCCTAGGGTTTCCTGGAGAGACCTATCCGGCTATGACTAAGAGTCGGTTACAGAGTATATCTTGAACTACAAGTAACATAACATGCCTGTGTCGGTAAGTCTTCTAGGACTTCTGTAGCCAGACTGGACCTCGTCTCTTCTCCCTGACTAGGCCGCCCGTGAAGCAAAGCTCTAACCCAAAGTGGGCCACCCTGGTCAGTGAGGCACAATGAGGATACCTGGAAAGTATATCCCCAACAGCAGCCCAGAAGCCTCCATGATCTAGAGTCGGATTTCATCATCGTCTAGCTTGATCTTCGGCTTGTAGAATCTTGAAGGGTTCCTAAAACTTCAAAAGAAAGGATAGGATCCAGGTCTCAAATGATTCGGACCTATGACTACATCATTCGGGTTTCTAGCTCGAAATTCAAACTAAGCCGGAACTTGGTCTATGACGTAATCTAACACCATTCATAGTCAAGTCCTATCACTGACAGTATAACACCTCAAAAATATTAAACAAGCTTAACAAGATCTAATCACCCAAGTTTAGGATTAACAAAAACTTTTATCATTAAACTTGATATGAATGCATGTGTGATTTGTATTAATGTATGAATGCTTGCACTTGCTATGTTTGAGTGCTACCAATGATAAGGATTAGTTTAAAAAGGATTACCACATCGTCTAGATCAACTACAAACAAAATCAAATGAAAAGAAAGTAAAATATGGATCATATGATCATATGGTCACTTTTGCCAATATTCCCACTTTGGGCATCTATACTAAAAGTTTTCTAACAGAAACAATTCTACATCTTTTCACCCCTTCCTGGACCAAGTAAAAGTGAACCCAAGCAAACTTTACAAATTTACGGAAACTGTTTTTAAACCCATTTGAGAGGCATTTCAAAATTGAATCAAGTGCATGTACCTAGATCATCACTTTTCAAAAACCCTTCAAACAATCACCCCTTGACAATTCCTAGCAACCATAGACTACTAAGCAAGTATCCAGATCACTCACTAAAAATCATTCAAAAATTCCAAAGATGAATTCATGCGGCCATTTAGTGGAACACCTCAAAATCTACTATTTTGATCTATCAATTGATCATCAAATGTACCCAATTCCACTCCACTACTCCCCCATGATCATTCCCAGTACTTGGCCAAGCAGAGGAGAGGCATCACTCGCCGCATTGACCAGTGACATGCCCATACCGAGCATGCCATGCCGGTTGATCATGAACCAGTCGCTGCACGCCGTACCTCCCTCTCCCACGACACCTAGCTGCTAGCCGTGACCTCACCGCCACCCCCAGTCCACCCCTTGACCAACAGCGAGGAGTGGAGGAGCCAGAACAACCGCGCCCATTTAAGCCTCTGCCATGCCGAGAGCACGACGGAGCGCTGCAGCTGCCTCGTGCACACACGCCGCTCCTCGCTCTCTCCGCTCGTACTCGCAGTCACTGTGGCACCAATGACCTCCCAGACATGATGGTTCACCACCACGCGCCCCATGACCACCGTACTTAGTGACGAACACTTCCGTACCTAAACAGAGCATCGACATTGCCCGACCGATTGAGACCGTCCCTTGCCATGTCGTCACACACGTGACGATCGCCGTAGTACCCCGCATCGACCTATGCCCTCTGCCATGCTTAGCTCGACTTGTAGCAACGTCGCTGGTGAAGCCCGACCATGCCGCCTTGCCTCCAATGCTGGGGTATAAATAGAGGCCACCCCAGACCTCATTCGGCACACCATTCCACTCCCCATTCACCCAGGAACCTCACTGACCTTTCCCCGGAGCAAGGTGAGCACCATGATGCTGGAATTTGGCTGGAGTCCGCTGCTGCAGTGAACAAAGGGAGCCATCGATTGGAGCCACCCCAGGAGCTGCCGCGACCACCCCTCGAACCGCCGTCATCGACCAGCTCGTTCGCCCCCATCGCCGACCATAGATGGAGCCTCGGTCAGTCCCTAGTGACCCCCATCGCCGTGTTAGGTTTAGAATCTCGTCGGAGCCGTTCAACATAGACGATGAACCTCAGCCGTAGATTTCATTCTAATCATAAGGCTGAGATTGATAGATACCGTTTCGGTTAGAATTAGTCGTTGACGCATGGGACCGTTCTGTCAGCAGCCCGCAGCGCCCGCACTGTGCAATTGGGCCGGCCCATTTATTTTCCCGCGTAGATCCTAACAGTTCAAATGAAAGATTGTGTATTTAGTTAAAACCCTATTCAGTAGCTATATTCAAAATTCAATTCCAGGAGATATACTAATCCGAATTGCATGATTCCAATTTTGTTGGAAAGGTATTAAAAATATCTAGTCATTCCCGTTGGATTTAAACCAACTGAAACTATAGATCACCTATACTAAAAATAACAAGACAGAGACTTTCACCACTTCAAACATTTTTATAAAATAGTCTATAAATGCTTTTGAGTTGATTCGAACTCTCAAAAATCACATTTGCCATGCTCTACTTGAATATGTAAAAGGATTTGGTTTCACAAATATTGCATGGACTAGTATTAAAAGAATGCTATATAGGAATTTCTAGCCATTTAAATATTATTAAATAGAAATATTAAATCTTGTAATGCATGACCCTCATTTTAAATCACATTCCCAAGTATTGAAGTAGGTGGTGATGGCATGTGTCAATATGATCCCCTATTTTAATTGGAGAATATTAAATCTTAAGGATTTTTGAATGAGTAGAAATTACTTTTCTAAAATAAGAAGAATAAGAAAATGTTAATATTCCATATGATGATTGAGATGATGATAATTCATCTAGTGTGAGCCTTTGTGTGCTAAATAGAAGTAGTGAAGTGTTGTTTGGTGATTGTGTACCTTGTGTGCATTTATAGATGCTAGTACCGACCCGGGTTACTCCGAGGAGGAGTACTTCGAGGAAGAGAAAGAAAACTTCAACGACTGCAACCAGCAAGGCAAGCCCACTATGCAAGCTATACTTGCAAGTTTAGCTATGCAAGCTAACTTGTACAGATACCATATGCAAACCTTTTAGATGCAACTTTATCAATTCCTAGTTTTACTCCAAGCTTTGCTTTTCCCTTTGCTACAGTTTCTTACTTAGTTAATAAATTGTGATTAGTGGAAAATGGGATGGATATCATCAAGATCATAGAACTAGCCTTGGATACTTATACTTGATTAGCACCCCCAATAGTGATACCCTCAATACTAGTGGCTAGTGCTAAACTAAACTTGATTACTTTAGATGGGAATACTTGGTAAAAAAGATTATGCAAACCTTGGAATGATGATTCATTCTATTGAATGTTTTGACATGTGTTATGATACACAATGGTTTGATGATGAAAATGTTTGAGGCACGAGCCTTAACTTTGATAAAAACTGATGGTTGGGTTCGGATGTGATACCATTCCAATTTTACTATACAACCACAATACCTGAGTTGGGTAGGGCTTAAGTGGAAGTTTAGATGTCTTAGTATGGTTCCCTTGCGGAAGAGGTTGATCTGAGGCTACCTCGTGATGAATGTCCACCTATGCAGTGCCCAGGATGGCAGATGGCCATGGCTTGGAGGCCAAACTCATAGGGGAGGTGCCTATACTAGGGTGTGTAATTGAAAGGTTAGGATTGATTATCCGCATACTAAGTATGATGATTCAGGGTTACCCCTGACGGATGTATCGAATTTTGTGGTAAAAGTGTACCACCTCTGCAAAGTGTCAAACTATTCGAATAGCCACATCCGCAGTTATGAACAGTTGGAGTGGCCATACTGTTCTGTTGTCATATGTTTTCAAAATGATTTCTGACTTGAAAGATGACCTTGACTTGACCACAAAAGAGTTGTGGACATGAAATCTAAGTTCCCACTTAAGAAATGTAGATAACTAAACTTAGGTATTTACCCTTAAGGCTTATGAAATAAAACTGCCTTTTTGCAAACAACACTAGAGCTTAAGGTTCCTACCAAAGCTTTATCTTACTCATGCTAGTGTTAGTTTGCGAGTACTTAAAGAGTACTCATGGCTTTGTCCTTGGCTATTCCCATGGCCAAACTATGAGGAGGATTACCCGGAAGATGGACAACAGGAGGTCTATGACAACTAGGATCATCTCCCATTGTCAGCATTGCCTATGATCATGAAGACGGAGCCTACTATGTTTACTTTCCACTACTTTGATTGTATTAAGACTAGATCATGAGATCCTTTATTTGTAAGAACATTATTATGGTTTGTAATGGATGATGTACTATGGTACCACTTCTGTTGCGTCTCGCAAATATGGTAATTCTAGGATTGCGATGTATGGCATAACAGGCATCAGGACTTAAAAATCCGGGTGTTGACAAGTTGGTATCAGAGCCATCCTGACCATAGGAGACCCTAGTTAGAATGGACGCCTGAAAAACCTAGTTTCAAAACAAAGAAAGTGAGTATTTACAAAAACCTATTCTCATTCTTATCCCTGAGATTCTTTCAAAAGGAGATCACATGTTACTCAAAACTCTTACAATTCTACATAAAATTTGACACACTTGATAACCCCACTAACTTACTCATCTTAATTTCTTATAGATGGAGATCAAATATAGCAAGTTTTACCAGTTGGGCAATGGAGTACAGCTTATCTTTGAGAGGGATCTGGACCAACTTTCGG
The DNA here is from genome assembly GCA_916181665.1 of Avena sativa. Taxonomy (NCBI): domain Eukaryota; kingdom Viridiplantae; phylum Streptophyta; class Magnoliopsida; order Poales; family Poaceae; genus Avena; species Avena sativa. Next base: position 418,088,429 of record OV702289.1, on the reverse strand, counting down.
AGTATCTTGGACGCCCGCACCCAGAGTTCTTCGCAGCACAGCTCAACGACCAATCTGGAGGGGAGCTACAGTGGCTGATTGTTGCCGACCTGAGAGGCAAAATGGAGCCACCTCTTTCTGATAAGATTTAGTTTAGCGTTAGGGAGAACAACTAGTTAGACGGTCTAGCCAGGGCTATGCAAGAAGATCTTGCTTGCTAATGTGCTCAAAACATCAACTAGATCATCATAACTCGTTTTGCCCACTATGCAAGACGTGACTCTACTGGACAGCCTTTGGCCATGCCGACACATCTAGAGTTGAAGCATCATGTGGACCACATGGCCTTCATGCTGCACGAGACGCAAAAAGAGTTAGACAATGCCCGTGCTTACGCAAATCAGAACCATGCTGAAGCTGTTGAGAGGAAGCAAACCCTCGCCATTCTCGCCAAGGAGCGCAAGTCACTTCGTCGCCAACATGACAAAAAGGATCGCATCATCGCCCGTCTTCGTCAGAAGATAGCCACCCTAGAGGAGACTATCCATGACCAGGAGATCTAGATGGAGGAGAAGGAGGAGGAAGGTGAAGACATCCGTGGGGATATTCACTCTTAGCTCAGTGATGACAATGACTACCTGGAGGACGCAACCATGGAGGACAACATTGATGAGGATGCTGCTGACTTCATTGATGATGAGGAGCCCGACACCCCTGATGATGAGTAGTCGCACCTGAGAACTATCGTAGGTGTGAGTTGTACCCGGTCCCATTGTATCATAGCTTCACAGAATGGTTCTTAAAATCATCTATTTTCTAGTTGTGGTGTGTGTTTGTATTGTGTGTTTGGAATGAATGAATGAGAAGAAGTTGTTAGTTTTCAAAACCCGAGTCATACTCAAAGTTTAAAGATTTTTGAAAATAAACCCATGAACCATAGAAATTTCCCTCTTGTCTCACTATCTATCTCAATCTTTAGATGACTCGCGGTAACCCCGGAGGAAGCAGTTCATCTCAGGACCCAATGCTGCAGATTCTGCAAATGTTAGTTTGTGACCGTGAAGCTGGTAGAGCTGAACGTCAAGCCAACTTAGCCACTCTTCAATAGATAGCCCATATGGCCCATAATAATCAAGGCCATGGAAACCAAGATCACCATGGATCCAAGCTCAAGAACTTCCAGAATACCAACCCTCCTATGTTTAGCAAGTCAGAAGAACCCTTAGATGTTGATGATTGGCTGCAAACCATGGAAAACAATCTAGAAGTTGCAGGAGTTGATGCTAATGAGAAGGTGCTATTTGCCACCCACTATCTATTCGGCTACGCCCGATCATGGTGGAATAGTACCTGTACAATGAATGAAGGTCAGATGATGAATTGGGAGGAGTTCAAGCTCAAGTTCAATAGGACCCATGTGCCCCCGGGTCTGATCAAGAGGATGAGGGATCAATTCAGAGATTTGAAGAAAGGACGGATGACTGTGGTTGAGTACCATGAAAAATTTCTGTCACTAGCTAGGTATACCCCTGATGAGATTAACAATGAAGCAAAGAAGAAGGAGAGATTCTTGAATGGTCTGCATAATGAGATGCAGACAGTGCTAGTCAACATTCCCTTTGTCGACCTTGAAGCCTTAGTGGATTCTGCAATCCAAATGGAAGGCAAGATCAACCAGGCCAGTGAGAACCGCAAACGTCGGATGATGCACCAACCAGGACCCCACCATACCCCGAAGTATCGCCCCAACCCGTCTGCAGGATATGCACCCAGAAACAACAGACCCCCAACGAACCGTCCGAACTACCCCAACTGTGGTGGAGGAAACCCAAGGCCCGGAGGAAACCACAACAACAAACCCGGCAACCCCAATAACTTCAACCGTGCACCGCCAAAGTCCAACAACAACAAAAGTACTTCCCCAAGGACTAGAAGCAATGTTGTGCCTGTCGCAGGGAAAGACAAGTCAATGATCACTTGCTTTGAATGCGGAGTCACAGATCACTACTCCAATGAGTGCCCCAAGAAGCTTGCCACAACAACCAATGTGACTGCACCTACCCAACAACAGCGTCGTGTCCAGCCCGGAAAGAGATTTGCCCCAGGAAACCCGCACAACCGTAATGGCCGTTTGTTCCACATGAATGCCGAGGAAGCCCAGGAAGCGCTAGATGTCGTGCGGGGTATGTTTTTTGTTAACTCGGTTCTAGCAAGAGTGTTGTTTGATTCTGGAGCATCACACTCGTTTGTTACAGAAGAATTTGCATGCACTAGTAAGATTCAACCCACAAATTTGAAGCATGTTATGATAGTTTAAATCCCTGGTTCAACCACCAAAGCTAGAAAAATTTGCAAGACCGTACCTATCAAAATCCAATCAATAGACTTCTATGCCAATCTAATAGTACTTGGAACCAAACGTTTGGAAGTAGTGCTAGGGATGGATTGGATGTCGAAACATCAGGGATTACTCGACTGTGCCAAGAAAGCCATAACCATGACCAGTAGCACCGGACTATCAGTAGAGCATGTATCTAAGACATTGCCTCGTCAATTCACATGCAACAAGAGTTTAGCCAAGACCACCATTGACCAAGTCAGAGTAGTCTGTGAATATCCCAATGTGTTCCCAGATGAATTGCCCGGTATGCCCCTGGATCGGGATATTGAGTTTATCATTGAACTAATTCCTGGAACTGGACCCATAGCCTAGAGACCCTATAGTATGAACCCATCTGAATTAGTGGAGCTAAAGAATCAACTTGATGATTTGCTAGGAAAAGGTTTGATACAACCAAGTGCATTGCCATGGAGATCACCTGTTTTGTTTGTTGATAAGAAGGATGGTACCAACCGTTTGTGTACGGATTATCGGAAGTTGAATGACGTCACCATCAAGAATAAGTACCCACTGCTGAAGATATAAGATTTGTTTGATCAGTTGACTGGTGCCAGAGTGTTTTCTAAGATTGATCTTAGAACTGGTTATCATCAATTGAAAATTCGCGTGACGAATATCCCAAAGAATGCCTTCACCACCAGATATGGATTGTATGAGTAGAATGTCATGTCTTTTGGATTAACCAATGCCCCAGCTTATTTCATGAATCTCATGAATAAGATTTTTATGAACTTCTTGGATAAGTTTTTCATTGTTTTTATCGATGATATTCTGATCTACTCCAAGTCAGAAGAGGACAATGAGGAACATCTAAGAACCATCCTTGAAACCCTTAGGGAGCATCAATTGTATGCCAAGTTTAGCAAATGTGAGTTTTGGTTAAAAGAAGTAGGATTCCTAGGCCATATCCTGTCGGTAGGAGGAGTTGCTGTCGATCACCAAGATTAAAGATGTCGAGGAATGGAAAGCCCCAACCACCCAAACAGAAGTCCACGCATTTCTTGGATTAGCCGGATATTACCGTAAGTTTGTTGAAGGATTTTCGAGCATCGCAAGACTGATGACCCAGTTGTTGAAGAAAGACAATAAGTTTGAATGGACTGACAAATGTGAAGCGAGTTTTCAAGATCTCAAGAAGAGATTGATTTTAGCCCCAATTTTGATCATGCCCGATATCAAGAAGCCTATTGATGTGTATTGTGACGCATCCAAGATTGGTATTGGATGCGTGTTGATGCAAGAAGGCAAATTTATATCCTAGCTGTCTAGACAACTGAAGCCACATGAGCAGAAATATCCTACCCATGACTTAGAACTGGCAGTCGTAGTGTTAGCTCTAAAGACATGGCGTCATTACCTTATGGGTAACCGCTGTGAGATTTATTCAGATCACAAGAGTCTGAAGTACATTTTCACCCAGAAGGAGCTGAACATGAGGCAAATGAGATAGATAGAGTTAATCAAGGATTGTGACCTTGGCATTCACTATCACCCCAGCAAAGCCAATGTGGTAGTGTATGCTCTTAGTAGACTACCATGTAGATTAAACACCATGATTAAGGCAGCCCAGCCAAGTATGCATGAGGAGATGGAGAATTTCAGAGTGGAGCTAGTTAGCGAAGGATTTCTAGCTAGCATAGAACTCCAACCCACTTTGATTAGTCAGATAAAGGAGGCCTAGAAAGGAAATGCAAGTATCGATGGAATCAAGCGTCGTATCAAAACAGGGAAGGTACCCGGATTTACCGAAGATGAAGAAGGAGTTTTGTGGTATAAGGGACGTATCTGTGTTCCAGCAGATTCAGAGTTGAAACAAGTCATTATGCCGGAAGCTGATGATACTCTTTATTCTATCCACCCGGGAGGAACCAAGATGTATCAGGATCTGAAGGAGCAATTTTGGTGGCACAAAATGAAGAGAGAAGTCAGAAGCTACATAGCCAAGTGTGATATCTGTCAGAGAGTCAAAGCAGAACATCAGTGACCCGCAGGACTATTGCAACCATTGCAGATTTCGGAATGGAAATGGCATTCTGTCGGAATGGATTTCATCACCGGTTTACCTACATCTAGTAGGGGAAATGACTCTATTTGGGTCATAGTAGATAGACTGTCCAAGGTAGCTCATTTCATACCTGTCAAGACTACCTACCAATGCTCGAAGCTCGTAGAGTTGTACTTTGCAAGAATAGTTAGTCTACATGGAACCCCCAAGACCATTGTTTCGGATCGAGGAACCCAGATTACCTCAAGATTCTGGTAGAAGGTCCAAGAAGGATTAGGAACCAAACTGAATTCAGTACAGCTTATCACCCGCAAACCGACGGACAAACTGAAAGAGTCAACCAAATCTTAGTAGATATGTTGAGAGATTGTGTGTTGGAATATGGATCTAAATGGGAAGATTGTCTGCCTTTCACGGAATTCTCATACAACAATAGTTATCAAGCCAGTTTGCCAATGGCCCCCTTTGAATTTCTGTATGGAAGAAAGTGATGTACCCCGTTGAATTGGTTGCAAGTAGGAGAGAGTTAGATCTTTGGACTCAACATTCTATGAGAAGCCGAAGAGAAGGTTCACAAAGTCCGTGAACACCTCAAGACCGCTCAATCCAGACAGAAGAGTTATGCTGACAAAAGACGTCGAGACCTAACCTTCAATGTTGGAGATTTTGTGTATCTCAAAGTATCACCCTTGAAAGGAATGTAGCATTTTCAACTGAAAGGGAAGCTAGTCCCCAGATATATTGGACCCTTCAAGATTTTGAATCACCGAGGAGAAGTATCCTATCAACTAGAACTGCTCGAGGAGATGTCGGTTGTGCATAATGTGTTCCATATCTCGTTACTTAGAAAATGCCTAGAAGTTCTGGAGAAGACCGAAGTTTTCAAGAACATCGATCACCGAGCAATAGATATCAACAAGGATCTAACCTATCGTGAAGTGCCCATCCGTATTTTGGAAGAAGCATTCAGAACCATCCGAACCAGGAGTATCAAGTTTCTCAAGATCTAGTGGAGTAATCATACTGAAGAAGAAGCCACCTGGGAACGAGAAGATTAAATTAGGACTGAGTTTCCCAATCTCTTTAGTTCCTAGTTTTTCCTGAATCTCAGGACGAGATTTTGTTTAAGGAGAGAAGGTTTGTAACACCTCAAAAATATTAAACAAGCTTAACAAGATCTAATCACCCAAGTTTAGGGTTAACAAAAACTTTTATCATTAAACTTGATATGAATGCATGTGTGATTTGTATTAATGTATGAATGCTTGCACTTTCCACGTTTGAATGCTACCAATGATAAGGATTAGTTTAAAAAGGATTACTACATCATCTAGATCAATTACAAACAAAGTCAAATGAAAAGAAAGTCAAATATGGATCATATAATCATATGGCCAGTTTTGCTAATATTAACCACTAGTCCACTTTGGGCATCTACAGTAAAAGTTTTCTAACAGAAACAATTCTACATATTTTCACCCCTTGCTGGACCAAGTAAAAGTGAACCCAAGCAAACTTTACAAGATTACAGAAACTGTTTTTAAACCCATTTGAGAGGCATTTCAAAATTGAATCAAGTGCATGTACCAAGATCATCAATTTTCAAAAACCCTTCAAACAGTCAACCCTTGACAATTCCCAGCAACCATAGACTACTAAGCAAGTATCCAGACCACTCACTAAAAATCATTGAAAAATTCCAAAGATGAATTCATGCGGCTATTTAGTCGAACACCTCATAGACAGAGTACAACCTCAACCACTATCTACTGTTTTGATCTATCAATTGATCATCAGATGTACCCAATTCCACTCCACTACTCCCCCATGATCATTTCCAGTACTTGGCCGTGCAGAGTAGAGGCAGCACTCACCACATTGACCAGTGACATGCCTGTACCGAGCATGCCATGCCGGTCAAGCATGAACCAGTCGCTGCATGCCGCACCGCCCTCTCCCACGACACCTAGCTGCTAGCCGTGACCTCACCGCTAGCCCCTGTCCACCCCTTGACCAACGACGAGGAGTGGAGGAGCCAGAACAGCCGCGCCCATTTAAGCCTCTGCCATGTCGAGAGCACGACGGAGCGCTGGAGCCGCATCGTGCACACACGCCGCGCCTCGCTCTCTCTGCTTGTACCGATAGTCGCCGTGGCACTAGTGACCTCCCAGACACGATGGTTCACCGCCACGCACCCCGTGACCACCGTACTTAGTGACGAACACTTCCGTACCTAAACAGAGCGCCGACGTTGCCGGACCGACTGAGACCACCCCTTGCCATGCCGTCATGCGCGTGATGATCACCGTAGTACCCCGCATCAACCTATGCCCTCCGCCATGCTTAACTCGACCTGTACAATGTCGCCGGTAAAGTCTGACCATGCCGCCCTGCCTCCAGCGCTGGGTTATAAATAGAGGCCACCCCAGACCTCATTCGGCACACCATTCCACTCCCCACTCACCCAGGAACCTCATTGACCTTTCCTCGGAGCAAGGTGAGCACCACGATGCCGGAATTTGGCCGGAGTCCGCCACTGCAGTGAAGAAAGGGAGCCACCCCAGGAGCTGCCGCAACCACCCCTCGAACCGCCATCATCGACTAGCTCGTTCGCCCCATAGCCGATCCTAGCTGGAGCCCCAGTGAGTCCCCAGCGACCCCCATCGCCGAGTTAGGTTTAGAATCTCGCCGGAGCCATTTGACGTAGACGATGAACCTTAGCCGTAGATTTCATTCTAATCGTAAGGCTGAGATTGATAGATACCGTTTCGGTTAGAATTAGTCGCTGGCACGTGGGACCATTCTATTAGCAGCCCGCTGCGCCTGCGCTATGCAGTTGGGCCGGCCCATTTATTTTCTCGCGCAGAGCCCACCAGTTCAAATGAAAGTTTGTCTATTTAGTTAAAACCCTATTCAGTAGCTATATTCAAAATTCAATTCCAAGAGATATACTAATCCAAATTGCATGATTCCAATTTTGTTGGAAAGGTATTAAAAATATCTAGTCATTCCCATTGGATTTAAACCAATTGAAACTATAGCTCACCTATGCTAAAAATAACAAGACAAAGACTTTCACCATTTCAAACATTTTTATAAAATAGACTATAAATGATTTTGAGTTGATTCCAACTCTCAAAAATCTCATTTTTCCATGCTCTACTTGAATATGTAAAAGGATTTGGTTTCACAGATATTGCATGGACTAGTATTAAAAGAATGCTATATAGGCATTTCTAGCCATTTAAATATTATTAAATAGAAATATTAAATCTTGTAATGCATGACCCTCATTTTGAATCACATTCCCAAGTATTGAAGTAGGTGGTGATGACATGTGTCAATATGATCCCCTATTTTAATTGGAGAATATTAAATCTTAAGGATTTTTAAATGAGTAGAAATTACTTTTCTAAAATAAGAAGAATAAGAAAATGTTAATATTCCATATGATGATTGAGATGATGATAGATCATCTAGTGTGAGGCTTTGTGTGCTAAATAGAAGTAGTGAAGTGTTGTTTGGTGATTGTGTAGCTTGTGTGCATTTATAGACCGTAGTACCAACTCGGGCTACACCGAGGAGGAGTACTTCGAGGAAGAGGAAGAAAACTTCAACGACTACAACCAGCAAGGCAAGCCTACTATGAAAGCTATCCATGAAAGTTTAGCTATGCAAGCTAACTTGTATAGATACCATATGCAAACCTTTTAGATGCAACTTTACCAATTCCCAGTTTTACTCCAAGCTTTGATTTCCCTTTGCTACAGTTTCTTACTTAGTTAATGAATTGTGATTAGTGGAAAATGGGATGGATATCATCAAGATCATAGAACTAGCCTTGGATACTTATACTTGATTAGCACCCCCAATAGTGATACCCTCAATACTAGTGGCTAGTGCTAAACTAAACTTGATTACTTTAGATGCGAATACTTGGTAAAAATGATTATGAAAACCTTGGAATGATGATTCATTCTATTGAAATGTTTTGACATGTGGTATGACACACAATGGTTTGATGATGAAATTGTTTGAGGCATAAGCCTTAGCTTTGATAAAAAACGGATTGTTGGGTTCGGATGCGATACCATTCCAATTTTACCGTACAACCACAATACCTGAGTTGGGTAGGGATTAACTGGAAGTTTATATGTCTTAGTATGGTTTCCCTTGCAGAAGAGGTTGAGCTGAGGCTACCTCGTGATGAATGTCCACCTATGCAGTGCCCAGGATGGCAGATGGCCATGGCTAGGAGGCCAAACTCATAGGGGAGGTGCCTATACTAGGGTGTGTTATTGAAAGGTTAGGATTGATTATCCGCATACTAAGTATGATTATTCAGGGTTACCCCTGACGGATGTATCAAATTTTGTGGTGAAAGTGTACCACCTCTGTAGAGTGTCAAACTATTCAAATAGCCACGTCCGTGGTTATGGACAGTTGGAGTGGCCATACTATTCCGTTGTCAGATGTTTTCAAAATGATTTGTGACTTGAAAGATGACCTTGACTTGACCACAACAGAGTTGTGGACATGAAATCTAAGTTCCCACTTAAGTAATGTAGATAACTAAACTTAGATCTTTACCCTTAAGGCTTATGAAATAAACCTGGCTTTTTTCAAATAAAACTAGAGCTTAAGGTTCCTACCAAACCTTTATATTACTCATGCTAGTGTTAGTTTGCGAGTACTTAAAGAGTACTCATGGCTTTGTCCCTAGCTATTCCCATGGCCAGACTATGAGGAGGATTACCCAGAAGATGGACAGCAGGAGGTCTATGACAACTAGGATCATCTCCCATCGTCAGCATTCCCTATGATCATGAAGATGGAGCCTACTACATTTACATTCCGCTGCTTTGATTGTATTAAGACTGAATCATGAGATCCTTTATTTGTAAGACCGTTATTATGGTTTGTAATGGATGATGTATTGTGGTACCACTTCTGTTATGTCTCGCAAAAATGGTAATCCTGGGATTGCGATGTTCGGCATAACAAGCATCTGGACTTAAAAATCTGGGTGTTGACAGACAGACATTCCCGTCAGCATGACCGTTGGTGGGCCTGCCTTTTGCGGAACCGAGGCGCCATTTTAATGCATGCGTGGATATCGAGGCGGTGTAATCATCAGGTGGGGGTTACCTAGCTCCTTCCACGAGGCGTGGCACGGTTACTATACACATTGCACGAATCTTGGCACGAATGAAGGATATAAGGGGTTGATATTCTCTCCGTCATCTCTTCACCAGCATTTTCGCCGCTTCTTTCCTCCCAACGTCTCCCACGAAATAGAGCTCCTCTACCTCCCCAAAAGCTTCCAGCGCCTCCCATCCCTGGTCACTAGCCCACGGAACAATGGCTGAGACCTCATCTTCCGGCGCGGCAGCGACGACTTTGGTAGCGGAGAAGGAGAGCTTCTGCAGGGTCTGGATCCCCTGCGTCTTGGACGATGCTAAGCTCCATGTCGTGGAGAACGAAGGACTCCTCCGTGCTAGCGACTGGCGGAGCGGCTATGGAAAAACCGTCCCTACTCCTCGCACCGACGAGCGGGTGCACTTCGGCACCCACCTCGACAGAGGTTTGAGTTTCCCACCCTCAGATTTCTTTTCTGAGGTTATAGATCACTATGGAGTTCAACTCCATCATCTCCCCCTGAACTCACTCTTATAGATGAGCGCTTACGCTTCTTTGTGCGAGGGGTATCTTGACATTACGCCAAGTCTCACTCTTTTCTGGATTTATTTTCATACTCGGAGAAACTCCATCACCGCCGGTAATCCATACATTACTAGGACTATTAGCTTTTCCGTTAGGAGAGAATGCGTCTATCCTTGGATTAAGGCAAGTGAGTCAGTGAGATAGTGGCCATCCACTTTTTTTCTATCACAAGGATATTCCTACTCCCAGCAAAGCCATTGCTTTGCCGGCTTTTGTTGACGGTGCTGCCACACCCCAAGGGTCCTGGGACACATACCCACCGACTCTCAGTGACGATCTGCTTCTTGCCAAGAGGCGGATTGAATATCTGATGAAGCACAAGGGCCTTAAGGGGTCCGACTTGATTCACTGCTGGCTGGCACGCCAGATCCAGTCCTTCCAACACCATGGTGACCGACTTATGCTTTCCATCACCGCGTCCAAGAATGATACTCTCCGGATTTGCCCCCGTCCTTACACGGATAAGGAATACGAGTCCCAAATCAAGTGGTTGATAAGGGAGAGGATTGAGAGGAAAATCTCGGAGCTGTCTTTGGACATGCATATGGCTGAAGATCCTGTGGTACGGGTAAGTTTCCAGCAGTAACTCAAATTATGTGTTCATCTTTACATTATTGTCTCTTTTTGCAATACTAAGGTATCTCTTCTTTTCAGCTTGCTGACCTCCCCAAGTCGGAGCTTGCTCCTCTCGAATTATATCCTCCTGAGATCTCTCAGGATGAGGGAGAATTGGTTCCACTGCTGGAGACCTTTACCCGAAAGCGTAAAGCTCCGACTCTGGCCATTGGCACGAAGGAAGTGCCTATTGTGAAGAGGTAACTTTCCCCACAAGGTTTTTGTATTTTTTTTGTAATTATTTCCGAGATGTAATGTTTTTTGTTCTATTACCCCCTCAGAGCTAAACAGCTCACCAAGGGCAAGGGTAAAGGAGGCTCATCAAAGCCCTTGTGGCAGTCAAAGCTGAATTTGACTTCTCCTACCACATCACCTCCGACTTCTGCCCCTCAGCCTTCTGCAGCACCAGAGATTACTCCATCTCCGATCGTCGCAGAAGATCCGGCTCAACAAAAAGAGCCAATGATCCTTAGTTCACAAACTGACGTCACCATGGGTGACTCAGGTTTTAATAAGGGTGAACCCTCTTCGGGTAATGATCCCTCAGCAGAGGTCTTCGCTGAAAACCTCCTCAACAATCCGGGTCTTGCCAAGCTTGGCATTACTCGGAAGTCTGTGGAGGAAATCCAAAGGCTAGCCCAACAATGCTTGGAAAGCCAGAACATTACTGCCGAATAGGAGGCATAAGAAGCGGAGGACGTCAAGTACTCCGAAATCCTTGAGCAGATCCGTCTTCGCGATGAGGGGCTGAGAACCGGTGTGCTTCCGCCACCACCCGTAATCCCGCTGACCCTCACCGAGATGTCTATGAGCTTAAGCAAGCTTACCCATGAACATCATGTAAGTCCAATTCCAACTCATCTTTTTTACTTTATTTCATATCATATCCTCTAGCCCCAAGCATGAAATTGGATAGACAATCCGGATTTATGCTTCCCTAGGATGCCAAAGAATGAACTAGTGTAGTCCCCAAGGCTCGTGCTGATATTAGTAAAAATATTAGCCCAAGTATTTAGTAGACTTCTGACTCTGGGTATTCTGACTTACAGAAAGTTAATTCAGATAACCAGGAATTGTTGAAGAATATCTGCAACAAGCAGAGAGAGATCAGAGCTCTCCGTCTTGAAAATGCTCAGTTGAAAGTGTCAAAGGATGAGGCTGAAGGTAAATATTCCAGTCCTCAAACCTTGCCCTTTATTTCATAGTCGAATTATTTATTCAATTGTTGTTCTTTTGCTTACAGCCCTGGTAAAGCAATCATGTGCTATGATTGAAGAAGCCAAAAATCTGAAGACCCTAGAGGTGGAGAACACCGACTTACGTTGGGAACTGGACAAGCTGAAGGCGGATCACGAACGGAGCATCGCTCAAGTTCTTGAATCCTCTTCTATGGCCACCGAATAACATGATCGAAGGATCATAGCCCAGGATCAAAAGATCCGAGATATCAATGATGCTTTGTTCAGAGAGAAGGACATCACCAAGGCACTCCGGGCTGAACTCCAGAGCCTATGGGAAGAGAAGACCAAAGTTGACGATGTCATCTTCGGTATGTTTGCTTCTTTCTGACTTTCTAATTTTTCCGACTCTTGGAGTTCGAATGTATTTACTAACCTTTTGCATTATATGCACAAGTCCTCTGAACTTACTAGATTCATCCTCCACCGAGTCTCGCACTAGCCGGCTTACCCAAGTCGGCGATTTGCTTCATGATTTCCGCTAATCCTTGGAGGATATTTGCGAAGTTCTCAAGGTTCCGGACAAGCATAGAATGTCCGGCTTTGAAGTGCGAGACAAGTCCAAGGAGATGCCCCAGCTCATCCAGGACTGGAACATGTCCTATGCACGAACCGCGGCACAGAATGCTCTCACCATGGTTATGATCCACCATGGAAGCATGGAAATCTGGCAAGTAACTAGAGGGTATTTGACTGTGGATGAAGACGGACAGGAGCAGGACATCAAGGCCATCATGGACTCCTGTGCCGGATATGGGTACCACATAGCTGACTTAACCAGCTACTACACTCCTTACTTCACTCGTGTGGAGATGCCTCCTCCGCTTGCCAAGGTAAAATCAGAAGTTTTCGACGACGAACAAACCGTTTCAGATTTGAACGTCTCGGAAAGATATCAAGGCGAGGCTGATGTTTCCAGTGAGCCGGCAGCTCCTAACTCTCCCCCTGCACCATAGAGCATCAGAAAAAACAATGTGTTATTCTGAAAACAATTCGGTTTGTAAATAAGTAGTATAATACTTTTGCTAGTGCTAAGATTTGTTATTTCTATTTAGCACTTTTGGCTTTAATTTTATGTGCCTGAAATGTTTACATAAGTACTTATGTTTTTTGTCTGTACTTATCATTTATCTAGCTTTCCGCCTCGTCCCTTTCGTGATCTGGCCAACCTTCAACACGGAAACTTTGCCAAGCAATGAAGCTCAATTGCTAAACCAGTTTAAACTCAAAAACAAAGCCGGCTTCCAGTACCAACAATTTGCTACTCGAAAAATGCCCGCATCCAGCAATCAGATAAATAACCAAAGTAGAAACTAGAAAATTTAGATTTATATACCCGAAGGTAGCAATTTTAGAATCGGAAATCTTAACCAGAACAAACACGAGCATAAAGTACTTTCAAACATTCTGGGATTTTCGACTGTGACCTGATCATTCGGAAATAAGATGGTAATATAAAACTGCTCAGAAAAATGAGGCAACCAATACTTTATTTCTCATTGGACATGTACACATATATGATTACAAAGAAATATAAATTAAGAATAAAAGGTACGTAGCTAAGCAATATTCCACGACCTGTCTAATTCTTCCGGGTCTGTACTGCCTCCAGCTCTCTTTCTTTTCTTAGTAGCAGGTCTTTCTTTGACTGGCCGCATATCAGTTAGATAGTAAGAACCATTGTGCAATACTCGGCTAACTAAAAAGGGCCATTCCCATACTGGGGAAAGTTTGTTCTTTCTTTTTTGCACAAGCCGGAGAACCAAATCGCCCTTATTGAAAGACCGGTTTCTTACTCTCTAGCTATGATACTGGCATAACTTCTGATGATAGGCTGTTGATCTCATCTTAGCAATGATGCGAACTTCTTCGATTAAATCGAGATCATTTTGTCGAGAAATTTCGGCATCCTCCTCCATATACGCAGCAACTCAGGGAGAAGTATGAATCGAATCACTAGGAAGAACTGCTTCTGCACCATAGACCAAGAAGAAAGGTGTATATCCAGTTGACCTGTTCGGAGTTGTTCGTAAACTCCATATCACAGAAGGTAATTCCTCTGCCCGAGCCCCCATAGCACGTCGTAGTGGTGCTTCGAGTCTTGGTTTTAGGCCTTGTAGGATTAAATCATTTGCTCTTTCTACTTGTCCATTAGCCTGCGGATGTGCAACTAACGCAATGTCAAGCTGGATATTTTTCTCATTGCGGAATTATGCAAGCTCGCCCATAGAGAAGTTACTCCCGTTGTCCGTGATAATTCTATGCGGATAACCATATCGGATTATGACATCCTCGACAAATCTTTTGGATGTTGCTCCATCACAACTGGTGACGATTTTAGCCTCAATCCACTTTGTGAATTTATCCACAATCACTAAGAGATGAGTAAATCCACTTGGAGCCCGTTTAAACGGTCCTACCATGTCAAGCCCCTAGACCGCGAAAGGCCATGTTATAGGTATTGTTCGCAGCTGATCAGCCGGAACGTGAGCTTGTTTGGCGTACTTTTGGCAGCCTTTACACGTCTTGACCAGCCGTTCGGCATTTGCCTTGGCTGTAAGACAGGAAAAACCGTGTTGGAAAGCTTTTGCCACTAAAGATTTGGCTGCAGCGTGGTGACCGCATTCGCCTTCGTGGATTTCTTGTAAGATTTCCACTCCTTCTTCTGGAGATACACAACGCTGAAAAACCCTAGACACACTCCACTTATAGAGCTCACCACTAATTATGGTATAGGCTTTTGCTCGTCAGATGATTTGCCGGCTCAAAACTTCATCTTCGGGTAATTTGCCATCTACCAAGTAATCAAGGTAGGGTTGAGTCCAGCTGGGAATTACAGCCAGAACTGCTACTAAAGGGGAGTCGGATTTGGTCGGATATTCCTCATCTACTCCTTTTATAGAGGGAACTTTGAGGTGTTCCAAAAAAGCGCCATCCAGGACCTTTTTCCATGCAGAGCCTATACGAGATAGTGCATCTGCTTCCTCATTTTCTGTTCGAGGGATGTGTTGAACCTCAAACCCCTCGAACGATTTAGATAGTTCATCCACGACAGCTCTATATGCTGCCATGTGTTTATTCGCATTACAGATATCCGACACTTGTTGGGCAACAAGATCTGAATCTCTGTAACACATCAAATGTCGGATGCCGATATCCTTAGCAATCCGGATTCCATGTAGTAGTGCTTCATATTCGGCAATGTTATTCGTCATCGTGAAGTGGATCTGCAACACATAGAAAAGTTTATCTCCTTGGGGTGATTTGAGCACCACGCCAGCCCCCGAGCCCCCAAGCGCCTTAGACCCGTCAAAGTGTAAGGTCCAGTATTCCGACTCTGGGAGGGTCATATTTTCCGTTGTCTCTGTCCAATCAGCAACAAAGTCAGCAAGGATTTGGGATTTGATTGTTGTACGAGGTTTATACTCAATGTCGAAAGCTGAAAGCTCTATGCCCCATTTTGCGACGCGTCCTGTAGCATCGCTGTTGTTTATTATATCTCTCATGGGAGTTGTGCTCACCATAGTAATTGGATGTTCCTGAAAATAATTGCGTAACTTACAAGATGCAAAAAACACACCATAAGCTAGCTTTTGATAGTGTGGATACCACTACTTTGATTTAGTTAGGACCTCACTAAGATAGTAAGTCGGACGCTGCACCAGGTGTTCCTGATTTTCCTCTAGTCTCTCCACCACCATGACGACACTGTCGACTCTGTTTGTCGTAGCGAGATAGAGAAACATTGGTTCTCGTGGTTCTAGTGATGCAAGGATAGGAGCACATGAGAGTACTGCTTTCAGGTCTTTTAGTGTAGCTTCAGCTTCGTCAGTCCAAACGAACTTTTTGGTCTTTTTCAGGATCTTGTAGAGTGGTGCGACTCTTTCACCGAGCCAGCTTACAAACCGACTAACTACAACAATGCAACCAGTTAGTCTTTGAATGTCCTTTAGGCGAGTTGGCCTGGAAATATTGAGTATAGCCTTAATCTTGTCTCGGTTCACCTCTATGCCTCTTTGAGACACGACGAAACCTAACAATTTTCCGGCTGGTATTCCAAAGAAACACTTCTTCGGGTTAAGCATTATGTTGTATTTTCGTAGATTAGCGAACGTTTCCTCCAAGTTGGAAATTAAGGTTTCCTTCTTTTTGGACATCACCGCAATGTCATCCACATATGCATGTACATAGCGTCTGATTTGGTCGTGGAGGCAACGCTGCATAGTGCATTGGTACGTAGCTCCTGCGTTCTTGAACCCAAAGGGCATCGTTACAAAACAGAAGGTTTCGAAAGGGGTTATTAATGAGGTTTTGACTTTGTCTGATTCCTTCATTCGGATTTGGTGATAACCAGAATATGCGTCGGGAAAACATAGGAGTTCCGAGCCTGCCATAGAATCGATAACTTGATGAATTCTAGGCCGAGCAAACGGATCTTTGGGACAAGTCTTGTTCAAGGCAGTATAATCAACACACATCCTTAAAGCAGTGGTGTCCTTTTTAGGGACCATTACAGGATTGGCCGACCACTCAGGGTAGATGACCTCTTCTATGAATCCGGCTAACTCGAGCCGGGCTAGTTCCTTAGCTATTGCCTTACGCTTTTCATCACCGAAACGTCGTAGGGACTATTTGATGGGTTTAGCATTCGGGTGTACATTTAGAGAGTGCTCGGCAAGTTCCCTAGGTACTCCGGTCATGTCAGATGGCTGCCATGCGAAGATATCTTGATTTGCTTGAAGGAACTTGACGAGCATGCTTTCCTATGCGCTATCTAGGCCTACAACTATCTGGGTCACCTTGGAGGGGTCATCATCCTTCAACGGCGTCTTCTTCGTCTATTCTGATGCCTTGAACTTCGGATTCGGCTTTGTGACCTCCTTCTTTGTCGCGGGCATTTCAGACGGATCAATGGTTTTCTTGATCTCCTGGTACAACTGGGCATGCAGCACGGCTTCAGCAAAGGTGGCATTTACATCCTCACACTCTCGCACCTTCTTCGGGTCTCCCCAGATGGTGATCATGCCGTTGGGACCTAGAATTTTCATCATATTTTAAATGTAACATGGGCGAGCCATGAAAGCCTAATAAGCCATACGTCCGAATATAGCGTGGTACGCGCTCTTGAACGGAACCACTTCGAAGGAAAGTGCCTCCGTCCGATAATTCTTCGGAGTTCCAAAGGTAACATCCAAAGTGATCTCTCCCAGGGAATTTGCTTGTCTTCTTGGGACAACTCTGTGAAAGATCACCGAGTAGTGATTCAGCTGTGTCTCCGAGATCCGCATCCAGCGTAGCGTTTCAACGTACAAAATATTGATGCTGCTACTGCCGTCCATGAGAGTATTGGACAAACCATAACTGTCAATAAGTGGGTTGACGACTAAGGCGTATTTTCCTCGCCTGTGCAACTTAGGCGGATGATCAACACGGTCAAAGGTGATTGCCACTTCCGACCAGCCCAAGGATTGTGGGATAGCCGGAATAGTTGTGTTGAGCTCATGCAGAACTGCTTTCTTGACCTTAGCTGGTTGAGATCCAAGGAAAGTGACGCAAGTGTATTTCTTCGTTGGGAAGTTCTTCTTTCCATCCGGCTTGGGATTTGAAGGGTCAGCTTCCTCCACGTAGGAATCTTCCTTGGTCTATTTCTCTTTTTCGAGATTCTTCTTTCCCTTCTTCCGCTTAGCCATGTAACCGACGGTATCGTCTTTCTTGATGTCATCGTTAAAACGACACTCGGTGTTTGTGTAAGACGAGCCCCCGTTGGCATCTAAGTGATGCACACACGGGTTATTGGCAATGTCGGCCTAGGAATAGGTTTTGCTAGGTTGCTGGTCTCCTCTACCCTGGACTCTTGATGTCCCACGACCGCCTCCGTGGCCACTGCCGTGCCCTTCTCGTACTCCAGACCCGAAAGTAGTAGTGACCACTATCGTTTCCATGTTGGGTTTTTCTTCTGAGGTGTTCTTGCGCTTTTGAGCTTGTTACTTTGGTTGTTTTGCCGACTGTGGCATAGCTAGGGTGTTTAGTAATCCCTCTACGTCGTTGTCAGTGTCT
Source organism: Avena sativa (assembly GCA_916181665.1). Lineage (NCBI taxonomy): Eukaryota > Viridiplantae > Streptophyta > Magnoliopsida > Poales > Poaceae > Avena > Avena sativa. The sequence goes on along the minus strand of OV702289.1, from coordinate 418,070,410 downwards.
GCATACTTGCTCGCTGTTTCTATCATCTCTCCTAGATCAGTGACTGATGTCTACGCACGCTTCTATTCTTGTAGACAGTGTTGGGCCTCCAAGTGCAGAGGTTTGTAGAACAGCAACAAGTTTCCCTTAAGTGGATCACCCAAGGTTTATCGAACTCAGGGAGGAAGTGGTCAGAGGTATCCCTCTCAAGCAACCCTGTAATCAAGATACAAGAAGTCTCTTCTGTCCCCAACACACCCAATACACTTGTCTGGTGTATAGGTGCACTAGTTCGGCGAAGAGATAGTGAAATACAAGTAATATGGATGATTATAAGTGGTAATTGCAATCTGAAATAATAGTGGCAGCAAGCAAACATGTAACATAACTGATTGTAAATAGTGTTTCAATGTTTAGAAACAAGGCCCAGGGATCATACTTTCACTAGTGGACACTCTCATATAAGTATATTATCTTCATGATGCTACCCTGAACTACTCTCTGGTTGGACGATGTAGGGCTATAACAGCACACCTTAAAGTTCGCATTCCCCATCTAGATAACCCCTCACTATCACCTTGGGCGCTAGATGGTTCCAACAAACACCACAATCTCATAGAGACATCCAACTAAAATTATACTCATGATAAGTATGTATGTAATCTTAGCCAAAGTGCCACACGGTGTGCACACTGTCAACTTCACACACGTGGGGATAAGCAGAGATTCATTAAAGCACTTGAGTAGCAGAATAGATCTATCGATTACAAAGCTCATGATCTCATAAGATCACGCATAGGTAGAGAGATGAACACATAGCTACCGGTAGAGCCCTTAGCCTCGAGAGAGAACTACTCCCTCCTCATCATGAGAATCAGCAACATCGATGGAGATGGTGGTGGAGATCGATGGAGATGGCTCTGGGGGCAATTCCCCGTCCCGGCAGGGTGCTGAAATAGAGACTTTCTGTCCCCCGAATCTCCCCTTCAGTGGCGGCGGCGCTGTGGAGGTTTTTGTGGCTTTCTCCTGGATTATTTAGGGTTTCTGCATCGGAGGCTTCTTATAGGCGAAAGGGGAGGCCGAGGGGGTGCCCGAGGCAGCTGCACCCCCCAGGGCACGGGCCAGGCCAGGCCACGCGGCCAGGGGGTGTGGCCCCCTCAAGGCCCTTCTCCGTCTCATCTTCTGGCTTCGTGTTCCCCTCGGTGAAACATGCATATTGGCTTTTGTCCCGTCCAATTCCGAGAATATTCATTTTTTATCTTTTCTGAAACCAAAAACAGCAGAAAACAAGCAACTGGCACTGTGGCATCTTGTCAATAGGTTAGTTCCATAAAGTGTATAAAAATACCTCAAAGTGTAGACAAATCATAGGACAAATGATATAAAACAAGCATGGAGCATCGAAAATTATAGATACGTTTATGACATATCAAGCATCCCCAAGCTTAACTCCTGCTCGTCCTCGAGTAGGTAAGTGATAAAAAGAATAATTTTTAAGGTGACATGCACCATCACAAACTTCATCAAACCATTTGCAAGCAATGAAAGATGGGATCAAAGAACTCTAAACATGAGCATGAAAGATGAAGTTCTAACAATAAGACAAAATAACTATGCTGCAACATGAAAGGATACAAGCAAAGGTTCTTGAATAATGATGCATTGAAAGACATTTGTTTGCTTCACATATAGAAAACATAGCATAGTGGCATTCAGCTTGTCCCTCATGGAGTAGCAAAACATAAATGCATAGGACACCTTCAAAGTTCATAAGGGTGACTAGATACAAATAGTTCAAGAACAAGTAATATCAACATTATGAATCAATCAATAAGTTTTGGGACAATGCACATAGAACTAAGAATGAAAACCATGCTCTCTTAATTAGTGCCTAAGGATAGAAGGTGGAGACTCAATATAAAAGTGGAAGAAAGGCCTTCATAGAAGGAAGCAGGGATTCAAGTCTCATAAAGAGCTTCCAAAAATTATGGTACTTGTTAGCTTTTAGCTCTCATTGCCCCTATCATAAGTGATTAAGGTTAAAGTGAACAAACTATGGAGTATATACTTGACAAAGTATAAGTTGGCAGTCTCATGTCCCTTGAATACGAGGGTCGCTCCTCATGCTACTCAATTTTAGTTACCGGAAGTTCTTGTCATAGTAAGTACATGTGTATCATAGAGAACCGCCAACAGGGTACCCCTTACACATGATACATGAGCTATCCCATAATCAAAATGACAAGGCAAGCAGACAATGAGCATCTCAGAAATCTTCTTATTTACCATGAGAAAATGGTGCTTTTTTCTCTCTTTCCTCTTTTCTCATCTTTTTTTTCTTTTTCTCAATCTCTATCTCTTTTTTATAAGAAGAATGCTTCATAGATTGCTTACTATGGTGATGGTGCAAGTTTCCACCATGATTAGGCATGGCTTAGGCTAGCAGCCCAGGCGTTTCTCTAACACACATACATAACTCCATGGACTTACAAGCTCCCCTTTCATTTCACACCAACGACATCCATAAACAAAAGAGCATGATATCAACTAGGTACAATGTAAAAGTGCAATGTTGAAAGCGTTCCCCATGACAGCATGGTTCTGCTAATCCTAATGTATAAGTGCAAGCATATACAACATAGATGACACAATGGTTCAAGTTTATTAGGGGCAAGAAAAGTAAAATGTGCCATCAAGTTCGTGAGAGATTTAATCACTAATTTTCACATAACAAGTTTAATTCGGAAGGTAGATAAAAACATGAATATACTTGGAATAGAAAATGATAATAGGTAGGTATGATGGACTATTTGGAATAACTTGGTTTTATTTGGAGTTGGATGCATGAGTGGAACTCATACTTGGTATGGAGGCTAGCAAAAGACTGGGAGCGACCAACTAAGAGAGTAATAATGGCCATAATCATGCAAAGTGACAAACCATTATTAATTAAAGCATAAAGTGATATTACAAGTCAAAAACTAAATGATCATAGAGGCTATGGTGAGTTGGTATAGTCTTAACATGGTGTGAGCATTTGCCAAGTCAACCCAAATAAAGCATTTAAAGGAGAATACCACAATATTATGCTTTTAATATGCTAAAACAACACATGATTCTTTCAAGGCACATTAAGGAATCTCAATTGTTTATAACATGTCATGCTACAGCAAAAATCACTAAGCATAAAGCCAAAACAATATCAAACATGACATGATAAAGTCTAAGTCACAGTCAAAAACAAGCTCCTTTTATACCACTTAAGCATGAACTTTCCTACTCTTTTCCAATCCAAATCAACTTTATTTGAAAACTAATGCATGAATGAGGGGGTACAACCAATTTATTCAAGAAAACTAACAAAAAGAGAACTAAAAACAAAAACAAAGATGCTCCAAGAACAACACAACAGTGCATGAAACAGTAAAAACGAAGTGTCTAGAAAGACCTGAGATTTTTATTGATGAAGAAGGGGATGCCTTGGGCATCCCCAAGCTTTGACGCTTGTACCTCTTGAATATTTCTTGGGGTGACACGGGGTGGCAACCCCAAGCTTGAGCTTTTGTCCATTCTTCATCTCCTTACATCATTCTTTTCCTACACCTCAAAATTTCCTTCATACAAAACTTCACACAATCTTCATTAGCAACATTAGTGCATTCAAAAGATAATAAACCTTTGGGGTTTAGTTTTAAAACAGAAAAACTTTCATTAAAAACACAAGATACTGTATAAATTCCCTCAAAAATCTCAATTCACCAAAAAGAACCCAAAAAAGAAATCGATCAAGAGGCAAATGCAAATAATGGCAGAAATCTTTCAAAACAGACCAGCAGGTGAAAACCGATTTTTTGAAGACCTTATGTTGCTCAAATCAAAAAGTGTTGAACTAACGAAAGTTAGCTAACAACCTAGGGGATTTATTCAGAAATTACAGCTCAATCCGACATACAAAGATTTTTCACAAATGTTTACGGTGAAGCACAAAAATCTGTTTCGGGACAGCAATTTTCCCAAGTCTTACTTCTCTCTCATTAGAGGTTATTCTTGGCACAAAAACCACACAAAAAGGATAAGGAGAGGTTATTACAGAAGTAATAACTTCCAAGGCTCAACAAAACAAAAAATAAACTAAAAGCAAAAATATATTGGGTTGTCTCCCAAAAAGCTCTTTCTTTATAGCCATTAAGATAGGCATGATAAATTTCAATGATGCTCATATAAGAAATATGAATTGAAGTAAAAGAGAGACTCATGAAGCAAATATGGAGTAAATTAAAGTCTAACCCACTTTCTATGAAAAATAATCTTGGAAAGAAACAAGTCATGAAAGCACAAAGCAACAAGCATAGGAAAGCAAAACAAGTGCAACTTCAAAATTTTCAACATAAAGAGGGGAAACTTAATATTGTTGAGATACATAAAACCATGTTTCCCTCTCTCATAATAACTTTCAGTAGCATCATGAATAAAATTAACAATATAACTATCAGAAAAAACATTCTTATCATGAGCCACATGCATAAAAGAATTAATACTCTCCACATAAACATAGTAATTCTTATTAATTGTAGTGGGAGCAAATTCAACAAAATAGCTATCATTATTATTCTCATCACCATAATCATCAAATATAGGAGGCATATTATAATCATAATTAATTTTCTCCTCAATAGTAGGTGGACTAAAAATATCATATTCATCATTGTAATCATCATATATTGGAGGCATAGTATCATCAAAGTAAATTTTCTCCTCCGTGCTTGGGGGACTAAAAAGATCATTTTCATAAAAACTAGCTTCCCCGAGATTAGAATCTTACATAGCATTAGCAATAATGATGTTCAAAGAATTCATACTAATAACATTGCTATTAGCGTGCAAATAAAGTTCCATAGGTTTTTTAATTTTCTCTTCAAACACTTCATGTCCTAAATCAAGATAAATACTATAAAGCTCTCTCATTTTGTTGTTGTTTTCCATTAAGCCTAACTAGTGAAAATAAAAACAAGAAACAAAAATATATAATTGCAGAATCTAAAGGAAATAACTTCGAGCACTCACACACCAGAACCAGTACTAGAAGATAGCTTAGTAGCCAGAGGATGTGAGTACCTTTTACCTTACCTCCTCGGCAACGGCGCCAGAAAATAGCTTGATGTCTACGCACGCTTCTATTCTTGTAGACAGTGTTGGGCCTCCAAGTGCAGAGGTTTGTAGAACAACAACAAGTTTCCCTTAAGTGGATCACCCAAGGTTTATCGAACTCAGGGAGGAAGTGGTCAAAGGTATCCCTCTCAAGCAACCCTGCAATTAAGATACAAGAAGTCTCTTCTGTCCCCAACACGCCCAATACACTTGTCTGCTGTATAGGTGCACTAGTTCGGCGAAGAGATAGTGAAAAACAAGTAATATGGATGATTATAAGTGGTAATTGCAATCTGAAATAATAGTGGCAGCAAGCAAACATGTAAAATAACTGATTGTAAATAGTGTTTCAATGTTTAGAAACAAGGCCCAGGGATCATACTTTCACTAGTGGACACTCTCATATAAGTATATTCTCTTCATGATGCTACCCTAAACTACTCTCCGGTTGGACGATGTAGGGCTATAACAGCACACCTTAAAGTTCGCATTCCCCATCTAGATAACCCCTCACTATCACCTTGAGCGCTAGATGCTTCCAACAAACACCACAATATCATAGAGACATCTATAACACCCTAAAAACCCTAATCAAGATTATCAAGTCCTAATCACCCAATTTAGGGTTAACAATTTTTTTATTAATAATATGAATATGAATGCATGTTAGTTTGCATTAATGTGTGATTGATTGACATTGCCATGCTTGATTGTTGCCAATGATGTGAAATGGTTTAAAGGTGAATACTACATCATCTAGGCCATTTACAAACTAAATCAAAAGAAATCAAATATGAATAAATAAAGCAAATGGTCATTTTGACCAAAACCAACCACTAGGTCACTTTGTGTGTTCCTAGAAGAGAAATTTTAACAGAAAACAATTGTATTTCTTTTCACCCCTTTCTAGACCAAGTAAAAGTGTATCAAGACCCACTTTACAAACTTACAAAAACATCTTTTAAATCAATTTAATGGACAGTTAAAAATTGAATCTAGTTCATATGTTAAGTTCCCACTTTTTCAAAAACCTACGAAATCAATTCCACAAGACCTCTCCAAGCAAACATTGACTCTCAAGCTTAAGTTAAGATCACTCAAAAACTTTCATTCAAAAATTCCAAAGTACATTTCTTGCGGCCATTACCACAAACACCTTGTAGACACAGAACCATTACTGCCTAACATCACTATTTTGGAGCAGTAATCTCCCACCTCAGTGTCCCCTCTTAACCCCCCTATCTCTCCTGAGCCTAACCAAGCACCAGACCAACCCCCCTTTGGCCGTTATGCACAATGGAGCGCCGCCCGATTTTGGTCATCGCCGACCGACCACGGCCAGCTCATAGCAGACACCACCACAACCAACCATGATGTCCGGGAAGCACGCCGCACTCCACCGCCACCCCTTGTCCTAGCCTCGACCCCAGCCGAGCCCTGGACCACCCTAGCTATGCCGCGCCCACCTCTCTGTGCCATGTCTAGAGCGCGCTAGCTCGCCATGCCTGACCAGCTCGCACAGACCGCACCTTGCCTTCGCCGTGCATGCTCACACCCGCCATGATCACAGCAACCTAGCAGACAACCCCGTTCGCTGCCGCACGACCCGTAGCTCCCTCACGCCGCCGCAAACACCTCTGCATCCGCGCGGAGCACCGCAGGCTCCCGACCGAACCACACCGCCCCTCACCTCGCCATTACGCCCATAAGAACCACCAGGGAACACATCACCACTCACTAGCCACCGCCATGCCGATAGCCGCCTGTAGCACCGTCACCGACAAGCTCGCGTCGCACCATTCGGTCCCCTCGCCATAGTATAAAAGGAGGCCACCCCTGCCTCATTTCTCCACACCATTCTAGTCACCAACTCTCACTGACCCTCCCCCACTTCTTCCTGGAGCAAGGCGAGCTCTCTCTCGCTGGAATTTGGCCGAAGCCCACCACTGCTGGAGGAGAAGGGTGCCGTTGATTTCGACCACCCTAACCCCTGCCATGAACGCGCCTCAACTCGCCGTTGTCTACCACGTCGATCGTCCCCGTCGCCGACCCTAGATGGAGCCCAGGTAAGCCCCGCCAGACCCCCAACACAGTGTTAGGGTTGATTCCTCGCCGGAGCAGTTCGTCGTTGAAGACGACTCCCAGCCATTGGATTAGAATTAGATCGTAGGGCTCAGATGCGTAGATACCATTTCGCTTAGATGCAATTCCTGACTGGTGGACCCCATCTGTCAGCAGCTCGCTGTGCCGCGTAGTGCAGTTGGGCCGGCCCGTTTAACTTCCCGCGCTGGCCTGGAAATTCAAATAATTGTTTTTCCATTTTTGTTTAGACTAGTTTCTGTCCACAAATTCAAAAATCAATTCAAACAGTTTCACTTAACCAAATTACATGATTTAAATTTTGTTAGAAAGGTAATTAAATTATCTATCCAAGCCCGTTGGATTTAAATCATTTGCAGTTAGAGATAATGTTTAGTAAATATAATAAGACAGAGACTTTTGCAACTTCAAACATTTTTCAAAAATCAACCATAATAGCTTTTGAGTTGATTCCAACTACCAAAAATCACATTTATAAATATCTATCTGAATAAGTAAAAATATCTAGGTTTGCATGCAGTGACATTGGACTAGTACCAAAAGAATGCTATTAGGGTATTTCTAGTCACTTTACATCTATTAAATGATAATCTTAAAATTTATAAAATATTATCAACCCTTTAAATCACATTCCCATGTATTATAATATGTGATGATGACATGTGTCCACATGATCCCATATTTTAATTGGAGAATATTAAATCTTAATTAATTTCAATGAGTAGAAATTACTTTTCTCAAATAAACTAAATAATACTAGTTCTTCATTTCATGTGATGATTGTGATGATGCTAGATCATCAAGTGTGAACCTTAGTTTGCTAAATAGAAGTAGTTAAGTTTTGTTTGGTGATTGTGTACCCCGTATGAGTTGTGACTACCTCGGTGAATTACGCTCCTAGTTACAAGCCTGGATGAGCAGAAATGGTTGAAATAGTACGGTGGGGCCCAAACACCACTCACAGGTAGACCTTTCGGCCGTCCCAACCATTTCCACACATCGGGACAAGAACGGGCGGCGTAATCGGCAGGCGAAGGGATCAACTACATACACAAATGAGTATGTATGCAAGCCACCATACAACAGTACATCAGAGTCATCCCATCTAAAAAGAAAGGAAATATAGCAACGCCATACGGCAAGATCCAAATATCCTAGATAGATATAATAGTTTAGGATATCTCCTCATACATCAATCAACAGAGTATCAAGCGGAAGCGGAAGACACAATCCGAGTACGGATAAGAAGCAAATCGGCATGAGATGCCCCATAAATAAGTAGATCCCGCCCACAGATCTCATGGATCCCCGTTCCCGGAATCTCTACACCGAATGATCGTTGCCCACATCGTCCGTCTCTTCCACCCAGTATCCATCTTGCGAGTGTACCTGTTCATCTGAACCAATAATTATCGTGTGAGACCCTAGGGGTACTCAGCAAGTCTTTATGCCTCTAAAGGGGACACAACCTGGGGTGACGCAATTGCAGCAAAAGATAAACCCTAACAATTCTACAGATACTCGCTAACCATCCGCCTAACCAGAGATAGACGGATGTCCGTGAATTAATATCAACAGTTATAACGGTTATAAAGGTAATCTTAACAGATCCATCCTCCTCCTCGCTTACCGACGAGGAAGCGGACGAACCACCCCCATCCGTTGGCAGTTTTATTATCCATTCCATGAGTGTTGCACTATTTACTAGTCAGGTACCTAGTCTAGTCAAATTAGAAGCGGTACTTTAGTTATGCTTGTCTATGATCGAGAAACGGTGCTCCAAGTCGTCCATAACCGCGGACACGGCTTTCAGAAAGTTTTACCCTGCAGGGGTGCACAAATAGCAACACACACTCGATATGCCTCGGAAAAACCAAATCAAAACCCAACGAGGCAGTCACGACAAAGCAATTACAGGATTCAGAAATATTTCAGGGGGCCACCCCATTAAGCTACCCGCGACAAAGCTGGCCGGCTACGAGACGGACTCAAGGTTTGTGTGGCCGGCTGTAAATGACTGGGAACCCGAAAGTGTGACTGGGCTTGTCGATACAGCGAAAACGGGTCACGGACCTAAACAGTACAGTGTGCTCCTCGCACAATTTAAATAAAGCAGTAAAGCATGGCATAGGTACAGGATAGTAAATAAAACTTCAAACTAGTTTGTGGCCCCAAGAAATAAGAATGAATCAAGCTCTGGCTCAGGGGGGTCCATAAGGCCTCCCGGATGTGGATAGCGCGAATAATCTTGGAACAGGAATCAAGTACTCGGGGTCTTACGGGACACAAGTGAGCCTGAAAAACCAAATAGCAGATATGGCTCACCGATGCCACTTTCATTAGTTCTCCCATTACTACTCAGGTTAAGTTGTTTAGGTACCTCGTTATCCATCAGACACTCACATACCCTACACATGCTGTTCTACGACTCGCCTGGCTCAAGCAACTCCTGTAGTAATGGCTCATGGGATGGAGGAACAAGCTTCGGTGGGGTTTAAAAGTAAAGGCTATGCAATACTTGGGATTCAGTTTAATGCAATCGCGACTCGATGATGCAAGAATAAGATAGAGGCAATAGGTACTATATGTATGCAAGCATGTGGTAGTGCTTGCCTGGCAGCTCAGTAGAAGCAAATGATGGATCTGGGTAGTGCTCCTGGTTCTCTTGATATATCCCCTGCTCAGCGTCTATTCGAAGAAGAACCAGACAAACAAGGGCCAACATAAATTAGGTGCACAAGCATATGAATAAATGCATCAAGCAAACAATCATGCCATGATGAATGATGCACAATTTGCATGGCAATTAAGTAGCAAGGCATGGGTGAGGTGTGGAATACAATATTAAAGCATTTTATTTAGTTTTGAGCTCATTTTATTCTCATATTAGTTGCTGTATACTTTATATTTATATGATGCATGCTTCAATTCAAACCATGGAATGCATAAACAGAAAGGTCTCGTCGAGCTAATCATTTTAGACATATTATTTATTAAATTTGGACTTATAAATCAAAAGTTATTAATTATTTAAGCAAAGGGGCAATTTATTGTAATTTAAATAAACCTGCAAAATTAAATGTTAAAAAATATATTTTAGATTGCATATTTGGATTCCTCACATTTTCTGATTTGAAAGCATATATTATTTGTTAAATTTGGATTAATATTTGAAAAGTTATTTAAAAACAGAATTATATTTGAATTTGAATTAATTAGAAAAAGATTTGAATTTAACACAGATTTCGGAAATACTTTTTATACTCAGGGGGAGCTAGCCACTGTCACAGACAAGTGGGCCACAGTGCTGACTAGGCAACACGCGCACATAAACGCTTCTGTCACTCAGGGTTAGTCTAGCCGCAGAGGATGACAGGTGGGCCATCGACCTCGCAGGCCCACGCGACAGCATCGGAGAGGACATGCGCTGACAGGTGGGGCTAGGCTGGAGCGCGGGTTGAGCTTTACGAAAACCTGGGACCCTTTTTGCAAAAAGCCACGAGAGGCCGACGGTGGGCCACGCGGGAGCGCGGGTTGATGCAACAAAAATTGCAGGGGGGGTAACAACAAAACGGCGCCCGCGGTATTGTTTCTCTTCTCTCTCTGCGCCGAGCGACGGGTCGGTGCGCGGCGCGGGCGGGGTTCGATCCAGGGACCTAGCGTGCGCGCGCGGAGGGCGGAGCCACTGCGCTGGCTTGGGCTTGGTGCCAGGAGAGTGGGCGTGGCCTAGGTAGGGTTTTACGCAGAGCGCGAGCGAGCAGATGCTAGCGCCGCCGGCGCACGCAGCCTGTTCGACGGAGTGGACGACAACACTAGGGCGGTACGGCGAAGGGGACCATGTCAGGGAGGTGTTTCAGCTCACCGTGGGGCTGTCGGTGGCGTTGGATCGGGTCGACGAGCAGGGGATCGTCGTCGGGGCAGAGGCCGGGTGGCTAGGGTTTGGTGTCGGCCTTGGCGTCGATCTGGTAGCTCCGGCTCTCCTCCTCGCTGCCGGCGAGTACAGGGCGACGTAGGGGAGCCTCCTCGGTCTTCCAGAGCCCTCCACCGACGCGCTGCGCGACTGGATCATCGGGACGGAGTAGAGGCCGACGGTGATCGGCGCTCGGGTGTAGACGGAGGTGGAGAAGAGAGGGGAGCGAGCAGGGTGCTGGGGCTGGATCTGGGGATGGTCTGGCGTGGCAGAGAGGCAGGAGATAAGGACGGAGAGGGAGAGGGGTGCCATGGGGAGGTGGTAGACGATAAAGTTGGCTCGGCCACCTTTTGTCCTCCTCCTCACGTGCTCGGCTAGGAGGCCAGGGCAGGGCAGGGGCAGGTAGGGGAGCTGCCAGGTGGGGTAGGGCAGGCCAGGGTCGGGGTGGTTCGGGCTGGGGTCCCTAGGGCAGAGAGAGAGCACGAGAGGGAGAGGTGAGGGTAGCCTCGGGTGGGGTAGATCTAGGCTCGGGTTGGGACTTGGGTTAGCTAGGGTTTGGGGTGTGGTAGCAGCTAGGTGGGGCCAGGGAGAGAGGGTGGCCAGGTGGGGCCAGCTAGGTAGGGAGAAGAGGGGGGCCGAGAGAGGTGAAGGTGGGATTAGGGTTTGGTCATGGTTAGGTGTAGATTAGGGTTTAGGTTTAGATGGGGTATGGTGAAAGATGGGGTAGGTTAGATGGGGGATAATGGTTCTCCTTTTTGGCAAGCTCAAGCATAAACCAAACCAAAACTAGACCAAAAAGAGGGAGAGGTGGGGATGTGGTTTGATGGAAACAAGATCAACTAGATCAAGCCCAAAGGAAAAGATAGAGATAGAGATGATCCACTAAAGATGCAAATAAAAAATCCAAAGGACAAGCAAAAGGTGGTACTTGCATGGCCCATGCAAAACATTTAATGCCATGTTGATTCTTGTGAAAACAATAATGTTAAACATGGCATTGTTCATTTGCATTTCCAAAGGTGGAATAAAGCCAAGCAAAAGAAAGAAAGGATGTCCCATGTGGAGTAGATGGAGATGACCATATGTGAATATAAATGGGACTTGCTAGTGTGTATGTGCCACTAGGTATTTAATAGTCCCAATATATTCCAACATGAGCATAATTCCATGATAATCCATATGGGAGCTAGGGAAAAGGGTCCCACTCACAAGGCATGCAAAGGTGGCCATGTGGCTCTCATATATCAATGAGGTGAAAACAACATGATGCCAAGATGAGAGCATGTGGAAAAGAATTGGATCCATCCCAACCCACATGAGCTAGAGGTAAACCAATAAGTGCCAAGCTCATATTTAGTTGGATGGTGGAATTATAAGGTGGTGAAAGAAAGGTGGTGGAGTTAATAAGAGATATGCCCCCAACTCGACTTGGGCATTAAACCATATATCAAGAACAAAATACAATATCAAGAGGCAAATACAATTTACCATGCATATGAGAGAAGAACCAAATGAAAAAGGGTTTTATATGATGCTCAAATGCAAGGTGGCATGATGACATGAGCATGATATAATGATGATGCAACAATTATATGTATAAAGTAGCCAATATATCTAGGCTAGGCTAGTAGCATTGCAATTGTTAGACAATTGGGATGCTACAACTCTCCCCCACTAAACAGGAATCTCGCCCCGAGATTCTAGGAAAAAGAAAAACAACACAAGGAGAGACTGGTGTTCGAACGAAGGTGACCCGCACGTTCCCAAGATGATGAACAACGGAATGGTGCGACCACTACACCTTTGCAAAACTTGCTAGACTTGTTGCGAGTCTTGCGTTTTGCTAGAGACACCAAGGGTTAGGAGAATTGAAGGATTGTCGTGAGACAAGAAGGATAGGATGGACATAGCTCCGGTTTTCTCAAGAAACATGATAAAAGCATAGAACCACCTGGTGAAAGAAAGGACAAGATGATGTATCATGGATATAGAGAGGCACACCGTTAAGATTAAAGATTTACCGATACAAGAGAGGATGGATCTTTGTGTCGCCAGAAGAAAAGAGCTAGATTGGAGAGGTTTTGAACCACTATGACAATAGCATCGTATCCTCTCTCGGATTAGAGAAATGAAGTGCGGAAACAATATTGCCTTCAAACAATAGAGTCCCTTGATATCAACAGAAAAATTTAGATAGACATCACCGGATTAGATTCTTCTTGCACCGGTAAGAACCAAGGATCACGCATTTGAGGTGCGCGGTTATAACTTCCAGAGATGGATGTGAAGATAGATCATGGGGGATAGGTTCCTTTCATCTTGTTTGGGGATGTAAAGCACCGGTAGAAAGATGAGGACGGAAAAGAGTTTGCGTTTGTTTCCACCAGATAACAGAAGATTTTGCTCCGTGTTGGATACGACGAGATCATCGACAAGAGATTATTGATTACTTTCCTCGAGAGAGCACTCCGGAAAGACAAGGGCGGAAGTAAAAGTATCGAGGGATAAAGGCCACTTCTAACTTACGTGGAATGAGTGAGATCACATTAATTCACCAATTCAATGTACGAGAGCGAATGATAAGAGTAGTGGTATGGTAGCTACTCCATCCCGCACTCAAAGCATTACTCCGCACATGAATAAGAAAACCATGCAACCCAACTACCGAGACAGACTGAAGGTATTTACAAAAAGGAACTCATAGAACTCCGTTAGAAAACAAGGATAGATGCAAACGATTCACCGGATCCAAGATAGATAAGGGTGATGATGTTGTCGTCATATCAGAAATACCAAGCCACCGGAAAGATATGAAGGAAGATCACGGAGACAACTGCAAGATTCAATAGATGAAGAAAAAGATACACCAACTTGAACAGAAGGATTACGAAAGATCTGAAAAGTCTTCATGGCCTCCGGTGGATTGAGCAGAGATGATAGAACGAGAGGGTTTCAAGAGATTACTTGACGAGAATGAGGTGAAAGAACTCCATGTTCTTCTTGAAATGTTTGAGAAAGATTTGGCAGACTTGAGGAAACTTCGGCGGAACGACGATGATAACTTGCCAACAAGGAACAACTCCGGATTTGATTGAAGATGGAAGATGGAATTAACAATGGATTGCCAATTCCAGAATTGAAGTGATATATTTAGCAGAAGGACGTGGCCGAGATAGGTGACTTGAAAGAGTCAGAGTTCTCACTTTGAGACTTTGCACACAGGCAGTGTCCTCAAAGCTTGAGAGAAAAGACATAGATGATCTTCCATGTCCTTCCATTGATATAGAATAGGCAAGCATATTATCAACATATACCACCAAGGATTAACAAGATATCCCAGAATATCAAGTTCAAAAGGCGAGAGAAACGAACAAATGCTCGAAACACTTTCTGAGCTCAACGCTCTTAGAAAGATCAATATTAAGAGCACGGGTTCGTGTTGAAGAAGATGCACTGGAAGAATAGATTATCTGGTTCTTCGGAAGAAAAGATATGTCACCTGGTTCACGTTGTCGATTGGGTCACCGGTTACAAAGATAAAGAGATCTTGGTTACGAACCGATGATATAGCTTTGCTTATGGTATGAGCTATCAGAGCCGAAAAGATGTGCAGATATGGAGCCGAAAGAGATGTGCAGCATGATGAACAGATGATAGACCGCCGTAGTGCCTTGAGAAACTCCGGATTTCCAAGGATGCTTGAATAAGCATAGATAGGATCACGGTGTACCCAAAATCACAGGAGTTGACCGTATCCTCCAGATGGTGACGGTTTATAGCATTTTCCATATTCCAATCGTCACTATCATGAGTGGAATATAGCTATGTCGAGAACCAAATTACAATCACCAGCATCGGATCGACACATGTTATGTAATTAGCCCAAGAGAAAAGGAGATGAAAAGAAACTCCAAGATTAAGCGCCGGTGACAAAAGAATGAGTTAGCATGGACATGCTGATAAAAGAGAGATAGATAATGTTTCACACACGACTGAAAAGGAGTGTGGAAACACAGATGGATCAAAGAAAAATTTTCCGCAATTTTCGGCATTAAAATACCGATAGATGCGCAAAATCGCTTACCAGATAGGGATTAGCAACAGATGCTTGCACCGAAAGAGGAGTTGCTAGAAGGAAGAACACCCTTAAGAAGATGGCACCGGGTAACAAGGAGTCAGATAAATCGCGCCGGTTTCCAAAAGCCTGTTAGTATGGAATGTACCAACAGTTGATAACCAAAAGGCCGATAAAGATAACAACTTGGATGCAACAGATAGACAAAGGATTTACACACACACACACAGATACACAACCTATGGTACTACGGAAACCCAGAACACGTGAATCCTAGTTTGAATTTAAGAAGAGGATTGAAAACGTTACACTTCCTTACCAGAAAAAGGGTGGTGGGTGGGTAAGAAGAAAAGTGGAAGCAGTCCTACTCTCGCGTTTTGTTTTTCCCTAGTATACATAACTACCAAAATATTTGCTAGACAGACAACGACCATTTGGCTGAGACCCTGAAGGTCGGGATGGCTCTGATACCAATTGTAACTACCTCGGTGAATTACGCTCCTAGTTACAAGCCTGGATGAGCAGAAATGGTTGAAATAGTACGGTGGGGCCCAAACGCCACTCACAGGTAGACCTTTCGGCCGTCCCAACCATTTCCACACATCGGGACAAGAACGGGCGGCGTAATCGGCAGGCGAAGGGATCAACTACATACACAAATGAGTATGTATGCAAGCCACCATACAACAGTACATCAGAGTCATCCCATCTAAAAAGAAAGGAAATATAGCAACGCCATACGGCAAGATCCAAATATCCTAGATAGATATAATAGTTTAGGATATCTCCTCATACATCAATCAACAGAGTATCAAGCGGAAGCGGAAGACACAATCCGAGTACGGATAAGAAGCAAATCGGCATGAGATGCCCCATAAATAAGCAGATCCCGCCCACAGATCTCACGGATCCCCATTCCCGGAATCTCTACACCGAATGATCGTTGCCCACATCGTCCGTCTCTTCCACCCAGTATCCATCTTGCGAGTGTACCTGTTCATCTGAACCAATAATTATCGTGTGAGACCCTAGGGGTACTCAGCAAGTCTTTATGCCTCTAAAGGGGACACAACCTGGGGTGACGCAATTGCAGCAAAAGATAAACTCTAACAATTCTACAGATACTCGCTAACCATCCGCCTAACCAGAGATAGACGGATGTCCGTGAATTAATATCAACAGTTATAACGGTTATAAAGGTAATCTTAACAGATCCATCCTCCTCCTCGCTTACCGACGAGGAAGCGGACGAACCACCCCCATCCGTTGGCAGTTTTATTATCCATTCCATGAGTGTTGCACTATTTACTAGTCAGGTACCTAGTCTAGTCAAATTAGAAGCGGTACTTTAGTTATGCTTGTCTATGATCGAGAAACGGTGCTCCAAGTCGTCCATAACCGCGGACACGGCTTTCAGAAAGTTTTACCCTGCAGGGGTGCACAAATAGCAACACACACTCGATATGCCTCGGAAAAACCAAATCAAAACCCAACGAGGCAGTCACGACAAAGCAATTATAGGATTCAGAAATATTTCAGGGGGCCACCCCATTAAGCTACCCGCGACGAAGCTGGCTGGCTACGAGACGGACTCAAGGTTTGTGTGGCCGGCTGTAAACGACTGGGAACCCGAAAGTGTGACTGGGCTTGTCGATACAGCGAAAACGGGTCACGGACCTAAACAGTACAGTGTGCTCCTCGCACAATTTA
Source organism: Avena sativa (assembly GCA_916181665.1). Lineage (NCBI taxonomy): Eukaryota > Viridiplantae > Streptophyta > Magnoliopsida > Poales > Poaceae > Avena > Avena sativa. The sequence continues at coordinate 418,053,488 of OV702289.1, read as the reverse complement.
AATAAAGCAGTAAAGCATGGCATAGGTACAGGATAGTAAATAAAACTTCAAACTAGTTTGTGGCCCCAAGAAATAAGAATGAATCAAGCTCTGGCTCAGGGGGGTCCATAAGGCCTCCCGGATGTGGATAGCGCGAATAATCTTGGAACAGGAATCAAGTACTCGGGGTCTTACGGGACACAAGTGAGCCTGAAAAACCAAATAGCAGATATGGCTCACCGATGCCACTTTCATTAGTTCTCCCATTACTACTCAGGTTAAGTTGTTTAGGTACCTCGTTATCCATCAGACACTCACATACCCTACACATGCTGTTCTACGACTCGCCTGGCTCAAGCAACTCCTGTAGTAATGGCTCATGGGATGGAGGAACAAGCTTCGGTGGGGTTTAAAAGTAAAGGCTATGCAATACTTGGGATTCAGTTTAATGCAATCGCGACTCGATGATGCAAGAATAAGATAGAGGCAATAGGTACTATATGTATGCAAGCATGTGGTAGTGCTTGTCTGGCAGCTCAGTAGAAGCAAATGATGGATCTGGGTAGTGCTCCTGGTTCTCTTGATATATCCCCTGCTCAGCGTCTATTCGAAGAAGAACCAGACAAACAAGGGCCAACATAAATAAGGTGCACAAGCATATGAATAAATGCATCAAGCAAACAATCATGTCATGATGAATGATGCACAATTTGCATGGCAATTAAGTAGCAAGGCATGGGTGAGGCGTGGAATACAATATTAAAGCATTTTATTTAGTTTTGAGCTCATTTTATTCTCATATTAGTTGCTGTATACTTTATATTTATATGATGCATGCTTCAATTCAAACCATGGAATGCATAAACAGAAAGGTCTCGTCGAGCTAATCATTTTAGACATATTATTTATTAAATTTGGACTTATAAATCAAAAGTTATTAATTATTTAAGCAAAGGGGCAATTTATTGTAATTTAAATAAACCTGCAAAATTAAATGTTAAAAAAATATATTTTAGATTGCATATTTGGATTCCTCACATTTTCTGATTTGAAAGCATATATTATTTGTTAAATTTGGATTAATATTTGAAAAGTTATTTAAAAACAGAATTATATTTGAATTTGAATTAATTAGAAAAAGATTTGAATTTAACACAGATTTCGGAAATACTTTTTATACTCAGGGGGAGCTAGCCACTGTCACAGACAAGTGGGCCACAGTGCTGACTGGGCAACACGCGCACATAAACGCTTCTGTCACTCAGGGTTAGTCTAGCCGTAGAGGATGACAGGTGGGCCATCGACCTCGCAGGCCCACGCGACAGCAGCGGAGAGGACAGGCGCTGACAGGTGGGGCTAGGCTGGAGCGCGGGTTGAGCTTTACGAAAACCTGGGACCCTTTTTGCAAAAAGCCATGAGAGGCTGACGGTGGGCCACGCGGGAGCGCGGGTTGATGCAACAAAAATTGCAGGGGGGTAACAGCAAAACGGCGCCCGCGGTACTGTTTCTCTTCTCTCTCTCTGCGCCGAGCGACGGGTCGGTGCGCGGCGCGGGCGGGGTTCGATCCAGGGACCTAGCGTGCGCGCGCGGAGGGCGGAGCCACTGCGCTGGCTTGGGCTTGGTGCCAGGAGAGTGGGCGTGGCCTAGGTAGGGTTTTACGCAGAGCGCGAGCGAGCAGATGCTAGCGCCGCCGGCGCACGCAGCCTGTTCGACGGAGTGGACGGCAACACTAGGGCGATACGGCGAAGGGGACCATGTCAGGGAGGTGTTTCAGCTCACCGTGGGGCTGTCGGTGGCGTTGGATCGGGTCGACGAGCAGGGGATCGTCGTCGGGGCAGAGGCCGGGTGGCTAGGGTTTGGTGTCGGCCTTGGCGTCGATCTGGTAGCTCCGGCTCTCCTCCTCGCTGCCGGCGAGTACAGGGCGACGTAGGGGAGCCTCCTCGGTCTTCCAGAGCCCTCCACCGACGCGCTGCGCGACTGGATCGTCGGGACGGAGTAGAGGCCGACGGTGATCGGCGCTCGGGTGTAGACGGAGGTGGAGAAGAGAGGGGAGCGAGCAGGGTGCTGGGGCTGGATCTGGGGATGGTCTGGCGTGGCAGAGAGGCAGGAGATAAGGACGGAGAGGGAGAGGGGTGCCGTGGGGAGGTGGTAGACGATAAAGGTGGCTCGGCCACCTTTTGTCCTCCTCCTCACGTGCTCGGCTAGGAGGCCAGGGCAGGGCAGGGGCAGGTAGGGGAGCTGCCAGGTGGGGTAGGGCAGGCCAGGGTCGGGGTGGTTCGGGCTGTGGCCCCTAGGGCAGAGAGAGAGCACGAGAGGGAGAGGTGAGGGTAGCCTCGGGTGGGGTAGATCTAGGCTCGGGTTGGGACTTGGGTTAGCTAGGGTTTGGGGTGTGGTAGCAGCTAGGTGGGGCCAGGGAGAGAGGGTGGCCAGGTGGGGCCAGCTAGGTAGGGAGAAGAGGGGGCCGAGAGAGGTGAAGGTGGGATTAGGGTTTGGTCATGGTTAGGTGTAGATTAGGGTTTAGGTTTAGATGGGGTATGGTGAAAGATGGGGTAGGTTAGATGGGGGATAATGGTTCTCCTTTTTGGCAAGCTCAAGCATAAACCAAACCAAAACTAGACCAAAAAGAGGGAGAGGTGGGGATGTGGTTTGATGGAAACAAGATCAACTAGATCAAGCCCAAAGGAAAAGATAGAGATAGAGATGATCCACTAAAGATGCAAATAAAAAATCCAAAGGACAAGCAAAAGGTGGTACTTGCATGGCCCATGCAAAACATTTAATGCCATGTTGATTCTTGTGAAAACAATAATGTTAAACATGGCATTGTTCATTTGCATTTCCAAAGGTGGAATAAAGCCAAGCAAAAGAAAGAAAGGATGTCCCATGTGGAGTAGATGGAGATGACCATATGTGAATAGAAATGGGACTTGCTAGTGTGTATGTGCCACTAGGTATTTAATAGTCCCAATATATTCCAACATGAGCATAATTCCATGATAATCCATATGGGAGCTAGGGAAAAGGGTCCCACTCACAAGGCATGCAAAGGTGGCCATGTGGCTCTCATATATCAATGAGGTGAAAACAACATGATGCCAAGATGAGAGCATGTGGAAAAGAATTGGATCCATCCCAACCCACATGAGCTAGAGGTAAACCAATAAGTGCCAAGCTCATATTTAGTTGGATGGTGGAATTATAAGGTGGTGAAAGAAAGGTGGTGGAGTTAATAAGAGATATGCCCCCAACTCGACTTGGGCATTAAACCATATATCAAGAACCAAATACAATATCAAGAGGCAAATACAATTTACCATGCATATGAGAGAAGAACCAAATGAAAAAGGGTTTTATATGATGCTCAAATGCAAGGTGGCATGATGACATGAGCATGATATAATGATGATGCAACAATTATATGTATAAAGTAGCCAATATATCTAGGCTAGGCTAGTAGCATTGCAATTGTTAGACAATTGGGATGCTACAAAAGCTAGAAAAATTTGCAAGGCTGTACCTATCAGAATCCATGGGATAGATTTTTATGCCAATCTAATAGTACTTGGAACCAAAGGTTTGGAAGTAGTACTAGGAATGGATTGGATGTCGAAACAAAAAGGATTAATTGACTGTGCCAAGAAAGCCATAACCATGACTAGTAGCTCTAGAGTATCAGTAGAGCATGTATCTGAAACCTTGCCCCGTCAATTCAAATGCAACAAGAGTCTAGCCCAACAAACCCTAGACCAAGTCATAGTAGTCTGTGAATACCCCGACGTATTCCCAGATGAATTGCCCGGTATGCCCCCAGATCGGGATATCGAGTTCATCATTGAACTAATTCCAGGAACTGGACCCATAGCTCAGAGACCTTATAGTATGAACCCATCAGAATTAGTGGAGCTGAAGAAGCAACTTGATGCTATGCTAGAGAAAGGTTTGATTCAACAAAGTGCATCGCCATGGAGATCACCTGTTCTGTTTGTGGACAAGAAAGATGGAGGTAACCATTTGTGCACAGATTACTAGAAGTGTTTGATCAGTTGAGAACAAGTACCCACTTCCCAAGATAGAGGATCTGTTTGATCAGTTAACTGGTGCTAGAGTGTTTTCTAAGATCGATCTTAGAATTGGTTATCACGAACTCAAGATTCGTGCAACGGATATTCCAAAGACCGCCTTTACCACCAGATATGGATTGTATGAGTATAGGGTCATGTCTTTCGGATTAACCAATGCTCCCGCTTATTTCATGAATCTCATGAATAAGATTTTTATGAACTTTCTGGATAAGTTTGTCGTTGTTTTTATCAATGATATTCTAATCTATTACAAGTCAGAAGAAGACCATGAGTTACACCTGAGAACCATCCTTCAAACCCTTAGAGAGCATCAGTTGTATGGCAAGTTTAGCAAATGTGAGTTCTGGTTGAAAGAAGTAGGATTCCTCGGACATATTGTGTCGGCAGGAGGAGTCGTTGTTGATCCCGCCAAGATCAAAGATGTTGAAGCATATTGTGTCGGCAGGAGGAGTCATTGTTGATCCTGCCAAGATCAAAGATGTTGAAGAATGGGAAGCCCCAACCACTCAAACCCAAGTCCGTGCATTTCTCGGATTAGCGGGATACTACCGCAAGTTCGTTGAGGGATTTCGAGCATCACAAGACCGATGACCCAATTGTTGAAGAAAGATAAGAAGTTTGAATGGACCGACAAATGTGAAACAAGTTTTCAAGAGCTCAAGACGAGATTGATTTCAGCCCCAATCTTGATTATGCCAGATATCAAGAAACCATTTGATGTGTATTGTGATGCATCTAAGATTGGTCTCGGATGTGTGTTGATGCAAGAAGGTAAAGTCATAGCATATTTGTCCAGACAACTGAAGCAGCATGAGCAAAACTACCCTACCCATGATCTTGAACTGGAAGCTATAGTTTTAGCTTTGAAGACATGGCGTCATTACCTTATGGGTAACCGCTGTGAGATTTATTCGGATCACAAAAGTCTAAAGTATATTTTCACCCATAAGGAGCTGAATATGAGGCAAAGGAGATGTATAGAGTTAATCAAGGATAATGACCTTGACATTCACTATCACCCCGGCAAAGCCAATGTGGTAGCGGATGATCTTAGCAGATTGCCGTGTAGATTAAACACCATGATCAAAGAAGCCTAGCCAAGTTTGCATGAAGAGTTGGAGCAGTTTAGAATGGAGCTTGTTGGCAAAGGATTTTCAGCTAGCATTGAACTTCAACCCACTTTGATCAGTCAGATCAAGGAGGCGCAGAAAGGAAATGCGAGTATCGACGGAATCAAACGTCATATTGGTATAGGAAAGGTACCCGGATTCACCAAATATGAAGAAGGAGTTTTGTGGTACAAAGGACGTATCTGTGTGCCAGCAGATTCCGAGTTGAAGCAAGTGATCATGTAGGAAGCTCATGATACTTTTATTCTATCCACCCCAGAGGAACAAAGATGTATCAGGATTTGAAGGAGCAATTTTGGTGGCACAAGATGAAGAGAGAAATCGGAAGCTACATAGCTAAGTGTGATATCTGTCAGCGATTCAAAGCGGAACATCAGAGGCCCGCAGGACTTTTGCAACCATTGTAGATCCCGGAATGGAAATGGGATTCCGTCGGAATGGACTTTATCACCGGCTTGCATACTTCTAGTAGGGGAAATGACTCTATCTGGGTCATAGTGGATAGACTGTCCAAGGTAGCCCATTTCATACCTTTCAAGACAACCTACGAGAGTTCGAAGCTAGCAGAGTTGTACAATGCTAGAATCGTTAGTTTACATGGAACCCCTAAGACCATAGTGTCAGATCGAGGAACCCGGTTTACCTCAAGATTTTGGCAGAAAGTCCAAGAAGGATTAGGAACCAAGTTGAATTTTAGCACAACTTATCACCCACAAACCAATGGACAGACTGAAAGAGTAAACCAGATCTTAGAAGATATGTTGAGAGCTTGTGTGTTAGAGTATGGATCAAAATGGGAAGATTGTCTTCCTTTCGTAGAACTCTCATACAACAACAGTTATCAAGCCAGTTTGTAAATGGCCCCATTTGAATTTCTATATGGAAGGAAGTGTCGTACCCCTTTGAATTGGTCGCAAGTAGGAGAGAGTCAGATTTTCGGACCTGACATCCTACGAGAAGTGGAAGAGAAGGTTCACAAAGTCCGTGAGCACCTCAAGACCGCCCAATCCAGACAGAAGAGTTATGCTGACAAGAGACGTAGAGATCTGACCTTCAACGTCGGAGATTTTGTGTATCTCAAAGTGTCGCCTTTGAAGGGAATGCAATGTTTTCAACTGAAAGGAAAGTTAGCCCCCAGATATATTGGACCCTTCAAGATTCTGAATCGTCGAGGAGAAGTATCTTATCAACTGGAACTGCCAGAGGAGATTTCAGCCATCTATAATGTGTTCCATATATCGTTACTTCGCAAATGCTTAGAAGTTCCGGAGAAGACCGAAGTTTTCAAGAACATCGATCACCAAGCCATTGATATAAAAAAGGATCTGACGTATTGTGAAGTGCCCATTCGTATGAAGAAGCTTTCAGAACCACCAGGACCCAGAGTATCAAGTTTCTCAAGATCCAATGGAGCAACCATAGTGAAGAAGCTACTTGGGAGCGAGAAGATTACATTAGGACTGAGTTTCCAGATCTCTTTAGTTCCTAGTTTTTCTTAAATCTCGGGACAAGATTTTGTTTAAGGAGGGAAGGTTTTGTAACACCCCAAAAACCCTAATAAAGATTATCAAGTTCTAATCACCCTATTTAGGGTTAACAATTTTTTTTATTAATAATATGAATATGCATGCATGTTAGTTTGCATTAATGTGTGATTGATTGACATTGCCATGCTTGATTGTTGCCAATGATGTGAAATGGTTTAAAGGTGAATACTACATCATCTAGGCCATTTACACACTAAATCAAAAGAAAAAGAAATCAAATATGAATAAATAAATAAAATGGTCATTTTGACCAAAACCAACCACTAGGTCACTTTGTGTGTTCCTAGAAGAGAAATTTTAACAGAAACAATTCTATTTCTTTTCACCCCTTGCTAGACCAAGTAAAACTATATCAAGGGCCACTTGACAAACTTACAAAAACAACTTTCAAATCAATTTAATGGACATTTAAAAATTGAATATAGTTCATATGTTAAGATCCCACTTTTTCAAAAAACTACCAAATCAATTCCACTTGACCTCTCCAAGCAAACATTGACTCTCAATCTTAAGTTAAGATCACTCAAAAACTTTCATTCAAAAATTCCAAAGTACATTTCTTGCGGCCATTACCACAAACACCTTGTAGACACAGAACCATTACTGCCTAACATCACTGTTTTGGAGCAGTAATCTCCCACCTCAGTGTCCCCTCTTAACCCCCCTATCTCCCCTGATCCTAACCAAGCACCAGACCAACCCTCCTTTGGCCGTTACGCACAGTGGAGCACCGCCCGAGTTTGGTCAACGCCGACCGACCACGGCCAGCTCACAGCAGACACCATGGTAGCCAACCATGATGTCCAGGAAGCACGCCGCACTCCACTGCCACCCCTTGTCCCAGCCTCGACCCTAGCCGAGCCATGGACCACCCTAGCTACGCCGCGCCTCGCCTCTCTGTGCCATGTCTAGAGCGTGCTAGCTCGCCACGCCCGACCATCTTGCACAGACCGCGCCTTGCCTTCGCCGCGCATGCTCACGCCCGCCATGATCACAGCAACCCAACAGACAACCCCGTTCGCCGCCGCACGACCCACAGCTCCCGCACGCCGCCGCAAACACCTCTGCGTCCGCGAGGAGAACCGCACGCTCCCGACCGAACCACACCGCCCCTCGCCTCGCCATTATGCCTATAAGAACCGCCAGGGAAAACAACACCGCCCACTAGCCACCGCCATGCCGATAGCCGCCTGTAGCGTCGTCACTAATGAGATCGTGCCCACCGTTCGATCCCCTCACCGCAGTATAAAAGGAGGCCACCCCTGCCTCATTTCTGCACACCATTCCACTCACCACCTCTCACTGACCCTCCCCCACTTCTTCCCGGAGCAAGGCGAGCTCTCTCTCGCCGGAATTTGGCTGGAGCCCGCCGCTGTTGGAGGAGAAGGGCGCCGCTGATTTTGACCACCCCAAGTCCTACCGTGACTGCGCCTCGACTCGCTGTCGTCTACCATGTCGATCGCCCTCGTCGACGACCCTAGCTGGAGCCCAGGTGAGCCCCACCAGACCCCCACCACCGTGTTAGGGTTGATTCCTTGCCAGGGTAGTTCGTCGTTGACGATGACTCCCAACCGTTGGATTAGAATTAGATCGTAGGGCTCAGATGCATAGATACCATTTCACTTAGATGCAGTCGCTGACTGGTGGATGATGACCCACAAGTATAGGGGGTGTATCGCTGTATTTTCGAGGGAAGTGAAACCCAATTTATTGATTCGACACAAGGGGAGCCATAGAATATTTATAAGCCTTAACAATTGAGTTGTCAATTTAGCTGCACCTAGAAACAATCTTGCTCACAACAGTTTATCAGTAGCAACAGTTTTGTAGTAAGAATAGTAAAGTAATAGCAGCAGTAAAAGTAAAGACAGTAGTAACGATTGCAGTAAACAGTAGAATTAGAGCGCGGTAGGCATAGGGATGGATGGACGGGCATTGCATGGACAAGACAATTCATATGGAAATCAAAACATAGGGCATTTGCAGATAAATAAGATAAAGCATCCAAGTACTAGATAATCCTAGGCATGTGTTCCATATATAGTCATACGTGCTCGCAATGAGAACTTGCACAACATCTTTTGTCCTGCCAGCCTGTTTGCAGCGAGGCCTCAAGGGAAATACTAGAAATTAAGGTGCTCCTTTTAATAGAGCACCAGAGCAAAGCATTAACACTCCGTGAACACATGTGATCCTCACATCAAAGCCATTCCCTATGGTTATCCCGATTTCTGTCACTTCGAGGCCATTAGTTCCGGACAACAACGTGTGTATACAACTTGCAGATAATACCATAAACAATACTATCATAATGAATCAATAACATGTTCATATCTGAAATCATGGCACCCGGGCCCTAGTGACAAGCATTAAGCATAACAAGTCGCAACAAAGTCAAAAAGCACTAATAGAAGATACTAGGCACCATGCCCTAACAATCCAATGCCATTACATGAACGATCTCATCCAATCCCTACCATCCCCATATCCTACAATGGGGGATTACTCACTCATAGATGGGGGAAACATGGATGGTCGATGGAGAAGCGATGGTGATGATGATGGCGATGATCTCCTCCAATTCCCAGTCCCGGTAGGGTGCCAGATGGAGTTTCTGGTTCCGAATCGCAGAATCTAGTGGTGGTGGCACAGCGGAACTCTTTCTGGAAAAACATCGAACCCCCCTGAGTTTTTAGGTCAGAAGGCAACTTATAGGCGAAGAGGGAGACCGAGGGGGTGTCTGGGGCGGCCAGACCACCCCCTAGTGCGGCCAGGCCTAGCCCACGTGGCCAGGCCTAGCCCGCGCGGCCAGGTGGTGTGGCCTAGGCCTAGCCCCACTCCGTCTCGTATTCTGGCTCCATGAGTCGAGCCGCACTTTGGTCTCTTCAAGCGGCTTTTCAAGCTGAAGCGTCAGTCGGCATCTGGTTCTATAGTCTACGACGTAGGAGGCTGCTGGATCCATGTCAACTACTCCGTCACATACTTCGATATCAAGCTCATGGCGTACGTCCAAGGGTGGATAGACAAGTGGTTCTACATCCGCGACCAGAAGGCCGGCGGAGAGAACTATGGACTCGCGCCCTTTGATCCCGCGACGCCGTGCAGGAGGAGGCGTTCTTGGAAGAACATGGTGATCCCTGGCAAGTCCGAGGAGACATAAGTGTTGTACGAGCGCGTCTGCGACCTCGAGAGTCTCATGGGTAAAGAAGAGGGAGGCGCCGCCCTCATTCGCACATGGTTGCGCCGTCACATCCAGCCTCTGCAGGCCAGAGTCCACCCCATGTTCCAATGGGCTGGTGCGGATGATGTCACTCGTGTATCTGCCGATGGCATTTCCACGGGTGAAGTAGATAAGAGGGTGTGACTGTTGACCAAGTACACCACCAAGGATGTTCTACCCAGTGAACCAGTCGTGCCTCCATTTGATGCCTCTAACCCTCCTCTTGAGGTATGATTGTGCTATGAAGTAGCTTTATTTGTCGATTGCTTTTTGATTTCTTGACGTATACTAAATTGTTTTCTGTATGCAGGATTGGAAGGTGTCTCCCAGTTTGCCCCCTCTTCCTGAGGGGGTTATTCCTCGTGAAGTAGATGAAGAGGACAAGTCGGAATCGACCGTCCCACTTGAAGAGGAGGAGGAAGCCCCCAAGTCCAGCGGTCCGAACACTCGCAAGCGTTCTCGCAGCGAGGATTCAGACGCTTCGTCTCCATCGACTCCAGACGGGCCATCCATTGGTGCGGAGGAGCCGATTCCCGCTGTTCCTGTACGCTCCATAGCGCCATCTGCTCGCAAGAAGATGCGGCTGCCGAAGGAGTCGTCAGAGTCGGAGGAGCAGTCCTTCGATCTTGATAGATTTGACTGGTAAGTTCTATATTCGTGAATTTGTGTTTGGTTCCTTCTTTGAGTTGTCATCTGTCTTGAGGCTCTTGTTTGATTTTGTGTTTCAGTCAAGTAGCGACGTTGTCTTCTAATGACGTCCAATTTTTGAAAGGGTCCATAGTCGCGGACTCCAAGTCCAAGAAGGTGGCATCGCGATCTCCTTCTCCTCCATTGGCGGCCCACTCCGGGCATAACTCATCGAGTTCCCCACATGCTAGGGAGCATCAGATGGTTACCCGGATGACTGTGCAACAACCTTCTTCGGAGTCTATGGAGGAACATGTAAGTATCTTATAGTTCGTAGTCGAATTTATTCTTGGCGTGCTTTGTCTTGAACTTGGAATGTCTCTGATGCAGCTCATCGTGAAGGAAGCTGCCCGTCTGGCAGAGCAGGTCCTTAACATGGGTCGACAGCATGCGCGACTAGACAATCGCTATCGCGTTGTCGAAAGTAAGTTTTGACTTCATCCTTGTCTTTTGTGAATACTATTGATTTGATTTGGTAACATTTTTGTTTGTTGCAACTGAGCACAATGAATTACTTCGCCATGCTGCTGCATTGGAGAAGACATTGGCCGCGGCGACAAAGAATCGTGACGAGGCAGTCGTAGCCTTGGAGGAGTCGCGGAAGCGAGAGCAGGATCTCCTTGCCTCCACTACTGAGAGAGAGAAGATGTTCGAGGAGCAGCTTCTTTCGATTGCCCAGTCCCTCTCAGGTATGACCTTTTTCAGCTGGATATGTCTTTCTCTTCTAATCTTTGACGTATGATTGCTATATTAATGCTTTTTGTATGCAGATGCCAGTGGCTTGAGTTTCGATGCCCAATCTCTGTGTCGTGCGGATGCTTTGGCTGGTGCCATTGCCGTAGTCGAGGACCGCAGTGTTTCCCTCCAGGAGACGCTAGGGAAGGCTAAGGATGTGCTCAATCGCATCTGTGAGGACTTGACTCTGAACGCTAGGATGATCGACAACCTTGGCGACCTGGTGGAATCCCTGTCTGGGGGAATCCCTACGGACTTCAAAAATTTGCAGTGCTCCACCGGCGCCACCATGGCACTCGCAATGGTGTAGGCCCATGGCGTGGAGATGGATCCCGCGGCTATCTCTGAGGCGATGCCTGTCGACGCTGGAGGCCAGCAGGTAGTTTTTGCTCCCTATGCTAGTAAATGCAAAAATTATGGTCCTCAGCTTATCGAGACACTCGCCAAGTACTCCGAAGAGTGGCGTCAGGCTAAGGCTACGAAGGCTGCGGCTTCTAGGGGTGCTGCCGGCAAGTCCGTGGAGTCGGAGATAGCCACGGATGCGATGAAGCCCCCGAGGCCTAAGTCCAAGTCAAAGAAACATGCTGCGCCTTAGTCTCCTTCTGTAATAGATGTAGTGGCTTAGCCTTTTGCTTTAGGGAACAATGATTTTGTGGGTGTCCCAATCGAAATTTTCCTGTATCTGAATGTGTATATGTCCTTTTTCCAAATGTATTCTTGGTCTCTTATTTGCTTTTTGCTTGATTCGTGGTAGGGTACATCGAGTGCTCCTTCGAGTGATCCTTGTGATCCTCCTTCTGCCGATGAGAACTTGGCGCAACCTCGTTCGAAGGTGGAGGAGTTGTTGTTGCTTTCGCGACTCCACGACCGTATTAAACAACTAGAGAGTGAGTTGCCCATCCTCCATGGTAGTGCAGATGCATGGAAGTCGAAGGCGGAGAAAGCTTCTGCTCGTGAGAAGTACCTATTGGAGGAGGTGGCCCAGCTGAGCAGTTCAAGTGTTAGCCTTCTATCTTCTTATCTTTTCTTTTAGTCAGTCACGGTGATGCCTATCTTTCACACTTTGCTTTTGTGTGGTGTAGTTGTCAGTGATCGCCATCCGCAGGATGAAAAAGATCGGATCGTTGTTCGAATGAATGATTTAACCCAGGAGCAACTGCAGGCGAGTGGGTATTTCTGGGTGGATCATGACCGTGCAATTACACTTGCAACCCTGCAGGATCGTTCTTCTCGAGTGCTTCATTTTCTGAAGAAAGCGCAGTCATGCCTTAGGCACATCTATCAGACGATGTTTCCACTGGACGCTGTCCCTTCAAGCCTGTTGCCCTTCTGGCGAGATTCCAGGATTTAAGTGCAGTTTGTGAGTGCGTGCGATAGTAGTTAGTGGCTGGTGCCAAGGCTGCCCTCTCGCTGGTGCGACTGCACATGCGTGATGTGGAAATTGCGGCTATTGTTGCTGGGCCACCGACTCCACCGGCAGGTTCGACCTAGAACATGGTTCCGCATTACCAGGCGGTGGACCGCCCAGCAGAGGAAATTGTCGACTTCTTTGAGGAACAAACAAATGTTCTTCTGCTGCAGTAGTAGTTTTGAATTGTATCCTGCACATAGGTATACCAGTGTTGTAAAGTTTGTATGTGTATGCTGTATGTTATAGATTGATATTGATATGTAAAGAGCTTGCTAGATCATATGTTTTGCGAGTGTATTTTGTACTCTGCAATTCCTTTTCATTAGCCTCACATATTTTATCTCAATGCCTTGCCAACCTGTAAGTTGCGTTGCAACTTGGTTGGTGTATCAAGGGTTCGATTGTTGTTGTGTCAGCTACTTTCGATACTGCGTATTGTTCGAAGAACGAGGGTGTAAAGGGTGGCATAGCCCCCGAGTGATAAAATTGCTAGAAAAACAAGGAAAACATAGAGTTTCAGGGCACTTAGCTTTACTTATTTGTAGAATCGGTACGAGTTACAATGTGTGGCTAAGTAGCCTAGCTGAATAGCCTTTATTGTAGTGTAAGAAAAAAGGAACGACTAAGGGTAGAAGCACCAAAGCTACGCGACGTTCTAGGTGTTGGAGTATGCGACTCCTGTCTCGAAATCTTTGAGGTGATAGGTGCCAGCAGGGATTACTTCTGTAATCACGTATGGTCCTTCCCAAGGGGACTCGCGCTTGAGGTGCCCTGCTTCAGTCACAGGACCAGGTCTCCTTTGACAAAAGGATCTAGGGCGTGGCCTTCTGCTGTGGTAGTTGCGCAGGTTCTACTGGCAGATCGTCAATCTTTCTGCTGTGATGTCTCGTGCCTCATCAAGGAGATCGACGAAGTCTTCGATTACAAGTGTTGACTCCTGCTCGCTGTACACGACTACCTGTGGGGCTTTAAAGCGCACTTCTGCGGGTAGCACTGCTTCGGCGCCGTGCACCATGAAGAACGGGGTGTATCCCGTGGCGCTATTTGGGGTTGTGCGCAGGCTCCACAGTACGGATTGTAGCTCGTCTGGCCTGCATCCAGCAGCTTGCTCGAGTGGTCCGAGGAGTCGCTTCTTGATTCCGCCGCAGACGAGGCCGTTGGCCTTTTCGACTTGACCGTTGGTCTGTGGATGAGCTACGGAGGCATAACTTACATTGATTCCCAGGTTTTCGTAGAAACCCTAGAACTCCTTAGAGGTGAAGTTCGTTCCATTGTCCGTGATGATGCTGTGTGGCACTCCGAAGCAATAGACAATGGACTCGAAGAACTTGATGGCGTTGGCTCCTTTCTGGTTTGTCACCGGCATGGCCTCTATCCACTTAGTGAATTTGTTGACTGCGACCAAGAGGTAGACGTAGCCTCCTCGTGAGGACTTTGGGAGCTTGCCGACCATGTCGAGTCCCCATTGCGCAAAGGGCCAAGCCAATGGTATTGGCCAGAGTTCCGTGCCAGGTGTGTGTGGTTTGTCCGCGAATCGCTGGCAAGCGTTGCATCTTGGGACGATGTCCTTGGCGTTGCGCATGGCCGTGGGCCAGTAGAATCCAGCTCGTAGAGCTTTGACGACGAGGGCGCGACTGCCGGCATGGTGCCCACAAGTCCCTTCATGGATGTCGAGGAGGACGGCCCTTCCGTCCGTGTTGGAGATGCACCGTTGGAGTACTCCTGTGATGCTACGCTTATATAGTTCGCCATTGATGATGGCAAATGCCTTGGATCGCCGTGCGATATGTCGCGCGTCAGTCGGGTCGTCCGGCAGCCTCTTGCTGAGAAGGTATGTGATGTAGGGTTGAGTCCAAGATGGCTCGATCATCATGACCCCCATTGGTCCCTCGAGTCCTGTGTCAAGATCCAGGTCGTCGAGTGCCATTGGCTCATTGGGTGGCGTAGCCCCCAAGTCCGTTGTTGCGCTTGTTTTCTTCTCTACGACCTTTGGCTTGATGGAGCGTTCGCAGATACGCTCGAGAAATACCCCAGGTGGTATGGGGGCGCAGGTAGAACCAATGTTGGCAGGTGCATTTGCCTCTTCATTGCTTTCGCAGCCCAGGTGCCGTAGCTCGTTGCCGTTGAAGTCCCCTTCGAGTGTGTCGTAGAGGTCGCGATAAGTGATCATATTGTCGTTCAGTGCGTCGCACTCGTGCATTGTCTGGTTGACGACCAACTTGGAGTCACCGTAGATGATGAGTCTCTTGGCGCCGCAGGCATTTGCCATCCGCATCCCGTGCAATAGGGCCTCGTATTCAGCTTCGTTGTTGGAGGCGGTGAACTACATTCGCAGAATGTATTTCAACTTGTCTCCTTGGGGCGATGTCAGTATGAGACCTGCGCCATCCCTGTCCTTATGCTTGGATCCGTCGAAGTGCATCATCCAGAGGTAAGACATATCTGGTTTTTCGGGGAGCTGATTCTCCATCCAGTGTACGAGGAAATCAGGGAGGACTTGCGACTTGATCGTGTCGTGCTTATCGTATGTAATGTCTCATGGAGACAGCTCGATTCCCCAGAGCGCGACTCATCCGGTGGCGTCAGGGTTGTTGAGAATATGCCCAAGTGGGGCGTCATTGACCACCATGATTGGGTGCTCCTAGAAGTAGTGGCGTAGTCGCCTGACTGTCATGAAGACGCTGTATGCCAGCTTCTGGTAGTGCGGGTACCGCTGCTTTGTTGGCGTGAGAACCTCGCTGAGGTAGTAGACTGGGCACTGCACCCCATGGACTTTGTTTGCTTCGGCTCGTTCCACCACGAGTACTATGCTGACCACCTGGTTGGTGGCGGAGATATATAGCAGCAATGGTTCTCTTTCGCGTGGGGTCACAAGTACTGGTGAGGTAGATAGTAGATGCTCGAGGTCTTCGAATGCTTCCTGTGCCTCATCGGTCCACTCGAACTTGTTAGTTTTGCAGATAAGTTGGTAGAAGGGCAGTGCCTTTTCGCCTATTCGACAGATGAATCGACTGAGCGCCGCAATTCGCCGAGCCAGCTGTTGGACGCCTCTTATATTCTTCGGCTTCTCCATGGCCAGTATGGCTTTTATTTTCTTCAGGTTCGTCTCAATTCCCCTCGCGGAGATGAGATACCCGAGTAACTGCCCAGATGGTACGCTGAAGGCGCACTTGTCCGGATTGAGCTTGATCCGGTAGCGGTCGAGGTTGGCGAAGGTTTCACGTAAATCGTCAATTAGCGAAGCTTCCTCCTTTGTTTTGATGACGATGTCATCGATGTAGACTTGGATGTTGCGACCAAGTTGATCCTTGAGGCAAGCCTGCATGCACCATTGATAGGTGGCTCCTGCGTTTTTTAGCCCGAAGGGCATTGTGTTGTAGCAGAACACACCAAAAGGCGTTGTAAACGCCATTTTCTCTTGATCTTCCTCTTTCATTCGAATCAGATTATAGCCTGAGTAGGCATCGAGGAGGCAGAGACGCTCACATCCCGTGGTGGAGTCGATGATTTGGTCGATTCACGGTAGCGGGAAGTGATCCTTTGGGCAGTGCTTGTTCAGGGAGGTAAAGTCCATGCACATCCGTAGGATATCCGTGTCTTTTTTAGGTACCAGCACCGTGTTGGTGAGCCAAGTGCTTTCCTTGATCTCGCGTATGAACTTGGCGTCGAGGAGTCTATTGATCTCCATTCCGACCTCCTTTTCCCTTGGTTCAGACTGTCGCCGAATTGTCTGTTTGACTGACTTTGCGTCTAGGTTGACGTTGAGTGTGTGCTCAGCAAATTCCCTGGGAACCCCTGGCATGTCTCCTAGACACCAGGCAAAGATTTCCCAGTGCTCACGGAGGAATTCGACGAGCACGAGTTCCTATGCGGAACTCAAGTTGTTGGCGATGAGGGCCCTCTTGGTCGGGTCCGACGGGTGGACCTGGACTTTCTTTGTGTGCACCGACGAGTCGAAGGACAGGTCGGGTGAACTTGGCCGGCTCAGGGGAGGCAGACTATTGTCTGTCGACTCCTTCAATCTTGCGAGCTCCTCCTGCGTGCCGAAGGACTAGGAGATTCTGTTGAATTCCTTGTCGCAGCTGTCGGACCTTTTGAAGCTTCCGTTGATTGTGATGACGCCGTTTGGACCTGGCATTTTCATCTGCAGGTAGGCGTAGTGCGGCACTGCCATGAACCTAGCGAACGCGACGCGTCCGAGGATGAAGTGGTACTGTGAGGGCCAGTCGACGACTTCGAAGTCGATTCGTTCGTGTCGAAGTTTTTCGTCGTGCCAAAGATGATGTCGAGGTTGATTTTGCCCAGGGGATATATGCCCTTGCCTAGGACGATGCTGTGGAACGTTGTGTCCGAGACTTCTAGACACGTCAGAGGGATCGTCATTACTCGCAAGTTACTTGCGAACATGAGGTTAATGCCGCTTCCACCATCCATGAAGACGCGAGTCATGTCGAAGCCTCCGATCTGCGCCTCGAGTACGAGGGGACAGTGGCCTGGACGAGGTACTTGGCGCGGATGGTCGCGCTTATCGAAGGTGATGCACGAGTCGCTTCCACTGAGATACTCAGTGGTGGATGGCAGAGAGTTTGTCGCCAAGTTAACTTGGCGAGTGATGGCCTTCTACACCCGATTTGAGGGGCGCCCCTTTTGGATCATCATGTTGCCCATAGCCCGTGGGTATGGCTCGCCGCCTTGATTCTGGACCGGTCCGGCCGCGGGTGGTGGTACTCCAGGTGGTGGTGGAGGAGCTCCATGTGCTACAGTGCCTGGGGCGACTCCATAGCCCCTATTGACTGCGTCGCGATTCATCCGAGCCAAACCCTCGTGTAGCTTGAGGAACTGGCGGTAATCCTTGAGACGATGGCTAGATTTTTTCTTGTCGTCATGCTTGTCAATGTAGAAGTGCACGTTGCACGGCCCGAACAGTTTGTCCTCAATTGTTGTTATGGGTGCCTCCTCGCGAGTGCGGTGCTACTATACCTGCATGGTTTTCCCGGAGTCGCGGTGTCCACCGCTACGATAGCCGCTGTTGCGGTTGTGGTCGTGCCTGTCGGCATGGCCGGCTACGACCATGTTGACGTCGTCGCGATCATCGTAGATGCGCATTCGACGCTTGCTTCGGTGATCGCGTCTGCGCTCGAGTTCCGCTTCGCCATCAGAGTGAACGCGGTTTTTCACCGAGTCTTCTCCATCTGCCCACCGATTCGTGATTTCCATCAGGTGGTCAATTGCTTTGGGCTTCGAGCGGCCCAGCTCTTCCCTGAGTTCTATGCGGCGAACGCCGCCGTTGAATGCGTCGATTGCGCGATCTTTCGAGATGTTTTCCATGGAGTTCTTGATGATGGACCACCTCTGGATGTACGAGCGTAGCGATTCACCCGACCTTTGCTGGCAGCACCTCAGTTCTTCGATTGATGCGGGCCTTTTGTAGGTGCCCTTGAAGTTGCGCACAATGCTGTAGACCAGCTCTTCCCAGCTGCGAATGGATCCGCGCGGGAGATTGTTGAGCCATGCTCGGGCGGCGCCCTGCAGCTGTAGGTGCATGCATTGCATGGCCGTGCTTCGACTCCCACCTAGACGGACGATATGTGGTCCTCCAACCAGATTTTTTGGTCCTGCAGGCCGTCAAATTTTGGGTTCTCCGATGGGAGCTTGAACCCCTTGGGCATTCGCTTCTGCCTAATAGCCCTGCTAAAGCATCTAGCGCCACAGAGCTCCACGTCTTCGTCCTCTGAGTCAGTCGAACGGGCACGTCGTGCCCTTGATTTGTCAATTTTGCACTGCGTGAGGTCATCGTGCGCATAGTAGTCGTGGTCATGTCGCCGTGAGCGGCGACGTCGAGACAGATTGTGACTGTCATCGCTGGACGAGGGTGAGGAATAGCGTTTTTCCAGAGCCTTGACTTTCTTCGGCTCTGGCGTCGGCTCCTTGTCGAGAGCGCCCTTGATTAACCCCAAGCCCTCGATCGTAGATCGTTGCATGGCGGCTCGGGGGTCTCCAGCCGGCGACTGGTTGTTGAGGAGGTACATGGTGGCCACTGTCACCGCAGCTTGCGGTGTCTTTGGGACCATGTTGCCCCATGTGTCGACTTTCATAGAGCTGAAGTGGAGGACTTTCGAAGCTTCTATGCACTCCTGCTCGGCGAGGTAGGCCATTCGAGATCGCCTCATACTCGTTACCCTTGGAGGAGGATCCTCCGTGGGAGGAGAGCCCGGCCCGTCGAAGACTTACTTGTCCGCTGCCTTTTTACGTGCTTCGAGTTGCGCGATCATTTATAACTGGCGTCTGTACTCCTCCTTTAGTAGCCAATGATAGCCGATCAACAGATCTTGCGGTGTGCCGGGGGGCAGAGGATTGCCTCGCAGAGCTTCTCGGCAACGGGCCCACTCGAGATCGTTGAGCCTGATCACGGCACGTTCACTAGTGTGTTCGTTCACCATGGTTGGAGGTTCGACTGCCCCTCCATTTTTGATGGGCGCGCCATTGCCACCGTTGGTGGGGCCACCGTTGGTGGGGCCACCGTTGGGTGGTCCGCTGTTAGGTATGCCACCGTTGGGTGGATTAGGACCGTTGCCACCGTTTTCACCGGTGTTGATGACGGCACACATGAAGTGGTTGGGGAAGCTGTTGCTTCCGCAACTTTCGGATCTCAAGCCGTAGACCCCATCTTCCGTTGCTAGGCCACCCAGATTGGATCCGCGACTACTGTCGCTGTCCGTGCTCTCAGCTGCTGCTAAAGTGTTGAGCTTGCTAAGGGCGCCGATTTGTGGCGGGAACCATGATGCTGGGGCAATCGCGGATGTTGTTGGTTGGTCAGGCATACGAAGCGTGCCCATCTGACCAACCTAGAAGTGGAAGCTCCCGATCGCTAGGCTGATTCCATCGCCCATGGACTCGAAAGCTGGGCGAGTGGCCGGCGTGTGGACAGTGAAGTCGAACGCATCGAAGAGCTGGAGAATCCCCGCTGTTGCAGAGTTGTAGATCCCAGTTGATGGGGCCGAAGAAGCCGCGACATCAGCACTCCCAATTCCCACAGACGGCGCCAATTGACGAGGGTTTAACTCATCAATGCCCATTGTTATGGACTTGGGTTTTGGAGAAGGAGGGAGCGCTGGAAGCATCAATCGGATAGCAAACAAGCACACAGGGACGCAAGGTTTACCTAGGTTCAGGCCTCATAGAGGTCCCTACTCCTGCTTGTGTGCTCTTATAATTAACGAAGGAATCGAAGATTACAGGGGCGCGTAGATGCAATCTGGCGAGAGTTATAGAAACTAGGGTTGCGTGTGTCCTCCTCGCCACCCCTCCTGGCCTTTATATAGACAGGCTAGGTCTCGGGTAGCAGGTCGAGTCAGTCACAGATTAGGGTTTTCCCTTTAAACTTTCTATCTTTAAGCTTCTTCTTGTCTCGCAAGTAATCGAGAGTCTGTGGGCCACTCGAAGTATTCATCGGGCCGTGGCAACGCCGTGGGCTTCCACCGTATCTGGAACGTATATACTAAGCTCGAGTACCTGCAGGGTATACCCATGTCAGTAGCCCCCGAGTGTCTAGTGGAATTGTAGATTCGACTGGGGACTTTATGAAGCCTTTCGAGTGCATGAGTGAGTATTCTTTCGAATGTTCTGTTTATGTCATAGGGATTATTGATATGCGTGCCTGATTTAACCGATGTATCGGTATCAGTTAACTGCCTTGGAGCAAAACAACACAATCTACTCGAACTCGAGTCCCCGGACTCGAATTCAGAAAAGTGCTGGTGTAATTCGACTCAAGCCGTGGAGGTCTTACAGGAGTCGAATTCCAGTATATGGGTGTGAGCACTCGACACGTCCGTCAAGGCATGTTCATCGTACCTATAGGCACAGATATATTTCTGGTAGTGCGCAGCAAATGCGTTGCCAGACCTTATTTAGGTCTTATCTTCACGCCGCAAGCGTGGCATCCGAATTTTTGTCATCGTGGAGATGATTCGGGTGGCCCAGGAGACGCCGTTTCTTTGTAGGGAAAAAAACATGAGGCGGTGTCGCCATAGACTTCGAGTGTGGATGTTATAAACACACAGTACAACATACAAATAATCATAGGGTGCACGACCAGCGCTCCCTATGGGAGTAGCCCCTGAGTGCCTGGTTGAGTCGAAGACTCAGATAGGGACTAAAGAACTTTTGCGACCGCTGTCGTCTTTTGTTTGCTTGTTTTAGTCGAATTTGCTTCCGGCGCTCCCTATGGATGTAACCCATGACCCATAGTCGAATCGCAGATTCGAGTGGTTGGGTATGCTTTGAATGTCCATATTCCTGCATAAAAAGAAAATCGTAGGGTGCGCGACCAGCGCTACCTATGGGAGTAGCCCCCGAGTGCTTGGTGGAGTCGAAGACTCGAGCAAGGACTAAAATAGTCGAATACTTCTAGTGCTCAATTTGATGACATCGGTGCTGACGATGTGATGACCTTAGTTGCCCGCGTGAACGGCTTTGACGGGACGTGATGAACGGTGGGTCCCATTTTCTGACTTTGATTTGACTGGACATGTGTAATCTTTCGTTTTAACTATGCCTCCTCCATTTCCGCGTGTAATGGAGATAGTGGGGGACGGTTCGTGCTTTGGCCTCTCCACGTGTCGACTGTGATGTGTGCCATGCGTTCAATAGGGTTTCTGCTGGCCGTTGGATTGCATCCGCAAGGTGGTTAAGTAGCAGCACAGCTGCGGTAATTTCCCATCTGCTCTTTCTCTGCTTGTTCTTCCATCGCCATTGCCACTGCTCTCTGTTTCCTAGAACTAATCTTCGTGGCGCTGAACCAACTCCGCGTGTTCCCGAGCTACTTCCTCCGCTCGCACCGCCACCGCAAGATGGGGAAAAAGAAGGGAGGTGCCACCGCTGAATCCATCACCGCCATTACTACTGCCAAGAAGAAGGGTGGCTCCGCCGGTGTGGGCACCAGCGCCGCCGGCGCCAGGAAGAAAAAGGGCGCGGGTTCTCGCGTCACCAATGGTGCATGGCGTGCATCCATTATCAAATCTTCCGAGCTCCGTCTCCTCTGTCAAGATGGAGTTCTGTCACCCGTGGTGACGAGGTAACTCCTTGTCCTCCTGCTGGTTTCCGGGTGATGTTCCTCGTGTTCATCATTTGTGGTCTGTCTCTACCCCTGCATCCTTTTGTCAGGGGCCTTCTTTGTTTCTATGGGCTCCAACTACATCAGTTGTCCCCGAACTCTCTTCTTCACATTGCATGCTATATCACGCTTTGGGAGTGCTGGCTCAGAGTCGAGCCACAGTTTGGTTGTGCTTGTTCTGCTGTATGATTGATTGAAATTATCCTTTTCAACGATAGATTGCCCAGAGTGTGATTATTGTGAGTGTGACTACTGTTTGAACGAGAACTACTACTAAAGGCAAGTGTCACTATCATACATCTCCTATTGTTTTCTTATGCATTTAGATTTCAGTAGCTTTGCATGTATTGGAAATGTTTTACCTTATATGATATGCTATGGTGTGAGTACCCAATCGAATTGTCATATACCCCGGTTGATTCCTTGATAGCCATCGTATTGTAGATGCTTAGCCATGCTACTAGTTGCGTGGGTGGTTTTCATGATACATATGTGTATGAGAAGGATTCTGTTTTGCTTAAACAAAAACCACTTAATCAATGAATCACCTAGGTGGAATGGCATTGATTGGGTCATTGAGTGTGGATTATGGTGGGGATTGCCACCCAGGCTTCAAAGAGATAATAGACGGTCTTGATTAATAACTTCCATGTACAACCACATGTCATATGGGCTCTGACTTGACTGATTAAGTTATGGGATCATGTCCTACCGTGACTAGCAGATGTAGGTGTGTATAGGATGGGACGGTCCGGGGCTAGGCTCATGATTCTATTTCCCAAAGGTCTCGTCCCGGTCTTCTCTCAAAAGGGGTTGATTGGGTCTTGTGGGTAAAGTGTACTAGCCTCTGCAGATGGTTTAAGAACTAAGTACTTAGCCGTGTCCCCGGTAATGGACAATTATGAGTAACTTCTCTTGACGTAGTTGAAAAGGCTCATTCATTCAAATTTCTCTAATAAAAGTTGATGGGTGAACATGGGTTTAGGAGCATACGAAGCTATACTGTCTTGTTTCTACATGGGTTTATGCTGGTATGTCCTTAGAAGAATTTTTTTAAAGAATGAAATGTATTTTAAAAGTAGGAGAAAAGTTATATCGCTTTTATGCAAATAGCCTGAACTCCACTAGCTAAAGTGTGCATGTATAAGATAGGTTGCCAATTCTGTCTACATAACAGTGAAATTTTGCCAATACAATTCAAATGTATTGACCATTCGTGGATGCAACTTTTCATGTTGCAGGTTACTCAATAACGAGTAAGGTTATCGTTTAGGTTGCGAATCTCCACTCAGCGTGTTGCTTGTGGTGTGATGGAGCCTTTATTATTTGTTTACTTGTTGAACTATGTTATTTGAGCTAGCTGTGAGCTATGGAACTTTGTAATATTTATATTCTTGGATCAATCGTTATAATATTGTGACGCATTGATACTCTTTTATTTATCGAAACTGTGTGTGCTAGCTAATCGATCCAAGGGACTAGCACGGTAAACACAGGGTCCAATCTATAATGGGTTGGATCGCTTCAGATGGTATCAGAGCTTTGATGGTATCAGAGCTTTGCGTTGACTATAGGTTCGTGAACCTAGATATGGATTAGAAATAGGAGACATTTATTAGGAGAACTATCATATTTTCTACTTATTAGAGTTCTTGTAATCCTTGTCTATCTATTCCAAAATATCTCCTTGTTCAAACTTGTAGATGTCCTTTATTTTAACCTCTATTAGAGTTGGCCTAAAAGTAAAGTAACAAATAATATGACACATAAATGAGTAACTGACCATGTTTGGTTAGGTATAGACCACCATATTTTATCTCTTTAGGAGATCATCGCTATCGTGTTAGCATATTGATCTTACCAACTTATGTGGTATGACAATATTAGTTGCTTGCTTGGTTGTATTGAGCCATATTGTGTGAAATTTTGTTTAGGATCTATTGTTTTGAAACTCTAAAGTTTCTGGAATTTTCGTGAGGTTTTTAGATTAGATTAATGGTGTCAATTGATTGAAATTTGTGAGATTACTGCTACAGTTTTTTGCCTGAACTATTTTACCATGCGATTTGTAGTTCCTTATTGGTAAAACAGAAAAATCTGAAAAGATAGGATCTAGAGCATAATTACCTGTAATAAACACACAAAACTTGTCTAAAATTCCTGACGAGCTTAATTCTGTCAAAAAAATCGTAAAACCTGATGTACTGTTTTGACAGATTTTGTTTATGGCTTATATGTTGCTCCATTTTACTTTAGTATTGTTTCCAGTGTTTCTAAACTATTTTGTGGTTATATAATACTAGGTTTAGACCCCTAGAACAATGTTATGCAAGTGTTTGATTGTGTGTTGGTTGCTTATGGTTGAATGTTTGTATGATTGTTGGTGTATGAGCTTGTTTGCATGGGTAGGATTTCTTCCTGATAGTTTCTTTCCCCTGGAAACTATTCTTCCCTATCTTAAACCCTTGGAGATGAAACGATGTGTTGAGTATATGGGGAAAGAGTTAGTGGAAACATTTGGGAGATGACACCCCAATGAATGTAAATAGTTAATCTAATGCAACAAAGGGATGTGGAAGTATGAAGTGTTGCAAAGGATGGCATGTAGTAGATTCCGTAACCTGAAAGTTTTGAAGTATCGCTAGATTAGTTTTTGTAGTAGCTTTATTGATTGCGTACATGGGAGTCTACATCGAGCATTGGTTCGTTCCCATCAAAACTTCAACAAGGAAAGTGAGAATGCCCGAGTAATAGAAAAATGCGATTCGCCTATCCTCATGCAAAGTAATAGTTTGAGTGCGGGATGGATTGACCCCCATACCGAATACTCTTATTATTCGCTCTTATATTGTTGGCTTTGTGAATCTTTAGCGCCTTTCCAACCTTAGTAGAGAGTCGTCGTTAGCCCTAAACCTTAGAATGGTATTATCTTCCACATATACAAAAGCATTCATTGCTAACCGTAGGAATGTACGGCAAGGATGAACCCTAAAGCTTGTTGAATGGGTAGCGTGAAGCAAACATTCCCTAATTGACCACCATGTGAGACTCGCTAGTTCAAGCAGTGTTGCCTAGAATTTACAAATCCTAAAGTTTAGAATGTACATGGTATATGCTAATAAATATCTAAAGTAGAATTAATACGAGCCAATTGAATCCTCAAGAAGTGACCTAGTCAATTTTATTTTAAGGGTGGTAGCACCCTAGTACATCGAACCCTACTTTCTTTCTAGCCTTCTTGAATCTCGGGAAGAGATTCCTTTTAAGGGCGGTAGTCTGTCACATCCCAAAATTCTACTAACTTTGGAATGTAAAATAAATAAAATAAGTTTTGTTAATTGTTTGACCTTGTTGAAATTTATGGGTGAAAAGAAACCTTTGAGAACTTGTTGAATTTCTATCAACCATGGTTTGAACACATTTTGTATGAGAGGATTAACATGACTATCCAACTTGAATGCATTTCTTTTCAACCATTGGATTTTTTAAATATCTAACCATGCTTAAATGATTAAAGAGAGGGAATAAAATGACTTTCCCAAATTATGGTGGAGTGATATTGATGACCCACAAGTATAGGGGGTGTATCACAGTATTTTCGATAAGTAAGAGTGTCGAACCCAACGAGGAGCAGAAGGTGCTGGTGAATGGCTAGGAGCAGGAATTCTCTGTAAATACTTAGCAAACGGATTTTTAAGGGTTTTTGATAATGCATGTAAATGAAGTACGAGTAAATAAAAGGAAAAAATAATAAATGCAGCAAGTGGCCCAATCCTTTCTTTAGAAAAGGACAAGCCGGTTGTATTACTTAAGATGACCAAACGTTCTCGAGGACACATGGGAATATCGTCAAGTGCTTTCGCTTCATATAGTTGATTAATATTTTTTAGTTTGCTAAGTGTTGTGTGGGTGAACCTGTGCTAATGTACCGACCTTCCTAGGACTAATACATACTTGTGATTATACCCCTTGCAAGCATCCGCAAGTACAAGAAAGTAATTAAGGTAGAAACCTAACCACAACTTTAAACTCTAAAACCCTGGCATCCCTTGTGCAATGGTTTCCTAACGGGGGTTCAAGTTTCTGTCACTCTGGCAACCCCTACGATTAGTAGCCAAATACACAATGCATTACCCTAGGCCCATATAGGTGAAGTGTCATGTAGTCGACGTTCACATGACACCACTAGAAGAAGTACAACACAACGTAAATATCAAACCATTGAATCTTTCTCAACACAATTCCACTACTAACAACTTGACTTCTCCCATGTCCTCAAGAACAAAACGAACTACTCACAAGACATCATATGGATCATGATCAGAGATGATATAATGATATGTAACAATCTGAACATAAACGATAATTCAATGGTTCAATCAATAGCATCAACTACAAGGAGTAATCAACACCGGGAAAGTTTCCCCTAAGAACTATGCAAGATTCAACCCAATTGTTACAACGGTATGAAGGGTGATGATGGTGCTGGTGGATATGATGGTGGTGATGATGATGATCCCGATGAAGTCCCGCTTGATGGTGGTGTTGATGGCGATGATCTCCTCTCTCCGGGAAGGAATTCCCTCGGCAGAATTCTCTCTCGGTGTTTTTCAGAGACATCTTTCTCTCTCGGTGTTTTCCGCCCTGCAGAGGCAGCGGAATCTTTCTGTGGCCGCTCCCCGAGTCTTAGGGTTTCGGGAGGATAATATACGCCAGAGGGGAGAGCCTTTAGTGGACCAGGGCAGCCACACCACCGAGTGGCGCGGCCTGGGGTGGCCCATGCCAGAGGTGGTGTGGGCCCCCTGTGGCCCATCTCCACTTCCCCTTCTGGCTTCTTCATCTTCTGGAAAAATAGGATTTTCCATGTATTTTCCCGGATTTTCTGATCTTCGCGAATTTTTCCTCCAAACAGCACCTTTTACATCTGAATCCTGACTGCAGCGGTCCATGCTCCAAAAGTCATCAACCATGCAAAAATAGATGGAATAACATAAGTATCATCTCTTAATATGAAATATATCAATGAATAACAGTAAATTATGATATAGAATAGTGATGCAAAATGGACATATCAACTCCCCCAAGCTTAGACTTCACTTGTCCCCAAGTGAAACTGAACTCAATAAACATGACCTGATGTTTATGGAGTGAAGAGTCGATAAAAGAATATGGACAAGAAGCATCATATTCATCAATACATAAGTCATAATAGAAGACAACTCACTATTATATAACTTAACTTGCAATAAGTAAAGGAAACACAATAAAGATGCATAAAGTAAATCATAATTGATAATGGCAAACTTAGCTCTTGGTCGAAGAATAGTTGACAATTTGTAGGAGTTCACAAATAATTGGTTTTCAATGATAGCTTTCAAAGTAGTAGACACTAAGATAAGAGCAAAGTGCAAAACAAGGAACATAAGAAACATGATTGGATAAATTGTCATATGAATGCATGAAACACAACAACTCAAAATTCTTGCTGAGGTAGAAGAGGATAGGTTTACTGAATCAACTCAAAAGTAAAAGAAAGGCCCTTCGCAGAAGGAAGCAGGGATTTCAAGTTTCATAAAGAGCTTCCAAAAATTATGGTACTTATTAGCTTTCAACTCTCATTGCCCCTATCATAAGCATCTTTAGGTGATTAAGGTTAAAGTGATCAAATATAAGGATATGCTTGACAAGTTGTAAGTTGAAAATCTCATGTCCCTTGAATACGAGGGACGCTCCTCATGCTACTCAAATTTAGTCACCGGTAAGTTCTTGTCGCAGTAAGTACATGTGTATCATAGAGAACCGCCAACGGGGTACCCCTTGCCAAATGATACGGAAGAATCCCCATATCAAAATGACAAGGCAAGCAGACAACAAGCATCTAAACAATCTTCTTATTCACCATGGGAATATGGTGCTTTTTTCTCTCTTTCCTCTTTTCTCATCTTTTTTTCTTTTTTTCTTTTTCTCTTTTTCTCAATCTCTATCTCTTTTTATAAGAAGAATGCTTCATAGATGCTCGTTATGGTTACGCTGCAGGTTCCCACCATGACAGCATGGATTAGACTAGCGACCCAGATGTTTCTCTAACACACATACATAACTCCATGGACTTACAAGCTCCCCTTTCATTTCACACCGACGACATCCATAGACAAAAGAACATGATATCAACTAGGTACAAAGTACCGGTGCAATGTTGAAAGCGTTCCCCATGACAACATGGTTTTGCTAATTCACAACTTACAAAGCGCAAGCATATACGCAACATAGATGGGCACAATGGTTCAAGCTTATTAAGTGTAAGAAAGTAAAGTGTGCCATCAAGTTCGTGAGAGCTTTAATCACTAATTTTCACATAACAAGTTTAATCTGGAAGGTAGATGAAAAAATGAATTTACTTAGAATAGTAATAGTGCTAGAAGGTAGGTATGGTGGACACAAATGGCATAGGTTTTGGTTTAAGGAGTGGATGCACGAGAAGCATTCCCTCTCAGTACAGGTTTTTGGCTAGCAAGGCTAGGTGGCAAGCATAAGAGTTGAAGGAAACAAACAAACATACAAGTGATAAAAACAAACATGCAATCTTCCTTTGAAGCACAAAAGATCTTAACTAGAGAATACTAAACTTATGAGCAAATCAAGAAAGAAAGATGATGAAATTATATTTCTTCAAGAGTACTTTTAATTTTTTCATTCAATTCTCAAAATAGTGTTGCTACTGATCGAGCCAGGTTTGCCAAAACCAACTAAATTAACTCAATGATCCCAAAGTGATACCAATACTGACGACAAGATCAATCATATAACATGAATTGAAAACTAATATAAGATATGCAAAAGAGTAACTGATAGAACTTCTCATTAATATTCCATAACGGCAACTCACACCAAGGGATACATAGATATCTAACGAGAGGGGGGCCACTTCCATAATGCAAAGCATCCTACATGATAACTTCTCTATTCATGATATGACTCTACTAAAAAGGTAACAAGATAGAAGATAGTGATGTGATACCGCGGCACTCCCCCAAGCTTGGAACAAACCAAGGGGATGCCAAAACCTGATGACGAGTTACTCCTTCAGTGGTGGTGGTATTCTCTTGATGAGCTTTTTGATTAGTTTCCCTAAGTCCTCAATCTCAAAGGTGAGAGTACGAATCAACTCCGAGTTTTGCTCAATGTGGCTCATGATCATGTCGGGTTGTGAATTCCAGCTCTTGCGATTCTTTCCCCACTCTTCCTCCTTGAAGTCTTCTTTTCCTGCATGGCTAGAACGAGGCAAATCCCAATTGGAGGGTAGTTTCTCCTTGGGCATATTCTGGTATTGATGCTCATGGATAAGGGTATGGGAAGGATTCTTGGTGCGTGGAGGAAGTGTTGGGGGGATACCCCCGGCTAGGGCAACGCCGGCGTATAAGGGCCGAGTTAGCCGGGGTACGACGTGGTCAAAGAAAAATGCTGACCGGATCACCTCAAGGCAGGCCGAATCACGGTGTGGCCCGGCCCATGGGGAATTTCCTTGACAATGGTCCAACCGGCATAAGATATATGCCGGACATGCCTATCTGTTTTGCAGGTAATTGGGTAGGCCAGATTAGCTATATGCTAGTCGGATTACCTTGGCTTCAAAGAGAAGGAATTCCCCGCTGGTCAAAAGGTGGCTTTATTAGCTGAAGCATGTGCAAAGTAAAGTAAAGGAGAGGACCAGCGGGTCAGTGGTGACCAAGGTGACGCAGGTAAAGCCGGATGACGTAACCTGTGACGCCAAAAGACGAGGATGATGCTGCGGGTTACGTCCAAAGCCTGGACGAGCCGCTAAAGAAGAATAAAGAAGCATCTGCTTTAGGAAAGAAGCATATTCGAAGAATATGCTGCCACCTATGCCCTAGAATTGTAACCCGGGCTCCCCTATATAAGGAGCACCAGGGCCTCCATAGAGAGGGACGGCAAATAGAGGAATCACTCTCTGTCTAAGATAGAACTCTAGGGCTAGTTGGTAGGGGGGTAAGAGACATTGTCTCCTTCTTGCTAAGAGCCTCGAGAGTGCTTGAAACCACCATTGATTGAGAATATACAAGATCTTCCGTGCGTGGAATCACCACGCTCTCCCTCCCTGGATTCCCCTAGCATACATTGGCCCCATATTTAGCCTATTCATGGCATCTACCATGCCACCAACACGACAGTTGGCGCCCACCGTGGGGCTAGCGGTGCTAGCATGGGTGAAAATCCAGACGAGAAACTTCTCGAGCACCGGAGAGCGTATCGTCTCAGGCTTGGTTCAACGCTTTGGAGCATTGGACTACGTCATCGACAATGTGGGAAGCTTCGGCAGGAACCCTCCACCGCACAATGGCGTCTTCCTCATGCTTGGCGCGCACAAGATCGAAGGAGGTGAACCATCTCTCAGCGCCTTTCGTGGAGTGCATACCACTCGCCCCACTAGCAGCGTTGATGTCCTGATGACCGCGCCAGATGCGGGACCGAGCAAAGATCCGGCGCCAGAGGCAGAGGTAACACCCAAACAGACCAGGTCTAGGTTTCCTCCGCTAGAGAAGCCAGAGAATGTGCTCCAGCAAGCGATAGATATCTTAGCAAAACCAATAGCACCTGTGGTAGATTCGGCTCAGGCGCAAGTTGAGTTCGAGGAAACTAGGCGGAAAATGTTAGCCAGAGCAAAGAAGGTAGCAGAACTGCATCAGCCACTGAACATCACCTTGAGAGAGTATGCTAAAGCAAATCGTATCGATGGAGTGAAAATCCGAGGCAGAAACCTGATCACCAAGATTGACAAGGAGTATGAGCCTAGACCGGGTCAGACCGCTACGATAGTGATAGCAGGGTTGGATCGGTACAGTACCCTAGCAAAGAACCTCAGAGCAGCAAACATGGCTGCATCTGAGTTAGAAGGCTTGACCGGTGAGGCTCGTCAAAGGCAGCAAGAGAGAGTGAATCACCTGTTGAGGGTCGCATGCCAAAAAAATGAAGAAATAAACAAAGCTAACCTGGCACCACCAGGGGCCTCACAGGTGGTACATTCGGCCAGAAATAACCCGGCAAGATCCAGAGGAGCCGCGTCGTCTCTAGGTCACGACCCCAGGAGAGAAGAGGTAGTGGACTCCGGGAGAAGAAACAACCAAATGGTCCCTTATGACCCGGTAAGAGCTGGAAAAGGAAAAGCAGTGCAAGTTGATGAGGATCACCACAGTACCAGCCGGGGTGTGGCTGCCCGAGGTAACCATGACCAAGGCAATGCCGGTTAAAGAAATGCTGCCAACGGCAATGCCGGACATCGTAATCCTGTGGGAGTGAGGCAAAATGTACCTCATGCGCAACACCGCGAACCTCGGCAAGGAGGAAGTGCAGGACAAGCAGCACAACAACGTCATGTGCATTCGGATCAAGAAAGATACAATGGTGGTTATTCGGCTATGGTTAACGATGGAT
This sequence comes from Avena sativa, assembly GCA_916181665.1. Lineage (NCBI taxonomy): Eukaryota > Viridiplantae > Streptophyta > Magnoliopsida > Poales > Poaceae > Avena > Avena sativa. The sequence continues at coordinate 418,022,132 of OV702289.1, read as the reverse complement.
ACTCCAGACCAGATCATCATGTAATTGGATCACGGTTGGGAAGCAGGAACTTGCAGCCATATGATGCGAGGTTGAAGTTGGATAAGATTTATAGGTCGGAGCAAATCGAGTTACAAGGTCCACCGGGTCCACCATGTTTTGGGCCCCGGATCATGAATGAGCCGCCAGTGCCGAACTTCCAACCAGCCAGGGGAACCCGAACCTATGATGGAAGTACTATGCCAGAATACTGGTTGATTGATTATGCCACAGCCGTCAAGATCGCGATAGGGAATTTGAGATGGGCAGTGAGATATGTACCACAGATGCTGAAAGGACCAGCACGAGTTTGGCTGAACAATTTGGCACCAGGGAGTGTCAACTGTTGGTTGGATTTCCAGGAACTGTTTGTTAGCAATTTCTCAAGCACTTACAAGAGACCCAACAGACCGCAGACCCTTGCACTATGCCGGCAGAGACTGAATGAGCCAGATAGAGATTTCCTGACTTGGTGGTACAATGTGCGAAACTCGTGCGAAGGGGTGATTGAATCGCAAGCAATTGCGTGGTTCGCTCAGGGATGCAGGTATGGAAGTATGTTGTGGCAAAGGTTACAGCGAGATATGCCAACCACCTTGTCCGAGACAATCCGGATTGCAGATTCATATGCCTTGGGAGATCCAACTCAACCCCGGCTAATGTCTAGCGAAGCAAATGAGGAATATTACAACCGAGATATCTCCAGGTCATCAAGGAGGAATGATTTCCGAGGAAAAAGAAGGGATGTGCATCCGTATTATCGGTAGAACTCACAGCAGGTTGCAGCAGTGGACTGGGATCAGCCCAATGCCGGAGCAAGCCAACGCCAGAAAATTGGAGGGCAAAACTGGCAGCAGAAAAGCGAAGCGAGAAAGCCTTGGACCCCGGAAGCAGAAAAAGCAATGGCAGGAACAAAAGGATAGGCCGAGGTATACGTTCGAGTCTATGCTAGATCAACCTTGCAAATTTCATACGCCAAGTCCGAACAGTCCAGCGAATCATACGACCCGGCAGTGTGAATGGATGAGGAAATTGGAACAGGTGGGTTCGGGGAATGCTCAGGCTCCTCGGAACGAAGGACCTAGAAATGAAACACCCCGACCACCGTTACTAATAGGGGGAAATGGACAGCAACTAATGCTACCACCACCTCCACCGAGATACGAGAATCCGGAAAGAAGGGATGCAGTACATCAAGTAGGGAACAACCAACAACAAGGCCAAGGTTACAACGAGAATGAAGGACGAAATGAGTACATGGAACATCATGAAAGCTATTATGTGTTCACCATGGAAGAAAATGACCGGAAAATCTTACAGCGCCGGCATATGGAGGTGAACGCAGTAATGCCGGCTGTGGCCGAGATATATGCCTTGGGAGGATCAAGAGATCACATGGAGTGTCAAGGATCACCCAAAGATCATGCCAAGCCCAGGAACCTATGCTCTAGTCTTGGATCCGACGTTCATCGGACCGAATTTCAACGTGAAGTTTTCCAAGGTATTGATTGATAATGGCAGCAGTATCAACATTATGTACAAGGATACCATGCATGAGTTCGGGATAACAGAGAATATGCTGCAAGCGACAAGGACCACTTTTCACGGTATTGTGCCAGGTATCTCTTGTGAGCCAATTGGTAAGGTCCGGGTTGACGTGTTGTTCGGAACAAGAGACAACTGCCACACTGAGAACTTAGAATTTGAGGTAGTGAATCTGGAAAGTGCTTATCACGCATTACTCGGCAGGCCAGCGCTGAGCAAATTCATGGCAAGTACCCACGTCAGTTACCTTAAGATGAAGTTGCCTAAACCAAGGGGTGTGATAACTATATCAGGGGACTTCCGGCGTTCGATCGAGTGCGCATCAGCCGGATCTAATTTAGCCAAGTCACCGTTGATAGCTCAAGAGAAAAGGAAGATACTAGAGGTGGCGGCATTGGCTCAATCCGCGCAACAACATATGCTGGCCCTGGCCAACCCGCACGGGAGCGTATCGTTCCAAGCGACTAAGGATACAAAGAAAGTGCTAGTTGATGATCTGTTCCCGGAGCGCACCGTTACCATAGGTGCCGGGTTAAGCAACAAATAGGAAAGCGAGCTCGTCAACTTCCTCCGTCAGAATCGGGATATCTTTGCTTGGTCTACGCAAGATCTGCAAGGTGTACCGAGGGAGTTGGCTGAAAACTCATTGAATGTAAGGCCCAGGGCTAAGCCGGTAAAGCAGCCTCTAAGGCGTTTCACAGAAGATAGAAGAAAAGTAATTGGAGATGAGATAGCAAGATTGCTACCGGCCGGATTTATCATGGAGGTACTCTATCCGGATTGGCTCTCTAATCCGGTGCTGGTGGAGAAAAAGAAAGATGATCCGAACGTGGCGGTGGTATGGCGCATGTGTATTGATGACACGAACCTGAATAAGGCGTGTCCAAAAGATCCATTTCCACTCCCTAGAATAGATCAGGTCATAGACTCAACTGCCGGATGTGAGCTACTGTCATTCATTGACGCGTATTCTGGTTTCCATCAGATACCCCTGAATCCGGATGATCAAATAAAGACTGCGTTCATTACCCCGTACGGGGCTTATTGTTATTGAACTATGCCGTTCGGATTACATAATGCAGGAGCAACGTACCGGCGATGTATGCAAAAATGCTTGCATGACCAAATAGGTCAGAATGTGCAGGTGTATGTGGATGATGTGGTGATAAAAACCAAGGAAAGCAATACGCTCCTTGAGGATATCCGGCAGACGTTCGCGAACTTGAGAAGGTTCCGAATGAAACTAAACCCGGAGAAATGCACCTTCGGTGTACCAGCCGGAAAGTTACTCGCTTTCCTGGTATCTAGCCACGGCATCGAAGCTAACCCGACGAAGATTCGGGCCATAGAAAGAATGGAGTTACCAAAGTGTCTTAACGATGTCCAGAAGTTCACTGGTTACCTGGCATCGTTAAGTTGGTTTGTATGTCGGCTGGGAGAGAAGGACTTGCCCCTCTATCAGTTAATGAAAAAAGCAGATAAGTTCACTTGGACGCCACAGGCGGATCTTGCATTTCGAGAATTGAAAAAGATTCTATCTACCGTGCCAATCCTAGCTGCACCACTACCTAAGGAACCAATGTTGCTTTACGTAGCCGCGACCAACCGAGTCGTAAGTGTAGTGATCGTAGTGGAGCGTGAAGAGGAAAGAAATTCGGTGCAAAGACCGGAGTATTATCTGAGCGAAGTATTGTCAGCGTCAAAATAGAACTATCCTCATTATCAGAAGATGGCGTATGGCGTATATATGTCGGCCAAGAAGCTCAAGCACTATTTCGAGGAACACCCCATCAAGGTGATATGTGAGGCACCCATCTCAGAAATCATGAGTAATAAGGACGCAAGCGGCAGAATAGCAAAATGGGCTATCGAGTTAGATCCATACGTGCCACCGTTTGACAGAAGAGATGCGATCAAGTCACAAGCCGTGGCGGATTTCTTTGTGGACTAGGCTGAAATGCAATACGAGCCACCCCTGCCGGACTCCAATTATTGGCAAATGCACTTCGATGGATCAAAACTGAAAGACGGATTAGGCACTGGAGTAGTGCTTACCTCGCCCAAGAAGGATCAACTAAAGTATGTCCTACAGATCTATTTCAGTGCCTCGAATAATGTGGCGGAGTACAAAGCATTGGTACATGGTCTCAAAGTGGCAAAGGAAGTGGGGATACGTCAGATACAGTGCTTTGGAGATTCAGATTTGGTGGTATATCAAGTGTCTAGAAATTGGGATGCCCTGGATGCTAACATGGCCTTGTATAGGTTCCATGTCCATAAGATAAGCTTGGTTTTTCGAAGGGTGTGAGTTCCATCATGTACCTCGGAGCGAAACGAGGCAGCAGATACACTGTCCGAGCTGGGCTCATCCCGGCAACCCATTCCGCCAAATGTGGCTTTGGAACAGTTGAGAAAACCGTCTATCACACCGTCACCCGAATCAGATTCAATTTATATCCCGACGCTCACCGGATCAGGAGCTGCACCAATGGAGATAGAATGGGGAAGCACCTCAGCAAACCCGAGGACTGGTTTAGCAAACCCGGGGGTTGCTTCAGTAAACCCGGGGACTGTGCAATTTGATCCAACGGGAGTTATGTCGGTGGATGCAATGGAAGTGGACGAGGAACCATTTCCCGTCCGACCTATAGCATCTTGGGCCAAGCCAATTTTTGATTTCCTGAAAGAGGGAATCTTACCGGATGATGAAATAAGTTCGAGGCAAGTTCAGAGAAGGGCAAAGGCTTATACCATTATCAACGCCGAATTATACAAAAGGAGTGTGACAACAGTACTACAACGGTGCGTTGATCCGGAAGAAGGACTTGACATACCTCGGGATATTCACCAAGGGGAATGTGGCCACCATGCATCCTCAAGGGCCTTAGTAGCAAAAGCTTTCCGGCACGGATTTTATTGGCCCAGTGCTTTGGAGCAAGCAGAAGACTTGGTGAGAAAATGTAACAGTTGTCAAAGATACGCCGCGAAAACTCACCTACCAATGTCGGAGCTGAAAACTATCCCAATTACATGGCCACTTGCTGTATGGTGCCTAGATATGGTAGGACCATTTAAGCCGGCCAAAGGAGAGATGACCCACATGCTGGTCTTGGTTGACAAGTTCACCAAATGGATTGAAGTGAAACCAATTCAGAAATGTGATGGGGCAATGGCAGTAAGATTCCTCAAGGATATAATCCTAAGGTATGGCTACCCCCATAGCATCATAACTGATAACGGGACGAAATTCGCTGAAGGAGCATTCACGAAATTCTGCCAGGAAAAGAAGATCCGGTTAGATGTTGCCTCATTCGCCCACCCCGCGTCGAACGGGCAAGTGGAAAGATCCAACAGACTGGTATTGTCCGGGATAAAACCCCGTCTCATAGAGCCGCTGCAAAGATCAGCGGGGTGCTGGATAGAAGAACTACCAGCGGTACTGTGGAGTTTAAGAACAACTCTGAATCGATCAATGGGCTATACGCCATTCTTTTTGGTATATGGGGCAGAAGCTATATTACCAGCCGACATAGAGCATGATTCGCCTAGGGTCACCCAATACACAGAAGCCGAAGTGCGTGAAGCCTGGCAGAATGATGTTGATCTACTGGAAGAAGCGAGAGAACTGGCCTTGTCCAGATCCGCCATGTACCAGCAAAATCTCCGACACTATCATAGCCAGAAAGTAAACCCCCGAGTTTTTCGGGAAGGTGATTTGGTGTTGAGGCTAATACAGCGCACCGCTGGCATGCACAAGTTATCCCCCCATGGGAAGGGCCCTTCATTGTGAGCAAAGCTTTGTGCAATGATTCCTACTATCTTATTGATGCATAGCCCCAGCAAAAGAACAAGGCGAACAGGTCCGGAGAGGAATCCAAAACACCATGGAACATAGCACTGCTGCATCCTTTCTACACCTAAGAGGTGAATGTATCCGAACTACTCGTATGTCGGTATGTATGTCGGCAGTGAGCTTATCAATAAAAACTTTGCTACCCCGAGCAGAGACTCGGGGATTGTTATAACACTTGCCTTGTTTTCTTATTTTTTATGTCGACTGGGTTAAGTCGCTTATGTCTTAGTTGATTTAGTAATGTGTTAGCACCAAAAAACCCAACTCTCCGACTTTGATGCTGCCCAACAAGAATTGGCTTCATGGCAAGCAAGAGAACAAGTTTGGAATAGCAAAGCACATGAAAAACAACTAAGGAAAAAGAGCTTAAGCGGGCCGATATTGGTTTTTTAGCTAACCCTTAGTTTATTTTCTTCACTAAAGTGCCGAATCATTTTGAGCTAATCTCAAGGTTTCAAGTACTGTTAAGTCAATTTTCTGAACCTCGGACTCGTAGTTCAAAAAACTAAATCAAGGTAGACACGAGCCGAGTCAAGAATTGGAGGGACAAGAAAATGAAACTCGAGGACTTCACCCATGATAATCCGGAAATAAAAACTTAGTTTGAAACATGAAATTGTAGCACAAACAAACCAAGGTATTTAAGTACATCTGCGCCCGGCATTTCGGGGATCTGATAAATATGATGAGTGTTTTTCAAGGGACAGAAGCAGTAGGAGAATCATCTGTTTAAGAGGGAGGTACTCCGGAGTGTGCGGGAGGAGCACTAGCTTTGGCTTCGTCCTCCGGATCAACTTCGTTGTCCTCCGGGTCTTCGGCCTCGTCGCCTAGCTCGGAGCCCTCTCTCTCGCTCCCTTCTTCTTCAGCTCCAGTGACCATCTCGTCATCAGCAACATCAAGGAAGCTCGGCCCCTCATTCTAGGCATGGCAGAAGGAGTACTGGATGAGGTTGTTCGCACAGGCTTGGCGGCACGCGATCCACTCCGGATCCTCGCACCACTTAGACCCGGTGCGCATATGCCTGAGCAATGCCAAATCAATCCCTTCATACCATGAAAGCACAAACTTCAGAGCAATGTTGGCTCCAGCCCGTGCCGCAGATTCGTGCCATAGGTGCAATTGCGTGTCGCATTCCATGAATTTGGCTATGAAGGTCGAGGTTTTCTTGGGAATGGTCTCGTTGGGCCAGAGGCAGCCAAACATCCGTGTTGCAGCTGGGACAATGTCTGCGCCAAAATTCTTTACTATCTCAAGACGAGCGGTGAGACTCGCCAGGAGATCCTCTGTGGTATAGGGAATTGGCTCTGCATCAGGGCCAGCAGGAACTCCACGCTGCTCACGGGATTGGTGTACGGCAGAGGCAGCGAACGTATCGCTCTCTGGAAATTTGCCTAAGGATAAGAAGAGCAACAGTGAGCGGATGGACCAAGTCCGAATAATAACAAATCAAGCTGGGGTGGAGAACTTACACGCAATCTGGAAGAGGAGTCACTGAAGCTCGGAATCAGTGTTGTCATTGTGGACCCGGAGTTTTTCGTAGTCAGTGGTCGCAGACGTAAGTTTGACATCGGCTTCCTCCAGTAGGGCCTTGTCCTTAGAGACTTGCATGATTAAACGCTCCTTATCTTCAGCAGACTCCTGGTCGGTTTTTTCCAGCGCAGACTGATGAGAGCTCTTGAGCCTCTGGATTTCGGCATTCAGCCGAATAATCTCCGAGTCCTGCTGCTGGAGCCGAGCTATCTCAGCATCCTTCTTCTTCTTCAATTCAGCTTCATACTTCCCTGATTGTTCTAGGCAGTGGGTCATCAGTTCAGGCATAGGAACACTATCCTCATGAGCAACTGCAACATGATCCGGAGGACCCAAAATATGAGTGTCCACCGGATAAAGCATGGAGGGTACAATGATCATGTAGAGGGGATGAAGTTACCTTTGATCTCCGCAAGATTCTTCCTCATGATTATATTCTTAGCCTCAACCTCGGCTGCGTAATCCGGACAGAACATTCATATAAGTTCTAAGAAGTTTGAATGAACAAGGGAAGGGAGAGAAATGGGAACTAACCCCTCTTCTGGTACTCCTCTAAGAGTTTACCATAACGCCCGCGTATGTCTTTGTAGGAGTCCAGCAGGCACTGTAACTCAGCGGTTTGGCGGTTAGTGGTAATCTGAAACAAGAAAGAGACAAAAGTTCAAAGGCAAAGTAGAAATTATTCGAAGTCTACAAGATCTGGGCCAAGTGGAACTTAACCCGGCTCTAGGTATGTGGATATTTGAAAACTACATGATCCGGGCCAAGTGGAACTTAACCCGGCTCTAGGAGCATGTATATTCGAAGTCTGCAAGATCCGGGCCAAGTGGAACTTAACCCGGCTCTAGGTGTGTGGATATTCGAAGTCTACAAGATCCGGGCCAAGTGGAACTTAACCCGGCTCTAGGTGTGTGGATATTCGAAGTCTACAAGATTCGGGCCAAGTGGAACTTAACCCAGCTCTAGCTGTGTGGATATTTGAAGTCTACAAGATCCGGGCCAAGTGGAACTTAACCCGGCTCTATGTGTGTGGATATTTGAAAACTACATGATCCGGGCCAAGGGAACTAGACCCGGCCCAAAATTTATTGCAAGTTAATGACATTATGAACAAAAACTAAGGAGCATTCGACCGAATAACAAGTTATTCCCTCGAAGGCTTGGGGACTAGGGGATATATCTACAAATGATAAGTTATGAAAAACACCAATAGCAGAGAAAAAGGATTACCTCCATCATCCGGCCAGCCAGGGAGATAGCCTTGGTAGCGGAGTTCATCTGTGCGCTGAACTCGGCTGGGCCGAAACTTTCTGGGAGATCATCATTGGGATCGATGAATTCGGCGTTGTTCCAGTTTTTCACGTACTCAATGAGTAGTGGACTGTAACTCTTGCCGCTCAAAGAATGGCTCGTCACTAACCCCTTCCCATGGGCCTCACGCCTGGCGGATTGAGCTGAAACGGGGCTAGTGTGCAGAACTAGCTGTTTGCTGCCCTCTGATTCGGAAGCTGGCCCGGACGAAGCTGACCCAGAAGTCTTCTTAGCTTTGTCGGATGAGGGTTGAGGAGCATGTTGAAAGAAGTCGGTGATGGAAGGGGCAGACCCGGTGGGGCCCGAAGGAGTTTTCCCCTTAGGAGGCTTGGAGGCCTTCACTGTGACTGTTGCTGCTGTTGCTATTGCTGCTGGTGCTGCTGGTGCTGGTGTTGCTGCTGCTGGTGCTATTGCTGCTGCTGCTGCTGGTGTTGCTGGTGCTGTTGCTGGTACTGGGGATACTAGGGGCAGCGCCGGTGAAGCTGGCACCTCAATGTTGGGCACAGAGGCCGAGGAGGTGGGCAGATCCAACACTGCCATATCCTGATCTAGCCCACTACCCCCCGTGCCGACGTTGCCCTCCTCTTAGCGAGGTGGACTCTAGTCAAGCGCGGCCACAAAACCCTCATGAATAGGGCTAAGCGGATGATGATCATCGTTGCGGGGGGGAGAGGGATCGCTCCGAAGTAGGGAGGCTATGCCGAAACCGCTCTAGGAAATATCCACATGAGCTCTGGAAAAAGGAAGGACAGCAAGTTAAAAAGAAAGAACCAACCAGAGACTAAGGCAAGCAATGGAAGAATCCGAGATAGCAATGCTAAAAGGACTTACTCATCAACGGTAGGAGGAGCCCGAGGTTTGGGTGCCCTCCGGACTGTGCTCTTGGCGGCAGGCTTGGCCGAGGGTTTAACCCTGGACTTCTTTTACCTCTTCTTGGGCGGCGGCGCCTCTGAAGCTACGGCTGGGGTAGCTGCGCGCTTCTGGGAAGGGGCCGGGCCTGGCCACCGGGGGCAAGCGGAGGAACCTCATGGACCTAAGCGTCCGGGTTAGCTGAACATTCGAACATAAGCTAGATGCAAATAAGAAATAAGAACCGGATCAAGTACCTCAAGGACCTCAATGTTCGAATCATCATCGTCTGGCCAATTCCTTAGAGAAGAGGCCTTACCAGCGCTGCGTTTGACGACGTCCGGGGAAGGCAAGAAGGCCTCCGGGTCAGTCTCCACCTCGTCTCCCTCGGGGCGGTCCTCCAACCACTTGCTGGCCAGAACCTCGCCATCCTCCAGCGGTTGCTGGAGAAATCTCTGAAAGAATAATCGCCAAGTTACAAAGGGAAATCAACATACAAAGAAAATCCGGATAACAAAAGAAGGTTAACTTACCCTTGGAGGAGGGTTGGCGCGAGTGAAAGGCTCAAGTCCCCACTCCCAGGCCTCGGAGAACCCCTTCTCCATGTTGAAGATGTCCTTAACCCGGCGGTAAACCGCCGAGTTATCCAGCTCGAAAGAGGAGGTCCGGTGAGGGTCAAGAGGGCCGCTAAGGTAGCAGATCTTGTGGGCTCACTTCTTGAGAGGGGAGACCCGGCTGCGAAGGAAAGTGATCATGATATCCTCCCCCCGGAGATACTCCTTCAGCAGCTCCGTGATCCGGTGAGCCACTTGATTCGCCAGGGCCGTGGCGCACTTGGGAATGCTTTCCCATCGCGAGGTGTCTAGAGGACCGAGTCTGAAGGGGAGCAGCCGGATCTGGTCCTCCTTGGTGGTGTTCCGGACATAGAAGAAGGTCCGAGCCCAGCCCTTGCAAGACTCGAGCCCCGTGACACGGGGGAAGACAGACTGTTTCCAAGGCGAGATGGAGGCGGCGCCACATTGGGTCAAGTGTTTGTCCTCCGGGGCACGCTCCTTGTCCGGAACCACATTCCTCCGCAAACCAAATAACTTGATCCAAAGTTCTTTGGTTGGCCAGAGGCTGATATATCCCTCAATGCCGGAGGCAAAAGAGGACAGAGAGGTGATAGCATTTGCGGGAAGATGATGCGGTTGCAATTTGTAGGTGGAGATGAAATCGAAGAAGAAATTAGAGGTGGGAAGGCCGAAGCCGCGTTGGAAATGCGACAAGAAAACCACGTATTCCCCAGATTTGGGGGTGGGAGTAATCTCACCGGCGGGGAGGCGGCAGGCGACGCTGGCGGGGATGCGACGGGAGGCGTAGAGCCAAGCCAGGTCCTCCTCGCGGGCGATGGAGCCATCCCAGCATCCGCGCTCGCGGCCCTCCGTCCCTTACTCCTGCTGCGCCACCAGCGAAGCTTCTGCCTCAGTCATGGTGAGATCAAAGCTCTCGAGAGGGTAATCAGAATAATGGTAGCCGAAAGAGGGGAAATGGGAAGCGCAAGGCCCCGTGGTAGAGATTGGCATTGGAAACGGTGGTGCTGGCGTGAAATACCGCCGGAGCACGGTCGCAGTGGCGCTCGTGGAGAAGAAAACCGGCGGCGGCGGAGTCGTAGTGAAAGAGAGAGAGCGATGGAGCGCGACGAGAATGGGGAAACTTCCCCTGGGAGTGCACGGCACCCTTTACTTAACCGTGCCACGCGCGTCGTGGGATCCTTTGCGGGTGGCATGTCGCACGCAGCGAGCGTGTATGCGGCCCATGCAACCAATCAGAGCAAGGCCACAAGAGGGGCCACGGGATCAAATGATCCCATGACGGGACATGGTGTTACAGTTAATGAGGCGCCGCAGTGATGGGACGTTTACAGCAGTTATGCCTGACGCAGCGACAGTAACCGGCGCGGTAAATGCGCATGGCCCTTAAAATGAGGCAAATGATGATTACCCTCCATGTAGGATGTGGAGAAGCGTACGAGAGAAGGAAAAGAAACCCGGATAAGCAAGCAAAATACCTAGCCAATGAGGAATAACCCGGAAAGAGCGAAAGGATCGCAAGAAAAGAAACTCTGGGCTACGAGATAACTCGGCCCAAGGAATAAAAGATTCGGATATGGGAACCTTTTGTGGCCTTAACAACTAAAAAAGTTGCTAAGACCGCACTAGCTTCGGGGTCTAATGTTTGGGGATACCCCCGGGTAGGGCAATGTCGGGGTATAAGGGCTGAGTTAGCCGGGGTATGGCATGGTCAAAGCAAAATGCTGACCGGGTCACCTCAAGGCAGGCTGAATCACGGTGTGGCCCGGCCCATGGGGCATTTCCTTGACAATGGTCCGGCCGGCATAAGATCTATGTCGGCCATGCCTATCTGTTTTGCAGGTAATTGGGTAGGCCGGATTAGCTATATGCTAGCCGGATTACCTTGGCTTCAAAGAGAAGGAATTCCCCGCTGGTCAAAAGGTGGCTTTATTAGCTGAAGCATGTGCAAAGTAAAGTAAAGGAGAGGACCAGCGGGTCAGTGGTGACCAAGGTGACACAGGCAAAGCCGGATGACGTAGACCGTGACGCCAAAAGATGAGGATGATGCTGCGGGTTACGTCCAAAGCTCGGACGAGCCGTTAAAGAAGAATAAAGAAGCATCTGCTTTAGGAAAGGAGCATATTCGAAGAATATGCTGACACCTGTGCCCTAGAATTGTAACCTGGGCTCCCCTATATAAGGAGCACCAGGGCCTCCACAGAGAGGGACGGCAAATGGAGGAATCACGCTCTGTCTAATACAGAAACTCTAGGGCTTGTTGGTAGGGGGTAAGAGACATTGTCTCCTTCTTTCTAAGAGCCTCGAGAGTGCTTGAAAACACCATTGATTGAGAATATACAAGATCTTGCATGCCACCACCTTTAGCCTATTCATGGCATCTGTCGTGCCACCACCATGAAAAGAAGTGACCGTGGAGCCAAACAGTGACGCGAAGGTTTCCCTCCAGTTGACATCCGTGCAGTCCTTTTAATCTTGGCAGGGTTTGCCAACACTCCAATGCTTGCAATGGTAGTGCTGGTGTGCGAATGTTGGCTTTGGTTTGCCTCCTATTCATCTTCACTCTTGATCTCCTTCTCCTGCCCGGGGTCTTGGAGATCTTCCTCCATAGGCTCCTTTCCCTTATCCTTGGAGGACACCATTGTGCTTCTAAACTTTCAGAATAGTTCCTGGCAGAAACAGATCGAAACAAAAACACGAACAAAACACGATATACGAACCTCGGGGGATCCGGGGGATTATATATTACGATTTTTTACAAAAAAATGAAGGTACTGGGAGAAAATGGGTCGAAGATGGAGTCCGGGGCGGCCACACCACCTGCTGGCGCGGCCAGGGGGCCGCGCCAGGGGGTGGTGTGAGCCACCCTGGCTCCGTTTTTGTCCCTCTTTCACTTTATAGCTTTCCTTATTGGATAAAAACTCCAAAATATAACTGGACAGAATTTTTGCGGAACTTTTCTTACCAGAACTGTTACCACTTGAATAGCATTAACATCTTCATCTTCATACTCATATTTCTCGAGTCATGAAACCTTTAACTTTCCTATTACACCATTTTCTCCAATAACTTGGAAATTCTTTTCACACAGAATTTTTGCGGAACTTTTCTTACCAGAACTGTTACCACTTGAATAGCATCAATATCTTCATCTTCATACTCATATTGCTCGAGTCATGAAACCTTTCACTTTCCTATTACACCATTTTCTCCAATCAAAAAGTGCAAAAGTAATGAAATTTTAATAACAACCTGGGGCAGAAGAAAAAAAATTACAGCTCAATCCGACATACAGAGATCTCTCATGAATTTTTACGGTGAAGCACAAAAATCTGTTTTCGGACAGCAACTTCCCCAAATGTCACTTCTCTCTCATTAGAGGTTGATCTTGACACAAAAACCAAACAAAAAGGATAAGGAGAGGTTATTACTGAAGTAATAACTTCCAAGACTCAAAGAAACAAAAACAAACTGAAAGCAAGAATATATTCGGTTGTCTCCCAAAAAGCTCTTTCTTTATAGCCATTAAGATAGGTATGATAATTTCAATGATGCTCACATAAGAATATGAATTGAAGTAAAAGAGATCATTAAGAAGAAAAAATACACATGTTTAAGTCTAACCCACTTCCTATGCAAGGGAATTTTGTAAACAAACAAGTTGTTGAAACCAGAGGCTACTAGCATAGGAAGGCAAAATAAGTGCAACATAAAAACTTTCAGCATAAAACGAGGAAACTTGATATTATTGAGATGCATAAGAACAGTCTTCCCTGTCTCATAATAACTTTCAGTATCATGCATAAATTTAATGATATAGCTATCACAAGAACCATTGTAGCAATGATCACTTATCCTAACAGAAAACAAAGGGACACTAACTCTCATAACACTACTTTGTGAAACAATATTAGGGATATCCTTACAGAGGATAGTGTGTCCATCTTCCACATATTTAGTGACAAAGTCTTTCACATTTGCTATTATAGGTTCATCATCCATTTGTTTATCAGGTTCAATAGCTTTATTTGTACTTTCATTAACCATACTAGCTATCATAGAATGTTCCTTTATCTTAACTGGGAAAGGTATTTTCTCAATGTAAGGTTCAAGTAAAGCATGATTAGCAGTATAAACTTCAGTATTTCTTACAGGAACACACTTCGCAACATCTTTATATGGTTCATGATACTTATTCCACTTCTTTTTAGGAACTTCTATATAGGAAGCAAAAGCCTTAAAATAAGATGCAATAGCTTGAGAGTCTAGAACATAAAAGATTCAATGCATTCATAATAATAATTTATACCTGACTTTCTTCCTTTGTCATTCTCCCATGCTTCAGCATTGTCTTGAATACGGTGCAGAAGATCCCATTTAGCTTCTTCTTCCATGAGAGTGAATGATCCAACACAAGAGGCATCCAATAAATCCTTATCATGAAGAGAAATCCTTGCATAAAAGTTATTGATAATAATATTGTGAGGGAGCTCATGAATAGGACATTTGAGCATTAGTAACTTCAATCTCCCACAAGCTTGAGATGTACTCTCTCCATCAAGAGGAAAAAAGAGAGGCACTATTTCCTCCCATTCAAGAGCTTGACCATTCTTCAGTATCTTATACCATTCTTCAGCTCTTCCTTTCAGTGATAATGAGAATAACTTCTTCTTGACTTGATCTGTTGTAATACCTGCACACTTGAACAACCCGCATAATTCGTGTATAAAGAGCAAATGATCACCGGGATGGACAGTTCCATCTCCAACATAATAGTTATCCATAACACGATCAATATTTCTTGTAGGTATTTAAAAGAATCATTCTCAGCAGGTGGTGGTTCATCTACTACCTTAGAGTGGTAGTAGCATTACAAAATAAGAAACTCAGTGAATCCATAATGAAAATAAAGCAACTAACAGAAATAAACAATACTCATAGTAGAAGTTTCCTTTACCAGTTCCACTCTCCAATAGAGCTTCACTCCCCAGCAACGGCGCTAGAAAATAGTCTTAATGACCCACAAGTATAGGGGGTGTATCGTAGTATTTTCGATAAGTAAGAGTGTCGAACCCAACGAGGAGCAGAAGGTGCTGGCGAATGGCTAGGAGTAGGAATTCTCTGTAAATACTTAGCAAATGGATTTTTAAGGGTTTTTGATAATGCATGTAAATGAAGTACGAGTAAATAAAAGGCAAAAAGAATAAATGCAGCAAGTGGCCCAATCCTTTCTTTAGCAAAGGACAAGCCGGTTGTATTACTTAAGATGACCAAACGTTCTCGAGGACACATGGGAATATCGTCAAGTGCTTTCGCTTCATATAGTTGATTAATCTTTTTAGTTTGCTAAGTGTTGTGTGGGTGAACCTGTGCTAATGTACCGACCTTCATAGGACTAATACATACTTGTGATTATACCCCTTGCAAGCATCCGCGAGTACAAGAAAGTAATTAAGGTAGAAACCTAACCGCAACTTTAAACTCTAAGACCCTGATGTTCCTTGTGCAATGGTTTCCTAATGGGTGTTCAGGTTTCTGTCACTCCGGCAACCCCTACGATTAGTAGCCAAATACACAATGCATTCCCCTAGGCCCATATAGGTGAAGTGTCATGTAGTCGACGTTCACATGACACCACTAGAAGAAGTACACCACAACTTAAATATCAAACCATTGAATCTTTCTCAACACAATTCCACTACTAACAACATGACTTCTCCCATGTCCTCAATAACAAAACGAACTACTCACAAGACATCATATGGATCATGATCAGAGATGATATAATGATATGTAACAATCTGAACATAAACGATAATTTAATGGTTCACTCAATAGCATCAACTACAAGCAGTAATCAACACCAGGAAAGTTTACCCTAAGAACTATGCAAGATTCAACCCAATTGTTATAGCGGTATGAAGTGGTGATGATGGTGCTGGTGGAGATGATGGTGGTGATGATGATGATGATGATCCCGATGAATTCTAGCTTGATGGTGGTGTTGATGGTGACGATCTCCCCTCTCTGGGAAGGAACCCTGGTAGAATTCTGTCTGCCAGAGAGATCTTTCTCTCTCAGTGTTTTCCGCCCTGCAGAGGCGACATAATCTTTCTGTGGTTGCTTCCCGAGTCTTAGTGTTTCGGGAGGATAATATACGGCAGAGGGGAGATCCTAGAGTGTACCAGGGCGGCCACACCACCTGGTGGCGTGGCCTGGGGTGGCCCGCGCCAGGGGGTGGTGTGGCCCCCCTGTGGCCCATCTCCACTTCCCCTTCTGTTATTCTTCATCTTCTGGAAAAATAGGATTTTCCATGTATTTTCCTGGATTTTCTGATCTTCGTGAATTTTGCCTCCAAATAGCACCTTTTACATCAGAATCCTGACTGCAGCGGTCCATGCTCCAAAAGTCATCAGCCATCCAAAAATAGATGGAATAACATAAGTATCATCTCTTAATATGAAATATATTAATGAATAACAGTAAATTATGATATAGAATAGTGATGCAAAATGGACATATCAGATATTCTTATTTTCCCTATTGTACCCTTTAACTCTCTACTTCAATTTGTGAATGCCATTCTAGATGTTTTCACCACTTGCTTGAAAAGGTAGAAGATAAGGTGACATCTTAATTTTCATTTGGATGTTTAAACTGTGTTGCTCTATGTTATATGACTGAACTTATTGTTTTAGGAATTTGTGGCATTGTTTGTCATGATTGAGTGGTTACAGTAAACTATAATAAATTATTTGGAAATATTGCATAGTAGCCATATAAGGCCAATTGCATAAAACCATATATCCTTTTGATAATTCCTAAGTAGTCCTATTTGGCAAAATGCATAAAATGATCCGTGTTTCCATGATTGGCATATGGCATATCATCATGGTATTAAATAAGACCAAACCCAAGATATTGGAAAAACCTCCAAAGTATTAAAACCCTATTTTGAAAACCCTTAATTGATTCGTCATAATACTCCTAGAAGAGATTAAATAAGGATTTACAAATCCATCACTTTTAAAATAGTCAAATCACTATATTAATGATCCTAAGATGATCTTCATATTTTTATAAAAATTTAGAAAGAAGAATCAATTCAATTGGAGTTAATATGAAAAAGATATAAAACAAAGAGAAATCAAAAAATAAAAAGGATAAAGGAAAAAAAGGGTAGACTAACCTAACGGACCGAACCGGCCCAGCCCAGCGCCCCCTTCCCTCCTCTGTCCCGCACCCGCGCAGCGCACAGCGGCAGCACCGCCAGCCCACTCCGGCCCGAAAAAGCCCAAGCAGCCACGTGGCCTAGCCCACTCCACCTCATCTCTGTGGCTGACGAGCAGACCCCGTAGCCATCTCCTTGCCCCCAACGGAGGATGAACTCCTCCTAATCCCTCTCCATGGAATCCGCTGGCTCCGTTCGATATTGTGCCCCCTATCGCAAGAAATCCACCCTCTCTTAAACCCTGCACCCTCCTCGTCCTTTTTTTTTTGAAAAATCGGCAAACCCTAGCCTCCACCGAAGCTCCCGTTCCACCGCCGGCCGCCTCCAGAGCAAGCTCGATTTCGAGGAAATACGTCGCCCCTCACCCTCCTATCCCTTTGGTTCT
This sequence comes from Avena sativa, assembly GCA_916181665.1. Taxonomy (NCBI): domain Eukaryota; kingdom Viridiplantae; phylum Streptophyta; class Magnoliopsida; order Poales; family Poaceae; genus Avena; species Avena sativa. The sequence continues at coordinate 418,004,838 of OV702289.1, read as the reverse complement.
TGTCCCCTTGATTAAATCAGTCGTCTCACCTCTCTTTCTCCCTCACAGAGGGCACCCGATTGCTCGAGCACCAGAGGGCACCCGATTGCTCGTCAGAGCCTGCAGCCGCTCACCATCTCTGGCCGCCCCTCCCCGTTGTTCCAGGAAGCTAGAGGTGATGTAGGCAACACTAAAGACTTACCCACATCGAGCCGCACGAATTACACGTCTTCACCATCACTTACGACCACCGGAGCACCGCTGAAGGTCTGCTTGAGCCGCCGCCGTCGTCCGCTGTCATCTCCATCGGTGAGCTCCAGGACGGATTCCCCCTCAATCGTTAGTCCACAAGCAACGGTTCAGATTAGACGTGATCTACATAGATGTATTGGCCATTCACAGCGTGCCACTTGGTCGTCCTCGTCAATGAGGCTATGTCAACACTATCTCATCGCACGCAGCAAATCACAGCGCGCTGCGTGACCAAGCTTGTCGGTTGACTGTTTTATTTTTATTTAATAGCCAGAATATATGTAAACATTGTAAAATTCATAGAGAATAGAATATTGGTCATAAAAATGCAAATAAGATATCCCCGGATTCACAAAAATGTGTAGAATTTTATTCTGCAATAACATTTGCACTCTGCCAAATAAATGTTTTCTGGAACATTTAAATCTATTTGATGGTATTTAATTTATAGAAAAATATCCACAACACCAAATTTGGCAAATTTGATGTCTATGGATTCAAAAAATTCTAATATACGCCACTGTACCATTAATTGATTTTTTCACAGTACAAAATATTTATCTATGATTAAATCACTCATTTGAGTATTTTGGCTATAAATTTTTTTCTATAAATCGTTTTAAGGTGAAACCAGTGGCAAACAAAATATATGAACATTATCTATACAGTAACATGGTTTCTAAATTTTTCTAGAACTATTTTGCACTGAAAGTATTCATATTCCAATAATACCTATTAAAAGTCTATTTGTTTAATAGAAAATGCCTATGAAAAGCTTTTGATCTTGTTTTGTTTTCTAAAATGCATGCATACTATTTTGTTGTGTTTGTTCTACTGTATGATTGATTGAAATTATCCTTTTCCATGATAGATTGCGTAGAGTGTGATTATTGTGAGTGTGACGACTGTTTGAATGAGAACTACTACTAAAGGCAAGTGTCACTATCATAAATCTCATATTGTTTTCTTATGCATTTAGATTTCAGTAGCTTTGCATGTATTGGAAATGTTTTACCTTATATGCTATGCTATGGTGTGAGTACCCAATAGAATTGTCATATACCCCGATTGATTCCTTGATAGCCATCATATTGTAGGTGCTTAGCCATGCTACTAGTTGCGTGGGTGGTTTTCATGATACATATGTGTATGAGAAGGATTATGTTTTGCTTAAATAAAAACCACTGAATCAATGAATCACCTGGGTGGAATGGCATTGATTGGGTCATTGAGTGTGGATTATGATGGGGATTGCCACCCAAGCTTCAAAGAGATAATAGACGGTCTTGATTAGTAACTTCCATGTACAACCACATGTCATATGGGCTCTAACTTGACTGAGTAAGTTATGGCATTATGTCTTACCATGACTAGCAGATGTAGGTGTGTATAGGATGGTACGGTCCGGGGATAGGCTCATGATTCTATTTCCCAAAGGTCTCGTCCCGGTCTTCTCTCAAAAGGGGTTGATTGGGTCTTGTGGGTAAAGTGTACTAGACTCTGCAGATGGTTTAAGAACTAAGTACTTAACCATGTCCCCGGTAATGGAAAATTATGAGTAACTTCTCTTGACGCAATTGAAAAGTCTCATTTATTCCAATTTCTCTAATAAAACTTGATGGGTGAACATGGGTTTAGGTGCATACGAAGCTAAACTGTCTTGTTTCTACATGGGTTTTTGCTGGTATATCCTTAGAAGAATTATTTTAAAGAATGAAATGTATTTTAAAAGTAGGAGGAAAGTTATATCGCTTTTATGCAAATAGCCTGAACTCCACTAGCCAAAGTGTGCATGTATATCATAGGTTGCCAATTGTATCCACATAACTGAAAGAAATATGCCCTGAGAGGCAATAATAAAGTTGTTATTATGTATTCCTTGTATATGATAGATGTTTATTTTTCATGCTATAATTGTATTGATAGGAAACGTCAATACATGTGTGTTCAATAAACAAAAAGGGTTCCTAGTTATGCCTCTCTTATAGACTAGCTTGTTGATTAACAAGATGATCAAGGTTTCCTGATCATGGACATTGGATGTTGTTAATAACAAGGTCACATCATTTGTAAAATGATGTGATGAACATTCATCCGAAGTATAGTATTACGATCAAGTCATTATGTTTATATTGCTATAACATCATACGAAGTAGTCTTAGTCCTTAGACCATGAGATCATGTTAATTGCTGACACCAGAAAAGTATCTTGATAACATCAAACGTCACACTGTAACAGGGTGACTATAAAGGTGGGTTCAGTGCTATGAAGGTGTTATGTTGAGGCTCATGGATCAAGAGTGGAATTTGTCAATCCCGATGACAGATAAATATACTCTGGGCCCTCTCGGTGATATCACATTAAGATAGCTTGCAAGCAAGTGATGTGATCACTAGAATGTTATATCACGGGAACGAGAAAAGAGTGCATGTCGGTAACGTGATCAAACTAGGTAATTGGATACTGATGATCGAATCTCAGACATTTATTATATCATGAGACAAAGGGATTAAATTACTAGCATTGAAGGTTCTCACGATCACAGAAGTCATCGTTGAATGTGCAGGAGTCAATATGGATCTCTAGGTCCCGCTTTTGATTATTGATCTGAGAGGAGTCTCAATTATGTCTGCATTATTCGTGAACCGTAGGGTGACACACTTAAGGGTTGCCGAACACCATTTAGGAGCACATATGTTTCAGACAAAAGGTTTGCAAAGCGTAGGAAATGTTTCGATAGAAATAGGAATTGTTTCGATAGAAACCAGAACTGTTTCGGGTGAAATTGCAGAAAGTGGTTCTGCATGTGATATTGAAATGTTACAAGGGGTTTTATGTGAATGTTTGTTAATTAAGAAAATTCTGAATAAAATAAATAAAAGAGCTTTATTAAATTGAGAGTTGCATTTAATTTGGTGGAAATTAAATACATGTGAGTGGGATTTTGGGTGGAGGCCATGTTTATGTGAGTGGAGGTTCACCACATGAATGAAGGAGGGGAGGAGTCCCCACCCCCTCATGCACCAGCTATGGGAGGGGAGGGGTATCCCTCCCTCCTATATAAAGCCCCCCTCTCCCCTCTCACAAACCACACCTCCTCATGAAGGATCTCTCTCCCCCTCTAGATATTCCCCCATGGTCTCGGATTAGCGAGATATATATTCCCGGTGGCCTTGCGTCTAGAAGGAGTTGCTGCTTCCGCTGATTGGCTGGAGCGAGGAGGTGGAGTTGTCCGGTGGCTTGGACGTGTGTGCGAGGACGGATGCGCTGTTGATTTGCGGCGCTCGGACTTCCACACGATCTTGAGATCGGCAAGCGTACGACTACATCAACCACGAGTTCCTACTCGTTAACAAAACTCGTTGTCTTCGAGGGTAAGTTCTCCATGGATGTATGTCCACCCGTTGCTCTGTATCTAGTAGATAGATCTTGGCGTATAGTTCTCATCGTAGGAAAATTTTTGTTTTCTATGTTGCGGACCCAACAGTGGTATCAGAGCCAGGTCTATGCGTAGGTGCTTTGCACGGGTAGTACACATATGTTTATATGTGGTTGATGATGATCATGTTATTGCATCTTCTATGTATTTTGGATATTGGTGGCATAGTGGGATGAAGCGGCCCGGACCAACCTTACATGTCATCGTACATGAGACCGGTTCCACGACTGACATGCAACTAGTTTTGCATAAGTGGCTAGCGGGTGTCTTTCTCTCCTACTATAGTCAATATCTGATTTACAACGAGTTGCTAATAACTTGGTTATCCTCGTTGTGGTTCATGTTCGTAGGTAAGACCGGTTCTTTCTCCGAAAGCCCTAAGCCACGTAAAACTTGCAATTGATAAATTAGAGGCGTCTAGTTTAGATCGTTGATGGGCTAGTGTCTTGATATGGTATTGTTGTAAGTAGATGTATGATAGATACTCTTACAACTCACTTAACGTGTAAGTTCCATAGACCTTGGCCTTACACACAAAGGAATGATAGAGATCAAATGCATGGACCGTCTCATCTCACTTCACAATTAGATGTTAGCATCTTTTATTGCTAGTTTGGCGCTTTTGGTAGCATTATAAGATGACCCCTCACTTAGATATCAAGATAAAATGTGTTCTTCCTTAAGTATGCACCATTTTGTGGATCGTGTTTTAAGGCATCACGTGATGATCGGGTGTTTTTGACTCTACGCTTTCATACAACGGGTGTAAGACAGTTTTACACACGCGAATACTAAGGTTCTTACTTGACGAGCCTAGCATGTATAGACATGGCCTCGGAACACGGACCGAAAGGTTAAGCATGAGTCATATAGTTGATATGATGCCCATATAGATGCTCGCCTTTGAAGCTACACTGACTCACGTGATGATCGGACTTGGTGTATTGGATTTGGTTCATGTAATCACCCAAAAGGACACGAGGGATGTCGTTTTTGAGTGGGAGTTCATTAGTAATTTGGATTAGTTGAACTCAATCTATCATAAACTTAGTCTAAATATACTTTACAAATTCTGTTGTAGATGGCACCACCTGCTTTTAATTTCAATGTGTTCATCGAGAAGAGAAGCTTGCTGCGAATGGTAGCAACTTTACCAACTGGGCTATGAATTTGAGGATTCTCCTCTCTGCTGCACAAAAGCAATATGTGCTAGAGGCGCTGCTAGGCCCCCCACCAGCTCCTGATGCCCCTGGCGAGGAAAAGAATGTCTATATAACTCGTCAAGAGGACCACAATTTAGTTCATTGCGGCATACTATATGGGCTAGAGCCAGAACTTCGAAAACGTTTCAAAAATGGCAATGCCTTTGATACCATGGGAGAATTGAAAATGATTTTCGATACCCATGCTGCCGTAGAGAGTTATAATGCTTCTGAAAAGTTCTTTAGCTGCATGATGAAGGAGAACAACTCCGTTAGTGAGCACGTACTCAAAATGTCTGGGTACGCTGATAAGCTTGTGCCCTTGGGAATAACGATTCCCATTGATTTAGGCATACATCATGTTCTCCAATCTCTGCCACCTAGCTACAAGAGCTTCGTGATGAACTATAATATGCAGGGCATGAAGAAGTCTCTTCCCGAGCTTCTGTCAATGCTTAAGACTGCAGAAGTGGAGATTAGGAAAGAACATCAAGTGTTGATGATCAATAAGACCACCGGTTTCAAGAAGGACAAGAAAGGCAAGCAGAAGGGAAAGAAGGGCGGCAAATCTGTTGCCGCACCTGAAAAGAAACCCCGAGCTGGCCCTAAGTCTGACACCGAGTGTTACTATTGCAAGGGGACTGGCCATTGGAAGCGCAACTGCCCCAGATATTTTGGCGGACAAGAAGGCCGGCAAGCCAAACAAAGGTATATGTGATATACATGTTATTGATGTGTACTTGACTAGTACTCGCAGTAGCACCTGGGTATTTGATACGGGATCGGTTGCTAATATATGTAACTCGGTTCAGGGGCTGTGGAACAAGCGACAACTAGCAAGGGATGAGGTCACGATGCGAGTCGGCAATGGATCAAGAGTAGATGTGATCGCCATCGGAACGCTGCCTCTCCATATGCCGTCGGGATTAGTTATGAACCTGAATAATTGTTATTTGGTGCCTGCACTAAGCATGAACATTGTATCCAGATCGTGTTTGATGCAAAGTGATTATTCATTTAAGTCTGAAAACAATGGTTGTTCGATTTATATGAATAATATCTTTTATGGTCATGCAACTGTGTTGAATGGTTTATTTCAGTTGGATCTCGATAGTAGTATTACGCATATTCATAATGTTGATGCTAAAAGGATTAAACTTGATAATGATATATCTGCAAATATGTGGCACTGCCGTCTAGGTCATATTGGCGTTAACGCATGAAGAAACTCCATTCTGATGGACTTTTGGGATCACTTGATTTTGAATCATTTGATACATGTGAGCCATGCCTTATGGGCAAGATGACTAGAACGCCGTTTTCCAGTTCAATGGAACGGGCGACAGATTTATTGGAAATCATACATACTGATGTGTGTGGACCAATGAGTGTGTCGACGCGAGGTGGATATCGTTATTTTGTTACTTTCACGGATGATTTGAGTAGATACGGGTATATCTATTTGATGAAACATAAGTCTGAAACCTTTGAAAAGTTCAAGGAATTTCAGAATGAAGTGGAAAATCATCATAACAGAAAGATAAAATTTCTGCGGTCCGACCGTGGAGGAGAGTATCTTAGTTACGAGTTTAGCACACATATGAAAGACTGTGGAATAGTTTCACAACTTACGCCTGCCGGAACACCACAACGTAATTGTGTGTCAGAACATCGAAATCGTACTTTACTGGATATGGTTCGATCTATGATGTCTCTGACTGACTTGCCACTGTCATTTTGGGGTTATGCACTGGAAACCGCTGCACTCACTTTAAATAGGGCACCATCTAAATCCGTTGAAAAGACACCGTATGAATTATGGTTTGGAAACAAACCTAAGCTGTCATTTCTTAAAGTTTGGGGATGCGACGTTTATGTGAAGAAACTTCAACCGGATAAACTGGAACCCAAAGCGGAAAATGCGTCTTCATAGGATACTCTAAGGAAACGATTGGGTATACCTTCTATCATAGATCCGAGGGCAAGGTTTTTGTTGCCAACAATGGATCCTTTCTTGAGAAGGAGTTTCTCGCGAAAGGTGTGAGTACTCGAAAGGTAGAACTCAAAGAGGTTATTGAACCTTTTCTTCATGAAATGGCGAGTACCGCAGCACCGGAAGTTGTTTCGGAGTTGACTTCACGTAATGAGGAGAGATCTAATGATATTGATCATGAAACTCCGAAAGAGGACACTACCGAACCTCGCAGGTCAAGCAGGACACGTGCAGCTCCTGAACTCTACGGCAACCCTGTTATGAATTTCATGATTGATGAAATAGATGACCCTGCGACGTATGAAGAAGCGATGATGAGCCCTGATTCCAACAAATGGCTAGAAGCCATGAAATCCAAGATGGAATCCATGTTCAAAAATCAGGTTTGGACTTTGGTGGACTTACCTCACGATCGAAAGGCCGTTGAAAATAAATGGATTTTCAAAAGAAAAACAGATGCTGATGGTAATGTGACCATCTATAAGGATCTACTTGTCGCAAAGGGGTTTCGAAAAATTCAAGGAGTTGACTACGATGAGACATTCTCTCCCGTAGCGATGCTTAAGTCGGTTAGGATTATGTTAGCAATTGCTGCATATTTCGATTATGAAATATGGCAGATGGATGTCAAAATTGCGTTCCTCAATGGTAATATTGAAGAAGAGTTGTATATGATACAAGCTAAGGGTTTTGTCGATCCTAAGGATGTTGATAAGGTATGCAAGCTTCTACGATCCATCTATGTACTGAAGCAAGCATCCCGGAGTTGGAATCTCCGCTTTGATGAGGTGATCAAACAGTTTGGATTTGTCCAAACTTATGGAGGGGCTTGTATTTACAAGAAAGTGAGTGGGAGCAATGTGGCATTTCTAATATTATATGTGGATGACATATTACTGATTGGAAATGATATAGATCTTTTAAACAGTGTTAAAAGTTATCTAAACAGCAAATTTTCGATGAAAGACCTTGGTGAAGCTTCATATATATTAGGTATTAAAATCTATAGAGATAGATCAAGACGCCTAATTGGGCTATCGCAGAGTACGTACCTTGATAAGATATTAAAGAAGTTTAATATGGACGTAAGTAAGAAGGGGTTCTTACCTATGTTGCAAGGCAAGACATTAAGTAAGACTCAAAGTCCGGCTACAGCGGAAGAAAGAGAGATAATGGATAAGATCCCCTATGCCTCAGCCATAGGCTCTATAATCTATGCCATGCTATGTACAAGACTGGATGTGGCACATGCTATTAGTTTGACTAGTAGGTACCAATCTGATCCAGGTTCGGAACACTGGATAGCGGTCAAGAATATCCTTGAGTACTTGAGAAGAACTAAGGATATGTTTCTTGTATACGGAGGTGGAGAAGTGCTAGTCGCTAAGTGTTATGTCGATGCTAGCTTTGACACTGATCCGGATGACTTTAAGTCTCAATCTGGATACGTATTTCTCTTTAACGGAGTAGTAGTTAGTTGGAGGAGCTCCAAACAACCTGTGGAGGCTGGATCAACGACAGAGGCGGAATATGTTGCTGCTTCAGAAGCGGCACAGGAAGCGGTTTGGATGAAAGAGTTCATAATGGAACTAGGTGTGGTTCCTAGTGCGTTGGACCCAATGGTGATCTATTGTGACAACAATGGATCCATATCCAATGCCAAGGAACCAAGGTCTCACAAGAATTCCAAGCATATTAAGCGCAGGTTTCACTCCATCCGCGAGCATGTCAAGGATGGAGATATAAAGATTTGTAAAGTGCACACAGACCTGAATGTAGCAGATCCGTTGACTAAAGTACTCCCTAGGGAAAAACATGATCAACACCATCCATGGGTGTTAGATTTATCACTATGTAAACAAGATTATTGTCTCTAGTGCAAGTGGGAGACTAAAGGAAATATGCCCCGAGAGGCAATAATAAAGTTGTTATTATGTATTCCTTGTATATGATAGATGTTTATTTTGCATGCTATAACTCTATTGATAGGAAACGTAATACATGTGTGTTTAATAAACAAAAAAGGGTTCCTAGTTATGCCTCTCTTATAGACTAGCTTGTTGATTAACAAGATGATCAAGGTTTCCTGATCATGGACATTGGATGTTTTTAATAACAAGGTCACAGCATTTGTGAAATGATGTGATGAACATTCATCCGAAGTATAGCATTACGATCAAGTCATTATGTTTATATTGCTATAACATCATACGAAGTAGTCTTAGTCCTTAGACCATGAGATCATGTTAATTGCTGACACCAGAAAAGTATCTTGGTAACATCAAACGTCACACCGTAACAGGGTGACTATAAAGGTGGGTTCAGTACTATGAAGGTGTTATGTTGAGGCTCATGGATCAAGAGTGGAATTTGTCAATCTCGATGATGGATAGATATACTCTGGGCCCTCTCGGTGATATCACATTAAGATAGCTTGCAAGCAAGTGATGTGATCACTAGAATGTTATATCACGGGAACGAGAAAAGAGTGCATGTCGGTAACGAGATCAAACTAGGTATTTGGATACCGATGATCGAATCTCGGACATGTATATCATGAGACAAAGGGATTAAATTACTAGCGTTGAAGGTTCTCGAGATCACAGAAGTCATCGTTGAATGTGTAGGAGTCAGTATGGATCTCCAGGTCCCGCTTCTGCTTATTGATATGAGAGGAGTCTCAATCATGTCTGCATTATTCGCGAACCATAGGGTGACCCACTTAAGGGTTCCGGACACCATTTAGGAGCACATATGTTTCAGACAAAAGGTTTACAAAGCGCAGGAAATGTTTCGATAGAAACAGGAATTGTTTTGATAGAAACCGGAACTGTTTCAGGTGAAATTGCAGAAAGTGGTTCTGCATGTGATATTGAAATGTTACAAGGGGTTTTATGTGAATGTTTGTTAATTAAAGTAGTTAACAAAATTCTGAATAAAATACATAAAAGAGTTTTATTAAATTGAGAGTTGCATTTAATTTGGTGTAAATTAAATACATGTGAGTGGGATTTTGGGTGGAGGCCAGGTTTATGTGAGTGGAGGTTCACCACATGAATGAAGGAGGGGAGGAGTCCCCCCCTCATGCGCCGGCTATGGGAGGGGAGGGGCCTCCCTCCCTCTTATATAAAGCCCTCCTCTCCCCTCTCACAAACCACACCTCCTCGTGAAGGATCTCTTTCCCCCCTCTAGATATTACCCCATGGTGTCGGATTAGCGAGATACATGTTCCCGGTGGCCTTGTGTCTGGAAGGAGTTGCTGCTTCCGCTGATTCACTAGAGCGAGGAGGTGGAGGTTGTCCGGTGGCTTGGACGTGTGTGCGAGGACGGATGCGCTGCTGATTTGTGGCGCTCGGACTTCCACACAATCTTGAGATCGACAAGCTACGACTACATCAACCACGAGTTCCTATTCGTTAACAAAACTCGTTGTCTTCGAGGGTGAGTTCTCCATGGATGTATGTCCACCCGTTGCTCTGTATCTAGTAGATAGATCTTGGCGTATTGTTCTCATCGTGGAATTTTTTTGTTTTCTATGCTGCGGACCCAACAATAACAGTGAGATCTTTCCAATACAATTCAAATGTATTGACCATTCATGGCTGCAACTTTTCATGTTGCAGGTTACTCAATAATGAGTAAGGTTATCGTTTAGGTTACAAATCTCCACTCAACGTGTTGCCTGTGGTGTGATGGAGCCTTTATTATTTGTTTACTTGTTGAACTATGTTATTTGAGCTAGCTATGAGCTGTGCAACTTTGTAATATTTATATTCTTGGAGCAATCGTTGTAATATTGTGACGCATTGATACTCCTTTATTCATCAAAACTATGTGTGCTAGCTAATCGATCCAAGGGACTAGAATGGTAAACACACGGTCCAATCTATAATGGGTTGGATCACTTCAATAAACCACATGGATCCACTAGATTCATTGCATGTGTGTTCTTTTCATAATCCACATGGATCCACTAGAGTTCATTGCATGTGTGTTATTTTCATAATCCACAACTAGAGTCATTGCATGTGTGTTCTTTTCATAAACCACATGTATCCACAAGTGTCATTGAATCTGTGTTTGTTTCATAAATTACATGGATCCACCAGTGTCATTGCATGTGTGTTCTTTTCATAAACCGCAGCTAGAGTCATTGCATGTGTGTTCTTTTCATAAACCACATGGATCCACTAGAGTTCATTGCATGTGTGTTCGTTTCATAAACCACATGGATCCACTAGAGTCATTGCATGTGTGTTCTTTTCAAAAATCACATGGATCCACTAGAGTTCATTACATTTGTGTTCTTTTCATAAACCACAACTAGAGTCATTGCATGTGTGTTCTTTTCATAAACCACATGGATCCACAAGTGTCATTGCATGTGTGTTCTATTCATAAACCACAACTAGACACTATAAGAAAAGTTTCCTTCCGCAATGACTTGGCCCGACGGTCGTCGTAGAAGGCGCGTCTTCCGCGATGAAATTCTCGGCTCGGCCAGGGCCAATGGAAAACTTTTTTTATCCGGTTCCGCAGCCCATTACTATGACGGATCAGCTAAAAACATGGAGGAAGCTCGGCCAACGCGTGGCAGAAGCAAGATTTTCGTTTCCTCGCGCGATGTTTACTCGCCGCAGTCTTTTGAGGCGTGTGGGTCCCGGTCATCAGTGTCTCTAGCGGACCATACTTTTCGGTCGTGTCTCCCTAATTTGAACTCGATAACGTAACTCGAGGCGTCTGCCGTTTAGTCAGGCTGCTAGGTCCACATGTCAGCCTCTCATTAGAAGGATGGTGTGTATGATGGAATTTTTTCCTTCACTCGCCCTACCCTGTTCTGAAGTTGATAGCATTGCTCGATGCATCTACCGTCTAATCAACCTCCCAGGACCCACATGTCATCCTCTCATTAGAAGAGACATGTGTATGATGGAATTTTTCCTTCCCTGGCGCTACCCTGTTCCGAGTTGATAGCACTGCTCGACGCATCTACCGTTTAATCAACCTCCTGAGCCCCACATGTCATCCTCTCATTAGTAGAAACATGTGTATGATGGATTTTTTCCTTCGCTCGCACTACCCTGTTCCGAACTTGATAGAGCTGTTCCATGCATCTACCGTTTAATCACGATGCTGGCCCCACATGTCATCCTCTCATTAAAATAAACGTGTGTATGATGGATTTTTTACCCTCTGTAGCGCCTTCGTGTTCCGAACTTGATATCTTTGCTGACTGCATCAGCCATTTATTCAGGCTGGTGGGTCCCTTATGTTAGCCTCACATAAGAAGAATCGTGGGTACGATGGAATTGTTTTCTTCTCTAGTGCTACCCTATTCTGAACTAGATAGCGTTGCTCGACGAATCTGCCGTTTGCTCACGCTGCCGGGTCCCCCATTTCAGCCTCTCATTAAAAGAAACGTGTGTACATGCTGAACTTCTTTCTCGCTCGCACCTTCCTATTTCGAACTGGCTACATTGCTCGATGCAGCATCTGTATAAGGTCACGCTACTGGGTCCCACATATCAGCCTCTCTGTAAATAAAACATGCATATGATGGAATTTTTTTGGCCATGTCCGTTGTTTTGACCTTGGAAACTTGCTGGGTCCCAAATGTCAACCACCTCTGTGCAGGAAACGTGTGTATGATGGGTCCCAGCTGACAACCTCTATTTGAAGAAACGTGTGTATGCTGGACTATTTTTTCGGGTCCCAGATGCCAGCTCAGAGTACAAAAAATGCTCATAACGGCCGAATTAAAAAGATTCTGGGCTAACTCAGGGCGGATTCCCTATTCGTTATGGCTTATATTCCATGGGCTCACTCCTAAGTTGAATGGGCTATGGTCGGTGGCCACAAGACCACGAAAAGGCCGAATTAGAAGGTATTGGGTTATGCTTAGGGCTGATAGGCTAATTTCATGGGCTATGCTTGGGCTTGCTGGGTCCGACATGTCAGCTTCTCTGTAAGTGCAACGTGTGTATGATGGACTTTTTTTTCGGCCGCGTTCGCTCTTTTCACCATGGCAGTCATGTATGGTCTTACTGCTGGGGCCCTTATGTCAGCCTCTCTGGCATGTTCTGGCTTGTGGGTCCCCGATGCAGCCTTGTATGATCTGTCTGGTGGGTCCCCGATGCGAGCCTCTCTATACAAGTATTTAAACTTTTGTTTCGAACCCACCCTGAAAACAAACTCTAGGGATGCTGCATGCTGGTGGGTCCGTGATGTCAGCCTCTCCGTAATGCGATATTGCTAGAAGAAGAAAAATGTAAATGCAAGATACGATTCGAATAAAAGACCTTCAAATCAAATAAACGTAAACTGAGTGTGTTGCGACTACAACAAAGATATTCATAGAATAAATATCATTAAACTTTTATTATTACTACAATTTATGTATTAGTCTTCTTAAAAATATTTTGGGTGTCTATGTTTATCTCTTTTAAAATATAAAAGGGTAGTGCTCCTAGCATCTCAATTTATAAAATGCCACATAATGGAGTATTTTCTGAAAACCATGGGTAGGCAGAGTTTTTTTATTTTGAGAGGTGGGGGGCAATGCCCAAAAGGCCGAATTAAAAAGAGTTTGGCTATTCTACATAGGCTGCTATATATGGGTTATACTCCTTAGGGCACGCTCCATGGGCTTCATTCTCAAATTTTAGTTGGCTGTGCTCAGCAGTCCCCTGAACCCTAAAAGGCCGAATCAATATGTTCTAGGCTATGCACCATGGGCTCCTTTCTCAAATTTCACTAGGCTATGGTCAGCAGTCCCCTGACCCCAAAAAGACCGAATAAAAATGTTCTGGGCTAAAGAGGGGCCAAATGAGCTACGGAGTACTAGATGTCTTCTCCGAGTTAATGAAAATTGCATTGTGATGTGCTTGGCCGGATTCGAAACAAAGACCTCAGAGAGGGATGGGGAAAGCGATAATTCTTTTTGGCAGCTATTGATGTCAAAATTCAGCAGTACAGGATAAGGTAGAAAAATTATCAACAGATTTGAAGTTCATATTCAGGAGCACTTGACCAATTCAGCAGCATTTCAAAAGTGACCAATTCAGCAATACAGACAATGAATTACAAATAGCAGTACAGAGAGAACTAGTTTTTGTTTTAGCTCTAAAAACCTTGTCGCGCAATCAATTTTTCGTTTTCACCAATAACACTCGACCATTGGAGCAAGCAAAACTGACGATCAAGTCTGCTTTGAGTACCTTCTTCTCACATTAATGCCTATGTGACCCCCATATGCAACCCAAAATGCCCAAGTCTCATCCAGATTGTGACATGGCCATGTACAAGGGTGACGAGCACTTGTCCATTTCACATTCAGTAGCACATGACAAGTTCAGCAACAATTTAAAGTGATCGATTCAAGGGTGGCAAAAAATGACCAAAAGAATTGACAGATTCAGCAATGCTGACATTAAAATTCAATGGATGTACAACAATGTGGCAAAGCCAAGTTTCAAAAGGAAAGTGTGACCATGCATTTTCTCCACTCGATCTGAATAAGTCCAAGTTCATAGGTGTTACTACAAAATAGATTAGCAGTAGCTGAACTCCATAAAAAATACTTAGTAGAAGTGTATAACTACAAGCTTACACTAAGCAAGGAACCACTACATGTCCTATCATAGGTACTCGAAGAAACGAGAATGCTTCAGGGTTTCAAAGTGCTGGCCGGGCTGCGCCCTTGATTTCCTGCCTGGGAAGCGTCTCTCGTTTCATTGTCGCCTGTCGGCCTCTAGGTAAATAGCATACATATAAAATTCATACTACAAACTAGGAAGTTCGGGATCCTTGATTTAAGCAATTCTAATTACGAAGGGAATCTGCCACCAACATAAACTAGCTAATTAGTACAACATTATATACACTCACAGTAGGATCATCCCAAGAGGATTAAGATGTGATATCTCACCGGTGAATCTTGTCTGACGACAGGTTCAGTAGTATGCCAGTAAAGACGTGGCTTGGACAGGAAAGACATGAGCACTTCCTGTGCGGCGTTGGCTGGCGACGGCCTAATCCTTGTCTCAGGTGACCTCTTTACTACAACCTGATTGAAACTAGCGAACAAGACCAACAACCAAAACCTCACCTCATACCGTGGCGATTCGCACGCTGCCAACCTGACCGGCCTAACGGATAGGAGCAAGTTCGTGCTATGCCCGTCAATTTGGGTGACGAACAGCTTGCCCTCCTTCCCGATGCCGATGACCTCAGCTCCGAGCAAGCCCGGTGCACAAACCGGCACAGACGAGTCCCATTTTTTTGGGGCTGTATCTAGGCACTATCATCGAGTGGGCAGATATGAGGTGCTCGACGAACACTTTCTTGACGCCGGTAAACTCACATCCTATCTCCATGCAGACACACCGGCGGTAGTTGCACGCGATCTTGTGGTCGTAGACATCCTTGTAGGAGACCAAAGTCCAGCAGATGTCATTGGGGCATCTACTACCTTTTCCGTCAGCGACTTGGCGGTATAGCTCCTTGGAGCATGCGGCCAGCTAGACAGTGCTGGTAATGTCCAGACGCTTAGTTATTTCGTTGAAGACATCATCCCCGACCTTCGTCCAGACGTTGCTTAGCCGGTTGTGCCTCGAATCCACAGCCATCACGTCCGAATGATTGGGGGCAAGGGCGGATCTATGTATGACTGTTGGGCTTATTTGGAGGAGAGGGGGGCAGCCTGGAAGGATCGATGTAGCGGGTGAGATGGCGAGAAAAATGTGTGAAGTGCGCGCTAGAGAAGATCCAAATGCGGCCTCTCGGAGTTGGGAATAGCTCTTAAGGAGGGGTTTTTTGCCGTGCTCCTATAGATGTCTTCTGCCGGGTGTACTGCATCGAGCACACCGACTAGAGTTATGAAGTAGGGAGTACTATAGGTACTCTAGACTGGCACGCTGCCATGGAGTGTTCTCTCATCCCATCTCAGTTATTAGAACCGAGAGATGACTTATTTACTGCTTCCATTTTTATACTACTCCCTCTAGTTCATATTCTAATGGCCTCAACTTTGTCTAGATTCACATCAGTTAGACAGAGTAGTTGTAAGTTGAGTCACTTACATTTTTCGGTACTTCATAGTATGTACCAAAATACCAAGATGCTGAACCTCATATGAACTTTCTAGAAAGGTACCCCTTTGCAAAGATTGGCAAGCTTGCTAAAATTGCTGAAACTTCTAGAAAGGCAAGAACCCATGGCCTAAATTGCATCATCCTTGGTGAAATAATGACAGGTTCCCAGTTCAGCAGCATTTCAAAGTGACCGATTCAGCAGTACAAACTCTGAAATTCAATAGCAGGACATCGAGAATCAATTCTTATTTCAGCACTAAAAACCTTGGTGCGGGATCAGTCGCTTTTCTTCGAACACACTTGATCATCGGAGCAAGCAAAACTAACCATCAAGCCTGCTTTTCTGTGCATACTTTCTACTCACATCAATGACTATGTGACCCACATATGCAAACCAAAATGCCGCAAGCCTCATCTAGATCGTGACAAGGTCATGTTTCAAAAGAACAGTAAGACCATCTACTGCCCTTGATCTAAAAAAGTATAAGTATGTCAATACTAGTTCTACAAGATACTTTAGTACTGTAATAAAAACGACAGAACATTTGACAGATTCACTACCATTTGAAAGATTCAACAACACTAAATAAAACAGGAAAATATCAATAGATTCCAAACACATAATCAGTGGCACTTGACAGATTCAACAGCATTTCAAAGTGACCGATTTAGCAGTACAAATAATGACCAAAAGTATTGACAGATTTAACAATGCAGACACTAAAATCCAATAGATGTAGCAAGGCCATAATTCAAAAGGATAGAGAGAACATATTCTGGCCATGTTCCAAAAGAAGAGCAAGACCATCTACTGGTATTGATCTAAACAAGTACCAATACATCACTATTAGTTCTAAAAATACTTTAGTAATAGCAACAACAAAACGTTCGACAGATTCAATGGCACTTGAAAGATTCAGCAGTACTGAATAAGACAGAAAAATATCATCAAATTCCCAGTTCATAATAAGTGGCACTTGATAGATTTAGCAGTACAGATAATGACCAAAGGAATTGATAGATTCAACAATGCAGACATTGAAATTCGGTAGATGTAGCAAGGCCATGATTCAAAAGGAAAGAGAGACCTATTCTGCACTAGATCCGTTGGTCTGAACAAGTACCAGTACATGGGTATTACTACTACTATAAAATAGATTAGCAATAACAGAACTCCACACAAAATACTCAGAACTACCTTAAGCTAGGTATCTCATGTCCGAAAATGATAAGAAAAATCCGATCGAGGAGTACATGTGTTCAAGTTAGGATCATCACAAGAAGATAAATATGGGTTAATCGCTAAGAAATAGGGATGCATAAGTGGGACAAATGGGATAGGCGGGATCCTTAATTTTATCCCCCTAGACTAACTCTAAACTAAGTGGGAGATGTGCGAAAAGTAGGATTTAACAAATCTCACTTATCCCGCCTATCCCACTTAGTTTCGAGTTAATTTAGAAGTCTCCCACATATCCCACCTCTGCATCTATGGTAATAATCTTGTCGATACAAAGCTTGTATTCCACGGTGAACTCCGAAGGTCGATTTCGACGATGAGCAACCAGATTAGACCGACAAACCGACAAAGAGCAAGTGGCTTTAGAATTCGCATAGAATACCTTCTCACACAAGCCATTTGGATGTGCAGAGCTCAACTTCACCATGAACTGCGGTGACACGCGCGCCGCCGGCCTGCCGCACACGACAGATATCAATATGACATTGTCACGCCCGTCGAATAGCACACAGAACACCATGTCATCGAACCCGGTTAGCCCGATATCTACATTTTGCGAGCCCGTTGCCGGCACCGGCTTAGAGATGTACCTGCCTTTCCTACCATAGTGTAAAATGCACAAACTCATGGCGTGGGCTTCTCTGAGGTGGGAGTGGAGCACAAACAGAATTGTGGCAACTCGCAGCCAAGCACCACGCAGTTCCATTGGACTGCATCAGCGAGCATTGAACATGAAGACATATTTGGCTAGATAGCCCATACCAATTGGGTTTGTCGCCAACATAAAGTAATTAATTAGTACGACATTACATATATTCATATTAGGATCATCACAAGAAGATTTATATGTGCTAACTCACTCTTGGTTGATATTCTTGTAATCTAGGGGGAATTCCGACAACATCTTGAGAAGCTCGCGGGTAATGCCTCGGTTTCGACAGGTATGACATGAGCCCTTTCAGCGCGACTTCAGCCAACGAAGGCCTACTTGCCTGCTCAGATGTTGCTGCCATTTTGACCGAATGGAGCTTATTCCATGACGGCAGCGACCATAACATCACCTTGTACTGCAGCGATTCACACGCCACCGACCTGACGTACCTGACGGATAGGAAGATCACCGTGGTGTACCCTCTAATTAGGGCGGCAAACTCCGTGCCCTCTTTCCCAATGTCGATGATCTCAGGTGCGTGCACCCGGTTAGTCGGGTACCAGTACATGTTGGAGTAGGTCACTTCGGGCAAATAGTGCATCTTGTGGGCAAGTTTCAAGTGGTCAAAGAGCTCTTGCAAAGTCAATGACCGGTTGACGAACTCGCATCCTCGCTCTATGCAGGCTGCGCACGGGGCGTAGCAGCACTAGATCTTGTGCTCGTAGACGTCATTGTAGGAGACTAATGAACAACAACGGTCGTTGGGGCACTTGCTACCTTTTCCACCGGCGACCTGGCGGTACAGCTCCTTGGAGCATGCGGCCAGCCTAATGGCGCTGATAGTGTCCAGACGCATAGTGATTTTGTTGAAGACGCTGTCGCCGATCTTTCTCCAGCCATAGTGCCGTGGGTTGCACCTCGAATACGCCATCCCATCCGAACGGATTGGGGGCTATGGTGGATCTATGTAGAGTTGTTGGTGGTTTTTGGAGGAGAGGGCTGGTGGCCTGGAGGGAGTGATGCAATGTGCAAGATGGGGAGTAAAATGTGTGAAGCACGCGCCAGAGATGCGTCCAGGCGGCATCGGTGAGTGGGGATAAACCAAACAGAGATGGGGAAGATAGGATGGCTCTTTGAAAGAGGTTTTTTCTTTTCTTCTGCTGTAAGAAGCGGCTGCATCGAGGACGCCGGCTAAGCGTGAATGTGTGTAAAACGCGCCCCTGTGCAATAAATTAAACATGTCACTTCCTAGCGCAGTACTTTCTCGTCATGTCAGCTTCTATTTTCATACTAGTATTAGGGCATCACCTATGGTGGCAGAATTTTTCTATAAGCTGGGAGGTTTTAAGAAAAAGCTTTCGATGTACTACTGAATTCCTGGTTAGCTTAAAAAGTGTTTGGAAAATTTTAAGAGCAATCTAGCTATCGTGCTTACTTGTAGTTAAAATTTGACACGTTCGATGAGAGTACGGTTTACATCGAAGACCTCAAAAAAGAGAAAAATACATAGAGGTCCATAAACTTAGCACAAAGGGCCCTAAATTTAAGCAAGGAAAAGCACTCGGGTCCTTCTCGAGCGAGAAACTGAGGCATACCGTTCGTAGTACTGTATTTGCTACACACAAACACACAAAACACTCCTCACACTTTCGAACTAGCGTGCTGGGGTGTGCTTGGTGCTTCCTCTTCGCAGGGTGTGAATGGAACAACAATGCAGGTAGACGCACGTGGGTAGTTCCATGTTGTAGACGAGGGAGAGATCAGCGGGCTAGCAGGGTGTGTGTGGATGGTGATGAGGTAGGAAAGGAGAGAGAAAACACAATTTGTTTTGCATGCATATATATAGTAAAGGTCCTGAAATTTTGACATAAGTTCAACTTCTTGCTAAGATTCTACATCTTGACAACTTAACGAAATTATATTAGGTCAAACTTGAGATAGAAGTAAACGTGTGATAGATAGCTCTTGGATTAGTTGTCTTGTCGAAGGTAGATGGGTGCATCTTCTTTTAGTAAACGATGTTCTAGGTGTGAGTTTCCAACTATCACGAAAGAACATTCTCAATTTTCCCATGTTTTGTGAATTTTAAAACTTCCTAGCTAACTCTGTCGACTTGAATGAGACTCTATGCCAATTTATCGAAATTAGGTCAAATTTGGACTACAAGTAAATTATTGATTGCTTTGGAAGTTTTACGAAAAAGCTTTCGATGGTTTTCGATGTACTGAATTCCTGGTTAGAGCTTCAAAAGTTTGTTGGGACATTTTAAGAGGTATCTATCTATCGTGCTTACTAGTAGTTAAAATTTGATATGGACGGTGGGAGAAAGTATGATTTGCATCGAAGACCTAATTTTTTTTACATAGAGGTCCATAAATTTAGCATAAAGGGCTCTAAAGTTAAGCAAGGAAATGTAGTCTAGTCCTTCTCGAGAGAGCAACTTAGCCATATACCCTGCGTACTAGTGTATGCTTCACACACACAAAAAACGCTCCTCACACTTTCGAACGAGTGTGCTAGGGTGTGTTTGGTGCTTCCTCTTCGCAGGGTGTGAAATGTAACGACAAGGGAGGTCGTCGCACGTGAGCAACACCATGTTGTGGACGATGGAGAGGTCAGCCGGTCGAGGTGTGTGTGGATGGTGATGAGGCAGTGTGAAGGAGAGAGGTTCAACTTATTTTCCATGCATATATATAGTAAAGGTCCTGAAATTTTGACAAGAGGTTCAACTTCTTGCTAGACTCTACATATTGACAACTTGCGGAAATTAGGTCAAACTTTAGCTACAAGTAAGTGTGATAGATAGATCTTTGAATAATTGTATTTTCGAAGGTAGATGGTGGGTGCATCTTCTTTTACTAAACAATGTCGTCGGTGTGAGCTTCCAACTATCAGGAAAGAACATTCTTGATTTTCCCATGTTTTGCGAATTTTAAAACTTCCTAGCTAACTCTGTCGACTTGAATGAGACTATGTGCCAATTTATCAAAATTAGGTCAAGTTTGAACTATAATTAAATTGAGGTTCCTTTGGAAATTTTTCGAAAAAACTTTTTGGTGGTTTTCGATGTACTAAATTCCTGGTTAGCTTCAAAAGTTTGTTGGAAAATTTTAAGAGGAAACTATCTATCGTGCTTACTTGTAGTTAAAATTGGACACGATCGGTGGGAGTATGGTTTAGATCGAAGACCTCAAAAAAGAGAAAATTACATGTAGAGGTCCATAAATTTAGCACAAAGGGCCATAAAGTTAAGCAAGAAAAAGCAGGGAGGTCCTTCTCGAGCGAGAAACTGAGCCATACCCTTCGTACTACTATACTCGCTTCACACAAAAAATGCTCCTCACACTTTGGAACCAATGTGACAGGGGATGTGCTTGGTGCTTCCTCTGTATAGGGTGTGAAATGGAACAACAAGGTAGGTCGATGCACGTGGGCAGCACCACATTGTGGACAAGGGAGAGATTAGCCGACAGGGGTGTGCGTGGATGGTGATGAGGTAGTGAAGAAGGAGAGAGAAAACATAATCTGTTTTGCATGCATATATATAGTAAATAAAAGGTCCTGAAATTTTGACAACACGTTCAACTTCTTGCTAAGAAATTGCATCTTGACAACTTAACAAAATTAGGTCAAACTTGAGCTACAAGTTAGCGTGATAGATTGCTCTTGGATTAATTGTTTTTTCTAAGGTAGATGGGTGCATCTTATTTTAGTAAACAATGTCGTCATTCTCGATATTCCCATGTTTTGCAAATTTTAAAACTTCCTAGCCAACTCTGCTACACAAGTAGAAAACAGGAGGGAGGTAGCACGAGACTTTCAAAAAATTGCAGCACAAGATCAGCACAGAAGAGGACTTGAAGGCGATGCGATGTCAAAGCAAAGCTATGATGGGTTGCTGACACGAGGTACATGGTACACTCCAATAGTAGTAAATGTATGGACCTACTACTAGTAGGAGGAGAATATCATTTTGTGGCCCGAAAGTTGGGGCAACACGGTACCCAAGTTCCCTGAAATCAGCCGGGATGACTACAGTTGGTGTGCCAAATACTCAGATGGTCCTTTTTGCCACGAATTCAACTTTACATTTCAATACAAAAAATTAGGCTAACGGCCGTCAAGTTGGGCCCCCCTATCAGTTCTCCCCGTTATGTCGCTCCCGTCGCTTAGGCGGGATGGCTGTCACGTAGGCTTGCAGCGTTGGCGTAGTGGATAGGATAACACCCCCTGCCCAGTGTATTGACATGACAAAACAGGGCACATGTATCGGCGTTATAATTATTTTTTGTTTACTGAGAAGCTGGAACGGCCACCGCCACGCGTCTATCCTTCGACTTCCGTCCCCGTCGTTAACCACTACCTTAAAAGCGCATTGACGGTTCCACCGTTCCCTGCCTCGCAGAAACCACTCTCCTTCTTCCTGTCATCTGTCTTCTTCTCGTCTTCTCCTTGCCGCCATGGAAGGTCGTTGCACTCTAGAGACAAGCTTCACTACTCATGACAATAAGAAGATAAACGTTGTCTACACCAAGAAGGAGGAGACAATGGTGCGTGTCCTGAGGATGTACGAGGGTTGGCTTGAGAAAGACGAGGACAAGTTTGTGGGATTGGACCTCGAGTACACCCCGGAGCACCCATATGAAGGGAGTGAAGTCGCCGTCGTTCAACTGGCCATGAGGAAACACGTCCTCGTCTACCACCTCTCCCGGTTTGTAGACCTGCTCTCTGTAGCTAACCGCTTTTAGGGTGTTCTTTATCCATTTATTTGCTCATCTTGCAACTACTGGATTTTATTTAGGACCAAATAAATTATGAAAAGACAATGTTGAGATTCTTGATTTTGCATTTACTAAACTTTTCAAAATTATATTCAGATGATGATCTTGCATTGACAAAATATTTGTAGTAGTTACAAATTTTGGTGATGACAAACTACATACTTTCATGACTGACAGGAAATGTCCGTCGTTGCGCCAGTTCCTTGTAGAAAAGGGAATTGTTTTTCTGCACTGTTGATAATACAACTAATTTTTCGAAATTTTATCGAGATGGAATTACAATTCCTGCGCACAACTGGATCGATATTCAGCGTCTTGTCAAGATCCTAGGGGGCTCGAGGAAGGATGGAATGGCATCACTCGCAACTAGAATCCTTGATGAGTCGTACGACAGAATGAAGGAAGATTTCCCTATGGATAGGCACGATTTCTAGGACGAGTAGCCGTTGTCTGATATAAACCTGAAGTATGCAGCCATAGATGCTTACGTGACCTACCAGATGTACAAGAAGATCCATTTTTTTCTACTTTACCTCGTGTTTTGCCCTATTTGCAAGAGGGAAGACGAGCTTAGGGGAGCCCTTTGTAGAAAATGCAGAATAGCTGAGTTGGAAGCTGCATATGCAAAGGAAATGGCTGCATCTGAAGCAGCTGATAGAGAGGCTACAGAAGCAGCTAAAAGAGAGCTTGTAGCTAAAGTAGAAGCAGCTGATAGAGAGCCTGCAGCTGAAGCAGCAAATAGAGAGGCAGCATCTTCTAGCGGCAACAATCAGGCATGTGATGCACCGCTAATTGTGCCGCAGGATGCTGAAGATAGGGAAGCCAAGTTAGATCCCAGGTGGGACGAACTTGCATTTCGTGAGCTGTGGAGGGCCAATAATGTAAGATCCACCTGGAATAATCGCAGTTGGTCGCCTAGGAAGGATGGCAAGCGCCTGAAGTGTTCTGATGAGAAGTGAATTAAATTTTACTTCTCAGTGTTATGTTTCTATTTTGTGAAACTCAGTTATCTTATCAAGATGTCTAGCGCCTCAAGTGAGAGTAGTAAAATAAATTTAACCCTCTTTGTGTTATGTTTATATATGTGTCTTGTAGCTTGTCAAGATGGTAGCTCGTTAACTGGCAGTTTAAAAGAGTACTCTTTTCCTCTGTCGCTAAACAGATATGTTTCATTTTGCCAAAATTGGTAGCAAATCTAGAGAAGATTCTCTCTTTGATAATTCGTTCCCTTTTGGACCTCTTTTTTCTTCCGATCAGGTAGCATATCTAGAGCAGCAAATCACACTAGGCATGATACATTCATTCAGAAAACAAAACAAATGTAGATATAGATATGCGCATCTAAATAGGATATAGCGATAGAAAGAAGGTTACTTAACGAGGTTCGATGCATTCAGCCAGAAATTGGATGCAAGCAAAATATAGAAAATCAAAAGAAGCTGCTTAGCAGCAGCAGCCGCCGTAGCAGCAGATACATTCAAGGACACATCCAACTCGTCCTTCATGCGCCCGCGCCTCCGCCTCCTCCCTCCGGCGCTTCCTCCACTTCTTGCTACCGAGTCCCTTGACCTTGGGGGCCTTGGGCCTGATTTGAGGCATGCGACCCTCTTTGATGGCCACCCGCTGGAGGTTTCGGACGTGAATGCCGAGAACCCGGTGTTCAGCGATGTAGGCATTGATGTTAACGGTCTCGCGCTCGCCACCTTTGTGGATGCCGGAGCCCGGGGCCTCTGCATGCTTCAGTAAGGAGTTGAAGTCGGTGCCGAGGAGACTCACCCAGCAGGAGGCGATCCCCTTGTAGAAGGGACAGCGCCGGGAGCCGCCCCTGAAGAAGGTGTCGTACTGGCCGGCCCGCAGCCTCCTTAGCACCTGACGAGTCTTGGTGTGGATGGACTCGTCATCGCTGTAGACGTCGCTGCCAGAAACCTATTGGAAGAAAAGGAAAATGGGGGAGTAGATGATGTAAGAAGACCGAGCAATCGAAATGCGAACAAGCGAATCCTAATAAACCAATATCTAGCATCCAACAATGGGAACGGTAGAAGAACCGGGGAAGGGGAGCAAACCCTAGTTACCTCCGACCATGGGTCGTCGATGCCGGTGTCATAGGGGTTCAGCAGAGCGATGTACTTATCTGGATCGTAGGTGCCCAAGAAGTGCTTGATGTGCTTGTGACTGGCAGGGGCCTCCTCGCCAGCGGAGGGCTCCTCTTCGGCGGCCCCGTCGGTAGCAGGGACGGGGGCCTGGACAGGAACGGCGGCTGCCATCGATGCCTCGACTGGCGCCTGGACAGGGACGGTGGCTGCTTTCAACGCGTCGAGGGGGACCGGCGAGGAGACGGGGGCCTCCTCGCCGGTGGGCTCGGAGGCGACGATGGCCACCTTATCCTCCTCGGCCATCGCCGGCACGGATGGGGTATTCTCGGGAGTTTGCGGATGCTGATGGGACGGTGGAGAGGGTTGCGTGGGGAGTGAGCGAGAGTGGGAGTGGGTGTGCGGAGAGGGGCTCTATAGTTAAGGTTGATGGAAGCAAGGCACGTTTCGTTGCACCACCGTGCAACGCACCGCGCAGTCTACTGTACCGTGCACCGCGACACACGCACGGTACGTCACATTTTTTCCTGGGCGATGCATGGCAGTTCTGTATTGAGCCGCATGCAAAGGGCTCACACACAATTGCTATGTACAAACTTTGACACGGCCCTAAAATTGGTGATAGTTAAAAGTGGAAATGTAGAGGGGAAGGTAGGTGGCTGTAAGGCGAGATTTGTGATAGATCAGGTAAAGGGATGTGTTGATGGCTGCGAGTGACTCGATGAAGCCGGAGAGGTTAGGTCTCGTCGAGCTCAGCTCTTTGGCCTCTGGCTAGCGCGTGTAAGCTTCTTACGGTGGGGCCCAGTTGGAAGTGATATTGAGAGCCGCTGCGTAAAAAATGGGATGTGTCTTATTAAAATCAAGTGGCAATAAATTGCAGTTGTCCATCGACGACCCTGCACTCAATGACGCATGTGTTGTTGCGTAGTAGTAGCAGTAGTAGGCTTTTCAGACTTGATTAAACATGACATGACCACTCGACGACTTTTTCCATGGACGGCATTGTGTTCCTTCTTGTAGAAGTCTCGCTGAGGAAGACATCCGTGCTATCTCACGCTGTACTGTGAAGGGCACAACATGTGCAACGATCATCGTTGGATCACATAGAATCAACGGTTGGTGCGCACGATCTGTGTGACAACTATGACAACCAATCAGGGAGTAGCAGACAGAGTGAGCACAGGTTTGGGATTCTACGAAAGATAGAGAGAGGGGGGAAAAACTGAGTAGTACCAAAAAACGACGGGCAAAACTGAGTACTATAAAAATGGAAAGTGAGTTTCTTGTACACTGAAATACATGGATCAACCAATGGCATTGCCTGTCTGTTCTTTCCACAAACCACATATGGATCCACCAGTGTCATTGCATGTCTGTTCTTTTCATAAACAGTAGCTAGAGTCATTGCATGTGTGTTCTTCCCACAAACCACATAAGGATACACCAGTGTCATTGCATCTGTGTACTTTTCATGAACCACAACCAGTGTCATTGCATGTCTGTTCTTTCCACAAACCACACATGGATCCACCAGTGTCATTGGATGTGTGTTCTTTTCATGAACCACACCTAGTGTGATTGCATGTCTGTGCTTTCCAGAAACCACATATGGATCCACCAGTGTCATTGCATGTCTGTTCTTTTCATGAACCACACCCAGTGTCATTGCATGTATGTTCCTCTAAACAAACCACACATGGATCCACCTAGTGTGATTGCATGTCTGTTCTTTTCACAAACCACACATGGATCCACCAGTGTCATTGCATGTGTGTTCTTCTAAACAAACCACACCTGGATCCACCTAGTGTGATTGCATGTCTGTTCTTTTCACAAACCACACATGGATCCACCAGTGTCATTGCATGTGTGTTCTTATAAACAAACCACACATGGATCCACCTAGTGTAATTGCATGTGTGTTCTTTTCACAAACCACACATGGATCCACTAGTGTCATTGCATGTGTGTTCTTTTCATGAACCACAGCTACAGTCATTGCATGTGTGTTCTTCTAAACAAACCACACATGGATCCACCAGTGTCATTGCATGTGTGTTCTTTTCATGAACCATAGCTAGAGTCATTGCATGTGTGTTCTTCTAAACAAACCACACATGGATCCACCTAGTGTGATTGCATGTCTGTTCTTTTCACACACCACACATGGATCCACCAGTGTCATTGCATGTGTGTTCTTTTCATGAACCACAGCTGCATTCATTGCTTGTGTGTTCTTCTAAACAAACCACACATGGATCCACCTAGTGTGATTGCATGTCTATTCTTTTCACAAACCACACATGGATCCACCAGTGTCATTGCATGTGTGTTTATCTAAACAAACAACATATGGATTCACGTAGTGCGATTGCATGTCTGTTCTTTTCACAAACCACACATGGATCCACCAGTGTCAATGCATGTGTGTTCTTTTCATGAACCACAACTAGAGTCATTGCATGTGTGTTCTTCTAAACAAACAACACATGGATCCACCTAGTGTGATTGCATGTCTGTTCTTTTCACAAACCACACATGGATCCACTAGTGTCATTGCATGTGTGTTATTTTCATGAACCATAGCTAGAGTCATTGCATATCTGTTCTTTCCACAAAGCACACATGGATCCACCTAGTGTGATTGCATGTCTGTTCTTTTCACAAACCACAAATGGATCCACCAGTGTCATTGCATGTGTGTTATTATCATGAACCACAGCCAGTGTCATTGCATGTATGTTCTTCTCAAAACCACATAAGGATCCACCAGTGTCATTGGATGTGTGTTCTTCTCATGGACCACACATTGATCCACCCAGTGTCATTGCATGTCTGTTCTTCTCATGAACCACAGCTAGAGTCATTGCATGTATGTGCTTTCCACAAACCACATTTGGATCCACCAATGTCATTGCATGTCTGTTCTTTTCATGAAACACACCCAGTGTTATTGCATGTTTGTTCCGCTAAACAAACCACACATGGATCCACCTAGTGTGATTGCATGTCGATTCTTTTCACAAACCACACATGGATCCACCACTGTCATTGCATGTATGTTCTTCTAAACAAACCACACATGGATCCACCTAGTGTCATTGCATGTGTGTTCTTCAACACAAAACACGCATGGATCCACCAGAGTCATTGCATGTGTGTTTTTTGCATGAACCATAGCTAGAGTCATTGCATGTGTGTTCTTCTAAACAAACCACATAAGGATCCACCAGTGTCATTGCGTTTCTGTTCTTTTCATGAACCACACCCAGTGTCATTGCATGTCTATTCCTCTAAACAAACACACATGGATCCACCTAGTGTGATTGCATGTCTGTTCTATTCACAAACCACACATGGATCCAACAGTGTCATTGCTTTTGTGTTCTTATCATGAACCACAGCCAGTGTCATTGCATGTATGTTCTTCTCACAAACCACATAAGGATCCACCCGTGTCATTGGATGTGTGTTCTTCTCATGAACCACACATGGATCCACACAGTGTCATTGCATGTCTATTGTTTTCATGAACCACACCCAGTGTCATTGCTTGTCTGTGCTTTCCACAAACCACATATGGATCCACTAGTGTCATTGCATGTCTGTTCTTTTCATGAACCACACCCAGTATCATTGCATGTCTATTCCTCTAAACAAACCACACATGGATCCACCTAGTGTGATTGCATGTCTATTCTTTTCACAAACCACACATGCATCCACCAGTGTCATTGCATGTGTGTTATTTTCATGAACCACAACCAGTGTCATTGGATGTGTGTTCTTCTCATGAACCACACATGGATCCACCTAGTGTGATTGCATGTATGTTCTTTTCACAAACCACACATGGATCCACTAGTGTCATTGCATGTGTGTTCTTTTCATGAACCACAGCTAGATTCATTGCATATCTGTTCTTTCCAAAGCACACATGGATCCACCTAGTGTGATTGCATGTCTGTTCTTTTCACAAACCACACATGGATCCACCAGTGTCATTGCATGTGTGTTCTTATCATGAACCACAGCCAGTGTCATTGCATGTATGTTCTTCTCAAAACCACATAAGGATCCACCAGTGTCATTGGATGTGTGTTCTTCTCATGAACCACACATGGATCCACCCAGTGTCATTGCATGTCTGTTCTTTTCATGAACCACAGCTAGAGTCATTGCATGTATGTGCTTTCCACAAACCACATTTGGATCCACCAATGTCATTGCATGTCTGTTCTTTTCATGAAACACACCCAGTGTTATTGCATGTTTGTTCCGCTAAACAAACCACACATGGATCCACCTAGTGTGATTGCATGTCGATTCTTTTCACAAACCACACATGGATCCACCACTATCATTGCATGTATGTTCTTCTAAACAAACCACACATGGATCCACCTAGTGTCATTGCATGTGTGTTCTTCAACACAAAACACGCATGGATCCACCAGAGTCATTGCATGTGTGTTTTTTGCATGAACCATAGCTAGAGTCATTGCATGTGTGTTCTTCTAAACAAACCACATAAGGATCCACCAGTGTCATTGCGTGTCTGTTCTTTTCATGAACCACACCCAGTGTCATTGCATGTCTATTCCTCTAAACAAACACACATGGATCCACCTAGTGTGATTGCATGTCTGTTCTATTCACAAACCACACATGGATCCAACAGTGTCATTGCTTTTGTGTTCTTATCATGAACCACAGCCAGTGTCATTGCATGTATGTTCTTCTCACAAACCACATAAGGATCCACCCGTGTCATTGGATGTGTGTTCTTCTCATGAACCACACATGGATCCACACAGTGTCATTGCATGTCTATTGTTTTCATGAACCACACCCAGTGTCATTGCTTGTCTGTGCTTTCCACAAACCACATATGGATCCACCAGTGTCATTGCATGTCTGTTCTTTTCATGAACCACACCCAGTATCATTGCATGTCTATTCCTCTAAACAAACCACACATGGATCCACCTAGTGTGATTGCATGTCTATTCTTTTCACAAACCACACATGCATCCGCCAGTGTCATTGCATGTGTATTCTTTTCATGAACCACAACCAGTGTCATTGGATGTGTGTTCTTCTCATGAACCACACATGGATCCACCTAGTGTGATTGCATGTATGTTCTTTTCACAAACCACACATGGATCCACTAGTGTCATTGCATGTGTGTTCTTTTCATGAACCACAGCTAGATTCATTGCATATCTGTTCTTTCCAAAGCACACATGGATCCACCTAGTGTGATTGCATGTCTGTTCTTTTCACAAACCACACATGGATCCACCAGTGTCATTGCATGTGTGTTCTTATCATGAACCACAGCCAGTTTCATTGCATGTATGTTCTTCTCAAAACCACATAAGGATCCACCAGTGTCATTGGATGTGTGTTCTTCTCATGAACCACACATGGATCCACCCAGTGTCATTGCATGTCTGTTCTTTTCATGAACCACAGCTAGAGTCATTGCATGTATGTGCTTTCCACAAACCACATATGGATCCACCAATGTCATTGCATGTCTGTTCTTTTCATGAAACACACCCAGTGTTATTGCATGTCTGTTCCTCTAAACAAACCACACATGGATCCACCTAGTGTGATTGCATGTCGATTCTTTTCATAAACCACACATGGATCCACTAGTGTCATTGCATGTCTATTCTTCTAAACAAACCACACATGGATCCACCTAGTGTCATTGCATGTGTGTTCTTCAACACAAACCACGCATGGATCCACCAGAGTCAATGCATGTGTTTTTTTTTCATGAACTATAGCTAGAGTCATTGCATGTGTGTTCTTCTAAACAAACCACATAAAGATCCACCAGTGTCATTGCATGTCTGTTCTTTTCATGAACCACACCCAGTGTCATTGCATGTTTATTCCTCTAAACAAACACACATGGATCCACCTAGTGTGATTGCATGTCTGTTCTATTCACAAACTACACATGGATCCAACAGTGTCATTGAATTTGTGTTCTTATCATGAACCACAACCAGTGTCATTGCATGTATGTTATTCTCACAAACCACATAAGGATCCACCCGTGTCATTGGATGTGTGTTCTTCTCATGAACCACACATGGATCCACCTAGTGTCATTGCATGTCTACTGTTTTCATGAACCACACCCAGTGTCATTGCATGTCTGTGCTTTCCACAAACCACATATGGATCCACCAGTGTCATTGCATGTCTGTTCTTTTCATGAACCACACCCAGTATCATTGCATGTTTATTCCTCTAAACAAACCACACATGGATCCACCTAGTGTGATTGCATGTCTATTCTTTTCACAAACCACACATGCATCCACCAGTGCCATTGCATGTGTGTTATTTTCATGAACCACAACCAGTGTCATTGGATGTGTGTTCTTCTCATGAACCACACATGGATCCACCAGTGCCATTGCATGTGTGTTCTTTTCATGAACCATAGCTAGAGGCATTGCATGTCTATTCTTTCCACAAACCACACATGGATCCACCTAGTGTGACTGCATCTCTGTTCTTTTCACAAACAACACATGGATCCACCAGTGTCATTGCATGTGTGTTCTTCTCATGAACCACAACCAGTGTCATTGCATGTATGTTCTTCTCACAAACCACATAAGGATCCACCAGTGTCATTGGATCTGTGTTCTTCTCATGAATCACGCATGGATCCACCCAGTGTCATTGCATGTCTCTTATTTTCATGAACCACAGCTAGAGTCATTGCATGTTTGTGCTTTCCACAAACCACATATGGATCCACCAGTGTCATTGCATGTCTGTTCTTTTCATGAACCACACTCAGTGTCCTAGCATGTCTGTTCCTCTAAACAAACCTCACATGGATCCACCTAGTGTCATTGCATGTCTGTTCTTTTCACAAACCACACATGGATCCACCAGTGTCATTGCATGTGTGTTCTTCTAAACAAACCACACATGGATCCACCTAGTGTCATAGCATGTCTGTTCCTCTAAACAAACCACACATGGATCCACCTAGTGTGATTGCATGTCTGTTCTTTTGACAAACCACACATGGATCCACCAGTGTCATTGCATGTGTGTTCTTCTAAACAAACAACATAAGGATCCACCGGTGTCATTGCATGTCTGTTCTTTTCATGAACCACAACCAGTGTCATTGCATGTCTATTCCTCTAAACAAACACACATGGATCCACCTTGTGTGATTGTATGTCTGTCCTTTTCACAAACCACACATGGATCCACCAGTGTCATTGCATGTGTGTTCTTTTCATGAACCATAGCTAGAGTCATTGCATGTCCGTTCTTTCCACAAACCACACATGGATCCACCTAGTGTGATTGCATGTCTGTTCTTTTCACAAACCACACATGGATCCACCAGTGTCATTGCATGTCTGTTCTTCTAAACAAACCACACATGGATCCACCTAGTGTCATTGCATGTGTGTTCTTCAACACAAACCACGCATGGATCCACCAGAGTCAATGCATGTGTTTTTTTCATGAACCATAGCTAGAGTCATTGCATGTGTGTTCTTCTAAACAAACCACATAAAGATCCACCAGTGTCATTGCGTGTATGTTCTTTTCATGAACCACACCCAGTGTCATTGCATGTCTATTCCTCTGAACAAACACACATGGATCCACCTAGTGTGATTGCATGTCTGTTCTATTCACAAACCACACATGGATCCAACAGTGTCATTGCATTTGTGTTCTTATCATGAACCACAGCCAGTGTCATTGCATGTATGTTATTCTCACAAACCACATAAGGATCCACCCGTGTCATTGGATGTGTGTTCTTCTCATGAACCACACATGGATCCACCCAGTGTCATTGCATGTCTACTGTTTTCATGAACCACACCCAGTGTCATTGCATGTCTTTGCTTTCCACAAACCACATATGGATCCACCAGTGTCATTGCATGTCTGTTCTTTTCATGAACCACACCCAGTATCATTGCATGTCTATTCCTCTAAACAAACCACACATGGATCCACCTAGTGTGATTGCATGTCTATTCTTTTCACAAACCACACATGCATCTACCAGTGCCATTGCATGTGTGTTATTTTCATGAACCACAACCAGTGTCATTGGATGTGTGTTCTTCTCATGAACCACACATGGATCCACCAGTGTCATTGCATGTGTGTTCTTTTCATGAACCACAGCTAGAGGCATTGCATGTCTATTCTTTCCACAAACCACGCATGGATCCACCTAGTGTGATTGCATCTCTGTTCTTTTCACAAACCACACATGGATCCACCAGTGTCATTGCATGTGTGTTCTTCTCATGAACCACAACCAGTGTCATTGCATGTATGTTCTTCTCACAAACCACATAAGGATACACCAGTGTCATTGGATCTGTGTTCTTCTCATGAATCCCGCATGGATCCACCCAGTGTCATTGCATGTCTCTTATTTTCATGAACCACAGCTAGAGTCATTGCATGTCTGTGCTTTCCACAAACCACATATGGATCCACCAGTGTCATTGCATGTCTGTTCTTTTCATGAACCACACCCAGTGTCCTAGCATGTCTGTTCCTCCAAACAAACCTCACATGGATCCACCTAGTGTCATTGCATGTCTGTTCTTTTCACAAACCACACATGGATCCACCAGTGTCATTGAATGTGTGTTCTTCTAAACAAACCACACATGGATCCACCTAGTGTCATAGCATGTCTGTTCCTCTAAACAAACCACACATGGATCCACATAGTGTGATTGCATGTCTGTTCTTTTGACAAACCACACATGGATCCACCAGTGTCATTGCATGTGTGTTCTTCTAAACAAACAACATAAGGATCCACCGGTGTCATTGCATGTCTGTTCTTTTCATGAACCACAACTAGTGTCATTGCATGTCTATTCCTCTAAACAAACACACATGGATCCACCTAGTGTGATTGTATGTCTGTCCTTTTCACAAACCACACATGGATCCACCAGTGTCATTGCATGTGTGTTCTTTTCATGAACCATAGCTAGAGTCATTGCATGTTTGTTCTTTCCACAAACCACACATGGATCCACCTAGTGTGATTGCATGTCTGTTCTTTTGACAAACCACACATGGATCCACCAGTGTCATTGCATGTGTCTTCTTCTCATGAACCAGAGCTAGTGTCATTGCATGTATGTTCTTCTCACAAACCACATAAGGATCCACCAGAGTCATTGGATGTGTGTTCTTCTCATGAACCACACATGGATCCACTAGTGTCATTGCATGTGTGTTCTTTTCATGAACCACAGCTAGTGTCATTGCATGTGTGTTCTTCTAAACAAACCACATAAGGATCCACCATTGTCAATGCATGTCTGTTCTTTTCATGAACCACACCCAATGTCATTTCATGTCTGTTCCTCTAAACAAACCACACATGGATACACCTAGTGTGATTGCATGTCTGTTCTTTTCACAAACCACACATGGATCCACCATTGTCATTGCATGTGTGTTCTTTTCATGGACTATAGCTAGAGTCATTGCATGTGTGTTCTTCTAAACAAACCACACATGGATCCACCTAGTGTGATTGCATGTCTGTTCTTCTCATGAACCACACATGGATCCACCAGTGTTGTTGCATGTGTGTTCTTTTGATGAACCATAGCTAGAGTTATTGCATGTGTGTTCTTCTAAACAAACCACATAAGGATCCACCAGTGTCATTGCATGTGTGTTCTTTTCACAAACCACACCCAGTGTCATTGCATGTGTGTTTTTCTAAACAAACCACATAAGGATCCCCTAGTGTCATTGCATGTCAGTTCTTTTCATGAACAACACAAGGATCCACCAGTGTCATTGGATGTGTGTTCTTCTCATAAACCACACATGGATCCACCAGTGTCATTGCATGTTAGTTCTTTTCATGAACCACAACTATAGTCATTGCATGTCTGTTCCTTCCACAAACCACATATGGATCCACCAGTATCATTGCATGTCTGTTATTTTCATGAACCACATCTAGAGTCATTGCATGTCAGTTCTTCTCACAAACCACATATGGATCCACCAGCGTCATTGCATGTCTGTTATTTTTGTGAACCACAGCTATAGTCATTGCATGTTAGTTATTCTCACAAACCACATAAGGATCCACCACTGCCAATGGATGTATGTTCTTCTCAAGAACCACACCCAGTGTCATTGCATCTGTGTTCTTCTCATGAACCACACATGGATACACCAGTGTCATTGCATGTGTGTTCTTTTCATGAACCACAGCTAGAGTCATTGCATGTGTGTTCTTCTTCACAAACCACACATAGATCCACCAGTTTCATTGCATGTGTGTTCTTTTCATGAACCACACCTAGAGTGATTACATGTGTTTTCTTCTAAACAAACAACACAAGGATCCACCAGTGTCATTGCATGTCTGTTCTTTTCATGAACCACACCCAGTGTCATTGCATGTATGTTCCTCTAAGCAAACCACACAAGGATCCAACAGTGTCATTGCATCTCTGTTCTTTTCATGAACCACACCTGGATCCACCAGTGTCATTGCATGTGTGTTCTTTTCATGAACCATAACTAGAGTCATTGCATGTGTGTTCTTCTAAAAAAACCACACATGGATCCACCTAGTGTGATTGCATGTTTGTTCTTTTCACAAACCATACATGGATCCACCAGTGTCATTGCATGTGTGTTCTTTTCATGAACCACAGCTAGAGTCATTGCATATCTGTTCTTTGCATAAACCACACATGGATCCACCTAGTGTGATTGCATGTCTGTTCTTTTCACAAACCACACATGGATCCACCAGTGTCATTGCATGTGTGTTCTTCTCATGAACCACAGCCAGTGTCATTGCATGTATGTTCTTCTCAAAACCACATAAGGATCCACCAGTGTCATTGGATGTGTGTTCTTCTCATGAACCACACCTGGATCCACCCAGTGTCATTGCATGTATGTTCTTTTCATGAACCACAGCTAGAGTCATTGCATGTTTGTGCTTTCAACAAACCACATATGGATACACCAATGTCATTGCATGTCTGTTCATTTCATGAACCACACCCAGTGTTATTGCATGTTTGTTCCTCTAAACAAACCACACATGGATCCACCTAGTGTGATTGCATGTCTATTCTTTTCACAAACCACACATGGATCCACCAGTGCCATTGCATGTCTGTTCTTCTAAACAAACCACACATGGATCCAGCTAGTGTCATTGCATGTGTGTTCTTCTCCACAAACCACACATGGATCCCCCAGTGTCATTGCATGTGTGTTCTTTTCATGAACCACATCTAGAGTCATTGCATGTGTGTTCTTCTAAACAAACCACATAAGGATCCACCAGTGTCATTGCATGTCTGTTCTTTTCATGAACCACATGCAGTGTCATTGCATGTCTATTCCTCTAAACAAACACACATGGATCCACCTAGTGTGATTGCATGTCTGTTCTTTTCATAAACCACACATGGATCCACCAGTGTCATTGCATCTGTGTTCATATCATGAACCACAGCCAGTGTCATTGCATGTATGTTCTTCTCACAAACCACATAAGGATCCACCCGTGTCATTGGATGTGTGTTCTTCTCATGAACCACACATGGATCCACCCAGTGTCATTGCATGTCTATTGTTTTCATGAACTACACCCAGTGTCATTGCATGTCTGTCCTTTCCACAAACCACATATGGATCCACCAGTGTCATTGCATGTCTGTTCTTTTCATGAACCACACCCAGTATCATTGCATGTCTATTCCTCTAAACAAACCACACATGGATCGAGCTAGTGTGATTGTATGTCTATTCTTTTCACAAACCACACATGGATCCACCAGTGTCATTGCATGTGTGTTCTTCTCATGAACCATACCTAGTGTCATTGCATGTATGTTCTTCTCACAAACCACATAAGAATCTACCAGTGTCATTGAATGTGTGTTCTTCTCATGAACAACACATGGATCCACCAGTGTCATTGCATGTTTTTTTTCATGAACCACAACTAGAGTCATTACATGTCTGTTCTTCTAAACAAACCACATAAGGATCCACTAGTGTCATAGCATTTATGTTCTTTTCACGAACCACACCCAGTGTCATTGCATGTGTGTTCTTCTAAACAAACCACATAAGGATCCCTCAGTCTCATTGCATGTTTGTTCTTCTCATGAACCACACAAGGATCCACCAGTGTCATTGGATGTGTGTTCTTCTCATGAACCACACATGGATCCACCAGTGTCATTGCATGTCTGTTCTTTTCATGAACCATAGCTAGAGTCATTGCATGTCTGTTCTTTCCACAAACCACATATGGATCCACCATTGTCATTGCATGTCTGTTCTTTTCATGAACCACACCCACTGTCATTGCCGGTCCGTTCCTCTAAACAAACCACACATGGATCCACCTAGTGTGATTGCATGTCTGTTCTTTTCACAAACCACACATGGATCCACTAGTGTCATTGCATGTCTGTTCTTTTCATGAACCACATCTAGAGTCATTGCATGTTTGTTCTTTCCACAAACCACATATTGATCCACCATTGTCATTGCATGTCTGTTCTTTTCATGAACCACAACCACTGTCATTGCATGTCCGTTCCTCTAAACAAACCACACATGGATCCACCTAGTGTGATTGCATGTCTGTTCTTTTCACAAACCACACATGGATCCACTAGTGTCATTGCATGTGTGGTCTTTTCATGAACCACAGCTAGAGTCATTACATGTCTGTTCTTTCCACAAACCACACATGGATCCACCTAGTGTGATTGCATGTCTGTTCTTTTCATGAACCACATCTAGAGTCATTGCATGTCTGTTCTTTCCACAAACCACATATGGATCCACTAGTGTCATTGCATGTTTGTTCTTTTCATGAACCACATCTAGAGTCATTGCATGTCAGTTCTTCTCACAAACCACATATGGATCCACCAGTGTCATTGCCTGTCTGTTATTTTCGTGAACCATAGCTAGAGTCATTGCATGTTAGTTCTTCTCACAAACCACATAACGATCCTCCAGTGTTAATGGATGTATGTTCTTATCATGAACCACACCTAGTGTCATTACATGTGTGTTCTTCTCATGAACCACACATGGATACACCAGTGTCATTGCATGTCTGTTTTCTCCACAAACCACATATGGATCTACCATTGTCATTGCATGTCTGTTCTTTTCATGAACCACACCCAGTGTCATTGCATGTCCGTTCCTCTAAACAAACCACACATGGATCCACCTAGTGTGATTGCATGTCTGTTCCTCTAAACAAACCACACATGGATGCACCAGTGTCATTGCATGTCTGTTCTTTTCATGAACCACATCTAGAGTCATTGCATGTCTGTTCTTTCCACAAACCACATATGGATCCACCATTGTCATTGCATGTCTGTTCTTGTCATGAACCACACCCACACCCACTGCCATTGCATGTCCGTTCCTCTAAACAAACCACAGATGGATCCTCCTAGTGTGATTGCATGTCCGTTCTTTTGACAAACCACACATGGATCCACTAGTGTCATTGCATGTGTGGTCTTTTCATGAACCACAGCTAGAGTCATTGCATGTATGTTCTTTCCACAAACCACACATGGATCCACCTAGTGTGATTGCATGTCTGTTCTTTTCACAAACCACACATGGATCCACCAGTGTCATTGCATGTGTGTTCTTTTCATGAACCATAGCTAGAGTCATCGCATGTCTGTTCTTTCCACAAACCACACATGGATCCACCTAGTGTGATTGCATGTCTGTTCTTTTCACAAACCATACATGGATCCACCAGTGTCATTGCATGTGTGTTCTTCTCATGAACCACAGCCAGTGTCATTGCATGTATGTTCTTCTAAATAAACCACATAAGGATCCACCAGTATCATTCCATGTCTGTTCTTTTCATGAACCACACCCAGTGTCATTGCATGTCTATTCCTCTAAGCAAACCACACATTGATCCACCTAGTGTGATTACATGTCTGTTCTTTTCACAATCCACACATGGATCCACCAGTGTCATTGCATGTGTGTTCTTTTCATGAACCATAGCTAGAGTCATTGCATGCCAGTTCTTCTCACAAACCACATAAGGATCCACTAGTGTCATTGCATGTCTATTCTTTTCATGAACCACACCCAGTGTCATTGGATGTGTGCTCTTCTCATGAACCACACATGGATCCACTAGTGTTCTTGCATGTGTGTTCTTTTCATGAACCACAGCTAGAGTCATTGCATGTCTGTTCTTTCCATAAACCACATATGGATCCACCATTGTCATTGCATGTCTGTTCTTTTCATGAACCACACCTAGTGTCATTGCATGTCTGTTCCTCTAAGCAAACCACACATGGATCCACCTAGTGTGATTGCATGTCTGTTCTTTTCACAAACCACACATGGATCCACCAGTGTCATTGCATGTGTGTTCTTTTCATGAACCAGAGCTAGAGTCATTTTTGCCAGTTCTTCTCACAAACCACATAAGGATCCACTAGTGTCATTGCATGTCTATTCTTTTCATGAACCACACCCAGTGTCATTGGATGTGTGTTCTTCTCATGAACCACACATGGATCCACTAGTGTCATTGCATGTGTGTTCTTTTCATGAACCACAACTAGAGTCATTGCATGTCTGTTCTTTCCACAAACCACACATGGATCCACCTAGTGTGATTGCATGTCTGTTCTTTTCACAAACCACACATGGATCCACCAGTGTCATTGCATGTGTGTTCTTTTCATGAACCATAGCTAGAGTCATTGCATGTGTGTTCTTCTAAACAAACCACATAAGGATCCACCAGTGTCATTGCATGTCTATTATTTTCATGAAAAACACCCAGTGTCATTGCATGTCCGTTCCTCTAAACAAACCACACATGGATGCACCTAGTGTGATTGCATGTCTGTTCCTCTAAACAAACCACACATGGATGCACCAGTGTCATTGCATGTCTGTTCTTTTCATGAACCACAGCTAGAGTCATTGCATGTCTGTTCTTTCCACAAACCACATATGGATCCACCATTGTCATTGCATGTCTGTTCTTTTCATGAACCACACCCACTGTCATTGCAGGTCCGTTCCTCTAAACAAACCACACATGGATCCACCTAGTGTGATTGCATGTCTGTTCTTTTCACAAACCGCACATGGATCCACTAGTGTCATTGCATGTCTGTTCTTTTCATGAACCACATCTAGAGTCATTCCATGTTTGTTCTTTCCACAAACCACATATCGATCCACCATTGTCATTGCATGTCTGTTCTTTTCATGAACCACATCCACTGTCATTGCATGTCCGTTCCTCTAAACAAACCACACATGGATCCACCTAGTGTGATTGCATGTCTCTTCTTTTCACAAACCACACATGGATCCACTAGTGTCATTGCATGTGTGGTCTTTTCATGAACCACAGCTCGAGTCATTGCATGTCTGTTCTTTCCACAAACCACACATGGATCCACCTAGTGTGATTGCATGTCTGTTCTTTTCACAAACCACACATGGATCCACCAGTGTCATTGCATGTGTGTTCTTTTCATGAACCATAGCTAGAGTCATCGCATGTCTATTCTTTCCACAAACCACACATGGATCCACCTAGTGTGATTGCATGTCTGTTCTTTTCACAAACCACACATGGATCCACCAGTGTCATTGCATGTGTGTTCTTCTCATGAACCACCGCCAGTGTCATTGCATGTATGTTCTTCTAAATAAACCACATAAGGATCCACCAGTATCATTGCATGTCTGTTCTTTTCATGAACCACACCCAGGGTCATTGCATGTCAATTCCACTAAGCAAACCACACATGGATCCACCTAGTGTGATTACATGTCTGTTCTTTTCACAAACCACACATGGATCCACCAGTGTCATTGCATGTGCGTTCTTTTCATGAACCATAGCTAGATTCATTGCATGCCAGTTCTTCTCACAAACCACATAAGGATCCACTAGTGTCATTGCATGTCTATTCTTTTCATGAACCACACCCAGTGTCATTGGATGTGTGTTCTTCTCATGAACCACACATGGATCCACTAGTGTCATTGCATGTGTCTTCTTTTCATGAACCACAGCTAGAGTCATTGCATGTCTATTCTTTCCACAAACCACACATGGATCCACCTAGTGTGATTGCATGTCTGTTCTTTTCACAAACCACACATGGATCCACCAGTGTCATTGCATGTGTGTTCTTTTCATGAACCATAGCTAGAGTCATCGCATGTCTATTCTTTCCACAAACCACACATGGATCCACCTAGTGTGATTGCATGTCTGTTCTTTTCACAAACCACACATGGATCCACCAGTGTCATTGCATGTGTGTTCTTCTCATGAACAACAGCCAGTGTCATTGCATGTATGTTCTTCAAAATAAACCACATAAGGATCCACCAGTATCATTGCATGTCTGTTCTTTTCATGAACCACACCCAGTGTCATTGCATGTCTATTCCTCTAAGCAAACCACACATTGATCCACCTAGTGTGATTACATGTCTGTTCTTTTCACAAACCACACATGGATCCACCAGTGTCATTGCATGTGTGTTCTTTTCATGAACCATAGCTAGAGTCATTGCATGCCAGTTCTTCTCACAAACCACATAAGGATCCACTAGTGTGATTGCATGACTATTCTTTTCATGAACCACAATCAGTGTCATTGGATGTGTGTTTTTCTCATGAACCACACATGGATCCAATAGTGTCATTGCATGTGTGTTCTTTTCATGAACCACAGCTAGTCATTGCATTTCTATTCTTTCGACAAACCACACATGGATCCACCTAGTGTGATTGCATGTCTGTTCTTTTCACAAACTACACATGGATCCACCAGTGTCATTGCATGTGTGTTCTTTTCATGAACCATAGATAGTCATTGCATGTGTGTTCTTCTAAACAAACCACATAAGGATCCACCAGTGTCATTGCATGTCTATTATTTTCATGAACCACACCCAGGGTCATTGCATGTATGTTCCTCTAAACAAACCACACATGGATCCACCTAGTGTGATTGCATGTCTGTTCCTCTAAACAAACCACACATGGATGCACCAGTGTCATTTCATGTCTGTTCTTTTCATGAACCACAGCTAGAGTCATTGCATGTCTGTTCTTTCCACAAACCACATATGGATCCACCATTGTCATTGCATGTCTGTTCTTTTCATGAACCACACCCAGTGTCATTGCATGTTCGTTCCTCTAAACAAACCACACATGGATCCACCTAGTGTGATTGCATGTCTGTTCCTCTAAACAAACCACACATGGATGCACTAGTGTCATTGCATGTCTGTTCTTTTCATGAACCACATCTAGAGTCATTGCATGTCTGTTCTTTCCACAAACCACATATGGATCCACCATTGTCATTGCATGTCTGTTCTTGTCATGAACCACACCCACACCCACTGCCATTGCATGTCCGTTCCTCTAAACAAACCACACATGGATCCACCTAGTGTGATTGCATGTGTGGTCTTTTCATGAACCACAGCTAGTCATTGCATGTCTATTCTTTCCACAAACCACACATGGATCCACCTAGTGTGATTGCATGTCTGTTCTTTTGAGAAACCACACATGGATCCACTAGTGTCATTGCATGTGTGGTCTTTTCATGAACCACAGCTAGAGTCATTGCATGTCTGTTCTTTCCACAAACCACACATGGATCCACCTAGTGTGATTGCATGTCTGTTCTTTTCACAAACCACACATGGATCCACCAGTGTCATTGCATGTGTGTTCTTTTCATGAACCATAGCTGGAGTCATCGCATGTCTGTTCTTTCCACAAACCACACATGGATCCACCTAGTGTGATTGCATGTCTGTCCTTTTCACAAACCACACATGGATCCACCAGTGTCATTGCATGTGTGTTCTTCACATGAACCACCGCCAGTGTCATTGCATGTATGTTCTTCTAAATAAACCACATAAGGATCCACCAGTATCATTGCATGTCTGTTCTTTTCATGAACCACACCCAGTGTCATAGCATGTCAATTCCTCTAAGCAAACCACACATTGATCCACCTAGTGTGATTACATGTCTGTTCTTTTCACAAACCACACATGGATCCACTAGTGTCATTGCATGTGTGTTCTTTTCATGAACCATAGCTAGAGTCATTGCATGCCAGTTCTTCTCACAAACCACATAAGGATCCACTAGTGTCATTGCATGTCTATTCTTTTCATGAACCACACCCAGTGTCATTGGATGTGTGTTCTTCTCATGAACCACACATGGATCCACTAGTGTCATTGCATGTGTGTTCTTTTCATGAACCACCGCTAGAGTCATTGCATGTCTGTTCTTTCCACAAACCACACATGGATCCACCTAGTGTGATTGCATGTCTGTTCTTTTCACAAACCACACATGGATCCACCAGTGTCATTGCATGTGTGTTCTTTTCATGAACCATAGCTAGAGTCATTGCATGTCAGTTCTTCTCACAAACCACATAAGGATCCACTAGTGTCATTGCATGTCTATTCTTTTCATGAACCACACCCAGTGTCATTGGATGTGTGTTCTTCTCATGAACCACACATGGATCCACTAGTGTCATTGCATGTGTGTTCTTTTCATGAACCACAGCTAGAGTCATTGCATGTCTGTTCTTTCCACAAACCACACATGGATCCACCTAGTGTGATTGCATGTCTGTTCT
Organism: Avena sativa; assembly: GCA_916181665.1. Lineage (NCBI taxonomy): Eukaryota > Viridiplantae > Streptophyta > Magnoliopsida > Poales > Poaceae > Avena > Avena sativa. Next base: position 417,961,320 of record OV702289.1, on the reverse strand, counting down.
TTTCACAAACCACACATGGATCCACCAGTGTCATTTCATGTGTGTTCTTTTCATGAACCATAGATAGAGTCATTGCGTGTGTGTTCTTCTAAACAAACCACATAAGGATCCACCAGTGTCATTGCATGTCTATTCTTTTCATGAACCACACCCAGTGTCATTGCATGTATGTTCCTCTAAACAAACCACACATGGATCCACCTAGTGTGATTGCATGTCTGTTCCTCTAAACAAACCACACATGGATGCACCAGTGTCATTGCATGTCTGTACTTTTCATGAACCACAGCTAGAGTCATTGCATGTCTGTTCTTTCCACAAACCACATATGGATCCACCATTGTCATTGCATGTCTGTTCTTTTCATGAACCACACCCAGTGTCATTGCCTGTCCGTTCCTCTAAACAAACCACACATGGATCCACCTAGTGTGATTGCATGTCTGTTCCTCTAAACAAACCACACATGGATGCACCAGTGTCATTGCATGTCTGTTCTTTTGGTGAACCACATCTAGAGTCATTGCATGTCTGTTCTTTCCACAAACCACATATGGATCCACCATTGTCATTGCATGTCTGTTCTTGTCATGAACCACACCCACACCCACTACCATTGCATGTCCGTTCCTCTAAACAAACCACACATGGATCCACCAGTGTCATTGCATGTGTGTTCTTCTCATGAACCACAACCAGTGTCATTGCATGTATGTTCTTCTAAATAAACCACATAAGGATCCACCAGTATCATTGCATGTCTGTTCTTTTCATGAACCACACCCAGTGTCATTGCATGTCTATTCCTCTAAGCAAACCACACATTGATCCACCTAGTGTGATTACATGTCTGTTCTTTTCACAAACCACACATGGATCCACCAGTGTCATTGCATGTGTGTTCTTTTCATGAACCATAGCTAGAGTCATTGCATGCCAGTTCTTCTCACAAACCACATAAGGATCCACTAGTGTCATTGCATGTCTATTCTTTTCATGAACCACACCCAGTGTCATTGGATGTGTGTTCTTCTCATGAACCACACATGGATCCACTAGTGTCATTGCATGTGTGTTCTTTTCATGAACCACAGCTAGAGTCATTGCATGTCTGTTCTTTCCACAAACCACACATGGATCCACCTAGTGTGATTGCATGTCTGTTCTTTTCACAAACCACACATGGATCCACCAGTGTCATTGCATGTGTGTTCTTTTCATGAACCATAGCTAGAGTCATCGCATGTCTGTTCTTTCCATAAACCACACATGGATCCACCTAGTGTGATTGCATGTATGTTCTTTTCACAAACCACACATGGATCCACCAGTGTCATTGCATGTGTGCTCTTCTCATGAACCACAGCCAGTGTCATTGCATGTATGTTCTTCTAAATAAACCACATAAGGATCCACCAGTATCATTGCATGTCTGTTCTTTTCATGAACCACACCCAGTGTCATTGCATGTCTATTCCTCTAAGCAAACCACACATTGATCCACCTAGTGTGATTGCATGTCTGTTCTTTTCACAAACCACACATGGATCCACTAGTGTCATTGCATGTGTGGTCTTTTCATGAACCACATCTAGAGTCATTGCATGTCTGTTCTTTCCACAAACCACACATGGATCCACCTAGTGTGATTGCATGTCTGTTCTTTTCACAAACCACACATGGATCTACCAGTGGCATTGCATGTGTGTTCTTTTCATGAACCATAGCTAGAGACATCGCATGTCTGTTCTTTCCACAAACCACACATGGATCCACCTAGTGTGATTGCATGTCTGTTCTTTTCACAAACCACACATGGATCCACCAGTGTCATTGCATGTGTGTTCTTCTCATGAACCACAGCCAGAGTCATTGCATGTATGTTCTTCTAAATAAACCACATAAGGATCCACCAGTATCATTGCATGTCTGTTCTTTTCATGAACCACACCCAGTGTCATTGCATGTATATTCCTCTAAGCAAACCACACATTGATCCACCTAGTGTGATTACATGTCTGTTCTTTTCACAAACCACACATGGATCCACCAGTGTCATTGCATGTGTGTTCTTTTCATGAACCATAGCTAGAGTCATTGCATGCCAGTTCTTCTCACAAACCACATAAGGATCCACTAGTGTCATTGCATGTCTATTCTTTTCATGAACCACACCCATTGTCATTGGATGTGTGTTCTTCTCATGAACCACACATGGATCCACTAGTGTCATTGCATGTGTGTTCTTTTCTTGAACCACAGCTAGTCATTGCATGTCTATTCTTTCCACAAACCACACATGGATCCACCTAGTGTGATTGCATGTCTGTTCTTTTCACAAACCACACATGGATCCACCAGTGTCATTGCATGTGTGTTCTTTTCATGAACCATAGATAGAGTCATTGCGTGTGTGTTCTTCTAAACAAACCACATAAGGATCCACCAGTGTCATTGCATGTCTATTCTTTTCATGAACCACACCCAGTGTCATTGCATGTATGTTCCTCTAAACAAACCACACATGGATCCACCTAGTGTGATTGCATGTCTGTTCCTCTAAACAAACCACACATGGATGCACCAGTGTCATTGCATGTCTGTACTTTTCATGAACCACAGCTAGAGTCATTGCATGTCTGTTCTTTCCACAAACCACATATGGATCCACCATTGTCATTGCATGTCTGTTCTTTTCATGAACCACACCCAGTGTCATTGCATGTCCGTTCCTCTAAACAAACCACACATGGATCCACCTAGTGTGATTGCATGTCTGTTCCTCTAAACAAACCACACATGGATGCACCAGTGTCATTGCATGTCTGTTCTTTTGATGAACCAATTCTAGAGTCATTGCATGTCTGTTCTTTCCACAAACCACATATGGATCCACCATTGTCATTGCATGTCTGTTCTTGTCATGAACCACACCCACACCCACTACCATTGCATGTCCGTTCCTCTAAACAAACCACACATGGATCCACCAGTGTCATTGCATGTGTGTTCTTCTCATGAACCACAACCAGTGTCATTGCATGTATGTTCTTCTAAATAAACCACATAAGGATCCACCAGTATCATTGCATGTCTGTTCTTTTCATGAACCACACCCAGTGTCATTGCATGTCTATTCCTCTAAGCAAACCACACATTGATCCACCTAGTGTGATTACATGTCTGTTCTTTTCACAAACCACACATGGATCCACCAGTGTCATTGCATGTGTGTTCTTTTCATGAACCATAGCTAGAGTCATTGCATGCCAGTTCTTCTCACAAACCACATAAGGATCCACTAGTGTCATTGCATGTCTATTCTTTTCATGAACCACACCCAGTGTCATTGGATGTGTGTTCTTCTCATGAACCACACATGGATCCACTAGTGTCATTGCATGTGTGTTCTTTTCATGAACCACAGCTAGAGTCATTGCATGTCTGTTCTTTCCACAAACCACACATGGATCCACCTAGTGTGATTGCATGTCTGTTCTTTTCACAAACCACACATGGATCCACCAGTGTCATTGCATGTGTGTTCTTTTCATGAACCATAGCTAGAGTCATCGCATGTCTGTTCTTTCCATAAACCACACATGGATCCACCTAGTGTGATTGCATGTATGTTCTTTTCACAAACCACACATGGATCCACCAGTGTCATTGCATGTGTGCTCTTCTCATGAACCACAGCCAGTGTCATTGCATGTATGTTCTTCTAAATAAACCACATAAGGATCCACCAGTATCATTGCATGTCTGTTCTTTTCATGAACCACACCCAGTGTCATTGCATGTCTATTCCTCTAAGCAAACCACACATTGATCCACCTAGTGTGATTGCATGTCTGTTCTTTTCACAAACCACACATGGATCCACTAGTGTCATTGCATGTGTGGTCTTTTCATGAACCACATCTAGAGTCATTGCATGTCTGTTCTTTCCACAAACCACACATGGATCCACCTAGTGTGATTGCATGTCTGTTCTTTTCACAAACCACACATGGATCTACCAGTGGCATTGCATGTGTGTTCTTTTCATGAACCATAGCTAGAGACATCGCATGTCTGTTCTTTCCACAAACCACACATGGATCCACCTAGTGTGATTGCATGTCTGTTCTTTTCACAAACCACACATGGATCCACCAGTGTCATTGCATGTGTGTTCTTCTCATGAACCACAGCCAGAGTCATTGCATGTATGTTCTTCTAAATAAACCACATAAGGATCCACCAGTATCATTGCATGTCTGTTCTTTTCATGAACCACACCCAGTGTCATTGCATGTATATTCCTCTAAGCAAACCACACATTGATCCACCTAGTGTGATTACATGTCTGTTCTTTTCACAAACCACACATGGATCCACCAGTGTCATTGCATGTGTGTTCTTTTCATGAACCATAGCTAGAGTCATTGCATGCCAGTTCTTCTCACAAACCACATAAGGATCCACTAGTGTCATTGCATGTCTATTCTTTTCATGAACCACACCCATTGTCATTGGATGTGTGTTCTTCTCATGAACCACACATGGATCCACTAGTGTCATTGCATGTGTGTTCTTTTCTTGAACCACAGCTAGTCATTGCATGTCTATTCTTTCCACAAACCACACATGGATCCACCTAGTGTGATTGCATGTCTGTTCTTTTCACAAACCACACATGGATCCACCAGTGTCATTGCATGTGTGTTCTTTTCATGAACCATAGATAGAGTCATTGCGTGTGTGTTCTTCTAAACAAACCACATAAGGATCCACCAGTGTCATTGCATGTCTATTCTTTTCATGAACCACACCCAGTGTCATTGCATGTATGTTCCTCTAAACAAACCACACATGGATCCACCTAGTGTGATTGCATGTCTGTTCCTCTAAACAAACTACACATGGATGCACCAGTGTCATTGCATGTCTGTACTTTTCATGAACCACAGCTAGAGTCATTGCATGTCTGTTCTTTCCACAAACCACATATGGATCCACCATTGTCATTGCATGTCTGTTCTTTTCATGAACCACACCCAGTGCCATTGCATGTCCGTTCCTCTAAACAAACCACACATGGATCCACCTAGTGTGATTGCATGTCTGTTCCTCTAAACAAACCACACATGGATGCACCAGTGTCATTGCATGTCTGTTCTTTTCATGAACCACATCTAGAGTCATTGCATGTCTGTTCTTTCCACAAACCACATATGGATCCACCATTGTCATTGCATGTCTGTTCTTGTCATGAACCACACCCACACCCACTACCATTGCATGTCCGTTCCTCTAAACAAACCACACATGGATCCACCAGTGTCATTGCATGTGTGTTCTTCTCATGAACCACAACCAGTGTCATTGCATGTATGTCTTCTAAATAAACCACATAAGGATCCACCAGTATCATTGCATGTCTGTTCTTTTCATGAACCACACCCAGTGTCATTGCATGTCTATTCCTCTAAGCAAACCACACATTGATCCACCTAGTGTGATTACATGTCTGTTCTTTTCACAAACCACACATGGATCCACCAGTGTCATTGCATGTGTGTTCTTTTCATGAACCATAGCTAGAGTCATTGCATGCCAGTTCTTCTCACAAACCACATAAGGATCCACTAGTGTCATTGCATGTCTATTCTTTTCATGAACCACAACCAGTGTCATTGGATGTGTGTTCTTCTCATGAACCACACATGGATCCACTAGTGTCATTGCATGTGTGTTCTTTTCATGAACCACAGCTGGAGTCATTGCATGTCTGTTCTTTCCACAAACCACACATGGATCCACCTAGTGTGATTGCATGTCTGTTCTTTTCACAAACCACACATGGATCCACCAGTGTCATTGCATGTGTGTTCTTTTCATGAACCATAGCTAGAGTCATCGCATGTCTGTTCTTTCCATAAACCACACATGGATCCACCTAGTGTGATTGCATGTATGTTCTTTTCACAAACCACACATGGATCCACCAGTGTCATTGCATGTGTGCTCTTCTCATGAACCACAGCCAGTGTCATTGCATGTATGTTCTTCTAAATAAACCACATAAGGATCCACCAGTATCATTGCATGTCTGTTCTTTTCATGAACCACACCCAGTGTCATTGCATGTCTATTCCTCTAAGCAAACCACACATTGATCCACCTAGTGTGATTACATGTCTGTTCTTTTCACAAACCACACATGGATCCACCAGTGTCATTGCATGTGTGTTCTTTTCATGAACCATAGCTAGAGTCATTGCATGCCAGTTCTTCTCACAAACCACATAAGGATCCACTAGTGTCATTGCATGTCTATTCTTTTCATGAACCACACCCAGTGTCATTGGATGTGTGTTCTTCTCATGAACCACACATGGATCCACTAGTGTCATTGCATGTGTGTTCTTTTCATGAACCACAGCTAGAGTCATTGCATGTCTGTTCTTTCCACAAACCACACATGGATCCACCTAGTGTGATTGCATGTCTGTTCTTTTCACAAACCACACATGGATCCACCAGTGTCATTGCATGTGTGTTCTTTTCATGAACCATAGATTGTCATTGCATGTGTGTTCTTCTAAACAAACCACATAAGGATCCACCAGTATCATTGCATGTATATTCTTTTCATGAACCACACCCAGTGTCATTGCATGTATGTTCCTCTAAACAAACCACACATGGATCCACCTAGTGTGATTGCATGTCTGTTCCTCTAAACAAACCACACATGGATGCACCAGTGTCATTTCATGTCTGTTCTTTTCATGAACCACAGCTAGAGTCATTGCATGTCTGTTCTTTCCACAAACCACATATGGATCCACCATTGTCATTGCATGTCTGTTCTTTTCATGAACCACACCCAGTGTCATTGCATGTCCGTTCCTCTAAACAAACCACACATGGATCCACCTAGTGTGATTGCATGTCTGTTCCTCTAAACAAACCACACATGGATGCACCAGTGTCATTGCATGTCTGTTCTTTTCATGAACCACATCTAGAGTCATTGCATGTCTGTTCTTTCCACAAACCACATATGGATCCACCATTGTCATTGCATGTCTGTTCTTGTCATGAACCACACCCACACCCACTGCCATTGCATGTCCGTTCCTCTAAACAAACCACACATGGATCCACCTAGTGTGATTGCATGTCTGTTCTTTTGACAAACCACACATGGATCCACTAGTGTCATTGCATGTGTGGTCTTTTCATGAACCACAGCTAGAGTCATTGCATGTCTGTTCTTTCCACAAACCACACATGGATCCACCTAGTGTGATTGCATGTTTGTTCTTTTCACAAACCACACATGGATCCACCAGTGTCATTGCATGTGTGTTCTTTTCATGAACCATAGCTAGAGTCATTGCATGTCTGTTCTTTCCACAAACCACACATGGATCCACCTAGTGTGATTGCATGTCTGTTCTTTTCACAAACCACACATGGATCCACCAGTGTCATTGCATGTGAGTTCTTCTCATGAACCACCGCCAGTGTCATTGCATGTATGTTCTTCTAAATAAACCACATAAGGATCCACCAGTATCATTGCATGTCTGTTCTTTTCGTGAAGCACACCTAGTGTCATTGCATGTCAATTCCTCTAAGCAAACCACACATTGATCCACCTAGTGTGATTACATGTCTGTTCTTTTCACAAACCACACATGGATCCACCAGTGTCATTGCATGTGTGTTCTTTTCATGAACCATAGCTAGAGTCATTGCATGCCAGTTCTTCTCACAAACCACATAAGGATCCACTAGTGTCATTGCATGTCTATTCTTTTCATGAACCACACCCAGTGTCATTGGATGTGTGTTCTTCTCATGAACCACACATGGATCCACTAGTGTCATTGCATGTGTGTTCTTTTCATGAACCACAGCTAGAGTCATTGCATGTCTGTTCTTTCCACAAACCACACATGGATCCACCTAGTGTGATTGCATGTCTGTTCTTTTCACAAACCACACATGGATCCACCAGTGTCATTGCATGTGTGTTCTTTTCATGAACCATAGATTGTCATTGCATGTGTGTTCTTCTAAACAAACCACATAAGGATCCACCAGTATCATTGCATGTATATTCTTTTCATGAACCACACCCAGTGTCATTGCATGTATGTTCCTCTAAACAAACCACACATGGATCCACCTAGTGTGATTGCATGTCTGTTCCTCTAAACAAACCACACATGGATGCACCAGTGTCATTTCATGTCTGTTCTTTTCATGAACCACAGCTAGAGTGATTGCATGTCTGTTCTTTCCACAAACCACATATGGATCCACCATTGTCATTGCATGTCTGTTCTTTTCATGAACCACACCCAGTGTCATTGCATGTCCGTTCCTCTAAACAAACCACACATGGATCCACCTAGTGTGATTGCATGTCTGTTCCTCTAAACAAACCACACATGGATGCACCAGTGTCATTGCATGTCTGTTCTTTTCATGAACCACATCTAGAGTCATTGCATGTCTGTTCTTTCCACAAACCACATATGGATCCACCATTGTCATTGCATGTCTGTTCTTGTCATGAACCACACCCACACCCACTGCCATTGCATGTCCGTTCCTCTAAACAAACCACACATGGATCCACCTAGTGTGATTGCATGTCTGTTCTTTTGACAAACCACACATGGATCCACTAGTGTCATTGCATGTGTGGTCTTTTCATGAACCACAGCTAGAGTCATTGCATGTCTGTTCTTTCCACAAACCACACATGGATCCACCTAGTGTGATTGCATGTTTGTTCTTTTCACAAACCACACATGGATCCACCAGTGTCATTGCATGTGTGTTCTTTTCATGAACCATAGCTAGAGTCATTGCATGTCTGTTCTTTCCACAAACCACACATGGATCCACCTAGTGTGATTGCATGTCTGTTCTTTTCACAAACCACACATGGATCCACCAGTGTCATTGCATGTGAGTTCTTCTCATGAACCACCGCCAGTGTCATTGCATGTATGTTCTTCTAAATAAACCACATAAGGATCCACCAGTATCATTGCATGTCTGTTCTTTTCGTGAAGCACACCTAGTGTCATTGCATGTCAATTCCTCTAAGCAAACCACACATTGATCCACCTAGTGTGATTACATGTCTGTTCTTTTCACAAACCACACATGGATCCACCAGTGTCATTGCATGTGTGTTCTTTTCATGAACCATAGCTAGAGTCATTGCATGCCAGTTCTTCTCACAAACCACATAAGGATCCACTAGTGTCATTGCATGTCTATTCTTTTCATGAACCACACCCAGTGTCATTGGATGTGTGTTCTTCTCATGAACCACACATGGATCCACTAGTGTCATTGCATGTGTGTTCTTTTCATGAACCACAGCTAGAGTCATTGCATGTCTGTTCTTTCCACAAACCACACATGGATCCACCTAGTGTGATTGCATGTCTGTTCTTTTCACAAACCACACATGGATCCACCAGTGTCATTGCATGTGTGTTCTTTTCATGAACCATAGATTGTCATTGCATGTGTGTTCTTCTAAACAAACCACATAAGGATCCACCAGTATCATTGCATGTATATTCTTTTCATGAACCACACCCAGTGTCATTGCATGTATGTTCCTCTAAACAAACCACACATGGATCCACCTAGTGTGATTGCATGTCTGTTCCTCTAAACAAACCACACATGGATGCACCAGTGTCATTTCATGTCTGTTCTTTTCATGAACCACAGCTAGAGTCATTGCATGTCTGTTCTTTCCACAAACCACATATGGATCCACCATTGTCATTGCATGTCTGTTCTTTTCATGAACCACACCCAGTGTCATTGCATGTCCGTTCCTCTAAACAAACCACACATGGATCCACCTAGTGTGATTGCATGTCTGTTCCTCTAAACAAACCACACATGGATGCACCAGTGTCATTGCATGTCTGTTCTTTTCATGAACCACATCTAGAGTCATTGCATGTCTGTTCTTTCCACAAACCACATATGGATCCACCATTGTCATTGCATGTCTGTTCTTGTCATGAACCACACCCACACCCACTGCCATTGCATGTCCGTTCCTCTAAACAAACCACACATGGATCCACCTAGTGTGATTGCATGTCTGTTCTTTTGACAAACCACACATGGATCCACTAGTGTCATTGCATGTGTGGTCTTTTCATGAACCACAGCTAGAGTCATTGCATGTCTGTTCTTTCCACAAACCACACATGGATCCACCTAGTGTGATTGCATGTTTGTTCTTTTCACAAACCACACATGGATCCACCAGTGTCATTGCATGTGTGTTCTTTTCATGAACCATAGCTAGAGTCATTGCATGTCTGTTCTTTCCACAAACCACACATGGATCCACCTAGTGTGATTGCATGTCTGTTCTTTTCACAAACCACACATGGATCCACCAGTGTCATTGCATGTGAGTTCTTCTCATGAACCACCGCCAGTGTCATTGCATGTATGTTCTTCTAAATAAACCACATAAGGATCCACCAGTATCATTGCATGTCTGTTCTTTTCGTGAAGCACACCTAGTGTCATTGCATGTCAATTCCTCTAAGCAAACCACACATTGATCCACCTAGTGTGATTACATGTCTGTTCTTTTCACAAACCACACATGGATCCACCAGTGTCATTGCATGTGTGTTCTTTTCATGAACCATAGCTAGAGTCATTGCATGCCAGTTCTTCTCACAAACCACATAAGGATCCACTAGTGTCATTGCATGTCTATTCTTTTCATGAACCACACCCAGTGTCATTGGATGTGTGTTCTTCTCATGAACCACACATGGATCCACTAGTGTCATTGCATGTGTGTTCTTTTCATGAACCACAGCTAGAGTCATTGCATGTCTGTTCTTTCCACAAACCACACATGGATCCACCTAGTGTGATTGCATGTCTGTTCTTTTCACAAACCACACATGGATCCACCAGTGTCATTGCATGTGTGTTCTTTTCACGAACCATAGCTTGAGTCATTGCATGCCAGTTCTTCTCACAAACCACATAAGGATCCACTAGTTTCCATTGCATGTCTATTCTTTTCATGAACCACACCCAGTGTCATTGGATGTGTGTTCTTCTCATGAACCACACATGGATCCACTAGTGTCATTGCATGTGTGTTCTTTTCATGAACCACAACTAGAGTCATTGCATGTCTATTCTTTCCACAAACCACACATGGATCCACCTAGTGTGATTGCATGTCTGTTCTTTTCACAAACCACACATGGATCCACCAGTGTCATTGCATGTGTGTTGTTTTCATGAACCATAGCTAGAGTCATTGCATGCCAATTCTTCTCACAAACCACATAAGGATCCACTAGTGTCATTGCATGTCTATTATTTTCATGAACCACACCCAGTGTCATTGGATGTGTGTTCTTCTCGTGAACCACACATGGATCCACTAGTGTCATTGCATGTGTGTTCTTTTCATGAACCACAACTAGAGTCATTGCATGTTTGTTCTTTCCACAAACCACACATGGATCCACCTAGTGTGATTGCATGTCTGTTCTTTTCACAAACCACACATGGATCCACCAGTGTCATTGCATGTGTGTTCTTTTCATGAACCATAGCTAGAGTCATTGCATGTGTGTTCTTCTAAACAAACCACATAAGGATCCACCAGTGTCATTGCATTTCTATTCTTTTCATGAACCACACCCAGTGTCATTGCATGTCCGTTCCTCTAAACAAACCACACATGGATCCACCTAGTGTGATTGCATGTCTGTTCCTCTAAACAAACCACACATGGATGCAACAGTGTCATTGCATGTCTGTTCTTTTCATGAACCATAACTAGAGTCATTGCATGTCTGTTCTTTCCACAAACCACATATGGATCCACCATTGTCATTGCATGTCTGTTCTTTTCATGAACCACACCCACGGTCATTGCAGGTCCGTTCCTCTAAACAAACCACACATGGATCCACCTAGTGTGATTGCATGTCTGTTCTTTTCACAAACCACACATGGATCCACTAGTGTCATTGCATGTCTGTTCTTTTCATGAACCACATCTAGAGTCATTGCATGTTTGTTCTTTCCACAAACCACATATCGATCCACCATTGTCATTGCATGTCTGTTCTTTTCATGAACCACACCCACTGTCATTGCATGTCCGTTCCTCTAAACAAACCACACATGGATCCACCTAGTGTGATTGCATGTCTGTTCTTTTCACAAACCACACATGGATCCACTAGTGTCATTGCATGTGTGGTCTTTTCATGAACCACAGCTAGAGTCATTGCATGTCTGTTCTTTCCACAAACCACACGTGGATCCACCTAGTGTGATTGCATGTCTGTTCTTTTCACAAACCACACATGGATCCACCAGTGTCATTGCATGTGTGTTCTTTTCGTGAACCATAGTTAGAGACATCGCATGTCTGTTCTTTCCACAAACCACACATGGATCCACCTAGTGTGATTGCATGTCTGTTCTTTTCACAAACCACACATGGATCCACCAGTGTCATTGCATGTGTGTTCTTCTTATGAACCACAGCCAGTGTCATTGCATGTATGTTCTTCTAAATAAACCACATAAGGATCCACTAGTATCATTGCATGTATGTTCTTTTCATGAACCACACCCAGTGTCATTGCATGTATATTGCTCTAAGCAAACCACACATTGATCCACCTAGTGTGATTACATGTCTGTTCTTTTCACAAACCACACATGGATCCACCAGTGTCATTGCATGTGTGTTCTTTTCATGAACCATAGCTAGAGTCATTGCATGCCAGTTCTTCTCACAAACCACATAAGGATCCACTAGTATCATTGCATGTCTATTCTTTTCATGAACCACACCCAGTGTCATTGGATGTGTGTTCTTCTCATGAACCACACATGGATCCACTAGTGTCATTGCATGTGTGTTCTTTTCATGAACCACAGCTAGAGTCATTGCATGTCTGTTCTTTCCACAAACCACACATGGATCCACCTAGTGTGATTGCATGTCTGTTCTTTTCACAAACCACACATGGATGCACCAGTGTCATTGCATGTGTGTTCTTTTCACGAACCATAGCTAGAGTCATTGCATGCCAGTTCTTCTCACAAACCACATAAGGATCCACTAGTTTCCATTGCATGTCTATTCTTTTCATGAACCTCACCCAGTGTCATTGGATGTGTGCTCTTCTCATGAACCACACATGGATCCACTAGTGTGATTGCATGTGTGTTCTGTTCATGAACCACAACTAGACTCATTGCATGTCTGTTCTTTCCACAAACCACACATGGATCCACCTAGTGTGATTGCATGTCTGTTCTTTTCACAAACCACACATGGATCCACCAGTGTCATTGCATGTGTGTTCTTTTCACGAACCATAGCTTGAGTCATTGCATGCCAGTTCTTCTCACAAACCACATAAGGATCCACTAGTTTCCATTGCATGTCTATTCTTTTCATGAACCACACCCAGTGTCATTGGATGTGTGTTCTTCTCATGAACCACACATGGATCCACTAGTGTCATTGCATGTGTGTTCTTTTCATGAACCACAACTAGAGTCATTGCATGTCTATTCTTTCCACAAACCACACATGGATCCACCTAGTGTGATTGCATGTCTGTTCTTTTCACAAACCACACATGGATCCACCAGTGTCATTGCATGTGTGTTGTTTTCATGAACCATAGCTAGAGTCATTGCATGCCAATTCTTCTCACAAACCACATAAGGATCCACTAGTGTCATTGCATGTCTATTATTTTCATGAACCACACCCAGTGTCATTGGATGTGTGTTCTTCTCGTGAACCACACATGGATCCACTAGTGTCATTGCATGTGTGTTCTTTTCATGAACCACAACTAGAGTCATTGCATGTTTGTTCTTTCCACAAACCACACATGGATCCACCTAGTGTGATTGCATGTCTGTTCTTTTCACAAACCACACATGGATCCACCAGTGTCATTGCATGTGTGTTCTTTTCATGAACCATAGCTAGAGTCATTGCATGTGTGTTCTTCTAAACAAACCACATAAGGATCCACCAGTGTCATTGCATTTCTATTCTTTTCATGAACCACACCCAGTGTCATTGCATGTCCGTTCCTCTAAACAAACCACACATGGATCCACCTAGTGTGATTGCATGTCTGTTCCTCTAAACAAACCACACATGGATGCAACAGTGTCATTGCATGTCTGTTCTTTTCATGAACCATAACTAGAGTCATTGCATGTCTGTTCTTTCCACAAACCACATATGGATCCACCATTGTCATTGCATGTCTGTTCTTTTCATGAACCACACCCACGGTCATTGCAGGTCCGTTCCTCTAAACAAACCACACATGGATCCACCTAGTGTGATTGCATGTCTGTTCTTTTCACAAACCACACATGGATCCACTAGTGTCATTGCATGTCTGTTCTTTTCATGAACCACATCTAGAGTCATTGCATGTTTGTTCTTTCCACAAACCACATATCGATCCACCATTGTCATTGCATGTCTGTTCTTTTCATGAACCACACCCACTGTCATTGCATGTCCGTTCCTCTAAACAAACCACACATGGATCCACCTAGTGTGATTGCATGTCTGTTCTTTTCACAAACCACACATGGATCCACTAGTGTCATTGCATGTGTGGTCTTTTCATGAACCACAGCTAGAGTCATTGCATGTCTGTTCTTTCCACAAACCACACGTGGATCCACCTAGTGTGATTGCATGTCTGTTCTTTTCACAAACCACACATGGATCCACCAGTGTCATTGCATGTGTGTTCTTTTCGTGAACCATAGTTAGAGACATCGCATGTCTGTTCTTTCCACAAACCACACATGGATCCACCTAGTGTGATTGCATGTCTGTTCTTTTCACAAACCACACATGGATCCACCAGTGTCATTGCATGTGTGTTCTTCTTATGAACCACAGCCAGTGTCATTGCATGTATGTTCTTCTAAATAAACCACATAAGGATCCACTAGTATCATTGCATGTATGTTCTTTTCATGAACCACACCCAGTGTCATTGCATGTATATTGCTCTAAGCAAACCACACATTGATCCACCTAGTGTGATTACATGTCTGTTCTTTTCACAAACCACACATGGATCCACCAGTGTCATTGCATGTGTGTTCTTTTCATGAACCATAGCTAGAGTCATTGCATGCCAGTTCTTCTCACAAACCACATAAGGATCCACTAGTATCATTGCATGTCTATTCTTTTCATGAACCACACCCAGTGTCATTGGATGTGTGTTCTTCTCATGAACCACACATGGATCCACTAGTGTCATTGCATGTGTGTTCTTTTCATGAACCACAGCTAGAGTCATTGCATGTCTGTTCTTTCCACAAACCACACATGGATCCACCTAGTGTGATTGCATGTCTGTTCTTTTCACAAACCACACATGGATGCACCAGTGTCATTGCATGTGTGTTCTTTTCACGAACCATAGCTAGAGTCATTGCATGCCAGTTCTTCTCACAAACCACATAAGGATCCACTAGTTTCCATTGCATGTCTATTCTTTTCATGAACCTCACCCAGTGTCATTGGATGTGTGCTCTTCTCATGAACCACACATGGATCCACTAGTGTGATTGCATGTGTGTTCTGTTCATGAACCACAACTAGACTCATTGCATGTCTGTTCTTTCCACAAACCACACATGGATCCACCTAGTGTGATTGCATGTCTGTTCTTTTCACAAACCACACATGGATCCACCAGTGTCATTGCATGTGTGTTCTTCTCATGAACCACAGCCAGTGTCATTGCATGTATGTTCTTCTAAATAAACCACATAAGGATCCACTAGTATCATTGCATGTATGTTCTTTTCATGAACCACACCCAGTGTCATTGCATGTATATTGCTCTAAGCAAACCACACATTGATCCACCTAGTGTGATTACATGTCTGTTCTTTTCACAAACCACACATGGATCCACCAGTGTCATTGCATGTGTGTTCTTTTCATGAACCATAGCTAGAGTCATTGCATGCCAGTTCTTCTCACAAACCACATAAGGATCCACTAGTGTCATTGCATGTCTATTCTTTTCATGAACCACACCCAGTGTCATTGGATGTGTGTTCTTCTCATGAACCACACATGGATCCACTAGTGTCATTGCATGTGTGTTCTTTTCATGAACCACAGCTAGAGTCATTGCATGTCTGTTCTTTCCACAAACCACACATGGATCCACCTAGTGTGATTGCATGTCTGTTCTTTTCACAAACCACACATGGATGCACCAGTGTCATTGCATGTGTGTTCTTTTCACGAACCATAGCTAGAATCATTGCATGCCAGTTCTTCTCACAAACCACATAAGGATCCACTAGTTTCCATTGCATGTCTATTCTTTTCATGAACCTCACCCAGTGTCATTGGATGTGTGTTCTTCTCATGAACCACACATGGATCCACTAGTGTCATTGCATGTGTGTTCTGTTCATGAACCACAACTAGACTCATTGCATGTCTGTTCTTTCCACAAACCACACATGGATCCACCTAGTGTGATTGCATGTCTGTTCTTTTCACAAACCACACATGGATCCACCAGTGTCATTGCATGTGTGTTCTTTTCATGAACCATAGCTAGAGTCATTGCATGCGTGTTCTTCTAAACAAACCACATAAGGATCCACCAGTGTCATTGCATGTCTATTATTTTCATGAACCACACCCAGTGTCATTGCATGTCCGTTCCTCTAAACAAACCACACATGGATCCACCTAGTGTGATTGCATGTCTGTTCCTCTAAACAAACCACACATGGATGCACCAGTGTGATTGCATGTCTGATCTTTTCATGAACCATAGCTAGAGTCATTGCATGTCTGTTCTTTCCACAAACCACATATGGATCCACCATTGTCATTGCATGTCTGTTCTTTTCATGAACCACACCCACTGTCATTGCAGGTCCGTTCCTCTAAACAAACCACACATGGATCCACCTAGTGTGATTGCATGTCTGTTCTTTTCACAAACCACACATGGATCCACTAGTGTCATTGCATGTCTGTTCTTTTCATGAACCACATCTAGAGTCATTGCATGTTTGTTCTTTCCACAAACCACATATCGATCCACCATTGTCATTGCATGTCTGTTCTTTTCATGAACCACACCCACTGTCATTGCATGTCCGTTCCTCTAAACAAACCACACATGGATCCACCTAGTGTGATTGCATGTCTGTTCTTTTCACAAACCACACATGGATCCACTAGTGTCATTGCATGTGTGGTCTTTTCATGAACCACAGCTAGAGTCATTGCATGTCTGTTCTTTCCACAAACCACACATGGATCCACCTAGTGTGATTGCATGTCTGTTCTTTTCACAAACCACACATGGATCCACCAGTGTCATTGCATGTGTGTTCTTTTCATGAACCATAGCTAGAGACATCGCATGTCTGTTCTTTCCACAAACCACACATGGATCCACCTAGTGTGATTGCATGTCTTTTCTTTTCACAAACCACACATGGATCCACCAGTGTCATTGCATGTGTGTTCTTCTCATGAACCACAACCAGTGTAATTGCATGTATGTTCTTCTAAATAAACCACATAAGGATCCACCAGTATCATTGCATGTCTGTTCTTTTCATGAACCACACCCAGTGTCATTGCATGTATATTCCTCTAAGCAAACCACACATTGATCCACCTAGTGTGATTACATGTCTGTTCTTTTCACAAACCACACATGGATCCACCAGTGTCATTGCATGTGTGTTCTTTTCATGAACCATAGCTAGAGTCATTGCATGCCAGTTCTTCTCACAAACCACATAAGGATCCACTAGTGTCATTGCATGTCTATTCTTTTCATGAACCACACCCAGTGTCATTGGATGTGTGTTCTTCTCATGAACCACACATGGATCCACTAGTGTCATTGCATGTGTGTTCTTTTCATGAACCACAGCTAGTCATTGCATGTCTGTTCTTTCCACAAACCACACATGGATCCACCTAGTGTGATTGCATGTCTGTTCTTTTCACAAACCACACATGGATCCACCAGTGTCATTGCATGTGTGTTCTTTTCATGAACCATAGCTAGAGTCATTGCATGCGTGTTCTTCTAAACAAACCACATAAGGATCCACCAGTGTCATTGCATGTCTATTATTTTCATGAACCACACCCAGTGTCATTGCATGTCCGTTCCTCTAAACAAACCACACATGGATCCACCTAGTGTGATTGCATGTCTGTTCCTCTAAACAAACCACACATGGATGCACCAGTGTGATTGCATGTCTGTTCTTTTCATGAACCATAGCTAGAGTCATTGCATGTCTGTTCTTTCCACAAACCACATATGGATCCACCATTGTCATTGCATGTCTGTTCTTTTCATGAACCACACCCACTGTCATTGCAGGTCCGTTCCTCTAAACAAACCACACATGGATCCACCTAGTGTGATTGCATGTCTGTTCTTTTCACAAACCACACATGGATCCACTAGTGTCATTGCATGTCTGTTCTTTTCATGAACCACATCTAGAGTCATTGCATGTTTGTTCTTTCCACAAACCACATATCGATCCACCATTGTCATTGCATGTCTGTTATTTTCATGAACCACACCCACTGTCATTGCATGTCCGTTCCTCTAAACAAACCACACATGGATCCACCTAGTGTGATTGCATGTCTGTTCTTTTCACAAACCACACATGGATCCACTAGTGTCATTGCATGTGTGGTCTTTTCATGAACCACAGCTAGAGTCATTGCATGTCTGTTCTTTCCACAAACCACACATGGATCCACCTAGTGTGATTGCATGTCTGTTCTTTTCACAAACCACACATGGATCCACCAGTGTCATTGCATGTGTGTTCTTTTCATGAACCATAGCTAGAGACATCGCATGTCTGTTCTTTCCACAAACCACACATGGATCCACCTAGTGTGATTGCATGTCTGTTCTTTTCACAAACCACACATGGATCCACCAGTGTCATTGCATGTGTGTTCTTCTCATGAACCACAACCAGTGTAATTGCATGTATGTTCTTCTAAATAAACCACATAAGGATCCACCAGTATCATTGCATGTCTGTTGTTTTCATGAACCACACCCAGTGTCATTGCATGTATATTCCTCTAAGCAAACCACACATTGATCCACCTAGTGTGATTACATGTCTGTTCTTTTCACAAACCACACATGGATCCACCAGTGTCATTGCATGTGTGTTCTTTTCATGAACCATAGCTAGAGTCATTGCATGCCAGTTCTTCTCACAAACCACATAAGGATCCACTAGTGTCATTGCATGTCTATTCTTTTCATGAACCACACCCAGTGTCATTGGATGTGTGTTCTTCTCATGAACCACACATGGATCCACGAGTGTCATTTCATGTGTGTTCTTTTCATGAACCACAGCTAGTCATTGCATGTCTATTCTTTCCACAAACCACACATGGATCCACCTAGTGTGATTGCATGTCTGTTCTTTTCACAAACCACACATGGATCCACCAGTGTCATTGCATGTGTGTTCTTTTCATGAACCATAGATAGAGTCATTGCGTGTCTGTTCTTCTAAACAAACCACATAAGGATCCACCAGTGTCATTGCATGTCTATTCTTTTCATGAACCACACCCAGTGTCATTGCATGTATGTTCCTCTAAACAAACCACACATGGATCCACCTAGTGTGATTGCATGTCTGTTCCTCTAAACAAACCACACATGGATGCACCAGTGTCATTGCATGTGTGTTCTTTTCATGAACCACAGCTAGAGTCAATGCATGTCTGTTCTTTCCACAAACCACATATGGATCCACCATTGTCATTGCATGTCTGTTCTTTTCATGAACCACACCCAGTGTCATTGCATGTCCGTTCCTCTAAACAAACCACACATGGATCCACCTAGTGTGATTGCATGTCTGTTCCTCTAAACAAACCACACATGGATGCACCAGTGTCATTGCATGTCTGTTCTTTTCATGAACCACATCTAGAGTCATTGCATGTCTGTTCTTTCCACAAACCACATATGGATCCACCATTGTCATTGCATGTCTGTTCTTGTCATGAACCACACCCACACCCACTGCCATTGCATGTCCGTTCCTCTAAACAAACCACACATGGATCCACCTAGTGTGATTGCATGTCTGTTCTTTTCACAAACCACACATGGATCCACTAGTGTCATTGCATGTGTGGTCTTTTCATGAACCACAGCTAGAGTCATTGCATGTCTGTTCTTTCCACAAACCACACATGGATCCACCTAGTGTGATTGCATGTTTGTTCTTTTCACAAACCACACATGGATCCACCAGTGTCATTGCATGTGTGTTCTTTTCATGAACCATAGCTAGAGTCATTGCATGCCAGTTCTTCTCACAAACCACATAAGGATCCACTAGTGTCATTGCATGTCTATTCTTTTCATGAACCACACCCAGTGTCATTGGATGTGTGTTCTTCTCATGAACCACACATGGATCCACTAGTGTCATTGCATGTCTGTTCTTTTCATGAACCACAGCTAGAGTCATTGCATGTCTGTTCTTTCCACAAACCACACATGGATCCACCTAGTGTGATTGCATGTCTGTTCTTTTCACAAACCACACATGGATGCACCAGTGTCATTGCATGTGTGTTCTTTTCACGAACCATAGCTAGAGTCATTGCATGCCAGTTCTTCTCACAAACCACATAAGGATCCACTAGTTTCCATTGCATGTCTATTCTTTTCATGAACCTCACCCAGTGTCATTGGATGTGTGTTCTTCTCATGAACCACACATGGATCCACTAGTGTCATTGCATGTGTGTTCTGTTCATGAACCACAACTAGACTCATTGCATGTCTGTTCTTTCCACAAACCACACATGGATCCACCTAGTGTGATTGCATGTCTGTTCTTTTCACAAACCACACATGGATCCACCAGTGTCATTGCATGTGTGTTCTTTTCATGAACCATAGCTAGAGTCATTGCATGCGTGTTCTTCTAAACAAACCACATAAGGATCCACCAGTGTCATTGCATGTCTATTATTTTCATGAACCACACCCAGTGTCATTGCATGTCCGTTCCTCTAAACAAACCACACATGGATCCACCTAGTGTGATTGCATGTCTGTTCCTCTAAACAAACCACACATGGATGCACCAGTGTGATTGCATGTCTGTTCTTTTCATGAACCATAGCTAGAGTCATTGCATGTCTGTTCTTTCCACAAACCACATATGGATCCACCATTGTCATTGCATGTCTGTTCTTTTCATGAACCACACCCACTGTCATTGCAGGTCCGTTCCTCTAAACAAACCACACATGGATCCACCTAGTGTGATTGCATGTCTGTTCTTTTCACAAACCACACATGGATCCACTAGTGTCATTGCATGTCTGTTCTTTTCATGAACCACATCTAGAGTCATTGCATGTTTGTTCTTTCCACAAACCACATATCGATCCACCATTGTCATTGCATGTCTGTTCTTTTCATGAACCACACCCACTGTCATTGCATGTCCGTTCCTCTAAACAAACCACACATGGATCCACCTAGTGTGATTGCATGTCTGTTCTTTTCACAAACCACACATGGATCCACTAGTGTCATTGCATGTGTGGTCTTTTCATGAACCACAGCTAGAGTCATTGCATGTCTGTTCTTTCCACAAACCACACATGGATCCACCTAGTGTGATTGCATGTCTGTTCTTTTCACAAACCACACATGGATCCACCAGTGTCATTGCATGTGTGTTCTTTTCATGAACCATAGCTAGAGACATCGCATGTCTGTTCTTTCCACAAACCACACATGGATCCACCTAGTGTGATTGCATGTCTGTTCTTTTCACAAACCACACATGGATCCACCAGTGTCATTGCATGTGTGTTCTTCTCATGAACCACATCCAGTGTAATTGCATGTATGTTCTTCTAAATAAACCACATAAGGATCCACCAGTATCATTGCATGTCTGTTCTTTTCATGAACCACACCCAGTGTCATTGCATGTATATTCCTCTAAGCAAACCACACATTGATCCACCTAGTGTGATTACATGTCTGTTCTTTTCACAAACCACACATGGATCCACCAGTGTCATTGCATGTGTGTTCTTTTCATGAACCATAGCTAGAGTCATTGCATGCCAGTTCTTCTCACAAACCACATAAGGATCCACTAGTGTCATTGCATGTCTATTCTTTTCATGAACCACACCCAGTGTCATTGGATGTGTGTTCTTCTCATGAACCACACATGGATCCACTAGTGTCATTGCATGTGTGTTCTTTTCATGAACCACAGCTAGTCATTGCATGTCTGTTCTTTCCACAAACCACACATGGATCCACCTAGTGTGATTGCATGTCTGTTCTTTTCACAAACCACACATGGATCCACCAGTGTCATTGCATGTGTGTTCTTTTCATGAACCATAGCTAGAGTCATTGCATGCGTGTTCTTCTAAACAAACCACATAAGGATCCACCAGTGTCATTGCATGTCTATTATTTTCATGAACCACACCCAGTGTCATTGCATGTCCGTTCCTCTAAACAAACCACACATGGATCCACCTAGTGTGATTGCATGTCTGTTCCTCTAAACAAACCACACATGGATGCACCAGTGTGATTGCATGTCTGTTCTTTTCATGAACCATAGCTAGAGTCATTGCATGTCTGTTCTTTCCACAAACCACATATGGATCCACCATTGTCATTGCATGTCTGTTCTTTTCATGAACCACACCCACTGTCATTGCAGCTCCGTTCCTCTAAACAAACCACACATGGATCCACCTAGTGTGATTGCATGTCTGTTCTTTTCACAAACCACACATGGATCCACTAGTGTCATTGCATGTCTGTTCTTTTCATGAACCACATCTAGAGTCATTGCATGTTTGTTCTTTCCACAAACCACATATCGATCCACCATTGTCATTGCATGTCTGTTCTTTTCATGAACCACACCCACTGTCATTGCATGTCCGTTCCTCTAAACAAACCACACATGGATCCACCTAGTGTGATTGCATGTCTGTTCTTTTCACAAACCACACATGGATCCACTAGTGTCATTGCATGTGTGGTCTTTTCATGAACCACAGCTAGAGTCATTGCATGTCTGTTCTTTCCACAAACCACACATGGATCCACCTAGTGTGATTGCATGTCTGTTCTTTTCACAAACCACACATGGATCCACCAGTGTCATTGCATGTGTGTTCTTTTCATGAACCATAGCTAGAGACATCGCATGTCTGTTCTTTCCACAAACCACACATGGATCCACCTAGTGTGATTGCATGTCTGTTCTTTTCACAAACCACACATGGATCCACCAGTGTCATTGCATGTGTGTTCTTCTCATGAACCACAACCAGTGTAATTGCATGTATGTTCTTCTAAATAAACCACATAAGGATCCACCAGTATCATTGCATGTCTGTTCTTTTCATGAACCACACCCAGTGTCATTGCATGTATATTCCTCTAAGCAAACCACACATTGATCCACCTAGTGTGATTACATGTCTGTTCTTTTCACAAACCACACATGGATCCACCAGTGTCATTGCATGTGTGTTCTTTTCATGAACCATAGCTAGAGTCATTGCATGCCAGTTCTTCTCACAAACCACATAAGGATCCACTAGTGTCATTGCATGTCTATTCTTTTCATGAACCACACCCAGTGTCATTGGATGTGTGTTCTTCTCATGAACCACACATGGATCCACTAGTGTCATTGCATGTGTGTTCTTTTCATGAACCACAGCTAGTCATTGCATGTCTATTCTTTCCACAAACCACACATGGATCCACCTAGTGTGATTGCATGTCTGTTCTTTTCACAAACCACACATGGATCCACCAGTGTCATTGCATGTGTGTTCTTTTCATGAACCATAGATAGAGTCATTGCGTGTGTGTTCTTCTAAACAAACCACATAAGGATCCACCAGTGTCATTGCATGTCTATTCTTTTCATGAACCACACCCAGTGTCATTGCATGTATGTTCCTCTAAACAAACCACACATGGATCCACCTAGTGTGATTGCATGTCTGTTCCTCTAAACAAACCACACATGGATGCACCAGTGTCATTGCATGTGTGTTCTTTTCATGAACCACAGCTAGAGTCAATGCATGTCTGTTCTTTCCACAAACCACATATGGATCCACCATTGTCATTGCATGTCTGTTCTTTTCATGAACCACACCCAGTGTCATTGCATGTCCGTTCCTCTAAACAAACCACACATGGATCCACCTAGTGTGATTGCATGTCTGTTCCTCTAAACAAACCACACATGGATGCACCAGTGTCATTGCATGTCTGTTCTTTTCATGAACCACATCTAGAGTCATTGCATGTCTGTTCTTTCCACAAACCACATATGGATCCACCATTGTCATTGCATGTCTGTTCTTGTCATGAACCACACCCACACCCACTGCCATTGCATGTCCGTTCCTCTAAACAAACCACACATGGATCCACCTAGTGTGATTGCATGTCTGTTCTTTTCACAAACCACACATGGATCCACTAGTGTCATTGCATGTGTGGTCTTTTCATGAACCACAGCTAGAGTCATTGCATGTCTGTTCTTTCCACAAACCACACATGGATCCACCTAGTGTGATTGCATGTTTGTTCTTTTCACAAACCACACATGGATCCACCAGTGTCATTGCATGTGTGTTCTTTTCATGAACCATAGCTAGAGTCATTGCATGTCTGTTCTTTCCACAAACCACACATGGATCCACCTAGTGTGATTGCATGTCTGTTCTTTTCACAAACCACACATGGATCCACCAGTGTCATTGCATGTGTGTTCTTCTCATGAACCACCGCCAGTGTCATTGCATGTATGTTCTTATAAATAAACCACATAAGGATCCACCAGTATCATTGCATGTCTGTTCTTTTCGTGAACCACACCTAGTGTCATTGCATGTCAATTCCTCTAAGCAAACCACACATTGATCCACCTAGTGTGATTACATGTCTGTTCTTTTCACAAACCACACATGGATCCACCAGTGTCATTGCATGTGTGTTCTTTTCATGAACCATAGCTAGAGTCATTGCATGCCAGTTCTTCTCACAAACCACATAAGGATCCACTAGTGTCATTGCATGTCTATTCTTTTCATGAACCACACCCAGTGTCATTGGATGTGTGTTCTTCTCATGAACCACACATGGATCCACTAGTGTCATTGCATGTGTGTTCTTTTCATGAACCACAGCTAGAGTCATTGCATGTCTGTTCTTTCCACAAACCACACATGGATCCACCTAGTGTGATTGCATGTCTGTTCTTTTCACAAACCACACATGGATCCACCAGTGTCATTGCATGTGTGTTCTTTTCACGAACCATAGCTTGAGTCATTGCATGCCAGTTCTTCTCACAAACCACATAAGGATCCACTAGTTTCCATTGCATGTCTATTCTTTTCATGAACCACACCCAGTGTCATTGGATGTGTGTTCTTCTCATGAACCACACATGGATCCACTATTGTCATTGCATGTGTGTTCTTTTCATGAACCACAACTAGAGTCATTGCATGTCTATTCTTTCCACAAACCACACATGGATCCACCTAGTGTGATTGCATGTCTGTTCTTTTCACAAACCACACATGGATCCACCAGTGTCATTGCATGTGTGTTCTTTTCATGAACCATAGCTAGAGTCATTGCATGTGTGTTCTTCTAAACAAACCACATAAGGATCCACCAGTGTCATTGCATGTCTATTCTTTTCATGAACCACACCCAGTGTCATTGCATGTCCGTTCCTCTAAACAAACCACACATGGATCCACCTAGTGTGATTGCATGTCTGTTCCTCTAAACAAACCACACATGGATGCACCAGTGTCATTGCATGTCTGTTCTTTTCATGAACCATAGCTAGAGTCATTGCATGTCTGTTCTTTCCACAAACCACATATGGATCCACCATTGTCATTGCATGTCTGTTCTTTTCATGAACCACACCCACTGTCATTGCAGGTCCGTTCCTCTAAACAAACCACACATGGATCCACCTAGTGTGATTGCATGTCTGTTCTTTTCACAAACCACACATGGATCCACTAGTGTCATTGCATGTCTGTTCTTTTCATGAACCACATCTAGAGTCATTGCATGTTTGTTCTTTCCACAAACCACATATCGATCCACCATTGTCATTGCATGTCTGTTCTTTTCATGAACCACACCCACTGTCATTGCATGTCCGTTCCTCTAAACAAACCACACATGGATCCACCTAGTGTGATTGCATGTCTGTTCTTTTCACAAACCACACATGGATCCACTAGTGTCATTGCATGTGTGGTCTTTTCATGAACCACAGCTAGAGTCATTGCATGTCTGTTCTTTCCACAAACCACACATGGATCCACCTAGTGTGATTGCATGTCTGTTCTTTCCACAAACCACACATGGATCCACCTAGTGTGATTGCATGTCTGTTCTTTTCACAAACCACACATGGATCCACCAGTGTCATTGCATGTGTGTTCTTTTCATGAACCATAGCTAGAGACATCGCATGTCTGTTCTTTCCACAAACCACACATGGATCCACCTAGTGTGATTGCATGTCTGTTCTTTTCACAAACCACACATGGATCCACCAGTGTCATTGCATGTGTGTTCTTCTCATGAACCACAGCCAGTGTCATTGCATGTATGTTCTTCTAAATAAACCACATAAGGATCCACTAGTATCATTGCATGTCTGTTCTTTTCATGAACCACACCCAGTGTCATTGCATGTATATTCCTGTAAGCAAACCACACATTGATCCACCTAGTGTAATTACATGTCTGTTCTTTTCACAAACCACACATGGATCCACCAGTGTCATTGCATGTGTGTTCTTTTCATGAACCATAGCTAGAGTCATTGCATGCCAGTTCTTCTCACAAACCACATAAGGATCCACTAGTGTCATTGCATGTCTATTCTTTTCATGAACCACACCCAGTGTCATTGGATGTGTGTTCTTCTCATGAACCACACATGGATCCACTAGTGTCATTGCATGTGTGTTCTTTTCATGAACCACAGCTAGAGTCATTGCATGTCTGTTCTTTCCACAAACCACACATGGATCCACCTAGTGTGATTGCATGTCTGTTCTTTTCACAAACCACACATGGATGCACCAGTGTCATTGCATGTGTGTTCTTTTCACGAACCATAGCTAGAGTCATTGCATGCCAGTTCTTCTCACAAACCACATAAGGATCCACTAGTTTCCATTGCATGTCTATTCTTTTCATGAACCTCACCCAGTGTCATTGGATGTGTGTTCTTCTCATGAACCACACATGGATCCACTAGTGTCATTGCATGTGTGTTCTTTTCATGAACCACAACTAGACTCATTGCATGTCTATTCTTTCCACAAACCACACATGGATCCACCTAGTGTGATTGCATGTCTGTTCTTTTCACAAACCACACATGGATCCACCAGTGTCATTGCATGTGTGTTCTTTTCATGAACCATAGCTAGAGTCATTGCATGCGTGTTCTTCTAAACAAACCACATAAGGATCCACCAGTGTCATTGCATGTCTATTATTTTCATGAACCACACCCAGTGTCATTGCATGTCCGTTCCTCTAAACAAACCACACATGGATCCACCTAGTGTGATTGCATGTCTGTTCCTCTAAACAAACCACACATGGATGCACCAGTGTGATTGCATGTCTGTTCTTTTCATGAACCATAGCTAGAGTCATTGCATGTCTGTTCTTTCCACAAACCACATATGGATCCACCATTGTCATTGCATGTCTGTTCTTTTCATGAACCACACCCACTGTCATTGCAGGTCCGTTCCTCTAAACAAACCACACATGGATCCACCTAGTGTGATTACATGTCTGTTCTTTGCACAAACCACACATGGATCCACCAGTGTCATTGCATGTCTGTTCTTTTCATGAACCACATCTAGAGTCATTGCATGTTTGTTCTTTCCACAAACCACATATCGATCCACCATTGTCATTGCATGTCTGTTCTTTTCATGAACCACACCTAGTGTCATTGGATGTGTGTTCTTCTCATGAACCACACATGGATCCACTAGTGTCATTGCATGTGTGTTCTTTTCATGAACCACAGCTAGAGTCATTGCATGTCTGTTCTTTCCACAAACCACACATGGATCCACCTAGTGTGATTGCATGTCTGTTCTTTTCACAAACCACACATGGATGCACCAGTGTCATTGCATGTGTGTTCTTTTGACGAACCATAGCTAGAGTCATTGCATGCCAGTTCTTCTCACAAACCACATAAGGATCCACTAGTTTCCATTGCATGTCTATTCTTTTCATGAACCTCACCCAGTGTCATTGGATGTGTGTTCTTCTCATTAACCACACATGGATCCACTAGTGTCATTGCATGTGTGTTCTTTTCATGAACCACAACTAGAGTCATTGCATGTCTGTTCTTTCCACAAACCACACATGGATCCACCTAGTGTGATTGCATGTCTGTACTTTTCACAAACCACACATGGATCCACCAGTGTCATTGCATGTGTGTTCTTTTCATGAACCATAGATAGAGTCATTGCATGTGTGTTCTTCTAAACAAACCACATAAGGATCCACCAGTGTCATTGCATGTCTATTCTTTTCATGAACCACACCCAGTGTCATTGCATGTCCGTTCCTCTAAACAAACCACACATGGATCCACCTAGTGTGATTGCATGTCTGTTCCTCTAAACAAACCACACATGGATGCACCAGTGTCATTGCATGTCTATTCTTTTCATGAACCACAGCTAGAGTCATTGCATGTCTGTTCTTTCCACAAACCACATATGGATCCACCATTGTCATTGCATGTCTGTTCTTTTCATGAACCACACCCAGTGTCATTGCATGTCCGTTCCTCTAAACAAACCACACATGGATCCACCTAGTGTGATTGCATGTCTGTTCCTCTAAACAAACCACACATGGATGCACCAGTGTCATTGCATGTCTGTTCTTTTCATGAACCACATCTAGAGTCATTGCATGTCTGTTCTTTCCACAAACCACATATGGATCCACCATTGTCATTGCATGTCTATTCTTGTCATGAACCACACCCACAACCACTGCCATTGCATGTCCGTTCCTCTAAACAAACCACACATGGATCCACCTAGTGTGATTGCATGTCTGTTCTTTTGACAAACCACACATGGATCCACTAGTGTCATTGCATGTGTGCTCTTTTCATGAACCACATCTAGAGTCATTGCATGTCTGTTCTTTCCACAAACCACACATGGATCCACCTAGTGTGATTGCATGTCTGTTCTTTTCAAAAACCACACATGGATCCACCAGTGTCATTGCAAGTGTGTTCTTTTCATGAACCATAGCTAGAGTTGTATGTTCTTTCCACAAACCACACATGGATCCACCTAGTGTGATTGCATGTCTGTTCTTTTCAGAAACCACACATGGATCCACCGGTGTCATTGCATGTGTGTTCTTCTCATGAACCACAGCCAGTGTCATTGCATGTATGTTCTTCTAAATAAACCACATAAGGATCCACCAGTATCATTGCATGTCTGTTCTTTTCATGAACCACACCTAGTGTCATTGCATGTCTATTCCTCTAAGAAAACCACACATTGATCCACCTAGTGTGATTACATGTCTGTTGTTTTCACAAACCACACATGGATCCACCAGTGTCATTGCATGTGTGTTCTTTTCATGAACCATAGCTAGAGTCATTGCATGCCAGTTCTTCTCACAAACCACATAAGGATCCACTAGTGTCATTGCATGTCTATTCTTTTCATGAACCACACCCAGTGTCATTGGATGTGTGTTCTTCTCATGAACCACACATGGATCCACTAGTGTCATTGCATGTGTGTTCTTTTCATGAACCACAGCTAGTCATTGCATGTCTATTCTTTCCACAAACCACACATGGATCCACCTAGTGTGATTGCATGTCTGTTCTTTTCACAAACCACACATGGATCCACCAGTGTCATTGCATGTGTGTTCTTTTCACGAACCATAGCTAGAGTCATTGCATGCCAGTTCTTCTCACAAACCACATAAGGATCCACTAGTTTCCATTGCATGTCTATTCTTTTCATGAACCACACCTAGTGTCATTGGATGTGTGTTCTTCTCATGAACCACACATGGATCCACTAGTGTCATTGCATGTGTGTTCTTTTCATGAACCACAACTAGAGTCATTGCATGTCTGTTCTTTCCACAAACCACACATGGATCCACCTAGTGTGATTGCATGTCTGTTCTTTTCACAAACCACACATGGATCCACCAGTGTCATTGCATGTGTGTTCTTTTCATGAACCATAGCTAGAGTCATTGCATGTGTGTTCTTCTAAACAAACCACATAAGGATCCACCAGTGTCATTGCATGTCTATTCTTTTCATGAACCACACCCAGTGTCATTGCATGTCCGTTCCTCTAAACAAACCACACATGGATCCACCTAGTGTGATTGCATGTCTGTTCCTCTAAACAAACCACACATGGATGCACCAGTGTCATTGCATGTCTGTTCTTTTCATGAACCACAGCTAGAGTCATTGCATGTCTGTTCTTTCCACAAGCCACATATGGATCCACCATTGTCATTGCATGTCTGTTCTTTTCATGAACCACACCCAGTGTCATTGCATGTCCGTTCCTCTCAACAAACCACACATGGATCCACCTAGTGTGATTGCATGTCTGTTCCTCTAAACAAACCACACATGGATGCACCAGTGTCATTGCATGTCTGTTCTTTTCATGAACCACATCTAGAGTCATTGCATGTTTGTTCTTTCCACAAACCACATATGGATCCACCATTGTCATTGCATGTCTGTTCTTTTCATGAACCACACCCACTGTCATTGCATGTCCGTTCCTCTAAACAAACCACACATGGATCCACCTAGTGTGATTGCATGTCTGTTCTTTTGACAAACCACACATGGATCCACTAGTGTCATTGCATGTGTGCTCTTTTCATGAACCACAGCTAGAGTCATTGCATGTCTGTTCTTTCCACAAACCACACATGGATCCACCTAGTGTGATTGCATGTCTGTTCTTTTCACAAACCACACATGGATCCACCAGTGTCATTGCAAGTGTGTTCTTTTCATGAACCATAGCTAGAGTTGTATGTTCTTTCCACAAACCACACATGGATCCACCTAGTGTGATTGCATGTCTGTTCTTTTCAGAAACCACACATGGATCCACCGGTGTCATTGCATGTGTGTTCTTCTCATGAACCACAACCAGTGTCATTGCATGTATGTTCTTCTAAATAAACCACATAAGGATCCACCAGTATCATTGCATGTCTGTTCTTTTCATGAACCACACCTAGTGTCATTGCATGTCTATTCCTCTAAGCAAACCACACATTGATCCACCTAGTGTGATTACATGTCTGTTGTTTTCACAAACCACACATGGATCCACCAGTGTCATTGCATGTGTGTTCTTTTCATGAACCATAGCTAGAGTCATTGCATGCCAGTTCTTCTCACAAACCACATAAGGATCCACTAGTGTCATTGCATGTCTATTCTTTTCATGAACCACACCCAGTGTCATTGGATGTGTGTTCTTCTCATGAACCACACATGGATCCACTAGTGTCATTGCATGTGTGTTCTTTTCATGAACCACAGCTAGTCATTGCATGTCTATTCTTTCCACAAACCACACATGGATCCACCTAGTGTGATTGCATGTCTGTTCTTTTCACAAACCACACATGGATCCACCAGTGTCATTGCATGTGTGTTCTTTTCACGAACCATAGCTAGAGTAATTGCATGCCAGTTCTTCTCACAAACCACATAAGGATCCACTAGTTTCCATTGCATGTCTATTCTTTTCATGAACCACACCTAGTGTCATTGGATGTGTGTTCTTCTCATGAACCACACATGGATCCACTAGTGTCATTGCATGTGTGTTCTTTTCATGAACCACAACTAGAGTCATTGCATGTCTGTTCTTTCCACAAACCACACATGGATCCACCTAGTGTGATTGCATGTCTGTTCTTTTCACAAACCACACATGGATCCACCAGTGTCATTGCATGTGTGTTCTTTTCATGAACCATAGCTAGAGTCATTGCATGTGTGTTCTTCTAAACAAACCACATAAGGATCCACCAGTGTCATTGCATGTCTATTCTTTTCATGAACCACACCCAGTGTCATTGCATGTCCGTTCCTCTAAACAAACCACACATGGATCCACCTAGTGTGATTGCATGTCTGTTCCTCTAAACAAACCACACATGGATGCACCAGTGTCATTGGATGTCT
The DNA here is from genome assembly GCA_916181665.1 of Avena sativa. Classification (NCBI taxonomy): domain Eukaryota; kingdom Viridiplantae; phylum Streptophyta; class Magnoliopsida; order Poales; family Poaceae; genus Avena; species Avena sativa. The sequence goes on along the minus strand of OV702289.1, from coordinate 417,928,779 downwards.
GTTCTTTTCATGAACCATAGCTAGAGTCATTGCATGTCTGTTCTTTGCACAAACCACATAAGGATCCACCAGTATCATTGCATGTCTGTTCTTTTCATGAACCACACCCACTGTCATTGCAGGTTCGTTCTTCTAAACAAACCACACATGGATCCACCTAGTGTGATTGCATGTCTGTTCTTTTCACAAACCACACATGGATCCACTAGTGTCATTGCATGTCTGTTCTTTTCATGAACCACATCTAGAGTCATTGCATGTTTGTTCTTTCCACAAACCACATATCGATCCACCATTGTCATTGCATGTCTGTTCTTTTCATGAACCACACCCACTGTCATTGCATGTCCGTTCCTCTAAACAAACCACACATGGATCCACCTAGTGTGATTGCATGTCTGTTCTTTTGACAAACCACACATGGATCCACTAGTGTCATTGCATGTGTGCTCTTTTCATGAACCACAGCTAGAGTCATTCCATGTCTGTTCTTTCCACAAACCACACATGGATCCACCTAGTGTGATTGCATGTCTATTCTTTTCACAAACCACACATGGATCCACCAGTGTCATTGCAAGTGTGTTCTTTTCATGAACCATAGCTAGAGTTGTATGTTCTTTCCACAAACCACACATGGATCCACCTAGTGTGATTGCATGTCTGTTCTTTTCAGAAACCACACATGGATCCACCGGTGTCATTGCATGTGTGTTCTTCTCATGAACCACAGCCAGTGTCATTGCATGTATGTTCTTCTAAATAAACCACATAAGGATCCACCAGTATCATTGCATGTCTGTTCTTTTCATGAACCACACCTAGTGTCATTGCATGTCTATTCCTCTAAGCAAACCACACATTGATCCACCTAGTGTGATTACATGTCTGTTGTTTTCACAAACCACACATGGATCCACCAGTGTCATTGCATGTGTGTTCTTTTCATGAACCATAGCTAGAGTCATTGCATGCCAGTTCTTCTCACAAACCACATAAGGATCCACTAGTGTCATTGCATGTCTATTCTTTTCATGAACCACACCCAGTGTCATTGGATGTGTGTTCTGCTCATGAACCACACATGGATCCACTAGTGTCATTGCATGTGTGTTCTTTTCATGAACCACAGCTAGTCATTGCATGTCTATTCTTTCCACAAACCACACATGGATCCACCTAGTGTGATTGCATGTCTGTTCTTTTCACAAACCACACATGGATCCACCAGTGTCATTGCATGTGTGTTCTTTTCACGAACCATAGCTAGAGTCATTGCATGCCAGTTCTTCTCACAAACCACATAAGGATCCACTAGTTTCCATTGCATGTCTATTCTTTTCATGAACCACACCTAGTGTCATTGGATGTGTGTTCTTCTCATGAACCACACATGGATCCACTAGTGTCATTGCATGTGTGTTCTTTTCATGAACCACAACTAGAGTCATTGCATGTCTGTTCTTTCCACAAACCACACATGGATCCACCTAGTGTGATTGCATGTCTGTTCTTTTCACAAAACACACATGGATCCACCAGTGTCATTGCATGTGTGTTCTTTTCATGAACCATAGCTTGAGTCATTGCATGTGTGTTCTTCTAAACAAACCACATAAGGATCCACCAGTGTCATTGCATGTCTATTCTTTTCATGAACCACACCCAGTGTCATTGCATGTCCGTTCCTCTAAACAAACCACACATGGATCCACCTAGTGTGATTGCATGTCTGTTCCTCTAAACAAACCACACATGGATGCACCAGTGTCATTGGATGTCTGTTCTTTTCATGAACCATAGCTAGAGTCATTGCATGTCTGTTCTTTCCACAAACCACATATGGATCCACCATTGTCATTGCATGTCTGTTCTTTTCATGAACCACACCCACTGTCATTGCAGGTCCGTTCTTCTAAACAAACCACACATGGATCCACCTAGTGTGATTGCATGTCTGTTCTTTTCACAAACCACACATGGATCCACTAGTGTCATTGCATGTCTGTTCTTTTCATGAACCACATCTAGAGTCATTGCATGTTTGTTCTTTCCACAAACCACATATCGATCCACCATTGTCATTGCATGTCTATTCTTTTCATGAACCACACCCACTGTCATTGCATGTCCGTTCCTCTAAACAAACCACACATGGATCCACCTAGTGTGATTGCATGTCTGTTCTTTTCACAAACCACACATGGATCCACTAGTGTCATTGCATGTGTGGTCTTTTCATGAACCACAGCTAGAGTCATTGCATGTCTGTTCTTTCCACAAAGCACACATGGATCCACCTAGTGTGATTGCATGTCTGTTCTTTTCACAAACCAGACATGGATCCACCAGTGTCATTGCATGTGTGTTCTTTTCATGAACCATAGCTGGAGACATCGCATGTCTGTTCTTTCCACAAACCACACATGGATCAACCTAGTGTGATTGCATGTCTGTTCTTTTCACAAACCACACATGGATCCACCAGTGTCATTGCATGTGTGTTCTTCTCATGAACCACAGCCAGTGTCATTGCATGTATGTTCTTCTAAATAAACCACATAAGGATCCACCAGTATCATTGCATGTCTGTTCTTTTCATGAACCACACCCAGTGTCATTGCATGTATATTCCTCTAAGCAAACCACACATTGATCCACCTAGTGTGATTACATGTCTGTTCTTTTCACAAACCACACATGGATCCACCAGTGTCATTGCATGTGTGTTCTTTTCATGAACCATAGCTAGAGTCATTGCATGCCAGTTCTTCTCACAAACCACATAAGGATCCACTAGTGTCATTGCATGTCTATTCTTTTCATGAACCACACCCAGTGTCATTGGATGTGTGTTCTTCTCATGAACCACACATGGATCCACTAGTGTCATTGCATGTGTGTTCTTTTCATGAACCACAGCTAGTCATTGCATGTCTATTCTTTCCACAAACCACACATGGATCCACCTAGTGTGATTGCATGTCTGTTCTTTTCACAAACCACACATGGATCCACCATTGTCATTGCATGTGTGTTCTTTTCATGAACCATAGATAGTCATTGCCTGTGTGTTCTTCTAAACAAACCACATAAGGATCCACCAGTGTCATTGCATGTCTATTCTTTTCATGAACCACACCCAGTGTCATTGCATGTATGTTCCTCTAAACAAACCACACATGGATCCACCTAGTGTGATTGCATGTCTGTTCCTCTAAACAAACCACACATGGATGCACCAGTGTCATTGCATGTCTGTTCTTTTCATGAACCACAGCTAGAGTCATTGCATGTCTGTTCTTTCCACAAACCACATATGGATCCACCATTGTCATTGCATGTCTGTTCTTTTCATGAACCACACCCAGTGTCATTGCATGTCCGTTCCTCTAAACAAACCACACATGGATCCACCTAGTGTGATTGCATGTCTGTTCCTCTAAACAAACCACACATGGATGCACCAGTGTCATTGCATGTCTGTTCTTTTCATGAACCACATCTAGAGTCATTGCATGTCTGTTCTTTCCACAAACCACATATGGATCCACCATTGTCATTGCATGTCTGTTCTTGTCATGAACCACACCCACAACCACTGCCATTGCATGTCCGTTCCTCTAAACAAACCACACATGGATCCACCTAGTGTGATTGCATGTCTGTTCTTTTGACAAACCACACATGGATCCACTAGTGTCATTGCATGTGTGCTCTTTTCATGAACCACATCTAGAGTCATTGCATGTCTGTTCTTTCCACAAACCACACATGGATCCACCTAGTGTGATTGCATGTATGTTCTTTTCACAAACCACACATGGATCCACCAGTGTCATTGCAAGTGTGTTCTTTTCATGAACCATAGCTAGAGTTGTCTGTTCTTTCCACAAACCACACATGGATCCACCTAGTGTGATTGCATGTCTGTTCTTTTCACAAACCACACATGGATCCACCAGTGTCATTGCATGTGTGTTCTTCTCATGAACCACAGCCAGTGTCATTGCATGTATGTTCTTCTAAATAAACCACATAAGGATCCACCAGTATCATTGCATGTCTGTTCTTTTCATGAACCACACCCAGTGTCATTGCATGTCTATTTCTCTAAGCAAACCACACATTGATCCACCTAGTGTGATTACATGTCTGTTCTTTTCACAAACCACACATGGATCCACCAGTGTCATTGCATGTGTGTTCTTTTCATGAACCATAGCTAGAGTCATTGCATGCCAGTTCTTCTCACAAACCACATAAGGATCCACTAGTGTCATTGCATGTCTATTCTTTTCATGAACCACACCCAGTGTCATTGGATGTGTGTTCTTCTCATGAACCACACATGGATCCAATAGTGTCATTGCATGTGTGTTCTTTTCATGAACCACAGCTAGTCATTGCATGTCTATTCTTTCCACAAACCACACATGGATCCACCTAGTGTGATTGCATGTCTGTTCTTTTCACAAACCACACATGGATCCACCAGTGTCATTGCATGTGTGTTCTTTTCATGAACCATAGCTAGAGTCATTGCATGTGTGTTCTTCTAAACAAACCACATAAGGATCCACCAGTGTCATTGCATGTCTATTCTTTTCATGAACCACACCCAGTTTCATTGCATGTCTGTTCCTCTAAACAAACCACACATGGATCCACCTAGTGTGATTGCATGTATGTTCCTCTAAACAAACCACACATGGATGCACCAGTGTCATTGCATGTCTGTTCTTTTCATGAACCACAGCTAGAGTCATTGCATGTCTGTTCTTTCCACAAACCACATATGGATCCACCATTGTCATTGCATGTCTGTTCTTTTCATGAACCACACCCAGTGTCATTGCATGTCCGTTCCTCTAAACAAACCACACATGGATCCACCTAGTGTGATTGCATGTTTGTTCTTTTCACAAACCACACATGGATCCACCTAGTGTGATTGCATGTCTGTTCTTTTCACAAACCACACATGGATCCACCAATGTCATTGCATGTGTGTTCTTCTCATGAACCACATCCAGTGTCATTGCATGTATGTTCTTCTAAATAAACCACATAAGGATCCACCAGTATCATTGCATGTCTGTTCTTTTCATGAACCACACCCAGTGTCATTGCATGTCTGTTCCTCTAAGCAAACCACACATTGATCCACCTAGTGTGATTACATGTCTGTTCTTTTCACAAACCACACATGGATCCACCAGTGTCATTGCATGTGTGTTCTTTTCATGAACCATAGCTAGAGTCATTGCATGCCAGTTCTTCTCACAAACCACATAAGGATCCACTAGTGTCATTGCATGTCTATTCTTTTCATGAACCACACCTAGTGTCATTGGATGTGTGTTCTTCTCATGAACCACACATGGATCCACTAGTGTCATTGCATGTGTGTTCTTTTCATGAACCACAGCTAGAGTCATTGCATGTCTGTTCTTTCCACAAACCACACATGGATCCACCTAGTGTGATTGCATGTCTGTTCTTTTCACAAACCACACATGGATCCACCAGTGTCATTGCATGTGTGTTCTTTTCATGAACCATAGCTAGAGTCATTGCATGCCAGTTCTTCTCACAAACCACATAAGGATCCACTAGTGTCATTGCATGTCTATTCTTTTCATGAACCACACCTAGTGTCATTGGATGTGTGTTCTTCTCATGAACCACACATGGATCCACTAGTGTCATTGCATGTGTGTTCTTTTCATGAACCACAACTAGAGTCATTGCATGTTTGTTCTTTCCACAAACCACACATGGATCCACCTAGTGTGATTGCATGTCTGTTCTTTTCACAAACCACACATGGATCCACCAGTGTCATTGCATGTGTGTTCTTTTCATGAACCATAGCTAGAGTCATTGCATGTGTGTTCTTCTAAACAAACCACATAAGGATCCACCAGTGTCATTGCATGTCTATTCTTTTCATGAACCACACCCAGTGTCATTGCATGTCTGTTCCTCTCAACAAACCACACATGGATCCACCTAGTGTGATTGCATGTCTGTTCCTCTAAACAAACCACACATGGATGCACCAGTGTCATTGCATGTCTGTTCTTTTCATGAACCACAGCTAGAGTCATTGCATGTCTGTTCTTTCCACAAACCACATATGGATCCACCATTGTCATTGCATGTCTGTTCTTTTCATGAACCACACCCAGTGTCATTGCATGTCCGTTCCTCTAAACAAACCACACATGGATCCACCTAGTGTGATTGCATGTTTGTTCTTTTCACGAACCACACATGGATCCACCTAGTGTGATTGCATGTCTGTTCTTTTCACAAACCACACATGGATCCACCAATGTCATTGCATGTGTGTTCTTCTCATGAACCACATCCAGTGTCATTGCATGTATGTTCTTCTAAATAAACAACATAAGGATCCACCAGTATCATTGCATGTCTGTTCTTTTCATGAACCACACCCAGTGTCATTGCATGTCTGTTCCTCTAAGCAAACCACACATTGATCCACCTAGTGTGATTACATGTCTGTTCTTTTCACAAACCACACATGGATCCACCAGTGTCATTGCATGTGTGTTCTTTTCATGAACCATAGCTAGAGTCATTGCATGCCAGTTCTTCTCACAAACCACATAAGGATCCACTAGTGTCATTGCATGTCTATTCTTTTCATGAACCACACCCAGTGTCATTGGATGTGTGTTCTTCTCATGAACCACACATGGATCCACTAGTGTCATTGCATGTGTGTTCTTTTCATGAACCACAGCTAGAGTCATTGCATGTTTGTTCTTTCCACAAACCACACATGGATCCACCTAGTGTGATTGCATGTCTGTTCTTTTCACAAACCACACATGGATCCACCAGTGTCATTGCATGTGTGTTCTTTTCATGAACCATAGCTAGAGTCATTGCATGTGTGTTCTTCTAAACAAACCACATAAGGATCCACCAGTGTCATTGCATGTCTATTCTTTTCATGAACCACACCCAGTGTCATTGCATGTCTGTTCCTCTAAACAAACCACACATGGATCCACCTAGTGTGATTGCATGTCTGTTCCTCTAAACAAACCACACATGGATGCACCAGTGTCATTGCATGTCTGTTCTTTTCATGAACCACAGCTAGAGTCATTGCATGTCTGTTCTTTCCACAAACCACATATGGATCCACCCTTGTCATTGCATGTCTGTTCTTTTCATGAACCACACGCAGTGTCATTGCATGTCCGTTCCTGTAAACAAACCACACATGGATCCACCTAGTGTGATTGCATGATTGTTCTTTTCACAAACCACACATGGATCCACCTAGTGTGATTGCATGTCTGTTCTTTTCACAAACCACACATGGATCCACCAGTGTCATTGCATGTGTGTTCTTCTCATGAACCACATCCAGTGTCATTGCATGTATGTTCTTCTAAATAAACCACATAAGGATCCACCAGTATCATTGCATGTCTGTTCTTTTCATGAACCACACCCAGTGTCATTGCATGTCTATTCCTCTAAGCAAACCACACATTGATCCACCTAGTGTGATTACATGTCTGTTCTTTTCACAAACCACACATGGATCCACCAGTGTCATTGCATGTGTGTTCTTTTCATGAACCATAGCTAGAGTCATTGCATGCCAGTTTTTCTCACAAACCACATAAGGATCCACTAGTGTCATTGCATGTCTATTCTTTTCATGAACCACACCCAGTGTCATTGGATGTGTGTTCTTCTCATGAACCACACATGGATCCACTAGTGTCATTGCATGTGTGTTCTTTTCATGAACCACAGCTAGAGTCATTGCATGTCTGTTCTTTCCACAAACCACACATGGATCCACCTAGTGTGATTGCATGTCTGTTCTTTTCACAAACCACACATGGATCCACCAGTGTCATTGCATGTGTGTTCTTTTCATGAACCATAGCTAGAGTCATTGCATACCAGTTCTTCTCACAAACCACATAAGGATCCACTAGTGTCATTGCATATCTATTCTTTTCATGAACCACACCTAGTGTCATTGGATGTGTGTTCTTCTCATGAACCACACAGGGATCCACTAGTGTCATTGCATGTGTGTTCTTTTCATGAACCACAACTAGAGTCATTGCATGTGTGTTCTTTCCACAAACCACACATGGATCCACCTAGTGTGATTGCATGATTGTTCTTTTCACAAACCACACATGGATCCACCTAGTGTGATTGCATGTCTGTTCTTTTCATGAACCTTACATGGATCCACCAGTGTCATTGCATGTGTGTTCTTCTCATGAACCACATCCAGTGTCATTGCATGTATGTTCTTCTAAATAAACCACATAAGGATCCACCAGTATCATTGCATGTCTGTTCTTTTCATGAACCACACCCAGTTTCATTGCATGTCTATTCCTCTAAGCAAACCACACATTGATCCACCTAGTGTGATTACATGTCTGTTCTTTTCACAAACCACACATGGATCCACCAGTGTCATTGCATGTGTGTTCTTTTCATGAACCATAGCTAGAGTCATTGCATGCCAGTTTTTCTCACAAACCACATAAGGATCCACTAGTGTCATTGCATGTCTATTCTTTTCATGAACCACACCCAGTGTCATTGGATGTGTGTTCTTCTCATGAACCACACATGGATCCACTAGTGTCATTGCATGTGTGTTCTTTTCATGAACCACAGCTAGAGTCATTGCATGTCTGTTCTTTCCACAAACCACACATGGATCCACCTAGTGTGATTGCATGTCTGTTCTTTTCACAAACCACACATGGATCCACCAGTGTCATTGCATGTGTGTTCTTTTCATGAACCATAGCTAGAGTCATTGCATGCCAGTTCTTCTCACAAACCACATAAGGATCCACTAGTGTCATTGCATATCTATTCTTTTCATGAACCACACCCAGTGTCATTGGATGTGTGTTCTTCTCATGAACCACACAGGGATCCACTAGTGTCATTGCATGTGTGTTCTTTTCATGAACCACAACTAGAGTCATTGCATGTGTGTTCTTTCCACAAACCACACATGGATCCACCTAGTGTGATTGCATGTCTGTTCTTTTCACAAACCACACATGGATCCACCAGTGTCATTGCATGTGTGTTCTTTTCATGAACCTTAGCTAGAGTCATTGCATGTGTGTTCTTCTAAACAAACCACATAAGGATCCACCAGTGTCATTGCATGTCTATTCTTTTCATGAACCACACCCAGTGTCATTGCATGTCTGTTCCTCTAAATAAACCACACATGGATCCACCTAGTGTGATTGTGTCTGTTCCTCTAAACAAACCACACATGGATGCACCAGTGTCATTGCATGTCTGTTCTTTTCATGAACCATAGCTAGAGTCATTGCATGTCTATTCTTTCCAAAAACCACATATGGATCCACCATTGTCATTGCATGTCTGTTCTTTTCATGAACCACACCCACTGTCATTGCAGGTCCGTTCCTCTAAACAAACCACACATGGATCCACCTAGTGTGATTGCATGTCTATTCTTTTCACAAACCACACATGGATCCACTAGTGTCATTGCATGTCTATTCTTTTCATGAACCACATCTAGAGTCATTGCATGTTTGTTCTTTCCACAAACCACATATCGATCCACCATTGTCATTGCATGTCTGTTCTTTTCATGAACCACACCCACTGTCATTGCATGTCCGTTCCTCTAAACAAACCACACATGGATCCACCTAGTGTGATTGCATGTCTGTTCTTTTCACAAACCACACATGGATCCACTAGTGTCATTGCATGTGTGGTCTTTTCATGAACCACAGCTAGAGTCATTGCATGTCTGTTCTTTCCACAAACCACACATGGATCCACCTAGTGTGATTGCATGTCTGTTCTTTTGACAAACCACACATGGATCCACTAGTGTCATTGCATGTGTGTTCTTTTCATGAACCATAGCTAGAGTCATTGCATGTGTGTTCTTTCCACAAACCACACATGGATCCACCTAGTGTGATTGCATGTCTGTTCTTTTCACAAACCACACATGGATCCACCAGTGTCATTGCATGTGTGTTCTTCTCATGAACCACAGCCAGTGTCATTGCATGTATGTTCTTCTAAATAAACCACATAAGGATCCACCAGTATCATTGCATGTCTGTTCTTTTCATGAACCACACCCAGTGTCATTGCATGTATATTCCTCTAAGCAAACCACACATTGATCCACCAAGTGTGATTACATGTATGTTCTTTTCATAAACCACACATGGATCCACCAGTGTCATTGCATGTGTGTTATTTTCATGAACCATAGCTAGAGTCATTGCATGCCAGTTCTTCTCACAAACCACATAAGGATCCACTAGTGTCATTGCATGTCTATTCTTTTCATTAACCACACCCAGTGTCATTGGATGTGAGTTCTTCTCATGAACCACACATGGATCCACTAGTGTCATTGCATGTGTGTTCTTTTCAGGAACCACAGCTAGTCATTGCATGTCTATTCTTTCCACAAACCACACATGGATCCACCTAGTGTGATTGCATGTCTGTTCTTTTCACAAACCACACATGGATCCACCAGTGTCATTGCATGTGTGTTATTTTCATGAACCATAGATAGAGTCATTGCATGTGTGTTCTTCTAAACAAACCACATAAGGATCCACCAGTGTCATTGCATGTCTATTCTTTTCATGAACCACACCCAGTGTCATTGCATGTATGTTCCTATAAATAAACCACACATGGATCCACCTAGTGTGATTGCATGTTTGTTCCTCTAAACAAACCACACATGGATGCACCAGTGTCATTGCATGTCTGTTCTTTTCATGAACCACAGCTAGAGGCATTGCATGTCTGTTCTTTCCACAAACCACATATGGATCCACCATTGTCATTGCATGTCTGTTCTTTTCATGAACCACACCCAGTGTCATTGCATGTCCGTTCCTCTAAACAAACCACACATGGATCCACCTAGTGTGATTGCATGTCTGTTCCTCTAAAAAAACCACACATGGATGCACCAGTGTCATTGCATGTCTGTTCTTTTCAGGAACCACATCTAGAGTCATTGCATGTCTGTTCTTTCCACAAACCACATATGGATCCACCATTGTCATTGCATGTCTGTTCTTGTCATGAACCACACCCACTGCCATTGCATGTCCGTTCCTCTAAACAAACCACACATGGATCCACCTAGTGTGATTGCATGTCTGTTCTTTTGACAAACCACACATGGATCCACTAGTGTCATTGCATGTGTGGTCTTTTCATGAACCACAACTAGAGTCATTGCATGTGTGTTCTTTCCACAAACCACACATGGATCCACCTAGTGTGATTGCATGTCTGTTCTTTTCACAAACCACACATGGATCCACCAGTGTCATTGCATGTGTGTTCTTTTCATGAACCTTAGCTAGAGTCATTGCATGTGTGTTCTTCTAAACAAACCACATAAGGATCCACCAGTGTCATTGCATGTCTATTCTTTTCATGAACCACACCCAGTGTCATTGCATGTCTGTTCCTCTAAATAAACCACACATGGATCCACCTAGTGTGATTGTGTCTGTTCCTCTAAACAAACCACACATGGATGCACCAGTGTCATTGCATGTCTGTTCTTTTCATGAACCATAGCTAGAGTCATTGCATGTCTATTCTTTCCAAAAACCACATATGGATCCACCATTGTCATTGCATGTCTGTTCTTTTCATGAACCACACCCACTGTCATTGCAGGTCCGTTCCTCTAAACAAACCACACATGGATCCACCTAGTGTGATTGCATGTCTATTCTTTTCACAAACCACACATGGATCCACTAGTGTCATTGCATGTCTATTCTTTTCATGAACCACATCTAGAGTCATTGCATGTTTGTTCTTTCCACAAACCACATATCGATCCACCATTGTCATTGCATGTCTGTTCTTTTCATGAACCACACCCACTGTCATTGCATGTCCGTTCCTCTAAACAAACCACACATGGATCCACCTAGTGTGATTGCATGTCTGTTCTTTTCACAAACCACACATGGATCCACTAGTGTCATTGCATGTGTGGTCTTTTCATGAACCACAGCTAGAGTCATTGCATGTCTGTTCTTTCCACAAACCACACATGGATCCACCTAGTGTGATTGCATGTCTGTTCTTTTCACAAACCACACATGGATCCACTAGTGTCATTGCATGTGTGTTCTTTTCATGAACCATAGCTAGAGACATCGCATGTCTGTTCTTTCCACAAACCACACATGGATCCACCTAGTGTGATTGCATGTCTGTTCTTTTCACAAACCACACATGGATCCACCAGTGTCATTGCATGTGTGTTCTTCTCATGAACCACAGCCAGTGTCATTGCATGTATGTTCTTCTAAATAAACCACATAAGGATCCACAAGTATCATTGCATGTCTGTTCTTTTCATGAACCACACCCAGTGTCATTGCATGTATATTCCTCTAAGCAAACCACACATTGATCCACCTAGTGTGATTACATGTATGTTCTTTTCATAAACCACACATGAATCCACCAGTGTCATTGCATGTGTGTTATTTTCATGAACCATAGCTAGAGTCATTGCATGCCAGTTCTTCTCACAAACCACATAAGGATCCACTAGTGTCATTGCATGTCTATTCTTTTCATTAACCACACCCAGTGTCATTGGATGTGTGTTCTTCTCACAAACCACACATGGATCCACCAGTGTCATTGCATGTGTGTTCTTTTCATGAACCATAGCTAGAGTCATCGCATGTCTGTTCTTTCCACAAACCACACATGGATCCACCTAGTGTGATTGCATGTCTGTTCTTTTCACAAACCACACATGGATCCACCAGTGTCATTGCATGTGTGTTATTTTCATGAACCATAGATAGAGTCATTGCATGTGTGTTCTTCTAAACAAACCACATAAGGATCCACCAGTGTCATTGCATGTCTATTCTTTTCATGAACCACACCCAGTGTCATTGCATGTATGTTCCTATAAATAAACCACACATGGATCCACCTAGTGTGATTGCATGTTTGTTCCTCTAAACAAACCACACATGGATGCACCAGTGTCATTGCATGTCTGTTCTTTTCATGAACCACAGCTAGAGGCATTGCATGTCTGTTCTTTCCACAAACCACATATGGATCCACCATTGTCATTGCATGTCTGTTCTTTTCATGAACCACACCCAGTGTCATTGCATGTCCGTTCCTCTAAACAAACCACACATGGATCCACCTAGTGTGATTGCATGTCTGTTCCTCTAAAAAAACCACACATGGATGCACCAGTGTCATTGCATGTCTGTTCTTTTCAGGAACCACATCTAGAGTCATTGCATGTCTGTTCTTTCCACAAACCACATATGGATCCACCATTGTCATTGCATGTCTGTTCTTGTCATGAACCACACCCACTGCCATTGCATGTCCGTTCCTCTAAACAAACCACACATGGATCCACCTAGTGTGATTGCATGTCTGTTCTTTTGACAAACCACACATGGATCCACTAGTGTCATTGCATGTGTGGTCTTTTCATGAACCACAACTAGAGTCATTGCATGTGTGTTCTTTCCACAAACCACACATGGATCCACCTAGTGTGATTGCATGTCTGTTCTTTTCACAAACCACACATGGATCCACCAGTGTCATTGCATGTGTGTTCTTTTCATGAACCTTAGCTAGAGTCATTGCATGTGTGTTCTTCTAAACAAACCACATAAGGATCCACCAGTGTCATTGCATGTCTATTCTTTTCATGAACCACACCCAGTGTCATTGCATGTCTGTTCCTCTAAATAAACCACACATGGATCCACCTAGTGTGATTGTGTCTGTTCCTCTAAACAAACCACACATGGATGCACCAGTGTCATTGCATGTCTGTTCTTTTCATGAACCATAGCTAGAGTCATTGCATGTCTATTCTTTCCACAAACCACATATGGATCCACCATTGTCATTGCATGTCTGTTCTTTTCATGAACCACACCCACTGTCATTGCAGGTCCGTTCCTCTAAACAAACCACACATGGATCCACCTAGTGTGATTGCATGTCTATTCTTTTCGCAAACCACACATGGATCCACTAGTGTCATTGCATGTCTATTCTTTTCATGAACCACATCTAGAGTCATTGCATGTTTGTTCTTTCCACAAACCACATATCGATCCACCATTGTCATTGCATGTCTGTTCTTTTCATGAACCACACCCACTGTCATTGCATGTCCGTTCCTCTAAACAAACCACACATGGATCCACCTAGTGTGATTGCATGTCTGTTCTTTTCACAAACCACACATGGATCCACTAGTGTCATTGCATGTGTGGTCTTTTCATGAACCACAGCTAGAGTCATTGCATGTCTGTTCTTTCCACAAACCACACATGGATCCACCTAGTGTGATTGCATGTCTGTTCTTTTCACAAACCACACATGGATCCACTAGTGTCATTGCATGTGTGTTCTTTTCATGAACCATAGCTAGAGACATCGCATGTCTGTTCTTTCCACAAACCACACATGGATCCACCTAGTGTGATTGCATGTCTGTTCTTTTCACAAACCACACATGGATCCACCAGTGTCATTGCATGTGTGTTCTTCTCATGAACCACAGCCAGTGTCATTGCATGTATGTTCTTCTAAATAAACCACATAAGGATCCACAAGTATCATTGCATGTCTGTTCTTTTCATGAACCACACCCAGTGTCATTGCATGTATATTCCTCTAAGCAAACCACACATTGATCCACCTAGTGTGATTACATGTATGTTCTTTTCATAAACCACACATGAATCCACCAGTGTCATTGCATGTGTGTTATTTTCATGAACCATAGCTAGAGTCATTGCATGCCAGTTCTTCTCACAAACCACATAAGGATCCACTAGTGTCATTGCATGTCTATTCTTTTCATTAACCACACCCAGTGTCATTGGATGTGTGTTCTTCTCATGAACCACACATGGATCCACTAGTGTCATTGCATGTGTGTTCTTTTCAGGAACCACAGCTAGTCATTGCATGTCTATTCTTTCCACAAACCACACATGGATCCACCTAGTGTGATTGCATGTCTGTTCTTTTCACAAACCACACATGGATCCACCAGTGTCATTGCATGTGTGTTATTTTCATGAACCATAGATAGAGTCATTGCATGTGTGTTCTTCTAAACAAACCACATAAGGATCCACCAGTGTCATTGCATGTCTATTCTTTTCATGAACCACACCCAGTGTCATTGCATGTATGTTCCTATAAATAAACCACACATGGATCCACCTAGTGTGATTGCATGTTTGTTCCTCTAAACAAACCACACATGGATGCACCAGTGTCATTGCATGTCTGTTCTTTTCATGAACCACAGCTAGAGGCATTGCATGTCTGTTCTTTCCACAAACCACATATGGATCCACCATTGTCATTGCATGTCTGTTCTTTTCATGAACCACACCCAGTGTCATTGCATGTCCGTTCCTCTAAACAAACCACACATGGATCCACCTAGTGTGATTGCATGTCTGTTCCTCTAAAAAACCACACATGGATGCACCAGTGTCATTGCATGTCTGTTCTTTTCAGGAACCACATCTAGAGTCATTGCATGTCTGTTCTTTCCACAAACCACATATGGATCCACCATTGTCATTGCATGTCTGTTCTTGTCATGAACCACACCCACTGCCATTGCATGTCCGTTCCTCTAAACAAACCACACATGGATCCACCTAGTGTGATTGCATGTCTGTTCTTTTGACAAACCACACATGGATCCACTAGTGTCATTGCATGTGTGGTCTTTTCATGAACCACAACTAGAGTCATTGCATGTGTGTTCTTTCCACAAACCACACATGGATCCACCTAGTGTGATTGCATGTCTGTTCTTTTCACAAACCACACATGGATCCACCAGTGTCATTGCATGTGTGTTCTTTTCATGAACCTTAGCTAGAGTCATTGCATGTGTGTTCTTCTAAACAAACCACATAAGGATCCACCAGTGTCATTGCATGTCTATTCTTTTCATGAACCACACCCAGTGTCATTGCATGTCTGTTCCTCTAAATAAACCACACATGGATCCACCTAGTGTGATTGTGTCTGTTCCTCTAAACAAACCACACATGGATGCACCAGTGTCATTGCATGTCTGTTCTTTTCATGAACCATAGCTAGAGTCATTGCATGTCTATTCTTTCCAAAAACCACATATGGATCCACCATTGTCATTGCATGTCTGTTCTTTTCATGAACCACACCCACTGTCATTGCAGGTCCGTTCCTCTAAACAAACCACACATGGATCCACCTAGTGTGATTGCATGTCTATTCTTTTCACAAACCACACATGGATCCACTAGTGTCATTGCATGTCTATTCTTTTCATGAACCACATCTAGAGTCATTGCATGTTTGTTCTTTCCACAAACCACATATCGATCCACCATTGTCATTGCATGTCTGTTCTTTTCATGAACCACACCCACTGTCATTGCATGTCCGTTCCTCTAAACAAACCACACATGGATCCACCTAGTGTGATTGCATGTCTGTTCTTTTCACAAACCACACATGGATCCACTAGTGTCATTGCATGTGTGGTCTTTTCATGAACCACAGCTAGAGTCATTGCATGTCTGTTCTTTCCACAAACCACACATGGATCCACCTAGTGTGATTGCATGTCTGTTCTTTTCACAAACCACACATGGATCCACTAGTGTCATTGCATGTGTGTTCTTTTCATGAACCATAGCTAGAGACATCGCATGTCTGTTCTTTCCACAAACCACACATGGATCCACCTAGTGTGATTGCATGTCTGTTCTTTTCACAAACCACACATGGATCCACCAGTGTCATTGCATGTGTGTTCTTCTCATGAACCACAGCCAGTGTCATTGCATGTATGTTCTTCTAAATAAACCACATAAGGATCCACAAGTATCATTGCATGTCTGTTCTTTTCATGAACCACACCCAGTGTCATTGCATGTATATTCCTCTAAGCAAACCACACATTGATCCACCTAGTGTGATTACATGTATGTTCTTTTCATAAACCACACATGAATCCACCAGTGTCATTGCATGTGTGTTATTTTCATGAACCATAGCTAGAGTCATTGCATGCCAGTTCTTCTCACAAACCACATAAGGATCCACTAGTGTCATTGCATGTCTATTCTTTTCATTAACCACACCCAGTGTCATTGGATGTGTGTTCTTCTCATGAACCACACATGGATCCACTAGTGTCATTGCATGTGTGTTCTTTTCAGGAACCACAGCTAGTCATTGCATGTCTATTCTTTCCACAAACCACACATGGATCCACCTAGTGTGATTGCATGTCTGTTCTTTTCACAAACCACACATGGATCCACCAGTGTCATTGCATGTGTGTTATTTTCATGAACCATAGATAGAGTCATTGCATGTGTGTTCTTCTAAACAAACCACATAAGGATCCACCAGTGTCATTGCATGTCTATTCTTTTCATGAACCACACCCAGTGTCATTGCATGTATGTTCCTATAAATAAACCACACATGGATCCACCTAGTGTGATTGCATGTTTTTTCCTCTAAACAAACCACACATGGATGCACCAGTGTCATTGCATGTCTGTTCTTTTCATGAACCACAGCTAGAGTCATTGCATGTCTGTTCTTTCCACAAACCACATATGGATCCACCATTGTCATTGCATGTCTGTTCTTTTCATGAACCACACCCAGTGTCATTGCATGTCCGTTCCTCTAAACAAACCACACATGGATCAACCTAGTGTGATTGCATGTCTGTTCCTCTAAAAAAACCACACATGGATGCACCAGTGTCATTGCATGTCTGTTCTTTTCAGGAACCACATCTAGAGTCATTGCATGTCTGTTCTTTCCACAAACCACATATGGATCCACCATTGCCATTGCATGTCTGTTCTTGTCATGAACCACACCCACTGCCATTGCATGTCCGTTCCTCTAAACAAACCACACATGGATCCACCTAGTGTGATTGCATGTCTGTTCTTTTGACAAACCACACATGGATCCACTAGTGTCATTGCATGTGTGGTCTTTTCATGAACCACAGCTAGAGTCATTGCATGTCTATTCTTTCCACAAACCACACATGGATCCACCTAGTGTGATTGCATGTCTGTTCTTTTCACAAACCACACATGGATCCACCAGTGTCATTGCATGTGTGTTCTTTTCATGAACCATAGCTAGAGTCATCGCATGTCTGTTCTTTCCACAAACCACACATGGATCCACCTAGTGTGATTGCATGTGTGTTCTTTTCTTAAACCACACATGGATCCACCAGTGTCATTGCATGTGTGTTCTTCTCATGAACCACAGCCAGTGTCATTGCATGTATGTTCTTCTAAATAAGCCACATAAGGATCCACCAGTATCATTGCATGTTTGTTCTTTTCATGAACCACACCCAGTGTCATTGCATGTCTATTCCTCTAAGCAAACCACACATTGATCCACCTAGTGTGATTACATGTCTGTTCTTTTCACAAACCACACATGGATCCACCAGTGTCATTGCATGTGTGTTCTTTTCATGAACCATAGCTAGAGTCATTGCATGCCAGTTCTTCTCACAAACCACATAAGGTTCCACTAGTGTCATTGCATGTCTATTCTTTTCATGAACCACACCCAGTGTCATTGGATGTGTGTTCTTCTCATGAACCACACATGGATCCACTAGTGTCCTTGCATGTGTGTTCTTTTCATGAACCACAGCTAGTCATTGCATGTCTATTCTTTCCACAAACCACACATGGATCCACCTAGTGTGATTGCATGTCTGTTCTTTTCACAAACCACACATGGATCCACCAGTGTCATTGCATGTGTGTTCTTTTCATGAACCATAGCTAGAGTCATTGCATGTGTGTTCTTCTAAACAAACCACATAAGGATCCACCAGTGTCATTGCATGTCTATTCTTTTCATGAACCACACCCAGTGTCATTGCATGTATGTTCCTCTAAACAAACCACACATGGATCCACCTAGTGTGATTGCATGTCTGTTCCTCTAAACAAACCACACATGGATGCACCAGTGTCATTGCATGTCTGTTCTTTTCATGAACCACAGCTAGAGTCATTGCATGTCTGTTCTTTCCACAAACCACATATGGATCCACCATTGTCATTGCATGTCTGTTCTTTTCATGAACCACACCCAGTGTCATTGCATGTCCGTTCCTCTAAACAAACCACACATGGATCCACCTAGTGTGATTGCATGTCTTTTCCTCCAAACAAACCACACATGGATGCACCCGTGTCATTGCATGTCTGTTCTTTTCATGAACCACAGCTAGAGTCATTGCATGTTTTTTCTTTCCACAAACCACATATGGATCCACCATTGTCATTGCATGTCTGTTCTTTTCATGAACCACACCCAGTGTCATTGCATGTACGTTCCTCTAAACAAACCACACATGGATCCACCTAGTGTGATTGCATGTCTGATCTTTTCACAAACCACACATGGATCCACTAGTGTCATTGCATGTGTGGTCTTTTCATGAACCACAGCTAGAGTCATTGCATGTCTGTTCTTTCCACAAACGACACATGGATCCACCTAGTGTGATTGCATGTCTATTCTTTTCACAAACCACACATGGATCCACCAGTGTCATTGCATGTGTTTTCTTCTCATGAACCACAGCCAGTGTCATTGCATGTATCTTCTTCTAAACAAACCACATAAGGATCCACCAGTATCATTGCATGTCTGTTCTTTTCATGAACCACACCCAGTGTCATTGCATGTCTGTTCCTCTAAGCAAACCACACATGGATCCACCTAGTGTGATTACATGTCTGTTCTTTTCACAAAGCACACATGGATCCACCAGTGTCATTGCATGTGTGTTCTTTTCATGAACCATAGCTAGAGTCATTGCATGCCAATTCTTCTCACAAACCACATAAGGATCCACTAGTGTCATTGCATGTCTATTCTTTTCATGAACCACACCCAGTGTCATTGGATGTGTGTTCTTCTCATGAACCACACATGGATCCACTAGTGTAATTGCATGTGTCTTCTTTTCACGAACCACAGCTAGAGTCATTGCATGTCTGTTCTTTCCACAAACCTCACATGGATCCACCTAGTGTGATTGCATGTCTGTTCTTTTCACAAACCACACATGGATCCACCAGTGTCATTGCATGTGTGTTCTTTTCATGAACCATAGCTAGAGTCATTGCATGTGTGTTCTTCTAAACAAACCACATAAGGATCCACCAGTGTCATTGCATGTCTATTCTTTTCAAGAACCACACCCAGTGTCATTGCATGTATGTTCCTCTAAACAAACCACACATGGATCCACCTAGTGTGATTGCATGTCTGTTCCTCTAAACAAACCACACATGGATGCACCAGTGTCATTGCATGTCTGTTCTTTTCATGAACCACAGCTAGAGTCATTGCATGTCTGTTCTTTCCACAAACCACATATGGATCCACCATTGTCATTGCATGTCTGTTCTTTTCATGAACCACACCTAGTGTCATCGCATGTCTGTTCCTCTAAACAAACCACACATGGATCCACCTAGTGTTATTGCATGTGTGATCTTTTCACAAACCACACATGGATCCACTAGTGTCATTGCATGTGTGGTCTTTTCATGAACCACAGCTAGAGTCATTGCATGTCTGTTCTTTCCACAAACCACACATGGATCCACCTAGTGTGATTGCATGTCTGTTCTTTTCACAAACCACACATGGATCCACTAGTGTCATTGCATGTGTGTTCTTTTCATGAACCACAGCTAGAGTCATCGCATGTCTGTTCTTTCCACAAACCACACATGGATCCACCTAGTGTAATTGCATGTCTGTTCTTTTCACAAACCACACATGGATCCACCAGTGTCATTGCATGTGTGTTCTTCTCATGAACCACAGCCAGTGTCATTGCATGTATGTTCTTCTAAACAAACCACATAAGGATCCACCAGTATCATTGCATGTCTGTTCTTTTCATGAACCACACCCAGTGTCATTGCATGTCTGTTCCTCTAAGCAAACCACACATGGATCCACCTAGTGTGATTACATGTCTGTTCTTTTCACAAACCACACATGGATCCACCAGTGTCATTGCATGTGTGTTCTTTTCATGAACCATAGCTAGGGTCATTGCATGCTAATTCTTCTCCCAAACCACATAAGGATCCACTAGTGTCATTGCATGTCTGTTCTTTTCATGAACCACACCCAGTGTCATTGGATGTGTGTTCTTCTCATGAACCACACATGGATCCACTAGTGTAATTGCATGTGTGTTCTTTTCAAGAACCACAGCTAGAGTCATTGCATGTCTGTTCTTTCCACAAACCTCACATGGATCCACCTAGTGTGATTGCATGTCTGTTATTTTCACAAACCACACATGGATCCACCAGTGTCATTGCATGTGTGTTCTTTTCATGAACCATAGCTAGAGTCATTGCATGTGTGTTCTTCTAAACAAACCACATAAGGATCCACCAGTGTCATTGCATGTCTATTCTTTTCATGAACCACACCCAGTGTCATTGCATGTCTGTTCCGCTAAACAAACCACATATGGATCCACCTAGTGTGATTGCATGTCTGTTCCTCTAAACAAACCACACATGGATGCACCAGTGTCATTGCATGTCTGTTCTTTTCATGAACCACAGCTAGAGTCATTGCATGTCTGTTCTTTCCACAAACCACATATGGATCCACCATTGTCATTGCATGTCTGTTCTTTTCATGAACCACACCCAGTGTCATTGCATGTCCGTTCCTCTAAACAAACCACACATGGATCCACCTAGTGTGATTGCATGTCTGATCTTTTCACAAACCACACATGGATCCACTAGTGTCATTGCATGTGTGGTCTTTTCATGAACCACAGCTAGAGTCATTGCATGTCTGTTCTTTCCACAAACCACACATGGATCCACCTAGTGTGATTGCATGTCTGTTCTTTTCACAAACCACACATGGATCCACCAGTGTCATTGCATGTGTGTTCTTTTCATGAACCACAGCTAGAGTCATCGCATGTCTGTTCTTTCCACAAACCACACATGGATCCACCTACTGTGATTGCATGTCTATTCTTTTCACAAACCACACATGGATCCACTAGTGTCATTGCATGTGTGTTCTTCTCATGGACCACAGCCAGTGTCATTGCATGTATGTTCTTCTAAACAAACCACATAAGGATCCACCAGTATCATTGCATGTCTGTTCTTTTCATGAACCACACCCAGTGTCATTGCATGTCTGTTCCTCTAAGCAAACCACACATGGATCCACCTAGTGTGATTACATGTCTATTCTTTTCACAAACCACACATGGATCCACCAGTGTCATTGCATGTGTGTTCTTTTCATGAACCATAGCTGGAGTCATTGCATGCCAATTCTCCTCACAAACCACATAAGGATCCACTAGTGTCATTGCATGTCTGTTCTTTTCATGAACCACACCCAGTGTCATTGGATGTGTGTTCTTCTCATGAACCACACATGGATCCACTAGTGAAATTGCATGTGTGTTCTTTTCAAGAACCACAGCTAGAGTCATTGCATGTCTATTCTTTTCACAAACCACACATGGATCCACCAGTGTCATTGCATGTGTGTTCTTTTCATGAACCATAGCTAGAGTCATTGCATGTGTGTTCTTCTAAACAAGCCACATAAGGATCCACCAGTGTCATTGCATGTCTATTCTTTTCATGAACCACACCCAGTGTCATTGCATGTCTGTTCCTCTAAACAAACCACACATGGATCCACCTAGTGTGATTGCATGTCTGTTCCTCTAAACAAACCACACATGGATGCACCAGTGTCATTGCATGTCTGTTCTTTTCATGAACCACAGCTAGAGTCATTGCATGTCTGTTCTTTCCACAAACCACATATGGATCCACCATTGTCATTGCATGTCTGTTCTTTTCATGAACCACACCCAGTGTCATTGCATGTCCGTTCCTCTAAACAAACCACACATGGATCCACCTAGTGTGATTGCATGTCTGTTCCTCTAAACAAACCACACATGGATGCACCAGTGTCATTGCATGTCTGTTCTTTTCATGAACCACATCTAGAGTCATTGTATGTCTGTTCTTTCCACAAACCACATATGGATCCACCATTGTGATTGCATGTCTGTTCTTGTCATGAACCACACCCACTGCCATTGCATGTCCGTTCCTCTAAACAAACCACACATGGATCCACCTAGTGTGATTGCATGTCTGTTCTTTTGACAAACCACACATGGATCCACTAGTGTCATTGCATGTGTGGTCTTTTCATGAACCACACCTAGAGTCATTGCATGTCTGTTCTTTCCACAAACCACACATGGATCCACCTAGTGTGATTGCATGCCTGTTCTTTTCACAAACCACACATGGATCCACAGTGTCATTGCATGTGTGTTCTTTTCATGAACCATAGCTAGAGTCATCGCATGTCTGTTCTTTCCAGAAACCACACATGGATCCACCTAGTGTGATTGCATGTCTGTTCTTTTCACAAACCACACATGGATCCACCAGTGTCATTGCATGTGTGTTCTTCTCATGAACCACAGCCAGTGTCATTGCATGTATGTTCTTCTAAATAAACCACATAAGGATCCACCAGTATCATTGCATGTCTGTTCTTTTCATGAACCACACCCAGTGTCATTGCATGTCTATTCCTCTAAGCAAACCACACATTGATCCACCTAGTGTGATTACATGTCTGTTCTTTTCACAAACCACACATGGATCACCAGTGTCATTGCATGTGTGTTCTTTTCATGAACCATCGCTAGAGTCATTGCATGCCAGTTCTTCTCACAAACCACATAAGGATCCACTAGTGTCATTGCATGTCTATTCTTTTCATGAACCACACCCAGTGTCATTGCATGTGTGTTCTTCTCATGAACCACACATGGATCCACTAGTGTCATTGCATGTGTGTTCTTTTCACGAACCACAGCTAGTCATTGCATGTCTGTTCTTTCCACAAACCTCACATGGATCCACCTAGTGTGATTGCATGTCTGTTCTTTTCACAAACCACACATGCATCCACCAGTGTCATTGCATGTGTGTTCTTTTCATGAACCATAGCTAGAGTCATTGCATGTGTGTTCTTCTAAACAAACCACATAAGGATCCACCAGTGTCATTGCATGTCTATTCTTTTCATGAACCACACCCAGTGTCATTGCATGTATGTTCCTCTAAACAAACCACACATGGATCCACCTAGTGTGATTGCATGTCTGTTCCTCTAAACAAACCACACATGGATGCACCAGTGTCATTGCATGTCTATTCTTTTCATGAACCACAGCTAGAGTCATTGCATGTATGTTCTTTCCACAAACCACATATGGATCCACCATTGTCATTGCATGTCTGTTCTTTTCATGAACCACACCCAGTGTCATTGCATGTCCGTTCCTCTAAACAAACCACACATGGATCCACCTAGTGTGATTGCATGTCTGTTCCTCTAAACAAACCACACATGGATGCACCCGTGTCATTGCATGTCTGTTCTTTTCATGAACCACAGCTAGAGTCATTGCATGTTTTTTCTTTCCACAAACCACATATGGATCCACCATTGTCATTGCATGTCTGTTCTTTTCATGAACCACACCCAGTGTCATTGCATGTACGTTCCTCTAAACAAACCACACATGGATCCACCTAGTGTGATTGCATGTCTGATCTTTTCACAAACCACACATGGATCCACTAGTGTCATTGCATGTGTGGTCTTTTCATGAACCACAGCTAGAGTCATTGCATGTCTGTTCTTTCCACAAACGACACATGGATCCACCTAGTGTGATTGCATATCTATTCTTTTCACAAACCACACATGGATCCACCAGTGTCATTGCATGTGTTTTCTTCTCATGAACCACAACCAGTGTCATTGCATGTATCTTCTTCTAAACAAACCACATAAGGATCCACCAGTATCATTGCATGTCTGTTCTTTTCATGAACCACACCCAGTGTCATTGCATGTCTGTTCCTCTAAGCAAACCACACATGGATCCACCTAGTGTGGTTACATGTCTGTTCTTTTCACAAACCACACATGGATCCACCAGTGTCATTGCATGTGTGTTCTTTTCATGAACCATAGCTAGAGTCATTGCATGCCAATTCTTCTCACAAACCACATAAGGATCCACTAGTGTCATTGCATGTCTGTTCTTTTCATGAACCACACCCAGTGTCATTGGATGTGTGTTCTTTCCACAAACCACCTAGTGTGATTGCATGTCTGTTCCTCTAAACAAACCACACATGGATGCACCAGTGTCATTGCATGTCTGTTCTTTTCATGAACCACAGCTAGAGTCATTGCATGTCTGTTCTTTCCACAAACCACATATGGATCCACCATTGTCATTGCATGTCTGTTCTTTTCATGAACCACACCTAGTGTCATTGCATGTCTGTTCCTCTAAACAAACCACACATGGATCCACCTAGTGTGATTGCATGTCTGATCTTTTCACAAACCACACATGGATCCACTAGTGTCATTGTATGTGTGGTCTTTTCATGAACCACAGCTAGAGTCATTGCATGTCTGTTCTTTCCACAAACCACACATGGATCCACCTAGTGTGATTGCATGTCTGTTCTTTTCACAAACCACACATGGATCCACCAGTGTCATTGCATGTGTGTTATTTTCATGAACCACAGCTAGAGTCATCGCATGTTTGTTCTTTCCACAAACCACACATGGATCCACCTAGTGTGATTGCATGTCTGTTCTTTTCACAAACCACACATGGATCCACCAGTGTCATTGCATGTGTGGTCTTCTTATGAACCACAGCCAGTGTCATTGCATGTATGTTCTTCTAAACAAACCACATAAGGATCCACCAGTATCATTGCATGTCTGTTCTTTTCATGAACCACACCCAGTGTCATTGCATGTCTGTTCCTCTAAGCAAACCACACATGGATCCACCTAGTGTGATTACATGTATGTTCTTTTCACAAACCACACATGGATCCACCAGTGTCATTGCATGTGTGTTCTTTTCATGAACCATAGCTAGGGTCATTGCATGCTAATTCTTCTCACAAACCACATAAGGATCCACTAGTGTCATTGCATGTCTGTTCTTTTCATGAACCACACCCAGTGTCATTGGATGTGTGTTCTTCTCATGAACCACACATGGATCCACTAGTGTAATTGCATGTGTGTTCTTTTCAAGAACCACAACTAGAGTCATTGCATGTCTGTTCTTTCCACAAACCTCACATGGATCCACCTAGTGTGATTGCATGTCTGTTATTTTCACAAACCACACATGGATCCACCAGTGTCATTGCATGTGTGGTATTTTCATGAACCATAGCTAGAGTCATTGCATGTGTGTTCTTCTAAACAAACCACATAAGGATCCACCAGTGTCATTGCATGTCTATTCTTTTCATGAACCACACCCAGTGTCATTGCATGTCTGTTCCTCTAAACAAACCACATATGGATCCACCTAGTGTGATTGCATGTCTGTTCCTCTAAACAAACCACACGTGGATGCACCAGTGTCATTGCATGTCTGTTCTTTTCATGAACCACAGCTAGAGTCATTGCATGTCTGTTCTTTCCACAAACCACATATGGATCCACCATTTTCATTGCATGTCTGTTCTTTTCATGAACCACACCCAGTGTCATTGCATGTCCGTTACTCTAAACAAACCACACATGGATCCACCTAGTGTGATTGCATGTCTGATCTTTTCACAAACCACACATGGATCCACTAGTGTCATTGCATGTGTGGTCTTTTCATGAACCACAGCTAGAGTCATTGCATGTCTGTTCTTTCCAGAAACCACACATGGATCCACCTAGTGTGATTGCATGTCTGTTCTTTTCACAAACCACACATGGATCCACCAGTGTCATTGCATGTGTGTTCTTTTCATGAACCACAGCTAGAGTCATCGCATGTCTGTTCTTTCCACAAACCACACATGGATCCACCTAGTGTGATTGCATGTCTATTCTTTTCACAAACCACACATGGATCCACCAGTGTCATTGCATGTGTGTTCTTCTCATGCACCACAGCCAGTGTCATTGCATGTATGTTTTTCTAAACAAACCACATAAGGATCCACCAGTATCATTGCATGTCTGTTCTTTTCATGAACCACACCCAGTGTCATTGCATGTCTGTTCCTCTAAGCAAACCACACATGGATCCACCTAGTGTGATTACATGTCTGTTCTTTTCACAAACCACACATGGATCCACAAGTGTCATTGCATGTGTGTTCTTTTCATGAACCATGGCTAGAGTCATTGCATGCCAATTCTTCTCACAAACCACATAAGGATCCACTAGTGTCATTGCATGTCTGTTCTTTTCATGAACCACACCCAGTGTCATTGGATGTGTGTTCTTCTCATGAACCACACATGGATCCACTAGTGTAATTGCATGTGTCTTCTTTTCACGAACCACAGCTAGAGTCATTGCATGTCTGTTCTTTCCACAAACCTCACATGGATCCACCTAGTGTGATTGCATGTCTGTTCTTTTCACAAACCACACATGGATCCACCAGTGTCATTGCATGTGTGTTCTTCTCATGAACCACACATGGATCCACTAGTGTCATTGCATGTGTGTTCTTTTCATGAACCACAGCTAGTTATTGCATGTCTATTCTTTCCACAAACCACACATGGATCCACCTAGTGTGATTGCATGTCTGTTCTTTTCACAAACCACACATGCATCCACCAGTGTCATTGCATGTGTGTTCTTTTCATGAACCATAGCTAGAGTCATTGCATGTGTGTTCTTCTAAACAAACCACATAAGGATCCACCAGTGTCATTGCATGTCTATTCTTTTCATGAACCACACCCAGTGTCATTGCATGTATGTTCCTCTAAACAAACCACACATGGATCCACCTAGTGTGATTGCATGTCTGTTCCTCTAAACAAACCACACATGGATGCACCAGTGTCATTGCATGTCTGTTCTTTTCATGAACCACAGCTAGAGTCATTGCATGTATGTTCTTTCCACAAACCACATATGGATCCACCATTGTCATTGCATGTCTGTTCTTTTCATGAACCACACCCAGTGTCATTGCATGTCCGTTCCTCTAAACAAACCACACATGGATCCACCTAGTGTGATTGCATGTCTGTTCCTCTAAACAAACCACACATGGATGCACCCGTGTCATTGCATGTCTGTTCTTTTCATGAACCACAGCTAGAGTCATTGCATGTTTTTTCTTTCCACAAACCACATATGGATCCACCATTGTCATTGCATGTCTGTTCTTTTCATGAACCGCACCCAGTGTCATTGCATGTACGTTCCTCTAAACAAACCACACATGGATCCACCTAGTGTGATTGCATGTCTGATCTTTTCACAAACCACACATGGATCCACTAGTGTCATTGCATGTGTGGTCTTTTCATGAACCACAGCTAGAGTCATTGCATGTCTGTTCTTTCCACAAACGACACATGGATCCACCTAGTGTGATTGCATGTCTATTCTTTTCACAAACCACACATGGATCCACCAGTGTCATTGCATGTGTTTTCTTCTCATGAACCACAGCCAGTGTTATTGCATGTATCTTCTTCTAAACAAACCACATAAGGATCCACCAGTATCATTGCATGTCTGTTCTTTTCATGAACCACACCCAGTGTCATTGCATGTCTGTTCCTCTAAGCAAACCACACATGGATCCACCTAGTGTGATTACATGTCTGTTCTTTTCACAAACCACACATGGATCCACCAGTGTCATTTCATGTGTGTTCTTTTCATGAACCATAGCTAGAGTCATTGCATGCCAATTCTTCTCACAAACCACATAAGGATCCACTAGTGTCATTGCATGTCTGTTCTTTTCATGAACCACACCCAGTGTCATTGGATGTGTGTTCTTCTCATGAACCACACATGGATCCACTAGTGTAATTGCATGTGTCTTCTTTTCACGAACCACAACTAGAGTCATTGCATGTGTTCTTTCCACAAACCTCACATGGATCCACCTAGTGTGATTGCATGTCTGTTCTTTTCACAAACCACACATGGATCCACCAGTGTCATTGCATGTGTGTTCTTTTCATGAACCATAGCTAGAGTCATTGCATGTGTGTTCTTCTAAACAAACCACATAAGGATCCACCAGTGTCATTGCATGTCTATTCTTTTCAAGAACCACACTTAGTGTCATTGGATGTCTGTTCCTCTAAACAAACCACACATGGATCCACCTAGTGTGATTGCATGTCTGTTCCTCTAAACAAACCACACATGGATGCACCAGTGTCATTGCATGTCTGTTCTTTTCATGAACCACAGCTAGAGTCATTTCATGTATGTTCTTTCCACAAACCACATATGGATCCACCATTGTCATTGCAAGTCTGTTCTTTTCATGAACCACACCTAGTGTCATTTCATGTCTGTTCCTCTAAACAAACCACACATGGATCCACCTAGTGTGATTGCATGTCTGATCTTTTCACAAACCACACATGGATCCACTAGTGTCATTGCATGTGTGGTCTTTTCATGAACCACAGCTAGAGTCATTGCATGTCTGTTCTTTCCACAAACCACACATGGATCCACCTAGTGTGATTGCATGTC
This sequence comes from Avena sativa, assembly GCA_916181665.1. Lineage (NCBI taxonomy): Eukaryota > Viridiplantae > Streptophyta > Magnoliopsida > Poales > Poaceae > Avena > Avena sativa. The sequence goes on along the minus strand of OV702289.1, from coordinate 417,898,940 downwards.
TGTTCTTTTCACAAACCACACGTGGATCCACCAGTGTCATTGCATGTGTGTTCTTTTCATGAACCACAACTAGAGTCATCGCATGTTTGTTCTTTCCACAAACCACACATGAATCCACCTAGTGTGATTGCATGTCTGTTCTTTTCACAAACCACACATGGATCCACCAGTGTCATTGCATGTGTGTTCTTCTTATGAACCACAGCCAGTGTCATTGCATGTATGTTCTTCTAAACAAACCACATAAGGATCCACCAGTATCATTGCATGTCTGTTCTTTTCATGAACCACACCCAGTGTCATTGCATGTCTGTTCCTCTAAGCAAACCACACATGGATCCACCTAGTGTGATTACATGTCTGTTCTTTTCACAAACCACACATGGATCCACCAGTGTCATTGCATGTGTGTTCTTTTCATGAACCATAGCTAGGGTCATTGCATGCTAATTCTTCTCACAAACCACATAAGGATCCACTAGTGTCATTGCATGTCTGTTCTTTTCATGAACCACACCTAGTGTCATTGGATGTGTGTTCTTCTCATGAACCACACATGGATCCACTAGTGTAATTGCATGTGTGTTCTTTTAAGGAACCACACCTAGAGTCATTGCATGTCTGTTCTTTCCACAAACCTCACATGGATCCACCTAGTGTGATTGCATGTCTGTTATTTTCACAAACCACACATGGATCCACCAGTGTCATTGCATGTGTGTTCTTTTCATGAACCATAGCTAGAGTCATTGCATGTGTGTTCTTCTAAACAAACCACATAAGGATCCACCAGTGTCATTGCATGTCTATTCTTTTCGTGAACCACACCCAGTGTCATTGCATGTCTGTTCCTCTAAACAAACCACATATGGATCCACCTAGTGTGATTGCATGTCTGTTCCTCTAAACAAACCACACGTGGATGCACCAGTGTCATTGCATGTATGTTCTTTTCATGAACCACAGCTAGAGTCATTGCATGTTTGTTCTTTCCACAAACCACATATGGATCCACCATTGTCATTGCATGTCTATTCTTTTCATGAACCACACCCAGTGTCATTGCATGTCCGTTCCTCTAAACAAACCACACATGGATCCACCTAGTGTGATTGCATGTTTGATCTTTTCACAAACCACACATGGATCCACTAGTGTCATTGCATGTGTGGTCTTTTCATGAACCACAGCTAGAGTCATTGCATGTTTTTTCTTTCCACAAACCACACATGGATCCACCTAGTGTGATTGCATGTCTGTTCTTTTCACAAACCACACATGGATCCACCAGTGTCATTGCATGTGTGTTCTTTTCATGAACCACAGCTAGAGTCATCGCATGTCTGTTCTTTCCACAAACCACACATGGATCCACCTAGTGTGATTGCATGTCTATTCTTTTCACAAACCACACATGGATCCACCAGTGTCATTGCATGTGTGTTCTTCTCATGAACCACAGCCAGTGTCATTGCATGTATGTTCTTCTAAACAAACCACATAAGGATCCACCAGTATCATTGCATGTCTGTTCTTTTCATGAACCACACCCAGTGTCATTGCATGTCTGTTCCTCTAAGCAAACCACACATGGATCCACCTAGTGTGATTACATGTCTGTTCTTTTCACAAACCACACATGGATCCACCAGTGTCATTGCATGCGTGTTCTTTTCATGAACCATAGCTAGAGTCATTGCATGCTAATTCTTCTCACAAACCACATAAGGATCCACTAGTGTCATTGCATGTCTCTTCTCTTCATGAACCACACCCAGTGTCATTGGATGTGTGTTCTTCTCATGAACCACACATGGATCCACTAGTGTAATTGCATGTGTGTTCTTTTCAAGAACCACAGCTAGAGTCATTGCATGTCTGTTCTTTCCACAAACCTCACATGGATCCACCTAGTGTGATTGCATGTCTGTTCTTTTCACAAACCACACATGGATCCACCAGTGTCATTGCATATGTGTTCTTTTCATGAACCATAGCTAGAGTCATTGCATGTGTGTTCTTCTAAACAAACCACATAAGGATCCACCAGTGTCATTGCATGTCTATTCTTTTCATGAACCACACCCAGTGTCATTGCATGTCTGTTCCTCTAAACAAACCACATATGGATCCACCTAGTGTGATTGCATGTCTGTTCCTCTAAACAAACCACACATGGATGCACCAGTGTCATTGCATGTCTGTTCCTCTAAACAAACCACACATGGATCCACCTAGTGTGATTGCATGTCTGATATTTTCACAAACCACACATGGATCCACTAGTGTCATTGCATGTGTGGTCTTTTCATGAACCACAGCTAGAGTCATTGCATGTCTGTTCTTTCCACAAACCACACATGGATCCACCTAGTGTGATTGCATGTCTGTTCTTTTCAGAAACCACACATGGATCCACCAGTGTCATTGCATGTGTGTTCTTTTCATGAACCACAGCTAGAGTCATTGCATGTCTGTTCTTTCCACAAACCACACATGGATCCACCTAGTGTGATTGCATGTATGTTCTTTTCACAAACCACACATGGATCCACCAGTGTCATTGCATGTGTGTTCTTCTCATGAACCACACCCAGTGTCATTGCATGTATGTTCTTCTAAAAAAACCACATAAGGATCCACCAGTATCATTGCATGTCTGTTCTTTTCATGAACCACACCTAGTGTCATTGCATGTCTGTTCCTCTAAGCAAACCACACATGGATCCACCTAGTGTGATTACATGTCTGTTCATTTCACAAACCACACATGGATCCACCAGTGTCATTGCATGTGTGTTCTTTTCATGAACCATAGCTAGAGTCATTGCATGCCAGTTCTTGTCACAAACCACATAAGGATCCACCAGTGTCATTGCATGTCTGTTCTTTTCATGAACCACACCTAGTGTCATTGCATGTGTGTTCTTCTCATGAACCACGCATGTATCCACCAGTGTCATTGCATGTGTGTTCTTTTCATGAACCACAGCTAGAGTCATTGTATGTGTGTTCTTCTCACAAACCACACATGGATCCACCAGTGTCATTGCATGTGTGTTCTTCTCATGAAACACAGCCAGCGTTATTGCATAACTATTCTTCTTACAAACCACATAAGGATCCACCAGTGTCATTGGATGTGTGTTCTTCTAATGAACCACACATTGATCCACCAGTGTCATTGCATGTCTATTATTTTCATGAACCACAACTAGAGTCGTTGCATGTCTGTTCTTTCCACAAACCACATATGGATCCACCAGTGACATTGCATGTATGTTCTTTTCATGAACCACGGTGTCATTGGATGTGTGTTCTTTTCATGAACCAGACCCAGTGTCATTGGATGTGTGTTCTTCTCACAAACTACACATGGATCCACCAGTGTCATTGCATGTGTGTTCTTTTCATGAACCACACATGGATCCACCAAGTGTGATTGCATGTCAGGTCTTTTAACAAACCACATAAGGATACACCAGTGTCATTGCATGTCTATTCTTTTGATGAACCACACCCAATGTCATTGCATGTCTATTCCTCTCATAAACCACATATGGATCCTAACCTTAGGAGAGCCCTAACCTTAGCCCCCCAATGGGTGTCCGTTAGACCGAGTCTTCTAGAAGGCACGCCCTAACACAGTTGTTCTGCTTGACGATTGTTACATATCGTTTGATCGGTGTGCTTGGACCATTGGGATGGTCGCGTGAGAGCGATCCGCGAGTAGGTTGTACTGCGGAATGATTGGCCACGCTTGCTCTGGACAAACTGGCAACACCGGGCTCTCCCCTGTTGCGAGTGTCACGACTCACGAGTTGAGTGGGCCATATCCCAGTGTCACGTCCCCATTACTTCTCTTCCTCCCCGTACTTCTCTTCCTTCCCCTCGAAGCCACTTTTCCCACTTCACTCCCATCCTGCCATGGGTTCAAGGGGAGACGGGGAGGAAACGCGTCATGATGACAGGGATGGTTATTTCAATGTGAGTCGTCTCATCTCTATCTCTATCATCTGTGGCCAGTTATCTATTTTTTGAGCTAGATCTACTCTATTTACTCATGTGCGTATGATGTGTTAGGCCAACCAGACGATGTATGACTCCAACTATCACGGGGTAGCAGATGAAGACAGTCCTCTGCTATGTAAACATGGACATGTGCCCGCTAAATTTGTATCGTTCGAAGGACGAAACACAAGCAGAAGGTTTCTACGGTGTCAAGGACATCGTGCAATGATGTAAGGCGGAAGTTGCGGTGTTGTCAAATGGGTAGATCCAGAGTGGCCCAAATCGATGCAGAAAACACTAGACTAACAAGGAGATGTGTGATAACTAGTTCTATTTAGCTTGTGCTCCATGAATTTTTAAGTCATAATAGTAGTACTTGTTGACCTAGTGGTCTAAACTAGTGGTCCCGTAGGGGATGCAGGAGCAGGGAGGCGATGAGATAGGCGGGCTCAAGCGTCTGGGCATTATCGGTTGCCATTGCTATTTATTTTGCCACGTCGTTGTGCAACATCTGAAATAAGTTGCTGCTTCGTGGAGTGTGGCATCTTAAATAATTTATTTCTGTGCCACTTACATTCCGTCGTATTTGGAGACCTCCTCCCCCTCAGCAATCGTGGAACTGGTGCTGCGTGTTTTCAGATAGTAGTGGCACAGTCACAATTTCAGATTCAACTACTGACTCGGGCGTTTCCAAACCCTAAGTCACGGTACATTTTACTCAGAAAACGTGGGTAGATTGTTTCGCCCAGCAACGTGCCACACATAGAGCTCCAGAATTTAACTGAATTACATATATAGGTTCAAGTTCAACACATTACTATGCATCTTCATTGCCAACAGCCTTCTTCCACAGCCTGGGTGCCAAGCCTTCACGTCCACTGGCTTCTTCATTTCTTGCCTTCTTCCTCTTCCTCGGTGCCAATTTTCTTAGCTTCGTGTACTCTGCATCACCGGGACAATGGGCACCAAAATCGTGTCCAACATCATCTTTCCACTCGTTTTTAATTTCTTTGGGCAGCAAAATGACTGACCCGGCAGTCATGTTTCTAACCTTGCGACGCTTCCTGTCAAAGAAACAAGACTGTTGCATAATTTCCCAATATCTACAGAGTAAAGAAAACAAAAATTACAATTCAGCACAAACATGCGAACCCCAAGAGACCTTTGCTTACCAGGAGCTAATTGGGTTCGCGCAACCACCCTGTCCAAGAATAGTAGGGCGACTCCCAGTTGCAGCCGGTTCCACATCCAGTACATCACAATTTAGCTCAAACATGCAAGCCAAAGCATACCTTTTCATCAACCCAATTAGCTGACTGTCACACGTTAGAGGAACCATGATACCACATTCATCCATGAAGCTGAACTTTGCAGTCTGCTTCGGCCATAATTCATCATGATTACGCAGAGCAGCAACCATACCAGATATAGTGCAGATTTGCGCAGGTGCTTCTTCCATCAGGATACAATGGTGTCCATGCCACTTGCCCTTAGAGTCATACCTGAAGAGGACTACCGTAACCAGGTAAGGGTGGTCCGTGGAGATCCCACTTGACAGAAAACCATGGACAAAATATGTTTGTCAGCGTTGGGCTAACAAACAATTTGAGGTTCAGTAGCCAGTTAGCAGTTATAATTAGTGCGAATAGCAAAGAGAAGGGTAGCTCACCCGCTTCTAGCCAGAACTTCTTCTTCCTTGGTAGTAGGATCTGCCATCCTCTGAGCTGCTCAGCTCGTCAGCGGCGGAGGCGGGCTAGAGCCTCGCAATGGAGGCTACGGCATGCACCATTGGAGCTCGGGATCAGCGACTGGGCGCAGCAACCGGGCGCAACAACTTGGCACCGGAAGTCAAATGTCCGAAGGGATTGTCCTGCCTGGAGGGTGTATTCCTACGCCGCCGGTGCTAGGGGAAAGGTGGGAATGGATTTGTGAAATTGGTCAACGCATCCAATCCACTTAGCTACTCGATTTTCCTAACAGGTTGTCGTGTTGGTGCTCGCGTCACGGACAGATGACCGACATGAGTGTCCCGACCGTGTACTTCATGGGGCAGTTTAATGGAATGTTTGAATTTGGCAGGGGTGAGATGAGTTTGCCTCAAAATGGCCCCTCTCAGTAGTTGGCGGCCCAACATTTCAAAACGTGGCAATTTCAGGCAACTTAGGTACCGCCTTGCGCTGGCCTACAAACTTTGGTACCGTAGACGAATAGGCCCTAGTAGGAGTATATGCACGCAAAACAAGTTGCGTTTTCTCTCTCCTTCACTAGCTCTCACCATCCATCCTCCATCGATTTGTTCTCTGTAGCCAGGGGTGCATACTCCGGCTTGTCTCTTCCTCGTCCACAATAGGTTCAACTTCTTGCTAAGATTTTGCATCTTGATAGTTTATCAAAATTAGGTCAAACTTGAGCTACAAGTAAGCATGATAGATTGCTCTTAAATTAATTGTCTTTTCGAAGGTATATGGGTGCATCTCTTCTTGTAAAAGCAGTGTAGTCAGTGTGAGTGTCCAACTACCAGGAAAGAACATTCTCAATTGATGACGACTGGTTTGGCCTCTAGATAAGATTTTGCATCTTCCGCAAAGAAAAGAAAAAGATTTTGCATCTTGAAAATTTTGAACCCTTTTTGAAAATGATCCCATGAAATAGGGAGAGAGGGGAAATGATATTTCTATTTTCTATGGGCAATCCACAAGCTTGAGGTGCACCTTAGGCTTAAAGATAACTTTATTTTTTCCACTATGTATAAGGTGAACCTTAGTGGATGCCATATAGTAGGACATTTTTTTTGAACGGGTAGTAGGCCATATTAAGGTGTGCTTTTTTACACAATGCGGGAGTAGTATATTTCTTTTCTTAGAATATGTTCACCTCTGTCCACGCGTTATACATGCTGAGAGAATAAAACGTTGGCAGGGGAAGAGGGCAGCAGTGAAGAGAAGTTGAAGGCGGTTCCATGTCAGAGCAAAGTTATGATGGGTTTCTAACACGAGGTACTCCTGCGGCCTTATAGTGTACACTCTACTAGTAGTAAATTTTAGGACCTATGCACGTAAAACAAATCGTGTGTTTTCTCTCTCCTTCCCTATGCTCCATCTCTCCTCCCCTTTCCCCTCGCGCACCGGTCCGACTGATCTCTCTCCCCTCGTCCACAGCGTGGCGCTGCGCACGTGTGCCTTGGTACGGCGGCTTTGTGTCTCTGGCGTGTTCGGCAGCCATGCGTTGGTGTGGAGTATGGACGAGGAGTACATAGGAAGGAAACCACTTTGGTCCTTGGCGGCACAAAAATTCAAAGTTTTCCGATTTTCGAAATTTTCACTTGCTTCCCAGCATTGGGAGGGAAGATTATCCAAAAGATCGGCCAAACATCGGGAAGGAAGGCAATTTTGAACCTCTTTTGAACATTGATCACATTGAATAAATGAAAAACAAAAAACAAAAGTTTTACTCATGATGTCCTATCATGTCTTGTGCACCACGTGCCATGAAAACTGTAATCATGCGATTAGATAAGTTTTGGAAAAATAGCTTCACAATATTGTCCTACCATGTGTATGGTCACTATCAGGTTTATTTCAACCCGAATGACCAAGGTCATCAAGGCCATAGTAAGCATTGTTTGATAGAGTTCCAACGATAGTTTGGTAGATGGGTGCATCTTGGCGTAGTAAGCATTGTTGCATCTGGGAGTTTCCAACAATTAGGGAAAAAATAATTTCAATTTTCCCAGTGAGGATGGTGATGTTTTTTTGAAGAAAGTCCAAATAATATGGTTCAGAATGCCACAAGCCAATGGTTTCACACATACTGTAGTTGATCATGGTTCCTATCTAACTTCGACTAAAAGTTTACATATTACGATGGGTCGTGACACGCGGTACTAGTACACATACTACTACATAGTAGATTTTCTCTCTCCTTCGCCCGCCTCTCACCATCCATCCACTATCCTCTCCATTTGTCCTTCCTTCCCATGTAAGCTTTCACGCAATGGTTATACTTCTAGTCTGAGATGCAGCGGTGCAGAAAAAAATGATACCCACACCATACCACCATCAATCAAGTTCGGTGGCGCAACTTTGTGAAGAGTATACGTATACTAGTAGTACTATAGCTAGATAAGTATGTACTACTATAAACACTTAATTTTTAACGGAGGAAGTAAGAGACACCGAGTAATTCAGCACGATCTGCATAATTCTCTTCATTTTTGGATAAAGCGGGGCGCCTTTTGAATTCTCTAGACCGAGAAAAATCAAGAATCGACAAGTTTGGTATAATCCTTTTTTTGTTGACGGGACGAGTCTAGTACAATCTATTTATGATATGTTGGGATAGTTTTTAGGGTATTAACACAAGCACGACTATAAATAGACATTATAAATTGCAACAATACGCACCCCTACTTTCACCCAAAACACCCAACCCACCGTTGCTTAGAACTCGATCTCTCTCTATTTCCTTCCAAAATGTCGTATGACAACTCTCTCCAGAACACGTCGATTGACCTGACAAATGGGAAAGGCCCCGAAACTCCACCTGGAATCCCAGACTCAGTCAACAGGCCATGGTTGCGGCCGCTGTCTGATTCCTTTGATGAAGAAGATAGCCACTGGTAGCGCTTTTTCGAATGAACACCACCACCAACACCGAGCGACTCTGATAAGATGGAAGATGAGACTAAGGAAGAGGAGGAGTCTGAGGTCGACCTTGAGGAGGAGGCCGAAGATGACGATAGGGAGGAGGCCGAGGACGATGAAGGGGAGGAGGCCGAGGATGATGATGAGGAGGAGGCCGAGGACGACGAGGAGGAGGTCTCTTCCCGCCCCCACCGAAGAAGCGTGCCTGGGTGCAAAATTAAATGGCGTCCAGAGAAGTGGCGGGCAGTGTACTATATCTCGTTCTATGAAGCATCTTGTCTTTGGTAAATAATGTTGTCAATGAGAGTTCCGAACTTTTAGGAAAATGCTTTTCAATTTCCAAGTAATAGGATTTGTTTTTAGTAATCAAGTATATCCAGATAATTTAGCTTAGAGTGCACTCACTGTATTCTAGCAAAATATAGATAATTTCAACCGCATGTTAGTACTATATGAAAATACTTATTTTAATGTGTGTCATGATACATGGTTTTTTTTGTGGGAGGGGTGGGGTGGTAATGATACATAGTTGAAACTTAAATGGTGTCCTCTTATATTTGTGCTTCTTTGGACAAAAGCTACAAATATGGATTTGGACAACTTTCAAAAAACTTACAACACAATATGGTGATAACTATGTATGAACATTGTTCACATTTTAAGCTAAGTTACCAATGTCAAGGTCATATCTGCATCACTCATCCCGTTTATTAGGATAAATTAAAGAAAAGTAAAGAAAACAATAAAAAATGTTAAGCACTTATGTATGGTGTCCTCTTCCATAAATGATAAACATGAATTTTGACAAGGTTTAAAATCACTTCTTCACAATATGACCAGCGATGTGTTAACATACTCCCTCCGTCTCAAAATAGATGTCTCAAAATTATTTAAATTTGGATGTATCTAGCCACTATCTAGTCTACATACATCTAAATTTTAAAAAAATTGCGACATCTATTTTGAGATGGAGGGAGTACTTGGGTTTCAAGTTAAATAATGACAAAGGTCGTGTCCATTTTGGGTAGACGGGGTGCCCGGTGTCATGCGCAACGAGGAGCTCATCAAGCTATTGGCCGGTGTTACCATCGCGCACAGCGGCGTGTTGCCCAACATCCACGAGTCCCTTCTTGGTGATGGTACCGTGGAGGACGCAGTGAAGTTGCCCGTGGAGGATGCTACCAAGTCGCTTGAGAAGACTGCGGAGTCCCCCTAGAAGTCATTAAGTTGTACTACTACTACTCTGTATGTGTTTGGGTTTGCTCTCTTTGCAGTTTGGTTAATCATCAGTGTCAATGGAATATTCAGATCTGTGATGCTAAGAAAAAGCTTGTGAGGGTTCTAAAAAATGCTGTTTTCCTAATCTTATCCTATACTCCATTTATTTAATACTCCCTCTGTTTAGAAATATAAGACGTTTTAGCTTTGTGAAATGAATGTATCTAGACGCCTTTTAGTGGATAGGTTCACTCTGAACCTTTACGAACCCATACACTAAAAGATGTCTAGATACATTCGATTCACCAAGCTAAAATGTCTTATATTTCTAAACGAAGGGAGTATTACTCAACATATTAGGTTTAGTCAAAGTCAACCGTTACAAAGTTTGACCAACTATATACAATATTAAATAGTATACTCATTGAAAAAATCAATATATAGTAAACAATGTCGTCGGTGTGAGTTTTAAACTATTAGGAAAGAACATTCAATTCTCAATTTTTCGAGAGATGACAAGCGAGGTTTTTATTTTTCGTCAAGAAAGTCCGAAGAATATGGATCTGAATGCCACGATCCAGGTTTTCAGACATATATATATATATATATATATAGTGGACCGACATGTTGTACTGACGATACCCATGTTTTATGTGCTTTCAAACTTCCTATCTAACTCTGCCAACTTGAATGACTTTATCCTGATTTATCGAAATTATATTAGGTTGAATTTGAACTATAAGTAAATTGTAGGTTGCTTTGAAAATTTCATGAAAAAGCTTTTGGAGATACCCTTCGGGGGAGGGATGAATTAATATATCAGAAACCACTATGAGCTTTGATGATAGGTTCAACTTCTTTCCAAGATTTTGCATCTTGACAATTTAACAAAATTAAGTCAGAATTGAGCTACATGTAAGCGCGATAGATTGCTCTTGAATTAAATGTCTTTTTGGAGGTAGATGGGTGCATCTTCTTGTAGTAAACAATGTCGTTGGTGTGAGTTTCCAAATATCAGGAAAGACCATTCTCAATTTTTTCTGAGTGATGTCAAGATTATTCTCTCTCGTAAAGGAAGTTCAAAGAATATCGATCTAAATGCCAGAAGCCAAGTTTTCACACATATATATATATATATAGTGGACCAACATATTGTACTTATGATTTCCTGTGTTTTATGAATTCTCAAACTCACTACCTAACTTCGCCCACTTGAATGCCCTTATGTCGATTTATCAAAATTAGGTCAAATTTGAATTACTACAAGCAAATTGTAGGTTACTGTGAAAGTTTTACAAAAAAGCTTTTGACTGTACCCATCGGGGGGTCACAATTAATATATGAGAAACCATCCATCGAGATTTTTGACAACAAATTCAACTTCTTGCTTAGATTTTGCATCTTGCCAATTTAACAAAACTAGGCCAAACTTTAGCTACAAGTAAGTGCAATAGATTCCTTTTGATTTAAAAGTATTTTCGGAGGTAGATATAGGTGCATCTTCTTGTAGTAGACAATGTCGCCAGTGTGAGTTTCCAACTATCTTAGGAAAGAACATTCTTAATTTTTCGAGTGATGACTAGATTGTTCTTTCCCCTAAAGAAAGTCCAAAGACTATGGATATGAATGCCACAAGCCAAGTTTTCACACATATATAGTGGACCAACACGATGCACTTACGATTTCCCATGTTTTATCAGTTCTCAAATTTCATAGCTAACTTCACCCACTTGAATGATTTTATGTCGATTTATCGAGATTAGGTAAAATTTGGACTACTACAGGTAAATTGTAGGTTGCTTTGAAAGTTTTACGAAAAAGCTCTTGGAGGAACCCATTGGGGGGAACGGTCAATTAATATATATCAGAAACGAGAGTTTTGATGACAGGTTCATCTTCTTGCTAAGATTTTGCATCCTAACTATTTAATGAAATTAGGTCAAACTTTCCTCACTGTTTCATGAAATTAGGTCAAACTTTGCTAACCAATTAACTTTGAACATCGACCATTGGATCAGGACTAGCAAATCGAAACATTACTAACCGTTGGATATTCTTTTCCATTCTTAGCATCTAGAAAGATTCTACTAATAGTCTTTAAAAAAAGTTGACTTTTGACTAATCCTTAGGCGCCATATATTTTGGTGGAGGGAGTACTATTCAACACGAATCCAGTTACTCTCAACCATTGCATCTAATAGCCCAACAGTCATGATTAGTGCTATGGATCCAATTCAAAACTGCTCCACTATAGTAGTAAGTAGAGAGAATACAGTCTACTTGCTATGAATTTTTGGGGGTGGTGACATGATGGTTCTAGAACATGCATGGTGGAGTTTGCTCTAGGTACTATTCAACACAAATCCAGCTTCTCTGAACCATTGGATCCAATAGCCCAATGGTCAGGATTGGTGCTATGGATCCAATTCAAAACTGCTCCACTATAGTAGTAGAGATAGAGATATCTTCTCTTATCTTATCTTACCACTATATAGTGTACGAATAACTTTGAATATTGACCGTTGGATCAAGACTCGTGAATCCCAACATTTCCAGCCATTGGATCTTCTTTTCCATTCTAGCATTTAGAAGATTCTATTGATAGTCTTCAGCATAATGAATGCTATGCACAAACCTCAAAACACAATTCTCCATCATACTAGAATCTTCTCCCTCGTAGCTAATAATCGTTGACTTCTACATGATCTTATCTTATCTTATCTTATCTTATCTTATCTTATCTTACCACTATATAGTGTACGGATAACTTTGAATGTATACTTTTGGATCAAGACTCGTGAATCCCGGCATTTCTAACCGTTGGATCTTCTTTTCCATTCTAGCATCTAGAAGATTCTATTGATAGTCTTGAACACAATGAATGCACTATGCATAAACCTCTCAAAACACACTTCTCCATCATACTAGAATATCCTCCCTCGTTTCTCTAGACCATGTTAACAAAAATTTCAAGTGTTAGGTAGCTAATAACATTTGACTTATACACATGGATACAAAGTACAAGGACCAAATATACACCCATACTTTATAGATGTTGATCAAATTTATAATTTTTTGTGCTTTACAATTATAATTTTATGTAGTGATGATATGTCATATGTTTACTATCTGAGCCTTATTAAGGTGTGCTTTTTTACACAATGCAGGGGTAGTATATTTCTTTGCTTAGACATATGGTCACCTCTGTCCATGCGCTGTACATGTTGAGAGAATAAAATGTTGGCAGGGGAAGAGGGTAGCAGCAAAGAGAAGTTGAAGGCGGTTCCATGTCAGAGCAAAGTTATGATGGGTTTCTGACACGAGGTACTCCTGCGGACTTATAGTGTACAGTCTACTAGTAGTAAATTTCAGGACCTATGCACGCAAAACAAATCGTGTGTTTTCTCTCTCCTTCCCTATGCTCCATATCTCCTCCTTTTCCCCTCGTGCACTGGTCCGGCTGATCTCTCTCCCCTCGTCCACAGCGTGGCGCTGCGCACGTGTGCCTTGGTATGGCGGCACTGTGTCTCTGGCATGTTCGGCAGCCGCTCATTGGTGTGGAGTACGGACGAGGAGTACATAGGAAGGAAACCACTTTGGTACTTGGCGGCACAAAAATTCGAAGTTTTCCGGTTTTCGAAATTTTCACTTACTTCCCAAACATCAGGAGGGAAGGTTATTCAAAAGATCGACCATTCGCAGTACTATACTTCTTATATTCTCTTTATTGTATCTTATCTCTTGCAATACAATACAATATAATAAACCACTTCATAGTGTAAGGATTAACTTTGAACATTGACCGTTGGATCAAGGCTAGCAAATCCAAACAGTGCCAATCTCTTGATCTTCTCTTCCATTCTTAGCATCTAGAAAGATTCTACTTTAGCACGATGAACACTAGTATGTGCAAACCTAAAAACACAAACTCCATTGCTTAGTTTTCAGGGTCCCTGTGCTAATAAATGCATGGACTTGTATGCAATTTTCATTTTTATGAGGTCCTTGATGTAACTTGTACTTCCACCGACCATGTTAACTCTCAATCACCTCTCTCCTACGAGACCTACCATTTGATAGGCCATTCATAGTACTTATTATCTTCTCTTTATCGTGTCTTATCTCTTACAACACAATAAACCACTGCATAGTGTACAGATTAACTTTGAACATTGACCGTTGGATCAAGACTAGCAAATCAAAACAATGCCAACCTCTTGATCTTCTTTTCCATTCTTAGCATCTAGAAAGATTATACTTTAGCACGATGAACGCTACTATGCACTAACCTAAAAACCAAACTCCATTGCTCAGTTTTCAGGGTCCCTGTGCTAATAAATGCATGGACTTGGGTGTAATTTTCATTTTTATGAGGTCCTTGATGTAACTTGTACTTCTACCGACCATGTTAACTCTCAAGCACCTATCTCCTACGAGACCTACCATTTGATAGCCATTCGCAGTACTTCTTATCTTCTCTTTATCGTGTCTTATCTCTTACAATACAATAAACCACTGCATAGTGTACAGATTAACTTTGAACATTGACCATTGGATCAAGACTAGCAAATCCAAACATTGTCAACCTCTTGATCTTCTTTTCCATTCTAAGCATCTAGAAAGATTCTATTTTAGCACGATGAACGCTACTACACGTAAACCTAAAAACACAAACTCCATTGCTCAGTTTTCAGGGTCCTTGTGCTAATAAATTCTTGAACTTGGATGCAATTTTCATTTTTATGAGGTCCTTGATGTAACTTGTACTTCCACTGACCGTGTTAACTCTCAAGCACCTCTCTCATACGAGACCTACCATTTGGTAGGCCATTCGTAGTACTTCTTATCTTCTCTTTATCGTGTCTTATCTCTTACAATACAATAAATCACTACATAGTGTATGGATTAACTTTGAACATTGACCATTGGATCAAGTCTAGAAAATCCAAAAATTGCCAAACGCTAGATCTTCTTTTCCATTCTTAGCATCTCAAAAGATTCTACTCCCTCCGACCCAAATTAGTTGACTTAGATTTGTCTACATTCGAATGTATCTAGACATGTTTTAGTGTTAGATACATAAGAATATAGATAAAACTAAGTCAACTAATTTGGGTCGGAGGCATTACTTTAGCACGATGAACGCTGGTATGTGCAAACCTCAAAACACAAACTCCATTGCTCAGTTTTCAGGGTCCTCGTTCCTTTAAATGCATGGAGTTGGACGCAATTTTCATTTTTATGAGGTCCTTAATGTAACTTGTACTTCCACCGACCGTGTTAACTCTCAAGCACCTCTCTCCTATGAGACCTACCATTTGATAGGCCTTTCGCAGTACTTCTTATCTTCTCTTTATCGTGTCTTATCTCTTACAATACAATAAACCACTTCATAGTGTATGAATTAACTTTGAACATTGACCGTTGGATCAAGAGTATCAAATCCAAACATTGCCAACCGCTAGATCTTCTTTTCCATTCTTAGCATCTAGAAAGATTCTGCTGATAGTTTTTAGCACGATGAATGCTAGTATATGCGCAAACCTCAAAACACACACTTCATTGCTCTCAGTTTCAGGGTCTTTGTGCTAATAAATACATATACTTGGATGCAATAATTATCATTTTCATGTGGTCCTTGATGTAACTTGTACTTCCATCGACCGTGTTAACTGTCAAGCACCTCGCTCCTACGAGACCTAACATTAGATCAGCCATTCGTAATACTTCTTATCTTATCTTTATCTTCTCTTATCTCTTACAATATCATACCATCACTATAGAGTGTACAAACCATTGACCGTTTTATCAAGACTGGCAAATCCAAACATTGCTAACAACCATTGAATTAAAAGATTCTACAGAAAGTCTTTAGCAGGATGAACGCTAGTATGCGCAAACCTCAAAACACACACTTCATTGCTCAGTTTTAGGGTCCTTGTGCTAAATGCATTTTTTACGAGGTCCTTGATGTAACCTGTAATTCCACCGACCGTCTTAACTCTCGAGAACCTTGCTCCTACGAGACCTAAAGTTAGATCGGCCATTCGCAGTACATCTTATCTTATCTTTATCTTGTTTCTTATCACTCACAATACCATATATACCACTGCATGGTGTACGGAATAATGAATGTTTGATCAAGCCAGGCAAATCCAAACATTTCTAACCATTGGATCTTCTTTTCCATTCTTAGCATCTAGAAAGATTCTACTTTAGCATGATGAATGCTAGTATGCGCAAACCTGAAAACACACACTTGATTGCTAAGTTTCAGGGTCCTTGTGCTAAATGCATGCTGCAGTTGAATCCCAGCATGCTGCTAGGGTTCCTGTACATGGTTGGAGACATGCTGGAGTGGCATCATTGCATGTGTTCTTTTTCCAAAACCACAATGATGCACACTAATACACACACATCCAAGTGGGTGGGGTCATGCATCATCTTTTAAACTAGTGATACAATGCATGTTGTAGTTGAATCCCATCATGTTGCTAGGGTTCCTGGACATGGTTGGACACATGCTGGAGTGGCATCATTGCATGTGTTCTTTTCCAAAACCATAATGATGCACACTGATACACACACACATCTAATGATTCTATTGGATCCATGTGGTTTATGAAAATAACAGACATGCAATGACATATAATGGATCCATGTGGTTTAGGAAAAGAACACTCATGCAATGACATCCAGTGGATCCATGTGGTTTATGAAAAGAACACACATGCAATGACTCTAGTGGATCCATGTGGTTTAGGAAAAGAACACACATGCAATGCCATTTCGTGGATCCACGTGGTTTATGAAAAGAACACACATGCAATGACATCTAGTGGATCCATGTGGTTTATGAAAAGAACACACATGCAATGACATCTAGTGGATCCATGTGGTTTATGAAAAGGACACACATGCAATGACATCTAGTGGATCCATGTGGAACACATATGCAATGAAATCAGTGGATCCATGATGTTTATGAAAAAGACACACATGCAATGGCATCTAGTCGATCCACGTGGTTTATGAAAATAACACACACGAAATGACATTTAGTTGAATCCAAGCATGCTGCTAGGGTTCCTAGACATGTTTAGACACATGCTAGAGTGGCATCATTGCATGTGTTCTTTTCAAAAACCACAATGATGCACACTGATACACACACACTAACATTAAAGTCGGTGTGATGATGCAACATCCTTCAAACTGGTGATATAATGCATGCTACAATTGAATCCCAGCATGCTGCTAGGGTTCCAGGACATGGCTGGACACCTCATGCTGGAGTGGCATCATTGCATGTGTTCTTTTCCAAAACCAAAATGATGCACACTGATACACACACACACATCCAAGTGGGTGTGGTGATGCAGCATCTTTCACACGGGTGATAGAATACATGTTGCTGTTGAATCCCAGCAAGCTGCTAGGGTTCCTGGACATGTTTGGACACCACATGCTGGAGCGGCATCATGGCATGTGATCTTTTCCAAAACCACAATGATGCACACTGATACATACACACACATCCAAGTGGGTGTGTTGATGTAGCATCTTTCAAACTGGTGATAGAATGCATGTTGCAGTTGAATCCCAGCATGCTGCTAGGGTTCCTAGACATGGTTGGACACATGCTAGAGTGGCATAATTGCATGTGTTCTTTTTCCAAAACCACAATGATGCACACTGATACACACACATCCAAGTGGGTGTGGTGATGCAACATCTTTCAAACTGGTGATACAGTACATGTTGCAGTTGAATCCCAGCATGCCGCTAGGGTTCCTGAACATGGTTGGACACATGCTGGAGTGGCATCATTGCATGTGTTCTTTTCCAAAACCACAATGATGCACATTGATACACACACACATCCAAGTGAGTGTGGTGATGCAGTATCTTTCAAACTGGTGGCAAAATGCATGTTGTAGTTGAATCCCAGTATGCTGCTAGGGTTCCTGGATATGGTTGGACATATGCTAGAGTGGCATCATTGCATGTGTCACTACAAGAAAAGTTGGCTTTTACAACGGGAAATTTTCATGGTTGAAGGCCCTTTTTTCGTGGCTAAAGTGTCTTCTACGACGGATGCCCATAGTGGTAAAAGCCTTGTCACAGAAGAATCTACCATGGTTTTTTTCTACCCATGGCGGATCGCACCCTTCAGCCACGAAAACTTGTTCCGTCGTAGATCTGTTCGCCAGCCACGTTGACTACTGACATCATGCAAATTGCCACATGGCTAACATAGTTTATGCCCGGTTACCGCAGTTAATGGCCAAAAAAACCGTTGTAGAAGCCAGGCCCAACCAAGGCCTGCTAATAATTAAGTGGGCTGGCCCATTAGGAGAACCCAATAAGATTATGGCCCATTACTGTTTCATCCGGCACTATTTGAAATGGGCCCAAAAGATGTGGCTAGCAGCAGCCCGCGAATGTCAGGCCCGTTGCTGTTTCGGCCTACAGAATCCCACATTGTTCGAATACTGTGTGGCCCGTTAACAGCCTACGTCAAGTAGGCCCGGTACTGTTAAGCCCCACAGTCAGCCCGTCACTATTCTCACAGCTCGTCCTAGGCCGCCTATGAACGTCCCACTTTTGAGAAGGTCCGATACTGTTCTGCCTTTTTACTATTCTGGCTTGTTACTGTTCTGGCCATCTACTGTTCATGTCCGTTACTGTTGTGGCCCTTTACTGTTCTGTCCCGTTACTATGCTAGTTGCTGCTATTCTAGCCTGTTACTGTTTTGGCCTGTTACTTTTCTGGTTTGTTACTGTTCGGGCCCATTACCGTGTTGGGTTACCGCTGTTCTAGCCTACTACTGTTTTGGCCTGTTTCTATTTTGGCCTATTACTGTTTTAGCCTGGTACTATTTTAGCCTATTACTGTTTTGGCCTGTTACTGTTTTAGCCTATTACTGTTTTGGCCTGTTACTGTTCTATCCAGTTACCGTTACTGTTTTGGTCTTTCTAAAGCCCATGCAAATATCATAAAAATAGTATAATTAGCAAGCATCTTTTACTGTTCATGGAAGGCGCAATACAAGAAGTACAAATAAAAAAACCCTATACAGTTAACTGATCGACCTGGCTGGCGTAGTTATGGTACCGCCATGCGTGGACGGCGTCAACTAAATGCATACATGGCCTATGCGAGTTATCTAGATATTACATCAGCTGCAGGCTTCTTAAAAATATTACATAATATGAACAAAAGGGAAAGAAAATTCAGCATTTCAGTGGCCAATCAAGTTGATAGCAGAGTCCTCAATTTGCTTTTTCAATCCATCAACTGCATCTCCCTTTGAGTGTGACAGCTACATTGGAAAACCACCTTGAGACATGATCTTGTAGTCCCCTCTTTGGTGGCGATAGCAATAATTGCAGTCTGAAACTAACTAATAACAAGTTAACACAACAAAGAAGACAAACTACTCATAGCTAAGAATGAACCAGATAGGAATTATAACTGCATAATACGAACTTGTAGAGAAGGAATGCAAACCATGAATAAACTACACAGTAGAGGATAGTTATGTCGTTGCCTAGGACGAATCAGAACTAGATACGAGATATAATGGTGTGGCTTGTGAACCTGTAGAACAGGACAAACAAGCATTAGACAAGATTGCCAACAATGAAATGGGCAATCAAACAAAGTGTTTCTTAGAATTTTAGTATAAACTAGCCAGGTCATTCCGGAAAATATATATGGAGGTAGTGGTATCTCCTAGAATGCAAGAGACGTTGGGTGACTCGGAATTTGCGGTGAGCTACACAATGGCATGCAGTTACTGTCATAGCTAAGAATGAACCACATAGAAATTATAACCGCATCACACCAGAACTTGTCGAGCAGGAATGGAAAACACGAATGAACTATACAGTAAAGAATAATTATGTTGTTGATTAGGAGAAACTAGCACCAGATACAGAAAATATATAATGGCATCGCTAGTGGACCTATAGGCTATGCAAACCAGCATGTTCAGTGTTGCCTTTTTTAGCTCTACACAAAGAAAACGAAAATAGTCAGTGTTGCAGCTTTTGAAGAACCGGATGGCAACAACAAAATTATAATCGAAATAGTATGAAGAGTTTGAACGGGTACCATAGGATAGCAGAACGATGCCAGAGAGGAAATATTAGCAAGAACTTAGCTCAGGAATAACTAGATAGAGTCAGTAACTGTGGAGTAGGAATCCACACTAATATTTTCCACTAACATTACATTTTGCAAGAACTACACAATAGAAGGCATTTACTGGTGTACGGAGCAGCTAAGATAAGAACATGTGCATGACAAAATAACAGACATGTGCATGACTTGAAATTTGTAGAGCAGCGAATGCAAACCAACATGTCTAATGACCTTGTATGTAATAGCACGAAGAATAGGTGTGCCCAGTGACTTGTATGTACTAGCATGATTACAAAAATGCAGTTCACTGCGACAGTCTTGAACCTGCTATACCGCTGACAAAACAAAAACAAGTTGGAGATCTGGTTACCTTGGTCGGAGAGGCGTCTAACTATCGTCGGTAGCGTGCGAGTGATGTCCAGGTCACCGAGGGTGCTACGGTTGCGGTGGATGTTGGCGTCAGGGAAGCAGATCTTAGGCGGTTGATGCTGGTGCATTCAACAGCGATGACCATGTAGCTGGTCTGGAGTAGTGGACATGGAACTTGTTTAACTAAGTATCGTCTAGTGGACAATGGTGAAGCAGCTCCGGTACAGTTGGCTAGCTTTTGGCGGTGAGGAAGCAGAGCATGGGCGGTCGACAGCGCCATAGGCGTGGCCAGCAAGACCACATCTCTAGTGGAGTGGTAGAGAGACCCGGTGAACTAGATCCGATGGGGTGGGTGTTGATGAAGCGGCTCCGGCAGCCGTGGAATTGCCACTGGTCGGTGCGCGCGGTGGTCGTGTAGGTGAGGGCATGGAAGAGAAGCCTAGGATTTTGGGAGGGCCACCTGGAAAAACTGTACGAATCGGGACTATGGAGGTGAACAGAAAAATAATTTCGATCGTGCCCCCAAGCTACCGACTTTAGCGTGCCCATAGGGCGTCGAAACAATGGGTAGAAAAGGAATTTTAACATCAAAAGTTTTGAAACGGAGGGGCATGAAATGCTTCAAAGTCGGTCTTTGGTTTTCCTGCTCGATTGAGATTTTGAATTTGGCTAATAATAGAAAAATGTTAATCCCCCGGTGGGAGATTTTGCCTCAAATTTTTTGAAACGGTGGGGCAGGAAATGCTTCAAGGTCGGTGTGTGATTTTTTCAGACGATTGAGATTTGAATTTGGCTACAGGACAAATAATAATAATAGAAAAATGGTACTCCATGGTGGGAGATTTTGCCTCAAAGTTTTTGAAACGGTGGGGCGGGAAATGCTTGAAGGTCGGTCTGTGATTTTGCCGCTCAACAGAGATTTTGAATTTGGCTAATGGACAAATAATAATAATAGAAAAATGATTCTCCACGGTGGGAGATTTTGCCTCAAGGTTTTTGAAACGGCAGGGCGGGAAATGCTTCAAGGTCGGTGTGTGAATTTGCCGCCCGATTGAGATTTCGAATTTGGCTAGCGGACAAATAATAATACTATAATAGAAAAATGGTACTCCACGATGGGATATTTTGCCTCAAAGTTTTTGAAATGGTGGGGCAGGAAATTCTCAAGGTCGGTGTGTGATTTTGCCGCTCGGTCAGGAATTGAAGGCCGAGAGTCACGTCAACTGACCATCCATTACGTAATTGCCCAGAACATTGGTAAATTTTGCCGCTCAACTGAGATTTTGAATTTGGATAGAGTACAAGTAATAATTTGAAAAAATTCTACTCCCTATGTTTAGGAATAAAAAAAATATTCCCAAAGAAAAAATAATGTTGACTCCATCTGCGAAATTGTTTGGGCTGTAGGTTTTTACCCTTGATTAAGATTTTGAATTTGGCTATAGTCCTAGTAACAAAAATAACGAGCGAACCCCACTACCCAACTCAGCAATTTCACAATCCCCATTGGTCATCAATACAATAGGTCAAACAGAATTTCATAGTATATGAAAGATTAAACATGGGGCCCAAATATTTTTTCTAGGCAGGAGCTTTTGCCTCTCGATTCAGAATTTGAATTTGGTGACAGTCCAAGTAATAACTGCTAGTAGACCGTACTTCCCTCTGTTCATGAATCCAAGGCCTCGTCACATCAACTGATCATCCAGGATCTTGCTCAAAGTAGCCTTTTTCTGGACGAAGGGGTTAGGGTTAGGTTCGGTGCGGCTTTGGCCATCAGAGGAGTAAATTTACTCCTCCATTGCTGTTTTGGGGATGGGTTAGAGATGATCTAACGCATCAGGTTAAGATGTTTATTTGGGCCAGGTGCAAAAAATTAAGCCACAAACCGTGCTACCGACAAAAAAGGTCCCGCTTCTATGTTCTGTGCAACAAACGCCACAAAGACTGGTGTTAGATGCAATTTTCTCCATCCACACATATACACAACAATCCAACCTTGCAGTATATAAAGCACCAATATTAAGCAGTCTAGCAATCCAGAGATCACGCATTCAGGAATCATACTACTTCCATATTGGTGCATTATGTTCCCCAATAGTACCTCCATTGATACTATAAGGATCTTTAGCAAGCTAAAACAACTTTGCTAAAAAGGGATATATTTTGAAACATAGGAAGTACATTATAAGGTACCATACAAATTATAGACATGTCGCAACAAGGAAACAACCCAAGTTCATAACAAGTGCACACTAGTGCACTAACAAATACTTTCAGCTTCAGGTTCCATTTCACGACAAAGGGACTGACCTCAGATGTTAGTGCTCAACCACAAATACTGAGCATCTTCATGACTTTCTCCTTATTTTCTATGGAGTGCTCTAGTTGAATTAAAATTTCTTCTAACTTTGCAATCAAACGTTCATTGTATACACTTAGGGTAGATGATACCGATTGTTTAGCTTGGAGTTGTTCCTCTAGAACTTAAATATGCAAAGAAATGTCCTTGGAGTTGGACTTGAACTTGAACTTGGACTTTGATGAGCTCGCTGGGAACCCAACATGACATATCAACATATTCTTGGCTATAGCACCGCGTTGTAGTACATTGGAAAATAAATCCAGACATTCTTTTGGAGTTTTTACGGAACAATATTTCCTAGGATTTGCCAGCTCCTCTTTCAATTCAGCCTAGAAAGTTTTCAGTTCATAGACATGTGTAAGAGAAGTGAAGTTACTATAAAGAAACACCCAGACAAGTTTAACCTGTGCATGAACTGCTATAATTGGCAGTGCTGATAACGTATGTTATACACTTCAGTAAAAGATCATTTTGTCGTGTATCTTTTTTTGATGTCATTTACTAACAGGACTAAAAATGTGGCTTCCTGTGTAAACACTGTGAGGTGCATGATATTCCAACTGTTTGTACAATTCATAACTGAAACTGACTTTAGTTGCAAATTATGAAGGAAAATGAAAACAAAACAAAGAAGCAGTCCATGCAATGTTGCATATCAAACTTATACGGCCAAATTACTACAAGTGCAACATCACAAAATGCAGAGAAGACTTACAACAACTTTCTTTATAATGACACCATATCTATTCATCTGGCATCCCTGAAATTTCTCTAGTAGAGTCAACTATTTTTTTGGATCCCCATTAGACTTCATCTTCATTTGGACGGGCGAAAATAAATTGCATCACATGGTGGAAACGGAGGTTGATAGATAAGATGCATACAGATTCCACAACATCAATTACATACTTATTTAAAATATACAGTTCAGAACAACAGGTCCTTACAAATTGGTAGAGGTGCCCAATTATGCTGTGGGATCCTGTACGACTTAGTACTCGTACTTTATTACGGCTGGAACAGTTCCTTTGAGCGATGGCCTACAAAATGAGACTTGTAAAACACATGCATAAATACAAATTGACAATGCAATCTAGTCTCAGTCTTCTCAAAGAATACCTCATTCTTTTGATCAAGCCAGTGGTGGAGAAGATCATCCCAATGATCGTCAGTCATGTGATCCACATGAGACGTTCTTGTAACATCCTTAAAGCACTTGCCAGAGAAGTGTTGCTTCTTTAGCCTATGGCGCTGCTGGAGCAAACATGCGGAGAATATGCTTTTGAGAACAACTTTTACTTCCTCTCTATTCTCATCGAACATGAAAAATATCTGTAGACAACATTGAGGAGTATATATAAAAAACGGCAAGCTAAGAAGACAAGGGATAGAGCAATGGAGTATGTCCAAGAGACATAGGACTTACATGTAACTTCTTCAGTAAGCCTTCAAAATGCTCGGGGGTATTTCGGTGGTGTTTCCATGAGGGAAAGATGGGAATATCATTTCTCATGAAAATGCCTTTGATCGATGCAATATAAGCAGATTCATGTGGATCTAGTGGCCTTCTGAATCCTGCTATAGATGTGATTGGAAGTCTTGATTTAGTTATTTCAAGCATCTGCTCAAGATTTTTTCCCATTGTTGGCCCCCTTGTTAATCTTCGTTGGAGTGCAACTAAAAAACTTTACATCAAAATATCAATGTATACATATTACATATAAAAGGGCATGCAACTACTAGTCTCTGAACACATAACAAATTTGGTGTCAAGCTCATTTGCAAGGGAGTATATGTCTCTGTCGGTACTAAAGGTCATTGGGAGATCATTACCAATTCATTGCTGAGAACCTGCTGTTGAAACTGGTTCTGCTGCCAATTCTTCCTGGGTAACGGGATGGGCTACTAGCGGCTATGGGATGTGTATCTTTATATTTGCACCTGCCAGGGCAACTGGACCAACTGGTGCAGGATTAGAACGAAACTTTTTTTGCTGATGTTTTGCATTATTGTCTTTTTTGTCCTGGTTGTCATTTTCAACTAGATTAAGTAGAGTCTGAGACCTTGTTCTGACTCCGTTTCCTGCATTGGAAGCAAATAGGTTTTTAGATTTATCATGGAATCGTGTGAAAAAAGAGGAAATTATTAGGAGTTCTTGCAGAGGTTGACGGCTCGAAAAGCAATGATTCCCATCACAACTCTAGTACAGTAACTTACTTCCGCTATGAGTACTCTAACCATATGTCACCCTGAGTGAGAAGAAAACACATGAAGTTCCAATACAATCGACTAACCTACATGCTTGACTATAATACTGATAACATAACTAGCTAGGCCCACCTGGTTATACTCTAAACAAAGAGCCATGTCATACCAATTCGGCTTAGGACGCCAGCTAGAGTTAACGTATACTAGTTGTGCTATCTATAAACCTGTATGCCCCAACTAGAATAATTTTAGGAGATATTCCACAGATGTTAGAGGAGCTTCATAACGATGGTAATGAAGGTTCTAGTTAACTTTAGTAAAGATCGAGTATATCAGCAAGATGCAGTACACTACAACAAATGACGAAGTACTTTTGATAGTAATATGGTGCATAACGAAAGGAAGCATAAAGTGTACAACAACCTTTGTATGGGGAGGAGATGAGTTTACGCTTCGTGTTGGTGTGGTCGAACGGGGGGGGGGGAGGGGAATTGTTTGCCCATCTCTCCGGTGCCGGAGACCATGGAGTCCGTGAAACAGATGGGACTTTGCAGCGACCATACCGTACTTGTCGGTGACGCTGTGCATGCTCCGGCGTGGTGGTCGTCAGCATGGGGAAGCCGCTCCGTCCTGCTTAACAAGGGAGTGGTGCCTTAGGTCACAACGGTACCTGGTGAGGAGGTAGTGGTGGTGGGGAGGGCCGGCGGTGCGAGGCCGTATTCCTAGGACATGCTCCGGCTCTGAGGTCGAGTGAGAGATGTGGGATACGTCGTGTTTTATATGTATCACAAGGGCGCCGGTGGTAGGTTCGAAACTTTTGAGTTGCCTCGCCCTAGGTATTTCAAAGAAAAACCCACCAATGTCATTCAAATTTTGGTGATCTCACTTTAGAACGAACCCGCCTAAAAAATTGGCAATCTCTACTCTATGATTATTACTACACTAGCCAGGAGCCGAGCTAGAGGAAGTGCATCGAATGCGATGGGAGGTATGAACGCACCAACAGTCTTTCCCAAGTGCATACTCCGTGTAGTCCCTACTGCGAAAATCTATGTGTAGTCACGAGCAGGGCCTCTGCTTCAAGCACTCCTACTCTAGGGTCCGTTTGATTCAAAGGATCTGCCTTGGAATTTTGTAGTATTAAATCCTATAGGAAAATTTCCTACGATGGCTATTTGATTTGTAGGATTGGTTCCCATAGTACTAGTTTTCATCGGAAATCAAACATCCACCCAAACCTCCTTTTTAGATTGGGCATGTTTGATTCCTAGGAAAGGAAAATCGGTGGAGTAGGAAAAATGTAGGATTGCAATGTCATGCCCACTCCAATCCTATAGGAATTCATATGAACCAAAGTGCGTTTGATTCCACCATAGGAATCTGAAAAACAGGTATGGGTGCATGTTTGCTATCCTATGAAAACTAGTACAAAGGAATCCTTAGGAAAAAATCCTATGGGAATCACTCCTAAAAATCAAACAGAAGTCGTAGGAAAATTTCCTATAGTATTTAATCCTACAAAATACCTAGGGAAATCCTTTGAATCAAACGGACACCTATGGTGGAATCAAACACACTTTGGTTCATACGAATTCCTATAGGATTGGAGTGGGCATGACATTGCAATCCTACATTTTTTCTACTCCTACAATTTTCCTATCCTGCGAATCAAACATTGATATGTCCATTTTGCATCACTATTATATGTCTTAATTCACTATTATTCATTGATATATTTCGTATTGAGAGGTGATACTTATGTTATTTCATCTATTTTTGCATGGTTGATGACTTTTGGAGCGTGGACCGCTGCAGTCAGGATTCTGATGGAAAAGGTGCTGTTTGGAGGCAAAATTCGCAAAGATCAGAAAATCCAGGAAAATATACGGAAAATCCTATTTTTCCAGAAGACTAAGGATGCCAGAAGATGGAGTGGAGGTGGGCCACAGGGGGCCCACACCACCCCATGGCGCGAGCAGGCCTAGGCCGCGCCTGGAGGTGGTGTCCACCCTGGCCCACTCCAGCCTCTACCCTCTGGCGTATATCATCCTCCCGAAACCCTAAGACTAGGACAACAACCATAGAAAGATTTCGCCGCCTCTGGGAGTGGAAAACACCGAGAGAGAAAGATCTCTCCGGTAGACAAATTTCTATCAGGGGAATTCCTTCCCGGAGAGGGGAGATCGTCGCCATCAACACCACCATCAAGCTGGACTTCATCGGGATCACCATCATAATCATCACCACCATCATCACCATCAGCACCCTCATCACCATTTCCATATTGCTGTAACAATTGAGTTGAATCTTGCATAGTTCAAAGGGGAAACTTTCCCGGTGTTGATTACTCTTTGTAGTTGGTGCTATTGAGTGAACCATTGAATTATTTGTTATGTTCAGATTGTTATACATCATTATTTCATCTCTGATCATGATCCATATGATGTCTTGTGAGTAGTTCGTTTTGTTCTTAAGGACATGGGAGAAGTCTTGTTGTTAGTAGTGGAGTTGCGTTGAGAAAAGATTTGATAGTTTGATATTTATGTTGTGGTGTACTTATTCTAGTGGTGTCATGTGAACGTCGACTACATGACACTTCACCTATATGGGCCTAGGGGAATGCATTGTGTATTTGGCTACTAATCGTAGGGGTTGCCGGAGTGACAGAAACCTGAAACCCCGTTAGGAAACCATTGGACAAGGGACGTAAGGGTCTTAGAGTTTAAAGCTGTGGTTAGGTTTCTACCTTAATTACTTTCTTGTACCTACGGATGTTTGCAAGGGGTTTAATCACAAGTATGTATTAGTCTTGGATGGGGCGGTACATTAGCACAGGTTCACCCACACAGCACTTAGCAAGCTAAAGAAGATTAATCAACTATATGAAGCGAAAGCACTTGACAGTCTTCCCATGTGTCCTCGAGAACGTTTGGTCATCTTAAGTAATACAACCGGCTTGTCCTTTGCTGCATAAAGGATTGGGCCACTTGCTGCATTCTTCATTAATGTCTTTTATTTACTCATACTTTGTTTACTTGCTATATCAAAAACCCCTAAAAATCCATTTGCTAAGTATTTGCAGGGAATTCCTGATCCATACCACTAGCCAGCACCTTCTGCTCCTCGTTGGGTTCGACACTCTTACTTATCGAAAATACTACGATACACCCCCTATACGTGTGGGTCATCAAGACTATTTTCCGGCGCTGTTGCCGGGGAGTGAAGCGCTATTGGACACTAGAACTGGTAAAGGAAACTTCTACTGTGAGTATTGTTTACTTCTGTTAGTTGCTTTATTTTCGTTATGGATAATTCACTGAGTTTCTTATTTGATAATGCTACTACCACTGCTAAGGTAGTAGATAAGCCACCACCTGCTGAGAATGATGTTTTCAAAATACCTACAAGAATTATTGATCGTGTTATGGATAACTACTATGTTGGGGATGAAACTGTCCATCCCGGTGATCATTTACTCTTTATACACGAATTATGCGGGTTGTTCAAGTGTGCATGTATTACTACAGATCAAGTTAAGAAGAAGTTATTCTCATTATCACTGAAAGGAAGAGCCGAGGAATGGTATAAGCTGCTGAAGAATGGTCAAGCTCTGGAATGGGAGGAAATAGTGCCTCTCTTTTATTCAAAGTTTTATCCTCCTAGTGAGATTCATAAAGATCGGAATCAAATATACAACTTTTGGCCTCTTGATGGAGAGAGTACCGCTCAAGCTTGGGGGAGACTGAAGTTACTAATGCTCAAATGTCACATTCATGAGCTCCCCAACAATATTATTATCAATAACTTTTATGAAAGGCTCACTCTACATGATAAAGATTTATTGGATGCTTCTTGTGCTGCATCATTCACTCGCGTGGAAGAAGAAGCTAAATGGGATCTTCTGGACCGTATTCAAGACAATTCTGAAGCTTGGGAGAATGACAAAGGTAGAAAGTCAGGTATAATTTATGATTATGAATGCATTGAATCTTTTATGGGAACTGATGACTTTCAAAATATTAAAAATGCTTATGGTCTAGACTCTCAAGCTATTGCTTCTTATTTTAAGGCTTTTTCTTCCTATATTGAAGTGCCTAAAAAGAAGTGGAATAAGTATCATGAACCTTATAAAGATATTGCTAAGAGTGTTCCTGCAGGAAATACTGAAGTTTATACTGCTAATCATGTTTTACCTGAACCTTATATTGAGAAAATGCCTTTTCCAGTTAAGGTAAAGGAACATTCTATGATAGCTAGTATGGTTAATGAAAGTATGATTAAAGCTATTGAACCTGATAAACAAATGGTTGATGAACCTATAATAGCAAGTGTGAAAGACTTTGTCACTAAATATGAAAAAGAGGGACACACTATCCTTTGTAAGGATACCTCTAATATTGTTTCACATAGTAGTGTTATGAGAGCTAGTATTCCTGTGTTTTATGTTAGGATAAGTGATCATTGCTATGATGGACCTTGTGATAGCTATATTGTTAAGTTTATGCATGATACTGAAAGCTACTATGAGAGAGGGAAAAGTGTTCTTATGTATCTCAATAATATCAAGTTTCCTCATTTTATGCTGAAAGTTTTTATGTTGCACTTGTTTTGCCTTCTTATCCAAGAAGCCTCTGGTTTCAACAACTTGTTTGTTTACAAAATCCCCTTGCATAGGAAGTGGGTTAGACTTAAATGAGTGTGTGTTTTTTCTTCTTAATGCTCTCTTTCACTTCAATCCATATCCCTATGAGAGCTTCTTCAAAATTATCATGCCCATCTTAAAGGCTATAAAGAAAGAGCTTTATGGGAGACAACCCAATTTGTTTTTGCTTTCAGTTTGTTTTTGTTTATTTGAGTCTTGGAAGTTATTACTTTGGTAATAACCGCTCCTTATCCGTTTGTTTGGTTTTTGTGTCAAGATCAACCTATAATGAGAGACAAGTAAGACTTGGGGAAGTTGTTGTCCCGAAACAGATTTTTTGTGCTTCACCATAAAAATTCATGAGAGATTTCTGTATGTCGGATTGAGCTGTAATTGTTTGTGCTTTTGCCCCAGGTTGTTATTTAACTTTCGTTAGTTTTGCACTTTTTGATTTGAGCAATAGAAGATTTTCGAAAAAATTGATCTTTACCTACTGGTCTGTTTTGACCGATTTTGCCACTCTTGCATTTGCTTCTTTATTCGATCTCCTTTTTGAATCCTTTTTGGGCTTTCGGAAGGAGTTACTTCAGTAGCTTTTTTTTTGATGGTTTTCAGTTGAAGTTGGACTCAAAAGGTTTTATCACTTCATATATACTAATGTTGCTAATGAGAACTGTGTGGAGTTTTGTGTGAAAGAAATTTCCAGGAAGTGGAGATAATGGTGTAATAAGGAAGAGAAGGGTTTTATGATTCAAGTAATAAGTATAAGAAGATGAAGATATTGATGCTATCCAAGTAATGACTCCAGAAGAATCTACTAGATACCAAATTCAGAGACCTGCAGAGTCTGTTTTCAAATAGGTAACAGTTCTGGTAAGAAAAGTTCCGCGAAAATACGATCCAACTATATTTTTGCAGTTTTCAGTCGATAAGGAAAGCCGCGAAGCGAAAAAGGGACGGAAATGGAGCCATGGTGGCTCACACCACCCTGTGGCGCGGGCCCACCCCTGGCCGCGCCACCAGGTGGTGAGGCCACCCAGGACTTCGCCTCCGACCCATTTTCACCCAGTACCTTCCTTTTGATATGAAACTTCGTAATATATAATCCCCCGGATCCCCCGAGGTTCGTATATCATGTTTTCGTCGTGTTTTTGTTTTGATCTGTTTCTGCCAGGTAGAATCCCAAATTTGGAGCCACAATGTCTTCCTCTGGATCATCCAAGGGAGATTCCTTAGAAGATATCATCAACCCATACATGAGAGAATTGAAGATTCATCCCAAGGAGTTGTTGCTCGAAGGTGGGGAGGTCCGGATTAAAGAGGTTCAAGTCCCTAAAGGTGAAGAAAGTCTGGAGGATAAGATGGAAGCACTGGAGCAAGAAGTCTTTAGGTACAGGAAGATGGCGGAGCGCGAAGTGGATATCATCCATAAGATTTGTTACCAACTCATCACCGAGCACCAAAAGGAGACTGCTGAACTCAAAGACGAAGTCTTCTCACTCCTCCAAATGACCAACGAACTGCAAGCACAGTTCTATGACGTTCAAAATCAAAACTGTGAGTATGAGGCTAGATTTAAACGCATAAGTGCTGCTGCAAGTTTCAGGATGTTGGAAACCACGATGTCCTTTGTTGGTGGGAAGCCTTTACCCTGGAAGACGGACGAAGATGAGAAGACACCACCACCACCTAAGGAGTAATTCGTCATCAGGTTTGGCATCCCCTTGGTTTGTTCCAAGCTTGAGGGAGTGACGCGGTATCACATCACTATCTTCTATCTTTTTACCTTATTAGTAGAGTCATATCTTGAATAGAGGAGTTATTTTGTAGTATGGTTTGCATTATGGAAGTGTCCCCTCTCTCGTTAGATATGTATCCCTTGGTGTGAGTTGCCATTATGGAATATTAATGAGAAGTTCTATCATTCACTCTTTTGCATAGCTTATATTAGTTTTCAATTCGTGGTTATATGATTGATCTTGTTGTTAGTATTGGTAGCACTTTGGGATCATTGAGTTAATTTAGTTGGTTTTGGCAAACCTGGCTCGGTCAGTAGCAACACTATTTTTGAGAGTTTAAAGAAAAGATAAAAGTACCTTTAAAGAAAAATAATTTCATCATCTTTCTTTCTTGATTTGATTATAAGTCTAGTATTCTCTAGTTAAGATCTTTTGTGCTTCCAAGGAAGATTGCATGTTTGTCTTTATCACTTGTATGTTTGTTTGTTTCCCTCAACTCTTATACTTGGTACCCAGCCTTGCTAGCCAAAAACCTGTAATGAGAGGGTATTCTTATCATGCATCCACCTCCTTTAAACCAAAACCCATGCCATTTGTGTCCACCATACCTACCTAGTAACATTATTGCTATTCCAAGTAAATTCTTGTTTTATATACCTCCCAAATTAAACTTGTTATGTGAAAATTAGTGATTAAAGCTCTCACGAACTTGATGGCACACTTTACTTTCTTGCATTTAATAAACTTGAACCATTGGGTCCTTCTTTGTTGCGTATGTGCTTGCTCTTTATGAGTTGAAGTTAGCCGAACCGTGTATCATGGGGACCGCTTTCAACACTTCATTGGTACTTGTACCTAGTTGATATCATGTTCTTTTGCTTATGGATCCCGGTAGTGTGAAATAAAAGTGGAACTTGTAAGATCATGGAGTTTATATGTGTGTTAGAGAAACGCCTGGGCCGCTAGCCTAAGACATGCCTAATCATGGTGGAAACTTGCAGCATAACTATCGTGAGCATTCTATGAAACATCCTCAATAAAAACCTATGCAAATAGCAAATAAAAAGATCGCTGAGATGCTCATTGTCTACTTGCCTTGTCATTTTGATTATGGGATAACTCCTGTGTCATGTGCAAGGGGTACCCCGTTGGCGGTTCTCAATGATACGCATGTATTTACAATGACAAGAGCTTGCTCGTGACTGAAGTTGAGTAGCATGAGGATCGGTACTCATAAGTGAGGGGCATGAGATTTCAACTTATAACTTTTCAAGCATATCCTCTTAGTTGTGTCACTTTAACCTTAATCACCTAAAGATGCCTATGATAAGGGCAATGAGAGCTGAAAGCTAGTAGGTATCATAATTTTTGGGAGATCTTTATGAGACTTGCAATCCCTGCTTCCCTCTGCGAAGGGCCCTTTCTTTTACTTTGTAGTTGAGTCAGTAAACCTACTCCCTTCTATCTCAGCAAGTATTTTGAGTTGTTGTGTTTCGTTCATTCATATGATGATTTTTTCAATCATGTCTTATGTTCCTTGTTTTGCACATTGCTCTTATCTTGATGTTTACTACTTTGAAAGCTATCATTGAAAAACCAGCTATTTGTGAACTCCAGCAAACTATCAACTATTCTTCGACCAAGAGCTCAGTTTGCCATTACCAATTATGATTCTTCGACCAAGAGCTAAGTTTGCCATTACCAATTATGACCAAGAGCTAAGTTTTGCACATTGCTCTTATCTTGATGTTTACTACTCTTCACTCCATAAACTTGAGGCCATGTTTATTGAGCTCAGTTTCGCTTGGGGACAAGCGAAGTCTAAGCTTGGGGGGAGTTGATACGTCCATTTTGCATCACTATTCTATGTCTTAATTCACTATTATTCATTGATATATTTTGTATTGAGAGGTGTTACTTATGTTATTTCATCTATTTTTGCATGGTTGATGACTTTTGGAGCGTGGACCGCTGTAGTCAGGATTCTGATGGAAAAGGTGTTGTTTGGAGGCAAAATTCGCGAAGATCAGAAAATCCGGAAAAATATACGGAAAATCCTATTTTTCCAGAAGACTAAGGATGCCAGAAGATGGAGTGGAGGTGGGCCACAGGGGGCCCACACCACCCCATGGGGCAGGCAGGCCTAGGCCGCGCCTGGAGGTGGTGTGGCCACCCTGGCCCACTCCAGCCTCTCCCCTCTGGCGTATATCATCCTCCCGAAACCCTAAGACTAGGCCAATGACCACAGAAAGATTCCGCCGCCTCTACGGGGCAGAAAACACCGAGAGAGAAAGATCTCTCCGGCAGACAGATTTTTGCAGGGGGAATTCCTCCCCGGAGAGGGGAGATCATCACCATCAACACCACCATCAAGCTGGACTTCATCGGGATCATCATCATCACCACCATCAGCACCCTCATCACCATCTCCATATTGCTGTAATAATTGAGTTGAATCTTGCATAGTTCATAGGGGAAACTTTCCTAGTGTTGATTACTCTTTGTAGTTGATGCTATTGAGTGAACCATTGAATTATTGTTTATGTTCAGATTGTTATACATCATTATTTCATCTCTGATCATGATCCATATGATGTCTTGTGAGTAGTTCATTTTGTTCTTGAGGACATGGGAGAAGTCTTGTTGTTAGTAGTGGAGTTGCGTTGAGAAAGATTCAATAGTTTGATATTTAAGTTGTGGTGTACTTATTCTAGTGGTGTCATGTGAACATCGACTACATGACACTTCACCTATTTGGGCCTAGGGGAATGCATTGTGTATTTGGCTACTTATCATAGGGGTTGCCGGAGTGACAGAAACCTGACCCCCTGTTAGGAAACCATTGCACAAGGGACGTAAGGGTCTTAGAGTTTAAAGCTGTGGTTAGGTTTCTATCTTAATTACTTTCTTGTACTTATGGATGTTTGCAAGGGGTTTAATCACAAGTATGCATTAGTCTTGGATGGGGCGGTACATTAGCACAGCTTCACCCACACAACACTTAGCAAGCTAAAAAAGATTAATCAACTATATGAAGCGAAAGCACTTGACAGTCTTCCCATGTTTCCTCGAGAACGTTTGGTCATCTTAAGTAATACAACCGGCTTGTCCTTTGCTGCATAAAGGATTGGGACACTTCCTGCATTCTTCATTACTGTCTTTTATTTACTCGTACTTTGTTTACTTTCTATATCAAAAACCCCTAAAAATCCGTTTCAAAGTATTTGCAGAGAATTCCTGATCCATACCACTAGCCAGCACCTTCTGCTCCTCGTTGGGTTCGACACTCTTACTTATCGAAAATACTGTGATACACCCCCTATACCTATACTTGTGGGTCATCAAACATGTACACTCCCCTTTTAGGGAAAAAATACTACTATGTAGTATACTACCTCCATTCCGGTTCATTAGGAAAATACGTACTCGAAGAAAATAATTTAACCATAAATTTGGTCACCAATTTATGAATTGTATGTCATAAAAATTGTACTATTGGAATTATCTTTCGAGTATAAATAAAATTGTTAAAAATTATTAAGTATAATTATATATTATTGACCAGATTTACGGTCAAACTATGTTCTTGAAGTAAGTATTTAAATAATAATTTGCACGTGAGATGTGTGCGTTCTCTTGTGAGACCTTTAGCTTTGTTCACATGATTGGTGTTTGTATCAACCTCCGATCGTTTAGCGGCTCTTTCTAAGAGATGGGGATGTAAATAGAAAACATCCCCTGGGAAAGCCTCACAGACATCAAATAGCTTCGATTTGCATTATCCGTAGGACACTTTATCCCATGAAATTCTCGAGCCAAAAGATGGATGCATATGTTGTGTTTCATTTTGCTAAATGATATCAATTAAATGGTGTATCAATTCCATAAATTGGATATAGATCTGATCGGTAAACTGTACTCGGTACTTGGTTTTTAATAAAAGGGATTTGTGCATCCTTTGAGTGTAGAGGCTACGGTATCCCCATTTTGAAAAAACAAATGTGAGACTCAAATAAAAGACTATCATTTCATCTCTAGCTATGAGATGGAAAGTAAGACATGTAATCACTTATAAAATTATAATAGGTAAAACTCAAAAGACTATTAAAGAATTTTGAGCCACATCATATCCATAAATTATTAGGTGTATACTTGGTTCTTGGTACATAATAATACTCAAAAAAAATTGTAACATGCTTAGAGAAATGACAGAGAAGATTCTAGAATGGCGGAGAATTGTGTTTTAAAGTTTTAGCATAGCGTTCATTGTGCTAAAGACTATCCATTGAATCTTCTAGATGCTAGAATGGTAAAGATCCAAAGGTTAGATATGTTGCGATTTGCCAGTCTTCATCCAGTGGTCAACCTTCAAAGTTTTTCGTACACTATATAGTAGTAAGATAAGATAAGATAAGAAAGTTCGACCTAGTTTCACAACATCGTTTCCTTTTTCTATGGTTTCCTTTTTTTTTGCGACGGACTCGCTGCAATTCAGTCGGTCCTAGAAATTCCACATTTTTTCTGGGTGTGTGCCAGGGCACAAGGGGCATAATCATTGTCACATAAAAACTAACACACGTGTATTTTTTCATGGATTTGTTGCATTTTTCCATAAGAGGGTGACAAATTGTCGGGAAGAACATTGATAGAATATTGATTCATCGTCTTGTTCTTGCAACTCTCATTTTTTACTCATATATGTACCTCTCTCCCCTCTTTATTAGATCCTATGTACTCCCTCTATTCCAAAATATAAGATGTTTAAGATTTCGTGAAACGAATATATCTTGACACCTTTTAATGTGTAGGCCTCTCTACTCAAGAGAGAATTATCCCACCAGGTTGACACTATGCAGAATAAAGGCCATGTCTGTAGCTAACGCATAATCTTACTCCCTTCGTATCAAAATAGATGTCGCAAGTTAGTCAAAAATTGGAAGAATCTGTATACTACTACTAAATAACTAAATAGTGTTTTCTAATTTTGTTGATCAAATAGCACACATCAAGTTAAAAGTCGAATTAATTTGACAAGATCACCCGAAACTCTTTTAAATGGCTATAAAAGTGGTTATCCCTTCAATGTATAAATTATGGAGAGTGTACATATGTTCAGGAGGGATCCCCAGTAGTTACCTCTTCCTTCCCCTATAAGAATTGGCGCAATGATTATACTACACTGCAGCTGTATAGAGACAAAGTTGGGGTCCTGATAAAGTCACAATCAATGGGATACCGCTGCCACTGCCATCAGCAGGACCAAAACCGAAGATGGAGGAAGAATGGAGGCTCTTTTTTTGGAGTAAAGAATAATGGAGGCTTTAAGCAAGTGAAGTTGGTGAGATGCAGCATGACAACGACGGCAAGGTAGCTACCGCTCTGCACGTAAGCGGTAATAATTAATTGCTACAATAGTACAGTAGGAAAGATAATCACACCCAAAATTGGCTCTAGCAACATTGTGGCTGGTGATGCATATCACATTCACCAAATAACCAAATATTTTACCAGCAAGTACATGATCATACATTCATACTATTAATAATGGTTTTTCAATTTACTGGGGCAATATTGCAATCTATATATCCGATCATGAACTAGTCCCTTTGTTCCATAATATATAAGCATTTTTTGTAAGTTGTTTTAGCTCTATAAATAGGCTTATATTGTGAAAACAGTTGGAGTACTAACTAGGGTCTTCCACGTGCCGGCTCATTGATGGAGATCGACGATAGTTTCACGCTTCAGCTTTGCCAGCTCGGCCAGGAGTTTGTCCTTCTGGTCCTCGAGGTCCTGGATCTATTCGAAGCTTATGCCCAGCATCTCCATCATGCTGATGTTCCACCGCTTCAGCTCGTCACGCTCAATCAAGTATTCCATGGCGAGATTCCTAAGGAGGCTAAGCCCGACCTTGTCAGTGGCGAGTTTGAAGTAAAGTCTAGTGCACTCCTTCACGAGGGCGTTTCTGTTCGCTGTCTTGACACAGAAATCGCCCATCACCTTTTTCACCATAAACTCGATCTCGAAGCCAATATCTGTTAGATGAACAGGGAGTGTAAATTCAGAAGTGTACCTAGAGAATTATCAAGGAAGAGAGAAACGAAATCACAATTCGAATGATTTCTTACCTTGTGGCTGTACCGATCAGCCTCTAGTGGTGACGGTGAAGACCTAAAACAACATTGAGAAAAAAAATGTACTAATAGGGAAATGAGCAAATCAAGAAATGGTCAAAGACATGGAACATTGCCCAAGCACGGAGATTTACCTGAAGGTATCAGTCTCCATCAGCGAGGATGAAGATGATTCTGCAGGAAGCAGTGCTGAGGGAATTCGAAGACCGCCCGACCTAAAAACACCATTGAGGAAGAATGTGCTTTTTAGGTAAATGAGCAAATCAACAAACGGTCAAAGACATGGAAAGTTGTGCAAGAACGGAGATTTACCTGAAGGTATCTGTCACTAGTTGAGGCGGCTTCGAAGAATCTTGAGTTGAAGACCTCTCGCCTGTAGCCAAGGGATTCGATTGGGACCCTTTGATCGTCCCATCGCTTGGTACCGGTAGCAACATAATGGCAGAACGGCAAGCTGACTTCTTCTCTTCCGCCAGCTTCGCCATCGCGGCATGAGCCCTTCTGTGGCGAGACTTGTTCCCGGTCATGCAGGTGAAATAGCACAACAAAAAGGAATGAAAACGGGCAAATAAATCTGGTAGAGAAGAACTACAGTCACGAAGAGGAGGAGGAAGAAGGTCGAGTCCGTGAGAGGTGGCCCCTGGTCTCCACGCAAGTAAAAAACCATTTCCATTCAGATACAGTACTTGACGCAGAAATCAAAGAGATAGCCGTAAGCAGTTGTCACCCCTAGCATGGTCTAGACATCCACTATAAAGTTGAATGTGCCTTGCACGGGACTATAAAATTATAATTATAATAGGTGAAGCTCAAAAAATAATTTTAATTTCGAGCCACTTCCATAAAGTATTGGGTGTATAGTTTGTTCTTCTACTTTGTACTATATCATGTAGAAATCAACCTAGCTACTCCTACCTCATACTCGACATACTCTAGAGAAATGACAAAAAAGATTCTAGAATTATTGAAAAGCGTGTTTTCAGATTTGTGCATAGCATTCATTGTTCTGAAGACTAACAATAGAATTTCTAGATGCTACTCCCTCGTTCACAAATATAAGACATTTTAGCTTTGTGAAACGAATGTATCTAGATGTATTTTGACATCTAGATACATTCGTTTCACAAAGCTAAAATGTCTTATATTTCTAGACGGAGGGAGTAGAATGGATAGAAGATCCAACGGTTAATTAGCAATGTTGGGATTCATGAGTCTAGATCCAACGGTCAAAGTTCAAAGTTATTAATAGACTTAATTTATGCATTTTGGGGGTGGTGACTTGATGGTTCTAGAACACGGTGGAGTTTTATCTAGGTCTGTACTGTTCAACACGAGTCGAGTTGCTATGAACCATTGGATCTAACAAACCAACGGTCAGGATTGGTGCTATGGATCCAATTCAAAACTGCTCCACTATAGTAGTAGAGAGAATACAACCTACTGTGCTATGAAATTTTGGGGGTGGTGGCATGATGGTTCTAGAACATGCATGGTGGAGTTTGCTCTAGGTACTATTCAACACGAATCCGGCTTCTCTGAACCATTGGATCTAACAGCCCAACGATCAGGATTGGTGATATGGATCTAATTCAAAACTGCTCCATTATAGTAGTAGAGATAGAGATATCTTATCTTACCACTATATAGTGTACGAATAACTTTGAATATTGACCATTGGATCAAGACTCGCGAATCCCAACATTTCTAGCCGTTGTATCTTCTTTGCCATTCTAGCATCTAGAAGATTCTATTGATAGTCTTCAGCATAATGAATGCGATGCACAAACCTCAAAACACACTTCTCCATCATACTAGAATCTTCTCCCTCGTAGCTAATAATCGTTGACTTCTGCATGATCTTATCTTATCTTATCTTATCTTACCACTATATAGTGTATGAATAACTTTGAATGTTTACCGTTGTATCAAGATTAGTGAATTCCAGCCATTTCTAGCCGTTGGATCTTCTTTTCCATTCTAGCATCTAGAAGATTCTATTGATAGTCTTCGGCATAATGAATGCAATGCACAAACCTTAAAACACACTTCTCCATCATACTAGAATCTGCTCCCTTATTTCTCTAGGCCATGTTATCAAAAATTTCATGTGCTAGGTAGCTAATAATCTTTGACTTCTACATGACATACAAAGTACAAGGACCAAATATACACCTATAATTTATAGATGTTGATAAACTTTATAATTTATTGTGCTTCCCCAATTATAATTTTATATAGTGATGATATGTCATACATCTAGTATCTGAGTCTCACGTGCAAGGCACGTGCAACTTACTAGTAATAGGTATCAGAAAAAAAAATATTTGATCAACATCTATAAGGTATGGGTGTATATATATATTTGGTTCTTGTACTTTGTATATCATGTAGAAGTCAAAGATTATTAGCTATCTAAAACTTTAAATTTTTGGCAACATGGTCTACAGAAATGAGGGAGAATATTCTAGAATGATGGAGAAGTGTGTTTTGAGTTTTCTTCATAGCATTCATTGTGATGAAGACTATCAATAGAATCTTCTAGATGCTAGAATGGAAAAGAAGATAGTTATTAATAATAGACTTAATGTATGCATTTTTCTCTAACAAGACTTAATGTATGATGGTTCTAGAACATGGTGGAGTTTTCTCTAGGTACTGTTCAACACGAATCCAGCTTCTCTGAAACATTGGATCTTATAGCCCAACGGTCAGGATTGGTGCTATCTATCCAATTCAAAACACGCTAGAGACTCTTGTCAAGAAAAAAAAGGAAAAAACAGGCCACACACATAGCGCGGACGTACCAACACACATGTGTGTGGTGCCACGCTGTGGGACGAGGGAGAGATTAGCCGGTTGGTGCACGTGGGGCGCTCCATAGGAGGGGAGAGAGGATGGATGGTGAGAGATAGTGAAGGAGAGAGAAAACATAATAGTACTACTAGTAGTATTGTGCTACTAGTAGTATGTACCTGTACCTCGTGTCAAAAACCCATCAAACTATCTTTACTCTGACATCGCACCGCCTTCAACTCCTTCGCTGCTTTTACGCTGCCTCCCGTTAATAATCTTTTCTCGCTCTTTGTTTTTTCCCCTTTTTTCTTTGGCAGCTTTGGGGTTAATTTTCTTGTGCCCCTGGTTCATTAGAAGTATAGACTACTCAACTTTTGCACAATAATACTTTTTCTGAAAATTGGGTCTAGGGCATTCAGATCCAAAATATTCGTGCGCAAAATAATTCCGGTCACTAGGAACTTTTCTTTTTCTTTCTTTCGAGGAATCTGCCCCAAAGTACCAAGAAGGTGCGCGTTAAAATCCAATGGTGGGCATAAAATTACATAGTGGTAGAAAGAGAAAACTAAAATACATATGGGACCTATAATTTTACAACATGGACCCTAAAGATACCACTCGGAAATTTGAACATGTTTTTCCTAATACTAGTTCGAAACTCCCACCCCATAATTATTGTATACCATGGCAAGATACACCCATCTACCAAATATGGGAACATTATCATGAATTATGATGTAGATATGTCCATGACCTAATCAGTCATTCGGCTCGAGAAACCCTCTAGTGTTCAGACCATATCTAATGTGACTACGGCTTTTTCGAATGTTTGAAATCTCATGTTTACCAATTTTTTCATGGCTGGTACTGCAAACAAGAGGATATGATGCAGACCCTTTTTGTTTATTCATTTTTATTCATATTCTTTGTTTTTTAATCTGTGTAAGAGTTGCTAGCATGCAAATTCATATATATCAAGATATTGACCCACAGTTTACACCTTCAAAATAGTTTCATAGTATAACTTCAAGATCAATCTTTGTGAGTCTCTGTGTGTGTGTATGTGTGTGTGTGTGCTTCTTCTTCTCGGGGTGTGACATGGAGCAACAAGAGTAGTATATCTTACAACTATCTCATCTTTCCATTATCTTACCACTTTATATTGTACGGATAACTTTGAATGTTGGCAGTTGGATCAAGACTCGTGAATCCCAATATTTTTAGCCGTTGGATCTTCTTTTCCATTCAAGGCCATCATGTTTGATTCAAAGGATTTACATGGGAAATTTATAGGATTAAATCCCATAATAATTTTTTCTATCAGGGTTGTTTGATTTGTATGATTATTGATTCCTATAGGAAATTTTCCTAGGGAATCCTTTGCACTAGATTGTAAAGGAAATCTAACATCCACACCCAAACCTCTTTCTTAGAATCCTTTTATTTTCCTTTGATGGAATCAAACAAACTTTCTTGCATATATATGGGTTCCTATAGGATTAAAGTGGGCATGACATTGTAATCCTATGTTTTTCCTATTCCTATGCTTTCCATATCCTACGAATCAAACAAGCCCCTAGCAT
The DNA here is from genome assembly GCA_916181665.1 of Avena sativa. Taxonomy (NCBI): domain Eukaryota; kingdom Viridiplantae; phylum Streptophyta; class Magnoliopsida; order Poales; family Poaceae; genus Avena; species Avena sativa. Next base: position 417,857,086 of record OV702289.1, on the reverse strand, counting down.
CTATAAGATTCTATTGATAGTCTTCAGCATAATGAATGCTATGCATAAACCTCAAAACACACTTCTCCATCATACTAGAATCTTCTTCCTCCTTTCTCTTGACCATGTTACCAAATATACTGTGCAAAGTACAAGAACCAAATATACACCCATACTTTATAGATGTTGATCAAATTTATATTTTTTCTGCTTTACCTATGTTATAATTTTATAGTGATGATATGTGTCAGACGCCTATTATCTGAGTCTCACGTGCATGGCACGTGCAATTTACTAGTTATATATATATGTTGATCAAATTTATAAATTTTTGTGCTTTACCTATTATAATTAAGAGCTACGTCCATAAATTACCAGGTGTGTATTTGGTTCTTTGTATTTTGTATCATGTAGAAATCAACCTACTATTAGTTACCTAGTACTCGACATGCTCTGGAGAAATGTCGAAGATGATTATAGAATTACCGAGAAGTGTGTTTTGAAGTTTGTGCATAACATTCAGTGCACTAAAGAACATCAATAGAATCTTCTAGATGATAGAATGGATTGAAGATCCAACTCAATTCTATTTAGCAGTGTTGGGATTTGCCAGTATTGATCTAACGGTGAAAGTTCAAATTTATTTGTACACTATATAGTGGTAAGATATGATTTTATAATAGGTTAATCTATAATTTTTTTAAATTTTATGGACATCTATAAAGTATGGGTGTATATTTGGTTCTTGTACTTTGTATCATGTTGAAGTCAACGTAGAAGTTAATGTTTGTTAGCCATACCTAATACTTCAAATTTTGGTAACATGGTCTATAGAAATGTCTGAAAGAATCTAGAATGATAGAGAAGTGTTTTAAGATAAGAAGTATGGGTGTATATTTGGTCCTTGTACTTTGTATGTCACATAGAAGTCAAAGATTATTAGCTACCTAACAAATGAATTTTTTTATAATATGGTCTAGAGAAACAAGGGAGACGATTCTAGTATGATGGAGAAGTGTGTTTTGATGTTTGTGCACAACATTCATTATGCCGAAGACTATCAATAGAAACTTCTAGATGCTAGAAAGGAAAAGAGGATCTAATAGCTGGAAATGTTTGGATTCGCGAGTCTTGATCCAAAAGTCAATATTCAAAGTTATTCGTACACTATATAGTGGTAAGATGGTAAGATAAGATAAGATATAGCAATCGTAATGTTTTTTTGTGTGTGTGCTAACGGTTGGGGCGAGTATGTCATACATACAACACAATAGCACATACTCCATTCGTTCGGAAATATAATACGTTCTAGCTTTGTGAAACGAATGTATCTAGACACCTTTTAGTGTATAGGTTCACTCTAAACCTATACGAACCTATACACTAAAAGATGTCTAGATACATTCGATTCACAAAGCTAAAACATCTTATATTTCTAAATGGGGGGAGTATATATGTACTCTCTCCGATCCATATTAGCACTACAACTTGACTAGATACATCTGTATCAAGATGAATCTAAACCAACAAATATGGGTCAGAGGGATTATATGTTTGTAGCATAGCTCTCTCTCATACATATACTCATACTAAAACATGTCATGTATATGGAAATGTATATGTACACGCCTGCAAATACTTGGCCACTCACACGTCACACACACACGCAAACACCTACACGTATACATGTACATGGCTGCACACCACACACGCTTACACAGACACATACAAATACATGTAAACATGGCCACACATGTACACATGGCAAGACACATGTACAAAAATATAAGCCTTAATTAATAAGCTCTAGGATGGAGGTAGCACAAATTAATTTTTACGATATTTAGGCCTTAATATTGTATTGTTTGGAAGAAGAAAAGTTAGGGTCCTACGATTTCTCTAGCTTTTCTTCTACAGTATAAGTTATAGGACCAGTATAACTTGTTTCTTGCCAAAGATCATGGTAAATATAGTTTTAGTCCCACTTCTCGCAACCAAGGCACAAATTAGTCCAATATCTTGCAGAGTGGAGAAAATCAATCCCAAAAGATGCATCCCTGGTGCAAATTAGTACATTTCAAACAAATTTGAGCGTATTTGACCAAATTCGTACATGTTTAGCTATCCTGAATGTGCCTTTTTGCGATTGAGACAGTAAAATAGTACCGGCCTACAAGTGGTGTCCTTCCACGACTTCTATTGCTTTTGAAAGTTCATGTAAATTTTTTGCGTAGATTGATGTCATTTTAGCTTGGCTGAACACTGTCCTTTGCAACATCAAGTTAACTAAAACTGCACATGTGTGCGTTTCACTCAATATTTCATAGTTAGTTTCAAGTTAACTGAAATCTAACAAAATTTGATTCTTTTCTTATACACTTCACAATCCATATGCATCAATTGTTTTATATGTGACGATTCAACTTGAACATTGCGAAGTATGTTGGATGAGCACATGGACATATGATATTCGCATATCATGTCAAATTCCCAAGATTTTAGCTTCAACACATGGGCTTTACTGTAAACAACGATGCCTAGTGTGGGCCCATAAATTACCCTAGCCTTGATTTTGTTATCTTATCTTACATCTTACAACTATATGGTGTATGAAGAACTTTGAACACTGGTCATTGAATCAAGATTGTCAAATCCCAACATTGCTAGCAATTGTATCATCCTTTCCATTATGGCATCTAGAAGATTCTATTGATAGTGTTTAGCACAATGAAATTTAGGCACAAACCTCAAACACATGTTAGCAAAGTAGCTAATAAAGGTTGAAATATACATTATATAAATCACAAGAACCATATATACACCCAATCCTTTATGGATCTGGCTCAAAAATATAATTATTTTTTCGAGCTTTACCTATTATAATTTTATAGTGATGATATGTCATACTTCTATTATTTGGTTCTGACGTGCAAGGAAGGTGCAACATACTAGTATGGACTAACCCACAAAACTTCCCAGTAAGGACAACTCAACACAGTCAAATTCGCTCAGTTCATTCAAATTCCATTCAATCCGTTTGAAATAGACTAAATTGCGCCCGGGGTGCAAGGTGTGAAGCTAGTTTTGCCCATTTACAAGATGTGAGACTAATTTGCACCCTAGATGTAAGAAGCAAGACTAAAATTGTAGCTCCTTGCCAAACTAGCTTTCCATGGGCATAGAATTGACAAAGCGAATACATAGCTTATTCTTACAAGGACTAGACCGTGTTTCGACGAATCCTTGCATGGTGCTTGTTGTAATTTTGTGGGACCTGGTTATGTCTCCTTGTTTTCTTCTGGTCCTTTCTATAAAATGTACCTATAGCTTCATTACCACTATGTGTGAAAAAACCACACCATAAGCCAAAAAGTACACCTTAAGAGCTATCCATATGCGTAGTGGAACTTGTCCACAAGCCAAAAATCTTAATGGTGACCCATAAGCTTAGGGCATCCCCTAACCTATGTATAAGGTGAACTGTTTCCATAATGTGGGTCCCACACAGCTTGTGGAAGTAGCTATAATGTATAAAGTCAACTTATCTATAAGCTGGGACCCATATGTCTGCAAAAAGTACATACATGCAAGAGAGAGAGGAGAGATTAAATAATTTTATATTGCTTACGCCCACAATGTGTAGCCAAAAGTGGTTCCATATTTGCTTTTTGGCTTTTGGAACTAGTTCCGTACACTGTGGAGGTGGTTCCAAATGAGAGAAAACTAGGAACCGGAGAAAGTAGTTGCTCCAATGCCAAATTTCCTTTTTGGCTTTTGGAACTAGTTCCCTACACTATGAGGGTTGTTCCATATTTGCTTCATGTGTTGTTTTAGCTAGATGGTGGGACCCATGTTATAAATATTTGGAACTAGTACATCGTGGATCTCTTGCTATATTTTATAGCAAAGCCAAATTTACCTTTACATTAGATTTGGCAATGGCAACATTGTGGGTGCCCTTGGACAAGCCACAAGCTTATGGGACACCCTTAAGAAAATTTCCTTAAGGTGAAGCTCTACTATGTATGTGGTCATCCATAAGGACTACTTTTTGCTTGTGGACACCCTTATGGACAACATAGTGGATACCCTAAGGTGAACTTTTGCCATAAGGTGGGTCCCACACATCTTGTGGAAGTATCTATAATAAAGTCAACTTATCTATAAGCTCAGACCCATACATGCAAGAGAGAGAGAGAGAGGAGAGAGTAAATAATTTTATATTGCTTATGGACAAGCCATCCATAAGGACTACTTTTTGCTTGTGGACACCCATATGGAAAACATAGTGGATGCCTAATATAGATCTCGTTCCGTAAGAAAACAAAAACAGAGCTCGTCCATGCAAGTAAAATAAAAGTACAAAGCATGGATTTCTGAATTAGTCCAGTACAACCCGTACCCTAGGCGTCTAGTACTAGGGAGTCAGGCCGGTCACAGTCTCCTCCAAATTAACTACTCCGACTGTCTAGATGTCTACTGGTACTAGGGAGTAGGGAGTCGGCGGGTCACTGTCTCCTCGAAATGCAGCTGAAGAGCACACACTCATGTTGATTAATCCAGCTTTTCCCCCTTGCCTATTCCCTCGCCCCTTCCAGGGCGTCTTCCCCTTCTCTTCCCAGTGTCTTCCCCTTCCGCACCACGCGTTGCTGCTGCCACCTTATGCCGCTTTTGGATTCTCTTCCTTGTCTCGCTCAGGCAGTTGCCACCGTCGATTCCCCCTCTCTTCTGCAACCCCAATCAATGAAATATAGACGCTGCCTTGCGATGGCGTCAGCGCGCAAGAACAGTGAGCATGATTTTGAGCTTTTTCACGACATGTTTACTGAAGGCCCCTTTGAATAACTCATAACCCGATGCGACGTCATCAACTGCCACCAGCCTAATCGGTTCATCCAAACTTTTTCTTGAATCTACGAAAGCTAGTGCAAGTCTGGATGCTTCAATGCCATTTGGTCTCCCATGTGTTCTTCACTCCCCCCTGACGAAGAGATCACTATACTTCTTGCATTACTTCAAAATTGATAGCCTCCCATGCAAGCTGTCGCCGCTGGACAGGTTCTCCTCCGATGCTATGGTACCAGGCTATACTTTTGGGCTGTGGGTAGGCGCCAATGGAGATTGGTTTGCCACGATTGGCTTCAGACGTAAATTGGCGCTTTACAACATGTACACTCGTCGCAAGATTCCTCTCCCAGCATTGTCGTTCCAAGCAACCGACCAGCCAACCACGTTCTTGTTGGATAATGATCTTCCAGCTGTAATGCTGAAGATTGCTATTTGCCAAGTTCACACAGCTACTGGGAGATATAAATATTTCTCGCTTGTTGCAGTCTTCAACGTCAGAATTGCCATCCTTTAGGGCGATGATGATGGATGCATAGTTCTTCCTCATCCTCTTAACCACACACTGAGACCTTACAGTAACAATGATGGAATTACCTATGATGGACAGGTGTTCGCCACAGCTCCGTATGGCAATGTTCATGTTTGGGATCCTCTACATCCTGGTAATTATTCCTTCATATGTAGTGTACTAGCTTAATTACTAATGTGCCCAAGCTATTGTACTGAAATGACATAGGGAGTGTTTTGTTTAAATGAAAATATGAGTAGTTATTTTAGACTCTATGAACTATACGAATCATAGTTTTTCCATAGGATTTTTCTTGTAGCAGTCGTTTGATTCATCAGATTGAATTATGCACAGTAGATATTTCTAGATATATTTTAGTTCATTCAATAGGAATTTAAGATATACTTGAAGCTTCTGAAAAGAATCCGTTCAATGGTTTTTCTGTGCAATGTAATCCAACACACCACAATCCTGCAGGAGTATAAATGGACATGCAAATATAAAATCATGTGTCTTTCCTATCCTATGTTTTCTGCATTTGCACAGGTTTTCGGCAAGTTCTCCTACAAATGAACCGGTCAATTCTCTTTGCCTTTTTTAGACAAAATGAGCCAAAAATTGCCCGTCTTGTTCAAAAAAAGATGAGTCCGTTCTCTAGGAAATTTTCCTATTATATAATTCTTTGTTTGATTTGTATGATTCTAGGTCGTAGTTGTTTTTCCTATGTTCGAGCTACTTTGCATGCTGTTCAATTGGAAGGAAATTTTTCAGTAGGATTCACTATATCATGATGCCGGAATCATAAGGTAACGCATTCTGCTACCTTTTTCAAGGTCCTACGCTGGTCTTGGCGCGACAACTGCTGCAGATGAGTTGGTGGATTCATTTCTTAATGCTAATGGAGACGAGCACGACCACTTTTTTGGTTTTTGGTGGTTAGTAAGTTCTGTAGATGGTTCTAGACTTCTTCATATATAGACGCTTGGCGCTTCCTATGATCCTAGCTGTCTTACTTGTCATTGCCGCCACCGTACTAGTGCTGCTTATCCTCGTGTTGTACATTGCGGTCGCACTATCTCTACTTATACTTCCGGGTTTTGCTTCTTGGTGTTCTCAATAAACACTAGTCAGGTTGATCAAGCTAATCCATGGGAAAGGATTGCTGACCTTGGATAATATTTTCTTTTTCTTGGAGTGAACTATCCGATTATCATGCGCGTAGGCGGTGCAGATCTTACCTCAGGTTATCTGATGAGAAGCAACTGTGTCTTCATCTTACCAACTACAACATGGCTTTCCAAAGAGTGGTAGCCTGAATTATGCCGTTTCAGTCTGAGTGGTAAAGACTGCGGTGTTATGATACGTCCATTTTGCATCACTATTCTATATCATAATTTACTATTATTCATTGATATATTTCATATTAAGAGGTGATACTTATGTTATTTCATCTGTTTTTGCATGGTTGATGACTTTTGGAGCATGGACCACTGCAGTCAGGATTCTGATGGAAAAGGTGCTGTTTGGAGGCAAAATTCATGAACATCAGAAAATCCAGGAAAATACATGGAAAATTCTATTTTTCCAGAAGACGAAGATTGCCAGAAGGGGAAGTAGATATGGGCCATAGGGGGCACACACCACCCCCTGGCGTGGGCAGCCCTAGGCCGCGCCAGCATGTGGTGTGGCTGCCCTGGCCCACTCCAGGATCTCCCCTGGCGTATATTATCCTCCCGAAACCCTAATACTCGGAGAGCGACCACAGAAAGATTCCGCCACCACTGCGGGGCGGAAAACACCGAGAGAGAAAGATCTCTCCGGTAGACAGAATTCTACTGGGGGAATTCCTTCCCGGAGAGGGGAGATCATCACCATCAACTCCACCATCAAGCTGGACTTCATCGAGATCATCATCATCATCACCACCACCATCATCTCCACCGGCACCATCATTACCACTTCATACCGCTGTAACAATTGGGTTGAATCTTGCATAGTTCTTAGGGGAAACTTTCCCGCTGTTGATTACTCCTTGTAGTTCATGCTATTGAGTGAACCATTGAATTATTGTTTATGTTCAGATTGTTACTTATCATTATTTCATCTCTGATCATGATCCATATGATGTCTTGTGAGTAGTTCGTTTTGTTCTTGAGGACATGGGAGAAGTCATGTTGTTAGTAGTGGAATTGTGTTGAGAAAGATTCAATGGTTTGATACTTAAGTTGTGGTGTATTTCTTCTAGTGGTGTCATGTGAATGTCGACTACATGACACTTCACCTATATGGGACTAGGGGAATGCATTGTGTATTTTGCTACTAATCGTAGGGGTTGCCGGAGTGACAGAAACCTGAACACCCATTAGGAAACCTTTGCACAAGGGATGTCAGGGTCTTAGAGTTTAAATTTGTGGTTAGGTTTCTACCTTCATTACTTTCTTGTACTTGCGGATGCTTGCAAGGGGTATAGTCATAAGGATGTATTAGTCTTGGGAAGGTCGGTACATTAGCACATGTTCACCCACACAACACTTAGCAAACTAAAGAAGATTAATCAACTATCTGAAGCGAAAGCACTTGACAATATTCCCGTGTTTCCTCGAGAACGTTTGGTCATCTTAAGTAATACAACCGGCTTTTCCTTTGCTAAATAAAGGATTGGGCCACTTGCTGCATTTATTTTTATTGTCTTTTATTTACCTGCATTATCAAAAAACCCTAAAAATCCGTTTGCTAAGTATTTACAGAGAATTCCTGCTCCAAGCCATTGACCAACACCTTCTGCTCCTCGTTGGGTTCGACACTCTTACTTATCAAAAATACTGCGATACACCCCTATACTTCTGGGTCATCAAGACTATTTTTTGGCGCCGTTCCCGGGGAGTGAAGCGCTATTAGAGAGTGGAACTGGTAAAGGAAACTTCTACTATGATTATTGTCTACTTCTGTTAGTTGCTTGATTTCAATATGGAAAATTCGCTGAGTTTCTTATTTCGTAGTGCTACTACCACTGCGAAGGCAGTAGATGAACCACCACCTGTTGAGAATGATACTTTTAAAATACCTACAATAATTATTGATCGTGTTATGGATAACTATTATGTTGGAGGTGGAACTATCCATCCCGGTGATCATTTGCTCTTTATACACGAATTGTGTGGGTTGTTCAAGTGTGCAGGTATTACAACAGATCGTGTCAAGAAGAAGTTATTCTCATTATCACTAAAAGGAAGAGCTGAAGAATGGTATAAGCTGCTGAAGAATGGTCAAGCTCTTGAATGGGAGGAAATAGTACCTCTCTTTTATTCAAAGTTTTATCCTCCTAGTGAGATTCATAAAGATCACAATCAAATATACAACTTTTTGCCTCTTGATGGAGAGAGTACAACTCAATCTTGGGGGAGATTGAAGTTACTAATCCTCAAATGTCCCATTCATGAGATCCCTCACAATATTATTATCAATAACTTTTATGCAAGGCTTTCTCTACATGATAAGGATTTATTGGATGCCTCATGTGCTGGATCATTCACTCGCATGGAAGAAGAAGCTAAATGGGATCTTCTAGACCGTATTCAAGACAATGCTGAAGCATGGGAGAATGAAAAAGGAAGAAAGTCAGGTATAAATTATGCTTATGAATGCATTGAATCTTTTATGGGAACTGATGACTTTCAAAATATTGAAAATGCTTATGGTCTAGACTCTCAAGCTATTGCAACTTATTTTAAGGCTTTTGCTTCCTATATTGAAATTCCTAAAAAGAAGTTGAACAAGTATCATGCACCATATAAAGATATTGTTTATTGTGTTCCTGTTAGAAATACTGATGTTTATACTGCTAATCATGCTTTACCTGAACCTTATATTGAGAAAATACCTTTCCCAGTTAAGATAAAGGAACATCCTATGATAGCTAGTATAGTTAATGAAGGTACGAATAAAGCTGTTGAACCTGATAAACAAATGGATGATGAACCTATAATAAGAAATGTGAAAGACTTTGTCACTAAATATGAAGAACATGGACACACTATCCTTTATAAGGATATCCCTAATATTGTTTCACAAAGTAGTGTTATGGGAGGTAGTGTCCCTGTGTTTTCTGTTAGGATAAGTGATCATTGCTACAATGGTTCTTGTGATAGTTATATCATTAAATTTATGCATGATACTGAAAGTTATTATAAGAGAGGGAAGACTGTTCTTATGCATCTCAATAATATCAAGTTTCCTCATTTTATGCTGAAAGTTTTTATGTTGCACTTCTTTTCCCTTTGTATGCTAGTGGCCTTTGGTTTGAACAACTTGTTTGTTTACAAAATTCCGTTACATAGGAAGTGGGTTAGACTTAAACATGTGTATTTTTGCTTCTTAATGCTCTCTTTCACTTCAATTCATATTCTTATGTGAGCATCATTGAAATTACCATGCTCACCTTAATGGCTATAAAGAAAGAGCTTTTTGGGAGATAACCCAATTTATTTGTGCTTTCAGTTGTTTTTGTTTCTTTGAGTCTTGGAAGTTATTACTTCGGTAATAAACTCTCCTTATCCTTTTTGTTTGGTTTTTGTGTCAAGATCAACCTCTAATGATAGAGAAATAAGATTTGGGGAAGTTGCTGTCCCGAAACAGATTTTTGTTCTTCACCATAAAAATTCGTGAGAGATATCTGTACGTCGGATTGAGCTATAATTGTTTTTGCTTCTGCCCCAGGTTGTTATTTAACTTTCGTTAGTTTTGCACTTTTTGATTTGAGCAACAGAAGATTTTCGAAAAATTTATCTTTACCTGCTAGTTTGCTTTGACAGATTTTGCCACTCTTAGATTTGCCACTTAAATCGATTTCCCTTTTGAATTCTTTTTGGGTTTTTGGAAGGATTTGCTATAGTAGCTTATGTTTTGACAGATTTCAGTTGAAATTGGATTTAAAAGGTTTATTACCTCGCTTACACTATGTTGCTACTGAGAATTGTGTGAAGTTTTGTGAGAAAGGAATTTATAGGTTATTGGAGAAAATGGTGTAATAAGAAAGTGAAAGGTTCCATGACTCGAGCAATATGTGTATGAAGATGAAGATATTGATTTTATTCAAGCGGTGACTCCGGAAGAATCTACTAAATGCCAAATTCAGAGACCTGTAGAGTCCGTTTCCGAACAGGTAACAGTTCTGGTAAGAAAAGTTCCACGAAAATTCTGTCCAGGTATATTTTTGGAGTTTTTATCCAACAAGGAAAGCTATGAAGCGAAAGAGGGACGGAAACAGAGCCAGAGTGGCTCACACCACCCCTGGCGCAGGCCCTCCTGGCCGCGCCAGTAGGTGGTGTGGCCGCCCCGGACTCCGTCTCTGACCCGTTTTCTCCTAGTACCTTCCTTTTCTTGTAAAACTTTGTAATATATAATCCCCCAGATCTTCCAAGGTTTGTATGTCGTGTTCTTGTCGTGTTTTCATTTCGATCTGTTTGTGATAGGTAGAGTCCCAGTTTTGGAGCCACAATGTCTTCCTCTGGATCAACCAAGGAAGATTCCTCAGCGGATATCATCAACCCATACATGCGAGAGTTGAAGATTCATCCCAAGGAGTTGTTTCTTGAAGATGGGGAGGTACGGATAAAAGAGGTTCAAGGACGTAAAGGTGAAGGAAGTCTGGAGGACAGGATGGAAGCGCTAGAGCAAGAAGTCTTTAGGTACAAGAATATGGCGGAACGCGAAGTGGATATCATCCATAATATTTGTTTCGAACTCATCGCTGAGCATCAAAAGGAGACTGCTGATCTTAAGGATGAAATTGTCTCACTCCACCAAACAACCAACCAACTACAAGCACAGCTCTACGATGTTCAAAATCAAAACTATGAGTACGAGGTTAGGTTTAAACGAATAAGTGCTGGTGCAACTTTCAGGATGCTGGAGACCATGATGTCTTTTGTTGATGGGGATCCCTTACCTTGGAAGTCGGACGATAACAAGAGAACACCACCACCACCGAAGGAGTAATTCGGCATCAGGTTTTGGCATCCCCCTTGGTTTGTTCCAAGCTTGGGGGAGTGTCGCGGTATCATATCACTATCTTCTATCTTTTTACCTTTTTAGTAGAGTCATATCATGATTAGAGAAGTTATCGTATAGGATGGTTTGCATTATGGAAGTGTCCCCCTCTCGTTAGATATCTATGTATCCCTTGGTGTGAGTTGCCGTTATGGAATATTAATGAGAAGTTCTATCATTTACTCTTTTGCATATCTTGTTTTAGTTTTCAATTCATGGTTATATGATTGATCTTGTCGTTAGTATTGGTATCACTCTGGGATCATTGAGTTAATTTAGTTGGTTTTGGCAAACCCGGCTCGGTCAGTAGCAATACTATTTTCGAGAATTTAATGAAGAAGATAAAAGTGCTCTTAAAGATATATAATTTCATCATCTTTCTTTCTTGATTTTCTCATAAGTTTAGTATTCTCTAGTTAAGATCTTTTGTGCTTCCAAGGAATATTGCATGTTTGTTTTTATCACTTGTATGTTTGTTTGTTTCCTTCAACTCTTATGCTTGCTACCCAGCCTTGCTAGCCAAAAACCTGTACTGAGAGGGAATGCTTCTCATGCATCCAATCCTTAAACCAAAACCTATGCCATTTGTGTCCACCATACCTACCCACTAGCACTATTGCTATTCCAAGTAAATTCATGTTTTATCTACCTTCCAAATTAAACTTGTTATGTGAAAACTGGTGACTAAAGCTCTCATGAACTTGATGGCATACTTTACTTTCTTGCACTTAATAAACTTTAACCATTGTGTCCATCTTTGTTGAGTATATGCTTGCGCTTTATAAGTTGAAGTTAGCAGAACCATGTATCATGGGGAACGCTTTCAACATTGCACTTATATTCCGTTGATATCATGATTCTTTAACTTATGGATCCTGGTGGTGTGAAATAAAAGGGGAACTTGTAAGATCATGGAGTTTGTACGTGTGTTAGAGAAACGCCTGGGCCGCTAGCCTACGCCATGCCTAATCATGGTGGAAACTTGCAGCATAACCATAATGAGCACTCTATGAAGCATCCTCAATAAAAACCTATGCAAATAGCAAATAAAAATATTGTTGAGATGCTTATTGTCTGCTTGCCTTGTCATTTTGATTATGGGATAGCTCCTGTATCATGTGCAAGGGGTACCCCATTGGCAGTTCTCTATGATACATATGTATTTACAATGACAAGAGCTTACTTGTGACTGAAGTTGAGTAGCATGAGGTTCGGTACTCGTGAGGGGCATGAAATTTCAACTTATAACTTGTCAATAATATCCTCTTAGTTGTGTCACTTTAACATTAATCACCTAAAGATGCTTATGATAGGGGCAATGAGAGCTGAAAGCTAATAAGTACCATAGTTTTTGGAAGGTCTTTATGAAACTTGAAATCCTTGCTTCCCTCTGCGAAGGACATTGATGGCTCAATGCACGGCGTCCAGAAAATTGCTTGATGGCGGTGTTGATGTAGAGCTTGTTGGGAACCCCAAGAGGAAGGAATGATGAGCACAGCAGCAAGTTTCCCTAAGTTATGAAACCAAGGTTTAATCGAACCAGTAGGAGCAAGGAAACACCTCAGAGGTGTTACTAGCTGAGCTTTGGCAGGGTGCACTACCGGTGCTAGTAGAAACGTGGAGACCTGCACAACACAACCAGAGAACTTTGTCCCCAACTTGCGATGAGGTTGTCAATCTCACCGTGTTTTGCGGAAAACAAAGGATTAAACGTATCGAATGGAAAGAAGTAAAAGTTTGCAGAAAGTAAACACAAAGCAGTAAACAGTTTATAGATTGTATGTAAAGAAAGAGGACCGGGATCCATAGTTCACTAGAGGTGGCTCTCCTTGGATAGATAACATGCTGGGTGAACAAATTACAACGGGGCAATTGACAAACACCGAGAAAGCAATACATGCATATACTAATCATCTTGACTCCTTTGAGACTTGATTGGGCAATACAACATAATACATAGACCGCCATCCAACTGCATCTATGACTAATAATCCACCTTCAGGTTATCATCTGAACCCCCTCCAGTATTAAGTTGCAAGCAACAGATTATTGCTTTACAAACTGCGTGTAAGGTAAAGAATACAATTGTTCTATGAACAAAGGATCGTTGTTTTCTCCCTAGTAGCAACAACACATCTAGTACCTTAGAGATTTCTGTCACTTCCCTAGATTACCAGAGGCATGAACCCACTATCGAGCATAAATACAAACTTTCGGAGTTGCTAGCATCTACTTGGCCAATATTGCTATTAACAACGGAAAGCATGCAAGATCTGAAATAACAAAGACATGATAGAATCAATAATCAATCTGAAATAGCATCTCAATATCCATCGGATCCCCACAAATACAACATGTATGAATTACAAATAGATGATCTTGATCATGAACGGAGCTCACAAGATCTAAACATGAAAGCACAAAGGAGGAGAAACCAGCCATCTAGCTACTACATGGATCCGTAGTCCAAGGATGAACTACTCACGCATCACACCGGAGGCTTGCATGGTGATGAAGAAGGCCTCCAGGGTGAATTCCCCTGTCCGGCAGGGTGCCGGGAAGAGCTTCAGATCCCTCCTGATCTAGGGATGGAGATGACGGCGGCTACAAACTCTTTCGTGGATTTTTGATCGGGCACCTACGGTTTTCGTCCCGAGGGCAACTTATAGGCGGAAGGAGAGGCTAAGGGGGTGCTGGGGTCGGCCAGACCACCCCCTGGCGCGGGCCAGGCCTAGCCGTGCGGCCAGGTGGTGTGGCCGGCCCCTAGCCCCTCTCCGTCTCGTATTCTGGCACTTGATCCTTTCCGGAAAATAGGCACTTTGGCTTTTGTCCCGTCCAATTCCGAGAATATTCATTTTCTGACTTTCCTAGAACCAAAAACAGCAGAAAACAGGCAACTGGCACTATGGCTCTTGTTAATAGGTTAGTACAAGAAATCATATGAAAAGTACTCCAAAGTTGGAACAAAACACAAGAAAGTGGATAAAACCAAGCATGGAACATAAAAAATTATAGATACATTTGCAATGTATCAACATCCCCAAGCTTAACTCCTGCTTTTCCTCGAGTAGGTAAGTGATAAAAAGAAATAGTTTTTGAGGTGACATGCACCATCAAACACTTGATCAAAGTATTTGCAAAATATTCAAGGCTGGGATCAAAGTACTTCAATCATAACATGAAAGACAAAGTTCTAGCAATAAGCAAAGAAACTATGATGCAACATGAAAAGGCACAAACAAAAGATTCATGAATAACAATGCTTTGCAAGACGTTTGTTTGTTTCACATAAAGAAAACATAGCATAATAGTATTTAGCTTGTCCCTCAATAGAGTAGCAAATATAAATGCATAGGACACCTTCAAAGTTCATAAGAGTGACTAGATACAATAGTTTCAAACAAGCAATATCAAGTTATGCATCAATCAACTAGTCTTGGGACAATGCACATAGAACTAAGAATGGCCACTATGCTCTCAAAGTAGGTGCATAAAGTTAGAAGGTGGAGACTCAATATAACGGTGGAAGAAAGGCCTTTTGTAAAAAGGAAGTAGGGATTCAAGTCTCATAAAGAGCTTCCAAAAATTATGGTACTTGTAGTTTTCAGCTCTCATTGCCCCTATCATAAGCATCTTGAAGTGGTTAAGGTTAAAGTGACACAACTAAGAGGATATGCTTGACAAGTTATAAACCAAAATCTCATGCCCCTTACTTACGAAGACCGATCCTCATGCTACTCAACTTCAGTCACGAGTAAGCTCTTGTCGTAGTAAGTATATGTGTATCATTAAGAACCACCAACGGGGTACCCCTTGCACATGATACGGGAGCTTTCCCATAATCAAAATGACAAGGCAAGCAGACAATGAGCATCTCAACAATCTTTTTATTTTCTATTTGCATAGGTTTTTATTGAGGATGCTTCATAGAGTGCTCATTATGGTGATGCTGCAAGTTTCCACCATGACTAGGCATGGCTTAGGCTAGCGGCCCAGGTGTTTCTCTAACACACATACAAACTCCATGATCTTACAAGTTCCACTTTTATTTCACACCGCCGGGATCCGTAAGCAAAAGAACATAATATCAACGGGGTACAAAGTACAAGTGCAATGTTGAAAGCGTTCCCTATGAAACATGGTTCTGCTAATTTCAACTTATAAAGCACAAGCATATACGCAACAAAGAAGGACCCAATGGTTCAAGTTTATTAGAGGCAATAAAGTAAAGTGTGCCATCAAGTTCGTGAGAGCTTTAATCACTAGTTTTCTCATAACAAGTGAAAGGTAAACAAAAGCATGAATGTACCTGGAATAGCATAAGCTAGTAGGTAGGTATGGTGGACCCTTTGGAATAACTTGGTTTAGGGAGTTGGATGCATGAGTGGAACTCATACTTTGTTATGGAGGCTAGCAAAAGACTGGGAGCGGCAAACTAAGAGAGCAATAATGGCCATAATCATGCAGAGCGACAAAACATCATTGACCAAAGCATAAAGTGATACTACAAGTTGAAAACTAAAGGATCATAAAGGCTATGGTGACTTGTGACAATCATAACATGGTGTGAACACGTGTCAAGTCAACCCAAATAAATCATCAAAGGAGAATACCACTATACTATGCTTTAATATGCTAAAACAACGCATGATTCATCCAAGGCACATTAAGCAATCTCAACTGTTTATAACAAGTCATGCTACAACAAAGTATACTACGCATAAAGCCAAAACAATATCAAGCATGGCATGACAAAGCATATCCACAGTCAAAAACAAGCTCTTTTTACCACATAAGTATGAACTTTCCTACTCTTTTCATAACCAAACCAAACTAATTGCAAACCAAAGTATGAAAGAGGAGGTCCAACCAACTTATTCAGAAAACTAAGCAAACCAAGCAAACTAAAAACCAAAACAAAACAAAAAAGAAGACGCTCCAAGAAAAACACAACTGTGCATGAAACAATAAAAATGAAGCGTTTGGAGGAAACCTGGGATTTTTATTGATGAAGAAGGGGATGCCTTGGACATCCCCAAGCTTTGACGCTTGCACTTCTTGTATATTTCTTGGGGTGACATGTGTGGCATCGCCAAGCTTGAGCTTTAGTCCATCCTTCATCTCATTACTCATTCCTTCCATACACCTGAAAATTTTCCTTCATACAAAACTTCACACAATCTCATTAGCAACATTAGTGCACTTAAGATAAATAAGTCTCAAGGTTCAGTTCTAAGACCAAATAAACTTCCATTAGAACACTAGCTACTGTAGTACTTCCCTCAAAATGCTCAATTCCCCAAAAGGACTCAAAAAGGAACCCACAAGAAGCAAATGCAGAAAATGGCAGAAATCTGTCAAAACCGACCAGCAGGTAAAGACGAATTTTTTCAAAGACCTTATGTTGCTAAAATAAAAAAGTGTTTAACTAATGAAAGTTAGATAACAACCCGGGGCAGAAGCACAAAAAATTACAGCTCATTCCGACTTACAGAACTCTCTCAGGAATGTTTACGGTGAAGCACAGAAATCTGTTTCGGGACAGCAACTTTCCCAATCATTACTTCACTCTCATTAGAGGTTACTCTTGGCATAAAAAGCAAATAAAAAGGATAATGAGCGGTTATTACTGAGGTAATAATTTCCAAGACTTATGTAAAACTCTTGGGTTATCTCCCAACAAGTACTTTTCTTTAACGCCTTTAAGTTAGGTATAAGAACCAAAGAAAGAATCAAGTGTTCTCAAATGAAGAAGCATTAAGACCAAATTTTGTTTTCATACGAGAAGCAAAAGAAATCTTTTCTCTCTTTTTAGGGAAGTCTTCTATACCTTTCTTGAGTGGGAGTTGATATTTAATGGTGCCTTCTTTCATATCAATGATGGTACCAACAGTTCTAAGAAAAGGTCTTCCCAAAGTAATACGACAAGAAGCATTGTATTCAACATCCAAAACATAGAAATCAACGGGGACATAGGAATCATTAACCATAATAAGAACATCATTAAGACTCCCCATGAGTTTCTTTTTAGCATTATCATCAAGTGGGACATTCAAATAGCAATCTTCAAGAGGAGGCAAATCAAGCATATCATAAATCCTTCTAGGCATAACAGAAACACTACTATCAAGATCACACAAAGCTTTGAAATCAAAGTCATTCACTTTCATATTAATGATGGTTTACCAACCATCTTCTTGCTTTATAGGAATAGAAGCTTTATGTTTCATCTTTTCTTCTTTAATTTTTATGAGAGCATCAGTAATGTGTTTTGTAAAAGCCATGTTCATAGCACTAGAATTAGGACTTTTAGCAAGCTTTTGTAGGAACTTAATAACTTCAGAGATGTTGCAACCATCAAGATTAAAATCACCTTTATCATCTAAAGTAGTAGGACTATTACTAGCCTCAACACTAGTGGTGGTGATAGTAGAAACACTAATGTTTCTAGCAATTTCATCTTCTCTTTCACACTTAGCATGTAATTCAGCTAATAGTCTAACATTTTCACCAATTCTTACTTGTATAGCATTAGTAGCTGCAAAGGGATTGTCATTAGTTTCAGGTTTAGCAGCCATTTTATTCAAAGTAGATTGAGCTTCAGCCAAAGATGCTATATTTCTTTCAGCATTAGAGAGTTTTTCCTCAATAGTTTTATTGAAAGCAGTTTGTTTACTAATAAACTCTTTAAGCATAACTTCAAGTTCAGAAGGAGCACTCTTATTATTGTTGTAAGAATTTCCATAAGAATTACCATTGTTGGGAGGATAAGGTTTATAATTGTTGTTACCAAAATTGTTCCTATAAGCATTATTACCATAAGCATTGTTGCCAAAGTTGTTATTTCTTATGAAGTTCACATCAACTTGCTCTTCTTGAGCAACCAAAGAGGCTAAATGAACATTATTTGGATCAATATGGGCTTTCCCATTAACAAGCATAGACATAATAATATCAATCTTATCACTCAAGGAGGATGTTTCTTCAACAGAATTTACCTTCTTACCTTGTGGAGCTCTCTCAGTATGCCATTCAGAATAATTAACCATCATATTATCCAATAGTTTTGTTGTAGCACCCAAAGTGATGGTCATAAAGGTACCTCCAACATCTGAATCCAATAGGTTCCTTGAAGAATAGTTCAATCCTGCATAAAAAGTTTGGATGATCATCCAAGCAGTCAGTCCATGAGTGGGACAATTCTTTACCAAAGATTTCATTGTTTCCCAAGCTTGAGCAACATGCTCATTATCAAGTTGTTTAAACTTCATGATTTCACTTCTCATGGATATAATCTTAGTAGGAGGATAGTATTTTCCAATAAAAGCATCTTTGCATTTAGTCCAAGAATCAATATTATTCCTAGTTAAGGAATTCAACCATTCTTTAGCTTTTCCTCTCAAAGAGAAAGGAAACAATTTCAGTTTAATAATATCACCATCTATATCCCTATGCTTTTGCATCTCACAAAGTTCAACAAAGTTATTTAGATGTGAAGCAGAATCTTCGTTACCAATACCAGAAAATTATTCTCTCATAACAAGATTGAGCAAAGCAGGTTTTATCTCAAAGAAAGTATTTTCAGCCATAGGTGGAGCAATAGGTTTTCTCATAAAATCATTGTTGTTGGTGCTAGTGAAGTCAAACAACTTAGTGCTTTCAAGAGTAGTCATTTTTTTGGGTTTTCAAATAAGAAAGCAAAACAAGCAAAACTAATTTTTTTTGTGTTTTTTGAAGAACAAAACAAGCAAACAAAGCAAAACAAAAACAACAAAGTAAAGAGATTGGTTATGAGGGACTCCCCTTGTGAAGATGTCCTTGACTCCCCGGCAACGGCGCCAGAAAATCGCTTGATGGCTCAATGCACGGTGCCCAGAAAATTGCTTGATGACGGTGTTGATGTAGAGCTCATTGGGAACCCCAAGAGGAAGGTATTATGAGCACAACAACAAGTTTCCCTCAGTTATGAAACCAAGGTTTAATCGAACCAGTAGGAGCAAGGAAACACCTCAGAGGTGTTACTAGCTGAGCTTTGGCAGGGTGCACTACCGGTGCTAGTAGAAACGTGGAGACCTGCACAACACAACCACAGAACTTTGTCCCCAACTTGCGATGAGGTTGTCAATCTCACCGTGTTTTGCGGAAAACAAAGGATTAAACGTATCGAATGGAAAGATGTAAAATTTTGTAGAAAGTAAACACAAAGAAGTAAATAGTTTATAGATTGTATGTAAAGAAAGAGGACCAGGATCC
Source organism: Avena sativa (assembly GCA_916181665.1). Classification (NCBI taxonomy): domain Eukaryota; kingdom Viridiplantae; phylum Streptophyta; class Magnoliopsida; order Poales; family Poaceae; genus Avena; species Avena sativa. The sequence goes on along the minus strand of OV702289.1, from coordinate 417,837,450 downwards.
ATAGTTCACTAGAGGTGGCTCTCCTTAGATAGATAACATGCTGGGTGAACAAATTACAGCGGGGCAATTGACAAACACCGAGAAAGCAATACATGCATATACTAATCATCTTGACTCCTTTGAGACTATATTGGGCAATACAACATAACACATAGACCGGCATCCAACTGCATCTATGACTAATAATCCACCTTCAGGTTATCATCTGAACCCCCTCCAGTATTAAGTTGCAAGCAACAGATTATTGCTTTACGAACTGCGTGTAAGGTAAACAATACAATTTTTCTATGAACAAAGGATTGTTGTTTTCTCCCTAGTAGCAACAGCACATCTAGTACCTTAGAGATTTCTGTCACTTCCCAGATTACCAGAGGCATGAACCCACTATCGAGCATAAATACTAACTCTTGGAGTTACTAGCATCTACTTGGCCAAGATAGCTACTAACAACGGAAAGCATGCAAGATCTCAAATAACAAAGACATGATAGAATCAATAATCAATCTGAAATAGCATCTCAATATCCATCGGATCCCCGCAAACACAACATGTATGAATTACAAATAGATGATCTTGATCATGAACGGAGCTCACAAGATCTAAACATGAAAGCACAAAGGAGGAGAGACCAGCCATCTAGCTACTACATGGATCCGTAGTCCAAGGATGAACTACTCACGCATCACACCGGAGGCTTGCATGGTGATGAAGAAGGCCTCCAGGGTGAATTCCCCTCTCCGGCAGGGTGCCGGGAAGAGCTTTAGATCCCTCCCGATCTAGGGACGGAGATGACGGCGGCTACAGACTCTTTCGTTGATTTTTGATCGGGCACCTAGGGTTTTCGTCCCGAGGGGAACTTATAGGCGGAATGAGAGGCCGAGGGGGTGCTGGGGTTGGCCAGACCACCCCCTGGCACAGGCCAGGCCTGGCCGCGCGGCCAGGTGGTGTGGCCGGCCCCGGGCCCCTCTCTGTCTCGTATTCTGGCACTTGATCCCTTCCGGAAAAATAGGCACTTTGGCTTTTGTCCCGTCCAATTCCGAGAATATTCATTTTCTGACTTTCCTAGAACCAAAAACAGCAGAAAACACGTAGCTGGCATTGTGGCTCTTGTTAATAGGTTAGTCCAAGAAATCATATGAAAAGTACTCCAAAGTTGGAACAAAACACAAGAAAGTGGATAAAACCAAGCATGGAACATCAAAAATTATAGATACATTTGCAATGTATCAGGCATATCTTCTACTTTTTAGTTGAGTCACTAAACCTATTTCCTTCTACCTTAGCAAGTATTTTGAGTTGTTGTGTTTCATTCATTCATATGATGATTTATTGAATCATGTTTCTTATGTTCCTTGTTTTGCACATTACTCTTATCTTGGTGCTTACTACTTTGAAAGCTATCACTGAAAACCAGTTATTTGTGAACTCCTGCAAATTGTCAACTATTCTTCGACCAAGATCTAAGTTTGCCATTACCAATTATGATTTACTTTATGCATCTTTATCGTGTTTCCTTTACTTATTGCAATTTAAGTTATATAATAGTGAGTTGTCTTCTATTATGATTTGTGTATTGATAAATGTGATGCTTCTTGTCCGTATTCTTTTATTGACTCTTCACTCCATAAACCCGAGGTCATGTTTATTGAGCTCAGTTTTTGCTTGGGGACAAGCGAAGTCTAAGCTTGGGGGGAGTTGATACGTCCATTTTGCATCACTGTTCTATATCATAATTTACTATTATTCATTGATATATTTCATATTAAGAGGTGATACTTATGTTATTTCATCTGTTTTTGCATGGTCGATGACATTTGGAGCATGGACCGCTATAGTCAGGATTCTGATGGAAAAGGTGCTGTTTGGAGGCAAAATTCGCGAAGATCAGAAAATCCGGGAAAACACATGGAAAATTCTATTTTTCCAGAAGACGAAGATTGCCAGAAGGGGAAGTAGAGATGGGCCGAAGGGGGCCCACACCAACCCCTGGCGCGGGCAGCCCTAGGACGCACCAACAGGTGGTGTGGCCGCCCTGGCCCACTCGAGGCTCTCCCCTCTGGCGTATATTATCCTCCCGAAACCCTAAGACTCGGAGAGCGACCACATGAAGAATCCACCACCTCTGCGGGGCAGAAAACACCAAGAGAGAAAGATCTCTCCGGCAGACAGAATTCTGCCAGGGGATTTCCTTCTCGGAGAGGGGAGATCGTCGCCATCAACGCCACCATCAAGCTAGACTTCATCGGGATCATCATCATCACCACCACCATCATCTCCACCATCACCATCATTACCAATTCATACCGCTATAACAATTGGGTTGAATCTTGCATAGTTCTTAGGGAAAACTTTCCCGGTGTTGATTACTCTTTGTAGTTGATGCTATTGAGTGAACCATTGAATTATTGTTTATGTTCAGATTGTTACTTATCATTATTTCATCTCTGATCATGATCCATATGATGTCTTATGAGTAGTTTATTTTGTTCTTGATGACATGGGGGAAGTCATGTTGTTAGTAGTGGAATTGTGTTGAGAAAGATTCAATGGTTTGATATTTAAGTTGTGGTGTATTTCTTCTATTTGTGTCATGTGAACGTCGACTACATGACACTTCACCTATATGGGCCTAGGGGAATGCATTGTGTATTTGGCTACTAATCGTAGGGGTTGCCGGAGTGACAGAAACCGGAACCTCCGTTAGGAAACCTTTGCACAAGGGATGTTAGGGTCTTAGTGTTTAAAGTTGTGGTTAGGTTTCTACCTTAATTACTTTCTTGTACTTGCGGATGCTTGCAAGGGGTATAATCACAAGTATGTATTAGTCCTAGGAAGGTCGGTACATTAGCACAGGTTCACCCACACAACACTTAGCAAACTAAAGAAGATTAATCAACTATATGAAGCGAAAGCACTTGACGATATTCCCGTGTGTCCTCGAGAACGTTTGGTCATCTTAAGTAATACAACCGGCTTGTCCTTTGCTAAAGAAAGGATTGGGACACTTGCTGCATTTATTTTTATTGTATTTTATTTACTCGTAGTTTATTTACCTGCTTTATCAAAAACCCCTAAAAATCCGTTTGCGAAGTATTTATAGAGAATTCCTGCTCCAAGCCATTCGCCAACACCTTCTGCTCCTCGTTGGGTTCAACACTCTTACCTATCGAAAATACTGCAATACACCCCTTATACTTGTGGGTCATCATGTTACTTCTGAAATCAATGTCCTTGAGGCAATTAGTAACCCTCGCTTCTAGACAGGAATGGTGAAGCATCCACTTTGGTTTGTACCACTCTTCATGAACATCGTCGATTGGAACCGGCCTCATGCTTAACTAAGAAACAAGACATGTTGCCACAGTACGTACTGATGCAATCCATATGTAATAGTTGGTACTACAATTAGAGAAATAGTTCTCGACCATGTTGAATTGTTTATTTTGTTTGGTTGTCTGAAGTCATCGGCTTTCAACCTCCTCTCCTTTGAAACATGTCCTTGTATCGTTACTATGTTTATTTACTCGTATGAACTTGATTATATATTTTTTGGACCTTTAGCATAATGCACTTTAGTTCGCTGATTCTAGAATTCCTTTAGAAATTAGGAAAATTTTAGCATCAACAGGATGTTATGGACCACATGCCATACACTTGAACAATCACCTCAATGCTTGTGTAAGGGTCGTACTCTATGAAAACAACCTTGGCTTCAACGATTCTAGCCTCATGCACCAGTCTTTGGTTAAGCTGATATGATGAGACCATATTTTTTAGATATTTATCTTATATTATCTTACCACTATATAGTGTACGGTTAACTTTCAACATTAACCGTTGTATCAATACTAGCAAATTCCAACATTGCTAACCCTCGAATCTTCTTTTCCATTATTAGATATTTTAACTTCTGCGAAACGAATGTATCTAGACGACTTTTAGTGTGTGATTCACTCTGAACCTACACACTACTTTTAGTGTGTAGTAAAAGATGTCTAGATACATTGGTTTCATGAAAGCTAAACCATCTTATATTTTGAAACGGAGGAAGTAGGAGATTCTATTGATACTAGACTTTAGCACAATGAACGCTATGCACAATTACAAGAACCAAATATACACCCGATACTTTCTGGAAGGGGCTCGAAAATATAATTATTTTCTTAGCTTTACCTATTACTACTTTATGGAGTAGTATAATTTTATATTGTGATGATATGGCATTCTACTAGACAGCATTGGCGTGCTAGACTAGCTAGCTAATTTCTACTAGTAAGTTTCCTCGATGCTACTACAGTACTAGACAGCATTGGCGTGCTACACTAGCTAGCTAATAATTAAAGGCTCCTCGATGCAGCTGCACCCTGCAGCAGAAGAACAACGAAGGAACACACAAAAAACTCCTCGTTCAAAGAGCCATACCGTCTTCCACATCTCCGGAAGTATTTGGTATCGTATCCAATGCGTGCTTCACTCATTTTCCTCGCCATCTCACCCGCAGCATCGGTCCTTCGAGGCCGCCACCCCTCTCCTCCAAAACCTCCCAACAGTCATAAATTGATCTGCCTCGCTCCCAAACCATTGGGATGCGATGGCGGATTTGGGGCCCAGCCGGTGGTACGGCGGATGTAGCAACATCGGTGCTGGCATGTTTGATGAGATCGCTATGCGTATGGACACTACCAGCGCCGTACGGCTAGCCGCATGCCCCAATGGCGGTTGCGGGACATTGGTCGCCTACCGTCAGGTCCACAACCACAAGATTGCATGCGCGCACGACCCTTGCAACTGCATGGAGGATGTCTACATTTTCTCCGCCTCGCCGGCGGCGCTCCTCGCCCACCTCTGTGAAGCTCACTCGATGAGGTTGTGCAGTTTCCGCTACGGCAAAACACACATGTACTCCTCTAAGCCTCTGCCGGCAACAGGCCTGCGAACAATAGATATCATCGGATCCAGGGACGATGGTACTATGTTCACGGTGCGATTTGACACGCGTGAAACACTACACATCGTATTCGTTGTATGCGTCAGGTCGGCGGCGTGCTTGTCACCGTGGTACATGGTGAAGTTTTGGTCGTTGATTTTGATTGAGGGGAGAAGGATAAATATTTTTGGGCTACGTGTTCCAGAGAGCATCGCGTCGGCCGACGACATCCCGTTCGATGAGTTGCAGTGGCTCCTGTTGGTGCCTATGTCGCACCTGGTCGCCCGTCAACCGTTGATGTTCACCCTAGAATACTGTCTTCGGATTAACAGGATTCATGAGTGAGATAAACACATCTAATGTTTGTTGAACTGCTAGAAAGACTTACTACATGTTCTTAGTAGATGTTCTTAGGAGTATTTTTATGGAGTTCAACTACTGCTAATATATTTTGTAGTAATACCTACTGTATGTACTGGTACTTATCATTTTGGGAGACGTGGTTCCTAGCTTAAGGTAGTTCTGAGTATTTTCTATGGAGTTCTTCCTCTTCTAATCTATTTTGTAATAATAACTATGTACTGGTGCATGTTCAGATCGACCGATGAAGTGCAGAATATGGTCTCGCTTTACTTTTGAATAAGGCCCAGCTACATTTATTGAATTTCAATGTGTGCATTGCTGAATCTGTCAATTATTGTATGTGTACTACTAATTCAGTCAGTTTAAAATGTTGTTGAATCTGTCAAGTGCTGCTGAATATGAGCTAGAAATCTGTCAAGTGCTGCTGAATATGAACTGGGAATTTGTCGATAATTTTTGGTCTTATTCTGTACTGCTGAATCTTTTAAATGCTACTGAATTTATCAAATGTTCAGTTGTTACTATTAGTACGTCCAATACAATATTTTGTAGAACTAACTGTGATGTACATGTACTTGTTTAGATAAAGTGTAGCAGATTGTCTTGCTTTTCTTTGGGAACTTGGCATTTTATAGAACTAATACTAATGTACAGCTACTTATTTAGACCAAGTGCAGTAGATGGTCTTGCTTTTCTTTTGGAACTTGGCATTTTATAGAACTAATAGTGATGTACTGCTACTTTCTTAGATCAAGTGTAGTAGATGGTCTTGCTTTTCTTTTGGAACTTGGCATTTTATAGAACTAATACTGATGTACTTCTACTTGTTTAGATCAAGTGAAGTAGATGGTCTTTCTTTTATTTTGTAACTTGGCCTTGTCATAAACTCATAATCTTGATGAGGCTTTGGGCATTTTGAGAAGCCTATGGAGGTCACACATAGGCATTGATGTGAGAAGGAGGCATGCCAGAAAAGTAGACTTGATCGCCAGTTTTGCTTGCTCCAATGATCGAGTGTACGGAGAAAAGGACAAACTAAATCAGTCACTTTCAAATGCTGTTGAATATGTCCAAGTGACGCTGAATGTGAACTATGAATCTGTCGATATTTTTTTCTTATTATGTACTGCTGCATCTTTCAAATGCTACTGAACCTATCAAAAGTTTTGTTTAGTACTTGTTCAGATTGACCGGTTGAGTGCAGAATATGGTCTCGCTTTCCTTTTGAATCAGTCCTTGCTACATCTATTGAATTTCAATGTCCACATTGCTGAATCTGTCAAATCTTTTGGTCACTATCTATGTACTGCCACAACCAGTCACTTTGAAATGCTGTGTTGACTCTATCAAGTGCTACTGAATATGAACCGGGAATCTATCTGATATTTTTACGGTCTTATTCTATACTGCTGAATCTTTCAAATGCGACTGAATCTGTCAAATGTTTTATCATTACTATTAGTACAATATTTTGTAGAACAAACTATGATGTACTGGTACTTGGTTAGGTGAAGTGTATTAGATTTTCTTGCTTTTGTTGTCAAACTTAGCATTGTTACAATTATCTGGATGTGTCTTGGGCATTTTGGGTTGCTATGGGCGGTCACACGGGCATTGACATAAGGACGAGGTACTCACACAGAAGTAGACTTGATCATCAGTTTTGCTTGCTCCAATGATTGAGTATATTCGGATAACATGCCAAACTGATCATGGGCCAAGGTTTTTTTAGCTGGAACAAGAACTGTTTCTCTCTGTACTGCTATTGAATTTCAAGCAGGAAAGCTACTGAATCTCTCAAATGTTCTGTCGTTGCTATTACTAAAGCATTTGTGCAACTAATACTGATGTAATGGTATTGTATTTTATTGTCTATATTGCTGCATTGGTCCATTTGAAATGCTGCTGAATTATTCAAGTGCTCCCGAATAATAACTTTGAATCTGTTGATATTTTTTCTACCTAATTCTGTACTGCTGAATTTTGACATGAATATCTGCCAAAATGAATTATCTCTTCCCCCTTCACTGAGGTCTTTTTTCGACTCCGGGAGAGCACATCACAATGTAGTTTTCATTAACCAGGAGAAGAAATCTAGTGCTCCCTCCAATCCAAATTAATGTTCTCACATTTGTCTAGATTCTGACATATCTAGTCATGTTTAGTGCTAGATACGTCCAAATCTAACCAAATCCGAGAACATTAATTTGGATCGGAGGGAGTATCTCATTCGGCCCCTCTTTAGCCCAAAACATTTTAATTCAGTCTTTTCACGGTCAAGGACTACTGACCACAATCCAGCGAAATTTTATAAAAGAGCCCATGGGGCATAGCCGAGAACACATTAGTTCAGACTGTTAGGGGTCAGCGGACTGCTAAGCACAACCTAGTGAAATTTGAGAATGAAGCCCATGGAGCATAGCCTATGGAATATAACCCACGTAGAGCAATAGCCAAACTCTTTTTAATTCGGCATTTTGGGCATTGCCCCCATCACCTCTCATAATAAAAAAACTCTGCCTACCCATGTTTTTAAGAAAATACCCCATTATGTGGCATTTTATAAATTGAGATGCTAGGAGCGTTGCCCTTTTATATTTTAAAAGAGATAAACATAGACACCAAAAATATTTTAAGAATAATAATATAGAAGTTGTAGTACTAATAAAAGTTTAATGGTATTTTTTCTATAAATATCTTTGTTGTAGTGGAAACACACTCAGTTTACGTTTATTTGATTTGAAGGTCTTTTGTTCGAATTGCCTTTGTGTGTGTGTATCTTGGGTTTACATTTTTTTCTTCTAGCAATATCGCATTAAGGAGAGGCTGACATCACGGACCCACCAGCATACAACGTCCTTGAAGTTTGTTTTGAGGGTGGGTTTGAAAAAAGTTTAAATACTTGTATAGAGAGGCTCGCATCGGGGACCCACCAGATAGAACATACAAGACTGCATCGGGGACCCCAAGCCAGAACATGCCAAAGAGGCTGACATAAGGGCCCTAGCAGTAAGACCATACACGGCTGCCACGGTGAAAACAACGGACGCGGCCAAAAAAAAGTCCATCATACACACATTGCATTTACAGAGAAGCTGACATGTCAGACCCAGCAGGTGTGGGGCCCCCGGATTAATCCTCCGAGAATCCCTGTTATGCACACACCACGATCCCATGATCAGTCTGTCGTGGCACATAACCGACAGTATCAAAGTGAACATCCAATACATAAACGGATACCTGTCATACCTTAATTGCCATTGTGGCTACATCATCCATCATCAGCGGAACTTCATCAAGCGTAGAGCCCGAGCCATGCCATAACCTACAGTCAACTGACTGGGAGAACATCCTAGCTCGCATAGTCTTCAACTCCACCATCTTCTTGATATCTGACCAAGTTAATAGCCAGGGACAATGCCAGTGAGTACTTTGAATGTACTCGCAAACCACCTTAAGATAATTGATAATAACAAGTGGATAAGTAGTACGGTTGTGGTAGTCGGAGGGATCCAGTAGAGGTTCTTTTCTAAAACATTTTCTCTTGTAGATATAGCATCTACATATCTTTGTTGAAAACTTTTGTAAAACATTTTGGAAACCTTTTTGCAAAGATTTAGTAAATCACTAGGATTGGGTCACCCATTTGTTTCGTCCTTCTAGTCATCCCATGACCAAACTCCTTTCCTTCCTTTCTGACCATCCCATGGTCAACACATGTATCCTTTCCGACCATCCCATGGTCAAAACAATTCCAAAGCCATTGCTTTTCTGAAATCCTTTTTTAAAACAAAACCAGCACCGCTCTACAACAACCTTCCCAACCTTCCATGACCGTGGACACGGCTATTCGAATAGATTTACACTCTGTAGAGGTTGTACACTTTACCCACACCATCCGGGTACCCTACCCTGATCTACACCAATCGTGGGTCGAGTAACCGATCAAGACTCTCCAGATACCCACTCCAATATAAGTGCCTACCCTATGAGTGTTTTCCCCTCAACACTGGGACGTCCTATATAGTTCCCAAGCCAACCGGAGGGCTTTTTCCACTACACAAAGTGTGCGCTTTCAATGAGGGTCTCATAGTAACGCGTGGAGGCCCGTGGACCCTTCATTCCTTCTCCAGGTCGATGTCTCACATGGACCTTTACAGGAGAAGGCCCACCCTCCTGGGATTTTCTTTTATTCCCCTGTAGTCATTGCGAGGCAGTTTATACTAGAATAAACAAACTTCAAATCTAGCCCTGTCCCATTCCAGAGTAATGTGGTTGCACGGGTTAATTGTTCTAGCAAAACTGCAAAGAACTAGGTGCGTTTTTGTAAACCTTTTTCCTCCATCTTTTCTTCAGCATTTCATAAAACAATACCCTTTTTATTTTCTCAAACTTCTTTTGGTAGGCCAAACCTCACCAAGGTTTTGCCATAAACATTTGTAAAACTTTTTCGTGGGTCTTCCCATCCTCTAGTTTTGCTTCGGCTAAAACAGGATCTCCAAAGGGGTATGGTGTTATACCCCATCTACCATTCTAGGGACAAGAAGGTGTCATCAAGGGGGTGGTACTTAATAGTACAAAAGTGTAATGGTTTGGAGGATCCAATCCACTACGAGATATAGCTCAACATATATTAAAACAATGTAGTTTCATAAACAGTAGATAAAACATGCATAAGTAAGATAGTAGGACAAGTCTTATGAGCAAGAAGGTGGCTTGCCTGAGATTAGAAAACTAGCAATATATGTCCCTGGACTTCTTCTTAGAATAGCAAAATAACCATTAATAACCACTTCTTCTGGTCTCCGATATAATCGCAACTATCATCGTCAAGATAGCACATGCAAGCAAACAAGGCCATAATCAACACAAAGCATACAAGCATCATTACAATATAGCAAACAAGCATTCAACACATTATTCACTTCAGTAGGTTTTGATAGGTCGAGTTTGTTGCATTTGGAAGTAATGGAAAAGCATTTCGGGAACCTCTTTTGTGTTTTTAAAAGTCAGATACCACCTAATAAGGGTTTTTTGAACTAGGGCTTGGGTCTGTATGATATTAATGTACAACAATGATACCATCAGGTAGGTATTGGAATAGCAAGACCAACAAAAGTGGTTTCATGATTTTATCAATTTTCTATATTTAGTTATGATTTTTCTATTGAAATAATCTCTAGTTTAGGTTAATAAATTACCAGAAAAGGTCTGGACCTCAAATAAATTTTTCCTCAGATGTTTTGGTAGACTTTGGTGTTTAAGATTTTTGTGAGTTGGATTCATCTCAAAATGTTTACCAGAATGCACTTGGGAAATTTCCAAAGTCAGTTCTGCATGATTTTTTTGTTTTTCACCAAATTAAAACTACAAACGATTTTGATATGAGTCCAAATCACCTGTTAGGTATTTGAAATACCTTTCTGCAGAAATTGGAATCACTCTTTTTGGAGTTACAGAATTACTGTAGTAAATTTATTGGTTAATTAACTATACACAAAAATGTTTAATTCACCATAAATTAAGGATAGATCAATAAATACTAGGATCCTAGGGTTTGGTAAATGACATGTTTTAGGAACAATGAAAGTTGTAATTAGGTCAGTACCTATTTTTATGTGACCTAGAGAAATTCCTAATTACAGAAATGGGTTGTTTTTGTTATTTTTACCAGGGGCAAACTAGGAAGCCACTGACTATGGGGCCAATTTTACCTGCAAGTTTTGACCAGTACCTAGCATTAAAAGGTGGATTTAATTCATTTATATTTACCAAACTCCTGGAAATAATTTATTGGTGGAAAAGACATTTGTGGGTAAATTAAATTCCAGAGAATAACTACAGTTAATGTGGGCTAGGAAATGATTCTGCATGTTGTAGAAAACCTGTAGGCACTTGAGGAAATTTAGATATGGTAATTTGCATTCAATTTACATTTTCATTTGAATTTAAATCAATAGCCAAAATTATCTGCTCTGGAGAAAATATTAAAAACAAAGGAACCACGGGCCAGATCTTTCCCGTCGTGGGCCACACATCGCACATCCGGCCCATCCGGGGCGAGGCAGTGCACAGGAGCTGGATTTAGAAATGCGGGTGGCGGGGCCCGCAGTCAGCACGACTGGGTGGCCGAAGGGGTATGGAGGGAGGAGGGTCATCCGATTAGATAGCCATCGACGGCCTCGGTCATGTCTTCCTCGCTGAGCAGTGACCGATGGCGCGGGAACCCTAGGTCTCGTCGGAGTGGGAAGGGGAGATCACCAGAGGGCGTGCCGACGACCGGGGTGTGGCGGCGGACGTGCGTCACACCATTGCGAGTCCGGCAAGGGGAGACATCGATGGTCTCAGCCCTAGAGTTGAACTCGCGCATCAATGCGCCGGAGTTGGTTCGGGCATCCACGGCGTCGCTGTTGCAGGGTGTTTCTAGCAAAAAATTAGTGGGAGTGGAATGGGGTGGTTGGCACCCGTGGGCGAGGATGGGGTTCTATTTATCGCAACGAGCGTGTCCATAGTACACCAAGAGCACGACGGAGTGGGGAGGGTGCATGGGAGCACTGGGTTGGCCAAGCTACGCGGTGGCTTGGCTCGTGGAGTTGCTTTTGTGTGGTCTCCACGATGGAGTGGGCCAGGGGCCTCGGGAGTGAGCGAGGTGAGGGTGACAATGCCTCCGCATGCAGGCTATTCGACGGAACATGTCGAGGCGTCTAGGGCTTGGGAAAGCGCGTGTGAGAGGCGAGGCTAGGAGTAGGGAGGTTATTAGGGGTAGGGGCTATCACTCGCGTGATCTCGAGTCGGTTTTGCACCGCAGGGAGGGTGAGGTGAGTGTGGGCAAAGTCGATCTGTCCGACATGGACGCTGCTGGTTGGGGGTCAGTGGGGTGCGAGGGTGAGGGGGAGGAAAGTCACGGTCGTGTCTGGGGAGTTGTATCACATAGAGCTGGGACTAGGGAGAGGTATGACCGGGCAGGGCTGCTGCTATGCTTAAATGGCAAGATCTTCCCCTCTCCTTAGTGTTACCCTCTTGGCCGTCTTGGGGCTTGCTACAGTGGTCACCACGACCAAGGGAGGGTGTGATGGTTGTTGTGGTGAGTGGTGGTGAGACTTTGATAAAGAGTGGCTTCAGTTTAGCTCATGTTTTGATTTGTTTGCACTATTTGATCAAAATGGTGCTTGTGAAGGAAGTTCAAAATTTTGCATAGGACAATGTGGGAAGATGGTACTGGTAGGTAGATGAGGTCAAGGTAGATATCCAGGAATTATTTGGGATTTTTCAGAACTTCGTAGATCCCCTTTTTCATAATTCTCTGAATAGTGCTAAAATTTGATATTTTTGAATTGGATATGGTAGGGTTTTGATTTGATATAGTCCTAAATATGAATCCACAACTTGAGGAATTTTCTCATGATTTATTGATGAATAAAAGTATTGAAAACAATAATTATTCCATTTTTTCCATTTAAGAAAATGGACAAAAAGAAATAATAAAGCTCTTCAAAAATATTTATTTTTGAATTTAGAAGATAGGGTATGATAAAAAATCTTCAAAAGAGCTTAAAGATGGGGATGGGTTTTGGAGAAAGTCAAACTTTCTTTAATGGGTTAGGTTTTGTAGTTTTTGTCAATTTAAGAGATTAAATAGGCTTTGGTTATGGATAATATTTGGTAAATCCTTATAATCAATGTGGGTTATGTACACAAGGTGTATCTAGAATTTTAAACCTTGTGTGTTGAGAATCCAACTTGATTTTGGAAGGAAAACAAGGGATAAAGGATCTAGGGTGATGTTATTTTCATACCATCAAAACCTTGTTGGATCTTGGAGCTCAGAGCTCCCCTTGGGGCATGGGTTAGGTGGATGGATATACCAAGTGAGTTAGATCACCATGGTATAGAAGGTTGAGGTTGTTAAGGATTGAGTCTTCCAAGGATTGATAACTAACTTTGAATAAAATAAGGGTGCCAAAGTAGGTTATTAAATAGCCATCAAAACCATTTGGGTTTTGGAAGCACAAGGGTCCAATCGAAACAAGGGAAGTAGAGATGGAAAGACCTTTATGAGTATAACACAATCATGCAAAGATATGGTCCAAGGAAGATAGTATGGAGATGTGAGCTTCTTCCAAAGTAGGCATGTTGATAAGGTTTGCGGGAATTATTATTTTCTTGTCCGCAAAACCATGAAGAAAAGTGGGTTGGAGGATTCTTTATCCAAGGGAAAGAGTGGGCCTTGGTAGTCCTTAAGATGGTCTGCAATATGGTTCAAGTTCATTACCAAAATTTCACAAGCGTTGAGAAAGAGAGGCATTCAAAGAAGTGATGTTGAAATAGTTTCTAGACTTAGTCAAATTTAGCAGATTTGGGGTTTTTTACTAGAATAAGAGTGGGGATGTTTTTGATGGGTTTCAAGGTACCAAAGCATAATCAAGTGGATGATGTTGAAGTGCATATTGAGTAGAATAGATCCATGCTTGATATTGGTCTTCATTGATTTGGAAACTTCTAGAATGGATCACTTCAGAATTGATTTGGTTAAGGGTTTTAGATGATCACCTAGTGGCTAGAGACCAGACTCATCTTGTATTCTTTCTTAGGGTTTGGTGATCTTAAAGTATCTTGATCCTAGAGGATGAGCCCCTAGAGTAGCTCACTTTAGTTCCTAATCAAACAAGTTATACAGCAAATCAAGGCAATTCATCTTCCAAATAAGTCAAGCTACTACTATGGATACCATCAAGCCTAGCTTGAGGTAAATATGGGTATGTTGAAGGGTTGGATTTTGAATAAGGTGAGAGTCCTTGGTATATCTACTAAGAGTAGAATTCAAAAGCTTTTTAAAAGGTTTTGGAAATCCTAGAGGTAAGAGTAGTTCAAGGTTCTATCTTGAAAACATAAGGAGATTGTAGATCTCCATAGTTTTGTCAATAGAAGCTACTAAAATAGTTTTGGTTACATAAGCATCTTGGATCATGTTTTGAAATGCCAGAACATTTGAGAATATGTAAAATGAGCCAGTATAGTTTTGTTAAATAGCTTTTTGACAACTTATGTTGAGGTAAGGATTATATCATAAGTTGTACAATCAGGAGCATAAGCACAGACAACAAAAAGCAAGCACTACACAATTAAATAAGAAAAAGTTTTTGTTCCCCCTGATTTTTGCATTCTGGACAACTAATCAGGGTTGCTGAAATTGGATGTTACAGCAGGCCCAAGCATAGCCCATGAAATTAGCCTATCAGCCCCAAGCATAGCCCAATACCTTCTAATTCAACTTTTTCGTGGTCTTGTGGCCACGACCATAGCCCATTCAATTTAGGAGTGAGCCCATGGAATATAAGCCATGACAAATAGGGCATCCGCCTAGAGTTAGCCTAGAATCTTTTTAATTAGGCCTTTATGAGCATTTTTGGTACTCTGAGGATGACATCTGGGACCCGATAAAACAGTCCAACATACACACCTTTATTTCAAATAGAGGTTGTCAGCTGGGACCCAGCATAGACACGTTTCCTGCATAGAGGTGGTTGACATCTAGGACCCAACAAGTTGCCAAGGTCAAAACAGCAGACATGGCCAAAAAAAAGTCCATCATACGCACGTTTCATTTACAGAGAGGCTAATATGTGGGACCCAGCAGCTCGACCTTATACAGATGCTGCATCGAGCAATGTTGCCAGTTCGAAACTGGGAGGCGCAAGCGAAACAAATTTAGCATGCACACATTTCTTGTAATGAGAGGCTGAAATGGGGGACCCAGCAGCGTGAGCAAACGACAGATTCGTCGAGCAACGCTATCTAGTTCGGAATAGGGTAGCACTAGAGAAGAAAAAAATACATCATACCCACGATTCTTCTAATTTGAGGCTGACATAAGGTACCCACTAGCCTGAATAAACGGCTGATGTAGCGAGCAACGATATCAAGTTCGGAACACGAAGGCACGATACAGGGTAGAAAATCCATCATACATACGTTTCTTCTAATGATAGGATGACATGTGGGGCCCAGCAGCATGATTAAATGGTAGATGCATCGAACATCGCTATCAAATTCAGAACAGGGTAGCGCGAGCGAGGAAAAAATCCATCATACACACGTTTCTTCTAATGAGAGGATGACATGTGGGGCTCAGGAGGTTGGTTAAACGATAGATGCATCGAGCAACGCTATCAACTCCGGAACATGGTAGCACGAACGAAGGAAAAAATTCCATCATACACACATTTCTTCTAATGAGAGGATGACATGTGTGTCCTAGGAGGTTGATTAAACGGTAGATGCATCGAGCAGCACTATCAACTTCGGAACAAGGTAGCGCAAGCGAAGGAAAAAATTTCCATCGTACACACTATCCTTCTAATGAGAGGCTAACATGTGGGGCCTAGAAGCCTGAGTAAACGGCAAACGCATCGAGCAATGTTATCGAGTTCAAATCAGGGAGGCGTGACCGAAAAGTATGGTCCACTAGAGACACAGAAGTCTGAGACCCACATGCCTCAGAAGACATTGGCGAGTCAACATCACGCGAGGAAACGAAAATCTTTCTTCTGGAACGCGCTGGCCGACCTTCCTCCATGTTTTTAGCAGATCTGTCATAGTAGAGGGCCGCGAAACCGGAAAAAAAGTTTTCTATCGGCCACGGCCGAGCCGAGAATTTCGACGCGGAAGACGTGCCTTCTACGACGACCGTTGGTCCAAGTCGTTGTGGAAGGAAACTTTTCTTGTAGTGTGTTCTTTTTCAAAACCACAATGATGCACACTGATACACACACATACAATGACTCTAGTGGATCCATGTGGTTTATGAAAAGAACACAAATGTAATAACATATAGTGTATCCATGTGGTTTAGGAAAAGAACACACATGCAATTACATCTAGTGGATCCCTGTGGTTTATGAAAATAACACACATGCAATGAATCTAGTGGATCCAGGTGGTTTAGGAAAAGAACACACAAGCAATAACTTCTAGTGGATCCATGTGGTTTATGAAAAGAACACACATGCAATGGCTCTAGTGGATCCATGTGGTTTAAGAAAAGAACACACATGCAATGACATCTAGTGGATCCATGTGGTTTATGAAAAGGACACACATGTAATGGCTCTAGTGGATCCGAGTGGTTTATGAAAAGAACACACATGCAATGACATCAGTGGATCCATGTGGTTTGTGAAAAGGACACACATGCAATGAAATCTAGTGGATCCATGTGGTTTATGAAAAGGACACACATGCAATGACATCTAGTTGAATCCCAGTATGCTGCTAGGGTTCATGTACATGTTTGGACACATGTTGGAGTGGCATCATTGCATGTGTTCTTTTCCAAAACCACAATGATGCACACTGATACACACACATCCAAGTGGGTGTGGTGATGCAGCATCTTTCAAACTGGTGATACAATGCATGTTGCAGTTGATTCCCACCATGCTGCTAGGGTTCCTGGACATGGTTCGATACTTGCTGGAGTGTCATCATTTCATGTGTTCTTTTCCAAAACCACAATGATGCACGCACGCATCCAATGACTCCAGTGGATCCATCTGGTTTATGAAAAGAACACACATGCAATGAGATCTAGTGGATCCATCTGGTTTATGAAAAGAACAAACACGCAATGACTCTAGTGGATTCATGTGGTTTATAAAAAGAACACACATCCAATGACTCTAGTGGATCCATCTGGTTTATGAAAAGAACACACATGCAATGAGATCTAGTGGATCCATCTGGTTTATGAAAAGAACAAACATGCAATGACTCTAGTGGATTCATGTGGTTTATAAAAAGAACACACATGCAATGATTCTAGTAGATCCATGTGGTTTCGGAAAAGAACACACATGCAATGACATCTAGTGGATCCATGTGGTTTAGGAAAAGAACACACATGAAATTACATCTACTGGATCCATGTGGTTTATGAAAAGAACACACATGCAATGACATCTAGTGGATCCATGTAGTTTATGAAAATAACACACATGCAATAACATCAGTGGATCCATGTGGTTTATGAAAAGGACACACAAGCAATGACATCTAGTGGATCCATGTGGTTTATGAAAATAACACACATGCAATGACATCTAGTTGAATCCCAACATGCTGATAGGGTTCCCGTACATGTTTAGACACATGCTGTAGTGGCATCATTGCATATGTTCTTTTCCAAAATAAAAATGATGATTAGTGATACACACACATCCAAGTGGGTGTGGTGATGCAGCGTCTTTCCAAATGGTTATACAATACATGTTGCAGTTGAATCCCAGCATGCTGCTAGGGTTCTTGGACATGGTTGGACACATGCTGGAGTGGCATCATTGCATGTGTTCTTTTCCAAACCCACAATGATGCACACTGATACAAACACACATCCAAGTGGGTGTGGTGATGCAGCACCTTTCAAACTGGTGATACAACGCATGTTGCAGTTGTATCACACCATGCTGCTAGGGTTCCTGGACATGGTTCGATACTTGCTAGAGTGTCATCATTTCATGTGTTCTTTTCCAAAACCACAATGATGCACACACATCCAATGACTCCAGTGGATCCATCTGGTTTATGAAAAGAACACACATGCAATGAGATCTAGTGGATCCATCTGGTTTATGAAAAGAACAAACATGCAATGACTCTAGTGGATTCATGTGGTTTATAAAAAGAACACACATGCAATGATTCTAGTAGATCCATGTGGTTTCGGAAAAGAACACACATGCAATGACATCTAGTGGATCCATGTGGTTTATGAAAAGAACTCACATGCAATGAGTCTAGTTGATCCATGTGGTTTAAGAAAGGAACACACATGCAATGACATCTAGTGGATCCATGTGGTTTATGAAAAGAACACACATGTAATGACTCTAGTGGATCCATGTGGTTTAGGAAAAGAACACACATGCAATGACATCTACTGGATCCATGTGGTTTATGAAAAGAACACACATGCAATGACATCTAGGGATCCATGTAGTTTATGAAAAGAACACACATGCAATAACATCAGTGGATCCATCTGGTTTATGAAAAGGACACACAGGCAATGACATCTAGTGGATCCATGTGGTTTATGAAAATAACACACATGCAATGACATCTAGTTGAATCCCAACATGCTAATAGGGTTCCGGTACATGTTTAGACACATGTTGGAGTGGCATCATTGCATATGTTCTTTTCCAAAATCACAATGATGAACAGTGATACACACATCCAAGTGGGCGTGGTGATGCAGCGTCTTTCCAACTGGTTATACAATGCATGTTGCAGTTGAATCCCAGCATGCTACTAGGGTTCTTGGACATGGTTAGACACATGCTGGAGTGGCATCATTGCATGTGTTCTTTTCAAATCCACAATGATGCAAACTTATACACGCACACACCCAATGACTCTAGTGGATCCATGTGGTTTATTAAAACAACACACATGCAATGACATATAGTGGATCCATGTTGTTTACGAAAAGAACACACATCCAATGACATCTAGTGGATCCATGTCATTTATGAAAAAAACTCACATGCAATGACATCTAATAGATCCATGTGGTTTATGAAAAGAACACACATGCAATGACATCTAGTGGATCCATGTGGAACACACATGCAATGACATCAGTGGATCCATGTGGTTTATGAAAAGGACACGCGTGCAATGACATCTAGTGGATCCATGTGGTTTATAAATAGAACACCCATCCAATGACATCTAGTTGAATCATAGCATGTTGCTAGGTTTCCTGGACATGTTTAGACACATGCTAGAGTGGCATCATTGCATGTGTTATTTTCAAAAACCACAATGATGCACACTGATACACACACACTGACATCAAGGTGGGTGTGGTGATGCAGCATCCTTCAAACCGGTGATATAATGCATGTTGTAGTTGAATCCTAGCATGCTGCTAGGGTTCCTAGACATGGTTGGACACCACATGTTGGAGTGGCATCATTGCATGTGTTCTTTTCTAAAACCACAATGGTTCACACTGACTCACACACATCTAAGTGGGTGTGGTGATGCAGCATCTTTCACACTGGTGATAGAATGCATGTTGCAATTGAATCCTAGCAAGCTGCTAGGGTTCCTAGACATGTTTGGACACCGCATGCTGGAGTGGCATCATGGCATGTGTTCTTTTTCCAAAACCACAATGATGCACACTGATACATACACAAACATCTAAGTGGGTGTGTTCATGTAGCATCTTTCAAACTTGTGATACAATGCATGTTGCAGTTGAATCCCAGCATGCTGCTAGGGTTCCTGGACATGGTTGGACACATGCTGGAGTGGCGACATTTCATGTGTTCTTTTTCCAAAACCACAATTATGCACATTGATACACACACATCCAAGTGGGTGTGGCGATGCAGCATTGATACATTGCAAATGTATCTATAATTTTTTATGTTCCATGCTTGGTTTTATCCACTTTCTTGTGTTTTGTCCATACTTTGGAGTACTTTTCATATGATTTCTTGGACTAACCTATTAACAAGAGCCACAGTGCTAGCTGCCTGTTTCCTGCTGTTTTTGGTTCCAGGAAAGTCAGAAAATGAATATTCTCGGAATTGGAAGGGACAAATGCCAAAGTGCCTATTTTTCCAGAAGACTCACGAAGCCAGAATACGAGATGGAGGAGGGCCAGGGGCTGGCCACAGCCCCCTTCAGGCGCGGGCTGGGCCTGGCCGCGCCAGGGCATGGTCTGGCCGCCCCAGGCACCCCCTCGGTCCCCCTCTTCGCCTATAAGAAGCCTTCTGACCTAAAAACTCCGGGGGTTCGACGTTTTTCCAGAAGGAGTTCCGCTCCGCCGCCACCACCAGATTCCACGAAACAGCACTAGAAACTCCGTTCTGGCACCCTGCCGGGACGGGGAATTGGAGGAGATCATCTCCATCATCATCATCATCATCTTCGCTTCTCCATCGACCATCCATGTTTCCCCCATCTATGAGTGAGTAATCCCCCGCTGTAGGCTATGGGGATGGTAGGGATTGGATGAGATTGTTCATGTAATGGCATCAGATTGTTAGGGCATGTTGCCTAGTATCTTTTATTAGTGCTTTATGACTTTGTTGCGACTTGTTGTGCTTAATGCTTGTCACTAGGGCCCGAGTGCCATGATTTCAGATCTGAACATGTTATTGGTTCATTATGATAGTATTGATTATGGTCTTATCTGCAAATTGTATACACACGTTGTTGTCCGGAACCAATGGCCCCGAAGTGACAGAAATCGGGATAACCGGAGGGAATGGCTTTGATGTGAGGATCACATGTGTTCACGGGGTGTTAATGCTTTGCTCCGGTGCTCTATTAAAAGGAGCACCTTAATTGCCAGTAGTTCCCTTGAGGCCCCGCTGCAAACGGGCTGGCAAGACAAAAGATGTTGTGCAAGTTCTCATTGCGAGCACGTATGACTATATATGGAACACATGCCTAGGATTATCTAGTACTTGGGTGCTTTATCTTATTTATCAGCAATTGCCATATGTTATGATTTCTATGTGAATTGTCTTGTCCATGCAACGCCCGTCCATCCATCCCTATGCCTATCGCACTCGAATCCTACTGTTT
The DNA here is from genome assembly GCA_916181665.1 of Avena sativa. Classification (NCBI taxonomy): domain Eukaryota; kingdom Viridiplantae; phylum Streptophyta; class Magnoliopsida; order Poales; family Poaceae; genus Avena; species Avena sativa. The sequence goes on along the minus strand of OV702289.1, from coordinate 417,816,554 downwards.
ACTACTATTGTTACTACTGTCTTTACTTTACTACTGCTGCTACTTTACTATTCCTACTACAAAACTGTTGCTACTGATAAACTGTTGCGAGCAATATTGTTTCCAGGTGCAGCTGAATTGACAACTCAGTTGTTAAGGCTTATAAATATTCTTTGGCTCCCCTTGTGTCGAATCAATAAATTGGGTTTCACTTCCTTCGAAAATACTGCGATACACCCCCTATACTTGTGGGTTATCAAGCATCTTTCAAACTGGTGATACAATGCATGTTGCAGTTGAATCCCAGCACGCTGCTAGGGTTTCTGAACATGGTTGGACACATGCTAGAGTGGCATCATTGCATGTATTCTTTTCCAAAACCACAATGATGCACACTGATACAGAGACATCCAAGTGGGTGTGGTGGTGTAGCATCTTTCAAGCTGGTGGTAAAATGCATGTTGCAGTTGAATCCCAGCATGTTGCTAGGGTTCCTGGACATGGTTAGACACATGCTAGAGTGGCATCATTGCATGCTGTCTTTTTCCAAAACCATAATGATGCACATTGATCCACACACACATCCAATGACTCTAGTGGATCCATGTGGTTTATGAAAAGAACACACATGTAATGACATATAGTGGATCCGTGTGGTTTAGGAAAAGAACACACATGCAATGACATCTAGTGGATCCATGTGGTTTATAAAAAGAACACACATGCAATGACTCTAGTGGATCCATGTGGTTTAGGAAAAGAACACACATGCAATGACATCTAGTGGATCCATGTGGTTCATGAAAAGAACACACATGCAATGACATCTAGTGGATCCATGTGGTTTTTGAAAAGAACACACATGCAATGACATTAGTGGATCAATGTGGTTTATGGAAAGAACACACATGCAATGACATCTAGTGGATCCATGTGGTTTAGGAAAAGAACACACATTCTAGAGTGGCATCATTGCATGTGTTATTTTCCAAAATCACAATGATGCACACTAATACACGCACACACACACATCCAAGTGGGTGTGGTGATGCAGGATCTTTCAATTTGGTGATACAATGCATGTTGAAGTTGAATCCCAGCATGCTGCTAGGGTTCCTGGACATGGTTGGACACGACATGCTAGAGTGGCTTAATTTCATGTTGAAAGCACCGTATGGTCACCTAGAGGGGGGGGTGAATAGGTGCTAGTTCAAATACTCCTTTTCAAATTAAGGTTTGACACAAAGGTAAATTCTCTAGATATGCAACTATGGTGAATTTACCTATATGTCACACTAGCACAACTAATCAAGCAAGAGCAAGATAAAATAAGGTGCAGTAAAGGATAGAAGTAACCGAAGTGAAGCATGCGGGGACACAAGGATTATTTCCCGTAGTTCCTTCTGTTCAAGGGGAAGTACATCTCGTTTGGAGAGGGGTGGAATCAAACCACCAAAGCCACAAGAGGCCTCCCTTGTTCTCCGATGAACCTCACCCCAAGGGGATCGATTCACGCTTCCACTATATCGGCAACCTTCGAGGTGGAAGCCGACACCTTTACAACAAGTTCGAGGAACGCATCCACAACTGAATTGGAGGCTCCCAAATACAAGCTAGTTGTCACAACAATCAAGAACAAGCTAGTAAGAACCAAATCAAGAACTAAGGTTTCCAATGAAACACTAGAGCAAGAGGCCCTCAAGTGAATGAGGGGGAAATGAAAATCTATCTTGGTGAAGCTATAGATCAAGGACTCCTCCTTCGATTCTCCAAAGATCAAGGACTTTGTATGGTTGTAGTTGGAGTTCTTGTTAATTTGGTGGCTGTAGGGTTAGGGTTCTTCTCTTCAGGAACAAGCAGTAACTCAAGGTAGAAGAAGGGGCCTTTATATATTCCCCCCAGAAATGTAGTCGTTGGAACCACTTAACCCGGACAGTCCGGCAGAACCAACCTGGACTGTCCGGCCCCACCGGACACTCTGGTCATAGAGTAGCGGACATTCCGGCCTGGCAAAGAATCCGGCTAGTGTTTGGGAAGAATTCGGGTATAGTCCAATGTAGGTTACTGACTATTCGCAACCTCCGAGAAAAACCTTCAGGCCGGACACTCCGGCGGACATCAGCCAGACATTCCAAGCTAGGCTGGATACTCTGGCTGGAATCTACGAGACAGTCCGGCGCATACAAGATACAACACAGATAAATCCTTGGACCTTCTTTCCTTATGGCAAGATAATGATATGATAATATTCTGTAGGCAATATAGATATATCCTGAAACATTTCAGAAGCAAATTAAAACCATCCTAGTGTTGCCAACAAACATCAAAACACAATGAAGGGCACAAATGCCCTTTCAATCTCCCCCTTTTTGGTGTTTGATGATAACCCAAGTATTTGCATATGATAATCAATAGGCATAGCAACAACCGGTTTACAAGCTATTGGAAGGCTCCCCCTAGATGTGTGACCCGTTTAAATGAGCATTTGAATATAATATCACACAACCTAGAGAGTACCCCCTCACAAGAATTTATAACCACAACGGTATGACAAATAACTAGGCAATCTATGGTTTTTTTTATCAAATAACGATACTCGGTATGCATGTCTTACCACACATGACAGACAACGGAGTTCAACATATGACAAGGTACATAACCAAATGCACATAAAGACATAAGCTTCAAAAAGGCAGATCACGATAACTTGAAGCTTGTGTACCCATGAAAATCCCCGGTAGCAAAGTAATATGGCCACTTCTCCCCCTTTGGCATCGAGACGCCAACAAAGGAAAAGAGCACTACGAAATCGTCTCAAACCAACTCTAGCCACTATAGTCATCATCCTCCTCATCCTCATTGTCATCCTTGTCCTCATCGCCATCCTCGTCCTCATCATCACCATCCTGAGTAGTCGACTATCCGTGAGGGAGAGAAGAGGATGACACATCCTCAAACATGGACCAATCCACACGACCCTGACTCTAGTGTCCATAAGAGAGCGTACCATCAGAAACCTACTGAGATGAATCAACATCCATGGGTTGCTTGTCTTCTTGAGTTCCTTCATGACATTCCTGTTGGCCTTGTAGGAATCATACTGACCATGGCGGATGTCAATGTTCTGACACAAGAGAAGTCTCTCCCACCAGGAAGCCTTCTTCACCTTCTTGTGCACTTCTTCTATAGAGGTGTTGAAGAGATATGCATTGCCAGCATGCTTCATGTGAGGACCACGGATTACAACCTTCTACACCTCCTCAGACCCATCACTGCTATCATTGTCAAAATCAGCCACATCCTCATTCTCAAATACACCACGATAAGGGGGATAACCGCGGGGTACCTGAGTGGAAGGAGCCCCCTTCCTCTGAAGCTTGGCAGGCTTGTGTGACACAAGGTTGTTGAAGAGAAGAGGAGTAGCCGTATTGTGGGCAGCAATAAGCTTCATCACATATGGGGCATAGAGAGGGCACTTCTTGTCCATAATGCACTTGTACAAGTCTTGATATATAAAGTCTATGACATCAATAGCACCACCATCATGGTCAGGACCATGAATAAACATAGAGTGAGCATGAGCCATGAGTTTGATTTCATCACCTCACATTTCATCCTTGTTACCTGCCTTTGGGGTGAGAGTGTGGCGAAACATGCGAAGCAGAATGTTGTAGAGCAACTTCATGTTGGTGGTTTGACCACATATACCACCCTGAGAATATATAGGAGCTAACCTTGCCTTGTCATAGGCTTGTCCATGAATATGCATTCTTTCACCACAAGCTTCATTAGGGTTGAAGGGTAAACCAAGGATGCCAGCAAATTGCACCAAATTGGAACGACATCTGGTAGTGCCAGAAATCCACTCTAAGGGAACATCCACAGTGTCACCAAATACAACAGTGGCATAAAACTGTTGAACCAAGTCAATGTTGTAGTCTTCTCTTACTTGAAAGATGGTGTGTAGTCCCATCTTCTTGGTAACCCACAGAGCATCCTGAAAGTAGCTGTGAGCATGCAGCTTCTCAATCTCCAACCATTGCATGGGGCACACAGGAGATCAGAAGCCACCATACACCTTAGAATAGAGGAGGAATTGTTCATTCCTCCAAAACCGATCATCAGGAGGTGCGAGGTAGAGAATAGAACTGCTGGAGCCTCATCTCCACATACTCTTCAGTTCCCAAATCAGCCAAGGTAGAAAAAGCTTCAAATTTCATGCGCTTGGCATCATCCCTTTTCGCCTTTATTATCTTCTCTTGTTTTGCTGCAGCACGATCACATGCTAATTGCGTGACCACAGATGGATGCACATGAACATTTCTCTCTCCATTGTAAGAACCGCGATCATGGCTAGACTGAGACCGGCGAGGACGAGAGACACCTGTGAAATCAGAGAAGGGAGATAGCATTTGGGGTAAGCACATTTGTCCAGGAGATACTAACAAGATAGTAGCAATCAAAGGAATACTGGACTGCTCAGGTCTATCCTGCCTGGACTGTCCGGAGAAATCACCCCGGAGACTCTGCCTAAGCCGGACATTCCGGTGTGAATGCACCGGACATTCCAGCCGCACCGGAGTGTCTGGCCCATAGGCGCCGGACATTCAGGCTGGAGCCATGGTGATTTTTGGGACAGTGCGGGGAGGCTCAACCGGAGTAGATAAACATTTCTAGAACTACTGCTAGGGGGAACATTACATGCAAGAATGATTTAGACATGCATTCTAGCAACATGTGGTCCTCAAAAACTCATCTAGGGCTAGCCTAGAGAACCAGAAGGAGAGGGGTACTTTACCAGCATGCATGGAGGACTTCAATGGAGGGGAATCGATCCTAGCAGTGAAGGGATGGAGATGGCCAGTGGCAGCGGCAAGATCCGAGGTGGAGAAGCCCTCCTGGTGGTGCCCTTGGTCGGAGGAAGTAGTTGGTGAGGAAGTAGTTCTTCTAGGCCCTCTCTTTCGAGTTTGAGACTGCTTGGGCCGGAGTGTCCGGGCGAAATACGCTAGAGAGCCTAGCCCCACCGGATTATCCGGTGCGAATCAAGCGGAGAGTCCATTCCAGCTAGACACTCCGGTTGTTTTAGAGCGGACAATCTGGTCCCTTCGACCACAGACACTAGGAACAAATTTTGTAGACAAATGTGTGGCAAGAGGAGCATGTTTTAAGGTAAGAATAGGCCTGGGATTTTGAGAAGTACACTGGGATGAGCATAAAGTCAGAGAATCCAAATAAATGTCCAATAAACTCCTAATAAGATCAAACCAAGAACCAACTCTTTGTAATGAAGAGGGAGGTGGCCGACGCCACCATGTAAGAGTGTGAGGAATGAAACCGCGAAGAATTATCCTTGGGTTCATAACCTCTACTCATCAATGAACCTCACATATTATAAATGATATTGAGAGAATTGATTTTCTTAATTTTGGCATTTGGGGGGAGGGATAGCCCAATAGATTAGGACCGCACTCCTCTATGTCCATGTCTACACCTAAACCACATAATGATCAAGTAATATGTGTGTATGCAAGATGATCAAGTCAAACTTCTTGAACCTATGATATTTAGCTCATTCCTCAAATAACAAAATCTTGCTTCATCAAGGGGCTTCGTGAAAATACCTACAAGTTGGTCTTTGGTTGACACATAAGAAAGCTCAATATCTCCTCGGTCAACATGATCTCTAATGAAATGATGACGGATCTCAATATGCTTTGTTCTTATATGATCCACATGATTGTAGGAAATTTTGATAGCACTTTCATTGTCACATGAAAGAGGCACTTTGTCACAATGGACACCATATTCCTCGCCTCATCCATAACAATTGAGTGCAAGCACTAGCAGCAAACACATATTCAGCCTCGGCGGTGGAAAGAGGGATACAATTTTTCTTTTTAGAAGACTAACAGACCAAGGACCTACCAAGGAATTGGCAAGCCTCGGAGGTTGATTTTCTATCCTCCTTATCACCAGCCCAATCAAAATCATTGTATCCACAAAGAGAGAATGTAGATCCCCTAGGATACCATATACCATAGTTTAGGGTATGAACCAAATATCGAAAGATTCTTTTGACTGCCATTAAGTGGTTTTCTTTAGGAGTCGCTTGATATCGTGCACACACTCCTACACTTAACACAATATCGGGTCTAGATGCACATAGGTAAAGCAAAGAACCAATCATGGACCCATATACCTTTTGATCAACATCTTTACCATTTGGGTTAAGTTCAAGATGTGACTTGGTTGCTATGGGAGTTGGAGCTTGATACATTGCAAATGTATCTTTAATTTTTGATGTTCCATGCTTGGTTTTATCTACTTTCTTGTGTTTTGTCCACACTTTGGAGTACTTTTCATATGATTTCTTGGACTAACCTATTAACAAGAGCCAAAGTGCCAGTTGCCTGTTTTCTACTGTTTTTGGTTCCAGAAAGTCAGAAAATGAATATTTTCGGAATTGGACCGGACAAAAGCCAAAGTTGTTATTTTCCCCGAAGACTCACGGAATTGGCCACACCACCCCTTGGCACGAGCTAGCCTAGGCCGTGCCAGGGCATGGTGTGCCCCCCTGGCCGGCCACCGACTTTGCCTCCTTCGCCTATATATTCCTCCCGAGGCAAAAACCCTAGATAGTCCATCAGAAATCCATGAAAAGTTCCACAGCGCCGTCGCCACCGAAGGGGAGATTCGGGGGACAGAAAGTCTCTGTTCCAGCACCCTGCCGGGATGGGGAAGTGCCCCCGGAGCCATCTCCATTGATCTCCACCACCATCTCCATCACCATTGCTGAATCCCATGATGAGGAGGGAGTAGTTCTCTCTCGAGGCTAAGGGTTCTACCGATAGCTATGTGTTCATCTCTCTCTCTATGAATGATCTTATTGAGATCATGAGCTTGTAATCTATAGATCTACCTTGCTACTCAAGTGCTTTAATAGATCTCTGCTCTCCCCATGTGTGTGAAAGTGACAGCGTGCACACCATGGTGGCACTTAGGCTAGAGATTACAAATACTTGTTATGAGTTATATTTGGAGTTGGATGTCTTTATGAAATTGTGGTGTTTGTTTGAACAATCTAGTACTCAAGGTGACAGTGTGGGGTTATCTAGATGGGGAAGGCTTACTTTGAGGTGTGCTGTTATAGCCCTACCATGGATTAGAGTGTCCAACCGGAGAGTAGTTCAGCGTAGTATCATGAAGATAATATATTTATATGAGAGTGTTCACTAGTGAAAGTATGATTCCTAGGCCTTGTTTCTTAGCATTGAAACACTGTTTGCAACTAGATCTGTTACATGCTTGCTTGCTTCCATCTTTATTTCAGTTTTACTTTAGTCTTTTCCACGCCATCAAGCTATTTTCTATCACCGTTACCACTTATAATTATCCATACCACTTGTATTTGACTATCTCTTCGCCGAAATTAACTTCGAGCACTCACACCGGAGGATGTGAGTACCTTTTACCTTACCTCCACGGCAACGGCGCCAGAAAATAGCTTGATGTCTACGCACTTCTATTCTTGTAGACAGTTGTTGGGCCTCCAAGTGCGGAGGTTTGTAGAACAGCAGCAAGTTTCCCTTAAGTGGATTACCCAAGGTTTATCGAACTTAGGGAGAAAGTGGTCAAAGGTATCCCTCTCAAGCAACCCTGCAATCAAGATACAAGAAGTCTCTTGTGTCCCCAACGCACCCAATACACTTGTCAGGTGTATAGGTGCACTAGTTCGGCGAAGAGATAGTAAAATACAAGTGGTATGGATATAAGACAACGGTGCCAGAAAATAGCTTGATGGCGTGGAAGAGACTAAAGGAAATCTGAAATAAAGATGGCAGCAAGTAAACATGTAACAAATCTAGTTGCAAACGGTGTTCCAATGCTTAGAAACAAGGCCTAGGGATTGTACTTTCACTAGTGAACACTCTCATATAAATATCATCTCTTTATGATACTACTCTAAACTACTCTCCGGTTGGACACTCTAATCCATGGTAGGGCTATAACAACACTCCTCAAAGTCCGCTTTCCCCATCTAGATAACCCCACACTATCACCTTGAGCACTAGATGGTTCCAACAAACACCACAATTTCATAGAAACATCCAACTCCAAATATAACTCATAACAAGTATTTGTAATCACTAGCCTAAGTGCCACCATGATGTGCACGCTATCACTTTCACACACATGGGGATAGCAAAGATCTATTAAAGCACTTGAGTAGCAAGGTAGATCTACTTGATTACAAAGCTCATGATCACAATATGATCATGCATAGAGAGAGATATGAACACATAGATACCGGTAGAACCCTTAGCCTCGAGGAAGAACTACTCCCTCATCATCATGGGAATCAACAATGGCGATAGAGATGGCGGTGGAGATCGATGGGGATGGCTCCGGTGGCACTTTCCCGTCCCGGCATGGTGCCAGAACAGAGACTTTCTGTCCCCCGAATCTCCCTTCGATGGCGGCAGCACTGTGGAACTTTTCATGGCTGGAGGCTGGATTATTTAGGGTTTCTGCATCGGAGGCTTCTTATAGGCGAAGGGGCAAGGTCGGTGGAGTGCCAGGGGGCCCACACCACCTGGTGGCGCGGCCAGGGGTCACCCGCGCCACCCTATGGTGTGGCCAGCCCCTGGCCCCTCTACGTCTCGTCTGCTGGCTCCGTGAGTCTTCTAGTAAAATATCGACTTTGGCTTTTATCTGGTCCAATTCCGAGAATATTCATTTTTTGACTTTTCTAGAACCAAAAACAACAGAAAATAGGCAACTGGCACTATGGCATCTTGTTAATAGGTTAGTCCCAGAAAGTGTATAAAAATACTCCAATGTATGGACAAAACATAAGAAAGTAGATATAAAACAAGCATTGAACATCAAAAATTATAGATACGTTTGCAACGTATCATTCATCTTGCTTTTTCTTGAATATCCATTTAGTGCCAATAACATTGCAACACTCTTTGGGATTTTCTACTACCTTCCATACTTTGTTTCTCTTGACGTTTTTTGAGTGTAACATCCCAAATCTTTAATCAATGTTATCAAGATCCAAATCACCCAATTTAGGGTTAACAATAACGTTTTATCATCAAAATAATTAGGAATGCATATGTGTGTTGCATTAATATAGAAGTGTTTAGAAATGCCATGTTTGTTTGTTCTAAAGGTTGTAAAATGATTAAAAGATGAATGCCACATCATCTAGATCATTTCAAAAAGAAATCAAATAAGAATAAAAATACCAAATGGTCACTTTGGCCGTTTTAATCCACTACGTCACTTTAGGTGTTCCTAGAAGTCAAATTCTTAACATAAACAATTCCAGATCTTTTCACCCCTTGCTAGTACATGTAAAGATCTACCAAGGCCCACCTTGAAATCTTACAAAAACATTTAACCACTAATTTTAAATGGCATTTGAAAATGGAATCTATTTCATATGCACGGATCCCACTTTTTCAAAAACCACTCAAATGAGTTCACCTTGACAATCCCAAGCAAACACAGACTACCAAGCATAAGATCAAAGCACCCACCAAAAATCTCTCAAAATTCAAATTAATTTCTCTTGCGGCCATTGTGTCGAACACCTTGTGATCACAGATAAACCTGCGTAACTAACACTATTTTGATCAATGCTTTGTCGACCCATTTGACCTCAATTCACTCCCCTAGTCTCCCCTAGTTCTAACCATGCCATCAAGGAGCTACCAGTTAGCCTTTAGAAGCAGTGTCGTGCCACCCCGAGGCCATGCCCGCCGGTCGAGCACGGGTAGCTCGCAGGAGACCACCCAGCCCCTCTCCGTCATACCTGGGAGGTAGGCGTGATAGCATCGCCGCCCATTGTCCCTTCCCCAAGCAATGCCAGCCATTGGACCATCGAGGCACACCCGCGCTCTACACCTCTGCACCATGTACAACCCATGCCAGAGCGCCACCCCTGACAGCCTCTCACAAGCCACGCCATGCCCTCAGCTTCCACGCGTCGCTCCGCCTTGACCCCAACACACTTCTAAACATGTCCATTTCCCGCCGTGAGCCGCGTCGAACGCCGTCGCTTCCGCTCCGAGCGCCAGCCACACTCGACCAAACTCCACCTCCCCTAGCCGTGCCATTATGCGGTAGTTGACCGCTAGGGGGCAGAGCATCGTCCGCCTATCCCGCCCATGCCTTTAGCCCTCTATACCATCGTCACCGACGAGCTCATCATCGCACCTCACGGTCCCCTCATCGACCTATAAAAGGAGGGTACCCCCGTCCCATTTCTGCACACCATTCACCTCCCCTCTCACCACTGAACCTTCCCCACCTCTCCCTGAAGCTTCTCGAGCCCTCAGTCGCCGGAATTGTGCTAGAGCTCGCCGCAGCAGAGGAGAAAGGTGGCCGTCGATTGCGACCACCCCAAGAGCCACCGCGACCACACCTGAGCCCGCCGTCGACCACCGGTTCGATCATCCCCATCGCCACGTTAGCTGGAGCCCTGGTAAGCCCCCAACCGACCCCCATCGAGCCGCTAGGGTTCAGTCTCGCCGGCGACCAGTTCGTCCTCGACGATGAGCCACGACCGTTGATCTCTATTCTAATCACACGACCCACATCGCTCTATACCACTTCGTGTTAGAGTCAGCCACTGACGTGTGGACCCCCCTGTCAGCTGCCCTCTGTGCCATGGAGCGCCACTGGGCCGACCCATTTAGTTTCCCGCCTTAGCCCGCATATTCACAATAAAGTTTTTCTTTTTATACTTAAACTCAATTCTATCCCCTAGTTTAAAAATCAATTAAGAGAGTTTTACTGAACCAAAATGAATGATTCCAATTTTCTTAGAAAGACAATTAAAAACTCTATCCAAGCCCGTTGGATTTAAATCAATTGGAGTTAGAGATCACATATAGAAAAAATAATAAAACACAGACTTTTCTACATTAAAACATTTTTCAAAAATCAACCATAATAGCTTTTGAGTTGATTCCAACTCTCAAAAATCACATTTGACAATACCTATCTGAATATGTAATAATATTTACGTTTTAATGTAGTGAGTTTGCACTAGTACCAAAATAATGCTATATAGGCATTTATAATCAGTTTAAATCAGTTAAATAATAAACTTAAACTTATTCCAATATGATCCAACATTTAAATCACATTCCCATGTATTAGAATATGTGGTGATGACATGTGTCCACGTCATCCCATATTTTAATAGGACAAGATTAAATCTTAATTCTTTTCAATGAGTAGAAATTACTTTTCTCAAAGAAAATAAATGAAACTAGTTCATTAAATCTTGTGATGATTGTGATGATACTAGATCATCAAATATGTGCCTTAGTGTTCTAAATAGACTAGTTAAGTATTTTTTGGTGATTGTGTATCCCGTATGTATTTGTAGACGATAGTACCGACCAAGTCTACGAGGAGGAGGAGTTCTACCCCGAAGAAGAGGAGGAGAATTTCAACCACTGCACTAATCAAGTAAATCCATCATTAACAATGCAAGCTAACCCTTGCAAGAAAGATAACCTAAGCAAGATGCATTAGGCATGCTTTGGTTATACCTTTTGATTTATACCAATCCCATGTTTTACTTACAAGTTTTACTTTTGCTTTATCAAAGTTTCTTTACTTCTAGTAATGCTTTGTGAGATTTTGGAGAGTAGTTTAGATAGCATAAAGAGTATAAAACTTGGCCTACACTAGATGTCATTCTATGTCATGAGATTGAGATTAGCATCCCACCTTAGTGAACACTCTTAACTTAGTAATTGGAGCTAAACCAAAAACTTGCTCACTCTAGATGGGAATACTTGGTGAAAATGCTTATGAAAACCTTGGAATGATGAGTCATTCTATTATGATGTGTTGACATGTGTTGAGAAACACAAATGGTTTATGATGATGAAAATGTTCAGGCATTAGCCTTACCCCTTTATAAAAACTGATGGTTGGGTTCGGATGCAATACCATTCCAATTTTACCGAACAACCACAATACCTGAACTGGGTAAGGCTTAGCCAGAAGTTTATATGCATTAGTGATAACCCACAAGTATAGGGGATCGTGTGTAGCCTTTTCGATAAGTAAGAGTGTTGAACCCAACGAGGAGCTAAAGTTCTATCAACCACTGATACAACTCTACGCACACTAAATGTTTGCATTATCTATGAAATAAAACTAGAGCAACAATACGAGTAATAGAGATAGCTTTGCATGATAATAAATAACAAGAAAGTAAAGCTCGTTGCTGTAGCAATAAAATACACTAAACTAACAGAACCATGAGTGTGGAATAGTGGTGGTAATTGTGGTGGCTTTGTCCAAGTTTAAATAGTGAATAGATCGGGTTCATTATCTTCGATGCAGTTTTGTATGTGGGAGAGGCGAAATATACATGCGCTTTACTACTTGGAATTACATGTATTATATTATTGGATTGTTAGCAAACATCCATAAGTACTAATCAATGCATTAAGGTTTCCCCAACCATAGCCTTAAGTTTAATGGTCCTCTTACTCCCATACGTGCAGCGTTCCGGTTCGCGTCCTCAGGTTTCTGTCACTCCGGCAGAACTCCCCTTCCTTTTACACATACTACAAACCCTATGATGTTTAATCCATGCGTGTACAAATATAATGGACACCAAAGGACTGTACCATATCAACATACAACTCTAATGAACCAAAGACGTTCAACCATTCAATCTAAGAACAAAAAACCTATGCAAACATGACATAGATCATAGGATTATAACTTATAGCATCACACACCATGTTTACATAGGACGGTACAGAGGTCTGTGGGAGGATGAACCACTGCATACTAGGAGGATTAGGTGATGGAGATGGTGGTGAAGATGGTGAAGAGGGCGGCGGCGGCGCCGGCGGCGGCGCGGGGGACTCCTTCCTCGCCGCCGATATCATGGGGGAGCACCGCCCCTTAGCCCCCTTCCTTCATGGCTTCTTGGGAGCCCTCCCTCATTGAGATGGGATCCATGGGGGAGGCAAAAACTTGGCTTTGGTGGCTGCAAATTCATGGGTGGAGATGTCCTCGGCGAATTACGTTTCCTCCCTTTATATAGTTTCTCCGATTCCCGTCACCCCATCTTGGGCTGCAGTAAATCGGGCCTAAAAGGCCCGTCAGAAATCGGAATCAGCTAAATTTTATGTCCGGAACGTTTGTCGCGAAATGTCTAACAACTTTGTGGTTGAAGAGTTTTCTGTTTGACGGCGTCTTCGACCCGAAATGTGACTATCTTTAAAAAGAGTTCTGAAATATATTTCTGGAAAAATCCCAATTTGACTCCAACAAGGTTTCCACTTGTATTCTTGGTAATTCCTACACATCAAAGTGTAAAACAAGAACATTGTGCACTTTGCAACTATTAGTAGGTTAGTCCAAATAAATCAGAAAATTAATACAAAAAGGTGTGTCCAAAGCATATTATTAGCATAAAACCATCAAAAATTATAGATACGTTGTGGACGTATCAACATCCCCAAGCTTACTTCCTGCTCGTCCTCGAGTAGGTAAATGATCAAAACAATATAATTTTTGAGGTGACATGCAGACAACACAATCTTGATCATCATTATTGTAAAAGCATTTGATAGCTGGGATTAAGGTACTCTAAACATGAATCATGAAAGATAGAGTTCTAACAATAAGACATAGCAACTATGTTGTAACATGAAAAGGAACAAACAAAAGATTCATGGATAACAATGCTTTGCAAGACATTTGTTTGTTTCACATAAACAAAGCATAATGAGAATGGTATTCAGCTTTTCCCTCATAGAGTAGCAAAACATAAATGCATAGGACACCTTCAAAGTTCATAAGGGTGACTAGATACAAATAGTTTAAGAACAAGCAATATCAAAGTTATGCATCAATCAACAAGTCTTGCGACAATTCAAATAGAACTAAGAATGACAACTATGCTCTCTTAATTGGTGCATAACGATAGAAGATGGAGACTCAATATAAAAGTGGAAGAAAGGCCTTCATAGAAGGAAGCTGGGATTCAAGTCTCATAAAGAGCTTCCAAAAATTATGGTACTTATTAGCTTTCAGCTCTCATTGCCCCTGTCATAAGAATCTTAAAGTGATTAAGGTTAATGTGACACAACTAAGAGGATATGCTTGACAAGTTATAAGTTGAAATCTCAGGCCCCTTACTTACGAGTACCGAACCTGATGCTACTCAACTTCAGTCACAAGTAAGCTCTTGTCATTGTAAGTACATATGTATCATAGAGAACCGCCAACGGGGTACCCCTTGCACATGATACCGGAGCTATCCCATAATCAAAATGACAAGGCAAGCAGACAATGAGCATCTCAGTGATCTTTTTATTTGCTATTTGCATAGGTTTTTATTGAGGATGCTTCATAGAGTGCTCATTATGGTTATGCTGCAAGTTTCCACCATGATTAGGCATGGCTTAGGCTAGCGGCCCAGGCGTTTCTCTAAGACACATACAAACTCCATGATCTTACAAGTTCCCTTTTTATTTCACACCGCCTAGATCCATAAGAAAAAGAATCATGATATCAATAGAATATAAGTGCAATGTTGAAAGCGTTACACATGAAACATGGTTCTGCTAACTTCAACTTATAAAGCGCAAGCATATACACAACAAAGATGGACACAATGGTTCAAGTTTATTAAGTGCAAGAAAATAAAGTGTGCCATCAAGTTCGTGAGAGCTTTAATCACTAATTTTCACATAACAAGTATAATTCGGAAGGTAGATAAAAGCATGAATATACATGGAATTGCAAATGCTAATAGGTAGGTATGGTGGACTCTTTGGGATAACTTGGTTTTATTTGGAGTTGGATGCATGAGTGGAACTCATACTTGGTTATGGAGGCTAGCAAAAGACTGGGAGCGACCAACTAAAAGAGCAATAATGGCCATAATCATGCAAAGCGACAAAACATCACTAATTAAAGCATAAAGTGATATTAGAAGTTGAAAACTAAAGGATCATAAATTCTATGGTGACTTGGGATAGTCATAACATGGTGTGAGCATGCGCCAAGTTAACCCAAATAAAGCATCAAAGGAGAATACCACAATAGTATGCTTTCATATGCTAAAACAACGCATGATTCTTTCAAGGCACATTAAGCAATATCAATTGTTTATAACATGTCATACTACAGAAAAAATCACTAAGCATAAAGCCAAAACAATATCAAGCATTACATGACAAAGCATAGGCCACTGTTAAAAACGAGCTCCTTTTACCACTTAAGCATGAACTTTTCCCACTTAAGCATGAACTTTTCCCACTCTTTTCCAATCCAAACCAAACTTATTTGAAAACTAATGTATGAAAGAGGGGGTCAAACCAATTTATTCAAGTATACTAAGAAACCCAAGCAAACGAAAATTAAAACAAAGACGCTCCAAGAACAACACAACTTGTGCATGAAACAATAAAAATGAAGTGTTTGGAAGAAACCTGAGATTTTTATTGATGAAGAAGGGGATGCCTTGTGCATCCCCAAGCTTTGACGCTTGTACTTCTTGGATATTTCTTGCGGTGACACACGTGGCATCCCCAAGCTTGAGCTTTAGTCCATTCTTCATCTCATTACATCACTCTTTCCATACACCTGAAATTTTTCCTTCATACAAAACTCTATCTTTATTAGCAACACTAGTGCACTCAAGATAATAAGTCTTTGGGATCAGTTCCAACACCATTAAGACACAATCTACTGTAGCACTTCCTTCAAAAATCTCAATTCCCCAAAAAGAACCCAAAAAGGAATCAACAAGAAGCAAATGCAAATAATGGCAGAAATCTGTCAAAACAGACCAGTAGGTAAAGACCAATTTTTTCGAAGACCTTCTGTTGCTCAAATCGAAAAGTGTTGAACTAACTAAAGTTAGATAACAACCTGGGGCAGAATCACAAGTATTCACAGCTCAAACCAACGTATAGAGATGTTACACGAATTTTTATAGCGAAGCTCAAAAATCTATTTCGGGACAGCAACTTTCCCAAGCATTACTACTCTCTCATTAGAGGTTACTCTTGACACAAAAAGCAAATAAAAAGGATAAGGAGCGGTTATTACATAGGTAATAACTTCCAAGACTCATCTAAAACTTTTGGGTTATCTCCCAATAAGTACTTTTTTAACACCTTTAAGTTAGGCATAAGAGCAAGATTCAAGTATTTTCGAATAAATAAGCATTAAGATCAATACCAGAAATATCTTTCTTTTTCAAGGATTCATGCATTCCTACAACTTTTTAACTGAAAAGCTTCCATGGAAATATTTGTTTTGGTTTCATAGGCATAAACACAAGTGTTCAAGGTCGACCCCCACTTAACCATTACTCATCTTTCCAATCACTTTCCTTTTTGAAAACGTTTTTAGGTAACAAGTACACCTTTTTTTTTTCTAATTCGTGTTCCCTATCTATACTAAGATAGAGAACAATTTAAAACTGAAAGTAAAACCTACTTAGAGATAAAGCAAACAGGTGCACACAAGAATATTCACCCACACTATTGCTCCCCGGCAACGGCGCCAGAAAAGGTCTTGATAATCCACAAGTATAGGGGATCGTGTGTAGCCTTTTCGATAAGTAAGAGTACCGAACCCAACGGAGAGCTAAAGGTAGGATAAATATTCTCTCAAGTTCTATCAACCACTCATACAACTCTATGCACACTAAATGTTTGCATTATCTAGGAAATAAAACTAGAGCAATAATACGAGTAATAGAGATAGCTTTGCATGATAATAAATAACAAGAAAGCAAAGCTAGTTGCCGCAGCAATAAAATACACTAAACTAATAGAACCATGAGTGTGGAATAGTGGTGGTAATTGTGGTGGCTTTGTCCAAGTTTAAATAGCGAATAGATCGGGTTCATTGTCTTCGAAGCAGTTTTCTATGTGGGAGAAACTAAATATACATGCGTTTTACTACTTGAAATTACAAGAAATATATGATTGGCTTGTTAGCAAACATCCGTACATACTAATCAATGCATTAAGATTTTCCCAACCATAGCCTTAAGTTTAATGGTCCTCTTACTCCCATACGTGCAACGTTCCGGTTCGCGTCCTCAGGTTTCTGTCATTCCGGCAGAACTCTCCCTTCCTTTTACACATACTACAAACCCTATGATGTTTAATCTATGCGCGTACAAATATAATGGATACCAAAGGATTGTACTATATCAACATACAACTCTAATGAACCAAAGACGTTCAACGATTCAATCCAAGAACAAAGAAACTATGCAAACATGACATAGATCATAGGATTATAACTTATAGCATCAAACACCATGTTTACATAGGATGGTATAGAGGTGTGTGGGAGGATGAACCATTGCATACTAGGAGTATTAGGTGATGGAGATGGCGGTGAAGATGGTGAAGAGGGCGGCGGCGGTGCGGGGGACTCCTTCCTCGCCGCCGGTATCATGGGGGAGCATCGCCCCTTAGCCCCCTTCCTTCATGGCTTCTTGGGAGTCCTCCTCCATGGAGATGGGGTCCATGGGGGAGGCAAAAACGTGGCTTTGGTGGCTGCAAATTCGTGGGTGGAGATGCCCTGGCTGAATTAGGTTTCCTCCCTTTATATAGTTTCTCGGATTCCCGTCACCCCATCTTTGGCTGCAGTAAATCAGGCGTAAAAGGCCCGTCCGAACTCGGAATCAGCTAAATTTTATGTCCAAAACGTTTGTCGTGAAATTTCCAACAACTTGGTAGTTGAATATTTGTCCGTTTGACGCCGTCTTGGACCCGAAACGTGACCATCTTTAAAAAGAGTTCGAAGACAGATTTCTGAAAAAATCCCAATTTGACTCCAACAAGGTCTCACCTTGTATTCTTGGTAATTCCTACACATCAAAGTGTAAAACAAGAAAATTGTGCACTTTTGCAACTATTAGTAGGTTAGTCCAAATAAATCATAAAATTAATAGGATGGCAGATGGCCATGGTTGAGGCTACCTCTCGATGTTATCCACCTATGTAGTGCCTTGGATGGCAGATGGCCATGGCTGGGAGGCCAAGCTCATAGGAGAGGTGCTTATGTTAGAGTGTGTAAAGAAAATGTTATGTTTGATTATCTGCATACTAAGTATGATGATTCAGGGTTATCCCTGATGGATGTATCAAATTTTGTGGTGAAAGTGTACCCCCTTTGTAGAGTCTTAAACTATTTGAATAGCTGCGTCCGCGGTCATGAACAGTTGGAGTGGCCATACTATTACGTTATCAGATGTTTTTCAAAATGACTTATGAAATGAATTGTGACATGACTTGACCACAACAGGGTTGTGACTATGACAACTAAGTTCCCACTAAGGTGATTTAGAACTTTATTTTATCTTTCTTTGTTTCTGAACTCGTCTTAGGTTTCAAACTTAACGTTGCAAATAAACTTAGAACTTAGCATTCCTACTAGAACTACCTTACTTGTTAGTGATAGTTTGCGAGTACTTAAAGAGTACTCATGGCTTTGTCCCTGGCTATTCCTGTTTCCAGACTATGAGGAGGTCTATCCGGAAGAAGGACAACAGGATGGCTACGACAACTAGGATCATCTCCCATCGTCAGCATTGCTTGTGACACCGAAGATGGAGCCCACCGCTACGCTTATTATTCAGCTACTTGTTTGTATTAAGACTAGATCATGAGATCCTTTATTTGTGTAAGACCTTATTATGGTTTGTAATGGATGATGTACTATGATATCAAATCTTTTATGTCTCGCAAAAATGGTAATCCTAGGATTGCGATGTATGGCATAACAGGCTTCTGGGATTAAAAATCCAGGTGTTGACAAGTTGGTATCAGAGCCATCCTGACCATAGGAGACCCTAGTTAGAATGGCCGTCCGAACAAAAACTTAGTTTCAAAACCAAAGTGGGTATTTGTGAAAATCTATTTCCCCTCTTACCCTTGAGATTCTTTTAAAAAAATACATGTTCCTCAAAATTCTTACATTATTACATAAAATTTGACACACTTGATCACCTCACTAACTTTCTCATCGTAAATTCTTATAGATCGAAGTTCAGTACTACAAGTTCTACCAGTTGGGCAACGGAGGCCAACTGATCTTTGAGAGGGATCTCGATGCAATGTCTAAGTACCTTGAGCGTCCGCATCCGGAATTCTTCGGAGCTCAACTCAATGACCACCTAGGAGGAGATTTACAATGGTTGATAGTTGCTGATCTTCGAGGCAATATGGAAGCACCCCTTTCTGAGAAGATTCAATTCACCGTGAGAGAGAACAACTAGCTAGATGGATTAGCCAGAGCAATGCATGAAGCTCTCGCCCGTCTTTGCGGAAAGAATGTCAACTTGATCCAGGGAACTCGCTTTGCTCACTATGCAAGCCGTGATTCTATGGGAATGCCACTAGAAATGCCAAGTCACCCAGAGTTGAAGCGCCAAGTGGAGAACCTCGACTTCCTACTTTATGACAAACAGAAGGAATTGGACAATGCTCGAGCCTATGCCAACCACAACCTTGCCATTGCCGCCCAGAATGCCCAAACTTTCTCACTGCTCGTCAAGGATCGTCAATCACTTCGTCGGCAACGCGAGAAGAAGGATCGCACCATCGCCCGTCTTTGTAAGAAGGTGTCCGACCTCGAGAAGACCATCAAGGAGCAAGAAGCTCATCTTGCAGCAAAAGAAGAAGAGGAAGAAGAAGGTGAAGACATCTAGGGGGATATTCACTCGTACCTCAGTAATGATGATGACTACCTGCAGGATAATGCCATGGACTTCTACACAGACGATGATGACTCCGACTTCATCAATGATGAGTAGATGCACTAGAGCACTATCGTACGAGTCAGAAGTATCGGTCCCATTGTATCTTAGCTTACAGAATGGTTCTTAAAACCATATGTTTTCCTTTTGTTGTGGTGTGTTTGTGTTTGTATCGTGTGCTTTGCTTGAGTGAATGAGAAGAAGTTAGTTTGCCAAACCTAAGTCCAAACTCAAAGTTTTAACTTTGAAAAAAAAACATGAAACTTAGAACTTTCCCTCTTACCCCTTTATCTATCTCAATCTTCAGATGACTCGTGGAAACCAAGGAGGGAGCAGCTCATCGCAGGACCCGATGCTGCAGATTCTGCAGATGCTAGTTTCGGACCGTGAAGCTAGTAGAGCAGAGCGCCAAGCCAACCTAGCCACCCTGCAGCAAATCGCCCAGATCGCCCACAACAATCAAGACCATGGAAATCAGGATCATCATGGATCCAAACTCAAAAACTTCTAGAATACCAATCCCCCAATCTTTAGCAAGTCTGAAGACCTGATGGATGCTGATGATTGGTTACAAACCATGGAGAATAACTTAGAAGTCGCAGGAGTGGATGCCAACGAGAAAGTTCTATTTTCCACCCACTATCTGGCAGGAGATGCAAGAG
Source organism: Avena sativa (assembly GCA_916181665.1). Classification (NCBI taxonomy): domain Eukaryota; kingdom Viridiplantae; phylum Streptophyta; class Magnoliopsida; order Poales; family Poaceae; genus Avena; species Avena sativa. Next base: position 417,796,127 of record OV702289.1, on the reverse strand, counting down.
CTTGGTGGAACAGCACCCGCACAATGAACCACGGTCAAGTGATGACATGAGAAGCTTTCAAGGTCAAGTTCAGTCACACCCATGTGCCGCAGGGTTTAGTCACCAGAATGAGAGATGAATTCAGAGAACTAAAGCAAGGCAGAATGACTATAGTGGAGTACCATGACAGATTCTTGTCCCTCGCTAGGTATGCACCTGATGAGATCAACACTGAAGCCAAGAAGAAGGAGAGATTCCTGAACGGGCTGCATGATGAGATGCAAACGGTGCTCGTCGACATCTGTTTTGATGACCTCGAAGAGCTAGTCGACTCTGCCATTCAGATGAAAGGGAAGATCAACCAAGCGAATGACAATCGCAAACGCCGGATGATGCACCAAGCTGGGTCCCACAGTGCCCACAAGTATCGCCCCAATCCGTCTGCATGATATGCCCCGCGTAACAATAGACCCCCAATGTCTCCCCCAAGCTACCCCATCCATAGCATAGGAAATGTGAAGACCGGAGGAAACACCAACAACCACCCCGGAAACTCGAACAACTTCAACCGTGCACTGCCCAAGTCCAACAACAACAACACTGCCCCAAGGACTGGAAGCAATGTTGTGCCTGTTGTAGCAAAAGACAAGTCACCGGTTACTTGTTTTGACTGTGGAGTGAAGGGTCATTACTCCAATGAGTGTCCCAAGAAGATTGCCGCCACTGCCACTGTGAATGCCCCAGCTCAGCAGCAGCGCCGTGTTCAGCCCAGAAGAAGATTTGCCCTATGGAACCCGCACAACCGCAACGGCCGTCTCTTCCACATGAACGCCGAAGAAGCCCAAGAAGCGCCAGATGTCGTGCTAGGTATGTTTTCTGTTAACTCAGTATTAGCAAGAGTGTTGTTTGATTCTGGAGCATCGCACTCGTTTGTTACCGAAGAATTTGCATGCACTAGTAAGATTCACTCAACCAACCTGAAGCATGTTATGATAGTTCAAATACCTAGTTCAACCACCAAAGCTAGAAAAATTTGCAAGGCTGTGCCTATCAGAATACACGGGATAGATTTTTATGCCAATCTAATAGTACTTGGAACCAAGGGTTTGGAAGTAGTACTAGGAATGGATTGGATGTCGAAGCATAAAGGATTGATCAACTGTGCCAAGAAATCCATCACCATAACCAGTACCTTTGGAGTATTAGTAGAGCATATATCTGAAACCTTGCCCCGTCAATTCAAATGCAACAAGAGTCTAGCCCTACCAACCATAGACCAAGTCAGAGTAGTCTGTGAATACCCTGACGTATTCCTAGATGAATTGCCCGGTATGCCCCCATATCGGGATATTGAGTTCATTATTGAACTAATTCCTGGAACCAGGCCCATAGCTCAGAGACCCTATAGCATGAACCCCTCAGAGTTAGTGGAACTGAAGAAGCAATTGGATGCTATGATGGAGAAATGCTTGATTCAACCAAGCGCATCGCCATGGAGATCGCCCGTGTTGTTCGTTGACAAGAAAGATGGAGGCAACCGTTTGTGCATAGATTACATGAAGCTGAATAATGTCACCATCAAGAACAAGTACCCATTTCCCAAGATAGAGGATCTATTTGATCAGTTGACTGGTGCCAGAGTGTTCTCTAAGATTGATCTTAGGACTGGTTATCACCATCTTAAGATTCGTGCAACGGATATTCCAAAGACTGCCTTTACCACCTGATATGGATTATATGAGTATACGGTCATGTCTTTTGGATTAACCAATGCTCCTGCTTATTTCATGAATCTCATGAATAAGATCTTTATCAACTTTCTGGATAAGTTTGTCATGGTCTTTATCGATGATATTCTTATCTATTCCAAGTCAGAAGAATACCATGAGCAACATTTGAGAATCATCCTTGAAACCCTGAGAGAGAATCAGTTGTATGCCAAGTTCAGAAAATGTGAGTTCTGGCTGAAAGAAGTAGGATTCCTCGAACATATTGTGTCAGTAGGAGGAGTCGCCGTTGATCCTGCCAAGATCAAAGATGTTGAAGAATGGGAAGCCCCAACCACTCAAACCCAAGTCCACGCATTTCTCGGATTAGCGGGATATTACCACAAGTTCGTAGAAGGATTTTCGAGCATCGCCAGACCCATGACCCAATTATTGAAGAAGGACAAGAAGTTTGAATGGACCGACAAATGTGAAGCAAGCTTCCAAGAGCTCAAGAAGAGATTGATTTTAGCCCCAATATTGATCATGCCAGATATCAAGAAGTCGTTTGATGTGTATTGTGATGCATCCAAGATTGGTCTCGAATGTGTATTGATGCAAGAAGGCAAAGTCATAGCATTCTGTCCAGACAACTCAAGCAGCATGAGCAAAACTACCCTACCCATGATCTTGAATTAGCAGGTATAGTGTTAGCCTTGAAGACATGGCGTCATTATCTTATGGGTAATCGCTGTGAGATTTATTCAGACCACAAGAGCTTGAAATATATTTTCAGTCAGAAGGAGCTGAATATGAGGCAAAGGAGATGGATAGAGTTAATCAAGGATTATGACCTTGACATTCACTATCAGCCCGGCAAAGCCAATGTGGTAGCGGATGCTCTTAGAAGATTGCCGTGTAGGTTAAACACCATGATCAAGGAGAAGCAACCAAGTTTGCATGAAGAGTTGGAGCAGTTTAGAACTGGGCTAGTTAGCAAGGGATTTTTAGCTAGCATCGAACTTCAACCCACTTTGATTAGGCAAATCAAGGAAGCCTAGAAGGGAAATGCAAGTATCGACGGAATCAAGCATCGTATTAGTACAGGAAAGGTGCCTGGATTCACCGAAGACGAAGAAGGAGTTTTGTGGTACAAAGGACGTATCTGTGTGCCAGCAGATTCAGAGCTGAAGCAAGTGGTCATGCAAGAAGCTCATGATACTCTTTATTCTATCCACCTCGGAGGAACAAAGATGTATCAGGATTTGAAGGAGCAATTTTGGTGGCACAAGATGAAGAGAGAAATCGGAAGCTACATCGCCAAGTGTGATATCTGTCAAAGAGTCAAAGCGGAACATCAGAGACCCGCATGACTGTTTCAACCATTGTAGATTCTGGAATGGAAATGGGATTCCGTCGGAATGGACTTTATCACCGGTTTACCTACTGCTAGTAGGGGAAATGACTCAATCCGGGTCATCGTTCATAAACTGTCCAAGGTAGCCCATTTTATACCTGTCAAGACAACCTACCAGAGTTCTAAGCTAGCAGAGTTATACATTGCTAGAATTGTCAGTCTACATGGAACCCCCAAGACCATAGTATCGGATCGAGGAACCCAATTTACCTCGAGATTTTGGCAGAAAGTCCAAGAAGGATTAGGGACGAAGTTGAATTTCAGCACAGCTTATCACCCGCAGACCGACGGAGAGACTGAAAGAGTCAACCAAATCCTAGAAGATATGTTGAGAGCTTGTGCGTTAGAGTATGGATCAAAATGGGAAGATTGCCTGCCTTTCACATAATTCTAATACAAAAACAGTTATCAAGCTAGTTTGCAAATGGCCCTATTTGAGTTCTTATATGGAAGAAAGTGTTGTACCCCTTTGAACTGGTCGCAAGTAGGAGAGAGTCAGATTTTTGGACCCGACATCCTATGAGAAGCCGAAGAGAAGGTTCACAAAGTCCGTGAGCACCTCAAGACCGCCCAATCCATACAGAAGAGTTATGCTGACAAGAGACATAGAGACCTGACTTTCAATGTCGGAGATTTTGTGTATCTCAAGGTTTCGCCGTTGAAGGGAACGCAACGTTTTAGTCTGAAAGGAAAGTTAGCCCCCAGATATATCGGACCCTTCAAGATTCTGAATCATCGAGGAGAAGTATCGTATCAGCTGGAACTACCAGAAGAGATGTCCGCCATCCATAATGTGTTCCATATCTTGTTACTTCGCGAATGCTTGGAAGTTCCGGACAAGAACGAAGTGTTCAAGAACATCGAGCACCGAGCCATTGATATCAACAAGGATCTGACGTATTGTGAAGTTCCCATTCGTATCTTGGAAGAAGCCCTCAGAACCACCAGGACCCGGAGTATCAAATTTCTCAAGATCCAATGGAGCAACCACACCGAAGAAGAAGCCACCTGGGAGCTAGAAGATTACATTAGGACTGAGTTTCCAGATATCTTTAGTTCCTAGTTTTCTTTCTTAAATCTCGGGACGAGATTTTGTTTAAGGGGGGAAGTTCTGTAACATCCCAAATCTTTAATCAATGTTATCAAGATCCAAATCACCCAATTTAGGGTTAACAAAAACTTTTTATCATTAAAATAATTAGGAATGCATATGTGTGTTGCATTAATATAGAAGTGTTTAGAAATGCCATGTTTGTTTGTTCTAATGGTTGTAAAATGATTCAAATATGAATTCCACATCATCTAGATCATTTAAAAACAAACTCCAAAGAAAAAGATATCAAATAAGAATAAAAATACCAAATGGTCACTTTGGCCATTTTAATCCACTAGGTCACTTTAGGTGTTCCTAGAAGTCAAATTCTTAACATAAAAAATTCCAGATCTTTTCACCCCTTGCTAGTACAAGTAAAGATCTACCAAGGCCCACCTTGAAATCTTACAAAAACATTTAACCACTAATTTTAAATGGCATTTGAAAATATAATCTATTTCATATGCATAGATCCTACTTTTTCAAAAACCACTCAAATGAGTTCACCTTGACAATCCCAAGCAAACACAGCCTACCAAGCATAAGATCAAAGCACACTACAAGACAATAAGCACATAAAGACGCTAAATTAGATGGATAGAGACATGTTATTTCATCTCTAGAGGACTGTAGAGCTGCTTCTCTAAAGCGTCTTTGGATCGTCTTCTTATGCACCGTCTCAAAAACCATAGGGACGATTCATAAGCGAGTGTACATGGTAAAAGACGCTTTGTAGAGACGATGAAATGCATGTCTACATAGGTAAAGACATTTCAGTGGAGGCGCTTTTATGGCGTCGCTAATAGATCTTAGAGACATTTTCTTAGTATATATTATGCATGTATATAAATTTGTACACATTGTTTGTATTTGTTATATATTTTTAGTACATAAATACGCCATATATATGTATTTTGTGACAGTGTCTCTATTGAGATATTCATTGGCCGAACTGATTTGAATTTGTATGTTTTTGCAATGATGCATTATTTTATATTTAGTCCAAGTAGATGTGCACATACTATTGTACAAGTCAAAGAATATATAATAACCAAGAAAACCAAAAATTATTGAGGAAACCAACAACGAATACTTGTATTAATACCAAGTGTAGTAACCAAAGGCTGATATAAATATACTGCAAATACATCAAGACATAATAAATCCTATATAGTATATCCTAATTTTATCTAAGCTAATTCCACCCATAGCTTTGACGAGGCGAAAACTAATGCTTTATGCCCTACATCCTCATTCACTTCATTCTCATTTAGCCCTCAATTAACCTGAAAAGTTGGGTCAAAAGTTAGAAACTTCCTAGAATAAGCTAGAAAATTGCAAGATGCAAGTTCAGTTGACAATATCAAAAAAATATTGGGGCAACTCTTGCATAACACAACAGAAAACAATTTTCTGGTCCCTACTACAAGACAAACTATAGAAAAGAAACTCCTATCTAGGAGAAAGTTTCAAGTCAATCCCTTATCATGTGCCATTGTGCCATGTGCCAAGATGAACCAGAAGAGCACCTAGTGTTGTTCTTTGAATGTAAAAAATATACTTGAGATTTATCGAAAAGTATCAAGAAATACGATATAAACAATTATGAACCTAGAAGAAATATATTAAGAAAACAATGAAAAAGATGCAGAATAGGATCAATTATGTTCATGCGACATACATAACTTTAATGTGAAGCACATGTGAGCATACAAAAAAAAGTAATTTTAGTTGTATGAAACAACTAAAACATATATATTATCTTAGATACTATTTGTGTGTACCTTGTTAGTATGTTTCTTATGTGATAACGATGATCCAACACAAGCCTAACTGGTTTTGGTGAAGTATTCAGTATCCTTTTTCTGCAACAATAGATCTATTCAGCTATAGATAGAGAAAAAGCAATTGTGTAAAAGGATTCCAAAGTGTACTCACCTGACAAACTCTCGGCTCTGGAATTTGGAGATGCTCTGAAGTCCAATTCTGCATGAACTGGGACAATTAGAAATTTAGGGTTCACAAGTAATGGATAATTAGGATAATTATAGATTCATACCAAGATGATTGGGCACTTCTATCAGATTTCACGCTCCTGGTATCCCAGGCAACAACACAGAAATAGGTTGCCAGGGGTGGCGACCATCAACATTGCAAGGCGAACCACAACCTGCCGTAAGAAAAAGTAGATAGCTTAAAAAAGCCTAAACCTAGTTTTTGCAGAGGCACTAAAACTTTCCAAAGCTAGCGGTGATCCACCGAGAGAAGAGCAGGATGATCGATTAGATCCATCCGGCAGGCGACGACATAGATCGTGCCGATTCGAGTGGGGAAAGATAAGAGGTTCAGCTAAGATATACCGGTTTTGACGACTGGGAAGATCTTCTTTAACGTTGTCATCTTACGGCGACGGCGACGGCGACTGACTCTCGTACGGCAGCAGGGAGGCGAAATCTAGATGAACGCAGAATCAGAATAAACAAATCAGGGGATAAACAGGGATTGTGCAATCAAGAATGTGGGTCTAGATTAATTAATTGTGGAACTTGAACATGTACGTGAGATGTATTTGAGGAGCACAAACCTGGCGCACGCAAATGAACAACAGATTCAATCTTCGATCAGCGGTTGAAGTGGCGGCTGAAGACATGGAGACGATGCGAAAAGATGATCGATCTTATATAGTATTAGGTTTCATTTTGGCAAAAACAAAAGCATAAAGATTTATTAAGTGGTAAAACTAGCGCGCGATATTAAATGTTTCAGAAGAGTTTCCGTACCTCACACGCGCGTATTATTCTTATAGATATTTTTACTCAAAAGAAAATTAATATTTCTAATTATGAAAGAAATACTACCTTCCAACTCCTGGAGATGTAATCTAAAACGTCAAACTTCGTCTCTATTAATTTTGTAAATTGGAAAGAAAAATTATTGGTTGCCTCGTAATTAAGGAAATTGTGACGCCATATAAAATGTTTCCTAAAGCGTCCCTACGTAGAGGAGGTCTACTGTTTTAAGTCGAAAATAAAAGTGTCACATAGAGAATGTCCCTACGTGACGAATTTGTTATAGTGGCATCCACCAAAAATCTTCTCAAAATTCAAATTAATTTCTCTTGCGGCCATTGTGTCGAACACCTTGTGATCACAAATAAACCTGCCTAACTAACACTGTTTTGATCAATACTTTATCGACCCATTTGACCTCCGTTCACTCCCCTGGTCTCCCCTAGTTCTAACCATACCATCAAGAAGCTACCATTTAGCCTTTAGCAGTAGTGCCGCGCCACCCCGAGGCCATGCCCGCCGGTCGAGCACGGGCAGCTCGCAGGAGACCACCCAGCCCCTCTCCGCCATACCTGGGAGGTCGGCGTGATAGCACCGCCGCCCATTGTCCCTTCCCCGAGCAATGCCAGCCACTGGACCACCCAGGCATGCCCGCGCTCTCCTCCTCTGCACCATGCACAGCCCATGCCAGAGCACCACCGCTGATAGCCTCGCACAAGCCATGCCGTACCCTCAACTTGCACGCGCCGCTCCGCCTTGACCCCAGCATACTCCTAGACATGCCCATTTCATGCCACGCCACCAGCACCCGCCGTGAGCCGCGTCGAACACCGCCGCTTCCGCTCAGAGCGCCAACCACGCCCGACAAAACGCCACCGCCCCTAGCCGTGCCATTACGCCGTAGCTGACCGCTAGGAGGTAGAGTACCGTCTGCCTACCCTGCCCATGCCTTTAGCCCTCTATACCATCGTCACCTACGATCTCACCATCGCACCTCACGGTCCCCTCGTCGACCTATAAAAGGAGGGCACCCCTGTCCCATTTCTCTACACCATTCACCTCCCCTCTCACCACTTAATCTTCCCCACCTCTCCTAGGAGCCGCTCGAGCTCTCAGTCGCTGGAATTGTGCTGGAGCTCGCCGCAGCAGAAGAGAAAGGTGGCCGTCGATTGCGACCACCCTAGGAGCCGCCATGACCACGCCTAAGCCCGCCGTCGACCACCAGTTCGATCGCCCCCATCGCCACGTTAGCTGGAGCCCTGGTAACCCCCCAATCGACCCCACCGAGCCGCTAGGGTTCAGTCTCGTCGGCGACCTGTTCGTCGTCGACGATGAGCCACGATCGTTGATCTCTATTCTAATCACACGACCCACATCGCCCTGTACCACTTTGCGTTAGAGTCAGCCGCTGATGTGTGGACCCACCCTGTCAGCTGCCCTCTGTGCCGAGGAGCGCCACTAGGCCGTCCCATTTAGTTTCCCGCCTTAGCCCGCAGATTCCAATAAATATTTTTCATTTTAGACTTAAACTTAATTCCGTACACTACTTTAAAAATCAATTCAGAGAGTTCTACTGAACCAAAATGAATGATTCCAATTTTGTTAGAAACATAATTAAAGACTCTATCCAACCCCGTTGGATTTAAATCAATTGGAGATAGAGATCACATATAGCAAAAATAACAAAACAGAGACTTTTATACATTCAAACATTTTAAAAAAATCAACCATAATAGCTTTTGAGTTGATTCCAACTCTCAAAAATCACATTTGACAATACCTATCTGAATATGTAATAATATTTAGGCTTGTATGTAGTGACTTTGGACTAGTACCAAAATAATGCTATATAGACATTTCTAGTCACTTTAAATTATTTAAATAATAAACTTAAACTTATTGCAATATGATCCAACATTTAAATAACAATCCCATCTATTAGAATATGTGGTGATGACATGTGTCCACATGATCCCATATTTTAGTAGGAGAAGATTGAATCTTAATTCTTTTCAATGAGTAGAAATTACTTTTCTCAAAGAAAATAAATGAAACTAGTTCATTAAATCTTGTGTTGCTTGTGATGATACTAGATAATCTAATATGTGCCTTAGTGTGCTAAATAGACTAGTTAAGTATTGTTTGGTGATTGTGTATCTCGTATGTATTTATAGACGATAGTACCGACCAAGTCTACGAGGAGGAGGAGTTCTACCCTGAAGAAGACGAGGAGAAATTCAACCACTGCACCAGTCAATGCAAGCCATCATTAACAATGCAAGCTAACCCTTTCAAGCAAGATAACCTAAGCAAGATGCATTAGGCATGCTTTGGTTATACCTTTTTGATTTATACCAATTCCAAGTTTTACTTTTGCTTTATCAAAGTTTCTTTACTTCTTGTAATGCTTTGTGAGATTTTGGAGAGTAGTTTAGATAGCATAAAGAGTATAAAACTTGGCCTACACTAGATGTCCTTCTATGGCATGAGATTGATATTAGCATCCCACCTTAGTGAACACTCTTAACTTAGTAGTTAGAGCTAAACCAAAAACTTGTTCACTCTAGATGGGAATACTTGGTGAAAATGCTTATGAAAACCTTGGAATGATGAGTCATTATATTGAGATGTTTTGACATGTGTTGAGAAACACAAATGGTTTATGATGATTAAAATTTTGAGGCATGAGCCTTACCCCTTTATAAAAACTGATGGTTGGGTTTGGATGCGATATCATTCCAATTTTACCGTACAACCACAATACCTGAATTGGGTAAGGCTTAGCCAGAAGTTTATATGAATTAGTATTGGTTACCTCGCGGGAGAGGTTTCAGCTGAGACTACCTCTCGATGTTATCCACCTATGTAGTGCCCAGGATGGCAGATGGCCATGGCTGGGAGGCCAAGCTCATAGGAGAGGTGCTTATAGTAGAGTGTGTAAAGGAAAGGTTATGTTTGATTATTTGCATACTAAGTATGATGATTTAGAGTTATCCCTGACGGATGTATCGGATTTTGTGGTGAAAGTGTACCCCGTCTACAGAGTGTCAAACTATTTGAATAGCCACGTCCATGGTCATGAACAGTTGGAGTGGCCATACTGTTCCGTTGTCAGATGTTTTCAAAATGACTTATGAAATGAATTGTGACATGACTTGACCACAAAACGGTTGTGACTATGAAAACTAAGTTCCCATTTAGGTGATTTAGAACTTTATTTTATCTTTCTTTGTTTCTGAACTCAGCTTAGGTTTCAAACTTAACTTTGCAAATAAACTTAGAACTTAGCATTCCTACTAGAACTACCTTACTTGTTAGTGATAGTTTGCGAGTACTTAAAGAGTACTCATGGCTTTGTCCCTGGCTATTCCCGTGGCCAGACTATGAGGAGGACTATCCGGAAGAAGGACAGCAGGACGGCTACGACAACTAGGATCTTCTCCCATTGTCAGCATTGCCTGTGACACCAAAGATGGAGCCCACCGCTACGCTTATTATTCTGCTACTTGTTTGTATTAAGACTGGATCATGAGATCCTTTATTTGTGTAAGACCTTATTATGGTTTGTAATGGATGATGTACTGTGATATCAAATCTGTTATGTCTCACAAAAATGGTAATCCGGGGATTGCGATGTATGGCATAACAGGCATCTGGGATTAAAAATCTGGGTGTTGACATTGAGCTCTTTGTGCATTTCTTCTAGCCAATCTGAATCTTCAAGAGCTTCCCATACTTCCTTTGGCTCCACCATGGATATGTGAGCTTGATGCTCACCAAAGTGCTTCAGCTGGGCTCGAGTGGACATTCCACTCCTTAGATCACCAAGAATGTTATCTAGAGTGTGTTCTCTTCTTTCTAAAACTCTGTCCACTCTAGCTTTGTGACGAGTTTCGATCTCCTTGTTGTTCCTTGAAGGAGCCTCTTGATCAGTCTGGTCCTTGTCTTGACCATCAAATTGACCTTGATCAACAATGGGTTCAGCTTCATCAATATGAGGTAGCGGTTGATCTTGGTCTTGATTAGGAAAGTTACTAGAGAGTCTTTGAGATGATCTTGTAGCTGCCTGAAGAAATCTGCCTTGAGCAACTGACTGAGCTGGGCTTGTGATGGCTCTAAAATATAGCCATCTACGTCCACATTTAAACTTGATATTAATCATATTTTTGATGAAATATCTCTCTAAACCCTGCCACTAATGCTAATATTCAGAGGGGTATGCAATCCTTTGTTCTTGTATTTTTCCTGCACAGATAATGTCTTTTAAAGGAGGGAAGCTGTTATAGGGTAACCTCGTGGGTGGCCCGATATTCACGGATCTCGTGGTCAAGTCGATGGGAAAGCGAGGGGAAAGGGAGAAGGTAGCGGAAGCGGAGGCACACCTCGTGAAGAACACGATGACCACACACAAAACTAACACGATACAAGGCCGATTGATCCCGCCGGTGGCCACCGGTCCGATAGAATCCTCGCAAGGAAAGGTCGGTCAACGTGCTCCCTCGATCCCACATGGAGAGGGAAGAACACCTTGGAGAGGGTCTTGACGTCTTGGCAAAGGGACACCGATGCCAAGGCCTTGTACAACGAGGGAGGTGCGATGCAAACTCCAACGAGGTGGCGACGATAGTCGATCCCCTTTGGTAGAAGGGGATGAGGCAAAACTAGAGATTCCACAAAGGAGGTTTTCTTTAGTCTATCATCTATGCCTAGGGTTACATGAGGGGGTGGGGGCACTATATATAGGCTACCCACTAGTTCAAGGGTACTTTAGGAATAAAAGGGGAAAGTCTGGGGAGACTAAGGGGTACATGAGCCAAAGGCCTAGCTGGCGGCACGCAGGCCCATACGGTCAGGCCAGAGACTCCGGTGTGGTGGTCCGAAGACTCCGGTGTGGTGGTCCGAAGACTCCGGTCTGTCTCTAGAGTGGAAGTCAAACTATGCTCGAGCTCGATCTAGGGGTCGGTACAAAGATGGGTCCGGAGACTCCGGGCTCAGTAGGCTAGAGACTCCGGTGTCTTCGGGCCAGAGACTCCGGTGTGGCCGGAGACTCCGGTATGCGCAGGTCGGAGACTCCGGTGCTCCAGCTACTGCTTCTTCCGTCTTCTCTTCCAAGCCTCCGTCTTGTCATGCTGGGTGCTCCAGGCTTCCTCCCATGCCTACGTACTCGTCGGTATGAACCTATCATGAATATGGGATGGGGTATGAAGTAGTATAGCATTCAATGGGGTAGGAAGTGGGCTCTCATAGAGGAACGGATTCACCTTTGGAGTCCATGACTACTTGGCATAAGTTGGAGACCATGATGTGGTAACGACCGAAGGTTGGGCTACATCATCTCCCCTCCCTTCGAAAAGAGTCGTCCTCGACTCTACACACTAATCACAAAGTAGAAGATGTCGAGAGACCTTCTTGATCCTGGGGTTCACCATATAGTCGTCCTCGGGAAGATTGAATTGATAACACTTCAATGTTCCTTCACCTTCCATGAAGCCTACAAAGCTCACCACAAAAGCGAAGCAACACTCAAAGCGTAGCCAATTCATGAAGATTATAGCATGAGTCCTCAAGTAGAAGGAAGTCACCTTAGGGTGTAGAGATGGCTCATTGAAGGTCAGCCATAGGTAACTCTCTTCGGTTCGTCTTGTCAACTCTTTGTCCATAGAGGTTGACGCGTAAGCAATTGTACCTTCACACAACAAATACCAAGCAACATATGTTCGTGTGTGATAGAGGAGCATGTCAATTGTGGCATGTCCATTCTTGTTCACAAAACTATTAGCACAACTCAAGTATAGGAAACCGGATGCATATGCAAGGTCAAAGTGCATTGAAATCATTTTGAACATCATCCAAATGTGGGAACTCAAAAACTCCATAAAACATCTTAGTGTGGCACTCAAAGCAATGGACAATATTGGTCAACATCTTTGATGCAAGAGTAGGAGAATTCGGCAAAAACACATGGGGAAGAACATCCAAAACAACATCATTATGTGTGCAAACCAACCATTTGATAGAACAATTGTTCAATATTTTGGATACCATACACATATCATCAAAAGCCGAGATCATGGGGGTATGAGTATCGCAAGCGGAAGCAAAAACAACATGTTTGCAAAAAAACCATATGAAAGAGCAAGTGGTCCTTATGTTTGTTGCAACAACAATATGAGAGACTTGGAAGCTCTCGTGATAATACATGCTCATAATGGTATTATGGTTGCACACAAAACATCGGAAAGATAAATTGTTCAACATTTTTGTGGCAACACACAAATCATCAGTATCAAATAGCAACGAGACATGATTGTCACAAGGTGAAAGAATACCATCAACATGCTTGCAATCAAACCATAGGAAAGAGCAATTTGTCAACATGAAAGATGCAAAGCATGCAAAAGGTATCAGAGCTGGGTTCGATCTTGAACTCACTTGGGGGATGCTCTCTAGAGGTCTTTTTGTCAACTCGTGCGCAACTGAGGTTGACATGATCATGCGGGTACCTACACACGTCAAACACAAAAGGAATAACGTGTGTGCATGGTAGAGAAATACATCATCCATCATGACATATGTCTTCTTGTGCACATCACCATTAGTGTCAATCAAGTGTAACATAGGTGCATGGTGAGTATGCAAGTGGGGAACATGCTTATCATGGCATTTACCAAAATCTCCAAAATTTGAGAAAGCTATGGGGACCATCTCAGTATAATACATATGAGAATTATTGTTGCAAGCAAAACAAGTGAAAGAGCAATTATTCAACTTATTGCAAGCATCAGGAGAAATTGTAAAACATCCATGACAAAGAATTGTCCGAGGGTTACCATTGGTAACATCATTGCAAGCAAAACATTGGAAAGAGCAATTGTTCAACAAAGTGCAAGCAATGATATCATCAACATAACGTTTAGAGCATGTCATGTCTATGGAAAAATCATCACAATCAAATAATTTCACATGCTCAACATTATGCAAAGGAAAAGTATCACATGGAAAAATCAATGAAGCATATGTGATATCACAAATATCATCCATAGCATGCCAATAATCACAAGTCATCATGTCCACTAGTGGGATCATGGCATCATCAACACCCGTATTCTTACCATGTTTATACCTCTCATATGAAGTGGGTGTTGTGGTAGTATTGGCATCCATGTGGGCGACTTCTTCATCATGTATGGGGATGGCATCATCTTCATCCACCATGTACATCTTCTCGGTTGGAGGCATCATCATCTTCAAGCTTGGTGCTTCTTGATACATGGAACCTAGCACATCATGAGAAAACACACTAGATGTAGAGGGTAAGTCGTTAGAAGTCAAAATGGTCTCACATGACCTATCAACTACCACTCTCAACTCACTCGGTGTATCACTCATGCCCTCCAAGTGGAAGCACTCAGTCTCACGTATGGTGGAGTCGCTCATCTCACTCTTGTTTTCACTCAAGTGGGCTAAGTGGCTCTCATACTCACATGGGATTGGTACCACATCATCAATCAAGCATGTAGGGGTAGGCTCGGTTATCTAAACTCCATGCGCCTCCTTTGGTGAAGGGAAAGTCCCATGCTCACCATTCTCGACTTGTCATCACCATCTTGTGGTAGTGGTGGAAGTAGGCTCATGTTGTTGTCGAGAGCGGTGCTCGGATCGACTTCATCACATATGTGGCCTTGGCTTCCTCCATCTTGAAGTGTAGACTCTTGGCGTGAAGCTTGATGGCGTGGAGGAGAGCTTGCGCTTGGTGCCCTTTTGGTGGTGGCACGAGTAGTTGAAGGCGCCTTATGATGGTGTCGACAGAGGTCATTGGTGTACCTTGCCAGCGGTTGATGTAGATGGCGCACTTGGTCATCCACATGACGCTCGCGACGATTCTCCTATTCCTTGGCACTCTTCTTGGTGAGGTGTTGTAATGAGCGGAAAGCATCATTAGTCTTGGCCATCATGCTCATGGTTTTGGCGAAGTTGTTGTCCATGTCGCTCTTGAAGTTGTTGAGGGAGCTTTCTAACTTGTCCATGTGATGGTGGAACTTGGCGCACTCGAGGTGGAGGCTCCCTCTTGGTCGATGCGACTTGAGGAGCTTGTCATTGTCGTTCTTGAAGTCTTCCATGCTCGGGGATTTATTGTTGTTGTAGAACTCCATATCACCCAAGCATGTGGAGCCATTATCGATGTAGTGCTCCATCATGTCATCCATGCTTGTGGAGGCATATGCATGGTGGCTCATCATGGATTCTTCATAGAAATCATCCTCGGTTTCAGAGTCCCTAGACATGATTCACAAGACCAAGTGGTGTATATGGAAGTGGTAAGGGGTTAGGGATGCAACGTCATTGATAACAGTTTTCCAAACTTAGTCATTTTTGGCACATATGGAGATTTTGACTAGAACACAAGAGTTAATGTTTTGGTTGGTTGGAAGGTTCCAAATAATCATAAAATGGATGATATTGAAGTGTGGATTGAGTAGAAAGGATCCATGGTTGGAGTTGGTCTTCATTGACTTCAAAACATCTAGAAGGGATAAATTCAGAAGTGATCCGGTTAAGGGTTTTAGATGATCACCTGGTGGATAGAGATCAGATCAAGCTTGGTTATTTTCTTAGGGTTGATATTCTAGGATTAGATATATGCTATATTATGAGATCCTAGGTTATCTCATACTGCTTCCTAAGCAAACAAGTCAAACAACAGATCAAAAGGCAATTCAGCTTCTAAGCAAAACAACTACTAAGGATGGGTAATTTGAAGAGGTTGGAGTTTGAAAGAGGTATGGTTCCTTGGTAATTCTACCAAGAATAAAATTCAAAGATTTTTATAAAAGGTATTGGAAAAACCAAGGGATAAGAATAGTTGAAGTTCTGTCTTGAAAACATAGGGAGAGTATATCATATAGATCTCCATAATTTTGGTAATAGAAGTTGGGAAAATAATTGTTGTTGCGAAGGCATCTTGGCTCAGGTTTTTGAAATGACAAAACATTTGAGAATATGTAAAATAAGCCAAGACAATTTTGTGAAATAGCTTTTGTCACTGAGGATTAGGTAAGGAGTATATCATCTGCTACACATTCAGATGTATAAGCACAGACAACCAACAAGCAAACATTGCATAACTAACAAGAAAAAGTTTTTGTTCCCCCTGATTTTTGTATTCTTGACAACTAATAAGGGTTGTTGAGATTGGGATGTTACACAAAACATTGTCATAGAGACCAAAAAGACATACGAAAGCAGCTTCCACATTTAATGTAAACCCGTGTGGCAGAAGTTGCATCACAAAATCCACTTGAGTATGTATGTGGTCATGTGGATCAATGTGGTTTAAGAAAAAGAACACATGCAATGTGGTCATGTGGATTTATGACTATAGTTGATCAATGTGGTTTAGGAAAAGAACACATGCAATGACTCTCGGGACTCCATGTGTCAAACCATGGTCATAGAGACCAAAAACACATAGGGAAGCAGCTTCCACATTGCACGTTGCACCATTATGGCAGAAGTTGCATCAAAGAATTAACTGGAGTGTGTGTGTGTGTTCATGTGAATCAATCGGGTTTAGGAAAAAGAACACATGCAATGACTCTAGGGACTCCATGTGTCAAACTATGGTCATAGAGACCAAAAGCACTTAGGAAAGTAGCTTACACATTGCATGTTGCACTAATGTGGCAGAAGTTGCATCATATAATCCACTCAAGTGTGTGTGTGTGGTCATGTGGATCAGCGTGGTTTAGGAAAAAGAACACATGCAATGTGGTCATGTGGAGCAATGACTCTAGTAGATCAATGTGCTTTAGGAAAATAACACATACAATGACTCTAGGGACTCCATGTGTAAAACCATGCTCACAGAGACCAAAAACACTTAGGAAAGCAGCTTCCCCATTACATAATGCACCAGTGTGGCAGAATTTGCATCATAGAATCCACTAGAGTGTGTCATTGGTCATGTGGATCAATGTGGTTTAGGAAAAACAACACATGCAATGTGGTCATGTGGATCAATTACTCTAGTGGATCAATATGGTTTAGGAAAACAACACATGCAATACCTCTAGGGACTCCATGTGTCAAACCATGGTCATAGAGACCAAAAACACTTAGGAAAGCACCTTCCACATTGCATGTTGCACCAATGTGGAAGAAGTTGCATCACGGGATCCACTTGAGTGTGTGTGTGGTCATGTGGATCAATGTGGTTTAGAAAAAGAACACATTAATGACTCTAGGGAATCCATGTGTCAAACCATGATCACAGAGACCAAAAACACTTAGGAAAACAGCTTCCACATTGCATGTTGCACCGGTGTGGCAGAAGTTGCATCATAGAATACACTGAATTGTGTGTGTGATCATGTGGATCAATGTGGTTTATGAAAAAGAACACATGCAATGTGGTCATGTGGATCAATGACTCTAGTGGATCAATGTGGTCTAGGAAAAGAACACATCCAATCACTCTAGGGACTCCATGTGTTAAACCATGGTAACAGAGACCAAAAACACTTAGGAAAGCAGCTTCCACATTTAATGTAAATCAGTGTGGAAGAAGTTGCATCACAGAATTCACTTGAGTGTGTGTGTGGTCATGTGGATCAATGTGGTTTAGGAAAAACAACACATGCAATGTGGTCATTTGGATCAATGACTCTAGTGGATCACTTTGGTTTTGGAAAAGAACACATGTAATGACTATAGGGAGTCCCTGTGTCATACCATGGTCATAGAGACCAAAAACACTTAGGAAAGCACCTTCCACATTGCATGTTGCACCAGTGGCAGAAGTTGCATCACAGAATCCACTTGAGTATGTATGTGGTCATGTGGATCAATGTGGTTTAGGAAAAAAGAACACATGCAATGTGGTCATGTGGATTTATGACTCTAGTTGATGAATGTGGTTTAGGAAAAGAACACATGCAATGACTCTCGGGACTCCATGTGTCAAACCATGGTCATATAGACCAAAAACACATAGGAAAGCAGCTTCCACATTGCACGTTGCACGTGTGGCAGAAGTTGCATCAAAGAATTCATTGGAGTGTGTTTGTGGTCATGTGAATCAATATGGTTTAGGAAAAAGAACACATGCAATGACTCTAGGGACTCCATGTGTCAAACCATGGTCACAGAGACCAAAAACACTTAGGAAAGTAGCTTCCACATTCCATTTTGCACCAGTGTGGCAGAAGTTGCATCACAGAATCCACTCAAGTGTGTGTGTGGTCATGTGGATTAATGTGGTTTAGGAAAAAGAACAAATGCAATGTGGTCATGTGGATCAATGACTCTAGTAGATCAATGTGCTTTAGGAAAAGAACACATACAATGACTCTAGGGAATCCATGTGTCAAACCATGGTCACAGAGACCAAAAACAGTTAGGAAAGCAGCTTCCCCATTGCATGTTGCACCCGTGTGGCAGAAGTTGCATCATAGAATCCACTAGAGTGTGTCTTTCATCATGTGGATCAATGTGGTTTAGGAAAACAACACATGCAATGTGGTCATGTGGATCAATGACTCTAGTCGATCAATATGGTTTAGGAAAATAACACATGCAATACCTATGGGGACTCCATGTGTCATCCCGTGGTCACAGAGACCAAAAACACTTAGGAAAGCAGCTTCCACATTGCATGTTGCACTAGTAGGGCAGAAGTTGCATCACAGGATCCACATGAGTGTGTGTGTGGTCATGTGGATCAATGTAGTTTAGGAAAAAGAACACATGCAATGACTCTAGGGAATCCATGTGTCAAACAATGATCACAGAGACCAAAACACTAAGGAAAACAGCTTCACATTGCATGCTGCACTAGTGTGGCAGAAGTTGCATCACAGAATCCACTGGAGTGTGTGTCTGGTCATGTGGATCAATGGGGTATAGTAAAAATAACACATGCAATGTTGTCATGTGTATCAATGACTTTAGTGGATCAATGTGGTTTTGCAAAACAACACATGTAATGACTCTAGCGACTCCGTGTGTCAAACCTTTGTCATAGAGACCAAAAAAACTTAGGAAAGTAGCTTCCACATTGCATGTTGGACCAGGGTGGAAGAAGTTGCATCACAGAATCCACTGAATTGTGTGTGTGATCATGTGGTTCAATGTGATTTAGGAAAAATAACACATGCAATGTGGTCATGTGGAGCAATGACTCTAGTGGATCAATGTGGTTTAGGAAAAGAACACATCCAATGACTATAGGGACTCCATTTGTTAAACCATGGTAACAGAGACCAAAAACACTTAGGAAAGCAGCTTCTACATTGCATGTTGCTCCAGTGTGGCAGAAGTTGCATCACAGAATTCACTTGAGTGTGTCTATGGTCATGTGGATCAATGTGGTTTAGGAAAAACAACACATGCAATGTGGTCATGTGGATCAATGACTCTAGTGGATCACTGTGGTTTTGGAAAAGAAAACATGTAATGACTATAGGGAGTCCCTGTGTCAAACCATGGTCATAGAGACCCAAAACTCTTAGCAAAGCAGGTTCCATATTGCATGTTGAACCAGTGCGGGAGAAGTTGCATCACAGATTCCATTGGAGTGTGTGTGTGGTCATGTGGATCAATGTGGTTTGGGAAAAACAACACATGCAATGTGGTCATGTGGATCAATGACTCTAGTGGATTAATGTTGTTTAGGAAAAGAACACATGCAATGACTCTAGGGACTCCATGTGTTAAACCATGGTCACAGAGACCAAAAACACTTAGGAAAGTAGCTTCCACATTGCATTTTGCACTAGTGTGGCAGAAGTTGCATCACAGAATCCACTCAAGTTTGTGTGTGGTCATGTAGGTCAATGTGGTTTAGGAAAAAGAACACATGCAATGTTGTCATGTGGATCGATGACTCTAGTAGATCAATGTGCTTTACGAAAAGAACACATACAATGACTCTAGGGACTCCATGTGTAAAACCTTGGTCACACAGACCAAAAATAGTTAGCAAAGCAGCTTCCCCATTGCATGTTGCACTAGTGTGGCAGAAGTTTCATCATAGAATCCACTAGAGTGTGTCTTTCATCATGTGGATCAACGTGGTTTAGGAAAAACAACAAATGCAATGTGGTCATGTGGATCAATGACTCTAGTGGATCAATATGGTTTAGGAAAATAACACATGTAATACCTCTAGGGACTCCATGTGTCAACCCATGGTCATAGAGACCAAAAACACTTAGGAAAGCAGCTTCCACATTGCATGTTACACTAGTAGGACAAAAGTTGCATCACAGGATCCACTTGGCTGTGTGTGTGGTCATGTGGATCAATGTGGTTTAGGAAAAAGAACACATGCAATGACTGTAGGGAATCCATGTGTCAAACCATGATCACAGAGACCAAAAACACTTAGGAAAACAGCTTCCACATTGCATGTTGCACCAGTGTGGCAGAAATTGCATCACGGAATCCACTGGAGTGTGTCTGTTCATGTGGATCAATGTGGTTTAGTAAAAATAACACATGCAATGTTGTCATGTGGATCAATGACTTTAGTGGATCAATGTGGTTTTGGAAAAGAACACATGCAATGATTGTAGCGAGTCTGTGTGTCAAACCATGGTCACAGAGACCAAAAACACTTAGGAAAGGAGCTTCCACATTGCATGTTGCACCAGGGTGGAAGAAGTTGCACCACATAATCCACTGAATTGTGTGTGTGATCATGTGGATCAATGTGATTTAGGAAAAATAACACCTGCAATGTGGTCATGTGGATCAGTGACTCTAGTGGATCAATGTGGTTTAGCAAAAGAACACATCCAATGACTCTAGGGACTGCATTTGTTAAACCATGGTAACAGAGACCAAAAACACTTAGGAAAGCATCTTCTACATTGCATGTTCCTCCATAGTGGCAGAAGTTACATCATAGAATTCACTGGAGTGTGTGTGTGGTCATGAGGATAAATGCGGTTTAGGAAAAACAACACATGCAATGTGGTCATGTGGATCAATG
Organism: Avena sativa; assembly: GCA_916181665.1. Taxonomy (NCBI): domain Eukaryota; kingdom Viridiplantae; phylum Streptophyta; class Magnoliopsida; order Poales; family Poaceae; genus Avena; species Avena sativa. Next base: position 417,775,150 of record OV702289.1, on the reverse strand, counting down.
ACTCTACTGGATCACCATGGTTTTGGAAAAGAACACATGTAATGACTATAGGGAGTCCCAGTGTCAAACCATGGTCATAGAGACCCAAAACACTTAGGAAAGCAGCTTCCATATTGCATGTTGCACGAGTGTGGTAGAAGTTGCATCACAGATTCCATTGGAGTGTGTGTGTGGTCATGTGGATCCATGTGGTTTAGGAAAAAACAACACATGCAATGTGGTCTGGTGGATCAATAACTCTAGTGGATTAATGTGGTTTAGGAAAAGAACACATGCAATGACTCTAGGGACTCCATGTGTCAAACCATGGTCATAAAGACCAAAAACACATAGGAAAGCAGCTTCCACATTGCATGTTACACCATTGTGGGAGAATTTGCATCAAAGAATTCACAAGAGTGTGTGTGTGGTCATGTGAATCAATATGGTTTAGGAAAAAAGACATGCAATGACTCTAGAGACTCTATGTGTCAAACCATTATCACAGAGAACAAAAACACTTAGGAACGTAGCTTCCACATTGCATTTTGCACCAGTGTGGCAGAAGTTGCATCACAGAAACCACTCAAGTGTGTGTGTGGTCATGTGGATCAATGTGGTTTAGGAAAAAGAACACATGCAATGTGGTCATGTGGATCAATGACTCTAGTAGATCAATGTGCTTTAGGAAAAGAACACATACAATGACTCTAGGGACTCCATGTGTTAAACCATGGTCATAGAGACGAAAAACAGTTCAGAAAGCAGCTTCCTCATTGCATGTTGCACAGGTGTGGCAGAAGTTGCATCATAGAATCCACTAGAGTGTGTCTTTCGTCATGTGGATCAATGTGGTTTAGGAAAAACAACACATGCAATGTGGTCATGTGGATCAATGACTCTAGTGGATTAATATGGTTTAGGAAAACAACACGTGCAATACCTCTGGGGACTCCATGTGTCAAACCATGGTCATAGAGACCAAAAACACTTATGGAAGCAGCTTCCACATTGCATTTTGCACCAGTGTGGCAGAAGTTGCATCACAGAATCCACTCAAGTGTGTGTGTGGTCATGTGGATCAATGTGGTTTAGGAAAAAGAACACATGCAATATGGTCATGTGGATCAATGACTCTAGTAGATCAATGTGCTTTAGGAAACGAACACATACAATGACTCTAGATACTCCATGTGTCAAACCATGGTCACAGAGAATAAAAACAGTTCGGAAAGAAGCTTCCCCATTGCATGTTGCACCAGTGTGGCAGAAGTTGCATCATAGAATCCACTAGAGTGTGTCTTTCATCGTGTGGATCAATGTGGTTTAGGAAAAACAACACATTCAATACGGTCATGTGGATCAATGACTCTAGTGGATCAATATGGTTTAGGAAAACAACACATGCAATACCTCTGGGGAGTCCATGTGTCAAACCATGGTCATAGAGACCAAACACACTTATGGAAGCAGCTTCCACATTGCATACAGTAGGAAGTCCAGGTTCTCCACTTGGCGCTTCAACTCCGGGTGACTTGGAATCTCTAGTGGCATTCCCATAGAATCACGCCTTGCATAGTGAGCAAAGCGAGTTCCCTTGATCAAGCTGACATTCTATCCGCAAAGACGGGTGAGAGCTTCATGCATAGCCCTGGCTAATCCATCTAGCTAGTTGTTATCTCTCACGGTGAATTGAATCTTCTCAGAAAGGGGTGCCTCCATCTTGCCTTGAAGATCAGCAACTATCAGCCATTGTAAATCTCCTCCTCGAATATCCTTGAGTTGGGCTCCGAAGAATTTCGGATGCGGATGCTCAAGGTACTCAGACAGTGCATCAAGATCCCTCTCGAAGATCAGTTGGCCTCCGTTGCCCAACTGGTAGAACTTGCAGTACTGAACTTCCATCTATAAGAATTTAGGATGAGTAAGTTAGTGAGGTGATCAAGTGTGTCAAATTTTATGTAGTAATGTAAGAATTTTTGAGGACCATGAATCTTTTTGAAAGAATCCGAAGGGTAAGAGGGGAAATAGTTTTTCATAAATACTCACTTTGGTTTTGAAACTAAGTTTTTGTTCGGACGTCCATTCTAACTAGGGTCTCCTATGGTCAGGATGGCTCTGATACCAACTTGTCAACACCCGGATTTTTAATCCCAGATGCCTGTTATGCCATACATCGCAATCCCAGGATTACCATTTTTGCGAGACATAACAGATTGGATATCATAGTACATCATCCATTTCAAAACCATTATAAGGTCTTACACAAATAAAGGATCTCATGATCCAGTCTTAGTACAAACAAGTAGCGGAATAATAAGCATAGCGGTGGGCTCCATCTTCAGTGTCACAGGCAATGCTGACGACGGGAGATGATCCTAGTTGTCGTAGCCATCCTGCTGTCCTTCTTCCAGATAGTCCTCCTCATAGTCTGGCCACGGGAATAGCCAGGGACAAAGCCATGAGTACTCTTTAAGTACTCACAAACTATCACTAACAAGTAGGGTAGTTCATTTGCAAAGTTAAGTTTAAAACCTAATCTGAGTTTAGAAACAAAGAAAGATAAAATAAAGATCTAAATCACCTAAGTGGGAACTTAGTTTTCATAGTCACAACCCTCTTGTGGTCAAGTCATGTCACAATTCCTTCCATAAGTCATTTGGAAAACATCTGACGACGGAACAGTATGGCCACTCCAACTGTCCATGACCGCGGACGTGGCTATTCGAATAGTTTGACACTCGACAGAGGTGGTACACTTTCACCACAAAATTCGATACATCCGTCAGGGATAACCCTGAATCATCATAATTAGTATGCGGATAATCAATCATAACCTTTCCTTTACACACTTTGGAAATAAGCACCTCTCCTATGAGCTTGGCCTCCCAGCCATGGACATCTGCCATCCTAGGCACTGCATAGGTGGACAACATCAAGAGGTAGCCTCAGCTCAAACCTCTCCCGCGAGGGAACCCATACTAATGCATATAAACTTCCGGCTAAGCCCTACCCAATTCAGGTACTGTGATTGTACGGGAAATTTGGAATGGTATCGCATCCGAACCCAACCATCAGTTTTTATAAAGGGGTAAGGCTCATGCCTCAACATTTTCATCATCATAAAGCATTTGTGTTTCTCAACACATGTCAAAACATGTCAATAGAATGACTCATCATTCCAAGGTTTTCATCAGCATTTTCACCAAGTATTCCCATCTAGAGTGATCAAGTTTTTGGTTTAGCTCTAACCACAAGTTAAGAGTGTTCACTAAGGTGGGATGCTAATCTTAATCTCATGCCATAGAATGACATCTAGTATAGTGTAACATCCCAAAACTTTAATCCAAGTGATCAAGATCAAATCTACCCAATTTAGGGTTAACAAAACCTTTTTCTATTTAAAATGTTTAAGCATTCATATGTGTGTGCATTTAAAATAGGAGTTGTTTGAAAGGCCACTATTGTTTGTTCTAATGGTTGTAAAATGGTTCTATGATGAATGTCACATCATCTAGATTATTCCCAAGCAAAAACCAAAGAAAAAGAAATAAAAAAGAATTAAATAAAGGAAATGGTCACTTTTGCCATTTTAATCACCTAGCCCACTTTGGCTATTCCTAGCACTCAAATTCAAACAGAAACAATTGTGGATCTTTGCACCCCTTGCTAGTACAAATAGTGATGTGCCAAGGCCCACTCTGTGTCATCCCAAAAACATTCAAACTCTAATTTTAAATGACAATTGAAAATTGAATCTTGTTCATATGTATAGATCACCCTTTTCCAAAAACCACTCAAATGGATTCCATGTCAAAATCCCAAGCAACCACAAATGCTTAAGCATAAGATAAACCACTCCACCAAAAATCTTTGAAAAATTCAAACCTTTTGTTCATGCGGCCATTTGGTCGAACACTTGGCATGCACAGAACTAACTCACTAGTGATATCACTGTTTCTACAGAAGTTTGCCACCCAATTGAACCCCACTTACTCCCTCTGTCCCTCCTAGCTCTAACCAAGCCTAAACTAACCCATCCCCTAGTCCCCAGCACCAGTACCACGCCACCCCGACGCCATGCTCGTCGGTCGAGCATGCGCAGCTCACAACAGGCCGCCAGCCCTTCTCCGTCGCTCTAGGAAGCAAGGCGCCGCCTCACCACCGCCCACGGCCACCCCACGGCCCCTGCTAACCCCTGGACCACCGTGGAAACGCCACGCACTAAGTCTCTGCGTGCAGCCAGAGCACACCAGAGCGCCCTCACCGCCAGCACGCCACAGACCGCGCCTCGACCACAGACCGCGCGCGCCGCTCCGCCTTGACGGCCAGAATGCCCTCACCCTGCCAGACACGGCCGTGCACCGCCGCGCGACCGATAGTCGCCAGGAACCCCGTTGAGCACCGCCTCTGTCCCTCAGAGCGCGGGAAGCTCCCGTCCGCTAGCCACAACCCCTAGCGTCGCCATTAAGCTCTAGATGATCGCCAGTGAACCGCCCACCGTCCGCCTACCTCGCCCACGCCGGTAGCCCCTGTGCCGTCATCACCGACGAGCTCTACCCACACCCTTCGGTCCCCTCGTCGAGCCTATATAAGGAGGCCACCCATATCCTCAATCGCCACACCATTCCACTCCCCTCTCTCCACTGATCGTTTCCCCTCTCTCGCCAGCGCCACTCGAGCAGCCCATCGCCGGAATTTCGCCGAAGATAGCCGCAGCAGAGGAGGAGATGGTCCTGTCGATTTCGTCCACCTCAGCCCTTGCCGCGACCTCGCCTGAGTCCGCCATCGTTGTCTCGTTCGATCGCCCCCATCGCCGCACTAGCTGGAGCCCTGGTACGTCCCCACTGCACCCCCACCGACCATGATAGGGTTCAGTCTTGCCGGCGACGAGTCTGTCATCGACGACGACCGTGAGACGTTAGATCTAGTTCTAATCCTACGGTTGTAACACCCTCGAATCGGCCCTATGCAAGTTTTAGCCCTTTCCGCCAAACCCGCATAGAAACGATTCAAGGAAGCCCACCAGGCAGTTTCGTGCGGGTGGAAAACGAAGTAATACCATTACACAACAGTCCTCGATGGGACCCACAGAACATATATATATTCAACAGCGACTCAACAAGACAATAATACAGATATACAATACAATGATCCTAATCAGCTTGAAAACGATAGAGCGTCCGACTACAGACAAGATGCAAATGTCGATCTCAAACCTGCTAAAACAAAAGGGGTGCCAACAATGGGCAAAGGAAAAAGAGGAGCGTCAGTACTGAGGCCAGTACACGGCGAGGCTAGAATTTGGCGGCTCTCGCCTACATAGGTATGGTGGACTGAAGCGGCAGCGCAGCATGCACTAAAACAACCTATAGAGACTCGATTGACTGTCGGCTATTAGAGAGAGGTAAGAAAGACCTATTCGGTTCCAACCTGATAGTAACAACAAACATACCCATCCTGGTATTCCCCCTCAAGACCAAACGAGGAAGTCAAACCGAGGAACTCACACAGTTGGCAGTTTTATTCATTCGATTATAGTTAAAGCACTTACTAGACAGATATAGATAGCATGAGTCATCCTGATAGCATAAGTAGTGGGCAGTTTTAATTACCATTCTGTGGTAGTTGGAACTTTTACTAGTTAGATATAATTGTCCTGAGGAATCCCGAAACCCAGCAGTTGTTGGCACTTTTATTATCCATTCCATTGTAGTAAAGCTGATTACTAGTCACATATTAAGTAAAATTCATAGCACTACTTTAGTTATGCTTGTCTATGATCGAGATACTGTGCTCCAAGTCGTCCATAACCGCGGACACGGTTTTCAGAAAGATTTACCCTGCAGGGGTGCACAAATAGCAACACACACACGATTAACCTCGGAAAAACCAAATCAAAACCCAACGAGGCTTTCACGACAAAGCAATTACAGGATTCATAAAATATTTCAGGGGGCCACCCCATTAAGCTACCCGCAACGAAGTTGGTCGGCTCCGAGACGGACCAAGGGTTTGTGACAATGGCTGTAAACGACTAGGAACCCGAAAGTGTGACTGGGCTTGTCGATACCGCGAAAACATTCCATGTTCCAAAACAGTACAGGTGCTCCACGCACAATCGTAAATAAAGTAGGAAGCATGGCATAAGTACAGGATAGTAATAAAACCCCAAACTACTTTGTGGCCCCAAGAAATAAGAAATGAATCAAGCTCTGGCTAAGGGGGATACATAGAGTCTCTCGGATGTGGATAGTGCCAATAATCAAGGAACAGATATCAAGTACTCGGGGCCTACGGGACACAAGTGGGCATGAAAAACCAAATAACATATAATTGCCCACCGGTGCCACTTTCATTAGTTATCACAGCAATTTAATAGTTGTATTTAAAGTCACGATCATCTCCAACATAAAGCATCTGCCAGCATTCCAACAACTGTGCTACTCGACAACACGAGATCGCACCTTAGCAAGAAACTACGACTCGCAAGGCCAGCTATCTACCAAACAACAGTTATCAGGAGGTGTCCATGGCAATATAGAGGCTGCACGGGGTATAACTGGTGCACGGAAACTAAAGCATCACGACACGGATAGCAATAGATCAACAGGAGGAAATAAAGACTATAAATGCAAAATAGGTAGAAGGGGGAGAGATGCTCGCCTGGGAAACAGAGCCGAAGGTTCATCCAGAGAGCTTGTCGACACTCGCATCCACTGATCGGCCTAATCCGCGAAGAAGCAAACACTAGAAGAAACACCGGATGCAATATTTAATACTACGACAGAAGACCGAGCATGATGCATGTATGGTGCATGACATGGCAAAGATGCGATGCAGCTAGGCAAAATTAAGCAGAACCCGGGTCCCGAGAATTAATTAGACGGTTCAAGTTGTTTATCTACCCTGCAAGATAAAACATGGCATCGGTCCGCTACACCAATTTAAATGGAGTCCGGAATAAGACAACAATATTCCGCATATAGACTCCATATTTAATTATGAGGTGAATCGGCATAATGCCCCCTAAACCAGAGACAAGTATGCATGCATGAACAATTTAATATGCGACAGTTGGTAATGTCATATTATAAAAATAGGGGCTTAGGGGCACACATCTGGGTTCGGAAGATCTTGGTTCCGGGAGTTCGGGGTTCGATAGGGTCCAGATCTGGGGTTCGGAAACCAGGAAGAAGGACTTGGCATTCCGATGAGGGGGATCTTCAGGTCATCGGCTGCGGGAATGGTCTTGTGGTCCATGAAGGAGACCTTGTCGGTTCCACATCGAAGTCCTTGGGTTTTTCCGTGACGGGGATGTTAGGTGTCCATATAGAACTTGTCGATGATCCTGTGGTACTCGGTGGTGCTTCGTGTTCGAGTTCAATCTCCTGTACCAGAACTTCAATTAGCATGGGTATTGGTCTGTTACGGTCGAACCAAGATAGGAAAACACAAGCAACAACACAGGGATCAGTGGGCCACTCGAACACAGGCCCGCGAGCACACTGTTACCAAACAGAGCAGAGTATACATCAGCATAGGCACGAGCTCTAGGCGGGTCAAAATCAGGCGTCAACACCACAGGGAGAAGCCGGAGCGGCGCACAGCTGCGAGGTGAGGGCGCACGGGGTCGGCGCAGGCAGAGGTAGAGGCCGGGCTTAGAGGTGATGTAGGCGGGACGACAGGACGAGGTTTGGCAGTAGGGTACCGCGCGGTGGCTACGGCCGGCGAACTCCGTGGCGCGAGGCGCTCCAGAGGAAGGACACGGTAGCGAGCGATGATGGAGGAGGAGGCGGTGCGGCTCCGGCATGCCGCGCCCATGCTGGAGGAGGGGAGGTCATCAACGGTGACCTGCAGAGGCGGGCTAGCGGGCGGCCGAGGCCGTGGTGGAGGAACGGCTCGCGGGCTCGCTGGCGACACGAGCAGAGGGGGGCGCAGGCAGCGCTGCTCGCGGATGAGGAGCTCGGGGAGGAGGGCGGCGACGACGGCGGTGTTGGCCCAGGTGGCGGGGGATGCGGCGGCGGATGGAGGAGTGTCGGGGGAGAGAGGAACAAAGAAGGAGAGAGATGGGATGGGGAGGGGGAGAGAGGGGCCTACGGGTGGGGTCGAGCGGGGGGGGGGGGGGGTTAGGTGGATGCGGGCCTAGAGGCCGAGATCCCGAGGCGGGGGCCTTGTCGGCACGGGGACGTGGCCTGGTGGGCGAGCGGGAGTGTGCGTGCGTGTGTGGATGGGAGACAGGGGTGGGGCCAGGGAGATGAGGTGGCCGGCTAGGAATGGGTGAGGTGAGGTGGCGGCTGGGCCAGGTGGCGTGGGAAGTGGACAGGCGGGGTGGTGGTCGGTGTGGATAAGGGGAGGCGGGTGGAGGCTGTCGGCAGGTGGCCAGGTGGGGCCAGGGGGAGAGAGAGAGGGGGGTTGGTGGGTGGCTGGGTAGATAGGGTTGGCTTTTAGTTTAGGGCTTGGAGGTGGCCGACCGGGCTTTCGGGCCTGGCGGGCTGCCTCCTAAAAATATTATAAATATTTTATTTATTTAAAACGGGGCTTTTGTAAACCATTTTTAGACGAAACAAAATAATTCGGAAGGCCGGTGTTTTAATTTGAAATAAAGACAGGGCATTTAGAAAACAAAACCAGGCTTTTCGAAAATGGTTTTGTACAAACACATGCATAATGATGACGATGCTCAAATGCAATGTGGCATGATGACATGAGCATGCGGTCATGATGATGCAATGCACAAAAACGCCGCGATGTTCTAGTAGTGGTTTTAGCTGGATGCCACAACGGTCCACGTTGCCCCGTACCGCTTCGGGTTTTAAATTCCACTGACGTGTGGACCCCCCTTGTCAGTTGCCCGCTGCACCGCTGAGCGTCACTGGGCCGGCCCATTAGTGTTCCCACGCAACCCAGCAGACGCAAAGAAATCTTTTTCTTTTTAGACTTAAACTAGAATCTGTCCTTTAGTTTAAAAATCAATTCAGAGTGTTTTTGCAAATCCAAATTGAGTGATTCCAATTTTGTTGAAAATATAATTAAAAACTCTATCGAAGCCCATTGGATTTAAATCAATTAGAGTTAGAGATCTCTCCTAGTAAAAATAACAAGACAGACGCTTTTTCACATTCAAACATTTTTCTAAAATCAACCATAATAGCTTTTGAGATGATTCCAACTCTCAAAAATCACATTTAACCATACCTATCTGAATATGTAATAATATTAAGGTTTGAATGCAGTGACTTTGGACTAGTACCAAAATAATGCTATATAGGCATTTTCTAGTCACTTTAAATCATTAATTATTAAACTTAAACTTATTAAAATGTGATCCAACATTTAAATCACATTCCCATGTGTTAGAATATGTGGTGATGACATGTGTCCACATGATCCCATATTTTAATTGGAGAATATTAAATCTTAGTTAATTTCAATGAGTAGAAATTACTTTTCTCAAATAAAATAAATGAAACTAGTTCATTAAACCTTGTGATGTTTGTGATGGTACTAGTTCATCAAAAATGTGTGCCTTAGTGTGCTAAGTAGACTAGTTAAGTATTTTTTGGTGATTGTGTATCCCGTATGTATTAATAGACGATAGTATCGACCAAGTCTACGAGGAGGAGGAGTTCTACCAAGAAGAGGAGGAAGAGAATTTCAACCACTCCACCAACCAAGGCAAGCTAGCATTATACAAGTTAACAATTCAAGCTAATCCTTCCAAGCTAGATAACCTAAGCAAGATGCATTAGGCATGCTTTGGTTATACCCTTTGACTTATACCTACTCCAAGTTTTATTTACAAGTTTTACCTTCTTTACTTTACCAAAGTCCTTTACTTGTTTAAATGTAGCATAAAGAGTATAAAACTTGACCTATCTAGTTATACTTAGATGTCATTCTATGGCATGAGATTGAGATTACCATCCCACATTAGTGAACACTCTTAACTTAGTAGTTTGGAGCTAACCCAAAACTTGATTCACTTTAGATTGGAATACTTGGTGAAAATGATTTGTGAAAACCTTGGAGTGATGAGTCATTCCATTGAGATGTTTTAACATGTGTTCAAAACACAAATGGTTTATGATGATGAAAATGTTGAGGCATGAGCCTGATGTCTACGCACTTCTATTCTTGTAGACAGTTGTTGGGCCTCCAAGTGTAGAGGTTTGAAGAACAGCAGCAAGTTTTCCCTTAAGTGGATCACCCAAGGTTTATCGAACTCAGGGAGGAAGTGGTAAAAGGTATCCCCTCTCAAGCAACCCTGCAATCAAGATACAAGAAGTCTCTTGTGTCCCCAACACACCCAATACACTTGTTAGGTGTATAGGTGCAGTAGTTCGGCGAAGAGATAGTGAAATACAAGTGGTATAGATAAATTATAAGTGGTAACGGTGATAGAAAATAGCTTGATGGCGTGGAAAACACCAAAGTAAAACTGAAATAAAGATAGAAGCAAGCAAACATGTAATAGATCTAATAGAAAACGGTGTTTCAGTGCTTAGAAACAAGGCCTAGGGATCATACTTTCACTAGTGAACACTCTCATATAAATATCTTCTCTTTATGATACTACTCTTAACTACTCTGCGGTTGGACACTCGAATCGATGGTAGGGCTATAACATCACACCTCAAAGTAAGCCTTTCCCATCTAGATAACCCCACACTGTCACCTTGAGCACTAGATGGTTCAAACAAACACCATAATTTCATAAAGACATCCAACTCCAAATATAACTCATAACAAGTATTTGTAATCTCTAGCCTAAGTGCCACCATTGTGTGCACGCTGTCACTTTCACACACATGGGGAGAGCAGAGATCTATTAAAGCACCTGAGTAGCAAGGTAGATCTATAGATTACAAGCTCATGATCTCAATAAGATCATGCATAGCGAGAGAGATGAACACATAGCTACCGGTAGAACCCTTAGCCTCGAGAGAGAACTACTCCCTCCTCATCATGGGAATCAGCAATGGTGATGGAGATGGTAGTGGAGATCGATGGAGATGGCTCCGGGGGCACTTGCCCGTCCCGACAGGGTGCCGAAACAGAGACTTTCTGTCCCCCAAATCTCCCCTTCGGTGGCGGCGGCACTGCGGAACTTTTCGTGGCTAGAGGCTTGATTATTTAGGGTTTATGCATCGGGAGGCTCTTATAGGCGTGAGGGGAGACTGAGGGGGTGCTGGAGGGGCCCACACCCCCTGGCGTGGCCTGGCCTGGCCCGCGCCACCAGGTGGTGTGGCCACCCTCTGGCCCTTCTCCGTTTCGTATTCTGGCTCCAAGTGTCCCCCGGTAAAATAATAACTTTGGCTTTTGTCCCATCCAATTCCGAGAATATTCATTTTCTGACTTTCTAGAAACCAAAAACAGCAAAAAACAGGCAACTGGCACTATGGCATCATGTTAATAGGTTAGTCCCAAAAAGTGTATAAAAAGTACTCCAAAGTTGGAACAAAACATAAGAAAGTAGATAAAACCAAGCATGGAACATCAAAAATTATGGATACGTTTGCAACATATCAATATCCCCAAGCTTAACTCCTGCTCATCCTCGAGTAGGTAAGTGATAAAAAGAAAGAATAATTTTTGAGGTGACATGCACCATCATAAACTTGATCAAAGTATTTGTAAAACATTGATAGCTGGGATCATAGTACCTCAATCATAACACGAAAGATAAAGTTCTAACAATAAGACAAAGCAACTATGTTGCAACATGAAAAGACACAAACAAAATATTCATGAATAACAATGCTTTGCAAGACGTTTGTTTGTTTCACATAAAGAAAACATAACATAGTGGCATTCAGCTTGTCCCTCATAGAGTAGCAAACATAATTGCATAAGACACCTTCAAAGTTCATAAGTGTGACTAGATACAAATAGTTTAAAACAAGCAATATCAAAGTTATGCATCAATCAACAAGTCTTGGGACAATGCACATTAAACTAAGAATGTCCACTATCCTCTCTCAATAGGTGCATAAAGATAGAAGATGGAGACTCGACATAAAAGTAAAAGAAAGGCCTTCATAGAAGGAAGTAGGGATTCAAGTTTCATAAAGAGCTTCCAAATATTATGGTACTTATTAGCTTTCAGCTCTCATTGCCCCTATCATAAGCATCATGAAGTGATTAAGGTTAAAGTGAACAAACTATGGTGTATATGCTTGATGAAGTATAATTTGGAAATCTCATGTCCCTTGAATACGAGGGCCGCTCCTCATGCTACTCAAGTTTAGTTACCGATAAGTTCTTGTCATAGTAAGTACATGTGCATCATAGAGAACTGCCAACGGGGTACCCCTTGCCCGATGATACGGAAGAATCCCCATATCAAAATGACAAGGCAAGCAGACAACGAGCATCTCAGCAATCTGCTTATTTACTATGGGAATATGGTGCTTTTTTCTCTCTTTACTCTTTTCATAATCTTTTTTTTCTTTTTCTCTTTTTTCTCAATATAGGACTCCTTTTTTATAAGAAGAATGCTTCATAGACAGCTCATTATGGTTACGCTGCAGGTTTCCACCATGTCAGCATGGATTAGACCAGCGGCCCAGGCATTTCTCTAACACATATACATAACTCCATCGACTTACAAGCTCCCCTTTCATTTCACACCGACAACATCCATAGACAAAACAGCATGATATCAACTAGGTACAAAGTACCTGTGCAATGTTGAAAGCATTCCCCATGATAGCATGGTTCTACCAATCCCCAACAAATAAGTGCAAGCATATACAACACAGACGACACAATGGTTCAAGTTTATTAAGGGCAAGAAAAGTAAAGTGTGCCATCAAGTTCGTGAGAGCTTTAATCACTAGTTTTCTCCTAACAAGTTTAATTCGTAAGGTAGATAAAAACATGAATATACTTGGAATAGGAAATGCTAATAGTTAGGTATGGTGGACTCTTTGGAATAACTTGGTTTTAGGAGTTGGATGCATGAGTGGAACTCATACTTGGTTATGGAGGCTAGCAAAAGACTGGGAGCGACCAACTAAGAGAGCTATAATGGCCATAATCATGTAGAGCGACAAAACATCATTAATCAAAGCATAAAATGATACTAAAAGTTGAAAACTAAAGGATCACAAAGGCTATGGTGACTTGGGATAGTCATAACATGGTGTGAGCATGTGCCAAGTCAACCCAAATAAAGCATCAAAGGAGAATACCATAATACTATGCTTTAATATGCTAAAACAACGCATGATCCTTCCAAGGCACATTAAGAAATCTCAATTATTTATAACAAGTCATGCTACAGAAAAGAATACTAAGCATAAAGCCAAAACAATATCAAGCATGGGATGACAAAGCATGAGCTACAGTCAAAAACAAGCTCTCTTTACCACTTAAGCATGAACTTTTCCTACTCTTTTCCAATCCAACCCAAACTATTTGAAAACCAATCCATGAAATAGGGGGTCCAACCAATTTATTCAGCAAACTAAGAAAACCAAGCAAACAAAAAACCAAAACAAAAACGAAAAATAAGACACTCCAAGAACAACACAACTGTGCATGAAACAATAAAAATGAAGTGTTTGGAAGAAACCTGAGATTTTTATTGATGAAGAAGGGGGATTCCTTGGGCATCCCCAAGCTTTGACGCTTGTACTTCTTGGATATTTCTTGGGGTGACACGCGTGGCATCCCCAATCTTGAGCTTTAGTCCATCCTGCATCTCATTACTCATAATTTCCATACACCTGAAATGTTTCCTTCATACAAAACTTCACACAATCTGTGGGGCCCCCGGATTAATCCTCCGAGAATCCCTGTTATGCATACACCACGTTCCCGTGATCAGTGAGGCGTGGAACATAACCGCCAAGTATCATTACAACATCCATGACATACTGAATTACAAGACTTACATAAATGCCTGTTATGGATACATCAATAATCATCAGCGGCACTTCATCAAGCGTCAATCCTGATCCATGCCTTAACATACAGGCAACTGACTAGGACAACGTCCTAGCTCGCATAGTCACCAAAATCATCTTATTCTTGATATCTGACCAAGTTAATAGCCAGGGACAATGCCAGTGAGTACTTTGAATGTACTCGCAAACCACCTCAAGAGAGGATATGCAATATGGCTGGGGTAGTAGGAGGGCTCCCAGAGAGGTTCTTTTCTCAAATAGTTTCTCTTGTAGATATAGAATCTACATATCTTTGTTGAAAACTTTTTGTAAACCATTTTGGAAACCTTTTGAAAAGTTTTGTAAACACTAGGATTGGGGTACCCATTTGTTCCCGTCTTCAGGTCGTCCCACGACCAAGCTCCTTTCTCCTCCTTTCGACCATCCCATGGTCAAAACCTTTCTCCTTTACGACCATCCCATGGTCAAAACATTTCCAAAGTCATTTCTTTTTCAAAATCCTTTTTGAAAGCAAAACCAACACCGCTCTACAGAATTTTGTCCAACCCGTCCATGACCGCGGACACGGCTATTCGAATAGATTTACACTCTGCAGAGGTTGTACACTTTACGCACACCATCCGGGTACACTACCCTGATCTACACCGATTGTGGGTCGAGTAACCGATCAAGACTCTCCGGATGCCCCCACTCCAATATAAGTGCCTACCCTATGAGTGTTACTCCCCTCAAAACTGGGACACTGGGTACCGAGGACCAACCGGAGCGCATTTTATACTTTACATGGTGGGCGCTTTCAATGAGGGGCTCATAGTAACGCCTGGCTGCCCACAGACAGTTCGTTCCTTCTCCAGGCCGATGTCCCACATGGACCTTTAAGGGAGAAGGCCCAGCCTCCGGGGATCACGATTCCCTGTAGTAGTTGCGAGGCAGCTTATACCAGAATAGACAAACATCAAGTCCAGCCCTGTCCCATTCCAGAGTAATGTGGTTACACGGGTTAATGTGTTATAGCTAAACTGCAAAGAACCGGGTGCGTTTTCGTAAACCTTTTTCCTCTAGCTTTCATTCAGCATTTTTTTAAACAAAACCTTTTTCTTTCTCAACAACTCTTGGGAGGTCCCAACTCACCATGTTTTTATCATAAAACCTTTGGTAAAACTTTTCCGGGGTCTTCCCATCCTATAGCTTTGCTTCGGCTAAATCTAGGTCTCCAAAGGAGTATGGTGTGTTACACCATCTATCATACTAGGGACAAGTAGGTATCATTGAGAGGGTTGTAATTAGTGGTACCATTGAGTAATGGTTTGGAGGAGCCAAGCCACTACCAGATATTCAACATCATATAGTAAAACAATGCATTTTTCAAAAAAAGTAAGTAAAACATGCATAAGTAAAATAGTAGGACGAGGCTTATGAGCAAGAAGGTGGCTTGCCTGAGATCAGCAATATGTCATATATGTGTCTGGACTTCTTCTTTAGATAACCAAGAATACCAATAATAATAAGATCTCTTCTTCTCGGCGTCAATACAAATGCAACTATCGTCGTCATCGAGTATACATGCAAACAAGCAAGACCACAATCAAAACAAGGCCTATAAGTGGACATTCACATAGCAAGAAAGTGGACAACACAAGTATAATATTCAGTAGGTTTTGAGTAGTTGAGTTTAGAACCATTGCAAAAAATCCTAATTGCAGTGGTGGGATTTCCTTTATTCGGGAAATGGTCAAAACCACTAATGAAGGGGTTTCGGACCAAGGCCTAGGTAAGTATGGTATCAAAGTGTATCCAGAATACCATTGGGTAGGTTTTCACAAAACAAGACCAACAAAAGTGGTTTCAAGATTTTATCAGTTTTCTTTAATTTCTTATGAATATTCTAGTGAAATAAACTCTAGTTTTAGGAGATAATTCACCAGAAAAGTTCTGGAGCTCCAAATATTATTTCCTTCGATGGTTAGGTATATTTTGATGTACTAAAAAGCTGAGAGTTGGACTCACTCCAAAATAATTACCAGAATGCCCTCAGGAAATTCCCAAAGGCAGTTTTGGAGTTGTTTGTCTTTTTCACCAGATTAATTCTACAAAAGATTTTGATATGATTCCAAATACACATGTTAGGTATTTTGATTAAATTTCTGTAAAAATTGGAATCACCCATTTTGGAGTTACTGAACTACTAAGGTTATTTTATTAGTGAATTAACTCTACACAGAATAGTTTAATTCCTAATAAATCAACCGTAGCTCATAAACTTTTGGGATCCTGGGGTTTGATAGATATTGGTGTGCATGTGGACTAGGAGTTGGAATTAGGTCAATACCCATTTTGGTTTGACCTAGGGAATTTCTTAAAGGCAGAAATGCCCTGTTTTTGTTATTTTTACTACTGTCAAACCATGATTCACCTTGTCATGAGGCAAGGACCAGAACATGGGTATTTCAATTACCTATCAGATGAAACTTGATTCATTCCATTTGAATAAGTATAACTTTGTGGGTCTTTTATTTAATAGATTAGATACATGCTAGTAGATTAAATACCCATAAATAAAGAGACATACTTTTGGCCAAACACTTGTTCTGCATGTTGTACAAAACATGTGATTACATGTCTATATTTTTATCTGGGCAAAACAAGGCAGCTTTCATTTTATTTGAGAATTAAAGTAAACATGTATTTTGCAGATCTAGAAAAAGGGAAAAGAAAAGATAGAAGACAGGGGTGCCGCGGGCCAGATCTGGAGCGACCTAGGCTGCACCGGGGCCAGGCCGGCCCAACCGGGCGAGGACAGCGCGTGGGTGGCGCGTTTGAACCTGACGGGGAGGGCCCACCGGTCAGAGGGGGAGCCAGGCGAAGGGGTATAGGGGCATGTTGTCCGTGCGATTAGGAGGGGATCGACGGCTGGCGGCCGTCGTCCACCTCGCCGTCAGGGCGCCGGGTAGGAGCCCTAGTAGAGGGAGAGAGGCGGCGGGGGAGACTCACCGGGGCCATCTCCGGCGAAGAGGAGGTCGCAGGGCGACGCGGTCGACGACGGCGATCTCAGGGAGGGGCGGCAGCAGCAGGTTCTGTGACGGAAGAGGCCTCACACGACGGGGGCCAAGAGGGGCTCGTCGGAGCTCGACGCAACAACACCGAGGATCTGCTCCCTGCCGAAAATAAGGGCAGGATTAGATGGGGGGAGCAAGGGGAGTCTAGTAGTGTGACATGCAGAGGGGGAGAGGCATGGTGGAAGGAGCTTTGCTCGATTTTTGGAAATGGGCCGAGGCTCCTCTTTCTCTTTCTCTCGAGTAGAGTAGAGCAAGGAAGGAGGAGAGGAGGCTCTGGGAGGTAAGTGGAGGGGAGGAGAGGAGAATGAGGGGGCAGAGGCAGGCTGGGTAGCCTCTAGCCTATTTAAATTGTGGTGGGAGCTCAAGAGGGGAAATGTCCATTTTGGACATGGAGGAGGGTTGGAGCTGGCTTGGGATTGGTCAAGGAGGGCGGTGGAGGGGTGGTGTGAGTCATCTGGTCGGCAGGGACAGAGAGGATGAGGTAGTGCTGCTGTTGGTTGGCCACAAGTGGCTTGTCTCTCCTTTCTCACTCTCTCTCTACTACCTTTCCAAGCACAAGAGACAAGGGGGGTGCTACAGTGTATTATGACCAGAGTGATGAGAGGTGTGCTGTGGAGAAAGGGGTAGCAAGTTTCCATGGGGTTGGGGTGTTTTGGATCAAAGCTTGATGGATTTGTCAAACTTGGTCAAATGGAGGCTTGTGACGGAAGTTCAAAAATTTATGTTGAACATGGTGGGGAGATGGTATTGGTATATATATATAGTCAAGGTATCTCTCCTAGAATAATTTGAGATTTTTCAAATGAGTTTTAGTCCACTTAAATCTATTTATTCAAAAGGTGCAGAAGTGGTTTATAGAACCTCATTTGATAAATTTACATTGTACAAGGTTGGATTTTGATGTGAGATGGTCCCAAATGTGAATACACACTTAGGGGAATTTTCCCAAGATTTATTGGAAGATAAAAGTATTTAAAACAATTATTATTCCAATTCAGCCATTTAAGAAAATGGGCAAAAAGAAATAATAAAACCCTTCAAAAATATTTATTTTTGTAGTTGGAAGTTAGGGTATTATATATGGGTCTCAATTGAGCCAAAAGTTGAGGAAGTGTTTTGGCAAAAACCAAACTTTCCTTTATGGAAGAAGTTTTGGAGGTTTTGTCTATTAAAGAGATTAATTAGATTTGGAGCCATAATAATTATGGATAATATTTGATAAATCTTGATGATCAAGGTAGATGAGTTATACAAGGTGTATCAATCATTTGCAACCTTGGGAATTGGAGATCCAACTTGAATTAGATGGAAAACAAGGAGTTGTGGATCTAAGGTGATGTTATTTTTATACCACCAAAACCTTGTTGGATCTTGGAGCTCAGATCTCACCTTGATGCAAGGGATAGATGGATAGATAGACCAAGTTATATAGATGATAATGGCAGAAGGATTTTGGATTGATTAGATTTGAGGTGGTCTGGAAATGATGGCAAACTTTGTTGACAATAAGGCTGCCATACCAGATGAGTCATGATGCCTCATAAACCATGTAGTTTTAAGAAGCACAACGATCCACTTGGAACAAGTGAAGTAGATATTGATAGACCTATATGAGTAGAACACAACCATGCAAAGATTTGGTCCAGAGAATGTAGGGTGAAGGTGTGAGCTTCTGTCAATGTAGGCATGTTGACTAGATTTGCAGGAATAGTTATCTTCTTGCCTACAAAACCATCAAGAACAAGTGGGTTAAAAGATGATATAGCCAAGGGAAAGAGTGGTCCTTGGTAGTCCTTAGGATGGTTAATAAGATGGTTCAGATGCATTTTCAAAAATGCACAATGGTTGAGAAAAGGAGGCATTTAAAAAGGTGATGTTGGAACAGATTACAGACTTAGCCAAATTTGGGAGATTTAGGGTTTTTGACTAGAATGTGGGTGGTGATGATTTTGATGGGTTGCAAGGTACCAAAGCATCATAAAGTGGATGATGTTGAAGAGTACATTGAGTAGAAATGATCCTTGCTTGATACTGGTCTTCTTTGACTTGGAAGCTTCTAGAATTAGAGCACTTCAGAGCTGATCTGGTTAAGGGTTTTAGATGGTCAAGTAGTATCTACAGATTAGATCCAGATTGTATTCTCGCTTAGGGTTTGGTGATTTTAAAGTATCTTGATCCTAGTGGATAAGCTCCTAGAGTAGCTCGTACTACTTCTAAGCAATCAAGTCAAACAGCAGATCAAGGCAACTCACCTTACAAACAAATCAACTACTACCAGGGTTACGCTCAAGCTTAGCTTGAGGTAAGGATGGGAAATTTTGAAAGGTTGGAGTTTGAACAAGGTAAGGTCCTTGGTACATCTACCAAGAGTAGAGTTCAAAAGATTTATAAAAGGTTTTGGAAGTCTTAGAGGTAAGAGTAGTTGAAGGTTCTGTCTTGAAAGCATAAGGAGATTGCAAATCTCCATAGTTTTGTAAATAGAAGCTACAAAAATGGTTTTGGTTACATAAGCATCTTGGCTCTTGTTTTGGAATGCCAGAACATTGGGAATATGTAGAATGAGCTAGGATAGTTTTTTTAAATAGCTTTTTGACAACTGATGTTGAGGTAGGGAGTATATCATAAGCTATACAATCAGAAGCATAAACATAGACAACAACAAGCAAGCACTGCACAATTAAATAAGAAAAAGTTTTTGTTCCCCCTGATTTTTACATTCTGGAGAACTAATGAGGGTTGCTGAAATTGGGATGTTAGAGAATCTTTATTAGCAACATTAGTGCACTCAAGATAATAAGTCTTTATGTTCAGTTCCAGCACCAATAAAACTTACATTAAAATACTGTATTGTAGCACTTCCCTCAAAAAGCTCAATTCCCCAAAAGAACTCAGAAAGGAACCAACAAGAAGCAAATGCAAATAATGGCAGAAATCTGTCAAAACAGACAAGCAGGTAAAGATGATTTTTTCGAAGACCTTCTGTTGCTCAAATCGAAAAGTGTTGAACTAACAAAAGTAAGATAACAACGTGGGGCAGAAGCAAAAAAATTCACGTCTCAAAAGGACGTACAGAGATTTTACACAAATTTTTAAGGTGAAGCACAGAAATCTGTTTTGGGATAGCAACTTTTCCAATCATTACTTCTCTCTCATTAGAGGTTACTCTTGGCACAAAAAGCAAATAAAAAGGATAAGGAGCGGTTATTACTGAAGTAATAACTTCCAAGACTCATCTAAAACTTTTGGGTTATCTCCCAATAAGTACTTTTCTTTAACGCCTTTAAGTTAGGCATGATAGTTTGAGAAGATGCTCACATAAGAAATATGAATTGAAGTAAAAGAGAGCATCAAGAAGCAAATTCAAAACACATTTAAGTCTAACCCACTTCCTATGAAAAATAATCTTGTAAAGAAACAAGTCATGAAAGCACAAAGCAACAAGCATAGTAAAGCAAAACAAGTGCAACTTCGAGACTTTCAACATAAAGAGGGGAAACTTAATATTATTGAGATGCATAAAACCATGTTTCACTCTCTCATAATAACTTTCAGTAGCATCATGAATAAATTTAACAATATAACTATCACAAGAAACATTCTTATCATGAGCCACATGCATAAAAGAATTATTACTCTCCACATAAGGATAGTCATTCTTATTGATTGTAGTGGGAGCAAATTCAACAAAATAGCTATCATTATTATTTTCATCACCATAATCATCAAATATAGGAGGCATATTGTAATCATAATTAATTTTCTCCTCAATAGTAGGTGGACTGGAAATATCATATTCATCATTGCAATCATCATATAATGGAGGTATAGTATCATCATAAGCAATAGAATAGTTATCTTCCAAAGCGTGTTCATTTGTAAACATATCATCATTGGAAGGATCATGGATAACACTAATAGTATAGAAATTATTAATATCATAATTTTTAGAATTGGTACTGAAGAGATTTTCAATATCAAAATTAGTGTGCTTTTCCCAATCATAATCACTACTATAGTTAATAGGCATAGGAACATCATCGAGTTCAGACTCATCAAAGACTATAATAGGAGCAACGTGCTTAGGGGAAAATACCGTTTCCTCTCTCCTTTTAATCCTCCTCTTCTTCTTCTTCTCTTTAGGAGGGAGAGGCTTGAAAGGAAGCTTCTCCATATACCCTAGTTTATCGTTAGAGACAATAGAAGAAACTTTGGAGGATTTATCCTTTTTTAATAAGAACAAAACACATATTAGTCCTGTCATATTTTGGTAAAATCTCATCTTTTATAATATTTTGTATGTAAGTATTTGTGTGGCAATTATCAACACAATAAATATGACAACCATGCATGACGCTATTCATACCAAAAGCACTCATATCTACCAAAACAATTTCTTGATAACTCTTCACACCCCAAAAATAATGTAAGTTCATTATGCTGATTAGGAGTGATCATGTCATCAGAATACAAACTTGCAGTACTCATTGGATTATCAGGGCTATTATTATGGCCTAAGCATTGAAAATTGAAATGACCCACTTCAAAGCAAAGTTCACAAATAAAAGGATAGAGGGCACAAACTTTTTTACCAAGATCATTTAGAGCCCTGTACCACATTCTAGTTTTTTCATTCCTATGGGTGATACAATATTCTTGTTCAATTTCATTTTTGTCACAAGGTCTATGTATTCCACAAAAATTAACATGCTTATAAGAAATAGTACTTTCAGAGGTTTGAGCATGTTTATTGCTATCATTAATAACAATTTCATTTTCCATGCAAGTGTCTTTAAAAGGCTCATGATACATGTCCCATTTTTATTTAGGAGCATTAATATGAGAAGCAAAGGCTCTAAAACAATCAATAAGAATTTGAGGATCAAGACCATATTTAGCACTAAGCTCTTGAAAATCAACAGTTTTAGCGAAAGACTTAATGTAATCATACTCATAGCTTATACCTGGTTCTTTACCTTTGTTGTTATCCCAATCTTCGGTATTGCCTTGAATTGTTTCAAGGAGATCCCACTTAGATTTGACCTCCTTACTTATGAAGGATCCCTCTAAACAAGTATCTAGATAGTCCTTGTAATGTTCTGAAAGCCTTTCATAGAAATTATTAATAACAATATTACTGGGGAGCTCATGAATAGGACATTTGAGCATTAGTGACTTAAGTCTCCCCCATGCTTGGGAAATACTTTCTCCATCATGTGGATGAAAATTATAAATGTAATTCCTATCTTTATGAATTTCATGAGGAGGATAAAATTTAGAGTAAAAGAGAGATTCAAGTTCCTTCCACTCCAAATGATGAGGATCATCTAGCAGCTCATACCACTCCCTTGCTTTGCCCTTGAGTGACAAAGGGAATATCTTCCTCTTAAATTGGTTCATTGAAATATCTTCACACTTGAACAACTCGCATAATTCGTGTATAAAGAGTAAATGATCACCAGGATGGACGGTTCCATCTCCCAAATAACAGTTGTTCATATACGTTCAACAATTTTTATAGGTATTTTAAATGAGATGCTTTCAGTATGTGGATTTAAAATATCACAAGTATCATTATAATTACCATCTATGGGAGATAAAGTATCATCAGAGCAAATTTTCTTCTTTAAAGCTGGGAACTAAAAATACCATTTTCATAAAAACTAACTTCCCCAAGCTTAGACGTTTCCATAGCATTAGTAACAAAGGTGTTCAAAAGATTCATACTAATAACATTGCTATTAGTATGCAAAGAAAGTTCCATGGGTTTTTTAATTTTCTTTTCAGACAAGTCATGTTCTACATTAGGAAAAATACTAAAAAGCTCTGTAATTTTGTTGTTGTTTTTCCATTAAGCCTAACTAGTCAAAACAAGAAACAAAAAGACAAAATTGTAGAATATAAAGGAAATAACTTCGAGGACTCACACCGGAGGATGTGAGTACCTTTTACCTTACCTCCCCGGCAATGGCGCCAGAAAATAGCTTGATGTCTATGCACTTCTATTCTTGTAGACAATTGTTGGGCCTCCAAGTGCAGAGATTTGAAGAACAGCAGCAAGTTTTCCCTTAAGTGGATCACCCAAGGTTTATCAAACTCACGGATGAAGTGGTCAAAGGTATCCCCTCTCAAGCAACCCTGCAATCAAGATACAAGAAGTCTCTTGTGTCCCCAACACACCCAATACACTTGTCAGGTGTATAGGTGCACTAGTTCGGCGAAGAGATAGTGAAATACAAGTGGTATAGATAATTATAAGTGGTAACGGTGATAGAAAATAGCTTGATGGCGTGGAAAAGACCAAAGTAAAACAGAAATAAAGATAGAAGCAAGCAAACATGTAATAGATCTAATAGAAAATGGTGTTTCAGTGCTTAGAAACAAGGACTAGGGATCATGCTTTCACTAGTGAACACACTCATCTAAATATCTTCTATTTATGATACTACTCTTAACTACTTTCCGGTTGGACACTCTAAATGATGGTAGGGATATAACAGCACACCTCAAAGTAAGCCTTTCCCATCTAGATAACCCCACACTGTCACCTTGAGCACTAGATGGTTCAAACAAACACCACAATTTCAAAAAGACATCCAACTCCAAATATAACTCATAACAAGTATTTGTAATCTCTAGCCTAAGTGCCACCATGGTGTGCATGCTGTCACTTTCACACACATGGGGAGAGTAGAGATCTATTAAAGCACTTGAGTAGCAAGGTAGATCTATAGATTACAAGCTCATGATCTCAATAAGATCATGCATAGAGAGAGAGAGAACTACTCCCTACTCATCATGGGAATCAGCAATGGTGATGGAGATGGTGGTGGAGATCAATGGAGATGGCTCCGGGGGCACTTCCTTGTCCCGGCAGGGTGCCGGAACAGAGACTTTCTGTCCCCCGAATCTCCCCTTCGGTGGCGGCGGCGCTGCGGAACTTTTCGTGGCTGGAGGCTCTTATAGGTGAGAGGTGAGACCGAGGGGGTGCCGGAGGGGCCCACACCACCCCCTGGCGCGACCTGGCCTGGCCTACGACACCAGGTGGTGTGGCCACCCTCTGGCCCTTCCCCGTCTCGTATTCTGCCTCCAAGTGTCCCCCGGTAAAATAATAACTTTGGCTTTTGTCCCGTCCAATTCCGAGAATATTCATTTTCTGACTTTTTGGAACCAAAAATAGCAAAAAATAGGCAACTGGCACTGTGGCATCTTGTTAATAGGTTAGTCCCAAAAAGTGTATAAAAAGTACTCCAAAGTTGGAACAAAACATAAAAGGTAGATAAAACCAAGCATGGAACATCAAAAATTATGGATACATTTGCAATGTCTCAGAGCCTTAGCCCCTTTTATAAAAACTGATGGTTGGGTTCGGATGCGATACCATTCCAATTTTACCGTACAACCACAATACCTGAATTGGGTAAGGCTTAGCCGGAAGTTTATATGCATTAGTGTTAGTTCCCTCGCGGGAGAGGTTTGAGCTGAGGCTACCTCTCAATGTTGTCCACCTATGAAGGGCCCAGGATTATAGATGGTCATGGCTAGGAGGCCATGCTCATAGGAGAGGTGCTTATACTAGGGTGTGCAAAGGAAAGATTATGTTTGATTATCTGCATACTAAGTATGATGATTCAGGGTTATCCCTGACAGATGTATCGAATCTTGTGGTGAAAGTGTACCACCTCTGCAGAGTGTCAAACTATTCGAATAGCCGCGTCCGCGGTTATGGACAGTTGGAGTGGCCATACTGTTCCATTGTTAGATGTTTTCAAAATGACTTATGAAATGAATTGTGACATGACTTGACCACAACAGAGTTGTGACTATGACAACTAAGTTCCCACTTAGGTTTTTTCAAACTTTATTTTATCTTTCTTTGTTTCTGAACTCAGCTTAGGTTTCAAACTTAACTTTACAAATAGACTTAGAGTTAGCATTTCCTACTAGAACTATCCTATTTGTTAGTGATAGTTTGCGAGTACATAAAGAGTACTCATGGCTTTTGTCCCTGGCTATTCCCGTGGCCAGACTATGAGGAGGACTACACTGAAGGAGGACAGCAGGACGACTACGACAACTAGGATCATCTCCCATCATCAGCATTGCCTGTGACTCTGAAGATGGACCCCACCGCTACGCTATTTATTCCGCTACTTGATTGTACTAAGACTGGATCATGAGATCCTTTATTTGTGTAAGACCTTATTATGGTTTGTAATGGATGATCTACTGTGATATCCAATCTGTTATGTCTCACAAAAATGGTAATCCTGGGATTGCGAGGTATGGCATAACAAGCATCCGGGATTGAAAATCCGGGTGTTGACATATAGGCCAAGTTTTATACTCTTTATGCTATCTAAACTACTTTCTAAAATCTCACAAAGCATTACTAGGAGTAAAGAAACTTTGATAAAGCAAAAGTAAAACTTGTAAGTAAAACTTGGGATGGTTATAAATCAAGGGGTATAACCAAATCATGCCTAATGCATCTTGCTTAGGTTATTTTGTATCTAGTGATGTCTTGCAAGTATTAGCTTGCCAATAATAGCTTTCCTTGATTGGTGTAGTGGTTGAAATTCTCCTCGTCTTATTCGAGGTAGAACTCCTCCTCCTCATAGACTTGGTCGGTACTATCGTCTATAAATACATACGGGACACACAATCACTAAACAATACTTAACTAGTCTATTTAGTACACGAAGGCACATACTTGATGATCTAATATCATCACAAGATTTAATGAACTAGTTTCATTTATTTTATTTGAGATAAGTAATTTCTACTCATTGAAATTAATTAAGATTTAATATTATCCAATTAAAATATGGGATCATGTGTACACATGTCATCACCACATATTCTAATACATGGGAATGTGATTTAAATGTTTGATCACATTTCACTAAGTTTAAGTTTATTATTTAAATGATTTAAAGTGACTAGAAATGCCTATACAACATTATTTTGGTACTAGTCCAAATTCACTGCATGCAAACCTAAATATTATTACATATTTAGATATGTATTGTCAAATGTGATTTTTGAGAGTTGGAATCAACTCAAAAGCTATTATGGTTGATTTTTGAAAAATGTTTGAATGTAGAAAAGTCTCTATTTTGTTATTTTTGCTATATGTGATCTATAACTCCAACTGATTTAAACCCAACAGGTTTGGATAGATATTTGAATTATCTTTCTAACAAAATTTTAATCATTCATTTTGGTTCAGTAGAACTCTCTGAATTGATTTTTAAATATGTGGACAAAACCTTGTTTAAGTTTAATTAGAAAAAACATATATTTGAATTTTAGGACCAGCGCGGGAAACTAAATGGCCCGGCCCAGTGGCGCTCCGCGGTGCAGAGGGCGACTGACAGGCTGGTCCCGCATGTCAGCGGCACTTAAAACCCGAAACGGTATGGGGCGATATCAGCCATGCGATTAGAATAGAAATCGACGACCGTGGCTCATCATCAACGACGAACAGGTCACCAGCGAGAACGAACCCTAGCGGCTCGGTGGGGGTCGATTGGGGGCTTACCAGGGCTCTAGCTAATGTGGGGATGGGGGCGATCGAACTGGTGGATGACGGCGGTCTCATGCATGGTCGCGTCGGCTCCTGGGGTGGTCGCATTCAGCAGGGCCCTTCTCCTCCAGTAGCGTCCCGCTCCGGTGGAATTCTGGTGACTGCGAGCTTGAGCGGCTCTACAGAGAAGTGGGGAAGGCTTAGTGGTGAGAGGGGAGGTGAGTGGTGTGCAAAATGAGGTTGGGGGTGGCCTCCTTATATAGGCTCGACGATAGGACAGCGCGGCGTGGCCAGGCGATGGTGGCGACGTTGCTACGGGATGCTAGAGGCATGGCTGCGAGCGGCGATCGATGCACGGTCTCCTGGTGGTCCGCTATGGTGTAATGGTGCGGCTAGGGGCGGTGGCAATTGGTCAGGCGCGGCTCGTGCTCTGAGTGGCAGAGGCGGCGTTCGACACGGCATGAGGTGGCTCTGTGTCAAACGGCGGCGAGAGGGGATGTCTGGGGGCGTGCTGGTGTAAAGGCAGGTGCACGCGTGCGAGCTGAGGGCAAGGCGGGCTTTGTGCGTGGCTGTCGGGGGTGGCGCACTAGTGCGGTCCGTGCATGGTGTAGAGGCGGAGAGCGTGGGCGTGCCTCGGTGGTCCAGTGCCTGGTTGGGCTTGGGGAAAGGACGGGTGGCGGCAGTGTGGTCTGGCCTACCTCCTAGACACGGTGAGAGAGGGCGGGTTGGTCTCCTATGGCTTGGGCATGGTTGGTCGGCGGCGACCATTCTCGGGCGGCGCGGTACTGGCGCAGCGGCATAGAGGGGATGTTGTCTAGGGCTGGGTTAGTGTAAGAGGGGATAGAAGAGAGATGAGAGGGTCGAATGGGGGATAAGAACTTGATTGGCAACAATATTAGTTAGGCCGAATTATTTTTGCCTGCCAAGTGGTCGACAAAATGGCCACAAGAAATTTAATTTTGAATTTTGAAAAGATTTTTGGTGGGTGTGTTAGTCATAAGCTTGATCATCTGTGGTTGCTTGGGATTGTCAAGGTGAACTCATTTGAGTGGTTTTTGAAAAAGTGGGATCTATGCATATGAAGTGGATTCAAATTTTAAATTCCACTTAAAATTAGTGACTAAGGGTTTTTGTAAGATTTCAAAGTGGGCCTTGGTAGATCTTTACTTGTACTAGCAAGGGGTGAAAAGAGTTAGAATTATTTCTGTAGATCAATGACTCTAGTGGATTAATGTGGTTTAGGAAAAGAACACATGCAATGACTCTAGGGACTCCATGTGTCAAACCATGGTCATAGAGATAAAAAACAATTAGGAAAGCAGCTTCCACACTACATGTTGCACAAGTGTGGGAGAAGTTGCATCATAGAATCCACTGTACTGTGTATGTGGTCATATGGATCAATGTCAGGTTAGGAAAAAGAACACATGGTATGTGGACATGTGGAACAATGAATCTAGCGGATCAATGTGGTTTATGAAAATAACACATGCGATGACTCTAGGGACTCCATGTGTCAAACCATGGTCACAGACACCAAAAACACTTAGGAAAGAAGCTTCCACATTGCATGTTACACCAATGTAACAAAAGTTGCATCATAGAATCCACTTGAGTATGTGTGTGTGTGGTCATGTGGATCAATGTGGTTTATGAAAAAAGTACACATGCAATGTGGTCTTGTTGATCAATGACTCTAGTGGATCAATGTGGTTTAGAAAAAGACACATGCAATGACTCTAGGGACTCCATGTGTAAAACCATGGTCATAGAGACCAAAAACACTTAGGAAAGAAGATTCCACGTTGCATGTTGCACCAGTGTGGTTGAAGTTGCATCACAGAATACACTGGAGTATGTGTGTGGTCATGTGGATCAATGTGGTTTAGTAAAAAGAACGAATGCAATGTGGTCATGTGGATGAATTACTCTAGTTAATCAATGTGGTTTAAGAAAATAACACATGCAATGACTCCATAGACTCCATCTCTCAAACCATGGTCATAGAGACCAAAAACAAATAGGAAAGCAGATTCCAGATTGCACGTTGCACCAGTGTGGCAGAAGTTGCATCACTGAATCCACTAGAGTGTGTGTGTGGTCATGTGGATCAATGTGGTTTAGTAAAAGAATAGATACAATGACTTTAGGAACTCCATGTGTCAAACCATGGTCACAGAGACCAAAAACACTTAGGAAAACATTTTCCACAGTGCATGTTGCACTAGTGTGGAAGAGGTTGCATCACAGAATCCACTAGAGTGTGTGTGGAGTCATGTGGATCAATGTGGTGTAGTAAAAACAACACATGCAATGTTGTCATGTGGATCAATGACTCTAGTGGATCATTGTGGTTTAGGAAAAGAACACATGCAATGACTAAAGGGAGTCCCTATGTCAAACCATGGTCATAGAGACCAAAAACACTTAGGAAAGAAGGTTCCACATTGCATGATGCACCAGTGTGGTAGAAGTTGCATCATAGAATCCATTGGAGTGTGTGTGTAGTCATATGGATCAATGTGGTTTAGGAAAAACAATACATGCAATGTGATCATATGGATCAGTGACTCTAGTGGATTAATGTGGTTTAGGAAAAGAACACATGCAATGACTCTAGAGACTCCATGTGTCAAACCATGGCCATAGAGATAAAAAACAATTAGGAAAGCAGCTTCCACAATGCATGTTGCACTAGTGTGGGATAAGTTGCATCATAGAATCCACTGTAGTGTGTATGTGGTCATATGGATCAATGTGGGTTAGGAAAAAGAACACATGGTATGTGGTCTTGTGGAACAATGAATCTAGTGGATCAATGTGGTTTAGGAAAATAACACATGTGATGACTCTAGGGACTCCATGTGTCAAACCATGGTCACAGAGACCAAAAACACTTAGGAAAGAAGCTTCCACATTGCATGGTACACATATGTAACAAAAGTTGCATCACAGAATCCACTTGAGTGTGTGTGTGTGTGTGTGTGGTCATGTGAATCAATGTGGTTTAGGAAAAAAGTACACATGCAATGTGGTCATGTGGATCAATGACTCTAGTGGATCAATGTTGTTTAAGAAAAGACGCATGCAATGAGTCTAGGGACTCCATGTGTAAAACCATGGTCATAGAGACCAAAAACACTTAGGAAAGCAGCTTCCACATTGCATGTTGCACCAGTGTGGTAGAAGTTGCATCACAGAATCCACTGGAGTATGTTTGTGGTCATGTGGATCAATGAGGTCTAGTGAAAAGAACGAAAGCAATGTGGTCACGTGGATGAATTACTCTAGTTAATCAATGTGGTTTAAGAAAATAACACATGCAATGACTCCACAGACTCCATCTCTCAAACCATGGTCATAGAGACCAAAAACAAATAGGAAAGCAGATTCCACATTGCACGTTGCACCAATATGGCAGAAGTTGCATCACAGAATCCACTAGAGTGTGTGTGTGGTCATGTGGATCAATGTGGTTTAGTAAAAAGAACATATGCAATGACTTTAGGAACTCCATGTGTCAAACCATGGTCACAGAGACCAAAAACACTTAGGAAAACATCTTCCACAGTGCATGTTGCACTAGTGTGGTAGAGGTGGCATCACAGAATCCACTAGAGTGTGTGTGTAGTCATGTGGATCAATGTGGTTTAGTAAAAATAACACATGCAATGTTGTCATGTGGATCAATGACTCTAGTGGATCATTGTGGTTTAGGAAAAGAACACATGCAATGACTAAAGGGAGTCCCTATGTCAAACCATGGTCATAGAGACCAAAATCACTCAGGAAAGAAGCTTCCACATTGCATGTTGCACCAGTGTGGCAGAAGTTGCATCACATAATCCATTCGAGTGTGTGTGTGGTCATGTGGATCAATGTGGTTTGGGAAAAACAACACATGCAATGTGGTCATATGGATCAATCACTCTAGTGGATTAATGTGGTTTAGGAAAAGAACACATGAAATGACTCCAGAGACTCGATGTGTCAAACCATGGTCACAGAGATAAAAAACAATTAGGAAAGCAGCTTCCACACTACATGTTGCACTAGTGTGGGAGATGTTGCACCATAGAATCCACTTTAGTGTGTATGTGGTCATATGGATCAATGTGGGTTAGGAAAAAGAACACATGGTATGTGGTCATGTGGAAGAATGAATCTAGTGGATCAATGTGGTTTAGGAAAATAACACATGCGATGACTCTAGGGACTCCATGTGTCAAACCATGGTCACAGAGACCAAAAACACTTAGGAAAGAAGCTTCCACATTGCATGTTACACCAATGTAACAAAAGTTGCATCACAGAGTCCACTTGAGTGTGTGTGTGTGTGGTCATGTGAATCAATGTGGTTTAGGAAAAAAAGTACACATGCAATGTGGTCATGTAGATCGATGACTCTAGTGGATCAATGTGGTTTAGGAAAAGACGCATGCAATGAGTCTAGGGACTCCATGTCTAAAACCATGGTCATAAAGACCAAAAACACTTAGGAAAGCAGCTTCCACATTGCATGTTGCACCAGTATGGTAGAAGTTGCATCACAGAATCCACTAGAGTATGTGTGTGGTCATGTGAATCAATGAGGTCTAGTAAAAAGAACGACAGCAATGTGGTCACGTGGATGAATTACTCTAGTTAATCAATGTGGTTTAATAAAATAACACATGCAATGACTCCACATACTCCATCTCTCAAACCATGGTCATAGAGACCAAAAACAAATAGGAAAGCAGATTCCACATTGCACGTTGCACCAATGTGGCAGAAGTTGCATCACAGAATCCACTGGAGTGTGTGTGTGGTCATGTGGATCAATGTGGTTTAGGAAAAATAATAGATGCAATGACTTTAGGAACTCCATGTGTCAAACCATGGTCACAGAGACCAAAAACACTTAGGAAAACATCTTCCACGGTGCATGTTGCACCAGTGTGGTAGAGGTTGCATCACAGAATCCACTAGAGTGTGTGTGTAGTCATGTGGATCAATGTGGTTTAGTAAAAATAACACATGCAATGTTGTCATGTGGATCACTGACTCTAGTGGATCATTCTGGTTTAGGAAAAGAACACATGCAATGACTAAAGGGAGTCCCTATGTGAAACCATGGTCATAGAGACCAAAAACACTTAGGAAAGAAGCTTCCACATTGCATGTTGCACCAGTGTGGAAGAAGTTGCATCACAGAATCCATTGGAGCGTGTGTGTGGTCATGTGGATCAATGTGGTTTAGTTAAAACAACACATGCAATGTGGTCATATGGATCAATGACTCTAGTGGATTAATGTGGTTTAGGAAAAGAACACGTGCAATGACTCTAGGGACTCCATGTGTCAAACCATGGTCATAGAGATAAAAAACAATTAGGAAAGCAGCTTCCACGCTGCATGTTGAACCAGTGTAACAGAAGTTGCATCACCGAATCCACTTGAGTGTGTGTGTGTGGTCATGTGGATCTATGTGGTTTAGGAAAAATAACACATGCAATGTGGTCACGCAGATCAATGACTCAGTGGATCAATGTGGTTTAGGAAAGGACACATGCAATGACTCTAGGGACTCCATGTGTAAAACCATGGTCATAGAGACCAAAAACACTTAGGACAGCAGCTTCCACATAGCATGTTGCACCAGTATGGTAGAAGTTGCATCACAGAATCCAATGGTGTATGTGCGTGGTCCTGTGGATCAATGTGGTTTAGGAAAAAGAACAAATGCAATGCGGTCATGTGGATTAATGACTCTAGTTGATCAATATGGTTTAGGAAAAGAACACATGCAATGACTCCACAGACTCCATATGCTAAACCATGGTCATAGAGACCAGAAACACATAGGAAAGCAGATTCCACATTACACGTTGCACCAGTGTGGCAGAAGTTGCATCACAAAATCCACTAGAGTGTGTGTGTGGTCATGTGGATCAACTTGGTTTAGGAAAAAGAAGAAATGCAATGAATTTAGGGACTCCATGTGTCAAACCATGGTCACAGAGACCAAAGACACTTAGGAAAACATCTTCCACGGTGCATGTTGCACCAGTATGGCAGAGGTTGCATCACAGAATCCATTGGAATGTGTGTGTAGTCATGTGGATCAATGTGGTTTAGTAAAAATAACACATGCAATGTTGTCATGTGGATCAATGACTTCAGTGGATCACAGTGGTTTAGGAAAAGAACAAATGCAATGACTCTAAGGACTCCATGTGTCAAACCATGGCCACAGTGACCAAAAACACTTAGGAAAGTCGCTTCCACATTGCATGTTGCACTAGTGTGGAAGAAGTTGCATCACATAATTCACTGGAGTTTGTGTGTGGTCATGTGGATCAATGTGGTTTAGGAAAAACAACACATGCAATGTGGTCACGTGGATCAATGACTCTAGGGGATCAATGTTGTTTAGGAAAATAACACATGCGCTGACTCTAGAGACTCCATGTGTCAAACCATGGTCATAGACACCAAAAACACTTAGGAAAGCAGCTTCCACATAACTTGTTGCACTAGTGTGGTAGAAGTTGCATCACAGAATCCACTGGAGTATGTGTGTGGTCATGTGGATCAATGTGGCTTAGGACAAAGAACACATGCAATGTGTTCTTGTGGATTAATGAATCTAGTTGATCAATGTGGTTTAGGAAAAGAACACATGCAATGTCTCTAGGGACTCCATTTGTGAAACCATGGTCATAGAGACCAAAAACACATAGGAAAGCAGCTTCCACATTGCATGTTGCACCAGTGTGGCAGAAGTTGCATCACAGAATCCGCTGGAGTGTGTGTGGGGGGCTTGTTGGTTTGCAGCCCGAAAGTTCCTAGGCGAGTGCATCACGGTACCCAAGTTGCCTGTAATTGCCGCGTTTCGCAAAGTTGGGCTTCCAACTACCGAGAGCGGCTATTTCGAGGCAAACTCATCTCACCCCTACCAAATTCAAACATTCCATTAAACTGCCCCGTGAAGGAGATGTTTCGGACCCACATGTCGGTCATCTGTCCATGACGCGAGCGCCAACGCGGCAACCTCTTAGGCAAATCGAGGAACTAAGTGGCTTGGATGCGTTGAACAATTTCACAAATCCATTCCCTCCTTTCTCCTATCATCTGCGGCGTCAAAATCCACCCTCCAGGCAGAACGATCCCTTCGGACATTTGACTTCGGGCGCCAAGTTGTTGCACCCAGTTGCTGTGCCCATTCGCTGATCCCGAGCTCCAATGGAGCATGCTGTAGCCACCGTTGCGAGGCTCTAGCCTGCCTCCACCGCCAACGAGCTGAGCAGCTCGGAGGATGGCAGATCCTACTACCAAGGAAGGAGAAGTTCTGGCTACATGCGGGTGAGCTACCCTTCTCTTTGCTATTTGCACTAACTATAACTGCTAGCTGGCTACTAAACCTAAAATTGTTTGTTAGCCCAACGCTGACAAACATATTTTGTCCACAGTTTTCTATCAAGTGGGATCTCCACATACCACCCTTACCTGGTTGCAGTACCCCTCTTAAGGTACGACTCTAAATCAGCAAGGGTGAAAGGCAAGTGGTATGGACACCATTGTATCACGATGGAAGAAGCGCCTGCACAGATCTTCACTATCCTTGGTATGGTTGTTGCTCTGCGTAATCATGCTGAAATATGGCTGAAGCAGACTATAAAGTTCAGCTTCATGGATGAACGAGGCATCGTGGTTCCTCTAACGTGTGATAGTCAGCTAATTGGGTTGATGAAAAGGCATGCTTTGGCTTTCATGTTTGAGCTAAATTGTGATGTACTAGATGTGGAAGCTGCTGCAACTAGAAGTCACCCTTCTATTCTTGGACAGGGTGGTCGCTCGAACCCAATTAGCTCCTGGTAAGCAAAAGTCTCTTGGGGTTCACATGTTTGTGCTGAATTGTAATTTTTTTATTTACTCCGTAGATATTAGGCAGTTATGCAACAGTCCTGTTTCTTTGACAGGAAGCGTCCCAAGGTTAGAAACATGACTATCGGGTCAGTCATTTTGCTGCCAAAAGAAAATAAAAACGAGTCGAAAGATGATGCTGGATCCATGCAATGACACTATGGGATCCATATGTGGTTAATGAAAAGAACACACATGCAATGACACTAGCGGATCCATATGTGGTTTGTGAAAAGAACACACATGCAATGACTCTGTTGGACCCATGTATGGTTTGTGAAAATAACACACGTGCAATGATTCTAGTGGATCCATGTGGTTTATGAAAAGAATAGACAAGTAATGACTCAGGTGGATCCACATGTGGTTTATGGAAAGAACAAATATGTAATGACTCTAGCTGTGGTTAATGAAAAGGACACTCATGCAATGACTCTAGTGGATCCATATGTGGTTTGTGAAAAGAACAAACATGCAATGACTCTAGTGGATCCATATGTGATTTATAAAAAAATGCACATGCTTTGACTCTAGTGGATCCATATGTGGTTTATGAAAAGAACACACATTCAATGACACTATTCGATCCATATGTGATTTGTGAAAAGAATACATATTCAATGACACTAGCTGTGGTTAATGAAAAGAACACACATGCAATTACTCTAGTTGTGGTATATGAAAAGAACACACATGCAATGACTCTAGTGGATCCATGTGGTTTATGAAAAGAACAGACATGCAATGACTCTGGTGGATCTATATGTGGTTTGTGAAAACAACACACATGAAATGACTCTAGTGGATCCATATGTGGTTTGTGAAAAGAGCACACATGCAATGACTCTAGTGGATCCGTGTGTGGTTTGTGAAAAGAACACACATGAAATGACTCTAGTGGATCCATATGAGATTTGTGAAAAGAACACACATGCAATGACTCTAGCTATGGTTAATGAAAAGAACACACATGCAATGACACTATGGGATCCATATGTGGTTAATGAAAAAAACACACATGCAATGCCACTAGCGGATCCATATGTGGTTTTTGAGAAGAACACACATGCAATGACTCTATTGGACCCATGTATGGTTTGTGAAAAGAACACACATGCAATGATTCTAGTGGATCCATGTGGTTTATGAAAACAATAGACATGTAATGACTCTGGTGGATCCACATGTGGTTTATGAAAAGAACAGATATGCAATGACTCTAGTTGTGGTTAATGAAAAGGCACTCATGCAATGACTCTAGTGGATCCATATGTGGTTTATGAAAAGAACGAACATGCAATGACTCTAGTGGATCCATATGTGATTTATGAAAAGAACACACATGCAAGGACTGTGGTGGATCCATATGTGGTTTATGAAAAGAACACACATTCAATGTCTCTATTGGATCCATATGTGGTTTGTGAAAATAACACACATTCAATGACAGTAGTTGTGGTTAATGAAAAGAACACACATGTAATGACACTAGGGGATCCATATGTGATTTGTGTAAAGAACACACATGCAATGACCCTGGTGGATCCATATGTGTTTTAGGAAAAAAGAACACACATGCAATGACTCTGGTTGATCCATATGTGGTTTGTGAAAAGAACACAAATGGAATGATTCTAGTGGATCCATATGTGGTTTTTTGAAAAGAATGGACATGCAATGACTCTGGTGGATCCATATGTGTTTTGTGAGAAGAACACACATGCAATGACTCTAGTTGTGGTTCATGAAAAGGACACACATGCAATGACACTGGTGGATCCATATGTGGTTTGTGAAAATAACACACGTGCAATGATTCTAGTGGATCCATGTGGTTTATGAAAAGAATAGACAAGTAATGACTCAGGTGGATCCACATGTGGTTTATGGAAAGAACAAATATGTAATGACTCTAGCTGTGGTTAATGAAAAGGACACTCATGCAATGACTCTAGTGGATCCATATGTGGTTTGTGAAAAGAACAAACATGCAATGACTCTAGTGGATCCATATGTGATTTATAAAAAAATGCACATGCTTTGACTCTAGTGGATCCATATGTGGTTTATGAAAAGAACACACATTCAATGACACTATTCGATCCATATGTGATTTGTGAAAAGAATACATATTCAATGACACTAGCTGTGGTTAATGAAAAGAACACACATGCAATTACTCTAGTTGTGGTTTATGAAAAGAACACACATGCAATGACTCTAGTGGATCCATGTGGTTTATGAAAAGAACAGACATGCAATGACTCTGGTGGATCTATATGTGGTTTGTGAAAACAACACACATGAAATGACTCTAGTGGATCCATATGTGGTTTGTGAAAAGAGCACACATGCAATGACTCTAGTGGATCCGTGTGTGGTTTGTGAAAAGAACACACATGAAATGACTCTAGTGGATCCATATGAGGTTTGTGAAAAGAACACACATGCAATGACTCTAGCTATGGTTAATGAAAAGAACACACATGCAATGACACTATGGGATCCATATGTGGTTAATGAAAAAAACACACATGCAATGCCACTAGCGGATCCATATGTGGTTTTTGAGAAGAACACACATGCAATGACTCTATTGGACCCATGTATGGTTTGTGAAAAGAACACACATGCAATGATTCTAGTGGATCCATGTGGTTTATGAAAACAATAGACATGTAATGACTCTGGTGGATCCACATGTGGTTTATGAAAAGAACAGATATGCAATGACTCTAGTTGTGGTTAATGAAAAGGCACTCATGCAATGACTCTAGTGGATCCATATGTGGTTTATGAAAAGAACGAACATGCAATGACTCTAGTGGATCCATATGTGATTTATGAAAAGAACACACATGCAAGGACTGTGGTGGATCCATATGTGGTTTATGAAAAGAACACACATTCAATGTCTCTATTGGATCCATATGTGGTTTGTGAAAATAACACACATTCAATGACAGTAGTTGTGGTTAATGAAAAGAACACACATGTAATGACACTAGGGGATCCATATGTGATTTGTGTAAAGAACACACATGCAATGACCCTGGTGGATCCATATGTGTTTTAGGAAAAAAGAACACACATGCAATGACTCTGGTTGATCCATATGTGGTTTGTGAAAAGAACACAAATGGAATGATTCTAGTGGATCCATATGTGGTTTTTTGAAAAGAATGGACATGCAATGACTCTGGTGGATCCATATGTGTTTTGTGAGAAGAACACACATGCAATGACTCTAGTTGTGGTTCATGAAAAGGACACACATGCAATGACACTGGTGGATCCATATGTGGTTTGTGAAAATAACACACATTCAATGACACTAGGGGATCCATATGTGGTTAATGAAAACAACACACATGCGATGACACTGGTGGATCCATATGTCGTAAATGAAAAGAACACACATGCAATGACTCTGTTGGATCCATGTGTGGTTTGTGAAAAGAAAACACACGCAATGACTCTAGTGGATCCATGTGGTTTACGAAAAGAACATACATGCAATGACTCTAGCTGTGGTTAATCAAAAGGACATTCATGCAATGACCCTAGTGGATCCATATGTGGTTTGTGAAAAGAATAGACATGCAATGACTCTGGTGGATCCATATGTGTTTTATGAAGAGAACACGCATTTAATGACTCTGGTGGATCCATATATGGTTTATGAAAAGAACACACATTCAATGACACTGTTCATGCAATGACTCTAGCTATAGTTTATGAAAAGAACACACATCCAATGACTCTAGTGCATCCATGTGGTTTATGAAAAGAAGAGACATGTAATGACTCTGGTGGATCCATATGTGGTTTGTGAAAAGAACACACCTGAAATGACTCTAGTGGATCCATATGTGGTTTGTGAAAAGAGCACACATGCAATGACTCTAGTGGATCCATGTGTGGTTTGGGAAAAGAACACACATGAAATGACTCTAGTGGATCCATATATGGTTTGTGAAAAGAACACACATGCAATGACTCTAGGTTTGGTTAATGAAAAGAACACACATGCAATGACACTACAAGATCCGTATGTGGTTAATGAAAAGAACACACATGCAATGACACTAGCACATCCATATGTGGTTTGTGAAAAGAACACACATGCAATGACTCTATTGGACCCATGTATGGTTTGTCAAAAGAACACGCATGTAATGATTCTAGTGGATCCATGTGGTTTATGAAAAGAATAGACATGTAATGACTCTGGTGGATCCACATGTGGATTATGAAAAGAACAGATATGCAATGACTCTAGCTGTGGTTAATGAAAAGGACACTCATGTAATGACTCTAGTGGATCCATATGTGGTTTGTGAAAAGAACAAGCATGCAATGACTCTAGTGGATCCATATGTGATTTCTGAAAAGAACACACATGCAATGACTCTGGTGGATCCATATGTGGTTTATGAAAAGAACACACATTCAATGACACTGTTGGATCCATATGTGGTTTGTGAGAAGAACACACATTCAATGACACTAGCTGTGGTTAATGAAAAGAACACACATGTAATAACACTAGGGGATCCATATGTGGTTTGTGAAAAGAACACACATGCAATGACTCTGGTGGATCCATATGTTTTTAGGAAAAAAGAACACAGAGGCAATGACTTTGGTGGATTCGTATGTGGTTTGTGAAAAGAACACACATGCAATGATTCTAGTGGATCCATATGTGGTTTGTCAAAATAACGGACATGCAATGACTCTGGTGGATCCATATGTGGTTTGTGAGATGAACATAGATGCAATGACTCTAGTTGTGGTTAATGAAAAGAACACACATGCAATGACACTGGTGGATTCATATGTGGTTTGTGAAAATAACACAGATTCAATGACACTAGGGGATCCATATGTGGTTAATGAAAAGAACACACATGTGATTACACTGGTGGATCCATATGTGGTTAATGAAAAGAACACACGTGCAATGACTCTGTTGGATCCATGTGTGGTTTGTGAAAAGAACACACATGCAATGACTCTAGTGGATCCATGTGGTTTATGAAAAGAATAGACATGTAATGACTCTAGTGGATCCATATGTGGTTTATGAAAAGAACATACATGCAATGACTCTAGCTATGGTTAATGAAAAGGACACTCATGCAATGACTCTAGTGGATCCATATGTGGTTTGTGAAAAGAATAGACATGCAATGACTCTGGTGGGTCCATATGTGTTTTATGAAAAGAACACACATGCAATGACTCTGGTGGATCCATATGTGGTTTATGAAAAGAACACACATTCAATGACACTATTGGTGATGGGTTCGTAGCAGGGAAAACAAAAAAATTCTACCATAAGAACGAACAAAACAAAGATCTAATCTATGGAAAATTCAAATATAATCTATGAGATAAGTGCAACGAGATAGATCTGTACTAACCCTTGTAGACCCAAAGCCTTGTTCGAGATCGGATCTCGTGGATGATGTAGACGATCACTTGACGATCTCAAGATCGGGTAGACGATCCGTCCGGCGCCACGTTCCGGTAGAGCTTCCGTACTCGGTCACATGTACAGCTCGATGCAGATGATCCTCTCCCCATTCCAGCGGCCAGCGGAGGTGGTAGATCTCCACAGAATCCCAGCAGCACGATGGCGTGGTGGTGGTGTAGAAGCGACCCTGCAGGGCTTCGTCGAAGCCGTAACAGAAGGAATGAGGAGGGAGTGGCAGCTAGGGTTCGGGGTGGAGGGGCAAGGGGAGGCGCCCCCACCCCTCTTTATATAGAGGGGGTGCTGCCTAGAGTTCCCAGGCCCACCTCCTAGGGCCGACCCACAAGGGATATGGGGAGGTTTCCTTCCCCCACGTCTTATCCCCTATAATCTAGGGATTTATGTTTATCTCTTCCTAGAACCTTCTAGAACATTCTAAAACCTTCTAGAAGCTCCAAACAAACTCCGGAACATTTTCTGAACCCCAGAAAATGACTTGTCTTATATGAATCTTATTCTCTGGACCGTTCCGGATCACCTCGTGATGTCCTGGATCCAATCCGAGACTCCGAACAACATTCGGTCTCCAACTCATATTCCATATCTACCTAAACAACATCGAACCTTAAGTGTGTCACCCTACGGTTCGTGAACTATGCACATATGATTGACACTCCTCTTGATCAATAACCAATAGCGGGACCTGGAGATCCATAATGGCTCCCACATATTCAACGATGACTTCGTGCTCGATAGAATCATTTACATATGACACTGATTCCCCTTATCACGTGATACTCTACTTATCCGAGGTTCGATCATCGGTATCTCAATACCTAGTTCTACCTCATTATTGATAAGTACTCTTTACTCATTCTGTGATATGACATCCCTTGTGACCTAGTCACTTTCTTGCAAGATAATTGGATGACATTCCACCAAGAGGGCCCAGAGCATATCTATCCATCATATGGATGGACAAATCCCAATGTTGATCCATGTGCTTCAACACATACTTTTAGAATACCTAATGTCACCTTTATAACCACCCAGTTATGAACTGGTGTTTGATGTCATCAAAGCACTCATCTGGTGATGGTGATTAACACAATCTCATGGTCGAAGGATTTGGTTACTATGTATTTGAAAGCTCGTAGCAAAAACGAACTTACTGACTTGATCTTATGCTATGCTTACTATGGGTGTGTGTCCATCACATAATTCTCCTAATGGTATGATCTTGTTATTAATAACATCTAATGTCCATGATCAGGAAACCATGATCATCTATTGATCAACAAGCTAGTCTTAACAAGAGGCTTACTAGGGACTCTTTTATGTTTACAAAACACACAAGTATTAGTGTTTCCTAATAATACAATTATAGCATGGGACGTAAACATTCATCATAAACACAAAGATATAATAATAACCATTTTATTATTGCCTCTTGGGCATATCTCCAACAGTTTCCGACTTGCACTAGAGTCAATAATCTAGATTACATTGTAATGTACCTAACACCCATGGTGTTCTGGTGTTGGTCGTATTTTGCTCTAGGGAGAGGTTTAGTCAACGGATCTGCCACATTTAGATCAGTGTGTACTTTGCAAATCTTTATGTCGCCATCTTGGACATACCCGCGAATAGCATGGTAACGTAGCTTGATGTGCTTCAGCTTGCCGTGTGACCTTGGCTCCTGTGCATTGGCTATGGCACCTGTGTTGTCACAATAGATGGCCATCAGGTCCAACACACTAGGAACCACACCAAGCTAAGTAATGAACTCCTTCATCCATATCGCTTATTGTCCATCCTCCGAAGCAGTTATGTATTCCGATTCAGTTGAAGATTTCGCCACAATGCTTTGCTCTGCACTCCTCCAGCTCACTGCAACACCATTCAAAATAAATACATATCCAGACTATGACTTCGAATCATCCGGATCGGTGTTCCAACTAGCATCAATGTAACTATTTACAACAATATGTTC
Organism: Avena sativa; assembly: GCA_916181665.1. Lineage (NCBI taxonomy): Eukaryota > Viridiplantae > Streptophyta > Magnoliopsida > Poales > Poaceae > Avena > Avena sativa. The sequence goes on along the minus strand of OV702289.1, from coordinate 417,733,296 downwards.
ATCACCTCCATAAGAAAGAACCATATCCTTAGTCCTTTTCAGGTACTTGAGAATATTTTTGACCGCTGTCCAGTGTTCCATTCCAGGATCACTCTGACATCTGCTAGTCAAACTAACAGTGTGTGCTATATCCGGTCTTGTACACAGCATGGCATACATGACAAAGCCTATGGCCGAGGCATAGGGAATTTTACTCATCTTCTATATATCTTCTGCCGTAGCTAGACTTTGTGTCTTACTCAAGTTCTTACCTGACAACATGGGCCAGAACCCTTTCTTGCTCTCTTTCATTCTAAATCTCTTAAGAACCTGTCTAGGTGTGTACTTTGTGAAAGTGCTATTAAGCGTCTTGATCTATCTCTATAAATCTTGATGCCTAAAATGTATACCGCTTCGCCAAGATCCTTCATTAAAAAACTATTGTTCAAATAGGACTTGACACTTTCAAGAAGTTCTATATCATTCCCAATCAACAATATGTCATCCACATATAGTATTAAGAATTCTACATAGCTCCCACTTACTTTCTTGTAGATACAAGCTTCTCCATAAGTTTGTATAAATCCAAAGTTTTTGATCACCTTATCACCATGTTGATTGCAACTCCGGGATGCTTGCTTCAGTCCATGAATGGAGCGCTGAAGCTTGCATACCTTGTCAGCATCTTTAGGATCGACAAAACCTTTGGGTTGTACCATATACAATTCTTCCTCAATGTCACCATTGAGGAACGCCGTTTTGACATCCATCTGCCAAATCTCATAATCGAAATATGCAGCGATTGCTAACAAAATCCTCACAAACTTTAGCTTTGCTACCGGTGAGAAAGTCTCATCGTAGTCAACTCCTTGAATTTGTCGGAACCCTTTTACGACAAGTCGAGCTTTATAGACTGTAACATTACCATCAACATCTATTTTTATTTTAAAGATCCATTTGTTCTCGACATCCTTGTGGCCATCAGGTAAGTCCACCAAGGTCCATACTTGGTTTTCGTACATGGATCCCATTTCAGATTTCATGGCTTCTTGCCGTTTGTCGGATTCTGGGCTCATCATAGCTTCCTCATACGTCGTAGGGTCGTCTATGTTGTCCACCAACATGACATTCAACGGAGGGTCATACCAATCAGGAGTGGCATGAACCCTTGTCGACCTGCGAAGTTCAGTAGCAACTTCGTTCGAAGTTTCATGATCATCATTATTAGCTTCCTCTCTTATTGGTGCAGGTGGAACAGAAACATCTTCCGGTGCTGCGCTACTCTCAAATCCAAGAGAAGATTCAACAACCTCATCGAGTTCTACTTTCCTCCAGACACTTCTTTCGAGAGAAACTCCTTCTCAAGAAAGGATCCATTCTTAGCAACAAAAACTTTGCCTTCGGATCTATTATAGAAGGTATACCCAATTGTTTCTTTAGGGTATCGAATGAAGATGCATTTTTCCGCTTTGGGTTCAAGCTTGTCGGGTTGTAACTTCTTTACATACGCTTCACAGCCCCAAACTTTAAGGAACGACAACTTAGGTTTCTTGCCAAACCACAATTCATACGGTGTCTTTTCAACGGATTTAGATGGTACTCTATTTAAAGTGAATGCGGTTGTCTCTAATGCATAACCCCAAAACGATAATGGTAAATCTGTAAGAGACATCATAGACCGAACCATATCTAAGAGAGTTCGATTATGATGTTCAGACACACCATTACGCTGTGGTGTTCCTGGCGGTGTCAACTACGAAAGTATTCCGCATTTCTTTAAATGCATGCCAAACTCGTAACTTGGATATTCACCTCCATGGTTAGAACACAGAAACTTAATCTTCTTGTTATGATGATTTTCTACTTCACTTTGAAATTCCTTAAACTTCTCGAAAGTTTCGGACTTATGTTTCATAAAGTAGACATACCCATATCTACTCAAGTCATCCGTGAAAGTAAGAACATAACGATATCCACCATACGATGCTATGCTCGTTGGGCCGCACACATCGGTATGTATTATTTCGAATAAGTCCGTAGCTCGCTCCATTATCCCCGAGAATGGAGTCTTAGTCATTTTTCCCATTAGACATGCTTCGCATGTTTCAAGTGATTCGAAATCAAGTGATTCAAGAAGTCCATCAGAATGGAGTTTCTTCATGCGCTTCACTCCAATGTGACCAAGATGACAGTGCCACATGTATGTAGAATTATCATTCATTTTTATTCGTTTAGCATCTATGTTGTGAACATGTGTATCACTACTATCGAGATTCAATAAGAATAAACCATTCATTTTTATTTGGTGCATTGCCATAATAAATATTACTCATATAAATTGAACAACCATTATTCTCAACCTTAAACGAGTAACCATCTCGCAATAAACAAGATCCAGAAATAATGTTCATGCTTAACGCAGGCACCAAATAATAATTATTCAAGTTCAAAACTAATCCTGAAGGTAGAAGAAGAGGGAGCGTGCCGACGGTGATCACATCAAACTTGGAGCCATTTCCAACGCGCATCATCACCTCGTCTCTTGCCAGTCTTCGTTTATTCCATAGCTCCTATTTTGAGTTACAAATATGAGCAACGGAACCAGTATCAAATACCAAGGCACTACTACGATTACTAGTAAGATACACATCAATAACATGTATATCAAATATACCTTTCTTCTTGATGTTGCCGTTCTTCAGATCTGCCAGGTACTTCGGGCAGTTGTGCTTCTAGTGACCTTCACCCTTGCAGTAGAAGCACTCAGTATCAAACTTAGGACCAGCCTTGAGCTTCTTAGCAGGTGTGGTAGCTTTCTTGCCGTCCTTCTTGAAGTTGCCCTTGTTCTTAGGCTTGCCCTGTTTCTTGAAATTGGTGGTCTTATTGACCATCAACACTTGGTGATCCTTGTTAATTTCCACTTTAGCACTTTTCAGCATGGAGAAGAGTTCAGGCAACGTCTTGTTCATGCAATGCATATTGTAGTTCATCACAAAGTTCTTGTAACTAGGTGGAAGTGATTGGAGGACACGATGAATCCCGACCCATTAGGAATCGTTCTTCCCAATTCTTGGAGCCTGCTCGCGTGCCTAGACATTTTGAGCACGTGCTCGCTAACGGAGCTGCCCTCTTCCATTTTATAGTTAAAGAACTTCTCGGAGGCCTCATAGCTCTCCACGACCGCATGAGTCTCAAAGATCAGCTTGAGCTTATTGATAATCTCAAAAGGGTCGTGGTGCTCAAAGCGCTTCTGAAGCTCTGATTCTAAACCGTACAGGATGGCACACTGAACTATGGAGTAGTGATTTTTCCGAGTGACGAAAACATTCTTAACATCATCGGAGGCATCTTCTGCAGGTGGATCACCTAGCGGTGCATCGAGCAGATAGGTCAACTGACTAGTGCTGAGGACAATCATCAATCCAATGAACCAGTCCGTGAAGTTTCTTCCGTTGTTTTTCAACTTTTCTTTCTCTAGGAACGCATTAAAGTTGATGGAGGGGGTCACCATGATCTACAACATATTTGCAAAGAGCTTAGGCTAAGTTTATGACAAATTGAGTTCAAATTTAATTCTTAAATTAACTAGGTGAACTCCCACTTAAAACAACATCCACCACATTGCCTTAGTGATTACACGAACCAAATCCACTACACCAAGTCCGAACAAATTGAGAGAAGATGTAGCTTCAAAGGCGAACAATCAACATGTTCATCATATCATTCATATGACTCATGCTTTACCTTTCGGTATTCCTTGTTCTGAGACCATGTTTGTACATGCTAGGCTCGTCAAGATTAACCTTAGTATCCGCATGTGCAAATCCAGATTGCACCCATTGTATGCAGACGTAGAATCTATAACACCCAATCATCACGAGATGCTTCGAAACGACGAGTCTTAGCAACGGTGCCTACTAAGGACGAACACTTTATTACTTGATATTTAGTGAGAGGGATCATATTATAATGCTACCGTCGTGATCTAAGCAATACAACATGCAAAAAGGATTAACATCACATGCAATTTATAATATGTGACATGACATGGCCTTTATTCTTATGCCTTTGATCTCCATGTCCAAAGCACGGACATGATCTCCATCATCACCAGCATAGCGTCAAGGTCAGTGGCGCCACTTCATGGTTGTCCCTCACTAATAGCAACTATAACAACTACTTGGAATAAAGCTATCACATGATGAATAAACACGCAGGTTTTAACATAATTTAAAGACAACCATTAGGCTCTTGTCGGTTGCCGTATTACAATAAGGATCATTGCATACATCAAATATATTCACAATCACATCGTGGCCATATCACATCACATGCCCCTGCAAAAACAAGTTAGACGCCTCTAATTTTCTTTGCATGTTTTACATGGTTTGGGGCTTCCATATAAGAACTGATCTTACCTACGAACAAGAACCACAACGTTGATACAAGTGTTGTCAGATGATAATTGTAAATTGAATCTTAACTATGGTGGGAGAGACAGACACTCGCAAGGCCACTTGTGCAGTGCAAGTTGCACGTGTGCAATGCAAGTTGCACGTCGAGCGTGGAGCAAGTCTCATGTGCGAGGACACGTAAGGTTAGCCCAGGCCGCTTCATCCCACCATCCCGCCAGATGCAAAGTACACGTGAAGACAACGACAACAAAAGAATCAATGCCCACAATAACCATTGTGTTCTACTCGTGCAACAGATCTACGAATAGACACGGCTCTGATACCACTGATGGGTTCATAGCAGGGAAAACAAAAAAATTCTACCGCAAGAACGAACAAAACCAAGATCTAATCTATGGAAAAGCCAAGATCTAATCTATGAGATAAGTGCAACGAGATAGATCTATACTAACCCTTGTAAGTCCAAAGCCTTGTTAGAGATCGGATCTCGTGGTTGATGTAGATGATCACTTGCCGATCTCAAGATAGAGTAAACGATCCTTCCGGTGCCGCGTTCCGGCAGCGCTTCCACACTCGGTCACACATACAACTCGATGTAGATGATCCTCTCCCCGTTCTAGCGGGCAGTGGAGGTGGTAGATCTCCACGGAATCCCTACAACACGATGGTGTGGTGGTGGTGGAGAAGAGATCCTGCAAGGCTTCGCCTAATCTGCAGCAGGAGGAAGGAGGAGGGAGTGGCGGCTTGGGTTTGGGGTGGAGGGGCAAGGGGGAGGAGCCCCCACCCCTCTTTATTTAGAGGGGGATGTGGCCTAGGGTTCCCACCCCTTGGCCCACCTCCTAGGGCCGGCACACAAGAGAGAGGGGGGAGGTTTCCCTCCCTCCTGATACGTCATCAACGTATCTATAATTTTTTATGTTCCATGCTTGTTTTATATCTAATTTCTTATGTTTTGCCCACACTTTGGAGTATTTTTACACATTTTTTGGATCTAACCTATTAACAAGATGCCACAGTGTCACTTGCCTATTTTCTGCTATTTTGGGTTTCACAATAGCTAGTAAGGAAATTTTCTCGGAATTGTACCGGACAAAAGCCAAAGTCAATATTTTACCCGAAGCAACATGGAGTCCGGAGGGGAGATGAAGTGGCGCACCAGGGCAGCCACACCCGGTGGCGGCGTGGCCTGGGGGTGCACCACCAGGGGTTGTGGGCTCCTTGGTGCTCCACTGACCTTGCCCTTTCGCCTATAAAAGCCTCCCGGGACGAAAACCCTAAGGACCCGATCAAAATTCCACGAAAGAGTCTATAGCCGCTGTCATCTCCATCCCTAGTCGGGAGGGATCTAAAGCTCTTCCCAGCACCATGCCGGAGGGGAGAGATCACCCTGGAGGCCTTCTTCATCACCATGCCTACCTCCGGTGTGATGCGTGAGTAGTTCATACCTAGACTACAGGTCCATGTAGTAGCTAGATCGTTGGTTATCCTCCTTTGTGCTACCATATTTAGATCTTGTGAGCTCCATTCATGATCAAGATCATCTATTTGTAATCTTACATGTTGTGTTTGCGTGGATCTGATGGATATTGAGATGCTATTTTAGATTGATTATTGATTCTATCATGTCTATGTTATTTGTGATCTTGGCCAAGTAGATGCTAGCAACTACAAGAGGGAGTATTTATGCTCGATAGTGGGTTCATGCCTCTAGTAATCTGGGGAAGTGACAGGAATCTCTAAGGTACTAGATGTGTTGTTGCAACTAGGGAGAAAACAACAATCCTTTGTCCATGGGACAATCGTATTATTTACTTTACACACTTTCCTTAATGCAATTATCTGTTGCTTGCAACTTAATACTGGAGGGGGTTCGGATGATAACCTGAAGGTGGATTATTAGTCATAGTTGAAGTTGGATTATGGTCTATGTATAATGTTTTAATGCCCAATCAAATCTCATAGGAGTCAAGATGATTAGTATATGCATGTATGCTTTCTCGGTGTCTATCAATTGCCCCGCTGTAATTTGTTCACCCAACATGTCATATATCTTAAGGAGAATCACCTCTAGTGAACTATGGACCCCGGTCCATTATTTTACCATCAATCTACCATCTATTTACTTTTTACTATTTACTTTCTGCAAGGAATTACTATCTTCCACATAATACGTTTAATCCTTTGTTTTCAGCAAAACCAGTGAGATTGACATCCTCACTATAAGTTGGGGCAAAGTTCTATGGTTGTGTTGTGTAGGATTCCAAGTTGGAAACAACACCTTGGAGTTGTTTCCTTGGTCCTACTGGTTCGATAATCTTTGTTTCATAACTGAGGGAAAACTTTCTGATGTGCTCATCATACCTTCCTCTTGGGGTTCCCAACGAGCTCAAATATATTTTGAGCCATCAAGCCTTTTTTCTGGCGTTGTTGCCGGGGAGTCAAGGACATCTTCACAAGGGGAGTCCCTCACAACCAATCTCTTTACTTTGTTTTTGTTTTGCTTAGTTTTTTCTGCTTTGTTTGCTTATCAAAAACACAAAAAAATAGTTATACTAGTTGGCTTCCTTTTATCAAAAACACAAAAAATGACTACTCTTGAAAACACTAAGTTGTGTGACTTCACTAGCATCAACAACAATGATTTCATGTGCACACCTATTACTCCACCTATTACTGAAACTACTTTCTTTGAAATTAAACCTGATTTGCTCAATCTTGTTATGAAAGAACAATTTTCTGGTGTTGGTACTCAAGATGCTGCTGCTCACCTTAATAACTTTGTTGAACTTTGTGAGATGCAAAAACATAGGGATATAGATGGAGATATTATCAAGCTTAAATTGTTTCTTTTCTCTTTGAGAGGAAAAGCTAAAGAATGGTTGTTATCCCTAACTAGAAATAGTATTGATTCTTGGACTAAATCCAAAGATGCTTTCATTGGAAAATACTATCCTCCTGCTAAGATTATATCTATAAGAAGTGAAATAATGAAATTTAAACAATCTTATAATGAACATGTTGCTCAAGCTTGGGAAAGAATGAAATCTTTGGTAAAGAATTGTCCACTCATGGACTGACCGCTTTGATGATTATCCAAACCTTTAATGCAGGACTGAATTATTCTTCAAGAAATCTGGTGGATTCTGCTGCTGGATGTACCTTTATGACCATTACTTTGGGTGCTGCAACAAAGCTTCTGGATAATATGATGGTTAACTATTCTGAATGGCACAGTGAGAGAGCTCCATAAGGTAAGAAGGTAAATTCTGTTGAATAAACCTCCTCCTTGAGTGATAAAATTAATGTTATTATGTCTATGCTTGTTAATGGGAAAGCTCATATTGATCCAAATCATGTTCCCTTAGCCTCTTTGGTTGCTCAAGAAGAGCAAGTTGATGTGAACTTTATTAGAAATAACAATTTTAGCAACAATGCCTACTAGAACAATTTTGGTAATAATAATTATAGGCCTTACCCTCCTAATAATACTTATGGTTATCATGGTAAATCTGGAATGCCTAGTGAAAAAAGAATTTTAGAAGTTGAAAGAGCCCTAAAAACTTCATGCAAATGCAATATGAGTAGAATAAATTATTTACTAAAACCATGGAGGAGCAATCTACTATTTTGAAAAATATTAGTCATCAACTTGAGAGCTTAAATAGGGAAATTCCTAGTTTGCAATTAAAACTTTAGAATGCTGAAAGAAATATATCATCTTTGTTTGAAGCACAATCCTCTTTGATTAATAAAATGGCTGCTAAACCTGAAACCATTGAAAATCCCTTTGCTGCTACTATTAGCTAAATTGCATGCTAAGTCGGAAAGAGAAGATGTAATTTGCTAGAAATAGTAGTATTTGTACTATCTCCACCACTAATGTTGATGCTAGCAAACCACATGAAGTCCCCATTCCTTTAGCAACAATGCCTAAAACCAATGGAACCTTTTCTAATAAAAATGTTGAAATTCTTCGAAATATGGGAAACAATATCTCTACTACTTTAGATGGTGACTATGATTTTGATATTGATGGTTGCAATATCTCTAAAGTAATTATGTTCCTACAAAATCTTGCTAAAAGTCCTAATGCTAGTGCTATGAATATGGCCTTTACAAAACACATTACTGATGCTCTCATAAAAATTAAAGAAGAAAAGATGAAACATAAAGCTTCTATTCCTATGAAATTAGAAGATGGTTGGGAACCCATAATTAATATGAAAGTGAATGATTTTTATCTCAAAGCTCTATGTGACCTTGATAGTAGTGTTTCTATTATGCCTAGAAGGATTTATGAAATTCTTGATTTACCACCATTGGAAGATTGTTATTTAGATGTCCAACTTGATGATAATGCTAAAAAGAAACTCATGGGGAGTATTAATGATGTTCTTATTATGGTTAACAATACCTATGTCCCTATTGATCTCTATGTTTTGGATGTTGAATGCAATGCTTCTTGTCCTATTATTTTGGGAAGACCTTTTCTTAGAACTGTTGGTGCCATTATTGACATGAAAGAAGGCACCATTAAATATCAATTCCCACTCAAAAAAGGTATTCCCTAAGACGAGAGAGAAGATTCCTTTTGCCTCTCCTGTTAAATTTTTTTTCTCTTAATGCTTCTTCATCTGAGAATACTTGATTCTTGCTTCTTATGCCTAGCTCAGAGGCGTTAAAGAAAAGCACTTATTGGGAGATAACCCAATTTTTAGTCAATAAATTTTTCTTTTGTTGAGCCTTGGAAGTTATTGCCTCTGTAATAACCTCTCCTTATCCTTTTTCTGTGGTTTTTGTGACAAGAGTAATCTCTAATGAGAGAGAAGTAAGGCTTGGGAAAGTTGTTGTCCCGAAACAGATTTTTTGCTTTGTTGTAACAATTCATGAAAAATCTCTGTATGTTGGATTGAGCTGTAATGTTTTGGTGCTCATGCCCCAGGTTGTTATCCAACTTTCGTTAGTTTAACACTTTTCTATTTGAGGAACAAAAGGTTTTCGAAAAAATTGGTTTTTACCTGCTGGTCTGTTTTGACAGATTTCTGCCATTATTTGCATTTGCCTCTTAATCTCTTTCTCTTTGAGTTCTTGCCAAATTCTTGAACTTTTAAAAGGAATTGATACAGTAGCTTTTGTTTTAATGTAAGTTTTACTTATGTTGAAACTGAACCAAAGGACTTATTATCTTGAGTACACTAATGTTGCTAATGAAGATTGTGTGAAGTTTTGTAGGAAGGAAATTTTAAAGTGTAGGGAAGGATAATGTGATAAGATGAAGTATGGACAAAAGATCAAGCTTGGATATGCCACCCGTGTCACTCCAATAAATATTCAAGAAGTACAAGCGTCAAAACTTGGGGATGCCCGAGGCATCCCCTTCTTAATCAATAAAAATCTCAGGTTTCTTCCAAACACTTCATTTTTATTGTTCCATAGTTTGCTTGGTTTTCTTAAATAAATTGTTTAGACCCCCGCATTCATACATAGTTTCAAATAAGTTGATTTGGATTGGAAAAGAGTAGGAAAGTTCATGCTTATAAGTGGTATAAAAGGAGCTTGTTTTTGACTATGACTTAGACTTTATCATGGCATGCTTGATATTGCTTTGACTTTATGCTTAGTGAATATTGTTGTAGCATAACTTGTTATAAACAATTGAGATTGATTAATGTTCCTTGAAAGAATCATGCGTTGTTTTAGCATATAAAAGAATAATATTGTGGTATTCTCCTTTGATGCTTTATTTGGGTTGACTTGGCGCATGCCCACACCATGTTAAGACTATACCAAGTCATCATAGCCTCTATGATCATTTAGTTTTCGACTTGTAATATCACTTTATGCTTTAATTAATAATGTTTTGTCGCTTTGGATGATTATGGCCATTATTTCTCTCTTAGTTGGTCGCTCCCAGTCTTTTGCTAGCCTCCACATGTACCAAGTATGAGTTCCACTCATACATCCAACTCCAAATAAAACCAAGTTATTGCAAAGAGTCCACCATACCTACCTATTAGAATTATTGCTATTCCAAGTATATTCATGTTTTTATCTACCTTCCAAATTAAACTTGGTATGTGAAAATTAGTGATTAAAGCTCTCACAAACTTGATGGCACACTTTACTTTCTTGAACTTAATAAACTTGAACCATTCTTCCCATCTATGTTGCGTATATGCTTGCATTTTGTAAGTTGTGGATTAGCAGAACCATGTTATCATGGGGAACACTTTCAACATTGCACATTATTTAGTTGATATCATGTTCTTTTGCTTATGGACCCCAGTGGTGTGAAATGAAAGGGGAGCTTGTAAGGCTCATGGAGTTCGTATATCTGTTAGAGAAATGCATAGGCGGGTGGTCTAATCTATGCCTAATCATGGTGGAAACCTTCCGCATAACCATAGTGAGCAATCTGTGAAGCATCCTCAATAAAAAACAAAAAAAACCTATGCAAATAGGAAAGAAAAAACCCTATGCAAATAGGAAATAAAAGGATCACTGAGATGTTCATTGACTACTTGCCTTGTCATTTTAATATGGGAAAGCTTCCGTATCATTGGGCAAGGGGTACCCCGTTGGCGGTTCTCTTTGATACACATGTACTTACAATGACAAGAACTTACCTATGACTAAAGTTGAGTAGCATGAGGAACGGTACTCGTAAGTAAGGGGCATGAGATTTTCAGCTTATAACTTGTCAAGCATATCCTCATATTTGTTCACTTTAACCTTAACCTCCTAAAGATGCTGATGATAGGGCAATGAGAGATGAAAGCTAATAAGTACCATAATTTGTGGAATCTCTTTATGAGACTTGAATCACTGCTTCCTTCTATGAAGGGCCTTTCTTTTACTTTTATGTTGAGTCCCCATCTTATAACTTTATGCACCTATTGAGAGAGCATAGTGGTCATTCTTAGTTTAATGCACATTGTCCCAAAACCTATTGATTGATTCATAACTTTGATATTTCTTGTTCTTAAACTATTTGTATCTAGTCACCCTTATGAACTTTGAAGGTGTCCTATGCATTTATGTTTTGTTACACTATGAGGGACAAGCTGAAGAACATTCTCATTATGTTTTCTATATGTGAAGCAAACAAACGTATTTCAAAGCATTGTTATTCATGAGTCTTTTGTTTGTACCTCTTCATGTTACAACATAGTTGCTATGTCTTATTGTTAGAACTATATCTTTCATGTCTATATTAGAGTGATATGATCCTAGCTATCAACGTTTTACAAATACCTTGATCAAGATTGTGATGGTGCATGTCACCTCAAAAATTATTGTTTTTTTATCACTTACCTACTCGAGGACAAGCAGGAGTTAAGATTGGGGATGTTGATACGTCGTAAACGTATCTATAATTTTTTATGTTCCATGATGGTTTTATATCTACTTTCTTATGTTTTGTCCACACTTTGGAGTATTTTTACACATTTTCGGCAACTAACCTATTAACAAGATGCCACTATGTCAGTTGCCTGTTTTTTGCTGTTTTTGGTATCAGAAAATCTAGTAAGAAAATATTCTCGGAATTGGACTGGACAAAAGCCAAAGTTAATATTTTACCCGAAGCAACACGGAGTCCGGAGGGGAGACGAAGTGGCGCACCAGGGCAGCCACGCCTGGTGGCGGCGCGACCTAGGGGAGCGCGCCAGCAGGGGGTGTGGGCCCCCTGGTGCTCCACCGAACTTGCCCTTCCGCCTAACAAAGCCTCCCAAGACGAAAACCCTAAGGACCCGATCAAAATTCCACAAAAGAGTCTGTAGCTGCCGTCATCTCCATCCCTAGATCGGGAGGGATCTAAAGCTCTTCCTGCACCCTGATGGAGGGGAGAGATTACTCTGGAGGCCTTCTTCATCACCATGCATGCCTCCGGTGGGATGCGTGAGTAGTTCATCCCTGGACTACGGGTCCATGTAGTAGCTAGATCGTTGGTTTTCCTCCTTTGTGCTACCATGTTTAGATCTTGTGAGCTCCATTCATGATCAGGATCATCTATTTGTAATCTTACATGTTGTGTTTGCGGGGATCCGATCGATATTGAGATGCTATTTCAGATTGATTATTGATTCTATCATGTCTATGTTATTTGTGATCTTGCATGCTTTCCGTTGTTAGTAGCTATCTTGGCCAAGTAGATGCTAGCATCTACAAGAGGGAGTATTTATGCTCGATAGTGGGTTCATGCCTCTAGTAATCTAGGGAAGTGACAGGAATCTCTAAGGTACTAGATGTGCTGTTGCTACTAGGGAGAAAACAGTAATCCTTTGTCCATGGGACAATCGTATTGTTTACTTTACACACTTTTCTTAATGCAATTATCTGTTGCTTGCAACTTAATACTGGAGGGGGTTCGGATGATAACCTAAAGGTGGATTATTAGTCATAGATGCAGTTGGATTATGGTCTATGTATAATGTTGTAATGCCCAATCAAATCTCATAGGAGTCAAGATGATTAGTATATGCATGTATGCTTTCTCGGTGTCTGTCAATTGCCCCGCTGTAATTTGTTCACCCAACATGTCATCTATCTTAAGGAGAATCACCTCTAGTGAACTATGGACACTGGTCCATTCTTTTACCATCTATTTACTATTTACTGTTTACTTTGTGCAAGCAATTACTATCTTCCACACAATACGTTTAATCCTTTGTTTTCAGCAAAACCGGTGAGATTGACAACCTCACTGTAAGTTGGGGCAAAGTTATGTGGTTGTGTTGTGTAGGATTCCAAGTTGGAAACAACACCTTGGAGTTGTTTCCTTGCTCCTACTGGTTCGATAACCTTGGTTTCATAACTGAGTGAAAACTTGCCGTTGTGCTCATCATACCTTCCTCTTGGGGTTCCAACGAGCTCGAATATATTTTGAGCCATCACCCCCCAAGTCTTATCCCCTATAATCTAGAGATTTATGTTTATCTCTTTGTAGAACCTTTTGGAACATTCTGAAACCTTATAGAAGCTCCAAACAAACACTGGAACATTTTCAGAACCCTAGAAAATGACTTGTGTTATATGAATCTTATTCTCCAGACCATTCTGGATCTCCTCGTGATGTTCTGGATCCAATCCGAGACTCCAAACAACATTCGATATCCAACTCATATTCCATATCTACCTAAAAAACATCGAACCTTAAGTGTGTCACCCTACGGTTTGTGAACTACGCAGACATGATTGAGACTCCTCTCAATCAATAACCAATAGCGGGACCTGGAGATCCATAATGGCTCCCACATATTCAATGATGACTTCATGATAGATAGAACCATTTACATACGACACCGATTCCCTTTGTCACACGATACTCTACTTATATGAGGTTCGATCATCGGTATCTCAATACCTAGTTCTACCTTGTTACTGATAAGTACTCTTTACTCGTTCTGTGATATGAAATCCCTTGTGACCTAGTCACATGCTTGCAATATAATTGGATGACATTCCACCGAGATGGCCCAGAGCCTATATATCCGTCATATGGATGGACACATCCCAGTCTTGATCCATGCACTTCAACACATACTTTCAGAATACCTAATGCCACCTTTATAACCACCCAGTTATGAAGTGGTGTTTGATGTCATCAAAGCACTCATCCGGTGATGGTGATTAACACAATCTCATGGTCGAAGGATTAGGTTACTGTGTATTTGAAAGCTTGTAGCAAAAGCGAACTTAATGACTTGATCTTATGCTACTCTTACTATGGGTGTGTGTCCATTACATAATTCTCCTAATGATATGATCTTGTTATTAATAACATCCAATGTCCATGATCAGGAAACCATGATCATCTATTAATCAACAAGCTAGTCTTAACAAGAGGCTTACTAGGGACTCTTTTATGTTTACAAAACACACAAGTATTAGTGTTTCCTAATAATACAATTATACCATGGGATGTAAACATTCATCATAAACACAAAGATATAATAATAACCATTTTATTATTTCCTCTTCGGCATATCTCCAACAGTCTCCGACTTGCACTAGAGTCAATAATCTAGATTACATTGTAATGTACCTAACACCCATGGTGTTCTGGTGTTGGTCGTATTTTCCTCTAGGGAGAGGTTTAGTCAACGGATCTGCCACATTCAGATCAGTGTGTACTTTGCAAATCTTTATGTCGCCATGTTGGACATACCCGCGAATAGCTTGGTAACTTAGCTTGATGTGCTTCAGCTTGCTGTGTGACCTTAGCTCCTGTGCATTGGCTATGCAACCTGTGTTGTCACAATAGATGGCCATTGGGTCCAACACACTAGGAACCACACCAAGCTAAGTAATGAACTCCTTCATCCATATCGCTTCTTGTGCATCCTCCGAAGCAGTTATGTATTCCGATTCAGTTGAAGATTTCGCTACAACGCTTTGCTCTGCAGTCCTCCAGCTCACTGTAGCACCATTCAAAATAAATATGTATCTAGACTGTGACTTCGAGTCATCCGGATCGGTGTTCCAACTAGCATCGTTGTAACTGTTTACAATAATATGTTCATCACCTCCATAATAAAGAACCATATCCTAATAATACATTTATAGCATGGGATGTAAACATTCACCATAAACACAAAGATATAATAAACACCATTTTATTATTGCCTCTTGGGCATATCTCCAACAGTTGGATCCATATGTGGTTTGTGAAAAAAAACACATATGCAATGAGACTAGCTGTGGTTAATGAAAAGAACACACATGCAATGACACTAGGGGATCCATATTTGTTTCAGGAAAAAAGAACACACATGCAATTACTCTGGTGGATCCATATGTGATTTGTGAAAAGAACACACATTCAATGACACTAGGGGATCCATATGTGGTTAATGGAAAGAACACACATGCAATGACACTGGTGGATCCATATGTGGTTAATGAAAAGAACACAAATGCAATGACTGTTGGATCCATGTGTGGTTTGTGCAAAGAACACACATGCAATGACTCTAGTATATCCATGTGGTTTATTAAAGCAACAGACATGCAATGACTCTGGTGGATCCATATGTGGTTTATGAAAACAACAGACATGCAATGAATCTAGCTATGGTTAATGAAAAGGACACTCATGCAATCACTCTAGTGGATCCATATGTGGTTTGTAAAAATTACAGACATGCAATGACTCTGGTGGATACATATGTGTTTTATGAAAAGAACACACCTGCAATGACACTAGTGGATCCATATGTGGTTGATACATTGCAAATGTATCTATAATTTTTGATGTTCCATGCTTGGTTTTATCCACTTTCTTGTGTTTTGTTCCAACTTTGGAGTACTTTTCATATGATTTCTTGGACTAACCTATTAACAAGAGCCACAGTGCCAGCTGCCTGTTTTCTGCTGTTTTTGGTTCCAGGAAAGTCAGAAAATGAATATTCTCGGAATTGGACGGGACAAATGCCAAAGTGCCTATTTTTCCGAAAGTCATCAAGCGCCAGAATACGAGACGGAGAAGGGCCAGGGGGCCACCACACCACCTGGCCGCACGGCCTAGCCTGGCCCGCGCCAAGGGGTGGTGAGGCCAGCCCTGGCACCCCCTCGGCCTCCCCTTCCGACTATAAGATTCCCTTGGGACGAAAACCCTAAGGGCCCGATCAAAAATCCACGAAAGAGTTTGTAGCCGCCGTCATCTCCATCCCTAGATCGGGAGGGATCTGAAGCTCTTCTGGGCACCCTGCCGGAGAGGGGAATTCACCCTAGAGGCCTTCTTCATCACCATGCAAGCCTCCCGTGTGATGCGTGAGTAGTTCATCCTTGGACTACGGATCTAGGTAGTAGCTAGATGGCTGGTTCTCCTCCTTTGTGCTTTCATGTCTAGATCTTGTGAGATCTGTTCATGATCAAGATCATGTATTTGTAATTCTGCATGTTGTGTTTGCGGGGATCCGATGGATATTGAGATGCAGTTTCAGATTGATTATTGATTCTATCATGTCTTTGTTATTTGTGATCTTGCATCCTTTCAGTTGTTAGTAGCTATCTTGGCCAAGTAGATGCTAGCAACTCCAAGAGTTAGTATTTATGCTCGATAGTGGGTTCATGCCTCTGGTAATCTGGGGAAGTGACAGAAATCTCTAAGGTAGTAGATGTGATGTTGCTACTAGGGAGAAAACAACAATCCTTTGTTCATAGAACAATCGTATTGTTTACTTTACATGCAGTTCGTAAAGCAATAATCTGTTGCTTGCAACTTAATACTGGAGGGGGTTCGGATGATAACCTGAAGGTGGATTATTAGTCATAGATGAAGTTGGATGGCGGTCTATGTATAATGTTGTAATGCCCAACCAAGTCTCAAAGGAGTCAAGATGATTAGTATATGCATGTATTGCTTTCTCGATGTTTGTCAATTGCCCCACTGTAATTTGTTCACCCAGCATGTTATCTATCTAAGGAGAGCCACCTCTAGTGAACTATGGATCCCGGTCCTTGTCTTTTACATACAATCTACAATCCTTTACTATTTCGTGTTTACTTTCTTCAAACTATTACTTCTTTCTATTCGATACGTTTAATCCTTTGTTTTCCGCAAAACACGGTGAGATTGACAACCTCATCGCAAGTTGGGGACAAAGTTCTGTGGTTGTGTTGTGCAGATCTCCATGTTGCTACTAGCACCAGTAGTGCGCCCTGCCAAGGCTCAGCTAGCAACACCTTTGGGGTGTTTCCTTGCTCCTACTGGTTCGATTAAACCTTGGTTTCATACTGAGGGAAACTTGCTGCTGTGCTCATCATACCTTCCTCTTGGGGTTCCCAACGAGCTCTACATCAACACCGCACCAGCACTTTTCTGGCGCCATACACAGAGCCATCAAGCATTTTTCTGGCGCCGTTGCCGGGGAGTCAAGGACATCTTCACAAGGGGAGTCCCTCATAACCAATATCTTTACTTTGTTATTTTTGTTTTGCTTAGTTTCTTTTTGCTTTGTTTGCTTGCTTTGTTATAAAAAACACACAAAAAATAGTTTTACTAGTTTGCTTTCTTATTTGAAAACACACAAAAAATTAGTCCCTTTCTTAAGTTGCCACTATGTCTAGCCTTGCTCCAATCACTATGTCACCCGAAGAAATGATTTTCACTTTTAAACAAGGAATGGAAGAGAGTTTCAAGGAAGCTTGGTCTAGAATCTCTGATCTACATGAAAAAACTGAGCCTAAAATGACTCAAAGTTTGTTCCTTAGCAGTTTTTACCTTAGGATTGCTCTTTGCTATAGATATGCTTTAGATGCTATTGTGGGAGGATATTTCCTCCAATGTAATGAGGATGATGCTATTAATGTTATAAAGAAATTGATCCTCACTTACAGCTTTCCTAGCCAAACTGATATTTCTTTCACAAAAATATTTGCTAGGTTGAACACTCTTGAGACTAGCACTACTAGCTTAAAAGATTGCTATAATACGCTTAGGGAGTATCAAAATTATGTTCCAATAAATTCCAAACCATCAAAGTGGCTCCCTACAGTAAAGATTGAGATAAACACTGAAACTTTTCAAGCCTGCTGTGATATCATGTCTGAATTTTGTCTTATGCCCAAGGATATTTATGAATCTCTGAATACTTGGGGGCTTACTGTTGGACGAAAAGAAATATATCTTGCTAATAATGCTACCATATTACCTCTTGGAATAGCTGAAGGAGTGTTTACAAAGATCCTTGGGAAAATGATTTCTACTGATTATCTTGTTATTGAATGTGCAGGAAAAGGACAAATTACACTTGGAAGGTCCCTATTAGAACTCCTTGGAGCAATAATAGATGTGGGAAAGGGGACCATGCACCTTTCTTCTCCACCAAACAATCATATTTTCCCCAAGGTTAAAAATAAAAGTAAGAGAGGTAAGGGAAAGAAATTTGGTTTTAATGCTTCTTCATTCGAGAACACTTGATTCT
This sequence comes from Avena sativa, assembly GCA_916181665.1. Taxonomy (NCBI): domain Eukaryota; kingdom Viridiplantae; phylum Streptophyta; class Magnoliopsida; order Poales; family Poaceae; genus Avena; species Avena sativa. The sequence goes on along the minus strand of OV702289.1, from coordinate 417,714,974 downwards.
TTATTGCTTCTTATGCCTAACTTAAAGGCGTTAAAGAAAAGTACTTATTGGGAGATAACCCAAAAGTTTTAGATGAGTCTTAGAAGTTATTACTTCAGTAATAACCGCTCCTTATCCTTTTTATTTGCTTTTTGTGCCAAGAGTAACCTCTAGTGAGAGAGAAGTAATGATTGGGAAAGTTGCTGTCCCGAAACAGATTTCTGTGCTTTCACCGTAAAAATTTGTGTAAAATCTCTGAACATCTTTTTGAGGCGTGAATTTTTGTGCTTCTGACCCAGGTTGTTATCTCACTTTTGTTAGTTAAACACTTTATAATTTGAGCAGCAGAAGGTCTTCGAATAAATTCGTCTTTACCTGCTGGTCTGTTTTGATAGATTTCTGCAATTTTATGCATTTGCTTCTTGTTGGTTCCTTTTTGAGTTGATTTGGGGAATTGAGATTTTTGAGGGAAGTGCTACAGTATCTAGTGTTCTAATGGAAGTTTATTTGGTGTAGAACGGAGCCTTAAGACTTATTTATCTTGAGTGCACTAATGTTGCTAATAAAGATTGTGTGAAGTTTTGTATGAAGGAAAATTTTCAGGTGTATGGAAGGAATGAGTAATGAGATGAAGGATGGACTAAACCTCAAGCTTGGGGATGCCACACGTGTCACTCCAATAAATATCCAAGAAGTACAAGCGTCAAAGCTTGGGGATGCCCAAGGCATCCCCTTCTTCATCAATAAAAATTCCAGGTTTCTTCCAAACGCTTCATTTTTATTGTTTTATGCACAGTTGTGTTGTTCTTGGAACGTCTTATTTTTCGTTTGCTTAGTTTTCAGAATAAATTGGTTGGACCCCCTCTTTCATACTTTGTTTTGCAAATAGTTTGGTTTGGTTTGGAAAAGAGTAGGAAAGTTCATACTTATGTGGTAAAAAGAGCTCGTTTTTGACTGTGGCCTATGCTTTGTCATGCCATGCTTGATATTGTTTTGGCTTTATGCTTAGTATTCTTTGCTGTAGCATGAATTGTTATAAACAATTGAGATTGCTTAATGTGCCTTGGATGAATCATGTGTTGTTTTAGCACATTAAAGCATAGTATAGTGGTATTCTCCTTTGATGCTTTATTTGGGTTGACTTGGCGCATGCTCACACCATGTTATGACTACCCAAAGTCACCATAGCCTTTATGATCCTTTAGTTTTCAACTTCTAGTATCACTTTATGCTTTAATCAATTATGTTTTGTCGCTCTGCATGATTATGGCCATTATTGCTCTCTTAGTTTGTCGCTCCCAGTCTTTTGCTAGCCTCCACAACCAAGTATGAGTTCTACTCATGCATCCAACTCCCTAAACCTAGTTATTCCAAAGAGTCCACCATACCTACCTACTAGCTTATGCTATTCCAAGTATATTCATGTTTTTGTTTACCTTCCAAATTAAACTTGTTATGAGAAAACTAGTGATTAAAGCTCTCACGAACTTGATGGCACACTTTACTTTTTGCATCTAATAAACTTGAACCATTGGGCCCTTCTTTGTTGCGTATATGCTTGCGCTTTATAAGTTGAAATTAGCAGAACCATGTTTCATGGGGAACGCTTTCAACATTGCACTTGTACTTTGTACCTCGTCGATATGATGTTCTTTTGCTTACGGGTCCCGGCGGTGTGTAATAAAAGTGGAACTTGTAAGATCATGGAGTTTGTATGTGTGTTAGAGAACGCCTGGGTCGCTAGCCTAAGCCATGCCTAATCATGGTGGAAACTTGCAGCATCACCATAATGATCATTCTATGAAGCATCCTCAATAAAAACATATGCAAATAGCAAATAAAAAGATCGCTGAGATGCTCATTGTCTGCTTGCCTTGTCATTTTGATTATGGGAAAGCTCCCGTATCATGTGCAAGGGGTACCCCGTTGGCGGTTCTTAATGATACACATATACTTACAATGACAAGATCTTACTCGTGACTGAAGTTGAGTAGCATGATGATCGGTCTTCGTAAGTAAGGGGCATGAGATTTCGGTTTATAACTTGTCAAGCATATCCTCTTAGTTGTGTCACTTTAACCTTAATCACTTCAAGATGCTTATGATAGGGGCAATGAGAGATGAAAGCTATAAGTACCATAATTTTTGGAAGCTCTTTATGAGACTTGAATCCCTACTTCCTTTTACAAAGGCCTTTCTTCCACCATTATATTGAGTCTCCACCTTGTATCTTTATGCACCTACTTTGAGAGCATCGTGGCCATTCTTAGTTCTATGTGCATTGTCCCAAGACTAGTTGATTGATGCATACTTTGATATTTCTTGTTTTAAACTATTGTATCTAGTCACTCTTATGAACTTTGAAGGTGTCCTATGCATTTATATTTGCTACTCTATTGAGGGACAAGCTGAATACTATTATGCTATGTTTTCTTTATGTGAAACAAACAAACGTCTTGCAAAGCATTGTTATTCATGAATCTTTTGTTTGTTCCTATTCATGTTGCATCATAGTTTCTTTGCTTATTGCTAGAACTTTGTCTTTCATGTTATGATTGAAGTACTATGATCCCAGCTTTGAATGTTTTACAAATTCTTTAATCAAGTCTTTGATGGTGCATGTCACCTCAAAAATTATTCTTTCTTTTTATCACTTGCCTACTCGAGGACGAGAAGGAGTTAAGCTTGGGGATGTTGATACATTGCAAATGTATCTATAATTTTTGATGTTCCATGCTTGGTTTTATCCAATTTCTTGTGTTTTGTTCCAACTTTGGAGTAGTTTTCATATGATTCTTGTGTTTGCGGGGATCCGATGGATATTGAGATGCTATTTCAGATTGATTATTGATTCTATCATGTCTTTGTTATTTGTGATCTTGCATCCTTTCAGTTGTTAGTAGCTATCTTGGCCAAGTAGATGCTAGAAACTCCAAGAGTTAGTATTTATGCTCGATAGTGGGTTCATGCCTCTAGTAATCTGGGGAAGTGACAGAAATCTCTAAGGTAGTAGATGTGATGTTGCTACTAGGGAGAAAACAACAATCCTTTGTTCATAGAACAATCGTATTGTTTACTTTACAAGCAGTTCGTAAAGCAATAATCTGTTGCTTGCAACTTAATACTAGAGGGGGTTCGGATGATAACCTGAAGGTGGATTATTAGTCATAGATGCAGTTGGATGGTGGTCTATGTATAATGTTGTAATGCCCAATCAAGTCTCAAAGGAGACAAGATGATTAGTATATGCATGTATTGCTTTCTCGATGTTTGTCAATTGCCCCGCTGTAATTTGTTCACCCAGCATGTTATCTATCTAAGGAGAGCCACCTCTAGTGAACTTTGGATCCCGGTCCTTGTCTTTTACATACAATCTACAATCATTTACTGTTTCTTGTTTACTTTCTGCAAACTATTACTTCTTTCCATTCGATACGTTTAATCCTTTGTTTTCCGCAAAACATGGTGAGATTGACAACCTCATCGCAAGTTGGGGACAAAATTCTGTGGTTGTGTTGTGCAGGTCTCCACGTTGCTACTAGCACCGGTAGTGCGCCCTGCCAAGGCTCAGCTAGCAACACCTTTGGGGTGTTTCCTTTCTCCTACGGGTTCGATTAAATCTTGGTTTCATACTGAGGGAAACTTGCTGCTGTGCTCATCATACCTTCCTCTTGGGGTTCCCAACGAGCTCTACATCAACACCGCACCAGCACTTTTCTGGCGCCATACACAGAGCCATCAATGGTTTGGGAAAAGAACACACATTCAATGACACTATCCGTGGTTAATGAAAAGCACACACATGTAATGACACTAGGGGATCCATATGTGGTTATGTGAAAAGAACACACACGCAATGACTCTGGTGGATCCACATGTTTTTTAGGAAAAAGGAACACATATGCAATGACTCTGTTGGATCCATATGTCGTTTGCGAAAAGAACACACATGCAATGATTCTAGTTGATCCATATGTGGCTTGTGAAAACAACAGGCATGCAATGACTCTGGTGGATACATATGTGATTTGTGAGAAGAACACACATGCAATGACTCGAGTTGTGTTTCATGAAAAGAACACACATGCAATGACACTGGTGGATCCATATGTGGTTTATGAAAATAACACACATTCAATGACACTAGGAGATCCATATGTGGTTAACAAAAAGAACACACATGCAATGACACTGGTGGATCCATATGTGGTTAATGAAAAGAACACACATGCAATGACTCTATTGGATCCATGTGTGGTTTGTGAAAAGAAGACACATGCAATGACTCTAGTGGATCCATGTGGTTTATGAAAAGAACAGACATGCAAAGGCTTTGGTGGATCCATATGTGGTTTTTGAGAAGAACACACATGCAATAACTCTAGTTGTGGTTCATGAAAAGAACACACATGCAATGACTCTGGTGGATCCATATGTGGTTTATGAAAATAACACACATTCAACGACACCGTTGGATCCAAATCTGGTTTGTGAAAAGAACACACATGCAATGACACTAGTTGTGGCTAATGAAAATAACACACATGCAATGACACTAGGGGATCCATATGTGGTTTGTGAAAAGAACACACATGCAATAACTCTGGTGGATCCATATGTGTTTTAGGAAAAAAGAACACACATGCAATGACTCGGGTGGATCCATATTTGGTTTGTGAAAAGATTACACATGCAATGACTCTGGTGGACCCATATGTATTTTAGGAAAAAGGAACACTGATGCAATGACTCTGTTGGATCCATATGTCATTTGTGAAAAGAACACACATGAAATGATTCTAGTGGATCCATATGTGGTTTGTGAAAAGAACAAACATGCAGTGACTCTGGTGGATCCATATGTGGTTTGTGAGAAGAACACACATGCAATGACTCTAGTTGTGGTTCATGAAAAGAACACACATGCAATGACACTAGTGGATCCATATGTGGTTTATGAAAATAACACACATTCAATGACACTAGGGGATCCATATGTGGTTAACGAAAAGAACACGCATGCAATGACACTGGTGGATCCATATGTGGTTAATGAAAATAACACACATGCAATAACTTTGTTGGATCCATGTGTGGTTTGTGAAAAGAAGACACATGCAATGACTCTAGTGGATCCATGTGGTTTATGACAAAAACAGACATGCAAAGGCTTTGGTGGATCCTTATGTGGTTTCTTAGAAGAACACACATGCAATTACTCTAGTTGTGGTTCATGAAAAGAACACACATGCAATGACTCTGGTGGATCCATATGTGGTTCATGAAAAGAACACACATGCAATGAATCTGGTGGATCCATATGTGGTTTATGAAAAGAAAACACATTCAATGACACTGTTGGATCCATATGTGGTTTGTGAAAAGAACACACATGCAATGACACTAGCTGTGGCTAATGAAAAGAACACACATGCAATGACACTAGGGGATCCATATGTGGTTTGTGAAAAGAACACACATGCAATAACTCTGGTGGATCCATATGTGTTTTAGGAAAAAAGAACACACATGCAATGACTCTGGTGGATCCATATTTGGTTTGTGAAAAGATTACACATGCAATGACTTTGGTGGATCCATATGTTTTTTAGGAAAAAGGAACACCGATGCAATGACTCTGTTGGATCCATATGTCATTTGTGAAAAGAACACACATGCAATGATTCTAGTGGATCCATATGCTGTTTGTGAAAAGAACAAACATGCAATGACTCTGGTGGATCCATATGTGGTTTGTGAGAAGAACACACATGCAATGACTCTAGTTGTGGTTCATGAAAATAACACACATGCAATGACACTGGTGGATCCATATGTGGTTTGTGAAAATAACACAGATTCAATGACACTAGGGGATCCATATGTATTTAATGAAAAGAACACACATGCAATAACACTAGTGGATCCATACGTGGTTAATGAAAAAACACACATGCAATGACTCTATTGGATCCATGTGTGGCTTGTGCAAATAACACACATGCAATGACTCTAGTTGATCCATGTGGTTTATTAAAGCAACAGACATGCAATGACTCTGGTGGATCCATATGTGGTTTATCAAAACAACAGACATGCAATGACTCTAGCTATGGTTAATGAAAAGGACACTCATGCAATCACTCTAGTGGATCCATATGTGGTTTGTGAAAAGAACAGACATGCAATGACTCTGGTGGATCCATATGTGTTTTATGAAAAGAACACACATGCAATGACGCTGGTGGATCTGTATGTGGTTTGTGAAAATAACACACATTCAATGACACTAGCTGTAGTTAATGAAAAGAACACACATGTAATGATACTAGGGGATCCATATGTGGTTTGTGAAAAGAACACACATGCAATGACTCTGGTGGATCCATATGGTTTTTAGGAAAAAGGAACACAGATGCAATGACTCTGTTGGATCCATATGTCGTTTGTGAAAAGAACACACATGCAATGATTCTAGTGGATCCATATGTGGTTTGTGAAAAGAACAGACATGCAATGACTCTGGTGGATCCATATGTGGTTTGTTAGAAGAACACACATGCAATGACTCTAGTTGTGGTTCATGAAAAGAATATACATGCAATGACACTGGTGGATCCATATGTGGTTTACGAAAATAACACACATTCAATGAAACTAGGGGATCCATATGTGGTTAACGAAAAGAACACGGATGCAATGACACTGGTGGATCCATATGTGGTTAATGAAAAGAACACACATGTAATGACTCTGTTGGATCCATGTGTGGTTTGTGAAAAGAAGACACATGCAATGACTCTGTTGGATCCATGTGTGGTTTGTCAAAGAAGACACATGCAATGACTCTAGTGGATCCATGTGGTTTATGAAAAGAACAGACATGCAAAGGCTCTGGTGGATCCATATGTGGTTTGTGAGAAGAACACACAAACAATAACTCTAGTTGTGGTTCATGAAAAGAAGACACATGCAATGACTATGGTGGATCCATATGTGGTTTATGAAATGAACACACGTTCAACAACACTGTTGGATCCATATGTGGTTTGTGAAAAGAACAAACATGCAATGACACTAGCTGTGGCTAATGAAAAGAACACACATGCAATGACACTAGGGGATCCATATGTGGTTTGTGAAAAGAGCACACATGCAATGACTCTGGTGGATCCATATGTGTTTTAGGAAAAAAGAACACACATGCAATGACTCTGGTGGAACCATATGTTTTTTTAGGAAAAAGGAACACAGATGCAATGAATCTGTTGGATCCATATGTCATTTGTGAAAAGAACACACATGCAATGATTCTAGTGGATCCATATGTGGTTTGTGAAAAGAACAGACATGCAATGACTCTAGTGGATCCATATGTGGTTTGTGAGAAGAACACACATGCAATGACTCTAGTTGTGGTTCATGAAAAGAACACACATGCAATGACACTGGTGGATCCATATGTGGTTTGTGACAATAACACACATTCAATGACACTAGGGGATCCATATGCGGTTAATGAAAAGAACACACATGCAATAACACTGGTGGATCCATATGTGGTTAATGAAAAGAACACACATGCAATGACTCTGTTGGATCCATGTGTGGTTTGTGCAAAGAACACACATGCAATGACTCTAGTGGATCCATGTGGTTTATTAAAGCGACAGACATGCAATGACTCAGGTGGATCCATATGTGGTTTATGAAAACAACAGACATGCAATGACTCTAGATGTGGTTAATGAAAAGGACACTCATGCAATCACTCTAGTGGATCCATATGTGGTTTATGAAAACAACAGACATGCAATGACTCTAGATGTGGTTAATGAAAAGGACACTCATGCAATCACTCTAGTGGATCCATATGTGGTTTGTGAAACGAACAGACATGCAATGACTCTGGTGGATCCATATGTGTTTTATGAAAAGAACCCCGATGCAATGACGCTGTTGGATCCATATGTGGTTTGTGAAAACAACACACATTCAATGACACTAGTTGTGGTAAATGAAAAAACACACATGTAATGACACTAGGGGATCCATATGTGGTTTGTGAAAAGAACACACATGCAATGAATCTGGTGGATCCATATGTGTTTTTGGAAAAAGGATAACACATGCAATGACTCTGGTGGATCCATATTTGGTTTGTGAAAAGAACACACATGCAATGACTCTAATGGATCCATATTATTTTTAGAAAAAATTAACACAAATGCAATGACTCTGTTGGATCCATATGTCATTTGTGAAAAGAACACACATGCAATGATTCTAGTGGATCCATATGTGGTTTGTGAAAATAACATACATGCAATGACTCTAGTGGAGTCATGTGAGGTTTGTGAGAAGAACACACATGCAATGACTCTAGTTGTGGTTCATGAAAAGAACACACATGCAATGACACTGGTGGATCCATATGTGGTTTGTGAAAATAACATACATTCAATGACACTAGGGGATCCATATGTGGTTAATGAAAAGAACACACATGCAATGACACTAGTGGATCCATATGTGGGTAATGAAAAGAACACACATGCAATGACTCTAGTGGATCCATGTGGTTTATGAAAAGAACAAACATGCAAAGACTGTGGTGGATCCATACGTGGTGTGTGAGAAGAACACACATGCAATAACTCTAGTTGTGGTTCATGAAAATAACACACATGCAATGACTCTGGTGGATCCATGCGTGGTTTATGAAAAGAACACACATTCAACGACATTGTTGGATCCATATGTGGTTTGTGAAAAGACCATACATGCAATGACACTAGCTGTGGCTAATGAAAATAACACACATGCAATGACACTAGGGGATCCATATGTGGTTTGTGAAAAGAACACACATGCAATGACTCTGGTGGATCCATATGTGTTTTAGGAAAAAAGAACACACATGCAATGACTCTGGTGGATCCATATTTGGTTTGTGAAAAGATTACACATGCAATGAATCTGGTGGGTCCATATGTTTTTTAGGAAAAAGGAACACAGATGCAATGACTCTGTTGGATCCATATGTCATTTGTGAAAAGAACACACATGCAATGACTCTAGTTGTGGTTCATGAAAAGAACACAAATGCAATGACACTGGTGGATCCATATATGGTTTGTGAAAATAACACACATTCAATGACACTAGGAGATCCATATGTGGTTAACAAAAAGAACACACATGCAATGACACTGGTGGATGCATATGTGGTTAATGAAAAGAACACACATGCAATGACTATTGGATCCATGTGTGGTTTGTGAAAAGAAGACACATGCAATGACTCTAGTGGATCCATGTGGTCTATGAAAAGAACAGACATGCAAAGGCTCTGCTGGATCCATATGTGGTTTATGAGAAGAACACACATGTAATAACTCTAGTTGTGGTTCATGAAAAGAACACACATGCAATGACTCTGGTGGATCCATATGTGGTTTGTGAAAAGAACACACATGCAATGACACTAGTTGTGGCTAATGAAAAGAACACACATGCAATGACACTAGGGGATCCATATGTGGTTTGTGAAATGAACACACATGCAATGAATCTGGTGGATCCATATGTGTTTTAGGAAAAAGGATAACACATGCAATAACTCTGGTGGATCTATGTTTGGTTTGTGAAAAGAACACACATGCAATGACTGTTGGGTCCGCAGCATAGAAAACAAAAAATATCCTATGGTGTGAACTATACGCCAAGATCTATCTACTAGGTACAAAGCAACGGGTGAACATACATCCAACGATAACTTACCCTCGAAGACAACGAGTTTTGTTAACAAGTAGGAACTCGTGGTTGATGTAGTCGTACACTTGCCGATCTCAAGATCGTGAGGAAGTTCGAGCGCCGCAACTCAGCAGCACATCCGTACTCGCACACACGTTCAAGTCACCGGACAACCTCCACCTCCTCGCTCCAGCGATCCAGCGGAAGCAGCAACTCCTTCCAGACGAAATACCACTGGGAACATGTATCTCGCTAATCTGAGACCATGGGGGAATAATTCTAGAGGGGGAGAGAGATCCTTCACAAGGAGGTGTCTGGATGAAGGAGGGAATGGGTGGCCTTTTATAGGAGGAGGGGGTGCCCCCTCTCTCCATGGCCGGCGCATGGGGGGGTGACCCCTCACCTCCCCCATTCATGTGGTGGTAACCCCTCCACATTAAAATGCCTCTTCACATTCCCTTTTAAAGTCTCCACTTTAAATGCATTAAATTTCTCCAAATTTAATGCTCTCTCATTTAATAAAACTCTTTTATTAAATTTATTCAGAATTTTGTTAATTACTTTAATTAACAAACATTCACATATAGCCCCTTGCAATATTTCAATATCACATGCAGAACCACTTTCTGCAATTTCACCCGAAACAATTTCCAGTTTCTATTGAAACAATTCCAGCGCCTTCAATTCTTTCGTCTGAAACATATGTGCTCCAAAATGGTGTCCGATAACTCTTAAGCGTGCCACCCTACGGTTCACGAATAATGCAGACATGATAGAGACCCTTCTCCGATCAATAATCAGCAGCGGGACCTGGAGATCCGTACTGACTCCTACACATTCAACGATGACTTCTGTGATCGTGAGAACCTTTAACGCTTGTAACTAAATCCCTTTGTCTCTCGATATATTACATGTCCGAGATTCGATCATCGGTATCTCCATACCTAGTTTGATCTCGTTACCGACATGCACTCTTTTCTCGTTCCCGTGATATAACATTCTAGTGATCACATCACTTGCTTGCAAGCTATCTTAATGTGATATCACTGAGAGGGCCCAGAGTATATCTATCCGTCATCGGGATTGACAAATTCCACTCTTGATCCATGAGCCTCAACATAACACCTCCGTAGTACTGAACCCATCTTTATAGTCACCCTGTTACGGTGTGATGTTTGATGTTATCAAGATACTCTTCCGGTGTTAGAAATTAACATGATCTCATGGTCTAAGGATAAAGATTACTTCGTATGATGTTATAGCAATATAAACATAATGACTTGATCGTAATGCTATACTTCGGATGAATGTTCATCACATCATTCCACCAATGGTGTGACCTTGTTATTAACAACATCCAATGTCCATGATCAGGAAACCTTGATCATCTTGTTAATCAACAAGCTAGTCTATAAGAGAGGCATAACTAGGAACCCTTTTTGTTTATTAAACACACATGTATTGATGTTTCCTGATCAATACAATTCTAGCATGTAAAATAAACATCTACCATATATAAGGAATATATAATAACAACTTTATTATTGCCTCTCAGGGCATATTTCCTTCAGTCTCCCACTTGCACTAGAGACAATAATATAGTTCACATAGTGATAAATCTAACACCCATGGAGTTCTGGTGTTGATCATGTTTTGCCCTAGGGAGAACTTTAGTCAATGGATCTGCTACATTTAGGTCCGTGTGTACTTTACAAATCTTTATATCACCATCCTTGACATGCTCGCGGATGGAGTGAAACCAGTGCTTAATATGCTTGGAATTCTTGTGAGACCTCGGTTCCTTTGCGTTGGCTATGGCTCCATTGTTGTCACAATAGATCACCATTGGGTCCAACGCACACCCAGTTCCGTAATGAAATCTTTCATCCAAACCGCCTCTTGTGCCGCTTCTGAAGCAGCAACATATTCCGCCTCCGGCGTTGATCCAGCCACCACAGGTTGTTTGGAACTCCTCCAACTAACTGCTGCTCCGTTTAAGAGAAATACATATCCGGATTGAGACTTAGAGTCATCCAGATCGATGTCAAATCTAGCATCAACATAACACTTAGTGACTAGCTCTTCTTCGCCTCCGTATATAAGAAACATATCCTTAGTTCTTCTCAAGTACTTGAGGATGTTCTTTACTGCTATCCACTGTTCCGAACCTGGATCAGATTGGTACCTACTAGTCAAACTAATATCATGTGCCACATCCGGTCTTGTACATAGCATGGAATACATAATAGAGCCTATGGCCGAGGCATAGGGGATCTTATCCATCATCTCTCTTTCTTCTGCCGTAGCCGGACTTTGAGTCTTACTCAATGTCTTGCCTTGCAACATAGGTAAGAACCCCTTCTTACTTTCGTCCATATTAAACTTCTTTAGTATCTTATCAAGGTATGTACTCTGCGATAGCCCAATTAGGTGCCTTGATCTATCTCTATAGATTTTAGTGCCTAATATATATGACGCTTCACCAAGGTCTTTCATCAAAAATTTGCTATTTAGATAACTTTTAACAATATTTAAAAGATCTATATCATTTCCAATCAATAATATGTCATCCACATATAATATTAGAAATGCCACATTGCTCCCACTCACTTTCTTGTAAATACAAGCCTCTCCATAAGTTTGGACAAATCCAAACTCTTTGATCACCTCATCAAAGCGGAGATTCCAACTCCAGGATGCTTGCTTCAGTCCATAGATGGATCGCTGAAGTTTGCATACCTTATTAGCATCCTTGGGATCGACAAACCCTTAGGTTGTATCATATACAACTCTTCTTCAATATTACCATTGAGGAACACAGTTTTGACATCCATCTGCCATATTTCATAATCGAAATATGCAGCAATTGCTAACATAATCCTAACCGACTTAAGCATCTCTACGGGAGAGAATGTCTCATCGTAGTCAACTCCTTGAATTTGTCAAAACCCCTTTGCGACAAGTCGAGCCTTATAGATGGTCACATTACCATCAGCATCAGTTTTTCTTTTGAAAATCCATTTATTCTCAACGGCCTTTCGATCGTGAGGTAAGTCCACCAAGTTCCAAACTTGGTTCTCGTACATGGATTCCATCTCGGATTTCATGGCTTCTAGCCATTTGTTGGAATCCAGGCTCATCATCGCTTCTTCATACGTCGCAGGGTCATCCATTTCATCAACCATGAAATTCACAATAGGATTGTCGTACAGTGCAGGAGCTGCACGTGTCCTGCTTGACCTGCGAGGTTCGGTAGTGTCCTCTTTCAGAGATTCATGATCATTATCATTAGCTCTCTCTTCATCACATGAAGTCAACTTCGAAACAACTTCTGGTGCTACGCCACTCGCCATTCCATGAAGAGAAGGTTCGATAACCTCTTCGAGTTCTACCTTCCGACTACTCACACCTTTCGCGAGAAACTCCTTCTCAAGAAAGGATCCATTCTTGGCAACAAAAACGTTGCCCTCGGATCTGTGATAGAAGGTATACCCAATTGTTTCCTTAGGGTATCCTATGAAGATGCATTTTTCCGCTTTGGGTTCGAGTTTATCTGGTTGAAGTTTCTTCACATAAACATCGCATCCCCAAACTTTAAGAAATGACAACTTAGGTTTGTTTCCAAACCATAATTCATACGGTGTCGTTTCAACGGATTTAGATGGTGCCCGATTTAAAGTGAATGCAGCTGTTTCTAGTGCATAGCCCCAAAATGACAGTGGTAAGTCAGTCAGCGACATCATATATCGAACTATCCAATAAGGTACGATTACGACGTTCCGACACACCATTACGTTGTGGTGTTCCGGCAGGCGTGAGTTGTGAAACTATTCCACACTCTTTCATGTGTGTGCTAAACTCGTAACTTAGATACTCTCCTCCACGGTCATACCGTAAAAATTTGATCTCTCTATTACGATGATTTTCCACTTCATTCTGAAATTCTTTGAACTTTTCAAAAGTTTCATATTTGTGTTTCATCAAATAGATATACCCGTATCTACTAAAATCATCCGTGAAAGTAACAAAATAACGATATCCACCTCTCGCCGACACACTCATTGGTCCACACACATCAGTATGTATGATTTCCAATAGATCTGTCGCCCGTTCCATTGAACCGGAAAACAGCGTTCTAGTCATCTTGCCCATAAGGCATGGCTCACATGTATCAAATGATTCAAAATCAAGTGATTCCAAAAGTCCATCAGAATGGAGTTTCTTCATGTGTTTAACACCAATATAACCTAGACGGCAGTGCCACATATATGTAGACATATCATCATCAAGTTTAATCTTTTTAGCATTAACATTATGAATGTGGGTAATATTACTATCGAGATCTATCAGAAATAAACCATTCAACATAGGTGCATGACCATAAAAGATATCATTCTTATAAATCGAACAACCATTGTTTTCAGATTTAAAGGAATGACCACTTTGCATCAAACACGATCCAGATTCAATGTTCATGCTTAGTGCAGGCACTAAATAACAATTATTTAGGTTTATAACTAATCCCGATGGCAAATGGAGAGGTAGCTTCCCGACGGCGATCACATCAACTTTTGATCCATTGCCGACCCGCATCCTGACCTCATCCCTTGCTAGTTGTCGCTTGTTTCATAGCCCCTGAACCGAGTTACATATATTAGCAACCGATCCCGTATCAAATACCCAGGTGCTACTGCGAGTACTAGTCAAGTACACATCAATAACATGTATATCACATATACCTTTGTTTTCCTTGCCGGACTTCTTGTCCGCCAAATACTTGGGGTAGTTGCGCTTCCAATGGCCAGTCCCCATACAATAGTAGCACTCGGTGTCAGACTTAGGGCAAGCTCGGGGTTTCTTTTCAGGCGTGGCAACAGATTTGCCACCCTTCTTTCCCTTGTGCTTGCCTTTCTTGTCCTTCTTGAAACCGGTGGTCCTATTGATCATCAACACTTGATGTTCTTTCCTAATCTCCACTTCTGCAGTCTTAAGCATTGACAGAAGCTCGGGAAGAGTCTTCTTCATGCCCTGCATATTATAGTTCATCATGAAGCTCTTGTAGCTAGGTGGCAGAGATTGGAGAACATGATGTATGCCCAAGTCAGTGGGAATCGTTATTCCCAAGGACACAAGCTTATCGGCGTACCCAGACATTTTGAGTACATGCTCACTAACGGAGCTATTCTCCTCCATCATGCAGCTAAAGAACTTTTCAGTAGCATTATAACTCTCTACGGCAACATGGGTATCAAAAATCATTTTCCATTCTCCCATGGTATCAAAAGCATTGACATTTTCGAAACGCTTTCGAAGTTCTGGCTATAGCCCATACAGTATGCCGTAATGAACTAAGTTGTGGTCCTCCTGATGAGTCACATAGACATTCTTTTCAACGTCAGGGGCATCGGGAGCTGGTGGGGGGCCTAGGGGCGCATCTACCACATATTGCTTTTGTGCAGCAGTGAGGAGAATCCTCAAATTCATAGCCCAGTTGGTGAAGTTGCTACCATTTGCAGCAAGTTTCTCTTTCTCCATGAACACATTGAAATTAAAAGCAGGTGGTGCCATCTACAACAGAATTTGTAAAGTTTATTTAGACTAAGTTTATGATAGATTGAGTTCAACTTATCCAAATTACTAATGAACTCCCACTCAAAAACGACATCCCTCGTGTCCTTTTGGTGATTACATGAACCAAATCCACTACACCAAGTCTGATCATCACGTGAGTTGATGTAGCTTCAAAGGCGAGCATCTATTTGGGCATCATATCAACTATACGACTCATGCTTAACCTTTCGGTCCGTGTTCCGAGGCCATGTCTGTACATGCTAGGCTCACCAAGTAAGAACCTTAGTATTCGCGTGTGTAAAACTATCTTACACCCGTTCCTATGAAAGCGTAGATTCGAGTACACCCGATCATCACTTGATGTCTCGAAACATGATCCGTAGAAAAGTGCATACTCAAGGAAGAACACATTTTTATCTTGATATCTAAATGAGGGATCATCTTACAATGCTACAGAAAGCGCCAAACTAGCAGTATAAGATGCTAACATCTAATGTGTAAAGTGAGATGATATGGTCCATGCATTTGATATCTATCACTTGCATCGTGGTATGATCTCTATCATTCCTTTGTGTGTAAGGCCAAGTTCTATGGAACTTACACGTTGAGTGTGTTGTAAGAGTATCTATCATACATCTACTTACAGCAATACCATATCAATACACTAGCCTAGCAACGATCTAAACTAGGCGCCTCTAATTTATCAATTGCAAGTTTTACGTGGCTTAGGGCTTTCGGAGATAGAACCGTTCTCACTTACGAACATGAACCACGACGAGGATAACTAAGTTATTAGCAACTCGTTGTATATCAGATATTAACTATAGTAGGAGAGACAGACACCCGCCAGCCACTTATGCAAAACAAGTTGCATGTCACTCGTGGAACCGGTCTCATGTACGATGACATGTAAGGTTGGTCCGGGCCGCTTCATCCCACTATGCCACCAATATCAAAATAACTAGAAGATGCAATAACATGATCATCATCGCCCACATATAAACATATGTGTACTACCCGTGCAAAGCACCTACGCATAGATCAGGCTCTGATACCACTGTTGGATCCGCACCATAGAAAACAAAAAATTTCCTACGGTGTGAACTACACGCCAAGATCTATCTACTAGGCAAAAAGCAACGGGTGGACATACATCCAACGAGAACTTACCCTCGAAGACAACGAGTTTTGTTAACGAGTAGGAACTCGTGGTTGATGTAGTCGTACACTTGCCGATCTCAAGATCGTGAGGAAGTCCGAGCGTCGCAACTCAGCCTTGCATCCATACTCGCACACACGTTCAAGCCACCGGACAACCTCCACCTCCTCGCTCTAGCGATCCAGCGGAAGCAGCAACTCCTTCCAGACGAAATGCCACCGGGAACATGTATCTCGCTAATCCGAGACCATGGGGGAAAAATTCTAGAGGGAGAGAGAGATCCTTCACAAGGAGGTGTCTAGATGAAGGAGGGAATGGGTGGCCTTTTATAGGAGGAGGGGGGTGCCCCTCTCTCCATGGCCGGCACATGGGGGGTGACACCTCACCTCCCCCATTCATGTGGTGGTAACCCCTCCACATTAAAATGCCTCTTCACATTCCCTTTTAAAGTCTCCACTTTAAATGCATTAAATTTCTCCAAATTTAATGCTCTCTCAATTAATAAAAATCTTTTATTAAATTTATTCAGAATTTTTTTAATTACTTTAATTAACAAACATTCACATATAGCCCCTAGCAATATTTCAATATCACATGCAGAACCACTTTCTGCAATTTCACCCAAAACAATTTCCGGTTTCTATTGAAACAATTCCAGTGCTTTGCAATTCTTTCGTCTGAAACATATGTGCTCCAAAATGGTGTCCGATAACTCTTAAGCGTGCCACCCTACGGTTCGCGAATAATGCAGACATGATCGAGACCCTTCTCCGATCAATAATCAGCAGCGGGACCTGGAGATCCGTATTGACTCCTACACATTCAACGATGACTTCTGTGATCGTGAGAACCTTTAACGCTTGTAACTAAATCCCTTTGTCTCTCGATATATTACATGTCCGAGATTCGATCATCGGTATCTCCATACCTAGTTTGATCTCGTTACCGTCATGCACTCTTTTCTCGTTCCCGTGATATAACATTCTAGTGATCACATCACTTGCTTGCAAGCTATCTTAATGTGATATCACCGAGAGGTCCTAGAGTATATCTATGCGTCATCGGGATTGACAAATTCCACTCTTGATCCATGAGCCTCAACATAACACCTTCGTAGTACTGAACCCATCTTTATAGTCACCCTGTTACGGTGTGATTTTTGATGTTAT
Organism: Avena sativa; assembly: GCA_916181665.1. Lineage (NCBI taxonomy): Eukaryota > Viridiplantae > Streptophyta > Magnoliopsida > Poales > Poaceae > Avena > Avena sativa. The sequence continues at coordinate 417,697,340 of OV702289.1, read as the reverse complement.
CAAGATACTCTTCCGGTGTTAGCAATTAACATGATCTCATGGTCTAAGGATAAAGATTACTTCGTATGATGTTATAGCAATAGAAACATAATGACTTGATCGTAATGCTATACTTCGGATGAATGTTCATCACATCATTCCACCAATGGTGTGACCTTGTTATTAACAACATCCAATGTCCATGATCAGGAAACCTTGATCATCTTGTTAATCAACAAGCTAGTCTATAAGAGAGGCATAACTAGGAACCCTTTTTGTTTATTAAACACACATGTATTGATGTTTCCTGATCAATACAATTCTAGCATGTAAAATAAACATCTACCATATATAAGGAATATATAATAACAACTTTATTATTGCCTCTCAGGGCATATTTCCTTCAGTCTCCCACTTGCACTAGAGACAATAATCTAGTTCACATAGTGATAAATCTAACACCCATGGAGTTCTGGTGTTGATCATGTTTTGCCCTAGGGAGAACTTTAGTCAATGGATCTGCTACATTTAGGTCCGTGTGTACTTTACAAATCTTTATATCTCCATCCTTGACATGCTTGCAGATGGAGTGAAACCGGCGCTTAATATGCTTGGAATTCTTGTGAGACCTCAGTTCCTTTGCGTTGGCTATGGCTCCATTGTTGTCACAAAAGATCACCATTGGGTCCAACGCACTGGGAACCACACCTAGTTCCGTAATGAACTCTTTCATCCAAACCGCATCCTGCACCGCTTCTGAAGCAGCAACATATTCCGCCCCTGTCGTTGATCCAGCCACCATAGGTTGTTTGGAACTCCTCCAACTAACTGCTGCTCTGTTCAAGAGAAATACGTATCCGGATTGAGACTTAGAGTCATCCGGATCGGTGTCAAAGCTAGCATCGACATAACACTTAGCGACTAGCTCTTCTTCACCTCCGTATATACGAAACATATGCTTTGTTCTTCTCAAGTACTTGAGGATGTCCTTTACCGCTATCCAGTGTTCCGAACCTGGATCAGATTGGTACCTACTAGTCAAACTAATAGCATGTGCCACATCCGGTCTTGTACATAGCATGGCATACATAATAGAGCCTATGGCCGAGGCATAGGGGACCTTATCCAGCATCTCTCTTTCTTCCGCCGTAGCCAGACTTTGAGTCTTACTCAATGTCTTGCCTTGCAACATAGGTAAGAACCCCTTCTTACTTTCGTCCATATTAAACTTCTTTAGTATCTTATCAAGGTATGTACTCTGCGATAGCCCAATTAGGCGCCTTGATCTATCTCTATAGATTTTAATGCCTAATATATATGACGCTTCACCAAGGTCTTTCATCGAAAATTTGCTATTTAGATAACTTTTAACACTGTTTAAAAGATCTATATCATTTCCAATCAATAATTCTGTTGGACCCATATGTCATTTGTGAAAAGAACACACATGCAATGATTCTAGTGGATCCATATGTGGTTTGTGAAAAGTACAGACATGCAATGACTCTTGTGGATCCATATGTGGTTTGTGAGAAGAACACACATGCAATTACTCTAGTTGTGGTTCATGAAAAGAACACACATGCAATCACACTGGTGAATCCATATGTGGTTTGTGAAAATAACACACATTCAATGACACTAGGGGATCCATATGTGGTTAATGAAAAGACCACACATGCAATGACACTAGTGCATCCATATGTGGTTACTGAAAAGAACACACATGCAATGACTCTGTTGGGTCCATGTGTGGTTTGTGGAAAGAACACACAGCAATGAATCTAGTGGATCCATGTGGTTTATTAAAGCAACAGACATGCAATGACTCTGGTGGATCCATATGTGGTTTATGAAAACAAAATACATGCAATGACTCAAGCTATGGTTAATGAAAAGGACACTCATGCAATGACTCTAGTGGATCCATATGTGGTTTGTGAAAAGAACAGACATGCAATGACTCTGGTGGATCCATATGTGTTTTATGAAAATAAAACACATGCAATGACTCTGGTGGATACATATGTGGTTTGTGAAAAGAACACACTTTCAATGACACTAGCTGTGGTTAATGAGAAGAACACACATGCAATGACACTAGGGGATCCATATGTGGTTTGTGAAAAGAACACATGCAATGACTCTAGTGGATCCATATGTGGTTTGTGAAAAGAACAGACATGCAATGACTCTGGTGGATCCATATGTGGTTTGTGAGAAGAACACACATGCAATAACTCTAGTTGTGATTCATGAAAAGAACACACATTCAATGACACTAGGGGATCCATATGTGGTTAATGAAAAGAATACACATGCAATGACACAGGTGAAAAAAACACATGCAATGACTCTGTTGGATCCATGTGTGGTTTGTGAAAAGAACACACATGCAATGACTCTAGTGGATCCATGTGGTTTATGAAAAGAATAGACATGCAATGACTCTGGTGGATCCATATGTGGTTTATGAACAGAACATACATGCAATGATTCTAGATGTGGTTAATGAAAAGGACACTCATGCAATGACTCTAGTGGATCCATATGTTCTTTGTGATAAGAACAGACATGCAATGATTCTGGAGGATCCATATGTGTTTTATGAAAAGAACACACATGCAATGACTCTGGTGGATCCATATGTGGTTTATGAAAAGAACACACATTCAATGACACTTTTGGATCCATATGTGGTTTCTGAAAAGAACACACATGCAATGAAACTAGCTATGGTTAATGAAAAGAACACACATGAAATGACACTAGGGGATCCATATGTGGTTTGTGAAAAGAACACACATGCAATGACTCTGGTGGCACTACAAGAAGAGATTCCTTCCGCAGCAAATTGGCCCGATGGTCGTTGTAGAAGGCACGTCTTCCGCGACGAAATTCTTGGCTCGACCGTGGCCGATGGAAAACTTTTTTTTCCGGTTTCGCTACCCTCTACTACTATGGATCTGCTAAAAACATGGAGGAAGCTCGGCTGGCGCGTGGTAGAAGCATGATTTTTGTTTCCTCGCGCGATGTTGACTAGAGAAATCTTTTGAGGCGTGTGGGTCCGGATATCAGTGTCTCTAGCGGACCATACTTTTCGGTTGCACCTCCCTGATTTTAACTCGATAACGTAGCTCGAGGCGGATGCCGTTTAGTCAGGATGCTAGATCCCACATGTCAGCCTCTCATTAGAAGGATCGTGTGTATGATGGAATTTTTTCCTTCGCTCGCGCTACCCTATTCCGAAGTTGATATCGCTGCTCGACGCATCTACGGTTTAACCAACCTCCTGAGCCCCACATGTCATCCTCTCATTAGAAGAAACGTGTGTATGATAGATTTTTTTCCTTCGCCCGCGCTACCCTGTTCCGAACTTGATAGCGATGTTCGATGCATCTTCCGTTTAATCATGATGCTAGGCCCCACATGTCATTCTCTCATTAGAAGAAACGTGTATATGATGGAATTTTTTCCTTCGCTGGCGCTACCCTGTTCCGAGTTGATAGCGCTGCTTGACGCATCTACCGTTTAACCAACCTTCTGAGCCCCACATGTCATCCTCTCATTAGAAGAAACGTGTGTATGATGGATTTTTTTCCTTCGCTCGCGCTACCATGTTCCGAACTTGATAGTGCTGTTCGATGCATCTACTGTTTAATCATGCTACTAGGCCGCACATGTCATCCTCTCATTAGATGAAACATGTGTATGATGGATTTTTTACCCTCTGTCGTGCCTTCATGTTCCGAACTTGATATCGTTGCTCGTAGCATCAGCCGTTTATTCAGGCTGATGGGTCCCTTATGTCAGCCTCACATTAGAAGAATCGTGGGTATGATGGAATTTTTTTCTTCTCTAGCACTAACCTGTTCTAAACTAGATAGCGTTGCTCGATGAATCTGCCGTTTGATCATGCTACTGGGTCCCCCATTTCAGCCTCTCATTAAAAGAAACGTGTACATGCTGAACTTTTTTCTCGCTCGCGCCTCCCTATTTCGAACTGGCTACGTTGCTCGATGCAACATCTGTATAAGGTAGTGCTCCTGGGTCCCACATATCAGCCTCTCTGTAAATGAAACGTACGTATGATGTACTTTTTTTGGCCATGTCCGCTGTTTTGACCTTGGCAACTTGCTAGGTCCCAGATGTCACCCACCTATGTGCATGAAACGTGTCTATGTCGGGTCCAAGCTGACAGCCTCTATTTGAAAGAAATGTGTGTATGTTGGACTTTTTTTTGGGTCCCAGATGTCAGCCTCAGAGTACAAAAAATGCTCAGAAAGACCAAATTAAAAAGATTCTAGGCTAACTCGGGGCGGATGCCCTATTCGTCATGGCTTATATTCCATGGGTTCACTATTAAATTGAATGGGCCACGGTCGGTGGCCACGAGACCACGAAAAGGACGATTTAAAAGGTATTGGGCTATGCTTGGGGCTGATAGGATAATTTCATGGGCTATGCTTGGGCCTGCTAGGTCTGACATGTTAGCTTCTCTATAAGTGCAACATGTGTATGATGGACTTTTTTTTCGGCTGCGTCCGTTGTTTTCACCGTGGCAGTCATGTATGGTCTTACTGTTGGGGCCCTTATGTCAGTCTCTCTGGCATGTTCTGGCTTGTGGGTCCCCGATGCAGCCTTGTATGTTCTGTCTGGTGGGTCCCTGATGTGAGACTCTCTGTACAATTATTTAAACTTTTTTTTCGAACCCACCCTCAAAACAAACTTCAGGGATGCTGCATGCTGGTGGGTCCGTGATATCAGCCTCTCCGTAATGTGATATTGCTAGAAGAAAAAATATAATCCCAAGATACACATACACACAAGGGCGATTTGAACAAAAGACCTTCAAATCAAATAAACGTAAACTGAGTGCCAAATACAACAAAGATATTTATAGAAAAAATATCATTAAACTTTTATTAGTACTACAACTTCTGTGTTAGTCTTCTTAAAATATTTTGTGTGTCTATGTTTATCTCTTTTAAAATATAATAGGGCAGAGCTCCTGGCATCTCAATTTATAAAATGCCACATAATGGGGTATTTTTTTAAAAACATGGGTAGGCAGAGTTTTTTAATTATGAGAGGTGGGGGGCAATGCCCAAAAGGCCGAATTAAAGAGAGTTTGGCTATTGCTCTACGTTGGTTATATTCCATAGGCTATGCTCTATGGGCTTCATTCTCAAATTTCACTGCCTGTGCTCATCAGTCTGCTGACCCATAAAAGGCCGAACTAATATCTTCTCGGCTATGCTCCATGCGCTCCTTTCCAAAATTTCCGCTGGCCTGTGTTCAGCAGTACCTGACCGAGAAAAGACTGAATTAAAATGTTCTAGGATAAAGATGGGCCAAATTAGCTACTCAACTCCCTCCAATCCAAATTAATGTTCTAGGATTTGGCTAGATTCGGACATGTCTAGTGCTAAAACATGACTAGATATGTCAGAATCTAGACAAATGTGAGAACATTAATTTGGATCGGAGGGAGTACTAGATTTCTTCTCCTGGTTAATAAAAATGCATTGTGATGTGCTATGCCGAATTCGAAACAAAGACCTCAGCGAGGGCGGGGGGAAAGCGATAATTCTATTTGGCAGATATTCATGTCAAAATTCAGTAGTACAGAATAAGGTAAAAAAATTATCAATAGATTCGAAGTTAATATTCGGGAGCACTTGACAAATTCAGCAGCATTTCAAAAGTCACCAATGCAGCAATACAGACAATGAAATACAATACCAGTACATCAGTATTAGTTGCACAAATGCTTTAGTAATAGCAACGATAGAACATTTGAGATATTCAGTAGCTTCAATAGCAGTACATAGAGAATCAGTTCTTGTTCCAGCTAAAAAAAACTTGCCTACGATCAGTTTGGCCTGTTCTCCGAATAGACTCAATCATTGGAGCAAGCAAAACCGACGATCAAGTCTGCTTCTGTGTGAGTACCTCCTCCTTACGTCAATGCCTCCGTGACCGCCCATAGCAACCCAAAATGCCCAGGACTCATCCAGATAATTATAACAATGCTAAGTTTCAAAAGAAAAGCAACACAAGCTGATGCACTTCATCTAACCAAGTACTAGTACATCATAGTTTGTTCTACAAAATATTGTACTAATAGTAACAACAGAGTATTTGACAAATTTAGTAGCATTTGGATGATTCAGAAATATAGAATAGACCATAAAAATATCATATAGATTCCCGGTTCATATTCAGTAGCACTTGAAAGAGTTAGCACAGTATTTCAAAGTGACCGGTTGTGGCAGTACATAGACAGTGACCAACATAATTGATAGATTCGGCAATGCGGACATTGAAATTAAATTGATGTAGCAAGGACTGATTCAAAAGGAAAGCGAGACCATATTCTGCACTCGATCGCTCGATCTAAACAAGTACCGAACAAAAATTTTGATAGGTTCAGTAGCATTTGAAAGATCCAGCAGTACATAATAAGAAAGAAAAATATTGACAGATTCACAGTTCACATTCAACGTCACTTGGACATATTCAGCAGCATTTCAAAGTGAGAGATTCAGTTTGCCCTTTTCTCCGAACACTCGTCATTGGAAGAAACAAAACTGACGATCAAGTATGCTTTTGTGTTCATGCCTCCTTCTCACATTAATGCCTGTGTGTGACCTCCATAAGCGACTCAAAATGCCCAAAGCCTTGTCTAGATTATGAGTTTATGACAAGGCCAAGATACAAAAGAAAAGCATGACCATCTACTGCACTTGATCTAAACTGAGCTATCCTATTACATAGTATTATGATTACTTACGGTAGTTTGGTTCCAATCGCGGGCATTGGAGATGCCCGGGATGAACCATAATGGAGCCTCCGGAGATTTCCATGCAATGTTGGTTGAGAAACCAATAGCTGCTTCTTCGGTATTTAGACTGAAGCAGCATATTTTAAGAAACAGCGTATATCCAAGTCCTATTGCGTGGTGGGAGGTGTAGACACAGTTGCTTCTTATCAGATATCCTGGGGCAACATCTGCACCGCCTACCGCAATATTAATCGGATAGTTCAAACCAAGGAAAAGGGAATATGCTCCCAGGTTAGCAATCTCTATCCATGGCTTAGGTGGATACAAGTAAGCAGTGTCCTTTGAGTACACCTTGCAGCCAAACCCAGTAGCATAGGTGCCACAAGTGCGACCGCAACGATCAACACTATGATCAGCAACAGGATTGCCATGACCATAATAAGTACCTCCATAAAACTCCTCATCAGTAACGCCCATGGTATGGATAAGAAGAAGGCAAGATTCATCTGCAGATATTGCTAAGAACCATAAACCAGGTTCGTGCTATTCATCATTTATGGCATCAAGGTAGCCCTCCTCGAGATGCGCGATAGGTGGTGATGGGAGCAGAATAGGACCTACAAAAAGAAATGACAGCGAAATCATCCAACACTAGTTTACATCCATCAAACTGAAGCTAGTGTTTAGAATAGGAATGTATCAAACTTACCAAAATACAGATGATTCCAAACATAAACACTGCCACTCTCAGTGGCTACAAACACCAGACCCTTGTGGATAGGTGCATCGCTATATCTGAAATAGCACTGGAATTGGTTCTCAAGAACTGTCCATGCATACTCATCGCCATCAAGGGTAGAAATTGAGTAGTCGAAGATAGTGACAAGAGAGAAATCTAAATAATCAGCCGCATCTATGGGAGCTCGGAAAATAGCAATCTTCCGGAGGAGAATAGGGCGATCATTATGCACGAATGTAAACAGATCATTGGTGGGTACAAACTCATTGAATCGTGGGAGAGGAACACGTTTATGAGTGTACACATTGACAAGATCCCACTTGAACTCGGACCCAACAGTGGTGATCCAATCTACATTGGCACCTACCCACTGCTTACCCATACAATTCGGGAACACAGCGTCGGAGGAGAACCTCTCCAGCAGCGTCATCTTGGATTTCGTGCCCTTGCCCTCGAAGTACTCATTGCATTCCCATGGTTTCTTAGTCGGGTGAGAATGAAGAGCACAGGGGAGGCCAAACAGCTGAGAAGCATGTAAAGTTGCACTATATTTTGCCGAGTCAAGAAGATGTTTGGACGAACCGGCGAGGCTCGCGGTGGTGATGACGTCACATCTGGTTAGGAGTTCTTCAAGCGGGCCTTCGGTAAAAACATGCTGGAACAACTCAGAATCATCATTTTCCTTGCTCGGTCCTGCCATCGCAAGGGAGCTGATGAAAGTCGGGACAATGGCTTGATTTGATTTTCATATTATATGCATTTTTCATTAGAATAGTTAGAATGTTTTTACACATAGTTGGTCGAACTTTATAAAGATTGACTTTGACTAAACCTAATATGTGTCCAAAATTGGGAAAGAGGAAGCAGTATGAAGAGTATGGCTCGATCAGATGCTCTCTCGTGGAGTCGTACCCGACTGTTTTCCATTCCTTGTTTGGTTTTAGGGTCCTTTGTGCTAAATGTATAGACCTCGATGTAGTATTCCCTTTTTCAGGTCCTTGATGTAAAATGTAGTCCCACCATCCATGTAAAATTCTAACCAATAAGTGTAAGTGGTGAAATTTAAATGAATTTAAGCTTACTTCTCAACGGGTATGAACATTCTTGGATTTCAAGCAAAACGACCAAGGTCAAGGCCATATCAACATCATACTTTATGTTGATGGCCCCATACGAGAGAATTTGCATGCCAACAGAATGGGCCATATATTTTGAAAACAATCAAAGAGGAAGTAGTATGAAGAGTTTACCTTAGATCAGCTGATGTCTCGAGAAGGAGCCGAACCAGAAAGTTTTCCTTTTATGGTCCTTTGGGCTAAATGTATGTACCCCAATCGAAATTTCCCTTTTTAGGTCTTTGATGTAAAATATGCTCCCACCACGACCGTGTAAAATGCTAACCTAAAAGTAAGTCGTGAAATTTAAACGAATTTAAGCTTAGTTGTCAACGAGTAGGAACTTTTTAGGACTTCAAGCCGAACGACCACATGGTCAAGGCCATACCTGTACATCATACTTTATGCTGATGATCCCTGATGTCTATGCACTTCTATTCTTGTAGACAACTGTTGGGCCTCCTAGTGCAGAGGTTTGTAGAACAGCAGCAAGTTTTCCCTTAAGTGGATTACGCAAGGTTTATCGAACTCAGGGAGGAAGTGGTCAAAGGTATCCCCTCTCAAGCAACCCTGCAATCAAGATACAAGAAGTCTCTTGTGTCCCCAACACACCCAATACACTTGTCAGGTGTATAGGTGCACTAGTTCGGCGAAGAGATAGTGAAATACAAGTGGTATAGATAATTATAAGTGGTAACAGTGATAAAAAATAGCTTGATGGCGTGTAAGAGACTAAAGGCAAACTGAAATAAAGATGGAATCAAGCAAACATGTAACAAATCTAGTAGCAAATGGTGTTTCAATGCTTAGAAACAAGGCCCAGGGATCATACTTTCACTAGTGAACACTCTCATATAAATATCTTCTCTTCATGATACTACTCTGAACCACTCTCCGATTGGACACTCTAATCAATGGTAGGGCTATAACAACACACCTCAAAGTAAGCCTTTCCCCTCTAGAAAACCACACACTATCACCTTGAGCACTAGATGGGTCCAACAAACACCACAATTTCATAAAGACATCCAACTCCAAATATAACTCATCACAAGTATGTGTAATATCTAGCCTAAGTGCCACCATGGTGTGCACACTGTCAACTTCACACACATGGGGAGAGAAGAGATCTATTAAAGCACTTGAGTAGCAAGGTAGATCTATAGATTACAAGCTCATGATCTCAATAAGATCATGCATAGAGAGAGATGAACACATAGCTACCGGTAGAACCCTTATCCTCGAGAGAGAACTACTCCCTCCTCATCATGGGAATCAGCAACGGTGATGGAGATTGCGATGGAGATCGATTGAGATGGCTCCGGGGGCACTTCCCCGTCCCGACAGGGTGCCGGAACAGAGACTTTCTGTCCCCCGAATCTCCCCTTCGGTGGCGGCGGCATTGTGGAACATTTCGTGGCTAGAGGCTTGACGATTTAGGGTTTATGCATCGGGAGGCTCTTATAGGCGAGGGGGGAGACCGAGGGGGTGCCGGAGGGGCCCACACCACCCCCTAGCGTGGCCTGGCCTGGCCCGCACCACCAGGTGGTGTGGACACCCTCTGGCCCTTCTCCGTCTCGTATTCTGGCTCCAAGTGTTCCCCGGTAAAATAATAACTTTGGGTTTTGTCCCATCCCATTCCAAGAATATTCATTTTCTGACTTCCTAGAACCAAAAATAGTAGAAAACAGGCAGCTGGCACTGTGGCTGCTGTTAATAGGTTAGTCCAAGAAATCATATGAAAATTACTCCAAAGTGTGGACAAAACACAATAAAGTAGATAAAACCAAGCATGGAACATCAAAATTTATAGATACATTTGCAATGTATCAATCCCATATCCAAGAATTTGCATGGCGACAAATTTGACCATATTTGTAAAACAGTCGAAGAGGATGTAGTATGAAACGTATGGCTCGATCAGCTGCTCTCTCGAGAAGGGGCCAAACCCGACTATTTTCTTTGCTCAACTTTAGGTTCATTTGTGCTAAATGTATGGACCTCAATGTAATTTTCCCTTTTTTAGGTACTTGATGTAAATTGTACTCCCACCGCCCGTGTAAAATTCTAACATAAAAGTAAGTGGTGAAATTGAAATGAATTCAAGCATAGTTGTCGATGAGTACCAAAATTCTTGGATTTCTAGACGAACGACCAAGGTCAATGCCATATCAACATCATACTTTATCTTGCTGACCCCATATCATAGAATTTGAAGGGCAATAGATTTGTCCATATTATTTTGAAAACAATCAGAGAGGAAGTAGTATGAAGAGTTTGGCTCAGATCAACTAATAATCTCTCGAGAAGGAGCCGAACCAATGCAACAAAAGGTTTTCCTTTTAGGATCCTTTGTGCTAAATGTATTGACATCGATGTAATTTCCACCCTTTTTAGGTCCTTGATATAAAATGTGCTCCCACCGGCCGTGTAAAATGCTAACCTAAAAGCAAGTGGTGAAATTTTAATGAATTTAATCTTAGTTGTCAAAGAGTATGAACTTTCTTAGATTTCAAGCCAAATGACCACAAGTTCAAGGCCATATCACTGATGATCCCATATCAAAGAATTTGCATGGCGACAGATTTGGCCATATTTTGAAAAAAAATCGAAGAGGAAGTAGTATGAAGAGTATGGCTCGATCAGCTACTCCCGTGAGAAGGAGCCGAACCCGCCTGTTTTCCTTGCTTGTGGTCCTTTGTGCTAAATGTATGGACCTCGATGTAATTTACCCCTTTTTAGGTCTAATAGTGTAAGTCATGAAATTTATAGGATTATTTTAAGCTTACTTGTCAATGAGTATGAACATCCTTGGATTTCAAGCCGAATGACCATGGTCGTCAAGGCCATATCAACATCATAATTTATGATCATGATCCCATGTTAGAGAATGTGCATGGCAACAAAATTGGCTGTGTTTTGGAAACAATCGAAGAGAATGTAGTATTAAGAGTTTGGATCAGATCAGCTGATCTCTCGAGAAGGAGTCGAACCAGAAAATTTTCCTTTTAGGGTCCTTTATGATAAATGTATGGACCTCAATGTAATTTTTGCTTTCTGAGGTTCCTGATGTAAAATGTACTCCGATCGACCGTGTAAAGTTCTAACCTAAAAGTAAGTGGTAAAATTTAAACGAATTTAATCTTAGTGGTCAACGAGTATGAACCATTCTTCAATTTCAAGACGAACCACCAAGGTCATGGCCATATCTACATCATACTTTATGCTCATGATCCCATATCCAAGAATTTGCATGCCGACAAATTTGGCCATATTTTGAAAACAATCGAAGATGAAGTAGTCTGAAGAGTATGGCTCGATCATCTACTCTCGTGAGAAGGAGCCAGACCCGACTATTTTCCTTGCTTAATTTTAGGGTCCTTTGTGCTAAATGTATGGACCTCGATATAATTTTCCCCCTTTTTAGGTCCTTGATGTAGAATTTACTCCCACCAACCGTGTAAAATGCTAACCTATAAGTAAGTGATGAAATTTCAAAGCATTTAAGCATAGTTGTCAACGAGTATGAAAAAATCTTGCATTTCAAGCCGAATGACCAGAGGTCAAGGCCATATCTCTACATCATACTTTATGTTGATGATCCCATATTCAAGAATTTGCATGGCGACAGATTTGGCCATATTTTGAAAACAATTGAAGAGGAAGTAGTATGAAGAGTATGCCTCGACCAGCTACTCTCTCGAGAAGGAGTCGAACCCGATTGTTTTTTTGCTGAATTTTAGGGTCCTTTGTGCTAAATGTATGGACCTCGATGTAATTTTCCCTTTTTAGGTCCTTTATGTAGAATGTATTTTATGCTTATGATCCCATATCCAAGAATTTGCATGCCGAAAAATTTGGCCATCCTTTGAAAACAATCAAAGATATTAAAATCAAAAAATAATCAATTTAATATTTCCAAGTGACATGAATTTATTTTCTGAAAAGCAAGTAAGAAGATTTTTTTGATTAGCTACTCTCTCGAGGTGTCGTACCCGACTGTTTTAAATTGCTTGTTTGGTTTTAGGGTCCTTTATGCTAAATGTATGGACCTCGATGTAGTTTTCCTTTTTTTTAGGTCCTTGATATAAAATGTAGTCCCACCATCCGTGTAAAATTCTAACCAATAAGTGTAAGTGGTGAAATTTAAACGAATTTAAGCTTACATCTCAACGGGTATGAACATTCTTGGATTTCAAGCCAAACGACCAAGGTCAAGGCCATATCAACATCATACTTTATGTTGATGGCCCCATACGAGAGAATTTGCATGCCAATAGAATGGGCCACATATTTTGAAAACAATCAATGAGGAAGTAGTATGAAGAGTTTGGCTCAGATCTACTGATGTCTCGAGAAGGAGCCGAACCAGAAAGTTTTCCTTTTATGGTCCTTTGGGCTAAATGTATAGACCCCAATGTTAATTTTCTTTTTTAGGTCTTTGATGTAAAATATACTCCCACCACGACCGTGTAAAATGCTAACCTAAAAGTAAGTGGTGAAAGTTAAACGAATTTAAGCTTAGCTGTCAATGAGTAGGAACTTTCTTGGATTTCAAGCTGAACGACCACATGGTCAAGGCCATACCTCTACATCATACTTTATGCTGATGATCCCATATCCAAGAATTTGCATGGCAACAAATTTGGCCATATTTGTAAAACAGTCGAAGAGGAGGTAGTATGAAACGTATGGCTCGATCAGCTGCTCTCTCGAGAAGGAGCCGAACCCGACTATTTTATTTAATCAATTTTAGGGTCATTTGTGCTAAATGTATGGACCTCAATGTAATTTTCCCTTTTTTAGGTACTTGATGTAAAATGTACTCCCACCGCCCGTGTAAAATTCGAACCTAAAAGTATGTGGTGAAATTGAAATGAATTTAAACATAGTTGTCGACGAGTACCAAAAATTCTTGGATTTCAAGACGAACGACCAAGGTCAATGCCATATCAACATCTTACTTTATGTTGATTACCCCATATCATAGAATTTGCATGGCAACCAATTTGTCCATATTATTTTGAAAACAATCGAAGACGAAGTAGTATGAAGAGTTTTGCTCAGATCAGCTAATAATGTCTCGAGAAGGAGTTGAACCAATGCAACAAAAGATTTTCCTTTTAGGATCCTTTGTGCTAAATGTATGGACATCGATGTAATTTTACCCCTTTTTAGGTCCTTGATGTAAAATATGCTCCCACCGACCGTGTAAAATGCTAACCTAAAAGTAAGTGGTGAAACTTTATTGAATGTAAGCTTAGTTGTCAACGAGTATGAACTTTCTTAGATTTCAAGTTGAACGACCACAAGGTCAAGGCCATATCTCTACATCAAATTTTATGCTAATGATCCCACATCAAAGAATTTGCATGGCGACATATTTGGCCATATTTTGAAAAAACCCAAAGAGGAAGTAGTATGAAGAGTATGGCTCGATCAGCTACTCTCGTGAGAAGGAGCCGAACCCGACTATTTTTCTTCCTTGGTTTTAGGGTCCTTTGTGCTAAATGTATGGACCTCGATGTAATTTACCCCTTTTTAGGTCTAAAAGTGTAAGTGGTGAAATTTATAGGATTATTTTAAGCTTACTTGTCAACAAGTATGAACATTCTTGGATTTAAAGCTGAACGACCATGGTCGTCAAGGCCATATCAGCATCATACTTTATGATCATGATCACATGTTAGAGAATGTGCATGGTAACATATTTGGCTATGTTTTGGAAACAATCGAAGAGAAAGTAGTATTGAGAGTTTGGCTCAGATCAACTGATCTCTCGAGAAGGAGTTGAACAAGAAATTTTTCCTTTTATGGTCCTTTATGCTAAATGTATGGACCATGATGTAATTTTTGCTTTTTTGAGGTTCCTGATGTAAAATGTACTTCGATCGACCGTGTAAAGTTCTAACCTAAAAGTAAGTGCTGAAATTTAAACGAATTTAAGCTTAGTTTTTAACGAGTATTAACCATTCTTCAATTTAAAGATGAACCACCAAGGTCAAGGGCATATCTACATCATACTTTATGCTCATGATCCTATATCCAAGAATTTGCATGCCGACAAATTTGGCCATATTTTGAAAACAATCGAAGATGAAGTAGTCTGAAGAGTATGGCTCGATCATCTACTCTTGTGAGAAGGAGCTGGACCCGACTATTTTCCTTGCTTAATTTTAGGGTCCTTTGTGCTAAACGTGTGGACCTCGATATAATTTTCCCCCTTTTTAGGTCCTTGATGTAGAATGTACTCCCACCAACCGTGTAAAATGCTAACCTATAAGTAAGTCATGAAATTTCAATGAATTTAAGCATAGTTGTCAACGGGTATGAAAAATCTTGGATTTCAAGCCGAACGACCAGAGGTCAAGGCCATATCTCTACATCATACTTTATGTTGATGATCCATATTCAAGAATTTGCATGATGACAGATTTGGCCATATTTTGAAAACAATTGAAGAGGACGTAGTATGAAGAGTATGGCTCGACCAGCTGCTCTCTCGAGAATGAGCCAAACCTCATTTTTTTTGCTGAATTTTAGGATCCTTTATGCTAAATGTATGGACCTCGATGTAATTTTCCCTTTTCTTTAGGTCCTTTATGTATAATGTACTTTATGCGTATGATCCCATATCCAAGAATTTGCATGCCGACAAATTTGGCCATCCTTTGAAAACAATCGAAGATATTAAAAACAAAAAATAATCAATTTAATTTTTTCAAGTGACATGAATTTATTTTATGAAAAGCAAGTAAGAAGATTTTTTTGATGAGCTGCTCTCTCGAGGAGCCGTAGCTGACTGTTTTCAATTCCCTTTTTTGTTTTAGGGTCCTTTGTGCTAAATGTATGCACCTCGATGTAATATTCCCTTTTTTAGGTCCTTGATGTAAAATTTAGTCCCACCATCCATGTAAAATTCTAACCAAATAGTGTAGGTGGTGAAATTTAAATGAATTTAAGCTTACTTGTCAATGAGTATGAACATTCTTGGATTTCAAGCCTGATACGTCCAAAATGTATCTACTTTCCTGAACACTTTTGCTATTGTTTCTCCGCTAAACTTGTGTGATTTGGATACAACTAACACGGACTGACGCTGTTTTGAGCAGAATTACATTGATGTCTAGTTTTTGTGCAGAAAAATCAACTATCAGGAAAAATCCCGGAAAATATGCCAAAAATCCTATTTCACCAGAAGACTCATGGAGCCAGAAGACAAGACGGAGGAGGGCCACGAGGGGCCCACACCCCCTGGCCGCGCGGGGCAGCCCAGGCCGCGCCTGGGAGGTTTGTGGCCGCCTCGGGCACCCCCTCGGCCTCCATCTTCGCTTATAAGATGCCCCTTGACCTAAAAACTTAGGGGGGGTTTGATGTTTTCCCAGATGTAGTTCCGCTATGCCACCACAACCAGATACCGCGATTCGGAACCAGAAACTCCATTCTGTCACCTTGTCCGGGCGGGGAATTGGAGGAGATCATCGCCATCATCATCACCATCGCTTCTCCATCAACCATCAATGATTCCCCCATCCATGAGTGAGTAATCCCCTGTTGTAGGCTATGGGGATGGTAGGGATTGGATGAGATCATTCATGTAATTGCATCATATTGTTAGGGCATGGTGCCTAGTATCTACTATTAGTGCTTTTTAACTTTGTTGTAACTTGTTATGCTTAATGCTTGTCACTAGGGCCTGAGTGCCATGATTTCAGATCTGAACATGTTACTAATTCATGAGGATATTATTGTTTATGATCTTACCTGCAAGTTGTATACACATATTATTGTCCGGAACCAAAGGTCCCGAAGTGACGATAATCGGGATAACTAGAGGGGATGGCTATGATATGAGGATTACGTGTGTTCACGGAGTGTTAATTCTTTGCTCCGGTGCTCTATTAAAAGGAGCACCTTAATTGCCAGTAGTTCCCTTGAGGCCTCGCTGCAAACGGGCTGGCAGGATAAAAGATGTTGTGCAAGTTCTCATTGCGAGCACATATGACTATATATGGAACACAAGCCTATGATTATTTAGTACTTGGATGCTTTACCTTATTTATCTGCAAACGCCCTATATCTTGATTGCTATATGAATTTTTTTTGTCCATGCAACGCCCGTCCATCCATCCCTATGCCTACCGCACTTTAATCCTACTGTTTACTGCAATTGTTACTACTGTCTTTACTTTTACTACTGCTTTTACTTTGCTATTGCTACTATAAAACTGTTGCTACTAATAAACTACTGTGAGCAAGATTGTTTCCAGGTGCAGCTGAATTGACAACTCAGTTGTTAAGGCTTATAAATGTTCTTTGGCTCTCCTTGTGTCGAATCAATAAATTGGGGTTTACTTCCCTCGAAGAACGTTGTGATCCCCTATACTTCTAGGTCATCAAGACTATTTTCTGGCGCTGTTGCCAGGGAGCATAGCTCTATTTATCAAGTTCACCTAGAATCACTATTGTTCGCTGCTATCCATTCATCATGGGTAAGTCTCGTGATGGAAAAGTTCCTATATTACCATCCACTACAAGGAGAGGTATGGTTCTGAACAACTCTGTTGCTCTTGATTCACCATCTGTAATGAGTAAACTCCTTACACCACCACCACACACACATGCTACACATACTGCTACTTGTGCTAAATCTGAAACTTTAGATACTTATGATGCTGCTTCTATTGTGCTTGATAAGAGTGGTTCATTAGGTCCTTTCCTAGATGCTACGATTGCTAGAACTATAGCTGGAAATACTGAAACTCCTAATGAAGACACTACTACACCTGTCAGTTCACCCGAGTCTATAGAGAGCTATGATATTGAAGATGGATATATGGAAATGAATGATGAATTTATTAAAGAATGTCAAAATACTCATGGTAAAAGTTCTATTAAGGGTCTCCTTGAGAGGCGTACTATAAAACCAAAATTATCTCCTAATACTAAGTTTGCTACATCTCCCATAAACATTAAAGATAAAGATTATGATTTCTCTCTTGATTTATCTTACATAACCATCGTTGAGAAAGAACCTTTTTGTGGGACTAAGAATGAAAGTGATGTAGCACATATGACTGAGCTTTCTACCATGAGTGGCCTATTTTCTGATGATATTAAGACGCGCACCTACTTTGTTGCTAAAATTTTCCCTTTTTCACTGAAAGGACAAGCTAAGGCTTGGTTTAATAATTTACCTCCTGGATCTATTGATAGCCCTGATTGCCTAATTAGTACTTTCCTTCAGAAATATTTTCCTCCTAGTGCTAGACATGCCATTTTGTAGGAACTTTTTGATTTTAAACAGGGAGAAAAGGAGATATTTCCTGAAGAATGGGCTAGGTTTTGTGCTTTGATTCATCCACAACCTGGATGTCCATTACCTAAAAATGAGCTTCTTGATATATATTATAATGGACTAACTGAAGAATCTAGTACATACCTGGATAGTTGTGCTGATTGTGTTTTTAGTAAGAGAACTCCCAAAGAAGCTAAGGAATTAATGGCTAAAATAAGCAACAATTATGATGAATGCACTTCACTTGAGACAACTACGCCTGAGTTAACTGTGCCTGAGCCAACACCAACACCAAAGAAGAGGGGAGTTATTGAACTAAATAATGAAGTGATGAAGGAAGCTAAGAAATGTCTTAAGGAGAAGGGTATCAAAGCTGAAGACGTGAAGAATTTACCTCCTATAGAAGAATTATGTAAGCCAATCTCCCACTCATCCACTATTGAGGTATACTCTCTCCAACATTTTGATCAAGGTGATATTCCTTATTCTAAACCTCCTGATCAATGCTTAGAAGAATTTGATATTTTTATTGTTAAGCAAGATAATTTTAATAAAAGAGTGCAAAATCATTTGATGGAAAAACTCTAGAGCTATTATTGAGCTAAGGGATATTGTGGAAAGAAACTCTAATGATGTTAAAATGCTTGTTAAACATTTCCAAATGGTTCAAACTCAAATTGATCAGCTTATTAAAGTACAAAAAGATTTGCTAGTTAATGCTTCGAAATTGGAACTAGAAGTGGTGCTGCCACTCAGGATCCTCTCTATACTGAGGGGCATCCTAAAAGAATTGAGCAGGATTCTCAACAAACTGAAAATAGAGGTACTTCTTTTAAGAGAAAGAAAAAGAAACATAAAACAGTTGTAGAATCTTCTGAACTTGTTAAAGAACCTAATAATATCTCTGTCTCTGATGCTGAAACTGAGATTGGTAATGAGAAAAATGATGCTCCTGATAAAGAAGAAATTGAAGAAAAACCTTAAAGGAACACTAAAAATGCTAAGTACACTAAGGAAGATTTTGTTTCTATTAAACATGGTAGTGCCCTAGGTTCAAAAACCAATGCCTTTTCCTGGTAAGAAACACAAGTCAAAGGAAGATGAACACTATAATAAGTTTTGTGAGTGGATGAAACCTTTATTTTTGCAAATTCATTTAAGTGATGATATTAAATTACCTCCTTATTCAAAGTATATGAAGGATATTGTCTCTAATAAAAGGAAGATCCCTAATGAGGAAATTTCTACTTACTTGCTAATTATTCCTTTAATGGTAAGGTTCCAAAGAAACTTGGAGACCCAGGGATTCCAACTATTCCATGTTCTATTGAAAATAATTATGTTAGAACTGCCTTGTGTGTTTTGGGAGAAGGAGTTAGTGTTATGCCATTTTCTCTCTACAAAAGACTTCAATTGGAGAAATTAATACCAACTGATATATCTTTGCAAGTGGCTGATAAATCTACCACTATTCCTGTTGGTATATGTGAGGATGTACCTGTTCAAGTGGCTCATAATTGCTTGATATTAACTGACTTTGTTGTGCTTGAAATGCCTGAAGATGACAATGTCTATTATATTCTTGGGAGACCTTTTCTTAATACTGCAGGAGCGGTTATTAATTGCAATCAAGGAAAGGTAAATTTTAATGTTAATGACAAGGAGCATACTATCTATTTCCCTAAGAAGATTGATAGGAATTATTTCTTAAATTCAATTGAAAATATTGAGGGCATCCAAGTTGGAGAAATATATTGTCCCATACTACGAGAAAAATATGAGCCTATTACGATTACAACTAGTGCTATCAAGGTTGAGGTAACATAATCATTTAGTGGAATACAAAGTTTTGTTTCATATAAAATTGTTTTGGTAACAAGACATGATCAACCTTGCTAACAAAGGGATTTTAATGAACAAAACAATGTTTTCACCATGATTATCTTTGCTTACTTTTATTTTATCCATTTTAGTTTTTTCTTTCACTTAGTTTACTTTTCTATTGCTAGTTGCTTCCATATTAGAGTGTGTTAGAAGTTCTGAAGTTTTAGTTTTGTTTTTTATTGCATCATTCCAATAGTATCTTTCTATCAGAAAATTATTCATCAATACCTGAAAATTGCTTAAAAATTAAGTGTCTCGAAAATTCCAAAAAATTCATATTAAATTTTTACGTTAAAAAGGGACAGAGAAGTACTTGGAGTGACCCAGGGGGCTCACTAGGCAGGCACACCACCTGGTGGCGCGACCACACCTGGGGCGCGCCTGGCCATGGTGTGGGCCACCCCTGGCCCTCCACTTACTCTCCATCCTGCCACTCCTTTCTCTCTCCGAGAAAACACCAGTTCATTTCTCAAACTCGCGTTCCTGCTGCTCTTGCTCGCAATTTTCGATCTCCTTGCTCTGCACATCTTTGCTGCTGAGATTTGGAGCATTTGATCTCCGGTAAGTGACTCCTCCGCTTCTCCAAGTAGATTTGTGATTAGTGGATTATATCTTGAGTATTTTGCTACCGTAGGTGACAGGTTATGTGAGCTTGTAAGCTTGTTCAATGCTTAGGGAAATTGTTTTGATGCATGTTTAGGCCTCTTACAAGTCCCTATAAGTAGTTCCTTTCATTATGTAATCACTTTGCAATCACTTGTATGATGGATGTTTAAATTTCAAAATAGCGGAGATGAACAACCACACTTTTGGAGAAGTATTTGAGAGGGACACATCAAGGAGGGCAAGGCCTTCGAGACCGGCTTCTAAATTTAGGCCATCATATAATGAAGATCTTATTGCACCACACTTTGGCAATGAAGGAGATGAGGGAGATGCTCACCCATCTACCTTCCCTTGTTTTGCCTTTTTGCAAGCTACAGGGATCCTAAATGATTTCTTACTCCTTGTTCAGAGGTAGGTTTGACCACTTACATGAAGATGAGAGTGAGCAATATGCCGTGCTCACCAAAACTTTTGTTGAAAGTTTCATTTTCACTAACAGCTCTTACCGGTCAACTGTTTCGTTCAAAATTTATAATATGCCTATTACCATGCCATTGGAAAGATTTTGCAGCATTATAGGCATAGGCATGACTAGGACAGTGAAGAAGATCCAAGGTCGACCCACTAATTTGCTAGACCTCTACCGAAGTGTGACAAATGACGATGACCGCACAACTCAGCGCGGGAAGATGAGGAACATTCAACTCCTAGCTCTTAGATATTTGTCTTAATATCTTTCCACTAGCATTCTTGGTAGGGAGAACACTAGTAATATTTCTAATTATCATTTAGCCTTTCTTGCTGCTGCACTTAATAATGATACCAAGTATAATCTTGGTTCTCTCATTGCCCGTCGCTTAGCTGCTAGAGGACCCATTTATGGGGGTATTATTGCCTCACACATGGTTGCTGCCTTCGAACATTCTGTTGATCCTAATGACATTGTGTTAACACCACAAAGGCTCGATCTTGCTGCTATGAAAACACATCATTTTGTTACTACTGACTCTAGTACCAAGAATTTAGTTTACAGGATGTTGTTTAATGACGGAGACGAGAGGGAAATTCCTTTGCCACAATCCACTTTGCTCAGTATTTACAGGATGCCATGGTCACGTTCCAAGGAGGAGGTGGACGAGTATCTCCGCTTGATTGGTTTCCACGGGCAGCACTAGGGGGATGTGCCCTCTTACGACTACTCTGCGCACTATGTTGGGGCGTCCTCGAGTCCATATCAAGATGAAGGCACTTCTTCACCATATTATGGAGGCGCTCCTTCCTGTCCAGCTTGGGATTGATACCCACTTAGGCCAAAAGCCTAAGCTTGGGGGGAGGTACACCGACATCACACTCATCTACATATCATGTTTAGTCGGTACTTTGTATATCCATGTTTCGTTTTCTTTTTAGTCTTCTTTCTTGCTTTATTTCTGCTTTCCAAAACACAAAAAGACCAAAAATATTTTTGTTATTTCTCTTTGCTTGCTTCTTTATCTTTTTTGCCTTGGTTTGTTTCTTTCTTTTAGCTTTGTTTGATTATTCGAAAAACCCAAAAAAAAATCTTTGCTTGTTCTTCCTTTTTGTTCTTGCCTTTAAAAATCGAAAACCCAAAATATTTGTTTTTCTTCTCTGGTTTTGAAAAGGTCGTTGCAGAGTTCAGCGGTCATCAGTGACTCCTTGGAGATTGGATTTATCTTATTATTCAAGTCACACAAGTGAAGGGCAATAACTAAGATTAATGACAACTTGACGTGTGGTAAGAGGCTAGTAATGAGCTCTATTTGTTTTCATTTTTGTACATATACTCATCATTGTGGGCATGCTTAGTCTGTTCATGTAAGGTGTATGTTCTTTATGGATGCTTAGTAGTTCTTGCTTTCTTATGATTAGCTCCAGCTTGCTAATGGTTTGTAGCATGTCATATGAATGTTTGCTTGCATTGTTCTATTCATAACTTGGTATGACATTGTGGTATCCTCCTCTGAATGTTTCATTTGAATCGACTTGGCACATGCTCACGCATGCATATGACTGAAACAATAATCAGTTAAGCCTCGATGAATTATTTTGCCTCAGGGATCTTGAATCACTTTCATGCCATAATTAGTCCTATTTTGTTGCAAGCATGATTATGATAGTTATTTCTCTCTCGTTTGTCGCTCCCTTTCTATTGTTGGCCTTCACTTGCACTGAGTCTGAGCTCTACTCGTGTTTCCAACTCCCCAAAACAAATATTGCCAAAAGTGTCCACCATACCTACCTATTAGCATCATTTGCTATTCCGTGCATATTCAGTATCCCTTGTTTTCTTCCAAATAAAATGTTTGCTTGTTATGAGAAAGTTAGTTAGTAAAGCTCTCACGAACTTGATGGCACACTTTATTTCTTGCAGTTAATAAAGCTGAACTATTGTGACTGTCCATGAAAGTTATATGCTTGCAAATTATAGGCTAGGAGTTAGCAGAACCGTGTTGTCACGGGGAACGCTTTCAACACCTGTAAATATATACCTAGTTGATATCATGCTCTTTTGTTTACGGATGTCGTCGGTGTGAAATAAAAGGGGAGCTTGTAACTCCATGGAGTTATGTATATGTGTTAGAGAGAGGCCTAGGCCGCTAGCCTAAGCCATGCCTAATCATGGTGGAAACTTGCAGCATAACCATAGTGAGCAATCTATGAAGCTTTCTTCTTATAAAAAAGAGACATATTGAAAAGAGGAAAGAGAGAAAAAAGCACCATTTTCCCATGGTAAATAAGAAGACTGCTGAGATGCCCATTGTCTGCTTGCTTTGTAACTTTCATATGGGATAACTCATGTATCATGTGCAAGGGGTACCCCGTTGGCGGTTCTCTATGATACGCATGTATTTACTATGACAAGAACTTACCGGTAACTAAAGTTGAGTAGCATGAGGAGCATCCCTCATACTCAAGGGACATGAGATTTCCAGTTTATGGTCTGTCAAGCATATAATTCATATTGGACCTCACTTTCACCATAACCATTTAAAGATGCTTATGATAGGGGCAATGAGAGCTCAATGCTAATGATTACCATACTTTCAGCATTTGGAAGCCTTTCAAACTTTTCAAAACCTTTTCACTTCCTTGTTGAGTCACCACTTATTCTATGAGCACTTTCTTGAGAGCATAGTTGTCATTCATAGTGTAATGTGCTTATCTCAAAACTTGGTTAATTGTGTCGTGACTTTGTTTCTTGTATCTTTGATATCTTTACTTCTAGTCTTCACTTGAACTTCAGAGGTGCCTCGGCATTTATGTTTGTTCTACAATCAAAGGTAAGCGAGATATCACTCTATACCTTTTTATGAGCATTGCAACGTTGCTTATCTTTATGTTTCATGCTACTTATTATTTTTGAGTTGGAATCTCTTTATAGCTTGCAATGACTATTAAGTAAACTTATTTGCATACTCTTTATTACGAATTACCTAAGTATTTGATCATATGATGAGAATATATACATCTTATGAAGCAAATGTGTTCGTGAAAGCTCTTTTATCGCACTCAGTTTTCAACTGAATTGCTTGAAGGTAAGAAATAATCTGAGCTTGGGGGTAGTTGATATGTCCAAAACGTATCTACTTTCCCGAACACTTTTGCTATTGTTTCTCCTCTAAACTTGTGTGATTTGGATACAACTAACACGGACTGACGCTATTTTCAGCAGAATTACCTTGGTGTCTAGTTTTTGGGCAGAAAATCAACTATCAGGAAAAATCCCGGAAAATATGCCAAAATCCTATTTCACCAGAAGGCTCACGGAGCCAGAAGACGAGACAGAGGAGGGTGTAGCATCCCAATTGTCTAACAATTGTAATGATACTTGGTCTAGTAATATAATGGCTACTTCAGATATATAATTGTTGCATCATAATTATATCATGCTCATGTCATCATGCCTCCTTGCATTTGAGCATCATATAAAACCCTTTTTGATTTGGTTCTTATCTCATATGCATTATTAATTGTATTTGCCTCTGGATATTGTATTTGGTTCTTGATATATTGTTTAATGCCCAAGTTGAGTTGGGGGCATATCTTTTATTAACTCCACCACCTTTTCTTTCACCACCTTATAATTCCACCATCCAACTAAATATGAGCTTGGCACTTATTGGTTTTACCTCTAGCTCATGTGGGTTGGGATGGATCCAATTCTTTTTCCACAAGCTCTCATCTTAGCATCATGTTGTTTTCACAATATTGAAACATGAGAGCCACATGGCCACCTTTGCATGCCTTGTAAGTGGACCCTTTTTCCTAGCTTCCATATGTGTGATTTGGGGTCATCATCAGGTTGGGATATTTTTGTGGGCTCATTAAACACCTAGTGGCATATACACACTAGCAAGTCCCAAATATAGCCCAATGTGATCATCTCCCTATAATCCACTTGGAATTCTTTCTAAATACTTTTGCTTGAGCCTTACTCCACACTTTGGAGTGCATAAGAAAATGCCATGCAAATAATCTTGTTTCACGAAGATAAACATGGTATTAATTAATTATGCATGGCCCATGCAAGTATCCCTTTTGCTAGACATTTGTTTTTATTTTGATTTTAAAATGGATCATCTCTCTCTACCCCTTAGGCTTGGTCTTGTGTGATCATGCCTAAACCTCATCACCATGCCCATCCTTACCATCATCACCTTTTCCTCTCTTTTCTAGTCTTGATCTTGTTGGGGTTTGGTTTGTGCTTGGCTTGATCTTGGCAAAAGAACACCGTAGCATCTAACCTTCCCCCCCTCTCTAAACCTAAACCCTAAGCCACCCCCTCTCTCCTTTAATCCCACCATGACCAAACCCTAGCTAACATTCCCCCTCTCTCTCGGCCTTACCTCCCTCTCTCACCTAGCTGGCCCCACCGGCCACCCTCTCTCCCTGGCCCCACCTAGCTGCCACCCTAACCAAACCCTAGCTACACCCGAGCCACACCCCTCTCTAACCGAGCCTAGCTCCAAACCCTAACCCAACCCGAGCCTCACCTCTCTCTCCCTAGCTCTCTCTCTCTGCCCTAGGGGCCCCACACCGAACCACCCTGCCCTTGGCTCGCCCTACCCCACCTGGAAGCTACCCCCCTGCCCTGGCCCTGCCGAACCGAGCACGTGAAGGAGAGGGAGGATAAAGGTGGCCGAGCCACCTTTATCGTCTACCTGCTCCCCACGGCGTCAGCCGCCCTCCCTCTGCTTTACCACCACCCCACAGAACCCCTCTGCCTCTCCAGATCTGGCCGAGGAGCCCTGCTTCCTCCCCCTCTCTTCTCCACCATCGCCGCCTACACCATCACCGGCACCATCGGCCTCCACCGCGCCCCGCCGTTCCAGACGACAAGCACGTCGGGGAGGTGATCGAGGAGACCAAGGCGAGCCCCTACACCACGCCTGTACACGCCGTCGAGGAGGAGACGGACCGGAGCCACCAGAACCTGCCGCGCCCGAGCCGAAACCCTAGCCGGCCGTCCGCCTACTTCACCGACGACCTACCGCCCCTCTGCTCGATCCGACCACGCCAACGCCACCTCGGTGAGCTCCCTAACCCCCTGGACATGGTCGCCTGCTCGCTTCCGCGCTAGGTCCGCCGGACGATTCGTCGTGCACCCTCGGTGCACCGACGAGCGCGCGCGCCTGCTCGCTTCCGCGCCGCGCAAACCCTACCTAGGCCCCGTCCACCCTCCTAGCAGCAACCCCGCCCTAGCGCAGTGGCTCCGCCCTCTGACTGCGCGTCCAGATCGCGTGTTCGATTCCCCGCGCCGCGCGCTCGGTCGCGAGCACCGATCTGTCCGCGAGGAAGAAGCACAGTGCGGGCGGTAGTTTTGCCGATACCCCCCTGTTTTCTTTTTGGCGTAACCCGCAGTCCGCGTAGCCCCACCGTCAGCCTCTCTGGACTTTTTGCAGAGCAGCCCCCAGCCTTTCTAGATCTCAACCCGCGCTCCAACCGCGGCCCCACCTGTCGGCCCCTGCGCGCTCGCTCGCTGGCACGTGGGCCTGCGAGGCCGTTGGCCCACCTGTCTGCCTCCTGGGCTAGCTCTCTGCGCGGTGGGAAACGTCTGCGCTGCACGCTGTGATGCTGAGTCAGCTTGGCCCCACCCGTCAGCTATAGTGGCTAGGACTGCCTGGGTATAAAAAGTAATTCTGCAAATCTGTTTTAAATTCAAATCTTTTTCTAATTATTTCAAATTCAAATATATTTCTGTTTTTAATTATCTTTTCAAATATTAATCCAAATAATACAAATAATATATGTTTTCAAATCAGAAAAATGTGAGGATTTCAAATATGCAATCCAAAATATATTTTGAACACTTAAATTTTCAAGTTTATTTAAATTACAATAATTGCCCCTTTTTCTTAAATAATTAATAACTTTTGATTTATAAGTCCAAATTCAATAAATGATATGTCTAAAATGATTAGCTCGACGAGACCTTTCTGTTTATGCATTCTATGGGTTGATTTGAAGCATGCATCATATAAATCTAAAGTATACAGCAACTAATATGAGATTAAAATGGGGCTAAAACTCAATAAAATGATTTATTCTTGTATTCCACACCTCACCCATGCCATGCTACTTTATTGCCATGCAAATTGTGCATCATTCATCATGGCATGATTGTTTGCTTGTCGCATTTATTCATATGCTTGTGCACTTTATTTATGTTGGCCCTTGTTTGTTTGGTTCTTCTTTGAATAGACGCTGAGCAGGGGATATATCAAGAGAACCAGGAGCACTACCCAGATCCATCACTTGCTTCAACTGAGCTGCCAGGCAAGCACTACCACATGCTTGCATACATATAGTACCTATTGCCTCTTTCTTATTCTTGCATCATTGAGTCGCGATTGCATTAAATTGAATCCCAAGTATTGCATAGCCTTTACTTTTAAACCCCACCGAAGCTTGTTCCTCCATCCCATGAGCCATTACTACAGGAGTTGTTTGAGCCATGCGAGTCGTAGAACAGCATGTGTAGGGTATGTGAGTATCTGATGGATAACGAGGTACCTAAACAACTTAACCGGAGTAGTAATGGGATAACTAATGAAAGTGGCATCGGTGAGCCATATTCGCTATTTGGTTTTTCAGGCTCACTTGTGTCCCGTAAGACCCCGAGTACTTGAATCATGTTCCAAGACTATTCGCGCTATCCACATCCGGGAGGCCTTATGGACCCCCCT
Source organism: Avena sativa (assembly GCA_916181665.1). NCBI lineage: Eukaryota > Viridiplantae > Streptophyta > Magnoliopsida > Poales > Poaceae > Avena > Avena sativa. Next base: position 417,669,724 of record OV702289.1, on the reverse strand, counting down.
GAGCCAGAGATTGATTCATTCCTATTTCTTGGGGCCACAAACTAGTTTGAGGTTTTGTTACTATCCTGTACGCATGCCATGCTTTACTGCTTTATTTAAATTGTGCGAGGAGCACACTGTACTGTTTAGGATCGTGGCCCGATTTCGCTGTATCGACAAGCCCAGCCACACTTTCGGGTTCCCAGTCGTTTACAGCCGCCTCCACAACCTTAAGCCCGTTTCGGAGCCGGCCGGCTTCGATGCGGGATCAAATTAAAGGGGTGGCCCCCTGAAATATTTCTGAATCCTGTACTCGCTTTGTCGTGACTGTCTCGTTGGGTTTTGATTTGGTTTTTCCGAGGCATATCGAGTGTGTGTTGCTATTTGTGCACCCCTGCAGGGTAAAACTTTCTGAAAGCCGTGTCCGCGGTTATGGACGACTTGGAGCACAGTTTCTCGATCATAGACAAGCATAACTAAAGTACCGCTTTTAAATTGACCAGACTAGGTACCTGACTAGTAAATAGTGCAACACTCATGGAATGGATAATAAAACTGCCAACGGATGGGGGGGTTGTTCGTCCGCTTCCTCGTTGGTAAGCGAGGAGGAGGATGGATCTGTTAAGATTACTGTTATAACTGTTGTTATTAATTCACGGACATCCGTCTATCTCTGGTTAGGCGGATGGTTGGCGAGTATCTATAGAATTGCTAGGGTTATCTTTTGCTGCAATTGCGTCACCCCAGGTTGTGTCCCCTTTAGAGGCATAAAGACTTGCTGAGTACCCCTAGGGTCTCACACGATAAATTATTGGCTCAGATGAACAGGTACCCTCGCAAGATGGATACTGGGTGGAAGAGACGGACGATGTGAGCAACGATCATTCAGTGTAGAGATTCCGGGAACGGGGATCCGTGAGATCTGTGGCCGGGATGTGCTTATTTATGGGGCATCTTATGCCGATTTGCTTCTTATCCGTACTCGGATTTTGCCTTCCGCTTCCGCTTGATACTCTGTTGATTGATGTATGAGGAGATATCCTAAACTATTATATCTATCTAGGATATTTGGATCTTGCCGTATGGCGTTGCTATATTTCCTTTCTTTTTAGATGGAATGGCTCTGATGTACTATTGTATGGTGGCTTGCATACATACTCATTTGTGTATGTAGTTGATCCCTTCGCCTGCCGATTACGCCGCCCGTTCTTGTCCCGATGTTTGGAAATGGTTGGGACGGCCGAAAGGTCTACCTGTGAGTGGCATTTGGGCCCCACCGTACTATTTCAACCATTTCTGATCATCCAGGCTTGTACTAGGAGCGTAATTCACCGAGGTAGTTACAATTGGTATCAGAGCCATCCCGACCTTCAGGGTCTCAGCCAAATGGTCGTTGTCTGTCTAGCAAATATTTTTGGTAGTTATGTATACTAGGGAAAAACAAAACGCGAGAGTAGGACTGCTTCCATTTTTCTTCTTACCCACCCACCACCCTTTTTCTGGTAAGGAAGTGTAACGTTTGCAATCCTCTTCTTGAAATTCAAACTAGGATTCACGTGTTCTGGGTTTCCGTAGTACCATAGGTTGTGTATCTGTGTGTGTGTGTAATCCTTTGTCTATCTGTTGCATCCAAGTTGTTATCTTATCGGCCTTTTGGTTATCAACTGTTGGTACATTCCATACCGACAGGCTTTTGTATACCGACGCGATCTATCTGATTCGTTGTATACCGACGCGATCTGTCTTACTCTTTGTTATCCGACGTTATCTTGTTTATGGTGTTCGTTTCCGTAGCTACCAATCTTTAGGTTATCGTGAGAAGAAGGTGTTGAGATATGTGTTTTACTTATTCATGTGCGGAGTAATGATTTGAGTGCGGGATGGAGTCGCGACCATACCACTACTTTTATTATTGCTCTTGTATATTGAGTTGGTAGAGTCACTAATCTTGATTCGTTAAGTGATTTTGCGCATCTATTGGTATTTTAATGCCGAAATTTGTGGAAAAATTTTCTTTGATATATTTGTGTACCACACTCCTTTTCAGTCGTGTGCGATATGCTTATTATCTTCTAGGTGCTTTGAACTTCGTTGATATTTTAATATCATCTTAGTAAATTGTATCCTTTAATCTTGATTAATTCCATTTTGGTACTATTTTGGATTATCATTATTCTCCATCATAGTACTGACTTGTGTTTTATATCAATCACAGGATGGCACCACCACGCCATTCTGAGGAGGACATACAACCTGAACTGGGGGCAGCGTTGTCAAGCATCGCCAATGCCTTGGCAGCAATGCAGCAGAACCAGCAACGGTTTGAGGAAAGTGTCAGGAGGGATGAGTTTGTTCCGCTACCTCCACCTCCCAAGCGAGGAGACATCAAGAGCTTCCTGAAGTTCAACCCTCGTCAGTTTGATGTTTCTGATCAACCACTTGATGCTGATGATTGGTTGCGTGAGATGTCAAGGTTACTGGCAACTGCTGATGTTCCCGAGCAAGAATGGGTAAAGTGTGCTACTCACCTTCTGAAGGGAGATGCAGCTCTCTGGTGGGAGAATTACCTGAAGGAAAACTGCACTGGTTTTCAGCCTACTTGGGGACAGTTCACTGGAGCTTTCAAAGAGCAGTATCTGTCAGAAATTGTCATGGAGAGGATGAAGGAAGTGTTTCTCAACCTCAAGCAGGGCAATGATAATGTCAACACCTACATCAGGAACTTCATGAACCTGTCTCGTTATGGTGGCGATGAGATCTCTGATGACAAGAAGAAGCAAAAGAGGTTGAGGCAAGGGCTCAATGCATCGATTAAGTATGCAATCACACATGCAAGGCCGGCGTCTTTTCTGGAACTTCAGCATACAGCTCTGCAGGAAGAGGCAAGTAGGCAAGTGTTTGAGGAGTCAAAGAAACACAGCCGTGATGCAGCAAGCTCTTCAGCTATGTCAGCTCCTTCTAAGCGTCGTGTCTGGGTTCCTAACACCCCACCGTCGCTCCCAGCTCCACCAAGACCTTCAAGCTACGCGGCAAGGCCACCAAACTTCCTCACTGCTGCTCCCGGGGGCTACCACAACCACTACCCCGGAGCGCCTGGCGGAGTCCCTGGCTACGTTGCTCCACGTCCACGGGGTGCTTGTTACACTTGTGGAGAGACTGGGCATCCAAGCTGGAACTGTCCAATGAAGAACAAAGCTCTCCCTCCACCACCGCCAAGATCTGCGGCAAGCTCTCCTATGGTTCGTGCACCACCACCTCGGGCTCTCAACATCAACACCAAGCCCGGGTCTACTGTTGCTCGTGCCAACTGCATCAACGCCGCTCAAGCTGAGCATGCACCTGGAGTTGTGATGGGTATGCTTCCCGTTAACTCAGTTACTGCAAGAGTTTTGTTTGATTCTGGTGCATCGCATTCTTTTGTGTCAACCAAGTTTGCAGATGAGAATGTGTTAGCTATGGAACCTCTCCTTAAGCAATTAAGGGTCCTATCTCCTGGTTCAAACATGAGGCCTGCTTATATCAGCCATGGAAATCAAATTGGGATTGGTGGCTCTTCGTTCTCGGCGTCCTTAATTGTTCTGGGCAATTCTGACATTGATGTCATCTTGGGCATGGATTGGTTAACAGCAAATGCGGCTGTGATTGATTGTGCTGAACGCTCGGTTTCTCTGAAGATTCCTGAAGGCCATATAGTCTATTCTCCAAGTCTGACTCCTGCTATCCAGCTTTTCTCTTTGGCGGCTCTGAATGTTGATGCTATGGAAGCTATTCAGAGTGTTCCGGTGGTCTGTGAGTTCCCAGATGTTTTTCCTGAAGAGTTGCCAGGTATGCCTCCGGATCGTGAGGTTGAGTTTGTAATTGAGCTTGAACCTGGTACCGCTCCTATCTCCAAGCGGCCTTATAAGATGGGTCCTGCTGAGTTGGCTGAACTCAAACGTCAGCTTGATGAACAAGAGAAGTTGGGTTTCATTCAGCATAGTACTTCTTCTTGGGGTAGCCCAACTCTCTTTGTGAAGAAGCGAGACCAGACTGATAGACTTTGTGTTGACTATCGGGCTCTCAATGCTAAAACCATCAAGAATAAATATCCCCTTCCGCGGATTAATGATCTATTCGATCAGCTAGCTGGAGCTGTGGTATTCTCTAAGCTTGACTTGAGGAGTGGTTATCACCAAATCAAGATTCGCAAGGAAGATGTTCCGAAGACAGCTTTCACCACCCGCTATGGCGTGTATGAGTACACGGTCATGTCTTTCGGTCTCACCAACGCACCTGCCACCTTCTCGAGGCTCATGAACTCGGTTTTCATGGAGTATCTCAACAAGTTCGTTGTGGTCTACCTGGATGACATCCTAGTCTATTCTAAGTCACAAGAAGAGCATGAAGAACACCTTCGGTGTGTCCTAAGCAAGCTTCGTGAGAACCGCTTGTATGCAAAGTTCTCCAAGTGTGAGTTCTGGCTGCCTCAAGTAACCTATCTTGGTCATGTTATCTCTGCCAAGGGCATTGCAGTCAACCCGGAAACTGTGAAGACAATTGTTGAATGGCTTCCCCCTGCCAATGTCAAAGAAGTGCGGAGTTTCCTTGGTTTGGCTAGTTATTGCCGTCGCTTCGTTCAGAACTTCTCGAAGATAGCGAAGCCTCTTACCGATCTCCTCAAGAAAGGCAAGAAATACCTTTGGACTCCTGCATGTCAAACAAGCTTTGATATACTCAAAGAAAAGCTCACTTCCACACCAGTCTTGGTTCCTCCGGATACATCCAAGCCGTTCCAGATCTTCTGTGACGCCTCTTTGCATGGATTGGGTACGGTCCTCATGCAAGAAAAACAAGTTGTTGCTTATGCCTCTCGACAGTTGAAGACGCATGAGATCAACTATCCTACACATGACCTCGAGCTCGCAGCAGTTGTCTTTGCTTTGAAAGTATGGAGGCACTACCTGCTTGGCAACCGTTGTGAGATCTTTTCTGATCACAAGAGTCTGAAGTATATCTTTACTCAGCCTGATCTCAACCTTCGGCAAAGGAGATGGATTGAAGCAATCAATGACTTCGATTTGACCATCAACTACACTCCGGGCAAAGCTAATGTCATGGCATATGCTCTCAGCCGCAAAGCTTATGTCAACAACCTCATGATGGAAGAACAACAGCCTCTCTTGTGCGAGGAATTCCGTCAGCTCAACCTGGAAATTGTGGAACAAGGGTATCTCCTGAACCTTCTAGCAACACCTCTCTTGGAAGAAAGGGTTCGCTCTTCTCAGCTTGGTGATCTGCACACAAGAAAGATCATCTCTAGGCTTCAGCTTCCGAAGTATGAGTCCTTCCACGTCGATGATCAAGGCACGCTTTTCTTTGAACACCGGATGTTTGTTCCGAACTACCCGGGTTTGAGAGAGCAAGTTCTCAAGGAGGCGCACAATTCTGTTCTTTCTATCCACCCTGGCAGCACAAAGATGTACATGGACTTGAAAACACAATATTGGTGGCCTGGATTGAAAAGGTATTGTGCCAAGTATGTCTCGGAGTGTGATGTCTGCCGCAGAGTGAAAGCTGTCCATCAGAAACCTTCCGGTCTTCTACAGCCATTGAAACCCCCGGAATGGAAATGGGAGAAAGTAGAGATGGACTTCATCACTGGTTTTCCGAGGTCGCAGAAGGGCAACAATGCAATCTTTGTTGTCATTGACAGGCTTTCTAAAGTGGCTCACTTCTTCCCCGTCAAGGAAACCATTTCTGCAATTCAGTTGGCGGAGCTCTATATCAACAGAATTGTCTCTCTGTATGGGGTTCCGCTTGAGATCAGTTCAGACCGTGGAAGCATCTTCACTTCCAAGTTCTGGGAGAGTTTCCAAAATGCTTTGGGAACAAAGTTGAACTTCAGCACAGCTTACCACCCTCAGTCGCAAGGACAAGTTGAAAGGATCAATCAGATTCTAGAGGATATGCTTCGTGCTTGTGTCATCTCTTTTGGCATGAAGTGGGAAGAATGTCTTCCTTATGCTGAGTTCTCTTACAACAACAGCTTCCAGAAAAGTCTAAAGATGGCACCATTTGAGGCTCTCTATGGTCGCAAATGCAGAACTCCGATTGGTTGGTCGGGTGTAGGTGAAAGGATCTTGTTTGGCCCTGACATTGTGACTCAAGCGGAGGAGAAGGTTCACATCATTCTTGAAAATCTGAGGATTGCTCAAAGTCGCCAGAAGAGCAATTACGACAGGAAGCACACGGACATGGAGTATGTCCCGGGTGATCTCGTTTACCTTCGTGTCACTCCCATGAGAGGCACGCACCGCTTTGGTATCAAAGGGAAGCTGGCTCCTAGATACATCGGTCCCTTCAAAGTTCGTGGAAGAAGAGGAGAAGTTGCTTATGCTATTGAGCTCCTGGAAAAAACTCAAAGTCCATGATGTTTTCCACATCTCTCAGCTCAAGAAGTGCTTCAAGGATCCCGGCAGGACCGTGGACCATGAGCTTATCAATCTCCAAGAAGACTTGTCTTATCAAGAACACCCCACAAAAATCCTTGAGACCGCAGAAAGAAGGACTCGCAACAAGTCCATCAAGTTCTGCAAGGTGCAGTGGTCGCACCATTCTGTTGATGAAGCCACTTGGGAACGTGAAGATGATCTCCGTGCCAAGTATCCTACCCTCTTTGTGTCTTCTTCTTCCTAGAATCTCGGAGCGAGATTCCTGTTTAGTGGGGGAGAGTTGTAGCATCCCAATTGTCTAACAATTGTAATGCTACTTGGTCTAGTAATATAATGGCTACTTCAGATATATAATTGTTGCATCATAATTATATCATGCTCATGTCATCATGCATCCTTGCATTTGAGCATCATATAAAACCCTTTTTGATTTGGTTCTTATCTCATATGCATTATTAATTGTATTTGCCTCTGGATATTGTATTTGGTTCTTGATATATTGTTTAATGCCCAAGTTGAGTTGGGGGCATATCTTTTATTAACTCCACCACCTTTTCTTTCACCACCTTATAATTCCACCATCCAACTAAATATGAGCTTGGCACTTATTGGTTTTACCTCTAGCTCATGTGGGTTGGGATGGATCCAATTCTTTTTCCACAAGCTCTCATCTTAGCATCATGTTGTTTTCACAATATTGAAACATGAGAGCCACATGGCCACCTTTGCATGCCTTGTAAGTGGACCCTTTTTCCTAGCTTCCATATGTGTGATTTGGGGTCATCATCAGGTTGGGATATTTTTGTGGGCTCATTAAACACCTAGTGGCATATACACACTAGCAAGTCCCAAATATAGCCCAATGTGATCATCTCCCTATACTCCACTTGGAATTCTTTCTAAATCCTTTTGCTTGAGCCTTACTCCACACTTTGGAGTGCATAAGAAAATGCCATGCAAATAATCTTGTTTCACGAAGATAAACATGGTATTAATTAATTATGCATGGCCCATGCAAGTATCCCTTTTGCTTGACATTTGTTTTTATTTTGATTTTAAAATGGATCATCTCTCTCTACCCCTTAGGCTTGGTCTTGTGTGATCATGCCTAAACCTCATCACCATGCCCATCCTTACCATCATCACCTTTTCCTCTCTTTTCTAGTCTTGATCTTGTTGGGGTTTGGTTTGTGCTTGGCTTGATCTTGGCAAAAGAACACCCTAGCATCTAACCTTCCCCCCCTCTCTAAACCTAAACCCTAAGCCACCCCCTCTCTCCTTTAATCCCACCATGACCAAACCCTAGCTAACATGTCCCCCTCTCTATCGGCCTTACCTCCCTCTCTCACCTAGCTGGCCCCACCGGCCACCCTCTCTCCCTGGCCCCACCTAGCTGCCACCCTAACCAAACCCTAGCTACACCCGAGCCACACCCCTCTCTAACCGAGCCTAGCTCCAAACCCTAACCCAACCCGAGCCTCACCTCTCTCTCCCTAGCTCTCTCTCTGCCCTAGGGGCCCCACACCGAACCACCCTGCCCTTGGCTCGCCCTACCCCACCTGGAAGCTACCCCCCTGCCCTGGCCCTGCCGAACCGAGCACGTGAAGGAGAGGGAGGATAAAGGTGGCCGAGCCACCTTTATCGTCTACCTGCTCCCCATGGCGTCAGCCGCCCTCCCTCTGCTTTACCACCACCCCACAGAACCCCTCTGCCTCTCCAGATCTGGCCGAGGAGCCCTGCTTCCTCCCCCTCTCTTCTCCACCATCGCCGCCTACACCATCGCCGGCACCCTCGGCCTCCACCGCGCCCCGCCGTTCCAGATGACAAGCACGTCGGGGAGGTGATCGAGGAGACCAAGGAGAGCCCCTACACCACGCCTGTACACGCCGTCGAGGAGGAGACGGACCGGAGCCACCAGAACCTGCCGCGCCCGAGCCGAAACCCTAGCCGGCCGTTCGCCTGCTTCACCGACGACCGACGCCACCTCGGTGAGCTCCCTAACCCCCTGGACATGGTCGCCTGCTCGCTTCCGTGCTAGGTCCGCCGGACGATTCGTCGTGCACCCTCGGTGCACCGACGAGCGCGCGCGCCTGCTCGCTTCCACGCCGCGCAAACCCTACCTAGGCCCCGTCCACCCTCCTAGCAGCAACCCCGCCCTAGCGCAGTGGCTCCGCCCTCTGACTGCGCGTCCAGATCGCGTGTTCGATTCCCCGCGCCGCGCGCTCGGTCGCGAGCACCGATCTGTCCGCGAGGAAGAAGCACAGTGCTGGCGGTAGTTTTGCCGATACCCCCCTGTTTTCTTTTCGGCGTAACCCGCAGTCCGCGTAGCCCCACCGTCAGCCTCTCTGGACTTTTTGCAGAGCAGCCCCCAGCCTTTCTAGATCTCAACCCGCGCTCCAACCGCGGCCCCACCTGTCGGCCCCTGCGCGCTCGCTCGCTGGCACGTGGGCCTGCGAGGCCGTTGGCCCACCTGTCTGCCTCCTAGGCTAGCTCTCTGCGCGGTGGGAAACGTCTGCGCTGCACGCTGTGATGCTGAGTCCGCTTGGCCCCACCCGTCAGCTATAGTGGCTAGGACTGCCTGGGTATAAAAAGTAATTCTGTAAATCTGTTTTAAATTCAAATCTTTTTCTAATTATTTCAAATTCAAATATATTTCTGTTTTTAATTATCTTTTCAAATATTAATCCAAATAATACAAATAATATATGTTTTCAAATCAGAAAAATATGAGGATTTCAAATATGCAATCCAAAATATATTTTGAACACTTAAATTTTCAAGTTTATTTAAATTACAATAATTGCCCCTTTTTCATAAATAATTAATAACTTTTGATTTATAAGTCCAAATTCAATAAATGATATATCTAAAATGATTAGCTCGACGAGACCTTTCTGTTTATGCATTCTATGGGTTGATTTGAAGCATGCATCATATAAATCTAAAGTATACAGCAACTAATATGAGATTAAGATGGGGCTAAAACTCAATAAAATGATTTATTCTTGTATTCCACACCTCACCCATGCCATGCTACTTTATTGCCATGCAAATTGTGCATCATTCATCATGGAATGATTGTTTGCTTGTCGCATTTATTCATATGCTTGTGCACTTTATTTATGTTGGCCCTTGTTTGTTTGGTTCTTCTTTGAATAGACGCTGAGCAGGGAATATATCAAGAGAACCAGGAGCACTACCCAGATCCATCACTTGCTTCAACTGAGCTGCCAGGCAAGCACTACCACATGCTTGCATACATATAGTACCTATTGCCTCTTTCTTATTCTTGCATCATTGAGTCGCGATTGCATTAAATTGAATCCCAAGTATTGCATAGCCTTTACTTTTAAACCCCACCGAAGCTTGTTCCTCCATCCCATGAGCCATTACTACAGGAGTTGTTTGAGCCATGCGAGTCGTAGAACAGCATGTGTAGGGTATGTGAGTGTCTGATGGATAACGAGGTACCTAAACAACTTAACCGGAGTAGTAATGGGATAACTAATGAAAGTGGCATCGGTGAGCCATATTCGCTATTTGGTTTTTCAGGCTCACTTGTGTCCCGTAAGACCCCGAGTACTTGAATCATGTTCCAAGACTATTCGCGCTATCCACATCCGGGAGGCCTTATGGACCCCCCTGAGCCAGAGATTGATTCATTCCTATTTCTTGGGGCCACAAACTAGTTTGAGGTTTTGTTACTATCCTGTACGCATGCCATGCTTTACTGCTTTATTTAAATTGTGCGAGGAGCACACTGTACTGTTTAGGATCGTGGCCCGATTTCGCTGTATCGACAAGCCCAGCCACACTTTCGGGTTCCCAGTCGTTTACAGCCGCCTCCACAACCTTAAGCCCGTTTCGGAGCCGGCCGGCTTCGATGCGGGATCAAATTAAAGGGGTGGCCCCCTGAAATATTTCTGAATCCTGTACTCGCTTTGTCGTGACTGTCTCGTTGGGTTTTGATTTGGTTTTTCCGAGGACTATCGAGTGTGTGTTGCTATTTGTGCACCCCTGCAGGGTAAAACTTTCTGAAAGCCGTGTCCGCGGTTATGGACGACTTGGAGCACAGTTTCTCGATCATAGACAAGCATAACTAAAGTACCGCTTTTAAATTGACCAGACTAGGTACCTGACTAGTAAATAGTGCAACACTCATGGAATGGATAATAAAACTGCCAACGGATGGGGGGGGGTTGTTCGTCCGCTTCCTCGTTGGTAAGCGAGGAGGAGGATGGATCTGTTAAGATTACCGTTATAACTGTTGTTATTAATTCACGGACATCCGTCTATCTCTGGTTAGGCGGATGGTTGGCGAGTATCTATAGAATTGCTAGGGTTATCTTTTGCTGCAATTGCGTCACCCCAGGTTGTGTCCCCTTTAGAGGCATAAAGACTTGCTGAGTACCCCTAGGGTCTCACACGATAAATTATTGGCTCAGATGAACAGGTACCCTCGCAAGATGGATACTGGGTGGAAGAGACGGACGATGTGAGCAACGATCATTCGGTGTAGAGATTCCGGGAACGGGGATCCGTGAGATCTATGGCCGGGATGTGCTTATTTATGGGGCATCTTATGCCGATTTGCTTCTTATCCGTACTCGGATTTTGCCTTCCGCTTCCGCTTGATACTCTGTTGATTGATGTATGAGGAGATATCCTAAACTATTATATCTATCTAGGATATTTGGATCTTGCCGTATGGCGTTGCTATATTTCCTTTCTTTTTAGATGGAATGGCTCTGATGTACTATTGTATGGTGGCTTGCATACATACTCATTTGTGTATGTAGTTGATCCCTTCGCCTGCCGATTACGCCGCCCGTTCTTGTCCCGATGTTTGGAAATGGTTGGGACGGCCGAAAGGTCTACCTGTGAGTGGCATTTGGGCCCCACCGTACTATTTCAACCATTTCTGATCATCCAGGCTTGTACTAGGAGCGTAATTCACCGAGGTAGTTACAGAGGGCCACGAGGGGCCCACACCCCCTGGCCGCGAGGGTTAGCGCAGGCCGCGCCTGGGAGGGGTATGGCCGCCTCGGGCACCCCTCGGACTCCCTCTTCTCCTATAAGATGCCCCTTGACCTAAAAACTCAAGGGTGTTCGATGTTTTCCAGATAGAGTTCTGCTGCGCCGCCACCACCAGATACCGCGATTCGGAAGCAGAAACTCCGTTCTGGCACCCTGCCGGGACGGGGAATTGGAGGAGATCATCGCCATCATCATCACCATCGCTTCTCCATCAACAATCCATGATTCCCCCATCCATGAGTGAGTAAACCCCCGTTGTAGGCTATGGGGATGGTAGGGATTGGATGAGATCATTCATGTAATTGCATCAGATTGTTAGGGCATGGTGCCTAGTATCTACTATTAGTGATTTTTGACTTTGTTGCAACTGGTTATGCTTAATGCTTGTCACTAGGGACCGAGTGCTATGATTTCAGATCCGAACATGTTATTGATTCATGAGGATATTATTGTTTATGATCTTACCTGCAAGTTGTATACACATATTATTGTCTGGGACCAAAGGCCCCGAAGTGACAATAATCGGGATAACCGAAGGGGATGGCTATGATAAGAGTATTATGTGTTCTCATGTAGTGTTAGTCCTTTGCTCCGGTGCTTTATTAAAAGGAGCATCTTAATTGCTAGTAGTTCCCTTGAGGCCCCGCTGCAAACGGGCTGGCGGGACAAAAGATGTTGTGCAAGTTCTCATTGCGAGCACGTATGACTATATGGAACACATGCCTATGATTATTTAGTACTTGGATGCTTTACCTTATTTATCTGCAAACACCCTATATCTTGATTTCTATATGAATTGTTTTGTCCATGCAACGCCCGTCCATCCATCCCTATGCCTACCGCGCTTCAATCCTACTGTTTACTACAATTTTTATTACTGTCTTTACTTTTACTACTGCTTTTACTTTGCTATTGCTACTATAAAATTGTTGCTACTGATAAACTACTGTGAGCAAGATTGTTTCTAGGTGCAGCTAAATTGACAACTCAGTTTTTAAGGCTTATAAATATTCTTTGGCTCCCTTGTGTCGAATCAATAAATTGGGTTTTACTTCCCTCGAAGACTGTTGCGATCCCCTATACTTGTGGGTCATTAAAGTCGAACAACCAAGGTCATGGCCATATCAACATCATACTTTATGCTGATGGCCACATATGAGAGAATTTTTATGGCAACAGATTTGGCCATATTATGAAAACAAGCGAAGAGGAAGTAGTATGAAACGTATGGCGGGATCAGCTACTCTCTCGAGAAGGAGCCGAAACCGACTACTACTCCCTCCGGCCCAAATTAATGGACTTGTATTTATTAGATTCGAATGCATCTAGCACTAGAACATGTTTATATACCTCCGAATCTAGACAAATTTGAGTCATGTAATTTGAGGGAGTATAATAGAGTAGAAATTCAAACTTTCCGAGTTTCGAAATTTTCACTTCCATCACAAACATCGGGGGAAGGATATTCAATAGATCGTCATTCGCAGTACTACTAGTACTACAGGGTACAATGAGTAATAACAACAGAAACTTTTTTTTGACGATAGTACCAAAAGAAAGGACATCCCAAAAGAAACTTCATTCAACCATTTAGGGGTTGTTTGGTTCAGTGGCTATCCAGTGGATAACACGGGATATCCATTTTTTTTTTGGTTATCCAGTGTTTTGTTTAGAGGGTGGAGAGGATATGGATAACCACTTTTGGCTCAAAATGGTGGTTGAGCATATCCCACAAAAAGAGCTGGATGAGCTCAACCATGTTTGGATAGCTCCTCCGAAGCGTTTTCTTGTTCGTTCGCCCTTCCTCTCAGGAGAAAATAACCATCTTTTCATGCCTATGGGGTCGACATGAGGGCGGCCATAGCGTAGGCTGTCGGGCAGAGCGGGTGTTCGAATACGCACGCGGGCGTAGGCTGCCTACCAGAAGGGGCGCAGGCAGGAAGGTTGACACGGGGTAGATAGGGGCAAAAGGGTGGCGAGCTACTGGTGGTCGCGGCCGCTGCTAGGGAAGTGGTGAGGTGGATATAGAAGACAAGGGGAAAGAGGAAAATGAAAAAAATAGTTGGGCAAATACATTTTGACTGGCTATCCCTAACCACTTTTTGTCCCACTTTACCAAACAAAAAAGGCTACCCCTAACCAGCTGGTTGGGGATATCCTCATCCCTAAATAACATCCTCTAAACCAAACAGCCCCTAACATAACAACACGAGTTTACATATAAAGGACTCGCTACTGAACTAGTGCAGGTACAGCGCCTCCTAGCACTAGTCCGTGCCCTAGTTGCAGCTCGTGACATCGGCACTAACGCCAGCTCCAGCAACATAGCCGGCTCCTGACTCATCGATACCTATGGATAACGCGGTGGCACCTCCTGAGCCATCAGCGGCACCTCCGAATAATGCGAAGGCACCTCCAGATAAGGCAGCGGTACCTCCTGAGCCATCAGCTGGACCTCCGGATATGGCGGCGGTACCTCCGGATCCATGGGCAGCTCCGAGAGGACACTGTGGATGAAGATGCCATTGTTGGGGAACCAGTCCTAGTAGTTGGTGAAAATGTTGGCACCGGTGAACACCAACATCTCGCAGCCGCAGTAGAAGGCCTGGCCATAGAGGAGATAGGCATCCCTGAAGTTGACGAACTTAACCTTCAATGTCCCGTCCGGATTGTCGTGTAGGCGATACATATGGTACTTGCGAAGACTGTACCCAACATCGAGGAAGGCGCACGCCAACTGCCACTTTGTTCTCCACGGGGAGAAGGCCCAAATGCACAGGTAATTGTCCTCCTGTGCGGCGATGTCGGGGTCTTTGTGCTCCGGTACAGCGGACGGCAGCCGGAAGGTGGCCATGGATGACAGATGAGGACGGAGATGGTTGCCGAAAGCAGGGGATTAGAGATGGATTGGTGGTGCGGGGAAGGGGAGAGGATAAATAGGAAGGAGATGATCCGATATTGATGTGGAAGATTACGGAAGCTTGGGGACAATCAATGTGGCTGATGAAGCCGATGCGTGTGGCAAATATCAATGACGATGACTAGGGTAAGCAATTGGACGGAATGCTGACTCTGCTTCCCGCACTTGATGGCCCAATCATAATTTTGTGGTGCATCCAAGGCGACCGCGACCTCCCTCATATGTGGGCCCTACGTAGATGATTGAGTTGATGGGTGAAAACAAATTGATAAAATGAGCTCTTTCCTACGCCCTCCGGTCCGAGATTTTCTATATCTATACCACTATATAGTACACCAGTTTTTGAATTTGAATCGACCCACACAACTTCTCGCCAATGCACATTTGGAGCAATCCAAGACGTTGATTTCTCGTTAGAGCTTCTATGTGTCATTCATCAGAACAAAACCCATTTGATCTAACGGCTGACAAAGGTTGGATTCTCCATCCTCTATTCCTGCGCTCGTGGACTCTGGTTGCTAAAATTGCTAGCGGCTTCTGATAAGTCTACTGCTCTAGAAAAAAGCAGAACCTTCTATCATTTGGTAGTCGGTGGTTGACTGCCCCATGTGGCACGTGATTTGTCAACTCAGTCTGGAAGTGAAGTAGTGCCCTTAATTGAATATGAACATTTTACCCAGCCAATAGTTAGCCTAATAAATCGTCCATCCATCTATATGAATTATGCATGTGCTATTTCCTTAGTATAAATACAACTTCTCGGATTTTTATTTTCCGAAATGGGGAATAATCACCATGGCCTCTACATCAACCGTTACACATAGTTTGTCCAGCATAGTCTATAGCATGTAACTAATTTAGATTTCTATTTTTAGTATGTATACTTAAACAATATTAATAAAAAGGTGAAAAAAATAAAAAAATTCTTTCTTTTATATGAAATATTTATTATTATTATTTGTCATGACAACATTTCAATTTTAGAAGGTTAATTTTTATATAGTATTCTAAAATTTTATCACCTAATCCTAAGGCAAGGCTTTAATCATGCAATAATCGGAGACATGGGAGAATAATATATAATCATTTACTTGTGAGAGGAACAATTTTCAACACACAAATGGTCACGAACTATTTCTTTCATGCCCTATCGAAAATGATGGTAGTTTTGGAAGTAGAGAACATAATGGATGAAACTTACACATATTGGCAAACAGAGGTTCAGATTGATGTTCAACAGTTCATAGAGAAGTATATGTGCACATTCTCTGCCCGAAGGACAGCTGTGAATATAGAAAATGCAAAGGTTGATAATCATATGGAATTAGAGTTATCTAGAGTATCGCAACTTCTAAATACTAGAGAAATATTTATTTGTAAATCAACCAAGTGCTATATCTAACTTCTAATTATATGGTGTATTATTATTTTTTAAAAATATCTGTACTGCTAGCAAGGTCCTTCTACCGCAAATATTTAGCCTTGTTTTTTTAAAATGCTCCTCCATCCAAAATTATGTCTCGTCGCTGCCTTTCATTAGAGAAAGGCCTCCTGGATGTAGGAGAATCATCCTCCCTCACTCCTCCTCAATGCGGCATTGGCTGCTAGGTCCACTCTTGCATCTATGCTTGGCACTAGTTCAGGTGGGAAGCATCACAGCAGTCACCTCTTCCTTCCCATGTAAGCTTCCGCGCAATGGAGTACAACCGTGCAGGCGCAGCAGTGTAGAGAAGGTTGGGGCCCGTGGTGGTCTAGGCCCAATTTCCTTCTGTTTGCCTCGTGCTTCTGCCCAAAAATGAGCTCTGCTTAGATGTTTTCTTTCACTTAAATAATAGGCTGCTCTTCATAGTGCTAAATAACTTGGGCTAGTAAAACTTTCACATGTTACTATAGTACCTTCAAAGTATACTAGGTGAAAACGAATATACACCGTTACTTTTTATAGATGTGGCTCTTTCATATTTTTTGAGATTTACCTATTATAGAGCATAATTTTATATACTGATGATATGTCATACTTTATTATTATGTGGGTCTCACGTGCCAACTTACTAATAAAAGGGTGGTGCACAAATACAAAGAGGTCGCTAATCTTGTCCAACTAAACCAGGAATTTGTAAATAATAAGGCCTCAAAATATACAAAAAAGGACCCTAGTACAGAAAGGAAAGGCGCAATCAGGTAGATCTTCATTGATTATCAGCTGTGATATATAAAAGAAGGGCACGGCTCGAGGTCGGATCAGAGTGTCCTCATTTCCCCCACCCAAATCGGAATGCTTGGGACGGTCACTCTGAAGATGAAAGCCACCATTCTCAATTGTTCCTCCTACTCCCAGCCCTGGCGGGTCTACAAGGTCTCTCCATTCTCCCTCACAATCCATTGATTTTTCTTTTGTCGGTTCGTTCATGCAATTATTCTATTTTTCGAACTTCCGTTTCTATAGTGCGTGGATATTCATCTAGTCAGCCACTGCTACGTCTCGAAGATCACCTCTTGCCAGAAGTGCGAGCACCCTAGTGGCGGATTCACCCATGAGCCTGCCATGGATGCCGTCCTATCAGCGGCTAGGGTTGAGTGCGCCCACAAAGGCTGCAGTATTTTGCTGCCCTACTACGAACTCCACGAGCATGAAATCATGTGCCGGTATGCTCCCTGCACTTCCACGGAGACAGGCTGCAACTTCACCGCCCCTCCGCCAGCGCTCGTCGCCCACCTCGAAGCGGTCCACTCGATCCAAGTGCACAAGATCCAGTATGCCACCACCAAAGCTTTCCAGGAGCTGGTGCTGCTGCCGGGCGAGCCGTCCCGCCGGCTCATCGTCGTTGGGGAGCAGGATGGCGCCATGTTCGTCCTGACGATTGGCTCGGTAAGCACGGTCCCCCTCGTGTCTGCGGTTTGTGTTAGGGCCACGATGGGCGACTTGCCGGTGTACAGGGTAAGGATGTGGGTGGAATGCCCGCTGCTGCTCTCCTGGACGGACGGCAGGAAGAGGACTGACAGCGTGATGGTGGAGCTCGACGCGCCGAGCTCTAGTAAGCCGGGCGAGGTCTCATTTGAGTACCTTACGTCTTTCCTGGCGGTGCTGCCTCATTACCTGGTCGGTCCTGCTACCTCGAAGGAGCTGCGTTTCTTCTTTTGCGTCGAGTTTTAGTGGTGATATAAGCTGTTGTTAATTGGTTTAATTACAAAATGATCGTTTGCATACCAGGAATGGTGGATTTTGTAGTACTAGTACTCTATCTCCGTCCCATGAAATAAGGCTCCCTTATTTTTGTATTTTGTTGACTAAGATTTACTCTAAATATATATAAAGAATGTTGGTACTGTACAAATTTAGCATCATTGGAAAGTTGTTTCAATACGAATTCAACAAAACAAATTTTACACATATAAGTAAAGTTTAGTTGCTCCATTTATTCGGTCAAACTTTACTTTGGAGCGCGTGTGCACCTTATTCCTTGAAACGGAGGTACTAGATGAGTTCGGTGGATGTACTCTCCTAAGTATTTTTCATGAAGTCTTGACTTCCGATGGGTTGGGTGGATCAGTGCATGTACTCTGCTGAGTAGTAAGCTGAATAGGGTTAAGGCTCTCTCTTTAGGAAGGCCAGAGGGATAATTCGCAATACTACCAAGTAGATGAACTCTAATTAATTTATGCATGCACGACTATTTTTACATGCATGAGACGCTAGATAAAAAAGGGGAACATGATGAGAGATGAAACAACATGCACTGGGAGATTGATAGAAAATAGAGATATCTATATTAATGAGTCATGGGAATTAAGGCAATAAATAGGATAGGTCCTATTATAATTTCTAACAATTTTAAAAATCTCTCTAGCCTAATAATCCCAGATAGAGGTAGGAGTACTGGTCAACATACATTCGGGAGTACTAGTATGTACTACTAATACTAGTAGTACAATAGTGGAGTACGTTAATAGTAGTACTCCTCTCCGATTCATATTAATTGTCACTAGATTGGATGTACTCGTATCTAGCACTAAAACATGTCTAGATATATCCATTTTTGCGACAAGTAAATATAGCCATTTTTGAAGTAGTACTAGTTTGATTGGAAGAAATCATATTTTTCTGTAGTAGGGACGGTGGTTTTTTGCTAGTAGTAGTACTTGTACATAGAAGGTAGTAGTAATATATATGTTTATACTGTACTAACTCAACATACATTCGGGCAATCAACAAATGTTCAACTTGCGGTTCTGCTGCTACAGTGCTACTAGCAGTTTTTCAGGTGCCCATTCACTATCTGTCTTTCAGCGGTACTTCGCCTAAGCAGTATAAATGAAATTACTCAAAGAAAGTCTCTACCACTATAAAATTATAATCTACCATGGTTGTTGATTGACAAGACAATTCATTGAGGTGGGGTGGGATATTGGCGTGTGCTACGATGCCTACTCCTACTATCACTCTGCGGTCAAAACAAAAGAAACAGCTGCGATTCCTTGAATTAATTCTTGCCTCCGCCCCTTGCATGCCTACAATATATACATGCATTAACTTCTGCGAGTAGTATAGTACAAGTAGGAGTAGTACCAAGCAAGGATATACAAAAACACAAAGATATACTCGTAGGTCACATGGTGTACCATTGTGAGTCTTCATCTTCTTCTTTGGTCTGCTTTCCCTTGCCCTTCTTCCTTAGTTCTTTTTTTGGTTGAACATTTCGAGAGTTTGTTGACCCCTCTCGAAGTTCACTATCCGCCTGTATACCTCGTAGGTCGTGTAGGCGTCAAGGCTTGCATACTTGATCTTCTCTTCGGTCAGGGGCATGTTCCCCCACTGCTTGTGGTCCACATCCTCCTTCTTCTTCTTATTCATGACTTTGTAACGGATGTCTATGAGGGCCACCACGTAGTTAGCCAAAGAATCCTTCTCATTTGTGGAGCCGGCAGGCTTCCACCTCTTCTAGATGTCCACGAAGTTCGTCACTGGTACTAGAGAATGCCTAAGCCTGATACGGTCATTGCTGATGTCGACGTCTACAAAGGAAATGTTAGGGTTGGCGAGGAACTCTGCTAGCTTTGAGCATGGCTGGTCGGCCTGGCAGATCTGGTAGACCAGGCAATCCATGCCCACACATAGCTGGACGATAGCAGCCTTCTGCGTCGATGATTGCTCGTTGGTGTACTCGACGTCGAGGCCAACAATCTTGTCATCCCTTTCCTCCAGGAGATTTTGGATTTTCTCGATGTAATCGTTCACCACCGACGCTCTATTTGTATACGCCACCTGTAGTATGGTGTTGCCAAGATGCACGAAGTAGTACATCTTGTCCAACGGCACCGCCATGGACTGTGATTGGCGCCTTCTTTTGTTTTGCAGAGGTCTGGCCAGGTGACATAAGAGGAATGCGATAGAGAAGAAAGGAACCGCTAGGAAGATCTGGAGATGCATGCATGAGCGGTTCTGGAGACGAAAGGGCATGCAGTTTCCCCTAGACCCGCCCACGTACTCCTATAGAATATAATTTATTTACGGATCAGTTTTACAGATACGTATTATTTACGGCTATAGGTTGATTTCTAGATTATACAAAAAGTACAAGAACCAAACACGCGAGATACTTTATGAATGAAGCTCGAAAGTATAACTATTTTTTGAGTTTCACCTACTACTATAATTTTATATAAAAAATGACATGTCATACTTATATTATCTGATTCTCACGTGCAAGGCACTTGCAACTCACTAGTTATTTCTTATCTTATCTTACCACTATATCTCTACCATTATAATGGAGCTTGGATCCATAACACCAATACTAACCGTTGGACTGTTAGATCCAATGGTTCAGAGGAGCTGAATTCGTGTTGAATAGTGCCTAGACGTCCGGCATATCACCACTATATAAAATTTTAATAGGTAAAGCATACAAAATATAAATTTGATCAACATCTATAAAGTATAGGTGTATATTTGATTCTTGTACTTTTATATCATTTAGAAGTCAACGATTATTAGCTATCTAAAACTTGAAAATTCTGGTAACATGGTCTAGAGAAACGAGGGAGAAGATTCTAGAATGATGGAGAAGTGTGTTTTGAGTTTTGTGCATACCATTCATTGTGATGAAGACTATCAATAAAATCTTCTAGATGCTAGAATGGAAAAGAAGATCCAACGGCTAGAAATGTTGGGATTTACGAGTCTTGATCCAACGGTCAATATTCAAAGTTATTCTTACACATTTATAGTGTTGGATCAAGACTCTCGAATCCTAAACATTGCCAGTAGTTGGATCTTCTTTTCCATTTTAGCATCTAAAAAATACTACTCCCTACGTCCATAAATAACTTACTTGGGTTTGTCTAGATTCAAATGTATCTATACACTAAAATACGTCTAAATATATTCGAATCTAGACAAAACTAACTCAGTTATTTCTGGATGAAGGGAGTACTTTTGATAGTCTTTAGCATAATGTATGTATATTACTACTCCAAGTTACTTACCACTCAGACTAGTCTTAGAGCATCTCTAGCATGAAAAAAATAGTGCACTATTTTACGCTATGTAGCGTGATATAGCGAATTTGGAGAGTGCACGATATTTTTTTAAAAATTTGCTCGCTATGGTGCTATTTTTTAAATAGCATGCTATATCGCGCTAAAACATCATAGCATTCGTGCTATTTCAAGTATAGGGTGTTATTTTTTTGTTGGCGGGTGTGGAGTAAGATAACATATGATGAATGTGTCGAGTAAGCAAACATACAATGAAATTTTGATTGTTAAACTTAAGTGATCATGTCAAGCCGCCGCCTCCTCCTACAGCACCTGGCGTTGTACCTAGGTCCAGCCCTGCCGGTTATCCTCCAACTTGGATAGCGCTGTAATCGATTATGCATGTGCAAGTATTACTCTTGGCAATTCATTACATGATGAAATAGTTTATATTCATGATATACCTATTATATTTTTAAATTTTTACAAAAAGATGTTCTCTAAAATAGGGTGTTATTAGCACGCTATAACTTTCATATCGTCTAGAGAAAAGCCACGCTAAATTAAATAGCACGCTAGTATTTTTTGCCTTGATCTCTAGTGCCTTGTCTAAATTTGGTAGTCTGTTAGGCCTTCCGCAATGTATGAAAAATCGGTGCCCAAATCACTTTACAAGAATCAGGCACCGGTGCCATCCGTTGCCCGGTTGATGCAACCAAATTCTTTCAAGCAACCAGAGCACCTAGGTGCTCCGATGCCCCAAACTCTTCACCCAATAGAATAGCAATATATGTGTACTATGCATGTTGTTGAGAGGACCTTCACCAAAGATAAGCCATGGAGATTGGTCTAGTTAATTTGTTTATCACATTGTGGGCCAGCTATTTATTTTTGGCCAAAGTGATCACATTGTGAGCTCGGTGCCTCAAAAGAATTTCTAGGCATCGCCTATGAGGTGGCAACTTTTCTATCTATTGGGCATCGACCACGCTGTGGAAGTCCTTAGAGCATCTCTAGTGGCTTGTCTAAATTTGGTAGTCTACATCTTCACTTTATAGATAATGGTGTAAAAAGATTCCTTTTTACACGACTTTAATTTTCTATTGGATAGTCTAAATTTGATAGTCTATATGTCCATATGCACACAAATAGTCAATATACATAGCAAATTAGTACACCAAATGCTCTAATTTGGTGTGGGAGCGAGCTCGCGAGTGACCAACTTTGCTTTAGACATGGTGGCTTGGTTGTCCAAATATGGATAATGAGTAGCCTATTTGGAGGATGTCTAAATTTTATACCACCGGATACACAAGCCACGGGAGGTATTTTTTGGTCCATGGTGGTCTATATTTGGCTTAGACTATCGGATACACTAGCCACTAGAGATCCTCTTAGGCTGGTCATAGTGGAAAACATACTACTCTAGTTCATGTTACTACGTACCTTCATGTGTGTACGTAATTGAGCCCAAGGTAGAGACCTTATTTTTGCAGAAATGGCTCTAAAAATATTCCATACCTAGAAAGGCTAGGACATTACAGTAAACTATTATTTCTAGTCATTGGACTATAGATACTCCTGGGATATGATAGGATATTATTATTCTATATCTTTTGAACTGTATAGCCAAATTCAAAATCCCAGAGTGGCAAATTCTACCGACTCAACTCCACCGAAATATTTCGAGTGGTCACACGCCCCAAGTTGTAGCCGTACAAAATTCCTTTTCTACCCCTGACACAATGGCCTATCTTCTAATGTTGGGGCATGGGTATGGTTCGTAATCCCCCTCCCCCCGTGGGGCCAGGGGTCCCCACTGCTCTGAAGCTGGGTAGTCCACCTTCCACCGACGCCATTTCCCCTAAAGCACTCCGAAAAACCCTAACCCCTTTCTCACCTCCGGCTCCTGTACCACCACACCGGCCCATCCCCATAGCGCTTCGCCAGCCTACACACCACCCAACCCCCACTCACCTCTAGCACCTACACCACCGTACCGTAATCATCTCCGTCGCACTTCCTACACGCCAACCAACCCCTATCTCACCTCCAGCTCCTGCACCACCGCACCGAAACATCACCGCCGCACTTTGCCGGCCCACACGCCACCCCAAACCCCCTATCCCACCTCCGGCTCCTGCACCACCGCACTTCGCGGCCTACACACCATACCTCTATACCATATACTCCTGACCAGTCTACGGGATCAGCCAACGTCCACCTTACAGAACCCTAGTTCGCCTGACACCCTCTTCCATACAACCGTGTTAGTTTTGCTGACTCCCTAGTCCACAGCACCTGACCTGCTTCACCTACGCCGGTGTGCACTGCATTAGATCTGCTTCACAGACTCAACAGTCCACTACACCAGATCTGCTTCACCGACACTCTTGTGCAGCACCTCGAATCCATAATCGGTCGTAACAGATCTTCTTTACCGATGACAACATGCACTACACCGGATCTCCTTCACCGGCCATCTTGTCAAGCAAGCCAGACCCATCAACAACCTCCATAGATTTGCTTCACATACGCCGCCGAGATCTATCTGCTTCAGCCCGACTCACCACTACCAGGCACCCTCGGCGTCCTTGATGTCACCCGCAAAGATGTCGTGTATGTGTAAATGACGTCGTGGCCTAGGTAAACCAAATCTGCTTGTTTGTTTGTTTCAATATAGCAAGTATGAGTCTACGATAGTGAAGTGCATTTCTGTATTGATGGTAAATTCCTACCTCAATACTGGCTTAATTGATATCCTACTCTCTCTTGATAAATTCAGTGTAGTCTATGTTAAATCCAGGCGTTAAACTACTCCTTCTGTTTCAAGGTATAAGGTGTCCTTGTTATACGTGTTTTTCTTTGACCAACAATTACTCTTAGTATACATAAACAATTTTGGTAGTAGAAAACAGACATCATTAGAGTTCATTGGTATTATGCAGTTCATGGCAAATGTTAATTCCCTAAACATCTGAGGCTACCTACATGTTCAACAAGTTCACAAGTTATGTCATCATAATGTGCACTTGCTTTGTCTGTTGCTACAATACTGACTGCATGTAATTTTGCAGTTCATTGGCAGTTTTAAGCCATTGAACATGTAGGTTAACATTCCCTACTCTACAAGTTCAGAATTTATGCTATTTGAATTTCAATCTGGTTGTTCTAAGCATACACAATAACTGCCTTCTCTTACGTAATTCGCAAATTTTATGTCATTGAACTTCTTGGTTTTGCATTCCTTTGCAAGTTATGACATTATTATTTGTTTCAATTAAGCTCTAACAGTAGCTGCCGCCTATTGTGTACTACTCCCTTCGTTTCAAAATATAAGATGTTTTAGATTTGTGATAGGAGTGTATCTAGACACCATTTAATGAGTAGGATTACTCCAAACGTACATGAACTTACACACTAAAAGTGGTCTAGATGATGATTTATACTTTTTGAAATGGAGGGAGTACATCCATTCCGTAAAAGAAGGCCTATACAACTTTAAAGTCAAACAATGATGACTTTTACCAAGCTCGTAGAAAAATATATTAAGGGTTAATTTGTGGCATTTGCGTCTATGAAAATATATGTCCCGATATATCGAATGGTGTTGGTTTGGTATGGTAGATGTTCTATAAACTTGGTCCAATTTTGCGTCGATTGACTTGCGAAAAATTTATACGCCTTATTTACTTTGGATTGGATGTCGTATTACATGGCATGTTTTAAGGCACTTAACATGGTTATCTTCATGCCTTCCTCTATAAATTCAAGTTTCTCAATTATAATTTCTGTAGCAGCAATATCTACCTTCTATTATGTATTTCATGGCATTTTAAGTCACTTCACAGATGGATTAGCATTCCCTGCTCTATAAGTTCACGAGATATACCATTGTAATGTCTATCTTGTTCGTCCAAAGGTTAGTACAGTAACTGCCTGCTCTGTAGAAGGTGACACTTTTTATGGCACTTCTCATATTTGTTTGCAATCCTATTTCACAAGTTAAATCATTGTAATTTCACTCTTGTTCATGCTAAGGAGTGACTGTAACTACATTCTATTTTGTCGCCATGGGAATCTTTGTGTCATTTAAATGTTTGTTTATATTTCGCCATTCCCTGCTCTACGTGTTCACAAGTTATTAGACTATAATGTCTATCTAGTTCTTTGTAAATAGCAACAACCACTATCTGATATTATTTTCTCTCACAGGGAATACGGAGAATCATAGAGTGAATCACCCCTACAATCTTGTAAGTACATGTTGCTTCGTATTTCTAAATGCAAAACTATTTTATGTGAATGAGTGGCCTGAACCTATATGCAGAGGAGCAACAATAAAGTATATGGATCATCTATCCAAGTACTCAATGCGATGGATGTCTTCAAAGAACGAACTGACAATAGGATGTCCTCCAATGGCACTTCACAAAAAGAAATAGTAAGTCTCTTGTTTTTACTGAGACGTGCACAGTGTCAGATGCTTGTTTGTATGAGGTACCACATGATTCATCTAATGATTAGAACAAGATTGACCTTAACCAAGACTGGACAAAAACCAGACATAAATCCCTCGATTTATAATTCAATGTGCTTACTTGATTTTGGTGATGATCTATTCTTTCTATATTTGACTTGTGTTCATCTATCTATCTATTATGTGGTGGTAATTTAAGTATATCCACTTTTATGCTAATTTATAGTCTATTATTTTTTTGCTATAATTAAGAATTTGAATGCACTCTGGAGGTAGAAACATTATCTACTGTTGGCACCACATGAGTTGGCCAATGATTAGAACAAGATGACCTTTAACGGTACTGCACAAAGACCGAACGTAAATCCCTTGATTTGTAATTCAATTTTCTCACTCAATCATGGAGATCTCTTTTTGCTATATTTGACTGATGATCTTCTATCTATATATATACACGTTAACTAGACCATGATTAGGTGGTGGTGATTGAAGTATATCCACTTTTATACTAATCTATATTCTATTATAATATTAGAGATCGCCGCCATGATTGAGCTTATATGTACTCTGGAGGTAGTAACATAGTCTAGTGTTATATGTATAAGACTAGTATAAATTACTTGGTCTTGGTGGGGAGTAACTTGGACTAGTAAAAATGCACACAATACTAGTCCAAGTTACTCTACCAACACTAAAGGGTATCTAGATACAATCGTTTCACAACACCCATGACATCTTATATTTTGAAACGAAGGTAGTTCTATCTAGACTACTCATAGTGAGATTGTCATAGCTATTATCATCTAATATGATCCCTAGTTAGTATATATATGTACTATAACCATGTTAATATGATCCGGAAGTCTATCATGCAACTTTTGTTTGATTGCTTAATTCATTACCTGAATAGCTACTCTACATGATGAACATATAGAGTCTATTGTCAATTTGATTCTTTAGTTTTCTCATCATTAAAGCAATGTAATGATTTTGTTAACTTAAACGGTCAGAGAATCGCCCTGTCAAGGCGAAGCTGCGGGTTTGAGCCCCATCAGTCCCAATCTAGGGATGGCAATTTCTATGAGAAATACAATGTTTGATTAATAATAAACAAGGGATTTTCATTTATACATCATTAGATGATCTTGCGAGTTTAATATTGGCCACCATATGGTTCAATTGGTTATGGTTCCTGTGAATTTTTAGTTGACTTGTGATTGCATCAATGCTATATTCTGACGTGGTTCCTAGACATACATTGTTTAAATACTTCATTGACATTGCAAGGTGCACAATGTATCATGTGCTTGTTTTTCTACTGGATTTTCTTGCCTGGTTATATGTACAATGATACTGTTAGCAGTTGGAAATACAATAGCTGTAGGCATTAGAAAGAAGGTTTATGCTACTTTTTGGATGCATCCAACTATTGTTTTGGTAGCAAATGACCCATCTCTTTGTTTCTCTTCTTTTTTATTTACTGGCCCGACGATCAGAATATTTGAATGATCTAGCTACTGAAAACGAATGGTTGATATCTTGTTTGTCTGAAATGATTCTGGTAGTCTATTTAAGACACTTGGTCTATTGTTTGTTTTGCCAAGGTACTATCATAGTTGCCTGATGATTAAAGCAATGCCACCTGTGGTTAGAGGTCACTTTTTGGGTTAGTTCAAACTATAGACCATTTTTAAACGCTATTCTTATATTTTAGGTTAATGCTTTGTTGTCCCGACTAGTTCTAAGCAGCTGAAGAAATCTCATACACCTCTTTTTGTATATTTCTATATTTCTGTTATGAAGTGATATGATTAGTTTATTAGGGAAAGAGTCAAGTTGCTTGATTCCCTACATTCATTACCACACTAGTTCAGTTAGTCTGCATGAGACACACATGTTGATGGCTTGATTTGTTATATTGGGACAATGCCAATTTTAAATTTTTTTGACAATAAACATGGTGTTTTTTTTGCCTGCTTTGCTGCTCTAACTTAATATGTCTTAGATTCAGCATGCAAATAACCTGTAGTGTTTCTTCCAGAGTGGCTATGATACTGGCACATGTACGCATCAGTCCAGGACATCGATAGTTCCTGTTATTCCGGAAAGAGATGTACGAGTCACATCATTAATTGTTCCTAGCCAATGATGAATTTGAATTATTTTACATATAAGATGGCCGCTAGTTAGCTGGTATGCTGTGCTGACTTGTTTTCTTTGTTTCAGGCTACACATGAAGCTATGGGGGCAGAAGGGAGGAATCCTACGTTAAGTATTGAGGTCATTTCACAAAGCAGCAGTGATAGTGATTATTGCTTGCATCGGCCCACATTTTCAGTTTTTCCAGCAGAAAGAGGTGTTATAGCTGCACTCCAAACAATTGATTTAATTGAACAAGAAACAGAGAAAATAGATGGAATAATCACGATTACACGTGAGCAGATACAATAACTGAAAGATAGACAAGATTTGACGGACCATATACTTGATAATCTCTTCTGCAGCTGTCATGGTATGCCAGTTGTTACTTGTATGGGGATGCAAGCTCCGTAGTAGAAACCATGTTCCAACACATGTCTCGCAATGTCTCTGTAATGCTTCATCTTGTTTTTGTTGAAAGTCTGGTCTATAATAAATTTCAAAAAATATCTTTTGATGTAATAGGGTGATCCTAGCGCGTCCATTAGCGGGCTGAAATATTAACTGACTGTTTAAAACTAGAATTTCGCCATAGTTATAGAATACGCAAATATGCTGGCCAGCAGATGGGCCAAATAAACACTAAAAGACCGTAAGTGGCCGGTCAGAATATCGGTGGGCCTCATAAGTGACCATGTCCCTGAAAACATACAGGGCTGAACAACAACAGGCGAGAACAGTAAAGGGCTGGAACTGTAATGGGCCCAAATATAGATATACCCGAACAGTAAAGTGCTAAAATAATAAAAGGCCTAAAAAGTAAAAAGTCCACGTAGTAGAGGGCCCGCACAGTAAAACGGACAGAAGAGTAAAAGGCCTGAACAGTAAATGGCCTGAACAGTAAAAGGCCATAAGAGCAAAAGGCCTAAACAGTGAACAGCCAGGACAGTAGAAGGCCAGAATAGTAAAAGGCCTGAACAGTAAAGGATCCTAACACTGGCAACTCAGAAATGTAAAAGGCCATAACAGTAAATGGGTAGAACAAGAGCAGACCCCACGGGCCGTAGGAACCATAACGGGTTGCCTGCAGGCCTTAACAGTGCCTGACCTTCTGACACAGGCCCCTAAAGGGCCGCATATTATTCTACCAAAGTGGGCCTTCTTTAGGCCGAAACTGTAGCAGGCCTAAAATCGTACGGGCCCTAGATGGATTCATTAATGGGCCATGTCAAACAGTACATAGCGTGAGAGTAAAGGGTCGTAATCTTATTGGGCTCCCCTCGTTGGCCGCCCCACTTAACAATTAGCATGCCATGTCTGGGCCAGGCTTCTGCCACGGTTTCTGTGACCGTTAACCGCAGTAACCGACCGTTAACAGTGGGTGCCACGTGGCATTTTGCATGATGTCAGCAGTCAACACGATTGGCGAACAGATCTATGACGGAACAAGTTTTCGTGGCTGAAAGGTGCAATCCGCCAGGGTCAGAAAAAAGCATGGTATATTCTTTTGTGACGTGGCTTTTACCACGAAGAGCATCCAACGTATAAGACTTTTAGCCACGAAAAACGGGACTTCAACCTTGAAAATCGTCCGTTGTAAAAGCCAACTTTTCTTGTAGTGTGGATCCATATGTGTTTTATGAAAAAAGAACACACATGCAATGACTCTGGTGGATCCATATGTGGTTTGTGAAAAAAACACACATGCAATGACTCTAGTGGATCCATATGTGCTTTGTGAAAAGAACATACATGCAATGACTCCGGCGGATCCATATGTGGTTTGTGAGAAGAACACACATGCAATAACTCTAGTTGTGGTTCATGAAAAGAACACACATGCAATGACACTGGTGGATCCATATGTGATTTCTGAAAAGAACACACATTCAATGACACTAGGGGATCCATATGTGGTTAATGGAAAGAACACACATGCAATAACACTGGTGGATCCATATATGGTTAATGAAAAGAACACACATGCAATGACTCTGTTGGATCCATGTTTGGTTTGTGAAAAGAACACATATGCAATGACTCTAGTGGATCCATGTGGTTTATGAAAAGAATAGACATGTAATGACTCTGGTGGATCCATATGTGGTTTATGAAAAGAACAGACATGCAATGACTCTAGTTGTGGTTAATGAAAAGGACACTCATGCAATGACTCTAGTTGATCCATATGTGGTTTGTGAAAAGAACAGACATGCAATGACTCTAGTGGATCCATATGCGTTTTATGAAAGAACACACATGTAATGACTCTGGTAGATCCATATGTGGTTTATGAAAAGAACACACATTCAATGACACAGTTGGATCCATATGTGGTTTGTGAAAAGAACACACATTCAATGACACTAGCCGTGGTTAATGAAAAGATAACACATGCAATGACACTAGGAGATCCATATGTGGTTTGTGAAAAGAACACACATGCAATGACTCTGGTGGATCCATATGTGTTTTAGGAAAAAGGAACACATATGCAATGACCCTGGTGTATCCATATGTGGTTTGTGAAAAGAACACACATTTGCATTGTATGCTAGGCCTTTTCGTTAGCCTGATTACCCTTAGTCTTAGTATCTTGCCGAGGTACTCGGAGTTTAAGGATTCGACGATCAGGCAGAATCAGCTACTCGGGATGTCGCGTATGAGGTGCTCGAGTGCGCGTAGTAGATGGCACATTAGTTTACTCGAAGAGGGCGCAACCCCGAAGTGTTTTAAGTGCGAGTTAAAAAGAAATAAATCATCTCAAAGTAGAGAACTTAGCTTTGTTGGTTGAGAACGAGGTGAACGGGTCGCGTGAGCCGATGCGGTCGATGGATCACAGGACCCGATGCGACCGGAGGGTCATGGTCGATGTCGACGGAGTCATGCAGTGGATAGAGTTGAAACGGTGGACGTGGAGTCACGTGGCAAACAGAGTCGACGTGGCAGCGGGTTCTGCGCCGGACGTAGTCGACACGGCGGACCGGAGTCATGTGGTGATGACAAATTTCCGCATTCGAAGACCGTAATGGGCCATAGCAGTCGAAGACCGCGGCGGGTTGGTGCAGCGGAAGACCGAAACGGGTTGCGTGATGGAGTCGAAGACTCAATAGGTCGACAAAGTCGAAGATCGCAGCGGGTCACTGTAGCAGGTTGCCGTAGCCAATGCCGCACCGGGTTGCGTGACGGAGTCGAAGACTCAACAGGTCAGCAGAGTCGAAGACCGCGGCGGGTAGCCGAATGCGAGGGAGTCCCCGAGTCGTTGGATCTGAACACCGCAGTGGGTCGCTGGAGCCGAAGATTGTAGCGGCTCGTGGTCGTGGGGGTCAAGTGAGCCCTCGAGTCAGCCAATCTGATGATCACAGCAGGTCGCTGAAGTTGAAGACAATGGCGGGTCATCGGAGTTAAAGTACGTGGCGGGTCGCCGTAGAGAAGGGAGCCCCTAGGTCTCCGAAAGACTGAAGCCGGTTGCGGCAGCTAAAGACCGAAGCGGGTCACCGCAGCTGAAGGAGCCCTGGGGTCGCCGGAGCGAAGGAGCCCCTGAGTCACTGGAGTCGAAGACGCAAGCAGGTCGCAGCGGCCGAAGGAGGCAATGGAGCTCGCAATGGATTCGGCCAAGCCCCCGAGTGTAGATTCGAGGAGCTTGATGTAGTGGAAGTGGTTTTCGAGAGCCAATGCGGCGGACCGAAGTCGACGCGGTGGCGAATCGCTGCATCCCCGAGCGAAGAGCTGACGGTGAAAGGATCGCAAGACCTCAGACGAAGTCACCAAGCAGAATCATCGGACCGTTTGTCATCCAAAATCGGCACAACGGACGGAGTCGATGCAGTCATAACGACGACAGAACTTTGGCCAAGTTTATATGTCGCTCGTGCATATTTGTCGGAATTTTCTTCTTAGTATTTTCTTAGCTAATTTTTCCTTCACACGAGGACATGAAGTCCCTTGTGATTTTTTTCTTTTGGCTGATCTGATCGGAAGCACCCATGAAGGACCATGCGTAGCTAGCTTTGGTGTTCTCTGTTTCTTTTTTTTCTTTGGGCTTTCAAAATTTGTCCGATCAGGAAGCAATCTATGCTCTCGAGTCATGCCAGCAGAGTTTGAGTCGGTATCTTCATACGCTGAGCACATATATTTCTTGGGGCTTTTTGACTGGTTGTCTTCACGTGTCACAACTCACAAGACCAAGTAATTAAATCACTTGGCTGCTCCAGAACCACGTCTTCAGGTCACACACGCGGAGTAGTAGGGACAATTTGTCTTTGGACCTTCTATTTCTTTCCGCGTGTGACACCGCGTCTTTGCTAATGCTTTCCTTTCTTTCTTCAAACATATCCCGTGGAGGATCAATATTCTGGTTTTGGGTACTTTCGATGCTTAACAATGTTGCAAGAGTAAGTTTTCCTTTTCGTCGTATAAAAAATGCATTTTTTATTTTCCGAGTGTAAAAAACGGGGCGTTTTGTGAAGCAACCACCAAATAGTTAATTCAAAATGTTAAAACCATATTTTTCAAAATTAGTATACAACCTTACATGGAAAATGTCCTGAGTAGGGTATCTCAAACTATTTTCTCCATCCTTGGCGAAAAAGACAAATTTCTGCCTAATCGGTAGGAAGTGAGTCTGATTTGAACTACAGGTATATGATCTGATGCTCATGATTTTTTGAAAAAATCACTTTTAGACTCATAATATGATGTTTCTTCAGAGATCCATTAAGAGTTTAGCGAGGAGCATCCCCTATCTATGAACCTTAAAGCCCGTCATTTTGAACATAGTTTGAAACGGGTATAAAAAATTCAAAAACGGTCCAAATAAGGTAACTCCTTCGGGTGGTGTCATATTATGTAACATATTTGCAAGGAAAAGTACCAAACTTGGTATATTGCGAACATCTTGAAAACACCTATCTTCATGCCCGCCGTTTTGACGATAGTTCGAAACGAGAAAATTTTGAAACAGGCATAAGAAATTTAAAAATGGTCCAAACAAGGTGAATTCTTCGCGTGGCATTATATTACGTGACATAGTTGCAAGGAAAAATACCAGTGTTATTATATTGATTGCATCTAAAAAAAGCTTCACAGAAATGACCTATCATCCAAATCGGTAGGAAATGGATCTGATTTAAACTACATGTACATTATCTAATGCAAATGGTTTTTTGAAAAATCATTTTTTCTTTACCTCCTAAATATGAACAAAATTAATTTTTATATCATCTCAATCCGACGTGATATGCAAAAATTATAGAGAAATTACATTTATATACTTACGGAAAAAAATTCCATCTATTTGTGTGGGCTCAAAGTTTGTAAGAAGCCTATAATTTCCAATTAAATGGACATGCTAATAGTCTAATGGGCTATTGGCCCAGCCGGCCGAGTAGGACAGGGCCTCGGTCACGTGAGGCCCAGGCCCAATAATCGTTTTCGCTGAGTAAAGAGGGTGACAACAAGTTCCCGCCTACTGTGGTGGTTCTGTTCCTTCGCTGTTAGGGATAGGTCGCGGGTTCGACTCCCCTTGCCGGCCACCTCCTTTTTTGGTTAATATTAACTTGACGGGCTCTGCGGTGGTGGTAAAAGGGGCCGAGCTCCCTTCGTGACACGAACAAGGCAGTTGGTGTAGTGGTTAGGATGTAGGAGTCGGTGGGTGAGGTTACGAGTTTGAACCCCCACGGTGCTGCCTTTTTTGAAATAATTTCCACACACCACGGTGGTCCCTGATGCCATGTAGACATGATAAGTAAGCAAAAATGACACATGGACATGACATGAAGGTGATATTGCTGAGTTGGCAATTCTGTAATTTTTTGTCTCAGAATTTAACCATAACGACCATTTAAATTGGTCATAGTCTATCAAATAAAATACTCCAAACCAGTCATATCCGTCTATGACCTTTTCGTGTTAGGACACTATGACCTTTTTGACAAAATTGGTCGTTATTTTTCAAGGTTTGGACCCTCCCAAATTTCCTACGACCAAATTTTCAGAATGGTCATAGATCTATGACCAAAAAATCCATGGTCGTTAAGAAAAGGTCACTAGTCACCAGATTTCTTGTAGTGAGTGTGTATGTGGTCATGTGGATCAATGTGTTTTAGGAAAAACAACATAGGTGATAGTGATTGTGACAGGTAGATGAATGATAAGTGTAACAATTATAATATTATAAATATATGTGTGAGCAACGCATAATTAGCTGGAACTCCTCTTGGTAGATTTCATCCCAACTTCGATAATTCTACTAGCCTATTACCAAAACCATGGTCCTTCACTAGACGATAAAGATCCTTTAGGTTGCTTACCAATTAAGCTCTTTGGATTAGGCTAATGCAATAAGAATAGTGGTTCCTCGTTATCCTCGAGTCAAACTAGTTTTCCATTGATATCCCCGTGTTAGTCAGGGGTCGCCAGTCTGCTAGCGAACAAGATCCTATCTATGTAGAACAAAGCATCATGTTGTCTGGGCCCTTAATTGGACAACATGCATTAGGCATCCCACAGATAGTCAAGCACACATAATATAGTAATTAAAATAAATCACAAACTAATGGAAAATATATGGAGGCACATCACATCTCACCAACCCCTTACATATCCCACGCCCAAGGAACTTACTCACACATGATAGAAGAAAGCATCATCGATATAATTAAATAAAGGGAGTTCTTCTCGATATTATCGTGGAGATCCATAATAAGTATTGAAAAATAATCCAACACAATTCAAGATAGGAAGAAACAATCTCAAACCCTAATCTTGCATGGTGAAGATCTCTCTCTCTCTCAAGTACAAGTAATAGCTATGAGTGTGTGATTGCTAGGAGGTCGAAGATTGTGGAGCGAGACGAAGAACGTCTCCTCCTTTCTTCTCCAGATCTCTTCTTTCTCCTTTATAGATGGGATGGTGGCTGTTGTGTTATGATTTCGCCTCTAGCCTCTTCACGAAAGTTGTCCCTTTTGACAAGACGGAGGCGGCGGCAGCTATACGGAGGGAACTATACGGTCGTAAAAATATTCCCACCGTATAGTTGCTCGTTAAAGCTTCTATATGCCTCCCTCGATTGCTTCCAAATAGAGATTTGCTTGTTTTCGCCTGAATATTGTGTTTCTCTTGTTAAAACCTTCTGTTGATGTTCAAAACCTGAAACACACAACAAAAACCAAGTTTTCTTTGCTACCAAAGTATTATAATTAGGTAACTCTAGAAAACAATTAAATCCAGGAGAAAACCATCAATAAAAACCATCAAAAATATGTCAACTCTCACAGCTATCAACAAGCAATGTGGTCAGGTGGATCAATGACTCTAGTAGATCAATGTGGTTTAGGAAAACAACACATGCAATGACTATAGGGAGTCCATGTGTCGTAACTTGGTCATAGAGACCAAAAACACTTATCAGAGCAGCTTCCACATTGCATGTTGCACCAGTGTGGCAGAAGATGCATCACAGAATCCATTGAAGTGTGTGTGTGGTCATGTGGATCAATGTGGTTTAGTAAAACAACACATGCAATGTGGTCATGTGGATCAGTGACTCTAGTGGATCAATGTGGTTTAGGAAAACAACACATGCTATGACTCTAGGGAGTCCATGTGTCAAACCAGGGTCATAGAGACCAAAAACACTTTGGAAAGCAGCTTCCACATTGCATGTTCCACCAGTGTGACAGAAGTTGTATCACAGAATCCATTGGAGTGTGTGGGTGCTCATGTGGATCAATTTGGTTTCGGAAAAAGAGCACATGCAATGTGGTCATGTGGATCAATGACTCTAGTGGATCAATGTGGTTTAGGAAAAGAACACATGCAATGACTCTAGGTACTCCATGTGTCAAACCATGGTCATAGAGACCAAAAACACTTAGGAAAGCAGCTTCCACATTGCGTGTTCCACCAGTGTGACAGAAGTTGTATCACAAAATCCACTAAAGTGTGTGGGTTCTCATGTGGATCAATTTGGTTTCGAAAAAGAGCACATGCAATGTGGTCATGTGGATCAATGACTCTAGTGGATCAATGTGGTTTAGGAAAAGAACACATGCAATGACTCTAGGGACTCCATGTCTCAAACCATGGTCATAGAGACCAAAAAGACTTAGGAATGTAGCTTCAACATTGCATGTTGCACTAGTGTGGCAGAAGATGCATCACAGAATCCACTAGAGTGTGTATGTGTGGTCATGTGGATCAATGTGGTTTAGGAAAAAGAACACATGCAACAACTCTAGGGACTCCATGTGTCAAACCATTGTCATAGAGACCAAAAACACTTAGGAAAACAGCTTCCACATTGCATGTTGCACCAGTGTGGCACAAGTTGCATCATAGAATCCACTTGACTGTGTGTGTGGTTATGTGGATCAATGTGGTTTAGTAAAAATAACAAATGTAATGTTGTCGTTTGGATTAATGACTTTAGTGGATCAATGTGGTTTAGGAAAAGAACACATGCAATGACTTTAGGGACTCCATGTGTCAAACCATGGTCACAGAGAACAAAAACACTTAGGAATGTAGCTTCCACATTGCATGTTGCACCAGTGTGGAACAAGTTGCGTCATAGAATCCACTGAAGTGTGTGTCTGTGATCATGTGGATCAATGTGTTTTAGGAAAAAGAACACATGCAATGTGATCATGTGGATCAATGACTCTAGTGGATCAATGTGGTTTAGAAAAAGAACACATGCAATGACTCTAGGGACTCCATCTGTCAAACCATGGTCATAGAAACCAAAAACACATAGGAAAGCAGCTTCCATATTACACGTTGCACCAGTGTGGCAGAAGTTGCATCACAGAATCCACTTGAGTGTGTGTGGTCATGTGGATCAATGTGGTTTTGGAAAAACAACACATGCAATGTGGTCATGTGGATCAATGACTCAGTCACATCCCAAAATTTTCCAAATTTTGGAATGTGAAAAATTTTAAACAAAATGAAGAACCAAGTTCTTTGAAATTCAGAAGGAACAAAAACTTTTAGAACATTTAAATATAATGCCTCCAAACCCAAGCCAAACAAAATGATTTTGTTTGTGAATTGGTGTGCATGTTTTAAAATCCCAAATCATGAAGCATGCATGAGCATCTTGACTTGGTTGCATTTTAAAAACCCAAGAGAAGTGAAAAATATCTCAAACCCTAAAATTTAAGTATTTCTTAACACTAAGAATAACACAATACTATGGATATACTCCATATTTATATTAAACAAAATAACTCCTATGAGGGCTAAAAAGATAAAGGACAAAATAATAAAACAATAGAAATTGGTTTCATCCAATTTGGAGCCATGGATAAAAATATATGAATTATTTTGAGAATATATTTAATAAAGGCAATATTAGCTATTAAAACCAAAGTGAATAAATTTGGTTAGAAAAATTTGAGTTAGAAAGTAAATGTGTTCTATAATGCCCTAAAAACCTAATTTGAGTTTTACAAATTTTTAGAAATTTGTTTGATTCAAATTGGATCATTAAATCAAAAGTTATTTAAGAAAACAGAAAAAGGAAAAGAAAAACTGAAGGAAAAAAAACAGAAGCAACAGCTCGACCCAAACCCTAGCCCACTAAGCCCACCCGGCACTCCCCCTTTCCCCTCTCCCCCTGTTTTTCTTACCGTGCCACTGCCTACCCCTCCCGCTGACAGGTCGACCCCACGCCCACGTCACCTGCCACCTCAGCTTCTTCCACCGTGACGAACAGCCCCTCTCCCTCCCTCTGCCGTTTCCAAATCGGCTCGAATTCGTGCGTTTGCGCAATTAATTCTCCACTCCGAGCCCTGCCTCTTAACCGCCACTCCCTCCTCTTCGTTTTCCCTCAAGCCCCACAACCCCGGAGCCACTAGGCTGCTCGGAATCGAGCTCGAACCGCCGCGGCCACCGACAAGCTCCGACGAGGATTTCGGCAAGAACTCACTACCCCGCACCTTCCCCTCTGTCATGCTAGCTTCTCCATGTCCTGGCGCGTGTTTTAACCTCGGCTATGTGCCTTCTCGTACTCCAGGTCAACGACACGGACCAAGTCCGGCGAGCTCCCTCTGCCGCTACCGTCCGACGGTTTTTCCGGTAAGGGCAAGGTTCCTGCCGCTCCTTTTTGGCCACTACTAGACCGTGCTGGACCAGGCGCACTTCACTAACCCTTTTACTTGTCCTCTCGAGTACCAGATCGACGACACCATCTCGGAGACACGAGCTCCGCCGTCGGTAGGAACTCCGGCGAGGAATTCCCAGCAAATCTGAGCGCCCCTTCATCAACCACGAGCATCCCCGAGACCACCTCGACCGCGGCAATCGCTGGTAATAGTCCACGGTCTCCCTGCCCCTCTAGAACCACCGGAGCACCACCCGTCCGACGCGTCGCCGCTAGTCTGTGGTCGACACACTGAGCATCGTCTGATCTTAATCCAGCGGCTTAGATAGATCACTTAGAGAAACGGTACGGGCTAATCTGGATCGCCCGTTGCCACTTAAAATCCAACGGCCCGCAGCAGCCGATCCGCCCGAACCGGTACCGGCCAATAAGAACACGCCACGTCGCCAGACTATTTTGTTTAAATAGAAAAATAGACAGATTTGTATTAAACTTAGAAATTCAATAACTTTTGATCCACAAATCAGAAAAATACAAATTTGGTGTCTATGGATTCAGAAAAATGAGAGCTTCACTGCTGAGGCCTTATTTCACCCTTTAGCTTCTGTAAAATAGAAGTTTTAGGCAGAACCTTTTTAGGAGTATTTTACCCATAAAAGTTGTTTTGTAAAATTATTTTTGGGAGAATCTTTTTGCTATGGATTGCAAATTGAACCCTCTGTCCAGTGAGACCAAAATATAGATTTGGTTGGCTATGCCTAATAGCATGGGAATTATTTAGTGAGTCTAGCCTTTCCAAATGCTAGAAATTATTGCTAATTGTTACAATTGCACAAATGGTTGCATTTGTAATCTTGCAATTGTAAAATGTTCAGAAAACACTTAGTAGTGTTCAAAACCTTTGTTATAACAATTTGTGCCATAAAATTGCCATCTTGCATGCTTGCATATTTTGCATGATTTTTGTATTGCCATTAGTGTTGACTTTGTGCATGTTTTGTCTTGTTTGTTTTGTTTGATAGATTGTGTGGATTGTCAAGTGTGTTACTGCAAAGAGTGTACCAACACCACCAACTACTAAGGCAAGTGGCATTATCATCCATGTCCTACTATTTTTCATTACACTTAGTGGATTTTTGTAGTATGCATGATAGGATTACTATGATACTATGCTATGCTATATCCTATTAGGATATCCTTTATATATCCCTTAGTGGAAATACTGTAGTTGTAGTATGCTTAGCCCTGCTATAGATTCGGGGTGGAATATACCATATTATGATTATATGAAGTGTTGGAAAAAAATATTTGTTTTATATAATAAAACAAGGACTCAATGAATCACCTGGGTGGAGTGTGGATACTCAGTTGAGAATAAGGTGGAAACGAAGGGAACCATGTCTATGGCTATCTCTTTCGTGTGTGCACTAGGAGAACACCACCCAGGAACTTAGAGATTGAACATGTTTCTTGTACAGTGGCTTTCATGTACAGCCACATGCCAAATGGGCTCTGGCCTAGTCAATTACATAGTGGAAGACCCATGCATTGGTACCTCTTCAGGTTAACTGGAATTATGCATTGGAGGTTTATCCTTGCATTGGTGCATGGTAGATGTGCTGGCATTATGTATTGGGAGGACTTCTATGGAAAGACTTTGTCACATTCTCGATCTGCCGGTACTCCATCTTGGTGAGTA
This sequence comes from Avena sativa, assembly GCA_916181665.1. Lineage (NCBI taxonomy): Eukaryota > Viridiplantae > Streptophyta > Magnoliopsida > Poales > Poaceae > Avena > Avena sativa. The sequence continues at coordinate 417,630,454 of OV702289.1, read as the reverse complement.
CTAATCCAGCGGCCACTGGTGGCGTCAAGACGAGATTGTGTCTTGTGGGTAAAGTGTACAACTTCTGCAGAAGATTAAATTCTAAGTACTTAGCTGTGTCCCCGGTTATGGACAACTCTAAGCAACTAAGGCCTGAAGCTATGGAAGATCTCGACATTCTAATTTATCAAAGTAAAACTTAATGGTGACAACAAGAGATTAGAAGAACTTGGAGTTTGCCAAGGAGTTCAGAAAGTTATTGAAAGATCAAAACTATTTTTACAAACATAGGATAAAACCATATTGCTTTTTGCAAATGAGCCTAAGATCTACTTAGCCAAATGTGCATGTAGTGATAGTCCAACTTATATTCACAAACTTGTGACACTTGCCAATACATTCAAAGTATTGACCCTTTGTGGCTGCAACCTATCATGTTGCACGTTATTCTATTGATGAGTATGGATTGATGATAGAGGTTATGAGTCTGCACCCAACATGTTTTCCTGTGGCACATGAAGATGAAGGACTCCATGCTTTACTTGTATTCTGCTGCTTTGTAATAAGATAGCCTATGGCTATAGGTTTGTAATAAAGTATTCATATTCTGGATCATGCGATGTAATATGACCTTGTATCTTGATATTACATCTTAAACTGTGGGTGCTAGCTATTCGATCCAGGGACTAGCACTGTAATCACAGGGATTCAAACCAAGCCAGGTTTGGGTCTTTACAGACTCTAGTTGATCAATGTGGTTTAGGAAAAGAACACATGCAATGACTATAGGGAGTCCATGTGTCAAACCATGGTCATAGAGACCAAAAAACTTAGGAAAGTAGCTTCCACATTGCATGTTGCACCAGTGTGGCAGAAGTTGCATCATAGAATCCATTGGAGTGTGTGTGTGGTCATGTGGATCAATGTGGTTTAGGAAAAACAACACATGCAATGTGGTCATGTGGAACAATGACTCTAGTGGATGAATGTGGTTTGGGAAAAGAACACATGCAATGACTCTAGGGACTCCATGTGTCAAACCATGGTCAGAGAGACCAAAAAAACATAGGAAAATAGCTTCCACACTGCATGTTTCCCTAGTGTGGTAGAAGTTGCATCATAGAATCCACTGGAGTGTGTGTGTGTGGTGATGTGGATCAATGTGGTTTAAGAAAAAGAAAACATGTAATGACTCTAGGGACTCCATGTGTCAAACCATGGTCATAGAGACCAAAATCACTTAGGAAAACAGCTTCCACATTACATGTTGCACCAGTGTGGCACAAGTTGCATCACAATATCCAGTTGAATGTTTGTGTGGTCATATGGATCAATGTGGTTTACTAAAAAGAACACATTCAATGTTGTTAGTTGGAACAATGACTTTAGTGGATCAATGTGGTTTAGGAAAAGAACACATGCAATCACTCCAGGGACTCCATGTGTCAAACCATGGTCACAGAGACCAAAAACACTTAGGAGAGTAGCTTCCACATTGCATGTTGCACCAGTGTGGAAGAAGTTGCATCACAGAATTCACTAAAGTGTGTGTGTGCGTGTGTGATCATGTGGATCAATGTGGTTTAGGAAACAGAACACATGCAATGTGGTCATGTGGATCAATGACTCTACTAGAGCAATGTGGTTTAGGAAAAGAACACATGCAATGACTCTAGGGACTTCATCTGTCAAACCATGGTCATACAGACCAAAACACATAGGAAGCACCTTCCGTATTGCATGTTGCACCAGTGTCGCAGAAGTTGCATCACAGAATCCACTTGAGTGTGTGTGTGGTCATGTGGATCAATCTGGTTTAGGAAAAACAACACATGCAATGTGGTCGTGTGGATCAATGGCTCTAGTGGATCATTGTGGTTTAGGAAAAGAACACATGCAATGACTATTGGGAGTCCATGTGTCAAACCATGGTCATAGAGACCAAAAACACTTAGGAAAGCAGCTTCCACATTGCACGTTGTACTAGCGTGGCAAAAGTTGCATCACAGAATCCATTTGAGTGTGTGTGTGGTCATGTGGATCAATGTGGTTTAGGAAAAACAACACAAGCAATATGGTCATGTGGATCAATGACTCTAGTAGATCAATGTGGTTTTGGAAAAGAACACATGCAATGACTCTAGGGACTCCATGTTTCAAACAATGGTTAGAGGGACCAAAAACACCTAGGAAAGTAGCTTCCACACTGCATGTTGCACTAGTGTGGCAGAAGTTGCATCACAGAATCCACTGGATTATGTGTGTGGTCATGTGGATAAATGTGGTTTATGACAAAGAACACATGTAGTGTGGTCATGTGGAACAATGACTCTAGTGGATCAATGTGGTTTAGGAAAAGAACACATGCAATGACTCTAGGGACTTCATGTGTGAAACCATGGTCATAGAGACCAAAAACACCTAGGAAAGAAGCTTCCACATTGCATGTTGCACCAGTGTAACAAAAGTTGCATCATAGAATCCACGGGAGTGTTTGTGTGTGGTCATGTGGATCAATGTGGTTTAGGAAAAAGAACACATGCAATGTGGTCATGTGGTGTAGGGTTTCTGTAGTAGATAACAAAAACTTTAACTACGCAGAACACCCTGAATGCCCAAGGATCTATCTAGAAGTAATGCAGTAATGGAGGAAGACAACGGTAATGTAGCCTTGAAGACTGAGAGAGTGTTACGCTCATGCAAGAGCGTGGATGATGTATTCGTACTCGTACGACCTCAAGGTAGCTCCTCACACGTCACCTCTTTCCAGGTCCTTGTACGATGGCCTATAAGTTTCAATAGCCCCACCGAGTTATCACATGCATATGGTGCAATGCGATGAATCCCGAACTCCTTGATCCCTACTAGGGTTGCGGAAGTAGACCTAATGGCGGAAGCACTCCAGCACAACGGCGTGCCATAGATGCGTCAACTTTTCAGGATAGTCCTTTCCCTACGACCGTGCCATGACAAAGTCAACTAGAGAGAGGGGGTATTCTCCGTGGAAGAACGCCTTAGAGAATATATTATTCAGTGTTTTTAATCCTCCCATGGGCATCCCTTTATATTAGGGAAGGGAGATGTGCCCTCCCCTTTAGGTGCCCCATGTGGGACTAAAGTTGACAAATAAAAAGGAGAAAAAGACCTCCCAGCCGGCTGGGCCACAGGGGCCCAATTCAGCAGGCCGAGTAGGCCGACGCCATCCCATGACCCACCGCGTGTGCGCGGCTTGCTAGCCCGCGGAGGTAGTGGCCCGGGTGGACAAGTGCCTCCCCGGTGGCCCAACAGCGCGGCAGCCTATACCCGCAGCTCGGGTGGCTCGAGTGGGCCTTCACCCGTGAGTAGCCTAGTCGCGCGGCCGGGTCCCCACTGCGCCCACCTCTGCTTCCCGGATGAGCTGGCGTGGCTGCGGCCCGCCAAGCGCCCAGATAGCTAACGCCATCTCACCTATGTGGATCGAAGCCAAGTAGGATGCCAGCAACAGTTGGCAGCAGTTGCTACCCTGCGCGGCAGCTTCTATATGCTGCTCGCCCATGTGGGCTCAAACCAGCCTAGTTCCTTTTGATGTTTGTTGTTTTCTTTGCCTTTTTTGTGGCTTTTTCCTAGGCCAATTTCCTCCAGGATTTTGGCTTAATGAAAAAGTCACTTTATAAATTTGAATTTAAATATTTATTTAGTATAAGTTAATTCTCAATTAACATATAATAAATGCATATTGTAAATTTCCATTTATCCGAAACTCCTTTCGGCTTTTCCTTTCCTTCTTTCTCCAAAGAACTTCAGATCTCCCTAGAACGATTCTAATTTCTCTCTCTTCCATGACTCCATCTCGCAGGACGATCTCGAAGTGTCATATGGCCCTTAAGCGTGTTTCCCTATGGTTCGGGAATGTTGTAGACATGATCTCTATCAATGATCAACAGCAAGACCGGGATGCCCATGTTGACCCCTATGCACTCCATGATTATCCATAGTGTCGAACCTGAAACGATATATCCAATTCCCTTCTTCGTGATACAGGCCTTGTTTGAGATTTGATCATTGGTATCACGATACCTTATTCATTATCCTTTCCAACAAGTACTATTTTACTCATTCCCGTGAAATACCATCCCCATGACCTATTCATGTGTTGCGCAACATGGATGTAATTCACCGAGTGGGCCTAGTTCTATCTTCCCGTCACATAGGAGAACAATTCTCAATCTTGAAGCATATTGCCTCTACATGCTCCTTCGGATACCCAACGTGCACCTTTATAGTCACCCTATCATGAGATGATGGTTGATACAGTTGAAGCATCCTCCGGTAATAGTGATTGATATGATCTCACGGTCTAAGGATCAGGATGATCTATTTCTGACAATTGCAACATAAGCTAAGTGAGATGATCGTGTTGCAACAATCATTGGTGGGAAGTGTCCATCACATCATTCCAGATGATATGACTTCATTGTCAGTGACCCATGATCAAGAAACCTTGATCATCATATTCCCAATGAACTAGTTGAATAGACACTACTAGGGACCTGGGTTTGTTTGTCTACCACACATGTATCAATGTTTCTACTTGATACAGTTATAGCATGATATAAAACTATTATGAACTAATGAGATATGATAATAATACCCTTTTATGTTTTGCCTCTAGGGCATATCTCCTTCAGTCTCCCACTTGCACCAGAGTACAAATAATCTAGCTGCATTTCTACTAATCATATACCATATCTCATATGTGTTTATTGAACATGGTTTCTCATGGAGGACTTCCTGTCCTAAATCTGTTTCACCAGATTCATCAGGTCATATTTTGCAAATCATTAATGTCAACTGTTTTGACATTCACACCATTATCATATAATGTGTTTTAGCATTTTGGTGATAAAGTGAGACTTCTGTTTTCTAGTGTATATAATGACGATCTATCAGTAAATAGAACTTTCAAGATGTCATATACTCCCTCCGTTTCAAAATATAAGATGTTTTAGCTTTGTAAAAGGAGTGTATCTAGACCTCTTTTAGTGTGTAGATTCACTTCAAACCTAAATTAACCTACACACTAAAAGGGGTCTAGATACACTCTTTTCACAAAGCTAAAACATCTTATATTTTGAAACAGAGGGAGTATAACTATAAAATACACTTAGTCGAAAGTCGAACTTTCTCTAGACCAAAATTGTACTTGTTAACATTGAAGTATCATAATACTTCTATATCTATGTAAAGTTCAATCAAAGTGCAACACTTCCACTTTGATGTCCAACCACGCTTTCGTTGCGTTCAAACTTAACTCTGATTCAATGATTGATTCAGAAATCACTCTAGAATCTTTGTTCTTTACAACTAAGAACATGGGTCACATTATGTCAAGTATAAACAACATGGGTTTTACCTTGGAAAAACTATGTCCAAGGCATAGTCGATGAAGTGCATCATTTTGCCTGTTTTAACCATTGTCGTAAACACCAAGTCATTACTCAATACTTCTCCTAATAGTTCATGTAAGAACCAATTCTTTCTTGAATCCATTCTGAATTCTTTTCAGAATCTCAACTAGGTCCTTCTGAACATTTTCAGAATTCTCCAAGCATTTTTGACATTTTAATGTTCATTCAATATCCTGATCCAAAAAATACGTCCACTATATTTAATACAAGTTGAATTTCATCCATCTAATGATCTAATCATTCCTAATACCAAATTCATTGTTCACTAATATGTCGATTACATATGCGAGAATATTGTCTTACTCCCACTCAAATATTTCATCAATATTTTATATTTTAGGATGTCACTCATCTCCTACTCAAATATGACGTCCACATATTCTATTGGGAAAACTTCTTAGCTCCCACTCAACTTACAGATTTCTCTCGATAATCCTGGCAAATCCAAAATTATTTGATCTTACATCAAATCAAGACTTTTCTGCTACAAGACTTTAGCAATTTCAGATTGGTCAAAACTTCCTTGTTGTACTAGTTACAACCTTTTCTTCAAACTTTTGAAGACTTTGCAGTTTTGATCATTCTTTTGCTAATTTCATGACTCTAGGTAATTTCTTGTACTTGCGTCCATCAATGTTTCTTTGTAGTTCATAGGTATGTCGTATTCCAATAATAGGACAAGTGAATCAAGAATGGAATTCTGCAACTGGCAGAACAAGTTCTTGAATCCTGCTTTTACAAAGTATTAGATGAAACACTTATGATCATATCATTCTACCCTCTATTTGTAAAGTTTGTTTCCGGAACATATTCCATTTTACATTCTTGACAATTTGGAGGTAAGGTCAAACCTTTTGCTTACACTTTTTCCTTTCAACTAACACTGCTATAAGAACCTTTTTTCTCAAAAGAAGTACCTCGCTGAGACAATACAAACATTGTCTTCTTCGGGCATTAATTTGGAATTTGTGTTCATAGTCTTACTATGAATGTACCACCAAGACTTACTATTCGCAATGATCTTGATCTATCGTAATCTCTAGAAACTTGAGCTTTCCATATCTCATATGATGCTATTTCCGTGAATCATTTAGATGTTCCTAATAATTTTGAGTGTTTACTAATTCAATCACTAAATCTAATTCCTCATGTTAAACCATTCGAAGATCATTTGGACCATATGTATCTTATAAAATATGATTATGATGTTTTAGACATATCAACAATATTTGATTAGTCCAATCACCATAATTTGTGAAACCGTTTTTCACAAGTCCCTTATATGCCAATGTTGCTATTAACTTGAATTCGAAATCATTTGGATCAAATCACAAAGACTTTGGAATTCTTGTTAATCTTATATCCATTTCATTTTGAAATCATTTGAATGATTCACATAGTTTCAACCTTGTGTTTCATCAAGTAAATACACATATTCACCTAAATTCACCAAAATAATGATTTACACTATCTATTGAAAATATGATACATCATATGCATAAAATTCAACACTTCTTTGCATATCACCGTTTTAGGAGAATGCGGAGTTTTAGTCATTCTGCCCAACGAGGCATGGATTTGCAAAGTCTCTAGATCAAATATCTAAGACCCCGATCTTCCTTAACATGAAAAACATGCAATAAACAAAATGACTTAAACAATAGTGTTATTCATTATTTAGACTTGAATATCGTTTGGCAACTTTCATAAACATCCTTTTATCATAATGATAAAGACTAGAATACCTTGTTCATAATCCCAATGTGAATCAAAAATGATATCACTCATAAAAACATAACAATTGAATTGTTTCTTATTAATATGAATAACCGTCTCGCAATAAGCAAGACACACTAATATGTTTCACAAAATTGATTACAATGCCTTTATTCAAATCTACTAATCCCAATGATAATCTTAGGGAAGGAGTGTCGTCGGCCATCAACTAGCTTGCTTGCCATCATCACGCCATCAGTAACTCTCATGCAGAGGGTCCTGTTTTACTAAAACAAGTTTAAGTATCCAATACTTGAAACTTGCATAAGCATTTCATGGAAATGTTTATTACTTGTATATCACATATACACTTTCTGTTGATGACGATCCCAACTTTGGGTTTGACCTCAAAAAAGGTATCACAACGGTCACGACTAGTCGTATCTTCTCTACCATCGGATTCATCAGGGAAATCTTCTAGGTGTTCGGAAAGGATATAGAGGAGATGGTTTTCTATAAGGATCTTACTGAGGCATTGGTATCAATCAATGAAATTCGACCCATCTAACTTAAGTTTCTCTTCCTGTTCATCAATGGACTAAACATGTCCTGAACTAAGGGAATGACCATAATCTACAATATATTTGCAAAAAGGGCTTAGACTAAGTTCATAATATGGAGTTCAAACAAACTCCCCACTTAAACTATCTTCCCTAAAGACAGTTTTAGTGATTACACAATCCCTTTTCTCCACATCATCCCCGATCGTCATGGACTTTTATGTGGGTGCTAGGATGGACTTTATCGGTCGATCACATCATCCATGTGACTCATGCTTGATCTTTTGATCACGGTGTTCCGAGGCCATATGTACATATGCTAGGCTCGCCAACTCAACCTTAGTGTATTCTCTATGCAACATGGCTTACATCCACCGTATGCAAACACATATATGTCTAACACCCGATCGTCATGGCCTGCCTCATAACGGAGAACTTTCTTGGTGGTGCACACTAAGGGAGAACACTTTCATTGATATATAATTAGGGATCATCCTATTTAAATGCTACTATTGTGTATCTAATACCAGCACTTCAAATAAGATGCAAACAAAGATTAAATCATATCTAATCATATGTGCCGTGATATGGTTGTATTCCCGTTCCATGATATCCATCAGGTGCTCCGTCTTGGCGCCAAGTCCATAACGCCATCAGTCTTGTCATTCATCATCATGATGATTACTACTACATGACTTAGCAATAGAAAAAGTAAACTACCTTACCTTTTTATGACTTGCAACCATATCACATCATAGAGCCTTCCCCGCAACATAAAGTTAGAAGCCTCTACTCTATCTATTGCAGATTTTACATGGTTGTTAAGGCTTTCACGATAGGACCGTTTCTACCTACGAACTTCCAACCACAATAGGGATACAATAGTTGTCTCTACTACACTCCTTTCGCGGCCTTCCATTGTAGATGCCATAAAAACTATTGTGAGAGAGACAGACACCCGCTAGCTACTTATACGATACAAGCCGTATCTCGAGCGTGGAACCAGTCTCACATAGGATTAAACGTAAGGTCGGTCCGGACCGCTTCATCTCATAGTACCGCGATATAAAAAAATACACGTGGGAAGGGAAAAACTAAGGTATCTATACTACCATACTACCATACTAACCATAGATCTAGATACCACTGTAGGGTTTCCGTAGCAGACAACAAAAAATTAACTATGTGGAACACCCTGAACACCCAATGATCTATCTAGAAGTAATGCAATAATGGAGGAAGAAAACGATAACGTACCCATGAAGACCGAGAGAGCATTACGCTCATGCAGGAGCGCGGATGATGTAGTCGTACCTGTCCGACCACAAGGTCATGAAGCTAATCGCACGTCACTCCTTGTCCAGGTCCTTGTACGATGTCCCAGAAGCTTCAACAGCCCCACCGAGTTATCACATGCATATGGTGCAATGCGAAGACTCCTGAACTCCCTGATCCCTACTAGGGTTGCAGAAGTAGACCTCCTGGAAGAATCACTGCAGCACATCGGCGTGCCGCAGATGCGTCAACTTTTCGCGGACAGTCCTTTCCCTAGGACCGTGCCATGACAAAGTCAACTAGAGAGACTGGGGGTATTCTCCGAGGAAGAATGCCTTAGAGAATATCTTATTCGTTGTTTTTAATCCTCCCAGCGACATCCCTTTATATAGGGGAAGGGAGGTGTTCCCTCCCCTTTAGGTGCCCTATGTGGGACTAAAATTGACAAAGAAAAAGGAGAAAAAGACCTCCTAGTTGGCTGGGCCACAGGGGCCCAGCTCAGCAGCCCGCAGTGGCCAGCAGCAGCTCTCAGCGGCCGAGTGGGCCGGCACCATCCCGCAACTCACTGTGTGCGTGGCTTGCCAGCAGCGGCGGCAGTGGCCCGGATGGGTAGGTTCCTCCCCGGTGGACCAACAACGCAGCGGCCTGCGCCTGCAGCTTGGGTGGCCCGGGAGGGCCTTCACCCGCAAGCCGCCCAGCTACGTGTCCGGGTCCCCTCGGTGCCTACCTCCTCTTTTCGGATGGGCTAGCACGGCTGTGGCCCGCCAGGTACCCATTGCCTTGAGCGATGGCTAAAGCCAACTCGCCCGCGTGGGTCAAAGCAAAGTGGGCTGCCAACAGTAGTCGGCAGTAGTAGCTGCTCGCCCACGTGGGCTCAAACCACCCTATTCCTTTTGTTGTTTGCTATTTTCTTTGTCTTTTTCTGTAGATTTTTCCTAGGCCAATTTCCTCCGGTATTGTGGCTTAATGACAAAGTCACTTTATAAATTTGAATTTAAATATTTATTTAGTATAAGTTAATTTTCAATTAACATATAAGAAATGCATATTGTTGAACAACTTCGGATCTCTCCAGAACGATTATGATTTCTCTCTTTCATGATTCTATCTCGCACTACGATCTCCAAGCGTCGTATTGCCCTTAAGCGTGTTTCCCTATGGTCCGGGAATGCTATAGACATGACCTCTATCAATGATCAACAACAATACCAGGATGCCCATGTTGACTGATACATTGCTAACATATCTATAATTGTTGATCTTCCATGCTTGTTTTATATCTAATTTTTTATGTATTGTTCATACTTTCAGATACTTTTATACATTTTCTAGAACTAACCTATTAACAAGATGCCATAGTGCTAGTTGTCTATTTCTTCTTTTTTTGGTTGCAGGAAAGCCAGAAAATGAATATTCTCAGAATTGGACAGGACAAAGGCCAAAGTCGATATTTTACCAGAAGACTCACAGAGCCAGAAGACGAGACAGAGAGGGGCCAAGGGCTGGCCACAACACCTGGTGGCGCGGGCCAGGCCAGGCTGCACCAGGGGGTGGTGTGGGCCCCTCCAGGCTCCACCGACCTTGCCCTTTCGCCTATAAGAAGCCTCCGATGAGAAAACCCTAAATCGAACAACCTCCAGCCACGAAAAGTTCCACATTGCCGCCGCCACCGAAGGGGAGATTCGGGGGACAGAAAGTCTCTGTTCTGGCACCCTGTCGGGAAGGGGAATTGCCCCTGGAGCCATCTCCATCGATCTCCACCACCATCTCCATCGATGTTGCTGATTCCCATGATGATGAGGGAGTAGTTCTCTCTCGAGGCTAAGGATTCTACCGGTAGCTATGTGTTCATCTCTATCTCTATGCATGATCTTATTGAGATCATGAGCTTTGTAATCAAGTAGATCTACTTTGCTACTCAAGTGCTTTAATAGATCTCTGCTCTCCCCATGTGTGTGAAAGTGACAGCGTGCACACCATGGTGGCACTTAGGCTAGAGATTACAAATACTTGTTATGAGTTATATTTAGAGTTGGATGTTTCTATGAAATTGTGGTGTTTGTTGGAACCATCTAGTGCTCAAGGTGACAGTGTGGGGTTATCTAGATGGGGAAAGCGGACTTTGAGGAGTGCTGTTATAGCCCTACCATGGATTAGAGTGTTCAACCGGAGAGTAGTTTAGAGTAGTATCATAAAGAGAAGATATTTATATGAGAGTGTTCACTAGTGAAAGTATGATCCCTAGGCCTTGTTTCTAAGCATTGAAACACTGTTAGCTACTAGATCTGTTACATGTTTGCTTGCTTCCATCTTTATTTCAGTTTGCCTTTAGTCTCTTCCACGCCATCAAGCTATTTTCTGGCACCGTTGTCTTATATCCATACCACTTGTATTTCACTATCTCTTCGCCGAACTAGTGCACCTATACACCTGACAAGTGTATTGGGTGTGTTGGGGACACAAGAGACTTCTTGTATCTTGATTGCAGGGTTGCTTGAGAGGGATACCTTTGGCCACTTCCTCCCTGAGTTTGGTAAACCGTGGGTAATCCACTTAAGGGAAACTTGCTGTTGTTCTACAAACCTCTGCACTTGGAGGCCCAACAACTGTCTACAAGAATAGAAGTGCGTAGACATCAAGCTATTTTCTAGCGCCGTTGCCAGGAGGTAAGGTAAAAGGTACTCACATCTTCCAGTGTGAGTGCTCGAAGTTATTTCATTTAGATTCTGCAATTATATCTTTTTGTTTCTTGTTTTTATTTTCACTAGTCAGGCTTAATGGAAAACAACAACAAAATTAGAGAGCTTTATAGTATTTATCTTGAGTTAGGACATGAAGTGTTTGAAGAGAAAATTAAAAAACCTATGGAACTTTATTTGCATGCTAATAGCAATGTTGTTAGTATGAATTCTTTGGACACCATTATTGCTAATACTATGGAAAAGTCTAAGCTTGGGGAAGCTAGTTTTTATGAAAATGATCTTTTTAGTTCCCCAGCTTTGAAAGATAGCAATTCTATTGCTTATGATGATACCAAACCGCCAATATATGATGATTACAATGATGAATAATTATATTTTTCAGTCCACCTACTATTGAGGAGAAAATTAATTATGATTACAATATGCCTCCTATATTTGATGATTTTGGTGATGACAATAATAATGATAGCTATTTTGTTGAATTTGCTCCCACTATAATTAATAAGAATGGCTATGATTATGTGGAGAGTATTAACTCTTTTATGCATGTGGCTCATGATAAGAATGTTTTATGTGATAGTTATATTGTTAATTTTATTCATGATGCTACTGAAAGTTATTATGAGAGAGGGAAACATGGTTTTATGCATCTCAATAATATTAAGGTTCCCCTCTTTATGTTGAAAGTCTTGAAGTTGCACTTGTTTTGCTTTACTATGCTTGTTGCTTTGTGCTTTCATGACTTGTTTCTTTACAAGATTCCTATGCATATGAAGAGGGTTAGACTTAAATGTGCTTTGAATTTGCTTCTTGATGCTCTCTTTTACTTCAATTCATATTTCTTATGTGAGCATCTTCTCAAACTATCATGCCTAACTTAAAGGCGTTAAAGAGAAGTACATATTGGGAGATAACACAAAAGTTTTAGATGAGTCTTGCAAATTATTGCTTCAGTAATAACCTCTCCTTATCATTTTTTTTTCTTTTTGTGGCAAGAGTAACCTCTAATGAGAGAGAAGTAATGCTTGAGAAAGTTGCTGTCCCGAAACAGATTTTTGTGCTTCACTGTAGAAATTCGTGTAAAATCTCTGTCCGTCGGTTTGATCTGTAATTGTTTGTGCTTCCTCCCCAGGTTGTTATCCAACTTTCGTTAGTTCAACACTTTTCGATTTGAGCAACAGAAGGTTTTCGAAAAAATGGTTTTTACCTGCTGGTCTGTTTTGACAGATTTCTGCCATTACTTGCATTTGCTTCTTGTTGATTCGTTTTTGGGTTATTTTTGGAGAATTGAGCTTTTTGAGGGAAGTACTATAGTAGCTTGTGTTTTAATGGAAGTTTTATTGGTATTGAAACTGAACCCAAAGACTTATTATCTTGAGTACACCAATGTTGCTAATAAAGATTGTGTGAAGTTTTGTATGAAGGAAAAATTTCAGGTGTATGGAGAGAATGATATAGTGAGATGAAGAATGGACTAAAGCTCAAGCTTGGGGATGCCACGCGTGTCACCCCAAGAAATATCCAAGAAGTACAAGCGTCAAAGCTTGGGGATGCCCAAGGCATCCCTTCTTCATCAATAAAAATCTCAGGTTTCTTCCAAACACTTCATTTTTATGGTTTCATGCACAATTGTGTTGTTCTTGGAGCGTCCTTGTTTTTTGTTTTATTTAGTTTGGTTTGCTTAAATAAGTAGGTTGGATCCCAACACACTTGTTTTGGAGAGAGACACACACCTCGTTATTCATTGCCTAGAACACTCTAGTTTTCACTCTTATTGTTCTGCGAGTGTTCTCCTTTGCTAGCACTGCGTTTAGCTTTAGTTTTCGATTGGTGTTGGAAAAGAGTAGGAAAGTTCATGCTTAAGTGGTAAAAAGGAGCTTGTTTTTGACTATTACTTAGACTTTATCATGTCATGCTTGATATTGTTTTAGCTTTATGCTTAGTGATTTTTGTTGTAGCATGACATGTTACAAACAATTGAGATTGCTTAATGTCCCTTGAAAGAATCATGCGTCGTTTTAGCATATTAAAGCATAATATTGTGGTATTCTCCTTTGATGCTTTATTTGGGTTGACTTGGCGCATGCTCACACCATGTTATGACTATCCCAAGTCACCATAGCCTCTATGATCCTTTAGTTTTCGACTTGTAATATCACTTTATGCTTTAATTAATGATGTTTTGTCACTTTGCATGATTATGGCCATTATTGCTCTCTTAGTTGGTCGCTCCCAGTCTTTTGCTAGCCTCCATAACCAAGTATGAGTTCCACTCATGCATCCAACTCCAAATAAAACCAAGTTATTCCAAAGAGTCCACCATACCTACCTATTAGCATTTGCTATTCCAAGTATATTCATGTTTTTATCTATCTTCCAAATTGAACTTGTTATGAGAAAACTAGTGATTAAAGCTCTCATGAACTTGATGGCACACTTTAATTTTCTTGCCCCTAATAAACTTGAACTATTGTGTCATCTATGTTGTATATGCATGCACTTATATGTTGGGGATTAGCAGAACCATGATGTCATGGGGAACGCTTTCAACATTGCACTTGTACATTGTACCTAGTTGATATCATGCTCTTTTGTCTATGGATGTCTTCGGTGTGAAATGAAAGGGGAGCTTGTAAGTCCATGGAGTTATGTATGTGTGTTAGAGAAACGCCTGGGCCGCCGGTCTAACCCATGCCTAATCATAGTGGAAACCTGCAACGTAACCATAATTAGCAATCTATGAAGCATTCTTCTTATAAAAAAATCGATAGAGATTGAGAAAAAGAAAAAAAAAGGAGATGAGAAAAGAGGAAAGAGAGAAAAAAAGCACCATTTTCCCATGGTAAATAATAAGATTGCTAAGATGCTCGTTGTCTGGTTGCCTTGTCATTTTGATATGGGGATTCTTCCGTATCATCGGGCAAGGGGTACCCCGTTGGTGGTTCTCTATGATACACATGTACTTACTATGACAAGAACTTACCGGTAACTAAACTTGAGTAGCATGAGGAGCGACCCTCGTATTCAAGTGACATGAGATTTCCAACTTATACTTTGTCAAGCATATACTCCATGGTTTGTTCACTTTAACCTTAATCACTTAAAGATGCTTATGATAGGGGCAATGAGAGCTAAAAGCTAATAAGTACCATTATTTTTGGAAGCTCTTTATGAGACTTGAATCACTGCTTCCTTCTATGAAGGCATTTCTTCCACTTTTATATTGAGTCTCCACCTTCTATCCTTAGGCACCAATTAAGAGAGCATAGTTGTCATTCTTAGTTCTATGTGCATTGTCCCAAAACTTATTGACTGATTCATAACTTTGATATTGCTTGTTCTTAAACTATTTGTATCTAGTCACCCTTATACAATTATAGCATGATAGTCCCCACACCTCTATCTAACTTGTTTAGGTACTGCCGTTCCCAATAAAACGACAGTGGGCATCCACCGTGGGGCTAGATGGCTTCGACCAGAGTCACGTTCCACACGGGACCCCGCACTTCAGCCAGTGAGCACGTGGCCTCCGGCCTAGTGCCGACGCTCGACAAGTTTGACTCCGTCATCAGAAACGCTTCCTGCTTCGCTGGATCCACGTTCCTGGCAAACGGTTCCATTCTTCTTTTCAGCGACCTCCTCGTCTATGTTGCCACCGTGCCTGAGCGTTTCCCTAGGGATATCGTTTCCGTCACAGAACCGCTGCACCTCGGTAGCGGCACCTCCGTCGCTCCTCGTGGCATCGAGGTGATGATGGACGGCTCTAGGTCCCATCCCTGCCACCCGCGGGAGCGGGGCACAGATGAGGTCGGGACTTCTGCTCCACCGCAGCCCAGGAACCTGGTGGAGGAGGCTATCGACTGGCTCCTCATGCTGGTTAACCTCGGAGATAACCCGGAGGAGGCGGAGGCCAACTTCTCCATGGAGAGGCAGCTTCTCCTCCAGGAGGCCATGGAGCTGGCTGCGACCCGGAAGCAGATCGAGATCACCCAGCGCGAGTACGACCGTGCGCATGGCTTCACTCCGGCCACCACGGAGCCGAGCTGGCATGGACAAGGATGACGCCGGGGCAGCGAGCTAGGCGGTAGGATGGAGAAGGATGGTGAGCCAGATCCGCTACCCGCTCTCATCCGGCCCACCGACAGCACACCAATCAAGAATCTGTGTGCAACGCGAGCCACGGCAATGCCCAACCTGGAGGGCGAGGAACGAGACCGCAAGCACGCCCGGGTGCAGGAGCTCCTCCGGATCGTGGATAAGCAGGCTGATGCCAATTGGCAGATGTAGGAGGATCCCAGCTACTCCAGGGGAAGCAAGCCACCCGCCAACAGCAAGGGCGCACCCCGCGAGACCCAGCAGGCGTCCTCTCCTCCGGCTAAGGCCCATAGCAGGCGCTGCAGCTCTGGCAACAAGGGCCAACCGCGCTAGGAGCAAACGGTGAACAACAACCCACCGCCTCCCCTCCACCAACCGGAGCTCCAAGACCTACCGGTTCCCGTCTCTCGGTCCAGGAAGGAGTGCTCAACCCGGATCGTCCGGATGCCCGCAACCCCATCGAGCTCCTCGCTCAAGCGCGCGTCACAGAAGAAGAAGACTCCACTAGACTAGTTTGTTTCGGACCCCGCATTCGGAACGAGCCATTTCCGGATAAGTTCACCCTGCCCAGGGACACCCCCAAGTATGACAGCTGCATGAAACCGGAAGACTGGCTGACTGACTATGCCACGACAGTCGGCATCGCCCATGGGAACAAGCGTAGAGCTGTGCGCTATGTCCCCCTCATGCTAACCGGGTGTGCGAGGATATGGCTCAACAGCCTCACACCCAACAGCATCAACGCCTGGCCAGACTTTGAGAAGGTGTTCGTCTGCAACTTCAACGACACGTACAAGCGTCCGGGCCGCCCGCACGACCTTCCCTTGTGTGTCTAGGGCGACCACGAGACGGACCGCGAGTACCTTGCTAGGTGGACAGAGCTGCACAACACCTACGAGGGCATCCTAGAGAGCCAGGCAATCGGCTTCTTCGTCGAGGGGTGCCGAGAAGGCACCATGCTTCGCCACAGGCTATAGTGTGACGAGCTGAAAACCATGGCAGAGCTTATGATGGTTGCGGACCAATATGCCACGACGGATGCCGCTGATACATTGCAAATGTATCTATAATTTTTGATGTTCCATGCTTGGTTTTATCCACTTTCTTGTGTTTTGTTCCAACTTTGGAGTATTTTTCATATGATTTCTTGGACTAACCTATTAACAAGAGCCATTGACGAGGTTTTAACTTGTCAATGCCCATTGTTATGGACTTGGGTTTTTGAGAAGGAGGGAGCGCTGGAGACATCTATCGGCTAGCAAACAAGCACACAGGGGACAAAGGATTTACCCAGGTTCAGGCCTCATAGAGGTCCCTACTCCTGCTTGTCTGCTCGTGGAATTATCGAGGGAGTCGAAAGTTACAATAGTGCGCAGATGTAATCTAGCGAAGGTTGTGGAAACTAGGGTTGCGTGTGTCCTTCTCGCCGCCCCCTCCTAGCCTTTATATAGATAGGCTAGGTCTCGGGTAGCAGGTCGAGTCGGTTACAAGTTAGGGTTTTCCCTTTAATCTTTCTATCTTTAGCTTCTTCTTGTTCTTCAAGCAATCGAGAGTCCGTAGGTTACTCGAGTCCTTCCATCCGGGCCTTGGCGACACCGTGGGTCTGTATGTATTTGGACCGTATATACCAAGCTCGAGTACCTGTAGGGTATACCCATGTCAGTAGCCCTCAAGTGTCCAGTGGAATCGCAGATTCGACTGGGGACTTTTGAAGCCTTCGAGTGCCAAAATGAGTACATTTCGATTGCTTTATTTGTGTCATAGGGATTGTTGATATACGTGCCTGATATAACCGAAGTATCGGTATCAGTTAACCACCTTAGGGTGAAACAACGCAATCTACTCAAATTCGAGTCCCCGGACTCGAATCCGGAAAAGTGCTGGTGTAATTCAACTCAGGCCGTGGAGGTCTTACAGGAGTCAAATTCCAGTTATATGGGTGTGAGCACTCGACGCGTCCGTCAAGGCATGTTCATCGTGCCTGTAGGCACGGATATATTTCTGGTAGTGCGCAGTTAAATGCGTTGCCAGGCCTTATTCAGGTCTTACCTTCACGTCGTAAGCGCGGCATCCGAATTTTATCATCGCGGAGACGATTCGGGCGTCCCAGGAGACGTAGTCTCTTTGTAGGGAAAATTTGTGAGGCGGTGTCGCCAAAGGTTGTGAGTGCGGATGTTATCAACACACAGTTTTTGTGCAAATAATCATAGGGTGCACGACCAGCGCTCCCTATGGGAGTAGCCCCCGAGTGCCTGGTTGAGTCGAAGACTCAGGCAGGGACTAAAGAACTTCTGCGACTGCTGTCGTCTTTTTGTTTATTTGTTTCAGTCGATGACTCAGGCAGGGACTAAATATTTTCACGACTGCTGTTGTCTTTTGCCTGCTTGTTTCATTCGAATTTGTTTCCGGCGCTCCCTATGGGAGTAACCCATATCCATAATCGAACTGCGTTTCGAGTGGCTGGGTTTGCTTTTGTGATTGCCTTCGTGCCTGCAACAAGAAAAGAAAAAGTCATAGGGTGCGCGGCCAGCGCTCCCTATGGGAGTAGCCCCCGAGTGCTTGGTGGAGTCGAAGACTCCAGCAAGGACTAAAAATAGTCGAAGTTTTCCACTGCGTAGCCTTGCTGACGTTAGTGCTGACGCTTGTATGACCTCAGTTTCCCGCGTGACCGATTTTGACGGGACGTGACGAGCGGTGGGTCCTACTTTCTGACTTTGATTTGACTGGGCGTGCGTAATCTTATTTTTAACTGTGCCTCCTTGATTTCCGCGCGTAATGGTAGATGTGGGGGGATTGTTCGCGCTTCCTCTTCTCCACGTGTCCAACACGATGCGTGCCACGCGTCCAATAGGGTTTTTGTCAGCCATTGGATTGCATCTTCTAGGGGTTAAGTAGCGGCGTTGCGGTGGTAATTTTTCATCTGCACTTTTTCGTCCTCGCTGCCATTGCCATTGCTGCTGTTCTTCTGCTTTCCTGCGCTCGTCTCCTCCATAGCGCTAGACCACCTCCATTCGTTTCCAAGTTACTTTCTGCGCTCTCATCTCCGCCGCGCAATGAGAAAGAAGAAAGGAGGCACTGCTGCTGATTCCGCGGCCACCGTTGCCGCGACAAAGAAGAAGGGTGGCTCTACTGCTGCGGGAACCAGCGCAGCCGCCGGCGGGAAGAAGAAGGTCGCGGGCACCCGCATGACAAATGGTGCGTGGCGTCCTTCCATCATCAAGGCATCGAATCTCCGTCTTCTCTGCCAGGATGGAGTTATTTCTGCGGCAGTCGCCGATGCGCGCGTCCCCAGCGGTGAGACCATTCCTACTCCTCCTGCTGGTTTTTGAGTGATGTTTCTCGCATTCATCATTCGAGGTCTCTGCTTTCCTCTCCACCCCTTTCTTAGGGGTCTTCTTTGCTTCTACGGGCTCCAGCTCCATTAGCTGTCCCCAAATTGGATTCTCCACATCACCTGCTTCATTACCCTTTGCGAGTGCTGGCTCGGAATCGAGCCACACTTCAGTCTTTTCAAGCGCTTGTTTAAATTGAAGCGCCAGTCCGCATCTGGCTCTTTAGTTTATGACGTAGGTGGTTGCGGTATCCATGTCGACCCATCCGCCACCTACTTTGACATCAAGCTTACCAAGTTCGTCCAGGGATGGAGGGACAAATGGTTCTATGTCCACGATCAAAAGGCCAAAGATGAGCACTTTGGACTCACACCCTTCGATCCGACGACTCCCTGCAAGAAGATGCGTTCTCGGAAGAACGTAGTTATGCCTAGCGAACCCGTGGAGACGGACGTGCTGTATCAGCGCGTCTGCGACCTCGAAAGTCGCATAGGCGCAGAAGAGGGAGGCTACGCTCTTATCATGACTTGGCTGCACCGTCGCGTCCAGCCTCTCCAAGCTAGAGTCCATCCATGTTTCAATGGAGTGGCGCTGATGATTCCACTCACGTGTCTGCCGATGGCATGTCCGCGAGTGAGGTGGATAAGAGGATTCGACTGGTTACGAAGTGCACTGTCAAGGATGTGCTTCCAAGCGAACCAGTTGTTCCTCCATTTGATGCTTCAAATCCTCCTCCCGAGGTATAGTTGTGCTACGAAGTAGCTTATTTTCACGATTGCTTTTCTGTTTGCTTACTTGTTCTGTTTGTATGCAGGATTGGGCGGTGTCGCCTTGTATGCCTCCTCTCCCTGAGGGGATTATTCCTCGTGATGCTTTGGAAGAGGACGAGTCTGACTCGACTGTCCCTTCTGATGTGGAAGAAGAAGCCCCCGAGTCCGAGAGCCCAGATACTCGCAAGCGTTCGCGTAGCGAGGACTTCGACACGTCGACTCCTTCGACTCCAGGGGGCGTAGCTGTTGGCGCGGAGTCGCCAATTCCAGCCGTTCCTGTGAGGGCTGTGGCACCGTCTTCTCGCAAGAAGATGCGATTACCCAAGGAGTCTTCGTCAGAATCGGCGGCAGCCACGTTTGATCTTGACAACTTTAACTGGTAAGTTTGCTAGGTCATTCATTCTTTTCTTTTTTCTTCTTGTTGGTTTTGCCCTGGAGTTTACCCTTTTCTCAATGTGGACTTGGTCTTGTAGTCAAGAGGCGTCATCATCTTCTGGCGACGTCGAGTTTTTGAAAGAATCGGGAGGCGCGACTTCAAGGGCCAAGGTAGAGGTCGAGCGCGCTCCTTCTCCTCTGGCGGCGGCCCACTCCGGGCACAATTCTTCGAGCTCTCCTCATGTAGGGGGCATCGAATGGTTGCTCGGATGATGGTTCAGCAAACCTCTTCGGAGTCGCTAGAGGACCATGTGAGTATATCTTCCTTTCTTTTTAGTGTGGAAGTCGATGTTTTCTGTTGCCCTTTCTGATCCCTTGTTTTGTGCCACAACTCCTTGTAAAGGAAGCCGCGCAAGTGGCGGAGCAAGTGATGGCAATGGGCCGCCAGCATGCAATGCTGGAGTCGCGTCACCGCGTCGTCGAAAGTGAGTGTTCTACACTTGTTCTTTTCGTATCTTCCTTCTTGGTATAGTCGACTGATAGTAAACTTTTGGTTGCCATGTAGCTGAGCATAATGCTTTACTGCGCAACGTTGCCACCTTGGAAAAGACGTTAGCCGCAGCTGTGAAGGGGCGCGACGAGGCAATCGCGGCTCGTAATGATGCATAGAAGCGCGAAGAGGATATGCGTGCCTCCTTTACGGCTAGGGAAAAGTTGTTCAAAGAGCAACTGTTCTCAGTCGCCAAGGCCCTCTCAGGTACCTTTGCCGGTAGATATTTTATTGTTGTCCTTCTCTACATCTGGAGTTTTGCCGGTGGCGCTAGAGATTTCATCCATGTGTGGGTTTTCTATGCAGATGCTGACGATTTGAGCTTTGACCCGTAGGCCCTTTGTCGCGATGACGCTCTGGCGGGCGCGGTGTCTGCGGTCGAGGATCGTAGCGCCGCTATCCAAAGTACGTTGTCCAAGGCCAAGGTCACCCTTAGTCGCCTCCGAGAGGAGTTGATGCCGAAGGCGGAGCTGGTCGACAATGTGGAAGAGCTGGTGGAGTCGCTCGCCAGGGGTGTGCCTGCCACATACAAGAACTCCCTCCGCGCGGCTGGCGCGACCATGTCACTTGCCATGGTGCAAGCCCACGGAGCCGAGATAGATCCCTCTGCAGTGTCGAAGACGATGCCTATTGGCACGGATGGTCAGCAGGTAGTATTCGCTCCCTTTGCGACTGCCTGTGCCAAATATGGCTATTACTTGATAAATACCGTTGCCAAGTATTCAGAGGAGCTCTAGCATGCTAAGAAGATCGCGAAGGCTTCGGCCTCAGGAGCTGGCGGAAAGTCTATGGCGTCTGATACTGCCACGGACTTGATGAAGCCCCCGAAGTCGTCGAGGTCGAAGAAGCCAGCTGCTCCGTAGTTAGTTTTTTGTAATAGTTGATGAATTGTCCTTTTGATTGGAGAACATGCCTGCTGGCGAGTGTGTTTGTGGATACTTTATGCTGATCCTGAATGCATCTATTACTTTTAACTTTGTGTTAAGTTGGTCGCCTTATTTGCCTCTGGCTTAACTTTTTGGTAGGGTACATTCAAGTGGTCCTGTGGGGGGAACCCAGGACTCGCCAACTCTTGAGGATATAGTGGCACCACCGCGCTCTAGGGTAGAGGAGTTGTCCTTGCTTTCGCGACTTCATGATCGCATTAAGCAACTAGAGCGTGAGTTGCCCGTGATCCGCGGTAGCGCGGACGTGTGGAAGTCGAAGGCTAGAAAAGCCGCCGCCCGCGAGCAATATCTGGTTGGCGAGGTGACGTAGCTGGGCGACCAGTTTAAGTGTTAGTTTGCTCATCCTCATCTTTTCCTTTGTAGTTAGTCACACTGGTACGTTGTACTCATGCTGTTGATGCTGCTTCATGTAGTTGTTAGCGCACGCTATCCGCAGGAGGAGAGGGATAGGATTGCCATCCGCCTTCATGATCTCACCCAGGAGCAACTTCAGGAGAGTGGATACTTCTGGGTAGATCATGATCGTGCGACTGCGTTGGCGACCCTGCAGGATCGTGCCTCGCGAGTGCTGCTCTTCCTGAAGAAGTCGCAGTCCTGTTTGAAGAACATCTATCGGGCGATGTTCCCGTTGGATGACACTCCATCAAGCCTGCTGGCTCTCCTGACCAAATTTCAAGATATGTCTGCGGTTCGCGAGTGCGTGAGGCAGCAGTTGGTGGCTGGTGCCAAGGCTGCCCTCTCAATGGTGCGTTTGCACAGGCCTGACGTGGATGTCGCCGCTATTGCCTCTGGGCCACCAGCAGGATCTTCCTGGAATATGGTGCTGCACTATCAGGCGGTGGACCGCCCAGCCGAGGAGATCATCGACTTCTTCGAGGAACAAACTAATGTTCTTCTATTGCAAGGGTAGCCAAATATGTATCCTACACGTAAGTGTACTTGTGTTATAAAGATCATATATATTTGTAGATAATTTACTGTTGAATGTGTACAAATATCTTTGTAAGCGTGGGGTGCGTCGCACTTATGCGAGTCCTTTTCGTTAGCCTGGCCATCCTTTTATCTCATTCCCTTGTCAACCTGCCAGGTGCGTTGCAGCTAGGTTGAGTTTGTGTTAAGGGGTTCGATTGATGTGCCAGCTACTCAGGATATCGCGTTTTTGTTCAAAGAACATATGTGTATAGGGTGGCGTAGCCCCCGATTATGAAAATTGACAAAGAAGGAGAGCACAGAGTTTCGGGGCACTTAGCTTTTATTTATTCGAAGAATAGTACGAAGTACAATGTGCGGGTAAGTAGCCTTGGCTGAGTAGCCTTATTTGTGATGTAAAAGTAAAAAAACGACTAAGGGTAGAAGCGTCGCAGTTGTGCGACGTTCCAAGGGTTGGAGTATGCGGCTCTTGTCTCTAAATCTTGAAGGCGATAGGCGCCACCTGGGATTACTTCTGTAATCACGTACGGTCCTTCCCAGGATGACTCAAGCTTGAGATGCCCCTGCTGCTTCAGTCGCAGGACCAAGTCACCTTCGACGAAGGATCTGGGGCGAAGCCTTCTACTGTGGTAGTTGCACAGGTTCTGCTGGTAGATTGTTGATCTCTCCGCGGCAATTTCCCTTGCCTCGTCAAAGAGGTCGACGGAATCCTCGAGTGCTAGGGATGACTCTTGTTCTCTATAAGCGACCACGTGCGATGGTTTGTACCGTACCTCAGCTGGTAGCACTACCTCTGCTCCGTGCACCATAAAAAATGGCGTGTAGCCCGTGGCGTTGTTTGGAGTTGTACGTAGACTCCAGAGTACGGATTGCAGCTCATCTAGCCAGCAACCCGCCGCTTGTTCGAGTGGTCGCAGGAGTCGCTTCTTGATGCCGCTGCAGACGAGCCCGTTTTGCTTTTTCCACCTGACCGTTGGTCTGTGGATGTGCTACTGAGGCGTAGCTGATGTTGATCCCCAGGTTCTCGCAGAATTCTTGGAACTCCTTGGATGTGAAGTTCGTCCCGTTGTCAGTAATAATGCTGTGTGGCATGCCGAAATGGTAGACGATGGACTCGAAGAACTTGACTGCGTTGTGCCCTGATTGGTTATTCATTGGCATGGCCTCGATCCACTTGGTGAATTTGTCGACTGCCACCAAGAGGTAGACGTAGCCTCCGCGCGAAGATCTTGGCAACTTGCCAACCATATCAAGCCCCCATTATGCGAAGGGCCAGGCCAATCGAATGGGTCCTAGCTCTGCGCCTGGTGTGTGTGGCTTGTCCGCGAATCGGTGGCAAGCATTGCACTTTTAGACTATGTCCTTGGCATCGCGCATGGCCGTGGGCCAGTAAAATCCAGCTCGTAGAGCTTTGGCGACGAGGGCGCGACTGCCTGCGTGGTGCCCACAGGTCCCTTCATGGATGTCGAGGAGTATTGTTCTTCCATCAGCCATGGAGACGCATCGTTGTAGCACTCCTATGATGTTGCATTTATACAGTTTGTCGTTGAGAACGGCGAATGCCTTGGAGCGCCGGGCGATGTGTCGTGCATCTGTCGGATCGTCCGGTAGTCTCTTGCTGAGGAGGTACGTAATGTACGGCTGCGTCCAAGATTGTTCGATTCATCATGATGCTCATTGGTTCCTCGAGTCATGTGTCCAGCTCCAAGTCATCGAGTGCCATTGGCTCATTGGGTGGCGTAGCCCCTGAGTCCGTTGCTGCGCTTGTTCTCTTCTCTGCTGCCTTTGGCTTGATGGAGCGTTCGCATATGCGCTCGAGAAATACTCTAGGTGGTATGGGGCGCAGGTAGAGCCTATGTTGGCGAGTGTGTCCGCCTCCTCGTTGATTTCGCGACCTATGTGTCGCAACTCGCAACCATCATGTTGTCATTCAGTGCGTCGCACTCGTGCATTGTTTGGTTGATGACCAACTTGGAGTCGCCATATATGATGAGCCTTTTGGCGCCACACGCTTTTGCCATCCTCATCCCATGTAACAGGGCCTCGTATTCAGCCTCGTTGTTTGAGGCTGTGAGCTGCATTCGCAGGATATATTTCAGCTTGTCCCCTTGAGGTGATGTCAATATGACATCTGCGCCTGCTCTGTCCTTCCGTTTGGACTCGTCGAAGTGCATTATCCAGAGGTAGGACATATCTGGCTTGTCCAGGAGTTGGTTCTCCATCCAGTGAACGAGAAAGTCAGGGAGCACTTGCGACTTGATGGCGTCGCGTTTTTCGTATGTGATGTCTCGTGGAGACAGCTCTATCCCCCAAAGCGCGACTCGCCCCGTGGCGTCGGGATTATTGAGGATATGCCCCAACGGGGTGTCGTTGACTACCACTATTGGGTGTTCCTGGAAGTAGTGGCGCAGTCGCCGATCGGTCATAAAGATGCCGTACGCTAGCTTTTGGTAGTGCGGGTACCGCTGTTTTGTTGGCGTGAGGACCTCGCTGAGGTAGTATACCGGGCGTTGTACGCCGTGGACTTTGTTTTCCTCGGCTCGCTCGATGACGAGCACTTGGCTGACCACCTGGTTGGTTGTGGAGATGTACAACAACAGTGGTTCCCTTTCTCGTGGAGTCACCAGTACCGGCGAGGTGGATAGCAAGCGCTTGAGATCTTCGAATGCCTCTTGTGCTTCATTGGTCCACTCGAATTTTTCGGTCTTGCGGAGGAGCTGGTAGAAGGGCAGTGCCTTTTCACCCATCCGACTGATAAATCGACTGAGGGCCGCGATTCGTTCGGCTAGTTGCTGGACGCCTCTTATGTTCTTCGGCTTCTCCATGGCCAGTATGGCTTTTAACTTCTTCGGGTTCGCCTCGATCCCCCTCGTGGAGATGAGGTATCCGAGTAGCTGCCCAGATGGTACGCTGAAGGCGCATTTTGTCCGGATTGAGCTTGATTCAGTAGCGATCGAGGTTGGCGAAGGTTTCGTGCAAATCATCGATTAGAGAGGCTTCCTCCTTGGTCTTGATTACTATGTCATCGACATAGACTTGGATGTTGCGACCTAGTTGTTCCTTGAGGCAAGCCTGCATGCATCGCTGGTAGGTGGCTCCCGCGTTTTTTAGCCCGAAGGTCATTGTGTTGTAGCAGAACACACCAAAAGGCATTGTAAACACTATTTTCTCCTGATCTTCCTCCTTCATTCGAATTTGGTTATAGCCTGAGTAGGCATCGAGGAAGCAGAGGCGCTCACATCCAGCGGTGGAGTCGATGATCTGATCGATCCGTGGTAGCGGGAAGTGATCTTTTGGGTAGTGCTTGTTTAAAGAAGTGAAGTCCACGCACATCCGTAGGATATCCGTGTCCTTTTTTGGTACCAGCACCGTATTGGCGAGCCAAGTGCTTTCCTTGATCTCGCGTATGAATTTGTCCTCGAGGAGTCTGTTGATCTCCATTCCAACTGCCTGCGCTCGTGGCTCAAACAGTCGCCTGATTGTTTGCTTGACTGGCCTTGCGTCAGGGTTGAGGTTGAGTGCGTGCTCGGCAAATTCCCTGGGAACTCCTGGCATGTCCGCAGGACACCAGGCAAAAATTTCCCAGTGCTCATGGAGGAATTCGATGAGCGCGAGTTCCTATGCGGGACTCAAGTTGTTAGCGATGAGGGCCGTCTTGGCGGGATCCGATGGATGGACCTGCACCTTCTTTGTGTGCACGGATGAGTCGAACGAGAGATCAGGTGAGCTTGGCCTACTCAAGGGAGGCAGACTGTTGTTTGTCGTCTCTTTCAGTCTTGCGAGTTCCTCCTGCATGCCGAAGGACTGGGAGATTCTGTTGAATTCCCTGTCGCAAGCGTCAGATCGCTCTAAGTTCCCGTTGATTGTTACAACACCGTTGGGACCTGGCATTTTCATCTGCATGTAGGCGTAGTGGGGTACTGCCATGAACCTGGCGAATGCGACATGCCCAAGGATGCAATGGTATTGTGAGGGCCAGTCGACGACTTCAAAGTCGATGCGCTCGCGCCAGAAGTTCTTCGGCGTGCCAAAGATGACATCCAGGTTGATTTTGCCTAGGAGGTATACGCCTTTCCCTGGGACGATGCCGTGGAACGTTGTGTCCGATGCCTCCAAGCAGGTTAGAGGGATCCTCATTACTTGCAAGGTACTCGCAAATATGAGGCTGATGCCGCTTTCGCCGTCCATGAAGACGCGACTCATGTTGAAGCCTCCAATTTGCGCCTCGAGTACGAGGGGGCAATGACCTGGGCGAGGTATTTGGGGCGGGTGGTCGTGTTTGTCGAAGGTAATACACGACTCACTGCCACTGAGGTACTCAGTGGTGGATGGTGGAGAGTCCATGGCCAAGTTGACTTGGCGAGTGATGGCCTTCTGCACCCTATTGGAGGGGCGCCCCTTTTGGATCATCATGGTACCCATGGCCCGTGGGTACGGTTCGCCTCCGTGGTGCTGGTCTGGTGTAGCTCCGTTCGGGGGTGGACCAGGTGGTGGTGGTGGTGCGCCATGTGCCACGGCGCCTGGAGCGGCTCCGTAGCCTCTTTCGATTGCATTGCGGTTCATCCGAACCAATCCCTCGTGTAGCTTGAGGAACTCGCGATAGTCCTTGAGGAGGTGGCTGGACTTTCTCTTGCCATCATGCTTGTCGATGTAGAAGTGTACCATGCATGGCACGGACAGTTTGTCCTCGATGGAGGTCACGGGTGCGTCATCGCGAGTGCGGTGTTGCCACACTTGCGTGGTTTTCCCGGAGTCGTGGTATCCGCTGTTGCGTTATCATCGCGTCTATCGGCGTAGCCCGCTGCGACCATGTTGACGTCATCGTGATCGTCGTAGACACGCATGCGACGCATGCCCCGGCGGTCGCGTCTATGTTCGAGTTCTGCCTCCTCGTCGGAGTGAACGCGATTCTTCACCGAATCTTCTCCATCGGCCCACCGATTCGCAATCTCCATCAAGTGGTCGATGGTCTGGGGTTTTGAGCGGCCTAGCTCCTCCCTGAGTTCCATGCGGTGGACACCACCGTTGAATGCATCAATCGCGCGGTCTTCCGAGATGTTCTCCGCGGAGTTCTTGATGATGGACCACCTTTGGATGTAAGAGCGCAGCGATTCGCCAGATCTTTGCTGGCAGCATCTCAGTTCTTCGATTGAGGCGGGCCGTTTGTACCTGCCCTTAAAGTTGCGCACGAAGCTGTAGACCAGCTCATCCCAACTGCGAATGGATCCACGTGGGAGGTTATTGAGCCATGCACGGGCGGCGCCCTGCATCTGTAGCTGCAAGCATTGCATCGCAGTACTTCGACTGCCTCCATGTAGCCTGACGGAGGAGATATGGTCCTCCAGCCAGATCTTGGGGTCCTGCAGACCGTCAAATTTCGGGTTCTCCGATGGGAGTTTAAACCCTTTAGGCATTCGCTTTTGCCTGATGGATCTGCTGAAGCATATGGTGCCGTAGAGCTCCCCATCTTCTTCTTCCAAGTCAGTCGACCGAGCACGTTGTGCCCTTGACTTGTCGATCTTACGCTGCGTGATTTCGTCGCGTGCATCATAGTCGCGATCGTGTCGCCATGAGCGGCGACGTCGAGACAGGTCATGACTGTCATTGCTGGACGAGGGCGAGGAGTAGCGCTTTGCTACGCTTTGCCCTTTTTTGGGTCTGGTACCGGCTCCTTGTCGAGGGCGTCCTCGATTAGTCCCAGGCCCGCGATCGTAGATTGGTGCATGGCCGTTCAGGGGTCTCTAGCTGGCGGCTGGCTATTGATGAGGTACATGGTGGCTGCTGTCACCGCGGCCTGCGGTGTCCTGGGAACCACGTTGCCTCTCGTGTCGACTGTCATAGAGCCGAAGTCAAGGACTTTAGCGGCATTTATGCGCTCTTGTTCGGTAAGGTGATCCATCCGCGACGGCCTCTTCTTGGCGAGGTATTCGTTGCCTCTTGAGGAGGATCCTCCGTAAGAGGAGAGCCCAGCACGACAAAGGCTTGATTCATCCGCTGCCTTTTTACGCGCCCCAAGTTGCATGATTGCTTGTTTTTGGTGCTTGAATTCCTCTTTTAGGAGCCAGTGGTAGCCCATCAGCAGTTCCTGCGGGCACCCGAAGGGTAGAGGTGCACCTCGTAGGGCTTCGCGGCAGCAATCCCACTCTTGCTCGTTGAGCCTGATCACGACGCGTTCGCCGGTTTGCTCATTGATCATGCTAGGAGGTTCGACTGCTCCTCCGTTGCCACCATTACCGCTGTTGCCACTGTTGCCGGCGTTGGGTGGGTCGGTGCCGTTGCCGGTGTACCACCGTTGCCGCGATTGGGCGGATCAGTGTCATTGCCGGTGTTACCACCGTTGCCGCGATTGGCGGAGGTGTCGCCTGCGTTGATGACGGTGCACATGAAGTGATTAGGGAAGCTGTTGCTTCCACAACATTCAGATTCGGAGCTGTAGGTTCCATCTTTAGTGGCCAGATCGCTTAGATCAGAGTCACGACTGCTGTCGCTGACCATGTTCTCGACTGCCACCGGAGCGTTGAGCTCGCTGAGGGTGCCAATCGATGGAGGGAACCATGCTGCCGGGGCAATCACCGGTGCTGTCGGCTGATCAGGCATGCGAAGCGTGCCCATCTGACCAACTTGGAAATGGAAGCTCCCAATCGCCAGGCTGATTCCGTTGCCCACGGACTCGAAGGCTGGGCAAGTGGCCGGCGTGTGGACGGTGAAGTCGAAGGTGCCGAAGAGCTGGCGAATCTCCGCTGTTGCAGAGTTGTAGATCGCAGTTGATGGGGCCGAAGAAGCCACAACATCAGCACTCCCAGTTCCCACAGATGGCGCCAATTGACGAGGGTTTAACTCGTCAATGCCCATTGTTATGGACTTGGGTTTTGGAGAAGGAGGGAGCGCTGGAGACATCTATCGGCTAGCAAACAAGCACACAGGGGACAAAGGATTTACCCAGGTTCAGGCCTAGTAGAGGTCCCTACTCCTGCTTGTCTGCTCGTGGAATTATCGAGGGAGTCGAAAGTTACAATGGTGCGCAGATGTAATCTGGCGAAGGTTGCGGAAACTAGGGTTGCGTGTGTCCTTCTCGCCGCCCCCTCCTACTTTATATAGATAGGCTAGGTCTCGGGTAGCAGGTCGAGTCAGTTACAAGTTAGGATTTTCCCTTTAATCTTTCTATCTTTAGCTTCTTCTTGTTCTTCAAGCAATCGAGAGTCCGTAGGTTACTCAAGTCCTTCCATCCGGGCCTTGGTAACACCATGGGTCTGTATGTATTTGGACCGTATATACCAAGCTCGAGTACTTGTAGGGTATACCCATGTCAGCCATAGTGCCAGCTGCCTGTTTTCTGCTATTTTTGGTTCCAGGAAAGTTAGAAAATGAATATTCTCGGAATTGTACGGGACAAAAGCCAAAGTGCCTATTTTTCCGAAAGGGATCAAGTGCCAGAATACGAGACGGAGAAGGGCCAGGGGCCGGCCAAACCACATGGCCGCGCGGCCAGGCGTGGCCCATGCCAGGGGGTGGTGTGGTGGCTCCCGGCACCCCCTCGGCCTCTCCTTCCGCCTATAAGTTGCTCTCGGGACAAAAACCCTAAGTCCCCGATCAAAAATCCACGAAAGAGTCTGTAGCCGCCGTCATCTCCATCCCTAGATCGGGAGGGATCTGAAGCTCTTCCCAGCACCCTGCCGGAGAGGGGAATTCACCCTGGAGGCCTTCTTCATCACCATGCAAGCCTCCAGTGTGATGCGTGAGTAGTTCATCCTTGGACTACAGATCCATGTAGTAGCTAGATGGCTGGTTTCTCCTCCTTTGTGCTTTCATGTTTAGATCTTGTGAGCTCCGTTCATGATCAAGATCATCTATTTGTAATCCATACATGTTGTGTTTGTGGGGATCCGATGGATATTGAGATACTATTTCAGATTGATTATTGATTCTATCATGTCTTTGTTATTTGAGATCTTGCATGCTTTCCGTTGTTACTAGCTATCTTAGCCAAGTAAAAGCTAGCAACTCCAAGAGTTAGTATTTATGCTCGATAGTGGGTTCATGCCTCTGGTAATCTAGGGAAGTGACAGAAATCTCTAAGGTACTAGATGTGTTGTTGCTACTAGGGAGAAAACAACAATCCTTTGTTCATAGAACAATCGTATTGTTTACCTTACACACAGTTCGTAAAGCAATAATCTGTTGCTTGCAACTTAATACTGGAGGGGGGTCGGATGATAACCTGAAGGTGGATTATTAGTCATAGATGCAGTTGGAGGGCGGTCTATGTATTATGTTGTATTGCCCAATGAAGTCTCAAAGGAGTCAAGATGATTAGTATATGCATCTATTGCTTTCTCGGTGTTTGTCAATTGCCCCGCTGTAATTTGTTCACCCAGCATGTTATTTGTCTAAGGAGAGCCACCTCTAGTGAACTATGGATCCTGGTCCTTGTCTTTTACATACAATCTATAAACTGTTTCTTCTTTGTGTTTACTTTCTGCAAACTTTTACTTCTTTCCATTCGATACGTTTAATCCTTTGTTTTCCGCAAAACACGGTGAGATTGACAACCTCATCGCAAGTTGGGGACAAAGTTCTATGGTTGTGTTGTGCAGGTCTCCACGTTGCTACTAGCACTGGTAGTGCGCCCTGCCAAAGCTCAGCTAGTAACACCTTTGGGGTGTTTCCTTGCTCCTACTAGTTCGATTAAACCTTGGTTTCATAACTAAGGGAAAACTTGCTGCTGTGGTCATCATACCTTCCTCTTGGGGTTCCCAACGAGCTCTACGTCGATCGCCGAGCGCATCAAGACGTTTTCTGGCGCTGTTGCCGGGGAGTCAAGGACATCTTCACAAGGGGAGTCCCTCATAACCAATCTCTTTACTTTGTTTTTTTTTGCTTAGTTTACTTTTTGCTTTGTTTGCTTGTTTTGCTCTTCGAAAAACACAAAAAAAATAGTTACTATCTTAAGTGCCACTATGTCTAGCCTTGCTCAAATCACTATGTCACCCGAGGAAATGATTTTCACTATTAAACAAGGAATTGAGGAAAGTTTTAAGGAAGCTTGGTCTAGAATCTCTGATCTACATGAAAAAACTAAGCCTAAAATGACTCAAAGCTTATTCCTTAGCAGTTTTTACCTTGGGATTGCTCTTTGCTATAGATATGCCCTAGATGCTATTGTGGGAGTAGATTTCCTCCAATGTAATTAGGATGATGCTATTAATGCTATAAAGAAATTGATCCTCACTTACAACATGCCTAGCCAAACTGATACTTCCTTCGCAAAAATATTTGCTAGGTTGGATACTCTTGAGGCTAGCACTACTAGATTAGAAGGGTGCTATAATACGCTTAGGGAGCATCATAATTATGTTCCAATAAATTCTGAACCATCAAAGTGGCTCCCTACAGTAAAGATTGAGATAAACATTGAAACTTTTCAAGCCCGCTGTGATATCATGTCTGAATTTTGCCTTATGCCCAAGGATATTTATGAATCTTTGAATCTTTGGGGGCTTACGGAAGGAGGAAAAGAAATATCTCTTGCTAATAATACTACCATATTACCTCTTGGAATAGCTGAAGGAGACTTTACAAAGATCCTTGGGAAAATGATTTCTATTGATTATCTGGTTATTGAATGTGTAGGAAAAGGACAAATTACACTTGGAAGGTCCCTATTAGAACTCCTTGGAGCAATAATAGATGTGGGAAAGGGGACCATGCACCTTTATTCTCCACCAAACAATCACATTTTCCCAAAGGATAAGAATAAAAATAAGAGAGGTAAGGGCAAGAAAGTTGGTCTTAATGCTTCTTCATTTCAGAACACTTGATTCTTTCTTTGGTTCTTATGCCTAACTTAAAGGCGTTAAAGAAAAGTACTTGTTGGGAGATAACCCAAGAGTTTTAGATGAGTCTTGGAAGTTATTACCTCTGTAATAACCGGTCCTTATCCTTTTTATTTTGGTTTTTGTGCCAAGAGTAAC
Organism: Avena sativa; assembly: GCA_916181665.1. NCBI lineage: Eukaryota > Viridiplantae > Streptophyta > Magnoliopsida > Poales > Poaceae > Avena > Avena sativa. The sequence goes on along the minus strand of OV702289.1, from coordinate 417,597,805 downwards.
CTCTAATGAGAGTGAAGTAATGATTGGGAAAGTTGCTGTCCCGAAACAGACTCTTGTGCTTCACCGTAAAAATTCCTGAGAGAGCTCTGTATGTCGGATTGAGCTGTAATTTGTTTTGCTTCTGCCCCAGGTTATTATCTAACGTTCGTTAGTGCAACACTTTTTTATTTGAGCAACAGAAGGTCTTCGAAAAAATTCGTCTTTACCTGCTGGTCTGTTTTGACAGATTTCTGCCATTTTCTGCATTTGCTTCTTGTGGGTTCCTTTTTGAGTTTTTTTTGGGGAATTGAGCTTTTCGAGGGAACTGCTACAGTAGCTAGTGTTCTAATGGAAGCTTATTTGGTGTTATAACTGAACCTTAAGACTTATTTATCTTGAGTGCACTAATGTTGCTAATAAAGATTGTGTGAAGTTTTGTATGAAGGAAAATTTTCAGGTGTATGGAAGGAATGAGTAATGAGATGAAGGATGGACTAAAGCTCAAGCTTGGGGATGCCACACGTGTCACCCCAAGAAATATCCAAGAATTACAAGCGTCAAATCTTGGGGATGCCCAAGGCATCCCCTTTCTTCATCAATAAAAATCCCAGGTTTCTTCCAAACGCTTCATTTTTATTGTTTCATGCACATATGTGTTGTTCTTGGAGCGTCTTCCTTTTCGTTTTCGTTTTGGTTTTCGTTTGATTTTGTTTGCTTAGTTTTCTGAATAAGTTGGTTGGACCCCTCTTTCATACATTGGTTTGCAATTAGTTTGGTTTGGTTTGGAAAAGAGTAGGAAAGTTCATGCTTATGTGGTAAAAAGAGCTCGTTTTTGACTGTGGCCTATGCTTTGTCATGCCATTCTTGATATTGTTTTGGCTTTATGCTTAGTATTCTTTGCTGTAGCATGACTTGTTGTAAACAATTGATATTGCTTAATGTGCCTTGGATGAATCATGCATTGTTTTAGCATATTAAAGCATAGTATAGTGGTATTCTCCTTTGATGCTTTATTTGGGTTGACTTGGCACATGCTCACACCATGTTATGACTATAACAAGTCACCATAGCCTTTATGATCCTTTAGTTTTCAACTTGTAGTATCACTTTATGCTTTGATCAATGATGTTTTGTCGCTCTGCATGATTATGGTCATTATTGCTCTCTTAGTTTGTCGCTCCCAGTCTTTTGCTAGCCTCCACCACCAAGTATGAGTTCCACTCATGCATCCAACTCCCTAAACCAAGCTTTTTCCAAAGAGTCCACCATACCTACCTACTAGCTTATTATATTCCAAGTATATTCATGATTTTGTCTACCTTTCACTTGTTATGAGAAAACTAGTGATTAAAGCTCTCACGAACTTGATGGCACACTTTACTTTATTGCCTCTAATAAACTTGAACCATTGGGTCCTTCTTTGATGCGTATATGCTTGCGCTTTATAAGTTGAAATTAGCAGAACCATGTTTCATGGGGAACGCTTTCAACATTGCACTTGTACTTTGTACCCCGTTGATATCATGTTCTTTTGCTTACGGATCCCGGCAGTGTGAAATAAAAGTGGAACTTGTAAGATCATGGAGTTTGTATGTGTGTTAGAGAAATGTCTGGGCCGCTAGCCTAAGCCATGCCTAATCATGGTGGAAACTTAGAGCATCACCATAATGAGCACTCTATGAAGCATCCTCAATAAAAACCTATGCAAATAGCAAATAAAAAGATCGCTGAGATGCTCATTGTCTGCTTGCCTTGTCATTTTGATTATGGGAAAGCTCTTGTATCATGTGCAAGGGGTACCCCGTTGGCGGTTCTTAATGATACACATATACTTACAATGACAAGAGCTTACTCGTGACTGAAGTTGAGTAGCATGAGGATCGGTCTTCGTAAGTAAGGGGCATGACATTTCAGTTTATAACTTGTCAAGCATATCCTCTTAGTTGTGTTACTTTAACCTTAATCACCTTCAAGATGCTTATGATAGGGGCAATGAGAGCTGAAAGGTATAGGTACCATAATTTTTGGAAGCTCTTTATGATACATGAATCCCTACTTCCTTTTACAAAAGGCCTTTCTTCCACCATTATATTGAGTCTCCACCTTCTATCTTTATGCACTACTTTGAGAGCATAGTGGCCATTCTTAGTTCTATGTGCATTGTCCCAAGACTAGTCGATTGATGCATAAACTGTTATTGCTTGTTTGAAACTATTGTATCTAGTCACTCTTATGAACTTTGAAAGTGTCCTATGCATTTATATTTGCTACTCTATTGAGGGACATGCTGAATACTTTTATGCTATGTTTTCTTTATGTGAAACAAATAAACGTCTTGCAAAGCATGTTATTCATGAATCTTTTGTTTATGCCTTTTGTTTATGCCTTTTCATGTTATGATTGAAGTACTATGATCCCAGCTTTGAATGTTTTGCAAATACTTTGATCAAATCTTTGATGGTGCATGTCACCTCAAAAATTATTTCTTTTTATCACTTACCTACTCGAGGACCAGCAGGAGTTAAGCTTAGGGATGTTGATACATTGCAAATGTATCTATAATTTTTGATGTTCCATGCTTGGTTTTATCCACTTTCTTGTGTTTTGTTCCAACTTTGGAGTACTTTTCATATGATTTCTTGGACTAACCTATTAACAAGAGCCACAGTGTTAGCTGCCTATTTTCTGCTGTTTTTGGTTCCATGAAAGTCAGAAAATGAATATTCTCGGAATTGGACGGGACAAAAGCCAAAGTGCCTATTTTTCCGGAAGGGATCAAGTGCCAGAATACGAGACGGAGAAGGGCCAGGGGCTGGCCACACCACCTGGCCACGCGGCCAGGACTGGCCCGCGCCAGGGGGTGGTATGGTGGCTCTCGGCACCCCCTCGGCCTCTCCTTCCGCCTATAAGTTTCCCTCGGGACGAAAACCCTAAGTACCCGATCAAAAATCCACGAAAGAGTCTGTAGCCGCCGTCATCTCCATCCCTAGATTGGGAGGGATCTGAAGCTCTTCTCGGCACCCTGCCGGAGAGGGGATTTCACCCTAGAGGCCTTCTTCATCACCATGCAAGCTTCCGGTGTGATGCGTGAGTAGTTCATCCTTGGACTACGGATCCACGTAGTAGCTAGATGGCTGGTTTCTCCTCCTTTGTGCTTTCATGTTTAGATCTTGTGAGCTCCGTTCATGATCAAGATCATCTATATGTAATCCATACATGTTGTGTTTGCGGGGATCCGATGGATATTGAGATACTATTTCAGATTGATTATTGATTCTATCATGTCTTTGTTATTTGAGATCTTGCATTCTTTCCGTTGTTAGTAGCTATCTTGGCCAAGTAGATGCTAGCAACTCCAAGAGTTAGTATTTATGCTCGATAGTGGGTTCATGCCTCCGGTAATCTGGGGAAGTGACATAAATCTCTAAGGTACTAGATGTGCTGTTGCTACTAGGGAGAAAACAACAATCATTTGTTCATAGAACAATCTTATTGTTTACCTTACACACAGTTCGTAAAGCAATAATCTGTTGCTTGCAACTTAGTACTGGATGGGGTTCGGATGATAACCTGAAGGTGGATTATTAGTCATAGATGCAGTTGGATGGTGGTCTATGTATTATGTTGTATTGCCCAATCAAGTTTCAAAGGAGTGAAGATGATTAGTATATGCATGTATTGCTTTCTCGGTGTTTGTCAATTGCCCCACTGTAATTTGTTCACCCAGCATGTTATCTATCTAAGGAGAGCCACCTCTAGTGAACTATGGATCCCGGTCCTTGTCTTTTACATACAATCTATAAACTGTTTCTGCTTTGTGTTTACTTTCTGCAAACTTTTACTTCTTTCCATTCGACACGTTTAATCCTTTGTTTTCCGCAAAACACGGTGAGATTGACAACCTCATCGCAAGTTGGGGACAAAGTTCTGTGGTTGTGTTGTGCAGGTCTCCACGTTGCTACTAGCACCGGTAGTGCGCCCTGCCAAAGCTCAGCTAGTAACACCTTTGGGGTGTTTCCTTGCTCCTACTGGTTCGATTAAACCTTGGTTTCATAACTGAGGGAAAACTTGTTGCTGTGCTCATCATACCTTCCTCTTGGGGTTCCCAACGAGCTCTACGTCGATTGTCGAGCACATCAGCCGCCATGAAGAAACCCCTCTGAGTAAGTGCTGACAGGCGTCTGACTCCGTTGGAACCGGCTCGCGATCGTCCGAGCAATCCGGCTGGAGAAGCCGGATCCTCTAGGCGCCACGGCAACGACAACCGGTTCCATGGGGACCACCAAGCCGGATAGCAGAAGACTCGCTACCACACGCGATAGGTCAATGATGTGGATGGTGCACCCGACGCACCGGCTAATGATGCAAGAAGGCAGAAGCCACAACTCACCTTTGAGCAACTATTTAACCACCCGTGCAAGTGGCATAGCGGTCCCTTCAAGCCGGCTACGCACACCACCCGGAACTGCAGCTGGACCTGCCGGCTAAAGGACCAGGGCATCCAGCAACGTCTTCCCCCGCCCCCTCCTAGTGGACCACCACCACCGGCTAGGGGAGCCGGTAATGATGGTAATGGCAGCAACAACAACAACGGCTACCCCCAGCCGCATGCCGCCTACCACATCTTTGAGACGGATATGGACGACAAGCACAGCCGCAGGCGGCGCTCCAAGGAAGTCAACGCCATCGTCTCCCCAGTCTCCCAGTACCTAAACTGGTCGGAGACCCCCATCACCTGGAGCCGGGAGGATCATCCAGATCAGCTTCCGATTTCCAGGGGCTACGCCATGGTGCTTGACCCCCTCATCGTCTCCAACGAGCGCACCTACCGCTTCTTGCGCGTCCTCATCGACGAAGGCAACAACCTAAACCTTCTCTACCGGTCTTTGTTGGAGAAGCTTGGCATCCATGAGTGCGACCTGCGCCCAACTACCACGACGTTCCATGGCGTACTGCTAGGACCGGCTTACGCCCCGCTAGGTAAAATCTAGCTGGATGTCATTTTCGGGACCATGGAGAACTTTCGCCGCGACCCGATATGGTTCGAGATGGTGAACCTGACGAGCTCCTACCATGCTCTTCTCGGGCGCCCCGCCCTCGCAAAATTCATGATCGTCCCCCACTACGCGTATCTCAAGACTAAGATGCTGAGACCAAACGGCATGATCACCGTCACCGGCTGCTTCAGGCAGTCGATGGAGTGCGCCTCAGCCGGCTCCAAGCTGGCAGAGGCCCTCATCATAGCCAAAGAGAAGCGCGTGATCATGCACAATGTGGCCATGGCCCAGCAAGAAATGCGGGCTAACAGCAAGCCGACTGGAGAAGCAGCTTTCCAGCCGGCAAAGGAGACGAAGAGGATTCTGCTCGACCCCTACGACCCGACCAAGTTCGTCACCATTGGTGCCAACTTGGACAGAAAATAGGAAGGCGCGCTCATCGACTTCCTCCGTGAGAATCGGGACATCTTCGCATGGTCACCCAAGGACATGCCAGGTGTGCCGAGGGAGTTCGCCGAGCACTCGCTCCCGGCTCCTTGCAGCCGGGTTCATCATGGAGGTGTACGACCCGGACTGGCTGGCCAACCCAGTCCTGGTGTTGAAGAAGAACAAGACCTGGCGCATGTGTATCGACTACACCAGCCTGAACAAGGCTTGCCCGAAAGACCCCTTCGCCTTGCACCGTATCGATCAAGTTATCGATTCCACGGCCGGCTGCGATTTGTTGTCCTTCTTCGATTTTTACTCCGGTTACAATCAGATCCGGCTAAACCCGACTGACTAGATAAAGACATCGTTTATCACCCCATATGGGGCTTTCTGTTATGTAACCACGCCCTTCTGTCTGAAAAATGCAGGCGCTACCTATCAATGCTATATGCAGAAATGCTTGCACTCGCAGATTGGCCAAAACGTGCATGCCTATGTGGACGATGTGGTCATCAAGACCAAGGAGAAGCGCACCCTCCTCGAGGACTTGAGGGAGACATTTGGCAACCTCTGGCAGTACTAGATGAAGCTGAACATGGAGAAGTGCATCTTCGGAGTCCCATCCGGCCAGCTACTCGGTTTCCTTGTTTCACAACAAGGGATCGAGGCAAATCCGGAGAAGATCGCGGCTATCGAGAGAATGCAGCCACCCAGAAGCTTGCTTGGAGTCCAGAAGTTCACCGGATGCCTAGCCTCCCTCAGCCGTTTCGTCAGCCGGCTGGGGGAGAAGGCACTTCCAATGTACCAGTTGATGAAGAAGACGTACAAGTTCTCCTGGACCTCGCAGGCCGACGCCACTTTTCACGACCTCAAGCGCATGCTATCCACAGCACTAGTTCTAGCCACGCTAGCTAGGAAGGAGCTGATGTTGCTCTATATAGCAGCCATCGGCCGGGTCGTCAGCGTTGTCTTGGTGGTGGAGTGCCCCGAGGAAGGCAAGGCTCAGCCGGTTCAGCAACCCATCTACTACCTCAGCGAGGTTCTCTCCCTCTCCAAGCAGAACTACCTCCACTACCAGAAGATGTGTTATGGTGTGTACCTGGTGTGCAAGAAGCTCAAGCACTACTTCCAAGAGCATCCGATTAAGGTCGTGTACACCGCACCCCTTTCAGAAATTATCGGCAACAAGGACGCCACCAGCCAAGTCGCCAAATGGGCCATCGAGCTCGGTGCTTACTCCATCCAGTACGAGCCCCGGCTCATGATCAAGTCGCAAGCTCTGGTAGACTTCCTCGTCGACTGGGCTGAGACCCAGTACATCCCACCGGTTCCTGATTCGGACCACTAGAGGATGCACTTCGACGGCTCGAAGATGCTCGGGGGCTTGGGAGTCGGCATCATCCTCACCTCGCTCAAAGGAGACCAGCTGGACTACGTCCTCCAGATCCACTTCAAGGCCTCCAACAATGTTGCTAAATACGAGGCACTGGTGCACGGCCTCCTGCTGGCCATGGAGATTGGCGTCAATCGGATCCTTTGCTTTGGCGATTCGGCTCTGGTGGCGCAGTAGGTATCCGGAGAGTGGGACGCCCGCGATGCAAACATGGATCTCTACCGGTTCCACGTACAGAAGCTCAGCGCCTACTTCGATGGATGTGAGTTCCATCATGTCCCTTGCGTCAACAACAAGGTAGCCGAATCGCTCGCACGAATCGGATCCACCAGGCATGCGATCCCACCACGGGTATCCTTGGAGCATCTATGCAAACCCTCCATCAACTCGTCTCCCGAGTCGGATTCCATTATCTGGGCGGGGAGCGCTCTGGTTGACGGCACGGCAGACACAGAGCCGGCAAAACCCGCGAAGAAGAAGGCTCGCACCAACTTTGGCAAGTCCGTACCCTCCGGCTCGCAAGACACGGGCGTTGCCGACTCATCAAGTGACTCAGAGGCTGCCGTTCTGGGAACCTCATCCGGATGACCCCCGACGCCCCTCAACTGGAGAACGGAAGCATCCTCACTATCTAGGAGATACCATCTTGGGCGCAGCCCTTCATGAACTACGTCACGAATGGAGAGCTTCCGGATGAAGAGGTGGAGGCCAGGCAAATCCAGCGGCGCGCGCACATGTACACCATCATCAACAAGGAGCTGTACAAGCGCAGCGTATGCGGCATCTTGCAGCGGTGTGTCGATGTGGACACAGGCTACCGGCTACTCATGGACATCCACCAGGGCGAGTGCGGACATCACGCCTCATCCAGGGCAATAGTCGCCAAGGAGTTCCGCCACAGCTTCTATTGACCCACCGCCCTCGAGGATGCCGAGCAGCTAGTCCGCGCGTGCAACGGGTGCTAGCGCTTCGGGCAGCTCAGGCACATGTCGGATGCAGTGGTCAAAACTATACCGATCACCTGGCCCTTTGTTGTCTGGGGCCTCGACATGGTCGGTCCCTTCAAGCGGGCGTGCGCAGGCATGACCCATCTGCTGGTAGCGGTGGACAAGTTCACAAAGTGTATAGAGGCCAAGCCTATCTAAAAGCTGGAGGGGCGACAGTCATCACCTTCTTCACCGACAACGGCACGAATTTCACCAAGGGGGCCTTCGCCCGGTTCTGCAGCAACAAGGGCATCCGGCTGGACCTCGCCTCCGTTGCACACCCGCAGTCCAATGAGCAGGTCGAAAGGGCAAACGACCTAGTGCTAGCCGGCATCAAGCCGCGCCTCATCGAGCCCTTGGAGCAGTCACCCGGATGATGGATCGAGGAACTACCGGCTGTGTTGTGGAGCCTCCGCACCATGCCGAACAGGTCAACCGGCTTCACCCCGTTCTTACTCGTCTATGGCTCAGAAGCCGTCCTCACCGTGCAGGCTCCTCTATGATGAAAAGGCCAACCAAGAGGCGCAAGAGGATGGCGTGGACTTCCTTGAGGAGGCCCGCAAGCTGGCACTGTCCAGATCGGCCTGTACCAGCAGTGCCTGTGCCACTACCATTCGAGCTGGATCCACCCCATCGCATTTGGTGAGGGTGATCTGGTTCTCTGGCTGGTGCAAGACACGAAGGGCATGCACAAGCTGTCACCGCCTTGGGAGGGCACCTTCATCATTAGCTAGGCGCTGCACAACAACTCCTACTACCTCGTCGACGCACAGCAGGCGCGCAAGAACAAGATGGACAAGTCGGATGAAGAGACAGAGCGCCCCTGGAACGTGTCCCTGCTCCGCCCGTTTTACACCTAGTCACCGGACAGTGTATGTATCCTGCAAACTCTATGAATGAAAATGCGAACCCCCATGAGATGACCGGGGGCTCCTTGCTAGAAATTTGTGTATATTTGTGTCCAGTTTAGTTTTTCTGGCTCCAAGAACACCTACCCGGGGGCTCGCCGGCTGGCCCGACCTGCTAAATCAACAAACCGGCTGAGTAGTGTGCGATGATGTCAGAGGCCCACTCTTCGTCTCAGATAAAGACCGCAACCCAGCTGTTCGGCTAGCAAGAGCAAAAGCCCGAGGAATCCCACATGAAAAACAGGGAGGAGATGCGACAGATCGGGCGTCCCGGCCTTGCAACTAGTTTGAGATAATCTGGCTACTAAGCCGTTAGTACCGTGCGCAATGTAGTGTCAGCTCCCTTCGATTCCGTCCGTAGACCGTAACCCGACTACCTGGCAAGGACGCAACGTAAACAGCAGAGCACACGGGAGAATGACTAAGCAACCAGATAAGCACAAGCTAGTTTTCGAAAAATAAATCTGCCTTCCAGCTAAAAGGCGCTATCTTAACCGACTAACCTATTAACGGGTGGGAATATATATATATGTTTGTTTTGTACGACTACATCGAGTCAGAATTCAGGAAACAAGATTCTAAGTCCTTGCCTTCATCAAGCGCTCTGAATCTCAGGGGCTACACCCACTAGGTGCGCTTGCGTTCCCCTAGTGGAATCTTGTAGTTTCCGACCGGCTGAAGGCGTTTAGCCGGATATTTGGATCCTAGGTGAGGGCAAGGGCAGGAAGAAAAGCAAGAAGAAGATTCGAAGCACTTGGCTACACCAGCTACTCCGAATCTCGGGGGCTACACCCAGTGGGTGCGCTAGGGCGCCCCCACTTGAATTGAAGTTCCCCCGACTGCAGGTGTTCAGCCAACGAAAGTAACCGGGTACCTCCCAAGTTCGGGTAACCGGCTAGAGGCGTCTAGTCGGATGAAGCTAAAAACTTGAAGAAAAGATAGAAGATTTGAAGCACCTGGCTACGCTAGCTACTCCGAATCTCGTGGGCTACACCTAGTGGGTGCACTGGTGTGCCCCCACTGGAGTTGGAGTTCCCCCGGCTAAAGGCGTTCAGTTGAGCGAAGACAGCCGGATAAATTCAACCGGCGAGATATCAAAACTTCGAAGCACAGAAAAATCACAAGTTGGAAGCAAGCCAAATAGTTCAGTTGGATAAAAAAGGGGAGACGAAGCTCCCATAAGTTCACTCGGTGTCAGAGATAGCCGGCACACAAGACAAAGTTCCAAAAAGCAAAATAAATACAAGTCCACCCGGCATTCCGGGGATTATGTCTAGGCGGCATGGCCCTTGCCATGCAAAGGATCCTGGCCGGAAGCGGTCTCGGGAGGCGCAGGAGGCGCGTTGGCAGATCCGGCTCCGGCGTCCCCACCAGTCGGCTGCGTGATGACCCACAAGTATAGGGGGTGTATCGCAGTATTTTCGAGGGAAGTGTAACCCAATTTATTGATTTGACACAAGGGGAGCCAAAGAATATTTATAAGCCTTAACAACTGAGTTGTCAATTCAGCTGCACCTGGAAACAATCTTGCTCACAGCAGTTTATCAGTAGCAACAGTTTTGTAGTAGCAATAGTAAAATAGCAGCAGTAGTAAAGTAAAGACAGCAGTAACAATAGAAGTAAATAGTAGGATTCGAGTGCGGTAGGCATAGGGATGGATGGACGGGCGTTGCATGGACAAGACATTTCACATAGCAATCAGAACATAGGGCAATTGCAGATAAATAAGATAAAGCATCCAAGTACTAGATAATCCTAGGCATGTGTTCCATATATAGTCATACGTGCTCGCAATGAGAACTGGCACAACATCTTTTGTCCTGCCAACCCGTTTGCAGCGAGGCCTCAAGGGAACTACTGGCAATTAAGGTGCTCCTTTTAATAGAGCACCTGAGCAAAGCATCAACACTCTGTGAACACATGTGATCCTCACATCAAAGCCATTCCCTCCAGTTATCCCCATTTCTGTCACTTCAGGGCCATTGGTTCCGGACAACAATGTGTGTATACAACTTGCAGGTAAGACCAAAAACAATACTATCATAATGAATCAATAACATGTTCAGATCCGAAATCATGGCACTCGGGCCCTAGTGACAAGCATTAAGCATAACAAGTCACAACAAAGTCATAAAGCACTAATAGAAGATACTAGGCACCATGCCCTAATAATCCGATGCCATTACATGAACGATCTCATCCAATCCCTACCATCCCCATAGCCTACGGCGGGGGATTACTCACTCATAGATGGGGGAAACATGGATGGTCAATGGAGAAGCGATGGTGATGATGATGGCGATGATCTCCTCCAATTCCCCGTCCCGGCAGGGTGCTAGAATGGAGTTTCCGGTGCTGTTTCATGGAATATGGTGGTGGCGGCAGAGTGGAACTCCTTCTGGAAAAACGTCGAACCCCCCTGGGTTTTTAGGTCAGGAGGCGTATTATAGGCGAAGAGGGAGGCCGAGGGGGTGCCTGGGGCGGCTAGGTGGTGTGGTTGGGCCCCAACCCCACTCCGTCTCATATTCTGGCTCCGGGAGTCGTCTAGTGAAATAGGATTTTTGGCTTTTGTCCCGTCCAATTCCGAGAATATTCATTTTCTGACTTTCCTAGAACCAAAAACAGCAGAAAACAGGCAGCTGGCACTGTGGCTCTTGTTAATAGGTTAGTCCAAGAAATCATATGAAAAGTACTCCAAAGTATCAACAAAACACAAGAAAGTAGATAAAACCAAGCATGGAACATCAAAAATTATAGATACATTTGCAATGTATCACTGCGATGAGGCTTCCGCATTAGGCGTGCCGGCAGACTCCGAGTCGGTGAGGACCTCGTCGACGTCCACGTAATCAGCCATCTTGATGGTTGAGGCCCGAAGCTTCGGATGGGCCTGGCGGATGGCGGCGAGGTCGATGCCGTCACGGAAACCCCCGTCGATCTTCTTGATGCGGGTGTCCTTGTACCAAGAGAGCATCAGGGCCAAGGACATTTCTGCGCCGGCTCGCGCCGCCAGATCCCTCAGGCGATCGACGGTAGCTGGCACCTCTGTCACCTTGGCCACCAGCTGCGCCATCTTCTCCGAAACCGGCGCATCCGGCCACAGAAACGTGAAGATAGCCTGAGCCGCCTGGCGCAGCTTGGCGGCCTCCTCGCCAAGGAGGATGACCAACTCCTGGGCAGTCGGCTGCTCCCTAGGCCAGTTCTCCTGCAGCCGGTTATACGCCAGCAGGTCTACGTCGGGATAAAATGATGTCAGAAAAGAGGAACGTCAGATCCGGCTACCTGATCCGGAGAGACGAAGATAGTCGGAGAGAAAACTTACCCTTCGCCGTGTGCCCGACCTGCATCAGCTCCTCCACCATAGCCTTCTCCCGAACCATCAGCTGTTTGATCTCCTTCTCTTGGTCCTTGTTCTGGGCCACGAGGAGGTCAAAAGCTTGGGCCCGGCTGGCGAGGGTGGCGTCGCGCTCCTTGACGGTGGCCTCATGGGCATCCAGCTTGGTGTGCCAGTCCTTATTCTGTAGCCGAAGCGTGGAATTGGACTTGCTCAGCCGGTCGTTCGCCTTCTTCAGGTGATCGATTTCCCGCTAAGCGCACACAATGATGGCTGCGGAAACTGACTATTAGCAAAAAAAGGAGAAAAGGAAAGACCAAAGTATCCGGAGGTTGTATCTGGCTGAAGGGACTTACTCTGGGAGGTCCCATTGGCAGCCGCAAGCTTCTGCTCCAGGGTCTGGTTGCCACCGGTTGCGGCCTCGAGCAGCCGGATCTCCTTCACCGCCAGCTCAACGGTTGCGGCAAGGTCCGCTAGCGAGGCGGCGGAGGAGGCATCATCGTCGATAGCATTGGCGACCAACGACTCTTTTGGCTCTGCCACCACCGTCCGCCACTCCTCCCTCGGCTCGTCGTCGGAGTTGTCATCAGTGACGACCATAAGCTCCTTGCCGGTGGAGCCCCTCTTCACCGCCGCAGGGGAACTACCTCTACTTTGTGAAGAAGGCACAGCCGTTTCCGGATACATGACCATGGTCGGCGGGGCGTCCATTGCTCTGGCTGAGGCAGCGGGATCAGCTTGAGGCGTCGGCAGAGATGGTGCCCTGGATGAAGGAGGGGAAGCGAAAGCAGATGGGGGTGGCGCAGTGTCCGGCGTGCGGGGCGTCGAGCCAATGGGCGCCCGCACCGGGCTCGCGGCACATAAGGAAACCAGGGCACTGAACAAAAGAAGACATGAAGGAAACAGAGGAAAATAAGCAGAAGACAGAAAAATTGGCACAAAGAAAGGAGGAAAAAGGCATAAGGGCCAGCGAGGAACTTACCCCGGCACCACGGGGGGCGGCCCCTTCTTGCGACCAAGGCGGCTGGGCGGAAGGGCGCCGGTCTGGCTCCTCTTGGGGCTGTTCCTCCATGGCGGGCCGGCTGGCCCCGCCACCTCCTCCGCTGGACCGGCTGGAGGCACTGCCGCCGGTGCAGGACCGGCTAGAGCCGCTCCCGCCGGCGCCGGACCGGCTGGAGTCGCTATTCTTTGCACGAGCCGAGTCAGTTTGGGAGTCGGCGCGACCTCCTCCTCCTCATCAACCTCCGTGTGGGGGTCGTGAGCCGGCTCGTCGTTCCGGCTGGGGAAGATGTCGCCGTCCCCACCCGACTCCTCGCTAGACCAGCAAGTGCGTGGCTCGAGAAGGTCTGGTGTGAAGTTTTGGAGGGGGGCCTCGCCCTCCTCCCAGATGATGCAGGGGAAGGTCTGCGAAAGAAGGAAACAAGGGTCAACCGAATGGAAAGGCCGAACATGAAAGAAAAAGAAAAAACCAGCTGGCAAGACTTACCCAGGGTGCACGGTTGTCGCGGCTGTAAGGAACCATCCCGAACTTACAGTGCTCTGGTAGCCTCTCCTTCGTGATCGTCCACACCCACTCCTTCAAGTTGTGGTAGCAGAGATCGCAGCGGGACAGCCGGGTTGGGTCCAACCGGCCGGAGTAGTAGCACGACTTGTGTGCCCACTGCTGCAGCGGCATCATCAGCCGAGACATCCAGCTGAGCGTGATCTCCAGGCCGGTTGAGCCAGCGGTGATGAGGGATCGTATCCGCTGCAGCATGGCATCCGACTCCGCCTTCTCGCTGTGGATCTTCAGGTCCCAATTCTGCCGGCTAGATTCCATGTCCTGGAAAGCCGGCAGATTGATCTGGTCCATGTCACCGAGGTTGCGGACGTAGAAGTAGGACTGCTGCCATAGTCGCACCGTGTCCTGCAGTCGGAACTTGGGGTAGCCGGTATGCGTGCGGGAGTAGATGGAGGCGCCGCCACACGTCACCAGCGGCCCCTGGGTGAATTGGACCTGCGGCCGAACTCGGTAGAGCCGGCAGAAGAGCCCGAGATCCAGCTGGATCTCGAGGTAACTCTCGTAGAAGGCCACGAAGTGTGCCAGCATCCCAATGCCATTGACGCTGAAGTTGTGGAGGCAGAGGTCGAAGAAGGCAAGAAAAGTGAGGAAGAAGGGGTGCACCGGCAGCACGAAGCAGCGGGGGAGGTGCGACAAAAAATTCACCCGCTCCCCCTCCGTCGGGTGCGGCGATTCCTCCCCCTCCGGCGCCAGCCGCACCGCCACCTCCGTCTCCGGCGGCAGCACATGGGTGGCGTGATACTTCTCGATGTGCTCCTCTGTCATGGAGGAGCCGCATCATGCTCCGCGCTCGGAAGCCATCTCCGGCTCGCTGGGTGGTGCTCCGGCTAAGGAGTGGCGGTGGCCTGTGTCTCCGACGATGCTGAACGGGCGGCATGGCAGACTACAGCAGCAGCAAGCGAGGCAGAGCAAGGAAGGCAAGGGCGCAGGGGAGAACTGGGGAGGCAGCGAACGGAGGAAGGAACTGATCTCCCCGGGCGATCTTTTAAAGACCTGGAAGCGGAACTGTCCGCGATGCCACGCGGCACCCATCGAGCCGCACCCCACCCTCCCCACCAAACATGATCCTTTGTGCAGGCGCAGGATGCGCAGACGATCCTGTATCAGAAACCGAAGGGGCAGGCAGCAGTTCCCGAGGCGACGTGTGATGGGACGTTACACTGCCCGCCGCAGTGCAATGAGGGCGCGTGCGCGCGGGGCCAGCGTCAGCACTGACGTCACGGGTAGCGCAACCGCCAGACATAGCCGGCCAGAAATTTCAAAGTTGGAGAGGAGCATGCGCACATTTCACCTAAGGGAGAAATCTACACACGCTCGGGGGCTAGTGTCGGGGGATGACCTCCGGATACCCTAATCATACAAGAATCATGGCAGTCGGTTCGTGTCCGGCTGGCTGAGCGCAGCCGGACACGAGCAAGTCAGGCCGGCTACTTCACGGTATCCAGAACCGCGAGGTGCATCAAGGCACGAGACCGGCTACCTCAGCAAAGCCGGACTCAATCAGGAGGACAGTGCGACATGCTGCATAGTGCACGGTATGCCATGGTACGATGACAAGACCCACAACTACTCGGCCATACCGAAGACTCTGCGGGGTGACACGGGAACAGTGGCCAGACACTGACGATAGGCTCGCACGGTGTTCACTGTACCCACGACGACCTTACTGCTTGTACTCTGATGGGATGTAATTGTACCGAGTATTGTAGATGACCAGCCGGCTGGGACCCGCCTGTGGGGCCCGCCAGCCGGACTGGCTAGTGAGACCGTTGCCTCTCTGCCTATATAAGGAGAGGCAAGGTTCTCGTAACAAAGGTTGGTCTCAGTGCATTTAAGACAGTAGCTAGAGAATACAGCTCGAGTAGCGATTGTAGCCCGTGTACCACTCATAGTCAGATCGGCAGGAGTAGGAGCTTTACCTCCCCGTGAGGGCTCCGAACCTGGGTACTTCCTGTGTCTTACTACACTTTCTTGTGCCCAATCCCGCCTGCGGACGCTGTCGAGAGCTTCCCTGCTAGTCCCCACACCTCTATCTAACCTGTTTAGGTACTGCCATTCCCAATACAACGACACCATGTCTCATACCAGAGTCATAGACACCAAAATCACTTAGGAAAGCAGCTTCCACATTCCATGTTGCACCAGTGTGGCAGAAGTTGCATCACAGAATCCCCTGGAGTGTGTGTGCTCATGAGGATCAATGTGGTTTAGTGAAAAGAACACATGCAATGTGGTCATGTGGATCAATGTGGTGTAGGAAAAGAACACATACAATGACTCTAGGGACTCCATGTGTCAAACCATGGTCACAGAGACCAAAACCAATTAGGAAAGTAGCTTCCACATTGCATGTTGCACCAGTGTTGAAGAAGTTGCATCACAGTATCCACTAGAGTCTATGTGGTCATGTGGATCAATGTGGTTTAGGAAAAACAACACATGCAATGTGGTCATGTGGATCAATGTGGTTCAGGAAAAGAACACATGCAATGACTCTAGGGACTCAATGAGTCAAACCATGGTCATAGAGACCAAAAAAAACTTAGGAAAGCAGCTTCCACATTACATGTTTCACCATTGTGTCAGAAGTTGCATCACATAATCCACTGGAGTGTGTGTGTGGTTATGTGGATCAATGTGGTTTAGGAAAAACAACACATGCAATGTGGTCATGTAGATCAATGACTCTAGTGGAGGAAAAGAACACATGCAATGACTCTAGGGACTCCATGTGTCAAACCATGGTCATAGAGACCAAAAACAATTAGGAATGCAGCTTCACATTGCATGTTGCACCAGTGTAGCAGAAGTTGCATCACAGAATCCACTAGAGTGTGTGTGTGGTCGTGTGGATCAATGTGGTGTAACACCTCAAAAATATTAAAAGGAGTATATCAATTTCCAAGAAACCAAAATTAGGGTTAACCAATTTTTTAATCTTAAACAACCATCAATGCATGTGTGTGTTTGTTAATGATGTATGAATGCATGTTATGTCATGTTTGCTTGTTATATATGATGAGGATTGGTTTAAAGATCAAAACAATATCAATCAAAGCAAAAGAAAATAAAAATATAAAGCATATGACCTAATGGTCATTTTTGAAAATATTAACACTTAGCTCACTTGGAGCATCTCTATTAAATGATTTCAAACATAAACAATTCCATTTCTTTTCTCACCTTGCTAGATCAAGTGACAATGAACACAAGTGAACCAGAACAAATTCAAATGCATGTGAGGGACATTTCAAAATTGAATATAGTGTATGTATCAAGATAGCCATTTTTCCAAAACCATCCAAACTTTCTCCACTTGACCAATCCTTGCAACCAGAGACTCTCAAGCTTATGATCAACAAACCCACCAAATAAAATTTGAAAATTCCAATATTTTTCTCTTGCGGCCATTTGGTCAAACACTTAACGAGCATAGTACAGAGCTACCAGCTCCCCACTTTTTAGATCAATCTTGTGATCAACTTTGTACCACACTCAGCCTCCACTACTCGTCCACAACCACCTCAGTACCAGCCCATGCAGCTGAGCATCGCTCACTCCCCTTTCGACAAGTGCTAGCCCATACCCGAGCTCACCATGCCGACTAGACATGGACTCGATGCCACACGCTTCGCCGCCCTCGCCCATGATGTCTAGGAGATAGCCGTTACCTCACCACACCTGCATGTGTATGCCTCGACCAACGCCAGCTCGTGGAGATGCCAGCATAGCCGCGCCCATTGTCTTTGTCTGCCCTGCCGAGCATGCACCAGAGCACCGAGCAATCCCGCGTGACCACAACGCGCCTCACTCTCTCATTGCATCAATGCACTCGCTGCGATGCCAACGACCTGTGACTACCGTACGCCGTGACGAATGCCCGCGGTACCCGAGAATGGCATGGACGTCCCCGTACGATTAAGACCTCGCCTCGTCGTGCCACTATGCGCATCATGATCGCCAAGGAACCCTGCGTCGACCTACACCCTCAGCCATGCCTATAGCACACTGTAACAATGTTGCCGACGAGCCCGAGGCATGCCCCGATGCTTCCCTCTCCGGGGTATAATTAGACCCCGCCCTTGCCTCAAAACGCACCCCGGTAGACTCACCTCTCACCCAGTAACCCCTCTGACCCATCCCAGAGCAAGCCGAGGAGTGCAGCGCCAGAATTTCATAGGAGCCTGCCACCGAAGTGGTAGAACGGAGATAGCGCTAGGAGCCGCCCCAGGAGCTTCTGTGACCACCATTCGAACCGCCATCGTCGACCAGTTCATTCGCCCGCACCGCCGTATGTAGCTAGAGCCCTGTAAGCCCCCGACGACCCTCGTCGTAGAGCTAGGGTTGAATCTCGCGTGCGCCGTGTGACGGAGACGATGATGCTGAGCCGTTGATCGTGCTCTAATCGTGTGGCTAGGATTAGCGTGTAACGCTTCGTGTTAGAACAGCTGCTGACATGTGGGGCTAGCGCAAGTGCAGCTCGCTACGCGCGCGCTGTGTAGTTGGGCCGGTCCAATATCGTTCCCGAGCGTGCCCACGAATTCAAATCTAGATTTTTCCTTTTATTTCAAAACCCTATTCTGGAGTTGATTTCAAAATTGAATTCAGAAAGATTTACTGATCCAAATTGCATGATTCCGATTTTGTTAAAAAGGAAATGAAAATAACTAAATACACCCATTGGATTCAAATAATTTTAATTTATATATCACCCATAGTAAAAATAACAAGACAATGACTTTTCCAACTTTAAACATTTTTCTAAAATCAACCATAAATGCTTTTGAGTTGATTGAAATTGTCAAAAATCACATTTGCCATTATCTATCTGAATATGTAAAAATATTTAGTTTTACATGCAGTAGAAATGGGATCATATTAAAAGAATGGCTATATAGTCATTTCTAGTCATTTTAATTATTAAATGGCCATATTAAACTTTGTAATATATGCCATCTACTTTAAATCACATTCCCAAGTATTGGAATATGTGGTGATGACATGTGTCAACATGGTCCCATATTTTATAATTGGAGAATATTAAATCTTAAATATTTTTCAATGAGTAGAAATTGCATTTCGAAAATAAGATAAATAAGACTATGTCACAAATTCATGTGGTGATTGAGATGATGCTAGATCATCTAGTGTGAGCGTTTTTGTGCTAAATAGAAGTAGCTAAGTATTGTTTGGTGATTGTGTACCTTGTATTTATTTATAGACGCTAGTACCAACCCGGGCTACGAGGAGGAAGAATTCTACGAAGAAGAAGAGGAGCACTTCGACAACTGTATCAACCAAGGAAAGCTCCACTATGCAAGCTAACTTATGCAAGATACACAATGTATGCTATTGAGATGCAACTTTACCAATCCCAAGTTTTACCTACAAGCTTTATTTTTTCCTTTACCAAAGTTTCTTAAATCGTTAATTATTGGTGATTAGTGGAAAATAGGACAGATGCCCTCAAGAGCAAAGAACTAGACTTAGGTAGTTATACTTGATTAAAACACTTCACTAGTGACCCCTCATTGATAGTTGCTAGTGCTAAACTAATACTGATCACTTTAGATGGGATTACTTGGAGCAAATGATTATGAAAACCTTAGAATGATTAGTGATTCTATTGAAATGTTTTGACATGGGTTATGAAACACCATGACTTGAAAATGATGATGAATGAAGCATGTGCCTTGACTTTGAATAAAAATTTATGGTTGGGTTCGGATGCGATACCATTCTAGCTTTACCGTACAACCACAATACCTAAATTGGGTAGGGCTTAACTCGAAGCTTATGTGTCTTAGTATGGGTTCCCTCACAGAAAAGAGGTTAAGCTGAGGCTACCTCGTGACGGTGAATGACCACCTATGCAGTTCCCGGGATGGCGGATGGCCATGGCTAGGAGGCCAAGCTCATAGGGGAGGTGCCTATACTAGGGTGTCTAATTGAAAGGTTACGATTGATTATCCGCATACCAAGTATGATGATTCAGGGTTATCCCTGATAGATGTATCGAATTTTGTGGTGAAAGTGTACCACCTCTGCAGAGTCTCAAACTATTCGAATAGCCGTGTCCGCATTCATGGATAGTTGGAGTGGCCATACTGTTCCGTTGTTAGATGTTTTCAAAATGACTTGTGACGTGAACTATGACTTTAACTTGACCAAAACAGGGTTGTGGAAATGAAAACTAGGTTCCCACTTGAGTAATCTAGATAACTAAAATAGGATTTACTACTAAGTACTTTTGAAATAAAACTAGCTTATTGCAAACAAGCCTAGAGCTTAGGATTCCTACTAGAATTGTCTTACTTACATTAGTGATAGGTTGTGAGTACTTTAAAAGTACTCATGGCTTTGTCCCTAGCTATTCCCATGGACAAACTATGAAGGGGACTATCCGGAGGACGGACAGCAGGGCGTCTACGATAACTAGGATCATCTCCCATCGTCAGCATTGCCTATGACAATGAAGATGGAGTCTCTACTACGCTTATTTCCACTGCTTTGATGTGTATTAAGACTTGATCATGAGATCAACTATTTGTAAGACTATTATGGTTTGTAATGGATGATGTACTATGCTATCAATTTTGTTATGTCTCACAAAAATGGTATTCCTGGGATTGCGATGTATGGCATAACAGGCATCTGGACTTAAAAATCCGGGTGTTAACAAGTTAGTATCAGAGCCATCCTGACCATAGGAGACCCTAGTTATAATGGACGTCTAAAAAACTTAGTTTCAAAACAAAGGAAGTGAGTATTTATGAAAACCTCTTCGCACTCTTACCCTTTAGAGTCTTTCAAAGAAAGCGTTCACATGTTCCTCAAAATTCTTGCAATCCTACATAAAATTTGACACACTTAATCACCTCAGTAACTTACTCATCCTAATTGCTTATAGATGGAAGTCAAGTATAGCAAGTTCTACCAGCTTGGCAACGGAGGAGAACTCATCTTTGAGAGGGACTTGAGTCAGCTAGCGGAGTTTATTAGACGCCCGCACCCCAAGTTCTATGGAGCGCAACTCAATGATCAGCTAGGAGGAGAACTATAGTGGTTAATCACTGTAGATTTGAGAGGAAAGATGGAGCCACCCACCTCAGAAAAGATACAGTTCACTGTGAGGGAGAACAACTGGCTAGATGGACTAGCTAGAGCAATGCCAGAAGCACTTGCCCGTTTGTGTGGGTAGAATATCAATCAGATCAATGGAACTCGATTCGCTCCCTTGGCCATGCCAGCACATCCGGACCTGAAGCACCATGTGGATCACCTTGACTTCGTGATGCACGAGACTCAGAAGGAGTTGGACAATGCTCGTTCCTACGCCAACCAGAAGCACACTCTCACAGCAGAGAAGAACCACACCCTTGCCATCCTAGCTAAAGAGCACAAGACACTTTGTCGCCAGCATGACAAGAAGGATCGCATCATTGCTCGCCTCCGTCAGAAGGTGGCAACCCTTGAAGAACCATCCATGACCAAGAAATCCAGCTTGAGGAGAAGGAATATGAAGGTGAAGATCTTCGTAGGGATATCACCTCTTACCTCAGTTATGACGAAGACTATCTGGAGGACACCAACATGGAGTTCCACACCGACGAGAAGGACGAAGACTTCCTGGATGACAAAGAACCCACCTCTTACCTCAGTGACGACGAGAAGTTCCGATGAGGAGTAGTAGCACTAGATCACTGTCGTAGGTGTGAGTTTGTATCTGGTCCCAATGTATCATAGAATGACAGAATAGTTCTTAAAACCATCTGCTTGGTAGTTGCGATGTGTTGTTTGGAATGAATGAAAAAGAGTTGTGGTTTTCAAACCTTAGCAATACTCGAGTTTGAGCTTTTTGAACCATACCCATAAGCCATAGGAATTTCCCTCTTGTCTTATGATCTATCTCAATCTTTAGATGACCTGCGACAACCCCGGTGGTAGCAGCCCATCCCAGGACCCAATGCTTCAGATTCTGCAAATGCTTGTATCAGATCGAGAAGCCGGTAGAGCCGAGTGTCATGCCAATCTCGCCACTCTTCAGCAGATCGCCCAGATGGCACACAACAACCAAGGCCATGGAAACCAGGATCACCATGGATCTAAGCTCAAGAACATTCAAAACACTAATCCTCTTATGTTTAGAAAATCTGAAGTGCCTTTAGATGCTGAGGACTGGCTGTAGTCAAGGGAGAACAACTTGGAAGTTGCAGGAGTAGACGCTGCGGAGAAAGTACTGTTTGCCACCCACTATCTGGCAGGTTATGCAAGATCATGGTGGAATAGCACTCGTACAACGAACGGAGGACAAATGATGACTTGGGAGTAATTCAAGATCAAGTTTAACAGGAGTCATGTGCCCCCAGGTTTGATCAAGAGGATGAGGGATGAATTCAGGGAGTTGAAGCAAGGAAGGATGGCTGTGGTAGAATACCATGACAGATTTCTATCTCTGGCTAGGTATGCCCCTGATGCGATCGACACTGAGGCAAAGAAGAAGGAAAGATTCCTGAATGGTCTGCATGATGAGATGCAGACATTGTTAGTAAACATTCCTTTTGACGATCTAGAAGCTCTAGTGGATTCTGCTATCCAAATGGAAGGAAAAATCAATCAAGCCAGTGAGAATCGCAAGCGTCGTATGATGCACTAGCGTGGACCCCACCATACCCCGAAGTACTGCCCCAACTCGTCTGTAGGATTTGCATCAAGACCCAACATGCCACCTATGTCCCGTCCAAACTTTCCCAATCGTGGCAGAGGAAAACCGAGGCTCGGAGGCAACAACAACAACAACACCGACAACCCCCATAACTTCAACCATGCACCGCCAAGGTCCACCAACCACAACAACAACAACAACAACAATACTTCCCCAAGGCCTGGAAGCAATGTTGTGCCTATTGCCGGGAAGGACAAGTCAACGGTAACCTGCTTTAAATGTGGAGTTACGGGTCACTACTCCAATGAGTGCCCCAAGAAGCTTGCTGTAGCCACCAATGTCACTCCACCTCCCCAGCAGCAGCACCATGTCTAGCCTAGAAATAGGTTTGCCCTAGGTAACCCGCACAACCGTACCGGCCGTCTGTTCCACATGAATGTGGAAGAAGCCTAGGAAGCGCCAGATGTCGTGTTGGATATATTTTCTATTAACTCAGTACTTGCAAGAGTGTTGTTTGATTCTAGAGCATCGCACTCATTTGTTATATAAGAATTTGCATGCACTAGTAAGATTCAACCAACAAATTTGAAGCATGTTATGATAGTTCAAATACCTCGGTCAACCACCAAAGCTAGAAAAAATTGCATGGCCATGCCTATCAGAATACATGGAATAGATTTTTATGCCAATTTAGTAGTACTTGGAGCAAATGGTTTGGAAGTAGTACTAAAATGGATTGGATGTCGAAACATTAGGGATTAATAGACTGTGCCAAGAAAGCCATAACCATGACCAGTAGCACCGAAGTATTAGTAGAGCATGTGTTTGAGATGCTGCCCCGTCAAATCAAATGCAACAAGAGTTTAGTCCAATCAACCCTAGACCAAGTCAGAGTAGTCTGTGAATATCCCAATGTGTTCTCAGATGAATTACCCGGTATGCCCCCAGATTGGGATACCGACTTTATAATTGAACTAGTTTCTGGAACTGGATCCATAGCTCAGAGACCCTATAGTATGAACCTAGCCGAATTAGTGGACCTAAAGAAGCAACTTGATGACATGTTGAGAAAAGGTCTGATACAACCAAGTGCATCGTCGTGGAGTTCACCTATTTTGTTTGTGGATAAGAAACATGGTGCCAACCGTTTGTGTACGGATTACCGGAAACTGAATGATGTCACAAGTAAGAACAAGTACCCACTGCCGAAGATAGAAGATTTGTTTGACCGGTTGACTGGTGCCAGTGTGTTTTCTAAACTTGTTCTTAGAACTGGTTATCATCAATTGAAGATCCGTGCAACGGATATCCCAAAGACTGCTTTCACTACCAGACATGGATTGTATGAGTACAATGTCATGTCATTTGGATTGACAAATTCCCCCGGTTATTTCATGAATCTCATGAATAAGATTTTTATGAACTTCTTGGATAAGTTTGTTGTTGTTTTTATCGATGATATTCTGATCTACTCCAAGTCGGAAGAGGACCATGAGCAGCACGTAAGAACCATCCTTGAAACCCTTAGAGAGCTTTAGATGTATGCCAAGTTTAGAAAATGTGAGTTCTGGTTAAAGGAAGTAGGATTCCTAGGGCATATCTTGTCGGCAGGAGGAGTTGCCATCGATCCTGCCAAGATTAGGGATGTTGAAGAATGGAAATCCCAAACCACTCAAACCGAAGTCCACGCATTTCTTGGATTATTGGGATATTACCCCAAGTTCGTTGAAGGATTTTCAAGCATGGCAAGGCTGATGACCCAGCTATTGAAGAAAGACAAGAAGTTTGAATGGACGGAGAAATGTGAAGGAAGTTTTCATGAGCTCAAGAAGAGATTGATTTCAGCCCCAATTTTGATCATGCCTATTGTCACGAAGCCTTTTGATGTATTTTGTGATGCATCCAAGATTGGTCTCGGATGTGTGGTGATGCAGGAAGGAAAGGTAATATCATTTCTATCCCGATAGCTGAAGCAACAAGAGCAGAATTATCCCACCCATGACTTAGAACTGGAAGCCATAGTTTTAGCCTTGAAGACATGGCGTCATTACCTCATGGGTAACAGCTGTGAGATTTATTCGGATCACAAGAGTCTAAAGTATATTTTTACCCAGAAGGAGCTGAATATGAGGCAACAGAGATGGATAGAGTTAATCAAGGATTATGCCCTTGACATTCACTACCACCCCGGCAAGGCCAATGTGGCAGCGGATGCTCTTAGTAGACTACCGTGTAGATTAAACACCATGATTAAGGAAGATCAGTGAAGTTTGCATGAGAAGTTGGAGAATTTTAGAATTGAGCTAGTTAGCAAAGGATTCCTAGCCAGTATTGAACTTCAACCCACTTTGATCGGTCATATAAAGGAGGCTCGAAAAGGAAATGCCAGTATCGACGGAATTAAGCATTGTATCGATACAGGGAAGGTACCCAGATTCACTGAAGATGAAGAAGGCGTTCAGTGGTACAAAGGACGCATCTGTGTGCCAACAGATTGAGATTTGAAGCAAGTCATTTTGCAGGAAGCCCATGATACTATTTATTCTATTCATCCGGGAGGAACGAACATGTATCAGGATTTGAAGGACCAATTTTGGTGGAACAAAATGAAGAGAGAAGTTGGAAACTATATCACCAAGTGTGATATCTGCCAGAGAGTCAAAGCAGAACACCAGCACCCGCAGGACTTTTGCAGCTGTTGCAAATTCCGGAATGGAAAAGGGATTCTGTTGGAATGGATTTCATCACCGGTTTGCCTACATCTAGTAGGGGAAATGATTCTATCTGGTTCATAGTAGATAGACTGTCCAAAGTAGCTCATTTCATACCTGTCAAGACCACTTACCAAGGCCTGAAGCTAGCAAAGCTGTATATTGCTAGAATAGTCAGTCTGCATGGAATCCCCAAGAAAATTGTGTCAGATCAAGGAACCCAGTTTACCTCAATGTTTTGGAAGAAAGTCCAAGAAGGATTGAGAACCAAACTAAACTTCAGCACAGCTTATCACCCATAGACCGACGGTCAAACGGAAAGAGTAAACCAGATACTAGAAGATATGTTGAGAGCCTTTGTATTGGAATATGGATCTAAATGGGAAGACTGTCTGCCTTTCACAAAATTCTCATACAACAATAGCTATCAAGAAAGTTTGCAAATGGTCCCATTTGAGGTTTTGTATGGAAGGAAGTGCCGTACCCTCCTAAATTGGTCGCAAGTAGGAGAGAGTCAGATATTCGGACCAGACATCCTACGAGAAGCCAAAGAGAAGGTTCACAAGATCCACAAACACCTCAAGACCTCTCAATCCAAACAGAAGAGCTACACTGACAAAAGACACCGAGATCTGACCTTCAATATCGGAGACTTTGTGTATCTCAAAGTATCACCCTTGAAAGGAATGCAGCGTTTTCAACTCAAAGGGAAGCTTGGACCGAGATACGTCGGATGCTTCAAGATTTTAAGTCACCGAGGAGAAGTATCCTATCATCTAGAACTACCTAAAGAGATGTCAGACGTAAATGATGTGTTTCATATCTCGTTACTTCGTAAATGCTTAGAAGTTCTGGAGAAGACCGAAGTTTTCAAGAACATTGATCATAGAGCAGTGGATATCAACAAGGATTTAACTTATCATGAAGTACCCATTCGTATATTGGAAGAAGCCTTCAGAACCACCCAGACCAGAAGTATCAAGTTTCTAAAAATCCAGTGGAGCAACCATACTGAAGAAGAAGCCACTTGGGAGGGAGAAGATTATATTAGGACAGAGTTTCCAAATCTCTTTAGTTCCTAGTTTTTCTTGAATCTCGGGACGAGATTCTTTTTAAGGAGGGAAGGTTTGTAACACCTCAAAATATTAAAACGAGTATATCAATTACCAAGAAACCAAAATTCGGGTTAACCAAAAAAATTAATCTTAAACAACCATGAATGCAAGTGTGTGTTTGTTAATGATGTATGAATGCATCTTATGCCATGTTTGTTTGTTATATATGATGAGGATTGGTTTAAAGATCAAAACAATATCATCTAGGTCAAATCAAAACCAAATCAAAGCAAAAGAAAATAAAAATATAAAGCATATGACCTAATGGTCATTTTTGCAAATATTAACACTTATCTCATTTGGACCATCTCTATTAAATGATTTCAAACAAAAATAATTCCATTTCTTTTCTCACCTTGCTAGACCAAGTGACAATGAACACAAGTGAACTTTCAAAACTTACCAGAACGAATTCAAATGCATTTGAGGGACATTTCAAAATTGAATCTAGTGTATGTATCAAGATAGCCATTTTTCCAAAACCATCCAAAATTTATCCACTTGACCAATCCTTGCAACCAGAGACTCTCAAGCTTATGATCAACAAACCCACTGAATAAAATTTGAAAATTCAATTTTTTTCTTTTGCGGCCATTTGATCGAACACTTAACGAGCACAGTACAGAGCTACCAACTCCCCACTATTTAGATCTTTCTACCACACTCAGCCTCCACTACTCGCCCACAACCACCCCAGTACCAGCCCATGCAGCTGAGCATTGCTCACTCGCCCTTTGGACTAGTGCCAGCCCGTACCCGAGCTCACCATGCCGACCAGACATGGACACGACGCCACACGCTTCGCTGCCCTTGCCCATGATGTCTAGGAAATATCCGTGACCTCACTGCACCTGCCTGTGTACGCCTCGACCAACGCCAGCTCGTGGAGACGCCAGCACAGCTGCACACATTGTCTCTGTCTGCCATGCCGAGCGCACACCAGAGCACCGAGGAATCCCGCACGACGACGCCGTGCCTTACTCTCTCCTTGCATCAATGCACTCGCCATGAAGCCAGCGACCTCCCAGACACGCCCGCTTGGCCCCGCACGACCTGTGACCACTGTACGCCGTGAAGGACGCCCGCGGTACTCCAGGATGGTATGGACGTCCCCATCCGATTAAGACTATGCCTCGTCGTGCCACTGTGTGCATGATGATCGCCAAGGAACCCTGTGTCGACCTACACCCTTAGCCATGCCTATAGCACACTGTAACGACGTCGCCGACGAGTCCGAGCCATGCCCCGATGCTCCCCTCGCCGGGGTATAAATAGACCCCACCCCTTGCCTCAAAATGCACCCTACTTGACTCACCTCTCACCCAGCAACCCCTCTGACCCATCCGCGGAGCAAGCTAAGGAGTGCAACGTCGGAATTTCACCGGAACCCGCCGCTATAGTGGTGGAGCGGAGCCAGCGCTAGGAGCCACCGCAGGATCTGTTGCGACCACCATTCCAACTGCCGTTGTCGACCAGTTCATTCGCCCGTGCCGGTGTACCTAGCTGGAGCCCTGGTAAGGCCCCGACGACCCCTACCGTAGAGCTAGGGTTGAATCTCGCGCGCGCCGTGCGATGGAGACAATGACGCTGAGCTGTTGATCGTGCTCTAATCGTGCGGCTAGGATTAGCGTGTACCGCTTCACGTTAGAACATCCACGGACGTGTGGGGCCAGCGCAAGTGTAGCCCGCTACGCGCATGCTATGTAGTTGGGTTGGCCTAGTATCGTTCCCGTTCGTGCCCATGAATTTAAATCTAGATTTTTCCTTTTATTTCAAAACCCTATTCTGGAGTTGACTTCAAAATTGAATTTAGAAAGATTTATTGAACCAAATTGCATGATTCCAATTTTGTTAGAAACGAAATGAAAATCTCGAAACACTCCCATTCGATTCAAACAGTTTGAATTTATAGATCATCCATAGTAAAAATAACAAGACAATGACTTTTCCAGCTTTAAATTTTTTTCTAAAATCAACCATAAATGCAGTTTGAAAATCTCGAAACACTCCCATTCGATTCAAACAGTTTGAATTTGAGTTGATTCCAATTTTCAAAAATCACATTTGCCATGATCTATCTGAATATGTAAAAATATTTAGTTTTACATGCAGTAGTCACGGGCTCATATTAAAAGAATGGCTATATAGTCATTTCTAGTCATTTTAATTATTAAATAGCCATATTAAACTTTGTAATATATGCCATCTACTTTAAATCACAGTCCCAAGTATTGTAATATGTGGTTATGACATGTGTCAACATGATCCCATATTTTAGAATTAGAGAATATTAAATCTTAAATATTTTTCAATGAGTAGAAATTGCATTTCCAAAATAAGATAAATAAGACTATGTCACAAATTAATGTGGTGATTGATATGATGCTAGGTCATCTAGTGTGAGCCTTTGTGTGCTAAATAGAAGTAGCTAAGTATTGTTTGGTGATCGTGTACCTCAAATTTATTTATAGACGCTAGTACCAACCCGGGCTACGGGAAGGAAGAATTCTACTACGAAGAAGAGGAGCACTTCGACAACTATACCAACCAAGGCAAGCTCCACTATGCAAGATACACTATGCATGCTATTGAGATGCAACTTTACCAATCCCAAGTTTTACCTACAAGCTTTATTTTTCCCTTTACCAAAGTTTCTTAAATAGTTAATTATTGGTAATTAGTGGAAAATAAGACAGATGCCCTCGAGAGCATAGAACTAGACTTAGGTAGTTATACTTGATTAGAACCCTTCACTAGTGACCCCTGATTGATAGTTGCTACTGCTAAACTAATATTTATCACTTTAGATGGGAACACTTGGAGCAAATGATTATGAAAACCTTAGAATGATGAGTCATTCTATTGAAATGTTTTGACATGGGTTATCAAACACCATGACTTGAAAATCATGATGAATAAGGCGTGTGCCTTGACTTTGAATAAAAACTGATGGTTGGGTTCGGATGCAATACCATTCTTGCTTTACCGTACAACCACAATACCTGAATTGGGTATGGCTTAACTGGAAGCTTATGTGTCTTAGTATGTGTTCCCTCACGGAAAAGAGGTTAAGCTGAGGCTACCTCGCGATGGTGAATGACCACCTATGCAGTCCCCGGGATGGCGGATCGCCATGGCTGGGAGGCCAAGCTCATAGGGGAGGTGCCTATACTAGGGTGTGTAATTGAAAGGTTACGATTGATTATCCGCATACCAAGTATGATGATTCAGGGCTATCCCTGATGGATGTATCGAATTTTGTGGTGAAAGTGTACCAACTCTGCAAAGTGTCAAACTATTCGAATAGCCACGTCCGTGGTCATGGATAGTTGGAGTGGCCATACTTTTCATTGTCAGATATTTTCAAAATGACTTGTGACGTGAACTATGACTTTAAATTGACCACAACAGCGTCCCACTTGAGTAATCTAGATAACTAAAATAGGCTTTATTACTAAGTACTTCTGAAATAAAACTAGCTTATTGCAAACAAGTCTAGAGCTTGGGATTCCTACTAGAATTATCTTAATAACATTAGTGATAGTTTGTGAGTATTTTAAAAGTACTCATGGCTTTCTCCCTGGCTATTCCTATGGCCAGACTATGAAGAGGACTATCTGGAGGATGGACAGCGGGATGTCTACGATAACTTAGATCATCTCCCATCGTCAGCATTGCATGTGACGATGAAGATGGAGTCTCTACTACGTTTATTTCCGCTGCTTTGATGTGTATTAAGACTTGATCATGAGATTAACTATTTGTAATACTATTATGGTTTGTAATGGATGATGTATTGTGCTATCAATTCTGTTATGTCTCGTAAAAATGGTATTCCGGGATTACGATGTATGGCATAACATGCATCTGGATTTAAAAATTAGGGTGTTCACATGTGGTTTAGGAAAAAGATCCACATGCAATGTGGTCATGTGGATCAATGAGTCTAGTGGATCCATGTAGTTTAGAAAAATACCATATTCAATGAATCTAGGGACTTCATGTGTCAAACCATGGTCACAGACACCCAAAACACTTAGGAAAGTAGCTTTCACATTGCATGTTGAACCAGTGTGGCAGACGTTGCATTACAGAATTCACTAAAGTGTGTGTGTGGTCATGTGGATCAATGGGGTTTAGGAAAAAAGAACACGTGCAATGTGGTCATGTGGATCAATGACTCTAGTGGATCAGTGTGGTTTTGAAAAAGAACACATGCATTAACTTTAAGGACTCCATGTGTCAAACCATGGTCACAGAGAGCAAAACACTGAGGAAAACAATTTCCACATTGCATGTAGCACTAGTGTGGCAGAAGTTGCATCACAGAATTCACTAGAGTGTGTGTGTGATCATGTGGATCAATGTGGTTTATAAAAAGCAACAAATACAATGTGGTCCACTACTGCAGAAAGGCTTATAGCCTCCAGGTGGTTAGTGACGGGCAAAACTGTGTCTGTCACTACGTAAGCATTCCTAGTGACGGGCAAGGGTAAGCTTGTCACTAGTACAAAACACTAGCGACAGGCGCATACGATTGACTGTCACTAGTAATTTTTGTGAAGACTGGCCTAATGAAAAAATTATTTAGTGACAGACGTCCATAAATGCTTGTCACTAAGAACACTATGAGCAGTGATGGTCCAACATATTGTCTCTCACTGGTATTTTCTATGGAGGCAGACTGAAAGTGACAACTTTAGTAGCTTGCCGCTGATCCTAAGTGGCATATCGTGGATGAGCCACCAACGCCAGCGGCTGGGCTACCGGCCGATGCAAGCACAAAGCTAGCTAGCTGGAGCTAATTGATCGATTTTGTGGCAGTCTGCGTAGGTAGCAATGGGGCTAGCTAAGAGAACGGATCACATTTGGCCCTGCACAAAACGTAAATTTCTATTTAAACGAGTCAGACATCGTCATGATGCCCTTGCGACGTCCCGAGCGGCACGACATATGAAACAAGATACGAAACAGGCTAGGAAGCTTATAAACGGCGCAGCATACGCCATATTACTAGTACAATTTAAATGGAGATTCTCATTCATCAAATTTTCAGTTATCGCTAAAAATGAGGATAACACTACACGAGACCCTCCTGTCCTAATCTGCCGCTGCCCTACTCCCATCCCTATCCCCGACTCGCAAGTCCCCAATCGCTGTTGCCCTCCCAACATTGCCAGCCCTGCTTGTCGTCCTCATCCCCGTCCGTGTCCCCTTCCCCGACTCCAAAGTCCCCAACTGCCACCGCCCGAGGAAGCTGATGACGCGAGGACACCGCCGCCCGATGCGAGGCTGCACTGCTTCCTCACCTACACAGCCAGGCCTCCAGCCTCCAATGCGTCCCAGGCCTCCCACCAGGCCTTCCACGGTCGCGTCCCAGGCCCCCTTCCAGGCCTTCCGCCATCGACGCAGCCAGGACTACCACCGACGTGTCTCCGATTCGTCAGCAATTTCGTTTCTTTTACATTGTTTAGAAAATCTTGGATTTATGAAGACTATATCAGAGATGGCCAGCCAGTCATACAAATAAGATTATACGAAGCCTTTTGCATTTATAGATTAGGCATAAAAACAAACACTCTTTAATTCAGCCACATAGGGTTCATTTGCTTCCTAATCGTGCTGGTACCATTGTCGTCAAGTCTAATTCAGTCAGTAGGTTCCTTCGGGTCTGGGTCTGGGCTCTTTGCCTTCCAGGGAACAAATATTTGATGGTGTTTTCTTACTACATGTTCACACTGTCTGAAACAGAGATAAATGTTTCTTACACACTTCTTCTGGTTGGTGTCGGTTCTAGTGATTTCCTAATTTATTCTAGTTCCTTCAGATAGTAGTTGCATTTTGATTTTTATCATCTATATAAACTATAGAGGAAGGATGCCATCAACCTTTTCTCGAAAGGACGCATTGCATCAACTTAGCTACCACGGTTCACATGTATATTATTTATCCATTGTCCTAATTAGAGAAACTACCGATTCATTTATTCTGTGTACATAATTGATGGTGTTATGTTGTGCAGAAGTAGCAAGTGCTTCTCAAGTTGGGCTTCCATCTATAGATTACAAGTTTACCCCAAGCACAAATATTTACCTCGAAATATTGGTCTATTCTATATCACCCAAATTCAATTTTAATTTTTCTTTTTCAATATTTGACAACTGCGTTGGTGGTTAAAGGCACATTAATGCCGCAATGGATGTCAGAAATTGCATCCTGATAATGTGAATACATTATTTTGGGTCCCATCTTGATGCACTATAATACTTCTTCCATTTTAAAATATAAGATGTTTTAGCTTTGTGAAAAGAGCGTATTTAGACCCTTTTAGTCTGTAAGTTCACTTCAAACCTATTTGAACCTACACAGTAAAAAGAGTCCAGATACACTTCTTTCACAGAGCTAAAATATCCTATATTTTGAAACGGAGGAGTAGAAAACAATACATCATTATTGCGTATTTGCATTGAAATAAAAAATGTCTTGCAAAATTAGTAAATTATGTTTAATATAATTTAAGTCACATATCACCATAGCCTACAAATGTAATAATAAGTGATTTTGCTTCTCCCGGTGCAATGCACGGGCACTTTTGCTAGTAAAGTACCAAGATACCATTATTATTTCACATTTCTTTGGTTGCTTCGTGATCTTTAATGTAATGTTATTTTGACATGTTTTGCTTGTACATGCACTTATAAAAAGGCTAATTTTTGTGATTCGCAACTTAGTTTTGTTTTCATAGCCCCTAGCTTGTAGGTTTAGTTCATTGCTATATATAAACCTGCTCTGAACTTTATTATTATCCCTGTGTAAACTTTATTATAGTAATTTCTAGCTCTATTGCTACTACTACTATTAATTATGAGCTTCTGCCCCACCATGTGCATGGCGCAATAAGTTGTTGTCTGATATTTTTGCTTATTATACTGTTTTTTGGTTGTCCATGACCTCCGCATTGTATCATCATCTTTATCTCTATGCTCACACTATAATAATGGAATTTGTTCATCTCTGGTACCAACCAGGATTTCTCACAGTTATATGATCATTTCCTTGTGTATCAGGTTAAGCACATCGTCAATGTCCTGCACTATTCAGGTCCATACAAGGAATACATAATGAAAGAATAAGAATTTTCTACTCAACGAGATGATGGAAAAGTAGAACAGTGAAATAAACTTGCAACTCTGCATATATGACCATAATACATGTACCGTGATGGTGGTGTTTTCTTTTAGAGTTTGAACTGCTTGCTACTCCTGGGAGTAGCTAACTCGTTAAGGTACTAGTCTTCCTTAGTCTTTAGGTTGTTATGCCAGTGTGTTAGTTGTGCAAATATTATGTCATATTGGTTTATGTGAGTATCATTGGTACAATATTTTATTGTGTTATATAAAATATTCGTGGAAAATACATTTTATATTCTCATAACATCTTATTGTGCTATCTAGAATATTAATGGAAACAACATTTTTTTTATTACCGAAATGCAAACCAGTGACTGTCACTAAAAAAACACATAGGTTTATGGCCTTTGGTCGAACTAGTGACATGCACCTCTTTTGTATGTCACTAATATACACATACTAGTGACAGGCACACGTAAATGCCTGTCACTGGAACACATACTAGTGACAGGCACTTGCCTGTCACTAGTAGCCTTATACCAGTGACTAGTCATCAGTGACAGGAACTTTTCCCGTCACTAATGGGCGTTTGAGCCTGTCACTGATAGCCTATTCTATAGTAGTGGTCATGTGGATCAATTACTCTAGTGGATCAATGTGGTTTAGGAAAATAACACATGTAATGATTATAGGGACTCCATGTGTCAAACCATGGTCACATAGACCAAAAACACTTATGAAGGAGCTTCCACATTTCATGTTGCAATAGGGTGACAGAAGTTGCATCATAGAATCCACTAGAGTGTGTGTGTGTGGTCATGTGGATCAATGTGGTTTAGGAAAAAGAACACATTTAATGTGGTCATGTGGATCAATGACTAATGGATCAATGTGGTTTTGGAAAAGAACACATGAAGTGACTCTAGGGACTCCATGTGTAAAACCATGGTCACAGAGACAAAAAACACTTAGGAATGCAACTTCCACATTGCATGTTGCACCGGTGTGGCAGAAGTTGCTTCACGGAATCCACTAGAGTGTGTGTGTGATCATGTGGATCAACGTGGTTTAGGAAAAAGAACACATGCAATGTGATCATGTGGATCAATGACTCTAGTGGATCAATGTGGTTTAGGAAAAGAACACATCCAATGACTCTTGGGACTCCATGTGTCAAACCATGGTCATAGCGACCAAAAAACACTTAGGAAAGCAGTTTCCACATTTCACATTTCACCAGTGTCGCAGAAGTTGTATCACAGAATCCACTGGAGAGTGTGTGTGGTCATGGCGATCAATGTGGTTTAGGAAAAAGAACACATGCAATGCGATCATGTGGATCAATGATTCAAGTAGATCAATGTGGTTTAGGAATAGAACACATGCAATGACTCTTTGGACTCCATGTGTTAAACCATGGTCACAGGGACCAAAAACACTTAGGAAAGCAGCTTCCACATTGCATGTTGCACTAGTGTGGCAGAAGATGCATCACAGAATCCACTAGAGTGTGTGTGTGGTCATGTGTATCAATGTAGTTTAGGAAAAACATGCAATGTGGTCATGCGGATCAATGACTCTAGTGGATAAATGAGGTTTATGAAAGAACACATGAAATGCCTCTAAGGACTCCATGTGTCAAACCAGAGTCATAGAGACCAAAATCACTTAGCAAAGCAGCTTCCACATTGCATGTTGCACTAGTGTGGCAGAAGTTGTATCATAGAATCCCCTGGAGTGTGTATGTGGTCATGTGGATCAATCTGGTTTAGTGAAAAGAACACATGCAATGTGGTCATGTGGATCAATAACTCTAGTGGATCAATGTGGTGTAGGAAAAGAACACATGCAATGACTCTAGGGACTCCATGTGTCAAACCATGGTCACAGAGACCAAAACCAATTTGAAAAGTAGCTTCCACATTGCATGTTGCACCAGCGTGGAAGAAGTTGCATCACAAAATCCACTAGAGTATGTGTGGTCATGTGGATCAATGTGGTTTTGGAAAAAACACATGTAATGTGGTCACATGGATCAATGACTCTAGTGGATCAATGTGGTTTAGGAAAAGAACACATGAAATGACTCTAGGGACTCCATGTGTTAATCCATGGTCATATAGACAAAAAAACTTAGGAAAGCAGCTTCCACATTGCATGTTGCACCATTGTGGCAGAAGTTGCATCACAGAATCCACTTGAGTGTGTGTGTGGTTATGTGGATCAATGTGGTTTAGAAAAAATAACACATGCAATGTGGTCACGTAGATCAATGACACTAGTGGATCAATGTGGTTTAGGAAAAGAACACATGCAATGACTCTAGGGACTCCATGTGTCAAAGCATGGTCATAGAGACCAAAAACACTTAGGAACAAGGCTTCACATTTCTTGTTGCACCAGTGTGGCAGAACTTGCATCACAGAATCCACTAGAGTGTGTGTGTGGTCATGTGGATCAATGTGGTTTACGAAAAACAACAAATGCAATGTGGTCATGTGGATCAATGACTCCTGTGGATCAATGTGGTTTAGGAAAATAACACATGTAATGACTATAGGGACTCCATGTGGCAAACCATGGTCATAGAGACCAAAAACACTTACGAAGCAGCTTCCACATTGCATGTTGCAATTTTGTGACAAAAGTTGCATCATAGAATCCACTAGAGTGTGTGTGTGGTCATGTGGTTTAGGAAAAAGAACACATGTAATGTGGTCATGTGGATCAATGTGGATTAGGAAAAAAACACATGCAGTGACTCTAGGGACTCCAAGTGTGAAACCATGGTCATAGAGAACAAAAACACTTAGGAAAGCATCTTCCACATTGCATGTTGCACCATTGTGGCAAAGTTGCATCACGAAATCCACTAGAGTGTGTGTGTGTGGTCATGTGTATGAACGTGGTTTAGGAAAAAGAAAACATGCAATGTGGTCATGTGGATCAATGACTCTAGTGGATCATGTGGTTTAGGAAAAGAACATATGCAATGACTCCAGGGACTCCATGTGTCAAACCATGATGATAGATACCAAAAAACACTTAGGAAATCAGCTTCCACATTTCACGTAGCACCAGTGTCACAAAAGTTGTATCACAGAATCCACTAGAGTGTGTGTGTGGTCATGTGTATCAATGTGGTTTAGGAAAAACAACACATGCAATTTAGTCATGCGGATTAATGACTCTAGTGGATTAATGTGGTTTAGGAAAAGAACACATGCAATAACTCTAGGGACTCCATGTGTCAACCCATGGTCACATAGACCAAAAATAATTAGGAAAGTAGCTTCCTTATTGCATGTTGCACCAGTGTGTTAAAAGTTGCATCACAGAATCCACTAGAGTGTGTATGTAGTCATGTGGATCAATGTGGTTTAGGAAACACTGATGGGTTCGTAGCATGGAAAACAAAAAAATTCTACCGCAAGAACGAACAAAACCCAGATCTAATCTAGATAAAAGCCAAGATCTAATCTATTAGACATGTGCAACGAGATAGATCTGTACTAACCCTTGTAGACCCGAAAGCATTACGAGATCGGATCTCGTGGTTGATGTAGTCGATCACTTGCCGATCTCAAGATCGAGTAGACGATCCTTTCGGCGCTGCGTTCCGGCAGCGCTTCCGCAGTCGGTCACACGTGCGGAGTCGAAGCAGACCTTCCTCTCCCTGTTCCAGCGAGCAGCGGAGGTAGTAGATCTCTACACAGAATCCCAGCAGCACGACGGCATGGTGGTGGTGGTGGAGTAGAGAATTCTGCAGGGCTTCGCCTAAGCCAGAGCAGAGGGAAGGAGGAGGAGAGAGGCAACTTGAGATCTAGAGAATAGAAGGGGCAAGGGGGTTTGTGCCTCCACCCCTCTATTTAAAGGAGGGAGGCGCCATGGGGAGGTGGAGTCCTTGTAGGACTCCCCTCTCCCTTGGCCGGCGGATCAAGGAGGTGGGGGGAGAGTCCTACTCCCCCACGAATCCTTGTCTTACCCCACAAGGATTCCTTGATCCTTTCTTGGTTTTTAAGTAAACTCCAAGAAATCTTCGAGAACCTTCCGGAACATTCCGAAACCTTCTAGAATCCCCATACAAATACTCCGGAACATTTCCTAACTTAGAAAATGATCCCCAATATATGAATCTTATTCCCCGGACAATTCCGGATCTCCTCGTGATGTCCCGGATCCAATCCGAGACTCCGAACAACATTCGGTCTCCAACGCACATTCCATATCTACTTAAAACAACTTCGAACCTTAAGTGTGTCACCCTACGGTTCGTGAACATGTAGACATGATGGAGACACATCTCCGATCAATAACCATTAGCGGGATCTAGAGATCCATAACAGCTCCCACATACTCAACGATGACTTTGTGATCGATAGAACCATTTAACATACGAAACCAATTCCCTTTGTCACGCAATATTCTACTTATCCGAGGTTTGATCGTCGGTATCTCCATACCTAGTTCTACCTCGTTACTGATAAGTACTCTTTACTTGTTCCATGATATGTCATCCCTTGTGACCTAGTCACATACTTGCAAGCTAACTAGATGACATTCCACCGAGAGGGCCCAGAGCATATCTATCCGTCATATGGATGGACAAATCCCAATCTTGGTCCATGCGCTTCAACACATACTTTCAGAATACCCAATGTCACCTTTATAACCACCCAGTTACAAAGCGGCGTTTGATGTCATCAAAGTACCCATCCGGTGATGGTGATTAACATAGCCTCATGGTCGAAGGATTAGGTTACTATGCATTTGAAAAGCTTGTAGAAAAACAAACTTAATGACTTGATCTTATGCTATGCTTACTATGGGTGTGTGTCCATCACATCATTCTCCTAATGATATGATCTTGTTATTAACGACATCCAATGCCCATGATCAGGAAACCATGATCATCCATTAATCAACAAGCTAGTTTAACAAGAGGCTTACTAGGGACTCTTTTATGTTTACAAAACACACAAGTATTAATGTTTCCTGTTAATACAATTATAGCATGGGATGTAAACATTTACCATAAACATAAAGATATAATAATAACCACTTTATTATTGCCTCTTGGGCATATCTCCAACAGTCTCCCACTTGCACTAGAGTCAATAATCTAGTTAAAAACTTGTGCATTCAACACCTATGGCTTTCTGGTGTTGTATAGACACTATTGCTAGTGATAAACATAATCTTCGGATCTGACACTTCTAGGTCCGTGTGTATTTGCATTTCCTTGCGTCTCTATGCATTACTCATTCTCCAATGAGATGGCATTGTATAAATTTGGTCCTTTGGTGAGACCATTAGTTCCTTGGGATTAAATCATGTTGATACAATCGTCATA
The DNA here is from genome assembly GCA_916181665.1 of Avena sativa. Taxonomy (NCBI): domain Eukaryota; kingdom Viridiplantae; phylum Streptophyta; class Magnoliopsida; order Poales; family Poaceae; genus Avena; species Avena sativa. The sequence continues at coordinate 417,559,244 of OV702289.1, read as the reverse complement.
CAATGTATCTTCATAGTATTATCCTGCTATGAACCACACCTAGTTTGATAACAAACTACTTGACGCAAATGCCCTCATTTGCTACTACAATAACAGTCATATACTTAGCCTTTTGTTGTAATATCTGTCACAATGTTTTAACTTTGGTACTCAACAAAATCCGTTATGGAACTTCCTTTCCATTACATTGTGCCACCCATAGTTTAAATTGAGATAAACTTAATTTGTGACAAAACTAGTATCAATGTAACAATTTACAATGAACTATTTGTCACCACTATATAAATAATATATTCTTAGTTCTTCAAAAGATCATAGGAATATCCCTACTATTGTCCAATGGTCATCTTATGAGTCATTCTGGTATATGCTCATAACATTTAGAGCATATGACATATCTGGATGTGTACATCTCAAAGAACGATTGATCAAAATATTCTTGTGATTTCACCAAGTGTCAAAACACTTGAATCTCGTGTCAACACACTTGAATCTTGATTCAGTCCTTTCCGTGCGTCAAGAACCTTTCTTGTTGTTTCCATATTGAACTCATTCAACATCTTATCTATGTACATTTGGCAAAACCATATTAGCGCCTCAATCTATCCATATAGACATTGATGCCTAATTCTTGGGTTATGCCTAAGTCTTTCATCGAAATGAAATTCTTAACCTGTGTCAATAAAAGATACATCATTTCTAATCAACAATATGTCTTTCACATAATGTATTAGAAATATGTCTTAGCGCTCCCACTTAATTTCTTGCAAAATGCAAACATCTTCATCGTCTCTGATGAAATTAAACCTTTTAACGGTTTCATCACGGTGAAGATTCCAAGTCCGCGATGCTCACTTCAACCATTGAAGTTTTGCATACTCTTTTAGCATCCTTTGAATTAACAAAACCCTTTGGATCGTGTCATGGACACATCCTAGGTAACCATTCTATTAGAAGAACTTGTTTTGTTTGTTCAGCTACCATATACCAAAATATATGTAGTGGTTTCTACATTAATCCGTCCAGACTAAATATCGCTATGAAAGATCAAATCTTATCATAGTCAATTCCTTGAACATTGTCATAAACTCTTTCCGACATGTCGACTATTTCATAGATGTGAAACATCCATGTCTATTTCTTTATAGATCCATATACGACTGTAAGGTCTTGCACCTTTCCAGAGGGTCTTTCAAATTCAAAGCTTGATTTCTCGTGTATGGAATTATCACGGATTTTATGGCTTCAAGCCACTTAACGAAGTCAGGGCCCATCATTGATTATTTGCATGTAGTCGGTTCATCATTGTCAAACAACAATGATTTAACTCTCAAATCTTGGTATTTGATTACTTACCCGACCTACTTGGTTCAATAGGAACTTAGATCCCCGTGACCACATCCTTTGAGGCACGTGAGCCATGAGCATTGTTGCTGCCTCCGGGACACTTACCGACGCTGCGCAACTTAGCACATATTAGCCAAGGTTCAACAACCTTGTCAAAGTTCTATTATCCTCCCACTTAACTTTTCACCAAAAATTCCTTCTCAAGAAACTCGACATTCTAAGTGATAAACACTTTTGTCTTCGGTGTTATGGAGGAATACCCAATGGTTATTCGAAATAACCTACAAAGACATGCTCATCCGACTTTGGTTATAAACATTTTACTTATGCCTAGCATACCAAAAATTTAAGAAAGGACAACCTGGGTTTTATCCCAAACCATGACTTATATGGTGTCATTTCAACGGATCACGATGGAGCTCTTTTCAGTATAAAAGCGGTAGTCACTAAAGCTTTAATCTTTTAAAATATAATGGCAGGTTTATAAATGACACCTTTGATCTTACCATGCCAAACAAGGTTTCATTACATATCTTGAACACTCCATACTCTTATGGTGTTTTTGGGAATGCAAATCCATGGAACGATTCCTCAAATCTTAGGTGTTTTGCTAAACTTGTAACTCAAACATCTTTCTTTATGATCCAATCATAAACTTTTTTATTTTCTTGTTACAATAATTTTCCACTTCATCTTGAAAGTCTTTGAACATTTTCAAATGTTTCATACTTCTTCCTTATTGAATAAGTATATACATATACTCACTCAAATCTTCGGAGAAAGCATATGAAGTTGAAATCCATCGCCCACGACTACACATAATGGACTATATACATCAATATGTACAAATTCCAATCAGTTAGTCGTTCGTTCCTCTTTTGGCCTACGAACGGAGTTTTAATTATCTCCGGGAAAGTATCACAAGCGTCATTTTATCAAAATCAAAGACTCCAAAAATCCATCAACATGGAGTTTCTTCATGTATCCCTTTCAATATAATTTAAACGGCGATGTCACTTAGCAAGTGATCTTTCAATCATTTGTCTTGCGACATTTTAGCATTAGTTTTATGGTCGTTATTTCTCCAACCAGACTTGTATATCATCCATCTATTATGGAATACGGTAATTATTTGAAAAACCTTTTGTCGTCATAATACCTGATCAAAATAACAATTATTGAAACCAATCTTGAAGGCAAGCTTTGATGTTAACGAGCAACACAACAACCCTTTGTTTGTTTTCGATGAACATCATCACATATTCTCTTGCTAGTTACTTAGGCCATTGTAGTTCATGAATTGTGTTGTCCTATATGACACTTCATACCAACCAATTCAGTATCCAATACCACAGAACTACATTGTTTAACAAGCAAGGAACACAGCCATAACATGTATCTTCTATATACCTAAGTTGGACATCTCCAATATTTTCTTTTCTGCCAAATATTTTATAGATTCTCTTTCAACAATTCCTTTTCTTTTAAAAGAATCTACCAACATCAATAGTGGTGTCATTCACATGACACATAGTACAAAGTGTGTATAGTCAAATACTAATACCTTTGGACTTGCACTTTGAAGTGGATCACCTTCATCAAATGTTTGGCATTCTTTCAAAGTTCCATTCTTTAGTAATATTTTAGTGTAGTAAACATTTTACTTACATCTTCTATTCATCCTTATCATGACAACTTTCATGATCAAGCTGCTATAGCTTATAAAGGTGAATTGCGAGTATAATGTTTCTTTTCCAAAACCTTTTGGAGGATTAGGACGACTGGCGTCTTCAACCTTCACAAATTCTCATCAAATATGAGGACGTATACTCTATCATGTTGTAACCAACACATTATTTTTAGATATCGCAATACCTTTCACATATGATGGTTTCTGAAACATTGCTTTCACCTCTTAGATAAACTTGATATTAAAAACAATCTTTTGAGTATCAAGAATCATGGAGGCAAACATGATACATTAGATACTAACACTGGAATTGTTACTCTTGATTTAATACTGTTTATTAAACTTCACAGAGTAAATGGAGTTTGCTGAAGGTTTGCAACAGGACTTTTTAAACTTTAGATTGACACTTAAAACAATACGATACCAGTTCGTAAAGAAAATATCCAGAAATTCTATAGTTCCACTATCTCAACTATAACTAAGCGTAAGGTGGTGAACGGATGCCAATGACTACAACAAACTATGCAAATTCACTTTGATTGTGTTTATGATAAATTGAGTTCGACTAATCCAAATTACAAATAAACTCCCACTCAAAACAACATCCCTCGAGTTGTTTTAGTGATTACACGAACCAAATCCACTACACCAAGTCCGATCATCAAGTGAGATGATGTAGCTTTAAAGGCGAACAATCAACATGTTCATCATATCATCCATATGACTCATGCTTTACCTTTCGGTATTCCGTGTTCCAAGACCATGTCTGTACATGCTAGGCTCGTCAAGGTTAACCTTAGTATCCGCATGTGCAAATCTGGCTTGCACCCGTCGTATGCACACGTAGAATCTATCACACCCGATCATCACGAGATGCTTCGAAACGACGAGTCTTAGCAACGGTGCCTACTAAGGACAAACACTTTATTACTTGATATTTAGTGAGAAGGATCATCTTATAATGCTACCGTCGTGATCTAAGCAATACAAGATGCATAAAGGATTAACATCACAGGCAATTCATAATTAGTGTGATATGATATGGCCCTTTCTTCTTATGCCTTTGATCTCCATCTCCAAAGCACGGACATGATCTCCATCATCACCAGCATTGCGTCAAGGTCACTGGCGCCGCTTCATGGTTGTCCATCATCACTAGCAACTATTACAACTACTTGGAATAAAGCTATTACAAGATGAATAGACACGCAGGTCTTAACAGAATTAAAGACAACCATTAGGCTCCTGCCGATTGCCATATTACAACAAGGATCATTGCATACATCAAATATAATCACAATCACATGATGGCCATATCACATCACAAAAACCCTGCAAAAACAAGTTAGACGCCTCTAATTTTCTTTGCATGTTTTACGTGGTTTGGGGCTTTCGAATAAGAACGGATCTTACCTACGAAACTGAACCACAACGTTGATACAAGTGATATCAAGTGCAAAGTGTAGATTGGATCTATACTATGATGGGAGAGACAGACACTCGCAAAGCCACTTGTGCAATACGAGTTGCACGTCAACTGTGGAGCAAGTCTCATGTGCGATGACATGTAAGGTTAGCCCGAGCCGCTTCATCCCACCATAACGCAAGATGCAAAGTACACAAAGCAAAAGACGGCATGAGCACCAACGCCCACAAAACCATTGTGTTCTACTCGTGCAACAGATCTATGCATAGACACGGCTCTGATACCGCTGATGGGTTCGTAGCATGGAAAACAAAAAAATTCTACCGCAAGAACGAACAAAACCCAGATCTAATCTAGATAAAAGCCAAGATCTAATCTATTAGACATGTGCAACGAGATAGATCTGTACTAACCCTTGTAGACCCGAAAGCATTACGAGATCGGATCTCGTGGTTGATGTAGTCGATCACTTGCCGATCTCAAGATCGAGTAGACGATCCTTTCGGCGCTGCGTTCCGGCAGCGCTTCCGCAGTCGGTCACACGTGCGGAGTCGAAGCAGACCTTCCTCTCCCTGTTCCAGCGAGCAGCGGAGGTAGTAGATCTCTACACAGAATCCCAGCAGCACGACGGCATGGTGGTGGTGGTGGAGTAGAGAATTCTGCAGGGCTTCGCCTAAGCCAGAGCAGAGGGAAGGAGGAGGAGAGAGGCAACTTGAGATCTAGAGAATAGAAGGGGCAAGGGGGTTTGTGCCTCCACCCCTCTATTTAAAGGAGGGAGGCGCCATGGGGAGGTGGAGTCCTTGTAGGACTCCCCTCTCCCTTGGTCGGCGGATCAAGGAGGTGGGGGGAGAGTCCTACTCCCCCACGAATCCTTGTCTTACCCCACAAGGATTCCTTGATCCTTTCTTGGTTTTCAAGTAAACTCCAAGAAATCTTCTAGAACCTTCCGGAACATTCCGAAACCTTATAGAATCCCCATACAAATACTCCGGAACATTTCCTAACTTAGAAAATGATCCCCAATATATGAATCTTATTCCTCGGACAATTCCGGATCTCCTCGTGATGTCCCGGATCCAATCCGAGACTCCGAACAACAATCGGTCTCCAACGCACATTCCATATCTACTTAAAACAACTTCGAACCTTAAGTGTGTCACCCTACGGATCGTGAACATGTAGACATGATGGAGACACATCTCCGATCAATAACCATTAGCGGGATCTGGAGATCCATAACAGCTCCCACATACTCAATGATGACTTTGTGATCGATAGAACCATTTAACATACGAAACCAATTCCCTTTGTCACGCAATATTCTACTTATCCGAGGTTTGATCGTTGGTATCTCCATACCTAGTTCTACCTCGTTACTGATAAGTACTCTTTACTCGTTCCATGATATGTCATCCCTTGTGACCTAGTCACATGCTTGCAAGCTAACTAGATGACATTCCACCGAGAGGGCCCAGAGCATATCTATCCGTCATATGGATGGACAAATCCCAATCTTGGTCCATGCGCTTCAACACATACTTTCAGAATACCCAATGTCACCTTTATAACCACCCAGTTATGAAGCGGCGTTTGATGTCATCAAAGTACCCATCCGGTGATGGTGATTAACATAGCCTCATGGTCGAAGGATTAGGTTACTATGCATTTGAAAAGCTTGTAGAAAAATGAACTTAATGACTTGATCTTATGCTATGCTTACTATGGGTGTGTGTCCATCACATCATTCTCCTAATGATATGATCTTGTTATTAACGACATCCAATGCCCATGATCAGGAAACCATAATCATCCATTAATCAGCAAGCTAGTTTAACAAGAGGCTTACTAGGGACTCTTTTATGTTTACAAAACACACAAGTATTAATGTTTCCTGTTAATACAATTATAGCATGGGATGTAAACATTTATCATAAACATAAAGATATAATAATAACCACTTTATTATTGCCTCTTGGGCATATCTCCAACAAAAACAACACATGCAATGTGGTCATGTGGATCAATGACTCTAGTGGATAAATGTGATTTAGGAAAAGAACATCTGCAATGACTGTATGGACTCCATGTGTCAAACCAAGGTCAAAGAGACCAAAAACACTTACGTAAGCAGCTTCCACATTGCATGTTTCACTAGTGTGTCAGAAGTTGCATCAAAGAATCCACTTGAGTGTGTGTGTGGTCATGTGGATCAATGTGGTTTAGGAAAAACATGCAATGTGGTCATGTGGATCAATGACTCTAGTGTATAAATGTGATTTAGGAAAGAACACGTGAAATGACTCTAGAGACTCCATGTGTCAAACCATAGTCATAGAGACCAAAATCACTTTGGAAAGCAGCTTCCACATTGCATGTTGCACCAGCGTGGCAAAAGTTGTATCATAGAATCCCCTGGAGTGGGCGTGTGGTCATGTGGATCAATGTGGTTTAGTGAAAAGAAAACATGCAATGTGGTCATGTGGATCAATGACTCTAGTGGATAATGTGGTGTAGGAAAAGAACACATGCAATGACTATAGGGAATCCATGTGTCAAACCATGGTCATAGAGACCAAAACCAATTAGCAAAGAAGCTTCCACATTGCATGTTGCACCAGCGTGGAAGAAGTTGCATCACATAATCCACTAGAATATGTGTGGTTATGTGGATCAATGTGGTTTAGGAAAAACAACACATGCAATGTGGTCATGTGGTTCAATGACTCTAGTGGATCAATGTGGTTTAGGAAAAGAACACATGCAATGAATCTAGGGACTCCATGTGTCAAACCATGGTCATAGAGACAAAAACTTAGGAAAGTAGCTTCCACATTGCATGTTGCACCATTGTGGTAGACGTCGCATCACATAATCCACTTGAGTGTGTATGTGGTCATGTGGATCAATGTGGTGTGGCAAAAATAACAAATGCAATGTGGTCATGTGGATCAATGACTCTAGTGGATCAATGTGGTTTAGGAAAAGAACACATGCAATGACTCTAGGCACTCCATGTGTCAAACCATGGTCATAGAGACCAAAAAAACTTAGGAAAGATGCTTCCACATTCAATGTTGCACCATAGTGGCAGAAGTTGCATCACAGAATCCACTAGAGTGTGTGTGTGGTCATGTCGATCAATGTGGGTTAGGAAAAACATCACATGCAATGTGGTCATGTGGATCAATGACTCTAGTGGATCAATGTGGTTTAGGAAAAGAACACATGTAATTACGCTAGGGACTCCATGTGTCAAACCATGGTCATAGAGACCAAAAACACTTAGGAACGCAGCTTCACATTGCATGTTGCACCATTGCGGTAGAAGTTGCATCATAGAATCCACTTGAGTGTGTGTGTGGTCATGTGGATCAATGTGGTTTAGGAAAAATAATACATGCAATGTGGTCATGTGGATCAATGACTCTAGTGGATCAATGTGGTTTAGTTAAAGAACACATGTAATTACTCTAGGGACTCCATGTGTCAAACCATGGTCATACAGACCAAAAACACTTCGGAACGCAGCTTCACATTGCATGTTGCACTAGTGTGTTAAAAGTTGCATCAGAGAATCCACTAGAGTGTGTGTGTAGTCATGTGGATCAATGTGGTTTAGGAAAAACAACACATGCAATGTGGTCATGTGGATCACTAACTCTAGTGGATAAATGTGGTTTGGGAAATAAGAACACATGCAATGATTGTATGGACTCCATGTGTCAAACCATGGTCAAAGAGACATAAAAGAATTAGGAAAGCAGCTTTCACATTGCATGTTGCACCAGTATGGCAGAAGTTGCACCACAAAGTCCACTGTAGTGTGTGTGAGGTCATGTGGATCAATGTGGTTTAGGAAAAAGAACACACTCAATGTGGACATGTGGATTAATGAGTCTAGTGGATCAATGTGGTTTAGGAAAAGAACACATTCAATGACTCTAGGGACTCCATGTGTCAAACCATGGTCATAGACACCAAAAACACTTAGAAAAGCAGCTTCCACATTGCACGTTGCACTAGTGTGGCAGAAGTTGCATCACAGAATCCACTGGAGTGTGTGTGTGGTCATGTGGTTTACAAAGAAAACATGCAATGTGGTCATGTGGATTAATGACTCTAATGGCATAGGAAAGAACACATGAAATGACTCTAGGGACTCCATGTGTCAAACCATAGTCATAGAGACCAAAATCACTTACAAAAGCAGCTTCCACATTGCATGTTGCACCAGTGTGGCAGAAGTTGCATCACAGAATCCCCTAGAGTGTGTGTGTGGTCATGTGGATCAATGTGGTTTAGTGAAAAGAACACATGCCATGTGGTCATGTGGATCAATGACTCTAGTGGATAATGTGGTGTAGGAAAAGAACACATACGATGACTCTAGGGACTCCATGTGTCAAACCATGGTAACAGATACCAAAACCAATTAGGAAAGTAGCTTCCACATTGCATGTTGCATGAGCGTGGAAGAAGTTGCATCATAGAATCCACTAGAATGTGTGTGCTCATGTGGATCAATGTGGTTTAGGAAAAACAACACATGCAATGTGGTCACGTGGATCAATGACTCTAGTGGATCAATGTGATTTAGGAAAAGAACACATGCAATGACTCTGGGGACTCCATGTGTCAAACCAGGGTCATAGAGACCAAAAAACTTAGGAAAGCCGCTTCCACATTGCATGTTGCACCATTGTGGTAGAAGTTGCATTACATAATCCACTAGAGTGTGTGTGTGGTCATGTGGATCAAGGTGGTTTAGGAAAAACAACACATGCATTGTGGTCATGCGGATCAATGACTCTAGTGGATCAATGTGGTTTAGGAAAAGAACATGTCCAATGACTCTAGGGACTCCATGTGTCAAACCATGGTCATAGAGACTAAAAAAACTTTGGAAAGCAGCTTCCACATTGCATGTTGCACCATTGTGGTAGAAGTGGCAGCACAGAATCTACTTGAGTGTGTGTGTGGTCATGTGGATCAATGTGGTTTACGAAAAACAACACATGCAATGTGGTCATGTGGATCAATGTGGTTTAGGAAAAGAACACATGCAATGACTCTAGGGACTCCATGTGTCAAACCATGCTCACATAAGCCAAAAATAATTAGGAAAGCAGCTTCCACATTGCATGTTGCACTAGTGGGGCAGAAGTTTTATCACAGAATCCACTTGAGTGTGTGTGTGTGGTCATGAGGATCAATGTGGTTTAGGAAAAACAACACGTGCAATGTGTTCATGTGGATCAATGACTCTAGTGGATCAATGTGGTTTAGGAAAAGAACACATGCAATGACTCTAGGGACTGCATGTGTCAAACCATGGTCGTAGAGACTAAAAAACTTAGGAAAGCAGCTTCCACATTACATGTTGCACCATTGTGGTAGAAGTGGCATCACAGAATCGACTTGAGTGTGTGTGTGGTCATGTGGATCAATATGGTTTAGGAAAAACAACACATGCAATGTGGTCATGTGGATCAATGATTCTAGTGGATCAATTTGGTTTACGAAAGAACACATGCAATGATTCTAGGGACTCCATGTGTCAAACCATGGTCACAGAGATCAAAAACACTTAGGAACGAAACTTCACATTGCATGTTGCACTAGTGTGGAAAAAGTTGCATCACAGAATCCACTGGAGTGTGTGTGTGGGTCATGAGGATCAATGTGGTTTAGGCAAAACAACACATGCAATGTGGTCATGTGGATCAATGACTCTAGTGGATAAATGTGGTTTAGGAAAAGAACACCTGCAATGACTCTAGGGACTCCATATGTCAAACCATGGTCACAGTGACCAAAAACACTTAGGAAAGTAGCGTCCACTTTGCACGTTGCACTAGTGTGGCAGAAGTTGCATCACAAAATCTACTAGAGAGTGTCTGTCACATCCCAAGGTTTAGAAAATTGGTATTAGAAAAGAATTTTCTGCATTTGCAGGTCATTCATGAAAATTGCATTGCATCCATAAAGAAATTGCAAGGAAATCAAAATAAATATCAAACCAAACCCTATGTGCCACATTTTTTCCTAAAGGGAACTAAATAGACTTTGATTAAAACCATTGTTGATAAATCAACAAGCTTTGCTAAATCCTAGACTAAATTGGCTACTCGAATTTAGAAAAATTTGAAAACAAACTTGAACTCATTTTGAGTTCAAATGAAAAAGATATGAAGAAAAGAAGAAAAGGAAAAAGAAAAAGAGAAAAGAGAACAAAAAAATAAAACTAACCTACCCTGCCCCAACCCGCGCGACCAGCTGGCACGACACACCTAGCAGCCCCCGCCTAACCGCCGCTCGCCCCCCTCCCATGTAGCGCGCATCCACAGCAGTAGCTGGTCCGGCCCGCTAGTAGCCCGCGCAGCTGCCAGCGCCAGCCCGCGCGCGCGCCTCCGCCCACCGACAGGTAGGGCCACCTGTCAGCAGGAGATGCCCGTGCTCGTCACGAACACCGCCGTCCACCTCCTCCACGCTGCACCGGCCACTGTCAAATCCATGTCGATTTTGCGCTTCCCCCTCGCCCAAGTCTCGCCCCCATATAAGCCGCGCCCCGCCGCCTTTTCCCCTCGAAATCGCCCCCCAAAACCCTAGCCAGAGCTCGGGAATCGAGATCCATTCCGCCACCGCCGCGACCCCGGTTCTCGCCGCCGCCGGTTCCGAGCCTCCCCTCTCCTCCCCTTTGCCTTTTCCGTGATCGTCGTGGACCACCACCTCCCCTCTCCTCCCCTTTGGAGCATCGCCAATTGCTCGCTGAATTCGTCTGAGTAGCGGAGGAACGACCGCCGGTCGCCGAAGCTCGAGGAGGTGGAGTACGTTTCTGAGGTGACGAGGAGGACCGCCGTGAGGAGCTGAACATCGTAGACTACTCCATCGCCGTTGTTGACCGCCGTACCGCCACCGACCACCGCCTCCTGCAGCCACCGCTCCCGCCGGACCTGTACCGGCCAGTACCGTGCCGCCACGTGGCCTCCAATTAACCCAGTCAGCGCTAACTCGGCGCTGACGCACTAAATAAATTTTGTTAAATAATTAAATTTGCAGAAAATAGATCTAACTTCTAAAATTCGTAGAAAATTCATACTTTGTCCAAAAATTACGTGTAATATATCAAATTGAAGCTATTATGTTGTGGATTAATAATATCATCTTAGATCTAAACTTTGAATTATAGATTACTGGCGAATAATTAATTAGTATTAATGGCTTTATAGATCATTAAATTCATAGTAAATTATCTACAGATCCAAAAAATATGAATAATATGTCCCTGTGTTCAAAATCTTGTGTAGATTTCAGATCTGTTTTTAGATTTAATTTTGTACAGTGCTATCTATTGAGATTAATTAAACTCTGTTAAACACCAATTAAATTATAGAAAAAATATCCATAACTCCGATTAGGGTGAATCCAATTGCTACTGGTTAGTATTAAAGCCCTCTATCCATTACCGTACAGATCCAAATTTAATTCGACAATAGAGACAGAAGTTACAACAGATATGTTAAAACCCCTTTATTATCAATCAAAATTGAATAACAAATACTATATTGCATTAAAACACTTCTGCATGCATCATGTGATATAATACTGTCCTATGGACTGAACTAAACCTCTATTCTATATTTAAATCTTCATGCATGCATTTGTGCACTTGTGTATGGTTGTTTATGTTGTTTGCATTTGTTTGATCGATAGATTGCGAGGAGTGCAACGTCTGCGATTGCAACGAGTGTTTGAACGACTCCAGCAACTATCAAGGCAAGTAGATCATATTTTGATCATGAATTGTCCTACTATTTTCCTACTGCATGTGTAGTGTATTTCTCGTAGATGCATGAGTAGGAATTACTATCGCTATGCTATGTCCTATGTATCTTGGTAGGAGTCACTTGTAGTTGAGCCGTTGTATGCTAGTTGTGCTTAGCCATGCTATCTAGACGGGGATGGGTCTACACAATGCTATGGCATTGTATATGTTTTGTTCAACTAAAACAACTTAATCAATGAACTCTCTAGGTGGAATTGCTAATTGCTTGGTTCGTGAATGCCGGGCCCATGTCTATGGTTTACCCGGGTATCTCACTTGTGGATAGCCACCCAGGTTCCAGAGAAGTGATTAGTGCCTTTGTTTGGTAGCTTTTGTGTGCAGCCATATGCTAGTGAGTTATGGGTGGCTGGATGGACTTAGTAGGTCGTGGTGAACTGAGCTCTTCGTTTCTAGAGATGTAGTGAAAGTGATAGGATGGTACGGTGCATGGATGGGCTTGGGGAACTACTTCCTGAATTGTCTCTTCTTGGACTTCTCCCTATCATGACTCAAAATGCGTGTTATGGTACGCGCGGACCGACCAGGTCATATGGGTAAAGTGTGCAACCCCTGCAGGGTGTAAAACTAAGTGCTTAGCCATGTCCCCTGTAATGGACAATTGAGTTGCTAGATATTGAGGCTATGCCATATTCTCGTTCATTCTAATTTGCAATTATTAAAAACTTGATGGGTGAACTAAATGGGTTGTTGTGATCAAACTTGATTTAAAAGTAGGGTAAAACTGTTTAATAAAATGCAATTTATCCAAAGACCCACTTAGCCAAATAAGCATGTATTTGCTAGGTATATTGTCTCCTTACTTAGTTCTACTTGCCATACATTCCAAGTATTGACCCTTCGGGGCTGCTACGTTTTATGTTGCAGGCTATACCGATTCCGAGTGATCGTATTAGGTCACGGTACTCCACTAGACACTTGTTCACTTGTGGGCAATTTGAAGATGGAGTCTACTATATGTTTACGTTTTCATATGCTACTTGTTTATTTGAGCTATCCTATGAGCTATGTATATTGTAATAATTGAATACTCTGGATCATTTCATTAGTTTAGGATGCATGGTGTTACTTTGTTATTCATCTCTGTTCCATGTAAGCCAATGAACCGATCCAGGGATTGGCATGTTGCATAGAAGCGGCACTTTTTTCAGGCTATAGTGTTACAGTGTGTGTGGTCATTTGGATCAATGTGGTTAGGAAAAAGAACACACGCAATGTGGTCATGTGGATCAATGACTCTAGTGGATCCATGTGGTTTAGGAAAATAACACATGCAATGACTCTAGGGACTCCATATGTTAAACCATGGTCATAGAGACCAAAACACACTTAGGAAAGCAGCTTCCACATTTCACGTTACACTAGTGTGGCTGAAGTTGCATCACAGAATCCACTGGAGAGTGTGTGTGGTCATGTATATCAATGTGGTTTAGAAAAAACAACACATGCAATCTAGTCATGGGGATCAATAACTCTAGTGGATTAATGTGGTTTAGGGAAAGAACACATGCAATGACTCTAGGTACTCCATGTGTTAGACCATGGTCACAGACAACAAAAACACTAAGGAAAGTAGCTTCCACATTGCATGTTGCACTATTGCGGCAGAAGTTGCATCACAGAATCCATTGGAGAGTGTGTGTGGTCATGTGGACCAATATGGTTTAGGAAAATAACACATGCAATGACTCTAGGAACTCCATGTGTCAAACCATGGTCATAGAGACCAAATAACACTTAGGAAAACAATTTCCACATTTCCAGTGTGGTAGAATTCACATCACAGAATCCACTGGAGTGTGTGCGGTCATGTGGATCAATGTGATTATTGAAAAAAACATGCAATGTGGTCATGTGGATTAATTATTCTAGTGGATAAATGTGGTTTAGGACAGAACACATTAAATGACTCTATGGACTCCATGTGTCAAACCATAGTCATAGAGCCAAAATCACTTAGGAAAGTAGCTTCCACATTGCATGTTGCACGAGTGTGGCAGAAGTTGCATCACAGAATCCCCTAGAGTGTGTGTGTGGTCATGTGGATCAATGTGGTTTAGTGAAAAGAACACATGTAATGTGGTCATGTGCAGCAATGAATCTAGTGGATAATGTGATGTAGGAAAATAACACATGTGATGACTCTAGGGACTCGATGTGTCAAACCATGGTCACAGAGACCAACACCAATTATGAAAGTAGCTTCCATATTGCATGTTGCAACAACATGGAACAAGTTGCATCACAGAATCCACTAGAGTGTGTGTGGTCATGTGGATAAATGTGGTTAAGGAAAACCAACACATGAAATGTGGTCATGTGGATCAATGACTCTAGTGGATCAATGTGGTTTAGGAAGAACACATGCAATGTCGCTAGGGACTCCATGTGTCCAACCATGGTCACATAGACCAAAAATAATTACGAAAGCAGCCTCCACTCTAGTGGATTAATGTGGTTTAGGAAAAGAACACATGCAATGACTCTAAGAACTCCATGTGTCAAACCATGGTCATAGAGACCAAAGACACTTAGGAAAGCAGCTTCCACATTTCATGTTGCACCATTGTGGCAGAATTCGCATCACAGAATCCACTTGAGTGTGTGTGTGGTCATGTGTATCAAAGTGGTTTATGAAAAAAACATGCAATGTGGTCATGTGGATTAATGATTCTAGTGGATAAATGTGGTTTAGGAAAGAACACATGAAATGACTCTAAGGACTCCATATGTCAAACCATAGTCATAGAGACCGAAATCACTTTGGAATGCAGCTTCCACATTGCATTTTGCACCAGTGTGGCAGAAGTTGCATCACAGAATCCCCTAGAGTGTGTGTGTGGTCATGTGGATCAACGTGGTTGAGTGAAAAGAACACATGCAATGTGGTCATGTGGATCAATGACCCTAGTGGATAATGTGGTGTAGGAAAAGAACACATGCAATGATTCTAGGGACTCCATGTGTCAAACCATGGTTATAGAGACCAAAACCAATTAGGAAAGTAGCTTCCACATTGCATGTTGCACCAACGTGGAACAAGTTGCATCACAGAATCCACTAGAGTGTGTCTGGTAATATGGATCGGTGTGGTTTAGGAAAAACAACACACGTAATGTGGTCATGTGGATCAGTGACTCTAGTGGATCAATGAGGTTTAGGAAAAGAACACATGCAATGCCTCTAGGGACTCCATGTGTCAAACCATGGTCACATAAGCCAAAAATAATTAGGAAAGCAGCTTCCACATTGCATGTTGCACTAGTGGGGCAGAAGTTTTATCACAGAATCCACTTGAGTGTGTGTGTGGTCATGTGGATCAATTTTCTTTAGGAAAAACAACACATGCAATTGAGTCATGTGGATCAATGATTCTATTGGATTAATGTGGTTTAGGAAAGAACACATGCAATGACTCTAAGGACTCCATGTGTCAAACCATGGTCACATAGACCAAAAATAATTAGGAAAGAAGCTTCCACATTGCATGTTGCACCAGTGTGGTAGAAGTTTTATCACAGTTTCCACTTGACTGTGTGTGTGTGCTCATGTGGATCAATGTGGTTTAGTAAAAAGAACACATGTAATGTGGTCATGTGGATCAATGACTCTAGTGAATCAGTGTGGTTTAGGAAAAGAACACATGCAATGACTCTAGGGACTCCATATGTCAAACCATGGTCAAAGAGACCAAAAACACTTAGGAATGCAGCTTCCACATTGCATGTTGCACTAGTATGGTAGAAGTTGCATCACGAAATCCACTAGAGTGTGTGTGTGTGTGGTCATGTAGATCAATGTGGTTTAGGAAAAAGAACACATGCAATGTGGTCATGTGGATCAATGACTCTAGTGGATCAATGTGGTTTAGGAAAAGAACACATGCAATGACTCCAGGAACTCCGTGTGTCAAAACATGATCATAGAGACCAAAAACCACTTAGGAAAGTGGCTTCCACATTTCACATTGCACAAGTGTGGCAAAATTCGCATCATAGAATCCACTGGAGTGTGTGTGTGGTCATGTGGATCAATGTGGTTTATGAAAAAAACATGCAATGTGGTCATGTGGATTTATGATTCTAGTGGATAAATGAGGTTTAGGAAAGAACACATAAAATGACTATGGACTCCATGTGTCAAACCATAGTCACAGAGACCAAAATCAATTAGGAAAGCATCTTCCACATTGCGTGTTGCACCAGTGTGGTAGAAGTTGCATCACAGAATCCCCTGGAGTGTGCATGTGGTCATGTGGATCAATGTGGTTTAGCGAAAAGAACACAAGCAATGTGGTCATGTGGATCAATGACTCTAGTGGATAATGTGGTGTAGGAAAAGAGAACATGCAATGAATCTAGGGACTCTATGTGTCAAACCATGGTCACAGAGACCAAAACCAATTAGGAAAGTAGCTTCCACATTTCATGTTGCACCAGCGTGGAACAAGTTGCATCACAGAATCCACTAGAGTGTGTGTGGTCATGTGGATCAATGTGGTTTAGGAAAAACAACACATTCAATGTGGTCATGTGGATCAATGACTCTAGTGATCAATGTGGTTTAGGAAAAGAACACATGCAATGACTCTAAGTACTCCATGTGTCAAACCATGGTCACATAGACCAAAAATAATTAGGAAAGCAGCTTCCACATTGCATGTTGCACCAGTGGGGCAGAAATTTTATCATAGAATCCACTTGAATGTGTGTGTGATCATGTGGATCAATATGGTTTAGGAAAAACAACACATGCAATGTAGTCATGTGCATCAATGACTCTAGTGGATCAATGTGGTTTAGTAAAAGAACACATGAAAGTACTCTAGGGACTCCATGTGTCAAACCATGGTCATAGAGACTAAAAAACTTACGAAAGCAGCTTCCACATAGCATGTTGCACCATTGTGGCAGAAGTGGCATCACATAATCCACTTGAGTGTGTGTGTGGTCATGTGGATCAATGTGGTTTATAAAAAAAGAACACATGCAATGTGGTCACATGGATCAATGACTCTAGTGGATCAATGTGGTTTAGTAAAAGAACACATGCAATGGCTGTAGGGACTCCATGTGTGAAACCATGGTCACATAGACCAAAAACACTTAGGAACGCAACTTCACATTGCATGTTGCACCAGTGTGGTAAAATTTGCATAACCAAATCCACTGGAGTGTGTGCATGTGCGGTCATGTGGATTAATGTGGTTTAGGAAAAACAACACATGCAATGTGGTCATTTGGATCAATGACTCTTGTGGATAAATGTGGTTTACGAAAAGAACACCTTCAATGACTCTAGGGACTCCATTTGTCAAACCATGGTCATAGAGACCAAAAACAATTAGGAAAGCATCTTTCACATTGGATGTTGCACCAGTATGGAAGAAGTTGCATCACAAAAGTCCACTGGAGTGTGTGTGTGGTCATGTGGATCAATGTGATTTAGGAAAAAGAACACACATAATGTGGTCATGTGGATCAATGAGTCTAGTGGATCAATGTGGTTTAGGAAAAGAACACATTCAATGACTCTAGGGACTCCATGTGTCAAACTATGGTCACAGAGAGATCAAAAACACTTAAGAAAGCAGCTTCCACATTGCACGTTGCAATAGTGTGGCCGAAGTTGCATCACATAATCCATTGGAGAGTGGGTGTGGTCATTTGGATCAATATGGTTTAGGAAAAAGAACACATGCAATGTGGTCTTGTGGATCAATGACTCTAGTGGATCAATGTGGTTTAGGAAAATAACACATGCAATGACTCTAGGAACTCCATGTGTCAAACCATGGTCATAGAGACCAAAAACACTTAGGAAAGCAGCTTCCACATTTCATGTTGCACCAATGTGGCAGAATTCGCATCACAGAATCCACTAGAGTGTGTATGTGGTCATGTGGATCAATGTGGTTTATGAAAAACATGCAATGTGGTCATGTGGATTAATGATTCTAGTGGATAAATGTGGTTTAGGAAAGAACACATGAAATGACTCTAAGGACTCCATGTGTCAATCCATAGTCATAGAGACCGAAATCACATAGGAATGCAGCTTCCACATTGCATTTTGCACTAGTGTGGCAGAAGTTGCATCACAGAATCCCCTAGAGTGTGTGTGTGGTCATGTGGATCAACGTGGTTGAGTGAAAAGAACACATGCAATGTGGTCATGTGGATCAATGACCCTAGTGGATAATGTGGTGTAGGAAAAGAACACATGCAATGATTCTAGGGACTCCATGTGTCAAACCATGGTTACAGAGACCAAAACCAATTAGGAAAGTAGCTTCCACATTGCATGTTGCACCAACGTGGAACAAGTTGCATCACCGAATCCACTAGAGTGTGTCTGGTAATATGGATCAGTGTGGTTTAGGAAAAACAACACACGCAATGTGGTCATGTGGATCAGTGACTCTAGTGGATCAATGAGGTTTAGGAAAAGAACACATGCAATGCCTCTAGGGACTCCATGTGTCAAACCATGGTCACATAAACCAAAAATAATTAGGAAAGCAGCTTCCACATTGCATGTTGCACTAGTGGGGCAGAAGTTTTATCACATAATCCACTTGAGTGCGTGTGTGTGGTCATGTGGATCAATTTTCTTTAGGAAAAACAACACATGCACAAGGGTGGCAAAATTCGCATCATAGAATCCACTGGAGTGTGTGTGTGGTCATGTGGATCAATGTGGTTTATGAAAAAAACATGCAATGTGGTCATGTGGATTTATGATTCTAGTGGATAAATGAGGTTTAGGAAAGAACACATAAAATGACTCTATGGACTCCATGTGTCAAACCATAGTCACAGGGACCAAAATCAATTAGGAAAGCATCTTCCACATTGCATGTTGCACTAGTGTGGTATAAGTTGCATCACAGAATCCCCTGGAGTGTGCGTGTGGTCATGTGGATCAATGTGGTTTAGCGAAAAGAACACAAGCAATGTGGTCATTTGGATCAATGACTCTAGTGGATAATGTGGTGTAGGAAAAGAGCACATGCAATGAATCTAGGGACTCTATGTGTCAAACCATGGTCACAGAGACCAAAACCAATTAGGAAAGTAGCTTGCACATTTCATGTTGCACCAGCGTGGAACAAGTTGCATCACAGAATCCACTAGAGTGTGTGTGGTCATGTGGATCAATGTGGTTTAGGAAAAACAACACATTCAATGTGGACATGTGGATCAATGACTCTAGTGGATCAATGTGGTTTAGGAAAAGAACACATGCAATGACTCTAAGTACTCCATGTGTCAAACCATGGTCACATAGACCAAAAATAATTAGGAAAGCAGCTTCCACATTGCATGTTGCACCAGTGGGGCAGAAATTTTATCACAGAATCCACTTGAATGTGTGTGTGGTCATGTGGATCAATGTGGTTTAGGAAAAACAACACATGCAATGTAGTCATGTGGATCAATGACTCTAGTGGATCAATGTGGTTTAGTAAAAGAACACATGAAAGTACTCTAGGGACTCCATGTGTCAAACCATGGTCATAGAGACTAAAAAAACTTACGAAAGCAGCTTCCACATAGCATGTTGCACCATTGTGGAAGAAGTGGCATCACATAATCCACTTGAGTGTGTGTGTGGTGATGTGGATCAATGTGGTTTATAAAAAAGAACACATGCAATGTGGTCACATGGATCAATGACTCTAGTGGATCAATGTGGTTTAGTAAAAGAACACATGCAATGACTGTAGGGACTCCATGTGTGAAACCATGGTCACATAGACCAAAAAACTTAGGAACGCAACTTCACATTGCATGTTGCACCAGTGTGGCAAAATTTGCATAACAAAATCCACTGGAGTGTGTGTGTGTGTGCGGTCATGTGGATTAATGTGGTTTAGGAAAAACAACACATGCATTGTGGTCATTTGGATCAATGACTCTTGTGGATAAATGTGGTTTATGAAAAGAACACCTTCAATGACTCTAGGGACTCCATTTGTCAAACCATGTTCATAGAGACCAAAAACAATTAGGAAAGCATCTTTCACATTGGATGTTGCACCAGTATGGAAGAAGTTGCATCACAAAAGTCCACTGAAGTGTGTGTGTGGTCATGTGGATCAATGTGGTTTAGGAAAAAGAACACACATAATGTGGTCATGTGGATCAATGAGTCTAGTGGATCAATGTGGTTTAGGAAAAGAACACATTCAATGACTATAGGGACTCCATGTGTCAAACTATGGTCACAGAGAGATCAAAAACACTTAAGAAAGCAGCTTCCACATTGCACGTTGCAATAGTGTGGCCGAACTTGCATCAGATAATCCATTGGAGAGTGGGTGTGCTCATTTGGATCAATGTGGTTTAAGAAAAAGAACACATGCAATGTGGTCTTGTGGATCAATGACTCTAGTGGATCAATGTGGTTTAGGCAAATAACACATGCAATGACTCTAGGAACTCCATGTGTCAAACCATGGTCATAGAGACCAAAAACACTTAGGAAAGCAGCTTCCACATTTCATGTTGCACCAATGTGGCAGAATTCGCATAACAGAATCCACTGGAGTGTGTATGTGGTCATGTGGATCAATGTGGTTTATGAAAAACATGCAATGTGGTCATGTGGATTAATGTTCTAGTGGATAAATGTGGTTTAGGAAAGAACACATGAAATGACTCTAAGGACTCCATGTGTCAATCCATAGTCATAGAGACCGAAATCACTTAGGAATGCAGCTTCCACATTGCATTTTGCACCAGTGTGGCAGAAGTTGAATCACAGAATCCCCTAGAGTGTGTGTGTGGTCATGTGGATCAACGTGGTTGAGTGAAAAGAACACATGCAATGTGGTCATGTGGATCAATGACCCTAGTGGATAATGTGGTGTAGGAAAAGAACACATGCAATGATTCTAGGGACTCCATGTGTCAAACCATGGTTACAGAGACCAAAACCAATTAGGAAAGTAGCTTCCACATTGCATGTTGCACCAACGTGGAACAAGTTGCATCACAGAATCCACTAGAGTGTGTCTGGTAATATGGATCAGTGTGGTTTAGGAAAAACAACACACTCAATGTGGTCATGTGGATCAGTGACTCTAGTGGATCAATGAGGTTTAGGTAAAGAACACATGCAATGCCTCTAGGGACTCCATGTGTCAAACCATGGTCACATAAGCCAAAAATAATTAGGAAAGCAGCTTCCACATTGCATGTTGCACTAGTGGGGATGAAGTTTTATCACATAATCCACTTGAGTGCGATTGTGTGTGGTCATGTGGATCAATTTTCTTTAGGAAAAACAACACATGCACAAGTGTTGCACAAGTGTGGCAAAATTCGCATCATAGAATCCACTGGAGTGTGTGTGTGGTCATGTGGATCAATGTGGTTTATGAAAAAAACATGCAATGTGGTCATGTGGATTTATGATTCTAGTGGATAAATGAGGTTTAGGAAAGAACACATAAAATGACTCTATGGACTCCATGTGTCAAACCATAGTCACAGAGACCAAAATCAATTAGGAAAGCATCTTCCACATTGCATGTTGCACCAGTGTGGTAGAAGTTGCATCACAGAATCCCCTGGAGTGTGCGTGTGCTCATGTGGATCAATGTGGTTTAGCGAAAAGAACACAAGCAATGTGGTCATGTGGATCAATGACTCTAGTGGATAATGGTGTAGGAAAAGAGCACATGCAATGAATCTAGGGACTCTATGTGTCAAACCATGGTCACAGAGACCAAAACCAATTAGGAAAGTAGCTTCCACATTTCATGTTGCACCAGCGTGGAACAAGTTGCGTCACAGAATCCACTAGAGTGTGTGTGGTCATGTGGATCAATGTGGTTTAGGAAAAACAACACATTCAATGTGGTCATGTGGATCAATGACTCTAGTGGATCAATGTGGTTTAGGAAAAGAACACATGCAATGACTCTAAGTACTCCATGTGTCAAACCATGGTCACATAGACCAAAAATAATTAGGAAAGAAGCTTCCACATTGCATGTTGCACCAGTGGGGCAGAAATTTTATCACAGAATCCACTTGAATGTGTGTGTGGTCATGTGGATCAATGTGGTTTAGGAAAAACAACACATGCAATGTAGTCATGTGGATCAATGACTCTAGTGGATCAATGTGGTTTAGTAAAAGAACACATGAAAGTACTCTAGGGACTCCATGTGTCAAACCATGGTCATAGAGACTAAAAAAAACTTACGAAAGCAGCTTCCACATAGCATGTTGCACCATTGTGGAAGAAGTGGCATCACATAATCCACTTGAGTGTGTGTGTGGTGATGTGGATCAATGTGGTTTATAAAAAAGAACACATGCAATGTGGTCACATGGATCAATGACTCTAGTGGATCAATGTGGTTTAGTAAAAGAACACATGCAATGACTGTAGGGACTCCATGTGTGAAACCATGGTCACATAGACCAAAAAACTTAGGAACGCAACTTCACATTGCATGTTGCACCAGTGTGGCAAAATTTGCATAACAAAATCCACTGGAGTGTGTGTGTGTGTGGTCATGTGGATTAATGTGGTTTAGGAAAAACAACACATGCAATGTGGTCATTTGGATCAATGACTCTTGTGGATAAATGTGGTTTACGAAAAGAACACCTTCAATGACTCTAGGGACTCCATTTGTCAAACCATGGTCATAGAGACCAAAAAACAATTAGGAAAGCATCTTTCACATTGGATGTTGCACCAGTATGGAAGAAGTTGCATCACAAAAGTCCACTGGAGTGTGTGTGTGGTCATGTGGATCAATGTGGTTTAGGAAAAAGAACACACATAATGTGGTCATGTGGATCAATGAGTCTAGTGGATCAATGTGGTTTAGGAAAAGAACACATTCAATGACTCTAGGGACTCCATGTGTCAAACTATGGTCACAGAGAGATCAAAAACACTTAAGAAAGCAGCTTCCACATTGCACGTTGCAATAGTGTGGCCGAAGTTGCATCACATAATCCATTGGAGAGTGGGTGTGCTCATTTGGATCAATGTGGTTTAGGAAAAAGAACACATGCAATGTGGTCTTGTGGATCAATGACTCTAGTGGATCAATGTGGTTTAGGCAAATAACACATGCAATGACTCTAGGAACTCCATGTGTCAAACCATGGTCATAGAGACCAAAAACACTTAGGAAAGCAGCTTCCACATTTCATGTTGCACCAATGTGGCAGAATTCGCATCACAGAATCCACTAGAGTGTGTATGTGGTCATGTGGATCAATGTGGTTTATGAAAAACATGCAATGTGGTCATGTGGATTAATGATTCTAGTGGATAAATGTGGTTTAGGAAAGAACACATGAAATGACTCTAAGGACTCCATGTGTCAATCCATAGTCATAGAGACCGAAATCACTTAGGAATGCAGCTTCCACATTGCATTTTGCACCAGTGTGGCAGAAGTTGCATCACAGAATCCCCTAGAGTGTGTGTGTGGTCATGTGGATCAACGTGGTTGAGTGAAAAGAACACATGCAATGTGGTCATGTGGATCAATGACCCTAGTGGATAATGTCGTGTAGGAAAAGAACACATGCAATGATTCTAGGGACTCCATGTGTCAAACCATGGTTACAGAGACCAAAACCAATTAGGAAAGTAGCTTCCACATTGCACGTTGCACCAACGTGGAACAAGTTGCATCACAGAATCCACTAGAGTGTGTCTGGTAATATGGATCAGTGTGGTTTAGGAAAAACAACACACGCAATGTGGTCATGTGGATCAATGACTCTAGTGGATCAATGAGGTTCAGGAAAAGAACACATGCAATGCCTCTAGGGACTCCATTTGTCAAACCATGGTCACATCAGCCAAAAATAATTAGGAAAGCAGCTTCCACATTGCATGTTGCACTAGTGGGGCAGAAGTTTTATCACATAATCCACTTGAGTGCGATTGTGTGTGGTCATGTGGATCAATTTTCTTTAGGAAAAACAACACATGCACAAGTGTGGCAAAATTCGCATCATAGAATCCACTGGAGTGTGTGTGTGGTCATGTGGATCAATGTGGTTTATGAAAAAAACATGCAATGTGGTCATGTGGATTTATGATTCTAGTGGATAAATGAGGTTTAGGAAAGAACACATAAAATGACTCTATGGACTCCGTGTGTCAAACCATAGTCACAGATACCAAAATCAATTAGGAAAGCATCTTCCACATTGCATGTTGCAGCAGTGTGGTAGAAGTTGCATCACAGAATCCCCTGGAGTGTGCATGTGGTCATGTGGATCAATCTGGTTTAGCGAAAAGAACACAAGCAATGTGGTCATGTGGATCAATGACTATAGTGGATAATGTGGTGTAGGAAAAGAGCACATGCAATGAATCTAGGGACTCTATGTGCCAAACCATGGTCACAGAGACCAAAACCAATTAGGAAAGTAGCTTCCACATTTCATGTTGCACCAGCGTGGAACAAGTTGCATCACAGAATCCACTAGAGTGTGTGTGGTCATGTGAATCAATGTGGTTTAGGAAAAACAACACATTCAATGTGGTCATGTGGATCAATGACTCTAGTGGATCAATGTGGTTTAGGAAAAAAACACATGCAATGACTCTAAGTACTCCATGTGTCAAACCATGGTCACATAGACCAAAAATAATTAGGAAAGCAGCTTCCACATTGCATGTTGCACCAGTGGGGCAGAAATTTTATCACAGAATCCACTTGAATGTGTGTGTGGTCATGTGGATCAATGTGGTTTAGGAAAAACAACACATGCAATGTAGTCATGTGGATCAATGACTCTAGTGGATCAATGTGGTTTAGTAAAAGAACACATGAAAGTACTCTAGGGACTCCATGTGTCAAACCATGGTCATAGAGACTAAAAAAACTTACGAAAGCAGCTTCCACATAGCATGTTGCACCATTGTGGCAGAAGTGGCATCACATAATCCAATTGAGTGTGTGTGTGTGGCCATGTGGATCAATGTGGTTTATAAAAAAGAACATATGCAATGTGGTCACATGGATCAATGACTCTAGTGGATCAATGTGGTTTAGTAAAAGAACACATGCAATGACTGTAGGGACTCCATGTGTGAAACCATGGTCACATAGACCAAAAACACTTAGGAACGCAACTTCACATTGCATGTTGCACCAGTGTGGCAAAATTTGCATAACAAAATCCACTGGAGTGTGTGTGTGTGTGCGGTCATGTGGATTAATGTGGTTTAGGAAAAACAACACATGCATTGTGGTCATTTGGATCAATGACTCTTGTGGATAAATGTGGTTTATGAAAAGAACACCTTCAATGACTCTAGGGACTCCATTTGTCAAACCATGTTCATAGAGACCAAAAACAATTAGGAAAGCATCTTTCACATTGGATGTTGCACCAGTATGGAAGAAGTTGCATCACAAAAGTCCACTGAAGTGTGTGTGTGGTCATGTGGATCAATGTGGTTTAGGAAAAAGAACACACATAATGTGGTCATGTGGATCAATGAGTCTAGTGGATCAATGTGGTTTAGGAAAAGAACACATCAATGACTATAGGGACTCCATGTGTCAAACTATGGTCACAGAGAGATCAAAAACACTTAAGAAAGCAGCTTCCACATTGCACGTTGCAATAGTGTGGCCGAACTTGCATCAGATAATCCATTGGAGAGTGGGTGTGCTCATTTGGATCAATGTGGTTTAAGAAAAAGAACACATGCAATGTGGTCTTGTGGATCAATGACTCTAGTGGATCAATGTGGTTTAGGCAAATAACACATGCAATGACTCTAGGAACTCCATGTGTCAAACCATGGTCATAGAGACCAAAAACACTTAGGAAAGCAGCTTCCACATTTCATGTTGCACCAATGTGGCAGAATTCGCATAACAGAATCCACTGGAGTGTGTATGTGGTCATGTGGATCAATGTGGTTTATGAAAAACATGCAATGTGGTCATGTGGATTAATGTTCTAGTGGATAAATGTGGTTTAGGAAAGAACACATGAAATGACTCTAAGGACTCCATGTGTCAATCCATAGTCATAGAGACCGAAATCACTTAGGAATGCAGCTTCCACATTGCATTTTGCACCAGTGTGGCAGAAGTTGAATCACAGAATCCCCTAGAGTGTGTGTGTGGTCATGTGGATCAACGTGGTTGAGTGAAAAGAACACATGCAATGTGGTCATGTGGATCAATGACCCTAGTGGATAATGTGGTGTAGGAAAAGAACACATGCAATGATTCTAGGGACTCCATGTGTCAAACCATGGTTACAGAGACCAAAACCAATTAGGAAAGTAGCTTCCACATTGCATGTTGCACCAACGTGGAACAAGTTGCATCACAGAATCCACTAGAGTGTGTCTGGTAATATGGATCAGTGTGGTTTAGGAAAAACAACACACTCAATGTGGTCATGTGGATCAGTGACTCTAGTGGATCAATGAGGTTTAGGTAAAGAACACATGCAATGCCTCTAGGGACTCCATGTGTCAAACCATGGTCACATAAGCCAAAAATAATTAGGAAAGCAGCTTCCACATTGCATGTTGCACTAGTGGGGATGAAGTTTTATCACATAATCCACTTGAGTGCGATTGTGTGTGGTCATGTGGATCAATTTTCTTTAGGAAAAACAACACATGCACAAGTGTTGCACAAGTGTGGCAAAATTCGCATCATAGAATCCACTGGAGTGTGTGTGTGGTCATGTGGATCAATGTGGTTTATGAAAAAAACATGCAATGTGGTCATGTGGATTTATGATGCTAGTGGATAAGTGAGGTTTAGGAAAGAACACATAAAATGACTCTATGGACTCCATGTGTCAAACCATAGTCACAGAGACCAAAATCAATTAGGAAAGCATCTTCCACATTGCATGTTGCACCAGTGTGGTAGAAGTTGCATCACAGAATCCCCTGGAGTGTGCGTGTGCTCATGTGGATCAATGTGGTTTAGCGAAAAGAACACAAGCAATGTGGTCATGTGGATCAATGACTCTAGTGGATAATGGTGTAGGAAAAGAGCACATGCAATGAATCTAGGGACTCTATGTGTCAAACCATGGTCACAGAGACCAAAACCAATTAGGAAAGTAGCTTCCACATTTCATGTTGCACCAGCGTGGAACAAGTTGCGTCACAGAATCCACTAGAGTGTGTGTGGTCATGTGGATCAATGTGGTTTAGGAAAAACAACACATTCAATGTGGTCATGTGGATCAATGACACTAGTGGATCAATGTGGTTTAGGAAAAGAACACATGCAATGACTCTAAGTACTCCATGTGTCAAACCATGGTCACATAGACCAAAAATAATTAGGAAAGAAGCTTCCACATTGCATGTTGCACCAGTGGGGCAGAAATTTTATCACAGAATCCACTTGAATGTGTGTGTGGTCATGTGGATCAATGTGGTTTAGGAAAAACAACACATGCAATGTAGTCATGTGGATCAATGACTCTAGTGGATCAATGTGGTTTAGTAAAAGAACACATGAAAGTACTCTAGGGACTCCATGTGTCAAACCATGGTCATAGAGACTAAAAAAACTTACGAAAGCAGCTTCCACATAGCATGTTGCACCATTGTGGCAGAAGTGGCATCACATAATCCACTTGAGTGTGTGTGTGGTCATGTGGATCAATGTGGTTTATAAAAAAGAACACATGCAATGTGGTCACATGGATCAATAACTCTAGTGGATCAATGTGGTTTAGTAAAAGAACACATGCAATGACTGTAGGGACTCCATGTGTGAAACCATGGTCACATACACCAAAAACACTTAGGAACGCATGTGGATCAATGACTATAGGGACTCCATGTGGATCAATGACCCTAGTGGATAATGTGGTGTATGAAAAGAACACATGCAATGATTCTAGGGACTCCATGTGTCAAACCATGGTTACAGAGACCAAAACCAATTAGGAAAGTAGCTTCCACATTGCATGTTGCACCAACGTGGAACAAGTTGCATCACAGAATCCACTAGAGTGTGTCTGGTAATATGGATCAGTGTGGTTTAGGAAAAACAACAGATGCAATGTGGTCATGTGGATCAATGACTCTAGTGGATCAATGTGGTTTAGGAAAAGAACACATGCAATGCCTCTAGGGACTCCATGTGTCAAATCATGGTCACATAAGCCAAAAATAATTAGGAAAGCAGCTTCCACATTGCATGTTGCACCAGTGGGGCAGAAGTTTTATCACATAATCCACTTGAGTGCGTGTGTGTGTGGTCATGTGGATCAATGTGGTTTAGGAAAAACAACACATGCAATGTAGTCATGTGGATCAATGACTCTAGTGGATTAATGTGGTTTAGGAAAAGAACACATGCAATGACTCTAAGGACTCCATGTGTCAAACCATGTTCACATAGACAAAAAATAATTAGGAAAGCAGCTTCCACATTGCATGTTGCACCAGTGTGGCAGAAGTTTTATCACAGAATCCACTTGAGTGTGTGTGTGGTCATGTGGATCAATGTGGTTTAGTAAAAAGAACACATGTAATGTGGTCATGTGGATCAATGACTCTAGTGAATCAATGTGGTTTAGGAAAAGAACACATGCAATGACTCTCGGGACTCCATGTGTCAAACCATGGTCAAAGTGACCAAAACCACTTAGGAATGTAGCTTCCACATTCCATGTTGCACCAGTGTGGCAGAAGTTGCATCATGA
Source organism: Avena sativa (assembly GCA_916181665.1). Taxonomy (NCBI): domain Eukaryota; kingdom Viridiplantae; phylum Streptophyta; class Magnoliopsida; order Poales; family Poaceae; genus Avena; species Avena sativa. Next base: position 417,530,235 of record OV702289.1, on the reverse strand, counting down.
AATCACCTAGAGTGTATGTGTGTGGTGATGTGGATCAATGTGGTTTAGTAAAAGAACACATGCAATGTGCTCATGTGGATCAATGACTCTAGTGGATCGATGTGGTAGAGGAAAAGAACACATGCAATGACTCTAGGGACTCCATGTGTCAAACCATGGTCATAGAGACCAAAAAATCCTTTGGAAAGAAGCTTCGACATTTCACGTTGGACCAGTGTGGTAGAAGTTGCATCATAGAATCCATTGGATTATGTGTGTGTGGTCATGTGTATCAATGTGGTTTAGGAAAAACAACACATGCAATGTATTCATGTGGATCAATTAATGTGGTTTATGAAAAGAACACAGGCAATGACTCTAGGGACTCCATGTGTCAAACTATGGTCACATAGACCAAAAATAATTAGGAAAGCAACTTCCACATTGCATGTTGCACTAGTGTGGTAGAAGTTTTATCACAAAATCCACTTGAGTGTGTGTGTGGTCATGTTGATCAATGTGGTTTAGGAAAAAGAACACATGCAATGTGATCACGTGGATCAATGACTATAGTAGATCAATGTGATTTAGGAATATAACACATGCAATGACTCTAGGGACTCCATGTGTCAAACCATGGTCAAAGAGACCAAAACCACTTAGGAATGTAGCTTCCACATTCCATGTTGCACCAGTGTGGCAGAAGTTGCATCATGAAATCATCTAGAGTGTATGTGTGTGGTGATGTGGATCAATGTGGTTTAGTAAAAAGAACACATGCAATGTGGTCATGTGGATCAATTACTCTAGTGGATCGATGTGGTAGAGGAAAAGAACACATGCAATGACTCTACGGACTCCATGTGTCAAACCATGGTCATAGAGACCAAAAAATCCTTAGGAAAGAAGCTTCGACATTTCACGTTGGACCAGTGTGGTAGAAGTTGCATCATAGAATCCATTGGATTGTGTGTGTGTGGTCATGTGTATTAATGTGGTTTAGGAAAAACAACACATGCAATGTATTCATGTGGATCAATTAATGTGGTTTATGAAAAGAACACAGGCAATGACTCTAGGGACTCCATGTGTCAAACTATGGTCACATAGACCAAAAATAATTAGGAAAGCAACTTCCACATTGCATGTTGCACTAGTGTGGTAGAAGTTTTATCACAAAATCCACTTGAGTGTGTGTGTGGTCATGTTGATCAATGTGGTTTAGGAAAAAGAACACATGCAATGTGATCACGTGGATCAATGACTATAGTAGATCAATGTGATTTAGGAATATAACACATGCAATGACTCTGGGGACTCCATGTGTCAAACCATGGTCAAAGAGACCAAAACCACTTAGGAATGTAGCTTCCACATTCCATGTTGCACCAGTGTGGCAGAAGTTGCATCAAAGAATCCACTGGATTGTGTATGTGGTCATGTGGATCAATCTGGTTTAGGAAAAACAACACATGGAATGTGGTCATGTGGATCAATGACTCTAGTGGATAAATGTGGTTTAGGAAAAGAACACCTACAATGACTCTAGGGACTACATGTGTCAAACCATGGTTATAGCGACAAAAAACAATTAGGAATGCAACTTTGAAATTGCATGTTGCACCAGTATGGTAGAAGTTGCATCACAAAGTCCACTGGATTGTGTGTGTGGTCATGTGGATCAATGTGGTTTAGGAAAAAGAACACACATAATGTGGTCATGTGGATCAATAAGTCTAGTGGATCAATGTGGTTTAGGAAAATAAACATTCAATGACTCTAGGGACTCCATGTGTCAAACCATGGTCACAGAGACCAAAAACACTTAGGAAAGCAGCTTCCACATTGCACGTTGCTCTAGTGTGGCAGAAGTTGCATCACAGAATCCACTGGATTGTGTGTGGTCATGTGGATCAATGTGGTTTATGAAAAAAACATGCAATGTGGTCATGTGGATTAATGACTCTAGTGGATAAATGTGGTTTAGGAAAGAACACATGAAATGACTCTGGGGACTCCATGTGTGAAACCATAGTCATAGAGACCAAAATCACTTAGGAAAGCAGCTTCCACATTGCATGTTGCACCAGCGTCGAAGAAGATGCATCACAGAATCCACTAGAGTGTGTGTGGACATGTGGATCAATGTGGTTAAGGAAAAACAACACATGCAATGTGGTCATGTGGATCAATGACTCTAGTGGATCTGTTATGGGGTAACCCCATGGGTGGCCCGATCTTCATGGATCTCGTGGTCAAATCGATGGGAAAGCAAGGGGAAAGGGAGAAGGTAGTAGAAGAGGATGCACACCTCGCGAAGAACACGATGAACACACGCAGAACTCACAGGATACAAGGCCGATTGCTCCCGCCAGTGGCCACCGGTCCTATAGAATCCTCGCAAGGAAAGATCGGTCAACGTGCTCCACTGATCCCAAGCGGAGAGGGAAGAACACCTTGGAGAGGGTCTTGACATCTTGGCAAAGGGACACCGATGCCAAGGCCATGTACAACGAGGGAGGAGCGATGCAAACTCCAACGAGGTTGTGACGATATTCGATCCCCTTTGGTAGAAGGGGATGAGGCAAAATAGAGATTCCACAAAGGGGGTTTTCTTTAGTCTATCATCTATGCCTAGGGTTACATGAGGGGGTGGGGGCACTATATATAGACTTGCCACTAGTTCAAGGGTACTTTAGGAATAAAAGGGCAAAGTCTGCTCAGACTAAGAGGAACATGGGCCAAAGGCCCAGCTAGCAGCACGCATGCCCATACGCTCATGTCACATCCCAAGATTTTCCAAATCTTGTAATGTGAAAAATAAATAAACAAAATAAATTTTGTTGAAAATCAGGGTGAAAAGAAACTTTTGTTTCTAAAAGGAAACTTAAAATCCCATCTTGAACAAACTTTGGTAGAAGTTTGAATTCAACAAAAATCCAAATCAAGGGAAATGCATTCCTCAATGAATGTATCTGGAAATTTGAACACTAGGAAAGTAAATCAAAATCCCTAAACCCTAATGGAAGGAAATCATTTTCCAAAGTATCTCCAAATCTATGGATTTGATCCATACCAAATCTAATCAACAAATAATCACAAAGGATCAAGAAAGACCTTAGAGATTGGTTTCACTTAGTTTGGAACCATAAATAAAATCTTATGAATATAATAAGATAAGGAAATTGAATTTCCAAAGCCTTTAAAGCTCTCATCTAAACCCCATACCTTTTGGTGAACAAATAATCCTAAAGGGATTTATAAAAATAAACATTTGATAAATGAAAATAAAATGTTTTGGAGTTACTATTTTGGATCTTTTTATAAAAGGTTTTGGTTTTCAAAATAAAAAGAAATGTTTTAAATAAAAAAATTATTTTATAAAGCCAAATTAAACCTTGGCCAAGATTTTTGAAACAAAAGGTTTTGTTTAGATAAAATGAGTAAAGGTTTATTTAAATAAAATAACAAGGATTTAAATATCCAATTTTATTTAAGTAAAGGCTTTTCCCATTTTAAATAAACATCAAAACTTATTTATTCTTTTAAAATAAGTTTTCCCAAGTGTTTTGTTTTCTCAAAATAAAACCTTCTGAAGTGTTTTGGTTTATTTTGGATTTTAAAAATAAAGTTTAAAAAAAAACAAATCCTATTTTGTTTTTAACTAAGGTCCATTATATTTAATTATTAATGGAACCAAAAACAAAACGTTATTTTGTTTTAAACAAGTTTTCCAAATATCTTTTATTTTCAATTAAAACCTTCTGGTTTGGTTTTGAAAATAATTGGATTTCAAATGGAGATTTTATTAAATCAAACCCTATTTTATTAAATAACTAAAGATCCATTTTATTTAATTATTAAATGGATCCTAAAATAAATAAAATATTATTTTATTTTGAGATTTGGATTATGTTGCTAAACAGAACCAAATTCAAAGTACAAAGTTGAGTGATTGTTTGAATTGTTTGAATGGTTTGATTGTTTGAATAATGGATTGAAATTCAAAACAGAAAAAGAATTAGAAAAATAAAAAGTTTTAGACAGAAAAAAATAGAGCAACCCACTAAGGCCTAGCAGCAGCCCACCTAGCCCACCTCTCTTTTCCCTCAGAAAACTTTTGGCCCCAAATAGTTAACCCACACAGAGAGTGACAGACTGGACCCACTTCTCCCTCTCACTCACTCGCTGACGAGACGACCCCACCTCCTCTTACTCCTCCCCGAAGCGTTTCTTTCCACTCAGAACCGCACCCAGACAGAGACTGACCAGTGGACCCTCCCTCTCCTTTCATTTCCCGCTGACGTCTGGACCCCACCTCTACTGCTCTTCTTCCTCACCCGCACGACCCCTTCTCCCCCTCCTCGTCGCCGTTTCTGCAGTTGATTCCGCGACCTTAATTCGCCTTAATGCCTGAGTAACTCCTCGCCTTGACCATGCTCGATAAAACGCCAGCGTTCTCTCCCCCGTTTCCCTCTGTCTCCTCCCCCAAGCTCGCCCCCAGGCCGCTCCAATTTCTCCCTGAACCGCCGCCGCTCCGACGACTTCCCTCGCCGATTCCGGCCAGCACACGCCCCCTCCTTCCTCCTCGAGCACGCAGCAGTGCTCAGCATTCCCCAGCGGACCCTTCTGCAGCCGCAGCTCACCCGCGGGCGCCCCAGAGCGTCGACTACATCAAGCTTCTGAGCGCCGCCGTCTGCCTCTTTCTCCGTCGAGTTCCTCCGGTAAAATCCGACCACCCCTCTCTTCCCCATGGATACGATGATGACCGCCATGCTCTCGTGGACCTAATAATGCTATTCGTTTGTCCTAGGGAGCCCCTATCCTCGACCTTGACAACCACCAGCATCGCCGCCGTCTGGTTCTTCTCCGGCGACGTTCCCCGGTAAGCCTCGACCACCCCGCGCCTTCTCGTTCACGCACACACATTCGCCGTGTCCTTGCGCATCTAACCGCATCGGTTTCTTGCCCTCTGGTGGACAGCAGCCCCATCCCCGTTGTCAAGCAGAAGCTCCCGACGCTGTCCTCTACTCCGGCGAGAGATTCCACCTGACCCCGAGCGCCCCTTGACCAACCGCGAGTACCTTGAGCATCGCCGTGACCCCCTGAGCCCGGTGAGCAACCCCTCCCTCGCCCTTACCTCCTGTAGCGTCGCCTCCGTCATCGACCGACAGCTCCGCCGCCAGCCACCGTCACTGCGCCGCCAGAATTAGGTCAATACGATAGTAGACGTAGGATCTGGATCGAACGGCTACGATAGATTAACTTAACCGCGAAGAGGTACGCGCCCTGCGCCATGTGATCTAACTAGATCCTGCGGTCCACGTTGCCGATCCACGCAAAGCGGTACCGTCCAGTAAGATACTGACGCGTGGCCAGTATTAGGTTTAAAAACAGATTTGAAAACAGAAGTATTTGCAAACTTCAAACCCTTGTATCTTTGGATCCACACGTCCAAAAATTACAAATTTTATGTCGTTGGATTCAGGAGGACAAGACCTAGCCAACCCTACCCTTAGTTTAGCAAATAGTATCTGTTAGCTTGTTTGATTTTGCATATTCTTTTGTGTGCCTGCTAACATTAGAAAAATTGTTTAAAAATGTTTTTAAGGTTAAAACCTTTGCAAAATGGTTTGTTGTGACCTTACTAACCCTAGGAACGAACCCTTGTTTTGGAAAATGATTTTTGTAAAGGTTTAGAATGGATTAATTAGTTTAGTCCATTTCTAGCCATTGTTTTGTTTACAAAAATGTTTTTGTAAAGAAAACTTTGAGAAAATGTTTTGGACCAAACCTACTGACCCAAACACCAAGTTTTGCAATAGCAACTCATTTGGTGAACCCTATAGGTTAGTACCTTAGTAAAAATATTTCTACACCACATAGAATGACACTTTGTTTTGAAAATAGATTTGTAGTGAAACCTTTTACAAATGACTTAGACACTTCACAAAATGACCAATAGGTGTGCCCAAATGTCTGTGACCCATTAGGAACCACTTTTTCAAACAAAACAAAGCTTGGCATGCTTGCATGCATTACTTTGACTTTGCCATTTTGGTAAATGACCAATTTGGAACTTACAAAGTTTAGAAGCCTAGTGGAGACCATCCTTACAATAGAACCAACCTTTGCATGCTTATGCATGACTTAGATCCCATTACTTTGTGTGTGAAAAATTGTTTGTTTGACTTTGTTATTTTATGTGTGTAGTTTTGCTTGATTGGTAGATTGAGTTTGTGCCTTGCTTGATTGACTTGTAGTGACTTGAAGAGTGTGATTGTTGCAAAGACAAGGAGTGAACCTATACCCTCTACCAGAAAGGCAAGTGATACTTCATATCTTTTGTCCCATTATTTTCACTATGCATTAGTGTTTTTGCTAAGTAAAACTTGCATGTTTTTTTATTTTGCTAAGTATAGACCTTGCTATAGTAGCACCTAGTAGATGAAACCTTAGTGGAAATCTTCCTAAGTTAAGAATCCTATTACTATCAAGCTTAGCCTAGCTAATAGAAAACTTGGGTGGTATATATATTCACACTATGGAAAAATCTCTAAGTCTGAGACCTTATGTTTTTGTTTAATAAAACAACTAAGTTAATGAATCTCCTGGGTGGATTGGGACTTGCAAGGTGGTTTTTGGTTGAGTGGTTCACAAGGCCCATGTTTATGGTTTACCTTAGTGTATCTCACTTGTGGATGGCCACCCAGGAAACAAAGAGATTTGAGATGTCAAATGTTGAGAAGCTTCAAGTGCAACCACTTGGCAATATGGGCTCTGCCATGATCATATAGGTTGCAAGAACTTAGCCATATGGACAGTTGGTGGTAGTGTTTGATAGGTTGGAGCGCGTCCATGATGGTCTAAGGAAAAGCTTCTGAAAGATCTTGTCTTGGGAAACCAAGTCTTGTGGGGAAAGTGCACCACCTCTGCAGAGTGAAAAATCTAAGTACTTAGCCATGTCCCTGGAAAAGGACAATTTGAGCATCAAGACATGGAAGCAATCAAGAATCTCATCATTCAAATTTCTAAATTAAAACTTGTGGGTGAACAAGGGTTGTGTGAATTCCTCAATCTTTGATGGAGAGATGGCTTGGAACAAGGATCTTGAAATATTTGATTGAGGAAAAATGATTTTGCCAAGCACTTCAGTCATTGATTGGTAGATGCCTCGAGAAGGATCTTCAGTCTTTGATTGGTAGATGCCTTGGGAAAGTTTTTGCCAAACAAAAACTTAGTATTTTCAAATTGATAGGGAAAAATCTATTTTGAGCAAAGCAAGCCTCAACTCCACTTAGCCAAATGCATATAGATGTTAGACTCCACTATACTACCAAAGTATCACTTGCCAATACAATTCAAATGTATTGACCCTTGTGGCTGTAACTTGTAATGTTGCAGGTTTGATTGATTTTAGTGAAGATTGATTGATTAGGATTACAAAGTCTACAACCAACATCTGCCTGTGGCACTTTGAAGATGAAGGACCCATGACTATAGTTATTCCGCTGCAATGTAATGTAAATAGCCAATGAGCTATGTTTGATGTAATAAATTATTTTATTCCTGGTTATAAAGTTGTATTATGACCTTTGTTTCTTGATATTACATCTAAACTGTGGATGCTAGCTATTGATCCAGGGACTAGCATTGTAAACACAGGGGGCTCAATCTTATTAAAGGTTGGGGACCTTACAGCTCAGGACAGAGACACCAGTGTGGTGGTCCGGAGACTCCGGTCTTGGCCGGAGATTCCGGTCGATCTCTGGTCCGTCTCTGGAGGGGCCTTCTGGCTGTCCTCGAGCTCGATCGGGGGATTATTCCGGAGATGGGCTGGAGACTCTGGGGTTTGCAGGCCCAAGACTCCGGTGTCTTCCCTCCGGATACTCCGATGTGGCAGGAGACTCCGATGTGCACAGGCCGGAGACTCCGGTGCTCTAGCTGCTGCTTCTTCCGTCTTCTCTTCCAAGCCTCTGTCTTGTTGGTCTTGGTGCTGTTGGCTTCCTTCCTTGCCTCCGTGCTTGTCGGTGTGAACCTATCATGATAATGGGATAGAGTATGAAGTAGTATACCATTCAAAAGGGTAGGAAATGGGCTCGCATAGAGGAACAGATTCACCTTTGGAGTCCATGACGACTTGGCATAAGTTGGAGACCATGATGTGGTAACGACCGAAGGTCAGGCTACATCATCTACCCTCCCTTCAAAAAGAGTCATCCTCGACTCTACATGCTCATCACCAAGTAGAAGATGTCGAGAGACCTTCTTGATCCTGGGGTTCACCATATAGTCATCCTCGGGATGATTGAATTGACAACACCTCAATGTTCCTTCTCCTTAAATGAATCCTACAAAGCGCACCACAAAAGCGAAGCAACACTCAAAGCATAGCCAATTCATGAAGATTATAGCATGAGTCCTCAAGTAGAAGGAATTCACCTCTTTGTCCATAGGTAACTCTCTTCGGTTTGTCTTGTCAACTATTTGTCCATAGAGGTTGATGTATATATTCTTGTACCTTCACACAACAAAGACCAAGCAACATATGTTTGTATGTGATATAGGAGCATGTCATTTGTGGCATGTCCATTCTTGTTCACAACACTATTAGCACAACTCAACTATAGCAAACGGAATGCATATGCAAGGTCAAAATGTATGAGAATTCTTTGAACATCATCCATATGTGGGAACTCAAAAAATCCATATAACATCTTAGTGTGGCACTCAAAGAAATTGACTAAAATATTGATCAACATCTTTGATGCAAAGCTAGGAGAATTCTACAAAAACACATGAGGAAGAATATCCAAAGAAACATCATTATGTGTGCAAACTAACCATTGGAAAGAACAATTGTTCACTATGTTGGATGCCATACACATATCATCAAAAGCTAAAATCATGGGGGTATGAGTATCGCAAGCAGAAGCAAAAGCAACATGTTTGCAAACAAACCATATGAAAGAGCAAGTGGTCCATATGTTTGTTGCAACAACTATTCGAGAGACTTGGAAGCTCTCATGACAATATATGCTCATAATTACATTATGGTTGCACACAAAACATCGGAAAGAGAAATTGTTCAACATTTTTGTTGCAACACACAAAGCATCAATATCCAAGAGCAACGAAACATGATTGTCACAAGGTGAAAGAATACCATCAACATGCTTGCAAGCAAACCATAGGAAAGAGCAATTTTGCAACATGAAAGATGCAAAGCATGCAAAAGGTATCCGAGCTCGGTTCGATCTTGAACTCACTTGGGGGGTGCTCTATAGAGCTCTTTTTGTCAACTCGTGCTCAACCGAGGTTGACATTATCGTTCGGGTACCGACAACCATTGTAGATAAAAGGAAGAAAATGTGTGCATGGTAGAGAAATACATCATCCATCATGACATATCTCTTCATGTGCACATCACCATTAGTACTAATCAAGTGTAACATATATGCATGGTGAGTATGCAAGTGGGGAACATGCTTATCATGGCAATCATCGAAATCTCCAAAAATTGAGAATGCTATGGGGGCCATCTCAATAGAAACCATATGAGAATTATTGTTGCAAGCAAAACAAGTGAAAGAGCAACCATCCATATTATTGCTAGCAACGGGAGAAAATTTAAAAAATTCATGACAAAGAATGGTTTGAGAGGTACCATTGGTAACATCATTGCAAGCAAAACATTGGAAAGAGAAATTGTTCATCAAAGTGCAAGCAATGATATCATCAACGTAACGTTTAGATCATGGCATGTCTATGGCAACATCATCACAATCAAATAATTTCACATGCTCAACATTATGCAAAGGAAAAGTATCACATGGAAATACCAATGAGTCATATGTGATATCACAAACATCATCCATAGCATGCCAATCATCACAAGTCATCATGTCCACTAGTGGGATCATGGCATCATCAACACCCTTATTTTTACCTTGTTCGTACCTCTCATATGATGTGGGTGTTGTGGTAGCATTGGCCTCCATGTGTGCGACTTCTTCATCCAATATGGGGATGGCATCACGTTCATCCACCATGTACATCTTCTTGGTTGGAGGCGTCATCATCTCCAAGCTTGGCGCTTCTTGATCCATGGAACCTAGCACATCAAGAGGAAACACACTAGAGGTAGAGGGTAAGTCGTTAGAAATCAAAGTGTTCTCACATGACCTATCAACTACCACTCTCAACTCACTTGGTGTATCACTCATGCCCTCCAAGTGGAAGCAATCAATCTCACATATGGTGGAGTCACTATTCTCATTCTTGTTTTCACTTAAGTGGGCTAAGTGGCTCTCATACTCAAATGGAATTGGTACCACATCATCACTCAAGAATATGGGGTTAGGCTCGGTTCTCTCAACTCCATGCGCCTCCTTTGGTGATGGGGAAGTGCCATGCTCATCATTCTTGACATTGTCATCGCCATCTTGCACCTTGGCTTGTGTAGTCCTCTTGACGTACTCGTCCAACTTGGCGAAGTAGAGGTCTTCGTCTTCCACATCCATGAAGTTGCATGCGTCATCTAGGACGTCAAGTATTGGCGTTGAAGCTTGATGGCATGGTGGAGAGCTTGTTCTTGGTGCCATTTTGGTGGTGGCACAATTAGTTGAAGGTGCCTTATGATGGTGTCGACGGAGGTCATTCGCGTGCCTTGCCAAAGGTTGATGTAGATGGCGCACTTGGTCATCCACATGACGCTCGCGACGATGCTTCTTGTCCTTGGCACTCTTCTTGGTGAGGCATTGTAATGAGCGCAAAGCATCATTAGTCTTGGCCATCATGCTCATGGTTTTGGCGAAGTCGTTGTCCATGTCGCACTTGAAGTTGTCCATTGGATGGTGGACCTTGGGGTTCTCGAGGTGGAGGCTCCGTCTTGGTCGATGCGACTTGAGGAGCTTGTCGTTGTCGTTCTCGAAGTCTTCCATGCTTGGGGAGTCATTGTTATTGTAGAACTCCATATCACCCAAGCATGTGGAGCCATTGTCTGTGTAGTGCTCCATCATGGAATCCATGCTTGTGGAGGCATATGCATGGTGGCTCATCGTGGATTCTTCATAGAAATCATCCTCGCTTCCGGAGTCCCTAGACATGATTCACAAGACCAAGTGGTGTATAAGGAAGTGCTAGGGGTTAGGGATGCAACGTCAAACCTTACTTTACCTTGGAAGATAGTATCGTGCAAGTGGAAACACTTGAGAGCAATCAAAACCAAGTAAAGTGAAGTTCACGCGGAACACCAAAACCAACTAACCACTAAAAAAACACACACACAAAGCTTATGGTGGATAGGTATGGAAGGTGGCATGTCAAGAACCAATCCGAAATCAAGATGTTGTAATGGCAAGTAAAGAACCACGATGATCACAAAGCAAAACAAGTCAATCCACAAGATATAGGAATTATGTACAAGGAAATACGCACGGTGGGATAAATGGGAATTGTGCGACGGATAAAATGAGTTAAGAACCAAATGATTACTTAGCGAAGACTATAAGCTCGGGTCGCACACGTGCAAGGAGAGACGCTAGTTCGATTGCAATAAACTTGGTGGGCTACAAGATATGCACAATAAGTACCACCTATTTCATTTTTATCGAGCTTGCGCTTCCTATTCTATGAGGCACTTGTTTGTTTTTTTTCTTTTTCTATAAGTTTTCTCTTTTTCTTTTATTTTTCACTTGCCCCTTCCTTGTGCCAACAACTATACAAGATAACTATATGAGATAGCGCGCTCACAATTTTTGCTTAGAATTCTACAAGGTATCAAATGTGCATATCCCAAGCAATCATAGGAGAAACTATTCTTAATAGGTGTTTGTTGATCGCAAAGATAGTGTAGCTCATAAAGGGATGCAAGTGGGTAGAAGTCGCGGAATGTTTATACTTTTCGTTGTCGATCTTCACCCTTTATTGGTGGATTCCGCCTTGCTAACGGAATTTGGTTTAATTAGATTGCATTAACCACAGAGATTATTTTGTAGATCTCCTTCTCCTCTTCTAAACGAGCTAAAGAACACCAAAATCCGAGTTCGTATGCTAAAGTTATGCTCAAAACTGTGAAGCATATTTTCTATCAGCAGGTGGGGCAGAAACTCCGGTCTGGATGTCCGGAAACTCCGGTCTAGGGGGTGGAAACTCCGGTCTGGGGGCCGGAATCTCCGGTCTGGGGACTAAATCTCCGGTCCGGATGTTCCAGGACACGAATGGGATGAGTTTTGGGCGGAAAAACTCGAACTAAAACCTCAAATTGGTGGGGCAAATCAAGAAATTAGGCTATGGGAACGCAGGGGAAGGTAGATCAACAAGTTTAGCAAGTAATCCACGGATCAAAACCTACCAAAACACACTCAAATCACATATCGATCCAAAACACGAAATTGGGCTATTTTTGGTAGAATTTTCGAATTATTGGGGAAAAGACCAAATCGATGAGGAATCCGTGGCAACCAAAAGCTGCTGATACCAAATGTTATGGGCTAACCCCGTGGGTGGCCTAATCTTCACGGATTTCATGGTCAAATCAATGGGAAAGGGAGGGGAAAGGGAGAAGGTAGTGGAAGTGGACGCACACCTTGTGAAGAACACGATGAACACACGCAAAACTCACATGATACAAGGTCGATTGCTCCCGCCGGCGGCCACCGATCCGATAGAATCCTCGCAAGGAAAGATCGGTCAACGTGCTCCCTCGATCCCAAGCGGAGAGTGAAGAACACCTTAGAGAGGGTCTTGACATCTTGGCAAAGGACACCGATGCCAAGGCCTTGTACAACGAGGGAGGCCCGATGCAAACTCTAACGAGGTGGTGATGATAGTCGATCCCCTTTGGTAGAACGGGATGAGGCAAAATTAGAGATTCCACAAAGGGGGTTTTCTTTAGTCTATTATCTATGCCTAGGGTTACATGAGGGGGTGGGGGCACTATATATAGGCCAGCCACTAGTTCAAGGTTACTTTAGGAATAAAATGGAAAAGTCTGGGCGGACTAAGAGGTACATGGGCCAAAGGACCAGCCAGCAGCGCGCAGGCCCATACGCTCAGGCCGGAGACTCCAGTGTGGTGGTCCGGAAACTCCGGTCTAGGCCAGAGATTCCCGTCTGTCTCCGGTCGGTCTCTAGAGGGGCCTTCTGGCTGTCCTCGAGCTCGATCTGGGGTTCGGTCTGGAGATGGGCCAGAGACTCTGGGGTTTGCAGGCCGGATACTCTAGTGTCTTCAGGACAGAGACTCTGGTGTGGCCGGAGACTTCGCTGTGCGCAGGCCGGAGACTCTGGTGCTCTAGTTGCTTCTTCTTCTATCTTATCTTCCAAGCCTCCATGTTGTCGGGCTTGGTGATCCTGGCTTCCTTCCTTGCCTCCATGCTTGTCGGTGTGAACCTATCATGATAATGGGATAGAGTATGAAGTAGTATACCGTTCAAAAGGGTAGGAAGTGGGCTCGCATAGAGGAACGGATTCACCTTTGGAGTCCATGATGACTTGGCATAAGTTGGATACCATGATGTGGTAATGACCGAAGGGCATCAGGATCAATGTTCTTTAGGAATATAACACATGCAATGACTCTAGGGACTCCATGTGTCATACCATGGTCATAGAGACCAAAAAAACTTAGGAAAGCAGCTTCCCCATTGCATGTTGCACCATTGTGGTAGAAGTTGCATCACAGAATCCGCTGGAGTGTGTGTGTGGTCATGTGGATCAATGTGGTTTAGGAAAAAGAACACATGCAATGTGGTCATGTCGATCAATGACTCTAGTGGATTACTGTGGTTTAGGAAAAGAACACATTCAATGACTCTAGGGACTCCATGTGTCAAACCAAGGTTACAGAGACCAAAAACACTTAGGAAAGCATCAACCACATTGCATGTTGCTCTAGCGTGGCAGAAGTTGCATCAGAGAAACCACTGGAGTGTGTGTGTGGTCATGTGGATCAATGTGGTTTAAGAAAAAGAACACATGCAATGTGGTCATGTGGATCAATGACTCTAGTGGATCAATGTGCTTTAGGAAAAGAACACATGCAATGACTCTAGCCACTCCATGTATCAAACCATGGTCATAGAGACCAAAAAACACTTAGGAAAGCAACTTCCACATTTCACGTTGCACTAATTTGATAGAAGTTGCATCACAGAATCCACTTGAGTGTGTGTGTGGTCATGTGTATCAATGTGGTTTGGGAAAAAACACATGCAATGTAGTCATGTGGATCAATGACTATAGTGGATTAATATGGTTTAGGAAAAGAACACGTGCAATGACTCTAGGGACTCCTTTTGTCAAACCATGGTCTTAGAGACCAAAAACACTTAGGAAAGCGGCTTCCACATAGCACATTGCACTAGTGCGGGGGAAGTTGCATCACAACATCCATTGGAGGGTGTGTGTGGTCATGTGGATCAATGTGGTTTAGGAAAAAGAACACATGCAATGTGGTCATGTGGATCAATGACCCTAGTAGATCAATGTGGTTTAGGAAAAGAACACGTGCAATGACTCTAGGAACTCACTGTGTCAAACCATGGTCATAGAGACCAAAAAACACTTAGGAAAGATGCTTCCAGATTTCATGTTGCACTAGTGTGGCAGAAGTTGCATCATAGAATCCACTGGAGTGTGTGTGTGGTCATGTGTATCAATGTGGTTTAGAAAAAACAACACATGCAATGTAGTCATGTAGATCAATGACTGTAGTGGATTAATGTGGTTTAGGAAAAGAACACATGTAATGACTCTAAGGACTCCATGTGTCAAACCATGGTCACATAGACCAAAAACACTTAGGAAAGCGGCTTCCACATTGCACGTTGCACTAGTGTGGCAGAAGTTGCATCACAGAATCCACTAGAGTGTGTGTGTGTGGTCATGTGTATCAATGTGGTTTAGGAAAACAACACATTCAATGTAGTCATGTGGATCAATAACTCTAGTAGATTAATGTGGTTTAGGAAAAGAACACCTGCAATGACTCTACGGACTCCATGTGTCAAACCATAGTCACATAGACAAAAAATAATTAGGAAAGCGGCTTCCACATTGCATGTTGCACTAGTGTGGCAGAAGTTTTATCACAGAATCCACTGGAGTGTGTGGGTGTACATGTGGATCAATGTGGTTTAGGAAAAATAACACATGCAATGTGATCATGTGGATCAATGACTCTAGTAGATCAATGTGGTTTAGGAATAGAACACATGCAATGACTCTAGGGACTCCATGTGTCAAAACATTGTCATAGAGACCAAAAACACTTAGGAAAGCGGCTTCCACATTGCATGTTGCACTAGTGTGGCAAAAGTTGCATCACAGAATCCATTGGAGAGTGTGTGTGGTCATGTGGATCAATGTGGTTTAGGAAAAACAACACATGTAATGTGGTCATGTGGATCAATGACTCTAGTGGATCAATGTGGTTTAGGAAAAGAACACATGCAATGACTCTAGTGATTCCATGTTTCAAAACACTTTGGAAAGCAGCTTCCACATTTCATGTTGCTCCAATGTGGCAGAAGTTACATCACAGAATCCACTCGAGTGTGTGTGTGGTCATGTGTATCAATGTGGTTTAGGAAAAACAACACATTAAATGTAGTCATGTGGATCAATGACTCTAGTGGATTAATGTGGTTTAGGAAAATAACACATGCAATGCCTCTAGGGACTCCATGTGTCAAACCATGGTCACAGAGAACAAAAACACTTAGGAAAGCAACTTCCACATTGCCCGTTGGACTAGTGCGGCAGAACTTGTATCACATAATCCATTGGAGAGTGTGTGTGGCCATGTGGATCAATGTGGTTTAGGAAAAAGAACACATGCAATGTGGTCATGTGGATTAATGACTCTAGTGGATCAATTTGGTCTAGGAAAAGAACACATGCAATGACTATAGGAACTCCATGTGACAAACCATGGTCATAGATGCCAAAAAACACTTAGTAAAGAAGCTTCCACATTTCATGTTGCACAAGTGTGGCAGAAGTTGCATCAGAGAATCCACTGGAGTGTGTGTGTGGTCATTTGTATCAATGTGGTTTAGGAAAAATAACACATGCAATGTAGTAATGTAGATCAATGACTCTAGTGGATTAATGTAGTTTAGGAAAAGAACACATGCAATGACTCTAGGTATTCCATGTATTAAACCATGGTCACATAGACCAAAAACACTTAGGAAAGGGGCTTCCACATTGCACGTTGCCCTAGTGAGGCAGAAGTTGCATCACAGAATCCACTGGAGTGTGTGTGTGGTCATGTGTATCAATGTGGTTTAGGAAAAACAAGACATTCAATGTAGACATGTGGATCAATGACTCTTGTGGATTAATGTGGTTTAGGAAAAGAACACCTACAATGACTCTACGGACTCCATGTGTCAAACCATAGTCACATAGACCCAAAATAATTAGGAAAGCAGCTTCCACATTGCATGTTGCACTAGTGTGGCAGAAGTTTTATCACAGAATCCACTCGAGTGTGTGGGTGGTCATGTGGATCAATGTGGTTTAGGAAAAATAACACATGCAATGTGATCATGTGGATCAATGACTCTAGTAGATCAATGTGGTTTAGGAATAGAACATAAGCAATGACTCTAGGGACTCCATGTGTCAAAACATTGTCATAGAGACCAAAAACACTTAGGAAAGCGGCTTCCACATTGCATGTTGCACTAGTGTGGCAAAAGTTGCATCACAGAATCGATTGGAGAGTGTGTGTGGTCATGTGGATCAATGCGGTTTAGGAAAAACAACACATGCAATGTGTTCATGTGGATCAATGACTCTAGTGGATCAATGTGGTTTAGGAAAAGAACACATGCAATGACTATAGTGACTCCATGTGTCAAACCAAGGTCATAGAAACCAAAAAACTCTTTGGAAAGCAGCTTCCAGATTTCACGTTGCTCCAATGTGGCAGAAGTTGCATCACCGAATCCACTGGAGTGTGTGTGTGGTCATGTGTATCAATGTGGTTTAGGAAAAACAACACATTAAATGTAGTCATGTGGATCAATGACTCTAGTGGATTAATGTGGTTTAGGAAAATAACACATGCAATGACTCTAGGGACTCCATGTGTCAAACCATGGTCACAGAGAACAAAAAAACTTAGGAAAGCAGCTTCCACATTGCCCGTTGGACTAGTGCGACAGAAATTGTATCACAGGATCCATTAGAGAGTGTGTGTGGTCATGTGGATCAATGTGGTTTAGGAAAAAGAACACATGCAATGTGGTCATGTGGATTAATGACTCTAGTGGATCAATGTGGTCTAGGAAAAGAACACATGCAATGACTATAGGAACTCCATGTGACAAACCATGGTCATAGATACCAAAAAACACTTAGTAAAGAAGCTTCTACATTTCATGTTCCACTAGTGTGGCAGAAGTTGCATCATAGAATCCACTAGAGTGTGTGTGTGGTCATTTGTATCAATGTGGTTTAGGAAAAATAACACATGCAATGTAGTAATGTAGATCAATGACTCTAGTGGATTAATGTGGTTTTGGAAAAGAACACATGCAATGACTCTAGGTACTCCATGTATTAAACCATGGTCACATAGACCAAAAACACTTAGTAAAGGGGCTTCCACATTGCACGTTGCCCTAGTGTGGCAGAAGTTGCATCACAGAATCCACTGGAGTGTGTGTGTGGTCATGTGCATCAATGTGGTTTAGGAAAAACAACACATTCAATGTAGTCATGTGGATCAATGACTCTAGTGGATTAATGTGGTTTAGGAAAACAACACCTGCAATGACTCTAGGGACTCCATGTGTCAAACCATAGTCACATAGACCAAAAATAATTAGGAAAGCAGCTTCCACATTGCATGTTGCACTAGTGTGGCATAAGTTTTATCATAGAATCCACTAGAGTGTGTGGGTGGTGATGTGGATCAATGTGGTTTAGGAAAAAGAACACACGCAATGTGATCATGTGGATCAATTACTCTAGTAGATCAATGTGGTTTAGGAATAGAACACATGCAATGACTCTAGGGACTCCATGTGTCAAAACATTGTCATATAGACCAAAAAAACTTAGGAAAGCGGCTTCCACATTGCATGTTGTACTAGTGTGGCAAAAGTTGCATCACAAAATCCATTGGAGAGTGTGTGTGGTCATGTGGATCAATGTGGTTTAGGAAAAACAACACATGCAATGTGGTCATGTGGATCAATGACTCTAGTGGATCAATGTGGTTTAGTAAAAGAACACATGCAATGACTCTAGGGACTCCATGTGTCAAACCATGGTCATAGAAACCAAAAAACACTTTGGAAAGCAGCTTCCACATTTCATGTTGCACCAGTGTGGCAGAAGTTGCATCACCGAATCCACTGGGGTGTGTGTGTGGTCATGTGTATCAATGTGGTTTAGGAAAAACAACACATTAAATGTAGTCATGTGGATCAATGACTCTAGTGGATTAATGTGGTTTAGGAAAAAACACATGCAATGACTCTATGGACTCCATGTGTCAAACCATGGTCACAAAGAACAAAAACACTTAGGAAAGCAGCTTCCACATTGCATGTTGCACTAGTGCGGCGGAAGTTGCATCACAGAATCCATTGGAGAGTGTGTGTGTGGTCATGTGGATCAATGTGGTTTAGGAAAAAGAACAGATGCAATGTGGTCATGTGGATTAATGACTCTAGTGGATCAATGTGGTTTAGGAAAAGAACACATGCAATGACTCTAGTAACTCCATGTGTAAAACCATGGTCATAGAGACCAACAAACACTTAGGAAAGTAGCTTCCACATTTCACGTTGCACCAGTGTGGCAGAATGTCCAAAGGGTTAAAAGTAAGACAAGTAACCTTGGAAGATTCATTTCGGAGATCTATAACTGTGTGGGGGACCATAGACTCTTTCATGAAACCTTATAGAAGTAGAGTATAAGTTAGACAGAAACCGATAACCTAACTATTGAGTTAATGGGTATTATACATACAGTTTAGAGACCGTTAGAAGACCCCAAGCTGCAGAGTACACAATAACACGGATGTGATGTTAACTAACTTGCCAACTAAAGGTTGGAGAATAAGTACCGGGTCATGATGAGATTAAGCCTTATTCTCATAAGGTTATAAGAATCATCTGTATAAAGAGTACTCTCAAGAGTATGTCTGGATGAAAGATCGAAGGAGCTATAATAGATTAACACTAGTGAACTAGTTAAAAGGGGAAAACGACTCTTAAGTTTGTCTTAAGAGAGAAGTGAGTATTCCAAAATAGACATGTGTAGTGTAATAGGAAAACTTGATTGGAATGGACTAAATGTGTCCAAAACCAGTCCTAAGTAGGAATATAAAGACATAACCAAAGGGATTGTAGTAGAAGGATTTATACTACATATAGGAAACAAAAGTTGGAAGTTGCCAAGTATGAAGAGAATTCAAGGAAAAATATATGGATACGGGATATTGCAATTATCCCCATTTGTGATCACAATGGAGTTAGGAAAAGTCGTGATTAATACAAGTCAACTACTTATTCCGAAACGTAAGAGACTACGAACTTCGCGGACGAAGTTTATTTTAAGGGGGAGAGTCAGTAACATCTCAGCATTAGAGCTTAGAAATAAGCTGAGATGAGGTGTGTGCATTGCATTCATGCATAGAAAATCTAGATAATTTTTACGCTTTTAAATAAAACTTGTCAAAGTGATTGAAGCTTCTCTTAACTTGGTGGAACTGAGGTAGATCATCAATTTGACTGCGATAAGTTTTAATATGACCTTTGCTAAAACCTTACCTTTGTGTAATATAATTTGATCTAAGGTTAGATCAAATGTAATAAAACTAAGTCACAACACACTACTTAATAAGGAGTACTTGATCTTCTAGAGATCATTACATGGTATTCCATACAACAACTTAAGGATGAATGGTTAATATTCCAAAGATGATATCAAGGTATTATCTAGCACAAACCATGAATACCAAGTTAAGTATATAACTTAAGTAAAGAAACTCTATAACTAAATCTTGATAGACTTGATTGCCATAGTGATTCCTGCCATGGGTATCATGTTAGTTCTTAAGCATTAACTCTTATCACAAATAGAGTAGAAAAGTAAGTCAAGCCAAGACCATTCATCTCATATATTTTGTTGCCATATTAGTAGGTGACATTCCTGTTTAAGTAAGTCCTAGTGTCAACTGATCATCACTGTTGAGCGATCAATTCTTGACCTAGCACTTATTGCCTCTTAGCTTTGACCTATTATATTAACCTTCCAAAGATCTAAAGTAAATTAATAAGAAGGAGGAACTAGTTATGGTAGAGTGTGCCATCATCAATGGAATGAGATCCTTAGTGGTGATCAAACCATTTGGTGTTGGAGGAGTTAACTCACTCATGAGTTAACTAGAAGAAGTATTTAAACCCAAGAGTTTAGATAGTAATTATGAAGATATGATAAATCTAGTAGTTGTAGAGAATCCAACGATAATCTTGTTAAGCCAACTAGGTATAAACCTAAAGTAAGTTTCCTTAGGAAGATAAGCCTTATAGAGAGACTAGTACAAAACTACTACTTAGTGTTAATACATCTTGATTAGAAAATTAGAAGCCTAAGTTTAGCTTGATCAAAGGATGGTGGTCATTATTCTCAAGTCACTTGTGAATAGCTGACTAGGTGTTGAAGAAGGGTTGTGAGTATACCAAATTAGGGAAGCCCTAGTAAGATGAATCATCTAGCTTGATCATTAGAAGTCAAGCTAGAGTTTGATGAAGTATATAATATGAGTTGTATGGAGTACTTTGAGGCATAGTAGTTTAACCAAGCTAATACAAGAACAAACTTGTATTATGGGGAGTAGTACCATACCCATCCCAGAGGATTGATATCACACGTGGTATAGAGAGAAGTGTAGTCTTGCCAGCCTTAGAAGTACATGCAAGGTAAATATGAAGGAGTTTATGGAATGAAGTAGTAATAGCTACAGTGATGGATATGGTGGAGCCAGATGACTAGATCAGTTGGACAAAAGAGATCTTAGTGAAGCAGATGAGAGATTTAACTAGAGTATATTTAGGAAAGGAGTTCTTTAACTATGCCCCAAGCTTAGTGAAGTGTGAGGATTGGAATTCTTTAGAAGCCTTAACCAAAATCATATCAAGCCATGACAAAATCCATGTCTACCTCTTTGTTTAAAACCGTAGAATAAAGAGGGTAGTTTAAAATTCCTCGGGGACTGGCCGATTAAAAATTCCAAGTGTCTAGTCGCTGAAATTCAGCGACTAGACCCTTGGGGACTGCGCGACTAGAATATTTAAGTGCCCAACCACTGAAATTCAGCGATCAGGCACTCGGGGACTAGCCATACCTGAATGGCGGCACCGAGCATACGATGAAGTTTGTTGGCGTCCATCGAAGGAACCACAAAAGACGTGCGCCCATGATGCTACCCAACATCTTCATCACCGATCTCTGGAATTTGCGGAGACTGGGTCTCCACCATGGTCGATAACTCCTTCACCATGAACCACGAAAACGACGCAACCGCCCTCGTCGGAGCGCTAGACGTCGGGGCCAATGGTTCCGATGGTAGGGCCCCCTAGGCTGGTTCCGATTGGGTGGCCGTCGCCTCGCCGGCATGGGCAGCAAAGTCACCCTCCTCCTCATTTTCTTCTGTCACGGTGTTAGTGACGTCCTCCTTCTTCTTCGCAGCCTCGGCTGGCGCATCCTTTGCAACAGGTTTCCACTTCTTGGAGGGGTCAGCTTCCCTTCAGCGTCGACTGGCGGAATCTTGGCCACCATAGGACGACCAATATTCTTGGCACCAGAACTGCGAATTCGCCACGGTCAGGAAGCAAATCATGCAAGAAAACGTTAATGCATGGAAAAGGAAAATGTAAGGCTTACTTGGCGACTGGAAGGACACGCAGCCCTGTACTAATGTGGGCAGGCTTATCAAGCTCCGGGCCCAACTTCTCCGAAAGTCCCTTCTCAAAGAAACTCATGTCCCACGACACTGTGGGATTCTTCAATGTTGAGGTTATGGTTGCAGTAACATCTGGCCCAGGTGACGCGGCTGCTCCCGCTAGTGGCAGTGACCTCACCCCCATGCTCTCAGGGGTTGCTGGTTCTGCGGTTGCCGGGGCTACTAGAGCGATCACAGCGAGTGGGACCTCCGCTTCTACCTCCGCGTCCACGGCCTCTGATCCTGTCATTGGAGTTGTATCCTCAGGGATCTTAGTTGAAGCTCTGTCCGCCTCATCATCAGAATCTTCATCCGACCGAACACCACCACGGATCTAGGCGGCGACACCGGCTTCGGAGCCGGCGACTTCAATTTCCGTGCGGGCTTCACCGGCATGGCCGTTTCCCACGAGCTATGCTCCTACAAGATTTCATCGTCATCATCGTGCTCTTCAAGACTGCTGCTCGCCTCAATCTCGTGCTGCTTCTGCATGCGAGTCTTGCGGGCCACGGGTGCTGGCGGAGGGGCCACATTTGCTTCCTCCTCGCTTTTGGAGGACTCTCCCTAGGCCCCTCCTCGAGTTCTTTGAGGATCTCCTCGTCGAGAGGGGGAAGCTAGCCATCGAGGACCTGAAACAACTGAGAGTGGACAAGGAAAATTGACCAAGTTAGAGACCACAATTGAATGTCACGAGTCATGAATGCAGATTGCACCTGCGCGAGCTACGACTGAGGACAAAGCAAAGATAGGGAAAGGCTTACCGTGGGAGCATCATTCTTCCTGGCTACATACGGAGCGAGCCCGGTCGACCTATAGGTAAACTACCTATCCATGATCTTCTTCAGGGTGGCCTTGTAGTCCGTGGCCTCCCAAGACTCCTTGCTCGTCCTAGAGGGGTCGTTCTTCCCGGTTTACTCGTACTTCTAGTGGGGTCGAGTCGCCAGCGGGACCAAGCGCCGCTCGAGCCATCAATTGTAAAGGTTGATAGTTTCAAGCCCCTTTTTCTTCAAGACCTTGAACTGCTCCATCATCTCCGTGACGGCCATCTTCTGGTCCTTGGGGAGCTTCGACGCTATCAGCCGACAAGGCGTGCTCCTCTCTACAACGTATGTAGGGAGCGCCACTTCACCGGAGGGAGTGGATTATTTCACGTAGAACCAGCTCTTCTTCCACTCGCTCGTGGCCTTCTTCGGCAGCAGAAGCTTGAAGAAGTTGGCCTTTGTCTTCAGCTGGAAGGTGATGCCGGCTGTCGCCAAGATAGGGCCGCCAGCTCCGTCGCGGCCGATGCGACCATGGAACAGCTCCAGCCATAGCGGGAAGTATGTCCTACAGCCAAGGTAGCATTCACAGAAGGTAATGAAGATCGCCAGCTGCTCGATGCTGTGACGGCCGAGATCCTACGACTTGATCGCGCAGTATGCGCAGAACCGCCAGAAGAAGACTGAGGTGGGGAATCCAAAGCCCCTCTCCAAATGGCTCGGGAAGCAGATGAATTCGCCGGCGCGTGGCTTCAACTTGGTCTCGGAGGATGCGGGAATTCGCCAATTCCCTTTGCAGAGGACCCCCGTGTCCTAAAATGATTTGAGTTACACCGTGGTGCACTTGGATTTCCCCAACTGATCCTTCGGAGGAGCCATCGAGGAGGGAATGAAGTCGCTCGGTTCGGAGATTCTGGATCAAGGAGAGGCGAAGAGAACGGGGTGCACAAGAGTGAGGAATGCGGGAACGATCTACATGATTTTTCTGCCACTCCCCTTATAAAGACGTGCTACCCGCCAATCCCGGGATAGCCGTTACCCATGGTAATTATGCCGAAGTTACCGTTGGATTACCCTACGGCTAGTTTGACCAAGTTGGCGGTCCAACTTTTTCCACTCGACTCGCCTGCTGGTACGCCTTGTCCAATCGACAGGGGAAGCGACTCGAGCATGAATACATTCACCAAAGCTACGACTGGGAACCAGGTGGGAAATTTCCTCCATTCTCGACAGAGTCCATCACCGATTCGACTAGGCATCTGATACGTTGCAAACGTATCTATAATTTTTGATGTTCCATGCTTGTTTAGTATCTACTTTCTTATGTTGTGTCCACACTTTGGAGTATTTTTATACACTTTCTGGGACTAACCTATTAACAAGATGCCACAGTGCCAGTTGCCTGTTTTCTGCTGTTTTTGGTTCCAGGAAAGTCAGAAAATCAATATTCTCGGAATTGGACCGGACAAAAGCCAAAGTCGATATTTTACCAGAAGACACACGGAGCCAGAAGACGAGAAGGAGAGGGACCACATGGTGGCCACACCACGCCTTGGCGCGGGCAGCCCTAGGCCGCGCCAAGGCATGGTGTGGGCCCCCTAGCTGCCCACCGACCTTGCCTCTTCGCCTATAAGATGCCTCCCGGTGCAAAAACCCTAAATCGAATAGCCTCCAGCCACGAAAAGTTCCGCAGTGCCGCTGCCACCGAAGGGGAGATTCGGGGGACAGAAAGTCTCTGTTCTGGCACCGTTTCGGGACGGGGAAGTGCCCCTAGAGCCATCTCCATCGATCTCCACCGCCATCTCCATCACCGTTGCTGATTCCCATGATGATGAGGGAGTAGTTCTTCCTCAAGGCTCTCTTGTCTTAGAGACTGGCCCGATGATGAGGATGACTCGGATGTCGACGTGATTGAACCTGTTGAGGCTGTCCCTCTTTCTTTTGCCTTTCCGGCATCAGCTAACCCCGGCGGGCATATCCACGAGGATCCTCCACTTGCTACGGGCGAGCCGGTTCCGGTGGCATCGAAGAAGAAGCGCGGAGCCGCACCAAGTTCCACCTTCGAACCTTCTCAGCCCACAAAAAGGCGAAAGAAGGCCGGAGACAAGACTGCCTCCAAGCCGGCAGGAAAAGCCCCGGCACGAAGGGCCCGGAAACCCAAGGAGGCCGAAACCTCGGATGCGCAAGTCATTTTTCGTTGCGTAACTCACTTCTCCTTGCATCGTGGTAATTTATCTTCTGACATTATTCTCTTCTTCAGGGATCCGGTAGAGGTCCCTCAGAGCGGATCAAGCATCTCTTCACCACTTCGATCTGGCCCTTCTCCTCCTCGTGACGACGAGTCACGTCCGTTGAGCCCTATTCCAGAGGGTTCTATGGCTGCTCTGGGTTCAGCACTACCTCGTCGAGAGGAACGCGACCTCGGAGCGGGAGGGGTCGGTCTAGCCGAGGCGACGGCGTCCACAACTTCGGCATCGCCGCAACCAGCAGCCACCGAGGCTACCTCAACACCAGCACCAGCAGCAGTTCCAATACTAGTGACCGAACCAGCACCAGCACCTGTTCCAGCACCAAGAAAACCAACAACAGCTCCAAGTCCAGCTACAAGAGCTCCAGTGCCAAGTTCCTCCGCCTCATCCGAGTCATCTCAACCTCAGCGAGGAACCACTCCAGCAACTTCTAAGGGGAAATCCACTGCAGTTACTTCTTCCCAGCAAGCTAAGGGCAAAAAGGCTCCGGATGCTACCAAGTCTGCATTTGTCGAGGCTGGGTAGCGAACCCTAGCGTCGATGCTTCCCAAGAAAGCTCTAGCAGCGAAGGATGTTCCTTCCGAGCCAACTGATGCGCAGCAGATCGTTCTGCATACCAGCCCAGCCCTTGCCTTGGTTGAGAGAAAAGAAGCGCACGCGAAGGGCTTGGTGGCACCCCATATGCCCACCGGTGAGCGGTACCCTCCGAGCCTTATTGAGTTCGTCATGAACTGGAACAAGGCGGAGTTCGTCCACAACGACGATCTCCCGGAAAAGTTCGGCCCCGCAGAATTTTCCGCCCAAATGAATACCGCCGCTAAGGCAATTAACCTCGCGGGGCGAATAATGGAGGTATGTCGTTTCTCCTTTACATGCTGTAGATAATAACCATTAGTCCCCGAGCCTCCGGTGGAGTAGCTTGTTAATCGGCCGGATGCTCATTAGAAAACTAACGTAGCTCCATGTGAACTTCGAATATGCACACACCTAGAGCCGGGTTAAGTTCCACTTGCCCCGGATCTTGTATATTTTGAATATGCACACACCTAGAGCCGGGTTAAGTTCCACTTGGCCCGGATCATGTACACTTCAAATATGCACACACCTAGAGCCGGGTTAAGTTCCACTTGGCCCGGATCTTGTACATTTCGAACATGCACACACCTAGAGCCGGGTTAAGTTCCACTTGGCCTGGATCTTGTACACTTCGAATATGCACACACCTAGAGCCGGGTTAAGTTCCACTTGGCACGGATCTTGTACACTTTGAATATGCACACACCTAGATCCGGGTTAGGTTCCACTCGGCCCGGATCTTGTACACTTCGAATATGTACCAAGCTAATTTTATGCTTCTGTACTTTTTTCAGGTAACTACCAATCGTCGGAGTGCTGAATTCCAACGTCTGCTGGATACCCACAAGATGCTACGCGCAAAGCATGTTGCACTTATTGCAGAACATGAAAAGAGGGGTAAGTTTCTCCCTTGGCACTTCTCCGTTTTTCTTCACCTTCTTCTGCCGAACTAATCTCCTCATTCGGTCTCTGCAGCTGGGGTGGAGGCTGAGAACAAGATCATGCGGAAGAACTTGGAGGAAATCAGGGGTATGTCCTCTTTTGTTCGACATCGTACTGTATTCCATTTCCTCTTCTCCTTCGCTCGGCAAACATTCACTCCTCGGCTCTGCCGGGTCAACATACTATTTCAGCATCGCTTGAGGATAGTGTGCCCGTGCCTGATATGATGCTGCATTTTCTCAAACAAGCAGGTCAGCATCAAGCCGAGCTGAAGAAAAAGGATGATGAGCTCGCTCTCCTCCGGGCTAAGGACAACGAGATTGCTAAGCTCAAGGCTGAGATGGAGAAGATGAAGGCCCAGCACCAAACCGAGCTTCAAAAGGTTGGCCAGAACTTCACTGAAGAGCGTGAGCGCCTTACTCTCCAGATATCCAAGAACCAGGACCTACTCAAAGAATCTGACATCCAGCTTGGGTCGGCAAACGCTGAGCTTGAGCAACTTCGCAAGAGACGCGATGACTGCATCAAGGAGTTAACCCGGATCCTCAGCCACATATCACGTAAGTTCCTTCCGACCTACTTTTCTGGGGTTGCTTCATATGTCTTTTCTTTACCTTCTTCCCTTGTCTGGCTTTCAGGCAAATTTCCTGAGAGCATCACTATTGAAAGCGCAGCAGTTGCAGATTTTCGCCAAGCGAGGGGTACTCCTGCCGCTCCTGCTGGTGAGGAGGTTCCTTACGACATGGAGGACCTGTTGGTCAGCTTGTCATCTCGCATGGAGATCATCCATAATTATGGCAAGGATATCCTCGATGTTGCAGTTCGCATTTTCAACACGTTCTGGCCCGGAGAAAGTAGCCCGGAGACCACCACGATTCTCGTCGAGAAGCTAATGGAGAGTGAGACCCAGCTCGATCTCTGGAGAGAATCCGCTGGGCGTGCCACAGCTGATACTATCCTTCACCACATACTCACGTGGTATGAGAAGATCGACCTCAGCCTCCTTACACGTCGGCGCACCGGATCCAGATGGACTGATGACCCGGAGTGGGTATCTCGGCGCCAGGCTTGCGCCTACAGCCTCGTCAAATATTCTCCTATCCATGACTGGGTTGAAGGACCAAGCTTCCTAGAATCCGCTGGAGACGAGAACGTTGAGAACAAAGAAGACGGGTCAGATGAGGACGGAGAAGGTGATGCCTCAGATATTGAAGACAGTGACGATGACGCCGAACTTCCTCCTCCTGCTGCTCCTTAGGTTAAAAAACTTGAAAATTTATCAGATCCCCGGTATGCCGGGTGCTACTATATGTTGTATATGTGATATTTTGCTACTATGTTTCTATGCCGGATTAACTTGGGCGTAGTCCCCGAGTTTCTTTTTCTTGTTCATCCAATCTTTTGGCTCGGATCATGTCTACCTTGATTCGGTTTTATGACGTACGAATCTGAGCTTCAAAAATCGTCTTAACAATACTAAGAAACTTTTAGACTTAGCTCAAAAAATAAAGCTACATAATAACTTGAAAGTAAATACAGGGTTAGTCCGAAAACAAACGTTAGCTCGAATAAATTCGTTTCCTTAGTCGTTTTTCATGTGCTACGCAATTCCAAACTTGTTCTCTTGCTTGCCATGAAGCCAATTCTTGTTGGACAGCAGCAAGTCCAAGAGTTGGGTTTTTGGTGCTCACACATTACTAATCTGGGTTAAGTAGAACAACTTATTCTAGCTAACGTACGAGAGACAACAACAATAATTATTAAGGTAGTCCCCGAGTTACTGCTCGAGGTGCTGCTATTTCATTGATAAGCTCATTGCCGACATACATACCGACATATGAGACGACTCAGATACATACACTTCTTAGCTAAGTGTAGAAGGGACGAAGTAGTGCTACATTCCACGGTCGCTTAGATTCCTCTCCGGACATGTCCGCCTTGTTCTTTTCATGTGGCTTTGCATCTATAAGATAGTAAGAATCATTGTGCAATACTTTGCTCACAATGAATGGCCCTTCCCATGGGGGGATAATTTATGCATGCCAGTAGTACATTGTACCAACTAGAGCACCAGATCGCCTTCCCGAAAGACTCGGGAGCACACTTTCTGGCTATGATAGCATCGGAGATTTTGCTGATATATGGCGGATCTGGACAGTGCAAGTTCTCTCGCTTCT
Organism: Avena sativa; assembly: GCA_916181665.1. Lineage (NCBI taxonomy): Eukaryota > Viridiplantae > Streptophyta > Magnoliopsida > Poales > Poaceae > Avena > Avena sativa. Next base: position 417,501,585 of record OV702289.1, on the reverse strand, counting down.
TCCAGCAGATCAACATCATTTTGCCGGGCTTCTTGCACTTCGGCTTCTGTGTATTGGGTGACCCTAGGCGAATCATGCTCTATGTCAGCTGGTAATACAGCTTCTGCCCCATATACCAGAAAAATAGCGTATAGCCTGTTGATCGATTCGGAGTTGTTCTTAAACTCCACAGTACCACTGGTAGCTCTTCTATCCAGCACCCCGCTGATCTTTGCAGCGGCTCAATGAGTCGCGGTTTTATCCCAGATAATACTAATCTGTTGGATCTTTCCACTTGTCCATTTGATGCGGGTTGAGCTACCGAGGCTACGTCCAGCCGGATCTTCTTATCTCGGCAGAATCACGCAAATGCTCCTTCAACAAAATTTGTGCCATTATCAGTTATGATACTGTGAGGATAACCGTATCTCAAGATGATGTCTTTGAGAAATGTTACGGCCGTAGCTCCATCACATTTTCTTATAGGCTTCACTTCAATCCATTTTGTAAACTTATCCACCATGACCAAAATGTGTGTCATGTTTCCCCTTGCTGGTTTGAACGGGCCAACCATATCCAAGAACCATACGACAAATGGCCATGTAATTGGTATGGTCTTGAGTTCCGACATTGGCATATGTGTCTTAGTAGCATATCTTTTACAACCATTGCATTTTCTCACCAGATCTTCTGCTTGTTCTAAGGCACTTGGCCAGTAGAACCCATGTCGGAATGCTTTTGCCACTAAGGCTCTGGACGACGCATGATGCCCGCACTCTCCTTGGTGTATATCTCGGAGGATGTCAAGCCCTTCTTCCGGGTCAACACATCGCTGGAGGACGTTGGTTACACTCCGTTTGTACAGCTCGGAATTGATAATTGTGTATGCTTTTGCTCTCCTCTGAGTTTGCCTGGCTAACACCTCCTCAGTGGGTAACGTTCCGTCTTTGAGGAATTGGAATATAGGCAGTGCCCAAGCTGGTATCGCTCGTGCAGGGAACACGTCCTCGTCGATTTCCATCTGATCCACCGGCATAACGTCAGCCGGATCACGCTGAGCAGTCCCCGGGTCTAGCGAGCTAGTCCCCGGGTTTGCTGAGGCAGTCCCCGGGTTTGCTGATGCAGTCCCTGGGTCTCGCGTACTACCTCCCGTGTCAATGTCCATGGGCTCAACTCCGAATTCCGTATCTTCCGGGACATAGATCGAGTCGGTTCCTGGGGACGGCCTGATAGATGGTTTTCTGAGGTGTTCCAATGGTACACCCGGTGGAATTGCCTGTCGGGTTGATCCGAGCTTCGATAGCATGTCGGCAGCCTCGTTTTCCACTCGGGGTACATGGTGAAATTCACACCCCTCAAAGTAACCAGATATCTTCTGCACATGGAACTTGTACAATGCCATGTTTGGATCCAGGGCGTCCCACTCTCCGGACACTTGCTGCACCACCAAATCTGAGTCACCAAAGCATATTATCCGACGTATGCCAATCTCTTTTGCCACTTTGAGACCATGCACAAGAGCCTCGTACTCAGCGACATTGTTCGATTCCGCGAAATGGATCTGCAATACGTATTTTAGCTGGTCCTTCTTTGGCGAGGTGAGCACAACCCCGGCGCCTAATCCGGTTTTGGTTTTCGACCCGTCAAAGTGCATCCTCCAGTAGTTGGGATCTGGTGGCGGTGGTTCGTATTGTACCTCGGCCCAATCTACAAAAAAGTCCGCCACAGCTTGAGACTTGATTGCTTCTCTTCTGTCGTATTGGGGCGCATAAGGGGCTAACTCAATTGCCCATTTTGCAATTCTGCCACTCGCATCCTTGTTACCCATTATCTCGGATATGGGAGCTTCGCATATCACTTTGATGGGGTGCTCCTCAAAGTAATGCTTTAACTTCTTTGCCGCCATATAGACACCATATGCCACCTTTTGAAAGTGTGGGTAGTTCTGTTTTGAGGCAGACAATACCTCGCTCAAGTAATACACTGGCCTCTACACCGACTTACCCTCTTCATTGCGCTCTACTACAATCACTGCACTTACAACTCGGTTTGTTGCGGCTATGTAGAGCAACATTGTCTCCTTTGATAGTGGAGAGGCTAACACTAGTGCAGTGGCCAACATCTTTTTTAAGTGGGAAAAGGCTTCATCGGCCTCTGGCATCCAAACGAATTTATCCGACTTCTTCATGAGTTGGTAGAGAGGCAATGCCTTTTCTCCCAACCGACATACAAACTGACTCAACGATGCTAGGTACCCAGTGAACTTCTAGACATCGTTAAGACACTTCGGCAGCTCCATTCGCTCAATGGCCCGAATCTTAGCTGGATTAACCTCGATACCTCGGCTGGAGACGAGAAATCCGAGTAATTTTCGAGCCGGGACACCGAAGGTACATTTTTCCGGGTTAAGCTTCATCCGGAATCTTCTCAAGTTCGTGAATGTTTGCCTTATGTCGTCAAGGAGCGTTTTGCTTTCCCTGGTCTTGATAACCACATCATCCATGTATAGTTGTACGTTTTGACCTATTTGGTCGTGCAAACATTTTTGCATACATCTTTGGTACGTTGCACCAGCATTACGCAAACCAAACGGCATAGTGCGATAGCAATAAGCCCCGTACGGGGTGATAAACGCGGTCTTTATTTGATCATCTGGATTCAGAGGTATCTGGTGGAAGCCAGAATATGCATCGATGAATGACAACAGTTCACATCCCGCGGTTGAGTCTATGACCTGATCTATCCTCGGCAGTGGAAATGGATCTTTTGGACACGCCTTATTCAGGTTCATGTAAGCAATACACATACGCCAAACTACTGCCACGTTCGGATCATCCTTCTTCTTTTCTACCAGCACCGGATTAGAGAGCCAATCCGGATACAGCACTTCCATGATAAATCCTGCTGCTAGTAACTGCGCTATCTCGTCTCCAATGACTTTTCTCCTATCCTCGGCGAAGCGGCGGAGAGGTTGCTTCACCGGCCTTGCTCCGGGTCTTACGTTCAAAGAGTGCTCGGCCAACTCCCTCGGAACACCTTGCAAGTCCTGTGTAGACCAAGCAAAAATATCCCGATTCTCACGGAGGAAGTTGACGAGCTCGCTTTCCTATTTGTCAGTTAACCCGGCACCAATTGTTACGGTGCGCTCCGGGAACATGTCATCAACTAGAACCTTCTTGGTATCCTTTGCGGCTTGAAATGAAACGCTACCATGCGGGTTACTCAACGCCGGCATATACTGCTGCGCGGACTGAGCTAATGCCGCCACCTCTTGGATTTTTCTTTTCTCTTGTGCAATCACGAGTGACTCGGCTAGGTTAGACCCGGCTGAGGCACACTCAATGGAACATCGGAAATCTCTAGCGATGGTAATCACTCCATTTGGCCCAGGCAACTTCATCTTCAGATAACTGATGTGGCAGCTTGCCATGAACTTGTTCAACGCTGGTCTTCCGAGTAACGCGTGATACGCACTTTCCAAGTTCACCACCTCAAACTCCAGATTCTCAGTTCGGCAGTTATCCCTTGTGCCGAATAGCACGTCGACCCGGACTTTGCCTATGGGCTCACAAGAAATGCCTGGTACAATGCTGTGGAAAGTTGTCCTTGTGGCCTGGAGCATGTTCTCCGAGATACCAACTTGCGCATTGTATCCGCATACATGATGTTAATGCTACTGCCATTGTCAATCAGTACCTTGGAGAACCTCACATTGATGTTCGGTCCAATGAATGTCCGATCCAGCACTAGCACATACGAGCCTGGACTCGGCATAAGCTTACGATGATCTTTGATGTTCCAGGTGATTTCCTGGTCCGACCAAGGCATGTACCTCGTCACTGCTGGCATTACTGCATTGACCTCCATATGTCGTCATATGCACTGCAAGCTCTTTCGATCTGTTTCCTCAGTTGTGAACACACAATAGCTCTGGTGATGTTCTCTATACTCATTTCTCCCCTCGTTTCCGGGGTACCTCTGATCCGGCTGTTGCTAATTTTCCACCTGATGCACTGCATCCCTTCTCTCATTGTTGTCATACCTCGGCGGAGGGGAAGGCAACATTAGTTGTTGCGTGTTTGCCCCGGAGAGCAATTGCTACCGAGGCAACTCCTGCCGAGGTTGATCATTCCGGGGTGCCTGAGCATTCCCCGAACCACCTTGTTCTATATTACGCATCCACTCACATTGCCTCGTTGTGTGACCCGCCGGGCTATTCGGATTTGGCGTGTGAAACTTACACGGCTGGTCCAACATCGACTCATAGGTATACCTCGGACGGTCTTTCTTTTCTTGCCACTGTTTCTTTTGCTCCGGAGTCCATGTTTTCTTGCCATCGTTTCTGGGAGTCCATTGCCCTCCCGTTCTCTGGCGTTGGTTGCTCCCTGCTCCGGGTTGATCTTGATTCACCGCTGCAACTTGTTGCGAACTGTAGCGATGATACGGTCTATCATCTCTTCTTTTTCCTCTGTAATCGTTCCTCCGAGATGACCCGGCTCCGTCCCTCTGATAGTACTCCTTGTTTGACTCGTTTGACACGAGCCTAGGTTGAGTCGAATCACCCAAAGCATACGAATCAGCAATCCGGATCATCTCTACCAACATAATTGGCATTTTCCTTTGCAACTTCATCCACAACTCGCTGCCATATCTGCACCCTTGTGCAAACCATGCTATGGCTTGTGACTCTATGACACTCTCACACGAGTTTCTCACGGTACACCACCGGGTCAAGAATTCACGGTCCGTCTCGTTAGTTCTTTGCTTGCACATTGCTAGGGTCTGCGGCCTATTTGGCCTCTAATACGTACTTGAGAAGTTGGTGATAAACATTTCTTCAAAATCTATCCAGCAGTTGATGCTTCCGGGTGGTAAATTATTCAGCCATACTCTGGCCGGACCTTCCAACATCTGGGGTACGTATCGTACAGCCCATCTCAAGTTGCCAGTGGCAATTTTCACAGCCTTAGCATAGTTTATCAGCCAATCCTCCGGCTTGGTACTGCCGTCATACGTCTTCGTGCCTCTGGGCAACTGGAAGTTGGGTACCGGTGGCTCCTTCATGATACGGGGTCCAAAGCACGCTGGACCTGGGGGACCTTGACATTCGATCAGTTCCGACCTATACAGGCGATCCAGTTTCAACCTGGCGCCATCCGGCATTAAATCCCTGCTTCCCAATCTTGACCCTATCACATGATAGTCCGGTCTCGGGTACCCCGCGTTCACCATCTCCGAATCACCGTCATTGTATCGGTTGTCCTGCTCCTGCCGAGTTTCGCTGTCCGGCATTGCTGTTGGCAGCATTCCCTTGACCGGCATTGCCTTGGTCGTGTTTACCTCGGCTAGCTTCACCTCGGCTCACACTTTGTCGATCATTATTTTTCCGCGTTTCTTTTTCTTTTCCTGCACGCGTCGGGTCGTACGGGACGATTTGTTTGTTCCGTCTGGCCGAGGTTGCTACCTCTTCTCTCCTTGGACCACCATGAGGTGACGATGCGGCTCCAGCGGATTTTTCCGGGTTACCCATCGCCGAATGGACGATTTTGGAAGCTCCAGCTCTCTCCGGGTTTGCTCTGAGTAGCTCTTCGTTCTGTCTGTTCGTGATCCGAACTAACTCGTTAACCCTATCTTGCTGTCTTTGACGGGCCTCACCCGTCAGACCCTCTAACTCGGATGCAGCCGCATCCGCTGCTCTAAGGTTCTTTGCCGGGTACTATACCTCGGCAACCCTACAGACAAATAGTTTTCCGACCCCTCGGCTCCATCATCACCTTCTCTGTTCATCTCGCTCATGAGATTTCTCCCTTTTACTTTTACAGTATCAACTTTGTTTGCCTTTGCATACTCACACATCGTCATGTTCAGCGACTGCTGAGCCGCGGCTATTTTCTTTGCGCCCTCTAGTATCTTTTGCCTAGTTTCCTCTAGCTCGGCCTATGCCTGAGCCGGATCTACCACTGCTGCTACCGGGTTTGCCAAGCTATCCATAGATTCTCTCAGTACATTCTCAGGCCTCTCTAGTGGAGGTCCTCTACCTTTCCTCGGTGCCTTAGGTGTTACCTCCGGGTCTGGTGCTGGATCCTTGCTTGCGCCTGCCCCCGGCGCAGTCATCATCACTTCAGCACGGTCCGGGGAGCGAGTGATACGCGCCCCGTGAACCACGCTAAGGGGTGGTTCCCCTGCCTCGACGATGCGCTGCGGGTGAATGCATGATACGTCCACCGCAACATAGACCTTGTGTGATCCCAGCTTGACGAAGAGGCCGTTGCACGGAAGTGGGCACATGCCGAAGCAACCAGCGTTGTCGCTGACGAAGTCCAGCGCTCCAAAGCGCTGAACGAGCCCGGAGACGATGCGTTCGCCGGTGCCGATGAGGTTTCCCGTCCGGATCTTCACCCCTGCTAGCGCCGCTAGCCACAAGGTGGGCGCCAACTGTCATGGTGGTGTCACGGCAGATGCCATGGATAGGCTAAAGGTGGGGACTAATACACGCTAGGGGAATCCAGGGAGGGATAGTGGAGTGATTCTCCACACAGAAGATTGTATTCCTTTCAAGTTTACAAGTGCTCCTAGAGCTGTATTGGCGAGAGGAGGAAGAAGAAGAAGCTCTCTTACTCTCAACTACAGTTCACTCCTAGCATCTTAGCAAAATCAGTATTGAAGAAAGACCAGCCAAACTAGAACTCAACCCCCTCTACTAAAACCCTAGCCCCCCTTATATAGAGGGGGCTCGGTCTCTGCCTAGGGCATACGTGGAGGCATATTCCTAAGGAATATGCCTCCTCTCAAAGTGGTAACCCGACCGGGGTGCTTTTCCCCCGCGTCATACATGCTTTAGCTACGTGAGCCTCTACGGCGCCCGCGTCAACCGACACGGGCGTCGTCACCCTTGTCGGCTATGGCCCGGTGATCCTGCCCTTGCTTGCTTCGCTCATGCAGTGCGTACCGGGCCTTCTTTTTTACCAGAGAGATTTCTTCCTTCTCCCAGAAGCTAAACGGGACCCGGATCATGGTAGATCCGGCCACACTTGTTCCTGCATACAAGTTAGACAAGCACTTCCGACTTACTCCTTAAGTCGGTTGAGACAATGTTAGGCGACCCCCCTGGTCCGGGTTACTCCGTGATCCGGCCTGCCTTGAGGTGACCCCGCCAGCATCCGCTTTGACCCTGCCGAACCTCGGCTAACTCGGCATTTATACCCCGTAGTGACCCTACCCAGGGGTATCCCCGACCTCTCCATCGTACTTGTGGTGAGCTCCTAAACCTCTTGGTACTTCACTTTTCTTCAATTGCTTCCTGGAATCATATGCCGACGTGCACCAGTCACCACTGCCGGTAGCCACCGTCATGCACCGTACTCCGGCGACCAAAAACCGGTCGTGCGAAAACCACTCAACTCGCCCTCATGCCCTCTCTCCCACTAGCCTAAGCACTAGCCCGCGTGCACTATGAATCGATGGATTCGGTATCAAATGGGAGCTTCACCCTATTGCTGACGTCATCGCTGCGTCATGCCCACGTCACCCCATGCCCAGTCAGCTAGGTTAACCCGGTCAGTACCTCGGTGACATCTGACGTGGCCTTGACCCCACTGGTCAGTGACCCTGGCTAGGATAGGTCCGAGTATAAAAAGTATTTCTCTGTTTAGTAAAAAGATAAAACATTATAACGTCAAATATAAATATTTTCTAGAAATTTAATAAAATGATTAAATCTTGTTAATTCAATATCTTAGTTTATAATTCATAAAAATATATATAATATATCAAAATGTTCAAAAAAATAAATTCAATATTATAAACCTATTATCATGTTTTATTTTCCAACACAAATAAAGTAATTAGTATTAATTAGTAAATATCCTATTAGGGATAAATCTTAAATAAATATATTCTATTATTGAAAATTCATATAAATAAGTATAATATATCAAAATTCTTAGAATAAACAAAATACACATTTATAAACTTGTTTCATATATTTTTGTGTCACTTAACTAAATATTATTATTTATTAAGTTTTTATAAAGTAATAAAACTTATAAAATTCATGTCTTATTATTCATAAATCATAAAAATATTTATAATATACCAAAATTATCACAAAAAATAAAATCTATACTTTAAAAATACCATATTTCATAATTTAAGTAAAATAAAAGGTAAAGATATAATAAATCTTATTTAAATCCTTTTATTTTATTTTAACCCATTAAAAATATATAAATATTTACTATTGCCTTTATCATTATTTAATTAAAGTCTAAAAGTACAAGAACAAGCTCAAATAATGTTTATATGAAACCTAATATGGTTCCAACCATTTTAAAGTGTAGTTCCTAAAGTTTTCATCCAGAGTAATCATATTTTGATCATAAAAAGAATTCATCAAGTATAAAATCATTAAAAATAGTTAAGTAATGTTGTTTCCATATTATGAATTATAACCACTCATTTGTAATGAAATAAATGATTCTATTGAACTATAATGTTAAGGGAACATGACTCAGAAAGAAGTGTTACCACTCTTAATTAACCTTAAAGAAACATTATGAAGTGAACAAATTATAATACCATCTAATGACCAAGATAGATAAGTCTCAAATAATAGTGTGGTCATTATGCAAATGAAGTAATACTTTCTTCCTAGAGAACTATAGCTAGTAAGAAACCCTAAATAGTGTTAGCTTCAAATTTAAATACCTCCCTTAGTAAAAGTAACCTTTTTCTCAAAAGTTATTCTTTTAAGAAACATTAAAAGTAATCCTTAAGCATTTCTATAAAAGCTCTAATCTATTAATAATCTTGCTTCAGTATTGCATGCTACTTGTTGTATTTACATATTGTTTCACACTCTCACAATCCTTAATAAGAAGCACAAGTGTAAAGTTGGTATAAAAGTGAAACACATTCTAAAGAAACCATTCCCAGTTTCCGAACCCTAGATTAGATACGACTATTCCGGGGATTCACGTTTATCAAACTGCATTACATTACCTATGCATAATTGCATCTTGCTTCTTTAAACATTCATCCTTACCAGAACAATGATGTTGTTTATAGAATTTGGATCTTCTAGTATCTTGAAGACCGTGAGTGCATAATCTTGCAATCACAAAAGGCAAGTTCACACTTGCTCATATCCTTTGATTATTTTCTATCAAATTCTTGTAACTCAAATGTTGTCATCACCTGCATTTCAAAAAGGTTAGAAAACACGATTTTCATAATAATATGATTATGGATTATTTACTAAATGGTAATAATCTATTGATATAATTCTAGTGGTAAAGGAACATAATATCTAGGACTTAATTAACCATTGTCGCCAGTGATTCTAGCACCATATATTATGCGTTAACTAGGAGATCTGGAATGGGACGAAGAAGTCAGTTGGATCTTCTTCCCTTCGCTGGGACGAATGATCTTATCGTGAAGCTGTAGATTTCTCGTGGAGAATCCAGCACATGGGTGGGAACCCTTATGTACCCGCAATCTAGGTGTCTAGATTATTTGTGCATAGTTGTCATGGTGGAGGTTCACCATAGTTTATGGTGGCTGCCATGCAGAGCTGCTTACAGAGTCTTTGAGAGGATACCCGGATTATACTCGTGGTAAACCTACTTGGGGGATCGTGTCTTCATGCGGCGTCACGGAGAAGGACAATGATTGGCTTGGATAATCTACTAGGTCCCACATCAAGGAATTGTGGACGAGAATAAGCTGTCAGGTTGTGCAACAAGGATTTGGTATCTCATGGGTAAAGTAATGCACCTCTACAGAGTGTAAGAATTATGACATGTTACTCCCTGTTCTGGGAAGGAGCTACGAATGCGGCAGGAAAGGAACTCCATGAAAGTTCAGGTCAACCTGTGAAGGCTGTCGGACATAGTTTTCAGAATAAAAGCAACCTTTGAAGAAATGTTTACGAAAACCTGCATTGCCTACGACCTTTTGTCTGTGGCTATAGAGATAGTTCATCATACACTCCTTTTTAGTGAACTTGCTAAGTACGCTCGTACTCAACCGTACCTTCTTAACCCTTGCTAGGTTCTAAGTCGTGCAATACATCGTCAACATCAACTTGGTGCTCAAGAAACCATCATCGACCGCTTAAGTCCTTCAATGAAGTCAAGGAAGTCAACATATACATCAACTGAAGTAAAGATGAAGTTCTAGATTAGCTAGGAATAGATTCTCTAGCCATAAACCTACTTCTGTAGAGCATTGCACTAGAAGCAATTGCAAGCCAGATAGTTTAGATGCTAGTCCAATTAGCTAGATAGTTCCGAGTTATCATTTCTGGTTCTTCTTTGTAAGAAGTTCCTTCCTCTCTGTTTAACCTAGAGTGTTCTCTCGATCTTTTGTAAAGATTCGAGTTGTAATATATAGTCATGTCTTGGACCTGCTATGTTTCTATTGTACCACTCTGAGGGATGTAATACTAGAGAACAGTGTTTCATTGGTGTTATGTCAACAACTATAGTGTCCTACATCATGTAGTGGTATGCTGGGTCAAACCATGGTTTAGGAAAAGAAAACATGCAATGACTCTAGGGACTCCATGTGTCAAAACATGGTCATAGAGACCAAAAACACTTAGGAAAACAGCTTTGACATTGCATGTTGCAGCAGTGTGGCAGAAGTTGCATCAAAGAATCCAGTAGAGTGTGTGTGTGGTCATGTGTATCAATGTGGTTTAGGAAAAACAACACATGCAATGTGGTCATGTGGATCAATGACTCTAGTGGATCAATGTGGTTTAAGAAAAGAACACATTTAATGACTCTAGGGACTCCATGTGTTAACCCATGGTCACATAGACCAAAAACAATTAGGAAAGGAGATTCCACATTGCATGTTGCACCAGTGTGGCAGAAGTTTTATCATAGAATCCACTAGAGTGTGTGTGTGTCGTCATGTGGATCAATGTGGTTTAGGAAAAACAACACATGCAATGTGGTCATGTGGATAAATGAGTCAAGTGGATCAATGTGGTTTAGGAAAACAACACATGCAGTGACTCTAGGGACTCCATGTGTCAAACAATGGTCACATACACAAAAACAATTATGAAAGTAGATTCCACATTGCATGTGGCACCGGTGTGGTAAAAGTTTTATCACAGAATCCACCTGATTGTGTGTGTGGTCATGTGGATCAATGTGGTGTAAAAAACCAACACATGCAATGTGGTCATGTGGATAAATGTCTCTAGTGGATCAATGTGGTTTAGAAAAAGAACACATGCAATGAATCTAGGGACTCCATGTGTCAAACATGGTCATAGAGACAAAAACACTTAGGAAAGCAGCTTCCACATCGCATGTTGCACTAGAGTGGCAGAAGTTGCATCCAGAATCCACTATAGTGTGTGTTTGCTCATGTGGATCAATGTGGTTTAGGAAAAACAACACATGCAATGTGGCCATGTGGATCAATGAATCTATTGGATCAATGTGGTTTAGGAAAAGAACACATGCAATGACTCTTGGGACTCCATGTGTCAAACCATGGTCATAGAGACCAAAAATAATTAGGAAAGTAACTTCCACATTGCATGTTTCACCAATGTGGTAGAAGTTGCGTCACAAATTCCACTTGAGTGTGTGATCATGTGGATAAATGTGGTTTCGGAAAAATAACACATGAACTGTGGTCATGTGGACCAATGAGTCTAGTGGATCAATGTGGTTTAGGAAAAGATCACATGCAATGACTCCAAGGACTCCATGTGTCAAACCATGGTCATAGAGAACAAAAACACTTAGGAAAGCACGTTCCGCATTGCCCTTGGCACCAGTGTGACAGAAGTTGCATCACATAATCCTCTGGAGAGTGTGTATGGTCATGTGGTTTAGGAAAAAGAACACATGCAATGTGGTCATGTGGATCAATGACTCAAGTGGATCAATGTGGTTTATGAAAAGAACACATGCAATTTCTCTAGGGACTCCATGTGTCAAACCATGGTCATAGAGACCAAAAACACTTAGAAAAGCAGCTTCCACATTGCACGTTGCACCAGTGTGGCAGAAGTTGCATCACATAATCCACTGGAGAGTGTGTGTGGTCATGTGGATCAATGTGGTTTAGGAAGAAGAACACGTGCAATGTGGTCTGGATCAATGACTCTAGTGGATCAATGTGGTTGAGGAAAAGAACACATGCAATGACTCTAGGGACTCCATGTGTCAAACCATGGTTATAGATACCAAAATCACTAATTAAAGCAATTTCCACATTGCACGTTGCACTAGTGTGGCATAAGTTGCATCATAGAATCCACTAGAGTGGGTGTGTGGTCATGTGGATCAATGTGGTTTAGGAAAAAGAACACATGCAATGTGGTCATGTGGATCAATGTGGTTTAGGAAAATAACACATGCAATGACTCTAGGGACTGCATGTGTCAAACCATGGTCACATAGACCAAAAACAATTAGGAAAGCAGCTTCCACATTCCATGTTACACCAGTGTGACAGAAGTTTTATCACAGAATCCACTACAGCATGTGTGTGGTCATGTGGATAATGTGGTTTAGGAAAAACAATACATGCAATATAGTCCTATGGATCAATGACTCTAGTGGATCAATGTGGTTTAGGAAAAGAACACATGAAATGACTCTAGGGACTCCATGTGTCAAACCATGGCCATAGAGACCAAAAACACTTGGGAAAGCAGCTTCCACATTGCATGTTGAACTAGTGTGGCAGAAGTTACATCACATAATCCACTGGAGTGTGTGTGTGGTCATATGGATCTATGTGGTTTAGGAAAAAGAACACATGCCATGTGGTCATGTTGATCAATGACTCTAGTGGATCAATGTGGTTTAGAAAAAGAATACATGCAATTTCTCTAGGGACACCATGTGTCAAACCATGGTCACTGAGACCAAAAACAATTAGGAAACCAGATTTCACATTTTATGTGGCACCAGTATGCCAGAAGTTGCATCAGAAAATCCACTAGAGTGTTTGTGATCATGTGGATCAATGTAGTTTAGGAAAAAGAACACATGCAATGTGGTCATGTGGATAAATGAGTCTAGTGGATCAATTTGATTTAGGAAAAGAACACATGCAATGAATCTAGGAACTACATGTGTCAAACCATGGTCACATCGACCAAAAACAATTAGGAAAGCAGCTTCTACATTGCATGTTGCATCGGTGTGGCAGAAGTTTTATCACAGAATCCACTAGAGTGTGAGTGTGGTCATGTGGATCATTATTGTTTATGAAAAACAACACATGCAATGTGGTCATGTGGATCAATGTGGTTTAGGAAATGAACACATGCAATGACTCTAGGGACTCCATTTGTCAAACCATGGTCATAGAGAAGAAAAAAACTTAGGAAAGTTGCTTTCACATTGCATGTTGCACCAGTGTGGCAGAAGTTGCATCACAGAATCCACTGGAGAGTGTGTGTGGTTATGTAGATCAATGTGGTTTAGGAAAAAGAACACATGCAATGTGGTCATGTGGATCAATGACTCTCACTACAAGAAAAGTTTCCTTCCGCAACAACATGGCCCGATGGTCGTCGTAGAAGGCGCGTCTTCCCTGACGAAATTCTTGGCTCGGCCGTGGCCGATGGAAAACTTTTTTTCCAGTTTCGTGGCGCTCTACTACGATGGGTCCGCTAAAAATGTGGAGGATGCTCGACTGGCGCGTGGCAGAAGCAAGATTTTTGTTTCCTCGTGCGATGTTGACTTGTTGAAGTCTTTTGAGGCATGTGGGTCCTGGACGTCAGTGTCTCTAGAAGACCATACTTTTCGGTCGCGCCTCCCTGATTTGAGCTTGATAACGTTTCTCGATGCATCTTCTATTTAGTCAGGCTGCTAGGTCCCACATGCCAGCCTCTCATTAGAAGAATCGTTTGTATGATGGAACTTTTTCCTTTGCTCGTGCTACCTTGTTCCGAAGTTGATAGCGCTGCTCGATGCATCTACCTTTTAATCATACTCCTAGGACCCACATGTCATCCTCTTATTAGAAGAAACGTGTGTATGATGGAATTTTTTTCTTCGCTGGCGCTACACTATTCTGAAGTTGATAGCGCTCCTCGACGCATCTACCGTTTAACCAACCTCCTGAGCCCCACATGTCATCCTCTCATTAGACAAAACGTGTGTATGATGGATTTTTTCCTTCGCTCGCGCTACCTTGTTCTGAACTTGATAGTGTTGTTTGATGCATATACCATTTAATCATGCTGCTGGGCCCCACATGTCATCCTCTCATTAGAAGAAACATGTGTATGATGGATTTCTTACCCTCTATCGTGCTTTCGTGTTCCGAACTTGACAACGTTGCTCGCTGCATCAGCCGTTTATTCAGGCTGGTGGGTCCCTTATGTCAGCCTCACATTAGAAGAATCATGGGTATGATGGAATTTTTTTCTTCTCTAGCACTACCCTATTCTGAACTAGATAGCATTGCTCCACGAATCTGCCGTTTGCTCACGCTGCTGGGTCCCCCATTTCATCCTCTCATTACAAGAAACGTGTGCATGCTGAACTTTTTTCTCGCTCGTGCCTCCCTATTTCGAATTAGCAATGTTGCTCGATGCAACATCTATACAAGATCGTGCTGCTGGGTCCCACATATGAGCCTCTTTGTAAATGAAACGTTCGTATGATGGAATTTTTTTGGCCATGTCCGTTGTTTTGACCTTGGCAACTTGTTGGGTCCTAGATGTCAACCACCTCTGTGCAGGAAACGTGTCTATACTGGGTCCCAGCTGACAGCCTCTACTTGAAAGAAACGTTTGTATTTTGAACTGTTTTTTCAGGTCCCAGATATCAGCCTTAGAGTACAAAAAATGATCATAAAAGATTCTGGGGTAACTCGGGGTGGATGCCCTATTCGTAATGGCTGATATTCCATGGTCTCACTCATAAATTGAATGGGCTATGGTCTGTGGCCACAAGACCACAAAAAGGCCGAATTAGAAGGTATTGGGCTATGTTTGGGGCTGATAGGATAATTTCATGGGCTATGCTTGGGCCTGCTGGGTCCGACATGACAGTTTCTCTGTAGGTGCAAGTGTGTATGATGGACTTCTTGTTCCGATTGCGTCCACTATTTTCACCATCGCAACCGTGTATGGTCTTACTGCAGGGGCCCTTATGTCAGCCTCTCTGTCATATTCTGGCTTGTGGGTCCCTGATGCAGCCTTGTATGTTCTGTCTGGTGGGTCCCCGATGCGAACCTCTCTGTACAAGTATTTAAACTTTTCTTGAACCCACCGTCAAAACAAACTCCAGGGACGCTGCATGCTGGTGCGTCCGTGATGTTAGCCTCTCCGTCATGCGATATTGCTAGAATAAAAAAAATGTAAACCCAAGATACGATTTGAACAAAAGACCTTCCACTCAAATAAACGTAAACTCAGTGCGTTTCCACTACAACAAAGATATTTATAGAATAAATATCATTAAAATTGTATTAGTTCTACAATTTATGTATTAGTCTTCTTAAAAATATTTTGTGTGTCTATGTTTATCTCTTCTAAAATATAAAAGGGCAGCGCTCCTAGCATCTCAATTTATAAAATGCAACATAATGGAGTATTTTCTTAAAAACATGGGTAGGCAGAGTTTTTATTTTATTTTGAGAGGTGGGGGCAATGCCCAAAAGTCCAAATTAAAAAGAGTTTGGCTATTCTACATAGGCTGCTCTACGTGGGTTATACTTCGTAGGCTATGCTCCATGGGCTTCATTCTCAAATTTTACTTGGCTATGCTCAGTAGTCCCCTGACCCCTAAAAGGCCGAATTAATATGTTCTCGGCTATGCTCCATGGGCTCCTTTCTCAAATTTCACTACGCTGTCATCAGTAGCCCCCTAACCTCGAAAAGACCGAATAAAAATGTTCTGGGCTAAAGAGGGGCCGAATGAGCTACTAGATTTCTTCTCCTGGTTAATAAAAATTGCATTGTGATTTGCTCTGCTGGATTCAAAACAAATACCTCAGCGAGGGCAGGGGAAAAGCAATAATTCTTTTTTGGCGGATATTCATGTCAAAATTCAGCAGTACAGAATAAGGTAGAAAAAATATCAACAGATTCGAAGTTAATATTCAGGAGCACTTTACCAATTCAGAAACATTTCAAAAGTGACCAATTCTGCAATACACACAATGAAATACAATACCAGTACATCAGTATTAGTTTGCAGAAAATGCTTTAGTAATAGCAACGACAGAACATTTGAGAGATTAAGTAGCTTTCTCGCTTGAAATTCAATAGCAGTACAGAGAGAATCATTTCTTGTTCTAGCTTAAAAGACCATGGTGCACGATCAGTTTGACATGTTCTCCAAATAGACTGAATCATTGGAGCAAGCAAAACTGACGATCAAGTCTGCTTCTGTGTGCGTACCTCCTCCTTACGTCAATGCCTGTGTGACCTCCCATAGCAACCCAAAATGCCCAAGACTCACCCAGATAATTGTGACAATGCTATGTTTCAAAAGAAAAGCAAGACAATCTGATGCACTTCATCTAACCAAGTACTAGTACATCACAGTTCGTTCTACAAAATATTGTACTAATAGTAACGATAGAACATTTGTGAGATTCCGTAGCATTTGAAAGATTCAGCAATATATAATAAGAGCGTAAAAATATGAGATAGATTCCTGGTTCATATTCGGCAGCACTTGACAAAGTCAGCACAACATTTCAAAGTGCCGGTTGTGGCAGTACACAGACAGTGACCAAAATAATTGACAGATTCAGCAAGGCGCACATTGAAATTCAATAGATGTTGCAAGGACTGATTCCAAAGGAAAGTGAGACCATATTCTGCACTCAACCGGTCGATCTGAACAAGTACCGAACAAAACTTTTGATAGGTTTAGTAGCATTTGAAAGATGCAATAGTACATAGTAAGAAAGAAAAATATCGACAGATTCATAGTTCACATTCATCTTCACTTGGACATATTCAGCAACATTTCAAAGTGACTGATTCAGTTTGTCCTTTTCTTCATACACTCGAGCATTGGAGCTAGCAAAACTGGTGATCAAGTCTATTTTTCTGTGCATGTCTCCTTCTCACATCAATGCATGTGTGTGACCTCCATAGGCTTCTCAAAATGCCCAAAGCCTTATCAAGATTATGAGTTTATGACAAGGCCAAGTTACAAAAGAAAAGCAAGACCATCTACTGCACTTGATCTAAACAAGTAGCAGTACATCAGTATTAGTTTTATAAAAGGCCAAATTCCAAAAGAAAAGCAAGACAATCTGCTGCACTTGATCTAAACAAGTACAAGTACATCACAGTTAGTTCTACAAAATATTTTATTGTATGTACTAATAGTAACAACAGAACATTTGACAAATTCAGTAGCATTCAAAAGATTCAGCAGTATAGAATAAGACTGAAAAAATATCGACAGATTCCAGTTCATATTCAGAAGCACTTCACGGATTCCCAATTCATATTCAGAAGCACTTGACAGATTCAACATCTTTTCAAACTGGCCGAATTAGGAGTACACAAACAATAATTGATAGATTCAGCAATACACACATTGAAATTCAATAGATGTAGCTAGACCTGATTAAAAAGTAAAGCGATACCATATTCTTCACTTTATCGGTCGATCTGAACAAGCACCAGTACATAGTTATTATTGCAAAAGAGATTAGTAGAGGAAGAACTCCATAGAAAATACTCAGAACTACCTTAATCTAGGAACCACGTCTCCCAAAATGATAAGTACAAGTACATACAGTAGAAGAAACGTGTGTATGATGTATTTCTTACCCTCTATCGTGCCTTTATGTTCCGAACTTTATAGCGTTGCTCGCTGCATCCGCCGTTTATTTAGGCTGGTGGGTCCCTTATGTCAGCCTCACATTAGAAGAATCATGGGTATGATGGAATTTTTTTCTTCTCTAGCGCTACCCTGTTCTAAACTAGATAGCGTTGCTCGACGAATTTGCCATTTTCTCACACAGCTGGGTCCCCCATTTCAGCCTCTCATTAAAAGAAATGTGTGCATGCTGAACTTTTTTCTCGCTCGCGCCTTCCTATTTAGAATTAGCAACATTACTCGATGCAACATCTGTAGCTGCTTGGTCCCACATATCAACCTCTCTGCAAATGAAACGTGTGTATGATGGAATTTTTTTGGCCATGTCCACTGTTTTGACCTTGAGAACGTTTTGCGTCCTAGATGTCAATCACCTCTATGCAGGAAACGTGTCTATACTGGGTCCCAGCTGACAACCTCTACTTGAAAGAAACGTGTGTATGTTGAACTGTTTTTTGGGTCCCATATGTCAGCCTCAGAGTACAAAAAATTATCGTAAAGGATGAATTAAAAAGATTCTAGGCTAACTCGGGGCGGATGCCCTATTCGTAATGGCTTATATTCCATGGGCTCACTCATAAATTGAATGGGCTATGGTCGGTGGCCACAAGACCACAAAAAGGCCGAATTAGAAGGTATTGGCTATGCTTGGGGCTGATAGGATAATTTCATGGGCTATGCTTGGGCCGGCTGGGTCCGACATGTTAGGTTTTCTGTAAGTGCAACGTGTGTATGATGGACTTCTTTTTCCGACTACGTCCGCTATTTTCACCGTGGCATCCGTGTATGGTCTTACTGCAGGGGACGTTATGCCAGCCTCTCTGTCTTGTTCTGGCTTGTGGGTCCCTGATGCAGCCTTGTATGTTCTGTCTGGTGGGTACCCGATGCGAGTCTCTCTGTACAAGTATTTAAACTTTTTTTGAACCCACCGTCAAAACAAACTCTAGGGACGCTGCATGCTGGTGGGTCTGTGATGTTAGCCTCTCCGTAATGCAATATTACTAGAAGAAGAAAATGTAAACCCAAGATACGATTCAAACAAAAGACCTTGCACTCAAATAAACGTAAACTAAGTGCGCTGCCACTACAACAAGATATTTATAGAATAAATATCATTGAACTTTTATTAGTACTACAATTTATGTATTAGTCTGCTTAAAAATATTTTGTGTGTCTATGTTTATCTCTTTTAAAATATAAAAGGGAAGTGCTCTTGGCATCTCAATTTATAAAATGCCACATAATGGAGTATTTTCTTAAAAATATGGGTAGGCAGAGTTTTTATGTTATTTTGAGAGGTGGGGGGCAATGCCCAAACGTCCAAATTAAAAAGAGTTTGGCTATTCTACATAGGCTGCTCTACATGGGTTATACTTCGTAGGCTATGCTCCATGGGCTTCATCTGGGATGTGCTCAGCAGTCCCCTGACCCCTAAAAGGCCGAAATAATATGTTCTCGGCTATGCTCCATGGGCTCCTTTCTCAAATTTCACTGGGTTGTGATCAGTAGCTCCCTGACCTCGAAAAGACCGAATAAAAATGTTCTGGACTAAAGAGGGGTCGAATGAGCTACTAGATTTCTTCTCCTGGTTAATAAAAATTGCATTATGATGTGCTCTGCCGGATTCAAAACAAAGACCTCGGCAAGGGCAGGGGAAAAGCAATAATTCTTTTTGGCAGATATTCATGTCAAAATTCAGCAGTACAGAATAAGGTAGAAAAATTATCAGTAGATTCAAAGTTAATATTCAGGAGAACTTGACCAATTCAGAAGCATTTCAAAAGTGATCAATTCAGAAATATAGACAATGAAATACAATACCAGTACATCAGTATTAGTTTGCAGAAAATGCTTTAGTAATAGAAACGACAGAACATTTGAGATATTAAGTAGCTTTCCTACTTGAAATTCATTAGCAGTACAGAGAGAATCAGTTCTTGTTCTAGCTTAAAAAACCATGGCGCACAATCAGTTTGGCCTGTTCTCCAAATAGACTGAATCATTGGAGCAAGCAAAACTGACGATCAAGTCTGCTTCTGTGTGCGTACCTCCTCCTTACGTCAATTCCTGTGTGACCGCCCATAGCAACCCAAAATGCCCAAGACTCATCCAGATAATTGTGACAATGCTAAGTTTCAAAAGAAAAGCAAGATAATCTGATCCACTTCATCTAACCAAGTACTAGTACATCACAGTTCGTTCTACAAAATATTGTACTAATAGTAATGACAAAACATTTGACAGATTCAGTAGCATTTGGAAGATTCAGCAGTATAGAATAGACTGTAAAAATATCAGATAGATTCCCGGTTCATATTTAGCAGCACTTGACAGAGTCAGCACAACATTTCAAAGTGACCGGTTGTGGCAGTACACAGACAGTGACCAAAAGAATTGACAGATTCAACAAGGCGCACATTGAAATTCAATAGATGTAGCAAGGACTGATTCAAACGGAAAGTGAGACCATATTCTACACTCAACTGGTCGATCTGAACAAGTACCGAACAAAACTTTTGATAGGTTTGGTAGCATTTGAAAGATGCAATAGTACATAATAAGAAAGAAAAATATCAACAGATTCATAGTTCACATTCATCCTCACTTGGACATATTCAGCAGCATTTTAAAGTGACTGATTCAGTTTGTCCTTTTCTCCGTACACTCGATCATTGGAGCAAGCAAAACTGGTGATCAAGTCTCTTTTTCTGTGCATGCCTCCTTCTCACATCAATGCATGTTTGTGAACTCCATAGGCTTCTCAAAATGCCCAAAGACTTGTCAAGATTATGAGTTTATGACAAGGCCAAGTTACAAAAGAAAATCAAGACCATCTACTGTACTTGATTTAAACAAGTAGCAATACATCAGTATTAGTTCTATAAAATGCCAAGTTCCAAAAGAAAAGCAAGATAATCTGCTGCACTTGATCTAAACAAGTACAAGTACATCACAGTTAGTTCTACAAAATATTGCATTGTATGTACTAATAGTAACAACAGAACATTTGACAAATTCAGTAGCATTTAAAAGATTCAGTAGTACAGAATAAGACCAAAAAAATATCGACAGATTCCTAGTTCATATTCAGCAGCACTTGACAGATTCCCAGTTCATATTCAGCAGCACTTGACAGATTCAACAATATTTCAAACTGACCGAATTAGCAGTACATAAACAATAATTGATAGATTCAGCAATGCACACATTGAAATTCAATAGATGTAGATAGACCTAATTAAAAAGTAAAGCGATACAATATTCTTCACTTTATCGGTCGATCTGAACAAGCACCAGTACATAGTTATTATTGAAAAATAGATTAGCAGAGGAAGAACTCCATAGAAAATACTCAGAACTACCTTATTCTAGGAACCACGTCTCCCAAAATGATAAGTACCAATACATATAGTAGGTATTACTACAAAATATATTAGCAGTAGTGGAACTCCATAAGAATACTCCTAAGAACAACTACTAAGAACACGTAGTAAGTCTTTCTAGCAGTTCAAATACTCCAACGAACATTAAGATGTGTTTATCTCACTCATGAATCCTGTTAATCCCAAGACAATATTCCAGGGTGACTACCGACGGTCGACAAGCGACCAGGTGTGACATCGGCACCGGCAGGAGCCACTGCAGCTCATCAAACGGGATGTCGTCGGGTGACACAGTGCTCTCCGGCACGCATAGACCAAAAAAATTTATCCTTCTCCCCTCAGTCACAGTCGACGACCAAAACTTCACCATGTACCACCGCGACAAGCATGCCGCCAACCTGACACATACGACGGATACGATGTGTAGCATTTGGCTCGTGTCAAATTGCACTGCGAACACAGTACCATCATCCCCGGATCCGATGATATCTACTGTCCACAGGCCTGTTGCCAATAGAGGCTTACATGAGTACCTGTTGTTTTGCTGTAGCAAAAACTGCGCACCCTCATCAAGTGAGATTCACGGAGGTGGGCCGGGAGCACCGGCGGCGAGGCAGCGAAAATGCAGCCATCCTCCATGCAGTTGCAAGGGCCGTGCGCGCACGCGATCTTGTGGTTGTGGACCTAACGATAGGCGACCAATGTCCCGCAACCGTCGTTGGGGCATCTCCTACCTTTTCCGCTAGTGACTCGGAGGTTCAACTCCTTGGAGCATGCGGGAAGTCGGATAGCGCTGGTAGTGTCCATACGCATAGCAATCTCATTGAACACGTCGGCGCTGACGTTGCTCCTTCCGTCATACCATCGGTTGGGACCTGAATCCGCCATCGCATCCCGATGGTTTGGGGGTGAGGATGATTAATATATGACCGTTGGGAGGTTTTGGAGGAGAGGGGTAGCAGCCTTGAAGGACCGATGCTGTGGGCGAGATGGCAAGCAAAATGAGTGAAGCGTGCATTGG
The DNA here is from genome assembly GCA_916181665.1 of Avena sativa. Lineage (NCBI taxonomy): Eukaryota > Viridiplantae > Streptophyta > Magnoliopsida > Poales > Poaceae > Avena > Avena sativa. The sequence goes on along the minus strand of OV702289.1, from coordinate 417,479,359 downwards.
AGACGATACCAAAGAATGCCGGAGATGGGGAAGACAGTATGGCTCTTTGAATGGGGAGTTTTTTGCATGTTCCTTCGTCGGTCTTCTTCTGCAGGGCGTAGCTACATCGAGGAGACTTTAATTATTAGCTAGCTAGTAGCACGCCAATGCTTTCTAGTACTGTAGTATCGAGGAAACTTTACTAATTAGCTAGCTAGTCTAGCACACCAATGTTGTCTAGTAGAATGCCATATCATCATAATATAAAATTTTACTACTCCATAAAGTAGTAATAGGTAAAGCTGAGAAAATAATTATATTTTCGAGCCGCTTCCATAAAGTATCGGGTGTATATTTGGTTCTTGTACTTGTGCATTCATTGTGCTAAAGTCTAGTCTCAATAGAATCTCCTACTTCCTCCGTTTCAAAATATAAGATGGTTTAGCTTTTGTGAAACAAATGTATCTAGACATCTTTTACTACACACTAAAAGTAGTGTGTAGGTTCGGAATGAACCACACACTAAAAGTCGTCTAGATACATTCGTTTCGTAGAAGTTAAAACATCTTATATTATGGAACGGAGTGAGTATATGCTAGAATGGAAAAAAAGATTTGAGGGTTAGCAATGTTGGAATTTGCTAGTCTTGATACAACAATTATTGTTGAAAGTTAACCATACACTATATAGTGGTAAGATAAGATAAGACAAATCTCTAAAAAATATGGTCTCGTCATATCAGCTTAACCAAAGATTAGTGCATGAGGCTAGAATCATTGAAGCCAAAGGTTGTTTTCAGAGAGTACGACCCTTACACATGCATTGAGGTGATTGTTCAAGTTTATGGCATGTGGTCCGTAGCATCCTGTTGATGCTAAAATTTCCATAATTTCTAAAGGAACTCTAGAATCGGCGGACTAAAGTGCATTATGCTAAAGATCCAAAAAATATAGTCAAGTTCATATGAGTATCTAAACATAGTACCGATAGAAGGACATGTTTCAAAGGAGAGGAGACCAACAAGTTGAAAGACGATGACTTTAGACAACCAAACAAAATAAACAGTTCAAGATGGTCGGGAACTATTTCTCTAATTTTAGTACCAACTATTACATATGGATTTCATCACTACGTACTGTGGCAACATGTCTTGTTTCTTAGATAAGCATGAGGCCGGTTCCAATCGACGATGTTCGCGAAGGTTGGTACGAACCAAAGCGGATGCTTCACCATTCCTGTCCATAAGCGAGGGTTACTAATTCCCTCAAGGATAATAATTTCAGAAGTAACACAGCGGTCTTTACCACCCAGACTGAAGCAGCATAATTTAGGCTGCCACTCTTTTGAAAGCCATGCCGCAGTTGGTAAGATGTAGAAACAGTTGCTTCTCATCAGATAACCTGAGGTAAGATCTGCACCGCCTACACGTATGATAATCAGATAGTTCACTCCAAGGAAAACAGAATATTATCCAAGGTCATCAATCCTTTCCCATGGATTAGCTTGATCAACTTAACCAGTGTTCATTAAGAACACCAAGCAGCCAAACCCGGAAGTATAAGTGGAGATAGTGCGACCATAGTGTACAACACGAGGATGACCAGCACCTGTACGATGGTGGCAATGACAAGAAAGACATCTAGGATCATAAGAAGCACCAAGCGTACATATATGAAGAAGTCTAGAACCATCTACAGATCTTGCTAACCACCAAAAACCAAAAAAGTAGTCGTGCTCATCTTTATTAGCATTAAGAAATGAATGCACCCACTCATCCACGGCAGCTAGTCGCGCCAAGACCAACGCAGGACCTTGAAAAAGGTAGAAGAATGCGTTAACGTATGATTCTGGCAGCATGATATAGTGAATCCTATTGAAAATTTTTCTTCCAATTAAACTGCATGCAAAGTAGCTCGAGCATAGGAAAAACAACTATGGCCTAGAATTGTACAAAGGAAACAAAGCATTATATAATAGGGAAATTTCCTAGAGAATGAACTCATCCTTTTTTGAACAAGACAGGCAATTTTTGGCTCGTTTTGTCTAAAAGGCAAAGAGAATTGTCTAGTTCATTTGCCGGGGAACCTGTCGAAAACCCGTGCAAATGCAGAAAACATAGGATAGGAAAGACATAGGATTTTACATTTGCATGTCCATTTATACTCTTGTAGGATTGCGGTGTGTTGGATTACATTGCATGGAAAAACCATTGAACGGATTTTTTCAGGAGCTTCAAGTAGATCTTAAATTCCTATCAAATGAACTAAAAGACATCCGGAAAAATCTACTGTGCATAATTCTATTCGATGAATCAAACGACTGCTATAAGAAAAAATCCTATGGAAAAACTATGATTCGTACAGTTCATAGAGTCTTAAATAACTACTCGTATTTTCATTTAAACGAAACACTCCCTATGTCAATTCAGTACAATAGCTTGGGCACATGAGTAATTAAGCCAGTACACTACATATGAAGGAATAATTACCAGGATGCAGAGGATCCCAAGCATGAACGTTGCCATACAGAGCTGTAGCGAACACTAGTCCGCCGTGCGTAATTCCATCATTGTAACTGTAAGGGATCAGGGTGTTGTTAAGAGGAAGTGGAAGAACTATCCATCCATCATCACCACCCTAAAGGATGGCAATTCTGACGTTGAAGACTGCAACAAGCGAGAAATCTTTATATCTCCAAGCAGCTGTGGGAACTTGGTAATTAGCAATCTTCTGCATTACAGCTGAAAGATCATTATCCAACAAGAACGTGGTTGGCTGGTCGGTTGCTTTGAACGAGAATGCTGGGAGAGCAATCTTGCGACGAGTGTACATGTTGCAAAGATCCAACCGTCCTCTGAAGCCAGCCGTGGCAATCCAATCTCCATTGGCACCAACCCACTGCCCAAAAGTACAGCCTGGTACCATAACATCGGAGGAGAACCTGTCTAGCAGCGACAACTTGCACGGGAGGCTATCAATTTTGAAGTAATGGAAGAATCTAGCAGTCCCTTTGTTAGGGGGAGTGAAGAACACATGGGAGTCTAAATGGCATTAAAGCATCCAGAGTTGCAATAGCTTTCGCAGATTCAAGAAAAAGTTTGGACGAACCGATTAGGCTGGCAACGGTGATGACATCGCATCGAGTTATGAGTTCTTTAAAGGGGCCTTCAGTAAACACGTCGTGAAAAATCTCAGAATCATGCTCACTGTTCTTGCTCGCTGACGCCATCGCAAGGCAGCGTCTGTATTTCATTGATTGGGGTTTCAGAAGAGAGGGGGAATGGACGGTGGCAACTGCCTGAGCGAGATGAGGAAGAGAATCCGAAAGAGGCATATGGTAGCAACAGCAGCGCGTGGTGTAGAAGGGGGAGATGACGGGAAGAGAAGGGGAAGACAGTGACTGGCATGACTCCTTAGCTAGATTAATCAACACAAGTGTGTGCTCCTTAGCTGCATTTTGAGGAGACAGTGACAAGCTGACTCCCTACTCCCTAGTACTAGTAGACATCTTGACGGTCGGACTAGTTAATTTGGAGGAGACTGTGACTTCCATGACTCCCTAGTACTAGACGCCTAGGGTACGGGTTGTACTGTAATTCGGAAATCAGAGATCTGTATTTTTATTTTACTTGCTTGGACGAGCTCTGTATTTGTTTTTTCACGGAACTAGATCTTTATTAGGGCATCACCTGTGTATGTGGATAAACTTGTCGATAAGATGGATCCCACATACTACACCATAAACGAATTCATTGCACCACAATGTGTGTAGACAAACTCTACCATAAGCTAGGACCCACATTTAAGAGCTAACGACACACATCCTTTTCACTGAAATTAGTTTTATATTGCTATGTGTACTACTCACTCCGTTTAGAAATATAAGATGTTTTAGCTTTGTGAGTCGAATGTATCTATACATCTTTTAGTGTATATGTTCGCAGAGGTTCGGAGTGAACCTATACATAAAAAAGCGTCTAGATACATTCATTTCACAAAGCTAAAATGTCTTATATTTCCGAATGGAGGGAGTAGATATTATTATTTAGTGCTTGTGGACTACCCAAGGGTATTCACTATGTGCAAAAAACCACACCTTAAGTCCTAGAGTATGTGGCAATGCTTGTAGTCTCGACTACAAGCATTGCCACATACTCTAGGACTTAAGGTGTGGATTTTTGCACATAGTGGATGTCATAAGCTTATGGGTTGTCCAAAAGCAATAGAAAATAATTTACTCTCTCTTCCGTCTCATGCATGAGTATGTCGGATAAGACATGTGGGTCACAACTTATAGCTAAAGTTCACCTTATACATAGTGGAAGATTTTACAAGAGAGGTGGGTCCTGTCTTATGGCTACAGTTCACATCATACATAGGTGATTCCCTAAAGTCAACTAATCTATAAGCTGGAACCCATATGTCTGAAAAAGTATACACATGCAAGAGATAGAGGAGAGAGTAAATAATTTTATATTGCTTATGGACAAGCCACAAGCTTATGGGTCACCCTGAAGAAAATTTCCTTAAGGTGAAGCTCTAATTTATGTGGTCATCCATAAGGACTACTTTTTGCTTGTGTACTCCCTTATGGACAACATAGTGGATTCCCTTATACATTATAGCTACTTCCACAATCTGTGTGGGACCCACCTTATGGAAAAAGTTCACCTTAAACATAGGTGATGGCCTTATACATAGGTAATGCCCTAAGCTTATGGGTCACCCTTAAGATTTTTGGCTTGTGGACAAGCTCCACTATGCATATGGATAACTCTCAAGGTGTACTTTTTGGCTTATGGTGTGGTTTTTTCACACATAGTGGTAATGAGGTTGTAGGTACATTTTACAGAAAGGACCAAAATAAAACAAGGATACACAACCAAGTCCCACAAAATTACGACAAGCACCCTGCAAGGATTCGTCGAAACGCGCTCCAGTCCCTGTAAGAACGAGCTATGTATTCGCTTTGTCAATTCTATGCCCATGGAAAGCTAGTTTGGCAAGGAGCTACACTTTTATTCATGCTTCTTACATCCATGGTGCAAATCAGTCTCACATCTTGTAAATGGGGAAAACTAACCCCACACCTTGCACCCCGGGTGTAGTTTAGTCTATTTCAAACGGATTGGATGGAATTTGAATGAACTGAGCCAATTTGACCTTGTTGAGTTGTCCTTACCGAGAAGTTTTGCGGGTTAGTCCATACTAGTAGGTTGCACCTTACTTGCACGTCAGACTTAGATAATAGAAGTATGCATATCATCACTACTAAATTATAATAGGTAAAGCTCGAAAAAATAATTATACTTCTAAGCCAGATCCATAAACTAAAGGGTGTATATCCGGTTCTTGTGCTTTATATAATGTAGATTTTAACCATTATTAGATACTTTGGTAACATGTGTTTGAGGTTTGTGCATAAATTTCATTGTGCTAAACACTATCAATAGAATCTTCTAGATCCCATAATGGAAAAGAAGATAAAACCGCTAGTAATGTTGGGATTTGACAATTTTGATTCAACGACCAGTGTTCAAAGTTTTTCGTATACTATATAGTTGTAAGATGTAAGATAAGATAAGAATAGCGAGGCGAGGGTAACTTATGGGCTCACGCAAGGCATCGTTGTTTACATGAAAGCCCATGTGCTGAAGCTAAAATCTTGAGAATTTGACATGATATGTGAACATCATATGTCCATGTGCTCATCCAACGTACTTCGCAATGCTCAAGTTGAATTGTCACATATAAAACAATTGATGCATACGGATTTTGAAGTTTATAAGAAAAGAATCAAATTTGGTTAGATTTCGGCTAACTTGAAAGTAACGATGAAATATTGACTGAAATGAACACACGTGCAGTTCTAGTTAACTTGAGCATTGCAAAGGACAGTGTTCAGCCTAGCTAAAACGACATCAATCTACACAAAAATTCTACATGAACTCTCATAAGAAATAAAAGTCGTGGAGGTACACCACTTGCAGGTTGGTACTATTTTACTGTCTCAATCGTAAAAATGTGTGTTCAGGATAGCTAAACATGTATGAATTTGGTCAAATACGCTCAAATTTGTTTGAAATGGACTAATTTGCACCAGGAATGCATGTTTTGGGATTGATTTTGTCAACTTTGCGAGATATGAGACTAATTTGTACCCCGAGTGCGAGAAGTGGGACTAAAACTATATTTACCACGATCTTTGGTAAGAAACAAGTTATACAGATCCTCTAACTTATACTGTAGAAGAAAAGCTAGAGAAGTCGTAGGACCCTAACTTTCCTTCTTCCAAATAATACAATATTAAGGCCTAAATGTCGTAAAATTAATTTGTACTACCTCCATCCTAGAGCTTAAGGCTTATATTTTTGTACATGTGTCTTGCCATCTGTACTTGTGTGGCCATGTATACGTGTATTTGTACGTGTCTGTGTATGCGTGTGTGGTGTGCGGCCATGTACATGTACACGTGTAGCTGTTTGCGCGTGTGTGACACGTGTGAGTGGCCAAGTATCTGCAAGCGTGTACATATACATTTTCATATACATGACATGTTTTAGTATGAGTATATGTATGAGAGCGAGCTGTGCTACAAACATATAATCCCTCCGACCCATATTTGTTGGTTTAGATTCATCTAGATAGGATGTAGCTAGTTAAGTTTTAGTGCTAGATACATTCGTATCTAGAGTCTAGACAAACATAAGGCAACTAATATGGATCAGAGGGAGTACATATATATGTGCTATTTAGTTGTATGTATGACATACTCGCCACCCCCGTTAGCACACACACAAAAAACATTATGATTGCTATATCTTATCTTATCTTATCTTACCACTATATACTATACAAAAAACTTTGAATATTGATCGTTGGATCAAGACTCGTGAAACCCAAAATTTCAGCCGTTGGATCTTCTTTTCCATTCTAGCATCTATAATATTCTATTTTTTGAACGGTCTAGAAGATTATATTCATAGTCTTCATCACAATGAATGATATGCACAAAACTCAAAAAACACTTCTTCATCATTCTAAAATCTTCTCTCTCGTTTCTCTAGATTATGTTACTAAAATTGTAAAGTGCTAGATAGCTAATAATCATTGACTTCTACATGATATACAAAGTACAATAACAAAATATATACCCATACTTTATAGATGTTGATCAAATTTATATTTTTTCTGCTTTACCTATTATAATTTTATATAGTGATGATATGTAAGATGTCTATTATCTCAGTCTTACGTGCAAGGCATGTGCAGCTTACTAGTATACAAAGTAAAAGAACCAAATATACACCCATCATTTATAGATGTTGATCAAATTTATATTTTTTCTGTTTTACCTATTATAATTTTTTATACTGATGATATGTGAGACGTCTATTATCTAAGTCTCACGTTCAGGGCACGTGCAACTTACTAGTGTTATACGAAGGCTGGGAAATCAGGACTATTTTGGGATTGCTAAACCTTCTCTTTCCTCTTCCTATAGCTAGATTTTAGCAGTCCAAAATAGGAATGATGTTGGAGGTGCTCTCATTGCTAAGGGCGTGCAAAAAACACACCTTAAGGCCTATGTGGAATTTTGTAAGGTTTACCTTATACTTGTGGACAAAAATAAACATGTCTTTAAGCCTTGTAGTCTTAGACCATCCCTAATGTATCTTATTTTATCTTACCATTATACAGTGTACGAATAACTTTGAATATTGACCATTAGATCAAGACTCACCAATCCCAACATTTCCAGCTGTTGTATCTTCTTTTCCATTCTAGCATCTAGTCTAGAAGATTCTATTGATAGTCTTCATCATAATGGATGCTATGCACAAACCTCAAAACACACTTCTCCATCATTCTAGAATCTTCTCTCTCGTTTCTTTGGACCATGTTACCAAAATTTTCAAGTTTTAGATAGCTAATAATCGTGGACTTCTACATGATATACAAATTACAAGAACCAAATATACACCCATACTTTATCGATGTTGATCAAATTTGTAATTTCTTGTTCTTTACCAATTATAATTTTATATAGTGATGATATGTTATACGCCTATTATCTGAGTCTCACGTTCATGGCACGTGCAACTTACTAGTATAAAGTTGCACATGTCTTACACACGTGAGAATTTGATAATAGAAGTATGACATATCATTTTTTTATATAAAATTATAATAGGTGAAATAATTATAATTTTGAGCCACGTCCATAAAGCATCAGGTGTATATTTGGTTCATCTACTTTGTATCATGTAATCCCTCCATTCTAAATATAAGATGTTTTTGCTTTTGTGAAAGGAATGCATCTAGACGCATTTTACTGTGTAGGTTCCGAGTGAACCTACACATTAAAAGGTGTCTATATACACTCGTTGCAAAAAAGCTAAAACATCTTATATTTCAGAACAGAGGGAGTAGAGACCAACCTATTAGTTACCAAATACTGCTCTAGAGAAATGACTAAGAAGATTCTAGAATTATCAATAGTATCTTCAAGATGATAAAATGGAAAAGAATATATGATGGCTCGCAAAGTTGGGAATCATGAGTCTTGATTCAACAGTTAATATTCAAAGTTATTCATACACTATATTGTGCTAAGATAAGATAAGATAAACAATAGTATCTTCTATACGATGCTATAGAATGGAAAAGAAGATGCAATTAATGTTGGGATTCATGAGCCCTTGATACATCCAACGGTTAATGTTATTTAAGTTATTCATACACTATGTAGTCATAAGATAAGATAAGAAAGACTATCAAAATTATCTTCTATATAATAGAATGGAAAGAAGAGGATCCAACGTCTTATAATGTTAGAATTCACGAGTCTTGATCCAACGGTCAATATTAAAAGTTATTTGTACACTATATAGTGGTAATATAAGCTAAGAAATAATATCAATAGTATCTTGATGTAATTAGTGTGCTTCATGCTAAATGTATGGACCTCGATGTAATTTCCCCTTTTTTAGTTTGTTGATGTAAAATATACTCCCACCATCTTTGTGAAATTCGAACATACAAGTAAGTGGTAAAATTTAAACGTAGTTAAGCTTAGTTGTCAATGAGAATGAAAATTCTTGGATTTCAAGATGAACGACCAAGGTCATGGGCATATCTACATCATACTTTATGCTGATGATTATCCCATATCCAAGAATCTGCATGCTGCCAAATTTGCCCATATTTTGAATAAAAACGAATAGGGAGTAACATGAAGAGTATGGCTCGATCAGCACCTCTATCAAGAAGGAGTCGACCCCGACTGCTTTCCTTACTTAATTTTTGGGTGCTTTGTGCTAAATGTATGGACCTCGGTGTAATTTTATCTTTTTTGGTCATTGATGTAAAATGTACTACCACCATAGCCCGTATAAAATACGAACCTAAAAGTAAGTACGACATATTGCTCATAAAATTTTCCAAAAATCTTTTGAAAGTAACCAGGAATTCAGTACATCGATAACCATCGAAAGTTCTGGAAACTAACCAGGAATTCAGTACCTACCATGAAAAAATGGTAAACATGAGTAGTCTGTACTTTAATTTTTATGCCCACCCTTGTATTTTAACGCGCACCTTCTTGGTACTTCGGGGCAGATTTCTCGTTAGAAAGAAAAAAACAAGTTCCCAGTGACCGGAATTATTTGGCACACGAATATTTTGGATCTGAATGCCCCAGACCCAATTTTCAGAAAAAGGACTATTATGCAAAAATTGAGTAGTCCATACTTCTAATGAACCAGGGGCACCAGAAAATTAACCCCAAATCTGTCAAAGAAAAAAAGGAGGAAAAAACAAAGAGCGAGAAGAGATTATTAGAGAATATAAATAGGAGACAGCACGAGAGCAGTGAAGGAGTTGAAGGCGGTGAGATGTCAGAGTAAAGCTAGTTTGACGGGGTTTTCTTACTAGTAGTACTACTATGTTTTCTCTCTCCTTTGCTGTCTCTCACCATCCATCCTCTCTCTCCCCTCCTGTGCAGCGCCCCGCGTGCACCGGCCGGCTGATCTCTCCCCCGTCCCACTTCGTGGCACCACACACATGTACCTTGATACGGCTGCGTTGTGTGTGTGTGGGTGGCCTATTTTTTCCTTTTTTCTTGACAAGAGTATCTAGCGTGTTGGTCAGCTGTCTTGGTGTGCATATATAGGAAGAGGACATTGTAGATTTCACAATATCCTGCTCCATGTATTGGTGTTGATTAGTAGCCAGAGAGAATTCCACCATGCTTAGAACCATCATGTCACACCCATCCGCAAAAAATCCATAGCACCATAGGCTATATTCTCAATATGTGTATATAGTTATTATTATTATACTTAATGTATGCCTTTTTTCTCTATGAAGATTGTTGGTTAATAAAAACATAATGTTTGTTAAACCCACATGTGATCTATGCACATAAGGGACATAGTGACAGTAACCATGGAGCATCATCATATGTCTTCCCTTCTCTTTTTTTGCAAAAACGATCCTAGCCTTAAAAGAAACATCGAACAGTACAAAGAACCTCAACAAAAACTAAAATTACATCAAAATCCTTGAGACTCCCTTCGTCTTCAACCTCAGTTGCCCGTGCCACGAGGAGCAATGGTACCTGCCAGATTGACATGTTTTTTTGCAAAGCTGTCGAGGATATCCCTACGACAAAGGATGGCGGACATGTGGGCCTTGTTCACGCCCGATGTGCCCTGGAATACACACTGCTCAAGGAGGTTGATGAAGAGGTCCAGCTCACCGTGTTGGGCAAGACGCTGCGCGATAACAGCTACCTCGATGTAGATGTTCGTCGGTGCGGCGGGCAAAGCCTCGGAAAGCTGTAGGGCCATCAGTGCGCAGAATAGACCGTCTCCGGAGAGACCAGCCAAGGAAGCGGTAAGCGCGACAACAACCTGGACTAAAAATTGGGGCTAAATGACAGTTATGGGTAGGCTAGATGAATGAAGTCCATAGAAGAAAACGATAGCGCTGCCGGTAGTATGCATTGTGGCAAAGGTACTTGTTGGGTAAGCGTCACGGTGCATGGCCTAAAGGTAGGCAGTGAGGTCGTCCACCATGCCTGTGATGACACCGAAGCTGGTGAGGAAAGAGTCCACCGTCTTCTTGAGTTAGGCTGCAAAGATGGCATCAGAATGAGTGCGTGCCACGACACGTGCCAGCAAGACACGGAGGCACTACAAAGAGTCGACCTGGGGGTAGGCGTCCTTGGATTTCTCTATCAGATGGATGGCGCTCGCCCACACAACCTCCATCTTTCCTTCTCTCTCTCTCTGGATATCGCTCTATGGCAGACTCCACCGCTACTCAATCTAGGTACTTTTCTACTCTTTCTCTTGGAAGTGTAGTACATATATACTAGTAGTAGTACTCGTACAAGAAATCAACGGTAGAAAGCTACTACGACTGGTATAGTTGATCTTCAAGTATTAAGTGCCTACCTAACCAAGCCTGCATGCTTATCTTGATAATTGTGTGGCCTCTCGCATAGCCAAATCCCCACTTAAGGCTAGTCATAGTGGGAGTAACTTGGGTAGTAACATAGTCCTACATGTATTGCCAGCTAAGCATTTAGATGACATGGCATACAATTAAATGATGAGAGAGAGCTTTGTGGTAATTAGCTATGTTACCATAACATCACACATTCCAAGACAAAATGAGTCTACATTGCAATAAATGACACTTTGCATGATACCACACCTATGTTATTTTCCACTATGGAGGTAGTAACTTAGACTAGTAACATATGCATGTAACTACCCTAAGTTACTCCCCACTATGCATGTTGAAAAAAACATGTACTAGCTAGTAGTAGTATTGTACTCCTCTGTTTGCGACTATTTTGTTGGTACCAAGACGTGGCCTTGAAAATCGGTGAGAAAACCTTGGGAACGTTATTAGAGCTAGCCTCTTAACTGCACCATAATTTTCTCCCCGTTGGTTTATTTTTTTCCTTCGCGCTCCACCGCATGCAGAGAGAAAAGGTAGATGCAAGAAATTAGGGGCTGCAATAACTAGGGCGCTAGAAATTACTCCCCCATCTCATTGCATTTTACTACTCCCCATATTCTGTACCTCGTCTCAGGAACCCATCGCAGCTTTCCTATGACATCGCACCACCTGTGCACCTCGCTCCTACGGGTCCGTTTTTCAATCGACATAGCAAACGATTAAAGGCGAACAAAGCGACATAGCGAATGATTAAATGGGAACCCTAATCGACTATCTCGCTTATGCTGTCCTCCGCACTGCCGGCCTCTGCCTCCTCCTTATCGCTGCTGCTATCGGAAATCTCAATGATTCTGGCGTGGTTCGCCTCCCTCATGATATCATCTCGGAGCGCATCATTGATGGTGGTGCTGATTGTGCGCCCAGGTACCCACCAGAATTGCGCCCTAGTTTCGGCGTTGTGGTCGTCGTGGTGGACCGCGCGCTGGTGTTCTAGGCAAATGGCAAGTGCCACCCTACACTCCAGCTTGAATAGCCTATGCCAATAGGATCTCGCAGCCATGTATCGGGGCATTGCTCGCTTCTAGTCCGGCAGTTCGAGGCAGCGATCTTTGATCTAGCAATACAGCTCGGCGCCGCATGGAACCGGCTCCACCGGCACCCTGAAGTGGCTAAGCTCGAAGCCTGCAGAAATCGTCGCGCGAGGCAGTGCGAGGATACCATGGTAGGCGAACATCGACGCCTCGTAGTAATTCAGATTGGGTCTGACCATGGCTGCAGCGACGGTGGCAAAGAGTGATGGGACGGAGCAGAGGGATATTGTGGGGTGGAAACGAACGGCGGCGATAGATCACCGACAGCGGCGGCTGTGAGCGGGAAGTGAGGATGGGTGAACTTCCCTCCCGCCAATAGACGCACCAGGATGCGGTAGAAATACTCGATGCGGTATATATGAGGCACGGAAGTGTCGGTTTGTGGGAAACCATATTTTTTTTGGATGCAGTATGGTTTAGGGTATCTGGAATCACCAATTTTCCCTCCTCATACCGCAAATGGGCGGTTATTTTGCGGTATGCAGCGATATGTGGTATCTGCTAGAGATTCTGTAACAAAGTTAAAAGAAAATGCCACCGCCCAAACTATCACACAGAGTGGACAGTGGACCATGTCGTTTCTATATAATTCCCATATTTTTAGTACTAGGATTTTTCAAGCTTCCTAGCTAACTTCGCACACTTTAGTGACTTTTTGCCGATTTAACAAAAAAAGAACAGATTTACGCATGATAACTTACCATGCCACGTGCACTACATGCCATGAAAATGTTAATAATGGAAAGTACTCCCTCCATTCAGAAATATAAGACATTTTAGCTTTGTGAAATGAATGTATCTAGATGCCTTTTAGTGTATAGGTTCACTCCGAACCTATACGAACCTATACACTAAAAGACGTCTAGATACATTCGATTCACAAAACTAAAAAGTCTTATATTTCTAAACAGATGGAGTAATACGCCTAAGAGGACGCCACATAAAAGTATTTGGTCTGTTATAATTTCATTATTTTATTTCCATGTCTTCAAAACATTATCAAATTTGTATGCATGAAGTAGATTCTTAGCACGAAGATAGTTGCATTTCTCAAAACTCACGCTAGTTCTTGGTATATTGATAGTGTTGGTACCTTCAAACGACATTTGAAAAATTCAAGAGAAAACTTATAGTGCTTACTTGTAGTTCATATCTCACCTAATTTCATTAAATCAATATCAAGTCCTCCAAGTGGGCGAAATTAGGTATGAAGCTTGAAAAATGCTAAAACTAGGGAACTGTAAGAAAGGCATTGTCCACTTTGTCTAACTAGTAAGTTGCACGTGCGTTGCACACGTGATGACAATTAGATAATAGAAGTATGACATATCAGTTTTTATAGAATCATAATAGGTAAAGATCAAAAACAATTATAATTTTGAGTCACATCCATAAAGTATCGGGTGTATATTTGGTTCTTGTACTTTGTACCATATACTATAGAAATCAGCCTATTAGCTACCTAATACCCAACATGCTCTAGAGAAATGACGAAGAATATTATAGAATTATTGAGAAGTGTGTTTTGAGGTTTGTGCATAGCGCTTATTGTGTTAAAGACTATTACTAGAATCTTCCAGTAGATGCTAGAATGGATATAAATATCCAACGGTTTTTAATGCTAGGATTTTCCAGTCTTGATCCAGCTGCCAAAGATCAAATTTGTATACTATATAGTGGTTAGATTATTATATAATAGATAAATAACAAAAATTATAAATTTGATCGACATCTATAAAGTATGGGTCTATATTTGGTTCTTATACTTTGTATCACGTAGAAGTAAACATTTATTAGCTATTCCTAATACTTGAAAATTATGGTAACATGGTCTAGAGAAATGATGGAGAAGATTCTAGAATGATGGAGATGTGTATTTTGACGTTTGTGCATAACATTCACTTTGCTAAAGACTATCATTAGTATCTTCTAGATGATGCTAGAATGGAAAATAAGATCCAATGGCTAGTAATATTCGGATTCGCGAGTCTCGGTCCGATGGTCAATATTTAAAGTTGTTTGTACACTATATAGTGGTAAGGAATGTGGGGTGGTGGAATTGTTTCAAGTAGGGTGGGCCTAGAAGGAGCCAGATACTTCAGTTCACAACTTAACTTGGTCAGTGGAAGTGCATGTTACATCAGGGACCTCAAAAAAAGAAAACTACATCCAAGTCCACAAATTTCTTACCACTATATAGTGTACGGATAACTTTGAATTTTGACCGTTGGATCAAGACTCGCGAATCCCAACATTTCCAGCCGTTGGATCTTCTTTTCACAATGAATGCTATGCACAAAACTCAAAACACACTTCTCCATCATTCTAGAATCTTCTCTCTCGTTTCTCTAGACCATGTTACCAAAATTTTCAAGTTTTAGATCGCTAATAATCGTTGACTTCTACATGATATACAAGTACAAGAACCAAATAAACACCCATACTTTATAGATGTTGATCAAATTTATATTTTTTTCTGCTTTACCTATTATAATTTTATATAGTGATGATATGTCAGACGTCTATTATCTGAGCCTCACGTGTAGGGTACGTGCAATTTACTAGTAATACAAAGGGCCCTGAAAATAAGCATGGAAAAGCAGTTGGGTCTGGCTCTCATTGTTCACCCACTAGCCGAGGCATACTCTTCGTATGGAGTACTAGAACACTTGTACTTGCATAACAAAGGAAATCAGCGTGTTGCTCACTTTAGCCAGATCTTGTTGATTAAGCGCAACAAATGTGATAGGACGTATCTTATCTTATCTTACCACTATATAGTGTAGGAATAACTTTAAACATTGACCATTAGATCAAGACAAGCAAATCCAAATATTGCTAGATGTTGGATATTTTTTCCATTCTAGCATCCACAACATTCTTTTGATAGTCTTTAGCACAATAAACGCTACTAGTGTTTAATAAAGTGTGGCAAGCCAAACTATGGAAAAAAAACAAACACATACCAAATTGCCAAACTTATGTATGTTATCTTATCTTACCACTATATAGTGTACGAATAACTTTGAACATTGACCATTAGATCAAGACAAGCAAATCTAAATATTGCTAGATGTTGGATTTTTTTCCATTCTAGCACCCAGAACATTCTATTGATGGTCTTTAGCTTAATAAACGCTGCTGGTGTTTAATAATGTGTGGCAAGTCAAACTATGGCAAAAAACCAAACGCATACCAACTTGCGAAACTTTGGCTTGGCAAAATGTGGCTAGGAACCAAACACTTCCAAATTACTAGAAGCAAATATACACCCATATACTTTATAGACGATGTAGATCAAATTTATAATATATTGAGCTTTGCCTATTATATAATCTTACAACTATATATTATACAAATGAATAACTTTGAACTTTGATTGTTGCATCAGGACTGGCAAATCTGAACATTGCAAACCGTTGGACCAACAATCTATTCTAGCATATAGAAGAAGATTCTATTGATAATCTTTAACACAATGAATGCTATGCGCATAAGCCTCAAAACACTTCTCTATCATTCTAGAATCTTTCAGACATTTCTATAGACCATGTTACCAAAATTTGAAGTATTAGGTATAGCTAAAAAACATTGACTTCAACATGATACAAAGTACAAGAACCAAATATACACCCATATTTTATAGATGTCCATCAAATTTAGAAATTTTTAAGCTTAACCTATTATATAATCTTATCTTACCACTATATAGTGTACAAATAACTTTGAACTTTGACCGTTAGATCAAGACTAGCAAATCCCAACATACTAAATAAAATTAAGTTGGATCTTCAATCCATTCTAGCATCTAGAAGATTCTATTGATGTTCTTTAGCACACTGAATGTTATGCACAAACTTCAAAACACACTTCTCTCGATAATTCTAGAATCATCTTCATCATTTCTCTAGAGAATATAGAGTACTAGGTAACTAATAGTAGGTTGATTTCTACATGATACAAAGTACAAAGAACCAAATACACACCTAGTACTTTATGGACGTAACTCTTAATTATAATAAGTAAAGCACAAAAATTTATAAATTTGATCAACATATATATATAACTAGTAAATTACATGTGCCCTGCACATGAGACTCGCATAATAGACGTCTGACATATCATCACTATATAAAATTATAATACAGGTAAAGCAGAAAAAAATATAAATTTGATCAACATCTATAAAGTATGGGTGTCTATTTGGTTCTTGTACTTTGTACAGTATATCATGTAGAAGTCAGCGATTATTAGCTATCTAAAACTTGAAAATTTTAGTAACATGGTCTAGAGAAACGAGGGAGAAGATTCTAGAATGCTAGAGAAGTGTGTTTTGAGTTTTGTGCATAGCATTCATTGTGATGAAGACTATGAATAGAATCTTCTAGATGCTAGAACGGAAAAGAAGATCCAATGACTGGAAATGTTGGGATTCGTGAGTCTTGTTCTAACGGTCAATATTCAAAGTTATTTGTACACTATATAGTGGTAAGATAAGATAAGAAGTATGGGTGTATATTTGGTTCTTGTACTTTCTATCATCATGTAAGAGTCAAAGATTATTATCTACCTAACACTTGAAATTTTTGGTAACATGGTCACGGGAAACGAGGGAGAAGATTCTAGTATGATGGAGAAGTGTGTTTTGAGGTTTGTGCATAGAATTGATTATGCTAAAGACTATCAATAGAATCTTCAAGATGCTAGGGGCTTGTTTGATTCGTAGGATAGGAAGAGCATAGGAATAGGAAAAACATAGGATTACAATGTCATACCGACTTTAATCCTATAGGAACCCATATATATGCAAGAAAGTTTGTTTGATTCCATCGAAGGAAAAAAGGATTCTAAGAAAGAGGTTTGGGCGTGGATGTTAGATTTCATATGCAATCTAGTGCAAAAGGATTCCCTAGGAAAATTTCCTATAGGAATCAATAATCATACAAATCAAACAACCATTATAGAAAAAATTCTTATGTGATTTAATCCTATAAATTTCCCATGTAAATCCTTTGAATCAAACATGCCCTAGAATGGAAAAGAAGATCCAATGGCTGGAAATGTTGGGATTTGCGAGTCTTGATCCAACAGTCAACATTCCAAGTTATTCGTACACTATAAAGTGGTAAGATAATAGAAAGATGAGATAGTGGTAAGATATACTACTCTTGTTGCTCCATGTCACACACATACACACAGATACTCACAAAGATTTGCTCTTGAAGTTACACTATGAAACAATTTTAAAGGTGTACACTATGGGTCAATATCTTGAAAATCACCGAGATTTCTAAATGACTCAATATCTTGATATATATGAATTTGCATTCTGGTAACTCTTACACGGATTTAAAAAAACAAAGAATATAAAGAAAAATGAATAAATGAAAAGGGTTCGCATGAGATCCTCTCGTTTGCAGTACTAGCCATGAAAAAATGGTAAACATGAGATTTGAAACATTCGAAAAAGCCGTAGTCACATTAGATATGTTCTGAACACTCGAGGGTTTCTCGAGCCGAATAGCCGATTAGTTCATGGCCATATCTACATCATAGTTCATGATAATGTTCCCATATTTGGTAGATGGGTGTGTCTTGCCATGGTATACAATAATGCTAGGGTGGGAGTTTAGAACTTGTATTAGGAAAAACATGTTCAAATTTCCGAATGTATCTTCAGGGTCCGTGTTCTAAAAGTATAGGTCCCAGATGTATTTTGGTTTTCGTTTTGAACCACTATGTAATTTTTATGCCCACCCTTGGATTTTAACATGCACCTTCTTGGTACTTCGGGGCAGATTCCTCGTTAGAAAGAAAAAGAAAAAGTTTCCAGTGACCAGAATTATTTTGCACACGAATATTTTGGATCTAAATGCCCCAAACCCAATTTTTAGAAAAAAAATACTATTGTACAAAACTTGAGTAGTACGTACTTCTACTGAACTAGGGGTACCAGAAAATTAACCCCAAAGCTGCCAAAGAAAAAATGGAGGAAAAAAACAAAGAGCGAGAAGAGATTATTAGAGAATATAAACGGGAGGCAGCACGAGAGCAGCGCATGAGTTGAACGCGGTGCGATGTTAGAGTAAAGCTAGTTTGACGGGTTTTTGACACGAGGTACAGGTACCTACTACTAGTAGAACAGTACTACTAGTAGTACTACTATGTTTTCTCTCTCCTTCGATGTCTCTCACCATCCATTCTTTCTCCCCCTCCTGTGCAGCGCCCCGCACGCATCGGCCGACTGATCTCTCCCCCGTCCCACTGTGTGGTGCCGCACACGTGTGCCTTGGTACGGCCATGCTATGTGTGTGTGTGTGTTGGTGGCCTGTTTTTTCCTTTTTTTTCTTGACAAGAGTCTCTACCATGTTGGTCAGCTGCCTTGGTGTGCATATATACGAAGAGGACATTACAAATTTCACAATATCCTGCTCCATGTGTTGCACAAACCACCACTTGGACAGTTTTGTACTTTGTATTGTGTAGAAATCAACCTATTAGCTACCTAGTACTCCACATGCTCTAGAGACATGACGAATAAGATTGTAGAATTATAGAGAAGTATGTTTTGAGGTTTGTGCATAGCATCCATTGTGCTAAAGAGACTAGTAAGTTGCACGTGAGGCTCAAATAGTAGACGTATGATATATCATCACCATACTAGTAGTAAAAGGCACATGTCATACACATATATACTGTATGAAATATGATTTAATAAACAGTAAGACAATAGTCTTGTTAGATAAAAAAATGCACACTTTAAGTCTACTACGTAGTAAATTGCACGTGTCGTACACGTGAGACTCTGATATTAGACGTCTGACATATCATTACTATATAAAACTAGTAAAAGGCACGTGCCACACACATATATATACTGTATGAAATGTGATTTAACAAACATTAAGTTGTTATTAACCAATAGTCTTGTTAGAGAAAAAATATATAAATTAAGTATATTAATAATAACTATCTACACATATTGAGAATACAACCTACTATGTTATAAAATTTTGGGGGTGGTTACATGATGGATCTAGAATATGGTGGAGTTCGTACTATTCAACACGAATCTAGCTACTCAAAGCCATTGGATCTAATAGCCCAATAGTCACGATTGGTGCTATGGATCCTATTCTAAACTGCTCCATTATAGTAGTAGAGATATAGTGTACGAATAACTCTGAATATTGATCATTTGATCAAGACTCGTGAATCCCAACATTTCCAGCCATTGGATCTTCTTTTCCATTCTAGCATCTAGAAGATTCTATTTTTTGAATGGTCTAGAAGATTCTATTGATAGTCTTCATCACATTGAATGCTATGCACAAAATTCAAAACACACTTCTCCATCATTCTAGAATCTTGTCCCTCATTTCTCTAGACCATGTTACCAAAAAATCATGTTTTAGATAATAATCGTTAACTTCTACATGATCTTACCACTATATAGTGTACGGACAACTTTGAATATTGATCACTGGATCAAGACTCGCGAATCCCAACATTTCCAGCTGTTGGATCTTCTTTTCCATTATTC
Organism: Avena sativa; assembly: GCA_916181665.1. Lineage (NCBI taxonomy): Eukaryota > Viridiplantae > Streptophyta > Magnoliopsida > Poales > Poaceae > Avena > Avena sativa. Next base: position 417,459,272 of record OV702289.1, on the reverse strand, counting down.
TAGCATCTAGAAGATTCTATTGATAGTATTCATCACAATGAATGCTATGCACAAAACTCAAAACACAATTCTCCATCATTCTAGAATCTTCTCCCTTGTTTCTATAGATCATGTTACCAAGGTAATAATCGTTGAATTCTACATGATATAAAGTACAAGAACCAAATATATACACCCATACTTTATAGTTGTTGATCAAATTTATATTTTTTATACTTTACATATTATAATCTTACCACTATATAGTGTACGAATAACTTTTAATATTGACCGTTGGATCAAGACTCGCGAATCCCAACATTTCTAGCCGTTGGATCTTTTTTTCCATTCTAGCATCTAGAAGATTCTATTTTTTTGAACGATCTAGAAGATTGTATTGATAGTCTTCATCACAATGAATGCTATGCATAAAACTTAAAACACACTTCTCCATCATTCTATAATCTTCTCCCTCGTTTCTCTAGACCATGTTACCAAAAATTTCATTTTTTAGATCTCCACTACTATAATGGAGCAGTTTTGAATTGGATCCATAGCCCCAATCCTGACCGTTGGGTTGTTAGCCCCAATCCTGACCGCACGCATTGGCCGACTGATCTCTCCCTCGTCCCACTGCGTGGCGCCGCACACGTGTGCCTTGGTACGGCCATGCTATGTGTGTGTGTGTTGGTGGCCTGTTTTTTCCTTTTTTTTCTTGACAAGAGTCTCTACCATGTTGGTCAGCTGCCTTGGTGTGCATATATACGAAGAGGACATTACAAATTTCACAATATCCTGCTCCATGTGTTGCACAAACCACCATTTGGACAGTTTTTGTACTTTGTATTGTGTAGAAATCAACCTATTAGCTACCTAGTACTCCACATGCTCTAGAGACATGAAGAATAAGATTCTAGAATTATAGAGAAGTATGTTTTGAGGTTTGTGCATAGCATCCATTGTGCTAAAGAGACTAGTAAGTTGCACGTGAGGCTCAAATAGTAGACGTATGACATATCATCACCATACTAGTAGTAAAAGGCACATGTCATACACATATATACTGTATGAAATATGATTTAACAAACATTAAGTCAATAGTCTTGTTAGATAAAAAATGCACACATTAAGTCTACTACGTAGTAAATTGCATGTGTCGTACACGTGAGACTCTGATATTAGACGTTTGACATATCATAACTATATAAAACTAGTAAAAGGCACGTGCCACACACATTGTTGGGGGGATACCCCCGGGTAGGGTCACTCCGGGGTATAAGGGCCGAGGTTCGGCAGGGTCAAAGCAGATGCTGGCCGGGTCACCTCAAGGCAGGCCGGATCACAGAGTAACCCGGACCAGGGGGGTCGCCTAACATTGTCTGAGCCGACTTAAGGAGTAAGTCGGAAGTGCCTGTCTAACTTATATGCAGGAACAAGTGTGGCCGGATCTACTATGATCCGGGTCCCCGCTCAGCTTCTAGGAGAAGGAAGGAATCTCTCTGGTCAAAAAGAAGGTCCGGTACGCACTGCATGAGCGAAGAAAGCAAGGGCGGGACCACCGAGTCATGGCCGACAAGGGTGACGACGCCCATGTCGGCTGACGAAGGCGCCGCAGAGGCTTACGTAGCTAAAGCATGTGTGACGCGGGGGAAAAGCACCCCGGTCGGGTTACCACGTATGCCCTAGGAAGGGACCGAGCCTCCTCTATATAAGGGGGGCTAGGTTTCTGCTAGAGGGGGTTGGTTGAGCTCCAGAGGGATTGGGTTTTCTTTGAGACTAGCAGAGCTAAGGTTCTAGGGAAAAACTGTGGGCAAGAGTAAGAGAGCTCCTTCCTCCTCTCGCCAATACAGCTCTAAGAGCACTTGTAATCTTGAAAGGAAATCAATACAAACTTCTGTGTGGAGAATCACTCCACTATCCCTCCCTGGATTCCCCTAGCGTGTATTAGTCCCCACCTTTAGCCTATCCATGGCATCTGCCGTGACACCACCACGACAGTTGGTGCCCACCGTGGGGCTAGCGGCGCTAGAAGGGGTGAAGATCCGGACGGGAAACATCATCGGCACCAGCGAACGCATCGTCTCAGCGCTTTGGAGCGCTGGACTTCGTCAGTGACAACGCTGGTTGCTTCACCACGCGCCCACTTCCGCGCAACGGCCTCTTCGTCAAGCTCGGTGCGCACAAGGTCTACGTTGCGGTGGACGTATCATTGTTCATTCGCGCCGTGTCGTTGATGCCGGGGAACCACCCCTCACTGTGGCTCGCGGGGCGCGTATCGCTCGCTCCCCAGACCATGCGGAGGTGATGATGACTGCGCCAGGTGCAAGCGCAAGTAAGGACCCAGCACCGGACCCGGAGGTAACACCTAAGGCACCAAGGAAAGGTAGAGGACCTCCACTAGAGAGTCCTGAGAACGTACTGAGAGAAGCTATGGATAGCTTGGCTAACCCGGTAGCAGCAGTGATAGATCCGGCTCAGGCACAGACCGAGCTAGAGGAAACTAGGCAAAAGATACTAGAGGGCGCAAAGAAAATAGCCGCGGCTCAGCAGTCGCTGAACATGACGCTGCGTGAGTATGCAAAGGCAAACAAAGTTGATACGGTAAAAGTAAAAGGGAGAAATCTCATGAGCGAGATGAACAGAGAAGGTGATGATGGAGCCGAGGGGTCGGAAAACTATTTGTCTATGGGGTTGCCGACGTATAGTACCCCGGCGAAGAACCTCAGAGCAGTAGATGCGGCTGCATACGAGGTAGAGGGTCTGACGGGTGAGGCCCGTCAGAGACAGCAAGATAGGGTTAACGAGCTGGTTCGGATTGCGAACAGACAGAACGAAGAGCTACTAAGAGCTAACCCGGAGAGAGCTGGAGCTTCCAAAATCGTTCATTCGGCGATGGGTAACCCGAAGAAATCCGCTGGAGCCGTATCGTCACCTCATGGTGGCCCAAGGAGAGAAGAGGTAGTAACCTCGGCCAGACGGAACAAACAGATCGTCCCGTACGACCCGACGCGTGCAGGAAAAGAAAAAGAAACGCGGAAAAATGATGATCGACGAAGTGTGAGTCGAGGTGAAGCTGGCCGAGGTAACCACGACCAAGGCAATGCCGGTCAAGGGAACGCTGCCAACGGCAATGCCGGACAGCGAAACTCCACAGGAGCAGGACAACCGCAGCAGCGGAATATACCAAGGCAAGAGCAAAGCGCCGGCCGAGGTATGCAATAGAAAGGTGCGCAACAAGAGCAAAACCGATACAACGACGGTGATTCGGAGATGGTGAACGCAGGGTACCCTAGGCCGGACTATCATGTGATAGGGTCAAGATTGGGAAGCAGGGATTTAATGTCGGATGACGCCAGGTTGAAACTGGATCGCTTGTATAGGTCAGAACAGATCGAATGTCAAGATCCCCCGGGTCCAGCGTGCTTTGGACCCCGGATCATGAAGGAGCCACCGGTACCCAACTTCCAGCTGCCCAGAGGCACGAAGACGTATGACGGCTGTACCAAGCCGGAGGATTGGCTGATAAACTATGCTACAGCTATGAAAATTGCCACTGGCAACTTGACATGGGATGTATGATACGTACCCCAGATGTTGGAAGGTCCGGCCAGAGTATGGCTGAACAATTTACCACTCGAAAGCATCAACTGTTGGATAGATTTTGAAGAAATGTTTATCAGCAACTTCTCAAGTACATATCAGAGGCCGAATAGGCCACAGACCCTAGCAATGTGCAAGCAAAGACCTAATGAGACGGACCGGGAATTCTTGACCCGGTGGTGTACCGTGAGAAACTCGTGTGAGGGTGTCATAGAGTCATAGGCCATAGCATGGTTTGCGCAAGGGTGCAGATATGGCAGCGAGCTGTGGATGAAGTTGCAAAGGAAAATGCCAATTACGTTGGCAGAGATGATCCGGATTGCGGACTCGTATGCCTTGGGTGATCCGACTCAACCTAGGCTCGCATCAAGCGAGTCCAACGAGGAATACTATTAGAGGGACGGAGCCGGGTCATCCCGAAGGAACGATTACAAAGGAAAAAGAAGAGACGATAAACCGGATCACCTCTACGGTTCGCAACAAGTTGCAGCTGTGAATCAAGATCAACCCGGAGCAGGGATCAATCAACGCCAGAGAACGGGAGGGAAATGGACTCCAAGAAACGATGGCAAGAAAACATGGACTCCGGAGCAAAAGAAACAGTGGCAAGAAAAGAAAGATTGTCCGAGGTATACCTATGAGTCGATGTTGGACCAGCTGTGTAAGTTTCACACGCCAAATCCGAATAGCCCTGCGGGTCATACAACGAGGCAATGTGAGTGGATGTGTAAGATAGAACAAGGTGGTTTGGGGAATGCTCAGGCACCCCGGAATGATCAACCTCGGCAGGAGTTACCTCGGCAGCAATTGCTCTCCGGAGCAAACACGCAACAGTTAATGTTGCCTCCCCCTCCGCCGAGGTATGACAACAATGAGAGAAGGGATGCAGTGCATCAGGTGGAAAATCAGCAACAGCCGGATTAGAGGTACCCGGAAACGAGGGAAGGAATGAGTACAGAGAACATCACCAGAGCTATTGTGTGTTCACAACTGAGGAAACAGATAGGAAGAGCTTGCAGCACCGACATATGGAGGTCAATGCGGTAATGCTAGCAGTGACGAGGTACATGCCTTGGTCGGACCAGGAAATCACCTGGAACATCAAAGATCATCCTAAGCTTATGCCGATCCAGGCTCGTATGCGCTAGTGCTAGATCCGACATTCATTGGACCAAACATCAATGTGAGGTTCTCCAAGGTACTGATTGACAATGGCAGTAGCATTAACATCATGTATGCGTATACGATGCGCAAGTTGGGCATCTCGGAGAACATGCTCCAGGCTACGAGAACAACTTTCCATGGCATTGTACCAGGCATTTCTTGTGAGCCCATAGGCAAAGTCCGGGTCGATGTGCTATTTGGCACAAGGGATAACTGCCGAACTAAAAATCTGGAGTTTGAGGTGGTGAACTTGGAAAGTGCGTATCACGCGTTACTCGGAAGACCAGCATTGAACAAGTTCATGGCAAGATGCCACATCAGTTATCTGAAGATGAAGTTGCCCGGACCAAATGGGGTGATTACCATTGCTGGAGATTTCCGACGTTCCATTGAGTGTGCTTCAGCCGGGTCTAACCTAGCCGAGTGACTCGTGATTGCGCAAGAGTAAAGAAAAATCCAAGAGGTGGCGGCATTAGCTCAGTCTGCGCAGCAATATATGCCGGTGTTGAGTAACCCACATGGCAGCGTTTCATTCCAAGCCGCAAAGGACACCAAGAAGGTTCCAGTTGATGACATGTTCCCAGAGCGCACCGTAACAATTGGTGTCGGGTTAACTGACAAATAGGAAAGCGAGCTCGTCAACTTCCTCCGTGAGAATCGGGATATTTTTTCTTGGTCTACACAGGACTTGCAAGGTGTTCCGAGGGAGTTGGCCGAGCACTCTTTGAACGTAAGGCCCGGAGCAAGGCCGGTGAAGCAACCTCTCCGCCGCTTCGCCGAGGATAGGAGAAAAGTCATTGGAGACGAGATAGCTCGGTTGCTAGCAGCAGGATTTTGGAAGTACTATATCCGGATTGGCTGTCTAATCCGGTGCTGGTAGAAAAGAAGAAGGACGATCCGAACGTGGCAGTGGTTTGGCGTATGTGCATCGATTATACGAACCTGAACAAGTCGTGTCCAAAAGATCCATTCCCACTGCCGAGGATAGATCAGGTCATAGACTCAACCGCAGGATGTGAACTGTTGTCATTCATTGATGCATATTCTGGTTTCCACCAGATACCTCTGAACCCGGATGATCAAATAAAGACTGCATTTATTACCCCGTACGGGGCTTATTGCTATCGCACTATGCCGTTTGGTTTGCATAATGCAGGTGCAACGTACCAAAGATGTATGCAAAAATGTTTGCACGACCAAATAGGTCAAAACGTACAAGTATACATGGATGATGTGGTAATCAAGACCAAGGAAAGCAAAACGCTCCTTGACGACATCAGGCAGACATTCGCGAACTTGAGAAGGTTCCGGATGAAGCTTAACCCGGAAAAATGTACCTTCGATGTCCCGGCTGGAAAATTACTCAGATTTCTCGTCTCCAGCCGAGGTATCAAAGTTAATCCAACTAAGATTCGGGCCATTGAACGAATGGAGCTGCCGAAGTGTCTTAACAATGTCTAGAAATTCACTGGGTGCCTGGCATCGTTGAGTCGGTTTGTATGTCGGTTGGGAGAAAAGGCACTGCCTCTCTACCAACTCATAAAAAAGTCGGATAAATTCATTTGGACGCCACAGGCCGATGAAGCCTTTGCCCACTTAAAAAAGATGTTGGCCACTGCACAAGTGTTAGCCTCTCCACTATCAAAGGAGCCAATGTTTCTCTACATAGCCGCAACCAACCGAGTTGTAAGTGCAGTGATTGTAGTAGAGCGCAATGAAGAGGGTAAGTCGGTGCAGAGGCCAGTATATTACTTGAGTGAGGTATTGTCTGCCTCAAAACAGAACTACCCGCACTTTCAAAAGGTGGCATATGGTGTCTATATGGCGGCAAAGAAGTTAAAGCATTACTTTGAGGAGCACCCCATCAAAGTAATATGTGAAGCTCCCATAACCGAGATAATGGGTAACAAGGATGCGAGTGGAAGAATTGCAAAATGGGCAATTGAGTTAGCCCCTTATGCGCCCCAATACAACAGAAGAGAAGCGATCAAGTCTCAGGCTGACGCGGACTTTTTTGTGGATTGGGCCGAGGTACAACACGAACCACCACCACCAGATCCGAACTACTGGAGGATGCACTTTGACGGTTCGAAAACCAAAACCAGATTAGGCGCCGGGGTTGTGCTTACCTCGCCCAAGAACGACCAGCTAAAATACGTATTGCAGATCCATTTCGCGGCATCGAACAATGTCGCTGAGTACGAGGCTCTTGTGCATGGGCTCAAAGTGGCAAAGGAGATTGGCATACGTCGGATAATATGCTTTGGCAACTCGGATCTGGTGGTGCAGCAAGTGTCCGGAGTGTGGGATGCTCTGGATCCAAATATGGCACTATACAAATTTCACGTGTAGAAAATATCTGGTTACTTCTTATGCAGTAGCTGGAATAAGTCGTTCTACTTAACCTGGATTAGTAATGTGTGAGCACCAAAAACCCAACTCTTCGACTTGCTGATGTCCAACAAGAATTGGCTTCATGGCAAGCAAGAGAACAAGTTTGGAATTGCGTAGCACATGAAAAATGACTAAGGAAACAAATTTATTCGGGCTAACGTTTGTTTTTCAGACTAACCCTGTATTTATTTTCAAGTTATTATGCTGAATTATTTGGAGCTAAGCCTAAAAGTTTCTAAGTATTGTTAAAACAATTCTTGAAGCTCGGGTTCGTAAGTCGTAAAACTGAATCAAGGTAGACACGGACCAAGCCAGAGGATTGGACGAACAAGAAAAGGAAACTTGGGGACTACGCCCAAGTTAATCCGGCATAGAAACGTAGTAGCAAAATATCACATATCCAGCATACAATTGCACCCGGCATACCGGGGATCTAATAAATTTTCAAGTTTTTTGAACTAAGGAGTAGCAGGAGGAGGAAGTTCGGCGTCATCGTCGCTGTCTTCAATATCTGAGGCATCATCTTCTCCGCCCTCATCCGACCCATCTTCAACGTTCTCAACATGCTCGTCCCCAGCGGATTCCAGGAAGCTCGGTCCTTCAACCCAGTCATGGATAGGAGAATATTCGACGAGGCTGTAGGTGCAAGCCTGGCGCCGAGCTACCCACTCCGGATCATCGGTCCATTTGGATCCAGTGCGCCGGCGTGTAAGGAGGCTGAGGTCAATCTTCTCGTACCATGTGAGAATATGGTGAAGGATAGTATCAGCAGCGGCGCGCCCAGCGGATTCTCTCCAGAGATCGAGCTGGGTTTCAGTCCCCATTAGCTTCTCGACGAGAATCGCGGTGGTCTCCGGGCTACTCTCTCCGGGCCAGAACGTGTTGAAAATGCGAACTGCAGCGTTGAGGATATCCTTGCCATAATTCTTGATGATCTCCACGCGAGACGACAAGCTGACCAACAGGTCCTCCATGTCGTAAGGAACCTCTTCACCAGCAGGAGCGGTAGGAGTACCAATCGCTTGGCGAAAATCTGTAGCTGCTGCTCTTGCAATAGTGATGCTCTCAGGAAATTTGCCTGAAAGCCAGACAAGGGAAGAAGGTAAAGAAAAGACATATGAAGCAACCCGAAAAAGTAGGTCGGAAGGAACTTACGTGATATGTGGCTAAGGATCCGGGTTAACTCCTTGATGCAGTCATCGCGTCTCTTGCGAAGTTGCTCAAGCTCAGCGTTTGCCGACCCAAGCCGGATGTCGGATTCTTTGAGTAGGTCCTGGTCCTTGGAGATCTGGAGAGTAAGGCGCTCACGCTCTTCTGTGAAGTTCTGGCCAACCTTTTGGAGCTCGGTTTGGTGCTGGGCCTTCATCTTCTCCATCTCAGCCTTGAGCTTGGCAATCTCGTTGTCCTTAGTCCGAAGGAGAGGGAGCTCATCATCCTTCTTCTTCAGCTCGGCTTGATGCTGTCCTGCTTGTTCGAGAAAATGCAGCATCATATCAGGCACGGGCACACTATCCTCATGTGATGCTGAAATAGTATGTTGACCCGGCAGAGCCGAGGAGTGAATGTTTGCCGAGCCAAGGAGAAGAGGAAATGGAAAACACTACGAGGTCGGACAAAAGAGGACATACCCCGGATTTCCTCCAAATTCGTCCGCATGATCTTGTTCTCAGCCTCCACCCCAGCTGCAGAAACCGAACGAGGAGATTAGTTCGGCAGAAGAAGGTGAAGAAAAACGGAGAAGTGCCGAGGGAGAAAATTACCCCTCTTTTCATGTTCTGCACTAAGTGCAACATGTTTTGCACGTAGAATCTTGTGGGTATCCAGCAGGCTTTGGAATTCAGCGCTCCGGCGATTGGTGGTTACCTGAAAAAAGTACATATTCGAAGTGTACAAGATCCAGGCCAAGTGGAACTTAACCCGGCTCTAGGTGTGTGCATATTTGAAGTGTACGAGATTCGGGCCAAGTGGAACTTAACCCGGCTCTAGGTGTATGCATATTCGAAGTGTACAAGATCCGGGCCAAGTGGACTAATGGTTATTATCTACAGCATGTAAAGGAGAAACAACATACCTCCATCATTCGCCCCGCGAGGTTAATTGCCTTAGCAGCGGTATTCATCTGGGCGGAAAATTCTGTGGGGCCGAACTTTTCCGGGAGATCTTCATTGTGGACGAACTCCGCCTTATTCCAGTTCATGGCGAACTCAATAAGACTCGGAGGGTACCGCTCACCGGTGGGCATATGGGGTGCCACCAAGCCCTTTGCGTGAGCTTCTTTCCTCTCAACCAAGGCAAGGGTTGGGCTGGTATGCAGAACCATCTGCGGCGTGTCAGTTGGCTCGGCAGGAACATCCTTTGCTGCTGGAGCTTTCTTGGGAAGCATCAACGATAGGGTTCGCTGCCCAGCCTCGACGGATGTTGACTTGGTAGTATCCGGAGCCTTTTTGCCCTTAGCTTGCTGGGAAGAAGTAACTGCAGTGGATTTCCCCTTAGAAGCTGCTGGAGTAGTTCCTCGCTGAGGTTGAGATGACTCGGATGAGGCGGAAGAACTTGGCACTGGAGCTCTTGTAGCTGAACTTGGAGCTGTTGTTGGTTTCCTTGGTGCCGGAATAGGTGTCGGTGCTGGCTCGGTCGCTGGTGCTAGAACTGCTGCTGGTGCTGGTGTTGAGATAGACTCGGTGGTTGCTGGTTGCGGCAATGCCGAAGTGGTGGACGTCGTCGCCTCGGCTGGACCGACCCCTCCCGCTCCGAGGTCGCGTTCCTCTCGACGAGGTAGTGCGGAACCCGGAGCAGCCGCAGAACCCTCTGGAATAGGGCTCAGCGGACGTGACTCGTCGTCACGAGGAGGAGAAGGGCCGGATCGAAGTGGTGAAGAGATGCTTGATCCGGTCTGAGGGACCTCCACCGGAGGTCTGAAGAAGAGAATAATGTCAGAAGAGAAATTGCCATGATGCAAGGAAAAGTGAGTTACGCAACGAAAAATGACTTACGCATCCGAGGTTTCGGCCTCCTTGGGTTTCCGAGCCCTTCGTGCCGGGGCTTTGCCTGTCCGCTTGGAGGCAATCTTGTCTCCGGCCTTATTTTTCCTTTTTGTGGGCTGAGAAGGTTCGGAGGAAGAACTTGATGCGGCTCCGCGCTTCTTCTTCGATGCCACCGGAACCGGCTCACCCGTAGCAAGTGGAGGATCCTCGTGGATATGCCCACCAGGGTTAGCTGATGCCGGAAAGGAAAAAGAAAGGGGGACGGCCTCAACAGGATCAATCACGTCGACATCCGAGTCATCCTCATCATCGGGCCAATCTCTAAGAGAAAAGAATTTACCGCTGGGTCGTTTGGTAGCGTCGGTCATAGGGAGAAACATCTCCTAGTCCGGCTCCTCCTCATCCAGGATTTCTCAGTCCGGCGCCCACTTAAGGGTCGGATCCATACCATCCTCGAGAGTTTGCTGAAGGAACAGCTGAGAAAAAGCATGAAGAACAGAGCCAAAAATACAACAAAAACCGACACATATTTGATCCGAAATAAGTTTGCCCCGCAAAGCTTACCGCAGGAGGGAGCCTGTCACGACAGTAGTGCTCAATTCCCCACGTCCATTCGGCGGAGAAATCCCTATGGGTGGTGAAAAGAGCCTTAACCCGACGAAAAATCTCCGTGTTGCTCAACTCGAAGGAGGAGATTCGGTTGGGGTCGCGGATGAAACTCATGTGGCACACCTTGTGGGTGCGCTTCTGGAGGGGAGAGATTCGGTTGCGCACGAACGTGATCATAGCATCCTCGTTGCGCAATCCGAGTTTCTTCAGCTCCGCAAACCTCTTGTTAACTTGGATGGCTAGAGCTGTAGGTTTCTTGGGGACCTCCTACCAGAATTCTGTGTCAGGTGGACCCGGAGCGTAGGGCAGCAACCGAATCAAATCTTCAGTGCCCGCATTCCGGACATAGAAGAAGGTCTGGGCCCATCCTTTGCAGGAGTCAAGCCCGATAACCCGAGGGAAAATGGAAAGTCTCCGGGGTGAGATGGAGGCAGCTCTGAATTGGGTGAGCTGCTTATCCTCCGACTCTACTTGGATGTTGGGGATGACGTTGCGACAAAGGCCGAAAAACCGGATCCATAGCTCCTTCATGGGCCATAGTCCGGTGTAGCCTTCGATCGTAGAGACAAAAGCGGAGAGAGAGGTGATAGCGTTGGCTGGGAGATGGTGCGGCTGCAAGTGGTAGGTGCTAACCCAATCCCGGAAGAAATCGCTCACCGGCAGACCAAATCCCCGTTGGAAGTGGGACAGGAACACGACGAACTCACCCGGATTGGGTGTGGGGGCCCATTCGGCGGAGGGGAGACGAGCAACAACGACGGCAGGAATGCGTCTGGTCCGGTAGAGCCAGTCAAGGTCATCTTGACAGACTCATGATCCGGCCCACACGCCACGGTCTGCCGCGGCGACGTCCTCCTCCATTTCTTGCTCGGCAACGGCGAGCTCCTCCTCTGTCATCTCGTGCTCGCTACCCTCACTGGCGCTGGCGGCGGCGGGAATCTGAGGCCTGGATTGGCGAGGACCCGTAGCGAAGAAGTGGCACAGCGGCGGCTACGATGCAGAAGCACGGGGAAAGTGCGGCGGCGGCGCTGCTTCTAGAAGCACTGGCGGCAGCGCGGTTGCTAGGAAGACGAGGGAGAAAAGCAATGGGCAGAGGGGCGCAGAAGTGGGGAAAATGCTAAGGGGTGCGCCCCTCCGCTACTTAACCACCCCCTGAGAGGGTGAGTGGGATCGCGCTGCGCCAACGAGCCACATGGTGTAGTTGTGTATCGCACACCTCAGCCAATCGTAGAGGAGCCACACAGAGGGCCACAGAGCAGAAGCAATCCCGTGACGGGATGCACTCATGCGGTAAACGAGGAGGCAGGCGTGACGTGATCCACGCACAGTGATAACTGACAATTACTGCGGCGGTTACTGTGCAGGCCCTTAAAATAAGACAACATAATGACTAGCCTCCATGTGGGTTGGCGTATGAGAGAAGGAAGCGGGGCCCGGATCAAACCATGGTAACCATGGGATCCGAGCCAAAGTGGTAACCCGGCCGGCAAGTGAAAACTTGGAACGTGCGAAGGGAACGTAAATCCATATAATCCGAGATAAGGAGATAACCCGGAATTAAACGTCCAAGGCTCGAACATAAATGAACCTGATGTGGCCTTAGCGGCCAAGGCCGCTAAGACCTCACCAGCTTCGGGGACTAATGTTGGGGGGATACCCCCGGGTAGGGTCACTCCGGGGTATAAGGGCCGAGTTAGCCGAGGTTCGGCAGGGTCAAAGCAGATGCTGGCCAGGTCACCTCAAGGCAGGCCGGATCACGGAGCAACCCGGACCAGGGGGGTCGCCTAACATTGTCCCAGCCGACTTAAGGAGTAATTCGGAAGTGCCTGTCTAACTTATATGCAGGAACAGGTGTGGCTGGATCTACTATGATCCGGGTCCCCGCTTAGCTTCTGGGAGAAGGAAGGAATGTCTCTGGTCAAAAAGAAGGTCCGGTATGCACTACATGAGCGAAGAAAGCAAGGGCAGGACCACCGGGTCATGGCCAACAAGGGTGACGACGCCTATGTCGGCTGACGCAGGCGCCGCAGAGGCTTACATAGCTAAAGCATGTGTGACGTGGGGGAAAAGCACCCCGGTCGGGTTACCACTTTGGGAGGAGGCATATTCTTAAGAATATGCCTCCACGTATGCCCTAGGCAGGGACCGAGCCTCCTCTATATAAGGGGGGCTAGGTTTCTGCTAGAGGGGGTTGGTTGAGCTCTAGAGGGATTGGGCTTTCTTTGAGACTAGCAGAGCTAAGGTTCTAGGGAAAAACTGTGGGCAAGAGTTAGAGAGCTCCTTCTTCCTCCTCTCGCCAATACAGCTCTAGGAGCACTTGTAATCTTAAAAGGAAATCAATACAAACTTCTGTGTGGAGAATCACTCCACTATCCCTCCCTGGATTCCCCTAGCGTGTATTAGTCCCCACCTTTAGCCTATCCATGGCATCTGCCGTGACGACACACATATATACTGTATGAAATGTGATTTAACAAACATTAAGTTGTTATTAACCAATAGTCTTGTTATAGAAAAAATATATAAATTAAGTATATTAATAATAACTATCTACACATATTGAGAATACAACCTACTATGCTATGAAATTTTGGGGGTGGTTACATGATGGATCTAGAATATGGTGGAGTTTGCTCTAGGTACTATTCAACACGAATCTAGCTACTCAGAGCCATTGGATCTAATAGCCCAATAGTCACGATTGGTGCTATGGATCCTATTCTAAACTGCTCCATTATAGTAGTAGAGATATAGTGTACGAATAACTCTAAATATTGATTGTTTGATCAAGACTCGTGAATCCCAACATTTCCAGCCATTGGATCTTCTTTACAATTCTAGCATCTAGAAGATTCTATTTTTTTGAATGGTCTAGAAGATTCTATTGATAGTCTTCATCACATTGAATGCTATGCACAAAACTCAAAACACACTTCTCCATCATTCTAGAATCTTGTCCCTCATTTCTCTAGACCATGTTACCAAAAAATCATGTTTTAGATAATAATCGTTAACTTCTACATGATCTTACCACTATATAGTGTACAGACAACTTTGAATATTGGTCATTGGATCAAGACTCGCGAATCCCAACATTTCCAGCTGTTGGATCTTATTTTCCATTATTCTAGCATCTAGAATATTCTATTGATAGTATTCATCACAATGAATGCTATGCACAAAACTCAAAACACAATTCTCCATCATTCTAGAATCTTCTCCCTTGTTTCTGTAGATCATGTTACCAAAATTTTAAAGTTTTAGATAGGTAATAATCGTTGACTTCTACATGATATAAAGTACAAGAACCAAATATATACACCCATACTTTATAGTTGTTGATCAAATTTATATTTTTTATACTTTACATATTATAATATTACCACTATATAGTGTACGAATAACTTTTAATATTGACCATTGGATCAAGACTCGCGAATCCCAACATTTCTAGCCCTTGGATCTTTTTTTCCATTCTAGCATCTAGAAGATTCTATTTTTTGAACGATCTAGAAGATTGTATTGATAGTCTTCATCACAATGAATGCTATGCACAAAACTCAAAACACACTTCTCCATCATTCTAGAATCTTCTCCCTCGTTTCTCTAGACCATGTTACCAAAAATTTCATTTTTTAGATCTCCACTACTATAATGGAGCAGTTTTGAATTGGATCCATAGCCCCAATCTTGATCGTTGGGCTATTAGATCCAATGGTTCAGAGTAGCTAGATTCATGTTGAATAGTACCTAGAGCAAACTTCGCCATGTTCTAGAACCATCATGTCACCACCCCCAAAATTTCATAGCAGACTAGGCTGTATTCTCAATATGTGTATGAAGTTATTATTAATAGACTTAATTTATCCATTTTCTCTAATGTATGAAATGTGATTTAACAAACATTAAGTTGTTATTAACCAATAGTCTTGTTAGAGAAAAAAATGCATACATTAAGTCTATTAATAATAACGATCTACACATATTGAGAATACAGCCTAATGTGCTATGAAATTTTGGGGGTGGTGACATGATGGTTCTTGAACATGGTGGAGTTTGCTCTAGGTACATATTATTCAACACGGATCTTGCTGATCTGAACCATTGGATCTAATAGCCCAACGGTTAGGATTGGTGCTATGGATCCAATTCAAAACTGCTCCATTATAGTAGTAGAGAGAATACAGTCTACTATGCTATGAAATTTTGGGGTGGTGACATGATGGTTCTAGAACATGCATGGTGGAGTTTGCTCCAAGTACTATTCAACGCGAATCCAGCTTCTCTGAACCATTGGATCTAACAGCCCAATGGCCAGGATTGTTGCTATGGATCCAATTCAAAACTGCTCCATTATAGTAGTAGAGAGAATACAGCCTATTGTGATATGAAATTTTGGGATGGTGACATGATTGTTCTAGAACATGCATGGTGGAGTTTTCTCTAAGTACTATTCAACACGAATCCAGCTTCTCTGAACCATTGGATCTAACAGCCCAATGGCCAGGATTGGTGCTATGGATCCAATTCAAAACTGCTCCATTATAGTAGTAGAGATTATAATAGGTAAAGCAGAAAAAATATAGAAGTCAATGGTTATTCTCGTACTTTGTATCATCATATAGAAGTCAATGGTTATTATCTATCTAAAACTTGAAAATTTTGGTAACATGGTCTAGAGAAACGAGAAAGAAGATTCTAGAATAATGGAGAAGTGTGTTTTGAGTTTTGTGCATAGCATTCATTGTGAGGAAGACTATCTACACATATTGAGAATACAGCCTACTATGCTACGAAATTTTGGGGGTGGTGACATGATGGTTCTAGAACACGGTGCAGTTTGCTCTATAGGTACTATTCAACATGAATCCAGCTCCTCTGAACCATTGGATCTAACAGCCCAATGGTCTATTTGAATTGTGATTTAACAAATATTAAGTTATTACTAACCAATAGTTTTGTTAGAGAAAAATGCATACTTTAAGTCTATTAATAATAACTATCTACACATATTGAGAATACAACCTACCGTGCTATGAAATTTTGGGGGTAGTGACATGATGGTTCTAGAACATGGTGTAGTTTGCTCTAGGTACTATTAAACACGAATCAAGCTGCTCTGAACCATTGGATCTAATAGCCCAATGGTCAAAATTGGTGCTATGGATCCAATTCAAAACTGCTCCATTATAGTAGTAGAGAGAATACAACCTACTGTGCTATGAAATTTTAGGGGTGGTGACATGATGGTTCTAGAACATGCTAGAGTTTTCTCTAGATACTATTCAACACGAATCCAGCTGGTCTGAACCATTGGATCTAACAGCCCAACGGTTAGGATTGGTGCTATGGATCCAATTCAAAACTTCTCTATTCTTACCACTATATAGTGTACGAATAACTTTGAATATTGACCGTTGGATCAAGATTCGCGAATCCCAACATTTCTAGCCGTTGATCTTCTTTTGCATTTTAGCATCTAGAAGATTCTATTTTTTTGAACGGTCTAGAAGATTCTGTTGATAGACTTCACCATAATAAATGCTACGCATAAAACTCAAAACACACTTCTCCATCATTCTAGAATCTTCTCCCTCGTTTCACTAGACCATGTGTTACCAAAATTTTCATGTTTTAGTAGATAGCTAATAATCATTGACTTCTACATGATCTTACCACTATATAGTGTACGGACAAGTTTGAATATTGGCTGTTGGATCAAGACTCGCGAATCCCAACATTTTCAGCTATTGGATCTTCTTTTCCATTCTAGCATCTAGAAGATTCTATTGATAGTCTTCATCACAATGAATGCTATGCACAAAACTCAAAACACACTTCTCCATTATTCTAGAATCTTATCCCTTGTTTATGTAGACCATGTTACCAAAATTTTAAAGTTTTAGATAGCTAATAATCGTTGACTTCTACATGATATACAAAGTACAAGAACAAAATATACACCCATACTTTATAGATGTTGATCAGATTTATATTTTTTATGCTTTACCTATTATAATTTTATATAGTGATGATATGTCAAACATTTGTTATCTCGGTCTCACGTGCAGGCACATGCAACTTACTAGTAACAAAGTACAAGAATCAAATATACACCCATTTTTATATATGTTGACCAAATTTATATTTTTCTGCTTTACCTATTATAATTTTTTATAGTGATGATATGTCACACGTCTATTATCTGAGTCTCACGTGCAGGACACGTGTACTAGTAAGTTGCACGTGTCCTGCGCGTGAGACTCAGATAATAGACATCTAGCATATCATCACTATATAATATTATAATAGGTAAAGCAGAAAATATTATAAATTTGGTCAACATCTATAAAATACTAGTAAATTGCACGTACCCTACACGTGAGACTCGAATAATAGACGTCTGACATGTCATCACTATATAAAACTATAATAGGTAAAGCAAAATATATATATATATTTGAATAACATATATAAAGTATGGTTGTATATTTGGTTCTTGTACTTTGTATATCATGTAGTAGTCAACGATTATTAGCTACCTAAAACTTAAAAATTTTGGTAACATGGTCTAGAGAAACGAGGGAGAAGATACTAGAATGATGGAGAAGTGTGTTTTGAGTTTTGTGCATAGCATTAATTGTGATGAACACTATCAATAGAATCTTCTATATGCTAGAATAGAAAAGAAGATCCAACGGCTAGAAATATTGGGATTCGCGAGTCTTGATCCAACGGCCAATATTCAAAGTTATTTATATACTATATAGTGGTAAGATAAGATGGGTATATATTTGGTTCTTGTACTTTGTATATCATATAGAAGTCAACGATTATTAGCTATCTAAAAATTGAAAATTTTGGTAACATGGTCTAGAACAAACGAGGGAGAAGATTCTAGAATGATGGAGAAGTATGTTTTGAGGTTTATGCATAGCATTCATTGTGATGAAGACTATCAATAGAATCTTCTAGATGCTAGAATGGAAAAGAAGATCCAATGGCTGGAAATGTTGGTTTTCGTGAGTCTTGATCCAATGAGCAACATTCAGAGTTATTCGTACACTATATAGTGGTGTAATACTAGTAAACAATAGTATCTTCTAGAGATGATTATCGAATGAAAAAGAAGATCCAACAGCTGGCAAGGGTTTCACGAGTTTTGATTCAACCGATCAATATTTAAAGTTATTCACAAACTATATAGTGGTACGATTTTGTTATATAATAGGTAAAACTAGAACACAAAAATTAAATTTGATCGACATTATCTATAAAGTATGGGTGTATATTTAGTTCTTGTTTACTTTGTATCATGTAGAAATAAACGTTTATTAGCTATTTACCTAATACTTGAAAATTTTGGTAACATATGGTCTAGAGAAATGTTTGAGAAGATTATTCTACTCCCTCTGATCCAAATTATTGTTCTTAGATTTGTCTATATTTGGTTGTATCTAGTCATATTTTAGTGCTAGATACAGCTGAATCTAGACAAATATGAGAACAATAATTTGGATCGAAGGGAGTAGAATGATGGAGTAGTGTTTTTTGAGGTTTGTGCATTGCGTTCATTGTGCTAAAGACGTACTATCCATAATATATTCTATTAGAGATGCTAGCTAGTAGAATGGAAAAGAAGGTCCAACGACTAGCAACGTTGGGATTCGCGAGTCTTGATCCAACGGTCGATATATTCAAAGTTATTCGTACACTTTATAGTGGTAAGATAAGATAAGATAAACAATAGTATTTTCTAGATTGATTTTTACATCGTATAGTACAAAGTAGAAGAACCAAATATACACCCGATATTTTATGGACGTGGCTCGAAATTAAAATTATTTTTTGAGCTTCACCTATTATAATTATAATTTTATTGTCCTGTGCAAGGCACGTTCAATTTTATAGTGGATGTCCAGACCATGCTGGGGGTGACAACTGCTTACGGCTGTCTCTTTGATTTCCATGTCAAGTACTGTACCTGAATGGAAATGGATTTTTACTCGCATGGAGACCAGGAGGCCACCTCTCACAGACTCGACCTTCTTTCTCCTCCTCTTCATGACTGTAGCTCTTCTCTGCCAGATTGCTTTGCCCGTTTTCATTCCTTTTTGCTGTATTATTTCACCCCGCATGACCGGGAACAAGTCCCACCACAGAAGGGCTCGTGTCGTGATGGAGAAGATGGCGGAAGAGAAGAAGTCGGCTTGCCGCTCTGCCATTATGTTGGTACCGGTACCAAGCGATGCGACGATCAAAGGGTCCTAGTCGAATCCCTAGGCTGCAGGTGAGAGGTCTTCAACTCAAGGTTCTTCGAAGCCGCTGTAGCCAAGGGCAGATACCTTCAGGTAAATCTCCATTCTTACGCAACTTTCCATGTCTTTGACCATTTCTTGATTTGCTCATTTACCTAAAAAAAAGCACATTCTTCCTCAATGGTGTTTTTAGGTCGGGTGGTCTTCAACAGCACTCCTGCCTGTAGAATCAACTTCACCGTCACCGATGGAGACTGATACCTTCAGGTAAATCTCCGTGCTTGGGCATCTTTCCATGTCTTTGACCGTTTCTTGATTCGCTCATTTCCCTACTAGTACATTTTTTTCTCAATGTTGTTTTAGGTCGGGTGGACTTCGCATTCCCGCAGCACTCCTGCCTGCAGAATCATCTTCACCGTCACTGATGGAGGACGATCGGTACAGCTGCAAGAATTGTGATTTCGTGTCTCTCTTCCTTGATAGTTCTCTGGGTACACTTCTGAATTTACCCTCCCTGTTCATCTAACAGAATAATGGCTTTGAGATCGAGTTTATGGTGAAAAAGGTGATGGGTGATTTCTGTGTTAAGACAGCAGACAGAAGCGCCCTCGTCAAGGAGTGCACTATACTTTACTCAAAACTCGCTGCTGACAAGGTCGGGCTTAGCCTCCTTAGGATCTCTCCATGGAATACTTGATTGAGTGTGACGAGCTGAAGCGGCAGAACATCGGCATGATGGAGATGTTGGGCATAGCCTTCGAATAGATCCAGGACCTCGAGGACCAGAAGGACAAACTCCTGGCCGAGATGGTAAAGCTGAAGTGTGAAACTGTCATCGATCTCCATCAATGAGCCGGCACGTGGAAGACCATAGTTAGTACTCCATCTGTTTTCACAATATAAGCCTATTTAGAGAGCTAAAACAGCTTACGAAAAAGGCTTAAATATTATGGAACAGAGGGACAAGTCCATGATTGCATATAGATTGCAATATGATACCTTCGATCCAGATTACTGATGTAGTATAGCTTCTTTTCCCAGTAGACCTAGGTTATCGAATCCTCGAGAAGCGAATGCATAGTGAAATTACTTTAAACGGAACTTCGGGACTTTTAGAATTCCTTTTGTGTTTTTACCAGACCAATAGCTTGCGTCTTTTTGTTGTTGTCGAACATAGAGAGAGAGGGTCTAGGGCGTTCGGTTTCACCTATAGCTGTACAAAACATCTGATGGAAATAAAAGATAGAAATAAAGTATGTGTGTACTTGTTAGAGCAAGATAAATTATATGTGGGCAGTGCATCCATAATTGCTATTGCCTCCACGACCTCTTATAGGAATAACCTACTAGTCTCATCCATAGAAGAAAGAAAACTAACGATATGCATAGTGATGTCACCGTTAATCCCAAGCAAATCCCTCACATACAGCCGTACTACCCCTTTTGTCACTAGGGTTCCCAACCTGCAGATTAGTCATCACTCATACTCCCTATACCTAGATCAACCCTCGGGGTCTTGGGTACCTGACAAGTCCTTGGATTGAGGCAAGAGAGGATACACTAATGATCATGTCATACAAACTAATACACGATCCCATCTATGATAAATCACATGCACAGTTGCTACATGGCTAGGCTGATGCCCTTAGCCCAAGGATAATTACTCACACATAGAGATGAGATCAACAATCACACACATTGTAATAAAAATCATAAGGTTGATAGCAATAGTCTTACAATGTTGCCAATCGGAGAAGAGATCTACTATTACAAGTGGTGGAATATGGCTATGGAGATGGAGAAGGGTTTCGTGATCTGGAGGCGGCTGGTGATCTGTGGCAGAGACTTTTTGTGAGGTCTCGCTTGTTTTCTCGTCGCCCGCGGCTTTTATATAGGGGTCCCTTCACGAAAGTTGTTCTGTTTGACCTAATGGTGGCAGCGCCAACTATTCGACTGGAGCTATACGGTCAGAATTTTTGCTCCAGCCGTATAGTTGGTCGTTAAAGCGTCTGCCTCCGTTGTACGGCTCCTGGTTTCTTCTTGTTGATGAATACCTCATATCTTTGACTTTAATATAGTGATTCCCTCCTTTAAATGACATTATCTACACAGGAAAAATATAAAAGAAAGGATTACATACCCCTCTGAATATTAGCATTAGTGGCAGGGTTTAGAGAGATATTTCATCAAGAATATGATTAATATCCAGTTTAAATGTGGACATAGATGGCTATATTTCAGAACCATCAACCTCCCCAAGCTTAAACTTGATCGTCCCCGAGCAAGAAAACAAAAATCAGAAAGGAACTCAGCATTTAAACTGAAATAAGGAGATGGTGATCTTACTCATGATTAGTAGTCTCATGTTTCCTCCACTCCAAAAATCTGAAAAACTTCAGCATAGATAGAGTAATGGCAAGCATATCATATGGGTTTCATGCATCCTTATAGCGCAGCAAAATTACTGTAAACATGGATGATTCAAATGAGTAAACTTTATTCCATGTCATGTAATCAACTCATATGCTTGTCTTTGAACAGTAAAGTATAATCATGTAAATTAAGAGTGTTAGAGTTGTCATGAAAAGCATATATACTAGAGTATCTCAATTCTCCCACATCAATGAATCAAGACTTCGCAAGAACTACTGTTCTATTCATTGTCCTTCAAGAATTTCAGTTTTGAAGTAATTGAGAGCGTGCCATAGAATTTCAGTTTTTAAGTAATTCTGTGATGGACACTCGTGACATCACTAAGGTTTTGTTCCTTTTGCATAATGATTTCTCATAGTAGCCAGAGGAGTGATTCCATCATGATTACAGCTACCCAGGAGTGCCAAGAATCTTACCCATTATAGCATCGCTGCTACAAGTGTTTAATCAACTCATAGCCGAAATCTAGGAGTTTCCTCCATGAAGATCATTCGTAGCCGGCGGAGTTCTTGGCATCCCAAGAAATTTTACACACGTAAAGCTTATCATTCTTATGACTAACAAGTCAAACTTTGGCATGCTCACAAAAACCGCTAAACATTAATTCAATCGAACAAATGATTTTAAAGGGAGCTATCAAGTCAATTAACATTTTTAGTGGTGTTGAGTGTCTCTAGAAATAAACCTTCAAGACTAAGCAGTACAACACCCAAGCCTTCGATTGTGAGACTTTTTCTTATTACAATTGTTTAGAAAGTTTTAGGCAAGACTTGGTTAATTACAAGAGCTGGAACAAAATGAGCCCAATTAAATACCCATGCAAACGAAAAATCTTACTATGATACAAAGACTCACTCCACCAATATAATATCTCAACATTTACTACTAAGTAGCATGGGTTTCTCAAACTTAAAAAGTGGGAGTCATAAGGCATACCTCTCATGTTTGGTTCCACTTCTCTCTTCCTTTTTTATTTGTTTCTTGGAAACTCAAAGTCGATCACTCTCCTACAAATATATGAAGACCTCGAGGCGGAAAGAAAATAAAGAGGTAAAATAAGGAAAAATGGAGAAATCTTTTTGTGATTTTTAAGAGAGGAACTTTAAAGAATAGAAAATTGGCGGCAAAGCTCGGCTAGAAAATTCCGAAAGCAAAATAGAAAGTACTAAAGATAAAGTGTTGGGGAAACCAACATGAGTGCTTATAAACTCAAACAAAAATGCAACCTCGAAATAAATAAAAGTAAATAAATGTCAAATAAATATACATGAGGAAACTTCCCCAAGATTAGGCTTTTGCAAGCCCTTCAAATCATTGTGGTGGCAGGAAAAAGTCGTTACTCCAGTTTGAAAATTGAGTTGAGAGGTTACTTGTTGATTCTCGGAGGTTCAAAGAGAGGCTATGCATCCTCTCCATAGTCCCTCCAAGTCCTTGGAATCTTGGTATGTGGTGAACCGGGTTTGTGGCTGCTCCTCTTGATAAGAAACTTCTTGCTCCTCCTCTTGGTCCTCATCCTCCTCCGAAATCTCTTCCTCGTGTTGGTGTTGCTCAACCTACGAATCATATAGCAAACGTCCTTCCTCGATAGAGAAAATACCATTAGGCATAGGAGCAGGGTAGATACGCCCAGCTCCAGCAATTTGCAGGTAATAAGCGCCACCTCTCCTAGAGAGCATTCCATAGGCCCTCAAGGTGGTAAAACCAACACGTGTCTCACCTAGTACGGGTTTCAACTCACCTAGGTCGATGTCTAGGGCAGTGGAAAGCACGGTGATGACGCCTTCGCCTATGATTGGTCCTTGGCTTTGGGAGGCTTGGTGATCCAAGTAGCGCACAAGGATGGCTCCCAAGTTAAGTGACAGGTTGTCATCCTCGTTGAGTAAGAAGCATTTGCAAGGACTAGGATGTCGTCCTCGTTGAGTCTCGTGAACTCATTACGTGCCTGCAAGGTGTTAGCAATAACATAGAACAAATAGTGAATTGCAAGATGTTGAATATTCTTCCCCTTGTTTATTCGATTAGTGAAACTCATTCCATTATAGTATTGTTCAGGGGAAGGTTCTAAGACAGTAAAGGACGCGCGTAAAGCATGAACATCATTGTTTGTCAAATTAAAGCATGCGCACCATTCATCTATTGTTAAGGTGTAGTTGTTGTTCATTAGACGGAAAGAAATAGTGTCCTCTCCTTGCCATTGTTTAGCGGTGCTTTGTGACGAACTTAGGAATTCAATGGTTAAGCGGCAATAAGTAGGTACATCATTGTACACAAAGTTTTGCAGGACAACTCTATTGCAAAGAAAATTAAGGTCATTAGAAATACCGAGTTGGTTCAATATAATGGGGAACCCCACTTGGTGGCCTTCACTTCGCGGTTCTTGATCCTGTTGAAGGGATCACGATGGGGATCATCCCTGAACCGTATCCCCATGCGCTCCTGAGCGGCAGCCCGAGAAGCACTAGCGGTGGCACGAGCACAAGTTTGGATCCTTGTGTTCATCATCTAAAACATTGAAGAAAGGCTAAAATAAAACTTTTTGATCCAACAATAGTAAGTGCATCATATTCCTCATCATAGACCACTAAAGAATCTCCTCAAGATAATAATCTTGGTAAGAAAATCATGGCAATTGGTTCATAGTAGGTCTCACCCTATATTGACAATGATAATAGATCGAAGATGAATTTGCAAAAAGTAATTGGAGGATTGGAGGAGAAACATACCGTAGATCACTTGTGTGCGAGGAAATCGAACGAAATTGAGTACAGATGGAGATATCTTGATGTTTTCAGAGAGTTTGGAGGTAGAAGAAAGAAAAAAGGTTGAAGTTTTGGAGTTGGGAGTACCTTCCTGTGTGATTTTGTGGTCGGACGCAACTATATTGGTGCAACTATATGGTCGGAACAGTGTGTTCCAGCCGTATAGTTGGCCTTTTGTCAGAAATTTAGGATTTTCTCCTGGCGGCGCAGCTATACAAACGCAACTATACGGGCGGAACAAAATGTTCTGTCCGTATAGTTGGTCGTTAAACTGTCTATCCCTGCGAAAGAAAATTTGCAAGGGCATCGATATCTATACGACCGAAACTATACGGCTGGAATTTTTATTCCCGCCATATGGCTGGTCGTTAAACTCTTAGTACATATGAAAAGAAATTGTATGGAGGCATTGATATCTATACGACCGAAACCATACGGCCGAAATTTTTATTCCCGCCATATAGTTGGTCATTAAACTCTCAGTACATATTGCAGAAAAAATTTCGATGGCAAAGATATCTATACGGCCGAAATGTTTATTCCCGTCGTATAGTTGATTGTTAAACTCTCCGTGTGCATCAAAAAATTTATATTTCTTCGTAAACTATTTATTTTCCGGTAACTTAGTGATATACCTTATTTCTGATAGAAAATTGATAGTAAATATTGTCGACCAACAATAGCATGAATAAAGCGGAATTTCAAGTACTACCGAACTTATTCTCCTCGAATGGAGTTTTCTATCACACTTTATTTAACATAAACTTAAACTAAAACTAAAAATTTAACTCAAACCTTTATTTCACATGGGTTGCCTCCCATGTAGTGCTCTTTTATGGTCAATAGACCTTGATGATACTCACTTGGGCCAGATGAGTGGAACACCCACTCCATAGTAATTGGCCTTCAAAGTGATGGCCTCCTTTTCATCATGCTTGGATTTTTTCTTCCTAGGGAATTGAATAACAAAAGGATCCCACGAAGGCAATTGCAACTTCACGTTTGTAGGTAGAATCTACTAGATGCAATTTTAACTCAGTAAAGCCAAGATTTAACTTGTTAAAAAGACTCTTTGGAATTGTTGAGACGCTTGCACCTAAATCGCAAAGTGTAGCTATCTCATTGGTTCCAATCTTTATCTTAATAGTAGGTTCAAATATGTCATCTTGTTTAACAGGTAATTTTTCAGCAATTTGCTTGTATTCTTCTTCAAGCTCACGTACCTTTATTGCTACTTGATTGACAAAATGTTGGTACATAGCTTTTTCACTACCTTCACTTACCGGAATCTTGATGTTGATCCTTTTTACGAGATCTTCAATGGCGTAACTTGGTGAAGGAGCATTACTATAGTCAAGTTCTTCAGGCTCCTCCCTTTGGAACATCATCATTTTGAGTTCTTCAATAGGATTGGGCTCAGCTTTACCTGAAAATTTAGCTAGGATGAGAGTTTGACTCTCGGTTATCTTACCTAGCCATGCCTCAACGATCCTTGTTCTTTCTTGAAGGGCCTGCAAATCATTTCTCAAACTAACATCTTGGTTAGATAATTTACGAAGCATAGCATCATGGTTCTCCGTAATTTTAACTAGAATATTTATTTATTTATTTTGTGAGTCTATGAAATACTTAAGCATTTCTTGGAGACTACCATTACTAGTTCCCATATTATTACTAGAGTTACCTACAGGACTAGCATAATGTTTCTAAAAGTTAGGATTGTAACTCTTCTTCCAAGCAGGGTTATAATCATTACGAGCTACGAAGTCTATTTCGTCAATGTTTGTTCTAGGGGTGGCTCTTACTTGAGTTTCCATACCTTTTACGGCTAGTATGAGCTCATCCAACTTAGCATTGAGATCTTCGTTCTCTTGTGGTGAGATAGAGTTGACCTTCTTCATGTTTGATCTTTCCACATGCCATTGGGCATGGTTGTCCTGCATATTGTCTAGCAGCTGTTTTGCTTCGGCAATATGTTTACCCATAAATGTTCCTCCATCTACAGTATCAAGCATAGACTTAGATATAGGATTAAGAGCATTGTAAAATAAATGGAGGATTAACCAATCTTCCATTCCATGACTAGGACAGTTTCTTAGGCATCCATTCATCCTCTCCCATGCAAGCACCAGTGGATCACGCTCTTCCTGTGTAAAGCCAGTAATATTAGATCGAAGTTGCATAGTCTTTGTAGGTGAGAAAGATTTAGTCATAAATAAAGAAGTACATCCCACCCATGATGTAATAGTATTTTTAGGAAAAGATAGCAACCATTCTTTAGCTCTCCCTCTTAGAGAGAAAGGAAATAGACGCAATTTGACCACATCAGGGTCAACATCTTTTATATGCATCATATCACATATTTCAGTGAAAGTATTCAAGTGCATATCTGCGTCTTCAACAACAGAGCCTCCAAATTGATTCTGTTGAACCAAACTTAAGTAATGGGGCTTAATTTCATAGTCATCAGCAGCGATTGCTGGCTGAGTAATAGGAGTACACAAATAATCATTATTGGGAGTAGATAACTCCTCAAGCTTCTTTCCGGCCATACTTCCTATGTTTTTGGGTTTTCTTAGATAAAGAATTATAATAGTAAAAAGTAAGAATTTAAAGACTAACTATTTTTTTGGTTTATCAAATAAAGACTAAAAGCAAACTAACAAAATTGAAAACAGGAATTAAAACTACCAAGGTTCCTAATAACCTCACCAGGGTAGCTATTGCTTCCCTGGCAACGGTGCTAGAAAAAGGGTTGATACCTTCAATCCGGATTACGGATGTAGTATAGCTTCTTTTTCCCTAGTAGACCTAGGTTATCGAATCCTCAGGAAGTGAATGTGTAGTGAAGTTACTTTAATGGACCTTCGGGAGTTTTAGAATTCCTTTTGTGTTTTTACCAGACCAATAGCTTGCATCTTTTTGTTATTGTCGAAGATGGAGAGAGAGGGCCTAGGGCATTCGGTTTTACCTGTAGCTATGCAAAACATCTGATGGAAATAAAAGATAGAAATAAAGTATGCGTGTACTTGTTAGAGCAAGATAAATTATATGTGGGCAGTGCATCCATAATTGATATTGCTTCCACGAGCGCTTATAGCAATAACCTACTAGTCTCATCCATAGAAGAAAGAGAACTCATGATATGCATAGTGATGTCACTGTTAATCCCAAGTAAATCCCTCACATACAGCCGTACTACCCCTTCTGTCACCAAGGTTCCCAACCTGCAGATCAGTCATCACACATACACCCTATACCTGGATCAACCCTCGGGGTCTTGGGTACCTGACAAGTCCTTGGATTGAGGCAAGAGATGATACAATAATCATCATGTCATACAAACTAATACATGATCCCATCTATGATAAATCACATGCACAATTGCTACATGGCTAGGCTGAAGCCCTTAGCCCAAAGAGAATTACTCACACATAGAGATGAGATCAACAATCACAAACATTGTAATAAAAATCACAAGGTTGGTAGCAATAGTCTTACAATGCTGCCAATCAGAGAAGAGATCTACTATTACAAGTGGTGGAATATGGCTACAGAGAAGGAGAAGGGTTTGGAGATCTGGAGGCGGCTGGTGATCCGTGGCAGAGACTTTTTGTGAGGTCTCGCTTGTTTTTTCGTCGCGTGGGGCTTCTTTATATACGGGTCCCTTTACGAAAGTTGTTATGTTTGACTTAACGGAGGGCGCGCCAACTATATGACCGGAGCTATACGGTCGGAATTTTTGCATCGGCCGTATAGTTGGTCGTTAAAACGTTTGCCTCCGTTGTACGGTTTCTTCTGGTTGTTGGAAATCTCGTATCTTTGACTTTAATGTAGTGATTCCCTCCTTTAAATGACATTATCTACGCAGGAAAAATATAAAAGAAAGGATTCCCTACCCTTCTGAATATTAGCTTTAGTGGCAGGGTTTAGATAGAAATTTCATCAAGAATATGATTAATATCTAGTTTAAATGTGGATGTAGATGGCTATATTTCAGAGCCATCCAAATATTACCCCAATAAATTGAAAAACCTTTATTAGTAGTATGAATGTTTGATCACGTACTTGCTGGTAAAATATTTGGTTATTTGCTGAATGTGACATGCATCACCAGCCACAATGTTGCCAGAGCCAATTTTGCGTGTGTTTATCTTTCCTATTGTACTATATTTAGTTATTATCGCTTCCATGCAGAGCGGTAGCTACCTTGTCGTCGTTGTCATGCTGGATCTCACGAACTTCGCTTGCTCAAAGCCTCCATTCTTCTTTACTCCAAAAAAAGAGCCTCCATTCTTCCGCCATCTTCGGTTTTGGTCCTGCTGATGGCAGTGGCAGCGGTATCCCATTGATGTTGACTTTAGATCAGGACCCCAACTTTGTCTCTATACATCTGAAGTGTAGTATAATCACTTCGCCAATGCTTATAGGGGAAGGAAGAGCTAACTGTTGGGGATGCCTCTTTAACATATGTACACTCTCCATAATTTATACATTGAAGGGATAACCACTTTTATAGCCATTTAAAAGAGTTTTGCGTGATTTTGTCAAATTAATTCAACCTTTAACTGCATGTGTGATAATTTTATCGACAAAATTAGAGAACACTATTTAGTTATTTAGTAGTATATATATTCTTCCAAATTTTGACTAACTTGCGACATCTATTTTGATATGAAGGGAGTAGGATTATGCCTTAGCTACAGACATGGCCTTTATTCTGCATAGTGTCAACCTGGTGGGATAATTCTCCCTTGAGGAGAGAGGCCTACACATTAAAAGGTGTCTAGATATATTTGTTTCACAAAAGCTAAAATATCTTATATTTTGAAATAGAGGGAGTACATAGGATCTAATAAAGAGGGGAGATACGTACATATATGAGTAAAAAAATGAGAGTTGCAAGAACAAGATGATGAATGAATAATCTATCAATGCTCTTCCCGACAATTTGTCACCCTATTATGGAAAAATGGAACAAATCCATGAAAAATGAAAAAATACGCGTGTAATAGTTTTTATGTGACAACGACTATGCCCCTTGTGCCCTAGCACACACACCGAAATTATGTGGAATTTCTTGGACCGACTCAACTGTAGCGAGTATGTCGCAAAAAGAAAAAGGAAACTACAGAGAAAGGAAACGATGTCGTGGAACTAGGTCGAACTTTCTTATCTTATCTTATTACTATATAGTGTACAAATAACTTTAAAGGTTGACCGCGGGATGAAGACATGCAAATCGCAACATATCTAACCTCTAGATCTTTACCATTCTAGCATCTAGAAGATTCAATGATAGTCTTTAGCATAATAAACACTATGCTAAAACTTCAAAACACAATTCTCTGCCATTCTAGAATCTTCTCTGTCATTTCTCTAGGCATGTTACAATTTTTTGAGTATTATTATATACCAAGAACCAAGTATACACCTAATAATTTATGGATATGATGTGGCTCAAAATTCTTTAATAGTCTTTTGAGCTTTACCTATTATAATTTTATAAGTGATGACATGTCATACTTTCCATCTCATAGCTAGAGATGACATGATAGTCTTTTATTTGAGTCTCACGTTTGTTTTTTCGAAATGGGGATACCGCAGCCTCTACACTCAAAGGATGCACACATCCCTTTTATTAAAAACCAAGTACCGAGTACAGTTTACAGATCAGATAAGGTTGATACAAACATCAACCATATGAACAAAGCTAAAGGTCTCACAAGAGAACGTACACATCTCACGTGCAAATTATTATGCAAATACTTACTTCAAGAACATAGTTTGACCGTAAATCTGGTCAATAATATACAATTATATTTAATAATTTTTAACCAATTTATTTATATTTGAAAGATGATTCCAATGGTACAATTTTGTGACATACAATTCATAAATTGGTGACCAAATTTATGGTCAAATTATTTTCTTCGAGTACATATTTTCTTAATGAACCGGAATAGAGGTAGTATACTACTTAGTAGTATTTTTTCCCTAAAATGGGAGTGTAAATATTTGATTTGTAGGATAGGAAAATCGTAGGAATAGAAAAAATGTAGGATTGCAATGTCATGCCCACTCCAATCCTATAGGAATTCATATGAACCACAGTGTGTTTGATTCCACCATAGGTGTCCGTTTGATTCAAAGGATTTCCCCCGGAGTAGAAAAAATGTAGGATTGCAATGTCAAGCTCACTCCAATCCTATAGGAATTCATATGAACCACAGTGTGTTTGATTCCACCATAGGTGTCCCTAGGAATTTCCCTAGGAATTTTTGATTCAAAGGATTTCCCTAGGAATTTTGTAGGATTAAATCATATTGGAAATTGTAACACCCTCGAATCGGCCCTATACAAGTTTTAGCGATTCCCGCCAAACCCGCATAGAAACGATTCAAAGATGCCCACCAGGAACTTGCGTGCGGGTGGAAAAACGAAGTAATACCATTACACAATAGTCCACGATGGAACCCACAGAACAAATATATACAACATGACTCCATGAGTCAAGAATACAGATATACAGTACAAAGAACCAAATCACCTTGAAAACGATACAACATCCGAGTACGGATAAGATGCAAATGGGGCTAAGAGCCCTGAAGAATAACCAATGTCGTCCATAACCCTGCCCAGGCCAAGCTGGAAGGGTAACCCTGCTAACGACATCGATCTCATACCTGCTAAAACAAAAGGGGTGCTGACAAAGGGCAAAGAAAAAGGGAGCGATCAGTACTGAGGCCAGTACACGGCAAGTCTAGAATTCGGCGGCTCTCGCCTACATAGTATGGTGGACTGAAGCGGCAGCAAAGCATCCGATACAATTGTCGGCTATCAGAGAGGGATAAGAAAGACTTATTCGGGATCCAACCTGATACTAAAACCAAACATACCCATCCTAGTATTCCCCCTCGAGACCAAACGAGGAAGTCAAACCAAGGAACGCACACAATTGTTCGTTTTATTCATTCCATTATAGTTGCAGCACATACTAGTCAGATATAGATAGCATGAGTCATCCTGATCTCATAGCAGTGGGCAGTATTAGTTAACCGTTCTGTTGTAGTTGCAATACTTACTAGTCAGATACAATTAGCCAGAGATATCCCAAATCCAGCAGTTGTGGGTACTTTTATTTACTCATTCCTTTGTAGTGAACCTGATTACTAGACATGTCAAAGTCAAATTTATAGCACTACTTTAGTTATAGTTGTCTATGATCGAGATACTGTGCTCCAAGTCGTCCATAACCGTGGACACGGCTTTTAAAAAGATTTACCCTGCAGGGGTGCATAAATAGCAACACACGCACGATCAACCTCAGAAAAACCAAATAAAAACCCAACGAGGCTTTCACGACAAAGCAATCACAGGATTCATAAAATATTTCAGGGGGCCACCCTACTAAGCTACCCGCAACGAAGTTGACTGGCTCCGAGACGGACCCAGGGTTTGTGTCGATGGTGGTAAACAACTGGAAACCCGAAAGTGTGACTTTGCTTGTCGATATAGCGAAAACATGTCACGATCCAAAAAATAGTACAGGTGCTCCACGCACAATCGTAAATAAAGCAGTAAAGCATGGCATAAGTACATGATAGTAATAAAGCCCCAAACTAGTTTGTGGCCCCAAGAAATGAGAAATGAATCAAGCTCTGGCTAAGGGAATTCATGGTCCCACATGCGGATAGTGCGATAGTCAAGGAACAGGTATCAAGTACTCGGGGCCTACGGGACACAAGTGAGCGGTTAAAAAACCAAATATTATCTATTGCCCACTGATGCCTCTGTATTAGTTATATCTATTCCCAGCATTTTATTTAACAAGTTGTAATTAAAGCCATGATCATCTCCAACGTTAAACATGTGCCAACCTCCCAACAATGGTGGATCATCGATGACACGAAGTAGCACCTGAGCAAGCAACTACGACTCGCAAGGCCAACTGTCTATCAACTACGACAATAGGATGTGTCCAAGACAATATAGAGGCTGCAGGGAATATAAATGGTGCACCAAAACTAAAGCATCGCAACAAGGATCGCAATAGATCAACAGGAGGAAGTAAAGACTATAAACGCAAAATAGGTAGAAAGGGGGAGAATGCTCGCCTAGGAAACATTGCCGAAGCTACATATCCATAGAACTTGTCCATACTCGCATCAACTCAACGGCCTAATCCATGAAGAAGCAAAGCACTAGAAGAAACACGAATGCACTATTTAATTCTTTGGCAGAAGATCCAGCATGATTATGATATGATGCATGGCATGTCAAAGATGCAGTGCAACTAGGCAATATTAAGCGGAACCAGGGTCCCGTCAATTAATTAGAAGGTTCATGTTATTTAGGTACCCCGCAATTTAAATGTTGTATTAACAAGGCAAAACATGGCATCGGTCCGCTACACAAATTTAATGGAGTCAATATAAGACTAGAATATCCTGCATATAGTCTCCATATTTAATTTAGGTGAATCGACATAATGCCCCCAAACCCACATGATGGGATGTATGCAAGCATGAACAATTAAATATGCACAAGTCATGTTATAAAAATATAGGGGATTAGGGTCACACATCAGGGTTCGGCGATCTTGGTTCGATGTGGTTCAGGTTCGGTCTCGCCGGGTTCGGTCTTCGGACTCCGGGATCGGGGCCTTGGCGTCTGTGAAGGAGAACATGAAGTCGGTGCCGAGGATTCTTTGGGTTCGGGGGTCTAGGCGTCTTCGGGTCCGTGATGCAGGGAGATGGCCGTCGGGTTGTAGTGGAAGTAGCATACACCAAAAGTACTCACTGTCTTGATATTCCCGCAGTCGAAGTAGAACAAACAGACACCGATAGGAATAAGTCACATCCAACCTCCTATGAGCATTTTATCGAACACCTGATGATCAGGACAAATTACAGATGAAGATGACACAGTTTTGCATCGCATGATGAGGTTCAAATGATAACAAAAGAAAAGGAACCGGTGGTAGTTGTGGAAGATGTGGTGGCCACGCGTGAGGTGGAAGACATCCATGACGAAGGGGATCGGCCACAACCATAGGTGATATGTTGTAGGGAGGTCGGAGCTTGCAGTGCAGACGCACGGGAGGAGGAGGCGGTGCCGGGACTGGGACCAGAGCCTGAGCGCAGGGCGGAAAGGGCCGTGACAGGGGCACGACCGAGGCCTAGGCGGCGGCGCCACGCAAGGTCCTGGTCGTGGCGAGCTTGAAGGCGGAGTAGGGGCGAGGATGGCGGCGACCTACAGCCAGCCAGAGAGGTGGCCACCGGCAGCGCTACGCAAGAGGAGGGTGGGCCAGCGTCGGTAGGAGAAGAAGGACCGATGAGGAGCGTGGCCGGTCGCTGAGGCGGTAGCAGCGAGGAGGCCCGGGCAGCGGAGCACCGCTACAGCGGCTGGGAAAGGGTTGGCGGCGGCGGGAGGCGGCCTTGCTCGCGAGCAGAGGAGGGAATCACGGAGCGCATCGCGAGAGAGAGAAGATCGCGGGGATGGGCCAGCGTGCGGGAAGAAAACAGGGGAGGAGACAGGGTCGAAGGGGTGGTGAGGTTCGATACAGGGAGGAGGCGTGCGGGATTGGTGGTGTCGAGGTGGGCTAGAGTGTGCAGCGGTGGAGCGGGGCTCGGTCAACGCAGCGACGTGTGTGGAGGTGCGGCAACGTGCTGCGTGGAGCGACCGGGTTAGGGTGGTAGCGGCGACTGGCGGGAGTGGGCGTGCGGAGCTGGTGGTAGCTATGGTTAGGGATTAGACTGGGTTTTATTTTAGGCCGGGTGGTAGGCGTTTTGGACAGCTGGGCCTCTGGCCTGACCGGTTAGACTGCCTCCCTGGACACAATATTTTTATTTATTTTATTTTTAAAAATACGTTTGTAAATAGTTTTAGACAAATAAAATATCCAGGAAGATCTGGGGTTTATACTTTGAAATAAGGAGGATAATGTAGAAAACAAAATAGGGCTTTTGGAAAAATAGTTTTAGGGAATGATGATGACGATGCTCAAATGCAATGTGGCATGATGACATGAGCATGCGGTCATAATGATGCACAACACAAAACAAGAACGATTTTCTAGTAGTGGTTTTAGCCAGGGTGCTACAGAAATTTTCCTACGATAGCTGTTTGATTTGTAGGATTGATTCCCATAGGATTTTTACCTAAGGATTCCTTTGGACTAGTTTTCATAGGATATCAAACATCCACCCCGGTGGATGTTTGATATCCTATGAAAACTAGTCCAAAGGAATCCTTAGGTAAAAATCCTATGGGAATCAATCCTACAAATCAAACAGCCATCGTAGGAAATTTTCCTATAGGATTTAATACTACAAAATTCCTAGGCAAATCCTTTGAATCAAACGGACCCTAACTAGAGTAGGAGTGCTTGAAGCAGAGGCCCTACTCATGACTGCGCATAGCTTGTCGCAGTAGGGACTACATAGAGTTTGCACCTGGGAAAGGCTACTGGTGCGTGAATACCTTGCATCGCATTCGATTCGCTTCCTCTAGCTCGGCTCCTGGCTAGTGTAGCAATAATCATAGAGTAGAGATCGCCAATTTTTTGGGCGGGTTCATCTCATTCTAAAGTGAGATCACAAAAATTTGAATAACATTGGTGGGTTTTTATTTGAACTACCTGGCGCCATGCAATTCAAAAGTTTTGAACCTACCACCAGCACCCTTGTGATACATATAAAACACGCCATATCCCACATCTTCCACTCGACCTCAGAGCCGGAGCATCTCCCACGAATATGGCCTCGCACCACCGTCCCTCCCCACCACCACTGACTCCTCACCAGGTACCGTTGTGACCGAAGGCACCACTCCCTTGTTTTGCAAGACAAAGAGAATTCCTCACACCAATGACCATCGCACCGGAACATGCACAGCGTCACCGGCAAACACGGTACGGCCACCACAAAGTCCCATATGCTTCACGGACTCCCTAGTCTCCGGCACCAGTGAGATGGGCAAACGATGCCCCCCTTCGACCGCACCAATGTCAAGCGTAAACTCGTATCCCCCCGATACGAAGGTTGTTGCACACTTTATGCTTCCTTTCATTATGCACCTTATTACTATCAAAAGTACTTCGTCGTTTGTTGTAGTGTACTGCATCTTGCTCATATACTTGATCCTTACTAAAGTTTGCTAGAGCCTTCATTAACATCGTTATGAAGCTCCTCTGACATCTGTGGAATATCTCCTAAAATGATTCTAGTTGGGGCGTACATGTTTATAGATAGCATAGCTGGTATACGTCAACTCTGGCTGACGTCCTGAGCCGAATTAGTATGTCATGGCTCCTTGTTTAGAGTATAGCCAGGCGGGCCCTGCTAGTTATGTTATCCGTATTATAGTCAAGCCTGCAGGTTAGTCGATTGTATTGGAACTTCATGTCTTTTCTTCTCACTCAGGGTGAGATATGGTTAGAGTACTCATAGCGGAAGTAAGTTAATGTAATAGAGTTGTGATGGGAATCAATTCTTTTCGAGCCATCAACCTCTACATGTACTCCTAATAATTTCCTCATTTTTCACACGATTCCATGATAAATTTGAAAAGCTATTTTCTTACAATGTAGGAAATGGAGTCAGAACAAGGTATCAAACTCTACTTATTCTAGTTGAAAATGACAACCAGGCCAAAAAGACAATAATGCAAAACATCAGCATAAAAACTTTCGTCCTAATCCCGCACCAGTTGGTCAAGTTGCACTGGCGGCTGCAAATAGAAAAATACACATCCCACAGCCGCCAGTATCCCATCTGGTTACCCAGGAAGAATTGGTAGCAAAACCAGTTTCAACAGCAGGTTCTCAGCAACGAACTGGTAATGATCTCCCAACGACCTTTAGTAATAACAGAGACATATACTCCCTTGCAAATGAGCATGACACCAATTTTGTTATGTGTTCAGAGACTAGTAGTAGCATGCCCTTTGATATGTAATAGGTATACATTGATATTTTGATGTAATTTTTTTAGTTTCACTAGGACGAAGATTAACAAGGGGGCTGACGATGGGAAAAAATCTTGAGCACATGCTTGAAATAACTAAATCAAGACTTCCGATCACATCTATAACAGGATTCGGAAGGCCACTAGATCGACATGAATCTTCTTATATTGCATCGATCACATGTGTTTTTGTGGTAAATGATATTCCCATCTTGCCCTCATGGAAACACCACCGAAATACCCCCAAGCATTTTGAAGGTTTACTGAAGAACTTACATGTAAGTCATTGTCTCTTGGACATACTCCATTGCTTTGTCCCTTGTCTTCTTAACTTGCCGTTTGTTATATATGCTCCTCATTGTTGTCTACAGAGATTTTTCATGTTTGATGAGAATAGAGAGGAAGTAAAGGTTGTTCTCAAAAGCATATTCTCCGCATGTTTGCGCCAACAGCGCCACAGGCTAAAGAAGCAACACTTCTCTGGCAAGTGTTTTAAGGATGTTACAAGAACATCTCCTGTGGATCACATGAATGACAATCAGTGGGGTGATCTTCTCCACCACTGGATTGATCAAAATAATGAGGTATGCTTTCAGAAGACTGAGACTAGATCGCATTGTCAATTCGTATTTATGCATGTGTTTTACAAGTCATATTTTATAGGCCATCGCTCAAAGGAACTGTTCTAGCCGTAATAAAGTACGAGTACTAAGTCGTATAGGATCCCACAGCATAATTGGGCACCTCTACCAATTGGTAAGGACCTGTTGTTCTGTACTGTATATTTTAAATAAGTATGTAATTGGTGTTGTGGAATCTATATGCATCTTATCTTTCAACCTCCATTTCCACCATGTGATGCAATTTATTTTCGCTCGTCCAAATGCAGACGAAGTCAAATGAGGATCCAAAAAACAGTTGACTCTGCTAGAGAAATTTGAGGGATGCTAAACGAATATATATGGTGTCATTGTAAAGAAAGTTGTTGTAAGTCTTTTATGCATTTTGTGATGTTAGACTTGTAGTGATTTGTACATATAAGTTTGATATGCAACCTTGATTGGACTGCTTCTCAGTTTTGTTTTCACTTTCCTTCATAATTTGCAACTAAAGCCAGTTTCAATTATGAATTGTACAAACAGTTGGCATATCATACACCTCATAGTGTTTACACATGAAGCCTAATTTTTAGTCCTGTTAGTAAATGACATAAAAATATACACCACAAAATGATCTTTTTACTGAAGTGTATAAGATGAGTTATCAGCACTGCCAATTATAGTTGTTCATGCACATGGTAAACCTATCTGCATGTTTCTCTATAGTAACTTCACTTCTCTTACACATGTCTATTAACTGAAAACTTTCTAGGCTCAATTGAAAGAGGAGCTAGCAAATCCTGGGAAAGACTGTTCAGTAAAAACTCCAAAAGAATGTGTGGATTTATTTTCCAAGGTACTACAACGTGGTGCTACAGGCAAGAATATGTTGCTATGTAATGATGGGTTCCCAGCGAGCTTGTCAAAGTCCAAGTCCAACTCCAAGGCTATTTCTTTGCATATTCAAGTTCTAGAGGAACAAATCCAAGCTAAACAATCGTTATCATCTGCCCTAAGTGTATATAATTAACGTTTGATCGCAAAGTTAGAAGAAACTTTAATTCAGCTTGAGCACTCCATAGAAAATAAGGAGAAATTCATGAAAATGCTCAGTATTTGTGGTTGAGCACTAACAACTGAGGTTAGTCCCTTTGTCGTGAAATGTAACTTGAAGCTGAAAGTATTTGTTAGTGCACTAGTCTGCACTTGTTATGAACTTTGGTTGTTTCCTTGTTGTGACATGTCTATAATTTGTATGGTACCTATAATGTACTTCCTATGTTTCAAAATATATCCCTTTTTAGCAAAGTTGTTTTATCTTGCTAAAGATCCTTATATTATCAATGGAGGTACTATTGGGGAACATAATGCACCAATATGGAAGTAGTATGATTCTTGAATGCGTGATCTCTAGATTGCTAGCCTGCTTAATATTGGTGATTTCTATGCTGCAAGGTTGGATTGTTGTGTACTAGTATATGTGTGGATGGAGAAAAATGCATATAACACCAGTCTTTGTGGCATTTGTTGCACAGAAACAAGACCATTTTTGTGGCTTATTTTTTTTGCACCTGGCCCAAATAAACATCTTAACCTGTTGGGTTAGAGCATCTCTAACCCATCCCCAAAACGGCAATGGAGGAGTAAATTTACTCTTCTAACGGCCAAAGACGCACCAAACTTAGCCCTAACCCCTATCACCGTTTAAAGGAGAATAAATATAGTACTTGCCACCGCGACCTCGACTCCTTTATTTTTCTCCCCCACCCGCACGTCCGCTGTCGGCTAGCTACTCTTCCTGCTGCCCTTCGCTGGATATGTGCTCTGTTGATGGCCGGCTACCCTCTGTGCTTCTCCTGGTAGCCTATGTCGCTGGAATCGGCCGCCATGAGCCATTTTCCCTGGCCACAAATGTGCCGTTGAGCTTCACCGGAGTCGACGCACCGTGGCCAGGATTTTTCGGGATACGATCGGATCCTCGAGGCCAAGTAGCCTCCGGCATGACTACATGTCGTTGCAACTCCCTGACCGAGCTCACAGGAGAGGCACCGCGAGCACCCATGCCACCATTAGCTCTAGGTCCGGCACCAGCAGCCACACTCGCACCAACCCTTGGACCCGCACCGGCACATTCCCATATTGGCGCTGCCGGAACAAGGTGAGTAAGAGATAATCTCCAGGGTTCTTTGTAGCATTTTTGGTTAAAGCTCATCAATTTTCTAATCTAGATGATTCTTCGTAGCAAGGTGAAGAAGAGAGAAGCTCCATGGTCCAAGGATGATGACAATGATTTGTACTTTGCTTGGCATCATCAAACAATTATTGGAGTCGACCAGCCTTTCGAACAATTTTGGGAAGAAATACATGCCAATTTCAATGAAAGAACTAGTGGAGATGCAAGGTCATTAGTATCGGTTATGAATAGGTGGGCTTTGTTAGTAATTTACTCCAATACGGGTAATCTATGAATAAACCGTATTGGAGCCGCAAATCCTCCTGCCGTCCCATGTAATATTTTTGAATCCGAGATCATGGTATCCAATTGTGTACCCCTCCATCCAGAAAAAGGCTACATTGAGCAAGGTCCTGGATGATCAGTTGATGTGACTAGGCCTTGGGTTCGTGGACAGAGGGAAGTACAGTCTACTAGCAGTTATTACTTGGACTGTCAACAAATTCAAATTCCTAATCGAGAGGCAAAAGCTCCCGCCTACACGAAATATTTGGGCCCCATGTTTAATCTTTCATATACTGCGAAATTCCGTTTGACCTATAGTACTAATGACCAATGGCGATTGTGAAATTGCTGGGTTGGGTGGTGGGGTTCGCTCGTAATATTTGTTACTAGGACTATAGCAAAATTCAAATTCTTAATCGTGGGTAAAAACCTACAGCCCAAACGATTTCGCAGATGGAATCAACATTATTTTTTCAACGGGAATATTTTTTATTCCTAAACATAGGGAGAACCATTTTTTCGAATTATTACTTGTAGTCTAGACAAATTCAAAATCTCAGTTGAGCGGCAAAATTTACCAATGTTCTGCACAATTATGTAATGGATGGCCAGTTGATGTGACTCTCAGCCTTCAATTCCTAACCAGATAGCGTACTAGTATACAACTATCCTTTTCTATTATTACTTTGCTGCTAGCCAAATTCAAGATCATAAAATCGAGCATCAAAATCCCAATGGACTCATATGCATTTCCTTCCCTACCGTTTCAAAAACTTTGAACAAAATCTCCGACCGGGGAGTACCATTTTTCTATTATTATTATTTGTCATGTAGCTAAATTTAAAATCTCTATCGAGCAGCAAAATCACACTCCAACCTTGAGCATTTCCCGCCCCACCATTTCAAAAACTTTGAGGGATAATATCCCATCATAGAGTGCCATTTTTCTATTACAGTATTTGTTGGGTCCGCAACATAGAAAACAAAACTTTTCCTACGGTGTGAACTACACGCCAAGATCTATCTACTAGGTACAAAGCAATGGGTGGACATACATCCAACGAGAACTTACCCTCGTAGACAACGAGCTTTGTTAACGAGTAGGAACTCGTGGTTGATGTAGTCGTACACTTGCCGATCTCAAGATCGTGAGGAAGTCCGAGCGCCGCAACTCAGCAGCGCATCCGCACTCGCACACACGTTCAAGCCACCGGACAACCTCCACCTCCTCGCTCCAGCGATCCAGCGGAAGCAGCAACTCCATCCAGACGAAATGCCACCAGGAACATGTATCTCGCTAATCTGAGACCATGGGGGAATAATTCTAGAGGGGGAGAGAGATCCTTCACAAGGAGGTGTGTGGATGAAGGAGGGAATGGATGGACTTTTATAGGAGGAGGGGGGTGCCCCATCTCTCCATGGCCGGTGCATGGGGGGTGACCCCTCACCTCCCCCATTCATGTGGTGGTAACCCCTCCACATTAAAATGCCTCTTCACATTCCCTTTTAAAGTCTCCACTTTAAATGCATTAAATTTCTCCAAATTTAATGCTCTCTCATTTAATAAAACTCTATTTATTAAATTTATTCAGAATTTTGTTAATTACTTTAATTAACAAACAT
Organism: Avena sativa; assembly: GCA_916181665.1. Lineage (NCBI taxonomy): Eukaryota > Viridiplantae > Streptophyta > Magnoliopsida > Poales > Poaceae > Avena > Avena sativa. Next base: position 417,418,446 of record OV702289.1, on the reverse strand, counting down.
TCACATATATCCCCTTGCAATATTTCAATATCACATGCAAAACCACCTTCTGCAATTTCACCCGAAACAATTTCCGTTTTCTATTGAAACAATTCCTGTGCTTTGCAATTCTTTCGTCTGAAACATATGTGCTCCAAAATGGTGTCCGGTAACTCTTAAGTGTGCCACCCTACGGTTCGCGAATAATGCAGACATGATCGAGACCCTTCTTCGATCAATAATCAGCAGCGGGACCTGGAGATCCGTACTGACTCCTACACATTCAACGATGACTCCTGTGATCGTGAGAACCTTTAACGCTTGTAACTAAATCCCTTTGTCTCTCGATATATTACATGTCCGAGATTCGATCATCGGTATCTCCATACCTAGTTTGATCTTGTTACCGACATGCATTCTTTTCTCGTTCCCGTGATATAACATTCTAGTGATCACATCACTTGCTTGTAAGCTATCCTAATGTGATATCACCGAGAGGGCCCAGAGTATATCTATCCATCATCTGGATTGACAAATTCCACTCTTGATCCATGAGCCTCAACATAACACCTTTGTAGTACTGAACCCATCTTTATAGTCACCATGTTACGGTGTGACGTTTGATGTTATCAAGATACTCTTCCGGTGTTAGCAATTAACATGATCTCATGGTATAAGGATAAAGATTACTTCGTATGATGTTATAGCAATATAAACATAATGACTTGATCGTAATGCTATACTTCAGATGAATGTTCATCACATCATTCCACCAATGGTGTGACCTTGTTATTAACAACATCCAATGTCCATGATCAGGAAACCTTGATCATCCTGTTAATCAACAAGCTAGTCTATAAGAGAGGCATGACTAGGAACCCTTTTTGTTTATTAAACACACATATATTGATGCTTCCGAATCAATACATTTCTAGCATGTAAAATAAACATCTATCATATATAAGGAATATATAATAACAACTTTATTATTGCCTCTCAGGGCATAATTCCTTCAGTCTCCCACTTGCACTAGAGACAATAATCTAGTTCACATAGTGATAAATCTAACACCCATGGAGTTCTGGTGTTGATCATGTTTTTCCCTAGGGAGAACTTTAGTCAACGGATCTACTACATTCAGGTCCGTGTGTACTTTACAAATCTTTATATCTCCATCCTTGACATGCTCGCGGATGGAGTGAAACCGGCGCTTAATATGTTTGGAATTCTTGTGAGACCTTGGTTCCTTTGCGTTGGCTATGGCTCCATTGTTGTCACAATAGATCACCATCGGGTCCAACACACTGGGAACCACACCCAGTTCCATAATGAACTCTTTCATCCAAACTGCTTCCTGCACCGCTTCTGAAGCAGCAACATATTCCGCCTCCGTTGTTGATCCAGCCACCACAGGTTGTTTGGAACTCCTCCAACTAACTGTTGCTCCGTTTAAGAGAAATACGTATCCAGATTGAGACTTAGAGTCATCCGGATCGGTGTCAAAGCTAGCATCGACATAACACTCGGCGACTAGCTCTTCTTCACCTCCGTATATGAGAAACATATCCTTAGTTCTTCTCAAGTACTTGAGGATGTTCTTTACCGCTATCCAGTGTTTCGAACCTGGATCAGATTGGTACCTACTAGTCAAACTAATAGCATGTGCCACATCCGGTCTTGTACATAGCATGGCATACATAATAGAGCCTATGGCCGAGGCATAGGGGATCTTATCCATCATCTCTCTTTCTTCCGCCGTAGCCGGACTTTGAGTCTTACTCAATGTCTTGCCTTGCAACATAGGTAAGAACCCCTTCGTACTTTTTTCCATATTAAACTTCTTTAATATCTTATCAAGGTATGTACTCTACGATAGCCCAATTAGGCGCCTTGATCTATCTCTATAGATTTTAATGCCTAATATATATGACGCTTCACCAAGGTCTTTCATCGAAAATTTGCTGTTTAGATAACTTTTAACACTGTTTAAAAGATCTATATCATTTCCAATCAATAATATGTCATCCACATATAATATCAGAAATGCCACATTACTCCCACTCACTTTCTTGTAAATACAAGCCTCTCCATAAGTTTGGACAAATCCAAACTCTTTGATCACCTCATCAAAGCGGAGATTCCAACTTCGTGATGCTTGCTTCAGTCCATAGATGGATCGCTGAAGTTTGCACACCTTATTAGCATCCTTAGGATCGACAAAACCCTTAGGTTGTATCATATACAACTCTTCTTCAATCTTACCATTGAGGAACGCAGTTTTGACATCCATCTGCCATATTTCATAATTGAAATATGCAGCAATTGCTAACATAATCCTAACCGATTTAAGCATCGCTACGGGAGAGAATGTCTCATCGTAGTCAACTCCTTGAATTTGCCGAAACCCTTTTGCGACAAGTCGAGCCTTATAGATGGTCATGTTACCATCAGCATCAGTTTTCCTTTTGAAAATCCATTTATTCTCAATGGCCTTTCGGTCGTGAGGTAAGTCCACCAAGTTCCAAACTTAGTTCTCATACATAGATTCCATCTCGGATTTCATGGCTTCCAGCCATTTGTTGGAATTCGGGCTCATCATCGCTTCTTCATACGTCGCAGGGTCATCCATTTCATCAACCATGAAATTCACAACAGGATTGCCGTACAGTTCAGGAGCTGCACGTGTCCTGCTTGACCTGCGAGGTTCGGTATTGTCCTCTTTCGGAGTTTCATGATCATTATCATTAGCTCTCTATTCATCAGGTGAAGTCAACTTCGAAACAACTTTCGGTGCTGCGCCACTCGCCATTCCATGAAGAGAAGGTTCAATAACCTCTTCGAGTTCTACCTTCCGACTACTCACACCTTTCACGAGAAACTCCTTCTCAAGAAAGGATCCATTCTTGGCAACAAAAACCTTGCCCTCAGATTTGTGATAGAAGGTATACCCAATTGTTTCCTTAGGGTATCCTATGAAGATGCATTTTTCCGCTTTGGGTTCGAGTTTATCCGGTTGAAGTTTCTTCACATAAACATTGCATCCCCAAACCTTAAGAAATGACAGCTTAGGTTTGTTTCCAAACCATAATTCATACGGTGTCGTTTCAACGGATTTAGATGGTACCCGATTTAAAGTGAATGCAGCTGTTTCCAGTGCATAACCCCAAAATGACAGAGGTAAGTCAGTCAGATACATCATAGATCGAACCATATCCAATAAGGTACGATTACGACGTTCCGACACACCATTATGTTGTGTTGTTCCGGCAGGCGTGAGTTGTGAAACTATTCCACACTCTTTCATGTGTGTGCTAAACTCGTAACTTAGATACTCTCCTCCACGGTCAGACCGTAGAAATTTGATCTTTCTATTACGATGATTTTCCACTTCATTCTGAAATTCCTTGAAATTTTCAAAAGTTTCAGACTTGTGTTTCATCAAATAGATATACCCATATCTACTCAAATCATCCGTGAAAGTACACCTCGCGCTGACACACTCATTGGTCCACACACATCAGTATGTATGATTTCCAATAGATCTGTCGCCCGTTCCATTAAACCGGAAAACGACGTTCTAGTCATCTTGCCCATAAGGCATGGCTCACATGTATCAAATGATTCAAAATCAAGTGATTCCAAAAGTCCATCAGAATGGAGTTTCTTCATGCGTTTAACACCAATATGACCTAGACGGCAGTGCCACATACATGTTGACATATCATCATCAAGTTTAATCTTTTTAGCATTAACATTATGAATGTGCGTAATATTACTATCGAGATCCAATAGAAATAAACCATTCAACATAGGTGCATGACCATAAAAGATATCATTCTTATAGATCGAACAACCATTGTTCTCAGATTTAAAGGAATGACCACTTTGCATCAAACACGATCCAGATACAATGTTCATGCTCAGTGCAGGAACCAAATAACAATTATTTAGGTTTATAACTAATCCCGATGGCAAATGGAGAGGTAGGGTCCCGACGGCGATCACATCAACTCTTGATCCATTGCCGACCCGCATCCTGACTTCATCCCTTGCTAGTTGTCGCTTGTTCCGTAGCCCCTGAACCGAGTTACATATATTAGCAACCGATCTGGTATCAAATACCCAGGTGCTACTGCGAGTACTAGTCAAGTACACATCAATAACATGTATATCACATATACCTTTGTTTGCCTTGCTGGACTTCTTGTCTGCCAAATACTTGGGGCAGTTGCGCTTCCAATGGCCAGTCCCCTTGCAATAGTAGCACTCGGTGTCAGACTTAGGGCCAGCCCGGGGTTCCTTTTTAGGCGTGGCAATAGACTTGCCACCCTTCTTTCCCTTGTGCTTTCCTTTCTTTTCCTTCTTGAAACCGGTGGTCCTATTGATCATCAACACTTGATGTTCTTTCCTAATCTCCACTTCTACAGTCTTAAGCATTGAGAGAAGCTCGGGAAGAGACTTCTTCATGCCCTGCATATTATAGTTCATCATGAAGCTCTTGTAGCTAGGTGGCAGAGATTGGAGAACACGATGTATGCCTAAGTCAATGGGAATCGTTATTCCCAAGGACACAAGCTTATCGGCGTACCCAGACATTTTGAGTACGTGCTCACTAACGGAGTTGTTTTCCTCCATCATGCAGCTAAAGAACTTTTCTGTAGCATTATAACTCTGTACGGCAGCATGGGTATCGAAAATCATTTTCAATTCTCCCATGGTATCAAAGCCATTGCCATTTTAGAAACGCTTTCGAAGTTCTGGCTCTAGCCCATACAGTATGCCGCAATGAACTAAGTTGTGGTCCTCCTGACGAGTCACATAGACATTCTTTTCTTCGTCAGGGGCATCAGGAGCTGGTGGGGGGCCTAGCGGCGCATCTAGCACATATTGCTTTTGTGCAGCAGTGAGGAGAATCCTCAAATTCATAGCCCAGTTGGTGAAGTTGCTACCATTCGCAGCAAGTTTCTCTTTCTCCATGAACACATTGAAATTAAAAGCAGGTGGTGCAATCTACAACAGAATTTGTAAAGTTTATTTAGACTAAGTTTATGATAGATTGAGTTCAACTAATCCAAATTACTAATGAACTCCCACTCAAAAACGACATCCCCCGTGTCCTTTTGGTGATTACATGAACCAAATCCACTATACCAAGTCCGATCATCACGTGAGTTGATATAGCTTCAAAGGCGAGCATCTATATGGGCATCATATCAAACATATGACTCATGCTTAACCTTTCGGTCCGTGTTCCGAGGCCATGTCTGTACATGCTAGGCTCGCCAAGTAAGAACCTTAGTATTCGCGTGTGTAAAACTGTCTTACACCCGTTCCTATGAAAGCGTAGATTCGAGTACACCCGATCATCACGTGATGTCTCGAAACACGATCCATAGAACGGTGCATACTCAAGGAAGAACACATTTTTATCTTGATATCTAAAAGAGGGATCATCTTATAATGCTATCAAACGCGCCAAACTAGCAGTATAAGATGCTAACATCTAATGTGTAAAGTGAGATGATATGGTCCATGCATTTGATCTCTATCACTTGCATCGTGGTATGATCTCTATCATTCCTTTGTGTGTAAGGCCAAGGTCTATGGAACATACACGTTGAGTGTGTTGTAAGAGTATCCACCATACATCTACTTACAACAATACCATATCAACACACTAGCCCAGCAACGATCTAAACTAGACACCTCTAATTTATCAATTGCAAGTTTTATGTGGCTTAGGGCTTTCGAAGATAGAACCGTTCTTACCTACAAACATGAACCACAACGAGGATAACTAAGTTATTAGCAACTCATTGTAAATTAGATATTGACTATAGTAGGAGAGACAGACACCCGCCAGCCACTTATGCAAAACAAGTTGTATGTCAGTCGTGGAACCGGTCTCATGTATGGTGACATGTAAGGTTGGTCCACGCCGCTTCATCCCACTATGCCACCAATATCCAAAATACATAGAAGATGCAATAACATGATCATCATCGCCCACATATCAACCATATGTGTACTACCCGTGCTAAGCACCTACGCATAGATCAGGCTCTAATACCATTGTTGGGTCCGCAGCATAGAAAACAAAAAAAATCCTACGGTGTGAACTACACGCCAAGATCTATCTACTAGGTACAAAGCAACGGGTGGACATACATCCAACGAGAACTTACCCTCATAGACAACGAGCTTTGTTAACGAGTAGGAACTCGTGGTTGATGTAGTCATACACTTGCTGATCTAAAGATCGTGAGGAAGTCCGAGCGCCGCAACTCAGCAGCGCATCCGCACCCGCACACACGTTCAAGCCACCGGACAACCTCCACCTCCTCGCTCCAGCGATCCAGCGGAAGCAGCAACTCCTTCCAGACGAAATGCCACCGGGAACATGTATCTCGCTAATCCGAGACCATGGGGGAATAATTCTAGAGGGGGAGAGAGATCCTTCACAAGGAGGTGTGTGGATGAAGGAGGGAATGGGTGGCCTTTTATAGGAGGAGGGGGGTGCCCCCTCTCTCCATGGCCGGCGCATGGGGGGTGACCCCTCACCTCCCCCATTCATGTGGTGGTAACCCCTCCACATTAAAATGCCTCTTCACATTCCCTTTTAAAGTCTCCACTTTAAATGCATTAAATTTCTCCAAATTTAATGCTATCTCATTTAATAAAACTCTTTTTATTAAATTTATTCAGAATTTTGTTAATTACTTTAATTAACAAACATTCACATATAGCCCCTTGCAATATTTCAATATCACATGCAGAACCACCTTCTGCAATTTCACCCGAAACAATTTCCGGTTTCTATTGAAACAATTCCTACGCTTTGCAATTCTTTCGTCTGAAACATATGTGCTCCAAAATGGTGTCCAGTAACTCTTAAGTGTGCCACCCTACGGTTCGCGAATAATCCAAACATGATCGAGACCCTTCTCCGATCAATAATCAGCAGCGGGACCTGGAGATCCGTACTGACTCCTACACATTCAACGATGACTCCTGTGATCGTGAGAACCTTTAACTCTTGTAACTAAATCCCTTTGTCTCTCGATATATTACATGTCCGAGATTCGATCATCGGTATCTCCATACCTAGTTTGATCTCGTTACCGACATGCACTCTTTTCTCTATCCCGTGATATAACATTCTAGTGATCACATCACTTGCTTGCAAGCTATCCTAATGTGATATCACTGAGAGGGCCCAGAGTATATCTATCCGTCATCTGGATTGACAAATTCCACTCTTGATCCATGAGCCTCAACATAACACCTTCGTAGTACTAAACCCATCTTTATAGTCACCTTGTTACGGTGTGACGTTTGATGTTATCAAGATACTCTTCCGGTGTTAGCAATTAACATGATCTCATGGTCTAAGGATAAAGACTACTTTGTATGATGTTATAGCAATATAAACATAATGACTTGATCGTAATGCTATACTTCGGATGAATGTTCATCACATCATTCCACCAATGGTGTGACCTTGTTATTAACAACATCCAATGTCCATGATCAGGAAACCTTGATCATCCTGTTAATCAACAAGCTAGTCTATAAGAGAGGCATGACTAGGAACCCTTTTTGTTTATTAAACACACATGTATTGATGTTTACGAATCAATACATTTCTAGCATGTAAAATAAACATCTATCATATATAAGGAATATATAATAACAACTTTATTATTGCCTCTTAGGGCATATTTCCTTCAGTATTATTATTTGTCCCATAGCCAAATTCAAAATCTCAATCGGGCGGCAAATTCACAAACCGACCTTGAATCATTTCCTGCCCCGCCGTTTCAAAAACTTTGAGGAAAAATCTCTCACCGTGGAGAATAATTTTTGTATTATTATTATTAGTTCTCCGGTAGTCAAATTCAAAATCTCTGTCGAGCGGCAGAATCACAGACGGACATTGGTCCTCAAGTGCAAAGGCAGAAGGGAGCTTGACTGCAAGATTCACCCGTCGAGCAGAGATGAAAGTCGGCCTTAGTGATCCAACGGTGCCGAGTGGAAGGGCCGTCGCTCAACGGATAAAAGTTACTCTAGGGATAACAGGCTGATCTTCCCCAAGAGTCCACATCGACGGGAAGGTTTGGCACCTCGATGTCGGCTCTTCGCCACCTGGAGCTGTAGGTGGTTCCAAGGGTTGGGTTGTTCGCCCATTAATGCGGTACGTGAGCTGGGTTCAGAACGTCGTGAGACAGTTCGGTCCATATCCGGTGTGGGCGTTAGAGCATCCTTGAAGCATTTCCCGTCCCACTGTTTCAAAAACTTTGAGGCAAAATCTCCCACCATGAAGTACCATTTTTCTATTATTATTATTTTTCCGGTGGCCAAATTCAAATCTCAATCAACCGACAAAATCACCCACCGACCTTGAAGCATTTCTCGCCCCACCGTTTCAAAAACTTTGAGGCAAAATCTCCCACCGGGGATTACCATTTTTCTATTATTAGACAAATTCAAAATCTTAGTCGAGCGGCAAAGCCAGAGACCAACCTTGAAGCATTTCACGCCCATCCGTTTCAAAAACTTTTGACGTTAAAATTCCTTTCCTACCCATTTTTCGACGCCCTATGGGCACGCTAAAGTCGGTAGCTTGGGGCACGATCATAATTATTTTTCTGTTCACCTCCATAGTCCCGATTCGCGCAGTTTTTCTAGCTGGCCCTTCCAAAATCCTAGGCTTCTCTCCCACGCCCTCACCTCCGGGACCACCACGTGCACCGCCCGGCGGCAATTCCACGACTGCCAGAGCCGCTTCATCGATGCTTACCCCACCCGATCTAGTTCACCGGGTCTCTCTTGCACTCCACCAGAGCTATGGTCTTGCTGATCACGCCTATGGCGTCGTCGACCGCCCACACTCTGCTTCCTCGCTGCCGAAAGCTACACAACCGTACCGGAGCAGCTTCACCATTGTCCACCAGGCGGGATCTAATTCAACAAGTTCCATGTCCACTGCTCCAGACCAGCTACACGATCGTCGCCGTTGACTGCACCGGCATCGACCGCCCAAGATCTGCTTCCCCGACGCCAACAGCCACCGCAACCGCAGCACCCTCGGTGACCTAGACATCACTCGCATGGTATCGATGATGCTTAGATGCCTCTCCGACCAAGGTAACCAAATCTCCAACCCGTTTTTGTTTTGTCAGCGGTATAGCAGGTTCAAGCCTATCGCGGTGAACTGCATCTTTGTAATCGTGCTAGTACATACAAGTCACTGGGCACGCGTGTTCTTCATGCTAGTACATACAAGGTCATTAGACATGTTTGTTTGCATTCGGGTCTCTACAAATTTCAAGTCATGCATATGTCTGTTATTTTGTCATGCACATGTTCTTATCTTAGTTGCTCCGTACACCAGTAAATGCCTGCTATTATGTAGTTCTTGCAAAATGTAATGTCAGTGGAAAATATTAGTGTGGATTCCCTGCTCCACACTACCGACTCTATCTGGTTATTCCTAAGCTAAGTTCCTGCTATTATTTCCTCCATCCCATTGTTTTGCTATCCTGTGGTACCCGTTCAAACTCTTCGTACTAGTTCGATTATAATTTTGTTGTTTCCATCTGGTTCTTGAAAAGCTACAACAGTGACTGTTTTCTTTTTCTTTGCGTAGAGCTCAAAAAGGCAACACTAAACATGTTGGTTTTCACAGCCTATAGGTCCACCAGCAATGCCATTATATATTTTATGTATCTGGTGTTGGGTCGTCCTAATCAACGGCATAATTATTCTTTACTATATAGTTCATTTGTGTTTTCCATTCCTGCTCCATAAGTTCTGATATGATGTGGTAATAATTTCTATGTGGTTCATTCTTAGCTACGATAGTAACTACATGCCATTGTGTAGCTCACCGCAAATTCCGAGTCACCCAACGTCTCTTGCATTCCAAGAGATACCACTACTTCCATATATATTTGCTGAAATGACCTGGCTAGTTTATACTGAAATTCTAAGAAACACTTTGTTTGATTGCTCATTTCATTCTTGGCATACTTGTCTAATGCTTGTTTGTTCTGTTCTATAGGTTCACAAGCCACACCATTATATCTCGTATCTGGTTCTAGTTCGTCCTAGGCAATGACATAACTATCCTCTACTATATAGTTCATTCATGGTTTGCATTCCTGCTCTACGAGTTTGTATTATGCAGTTATAATTCCTATCTAGTTCATTCTTAGCTATGAGTAGTTTGTCTTGTTTGCTGTATTAACTTGTTATTACTTAGTTGGAGACTGCAATTATTGCTATTGCTAGCAAAGAGTGGACTGCAAGATCATGTATCAAGGTGGTTTTCCAATATAGCTATCACATTCAAAGGGAGATGCAGTTGAGGGATTGAGAAAGCAAATTGAGGACTCTATTATCAACTTGATAGGCAACTGAAATGCTGAATTTTCTTTCCCTTTTGTTCATATTATGTAATATTTTTATGAAGTTTGCAACTGATGTAATATCTATATAACTCTCATAGGCCATGTAGGCATTTAGTTGATGCCGTCCACGCATGGTGGTACCATAACTGCGATAGCCAGGTCGATTAGGTAATAGTATAGGGTTTTTTTATTTGTCCTTCTTGTATTGCGCCTTCCATGAACAGTAAAAGATGCTCGCTAATTATACCCCTTTTATGATATTTGCATGGGCTTCAGAAAGGCCGAAATAGTAATGGTAACTGGATAGAACAATAACAGGCCAAAATAGTAACAGTCCAAAACAGTAACATGCCAAAATTGTAACAGGCCAAAACAGTAACAGGCCAAAACACCAGCAGGAAGAACAGCGACAACCCAACATAGTAATGGGCTAAAACAGTAATAGGCCTGAAAAGTAACAGGCTAGATCAGCAACAGGCCAGAACAGCAGCAACCCAACACAGTAACGGGCCAGAACAGTAACAGACTAGAAAAATGGTAGGATAGAACAGTAAAGGATCACAATAGTAACAAACCTGGATAGTAGATGTCCAGAACAGTAACGAGATAGAATAGTAAAAGGCCAGAACAATATCAGACCTTCTCAAAGGTGGGCCATTCGTATGCGGCCCAGGACGATCTCTGAGAATAGTGACAGGCTAATTGTAGGCCTTAACAATATCGGACCGACTTGACGCAGTCTATTAACGGGTCGCACAGTATTCGTCCAATGTGGGCTTCTGTAGACTGAAACTGTAATGGGCCTGACTTTTGCGGGTCGCTGCTAGCTGCATCTTTTGGGCCCATTTCAAATAGTGCTAGACGAAATAGTAACTGGCTGTAATCTTATCGGGCTCTCCTAATGGGACGGCCCACTTAATATTTAGCAGGCCTTGGCTGGGCCTGGCTTCCACCATAGTTTCTATGGCCGTTAACGGTGGTAACTTGGCGTTAATGGTGTTTGACACGTGGCATTTTGCATGATGTTAGCAGTCAACAACGGTGGCGAACAGATCTACGATGGAACAAGTTTTCGTGGTTGAAGGGTGTGAGTCGCCACGGTCAGAAAAAAACCGTGGTAGATTCTTTTGTGACGGGGCTTTTACCACGAAGGGCATCCGTCGTAGAAGACTTTTTAGCCACAAAAAACGGGCCTTCAACCACGAATATCGTCCATTGTAAAAGCCAACTTTTATTGTAGTGTCTAGTGGATCAATGTGGTTTAGGAAAACAACACATGCAATGACTCTAGGGACTCCATGTGTCAAACCATGGTCATATAGAACAAAAACACTTAGAAAAGTAGCTTCCACATTGCACATTCCACCAGTGTGGCAGAAGTTGCATCACAGAATCCACTAGAGTGGGTGTGTGGTCATGTGGATCAATGTGGTTTAGGAAAAAGAACACATGCAATATGGTCATGTGGATCAATGACTCTAGTGGATCAATGTGGTTTAGGAAAAGAACACATGCAATGACTCTAGGAACTCCATGTGTCAAACCATGGTCATGTAGACCAAAAACAATTAGGAAAGCAGCTTCCACATTGCATGTTGCACGAGTGTGGTAGAAGTTTTATCATAGAATCCACTTTAGTGTGTGTGTGGTCATGTGGATCAATGTGGTTTAGGAAAAACAACGCATGCAATGTGGTCATGTGGATTATTGTCTCTAGTGGATCAATGTGGTTTAGGAAAAGAACACATGAAATGACTCTAGGGACTCCATGTCTCAAAACATGGCCACAGAGACCAAAAACACTTGGGAAAGCAGTTTCCACATTGCATGTTGCACTAGTATGGCAGAAGTTGCATCACAGAATCCACTTGAGTGTGTGTAACACCCTCGCCTGATAAGGCTGTGTTCCTGTGTATAGTGCCAATCCCCGGATCGGTTCACTGGCACACACAATACAGATGAATACCAAAGAATATAACAGTGCATCTTTCTTACATCGAATGATCCAGAATTTGCAATTATTACATAATGCATAGCTCAAAGGCTAGCTCAAAACATCAAGTAGCATACGGAAGCATAAATAGATAGTAGGCTCCATCTTCAATTGTGCCACAAGCGAACAACTGCTGAGTGGAGTACCGCGACCTATTTCGATCACTCGGAATCGGAATAACCTACAACATGAAACGTAGCAGCCCCGAAGGGTCAATATACGGAATGTATGGCAAGTAGCGCTAAGATAAAAGAGACAATGCACCTAGCATCTACATGCTTATTTGGCTAGTGGAGCTTTGGCTAGCTTGCACTTTTCAAACACATTTATCCTACATTCGTAAACCATTTTATTCACAGCAACCCATTAGGTTCACCCATCAATTTAGTAATTAGGAAATATGGATGAGTGAGAATATGTCATAGCCTCAAGATCAAGCAACTCAATCGTCCGTAACTGGGGACACGGCTAAGTACTTAGTTTTTACACCCTGCAGGGGTTTGTACACTTTACCCATATGAACTGGCTAACCCATCTCGTACCATCACACTCATATTGTGTGATGATAGGAAGAAGACCAAGATGAGACTTTTTGGGAATCAGATCTCCAAACCCCACTGCGCACCGGTCCCAACCTACCATTCACTACATCTCTGGCTACGCTGGGTTCGGATCACCGCGACCTACTATGTCGTGGTGGTGTCACGGCAGATGCCATGGATAGGCTAAAGGTGGGGACTAATACACGCTAGGGGAATCCAGGGAGGGATAGTGAAGTGATTCTCCACACAGAAGATGGTATTGCTTTCCTTTCAAGATTACAAGTGCTCCTAGAGCTGTATTGGCGAGAGGAGGAAGAAGGAGCTCTCTTACTCTAACCCTCAGTTCACCCCTAGAATCTTAGCCAAATTGGTATCGAAGAAAACTCAACCCCCTCTACTGAAACCCTAGCCCCCCTTATATAGAGGTGGCTTGGTCTCTTCCTAGGGCATACGTGGAGGCATATTCGTAAGAATATGCCTCCTCTCAAAGTGGTAAGCCGACCGGGGTGCTTTTCCCCCGCGTCACACATGCTTTAGCTACGTGAGCCTCTGCGGCGCCCGCGTCAGCCGACACGGGCGTCGTCACCCTTGTCGGCCATGACCCGGTAGTCCTGCCCTTGCTTTCTTCGCTCATGCAGTGCGTACCGGGCCTTCTTTTTGACCAGAGAGATTCCTTCCTTCTCCCAGAAGCTAAACGGGACCCGGATCATAGTAGATCCGGCTATACATGTTCTTGCATATAAGTTAGACAAGCACTTCTGACTTACTTCTTAAGTCGGCTGAGACAATGTTAGGCGACCCCCCCCCCCCCCCTCCCTGGTCCGGGTTACTCCGTGATTCGGCCTGCCTTGAGGTGACCCGGTCAGCATCCGCTTTGAGCTTGCCGAACCTCGGCTAACTCGGCCTTTATACCCCGGAGTGACCCTACTCGGGGGTATCCCCCAACATTAGTCCCCGAAGCTGGTGCGGTCTTAGCTGCCTTGGCCGCTAAGGCCACATCAGGTTCATTTATGCTCGAGCTCTGGATGTTATTTCCGAGTTAGCTCTTTATCTCGGATTATATGGATTTACGTTCCCTTCGCACGTTCCAAGTTTTCACTTGCTGGCCGGGTTACCACTTTGACTCGGATCTCATGGTTTTACTTTCCCTCTGCACATTCTAAGTTTTTACTTGCCGTCCGGGTTACCATGGTTCGATCCGGGCCTTGTTTCCTTCTTTCATACGCTAACCCACATGGAGGCTAATCATTACGTCGTCTTATTTTAAGGGCCTGCACAATAACCGCCGCAGTAATTGTCAGTTATCACTGTGCGAGGGTCACGTCACGCCTCCCTCCTCGTTTACCGCATCAGTGCGTCACGTCACGGGATCGCCTCTGCTCTGTGGCCCTATGTGTGGCTCCTCTCCGATTGGCTGAGGCAGGTGATACACGGCCACACCATGTGGCTCATTGGCAGGGCGCGATCCCACTCACCCTCTTAGGGGGTGGTTAAGTAGCAGAGGGGCGCACCCCTTAGAATTTTTTCCTCTTCTGCGCCCCTCTGCCCGTTGCTCTTCTTCTTCGTCTTCCTCGCGACCACGCCGTCGCCAGTGCTCCTAGCAGCAGTGACGCCGCCGCACTTTTCCCCGTGCCTCTGCGTCGCATCCATCGCTGTGTAACTTCCTTGCCATGGGTCCTCGCCAATCCAGGCCTCAGATCCCCGCCGCTGCTAGCGCCAGCAAGGGTAGAGAGTACGAGATAACGGAGGAGGAGCTCGTCATCGTCGAGCAAGAAATGGAGGACGACGCCGCTGCGGCGGACCGTGGCGCATGGGCCGGGTCATGGGTCTGTCAAGATGACCTTGACTGGCTCTACCGGACCAGACGCATCCCTGTCGGCGTCGTCGCTCGTCTCCCCTTTGCCGAACTGGCCCCCTCACCCAATCCGGGTGAGTTCGTTGTGTTCTTGTCCCACTTCCAACGGGGGTTCGGCTTGCCGGTGAGCGACTTCTTCTGGGATTGGCTTAGCACCTACCACCTGTAGTCGCACCATCTTGCAGCCAACGCTATCACCTCTCTCTCTGCTTTTGCCTCTACGATCGAGGGCTACACCGGACTGTGGCCCACGAAGGAGCTGTGGATCCGGTTTTTCGGCCTTCGTCGTAACGTCATCCCCAACATCCAAGTTGAGTCGGAGGATAAGCAGCTCACCCAATTCGGAGCTGCGTCCATCTCACCCCGGAGGACTTCCGTTTTCCCCCGGGTCACCGGGCTTGACTCCTACAAAGGATGGGCCCGGACCTTCTTCTATGTCCGGAACGCGGTCACTGAAGATTTGATTCGGTTGCTCCCCTATACTCCGGGTCCACCTGATCCGGAATTATGGGAGGTCTCCAAGAAGCCCACGGCTCTGGCCAACCAGGTTAACAAGAGGTTCACGGAACTGAAGAAACTCGGGTTGCGCAACGAGGATGCTATGATCACGTTCATGCGCAACCGAATCTCTCCCCTCCAAAAGCGCACCCACAAGGTGTGCCACATGAGTTTCGGCCGTGACCCCAACCGAACCTCCTCCTTCGAGCTGAGCAACACGGAGATTTTCTGCCGAGTTAAGGCTCTCTTCACCACCCATAAGGATTTCTCCGCTGAATGGACGTGGGGAATTGAGCACTTCTGTCGTGACAGGCTTCCTCCCGCGGTAAGCTTCACGGGGCAAACTTACTTCGGATTAAACACATGTCGGTTTTTGTTGTATTTTTGACTCTGTTCTTCATGCTTTCTCTCAGCCATTCCTTCAGCAAACCCTTGAGGATGGTACGGATCCGACCCTTAAGTGGGCGCCGGACCGAGAAACCACAGATGAGGAGGAGCCGGACCAGGAGATGTTTCTCCCTATGACCGACGCTACAAAACGACCCAGCGGTAAATTCTCTTCTCTTAAAGACTGGCCCGATGATGAGGATGACTCGGATGTTGATGTGATTGAACCTGTTGAGGCTGTCCCTCTTTCTTTTGCCTTTCCGGCATCAGCTAACCCCGATGGGCATATCCACGAGGATCCTCCGCTTGCTACGGGCGAACCGGTTCCGGTGGCGTCGAAGAAGAGGCGTAGAGCCGCACCAAGTTCCTCCTCCGAACCTTCTCAGCCCACAAAAAGGCGAAAGAAGGCCGGAGACAAGACTTCCTCCAAGCCGGCAGGCAAAGCCCCGGCACGAAGAGCTCGGAAACCCAAGGAGGCCCAAACCTCGGATGCGTAAGTCATTTTTCGTTGCGTAACTCACTTCTCCTTGCATCGCGGTAATTTCTCTTCTGACATTATTCTCTTCTTTAGGGCTCCGGTGGAGGTCCCTCAAAGCGGATCTAGCATCTCTTCACCGCTTCGATCTGGCCCTTCTACTCCTCGTGACGACGAGTCACGTCCGTTGAGCCCTATTCCAGAGGGTTCCGCGGCTGCTCCGGGTTCCGCACTACCTCGTCGAGGAATGCAACCTCGGAGCAAGAGAGGCCGGCCCATCCGAGGCGACGGTGTCCACAAATTCGGCATCGCCGCAACCAGTAGCCACCGAGACTACCTCGACACCAGCACCGGCCCCAGTACCAGCAGCAGTTCCAGTACCAGTGACCAAACCAGCACCAGCACCCGTTCCGGCACCAAGAAAATCAACAACCGCTCCAAGTCCAGCTATAAGAGCTCCAGCGCCAAGTTCTTCCGCCTCGTCCGAGTCATCTCAACCTCGGCGAGGAACTACCCCAGCAGCTCCTAAGGGGAAATCCGCTGCAGTTACTTCTTCCCAGCAAGCCAAGGGCAAAAAGGCTCCGGATGCTACCAAGTCTGCATTCGTCGAGGCTGGGCAGCGAACCCTAGCGTCGATGCTTCCCAAGAAAGCTCCAGCAGCGAAGGATGCTCCTGCCGAACCAACTGACGCGCAGCAAATGGTTCTGCATACCAGCCCAGCCCTTGCCTTGGTTGAGAGGAAAGAAGCGCACGCGAAGGGCTTGGTGGCACCCCATATGCCCACCGGTGAGCGGTACCCTCCGAGCCTGATTGAGTTCATCATGAACTGGAATAAGGCGGAGTTCGTCCACAACGACGATCTCCCGGAAAAGTTCGGCCCTGCAGAATTTTCCGCCCAAATGAATACAGCCGCTAAGGCAATTAACCTCACGGGGCGGATGATGGAGGTATGTCGCTTCTCCTTTACATGCTGTAGATAGTAACCATTAGTCCCCGAGCCTCCGGTGGAGTAACTTGTTACTCGGCCGGATGCTCATTAGAAAACTAACGTAGCTCCATGTGAACTTCGAATATGCACACATCTAGAGCCGGGTTGAGTTCCACTTGGTCCGGATCTTGCGCACTTCGAATATGCACACACCTAGAGACGGGTTAAATTCCACTTGGCCCGGATCTTGTACACTTCGAATATGCACACACCTAGAGCCGGGTTAAGTTCCACTTGGCCCGGATCTTGTACACTTCGAATATGCACACACCTAGAGCCGGGTTAAGTTCCACTTGGCCCGGATCTTGTACACTTCGAATATGCACACACCTAGAGCCGGGTTAAATTCCACTTGGCCCGGATCTTGTACACTTCGAATATGCGCATACCTAGAGCCGGGTTAAATTCCACTTGGCCCGGATCTTGTACACTTCGAATATGCACACACCTAGAGTCGGGTTAAGTTCCACTTGGCCCGGATCTTGTACACTTCGAATATGCACACACCTAGAGCCGGTTTAAATTCCACTTGGCCCGGATCTTATACACTTCGAATATGCACACACCTAGAGCCGAGTTAAGTTCGACTTGGCCCGGATCTTGTACACTTCGAATATGCACACACCTAGAGCCGGGTTAAATTCCACTTGGCCCGGATTTTGTACACTTCGAATATGCACATACCTAGAGCCAGGTTAAATTCCACTTGGCCTGGATCTTGTACACTTCGAATATGCACACACCTAGAGCCGGGTTAAGTCCCACTTGGCCCGGATCTTGTACACTTCGAATATGCACACACCTAGAGCTGGGTTAAGTTCCACTTGGCCCGGATCTTGTACACTTCGAATATGCACCAAGCTAATTTTACGCTTCTGTACTTTTTTCAGCTAACCACCAATCGCCGGAGTGCTGAATTCCAACGCCTGCTGGATACCCACAAGATGCTATGCGCAAAGCACGTTGCACTTATTGCAGAACATGAAAAAAGGGGTAAGTTTCTCCCTTGGTGCTTTTCCGTTTCTCTTCATCTTCTTCTGCCGAACTAACCTCCTTATTCGGTTTCTGCAGCTGGGGTGGAGGCTGAGAACAAGATCATGCGAAAGAACCTGGAGAAGATCAAGGGTAAGTCCTTTTTGTCCGACCCTGCTTTGCTTTCCATCTTCTTTTCTTCTTGGCTCGGCAAACATTCATTCCTCGGCTCTGCCGGGTCAACACACTATTTCAGCATCGCTTGAGGATAGTGTGCCCGTGCCTGATATGATGCTGCATTTTCTCGAACAAGCAGGGCAGCATCAAGCCGAGCTGAAGAAAAAAGATGATGAGCTCACTCTCCTCCGGACCAAGGACAATGAGATTGCCAGGCTCAAGGCTGAGATGGAGAAGATGAAGGCGCAGCACCAAACCGAGCTCCAAAAGGTTGGCCAGAACTTCACAGAAGAGTGCGAGCGCCTTACTCTCCAGATCTCCAAGGACCAGGACCTACTCAAAGAATCCGACATCCAGCTTGGATTGGCAAACGCTGAGCTTGAGAAAATTCACAAGAGACGCGATAACTGCATCAAGGAGTTGACCCGGATTCACAGCCACATTTCACGTAAGTTCCTTTCCCTTATCCGACATAATTCTCCGGGTTACTTCATACGTCTTTTCTTCAGCTTCTTCCTTTGCCTTGTTTCCAGGACACTTTCCAGAGGGTACTCCTATCGCAAGCGCTGCTGTTGCCAATTTCCGCCGAGAGAGGGGTACTCTCGTCGCTCTTGTCGGTGAGAGCATTCCCTTAGACATGGAGGACCTATTGGTCAGCCTGTCATCTCGCGTGGAAATCATCAAGAACTACGGCAAGGATCTCCTCGATGTTTCAGTTCGAGTTTTCAACATGTTCTGGCCCATTGAGAGCGCTCCGAAAAGAATCACACTTCTTGCTGAAAAGCTGTCAGATATCGAGACCCAGCTCGACCTCTAGAGGGAGTCCGCTGGGCGTGCCGCAGCTGATACTATCCTTCACCACATACTCACATGGTATGAGAAGATCGACCTCAGCCTCGTTACACGCCGGCGCACCGGATCCAAATGGATTGATGACCCGGAACGGGTAGCTCGGCGCCAGGCTTGTGTCTACAGCCTCATCGAATATTCTCCTATCCATGAATGGGTTGAAGAACCGAGCTTCCTGGAATCCGCTGGGGACGAGAACATTGAGAACGCTGAAGACGGGTCGGATGAGGACGAAGAAGGCGATGCCTCAGATATTGAAGATAGTGAAGACAACGCCGAAATTCCTCCTCCCGCTGCTCCTTAGGTCAAAAAACTTGAAAATTTATCAGATCCCCAGTATGCCGGGTGCAACTGTATGCTGTGTATATGTGATATTTTGCTACTAAGTTGTTATGCCGAGTTAACTTGGGCGTAGTCCTCGAGTTTCTTTTTATTGTTCGTCCAATCTTTTGGCTCGGATCGTGTCTACCTTGATTCGGTTTTATGACTTACGAATCCGAGCTTCAAAAATCGTCTTAACAATGCTAAGAAACTTTCAGACTTAGCTCAAAAAATAAAGCTGCATAATAACTTGAAAATAAATACAGGGTTAGTCCGAAAAACAAACGTTAGCTCGAATAAATTCGTTTCCTTAGTCGCTTTTCATGTGCTACGCAATTCCAAACTTGTTCTCTTGCTTGCCATGAAGCCAATTCTTGTTGGACAGCAGCAAGTCGAAGAGTTGGGTTTTTGGTGCTCACACATTACTAATCCGGGTTAAGTAGAAAACTTATTCCAGCTAACGCACAAGAGACAACAACAACAATTATTAAGGCAGTCCCCGAGTTACTGCTCGAGGCGCTACTATTTCATTGATAAGCTCATTGTCGACATACATACCGACATATGAGAAGAATCGGATACATACACTTCTTAGCTAAGTGTAGAAAGGACGAAGTAGTGCTACATTCCACGGTCGCTTAGATTCCTCTCCGGACCTGTCCGCCTTGTTCTTTTCCTGTGGCTTTGCATCTATAAGATAGTAAGAATCATTGTGCAATGCTTTACTCATAATGAATGGCCCTTCCCATGGGGGGGATAATTTATGCATGCCAGTAGTACGTTGTACCAACCAGAGCACCAGATCGCCTTCCCGAAAGACTCGGGGGCACACTTTCCGGCTATGGTAGCGTCGGAGATTTTGCTGATATATGGCGGATCTGGACAGTGCCAGTTCTCTCGCTTCTTCCAGCAGATCAACATCATTTTGCCGGGCTTCTTGCACTTCGGCTTCTGTGTATTGGGTGACCCTAGGCAAATCATGCTCTATGTCGGCTGGTAATACAGCTTCTGCCCCATATACCAGAAAAAACGGCGTATAGCCTGTTGATCGATTCGGAGTTGTTCTTAAACTCCACAGTACCGCTGGTAGTTCTTCTATTTAGCACCCCGCTGATCTTTGCAGCGGCTCAATGAGCCGGGGTTTTATCCCGGATAATACTAATCCGTTGGATCTTTCCACTTGTTCGTTTGATGCGGGGTGGGCTACCGAGGCTATGTCGAGTCGGATCTTCTTGTCCCGGCAGAAGCGCGCAAATGCTCCTTCCGCAAAATTGGTGCCATTGTCGGTTATGATACTGTGTGGATAACCGTATCTCAAGATTATATCCTTGAGAAACGTTACGGCCGTAGCTCCATCACATTTTCTTATAGGCTTGACTTCAATCCATTTTGTAAACTTATCCACCATGACCAAAATGTGTGTCATGTTTCCCCTTGCTGGTTTGAACGGGCTAACCATATCCAAGCACCATACGGCAAATGGCCACGTAATTGGTATGGTCTTGAGTTCCGACATCGGCATATGTGACTTGGTAGCGTACCTCTGACAACCATTGCATTTTCTCACCAGATCCTCTGCTTGTTCTAAGGCACTTGGCCAGTAGAATCCATGCCGGAACGCTTTTGCCACCAAGGCTCGGGATGAGGCATGATGCCCGCATTCTCCTTGGTGTATATCTCGGAGGATGTCAAGCCCTTCTTCCGGGTCAACGCATCGCTGGAGGACATTGGTTACACTCTGTTTGTACAGCTCAGAATTAATGATTGTGTATGCTTTTGCTCTCCTCTGAGTTTGCCTGGCTAACACCTCCTCAGTGGGTAACGTTCCATCTTTCAGGAATTGGAATATAGGCAGTGCCCAAGCTGGTATTGCTCGTGCCGGGAACACGCCCTCATCAATTTCCATCCGATCCACCGGCAGAACTTCAGCCGGATCACACTAAGCAGTCCCCGGGTCCAGCGAGGTAGTCCCCGGGTTTGCTGATGCAGTCCCCGGGTTTCGCGCACTACCTCCCATGTCAACGTCCATGGGCTCAGCTCCGGATTCCGTATCTTTCGGAACATAGATCGAGTCGGTTCCCGGGGTCGGCCTGATAGATGGTTTTCTGAGGTGTTCCAATGCCACACCCGGTGGAATTGCTTGTCGGGTTGATCCGAGCTTCGATAATACGTCGGCAGCCTCGTTTTCCACCCGGGGTACATGGTGAAATCTGCATCCCTCAAAGTAACCAGATATCTTCTGCATATGGAATCTGTATAGTGCCATGTTTGGATCCAGTGCATCCCACACTCCGGACACTTGCTGCACCACCAAATCCGAGTCACCAAAGCATATTATCTGACGTATGCATGCATCTTTTGCCACTTTGAGCCCATGCACAAGAGCCTCGTACTCAGCGACATTGTATGATGCCGCGAAATGGATCTGTAATACGTATTTTAGCTGGTCCTTCTTTGGCGAGGTAAGCACAACCCCGGCGCCTAATCCGGTTTAGGTTTTCGACCCGTCAAAGTGCATCCTCTAGTAGTTTGGATCTGGTGGTGGTGGTTCGTATTGTACCTCGGCCCAATCTACAAAAAAGTCCACCACAGCATGAGACTTGATTGCTTCTCTTCTGTCGTATTGGGGCGCATAAGGAGCTAGCTCAATTGCCCATTTTGCAATTCTGCCACTCGCATCCTTGTTACCCATTATCTCGGATATGGGAGCTTCACATATCACTTTGATGGGGTTCTCCTCAAAGTAATGCTTTAACTTCTTTGCCGCCATATAGACACCATATGCCACCTTTTGAAAGTGAGGGTAGTTCTGTTTTGAGGCAGATAATACCTCGCTCAAGTAATACACTAGCCTCTGCACTGACTTACCCTCTTCATTGCGCTCTACTACAATCACTGCACTTACAACTCGGTTTGTTTCGGCTATGTAGAGCAACATTGGCTCCTTTGATAGTGGAGAGGCTAACACTGGTGCAGTGGCCAACATCTTTTTTAAGTGGGCAAAGGCTTCATCGGCCTGTGGTGTCCAAACGAACTTATCCGACTTTTTCATGAGTTGGTAGAGAGGCAATGCCTTTTCTCCCAACCGACATACAAACCGACTCAACAATGCTAGGCACCCAGTGAACTTCTGGACATTGTTAAGACACTTTGGCTGCTCCATTTGTTCAATGGCCCGAATCTTAGTTGGATTAACTTCGATACCTCGGCTGGAGACGAGAAATCCGAGTAATTTTCCAGCCGGGACACCGAAGGTACATTTTTCCGGGTTAAGCTTCATCCGGAACCTTCTCAAGTTCGCGAATGTCTGCCTGATGTCGTCAAGGAGCGTTTTGCTTTCCTTGGTCTTGATAACAACATCATCCACGTATACTTGTACGTTCTGACCTATTTGGTCGTGCAAACATTTTTGCATACATCTTTGCTACGTTGCACCTGCATTACATAAACCAAACGGCATAGTGCGATAGCAATAAGCCCCGTATAGGGTGATAAACGCGGTCTTTATTTGATCATCGGGATTCAGAGGTATCTGGTGGAAACCAGAATATGCATCAATGAATGACAACAGTTCACATCCCGCGGTTGAGTCTATGACCTGATCTATCCTCGGCAGTGGAAATGGATCTTTTGGACACGCCTTATTCAGGTTCGTGTAATCGATACACATACGCCAAACCACTGCCACGTTCGGATCAACCTTCTTCTTTTCTACCAGCACCGGATTAGAGAGCCAATCAGGATACAGTACTTCCATGATAAATCCTGCTGCTAGCAACCGAGCTATCTCGTCTCCAATGACTTTTCTCCTATCCTCGGCGAAGCGGCGGAGAGGTTGCTTCACCGGCCTTGCTCCGGGTCTTACGTTCAAAGAGTGCTCGGCCAACTCCCTCGGAACACCTTGCAAATCTTGTGTGGACCAAGCAAAAATGTCCTGATTCTCATGGAGGAAGTTGACAAGCTCGCTATCCTATTTATCAGTTAACCCGGCACCAATCGTTACGGTGCGCTCCGGGAACATGTCATCAACTGGAACCTTCTTGGTATCCTTTGCGGCTTGGAATGAAACACTACCATGCGGGTTACTCAACGCCGGCATATACTGCTGCGCGGACTGAGCTAATGCCGCCACCTCTTGGATTTTTCTTTTCTCTTGCGCAAAACGAGTGACTCGGCTAGGTTAGACCCAGCTGAGGCACACTCAATGGAACGTCGGAAATCTCCAGCAATGGTAATCACTCCATTTGGCCCGAGCAATTTCATCTTCAGATAACTGATGTGGCAGCTTGCCATGAACTTGTTCAATGCTGGTCTTCCGAGTAAAGCGTGATACGCACTTTCCAACTTCACCACCTCAAACTCCAGATTCTCAGTTCGGCAATTATCTCTCGTGCCGAATAACACGTCAACCCAGACTTTGCCTATGGGCTCACAAGAAATGTCTGGTACAATACCATGGAAAGTTGTCCTTGTAGCCTAGAGCATGTTTTCCGAGATACCCAACTTGCGCATTGTATCCGCATACATGATGTTAATGATACTACCATTGTCAATCAGTACCTTGGAGAACCTCACATTGATGTTCGGCCCAATGAATGTCGGGTCCAGCACTAGCGCATACGAACCTGGACTCGACATAAGCTTGGGATGATCTTTGATGTTCCAGGTGATTTTCTGGTCCGACCAAGGCATGTACCTCGTCACTGCTGGCATAACCGCATTGACCTCCATATGTCGGCGCTGCAAGCTCTTTCTATCTGTTTCCTCAGTTGTGAACACACAATAACTCTGGTGATGTTCTATGTACTCATTCCTCCCCTTGTTTCCAGGGTACCTCTGATCCGGCTGGTGCTGATTTTCCACCTGATGCACTGCATCCCTTCTCTCATTGTTGTCATACCTCGGCGGAGGGGGAGGCAACATTAGTTGTTGCGTGTTCGCTCCGGGGAGCAATTGCTGCCGAGGTAACTCCTGCCGAGGTTGATCATTCCGGGGTGCCTGAGCATTCCCCGAACCACCTTGTTCTATCTTACGCATCCACTCACATTGCCTCGTTGTGTGAACCGCCGGGCTACTCGGATTTGGCGTGTGAAACTTACACGGCTGGTCCAACATCGACTCATAAGTATACCTCGGACGGTCTTTCTTTTCTTGCCATTGTTTCTTTTGCACCGGCATCCATGTTTTCTTGCCATCGTTTCTTGGAGTCCATTGCCCTCCAGTTTTCTGGCGTTGGTTGCTCCGAGCTCCGGGTTGATCTTGATTCACAGCTGCAACTTGTTGCGAACCGTAGCGATGATCCGGTCTATCATCTCTTCTCTTTCCTCTGTAATCATTCCTCCGAGATGACCCGACTCCATCCCTCTGATAGTACTCCTCGTTTGACTCGTTTGACGCGAGCCTAGGTTGAGTCGGATCATCCAAGGCATACGAATCAGCAATCCGGATCATCTCTGCCAACGTAATTGGCATTTTCCTTTGCAACTTCATCCACAGCTCGCTGCCATATCTGCACCCTTGCGCAAACCACGCTATGGCATGTGACTCTATGACACCCTCACACGAGTTTCTCACGGTACACCACCGGGTCAAGAATTCACGGTCTGTCTCATTAGGTCTTTGATTGCACATTGCTAGGGTCTGCGGCCTATTCGGCCTCTGATATGTACTTGAGAAGTTGCTGATAAACATTTCTTCAAAATCTATCCAGCAGTTGATGCTTCCGGGTGGAAAATTATTCAGCCATACACTGGCCAGACCTTCTAACATCTGGGGTACGTATCGTACAACCCATCTCAAGTTGCTAGTGGTAATTTTCACAGCCATAGCATCGTTTATCAGCCAATCCTCCGGCTTGGTACTGCCGTCATACGTCTTCGTGCCCCTGGGCAACTGGAAGTTAGGTACCGGTGGCTCCTTCATGATCTGGGGTCCAAAGCACGCTAGACCCGGTGGACCTATACAGGCGATCCAGTTTCAATCTTGCGTCATCCGACATCAAATTCCTGCTTCCCAATCTTGACCCTATCACATGATAGTCCGGTCTTGGGTACCCCGCGTTCATCATCTTTGAATCACCGTCGTTGTACCAGTTTTGCTCTTGTGGCACACCTCTTTATTGCATACCTCGGTCGGCACCTTGCTCTTGCCTTGGTATATTCCGCTGCTACCGTTGTCCTGCTCCTGCCGAGTTTTGCTGTCCGGCATTGCCGTTGGCAGCGTTCCCTTGACCGGCATTGCCTTTGTCGCGGTTACCTTGGCCAGCTTCACCTCGGCTCACACTTCGTCGATCATCATTTTTCTGTGCCTCTTTTCCTTTTCCTGCCCGCGTCGGGTCGTACGGGATGATCTGTTTGTTCCGTCTGGCCGAGGTTACTACCTCTTCTCTCCATGGACCACCATGAGGTGACGATGCGGCTCCAGCGG
This sequence comes from Avena sativa, assembly GCA_916181665.1. Lineage (NCBI taxonomy): Eukaryota > Viridiplantae > Streptophyta > Magnoliopsida > Poales > Poaceae > Avena > Avena sativa. The sequence goes on along the minus strand of OV702289.1, from coordinate 417,392,572 downwards.
ATTTCTCCGGGTTACCCATCGCCGAATGGACGATTTTGGAAGCTCCGGCTCTCTCCGGGTTAGCTCTGAGTAGCTCTTCGTTCTGTCTGTTCGCGATCTGAACTAACTCGTTAACCCTATCTTGTTGTCTTTGACGGGCCTCACCCGTCAGACCCTCTAACTCGGATGCAGCCGCATCCGCTGCTTTGAGGTTCTTCGCCGGGGTACTATACTTCGGCAACCCCACGGACAAACAGTTTTCCGATTCCTCGGCTCCAGTATCACCTTCTTTGTTCATCTCGCTCATGAGATTTCTCCCTTTTACCTTTACCGTGTTAACTTTGTTTGCTTTTGCATACTCACGCAATGTCATGTTCAACGGCTGCTGAGCTGCGGCTATTTTCTTTGCGCCTTCTAGTATTTTTTGCCTAGTTTCCTCTAGCTCGGCATGTGCCTGAGCCGGATCTACCACTGCTGCTACCGGGTTTGCCAAGCTATCCATAGCTTTTCTCAGTACATTCTCAGGCCTCTCTAGCGGGGGTCCTCTACCTTTCCTCGGTGCCTTAGGTGTTACCGTTGGGTCCGGTACTGGATCCTTGCTTGCGCCTGCACCCGGCGCAGTCATCATCACTTCAGCACGGTCCGGGGAGCGAGTGATACGCGCCCCGTGAACCACGCTAAGGGGTGGTTCCCCTGCCTCGACGACGCGCTGCGGATGAACGCCTGATACGTCCACAACAACGTAGACCTTGTGTGCACCCAACTTGACAAAGAGGCCGTTGCGCGGAAGTGGGCGCGTGCCGAAGCAGCCTGCATTGTCGCTGACAAAGTCCAGCGCTCCAAAGTGCTGAACGAGCCCGGAGACGATGCGTTCGCCGGTGCCGATGAGGTTTCCCGTCCGGATCTTCACCCCTCCTAGCGCCGCTATCCCCACGGTGGGCGCCAACTGTCGTGGTGGTGTCACGGCAGATACCATGGATAGGCTAAAGGTGGGTACTAATACACGCTAGGGGAATCCAGGGAGGGATAGTGAAGTGATTCTCCACACAGAAGATGGTATTGCTTTCCTTTCAAGATTACAAGTGCTCCTAGAGCTGTATTGGCGAGAGGAGGAAAAAGGAGCTCTCTTACTCTCACCCTCAGTTCACCCCTAGAATCTTAGCCAAATTGGTAACAAAGAAAACTCAACCCCCTCTACTGAAATCCTAGCCCCCCTTATATAGAGGTGGCTTGGTCTCTGCCTAGGGCATACGTGGAGGCATATTCCTAAGAATATGCCTCCTCTCAAAGTGGTAAGCCGACCGGGGTGCTTTTCCCCCGCGTCACACATGCTTTAGCTACGTGGGCCTCTGTGGCGCCCGCGTCAGCCGACACGGGCATCGTCACCCTTGTCGGCCATGACCCGGTGGTCCTGCCCTTGCTTGCTTCGCTCATGCAGTGCGTACCGGGCCTTCTTTTTGACCAGAGAGATTCCTTCCTTCTCCCAGAAGCTAAACGAGACCCGGATCATAGTAGATCCGGCTATACCTGTTCCTGCATATGAGTTAGACAAGCACTTCCGACTTACTTCTTAAGTCGGCTGAAACAATGTTAGGCGACCCCCCCTGGTCCGGGTTACTCCGTGATCCGGCCTGCCTTGAGGTGACCCGGTCAGCATCCGCTTTGAGCTTGCCGAACCTCGGCTAACTCGGCCTTTATACCCCGGAGTGACCCTACCCGGGGGTATCCCCCCAACATACTAAGTACAACCAGCCACCCATTTCTTACTGGCACATGGTTGCACACGTAAGCTACTTTAACAAAGAGAACCAATCCTTCTCAGTACCCTGGGCTGCATTTCCCACCATTATTCACACTCTGTTGACAAACCAATCATTCCGCTCAGGTAGTTCATTAACATTATGTTGTTTTAGTTATAAACAAACACATACTTCACCATAATGTGATCCCTTTCCCCCGTCATCATAGCGGGTCTAAGCACATCTACTGAACGGGGCTCAACTACAAGGAATTCCTACCACAATATATAGGATATATCATAGCATAGTAATTCCTATACAATAACTATAGAAATACACTACACATGCATAGGAGAAAACTAGTAGGACAAGGTATGAATAAAATAGCATCCATTTGCCTTGGCGGTAGGAGCCGAGAGTACAATCCTTGCAGAAACAAGCATTGCACTCGTCACAATCTACACGATACAAAACAACACAGAAACAAACATACACAATCATAGACAAGTGCACAAATGCATGGATGATAGATTAATAATGGTTTCAGCAACCTCTCGATGTTCTCTGATGTTTATTACTCTAGCATGATGCATGAAAAAACCTTTAATGCAATGAAAACAAAACAATGCAATTTGTTAACCCAAATAATAGACCTTTAGGCAAAACACTAAGCCTCTGCAACAAACAGGGTTGTAAAACCTGGGCAAAAAATACTACTGTGTGGACAATCCAAAATAAAGCCAGGGCAATTGGAAACACGCAAAAAGGTGTTATAGATCTTTTTCTGTGATTTTTATAGTGCAAAACGCCTTTAATTAATCTCAAACATATTTGTACACTAGAACTGCAATTTTAATTCAGAAATAGGTTCTACACTTTCTTGTGAATCTAAAAACACCTTACTTGCAATTTTCTGAGTAGTGGTTATTTTCTTATGAAATTAATACTTCAAAAAGGGTATTAAACCATTTAAATAATCACAACAAATAGTTACAGTAATTGTCTGATAAAATTACATATTAGTATTCTACACAAAATTGTAAATCCAATGGTATCTTATTTGCAATTTTTGGAGTTGTAGATTAATTCTTATGAATTTTTAAAGTCAAAACTATTTTCTGGAATTAATTTAATCTTTAACCGAATTACCGCGCAGTCAACGCTGACTATGCAAGTCAGCTTCGACTGGTCACCGGTCAGCGCGCGATCCTGGCCGTTCATCCGAGATCCGACGGCGAGAGCGCGAGCTCCCTTGCTCACCTTGCTCAACACTGTACGGCGGCGGCGGTGGCTCAGCGATGATGGAGGGTGGCGTCTCCGGCGGTCTGCGTCCGCGGCGGGGGGGTCTGCGGGGTGCGGCGAGAGGCGCTGGTCTTGGGAACAGGATTGGCGCGGGCGGAAGATTCCTCGGGCGACGGCGATTGGTGGCTGGATCGACGCGGATCGGTGGAGCTCCGGCGAGCAATCCCGGTGTTAGACTGCGACATGGATGGCGAAAAATAATATGAGACGAAGAAGTCGAACAAGGGGAACATGATGGATGGGAAAGGAGATCTTGGGGCGGTTTGAGGAGATGACAACTTCGACCTCCGAAGCTTGCTGTGGCGGTTCTCCAGCGAGATCGATTTTGAGCTCCAAATCCGGCAGCCTGGCGGCCAAAAATTTGGAAATTTTCGGGGGATTTCGAAGAAGAGAACCTGGGCTATTTATACCCAAAGTTTCGTGGCCGGGGGGCAAAAGATTCGACCAGATTTGGCGATTATTTGGGGGCCGTTTTCGAGTTTAGACTCGTACGTAATCTGATTCCTTCTCGTGCTCGAGCTGGGAGACGATATGGTGGGCTCCACCTTGCAGAAAAGAAAGGGACGGAAGTAAGAGCTGGTACACGTACGCATGCGTAGGCTTAGGCGTTGGGCTGCTGGCTCGCTGCTCTATTTTTTTTTCCTGTTTCTTTTTTTTATTCTTTTTCATTTACTGATTTGTTTTGTAGATTTAGTTATAGGGCTCCAATTTGATTCAAACAAGTTTCTAATTTTTTTTAAATTCACCACTAACATTGTAAGATATTAAGTGGACTATTTCTTGTCCATACTATGGGAGCATATAATAAGTATTTATTTTGGCCTTTAGGCCCTATTATTCATTTCTTGTTTTTACCATATCTTTTTCATCCAAGTTCCTAATGGAGTGGTTCTCCCTTCTAAAATTTTCTATAAAACAAAGGATTATCTCAGGATCATATTTGTAGTATTTTTACTAGTTTGTAATTAGTGGATTTATAAATCCTTTAGTTAATATCTTGTAGGAACCTTTTGAGAATCAAATTTTGGTTTTCAAATTAGGGTTTTGGAGATAAATTTTCACATGAATGCCATGATGCAATGCCAATGCAATGCAAATGTATTTTTTTCTAGTCCCAAATTTCTAAAATCTTGGGATGTGACAGACTAACCCCCTTAAGATGAATCTCGTCCCGAGATTCGGAATGGCTAGCAAGGTGTGGGTGGTATACTCGAGGCTAACCCCCTAAGAGAATTGAACTTAGCATCTCCAATGCTAATTGTTGATCTATATCTAATTCTTCTTCTTTCTGAGATTGTGAACATGGTATCCTCTTATCGGACCTTGATTCTTAGCAATCCAATCCATGCTAGAATTAAATCTAAGCCATGTGAATCCAATATAAGTATGCTAGTGGGAAATTTGTGTGATACCAATCTCCAGGATTTAATTGTGGCATCTTATTCTAGTTATTGATCCTTCTCCAAGGAGTTCTCTTTAACAGATCCTCTAAGTAACTCCATATGTAGTTATTCGTATCCATGAATGCCTTTATATGAATGAATACGGTGCACCAGTATTGAAAATTATGAGTGCGATGTATGAATTAGCTGGGAACTTACTAGTCACGAAGCATGGCTTGTTGAGTGCTTTTCTAGCATGCACATGGTTAACAGTTGCCTTCGGGGTTGAATCTGGCTTGTCTCCAGCTTCAATCTTCTTCTCCTGACAGTTATCAGCATAGTGCCCCTTCTGGTTACACTTGAAACATTCCACGTTGCTGAGATCTTGATTTCCATTGCGGTGATGGCCATTTCCTCCATTGTGGTTGTGTCCATTGCCTCCATGCTTGTGGTGTCCAGAGTCTCCATCATAAGATGTGCGAGCTTTGTGGTGTGAGCCAGAGTGGTGATTGTTCTGCTTCCTCTTGCAGTTTTCCACCTGCTGTTGTTTCTCTTCCAGAATTCTAGCTTTGTCCATCAGCTCTTGGAAAGTAGGGCAATAGACCACAGACAACTGAAGTGAAAGCTCATCACCGAGACCATCCAAGAACCTCTCTCTTCTCTTAGCATCAGTGTCCACATCCTCAGGTGCATAGCAAGATAGATTATTGAATTCCTCTATGTAGTCCGCCACAGTGCGGTTGGTTTGGCGCAGGTTGCGGAACTCCTTACTCTTCAAACTCATGGTTCCTGCAGAGACGTTGTTGGTCATGAATCCTTCCTCAAACATGGCCCAAGTAACTGTGTCCAGCGGGTGGATGATTTGGAAAGCATCCCACCAAGAAGCAGCTGATCCCTCTAGCAAGTGAGCAGCAAACCTCACCTCTTCAGCATCAGTTCAACCAACGGTCACCAAGTCCTTGTTCACAGAACGGAGCCAGTCGAGAGCAACCATGGATTCAGGTGCAGAGGAGAACTTAGCTGGCCTCAGCCTCAGGAACCTGGTGAGAGCATCTCTTTGGGGCTGATTGTTCCCATTGTTGTTGTTATTGTTCTGACTTGCCATGAATTGTGTCATCACCTGGGTCAACTGTGCATGTGCTGCAATAAGCTCAGCGATCTCATCGGGCTGGCGATGGGGAGGCATCTGTTGGGACAGTATAGATGAGTTATAGATAAAAAGACTAGAGAAGTATTACTACCCATAACTATATGAAATAATCAATTGGCACACAAGCAAACAATCATAACAAGAAACACTCAAGCCAAAATAATTTTGTTTTATGTTCCAGAAGTTCTGTTTTAGTGGCATACCATCCACAAAATAGTTTTCATTTGATTAGAATTCGTTTGGAGGTGAACCTACAATCTCAAAAGCAATGGACAGAATCTATCCTGAAACTACAGCAGTGTTCACGAATTTTTCTGGGCACCTTAAGCTCATCAGGAATTTTAGCAAATTTGTGTGCTTATACTACAGTAAATTACGAACCAGATCCTAAAATATGAGCGCAAACCGAGCTACCAGTAAGAAATGAAAAATCGCGCGGTATAACAGGTCAGGCAAAAAACTACAGCGAAATTATCACGAATTTTTAATCAAAATCTTCATTAATGCATTATGAAATCCATCAAAAATATTCTAGAACTTTAAGGTATCAAATTGCACAACCTAAACATAATAAACCAAGTATCACACAAGTTCTTACAACGATCGATTGCCAGATTTAAACGAATCCTATCAAAACTATATGGTGGTCATCATCTATCTATTCTTTAATCTTACGCTTCCTCGCACAAGTGTTCAACTACAAGTTTTGAACAAGGTGATATTATAAAAGAGAGATCAAGAATTATAAGAATCTAATAAGTACAAATTTACGAGTTCATCCATGGCAAGAGTCTTCCTTCTATGTTTTAAAAGAGAAGAGTATGAGAATTGTAGTAATAAGAGGATAGAAGAAAGAGTTGTAAAATGAGAATAGATAGAATGAAATAGGGTTTATATTCCTATGGTTTTCCTATTCCAATCCTAGGTCACGATCCTACAGTCAACACACTGCTCTGATACCATCCTGTAACACCCTCGCCTGATAAGGCTGAGTACCTGTGTATAGTCTGGATCGGTTCACTGGCACACACAGTACAGATGAATACCAAAGAATATAACAGTCCATCTTTATTACATCGAATGATCCAGAATTTGCAATTATTACATAATGCATAGCTCAAAGGCTAGCTCAAAACATCAAGTAGCATACGGAAGCATAAATAGATAGTAGGCTCCATCTTCAATTGTGCCATAGGCGAACAACTATTGAGTGGAGTACCGCGACCTATTTCGATCACCCGGAATCGGAATAACCTACAACATGAAACGTAGCAGCCCCGAAGGGTAATACATGGAATGTATGGCAAGTAGCGCTAAGATAAAAGAGACAATGCACCTAGCATCTACATGCTTATTTGGCTAGTGGAGCTTTGGGTAGCTTGCGCTTTTCAAACACATTTATCCTACTTTCGTAAACCATTTGATTCACAGCAACCCATTAAGTTCACCCATCAAGTTTTAGTAATTAGGAAATATGGACGAGTGAGAATATGTTATAGCCTCAAGATCAAGCAACTCAATCGTCCGTAACCGGGGACACGGCTAAGTACTTAGTTTTTACACTCTGCAGGGGTTTGTACACTTTATCCATATGACCTGGCCAACCTAGCTCGTACCATCACACTCATATTGTGTGATGATAGGAAGAAGACCAAGATGAGAATTTTTGGGAAGCAGATCTCCAAACCCCACTACGCACCGGTCCTAACCTACCATTCACTGCATCTCTGACTACGCTAGGTTCGGATCACCGTGACCTACTAAGTCTAACCAGCCACCCATTTCTTACTGGCACATGGTTGCACACGTAAGCTACTTTAACAAAGAGAATCAATCCTTCTTAGTACCCTGAGCGGCATTTCCCACCATTATCCACACTCTGTTGACAAACCAACCATTCCGCCTAGGAAGTTCATTAACATTTTGTTGTTTTAGTTTTAAACAAACACATACTTCACCCTAATATGATTCCTTTCCCCCGTCATCACAGCGGGTCTAAGCACATCTACTGAACGGGGCTCAACTACAAGAAATTCCTACCACAATATATAGGATATAGCATATCATAGTAATTCCTATACAGTAACTACAGAAATACACTACACATGCATAGGAGAAAAATAGTAGGACAAGGTATGAACAAAATAGCATCTATTTGCCTTGGTGGTAGGAGTCGAGAGTACAATCCTCGCAGAAACAAGCGTTGCACTCGTCACAATCTACACGATAAAAAACAACACATAAACAAACATACACAATCATAGACAAGTGCACAAATGCATGCATGATATCTTAATAATGGTTTCAGCAACCTCTCGATGTTCTCTGATGTTTATTACTGTGGCATGATGCATGGAAAAACCTTTAATGTAATAAAAACTAAACAATGCAATTTGTTAACCCAAATAATAGGCCTTTAGGCAAAACACTAAGCCTCTGCAACAAACAGGGTTGTAAAACCTAGGCAAAAAATAATACTGTGTGGACAATCTAAAATAAAGTCAGGGGCAATTGGAAACACGCAAAAAGGTGTTACAGATCATTTTCTGCGATTTTTATAGTGCAAAAAGCCTTTAATTAATCTCAAACATATTCGTACAGTAAAACTACAATTTTAATTCATAAATAGGTTCTACACTTTCTTGTGAATCTAAAGACACCTTACTTGCAATTTTCTGAGTAGTGGTTATTTTCTTATAAATCTAATACTTCAAAAAGGGTATTAAACCATTTAAATAATCACGACAAATAGTTACAGTAATTGTCTGATAAAATTACATATTAGTATTCTACACAAAATTGTGAATCCAATATTTGCAATTTTTGGAGTTGTAGATTAATTCTTATGAATTTTTGAAGTCAAAACTATTTTTGAAATTAATTTAATCTTACCGCGCAGTCAACGCTGACTATGCAAGTCAGCTTCTGACTGGTCAGCGGTCAGCACTCGATCCTGGCCATTCATCCGAGATCCGACGGCGAGAGTGTGAGCTGCCTTGCTCACCTTGCTCAACACTGTAAGGCGGCGGCGGTGGCTCAGCGATGATGGCGGGTGGCGACTCCGGCGGTCTTCGTCCGTGGCGGGGCGGTCTGCGGGGTGCGGCGAGAGGCGCTAGTCTTGGGAACGGGATCGGCCCGGGCGGAGGATTCCTTGGGCGACGGCGATTGGTGGCTGGAGCGACGCGGATCGGTGGAGCTCCGGCGAGCAATCCCGGTGATAGACTGCGACATGGATGGCGAAAAATACTATGAGACGAAGAAGTCGAATGAGGAGAACATGATGGAAGGGAAAGGAGATCTTGGGGCGGTCTGAGGAGATGAAAACTTCGACCTCCGAAGCTTGTTGTGGCGGTTCTACGGCGAGATCGATTTTGAGCTCCAAATCCGGCAGCCTGGTGGCCAAAAATTTGGAAATTTTCGGGGGATTTCGAAGACGAGAATCTGGGCTATTTATACCCAAATTTTCGTGGTCGGGGGGCAAAAGATTCGACGGGATTTGGCGATTATTTGGAGCCGTTTTCGAGTTTAGAGTCGTACGTAGTCTGGTTCCTTCTCGTGCTCGAGTTGGGAGACGATATGGTGGGCTCCACCTTGCAGAAAAAAAAAGGGATGGAACGAAGAGCTGGTACGCTGGCCGCTCGCTGCACGTACGCATGCGTAGGCTTAGGCGTTGGGCTGCTGGCTCGCTGCTCTATTTTTTTTCCTATTTCTTTTTTTTTATTCTTTTTCATTTACTGATCTTTTGTAGATTTAGTTATAGGGCTCCAATTTGATTCAAACAAGTTTCTAAAATTTGGTAAATTCACCACTAACATTGTAAGATATTAAGTGCACTATTTCTTGTCCATACTATAGGAACATATAATAAGTATTTATTTTGGCCTTTAGGCCCTGTTATTCATTTCTTGTTTTTATCATATCTTTTTCATCCAAGCTCCTAATGAAGTGGTTCTCCCTTCTAAAATTTTCTATAAACGAAAGGATTATCTCAGGATCATATTTGTAGTATTTTTACTAGTTTGCAATTAGTGGATTTATAAATCCTTTAGTTAATATCTTGTAGGAACCTTTTGAGAATCAAATTTTGGTTTTCAAAATAGGGTTTTGGAGATAAAAAAATTACATGACTGCCATGATGCAATGCCAATGCAAATGTATTTTTTTAGTCCCAAATTTCTAAAATCTTGGGATGTGACAGTGTGGGTGTGATCTTATGGATCAATGTGGTTTAGGAAAAATAACACATGCAATATGGTCATGTGGATTAATGACTAGTGGATCAATGTGGATTAGGAAAAGAATACATGCAATGCCTCTAGGGACTCCATGTGGAAAACCATGGTCACAAAGACCAAAAACACTTAGGAAAACAACTTCCACATTGCACGTTGCACCAGTGTGGAAGAAGTTGCATCAAAGAATCCACTTGAGTGTGTGGGTGGTCATATGGATCAATGTGATTTAGGAAAAACAACACATGCAATGTGGTCATCCGGATCAATGACTCTAGTGGATCTATGTGGTTTAGGAAAAGAACACATGCAATAAATCTAGGGACTCCATGAGTCAAACCATGGTCATAGATACCAAAAACAATTAGGAAAGCAGCTTCCACATTGCATGTTGCACTAGTGTGGCATAAGTTCGATCACAGAATCCACTAGAGTGTGTGTGTGTGGTTATGTGGATCAACGTGGTTTAGGAAAAACAACACATGCAATGTGGTCATGTGGATCAATGACTCTGGTGGATCGATGTGGTTTAGGAAGAACACATGCAATGACTCTAGGGACTCCATGTGTTAAACCATGGTCATAGAGACCAAAAACACTTAGGAAAGCAGCTTCCACATTTCATGCTGCACCAATGTGGTAGAAGTTGCATCACAGAATACACTTGAGTGTGTGTGTGGCCATGTGTATCAATGTGGTTTAGGAGAAACAACACATGCAATGTGGTAATATGGATCAATGACTATAGTGTATTAATGTGGTTTAGGAAAATAACATATGCAATGACTCTAGAGACTCCATGTGTCAAACCATGGTCATACAGAACAAAACACTTAGAAAAGCAGCTTCCACATTGCATGTTCCACCAGTGTGGTAGAAGTTGCATCAAAGTATCCACTAGAGTGGGTGTGTGGTCATGTGGATCAATGTGGTTTAGGAAAAAGAACACATGCAATGTGGTCATGTGGATAAATAACACTAGTGGATCAATGTGGTTTAGGAAAAAACACATCCAATGACTCTAGGGACTCCATGTGTCAAACCATGGTCACGTAGACCAAAACCAATTAGGAAAGCAGCTTCCACATTGCATGTTGCACGAGTGTGGCAGAAGTTTTATCACAGATTCCACTTTAGTGTGTGTGTGGTCATGTGGATCAATGTGGTTTAGGAAAAACAACACATGCAATGTGGTCATGTGGATTGTTGGTTCTAGTGGATCAATGTGGTTTAGGAAAAGAACACATGAAATGACTCTAGGGAGTCCATGTGTCAAACCATGACCACAAAGACCAAAAACACTTGGGAAAGCAGCTTCCACATTGCATGTTGCACTAGTCTGGCGGAAGTTGCATCACAGAATCTACTAGAGTGTGTGTGTGGTCTTATGGATCAATATGGTTTAGGAAAAAGAACACATGCAATGTGGTCATGTGGATCAATGACTAGTGGATAAATGTGGATTAGGAAAATAATACATGCAATGCCTCTAGAGACTCCATGTGTCAAACCATGGTCACAGAGACCAAAAACACTTAGGAAAGCAGCTTCCACATTGCACGTTGCACCAGTGTGGCAGAAGTTGCATCACACAATCGATTAGATTGTGTGTGTGTGGTCATGTGTATCAATGTGGTTTAGGGAAAAAGAACACATGCAATGTGGTCATGTGGATCAATCACTCTAGTGGTTCAATGTGGTTTAGGAAAAGAACACATGCAATGACTCTAGGGACTCCATGTGTCAAACCATGGTCATAGAGACCAAACATACTTAGGAAAGAAGCTTCCACCTTGCATGTTGCACTAGTGTGGCAAAAGTTGCAACATAGAATATAGTGGAGTGTGTGTGTGTTCATGTGGATGAATGTGGTTTAGGTAAAAGAACACATGCAATGTTGCTATGTGGATCAATGACTCTAGTGGATCAATGTGGTTTAGGAAAAGAACACATGCAATGACTCTAGGGACTGAATGTGTCAAACCATGGTCATAGAGACCAAAAACACTTAGGAAAGCAGCTTCACATTGCATGTTGCACTAGTATGGCAAAAATTGCATCACAAAATCCGCCGGAGTGTGTGTGTGTGGTCATGTGGATCAATGTAGTTTAGTAAAAACAACACTTGCAATGTGGTCATGTGGATCAATGACCCTAGTGGATCAATGTGGTTTAGGCAAAGAACACATGCAATGACTCTAGGGACTCCATGTATCAAACCATGGTCACAGAGACCAAAATCAATTAGGAAAGCAGCTTTCACATTACATGTTGCACCAGTGTGGAAGATGTTGCATCACAAAATCGAATGGAGTGTGTGTGTGGTCATGTGGATCAATGCGGTATAGGAAAAACAACACATGCAATGTGGTCATGTGGATCAATGACTCTAGTGGATCAATGGGGTTTAGGAAAAGAACACATGCAATGACTCTAGGTACTCCATGTGTCAAACCGTGGTCATAGAGACCAAAAACGTTAGAAAAGTAGCTTCCACATTGCACGTTGCACCAGTGTGGGAGAAGTTGCATCACAGAATCCATTAGAGAATGTGTGTGGTCATGTAGATCAATGTGGTTTAGGAAAAACAACACATGCAATGTGGTCATGTAGATCAATGACTCTAGTGGATTAATGTGGTTTTGAAAAATAACACATGTAGTGACTCTAGGGACTCCATGTGTCAAACCATAGTCATAGAGACAAAAAACACTTAGGAAAGCACCTTCCACATTGCATATTGTACAAGTGTGGCAGAACTTGCATCACAAAATCCAGCTGGATAAATGTGGTTTAGGGAAAAACACATGCAATGTGGTCATGTGCATCAATGATTCTAGTGGATAAATGTGGTTTAGGAAAAGAACACATGCAATGAATCTATGGACTCCATGTGTCAAACCATGGTCACAGAGACCAAAACAAATTAGGAAAGCAGCTTCCACATTGTAAGTTACAATAGTGTGGAAGATGTTGCATCACAGTATGCAATGGAGTGTGTGTGTGTGGTCATGTGGATCAATGCGGTTTAGGAAAAAGCAACACATGCAATGTGGTAATGTGGATCAATGTCTCTCGTGGATCAACATGGTTTAGGAAAAGAACACATGCAATGACTCTAGGGACTCCATGTGTCAAACCATGGTCACAAAGACCAAAAACACTTAGAAATGCAGCTTCCACATTGCACGTTGCACTACTGTGGCAGAAGTTGCATCACATAATCAACTAAAGTGGGTGTGTGTTCGTGTGGATCAATATAGTTTAGGAAAAAGAACACATGCAATGTGGTCTTGTGGATCAATGACTCTAGTGGATCTATGTGGTTTAGGTAAATAACACATGTAGTGACTCTAGGGACTCCTTGTGTGAAATCATGGTCATAGAGACTAAAAACACTTAGGAAAGTAGCTTCCACATTGTATGTTGTACTAGTGTGGCATAAGTTGCATCATAGAATCCACTTGAGTGTGTGTGTGGTCATGTGCATCAATGTGGTTTAGGAAAAACAACACATGCAATGTGGTCATGTGGATCAATGACTCTAGTGGATCAATGTGGTTTAGGAAAAGAACACATGAAATGACTCTAGGGAATCCATGTGTCAAACCATGGCCATAGAGACCAAAAACACTTGGGAAAGCAGCTTCCACATTGTATGTTGCACCAGTGTGGCATAAGTTGCATCACAGAATCCACTGTAGTGTGTGTGTGCTCATATGGATAAATGTGGTTTAGGAAAAAGAACACATGTAATGTGGTCATGTGGATCAATGATGCTAGGGGAACAATGTGGTTTAGGAAAAAGTATTCATGCAATCCCTCTAGGCACTCCATGTGTCAAACCATCGTTAGAGAGACCAAAAACAGTTAGGAAAGCATCTTACACATTTCATATTACACCAGTGTGGAAGAAGTTGCATCATAGAATCCAGTGGAGTGTGTGTCTGGTCATGTGGATGGATGTGGTTTAGGAAGAACAACATAAGCAATGTTTTCATGTGGATAAATAACTCTAGTGGATCAATGTGGTTTAGGAAAAGAACACATGCAAGGACTCTAGGGACTCCATGTGTCAAACCATGGTCGCAGAGACCAAAAATAATTAGGAAATCAGCTTTCACATTGCATGTTGCACCGGTGTGGCAGAACTTGCATCACAAAATCCACTGGAGTGTGTGTTATCATGTGGGTCAATGAGTCTACTGGGACTCCATGTGTCAAATCATGGTCATAGAGACCAAAAACACTAAGGAAAGCAGCTTCCACATTGCATGTTGCACTAGTGTGGCAGAAGTTGCATCGCAGAATTCACTAGAGAGAGAGTGAGTGTGGTCATGTGTATCAATTTGGTTTAGCAAAAAGAACACATGCAATGTGGTCATGTGGATCAATGACTCTAGTGGATCAATGTGGTTTAGGAAAAGAACACATGCAATGACACTAGGGACTCCATGTGTCAAACCATGGTCATAGATACCAAAAAACACTTAGGAAAGAAGCTTCCACATTGCATATTGCACCAGTGTGGCGGAAGTTACATCACAGAATCAGCTGGAGTGTGTGTGCGTGTGGTCATGTGTATCAATGTGGTTTAGAAAAACAACACATGCAATGTGGTCATGTGGATCAATGACTCTAGTGGATCAATGTGGTTTAGGAAAAGAACACATGCAATGAATCTAGGGATTCCATGTGTCAAACCATGGTCACATAGACCAAAAACAATTAGGAAAGCAACTTCCACATTGCATGTTGCACTAGTGTGGCAGAAGTTGTATCATAGAATCCACTCGAATGTGTGTGTGTGGTCATGTGGATCAATGTGGTTTTGGAAAACGAACACATCCAATGTGATCATGTGGATCAATGACTCTAGTAGATCAATGTGGTTTAGGAAAAGAACACGTGCAATAACTCTAGGGACTCCATGTGTCAAACCATGGTCATAGACACTTAAAACACTTAGGAAAGCAACTTCCACATTGTGTGTTTCACTAGTGTGGCATAAGTTGCATCACAGAATCCACTAGAGTGTGTGTGTGGTCAAGTGGATGAATGCGGGTTAGGAAAAAACACACGCAATGTTGTCATGTGGATCAATGACTCTAGTGGATCAATATGGTCTAGGAAAAGAACACATGCAATGACTCTGGGGACTCCATGTGTCAAACCATGGCCATAGAGACCAAAAACACTTAGGAAAGAAGCTTCCACATTGCATGTTGCACCAGTGTGACATAAGTTGCATCATAGAATCCACTAGGGTGTGTGTGTGATCATATGGATCAATGTGGTTTATGAAAAAGAACACATGCAATGTGGTCATGTGGATCAATGATGCTTGGGAAACAATGTGGTTTAGGAAAAATAATACATGCAATCCCTCTAGGCACTCCATGTGTCAAACCATCATTAGAGAGACCAAAAACACTTAGGAAAGGATCTTACTGATTGCACATTGCACCAGTGTGGAAGAAGTTGCATCATAGAATCTAGTGGAGTGTGTGTCTGGTCATGTGGATGAATGTGGTTTAGGAAGAACAACACAAGGAATGTTGTCATATGGATCAATGACTCTAGAGGATCAATGTGGTTTAGGAAAAGAACACGTGCAATGACTCTAGGGACTCCATGTGTCAAACCATGGTCACAGAGACCAAAAAACCTTAGGAAAGCAGCTTCCACGTTGCATGTTGCACTAGTGTGGGAGAAGTTACATGATAGAATCCGCTGGAGTGTATGTGTGGTCATGTGGATCAATGTGGTTTTGGAAAAAAACACATGCAATGTGGTCATGTCGATCAATGACTCTAGTGGATCAATGTGGTTTAGGAAAAGAACACATGCAATGACTCTAGGGGCTCCATGTGTCAAACCATGGTCATAAAGACCAAAAACACTTGGGAAAGAAGCTTCCACATTACATGTTGCACCAGTGTGTGATACATTGCAAATGTATCTATAATTTTTGATGTCCATGCTTGGTTTTATCCACTTTCTTGTGTTTTGTCCACACTTTGGAGTACTTTTCATATGATTTCTTGGACTAACCTATTAACAAGAGCCACAGTGCCAGCTGCTTGTTTTCTGCTGTTTTTGGTTCCAGGAAAGTCAAAAAATGAATATTCTCGGAATTGGATGGGACAAAAGCCAAAGTGCCTATTTTTCCAGAAGACTCCAGGAGCCAGAATACGAGATGGAGGAGGGCCAGGGGCTGGCCACACCCTCCCCCATGTGCAGGATGGGCCTGGCCATGCCAGGGCATGGTGTGGTGGCCCCAGGGACCCCCTCGGTCTCCCTCTTCACCTATAAGAAGCCTTCTGACCTAAAAACTCTGGGAGGTTCGACGTTTTTCCACAAAAAGTTCCGCAGCGCTGCCACCACCGAAGGGGAGATTCGGGGGACAGAAAGTCTGTTGAGTCCGCAACATAGAAAACAAAAAATTTCCTACGATGAGAACTACACGCCAAGATCTATCTACTAGGTACAAAGCAACGGGTGGACATACATCCAACAAGAACTTATCCTCGAAGACAACGAGTTTTGTTAACGAGTAGGGACTCATGGTTGATGTAGTCGTACACTTGCCGATCTCAAGATCGAGTGGAAGTCCGAGCGCCGCAACTCAGTAGCGCATCCATACTCGCACACACGTTTAAGACACCGGACAACCTCCACCTCCTTGCTCCAGCGATCCAACGGAAGCAGCAACTCGTTCCAGATGAAATGCCACCGGGAACATGTATCTCGCTAATCCGAGACCATGGGGGAATAATTCTAGAGGGGGAGAGAGATCCTTCACAAAGAGGTGTGAGGAAGAAGGAGGAAGAGGGTGGCCTTTTATAGGAGGAGGGGGGTACCATCTCTCTCCATGGCCGGCGCATGGGGGGGTGACCCCTCACCTCCCCCATTCAGGTGGTGGTAACCCCTCCACATTAAAATGCCTCTTCACATTCCCCTTTAAAGTCCCTACTTTAAATGCATTAAAATTCTCCAAGTTTAATACTCTCTCATTTAATAAAACTCTTTTATTAAATTTATTCAGAATTTTGTTAAATATTTTAATTAACAAACATTCAAATATAGTCCCTTGAAATATTTCAATTTCACATGCAGAACCACTTTCTGCAATTTCACCCGAAACAATTTCCGGTTTCTATGGAAACAATTCCTGCGCTTTGCAATTCTTTCGTCTGAAACATATGTGCTCCAAAATGGTGTCCGGTAACTCTTAAGTGTGTCACCCTACGGTTCGCGAATAATGCAGACATGATTGAGACTCCTCTCAGATCAATAGTTAGAAGCGGGACCTGGAGATCCATACTGACTCCTGCATATTCAACGATGACTTCTGTGATCGTGAGAACCTTTAACGCTTGTAACTAAATCCGTTTGTCTCTTGATATAATACATATCCAAGATTTGATCATCGGTATCCAAATACCTAGTTTGATCTCGTTACCGACATGCACCCTTTTCTCGTTCCCGTGATATAACATTCTAGTGATCACATCACTTTCTTGCAAGCTATCTCAATGTGATATCACCGAGAGGGCCCAGAGTATATCTATCCGTCATCGGGATTGACAAATTCCAATCTTGATCCATGAGCCTCAACATAACATGATCTCATGGTCTAAGGATAAAGATTACTTCGTATGATGTTATAGCAATATAAACATAATGACTTGATCGTAATGCTATACTTCGAATGAATGTTCATCACATCATTCCACCAATGGTGTGACCTTGTTATTAACAACATCCAATGTCCATGATCAGGAAACCTTGATCATCTTGTTAATCAACAAGCTAGTCTATAAGAGAGGCATAACTAGGAACCCTTTTTGTTTATTAAACACACATGTATTGATGTTTCCGATCAATACAATTCTAGCATGCAAAATAAACATCTACCATATATAAGGAATACATAATAACAACTTTATTATTGCCTTTCAGGGCATATTTCCTTCAAAGTCTCTGTTCCGGCACCCTGCCGGGACGGGGAAGTGCCCCCGGAGCCATCTCCATCGATCTCCACCATCATCTCCATCGACCATCCATGTTTCCCCCATCTATGAGTGAGTAATCCCCTGCTGTAGGCTATGGGGATGGTAGGGATTGGATGAGATCGTTCATGTAATGGCATCAGATTGTTAGGGCATGGTGCCTAGTACCTTTTATTAGTGCTTTATGACTTTGTTGCGACTTGTTGTGCTTAATGCTTGTCACTAGGGCCCAAGTGCCATGATTTCAGATCTGAACATGTTATTGATTCATTATGATAGTATTGTTTTTGGTCTTATCTGCAAGTTGTATACACACGTTGTTGTCCGGAACCTATGGCCCCGAAGTGACAGAAATCGGGATAGCCGGAAGGGAATGGCTTTGATGTGAGGATCACATGTGTTCACGGAGTGTTAATGCTTTGTTCCGGTGCTCTATTAAAAGGAGCACCTTAATTGCCAGTAGTTCCCTAGAGGCCCTGCTGCAAACGGGATGGCAGGACAAAAGATGTTGTGCAAGTTCTCATTGCGAGCACGTATGACTATATATGGAACACATGCCTAGGATTGTCTAGTACTTGGATGCTTTATCTTATTTATCTGAAATTTCCCTATGTTCTGATTGCTATGTGAATTGTCTTGTCCATGCAACGCCCGTCCATCCATCCCTATGCCTACCGCACTCGAATCCTATCGTTTACTGCTTTTGTTACTACTGTCTTTACTTTACTACTGCTGCTACTTTACTATTCCTACTACAAAACTGTTGCTACTGATAAACTGTTGTGAGCAAGATTGTTTCCAGGTGCAGCTGAATTGACAACTCAGTTGTTAAGGCTTATAAATATTCTTTGGCTCCCCTTGTGTCGAATCAATAAATTGGGTTTCACTTCCCTCGAAAATACTGCGATACACCCCCTATACTTGTGGGTCATCAGTGTGGCAGAAGTTGCATCACAAAATCCAGTGGATTGTGTGTGTGGTCAAGTGGATGAATGTGGTTTAGGAAAAATAACACATGCAATGTTATCATGTGGATCAATGAATCTAGTGGACTCCATGTGGTTAGGAAAAGAACACATTCAATGACTCTAGGGACTCCATGTGTGAAATGACCAGAAACACTAGGAAAGCAGCTTCCACATTGCATGTTGCACTAGTGTGGGAGAAGTTGCATCACAGAATCCACTAGAGTGTGTGTGTAGCAATGTGGATCACAGTGGTTTAGGGAAAAGAACACGTGCAATGTGGTCATGTGGATCAATAACTCTAGTGGATCAATGTGGTTTAGGAAAATAACACATGCAATGACTCTAGGTACTCCATGTGTCAAACAATGCTCACATAGACCAAAACCACTTAGGAAAGCAACTTCTACATTGCATGTTACACCGGTGTGGCAGAAGTTGCATCACATAATCCACTGGAGTGTGTGTGTGTGCGGTCATGTGGATCAATGTAGTTTAGGAAGAACAACACAAGCAATGTGGTCATGTGGATCAATGACTCTTGTGGATCAATGTGGTTTAGGAAAAGACCACACACAATGACTCTAGGGACTCCATGTGTAAAACCATGGTCACAAAGACCAAAAACAATTAGGAAAGCAGCTTGCACACTGCATGTTGCACCAGTGCGGCAGAAGTTGCATCACAAAATCCACTGGAGAGTGTGTGTGATCATGTGGATCAATGAGGTTCAGGAAAAAGAACACATGCAATGTGGTCATGTGGATCAATGAGTCTAGTTGGACTCCATGTGTCAACCCATGGTCAAAGAGACCAAAAACACTTAGGAAAGCAGCTTCCACATTGCACGTTGCACCAGTGTGGCAGAAGTTGCATCACAGAATCCACTGGAGTGTGTGTGTGTGGTCATGTGTATCAATGTGGTTTAGGAAAAAGAACACAAGCAATGTGGTCATGTGGATCAATGATTCTAGTGGATTAATGTGGTTTAGGAAAAGAACACATGCAATGATTCTAGGGACTCCATGTGTCAAACCATGGTCATAGAGACCAAAAACACTTAGGAAAGAAGCTTCCACATTGCATGTTGCACAAGTGTGGCAGAAGTTACATCACAGAATCCACTAGAGTGTGTGTGTGGTCATATGTATCAATGTGGTTTAGAAAAACAACACATCCAATGTGGTCATGTGGATCAATGTGTGTAGTGGATTCGATGTGTCAAACCATGGTCACCTATAGACCAAAAACAATTAGGAAAGCAGCTTGCACATTGCATGTTGCACCAGTGCGACAGAACTTGCATCATAAAATCCACTGGAGAGTCTGTGTGGTCATGTGGATCAATGTGGTTTACAAAAAATACATGAAATGACTCTAGGGACTCCATGTGTCACACCATGGTCACAAAGACCAAAAACAATTAGGAAAGCAGCTTTCACATTGCATGTTGCACCAGTATGGCAGAACTTACACCACAAAATCCACTAGAGTGTGAGCGATCATGTGGATCAATGTGGTTTAGGAAAAAGAGCACATGCAATGTGGTCATGTGTATCAATGAGTCTAATGGGACTTCATGTGTCAAACAATGGTCACAGAGACCAAAAACACTTAGGAAAGCACCTTCCACATTGCACGTTGCACCAATATGGCAGAAGTTGCATCATAGAATCCACTGGAGTGTGTGTGTGGTCATGTGTATCAATGTGGTTTAGGAAAAAGAACACATGCAATGTGGTCATGTGGATCAATGACTGTAGTGGATCAATGTGGTTTAGGAAAATAACACATGCAATGACTCTAGGGACTCCATGTGTTAAACCATGGTCATAGAGACCAAAAAACACTTAGGAAAGAAGCTTCCACATTGCATGTTGCACCAGTGTGGCCGAAGTTACATCACAGAATCCACTTGAGTGTGTTTGTGTGGTCACATGTATCAATGTGGTTTATAAAAACAACACATGCAATATGGTCATGTGGATCAATGACTAGTGAATTAATGTGGTTTAGGAAAAGAACACATGCAATGAATCTAGGGACTCCATGTGTGAAATCATGGTCACATAGACAAAAAACAATTAGAAAAGCAGCTTCCACATTGCATGTTGCACTAGTGTGGCAGAAGTTGTATCACATAATCCACTGGAGTGTGTGTGTGGTCATTTGGATCAATGTGGTTTTGGAAAACTAACACATGCAATGTGATCATGTGGATCAGTGACTCTTGTAGATCAATGTGGTTTAGGAAAAGAACACATGCAATGACTCTAGGGACTCCATGTGTCAAACCATGGTCATAGAGACTAAAAACACTTAGGAAAGCAACTTCCACATTGCATGTTGCACTAGTGTGGCAGAAGATTCATCATAGAATCCACTGGAGTGTCTGTGTGGTCAAGTGGATGAATGTGGGTTAGGAAAAAAACACATGCAATGTGGTCATGTGGATCAATGACTCTAGTGGATCAATATGGTTTAGGAAAAGAACACATGCAATGACTCTAGGGACTCCATGTGTCAAACCATGGTCATAGAGACCAAAACACTTAGGAAAGAAGATTCCACATTACATGTTGCACCAGTGCGGCAGAAGTTGCATCACAAAATCCAGTGGAGTGTGTGTGGTCATGTGGATGAATGTGGTTTAGGAAAAAGAACACATGCAATGTTGTCCTGTGGATCAATGACTCTAGTGGATCAATGTGGTTTACGAAAAGAACACATGCAATGACTCTAGGGACTCCATGTGTGAAATGATCAGAAACAATTAGGAAAGCAGCTTCCACATTGCATGTTGCACTAGTGTGGCAGAAGTTGCATCACAGAATCCACTGGAGTGTGTATGGTAATGTGGATCACTTTGGTTTAGGAAAAATAACACATGCAATGTGGTCATGTAGATCAATGAGTCTAGTGGATCAATGTGGTTTTGGAAAAGAACACATGCAATGACTCTAGGGACTCCAAGTTTCAAACAATGGTCACATAGACCAAAAAAACTTAGGAAAGCAGCTTCCACATTGCATGTTACACCGGTGTTGTAGAAGTTACATCACATAATCCACTAGAGTGTGTGTGTGGTGATGTGGATCAATGTGGTTTAGGAAGAACAATAGAAGCAATGTGGTCATGTGGATCATTGACTTTAGTGGATCAATGTGGTCTAGGAAAATACCACATGCAATGACTCTAGGGACTCCTTGTGTCAAACCATGGTCACAGAGACCAAAAAACTTAGGAAAGAAGTTTCCACATTGCATCTTGCACTAGCATGGGAGAAGTTGCATCACAGAATCCGCTGGAGTGTGTGTGTGGTCATGTGGATCAATGTGGTTTTGGAAAAAAACACTTGCAATATGGTAATGTGGATCAATGTCTCTAGTCGATCAATGTGGTTTAGGAAAAGAACACATGCAATAACTCTAGGGACTCCATGTGTCAACCCATGGTCACAAAGACCAAAAACAATTAGGAAAGTAGCTTTCACATTGCATGTTGCACCAATGTGGCAGAACTTGCATCACAAAATCCACTGGAGTGTGTGTGATCATGTGGATCAATATGGTTTCGGAAAAAGAACACATGCAATGTGGTCATGTGTATCAATGAGTCTAATGGGACTTCATGTGTCAAACCATAGTCACAGAGACCAAAAACACTTAGGAAAGCACCTTCCACATTGCACGTTGCACCAATAAGGCAAAAGTTGCATCATAGAATCCACTGGAGTGTGTGTGTAGTCATGTGTATCAATGTGGTTTAGGAAAAAGAACACATGCAATGTGGTCATGTGGATCAATGACTCTAGTGGATCAATGTGGTTTAGGAAAAGAACACATGCAATGACTCTAGGGACTCCATGTGTTAAACCATGGTCATAGAGACCAAAAAACACTTACGAAAGAAGCTTCCACATTGCATGTTGCACTAGTGTGGCCGAAGTTACATCAGAGAATCCACTGGAGTGTGTTTGTGTGGTCACGTGTATCACTGTGGTTTATAAAAACAACACATGCAATGTGGTCATGTGGATCAATGACTCTAGTGAATTAATGTGGTTTAGGAAAAGAACACATGCAATGAATCTAGGGACTCCATGTGTCAAACCATGGTCACATAGACAAAAAACAATTAGAAAAGCAGCTTCCACATTGCATGTTGCACTAGTGTGGCAGAAGTTGTATCACATAATCCACTGGAGTGTGCGTGTGGTCATTTGGATCAATGTGGTTTTGGAAAACTAACACATGCAATGTGATCATGTGGATCAATGACACTTGTAGATCAATGTGGTTTAGGAAAAGAACACATGCAATGACTCTAGGGACTCCATGTGTCAAACCATGGTCATAGAGACTAAAAACACTTAGGAAAGCAACTTCCACATTGCATGTTGCACTAGTGTGGCAGAAGATCCATCATAGAATCCACTGGAGTGTCTGTGTGGTCAAGTGGATGAATGTGGGTTAGGAAAAAAACACATGCAATGTGGTCATGTGGATCAATGACTCTAGTGGATCAATATGGTTTAGGAAAAGAACACATGCAATGACTCTAGGGACTCCATGTGTCAAACCATGGTCATAGAGACCAAAACACTTAGGAAAGAAGATTCCACATTACATGTTGCACCAGTGCGGCAGAAGTTGCATCACAAAATCCAGTGGAGTGTGTGTGGTCATGTGGATGAATGTGGTTTAGGAAAAAGAACACATGCAATGTTGTCCTGTGGATCAATGACTCTAGTGGATCAATGTGGTTTACGAAAAGAACATATGTAATGACTCTAGGGACTCCATGTGTGAAATGATCAGAAACAATTAGGAAAGCAGCTTCCACGTTGCATGTTGCACTAGTGTGGCAGAAGTTGCATCACAGAATCCATATGAGTGTGTATGTTAATGTGGATCACTGTGGTTTAGTAAAAAGAACACATGCAATGTGGTCATGTTGATCAATGAGTCTAGTGGATCAATGTGGTTTAGGAAAAGAGGACATACAATGACTCTAGGGACTCCAAGTGTCAAACAATGGTCACATAGACCAAAAACACTTAGGAAAGTAGCTTCCACATTGCATGTTACACCGGTGTGGTAGAAGTTACATCACATAATCCACTAGAGTGTGTGTGTGGTCATGTGGATCAATGTGGTTTAGGAAGAACAACAGAAGCAATGTGGTCATGTGGATCAATGACTCTAGTGGATCAATGTGGTCTAGGAAAATTCCACATGCAATGACTCTAGGGACTCCTTGTGTCAAACCATGGTCACAGAGACCAAAAAAACTTAGGAAAGCAGTTTCCACGTTGCATGTTGCACTAGCATGGGAGAAGTTGCATCACAGAATCCGCTGGAGTGTGTGTGTGGTCATGTGGATCAATGTGGTTTTGGAAAAAACACTTGCAATATGGTCATGTGGATCAATGACTCTAGTCGATCAATGTGGTTTAGGAAAAGAACACATGTAATGACTCTAGGGACTCCATGTGTCAACCCATGGTCACAAAGACCAAAAACAATTAGGAAAGCAGCTTTCACATTGCATGTCGCACCAATGTGGCAGAACTTGCATCACAAAATCCACTGGAGTGTGTGTGATCATGTGGATCAATGTGGTTTAGGAAAAAGAACACATGCAATGTGGTCATTTGGATCAAGGAGTCTAGTGGGACTCCATGTTTCAAACCATGGTCACAGAGACCAAAAGCACTTAGGAAATTACCTTCCGCGTTACACGTTGCACCAGTGTGGCAAAAGTTGCATCCCAGAATCCACTGGAGTGTGTGTGTGTGTGGCCATGTGTATCAATGTGGTTTAGGAAAAAGAACACATGCAATGTGGTCATGTGGATCAATGACTCTAGTGGATCAATGTGGTTTAGGAAAAGAACACATGCACTGACTCTAGGGACTCCATGTGTCAAACCATGGTCATAGAGACCAAAAAACACTTAGGAAAGAAGCTTCCACATTGCATGTTGCACCAATGTGGAAGAAGTTACATCACAGAATCCACTGGAGTGTGTGTGTGGTCATGTGTATCAATGTGGTTTAGAAAACAACACATGCAATATGGTCATGTGGATCAATGACTAGTGGATTAATGTGGTTTAGGAAAACAACACATGCAATGAATCTAGGGACTCCATGTGTCAAACCATGGTCACCTAAACCAAAAATAATTAGGAAAGCAGCTTCTGTAGGAAATATGCCCTGAGAGGCAATAATAAAGTTATTATTATGTATTCCTTGTATATGATAGATGTTTATTTTGCATGCTATAATTGTATTGATTGGGAACGTCAATACATGTGTATTTAATAAACAAATAAAATGTTCCTAGTTATGCCTCTCTTATAGACTAGCTCGTTGATTAACAAGATGATCAAGGTTTCCTGATCATGGACATTGGGTTATGTTAATAACGAGGTCACAGTATTTGTGAAATGATGTTATGAACATTCATCCGAAGTATAGCATTACGATCAAAGTCATTATGTTTATATTGCTATAACATCATACAAAGTAATATTAGTCCTTAGACCATGATATCATGTTAATTGCTAACATCGGAAGAGTGACTTGATAACATCAAACGTCACACCATAAATGGGAGACTATAAAGGTGGGTTTAGATACGCCGAAAGTGTTATGTTGAGCCTCATGGATCAAGACTGGAATTTGTCAAACCCGATGATAGATAGATATACTCTAGGCCCTCTCGGTGATATCACATTAAGATAGCTTGCAAGCAAGTGATGTGATCACTAGAATGTTATATCACGGGAATGAGAAAAGAGTGCATGTCGGTAAAGAGATCAAACTAGGTATTGAGATACTGATGATCGAATCTCGGACATGTTATGTATCGCGAGACAAAGGGATTTAGTTTCTATCGTTATAGGTTCTCATGATCACAGAAGTCATCGTTGAATGTGTGGGAGTCAGTATGGATCTCCAGGTCTCTCTTCTGATTATTGATCTGAGAGGGGTCTCGATCATGTCTGAATTATTCACAGACCGTAGGGTGACACACTTAAGGGTTGCCAACACCATTTGGAGCAAATATGTTCTAGACGAAAGAACTACAAAGCACTGGAATTATTTCAATACACACCGGAATTGTTTCAGGTAAAATTGCTGAAATTGGTTCTGCATGTGATATTGAAATATTGCAGGGGGTTTTATGTGAATGTTTGTTAATTAAAGTAATTAAAAAAATTCTGAATAAAATAAATAAAAGAGTTTTATTAAATGAGAGTTGTGTTAAATTTGGTGGAAATTTAATAATATGAGTAGGATTTTTGAATGGAGAAAATGGAGGGGCAATTTATGTGAGTGAAGCTCCCTCCACATGAATGAGGAAGAGGTGGGGGCACCCCCCATGGTGCGCCGGCCATGGGGAGGCGCTACCCCCTCTCACTCCTTCTCACTCACACCTCCTCATGAAGGATCTCTCTCCCCCTCTAGAATTATTCCCCATGGTGTCGGATTAGCGATACATGTTCCCGGTGGCATTTCGTCTGGAAGGAGTTGCTGCTTCCGCTGCTTTGCTGGAGCGAGGAGGTGGAGGTTGTCTGGTGGCCTGAATGTGTGTGCGAGGACGGATTCACTGCTGATTTGCGGCGCTAGGACTTCCACATGATCTTGAGATCGGCAAGCATTCGTCTACATCATCCACGAGTTCAATCTCGTTACACTTTGTCGGTCTTCGAGGGTATGTTCTCTTTGGATGTATATCCACCTGTTGCTTGTATCTATTAGATACATCTTGGCGTAGAATAGTTCTCATCGTAGGATTTTTTTTGTTTTCTATGCTGCAAACCCAACAACTTCCACATTGCATGTTGTACTAGTGTGGCAGAAGTTGTATCACAGGATCCACTGGAGTGTGTGTATCAATGAGTCTAGTTGATCAATGTGGTTTAGGAAAATAACACATGCAATGACTCTAGGACTCCATGTGTCAAACCATGGTCATAGAGAACAAAAACACTTACGAAAGCAGCTTCCACACAGCATGTTGTACCAGTGTGGCAGAAGTTGCATCACAGAATCCATTGGAGATTGTCTGTGGTCATGTGGATGAATATGGGTTAGGAAAAAAACACATGCAATGTGGTCATGTGGATCAATGACTCTAGTGGATCAATATGGTTTAGGAAAAAAACACATGCAATAACTCTATGGACTCCACATGTCAAACCATGGTCATAGAGACCAAAAACACTTATGAAAGAAGCTTCCACATTACATGTTGCACCAGTGTGGCAGAAGTTGCATCACAAAATCCAGTGGAGTATGTGTGTGGTCATGTGGATGAATGTGGTTTAGGAAAAAGAACGCATGCAATGTTGTCATGTGGATCAATGACTCTAGTGGATCAATGTGGTTTATGAAAAGAACACATGCAATGACTCTAGGGACTCCATGTGTGAAACGACCAAAAACAATTAGGAAAGAAGTTTCCACATTGCATGTTGCACTAGTGTGGCAGAAGTTGCATCACATAATCGACTTGAGTGTGTGTGTGGTAATGTGATCACTCTGGTTTCGGAAGAAGAACACATGCAATGTGGTCAAGTGGATCAATGAGTCTAGTGGATCAATGTGATTTAGGAAAAGAACACATGTAATGACTCTACGGACTCCATGTGTCAAACAATGGTCACATAGACCAAAAATACTTAGGAAAGCAGCTTCCACATTGCATGTTACACCGGTGTGGCAGAAGTTGCATCACATAATCCACTGGAGTGTGTGTGTGGTCATGTGGATCAATGTGGTTTAGGAAGAACAACACAAGCAATGTGGTCATGTGGATCAATGACTCTAGTGGATCAACGTGGTATAGGAAAATACAACACGAAATGACTCTAGGGACTCCATGTGTCAAACCATGGTCACAGAGACCAAAAAACCTTAGGAAAGCAGCTTCCACGTTGCATGTTGCACTAGTGTGGGAGAAGTTGCATCACAGAATCCGCTGGAGTGTGTGTGTGGTCATGTGGATCAATGTGGTCTTCGAAAAAAACACATGCAATGTGGTCATGTGGATCAATGACTCTAGTGGATCAATGTGGTTTAGGAAAAACACACATGCAATGAATCCAGGGATGCCATGTGTCAAACCATGGTCACAAAGACCAAAAACAATTAGGAAAGAAGCTTTCACATTGCATGTCGCACCAGTGTGGCAAAACTTGCATCACAAAATCCACTAGATTGTGTGTGATCATGTGGATCAATGTGGTTTAGGAAAAAGAACGCATGCAATGTGGTCATGTGGACCAATGAGTCTAGTGGGACTCCATGTGTCAAACCATGGTCACAAAGACCAAAAACATTTAGGAAAGCACCTTACACATTGCGCATTGCACCAGTGTGGCAGAAGTTGCATCACAGAATCCACTGGATTGTGTGTGTGGCCATGTGTATCAATGTGGCTTCAGGAAAAAGAACACATGCAATGTGGTCATATGGATCAATGACTCTAGTGGATCAATGTGGTTTAGGAAAAGAACACATGCAATGCCTCTAGGGACTCCATGTGTCAAACCATGGTCATAGAGACCAAAAAACACTTAGGAAAGAAACTTCCACATTGCATGTTGCACTAGTGTGGCAGAAGTTACATCACAGAATCCACTGGAGTGTGTGTGTGTGTGTGGTCATTTGTATCAATGTGGTTTAGAAAAACAACACATGTAATGTGGTCATGTGGATCAATGACTCTAGTGGATTAATGTGGTTTAGGAAAAGAACACATGCAATGAATCTAGGGACTCCATGTGTCAAACCATGGTCACATAGATCAAAAACAATTAGGAAAGTAGCTGCCACATTGCATGTTGCACTAGTGTGGCAGAAGTTGTATCAGAGAATCCACTAGAGTGTGTGTGTGGTCATGTGGATCAATGTGGTTTTGGACAACGGAAACATGCAATGTGATCATGTGGATCAATGACTCTAGTAGATCAATGTGGTTTAGGAAAAGAACACATATAATGACTCTAGGGACTCCATGTGTCAAACCATGGTTATATAGACTAAAAACACTTAGGAAAGAAGATTCCACATTGTATGTTGCACTAGTGTGGCAGAAGTTGCATCATAGAATCCACTTGAGTGTGTGTGTGGTCAAGTGGATGCATGTGGGTTACAAAAAAAACACATGCAACGTGGTCATGTGGATCAATGAATCTAGTGGACCAATATGGTTTAGGAAAAGAACACATGCAATGATTCTAGGGACTCCATGTGTCAAACCATGGTCATAGAGACCAAAAACATTTAGGAAATAAGCTTCCACATTACACGTTGCACCAGTGTGGCAGAAGATGCATCATAGAATCCAGTGGAGTGTGTGTGTGGTCATGTGGATCAATGTGGGTTAGGGAAAAGAACACATGCAATGTTGTCATGTGGATCAATGACTCTAGTGGATCAATGTGGTTTAGGAAAAGAACACATGCAATCACTCTAGGGACTCCATGTGTCAAACCATGGTCACATAGACCAAAAACAATTAGGAAAGCAGCTTCCACATTGCATGTTGCACGAGTCTGGCAGAAGTTTTATCATAGAATCCACTTTAGTGTGTGTGTGGTCAAGTGGATCAATGTGGTTTAGGAAAAAATGCATGCAATGTGGTCATCTGGATTATTGGCTCTAGTGGATCAATATGGTTTAGGAAAAGAACATAAGAAATGACTCTAGTTTCTCCATGTGACAAAACATGGCCACAGATACCAAAAACACTTGGGAAAATAGCTTCCACATTGCACGTTGCACCAGTGTGGAAGAAGTTGCATCAAAGAATCCACTTGAGTGTGTGTGTGGTCATATGGATCAATGTGATTTAGGAAAAAGAACACATGCAATGTGTTCATGTGGATCAATGACTCTAGTGGATCTATGTGGTTTAGGAAAAGAACACATGCAATGACTCTAGGGACTCCATGAGTCAAACCATGGACATAGATGCCAAAAACACTTAGGAAAGCATCTTCCACATTGCATGTTGCACTAGTGTGGCATAAGTTACATCACAGAATCCACTAGATTGTGTGTGTGGTCATGTGGTTTAGGAAAAACAACACATGCAATGTGGTCATGTGGATCAATAACTCTAGTGGATCGATGTGGTTTAGGAAAAAACACATGCAATGACTCTAGGGACTCCATGTGTCAAACCATGGTCATAGAGACTAAAAACACTTAGGAAAGCAGCTTCCACATTGCATGTTGCACTAGTGTGCAGGAAGTTGCATGACATAATCCACTAGAGTGTGTGCGTGGTCATGTGTATCAATGTGGTTTAGGAGAAACAACACATGAAATGTGCTTATGTGGATCAATTACTCTAGTGTATTAATGTGGTTTAGGAAAAGAACACATGCAATGACTCTATAGACTCCATGTGTCAAACCATGGTCACAGAGACCAAAAACAATTAGGAAAGCAGCTTCCACATTGCATGTTGCACCAATGTGGCTAAAGTCGCATCACAGAATCCACTTGACTGTGTATGTGATCATGTGGATCAATGGAGTTTAGGAACAAGAACACATGCAATTTGATCATGTGGATCAATGACTCTATTAGATCAATGTGGTTTAGGAAAAGAACACATGAAGTGACTCTGGGGACTCCATGTGTCAAACCATGGTCACAGAGACCAAACACACTTAGGAAAGCGGCTTCCACATTGCATGTTACACTAGTGTGCAGAAGTTGCATCACAGAATCAGCTCGAGTGTGTGTGTGGTCATGTGGATCAATGTGGTTTAGGAAAGAAACACATGCAATGTGGTCATGTGGATCAATGACCCTAGTTGATCGATATGGTTTAGAAAAAGAACACATGCAATGACTCTAGGGACTCCATGTGTCAAACCATGGTCATAGAGACCAAAAAAAACTTAGGAAAGAAGCTTCCACATTGCATAATGCACTAGTGTGGCAACACTTGCATCATAGAATCTAGTGGAGTGTGTGTGTGGTCATGTGGATGAATGTGGTTTAGGAAAAATAACACATGTAATGTTGTCATGTGGATCAATGACTCTAGTGGATAAATGTGGTTTAGGAAAAGAACACATGCAATGACTCTAGTGACTCCATGTGTCAAACCATGGTCACAGAGACCAAAAACACTTAGGAAAGCAGCTTCACATTGCATGTTGCACTAGTATGGCAAAAGTTGCATCACAAAATCCACTGGAGTGTGTGTGTGTGGTCATGTGGATCAATGTGGTTTAGGAAAAACAACACATGCAATGTGGTCATGTGGATAAATAACTCTAGTGGATCAATCTGGTTTAGAAAAGAACACATGTAGTGACTATAGGGACTCCATGTGTCAAACCATGGTCACAGAGACCAAAAACAATTAGGAAAGAAGCTTTCACATTGCATGGTTCACCAGTGTGGCAGAAGTTGCATCACAAAATCCACTAGAGTGTGTGTGTGATCATGTGGATCAATGTGGTTTAGGAAAAAGAACACATGCAATGTGGTCATGTGTATCATTGAGTCTAGTTGATCAATGTGGTTTAGGAAAAGAACACATGCAATGACTCTAGGAGTCCATGTGTCAAACCATGGTCACAGAGAACAAAAACACTTAGGAAAGCAGCTTCCACACAACATGTTTTACCAGTGTGTCAGAAGTTGCATCACAAAATCCATTGGAGAGTGTGTGTGGTCATGTGGATCAACGTGGTTTAGGAAAAAGAACACATGTCATGCGGTCATGTGGATCAATGACTCTAGTGGATCAATGTGGTTTAGGAAAACAACACATGCAATGACTCTAGGGACTCCATGTGTCAAACCATGGTCACACAGACCAAAAACAATTAGGAAAGCAACTTCCACATTGCATGTTCCACTAGTGTGGGAGAAGTTACATCACAGAATCCAGTGGCGTGTTTGTGTGGTCATGTGGATGAATGTGGTTTAGGAAAAATAACACATTCAATGTGGTCATGTGGATCAATGACTCTAGTTGATCAATGTGGTTTTTGGAAAAGAACACATCCAATACCTCTAGGCACTCCATGTGTTACACCATGGTCACAGAGACAAAAAACACTTAGGAAAGTAGCTTCACATTGCATGTTGCACCAGTATGGCAAAACTTGCATCACAGAATCCACTTGAGTGTGTGTGTGGTCATGTGGATCAATGTGGTTTAGGAAAAACAACACATGCAATGTGGTCATATGGATCAATGACTCTAGTGGATCAATGTGGTTTAGACAAGAACACATGCAATGACTCTAGGGACTCCATGTGTTAAACCATGGTCACAGAGACCAAAATCAATTAGGAAAGCAGCTTTCACATTGCATGTTGCACTAGCGTGGAAGATATTGCATCACAGAATCAAATGGAGTGTTTGTGTGGTCATGTGGATTAATGCGGTTTAGGAAAAACAACACATGCAATGTGGTCATATGGATCAATGACTCTAGTGGATCAATGTGGTTTAGGAAAAGAACACATGCAATGACTCTACGGACTCCATGTGTCAAACCATGGTAACACAGATCAAAAATGCTTAGAAAAGCAGCTTCCACATTGCACGTTGCACCGGTGTGGCAGAAGTTGCATCACAAAATACATTGGAGAGTGTGTGTGGTCATGTGGATCAATGTGGTTTAGGAAAAAAACACATGTGATGTGGTCATGTCGATCAATGTGGTTTAGGAAAAGAACACGTGCAATGACTAGGGAATACATGTGTCATACCAAGGTCATCGAGACCAAAAAACACTTAGGAAAGAAGCTTCCACATTGCATGTTGCACCAGCGTGGCAGAAGTTGCATCACAGAATCCACTTGAGTATGTGTGTATGGTCATGTGTATGAATGTGGTTTAGGAAAAAGTACACATGCAATGCGGTCATGTGGATCAATGACTCTAGTGGATAAATATGTTTAGGAAAAGAACACATGCAATGACTCTAGGGACTCCATGTGTCAAACCATAGTCATAGAGACCAAAGTCAGTTAGGAAAGCAGCTTGCACATTGTATGTTGCACTAGTGTGGTAGAACTTGCATCACAAAATCCACTTGCGCGCGTGTGTGTGGTCTTGTGGATAAATGTGGCTTAGTAAAAATAACACATGCAATGTGGTCATGTGGAAGAATGTGGAATAGGAAAAGAACACAGGCAATGACTCTATGTACTCCATGTGTCAAACCATTGTCAAAGAGACCAAAACAAATCAGGAAAGCAGCTTCCACATTTCAAGTTACACCAGCGTGGAAGATGTTGCATCACAGTATGCAATGGAGTGTGTGGTCATGTGGATCAATGCGGTTTAGGAAACAACAAATGCAATGTGGTCATATGGATCAATGTCTCTAGTGGATCAATGTGGTTTAGGAAAAGAACACATGCAATGACTCTAGGGACTCCATGTGTCAAACCATGGTCACAGAGACCAAAAACACTGAGAAAAGCAGCTTCCATATTACACGTTGCACTAGTGTGGCAGAAGTTGCATCACAGAATCAACTAAAGTGGGTGTGTGTTCATGTGGATCAATATTGTTTAGGAAAAAGAACACATGCAATGTGTTCATGTGGATCAATATTGTTTAGGAAAAAGAACACATGCAATGTGTTCATGTGGATCAATGACTCTCGCGAATCAATGTGGTTTAGGAAAAGAACACATGCAATGACTCTAGGGACTCCATGTGTCAAACCATGGTCACAGAGACCAAAAACACTGAGAAAAGCAGCTTCCATATTACACGTTGCACTAGTGTGGCAGAAGTTGCATCACAGAATCAACTAAAGTGGGTGTGTGTTCATGTGGATCAATATTGTTTAGGAAAAAGAACACATGCAATGTGTTCATGTGGATCAATATTGTTTAGGAAAAAGAACACATGCAATGTGTTCATGTGGATCAATGACTCTCGCGAATCAATGTGGTTTAGGAAAAGAACACATGCAATGACTCTAGGGACTCCTTGTGTGAAACCATGGTCATAGAAACCAAAAACACTTAGAAAAGCAACTTCCACATTGCACGCTGCACCAGTGTGGCATAAGTTGCATCACAGAATCCACTTGAGTGTGTGTGTTGTCATGTGGATCCATGTGGTTTAGGAAAAACAACACATGCAATGTGGTCATGTGGATCAATTACTCTAGTGGATCAATGTGGTTTAGGAAAAGAACACATGAAATGACTCTAGGGACTCCATTTGTCAAACCATGACCATAGAGACCAAAAACAATTGGGAAAGCAGCTTCCACATTGCATGTTGCACCAGTGTGGCAGAAGTTGCATCATAGAATCCACTGGAGTGTGTGTGTGGTCATATGGATCAATGTGGTTTAAGAAAAATAACACATGCAATGTGCTCATGTGGATTAATGACGCTAGTAGAAAATTGTGGTTTAGGAAAAAGAATCATGTAATCCCTCTAGGCACTCCATGTGTCAAATCATTGTTAGAGAGACCAAAAACACTTAGGAAAGCATCTTACACATGGCACATTGCACCAGTGTGGAAGAAGTTGCATCATAGAATCCAGTGGAGTGTGTGTGGTCATGTGGATGAATGTGGTTTAGTAAGAACAACAGAAGCAATGTTGTCATGTGGATCAATGAATCTAGTGGATCAATGTGGTTTAGGAAAAGAACACATGCAATGACTCTAGGGACTCCATGTGTCAAACCATGGTCAAAAACACCAAAAAAACTCAGGAAAGCTTCCACGTTGCATGTTGCACTAGTGTGGGAGAAGTGGCATCACAGAATCCGCTGGAGTGTATGTGTGGTCTTGTGGATCAATGTGGTTTTGGAAAAAACACATGCAACATGGTCATGTGGATCAATGAGTCTAGTGGATCAATGTGGTTTAGGAAAAGAACACATGCAATGACTCTAGGGAATCCACGTGTTAAACCATGGTCACAAAGACCAAAAAACAATTAGGAAAGCAGCTTTCACGTTGCATGTTGCACCAGTGTGGCAGAACTTGCATCACAAAATCCACTAGAGTTGTTGTGATCATGTGGATCAATGTGGTTTAGGAAAAAGAACACATGCAATGTGGTCATGTGGATCATTGAGTCTAGTGGGACTCCATGTGTCAAACCATTGTCACAGAGACCAAAACAGTTAGGAAATCAGCTTCCACATTGCATGTTGCACTAGTGTGGCAGAAGTTGTATCACATAATCCACTGGAGTGTGTGTGGTCATATGTATCAATGTGATTTAGGAAAAGAACACATGCAATGTGGTCATGTGGATCAACGACTCTAGTGGATCAATGTGGTTTAGGAAAAGAACACATGCAATTACTCTAGGGACTCCATGTGTCAAACCATGGTCATAGAGACCAAAAAAACATAAGAAAGAAGCTTCCACGTTGCATGTTGCACCATTGTTGCAGAAGTTACATCACACAATCCACTGGAGTGTGTGTGTGGTCATGTGTATCAATGTGGTTTAGAAAAAGAACACATGCAATATGCTCATGTGGATCGATGACTCTAGTGGATTAATGTGGTTTAGGAAAAGAACACATGCAATGAATCTAGGGATTCCATGTGTCAAAACCATGGTCACATAGACCAAAAACAATTAGGAAAGCAGGTTCCACATTTTGTGTTGCGCCAATGTGGCCAAAGTCGCATCACATAATCCACTGGTGTGTGTGTGTGGTCATGTGGATCAATGTGGTTTTTGAAAGTGAACACATGCAATGTGATCAAGTGGATCAATGACTCTAGTAGATCAATGTGGTTTAGGAAAAGAACTTATGCAATGACTCCAGGGACTCCATGTGTAAAACCATGGTCATAGAGACTAAAAACACTTAGGAAAGAAGCTTCCACATTTCATGTTGCACTAGTGTGGCATAAGTTGCATCACAGAATCCACTGGAGTGTGTGTGTGGTCAAGTGGACGAATGCGGGATAGGAAAAAACACATGCAATTTGGTCATGTGGATCAATGACTCTAGTGGATCAATATGGTTTAGGAAAACAACACATGCAATGACTTTATGGAATCCATGTGTCAAACCATGGTCACATAAACCAAAAACACATAGGAAAGAAGCTTCCACATTACATGTTGCACAATTGTGGTAGAAGTTGCATCACAAAATCAAGTGGAGCGTGTGTGTGGTCATGTGGATGAATGTGGTTTAGGAAAAAGAACACATGCAATGTTGACATGTGGATCAATGTGGTTTAGGAAAAGAACACATGCAATGACTCTAGTGACTCCATGTGTGAAACAACCATAAACACTTAGGAAAGCAACTTCCACATTGCATGTTGCACTAGTGTGGCAGAAGTTGCATCACAGAATCCACTAGAGTGTGTGTGTGGTAATGTGGATCACTGTGGTTTAGGAAAAAGAACACATGCAATGTGGTCATGTGGATCAATGACTCTACTGGATCAATGTGGTTTAGGAAAAGAACACATGCAATGTGGTCATGTGGATCAATGACTCTAGTGGATCAATCTGGTTTAGGAAAAGAACACATGCAATGACTCTAGGGACTCCATGTGTCAAACCATAGTCATAGAGACCAAAGTCAGTTAGGAAAGCCGCTTCCACATTGTATGTTGCACTAGTGTGGTAGAACTTGCATCACAGAATTCACTTGCGTCTGTGTGTGTGGTCATGTGGATAAATGTGGCTTAGTAAAAAGAACACATGCAATGTGGTCATGTGGATCAATGTGGTGTAGGAAAAGAACACATGTAATGATTCTATGGACTCCATGTGTCAAACCATTGTCAAAGAGACCAAAACAAATCAGGAAAGCAGCTTCCACATTTCAAGTTACACCAGCGTGGAAGATGTTGCATCACAGTATGCAATGGAGTGTGTGTGTGGTCATGTGGATCAATGCGGTTTAGGAAAAACAACACATGCAATGTGGTCATCTGGATCAATGTCTCTAGTGGATCAATGTGGTTTAGGAAAAGAACACATGCAATGACTCTAGGGTCTCCATGTGTCAAACCATGGTCATAGAGACCAAAAACACTTAGAAAAGCATCTTCCATATTACACGTTGCACTAGTGTGGCAGAAGTTGCATCATAGAATCAACTAGACTGGGTGTGTGTTCATGTGGATCAATATTGTTTAGGAAAAAGAACACATGCAATGTGTTCATGTGGATCAATATTGTTTTGGAAAAAGAACACAAGCTTGATGTCTATGCACTTCTATTCTTGTAGACAGTTGTTGGGCCTCCAAGTGCAGAGGTTTGTAGAAGAGCAACAGGTTTTCCCTTAAGTGGATCACCCAAGGTTTATCGAACTCTGGGAGGAAGTGGTCAAAGGTATTCCCTCTCAAGCAATCCTGCAATCAAGATACAAGAAGTCTCTTGTGTCCCCAACACACCCAATACACTTGTCAGGTGTATAGGTGCACTAGTTCGGCGAAGAGATAGTGAAATACAAGTGGTATGGATAATTATAAGTGGTAACAGTGATAGAAAATAACTTGATGGCGTGGAAAAGACTAAAGTAAAACTGAAATAAAGAAGAAAGCAAGCAAACATGTAACATATCTAGTAGCAAACGGTGTATCAATGCTTAGAAAGAAGGCCTAGGGATCATACTTTCACTAGTGAACACTCTCATATAAATATATTCTTCTTTATGATACTACGATGAACTACTCTCCGGTTGGACACTCTAATCGATGGTAGGGCTATAACAGCACACCTCAAAGTAAACCTTTCCCATCTAGAAAACCCCACACTATCACCTTGAGTACTAGATGAGTCCAACAAACACCACAATTTCATAAAGACATCCAACTCCAAATATAACTCATAACAAGTATTTGTAATCTCTAGCCTAAGTGCCACCATGGTGTGCATGATGTCACTTTCACACACATGGGGAGAGCAGAGATCTATTAAAGCACTTGAGTAGCAAGGTAGATCTATAGATTACAAGCTCATGATCTCAATAAGATCATGCATAGAGAGAGATGAACACATAGCTACCGGTAGAACCCTTAGCCTCGAGAGAGAACTACTCCCTCCTCATCATGGGAATCAGTAATGGTGATGGAGATGGTGGTGGAGATCGATGGAGATGGCTCCAGCGGCACTTCCCCGTCCCGACAGGGTGCCGGAACAGAGACTTTATGTCCCCCAAATCTCCCCTTCAGCGGCGGCGGCGCTGTGGAACTTTTCGTGGCTGGAGGCTTGACGATCTAGGGTTTTGGTATCGGGAGGCTTCTTATAGGCGAAGAGGCAAGGTCGGTGGGCGGCCAGGGGGCCCACACCACCTGGTGGCGCGGTCAGGGCTAGCTCGTGCCACCACATGGTGTGGCCACCCTGTGGCCCCTCTCCATCTCGTCTTCTGGCTCCGTGAGTTTTCCGGTAAAATAGGAACTTTGGCTTTTGTCCCATCCAATTCTGAGAATATTCATTTTTTGACTTTCCTAGAACCAAAAACAGCAGAAAACAGGCAACTGGCACCGTGGCTCTTATTAATAGGTTAGTCCAAGAAATCATATGAAAGGTACTCCAAAGTGTGGACAAAACACAAGAAAGTAGATAAAACCAAGCATGGAACATCAAAAATTATAGATACATTTGCAATGTATCAAGCCCCTGAGTCGCTGAAGCTAAAGATCGCAGCGGGTCTCCGGAGTCGAAGAAGCCCTCCGGCCACCAGAAAACCAGACCGTATCAGGTCGCCACAGTCGAAGACCGTAGCGGGTTAGCGCAACCGAAGAAGGCAGCGTCTCGCCGAAGTCGAAGGAGGCCCCGAGTGTAGAGTTGATATGGTCGATATAGTCGAGGCGACATTCGAGAGCTGATGCGGCGGACTGGAGTCGATGCGGCAGTGGGTCGCCAATGCCGATGGCGGTGGCGAGTTGCTGTAGCCGACGACGACAGCGTATCGCAGGAGTCGAAGACCACAGCAGGTCGCCGATGCCGAAGGAGCCCCCGAATCGCCGGAACCGAAGACCACAACGGGTCACACGAAGGAATCGAAGGAGCCCCCG
Organism: Avena sativa; assembly: GCA_916181665.1. NCBI lineage: Eukaryota > Viridiplantae > Streptophyta > Magnoliopsida > Poales > Poaceae > Avena > Avena sativa. The sequence goes on along the minus strand of OV702289.1, from coordinate 417,353,767 downwards.
AGTCGTCGGAACCAAAGACCGCAGCAGGTCGCCAGAGCTAAAGGAGCCGATGCGACCGGCGGGTCGCGCAAGTTGAAGATTGTAGCAAATCATCGCAGTCGAAGACCGTAGCAGCCACCGGAGTTGAGGGCAACAGAGGGTTGCCGGGCTCGAAAGATCCTCCGAGTATGGAATCGGTGTAGTCAATGTAGCAAACGTGAGGTTGACAGAGTCACGCAACGGTCACAGAGTCAACGCGATAGCAGATGTAATCGATGCGGCGGACGTAGTTTTAATGGCAGTTGATGCAGCAGTGATGAAGTAGATGATAGCTGCACGAACCCGACGACATAAAAATCGATCTGGTGAAGCTGCGTCGAGAAAGGTGTAGGCTGAAGCAGAGTCGAAATAGTCAGCGGAAGGGTCAAGACAGTCTCGCAGTTCTCGATCGTAGATCCCTCATACGTCAAGAAGATGATACATCGTCACTAGTCGAAAAATCACGCACGTGATTGACATCCTTGGCGCAAAATCCATGTCACTTTTGTTCAACTTGTTATTTGCTTGAGCTGCTTCACACTAGTACCTCAGGTCCTTCACCATGAATCTTTTTTATGATCCGTACTTGCCTTTATGCTTTTCGTGCATCTAATCACACCACATGTTTGAACCAGTATACAAAGTGATGACCACTTGAACAGCTCAACCTTGGGCTGCATGTTGTGGGACATGTCCGATTTGAACTCAGCTTGGTTTCCATCTGCATGTCATGTCTGCTATGGAGATGTACACGAACATACTGTTTTGGATCCCTTAATCATAGACTTGTGCAGCTACTGAGTCGTGAGATTCTGCGCCTTCGGTGACAAGCTTGCGTGGCTTCTGCCAAGGATGGATCAGCAACCGATGTTGCGCCCGAGAGGACCACAGCCGCCTGCCGCGCTAGGAGTACGCGCACAGGCTCCTAAAGCCTTTTGGATAATTCTACTGTCGTGTGAATCAGCAACATAGAGAATATCCAACCTAGATTGGCTCAATCACTGATGAAGATATTATGGGATTCCGTCCGAAATATGACTCCAAGTCAAGTATATCTTCTCCCTTGAAGCTGACGAATCGTAGATCGTTGGTGATGGAACCGTCGAGATCGCAACATCAGCGCTCCTAGTTCCCATAGACGGCGCCAATTGACGAGGGTTTAACTCATCAATGCCCATCGTTATGTACTTGGGTGTTGGAGAAGGGAGGAGCGCTGGAGATCTCGGTACGGCTAGCAAACAAGCACACAGGGACGCCAGGTTTACCTAGGTTCAGGCCTCATAGAGGACCCTACTCCTACTTGTCTGCTCTTGATTGATGATGATCCGAAGGATTACAATGTCGCCGATGGCGGTGGGTGCGCAGATTGGATCTGGCGTATGTGCGAGAGATCGATGTCTAGATCTATTGTATATTGTGGCGATGTCGTAGATCTGTCTATTGTAGGAGTCGTGATTTGTCTATTGGGGGAGAGGATACCTTCTCGTTGGACCCTCATAGCCTTTATATATGGGAAGGCTAGGTCTTAGGTATCAATACGAGTTGGTTACAAGTTGTATTAAAACTCTAGTATTGAGACTTTCTTGTCTTGTGCGTCTGGGAGTCCGTGTCCATATGGGCTTCATACCACATGCAATTCATCGAGTGGGCCTTCCGTCGGGCCACACCAGGTAGGCTGTAGTCGAGTGGGGATCAATGTGGTTTACTAAAAGAACACATGCAATGACTCTATGAACTACATGTGTCAAACCATGGTCACATACACCAAAAAGATTTAGGAAAGCAGCTTCCACATTGCATGTTACACCAGTGTGGCAGAAGTTGCATCACATAATCCACTAGAGTGTGTGTGTGATCATGTGGATCAATGTGGTTTAGGAAGAACAACACAAGCAATGGTCATCTGGATCAATGACTCTAGTGGATCAATGTGTTCTATGAAAATACCACACGTAATGACTCTAGGGACTCCATGTGTCAAACCATGGTCATAGAGACAAAAAAAATTTGGAAAGCAGATTCCACGTTGAATATTGCATTAGTGTGGGAGAAGTTGCATCACAAAATCCGCTAGAGTGTGTGTGCGGTCATGTGGATAAATGTGGTTTTGAAAAAAAAACACATGCAATGTGGTCATGTGGATCAATGACTCTACTGGATCAATGTGGTTTAGGAAAAGAACACATGCAATGACTCTAGGGACTCCATGTGTCAAACCATGGTCACAAAGACCAAAAACAATTAGGAAAGCAGCTTGCACATTGCATGTTGCACTAGTGTGGCAGAACATGCATCACAAAATCTACTGGAGCGTGTGTGTGGTCATCTGGATCAATGTGGTTTTGGAAAAAAACACATGCAATGACTCTAGCGACTCCATGTGTCAAACCATGGTCACATAGACCAAAAAGACATAGGAAAGCACCTTCCACATTGCATGTTACACCGGTGTGGCAGAAGTTCAATGACATAATCCACTAGAGTGTGTGTGTGGTCATGTGGATCAATGTGGTTTAGGAAGAACAACTCAAGCAATGTGGTCATGTGGATCAATGACTCTAGTGGATCAATGTGGTCTATGAAAATACCACACGCAATGACTCTACGGACTCCATGTGTCAAACCATGGTCATAGATACAAAAAAAACTTAGGAAAGCAGCTTCGACGTTCAATGTTGCACTAGTCTGGGATAAGTTGCATCACAGAATCCGCTGGAGTATGTGTGTGGTCATGTGGATCAATGTTGTTTTGGAAAAAAACACATGCAATGTGGTCATGTGGATCAATGACTCAACTGGATCAATGTGTTTTAGGAAAAGAACACATGCAATGACTCTAGGGACTCCATGTGTCAAACCATGGTCACAAAGACCAAAAACAATTAGGAAAGCAACTTTCACATTCCATGTTGCAACAGTGTGGCCGAACTTGCATCACAAAATCCACTGGAGTGTGTGTGATCATGTGGATCAATGTGGTTTAGGAAAAAGAACACATGAAATGTGTTCATGTGGATCAATGAGTCTAGATGGAATTCATGTGTCAAGCCATGCTCAGAGAGACCAAAAACACTTAGGAAAGCATCTTCCACATTGCACGTTGCACCAGTGTGGTAGAAATTGCATCACAGAATCCACTAGTGTTTGTATGATCATGTGGATCAATGTGGTTTAGGAAAAAGAACACATGCACTATGGTCATGTGGATCAAAGAGTCTAGTGAGACTCCATGTGTCAAACCATGGTCACAAAGACCAAAAACATTTGGGAAAGCACATTCCACATTGCATGTTGCACCAGTGTGGCAGAAGTTGCATCACAGAATCCACCGGAGTGTGTGTGCGTGTGTGTGTGGCCATGTGTATCAATGTGGTTTAGGAAAAAGAACACACGAATGTGGTCATGTGGATCAATGACTCTAGTGGATCAAAGTGGTTCAGGAAAAGAACACATGCAATGACTCTAAGGACTCCATGTGTCAAACCATGGTCACATAGACCAAAAACACTAAGGAAAGAGGCTTCCACATTGCATGTTACACCGGTGTGGCAGAAGTGGCATCATATAATATACTGGAGTGTGTGTGTGGTCATGTGGATCAATGTGGTTTAGGAAGAACAACATAAGCAATGTGGTCATGTGGATCAATCTGGTCTATCAAAATACCACACGCAATGAATCTAGGGACTCGATGTGTCAAACCATGGTCATAGAGACAATTTTTTTGGAAAGCAGCTTCCACGTTGAATGTTGCACTAGTGTGGGAGAAGTTGCATCACAGAATCCGGTGGAGTGTGTGTGTGGTCATGTGGATAAATGTGGTTTTGGAAAAAAACACATGCAATGTGGTCATGTGGATCAATGACTCTACTGGATCAATGTGGTTTAGGAAAAGAACACATGCAATGACTCTCGGGACTCCATGTGTCAAACCATGGTCACAAAGACCAAAAAAATTAGGAAAGCAGCTTGCACATTGCATGTTGCACTAGTGTGGCAGAACATGCATCACAAAATCTACTGGAGCGTGTGTGTGGTCATGTGGAACAATGTGGTTTTGGAAAAAAACACATGCAATGACTCTAGCGACTCCATGTGTCAAACCATGGTCACATAGACTAAAAAGACTTAGGAAAACAGCTTCCACATTGCATGTTACACCGGTGTGGAAGAAGTTCAATCACATAATCCACTAGAGAGTGTGTGTGGTCATGTGGATCAATGTGGTTTAGGAAGAACAACACAAGCAATGTGGTCATGTGGATCAATGACTCTAATGGATCAATGTGGTCTATTAAAATACCACACGCAATGACTCTAGGGACTCCATGTGTCAAACCATGGTCACAGAGACAAAAGAAACTGAGGAAAGCAGCTTCCACGTTGAATGTTGCACTAGTGTGGGAGAAGTTGCATCACAGAATCCGCTGGAGTGTGTGTGTGGTCATGTGGATCAACATGGTTTTGGAAAAAACACATGCAATGGGGTCATGTGGATCAATGACTCAACTGGATCAATGTGGTTTAGGAAAAGAACACATGCAATGACTCTAGGGACTCCATGTGTCAAACCATGGTCGCAAAGACCAAAAACAATTAGGAAAGCAGCTTGCACATTGCATGTTGCACCAGTGTGGCAGAACTTGCATCACAAAATCCACTTGAGTGTCTGTGTGGTCATGTGGATCAATGTGGTTTTGGAAAAAAACACATGCAATGTGGTCATGGGGATCAATAACTCTACTGGATCAATGTGGTTTAGGAAAAGAACACATGCAATGACTCTAGGGACTCCATGTGTCAAACCATGGTCAGGGAGACCAAAAACAATTAGGAAAGTAGCTTTCAAATTGCATTTTGCACCAGTGTGGCAGAACTTGGATCACAAAATCCACTAGAGTGTGTGTGATCATGTGGATCAATGTGGTTTAGGAAAAAGAACACATGCAATGTGGTCATGTGGATCAATGAGTCTAGTGAGATTCCATGTGTCAAACCATGCTCATAGAGACCAAAAACACTTAAGAAAGAACCTTCCACATTGCACGTTGCACCAGTGTGGCAGAAGTTGCATCACAAAATCCACCGATGTGGGTGTTTATGTGGCCATGTGTATCAATGTGGTTTAGGAAAAAGAACACCTGAATGTGTTCATGTGGATCAATGACTCTAGTGGATCAATGTGGTTTAGTAAAATAACACATGCAATGACTCTAGGGACTCCATGTGTCAAACCATGGTCACATAGACCAAAAAGACGTAGGAAAGCAGCTTCCACATTGCATGTTACACCGGTGTGGCAGAAGTTGCATCACATAATCCACTAGATTGTGTGTGTGGTCATGTGGATCAATGTGGTTTAGGAAGAACAACACAACCAATGTGGTCAAGTGGATCAATGAATCTAGTGGATCAATGTGGTCTATGAAAATACCACACGCAATGACTCTAGGGACTTCATGTATCAAACATGGTCACAGAGACAAAAAAACATAGGAAAGCAGCTCCACGTTGAATGTTGCACTAGTGTGGGAGAAGTTGCATCACAGAATCCACTGGAGTGTGCGTGTGGTCATGTGGATCAATGTGGTTTTGGAAAAAAACACATGCAATGTGGTCATGTGGATCAATGACTCTACTGGATCAATGTGGTTTAGGAAAAGAACACATGCAATGACTCTAGGGACTCCATGTGTCAAACCATGGTCACAAAGACCAAAAACAATTAGGAAAGCAGCTTTCACATTCCATGTTCCAACAGTGTGGCAGAACTTGCATCACAAAATCCACTGGAGTGTGTCTGATCATGTGGATCAATGTGGTTTAGGAAAAAGAACACATGCAATGTGTTCATATGGATCAATGAGTCTAGATGGACTTCATGTGTCAAACCATGCTCAGAGAGACCAAAAACACTTAGGAAAGCATCTTACACATTGCACGTTGCACCAGTGTGGTAGAAATTGCATCACAGAATCCACTAGAGTGTGTGTGATCATGTGGATCAATGTGGTTTAGGAAAAAGAATACGTGCACTATGGTCATGTGGATCAATGAGTATAGTGAGACTCCATGTGTCAAACCATGGTCACAAAGACCAAAAACACTTGGAAAAGCACCTTCCACATTGCATGTTGCACCAGTGTGGCAGAAGTTGCATCACAGAATCCACCGGAGTGTGTGTGTGTGTGTGTGTGGCCATGTGTATCAATGTGGTTTAGGAAAAAGAACACATGAATGTGGTCATGTGGATCAATGACTCTAGTGGATCAATGTGGTTTAGGAAAAGAACAGATGCAATGACTCTAAGAACTCCATGTGTCAAACCATGGTCACATAGACCAAAAACACTTAGGAAAGCAGCTTCCACATTGCATGTTACACCGGTGTGGCAGAAGTTGCATCATATAATACACTGGAGTGTGTGTGTGGTCATGTGGATCAATGTGGTTTAGGAAGAACAACATAAGCAATGTGGTCATGTGGATCAATGACTCTAGTGGATCAATGTGGTCTATGAAACTACCACACGCAATGACTCTAGGGACTCCATGTGTGAAACCATGGTCATAGAGACCGAAAAAACATAGGAAAGTAGTTTCCACGATGCATGTTGTACTAGTGTGGGAGAAGTTGCATTACAGAATCTGCTGGAGTGTGTATGTGGTCATGTGGATCAATGTGATTTTGGAAAAAACACATGCAATGTGGTCATGTGGATCAATGACTCTACTGGACCAATGTGGTTTAGGAAAAGAACACATGCAATGACTCTAGGGACTCCACGTGTCAAACCATGGTCATAGAGACCAAAAACACTTAGGAAAGAAGCTTCCACATTACATGTTGCACCAGTGTGGCAGACATTGCATCACAAAATCCACTGGAGTGTGTGTGTGGTCATGTGGATCAATGTGGTTTAGGAAGAACAACATAAGCAATGTGGTCATGTGGATCAATGACTCTAGTGGATCAATGTGGTATATGAAAATACCACACACAATGACTCTAGGGACTCCATGTGTCAAACCATGGTCAAAGAGACCAAAAACACTTAGGAAATCATCTTCCACATTGCACGTTGCACCAGTGTGGTAGAAATTGCATCACAGAATCCACTAGAGTGTGTGTGATCACGTGGATCAATGTGCTTTAGGAAAAAGAACACATGCACTATGGTCATGTGGATCAATGAGTCTAGTGAGACTCCATGTGCAAACCATGGTCACAAAGACTAAAAACACTTGGGAAAGCACCTTCCACATTGCATGTTGCACAAGTGTGGCAGAAGTTGCATCACAGAATCCACCGGAGTGTGTGTGCGTGTGTGTGTGTGTGGCCATGTGTATCAATGTGGTTTAGGAAAAAGAACACATGAATGTTGTCATGTGGATCAATGACTCTAGTGGATCAATGTGGTTTAGGAAAAGAACACATGTAATGACTCTAGGGACTCCATGTGTCAAACCATGGTCACAAAGACCAAAAACAATTAGGAAAGCAGCTTTCACATTGCATGTTGCACGAGTGTGGCAAAACTTGCATCACAAAATCCACTGGAGTGTGTGTGATCATGAGGATCAATGTGGTTTAGGAAAAAGAACACATGCAATATGGTCATGTGGATCAATGAGTCTAGTGTGACTCCATGTGTCAAACCATGGTCAGAGAGACCAAAAACACTTAGGAAAGCACCTTCCACATTGCACATTGCACCAGTGTGGCAGAAGTTGCATCGCAGAATCCACTAGAGTGTGTGTGTGTGTGGCCATGTGTATCAATGTGGTTTACGAAAAAGAACACATGCAATGTGGTCATTTGGATCAATGACTCTAATGGATCAATGTGGTTTAGGAAAAGAACACATGCAATGACTCTAGGGACTCCATGTGTCAAACCATGGTCATAGAGACCAAAAAACACTTAGGAAAGAAGCTTCCTCATTGCATGTTGCACCAGTGCCGCAGAAGTTACATCACAGAATCCACTGGAGTGTGTGTGTGTGGTTATGTGTATCAATGTGGTTTTGAAAAACAACACATGCAATGTGGTCATGTGGATCAATGACTCTAGTGGATTAATGTGGTTTAGGAAAAGAACACATGTAATGAATCTAGGGACTCCATGTGTCAAACCATGGTCACATAGACCAAAAATAATTAGGAAAACAGCTTGCACATTGCATGTTGCACTAGTGTGGTAGACGTTGTATGATAGAATCCACTAGAGTGTGTGTGTGGTCATGTGGATCAATGTGGTTTTGGAAAATGAACACATGCAATGTGATCATGTGGATCAATTACTCTAGTAGATCAATGTGGTTTAGGAAAAGAACACATGCAATGACTCTAGGGACTCCATGTGTCAAACCATGGTCATAGAGACTAAAAACACTTAGGAAATCAGCTTCCATATTGCATGTTGCACTAGTGTGGCAGAAGTTCCATCACAGAATCCACTGGAATGTGCGTGTGGTCAAGTGGATGAATGTGGGTTAGGAAAAAAACACATGCAATGTGGTCATGTGGATCAATGACTCTAGTAGATCAATATGGTTTAGGAAAAGAACACATGCAATGACTCTAGGGACTCCATGTGTCAAACCATGGTCATAGAGACCAAAAACACTTAGAAAAGAAGCTTCCACATTACATGTTGCACCAGTGTGGCTGAAGTTGCATCACAAAATCCAGTGGAGTGTGTCTGTGCTCATGTGGATGAATGTTGTCGTGGTATTGGCCACGGCAGATGCTACAGGGTAGCTTACATAGAGGAAAGGGCAAGGCGACGTAGGATAATCCAGGAGCAAGATTGGCACACGATGTACCCAGGTTCATGTCCCCTCGGTGGAGAATCGCTACATCCTTCTGTCAATCCAGTATATGATCATAGATTGGTTACATTGGAGCCTCTATAGGCGGAGGGGAAGACTAGATCTAATAAGACGTGGGAGAGATCGCCCTCAAAGGGGAGCGCCTGGTGGCTTTATATATGCAGCCTGTTAGGGTTTACAAGTGTGCTAATGGGCTTTGTATTGGAGTCGCCGTCTTGGGCCTCTACTCGGCGTGTCGTCTGGGTCCAGTATGCGCCAGTCGCCGTATTTGGCGAGTCGATCCTCCTAGGGTTAAGATTCAGTCGGCTCGCTCCAGCTAGCGACTCCGCTTCATGGGTATATCCTGATTGGTATTCCCCCATCAGTAGTCCCCGAGCGCGTCAAGGACTCGGCGATGACTTCAAGCGGCCGAATCGGCGCTGGTGATTCCAGGGCAGAGTCGATGGTGAGTCATTGGCGAGCTCCTGAAACAGAGAAATAGCTCATGAAGTAGCCCAATCGCCAAGGCAAGTCGACGCGTCGGGCGAGTCATCATTAGACGGAGTCGCCCCTTGGAGAAGTTTGGTCGGTGCCTTGTCAACTTGCTGTCGTAGAGGACGTGGAGGCCACCAAATCATTGATGGTGAAGTTGCCAAGTTGGTGCAGGTGAATACACGAGACGAGACTGTGAGGGGTGAGTCCCCGAGCGTGTTGAGTACGCGAGGGCGAGTCCGTGGTGTCGAGTCCCCGAGCGTGTTATCTACGCGAGGGCGAGTCCGCGGTGGCAAGTCCCCGAGCGTGGCAAGTACGCGAGGGCGAGTCCGTGGTGGCGAGTCCCCGAGCATGGCGAGTACGTGAGGGCGAATCTGCGGTGGCGAGTCCCCGAGTGTGTTGAGTACGCGAGGGCGAATCCGCGGTGGCGAGTCCCTGAGCGTGGCGAGTACGCGAGGGCGAGTCCACGGTGGCGAGTCCCTGAGCGTGGCGAGTACGCGAGGGCGAGTCCGTGGTGGCGAGTACGCGAGGGCAAATCCGTGGTGGCGAGTCCCCGAGCGTGTTGAGTACGCGAGGGTGAATCCGCGGTGGTGAGTCCCAGAGCATGGCGAGTACGCGAGGGCGAGTCCGCAGTGGCGAATCCCCGAGCATGGCGAGTACGCGAGGGCGAGTCCGCCATGGCGAGTCCCCGAGCGTAGCAAGCCACGGTCGTGGAACCATGCGCACACACAATATGCCTAGGAGTAGTCCCCGAGGCTCGAGTTGGCTTGTAAAGACGACTTGAGGCTCTTTAGAGATGCATATTATGAAAATAGTAGTGGTTGTTGCCGAGCATGGCGAGTCCACGTATAGAGAGTTCGCGGTGAGCGAGTCCACGAGGGGAGAGTCTCCGAGTGTGGTGAGTCCGCGATGATTGAAAGTCCGCGAGGGGAGAGTCCCCGAGTGTGACGAGTCCACGATGATTGCGAGTCTGCGATGACGTTGATTGCGCTGTTTTTATTAGCGAGTCTCTCATCTTGGCCCGGGGGCTAGTCACATGGCGACTCCAAAGATGTCTCTCGGCTTAGCGTTCTTCCTGGACGATTCGAGGCTCGGTTTGCGTGTCCTTGTCTGTAGTACTTAGACGTGCGAGTTGCACTGTCTAAGGTTTAGGAGGACATGGTGCTGTTTGTGTAGCACTGCCATTTGTCTTGGCCCAGAAGGCCAGTCGAGCAAGGCGACTCTAATGATGGCTCTCAGTTAGCGTTTTTCGTGGACGATCCGAGGATCGGTTTGCAAGTCCTCGTCCGCACTACTTGGTCATTGCGAGTCTCTCTTTCAAAGGTTGAGAAAGGCGAATTGATTTTTCCTGGAAGGAAGAGAAGCCCAGTGGTGAGTCCATGCAGCATGGCATCCGACCCTCTCTGGTGACTCAGACAATGAGGGGCCCTTAGCAGGCGCGGCGTATGCATTTGACGTAGCGGGAAAGAGACGCGGTGGACGTATGGTCGCGCTTTTGCGAAGTCGATACGGCAGACACGGGATCGACGTGGCGGACGTATGGTCGCGCTTTGGCGAAGTCGACGCGGCGGACACAGGGTCAACGCGGCAGACGGAGGTCGCGCTTTGGCGCAGTCAACGCGGCGGGCACGGGGTCGACGTGGTGGACGTATGGTCGCGCTTTGGCGAAGAGAGGTCGCGCTTTGGCGCAGTCGACGCGGTGGGCACAGGGTGGACGCGGCGAACGGAGTCGCGCTATGGCAAAATCGATGCGGCGGACACGTGGTCGACGCGGCGGTCGGAGGTCATGCTATGGCTGGGCCGTGCGGCGTTTAGCCGGTAGCATGGTGAGTTCGCGACGAGAGAGTCGTTGAACGTGGCGAGTCCCCGGTAGGAGGATCCGCGAGGGCGAGTCCGTGATGGCGAGCCCGCGACAGCGAGTCCTCGAACGTGGAGAGTTCGTGATGGCGAGTCCACGAGGGCGAGTCCGTGGGAGCGAGCCCGTGATGGCGAGTCACCGAGCGCGATGGCGAGTCCGCAGCGGGCGAGTCCCCGAGCGTGGAGAGTCGGTGAGGGCGGCGAGTCCCCATGTACGGCTTTTAGCCGGAAGGAGTGGACGTGGCGGCGAGTAGTGGTAGCGAGCTCGATCGAACCATTGGTCGGACAGAGTCGCGTGAGGGAGTTGCTCTGGTGGAGACGTGCGGTATTTACCGATAGCCGCATATGTAATATTTCATCACACTAGCCCAATCGCCAGCCAGCGGACGTAATCTAATTCTGCATTCATGAATTAATTCCCAAAAATATTCGTACAGGCAACATGAGCGCATATTAGATCAAATAAAATAATCAAATAGCAGAGCAATTAATAAGAGATACGAGATTGACTCATCGGGAATTAATATGCTGGAGCTTGTGCGCTGTCGATTGCCGTGGTGTCGCGGTTGCCATGTAGGCGACGGAGCAGTCGCACCGCGCTAACCAATCGTACCATGGAAAGTTGGAGGCAGATTTCAATTCCTTTTCTTCTACAACTTAATCCTCCAAACGATCGCACATGTCAATAATACACAGGAAGTTAGATAAAATAAAATATTGGTAGATCAATCATTGAAAGGGACATGATTAGAAGATGAAACATATGGGTCAACGCAGAACCGGTCGATGTATGCATGCTCAAATCTTTCCAAGTCGATCTCCATACGCGTGTTCACGACGGCAGCTGGAAGCCAAGTAGATAAAATCGATCAGCTTCCAAACCTTACATCCTCGGTCGGTAGCAGTCGAACGTCGCGCCAGATGCGATCTGGCAGCCGGCAAAGGTGAGGGATCCTGTCCGGATCATCACCTCCATACACCGCTTGCCCCACGGTGGGCGCCAACTGTCGTGGTATTGTCCACGGCAGATGCTACAGGGTAGCTAACATAGAGGAAAGGGCAAGGCGACGTAGGATAATCCAGGAGCGAGATTGGCACACGATGTACCCAGGTTCACGTCCCCTCGATGGAGGATTGCTATCCTGCTGTAAATCTAGTATATGATCATAAATTAGTTACATGGGAGCCGTCGTAGGCGGAGGGGAAGACTAGATATAATATGACGTGGGAGAGATCGTCCTCAAAGGGGTGCCCCTGGTGGCTTTATATATGCAGCCAGTTAGGGTTTACAAGTGTGCTAATGGGCTTTGTATTGGAGTCGCCGTCTTGGGCCTCCAGTCGGCGTGTCGTCCGGGTCCAGTATGCGACAGTCGCCGTATTTGGTGAGTCTATCCGCCTAGGGTTAAGCTTCAATCAGCTCGCTCTAGCTGGTGACTCCGCTTCATGGGTATATCCCGATTGGTATTCCCCCATCAAATGTGGTTTAGGAAAAATAACACATGCAATGTTGTCATGTGGATCAATGACTCTAGTGGATCAACGTGGTTTAGGAAATGAACACATGTAATGACTCTATGGACTCCATGTGTAAAACGACCAAAATCACTTAGGAAAGCACCTTCCACATTGCACCAGTGTGGCAGAAGTTGCATCACAGAATCCACTGGATTGTGTGTGTGGCCGATACGTTGCTAACGTATCCATAATTTTTGATGTTCCATGCTTGGTTTTATCTACTTTCTTGTGTTTTGTCCACACTTTGGAGTACATTCTGTACACTTTCATGGACTAACCTATTAACAAGAGCCACAGTGCCAGCTGCCTGTTTTCTGCTGTTTTTGGTTCCAGGAAAGTCAGAAAATGAATATTCTCGGAATTGGACGGGACAAAAGCCAAAGTCAGTTTTTCACCAAGGGACACCCGGAGCCAGAATATGAGACGGAGAGGGGCCAGGGGGCCGCCACACCACCTGGGCACGCGGCCCAGCCTGGCCCGTGCCAGGGGTGGTCTGGCCGCCCTAGGCACCCCTCGGCCTCCCCTTTCGCCTATAAGATGCCTCCAATACAGAAACCCTAAGTACCCGATCAAAATTTCACGAAAGAGTCTGTAGCCGCTGTCATCTCCGTCCCTAGATCGGGAGGGATCTGAAGCTCTTCCCGGCACCCTGCCGGAGAGGGGAATTCACCTTGGAGGCCTTCTTCATCATCATGCAAGCCTCCAATGTGATGCGTGAGTAGTTCATCTCTGGACTACGGGTCCATGTAGTAGCTAGATGACTGGTTCTCCTCCTTTGTGCTATCATGTTTAGATCTTGTGAGATCCGTTCATGATCAAGATCATCTATTTGTATTCATACATGCTATGTTTGGCGGGGATCCGATGGATATTGAGATGCTATTTTAGATTGATTATTGATTCTATCATGTCTTGGTTATTTGTGATCTTGCATGCTTTCCGTTCTTAGTAGCTATCTTGGTCAAGTAGATGCTAGCAACTCCAAGAGTTAGTATTTATGCTCGATAGTGGGTTCATGCCTCTAGTAATCTGGGAAGTGACAGAAATCTCTAAGGTACTAGATGTGTTGTTGCTACTAGGGAGATAACAACAATCCTTTGTTCATAAAACAATCGTATTGTTTACTTTACACGCAATGCGTAATGCAATTATCCGTTGCTTGTAACTTAATACTGGAGGGGGTTTGGATGATAACCTGAAGGTGGATTATTAGTCATAGATGCAGTTGGATTACGGTCTATGTATAATGTTGTAATGCCCAATCAAGTCTCAAAGGAGTCAAGATGAGTAGTATATGCATATTGCTTTCTCGGTGTTTGTCAATTGCCCCGCTGTAATTTGTTCACCCAACATGTCATCTATCTTAAGGAGAGCCACCACTAGTGAACTATGGACCCCGGTCCTTTCTTTTACTATCAATCTACAATCAACTGTTTACTTCTTTCTGTTTACTTTCTACAAACTATTACTTTCTTCCACACAATACGTTTAATCCTTTGTTTTCAGCAAAACCGGTGAGATTGACAACCTCATCGCAAGTTGGGGGCAAAGTTCTGTGGTTGTGTTGTACAAGTTTCAACGTTGCTGCTGGCACCGGTAGTGCGCCCTGCCAAAGTTCAACTAGCAACACCTTTGAGGTGTTTCCTTGCTCCTACTGGATTGATAACCTTGGTTTCATAACTGATGGAAAACTTGCTGCTGTGCTCATCATACCTTCCTCTTGGGGTTCCCCAACGGGCTCGATATATTTTGGGCTAAGCAACCGATTTTCTGGCACCGTTGCCGGGGAGTCAAGGACATCTTCACAAGGGGAGTCCCTCATAACCAATCTCTTTACTTTGTTATTTTTATTTTTCTTTGTTTACTTTTTCTTTGTTTACTTGTTTCTTTATCAAAAACTCAAAAAAATAAATAGTTTTACTAGTTTGCATTCTTTATTAAAAACTTAAAAAAATGACTACTCTTAAAAACACTAAGTTGTGTGACTTCACTAGCACCAACAACAATTATTTTATCAGCACACCAATTGCTCCACCTGTTCCTGAAGCTACTTTCTTTGAAATAAAACCTGGTTTACTCAATCTTGTTATGAGAGAACAATTTTCAGGTATTGATAATGAAGATGCTGCTACTCATCTAAATAAATTTGTTGAACTTTGTGAGATGCAAAAGCATAGGGATATAGATGGAGATATCATTAAGCTTAAATTGTTTCCTTTCTCTTTGAGAGGAAAATCTAAAGAATGGTTGAATTCCTTAACTAGGAATAGTATTGATTCTTGGACTAAATGCAAAGATGCTTTCATTGGGAAATACTATCCTCGTGCTAAGATTATATCTATGAGAAGTGAAATAATGAAGTTTAAACAAGCTGATAATGAATATGTTGCTCAAGCTTGGGAAAGAATGAAATCTTTGGTTAAGAATTGCCCCACTCATGGACTGACTGCTTGTATGATTATCCAACCTTTTTATGCAGGATTGAACTATTCTTCAAGAAATCTATTGGATTCTGCTGCTAGAGGTACCTTTATGACCATTACTTTGGGTGCTGCAACAAAGCTTCTGGATAATATGATGGTTAACTATTCTGAATGGCACACTGAAAGATCTCCACAAGGTAAGAAGGTAAATTCTATTGAAGAGACCTCTTCCTTGAGTGATAAAATTGATGTTATTATGTCTATGCTTGTTAATGGGAAGGCTCATATTGATCCAAATCATGTTCCCTTAGCCTCTTTGGTTGCTCAAGAAGAGCAAGTTGATGTGAACTTTATAAGAAATAACAATTTTAGCAACAATGCCTACATGAATAATTTTGGTAACAACAATTATAGGCTATATCCTCCCAACAATGGTAATGCTTATGGAAATTCCTACAACAATAATAGGAGTTCTCCCTCTGAACTCGAAGTTATGCTTAAAGATTTTATTAGTAAACAAACTGCTTTCAATAAAACTATTGAGGAGAAACTCTCTAATGCTGAAAGAAATATAGCATCATTGGCTGAAGCACAATCTTCTTTGAATAAAATGACTGCTAAACCTGAAACTAATGAGAATCCATTTACAGCCACTAATGCCATACAAGTAAGAATTCATGAAAATGTTAGACTATTAGCTGAATTGCATGCTAAGTGGGAAAGAGAAGATGAAATTACTAGAAACATTAGTGTTTCTACTATCACTACCACTAGTGTCGAGGCTAGTAATAGCTCTACTACTTTAGATGATAATTATGATTTTGATATTGATGGTTGCAACATCTCTAAAGTTATTAAGTTCCTACAAAAGCTTGCTAAACATCCTAATGCTAGTGCTATGAATATGGCCTTTACAAAACACATTACTGATGCTCTCATAAAGATTAAAGAAGAAAAGATGAAACATAAAGCTTCTATTCCTATAAAACAAGAAGATGGTTGGGAACCCATCATTAATATGAAAGTGAATGATTTTGATTTCAAATCTTTATATGATCTTGATAGTAGTGTTTCTATTATGCCTAGAAGGATTTAAGATATGCTTGATTTGCCACCATTGGAAGATTGTTATTTGAATGTCCCACTTGATGATAATACTAAATCATGGGGAGCATTAATGATGTTCTTATTATGGTTAACAATGCCTATGTCCCCGTTGATTTCTATGTTTTGGATGTTGAATGCAATGCTTCTTGTCCTATTACTTTGGGAAGACCTTTTCTTATAACTGTTGGTGCCATTATTGATATGAAAGAAGGTACCATTAAATATCAACTTCCACTCAAGAAAGGTATAGAACACTTCCCTAAGAAGAGAGAGAAGATTTCTTTTGCCTCTCCTATGAAAACAAAATTTGCTCTTAATGCTTCTTCATTTGAGAACACTTGATCCTTTTTCTTGCTTCTTATGCCTAACTTAAAGGCGTTAAAGAAAAGTACTTATTGAGAGATAACCCAAAAGTTTTAGATGAGTCTTGGAAGTTATTACTTCAGTAATAACTGCTCCTTATCCTTTTTATTTGCTTTTTGTGCCAAGAGTAACCTCTAATGAGAGATAAGTAATGATTGGGAGAGTTACTGTCCCGAAACAGATTTTTGTGCTTCACCGTAAAAAAACATGTAAAATCTCTATACGTCCTTTTGAGGCATGAATTTTTGTCCTTCTTGCCAGTTTGTTATCTAACTTTCGTTAGTTCAAAACTTTTTGATTTGAGTAACAGAAGGTCTTCGAATTTTTTTGTCTTTACCTGCTGGTCTGTTTTGACAGATTTCTGCCATTATTTGCATTTGCTTCTTGTTGGTTCCTTTTTGAGTTATTTTGGGGAATTGAGATTTTCAACGGAAGTGATATAGTATCTTGTGTTTTAATGGAATTTTTATTGGTGTTGTAACTGAACCTAAATACCTATTATCTTGAGTGCACTAATGTTGCTAATAAAGATTGTGTGAAGTTTTGTATGAAGGAAAATTTTCAGGTGTATGGAAGGAATGAGTAATGAGATGAAGGATGGACTAAAGCTCAAGCTTGTGGATGCCATGCATGTCACCCCAAGAAATATCCAAGAAGTACAAGCATCAAAGTTTGGGGATGACCAAGGCA
Source organism: Avena sativa (assembly GCA_916181665.1). NCBI lineage: Eukaryota > Viridiplantae > Streptophyta > Magnoliopsida > Poales > Poaceae > Avena > Avena sativa. The sequence continues at coordinate 417,336,490 of OV702289.1, read as the reverse complement.
TCCCCTTCTTCATCAATAAAAATTCCAGGTTTCTTCCAAACACTTCATTTTTATTGTTTCATGCACAATTGTGTTGTTCTTGGAGTGTCTTCTTCTTCGTTCTCATTTTGTTTTTTCGTTTGCTTTGTTTTCTTAGTTTGCTAAATAAATTGGTTGGACCCCTCTTTCATTCATTGGTTTTCAAATAGTTTGGTTTGGATTGGAAAAGAGTAGGAAAAGTTCATGCTTAAGTGGTAAAGAGAGCTTGTTTTTGACTATGGCCTATGCTTTGTCATGCCATGCTTGATATTGTTTTGGCTTTATGCTTAGTATTCTTTGTTGTATCATGACTTGTTATATACAATTGAGATTGCTTAATGTGCCTTTGAAGAATCATGCGTTGTTTTAGCATATTAAAGCATAGTATTGTGGTATTCTCCTTTGATGCTTTATTTGGGTTGACTTGGCACATGCTCACACCATGTTATGACTATCCCAAGTCACCATAGCCTTTATGATCCTTTAGTTTTCGACTTGTAATATCACTTTATGCTTTGATTAATGATATTTTGTCGCTCTGCATGATTATGGCCATTATTGCTCTCTTAGTTGGTTGCTCCCAGTCTTTTGCTAGCCTCCATAACCAAGTATGAGTTCCACTCATGCATCCAACTCCTAAAACCAAGTTATTCCAAGGAGTCCACCATACCTACCTATTAGCATATGCTATTCCAAGTATATTCATGTTTTTATCTACCTTTCGAATTAAACTTGTTATGAGAAAACTAGTGATTAAAGATCTCATGAACTTGATGGCACACTTTACTTCTCTTGCCCTTAATAAACTTGAACCATTGTGTCGTCTATGTTGTATATGCTTGCACCTATATGTTGGGGATTAGCAGAATCATGCTGTCATGGGGAACGCTTTCAACATTGCACTTGTACTTTGTACCTAGTTGATATCATGCTCTTTTGTCTATGGATGTCGTCGGTGTGAAATGAAAGGGGAGCTTGTAAGTCCATGGAGTTATGTAAGTGTGTTACAGAAACGCCTGGGCCGCTGGTCTAATCCATGCTGTCATGGTAGAAACCTGTAGTGTAACCATAATGAGCTGTCTATGAAGCATTCTTCTTATAAAAAAAGAGTCAGATATTGAGAAAAAAGAAAAAAGAAAAAAAAGATATGAGAAAAGAGGAAAGAGGGAAAAACACCATATTCCCATGGTAAATAAGAAGATTGCTGAGGTGCTTGTTGTCTGCTTGCCTTGTCATTTTGATATGGGGATTCTTCCGTATCATCGGGCAAGGGGTACCCCGTTGGCGGTTCTCTATGATACACATGTACTTACTATGACAAGAACTTACCGGTAACTAAACTTGAGTAGCATGAGGAGCGGCCCTCGTATTTAAGGGACATGAGATTTCCAACTTATACTTCGTCGAGCATATACACCATAGTTTGTTCACTTTAACCTTAATCACTTCAAGATGCTTATGGTAGGGGCAATGATAGCTGAAAGCTAACAAGTATCATAATTTTTGGAAGCTCTTTATGAGACTTGAATCCCTACTTCCTTCTATGAAGTCCCTTTCTTTTACTTTTATGTTGAGTCTCCACCTTCTATCTTTATGCACCTACTTTGAGAGCATAGTGGCCATTCTTAGTTCTATGTGCATTGTCCCAAGACTTGTTGATTGATGCATAGCTTTGATATTGCTTGTTTTAAATTATTTGTATCTAGTCAATCTTATGAACTTTAAAGGTGCCCTATGCATTTATGTTTGCTACTCTATGAGGGACAAGCAGAATGCCACTATGCTATGTTTTCTTTATGTGAAACAAACAAACGTCTTGCAAAGCATTGTTATTCATGAATCTTTTGTTTGTACCTTTTCATGTTGTAACATAGTTGCTTTGTCTTATTGTTAGAAATTTATATTTCATGTTATGATTGAAGTACTATGATCCCAGCTATTAATGTTTTACAAATACTTTGATCAAGTTTATGATGGTGCATGTCACCTCAAAAATTAGTCTTTCTTTTTATCACTTACCTACTCGAGGACGAGTAGGAGTTAAGCTTGGGGATTTTGATACGTTGCTAACGTATCCATAATTTTTGATGTTCCATGCTTGGTTTTATCTACTTTCTTGTGTTTTGTCCACACTTTGGAGTACTTTCTATACACTTTCTTGGACTAACCTATTACCAAGAGCCACAGTGCGAGATGCTTGTTTTCTTTTGTTTTTGGTTCCAGGAAAGTCAGAAAATGAATATTCTCGGAATTGGACGGGACGAAAGCCAAAGTCAGTTTTTCACTGAGGGACACCCGGGGCCAGAATATGAGATGGAGAGGGGCCAGGGGGCTGCCACACCACCTGGCCGCGCGGCCCAGCCTAGACCGCGCCAGGGGGTGGTCTGCCCGTCCTAGGCACCCCCTCGGCCTCCCCTTTCGCCTATAAGATGCCTCCAATACAGAAACCCTAAGTACCCGATCAAAATTCCACGAAAGAGTCTGTAGCCGCTGTCATCTCCATCCCTAGATCGGGAGGGATCTGAAGCTCTTCTCGGCACCCTGCCGGAGAGGGGAATTCACCCTGGAGGCCTTCTTCATCATCATGTAAGCCTCCGGTGTGATGTATGAGTAGTTCATATCTGGACTACGGGTCCATGTAGTAGCTAGATGGCTGGTTCTCCTCCTTTGTGCTATCATGTTTAGATCTTGTGAGATCTGTTCATGATAAAGATCATCTATTAGTAATCATACATGTTGTGTTTGCGGGGATCCGATGGATATTGAGATGCTAGTTTAGATTGATTATTGATTATATCATGTCTTTGTTATTTGTGATCTTGCATGCTTTCCGTTCTTAGTAGCTACCTTGGCCAAGTAGATGCTAGCAACTCCAAGAGTTAGTATTTATGCTCGATAGTGGGTTCATGCCTCTAGTAATATGGGGATGTGACAGAAATCTCTAAGGTACTAGATGTGCTGTTGCTACTAGGGCGAAAACAACAATCCTTTGTTCATAGAACAATCGTATTGTTTACTTTACACGCAATGCGTAATGGAATTATTTGTTGCTTGCAACTTAATACTAGAGGGGGTTCAGATGATAACCTGAAGGTGGATTATTATTCATAGATCCAGTTGGATTACGGTCTATGTATAATGTTGTAATGCCCAATCAAGTCTCAAACGAGTCAAGATGAGTAGTGTATGCATATTGCTTTCTCGGTGTTTGTCAATTGCCCCGCTGTAATTTGTTCACCCAACATGTCATCTATCTTAAGGAGAGCCACCACTAGTGAACTATGGACCGCGGTCCTTTCTTTTACTATCAATCTACAATCAACTGCTTACTGCTTTCTGTTTACTTTCTACAAACTATTAGTTTCTTCCACACAATACGTTTAATCCTTTGCTTTCAGCAAAACCAGTGAGATTGACAACCTCATCGCAAGTTGGGGGCAAAGTTCTGTGGTTGTGTTGTACATGTCTCCACGTTGCTGCTGGCACCGGTAGTGCGCCCTACCAAAGTTCAGCTAGCAACACCTTTGAGGTGTTTCCTTGCTCCTACTGGATTGATAACCTTGGTTTCAAAACTGAGGGAAAACTTGCTGCTGTGCTCATCATACCTTCCTATTGGGGTTCCCCAACGGGCTCGATATATTTTTGGCTAAGCAGTGGCCATGTGTATCAATGTGGTTTACCAAAAGAACACATGCAATGTGGTCAAGTGGATCAATGACTAGTGGATCAATGTTGTTTAGGAAAAGAACACATGCAATGACTATAGGGACTCCATGTGTCAAACCATGGTCATAGAGACCAAAAAACACTTAGGAAAGAAGCTTCCACATTGCATGTTGCACCAGTGTCACAGAAGTTACATCACAGAATCCACTCGAGTGTGTGTGTGGTCATGTGTATCAATGTGGTTTAGAAAAACAACACATGCAATGTGGTCATGTGGATCAATGACTCTAGTGGATTAATGTGGTTTAGGAAAAGAACAAATGCAATGAATCTAGGGACTCGATGTGTAAAACCACGGTCACATAGACCAAAAACAATTAGGAAAGCAGCTTCCACATTGCTTGTTGCACTAGTGTGGCAGAAGTTGTATCACAAAATCCACTGGAGTGTGTGTGTGGTCATGTGGATCAATGTGGTTTTGGAAAAACGAACACATGCAATGTGATCATGTGGATCAATGACTCTAGTAGATTAATGCGGTTTAGGAAAAGAACACATGCAATGACTGTAGGGACTCCATGTGTCAAACCATGGTCATAGAGACTAAAAACACTTAGGAAAGCAGCTTCCACATTGCATTTTGCACCAGTGTGGCAGAAGTTGCATCACAAAATCGAGTGGAGTGTGTATGTGGTCATGTGGTTAAATGTGGTTTAGGAAAAAGAACACATGAAATGTTGTCATGTGGATCAATGACTCTAGTGGATCAATGTGGTTTAGGAAAAGAACACATGCAATGACTCTAGGGACTCCATGTGTGAAACAACCAGAAACATTTAGGAAAGCAGCTTCCACATTGCATGTTGCACTAGTGTGGCAGTAGTTGCATCACAAAATCCACTAGAGTGTGTGTGTGGTAATGTGGATCACCATGGTTTACGAAAAAGAACACATGCAATGTGGTCATGTGGATCAATGACTCTAGTGGATCAATGTGGTTTAGGAAAAGAACACATGCAATGATTCTAGGGCCTCCATGTGTCAAACAATGGTCACATAGACCAAAAACACTTAGCAAAGCAGCTTCCAGATTGCATGTTACACCTGTGTGGCAGAAGTTGCATCACATAATCCACTGGAGTGCGTGTGTGGCCATGTGGATCAATGTGGTTTACGAAGAACAACACAAGCAATGTGGTCATGTGGATCAATGACTCTAGTGGATCAATGTGGTCTAGGAAAAGACCACACACAATGACTCTAGGGACTCAATGTGTCAAACCTTGGTCACAGAGACCAAAAAAACTCAGGAAAGCAGCTTCCACGTTGCATGTTGCACTAGTGTGGGATAAGTCGCATCACATAATCCGCTGGAGTGTGTGTGTGGTCATGTGGATCAATATGGTTTTGGAAAGAAACACATGCAATGTGGTAATGTGGATCAATGACTCTGGTGGATCAATGTGGTTTAGGAAAAGAACACATGCAATGACTCTAGGGACTCCATGTGTCAAACCATGGTACAAAGACCAAAAACAATTAGGAAAGTATCTTTCACATTGCATGTTGCACCAGTGTAGCAGAACTTGCATCACAAAATCCATTGGAGTGTGTGTGCTCATGTGGATGAATGTGGTTTAGGAAAAAGAGCACATGCAATGTGGTCATGTGGATTAATTAGTCTAGTGGGACTCCATGTCTCAAACCATGGTCACAGAGACCAACAACACATAGGAAAGCAGCTTCCATATTGCATGTTGCACCAGTGTGGCAGAAGTTGGATCACAGAATCCACTGGTGTGTGTGTGTGTGGTCATGTGTATCAATATGGTTTAGGAAAAAGAACACATGCAATGTGGTCATGCGGATCAATGACTCTAGTGGATCAATGTGGTTTAGGAAAAGAACACATGCAATGACTCTAGGGAATCCATGTGTCAAACCATGGTCATAGAGACCAAAAAACACTTATGAAAGAAGCTTCCACATTGCATGTTGCACCAATGTGGTGTAACATCCCAATTTCAGCAACCATAATTAGTGGTCCAAAATGCAAAAATCAGGGGGAAGAAAAACTTTTTCTTGTTTAGGGATAAAGTGTTTGCCTGTTGTTTAACTATGTTTATGATTATGATTGTGTTTTAGAAGATATACTCCTCACCTCAACACCAGTTGACAAAAGCTACTTCCCAAAACTGTCTTGGCTTAATTTCCATATTCCCAAATGTTCTGGCATTTCAAAACATGAGCCAAGATGCTTATGTAACCAAAAACTATTTTTGTAGCTTCTACTGACAAAGCTATGAAGAGATATATAATATAATCTCCTTATGTTTTATAGACAGAACCTTCAACCATTCTTATCTCTAGGTTTCCCAAAACCTCCTTTTAAAGCTTTTGAATTCTACCCTTGGTAGAGATACCAAGGACTCTTACCTTACTCAAAATCTAACCTTTCAAAATTACCCATCCTTACCTCAAGCTAAGCTTGATGGTAACCCTAGTAGTAGTTGATTTGCTTGTAAGATGAGTTGCCTTGATCTGCTGCTTAATTTGTCTACTTAGGAGATATTATGAGCTACTCTAGGAGCCCATCACTAAGATCAAGAGGTTTCCAAATCACCACACCCTAAGCAAGAATAAAAAGCAGGATCTAACTTCTAGATACTAGGTGATCATCTAAAACCCTTAACCAGATCAATTCTGAAGATATCCCTTCTAGAAGCTTCCAAGTCAATGAAGACCAGTATCAAGCATGGATCCCTTCTACTTAATCCAATCTTCAACCTCATCCACTTGATGATGCTTGGTACCTTGCAACCCATCAAAATCATCACCACCCACATTCTAGCCAAAACCCTAAATCTGCCAAATTTGGCTAAGTCTGGAATCTATTCCAACATCTCTTTTTTGAATGCCTCCCTTTCTCAACCCTTGTGCATTTTTGAAAATGCATCTGAACCATCTTGTTAACCATCCTAAGGAATACCAAGGCCCACTCTTGCCCTTGGTTAGATCATCCTCCAACCCACTTGTTCTTGATGGTTTTGCAGGCAAGAAAATATCTATTCCTACAAATCTAGTCAACCTGCCTACTTTGATAGAAGCTCACACCACCATCTCACCTTATATGTACCAAATATTTGCATGGTTGTGTTCTACTATTATATGTCTATCAACATCTACTTCACTTGTTCCAAGTGGATCCTTGTGCTTCTTAAACCCACATGGTTTATAAGGCATCATGACTCATCTGGTATGGCAACCTTATTTTCAACAAGGTTTGCCATCACTACCAGACCACCTCAAATGTAACCAATCCAAAATCCTTCTTCCATGATCATATATATGACTTGGTCTAACTATCCATATATCCCTTGCATCAAGGTGAGCTTTGAGCTCCAAGATCCAACAAGGTTTTGGTGGTATAAAAATAACATCACCCTAGATCCTCAATTCCTTGGTTTTCCATCTAATTCAAGTTGGATTTCCAATTCCCAAGGTTGAAAATGCTTGCTACACCTTGTCTACATTATATAACTTGATCATCAAGATTTATCAAATGTTATCCATAATCATTATGGCTCCAAATCTAATAAATCTCTTTAATAGTCAAAATCTCCAAAACTCCTTTCCCAAAGGAAAGTTTGGTTTTTGCCAAAACACTTCCCCAAATCTAAGAACTTTTGAGGCCCATATATCATACCCTATCTTCCCACTTCAAAAATAAATATTTTTGAAGAGCTTTATTATTTCTTTTTGCCCATTTTATTAAATGGCTGAATTGGAATAATAATTGTTTTAAATACTTTTATCCTCCAATAAATCTTGGGAAAATTCCCCTAAGTGTGTATTCACATTTGGGACCAACTCAAACCTAAAACCAACCTTGTCCAATGTAAAATTATCAAATGATCTTCTAGAAACTACTTCTGTACTTTTTGAGTAAATAATTTTAAGTGGAATTAAAATCCTTTGAAAAAACCCAAATAATTCCCGGATATCTACCTTGACCTCATCTATCTACTAGTACCATCTTCCCACCTTGTCCTATGCAAAATTTTGAACTTCCTTCACAATCACCTATTTACTCAATTTGGCAAACTTAGCTAGTATTGAGCTATACCAAGATCAAACCATCACCAAAGCTTGCCAAGCACTCCTCTCCAGCCACCATGACCCTCCTGGTCGTCACCACTGTAGCACTATAGTACCATCATCACACATCTACTTTTCCTTTACCCCTTGGAAGAGTAGAGAGAGAGGCAACCACATCTCAGAAAGATATGCCCCAATTAAATTACTATAGCTGCCCCCTACACTCTCTACTTGACTAGAGCTCCACACTCCCCCTCTCCACCACCCCTGCTGCCCAATGGAAGGCCAGCTCCCTCCCCATCCCCTCTCTTGGACTTGATCCACGATGGACCGATCAACCTCGAGCTAAAAAGGCCAGAGGCCACCCCGCGCCTCCCTCTGGCCATCATTCCACTCCTCCCACTCCCACTCACTTCCCCCAAGCACCACTCCTTCTCCCTGCCCTTTCTTGCCGGTGAGAGAGAGGGAGAATAAGCTTCGGCATCCACCATGGATTCGAGTAAGGACCTCTCATCTCCTCCCTTCTCTCTCTACATGTTAGCTGGAAGAAACCTCTGACTATGCTGCATCTAACCCTCCTCTCCATTTCTCCCAGGAACGGCTCTCAAAGCCTCACCACTGGACTCCGGCGAGGTTCTCTCTGTCTACTCCCAGATCGCAAAATGGTGAGTATCTCCAGGCCCTATCCCTCCTCCTCGTACCTGCGGGACGCGGGCTATCCCCTTCCCACGTAACCCTCCCTTTCTCCCTGGCTCTGAGTTGTTGTAGAGGCCAACCCCAGCGAGCCCGAGCGCACCGGCATAGACGCCCCTGCCCGTGACTCACCAGGGCATCAACACCCTCGACGTCGCCCCTTGTTCAGCTCCCCGGCTCGCTCCGCATCTCCTCCACCGTTTCTCGGCCGACTGGCGAGCCTCTGGTAAGCGCCTAGCCCGACCCCGGCTGTCGCCTAGGGTTTCCACCGCCAGCCGCTCTGCTCTTCATAGGCGACGACCCCGCGCCGTCCATCCTCTTTTAATCGGACAGATGGAATCGCCTGATGCCCTTTCGCGCCTCCCGTCTGGCTGACGAGTGGGCCTTGCCCGGCCAAGATTCAAACCCAGCTCCCGCGCGTCGCCCCATGCCCGTGGGCTGAAATCCCTCTAGCCGGCCCAGTAGCCCCTAGATCCCAGCCCAGCCCCTGACCTTTTTAATCATTTTCTCAGATTTAGAAACTATGGCTTTTAGTTTAAATCATTTTGAAAATGTAAACCAACTCCATTTGACCAGGTATAATTTTTACAATGTTCCCATATGATTTGGCTAACATGCAGAACCAGTCCCTTGCCAAAAATAATCCTTATTTATTGGTTGGAATTTAATCTACTAAAATATATGTTTGACACTAAATAAGTTCCTCATGGAGTTACACATACCCAAATAGGATGAAACAAACTTCCCCAGATAGATCCTTACTGTACCTATGAGTTAGCATTTATCTCCTGAGGTGAACCCTGGTTTTACCCAAGTAAAAATAACAAAATCCATCCATATCTACCTTTAGAAAATTCCTCAGGCTTATCTACAACACCTATTAGGGTAATTCCAACTCCCAGAGAAGTGGTACATCAAGACCTATCTAAAACCAGGAGTTAATGAGTTATTGATCCTCTGTTGAATTTTTTGTGAATTAAATATTTATGTATATAGTATTATCACTAGCTAAATCACTCCAGTAGCTCTGTAACTTCAAAACGGTTGATTCTAATTTCTACAGAAAGGTATTCTAAATACCTACCATGTGTCCTTGGAATCAAATCAAAATCTTCTGTAGATTAAATCGGGTGAAAAAGCCAAACAACTCCAGAACTGCCTTTGGGAATTTCCTGAGGGCATTCTGGTAATTATTTTGACATGATTCCAACTCTCAATGAATCAGTACATCAAACTCTATCTGACCACCCAAGGAAACAATTTTTGGATCTCCAGCATGTTTCTGGTGAATTATTTCATAAAACTAGAGCTTTTATCACTAGAATATTCATAAGAAATTAAAGAAAAGTGATAAAATAGTGAAACCACTTTTGTTGGTTTCATTTTATCAACTCCTATATGTTGATATCATTTTTACATAATGGTATCATACAATATATGTCCTTGGTCCAAAACCCCTCTTAGATAGCGTAGCGGTGGGGTCCATCTTCAAGGGGCACAGGCAATGCTGACAAAGGCAGATAATCCTAGTTATCATAGCCGTCCTGCTGACCATCATCTTGATAATCTCCTTCATAGTCTGGCCATGATAATAGCCAGGGACAAAACCCTTGAGTACTCTTTAAGTACTCGCAAACTACTACTAACAAGGGGTATAATTCTAAGTTAAAGTACTGAATCTAAGTTAACCATCAAATTAAGTTTGAAACCTAAGCTGAGTTCAGAAGCAAAGAAAGATAAAGTAAGTGCTAGAATCACTTAAGTTGGGAAGCTATTATCATCAACACAACCCTGTTGTGGTCAAGTCAAAGTTCATCATTCATTTCAAGTTATTTAGAAAACATCTGACAACGAAACAGTATGGCCATTCCAACTGTCCATAACCACGGACGCGGCTATTCGAATAGTTTGACACTCTGCAGAGGTGGTACACTTTCACCACAAGATTCGATACATCTATCAGGGATAACCCTGAATCATCATACTTAGTATGCAGATAATCAAACATAACCTTCCCTTTACACACCCTAGTACAAGCACCTCTCCTATGAGCATGGCCTCCCAACCATGACCATCAGTCATCTTGGGCACTTCATAGGTGGACATCATTGAGAGGTAGCCTCGGCTCAAACCACTCCCGTGAGGGAACTAATACTAATGCATATAAATTTCCATCTAAGCCTTACCCAATTCAGGTAATGTGGTTGTACGGTAAATTTGGAATGGTATCGCATCCGAATCCAACCATCAGTTTTATAAAAGGGTTAAGGCTCATGCCTCATCATTTTCATCATCACAAACCGGTTGTGTTTCTCAACACATGTCAAAACATCTCAATAGAATGACTCATCATTCCAAGGTTTTCATAATTCATTTTCACCAAGTGTTCCCATCTAAAGTGATTCAAGTTTTTGATCTATACTAAGGTACTAAGTTAAGAGTGTTCACTAAGGTGGGGAAAGATGGGATCAATCTCATGCCATAGAATGACATCTAAAGGTTTCTAAGTAGGTCAAGTGTTATACTCTTTATGCTACCTTCAAAATTTAGGAAAGAACTTTGTATAACCTAAGAGGGGTAAAACTTATCAATAAGACTTGGGGTACTAATAGTTAAAGGGGTGTGATCAAAGCATGCTTAAGGCATCTTTGCGAAACCATCTAGTTTTATTCTAGCTTGCTAACAATAGCTTGCTAAAGTATGTTTTGCAAGGGTTAGCTTGCCACTAATAGCTTGCCTTGGTTGGTGCAGTGGTTGAAGTTTTCTTCTTCTTCTTCTTCTTCTTCTTCTTCTTGGTAGAACTCCTCCTCCTCGAAGGCTTGGTCGTTACCAGCGTCTATAAATACATAGGGAGTAGACAATCACCAAACAATACTTAACTAGGCTAAGTAGCATTCTAAAACACACAATTGATGATCTATTATCATCACAAGCATCACAAGTTTAATTCAATAGTTTCAACCTTTTTATTTTGGAAAAGTAATTTCTACTCATTGAAATATTAACTAAAATTTAATATTCACCACCAAAATATGGGATCATGTGGACCCATGTCCTCACCACATATTCTAACTTGTGGGAATGAGATTTAAAGGTTGGATCAATATTACTTTGGTTTAAGTTTATTATTTAGTGATTTAAAGTGACTAGAAATGCCTATATAGCATTATTTTGGTACTAGTCCAAATTCACTGCATGTAAACCTTAATATTATTACATATTTAGATAGATATGATGAAATGTGATTTTTGAGAGTTGGAATCAACTCAAAAGCTAACTTGGTTGATTTTATAAAAATGTTTCAAGTTGCAAAAGCTTCTGTCTTCTTATTATTATTAGGAGAGATCGATAACTCTAAATGAATTAAATCCAACGGGCTTGGATAGATCATTTTAATACCTTCCAGACAAAATTGGTTTCATGCCATTTGGATTTCTAAAACTCTCTGAATTGATTTTCAAACTAGTGAACAGAAACTAGATTCAAACTAAAAGAAAAATCCAGATTTGAATTTGCGGGCCAACGCAGGAAAAGAAATGGGCTGGCCCAGTGGCGCTCCGCGGCGCGGGGCTCAGCTGACAGGGGGGTCCCGCTTGTCAGCGGCACTTAACACGCGAAACGGTATGCGTGCTGTGCGCCGTGCGATTAGAGGCTAGATCTACGGCTGAGGGTCGTCGTCGCCGACGAACAGGTCGCCGGTGAGCTCGAACCCTAGCGGCTCGGTGGGGGTCTACTAGGGGCATACCAGGGCTCCAGCGGGGTCGGCGATGCGGGCGAATGAAGTGGAAGACGACGGCGAGGTGAGGCGTGGTCGCGGCGGAGCTTGGGGTGGTCGGAATCAACGACACCCTTCTCCTCCAGAGGCGGCGGCTGCGGCTCCAATTCCGGCGAGCTGCTGCTCCACTTGCTCTGGCGAGAGGTGGGTGATGTTCAGAGAGGTGAGGGGAGTGGAATGGTATGGAGAGGAATTGCTGGGGAGGGCTCCTTTTATAGGCTCGACGGTGAGACCGAGCGGGATGGGCGGTCGACGGTGGCGACATGGCTACGGCGAGCTAGCGGCATGGCTGGGGATGGCGATCAATGGGCGGTCTCCTGGCGGTGCTCTAGGAATTAAATGCGGCCGTAGGGGTGGTGGTATACGATTTGGGCGAGGTGGCGCTCTGAGAGGCAGAGGCGGCGGTGTCCACGATGAGCGGTGGCTGTGGGGCTTTGGGCGGCGAACGGGGGTGTCCGGGGTGTTCTCCAGGTCGAGGCAGAGCGGTGGGCGCGGGCTGCGGTCGAGCGGCGGCTTGTGCACGCATGGGCAGTGCGCGCTCTGGGGGCGGCATCGGCATGCTCGACAAGCTCCGGGCGCGGCGGTTTCTGGCCGCTCTGCCCTCTGTCTCTGGCCTGGGGCTGGTTGGGCGGTGGAGGTGGACCACTTGCAAGGTACTAGACATGGCGAGAGGGGCTGGAGAGGGTTGCTGCTGCAGGTGCACGGTCGGCCGGCGAGATGGTGCTCGGCATGGCTGTGCAGTGCGGCTAGGGGGTAGAGAAGAGGCTGGGTTTGGTATGGTCTGGCTTGAGGGGGGACAAGATGATCAAAGCACTACAGAATTGCTAGACAAAATCAGCCCAAAACAGTAATAGTTAGGCCTTAATGATCTTGCTAACAAGGTGTTTGACAAAATGGCCGCAAGAGAAAAAGTTTTGAATTTTGAGTTCAAATTTTTTGAGTGATCTCCACTAGTGATAGGTAGTCTCTGGTTGCAAGGGTTTTGAAAATGGAGCTCAAATAGAGGGTTTTTGAAATAGGGGTGATCTATGCATATGCATTAGATTCAATTTTAAACTGTCATTTAAAATAGTTAACAGAATGTTTTTAGTGGATCCAAAAGTGGGCCTTGGTACCTCATTATGTGTACTAGCAAGGGGTGCAAAGATCAAGAATTATTTCTGTTAAGTTTTGAGTACTAGGAATAGCCAAAGTAGGCATGAGAGTTAAATTTGCCAAAATGACCATTCCTCCCCTTTAATTCTTTTTGATTTGATTTTCTTTAGGAAAAGTTTGGGAATGATGTAGATGATGTTTAAATCACCTAAGAACATTTTACAAGCATTGGATCATTCAATCATGGCAATTCAAACAACTCCTATTTTAAATGCACACACATATGAATGCTTTCATTTTAAATTTGGAAAAGTTTTTGTTAACCCTATTTTTGGATGATTTGATCTTGATGAGCTTGGATTAAAGTTTTGGGATGTTACAAACCTTCCCCCCTTAAACAAAATCTCGTCCCGAGATTTACAAAGAAAACTAGGAACTAAAGAGATCTGGGAACTCTGTTCTAATGTAGTCTTCGCGCTCCCAAGTAGCTTCCTCCTTGGTATGGTTGCTCCACTGAATCTTGAGAAACTTGATACTCCTGGGGCTGGCCACACCATGTGGTGTCGCGGGTCCCCTAGCCATGCCACCATGTGGTGTGGGCCCCTGGTCCACCCTCTGACATCGCCCTTTCGCCTATAAGAAGCCTCTGATGTAGAAACCCTAAATCATCCAGCCTCCAGCCACGAAAAGTTCCGCAGCACCGCCGCCACCGAAGGGGAGGTTTGGGGGATAGAAAGTCTCTATTCCGGCACCCTATGGGGACAGGAAAGTGCCCCCGGATCCATCTCCATCGATCTCCACCACCATCTCCATCGCCGTTGCTGATTACCATGATGATGAGGGAGTAGTTCTTCCTCGAGGCTAAGGGCTCTACCGGTAGCTATGTGTACATCTCTCTCTCTATGCCTGATCTTATTGAGATCATGAGCTTTGTAATATATAGATCTATTCCGCTACTCAAGTGCTTTAATGAATCTTTGTTTATCCCCACATGTGTGAAGTTGAAAGTGTGCACACCGTGTGGCACTTTGGATAAGGTTACATAAATACTTGTTACGAGTTATATTTGGAGTTGGATGTCTCTATGAAATTGTGGTGTTTTTTGGAACCATCTAGCGCTCAAGGTGACAGTGTGGGGTTATCTACATGAGGAATACGGACTTTGAGGTGTGCTATTATAGCCCTACCATGGATTAGAGTGTCCAACCGGAGAGTAGTTCAGAGTAGTATCATAAAGAGATGATATTTATAAGAGACTGTTCACTAGTGAAAGTATGATCCATAGGCATTGTTTCTAAGCATTGAAACACCATTTAAAACTAGATATATTAAATGTTTGCTTGCTTCCATATTTATTTTAGATTTTATTTTCTCTCTTCCTACTCGTCAAGCTCTTTTCTGGCATTGTTGTCTTATATCCATACCACTTGTATTTCACTATCTCTTCGCCGAACTAGTGCACCTATACACCTGACAAGTGTATTGGATGTGTTGGGGACACAAGAGACTTCTTGTATCTTGATTATATGGTTGCTTGAGAGGGATACCTTTGACCACTTCCTCCCTGAGTTCGATAAACCTTGGGTAATCCACTTAAAGGAAACTTGCTGCTGTTCTACAAACCTCTACACTTGGAGGCCCAACAACTGTCTACACGAATATAAGTGCGTAGACATGGCGCTATTTTCTGGAGCCATTGCCGGGGAGGTAAGGTAAAAGGTACTCATGTCCTCTGGTGTGTGTGCTCGAAGTTATTTCCTTTAGATTATACAATCTTGTCTTTCTTTTTCTTGTTTTCACTAGTTAGGCTTAATGGAAAATAACAAAAAATTATAGAGCTTTATAGTATTTATCTCGAGTTAGGACATGAAGTGTTTGAAGAGAAAATTAAAAAACCTGTTGAACTTTATTTGCATGCTAATAGCAATGTTATTAGTATGAATTCTTTGAACACCATTATTGCTAATGCTATGGAAAAGTCTAAGCTTGGGGAAGCTAGTTTTCATGAGCATGATATTTTTAGTCCTCCAAGCACGGAGGGGAAATTTTACTTTGATGATACTATACCTCCAATATATGATGATTACAATGATGAATATGATATTTTCAGTCCACCTACTATTGAGGAGAAAATTAATTATGATTACAATATGCCTCCTATATTTGATAATTATGGTGATGAGAATAATAATGATAGCTATTTTGTTGAATTTGCTCCCACTATGATTAATAAGAATGACTATTCTTATAGGGGGAGTAATTATTATTATATGCATGTGGCTCGTGATAAGAATGTTTTATGTGATTGTTATATTGTTAATTTTATTCATGATGATACTGAAAGTTATTACGAGAGAGGGAAACATGGTTTTATGTGTATCAACAATATTAAGTTTCCCCTTTTTATGTTGAAAGTCTTGAAGTTGCACTTGTTTTGCTTTCCTATGTTTGTTGCTTTGTGATTTCATGACTTGTTTCTTTAAAGGATTCCTATGCACAGGAAGTGGGTTAGACCTAAATGTGTTTTGAATTTTCTTCTTGATGCTCTCTTTTACTTCAATTCATATTTCTTATGTGAGCATCTTCTCAAACTATCAAGCCTAACTTAAAGGCGTTAAAGAAAAGTACTTATTGGGAGATAACCCAAAAGTTTTAGTTGAGTCTTGGAAGTTATTACTTCTGTAATAACATCTCTTTATCCTTTTTGTTTGATTTTTGTGCCAAGAATAACCTCTAATGAGAGGGAAGTAAGATTTGGAAAAGTTGCTGTTCCGAAACAGATTTTTGTTCTTCCCTGTAAAAATTCGTGAAAAATCTCTGTACGTCGGATGGAGCTATAATTTTTTCTGCTTCTGCCCCAGGTTGTTATCCAACTTTTGTTAGTTCAACACTTTTCGATTTGAGCAACAAAAGGTCTTGGAAAAAATCGGTTTTTACCTGCTGGTCTGTTTTGACAGATTTCTGCCATTATTTGCATTTGCCTCTTAATCTCTTTCTCTTTGAGTTCTATTTGATCATTTGAACTTTTTAAAGGAAGTGCTACATTACCTTGTGTTTTAATGGAAGTTTTACTTGTGTTGAAACTAAACCAAAAGACTTATTATCTTGAGTACACTAATGTTGCTAAGGAAGATTGTGTGAAGTTTTGTATGAAGGAAATTTTAAGTGTAGGGAAGAGTAATGTGATAAGATGAAGTATGGAAAAAATTTCAAGCTTGGGGATGCCACCCGTGTCACCCCAAGAAATATTCAAGAAGTATAAGCATCAAAGCTTGGGGATGCCCAAGGCATCCCCTTCTTCATCAATAAAAATCTCAGGTTTCTTCCAAACACTTCATTTTTATTGTTTCATGCATAGTTGTGTTGTTCTTGGAGCATCTTTGTTTTCGTTTGCTTGGTTTGCTTAGTTCGCTTGAATAAATTGGTTGTACCCCCTCATTCATACATTAGTTTTAAAATAAGTTGGTTTGGGTTGGAAAAGAGTAGGAAAAGTTCATGCTTAAGTGGTAAAAAGGAGCTTGTTTTTGACTGTGGCCTATGCTTTGTCATGTCATGCTTGATATTGTTTTGGCTTTATGCTTAGTGATTTTTGCTGTAGCATGATATGTTATAAACAATTGAGATTGCTTAATGTGCCTTGAAAGAATCATGCGTTGTTTTAGCATATTAAAGCATAGTATTGTGGTATTCTCCTTTGATGCTTTATTTGGGTTGACTTGGTGCATGATCACACCATGTTAATACTATCCTAAGTCACCATAGCCTCTATGATCCTTTATTTTTCAACTTGTAATATCACTTTATTCTTTAATTAATGATGTTTTGTTGCTTTGCATGATTATGGCCATTATTGCTCTCTTAGTTGGTCGCTCCCAGTCTTTTGCTAGCCTCCATACCAAGTATGAGTTCCACTCATGCATCCAACTCCAAATAAAACCAAGTTATTCCAAAGAGTCCACCATACCTACCTATTAGCATTTGCTATTCCAAGTATATTCATGTGTTTATCTACCTTCTGAATTAAACTTGTTATGTGAAAATTAGTGATTAAAGCTCTCGCGAACTTGATGGCACACTTTACTTTTCTTTCCCCTAATAAACTTGAACCATTGTGTCATCTATGTTGTATATGCTTGCACTTATACGTTGGGGATTAGTAGAACCATGCTGTCATGGGGAATGCTTTCAACATTGCACTTGTACATTGTACCCAGTTGATATCATGCTCTTTTGTTTATGGATGTCGTCGGTGTGAATTGAAAGGGGACCTTGTCCATGGAGTTATGTATGTGTGTTAGAGAAACGCCTGGGCCACTAGCCTAATCCATGCCTAATCATGGTGGAAACTTGCATCATCACCATAGTGAGCAATCTATGAAGCATTCTTCTTATAATAAAAGAGATATAGATTGAGAAAAAGAAAAAAAGAGCTGAGAAAAGCGGAAAGAAAGAAAAAAACACCATTTTCCCATGGTAAATAAGAAGATTGCCGAGATGCTCATTGTCTGCTTGCCTTGTAATTTTGATTAAGGGATAGCTCCTGTATCATGTGCAAGGGGTACCCCATTGGCGGTTCTCTATGATACACACGTACTTACTATGACAAGAACTTACCGGTAACTAAACTTGAGTAGCATGAGGAGTGGCCCTTGTATTCAAGGGACATGAGATTGCCAACTTATACTTTGTCAAGCATATACTCCATAGTTTGTTCACTTTAACCTTAATCACTTCAAGATGCTTATGATAGGGGAAATGAGAGCCGAAAGCTAATAAGTACCATAATTTTTGGAAGCTCTTTATGAGACTTGAATCCCTGCTTCCTTCTATGAAGGCCTTTATTTTACTTTTATGTTGAGCCTCCATCTTCTATCTTTATGCACCAATTAAGAGAGCATAGTTGTCATTCTTAGTTTAATGTGCATTGTCCCAAGACTTGTTGATTGATTCATAACTTTGAAATTGCTTGTTCTTAAACTATTTGTATCTAGTCGCCCTTATGAACTTTGAAGGTGTCCTATGCATTTATGTTTTGCTACTCCATGAGGGAAAGGCTAAATACCACTATGCTATGTTTTCTATATGTGAAACAAACAAACGTCTTTCAATGCATTGTTATTCCTGGTCTTTGTTTGTAACCTTTCATGTTGCATCATAGTTATTATGTCTTATTGTTAGAACTTCATCTTTCATGATCATGTTTAGAGTACTTTGATCCCAACTTTCAATGTTTTACAAATATCTTGATGAACATTATGATGGTGAATGTCACCTCAAAAATTATTCTTTTTATCACTTACCTACTCGAGGACTAGCAGGAGTTAAGCTTGAGGATGTTGATACGTTGTAAATGTATCTATAATTTTTGATGTTCCATGCTTGTTTTATATATACTTTCTTATGTTTTGTCCACACTTTGGAGTACTTTTACACATTTCTGTAACTAACTTATTAACAAGATGCCACAATGCAAGTTGCCTGTTTTCTTCTGTTTTTGGTTCCAGAAAAGCCAGAAAATGAATATTCTTGGAATTGGACCGGACAAAAGCCAAAGTCGATATTTTACCAGAAGAGCCACCGAGCCAGAAGACGAGACGGAGAGGGGCCAGGGGCTAGCCACACCATGTTCTAGAACGGGACCCCCCTGGCACGGGTCCCCGCTGACATCGCCGTTTCTCCTATAAGAAGCCTCCGATGCAGAAACCCTAGTTCATCCAGCCTCCAGCCACGAAAAGTTCCGCAGCACCGCCGCCATCGAAGGGGAGATTCGGGAGACATAAAGTCTCGGTGTCGGCACCATGCCTGGACGGGGAAGTGCCCCCGGAGCCATCTCCATCGATCTCCACCACCATCTCCATTGCCATTGCTGATACCCATGATGATGAGGGAGTAGTTCTTCCTCGAGGATAAGGGCTCTACCAGTAGCTATGTATTCATCTCTCTCTCTATGCGTGATCTTATTGAGATAATGAGCTTTGTAATCTATAGATGTATTCTGCTACTCAAGTGCTTTAATGAATCTCTGCTTATCCCCACATGTGTGAAGTTAACAGTGTGCACATGTGTGGCACTTTGGCTAAGATTACATAAATACTTGTTATGAGTTATATTTGGATTTGGATGTCTCTATGAAATTGTGGTGTTTGTTGGAACCATCTAGCGCTCAAGGTTATAGTGTGGTGTTATCTAGATGGGGAATACAGACTTTGAGGTGTGCTGTCATAGCCCTACCATGGATTAGAGTGTCCAACTGGAGAGTAGTTCAGAGTAGTATCATAAAGAGATGATATTTATATGAGAGTGTTCACTAGTGAAAGTATGATCCCCAGGCCTTGTTTCTAAGGATTGAAACACCGTTTGCAACTAGCTCAGTTACATGTTTGCTTGCTTCCATCTTTATTTTAGATTGCCTTTAGTCTCTTCCTACCCGTCAAGCTCTTTTCTAGCACCGTTGTCTTATATCCATACCACTTGTATTTCACTATCTCTTCGCCGAACTAGTGCACCTATACACCTGACAAGTGTATTGGGTGTGTTGGGGACACAAGAGACTTCTTGTATCTTGATTGCAGGGTTGCTTGAGAGGAATTCCTTTCACCACTTCCTCCCTGAGTTCGATAAACCTTGGGTAATCCACTTAAGGGAAACCTGCTGCTGTTCTACAAACCTCTACACTTGGAGGCCCAACAACTGTCTACAAGAATAGAAGTGCGTAGACATCATAGATCAATGCTGTTTCGGAAAACAACACATACAGTGACTCTAGGGACTCCATGTGTCAAACATGGTCATAGAGACTAAAAGCACTTAGGAAAGCAGCTTCCACATTGCATGTTGCACTAGTGTGGTAGAAGTTGCATCACAGAATCCACTAGTGTGTGTGTGTGGTCAAATGGATGAATGTGGGTTAGGAAAAAATACATTTAATGTGGTCATGTGGAACAATGACTCTAGTGCATCAATATGGTTTAGGAAAAGAACACATGCAATGACTCTAGGGACTCCATGTGTCAAACCATGGTCATAGAGACCAAAAACACTTAGGAAAGAAGCTTCCACATTACATGTTGCACCTATGTGGTAGAAGTTGCATCACAAAATCTAGTGGAGTGTGTGTGTTGTCATGTGGATAAATGTGGTTTAGGAAAAAGAACACATGGAATGTTGTCATGTGGATCAATGACTAGTGCACTACTAGAGAAAAGCCTACCCGAGGCGCACCTGGATCCCCATCCGAGGCGCATATGGTATGCGCCTCTAGCGCCACGCCTCTAGCGCTGCGCCTCTAGTATTTCCTACGCGAGGCACATACCATATGCACCTCTAGTATCTGCTAGGTGAGGCGCATGATATGCGCCTGGCGTATATGAAGTATAGGAGGCACATGTGATATGCGCCTCGCATATGTGGTGGTATGCGCCTCGAGTAGTGACATGGGTATACCCTACAGGTACTCGAGCTTGCTATATACGGCCTGAATACAATGGAGGCCCACGGTGTTGCCAAGGCCCAAATGAAGAACTCGAGTAACCTACGGACTCTCGATTGCTTGAAGAAAAGGAAGAAGCTAAAGATAGAAAGTTCAAAGGGGAAAACCGTAACCTATAACTGACTCGACCTGCTACCCGAGACCTAGCCTATCTATATAAAGGCTAGGAGGGGGCAGCGAGGAGGACACACGCAACCCTAGTTTCCACAACCCTCGCCAGATTGCATCTGCGCACCATTATAATCCTCGATTTCTTCAATAATTCCACGAGCAGACAAGCAGGAGTAGGGACCTCTGTGAGGCCTGAACCTGGGTAAATCTTCGAATCCCCTGTGTGGTTGTTTGCTAGCCGATAGATGTCACCAACGCTCCCTCCTTCTCCAAAACCCAAGTCCATAACAATGGGCATTGATGAGTTAAACCCTCGTCAATTGGCGCTGTCTGTGGGAATTGGGAGTGCTGATGTTACGGCTTCTTCGGCCCCATCAACCACGATCTACAACTCTGCAACGGCGGAGATTCGCCAGCTCTTCGGTGCGTTCGACTTCACCATCCACACGCCGGCCACTCGCCCGGCTTTCGAGTCTGTGGGCGACGGAATCACCTTGGCGATCGGGAGCTTCCGCTTCCAAGTTGGTCAGATGGGCACGTTTCGCATGCCTGACCAGCCGACGGCACCATCGATGGCTCTAGCATCATGGTTCCCTCCACCGATCGGCACCCTCAGTGAGCTCAACGCCTCGACAACAGTCGAGAATACGATCAGCGACAGCAGTTGCGAATCCGATCTGAGCGATCTGGCAACTGAAGATGGAGCCTACGGTTCCGGATCTGAAAGTTGTGGGAGCAGCAGCTTCCCCAACCACTTCATGTGCGCTGTCATCAACGCAGGCAACACCTCCGCCAATCGCGACAACACAGGCAACGGCGGTGTTGGGGGGATACCCCCGGGTAGGGTCACGCTGGGGTACAGAGGCCGAGTTAGACGAGGTACGGCAAGGTCAAAGCGAATGCTGGCCGAGTCACCTCAAGGCAGGCCGACTTACGGAGTAACCCGGACCTGAGGATGTCCACCTTACTGAGTCCCGGCCGACGTATGTCGTATGCCGGCAGGTTCTATGTAACTTGTATACAGGTACTCACGGGGCCGGATTAACCAGGCACGATCCGGGTTATATCAGGCCTGCAAGAGAAGGAAGGTATCTCGCTGGTCAAAAGGTGGTCACTGTACGCTGGAGCATGAGCGAAGCGGACAGAGGGAAGGACCACCAAGGCGTGGCCGACAAGGGTGACGCGCCCTGTGTCGGATGACGCTGGCGCCGCAGAGGCTTACGTAGCCTCTGCATGGCTTACGATGGCGAAAAGTGACCCGGTCGGTTTTCTATTTTGGGAAGAGGCATATTCCTAGGAATATGCCTCCATGTATGCCCTAATTGGAGAACTAGCCTCCCCCTTATAAGGAGCGCTAGGGCCTCTGTAGAAGGGGTTTGCATTTGGGTAGTTGGTTCCTTGGATTTAGGTAGTGGTGAGAGTAAGAGAGCTCTTTCTTCCTCCTCTCCCCAATACAGCTCAAGGAGCATTTGTAAACCTTATGAACCTAGTGAATACAAAGCTTCCGCGTGTGGAATCACCACACTATACCTCCCTGGATTACTCTAGTACATATTGGCCCTACCTCTAGCCTATCCATGGCATCTGCCGTGACACCACCACGACAGTTGGCGCCCACCGTGGGGCTAGCGGCACTAGCAGGAATGAAGATCCGGATGGGAAACCTCATCGGCCACGGCGAGCGCATCGTCTCTGGGCTTGTTCAGCGCTTTGGAGCACTGGACTACGTCAGCGACAATGCTGGTTGCTTCGGCAAACGACCTCTTTGTCAAGCTTGGCGCTCACAAGATCTACGTCGTCGTCGATGTGTCGTGCGTTCACCCGCGGCATGTTGTCGAGGGAGGCGAGCCACCCCTTACTGCGGCTCACGGGGAGCGTATCACTCGCTCCCCTGACCGCGCCGAGGTGATGATGACGGCGCCTGGTGCTGGCGCGAGCAAGGATCCTGCACCAGATCCGGAAGTAACACCCAAGGCACCAAGGAAAAGTAGAGGTCCTCCACTAGAGAGGCCAGAGAACGTGCTATAGGAGGCGAAAGATAGCCTAGAGAGCCCCATAGCTCCTGCGGTAGATCCGGCTCTGGCACAGGCCGAGTTAGAAGAAACTAGGCAGAAAATACTAGAAGATGCGAAAAAGATAGCCGCGGCTCAGCAGTCGTTGAACATAACACTGCGCGAGTACGGAAGAGCAAATAAGGTAGATGCTATAAAAGTAAAGGGGAGAAACCTCATCAGTGAAATGAACAAAGAGGGTGATACTAGAGTTGAGGAGTTAGAGAACATTTTGTCCATGGGGCTGCCGAAGTATAGAGCAGCGGATGTAGCTGCATCTGAGTTAGAGGGTTTGACGGGTGAAGCCCGGCAAAGACAGCAGGAGACGGTCAATGAGTTAGTTCGGATCGCTAACAGACAAAATGAAGAGGTGCTCAAGGCTAACCCGGCTAGGGCTAGGGTTTCCAAAGTCGTTTATTCTGCGATAGCTAACCCGGAGAAATCTGCTAGAGCTGCATCGTCCCCTCATGGTGGCCCGAGAAGAGAGGAATTGGTATACTCGGCGAGGAGAAACAAACAGATAGTCCCCTATGACCCGGCAAGGGCAGGGAAAGGAAAAGCAGTGCAGGGAAATGAGGATCGACGAAGTGTCAGCCGAGGTGAAGCTGGCCGAGGTAACCGCGACCAAGGCAATGCCGGTCAGGGAAACGCTGTAAACGGCAATGCGAGACAGCGCAACTCGGTGGGTGCAGGGCAACCGCAACAACGGAATATACCACGGCAAGAGCGAAGTGCCGGCCAAGGTATGCAATAGAGAGGCGCTCCACAAGGGCAACATAGATACAACGATGGTGATTCGGAAATGGTGAATGCGGGATACCCTAGGCCGGACTATCATGTGATAGCGTCAAGATTGGGAAGCAGGAACTTGATGCCTAACGACGCCAGGTTAAAGCTGGATCAACTCTATAGGTCGGAGCAAATTGAGGGGCAAGGTCCTCCGGGTCCAGCGTGCTTTGGGCCCCAGATCATGAAAGAGCCGCCGGTACCTAACTTCCAGTTACCCAAAGGCACGCAAACATATGACGGCAGCACCAAGCCGGATGATTGGTTGATCAACTACGCAACGACAGTGAAGATTGCGACAGGCAATTTGAGATGGGCGGTGAGATACGTGCCTCAGATGCTGGAGGGGCCAGCGAGGGTATGGTTAAACAATTTACCGCCCGAAAGTATCAACTGTTGGATCGATTTTGAGGAAATGTTTGTTAGTAACTTCTTGAGCACGTATCAGAGGCCAAATAGGCCACATACCTTAGCGATGTGCAAGCAGAGACCAAATGAAACAGACAGGGAGTTCTTGACCCGCTGGTGCACTGTGAGAAACTCATGTGAGGGCGTGATTGAGTCACAGACCATAGCTTGGTTTGCACAAGGGTGTAGATATGCAAGCATGCTGTGGCAAAGACTACAAAGGGATATGCCAACTACACTGGCAGAAACAATCCGGATTGCTGATTTGTATGCTTTGGGTGATCCGACTCAACCCCGGCTTATGTCAAACGAGTCAAATGAGGAGTACTACCAGCAAGATGGAGCCGGATCATCCCGGCGAAATGATTACCGGGGTAAGAGAAGAGATGATAGACCGGATTATAGATACAGTTTGCAACAAGTTGCAACTATAAATCAAGATCAACCCGGAGCAGGGAGCAATCAGCGTCAGAAAACTGGAGGGCAACAGTGGACTCCGAGAAACAATGGCAAGAAACCTTGGACGCTAGAGCAGAAGAAACAGTGGAAAGAAAAGAAATACCGGCCGAGGTATACGTATGAGGAAATGCTGGATCAGCCGTGCAAATTTCACACACCAAATACGAGTAACCCGGCGGGTCACACGACTCGGCAATGCGAGTGGATGAGGAAGATTGAACAAAGTGGTTCGGGGAATGCTCAGGCACCTTGGAATGATCAACCTCGGCAGGAGTTACCCCAGCAGCAATTGCTCTCCGGAGCAAACACGCAACAGTTAATGTTGCCACCACCTCCGCCGAGGTATGAAAACCATGAGAGAAGGGATGCAATGCATCAGGTGGAAAATCAGCATCAGCCAGATCAAAGATACCCCGGAAATGAGGGGAGAAATGAATACAGAGAGCATCACTAGAGTTATTGCGTGTTCACCACGGAGGAAACAAATAGAAAAAGCTTGCAACACCGACATATGGAAGTGAATGCGGTTATGCCGGCAGTGATGAGATATATGTCTTGGTCAGATCAGGAAATTACCTAGAGTATCAAGGATCATCCCAAGCTTATGCCGAGTCCTAGTTCGTATGCATTAGTGCTGGACCCAACGTTCATCGGGCCCAATATCAATGTGAGATTTTCTAAGGTGCTGATTGACAATGGCAGCAACATTAATATCATGTACGTGGATACAATGCGCAAGTTGGGTATCTCGGAGAACATGCTCCAGGCCACGAGGACAACTTTCCATGGTATTGTGCCAGGCATTTCCTGTGAACCCATTGGCAAGGTCCGGGTTGACGTATTATTCGGCACACGAGATAACTGCCGAACTGAGAATTTGGAGTTTGAAGTTGTGAACTTAGAAAGCGCATATCACGCGTTACTAGGTAGGCCAGCCCTGAAAAAATTCATGGCAAGTTGTCACATCAGTTACCTGAAGATGAAGTTTCCTGGGCCAAATGGAGTAATTACCATGGCAGGAGATTTCTGATGTTCCATTGAGTGTGCGTCGGCCGGGTCTAACCTAGCCGAGTCACTTGTGATCGCACAGGAAAAGAGAAAGATCCAGGAAGTAGCGGCATTGGCTCAATCCACACAGCAGTATATGCCGGCGCTGAGTAACCCGCATGGAAGTGTCTCATTTCAAGCAACAAAGGATACAAAGAAAGTACCTGTTGATGATCTGTTCCCAGAGCACACCGTAACAATTGGTGCCGAGTTAACTGACAAATAGGAAAGCGAGCTCGTCAACTTCCTCCGTGAGAATCGGGATAACTTTGCTTGGTCCACACAGGAATTGCAAGGTGTTCCGAGGGAGTTGGCCGAGCACTCTTTGAATGTGAGACCCGGAGCAAAGCCGGTGAAGCAACCTCTCCGCCGCTTTGCCGAAGACAGGAGAAAAGTTATTGGAGATGAGATAGCTCGGCTCCTCGTAGTCGAGTTTATCATGGAAGTGCTTTACCCGGATTGGCTATCTAATCTGGTGCTTGTGGAAAAGAAGAAAGATGATCCGAATGTGGCAGTGGTTTGGCGTATGTGCATCGATTACACGAACCTGAATAAGGCGTGTCCAAAAGATCCATTCCCACTGCCAAGGATAGATCAGGTCATAGATTCTAGTGTTGGGTATGAATTGTTGTCATTCATAGACGCATATTCTGGTTTTCACCAGATATCTCTTAACCCAAATGATCAAATAAAGACTTCGTTTATCACCCCGTACGGGGCTTATTGCTATCGCACCATGCCTTTTGGTTTACGTAATGCAGGGGCAACGTACCAAAGATGTATGCAAAAATGTTTACACGATCAGATTGGTGGAAATGTGCAAGTATATGTGGACGATGTGGTTATAAAAACCAAGGAAAGCAAAACGCTCCTTGACCATATCAGGCAAACGTTCGCGAACCTAAGGAGATTTCGGATGAAGCTTACCCCGGAGAAATGTACCTTTTGTGTCCCGGCTAGAAAATTACTCGGATTTCTCGTCTCCAGCCGAGGTATCGAAGTTAACCCAACTAAAATCCGAGCCATAGAGGGAATGGAATTGCCGAAGTGTCTTAATGATGTCCAGAAGTTCACTGGTTGTCTGGCGTCCTTAAGTCGGTTTATATGTCGGTTGGGAGAAAAGGCATTACCTCTCTATCAACTAATGAAAAAGTCAGACAAATTCGTATGTACACCGCAGGCCAATGAAGCCTTCATTCAACTAAAGAAAATGTTAGCCACTGCACTAGTATTAGCCTCTCCACTATCAAAAGAGCCAATGTTGCTCTACATAGCCGCAACCAACCGAGTTGTAAGTGCAGTGATAGTTGTAGAGCGCGACGAAGAGGGTAAGTCGGTGCAGAGGCCAGTCTATTACCTGAGCGAGGTATTATCAGCATCAAAGCAGAACTATCCTCACTATCAGAAAATGACATATGATGTATATATGGAAGCAAAGAAGCTCAAGCACTATTTTGAAGAACACCCCATTAAAGTGATATGTGAAGCCCCCATATCTGAGAAAATAAACAATAAGGATGCAAGCAGCCGGATTGCAAAATGGGCGATTGAACTAGCCCCTTATGCTCCACAATTCGACAGGAGATATGCGATCAAGTCTCAGGCTGTGGCCAACTTTTTCGTGGATTGGGCCGAGATGCAATATCAGCCATCATTGCCAGATCCGAACTACTTGAGAATGCATTTTGACGGATCAAAAACGAAAATCGGGTTAGGCGCCGGAGTTGTGCTTACCTCACCCAAGAAGGACCAGCTGAAGTATGTGCTGCAGATCCACTTTACAGCATCGAACCGTGTTGCAGAATATGAAGCACTTCTGCATGGGCTCAAAGTGGTAAAAGAAATTGGAATACGTCGGATCCAATGCTTTGGTGACTCGGATTTGGTAGTTCAGCAAGTCTCGGGGCAATGGGATGCTTTGGATGAAAACGTGGCACTGTACAGATTTCATGTGCAGAAAATATCGGGATACTTCGAGGGATGCGAGTTCCATCATGTACCCCGGCTGGAAAATGAGGCTGCCGTCGTACTGTCGAAACTCGGATCCACCCGACAAGCGATTCCACCGAGCGTAGCACTAGAGCACCTCAGAAAGCCGTCTATCAGGCCACCCCTAGAATCCGAGTCAATCTATATCCCGGCAAATCCGGAGTCGGAAGCTATGCCCATGAACATTGATCTGAGAAGTGGCTCAGGAGACCCGGGGACTGCTTCAGCAAACCCGGGACTGCTTCACAGAACCCGGAGACTGTGTAGCCTGACCCGGCAGAGGTTATGCCGGTAGATTGAATGGAAGTGGACGAGGATGTGTTTCCAGTGCGAGCCATACCATCTTGGGCACTGCCCATATTCCAGTTCCTAAAGGATGGATCCTTGCCCGATGAAGAAGTGCTTTCAAGGCAAGTTCAGAGGCGTGCAAAGGCATACACGATTATCAATGCCGAGCTATACAAGAGGAGTGTCATGAATGTCCTGTAGCGGTGTGTTGACCCAGAAGAAGGGTTTGACATCATCCGAGATACACATCAAGGGGAATGTGGGCATCACGCCTCATCCAGGGCCTTACTGGCAAAAGCTTTCCGGCACGGATTCTACTGGCTAAGTGCCTTGGAACAAGTAGAAGATCTAGTAAGAAAATGCAATGGATGTCAGAGGTATGCAACCAAGACACACATGCCAATGTCGGAGCTCAAGACCATACCAATTACCTGGCCATTCGCTGTATGGTGTTTGGATATGGTTGGTCCATTTAAGCCGGCAAGAGGGAACATGACCCATATCTTGGTCATGGTTGACAAGTTTACAAAGTGGATTGAAGTAAAGCCAATAAGAAAATGTGATGGAGCTACAGCCGTGACATTCCTCAAAGATATCATCTTGAGATATGTCTATCATCACAGTATCATAACAGATAACGACACCAATTTTGCTGAAGGAGCATTTGCACGATTCTGAAAGGATAGATCCGGCTGGACGTTGCCTCGGTAGCCCACCATGCATCAAACGAACAAGTGGAAAGATCCAACGGATTAGTGTTATCCGGGATAAAACCCCGACTCATTGAGCCGCTGCAAAGATCAGCGGGGTGCTGGATAGAAGAGCTACCAGCAGTATTATGGAGTTTAAGAACAACTCTGAATCGATCAACAGGCTATACACCATTCTTTCTGGTATATGGGGCAGAAGCTGTATTACCAGCCGACATAGAGCATGATTCTCCTAGAGTCACCCAATACACAAAAGCCAATGTGCGAGAAGCCCGGAAAAATGATGTTGATCTGCTGGAAGAAGCGAGAGAATTGGCATTGTCCAGATCCGCCATATATCAGCAAAACCTCCGACGCTATCATAGCCGGAAAGTAAACCCCCGAGTCTTCCGGGAAGGTGATCTGGTACTCCGGCTCTTACAACATACTGCTGGCATGCATAAGCTATCCCCCCATGGGAAGGGCCATTCATTGTGAGCAGAGCATTGCACAATGAATCTTATTACCTCATCGATGCGAAACCACATGAGAAGAACAAGGTGGACAGGTCCGGCGAGGAATCTAAGCGTCTGTGGAATGTAGCTCTACTACGTCCGTTCTACACTTAACAAAGAAGTGTGTGTATCCGAGTCTCTCATATGTCGGTATGTATGCCGGCAATGAGTTTATCAATGAAATCTTGGCACCTCGAGCAGTAACTCGGGGACTTCCTTAGTGATATTTGTTGTCTTTTGTATTTGTTATTTATATGTCGGCTGGCGTAAGTTGCTTCTACCTAAGCTGGATTAGTAGTGTGTGAGCACCAAAAACTCAACTCTTCGACTTGCTGCTGTCCAACAAGAATTGGCTTCATGGCAAGCAAGAGAACAAGTTTGGAATTGCGTAGCACACGAAAAACGACTAAGGAAAAGAACATAATAGAGCTGACATTTGTTATTCGTACTAACCTTATGTTTACTTTACTTTTACTACGCTGGATTACTTTGAGCTAAGCCTAAAGTGTCCAAGTATTGTTAAGTCAATTTTTGAAACTCGGACTCGTACGTCACAAAACCGAATCAAGGTAGACACGAGCCGAGCCATGAAATTGAAGGAACAAGAAAATGAAACTCGGGGACTACACCCAAGATAATCCGACATAAATAACTTGGTAGAAAAACATAATCAGTATGCTTAATACATCTGCACCCGGCATACCGGGGATCTGATAAATTTCAAAGTGTTTTTTGGTGATCAAGGAGCAGCAGGAGGAGGTAACTCGGTGCCAACAGGTGGAACTCCGGCCTCAGCTTCATTGTCATCTTCATTTTCTTTGATGTCCGAGGCTTCGTCCTCTCCCTCCTCATCCGAACGATCTTCGACATACTCGTCGTCAATAGCGCCGAGAAAGCTTGGTCCCTCGTTCCATTGATGGATGGGGGAAAATTGAATGAGGTTATGGGTGCAAGCCTTGCGCCGAGCTATCCAATCCGGATCATTTGACCACCTTGATCCGGTGCGCAAGCGCTCGAGAAGATTCAGATTTAGTTTCTCATACCATGTGAGCACAAAGTGAAGGACAGTATCAGCTCCAGCGCGAGCAGCGGATTCCGTCCAGAGATCAAGCTAGGTCTCGCAATCCATCACCCTGTTGATCAAAGAAGTGGATCCCTCCGGAACATCCTCTTGAGGCCAAAGGGCGCGAAAGATCCGGACGGCTGCGTCTAGGATATCTGAACCATAGTTTTTTATAATCTCAATGCGAGAGGATAGGCTGACCAGCAA
Source organism: Avena sativa (assembly GCA_916181665.1). Classification (NCBI taxonomy): domain Eukaryota; kingdom Viridiplantae; phylum Streptophyta; class Magnoliopsida; order Poales; family Poaceae; genus Avena; species Avena sativa. Next base: position 417,306,043 of record OV702289.1, on the reverse strand, counting down.
GTCCTCCATGTCAAAGGGAATGGTTTCAGATCCAGGACCAGTTGGAGTACCCCTCTGCTGGCGGAACTTGGCAACAGCAGTAGCCACAATGGCATTACCCTGTGGGAACTTGCCTGAAAATAAAACAAGTGAAGTGGGTAAAAGAACTTAACCCGGAGAAATACATGTCGGCTGAAGGAAAGGAGTTTACGAGAGATATGGCTATGGATCCGGGTCAACTCCTTGGTGTAATTATCACGTCTCTCCTGAAGCTTTTCAAGTTCAGCGTTAGCCGAGCCAAGGTTGACGTCGGCCTCCTTCAGCAATTCTTGATCCTTTGCAAGTTGGAGGTTAAGGTGTTCTCACTCTTCAGTGATCCTGGCCAGCCTTGTCCATCTCAACTTTGTGGAGCTCTTTGAGCTTTTTCATCTCAACTTTGAGCTTGGCAATTTCATCATCCTTAGCTCAGAGCTTGGCAAGTTCATCATCCTTCTTCTTAAGCTCAGCTTGATGTTGCCCTGCTTGTTCGAGAAAATGTAACATCATATCAGGCACGTGCACACTATCTTCAAGGGATGTTGAAATGGTTTGTTGACCCGGCAGAGCCGAGGTATAAATATCTGCCGAGCTCAGGAGAAAGGAGAGAGGGCACAGAAATTGAGTAATCAAAACGAATTACCTTTTATCTTGGCCAAGTTTTTTCAAATGATTTTGTTTTTGGCATCCACTTCGGCTGCACAAATTTGAATGAAAGATTATTTCAGCGAGAAAAGACTCAAAAAGATAGGAAAAAGTCAAAGTGAAAACTTACCCCTTTTCCTGAACTCAGCGAGAAGTGTAGCATGTTTCGAGCACAGCGCCTTGTGTGTGTCCAAGAGGCGCTGAAACTCAGCGCTCCGGCGATTGGTAGTCACCTGAAAAGAGCAAGGATGGCTTAATTATGTGCATATTCGAAGTGTACAAGATCCGGGCCAAGTGGAACTTAACCCGGCTCTAGGTGTGTGCATATTCGAAGTGTACAAGATCCGGGCCAAGTGGAACTTAACCCGGCTCTAGCTGTGTGCACATTCGAAGTGTACAAGATCCTGGCCAAGTGGAACTTAACCCGGCTCTAGGTGTGTGCATATTCAAAGTGTATAAGGTCCGGGCCAAGTGGAACTTAACCCGGCTCTAGGTGTGTGCATATTCAAAGCTGCTAAGGAGCTAAGCTAGTTCTCTAAGGAGCATCTGGCCGAGTAACAATTACTCCACCGGAGGCTCAGGGACTAATGGTTATATCTCTAAGCACTCGCGCATGTTAACAAAAAGATAAAGTAGCATACCTCCATCATCCGGCCAGCAAGGTTGATAGCCTTAGCTGCTGTGTTCATTTGTGCGCTAAACTCGGCGGGCCCAAACTTCTCCGGGAGATCATCGTTATTGATGAACTCCGCTCTGTTCCAATTATCGACGTATTCGATCAGAGCCAGAGGATAACTCTCTCCACTGAGCATAAGGGGCGTGACCAAGCCTTTGGCGTGGGCCTCCTTCCTTGCAACTTGGGCGGCAGCGGGGCTGGTATGCAGCGCGAGTTGCTTGCTAGCTGACCCGGGGGAGGCATCTTTCTTCGGCAAATTCTTCTTTGGCAGCATGGACGCGAGCGTGCGCTGTCCAGCCTCGATTGATGCTGCCCTGGTGGCATCAGAACTTTTCTTAGCCTTGGGCTGCTGCTGAGAGGCTGAGGATTGAGCTACAGATTTGGACTTGGGTGCAGCCTTGGTGCTAGCTGGGCCCTCTCGCCGAGTCTTGGAGGACTCAGACGAGGCAGTAGGAGTGGGTGCTGGTGCCGGTGCTTGTGTTGCTGGTGCTGTTGTTGGTGCTGGCGCTGGTGTTTATGCTGGTGCCGGTCTTGGTGGTGGTGTTGCTGCTGCTGTTGGTACATCGGTGGTGACGGGGTGTGGCTGAGCCGATGAGGAGATGGGAGCATCTGCTACCTTGGCCGTACCACTTCCCCCTGCTCCAAGTTTGACTTCCTCTGGACGAGGTGAGCTGTGACCCGGAGCATCCACGGAACCCTCATGAATTGGGCTCAGTGGGCGTGTGTTGTCACCACGAGGGGGAGATGGGGTATGCCGGAGAGGCGAAGTGATGCTGGAGCCGCTCTGAGGAACCTCCTTTGCAGCCCTACCGAATCAAATGATGAATAACAAGTTATAACAAAAGAAAGGCATATAGATAGAAAAACATGAAGCAAAGAATTAGACAAAGAGAAAAGTGACTTACTTGTCAGAAGTCAAAGACTCCTTGGGCTTTCGAGCTCTCAGGACTATGGCTTTAGTTGGAGGCTTGGTGGCGGTCTTGTCTGCGGACTTCTTCCTCCTCTTGGTTGTTTTAGGAGGTCCGAAAGAAGCAGCGGAAGTGGCAGCCCGTTTCTTGGACACCGCTGGGACCGGTTCACCTGTAGCAAGAGGGGGATCTTCATGGATCTACCCTGCCAGGTTAGCTAAAGCCAGAAATGTGTAAGTAAGGGGTACATCGTCAAATGCTTCCATCACCTCAACGTCGGAATCATCTTCATCGTCAGGCCAATCTCTTAAGGAAGAGAAGTTACCAGTGGGTCGCTTGGTTGCATCCGGGAATGGCAGGAACATTTCCTGATCCGGCTCCTCCTTGTCCGAGGCAAGTCGATCCTTCGCCCATTTGAGGGAAGGCTCGGTGCCATCTTCAAGGGTTTGCTGAAGAAACAACTAAGAAGAAAATACAAAGGGATCAAATAAGCAGCATACTCCGACATAGGATATAACTTGGAAAGAGATTGAATCACGAGATTTACCGTAGGAGGAGGCTTGTCCTGGCAGAAATGCTCCATCCCCCACTCCCAATCAGCAGAGAAGTCTTTGTCGGTCACGAAGAGTGCCTTGACCCGGCGGAATATCTCGGTGTTATTTAATTCGAATGAGGAAGTCCGGTTGGGGTCAAGTCGCCAGCTCATGTCGCAAAGTTTGTGTGTGTGCTTCTGGAGAGGGGAGATCCGACTGCGGACGAATGTGATCATCGCGTCCTTGTTGCGTAGCCCCAAATCCTTCAGCTCCTGGAACCGCTTCTTGACTTGATTCGCCAAGACAGTTGGTTTCTTGGAAACCCGGTCCCACAAATCCAGATTAGGAGGACGCGGAGCATAGGGGCGCAACCGGATCAGATCCTCATCCGTGCCATTCCTCACGTAGAAGAAGGTCCGGGCCCAGCTCTTGCAAGAGTCAAGCCCCGTGACTCGGGGAAAGACGGATTGCTTCCAGGGAGAAATGGAGGCAGCACCGAATTGAGTCAGATGTTTGTCCTCCGGGGAGAGCAGCTTATCCGGAATCACGTTCCTTCGCAGGCCGAAGAATCGGATCCAAAGCTCTCTGGTGGGCCACATGCCGACATATCCTTCTACGGTGGAGGCGAATGAAGAAAGGGACGTAATGGCATTCACCGGAAGATGGTGAGGTTGGAGTTCGTAGGTGTTGAGGAAGTCATGGAAAAAATCGCTCACGGGCAGGCCGAGGCCGTGCTGAAAGTGAGAGGAACACGACGAACTCACCCGGATTGGGTGAGGGAGCAGCTCCTCGGAGGCGAGGCAGGTAATCACGCCCTCAGGGATGCGGCGGGTGTGGTAGAGCCAGTCCAAATCGTCTTGGCACACCCAAGAACCGGCCCAAGCACCGCGCTCCATGGATTCCCCCTCCTCCATCTCTACTTCAGCGATGGCAAGCTCCTCTTTGGTCATCTCCAAGTCACTGTCCTCACCAGCCCTATCGGAGGTGGGGGGCAGGGGCTTAGATTTGCGCGGACCCGTGGCGATAGAGCAGTGCGGGAGCGGCAGCGAGGCTGGTGCAAGAAAGCACGGTGCAGCGGCGGCGCTGTCGCTAGGAAGAAGAAGAGGCAGAGAGGCAGAGGGGCGCGAGAAGGGGAAAATGTCCAAGGGGCGCGCCCCTCCCCTATTTAACCATGCCCCAGCGGGGGTAGTGGGATCGTGCAATGCGTCATGGCCACACGGTGTGGCCGTGTATTACCCGGGTCAGCCAATCAGAGGCAAGCCATAGGAAGGTCCACAGGGCACAGGGGATCCCACGACGCGACATGGTGATACAATTAACGAGGAGGCAGTCGCGATGTGACGTGTGTAATAGTAACACCTGACAATAAGTGCAGTAACTGGCGCAGGCCCTTGAAATGAGGCAAGATAATGATTACCCTCCACGTGGGACGTGGGGAAGCGTACGAGAGACTGAAGGATAACCCGGAAAACTAAAAGGTGACCTGGCCAGCGAGTGAAAACTCGGAATGTGCCAAGGGAAAATTAGCGAATGAAATCCGGGCTATGAGGTAACTCGGAAAAGGGAGCAAAAGGCTTGGTAAATTGAACCTGCCGTGGCCTTAGAAGCTAAAGCTGCTAAGACCGCACCAGCTTCCGAGACTAATGTTGGGGGGATACCCCCGGGTAGGGTCACGCCAGGGTACAGAGGCCGAGTTAGCCGAGGTACGACAAGGTCAAAGCAAATCCTAGCCGAGTCACCTCAAGGCAGGCCGACTTACAGAGTAACCCGGACCTGAGGATGTCCACCTTACTGAGTCCCGGCCGACATATGTCGTATGCCGGTAGGTTCTATGTAACTTGTATACAGGTACCCATGGGGCCGGATTAACCAGGCACGATCCGGGTTATATCAATCTTGCAAGAGAAGGAAGGTATCTCGTTGGTCAAAAGGTGGTCACTGTACGCTGGAGCATGAGCGAAGCGGAAAGAGGGAAGGACCACCGAGGCGTGGCTGACAAGGGTGACACGCCCTGTGTCGGATGACCCTGGCGCCGCAGAGGCTTATGTAGCCTCTGCATGGCTTACGATGGCGAAAAGTGACCCGGTCGGTTTTCTATTTTGGGAAGAGGCATATTCCCAGGAATATGCCTCCACGTATGCCCTAATTAGAGAACTAGCCTCCCCTTTATAAGGAGCGCTAGGGCCTCTGTAGAAGGGGTTGGCATTTGGGTAGTTGGTTCCTTGGAGATAGGTAGTGGTGAGAGTAAGAGAGCTCTTTCTTCCTCCTCTCCCCAATACAGCTCAAGGAGCATTTGTAAACCTTGTGAACCTAGTGAATACAAAGCTTCCGCGTGTGGAATCACCACACTATCCCTCCCTGGATTCCTCTAGTGCATATTGGCCCTACCTTTAGCCTATCCATGGCATCTGCCGTGACACCACCACGATAGGCGGCCACGGAGCCGACCGCCAAATGGCGGCATACCCAATGGCGGACTACCACCAAACGGCGGCCCCACTAACGGCGCCCCGTCAACAACGGAGGGGCAGTCGAACCTCCAACTATGATAAACGAGCAAACTGGCGAACGTGTCTGCGACCTCGAGTGGGTCATTGCCGAGAAGCCCTACGAGGCAACCCTCTACCCTTCGGCTCCCCACAAGAACTGCTGATGGGCTACCATTGACTCCTAAAACAGGAATACAAGCGCCAGCTACAAACAATCGCGCAACTCGAGGTGCGTAAAAAGGCGGTTGATGAATCAAGCCTCCGACGAGCTGGGCTCTCCTCCCACAGAGGATCCTCCTCTAGGTGCAACGAGTACATCGCCAACAAGAGATGATCTCGACTCGCCCACCTCACCGAACAAGAACGCGTAGAAGCTGCCAAAGTCCTCGCTTTGGCTCCATGACGGTGGATACGCGTGGCAACATGCTCCGAAAACGCCACAAGCCGCGGTAACGGCGACCACCATGTACCTCCTTAACAACCAGCCGCCAGATGGAGACCCTCGAGCCGCCATGCACCGATCTACGATCGCATGCTTAGGGTTAATCGAGGCCGCCCTTGACAAAGAGCCAGCATCGGAACCGAAGAAAGGCAAGGCTCAAGCAAAACGCTACTCCTCGCCCTCATCTAGCGACGATAGTCACGGTCTGTCTCGATGTCGCCGCTCACGGCAACACGATCATGACTATGACGCGCACGATGACCTCACGCAGCGCAAGATTGACAAATCAAGCGCGCGACGTGTCCGGTCGACTGACTCAGAGGACGAAGACGTGGAGCTCTGTGGCGCTAGATGCTTTAGCAGGGCCATCAGACAAAAGCGAATACCCAAGGGGTTTAAGCTCCCGTCAGAGAACCCAAATTCGATGGCCTGCAGGACCCAAAAATCTAGTTAGAGGACCATATCTCCTCTGTCAGGATCCACGACGGGAGTCGAAGCACAGCCATGCAATGCCTGCAGCTATAGGGCGCCGCCCGAGCATGTCTCAACAACCTCCCACGCGGATCCATTCGCAGCTGGGAAGAGCTGGTCTATAGCTTTGTGCACAACTTCAAGGGAACCTACAAACGACCCGCATCAATCGAAGAGCTGAGATGCTGCCAGCAAAGATCAGGCGAGTCGCTACACTCATACATCCAAAGGCGGTCCATCATCAAGAACTCCATAGAGAATATCTCGGAGGATCACGGGATTGACGCATTCAACGGCGGCGTACGCCGCATAGCGCTCAGGGAGGAGCTGGGCCGCTCGAAGCCCAAAACCATCGACCACCTGATGGAAATCACGAATCTTTGGGCAGATGGAGAAGATTCGGTGAAAAATCGCGTTCACTCTAACGACGAGGAAGAACTCGAGTGTAGACGTGACCGCCGAAGCAAACATGGTCGCAGCCGGGTACGCCGATAGACGCGACGACAACCGCAACAGTGGGTACCGCAGCGGTGGATACCGCGACTCTGGAAAAACCACACAAGTATGGCAGCGCCGCAATCGCGATGAGGCACCCACAACATCCATTGAATACAAGTTGTCCGGGCCATGCACTGTGCACTTCTACATCGACAAGCACGATGGAAAAAAGAAGTTCAGCCACCTCCTCAAGGACTGCCATGAGTTCCTCAAACTACATGAGGGACTGGCTTAGATGAATCACAACGCAGTCGAAAGGGGCTACGGAGCCGCCCCAGGTGCCGTGGCACATGGAGCTCCGCCACCACCACCTGGACCACCCCCAAATGCAGTTGCGCCGGACCAGCACCATGGAGGTGAACCATACCCATGGGCCATGGGTACCATGATGATCCAAAAGGGATGCCCCTCGAATTGGGTGCAGAAGGCCATCACTCGCCAAGTCAACTTGGCGACAAACTCACCACCATCCACCACCGAGTACCTCAGTGGAAGTGACTCCTGCATTACCTTTGAAAAGCACGACCACCCGCGCCAAGTACCTCGTCCAGGCCATTGTCCCCTCATCCTCGAGGCACAAATTGGAGGCTTCGACATGAGAACCCAAAGAAAATAAAAGCCATACTAGCCATAGAGAAGCCAAAAAACATTAGAGGCGTCCAGCAGCTGGCTGGGCGAATCGCGACGCTAAATCGGTTCATCAGTCGCATGGGCGAGAAGGCACTACCTTTCTACCAACTCCTCCGCAAAACCGACCAATTCGAGTGGACCAACGAGGCACAGGAAGCATTCAAAGACCTCAAGCGCCTACTATCCACCTCGCTAGTACTGGTGACCCCACGCGAAAGGGAACCACTGTTGCTATACATCTCCGCCACCAACCAGGTGGTCAGCACGGTGCTCGTGGTAGAACGAGCCGAGGAAAACAAGGTCCATGGTGTACAACGCCCATTCTACTACCTCAGCGAGGTACTTACGCCAACAAAACAGCGGTACCCGCACTACCAGAAACTGGCGTACGACGTCTTCATGATGGCCCGGCGACTGCGCCACTACTTCCAGGAACACCCAATCGTGGTAGTCAACGACACCCCGCTTGGGCACATCCTCAACAATCCGGATGCCACCGTACGAGTCGCACTTTGGGGAATCGAACTGTCTCCATGAGACATTACATATGAAAAATGCGACGCAATCAAGTCGCAAGTTCTCCCCGACTTCCTTGTGCACTGGATGGAGAACCAGCTACCCGAAAAACAAGATATGTCCTACCTCTGGACAATGCACTTTGACGGTTCCAAGTGAAAAGACGGGGCCGGCGCAGGCGTCATACTGACATCGCTCCAGGGAGACAAGCTGAAATATATCCTGCGAATGCAGTTCACCGCCTCCAACAACGAAGCTGAATACGAGGCCCTACTAAACGGGATGAGGATGGCAAAAGCCTGCGGCGCCAAGAGGCTCATAATATATGGCGACTCCAAGTTGGTCGTCAACCAGACAATGCACGAGTGCGATGCACTGAACGACAACATGATCGCCTACCGCGACCTCTACGACACACTCGAAGGGGATTTCGACGGCTGTGAGCTACGGCACATAGGTCGCGAAAGCAATGAAGAGGCGGACACACTCGCCAACATAGGCTCTACCTGCGCCCCCATACCACCCGGGGTATTTCTCGAGCGCATATGTGAACGCTCCATCAAGCCAAAGGCCGGCGAGAAGAAAACAAGCACAGCAATAGACTCGGGGGCTACGCCGCCCAATGAGCCAATGGCACTCGACGACTTGGAGTTGGATACATGAATCGAAGGACCAATGAGCGTCATGATGATCGAGCCATCCTGGACTCAACCGTACATTACATACCTTCTCAGCAAGAGGCTACCGGACGATCCGACTGATGCATGGCACATCGCGCGGCGATCCAAGGCATTCCCCGTTATCAACAGCAAACTATACAAGTGCAGCATCACAGGAGTGCTCCAACGATGCGTCTCCACGGCCGATGGAAGAGCTGTTCTCCTCGACATCAATGAGGGGACCTATGGGCACCACGCCGGCAGTCGCACCCTCGTTGCCAAAGCTCTACGAGCTGGATTCTACTGGCCTACAGCCATGCGCGACGCCAAGGACATCGTCCAGAAATGCAACGCGTGCCAGTGATTTGTAGACAAGCCACACGCACCTGGTGCAGAGCTCCGGCCAATTCCATTGGCCTGGACCTTCGCGCAATAGGGAATCGACATGGTAGGAAAACTCCCAAAGTCCTCACGAGGAGGCTACGTCTACCTCCTGGTCGCAGTCGACAAATTCACCAAGTGGATAGAGGCCATACCAGTGACCAATCAGTCAGGATACAACGCAGTCAAGTTCTTCGAGTCCATTGTCTACCGCTTCGGAGTACCACACAGCATTATCATGGACAATGGGACGAACTTCACATCCAAGGAGTTCCGAGAATTTTGCGAGAATCTGGGGATCAACGTCAGCTATGCCTCCATAGCACATCCACAGACAAACGGTTAGGTCAAAAAAGCTAACGGGCTCGTTTGCGGCGGCATCAAGAAACGACTCCTTAGGCCACTCGAACAGGCTGCGGGTTGCTGGCCAGATGAACTACAATCAGTACTCTGGAGCCTACGCACATCTCCAAACAGCGCCACAGGGTACACTTTGTTCTTCATGGTGCACAGGGCCGAAGCGGTGTTGCCCGCCAAAGTACGATACACGACACCACGTGTGGTCACTTACAGTGAGCAAGAGTCCACTCTTGCACTCGAAGATTCCGTTGATCTCCTTGACGAGGCAAGGGAAATTGCCGTGGAGAGATCAACGATCTACCAGCAGAACCTGCACAACTACCACAGCAGAAGGCTACGCCCCAGGTCCTTCGTCGAAGGCGGCCTGGTCCTACGACAGAAACAACAAGGGCATCTCAAGCTCGAGTCCCCCTGGGAGGGACAATACGTGATTACATAAGTAATCCTAGGTGGCGCTTATCACCTTGAAGATTTAGAGACATGAGTCGCATACTCCAACCCTTGGAACGTCACGCAGCTGCGACGCTTCTACCCTTAGTAATTTCTGTTTTTTCCTTGCAAATAAGGATACCCAGCCAAGGCTACTTAGCCACACATTGTACCTCGTACTATCCCGCTAATAAATAAAGCTAAGTGCCCCAAAACTCTATGTTTTTCTTTAACTTTTCACAAATTATCTACTCGGGAGCTGCGCCACCCTATACACATCTGTTCTATGAACTAACGCGATATCCTGAGTAGCTGGCACACCAATCGAAACCCTTGACAAATATCAACCCAGTTGCAACGCACCTGACAGGTTGACAAGGGACTGAGATAAACACAAGGCCAGGCTAACGAAAAGGAGTCGCATAGTGCAACGCACTCGCAAAATATACACGCTAACAAGCCTTCTATATACATCAATATTAATCAATTATACACAGCATGTCTATGAACTTTACAACACTGGTGCAACTATGTGCAGGATACAAACTAAACTACTATTGCAGCAAAGGAACATTGGTAGTGAGGAACCATGTTCCAAGTTTAACCCGCTGGCGGTGCTGGGGATCCGGCCGCAATCGTGGCAACGGCCACATCGGGTCTGTGTAGTCGCACTAGCGACATAGCGGCCTTGGCACCAACCACTAGCTGTTATCGTACACACTCGCGGATCGCAGTCAAGTCTTGGAATTTGGCAAGGAGGGCCAGCAGGCTCGATGGAACGATGTCTAGCGGGAACATTGTCGGATAAATATTCTTCAGGCATGATTGTGACTTCCTCAGGAAGTGAAGCACTCGCGATGAACGATCCTGCAGGGTCGCCAGTGTGATCGCGCGATCATGATCCACCCAAAAGTACCCACTCGCCTGAAGTTGCTCCTGGGTTAGATCATTCATGCGAATGGCGATCCTATCTTTCTCATCCTAAGGATGGCATGCACTGACAACTATACCAAGCAAAGATAGAAGTATCAAGACAAGGAACTACGGGGAGTGACTACAAGATAAGGAATAAGAAACCTAACATTTGAATTGGTAGCCCATCTGCGTCACCTCCCCTAACAGATATTGTTCTTGGGAAGCGACCTTCTCCGCCTTCGACTTCCACACATCCGCATTACCATGGAGTACGAGCAATTCACGCTCCAATTGCTTCACGTGGTCACGGAGTCGCGAAAGCAGAGACAGCTTGAGCGTGGCGGTGCCAAAGTGTCATCAAGGGGCGGCGAATCCCGAGGCTCCCTCAAAGGATCACTCGATGTGCCCTATCACAAGTCAATCAAGATTCAATAAGAGGACTAAGGAGAGGCATGGACAAAAAGACTTGAGTACATTCAAGATCAATAAAGTATCAGCAGATACATTCGCCAAAAGGCATGTTCTCAACAAAAAGGCGTAGGCTATCTAACTATTACAAGATACGACTACTGAGGAGTGATTGTCTTCTTCGACTTCGACTTTGGTTTTGGGGGCCTCGTCAAGTCTGTGGCAGTGTCAGACGCCACAGACTTTTCCCGGCCCCGGACGTCGCAGCCTTAGCCATCTTCTTGGCTCGCTAAAGCTCCTCATAGTACTTCGCAACTGTATTGATCACCTGCGGGCCGTACTTGCCACAAGCAGTCGTGAAGGGAGAAAAAACTACCTGCTAGCCATCAGCGCTGACAGGCATCGCCTTGGAGACTGCTGCAGGATCAACTTCGACTCCGTGTGCTTGAACCATGGCGAGTGACATTGAAGCACCAGCCACACGGAGTGAGTTCTTGAAGCTTGAAGGAATGCCTCCGACAAAGGACTCCACCAGCTCATCCATATTCTCGATCAACTCAGCTTTGGGCGCCAGCTCTTCTCGTAGGCGACTGAGCACGCCCTTGGCCTTAGTGAGCGTCCCCTGAATGGCAGCGCTGCGATCTTCGACTGCCGAAATGGCACCCGCCAGGGCGTCATCACAACGGAGTGCCTGGGGGTCGAAGCTCAAACTGCTGGCATCTACAACCAAGCATAGGCACAAGGGTCAACACCAACAACAAATTCGAAAGAAGAGAAAACACCAAAAAATCAGACAAGGGAATACCTGAGAGGGCCTTGGCAATCGAAAAAAGCTGTTCCTCGAACAACTTCTCCCTAGCCACAATGGAGGCGCGCAAATCCTCCTGACGCTTCCGCAACTCGGCACATGCTGCGACTGCCTCATCGCGGCTCTTTACCGCCACAGCGAGCATCTTCTCGAGGGAAGAAGTTCTACGTAGGAGCGCATTATGCTGAGATGTGACACAAACAAAGATAAACCATTAGTCGAAAACATCAAAAGGATGGAAAGGAAAAATAAGGAACACTCGCTTTCAACCGCATGATGGCGATTGTCCAGCATTGCGTGTTGACGACCCATCGCAAGCACCTGCTCTGCTAGGCGAGCGGCTTCCTTCACAACAAGCTGCGGTAGAAGACATAGTAAGAGATCAACATATGGCATAGATGAAAATTCGACTGCCAAATCAGAAGAAGAGATACTACACTTACATGATCCTCCAAAGACTCCGAAGTCGATGGATTTGTAGACGTCCGGATAACCACATTATGCGGAGAAATTGATGAATTATGCCCGGAGTGGGCCACCAATGGAGGAGAAGGGGCGCGCTCAGCCATTTTCTTGGCTTTGGAGGTCGCGACTCTAGATTCTTTCAACAATTGTACGTCACCAGAAGATGACGACGCTTCCTGACTGCAAAATAAAACCAATATCAAGGAAAGGCAACTTCAAAGAACAACCAGAAGAAAGACCCGTCCACTTACCAATCAAACTTGTCAAAATCAAAGGTTTGATCCCCCGACTCTAACGACGACTCCTTCGGCAGGCGCATCTTCTTGCGAGAAGATGGCGCCCTGGAACTCACAGGAATGGCAGGTATCAGCGACTCTGCACCAACAACTTCACCTTCCGGAGTCGAAGGAGACGACGCATCCAAATCCTCGCTGCGTAAACGATTGCAAGTATCTGGACCACTCAACTCGGGGGCTTCCTCCTCCACATTAGACGGGACGGTCGACTCCGACTCGTCCTTCACGAGGGATAACCCCCTCGGGAAGAGGGGGCATACAGGGTGACACCGCCCAATCCTGCATACAGGAAACAATTTAGCACAAAGTCAAGAAACAACAAAGGAGCAGTCGACAAACAAAGCTACTACGTAGCACAACTGTACCTCAAGAGGAGGGTTAGCAACATCGAACGGAGGAACATCTGGATCATTGGGAAGCACATCCTTGGCGGTGTACTTGGTGACTAGTTGAACCCTTTTATCTACCTCACTCACGGAAATGCCATCGGCAGATACGCGAGTGACATCGTTCGTTCCAGCCCACTGGAACATAGGGTGGACTCTGGCCTGCAGGGGCTGGACGCGACGGCGCAGTCATGTGCGAATGAGGGGGCAGCCTCCCTCCTCTTTGCCCATGCGACTCTCGAGGTCACAGACGTGCTCGTATAGCACATCTGTCTCCATGGACTCGCCGTGCATAACTACGTTCTTCCAGGAACGCCTCCTCTTGCACGGCGTCGCGGGATCGAAGGGCGCGAGTCCGGAGTGGTCTCCGTCAGCCTTAAGGTCGCGGAGGTAGAACCACTTGTCCCTCCACCCTTGGATGGATGTCGTGAGTTTGATATCAAAGTATGTGGCGGAGGAGTCGATGTGGATACCGCAGCCGCCTACATCATAGACTATGGAGCCAGACGCCGATTGGCGCTTCAGCTTGAAGAGGCACTTGAAAAGGCCGAAGTGCGGCTTGATTCCGAGCCAGCACTCGCAAAGAGTAATGTAGCAACCTACATGGAGGATGGAGTTTGGGGACAACTGATGGAGCTGGAGCCCATAAAAGCAGAGAAGGCCCCTGAAGAAAGGATGCAGGGGCAACGAGAGACCACGGATGATGAACGCTAGGAACATCACCCGAAAGCCGGCAGGAGGAGAGGGGATTACCTCGCTGCCAGGGACGCACGTGTCAGCGGCTGCGGAGGACAAAACTCCGTCTTGGCATAGAAGACGAAGCTCTGAAGATTTCATCACGGATGCACGCCATGCACCATTGGTGATTCGAGTGCCCGTGCCCTTCTTTTTTCCGGCGGCGGCGGTGCTGGTGCCCACAGCGGTGGAGCCACCCTTCTTCTTCATAGCAACCGTGGCGGCGGCGGAATCGGCCGCAGCACCTCCCTTCTTCTTCCCCATTCTACGGTGGCGGTGTGACTGGCGAAAGTAACTAGGAAAAACACGGAGCTGGTCCAACGCCGTGAAGGAGATGAGCACAAAGAAGCAGAGGAGCAGCAGCAATGGCGACGGAGGCAAAGGCAGAGAGGAAGCAGATGTGAAAATTTCCGTTGCAACATCACTACTTAACCCCCTGGAAGATGCAATCTAACGGTCAGGAAAAACCCTACCAGACGTGTGGCGTTCATCGTGCTCGACACGTGGAGGACCTGAATCGTGAACCGTCCTCCACTACCCCCATTACGTGCAGAAATCGAGGAGGCACAGTTAAAACAAAGATTATGCATGCCCGGTCAAGTCAGAGTTAGAAAATGGGACCTACCGCTCGTCACGTCCCGTCAAACTTGTTCACGCGGGCAACTGAGGTCATCGCATCGTCGGCACTGACGTCATCCAAAATTACGCAGCAGAAGACTTCGACTACTTTAGTCTTTGCTCGAGTCTTCGACTCAACCAAGCACTCGGGGGATACTCCCATAGGGAGCACTGGTCGCGCACCCTACGATTTTTCTTTTTCTTTTTACAGGAACATGGACAATCAAAGCAAACCCAACCACTCGAACCGCAATTCGACTATGGACATGGGTTACTCCCATAGGGAGCGCCGGAAGTAAATTCGACTGAAACAAGTAACAAAAGGCGACAGTAGTCGCAAAAAGTTATTTAGTCCCTGATTGAGTCTTCTACTCAACCAGGCACTCGGGGGCTACTCCCATAGGGAGCGCTGGTCGCGCACCCTATGACTATTTGTACATCGTACTACGTGTTTACAACATCCACACTCAAAGTTTATGGCGACACCGCCTCATATTTTCCTTACAACGAGACTGCGTCTCCTGGGTTACCCGAATCATCTACGCGGTGACAAAAATTTGGATGTCGCGCTTACAGCGTGAAGATAAGACCTGAATAAGGTCTGGCAACGCATTTGCTGTGCACTACCAGAAATATATCCATCCCTACAGGTACGATGAACATGCCTTGACGAACGCGTCGAGTGCTCAGACCCATATACTGGAATTCAACTTTTGTAAGACCTCCGCGGCTTGAGTCGAATTACACCAGCACTTTTCTGGATTCGGGTCCGGGGACTCGAGTTTGAGTAGATGGCGTTGTTTTACCCTAAGGTAGTTAACTGATACCGATACGTCGGTTAAATCAGGCATGCACATCAACAATCCCTACGACACAAACAGAGCAGTCGAAAAACATACTCAGTCATGCACTCGAAAAGGATTCATAAAGTCCCCAGTCGAATCTGCGATTCCACTTGACACTCGGGGGCTACTGACATGGGTATACCCTACAGGTACTCGAGCTTGGTATATACAGCCTGAATACAATGGAGGCCCACGGTGTCGCCAAGGCCCAAATGAAGAACTCGAGTAACCTACGAACTCTCGATTGCTTGAAGAACAAGAAGAAGCTAAAGATAGAAAGTTCAAAGGGGAAAACTCTAACCTGTAACTGACTCGATTTGCTACCCGAGACCTAGCCTATCTATATAAAGGCTAGGAGGGGGCGGCTAGGAGGACACACGCAACCCTAGTTTCCACAACCCTCGCCAGATTGCATCTGTGCACCATTGTAATCCTCGATTTCTTCAATATGACAAGCAGGAGTAGGGACCTCTACGAGGCCTGAACCTGGGAAAATCTTTGAATCCCATGTGTGCTTGTTTGCTAGCCGATAGATTTCTGCAGCGCTCCCTCCTTCTCCAAAACCCAAGTCCATAACAATGGGCATTGATGAGTTAAACCCTCGTCAGGTAGTACCCAATATGCGCCTCCTATACTTCCCATATGCGCCCCGGGTATATTTTCGAAATTGAAATTTTACAACAATTTTCAAATTATAATTTACAGGTATTCAAATATACAATACAGTCTAGAATATAGTATAAACAACACATAATTTTATAGAAACTTGCAATTGGCAAAAGCATAATAGAACCAGCATGAATACAAGTACATTACACATCAATCGCGACATACGCGTTCATACATCAACAAGTGCCAAGTTTTCACACAACACCAAGTGTTTGTGCCACAAGTTCACACCTCCGAGTACAAGTTCACAATCACATTACAACTCCGACGATGGAGTTGTATCTAGATCAAGTAGAGCACATAACCTACCATGAAGAGCAACAAGGTTGTGATCACGAGGAAGTACCTCCACTTGTTCCTCACGTGCTTCCTCCACTTCTGTTCCGCCACCTCTCTAGTATTGTAGCCTTTGTAGCTATTGCCCGAGAATTTGTTCACTTGCTTCTGGCAGTCTTCCCACTCCTCGTACACACCTGGAACCTTGCCGGCATACACGACATAACACATCTTCACCATCTCCTATACACAAGATAGATGATATTATCTATGTTAGTGCAAAGCAATAGCAGTTCACAAGATAAGATCATGCATATATATATACGGGGGCACCAAGATGTAAGAAATCACGTTCTAATCATCGACATTTTGAAGAAAGACAAAAAAAGCAAACCAAGAATGACTTGCATTAGTGCCTCATACTTAGGTTGGGCATGGAAATAACAATGCTCGCTGTTTGGTCTCGTGCGAAAAGTAGAGTATATGCCCAAATTACTAGTGTACTTGGCACACGAGATCAAACAACATCATAGTCATACACATGATGCCGCAACATGTTCTAATCATCGGCATTTCAAAGAAAGACCAAAAAAGCAAACCAAGAATGACTTGCATTAGTGCCTCATACTTAGGTTGGGCATGGAAATAACAATGCTCGCTGTTTGATCTTGTGCGGCTAGTAGAGTATATGCACAAATTACTAGTATACTTGGCACACGATATCAAATAGCGGCATAGTCATACGCATAATGCCACAACACGTTCTAATCATCGGCATTTCGAAGAGAGACCAAAAAAAAGCAAACCAAGAATGACTTGGATTCGTGCCTCATACTATTTGTATCGCCAAAGATAAAAGAAGAGAAATACTTCCACGATTCATATATCATGGGCATGATATGTCAAGTGCCAAAGCAAGGAAAGGATTTGGTCTCAACAGCAACGACTCATTTCGAGTTTGGTGTGTCTAAAGGAGTCGTTGCTGTGGACCCAGAACCCTTTCATTAGCTTGCCACTTAACATATTATGTCTTATGTATATGAATCTTGAAAATATTTGTCCTCTTTCGACTTTGGGGCTACGAGATGAAATAGTTTATCATTTCATTTTATCGCCAAAAGAAAATAAATCATTCCACGATTCATATAACAATGTCGCCAATGCTATACGAATAGTGAAATAATGTCTTTCCTTTCGACTTTGGGGGCTACAATGAGATATTTGAAACTACATAATTCACCATTTCATTTAATTCACGTTATCTAATCTATTTGTATCGCCAGAGAGAAAAGAAGAGAAATACTTCCACGATTCATATAGCATGGACATGATATGTCTAGCGGCAAACCAAGGAAAGGATTCGATCTCCACGGCAACGACTCATTTCGAGTTTGGTGTGTCTAAAGGAGTCATTGTCGTGGACCCAGAATCCTTTCCTTGGCTTGCCACTAAACATATTATGTCTTATGTATATGAATCTCGAAAATATTTGTCTTCTTTTGACTTTGGGGCTACGAGATGAAATAGTTTATCATTTCATTATATTGCCAAAGACGAAAGGAAAGAAATCATTCCACGATTCATATAACAATGTCGCCAATCCTATACGAATAGTGAAGCAATGTCTTTCCTTTCGACTTTGGGGCTACAATGAGATATTTGAAACTAAATACTTCACCGTTTCATTTAATTCACACTATCTAATCTATTCGTATCGTCAAAGACAAAAGAAGAGAAATACTTCCACGATTCATATAGCATGGGCATGTTATGTTGAGTGGCAAAGCAAGGAAAGGATTCGGTCTCCATGGCAACGACTCATTTCGAGTTCGATGTGTCTAAAGGAGTCCTTGCCATGCACCCAGAACCCTTTCCTTGGCTTTCCACTCGACATATTATGTCTTATGTATATGAATCTCGAAAATATCAGTCCTCTTTCGACTTTGGGGCTACGAGATGAAAAAGTTGCCTCATACTTAGGTTGGGCACAGAAAATGACAACGCCGCTGACGGATCTGGTGTGGCAAGTAGAGTATATGCACAAACCTCTAGTCTACTTGGCACACCAGATCCAGCAACGGCATGGTCACACACATGATGCCACAACATGTTTTAATCATTGGCATTTCGAAGAAACACAGAGAAAGCAAACCACAAGAAGTAGGGCGGCAATAACGAATGAAAAGCAATAAGCACTTAAAATAGTTCATAACACAAATAACTAGCTAGTGTTGCTCACAATCAAGTTCAATCGTTGACGAAACATACTCTAGAGTTTTTGCTAGGCAAGTTTAACTTAGTGATAAGAGGTTACAACACAAGTTTGGAACTAATACCTAGCTACCCAGGCAATGCAATCATCAAGACTTCTTCGGCTGTTGAGTCGGCTTTAGGGGGGCATTGATGAAGTATGACCGAGTTTTCGCCATCTACATGAACATCCTGCGGTCACCCTACTGCACTAAGCGTTCGTCTATCTCCCTGTTGGGCGGTGTATGGCCGCCATAGAAGAGGCCCCTAGATTTCATGACTCCCTGGTGCACGATTGTCGCAATCTCCTCCTGGATGTCGAAGATGTGCTGCCTGAGGTTGCGATCATGTATTGTTGCAAGCCTTTCAGCCCACTTGGCAAGGTCAGATGGCAGCGTTTTGCTTTCCATGTCATTGAAGAATACCTTCATGTGGTAAATGGCGTAGGAGGCATCCTTCCTACTGCCAGACGGCTGCTTGACGCAGGCGAACTTGGTGTTGTGGCAGAACACGTGCGCACCGAACTTCACATATGGCGTTGCCGGTTTGACGCCTCCTGCTGTGACGTAGCCGGTGAGAGCACCATAAAGAATGTTCTTGATATTGGTGTAGTTTTTCAGGTGCGCACTATTTGAGTCGAGGTACACGGTTGTTGAGTGTTTCAAATTCAAGCATATGAGCATGCAGCCTGTCTGATCATCCTCTGTGATGGGATGGTAGGGAAGGAGAATCACATCCTTGTCCGAGTATGTTTGTAGGAAGGTTGAGAGGTAGTTGGTCGCCATCACTATGTCCTCGACATCTTTCAGGACGACGTCCCACATGAAGTAGGGATCCACTATCTAGATGCCCGGGATCTTGTCTTTGGTGATCTCAATGGCCATATTGAGGGAGAATAGCCAGACTAGGGTATTGTGCAGCTGCAACCAGTTCAACATGTCGAAGATGTCAGAATATCGCAGGTAGAAGATATCCCCGGGGGGTACACTGATGAAGCACAACACATAAGGCACCTCAGCCTTGAAAACGAGGTACGACTGATCGTTCTCGCGAATGTGGCGCTCCTCAATTGTGAGACAGCTATAATGAAGATTGCGCATTTGAGAGCCTACGACCTCGAGCAATGAGTTACACATCATCGGTGCACCTGCCACATGCTGCTGATTCCTGGCTTGCCCCGCAGGGCCATCTTGAGCCCGGAGAATAAGATTTGGACCCTTGCTCCGGTCACCCTTAGGCTTCCTTTTGCGACCATGCTTCCTGCCCTTTGGGGCATTGGCCACCGCGTTCACCTCACCGATCACCTCATGAAGGGTGCTGGAGATGAACAAAGAAACTGCTGGCCTCGGAGGCTCGGTCAAGGGGGTGGGTGGCAGCGTCTCCTGACTAGTTGGGAAGAGACGCAGCTGGCAAGGGGGTTTCGCCGGTGCTGGTTGGGTATCGGCAACTTGATGTGTGCCTGATGGTCTCGGCTCATACCAATCATAAAACCTTGTGTTAACGAACTAGTCGCCGAAGTTCGGATCAATTTTCTCCATCATCATCATAGGGATACTGTGCCATGTTGTCCAAGTCTGCCATCTCGAAGTCTTCATCATGTGCTAGCTGTGCTGCCTCTGGGGTGATGTTAAGCTGGTCCTCCGTCCCCAAACGGATCTAGCTCTTCGGCCATAGGTACAAGTAGCCAAAGCTGGTATTGAGGACCGCTGCCGTCTCCTCATCATCCCATCCTTGACGTTGAGAGGGAGGTTCCACTTGCTCGTAGACTGGAAGCACCATACAATATCTGACCCTCATCATGTCGGGTGGCATTGTGACATTGTGCATTTTGTGGTTCTTCGGTCGAACGATAGTACCCTTGGCAACATCCTTCAACTGGTCTCCCACCCAGTGCATTAGAGTGCAAGGAGTGTATCCCTACGAAAGACATGTAGGCCGGGTGTCAGTAAAACGAAGATCAAGTCATCGGTGTGGTTAAGCCTTCCAACTCTCGCTTCAATTAGTTAGTTACCTTGAGGGCATCGAACTCGGCCAAGGTCGAGGCACCAAAACCGGTAGGCTTGAGCGTGCAAGTGGCGGAGTGGCTGTCTAATGGCACGGTGGTGCGGGCCGTAGCGGGTAAGTTAAGCTCCGGAGCTAGAGGAGTCTCCACCACCACCGGCCCTGCTGGAGGTGTCACCAGTGCCTCCGGCCGCGCCATGTTGTCCGATTGGGTGCTGTCGAGGTTGGGAACCGGTGGCAGCCCTCGTTTACCACCCTTCTGCCACTTGATGTACTTTTCCATGTAGGCGGGAAGGATGGTGTTGAGCTTATCATTCATTTGTGTCTGGACTTGTTCCTGGACTTGTGTATGAACTTGTTCTTGGAACTTTGTCTCGATAGCCGACACAGCCTGGTTCACGGCATCTTTGACTATATTGGGAAAGGCTTCCACCTGTTCCCTTAGGTGTCTTACCTCGGCGCTTTCGGCCTTCCTGCCCTTCCGCTCCGTGCTGCCATAGTACTCGGACCATGTTATGCCGCCAAAGCCGACCACACGACCAGCCGACGATGGGGCCGCCAGGGGCTCGACATTCTTGGTCCGGTTCAGCACCCTGTTAAAAGTGGTGTCCCACTTGGCGACATGCGCCAACCCCTGGGATGAGGAGCTCCTACACTCCTCGTCCTGCGCACAAGGAACGCGAAGCATTTGATCAGAAAACCGGACTTCATTGATTAATCGTGAACGCAATTAATCGACTTGCATGCAAACTAGTTACATATTTTCTCATGAAGTCCGTCACCTTCGTAGTGAAGGGGCCTACAGGCTCCGAGGAATAATCAGTACTCCCTTTCGGCTTGGCAAACCGGGCCCTGAGAAAGTGCTTTGCCTGCTTCTCTTTTATGTCGTCAAAGGGAGGTGTCAACCCCTTTACACGAGTGTCGGCGTCCTCCTCCCATTTGGGAATCATAGCTCTATAACCGTCGGAGCCGAGATGGTGGGTACCAATGTTCTTCTTGTACAACTCCTTGAAGTACCGAATCTTGGCCTTGCCCATGGCGGATTCACATCTGGCCTTGAACACCTTGAAGTGTTCTTGCTTTACCAGGGGCTCCCTCTTGACGACCTTCGAATAACTTAGCTCGTCCTCGAAAATCAGCTTCTTCACCTGGACCTTCCAATTCAACAAGGCCTTGGTCATCTTCTTGAGGGCATACTTGTTCACCAGATTCCCTTTGACATTGTCGTTATTGTACTTGTGTTCCTCATCACCCGGGAATGCGTACCTTGCATGAAGCTTCCGGAAGAGCTGGATGCGAAAACCCGTGTTCTCTTCGGCCTTCAGGTTCTCCGTGTTGATCGTGACGGTGTTCCGGAGGATTGCCGCGAGCTGGTTTGAGTAACCCGCGACAAACTCGGCCGGCTGCATGTAACATCCCAAAACTCTAATCCAAATGATCAAGATCCAAATCATCAAATTTAGAGTTAACAAAAAACTTTTCCATTTAAAAATATTAAAGCATTCATATGTGTGTGCATTTAAATATGAGTTGTCTTGAATTGCCATGATTAAGTGATCCATTGATTGTAAAATGATTCTTAGGTGAAATAAACATCATCTAGATCATTCCCAAACAAATCCCAAAGAAAAACAAATCAAAATGAATAAAATAACCAAATTGTCATTTGTGCCATTGTAACTACCATGCCTACTTTGGCTATTCCTAGAACTCAGTTCTTAACAAAAACAAATGTGGATCTTTGCATCCCTTTCTAGTACATGTAGTGATGTACCAAGGCCCACTTTGTGATCTACCAAAAACTTGCAAACACTAATTTTAAATGGCATTTGAAAATTGAATCTAGTGTAGGTATCAAGATCACACTTACTCAAAAACCACTCAAATGACTTCCATTTTCAAAACCCAAGCACACCTAGAAGCTCAAGCATGTGATCAACCACTCCACCAAAATTCAGTCCAAAATTCAAATGTTTTTCTCTTGCGGCCATTGTGTCGAACACCTTGCAGACAGAATCAAACTGGCCTAACTTATACTGTTTTTGATCGATTTTTGTCAAACAATTTGAACCATAGTAGATGCCCTTGTCTCCCCCAGACCCAACCCAGCCATCAAGAAGCTACCCCATAGCCGTTCGAAGCAGTGTCGTGCCACCTGAGCACCATGCTCGCTGGTCGAGCATGGATAGCTCGCAGCCGACCATTTCTCTCTCTCTCGCCATGTCTAGGAGCGAGACTAGACCACACCACCGCCCTCTGTCCCCTCCCTGAGCAGAGCCGAGCCGTGGACCACTCACAGAGCGCCGCGCCTAGGACGTCTGCACCATGCCGAGCACGCGCCAGACCGCCGCGCCCGACAACCGTGCACACGCCGCGCCTCGACCGCAGCCCGCGCTCACCATGTCGCCATGACCCAGGGAACCGCCCGGACATGCCCGTTCGCCGCTGCTTGACCCGCAGCCCCCGTGCGCCACGTCGAACGCCGCCTCTGCCGCGTAGAGCACCAGCTTCCCCCAACCAAACGCCACCTCCCCTAGCCGCACATTTAAGCCGTAGAGCACCGCCAGGAGGCAGGCCACTGTCCCCTACCTCTAGCCACGACGCTAGCATGTTGTGCAGCCCTTGCCGAAGTTGCCAACCCATCCTGTCCGGTCGCTTCGTCACCCTATAAAAGGAGGCCACCCCAGCACAAACTACTCACACCATCTCACTCCCCTCTCTCCACTGATCCTTCCACCCCATCCCCAGAGCAAGACGGGCTGCCATTCACCAGAATTTAGCCGGAGCTTGCCGCAGCAGAGGAGGACAGGCGCCGTCGATTTCGTCCACCCTAGGAGCCGCCGTGACCATGCCTGAGTCCGCCAACGACAGCACATTCGATCGCCCCCATCATGACGCTAGCTGGAGCCCTGGTATGCCCCCATTGCACCCCCACCGAGCCGCTAGGGTTAGCTCTCGCAGGCGACCTATTCGCCGGGGACAACGATCCTCAGCCGTAGATCTTCTTTTTAATCGCACAGTCCACATTGCCCCGTACAGCTTCGTGTTTGATGTGCCGCTGACCTACGGGACCTCCTGTCAGTTGTCATTTGCACCGCGGAGCGCCACTGGGCCGGCCCGTTAGTTTTCCCGCGCTAGCCCACGAATTCAAATATAGGTGTTTCTGTTTTAGTTTGAACCCACTTTTGACCCTTAGTTCAAAGATCAATTCAAGAAGATTTACTGAACCAATTTGAGTGATTCAAATTTTTTTAGAAAGCTACTGAAAAGATCTATCCAAGCCCGTTGGATTTAATTCATTTAGAGTTAGAGATCTCTCCTAGTAAAAATAACAAGACAGAAGCTTTTGCACATTCAAACATTTTTATAAAATCAACCATGATAGCTTTTGAGTTGATTCCAACTCTCAAAAATCACATTTAACCATAACTATCTGAATATGTAATAATATTAAGGTTTACATGCAGTGACTTTGTACTAGTACCAAAATAATGCTATATAGGCATTTCTAGTCACTTTAAATCATTAAATTCTAAACTTAAACTTATTAAAATGTGATATAACCCTTAAATCACATTCCCACATGTAGAATATGTGGTGATGACATGTGTCCACATGATCCCATATTTTAAGTGGTGAATATTAAATATTAGTTATTTTCAATGAGTAGAAATTACTTTTATTAAATAAAAAGAATGAAGCTAGTTAATAAAACCTTGTGATGCTTGTGATGATAATAGATCATCCAATGTGTGCCTTAGTGTGCTAAGTAGACTAGTTAAGTCTTGTTTGGTGATTGTGTACTCCGTATGTATTTATAGACGACAGTACCGACCAAGCTTTCGAGGATGAGGAAGAAAACTTCAACCACTGCACCAACCAAGGCAATCTAACACTTGCAAGTATAATACTTAGCAAGCTAGTATTAAGTTAGATAACCTAAGCAAGATGCACTAGGCATGCGTTGGTTATACCACTTTGAATATTACCTACCCCAAGTTTTACTTTCAAGATTTTACTTCCTTTACTTTACCAAAGTCCTTTACTTGTTTAGAAGGTAGCACAAAGAGTATAAAACTTGACCTATCTAGATAACCTTAGATGTCATTCTATGTAACATCCCAAAACTTCAATCCAAGTTTATCAAAGATCAAATCATCGAAATTTAGGATTAACAAAAACTTTTCCATATTTAAAATGAAAGAATTCATCTATGTGTGTATTTAAAATAGGAGTTGTTTTGAATGGCCATGATTGTGTGATCCTTTGATTCTAAAATGTTTCTTTGGTGATTTAAACATCATCTACACCATTCCCAAACTTTTCCTAAAAGAAATCAAATAAAAAGAATTAAAATGAAGGAATGGTCATTTGGACAAATTTAACTCTCACGCCTACTTTGGCTATTCCTAGTACTCAATTCTTAACAGAAACAATTCTTGATCTTTGCACCCCTTGCTAGTACACGTAATGAGGTACCAAGGCCCACCTTTTGATCTACTAAAAACCTTCTGTAAACTATTTTAAATGACAGTTTAAAATTGAATCTAATGCATATGCATAGATCACCCCTATTTCAAAAACCATGTATTTGAGCTCCATTTTCAAAACCCTTGCAACCAGAGACTACCTAGCACTAGTGGAGATCACCCAAAATTTTGAACTCAAAATTCAAATTTTTTTCTCTTGCGGCCATTTCATCAAACACATGGCAGGCAGATTACAAACTAAACAAATTTTACTATTTTAAATAGTGTTCTGGCCAAACTTGTTCCCCAAATTGCCACCAAAAACCTCTCCACTACTCCCCCTAACCCTCTCTAGCCCAGCCCCACACTGTGCCACGACCAAATGGTCATGGCCATAAGGCCGAACCCCCACTTGGGCACCCCACCGGCGACAGCAAGCCACAGCCGCCGCCAGCGCCATCCACCTTGTCCTGGAGATAGCCAGTGGTCCACCTCCACCGCCCAACCAGTTCTAGCCCAAGGACAGCGACCCGAACGACCAGGAACCGCCGCGCCCCGAGCCTGTCGACCATGCCGACGCTGCCCGCAGAGCGCGCACTGTCCCTGCGTGCACAAGCCACCGCTCGACACCAGCCCGCGCCCACTGCTCCGCCTCGACCTAGAGAACACCCTAGACACCTCCGTTCGCCGCCCAAAGCCACACAGCCACCGTTCGCCGTGGACACAGCCGCTTCGGCCACGCAGAGCACCACCTCACCCCGACCGCATGCCACCGCCCCTATGGCTGCATTGAAGCGCTAGAGCACCGCCAGGGGACCGCCCAACGATCGCCATCCCCATCCATGCCGCTAGCTCGCCGTAGCCATGTCGCCACCGTCGACCGCCCATCCTGCTCGGTCTCACCGTCGAGCCTATAAAAGGTGCCCTCCCCAGCACCAAAGACTCACACCATTCCACTCCCCTCACCTCTCTGAACCTCAACCACCCCTCGCTGGAGCAAGTGGAGCAGCAGCTCGCCGGAATTGGAGCCGGAGCCGCCGCCTCTGGAGAAGAAGGGTGGCGTTGATTCCGGCCACCCCAAGCTCCGCCGCGACCACGCCTCGCCTCGCCGTCGTCTTCCACTTTGTTCGCCCGCATCGCCACCCTGCTGGATCCCTGGTACACCCCCAGTAGACCCCCGCCGAGCCGCTAGGGTTCGAGCTCGCCGACGACCCGTCCGTCATTGACGACAACCCTCAGCCATAGATTTAGCCTCTAATCGCACGGCCCACAGCGCGCGTACCGTTTCGCGTTTTAAGTGCCGCTGACAAATGGACCCCTCCTATCAGCTGAGCCCCGTGCCGCGTAGCGCCACTTGGCCGGCCCATTTCCTTTCCTGCGCAAGCCTGTAGATTCAAATCTAGGTTTTTCTTTTTAGTTAGAATATAGTTTCTGTCCAGTGTTTCAAAATTCAATTATGTGAGTTTGACAAATCCAAATTATAGAAAACTAATTTTGTCTGAAAGGTATTGAAATTCTCTATCCAAGACCATTGGATTTAATTCATTTATAGTTATAGATTTCTCCTAATAAAAATAAGAAGACAGAAGCTTTTGCAACTTGAAACATTTTTGTAAAATGAACCAAGTTAGCTTTTGAGTTGATTCCAACTCTCAAAAATCACATTTCATCATATCTATCCAAATATGTAATAATATTAAGGTTTACAGGCAGTGACTTTGTACTAGTACCAAAATAATGCTATATAGGCATTTCTAGTCACTTTAAATCATTAAAGAATAAACTTAAACCAAAGTAATATTGATCCAACCTTTAAATCTCATTCCCACATGTTAGAATATGTGGTGAGGACATGTGTCCACATGATCCCATATTTTGGTGGTGAATATTAAAGTGTAGTTAATATTTCAATGAGTATAAATTACTTCTCCAAAATAAAAAGGTTGAAACTATTGAATTAAAACTTGTGATGTTTGGGATGATAATAGATCATCAATTGTGTGGTTTAGAATACTACTTAGCCTAAGTTAAGTATTGTTTGGTGATTGTGCACTCCTTATGTATTTCTAGACGCTAGTACCGACCAAGCCTTCGAGGAGGAGGAGTTCTACCAAGAAGAAGAAGAAAACTTCAACCACTGCACCAACCAAGGCAAGCTATTAGTGGCAAGCTAACCCTTGCAAACATGCTTTAGTAAGCTATTGTAGCAAGCTAGAATAAAACTAGATAGTTTAGTAAAGATGCCTTAAGCATACTTTGATCACACCCCCTTAGTTTACACAAAGTTCTTTAATTAATTTTGAAGGTAGCATAAAGAGTATAAAACTTGACCTAATTAGAAACCCTTAGATGTCATTCTATGGCATGATATTGATCCCACCTTTCCACCTTAGTGAACACTCTTAACCTAGTGTTTTAGAATAGATCAAACTTGAGTCACTTTAGATGGGAACACTTGGTGAAAATGAGTTGTGAAAACCTTGGAATGATGAGTCATTCTATTGAGATGTTTTGACCTGTGTTGAGAAACACAACTGGTTTATGATGATGGAAATGATGAGGCATGAGCCTTAACCCTTTTATAAAACTGATGGTTGGATTCGGATGCGATACCATTCCAAATTTACCGTACAACCACATTACCTGAATTGGGTAAGGCTTAGCTGGAAATTTATATGCATTAGTATTAGTTCCCTCACGGGAGAGGTTTGAGCTGAGGCTACCTCTCATGATGTCCACCTATGCAGTGCCCAAGATGACTGATGGTCATGGATGGGAGGCCATGCTCATAGGAGAGGTGCTCGTACTAGGGTGTGTAAAGGGAAGGTTATGTTTGATTATCTGCATACCAAGTATGATGATTCAGGGTTATCCCTGACAGATGTATTGAATCTTGTGGTGAAAGTGTACCACCTCTGTAGAGTGTCAAACTATTCGAATAGCCGCGTCCGCGGTTATGGACAGTTAGAATGGCTTGAAATGAATGATGAACCTTGACTTGACCACAACAGGGTTGTGTAGATGAAAATAGCTTCCCAACTTAAGTGATTCTAGACTTTTATTTTACCTTTTCTTGCTTCAGAACTTAGCTTAGGTTTCAAACTTAACGTGATAGTTATTCTTTAAATTCAGTACTTTAACTTAGAATGGTAACCCTTGTTAGTAGTAGTTTGCGAGTACTTAAAGAGTACTCATGGCTTTTGTCCCTAGCTATTATCATGGCCAGACTATGAAGGAGATTATCAAGATGATGGTCAGCAGAACGGCTATGATAACAAGGACTATCTGCCTTCGTCAGCATTGCCTGTGCCCCTGAAGATGGACCCCACCGCTACGCTATCGTTTATTTCCGCTGCTTGTTGTATTAAAGACTGGATCATGAGATCCTTATTTGTGTAAAACCTTATGTATGGTTTGTAATGGATGATGTACTATGATATCCAATCCGTTATGTCTCGCAAAAATGGTAATCCTGGGATTGCGAGGTATGGCATAATGGGCATCTGGGATTAAAAATCTGGGTGTTGACATTATATGGCATGAGATTGATCTTAGCATCCCACATTAGTGAACACTCTTAACTTAGTAGTTTAGTGCTAAACTAAAACTTGAGCCACTTTAGATGGGAACACTTGGTGAAAATGAATTATGAAAACCTTGGAATGATGAGTCATTCTATTGAGATGTTTTGACATGTGTTGAGAAACACAAATGGTTTATGATAATGAAAATGTGAGGAATGAGCCTTAACCCTTCTACAAAAACTGATGGTTGGATTCGGATGCGATACCATTCCAAATTTACCGTACAACCACAATACCTGAATTGGGTACGGCTTAGCCGGAAATTTATATGCATTAGTATTAGTTCCCTCGCGGGAGAGGTTTGAGCTGAGGCTACCTCTCAATGTTGTCCACCTATGCAGTGCCCAAGATGACAGATGGTCATGGTTGGGAGGCCATGCTCATAGGAGAGGTGCTTATACTAGGGTGTGTAAAGGAAAGGTTATGTTTGATTATCTGCATACTAAGTATGATGATTCAGGGTTATCCCTAACAGATGTATCGAATCTTGTGGTGAAAGTGTACCACCTCTATAGAGTGTCAAACTATTTGAATAGCCGTGTCCGCGGTTATGAACAGTTGGAGTGGCCATACTATTTCGTTGTTAGATATTTTAAAAATTACTTATGAAATGAATGATGAGTCTTGACTTGACCACAATAGGGTTGTGACTATGACACTAGCTTCCCAACTTAAGTGACTCTAAAACTGTACTTTATCTTTCTTTGTTTCAGAACTCAGCTTAGGTTTCAAACTTAACTTTATAGTTAAACCTTAGAGTTAGCATTTCCTACTAGAACTAAACTTAAAGAGTACTCATGGCTTTTGTCCCTGGCTATTCCTATGGCCAAACTATGAAGGAGACTACCAAGATGACGGACAGCAGAACGGCTATGATAACTAGGACTATCTGCCTTCGTCAGCATTGCCTGTGCCCCTGAAGATGGACCCCACCACTATGCTTATTATTTATTCCACTGCTTGTTGTATTAAGACTGGATCATGAGATCCTTTATTTGTGTAAGACCTTATTTATGGTTTGTAATGGATGATGTACTGTGATATCCAATCTGTTATGTCTCGCAAAAATGGTAATCCTGGGATTGCGACTTATGACATAACAGGCATCTAGGATTAAAAATCCAGGTGTTGACAAGTTGGTATCAGAGCCATCCTGACCATAGGAGACCCTAGTTAGAATGGGCGTCCGAACAAAAACTTAATTTCAAAACCAAAGTGAGTATTTATGAAAAACTATTTCCTCTCTTACCCTTGGGAATTCATTCTTTCTCAAAAATTCATGTTCCTCCAATTCTTACATTACTACCTAAAATTTGACACACTTGATCACTTCACTAACTTCCTCGTCCTAAATTCTTGTAGATGGAGAGTCGGTTCAGCAAGTTCTACCAGTTGGGCAACGGAGGCCAACTGATCTTCGAGAGGGATCTGGATTCAAATGAACATAGAGTTACTGGGACGCCCACATCCGGAGTTTCTTGGAGCTCAACTTCCAAGACCCCCAGGAGGAGATTTACAGTGGCTAGTCACCGCTGATCTTCGGGGAAGCATAGAAGCACCAACGTCCGGGAGAATCCAGTTCTCTATGAGAGAGAACAACTGGCTAGACGGATTAGCCAGGTCAATGCATGAAGCTTTCGCACGTCTATGTGCCCTCAGTGTTAGTCAAATCCAAGGAACCCGTTTTGCTCACTATGCAAGACGTGACTTCATGGGAATACCAATGGAGATGCCGGGTCACCCGGAGTTGAAGCGTTAAGTCGAGAACCTTGACTTCCTGCTGTACGATCGCCAAAAGGAATTGCACAATGCTAGGGAGTTTGCCAACCACAACCGTGCCATTGCCGCCCAAAAGGCCTAGACTTTCTCACTGCTTGTCAAGGACCATCAGTCTCTTCGCCTCCAGCGAGAAAAAAAGGATCGCACCATTGCCCGTCTTCGCAAGAAGGTGGCCGACCTAGAGAAGACCGTCAAGGAGCAAGAAGCTCAGCTTGCAGCAAAGGAGGAAGAAGAGGAGGGTGAAGACATCCAGGGAGACATGGATTCTTACCTCAGCAATGATGATGACTTTCTAGAGGAGGATGCCGTGGACTTCTACACTAATGATGAGGACTCCGACTTCATCGACGATGAGTAGATGCACTAGAGCACTGTCGTAGCATGAGATGTATCGATCCCACTGTATCGTAGCTTGCAGAATAGTTCTTCAAACCATCTGTTTTCCTTTGTTGTTGTTGTTGTTGTGGTGTGTGTGTGTTTGTATCGTGTGGTTGTTTGAATGAATGAAATGAAGTTAGTTGCAAAACCTGAGGCAAACTCAAAGTTTGAGCTTTGAAACCAAAACCATGAACCTTAGAACTTTCCCTCTTACCCCTTTATCTACCTCAATCTTCAGATGACTCATGGAAACCAAGGAGGGAGCAGCTCGTCGCAAGATCCAATGCTGCAGATCTTGGAGAATCTCATCACAGACAGAGAAGCAAGTAGAGCAGAGCGCCAAGCTAATCTAGCAACACTGCAACAGATCGCCCAGATGGCTCTCAACAACCAAAACCATGGAAATCCGGATCATCAAGGATCCAAGCTGAAAAACTTCCAGAATACCAATCCCCCAATCTTTAGCACTTCAGAGAACCCATTAGATGCAGATGACTGGTTGCAGACGATGGAGAACAATCTGGAAGTAGCCATAGTTGATGACAACGAGAAAGTTCTCTTTGCCACCCACTACTTGGCAGGAGATGCAAGAACCTGGTGGAACAACGTCCGCCTGATGAACCATGGTCAAGTGATGATATGGGAAGCCTTCAAAATCAAGTTTAGCCACACCCACGTGCTGTAGGGTTTCGTAGCATGGAAAACAAAAAATTTCTACCGCATACAAACAAACAAGCCAAGATCTATCTACTAGATTGTAGCAACGAGTCGATGGAATAACTCACCCTCGAAGATTCCAAAGTGTTTAACGAGAGCAGATTCTCATGGGTGATGTAGTCGTACTCTTTCCGATCTCAAGATCGCGTAGACGATCCTTCCGGCGCTGCGTTCCGGCAGCGCTCCCGAAGTCGGTCACACGTTCGGTACTCGACGAAGACCTTCCTCTCCCTTGTTCCAGCAGGCAGTGGAGGTTGTAGCACTCTCCTCGCGATTCCGGCAGCACAACGGCGTGGTACCGGAAGTAGAGGGGAGATCTCGCAGGGCTTCTCCTTAAGCCGGAGCGAGTATGGTGGAGTATGAGAGGGCTCCTCGGCGATCTAGGTTTTAGATACACCAAGGAGGAGGTGCTAGAGCCGGCGGCTAGGGTTTGGGGCACCCCAAGTCGGCGGCTAGGGCAACCCTGGGAGGTGGCGGCAGCAGCAGGAGGTGGTGGCGCCAATCTAGGGTTTTGGAGGAGAGGTACTTGTATGTTAGGAGGGAGCCCTGCCCCTCCTTATATAGGTGGAGGGGCTGGCCGGCCAAGGGGAGGGAGTGGAGTCCCTCCCCAACTCGGCTTGGGTGGGGCGCCGGCTTGGGGAGGAGGTAATCCCTCCCTAACTCGGTTTCCACTTCTCCTCCTCTTTCCAAAAATTGCCGTTTGACTTTCAAACTAGCCGTTTGACTTTTCAATTTAGGATTTAAATAAACCCTTTATTTTGGACAGCAAAGACACCTAGTACATGATGCAATCATTCCAACTTACAATGACACATTCATGCACCCTTCCCCCTCCGGAGTGCCGGACATTCTGGAACCTTCCAGAATGTTCCCGATGAAAACATCGGAACCATTCCCCAACTCTGAAACGGGACTTTCCTTATATGAATCTTATTCTACGGACCATTCCGGATCTCCTCGTGATATCCCGAATCCCATTCGAGACTCCGAACAACATTCGTACTCTTTCTCATCATTCCATAACTACTCAAACAACGTCGAATCCTTAAGTGTGTCTCCCTACGGTTCGTGAATTATGCGGACATGATCGAGACACTTCTCCGATCAATAACCAATAGAGGAATCTGGAAATTCATATGGCTCCCACATATTTCTACGATTACTTTGCGATCGAATGAACCACTTACATACGATATCAATTTCCCTTTGTCTCACGATAGTTTACTTATCCGAGGTTATGATCGTCGGTATCTCTGCATACCTAGTTCAACCTCGTTACTGATAAGTACTCTTTTCTCGTTCCCGTGATATGTGATCCCTTGTGAGCCAGTCACATGCTTGCAAGCTAATTTGATGACATTTCACCGAGAGGGCCCAGAGTATATCTATCCGTCATATGGATGGACAAATCCCACTCTTGATCCATGTGTTTCAACCAATACTTTCTGAACACTCAATGACACCTTTATAGCCACCCAGTTACGGAGTGGTGTTTGATGTCATCAAAGCATCCATCCGGCAAAGGTGATATGCATGATCTCATGGTCGAAGGAATCAGATAACTATGTATCAGAAAGCATATAGCAATTGAACTATTAAAATGACTTGATCTTTATGCTACGCTTATCTATAGGAGTATGTCCACCATATCATTCTCCTAACGATATGATCTTGTTGTTAATAACATCTCAATGTTCATGATAGGGAAACCACAATCATCTATTAACCAACAAGCTAGTATTATACAGAGGCTTTACTAGGGACTTCAAATTAGGTTTACAAATCACACAAGTATTAATGTTTCCTTGTTAATACTATTATAGCATGAATGTAAACATTTATCATAAACACAAAGATATAATAATAACTATATTTATTATTGCCTCTAGGGCATATCTCCAACAGTCTCCCACTTGCACTAGAGTCATCTAATCTAGATTACATGGTAATATACCGAACACCCATGGCAGTTTGGTGTTGGTCATGTTTTGCCCTCGGGAGAGGTTTAGTGAACGGATCCGCCACATTCAGATCTGTGTGTACTTTGCAAATCTTTATATCCCCATCTTGGATATGTTCTCGAATAGCGTGAAAACGTAGCTTGATGTGCTTCAGCTTCTTGTGTGACCTTGGTTCTTGCGCATTGGCTATGGCGCCCATGTTATCACAGTAGATAGACATTGGGTCCAGCGCACTAGGAACCACACCCAGCTCTGCAATGAACTCTTTCATCCATATTGCTTCTTGTGAAGCCTCCGAAGCAGCCATGTATTCCGATTCAGTTGAAGATCTCGCCACAACGCTTTGCTTTGCACTCCTCCAGCTAACCGCTGCACCATTCAAAATAAATACGTATCCAGATTGTGATTTAGAATCATCCGGATCGGTGTTCCAACTAGCGTCGGTGTAACCATTAACAACGAGCTGTTCATCACCTCCATAAGAAAGAACCATATCCTTAGTTCTTCTCAAGTACTTAAGGATGTTTTTGACTGTTGTCCAATGATCCACTCCTGGATCACTTTGATATCTGCTAGTCAAACTAACAGCATATGCAATGTCGGGTCTAGTACATAGCATGGCATACATTAGAGATCCTATGGCTGAGGCATTGGGAGTCTTACTCATCCTTTCTCTATCTTCTGCCGATGTCGGACTCTGAGTTTTACTCAAGGTCGTATTGGGCAACATGGGCAAGAACCCTTTCTTGCTATCTTCCATTCCAAACCTCTTTAGAACTTTGTCGAAATATGTACTTTGTGACAATGATATTTGGCGTTTTGATCTATCTCTATAAATCTTTATGCCTAATATGTAAGCTGCTTCGCCAAGATCCTTCATTGAAAAACTATTATTCAAATATTCTTTGACACTATTAAGAAGGTCTACATCATTCCCAATCAACAATATGTCATCCACATATAGTATTAAGAATGCTACAGAGCTCCCACTCACTTTCTTGTAAATACAAGCTTCTCCATAAGTTTGTATAAAACCAAATTTTTTATTACCTTATCAAAACATTGATTCCAACTTCGGGATGCTTGCTTCAATCCATAGATGACCGTTGAAGTTTGCATACCTTGTTAGCATCTTTAGGATCGACAAAACCTTTGGGTTGCATCATATACAACTCTTCATCAATGTCACCATTGACGAATGCTGTTTTGACATCCATCTGCCATATCTCATACTCGTAATATGCAGCGATTGCTAACATAATCCTTACAGACTTTAGCTTCGCTACTGGTGAGAAAGTCTCATCGTAGTCAACTCCTTGAATTTGTCGAAACCCTTTTGCGACAAGTCGAGCTTTATAGACAGTTACATTACCATCAGCATCTGTTTTCTTCTTGAAGATCCATTTGTTCTCGACAGCCTTCCGGCCATCCGGTAAGTCCACCAAAGTCCATACTTGGTTTTCGTACATGGATCCAATCTCGGATTTCATGGCTTCCTGCCATTTATTGGAATCTGGGCTCATCATCGCTTCCTCATATGTCTCAGGGTCATCGGTGTTGTCCACCAACATGACACTCATAACGGGATCATACCAATCTGGAGTGGTACGAGTTCTCGTTGACCTGCGAGGCTCTGTAGCAACTTCGACCGAAGTTTCATGATCATCATCATTAGCTTCCTCTCTAATTGGTGCAGGCACCACAGGAACTTCTTCCGGCGCTGCGCTACTCGCAATTTCGAGAGAAGGTTCCACAACCTCGTCGAGTTCTACTTTCCTTCCAGTCAATTCTTTCGAGAGAAATTCCTTCTCTAGAAAGGATCCATTCTTGGCAACGAAGATTTTGCCTTCGGATCTATGATAGAAAGTATACCCAATAGTTTCCTTCGGGTATCCTATGAAGACAAATTTTTCCGCTTTGGGTTCAAGCTTGTCCGGCTGTAACTTCTTTACATAGGCTTCGCATCCCCAAACTTTAAGGAACGACAATTTAGGTTTCTTCCCAAACCATAATTCATACGGTGTTGTTTTAACGGTTTAGACGGTGCCCTATTTAAAGTGAATGCGGCTGTTTCTAATGCATAACCCCAAAATGATAGCGGCAAATCTGTAAGTGACATCATAGAACGAACCATATCTAAGAGAGTTCGATTATGATGTTCAGACACACCATTACGCTGTGGTTTTCCCGGCAGTGTCAATTGTGAAAGTATTCTGCATTTCTTCAAATGCTCGCCAAACTCGTAACTTAGATATTCACCTCCACGATCAGAACGTAGAAATTTAATCTTCTTGTTACGTTGATTCTCTACCTCACTTTGAAACTCCTTAAACTTCTCGAAAGTTTCGGACTTATGTTTCATGAAATAGATATACCCATATCTACTCAAGTCATCCGTGAAGGTAAGAACATAACGATAACCACCGCACGATGCTACACTCATTGGACCACACACATCGGTATGTATGATTTCCAATAAGTCCGTAGCTCGCTCCATCATACCAGAAAATGGAGTCTTAGTCATTTGACCCATCAGACATGCTTCGCATCTTTCAAGTGATTCAAAATCAAGTGATTCAAGAAGTCCATCGGAATGGAGTTTCTTTATACGCTTCACTCCAATGTGACCAAGACGACAGTGCCACATATAGGTCGAGTTATCACTTGATTTCAAACGTTTAGCTTCAATGTTATTAATATGTGTATTTCCACCATCGAGATTCAACAAGAATAGACCATCTATCAAAGGTGCATGTGCATAAAACATATTACTCATATAAGTCGAACAACCATTATTCTTGGATTTAAAAAAGTAACCGTCTCGCAATAAACAAGATCCCGATATAATGTTCATGCTTAACGCAGGCACCAAATAACAATTATTTAAGTATAAAACTAATCCCGATGGTAGATGAAGGGGTAGCGTGCCGACCGCGATCACATCAACCTTTGATCCATTTCCCACGCGCATCGTCACCTCGTTCTTCACTAGTTTCCGTTTATTCTGCAGCTCCTGTTTCGAGTTACAAATATGAGCAACCGAACCAGTATCAAATACCCAGGCACTACTACGAATACTAGTGAGATACACATCAATAACATGTATATCAGATATACCTTTCTTCTTGATGTTGCCGTTCTTCAAATCTGCCAAGTACTTTGGGCAATTCCGCTTCCAGTGACCTTCTCCTTTGCAGTAAAAGCACTCAGTATCAGGCTTGGGTACAGCCTTGGTCTTCTTCGTCGGTGTGGCAACTTTCTTGCCACCCTTCTTGAAGTGTCCCTTCTGCTTAGACTTGCCTTTCTTGAATTTGGTGGTCTTATTGACCAACAACACTTGGTGCTCTTTCTTGATCTCCACTTCTGCAGACTTTAACATAGCAAACAGTTCTGGCAACTGCTTGTTCATGTTCTGCATGTTGTAGTTCATCACAAAGTTCTTGTAACTTGGTGGTAGTGATTGGAGGACACGGTAAATCCCCAAAGCATTAGGAATCACTATACCCAAGCTTTGAAGTTTGTTTGCGTGCCCAGACATCTTAAGCACATGCTCACTGACGGAGCTGCCCTCTTCCATCTTGCAGTTAAAGAACTTTTCAGAAGCCTCGTAACTCTCAATTGCCGCGTGAGTCTCAAATATCAATTTGAGATCACGAACAATATCATGTGGGTCAGAATTCTCAAACCTTTTCTGAAGCTCCGATTCTAAACCATACAAGATAGCACACTGAACTATGGAGTACTGATTCTTCTGAGCAAGGTAAACATTCTTTACTTCATCGGTAGCATCAGCTGGAGGTGGGTCACCCAGCGGTGCATCCAGCACATAGGTCAAATTACTAGCTGTGAGGACAAACCTCAAATTGCGGAACCAATCCGCGAAGTTGCTTCCATTGTTTTTCAACTTTTCTTTCTCTAGGAATGCATTAAAATTGATGGTAGGGGCTGCCATTGATCTACAACATATTTGCAATAGTTTAGACTAAGTTTATGACAAATTGAGTTCAAATTAATAATAAAGTTTAATCTAGGTGAACTCCCACTCAAAACAACATCCCTCACATTGTTTTAGTGATCACACGAACCAAATCCACTATATCAAAACCGATCATCACGAGAGTTGATATAGTTTCAATGGCGAACAATCGACATGTTCATCATATCTACTATATGATTCATGTTTTACCTTTCGGTGATTCGTGTTCCTGAGACCATGTCTGTACATGCTAGGCTCGTCAAGATCAAACCTTAGCTACCGCATAAGCAAATCTGGCTTGCTTACGTTGTATTCACTCGCGGAATCTAACACACCCGATCATCACGTGGTGCTTCGAAACAACAAGCTTTAGCAACGGTGCATACTAAGGGTGAACACTTTAGAACTTGAAATTTATGTGCATGAGGGATCATCTTATAATGCTACCGTCGTCTACTAAGCAATACAAGATGCATAAAGGATTAACATCACATGCAATTCATAATATGTGATATGATATGGCCTTTCTTCTTTGTGCTTCCGATCTCCATCTTCAAGCACGAACATGATCTCCATCATCACCGGCATTGCATCAAGGTCAATGACGCTTCTCCATGGTTGTCGTCCACCGGCTTCAACTATTACAACTACTTTGAATAGACACGCGGGTCTTAACATAAATTAAAGACAACCATATGGCTCCTGCCGGTTGCCAACTTACAATAAGGAACATTGCATACATCAAATATAATCACAATCATGGCCATATCACATCACTGCACACCCCTGCAAAACAAAGTTAGACGCCTCTACTTTCTTTGCATATTTTACGTGGTTTGGGGCTTTCAATAAGTGTCGTTCTAACTTACGAACAAGAACCACAACATTGATACTAGTATTGTTAATCACCCATTGTAAATTGGATCTCCACTATGCTGGGAGAAACAGGCACCCGCAAAGCCACTTATGCAATACGAGTTGCATGTCTAGCGTGGAGCAAGTCTCATGAACGATGTCATGTAAGGTTAGCCCGGGCCGCTTCATCCCAACATCCCGCAAGATGCAAAGTACACAAGAAGCAATCGACAATAAAAGCATCAATGCCCACAATGACCATTGTGTTCTACTCGTGCAACAGATCTACATATAGACACGGCTCTGATACCACTGTAGGGTTTCGTAGCATGGAAAACAAAAAATTTCTACCGCATACAAACAAACAAGCCAAGATCTATCTACTAGATTGTAGCAACGAGTCGATGGAATAACTCACCCTCGAAGATTCCAAAGTGTTTAACGAGAGCAGATTCTCGTGGGTGATGTAGTCGTACTCTTTCCGATCTCAAGATCGCGTAGACGATCCTTCCGGCGCCGCGTTCCGGCAGCGCTCCCGCAGTCGGTCACACGTTCGGTACTCGACGAAGACCTTCCTCTCCCTTGTTCCAGCAGGCAGCGGAGGTTGTAGCACTCTCCTCGCGATTCCGGCAGCACAACGGCGTGGTACCGGAAGTAGAGGGGAGATCTCGCAGGGCTTCGCCTTAAGCCGGAGAGAGTATGGTGGAGTATGAGAGGGCTCCTTGGCGATCTAGGTTTTAGATACACCAAGGAGGAGGTGCTAGAGCCGGCGGCTAGGGTTTGGGGCACCCCAAGTCGGCGGCTAGGGCAACCCTGGGAGGTGGCGGCAGCAGCAGGAGGTGGTGGAGCCAATCTAGGGTTTTGGAGGAGTGGTACTTGTATGTTAGGAGGGAGCCCTGCCCCTCCTTATATAGGTGGAGGGGCTGGCCGGCCAAGGGGAGGGAGTGGAGTCCCTCCCCAACTCGGCTTGGGTGGGGCGCCGGCTTGGGGAGGAGGGAATCCCTCCCCAACTCGGTTTCCACTTCTCCTCCTCTTTCCAAAAATTGCCGTTTGACTTTTCAATTTAGGATTTAAATAAACCCTTTATTTTGGACAGAAAAGACACCTAGTACATGATGCAATCATTCCAACTTACAATGACACATTCATGCACCCTTCCCCCTCCGGAGTGCCGGACATTCCGGAACCTTCCAGAATATCCCGGATGAAAACATCGGAACCATTCCCCAACTCCGAAACGGGACTTTCCTTATATGAATCTTATTCTCCGGACCATTCCGGATCTCCTCGTGATATCCCGAATCCCATTCAAGACTCCAAACAGCATTCGGACTCTTTCTCATCATTCCATAACTACTCAAACAACGTCGAATCCTTAAGTGTGTCTCCCTACGGTTCGTGAATTATGCGAACATGATCGAGACACTTCTCCGATCAATAACCAATAGAGGAATCTGGAAATTCATATGGCTCCCACATATTTCTACGATTACTTTGCGATCAAATGAACCACTTACATACGATATCAATTTCCCTTTGTCTCACGATAGTTTACTTATCCAAGGTTATGATCGTCGGTATCTCTGCATACCTAGTTCAACCTCGTTACTGATAAGTACTCTTTTCTCGTTCCCGTGATATGTGATCCCTTGTGAGCCAGTCACATGCTTGCAAGATAATTGGATGACATTTCACCGAGAGGGCCCAGAGTATATCTATCCGTCATATGGATGGACAAATCCCACTCTTGATCCATGTGTTTCAACCAATACTTTCTGAACACTCAATGACACCTTTATAGCCACCCAGTTATGGTGTGGTGTTTGATGTCATCAAAGCATCCATCCGGCAAAGGTGATATGCATGATCTCATGGTCGAAGGAATCAGATAACTATGTATCAGAAAGCATATAGCAATTGAACTATTAAAATGACTTGATCTTTATGCTACGCTTATCTATAGGAGTATGTCCACCATATCATTCTCCTAACGATATGATCTTGTTGTTAATAACATCTCAATGTTCATGATAGGGAAACCACAATCATCTATTAACCAACAAGCTAGTATTATACAGAGGCTTTACTAGGGACTTCAAATTAGGTTTACAAATCACACAAGTATTAATGTTTCCTTGTTAATACTATTAGAGCATGAATGTAAACATTTATCATAAACACAAAGATATAATAATAACTATATTTATTATTGCCTCTAGGGCATATCTCCAACACGTGCCGCAGGGCCTTGTCACTAGAATGAGGGATGAATTCAGAGAGTTGAAGCAAGGCAGAATGACTGTGGTGGAGTACCGTGACAGATTCCTGTCACTTGCCAGATATGCACCTGATGAGGTCAACACGGAGGCCAAGAAGAAGGAGAGATTCCTGAACGGACTGCATGATGAGATGCAGACTATCCTCGTCAACATCCGTTTCCAGGATCTCGAAGAGCTAGTCGACTCTGCAATTCAGATGGGAGGAAAGATTAACCAGGCAAACGACAACCGCACACGTCGGATGATGAAGCAAAATGGATCCAATAGTCACCAGAAGTACCATCCCAACCCCTCACCAGGATATGCACCCAGAAACAACCGACCCCCAATGTCTCGCCCAAGCTACCCCAACCGTAGCCGAGACAATGTGAAGTCCGAAGGGAACAACCACCACCCTGGCAACACCAGCAATTTCAACTGTGCACCTCCCAAGAGCAACAACAACAACAACAACAACAACATTGCACCCAGAACTGGCAGCAATGATGTGCCTATCGCAGCAAAAGACAAGTCCCAGATAACTTGTTTCGAGTGTGGAGTGAAGGGTCACTATTCCAATGAGTGTCCCAAGAAGACTGCCACCACTGCCAATGTGAATGCCCCAGCTCAACAACAGCGTCGTGTTCAACCAGGGAGAAGATTTGCCCCAGGGAACCCTCACAACCGCAATGGCCTCTCTTCCTCATGAACACAGAGGAAGCTCAAGAAGCGCCAGACGTAGTGCTAGGTATGTTTTCTGTCAACTCAGTTTTAGAAAGGGTATTGTTTGATTCGGGAGCATCGCATTCATTTGTAACCGAAGAATTTGCATGCACTAGTAATATTCACCCAACCAACTTGAAGCATGTCATGATAGTTCAAATCCCCGGCTCAACTATAAAAGCTAGAAAAATTTGCAAAGCTTTGCCTATCAGAATACATGGGATAGATTATCATGCCAACCTAATCGTACTCGAAACCAAAGGATTGGAAGTAGTACTAGGTATGGACTGGATGTCAAGGCATAAAGGACTGATAGACTGTGCTAAGAAAGCCATCACCATGACCAGTAGCTCTGGAGTAACATTAGAACATATATCTGAAACCTTACCTCGTTAATTCAAGTGCAACAAGAGTCTAGCCCTACCCACCATAGACCAAGTCAGAGTAGTCTGTGAATACCCTGACGTATTCCCAGATGAATTGTCAGGTATGCCCCTGGATAGGGATATTGAGTTCATTCTCGAACTAATCCCCGGAACCGGACCCATAG
This sequence comes from Avena sativa, assembly GCA_916181665.1. NCBI lineage: Eukaryota > Viridiplantae > Streptophyta > Magnoliopsida > Poales > Poaceae > Avena > Avena sativa. Next base: position 417,264,469 of record OV702289.1, on the reverse strand, counting down.
CCTAGAGAACCTATAGCATGAACCCCTCAAAGTTAGTGGAATTGAAGAAGAAGTTGGATGCCATGTTAGCAACATGCTTGATTCAACCAAGCGCATCGCCATGGAGATCACCAGTGTTATTCATCGACAAGAAAGATGGAGGCAACCGTTTGTGCACCGACTACAGAAAACTAAACGGCGTCACTATCAAGAACAAGTAGCCCTTGCCAAAGATAGAGGATCTGTTTCATCAGTTGACTGGAGCCCAGGTATTCTCAAAGATTGATCTTAGGACTGGTTATCACCAACTTAAGATTCGTGCAACGGATATTCTGAAGACCGCCTTTACTACTCGCTATGGTTTATACGAGTATACGTTTATGTCTTTTGTATTAACTAATGCCCCTGCTTATTTCATGAATCTCATGAATAAGATCTTTATGAATTTCCTAGATAAGTTTGCCGTTGTGTTTATTGATGATATCCTTATCTACTCCAAGTGAGAATAAGAGCATGAGCAACATCTGAGAATCATCCTAGAAACCCTGAGAGAGCATCGGTTATATGCCAAGTTTAGCAAATGTGAGTTTTGGCTGAAAGAAGTAGGATTCCTAGGACATATTGTGTCTGTCGGAGGAGTCTCTGTTGATCCCGCCAAGATCAAAGATGTCGTAGAATGGGAAGCCTCAACCACTCAAACCCAAGTCCGTGCATTTCTTGGATTAGCAGGATATTACCGCAAGTTTGTAGAGGGATTTTCTAGCATCGCCCGACCCATGACCCAATTGTTGAAGAAGGACAAGAAGTTTGAATGAACTGACAAATGTGAAGCCAGCTTCCAAGAGCTGAAGGAGAGATTGATTTCAGCCCCAATATTTATCATGCCAGATATCAAGAAGCCATTTGATGTATATTGTGATGCATCCAAGATTGGTCTTGGATGTGTACTGATGCAAGAAGGCAAAGTCATCGCTTATCTATCTCGACAACTGAAGCAGCATGAGCAGAACTATCCGACCCATGATCTGAAATTAGTAGCCATAGTTTTTTGCATTGAAGACATGGCATCATTATCTGATGGGTAATCGCTGTGAGATTTACTCAGATCACAAGAACTTGAAGTATATTTTCACTCAGAGGAGCTGAATATGAGGCAACGGAGATGGATAGATTTAATCAAGGATTATGACCTTGACATTCACTATCACCCCGGTGAAGCCAATGTGGTAGCGGATGCTCTTAGCAGATGCCTTGTAGGTTAAATACCATGATCAAGGAGAAGCAGCCAAGTTTGTATAAGGAGTTGAAGCAGTTTAGGACTAAGCTCGTTAGCAATGGATTCTTAGCTAGCATTGAACTTCAACCTACTTTGATTAGCCAAATCAAGGAAGCCCAGAAGGGAAATGAAAGTATCGACGGGATCAAACATCGTATTGGTACAGGAAAGGTACCTGGATTCACTGAAGACGAAGAAGAAGTTCTATGGTACAAAGGACATATCTGTGTGCCAGCAGATTCAGAGCTGAAGCAAGTTATCATGCAGGAAGCTCATGACACTCTTTATTCTATCCACCCCGGAGGAACGAAGATGTATCAAGATTTGAAAGAGCAATTTTGGTGGCATAAGATGAAGAGAGAAATCGGAAGCTACATAGCTAAGTGTGACATCTGTTCAAGAGTCAAAGCAGAGCATCAGAGACCTGCAAGACTGTTGCAACCTTTGCAGATTCAGGAATGGAAATGGGATTCCGTCAGAATGGACTTTATCACCGGTTTGCCTACTTCTAGTAGGGGAAATGACTCAATCTGGGTCATCGTTGATAGACTGTCCAAGGTAGCTCACTTTATACCTGTCAAGACAACGTACCAGAGTTCGAAGCTAGCAGAGATGTATATTGCTAGGATTGTTAGTCTACATGGAACCCCAAAACCATAGTATCAGATCGAGGAACCCAGTTTAGCTTGAGATTTTGGCAGAAAGTCCAGGAAGGATTAGGCACCAAGTTGAATTTTAGCACCGCTTATCACCCGCAAACTGATGGACAGACTGAAAGAGTCAACTAAATCCTAGAGGACATGTTGAGAGCTTGTGTTTTAGAGTATGGATCAAAATGGGAAGACTGCCTGCCTTTCACAGAATTCTCATATAACAAGAGTTATCAAGCTAGTTTGCAAATGACACCATTTGAGTTCTTATACGGAAGAAAGTGTCGTACCCCTTTGAATTGGTCTCAAGTAGGACAGAGTCAGATCTTTGGACCCGAAATTCTCCGCGAAGCCAAAGAAAAGGTTCACAAAGTCTGTGAGCACCTCAAGACCGCCAAATCCAGACAGAAGAAACCTGACTTTCAATGTCGGAGACTTTGTATATCTCAAGGTTTCACCATTGAAGGGAATCCAGTGCTTTAGTCTGAAAGGAAAGTTAGCCCCCAGATATATCGAGTCCTTCAAGATTCTGAATCGCCGAGGAGAAGTATCGTATCAACTAGAACTGCTAGAAGAGATGTCAGCCATCCATAATGTGTTCCATATCTCATTACTTCGCAAATGCCTAGAAGTGCCGGAGAAGACTGAAGTTTTCAAGAACATCGATCATCGAGCCGTTGAGATCAACAATGACCTGACATATCGTGAAGTGCCCATCCGTACCTTGGAGGAAGCTTACAGAACCACCAGAACCAGGAGTATCAAATTTCTCAAGATTCAATGGAGCAACCATACCGAAGAGGAAGCCACTTGGGAGCGAGAAGATTACATTAGGACAGAGTTCCCAGATCTCTTTAGTTCCTAGTTTTCTTTCGTAAATCTCGGGACGAGATTTTGTTTAAGGGGGGAAGGTTTTTAACATCCCAAAACTCGAATCCAAATGATCAAGATCCAAATCATCAAATTTAGAGTTAACAAAAACTTTTCCATTTAAAAATATTAAAGCATTCATATGTGTGTGCATTTAAATAAGAGTTGTTTTGAATTGCCATGATTAAGTGATCCATTGATTGTAAAATGATTCTTAGGTGAAATAAACATCATCTAGATCATTCCCAAACAAATCCCAAAGAAAAACAAATCAAAATGAATAAAATAACCAAATGGTCATTTGTGCCATTGTAACTACCATGCCTACTTTGGTTATTCCTAGAACTCAGTTCTTAACAGAAACAAATGTGGATCTTTGCACCCCTTACTAGTACATGTAGTGATGTACCAAGGCCCACTTTGTGATCTACCAAAAACTTGCAAACACTAATTTTAAATGGCATTTGAAAATTGAATCTAGTGTAGGTATCAAGATCACACTTATTCAAAAACCACTCAATGACTTCCATTTTCAAAACCCAAGCACACCTAGAAGCTCAAGCATGTGATCAACCACTCCACCAAAATTCAGCCCAAAATTCAAATATTTTTCTCTTGTGACCATTGTGTCGAACACCTTGCAGACATAATCAAACTGGCCTAACTTATACTGTTTTTGATCGATTTTTGTCAAACAATTTGAACCCTAGTAGATGCCCTTGTCTCCCCTAGACCCAACCCAGCCATCAAGAAGCTACCCCATAGCCGTTCGAAGCAGTGCCGTGCCACCTGAGCACCATGCTCACCGGTCGAGCATGGACAGCTCGCAGCCGACCATCTATCTCTCTCTTGCCATGTCTATGAGCTAGACCAGACCACACCACTGCCCTCTGTCCCCTCCCCGAGCAGAGCCGAGCCATGGACCACTCGCAGAGCGCCACGCCCAGGACGTCTGCACCATGCCAAGCACGCGCCAGAGCGCCGCGCCCGACAAGCGTGCACACGCCGCGCCTCGACCGCAGCCAGTGCTCACCACGTCGCCACGACCCAGGGAACCGCCCGGACATGCCCGTTCGCCGCCATTTGACCCGCAGCCCCCGTGCGCCGGGTCGAACGCCGCCTCTGCTGCGCAGAGCACCAGTTCCCCCGACCAAACGCCACTGCCCCTAGCCACACATTTAAGCCGTAGAGCACCGCCAGGAGGCAGGCCACCGTCCCCTACCTCCAGCCACGGCGCTAGTACGCTGTGCAACCCTCGCCGGAGTCGCCAGCCCATCCCGTTCGGTCGGTTCGTCGCCCTATAAAAGGAGGCCACCCCAGCACAAACTACTCACACCATCTAACTCCTCTCTCTCCACTGATCCTTCCACCCCTTCCCCGGAGCAAGGCAGGCCGCCATTCGCTGGAATTTAGCCGGAGCTAGCCAGGTTAGCTCTCGCCGGCGACCGGTTCGCCGGGGATGACGATCCTCAGCCGTAGATCTTCTTTTTAATCGCACGATCCATGTTGCCCCGTACCGCTTCACATTTGATGTGCCACTGACCTGCGGGACCCGCCTGTCAGTTGTCATTCGCACCGTGGAGCACCATTGGGCCGGCCCGTTAGTTTTCCCGTGTTAGCCCACGAATTGAAATATAGGTTTTTCTATTTTAGTTTGAACCCACTTCTGACCCTTAGTTCAAAAATCAATTCAGGAAGATTTACTGAACCAATTTGAGTGATTCAAATTTTTCTCGAAAGCTACTGAAAAGATCTATCCAAGACCGTTGGATTTAATTCATTTAGAGTTAGAGATCTCTCCTAGTAAAATTAACAAGGCAGAAGCTTTTGCACATTCAAACATTTTTATAAAATCAACCATGATACCTTTTGAGTTGATTCCAACTCTCAAAAATCACATTTAACCATACCTATCAGAATATGTAATAATATTACAGTTTACATGCAGTGACTTTGGACTAGTACCAAAATAATGCTATATAGGCATTTCTAGTCACTTTAAATCATTAAATTCTAAACTTATACTTATTAAAATGTGACCCAACCCTTAAATCACATTCCCACATGTAGAATATGTGGTGATGACATGTGTCCACATGATCCCATATTTTAAGTGGTGAATATTAAATCTTAGTTATTTTCAATGAGTAGAAATTACTTTTCTTAAATAAAAAGAATGAAGCTAGTTAATAAAACCTTGTGATGCTTGTGATGATAATAGATCATCCAATGTGTGCCTTAGAATGCTAAGTAGACTAGTTAAGTCTTGTTTGGTGATTGTGTACTCCGTATGTATTTATAGACGATAGTACTGACCAAGCTTTGAAGGAGGAGGAGTTCTACCAAGAGGAGGAGGAAGAAAACTTCAACCACTTCACCAACCAAGGCAATCTAACACTTGCAAGTATAATACTTAGCAAGCTAGAATTAAGTTAGATAACCTAAGTAAGATGCATTAGGCATGCTTTGGTTATACCACTTTGAATATTACCCACCCCAAGTTTTACTTTCAAGCTTTTACTTCCTTTACTTTACCAAAGTCCTTTACTTGTTTAGAAGGTAGCACAAAGAGTATAAAACTTGACCTATCTAGATAACCTTAGATGTCATTCTATGGCATGAGATTGATCTTAGCATCCCACATTAGTGAACACTCTTAACTTAGTAGTTTAGTGCTAAACTAAAACTTGAGCCACTTTAGATGGGAACACTTGGTGAAAATGAATTGTGAAAACCTGGGAATGATGAGTCATTCTATTGAGATGTTTTGACATGTGTTGAGAAACACAAATGGTTTATGATAATGAAAATGTGAGGCATGATCCTTAACCCTTTTACAAAAACTGATGGTTGGATTCGGATGCGATACCATTCCAAATTTACCGTACAACCACAATACCTGAATTGGGTAAGGCTTAGCCGGAAATTTATATGCATCAGTATTAGTTCCCTCGCAGGATAGGTTTGAGCTGAGGCTACCTCTCAATGTTGTCCACCTATGCAGTGCCCAAGATGACAGATGGTCATGGTTGGGAGGCCGCGCTCATAGGAGAGGTGCTTATACTAGGGTGTGTAAAGGAAAGGTTATGTTTGATTATCTGCATACTAAGTATGATGATTCAGGGTTATCCCTAACAGATGTATCGAATATTGTGGTGAAAGTTTACCACCTCTACAGAGTGTCAAACTATTCGAATAGCCACGTCCATGGTTATGGAAAGTTGGAGTGGCCATATTGTTTCGTTGTCAGATATTTTCAAAATGACTTATGAAATGAATGATGAGTCTTGACTTGACCACAACAAGGTTGTGACTATGACACTAGCTTCCCAACTTAAGTGACTCTAAAACTGTACTTTATCTTTCTTTGTTTCAGAACTCAGCTTAGGTTTCAAACTTAATTTTATAGTTAAACCTTAGAGTTAGCATTTCCTACTAGACCTATACTACTTGTTAGTGGTACTTTGCGAGTACTTAAAGAGTAGTCATGGCTTTTGTCCCTGGCTATTCTTATGGCCAGACTATGAACGAGACTACCAAGATAATGGACAGTAGGATGGCTATGATAAATAGGACTATCTGCCTTCGTCAGCATTGCCTGTTCCCCTGGAGATGGACCCCACCTCTACGCTTATTATTTATTCTGCTGCTTGTTGTATTAAGACTGGATCATGAGATCCTTTATTTGTGTAAGACCTATTTATGGTTTGTAATGGATGATGTACTGTGATATCCAATCTGTTATGTCTTGCAAAAATGGTAATCCTGGGATTTCGATGTATGACATAACAGGCATCTGGGATTAAAAATCCGGGTGTTGACCCTACAAAGGCGCACCTTCATCGTTCACGCTTGTGATGATGGACCTTTTGATGTCGACCACGATCGGGGCACGCTCCTTTCGGGCCTTCTTCGATGTGCTACCACCTTCCATAGTAGCTTCACCGCTGCCATCAGTGGTAGTGGAGTCACCATCCATGTCCCCCATCTCTATAACATCCCAATTTCAGGAACCCTGGTTAGTTGTCCAGAATGCAAAAATCAGGTGGAACAAAAACTTTTTCTTGTTTAGTGATGAAGTGTTTGCCTATTGTTTGGCTATGTTTATGATTATGATTGTGTATTAGAAGATATGCTCCTTACCTCAACACCAGTTGACAAAAGCTACTTCCCAAAACTGTCTTGGCTTAATTTCTATAATTGTCAAATGTTCTGGCATTTCAAAACTTGAGCCAAGAAGCCTTTGCAAACCAACTATTTTAGTAGCTTATATTTCCCTAAACTATGGAGAGCAACCTATTATAATCTCCTTATGTTTTCAAGACAGAACCTTCAACTACTCTTCTCTCTAGCTTTCCGTAAGGATACCAAGGACTCTCACCTGATTCCAAACACAACCTCTTCAAAATGCCTAAACCTTACCTCAAGATAAGCTTGATGGTAACCCTAGTAGTAGGTCTACTTAGTTTATAAGATGAATTGCCTTGCTCTGATGCTTGATTTGTCTATGTAGGAGATAGTATGAGCTACTCTAGGAGCTCATCACTAGGATCAAGAGGTTTCCAAATCACCACACCCTAAGCAAGAGTACAAAGTAGGATCTAATATCTAGATACTAAGTGATCATATAAAACCCTTAACCAGATCAATTCTGAAGATATCCCTTCTAGAAGTTTCCAAGTCAATGAAGACTATTTCCAACATCACCTTTTTGAATGCCTCCCTTTCTCAACCCTTGTGCATTTTTGAAAATGCATCTGAACCATCTTGTTAACCATACTAAGGACTACCAAGGCCCACTCTTTCCCTTGGTTAGATCATCCTCCAACCTACTTGTTCTTTATGGTTTTGTAGGCAAGAAAATAACTATTCCTGCAAATCTAGTCAACATGCCTACTTTGACAGAAGCTCACACCATCATCCAACCTTCTATGGAACAACTCCTTGCATGGTTGTGTTCTACTCATATAGGTCTATCAATATCTACTTAACTTGTTACAAGTGGATCCTTGTGCTTCTTAAACCCACAAGGTTTTGAAGGCTAGTTGATAATCTGCCTTGGCAGGCTTATTTTATTCAAAGTTTGAAATCAATTCTTGATGAACTTAAGAAATATCAAGCTCATTCCTCTATACCATGTGGATGTACATCACTTGGTCTATCCATCCATCTACCCCATGCCCCAAGGGGATATCTGAGCTCCAAGATACAACAAGGTTTTGGTGGCATGAAAACAATCTTACCAAAGATCCTTAAATCTCTAGTTTTCACCAAGATCAACTTGGATTCTCCAATCCCAAGGTTGAAAATTATATTTACACCTTATCTACATCATATCCCTTGGTCATCTAGATTTATAAAATATTATCCATAATTATTATGGCTCCAAATCTAATTAATCTCTTTAATAGTCCAAATCTCCAAAGCTCCTTTCCTAAAGGCAAGTTTGGTTTTTAGCAAAGCACTTCCCCAACTTTTGGATCAATTGAGGTCCATATATCATAACCTACCTTCCCATCTCAAAAATAAATATTTTTGAATAGCTTTATTATTTATTTTTGCCCATTTTATTAAATGGCTGAATTGGAATACTAATTGTTTTAAATACTTTTATCCTCCAATAAATCTTGGGAAAATTCCCCTAAGTGTGTATTCACATTTGGGACCAACTCAAACCAAAAACCAGCCTTGTCCAATGTAAAAATATCAAATGATCTTCTAGAAACTACTTCTGTACTTTTTGAGTAAATAATTGTAAGTGGAATTAAAATCCTCTGAAAAATCCCAAATAATTCCTAGAAAAGTCCCTTAACCTCATCTAGCTCCCAGTATCATTTCCTCATCTTGGCCAATGCACGTTTTTGGACTTTCTTCATAACCAACTATTTGATCAAAATTGCCAAGTAAGCAAATCCTCCAATCAAAAACCCATCAAACCAACACCTTTTTGGTCAAACAAACTTGCACTCCACACCTCTCATCCCTCTGGTCGAAATACACTGTAGCAATCCCTCCCCCTTTACCCTTTTTCTGTTGAAGCATGTGAGAGAGAGTGGCATATCTTGCAAAGATCTTGGTATTAAAAGCAGTAGCAGCCTCCACCACTCCCTCCTTATCTCCCTGCCCGACCCTGAGACCCACCACACCCCCTCCACCTCCTCCCTTGACCAATCCCCTGCCAGCACCCCCTCCTCCATGTCCAAAAAGGACAATTCCCCCCATGGATCTCTCCCTCTCGGTATACAAGGCCAGAGGCCACCCCGTGCCTCCCCTTTCCTATCATATGATTCTATGTACTCCCTCTTACCACCGAGCCACCCCACTCCCTCTCCCCTACTCTGACCTGCTCAAGGGAGAGAGGAAGCAAAGCTTCGGCCTCCCCCATATATCGAGCTAAGCTTCCCCTACCGCACTCCTCTCCCTCTGCATGTTAGCCTACCAGAACCCCCACTTCCCCTACATCAAATCCTATGCTTGTTTTGCCCTATGACCGCCCCTGGACGAAGCTCCGGCGAGCACCGACGCAAGCCCTGCTGGCGCTAGTTCGTGTGACGCTTCCTGGGGGCAAAACAGACAGTGTCACCCCTCTCTGGACTCGTCGTCGACCGCCGCACCTCCCAGGACCCTCCATGGCTCCTCTCGGCCCTCCTGGTAAGCTCCCCGCACCGCCCTGCCGCCATCTAGGGTTCTGCTGCCGCCTGGCCGTCGCAAGCTAGGAGACAGACCACCACCGTCCATCGCGACTAGATCCAACGGCTAGTAGCGCGCCATACCTCTTCGCTCTCCCCTGGTCGCCGACAAGCAGGCCACGCCCGGCAGTTTCGAACGGTGGCCTCCCGCGTGAGGCACAATCCGGGTCGGCCGATTTCCCCCCTGCGCGGCCCAACTGCGCCTAGATCTGGCCCGCGACGCCTCTCTTCCTTTTTCTTTTTCCTGCATTTCCAAATCTGTTCCATAGCAGTTAGTTTTAAATCGATTTGAAAATGGAAATTGGGGTATATTGTCCAAATAAAATTGTTACTAGGTTCATGTGTATTTTGTGCAACATGCAGAACTAGTCTCTTGCCAAAAATATTTTTTGTTATTTATTGGCAATTAATCTACTAACAAGTATCCTCTACACTAAATAATTTCCCTAGCAAATTTTATAAACCTGAATGGAATAAATCCAATTGTATCTGGTAGATATTCCTTTCTCCCATCTAGGAGCCTTGACCCCAATCCACTTGAGTCACATTTGGCCTGTGGCAAAAATAACAAAACCTATTAGTTTCTGCATTTAGAAAATCCCTAGGCCAAACAAAGGTTTGTATTGACCTAATTCCAACTCCCTATAGACCTACATACCAATATGTATCCAACCCCAGGAGCCCATAATTTTCTAAGCCCCTATGGATTTATCATGAATTAATCTGTTCTGGGCGTAGTTAATTCACTAATAAAATCACCTTAGTAACTCTGCAACTCCAAAAAGTTTGATTCCAATTTCTTCAGAAAGTTCTTCTAAATACCTACCATGTGGCATTGGTTTCCTATCAAAAGCTATAGTAGATTTAATCTGGTGAAAAATACAAGTTGCCTACAGAACTGCCTTTGGGAATTTCCTGAGGGCATTCTGGTAAATATTTTGACACGATTCAAACTCTATTTGGATCAGTATGTAATGCCCTACTGAACTATCCAAGGAAATAATGTTTGGAGCTCCAGAACTTTTCTGGTGAATTATTTCCTAAAACTAGTCTTATTCACTATAAAAATCACTATAAATGATGAAATAGTGAAACCACTTTTGTTGGTTTCATTTTATCAATACCTATTTGTTGGTATCATGTTTTTACAATGGTATCTTATAGAATAAGTCTTTGGTCCAAAACCCTCTCATCCCTAGTTTCTAGACTATGAAACCCATATGGTTTCCTTCAAATGTCCCAATACATGCTCCCAATCCTTCTAATCCATTTTATCAACACCACTAATGATTTGTAAACTTGTATTGTCTTTTGCTTTCTATATGGTTTTGATGCTTAAATGCCTTGTTTCATTGTGGACTCGTTTGTTTGCATGTTTACTCGATGACGACGATAGTTGCGCTGGTATTGACGCCGAGAAGAAGAGATATTATTATTATTGGTATTGGTATTCTTGGTTATATAAAGAAGAAGTCCAGGGACATATTGCCATATTGCTGATCATCAGGCAAGCCACCTTCTTGCTCATAAGCCTTGTCCTACTGTTTTACTTATGCATGTTTTATCTACTATTTATGAAACTGTATTGTTTTATTATATGATGAGGTATACCTGGTAGTGGCTTGGCTTCTCCAAACCATTACGCTTTTGTACTATTAAGTACAACCCTCTTGATGACACCTAATTAACCCTAGTATGATAGATGGTGTATTACACCATACCCCTTTGGAGACCCCGATTTAGCCGAAGCAAAGCTATAGGAATGGGTAGACCCCGGAAAAGTTTTACCAAATGTTTCATGATAAAACCTTGGTGAGGTGGGACCTCCCAAGAGTTGTTGAGAAATAAAAAGGTTTTTTTTACAAAATGCTAAAGGAAAGCTGGAGGAAAAAGGTTTACAAAAACGCACCCGGTTCTTTGCAGTTTAGCTATAACAACTTAACCCGTGCAACCACACTATGGAATAGGATAGGGCTAGATTTGATGTTTGTCTATTCTGGTATAAGCTGCATCGCTACTACTACAGGGGATCGCGATCCCCGAAGGCTGGGCCTTCTCCCTTAAAGTTCCATGTGGGACATCGACCTAGAGAAGGAACGAACTATCTGCGGACAGCCAGACATTACTATGAACTGGCTGGGGCAACTGGAATGTTGTCCAAGGACCTGTATTTGCTGAAGGTGTTGACATGCCCATTGACAACCAGGATTTGCCACCTCAGGAGGCTGACAGTGTTGTTACTGGATCTATACCTGGTGCAAATGTTTCATCTGACAGTGACAAGGCATCTGTCCATGGTGCAGAGGATAATGAGGTTGAGCAAAATATTGCTGATGCTGATCAGGAGATAGGCATGGGAGAAGGACTGCTTAACATTCTGCAGAATTACCAACATGAGGAGGAGGACACCAACCATGCTGATGAGGATAACATGCAAGATGACTGGATGATGGAGGACACTAATCTCCTCTCTCCAAATGAGGCACACCTCCAAGTTGGAATGGCCATTATTCCTTTTGTCAACTCATCTGAGATACTCTCTGCTAGGAATTCTTTCTCAAAGCAAGGTCTGGAGCTATGGGACAAATTCTTTGCACCACACATGAACCCATCACCTGACAAAGGCAAACTGCAATGTGACATTCCTGTAAGTTGGTTTAATTTTATCACTCTTATGCTCATCACACTTGAGAAATTCAGTTGGATTAGACATTTTCTCACATCACACCTATGGGAGATAATTAAAGAGCCAATTACTGAAGAATCTACTTTCAGCTTCATTATACCTGATGAATGTGTTGGACAAATTCCACCCCATTGCCTGAATGATTCACCATCAAACATGATGGTACCAAATGCTCCTACTAAGAGGAGGAGGGGCAAAGAACCACTGGTGGAATCTGAGGTGAGAAGAAGCCCCAGAATTGTGGAACTGAATGGGGGTTTTAAAAGTCATTTAAATTGCACTGATCATAATTGCCTCTCTTGCAATGCTGCTCCACCCTGTCTCAGTAATAAGGTTGTTAAGAATCTTGCTGAATCATTTTGCAAGGTTAAAGAGGGGGAACTGGAGAAAAGATTGCTGAAGAAGGGCAGGATCAATGATTTGATCATCAAGCCACCAGGAAAGACTGGACCTAAGAAGAATGGTCCTGAACCATACCTTTCAAACAAGAAGAAGGGAGGTGCTGCTGAGTCTTGTGGACAACAGTCTAAAAAGAAGGCTCCTAAATAATGTGGTTAATGATTACAAAAACCTTGCCTTATGTGATTGGACCAGTTACCTTTCATATCTATTATGAGTTGTTGCAGACCTATTTGATGTTGGACATGTTTATGAATTCAGTAACCTATGATATGTCCAGTCTTATTTGTGTGATTACAAAATTTGAGTCACACCATGGATCACCCAATTGGTTTATAAATGAGTAACAACAGAAACTAGAAGATTCTAAACTGGAACCTCAGGGGAATTAACTCTGAGAAAAAATGGTTAGCACTAAAAAGCATTTCATGGAATCTGAATGTGACATTATTTGTCTTCAAGAAACCAAGAGAGAAAACTTTGATATCAATTATTTAAAAAAATTCTGTCCAAACAAGTTTGACAGTTTTGATTACTTACCATCAATTGGTGCTTCTGGAGGAATTATTACCATCTGGAATGGTACTTTATTCAATGGTACCAGGGATTTCCAACATGATTTCTCAACTTCTGTTACCTTCACCTCTCAATTATCAAATGATACTTGGACTCTCACTAATATCTATGGTCCTTGTTAAAATGATAGAAAGATGGATTTCTTAGACTGGTTTTCAAACATCACTATGCCTAATAGTATGGATTGGCTGGTGTTAGGAGATTTTAACCTTATCAGATGTCTCACTGATAGAAATAAAAGTGGAGGAGATATTAATGAAACTATGCTCTTCAATGATGCTATCTACGACCTGGGCCTTATTGAGTTGCCACTAAAGGGTAGAAAATTCACCTGGAGTAACATGCAGAAAGATCCTCTCCTGGAAAGACTGGACTGGTTTTTTACATCCTGTTCTTGGACAACCAAGTTCCCATACACTATGGTTACCCCACTATCCAAACCTACTTCTGATCATCTCCCATGTGTCATATCCATTGGAACTAACATCCCCAAGGCTCAAATCTTTAGATTTGAAAACTACTGGCTACATCATTCTGATTTTAAGATGATTGTACAAAATGCATGGAATATTCCTGTGAATTATCAGGACATGGCAAAAAGAATTGGTGCCAAATTAAAAAATGTGAGGAGAGGTATCAAGATTTGGGTAAAACAGTTACCTTGCTTAAAAGATCAAATTGCTAAGGTGAATGACACAATTGATCTCCTGGACTTACTGGAAGAATCTAGAACATTAACCACCAATGAGTGGCACCTCAGAGATATCCTGAAGTCCCATATTATCACTCTTCTTCAGAACCAAAACACCTATTGGAAACAAAGAGGGAAAATCAAATGGGTAAAACTTGGAGATGAAAATACTAAGTTTTTCCATTCCAAAGCTACCATCAGTTATAGACATAACTATATATCAATCATCAAGAATGAATCTGGACAGGAATTTACAAATCACTATGACAAGGCTGATATCTTTTGGAATGACTTTAGGGCAAGAATGGGCACATCAGTCAAAACTGAGATGCACTATAATCTAGCAGACTTCTATGGCAATGGAATGAATGATGAGATGAAGGATTCACTTGAAAAACCTTTCCTTGACAAAGAAATTGAGGAGGTTATCACTGAACTACCAAATGATAAGTCACCTAGACCTGATGGATTTAATAATGAATTTATCAAAAGTTGCTGGTCTATCATTGGATTTGATATCAAATTACTGATTCATGATTTCTTCAATGAGAAAGTGTCATTTGAAAGCATTAACTCTTCTTACATTACACTCATACCCAAAGTCACTTGCCCATCTACATCAGCTGATTTCAGACCAATCTCTCTATTGAACTGTATATTCAAAATTATTACTAAACTTCTTGCAAATAGACTGCAATCGATCATTCTGAAATTGGTACATAAAAACCAATATGGTTTTCTCAACAACAGATCTATTCAAGATTGCATTGGTTGGGCATTTGAATACTTATTCCAATGCCACAAGTCAAAGGAGGAAATTTTAATTCTCAAACTTGATTTTGAGAAGGCATTTGATACAGTTGATCACTCTGCCATCATTAATATCCTTAAAGCTAGAGGATTTGGGAGAAAATGGATTAGGTGGATTGAAATGATCTTTGAATCTGGAACTTCAGAAATTCTTCTCAATGGTGTACCGGGTAAAAAGTTCTACTGCAGAAGAGGTGTTAGACAAGGAGACCCACTTTCACCATTACTATTTGTCCTTACTGCTGACCTCCTACAATCTATTCTAAACAAGGCCATGCATATAAATCTTCTAACTCCACCTATTGTGGGACCACCCAACAGTGATTTCCCAATTATTCAATATGTTGATGACACATTGGTGATCCTTAAAGCTGATGCATCTCAATTATTATGCTTAAAAGCACTGCTTCAAACATTTGCTGTTTCCACTGGTCTCAAGGTCAATTACCTAAAATCTAGCATGATGCCAATAAATATTTGTAATGACAGACTTATGCATTTTGCTATGACAATCAACTGTCAAACTGGATGCCTCCCTTTTACCTACCTTGGGCTTCCCTTAAGCATTACAAAGCCATCTATGGAACATTTTCTTCCCATTGTTTAGAGAGTGGAAAGAAGATTATGTGGAATTGCTGACTTCTTGAATTATGGAGGCAAACTTCAAATGGTCAAATCTGTTCTCTCCTCACTTCCTCTATTTTATATGAGCTGTTTGGAGATACCAATAGCCATCAAGGATCAAATTATTAAATATATGAGATATTGTCTATGGAGAAAGAAGACTGATGATGTACAAGCAAAAGGACAAGCTCTTGTCTCATGGGACAAAATCTGCTGTCCTAAAAATCAAGGGGGTTTAGGGGTGCTGAATCTACATATTCGAAATAATGCCCTCCTTCTGAAAAATTTGGACAAATTCTACAACCATCAAGACATACCTTGGGTTCATCTCATATGGGAGACTTATTACAAAAATGGAAAGTTACCTGGAAGAAGCATGGAGGGATCTTTCTGGTGGAAGTCACATATCAAATTAATTGATAACTATAAAGGCATGGCCAAATGCAATCTGAATTCAAGCAAATCCGCATACTTCTGGACTGACCTTTGGCAAGAGGAGTGCTTGATGAACAAATTCCCACACCTTATGTCCTATGCTAAGTCTACAATCATCAATGTTCATGATTTCCTTCATGCTGAATTCCTCGAAGATAATTTCCATCTACCTCTCTCTCATCAAGCTTTCTCTGAGTTTTTCGTCCTGGAAGAAAGATGCCAGGAATTCATACAAGACACTCAGGACACCCATGATAATTGGAACTATATATGGGGATCAGATAAGTTTGAAGTTAAAAATGCATACTCAGCCATGATTGGACACTCACCATCACCACCACACTTTTCCTGTGTTTGGGCAACCTCCTGTCAAAATAAACACAAGTTCTTCTTCTAGCTTTTGTTACTAGACAGATTGAATACAAGAAACCTACTAATGAGAAAGAATTTCAACCTTCCTGATTACAATTGTGTTACATCAAACTCCATCACAGAAGAATCAGCAAATCATCTTTTTTGGGATTGTCGATTTGCAAAAAAATGTTGGGACCATATTTCCAAAAACAGAACTGCAAATCTAACAGGATTAGAAGCTATTTCAAACATCAAAGAAAAGTTACATCTACCATTTGCAATGGAAATCATTATCATGACATCCTGGGGTATCTGGATTTGTAGAAATGAGAAGATTTTTAATGACAAAAGACCCACTTTGGATAGATGGAAAGCAATTTTCTACCAGGAAATGAGATGGATACAATTCAGAATCAAAGGAAAATACAAGGAGAAATTCAAAGCCTGGCTCAGTCAGCAATTAGATCAGGGATAGAATAGATTGTTTTCAATTTAGATGTAACTGTTTATGATCTACCTTAGATCATTTTCTCATTGTAACATACACATATATAATAAAAAAATTGCAGTGGGGATTTTCCCTACTGTTTCACCTCAAAAAAAAAATGAACCCCTCATTGAAAGCATACACTCGAGAAGTGGAAAAAGCGCTCCGGTTGGTCCTCGGTACCCGACATTCCGGTTTTGAGGGGAGTAACACTCATAGGGTAGGAACTTATACTGGAGTGGGCATCCAGAGAGTCTTGATCAGTTACTCGACCCACGATCGGTGTAGATCAGGGTAGTGTACCCAGATGGTGTGGGTAAAGTGTACAACCTCTGTAGAGTGTAAATCTATTCGAATAGCCATGTCCGTGGTCATGGATGGGTTGGACAAACTTCTGTAGAGTGGTGTTGGTTTTGTTTTCAAAAAGGATTTCAGAAAAGAAATGGCTTTGGAAATGTTTTGACCATGGGATGGTCATAAAGGAGAAAGGTTTTGACCATGGGATGGTCAGAAGGAGGAGCAAGGAGTTTGGTCGTGGGACGACCAGAAGACGGGAACAAATGGGTGACCCAGTCCTGATGTTTTCCAAAACTTTCCAAAAAGGTTTCCAAAATGTTTACAAAGGTTTTCAACAAAGTTATGTAGATGCTATATCTACAAGAGAAACTAATTGAGAAAGGAACCTCTCTTGGAGCCCTCCTACTACCACAACCATAATGCATATCCTCTTGTTATTGCTGTTATCTTAAGGTGGTTTGCGAGTACATTCAAATTACTCACTGGCATTGTTCCTGGCTATTAACTTGGTCAGATATCAAGAAGAAGGTGACGTTGACGACTATGTGAGCTAGGACGTTCTCCTAGTTAGTTGCCTGTAGGTTAAGGCCTGGCTCGAGCTCTACGGTTAATGAAGTTCCACTGATGTTGATCGATGTAGGCATACTGGCAAATAAGGTATGACATGTATTCATTATGTTTTGGATGTTTACTTTGATACTTGTCGGTTATGTGCCACGACTAACTGATCATGGGATCGTGGTTGTATGCATAACCGGGATTCTCGGAGGATTAATCCGGGGGCCCCACAGACTTGGTATCAGAGCCATCCTGACTGTTGGAGAGCCTTAGTTAGCATGGTCGCTAGACAGGAACCTTATTTTGAAAACCCCGGCTTTCGAAATCTAGTTTCCCAATGAGTTTCAAAAAGTTCTACGTCTTCTCTTACTCTAAGTAAGTGCCTTCGAAAATGGTTTCCTCTAACTCTCGTCCAAACCTCAAACCTACGGATTTTAAATAACTAGGATCTAGAACCCGGTGAAGACAATTGGAACAAGATGAAGATAAGCATCTACCAGCAAACACAAGGAGACTACAATATCGCTGTACCAGCGGAATCCTCCCAATCAGAAGACCTCGGGTGTTGCACTATAAAGAAGCATCCAAGATACGATGAAGGCTTCATCTGCAAGATAGTGACTCCGACTCGAAGAAAGACGATATATAGGGTCAATAGTCGTAAGGATAGGATTCCCCTACCTCGCAAGTAGTTAACTCCTTGGTCCCTAACATTGACTATGTTTGCTCGCCTAAGTGCATTATGTGTGGCTTCATGTGTGTTGTCTGCCGAGGACATTGCGATTCTCTCGCTCTGTTCGCCTTGTTTGTATGTTATGGTTTGCTGTGACCTCTGTAACAGTGTGACCCGAGGAGCGATAACTCACCTAGTACCTCAGGCACCCCTATTAGTTGTCGCTAATGATAACCTAGACTAACCTCGGGAATATATGAGAGGGAAAGCATCGGAAGAACTAGGAGTTTGACATCGTCAAGTCAGAATCAACTCGAAGATTCCACCTCAGCAGGACGACATACCCCATCAAACTCACCCCTCAAGACTCGTCAATAGTGCAACACTCCCTTGTTCATCAGTATACTTAAGCAAGAGTTCCATTGAAGCCGGAAGTCAATCACCGAAGGATCCTCAATATCCATAAGGAACCACCCGATAAGTCAACCAAGACAAGAAGTGAAGACCTAACTACACTAACCTTTAGTGTATTAGAGCTTCTGACTGCCTCAGGAGACTAACTAATCTAGTCGACCATACCCAAACTAACAGAATGATCCTCCCTAGAAGGTCAGAACCACCCCTAAAGTCAGATGATTAGGAAGCGTGAAGACAACGAGTCCACTCTGTCATCAAGAAGAAGAAACGTGCCAATGAAGACCGCGTACCCGACGCTGACTGCTTCAACCCTGACTAACTTCTAGCAAGAAGAGTCGTAAAACCGTTAATTTACCTTGAGTTAACCCCTTAAAGGCTGCGTTAGGAACCATCCCCACCAAGGTTTGCGAGAATAGGCCATCACTTGAAGACTCCAATCAAGACCTAGAAAGAAGACAACTTTACGCTAATCGCCAGGCAGCACTCCTAGACAGAAGATTCGCACCACTCCTAAAGCAACTAGGTGAAGCTCCAAGGTGGAAAGACTGCGTCTTCCCACTCAATCTTCAGAAGACTATCTACCCGAGGATACTTCAGAAAGACCGCCAGATTGGACGCCTTCTCACCAAACAACAACCCCTGAGACATCAGAAGCGAAACTAACTGAAGATTCAACGACTCCAAGAAGAAAGGAATGTGCTATCCACGTGTTATCCTAGACTAATCCTAAGGGGGAAAGACTGCGTCTTTCCCACGAAATAGAATAACCCTCTGCCAGGAGCAACCTCAGGAGTCCCATCCCTAAAATCGTTAAATAGGATACGCTACGGCCCTAAGGAAGAGTTGTGAATCCTTAGACAGAGGTACTCCCAGCTATATATTCTATCCTCCGACGAGTACTCCGTGAAATTCAGCATCGAGATAGTCTGCCCAGTCTAAGCCCTCGAGATATCGAGTCCAGAAGGAAAAGAAGGTCATCCCTCGCAATCAGGACGGGACTCTGCTCAACTCTCCGTGCATCCCAGAAGACTGAAGCCCAACTGCATCGATGTGGTAACCACTTTCAAAGACAGAGTCCGTAAGATAGGACGCGTAAGACACCTGGTATCAACTCGACTCAAAATCACCTAACCCTACTCTCTTGAATCTAGGGACGAGATTATTTTAAGGGGGAAAGGTCTGTAACATCCCAATTTCAGCAACCCTGGTTAGTTGTCAAGAATGCAAAAATCAGGGGGAACAAAAAACTTTTTCTTATATAGTGATGAAGTGTTTGCCTGTTGTTTGACTATGTTTATGATTATTATTGTGTATTAGAAGATATGCTCCTTACCTCAACACCAGTTGACAAAAGCTTCTTCCCAAAACTGTCTTCGCTTAATTTCCATAATTCTCAAATGTTCTAGCATTTCAAAACATGAGCCAATAAGCCTTTGCAAACCAACTATTTTAGTAGCTTCTGTTTCCCTAGACTATGGAGAGCAACCTATTATAATCTCCTTATGTTTTCAAGACAGAACCTTCAACTACTCTTCTCTCTAGCTTCCCCAAAACTTCTTTATAAAGTTTTGAATTCTACTCTTGGTAAGGATACCAAGGACTCTCACCTGATTCCAAACACAACCTCTTCAAAATGCCTCAACCTTACCTCAAGCTAAGCTTGATGGTAACCCCAGTAGTAGGTCTGCTTAGTTTGTAAGATGAATTGCCTTGATCTGCTGCTTGATTTGTCTATGTAGGAGATAGTATGAGCTACTCTAGGACCTCATCACTAGAATCAAGAGGTTTCCAAATAAACACACCCTAAGAAAGAGTACAAAGCAGGATCTAATATCTAGATACTAGGTGATCATCTAAAACCCTTAACCAGATAAATTCTGAAGATATCCTTTCTAGAAGTTTCCAAGTCAATGAAGACCAATATCAAGCTTGGATACTTTCTACTCAATCTAAACTTCAACATCATCCGCTTGATGATCCTTGGGTACCTTGCAACCCATCAAAAATATCCCCTCTCATGCTCTAGTCAAAAACCCTAAATCTGCCAAATTTGGCTAAGTCTGGAAAACTATTTCCAACATCACCTTTTTGAATGCCTCCCTTTCTCAACCCTTGTGCATTTTTGAAAAGGCATCTTAACCACCTTATTAAACATACTAAGGAATACCAAGTACCACTATTTCCCTTGGTTATATCATCCTACAACCTACTTGTTCTTGATGGTTTTGCAGGCAAGAAAATATCTATTCCTGCAAATCTAGTCAACATGCCTACTTTGACAGAAGCTCACACCATCATCCAACCTTCTATGGAACAACTCCTTGCATGGTTGTGTTCCACTCATATAGGTCTATCAATATCTACTTCACTTCTTCCAACTGGATCCTTGTTCTTCTTAAACCCACAAGGTTTTGAAGGCTAGTTGATAATCTGCCTTCACGGGCTTATTTTATTCAAAGTTTGAAATAAATTCTTGCTGAAATCAAGCAAGATAAAGCTCAAACAACTATACCATGTGGATGTACATCACTTGGTATATCCACCATCTACCCCATGCCCCAAGGGGAGATCTGATCTCCAAGATACAACAAGGTTTTGGTGGCATGAAAACAATCTTACCCAAGATCCTTAAATCTCTAGTTTTCACCAAGATCAACTTGGATTCTCCAATACCAAGGTTGAAAATGCTTGTTACACCTTAAATACATCATCTACCTTGGTCATCTAGATTTATAAAATATTATCCATAATTATTATGGCTCCAAATCTAATTAATCTCTTTAATAGTCAAAATCTCCAAAGCTCCTTTCCTAAAGGCAAGTTTGGTTTTTAGCAAAGCACTTACCCAACTTTTGGCTCAATTGAGATCCATATATCATAACCTACCTTCCCATCTCAAAAAATATATTTTTGAAGAGCTTTATTATTTCTTTTTGCCCATTTTCTTAAATGGCTAAATTGGAATAATAATTGTTTTAAATACTTTTATCCTCCAATAAATCTTGGGAAAATTCCCCTAAGTGTGTATTCACATTTGGGACCAACTCAAACCAAAAACCAACCTTCTCCAATGTAAAAATATCAAATGATCTTCTAGAAACTACTTCTGTACTTTTTGAGTAAATAATTGTAAGTGGAATTAAAATCCTCTGAAAAATCCCAAATAATTCCTAGAAAAGTCCCTTAACCTCATCTAGCTCCCATTACCATTTCCTCATCCTGGCCAATGCAAGTTTTTGGACATTCTTCATAACCACCTATTTGATCAAAATTGCCAAGTAAGCAAATCCTCCAATCAAAAACCCACCAAACCTACACCTTTTTGGTCAAACAAACTTGCACAGCACACCTCTCATCCCTCTAGTCGAAATACACTGTAGCAATCCCTCCCCCTTTGCCCTTTTTCTCTTGAAGCATGTGAGAGAGAGAGTGGCATATCTTGCAAAGATCTTGGTATTAAAAGCAGTAGCAGCCTCCACCACTCCCTCCCTATCTCCCTGCCCGACCCTGAGACCCACCACACCCCCTCCACCTCCTCCCTCGACCAATCCCCTGCCAGCACCCCCTCCTCCATTTCCAAAAAGGACAATCCCCCCCATGGACCTCTCCCTCTCGGTATACAAGGCCAGAGGCCACCCCGTGCCTCCCCTATCTATCATTTGCTTCTATCTACTCCCTCTTACCACCCAGCCACCCCACTCCCTCTCCCCTACTCTGAGCTTCTCGAGGGAGAGAGGAAGCAAAGCTTCGGCCTCCCCCATCTATCGAGCTAAGCTTCCCCTCCTGCACTCCTCTCCCTCTGCAAGTTAGCCGACCAGAACCCCCACTTCACCTGCATCTAATCCTATGCTTGTTTTGCCCTAGGACCGCCCCTGGACGAGGCTCCGGCGAGCACCGACGCAAGCTCTACCAGTGCTAGTTCGCGTGACGCTTCCTGGGGGCAAAACAGATGGTGTTGCCCCTCTCCAGACTTGTCATCGACCGCTGCACCTCCTAGGACCCTCCTCGGCTCCTCTCACCACCCTGCCGCCATCTAGGGTTCCGTCGCCGCCTGGCCGTCGCGAGCTAGGAGACGGACCACCACCGTCCATCATGACTAGATCCAACAGCCAGTAGCGCGCCATACCTCTTCACTCTCCCCCGGTCGCCGACAAGCGGGCCCCCCCGGCAGTTTCGAACGGCGGCCTCCCGCGTGAGGCACAGCCCGGGTGGGCCGATTTTCCCCCTGCGCGGCCCAACTGCGCCTAGATCTGGCCCGCGACGCCTCTCTTCCTTTTTCTTTTTCCTGCATTTCCAGATCTGTTCCATAGTAGTTAGTTTTAAATCGATTTGAAAATGGAAATTGGGGTATATTGTCCAAATAAAATTGTTACCAGGTTCATGGGTGTTTTGTGCAACATGCAGCACTAGTCTCTTGCCAAAAATATTTTTTGTTATTTATTGGCAATTAATCTACTAACAAGTATCCTCTGCACTAAATAATTTCCCTAGCAAATTTTATGAACCTAAAAGGAATAAATCCAATTGTATCTGGTAGATATTCCTTTCTCCCATCTAGGAGCCTTGACACCATATCCACTTGAGTCACATTTTGCCTGTGGCAAAAATAACAAAACCTATTAGTTTCTGCATTTAGAAAATTCCCTAGGCCAAACCAAGGTTGGTACTGACCTAATTCCAACTCCCTATAAACCTTCATACCAATATCTATCAAACCCCAGGAGCCCATAATTTTCTAAGCCACTATGGATTTATCATGAATTAATTTGTTCTGGGATTAGTTAATTAACTAATAAAATCACATCAGTAACTCTGCAACTCCAAAGAGGTTGATTCCAATTTCTTCAGAAAGGTGTTCTAAGTACCTACCATGTGGCATTGGTTTCCTATCAAAAGCTACTGTAGATTTAATCTGGTGAAAAGGACAAGTTGCCTACAGAACTTCCCTTGGGAATTTCCTGAGGGTATTCTGGTAAATATTTTGACACGATTCCAACTCTATTTGGATCAGTACTTAAAACCCTACTGAACTATCCAAGAAAATAATTTTTACAGCTCCATAACTTTTTTGGTGAATTATTTCCTAAAACTAGAGTTTTATTCACTATAAAAATCACTATAAATCTTTGGTAAGTGATACAATAGTGAAACCACTTTTGTTGGTTTCATTTTATCAATACCTATCTGTTGGTATCATTTTTTTACAATGGTATCTTATAGAATAAATCTTTGGTCCAAAACCCTCTCATCCCTAGTTTCTAGACTATGAAACCCATATGGTTTCCTTCAAATGTCCCAAGACATGCTCCCAATCCTTCTAATCCATTTTCTCAACACCACTACTGATTTGTAAACTTGTATTGTCTTTTGCTTGCTGTATGGTTTTGATGCTTGAATGCCTTGTTTGATTGTGGACTCGTTTGTTCGCATGTTTACTCGATGACGATTATAGTTGCGCTGTTATTGACGCCGAGAAGAAGAGATCTTATTATTATTGGTATTGGTGTTCTTGGTTCTCTAAATAAGAAGTCCAGGGACATATTGCCATAATATCAGCCAAGCCACCTTCTTGCGCATAGGCCTTTTCCTACTGTTTTACATATGCATGTTTATCTACTATTTATGAAACTGCATTGTTTTATTATATGATGAGGTATATCTGGTAGTGGCTTGGCTTCTCCAAACCATTACGCTTTTGTACTATTAAGTAAAACCCTCTTGATGACACCTAATTAACCCTAGTATGATAGATTGCGTATTACACCATACCCCTTTGGAGACCACGATTTAGCCAAAGCAAAGCTATAGGATGGGAAGACCCCGGAAAAGTTTTACCAAATGTTTTATGATAAAACCTTGGTGAGGTGGGACCTCCCAAGAGTTGTTGAGAAAGAAAAAGGGTCGTTTTACAAAATGCTAAAGGAAAAGTGGAGGAAAAAGGTTTACGAAAACGCACCCGGTTCTTTGCATTTTAGCTATAACAACTTAACCCGTGCAACCACATTACTCTGGAATGGGACAGGGCTAGATTTGATGTTTGTCTATTCTGGTATAAGCTTCCTCGTAACTACTACAGGGGATCGCGATCCCCGGAGGCTGGGCCTTCTCCCTTAAAGGTCCATGTGGGACATCGACCTGGAGAAGGAACAAACTTTCTACAGATAGCCAGACGTTACTATGAGCCCCTCATTGGAAGCGCACACTCGAGAAATGGAAAAAGCGCTCCGGTTGGTCCTCGGTACCCGACGCCCCGGTTTTGAGGGGAGTAACTCTCATAGGGTAGGCACTTATACTAGAGTGGGCATCCGAAGAGTCTTGATCGGTTACTCGACCCACGATCGGTGTAGATCAGGGTAGTGTACCCGGATGGTGTGGGTAAAGTGTACAACCTCTGCAGAGTGTAAATCTATTCGAATAGCCATGTCCGTGGTCATGGACGGGTTGGAAAAACTTCTGTAGATCGGTGCTAGTTTTGTTTTCAAAAAGGATTTCAGAAAAGAAATGGCTTTGGAAATGTTTTAGCCATGGGATGGTCGTAAAGGAGAAAGGTTTTGACCTTGGGATGGTCGGAAGGACGAGAAAGGAGTTTGGTTGTGGCACGGCATGAAGACGGGAACAAATGGGTGACCCAGTCCTGATGTTTTCCAAAACTTTCTAAAAAGGTTTCCAAAATGTTTACAAAGGTTTTCAACAAAGTTATGTAGATGTTATATGTACAAGAGAAACTAATTGAGAAAGGAACCTCTCTTGGAGCCCTCCTACTACCACAGCTATAATGCATATCCTCTTGTTATTACTGTTATCTTAAGGTGGTTTATGAGTACATTCAAAGTACTCACTGGCATTGTCCCTGGCTATTAACTTGGTCAGATATCAAGAAGAAGGTGACGTTGATGACTATGCGAGCTAGGACGTTCTCCCAGTCAGTTGCCTATAGGTTAAGGCATGGCTCAGGCTCTACGCTTAATGAAGTTCCGCTGATATTGATCGATGTAGCCATACTGGCAAATAAGGTATGACATGTATTCATTATGTTTTGGATGTTTACTTTGATACTTGTCGGTTATCTGCCACGACTAACTGATCATGGGATCGTGGTTGTATGCATAACAGGGATTCTCGGAGGATTAATCTGGGGGCCCCACAATCTCCTCATCGCCCGACGACATATCCTCGTTCGCCTCCATCTCGTCATCCCGCGAAACGAATTCTAGATCCTCTTGGGATTCCAACTCCGCCTGCTGCTCCCCAAAGGACTGCTTGCTAGAAGGGCCCTGCTCCGCCAACATTTCTAAACACACAAATAGATGGAACTAATAAGCACAAAAATTCACAGAAAATTTCGGCATAACCTTTGCTAATTTTCTATGTCTAGGAGTGCCAGAAATTCGCCGGAACGGAAATGAATCAACGTTTCAGCGAAACATTGGCAACTCAAAAAGAAAAACCTGCACAAAAAAGCCAAAATAGGCACAAACACAGCCATTTTGCTGCCAGCATACACAAGCAGAGCCATACACAACTTGCTACCAGCAGCATACAAGATTAGCATCATTAGCAGCCAATTAGAGTCCCCTGGATAACTCATCCCAGCAGCCAACTATCAGGTGATAGCTACCACTGTGTACACTCCAAATGGAGACATCATAGTGGCAGATATAGTAGCACCATCCACAGAATTTAGCTAAACCAAAAAAGGGAATTCAAACTATGCATAGTCTACATATAAGTAACCACAGATTTAGTAGTAACCACAGCATATACACAGATTTGGGCAGTAACCACAGCAGTAACCCTAAGAAAAGGAGACACCACATCTGGCTAGGAATCATCTAAACAGTTACTGTCACATGGACAGAGTATTCATATTGGTCACCAACCTGCTTCATAGGAATGGTAGCATTATCAGCCACCAAATTTCATGTGGATCAGATAAAACAATTTTATTTAACTGGAAAAACTACCTCAGAGCGGGCACACATTCTGATGAACTGAAAAAATGCTGAAAATCGTGGGAAGAGAGTACTATCAGTGGGCTGTTCATTGAACTGAAAGCCCATGTACTAGAACTTATACTTTTGAGATTGAAACGACACACACTTACATGCTCATCTAGAACAAGACTACTACTCAAACCATCAACCCAATGTACAGGTGAGCTATAGATATCACGCAATACAAGATATAGCCTGCCTCTACAAAAACAATATGATAGGACATACTAGTACAAAAACACTAAAGGGATGATGAACAACATCTAAATAGTTACTTGACAGTTCCACACTAACAATATCCCATCAAGATTTTCTTTGTTCTTGTAACTATTGAAATTCTAGGACATGCAAAGCTCCCTATATCATTGTTTACTAGTACTAATGCAAGAGAAAGGAAAATGTGATGCTGAATTTTTTGTTGAGAAATATTGGCACTATATATAGAATGAATATTACTAGTATAGTATATATGGAGTAAGGACCATCACACAACCACTACAACAAATAGACGCAACACGAACTCACAAATCAAAATGGGATGGATCATAGTTATTTCCAGCTCTTGCTCTGATCTGATCTCCCTTTTTATACAAAGCTAAATTCGTTACTAGAAGCGATCACTTGGCATGACAAGTGGCACTTGATTTCTAGTTGTTTCAGGGCCATAACGAGTAGCAATATCTGACCCTTCAACAAATCAGGGTGCATGCATCACATAGATTTTTCATATACCTAATCTATTAGCCTGCCATTTCTTGTGAAACTAAGATAAATGCAACCACAAGTACCATTGAGGCGTTAAATTCCTAAGATAAGTAACTTATCGGCAAAAGTAACTTAAACTCTGCCTGCAAAAGTAACTTATCGATGAGAAGGAAAAGTAACTCAAGCTCTGCCTGCAAAAGTAATTTCAAGTTTTAAATTTTACCGCAAAAAGTTTCTTATCAGCGCGTATAATGAGACCAGATAAAGCACGAATACAGCTATCCATTTCTTTATCTTCCCTCTGCACATTCCTCTTCATCAGAGGAGTATAGATTCTGGATGGCTACAGGATCATCACTCCCAAGTTTAGAACCTTTGCAAGCTATATTCCTCACATGCTTTTCCTGACTACCTTGAAATATATTGCACCTAGCTTCCTCTAATTCTTGAATAACACTCAAGGAATCTAAAACTTGGAGTACTTTATTTTTCTCTAAATTAATACTAACTTTAGCAGCTAAATCATACAGGGTATTCTGAGCAGTATTTAAAACTGTGGAACAACAGCTTTAGATGACTTGCCATTAGGTTTTTCCATGTCCTCCCAGTTCATCTACAATGTTGTCCCACCCTAGTTCATTTGCAGCATCCCTATCATCCTATAAGATTGTGTCCCTCCCTTCCAGTTCTAGCAAATCTTGCTCGTTCGTCGTGTTGATGTCTAATGGTTTGAGTGGCAAGTCCTAGCTATCTAGCCAAAGAATCTACTTCATCTTGTGATGGAACGTAGAACAAAACTAATATGCACTACAAACATTCAAGGAATCTAATATGTTTGACATGGATGGAGTACTAATCAATTGGTGACCATGGACCACTGCACTGATTAGATAAAAAAACTATTATTACTCTCCGCATACTAGGTAACAACAGGACCAACAAATGATGCTTCATCTCTCACAACAGTCAAGACATAAACATGAAAGAACATTCCATGAGAAAAACCTGTCGATTTTTTCAGAGGGGAGGGAAGAGGGGTAGGGGAAGGGGAGGGAGAGGGGAAGGGGGTCACCTCGACGACGGTGGACGGCAGGCGCGGACGATGCTAGGAAGGGGCGATGACAGCGCGTCAGAGGAAGGGGCAACGCGGGCGGGATCCTCCTCCTGGGCACGGGCGAGCTCCTCCTCCTCCTCCCGGGCACGGTAGGCGGGCGCACGTAGAGCAAAGGCGACGGCAGCAGCGGAAGGGGCGACGAAGGCAGAGCGAGGAGAAGGTATTGTAGCAGTTTCGTCTGATCGAGAGAAAACGTGAAA
This sequence comes from Avena sativa, assembly GCA_916181665.1. Lineage (NCBI taxonomy): Eukaryota > Viridiplantae > Streptophyta > Magnoliopsida > Poales > Poaceae > Avena > Avena sativa. The sequence continues at coordinate 417,235,985 of OV702289.1, read as the reverse complement.
GAGGAAAAAAGGCTCAATCGACCAGCTTATGCGAGGCGCATATTTGAAAATGCGCCTCAGGTAAGTTTATGTGAGGCGCATCTGGCCAGAATGCGCCTCGGGTATTCTCTAGCACTAGTCAACTAGTGCAATGCGCTGTATCTGTCAACAAACTAACCCTAGCCCACTGGTTTCGTCCCTTGTCCTAAACTAAAGCCTAGCCACCTAGGTTTGAATCCTGGTGGCTCAAATTTTTTGAAAACTTTTTTTGAAGGCTATTTATCATGTAAAAACATTGTCCAAACACAATATGAACTATAAAATATACTGCAAATATTTTAAAAATTCAAATATTGCCAAAAGAACAAAAGTGAGTATTATGAATGTGTCTCAACGATACATAATATTCTCAATGCAATATTATAACATACAAAAAATGATAATTATGAATGTTTCGATACATAATAGTATGCCAAACACACACGACGGTTCTTGACAATGTTCGGAGCACGCTAGCGTTTCTTGACAATGGTCGTCTTCTTGCCCTTCTTTGTCGCGGTTGCATAGGTTAGGTCCAGGATGTCTTTCACTACTTCTTTTGAACGGGAGTCCTTTCTTATGTAGGGTTCTGGTGTACGGTGCTTGGTTGTCGTATCCGTCTTCCATCTTCGGGTCACCGTTCTGGTCAAAGTCTTGCTCGTTGGCGATTCCGTCCATTCCGATGATGTTCCTTTTGCCTCTCCTAACGACAACCCGTCTAGGCTTTGATGGGTCTGTGATGTACCAGCATTGGTCGACCTTGCTAGCTAGAACCCAAGGCTCATTTCTCGCGGGTGCGTTCGCGCTGGTGGTCTTTGACGGTATAACCATGGTGGTGAAATATCGGCCTTCTTTCTCGACGCTCTTGGCCCACTTGACACGGAACATCAACACCTTCTCTGTAACGTAGTCGAGCTCCCAAATCTCCTCAATCCTTCCGTATATCTTTCGGGGACGTCGCCGGTGTAGAATATCCCCGTAACCCCTGAGTTCTGTAATCGTAGTTATTGTCCCTTTCCTCTGTATAGAACGTGTATCCGTTGATATCGTATGCCTGAGAGGTCATCAGGTTGTGTGGGGCGCCCCGTGACAAGGAGAATATGAGTATATCTTCCTCCGAGTACTCGCCTTGCGGTGGATTAGCAATGACCTTCTCCCTGAACCACCACGTGAAACCGGAGTTGTGCTCCTTGATAACATCTTCCTCCGAGTACTAGTGCCCCTAGTCAGCATAATTCTTCTTGATAAACTCTTTGTGATCATATATGTATGGATCGACCACCTGCAGGTGTTGTAGCACGACCAAGTTTGCTCTTTCAAAGTCCTTGGTTCGGCCCTTGATGTCGACATGCTTTGGGTGCCGACCCTCATGGTGACCGCATCCAGCGAGCCTCCCGAGGTGCTTATTGAATGGTAGACCAAAAGGGGTCTCGGTTTGTAGAAAGTTCGAGCAGAAAGAGATGCACTCTTCGGCCAGGAAGCCGTTTGCTATGCTTCCATCTGGACGGGACATGTTCTTAACGTATCCTTTGATGTGTCCATTGAGCCTTTCGAACGGCATCATGCTTCGCAGAAACGGATGACCGAGCTATACGATATCCTCCACGACATGGAGAACCAGATGAAGCATGACGTCGAAGAATGCGGGGGGGAAATAGATCTCGAGCTCGCATAGTATCACCATGATCTCGTCCTATAGCCTTGTGAGCTGCTTAATGCCTATCGACTTCCAAGAGATGACGTTGAAAAAGTTGTAGAGGCCAAACAACGTTTCATGGACGTGCTTGTCCATTATACCTCGGATCGTGACCGGGAGTACCTGTGTCATCAGCACGGCGACGTCGTGAGACTTCATCCCGCTGAAGCGCTGCTTCGCCTCGTCTAGCCATCTGCTTATCTTCCCCGTGTAGCCGTTCGGAAATTTGACTCTAAGGAGGCACTTCATAAACTGTATGGCATCCTTCTTACTCAGAGTGAAGCACGAGGCCTTGATCTTGACCTCGCCCTCCTTGACCTGCTATTTTCCCTTGCGATGATGGCTATTATGCGTTTCCGTCTCCTCCTCCTCGTCCTCCTCCTCGTCATCGCTAGGTGGTGGTTGAAGTTCATCCCTAATGCCCATATGCTTCAAGTCATTCCTTGCCTTCGTCCCATCTTTGGTGTTGTCGGTGTTAAGGAGGGTGGAAAGAAGACTCTCGCCCACGTTCTTCGTGATATGCATGAGATCAAGGCTATGAGGCACACGGAGGATCTTCTAGTATGGAAAGTCCCAGAAACAGACATCGCCTTCCATACCTTCAGCAGCGGCTCTGGCTTCTTCTAGGTCTTTTCCGGTGCAGGGCATTCCTTCTAGTTATTCAATAGCTCGTAGATTTGCGCGCCGCTCCTCTGGTCTGGGATTCCTCGGAGCTCGACCGCCCCATCAAACAGATCTCCTAGCTTTCTCCAAGCATGATTCTTGTGAAGCCACCTCCGAGCCCCAAGGGACACGGTTTTCCCGGACCCAGGATATTTCTATAGCTGGCGGTACGTTGTATTATCTTTGCACCTAACACACCCATAGAATCCTTGGACCACCTGCCCTGAGAAGTATCCATAACCGGGATAGTCTTGCACCATCGTGATCACCGCCGCTCTCATGTCGAAATATTCTTGTCTCAAGGCGTCCCACGTACGGGCTCCTTCTTCCCATAATGTGGCCAGCTCCTCTTTCAACAACGTGAGATACAGATTGATGTTTGTATCGGGTTGTTTTGGCCCTTGAACCAGCATACTCATGGTTACGTACTTCTTCTTCATGCACAACCAGGGGGAGGTGGTATATCCATACAAACACGGGTTAGTTGTTGCGTGTGCTGATCTGGCTTCTGAACGGTGCTCATGCCCAGCCTGGGGATTCAAAATTTCAAAGGTCTCTCTTTGTCATACTATAATATAGTGGTGTATGCCTATTTGTTCTTTGCACATTCACTCTATTTCTTCTTTATTTTCTTCTCTTTTGTTTATATGCTCACACTTTTGTTTAAGTGATGTGCAAAGGAGCTTGCCATACATTCCACTTCATGTAGGAATTCAAAGTTTAAGGATCTCAATTATCAAATTCCAATTGTATATGAACCATTCTTATGACTTGAAGATTCTACCTCGACTTGTTCTCACTCTATTTTGATAGCACATTTATTTTCCTTGGTTCAAGGTTTCTCTTTCAATTTAACTGCATAGATAATTTTCTTTGTAAATCAAATTGTAGACTTACAACATGTTGATCAAATTATCTTTATACGTTCCATTAATACCAATGGTGTGGAAGACTACTATTGCTACCATCAAGTGCAAGCAAAATTGAACTCAAGCCATTCGTATATCCAATAAGACAAGCACAAACTCAAAATTCCTCCATATATAATAGTAAACTCAGAGTTTCATAAAAAGGGATCGACTATTCCTAAAGGGAATTCTAATGATGCAACCTTTATTTCTAGTTTGAACTAATGCAAAAAAATAGTGATATAAAACTTATAAGATGGATTACAAGGTCTTTAAAGATCTCCCAGGCTTGGAATCAAGCCAGGCAGGATCAAATAACTCCTTGTTGGTACATATTCCTCCTTCTGGGTAGGAAGAGTGTTGCCCTCTTTAACCATGCTTGCAAAGCAGATGCTGAGCTCGGCCATGTTGTATTGAAGCTTCAGCATTCTATTCTTGAGGAATTTCTTATCATCTGTCAGCTCAAAGACAGTTTTAATCAAAAAACCAACTCTACCATTGATGTCATCGACCTTTTTCTCAAGGTGTTTTCTCATCATATAGTAGGAGTCAATCCCTTATCCAATTGTTTAAACACATGCCTTCGAAGCTTTTTCCAACTCATAGATCTTGTCATGAATCTCATCTTGCCGCACCTTCTTAGGTTTAAGAGGTGATGGACCAAGAGGAGGTTTGTAATAGGATCCTATGTTGTGACGATAAGAATTAGGGAGATACTCCCAATTTGGGAGAGGCTTGATCTCTGGGCTAGATGATGACGATGATCCTTTTAGGTTCTACTTCTTTGATCCTCTTCACGGGATTCTCTTCTTTCTTCTTGCAGATCTTGTTGACATGGAAGGGCTGCATGGCTTCGTTGCATGGATATTGTTAGAGGGGCTTATATAAGGGCGGTGAGGATTTTTCGAGGCTATAGCTCTGCGAAAACTTAATTAAAAAGGTTAGATGCAATGAACTTTAAAAGGGGAGGTCAAAAACCCTAGCCTCCTTCTGTAATGAGAAACTATACGGGCACGGCCCATATACATCCCGTCGTATAGTTATGAACCAACTATAGATTACATCTACGGTGGAACCAACTATACGACCGCAACTATATGGGCAGAATTTTCATTCCCACCGTATAATAGATCGTTAAACTATTAGTCCTCAGGAAATAGTTTTGTCGAAGGCATCGATATCTATACGACGGTAACTATACAAGAAGAATTTTAATTCCATCCGTATAGTTGGCCATTAAACTATCAGTACCTTTCATGGACGGAATTGGTGATGTCGAAACAATTATACGACCGCAGCTATACGGCTGGAATTTTCATTCCCGCTGTATAGTTGGTCGTTAAACCTTCTGTGTTCACCAAACATTTCCTGCTTCTCCAAGGATTCTTTATTAATCTGAAACTTAATGAAATATCAAGTTTTGACAGACAAATAACAGCTTAAATTTTCGACCAATTTTGGCATTATCAGTCTTCCTCCTTCTTTGCTAGAGCATCAAATGTTCCTTATTTAACAAAATGCTCAAATAAAACTTAAAATAAAATTTAAAAAACTTACTCAAACCTTTACTTCGCATGGGTTGCCTCCCATGAAGCTCTCTTTTATGGTCAATACTTGACAATAGTGCCATTCATTCTGTCTTGAGTCCATTCTTCTTGCAGTTGCCATTCCCTGTATACCTTTGCTTAATCACTTCTTCTGGGGTGATCACTTCTATGGTGACTACACTTATATCTTATTTTACTCGATAATGCTCCAAGCATTGTCCATTTACCACCCATGCAAGAGATGGTGTTTTCACTGGAGCTTCACTGCTCCTGATGAATAAGCTTCTTCAACTATATAGGGGCCTCCCCACTTTGATCTGAGCTTTCCTAGAAACAACTTAGGACGAGAATTATAGAGCAACACTTTGTCTCCACTTTTAAAGGTCTCATTCTCTATTTTTCTATCATGCCATCTTTTCACTTTTTCCTTAAACAATCTAGAATTTTCATAGGCCTCACTTCTAAACTCATCTAAAGCATGAATATCTAATAAACACTTTTCTCCTGCGGCTTTAAGATCATAATTTAGGTTCTTGATTGCCCAAAAATCTTTGTGTTCCAATTCTAAAGGTAAATGCCATGCCTTACCGTACACCATCTTATAAGGTCTCATACCCATTGGATTTTTAAACGCAGTATGGTATGCCCATAGAGTGTCATTTAACTTGTATGACCAATATTTTCTTGATTTGTCCACCCTCTTCTCGAGTATGGTCTTTAATTCTCTATTAGAGAGTTCCACTTGACCACTTGTTTTAGCATGATATGGTGAAGCAAAATGGTGAGTTACTCCATATTTTCTAAGGATTTTCCTGAAAGTCCCTTTTATAAAATGAGAACCACCGTCAGTGATTAAAAATCTAGGAACTCCAAACCTGGGGAATATGATATTCTTGATCATCTTCACTAAGGTGGCTGCATCTGCATGACTTGTTGGAATAGCTTCAACCCATTTAGTAACATAATCAACAACAACAAGAATATGAGTATAACCATTTGATTCTATAAAAGGTCCCATGTAATCCATTGCCGGTACATCAAAGGGTTCTATTATGAGACTATAGTTCATTTCCATTTCTTGTCTCCTACCTATATTACCTCTTCTTTGACAAGCATCGCAGTATTCCACATACATGTGTGCGTCCTTGAGAAGGTGGGCCAATAGAATCCGGATTAAAGTACCTTCGCTACAGTTCACTTACCTACATGATGTCCTCCATACGGACTGTCATGACACGCTTTCAATATTGCATTCATTTCATGGTTAGGAACACACTTCCGAATCATTCCCTCGGGTCCATGACGATATAGATACGGATCATCCCAAATGTAATATTTAAGATCATTAAAGAATTTCAATCTTTGATTTCTTTTCATACCAGGAGGTATAAATTTTTTTGCAAGATAATTAGCATAATCTGCATACCATGGATCAACAATTTCAACATTTGCTAAATATTCTCCCGGAAATGATTCATTTATAGGTACGGGGTTAATAATTATTCCCTCCATCCTAGAGAGATGATCTGCTACCAGATTATCTTTACCCCTCCTATCTATTATTTGTAGATCATATTCATGTAGTAATAAAACCCACCTAATCAACCTGGGCTCCGCATCCTTTTTAACAAGGACGTGACGCAAAGCTTGGTGGTCCGTATGAATTATTACCTTCGAATTAATGATGTAGGATCTAAATTTTTCGCAAGCAAAGATTATAGCTAGGAACTCTTTTTCTGTAGTAGCGTAATGTTTCTGATTCTCATTAAGAGGTCTACTAGCGTAATAAATAACATTTAAATTCTTTCCGTCTCACTGTCCCAACACAGCCCCTAAAGCATAGTCACTAGCATCACACATGATTTCGAAAGGTTCATCCCATTTTGGAGATTGCATGATAGGTGCTGAAACTAATTTATTCTTAAGGTTCTCAAAAGCTATAATGCAGTCATGATATAAGTAGAATGGAGTTTCTTTATCAAGAAGGTTGGTGAGAGGCATAGATATTTTAGCAAAATCTTTTATTAAACTCTTATAAAAACTTGCATGTCCCAGAAACATTTTTAAGTATTTAATTTCCTAGGGTATTGGAAGATTTTCTATAGCATTTATATTGGTTTTATCTATTTCTATTCCCTTCTCCGAAACCTTATGCCCGAAAAATTTATGTTCTCTTTCCATGAAATGACATTGTTCCCAATTCAAAACCAAATTTGATTGCTTGCATCTCTGCAAGACTTTGGTTAGATTGTAGAGGAAATTATCAAATGTTGTTCCACAAACAACAAAATCATTTGTTAGAACTACCATAGTCTTCTCAACAAAATCATCAAAGATTTTTAGAACATGTTGTTGAAAAGTTGTTGCTGCGTTACATAAGCCAAACAGAATTAATCTATAAGCATATGTGCCATAAGGGCAAGTGAAAGTTGTTTTCTCTTGATCTTCCGGTTGTATGGCAATTTGAGAGTATCTAGAATAACCATCAAGAAAACAAAAATAAGAATTGTTACTAAGTCTTTCTAAAATTCTATCCATGAATGGTATAGGTTTCTAATTTTTCTGTGTCTCTCGTTTTAGCTTCCTAAAATCAATGCACGTACGATATCCTACAACAGGCCTTGCAGGAACTAGCTCACCATCCTCATTCATAGCAGCATCAAGACCACCTTGTCTTCGTATGCAATGAGCTGGGCTAACCCACTTACTGTCAGAGATAGTATATATTATGCCAGAATCTACCAAGCGTATAACCTCTTTTCTTACTACTTCTTTCGTTTTCAGATTAAGTCTTCTTTTCTTACTACTACTGGTTCAACATCATCAAGCATGGTAATCTTATGTGTTACAATAGATGGATCTATTCCTTTAATATCACTTAGGGTATATCCAAGGCTTAACCAAGACCGAAAGGAGTTTGTTTGTTTCATTCTCTAATAAATTTTTGCTAATAATAATAGGACATTTATTTTCATTACCTAAAAACTCATACCTCATATCGTCTAGAAGTTGTTTCAATTCAATTGGCGGAGGTTCTTCATCTCCTTTTGTTACCAGTTCTTCATAGACATGTGGATTTTGTGCTTCCAGAATTGAATCAAGGTAATCATCCATGTCTTCTCTCTCCTCATCACCTAATGCTTCCTGCCAATTAATTAGGGTCCTCTCTAATTCATCTTGTGGAGTACTAAAATGAATTGCGGCTAGCTCGACACTTTTTTCTCTTCCTTGATATCTTCCACTTCATATGTCCTCTTCTTTAGTTTGGCAAAGTGGAATGTCATTTCCTCTTCTCCAAAGATCACTAAAATAGTCTCCTTCTTATTATCAACTCGAGCTTTGGTTATGGAAACAAAAGGCCTACCTAAAAGAATAGGACAAAAGGAATCTCTAGGCATATCAACAATATGAAAATCAAGGGGGTACATGAGTGATCAAATAAAGTCATAGATATTTCTGATTACACCTTCTGGTTTTATATTGGTCCTATTAGACAATTTAATAGTAGTGTCTACCGGTTCCACATATGGATTATTTAAATTGTAGCAAAGTTCCTCATAAAGTGATGAAGGAATAATATTTATAGTGGAAATCGGCTCGCAAATTCCGTATAAGAAAGTTTCTCCATAATATATAGGAGTCATAGGTTTAGAAGTTTCGTTACCTCGTACCTTACCTTCGATAAACTCTGAGGTTTCGCGGTCTAGCATAACCACTTCATCATCCACTATTCGTGCTTCCATAAGATCCATTAATATAGCATTATTTATATTGGTAGCTTCGGGGTTTTTTTCTGGTTTCTCCAGTCTCTTATTTATTTGTTCTTCCTCTTTTTTCCTTTTCTTGATGATCTCTTGAATAGGTACTGAGGATAATTCTTACATTAGCGCTCTTGCACGCTTCTTCTCTTCGAGGGGTTTATGGCATTCCCATTCTGTTGGTACCTGCAAATGTCCTGCATAATTCTCAATAATTTTCTTTACTCAGTAAGAGTCAATACCGAGGGTTTTAATCATTGCACCAATCCTTTCATCTATAAGGAAATAGTTAACGCAAGCATATTCAGAAAAAACTATTTGTAATGTTCTCCTCATTTCTAAGATTTTCTCTTGCCTCCCTCATTTTTATTATTAGATTCCAAGCTTCATCATAGGTATAATATAGAAAGCTACCATTAGAAGCAGTGTCTAGATTCATTCTATTTTCAATATTAAGCCCTCCATAAAAAGTATGAGTGATTAACCAATCAGGAAAACGATGATGGGGGCAATTATCTAGGTAACTTTTGTACCTTAGATATCCTTCATACAAGCCCTCACTTGGATTATTTTTGAAACTGATAATAATACCTCTCATCCTGTGAGCTTTGCTTTCTGAATAATATTTTGATAGAAAATTGGTTGTCAATTCCTTCCAAGTCCTTGGTGCTTCTGCACAAAAAGATCTGTACCAGTCGCAAACATTATTAGAGAGAGTTTGTCTAAACAACTAGGTTTTAGCCATATCAAGATTACAGTCATCAAATATAAAGGAACTAAGAACGTCTTCAAAGAATTGTAAGTGTCCATATGGACTTTCTTCATTGGTTCCTGCAAATTTCTTGGAGTGGAGTAGTTCAAATAATAAAGGGTGGATCTCAATTCCATCTGGATTTATACTTTTATTGACAGTGATAAAAGCATCCATGGGTGAACCCATTTTCCTTACTGCTTCAAGCTGGTTTAAATGATGAGTGTTGTCAATTTTTGCGGTCCTACAACTTAAATTAAAATTTAGTACCACAAAAGTAAATAACTAAAAGTAAAATGACTTATATCACTAAGCTCCCCGGCAACAGCGCCAAAAAATATCTTGATGACTGCAAGTGCACAAATCGTTTGTAGCTAGTTTCGAAATAAAGATATCGATCCCATATGGAGCAGTAGGCAAAAGACTAAAATGCTTCTAACTAAAACAAAACGAAGTACTTAAGGAATAAATTTAAGATGTAAGAATAGTAGAGTTATTTTTGGGTTTTTGGTTGAACAAGGCAATTTAGAGTAAAGTAAAACTTAATGCAGAAAGTAAGAATCGCGTGTGTAAAAGAACTTTGGAACTGCAATAGGGAAAAAGGCGTTCTCAGGGAGTGGTGGATACACCGCTAGCAATTTAGACTAAGCAATCAAGTTTATTATAACGAATATTCTCATGATATGTATGTATGTGGGAGGAGCTCCATATATGGACAAATAGGGAACAACCGCTGCCCACATCATCCTTCATAACCACAACTGACGAATAAACGACATCAATCGTTTTATCCCGCTATTAAGGGATTTCTCCCATGGCATGGACATGGCTTTATGAGTTCTCCTTGATTCCCCAAGTTAGTACATAAAGAATGAGAACATCTTTATAGTCACAGTAAGTGCTATCATCCCTCCGTCTACCAACAAGTAATACCCTTCATCGAGTCCATGTAGGAGGCAAATATTAAGGAGGTGCACAACTCCCAACATCAAGATGAAGACAATTAACACATACACATAATGATGTATAACATAATAATCTCTATCTCATCTCAATCATATTCTAGGGTTTCTCCATCTTCGCAAGTACTAGAGATCTACTCACACATGGAGGCCATCAACATCATGGCAATGGTAATGGAAACAATCATACATGAATAGTACTTGTATAAATCCACAACAAGTACAGAAATTACAACAAGATCTATATGGATGAGATGGGATGGATGGAGCTGGTGATGGTGAAGTGGTTGAAGAAGATGGAGATCGATGCCTTGGCCTCCCAGATCTGCCTAGGGCAAAGATGGATCCCTTGGGCAAGTTCCCCCTCCATATGCCTTCTAGAGGTGAGGTTTTCATGATTTCTGGTTGTTCTATATGCCGTCTCCCGATCCAGTTGCACGGGGTAAAACTATTTGAAGAGGTGGAGGAGGAGCCATCTATATGACCAAAAATATATGGCCGAAAAAGTATTCTGGTCGTATAGTTGGTTGTTGAACCATCGGTATGCCTCGATTGCTTCGGGTTTTCTTCTGGTATTATTGATATTTCCCAAATAAGTGATTTACGTTGTTTTTGACTCCTTTTCTCCCTAATACAGATGCTCCAATAATTTTGTCCATTGGTTCCATCATCTGTCCTGATCCTGGTGAAAACAGACATAAAATGTGCGCGTGAGCGCCATAAAATACCAAGATCCTACATCTACAATGCAAAATAATAATGCAATACATGTTGCAAATATGCATTCATCAGTGTGGCAGAAGTTGCATCATAGAATCAACTTGAGTGTATGTGTGGTCATGTAGATCAATGTGGTTTAGGAAAAATAACACATGCAATGTGGTCATGTGGATCAATGACTCTAGTGGATCAATGTGGTTTAGGAAAACAACACATGCAATGACTCTAGGGACTCCATGTGTCAAACCATGGTCATAGAGACCAAAAACACTTAGGAAAACAGCTTCCACATTGCATGTTGCCCCAGTGTGGCAGAAGTTGCATCACAGAATCCACTAGTGTGTGTGTGTGATGATGTGGATCAATGTGGTTTAGGAAAAAGAACACATGCAATGTGGTCATGTGGATCAATGACTCTAGTGGATCAATGTGGTTTAGGAAAAGAACACATACAATGACTCTAGGGACTCCATGTGTCAAACCGTGGTCATAGAGACCAAAAACAATTACGTTGTGTTTGGATGCATATAATTGAATTCTAGAATCGAATTTGGTGGGAATTCCAAATCCCATCTAGAAAGGAAATGACTTCGAATTCAAATTATGTTGTCTGAATGACATGGAATTCGTTGTTGGAATCAAAGAGGGTACACAATTCCAAACCATGTTTGGATGGACAAACCATGGGATTGAATACTTTATCGCATTTGACAACATATACTTTATACATGTATGAACAGTGGTAGCACGTGCATATTAGAATGTATACATTATTTTCCACACACCAGCGGCATCGCAGCTGCTGCATCGGTTGTCCCCAAATTGACCTTCGCACATCAAGAAAATGAGTTAATCTCTCTGATGATAAACATGATGTAAGTGATCATAAACCTCACCTAGAAGAGTGAAAAGGCAGACACTCACCTCAAACACATGAGCATGCGGCGACAGCACATTCAGGTGAAAAAGCGGTCATAGTCGTCACCGTCGATCGGACGCTGAACATGTCACCGATGGCCCTGCTCCCATGATCCTCTGTATCTGTTTAGCCTCCAAATAATTGCTCATGTATTTGAAAAAAATGAGGTTTTGCTTTAGTGTGCTTGCTGATTCTGCAAGTTGAAGACGATGACAGCTATTTCCACAATCATAAGGGGATAATTCACTGTAAGAGAGTAACAACGATCTAGAAGTTGCTGGATATGAGCTGGATTTGGTTACCTAGTGTCCCAATACCTGCAAATAGTATCACAGTCTATAACATATCATAAGGATCAAGGTTAGAAGTCCGTTAATTAATCCAAAAAAATCTACAGAACCACCGGCATGCAAATTTTGCAATGGGGTCCAGATCATGGAGCTCGGACGATACCCTCCAGGAGGAAGAACTTTACTTAGACCGTCGCTACACACATGTCCAGATCGCGGAGCGGACACAATAGGTGGAAAAACAGGACTACGTGCGGCCGTGCGGGAGCCTAACTCTCGTCGGCGGCATGGAATTTGGGACGGAAGACGAGAGGGGAACAACCATGGAGGGGTTTGTCCGATGGCCGCGGATGGGTGTGGATGGGGCACTGGAGAAGAGGGAGAGTGGGGGAGAGCGGGCAGGGAAGGGATAGCCGGAGGAGGGGTTAGCCGCCGCCGCATGGTTCTTTGCACATGAGGAAGATGAGTCGCGACCTCGCTGGGTAGTGTGTTCTGCCCACCAGCGTACCACTTCCCGATTCCATGCAAATTCGGAGCTGGCTAGCACTGAATCGATCGAGTAACTTTTCGCACGCAGGATCGCTCACCGTGGAATTGGTCATCAATTCCATGCGCTAATTCTTAGGCATCCCAAATAGCTGAATTAGAGCCCCGAATTCCAATTCCTCAATTAGAGGTCTATTTCTGTGCATCCAAACATAGGGTTAGGAAAGCATCTTCCACATTGCACGTTGCACCAGTGTGGCAGACGTTGCATCATAGAATCCACTAGTGAGTGTGTGTGGTCATGTGGATCAATGTGGTTTAGGAAAAAGAACACATGCAATGTGGTCATGTGGATCCATGACTCTAGTGGATCGGTGTGGTTTAGGAAAAGAACACATGCAATGACTCTAGGGACTCCATGTGTCAAACCATGGTTACAGAGGGCAAAAACACTTAGGAAAGCAGCTTCCATGTTGCACGTTGCACCAGTGTAGTAGAAGTTGCATCACAGAATCCACTAGAGTGTTTGTGTGGTCATGTGGATCAATGTGGTCTAGGAAAAAGAACACATGCAATATGGTCATGTGGATCAATGACTCTAGTGGATCAATGTTGTTTAGGAAAAGAACACATGCAATGACTCTAGGGGCTCCATGTGTCAAACCATGGTCATAGAGACAAAAACACTTTGGAAAACAGCTTTCACACACTACAAGAAATGTTAACTTCCGCAACGACTTGGCCCGACGGACATCAGAGAACATGTGTATGATGGTATTTTTTCCTTCGCTTGTGCTACCCTATTCCAAACTTGATAGGTCTGCTCGATGCATCTACTGTTTAATCAACCTCCTGGGCCCCACATGTCATCCTCTCATTAGAAGAAACGTGTGTATGATGGATTTTTTGCTCTATATCGCGCCTTCATGTTCCTAACTTGAGAGTGTTGCTCACTGCATCAGCCATTTATTCAGGATTGTGGGTCCCTTATGTCAGCCTCACATTAGAAGAATCATGGGTATGATGCATCAGCCATTTCTTCTCTAGCACTATCCTGTTCCCAACTAGATAGCGTTGCTCAATGAATCTGTCGTTTGATCATGCTGCTGGGTCCCCCATTTTACCCTCTAATTACAAGAAACGTGTGCATGCCAAACTTTTCTCTCGCTCGTGCCTCCTTGTTTCGAACTAGCAACATTGCTCAATGCAGCATTTATATAAGGTCGCGCTGCTAGGTCCCACATATCAGCCTCTTTGTAAAGGAAACGTTGATTGCTCGATGCAACATCTGTATAAGATCTCTGCTGGGTCCAACATGTCAGCATCTTTGCAAATGCACCGTGTGTATGATGGACTCCGTTGTTTTGACCTTGGCAATGTTGCTGGGTCCTAGATGTCATCCTTCTCTGTGTATGAAACATGTGTATGCTAGAAAAAATGTAAAACAACGACAGAGATTATATTATATGTTATATATATTATATATTTATAAACCTAGGAATTTAACTCAAGATTTCAACAAATGTGAACTGCATGAGCTTCCACTATGCCAGAACCATCTATGCCACTCCTGGATAAGATTACATTTAGAAATGTTGAAATCACTTAAAATGAAAAGGAAGAGACCCTGGCGACTTGCCATAAAAATGCTAAATGCTCTGTATAAATACAACATAGGTAGGAGAAGCTTGTCCTATACTTTATCAGAAAGACACGAAAATGCTAAATTAAGACGATTTTGGGCTATACAAAAAATAACTTGGGCCCAATCTTGTGAACCAATGTGATTCTTATTGTTGGCTCCTTAGCGAAACTTCTTCAGTGTGGTTCTTGCTTAAAAAACGAAGTAACAATATGTTGAGGGTTGGCGGCCCACGGCCGACCTGAACCCGGAAGGACAAATTAGCAAGGTTTTGGGCCAGAGTTGGGTAGAATGTAGTACTATTTTCTAATAAGCTCCTCACTAAAAATTCAATGTACTCAATATGCCGGGGGTCGGCAGTCCACCTGACCCAGCAGGCTAAATTTGCAAGGTTTAGGTCCAGTGTTGGGTCGAATGTGTAATCTTTTCGTTAGGTCCTTAGTGAAAATTCAATGTAGTTGGTATCACATCCTCAAAAAAAGTAGTTGGTATCACATCCTCAAAAATATATAATGGGGTTTGGAAGCTCTTCTCACCACGAAATGCTAATTAAGGGATTTTTTTGAAACAAGATTATGGGAAGTTTTTTGACCGAAGTGGGGTTGAAATATTCATTTTCATAGGCTAAGTAGTAAAAATACATTGTACTGAAGGTCGATGGTCCACCTGAATTGGTTGTACCTACGTCGGATCCAAAAGAATGAAGTTTGAAAGGGAGAAAAGTGACTGATATTGTGCCTTATTAAGAGATTTACATAGCGAGGAACTTGGGTAGTGCAGGATTCGAACATGGAAAGTATTGGAGGGAGTTTGACTAATTGACATAAATCATGTCATATCAAGTCTTACAGCGCACAATCATCTTTTCAGCAAAGGATATATTTTGAGATGGTTTGGGTGGCTTTCAATCTGCCTAAGTTCCCAATCGATTTAATGTACTCAAAATATTGTAATCATGCCATATAAAATGTAGGCGATAGAGACACGGTGGCCTAGACTTGCCCAGCTTCAGATAGCTCGGGTAGGCACCATCTTATACTAATCGCTCGAAGTTGTATGCTTCCATACGATCAAATTAATACATGTCGCAATTAGCGCCAACATGTGGCACTGTCATCATGCAAAAAGGCTCAGAATTCACAAATTTAGTTCATAGTTATGAACAATATAATACAACCAGTTTGTACACTAGCACATGATAGTACAATGTCAGCACATCAGAGCTTGACTTGTTCTTTTCACATCAGATCTTGACTTGTTCATTTCACATACAGAAGAATGAGCAACGATACATACTTTATTGAACAAGTAATTTCATGGTAGTGCCAAAAGTATGTCATGTATCAGAGACAATATGGGATCTGCGTAAACAATTTTTCTTTTTTGGAAGGGTCTACATAAACTATTTTTTTTAGAAAATTGACATAAACATTTGTGGCTATCATCATAGGGTGTCTCGGCCCGCTTTGGCGTATCGAGCCAAGATCAATTAGGACCTAGTTAAGGACTATTTCGTGGCCCTACAAGAAGCAGTGACCTATTTTTCCCTGTTCGCTAAGAGGAAAGAAGGAATATTTCTCTCAAAACACAAAGCTTCACGAGGTGCGATGGTTCAAAAAAAAGCTGCACGAGGTGCATTTATACGAGCCACTAACAATACTGAAAACTATAGTACATAAATCACTCTACGGAATAAGCACAGCTACATGGATTATACCATTGAAGGCAATACTAATTACAGAAGCATGACAGGGCTCATATAAACTTAATCAAACTGGCAACTAAAACCAGTGTACTACAGTCAACTATTCAACCACGATGCAAAAAAATATGACACAACGATACACTAGAAAGATCCATAGCTCAGTATAGGGACGGAACAACGAGCCTACCACACGTAAAACTGGCCTAAACCAAATTGCCACCTGTTGCACACTGTTCCAACCATCTTTGGGAAGACTGATAACTCCCACAGGCTCACCTTTAGTTGGCTGCAGGTTGCAGTGTTTAATCTAAGGGAATTGTATTCCGCGAAACCTCCTGTATGTTGTGTACACACAGTTTTTCCTCATGAATGGGAACAATGTACCATCAGGATCCTTGCATCTGGGTTTCTTCATCATCTTGTCAATGATTGGATAATTGAGACCGGGAAATAGGGAGTTATCGCCTAGGGTGTTAACCTGCCTCCAAATGATGACCCCTGAAGGTCCAGCAGAGCTAGGATCCTCTTACAAAATGTAGACACGAGAGGCAGTATATAGGCGTACGTTAATCCCATTTTGAGCATGGGGAATAATTTCTCCCTCTTTGCTATGGGCAACCGCCATGACATACATCATAATTATGATCATCAAGCGTTCACCATCAGCCAATTGAGCATGGAACCACATGACTGGTCAATCATTTATAATAGGTGTTGGGACAAACGGAAGCTCCTTTTTCCAGCAATATCGGAATTGGAGACAAAAAGTGCATAACTTGCATACATATTCTAACACCAGCATTCTTCATTGTTCATGCTGAAAGTGTGAATAGGCAAATCCTGACAATAATATTACTCAATAAATTAACAACATTATAAATTGCATTTCTTATTCTGCTATGCCGAATATTTAGATTTCTTGCTTATCTTAGTTTCCTAGTTGTTGTAAGTTTCAAAAGAGGAAGCGCCACTTTTTATTGATATAGAGGCATGTCCACTTGAATCTAATAGGGTTAGATGCCTACAGTATTTTGGATCAAGTGGTGTTTGATTGCACAAGAAAACCAAAGGAATTATACAAAGAGGTTGGAGTGGATGGAAATTTTCCTTCAAAATAAAGTGCAAAGGAATCCTTTGAAGGAATTCCTAAGGATTATACTCTTTCAATCAAACAACATTTTATAGAAAAAATCCTAAGGACCCAAATCCTACAAAAATCCTACACAATTCCTCTGAATCCCAAGGCAAAATCCAAAAAGGAAAGATTGTGTCCTACAAAAATCCTATGTGATTCCTACAATCCGAGGAGGGCCTGAAAGTACAAACAAATAAAGAAACCCGGCTTCATGGTGTTGCGCTCACATTTGAGATGCTGGTTAATAATATTTTTAATATTCTGACAATGAACGAACTTACTAGTGTAGGGACGTCGTCATACACTATATTTTTGGAAGACATATTATTGGTACTAATTCATTACTGGCAATGGTTCATTTTTTTAGGACATAAAGGGTGTGTTCATTCAGTCATATGAAAGGTAAAATATAAACAAGGTAGTTAAAGAAGAACTTCACTGAATCACTCATAATTTATCATGGAACTAGAATTACCTTCCAATGTGGGATCCCAGCAGTAGGTGCAGCCTTGACTTGTGGCCGCAAAAATGAGGCCACCGTGTTCAATAGCATCATAGTACTATCGTCTTCCATGACCTAAATGGTCCAGACATCTCCAATCTTTGCAACCGCCTCCTAGGTAGGCGATTTCCATCGAACAACGTGAGGAGCTTATAGTCTATGTAACCCCTAGCTTTTATGAGCACTCTGTAGATTATGATCTCCAACAGGTCAAGGCATCCATCCCATGACTTTTGGAACTTTTCTCCATACCCGCAGATTCGCCAAAAAAAACTTTGGGAATATGCATGAGTTCAGAAATGAGTAAAGGTAACTGGGGGAACCCTGGCTGTCTAGTAGCATTACATGTTATATAATGGATGTGAGGCGGCCTGAGTGCCACAAGTATCCGTCGATGGAAGGTCATTTACTCGATAGCTATAGATTTTCTCTAGGCACCAGGCCCCGCTCTGGTCCTCGGAAGTGAGCCAGTCGCTGTTCATGCCAACCTAGAAATTTTCATGCATGAAAGGCAGGATGGCGGTGCACTGAGGATGGTTGAGGGGAACCACGTCGTACACGGTGTTGTGCAGACGATGTACCCTCGTACCTTCATAGTGCTTGTTTAACCAATGAGAACGCTGAGGCATCAGTAGACATGGTTCATTCCAATGGTGAAAAGTCCATTTTGTACCTTTGTTGTTGGTGATACAATCGTATAGTAGCTTGCAGCATGAGGCTATCCTGATGGTGATAGAAATGTCCAGACGCTGAACGATGAGGTCGACTTCGTCCATGCTGAGTTGATCTCACTTGCAACGCCCGCTGAGCTTCGAATCAGCCAACACCGCCGGATGGATTTAGACGGATTCCAAGTGCGGCTAGGGTTTTCTGCAGGAGGAGGGGGAGTGTTATGCAAGGAATGGGTGAGAAGAGATAGCATGGGGGAGATCGTGGGTGGAGTGCGGAGGACTGGGGAAGAAGATGGAGATGCAAATAAAAAAATGAGAGGGGGAGATTTTACTTGCTTGCTCTGTCTAGTCAATAGCAGAAGCGAGGCCACCACCGCCTAGACTTCACTGTATGTTAGACTAGCATGCCACGCAGCTAGTAATTTAACAATACTCCTAAATACTATGTATCAAAGGTGCAGTATTGTCTAGTCACATCATTTTAACCAGAGGATTTTTTCAGCTTTCATTTCAACATATTGTAGTATTTTCAATGGAAAACACGTGGATGAACTAATACTACTAGTAGTAGTAGCCGCGACATGGACACATGTACTTTCATCTTGTTCCCCTACATGCAGAAGTCGTGGCACATGACCAAAAATATATACATCGGATATAATGCACTATACGGGTGTGTCCGTGGTAATTTTGGCATGTTGCATGTGTTCATATATTTTCTAGTACAAGGTACATGGAATTACACATGTACAACATGCAAACGCGCAGCAAAATGATAGACGTGCACGGACACCGGATTTCGCTCAAGTTAGGCAACATGCATGACTTTGTATGGCTCTGAATCACTAACATGTGGGCCATGTTTAGGTTGGCCCCACTTGCCAGTGAGAATCTGCATGCATCATGCGCTCGGAGCCACTAGAGACATCAACGACGGAAATTACAATTTTCAACTAGTTGCACTGGCTACAAGCTGTTGTATGTGGCACTTCCAAAGTTTTCAGAAAATGTGAAACAAATCTCGAACATAGATAATAATTATATAGTTCATCTATAAATTTCCATCCCAAAAATATTACTAGTACATGGTCTAGCCACCACAAAATGAACACAAGATATTGTTCGCTTAGGTTTTTTCTTTTTCATTCACACATGTCACATAAGATCTTATTGTGGGACCGAATATTGTAGATGCACAAGATACGACATAGCCAATGTTTTGGATTTATTTCACATTTTTTGAGAACTCGAAAGTGCAACAAATAATAAAGGGGTGCGGGTGCAACAAGTTGCATAATATTCGACCTGCGCTGACTAAAACTATTGCTTGCATACAAAAGGCAGTTTGATCAAATCGCCGGCCTTGCACTTACATTGCGGTGAAATGAGTGTTAGAGTACAACATGTTAATTGCCGAGGCCATGCGATACAAATCAGGCAAAGGAAATAATTCAAGATACACAAATCCCTATTCCATATGATCATTACATTCAGCCCCTCTCCCTTGAACCATTAATTATGTCGGTTCCAATCCTTCTTGTTGGAAAAGCTTGGGACGAATCACAGCGGAGTCTGCCTCCAATTCCAGCCGATGTTGGTTGAGAAACCAGCAGCGGCATCTTGAGTATTCATACTAAAGCGGCATATTTCAGGACGAGATTAAATACACCGAAGCTAACTACATGCGGCGAGGTGTATACATAGTTGCTCCTCGTCAGATCTCTGGGTCCAAGTCCTGCCGCGCCAACTAGAATAGAAATCGGATAGTTTAATCCAAGGAAGATAGAAAATGCTCCAAGGTCTAAAGCCTTCCGTCATTGCCTCGGTGGAAGTAACCTACTAGTGTCAATCGAGAACACATGGTAGCAAAACCCAGTAGAATAGGTGTGAATATTGCGGCCCCGATGATAAGCAACATTTTTAGTGACATCATAACCACCATAAGTAGTGTTATATCACCTATCACTAACGCCCACAGTATTGATCAGAATAAGGCTACCACCATCAGGATATCTAGCTAACCACCACAAATCAGGAACATACTCACGATTACCGTCAAAATCAGGTGGCCCCGGAAGACGCACATGACCTTGCAATGAATGCACATTCAGAGGTCAGCTGAGCAAAATTTGAATGATGAAGCTTGAAAATTTAAGGATGGAAATTTTACCTCATGCCCGAGGATCCCATGCATAAACATTGCCAATCTAAGTTGCAACATAGACAACTCCCTTGTGGATAATTGCATCGCGGTAGCTGAACATGCTGAACTAGTTCTCAGGAACCATTCACATACCATGACAACCATGAGGGAAAGCAATCATTGTGTCAAAGATGGCCAATATATAGAAATCCTTATAGTTCACAGTAGATTAGTAGGCTGACCAGACGCCATAAACTTAAGTACCTTGGGTGTTGAAAAGATACAGATGCCTCCAAGAGGGGGGTGAATAGGCGGTTTAAAACTTTTACGAGAAGGGCTTAACAAAGGCGGAATAAAACTAGCATTTACTTAGTTAAGCACAAAACCTATATAAACTACGGTTCATCTATGTGAACCAACAACTTATGCTAAGCAAAACAAGCAACTATGTGATATCTAGATATAAGACTTCAAGCACGAAGGCTATCACAAAGTAAAGTGCATAAGTAAATAACTCGGGTATAGAAATAACCGAGGCACGTGGAGACGATGATTTATTACCGAGTTCCTCTCATAAAGAGAGTATGTCTCGTTGGAGGGGTGGGCGGTACTAAGACCACCACGCCACAAGAGGCTTCAGCCTATTCTCCTGTGAACTTCGCCACAAGAGGCCTGGTTCACTTCTTCACTATCGGTGCACTTGTTAGTGGCAATCCGTAACCTCTGACAAAGATTGGGGCACTTCTCCACAAATCAATTGGAGGCTCCCAACAAACAAGCTCGGGAAAGCTCCACAACTTAATTGGAGGCCCCAAGTAATCCACAAACTTGCAAAACAAGTAAACCATCTAGGGTTCCAAGAACCCAAGAGTAAAAAGCTTCTCACCTTTCACCCAATCGAAACATCACCGAGAACGCAACCCGATGCACCAAATTCAATGGCAAGAACATGAGAAGTGCTTCTTTCCCAAATTCTACCAAAGCTACAAATGCTAGTGGGAGAATAAGAGAGGAAGAACACAAGAGGAAATCCACAAAAGAAACCCTAAGATCTAGATCCCAATATGTTCCCCTCACATAGAGGAGGGATGGATTGGTGGAGTTGTAGATCTAGATCCCCTTTCAAATCCCCCAAAAATATTCAAGAAATATGGGAGGGATTGAGAGTATTTGCAAGCTCTTGAAGGTCAAAACAATGGAGGAGAGAGAGAATGCAAGAAACCAGCATAAGGAGGAAGAAGGGGTTTATTTATGCTCCTCCCCAACGAAATTTGACCATTTGGGACCTCCCAGGCCGGATAATCCGCCCCTCCCCGGGATATTCCGGGTTCCCCGGGCCAAAATATGTCTAAGGACTTTGCGACGCGATCCTCTGTATAGGGGGCGAATATTTGGGCTGAATAATCCGCCCCCGGAGGGCCGGATAATCCGCCACCTGAAAACTGGCAGAAATAGTGGAACTCAAACAATCATGACTTTTGCATCCGGACTCCGTTTTTGATGATCTTGGGATCATTTTAAAGAGGAAAGTGAGCTCTACAGGATCATCTGGAGAAACATGATTGTCCAGAAAGGTAGGATAGAACCAAATGACGAAAGGTTTGACCTCTCTCAAAAAGACCAACTGATAAAACCTCCAACATCGAAAATGCAATAGAGAATGCATATGAAATTCGTTTTCGATGAACTTGAGCTTGTCATGGAGATCAACAAAAGCTGTAAATACTCACATGAGTAAGACCCAAATAATAACCAAGAAATATGATGCCAAGTATGCAAAGGTTTGAGCTCTCACTAAGGGATATGATCAAGTTACTCACTCATGAGCCCCTCTTGATAGTACGGTTATCTATCCTATAAACCGGTCTCCCCAACTAACACCACAAGACTGGTAAGAAAAACCCTATTAAGATCAAACAATTGCCGTGTGTATATTCCACTTGATGTTGATGATGACTATCTTCTACACCTCAAGATGAAACACCTTTCTTGATTGCGCTAGCTTGGTGAAAACTTGGAATTTTCTCCCCCATACTCCACTATGGAAGAGCCTCTCTTTTAGGAATATCTTCACATATCCACGATCACCATAAGGATGGCAAGCTACACTTGAGATCATCTTATTATTCAAGACACACTTGCCATAGGCTCAACTTCTACTTGACCAATCTCCGGATCATTCCTTGAAACCTTGATCAACACTTGATCTTCTTCACTTTCTTCTTATTCCAACCTTGAAGCCAGCATATGGTTCAAGCATTTCCTATGGACAAATAATACAAGTAAAACTCAATGCAAACATAAGTCCACAAAGATTGTCATTAATTACCAAAACCACACATGGGGCACACATGTTCTTTCAATCTCCCCCATTATGGTAATTGATGACAATCCCTTTTAGAGGGTTTATATTAATATATTAAACATGCAAAACAACAACAAAGATGCAAGAGCATGAGAGGCAAATGCATATATTCAACTTGCAAAGCAACAACAAAGATGCAAGAGCATGAGAGGAAAATTCTTAAGAACAAACTCAAAGCATGAAACCAACTTCCCTTAAACCCTCCAAACCTTCTCCCCCATTGGCATTGATTGCCAAAATGGGTGAAACACTCTAGATGGCCAATAGAGTGATATCCTCCAAAACATGTAAATTTATCATAGTGTGAGTGGAATAAAATGCACGTATCCAATGACGAATACTTAGGAGGAGGTCAAACAATATTGAGGATCAAAAGATTGCAAAAAAAATGAACAAGGTGAAGAAGCATCAACAAATGGAGCAAGCAATCAAAAGATCCAAATAATCACATGACAAAAAGAACATACCAAATGAAAGATAGATATTATGATAAGATTGAAAAGAGAGTGTTCTATATAATACGAGGAGGCTCCCCAAGGTTTGTGCAAAAAAATTGCATTTGAATACAATATGGACAAACATGGCATCCTCACTCCCTCAATATTATTTAAAACCCAACTATGTACAAAAGAGCATATACCAAGGCATAAAATTGCAATAAACAAACGGTTGAGCAACGAGTAAGAGACAACATAATAGCAGGCTCAACCACAAGGATGTGTGAGAGGCATGACAAAGCATAGTATAAGACTAATGCAAGGATGATCATTGAGAATCAACATAGTCTTAAATAAATGATATTGCTTAGTATGACCATACAACACACGCGAAACAAAGAAGATGTCAAAAATGGAGAAGTAACATCTCTCATGTGTATAAGTTTCTAAGTAGACAATCTCACAAAGATATTGATCCACAAAGAAACATGTACACACCAAATAGATACTAAAATAAATAGAGCAAGATATCCAAAATGAAGTCATGACAATACACAACTAAGATCTTTGCTTGATAGCATGGCCAAAAGGCTCAATTTTATCTTATTGTATATTCATGAACTTCAGCCACAAACATATCAAATACATCACAACTATCACTAAGGGAAGTAGAGATAGTTGGAATGTATTGCGAGAGGAATCAAGTATCACAAAGAAAGAATCAACTTTGCAAATTCATCAATATTGCACATGAGAGTACTTTGAGGAAACAATAGGCAATATAATTGCTAGATTGATATATTTGGGATTGGTGAATCATGAGCATGATTTTGTATAGTCCCAATTATATGCACTCATCTAAACTTACTCACATACGCAATAGAGTGTGTTCTTTAAGACCAAAGAAAGAACCACAACAACTACGAATACAAAAATATCATGTCAATATATGCAACCTACCATAGGTTGGAAGACGATATGTATGCATGAGTAAGAGATACTTGTTACTGAGATATCATTGGTGTGATGAAGTAGATAGGAGTTTGTTGATCATCCTTTCTTATCTCTAATTATCATTGAGTCATCACTTATTCCTTATGAAAGAGACAAGCATCCAATGCACCTCTAATGTACCTAAAACAAAATTAAAGTACAATATGGTCCCCAAACTTATTGGGTCCAAAGTAGTTAGAGCAGCTACAATACATAGGAGAAACTCCACATGAATATGTGCATATTGACATGAATTGAATTTCATGCACATCTTAGCCAATTATGATTTTGTGGAGATTCCCCTATGTATTGGATCAAGTAAAGCAAGCACGCCACAATATATACATTTATTAAATATGCATGCACACTACTTTCAAGGACCAAATGAGATACAATTTGAACAAAATACCAAGTAAACCAAGAAGAAACACCAAAGTGTGACACGATAAAAGGTTGTTCAAATTATATCAAATAACCAAATCAACTCATGAAAGACCACATGTTCAACAAATGAACTAGGCAAAAAACAAAGAGAAAGAGATAGACAAAAACACAAATGCTCAAGGATTTATCTCATTCTAAAAGGTCAAAAAAGTTAGCAAGGAATGAGATAAAGCCAACTCCCAAAAAGAGAAAGGTTTAAAAAACCACACCAAAATCTCACCACTTTTCAAGATGTCACAAAGTACCAAAAGAATATTTATCTTCCAAAGACATAAACACGGTATGGAGAAAAACATGTTGTCAAGAAGCATAAAAGGACTGATATACACAATATAGGAAAACTCCCCCATGATTAGTTCATTATTTAAGATTTTGTATTTGAATACAAAATACACCCACATGGATCATCATATATACCTACATCAAATAGAGCACTAAACGATTTCAAGTCAAAGAAATATCCAAAAATGAGATAACATGTAGATTCAATAAAGGATCAACACAAAAAACAAGTACATGGTGTGGAAGCCAACATAAACAAATAAAATTGATAACTCAAGATAAGTAGGTGGTTATGAACAACATATAAAAACACATGCAAGGTACAAACCAACACATGCACAAGGGGCGAGTAACTTTAAATGTAAATGAGTTGAGAACATGTTATCGCAAAGAGGAACAATGGATATATGATAGAGATAATATAATATAAATCACTTGGCTTGAGACAATATAATTGATGAAGTTACCTTAATTCTTCATGATTTAGCCAAGTCTCCAATGCCCTCCACCAACACCTATTGATCAAGTTTTAGCTTGTTGGTCCCCAACCAAGTTGGGTCCTCAGAAGTTAGTCACAATAGGCTTGGCAACCCAAATGGTTCTTTTCTTGACACCACATTGGGCACCAACATATTTGGCAAACACATTTCCAACCTCATCCTTACGAAGAGAATAAGCATCATCAATCATAATAGGCTTGGATGAGGAGTTACCAATACTGCATGAACAAGAGAGGTGACCTTTCTCATGACATATGTAACAAGTTCTTTTCTTCCATTTCTTCACACTTGATTTATCAAACATGGGAGTATTATCTTGATTCTTTTTGTGAAGTGGCCTTTCTTCAACTTGAGGTACACCATGACCTTGAACTTGAGTCCTCTTCCCTTTTTGCTTCTAACTGCGAGTCTTATTCTTCAATGGGCAAGATCTAACATGATGCCCTTCAATTTTTCACTTGAAGCAAACAATCTTGGCCAAATTCTTGACATGTTCTTGGCCCTTCTTCTTGTTTCTCTTGAACTTATTATTGTTAGTGGACTTGTTCTTGACATTGGATTTGAATCCAAGCCCACTCTTGTCATTGGGGAATTTTTGCACACTCAAGATCTTGTTGAGTGTGGCCCTCCCTTCCTGACCCTTTTTCATGTCCCTCTTCAAAGACGAGACTTGGGCCTTGAGCTCTCTGATTTCCTCTACATGGTTAGTATCAACACAAATACTAGAGGAAGTAGAAGCTTCATTGTTAGAGCAAGAAGGCAGTGAATGTAATTCATTACAAGATGTAGCAATAATATGAGATGATGAATTACTAGGACTAGCACATGGCAGTACGACATTTGTAGTCGATGTAGTGCTAATGTCCACATGAGGCTCATTAGATGTTACCTTTGACACAATATCCACATGAGCTAACTTTAGCCTATCATGGGAGGCTAGAAGATCCTCATGAGAGCTTGATAACATAACATGACTTTCTTCCAATTTCCTACAATTGCTAGTTAGCAAAGCAAGTTGAGCCTTTAGCTCAACATTCTCTTTCAAAATAGATTCTTCAAAAGAAGTAGAGTTAGTAGCACAAGCATCATTATAATTAGCAATAGTAGAAGACAACTTGGCAATCTCATTATATTTTCTTTTGAGATCAATTGCCACCTCAAGAGCTTTATCACGGGTTTCCTTTACTTTAGACACTTCTAGAGTAAATGTCTCCTCAAGAGATTCTTTGGTTGCTTGTGCTTCTTCAAGAGATTCATTTAGATTTTCAATATCATTACCATACTCACGCTTAAGGCTACTCATTTTGTCAATTGTGTTCTCATGATCCTCAACTTGAGCTTCTAACTTATCATTACGTTCTTTGCTCTCAATAGAAAAACCCAAGATTTCAATAAAGTTAGAGCAAGCAATATTATTCTTAACAATGTTTGGATTTGCCAGTCTTTATCCAACGGTCAATGTTACGTACACTATAAAGTGGTATGGTATTGTAAGAGATAAGACAAGATAAAAATAATATATGAAGTAGTGCGAATGGACGATCAAATGATAGGTCTCGTAGGAGCGAGGTGCTTGGCACTTAACACGGTCAATGGAAGTACAAGTTACATCAAGGACCTCATAAAAATGAAAATTGCATCCAAGTCCATGCATTTAGCACAAGAACCCTAAAACTGAGTAATGAATTAAGTGTTTGTTTAGAGGTTTGCGCATACGATCATTCATAATGCTCAAGACTATCAGTAGAATCTTTATAAATGCTAAGAATGGAAAAGAAGATCCAATGGTTAACAATATTTCGATTTGCCATTTTGAACCAACAGTGAATGTTCAAAGTTAATCTGTACACTAAATGAAGTGGTATGGTATTCTAAGAGATAAGACAAGATAAAGATAAGATAGGAAATATAGTACTATGAATGGTCGATCTTTTGAATAACTTCCCTCCCGATATTTGGGACGCAAGTAAACATTTCGAAAACCAAAAAAGTTTGAATTTTTGTGCCGCCAAGGACCAAAGTGTTTTCCTTCCTATGTACTCCTTGTACCTACTCCACACCAATGTGCGGCTGCCGAACATGCCAGAGACACAGAGCTGCCACACCAATCACACATACGCAGTGCCACGATGTGGACGAGGGAGAGATCATCCTAGCTGGTGTGCGAGGGGAAAGGGGAGGAGAGATGGAGGATAGCGAAGGAGAGAGAAAACACACAATTTGTTTTGCGTGCATAGGTACTGAAATTTACTACAAGTAGAGTGTACACTGTAAGGCCGTAGGAGTACCTCGTGTCAGGAACCCATCATAACTTTGCTTTGACATGGAACCGCCTTCAACGCCTCTTCGTTGCTGCCCTCTTCCCCTGCCAACATTTTAATCTCTCAGCATGTACAGTGCATGGACAGAGGTGAGCATATGTCTAAGCAAATAAATATACTACTCCCGCATTGTGTAATAAAGCACACCTTAATAAGGCCTACTATGTTGCCTACAATTTCACAGCAAACCGACAATTTACTTGTAATAGTTCAAATTGGACCTAATTTCGATAAATCGACATAAAGTACTTCAAGTGGGCGGAGTTAGCTAGGGAGTTTGAAGACTCATAAAATACGGGAAATCGTAAGTACAACATGTTGTTGGTCCACTATATATGTGTGAAAACTTGGCTTGTGGCATTCAGATCCAATATTCTTCGCACTTCCTTTACGGGAGAGAAAATTGAGAATGTTCTTTCCTGGTAGTTGGACACTCACACCGACGACACTGCTTACTAGAGTACTAGAAGATGCACCCATATACCTCTGAAATGACCTTTAATTCAAGTGCAATCTATCGCGCTTACTTGTAGATCAAGTTTGACTTAATTTCATTAAACGGTTAACATGCAAAATCTTAGCAAGAAGATGAACCTATCGTCAAAACTCTCAGTGGTTTCTGATATATATTAATTGACCCCCCCATTGGGTACCTCCAAGATCTTTTTCATAAAACTTTCAAAGCAACCTATAATTTACTTGTAGTAGTCCAAATTTTACCTAATTTCGATAAATCGACATAGAATCATTCAAGTGGGTGAGGTTAACTAGGAAACTTGAGAACTCATAAAACATGGGAAATTGTAAGTGCATCATGTTGGTCCACTATATATGTGTGAAAACTTGGCTGGTGGCATTCAGATCCATAGTCTTCAGACATTTTTACGGGAAAGAACAATCTTGTCATCACTCAAAAAAATAAGAATGTTCTTTCCTAAGATAGTTGGAAACTCACAATTGCGGAATTGTTTACTACAAGAAGATGCACCTATATCTACCAATGAAAAGACTTTCAATTCAAGGGAAAGCTATCATTCTTACTTGTAGCTAAAGTTTGGCCTAATTTTGTTAAACTCACAAGATGCAAAATCTTAGCAAGAAGTTGAAATTGTCATCAAAAATCTCGTTGGATGGTTTCTCATATATTAATAGTGACCCCCGGATGGGTAACTCCAAAATCTTTTTCGTAAAACTTTCACAGTAACCTTAAATTTACTTGTAGTAGTTCAAATTTGTACTAATTTCGATAAAGTGACATAAGGTCATTCAAGCGGATGGAAGTTTGAAAGAACATAAAACATGGGTATCGTTAGTACAACATGTTGGTCCACTATATATGTCTAAAGACTTGGATTATGGTATTTAGATCCATATTCTTCGGACTTTCTTTACGAAAAAGAACAAACTCGTTTGTCATCTCTTGGAAACTTGAGAATTGAATGGTGTTTCCTAATAGTTTAAAACTCACACCGACGATATTTTTTGCTACAAGAAAATGCACCCATTTACCTTTGAAAATACATTTATTTCGAGAGCAATCTATCGTGCCTACTTCTAGCTCAAGTTTGACCTCATTTTGTTAAATTGTCAAGATGCAAAATCTTAGCAAGAAGTTAAACATGTTTTCAAAACTCTTGGTGGTTTCTGATATATTAATTGACCCCCCGGTGGGTACCTCCAAAAGTTTTTTTGTAAATTTTTAAACGCAACCTATAATCTTATATCTTATATTTACTAATTAGAGGCACCGTAAGAGGCACCACGTTAATCCTAGGAAAACATATAAAACTAGCCTTAGGATCTTAGTTGTATGGTTATGATGAAAAAAGGAATCGCGTGAGATTTTAGATGTACACCTTAGAGTCCTAGAAAGGTTAGGGATACATCTACCAGTTTAATTGACTAGGCCCACACTAGTAGACAATGGACCTTTGGTCCAGAGCATTAGTCCTAGTTTTGGTACAAACCGAGACTAATGCCCTGGTCCCAATGGCTAGAAATGGCCACAGGGCCCAGAAAACATTAGTTCCAGTTCATAGGGGACCTTTAGTCCCGGTTCGTTTAACAAACTGGGACTAAAGGGTTTGGCGCTTAAAAGGAGCGCATGTGTGGACCTTTAGTCCTGGTTTGTTAAACGAATCGGGACTAAAGGGCCCGACTATATCTTCTTCCTCTCCCCTTCCCGAGCCATTTCAAGATCACACAAGCATCTACCTCAAATTTCTTCCCTCATGATCGAGTTCTTGCTCATTTTTCTCAAGATTTGTGAAGATTTCTTGGCTCCACATCTATCTAAGGGTCCTAAGAGGTTAGCAACTTCATCCTTTCATATATATTTTTTTCTAGTTTTACCTCATTTCATGCTCTAGAAATGGAGGGATTTGTGTGGATTCTATCTCTCTCTATATATGGTTAATTTGGAACATATAGTTGATGAATCGAAGCACAGAGCTACATGAGTTTATCTTATCTATATATCTTGGTTTGGCACATAGACTCGAAATTCAGACGATTCACAGATGCATCATACCGCCGTCGAGCAACAAAATATCCTTCTTCTTCTTCTATCTGCCGTCACAAAATCCGTTGCAACCAAAATAAGAACCAAAACTATGAAGGCATACATACATATAGTGGCGCTCTAGCATTTTAATCA
The DNA here is from genome assembly GCA_916181665.1 of Avena sativa. Classification (NCBI taxonomy): domain Eukaryota; kingdom Viridiplantae; phylum Streptophyta; class Magnoliopsida; order Poales; family Poaceae; genus Avena; species Avena sativa. The sequence goes on along the minus strand of OV702289.1, from coordinate 417,205,471 downwards.
CCGACCATTTAAGCAAACCAAAAACATGAACACGCCGGGGAGCTACCAAATTAAATTAGGGAGTGCCTCTATGGCGAGCTCGTCGAAGATGTCTGAGGACGGGATCCTGAGACATCTTCGAGAAGCTCTGCCGTAGTGGTGTCCCTGCTCTCGCACACCATCTTTCAATTTATATCTTCTCTAGCTAGATCAGTATGCTAGTGGAGCTAACTAATTTCACATATTAGAGAGTGCCTCTACGTCGACATCTTCAAGAAGCTCCGCCGTAGTGGTGTCCCTGGTCTCGCACACCATATTGCAGTTCTTCACAAGAATGCATACCTATTTATAGATTAAGCAGCACAACATAATATCGGGCACTGATGACATAATGTCGACACACTCACCCCTAGCATAGTGCTACCACCCACCCAAAATAGTGTCATCATTTACTGGCTTAGTGTTGCCCACTAAGGACATAGTGTCGACATGTTGTCGCCACATCCACATTTAGTCCCGGTTGGTGCCTCCAACCCTGACTAAAGGTTCATATCTTTAGTCCCGATTGTTGGCTTTAATTTTGTTTTTTAGATTAGTACTAATTAATTATGATTATGTTTGCTGTACTTAATTTATTATATAATGCAGATGAGCTGGCAATGGATATACGCTGACCGACTCTCTAGCGAGTTCATTTATTATATAATGCAGATGAGCTGGCAATGGATGTTTGATCCTCAGCCCTTCCCCAGCTTGTGCACGGGGGAACGAGGGAGGGGGCACCTGCCACTCTGGCCTCGGATTCACGACGCGCGGGGGAGGGGGCTCCCGGATGATGACCCTAGTATGCCCTAGGCCTTCACGACCACCAAAATTCTTGTGGCTATGCAACTAGTGAAAGTGCGGGTACCTCAGGCGAGGATGGTCTCCCATGGCGATTTAGCGCATCACGCTGGCGATAGTCCAGTTCTCCCACCACAGGAAGCGACCGACCTCGTTGTGGTTCACTGGGGGCGGGCCGTCACCCCTCATACCTCGCGAGCTCCCTTTCCTGCCGGATTGCAAAGAAGGCATTCCAGGTGTCGAGGTTGTCAGGATCCCATTGGGGATCCATCCGCTGCTCCGGCGTGAGCTCGAGGTAGAAGTGGTTCGTGTTGGCCGTCTGGTGGGCCGAACCTTGAGGCACAGGAGGAACAGGAACCCCTCCAGCGCTCAGCATCTAGCCGGCGGGCAGTCGGTACCTCAGCGGGCATGGGTAGCTGGAGGCACACAACGCCTCGGTCTCCTCGAGCGTCAGAAAGGCCCAGTAAGCGGTGTCCATTGTTGTGAGATAGAAGGTGTGGATGTGTGGATGGACATGGCGGTCGGCCTAGATTTAGAGGGAAATGGCGGGAAAACATGGCGGGAAGCGGGGGAATTGGCGGGAAATATCTAGTCCCGGTTAGTGGCTCCAACCGGGACTAAAGGCCCCCGAAATATGTTTTAGTCCTAGTTACTAGTTTTAGTATTAAATATTATATTTATAATGAGTATATTATTTTTTGTGAATATTTTGGTATATTATATGTATTTTTCCATTTTTAAATAATAAACTATATTTTTCCAACATTTATACTAAATATAATACATGTTAAACAGTAAATAATTTCATTTAAGTTGTATAATAGAGTATGATAATAGATTTAAATTATAGATCTTCTTTTTCTAAATTTTTTATATATAATACATAATTTTCTGAAAACTATACACTAGTTTTGTTTTTGGCGCCAAAAACCACCTTTAGACCCGGTTTGTAATAAAAACAGGGACTAAAGGTTACCCTTTAGTCCCGGTTTGTGTCACAAACTGGGGCTAAAGGGGTATGCATGCGCGGGAATAGCGGCGGCCGAAAACACCTTTAGCCCCAGTTTGTAATACAAACGGGGACTAAAGGGGACCTTTAGTCCTGGTTTGTATTACAAACCAGGGCTAAAGGGTGGGGGTATAAATACCCCCACCCCCACCCCGGGTCGAGCCACGACCCGGAGAGCTCATTCTTCTTCCCAGAGCAGACCCGCGTGCCGCTGTTGCCCGCGTCGTTGCCGCCCGCTGCGCCCGTGGAGAGGCTCGCCGCCGCTGCCGTTGCTGCCCGCCGCGCCCGCGGAGAGCTCGCTGCCGCCGTTCTTGCCGCCTGCCATGAGTTTGCGCTGCCGCCGTAGTCTTCTCGCCGCACCGCCGCCATTGCCACCGTCGCCTGTGGAGAGCTCGCCGCCCACATCCTCCGCTGCCCCTGCAAGTGAGGTCAATTTCTAGTTAGTATATATGTTAATTAGCTAGTTTAGGTTAGGTTAGTATTAGTTAGTATTAGGGTTAATTGTTCGTATTAGTTAAGTTAGAATTAGTATTAGTTAAGTTAGAATTAGAATTAGTATTAGTATTAGGTTAATCTAGTTATTAGTATTAGGGTTAATTGTTAGTATTAGTTAAGTTAGAATTAGAATTATTATTAGGGTTAATTGTTAGTATTAGTTAAGTTAGAATTAGTATTAGGTTAATCCAGTTATTAGTATTAGGGTTAATTGTTAGTATTAGTTAAGTTAGAACTAGTATTAGTTAAGTTAGAATTAGAATTAGTATTAGTATTAGGTTAATCTAGTTATTAGTATTAGGGTTAATTGTTAGTATTAGTTAAGTTAGAATTAGAATTATTATTAGGGTTAATTGTTAGTATTAGTTAAGTTAGAATTAGTATTAGGTTAATCTAGTTATTAGTATAAGGGTTAATTGTTAGTAGTAGTTAAGTTAGAATTAGTATTAGTATTAGTTGTTAGTATTAGGGTTAATTAGGTAAATACCCCCACCTCCACCCCGGATCTAGCCACGACCCCGTATTAGAGTTAATTAGTTGTTAGTATAACTAATCCTAAATAGCTGTTTATAGTAGTTAGTGTTAGGTTTAGGGTTAGTGTTATTAGGGCAATACATATTGATTTAGTTACTGTTTATGTTTTATGATTGTTTATTGCTATTATTTAGTTATGCTGCGTCCTCCTCGTTCGAGCCTACTGGACTCCGTCGGTTCCGGGGATGTCCGAGCCTGGGCTCCGCCGGGTTGGCACTGAGAGGTGCTACATGTTGGGACTCATACCTTGGTGAGGAATTCGGGTATCATCGTCGACCCGGAGCTTCTTTGGTGGCGTCCACGAGGTCCAGGAGCGGTGCAGAGGGAGCCAGCCCTGAGGAGGTGGTACATCGTCATATCAGGGAGGAGGACAAGCACGTACGACGATATATGTTTCTTTTGTAGACTAGGTTTTCCAATATCTGGCAGGTTCACGGATCTCACCTGAGCTATTCTTCGGTGATGGTTCCTCTTCTCTAGGTGTAGAGCTGCCGTGGCATAAAACACGGCAGCCGAGTTCGCTAGTTTGATTATTATTGTACTTTATCTTATGAGTGAGAGGTATTAATAATGTACTTTATCTTATATTATTGTACTTTATCTTAATGAAAAATTGTTTCATTATTAGTACGTAAACTTTTTTCTATATCCGAGTTGTCGCAATTGTAATATTCTTTTACTTAATGCAATATTCTTTTTTTGTATTAGTTAAGCTATGGACGGTAGACAGAATGAAGATTAGATTCTCAACATGATAGATGAGGGTACTAGGGGTTCTTATTACGATGGCTCTGAGTATCTTAATTTGTCTAGAGAAGACGAGGGTGGAGACAATAGTGGAGACGATGGTGCTGACCATGGTGAAGACCATGGTGAAGACACCATCATAATAACAAACTCTGTCGAGGTATATAAAGCCTCTACCAATCGATCACTAGTATAGATGCACTAATTGATTCGTATATATGTACTGACGAATGTTTCTTCTCTTGGACCTCCGCATCCGACCAATCTTCTACAAGGACAAGAGGCCCGGTACAAAAGTTGCCCGCTGATGTCCGTTTCAGCATTGACTTAGTCTCTGCGTTGGGTAAACCGTTGGAGCCCAAAGAATCTGTGAATGCATTTATACATCAATGCGGAGTTATTGTTAGAGACACCGTCCCGATCACCACGCGAGAGTGGAATAAGCCAGGAAAGAAAAGGGATCCAGCTGAGGCTAGTTTTGTAGATGACAGAGCGAGAGATGCGATGTGGAATTCTCTCATGACACATTTCACCCTACCAGTCTTGGAGACTAATGAGGTCACACAACAAATGACGAGGAAAGTCAAGCCGTTTGCTCTTAAGAAGATGGGTGAACTATTCAAGGAATGGAAGAAAAGATTGTACCACAACTATGTATTGAAGAAAAAAAACTCCTCCATCGGCAGGAGCTTAATGAACTTAAAGGACTCCGACAGCAAGATCCTGCACCAGACAGTACGGTCGGCCCATCGCAATGGAAAAGCAGTGTGGCGTCCACGGAGGGCCACGGTAATGATGCAACGATGGATGTGTACCCCGTGGATGCAATTAAGGACAAGACTAGTTGTGAGCTGCATGTTGAACTAAAGAACATATCCATGAAGGTGGCTGTCGGCTTTGCATTACCTTCTGCACCGGGAGCGACCTACCATTGTAATCCGATTCCAGCTGGCTATGCTCGTGTCGGTGTGGATGAAGTTCAACCGATGTGTCAGTCACTACAACTTGACATCCCTGGAGGTGAAGGGGAGACGACACTGGGAGAAGTTACGAGTGGCTTCATTCTTTGGAAAAAAGAATACATCAAGTTTCCAGGCTCGACACCAAGGCCACCTTCTCCACCGAGAAACAATCCATCACCTCCAAGGCCACCGTCTCCTCCCAGTAAAAGTCCACCTCGAAGTCCACCTCCAAGGGCATCGTCTCCTCCCAGTAAAAGTCCACCACCTCCATGTCCAATCCATGACCCCAACACGAGACCATCTCAATCTACGCAGCCGCCTGCACCCACTAAGGGCCCAAAGCGGAAGAATAGCACCACTCCGTCGAGCGATAAGTGATGCCCAAAGCAACAATTGTCGTCCCTCCCAAGAGTACCGCTGGTTCCTCCCAAGAGGGCTTACGACCTGACTGATGAGGAGACCAATGCGGTCGTATGGGCCAAAGTGGATGCTCATTTTAAAAAGAAACAACCTGACGAGGGTTTAACTCATCAATGCCCATTGTTATGGACTTGGGTTTTGGAGAAGGAGGGAGCGCTAGAGACATCTATCGGCTAGCAAACAAGCACACAGGGGACAAAGGATTTACCCAGGTTCAGGCCTCATAGAGGTCCCTACTCCTGCTTGTCTGCTCGTGGAATTATTGAGGGAGTCGAAAGTTACAATGGTGCGCAGATGCAATCTGGCGAATTATAGGGTTGCATGTGTCCTTCTCGCCGCCCCCTCCTAGCCTTTATATAGATAGGCTAGGTCTCGGGTAGCAGGTCGAGTCGGTTACAAGTTAGGGTTTTCCCTTTAACCTTTCTATCTTTAGCTTCTTCATGTTCTTCAAAAAATCGAGAGTCCATAGGTTACTCGAGTCCCTCCATCCGGGCCTTGGCGACACCGTGAGCCTGTATGTATTTGGACCGTAGATACCAAGCTCGAGTACCTGTAGGGTATACCCATGTCACAACCTGAGCCAGAGGTCCAAATAAAACCGGAAACCAAGGAGCACTTTAGGAAATTACTGACGCATCCATCCCAAGCTCAGTTAAATGCGCTAGATGACTATACACGATGTCTTCAGAAGACACTGGAACAAAAGAGATCAAGTGGTAGAGGAAGCATAACAAAAGAGGTTCCCCAGCAGGGGGAACAAGCAAAACAATCGAGTGGTAGCGGAAGCATCAGAACAGACGTCCCCCAGCTGGGGAAACAAGAAAAACAATCGAGTGGTAGCCGAAGAACCAAAAGAGATGTTCCTGAGCTGGGAAAACAAGCAAATCAATCGCTCCCCCGCTCCAGGTGCACATACCCAACCCTCAACTATATGAGGGAGAACCTATGGATCCGGAAACGGCTAAGATATTGGCCAAGAAATGTAATATGTCTATTCATGGCATTATTCACGGTGCTCATATGCCCAAGGCTGAGGTAGCACCCAAATTTGTTCACGGGGAGCCTTTGGTCAGTTCTGAGAGGCTTCGGGATATGCCAACAAAAATGCGACGATGGTACATGAAAGTATCAAAAAAAGAGCGATATTGGCTCATAGTGAAAGTTTGAAAAGAGCATTACTTCGCTGAAGACGAGGTCCCTATTGAATTTACAGAATTATTTCAGTTATTCAATCTAAAGGAACTCGACAAATCTATCCTCAGTTGTTATTGTCTGTAAGTGATTACTTTATTTATGTAATTAAGTCTCTAGCTCAGCTTGTTCAATTCATTGCCGGTAAGTATACTCACTATATTCTTTTGTACGCTATATATAATGATGCAGGTTGAAGATTCTCAAATATAAAAGAAAGACTATCAATGGATTTGGATTCATTGACCCACATCGAGTTAATGGAGCTGTGCTAAAGGATAAGCCACTAGAGACCGAGCAAAACTTGCTCCGGTTTCTCACGAACCAGCATTTCTGTAATGAAATACTATTTCCTTACCACGACGGCAAGTGAGTTCTTGTACACATTAACTTTTGCTTACTCGATGTTTAGTGTAAATGATGAGTTACTGACGTACGAAACCTTGCGTAGATACCACTAGATTCTTCTAAGCATTTCAGTTGACTTGAGAAGAGTTCACATCATGGACTCACTAAACAAAGACATTGAAGACTACCGCAACATTATCGATATGCTCCAGAGGTTATTTCAACCATTATCGCACTATATCGGTTTCTTTCATTCATTTTCTGGGATATCAAGTAGTTATTAATTCATACATTCATTTTCTTTGTCGGGTAGGGTTTAGACACGGTTCAAGAACAAGGTCCGCGGTCAATGGCGTGAGGAGCTATTTTTTAAATCGGTCTCGGTAAGTAGTACGAGCTAAGTCCGTGCATCTATTTAATTCTAGTTTATGTGCATTTATTATGCTAGAGTTATTATTTGGTTGAATTTTATTCTTGTAAAGTGCGCGAGACAACCACTGGGGACTAATCTATGTGGATTATACGTGTACGAGTTCATTCGCATCACTACTGAGAAGCCCTTGGAAACTGTTCGAGTAAGTAAACAATATATTCACCCTTTATTTTTATTACAAAAAGTTGTGTTGAGTCTAATTCATACGATCTCTTTCTTTATAGTTGGACGCGATGCGGGACAAGCTCCTACCAGAGGACCGCCTACTAGCAATCCAAGAGGAATTTGCTGAATTTTTTGTTGACGAGGTCATAGACCCATGCGGAGAATTCTCTCTAGATAGACCCTAAAGCATCCGTGTAATGATCTCCATGTAATCAAATAGACAGGATCTGGACCCGGTTGGGACTCCATATATGCTTGTAAGAGAAATTATATTATATATTGCATCAATGTGTACAAGTACTGTGTAGTAGCGTTCTGAATGTATACGAAAACTTGTTTCTAATAAAAACACAGAATGAAAAATAATTCAACACAAAACACAAAATAAAAAGAAAAACATAAAACCCTAAATCCTTATCTCCTGCCGCGGCAGCCAAATGGCCCAAAACGCTGCCACGGCAGAGAACCTTTAGTCCCGATTCGTATTACGAACCGGGACTAAATGTCCTCCAGCCTAGCGCGGCTCGCGTCGTTACAAACCGTGGCTAATGGCCTGGTTTCTACAAGTGCCACCACGTTATCTACAGCATGATAACAAGATTCAAGCATATATATCTTCTTGAAACTGACCGTGTTCTCTCGTATTCGGTTAGAGGCGCAGGCATCAGCGCACATAATTCATCGTAAGCTCCCGAGCTGCCGGCCAGCGACGCACCAACCGAAGCTTCCGATCCAGATGCGACATCGGCGCTACCGTCTTTCTACTAGATTCGTATGCCCCTACCTCACTCTCGCCGGCAAAGCAAGTTGTTTCTCTCTTGGTTGCAGGGGTAATGTATAATATATATGGGTCTTTCTACCGGCATGGGGACATGAATACATGCAGCTGGTCATGGTGGTGGCCAGGCCTATACTCCCGCCTCTAACTCGGCTCGCTTTATGCATGCTTCCTGCCTTCTCCAGCTTTCCGAACAAGGGAATCAGATGGCACCGGTGTGTGTAGTAACCTGCCGCAACGAACACATTCAAAAAAATTGGGACGAAGGAGGCTTCCGCGTCGTTGACTGACGCCGTCCACGTTGCTGTCGAGGTGGAGTATGCCCTGTGTAGTGTTTTCTTGAAGAAATTAGGCAAGCTGAAGACTATGTTATTTCCGGGGCATGTTAATTCCTTCATTTTCCCACGACATCTAACCCATGTTTTATTCATCAACAGGTCAGCATGACCAATATATGGTTCTCAACTTAATGGTCCGCGTAGCAAAACATTAAGAGTCGCCAGTCCTTTATCAACTTTGAGATCATCTATGTAAGTAGTACGTTTGTATCAGCACTTCTTTTCTTTGTCCGTGATTCCAGCTACCACTGATACAGTCTTTTTTGGAGAAATAGTACCGATGGCCACAACATAATAGGGGGGTCCCTACAATGGTAAGGCGACACCACATTACCGTATATTGGCTTACAGTACCTGCATGCCTCATGGCTATGTCTAATTTTCTGTAGCGAGATGGTATCTGAACGATGAGCAATCATTGTATCTTTGTCTTTTGTTTCTCCACATGATACTTCACGTGGTTTCTTGATTGAACAAAGGATTTGAACGCACGAATTTACTAAAAGAATTTGTCCAGCGTTGTAATTTCTTAATCATACTTCAGATAAATATTTTAATGCAGGATTAAAATTGTTGTAGTTGGACAATTTCTCTACACATACATGATAATCTAGGGAGCATGTGCATCACCCAGTGAAAGGGATCATCAACGGAGAAAAATATATGTATCTGCATAATATTAACAAACTTCCAATTTTATGTTCGAGCTCATGACCAGTTTAAAACTCATGGTATCATTTAGTAAGTGATATAGATTTTTCCATGGCTAGATATGCCAGTAAATTTTTATAAAAGTTGTGTTGTTTTACTTCCCTAAGAATTATACTAGGCAGGACATTCAATGCAGTCTTGAATTTCAGCAAACACATTGTAATTTGGTGATAGGTTCATGAGTGATGGCATTGTGAAAATAAATTTCCGTTGTTCAATTTTAGGCATCACTTAATATAAAACTTAATTCAAAATAATTTAGATGATGGGATCACTAGAGATATTTAGGTTTCCAATTAATGGAACACTCAGATGAACTGTATGTCAGTGGCCTTTGTAAGTATTTTACATGGCAAGTTCTGTTCCGCTAGGTCCTTCTAGGGTGAGTATAATGAGAAAATACACCCAGTTCAAATAACATACATTTTTTCAGTTTTTATTGTTGATGTTGTCGATAAGAATGCACTTTTTTAATGCAGGGATCGGGGCGGCTGTACTCAGTCACATGGTTCTGCTTCCCAAGTCATCCTGGCTTCTTCTAGCAAAACAATCAGAGCAACTAATTATTCACTACTACATATTATAACTTTCATGTTTCACTTTTTTTGCTTTAGGTTTTGTTGCTACATTTTTCCTATAGGCATTGTTCCTATTTTACCTTACAAGTTTATTGCTTCCTACAATTTTGAGGGCAATTCTTTCTTGCTACAAAACGTTCTAATAGTTTTTCCTTTTGTCCAGCCTAGGAATGGGCATCAAAATTGGTTTTTATTGATTATATCAAATGAATGTTCCAAAACATTTGGCTTTTTCTTGATCACTACATGACAGGATGTTGAATTACACTGTACTTTTTGTAGCATTTAAAATATCCTCACATAGTTTGTAACGAATCTCAGTGGAATGTTGTTTCACGGTACACTCCAACAGTTCTATGGTTGGCTTTGCCGGTGATGAATTCCATTAATTTAGTTGGGAGTAATTAATTAGCAATTGGTTGTTTTCGTTTCTCCATTCTAATTTGTATCCATTTCTTCCTATTCAAGGCTATGTGTCACTTATTAGTATCATGTTCATAGACATTTTCTTCATGATGATTATTTAGGTATATCCTAATTTTATGGTCGAAGTTTAATGAGCGAAGGAGTTCATCCATTAAGAGGTTATTACATCTGAGGGGCTTAGCTCCGTTCAAATTAAGTGACCTCATTGTAAAGGATATTTAGGGATTCTTATAGGTACCAGATTAAAATAGAAATAGGAAAGAAGTATGATTACAATGTCATTAAATCTTGAATCTTGCATGATTGAAACTTTATGTTAGTTTTCACCCCAAACAATGAAAAGTCCACGCCAATGAAGTGTAGTAAAAATGAACCCCTTATGCAAAATACTACGAATGTAATTTAACGAATCACATACCCTACATAGACAAAAAAAATTGGAAGGACTAAAATCGAAAGAAAGTATATTTAAGTAAAATATAAGAAGAAATTAGTTGAAATCATTCAAAATATTAATGATTTGAAGATATAGTATAATTCTGAGATTGTAATTCTCTTCTATATACCGATCAATACACTTTCATGTAGTTAGCTGTAGTCTTTCATATTTTTATTTTTAACCAACGATATTAAACATATTCCGAAGAAAATGTTGGATAGAATTACTATTAATAAAATCTGCATTTATATAAGTTAATCCAAAATGCATGCCCGTGCGGATGCACGGGTTCATGGCTAGTTTAGTTGTAGTTCAAATTTGACCTAATTTCGATAAATAGGCTTGAAATAATTGAAGTGTGTGGAGTTAGCTAGGGAGCTCAAAACCTCATAAAACATGGGAATCTATCTCTGGACTTCAGACTTCCTTTACGGAAAAGAACAATCTCGTCATCACTCTAAAAAATTGAGAATGTTCTTTCCTCACAATTGGAAACTCACAGCAATAACATTGTTTACTACAAGGAGATGCACCCATCTAACTTTGAAGAGACATTTAATTCAACAGCAATCTATCACGCTTACTTGTAGCTCAAGTTTAACCTAATTTCGTTAAATGAGCAAAAAGTAACATAAGTGTGCGAAGTTAGCAAGGAAGATTAAAAAATCCTAGTACTAAAAACATGGAATTATAAGAAACCATGGCCACTTTGTCTGATAATTGGGGCGGTGGCATTTTCTTCTAATTGTGGTAGATCCCGTAGGAGCGAGGTGCTTTAGTTAACATGGTCAGTGGAGGTACAAGTTACATCAAGGACATCATAAAAATGAATATTACATCCAAGTGCATACATTTAGCACAAACACCTTGAAATTAAGCAATGGAGTGTGTTTTGAGGTTTGCGCATACCAGCGTTCATTGTGCTAAAGAGTAAAGACTATCAATAGAATCTTCTAGATGCTAGGATGGAAAAGATCCAACGGTTGGCAATGTTGGGATTTTCTAGTCTCGATCGAACAGTCAAAATTCAAAGTTATTCATACACTATATAGTGGTACTCTCTCTGTTTCATATTTCTCGCACATTTGACCAAGTCAAAGTCAATTTTTATAATGTTTAAGCGAACATAACATACAAAATATTAATATCTACAATATCAGACGTATACTATTTGATATATTAAAGTATGTTTCATTGTATTTCAACAATATTGATTTTTTCAATGAGTGTACATTTTAATACTGTATATAGTTGGTCAAACTTTTTAACATTTGATTTCGATTAAACCTAATATGCTGAGTAATATTAAACAAAAGGTAGTATAGGATAAGATTAGGAAAACAACAATTTTAGAACCCTCACAAGCTTTTTCTTAGCATCACAGATCCGAATATTATATTGACACTCATGATTAACCAAACCGCAAACAGAGCAAACCCAACATCATACGAAGTGGTACAACTTAACGACTTCTAGGTGGACTGCGCAGTCATCTCAGACGACTTGGCAGCATCTTCCGCGGGTAACTTGGCTGCGTCCTTTGCGGTACCATCGCCAAATAGGGACTCGTGGATGTTGGGAAGCACACCACTATGCACGATGGTAATGCCGTCCAACAGCTTGCTGAGCTCCTCTTCGCGCACGACGCCGAGAATCACGTGCTTCGGTATGATGCGGATCTTCTTGATGTCCTTCGTGGCTTGCCTGGCGAGCTCTAGCACCTCAGTGGTGAGGTAATCAAAAACGGTCGCGAGGTAGATGGGAGCCCCGAAGCCTATGCGCTGGGAGTACCGACGCTCCTTGAGATAGCGCCTGATCCGGCTGACGGGGAAATGCAGCCCGGCCTTGAACGAACCTCGACACCTGCTTATTCCTGTGGCTGCCTGGTGCAAGACTATGACCTGGAGTGGCCAGAGCAGGATTCAGAAGCCAACAACATCTCTTATTTTTCTCCATAGCCTTTGTCGCCGCTACATGGGTTTTCTTCTTCTTCCCATGGGGAGCTCCGATCTTCGGAGCCATAGCTGCATAGTCCTAAAGGAGCAAGGAGAAGAAGAGGAAGAAAGGTTAATTGTGGAGGGCCAGTGAAGGTTCCCAGGTCCCTTATATTGAAACTTTAACGGTGCCGTTTTTTCTGTTTTACAAGTATGAATTTTTAATACTAAAAGGTTTTTTGCATCAACCGATGCATAGGCCAGTGTTCTACTCCCCCTTTTTTTTAGATACCAGAACTGTTTTGACTTGTGATGACGTCCAATCTATTCTAGAGCCAGCTTTGCACCTCAGCCCCTTGGATGTGAACCATTGTTTTTTGGAGTACTATTGTATAATATGGCCATGACATTGGTCATTCTTTCCATGTTTCCTTATTTTCTGTCACTTTTTTGAAACATGGTCAGATGTGTCAGCATGAAAATTAATACAAAGAAGTTATATATTTCAAAATAATAGTCAGTTTTCAATATGACTGTAGGGGTACAATAATTAGTATATATGAATTTCGGATGTCGTGGGAATAACCATGGCAGTCGCTACGAGGGGTAGAGATTGGAAGGTTAGCGGGCAGCCATCTGCAGAGCGAGATGAGGGAAAATACACAGGGATTTACCCAGGTTCGGCCCCCCGTAGGGTAAAGACCTACTCCTGCTAGATTATATTATCGAGTGAGTACAATGGTGGCGAGCTCAGCGGCTAGGTAGCGAGTCGATGGGGTGTATGATGGAACGAGAGTACATAGAGTACTCTAGGGACGCTTATATAGGGGGTGGCTCGCTATGGTTTACAGATATACAACCGAATCAATTAAGGACTCGGAGGATTTGACCTAATCCAACTGGGCCTTTCTACTCTTCTGGGCCTCCAGCTTCCAGACGCCAGGCTTCCTTTCCAATCGCATTCCAGTCGCCATCCTACAGGCCCACTCGCAAAGGCCCTGGTCTAGTCGAAACGTGATGCTGGGCATACCCGCTTCGGCATATCCTCATCAGTAGTCCCTGATGCCAGTGTCGATTTGGCGCAGGTGTTCATTTGGTAGTCGGAGTAGGCGAGTCCAATTTGGACGCCTAGTCAAATCGCCAATGGAGTCCATCAATGAAGGAAGGAGTCTCTCCAGCGCATCTATAGTCACATCATCGGTGAATGGAATTATGCTCGAGTCGCTACGCCAGTCGAATGGACGAGGCGCACTAGCAGGCAAGTCGAGTGAATGAAGTTGGACCGTCAGTTGGGTCAAATTAGCTGTTGGGTAATCCAACGGTAACTTCGGCGAAATTACCGCGAGGTAACGGCTACCCCGGGATTGGTGGGTAGCACACATTTATAAGGAGAATGGCGGGGGGAGTTGCGAACCTTCTCTACATTTCTCCGCCCCTGCACACCTTCAGTCTCCCCATCTTCTCCCGATCCTGAATCTTCAGACCAAGTTGCTTTGTTCTTCTCCGATGGCACCTCTGAAGGATCTGTGGGGCAAATCAAAGTGCTCCACCGCTCCCTGAAGTCTTTCCAAGACGCGGGCATCCTTTGCAAAGGGAACTGGCGAATCACCGCGTCAAGCGAGACGGAACCCAAGCCTCGCCCCGAGGAGTTCATCTGTTTCTAGATTCATCTGGAGAGGGGCTGGGGTTCCCCTCCTCAATTTTCTTCTAGCGGTTTTGCGCGTATTACGCGATCTAGCCGTTAGATCTAGGGCCGCATAGCATGGAGTAGCTTGTGATCTTCGTCGCCTTATGCGAATGTTATCTTGGGTGCCGCCCGTACTTCCCCTTATGGCTGGACATTTTTCACGGTCGCCTCAGCCGTGAGGGGGTGGGCGGCCCGGTCTTGGCGACAGGCGGAGTCACCTTCCAGCTGAAGCCCAAGGCAAGTTCCTGAAGTTACCGCTACCGAAGAAGGATGCAAGCGAGTGGAAGAATTTCTGGTTCTATGTGACTGAATCCACCCCCGATGGCGAAGTGGTGCTCTTGATGTATACCACTGAGAGGAGTGAGCCGCGCCGGCTGTCCGCGGCCAACCTCCCCGACGACCAGAGGATGGCCATAGACGAGATGCTGACCCGGATCCAGGAACTGAAGGAGGAGGGCTTGGAGACCATCAATTTTTACAATTGTTGGCTTGGGAGGCAACTGGTTCCATTAGCCACCCGATCCCACTGGATGTACCAGTACACTGGTAAGGATGATGTCATGAAGGTGAGCAAGGAGGAGTGGGACACCAAGGACTACATCACTGCGCTGAAGAAGATCACGGACACGGAGTACTCCGACCCGAAGGCCGGGCTTGCTCTGTATACCACCGGGAAGCGTCAGGCCCCTACGGTGAGTTTCTTTGTCTTGTAATTTCATTTATGCAGTCGCAGCCGTGGAGTCGTAGTCCTTTGGTTGCATTTTTTGATTGACCGTTATTCCTTCTATATTTGCTAGTTGTTCCAGGTACTTGAGAAATTTCTCCCTCTGGTCGACGAAGAGGTTCCCAAGGAGCTTGAGGAGGAGGAAGAAGGGTTCTCCGATAGCGAGGTCGCGATAATGAAGGTCGCCGAGCTCGTGCCCGCGGCTCGGAAGACCCGTGGGCAAAAGCAGGACGAAACCAAGGCGAGTCGCAGCCTCAAGGAGCACGACAGTGATGACGACCCCGTGCAAGAGCACGGCTCCCGGCGCGTGGCTACGCCGGTGAAGCCTGCACCAAAGCCGAAGTCACCCGCAAATAAGCCAGCAGTGAAGCAGTTGTTGATTCCTAGGTCGGTGGCAGCGTTCGGGTCAGATGAGGAGACTGATGAGGAGGAGGCCGAGGTTACAACCAAGATTTTGGAGGATTCAAATCCAATGATGGAAACGGTGGCCATGGATGCGGTCATGGAATCGGCGGTCTCACTCGCCACAATCGTGCCGACAGTGTTGGCGACCTCGAGGCCAGGGACTGCTGCAACCACGGGGTTGGGAACCCCGCCGCTAAAGGAGGCGCATGTATCTTCCCGGCCTGAGATTCCTGGAGCCACAACCTCGACATCGAAGAAGCCCGCAGTGTCGTGGGCCACGAGTGTGTTTGAGAAAGAGCTCACGCGTTGGTTGGGCCCAGAGCTGGAGAAGCATGCCCACATCAGCACTGTCTTGCGTTTTCTCCCTGTTGCCAAGTAAATTTCTAATGTTCTATTTCTCATGTCTTGGCGCGTTCTTGTATTTTCAGGTCGCTGATCGTGCTTGATCTCATAGGACTGGTGCCAAGAAGATCAGCTGCCCTTCGATGGCCAAGGTTTCTCCAGTTGACACCGAGGGGGGTCGACCCTTCGAAGAAGAGGAAGGCCACCGAAGTCGAGGCGTCGGGGAAGGCACAAAAAGGAGAAAGGAGGGCGACTTTGCTACCGTGGCAGGAGAAGACGTGGAGCAGGGCGGTTCCGCCATTCCTGCTGAAGGTGAAGTGGTTGCCAGCTTGGATCCGAGCAAACCGACCATGACAATGGAGGCGCCAGTGCCTATAGCTAGCGCTCCGGTAAGAACGGCCACAACGTTCCCTCTCTTTGTGGCCAGGGCCTTTGCCACGACTACTGGAACGTAGTCGCCACAGGTTCCTGAGGTCGGTTATGGCGACGTCGGGCAACATTGCGGGCGTACATCGTTCGTGGTTGCTTTAGCGGATGTGAGCGAGATTCACAGCATGTTAGGTGCTGCTATACAGGTATGTTTAGTCCCCGAGGGACTAGTCGCTGAATTTCAGCGGCTAGACACTTAAAACTTTAGTCGTCCAGTCCCCGAGGGTCTTGTCGCTGAATTTCAGCGGCTAGACACATAGAACTTTAGTCGTCCAGTCCCCAAGGGTCTAGTCGCTGAATTTCATAGCCTAGACACTTAGAACTTTAGTCGTCCAGTGCCCGAGGGTCTAGTCGCTGAATTTCAGCAGCTAGACACTTAGAAATTTAGTCGTCCAGTCTCTTGTTGTGTTTTGTCTTCAGGTCCTGCAAAGGGAATCATCCGATCGGCAGGCCGCGAAGGAACACCATGAACGTGACCTGCAGATAGCGCAGGAAGCCAACCGGTGACTCTAAGCATCTGCTGGTGAGTTGATTTTATCTTGATGAATTTGAAGTTTTGTTGTTGTGCAAAGATTGAACTATGGTAGAGGAGCTAGATGCTACGAATGCGATGTTGGCCGCGGTAGAGGAGCGGGTCGGCTTGCTGGTGAAGGAGCTGGAAGCGGCAAAACCTGCGATGGTTTCTTCTGAAGAGAGGGCCAAGGCTGAGGTCGTTGCTCCGGAGGATGAGCGGAAGGCCTCTGACTCGATCATCCTTGGGTTGCAAGAGAAACTAGTTGTGCTCGAGAAGTTCGTGACCGAGAGCTGCCACAAACCCCTTGGTGAGAATTGCCTTCTTCTACTCCTTCTTTCTGGTATCTGGCGAGTCCCCGGGAGGGCTAGTCCCCGAGCAGGTGAGTCCACTAGTTTTATTTCTCGTGATCTTAATTTTCTGACATTGCAATCGTGATAGGTCAAAGCGACCCGGTGGTGCAGACGTTTGATGCCTCATAATGCGTGCCGACGGTGGTGAATGCAGCCACCGAGGTTATTCCTAGGGGGCTGACGGAGGTTTGGCGCTACCTTGAGGAGGCTCCTGCTGTCGTCGAGTGGATGGCGCGATCGGCTTTCCGGCATGGGGCCACCACGGCGCTTAGTCTTGGGCTCGCGCACTTGCCCGATGACTTTGACCTCGATGATGTCACCAGCAGGTATCCCTCTTCAACTGGCTCAGTGGAGATCGTAGAAGTGCTCTGGTTGACCGCCAAGGCTGCCTCGTTTGCGGAGCGGGTATTAGCAATGGGTGATTTATTTCCATTTCAGCAGAAGCTCGTGGTGTCAGGCGACTCCGAGCCAGAGCACCACGACTTGAAGTCAGAGCAGCCCTTCAGATCGTCGTTGGGGAAGCAGTTGACGACGTACCCGTCGAACCTTTGGGAGCCATATGTCCGGGTTAAGGGTGGTGGCGGCGCTTCTTTGTTTAAACCTGTAGAGTGAAGGAATTTCCATGGGAATTAGTCATGGCGACTAGCGGCTTTTGTAATGTACCTCAATGATGAACAATATATTTTGTTGCTGAAGTAAAAAAGGTCAATCGACTCACATTGCTTTGTCATTTTTGTTTGTTTGTATTTTTGGTTGTGTGAGTCCCCAAGCGCATCCGCCCTTTTGTGGGGTTGACCTCGCGTATATGTATATTGGTTTGTTTTAGGTTCTTAGGTTAATCGGAGTCGACTCGCCATGGCTCGTGGAGCCAGTCGATTGGCGACCCCAAGGGGTGTTCTGTACTTGGCCGTTTTCCCGGAGACGACTGGGGTCGGTTAGGCGAGTCCCCGAGTGTGGTACTTGGTCTTCTAGTCGCATGCCAAAGGTACGTGAGGATATTTGTACGTTGTTTGTAACGTGTCACCCCCTGCCTTGGAAAGGTAGTCGCGTGGTGAGTCCGAGTCAGGCTCTCGTACTTCATTCGTTCCCGAGCCACGTGAGGGTCGTTTTGGCGAGTCCCCGAGCGTGGTACTTGACCTTTCGACAAATTTACAAGCAATATATCATACACTTGTAGTTCAAATTTTACCTACTTTAGTTTTATTGACAAAATGTTATTTACTTATGTGAAATTAGCTAGAAGGCTTGAAAATTCATGAAACTTGTTAACCATAAAACATATTCTATTTTGTGTGAAATTTAGCGTGTTGTGGCATTCAGAGTCATACTCTTTGTCTTTCTTTAAAAAAAATATATATGTCACTTCTAAATTATTTAACAAAATTCTATACATAAAAGTTGAAAAGTTCAATTAACAACATTAGTATGCCATGCCAAGATGCACCTCGTCTATCAGAAATGGACACATTATTATAAACTATGTAGATAATGGCTACTACCTTTGTCATTATTTAACTTGAAACCCAAGTATGTTAACACATCGCTCGTCATATTGTGAAGCAAGTGTTTTAAATCTTGTCAAAATTCATGTTTATCATTTAGGGAAGAGGACACCATACATAAGTGCTTAACTTTTTTAATGTTTTCTTTACTTTTCTTTAATTTATCCCAAATAAACAGGAAGAGTGATGCATATATGACCTTGATATTGGTTACTTGGCTTAAAATGCGAACAATGTTCATACATGGTTGTGACCATATTGTGTAGCAAGGTTTTCAAAACTTGTCCAAAACCATATTTGTAGTTTTTGTCTAAACAAACACAAATATAAGAGGACACCATTTAAGTTTCAACTCTGTATTATTACACCCCCCCCCCCAAAATATGTATCATTACACACAGTAAAATAAGTATTTTTATATAGTAGTAACACGCGGTGGAAATTATTAATATTTTGCTAGAATAAAGTGAGTGCACTCTAAGCCAAATTATCAGGACACACTTAATTACTAAAAAACAAATCATATCACTTGGAAATTGAAAAACATTTTCCTAAAAGTTCGAAACTATGATTGACAAAATTATTTACTAAAGTAAAGATGCTTCCTAGAACGAGATTTAGTATACTGCCCGCCTATTCTCTGGACGCCATTTAATTTTGCACCTGGGCATGCTTCTTCAGGGGGGTGTAGGAAGAGACCTCCTCGTCATCATCCTTGGCCTCCTCTCTGTCGTCGTCTTCAACATCCTCCTCAATGTCAACCTCAGACTCCTCCTCTTCCTTAGTCTCATCTTCCGTCTTATTGGAGTCGCTCGGCGTTAGTGGTGGCGTCTCTTTGAAAAAGCACTGCTAGTGGTTATCTTCTTCATCAGAGGAGTCAGACAGCGGCGGCAACCATGGCCCGTCGACTGAGTCTGGGCTTCCAAGCGGAGTTTCGAGGTCTTTCCCATTTTTCAGGTCAATCGATGTATTCTGGAGAGAGTTTTCATACAACATTTTGGAAGGAAATAGAGAGAGATCGATTTCTATGGAACGGTAGGTTGGGTGTTTTGGATGAAAGGAGGGGTGCGTACTGTTGCAATTTATAATGTCTATTTATAGTCATGCTTGTGTTAATACCCTGAAAAGTATCCCAAAATATCATAAATAGATTGTACCAGACTCGTCCTGTCAACAAAAAAGAATTATAACAGACTCATTGATTACTCGGTGTCTCTTACTTCCTCCATTAAAAATTAAGTGTCTAGTAGTACATGCTTATCTATAGTACTACTAGTATACGTATCTCTTCACAAAGTTGCATCATCAAACTTGATTGATGGTGATATGTTGTGGGTCTCATCTTTTTCTGCACCGCTGCATCTCTGACTAAAAGTATAATCATTGCAAGAAAGCTTACATGGGAAGGAATGAGAAATGGAGAGGATGGTGGATGGAGGTGAGAGGGGGCGAAGGAGAGAGAAAATATACTAGTAGTACGTGTAGTAGTACTGTCTGTCAATAACCCATTGTAATACGTAACTTTTATGCCGAAGTTAGATAGGAACCATGATCGACTATATGTGAAACCATTGGCTTGTGGCATTTTGACCATATTATTTGGACTTTCTTCACACAAAAAATCACCGTCCTCACTAGGGAAAATGGAATGTACTTTTTTGCTAATTGTTGGAAACTCCCACATGCAACAATGCTTACTACGCCAAGATGCACCCATATACCAAACTATCATGGGAAATCTATCAAAATGTAAACTATGATGTCAATATGGCCTTGATGTCCTTGGTCGTTCGGGTTGAAATAAACCCGATAATATCCATACACATGGTAGGACACTATTGTGAAGCTGTGTTTCCAAAACTTGTCAAATCCCATGGTTACCATTTTCATGGAACGTGGTGCACAAGGCATGATAGGACACCATGAGTAAAACTTTTGTTTTTTATTTAATGTGATCATTTTCAAAACGGGTAAAAAATTGCCAAGATGCAAAATCTTAGCAAATTTTTGATCCTGTTATCAAAACTCTTGGTGCTTTCTGATATATTAATTGACCCCCCGATGGGTACCTACAAAAGCTTTTTCAGAAAACTTTCAAAGCAACCTATAGTTTACTTGTTGTAGTTCACATTTTATCTAATTTTGATAAATTGGCATAAAGTCATTCAAGTGGGCAAAGTTAGCTAGGAAATTTGAGAAGTCAAAAAACATGGGAAATCGTGAGTACAACATGTTGGTCCATTATATATGTTCGAAAACTTCGCTTGTAGCATTTAGATCCATATTATTCAAACTTCCTTTACATGAAGGAAGAATCTCGACATCACTCAGAAAATTGAGAATATTCTTTCCTTATAGTTGGAAACTCACAACGAAAACATTGTTTACTATAAAAAGATGCATCCATCTACGTCCGAAAAATAGAATTTTTTTAATATGAATCACGCTTACTTATATCTCAAGTTTGACCTAATTTAATCAAATTGTCAAGATGCAAAATCATAAAAGGAAGTTTAACCTGTTGTCCAAAATCTCAGTCATTTCTGATATTTAACTAAACCCCCGATGGAATCATCCAAAAGCTTTTTTGTAAAACTATCAATGCAACCTATAATTTACTTGTATTTCAAATTTGACCTAATTTGGATAAATCGACATAAAGTCGCTTTAAAGTGGGTAGAGTTAGCTATAGGAAGAAAATTGAAAACTCATAAAACAAGGGAATCATAAGTACAACATGATGGCCCACTATATATGTCTGAAAGCTTGGCTTGTGGCATTCATATCATATCCTTCAGACTTTCTTTACGAAAAGGAACAATCTCATCACCACTCCGAAAATTGAGAATGTTATTTGCCAGTCTTGATCCAATGGTCAATGTTCAAAGATAATATGTACAATATATGCAGTGGTATGATATTGTAAGAGATACGACAAGATAAAGATAACATAAGAAGTACTGCAAATGGCCGATCTAATATTAGGTCTCATAGAAGCGAGGTTCTTGAGAGTTAACACGGTCGGTGGAAGTACAAGTTACATCAAGGACCTCATAAAAAATGAAAATTTCATCCAAGTCCATGCATTTCACACAAGGACCCTAAAACTAAGCAATGAAGTATTGTTTTGAGGTTTGCACATACTAGCGTTCATCATGCTAAAGACTATCAGTATAATCTGTCTAGACGCTAAGAATGGAAAAGAAGATCCAACAGTTAACAATGTTTATATTTGCCAGTCTTGATCCAACGGTCAATGTTCCAAGTTAATCCCAACACTGTATGTAGTGGTATGGTATTGTAAGAGATAAGAGACAAGATAAATATAAGATAAGGAGTACTGCGAACGGCCGATCTAATGGTAGGTCTCATAGGAGTGAGGTGCTTGAGAGTTAACACGGTCGGTGAAAGTACAAGTTACATCAATGACCTTATAAAAAAGAAAATTGCATCCAAGTCCATGCATTTAGCACAAGGAACCTGAAAGTGAGCAATGAAGTACCGTGTGTTTTGAGGTTTACGCATACTAGCATTCATCGTGCTAAAGACTATCCGTAGAATCTTTCTAGATGATAAAAATGGAAAAGAAGATCCAATGATTAGAAACGTTTGGATTTGCCAGTCTTGATCAAATGATCAATGTTCAAAGTTAATTCGTACATTGTCCAGTGGTATGGTATTGCAACATATAATACAAGATAAAGATAATATAAGAAGTACTACGAATGGCCGATCTAATGGTAGGTATCGTAGGAGCGAGGTGCTTCAGATTTAACATGGTCGGTGGAAGTACAAGTTACATCAAGGACCTCATAAAGAATGAAAATTGCATCGAAGTCCATGCATTTAGCACAAGGACCCAGAAATAGCTGGATGCTAAGAACGAAAAGAAGATCCAACGGTTAGCAATGTTTGGATTTGCCAGTTTTGATCCAACGGTCAATGTTCGAAGGAAATTCGTACACTATATCCACTAGTATGGTATTGTAAGAGATAAGATAACAAGTATTGCGAATGGCTAATCTAATGGTAGGTATCGTAGGAGCGAGGTGCTTGAGAGTTAACACGGTCGATGCAAGTACAAGATACACCAAGGACCTCATAAAAATGAAAATTGCATCCAAGTCCATGCATTAAGAACAAGGACCCTGAAACTAAGCAATGAAGTACTGTGTGTTTTGAGGTTTGCACATACTAGCGTTCATCGTGCTAAAGACTATCAGTAGAATCTTTATAGATGCTAAGAATGGAAAAGAAGATCCAACGGTTAATAATGTTTGGATTTGCCAGTCTTGATCCAACAGTCAATGTTCAAAGTTAATCCCTACACTATATGTAGTGGTATGGTATTGTAAGAGATAAAATACAAGATAAAAATAAGATAAGAAGTACTGTGAATGGCCGATCTAATGGTAGGTCTCGTATGAGCAAGGTGCTTGAGAGTTAACACGGTCGGTGCAAGTACAAGTTACAACAAGAACCTCATAAAAATGAAAATTTCATCCAAGTCCATGCATTTCACACAATGACCCTAAAACTAAGCAATGAAGTACTGTGTGTTTTAAGGTTTGCACATACTAGCATTCATCATGCTAAAGACTATCAGTAGAATCTTTCTAGATGCTAAGAATGGAAAAGAAGATCCAACAGTTAACAATGTTTGTATTTGCCAGTCTTGATCCAATGGTCAATGTTCCAAGTTAATCACGACACTGTATGTAGTGGTATGGTATTGTAAGAGATAAGACACAAGATAAAGATAAAATAAGAATTACTGCGAATGGCCGATATAATGGTAGGTCTCATAGGAGTGAGGTGCTTGAGAGTTAACACAGTCGGTGGAAATACAAGTTACATCAAGGAACTCATAAAAATGAAAATTGCATCCAAGTCCATGCATTTAGCACAAGGACCCTAAAAGTGAGCAATGAAGTACCTTGTGTTTTGAGGTTTGCGCATACTAGCATTCATCGTGCTAAAGACTATCCGTAGAATCTTTCTAGATGATGAAAATGGAAAAGAAGATCCAATGATTAGAAATGTTGGGATTTGCCAGTGTTGATCAAATGATCAATGTTCAAAGTTAATTCGTACACTATCCAGTGGTATGGTATTGCAAAATATAATACAAGATAAAGATAATATAATAAGTACTACGAATGGCCGATCTAATGGTAGGTATCATAGGAGCTAGGTGCTTCAGAGTTAACATGGTCGGTGGAAGTACAAGTTACATCAAGGACATCATAAAGAATGAAAATTGCATCGAAGTCAATGCATTTAGCACAAGGACCCAGAAACTGCTGATTGCTAAGAACGGAAAAGAAGATCCAACGGTTAGCAATATTTGATTTGCCAGCTTTGATCCAACGGTCAATGTTCAAAGTAAATTCGTACACTATATCCACTAGTATGGTATTGTAAGAGATAAGACAAGATAAAGATAAAATATCAAGTATTGCGAATGGCTAATCTAATGGTAGGTATCGTAGGAGCGAGGTGCTTGAGAGTTAACACGGTTGGTGCAAGTACTAGTTACATCAAGGACCTCATAAAAATGAAAATTGCATCCAAGTCCATGCATTGAGAACAAGGACCCTGAAACTAAGCAATGAAGTACTGTGTGTTTTGAGGTTTGCACATATTAGCGTTCATCGTGCTAAAGACTATCAGTAGAATCTTTCTAGATGCTAAGAATGGAAAAGAAGATCCAATGGTTAACAATGTTTGGATTTGCCTGTCTTGATCCAACAGTCAATGTTCAAAGTTAATCCCTACACTATATGTAGTGGTATGGTATTGTAAGAGATAAAATACAAGATAAAAATGAGATAAGAAGTAATGTGAATGGCCGATCTAATGGTAGGTCTCGTATGAGCAAGGTGCTTGAGAGTTAACACGGTCGGTGGAAGTACAAGTTACATCAGGCACCTCATAAAAAATGAAAATTGCATCCAAGTCCATGCATTTAGCACAAGGACTTTCAAACTAAGCAATGAAGTACGGTGTGTTTTGAGGATTGCGCATACTAGCGTTCATCGTGCTAAATACTATCAATAGAATCTTTCTAGATGATAAGAATGGAAAATAAGATCCAATGGTTAGGAATGTTTGGATTTGCCAGTCTTGATCAAACGGTCAATGTTCAAAGTTAATCCATACACTATGAAGTGGTATGGTATTGTAAGAGATAATACAAGATAAAAGTACTACGAATGGATAATCTAATGGTAGGTCTTGTAGGAGCGAGGTGCTTCAGAGTTAACACGATCGGTGGAAGTACAAGTTACATCAAGGACCTCATAAAGAATGAAAATTGCATCCAAGTCCATGCATTTAGCACAAGGCCCCTGAAACTGTTGGATGCTAAGTATGGAAAAGAAGAACCAATGGTTAGCAATGTTTGGATTTTCCATTCTTGATACAATGGTCAATGTTCAAAGTTAATCAGTACACTATATGAAGTGGTATGGTATTTTAAGAGATAATACAAGATAAAGATAAGAAGTATTGTGAATGGTTGATCTAATGGTAGGTCTGTAGGAGCGAGGTGCTTGAGAGTTAACACGGTCGATGCAAGTACAAGTTACATCAAGGACCTCATAAAAATGAAAATTGCATCCAAGTCCATGCATTGAGAACAAGGACCCTAAAACTAAGCAATGAAGTACTGTGTTTTGAGGTTTGCACATATTAGCGTTCATCATGCTAAAGACTATCAGTAGAATCTTTCTAGATGCTAAGAACGGAAAAGAAGATCCAATGGTTAACAATGTTTGGATGTGCCTGTCTTGATCCAACAGTCAATGTTCAAAGTTAATCCCTACACTATATGTAGTGGTATGGTATTGTAAGAGATAAAATACAAGATAAAAATAAGATAAGAAGTAATGTGAATGGCTGATCTAATGGTAGGTATCGTATGAGCAAGGTGCTTGAGAGTTAACACGGTCGGTGGAAGTACAAGTTACATCAGGCACCTCATAAAAAATGAAAATTCCATCCAAGTCCATGCATTTAGCACAAGGACTTTGAAACTAAGCAATAAAGTACGGTGTGTTTTGAGGATTGCGCATACTAGCGTTCATCGTGCTAAATACTATCAATAGAATCTTTCTATATGATAAGAATGGAAAATAAGATTCAATGGTTAGGAATGTTTGGATTTGCCCGTCTTGATCAAACGGTCAATGTTCAAAGTTAATCCATACACTATGAAGTGGTATGGTATTGTAAGAGATAATACAAGATAAAAGTACTACGAATGGCTAATCTAATGGTAGGTCTTGTAGGAGCGAGGTGCTTCAGGGTTAACACGATCGGTGGAAGTACAAGTTACATCAAGGACCTCATAAAGAATGAAAATTGCATCCAAGTCCATGCATTTAGCACAAGGCCCCTGAAACTGCTGGATGCTAAGAATGGAAAAGAAGAACCAATGGTTAGCAATGTTTGGATTTTCCATTCTTGATCCAATGGTCAATGTTCAAAGTTAATCAGTACACTATATGAAGTGGTATGGTATTTTAAGAGATAATACAAGATAAA
This sequence comes from Avena sativa, assembly GCA_916181665.1. Taxonomy (NCBI): domain Eukaryota; kingdom Viridiplantae; phylum Streptophyta; class Magnoliopsida; order Poales; family Poaceae; genus Avena; species Avena sativa. Next base: position 417,179,640 of record OV702289.1, on the reverse strand, counting down.
GATAAGAAGTATTGTGAATGGCTGATCTAATGGTAGGTCTCGTAGGAGCGAGGTGCTTGACAGTTAACACGGTCGGTGCAAGTACAAGTTACATCAAGGACCTCATAAAAATGAAAATTGCATCCAAGTCCATGCATTGAGAACAAGGATCCTAAAACTAAGAAATGAAGTACTATGTGTTTTGAGGTTTGCGCATACTAGCGTTCATCGTGCTAAAGACTATCAGTAGAATCTTTTTAGATGCTAAGAATGGAAAAGAAGATCCAATAGTTAGAAATGTTTGGATTTGCCAGTCTTGATCAAACGGTCAATATTCAAAGTTATTATGTAAACTATGCGGTGGTATGGTATTGTAAGAGGTAAGATAAGATAAATATAAGACACGAAGTACTACGAATGGCCTATCTAATGGTCGATCTCGTAGGAGCGAGGTGCTTGAGAGTTAACACGGTTGGTGGAAGTACAAGTTACATCAGGCACCTCATAAAGAATGAATTGCATCCAAGTCCATGCATTTACCACAAGGACTTTGAAACTAAGCAATGAAGTACGGTGTGTTTTGAGGATTGCGCATACTAGCGTTCATCGTGCTAAATACTATCAATAGAATCTTTCTAGATGATAAGATTGGAAAATAAGATCCAATGGTTAGGAATGTTTGGATTTGCCAGTCGTGATCAAACGGTCAATGTTCAAAGTTAATCCATACACTATGAAGTGGTACGGTATTGTAAGAGATAATACAAGATAAAAGTACTACGAATGGCTAATCTAATGGTAGGTCTTGTAGGAGCGAGGTGCTTCATAGTTAACACGATCGGTGGAAGTACAAGTTACATCAAGGACCTCATAAAGAATGAAAATTGCATCCAAGTCCATGCATTTAGCACAAGGCCCCTGAAACTGCTAGATGCTAAGAATGGAAAAGAAGAACCAATGGTTAGCAATGTTTGGATTTTCCATTCTTGATCCAATGATCAATGTTCAAAGTTAATCACTACACTATATGAAGTGGTATGGTATTTTAAGAGATAATACAAGATAAAGATAAGAAGTATTGTGAATGGCTGATCTAATGGTAGGTCTCGTAGGATCGAGGTGCTTGAGAGTTAACACAGTCGGTGCAAGTACAAGTTACATCAAGGACCTCATAAAAGTGAAAATTGCATCCAAGTCCATGCATTGAGAACAAGGATCCTAAAACTAAGAAATGAAGTACTGTGTTTTGAGGTTTGTGCATACTAGCGTTCATCGTGCTAAAGACTATCAGTAGAATCTTTTTAGATGCTAAGAATGGAAAAGAAGATCCAATAGTTAGAAATATTTGGATTTGCTAGTCTTGATCAAACGGTCAATGTTCAAAGTTATTACGTAAACTATGCGGTGGCATGGTATTGTAAGAGGTAAGACAAGATAAATATAAGACACGAAGTACTACGAATGGCCTATCTAATGGTCGATCTCGTAGGAGAGAGGTGCTTGAGAGTTAATATGGTTGGTGGAAGTACAAGTTACATCAATGACCTCATAAATATTGAATTGCATCCAAGTACATGCATTTTGCACAAGGACCATGAAAATGAGCGATGAATTGTGTGCTTTGAGGTTTGCACATACTAGCATCCATCATGCTAAAGACTATCAGTAGAATCTTTCTAGATGCTATGAATGGCAAATAAGATCCAACGGTTAGCAATGTTTGGATTTGCCAGTCTTGATCCAATGGTCAATGTTCAAAGTTAATTCGTACACTATATGAAGTGGTATGGTATTGTAAGGGATAAGACTAGATAAAGATAAGATAAGAAGTACTACGAATGTCTGATCTAAATGTAGGTCTCGTAGGAGTGAGGTGCTTGAGAGTTAACACGGTGGGTGGAAGTATAAGTTACATGAAGGACCTCATAAAAAATGAAAATTGCATCCAAGTACATGCATTTAACACGAGGACTCGGAAACTGAGCAATGAAGTGTGTGTTTTGAGGTTTGTGCATACTAGCATTCATCGTGATAAAGAAAATTAGTAGAATCTTTCTAGATGCTAAGAATGGAAAAGAAGATCCAATGCCTATCAATGTTTGGATTTGCCAGTCTTGATCCAATGGTCAATGTTCAAAGTTATTCTGTACACTATATTAAGTGGTATAGTATTGTAAGAGATAAGACAAGGTAAATATAAGATAAGAAGTACTGCGAATGGCCGGTCTAATAGTAGGTCTCGTAGGAGCGAGGTGCTTGAGAGTTAACACGGTCGGTGGAAGTACAAGTTACATTAAGGACATCATAAAAAATGAAAATTGCATCCAAGTCCATGCATTTAGCACAAGGACCCTAAAACTGAACGATGAAGTACTATGTATTTTGAGGTTTCCACATACTAGCGTTCATCGTGCTAAAGACTATCAGTAGAATCTTTCTAGATGCTACGAATGGAAAATAAGATCCAACGGTTAGAAATATTTGGGTTTGCCAGTCTTGATCAAACGGTAAATGTTCAAAGTTAATCCGTACACTATATAGTGGTATGGTATTGAAGGAGATAACACAAGATCAAGATACATACGAAGTACTGCGACTGGCCAATCTAATGGTAGGTCTCGTAGGAGAGAGGTGCTTGAGAGTTAAGATGATCGCTACAAGTACAATTTACATCAAGGACCTCATAAAGAATGAAATTACATGCAACTCCATGCATTTGGCACAAGGACCCTGAAACTGAGCAATGAAGTGTGTGTTTTGAGGTTTGTGCATACTAGCGTCCATCATGCTAAAGACTATCAGTAGAATCTTTCTAGATGCTTATAATGTAAAAGAAGATCCAACGGTTAGCAATCTTTGGATTTGCCAGTCTTGATCCAATGGTTAATGTTCAAAGTTAATTAATACACTATGAAGTGGTATGGTATTGTAAGAAATAAGACAAGAAGTACTGTGAATGGCCCATCAAATGGTAGGTCTCATAGGAGCGAGGTGTTTGAGAGTTAACATGGTGGGTGAAAGTACAAGTTACATCAAGGACCTCATAAAAATGTAAATTGCATCGAAGTCCATGCATTTAGCACAAGGACCCTGAAACTGAGCAATGAAGTGTGTGTTTGAGGTTTGCGCATACTTGCATTCATCGTGCTAAAGACTATCAGTACAATCTTTCTAGATGCTAAGAATGGAAAGAAGATCCAACGGTTAGCAATGTTTGGATTTGCGAGTGTTGATCCAACGGTCAATGTTTCAAAGTTAATCCATACACTATGTAGTTGTATGGTATCATACGTAAGAGATAAGACAAGATAAAGATAAGATAAGAAGTACTGCGAATGGCCGATTGATACGTCTAAAACGTTTCTACTTTCCCGAACACTTTTGCTATTGTTTCTTCTCTAATTTGTGTGATTTGGATATAACTAATGCGGACTAACGCTTTTTTCAGCAGAATTGCTTTGGTGTCTCGTTTTTGTGCAGGAAATCAACTTTCAGGAAAAATCCTGGAAAATATCGCAAAACTCCTATTTTACCAGAAGACAAGACAAAGAGGGGCCACGAGGGGACCACACCACCTGGCCGCGCGGGCCAGGCCAGGCCACACCAGGAGGTGGTGTGGCTGCCTCGGAATCCGCCTCAACCTCTCCTTTCGCCTTTATAAGCCCTCTGACCTAAAAACAGAGGGGGGTGCGACGTTTTTCTAGATAGAGTTCCGCTCCATCGCCACCACCAGAAACCACGATTCGGAACCAGAAAATCCGTTATGGCACCCTGTCGGGACAGGGAATTGGAGAAGATCATCGTGATCGTCATCACTAACGCTTCTCCATCAACCATCCATGATTCCCCCATCCATGAGTGAGTAATCCCCCGCAGTAGGCTATGGGGATGGTAGGGTTTGGATGAGATCGTTCATGTAATTGCATCAGATTGTTAGGGCATGGTGCCTAGTATCTATTGTTAGTGATTTTTGACATTGTTGCAACTTGTTATGCTTAATGTTTGTCAGTAGGGCCCGAGTGCCATGATTTTAGACCTGAACATGTTATTGATTCATGATGATATTATTGTTTATGATCTTAGCTGCAAGTTGTATACACATATTGTTTTCTAGAACCCGAGGCCCCGAAGTGACAGAAATTGGTATAACTAGAGGAGATGGCTATGATATGAGGATCACGTGTATTCATAGAGTGTTAATGCTTTGCTCCGGTGCTCTATTAAAATTAGCACCTTAATTGCCAATAGATTCCCTTGAGGCCCCGCTGCAACGGGCTGATAGGACAAACGATGTTGTGCAAGTTCTCATTACGAGAACGTATGACTATATAAGGAACACATGCCTATGATTATTTAGTACTTGGATGCTTTCTCTTATTTATCTAAAAAAGCCCTATATCTTGATTTTTTCATGAATTTTCTTGTCTATGCAATGCCCATCCATCCATCCCTATGCCTACCACGCTTTAATCCTACTGTTTGCTACAATTTTTACTACTGTCTTTATTTTACTACTGCTATTACTTTGCTATTGCTACTACAAAACTGTTGTGACTGATAAACTACAGCGAGCAAGATTGTTTCCAGGTGCAGCTGAATTGACAACTCTGTTGTTAAGGCTTATATATATTCTTTGGCTCCCCTTGTGTCGAACCAATAAATTGGGTTTTACTTCCCTCGAAGATTGTTGCAATCCCCTATACTTGTGGGTCATCACCGATCTAATGGTAGGTCTCGTAGGATCAAGTTGGTTGAGAGTGAACACGGTGGGTGGAATTACAAGTTACATCAACGAACTCGTAAAAATAAAATTGCATCCAAGTCCATGCATTTAGCACAAGGACCCTGAAACTGAGCAATTAAGTGTGTGTTCTGAGGTTTGTGCATACTAGCATTCATCGTGCTAAAGACTATCAGTAGAATCTTTCTAGATGCTAAGAAAGGAAAAGAAGATCCAACTGTTAGCAATGTTTGGATTTGCCAGTCTTGATCCAACGGTGAATGTTTCAAAGTTAATCTCTACACTATGCAGTGTATGGTATTGTGTAAGACAAGATAAATAAAAGATAAGAAGTACTGCCAATTGCCGATCTAATGGTAGGTCTCGTAGGAGCAAGGTGCTTGAGGGTTAATACGGTTGGTGGAAGTACAAGTTACATCAAGGACGTCATAAAATATTAAAATTACATCCAAGTCCATGCATTTAGCACAAGGACCCTGAAACTGAGCAATGAAGTACTGTGTGCTTTCAGGTTTGCGCATTCTAGTGTCCATCGTGCTAAAGACTATCAATAGCATTTTCTAGATCCAACAGTTAGCATTTTTTGGATTTGCCAGTCTTGATCCAACAGGTTAATGTTCAAATTAATCCATACACTATATGTAGTGGTATGGTATTGTAAGAGATACGACAAGATAAAGATAAGATAGGAAGTACTGCGAATGGCTGATGTAATGGTAGGTCTCATAGGAGCTAGGTGCTTTTGAGTTAACACGGTGGGTGGAAGTACAAGTTACATTAAGGACCTCATAAAAATAAAATTGCATCCAAGTCCCTCAAATTAGCACAAGGACCCTGAAACTGAGCAATGAAGTGTGTGTTTTGAGGTTTGCGCATACTAGCATTCATCGTGCTAAAGACTATCAGTCGAATCTTTTCTAGATGCTAAGAATGGAAAAGAAGATCCAACGGTTAGCAATGTTTGGATTTGCCAGTCTTGATCCAACAGTTATTGTTCAAAGTTAATCCTTACACTATAGGAAGTGGTATGGTATTATACGTAAGAGATAAGACAAGATAAATATAAGATAAGAAGTAATGCGAATGGCCGATCTAATGGTAGGTCTTGTAGGAGCGAGGTGCTTGAGAGTTAACACGGTGGATGGAATTACAAGTTACATCAAGGAACTAATAAAAAAATATTGCATCCAAGTCCATGCATTTAGCACAAGGACCCTGAAACTGAGCAATGAAGTGTGTGTTCTCAGGTTTGCACATACTAGTGTTCATCGTGCTAAAGACAATCAGTAGAATATTTCAAGATGCTAAGAATGGAAAAGAAGATCCAATGGTTAGAAATGTTTGGATTTACCAGTCTTGATCAAACAGTCAATGTTCAAAGTTAATCCATACACTATGTAGTGGTATGGTATTGTAGGAGATAAGAAAAGATAAAGATAAGATAAGAAGTACTGTGAATGGCCGTTCTAATGGTAGGTCTCGTAGCAGCGAGGTGCTTGAGAGTTAACACGGTCGGTGGAAGTACAAGTTACATCAAGGACCTCATAAAGAATGAAAATTGCATCCAAGTCCATGCATTTAGCACAGGGACCCTGAAACCGAGTAATGAAGTACTATGTGTTTTGAGGTTTGTGCATATTAGCATCTATCGTGCTAAAGACTATTAGTAGAATATTTCTATATGCAAATAATGGAAAAGAAGATCCAACGGTTAGCAATGTTAGGATTTGCCATTCTTGATCCAATGGTCAATTTTCAAAGTTAATCCCTACACTATATGTAGTGGTATGGTATTGTAGGAGATAAGACAATATAAAGATAAGACAAGAAGTACTAGGAATGGCCAATCTAATGGTAGGTCTCATAGGAGCAAGGTGCTTGAGGGTTTACACAGTGGGTGGAAGTACAAGTTACATCAAGGACCTCATAAAAAATAAAAATTGCATCCAAGTCCATGCATTTAGCACAAAGACTCTAAAACTGAGAAATGAAGCGTCTGTTTTGAGGTTTGTGCATACTAGCGTTCATCGTGCTAAAGAGTATCAGTAGAATATTTCTAGATGCTAAGAATGGAAAATAACATCCAATAGTTAGAAATGTTTGGATTTGCCAGTCTTGATCAAACGGTCAATGTTCAAAGTTAATCCGTACACTATGTAGTGGTATGGTATTGTAAGAGATAAGACAAGATATAGATAACATGAGAAGTATTGTGAAAGGCCGATCTAATGGTAGGTCTCGTAGGAGCAAGGTGCTTGAGAGTTAACACGGTCGGTGGAAGTACAAGTTACATCAAGGACCCCATAAAGAATGAAAATTGCATCCAAGTCCATGCATTTAGCACAAGGACCCTAAAACTGAGCAATGAAGTACTGTGTGTTTTGAGGTTTGCGCATACAAGCATTCATCATGCTAAATACTATCAGTAGAATCTTTCCATATGCTATGATTGGAAAATAAGATCCAACTGTTAGCAATGCTTGGATTTGCCAGTCTTGATCCAATGGTTAATGTTCAAAGTTAATCCCTACACTATGTTGTGCTATGGTATTGTAATAGATAAGAGACAAGATACCTATAATATAAGAAGTACTATAAATGGCCAAACTAATGGTAGGTCTCGTAGGAGCGAGGTGCTTGAGAGTTAACAAGGTGGGTGGAAGTACATGTTACATCAAGGATGTCATAAAATATGAAAATTGCATCCAAGTCCATGCATTTAGCACAAGGACCCTGAAACTAAGCAATGAAGTGTGTGTTTTCAGGTTTGCGCATACTAGCGTTCATCGTGCTCATCAAGACTATGAGTAGAATCTTTCTAGATGCAAAGAATGGAAAAGAAGATCCAACATATAGGAAAATGTTTGGATTTGCCAGTGTTGATCCAACTTGTCATCAAAACTCTCGTTGGATGGTTTCTCATATATTAATTGTGACCCCCCGATGGGTACCTCCAAAAGCTTTTTCGTAATACTTTCACAGTAACCTACAATTTACTTGTATTAGTTCAAATTTGACCTATTTTCGATAAATCGAAATAAAGTCATTCAAGTGGGTGGAGTTAGGTAGGGAGTTTCAAAACTCATAAAACACGGGAAATCATAAGTACAATATGATGCTCCACTATATATATATATATATATATGTGTGTGTGTGTGAAAACTTTGGCTTGTGGCATTTATATCGATATTCTTTGGACTTCCTTTACGCGAGAGAATAATCACGACTTCACTCAGAAAATTGAGAATGTCCTTTCCTGATAGTTGGAAACGCACACCTACGACATTGTTTACTATAATAAGATGCATCCATCTACCTCCGAAAAGACATTTAATTCAAGAGCAGTCTATCGCGCTTAGTTGTCTCTCAAGTCTAAATAAATTCATTAAATTGATGCAGAATCTTAGCAAGAAGTTGAACCGTACCTATCGTCAAAACTCTCGGTGGTTTCTGATATATTAATTGACCCCCTCCACCCAACGGTTACCTCTAAGAGAGATCTTTCTTCAAACTTTCAAAGCAACCTACAATTTACTTGTGGTAGTTCAATTTTTATCTAATAATTTTCATAAATCGGCATAAAGTCAATCAAGTGGGCAACGTTAGCTAGGAAGTCTAAGAACTCATAAGACATGGGAAATCGTAAGTACAACATGTTAGTCCACTATATATGTTTGAAAACTTGCGTCGTGTGACATTCATATCCATATTCTTCATACTTGCTTTACGGGAAAGAACAGTCTCGTCATCACTCGGAAAATTGAGAATGTTCTTTCCTCAGATAGTTGGAAACTCATACTTATGGAATTGTTTACTACAGCAAGATGCACCTATCTATCACCGAAAAGACATTTAATTCAAGAGCAATCTATCACGCTTACTTGTAGCTCATGTTTGACCTAATTTTGTTAAATTGTCAAGATGCAAAATCTTAGCAAGAAGTTGAACCTATTGTTAAAACTCTCGGTGGTTTGTGATATATTAATTGACCCCCCGATGGATACCTCCAAAAGCTTTTTCATTGAATTTTCAAAGAAACCTACAATTTACTTGTAGTTCAAATTTGTAACATCCCAAAACTTTAATCCAAGCTTACCAAGATCCAAACCATCCAAATTAGGGTTAACAAAAACTTTTCCATTTCAAAATATGAAAGCCTTCATATGTGTGTGCATTTAAAAATAGGAGTTGTTTGAATTGCCATGTTTAAGTGATCCATTGCTTGTAAAATGATTCTTAGGTGAAATAACCATCATCTAAATCATTCCCAAACTTTTCCCAAAGAAAAACAACTCAAAATGATAATTGAAGTGAATGGTCATTTTGGCCAAATTAACTCTCATGCCTACTTTGGCTATTCCTAGTACTCCAAACTTAACAGAAACATTTGTGGATCTTTACACCCCTTGCTAGTACACATAATGAGGTACCAAGGCCCACTTTGTGATCAGCTAAAAACAATCAAATACTAATTTTCAATGACAGTTTAAAATTGAATCTATTTCATATGGGAAGGTCCCACTATTTCAAAAACCACTCAAACAAGCTCAATTTTCAAAACCCAAGCACCCACAGAGTCTCAAGCTTACTACTAGCACACCCACCAAAATCCTTTTCAAAATTCAAAAAGAATTTTCTTGTGGCCATTTCATCAAACACTTGGCAGGCAGAATTCAAACAAAACAAAATTCACTATTTTAAATAGTGTTCTGGCCAAACTGGTCTCCCATTTGACCCCCTTTTGCTCACATTGTCCCCTCTTGATGAAACCAGGGCATAATCACCCCATCCCCTACCTCTTAGCAGCATTGGCCATGCCAAGCCGAGCCCCACCTCGCCGGCCAACTTGGTCGCCGCCGCAACAGACCGTCCCCCTCTCTCTCACCATGTCTAGGAGATAGCCCGCACCTCACCGCCGCCCACTATCCCCTCCCCGAGCCAGGCCCAGTCGTGGACGATCGAGAAAACCCCGCACCCAGTGCCACCGCGCCATGACGAGCACGCGCTAGAGCGCCGCACCCGGCATGCGTGCACAAGCCGCCGCTCGACCGCAGCCCACGCCCACCGTGTCGCCACGACCTAGGAAGCACGCCAGACACCCCCATTCACCGTCCAACGCCTCACTGCCACCGCTCGCGGTCGAAGCTGCCGCCTCTGCCGCTTAGAGCGCTAGTGCCGCCCGACCGCTTACCACCGCCCCTAAGCCCGCATTAAAGTCCTAGAGCACTGCTAGGAGACCGCGCATCGATCGCCACCCTCAGCCATGCCGCTAGCAGCCCGTAGCCATGTCGCCACCATCGCCTGCCCATACCTCTCGGTATCACCGTCGAGCCTATAAAAGGAGGGCACCCCCAGCAGTTTGCAGCACACCACTCCACTCCCCTCACCTCACTGATCGTCCCACACTTCTATCCGGAGCACGGGGAGCAGCAGCTCGCCGGAATTGTACCGGAGCAGGCCGCCTCTGGAGGAGAAGGGAGCCGCTGATTGCGACCACCCCCGGAGCTGCCTCGACCGTCCCTGAGCTCCCCGTCGACCACCAGTCCGTTTGCCCGCCTCGCCGTCACCGCTGGAGCCCTGGTACACCCCCTATGCATCCCCACCGAGCTGCTAGGGTTAGAGTTCGCCGGCGACCAGTCCGTCGTCGACGACGATCCACAGCCGTTGATCCCCACTCTAATCCAACGTCCCACATTGCCCCGTACCGCTTCGCGCGTTATGAGCCGCTTCGCGCGTTATGCCCCTATGTCAACTGAGCCCCGCGCTGCGGAGTGACACTGGGCCGGCCCGTTAGCATTTCCCGTGCGACCCAGTTAGTTTGAATTAGGATTTCTCTTTTTAGTTTAAACTTAGTTCTGTCCCCTAGTTTGAAAATCAATTCAGAGAGATTTATAAATCCAAATGAAGTGATTCCAATTTTGTTAGAAAGCTTCTGAAAAGATCTATACAAGCCCGTTGGATTTAATTCATTTAGAGTTATAGATCTCTCCTAGTAAAAATAATAAAACAGAAGCATTTGCACCTTGCAACATTTTTATAAAATCAACCAAGTTAGCTTTTGAGTTGATTCCAACTCTCAAAAATCACATTTCATCATACCTATCTGAATATGTAATAATATTAAGATTTACATGCAGTGACTTTGGAATAGTACCAAAATAATGCTATATAGGCATTTCTAGTCACTTTAAATCATTAAATAATGAACTTAAACCAAAATATTTATGATCCAACCCTTAAATTACATTCCCACATGTTAGAATATGTGGTGATGACATGTGTCCACATGATCCCATATTTTAAGTGGTGAATGTTAAATCTTAGTTAATTTTTCAATGAGTAGAAGTTACTTTTATAAAATAAAAAGGAGGAAACTATTGAATAAAACTTGTGATGCTTGTGATGATAATAGATCATCAATTGTGTGCCTTAGAGTACTAAGTAAACTAGTTAAGTATTGTTTGGTGATTGTGTACTCCATGTGTATTTATAGACGATAGTACCGACCAAGCTTTCGAGGAGGAGGAGTTCTACCAAGAAGAGTACTCATGGCTTTTGTCCCTGGCTATTCTCATGGCCAGACTATGAAGGTGACTACCAAGATGATGGCCAGCAGGACGGCTATGATAACTAGGACTATCTGCCTTCGTCAGCATTGCCTGTGCCCCTGAAGATGGACCCCACTGCTATGCTAATCTTTTATTTCCGCTGCTTGTTGTATTAAGACTGGATCATGAGATCCTTATTGGTGTAAGACCTTATGTATGGTTTGTAAGGGATGATGTACTGTGATATCCAATCCGTTATGTTCGCAAAAATGGTAATCCTAGGATTGCGAGGTATGGCATAACGGGCATCTGGGATTAAAAATACGGGTGTTGACAAGTTGGTATCAGAGCCAGGTTGACTATAGGAGACCCTAGTTAGAATGGACGTCCAAACAAAAACTTAATTTCCAAACCAAAGTGAGTATTTATGAAAAAATATTTCCTCTCTTATCATTGGGAGTTCATTCTTTCTGAAAAATTCATGTTCCTCAAAATTCTTACATTACTACTTAAAAATTGACACACTTGATCACATCACTAATTCCATCATCCTTAATTCTTGTAGATGGAGACTCAGTTCAGCAAGTTCTACCAGTTGGGAAACGGAGGTCAACTGATCTTCAAGAGGGATCTGGATTCACTGTCGGAGTTACTGGGACGCCCACATCCGGAGTTTCTTGGAGCTCAACTTCTAGGACCCCCAGGAGGAGACCTACAGTGGGTACTCACCGCTGATCTTAGAGGAAGCATCGAAGCACCAACATCCGGGAGAATCCAGTTCTCCGTGAGAGAGAACAACTGTCTAGACGGATTAGCCAGGGTAATGCATGAAGCTCTCGCACATCTATGTGCCCTCGGTGTCAACCAACTCCAGGGAACCCGTTTTTCTCACTATGCAAGACGTGACTTCATGGGAATGCCGATGGAGATGCCAAGTCACCCAGAGTTGAGGCGTCAAGTGGAGAATCTTGACTTCTTGCTACACGATAGACAGCAGGAACTGGACAATGCCATGGAGTTAGCCAACCAGAATCGCACCATCGCCTGTCTTTGCAAAAAGGTGGCCGGCCTCGAGAAGACCGTCAAGGAGCAAGAAGCTCAGCTTGCCGCCAAGGAAGAAGAAGATGAGGGTGAAGACATCCATGGAGACATGGATTCTTACCTCAGCAATGATGATGACTTTCTGGAGGAGGATGCTGTGGACTTCTACACTGATGATGAGGACTCCAACTTCATCGACGATGAGTAGATGCACTAGAGCACTGTTGTAGCATGAGATGTATCGGTCCCACTATATCGTAGCTTGGAGAATGGTTCTTCAAACCATCTGTTTTCCTTTGTTTGTTGCGGTGTGTGTTGTATCGTGTGTTTGTTTGCATGAATGAAATGTAGTTAGTTGAAAAACCTGAGTCTAACACAAAGTTTTAGCTTTGAAACCAAAACCATGAACCTTAGAATTTCCCTATTACCCCTATATCTATCTCAATCCTAAGATGACTCGTGGAAACCAAGGAGGGAGCAGCTCGTCGCAAGACCCGATGCTGCAGCTCTTGCAGAATCTCATCGCAAATCATGAAGCAAGCAGGGCAGAACATCAAGCCAACTTAGCAACCCTACAACAGATCGCCCAGATGGATCTCAACAACCAAGGGCATGGAAATCAGGATCACCATGGATCCAAACTCAAAAAAATTCAGAATACCAATCCCCTAATCTTCAACCAATCTGAAAACCCGTTAGATGCTGATGACTGGTTGCAGATGATGGAAAACAACCTAGAAGTTGCAGGAGTTGATGAAAATGAGAAAGTTCTCTTCGCCACCCACTATCTGGAGGGAGATGCAAGAGCTTGGTGGACTAGTATCCGCAATATGAACCATAGTCAGGTTATGACATGGGAAGCATTCAATGTCAAGTTCAGCCGCACCCACGTGTCGCAGGGTCTAGTCAACCGAATGAGAGATGAGTTCCGCGAATTGAAGCAAGGAAGAATGACTATGGTGGAGTACCGTGACAAATTCCTGTCACTTGCTAGATATGCACCTGATGAGATCAACACGGAGGCCAAGAAGAAGGAGAGATTCTTGAACAGACTGCATGATGAGATGTAGACTGTCCTCGTCAACATCCGTTTTCAGGATCTCGAAGAGCTAGTCGACTCTGCCATTCAGATGGAAGGCAAGGTTAACCAGGAAAACGACAACCGCAAGCATCGTATGATGTAGCAATCAGGATCCAGTAGTCACCAGAAGTACCATCCCAACCCCTCACCAGGATATGCATCAAGGAACAATCAACCCCCAATGTCTCGCCCAAGCTACCCCAACCATACCGGAGGCAATGTGATGTCCGGAGGAAACCATCACAACCCCGACAATGCCAACAATTTCAACCGTGCACCTCCCAAGAGCAACAACAATAACAACAGCAACCACATCAACACTGCACCCAGAACTGGCAGCAATGTTGTGCCTATCGCAGCAAAGGACAAGTCCCAGATCACCTGTTTGGAGTGTGGAGTGAAGGGTCACTACTCCAATGAGTGTCCCAAGAAGACTGCCGCCAATGCCACTGTGAATGCCCCAGCTCAACAGCAGCGTCGTGTTCAACCAGGAAGAATGTTTACCCTAGGGAACCCTCACAACCGCAACGGTCGTCTCTTCCACATGAACGCAGAAGAAGCCCAAGAAGCGCCAGATGTAGTGCTAGGTATGTTTTCTGTCAACTCAAATTTAGCAAGAGTATTGTTTTATTCAGGAGCATCGCATTCATTTGTCACCGAAGAATTTGCATGCACTAGTAAGATTCACCCAACCAACCTGAAGCATGTCATGATAGTTCAAATCCCCGGTTCAACTACAAAAGCTAGAAAATTTTGCAAAGCTGTGCCTATCAGAATACATGGGATAGATTTTTATGCCAACCTAATAGTACTTGGAGCCAAAGGATTGGAAGTAGTACTAGGTATGGACTGGATGTCAAGGCATAAAGGACTGATAGACTGTGCTAAGAAAGCCATCACCATGACTAGTAGTTCTGGAGTAACAGTAGAGCATATCTCTGAAACCTTACCCCGTCAATTCAAGTGCAACAAGAGTCTAGCCCTACCCACCATAGACCAAGTCAGAGTAATCTGTGAATACCCCGACATATTCCTAGATGAATTGCCAGGTATGCCCCCAGATAGGGATATTGAGTTCATTATCGAACTAATCCCCGGAACCGGACCCATAGCCCAGAGAACCTATAGCATGAACCCCTCAGAGTTAGTTGAGTTGAAGAAGCAGTTAGATGCCATGTTAGCAACAGACTTGATTCAGCCAAGCGCATCGCCATGGAGATCACCCGTGTTATTCGTAGACAAGAAAGATGGAGGCAACCGTTTGTGTACAGATTACAGAAAGTTGAATGACGTCACCATCAAGAACAAGTACCCCTTTCCAAAGATAGAGGATCTATTTGATCAATTGACTGTAGCCCATGTATTCTCAAAGATTGATTTTAGGACTGGTTATCACCAACTTAAGATTTGTGCAACGGATATTCCGAAGACCGCCTTTACTACTCGCTATGGTTTATATGAGTATACGGTTATGTCTTTTGCATTAACCAATGCCCCTGCTTATTTCATGAACCTCATAAATAAGATATTTATGAAATTCCTAGATAAGTTTGTAGTTGTATTTATCGACGACATCCTTGTCTATTCCAAGTTGGAAGAAGAGCATGAGCAACATCTGAGAATCATCCTAGAAACCCTGAGAGAGCATCCGTTATATGCCAAGTTCAGCAAGTGTGAGTTTTGGCTGAAAGAAGTAGGATTCCTAGGACATATTGTGTCTGCCGGAGGAGTCTCTGTTGATCTCGCCAAGATCAAAGATGTCGAAGAATGGGAAGCCCCAACCACTCAAACCCAAGTCCGTGCATTTCTCGGATTAGTGGGATACTACCGCAAGTTCGTAGAAGGATTCTCGAGCATCGCCAGACCCATGACCCAATTGTTGAAGAAGGACAAGAAGTTTGAATGGACAGACAAGTGTGAAGCCAGTTTCCAGGAGCTGAAGAAGAGATTGATATCAGCCCCAATTTTGATCATGCAAGACATCAAGAAGCCTATTGATGTATATTGTGATGCATCCAAGATTGTTCTAGGATGTGTATTGATGCAAGAAGGCAAAGTCATCGCGTATCTGTCTCGACAACTGAAGCAGCATGAGCAGAACTATCCGACCCATGATCTTGAATTAGCAGCCGTAGTGCTGGCATTAAAGACATGACGTCATTATCTGATGGGTAATCGCTGTGAGATTTACTTAGACCATAAGAGATTGAAGTATATTTTCACTCAGAAGGAGATGAATATGATACAAAGGAGATGGATAGAGTTAATCAAGGATTATGACCTTGACATTCACTATCACCCCGACAAAGCCAATGTGGTAGCGGATGCTCTTAGCAGATTGCCTTGCAGGCTAAACACCATTATCAAGGAGAAGCAACCAAGTTTGTATGAGGAGTTGGAGCAGTTCATAACTGAATTAGTTAGCAAGGGATTGTTAGCTAGCATTGAACTTCAACCCACATTGATTAGCCAAATCAAGGAAGCCAAGAAGGGGAATGAAAGTATCGACAGAATCAAACGTCGTATTGGTACAGGAAAGGTACCTGGATTCACGAAAGACGTAGAAGAAGTACTGTGGTACAAAGGACGTATCTGTGTGCCAGCAGATTCGGAACTAAAGCAAGTTATCATGAAGGAAGCTCATGATACTCTTTATTCTATCCACCCCGGAGGAACGAAGATGTATCAGGATTCGAAAGAGCAATTTTGGTGGCACAAGATGAAGAGGGAAATCGGAAGCTACATCGCCAAATGTGATATCTGTCAAAGAGTCAAAGCAGAGCATCAGAGACCTGCAGGATTGTTGCAAGCATTGTAGATTACGGAATGGAAATGGGATTCCGTCGGAATGGACTTTATCACCGGTTTGCCTACTTCTAGTAGGGGAAATGACTCAATCTGGGTCATAGTTGATAGACTGTCCAAGGTAGCCCACTTTATACCTGTCAAGACTACCTACTAGAGTGCGAAGCTAGTAGAGCTGTACATTGCTAGGATTGTTAGTCTGCATGGAACCCCCAAGACCATAGTATCAGATCGAGGAACCCAGTTTACATCGAGATTTTGGCAGAAAGTTCAGGAAGGATTGGGAACCAAGTTGAACTTCAGCACCGCGTATCACCCGCAAACAGATGGACAGACTGAGAGAGTCAACCAGATCTTAATGGATATGCTTAGATCTTGTGTGTTGGAATATGGATCAAAATGGGAAGACTACCTGCCTTTCGTAGAATTCTCATATAACAACAGTTATCAAGCTAGTTTGTAGATGGCACCATTTGAGTTCCTATATGAAAGGAAGTGTCGTACCCCTTTGAATTGGTCACAAGTAGGAGAGAGTCAGATTTTTGGACCCGACATTCTCCGAGAAGCCGAAGAGAAGGTTCACAAAGTCCGTGAGCA
Source organism: Avena sativa (assembly GCA_916181665.1). Classification (NCBI taxonomy): domain Eukaryota; kingdom Viridiplantae; phylum Streptophyta; class Magnoliopsida; order Poales; family Poaceae; genus Avena; species Avena sativa. The sequence continues at coordinate 417,162,848 of OV702289.1, read as the reverse complement.
CCTCAAGACCGCCCAATCCAGACAAAAGAGTTATGCTGACAAGAGAAGGAGAGACCTGACTTTCAATGTCGGAGATTTTGTATATCTCAAAGTTTCACCATTGAAGGGAACCCAACGCTTTAGTCTGAAAGGAAAGTTAGCCCCCAGATATATCGGGCCATTCAAAATTCTGAACCATCGAGGAGAAGTATCGTATCAACTGGAACTACCTGAAGATATGTCAGCCATCCACAATGTGTTCCATATCTCGTTACTTCGCAAATGCGTGGAAGTGCCGGAGAAGACTGAAGTTTTCAAGAACATCGATCACAGAGCGGTGGAGATCAACAATGACCTGACATATCGGGAAGTGCCCATCCGTATCTTGGAAGAAGCTTACAGAACCACCTGGACCAGGAGTATCAAATTTCTCAAGATTTAATGGAGCAACCATACCGAGGAGGAAGCCACTTGGGAGCGCGAAGATTACATTAGGACGGAGTTCCTAGATCTCTTTAGTTCCTAGTTTTCTTTGTAAATCTCGGGACAAGATTTTTTTTAAGGGGGGAAGGTTTGTAATATCCCAAAACTTTAATCCAAGCTTATCAAGATCCAAATCATCCAAATTAGGGTTAACAAAAACTTTTCCATTTCAAAATATGAAAGCATTCATATGTGTCTGCATTTAAAAATAGGAGTTGTTTGAATTGCCATGTTTAAGTGATCCATTGCTTGTAAAATGATTCTTAGGTGAAATAAACATCATCTAAATAATTCCCAAACTTTTCCCAAAGAAAAACAACTCAAAATGAATAATTGAAGTGAATGGTCATTTTTGCCAAATTAACTATCATACCTACTTTGGCTATTCCTAGTACTCAAAACTTAACAGAAACATTTGTGGATCTTTACACCCCTTGCTAGTACACATAATGAGGTACCAAGGCCCACTTTGTGATCTGCTAAAAACAATCAAATACTAATTTTCAATGACAGTTTAAAATTGAATCTATTTCATATGGGAAGATCCCACTATTTCAAAAACCACTCAAACAAGCTCAATTTTCAAAACCCAAGCACCCACAGAGTCTCAAGCTTAGTACTAGAACACCCACCAATTTTTTTTTCAAAATTCAAAAAGAATTTTCTTGCGGCCATTTCATCAAACACTTGGCAGGCAGAATTCAAACAAAACAAAATTCACTATTTTAAATAGTGTTCTGGCCAAACTGGTCTCTCATTTGACCCCCTTTTGCTCACATTGTCCCCTCTTGATGAAACCTGGGCATAATCCCCCCAACCCCTACCTCTTAGCAGCATGGCCATGCCAAGACGAGCCCCACCTCGCTGGCCAACTTGGTCGCCACCGCAGCAGACCGTCCCCCTCTCTCTCTCCATGTCTAGGAGATAGCCCGCACCTCACCATCACCCACTATCCCCTCCCCGAGCCAGGCACAACCGTGGACCACCGAGAAAACCCCGCGCCCAGTGCCACCGCGCCATGCCGAGCACGCGCCAGAGCGCCGCACCCGGCACACGTGCACAAGCCGCCGCTCGACCACAGCCCGCGCCCACCACGTCGCCACGACCTAGGAAGCATGCCAGACACCCCCATTCACCGTCCAACGCCTCACAGCCACCGCTCACCGTCGAAGCCACCGCCTCTGCCGCTTAGAGCGCCAGCTCCGCCCGACCGCCCCTAAGCCCGCATTAAAGTCCTAGAGCACCGCCAGGAGACCGCGCGTCGATCGCCACCCTCAGCCATGCCGCTAGCAGCCCGTAGCCATGTTGCCACCGTCGCCTACCCATTCCTCTCGGTCCTGCCGTCGAGCCTATAAAAGGAGGGCACCCCTAGTCGTTTGCAGCACACCACTCCACTCCCCTCACCTCACTGATCGTCCCACACCTCTAGCCGGAGCACGGAGAGCAGCAGCTCGCCAGAATGGTACCAGAGCAGGCCGCCTCTGGAGGAGAAGGGAGCCGCTGATTGCGACCAACCCCGGAGCTGCCTCGACCGTCCCTGAGCTCGCCGTCGACCACCAGCCCGTTTGCCCGCCTCGCCGTCGTCACTGGAGCCCTGGTACGCCCCCTATGCACCCTCACCGAGCCACTAGGGTTAGAGTTCACCGGCGACTAGTCCGTCGTTGACGATGATCCACAGCCGTTGATCCCTACTCTAATCCAACGTCCCACATTGCCCCGTACCGCTTCGCGCGTTATGAGCCGCTGACTGGTGGACCCCCCTGTCAGCTGAGCCTCGCGCTGAGGAGTGGCACTGGGACGGCCCGTTAGCATTTCCCGCACGACCTAGTTACTTTGAATTAGGATTTTTCTTTTTAGTTTAAACTTAGTTCTGTCCCCTAGTTTGAAAATCAATTCAGAGAGATTTACAAATCCAAATGAAGTGATTCCAATTTTGTTAGAAAGCTACTGAAAAGATCTATCCAAGCCCGTTGGATTTAATTCATTTAGAGTTATAGATCTCTCCTAGTAAAAATAATAAAACATAAGCATTTGCACCTTGCAACATTTTTATAAAATCAACCAAGTTAGCTTTTGAGTTAATTCCAACTCTCAAAAATCACATTTCATCATACCTGTCTAAATATGTAATAATATTAAGATTTACATGTAGTGACTTTGGACTAGTACCAAAATAATGCTATATAGGCATTTCTAGTCACTTTAAATCATTAAATAATGAACTTAAACCAAAATATTTATGATCCAACCCTTAAATTACATTCCGACATGTTAGAATATGTGGTGATGACATGTGTCCACATGATCCCATATTTTAAGTGGTGAATATTAAATCTTAGTTAGTTTTTCAATGAGTAGAAATTACTTTTATAAAGTAAAAAGGAGGAAACTATTGAATAAAACTTATGATGCTTGTGATGATAATAGATCATCAATTGTGTGTCTTAGAGTACTAAGTAAACTAGTTAAGTATTGTTTGGTGATTGTGTACTCCGTATGTATTTATAGACGATAGTACCGACCAAGCTTTCAAGGAGGAGGAGTTCTACCAAGAAGAAGAAGAAAACTTCAACCACTGCACCAACCAAGGAAAGATATTATTGGCAAGCTAACCCTTGAAAAACTTACTTTAGCAAGCCACCATTAACAATGCAATCAAATCCTTGCAATCTAGATAACCCAAGCAAAGATGCTTTAGGCATGCTTTGATCCTACCACTTTGACTACTAGTTACCCCAAGTCTTACTTTCAAGCTTTACTTCCTTTACCTTACACAAAGTCCCTTAATTGTTTTGAAGGTAGCATAAAGAGTATAAAACTTGACCTATCTAGATAACTTTAGATGTCATTCTATGGCATGAGATTGATCCCATCTTTCCACCTTAGTGAACACTCTTAACTTAGTAGTTTAGAGTAGATAAAAACTTGAGTCACTTTAGATGGGAACACTTGGTGAAAATGAATTATGAAAGCCTTGGAATTATGAGTCATTCTATTGAGATGTTTTGACATGTGTTGAGAAACACAAATGGTTTAGGATGATGAAAATGTTGAGGCATGAGCCTTAGCCCTTTTATAAAACTGATGGTTGGATTCGGATGCGATACCATTCCAAATTTACCGTACAACCACACTACCTGAATTGGGTAAGGGTTAGACGGAAGTTTATATGCATTAGTATTAGTTCCCTCGCGGGAGAGGTTTGGGCTGAGGCTACCTCTCCATGTTGTCCACCTATGCAGTGCGCAAGATGAGTGATGGTCATGGTTGGGAGGCCATGCTCATAGGAGAGGTGCTTATACTAGGGTGTGTAAAGGAAAGGTTATGTTTGATTATCTGCATACTAAGTATGATGATTCAGGGTTATCCCTGACAGATGTATCGAATCTTGTGGTGAAAGTGTACCACCTCTGCAGAGTGTCAAACTATTTGAATAGCCACGTCCGCGGTTATGGACAGTTGGAATGGCCATACTGTTTCGTTGTCAGATGTTTTCAAAACAACTTATGAATGAATGATGCATATTGACTTGACCACAACAGGGTTGTGTTTATCACCATAGCTTCCCAACTTAAGTGATTCTAGAACTTTATTTTATCTTTCTTTGCTTCAGAACTCAGCTTAGGTTTCAAAGTTAACTTTATAGTTAAACTTAGATTTAACACTTTAACTTAGCACTATACTACTTATTAGTGGTAGTTTGAGAGTACTTAAAGAGTACTCATGGCTTTTGTCCCTGGCTATTCTCACGGCCAGACTATGAAGGAGACTACCAAGATGATGGCCAGCAGGACGACTATGATAACTAGGACTATTTGCCTTCGTCAGCATTGCCTGTGCCCCTGAAGATGGACCCCACTGCTACGCTTATCTTTTATTTCCGCTGCTTGTTGTATTAAGACTGGATCATGATATCCTAATTGGTGTAAGACCTTATGTATGGTTTGTAATGGATGATGTACTGTGATATCCAATCCGTTATGTCTCGCAAAAATGGTAATCCTGAGATTGCGAGGTATGGCATAACGGGCATCTAGGATTAAAAATCCGGGTGTTGACAAAATTCGACCTAATATATCTTCGAAAAGTCTTTAAATTTTGTTAAATTTTTGGCTCGTGACATCACTCGAGAAATTGAGAATGTTCTTTTCTGATAGGTGGAAACTCACTCTAACAAAATTGTTTACTACAATTAGTTGCACCCATCTACCTCTAAAAATATATTTAATTAAACAGAAATCTATCGTGCTTACTTGTAGCTCAAGTTTGACCTGAATTCGTTAAATTGGCAAGAAGTGTCTGAATTGTGCGAAATTAGCTAGGAACCTTGAAAATTCCTAGCTAGTACTAAAAACTTGGGTATTATGTATAACAAACCGTGGTCCACTTTGTGTGATATATAATTGGGGCGGTTGCATTTTCTTTAACTATTGTTAGGCCTATAGGAGTGAGGTGCTTGAGTTAACACGATCGATGGAAGTACAAGTTACATTAAGGACCTCATAATAAATGAAAATTGCATCCAAATCCATGTATTTAGCAGAAGAACCCTAAACCCTAAACCTTAAAATGCTAAAACCCCAAACCCTAAATCCTAAACACATGTCTACTCATTTGTCTAAAAATGGGCGATGGCAAGCTCTCGCGTGGCAAGTTTAATTAGCCCTAGCTCGTCTAGTTGACTTGTTTGTGCTTGGTTTTCTTTCTTAACGAACATATGTGAGAACCATATTTTGCTTGTTAATGTTAACGTACTAAATAATATAGTTGAAGAGTTTCCTGAGCTACTCGTTAAGAGCTCGTTCATAATCAAGAGCTTAGAAAGTGCATTCGCCTAATTTCTTGTATGCCAGTTTTTTAATTGTGTACCGTGTACTATATATACGAGAGAGAGAGAGATATCGAGCTAATAACCCGTGGTTGGATGGTTTTGAGTGAAGTGGTACCCCCTAGCCCACCAGAGTTCAAACCCCATCAGGTTTGGGACTTTGGTGTCTCATAAAAGGCGGAATATTATTCTTAACTGGGAAGCGACGTCCCCGTATATAGCTTCGTGTATATGGTGACTTCATCAAGCTCAATCGCCCCGCCGTGGATTAGTCTCAATACAAAGTCTTTCATAGGTGGTCATATAGAGGTAGGGTGTGCATGCGTTCATAGGGGTAAGTGTGTATGCATTTGTGAGTGTCTATGTTTTGTATTGGGTTTTTGCAAACAAATGTGTGAGTCCTTTGGTTTGTATTGAGTTTTTCTTTGTTATCCAAAAGTACCTATGATGCAAATAAAACTAGGTGACTAAGAGCCAAGTGCATCGTTGGAATTTTGTGGTGTACTCTAAGAGATTCTTTTTCTTAACTAATAAGTTGCACGTGCCCTGTACGCGAGGCTCAGATAATAGACATCTGAAATATCATCACTATATAAAATTATAATACGTAAAGCAGAAAAATATAAATTTGATCAACATCTATAAAGTATGGGTGTATATTTGGTTCTTTTACTTTGTATCATCATGTGTAGAAGTCAAAGATTATTAGCTACCTAACACTTGAAAGTTTTGGTAACATGCTCTAGAGAAACGAGTGAGAAGATTCTAGTATGATGGAGAAGTGTGTTTTGAGGTTTGTGCATAGCATTAATTCTGCTGAAGACTATCAATAGAATCTTCTAGATGCTAGAATGAAAAAGAAGATCCAACGGCTAGAAATGTTCGGATTTGCAAGTCTCGATCCAACGATCAATATTCAAAGTTATTCTTACACTATATAGTGGTAAGATTACGAGACCTAGGTCTAAACAAGAGAAAGGGTGAGTCTAGCTAAGTTTTTTAGGACCCTGGGTCTATACAAGACACATGGCTAAGGGAATCAAATGGCAGTCGGACCCACTCGTTAGTGTCTAGAAGGTTTTCTTTATTGTTTCTTTCTACTCAGATGAGTGGGTCCCCTATCTGGTCTAAATGGTGGAGCAGATTTTTATTTTGTTAGACACGAGGCTAGTAAAATTCTAGGAAGGGTGTGTGTGTAGTGTCTAGAAGTAGCTATGGAAACTACTTTTGCTCCAACGATTAGAACAGAAGTGGGTCCACACAGCCATGCTAAAAAGAAAAAGAAAAACAGATTGTTATCCACTGACAAGTGGGCCCTCCTGCCAATTGATTCTCTTAGACATAAATCTAGCAATAGACTCACGTTGAATAATCTTTTTGTTAGAACCACCCACTCCACCGTTTATACATATGTTTAAGACTTGACGCCGTGCTTGCTCTGATGGCTAGGGCCTATGGGCTCACTATCATGGGGCCCCATCGTTATTAGTGATCTAGTTATATCCTATAGAAGCTAATGAATGTTAGATCTGACTCCGCTATCTCTTCCTTCTCGATGAAGCTTCGACGCCCGTCTTTGAAGGATGGTTACAAGGGCAGGAGGAGGCGATGTTCCCGTCAATAGAGAGGTGCCTATGGTGACTTCGTCAAGCTCTAGCCCCCCATCGGACAGTCTGAAGACACAATCTTTCGGAGGTGCTCATAAGGGTAGGATGTGCGTTCATGCATTCATAGGGGTGAGTGTGTGTATTTATTTGAGAGCGTGTGCATTTTTTCGTGGGTTTTCGCAAAAAAGAGAGAGATGGGCCTTCCATTTATATTAAGTTTTGCTCGGTTTTCCCAAAGTAATTGTAATGGTCACTGGTGTCTAGGGTCTATGGGCTCACTACCGGGGGGGGCACATTATTACTAGTTCAGTTACATCCCATAGCAGCCAACGAATGTGAGCTCCGACCCCCTAGCACTTCCTTCTACATGCGGCGCTCGTCTTTGAAGGATGGTTATGAGGGTAGTGAGAGGCGACGTTCCCGTCAATATATAGGGAGGTGTCTATGGTGACTTCGTCAATCTCAAGCCCCGCCGGATCAATCTCAAGATCCAGTCTTTCTGAAGTGCTTATATGTGTAGGGTGTGCGTACCTGCACTCGTAGGGGTGAGTTTGTGTACGCATTGGTGAGCGTCTTCATTTTGTAGTGGGTTTTCACAAAAAGAGAGGGGGGCCTTTGGTTTATTTATTTATTCATTGTGTTTTGATCTATTTTCCGAAAGTACATGTAATGCAAGTCAAACTAGGTCAGTGATGTTTGGGGGACCACGGGCTCTCTAGCGTGGGCCCCAGTTATCAGTGGTCGAGCTAAATCCAATAGTAGCCAATGAATGTGAGCATCGTCTCCCCTACCTCTTCCTTCTCCATGAAGCCTTTACGCTAGGCTTTGAAGGTGTGCTCGTTTTTCGAGCAATGTCGGCAGATTCTGTGCTGCTGGTCGGCGAACGACGGATAATCTTGGTGCGCAAGGCGGCCTGGTTAGTGTAAGTATGATAGAGTTCACGGGCTCAGTTTATTTTCTCGAATTCAGCTTATGGGTTCTCTCCTTTTGGGGTTTTTCTCAATTCTGCCTGTCTTGATCGATGATGTTTCCTGGGTTCAGATGCCGGCACGGATGGTAGATGTGTAGTGGTATGACATTGTTACCAATGCGGATCTCCGGCTCTGGTGCGACTGCGCCTTGGCGCCCCGTCACCGCGTCACGTTAGAGGGAACAAACTTCGGCCTTAGGTTCTTGGGTTGCAACTAAGAATGTGAGCGCTACACGTTCGTCCACTAGGTAGATCTACTGCACTCACTTTCGCTGTAGCGCATGATGATGTCGTTGTGGTTACAGCTTGAGATCCTCTATGATCTCGAAGAGGAGGAGCAGGAGCAACATCAGATGCATGCCGAGGAGATGGTTGCAGAGTTAGCGGATGTCTCCAACTCACTGCACTTAGTCGTAAATAGGATAGATGCTCTTATATTTGGGTAATTAGAGGTAGATATTAGGTTCTTAACCAAGTATGGTCTACAATCCAGATATTTAGCATGCTCATGCTGCTTTTGGTGGCTGGCTGTAGATTCCACTAATAATTAATAATCCCCTTTTGTTTACTAGTACTCACAATTTCATAGTACTGTCACGTTAATTTACACTAGATTAATTAATATGGAAGTAGTTGACAGTCTGCTTATAGCCTGTCTGGAGTTTGTGATTACTACTAATTGATCTGGTTTATGTGTTTCTGCTATCTTTATCTATATACAAGTAACGCTACATTTTTTGCACATTTGTGCACCTCCCCCGTCGTGCACCTTCTTTACCCAGCAGCGTCCACCTTTCCATCGCATCAACGCAATCTCCGGTGAGTCCGCAACCATTAGGATAGTTGTTTAGGTGATTACTATTTGAAATAGTAGATCTATATGCCACATTGGAAAGCTGGGATCACCATGGATGTAGCCATGTAATTAGTTATACGGTCCACTAAAAATAGGTAAGTATATGCTGCCAAATAGAGACTTATGAGGATGGGAAGCTTGCCCATAGCTTCGTTTCACAGAACGGTCCTCTAATGAACAATGCAGATGTAATTTGCTACATATTGTTCATAAATAGATAGTTGTTTCTTGGTGTCCTGCATTGCTGAGTTCTTTAAATTATATTTTTCAGTAAAGGGGAACACGCCCAATCCTTGGCATCAGATTAATTTACGTATCCTTCTTTGCATTGTGAATTGGATGTATTCTTTCCTAAAATTTATTGGTTTTGCTGCATTTTATTTAGCATCATGCGCATGTCCCACCCGTGGAGGAGGCATTATCGAGTGACAAGTAATTTTATGTATCCAGCTGCATTGCTAGAATTTCAGTAACCTATGCTTTGTCCCCAAAAACATTTTTTTCAATAAAGAGCGCTTTATTACTTAAAATGTCCCCTAGAATATAATGATCATTTTTGTTGCATCATGATTTGCAGAAACAAATTCATTCTCATCTATTGCCACTTACTAAGGCCATGACTGCTCATGTGCCAGCTAAGAAGGCAAACCCTGAAGTACGACCCTTGTCATGTCGGTTTTGTTTCCCATGTTTGGGAAATATGCCTCTATGGTTCTTTGCCATTTCCGGTACCACTATGGAGCTTGCACGATGTGTGCAGCTGAATTTTGATTTTTTTGTTGAAACGAGAATTTGGTTTAATTTTTTGAAACGAGAATCTAGATTAATTTTGGATTTGTTATCTAAAGTTTCCATGTTATTCATATTGCTCATGGCGTAATGGTGCTGGTAACTACAAGGATTAGACAATTTCCCATCTCCGAGAGAAATACAAAGCTCATAGACACATGATTTCGTGCCTTCAAGAGAAAGAGAAACACCAGGATGAACAGATTAGGCACTTCAAGGAAGAAGTGGCCACATCCAGTAAGCAGATAGCTAATTTGACTACAGGATGGAATACATCAATTTTAGTTGCTCATGGTGCGGTTGTTGATTTTCAAAACTTCGTGGCTGACAACTTAGTTCTTGAGTCACCTGATGTGGATGGCGACGAGCTGATTGGCTAGGCATATGACTAGATCTTGGAACAGGTGGGAATGCAAGCTGACAATCTTTTCAATTTGGCTCTAGAAGTATATGAGACCTTGACAAAAATTCAAGATTCTCCACGCCCATACAGTCCTGATCCTGCAAAAGATGATGAAATATGTAAACCATATTGACCGCTATACTTTCATTTTTGAATGGTTTGGGTCTCTTGTAAGGATGATTCTTTGTTTGTTAAGTCAGGTACTATAACTATTTTTTTGCTCTACTGGTGTCTGGTGTCCATGAATCTATATATTTGATGTACTATTATGACATATATATTGGACCTAGCTTTATGTGACTATATATCGCAACAACAGTCATCTTACTCGAACTTGCGGTGGTTTTTTATCTTTCAATTTTTTTCCTTCTAAGATCTATTAATGATGATGTTAATGCCAGTTGCGAGTGATTTGTTAGCATGTTTCTGGTAGTAAACCAAAACTTGTAGTTGTAGATTGTGAAATTTCAGGTCCATGTTTGAACTCTAGATGTTCATGTCATAGAACGGGCAGGCTTCTACCACCTGGAATATTTTATATCGAGCAATTCATTGTATCACAGGAATAAGTGCACAAAATTAATGTCTATAGGCAGAAAACTGAGCAACACAAGTGCACAAACTTGTATCAGTCGTGTGGTTGCTACTATTAATACAGCGGGGGTATTCCCCTAAAAAAAGCGGGGTTCGGAAAAAAATATATAGTGGGGCAAAAGTTAGTTTCGAGTTCGAGGAAGCTCAGTCGTGTGCCCCTCGACCGCATCGTCATCTTCTCCGCTTGGCCGCCCTCCCACAACCAGACCGTCCCCACCACTCCACAATTGAACACCACCACAACTCCGTTCGCTGGTATGTACATTCGCAACCTCCAGCCATTACGGGCTTTTTGAAGGATAGAATGCATTTATTTTGGGCACCGCGTACTAAATAAGCTGGTGGTGTTTCTAGGAAATGGAATCAGCGTTGGCGGATGCTTTTCCTGCATCGGCAGATGCTTTGTAAAGTAGAGGTGGATGCTGAAGCAGCACCAGCAGATACATGCGAAGAGGATGTAGAGGCCGATGCTCGTACCGCATCGGAGTCTTGGGAAGTATTGAGTGATGCTTGGAAAGCGGTGGAGGCGTAGTCGAAATCCTCGTCAGCTCCTGCTGGAAGAAATTCGGCTATGTTGGCTGCCGCTGTGAAAGGGATGATTGCTAGGGATGCTAGGAATGCGTCAGCTCGTGGTCGTGCTTCCTTAGCATCAACGGTTGTGGCTCGTCATTCGTCGGCGGTGCCTTCTCTATCTGCTCAGAACTCATCGACCCCATTGTAAGTTCTGTGTTGGATTTTGTCTCCTTAACTCCCCCCTCTTTTGTGCATTCTGCTCTGGGGTTTTTTCTGGACGCAATGGATATTAGTTTGAACTATTAGTACTAGGAACATAAAAAGCTATTTAATCACAAACTAGTGATCCGAATGGGATGAAACTTTCACAGGATTCAAACCTAGGCACCTATGATTTATTGCTTTTTTGTCAATGTTTTGGAATAGTTTTACTTTTTAGTTCAAAATTTGAGCTACTGTCATACGTTAGATCTAAGATGGAAGGTGGATCTTGGGGCAAGTCACCGTGAGACTTGGGTTTACCAAGTCACTGAAGCTGCGTCCGTTTTTCTCCCCTTCTTTATGATAAAACCAGAAAATTCAGTGGGGCCTTTATGTCCTCCCCGGTGACCTAAAAAAAGTTCTTCATTCCCTTTGCCAAGTTCCGACATGCTGAAGCATTTTGCGGCGTTTTCGTACTACTCTAGTTGATTCCTTGTGCTATTACGTTATTTTGTTGATAGACTCTGCTTTTTAGGTAGTTTTTCAGATGCGTGCAGTTTCAGAAATTTGGATTATAAATTTTCCTTTCAAATTGTATGATGCATTGTGGTATTTACTTAATTCTTTTTCTAGGGTTGTGCATTGTGCATGTGTTGTTTACTTAATTTTGATGAAGCACTTGTGCTATTTGCATCATCCTACCAGCTTTGGTGGAAGAACATATGCAAAAATCAATGACTTGCTAGGTAATGTATTTGGTTAGATTCTTGTCAGGCTTCCTATACACCCATCCTGCATACTAAGGGCATCAGTCGCCCAAAACCGTTGGATGGACTTCATGGGAAGCAACAATTTCAAAAGGCTAACCCTGTCACACAATAGAGGAATGCCATTACTTGGATTTTTCACCAATAGCTCCGAGGATGCTCGATTCTTAATAGATCATAATCTTGGCCAATCCATCTTCCAGAAGCTGAAATAGGCTGGTGGAAGTACATAAAGCCTATAAACCATATGTACTCGGATGTCGCAATTGTAGGGTGCTACTTCATTATCCGCAAGGGTCTAACATGATAAAGGCTTGGGATCCAATCAGTGGAAGTGAAACAGTGATACCAGAACCAACAATTTGGCCGAGACTTGAGTATGATAGCAGCACAATTCTCTGTTCGAGAAACCATGGGCAATTGTCTTCACACTATTGCAGCAATTTCTGGGTTTTTTGGATAGTAACCAAGCACTGGTGCAGAGGTACTCATCAGAGTTAGGAAAATGGGAGGACTGGATTGAACTTGCTGAGATGCTGGCTAAGATTGCTCGCATGCCGTCAACTCTCATAGGGGACATTTTGTACTGGCCAACAATAAACTCCGCATATACAATTGCCCTCGACAACGTGACAACAAAACTGTGTTATATTGGGTGCCCCCATGAGACACATGATATTTCCAGACGCAATTTTGTCATCGCTAAGGGGCATAATGGAGATGTTGCCCTTGTGGTTATAAGAGACTTCACTCTAAACATTTGGTCTAGTGCAAGATCATCAACAGGAAAATGGGAAGCTTGGGTGCCTCATATAAAGGTAGAGTTGGATACTCTCCTTGGCCTTGAGAAATCATGGGAATATGGTGGTAAAGATGCAGTAAGGTTACTCTGTGCATTTGAGGATAGAGATATGGTGGTTATATGGGCAAATGAGGGAGTATTCGAATTAGATCTCGGCAACATGAAGTCTAAGAAGTTCATATCTCGTAAACGTTGGTGTACTTTACATCCTTACATAATGACACCTGGTTAGTGTTGTCATTCATGTGTAACCTTTGTATTTTTGTACACCTATGATTTTGCTGATCATTTTGTTCATTTCCTTTAGCAACCGACGTGATTCAGAGTGCTAAATCAAAGAAATGAAAAGGAAGTCCTATCAGCAACACAGTTGATTCAGACCATAACATTAAGGAGATGAAAATAACACTCGGATGAACAAGCCAGGCTTGTTTGGGAAAGCATGTGTTTGCCCAGGTTGTGTTATTTGGAGCTACAGTCTGATGTTTGTTTGTTTTGGTAGCTGATGGAACTGTGGCAGCACCACTGTTGGTGCTGCAGTCACAGCGGCAGGGGCTAGAATATTAGTGTTGTCTGTTCACTTTGGGGGCCTATGTGTGTCTGTTAAAACATTATTTTACATGATTAAATGGTATTCTCTTTATATGTAGTGTATGCGTGATGAAATCTTGTTTTATGTGTTCTACATATACTTCTAGCCGGTGTTTGTGTTTTGATAGTATGCAGTAGTAGGAGTATTTGTTTTGTAGTAGGCTTTTTATTTGATCTGAATTGGTACTACCATTTAGTTAGTGCTTCCTGTAGAAGAGTTTGTGCCTACACCTAAATAATTAGTAGACCTTGGTTGCACACCATTTTCACATGCTTGAATCAGAGCTATTCATACATTTGTTTGTTGTTATGTTAAACAAACATTCGTGTATCGGATATATGCATTTTCATACACGTGGTAGATAATCACTCTCCCCGACTTGAATCCCTAAAATAGAGGGAGAATGGCCTATTTTTTCAATTATTCTTTGGACAATGTCTAAATTCAAAATCACAGTCGACCGCCAAAACTGTAACACCCTCGAATCGACAAACCCGCATAGAAACGATTCAAAGATGTCCACTAGGCACTTGCGTGAGGGTGGAAAACGAAGTAATAACATTACACAATAGTCCATGATAGAACCCACAGAACATATATATACATCAACGACTTAATGAGTCAAGAATACACATATATACAGTACAAAGATCCAAATCACCTTGAAAACGATACAACAACCGAGTACGGATAAGATGAAAATGGGTATAAGAGCCCTGAAGAATAACCAATGGCGTCCATAACCCTGCCCAGGCCAAGCCGGAAGGGTAACCCTGCTAACGACGTCGATCGCAAACCTGCTAAAACAAAAGGGGGTGCCGACAAAGAGCGAAGGAAAAAGAGGAGCGTCAGTACACGGCGAGGCTAGAATTCAGCGGCTCTCGCCTACATAGGTATGGTGGACTGAAGCGGCAGCAAATCATGCACTAAACAACCTATAGAGACTCGATACAACTGTCGGCTATTAGAGAGGGATAAGAGAGACCTATTCGGAACCAACCTGATACTAACACCAATCATACCCATCCTGGCGTTTCCCCCCTCGAGACCAAACGAGGAAGTCAAACCGAGGAACTCACACAGTTGGCAGTTTTACTCAATCCATTATAGTTGCAGCACTTACTAGTCAGATATAGATAGCACAAGTCATCCTGATAGCATAAGTAGTGGGCAGTTTTAGTTAACCATTCTGTTGTAGTTGCAGTACTTACTAGTCAGATACAATTAGCATGTGACATCCTAAACCCAGCAGTTGTTGGCACTTTTATTTCATTCTATTGGAGTTGCGATACTTACTAGGCAGGTATAACAAGAGACGATACACCCCAGTTCCACCAGTTGTTGGCACTTTTATTATCCATTCCATTGTAGTGAAGCTGATTACTAGTCACATATTAAGTCAAATTTATAGCACTCTTTAGTTATGCTTGTCTATGATCGAGATACTGTGCTCCAAGTCGTCCATAACCGCAGACACGTCTTTCAGAAAAATTTACCCTACAGGGGTGTACAAATAGCAACACACGCACGATCAACCTCGGAAAAACCAAATCAAAACCCAACGAGGTTTTCACGATAAAGCAATCACAGGATTCATAAATCATTTCAGGGGGCCACCCCACTAAGCTACCCGTAATGAAGTTGGCCGGCTCCGAGACGGACCCAGGGTTTGTGTCAATGGCTGTAAACGACTGAGAACCCCAAAGTGTGAATGGCTTGTCGATACCTCGAAAACATTCCACGTTCCAAATCAGTATAGGTGCTCCACGCACAATCGTAAATAAAGCAGTAAAGCATGGCATAAGTACATGGTAGTAATAAAGCCCCAAACTACTTTGTGGCCCCCAAGAAATAAGAATGAATCAAGCTCTGGCTAAGGGGATTCATGGTCCCACATGCGGATAGTGCGATAGTCAAGGAACAGGTATCAAGTACTCGGGGCCTACGGGACACAAGTGAGCGTGGAAGAACCAAATATTAGCTATTGCCCGCCGATGCCTCTGCATTAGTTATATCTATTCCCAGCATTTTAATCAAGTTGTATTTAAAGTCATGATCATCTCCACCATTAAACATGTGCCAACCTTCCAACAACGGTGGAGCGACAACAACGTGAAGCAACCCTGAGCAAGCAACTATGACTCGCAAGGCCGACTATCTATCAAACAACAGGCAATAGGCTGTGTCCAAGGCAATATAGAGGCTGCAAGGTATATAAATGGTACGAAAACTAAAGCATCACAACACAGATAGCAGTAGATCAACAGGAAGGAAGTAAAGACTATAAATGCAGAATATGTAGAAAGGGGGAGATTGCTCGCCTTGGAAAACATAGCCGAAGAGACATTATCCGAAGAACTTGTCGACACTCGCAACATCTCATCGTCCTATCCAGGAAGAAGCAAAACACTAAAAGAAACAAGTGATGCAGCAATTACAACTAATGTGGAAGAATCGGCATGATCAGGATATGATGCATGACATGGCAAGGTGCAATGCAACTAGGCAATATTAAGCGGAACCAGGGTCCTGACAATTAATTAGATGATTCATGTTGTTTAGCTACCCCGCAATTTAAATGTTGAATTAACAAAAGAAAGCATGGCATCAGTTTACTACACAAATTTAAATGGGGCCAATATAAGACTAGAATAACCCGCATATAGCCTCCATATTTAATCATTAGGTGAATCGTCAAAGTACCCCACACAAATAAACATGTATACAAGCATGTCAATTTATATGCACAATATAGATGTCATATTATATTATAAAATAAGTACTCGGATAGAGATCACACATTGGGGGGTCCGAAGATCTTGAGTCTAGAGGGATTCATGTTCTATCTTCGGGTTCGTGAAGGAGGTGTTCAGGGTCTCGACCATCCCATCCGTGTTGAAGATGTCCGGGTTTTGGGGATTTTTCTGTTCCAATTCGGTGTCGGTTCAGGATGGTTGGGATCGGTGCAAACCTTGACAAACTACCCATACGAAGTCACCGGTCAGAACAAGACATTGTCAGGGACAAGAGATAAATAAGTCATCTAGCGGAAATAGCTAGATGTTGTTCATACGACAGATACTGGGTACTGCACATGGTCACTCCAGGTCGCACACGCCCACCTAAGGGAGAGAAGAACACATGAGCCCGGTAAACTTGAGCAAAGCAGCACTACCGAGCACTGTCGACGGCGACGTGCAGGGTAAAATTGACAGCAGTCTCGGCCATGGCCTGCCGGGATTGCGGGAGGAAGGAGATGGCCGGAAGATCCGCAGGGACTTGATGGAGAGCTCACAGGAGCGGTGGCGCACGCGATGCAGCAGAAGGTCGAGGCCGGTGGCGACCTTGGCAGCAGAGAAGCGTCAGGGAGATGCCCGTCGGGTCGAGGACGGAGGCCGAACACAGCCGACACGGTGAGGGGGCGAGCTCGAGGACTCGCGGGGCGATGCAGGGCGGCCACAACGTCTCAGCAGAGGCGATGCAGGGCCGGAGGCGAGAGGAGGTAGAGAGGCGGTGGAGCTCTGTGGGGCCGGGCACGGAGCTTGGCGGCGCTGGGGCTTGGGGACGGCGCTGGCACGGGGCCGGGCTCCGGTGGAGGGCGGGCGAGCTCCGGGGAAGCTGGCGAGACCGCGTGCGAGTGGGGTTGGAGGACAGCGGCCAGAGCACATGTAGTCGGCGGCGGCGCGATGTAGGAGGGGCCGCGTCCCTGGCAGCGGGATAGAGAGGGAGGCGGGAGCACCTAGGCGGCGGGGAGATCTTTGACGGGGAGGCTCGGCGGCGTCGGTCTCTGCTCGGGATGGGGAGGACACGAACAAAACGAGAGGAGGATTACGGGGCGAGGTGGCAATTCGAGCGTGGGGCAAGCGGGGTCAGGCACGGTCACGTGTGCGTGAGCGTGGGCCGGGTAGCGTGTCGGTGGGGTGGGGCTGGGTCGCTCCCATCGCTGCAATGTGTGTGTATGGTTGGTTCAGGGTTGTTGTGCGTCGCTGCGTGAGTGAGTGGCGGTGGCAGCGGGTTAGGTCTAGGGATTAGCTAGTTAGGGTTTGAGTTTATGTTAGATCTAGGTTTTTGACGGGCCGGGTAGTAGGTTATCTGGCTCGGTTGGGCCTCTGGCCTGACCATCTAGACTGCCTCCCCGGTCAAAACATGGTTTTATTTATTATTGTTTTGTTTTATTTTAATCATATTTTGTAAATAAATTTTTGACAAATCAAAATATACGGAAGAGGCTAGGGTTTTAATTTGAAATAAAGACAGGGAAGATTTAGAAAACAAATATAGGCTTTTAAAAATAGTTTTAGCCAAAAAGATGCATGATGACATGACGATGATCCAATGCAATGTGGCATGATGACATGAGCATGCAGTCACGATGATGCAGAAAATAAAAACAACACACGATTTTCTAGTAGTGGTTTTACCGGGGTGCTACAACTCGACACCACTAACAATGGATATCGCCCTCGAGATCCGCCTCATGGTACGGGGAGAAGGCTGGTGATCTGGATCTTTTCGCTTTGTGTAGATCCTCACGACACCACAAACAAAGATTCTTGCTCCATATTGGAATCTCCGACACCACCAACAAGAGGTCGTTGCTCACATTCGTCAAGAACACTCTAGAGAAACAAAGACGATGAAAGAGGTCACAAGGCTACCTCTAACTTCAGTGGAAGGAGTAAATTGCATAGATCCGCCAATTCAATGTGCAGAGCGAATGATAAGAGTAGTGGTATGGTCGCGACTCCATCCCGCACTCAAAGCATTACTCTACACATGAATAGGGGAATTATACAACCAACTCTCGGAATTTAGACTGAAGATCTTGACAAGCGATGTTTGGAAAATAAAGGAGTGATGCAAGTTCTTCATCGGATCTGGAGTAGATGACGTCGTCGCTTTGAAATCCACCGTAAGATACAAAGAAAATGTTAGTGACTGTTGGGTCACTTGAGAGGTACACAAAATAAAATTCCTCAGAGATGAAGACCGGATGTAGCAACACCATTACAAGAAGGAAGCGAAACCCTGAAGGTACGATAGAAACCCAAGCTCGAGAAATCCTGGACTCAAAGAGAGTAGGAGAACAGATTCAAAACACGCAGAGGTAAGAGGAGAATAGCATAGGGGTAAGGAGTAAAAGCAGACCTAATCAGATCTATCCAACCGATTTTGCAAAATAGTTTTGACACTCTACAATGTCCGTTAGCTAGGTTATCCTACAGGCTAGACCAGCAGGGTATCGCAACTGCTGAGCTCTGATACCACTTTGTAACACCCTCGAATCGGCACTATGCAAGTTTCAGCGATTCCTGGCAAACTCGCATAGAAACGATTCAAAGATGTCCACCAGGCACTTGCGTGCGGGTGGAAAACGAAGTAATAACATTACACAATAGTCCATGATAGAACCCACAGAACATATATATACATCAACGACTCATAGAGTCAAGAATACAGATATATATAGTACAAAGATCCAAATCACCTTGAAAACGATACAACATCCGAGTACGGATAAGATGCAAATGGGGCTAAGAGCCCTGAAGAATCACCAATGGCGTCCATAACCCTGCCCAGGCCAAGCCAGAAGGGTAACCCTGCTAACGACGTCGATCGCAAACCTGCTAAAACAAAAGGGGGTGCCGACAAAGAGCGAAGGAAAAAGAGGAGCGTCAGTACACGGCGAGGCTAGAATTCGGCGGCTCTCGCCTACATAGGTATGGTGGACTGAAGCGGCAGCAAAGCATGCACTAAACAACCTATAGAGACTCGACACAACTGTCGGCTATTAGAGAGGGATAAGAGAGACCTATTCGGAACCAACCTGATACTAACACCAATCATACCCATCCTGGCGTTTCCCCCCTCGAGACCAAACGAGGAAGTCAATCCGAGGAACTCACATAGTTGGCCGTTTTATTCATTCCACTCTAGTTGCAACACTTACTAGTCAGATATAGATAGCACGAGTCATCCTGATAGCATAAGTAGTTGGCAGTTTTAGTTAACCATTCTGTTGTAGTTCCAGTACTTACTAGTCAGATACAATTAGCATGTGACATCCCAAACCCAGCAGTTGTTTGCACTTTTATTTCATTCTATTGGAGTTGCGATACTTACTAGGCAGGTATAACAAGAGACGATACACCTCAGTTCCACCAGTTGTTGGCACTTTTATTATCCATTCCATTGTAGTGAAGCTGATTACTAGTCACAGATTAAGTCAAATTTATAGCACTACTTTAGTTATGCTTGTCTATGATCGAGATACTGTGCTCCAAGTCGTCCATAACCGGGGACACGGCTTTCAGAAAGATTTACCCTGCATGGGTGCACAAATAGCAACACACGCGTGATCAACCTCGGAAAAATCAAATCAAAACCCAACGAGGATTTCACGACAAAGCAATCACAGGATTCATAAATCATTTCAGGGGGCCACCCCACTAAGCTACCCGCAACGAAGTTGGCCGGATCCGAGACGGACCCAGGGTTTGTGTCAATGGTTGTAAACGACTGGGAACCCGAAAGTGTGACTGGGCTTGTCGATACCGCGAAAACATTCCACGTTCCAAAACAGTACAGGTGCTCCACGCACAATCGTAAATAAAGCAGTAAAGCATGGCATAAGTACATGATAGTAATAAAGCCCCAAACTACTTTGTGGCCCCAAGAAACAAGAATGAATCATGCTCTGACTAAGGGGATTCATGGTCCCACATGCGGATAGTGTGATAGTCAAGGAACAGGTATCAAGTACTCGGGGCTTACGGGACACAAGTGAGCATGGAAGAACCAAATATTAGCTATTGCCCACCGATGCCTCTGCATTAGTTATATCTATTCCTAGCATTTTAATCAAGTTGTATTTAAAGTCATGATCATCTCCACCATTAAAAATGTGCCAACCTTCCAACAGCGGTGGAGCGACAACAACGCGTAGCAGCCCTGAGCAAGCAACTACGACTAGCAAGGCCGACTATCTATCAAACAACAGGCAATAGGCTGTGTCCAAGGCAATATAGAGGCTGCAAGGTATATAAATGGTACGAAAACTAAAGCATCGCAACACGGATAGCAGTAGATCAACAGGAAGGAAGTAAAGACTATAAATGCAGAGTAGGTAGAAAGGGGGAGATTGCTCGCCTGGCAAAACATAGCCGAAGAGACATTATCCGTAGAACTTGTCGATACTCGCAACATCTGATCATCCTATCCGGGAAGAAGCAAAACACTAAAAGAAACAAGTGATGTAGCAATTACAACTAATGCGGAAGAATCGGCATGATCATGATATGATGCATGACATGGCAAGGTGCAATGCAAGTAGGCAATATTAAGCGGAATCAGGGTCCTGACAGTTAATTAGATGATTCATGTTGTTTAGCTACCCCGCAATTTAAATGTTGAATTAACAAAACAAAGCATGGCATCAGTTTACTACACAAATTTAAATGGGGCCAATATAAGACTAGAATAACCCGCATATAGCCTCCATATTTAATCATTAGGTGAATCATCAAAGTACCCCAAACAAATAAACATGTATGCAAGCATGACAATTTATATGCACAAGATAGATGTCATATTATATTATAAAATAAGTACTCGGATAGAGATCACACATTGGGGGGTCCGAAGATCTTGAGTCTAGAGGGATTCATGTTCTATCTTCGGGTTCCGGGAAGGAGAACTTGGGATCCGTGAAGGAGGTGTTCAGGGTCTCGACCATCCCATCCGTGTTGAAGATGTCTGGGTTTTGGGGATTCTTCTGTTCCAATTCAGTGTCGGTTCAGGATGGTTGGGATCGGTGCAAACCTTGACAAACTACCCATACGAAGTCACCGGTCAGAACAAGACATTGTCAGGGACAAGAGATAAATAAATCATCTAGCGGAAATAGCTAGATGTTGTTCATACAACAGATACTGGGTACTGCACATGGTCACTCCAGGTCGCACACGTGCACCTAAGGGAGAGAAGAACACATGAGCCCGGTAAACTAGAGCAAAGCAGCACTGCCGAGCACTGTCGACGGTGACTTGCAGGGAAAAATTGACGGCAGTCTCGGCCATGGCCTGCCGAGATTGCGGGAGGAAGGAGATGGCCGGAAGATCCGCAGGGACTCGATGGAGAGCTCACAGGAGCGGTGGCGCACGCGATGCAGCAGAAGGTCGAGGCCGGTGGCGACCGTGGCAACAGAGAAGCGTCAGGGAGATGCCCGTCGGGTCGAGGACGGCGGCCGGACACGGCTGACGCGGTGAGGGGGCGAGCTCGAGGACTCGCGGGGCAATGCAGGGCGGCCACATCGTCTCAGCAGAGGTGATGCAGGGCCGGAGGCGAGAGGAGGTAGAGAGGCGGTGGAGCTCTGTGGGGCCAAGCGCGGAGCTTGGCGGAGTTGGGGCTTGGGGACGGTGCTGGTGCGGGGCCAGGCTCCGGCGGAGGGCGGGCGAGCTGGCGAGACCGTGTGCGGGCGGTGTTGGAGGAAACCGGCCAGAGCACATGTAGTCGGCGGCGGCACGATGTAGGAGGGGCCGCGTCCCTGGCGGCGAGACAGAGAGGGAGGCGGAAGCACCTAGGCGGCAGGGAGAGCTTTGATAGGGAGGCTCGGCGGCATCGGTCTCTGCTCGGGATGGGAAGGACACGAATAGAACGAGAGGAGGATTACGGGGCGAGGTGGCGATTCAAGCGTGGGGCGAGCGGGGTCGGGGACGGTCACGCGTGCGTGAGCGTGGGCCTGGTAGCGTGTCGGTGGGATGGGGCTGGGTCGCTCCTGTCGTTGCAACATGTGTGTGTGGTTGGTTCAGGGTTGTTGTGCGTCGCCGCGTGAGTGAGTGGCGGCGGCAGCGGGTTAGGTCTAGGGTTTAGCTAGTTAGGGTTTGAGTCTATGTTAGATCTAGGTCTTTGACGTGCCGGGTAGTAGGTAGTCTGGCTCGGTTGGGCCTCTGGCCTGACCAGCTAGACTGCCTCCCCAGTCAAAACATGGTTTTATTTATTATTGTTTTGTTTTATTTTAAACATATTTTGTAAATAAATTTTTGACAAATCAAAATATCCAGAAGAGGCCGGGGTTTTAATTTGAAATAAAGACAGGGAAGATTTAGAAAACAAATATAGGCTTTTAAAAATAGTTTTATCCAAAAAGATGCATGATGACATGACGATGCTCCAATGCAATGTGACATGATGACATGAGCATGCAGTCACAATGATGCAGAAAATAAAAACAACACACAATATTCTAGTAGTGGTTTTACCGGGGTGCTTAAAAAACCTACCGCCTACCCTGTTGTAATCAGAGGCATCGGTTGATGTAACTCTCGCCTTAAATTTCCAACCAGATGGCGTTCGATCTACACAACCTTTTTTCTAGTAATAAAACTTGCCCGACAGCCAAATTCAAAACCATAATCGAGCGGCAAAAGAACCCACCGACCCCGAAGCATTTCGCACGCCCTCTATTTCAAACATTTTGAGGCAAAATCCCCCACCGAGGTAGTACCATTTTTATATTGTTACATGGACGCTAGCCAAATTTAAAATCTGAGTCAAGCGGCAAAATTTACCATCTACGCTACGTGAATCGAAGGTATCCAAGTTTATGTGCAAAAATATGGTTATGGATGATCAGTTGGTGACTCTCGACCTTAAATTCCTGGACAGATAGCGTACGGTCAACTACATTTTTTCTATTAGTAGATGGACGCTAGCCAAATTCAAAATCTCAATCGACCGGCAAAATCACCCACCTACCTTGAAGCATTTCCCGCCCCACAGTTTCAAAAACATTGAGCCAAAATATCCCACCGATCGGGGGAGTACCATTTTTCTATTATTATTAGATGGTCGCTAGCCAAATTCAAAATCTCAATCGAGCTGCAAAACCACACACTGACCTTGAAGCATTTCGCGCCCTTCCGTTTCAAAAACTTTAGAATTTAAAATTCCAAGTTTACCCATTGTTTAGATGACTAATGGGCATGCTAAAGTTGGTAGCTCAGGGGCACGATCATAATTATTTTTTCTGCTCACTTCTATGGTCCCGATTCGCCCAGTTTTTCCAGCCGGCCCTCCCAAAAATCCCAAGCTCTTATGTCCCCTCCACGACCACCGCGCGCACCGGCTTGAGCTTCGGTCTCGTGCACCGCCGTGGAGCCGCTTCACCGACACTCACCCACTGGATCTAGGAGTTGCGGTGTCGTTCACCATGTTGATGGCGTCATCATCTGCCCAAGCTATATTTCCTCGCCGCTGAAAGCTTCCCAACCGTACCGGATCCGCTTCACTGGTATCCACCGGACATGAGGTAGTTCAAAGAGATCCATGTCCACCGCTCCAATCCAGCTGCACGGCCATCGCTGTTCACTTCACCGGATCTGCCTCAATGATGCTCTCGTCCACCACGCTCAAGCCGGCATCAACCGCCCAAGATCTGCTTCCCCGATGCCAACAGCCACCGCAATTGTAGCACCCTCAATGAATTGGACATCACTCACAGGGTATCGATAATGCTTAGACACCTCTCCGAGCAAGGTTTACCAAATCTCCAACCAGTTTTTATTTTGCCACCACTATAGCAGGTTCAAGCTTGTCGCAGTGAACTGCATTTTTGTAATCGTGCTAGTACATACAAGTCACTTGGCTTGCATGTTCTTTGTGCTAGTACATACAAGGTCATTAGACATGTTGGTTTTCATTCGCTGCTCTACAAATTCCAAGTCATGCACATGTCTGTTATTTTGTCATGCACATGTTCTTAGCTACTCCATACAACAATAATTGCATGCTACCGTGTAATTCTTGCAAAATCTGAAGTCAGTGGAAAATATTAGTGTGGATTCCCTACTCTACAGTTGTTGAATCTATCTGGTTCGTCCTGAGATCAGTTGCTGCTATTATTTCGTATTGGCATCGTTCTGCTATCCTGTAGTAGCCGTTTAAACTTTTCGTACTAATTCAATTATAATTTTGTTGTTGCCATCTGGTTCTTCAAAAGCTGCATCACTAACTATTTCCTTTTTCTTGCGTAGAGCTCAAAATAGAACAATGAACATGTTGGTTTGCATAACCTATTCTACAGGTTCACAAGGGATGTCGTTACTTCCTTATCTGGTGCTGGTTCATCCTAAGCAACGACATAACTGTCCTCTACTATGTAGTTCACTCGTGGTTTGCATTCCTGCTCTAGAAGTTCTATTATGATGCCATTGTAATTTCTATTTGGTTGATTCTTAGCTATGACAGTAACTACATGCCATTGTGTAGCACACCCCAAATTCTGAGTCACCCAACAACTCTTTGCATGCCAGGAGATTCCACTGCTTCCATATATATTTGCTAAAATGACCTTGCTAGTTTATATTTGCTGAAATTCTAAGAAACACTTTGTTTGATTGCTCATTTCATTCTAGGAACACTTGTCTAATGCTTGTTTGTCCTATTCTATAGGTTCACGAGCGTCGCCATTATATCTCGCATCTAGTTCTAGTTCTGGTTCGTCCTAAGCCATGATATAACTATCCTCTATAATATATAGTTCATTCATGGCTTACATTCCTGTTGTACAAGTTCTCGTATGATGCAGTTATAATTTATATCTGGTTCATTCTTTGCTACAACACTAACTACATGCCATTTTGTGGCTCAGCGCAAATTCCGAGTCACCCAACGTCTCTTGCATTTTAGGGTATACAACTGCTTCCATGTATATTTGTTGAAATTACCTTGCTAGTTTATATTTGCTGAAATTCTAAGCCACACACACATTTTTTGATTGCTCGTTTCACGGTAGGCATACTTGTTTAATACGTGCATGCTTGTCCTGTTTGTTTGATGTGTTGGTCAATAATTGAACCATTGACCAGTTGTAAACTCCAGTTCATAGCTCCTGTCATATTAGTCAAATGAGTAGTTTGTCTTGTTTGATGTATTAACTTGTTATTAGTTTCAGACTAGAATTATTGCTATCACCACCAAAGAGGGGGCTGCAAGATCATGTAACCTCAAAGGAAGATGCAGGTGATCGATTGAGAAAGCAAATTGAGGTTTCTGCTATCAACTTGATTGTCAACTGAAATGCCAAATTTTCTTTCCCTTGAGTTGATAATATGTAATAATTATAAGAAGTTTGCAACTGATGTTGAAGGGAATATGCCCAAGAGGCAATAATAAAGTGGTTATTATCTTATTCCATGTTTATGATAAATGTTTATTTTGCATGCTATAATTGTATTAATTGGAAACATTAATACCTGTGTGTTTAATAAACAAAATACAAAGTTCCTATTAATGCCTCTAACATAAACTAGGTCGTTGATTAGCAAGATGATCAAGGTTTCCTGATCATCAACATTGGATGTTGTTAATAACGAGGTCACAACATTGGTGTAATGATGTGATAAACATTTATTAGAAGTATAGCATTACGATCAAAGTTATTATGTTTATATTGCTATAACATCATACGAAGTAATCCTAGTCCTTAGACCATGAGACCATGTTAATCACTAACACTAGAAGAGTATCTTGATAACATCAAACGTCACACCGTAACTGGGTAACTATAAAGGTGGGTTCAGTAATACGAAGGTGTTATGTAGAGACTCATGGATCAAGAGTGGGATTTGTCCATCCCGATGATGGATAGATATACTCAGGGCCCTCTCGGTGATATCACATTGAAATAGCTTGCAAGCAAGTGATGTGATCACTAGAATGTTATATCACAGGAACGAGAAAAGAGTGCATGTCGGTAACGAGATCATACTATGTATTTGGATACCGATGATCGAATCTCGAACATGTAATATATCGCGAGACAAAGGTATTAAGTTACTAGCGTTGAAGGTTCACACGATCACATAAGTCATCGTTGAATGTGTGGGAGTCAGTATGGATGTCCAGGTCCCCCTTCTGGTTATTGATCTGAGAGGGGTCTCGATCATGTCTGCATTATTCGTGAACCGTAGGGTGACACACTTAGGGGATACCGACACCATTTAGGAGCAAATATGTTTCAGATAAATATTATGAAAGCGCTGGAATCATTTCGATGGAAACCGGAATTGTTTCGGGTGAAATTGCTAAAACTAGTTCTACATGTGATATTCAAATGTTGCAGGGAGTTTTATGTGAATTTTTGTTAATTAAAGTAATTAAAAAAATTCTGAATAAAATAAATAAAAGTGTTTTATTTAAAGAGAAAATGCATCTAATTTGGTGGACATTAAATGCAAAGTGAGTGGAGTTGAAATTGATGTGAGTGGGCTTAGTGGAAGCTCCACCCACATGAATGAGGGAGAGGTGGGGACACCCACCATGACCTCCCCTATAAAAGGATCCACCTGGCTCCTCTCCTCTTGCCCCACCTCCTCGTGATGGTTCTCTCCTCCCTCTAGCTATTCGCCATCGTCTCGGATTAGCGAGATACATGTTCTCGGTGGCCTTATCTGGAAAGGAGTTGCTGCTTCCGCTGCATCGCTAGAACGAGGAGGTGGAGGTTGTTCGGTGGACCGGACGTGTATGCGGTCACGGACGCATCGCTACTTTGCGGTGCTGGACTGGATGGTGTTAGACCTGATAGTGCTAGAACTGCTGGACCTGAAGGACTTCATCATGATCTTGAGATCTACAAGTGTACAACTACATCATCCACCCATTGTTGTCTTCAAGGGTATGTTCTCTATGGATGTATATCCACCCGTTGCTTTTATCTAGTAGATAGATCTTGGCATATAGTTCCCATCGTAGGAAATTTTTTGTTTTCTATGCTGCGAACCCTTCAGTTGTATCAGAGCCTCATCTATGCGTAGGTGCTTTGCACGGGTAGCACACATAAGAGTATGTGGGTGATCATGATCATTTTATTGCTTCTTTCATGTATTTTGGATATTAGTGGCATAGTGGGATGAAGCGGCCCAGACCAACTTTACATGTCATCGAACATGAGACCGGTTCCACGACTGACATGCAACTAGTTTTGCATAAATGCCTGGCGGGTGTCTGTCTCTCCTACTATAGTTAATATCTGATTTACAACGAGTTGCTAATAACTTAGTTATCATCGTTGTTGTTCCATGTTCGTATGTAAGACCGGTTCTATCTTCGAAATCCCTAAGCCACGTAAAAACTTGCAATTGATAAATTAGAGGCGTCTAGTTTAGATCGTTGTTGGGCTAGTGTTATGATATGGAAATGTTGTAAGTTGATGTATAGTTGATGCCCTTACAACACACCTAACGTGTAAATTCCATAGACCTTGGACTTACACACAAAGGAATGATAGAGATCATACCACGATGCACATGATAGTGATCAAATGCATGGACCATATCATTCCACTTTACACATATAATGTTTGCATCTTATATTGCTAGTTTGGCGTTTTAGTAGCGTTATAAGATGGTCCCTTATTTAAATATCAAGATAAAATGTGTTCTTCCTTAAGTATGCACCATTCTATGGATCGTGTTTCGAGACATCATGTGATGATCGTGTGTACTCCACTCTGCGCTTTCATACAACGGGTGTAAGACAGTTTTACACACGCGAGTACTAAGGTTCTTACTTGGCGAGCCTAGCATGTACATACATGGCATCGGAACACGGACCAAAAGGTTAAGCATGAGTCATATAGTTGATGTGATGCCCATATTGATGCTCGCCTTTGAAGCTACACCGACTCACGTGATCATCGGACTTGGTGTAATGGATTTGGTTCATGTAATCACCAAAAAGGCACGAGGGATGTCGTTTTTTAGTAGGAGTTCATTTCTAATTTGGATTAGGCAAACCAAATTTGGCATAAACTAAATCAGTGAATTTTCATAATTTGTTGTAGTCATTGGCATCTGTTTACTACCTTATGCTTAGTTTTAATTGAGATAATAGAATTATAGAATTCTGGATATTTACTTTATGAACTGGTATCGTATTGTTTTGAATGTCAATTTAAAGTTTAGAAGTCCTATTGCAATCTTTCAGCAAACTCTATTTACTCCATGAAGTTTAATAAGTAGTATTAAATCTAGAGTAAGAATTCCAATGTTAGTATCTAAAGTATCATGTTTGCCTCCATGATTATTGATATTCAAAAAAGTTGTTTTAATATCAAGATTATCTAGGAGCTGAAAAAATTGTTTCAGAAACCATCATGTGTGGAAGATATTGTGATATATGAAACAATGATTTTTGTTGCATTATGATAGATTATAATTTAGAAAAATACATGTTCTCATATTGTATGAGAATTTGTGAAGGATGGAGATGCTAGGCATCCGGATCTCCCAAAAAGGTTTTGGGAACTAACATTATACTCATGATTCTTCCTTATAGGCTATAGTAGCTTTATCATGAAAGTTTCCATGATAAGGATGAATAGAAGATGTAAGTAAAATGTTTACTACACTAATAGATTACTAAAGAATGGATTTTTGAAAGAACACCAAACATTTGATGATGGTGATCCACTTCAAAGTGCAAGTTCAAGGTATTAGTATTTGACTATATACACTTTGTACTATGTGTCATGTGAATGGCACCACTATTGATGTTGATAGATTCTTTTAAAAGAAAAGGAATTGCTGAAATAGAATCTATAAAATATTTGGCAGAAAAGAAAAGGTTGGAGATGTCCAACTTAGGTATATAGAAGATATACATGTTATGGCTGTATTCCTTGCTTGTCAAACAATGTGGTTCTTAGGTATTGGATACCGAATTGGTTGGTGTGAAGTGTCATACAGAACAATACAATTCATGAACTGCAATGGCCTAAGTAACTAGCAAGAGAATAAGTGATGATGTTCATTGAAAACAAATAAAGTGTT
Source organism: Avena sativa (assembly GCA_916181665.1). Taxonomy (NCBI): domain Eukaryota; kingdom Viridiplantae; phylum Streptophyta; class Magnoliopsida; order Poales; family Poaceae; genus Avena; species Avena sativa. The sequence continues at coordinate 417,133,634 of OV702289.1, read as the reverse complement.
ATTGTGTTTTTCGTTGTCGTCAAACCTAGCCTTCAAGGTTTGTTTTAATAATTGTTATTTTTTCCGGCATTACAAAAACAATGGTTGTTCAAATAATTACCGTATTCCATAAAGGATGGATGAACTTTTATAAGTGTAGTTGGAGAAATCACATCCATAAACATTATTGCTAAAATGTTGTAAGACAAATGATTGGAAGATCACTTATGAAGTGACATCACTGTTTGAATTATATTGGAAAGTAAACATGAAGAAACTCCATGTTGATGGATTTTTGGAGTCTTTTGATTTTGATCAATTGACGCTTGTGAGACTTTCCTCGAGATAATTGAAACTCTGTTCATAGGCCAAAGAGGAACGGATGACTAGCTTATTGGTAATTGTGCATGCTGATGTGCATAGTCCATTATGTGTAGCCATATGCGATGGATCTTTTTTCTTCATATGCTTTCTCCAGAAATTTGAGTGAATATATCTATATATTTACTTAATAAGGAAGAAGTATGAAACATTTGAAAATTGTTCAAAGACTTTCAAGATGAAGTGAAAAATCATTGTAACAAGAAAATAAAAGAGTTTATGATTTGATCATAAGGGAAGATATTTAAGTTATAGGTTTAGCAAAACACCTAAGATTTCAAGAATTGTTCCATGAATTTGCACTTCCCGATAAACCATAGGAGTATGGTATGTCCGAGAGATCAAATCAAACCTTGTTTGACATGGTAATATCAAAGGTGTCATTTACAAAACTTCCATTATGTTTTAAGGATTAAAGCTTTAGAGACTACCGCTTTTACACGGAAAAGAGCACCATTGTGATCCGTTGAAATGACACCATATGAGTTATGGTTTGGGATAAAACCGAATTGTATTTTCTTAAATTTTGGTACGCTTATGCATATGTAAAATGTTTACAATCAAAGTCGGATAAGCACGTCTTTGTAGGGTATCCCAAAGAATTTGTTGGGAATTCCTCCATAACACCGAGGACAAAAGAGTTTGTCGCTTGGAACGTCAAGTTTCTTGAGAAGGATTTTTTCGTGAAAAGTTAAGTGGGAGGACAACATAACTTTGATAAGGTTGTTGAACCTTAGCTATATGTGCTAAGTAGCGCAACACCGAAAAGTGTCCCAGTGGCGGCCACAATGCTCATGGCTCCCGTGATTACAAAGGGTGTGATCTTGGAGATTAGAGTTCCTATTTGAACCATATGCATCGGGTAAGAATGAAATAGTGAGATTTGATAGACAAGTCATTATTGTTTTGACAATGATGAACCAACTGTATGCAAAGAAGCGATGATGGGCCCTGACTCCATAAAATGGCTAGAAGTCATAGAATCCGTCATAGTATCCATACACGAGAAATCAAGTTTCTGAACTTGGAAGACCCTCCGAAAAGGCATGAAGCCTATCGGTCGTGTTTGGATCTATAAATAAATAGACATGGATGTTTAACATCTATGAAATAGTCGACATGTCGAAAAGAAGTTTATAGGCAATGTTCAAGGAGTTGTCTATGACAAGATTTGATCTTTCATAGCGATATTCAGTCTTCACGGATTAATGTAGCAACCACTACATATAATTTGGTGGATGATAGTTGAACAAACAAAACAATGTTCTTCTAATAGAATGGTTACCTAGGACGTGTACAAGACACGGTCTGAGGGGTTTTTTAATTCAAAGGAAGCTAAAAGGGCATGCAAACTTCAATAGTTGAAGTGAGCATAGCGGAGTTGGAATCTTCACCATGATGAAAATGTTAAAGGAGTTTAATTTGATCAGAGACAATGAAGATGCTTGCATTTGCAACAAATTAAGTGGGAGCGCTAAGAAAAATTTCCAATACATTATGCAGAGTACATATTATTGATTTGAAATGATGTATCTTTTATTGACACAAGTTAATAATTTCACTAAAATAGGATTTCGATGAAAGACTTGGGAAAAACCAGAATATTTGGCATCAATATCTATATGGATGGATTGAGGCGCTAATATGGTTGTGCCAGATGTACATATATGAGATATTGAAAGGGTTCAATATGGAAACAATAAGAAAGGTTCTTGCTGCATGGAAAGGATTGTATCAAGATTCAAGTGTTTCAACACTTGGTGAGTAAAATCACATGAAGATTTTGATCGATTATACCGTGATATGTATATATCCAGATATGTCCTATGATCTAAATGTTATGAGAACATACCAGAATGATTCATAAGATGATCATTGGACGATAATCAAGATATTATTATGAGCTTTGGAAGAACTAAGAATATATCATGTATAAGTGACAAATAGTTAAAGGTAGTTCATTGTAAAGTGTTACATTGATACTAGTTTTTTCACAAGATACAAATTAAATTTATCTCAATTTAGACTATGGGTAGCAAAATGTAATGGAAAAGATGTTCCATGATGGATTTGGATGAGTTCCAAAGTTGAGACATTGTGACGGATACTACAACAAAAGGCTAAGTATATGACTGCTATAGTAGCAGCAAAGGAGGGCATTTGTGTTAAGTAGTTTGTTATCAAACTAGGTGTGGTTCAAAGTGGGATAATACTAAGATGATATATTTTATGACAATAATATCAAAATATTTTAACCCAAACGAACTAAAGGTCTCACCAAAGGACCAAATTTATACAATGCCATCTCATTTGAGCATGAGTGATGCGTAGAGACACAAAGACATGCAAATACACACGGACCTGAAACTGTCAGGTCCGAAGATTATGTTAACTACTAGCAATCACGTATATGCAACACCATAAAGCCATAGGTGTTCAATACGCAAAGTTTTTCAAACTATATTATTGACTCTAGTGCAAGTGGGAGACTGAAGGGAATATGCCCGAGAGGCAATAATAAAGTGGTTATTATCTTATTCCATGTTTATGATAAATGTTTATTTTGCATGCTATAATTGTATTAATTGGAAACGTTAATACATGTGTGTTTAATAAACAAAATACAAAGTTCCTAGTAATGCCTCTCATATAAACTATCTCATTGATTAACAAGATGATCAAGGTTTCCTGATCATGGACATTTTATGTTGTTAATAACGAGGTCACAACATTGGTGGAATGATGTGATGCACATTCATCCAAAGTATAGAATTACGATCAAAGTCATTATGTTTATATTTCTATAACATCATACGAAGTAATCCTAGTCCTTAGACCATAAGATCATGTTAATCACTAACACTAGAAGATTATCTTGATAACATCAAACGTCACACCGTAACAGCGTGACTATAAAGGTGGGTTCAGTGCTATGAAGGTGTTATGTAGAGGCTCATGGATCAAGAGTGGGATTTGTCCATCTCGATGATGGATAGATACACTCATGGCCCTCTCGGTTATATCACAATGAAATAGCTTGCAAGCAAGTGATGTGATCAGTAGAATGTTATATCACGGGAACGAGAAAAGAGTGCATGTCGGTAACGAGATCATACTAGGTATTTGGATACCGATGATCGAATCTCAGACATGTAATATATCGCGAGACAAAGGGATTAAGTTACTAGCGTTGAAGGTTCACACGATCACATAAGTCATCGTTGAATGTGTGGGAGTCAGTATGGATCTCCAGGTCCCGCTTTTGATTATTGATCTGAGAGGGGTCTCGATCATGTCTGCATTATTCGCGAACCGTAGGATGACACACTTAATGGATACCGACACCATTTAGGAGGAAATATGTTTCAGATAAAGATTATGAAAGCGCTAGAATCATTTCGATGGAAACCGGAATTGTTTTGGGTGAAATTGCTAAAACTGGTTCTGCATGTGATATTGAAATGTTGTAGGGAGTTTTATGTGAATGTTTGTTAATTGAAGTAATTAACAAAATTCTGAATAAAATAAATAAAACTGTTTTATTTAAAGGGAAAATGCATTTAATTTGGTGGACATTAAATGCAAAGTGAGTGGAGTTGAAATTGATGTGAGTGGGCTTAGTGGAAGTTCCACCCACATGAATGAGGGAGAGGTGGGTGCACCCACTATGGTTGGCCAGCCATGGACTTGGGGCTGTGCCCCCTCCCCTATAACAGGATCCCCTCTCCTCTTGCCCCACCTCCTCGTAAAGGTTCTCTTCTCCCTCTAGTTATTCCCCATGGTCTCGGATTAGCGACATACATGTTCCCGATGGCTTTATCTAGAAAGAAGTTGCTGCTTCCGTTGCATCGCTGGAGCGAGGAAGCGGAGGTTGTTCAGTGGACCGGACGTGTGTGCGATCATGGATGCACCGCTACTTTGTGGAGCTGGACTTGATGGTGCTGGACTTGATGGTGCTGGACCTGATGGTGCTGGAACTGCTGGACCTGAAGGACTTCATCACGATCTTGAGATCGGAAAGTGTACGACTACATCATCCACGAGTTCCATATCGTTAACAAAGCTTTGTTTTCTTCAAGGGTATGTTCTCTATGGATGTATATCCACCCGTTGCTTGTATCTAGTAGATAGATCTTGGCGTATAGTTCCCATCATAGGATTTTTTTGTTTTCTATGCTGCGAACCCTTCAGATGTAATATCTAGATAACTCGCATAGGCCATGTAGGCATTTAGTTAACGCTATCCACACATCGCGGTAGTCTTTATGGTAACTATGCTAGGTAGGTAGATTAGGGAACAATATTGTGCTTTGTTATTGACCCTTCTTGTATTCGGCCGATGATGAATAGTAAAAGATGCTGGCTTATTATACTTGTTTTATGATATTGGCATAGGCTTCAAAAAGGCTGAAACTATAAAAGGCCGTAAACGTAATGGGCCGACCCACGTGTGGTAACAGGCCGTAACAGTAATAGGTCGTAACAGTAACATACCATAACAGTAGCAGGCCAGAACAGAAACATGCCATTACAAGAACATCCAATAAACTTCAAAATGGTAGAACAGTAACATGCTAGAGAATTAACGGTCCAAAACAGTAGTGGGCCTGAATAGTAAAGGGCCGCAATAGTAAAGGGCGGAAGCAGTTAAAGGCCAGAACAGTGACGAGCCTGAACAGTAACGGCCCGAGAAATTTCCAGACGAGGGCAGTAACAGGCTAACAAATTTACTAGGCTAGAACAATAACGGACCATCTGAAAGAAGGTCGTTAGTAGGTGGCCCACGACAGGCTGACCACAGGCCTTAAGTATACAGGAGCGACTTGGCACATGCTGCTAATGGGCTGCATAGTGTTGGACCAACATGGGCCTTCTGTAGGACGAAACAGTATCAGGCCTGAAAGTTCGCAGGCCGTTGCAGGCTGCATTATTTGGCCCATTTCAAGCAGTGCAGGACAAAACAGTAACGTGTCGTCTTCTTATTGGTCTCTACTAACAGGGCCGACCCAGTTAGTATTTAGCAGGCCTTGGCTTCTGCCACGGTTTCTGGCACCATTAATGGTGGTAACCGGCCGCTAACAGTGGCTGCCACATGGCAGTTTTCATGACGTCAGTAGTCAACGCGGCTGGCGAACAAATCTATGATGGAAGAAGTTTACGTGACTGAAGGGTGCGATCCGCCACGGTCACAAAAAACCGTGGTTGATTCATTTGTGACAGGGCTTTTACCATGAAGGCCATCCGTCGCGGAAGACTATTTGGCCACGAAAAACGGGCCTTCAACCACGAAAATAGTCCATTGTAGAAGCCAACTTTGCTTGTAGTGACATTGCATGTTGCACCAGTGTGGCAGAAGTTGCATCATAGAATACACTAGAGTGTCTGTGTGTGTGGTCATGTGGATCAATGTGGTTTGATAAAAAGAAAACATGCAATGGTTACGTGGATCAATGACTCTAGTGGATCAACGTGCTTAAGGAAAAGAACACATGCAATGAATCTAGGGACTCCATGTGTCAAACCATGGTCACAGAGATCAAAAACACTTAGGAAAGCAGCTTCCAACTTGCATGCTGCACCAGTGTGGCATAAGTTGCATCACAGAATCCACTAGTGTGTGTGTTTGTGGTCATATGGATCAATGTTGTTTAGGAAAAAGAACACATGCAATGTGGTCATATGGATCAATGACTCTAGTGGATCAATGTGGTTTAGGAAAATAACACATGCAATGACTCTAGGGACTCCATGTTTCAAACCATGGTCATAGAGACCAAAAACACTTAGGAAAGCAGCTTCCTCATTGCGTGTTGCACTAGTGTGGCAGAAGTTGCATCACAGAATCCAGTGGAGTGTGTGTGTGGTCATGTGGATCAACGTGGGTTAGTAAAAAGCCCACATGCAATGTGGTCGTGTGCATCAATGAGTCTAGGGGATCAATGTGGTTTAGGAAAAGAACACATGCAATGACTCTAGGGACTCCCTGTGTCAAACCATGGTCATAGAGACTAAAAACACTTAGGAAAGCTGCTTCCACATTGCATGTTGCACCAGTGTGGCAGAAGTTGCATCACAGAATCCACTAGAGTGCGTGTGTGGTCATGTGGATCAATGTGGTTTAGGAAAAATAACACATGCAATGTGGTCATGTGGATCAATGTGGTTTAGGAAAAGAACACATGCAATGACTCTAGGGCCTCCATGTGTCAAACCATGGTCATAGAGACCAAAAACACTTATGAAAGCATCTTCCACATTGCATATTTCACTAGTGTGGAAGAACTTGCATCAAAGAATCCACTGGAGTGTGTCTGTGATCATGTGGGTCAATGTGGTTTAGGAAAAAGAACACATGCAATGTGGTCATGTGAATCAATGACTCTAGTGGATCAATGTGGTTTAGGAAAATAACACATGCAATGACTCTAGGGACTCCATGTATCAAACCATGGTCACATAGACCAAAACACTTAGGAAAGCCGCTTCCACATTACACGTTGCACCAGTGTGGCAGAAGTTGCATCACAAATCCACTTGAGTGTATGTGTGGTCATGTGGATCAATGTGTTTAGAAAAAGAACACATGCAATGTGGTCGTGTGGATCAATGACTCTATTGGATCAATGTGGTTTATGAAAAGAACACATGCAATGATTATATGGACTCCTGTGTCAAACCATGGTCATAGAGACCAAAAACACTTAGGAAAACACCTTCCACATTCAATGTTGCACCAGTGTGGTAGAAGTTGCATCACAGAATCCAATGGAGTGTGTGTGTGGTCATGTAGATCAATGTGGTTTAGGAAAAAGAACACATGCAATGTGGTCATGTGGACAATGACTCTTGTGGATTATTGTGGACTAGGAAAAGAACACATACAATGACTATAGGGACTCCATGTGTCAAATCATGGTCACAGAGACCAAAAACACTTACGAAAGCAGCTTGGACATTGCACATTGCACTAGTGTGGCAGAAGTTGTATCACACGATCAACTAGAGTGTGCATGTGATCATGTGGAGCAATGTGGTTTAGGAAAAAGAACACATGCAATGTGGTCATCTAGATCAATGACTCTAGTGGATCAATGTGGTTTAGGAAAAGAACACATGCAATGACTCTAGGGACTCCATGTGTCAAACCCTGGTCATAGAGACCAAAAACACTTAGGAAAGCAGCTTCCGCACTAAATGTTGCACCAGTGTGGCAGAAGTTGCATCACAGAATCCACTAGAGTGTGTGTGGTCATGTGGATCAATGTTGTGTAGGAAAAAGAACACATGCAATGACTCTAGGGACTCCATTTGTCAAACCATGGTCATATAGACCAAAAACACCTAGGAAAGAAGCTTCCACATTGCATGTTGCACCAGTGTGGCAGAAGTTGCATCATAGAATCCAGTGGAGTGTGTGTGCGTGGTCATGTGGATCAATGTGGTTTAGTAAAAATAACACATGCAATGTGGTCATGTGGATCAATGACTCTAGTGAATCAATGTGGTTTTGGAAAAGAACACATGCCATGACTCTATGGACTCCCTGTGTCAAACCACGGTCATAGAGACCAAAAACACTTAGGAAAAAAGCTTCCACATTGCATGTTGCACCAATGTGGCAGAAGTTGCATCACCGAATCCAATGGAGAGTGTGTGTGTGGTCATGTGGATCAATGTGGTTTAGGAAAAATAACACATGCAATGTGGTCCTATGGATCAATGACTCTAGTGGATCAATGTGGTTTAGGAAAAGAACACATGCAATGGCTCTAGTGACTCCATGTCTCAAACCAGGGTCACGGAGACCAAAAACACCTAGGAAAATAGCTTCCACATTGCATGTTGCACTAGTGTGTCAGAAGTTGCATCACAGAATACACTAGAGTGTGTGTGTCGTCATGTGTATTAATGTGGTGTAGGAAAAACAACACATGCAATGTGATCATGTGGATAAATGAATCTAGTGGATCAATGTGGTTTAGGAAAAGCACACATACAATGACTCTAGGGAATCCATGTGTCAAACCATGGTCATAGAGACTAAAAACACGTAGGAAAGCAGCTTCCACATTTCATGTTGCACCAATGTGGTAGAAGTTGCATCACAGAATCCATTGGAGTGTGTGTGGTCATGTGGATCAGTGTGGTTTAGGAAAAGGAACACACGCAATGTGGTCGTGTGGATCAATGACTCTAGTGAATCAATGTGGTTTAGGAAAGAACACATGCAATGACTCTACAGACTCCCTATGTCAAACCATGGTCACAGAGACCAAAAACACTTAGGAAAACAACTTCCAAATTGCATGTTGGACCAGTGTGGAAGAAGTTGCATCACAGAATCCAATGGAGTGTGTGTGTGGTCATGTGCATCAATGTGATTTAGGAAAAAGAACACATGCAATGTGGTCATTAATGACTGCAAGTGCACAGATCATTTGTAGCTACTTTTGTAATAAAGATATCGATCCCACAGGGAGAAGGAGTCTATAGTCTAATAACTCTTGAATTAAATACTACAATAAGAGAAAATCCGAGTATTGTGTAAAAATGTGTTTTTGGGTTTTTGGTATAAGAGAACAATAAGTAAAGTAAAACAACTGAACACAGAAAGTAAGTATCGTGTGTGTAAAAGAGATTGGAACTTCAATAGGGAAAAGGCATTCTCAGGGAGTAGCGGATACACCTCTAGCATTATAAAGAACTAAGGTAAATATTATTATCATGAACATTCTCAACTATGTATGTGTGGGAGGAACTCCGTATTTGGACAAATAGGCAGCAACCACTACTCACATCATCCTCATAACCACAACAGTCAGCAATCGACATCAGTCGAATTACTGCGCGATTAAGGGACTTAATCCGGTAGGACGTGTCCCATGGCATGGATAGTGTTTCGTGAGTTTCCTTGGTTCCCAAGTTGATATGTAAGGGGTGCCAATAGCTTTATAATCACTGTAAGTGCTAACACACCTTTGTCTAACAACAAGTAGTTCCTTCCATCAAGTCCCCATAAGAGGCAAATATTGAGAGGTCGACTTCTCCCAACATCAAGATGAATACAATCTAACACATGGTCATAGTGATGAATATCATAATGAACTTTATCTTATTTCAATCTCATACTAGGGTTTCTTCATATCCCCAAGAACTAATGATCTACTTAGACATGGAGGCAATCAACATCATGGCAATAACAATGGAATCTATCATACATGAATAGTTCTTGTGTAAATCCACAACAAGTACAGAAATTACAACATGATCTAGACAAGATGTAGATGGGATGGATGGAGATGGTGGTGATGCAGCGGTTGATGATGAAGATCGATGCCTTAGCCTTCCGGATCTACACAGGGAAAAGATGGATCCCCGGTGGATGAGTTCCCCCTCCAGATGCCTTCCGGAGGTGAGGTTCGGCAATTTCTGGTTGTTCTGTATGTCGTCTCCCTGATCCAGTTGCACGGGGTGAGACTATTTGAGGAGGTGGTGGTGGCGCCAACTATATGGCGGGAACTATACAGCCAGAAAATTATTCCTGCCGTATAAATGGTAATTAAACCGCCTGGATGCCTTGATCGCTTCGGTTTTCTTCTGGTGTTATTGATATTTCCGAAATAAGCGATTTATGTTGTTTTTTACTCCTTTTCTCCCCAATATAACTTCTCCAAGAATTTTGTCCATTGTATCCATCATCTATCCTAATCCTAGTGAAAATAGACATAAAATGTGCGCGCGAACACCGTAAAATACCAAGATCCTATAACTACAATGCAAAATAATAATTTAAAACATGGTGCAATTATGCACTCATCAACTTCCCCAATCTTAGACTATTGCTCGTCCCGAGCAAGTTTAGCTTAATGGATGTGATCCTCATATTCATGAAGCTGAGTCGATAAAATAAATGAGGCAGTTGCAACATGCGTTTATATTATACGATACATAGGAATAAGTTCATGAATAGTACCTTACTCGAACCATCCGAATAATATTAGAAGACTTCCACACCTTAGTGATCAACAATTCACAAAAGAGGAATCTCTACATGATGTAAAAGTATTCAGTTCAAATGAATGAGTTAGCGAGGTAGTCCCAAGTGTTTTAGGATTAACATATTCACTTAGGATTCAAAATCTCAAATCATCTCTTTGTCTTACTACAATATAATGGTGTATGCCTATTTGCTCTTTGCACATTCGCTCTTTTTGTTATCTCTTTTCTTCTTTTTTTCTTTATAAATATATATATGCTCACACTTTTGTTTAAGTGTTGTGCAAAGGAGCTAGCCATACATTCCACTTCATGTAGGAATTCAAAGTTTAGCGATCTCAATTAACAAATTCCAATTGTATATGAAGCAATCTTTATAGCTTGAATATTCTACCTTGTCTTATTCTCACTCTAATTTGATAACACTTTTAACTTTCCTTTGTTCAAGGTTTCTTTTTCAACTTAACTGATTAGATAATTTTTCTTTGTTTGTAATTCAAACCATGTACTTACAACATATTGACCAAATTATCTTTGTATGTTCCATTAATACCAATGGTGTGGACTACTCCTATTGCAATCATAAAGTGCAAGTAAAATTATACTCAAGCCATTCATATAACCAATAGGACAAACACAAACTCAATATTGCTCCATATATGATACTAAACTTGGAATTTCATAAAAGTGATCGACTATTCCTGAAGGGAATTCTAATGATGCAAACTTTATTTCTAGTTTGAACTAATGGAAAACTAAAATAGTAATGTAAAACTTATAAGATATATTACAAGGTCTTAAAGATCTCCCCAACCTTGGAATCAATCCAGGCGGGATCAAATAATCCCTTGCAATTATTTGATACCATGATTATTGTAGATCAGTCTGGCGCCATGGACGCGGTATCTTCTCCTCACGGGCCAGCCTGAGGCACAGGGATTGATTGACAACCTCTAATTCTTTAACACGCAGCTTTTAGAAAAGATTATTCCTCTCCAGCACTTTCACTTGTTCTTTAATGAGCTCATTGTATCTTGAAGGGTTTGTATTGCCTTAAGACTCATAGAAAAACCTGATTCGGTTGTTTGCTTAATATATTCATCAAGTTTATCAAGATAAAGTCGCAGCAACCAAAGATGTTTGGGTATCCCCAGCGTCTCCTTGTCCATCTCTTCAATCTTCAGCTCCAGGGCTTTCAACTCCCTCTTTCGATGTTCATTATCGGCATCGAGCAACTCCATAGGGACGATTTTTGATCTCCTTGCCTTGCTCTCTATTGCTCCTGATCTCCATAGGAACTTCTCCCCATGGCTTCTGTCCCTTGGTTTGCATGTCCTCATGTATGAATAAGAGGTAGATTGATTTCTGGAGATTACGATTAGATAGAAACACATGGCAGTATATGAAGGGGGGTCAGAGGTCGGTAAAACTTGCGAGAAACACCAAATTCACGCCCAAGAAAAGAATCTTAACAGATTAGGGAAAGAAATTGCGGATTTGGAGAAGTCCTGCTGCGCAATGACCAACTATACGACCGTGACCCGTATAGCTCTGGCCGTATAGTTGGTTCCAGGCAGATATTTCCAAATATCTCGAGTTTACCAACTTGGAACCGACAAAACCGTTTTTTTGATATAAAAAACAAAAAGGAAATCAAAAAATGTCTGAGAGTTTAACGACCAACTATACGGCGTGAGGATTTTCTCTGGACGTATAGTTGCGACCGTATAGATCCAGACATCGAAAATCAAAAATGTCTAAGAGTTTAACGACCGACTATAAGGTGGGAGGATTTTCTCCGGCCGTATAGTTGCGACCGTATAGATCCAGACACCGACAATCAAAAATGTCAGAGAGTTTATCGACCAACTATACAGCGAGAGGATTTCCTCCGGTAGTATAGTTGCGACCGTATAGTTTCCAGGAAATTTCGCAAAGAGGGTACAAAAGGTTTAACGACCAACTATATGTCCGGAGATTTTTCTCCGGTCCTATGGTTGCGACCATATAGTTGGTAAAAACCTTTAGAAACTTCAGAAAACACGAGGAACTCAAAGGAAAAAATTTCAGGAGTAAAATTTGTGAAAACAAATCACTTATTTGAGTAGGAACACTTACCTTGCACTTACCGTTTACTTATTCGGGGATGACTAGGTCCTCCAACAACAAAGACTTCTTATCTTTTGGAGGAATTGACCTTAGTTCATTTAATATTTCTCGGAAATGAAAATCACCAGGACTAAAGTTCCTCTCAATAAGATTGGTGTCTTGCTGGGTGAATATGGACACTGCATCCAACATCTTTATTTCTTGCCTCTGCATAATCTGCAACTCAAATTCTTGAAGTAAAAGGATCCAATGGATCAGTATTGTCTTATGATTTTTCCTCTCAAGGAGTTCTTTTAAACCATCACGATCCGTATGAACTCTTACTTTTGCATAACCTATATAAGAACGAAATTTATCGCAAGAGAAAAATATAGTTAAAAGTTCCCTCTCTTACTTCGGATAAATCGTTTGAGTATTGTTAAGAGTTCTACTAGCATGATGTATAATATTAAATCTGCGACCCATATGTTGTTCTAGAGTTACTCCTACACCATCATCACTAGCTTCACATATTAAGTCAAAAGTCATATCCCAGATAGGTGGTTTAATGATAGGAGCATGGGATAAAGCACATTTAAGTTTATCAAAGGCTATAAGACATTTATCAGCAAAATTAAATCTTACTCCCTTTTGTAGGAGGTTAGTCAAAGGTTTAAATATTCTAGAGAAAATCCTAAAAGGCTATAAGACATCTCTGTATGGCCTCAACCTTATCTCTATCCACTTCAATTCCCTTACCTCATACCTTATGTCCAAGGACTATACCTTCTTTGACCATAAAATGTCACTTCTCCTAGTTTAGAACAAGATTGGTTTCTTCGCAACCCTGTAAAACACTTTTGAGATTATCCAAGCAACTAGTAAACGAAGTTCCATAGACAGAAAACTCATCGATAAATACTTTCATTATTAGTTCTATAAAATCTGCAAAAATAACAGTCATGCATCTTTGAAAAGTAGCTGCAACATTACATAAAAGAAAAGGCATACGACAGTAAGCATGTAAACCATAAGGACTAATGAAAGTAGTTTTTAAGTTGGTCATCAGGATGAATAGCAATTTGAGAAAAAACAGATTATCCATCCAAGTAGCAAAAAAGAGTGTGGTTTGCAAACCTTTCTAAAGTTTGATCTATGAACAGTAAAGGATAGTGATCTTTCCTAGTCTCTTTATTCAATTTCATGAAATATATACATATCCTATGTCCAACAATAGTTCTAGTAGGTATCAATTCATTGTTTTCATTAGGAGAAATAGTAAACCCGCCCTTCTTAGGGACACAATGAACAGGACTACCCATTCACTTTCTCTTACAAAATAGATTATGCCTGCGTCCAATAAGCGTACTATTTCTTTTCTTACCACTTCCTTCATTTCGGGCTTCAGTCGTCTATTCAATTCCACAACTGGATTAGCACCTTCCTACATGAATATTAGATGGTCGGGATCATGGGACTAATGCCCTTCAAATCATCCATTGAGTACCCAAAGGCCTTGCGATGCTCCTTAAGTATTTTCATGAGTTATTCTTCTTCATCTCCTGAAAGTTTAGCACTAATAATAATAGGAAATTTATTTGTATCATCTAAAAATCTGTATTTAATATATCTGGTAGAGTCTTCAATTCTGGGGGAGGTAATTCCTTGTCCCTTCTCTTTTCTAGCTCTTCGAAAGCCTCATTAGTTGGAGGCCCTATAATGGGAAGTGAATCGAATTAACCTTCTGATTCTTCTAGGGACTTATCTTCCATAACTATTTCTTCATAATTTAAGTCTTCATTTATTTCTTGTTTTTGATCAATAAAGAAGAGAGCTGCCATTTCCTCAATAGTTTTCTCTTTCTCTTATTCTTGTATTTGTAGAGGTTTGTCTTTAAATTTTGAAAAGTGGAATTATATTTTTGCCTCCCCAAGCTTAAGAGACACAATCTCATTTTTGAAATCAACTTTGGCACATACATCACTCAAAACGTTTCTTCCAAATATAATTGGGCAAAGAGTGACAGTTGGCATATCAATAACTACAAAATCGACAGGAAAGTTTTTATTGCCAATTGTGACAGTTGCATATTCAACTACTCACATTGGAATTCTAAGAGTTTTATTGCCTAAAATGATTATCATATCAGTATTTTCAATTGTAGCTGGTTCTATTTCTTATTTTATTTATAAATAAAAATCATAAGATATAACATTAGCTTTGGTGCCAATATCGCATAAACCATAATGTGAGGTTTCCTTAAATATGCAGGGAAGAATAGACTTACCCACATATTTTACCTTTGTTTTACCTTCAACCAATACGGAAGTCTCTTTATCAAGTTCAATTATGTTACAATGTGCCTACACAACCATAATTGCTTCCTTGGTTACCTCTTCATCTTTGGTTTCTTCCAGATGTTCCTCAACTTCTGGCATACTTCCCACTTCCTTCTTCTCCTGTACTACTTTCACCTGTTCATATTCAAAAATATGCTTGTGTGTAGTTTTAGGGAAAGGTATCTCATATATTGGTTCTAGGGAGGCCCAGTGTTGCTTTAACTTCTCTTTTCTTCTCAGGTACGGGTGGTGGATAATACTTGACCAAACCCTCTTTTCGAGCTTTGATGTGTTCTATAAAGCTTTAACAACTTGCAACAAAAGATTTGAATCGAAATAAAGTTCCTTAGATAATTCGCTAACATGGCCCTTTTTATTATAATCTATTTCTATGCCTCCTTTGCCTCCTAGAACAAAATTCCACAAAAATCTATGATCGTGACTTCTGTTAAGTAAAGCCCAAGCTTTAGTTATAGGAAGATTCATAAAAGCTCCTCTCGCGCAAGAGTCTAGTTCAATTTTATTAGGTTCAATTAAACCGCCATAAAAGATATGCAATAAATACTATTTAGGCAAATCATGAGGATATTGATTAAGGAAGTCTTTAAATCTGATATAAGCTCTTACTAGTCCTTCATTAGGATGGTTCCTCTAAGTCATTATAAGATGCCCGATTCCAAAACATTTTGATAATGGATAATATTTTGCTAGAAACTCACTGGCTAAATTATCCCAAGTAGTAGTGGCTTTTGGGGGTAGATATCTATACCATGCGAGAGTTGTACTAGTCAAAGTCTGACTAAAAAGTTTAACCCTTACCTCATTAGCGGTATATCCCGGTAATTATAAAGTGCCACATATATCTTTGAAACATGCAATATGCTCATATGGACCAGGATCTATTTCAAACTCCCTTGTCTCTTTTATCCAGTAAATTGCTTCTTGTGTAGAATACCAAGTAGTAGAGGATTTATTTCAAACTCCCTTATCTATTTTATAAATATCATAGGGCTTCCCAAAGTGGCTGAGTGGGCTAGCACTAGTCATATGCTCAAAATCCATCATGTTGATGGAAACCTTTAACTCAAAACAAAACTTAGCAAGAAAAAAATAAATAAGCAAAAACTAAAAAACCTACAGCGCTTAGTTCCCCGGCAACAACGCTAGAATATAGCTTGATGACTGCAAGTCACTACAAGAAAAGTTGGCTTTTACAACGGACGATTTTCATGGTTGAAGGCCCGTTTTTCATGGCTAAAAAGTCTTCTACGACGGATGCCCCTCGTGGTAAAAGCCCAATCAGAAAAGAATCTACCACGATTTTTTTCTGACCGTGGCGAATCGCACCCTTCAGCCACGAAAACTTGTTTCGTCATACATTTGTTCGCCTGCCGCCTTGACTGCTGACGTCATGCAAAATGCCATGTGGTAAACACCGTTAACGACCAGTTACTGTCGTTAACGGCCATGGAAACCGTGGTAGAAGCCGGACCCAATCAAGGCCTACTCATAATTAAGTGGGCCAGCCCATTAGGAGAACCCAAAAAGATTATGGCCCGTTACTATTTCGTTCGGCACTGTTTGCAATGGGCCCAAAGATGTGGCTAGCAGCAGCCCGCGAATGTCAGGCCCGTTACTGTGTCGGCCTACAGAAGCCCACACTGTTCGAATACTGGGTGCCCCGATAATAAGCTGCGTCAAGTAGGCCCAATACTGTTAAAGACCACGGTCAGCCCATCACTATTCTCACAGCTCGTCCTGGGCCGCCTACGAATGACCCACTTTTGAGAAGGTCCGATACTGTTCTAGCCTTTTACAATTCCGGCTCGTTACTATTCTGGCCGTCTACTAGTCATGTTTATTACTATTGTGGTCCTTTACTGTTCTATCCCCTTACTGTGTTGGTTGCCTCTGTTCTGGCCTGCTATTGTTCAGGCATGTTGCTTTTCTAGCTTGTTACTGTTCTGGCCTGTTATTGTGCTGGATTACCACTGTTCTGGTCTGCTGGTGTTTTGGCCTGCTACTATTTTGGCCTGCTACTGTTTTGGCCTATTACTGTTTTTGTGTGTCACTATTTTTGGTCTGTCACTGTTTTGGCATGTTACTGTTTCGGCCGGATACTGTTTCGGTCTATTACTGTTTCAACCTGTTACTTTTTTGGCACGTTACTGTTTTGGCTAGTTACTGTTACTGTTTTGGTAATTATAAAGCCCACACAAATATCATAAAAGGAGTATAATTAGCGAGCATCTTTTACTGTTCATGGAAGGCGCAATACAAGAAGGGCAAATAACAAAACCCTATAAAGTTACATGATCGACCTGGCTGGCGTAGTTATGGTACCACCATGCGTGGATGGCGTCAACTAAATGCCTACATGGCCTATTCGAGTTATCTAGGTATTACATTAGCTGCAAACTTCTTAAAAATATTACAAAATATGAACAAAGGGAAAGAAAATTCAGCATTTCAATTGTGAATCAAGTTGATAGAAGAGTCCTCAATTTTCTTTCTCAATTCATCAACTACATGTCCCTTTGAGTGTGACAGCTACATTAGAAAACCACCTTGAGATATGATCTTGCAGTCCCCTCTTTGGTGGCGATAGCAATAGTTACAGTCTGAAATTAACTAATAACAAGTTAATACAGAAAAGAAGACAAACTACTCATAGCTAAGAATGAACCATATAGGAATTATAACTTTGTAGAGAAGGAATGCAAACCATGAATGAACTATATAGTAGAGGATAGTTATGTCGTTGCCTAGGACGAACTAGAACCAGATACGAGATATAATGGTGTGGCTTGTGAACCTGTAGAACAGGACAAACAAGCATTAGACAAGTATGCCAACAATGAAATGAGCAATCAAACAAAGTGTTTCTTAGAATTTCAGTATAAACTAGCCAGGTCATTTTAGCAAATATATATGGTAGCAGTGGTATCTCCTGGAATGCAAGAGACATTGGGTGACTCGGAATTTGCGATGAGCTAGACAATGGCATGCAGTTACTGTCATAGCTAAGAATGAACCACATAGAAATTATAACCGCATCATACTAGAACTTGTCAAGCAGGAATGGAAAACACGAATGAACTATACAGTAAAGCATAATTATGCCATTGATTAGGACGAACCAGCACTAGATACAGAAAATATATAATGGCATCGCTGCTGGACCTGTAGGTTGTGCAAACCAGCATGTCCAGTATTGCCTTTTTGAAATCTACGCAAAGAAAACGAAACTAGTTAGTGTTGTAGCTTTTGAAGAACCAGATGGCAACAACAAAATTATAATCAAACTAGTAGAAAGAGTTTGAACGGGTACCACAGGATAGAAGAACGATGCCAGGGAGGAAATAATAGCAGGAACTTAGCTCAGGAATAACCAAATAGAGTCAGTAACTATGTAGCAGGGAATCCACACTAATATTTTCCATTGACATTAGATTTTGCAAGAACTACACAATAGCAGGCATTTACTAGTGTATGGAGCAGCTAAGATAAGAACATGTGCATGACAAAATAACAGACATATGCATGACTTGATATTTGTAGAGCAGCGAATGCAAACCAACATGTCTAATGACGTTGTATGTATTAGCACAAAGAACAGGCGTGCTCAGTAACTTGTATGTACTAGCATGATTACAAAAATGCAGTTCACTGCGACAGGCTTGAACCTGCTATACCGCTGACAAAACAAAAATGGGTTGGAGATCCGGTTACCTTGGTCGGAGAGGCGTCTAAGCATCATCGGTAGCATGCGAGTGATGTCTAGGTCACCGAGGGTTCTGCGATTGTGGTGGCTGTTAGCGTCGGGGAAGCATATCTTGGGTGGTTAATGCTGGTGCTATCAACAACGACGACCGTGTAGCTGGTCTAGAGAAGTGGGCATGGAACTTGTTGAATTAGATCTCGTCTCGGACAATGGTGAAGCTGCTCCGGTATGGTTGGGTAGCTTTCGGCGGCGGGGAAGCAGAGTGTGGGCAGTCGACAACACCATAGGCGCGGCCAGCGAGACCACAGCTCTAGTGGAGTGGCAGAGAGACCTGGTGAACTAGATGCGATGGGGTGGGCGTCGATGAAGCGGCTCTGGCAGCCGTGGAATTGCCACAGGGCGATGCGCGCTGTGGTGGTGGAGGTGAGTGCATGGGAAAGAAGCCTAGGATTTTGGGAGGGCTAGCTAGAAAAAATGCGCGAATCGGGACTATGGAGGTGAACAGAAAAATAATTACGATCGTGCCCCCAAGCTACCGACTTTAGCGTGCCCATAGGGCATCGAAACAATGGGTAGAAAAGGAATTTTAACATCAAAAGTTTTTCAAATGGAGGGGCGCGAAATGCTTCAAAGTCGAACTCTGGTTTTTCCGCTCGATTGAGATTTTGAATTTGGCTAATAATAGAAAAATGGTAATCCCCGGTGGGAGATTTTGCCTCAAAGTTTTTGAAACGGTGGGGCGGGAAATGCTTCAAGGTTGGACTGTGGTTTTGCTGCTCGACCAAGATTTTGAATTTCACTACCGGACAAATAATAATAATAGAAAAATGATTCTCCACGGTGGGAGATTTTGCCTCAAAGTTTTTGAAACGGCGGGGCAGGAAATGCTTCAAGGTCGGTGTGTGCATTTGCCACCAGATTGAGATTTTGAATTTGGCTACCAAACAAATAATAATACTGTAATAGAAAAATGGTACTCCACGATGGGATATTTTGCTTCAAAGTTTTTGAAACAGTGGGGCGGGAAATTCTCAAGGTCGGTGCCTGATTTTGCCGCTCGATAGAGATTTTTAATTTCGCTACAGGACAAATAATAATAATAGAAAAATTGTACTCCCCGGTCGAAGATTTTGTTCAAAATTTTTGAAACGGTGGGGCAGGAAATGCTTCAAGGTCGGTGTGTGATTTTTCCGCTCGATTGAGATTTTGAATTTGGCAAGAGTCCAAGTAATACTAGAAAAATGGTACTCCATCGGTGGGAGATTTTGCCTAAAAATGTTTGAAACGGAGGGGAACGAAATGCATATGAGTCGGTTGGGATTTTGTTGCTCGATTTTACGATTGGAATTTGGCTAGCAGCAAAGTAATAATAGAAACAAATAGTTGTAGACTAGTATGCTATCTGGTCAGGAATTGAAGGCCGAGAGTCACATCAATTGACCATCCATTACATAATTGCGCAGAACATTGGTAAATTTTGCCGCTCAACTGAGATTTTGAATTTGTCTGGAGTACAAGTAATAAGTTGAAAAAAATGCTACTCCCTATGTATAGGAATAAAAAAATATTCCCATAGAAAAAATAATGTTGACTCCATCTGCGAAATTGTTTGGGCTGTAGCTTTTTACCCCCGATTAAGATTTTGAATTTGGCTATAGTCCTAGGAACAAAAATTATGAGCGAACCCACCACCCAACCCAGCAATTTCACAATCTCCATTGGTCATCAGTACGATAGGTCAAACGGAATTTCGCAATATACGAAAGATTAAACTGCTAGTAGACCGTACTTCCCTCTATTCACGAATCCAAGGCCTTGTCACATCAACTGATCATCCAGGACCTTGCTCAAAGTAGCCTTTTCTGGACACACGGGTAGAAAATTGGATACCATGATATCGGATTCAAAAAAATTACGGGGGACGGCTGGAGGATTTGCGGCTCCAGTACGGTTTTGAATGTGACTATTCCATGTAATAGAATAGAAAAATTGTATAAGGTCTTTTTTTGCAGGTCGTAATCCATTTGTTCATCAGTCGATTCAGACGTGAAAGAAAATGTTGAGCTCCGAATCAATAATGTAGTTCCATTTATCACATGACGCATATGAATATGGTGTGCAACAAAGGGCTAAGGCATTGTTTTGAGAACCTGAATCTTATGATCAATGATCTAGGACAGTAGCACTTGTAACATAATGTACTGTATCACACTAGTACATATTGGTGCATCCACACATAACCAGTTCGTGGCATTTGTTGCACAAAACACAGAAACAATTTTTTTTGCATCTAACATAGTTTCTTTTGTTTAACATAAAGATTCATAGTTCATATATATAGTAATACAGTAGCATCCTAATATCAATAAATTAGTCATACATAGTAATAGCATCATCCTAATTTTCTAAAATCTCACATCAGCTCATACTTAACAAGTTGAATAAGAGAGAACTTCCATGTTCATACACCATTATTCATACATGCAAGCTCCATTTATTCATAGATTTCCCGTATTGGAGTAAATTACTAGCAAAGTCCACCTATTCATAATCAATATTAATGACCTTGCATCTCCACTAGTTATTTCATTGAAATTGGCATGTCTTTCTTCCCAAAATTGTTGGAAGGGCTGGTCGACTCCAACAATTGTTTGATGATACCAAGCAAAGTACAAATCATTGTCGTCATCCTCAGACCATGGAGCTTCTCTTTTCTTCACCTTGCTACAAAGAATCATCTAGATTAGAAAATTGACGAGCTTTAACCAAAAACGCTACAAAGAACCCTGGAGCTTATCTCTTCCTCACCTTGTTCCGGCGGCACCGGTATGGGAAGGTGCCTGTGCGAGTCCAAGGGTTGGTGCCGGTGCGGCTGCTGGTGCCGGATTTAGAGCTAGTGGCAGCGCGGGTGCTCGGGGTGCCGCTCTTGTGAGGTCGGTTGGGGATTTGCAACGCTGTGTAGTCATGTCGAAGGGTGCTTGGCCTCCGGGATCAGATCGTATCGCGGCAAATCCTGGCCACTGTGCGTCAATCCGGCGAAGCTTGGAGGCGCATTTGTGGCCGGGGAAAATGGCTCGTGGCAGCCGATTCCAGCGACGTAGGCTACCACACGAAGCACATAGGGTAGCTTGCCATCGAAGGAGCACAGATCCGGTGAAGGGCAGCGGGTCGACAACGAACGTGCGGTTGGGGGAGAAAAAATAAAGGAGTCGAGGTCACGGTGGCAAGTCCTATATTTATTCTCCTCTAAACAACAGTAGGGATTAGGGTTAGGTTCGGTACGACTTCGGCCGTTAGAGGAGTAAATTTACTCCTCCATTGCCGTTTTGGGGACAGGTTAAGATGTTTATTTGGGCCAGGTGCAAAAAATTTAGCCACAAACCATGCTAGCCACAAAAAAGGTCCTATTTCTGTGTTCTGTGCAACAAATGCCACAAAGACTGATGTTAGATGCAATTTTCCCCATCCACACATATTAGTAAACAACAATCCAACCTTGCAGCATATAAAGCACGAATATTAAGTAGGCTAGCAATCTAGAGATCATCAATTCAGTAATCATACTACTTCCATATTGGTGCATTCTGTTCCCCAATAGTACCTCCATTGATACTATAAGGATCTTTAGTAAGCTAAAACAGCTTTGCTAAAAAGGGATATATTTTGAAACAGAGGAAGTACATTATAAGGTAACATACAAATTAAAGACATGTCGCAACAAGGAAACAACCCAAGTTCATAACAAGTGAAGACTAGTGCACTAACAAATACTTTCAGCTTCAGGTTCCATTTCACGACAAAGGGATTGACCTCAGGTGTTAGTGCTCAACCACAAATACTTAGCATCTTCATGACTTTCTCCTTATTTTCTATGGAGTGCTCTAGCCGAATTAAAATTTCTTCTAACTTTGCAATCAAACGTTCATTGTATACACTTAGGGCAGATGTTAACGATTGTCCAGCACACTTAGGGCAGATGATAACGATTGTCCAGCTTGGAGTTATTCCTCTAGAACTTGAATATGCAAAGAAATGGCCTTGGAGTTGGACTTGAACTTGGACTTTGATGAGCTCCCTGGGAACCCAGCATACCATAACAACATATTCTTGGCTACAGCACCACATTGTAGTACCTTCGAAAATAAATCCACACATTATTTTGGAGTTTTTACTGAACAGTCTTTCCCATGATTTGCCAGCTCCTCTTTCAATTTAGCCTGGAAAGTTTTCAGTTGATAGACATGTGTAAGATAAGTGAAGTTACTACAGAGAAACATGCAGACAGGTTTAACATGTGCATGAACTCCTATAATTGGCAGTGCTGATAACGCATCTTATACACTTCAGTAAAAATATCATTTTGTCGTGTATGTTTTTTATGTCATTTACTAACAAGACTAAAAATGTGGCTTCCTGTGTAAACATTGTGAGGTGCATGATATGTGAACTATTTGTACAATTCATAACTGAAACTGACTTTAGTTGCAAATTATGAAGGAAAATGAAAACAAAACTGAGAAGCAGTCCAAGCAAGGTTGCATATCAAACTTATACGTACAAATCACTGCAGGTGCCACATCACAAAATACAGAGAAGACTTACAACAACTTTCTTTACAATGACACCATATCTATTCGTCTGGCATCCCACAAATATCTCTAGCATAGTCAACTGTTTTTGTGGATCCCCATTAGACTTCGTCTGCATTTGGACGGGCGAAAATAAATTGCATCACATGGTGGAAATGGAGGTTGAAATATAAGATGCGTACAGATTCCACAACATCAATTACATACTTATTTAAAATATACAGTATAGAACAACAGGTCCTTACCAATTGGTAGAGGTGCCCAATTATGCTGCGGGATCCTGTATGACTTAGTACTCGTACTTTATTACGGCTGGAACAGTTCCTTTGAGCGATGGCCAATAAAGTGAAACTTGTAAAATACATGCATAAATACGAAATGACAATGCGATATAGTCTCAGTTGTTGGAGATATGCCCTAGAGGCAATAATAAATATAGTTATTATTATATCTTTGTGTTTATGATAAATGATTACATTCATGCTATAATAGTATTAACAAGGAAACATTAATACTTGTGTGATTTGTAAACCTAATTTGAAGTCCCTAGTAAAGCCTCTGTATAATACTAGCTTGTTGGTTAATAGATGATTGTGGTTTCCCTATCATGAACATTGAGATGTTATTAACAACAAGATCATATCGTTAGGAGAATGATATGGTGGACATACTCCTATAGATAAGCGTAGCATAAAGATCAAGTCATTTTAATAGTTCAATTGCTATATGCTTTCTGATACATAGTTATCTGATTCCTTCGACCATGATATCATGCATATCACCTTTGCCGGATGGAGGCTTTGATGACATCAAACACCACACCGTAACTGGGTGGCTATAAAGGTGTCATTGAGTGTTCAGAAAGTATTGGTTGAAACACATGGATCAAGAGTGGGATTTGTCCATCCATATGACGGATAGATATACTCTGGGCCCTCTTGGTGAAATGTCATCCAATTAGCTTGCAAGCATGTGACTGGCTCACAAGGGATCACATATCACGGGAACGAGAAAAGAGTACTTATCAGTAACGAGGTTGAACTAGGTATGCAGAGATACCGACGATCATAACCTCGGATAAGTAAACTATCGTGAGACAAAGGGAAATTGATATCGTATGTAAGTGGTTCATTCGATCACAAAGTAATCGTAGAAATATGTGGGAGCCATATGAATTTCCAGATTCCTCTATTGGTTATTGATCGGAGAGTGTCTTGATCATGTCCGCATAATTCACGAACCGTAGGGAGACACACTTAAGGATTCGACGTTGTTTGAGTAGTTATGGAATGATGAGAAAGAGTCTGAATGTTGTTCGGAGTCTCGAGTGGGATTCGGGATATCACGAGGAGATCCGTAATGGTCCGGAGAATAAGATTCATATAAGGAAAGTCCCGTTTCGGAATTGGGGAATGGTTCCGGTGTTTTCATCGGGAACATTCTAGAAGGTTCCGGAATGTCCGGCACTCCGGGAAGGGGAAGGGTACATGAATGTGTCATTGTAAGTTGGAATGATTGCATCATGTACTAGGTGTCTTTGCTGTCCAAAATAAAGGGTTTATTTAAATCCTAAATTGAAAAGTCAAACGGCTAGTTTGAAAGTCAAACGGCAAGTTTTGGAAAGAGGAGGAGGAGTGGGAAACCGAGTTGGGGAGGGATTCCCTCCTCCAACCGCCGGCCCACCTCCAAGCCGAGTTGGGGAGGGACTCCCCTCCCCTTGGCCGCGCCTCCCACCTATAAAGGGAGGGGCAGGGCTGCCCCTCCTAGTACAGAAGTCCCTCTCCTCTAAACCTAAACCCTAGCCACAGCCTAGGGATTTCTCCCAAGCCGTCAAGTTAGAGCTTCTAATTGCCCTAGCCTCCGGTTTAGAGCTTTCTAATTGGTGTGTCTAATCCCTAGATCACCAAAGCTCTCTCATACTCCACCATACTCGCTCCGGCTTAAGGCGAATCCCTGCGAGATCTCCCCTCTACTTCCGGTACCACGCCGTTGTGCTGCCGGAATCGCGAGGAGAGTGCTACAACCTCTGCTGCCTGCTGGAACATGGGAGAGGAAGGTCTTCGTCGAGTACCGAACGTGTGACCGACTGCGGGAGCGCTGCCGGAACGCGGCGCCGGAAGGATCGTCTACGTGATCTTGAGATCGGAAAGAGTACGACTACATCACCCACGATAATCTGCTCTCGTTAAACACTTTGGAATCTTCGAGGGTGAGTTATTCCATCGACTCGTTGCTACAATCTAGTAGATCGATCTTGGCTTGTTTGTTTGTATGTGGTAGAAATTTTTTGTTTTCCATGCTACGAAACCCTACAGTGGTATCAGAGCCGTGTCTATATGTAGATCTGTTGCACGAGTAGAACACAATGGTCATTGTGGGCATTGATGCTTTTATTGTCGATTGCTTCTTGTGTACTTTGCATCTTGCGGGATGTTGGGATGAAGCGGCCCGGGCTAACCTTACATGAAATCGTTCATGAGACTTGCTCCACGCTTGACATGCAACTCGTATTGCATAAGTGGCTTTGCGGGTGCCTGTTTCTCCCAGCATAGTGGAGATCCAATTTACAACGGGTGATTAACAATACTAGTATCAATGTTGTGGTTCTTGTTCGTAAGTTAGAACGACACTTATTGAAAGCCCCAAACCACGTAAAATATGCAAAGAAAGTAGAGGCGTCTAACTTTGTTTTGTAGGGGTGTGCAGTGATGTGATATGGCCATGATTGTGATTATATTTGATGTATGCAATGTTCCTTATTGTAAGTTGGCAACCAGCAGGAGCCATATGGTTGTCTTTAATTTATGTTAAGACCCGCGTGTCTATTCAAAGTAGTTGTAATAGTTGAAGCCGGTGGACGACAACCATGGAGAAGCGTCATTGACCTTGATGCAATGCCGGTGATGATGGAGATCATGTTCGTGCTTGAAGATGGAGATCGGAAGCACAAAGAAGAAAGGCCATATCATATCACATATTATGAATTGCATGTGATGTTAATCCTTTATGCATCTTGTATTGCTTAGTAGACGATGGTAGCATTATAAGATGATCCCTCATGCACATAAATTTCAAGTTCTAAAGTGTTCACCCTTAGTATGCACCGTTGCTAAAGCTTGTTGTTTCGAAGCACCACGTGATGATCGGGTGTGTTAGATTCCGCGAGTGAATACAACGTAAGCAAGCCAGATTTGCTTATGCGGTAGCTAAGGTTTGATCTTGACGAGCCTAGCATGTACAGACATGGTCTCAGGAACACGAATCACCGAAAGGTAAAACATGAATCATATAGTAGATATGATGAACATGTCGATTGTTCGCCATTGAAACTATATCAACTCTCATGATGATCGGTTTTGATATGGTGGATTTGGTTCATGTGATCACTAAAACAATGTGAGGGATGTTGTTTTGAGTGGGAGTTCACCTAGATTAAACTTTATTATTAATTTGAACTCAATTTGTCATAAACTTAGTCTAAACTATTGCAAATATGTTGTAGACCAATGGCAGCCCCTACCATCAATTTTAATGCGTTCCTAGAGAAAGAAAAGTTGAAAAACAATGGAAGCAACTTCGCAGATTGGTTCCGCAATTTGAGGATTGTCCTCACAGCTAGTAATTTGACCTATGTGCTGGATGCACCGCTGGGTGACCCACCTGCAGCTGATGCTACCGATGAAGTAAAGAATGTTTACCTTGCTCGGAAGAATCAGTACTCCATAGTTCAGTGTGCTATCTTGTATGGTTTAGAATCGGAGCTTCAGAAAAGGTTTGAGAATTCAGACCCACATGATATTGTCCGTGATCTCAAATTGATCTTTGATACTCACGCGGCAATTGAGAGTTATGAGGCTTCTGAAAAGTTCTTTAACTGCAAGATGGAAGAGGGCAGCTCCGTCAGTGAGCATGTGCTTAAGATGTCTGGGCACGCAAACAAACTTCAAAGCTTGGGTATAGTGATTCCTAATGCTTTGGGGATTTACCGTGTCCTCCAATCACTACCACCAAGTTACAAGAACTTTGTGATGAACTACAACATGCAGAACATGAACAAGCAGTTGCCAGAACTGTTTGCTATGTTAAAGTCTGCAGAAGTGGAGATCAAGAAAGAGCACCAAGTGTTGTTGGTCAATAAGACCACCAAATTCAAGAAAGGCAAGTCTAAGCAGAAGGGACACTTCAAGAAGGGTGGCAAGAAAGTTGCCACACCGACGAAGAAGACCAAGGCTGGACCCAAGCCTGATACTGAGTGCTTTTACTGCAAAGGAGAAGGTCAGTGGAAGCGGAATTGCCCAAAGTACTTGGCGAATTTGAAGAACGGCAACATCAAGAAGAAAGGTATATCTGATATACATGTTATTGATGTGTATCTCACTAGTATTCGTAGTAGTGCCTGGGTATTTGATACTGGTTCAGTTGCTCATATTTGTAACTCGAAACAAGAGCTGCAGAATAAACGGAAGCTAGTGAAGAACGAGGTGACGATGCGCGTAGGAAACGGATCAAAGGTTGATGTGATCGCGGTCGGCACGCTACCCCTTCATCTACCATCGGGATTAGTTTTATACTTAAATAATTGTTATTTGGTGCCTGCGTTGAGCATGAACATTATATCGGGATCTTGTTTATTGCGAGACGGTTACTTGTTTAAATCCGAGAATAATGGTTGTTCGATTTATATGAGTAATATGTTTTATGCACATGCACCTTTGATAGATGGTCTATTCTTGTTGAATCTCGATGGTGGAAATACACATATTAATAACATTGAAGCTAAACGTTTGAAATCAAGCGATAACTCGACCTATATGTGGCACTGTCGTCTTGGTCACATTGGAGTGAAGCGTATGAAGAAACTCCATTTCGATGGACTTCTTGAATCACTTGATTTTGAATCACTTGAAAGATGCGAAGCATGTCTTATGGGTAAAATGACTAAGACTCCATTTTCTGGTATGATGGAGCGAGCTACGGACTTATTGGAAATCATACATACCGATGTGTGTGGTCCAATGAGTGTAGCATCGCGTGGTGGTTATCGTTATGTTCTTACCTTCACGAATGACTTGAGTAGATATGGGTATATCTATTTCATGAAACATAAGTCCGAAACTTTCGAGAAGTTTAAGGAGTTTCAAAGTGAGGTAGAGAATCAACATGACAAGAAGATTAAATTTCTACGTTCTGATCGTGGAGGTGAATATCTAAGTTACGAGTTTGGCGAGCATTTGAAGAAATGCGGAATACTTTCACAATTGACACCGCCGGGAACACCACAGCGTAATGGTGTGTCTGAACGTCGTAATCGAACTCTCTTAGATGTGGTTCGTTCTATGATGTCACTTACAGATTTGCCGCTATCATTTTGGGGTTATGCATTAGAAACAGCCGCATTCACTTTAAATAGGGCACCGTCTAAATCCGTTAAAATGACACCGTATGAATTATAGTTTGGGAAGAAACCTAAATTGTCGTTCCTTAAAGTTTCGGGATGCGAAGCCTATGTAAAGAAGTTACAGCCGGACAAGCTTGAACCCAAAGCGGAAAAATGCGTCTTCATAGGATACCCGAAGGAAACTATTGGGTATACTTTCTATCATAGATCCGAAGGCAAAATCTTCGTTGCCAAGAATGGATCCTTTCTAGAGAAGGAATTTCTCTCGAAAGAAGTGACTGGAAGGAAAGTAGAACTCGACGAGGTTGTCGAACCTTCTCTCGAAATTACGAGTAGCGCAGCGCCGGAAGAAGTTCCTGTGGTGCCTGCACCAATTAGAGAGGAAGCTAATGATGATGATCATGAAACTTCGGTCGAAGTTGCTACAGAGCCTCGCAGGTCAACGAGAAATCGTACCACTCCAGATTGGTATGATCCCGTTATGAGTGTCATGTTGGTGGACAACACCGATGACCCTGAGACATATGAGGAAGCGATGATGAGCCCAGATTCCAATAAATGGCAGGAAGCCATGAAATCCGAGATTGGATCCATGTACGAAAACCAAGTATGGACTTTGGTGGACTTACCGGATGGCCGGAAGGCTGTCGAGAACAAATGGGTCTTCAAGAAGAAAGCAGATGCTGATGGTAATGTAACTGTCTATAAAGCTCGACTTGTCGCAAAAGGGTTTCGACAAATTCAAGGTGTTGACTACGATGAGACTTTCTCATCAGTAGCGAAGCTAAAGTCTGTAAGGATTATGTTAGCAATCGCTGCATATTACGATTATGAGATATGGCAGATGGATGTCAAAACAGCATTCCTCAATGGTGACATTGATGAAGAGTTGTATATGATGCAACCCAAAGGTTTTGTCGATCCTAAAGATGCTAACAAGGTATGCAAACTTCAACGGTCCATCTATGGATTGAAGCAAGCATCCCGAAGTTGGAATCAACGTTTTGATAAGGTAATCAAAAGTTTTGGTTTTATACAAACTTATGGAGAAGCTTGTATTTACAAAAGGGTGAGTGGGAGCTCTGTAGCATTCTTAATACTATATGTGGATGACATATTGTTGATTGGGAATGATGTAGACCTTCTTAATAGTGTCAAAGAATATTTGAATAATAGTTTTTCAATGAAGGATCTTGGCGAAGCAGCTTACATATTAGGCATAAAGATTTATAGAGATAGATCAAAACGCCAAATATCATTGTCACAAAGTACATATTTGGACAAAGTTCTAAAGAGGTTTGGAATGGAAGATAGCAAGAAAGGGTTCTTGCCCATGTTGCCCAATACGACCTTGAGTAAAACTCAGAGTCCGATATCGGCAGAAGATAGAGAAAGGATGAGTAAGACTCCCCATGCCTCAGCCATAGGATCTCTAATGTATGCCATGCTATGTACTAGACCCGACATTGCATATGCTGTTAGTTTGACTAGCAGATATCAAAGTGATCCAGGAGTGGATCATTGGAAAGCAGTCAAAAACATCCTTAAGTACTTGAGAAGAACTAAGGATATGGTTCTTTCTTATGGAGGTGATGAACATCTCGTTGTTAATGGTTACACCGACGCTAGTTGGAACACCGATCCGGATGATTCTAAATCACAATCTGGATACGTATTTATTTTGAATGGTGCAGCGGTTAGCTGGAGGAGTGCAAAGCAAAGCGTTGTGGCGAGATCTTCAACTGAATCGGAATACATGGCTGCTTCGGAGGCTTCACAAGAAGCAATATGGATGAAAGAGTTCATTGCAGAGCTGGGTGTGGTTCCTAGTGCGCTGGACCCAATGTCTATCTACTGTGATAACATGGGCGCCATAGCCAATGCGCAAGAACCAAGGTCACACAAGAAGCTGAAGCACATCAAGCTACGTTTTCACGCTATTCGAGAACATATCCAAGATGGGGATATAAAGATTTGCAAAGTACACACAGATCTGAATGTGGCGGATCCGTTGACTAAACCTCTCCCGAGGGAAAAACATGACCAGCACCAAACTGCCATGGGTGTTCGGTATATTACCATGTAATCTAGATTAGATGACTCTAGTGCAAGTGGGAGACTGTTGGAGATATGCCCTAGAGGCAATAATAAATATAGTTATTATTATATCTTTGTGTTTATGATAAATGTTTACATTCATGCTATAATAGTATTAACAAGGAAACATTAATACTTGTGTGATTTGTAAACCTAATTTGAAGTCCCTAGTAAAGCCTCTGTATAATACTAGCTTGTTGGTTAATAGATGATTGTGGTTTCCCTATCATGAACATTGAGATGTTATTAACAACAAGATCATATCGTTAGGAGAATGATATGGTGGACATACTCCTATAGATAAGCGTAGCATAAAGATCAAGTCATTTTAATAGTTCAATTGCTATATGCTTTCTGATACATAGTTATCTGATTCCTTCGACCATGAGATCATGCATATCACCTTTGCCGGATGGATGCTTTGATGACATCAAACACCACACCGTAACTGGGTGGCTATAAAGGTGTCATTGAGTGTTCAGAAAGTATTGGTTGAAACACATGGATCAAGAGTGGGATTTGTCCATCCATATGACGGATAGATATACTCTGGGCCCTCTCGGTGAAATGTCATCCAATTAGCTTGCAAGCATGTGACTGGCTCACAAGGGATCACATATAACGGGAACGAGAAAAGAGTACTTATCAGTAACGAGGTTGAACTAGGTATGCAGAGATACCGACGATCATAACCTCGGATAAGTAAACTATCGTGAGACAAAGGGAAATTGATATCGTATGTAAGTGGTTCATTCGATCGCAAAGTAATCGTAGAAATATGTGGGAGCCATATTAATTTCCAGATTCCTCTATTGGTTATTGATCGGAGAAGTGTCTCGATCATGTCCGCATAATTCACGAACCGTAGGGAGACACACTTAAGGATTCGACGTTGTTTGAGTAGTTATGGAATGATGAGAAAGAGTCCGAATGTTGTTCGGAGTCTCGAATGGGATTCGGGATATCACGAGGAGATCTGGAATGGTCCGGAGAATAATATTCATATAAGGAAAGTCCCGTTTCGGAATTGGGGAATGGTTCCGGTGTTTTCATCGGGAACATTCTAGAAGGTTCCGGAATGTCCGGCACTCCGGGAAGGGGAAGGGTACATGAATGTGTCATTGTAAGTTGGAATGATTGCATCATGTACTAGGTGTCTTTGCTGTCCAAAATAAAGGGTTTATTTAAATCCTAAATTGAAAAGTCAAACGGCTAGTTTGAAAGTCAAACGGCAAGTTTTGGAAAGAGGAGGAGGAGTGGGAAACCGAGTTGGGGAGGGATTCCCTCCTCCAACCGCCGTCCCACCTCCAAGCCGAGTTGGGGAGGGACTCCCCTCCCCTTGGCCGCGCCTCCCACCTGTAAAGGGAGGGGCAGGGCTTCCCCTCCTAGTACACAAGTCCCTCTCCTCTAAACCTAAACCCTAGCCACAGCCTAGGGATTTCTCCCAAGCCGTCAAGTTAGAGCTTCTAATTGCCCTAGCCTCTGGTTTAGAGCTTTCTAATTGGTGTGTCTAATCCCTAGATCACCAAAGCTCTCTCATACTCCACCATACTCGCTCCGGCTTAAGGCGAAGCCCTGCGAGATCTCCCCTCTACTTCCGGTACCACGCCGTTGTGCTGCCGGAATCGCGAGGAGAGTGCTACAACCTCCGCTGCCTGCTGGAACAAGGGAGAGGAAGTTCTTCGTCGAGTACCGAACGTGTGACCGACTGCGGGAGCGCTGCCGGAACGCGGCGCCGGAAGGATCGTCTACGCGATCTTGAGATCGGAAAGAGTACGACTACATCACCCACGAGAATCTGCTCTCGTTAAACACTTTGGAATCTTCGAGGGTGAGTTATTCCATCGACTCGTTGCTACAATCTAGTAGATAGATCTTGGCTTGTTTGTTTGTATGCGGTAGAAATTTTTTCTTTTCCATGCTACGAAACCCTACATCAGTCTTCTCAAAACATACCTCATTCTTTTGATCAAGCCAGTGGTGGAGAAGATCACCCCATTCATTGTTAGTCATGTGATCCATAGGAGACGTTCTTGTAACCTCCTCAAAACACTTGCCAGAGAAGTGTTGCTTCTTTAGCCTGTGGTGCTGCTGGTGCAAACATGCGGAGAATATGCTTTTGAGAACAACCTTTACATCCTACCTATTCTAATCGAACATG
This sequence comes from Avena sativa, assembly GCA_916181665.1. NCBI lineage: Eukaryota > Viridiplantae > Streptophyta > Magnoliopsida > Poales > Poaceae > Avena > Avena sativa. Next base: position 417,100,882 of record OV702289.1, on the reverse strand, counting down.
AAAAATCTCTGTAGACAATAATGAGGAGCATATATAATAAACGCCAAGCTAAGAAGACAAGGGACAGAGCAATGGAGTATGTCCAAGAGATAGAGGACTTACATGTAACTTCTTTAGTAAACCTTCAAAATGCTCGGGGGTATTTCCGTGGTGTTTGCATGAGAGCAAGATGGGAATATCATTTCTCACGAAAATGCCTATGATCGATGCAATATAAGAAGATCCATGTGGATCCAGTGGCCTTCTGAATCCTGCTATAGATGTGATCGGAAGTCTTGATTTAGTTATTTCAAGCATCTGCTCAAGATTTTTTCCCATCGTCACCTCCCTTGTTAATCTTCGTCATAGTGCAACTAAAAAAAATTACATCAAATTTGGTGTCAAGCTCATTTGCAAGGGAGTATATGTCTCTATCAAAAATTACATCAAATTTGGTGTCAAGCTCACCAAAAAATTACATAAAATTTGGTGGCATGCTACTACTAGTCTTTGAACATATAACAAATTTGGTGTCAAGCTCATTTGCAAGGGAGTATATGTCTCTGTCAATACAAAAGGTCATTGGAAGATCATAACCAGTTCATTGATGAGAACCTGCTATTGAAACTGGTTCTGCTGCCAATTCTTCCTGGGTAACTGGATGGGCTACTGGCGGATGTGGGATGTGTATTTTTCTATTTGCGGCCGCCAGTGCAACTGGACCAACTGGTGCGGGATTAGGATGAAACTTTTTATGTTGATGTTTTGCATTATTGTCTTTTTTGGCCTGGTTGTCATTTTCAACTAGATTAAGTAGAGTCTAAGAGCTTGTTCTGACTCTATTTCCTACATTGGAAGCAAATAGCTTTTCAGATTTATCATGGAATCGTGTGAAAAAGAGGAAATTATTAGGAGTTCTTGCAGAGGTTGATGGCTAGAAAAGTAATGATTCCCATCACAACTCTAGTACAGTACTTCTTCAATGATTACTCTAACCATATGTCACCCTGAGTGAGAAGAAAACATATGAAGTTCCAATACAATCAACTAACCTGCAAGGTTGACTATAATACTGATAACATAACTAGTAGGGCCCGCCTGGTTATACTCTAAACAAAGAGCCATGCCATACTAATTCGGCTTAGGACGCCAGTTAGAGTTGACGTATATCAGCTTTGCTATCTACAAACCTGTACGCCCCAACTAGAATCATTTTAGGAGATATTCCATAGATGTTAGAGGAGCTTCATAACAATGGTAATGAAGGCTCTAGCAAACATTAGTAATGATCAAGTATATGAGCAAGATGCAGTACACTACAACAAACGACGAAGTACTTTTGATAGTAATAAGGTGCATAATGAAAGGAGGCATAACGTGTGCAACAACCTTCATATGGGGAGGATACCAGTTGCTGCTTCGCGTTGGTGTGGTCCAATAGGGGGCGTGTCATTTGCCCATCTCTCTGGTGCCATAGACCAGGGAGTCTGTGAAGCAGATGGGACTTTGTGGTGACTGTACCGTGTTTGCCGGCGATGTTGTGCAAGCTCCGGCGCGGTGGTCGTCAGCATGGGGAAGCCATTCCGTCTTGCTAAACAAGGGAGTGGTGCCTTCGGTCACAACGGTACCTGGTGAGGAGGTAGTGGTGGTGGGGAGGGACGACGGTGCGAGGCCATATTCGTGGGAGATGCTCCGGCTCTGAGGTTGAGTGAGAGATGTGGGATACGGCGTGTTTTATATGTATCACAAGGGCGCCAGTAGTAGGTTCGAAACTTTTGAATTGCGTCACGTCGGGTAGTTAAAAGAAAAACCCGCCAATGTCATTCAAATTTTGGTGATCTCACTTTAGAACGAGATGAACCCGCTAAAAAATTGGTGATCTCTACTCTATGATTATTGCTACACTAGCCAGGAGCCGAGCTAGAGGAAGTGCATCGAATGCGATGGGAGGTATGAACGCACCAGTAACCCTTCCCAGGTGCAGACTCCGTGTAGTCCCTACTGCGAAAAGCTATGCGCAGTCACGAGCAGGGACCCTGCTTCAAGCACTCCTACTACAGGGTCCGTTTGATTCAAAGGATTTGCCTAGGAATTTTGTAGTATTAAATCCTATAGGAAAATTTCCTACAAGGGCTGTTTGATTTGTAGGATTGATTCCATAGTACTAGTTTTCATAGGAAATCAAACATCCACCCATACATCTTTTTCAGATTGGGCATGTTTGATTCTACGAAAGGAAAATCGTAGGAGTAGGGAAAATGTAGGATTGCAATGTCATGCCCACTCCAATCCTATAGGAATTCATATGAACCAAAGTGCGTTTGATTCCACCATAGGAATCTGAAAAAGAGGTATGGGTGGATGTTTGATATCCTATGAAAACTAGTACAAAGGAATCCTTAGGAAAAAATCCTATGGGAATCAATCCTACAAATCAAAAAACCGTCGTAGGAAAATTTCCTATAGGATTTAATCCTATAAAATCCGTAGGGAAATCCTTTGAATCAAAAGGACACCTATGGTGCAATCAAACACACTTTGGTTCATATGAATTCCTATAGGATTGGAGCGGTCATGACATTGAAATCCTACATTTTTTCTACTCCTACGATTTTGCTATCCTACGAATCAAACATGTAAACTCCCCTTTTAGGGGGAAAATACTACTATGTAGTATACTACCTCCATTCCAGTTCATTAGACAAATATGTCCTCGAAGAAAATAATTTGACCATAAATTTGGTCACCAATTTATGAATTGTATGTCACAAAAATTATACCATTGGAATCGTCTTTCAAATATAAATAAATTGGTTAAAAATTATTAAATATAATTATATATTATTGACCAGATTACAGTCAAACTATGTTCTTTAAGTAAGTATTTGCATAATAATTTGCATGTGAGATGTGTGCGTTCTCTTGTGAGACCTTTAGCTTTGTTCACATGGTTGGTGTTTGTATCAACCTTATCTGATCCGTAAACTATACTCGGTACTTGGTTTTTAATAAAAGGGATTTGTGCATCCTTTGAGTGTAGAGGATGCGGTATCCCCATTTAGAATAAACAAACATGAGATTCAAATAAAAGACTATCATGTAATCTCTAGCTATGAGATGGAAAGTAAGACATGTCATCACTTATAAAATTATAATAGGTATAGCTCAAAATAGATTTCACAAGTTAGTCAAAAATTGGAAGAATCTATATACTACTACTAAATAACTAAATAGTGTTTTCTAATTGTCGACCAAATAGCACACATGAAGTTAAAGGTCAAATTAATTTGACAAAATCACCCGATACTATTTTAAATGGTTATAAAAGTGGTTATCCGTTCAATGTATAAATTGTGGAGAGTGTACATATGTTCAGGAGGGATCCCCAGCAGTTACCTCTTCCTTTCCTTGTAAGCATTGGCACAATGATTATACTACACTGCAGTTGTACAGAGACAAAGTTGGGGTCCTAATATAAAGTCACCATCAATGGGATACCGCTGCCACTGCCATCAGCAGGACCAAAACAGAAGATGGCGGAGAATGGAGGCTCTTTTTTTGGAGTAAAGAAGAATGGAGGCTTTGAGCAACTAAAGTTGGTGAGATGCAACATGACAACGACGGAAAGGTAGCTACCGCTCTGCACAGAAGCGATAATAACTAATTACTACTATAGTATAGTAGGAAAGATAATCACACTCAAAATTGGCTATGGCAACATTGTGGCTGGTGATGCTGATGCATATCACATTCACCAAATAACCAAATATTTTACAAGCAAGTACATGATCATACTTTCATACTACTAATAAAGGTTTTTCAATTTACTGGGGCAATATTGCAATCTATATATCCGATCATCAACTAGTCCCTCTGTTCCATGATATATAAGCCTTTTTTGTAAGCTATTTTAGCTCTCTAAATAGGCTTATATTGTGAAAACAGGTGGATTATTAACTAAGGTCTTCCACGTGCCAGCTCATTGATGGAGATCGACGACATTTTCATGCTTCAGCTTTGCTAGCTCGGCTAGGAGTTTGTCCTTCTGGTCCTCGAGGTCCTGGATCTGTTTGAAGCTTATGCCCAACATCTCCATCATGCCGATGTTCTGCCGCTTCAGCTTGTCATGCTCAATCAAGTATTCCATGGCGAGATTCCTGATGAGGCTAAGCCCGACCTTGTCAGCGGCGAGTTTGGAGTAAAGTCTAGTGCACTCCTTGACGAGGGCGCTTCTGTCTGTTGTCTTGACGCAGAAATTTCCCATCACCTTTTTCACCGTAAACTCGATCTCGAAGCCAATATTCTGTTAGATGAACAGGGAGCGTAAATTCAGAAGTGTACCCAAAGAACTATCAAGGAAGAGAGACATGGAATCACAATTCGAATGATTTCTTACCTTGCGGCTGTACCGATCGGCCTCCATCGGTGATGGTCAAGATGATTCTGCAGGCAGGAGTGCCACGGGAATGCGAAGTCCACCCTACCTAAAACAACATTGAGAAAAGATGTACTAATAGGCAAATGAGAGAATAAAGAAATGGTCAAAGACATGGAAAGTTGCCCAAGCACAGAGATTTACCAGAAGGTATCAGACTCCATTAGCGACGGTGAATATGATTCTGCAGGCAGGAGTGCTGATGGAATTCGAACACCGCCCGACCTAAAAACACCATTGAGGAAGAATGTGCTTTCTTCGGTAAATGAGAAATCAAGAAACGGTCAAAGACATGGAAAGTTGCGCAAGAACGGAGATTTACCTAAAGGTATTTGTCCCTGGCTGCGGTGGCTTTGAAGAACCTTGAGTTGAAGACCTCTCGCCTGTAGCCGAGGGATTCGACTGGGACCATTTGATCATCCCATTGCCTGGTACCGGTAGCAACATAATGGCAGAACGGCAAGCCGACTTCTTCTCTTCCGCCAGCTTTGTCGTCGCGGCACGAGCCCTTCTGTGGTGGGACTTGTTCCCGATCATGCGGGTGAAATAGCACAGCAAAAAGGAATGAAAACAGGCAAAGGAATCTGGCAGACAAGAGCTACAGTCGTGAAGAGGAGGAGGAAGAAGGTCGAGTCTGTGAGAGGTGGCCTCCTGGTCTCCACGTGAGTAAAAAAACCATTTCCATTCAGATACAGTACTTGACGCAGAAATCAAAGAGACAACCGTAAGCAGTTGTCAGCCCTAGCATGGTCTGGACATCCACTATAAAGTTGAACATGCCTTGCACGGGACTATAAAATTATAATTATAATAGGTGAAGCTCAAAAAATAATTTTAATTTTGAGCCACGTCCACAAAGTATCATGTGTATATTTGGTTCTTCTACTTTTTACTGTATCATGTAGAAATCAACCAAGCTACTCCTACCTAATACTCCACATGCTCTAGAGAAGATTCTAGAACTGTTGAAAAGTGTGTTTTGAGATTTGTGCATAGCATTCATTGTGTTGAAAACTAACAATAGAATCTTCTAGATGCTACTCCCTCATTCACAAATAAAAGACATTTTACCTTTGTGAAACGAATGTATCTATATGTCGGCCTATAGACTAAAATACATCTAGATACATTCGTTTCACAATGCTAAAATGTCTTATATTTCTAGACGAAGGGAGTAGAATGGATAGAAGATCCAACCGTTAATTAGCAATATTGGGATTCACGAGTCTAGATCCAATGGTCAAAGTTCAAAGTTATTTGTATCATACACTATAGAGTGTTGTTTTCTTTTCTTCTACTACTATAATAGAGCAGTTTTGAATTGGATCCATAGCACAAATCCTGACCGTTGGGATGTTAGATCCAATGGTTCAAAGCAGTTGGATTCGTGTTGAACAGCTAGTATGTACCTAGATAAAACTCCAGCAAGTTCTAGAATCATCATGTCAACACCCCACCCACCCACCCCTAAATTTCATAGCACAGTAGGCTATATTCTGAATATGTGTAGATGATTATTATTAATAGCACCAATCCTAATATTGCCTATTAGATCCAATGGTTCAGAGCAGCTGGATTCATGTTGAACAATACCCATAGAGTATACTCCACCATGTAACCCCCCCCCCCCACACACACACACAAATCATATCACAGCAGGTTGTATTCTCAATGTGTGTAGATAGTTATTATTAATAGAATTAATTTGTGCCTTTTTTCTCTAACATGACTATTTGTTAATAATAACAACTTAATGTTTGTTAAATCACATTTCATACAGCATATATGTGTGCAGCTCATGTCTTTTACTAGTAGACTTAATGTATGGCTTTTTTCTCTAACAAGACTATTGGTTAATAATAACAACTTGATGTTTGCTAAATAACATTTCATATAATATATAAGTGTGTGGCTCATGCCTTTTACTAGTAGACTTAATGTATGCCCTTTTTTTCTCTAACAAGACTATTGGTTAATAATAACAACTTAATGTTTGCTAAATCACATTTCATACAATATATACGTGTGTGGCACGTGCCTTTTACTAGTCCATTCTAGCTAGCATCTAAATCGAACATACACTATGGATAGTACATTATTTTACCCACTATAGTGTATGAATAACTTAGAATTTGGACCATTGGATCAAGACTCGCGAATCCCAACATTGCCAACCGGTTGGATCTTCTTTTCCATTCTGGCATCTAGTAGATACAATTGATAGTCTTTCTTATCGTATCTTACCACTATATTTTTTGCGAATAACTTGTAATATTGATCGGTTGGATCAAAACACGTGAATCCCAATATTGCTAGCATAATCTCTAGAAAATACTATGGTTTAACTTATCTTATCTTATCTTACCACTATACAGTGTACGAATAACTTCGAATATATTGATCGTTGGATAAGGACTCGTGAATCCCAACATTGCTAGTCGTTGGATCTTCTTTTCCATTCTACTAGCTAGCGTCTCTACTAGAATTTATTATTGATAATACGTCTTTAGTACAATGAACACAATGCACAAACATCAAAAAACACTACTCCATCATTGTACTCCCTTCGATCCAAATTATTGTTCTCAGATTTTTCTAGATTCGGATGTATCTAGCACTAAAACATGACTAGATACAACCTAATCTAGACAAATCTGAGAACAATAATTTGGATCGGAGAGAGTAGAATAATCTTCTCAGGTGTATATTTTGTTCTTGTACTTTGCATATCTCTACTACTATAATGGAGCAGTTTTGAATCGGATCTATAACACCAATAACTTCGAATATATTGATCGTTGGATAAGGACTCCTGAATCCCAACATTGCTAGTCGTTGGATCTTCTTTTCCATTCTACTAGCTAGCATCTCTACTAGAATTTATTATTGATAGTACGTCTTTAGCACAATGAACACAATGCACAAACATCAAAAAACACTACTCCATCATTGTACTCCCTTCGATCCAAATTATTGTTCTCAGATTTTTCTATATTCGGATGTATCTAGCACTAAAACATGACTAGATACAACCTGATCTAGGCAAATCTGAGAACAATAATTTAGATCCGAGGGAGTAGAATAATCATCTCGGGTGTATATTTCGTTCTTTTACTTTGCATATCTCTACTACTATAATGGAGCAGTTTTGAATCGGATCCATAACACCAATCGTGACCGTTGGGCTGTTAGATCCAATGGTTCAAAGTAGCTGGATTCGTGTTGAATAGTACCTAGAGCAAACTCCACCATGCATGTTCTAGAACCATCATGTAACCACCCCCAAAATTTCATAGCACGGTAGGTTATATTCTCAATATGTGTAGATAGTTATTAATAATAGACTTATTAATGTATGCATTGTTTCTGTAACAAGACTTAAAGTATGATGGTTCTAGAACATGGTGGAGTTTTCTCTAGGTATTCTTCAACACGAATCTAGTCATGTAGAAGTCAACGATTATTAGCTATCTAAAATTTAAAATTTTGGTAACATGGTCTACATAAACGAGGGATAAGATTCTAGAATGATGGAGAAGTGTGTTTTGAGTTTTGTGCATAGCATTCATTGTGATGAAAACTATCAATAGAATCTTCTAGATGCTAGAATGGAAAAGAAGATCCAATGGCTGGAAATGTTGGGATTCGCTAGTCTTGATCCAACGGTCAATATACAAAGTTGTCCGTACACTATATAGTGGTAGGATCATGTAGAAGTCAATGATTATAAGCTATCTACTAAAACATGAAATTTTTGGAAACACATGGTCTAGAGAAACGAGCTAGGGAGAAGACTCTAGAATGATGGAGAAGTGTGTTTTGAGTTTTGTGCATAGCATTCATTGTGATGAAAACTATCAATAAAATATTCTAGACCATTCAAAAAATAGAAACTTCTAGATGCTAGAATGGAAAAGAAGATCCAACGACTAGAAATGTTGGGATTCGCGAGTCTTGATCCAACGGTCAATATTCAAAGTTATTCATACACTATATAGTGGTAAGATAAGATAAGATAAGTATAGAGCAGTTTTGAATTGGATCCATAACACCAATCCTGACCGTTGGGCTGTTAGATCCAATGGTTCAGAGCTGCTAGATTCGTGTTGAATAGTACCTAGAGAAAACTCCAGCATGTTCTAGAACCATCATGTCACCACCCCCAAAATTTCATAGCACAGTAGGTTGTATTCTCTCTACTACTATAATGGAGCAGTTTTCAATGAATTGGATCCATAACACCAATCCTGACCATTGAGATGTTAAATCCAATGGTTTAGAGCAGCTTGATTCATGTTGAATAGTACCGGCCTAGAGCAAACTCCACCATGTTCTAGAACCATCATGTCACTACCCACAAAATTTCATAGCACAGTAGGCTGTATTCTCATAATGTGTAGATAGTTATTATTAATAGACTTAAAGTATGCAGTTTTCTCTAACAAAACTATTGGTTAGTAACAACTTAATATTTCTTAAATCACATTTCATATAGAATGTTGGGCTGTTAGATCTTATGGTTCAGAGCAGTTAGATTCATGTTGAATAGTACCTATAGAGCAAACTCCACCATGTTCTAGAACCATCAGCATGTCACCACCCCCAAAAGTTCATAGCATACTAGGCTGTATTCTCAATATGTGTAGATAGTTATTATCAATATACTTAATGTATGCATTTTTCTCTAACAAGACTATTGGTTAATAAAAACTTAATGTTTGTTAAATCACATTTCATACATTAGAGAAAAAATGCATAAATTAAGTCTATTAATAATAACTATATACACATATTGAGAATACAACCTACTGGGCTATGAAATTTTGGGGGTGATGACATGATGGTTCTAGAGAACATGGTTGAGTTTGCAATAGGTACCATTCAACACGAATCCAGCTGCTCTGAACCATTGGATCTACCAGCCCAACGGTCAGGATGGGTGATATGGATCCAATCAAAACTGCTCCATTATAGTAGTGGAGATCTAAAACATGAAATTTTTGGTAACATGGTATAGAGAAACGAGGGAGAAGATTCTAGAAGGATGGAGAAGTGTGTTTTGAGTTTTGTGCATAGCATTCATTGTGATGAAGACTTTCAATACAATCTTCTAGACCGTTCAAAAAATAGAATCTTCTAGATGTTATAATGGAAAAGAAGATCCAATGGCTAGAAATGTTGGGATTCATGAGTCTTGATCCAACGGTCAATATTCAAAGTTATTCGTACACTATATAGTGGTAAGATAAGATAAGAATAAAGCAGTTTTGAATTGGATCCATAGCACCAATCCTGACTGTTGTTGTGTTAGATCTAATGGATCAAAGCATCTGGATTCGTGTTGAATAGTACCTAGAGCAAACTCCTCCATGTTCTAGAACCACATGTCACCACCCCCAAAATTTCATAGCATAGTAGGTTGTATTCTCAATATGTGTAGAAAGTTATTATTAATATACTTAATTTATGCATTTTGGGGGTGGTGACATGATGGTTCTAGAACATGGTGGAGTTTGCTCTAGGTCTGTACTATTCAACACACGAATCCAGTTCCTCTGAACCATTGGATTTAATAGCACAACGGTTAAGATTGGTGCTATGGATCCAATTCAAAACTGCTCCACTATAGTAGTAGAGAGAATACAGCCAACTATGCTAAGAAATTTTGGGGGTGGTGACATGATGGTTCTAAAACATGCATGGTGGAATTTGCTCTAGGTACTATTCAACAAGAATCCAACTTCTCTAACCATTGGATCTAACAGCCCAACAATCAGGATTGGTGCTATGGATCCAATTCAAAACTGCTCCATTATAGTAGTAGCGATAGAGATATCTTATCTTACCTCTTACCACTATATAGAACACGAATAACTTTGAATATTGACCGCTGGATTGGGACTCACGAATCCCAACATTTCCAGTCGTTGGATCTTCTTTTCCATTCTAGCATCTAGAAGATTCTATTGATAGTCTTTAGCATAATGAATGCGATGCACAAACCTCAAAACACACTTCTCCATCATACTAGAATCCTCTCCCTTGTAGCTAATAATAGTTCACTTCTGCATGATCTTATCTTATCTTATCTTACCACTATATAGTGTACAGATAACTTTGAATGTTGACCGTTGGATCAAGATTCGTGAATCCTAGCATTTCAAGTTGTTGGATCTTCTTTTCCATGCTAGCATCAAGAAGATTTTATTGATAGTCTTCGGCATAATGAATTCTATGCACAAACCTCAAAACACACTTCTCCATCATACTAGAATCTTCTCCCTTGTTTCTCTAGACCATGTTATCAAAAATTTCATGTGCTAGGTAGCTAATAATCTTTGATTTCTACATGACATGCAAAGTACAAGGACCAAATATACACCCATACTTTATAGATGTTGATCAAATTTATAATTTAGTGTGCTATACCAATTATAATATTATATAGTGATGATATGTCATACTTCTACTATCTGAGTATCACGTGCAAGGCACGTGCAACTTACTAGTAATAGGTAAAGTAGAAAAAATATAAATTTGATCAACATCTATAAAGTATGGGTGTATATATTTGGTTCTTGTACTTTGTATATCATATAGAAATTAATGATTATTAGCTATCAAAAACTTTCAAATTTTGGTAACATGGTCTATAGAAACCAGGGAGAAAATTCTAGAATGATGGAGAAGTGTGTTTTGAGATTTCTTCATAGCATTCATTGTGATGAAGACTATCAATAGAATATTCTAGATGCTAGAATGGAAAAGAAGATAGTCATTATTAATAGACTTAAGGTATGCATTTTTCTCTAACAAGACTTAAAGTATGATGGTTCTAAAATATGGTGGAGTTTTCTCTAGGTACGGTTCAACACGAATCTAGCTGCTTTCAACCATTGGATCTTATAGCCCAACGATCAGGATTGGTACTATGTATCCAATTCAAAACATGCTAGAGACTCTTGTCAAGAAAAAAAGGAAAATACATGCCACACACACACAGCGCGACCGTACTAAGGCGCACGTGTGCGCCACCACGCAGTGGGACGAGGGAGAGATAAACTGGCTGGTGCGCGCGGGGCGCTGCGCAGGAGGGGGAGAGGATGGATGGTCAGAGACAGCCAAGGAGAGAGAAAACATACTAGTACTACTAGTAGTATTGTGCTACTAGTAGTAGGTACATGTCCCTCGTATCAGAAACCCGTCAAACTAGATTTACTCTAACATCGCACCGCCTTCAACTCCTTCGCTGCTCTCACGCTGCCTCCTGTTAATAATCTGTTCTTGCTCTTCGTTTTTTTCTTCAGTTTTTTTCTTTCGTAGATTTGGGGTTAGTTTTCTGGTGCCCTGGTTCAGTAGAAGTACAGACTACTCAAGTTTTGCACAATAGTTCTTCTTTTCTGAATATTGGGTCTGGGGCATTCAGATCCAAAATATTCGTGCGCAAAATAATTCCAGTCACTGGGAACTTTTTATTTTTCTTTCTAACGAGGAGTCTGCCCCAAAGTACCAAGAACATGTGTGCTAAAATTCAATGATGGGCATAAAAATTACATAGTGGTCCAAAGAGAAAACCAAAATACATCTTGGACCTATACTTTTACAACACGAACCCTAAAGATACAACTCGAAAATTTGAACATGTTTTTCCTAATACTAGTTTGAAACTACCACCCCATCATTATTGTATACCATGGCAAGACACACCCATCTACCAAATATGGGAACATTATCATGAAATATGATGTAGATATGGACATGACCTAATCGGTCGTTCATCTCGAGAAACCCTCGAGTGTTTAGGCCATATCTAATGTGGCTACGACTTTTTCAAATGTTTCAAATCTCATGTTTACTATTTTTTCATGGCTAGTACTGCAAACGAGAGGATGTTATGCGGACCCTTTTCATTTATTCATTTTAATTTATATTCTTTGTTTTTTTAATCTGTGTAACAGTTTCTAGCATGTAAATTCATATATATCAAGATATTGGGTCGTTTAGAAATCTCAGCGATTTTCAAGATATTGACCCACAATGTACACCTTCAAAATAGTTTCATAGTATAACTTCAAGAGCAATCTTTGTGAGTCCCTCTATGTATGTATGTGTGTGTGTGTGCTTCTTCTTCTCAGGGTGTGACATGGAGCGAAAAGAGTAGTATATCTTACCACTATCTCATCTTTCCATTATCTTAGCATACGAATAACTTTGAATGTTGACTGTTGGATCAAGACTCGCGGATCCTAACATGTCCAGCCATTTGATATTCTTTTCCATTCTAGGCCATCATGTTTGATTCAAAGGACTTACATGGGAAATTTATAGGATTAAATCCCATAAGAATTTTTTATATAATGGTTGTTTGATTTGTATGATTATTGATTCCTGTAGGAAATTTTCCTAGGGAATCCTTTGCACTAGATTGCATAGGAAATCTAACATCGATCCACGCCCAAACCTCTTTCTTAAAATCCTTTTTTTCCTTCAATGGAATCAAACAAACTTTCTTGCATATATATGGTTTCCTATAGGATTAAAGTGGGCATGACATTGTAATCCTATGTTTTTCCTATTCCTATGCTTTTCCTATCCTACGAATCAAACAAGCCCCTAGCATCTAGAAGATTCTATTGATAGTTTTCATCATAATGAATGCTACGCACAAACCTCAAAACACACTTCTCCATCATAGTAGAATCTTCTCCCTCGTTTCTCTTGACCATGTTACCAAATATATTGTACAAAGTACAAGAACCAAATATACACCCATACTATATAGATGTTGATCAAATTTATATTTTTCCTGCTTTACCTATATTATAATTTTATATAGTGATGATATGTGTGAGACGTCTATTATCTGAGTCTCACGTGCAGGGCACGTGCAATTTACTACATATATATATTTGTTGATCAAATTTATAAATTTTCGTGCTTTACCTATTATAATTAAGAGCTACGTCCATAAAGTACCAGGTGTGTATTTGGTTCTTTGTACTTTGTATCATGTAGAAATCAACCTACTATTAGGTACCTAGTACTCAACATGCTCTAGAGAAATGACGAAGATGATTTTAGAATTACCGAGAAGTCTGTTTTGAAGTTTGTGCCTAATATTCAGTGCGCTAAAGAACATCAATAGAATCTTCTAGATGCTAGAATGGATTGAATATCCAACTTAATTTTGTTTAGCAGTATTGGGATTTGCCAGTCTTGATCCAACGGTCAAAGTTCAAAGTTATTTGTACACTATATAGTGGTAAGATATGATTATATAATAGGTTAAGCTCAAAAAAGTTTAACTTTGATGGACATCTATAAAGTATGGGTGTATATTTGGTTCTTGTACTTTGTATCATGTTGAAGTCAACATAGAAGTAAATGTTTGTTATCTATACCTAATACTTCAAATTTTCTATCATGGTCTATAGAAATGTCTGAAAGATTCTAGAACGATAGATAAGTGTCCTAAGGCTTGTGCGCATAGCATTCATTATGCTAAAGTCTATCAATAGAATCTTCTTCTAGATGCTAGAATGGATTGAAGACAAACGATTTACAATGTTCGGATTTGCCAGTCTTGATCCGACAACCAAAGTTCGAAGTTGTTCATTCGTATAATATATAGTTGTAAGATTATATAATATAGGTGGAGAAGTGTGTTCTGTGTTTTGTGCATAGCATTCATTGTGATGAAGACTATCAATAGAATCTTCTAGATGCTAGAATGGAAAAGAAGATCCAACAGCTGGAAATGTTGGGATTAGCGAGTCTTGATCCAACGGTTAATACTCAAAGTTATTCATACACTAAATAGTGGTAAGATAAGATAACATAAGATAAAAAATATGTGGATTTGGATGTAATTATATTTTTTAGGTCCCTGGTGTAACATGCAGTTCCATGGACCATGTTAAGTTGTGAACTGAAGTATCTGGCTCCTTCTAGGCCCGCCCTACATGAAAAAATTCCACCACCCCACATTTCTTACCACTATATAGTGTACGAATAACTTTGAATATTGACCGTTGGACAGAGAATTATAAAGAAACCACATGGTCCACTGTCCACTCTGTGTGATAATTGGGATGCTGGCATTTTATTTTAACTTTGTTAGAGCATCTCTAGCAGATACCGCATATCGCTGCGTACCACAAAATAACCGCCCGTTTGCGGTACGAGGCATGAAAAATTGGTCATTCGAGATACCTTAATCCGTACCACATCCAAAGAAAAATTACGGTCATCCTGGCACATCTTTTGGTGGGAGGGAAGTTTCCCCATCCCCGCTTCCTGCTCACAACCGCCACTGTCGCTGGCTGTTTCCACCCCCCAATATCCCTCTCCTCCGTCCCATCACTCTTTGCCATCGTCACCGCAGCCATGGTCGGACCCAATCTGAATTACTACGAGGTGTCGATGTTTGCCCATGACGGTATTCTCGCCTCGCCTCGTGCGATGATTCCCGCAGGCTTCAAGCTCAGCCACTTCGGGGTGCCGGTGGCGCCCGTTCCGCACGGCGCCGAGCTGTATCGCTGGATCAAAGATCGCCGCCTCGAACTGCCTGACTGGAAACGAGCAATGCCCCGATACGCGGCTGTGAGCTCCTATTGGCATAGGCTATTCAAGCTGGAGTGTTGGTCAGCACTTGCCATCGGCCTCAAACACCAGCATGAGGTCCACCCTGACGACCGCAACGCCGAAGCTAGGGCGCAATTCTGGGCGATACTTGGGCGCACAATCAGCACCTCCATCAACGATGTGCTCCGGGATGATTTCATGAGGGAGGCGAACCACGCCGGAATCATCGAGATTTCCGATAGTGGCAGCGACAAGGAGGAGGCAAAGGACTTCAGCGCGGAGGACAGCGGAATCAAGATAGTCGATTAGGGTTACCATTTAATCATTCGCTATGTCGCTTTGTTCGCATTTAATCGTTTTCTATGTCGATTGAAAAACTCGAATCCATGGTGTTTGCTACATACACCGATGAATTCAGTGCATTGCGGTACAAATTACTTTGCGGTACAGGTGACGGGGTGATACAAAACTGAACCGTAAAATGGAATATTTTGTTTTGCGGTACGATGTCATAGCAAAGCTGCGATGGGTTCCTGACACGAGGTATAGAATACAGGAGTAGTAAAATGCAATGAGATGGGGGGAGTAATTTCTAGAGGCCTAGTTATTGCAGCCCGTAATTTCTAGCATCTACCTTTTCTCTCTGCATGCGGTAGAGCGCGAAGGAAAAAATAAACCAATGGGGAGATAATTATGGTGCTGTTAAGAGGCTAGCTCTAATAACGTTCCCAAGATTTTCTCACAGATTTTCAAGGCCACATCTTGGTACCAACAAAACAGTAGTACTACTAGCTAGTACTCCCTCCATTCCAAAATATAAGATGTTTTAGCATTGTGAAAAGAGTGCATCTAGACCGCTTTTGGTGTATATGTTCATTTAGATTGAACATATACACTAAACGCGGTCTTGATACACTATTTTCACAAAACTAAAACATCTTATATTTTGAAATGGAGGGAGTACATGTTTTTTGAACAGACAGTACTAGTACTCCATGTTAAGGCTAGTCATAGTGGGAGGAACTTGGGTAGTAACCTAGTCCTACTTGTATTGCCAACTAAGCATTTAGATGATATGGCATGCAATTAAATGATGAGAGAGAGGCTTGTGTTAACTAGCTATGTTACCATAACATCACACATTTCAAGACAAAATGAGTCTACATTGCAATAAATGAGACTGTTACATGATACCATACCTATGTTATTTTCCACTACGGAGGTAGTAACTTAGACTAGTAACATATGCATGTTACTACTACTCTAAGTTACTTCCCACTATGACCAGCCTAAGTGGGGTTTTGGCTATGTGAGAGGTCACGCAATTACCAAGATAAGCATGCAGGGTTGGTTAGGTAGGCACTTAATACTTGAAGGTCAACTATACCGGTGGTAGTAGCTTTCTACCGTTGATTTCTTGTATGAGTACTACTACTAGTATCCCGTAGTATATATGTACTACACTTCCAAAAGCAAGAGTACAAAAGTACCTAGATTAAGCAGTGGTGGAGTCTGCCGCAGAGCGATATCCAGAGAGAGAGAGAGAAGTAAAGATGGAGGTTGTGTGGGGGAGCGCCATTCGTTTGATAGAGAAAGCCAGGGACGCCCATGCCCAGGTCAACTCTTTGCAGCGTCTCCGTGTCGTGCTGGTACACACCGTGGCATGCACCCATTCTGATGCCATCTTCGCAGCCTGGCTCAAGAAGACGGTGGACTCTTTCCTCACCAGCTTTGGCATCATCACAGGCATGGCGGACGACCTCACTGCCCGCCTTTAGGCCATGTGTCGTGACGCATACCCAACATGTACGTTTGCCACAATGCATGCTAGCGGCAGCAATATCGTTTTCTTCTATGGACTTCATTCATCTAGCCTATCTATAACTAACTTTTAGCCCCAAATTTTGGTCCAGGTGTTCCTCCCCAGGTTGTTGTGGTACTCACCACTTCCCTAGCTGGTCTCTCTTGAGTGTTCCGAGCACTGATGGCCCTGAAGCTTTCCGAGGCTTCACCCACCGCACCGGCGTACGTCTACATGGAGGTAACAATTATCGCGCAACATCTTTCCCAGCACGACGAGATGGACCTCTTCATCAGCCTCCTTGAGCAGTGTGTATTCCAGGGCACGTTGGGCGTGAACAACGCCTGCACGGTCGCCATCCTCCGTCGCGGGGATATCCTCGACAACTTTGCAAAAAAAATGTCAATCTAGTAGGTACCATTGCTCCTCGTGGCGCGGGAAACTGAGGTTGAAGACGAAGGGCATCTCAAGGATTTCGATGTAATTTAAGTTTTTGTTGAGGTGCTTTGTACTGTTCGATGTTTCTTTTAATGCCAGGATCCTTTTCACAAAAAAGGAGAAGGGAAGACGAATGATGATTCTCCATGGTTACTGTCATTGTGTCATTTATACGGACAGATCAATGTGTGTTTAACAAACACTATGTTTTATTAACCAACTGTCTTCATAGAGAAAAAAGGCATACATTAAGTCTATTAATAATAACTATATACACATATTGAGAATATAGCTTACGGTGCTATGGAATTTTTTGGGGAGGGGTGTGACATGATGGTTCTAAGCATTGTGGAATTTGCTATGGCTACTGTTCAACACCAACACATGGAGCGGGACAGTGTGAAATCTGCGATGTCCTCTTCCTATCTATATATATACCACTATATAGTACACGAGTTTTTAAATTTGGATTTGCCACTCAGCTTTAGGGTCTTTTCCCGCCGATGCACCTTTGGTGTAATCCAAACCATTCATTTTAACGTTAGAGCTTCTATGTGCCACACATCAAGCTAGAACTCAATAAATCTGATGACTATGAGGGCTTGGATTCGTCACCTTGCTTTCCCGCGCACTACTCGCGCTGATGAAGTTGTCGAACTCTTCGAGATTACTCCATGGTGGCATCTAAAAGGTACCCCTTTTGTCATTGTGTAGTCAGAGTTGATGTCCCCATGTGGCATACAACCACTTAAATCATATCCGTATGGCTTCATTCATTGTCTGGAAGCAACAGAAAAGACTGCTACCATTAAATGTGAGCATTTTACCACCTCAACTGCCTCTATGCACTACTATGTACTATACCTAAAGCAGTTCAAAGGCCCCTAAGAGCAAGTATAATAAGGTCCAGTCAGCAGGCTATATGACTTAAAATAGTATATTTGTGCTTAGTTGGATGAGAGAGAAGAGGATAAAGAAGAGGAGTGGGCTCTTAACAGCCAACTGCAGCACGTGCTCCTAGGCACTTCGTGAGAGTGTAAAGTGGGCCATACATTAATAAAGTAGTATATTTTTATCTCTATTCATTGTACATGTTGGCTATTAGATTGACTCGAGATGGTATGGACATCGCTCATAGCCAGCAGTTTGTCTTTACTATTGCCCTTCCTCTAAGAATCGATTCTACACATAGTAGAGCATCGATTCATGATTTCTGACAGCAAAAGCGAACCAACAAGTTGGTTTAGTTCCTACCGATTAAACAAACATTCTTCTATTGAAACACAGGGGAAAGAAAATGACTGCTCATGTGAAGTGGTCAGAAATAAGGAGAAAAGAATCAATTTTGTATTCCTGCTAGGTCCCATCGATGCAGTATGATGCGGTTCATACATAGCAGCAAAGTACTAGTGACGTGGGCATACCTTACAGGTACACGTTCTTAGCATATATGGTCAAGTTCTGGCAGAAGCCCACGGTGTTACCAGGGCCCAATACAGGATTCGGGTGACCCACGGAGACTCCGAGTGCTTGTGGCGCAAGATGAAGATTAAGATAGAAACTTTAAAGGGACAAACCCTAATCTGTAACCGACTAGACCTGCTACCCGAGACCTAGCCTATCTATATAAAGGCTAGGAGGGGGCAGCGAGGAGGACAATCACAACCCTAGTTTCTACAACCATCGCCAGATTGCATCTGTGCACCCCCTGTAACTTTTGACTCCCTCGATAATTCCAAGAGCAGACAAGCAGGAGTAGGGACCTCTACAAGGCCTGAACCTGGGTAAACCTTGAGTCCCTATGTGCTTGTTTGCTAGCCGATTGATGCCTCTAGAGCTCCCTCCTTCTCCAAAACCCAAGTCCATAACAATGGGCATTGATGAGTTAATCCCTCGTCAATTGGCGGCGTCTATGGGAACTGGCAGTGCTGATGTCGCGGCTTCTTCGGCCCCGTCAATAGTAGAGATTCGCCTCCTCTTTGGCGCCTTCTACTTCACCGTCCACACGCCGGCCACTCGCCCGGCTTTCGAGTCCATGGGCGATGGGATCGGCCTGGTGATCAGGAGCTTATGCTTCCAAGTTGGTCAGCTGGACGCACTTTGCCTCCCTGACCAGCAGAAAGTTCCCGTGAATGCTCCAGCATCGTGGTTTCCACCACCAATGGGCACCCTAAGTGAGTTTAACGCCCCGAAAATAGTTGGGAGCACGGACAGCGACAGCAGTCGCGAATCCGATCTAGGTGATCTGGCCATAGAAGATGGAGCCTACGGCTCTAGATCTGAAAGTTGTGGGAGCAATAGCTTCGCCAATCACTTCATGTGTGTCATCATCCACGCAGGCGACACTGGTGTCAATCACGACAACACCGGTACTAGACCAACCAACAGCGAAAACGGTGGCCCCACCAACGGCGTGCCCACCAACAATGGGACAGAAGGAGACCCAAAGCTCACGGGGAATGAGCGCACTGAAGAGCACGTGTTGATCAAGCTCAACGACAACGAGTGGGCCCGCTGTCGAGAAGCTCTGCGGGGCAATCCCCTCCCCCTAAACTCATCACAACAAATGCTGATGGGTTACCATTGGCTGCTCAAAGAGGAGTACAAGCACCAACAGCAAGTAATCGCGCAACTCGACACGCGCAGAAAGGCAGCAGACGAGTCGAGCCTTCAGCGGGATCAACTCTCCTCCATGGGAGGATCCTCCTCCAAGGGCAACGACTACGTGGCCGTCAAACGGCGCTCTCGACTGGCCCACCTCATCGATAAGGAGCGAGAAGAAGCCGCATGAGTCCTCGACTTCGGCTCCATGCTGATGGATACGTGGGGCAACATGCTCCCAAAGAAACCGCAAGCGGCGGTGACAGTAGCCACCATGTACCTCCTCAACAACCAGCCACCGACTAGGGATCCGCGAGCTGCTATGCACCGATCTATGATCACGGGATTGGGGATAGTCGAAGCTTCCCTCGTCAAGGAGCCAACACCGGAGCCGAAGAAAAGTAAAGCTCTGGACAGGTATTACAATTCATACTCCTCCGGCAATGACAGCCACGATCTGTCACGGCGACGCCACTCACGGCGGTATGACCATGACTACGACGTGCGTGATGAAATCACGCAGTGCAAGATCGACAAGATGCACGCAAGGCGTGCCCGTTCGACTGACTCGGAGGATAAGAAGTAGAGCTCTGCGGTGCAAGATGCTTTAGTAGAGCCATCCGGCAGAAGCGAATGCCTAAGGGGTTCAAACTCCCATCGGAAAACCCAAAATTCGATGGCCTGTAGGACTCGAAGATCTGGCCGGAAGATCACATATCCTCCGTCAGGCTGCATGGCGGAAGCTCTAGCACGGCAATGCAATAACTCTAGCTACAGCTACAAGGCGGTTCCCACTCATGGCTCAACAATCTCCTGCGCTGATCAATTCGCATCTGGGAAGAACTGGTCTATAGCTTCGTGCGCATCTTCAAGGGCACTTACAAAAGGCCCGCATCAATCAAGGAGTTAAGAGGCTGCCACCAGAGGTCTGGCGAGTTGTTGTGCTTGTACATCTAGAGATGGTCCATCATCAAGAACTCCGCAGTGGACATCTCTGAGGATCGCTTAATCGACGCGTTCAACAGCGGCGTGCGCCATAGAGAACTCAGGGAGGAGCTGGGACGCTCGAAGCCCAAGACAATCAACCACCTGATGGAGATCGCGAATCGGTGGGCCGATGGAGAGGACTCGGTGAAAAATTGTGCTTACTCTAATGATGATGACGACCTCGGGCGCAGACGTGATCACCGAGGAAAACGTCGAATGCGCGTCTACGAGGACCGTGAAGAGGTCGAGATGGTCGCGGCTGGCTATGCCGACAAACGTGATGACAACCGCAACAACAGATACCTCACCGATGGATATACCTCACCGATGGATAGCGCGACAACGGAAAATCCATGCAAGTGTGGTAGTGCCGCACTCTCGACGAGGCACCTAGAATATCCATCAAGGACAAACTGTCCGGGCCGTGCTTCGTACACTTCTACATAGACAAGCACGACGACAAGAAAAACTCTAGCCACCTTCTCAAGGACTGCCGCGAGTTCCTCAAGCTCCACGAAGGCCTGGCCCAGATGAATCGCGACACGATCAATCAGAGCTATGGAGCTTCCCTGGGCGCTGTGGCTCATGGAGTACCACCATCACCACCCAGACCACCACCACCTGCGGCTGCACCAGTCTAGAACCATGGAGGCGAGCCGTAACCGCGAGCGCTAGGTAACATGGGGATGATCCAAAAAGGGCGGCTCTCAAATCGAGTGCAGAAGGTAATCACTCGCCAGTCAATTTGGTGATGAACCCTCCACCCTCGAACACTGAGTACCTCAGTGGAAGCAAGTCCTGCATCACCTTCAACAAGCGCGACCACCTACGCCAAGTACCTCGCCCAGGACATTGTCCCCTCGTACTCGAGGCACATATTGGGGGCTTCGAGATGATTCACAACTTCATGGATGGCGGAAGCGGCATCAACCTCATGTTCGCAAGTACCTTGCACGCAATGAGGATCCCCCTGACATGTCTAGAATTCTCAGACACAACATTCCACGGCATCGTCCCAAGGAAGGGCGTGTACCCCCTGGGCGAGATCCGCCTTGAAGTCATCTTTGGCATGCCGCAGAACTTTCGGTGAGACCGCTTTGAATTTCAAGTCGTCGACTGACCCTCACAATATCACTGCATTCTCGGACTTGTCGCATTCGCAAGGTTAATGGAAGTGCCGCACTATGCTTACCTGCAGATGAAAATGTCGGACCCAGACGGCATCATCATAGTCAATGGAGTCTTCGAGAGATCCGACATCTGCGATAGGGAGTTCAATAGAATCTCTAAGTCTTTCGGCATGCAGGAGGAACTGGCGAGGTTGAAGGATTCGATAGAAAACAGCCTGCCTCCCCCGAGCAATTCAAACTCACCCGACCTATCCTTTGACATGTCAGTCCACACCAAGAAAGTCCAGGTGCATCCAACGGACCCAACCAAGACGGCCCTCATCGCCAACAACTTGAGTCTCGCATAGGAACTCGCGCTTGTTGAATTCCTCCATGAGCGGTGGGAAATCTTCGCCTGGTGTCAAGCGGACATGCCAGGAGTTCCCAGGGAATTCGCCGAGCACGCACTCAACGTGAATCCTGAAGCTAGGCCAGTCAAACAAACAATCTGGCGACTGACGGAGCCAAGGGCAAAAGCGGTCCGACTGGAAGTGTACAGACTCCTCGAAGCTAATTTCATACGCGAGATCAAGGAAAGCACCTAGGTCGCAAACCCCATGCTCGTTCCCAAAAAGGACACAGATATCTTGCGGATGTGCGTGGACTTCACCTCCCTGAACAAGCATTGCCCAAAGCACCACTTCCCGTTGCCATGGATCGATCAAATAATCGACTCCACCACAGGATGCGAACACCTCTGCTTCCCCGACGCCTACTCAGGCTATAATCAAATTCGAATGAAGGAGGAGGACCAGGAAAAAATGGCGTTCGTCATGCCTTTTAGTGTCTTCTACTACACAACGATGCCTTTCAGGCTGAAAACGCAGGAGCCACCTATCTGCAGTGCATGCAAGCCTACCTCAAGAACCAACTTGGTCGCAATATCCAAGTCTACATCAACGACATCATCATCAAAACCAAGGAGGAAGCCTCGTTACTCGACAATCTCCACAAGACCTTCGATAACCTCGACCGCTACTGGATCAAGCTAAATCCAGACAAATGCGCCTTCATCGTACCATCTAGGCAGCTGCTCAGGTATCTCATCTCCGTACTGGCCATGGAGAAGAAAATAAAGGCCATACTGGCCATGGAGAAGCCGAAGAACGTAAAAGGAGTCCAGCAGCTGGCTGCGCAAATCGCAGCACTCAATTGATTCATCAGTCGGATGGGCAAAAAGGCACTTCCTTTCTACCAACTTCTCTACAAGGCTAATAAATTCGAGTGGACAAACAAAGAACAAGAAGTATTCGACGACCTCAAGCATCTACTGTCCACCTCACCGGTGTTGGCGACACCTCATGAAAAAGAGTCGCTACTGTTGTACATATCTGCCACCAACCAGGTAGTAAGCACTGTGCTCGTGGTGGAACGAGCCAAAGAAAACAAAATCCACAGGGTACAGCGCCCAGTCTACTACCTCAGCGAGGTGCTCACGCCAACAAAACAGTGGTACCCGCATTATCAGAAGCTGGCATACGGCGTCTTCATGACAGCCATGCGACTGCACCACTACTTCCAGGAACACCCAATCGTGGTGGTTAACGATGCCCCACTCGGGCACATCCTGAACAAACCTGACGCCACTAGACGAGTCGCGCTTTGGGGGATAGAGCTGTCTCTGTGAGACATTACATACAAGAAGCGCGACGCGATCAAGTCGCAAGTTCTCCCGGACTTCCTCCTACACTAGATGGAAAACCAGCTCCCCGAGAAGCCAGATATGTCCTATCTATGGACAATGCACTTCGATGGGTCCAAGCGCAAGGAAGGAGCTGGTGTGGGTGTCATCCTGACATCACCGCAAGGTGACAAGATGAGGTATGTTCTGCGAATGCAGTTCACCACCTAATGCACGTCATATAGCGCGACGATCCAAGGCATTCTCCCTCATCAATGGCGAACTGTACAAGCGTAGCATCACATGAGTTCTTCAGCGGTGCGTCTCCAATGGGACGGCACAGCACTCCTCCTCGACATACATGAAGGCACTTGCGGCCACAACGCTAGCAGTCGCGCCCTTGTCACCAAAGTTCTACGAGCGGGATTCTATTGGCCAATGGCCATGCGTGACGCCAAGGACATAGTCCAGCATTGCAATGCCTTCCAGTGATTCGCGGACAAGCCGCATTCACCTAGCGCAGAACTTAGGACAATACCCGTGGATTCGCCGTTTGCACAATGGGGACTCGACATGGTCGGCAAGCTCCAGAGATCCTCGCGAGGACGATATGTCTACCTCCTAGTCACGGTCGACAAATTCACCAAGTGGATAGAGGCCATGCCGGTGACAAACCAATCAGGAGCCAGCACCGTCAAGTTCTTCAAGTCCATCGTCTTCTGCTTCGGGGTGCCACATAGCACCCTCACAGACAATGGGACGAACTTCACGTCCAAGGAGTTCCAGGATTTCTGCGAAAACCTAGGAATCAACAATAGCAACGCCTTGGTAGCACATCCCTAGACCAACGGTCAAGTCGAAAAGGCCAACGGCCTCGTCTACGGTGAGATCAAGAAAAGGCTCCTCCGGCCACTCAAAAAGCTACACTCTTTTCTTCATGGTACACGGCGCTGAGGCGGTACTACCCGCAGAGGTGCGCTACAAGACCCCATAGGTAGTAGCATACAACGCGGCAGAATCAACCCTCGCACTCGAAGACTCTGTCGACCTCCTTGATGAGGCACGCGAGATTGCAGCGGAGAGATCCACGATCTACCACCAGAACCTCTGCAACTACCATAGCAGAAGGCTACGCCCAAGATATTTCATCGAAGGAGACCTGGTCCTACGACTGAAGCAGCAAGGGCACCTCAAGTTCGAGTCCCCTTGGGAAGGACCCTATGCGATTACTGAAGTAATCCCAGGTGGCGCCTATCGCCTCAAAGACCTCAAGAACGGAGTTGCATATTCCAACCCCTGGAACGTCGCGCAGCTGCTCCATTTCTACCCTTAGATGTTTTTTACTTTACAAATTAGGCTATACAGCCAGGCTACTTAGCAACACATTGTACCTCGTGATATGCTGCGAATAAATAAAGCTAAGTGCCCCAAACCCTGTGTTTTTCTGCTTTCCTTGCAATTATTTTACTCGGGGTTGCGCCACCCTTTACATCTTGTTCCACGAACAACATAGTATCATGAGTAGATGACGGACTACCAATCGAACCCTTGATAACACCAACCCAGCTGCAACGCACCTGACAGGTTGGCAAGGAGCTGAGATGAATATACGTCCGGCTAACGAAAAGGACTTGTATCTTACAATACACTCGAAAAATATACAAGCTAGCAAGCTCTTTACACATTAATGGGTATCAAACACACCCAGCACAATCATATGAATTTTACAACACTTATACATCTATGTGCAGGATACAAACTACACTACTACTGCAAAAGGAGAACATGTGTTTGAACTTCAAAGAAATTGACGATATCTTCAACTGGCCAATCAACCGCTTGGTAGTGCGGGACCATGTTCCAGGTCATCCCTCCTGGCAGCGGTGGCCTGCGGCAATAGCCACGACATCCACATCTGGCTGATACAATCGAACAAGCACCAACGCAGTCTTGGAACCTGCGACCAATTGCTGGCGCACGCACTCGCGGACTACGCTGATATCTTGAAACTTCGCCAACAAAGCTAGCAAGCTTGATGGCATAGAATCTAGGGGAAACATCGCTTGGAAGATATGCCTAAGGCACGACTGTGCTTTC
Organism: Avena sativa; assembly: GCA_916181665.1. Taxonomy (NCBI): domain Eukaryota; kingdom Viridiplantae; phylum Streptophyta; class Magnoliopsida; order Poales; family Poaceae; genus Avena; species Avena sativa. Next base: position 417,075,170 of record OV702289.1, on the reverse strand, counting down.
TTCAAACACTAAAGCACTCGTGATGCACGTTCCTGTAGCATCGCCAGCGCGACTCCGCGATCATGATCCACCCAGACATAACCGCTAGCTTCCAGCTACTACTGGGTCAGATTATGCAGGTGAATGGCAACCTGATCGCTCTCATCCTGCAGATGACGAGTGCTAACAAATATAAGAAGCAAGAGAATAGCATAAGACAGAGCATTGCCACGAATGGCCAAAGAAAAGGAAAAGAAGATAGAGAGCTAACATTGGAATTGCTCGTTCAACTGCGAAACTTCGTCTAGGAGAAACTTCTCGCGAGTAGTGGCCTTCTCAGCCTTCGACTTCCACACGTCCGCATTACCGAGGATAATGGGCAACTCTTGCTCCAAGTGCTTTATGTGATCGCGCAGTCGGGCAAGAAGTGACAACTCCTCCACCTTTGAACACGGTCGCGCCGCAGTTTCATGAGTGGGAGGAGAGTCAGGAGGACCACTCGAAGGACCCTATTATAGCCAAACAAGAGGCGAATAAGACCAACTATACATTATAAGGAGTGCATTCAAGTTCAGCGAAGTATCAAAATGGGTACCCCCATAAAACAAGGTTTAGCAAAAGGAAAGCTAAACTATAACATCTAGCAGCTAAGGCACGGTCTGCTTTTTGGACATCGACTTGGACTTCGAGGGCTTCCTCGAATCTGTGGCAGTCTCTGACGCCTCATTCTTCCCAGTGGCAGCCCTAGCTGCCGCAGCCTTTGCTGCCTTCGCTCGCCATAGCTCCTCAGAATATTTGGCGACTATCTCAATGAGACGAGGCCCATACTTACTACAACTACCGGTGAAGGGAGCAAACACTACCTGCTGGCCATCCGCGTTGACAGGCATCGCCTTGGAGATCGCACCGTGATGTATGCAAGTGCATAGATTGTTTGTAGCTAGTTTCGAAGTTCAGATATCGATGCCACAGGGAGCTCAAAGGTAAGTGTTTATTGGTGAAGTCTCTGTCACACCTGAAGTTGTCACACGTCTTCTAGTGAATTGACTGCAAGCGTTGAAATAAGAATGGGGTTTTGGTTAAATGTGATAAATTTAAATAGAACTAAAATGTAAACTTCAGAAATAAAATGCATAAAAGTAAAGAATGACTTTTTTTGTTTGTTGGTTTCTATAGATGGTGAAAGAAGGCGCGGGGAGATTCAGTTCATGGTGATAGTGAATGTGCCAAGTGGACGAGTACGAATGTAACAATTATAATCTTATAGATATATGTGTAGGTGAGCAACCCACAATTATCCAGAACTCCTCTTGGTAGATTTCATCCCAACTTCAATAATCCTACTAGCCTGCTACCAAAACCATGGTCAGACACTAGACAATTAAGACCCTTCAGGTTGCTTAGCGATTATGCTCCTTGGATCAGATTAATGCAATAAGCACAGTGCTTACTCGTTATCCTCGAGTTAACTAGCTTTCCATTGATATCCCTGTGTCACCCAGGGGTCGCCGGTCCACTAACGAGAAAGATCTTATCTGTGTAGAACAAGGTATCATGTTGTCTGGACCCTTAATTGGGCAACAAGCATTAATCATCCCACAAATAGTCAAGCACACATAATATAGTAATTAGAATCAATCACAATACTAATGGAAAATATATGAATGCACATGACATCTCACCAATCACCTACATATCCCACGCCCAAGGGAATTACTCACACATGAGATAAGAATGGATCATCAATATAATCAAATAAAGGGAATTCGTCTTGGTATTACCGTGGTGATCCACAATAAGAATAGAAAAATATCCAACACAATTCAAGATGGGAAGAAACAATCTCAATCCCTAGTCTTACAAAGTGGAGATCCCTCTCTCTCTCAAGTACAAGTAGTGGCTATGGAGGTATATTAGCTAGGAGGTTGAAGATCGTGGAGCGAGATGGAGAACATCTTCTTCTTATTCTTCTTTGGATCCCTTCTTTCTCCCTTTTGGATGGTGTGGCGGCTACTATGTTCTGTTTTTTGTCCCCCGTCCCTTCACTGAAGTTGTCCCTTTTGACAAGACAGAGGCGGTGGCAGCTATACGGCGGGAATTATACGGTCATTCCCGCCGTATAGTTGGTCATTATATCGTCTGTAAGCTCCCTCGCGTGCTTCCAAATTGGGACTAGCTTGTTTTCTCCAGAATATTGTATTTCTCTATTTAAATCCTTCTGTTGACGTCTAGAACCTGAAACACACATTAAAATCCAATTTTTCTTTACTACCAAAGTATTAGCGTTAGGTAAAGCCAGAAAAAAATCAAATCCGGGAGAAAACCATCAAAACTTGTCGAATCTCCAGCTATCAACTCCCCCAAACTTACATGTTGCTCGCCCTCGAGTGACAAGGAAATAAGGAAGAATAGCAAAGATTGGAGACTAAGAGTAAAGGAACTCACAAGTTTGAATTGGTGTCAAATTATTTTCTTCACAATTCCTGCAATCTTAAATATGATCATACAAGTATTCACAAGATGGCACTGAGTCCACTTCCTAACCACATATATCTTGCTAGCAAATAAATCATATTCCCAAGCAAGTGTTGGAAGTTTTAGCGAGGAAGGTGAGACAAATTCTTTTGGTGTCTCTCTTTGTTGAGAGATGGAGAGTATTTGCTGTTGCTCAATTAAACCTATTAAGGATACTCAAGTTGGCATCGAAATATTTAATTTAAGAACAACTCATATACTCCCATGTCAAAATTTCAAGACTCTCAAAGCACCTTTTTATTTCACTTGTCTTTCAAAAACTTTAGCTCTTTCATAGAGAAATCATGCCACTATTTTTAACATGTTAATTGGGGCTGTGTTGTGCACTCATGACCATGCCAATAAATAATGTTGAGCAATAATGGGTCATAGGAGTACTACAACTTCACTTGGAACGTGAAACCATGAGGAGACTAAATTTTTTACACATCATAGCATTACTGCTACAGACGTTTACATAACTCAATAGCCGAAATCAAGTGGTTCCCCACATTTAGATCATTCATTGGCTAACGGAGTTAATAGTTCCCCATGGAGCACGACAGAGTTGTAGTGACACGCGTAAAGCAATATCTTACTGTAATTATTAGAAAAAGTAGTGGTATAATTTCTACTACTTAGAAGCATCCATTTAATCAAACAATTTCAATCAAGGTGACTACCGAGTCTATTTATATTAAGCACAATTGGGATGGAGTAGTTCTAAAATAAAATTCTTTGACCTAAACACGGACCCAAGTCATATTTCAGATGCTTTTTCTTGTTGTAAAAAATGTAGGAAGTATTTTAACCAAGTTCATTGCTCATTGTTTCAAAGCTAAAAAAGGAGACACTAACAAAGGAATAGAATTTGTAGGATAGCAAGCTAAGTGGGGACTAACTCCAGTGCAAGCAAGTAAATATTTGTAGGAACAATTTAAGGTTGCAAGGAGTGTGATGAAAGGAATGTGATACCTACTCTTGCTTGCTTCGTTCTTGTATACGAGTTGAACCTCTCCTATATTTCCATATTGCCAAATCACCTGAAATCAAGCAATCTCCGAGAGAAACAAAGAAACAAACTTGCAAATAAGATTACAATTATTTTTTTTGTAATTTTTGGTTTAGGAATGCAAAACTGAAAATGAACATGCAATTTTTGAAGAAAATAAATCAAAAGAAGAAATAAAAATTTGAATGCAAAGTTTTGGAGGTTTTCAAACCTCCCCCAAGCTTAGGCTGTTGCCATGGTCAGTTGTTGCCGTCATTTGGTGGCTGGTGCGAGTACTGCTGGTAGAAGTCGGGGAAGTGAGTCATGAAGTGACTGAAGTTGTGAGTCAAAATGTTCACATCTTCATTCACATCCTGAAGAGTGTGGTCAATCTCCCCAACACGCTGGTTGAGCTGCTGGAACTCCTGATAGGGGACGTAGCCGTACCACTGTTGTGGCTGGTTAGGCCATGGTTCCCAGGCTCCTCCTGGTTGCTGCTGCTGTCCTTACCAAGCAGGGTTGTGCCCCAGCTCTCCCTCCTGCTCTTGCTCATCCTGCTACCCTTCATCTTCCTCCTCCTCGGCCTGATACGCGGCCAAGATCTCCATCACTTGGTCCTTGGTGAGGATCCAAGTGTCCTTCTCCACAATTGAGAAGGCCTCGGGGCATGGCAACTGACCCTGCTCAATCTATGTATCATTAAGATAACTAAATTGATGTGCTCAGAACCTCTGGTTAGCATGGTAAACACCAAGGAAGCCAAAAGCAGTCAAATATTTGACATCCATAAGTTTGGAGCCATCAACAGGTTCCATAACAGGTAGTACAATGTTCAATGCATAGGCAAGGTGGGTTTGCAATCCACCAATGCGAATATCACCTTTGGTCTTGTTGCTCTAGTGGTGGAAGTGCTGGATGAGTAGAGCTGTAGGACAGGGGCTTTGCATGGCATTGGGGAAGAGGGCCTTGGTGATCATTGCCATGTCTGCATTGGCCATGGAACCAGTATCACCCCTTCCAAACATTGTGATGGCGAGGAACAAAGCAACGTAGTGAATGGTTGGGTTCTGAATGGTGGACATCTTCTTCTGATAGAAGTGACTGCCACCATTAACAGCAACAACCTCCCAGGTCTCTCCACTCGTGACGCTATAGAGGTTAGTAATATTTGGATCCCCGTACAAGGGAGACTAAAGGCATCGCAAAATTGTTCAAAGCTTATATCATAGTGTTGTCGGTTCATGTTGAATCTGATAGTGCACATGTTACCTTTATCCTTGTGGTCGTCGTAGAAGGAAGCAAGGAACTCATGGGTGAGCTCGGCGTAGGTGTCATGGCTTACGAAGCTAATCACCGCCAACCCCGACCCGCTGCACATGAGGTCAAAGTTCGTCTTCAACCCCTCCATGGTGAGAAAGTTGTGGTCGACCCAACGTCTGGGCAGCACCCTCCTTGATGCGACAATGTCCATCTTGGAGTTGCGAGGGGCTCGGGCTCTCGAACTTGAGCCCTCTCCCCATTGATGCTTGCTCGAACGAAAAAGGCTACCGATTTTGTTCATCATGATGCACTGAAAAATTTCACCATAAAACCTTAGGCTTATAGTTTCTATATGATATACGAACGATTCTACGTGGAAAAATTCAATCCTAACATGAGAAATTAATAGGGAAAAGTAAATAAACTTGAGTTCATCACTAGATCAATGTGAGAGTTTCAACCATGGAAATCTGAAAAATAAAGCATGGATAGGGAGAGAAACGTACCGTTCTGTTGATTCCCCCACTCAAACGAACAAAATCCGCAAAGAATCAAGAGTTCTAGGTGGATTTTGATAGGTTTGGAGAGAGAATATGAGAGAAATAATGAGGAGAAGAGGAAGACCTAGCTGTCCCGGTGCGATTTTGTGGTCACACCGGACTATACGGCTGGAGCTATACGGGCTGGTGATGGTGCTCCGCCCATATAGTTGTGGCGGTGCCACCAACTAGGGATTCTTTATACAGGGAAACAGCTATACAGGCGCAACTATACGGCCGGATCAAATTGATCTCGTCGCATAGTTGGTCATTAAACTGTCTGTCTCTCGAGATAAATTTCTAAAACTTGCATTGATATCTATACGGCTGGAACTATACGGCCGAAATTTTTATTCCCGCCATATAGTTGGTCGTTAAACTCCCAGTACTTTTGGAATAAAATTCTACAAAGGCATTGATACCTATATGACCGGAATTATAGGGCTGAAATTTTTATTCCCGTCATATAGTTGGTCGCTAAGCTCCTAGTACTTTTGGAATAAAATTATACGAAGGCATCGATATCTATATTACCAGAACTATATGGACGAAATTTTTATTCCTGTCGTATAGTTGGTCGCTAAATTGTCTGTGTCTCTGAAGAAAATTTGTTGATGGCAAAGATAACTATACGACCGGAACTATACGGCCGAAATTTTTTATTCCCGCCGTATAGTTGGTCGTTAAACTATCAGTAACCATCAAAAAAATTCAGTTTCTTCGAGGATACCTTCGTATTCCATAACTTAGCGAAATACCAAGTTTTTAACAGAAAATTGATAGTAAAAACAGTCGGCCAACACTAGCATATTAAAAGAAAAAATTTAGCTTCTGTAAATAGAAAACTCAAACTTTTATTCTAATTATTATTATCTACTGATTCAATCAATATTTCTACTACTTTTTGACAGCTGCATCTTCACGGACGCGCTTCCGCAAGAATGTCTATGAAAAAGTGGTGGGAATACGATGAACTTTTTATTCTCAAATCTACTAAATTGACGAAAAATTGGTTGACTCCCATTAAGCTTTTATTAAGAGTGGTTGAATAACTCAACCTTTTCTCTCTTCTCGAATTCTTACCTTTGGTTGCCCCTTATCAATGGCACTTACCAAATGAACTCATTTTGCCGGCGGAACATATCTTTCCCCTACTTCTAGCTTCTTTGCAAAATACCAGATGATTTCAGCATCATAAACATTGAAGATTATCTTCCCTTATGCACAATCTACTGATGCTCCTGCAGTACTAAGGAAGGGTTTTCCAAGTATTATAGATAATATTTCATCTTCTAGCATTTCTAGAATGATAAAAGCAATAGGAATAACATGCTCGTCTGTCCTAAGTATGACATCCTCAATCATACCAACAGGTCGTTTAGTGGACTTGTCAGCCATCTGTAAAGTTATAGTAATAGGAGAATACTCACCTAATCCCAATCTTTTATAGAGGGAGTATGGCATCACACTAATCCCTGCTCCTAGATCACATAAGGCACTATAAATATCTGTTTTACCTATTGAGCATGAAATAGTTGGTATTCCAGGATCTCCAGACTTAGATAACAGCTTCCCATTAGTAGGATAGCTAGTTACCATAGCAACAGTTTTAGTTATTTCTTTCTTTCTACTAAGAATATCGTGAAGGAATTTACAACAAGTAGGGACTTTGATTGCATCTGCAAATGGAATTTCTAGACGAAGGTCACTATGTGCCTTTGTAAAAGAATTATAAATTACCTCATCCGATGCTTTCTTTTTTCGATCTAGATAAGGAAGCTTTTTCTCACCTGACTTACTCTTCTCTTTTACCTTTTTGGGGGGTCAGGCCCTTCTGTTGCTTTCTTTTGTTGTTGCTTATTACTTTTCTTCTTCTCTACTACAACAATTTCATCTTCCTTACTTATTTATTTATCTTCTCTTGGACCAACTATTTTTGCATCAGATTCATAATGATCTTCATGTGCATCTTTGTGATCCTCCTGGGTTTGCTCTTGCGTCCCAGTTTCATCTTGAGGATCCACCAACGTATCATCTTCTTGGCCTTCTTCAAGCAAGGCTTTTTCCTTACGCTCCTTTTTAGCTTCGTATTCCGGTGGTCCTAAGGGTCCTGCAAAAACTGCACCCCTTCTTGTGACAACATTAGTAGAAACAGAAATATCTTTATCATCACGAAGAAAAATTTGATACTCACATGCTATTTATGAAATAGTTTTATTTCTTCGCCAATCTCATCATAATTTTTAGCGAGTTTTGCCAAAATCTTTTTGTTTTTTTGGAAATGCTTATGCAAGTTATTATGAGATTTTTCTTGTTGATGTTTCAATTCATGAAAAACTTTTATAGTTTCGTCTTCTTCAGTTAAAACTTGTAGAAAATCCTCTTTGTTTTCTTTAGCAAGTTCAGAAGGTACACCTTTTTCTTTCATAGTTTTACATTCCTCAGGCATAAGATCAAGAGTTATTTGAAGCATCCCTTTTTCCGGCTTAATGCCAAAATTAGGATTATATAAAGAATCATTCTTAGCCCTAGTAGACATTAATTCCAAATATTCTTTAATAGTCAAGGTATTTACTGATCCTCCTGCTGAGAAGTCAAGCAGTTCTCTACATTGAGTATTGAGACCATGGTAAAATAAATGGCAAATTGTCAGTTCTGAATAACCATGATAAGGAATACTATTGATCATCCCAAAGAATCTTTCCCAGGCTTGTGGGTAGTTTTCTCCCACTTTCTGACTAAAGTTGCCTATGTTATTTCTTAGTTAAGTTACCTTTTTAAAAGGAAGAAACCTATTTATGAATTTAGTAATGCAGTTTTCCCAACATTTAATGTAGTGGCGAGGGAGTGAATATAACCAGTCTAGATCTTTACCTTTAAGAGACCATGGAAATAATTTAAGACGAGAGAAATCTCTTAGCAAACCTTTTGGTCCAAGCGATGTTATCACATCGCCAAACTCTCTTATATGCCTTCCTGGATCATCATCTTCCCTTCGACTGAAAGCTTTTTCCTACAAAATTTTAATAATTCCTCCATCAAATAGATATTCTCTTACTCCGGGATTAGGGAACTCTATTGGTTGTTTAAGAAATTTAGAACTTGGAGCACTATATTCCCTGAGTGTTTTCTCGGGTTTCAGAGGAGTTGTCTTGTAAATAGACATGATTTCCATAATATCACTCAGGTTTTCAACTTCAACTTTATTTGATCTTAAAAGTTTTTTAATAATGTCTTCACACCTCTAAGCAGATACGCGCTCAATATAATCTGGCAGGTAGGTCCTACCAGAATGTGTAGACCCTTTGTCTCCTAAGGGGAAAATTTTGTAGTAGCAACACCAGAAATGTCAAAAGACAAACACTTAGCGCTTAGCTCCCTGGCAACAGCGCCAGAAAATAGCTTGATGTCTCCAAGTGCACAGATCGTTTGTAGCTAGTTTCGAAGTTCAGATATCGATCCCACAGGGAGCCCAAAGGTAAGTGTTTATTGGTGAAGTCTCTATCACACCCGAAGTTGTCACAGTTCTTCAAGTGAATTAATTACAAGGGTTTAAATAAGAATGGGGTTTTTATTAAATTCGATAAATTTAAATAGAACTAAAATGTAAACTTCAGATATAAAATGCATAAAAGTAAAGAATGACTTTATTTGTTGGTTGGTTTCTAAGATGGTGAAGAAGGCACGAGGAGATTCAGTTCATGGTGATAGTGAATGTGCCAGGTGGACGAGTATGAATGTAACAATTATAATCTTATAGATATATGTGTAGGCGAGATCCCCATAATTAGCCGGAACTCCTCTTGGTAGATTTCATCCCAACTTCAATAATCCTACTAGCCTGCTACCAAACCCATGGTCAGACACTAGACGATTAAGACCATTCTAGTCGCTTTGTGATTAAGATCCTTGGATCGGACTAATGCAATAAGCATAGTGGTTACTCGTTATCCTCGAGTCAACTAGCTTTCCATGGATATCCCTGTGTCACCTAGGGGTCGCCGGTCCACTAGCAAGCAAGATCTTATCTATGTAGAACAAGGTATCATGTTGTCTAGGCCCTTAATTGGACAACAAGCATTAAACATCCCACAAATAGTCAATCACAGATAATATAGTAATTAGAATCAACCACAATACTAATGGAAAATATATGAAGGCACATCACATCTCACCAATCCCCTACATCTCCCACGCCCAAGGGAATTACTCACACATGAGAGAAGAACGGATCATCAATATAATCAAATAAAGTGAATTCATCTTAGTATTACCGTGGAGATCCATAATAACAATAGAAAAATATCCAACACAATTCAAGATGGGAAGAAACAGTCTCAAACCCTAGTCTTGCAAAGTGGAGATCCCTCTCTCTCAAGTACATGTAGTGGCTATGGAGGTGTAATGGCTAGGAGGTCGAAGATCATGGAGCGAGATGAAGAACGTCATCTTCTTATTCGGATCCCTTCTTTCTCCCTTCTGGATGGAGTGGCGGCTGATGTGATCTATTTCTTGTCCCCTATCCCTTCATGGAAGTTGTCCCCTTTGACAAGACAGAGGCGGCGGCAGCTATACAGCGGGAAATATACGGTCATTCCCGCCGTATAGTTGGTTGTTATACCGTTTGTAAGCTCCCCTCGCGTGCTTCCAAATTGGGACTTGCTTGTTTTCTCCAGAATATTGCATTTCTCTAGTTAAATCCTTCTATTAACATCCAGAACCTAAAACACACATTAAAATCCAAGTTTTGTTTGCTACTGAAGTATTAGCGTTAGGTAAGGCCATAAAACGATCAAATCCAGGAGCAAACCATCAATAAAAACCATCAAAAATGTGTCGAATCTGACAGCTATCACACCGGGGTCCAGCTCCACACCATGGGCTTGCGTCATCACGAGTGCCATTGATGCACCAACAGACCGTTGCACGTTCTTGAAGTCCATTGGGATGCCTTCTACGAAGGACTCCACCAAGCCATCAAGAATATCGATTAAGCTGGCCTTGGGGACCATATCCTCTCGTAGGCGACTTAGCACGCCCTTGTCCTTTCAAAGTGTGTCTTGGAGAGTGGCACTGTGGTCCTCGACTGCAGTCACGGCGCCAGCCAAGGCATCCACACAGGCCAGCACCTGGGCGTCAAAGCTCACGCCGGCAGAATCTGACGAATACACATATTAGCACAACATCATGAAGTACAAGCGCATTGGAAAACGCAAGTAAGAAAGAGTAATACCTGAGAGCACTTTCGCAATGGAGAAAAGTTGTTCCACGAACAACTTCTCCCTCTCACTGGTTGAAAAATGAAGCTCTTCCTCGTGCCTTTGCGACTCCTTCAGATCCTTGACTTCCTCGTTGTATTTCTTCTCCGTTGTGGCAAGACCCTTCTCGAGGGAGGTGACGCGATGAAGAAGCTCGTTATGCTCACCTGCAAAGGATATAAACATGGCAAGATCACTCGCCAATCTCTACACAATAGAACAAAGAGAAAAGTTTAAAACTAACCTTCAAAGGCATGGTGGCGGTTATCCAACAAGGCATGCTGTCTACCCAAGGAAAGGATCTGCTCAGCGAGGCGAGTGGAATTCTTCACGATAGACTACAAGAAAAAGAGAAGCAATGTGATCATTAACACAAAATTCAAGTGCCAACGGCACGAAGAAAACTCACTTGTTCCTCTAGGAACTCCGAAGATTCTTGCAGAATCGACATCCGAGCAACAACTTCATGCTCCCCAGCATGGGGAGAGCTTGAAGAATGCATGCCAAAGTGGGCCGCCACCAGAGGAGAAGGAGATCGCACCGCCACCTCCATGTTCTTGGAGTCTGCGACTCCGGACTCCTTAACAAATTGGCAATCGTCAGAAGACGACGATGCCATTTGACTGCAAAGTACCCAGCACCACTTCATAAGGGGAAATCTTCACGAAAGTCAAGACAAACTCGCAAAGATAAAGACTTACCTGTGAAAATTCTCGAGGTCAAATGAATCTCCCGGCGACTCCTTCGGCAACCTCAGCTTCTTCCTTGTGGGAGGATCCATGGAAAGCACGGGCACGGCGGCGATTGGCTCCTCTACAGCAGTAGAAGGATCCTCCGGCATCGACGGTGAGGAGGCATCCAAGCCGTCGCTACGGGAATGCTTGTGAGTCCTGTGATCACTAGACTCGAGGGCTTCCTGTTCCTCCCCAATAGGAATAGTGGAGCCCGACTCGTCCTCTTCCTCCACTTCGCGTGAGATAACTCCTTCAGGCTAAGGAGGAAAACTGGTAGCCACCTCCTAGTTCTACAATTAGAATAAGCATCAGTATATAAAGCAACTAACAGGCAATCGAAAATCAAGAACACTTCATAGAAGAAATCCACCTCAGGTGGAGGACTGCTGGCACAGAATGGAGGCACGACCGAATCGCCTAGGAGATCCTCCTTGGTGGTGTACTTGGTCACCAGCCGCAACCTCCTGTCCACTTCACCCAAAGAAATGCCCTCCGCAGAGATGTGAGTGACATCGCCAGTACCAATCCAGCGGTACATCGGATGCGCCCTGGCCTGCAGAGGCTGTACGCGGCAGCGTAACCACGTGCAAATGAGTTCAGCTCCACCTTCGTCCTTGCCTATGCGGTGTTCGAGGTTGCAGACAAGCTTATACGACATCTATGTTTCCTCGACTTCGCCGGGCATCATGACGTTCTTCCAGGATCACCTCCTCTTGCAGACCATCACCGGATCGAAGGGCGCTAGTCCGTAGTGCTCTCTGTCGGCCTTCTGGTCATGGATGTAGAACCACTTATCCCTCCACCCTTGGACAAACACGCTGAGATTCATGGCGAAATAAGTGACATTGGAGTCGACGTGGATCCCGCAGCCTCCTACATCGTAGACTACTGAACCCGACCCTGACTAAAGCTTGAGCTTGAAGAGGTTTTGAAAAGACCGAAGTGTGGCTCGATTCCGAGCCAGAACTCGCAATGAGTGATGAAGCAGGCGATGTGGAGAATAGAGTTTGGGGACAACTGGTGCAGCTAGAGCCCATAGAAACAAAGAAGACCCCTAACAAACGGATGCAGGGGAGAGAAAGACCGCGAATGACGAATGCAAGGAACATCACTCGAAAACCCGCAGGAGGACTAGGGATTACCTCTTCGCCGGGAACGCGAGAGTCATCCTCCGTAGGAGGAAGCGCTCCATCTTGGCATTGGTTGAATAACTCCGATGGCTGGATGATGGATGGGCGCCATGACCCATTGGTAATGCGAGTGCCCGCGCCCTTCTTCTTCCATGTCGCGGCGGTAGCACTGGTGCCCATGGTGGCGGCGCCCTTCTTCTTCTATGCCACAATGGCAGCCGTAGATCCAGCGGTGGCGCCTCCCTTCTTCTTGCCCATCTTGTGCTGGCGGTGTGAGCGCAGGAAGTAACTAGGGAAGGTGCAGAGTTGGTCTAGTGCCACAGAGGAGAGGTGAGCAATGGAACAACAAGAGTAGCAATGGTGGAGGTGCGTGAAGGAGAAGATGTGGGGAAATTACCACACGGTGAATGCCTCCTTAACCTAACAGCAGATGCTATCCAACGGCCAAGAGAAAATCAACCCGACGCATGGCACACATCAATGTCGACGCGTGGTAAGGGTAACCCATGAACTGTCGCCCCACTTCACCCATTACGCGCAAGAATCGAGGAGACACAATTAAACCAGAACATTACACATGCCTAGTCAAATCAAAGTTAGAAAGTGGGACCCACTACTCGTCACGTCCCGTCAAAGCCGCTCACGCGGGTAACTGAGGTCATCTCATTGTCAGCACTAACGTCATTAACTCCAACAGGAGCAACATTTTTACTCCTTTAGTCCTTACTCGAGTCATTGACTCGACCAAGCACTCGGGGGCTACTCCTAACAGGAGTGTTGGCCATGCACTGGAGGAATTTTTTTCTAAGACATTAAAGAACCCTTCACTCAAATCAACGATTCGATTGTGGACTTCGGGTTAAACCCATAGGGATCGCTGAAAGCACATTCGACTGAAACAAGCAAAAAGATGATAGCAGTCACAAAGTACTTATAGTCCCCACTCGAGTCTACGACTCGAATAGGCACTCGGGGGCTACTCCCATAGGGAGCGCTGGTCGCGCACCCTGTGATTTTTTCTTACACATAACTACGTGTTGACTACGTCCACACTCGAGAACAATGGCGACTCCGCGATGTACTTTGTATGGGTGTATATTTGGTTCTTATACTTTATATCATCATGTAGAAGTCAAAGATTATTGGCTACCTAACACATTCAATTTTTGATAACATTGTATAGAGAAACAAGGGAGAAGATTCTAGTATGATAGATAAGTGTGTTTTGAGGTTTGTGCATAACATTCATTATGCCGAAGACTATATATCAATATAATCTTCTAGATGCTAGAATGGAAAAGAAGATCCAACGGCTAGAAATGGTGGATTCGCGAATCTTGATCCAAATGTCAATATTTAAAGTTATTCGTACACTATAGAGTGGTAAGATAAGATAAGATAAGATCATGCAGAAGTCAATGATTATTAGCTACGAGGGAGAAGATTCTAGTATGATGGAGAAGTGTGTTTTGAGGTTTGTGCATAGCATTCATTATGCTGAAGACTACCAATAGAATCTTCTAGATGCTAGAATGGAAAAGAGGATCCAACGGCTGGCAATGTTGGGATTCGCGAGTCTTGATCCAATGGTCAATATTCAAAGTTATTCATACACTATATAGTAGTAAGATGGTAAGGTAAGATAAGATAAGATAAGATAAGATATAGCAATCGTAATGTTTTTTTGTGTGTGTGCTAACGGGTGGGGCGAGTATGTCATACATACAACAAAATAGCACATACTCTAGATATATACGGATGTATCTAGCACTAAAACTTGACTAGATACATCCGTATCTAGATGAATCTAAACCAACAAATATGGGCCAGAGGGATTATATGTTTGTAGTACAACTCTCTCTCATACATATACACATACTAAAACATGTCATGTATATGGAAATGTATATGTACACGCCTACAGATACTTGGCCACTCACATGTCACACACGCATAAACAACTACACGTATACATGTATATGGCCGCACACCACACACACGTACACAGACACATACAAATACATGTACACATGGCCACACATGTACACATGGCAAGACACATGTACAAAAATATAAGCCTTAATTAATAAGCTCTAGGACGGAGGTAGTACAAATTAATTTTACGACATTTAAGCCTTAATATTGTATTGTTTGGAAGAAGGAAAGTTAGGGTCCTGCGACTTCTCTAGCTTTTCTTCTACAGTATAAGTTAGAGGATCTCTATAACTTGTTTCTTGCCAAATATCATGGTAAATATAGTTTTAGTCTCACTTCTCGCACGCAGGGTACAAATTAGTCCCATATCTTGAAGAGTGGATAAAATCAATCCCAAAGCATGCATCCCTGGTGAAAATCAGTCCATTCCAAACAAATTTGAGTGTATTTGACCAAATTCGTACACGTTTAGCTGTCCTGAACGTGCCTTTTTGTGATTAGACAGTAAAATAGTACCGTCCTGCAAGTGGTATCCTTCCACGACTTCTATTGCTTTTGTAAGTTCATGTAGAATTTTTGCGTAGATTGATGTTGTTTTAGCTTGGTTAAACACTGTCCTTTGCAAATGCTCAAGTTAACTAAAACTGCACATGTGTGCATTTCACTCAATATTTCATCGTTAGTTTTAAGTTAGCTGAAATCTAACAAAATTTGATTCTTTTCTTATACACTTCACACAATCCATATGCATCAACTGTTCTATATGTGACGATTCAACTTGAGCATTGCGAAGTACGTTGGATGAGCACATGGACATATGTTGTTCGCATATCATGTCAAATTCCCATGATTTTAGCTTCAGCACATGTCAAACAACGATGCCTTGCATGGGCCCATAAATTACCCTTGCCTCGCTTTTCTTATCTTATCTTACATCTTACAACTATATGGTGTATGAAGAACTTTGAACACTGGTCGTTGAATCAAAATTGTCAAATCCTAACATTGCTAGCGGTTGTATCTTCTTTTCCATTATGGATCTAGAAGATTCTATTGATAGTGTTTGGCACAATGAAATTTATGCAGAAACCTCAAATACATGTTACGAAAGTAGCTAATAAAGGTTGAAATCTACATTATATAAAGCACAAGAACCAGATATACACCCAATACTTTATGGATCTGGCTCAGAAGTATAATTATTTTTTTGAGCTTTACCTACTCCCTTTGGTCCATATTAATGTTCTCAGCTTTGTCTAGATTCGGATGAATCTAATCAAAATAATTAACTAGGTACATCTGAATCTAGATAAAGTTGAGAACAATAATATGGGCCGGAGGGAGTATTATAATTTTATAGTGATGATATGGCATACTTATATTATTTGAGTCTGACATGCAAGGGAGTTGCAACTTACTAGTATGGACTAACCCGCAAAACTACCCGGTAATGATAACTCAACACGGTTAAATTCGCTCAGTTCATTCAAATTCCATGCAATCCGTTTGAAATAGACTAAACTGCACCTATGGTGCAAGGTGTGGGGCTAGTTTTTCCCATTTACAAGATGTGAGACTAATTTGCACCCTGGTTGTAAGAAGGACTAAAAGTGTAGCTCCTTGCCAAACTAGCTTTCCATGGGCATAGAATTGACAAAGCGGATACATAGCTCGTCCTTATAGGGACTAGACCGTGTTTTGACGAATCCTTGCATGGTGCTTGTTGTAATTTTGTGGGACATGGTTGTGTCACCTTGTTTTCTTCTGGTCATTTCTGTAAAATGTACCTACAGCTTCATTACTACTATGTATGAAAAAACACACCATAAGCCAAAAATTACACCTTAAGAGCTATCCATATGCATAGTGGAGCTTGTTCACAAGCCAAAAAGCATAAGGGAGACCCATAAGCTTAGGGAATCACCTCACCTATGTATAAGGTGAACTTTTGCCATAAGGTGGATCCCACACACCTTGTGGAAGTAGCTATAATGTATAAAGTCAACTTATCTATAAGTTGGGACCCATATGTGTGCAAAATTTACACACATGCAAGAGAGAGAGATAGAGGAGAGGGTAAATAATTTTATATTGCTTACACCCACAATGTGTAGCCAAAAGTGGTTCCATATTTGTTTTTTGGCTTTTGGAACTAGTTCCCTACATTGTGGAGGTGGTTCCAAATGAGAGAAAACTGGGAGCCGGAGCAAGTATAGTTGCTCCGATGCCAAATTAGCTTTTTGGCTTTTGGAACTAGTTCCCTACACTGTGAGGGTAGTTCCATATTTGCTTCATGTGTTGTTTTAGCTAGATGGTGGGACCCACATTATATATATTTGGAACTAGTACATTGTGGAGCTCTTGCTATATTTTATATCAAAGCCAAATTTACCTTTACATCAGATTTGGCAATGGCAACTTTGTGGGTGCCCTTGGACAAGCCACAAGCATATTGGTGACCCTTAAGAAAATTTCCTTAAGGTGAAGCTCTCCTATGTATGTGGTCATCCATAAGGACTACTTTTTGCTTGTGGACACCCTTATGGACAACATAGTGGATGCCCTAAGGTGAAATTTTGCCATAAGGTGGGTCCCACACATCTTGTGGAAGTAGCTATAACAAAGTCAACTTAACTATAAGCTGGGACCCATATGTCTACAAAAGTATACACATGCAAGAGAGAGAGGAGAGAGTAAATAATTTTATATTGCTTATGGACAAGCCACAAGCTTAGGTGAAGCTCTACAATGTATGAGGACTACTTTTTGCTTATGGACAACATAGTGGATGCCCTAATATAGATCTCGTTCTGTGAAAAAAGAAAAACAGAGCTCGTCCATGGAACTAAAATAAAAATACAGAGCTCAGATTTCCGATTTAGTACTGTAGTAGAACCCGTACCCTAGGTGTCTAGTAGAGTCAGGCCGGTCATAGTCTCCTCCAAGTTAACTACTCTGACCGTCTAGACGTCTACTGGTACTAGGGAGTAGGGAGTCGGCGGGTCACTGTCTCCTCGAAATGCAGCTAAGGAGCGCACGCTCGTGTTGATTAATCCAGCTTTTCCCTCCTTGCCTATTCCTCCGCCCCCTCTAGGGATCTTCCCCTTCTCTTCCCGGTATCTTCCCCTTCTGTACCACGCGACGCCACTGCCTCCATATGCCGCTTTCGGATTCTCTTCTTGTCTCGCTCACGCAGTTGCCACCGTCGATTCCCCCTCTCTTCCAAAACCCAAACAATGAAATACAGACGCTGCCTTGCGATGGCGTCAGCGAGCAAGAATAGTGAGCATGATTCTGAGCTTTTTCATGACGTGTTTACCGAAGGCCCCTTTGAAGAACTCATAACCTGCTACGACGTCATCACCGCCTCCAGCCTAACCGGTTCGTCCAAACTTTTTCTTGAATCTGCGAAAGCTAGTGCAACTCTGGATGCTTCAATGCCATTTGGCCTCCCATGTGTTCTTCATCCCCCCCCCCCCCGACGAAGGGACCGCTAGATTTTCTGCATTACTTCAAAATTGATAGCCTCCAATGCAAGCTGCCGCCGCTAAACAGGTTCTCCTCCGATGCAATGGTACCAGGCTGTACTTCTGGGCAGTGGGTAGGTGCCAATGGAGATTGGATTGCCACGGATAGCTTCATAGGTAGGTTGGAGCTTTGCAACGTGTACACTTGTTGCAAGATTCCTCTCCCAGCATTGTCATTCCAAGCAACCGACCAGCCAAGCACGTTCTTGTTGGATAATGATCTTCAAGCTCTAATGCAGAAGATTGCTATTTCCGAAGTTCCCATAGCTGCTGGGAGATATAAAGATTTCTCGCTTGTTGCAGTCTTCAACGTCAGAATTGCCATCCTTCAGGGTGGTGATGATGGATGGATAGTTCTTCCCCTTCCTTTTAACCACACCCTGATCTCTTACAGTTACAATGATGGAATTACCCATGACGGACTGGTGTTCGTCATAGCTCTGTATGGCAACGTTCATGTTTGGGACCCTCTGCATCCTGCTAATTATTCCTCTACTGAATTGACATAGGGAGTGTTTCGTTTAGATGAAAATACGAGTAGTATTTTAGACTCTATGAACTGTAAGCAGTCGTTTGATTCATCAGATTGAATTATGCATAGTAGATTTTTCTGGATGTCTTTTAGTTCATTCGATAGGAATTTAAGATATACTTGAAGCTCCTGAAAATAATCCGTTCAATGGTTTTTTCCGTGCAATGTAATCCAACACACTGCAATCCTGCAGGAGTATAAATGGAGATGCAAATGTAAAATCTTGTGTCTTTCCTATCCTATGTTTTCTGCATTTGCACGGGTTTTCGGCAAGTTCCCCTGCAAATGAACCGGTCAATTCTCTTTGCCTTTTTTAGACAAACCGAGCCAAAAATTGCCTGTCTTATTCAAAAAAAGATGAGTCCGTTCTCTAGGAAATTTCCCTGTTATATAATGCTTTGTTTCCTTTGTACGATTCTAGGCCATAGTTGTTTTTCCTATGTTCGAGCTACTTTGCATGAAGTTCAATTGGAAGGAATTTTTTTAGTAGGATTCACTATATCATGTTGCCGGAATCATAAGTTAACACATTCTTCTACATTTTCAAGGTCCTGCGCTGGTCTTGGCGCGACCAGCTTCTGCGGATGAGTTCGTGGATACATTTCTTAATTCTACCAGAGACGAGCATGACTACTTTTTTTGGTTTTTGGTGGTTAGCAAGATCTGCAGATGGTTCTAGACTTCTTCATATATATACGCTTGGCGCTTCTTATGATCCTAGATGTCTTACTTGTCATTGCCGCCATCGTACTGGTGCTGCTCATCCTCGTGTTGTACACTTCGGTCACACTATCTCCACCTATACTTCTGGGTTTGGCTGCTTGGTGTTCTCAATGAACACTGGTCAGGTTGATCAAGCTAATCCATGGGAAAGGATTGCTGACCTTGGATCATATTCTCTTTTCCTTAGAGTGAACTATCCGATTATCATGCGCGTAGGCAGTGCAGATCTTACCTTAGGTTATCTAACGAGAAGCAACTGTGTGTACATCTTACCAACTGCAGCATGGCTTTCCAAAGAGGCGCAGCCTGAATTATGACGCTTCAGTCTTAGTTATAAAGACTACGGTGTTATTTCTGAAATCAATGTCCTTGAGGGAATTAGTAACCCTCGCTTCTGGATAGGAACGGTGAAGCATCCGCTTTGGTTCGTACCAACCTTCACGAACACCGTCAATTGGAACTGGCCTCATTCTTAACTAAGAAACAAGACATGTTGACATAGTACATACTGATGCAATCCATGTGTAATAGTTGGTACTACAATTAGAGAAATAGTTCTGGACCATGTTGAACTGTTTATTTTGTTTGGTTGTCTGAAGTCATCGGCTTTCAACTTGTTGGTCTCCTCTCTTTTGAAACATGTCCTTGTATCGGTACTATGTTTATTTACTCGTATGAACTTGAATATTTTTTTTGGACCTTTAGCATAATGCACTTTAGTTCGCTGATTCTATAGTTCTTTTAGAAATTATGGAAATTTTAGCATCAACAGGATGTTACGGACCACATGCCATACACTTGAACAATCACCACAATGCTTGTGTAAGGGTCGTACTCTATGAAAACAATCTTGGCTTCAACGATTATAGCCTCATGCACTAGTCTTTGGTTAAGCTGATATGACGAGACCATATTTTTTAGAGATTTATCTTATCTTATCTTACCACTATATAGTGTACGGTTAACTTTCAACATTAACCCTTGTATCGAGACTAGCAAATTCCAACATTGCTAACCCACGAATCTTCTTTTTCATTCTAGCATCTACTCACTCTGTTCCATAATATAAGATGTTTTAACTTCTACAAAACAAATGTATCTACATGACTTTTAGTGTGTGGTTCACTCCGAACCTACACACTACTTTTAGTGTGTAGTAAAAGATGTCTAGATAGATTTGTTTCACAAAAGCTAAACCATCTTATATTTTGAAACGGAGGAAGTAGGAGATTCTATTGATACTAGACTTTAGCACAATGAATGCTATGCACAAGTACAAGAACCAAATTTACATCCGATATATTATGAAAGCGGCTCGAAAATATAATTATGTTCTTAGCTTTACCTATTACTACTTTATGGAGTAGTACAATTTTATATTGTGATGATATGGCATTCTACTATACAGCATTGGTATGCTACACTAGCTAGCTAATAATTAAAATTTCCTCGATGCAGTTGCGTCCTACAGCAGAAGACCGACGAAGGAACATGCAAAAAACTCCTCGTTCAAAGAGCCATACCGTCTTCCCCATCTCCGGCAGTATTTGATATTGTATCCAACGCGCGCTTCACTCATTTTTCTCGCCATCTCGCCCGCAACATCGTTCCTTCCAGTCAGCCACCCCTCTCCTCCAAAACCTCTCAACAGTCATAGATCGATCCACCTCGCCCCCAAACCATTGGGACGCGATGGCGGATTCGGGGCCCAACCGGTGGTATGATCGATGGAGCAATGTCGGCACCGACGTGTTCGACGAGATCTCTATGCGTACGGACACTACCAGCGCCGTCTGGCTGGCCGCATGCTCCAAGGAATTGAACCTCCGTGTCACGAGCGGAAAAGGTAGCAGATGCCCCAACGACGGTTGCGAGACATTGGTCGCCTACCATCAGGTCCACAACCACAAGATTGCGTGCGTGCACGGCCCTTGCAACTGCATGGAGGATGGCTGCGTTTTCACCGCCTCGCCGACGGCGCTCCTCGCCCACCTTTGTGAAGCTCGCACGATGAGGGTGCTGATGGGTTCGTAGCATGGAAAACAAAAAAATTCTACCACAAGAACGAACAAAACCCAGATCTAATCTAGATAAATGCCAAGATCTAATCTATTAGACATGTGCAACGAGATAGATCTGTATTAACCTTGTAGACCCGAAAGCGTTACAAGATCGGATCTCGTGGTTGATGTAGTCGATCACTTGTCGATCTCAAGATCGAGTAGACGATCCTTCCGGCGCCGCGTTCCGGCAGCGCTTCCGCAGTCGGTCACACGTGCGGAGTCGAAGCAGACCTTCCTCTCCCCGTTCCAGCGAGCAGCGGAGGTAGTAGATCTTCTCCACGGAATCCCAGCAGCACAACGACGTGGTGGTGGTGGTGGAGTATAGAATTCTGCAGGGCTTCGCCTAAGCTAGAGTAGAGGGAAGGAGGAGGAGAGAGGCGGCGGCTAGGGTTTGGAGTGGAGGGGGCCAGGGGGTGGTGCCTCCACCCCTCTATTTAAAGGAGGGAGGCGCCATGGGAGGGGGAGTCCTAGTAGGACTCCCCTCCCTTCCTTGGCCGGCGGATTGGGAGGGGGGAGGAGTCCTCCTCCCCCATGACTCCTTGTCTTGCCCCACAAGGACTCCTTGATCCTTTCTTGGTTTTCAAGCAAACTCCAAGAAATCTCCTAGAACCTTCCGGAACATTCCAAAACCTTCTAGAATCCCCATACAAATACTCCAGAACATTTCCTAACTTAGAAAATGATCCCCAGTATATGAATCTCATTCTTCGGACAATTTCGGATCTCCTCGTGATGTCCCGGATCCAATCCGAGACTCCGAACAACATTCGGTCTCCAACGCACATTCCATATCTACTTAAAACAACTTCGAACCTTAACTGTGTCACCCTATGGTTCGTGAATATGCAGACATGATGGATACACCTCTCCGATCAATAACCATCAGCGGGATCTGGAGATCCATAATGGCTCCCACATACTCAACGATGACTTCGTGATCGATAGAACCATTAACATATGAAACCAATTCCCTTTGTCACGCGATATTCTACTTATCCGAGGTTTGATCGTCGGTATCTCCATACCTAGTTCTACCTCGTTACTAATAAGTACTCTTTACTCGTTCCATGTTATGTCATCCCTTGTGACCTAGTCACATGCTTGCAAGCTAACTAGATGACATTCCACCGAGAGGGCCCAGAGCATATCTATCCGCCATATGGATGGACAAATCCCAATCTTGGTCCATGCGCTTCAACACATACTTTTAGAATACCCAATGACACCTTTATAACCACCCAGTTATGAAGCGGTGTTTGATGTCATCAAAGTACCCATCCGGTGATGGTGATTAACATAACCTCATGGTCGAAGGATTAGGTTACTATGCATTTGAAAGCTTATAGCAATACAAACTTAATGACTTGATCTTATGCTACGCTTACTATGGGTGTGTGTCCATCACATCATTCTCCTAATGATATAACCTTGTTATTAATGACATCCAATGTCCATGATCAGGAAACCATGATCATCAATTAATCAACAAGCTAGTTCCACAAGAGGCTTACTAGGGACTCTTTTATGTTTACAAAACACACATGTATTAGTGTTTCCTTATAATACAATTATAGCATGGGATGTAAACATTCATCATAAACACAAAGATATAATAATAACCACTTTTATTATTGCCTCTTGGGAATATCTCCAACAGTCTCCCACTTTCACTAGAGTCAATAATCTAGATTACATGGTAATATACCTAACACCCATGGCGTTCTGGTGTTGGTCATGCTTTGCTCTAGGGAGAGGTTTAGTCAACGGATCTGCCACATTCAGATCAGTGTGTACTTTGCAAATCTTTATGTCACCATCTCGAACATACTCGCGAATAGCATGGAAACGTAGCTTGATGTGCTTCAGCTTGCTATGTGACCTTGGCTCCTGTGCATTAGCTATGGCACCTGTGTTGTCACAGTAGATGGCCATCGGGTCCAACGCACTGGGAACCATGCCAAGTTCAGTAATGAACTCCTTCATCCATATGGCTTCTTGTGCAGCCTCCGAAGCAGCTATGTATTCCGATTCAGTTGAAGATTTCGCCACAACGCTTTGCTTGGCACTCCTCCAGCTCACTGCAGCACCATTCAAAATAAATACGTATCCAGACTGTGACTTCGAGTCATCTAGATCGGTGTTCCAACTAGCATCAGTGTAACCGTTTACAACAAGCTGTTCATCACCTCCATAAGAAAGAACCATATCCTTAGTCCTATTCAGGTACTTTAGGATATTCTTGACCGCTATCCAGTGCTCCATTCCAGGATCACTTTGATATCTGCTAGTCAAACTAACAGCATGTGCTATATCCGGTCTTGTACACAGCATGGCATACATGATAGAACCTATGGCCGAGGCATAGGGAATATTATTCTTCTTTTCTCTATCTTCTGCCGTAGCCAGACTTTGAGTCTTACTCAAGGTCTTACCTAACAACATGGGCACGAACCCCTTCTTGCTCTCTTCCATTCTAAACTTCTTTAGAACTTTGTCTAAGTATGTACTTTGTGAAAGCGCTATTAGGCGTCTTGATCTATCTCTATAAATCTTGATGCCTAGAATGTATGCCGCTTCGCCAAGATCCTTCATTGAAAAACTATTATTCAAATAGGTTTTGACGCTATTAAGAAGTTCTATATCATTCCCAATCAACAATATGTCATCTACATATAGTACTAGGAATGCTACAGAGCTCCCACTCACTTTCTTGTAAATACAAGCTTCTCCATAAGTTTGTATAAATCCAAAGTTTTTGATTACTTTATCAAAACATTGATTCCAACTCCGGGATGCTTGCTTCAGCCCATAAATGGAGTGCTGAAGTTTGCATACCTTGTCAGCATCTTTAGGATCGACAAGACCCTTGGGTTGTACCATATACAACTCTTCCTCAATGTCACCATTAAGGAACGCCGTTTTGACATCCATCTGCCAAATCTCATAATCGAAATATGCAGCAATTGCTAACAAAATCCTTACAGACTTTAGCTTCGCTACTGGTGAGAAAGTCTCATCGTAGTCAACTCCTTGAATTTGTCGGAACCCTTTCGTGACAAGTCGAGCTTTATAGACAGTAACATTACCATCAGCATCTGTTTTTCTTTGGAAAATCCATTTGTTCTCGACAGCCTTACGGCCATCCGGTAAGTCCACCAAAGTCCATACTTGGTTTTCGTACATGGATCCCATTTCGGATTTCATGGCTTCTAGCCATTTGTCGGAATCTGGGCTCACCATAGCTTCTTCATACATCGCAGGGTCATCAGTGTTGTCCACCAACATGATGTTCAAGGCAGAGTCATACCAATCAGGAGTGGTACGAGCCCTCGTTGACCTGCGAGGTTCAACAGTAACTTCGTTCGAAGTTTCATGATCACCATCATGAGCTTCCTCTCCAATTGGTGCAGGCGACACAAAAACATCTTCCAGTGCTGCGCTACTCTCAACTCCGAGAGAAGGTTCAATAACCTCGTCGAGTTCTACTTTCCTTCCAGTTACTTCCTTTGAGAGAAACTCCTTCTCAAGAAAGGATCCATTCTTGGCAACGAAAACTTTGCCTTCCGATCTATGATAGAAGGTATACCCAATTGTTTCTTTAGGGTATCCTATGAAGACACATTTCTCCGCTTTGTGTTCAAGCTTATCAGGCTGTAACTTCTTTACATACGCTTCACAACCCCAAACTTTAAGGAACGACAACTTAGGTTTCTTACCAAACCACAATTCGTACGGTGTCGTTTCAACGGATATAGATGGTGCCCTATTTAAAGTGAATGCGGCTGTCTCTAATGCATAGCCCCAAAACGATAGCGGTAAATCTGTAAGAGACATCATAGACCGAACCATATCTAAGGGAGTTCGATTACGACGTTCGGACACACCATTACGCTGTGGTGTTCCCGGCGGTGTCAACTGCGAAAGTATTCCACATTTCTTTAAATGCATGCCAAACTCATAACTTAGATATTCACCTTCGCGGTCAGAACGCAGAAACTTAATCTTCTTGTTACGATGATTTTCCACTTCACTTTGAAATTCCTTAAACATCTCGAAAGTTTCGGAATTATGTTTCATAAAGTAGACATACCCATATCTACTTAAGTCATCCATGAAAGTGAGAACATAACGATATCCACCACGCGACGCTACACTCATTGGACCGCACACATCGGTATGTATTATTTCCAATAAGTCTGTAGCTCGCTCCATTATTCCAGAAAATGGAGTCTTAGTCATTTTTCCCATTAGACATGCTTCGCATCTTTCAAGTGATTCAAAATCAAGTGATTCAAGAAGTCCATCAAAATGGAGTTTCTTCATACGCTTCAGTCCAATGTGACCAAGACGACAGTGCCCCATGTATGTAGAATTATCATTCAATTTTATTCGTTTAGCATCTATGTTGTGAACATGTGTATCACTACTATCGAGATTCAATAAGAATAAACCATTCATCTCAGGTGCATTACCATAAAAGATATTACTCATATAAATCGAACAACCTTTATTTTCAGACTTAAAAGAGTAACCGTCTCGCAATAAACAAGATCCAGATATAATGTTCATGCGTAACGCAGGCACGAAATAACAATTATTTAAATTTAAAACTAATACCGAAGGTAGATGTAGATGGAGCGTGCCGACGGCGATCACATCAACCTTGGAGCCATTTCCAACGCGCATCATCACCTCGTCTCTCTCCAGTCTTCGTTTATTCCGCAGCTCCTATTTCGAGTTACAAATATGAGCAACCGAACCAGTATCAAATACCCAGGCACTACTACGATTACTAGTAAGATACACATCAATAACATGTATATCGAATATACCTTTCTTCTTGATGTTGCCGTTCTTCAGATCCGCCAGGTACTTGGGGCAGTTACGCTTCCAGTGACCAGCACCCTTGCAGTAGAAGCATTCAGTTTCAGGCTTAGGACCATCCTTGGGCTTCTTAGCAGGTGCGGCAGCTTTCTTGCCGTCCTTCTTGAAGTTGCCCTTTTTCTTAGGCTTGCCCTGTTTATTGAAATTGGTGGTCTTATTGACCATCAACACTTGGTGCTCCTTATTGATCTCCACTTCAGCAGTTTTCAGCATGGACGATAGTTCAGGCAACGTCTTGTTCATGTAGTGCATATTGTAGTTTATCACAAAGTTCTTATAACTCGGTGGCAGTGATTGGAGGACACGGTGAATCCCTAACTCATTAGGAATCGTTATACCCAACTCTTGGAGCTTGTTTGCGTGCCCAGACATGGTGAGCACGTGCTCGCTAACGGAGCTTCCCTCTTCCATCTTAGAGGTAAAGAACTTTTCGGAGGCTTCATAGCTCTCCACGGTCGCGTGAGTCTCAAAAATGAGCTTGAGCTCCTTAATGATCTCGAACGGGTCATGGTGCTCAAAGCACTTCTGAAGCTCCATTTCTAAACCGTACAGGATGGCACACTAAACTGTGGAGTAATGATTTTTCTGAGTGGCGTAAACATTCTTTATGTCATCGGTGGCATCTTCTGCAGGTGGGTCACCTAGCGGTGCTTCGAGCACATAGGTCATCTGACCAGCCCTGAGGACAATCTTCATACCACGGAGCTAGTCCGTGAAGTTGCTTCCATTGTTCTTAAGCTTTTCTTTCTCTAGGAACGCATTGAAATTGATGGAGAGGTTCGCCATAATCTACAACAAATTTGCAAGTAGTTTAGACTAAGTTTATGATAAATTGAGTTCAATTTTAATTCTTAAATTAACTAGGTGAACTCCCACTCAAAACAACATCCCTCACATTGTCTTAGTGATTACACGAACCAAGTCCACTACACCAAGTCCGATCTTCACGAGAGAAGATGTAGTTTCATCGGCGAACAATCTTCATGTTCATCATATCATTTATATGACTCGTGCTCTACCTTTCGGTATTCCGTGTTCCGAGACCATGTCTGTACATGCTAGGCTCGTCAATATTAACCTTAGTTTCCGCATGTGCAAATATGGCTTGCATCCGTTGTATGCACACGTAGAATCTATCACATCCGATCATCACGAGATGCTTCGAGACGACGAGTCTTAGCAACGGTGCCAACTAAGGACGAACACTTTATTACTTGAAATTTAGTGAGAGGGATCATCTTATAATGCTACCGTCGCGATCTAAGCAATACAAGATGCATAAAGGATTAACATCACAGGCAATTCAAAAATTAGTGTGATATGATATGGCCCTTTCTTCTTATGCCTTTGATCTCCATCTCTAAAGCACGGACATGATCTCCATCATCACCAGCATTGCGTCAAGGTCAGTGGCGCCGCTTCATGGTTGTCCATCATCACTAGCAACTATTACAACTACTTGGAATAAAGCCATTACAAGATGAATAGACACGCAGGTCTTAACAGAATTAAAGACAACCATTAGGCTCCTGCCGGTTGCCATATTACAACAAGGATCATTGCATACATCAAATATAATCACAATCACATGATGTCCATATCACATCACAAAACCCCTACAAAAACAAGTTATACGCCTCTAATTTTCTTTGCATGTTTTACGTGGTTTGGGGCTTTCGAATAAGAACGGATCTTACCTACGAAACTGAACCACAACGTTGATACAAGTGCAAAGTATAAATTGGATCTATACTATGGTGGGAGAGACAGACACCCGCAAAGCCACTTGTGCAAAGCAAGTTACACGTCAAGCGTGGAGCAAGTCTCATGTGCGATGACATGTAAGTTAGCCCGAGCCGCTTCATCCCACCATACCGCAAGATGCAAAGTACACAAAGCAAAAGACGGCACGAGCACCAACGCCCACAAAACCATTGTGTTCTACTCGTGCAACAGATCTATGCATAGATACGGCTTTGATACCACTGATGGGTTCGTAGCATGGAAAACAAAAAAATTCTACCGCAAGAACGAACAAAACCCAGATCTAATCTAGATAAAAGCCAAGATCTAATCTATTAGACATGTGCAACGAGATAGATCTATACTAACCCTTGTAGACCCAAAAGCGTTACGAGATCGGATCTCGTGGTTGATGTAGTCGATCACTTGTCGATCTCAAGATCGAGTAGACGATCCTTCTGGCGCCGTGTTCCGGCAGCGCTTCCGCAGTCGGTCACACGTGCGGAGTCGAAGCAGACCTTCCTCTCCCTGTTCCAGCAAGCAGCGGAGGTAGTAGATCTTCTCCACGGAATCCCAGCAGCACGATGGCGTGGTGGTGGTGGTGGAGTAGAGAATTCTGCAGGGCTTCGCCTAAGCCAGAGCAGAGGGAAGGAGGAGGAGAGAGGCGGCGGCTAGGGTTTGGAGTGGAGGGGGCCAGGGGTGGCGCCTCCACCCCTCTATTTAAAGGAGGGAGGCGCCATGGGAGCGGGAGTCCTAGTAGGACTCCCCTCACTTCCTTGGCCGGCGGATTGGGAGGGGGGAGGAGTCCTCCTCCCCCACGACTCCTTGTCTTGCCCCACAAGGACTCCTTGATCCTTTCTTGGTTTTCAAGCAAACTCCAAGAAATCTCCTAGAACCTTCTGGAACATTCTGAAACCTTCTAGAATCCCCATACAAATACTCCGGAACATTTCCTAACTTAGAAAATGATCCCCAATATATGAATCTCATTCTCCGGACAATTTCGGATCTCCTCGTGATGTCTCGGATCCAATCCGAGACTCCGAACAACATTCGGTCTCCAACGCACATTCCATATCTACTTAAAACAACTTCAAACCTTAAATGTGTCACCCTACGGTTTGTGAATATGCAGACATGATGGAGGCACCTCTCCGATCAATAACCATCAGCGGGATCTGGAGATCCCTAATGGCGCCCACATAGTCAACGATGACTTCGTGATCGATAGAACCATTAACATACGAAACCAATTCCCTTTGTCACGCGATATTCTACTTATCCGAGGTTTGATCATCGGTATCTCCATACCTAGTTCTACCTCGTTACTGATAAGTACTCTTTACTCGTTCCATGTTATGTCATCCCTTGTGACCTAGTCACATGCTTGCAAGCTAACTAGATGACATTCCACCGAGAGGGCCCAGAGCATATCTATCCGTCATATGGATGGACAAATCCCAATCTTGGTCCATGCGCTTCAACACATACTTTCAGAATACCCAATGACACCTTTATAACCACCCAGTTATGAAGCGGTGTTTGATGTCATCAAAGTACCCATCCGGTGATGGTGATTAACATAACCTCATGGTCGAAGGATTAGGTTACTATGCATTTGAAAGCTTATAGCAATACGAACTTAATGACTTGATCTTATGCTATGCTTACTATGGGTGTGTGTCCATCACATCATTCTCCTAATGATATAAACTTGTTATTAATGACATCCAATGTCCGTGATCAGGAAACCATGATCATCAATTAATCAACAAGCTAGTTCCACAAGAGGCTTACTAGGGACTCTTTTATGTTTACAAAACACACATTTATTAGTGTTTCCTTATAATACAATTATAGCATGGGATGTAAACATTCATCATAAACACAAAGATATAATAATAACCACTTTTATTATTGCCTCTTGGGCATATCTCCAACAGGTGTGCAGTTTCCACTACGGAAAAACATGCAGGTACTCCTCTAAGCTTCTACCAGAAATAGGCCTGTGGACAGTAGATGTCATCGGATCCAGGGACGATGGTGTTGTGTTCGTGGTGCGATTTGACACGTGCCAGATGATGACCCACAAGTATAGGGGGTGTATCGCAGTATTTTCGAGGGAAGTGAAACCCAATTTATTGATTCGACACAAGGGGAGCCAAAGAATATTTATAAGCCTTAACAACTGAGTTGTCAATTCAGCTGCACCTAAAAACAATATTGCTCACAACAATTTATCAGTAGCAACAGTTTTGTAGTAGGAATAGTAAAGTAACCGCAGTAGTAAAGCAAAGACAGTAGTAACAAAAGCAGTAAGCAGTGGGATTCGAGTGCGGTAGGCATAGGGATGGATGGACGGGCGTTGCATGGACAAGACAATTCACATAGCAACCAGAACATAGGGCAATTGCAGATAAATAAGATAAAGCATCCAAGTACTAGACAATCCTAGGCATGTGTTCCATAAATAGTCATACGTGCTCGCAATGAGAACTTGCACAACATCTTTTGTCCTTCCAGCCCGTTTGCAGTGGGGCCTCTAGGGAACTACTGGCAATTAAGGTGCTCCTTTTAATAGAGCACTGCAGAAAAGCATTAACACTCTGTGAACACATGTCATCCTCACATCAAAACCATTCCCTTCCGGTTATCCCGATTTCTGTCACTTCGGGGCCATAGGTTCCGGACATCAACGTGTGTATACAACTTGCAGATAAGACCAAAAACAATACTATCATAATGAATCAATAACTTGTTCAGATCTGAAATCATGGCACTCGGGCCCTAGTGACAAGCATTAAGCACAACAAGTCGCAACAAAGTCATAAAGCAGTAATAAAATATAATAGGCACCATGCCCTAACAATCTGATGCCATTACATGAACGATCTCATCCAATCCCTACCATCCCCATAGCCTACAGCGGGGGATTACTCACTCATACATGGGGGAAACATGGATGGTCGATGGAGAAGCGATGGTGATGATGATGGCGATGATCTCCTCCAATTCCCTGTCCCAGCAGGGTGCCAGAACGGAGTTTCTGGTGCTATTTCGTGGAATCTGGTGGTGGCGGCGGAGTGGAACTCCTTCTGGAAAAATGTCGAACCCCCCGAAGTTTTTAGGTCAGAAGGCTCCTTATAGGCGAAGAGAGAGGCCGAGGGGGTGCCTAGGGGGGGCCACACCACCCCTTGGCGTGGCCTGGCCTGGCCCGCGCCACCAGGTGATGTGGCCACCCCCTGGCTCTTCTCCGTCTCGTATTCTGGCTCCTGGAGTCTTCAGGTGAAATAGGATTTTTGGCATATTTTCCGGGATTTTTCCTGATAGTTGTTTTTTGCACAAAAAGTAGACACCAAGGCAATTCTGCTGAAAACAGCGTCAGTCCGCATTAGTTGCAACCAAATCACACAAGTATAGAGGAGAAACAATAGCAAAAGTGTTCGGGAAAGTAGATACGTTTTGGACGTATCAACTCCCCCAAGCTTAGCTTATTGCTTGTCCTCAAGCAATTCAGTTGAAAACTGAGTGCAATAAAAGAACTTTCACGAACACATTTGCTTCATATGATGTAAATATTCTCAGCAATGTGATCAACTACTTAGATAGTTCATAATAAAGAGTATGCAACTGAGTCTACTTAATAGTCATTGCAAGCTATGAAGAGATTCCAACTCAAGAATAATAAGTAGCATGAAGCACAAACATAAGAAACCTTACAATGCTCATAAAAAGGTATGATAGAGTGGTATATTGCTTGCCCTTTGATTATGAATATCAAGGCACCTCTGAAGTTCAAGTGATGACTGGAAGTAAAGATATCAAGGATACAAGCATCAAAGTCATAACACAAATAATCAAGTAATGAAACAAACACAAAGAATGACAACTATGCTCTCAAGAAGGTGCTCAAAGAATATGTGGAGACTCAACAAGTAAGGTAAAAGGTTTTGAATAATTTGAAAGGCTTCCAAATGTTGAAAGTATGGTACTCGTTAGCTTTGAGCTCTCATTGCCCCTATCATAAGCATCTTTAATGTGGTTAAGGTGAAAGTGAGGTCCAATATGAGTTATATGCTTGACAGACTATAAACTGAAAATCCCAAGTCCCTTGAGTACGAAGGCCGCTCCTCATGCCACTCAACTTTAGTTACCGGTAAGTTCTTGCCATCGTAAGTATGTGCGTCTCATTGAGAACCGCCAACGGGGTACCCCTTGCCCGATGATACGGAAGAATCCCCATATCAAAATGACAAGGCAAGCAGACAATGAGTATCTCAGCAATCTTCTTATTTACCATGGGAAAATGGTGCTTTTTTTTCTCTCTTTCCTCTTTTCATAAAACTCTTTTTTTTTTCTTTTTCTCAATAGCTAACTCTCTCTCTCTTTTTTATAAGAAGGATGCTTCATAGATATCATTATGGTTGCGCTGCAGGTTTCCACCATGTCAGCATGGATTAGACTAGCGGCCCAGACGTTTCTCTAACAAACATACATAACTCCATGGACTTACAAGCTCCCCTTTTATTTCACACCGACGACATCCGCAAACAAAATAGCAAGGTATCAACTGGGTATATATTTACAAGTGTTGAAAGCGTTCCCCATGACAGCACGATTCTGCTAATCCCCAGCCTATAATTTGCAAGCATATAACTTTCATGGAGAGTTCACAATGGTTCAGGTTTATTAAGTGCAGGAAATAAAGTGTGCCATCAAGTTCGTGAGAGCTTTACTAACTAATTTTCCCATAACAAGCAAACATTTTATTCGGAAGAAAACAAGGCATATTGAATATGCACGGGAGTAGCAAATGATGCTAATAGGTAGGTATGGTGGACACTTTGGAAATATTTGGTTTAGGGAGTTGGAATCATGAGTAAAACACTCAGTGGAAGTGAAGGCTAGCAATAGTAAGGGAGCGACAAATGAGAGAGCAATAGCTATCATTATCATCCTTGCAACAAAACAGGACTACTCATGGCATGAAAGTGATTCAAGATCCTCAAGTCAAAATAATTCATCGAGGCTCAACTGATTATTACAGTCATGTGCATGCGTGAGCATGTGCCAAGTCAATTCAAATGAAACATTCAGAGGAGGATACCACGGTGTCATACCAATTTATGAATAGAGCAATGCAAGCAAACATTCATAAGACATGCTACAAACTATTAGCGAGCTGGAGCTAATCATAAGAAAGCAAGAACTACTAAGCATCCAAAGATAACATACACCCTACTCGAACGGACTAAGCAACCCCACAGTGATGAGTATATGTACAAAAATGAAAACAAATAGAGTTCGTTACCAGCCTCTTACCACGCCTCAAGTTGTCATTGATCTTCATTATTACTCTTCACTTGTGTGGCTTGAATAATAATATGAAACCAATATCCACTGAGGACTGCTGAACCCTGTAGCAAACTTGCAAAAACCAAAGAAGAACGACAAATATTTTTGGTGTTTTCGAATTTTAAATAAGAACCAAAAGAGAAAAACAAGCAAAGCAAAATCTTTTTGGGTTTTTCGAATAGTTCAAACAAGGCAAAAAAAAGGAAAAGCAAACCAAGGCAAAAAGAAGAAGCAAACCAAAGAGGAACAACAAAAATATTTTTGGTCTTTTTGTGTTTTTAGAAAGCAAAAGCAAAGAAGAACGAAAACTAAAAAGAGAACTAAAACATGAATATACAAAGTAGCGACACAACATGATATGGAGATGAGTGCGGTGTCGGCGTACCTCCCCCCAAGCTTAGGCTTTTGGCCTAAGTGGATATCAATCCATGTACGAATAGGGGTTCCAAGCGGGTGGATCTTGGTAAGAATGGTCATAGCTGGGCCCATGAGAGGAAGAAGAAGCTCCCCAATCATAAGCGGGGTACTGATATGAAGACTCTCCCTCATTCGAGGGCTAGACCGAATCATCCGTGACCTCCCTTCTAGTGTCCTGCTCCTGTTGGGAGAGCTCTCCCAAGTACGTGTCAAGTTCCTCCTCAGTGAGGGACCATCCTTCCCTGTTATTAAGGTTAAACAAAACAGGTGCAGGCAAAAGAACAACACGCTCGGACTTGCTCTTTCTCCAACCAGCTTTGAGAAAGGTTATTTCATAAGATAACTCACTCATACTAGCCCACGAGGAAACAAATTTATGTTGTATCATGGAATTAACATCAAGCCTCTCTATGGGAAACTGTAGGTCTAGATGATGAGGCACTAAACCATGCAATGCTAGTAAACGAGAAGCAATAAGGCCTCCACAAATTCCACCTTTCTCACGGTTAGCAGCAATACGGAAAGCTATCAAAGCACCTAAGTTGTAAGACCTATCTCGTTTAAGAGTAGCAGAGATAAATGCTAGATCAAACGAAGATAACTTATTGGCAGTTTTCCTAGCAAGAACACACTTGGCAATAAAGTAGGCAAAGTAGCGAATGGAGGGAAGATGAATGTTACGGATTTTTCCATTCTCCTTTGAGAAGCTACTCCCTTGGCAAATTTCTGCGTATAAATCCATGAGTGGTTCAGGTCTCTCCTTAATCTTTCTACATGATCCCCATTGAGGTACCTTAATAGCTGCACAAAAATCATTAAGAGAAAGGTCGATAGCTATATTGTAAATTTTGTACTGGACCATGGGGTTAGGCAAAGAGTGACTAAATTGGAAGTCCTGCACCACAGACATGGTTAGCTTCACAAATTGACAAGGTTCATCTTCCAAAAAGTGCTCTAACCCTGCATTAGAAGCCAAAGTGTGGAAATCTTGTAGAATTCGTGCAGCTCTCATGAACTCAGAGCATGGATAAATGGAAGGAAAAACTTCCTCCTCCTGGTGGACCTTCATGACCTCAGGCACCCAAAGCTCATGTTGGTTTAGGTAGTGTTCACTCATCTTCTATTCTGAAATTTAAACACCTATTAAACAACTGATTGCAAAGTAAATATAATGAAGGATTCTACTCATAGGGACTTGCAAGAGGCCTAAACATGCATCAAAACTATATCTCTAAGCATCAAACAAGCTTACAAGCTCTCATAACCAGTCACCTACAGCAGCAAAATACTCAACATATAATCCACTAAACACAAATCTACTTGGACAAGGGGAGGAGTCACATACCAGGGAACAATTGCTCCAAATTTCAGCAAGAAAGATGGGCTGAGCAAGGAGATCGAAAAAATCGAGAGCAAGCACAGCAAGAACGCAATTTTGAGATATGAACTGGAGCTTACTCGGGAGAGAGAAGAAAGTGGCAGGTGAGAGAGTTAGTGGGGGGCCAGGGGTGGCCCACACCATGGCATGGCGCCACCCAAGGCTGGCCACGCCACCATGTGGTGTGCCTGCCTGGTGGGCCCCCTGGTACCTCCCAGGTACTCCTCTGCCCCTTTTTTCACGCAAAAATTTAATATGAATTTTCTGAAATTTTTCGAGACACTTTATTTTTGGGCATTTTTCAGAAACAGAAGAATGATTTTTCTGACAGACAGATTTTTTCTTTTTTTTGGAAACATGATGCAAGGACAAAACTAGGCTAGAACTACAGAAGTTCTAACATGCAAGCAACTAATAACAAAAAGAAAACTAAACGAAAGCAAAAACTAAAATGCAAAGGATAGAAATAAATGGATATAATCATAATGAAAACATTGTTTTGTTCAATGGAATCCTTTTGTTTACAAGGTTGATCAAGTCTTGCTACCAAAACAATTGCATATGAGACAAAACTTTGTACTGCACTAATGATTATGTTACCTCAACCTTGGTAGCAATGGTCCCAATCATAATAGTTTCAAATTTTTCTCTTGGTATGGGACAATATATTTCTCCAACTTGAATGCCTTCAACATGTTCAATTGAATTCAAACCATAAGTCCTTTCAATCTTCTTGGGGAAATAGACACTATGTTCCTTGTCATTAACATTGAAGGTCACCTTTCCTTGATTACAATTAATAACAACTCCTGCAGTATTAAGAAAAGGTCTCCCAAGAATAATAGACATATTATCATCTTCGGGTATTTCAAGCACAACAAAATCAGTTAATATCAAGAAATTGTGAGCCACTTGAACAGGTACATCCTCACATATACCCACAGGAATACTGGTAGATTTATCAGCCATTTGCAAAGATATATCAGTTGGTATTAATTTTTCAAGTTGAAGCCTCTTATAGAGAGAGAAAGGCATAACACTAACTCCAGCTCCCAAATCACAGAAAGCAGTTCTAACATAACTGTTCTTAATAGAGCAACGGATAGTTGGAATCCCTGGGTTTCCAAGTCTCTTAGGAACCTTACCATTGAAGGAATAATTAGCAAGCAAAGTAGAAATTTCTTCATTAGGGATCTTCCTTTTATTCGAGACAATGTCCTTCATATACTTTGAGTAAGGAGGCAATTTAATAGCATCAGTCAAAGGAATTTGCAAGAATAAAGGCTTCATCCACTCACAAATCTTATTATAGTGTTCATCTTCCTTTGACTTGTGTTTCTTATCAGGGAAAGGCATAGGTTTTTGGACCCAAGGTTCTCTTTCACTACCATGTTTCTTAGCAATAAAATCTTCTTTGGTGTATTTAGTATTCTTAGTGTGGTTTTCAGGTTCTTCCTCAACTTTTTCTTCAGTAGGAACAACATTTTCTTCATTACCACTTTCAGTTTCAGCATCAGAGATAGATATACTATTAGGATCTATAGCAGGTTCAGAGGGTTCTACAATAATTTTATGTTTCTTTTTCTTTTTCTTACGAGTAGAACCACTATTTTCAGCTTGTTGAGAATCCTGCTCAATTCTTTTGGGATGCCCCTCAGGATATAGAGGATCCTGGGTAGCAGTTCCACTTCCAGTTCTAATTTCATAAGCATGTTTTTCTTTAGCAGCATTAACTAGCAAGTCGTTTTGCACTTTAACGAGTTGATCTATTTGAGTTTGAACCATTTGAAAGTGTTTAACAATCATTTTAACATCATTAGAGGTTCTTTCCACAATATCTTTCAACTCAACAATAGCTCTAGTGTTTTCCATTAGATGATTTTGCACCCTTTTATTAAAGTTATCTTGCTTAACAATAAAGATATCAAATTCTTGTAAGCATTGATCAGGAGGTTTAGAGTAGGGGATATCACTTTCATCAAAGTGTTGGAGAGAGTGTACCTCAATAGTGGATGAGTAGGGGATAGGCTTACATAATTCTTCAATAGGAGGTAAATTCTTGACATCCGCAGCTTTAGTTCCCTTCTCCTTAAGACATTTCTTAGCTTCCTTCATCACTTCATCATTTAATTCAATAACTCCCCTCTTCTTTGATGTTGGAATAGGCACCGGAATAGATGGTTCAGGTACAATTACTTCAAGTATATCTTGTTTAGGAGGAGTCCAATCTTCATAATTCTTGCTTATTTTAGCCATTAATTCCTCAGCTTCCTTAGGAGTCCTATTCTTGAAAACACAATCAGCACAACTATCTAGGTATGTCCTAGATTCTTCAGTTAGTCCATTATAAAATATATCAAGAAGCTCATTCTTAGGTAATGGACTTCTAGCCTTTGCATGAATCAAAGCACAAAACCTTGCCCAAGATTCGGGCAATACCTCTTTTTCTCCTAGTTTAAAATCAAAATGTTCCTGCAAAATAGCATGTCTAGCACTGGGAGGAAAATATTTCTGCAGGAAAGTACTAATCAAGCACTCAGGACTATCAATAGATCCAGGAGGTAAATTACTAAACCAAGTTTTAGCTTCTCCTTTCAGTGAAAAGGGAAAAATCTTAGCAACAAAGTAAGTACGCATCTTAATATCATCAGAAAACAAGCCACTCATGGTAGAAAGTTCATTCATATGTGCTACCGCACTTTCATTCTTAGTCCCACAAAAAGGTTCTTTCTCGACAATAGCTATGTAAGATAGATCGAGAGAGAAATCATAATCTTCATCTATAATGTTTATGGGAGAAGCAGCAAACTTAGCATCAGGAGACAATTTGGGTCTAATAGTACGCCTCTCAAGGAGACTCTTAGCAGCACTCCTATCATGGGTGTTTTTACATTCTTTAATAAATTCATCGGTCATCTCAACATAACCATCTTCAACATCATAACTCTCACTAGACTCAGGTGAGCTAACAGGTGTGGTAGTGTCTTCATTAGGAGTTTCGGTATTTCCAGCTATAGTTCTAGTAATCTTAGCATCTAGGAAAGGACCTAATGAACCACTGTTATCAAGCATAGTAGAAGCAGCATCAAAAGTTTCAGATT
Organism: Avena sativa; assembly: GCA_916181665.1. NCBI lineage: Eukaryota > Viridiplantae > Streptophyta > Magnoliopsida > Poales > Poaceae > Avena > Avena sativa. Next base: position 417,037,107 of record OV702289.1, on the reverse strand, counting down.
CAGCAGTAGTAGCAGTGTGTGTAGAATGTGTATGTGGTGGTGTAAGGAACTTACTCAGAACAGACGGTGAATCAAGAGCAACAGAGGTGTTCAGAACCGTACCTCTTCTTGTAGTGGATGGTAAAATAGGAACCTTGCCATCACGAGACTTACCCATGATGGATGGATAGCAGCGAGCAATAGAGAATCCAAGTGAACTTAATAAATAAAGCTATGCTCCTCGGCAACAGCGCCAGAAAATAGTCTTGATGACCGACAAGTATAGGGGGTGTATCGCAGTATTTTCGAGGGAAGTGAAACCCAATTTATTGATTTGACACAAGGGGAGCCAAAGAATATTTATAAGCCTTAACAACTGAGTTATCAATTCAGCTGCACCTGGAAACAATCTTGCTCACAGCAGTTTATCAGTAGCAACAATTTTGTAGTAGGAATAGTAAAGTAACAGCAGTAGTAAAGCAAAGACAGTAGTAACAAAAGCAGTAAACAGTGGGATTCGAGTGCGGTAGGCATAGGGATGGATGGACGGGCGTTGCATGGACAAGACAATTCACATAGCAATCAGAACATAGGGAAATTGCAGATAAATAAGATAAAGCATCCAAGTACTAGACAATCCTAGGCATGTGTTCCATAAATAGTCATACGTGCTCGCAATGAGAACTTGCACAACATCTTTTGTCCTGCCAGCCCGTTTGCAGCGGGGCCTCTAGGGAACTACTGGCAATTAAGGTGCTTCTTTTAATAGAGCACCAGAGCAAAGAATTAACACTCCATGAACACATGTGATCCTCACATCAAAACCATTCCCTTCCGGTTATCCCGATTTCTGTCACTTCGGGGTCATAGGTTCCGGACATCAACGTGTGTATACAACTTGCAGATAAGACCAAAAACAATACTATCATAATGAATCAATAACATGTTCAGATCAGAAATCATGGCACTCGGGCCCTAGTGACAAGCATTAAGCACAACAAGTCGCAACAAAGTCATAAAGCAGTAATAAAAGATACTAGGCACCATGCCCTAACAATCTGATGCCATTACATGAACGATCTCATCCAATCCCTACCATCCCCATAGCCTACAGTGGGGGATTACTCACTCATAGATGGGGGAAACATGGATGGTCGATGGAGAAGCGATGGTGATGATGATCTCCTCCAATTCCCCGTCCCGGCAGGGTGCCAGAACGGAGTTTCTGGTGCTATTTTGTGGAATCTGGTGGTGGCGGCGGAGCGGAACTCCTTATGGAAAAACGTCGAACCCCCCGAAGTTTTTAGGTTAGAAGGCTCCTTATAGGCGAAGAGAGAGGCCGAGGGGGTGCCTAGGCGGCCCGCACCACCCCCTAGCGTGGCCTGGCCTGGCCCGCGCCACCAGGTGGTGTGGCCACCCCTGTCTCTTCTCCGTCTCGTATTCTGGCTCCTGGAGTCTTCGGGTGAAATAGGATTTTTGGCATATTTTCCGGGATTTTTCCTGATAGTTGATTTTCTGCACAAAAAGTAGACATCAAGGCAATTCTGCTGAAAACAGCATTAGTCTGCATTAGTTGCATCCAAATCACACAAGTATAGAGGAGAAACAATAGCAAAAGTGTTCGGGAAAGTAGATACGTTTTGGACGTATCACCAGACACAAAACACCGTATCCATCGTATGCGTCAGGTTGGCGATGTGCTTGTCGCCGCGGAACATGGTGAAGTTTTGGTCGTCGACTGTGATTGAGGGGAGAAGGATAAAAAATTCCGGGCTATGCATGCCGGAGAGCACCATGTTGTCCGATGGCATCCCGTTCGGTGAGCTGCAGTGGCTCCTGCCGGTGCCGATGTCGCACCTGGTCGCCTATCAACCGTCGGTGTTCACCCTGGAATATTGTCTTCAGATTAACATGATTCATGAGTGAGATAAACACATCTTAATGTTTGTTGGAGTATTTGAACTGCTAGAAAGACTTACTATATGTTCTTAGTAGTTGTTCTTAGGAGTAATTTTATGGAGTTCAACTACTGCTAATGTATTTTGTAGTAATACCTACTATATATACTGGTACTTATCATTTTGGGAGACGTGGTTCCTAGCTTAAGGTAGTTCTGAGTATTTTCTATGGAGTTTGTCCTCTACTAATCTATTTTGCAATAATAACTATGTACTGGTGCTTGTTCATATCGACCGAGGAAGTGTAGAATATGGTATCGCTTTACTTTTTAATCAGGACTAGCTACATCTATTGAATTTCAATGTGTGCATTGCTGAATCTGTCAATTATTGTCTATGTACTGCTAATTCGGTCAGTTTGAAATGCTGCTGAATCTGTCAAGTGTTGCGGAATATGAACTGGGAATCTATCAAGTGCTGCTGAATATGAACTAGGAATTTGTCGATATTTTTTCGGTCTTATTCTGTACAACTGAATCTTTTAAATGCTACTGAATTTATCAAATGTTATGTTGTTACTATTAGTATGTACAATACAATATTTTGTCGAACTAACTGTGTTGTACTTGTACTTGTTTAGATCAAGTGCAGCAGATTGTCTTGCTTTTCTTTTCAAACTTGGCATTTTATAGAACTAATATTGTACTACTACTTGTTTAGACCAGGTGCAGTACATGGTCTTGCTTTTATTTTGGAACTTGGCATTTTATAGAACTAATACTGATGTACTTCTACCTGTTTAGATTAAGTGCAGTAGATGGTCCTGCTTTTCTTTTCTAACTTGGCCTTGTCATAAACTCATAATCTTGATGAGGCTTTGCATTGATGTGAGAAGGAGGCATGCACAGAAAAGCAGACTTGACCACCAGTTTTGCTTGCTCCAATGATCGAGTGTATGGAGAAAAGGACAAACCGAATCAGTCACTTTGAAATGCTGCTGAATATGTCCAAGTGACGCTGAATGTGAATTGTGAATCTGTCGATATTTTTCTTTTTTTATATGTATTGTTGCATTTTCAAAATGCTACTGAACCTATCAAAAGTTTTGTTCGGTACTTGTTCAGATCAATCGGTCGAGCACAGAATATGGTATCGCTTTCCTTTTGAATCAGTCCTTGGTACATCTATTGAATTTTAATGTCTGCATTACTGAATCTGTCAATTCTTTTGGTCACTATATGTGTACTGCCACAACCGGTCACTTTGAAATGTTGTGCTAACTCTGTCAAGTGCTGCTAAATATGAACCGGGAATCTATCTGATATTTTTACAGTCTATTCTATACTGCTGAATCTTCCAAATGCTACTGAATCTGTCAAATGTTTTGTCATTACTATTAGTACAATATTTTGTAGAACGAACTGTGATGTAGTGGTACTTGGTTAGATGAAATGCATCAGATTGTCTTGCTTTTCTTTTGAAACTTAGCATTATTACAATTATCTGGATGAGTCTTGTGCATTTTGGGTTGCTATGGGCGGTCACATAGGCATTGACGTAAGGAGGAGGTACTCACACAGAAGAAGACTTGATCGTCAGTTTTGCTTGCTCCAATGATTGAGTCTATTCGGAGAACAGGCCAAACTGATCGTGGGCCAAGGTTTTTTTAGCTGGAACAAGAACTGATTCTCTCTGTACTGCTATTGAATTTCAAGTAGGAAAGCTACTGAAATCTCTCAAATGTTCGGTCGTTGCTATTACTAAAGGATTTGTGCAACTAATACTGATGTAGTGGTATTGTATTTCATTGTATGTATTGCTTCATTGGTCACTTTTGAAATGCTCCTGAATTGGTCAAGTGCTCCCGAATATTACCTTCGAATCTATTGGTAATTTTTCTACCTTATTTTGTAGTGCTAAATTTTGACATGAATATCTGCCAAAACGAATTATCGGTTTTCCCTCGCCCTCGCTGAGGTTCTTGTTTTGAATCCCGCAGAGCACATCACAATGCAATTTTTATTAATCAAGAGAAGAAATCTAGTATGCCCTCCGATCCAAATTACTGTTCTCACATTTGTCTAGATTCTGACATATCTAGTCATGTTTTAGTGCTACATACGTCTGAATCTATCCAAATCCGAGAACATTAATTTGGATCAGAGGGAGTAGCTCATTTGGCCCCTCCTTAGCCCAGAACATTTCAATTCAGTCTTTTTGGGGTCAGGTACTGTTAACCATAGCCTAATGAAATTTTAGATAGGAGCCCATGGAGCATAGCCGAGAACATATTAGTTCGGCCTTTTACGGGTCAGCGGATTACTGAGCACAATCCAGTGAAATTTGAGAATGAAGCCCATGGAGCATAGCCTGTGGAATATAACCCACATAGAGCAATAGCCAAACTCTTTTGAATTCGTCCTTTTGGGCATTGCCCCCCACCTCTCATAATAAAAAAACTCTGCCTACCCATGTTTTTTAGAAAATAACCCATTATGTGGCATTTTATAAATTGAGATACCAGGAGCGCTGCCCTTTTATATTTTAAAAGACATAAACATAGACACACAAAATATTTTAAGAAGACTAATACAGAAGTTGTAGTACTAATAAAAGTTTAATGATATTTTTTATATAAATATCTTTGTTGTAGTTGAAACGCACTCAGTTTACGTTTATTTGATTTGAAGGTCTTTTGTTCGAATCGCCTTTGTGTGTGTGTATCTTGGGTTTACATTTATTTCTTCTAGCAATATCGCATTACAGAGAGGCCGACATCACAGACCCACCAGCATGCAGCATCCCTGGAGTTTGTTTATAGGGTGGGTTCAAGAAAACGTTTAAATATTTGTACAGAGAGGCTCGCATCAGAGACCCACCAAACAGAACATACAAGGCTGCATCGACCCACAAGCCACAACATGTCAAAGATGCTGACATAAGGGCCCCAACAGTAAGACCATACACGGCTGCCACGGTGAAAACAATGAACGTGGCCAAAAAAAAGTCCATCATACACACGTTGCACTTACAGAGAAGCTGACATGTCGGACCCAGCAGGCCCAAGCATATCCCATGAAATTACCCTATCAACCCCAAGCATAGCCCAATACCTTCTAATTCATCCTTTTCGTGGTCTTGTGGCCACCGACCATAGCCTATTCAATTTAGGAGTGAGCCCATGGAATATAAGCCATGACGAATAGGGCATCTGCCCTGAGTTAGCCCAAAATCTTTTTAATTCGGCCTTTATGAGCATTTTTATACTCTAAGGCTGACATGTGGGACCCGAAAAAACAGTCCAACATACACACGTTTCTTTCAAATAGAGGTTGTCCACTGGGACCCAGTATAGACACGTTTCCTGCACATGGGTGGTTGACATCTGGGACCCAACAAGTTGCCAGTGTCAAAACAAGGGACATGGACAAAAAAAGTCCATCATACAGACGTTTATTTACAGAGAGGCTGATATGTGGGACCCAGCAACGCGATCTTATATAGATGATGTATCAAGCAACATAGCCAGTTCGAAATAGGGAGGCGCGAGCGAGAAAAAATTCAACATGTACACGTTTCTTGTAATGAGAGGCTGAAATGGGGTACCTAGCAGCATGAGCAAACTGCAGATTCATCGAGCAATGCTATCTAGTTCAGAACAGGGTAGCGCTAGAGAAGAAAAAAATCCATCATACACACGATTCTTCTAATGTCAGGCTGACATAAGGGACCCGCCATCCTGAATAAACGGCTGATGCAGCGAGCAACGCTATCAAGTTCGGAACAGGAAGGCGCGATAGAGGGTAAAAAATCCATCATACACACGTTTCATCTAATGAGAGGATGACATGCAGGGCCCAACATCGTGATTAAACGGTAGATGCATCGAACAACACTATCATGTTCGGAACAGGGTAGCACGAGCGAAGGAAAAAAAATCCATCATACACATGTTTCTTCTAATGAGAGGATGACATGTGGGGCTTAGGAGGTTGGTTAAACAGTAGATGCGTCGAGCAGTGCTATCAACTTTGGAACGGGGTAGCGCTAGCGAAAGAAAAAATCCATCATACACACGTTTCTTCTAATGAGAGGATGACATGTGGGTCCCAGGAGGTTGATTAGACGGTAGATGCATCGAGCAGCGCTATCAACTTCGGAACAGGGTAGCACGAGCGAAGGAAAAAAATTCCATCATACACATGATCCTTCTAATGAGAGGCTGACCAGTGGGACCTAGTAGCTTGACTAAATGGCAGACGCCTCGAGCAACGTTACCGAGTTCAAATCAGGGAGGCGTGACCGAAAAGTATGGTCCACTAGAGACACTGACATCCGGAACCCACACGCCTCAAAAGACTTCGGCGAGTCAACATCGCGCGAGGAAACAAAAATCTTGCTTCTGCCACGCGCCAACCAAGCTTCCTCCACATTTTTAGCAGATCTGTCGTAGTAGAGGGCCGTGAAACCGGAAAAAAAAGTTTTCCATCGGCCATGGCCAAGCCGAGAATTTTGTCGTGGAACACGCGCCTTCTACGATGACCGTCGGGCCAAGTCGTTGTGGAAGGAAACTTTTCTTGTAGTGAGTGCACAGATCGTTTGTAGCTAGTTTCGAAATAAAGATATCGATCCCACAGGGAGCAGGAGTGTGTAGTCTAATAACTCTTGAATTAAATACTACAATAGAAATGCTAAATAAAGTTCTAAGTAACAAGATAAAATGCGAGTATTGTGTAAAAAGGTATTTTGGGGTTTTTGGTATAAGAGAACAATAAGTAAAGTAAAACAACTGAACACAGAAAGTAAGTATCGTGTATGTAAAAGAGATTGGAACTGCAATAGGGAAAAAGGTGTTCTCAGGGAGTAGAGGATACACCTCTAGCATTATAAAGATTATTATCATGAACATTCTCAACTATGTATGTGTGAGAGGAACTCTGTATTTGGACAAATAGGCAGCAACCACTGCTCACATCATCATCATAACCACAAGAGTCAGCAATCGACATCAATCGAATTATTGCACTATTAAGGGACTTAATCCCGTAGGACGTATCCCATGGCATGGATAGTGTTCTGTGAGTTTCCTCGGTTCCCAAGTTGATACATAAGGGGTGCCAACAGATTTATAGTCATTGTATGTGCTAACACACCTCTGTCTACCAACAAGTAGTTCCCTCCATCAAGTCCCCATAAGAGGCAAATATTGAGAGGTCGACTTCTCCCAACATCAAGATGAAGACGATCTAACACAAGGTCATAGAGATGAATATCATAAGAAACTTTATCTTATTTTAATCTCATACTAGGGTTTCTCCATCTCCCCAAGAACTAATGATCTACTCAGACATGGAGGCAATCAATATCATGGCAATAACAATGGAATCTATCATAGATGAATAGTACTTGTATAAATCCACAACGAGTATGGAAATTACAATAAGATCTAGACAAGATGTAGATGGGATGGATGGAAATGGTGGTGATGTAGCGGTTGATGATGAAGATCAATGCCTTAGACTCCTGGATCTGCATAGGGCGAAGATGGAACCTCGGTGGACAAGTTCCCCCTCTAGATGCCTTCCGGAGGTGACATTTCTGGTTGCTTTGTATGTCGTATCGCCGATCTAGTTGCATGGGGTGAAACAATTTGAGGAGGCAGTGGCTGCACCAACTATACGGCGGGAACTATATAGCCGGAAAATTATTCCGACCGTATAGTTGGTCGTTAAACCGTCTGGATGCCTTGATCGCTTCGGGTTTTCTTCTAGTGTTATTGATATTTCCCAAATAAGCGATTTACGTTGTATTTGACTCCTTTTCTCCCTAATATAACTGCTCCAAGAATTTTGTCCATTGTATCCATCATCTGTCCTGATCCTAGTGAAAATAAACATAAAATATGCGCGCGAACGCCGTAAAATACCAAGATCCTATAACTATAATGCAAAAATAATAATATAAGACATGATGCAATTATGCACTCACCAGTCATGTGGATCAATGCCTCTAGTGGATTAATGTAGTTTAGTAAAAGAACACATACAATGACTCTAGGGACTCCGTGTGTCAAACCATGGTCACAAAGACCAAAAATACTTAGGAAAGTAGCTTCCACATTGCACGTTGCACTAGTGTGGCAGAAGTTGTATCACAGAATCCACTAGAGTGTGCATGTGGTCATGTGGATCAATGTGGTTTAGGAAAAAGAACACATGCAATGTGGTCATGTTGATCAATGACTCTAGTGGATCAATCTAGTTTAGGAAAAGAACACATGCAATGACTCTAGGGACTCTATGTGTCAAACCATGATGATAGAGACCAAAAACACTTAGGAAAGCAGCTTCCACATTGCATGTTGCACCAGTGTGGCAGAAGTTGCATCACAGAATCCACTGGAGTATGTGTATGGTCATGTGGATGAATGTGGTTTGGTAAAAAGAACACATGCAATGTGGTCATGTGGATCAACGTCTCTAGTGGATCAATGTGGTTTAGCAAAAGAACACATGCAAATACTCTAGGGACTCCATGTGTCAAACCGTGGTCAGAGAGACCAAAAACGACTAGGAAATCAGCTTCCACATTGCATGTTGCATCAGTGTGGCAACATTTGCATCACAAAATCCACTAGAGTGTGTGTGTGGTTATGTGGATCAATGTGGTGTAGGAAAAAGAACACATGCAATGTGGTCATGTGGATCAATAAATCTAGTGGATCAATGTGGTTTAGGAAAAGAACACATGCAAATACTCTATTGAGTCCATGTGTCAAACCATGGTCATAATCATGCTAAAAACACCTAGGAAATCAGCTTCCACATTGAATGTTGCACCAGTGTGGCAGAAGTTGCATCACAAAATCTAGTGGAGTGTGTATGTGTGGTCATGTGGATCAATGTGGTTTAGTAAAAATAACACATGCAATGTGCTCGTGTGGATCAATGACTCTAGTGAATCAATGTGGTTTAGGAAAACAACACATGCAATGACTCTATGGACTCCCTGTGTTAAACCACGGTCACAGAGACCAAAAACACTTAGGAAAACAGCTTCCACATTGCATGTTGCACCCGTGTGGCAGAAGTTTCATCACAGAATTCAATGGAGTGTGTGTGTGTGTGGTCATGTGGATTAATGTGGTTTAGGAAAAGAACACATGCAATGATTCTAAGGACTCCCTGTGTCAAACCATGATCACAGAGACCAAAAACACTTAGGAAAACACCTTCCACAATGCATGTTGCACCAGTGTGGCAGAAGTTGCATTGCAGAATCCAACGGAATGTGTGTGTGTGGTCATGTGGATCAATGTTGTTTAGGAAAAAGAACACATGCAATATGGTCATGTGGATCAATGACTCTAGTCGATTAATGTGGTTTAGGAAAATAACACATGCAACGACTCTAGGGACTCCATGTGTCAAACCATGGTCCTAGAGATCAAAAACACTTAGGAAAGCAGCTTCCACATTGCATGTTACACCAGTGTGGCAGAAGTTGAATCACATAATCCACTGGAGTGTGCATGTGGTCATGTGGATCAATGTGGTGTAGGAAAAAGAACACATGCAATGTGGTCATGTGGATCAATGACTCTAGTTGATCAATGTGGTTTAGGAAAAGAACACATGGAGTGACTGTAGGGACTCCATGTGTCAAACCATGGTCATAGAGACCAAAAACACTTAGGAAAGCAGCTTCCACATTGCATGTTGCACTAGTGTGGAAAAAGTTGCATCATTGAATCAGGTGGAGTGTGTGTGTGTGGTCATGTGGATCAATGTGGTTTAGTAAAAAGAACACATGCAATGTGGTCGTGTGGATCAATGACTAGTGAATCAGTGTGGTTTAAGAAAAAACACATGCAATGACTCTATGTACCCCCTATGTAAAACCATGGTCAAAAAGACGTAAAACACTTAGGAAAACACTTTCCACATTGCATGGTTCACCTATGTGGCAGAAGTTGCATCACATAATCCAATGGAGTGTCTCGGTGTGGTCATGTGGATCAATGTGGTTTAGGACAAGAACACATGCAATGTGGTCATGAGGATCAATGACTCTACTGGATTAATGTGGTTTAGGAAAAGAACACATACATTGACTCTAGGGACTCCATGTGTCAATCCATGGTCATAGAGACCAAAAACACTTAGGAAAGAGCTTCCACATTGCATGTTACACCAATCTGGCAGAAGTTGCATCACAGAATCCACTGTAGTGTGCGTGTGGTCATGTGGATCAATGTGGTCCAGGAAAAAGAACACATGCAATGTGGTCATGTAGATCAATGACTCTAGTGGATCAATGTCGTTTAGGATAAGAACACATACAATGACCCTAGGGACTCCATATGTCAATCCATGGTCATAGAGACCAGAAACACTTAGGAAAGCAGCTTCCAGATTGCATGTTGCATTAGTGTGGCATCAGTTGCATCATAGAATCCATTAGAGTGTGTGTATTGTGATGTGGATCAATGTGGTTTGGTAAAAAGAACACATGCAATGTGGTCATGTGGATCAATGACTCTAGTGATCACTATGGTTTAGGAAAATAACACATGCAATGAGTCTAGGGACTCTATGTGTCAAACCATAGTTATAGAGACCAAAAAACACTTAGGAAAGCAACTTCCACATTGCATGTTGCACCAATGTGGTAGAAGTTGCATCACAAAATCCACTAGAGTGTGTGTATGGTCATGCGGATCAATGTGGTTTGGTAAAAAGAACACATGCAATGTGGTCATGTGGATCAATGACTCTAGTGGATTAATGTCGTTTAGGAAAAGAACACATGGAGTGACTGTAGGGACTCCATGTGTCAAACCATGGTCATAGAGACCAAAAACACTTAGGAAAGCAGCTTCCACATTACATGTTGCACCAGTGTGGAAAAAGTTGCATCATTGAATCAGGTGGAGTGTGTGTGTGTGGTCATGTGGATCAATATGGTTTAGTAAAAAGAACACATGCAATGTGGTCGTGTGGATCAATGACTCTAGTGAATCAATGTGGTTTAAGAAAAAACACATGCAATGACTCTATGGACCCCCTATGTCAAACCATGGTCAAAAAGACGTAAAACACTTAGGAAAACACTTTCCACATTGCATGGTGCACCTATGTGGCAGAAGTTGCATCACATAATCCAATGGAGTGTCTAGGTGTGGTCATATGGATCAATGTGGTTTAGGAGAAGAACACATGCAATGTGTTCATGAGGATCAATGACTCTAGTGTATTAATGTGGTTTAGGAAAAGAACACATACATTGACTCTAGGGACTCCATGTGTCTATCCATGGTCACAGAGACCAAAAACACTTAGGAAAGAGCTTCCACATTGCACGTTACACCAATCTGGCAGAAGTTGCATAACAGAATCCACCGGAGTGTGCGTGTGGTCATGTGGATCAATGTGGTCCAGGAAAAAAACACATGCAATGTGGTCATGTGGATCAATGACTCTAGTGGATCAATGTGGTTTAGGATAAGAACACATACAATGACTCTAGTGACTCCTTATGTCAATCCATGGTCATAGAGACCAGAAACACTTAGGAAAGCAGCTTCCACATTGCATGTTGCATTAGTGTGGCATAAGTTGCATCATAGAATCCACTAGAGTGTGTGTATTGTAATGTGGATCAATGTGGTTTGGTAAAAAGAACACATGCAATGTGGTCATGTGGATCAATGACTCTAGTGATCACTATGGTTTAGGAAAATAACACATGCAATGAGTCTAGGGACACTATGTGTCAAACCGTGGTTATAGAGACCAAAAAAACTTAGGAAAGCAACTTCCACATTGCATGTTGCACCAGTGTGGTAGAAGTTGCATCACAAAATCCACTAGAGTGTGTGTATGGTCATGCGGATCAATGTGGTTTGGTAAAAAGAACACATGCAATGTGGTCATGTGGATCAATGACTCTAGTGGATCAATGTGGTTTAGGAAAAGAACACATGGAGTGACTGTAGGGACTCCATGTGTCAAACCATGGTCATAGAGACCAAAAACACTTAGGAAAGCAGCTTCCACATTGCATGTTGCACCAGTGTGGAAAAAGTTGCATCATTGAATCAGGTGGAGTGTGTGTGTGTGGTCATGTGGATCAATGTGGCTTAGTAAAAAGAACACATGCAATGTGGTCGTGTGGATCAATGACTCTAGTGAATCAATGTGGTTTAAGAAAAAACACATGCAATGACTCTATGGACCCCCTATGTCAAACCATGGTCAAAAAGACGTAAAACACTTAGGAAAACACTTTCCACATTGCATGGTGCACCTATGTGGCAGAAGTTGCATCACATAATCCAATGGAGTGTCTAGGTGTGGTCATGTGGATCAATGTGGTTTAGGAGAAGAACACATGCAATGTGGTCATGAGGATCTATGACTCTAGTGGATTAATGTGGTTTAGGAAAAGAACACATACATTGACTCTAGGGACTCCATGTGTCAATCCATGGTCACAGAGACCAAAAACACTTAGGAAAGAGCTTCCACATTGCACGTTACACCAATCTGGCAGAAGTTGCATCACAGAATCCACCGGAGTGTGCGTGTGGTTATGTGGATCAATGTGGTCCAGGAAAAAGAACACATGCAATGTGGTCATGTGGATCAATGACTCTAGTGGATCAGTGTGGTTTAGGATAAGAACACATACAATGACTCTAGGGACTCCATATGTCAATCCATGGTCATAGAGACCAGAAACACTTAGGAAAGCAGCTTCCACATTGCATGTTGCATTAGTGTGGCATAAGTTGCATTAAATAATCCACTAGAATGTGTGTATTGTGATGTGGATCAATGTGGTTTGGCAAAAAGAACACATGCAATGTGGTCATGTGGATCAATGACTCTAGTGGATCACTATGGTTTAGGAAAAGAACACATGCAATGAGTCTACGGACTGTATGTGTCAAACCATGGTTATAGAGACCAAAAAACACTTAGGAAAGCAACTTCCACATTGCATGTTGCACCAGTGTGGTAGAAGTTGCATCACAAAATCCACTAGAGTGTGTGTATGGTCATGCGGATCAATGTGGTTTGGTAAAAAGAACACATGCAACATGGTCATCTGGATCAATGACTCTAATGGATCAATGTGGTTTAGGAAAAGAACACATGGAGTGACTCTAGGGACTCCATGTGTCAAACCGTGGTCAAAGAGACCAAAAACTCCTAGGAAATCAGCTTCCACATTGCATGTTTCACCCGTGTGGTAGAAGTTGCATCACAGAATCCACTAGAGTGTGTGTGGTCATGTGGATCAATGTGGTGTAGGAAAAAGAACACATGCAATGTGGTCATGTGGATCAATGAATCTAGTGGATCAGTGTGGTTTAGGAAAATAACACATGCAATGACTCTAGTGACTCCATGTGTAAAACCATGGTCATAGAGACCAAAAACACCTAGGAAAGTAGCTTCCACATTGAATGTTGCACTAGTGTGGCAGAAGTTGCATCATAGAATCCAGTGAAGTGTGTGTGGTCATGTGGATCAATGTGGTTTAGTAAAAATAACACATGCAATGTGCTCGTGTGGATCGATGACTCTAGTGAATCAATGTGGTTTAGGAAAACAACACATGTAATGGCTTTCTGGACTCCCTGTGTCAAACCACGGTAACAGAGACCAAAAACACTTAGGAAAATAGCTTCCATATTGCATGTTGCACTAGTGTGGCAGAAGTTGCATCACAGAATCCAATGGAGTGTGTGTGTGGTCATGTGGATCAATGTGGTTTAGGAAAAATAACACATGGAATGTGGTCATGTGGATCAATGTGGTTTATGAAAAGAACACATGCAAAGAATCTGTGGACTCCCTAGGTCAAACCATGGTCACAGAGACCAAAAACACTTTGGAAAACACCTTCCACATTGCATGTTGCACCAGTGCGGCAGAAGTTTCATCACAGAATCCAATGGATTATGTGTGTGGTCATGTGGATCAATGTGGTTTAGGAAAAAGAACACATGCAATGTGGTCATGTGGATCAATGACACTAGTGGATTAATGTGGTTTAGGAAAAAGAACACATGCAAGACTTCTCCTCAGTAGGATGGCATACTTAGTCAAACTCACTTCTCAAGACTCGTCATCAACACTACGCGCCATCATTCACCTGCTGACAAGACAAAAGATCCTGTTTAAGCCGGAAGTCGACCACCGAAGGATCCCCACTATCCATAAGAAACCACAAGACCTGCTAACCCAGAAAAGAAGTGAAGACCTGGCTCCACTATCCTTAGGTATACTAGGACTTCCGACAGCCACTAAAAGACAAAGTATTTTAATCAACCCTACCCAAAACGACGAGAAGTTCTTCACCAGAAGGCCAAAATACTCCAAAATCCGGAAGGCAAGACTGCCTGAAGACAACGAGTCTACTATGCCATCGTGCAGAAGCAACGCAAAGAATTCAAGTGAAGACATTTCCTCCAAAGTCGTTAACCGCTAACTTTCCGTAAGCTAACCCTTCAAACTTAGTTAGGAAGCCACCCATGGCAAGGTTCACGCGATATAATGACACTCGATGACTCCAACTCAAGATCCAGAGATACAGCCTTCTTCAGCATCCTGCTAATCCTTCAAGATGGAAGGTCGGCACCCCTCTCGAAGGACCTTAGTGAAGCTCAAAGGTAGAAAGACTACATCTTTCCACTCAACTCAAGGAAAGCGTTGACTAGAAGATACTTCAGAAGGGTTCCATATTTGATGTCTTCTCGCCGAGCATCAACTCTCAAGTCACCAGATGAATCAATAACTGAAGATTTATGAAGCCTCTCTGCTACTTCTGCTAAAGACCCACCTGAAGGATCGCCATATTCCTAACCCCTCAGTTCTAACTCATTTAGAGGACCTGCATTCTCAATAGATTCGAATAGGCTAAGTACGAATAAAAGTAGTATATAAGCCTCATGAAACCTAGTTTATGGATATCATCGGAAGGTTTCAACTCCGGGTAGAAGATTGCGATATCCACCTAACATCATCTGACGACTCCAAGAAGGAAGGACTGCGTTAACTCCGAGCCACCCTAGTTTAACACTAAGAGGGAAAGACTGTGTCTTTCCCACACAAATAGAATAGCCATCTATTAGGAGCAACCTTAGAGTTAGACCCAAGGACGTAAATTAGGATGCGATAAGCCCTTAAGAGAAACACCGTAAATCCATATAGAAGGAAGACCATCCATCGCAATCAGGACTGAAACCTGCTCAACTCTTCGTGCATCCAAGAAGACTGAAGTTCCCCTCTACTAACACGGTAACCATGCTCAAGGTCAAATCCCATAAACTAGAACGCTTGAAACAAATAGTACTAACCCGACACAAAATCCACTAACCAAACTCTCCCGAATCTCGGGACGAGATTCTTTTAAGGGGGAAAGGTCTGTAACATCCCAATTTTAGCAACTCTGATTAGTTATCCAGAATGTAAAAAGCAGGGGGAACAAAAACTTTTCCTTATTTAATTGTGCAGTGCTTACTTGTTGTTGCATGTTCTTATGCTTCTGATTGTATATCATATGATATACTCCTTACCTCAACATCATTTGTCAAAAGCTATTTAACAAAACTATCCTGGCTCATTTTACATATTCTCAAATGTTCTGGCATTTCAAAACATGATCCAAGATTCTTGTGTAACCCAAAACTATTTTAGTAGCTTCTATTGACAAAAATATGGAGAGCTAAAATCTCCTTATGTTTTCAAGACAGAACCTTCAACTAATCTTACCTCTAGGATTTCCAAAACCTTTTATAAACCTTTTGAATTCTACTGCTGGTAGACATGCCAAGGACTCTTACCTTATTCAAACTCCAACCCTTCCAAATGCCCATCCTTACCTCAAGCTAAGCTTGATGGTAACCCTAGTAGCAGTTGAATTGCTTGTAAGATGAATTGCCTTGATCTGCTGTCTCATTTGCCTTGTTCTGTTGTTTGACTTGTTTGCTTAGGAGTAGAATGAGATACCCTAGGAGCTGATCTCTAGTCACTAGGTGAACATCTAAAACCCCTAACTAGATCAATTCTGAAGTGTTCCATTATAGAAGTTTCCAAGTCAATGAAGACTAATATCAAGCATGGGTATATTCTACTCAATTTATACTTCAACCCCATCCACTTGATGATGCCTTGATACCTTGAAACCCATCAAAAACATCCCCACTCATATTCTAGTCAAAAACCCTAAACCTGCTAAATTTGACAAAGTCTGGAAACTGTTTCAACATCACTTCTTTGAATGCCTCTCTTTCTCAACCCTTGTGCATTTTTGGTAATGCACTTGAACCATCTTGTAGACCATCATAAGGAATACCAAGGCCCACTCTTTCCCTTGGATAGATCACCTCTTAAACTACTTGTTATTGATGGTTTTGCAGGCAAGAAAATAACAATTCCTGCAAATCTTATCAACATGCCTACTTTGGAAGAAGCTCACACCTTCATCCTATCTTCTTTTGACCAACTCTTTGTATGGTTGTAATCTACTCATGAAGGTCTATCAATCCTTACACCACTTGTTTCAATTGGAACCTTGTGCTTCCAAAACCCACAAGGTTTTGCAGGCTATCTGATAATCCGCTATTGCACCCCTTATTTTATTCAATTTCTGGCATCAATTCTTGAAGATCTAAATCATGATCAAAGCTAAAACTCTTGTACCATGGTGATCTACTCAACTTTGTATATCCATCCATCTAGCCCATGCCCCAAGGGGAGCTCTGAGCTCCAAGATCCAACAATGTTTTGAAGGTATAAAAATAATACTGCCTAAGAAGGACCTAAAAATTCCAAATGAACTCAATAAAACCCTTTTAGCACTATTTGAATAAGTAACCAAAGAAGGATCTAAAATGTTCATAAAAATCTAAAAGAATTCCTGAAGGTGTATCTTGAACCTACCCATCGACTAGTACACTTATCTCCTCTTTTCAAGATCAAAGTGTGGAACCTTTCTTCATGATCATTAAAGTGGCTAATTTGACTACATTGTCAAATCTTGAATCAAACCACATCTAAACTCCATCAAGCCTTACCTGGCAAGCATGCATAGCAACCACCAACCTCCTAGTCGTGCTACACTTTAGCTCACCACTGTAGCAACACCTTTCCTCCTTATCCCTTATATTTGTCTATGAAGGAGACAAGTGCCTAGTCAAGTCTTGCTCTTTAATAAACCTTGCAGAAGCCATCCCACCTCTCCTCTGCCCTTCTACATGACCAGAGAACACCCACATGATCTACTCCACCTCCCAAGTTGACCTATCCCTGGCCATCTCCATCCCTTTGCCCTCCCATGGTCTAAGTCCACCATGGACCCTTGCCTCTCGGTTTAAAAAGGCCTGTGGCCAGACAGCCCCCTCCCGCGGAAAGTATCTTAAACCCTCATTATTTTCTCCACGGAGTTTTACATCTCCAAATGGGTTGGAACCTTTTTGTACTACAAGGTAACCCTGGTTCCTTGCATTCCACTTTGGCGTGACCCTCTTTTGCTTCCTAGTTTGCCTGTAGCAAAAATCATAAAAACCGAGCTTTTCTGCCATTAGGAAAATCCGTAGGCCAAATCATGAGTTGATTTGACCTCATTCCAACTCCCTATGATGTAGTACTTTAGAATATATCAAAACCCAGGAGTTCAGGATTTATTGAGTCTCTGCTGAATTGTAATGAATTAAATATTTCTGTAGGTGGTGTTATCACTAGATAAATCATTTCAGAAGCTTAGCAACTCCAAAAATAGTAATTGCAATTTCTATTGAATGGTATTTTCAGTTCCTATCCAATGACCTTAGTCTCACACCTTTTGGACATGTAAAGTAAATCTAGTTAAAAAGACAAATAGATTACAAAGCTCACTTTGGGGATTTCCGAAGGGTAATCTGTTAATTATTTTGTGTCAATTCCAACTCTCAAAAATCACCAACTCAAATATGTACGACATGCTCTTAGGACAATTTCTTTTGTCTTACAAATAATTTATGGTGAATTTTTAACCTAAACTAGAGGTTATTTCACTAGAAAAATCATAACTAAATATAGAAAATTGATAAAACCATGAAACCACTTTTGTTGGCCTTGTTATTTCAATACCTACCTGATGATATCCTTCTTGAACATTAATATCATACATATCTCAGCCTTAGTTCAAAACCCCTTCATTAGGTGGTACTTGGTAATCAAATCCTTAAAAAAGTTCCACAAATGCCTCTTCATTATTTCCAATTGCAACAAACTCAACCTATCAAAACCTACTGAAGTTAGTAAGGTGTTGGATGTTTGTTTGCTGAATGGTATTATGATTGTATGCCTTGTATTGATTTTGCCCTTTGTTTGCTTGCATGTGGTCCATATCGATGATAGATGCGATTAGATCGGAGACAAGCAGAAGATGGTTATTATTATTATTGATGTTATTGGTATTCTAAGAAGAAGTCCAGGGGCATATATTGCCAGATTACTGATCTCAGGCAAGCCACCTTCTTGCTCATAAGCCTTGTCCTACTGTTTTACTTATGCATGTTTTACTTACTGTTTTATGAAAACTGCATTGTTTTATTATATGATGATCTATACCTGGTAGTGGCTTGGCTCCTCCAAACCATTACACGTGTGTACTACTAAGTACAACCCCCATGACGACACCTACTCGTTCCTACAATGGTAGATGGTGTATAATATCATAACCCTTTGCAGACCCTATTTTAGCCGAAGCAAGGCTATAGGATGGGAAGACCCCTGGAAAAGTTTTACAAAATGTTTATGGCAAAACCTTGGTGAGGTTTGACCTACTAAGAGAAGTTTTAGAAAAAAAATGTTTTGGTTTTACAAATGATGTTGGAACTGTGGAGGACAAAATGTTTACAAAAACGCACCCAGTTCTTTGTAGTTTTTCTAGAACAATTAACCCGTGCAACCACATTACCCCGGAGTGGGACGGGGCTTAACTCAAAGTATTTCACTATGATATGGGAATTCTCACTGCTATGTATGGGGGATCATCTCCCTCAAAATCCGGGCTTACCTTTACATAAAGGGTCAACTGTTAAATAGTCACCTAGAGGAAGCAGAGTCACCCATGCGAGTGACCGGCCGAACTATGAGCCCTTCATTGAAAGTTCCCCCTCTAGGTCTGAGTGGGGTGCTTCGGTTGGTCCATGGATCCAGACGTCCCGGTCTTGAGGGGAACAACTCATAGGGTAGGGCCTGTGTCAGAGTGGACTTTCCAAGGGTTATGTTTTATTATCTGAACCCCGCATACTGGTGTATGACGATTCGCGGTGAACTACGGCGGATGGATAGAATCTTGTGGGTAAAGTGTAAAACCTCTATAGATTGTAAATCTATTCGAATAGCTGTGTCCACGGTCATGGACGGTTTGGAAGGTTGCTATAGAGCGGTGTTGGTTTTGTTTTCAAAAAGGACTTCGGAAAAGCAAAGGCTTTGGAAATGATTTGACCATGGTATGGTCGGAAAGGAAGGAAATGAGTTTTGGTCACAAGATGACTAGAAAGAAGAAACAAATGGGTGACCCAATCTTAGTGTTTTTCCAAAACTTTTCAAAAAGGTTTCCAAAATGGTTACAAAAGTTTTCAATAAAGATATGTAGATGCTATATCTACAAGAGAAACTATTTGAGAAAAGAACCTCCATTGGAGCCCTCCTACTACCATAGCCATATTGCATATCCTCTTGTTATTATTATTCTCTTAAGGTGGTTTGCGAGTACATTCAAAGTACTCACTGGAATTGTCCCTGGCTATTAACTTGGTCAGATATCAAGACGAAGGTGAAGTTGACGACTATGCGAGCTAGGACGTTCTCCCAGTCAGTTGCTTGTAGGTTAAGGCATGGCTCGGGCTCTACGCTTGGTGAAGTGCCGCTGATGATTATTGAAGTAGCCATAATGGCATGTAAAGTATGACATGTATCCTCTTAAGTAATGGATGTTTACTTTGATACTTGTCAGTTATGTGCCACGATTAACTGATCATGGGATCGTGGTCTATGCGTAACTCGGATTCTTGGAGGAATAATCCGGGGGCCCCACAATCGATTTTGTAGTTGTTGATCTGCCATCTAACACTCTTTTCCCTATTATATTTGGAAGATACTTTTTGGGTGATATAGGTTCCTATGTTAATTTCAAGACGGAGATTGTGTCTCTTAAGCTTGGGGGGACGGAAAATAAATTCCATTTTTCCAAATTTAAAGACAGGCCTCCACAAATACAAGAAGAAGAGGAAGAGAGAACTGATGGCTCGTGGTTGATATAGAGCTTGTTGGGAACCCCAAGAGGAAGGTATGATGAGCACAACGGCAAGTTTCTCTCGGTTATGAAACCAAGGTTTAATTGAACCAGTAGGAGCAAGGAAACACCCCAAAGGTGTAGCTAGTTGAGCCTTGGCAGGGCGCACTACCGGTGCAAATAGCAACGTGGAGACCTGCACAACACAACCACAGAACATTGTCCCCAACTTGCGATGAGGTTGTCAATCTCACCATGTTTTGCTGAAAAAAAGGATTAAACGTATCGAATGGAAAGAAGTAATAGTTTGCAGAAAGTAAACACAAAGCAGTAAACAGTTTATAGATTGTATGTAAAATAAAAGGACAGGGATCCATAGTTCACTAGAGGTGGCTCTCCTTAAGATACATAACATGCTGGGTGAACAAATTATAGCGGGGCAATTGACAAACATCGAGAAAGCAATACATGCATATACTAATCATCTCGACTTCTTTGAGACATGATTGGGAATTACAACATTATACATAGACCGCCATCCAATTGCATCTATGACTAATAATCCACCTTCAGGTTATCATCCGAACCCCCTCCAGTATTAAGTTGCAAGCAACAGATTATTGCTTTACGAACTGCGTGTAAAGTAAACAATACGATTGTTCTATGAACAAAGGATTGTTGTTTTCTCCCTAGTAGCAACAGCACATCTAGTACCTTAGAGATTTCTGTCACTTCCCCAGATTACCAGAGGCATGAACCCGCTATCGAGCATAAATACTAACTCTTGGAGTTGCTAGCATCTACTTGGCCAAGATAGCTACTAACAACGGAAAGCATGCAAGATCACAAATAACAAAGACATGATAAAATCAATAATCAATCTGAAATAGCATCTCAATATCCATCGGATCCCTACAAAGACAACATGCAGAATTACAAATAGATGATCTTGATCATGAACGGAGCTCACAAGATCTAGACATGAAAGCACAAAGGAGGAGAATGTAACTACCTCGGTGAATTACGCTCTTAGTTACCAGCCTGGATGAGCGGAAATGGTTAAAATAGTACGGTGGGGCCCAAATTCCACTCACAGGTAGACCTTTCGGCCGTCCTAACCATTTCCAAACATCGGGACAAGAACGAGCGACGTAATCGGCAGGCGAAGGGATCAACTACATACACAAATGAGTATGTATGCAAGCCACCATACAACAGTCCTCAGAGCCATTCCATCTAAAAGAAATAGAAATATTGCAACGCCATACGGCAAGATCCAAATATCCTAGATAGATATAATAGTTTAGGATATCTCCTCATACATCAAACATCAGAGTATCAGGCGGAAGCGGAAAACAAGATCCGAGTATGGATAAGAAGCAAATCGGCATAAGATGCCCCATAAATAAACACATCCCGCCCACAGATCTCACGGATCCCCGTTCCCAGAATCTCTACACCGAATGATCGTTGCCCACATTGTCCGTCTCCTCCACCCTGTATCCATCTTGCGAGTTTACCTGTTCATCTGAATCAAACAATTTATCGTGTGAGACCCTAGGGGTACTCAGCAAGTCTTTATGCCTCTAAAGGGGACACAACCTGGGGTGACGCAATTGCAGCAAAAGATAATCCCTAACAATTCTATAGATACTCGCTAACCATCTGCCTAACCAAAGATAGACGGATGTCCGTGAATTAATAACAACAGTTATAACGGTAATATTAACAGATCCATCCTCCTCCCCGCTTACCAACGAGGAAGCGGACGAACAACCCCCCATCCGTTGGCAGTTTTATTATCCATTCCATGAGTGTTGCACTATTTACTAGTCAGGTACTTAGTCAAATTAAAAGCGGTACTTTAGTTATGCTTGTCTATGATCGAGAAACTGTGCTCCAAGTCGTCCATAACCGCGGACACGGCTTTCAGAAAGTTTTACCCTGCAGGGGTGCACAAATAGCAACACACACTCGATCAACCTCGGAAAAACCAAATCAAAACCCAACGAGGCAGTCACGACAAAACGATCACAGGATTCAGAATTATTTCAGGGGGCCACCCCATTAAGCTACCCGCAACGAAGTTAGCCGGCTCCGAGACGGACTCAAGGTTTGCGTCAGTGGCTGTAAACGACTAGGAACCCGAAAATGTGACTGGTCTTGTCGATACCGTGAAAACACTCCGCTTACCTAAACAGTACAGGTGCTCCTCGCACAATCTTAAATAAAACAGTAAAGCATGGCATAAGTACAGGATAGTAATAAAGCCCCAAACTACTTTGTGGCCCCAAGAAATAAGAATGAATCAAGCTCTAGCTCAGGGGGGTCCATAGGCCTCCCGGATGTGGATAGCGCGAATATTCAAGGAACAGGAATCAAGTACTCGGGGTCCTACGGGACACAAGTGAGCATGAAAAACCAAATAGCAGATATTGCTCACCGGTGCCACTTTCATTAGTTATCCCATTACTACTCAGGTTAAGTTGTATAGGTACCTCGTTATCCAACAGACACTCACATACCCTACACATGCTATTCTACGACTCGCATGGCTCAAACAACTCCTGTAGTAATGGCTCATGGGATGGAGGAACAAGCTTCGGTGGGGTTTAAAGTAAAGGCTATGCAGTACTTGGGATTCAGATTAATGCAATCGCGACTCAATGATGCAAGAATAAGATGGAGGCAATAGGTACTATATGTATGCAAGCATGTGGTAGTGCTTGCCTGGCAGCTCAGTTGGAGCGAGAGAAGGATCTGGGTAGTGCTCCTGGGTTTCTTGATATATCCCCTGCTCAGCGTCTATTCGAAGAAGAACCAAACAAACAAGGGCCAACATAAATAAAGTGCACAAGCATATGAATAAAATGCGACAAGCAAACAATCATGCCATGATGAATGATGCACAATTTGCATGGCAATAATATAGCATGGCATGGGTGAGGTGTGGAATACAAGAATAAATCATTTTATGGTGTTTTAATCACCTTTTATCTTCAAATAAGTTGCTGTATACTTTATATTTATATGATGCATGCTGCAATTCAGAACATGGAATGCATAAACAGAAAGGTCTCGTCGAGCTGATCATTTTAGACATATTATTTGTCAAATTTGGAGTTATAAAACAAAAGTTATTAATTAATTAAGAAAAAGGGCATTTTATTGTAATTTTAATCAACTCGAAATTTTAAGTGCTCAAATAATATTTTGAATAGCATATTTGAAATCCTCACATTTTTCTAATTCAAAAACATATATTACATGTTGAATTTGGATATATATTTCAAAAGATATTTGAAAACAGATTTGAATTTGAATTTTTAAACAAATTTGAAAAGGTTTTAATTAAACAGCACGCAGAAAACATTTTGTACTCGCTCAGACCTAGCCACAGACACAGACGGGTGGGACCGTTGCTGACTTGGCGAAACGGCGCGCAGAAAACCTTTTGCACCGCGAGTATGCCCAGCCACGGTGGATGACAGGTGGGGTCCGAGGCTCTGCTGACCCACACGCCAGTGGGCGAGTGCGAGGCTGCCACGCGGCACAGCGGGGGACTGCGGGTTGAGGGGCGGAGACTCTGGGCGCTTTATCGCAAAAGTTCCACCGCGGCTGACAGGTGGGACCAGGAAGGACCGCGGGTTGAGAACTCAAAAAGAACAAGGGGCCATCTGCAAAAAGGAAAAGTGGCCCTGTTCCTCTTCTCCGTTCTCTGACGAAGTGACGACACGGGGAAAAAAACAGGCACGGCGGGGGATCAATCTTGCGACGCAGCACGCGCGCGCGGCGGTGGCTACCGCTGCGGCTAGCTGAGTTAGTTGCCAGGTTCTGCTGCGCGGCGAGGATAACATTCTGCGACGCTACGGCGGGTGAACGAACGCGAGCAAACATGCACAGAGGTTGCTCGACAAAAAGAGTGGCGCGTACAGGGGGTGGATCGGCAAGAGGGGGTGTCTAGGAGGTAGAGGAGCTCACCGCGGGGCTCTCGGTGGTGATGGATCGGGCAGGCGTGCAGCGGGTCGTTGACGAGGCTCACGACCGGTGAATTAGGGTTTGGCGTCGGGCGGCGCTGGTACTGGCGCTCCTGGGGCTTCTCCTCCTGGTCGACGCGTGCAGGGAGCAGCAGGGAGGTCTCCTCGTTCCCCTCGATCACCTCCACGACGAGCTGGCCGGCTAGAACGAAGGGGCGACGCGGTGCTGGCGATGACCGGCGGCAGGTGCTGGCGGCGGTGGAGAAGAAAGGGAGGAGAGGAGGGTAGGCTCGGGCGGATCTGGAGAGGCCAGAGGAGGCGTGTGAAGGGAGGAAAAGAGGGAGAGGGGGAGGAGGCAGCTGGACACGGCAGAGATAAAGGTGGCCTCGGTGCCACCTTTTCTCTCCTTCCTCACATGGTGGCTCGGGCTGGGGTAGCTAGGGCTGGTCCAGGGCAAGGCAGAGAGGCTGCAGGGTGGGTCCAGGCTTGGTGTGGGGTAGGCCTGGCAGGGAGAGAGCTAGAGAGAGAGGAGAGAGGAGATAGGCTCGGGTTAGGGTTTGGTTAGGGATGGGGTAGGGTAGCTGGGGTGGTTAGGGTTAGAGAGGGGTAGGTCATGGGGTGGTGGCTCGGGTTAGAGAGAGGAGAGATGAGAGCTTAAGGTGGAGGGATTAGAGAGAGGGTGTGGTATGGTTTAGAGATAGAAAAAGATAGAGAGCTAGGGAGAGAGGGTTTTGGGCATGAACAAAAATAAAGGCAAGCAAAAGGGGATTTGGGTGATGGAAAAAGGGTGAGGTTGCAAGGTCAAAACAAAAGAAATAGGGCCAACATGAGCAAACTCTCAAAGATCCATGTCTCACTTGCAAAAAAAATACATGGAAAACCCAAAGGAGGGAATGATGGTGAGATTGCATGGCCCATGCATGGGTATTAAATGCCATGTTTATTATTGTGAAAACAATTGTAAATGACCATGGGAATTTATTAACACATGCATTTCCAAACAGGGAATTAAGGCCAAGCCAAAAGAGTGGTGTTGGGGTCCCATGTGGAGTGGAGGAAATATGCTCATATTTGAATATAATTGGACATTCTAGTGTGTGTATTCCACTAGGTGTTTATTATCCACAACAATATTCCAACATTAGCATAAACCCCAAAACAACCCATATGGAAGCTAGAAAAGGGTTCCACTCACAAGGCATGCAAAGGTGGCCATGTGGCTCTCATAAACCAATAATGTGGAAACAATATGGTGCATATATAAGAGCATGTGGAGATAGAATTGGATCCATCCCAACCCACATGAGCTAGAGGTAAAACCAAATAAGTTGCAATGCTCATATATGGTGGAATGGTGGAATGATGGGGTGATGACAAGAAAGGTGGTGGAGTTAATAAAAGATATGCCCCCAACTCAACTTGGGCATTAAACAATATATCAATAACCAAATACAATATCAAGAGGCAATACAATTTACAATGCATATGAGAGAAGAACCAAAACAAAAAGGGTTTTATATGATGCTCAAATGCAAGGTGGCATGATGACATGAGCATGATATAATTATGATGCAACAATTATATGTAGGAAGTAGCCATTATATATAGACTAGGCTAGTAGCATTGCAATTGTTAGACAATTGGGATGCTACAGAGAACCAGCCATCTAGCTACTACATGGATCCGTAGTCCATGGATGAACTACTCACGCATCACACCGGAGGCGAGTATGTTGATGAAGAAGGCCTCCAGGGTGAATTCCCCTCTCTGGCAGGGTGCCGATAAGAGCTTCATATCCCTCCCGATCTAGGGATGGAGATGACGACGCTACAGACTCTTTCGTGGATTTTTGATCGGTCACTTAGGGTTTTTGTCCCGAGGGCATCTTATAGGCGGAAGGGGAGGCTGAGGGGGTGCCGGAGGCGGCCAGACCACCCCCTGGCGCGGGCCAGGATGGGCCGCGCGGCCAGTGGGTGTGGTGGCCCCCTGGCCCCTCTCCGTCTCGTACTCTGGCATCTGATGACTTCCGGAAAAATAGGCACTTTGGCTTTTGTCCCGTCCAATTCTGAGAATATTCATTTTCTGACTTTCCTGGAACCAAAAATAGCAGAAAACAAGCAGCTGGCACTATGGCTCTTGTTAATAGGTTAGTCCAAGAAATCATATGAAAAGTACTCCAAAGTGTGGAGAAAACACAAGAAAGTGGATAAAACCAAGCATGGAACATCAAAAATTATAGATACATTTGCAATGTATCAACATCCCCAAGCTTAACTCCTGCTCGTCCTCGAGTAGGTAAGTGATAAAAAGAAACAATAATTTTTGAGGTGACATGCACCGTCAAAGATTTGATCAAAGTATTTGTAAAACATTCAAAGCTGGGATCATAGTACTTCAATCAAAACATGAAAGACAAAGTTCTAGCAATAAGACAAAGAAACTATGATGCAACATGAGAAGGCACAAACAAAGGATTCATGAATAACAATGCTTTGCAAGAAGTTTGTTTGTTTCACATAAAGAAAACATAGCATAATAGCATTCAGCTTGTCCCTCATAGAGTAGCAAATATAAATGCATAGGATACCTTCAAAGTTCATAAGAGTGACTAGATACAAACAGTTTAAAACAAGCAATGTCAAGTTATGCATCAATGAAGTTGTCTTGGGACAATGCACATAGAACTAAGAATGGCCACTATGCTCTCAAAGTAGGTGCATAAAGGTAGAAGGTGGAGAATCAATATAATGGTGGAAAAAAGGCCTTTATAAAAGGAAGCAGGGATTCAAGTCTCATAAAGAGCTTCCAAAAATTATGGTACTTATAGCTTTCAGCTCTCATTGCCCCTATCATAAGCATCTTTAAGGTGATTAAGGTAAAGTGACACAACTAAGAGGATATGTTTAACAAGTTATAAACCAAAATCTCATGCCCCTTACTTACGAAGACCGATCCTCATGTTACTCAACTTTAGTCACAAGTAAGCTCTTGTCATTGTAAGTACATGTGTATCATAAAGAACCGCCAACGGGCTACCCCTTGCACATGATACAGGAGCTATCCCATAATCAAAATGACAAGGCAAGCAGACAATGAGCATCTCAGCGATCTTTTTATTTGCTATTTGCATAGGTTTTTATTGAGGATGCTTCATAGAGTGCTCGTTATGGTGATGCTGCAAGTTTCCACCATGATTAGGCATGGCTTAGGCTAGCAGCCCAGGTGTTTCTCTAACACACATACAAACTCCATGATCTTACAAGTTCCACTTTTATTTCACACCGCCGGGATCCATAAGAAAAAGAACATGATATCAACAGGGTACAAAGTACAAGTGCAATGTTGAAAGCGTTCCCCATGGTACATGGTTCTGCTAATTTCAACTTATAAAGTGCAAGCATATACGCAACAAAGAAGGACCCAATGGTTCAAGTTTATTAGATGCAAAAAAGTAAAGTGTGCCATCAAGTTCGTGAGAGCTTTAATCACTAGTTTTCTCATAACAAGTTTAATTTGGAAGGTAAACAAAAGCATGAATATACTTGGAATAACATAAGATAGTAGGTAGGTATGGTGGACTCTTTGGAATAACTTGGTTTAGGGAGTTGTATGCATGAGTGGAACTCATACTTGGTTGTGGAGGCTAGCAAAAGACTGGGAGCGACAAACTAAGAGAGCAATAATGGCCATAATCATGCAGAGCGACAAAACATCATTGATCAAAGCATAAAGTAATACTACAAGTTGAAAACTAAAGGATCATAAAGTCTATGGTGACTTGAGATAGTCATAACATGGTGTGAGCATGTGCCAAGTCAACCCAAATAAAGCATCAAAGGAGAATACCACTATACTATGCTTTAATATGCTAAAACAACGCATGATTCATACAAGGCACATTAAGAAATCTCAATTGTTTATAACAAGTCATGCTACAGCAAAGAATACTAAGCATAAATCCAAAACAATATCAAGCATGGCATGACAAAGTATAGGCCACAGTCAAAAATGAGCTCTTTTTACCACATAAGAATGAACTTTCCTACTCTTTTCCAAACCAAACCAAACTATTTGCAAACCAATGTAAGAAAGAGGGGGTCCAACCAATTTATTCAGCAAACTAAGCAAACAAAAGCAAATGAAAAAGCAAAAAGAAAACGAAAAAGAAGACGCAACAAGAACAACACAACTGTGCATGAAACAATAAAAATGAAGCGTTTGGAAGAAACCTGGGATTTTTATTGATGAAGGGGATGCCTTGGGCATCCCCAAGCTTTGACGCATGTACTTCTTGGATATTTCTTGGGGTGACACGCATGGCATCCCCAAGCTTGAGCTTTAGTCCATCCTTCATCTCATTACTCATTCCTTCCATACACCTGAAATTTTTCCTTCATACAAAACTTCACACAATCTTTATTAGCAACATTAGTGCACTCAAGATAAAAGGTCTTAATGTTCAGTTCTAACACCAAATAAACTTACATTATAACACTATATACTGTAGCACTTCCCTCAAAAATCTCAATTCCCCAAAAGAACTCAAAAAGGAACCAACAAGAAGCAAATGCAGAAAATGGCAGAAATCTATCAAAACAGACCAACAGGTAAAGATGAATTTTTTCGAAGACCTTCTGTTGCTCAAATCAAAAAGTGTTGAACTAACGAAAGTTATATAACAACCCGGGGCACAATCACAAACATTCACGCCTCAAAAAGACATTCAGAGATTTTACACGAATTTTTACGGTGAAGCACAGAAATCTGTTTCGAGACAGCAAGTTTCCCAATCATTACTTCTCTCTCATTAGAGGTTACTTTTGGCACAAAAAGCAAATAAAAAGGATAAGGAGCGGTTATTACTGAAGTAATAACTTCCAAGACTCATCTAAAACTTTTGTGTTATCTCCCAATAAGTATTTTTCTTTAACGCCTTTAAGTTAGGCATAAGAAGCAAGAACGAATCAAGTGTTGTCAAATGAAGAAGCATTAAAACCAAATTTTGTTTTCATAGGAGAAGCAAAAGAAATCTTCTCTCTCTTCTTAGGGAAGTGTTCAATACCTTTCTTGAGTGGGAGTTGATATTTAATGGTGCCTTCTTTCATATCAATAATGGCACCAACAGTTCTAAGAAAAGGTCTTCCCAAAATAATAGGACAACAAGCATTGCATTCAACATCCAAAACATAGAAATCAACGGGGACATAGGCATTGTTAACCATAATAAGAACATCATTAATACTCCCCATGAGTTTCTTTTTAGCATTATCATCAAGTGGGACATTCAAATAACAATCTTCAAGTGAAGGCAAATCAAGCATATCATAAATCCTTCTAGGCATAATAGAAACACTACTATCAAGATCACATAAAGCTTTGAAATCAAAGTCATTAACTTTCATATTAATGATAAGTTCCCAACCATCTTGTTTTATAGGAATAGAAGCTTTATGTTTCATCTTTTCTTCTTTAATCTTTATGAGAGCATCAGTAATGTGTTTTGTAAAGGCCATGTTCATAGCACTAGCATTAGGACTTTCAGCAAGCTTTTGTAGGAACTTAATAACTTCAGAGATATTGCAACCATCAAGATCAAAATCAAACTTATCATCTAGAGTAGTAGAACTATTACTAGCCTCAACACTAGTGGTGGTAATAGTAGAAACGCTAATGTTTCTAGCAATTTCATCTTCTCTTTCCCACTTAGCATGTAATTCAGCTAATAGTCTAACATTTTCATCAATTCTTACTTGTATAGCATTAGTAGCTGCAAAGGGATTATCATTAGTTTCAGGTTTAGCAGCCATTTTATTCAAGGAAGATTGAGCTTCAGCCAAAGATGCTATATTTCTTTCAGCATTAGAGAGGTTTTCCTCAATAGTTTTATTAAAAGCAGTTTGTTTACTAATAAAATCTTTAAGCATAACTTCAAGTTCAGAGGGAGCACCCCTATTATTGTTATAGGAACTTCCATAAGAATTACCATTGTTGGGAGGATATGGCTTATAATTGTTGTTACCAAAATTATCCCTATAAGCATTATTGCCAAAATTGTTATTT
Source organism: Avena sativa (assembly GCA_916181665.1). Classification (NCBI taxonomy): domain Eukaryota; kingdom Viridiplantae; phylum Streptophyta; class Magnoliopsida; order Poales; family Poaceae; genus Avena; species Avena sativa. The sequence continues at coordinate 417,006,896 of OV702289.1, read as the reverse complement.
CTTATGAAGTTCACATCAACTTGCTCTTCCTGAGCAACCAAAGAGGCTAAAGGATAATTATTTGGATCAATATGGGCTTTCCCATTAACAAGCATAGACATAATAATATCAATCTTATCACTCAAGGAGGAAGTTTCCTCAACAGAATTTACCTTCCTACCTTGTGGAGCTCTCTCAGTATGCCATTCAGAATAATTAATCATCATATTGTCCAGAAGTTTTGTTGCAGCACCCAAAGTGATGGTCATAAAGGTACCTCTAGCAGCAGAATCCAATAGGTTCCTTGAAGAATAGTTCAATCCTGCATAAAAAGTTTGGATGATCATCCAAGCAGTCAGTCCATGAGTGGGATAATTCTTTACCAAAGATTTCATTCTTTCCCAAGCTTGAGCAACATGTTCATTATCAGTTTGTTTAAACTTCATTATTTCACTTCTCATAGATATAATCTTAGAAGGAGGATAGTATTTTCCAATGAAAGCATCTTTGCATTTAGTCCAAGAATCGATACTATTCCTAGTTAAGGAATTCAACCATTCTTTAGCTTTTCCTCTCAAAGAGAAAGGAAACAATTTCATCTTAATAATATCACCATCTACATCCCTATGCTTTTGCATCTAACAAAGTTCAACAAAGTTATTTAGATGGGCAGTAGCATCTTCATTACCAATACCAGAAAATTGTTCTCTCATAACAAGATTGAGCAAAGCAGGTTTTATCTCAAAGAAAGTATCTTCAGGCACAGGTGGAGCAATAGGTGTGCTCATAAAATCATTGTTGTTGGTGCTAGTGAAGTCACACAACTTAGTGTTTTCAAGAGTAGTCATTTTTTGGGTTTTCAAATAAGAAAGCAAACTAGTAAAACTAATTTTTTTTTGTGTTTTTGATAACAAAACAAGCAAACAAAGCAAAAGGAAACTAAGCAAAACAAAAATAACAAAGTAAAGAGATTGGTTATGAGGGACTCCCCTTGTGAAGATGTCCTTGACTCCCCGGCAACGGTGCCAGAAAAATGTTTGCTGGCGCATGGTTGACGTGGGAGTTTCTTCTTCGTTCCCGGCAACAGCGCCAGAAAAATGCTTGATGGCTCGTGGTTGATGTAGAGCTCGTTGGGAACCCCAAGAGGAAGGTATGATGAGCATAGCAGCAAGTTTCCCTTAGTTATGAAACCAAGGTATAATCGAACAAGTAGGAGCAAGGAAACACCCCAAAGTTGTAGCTAGCTGAGCCTTGGCAGGGCGCACTACCGGTGCTAGTAGCAACGTGGAGACCTGCACAACACAACCACAGAACTTTGTCCCCAACTTGCAATGAGGTTGTCAATCTCACCGTTTTTTGCTGAAAACAAAGGATTAAACGTATCAAATGGAAAGAAGTAATAGTTTGCAGAAAGTAAACACAAAGCAGTAAATAGTTTATAGATTGTATGTAAAATAAAAGGACCGGGATCCATAGTTCACTAGAGGTGTCTCTCCTTAAGATAGATAACATGCTGGGTGAACAAATTACAGTGGGACAATTGACAAACATCGAGAAAGCAATACATGCATATACTAATCATCTTGACTCCTTTGAGACTTGATTGGGCATTACAACATTATACATAGACCGCCATCCAAATGATTCTATGACTAATAATCCACCTTCAGGTTATCATCCGAACCCCCTCCAGTATTAAGTTGCAAGCAACAGATTATTGCTTTACGAACTGCGTGTAAAGTAAACAATACGATTGTTCTATGAACAAAGGATTGTTGTTTTCTCCCTAGTAGCAACAGCACATCTAGTACCTTAGAGATTTCTGTCACTTCCCCAGATTACCAGAGGCATGAACCCGCTATTGAGCATAAATACTAACTCTTGGAGTTGCTAGCATCTACTTGGCCAAGACAGCTACTAACAACAGAAAGCATGCAAGATCACAAATAACAAAGACATGATAGAATCAATAATCAATCTGAAATAGCATCTCAATATCCATCGGATCCCTGCAAACACAACATGCAGAATTATAAATAGATGGTCTTGATCATGAACGGAGCTCACAAGATCTAGACATGAAAGCACAAAGGAGGAGAACCAGCCATCTAGATACTACATGGATCCATAACCCAAGGATGAACTACTCACGCATCACACCGGAGGACTGCATGGTGATGAAGAAGGCCTCCAGGGTGAATTCCCCTCTCTGGCAGGGTGCTGAGAAGAGCTTCAGATCCCTCCCGATCTAGGGATGGAGATGATGGCGGCTACAGACTCTTTCGTGGATTTTTGATCGGGCACTTAGGCTTTTCGTCCCGAGGGCATATTATAGGCGGAAGGGGAGGACGAGGGGGGTGCCGGAGGCGGCCAAACCACCCCCTGGCGCGGGCCAGGCTGGGCCCCGTGGCCAGGTGGTGTGGTGGCCCCCTGGCCCCTCTCTGTCTCGTACTCTGGCATCTGATGACTTCCAGAAAAATAGGCACTTTGGCTTTTGTCCCGTCCAATTCCGAGAATATTCATTTTCTGACTTTCCTGGAACCAAAAACAGCAGAAAACAGGCAGCTGGCACTGTGGCTCTTGTTAATAGGTTAGTCCAAGAAATCATATGAAAAGTACTCCAAAGTGTGGACAAAACACAAGAAAGTGGATAAAACCAAGCATGGAACATCAAAAATTATAGATACATTTGCAATGTATCAAGAACTATTGAAGAAATGGAGGCTCTTTTCTTTGGTAATCAAGAAGAAGAAATAAATGAAGATCCAAATTATGAAGAGGTAGTTATGGAGGACAAGTTGCTGGAAGAACTAGAAGATGAATTTGATTTACATCCCATAATAGGACCTCCAACTAATGAGGCTTTTGAAGAGCCAGAAAAGAGAGGGGACGAGGAACTACCACCCCAGGGTTGAAGACTCTACCAGATGATCTCAAATACAGGTTTCTAGATGATACAAATAAATTTCCTATTATTATTAGTGCTAAACTTTCAGGAAAAGAAGAAGAAGAACTTATGGAGATACTTAAGGAGCATCGAAAGGCCTTTGTGTACTCAATGAATGACTTGAAGGGCATCAGTCCCATTATAGCCATCCATCGAATATTCATGGAGGAAGGTGCTAAACCAGTTGCTGAATTTAATAGAAGATTGAAGCCTAAAATGAAAGAAGTGGTAAGAAAAGAAATTGTACGCCTACTGGACGCAGGTATAATATATCATGTTAAAGAAAGTGAATGGGTAAGTCTTATTCATTGTGTCCCTAAGAAAGGCGGTTTCACTATTGTTCCTAATGAAAATAATGAATTGATACCTATTAGAACTATTGTTGGGCATAGGATGTGCATAGACTTCAGAAAATTAAAAAAAGAAACTAGGAAAGATCACAACCCTTTACTGTTCATACTCATTTTTGTTACTTGGACGGATACTCTAGTTTTTCTCAAATAGCTGTTCATCCTGATGACCAACTTGAAAAAACTTTCATTAGTCCTTATGGTTTATATGCTTACTGACGAATGCCTTTTGGATTATGTAATGCTCCAGCTACTTTTTAAAGATGCATGACTGCTATTTTTGCTAATTTCATGGAACTCATAATGGAAGTATTTATGGATGACTTTTCTGTCTATGGAACTTTGTTTACGAGCTACTTGGATAATCTCAAAAGAGTTTTGCAACGTTGCAAAGAAACCAATCTTGTTCTAAACTGGGAGAAATGCAATTTTATGGTGAAAGAAGGTATAGTCCTTGGACACAAGGTATCAGGTAAGGGAATTAAAGTTGATAGAGCTAAGGTTGAGGCAATTGAGAGAATGCCACGACCTAGGGATATTAAAGGTATAAGAAGTTTCCTTGGTCATGTGGGTTTTTATAGAAGGTTCATTAGAAATTTCTATGGAATATCTAAATATTTGACTAACCTCTTGCAAAAGGGATTAAGATTTAATTTTGATGATAAATGTCTTGAAACCTTTGATCAACTCAAAAATGCTTTGACTCGTGCTCCTATCATTAAACCACCTATCTAGGATACAACCTTTGACTTAATATGTGAAGCTAGTGATGATGTTATAGGAGTAACTCTGGGACAACATATTGGTCGCAGATTTAATATTATACATCATTCTAGTAGAACTCTAAATGGTGCTTAGAAGAATTACCCAAAGGAAGAAAAGGAACGGTTTGCTATATTTTTCTCTTGTGATAAATTTCGCTCTTACATAGTTGATGCAAAGGTGAGAGTTCATACGGATCGTGATGGTTTAAAAGAACTCCTTGAGAGGAAAGCACATAAACCAAGACTGATCCGTTGGATTCTTTCACTGCAAGAATTTGAGTTGCGTATGTAGAGGCGGGAAATAAAGATGTTAAATGCAGTGTCCATGATAGCCCAGCAAGACACCAATCTTGTTCAGAGGGACTTTAGTCCTGGTGATTTTTGTTTACAAGAATTATTCAATGAATTAAGGTCAATTCCTTCAAGGGCGAAGAAGTCTTTGTTGTTCGAAGAACTTTCTCATCCCCAAATAAGCAAATGGTAAGTGCAAGGTAAGTGTTCTTACCCAAATAAGTGATTTGTTTTCACAAATTTTACTCCTAAAAATTCTGCCTTTGAAATCCTTGTGTTTTTCTGAAGTTTTAGAGGGGTTTTACCAACTATACGGGCAAATCTATATGACCGGAGAGGGAGTTCCCGCCGTATAGTTGGTCGTTAAACTCTCTGTATCATCTTTGTGAAATTGTTTTCGATATCTAAGCCTATACGGTCGCAACTATATGGCCGGAGCAAAAATTCCGGCCATATAGTTGGTCGTTAAACTCTCAGATAGTTTTGCTTTTTGGTGTCTGTATCTATACGGTCGCAACTATATGACTAGAGCAAAAATCCGGCCGTATAGTTGGTCGTTAAACTCTGGGACACTTTCGATTTTTGGTGTCTATATCTATACATTCGCAACAATACGACCGGAGCCAAAATTCCGGTTGTATAGTTGGTCGTTAAACTCCCAGACACTTTTCATTTGTTTTTATTCATAAAAAAATAAAAAATTATTGTCGGTTCTGAGTCATGATTTAATCGACCTGGACTCGAGATATTTGGAAATATTTTCACGGAACCAACTATACGGCTGGACCTATACAGGCCACACCCGTATAGTTGGTCGTTACGCGGTAGGACACTTCCAAATCCGTGATTTCTTTCCCTGTTTTGTTTAGATTCTTTTCTTGGACGACAATTTGGTGTTTCTCGCAAGTTTTACTGACCTCTGGCCCCTCTTATATACTGCCATTGTCTCTCTCTCTAATCATAATCTACAGGAACCAATCTAGCAATGCGCTATCCCACCCTAGGCCGTGGGAAACCCATGGGGATCATTGCTCCTTCTAGGGACCGCTCTAGCAGCCCGTCCATGGAGGATGATGACGAGGAGGTGGAGAGGTTTAGCCCGAGATCGATTGGGCGGCAATGAAGAAAACTAAACAAGAGAGAGAAGATCACAAGTCGCATGGAAAAGAGCGTGTGGAGACGGTCAAGTTCATCACCATGGATCCAAGGCCGCACAAGCGTAAGGAATTATCTAATATTGGTGTAGGTGCTAGCAACCAAGCAAAGGCACCACCCATGAAGCCATTGGTGCTCATATGAAGGCTAAGCCTCAAGAAGACTAGAATTATGGTTTCCACTTCCCCGATCCATCAATTATGGATGAGGAAGAGGAAGCTGTCCCCAAGACCAAGGATCGCGTGCGGGCACTGGAGATATATCAGAAGCAGGAGCTACTCCATCGTGTCGCAGTCCGTCACTGTTTCAATGAGATGGAGAAGAAGGAAGACCTACTTTCATTGGTAACTAAGCTCACAAATAGAGTGGATACTCTGCAATCTGATCGGTGCAGGTGCTACAGCCGCATAACTTCTCTAGAGGAGACCAACAAGAAGCTACGCACCGCAGTGTTACATGTCATGGCGCCATAGTGATCTACAACAATCACGGTATCAAATAATCGCATGGGATTATTTGATCCCGCTTGTCTTGATTCCAAGCTTGGGGAGATGTTTAAGACCTTGTAATCTATCCTGTAAGTTTTTATTATTATGTTTGCATTAGTTCACACTAGAAATAAAGTTTGCATCATTAGAATTCCCTTCAGGAATAGTTGATCCCTTTATGAAATTTCGAGTTTATTATTATATATGAAGAAATATTTAGTTTGTGTTTGCTTTAACGATATATGAATGGCTTGAGTCTTCCACACCATTGGTATTAATGGAACACCTAAAGAAAATTTAGTCAATATGCGGTAAGTCTACGGTTTTATTTACAAAGAAAAAAATTATCTATACAGTTAAGTTGAGAAACAAACCTTGAACAAAGGAAAATGAAAGTGCTATCAAAATAGAATGAGAACAAGTCGAGGTAGAATCTTCAAGTCATAAGAATGCTTAGTATACAATTCGAATTTGATAATTGAGATCGTTAGACTTTGAATTCCTACATGAAGTGGAATGTATGGCTAGCTCCTTTGCACAACACTTAAACAAAAGTGTGAGCATATATATAAAAGAGTGAGTGTGCAAAGAGCAAGTAGGCATATACCACTGTATTGTAGTATGACAAAGATACACTTTTGAGATTTTGAATCCCAAGTGAATACATTGATCCTAAAACACTTGGGACTACCTCGTTAACTCATTCGGTTGAACCGGATACTTTTACATTATGTTGAGATTCATCTTTTATGAATTGTTGATCACTAAGGTGTGGAAGCCTTCTAATATTATTCAGATGGTTCGAGTAAGGTACTATTTATGAACCTATTCCTATGTATCGTGCATGATAAACACATGCTGTAACTGCCTCATTTATTTTATCGACTCAGCTTCATGAATATGAGGATCACATCCATTAAGCTAAAACTTGCTCCTGATGAGCAAGAGTCTAATCTTGGGGAAGTTGATGAGTGCATATTTCCATCATGTTTTACATTACTATTTTGCATTGTAGATGTAGGATCTTGGTATTTTACGGTGCTCGCGCACACATTTTATGTTTGTTTTCACCAGGATCAGTACAGATGATGGATCCAATGGATACAATTCTTGGAGCAGTTGTACTACGGAGAAAAGGAGTTAAAAACAACATAAATCGCTTAGGTGGGAAATATTAATAATACTAGAAGAAAACCAAAAACGAACAAGGGAGGCAGAAGGTTCAACGACCAACTATATGGCGGGAGCAAATTTTCCAGTTGTATAGCTCCGGCCGTATAGTTGGCGCGGCCTCCGCCTCGCCAAATAGTTTCACCCCGTGCAATTGGTTCAAGGAGACGACATACAGAACACCCAGAAATCGCAGAAACCTCACCTCCGTAAGGCATCTAGAGGGGGAACTCATCCACAAGGATCCATCTTCGCCCTGCGCAGATCTGGGAGGCTAAGGCATCGATCTTCATCATCCACCAATGCATCATCACCATATCCATCCATCCCATCTACATCCTTGTATAGATCTTGTTGTAATTCTCGTACTCATTATGGCTTTATACAAGTACTATTCATCTATGATCATGAACGGAGCTCACAAGATCTAGACATGAAAGCACAAAGGAGGAGAACCAGCCATCTAGCTACTACATGGATCCGTAATCCAAGGATGAACTACTCACGCATCACACCGGAGGATTGCATGGTGATGAAGAAGGCCTCCAGGGTGAATTCCCCTCTCCGGCAGGGTGCTGAGAAGAGCTTCAGATCCCTCCCGATCTAGGGATGGAGATGATGGCGGCTACAGACTCTTTCGTGGATTTTTGATCGGGCACTTAGGCTTTTCGTCCCGAGGGCATATTATAGGCGGAAGGGGAGGACGAGGGGGGTGCCGGAGGCGGCCAAGCCACCCCCTGGCGCGGGCCAGGCTGGGCCCCGTGGCCAGGTGGTGTGGTGGCCCCCTGGCCCCTCTCTGTCTCGTACTCTGGCATCTGATGACTTCCAGAAAAATAGGCACTTTGGCTTTTGTCCCGTCCAATTCCGAGAATATTCATTTTCTGACTTTCCTGGAACCAAAAACAGCAGAAAATAGGCAGTTGGCACTGTGGCTCTTGTTAATAGGTTAGTCCAAGAAATCATATGAAAAGTACTCCAAAGTGTGGACAAAACACAAGAAAGTGGATAAAACCAAGCATGGAACATCAAAAATTATAGATACATTTGCAATGTATCAAGAACTATTGAAGAAATGGAGGCTCTTTTCTTTGGTAATCAAGAAGAAGAAATAAATGAAGATCCAAATTATGAAGAGATAGTTATGGAGGACAAGTTGCTGGAAGAACTAGAAGATGAATTTGATTTACTTCCCATAATAGGACCTCCAACTAATGAGGCTTTTGAAGAGCCAGAAAAGAGAGGGGACGAGGAACTACCACCCCAGGGTTGAAGACTCTACCAGATGATCTCAAATACAGGTTTCTAGATGATACAAATAAATTTCCTATTATTATTAGTGCTAAACTTTCAGGAAAAGAAGAAGAAGAACTTATGGAGATACTTAAGGAGCATCGAAAGGCCTTTGTGTACTCAATGAATGACTTGAAGGGCATCAGTCCCATTATAGCCGTCCATCGAATATTCATGGAGGAAGGTGCTAAACCAGTTGCTGAATTTAATAGAAGATTGAAGCCTAAAATGAAAGAAGTGGTAAGAAAAGAAATTGTACGCCTACTGGACGCAGGTATAATATATCATGTTAAAGAAAGTGAATGGGTAAGTCTTATTCATTGTGTCCCTAAGAAAGGCCGTTTCACTATTGTTCCTAATGAAAATAATGAATTGATACCTATTAGAACTATTGTTGGGCATAGGATGTGCATAGACTTCAGAAAATGAAAAAAAAAGAAACTAGGAAAGATCACAACCCTTTACCATTCATACTCATTTTTGTTACTTGGACGGATACTCTAGTTTTTCTCAAATAGCTGTTCATCCTGATGACCAACTTAAAAAAACTTTCATTAGTCCTTATGGTTTATATGCTTACTGACGTATGCCTTTTGGATTATGTAATGCTCCAGCTACTTTTCAAAGATGCATGACTGCTATTTTTGCTAATTTCATAGAACTCATAATGGAAGTATTTATGGATGACTTTTCTGTCTATGGAACTTTGTTTACGAGCTACTTGGATAATCTCAAAAGAGTTTTGCAACGTTGCAAAGAAACCAATCTTGTTCTAAACTGGGAGAAATGCAATTTTATGGTGAAAGAAGGTATAGTTCTTGGACACAAGGTATCAGGTAAGGGAATTAAAGTTGATAGAGCTAAGGTTGAGGCAATTGAGAGAATGCCACGACCTAGGGATATTAAAGGTATAAGAAGTTTCCTTGGTCATGTGGGTTTTTATAGAAGGTTCATTAGAAATTTCTATGGAATATCTAAATATTTGACTAACCTCTTGCAAAAGGGATTAATATTTAATTTTGATGATAAATGTCTTGAAGCCTTTGATCAACTCAAAAATGCTTTGACTCGTGCTCCTATCATTAAACCACCTATCTAGGATACAACCTTTGACTTAATATGTGAAGCTAGTGATGATGTTATAGGAGTAACTCTGGGACAACATATTGGTCGCAGATTTAATATTATACATCATTCTAGTAGAACTCTAAATGGTGCTCAGAAGAATTACCCAAAGGAAGAAACGGAACGGTTTGCTGTATTTTTCTCTTGTGATAAATTTCGCTCTTACATAGTTGATGCAAAGGTGAGAGTTCATACGGATCGTGATGGTTTAAAAGAACTCCTTGAGAGGAAAGCACATAAACCAAGACTGATCCGTTGGATTCTTTCACTTCAAGAATTTGAGTTGCATATGTAGAGGCGGGAAATAAAGATGTTAAATGCAGTGTCCATGATAGCCCAGCAAGACACCAGTCTTGTTCAGAGGGACTTTAGTCCTGGTGATTTTTGTTTACGAGAATTATTCAATGAATTAAGATCAATTCCTTCAAGGGCGAAGAAGTCTTTGTTGTTCGAAGAACTTTCTCATCCCCAAATAAGAAAATGGTAAGTGCAAGGTAAGTGTTCTTACCCAAATAAGTGATTTGTTTTCACAAATTTTACTCCTAAAAATTCTGCCTTTGAAATCCTTGTGTTTTTCTGAAGTTTTAGAGGGGTTTTACCAACTATACGGGCGAATCTATGACCGGAGAGGGAGTTCCCGCCGTATAGTTGGTCGTTAAACTCTCTGTATCATCTTTGTGAAATTGTTTTCGATATCTGAGCCTATACGGTCGCAACTAAATGGCCGGAGCAAAAATTCCGGCCATATAGTTGGTCGTTAAACTCTCAGATAGTTTTGCTTTTTGGTGTCTGTATCTATACGGTCGCAACTATATGACTAGAGCAAAAATCCGGCCGTATAGTTGGTCGTTAAACTCTGGGACACTTTCGATTTTTGGTGTCTATATCTATACATTCGCAACAATACGACCGGAGCCAAAATTCCGGTTGTATAGTTGGTCGTTAAACTCCCAGACACTTTTCATTTGTTTTTATTCATAAAAAAATAAAAAATTATTGTCGGTTCTGAGTCATGATTTAATCGACCTGGACTCGAGATATTTGGAAATATTTTCACGGAACCAACTATACGGCTGGACCTATACAGGACACACCCGTATAGTTGGTCGTTACGTGGCAGGACACTTCCAAATCCGTGATTTCTTTCCCTGTTTTGTTTAAATTCTTTTCTTGGACGAAAATTTGGTGTTTCTCGCAAGTTTTACTGACCTCTGGCCCGTCTTATATACTGCCATTGTCTCTCTCTCTAATCATAATCTACAGGAACCAATTTAGCAATGCGCTATCCCACCCTAGGCCGTGGGAAACCCATGGGGATCATTGCTCCTTCTAGGGACCGCTCTAGCAGCCCGTCCATGGAGGATGATGACGAGGAGGTGGAGAGGTTTAGCCCGATATCGATTGGGCGGCAATGAAGAAAACTCTACAAGAGAGAGAAGATCGCAAGTCGCATGGAAAAGAGCGTGTGGAGACGGTCAAGTTCATCACCACGGATCCAAGGCCGCACAAGCGTAAGGAATTATCTAATATTGGTGTAGGTGCTAGCAACCAAGCAAAGGCACCACCCATGAAGCCATTGGTGCTCATATGAAGGCTAAGCCTCAAGAAGACTGGAATTATGGTTTCCACTTCCCTGATCCATCAATTATGGATGAGGAAGAGGAAGCTGTCCCTAAGACCAAGGATCGCGTGCGGGCACTGGAGATATATCAGAAGCAGGAGCTACTCCATCGTGTCGCAGTCCGTCACCGTTTCAATGAGATGGAGAAGAAGGAAGACCTACTTTCATTAGTAACTAAGCTCACAGATAGAGTGGATACTCTGCAATCTGATTGGTGCAGGTGCTACAGCTGCATAACTTCTCTAGAGGAGACCAACAAGAAGCTACGCACCGCAGTGTTACATGTCATGGCGCCATAGTGATCTACAACAATCACGGTATCAAATAATCGCATGGGATTATTTGATCCCGCTTGTCTTGATTCCAAGCTTGGGGATATGTTTAAGACCTTGTAATCTATCCTGTAAGTTTTTATTATTATGTTTGCATTATTTCACACTAGAAATAAAGTTTGCATCATTAGAATTCCCTTCAGGAATAGTTGATCCCTTTATGAAATTTCGAGTTTATTATTATATATGAAGAAATATTTAGTTTGTGTTTGCTTTAATGATATATGAATGGCTTGAGTCTTCCACACCATTGGTATTAATGGAACACCTAAAGAAAATTTAGTCAATATGCGGTAAGTCTACGGTTTTATTTACAAAGAAAAAAATTATCTGTACAGTTAAGTTGAGAAACAAACCTTTAACAAAGGAAAATGAAAGTGCTATCAAAATAGAATGAGAACAAGTCGAGGTAGATTCTTCAAGTCATAAGAATGCTTAGTATACCATTCGAATTTGATAATTGAGATCGTTAGACTTTGAATTCCTACATGAAGTGGAATGTATGGCTAGCTCCTTTGCACAACACTTAAACAAAAGTGTGAGCATATATATAAAAGAGTGAGTGTGCAAAGAGGAAGTAGGCATATACCACTGTATTTTAGTATGACAAAGATACACTTTTGAGATTTTGAATCCCAAGTGAATACGTTGATCCTAAAACACTTGGGACTACCTCGTTAACTCATTCGGTTGAACCGGATACTTTTACATTATTTTGAGATTCATCTTTTATGAATTGTTGATCACTAAGGTGTGGAAGCCTTCTAATATTATTCAGATGGTTCGAGTAAGGTACTATTCATGAACCTATTCCTATGTATCGTGCATGATAAACACATGCTGTAACTGCCTCATTTATTTTATCGACTCAGCTTCATGAATATGAGGATCACATCCATTAAGCTAAAACTTGCTCCTGATGAGCAAGAGTCTAAGCTTGGGGAAGTTGATGAGTGCATATTTCCATCATGTTTTACATTACTATTTTGCATTGTAGATGTAGGATCTTGGTATTTTACGGTGCTCGCGCACACATTTTATGTTTGTTTTCACCAGGATCAGTACAGATGATGGATCCAATGGATACAATTCTTGGAGCAGTTGTACTACGGAGAAAAGGAGTTAAAAACAACGTAAATCGCTTAGGTGGGAAATATTAATAATACTAGAAGAAAACCAAAAACGAACAAGGGAGGCAGAAGGTTCAACGACCAACTATATGGCGGGAGCAAATTTTCCAGGTGTATAGCTCCGGCCGTATAGTTGGCGCGGCCTCCGCCTCGCCAAATAGTTTCACCCCGTGCAATTGGTTCAAGGAGACGACATACAGAACACCCAGAAATCGCAGAAACCTCACCTCCGTAAGGCATCTAGAGGGGGAACTCATCCACAAGGATCCATCTTCGCCCTGCGAAGATCCGGGAGGCTAAGGCGTCGATCTTCATCATCCACCAATGCATCATCACCATATCCATCCATCCCATCTACATCCATGTATAGATCTTGTTGTAATTCTCGTACTCATTATGGATTTATACAAGTACTATTCATCTATGATTGTTTTGATTACCATTGCCATGATGTTGATTGCCTCTATGTCTGAATAGATATTTAGTTCTTGGGGAGATGGAGAAACCCTAGTATGAGATTGAAATAAGATAATGTCTATTATGATATTTATCGCTGTGACCATGTGTTAGATTCTCTAAATCTTTATGTTGAGAGAAGTCGACCTCTCAATATTTGCCTCTCGTGGTACTTGATGGAGGGAACTACTAGTTGGTAGACGGAGGCGTGATAGCACTTATGGTGACTACAAAGTTGTTGGCACCCCTTAAGTATCAACTTGGGAAACCGAGGAAACTCACGGAACACTATCCATGCCATGTGATATGTCCTACGGGATTATGTCCCTTAATAGCACAATAACTCAATTGATGTCGATTGTTGACTGCTCTGGTTATGAGGATGATGTGAGCAGCGGTTGCTGCCTAATTGTCCAAATACGGAGTTCCTCCCACACATAAATAGTTGAGAATGCTCATGATAATAATATTTATCTTAGATCCTCATAATACTAGTGGTGTATTCGCTACTCCCTGAGAACGCCTTTTCCCTATTACAGTTCCAATCTTTCTACATATGCGATACTTACTTTCCGTATTAAGTTATTTTGCTTTAACTTATTATTGCTCTTATACCTAAAACCCAAAAACAGCATTTACACAATACTCACATTTTATCTTGTTACTTAAAACTTAATCTAGCATTTCTATCATAATATTTATTTCAAGAGTTATTAGACTTCAGACTCCTGCTCCCTGTGGGATTGATAATTTTATTTTGAAACTAGCTACAAACGATATGTGCACTTGCAGTCATCAGTCATGTGGATCAATGACTGTAGTGTATCAATGTAGTTTAGGAAAAGAACACACGCAATGACTCTAGGGACTACATGTGTCAAACCATGGTCATAGAGACCAAAAACACTTAGGAAAGCAGCTTCCACATTGCATGTTGCACCAGTGTGGCAGAAGTTGCATCACAGAGTCCACTGGAGTTTGTGTGTGTGGTCATGTGGATCAATGTGGTTTAGGAAAAGCAACACATGCAATGTGGTCATGTAGATAAATCACTCTAGTGGATCAATGTGGTTTAGGAAAAGAACACATACAATGACTTTAGGGACTACTTGTGTCAAACCATAGTCACAGAGACCAAAGGCACTTAGGAATGCAGATTCCACATTGCATGTTGCACAAGTGTGGTAGAAGTTGCATCACAAAATCCACTAGAGTGTGTGTATGGTCATGTGGATCAATGTGGTTTGGTAAAAAGAACACATGCAATGTTGTCATGTGGATCAATGACTCTAGTTGGTCAATGCGGTTTAGGACAGGAACACATGCAATGACTCTAGGGACTCCATTTGTCAAACCATGGTCAAATTGAATAAAAACACTTAGGAAATCAGCTTCCACATTGCATGTTGCACGAGTGTGGCAGAAGTTGCATCACATAATCCACTAGAGTGTGTGTGTGTGGTCATGTGGATTAATGTGGTTTAGATAAAAGAACACATGCAATGTGGTCATGTGGATCAATGTGGTGTAGGAAAAGAATATATGCAATGACTCTAGGGACTCCATGTGTCAAACCATGGTCACAATGACCAAAACCACTGAAGAAATAAGCTTCCACATTGCACGTTGCACCAGTGTGGTAGAAGTCGCATCACAGAATCCACTTGAGTGTGTGTGTGGTCATGTGGATCAATGTGGTTTAGGAAAAATAACACATGCAATGTGGTCATGGCGATCAATGTGGATTAGGAAAAGAACACATGCAATGACTCTAGGGACTCCATGTGTTAAAACATGGTCATAGAGACCAACAACACTTAGGAAAGCAGCTTCTGCATTGCACGTTGCACCAGTGTGGCAGAAGTTGCATCATAGAATCCATATGAGTGTGTGTGTGGTCATGTGGATCAATGTGCTTTAGGTAAAACCACACATGCAATGTGGTCATGTGGATTAATTACTCTAGTGGATCAATGTGGTTTAGGAAAATAACACATGCAATGACTCTAGGGACTCCATGTGTCAAACCATGGTCAAGGAGACCAAAAACACTTAGGAAATCAGGTTCCACATTGGATGTTGCACTAGTGTGGTAGAAGTTGCATCACAGAATCCACTAGAGTGTGTGTGTGGTCATGTGGATCAATGTGGTTTAGGAAAAAGAACACATGCAATGTGGTCATGTGGATCAATGTGGTGTAGGAAAAGAACATATGTAATGACTCTAGGGACTCCATGTGTCAAAGCATGGTCACAGAGACCAAAAGCACTTAACAAAGAAGCTTCCATATTCCACGTTACACCAGTGTGGTAGAAGTCACATCAGATAATCCATTTGAGTGTGTGTGTGGTCATGTGAATCAATGTGGTTTAGGGAAAATAACACATGCAATGTGGTCATGTGGATCAATGACTGTAGTAGATCACTACGGTTTAGGAAAAGAACATATGAAATGGCTCTAGGGACTCCATGTGTCAAACCATGGTCATAGAGACCAAAAACACTTAGGAAAGCAGCTTCCACATTGCATGTTGCACCAGTGTGGCAGCTGTTCCATCATACAATTCACTGGAGTGTGTGTGTGGTCATGTGGATCAATGTGGTTTAGAAAAACAACACATGCAATGTGGTCATGTGGATCAATGACTCTAGTGGATCAATGTGGTTTAGGAAAAGAACACATGTAATGACTCTAGGGACACCATGTGTCAACCATGGTCAGAGAGAACAAAAACACTTAGGAAAGTAGCTTCCACATTGCATGTTGTACTAGTGTGGCAGAAGTTGCATCACAGATTCCATTGGAGTGTGGGTCTAGTCATGTGGATCAATGTGGTTTAGGAAAAAGAACACATGCAATGTGTTCATGTGGATAAATGAATCTAGTGAATGAATGTGGTTTAGGAAAAGAACACATGCAATGACTCTAGGGACTCCATGTGTCAAACCATGGTCACACAGACCAAAACACTTAGTAAAGCAGCTTCCACATTGCATGTTACACCATTCTAGCAGAAGTTTCATCACAGAATCCACTAGAGTGTGTGTGTGTGTGTGGTCATGTGGATCAAGGTGGTTTAGGAAAAATAACACATGCAATGTGGTCATGTGGATCAATGACTAGTGGATCAATGTGGTTTAGGAAAAGAACACGTGCAATGACTCTAGGGACTCCATGTGTCAAACCATGGTCATAGAGACCGCAACCACTTAGGAAAGCAGCTTCCACATTGCATGTTGCACTAGTGTGATAGAAGTTGCATTACAGAATCCACTGGAATGTGTGTGTAGTCATGTCTATCAATGTGGTTTAGTAAAAAAACACATGCAATGTGGTCATGTGAACAATGAATCTAGTGGATCAATGTGGTTTAGTAAAAAAACACATGCAATGTGGTCATGTGAACAATGACTCTAGTGGATCAATGTGGTTGATGAAAAGAACACATGCAATGACTCTAGAGACTCCATTTGTCAAATCATGGTCACATAAACCAAAAACACTTAGGAAAGCAGCTTCCACATTGCATATTGCACTAGTAAGGCAGAAGTTGCATCATAAAATCTATAACATCCTAATTTTAGCAAACATGATTAGTTGTCCAGAATGCAAAAATTAGGGGGAACAAAAAAATCTTGTTTAGAGATGCATTGTTTACTTTCTTGATTGCTTGTGTTCATCATCCGACTGTGTATGATATAATATACTCCTTACCTCCCTCTTAGTTGAAAAGAGCTATTTCCCAAAACTGTCTTGGCTCATTTTAAATATTCTCAAATGTTATGGCATTTCAAAACATGGGCCGAGATACCTTTGCAACAACAACTATTTTCTTAGATTCTATTAACAAAACTATGGAGATCTAATACAATCTCCCGTTGTTTCCAAGAGAGAACTTCAACTACTCTTACCCCTAGGTTTTTGCAAAACCTTTTATAAAGATTTTTAACTCTATTATTGGTATATGTACCAAGTAATCTTACCTACCTCAAAACTCAACCTTTTAAAAATACCCATCCTTACCTCAATCTAGGCTTGGTGGTAACCCAATAGTAGTAGAGTGACCTACTAAGATGAATTGCCTTGATCTGCTCTTTGACTTCTTTGCTTAGGAAGTAGTATGATGTACTCTAGGAGCTCATCCTATAGGAATCAAATAAGTTAAGAAATACCAAACCCTAAGAAAATTACCAAAGCTTGATCTAACCTCTGGTCAATAAAGTGACTATCTAATCCCCTAACTAAATCAACTTAGAGTTAACCCTTTCTAAAAGCTTCCAAGTCAATGAGGACAAAATACAAGCATGGATCCATTCTACTCAATCTACACTTCAACCTCATCCATCTGATGATGAGTTTGGAACCTTGCATCCTCTCAAAATCATCCCCTCTTATGTTATAGTCAAAAACCAGAAATCTTCCAAATTTGGCTAAGTCTAGAAAAAGGTTCTCAACATCACATCTTTGAACCCCTCTCTTTCTCAACCCTTGTGCATTTTTGGAGATACACTTGAACCATACTGTAGACCATATTAAGGACTACCAAGTCACACTCTTTCCCTTGGCTATATCATCCTTCAACCCACTAGTTCTTGAGGGTTTTGCAAGCAAGAAATTAATCTTTTCTGCAAATCTTATCAACAAGCCTACTTTGGCAGAAGCTCACATCTCCATGTTACTTTATTTTGACCAACTCTTTGCATGATTGTTATCTACTAATAAAGTTATATCCATCCCTTCTTCACTTGTTTCAATTGGATCCTTGTGCTTCTAAAACCCACATGCTTTTGAAGGTTATCTGATAATCTGTTTTGGCACCCTTATTTTATTCAAAGTTTGGCATCAATCCTTGGAGATCACAATCATGATCAACCTCAAACCCCTATACAATGGTGATATAAATAACTTGGTATATACATCCATATATCCCATGACCCAAGAGTAGCTCTGAGCTCGAGAAGATCACGGGCGAGCACTGGCACTACGGTACTCTCCTCGAGAGACTTACGGGGTGGCTCGTGAGGCACTTTCCTCTAGCGGCCCAAATCTCCAGGACCTAAAGTGTCGAGCTCTAAACTTATGGCCCGTTCCTCGATTGTAAGTTACCTCACCCATGGTTCCTGTCGGCTCATGAGGCACTTCCCTCCAGCGGCCCAAATCTCTAGGACCTAAAGTGTCGAGCTCTGAACTTACGGCCCATTCCTCGACTATAAGTTACCTCACCCATGGTTCCTGGCCATTAAAAAATAAAAAATCCCCATGCTAGCCTCACGGCCTTCTCCTCGAGAGCTTGGTGGGGTGCCTTGTGAGGCACTCACCCCTTTGGTATCCATAAAACTACAGGGCCAAACTTGCTGAGCTCTGAACTTGCCGCCCGATTGCAGCAGTAAGTTACCTCACCCACGACTCTTGATGCCTATAACTTGCTATGTAAGTTCATTGCAGGCCTCCCCACGGTGTGCATATGCTCCCCATGGTCATCCCCCCGAGATACCTAAAGGAAAGACAAATCCCTCGATAGAAGGATAGGAAAATACAAGTCGGGAGATTACAGAGGAGGCATTAGGTCCAAAACATGGTCACCACACCAGAGTCCACTAAATAGATTACAGTGTAAGGACTTTCTTAGGTTGACGGTTCCAAAACACTGTCTTCAGAAGATGGCTCATCACTCCCCTCGGCGTTGGACGGGCCACTTTGGGAACCACGATCTTCACCACCTGGGGCCTCGATGGCCTTGATAGCCTCACCCTCTTCAGTATGCTCGAACATCGGGAGGAATTCATCAGTGCGCTCCTCCTCGAGCTGCTGGAAGTAGGCGATCTCGCTTGGTAGGGTTCCTTGGGGGTGTGTCATCCTTTACAGGAGCATCGTCGAGGGGAAGTTTGCGTCATGCTGGTAGAGGGTGGAGAAGACGTGGGTTACCATGACCCGCATCATCCTCTAGCACTCATCCAGATGGTACCCATGGTAGAGCACGGCTCTCCCCTCTAACGATGCCGTGATTCGTTCGAAGAGCGCCAGAAAGGAACCATTCGTATTGGCATCGGCGAGAGGCCCGGTGACATGGGTATGCCCAACAGGCACTCAACTACAGCGTAACTGGTGCGGCTCGACGGAAGGCCAACTCGACGAATTGCCAAGGTACATGACGCCTATGACGGTTCGAGTGGTATGAAGTCCATATGGACACGGACTCCCAAACGCACAAGACAAGGAAATCTCAAGACTAGAGTTGTAATCTAACGTGTAACCAACTCGTATTGGTACCTGAGACCTAGCCTCCCCATATATAAAGGCTAGGAGGGTCCAACGAGAAGGCAATCTCTCAATCGCGACTCCCACAATAGATAATAGATCTAGACATCAATCTCTAGCATACACATACGCCAGATCTAATCTACACATACACCACCATCAGCGACATTGTAATCCTTCGGATCATCATCAATCAAGAGCAGACAAGTAGGAGTAGGGTCCTCTACGAGGCCTGAACCTGGGTAAACCTTGCGTCCTTGTGTGCTTGTTTGCTAGCCGATCGAGACTTTCAGTGCATCTCTCTTCCTCGAACCAAAGTCCATAATAATGGGCATTGATGAGTTAAACCCTCGTCAATTGGCACCGTCTGTGGGAATCGGGAGCACTGATGTGGCGATCTTGACGGCCCCATCACCAGCGATCTATGATTTGTCGGCTACAAGAGGCCAGATCCGATTCAGCTCTCTCAACATCAAATGGCGGTCCGATCACATCTGGTCGATTCGTCTATGTCGGCTCGCTGAGCTTCATCATCAACATCTCCATCCTAGCCGATTTAGTCTTCTTCATCAATACCATGTACGCGAGTTTGGCAACCGTCATCAAGACCAGATTGGTACTCCGTCGGCACCCATAGATTTTATTGCGGCCGAGTCAGCGATCAAGTACGTCAACTGCGTCACGTCCCTACTCTAGGTTCTGAGGCAATCGATTAAAAAAGAAAAAAAGGAACAAAGCAGGATGTCGGATCAATGCACAAGCATCAATACGTATCACGTTTGGTCTGAAAAATTGATTAGCAAGCCAATAAAGAAGAGTCCATCACGGTGTCAAGCTCAAGGACAAGAAAAAAGACTACGGCGTGCACGCGCATACCATGTTCCCTGGACCTTTTTACGATTTAATTAACTTTTCTTTTCTCTTACGTACTAATTAGTCTGTCAAGTTAATTATTTTAACTGATCTTATCCAATGCATGTTCGCTTTTACAATACATGCACTCATGGCACATGAATCGAATGGGTCATGGAGACAAGATGAAGGCATCAACGCCTCGCAGATCGGCGAGTCCGTGTTCGTACTCAAGATGGCCTTTTCCATCCAGATTTATCAAGATTGACGTACGGCTCCGATGAATCCGACGTGCGACTCCGTATCTACCACATGACTCGCCACTGCATCGACTCTGTCTATGGTGCGACTCCACTTCCACCGTATCAACCCCGTCCCGTCGTACTGGCTCGGGATGACAAAAATTCGATGACTCGCCATCACATCGACTCGGGGGATCCTTCGACTCCGTCGTGCAACCCAATGCGATCTTCAGCTCCAGTGACTCGGGCGCTCGGGGGCTCCCTCCGCTTCGGCGACCCGCCACGGTCTTCTACATAGATTCTACACTCAGGGGCTCCTTCGGCTCCCGCGACCCGTTGCGGTCTTTGGATCTATCGACCCGTTGCAGTCTTTGAATCCAACGACTCGGGGGCTCCCTCGATTGCGGAACCACGCTGCGGTGACCCACTACGGTCTTCGACTCCGCCAACCTGGTGAGTCTTCGACTCTGTCACGCGACCCGCTGCGGTCTTCGGCTGCGGCAACCCGCTGCGGTCTTCGACTCTGCCGACCTGTTGTGTCTTCGACTCTGTCATGCGACCCACTGACGCGTCGACTACGTCCGCGATTGCATCGACTTCGTCCATGACAACTACTAATAAAGCTAAGTTTTCCCTCTACTTAGAGTTGTTTCTTTTTTAACGCGCACTCGAAACGCTCGGGGGTTGCGCCCTCTTCGAGTAACCTAATGTGCCATCGATTACACGCACTCGAGCACCTCATACGCCACAGTCAGAGTAGCTGATTCTGCCTGATCGTTGAATCCTTAAACTTCGAGTACCTCGACAAGATACTGAGACTAAGGGTAATTAGGCTAACGAAAAGTCCTAGCATACAGTGCAAAAGTGTCGATT
Organism: Avena sativa; assembly: GCA_916181665.1. NCBI lineage: Eukaryota > Viridiplantae > Streptophyta > Magnoliopsida > Poales > Poaceae > Avena > Avena sativa. The sequence continues at coordinate 416,985,571 of OV702289.1, read as the reverse complement.
TGATTGGCACCAGAATCTTCCTTTACAATCCAACATGCAACTATTCTTTACAAGATACAAGTACTTCACAATTATTCATATTTTATACACCTTACAAGGATGTCGACTACGTCGAGCTATTCTATCAGGTCCTCCAATAGGAGTCGACAAAACAACTGTCTACAACATACACTCAAGACCCAAGTCGAGTCCCTCGTCGGATGGTTGCATTACTGGATGCTACAAAAGATGTGACCCTCACCGCGCACCTGATAGGAAGCGACTGCGTCGACTTCATCTGCATCATCGACTCATCTGGATAAAACGCCGCATGATTCTACTACGTAGACTCCAACTGCATCGTCGATTCAAGCTCCTTATGCGTGACATGCTGACTTGATGCACTTCCGGGTCAGTTGTTTCTCTTCTCATGATTTTCGACTATGGCTGCAAGATACAAGACTCGAGTCTCTGCCTAAGTCTACGACTCTGCCAGACATTCGGGGGCTACTCCAAACTGGAGCGCTGAATGTGCATATACAAGATCTTCGAGTGGCATGCTATGAATCCTCACTCGAATCCACAATTCGACTAAGGACTCGGGGGCTACTCCCATAGGGAGCGCTGGCCGCGCACCCGAAGAAATTTGTGAAGATATCCAAGCATTATGAAAACCTTTCACTCGAATCTACAATTTGATTGTGGGCTTGGGTTACTCCCCTAGGGAGCGTTGAAAGCATATTTGACTGAAACAAGCAAAAGACGACAGCAGTCACAAAATACTTATAGTCCCGCTCGAGTCTTCGACTCAACCAGGCACTCGGGGGCTACTCCCCTAGGGAGCGCTAGTCGCGCACCCTATGATTATTTTTCCTTGTACATCGTACTGTGTGTCGATAACATCCACACTCGAATGCTATGGTGACTCTGCCTCACATTTTTTCCTACAAAGAGATTATATCTCCTGGGCTACCAGAATCATCTCCATGATGACAAAAAATTCGGATGTCGCGCTTGCAGCGTGAAGATAAGACCTAAATAAGGCCTGGCAATGCATCTGCTGTGCTCTACCAGAAATAATCTGTACCTATAGGTACAATGAATAAGCCTTAACGGATGCGTCGAGTGCTCATATTTACACACTAGGATTCGACTCTATAAGACCTCCGCGGCATGAGTCAAATTACACCAGCACATTTCCGAATTCGAGTCCGGGGACTCGAGTTTGAGTAGGTAGCGTTGTTTTTGCCCCAGAGTAATTAACTGGTCCCGATCCGTCGAGCGCACCAGGCACATTTACCATCATCCCTATGAACTACTACAAATTCGGCTGACCCGATGAACTTCCGGGTGAGTGCTTCACACTCGACACAATTGTCGACTCCGACATCCTAATGCAAGATTCAAGACAACTAAGTCTCCACTCGAATCTACGATTCGCATGGACACTCGGGGGCTACTGACATGGGTATGCCCAACAGGCACTCAGCTACAGCGTACTTGGTGCGGCTCGACGGAAGGCGCACTCGACGAATTGCTAACGTCCATGATGCCTATGACCGTTCGAGTGGTATGAAGCCCATATGGACACGGACTCCCAAACGCACAAGACAAGGAAATATCAAGACTAGAGTTGTAATCTAACTTATAACCAACTCGTATTGGTACCTGAGACCTAGCTCCCCATATATAAAGGCTAGGAGGATCCAACGAGAAGGCAATCTCTCAATCGCGACTCCCATAATAGACAATAGATCTAGATATCAATCTCTAGCATACACATACGCCAGATCTAATCTGCGCATACACCGCCATCGAGGACATTGTAATCCTTCGGATCATCATCAATCAAGAGCAGACAAGTAGGAGTAGGGTCCTCTACGAGGGCTGAACCTGGGTAAACCTTGCGTCCATGTGTGCTTGTTTGCTAGCCGATCGAGACTTCCAGTGCATCCCTCTTCCTCGAACCTAAGTCCATAACAATGGGCATTGATGAGTTAAACCCTCGTCACCCGGTGTATAAGTCAGTCACTCTGAAGTCCCGGAGAGTGGCGGCTGCACGCTTGGCAAGCGCCCAGTACATCTTACACCTCTCCTTCTCCAGCACCTAGAGGTCCCGCTTTACCTTGTCGCAGAGGTCCCAACGCTTATGGAGTTCTTGATGGGTGGCTTGTAGCCCCTTCAAAGCGTCCAAATCGACAATAGCTTGGGCCATATGCTCCTACGCCCTGCATAGGGAGCACTCTAGCTATTCCTTCTTCTCCAAGAAGCGCGCCTGCTGAGTCCTAGCATTCCCTAGGTAATCCTCTCGTAGGCCCAAGCGGAGCTACAAGGGTACCTCCTTGTTAGCCTCCTTCATTGGCTTTCGCTCCTCGGCGACCTTGGCATAGCAGCGGTGGATGCGTTCGTCGGTATTTGCGTTGTGGCGGTCGATGTCGAGTGTACACTCATCAAGCTTCTAGTGGGATATCTCCAGCTGGGCCTCCAACACTTCCAGGCGGCTCCTCTCCAGTGCAGCCTCATCGTCACGAAGCCAGACCGCCTCCTCACAAAGGGCCACATCCTGCTCCCTCTGGGCGACCTTCAGGTAATCTTCTTCGACCTCCCGCTAGGATAAAGCAAGTGCGTGGTCGTGCATGGAGAGGTGGTAGGAAGCACGGGTCAGGTCCTCGGAGGAAGTCCCTTCCCCTCCAGAGGGCAAGACCGGGTCCCTGACTAAAGAAGAAGTCCCTACGACTCCCCGAGGCACTTCCTCAAGGGTCAGCACGCCTCCAGACTTCCTTGCCAAGCCACAGGCTCCCCACTGCTCTTGGGCCTGGCCAAGAGCAAGCCGCTTCAAGTGGAGCCGACGCCATGCTCCAGCCATGCGCTACTCCTCTACAACAATATTAGCAAGGAACCGATCGAGCCCTGCCTGAGCAGTCGCCACTACACCATGCAGGCCCCTGACCTGCCGAGGGTGGCGTCCTCGAGCGACAGGAAGGTGCTCCCGGGAGCTCGAGGGCTTCCCCCGCCTGGTTCTCCCCTGTCACCGCGAACTGGCGATAGGGTCGAGACCTGTGTGCCAACGTGGTCTTAAAGTGGAGGAGTACCGCCACCTCTGGCACCGTTTCAGAGTCAGGCTGTTCCTCGTCTGTGGAATAGTCCCTTGTTTGGCCCCTCACCTAGAGAGGCGGGGAGGATCCCTCGGGGTGCTCCCTGGCCAGGAGGGGGCCAGAACTTCCCTCGGTACGCCCTGTGTCCGCTCTAGAGCTGGACTTCTCCACCTTTGTCTTCCTCTTCTTCTCGTGCCTATACTGGAACAATGGGGTGACGAAGCAGGAAGGGGAAAAGGGCCTCGCGAGGATTACTCACCTCACCACTTCCGCTCCCACCAAGGACCAGTTGTCCCTCCTCGTGCCCGGGGGAATAAAGGCGTCGCCATTGCCTAGCCTTGGGCATTTCTCGGCCACCCGCGTCGAGACGGGAGCAGCTGCCTCCCTAGGCTTGGCGCGCTCCAAGCGTTAGCTCCGCCGGCGGAATCACAAGCTCCAGCACCAGGGAGATCCTCGGTGTCCTCCTCCGAAGACGACACACTATTGATCATCACCCCACTTCGGACAAGCCAGGAGGGCTCGGAAGCGCCACGTAGATCCAGAACCTCATCATCCAACTCGACCAGAGGGCACTCGCCCCAGGCGTCGAAGGTGGGGGGACCCGTGCAAATGGCGCACGCGTCACCCTCCACGTACAACGGCCGCACGCCGTAGGGAAGCTCCTCTACAGCATCCATGCCTAGGTTGTAGCATCCCAATTGTCTAACAATTATAATGCTACTTGCCTAGTCTATATATTGCTACTTCCTACATGTCAGTTATTGTATTATCATTATATCATGCTCATGTCACCATGCCACATTGCATTTGATCATCATATAAAACCCTTTTCATTTGGTTCTTCTTCTCATATTGCATTGCGTTATTAATAATTTGCTTCTTGATATAATGTATTTGCTTCTTGATATTATGCTTGATGCCCAAGTTGAGTTGGGGGCATATCTCTTTCGAAATCCACTACCATTCTTTGGCTCTATATAAATTCCACCATTCCAATTGTAAATGAGCCATTGTATTTCTTTTGGTATTTAAATCTAGCTCACATATGTTGGGATGGGTCCTATCTTTTGTTTCATGCTTCCATACTTAATGCCATGTTTGTTTTCACAATATGGATATGGGATCTATCTTGTCACCTTTGCATGTCATGTATGGTAGAGTTCCTGTTATCTTCTTTACATGGTTTTATTCAAGATTATGATGATATTTGACTTAATAAGGCCATATAATCCATAGTGGCTCGAACACACTATACATGGGCTTCATACTTCAAATATTCCCCTTTTCTAAATAGAATAACGAGGGGAGTTTGATTGGATCCAAACATGGTTATTCCAAATGCTAGGGAAATGTAGTGGTTTTCACCACCACATTATACATGTATGCATGGCACAAGCACTCTAGTGCCCCTTCTTCTTCTTGCAAATTCTTGTGGGTTGCAACTTGAATCTTGCATGTATGTCCATATTGCATGGCACATGCAATATCAATACACATACACTTACTCTCACATGCAATAATTTGGCCCTCCATGCATACCTCTATCTCTTTTTAAATACAAATTGGTGTTTTGTTGCATATTTGTTTTTGCTCAACGTTAGCAATTTGATCAAATCCTTTTTCCCCATCCCTTTTTCCCAGCCTATATCTTGCATGAGATCATCTTCATATTTACTTTTCTTCTACATCTATATGTGACCTTGTCCTAAAACTCAATCTATCCTAACTACCAAAGCCTAGATAATCTAAACCTACATATGCATGCACACACACACTAGTCTATACTTCCCCTAATTAAAACCTAAGCTACCGTGTGCACACACACACTTGCCTAACTCCAACCAGCTAGCTCAATACTCCCTGGTGCACACCCACTGAATCTTGTCTTAGCTAAACGATCAGCTGCACCTATTGCCGCACCCGACGGCCCTCCCAGCTGAACCTGAAGTGCATACCCGAGTCCCTCTAACCTACATGAACCTACTGGGTTGAACCCAGGAGGTAGACGCCGAGCCTCCATTGTTCCTCTTCTTCCTCTCGGTCACGACTCACGTGCTACTAGCCGCTTTATTTCTTGGCCACAAAAGCAGCAGCAGAACCAACTTCCCCTCTACCACGCCTCCTACCCCTCTTCTCTCCATCCCGATCGAGATCCACCTCTCCCCTTCACCCCAGTTCAGCCATGGCCGCCCTAAAACCCCAGCACGAGCCACACCGTCGCCGTCCGCTGAACCTGCTGTTCCATAGCCACGCTAGCCAGAGGAGCCTCGACGTTGTTCTCCTGCAGCTATCCGAGGCGGGAGGCATGGAGTAGTAGACCCGGAGCAGTTGCAGTGACTCCCAGCGCGCCTTCCTCGCCGGACGACGCCGTGGTCAGCACCGTCGCCCCCGTCCGTCCCCAGGCCCGCCCACCTCGACAGCAACCCCTCGGTGAGCCCCTCAGCCTCCCCTGCATCTCCTCAATCGCTTGCTTGCCATTATGCCCGCCAAACCCTCGCGCCGCCCCCATCGCACCCGCCCTGCCGCTCTCCATTGGCCGCTCGCGGCATGCACACGCTGACAGATATGCGTGTGCAGGCAATAGCAGCAACGCATCCCACGACTTCCTGTTCCCGTAGACGCCCCGGCTTCCTCGTTCCCGATCCAGCGCCGCTGATAACTTGAACGCGTAGATGGGACATCCAGCTCCACCAAGGTTTAAACCTCGCTCAAAACCATGGCCAGTAGCAACCGCAAGGTTCCTCTAAAGTTTGACGAATTTCTGTCAGCGGAACCTTTCGTTCGTCAGGTTTTGGCCAGTAGAAAACCTCTCTATTCATCGTAATCTCGCGGCCACCTCAGTCTTTCTCTGGTGAAACTTCTCTGACCATAGTTGTGCTTATACGATCCCTCTTCGCACCAGAACAAACGGTGAGCAAATCGGACCTTCAACTCCCTCGAAATCATCTTGCAAAAATCGGCCCAGCTAGCACATTTTAGCATTGATCGATTGTTTTCTTCTTCAGTAAACCGATGTGGGCTTGTCAATCTTGGGAAAACCCCCCTTGCCTCTTTCTGATTCTAGCCCGCGTCCAGCCAGCTCAACCGCCATATCAGTCCAGGGCCGCCCAGTCAGCACAGTGCCCCGCGTGTCTGTGTCTGTGGGTAGAAAACCCTTGAGTATAAAAAGTCCAGGAACCTTTTTCTGTCTAATAAAAATTCCAGAAAAGTGATAAATACAAATAAATTTATATCTTTTTTAATATTTTGAATTTGATAAAAATTCCAAAATGGAAAGTGATTCAAATTTAAATATGAATTCAAATGCAAATTCAAATTTGACCAGAGTCACCCTAACTAGTCAAACCTATGACATTTGACCCCTTTTTGAATTACTTGCATTTAATACTAATTTTAAATTCATAAATTCAAATTTTGCATATGCTATATGTTTTTTGATCAGAAAGATGCCAGGAATTCAAATATACCATCCTAAATAATTTTTGAGCACTTTAAATTTTCTAAATTATTTAAATGCCTTTTTATAATAAATATATAATTTTAATTCCATAATTCCAAATTCGGCAAATAGTATGTCTAAATCGATGTGCGCGACGAGCCCGTTCTGATTATGCATTCCTTGATATAAATTGAAGCATGCATCATATAAATATTAAAGGAGAAGCAAGGTTTATCGGAGTAAAATATGACTAAACAATTAATAAAAATGCTTATTTCTTGTTTCCACACCTCACTCATGCCATGCTATATTATACCATGTAATCGTGCATCATTACATCATGACATATCTTGTTTGGTTGTTGCATATAATTTATATGATTGTGCTATGTATTTATTTCAGCCCTTTATGTGTTTGGTTTTTATCTAGATAGACGCTGAGCAAGGAGAATATCAGGAGTCTCTGAAGTATTACCCGGATACATCTTATTCCGCAACAGAACTGCCAGGAAAGAAATTCCTCATGCTTGCATACATATAGTACCTATGCTTCTACTTTATCCTTGCATCATTGAGTCGTGATTGCATTAAATTGAATCCCAAGTATTTCATAGTCTTTACTTTTAAATCCCACCGAAGCTTGTATCTTCAATCCCATGAGACATTACTACAGGAGTTGTTTGAGACATGCGAGTCGTAGAATTGCATGCGTAGGGTTTGTGCGAGTCTTTGGATAACAAGGTACCTAAACAACTTAAACTGGGTAGTAATGAGATAATTAATGAAAGAGGCACCGGTGGGCATTATTTGCTATTTGGTTCTTTAAGTTCACTTGTGTCCCGTAGGACCCCGAGTACTTGATTCATGTTCCTTGACTATTCACACTATCCACATACTTGGGACTCTATGGATCCCCCTTCGCCTGAGCTTGGCCTCACTTTATTTCTTGGGGCCACAAAGTAGTTTGGGGCTTTATTACTATCATGTACTTATGTCATGCTTTACTGCTTTATTTATGATTGCGCGTGGAGCGCCTATACTGTTTTGGAATGTGGACTGTTTTCGTAGTATCGACAAGCCGATTCACACTTTCGGTTTCCCAGTTATTTACAGACATTGACGCAAACCCTGGGTACATCTCGAAGCCGGCCAACTTCATTGCAGGTAGCTTAGTGGGGTGCCCCCCTGAAATGATTTATGAATCCTGTCAATGCATTGTCATGAGGCCTCGTTACATTTTATGTGGTTCTTCCCAAGGTTGATCATGTGTGTGTTGCTATTTGTGCACCCCTGCAGGGTACATCTTTTTGAAAGCCATGCCCATGGTTATGGACGATTTGGAGCACAGTCTATCGATCATAGACAAGCATAACTAAAGTACCACCTTTTAATTTGACTAAGACATGACTAGTAAATAGTGCAACATTTATGGAATGGTTAATAACATTTCTAAAAGATGGAATGTTCTTCCGCCTTCTCGTCGGTAAGCGAGAAGGAGGGCGAACGATGTTTATTTATGTTGCTTATATAACTGTTGTTATTAATTAATGAGTGACCGTCCAACTTTGGTTGGGAAGATGTGTAGCGTGTCTCTATAGAACTTTGTAGATACTATCTTTCGCTGCAAGTGCGTCACCCCCCGGGTTGTTCCCTTTAGAAGCATTAAGACTTGCTGAGTACCCTAGGGTCTCACATGATAAATATTTGGTTCAGATGGACAGGTATACTCTCAGGAAGGTTACTGGGTTGAGGAGATGGATGATGGTGGCAATGATTGTCTAGTGTAGAGATTCCAGGGATGGAGATCCATGCGATCTATGGGCGGGATGTGCTTATTTTCAGGGCATCTTATGCCAATTTGCTTCTTATCCGTACTTGGATCATGTTTTCTACTTCCGCTTGATACTCTATTGTGTGATGTATGAGGATGTATCCTAAACTATTATATCTATCTTGGAAATTTGGATCTTCCCGTATGGTGTTGAATATTTCGGTTTCTATTGTTTCTAGATGGTGTGACTCTGATGTCTATTGTAAATCACCGACATACATACTCATTTGTGTATTCTTGGTCGCATTACTTGTCGATTACGCTGCTCACTCTAGTCCCAATGTTCTAAAAAGTGGGTGGGATGGCTAGTCGGTATCGTGCCCTGCTCCACGAGGTGGGCCTACTGTGTGTGGCTGCGCGGCCCCATGGTAGTACGTCTTGTCCACTTTTGGTTTATCCAGGCTTGAGCTTAGAGCGTAAGGTCCGGGGTATTACAGAGGAGCTAGAGCATGAGGACGTCCACCGTGTCCTCCGTACGGAGCACCGCTGAGAGCCTGACCGCGTACCGGCCAGGCGACATGGTCTAGATGGGCCTCCTATGCTCCTAGAGGGAAGCAATATGCTGCCGCAGGAATTCCCTTACCACGATCTCACCAGTCAAACCCTGGTCCCTCAAATGCGCCACGCGCCTCGCGAGGGGCCCGAGACTCATGCAGGCGGCAGCCTCACGGGACTAGCATGGGTTCTCCACCACTGCCCCTGCGGGAGCATGGATCTGAGGCCAAGCCTAGCTGGCGTCCACCAGGACCCAGTTGTGGTGGAACTTCAACGCCATTCCGAGAATGGAAATCGGCAAGAAATCCCCCTCCTCTTCGGCAAAAAATCCGCCACCACCGAGGCCGTCCTCTAGGGAGAGGATGCGGAGGCTGTAGAAGTGCTGAAACAATATCAGGGACGGCATCACCCTGACAAAGGCCTCGCACCAGAACGCAAAGGCAGCTAGGAGGTTCACGCTTCGCAGGTGAACATGGAGGAGCTGGATACAGTAATGATCCAAGACGGCGATGAGGAAGGGGGAGAAAGGTGCAACTAGGCCGGCGGTGATGGAATGAGTGGAGATTGGGGCCATGGCGGCGCACGACCTGCTTCCCCCAACGCCGGTACACCACACCCGTGAGGCGCCCCACTCGATTGAGTCAGAGGCCATCAGTTTATGAACTTTCTCCAGCCCCTCCTTGTTGAGGACGCTCGACGTGGTGGAGGTGGCGCGTACTCTCTTGAGTGCTATTACGAGTGTTGCTGGAACAGAAGGAGTGGCGTCGGAGCAAAGACACGGGCATATGATGGCAGCGAAAGAAGATGGAGTTTGACAAGTCCTCCTAGTTTCGGGGTTTTATGGGTGACGTAGTGCCCGAGGCCAAGGAGCGGAAGTGGCGGTTCCCGCATCGGACGTACGCCACGCCCTGCATGGGCACGTGGAAGCCTCGGACAACATCTTCGGGGATCATGTCATGACGTGACCACCCGTGGGCCCGACGCCAGTTGGTCCCTTGACTTCCTCGGCCCTTCGTTAGACACGTGCAAGCCAAGTGACTAGGGACTAGTGTCGGACTATTGGCACAGGGGGTACCCCTTCCCGCCGAGTCGTCGGCCCCACCAGATGCACCCTCCTGAGGGCTCGCGAGGAGCGTGAGCCTCGAGAGGGGAAACAAAGCCGGGGGCTTCGGCGAGCGTCTAGACCGGCCTTTCCACGGGATGGAAGCCTCCCATCGATGCCTTAGGAGGGTAAGCTTTCTCACAAGATGACGCGCCAATGGTCGGTCCAAGCGATGACAGGTCTACCCCCGGAAACCGAAGCACACCCAGTTCCCCTCCTTGCAAAAGTGGAAGCGAGTGACGTCGGGCGGTGGCAGCGCCTAACATAGCTGTTTTGGTGCAAGGAGACCAGGGTGACGATGCAAAGCAGAAGGACAACCATCCACCACGCCGGCGCTATAGATGGCTGGTGGCCACATGAAGACAAGGTGGATTAGAGTCCTTTGGGCGGCAACGTGGTAGCCCTTCCCTCCCATAGATGGGGGGAAGAGGCCCGAGGCCACCCTATATGAGGAGCCCTTCTCCTACCTTAGAAGAGGTTGATCTTTGAGATCTAAAACCCTAGAATTTCATCCTCCATTGTACCCTCGTGAAGCATCCGAGCAATACAACAAAGGAGGAGTAGAGGATTTACCTCCTCAAAAGGGTCCTGAACCTGGGTAAAAAAACCCGTGTCACCTCTCTATCGTGTTCTTGCTCATCTGCCGCAGCCATCGCCGAGCTTCCTTGGAACCGCATGTTCAGCTCCCTCTCGAACCAAGGGATCGTTGGACCCTAGTTTCCTTCATGGTACAAATCTTCGACATTAGCCCAGGGCGCCTAGGACGCATGAGAATGACAGAGTGGTTGACACAGGGTTTTTTACCCAAGTTCGGGACCCTCGTGAGGAGGTAAATCCCCTACTCCTCCTTGGTTGTATTGCTCGTGGTGCTTCGTGAGGTTACAGAGGTATGTCATCTCTAGGGTTACAAATTGTTGGGGTCGACCTGTTCTAAGGTAGGAGAAGGTCTCCTTATATAGGGCGCCCGGGCCTCTTCTCCCGAAATGTTGTGAGGGAAGGGTCTCCATAGTGGTGTCCTCAAAGACCTGGTTTACCAGGCTACTTTCTATGGACTCGGTTCAACGCCTCGACCTTTCTTCTGATCCTTTGCAAAGCGGGGATACCTAAAGCTGTCCTTCACTACCTGATGCCTCTCTTGTCTCCTTTGCACCGAAATGGCAAGAGACAGGTTCTCTGACACCGGGGATGATAGTGATGCCTTTTCACCAGAAGGGCCAGTCTGACTCCCCTTTACCCACGCGGTCCACCATGCCCTGGCCTTCCCTATAGGGTTTTGTCCTTGTCCTTCCTTTCACCCTATGATTACGAACATACGCCTGGGGCATGCTTCGAAGCATCCGAGGCCCGATGGAGGATATAGGCGAGTCGGCGCTCCACTGTAGTAGGTCAGAGTACTCGGGCGAGTCCCCCTCTCGAGGCGACAGCCTAGGACTTTCATCATGAGGTCGTCTGCCTCATGCCTTTACTTCTAGAGGGGGGAGTGTCCCTGTTAGTGACCCCATTGGCCGTAGGATCATGGTACCCCGGGTGCCCGGCCACCGATAATATCTCCTAGGTTCTTGCCGTGCACGCGTCTCCTCAAAAGCGCGAAGGGGCAATGGCCCCATCGGTCGGCGGGCCTCGCCATGGCCTCGGCTGACACGGTAACCATCCATGTACGCATCTCCTCTGTGTACCTGGAACATCGGGGATATAGTGTTGCTGCACTGTAGTGCCATTTTAGTCTCATGTCTTGTAAGCATGTCCATGTCAAACTCCCTCTAGAGGGTCCTTATTTTTACTGCTTCCTTTCCACACGTGTGCTTTGGTGATGTTGGCCCGATACACGGTCATTCCTGACAAGGGTCGTGGGGCACCACATGCCCTGTTTATTAGAGCGACGGAACCGATGAGCTCTGTCGAAACCTGCTTGGACACGCCTCAACGAGCCTCCCGAGGGGATGCCTCTGCGAGGGTGGCGCCATGGCCAAAGTGGCTTCCTGGTGACCTGTCCCGTGGGCCTCACACGGAGGATGCCGGAATGGGTGCCTATCCTCTTGGCCCCACAAGGAGGTGACAATGAGTCCATCCATGCAATTCCCCGCCACTGGGAGGACTCTCTTGCGAGCCCCCCTGAAAGTCTATTGAGGGGACGATCTTAGGGTGGGCAAGCGTTGCTTAGAATCCACATATGTGTTCGTTGTAAGAGGGTCGAGCTCCCGGAGCCGTGGGTGAGGTGACTTGTCACCGGGACCGGTCCGTAAGACCAGTGCTCGACCCTTTAGGCTCCGAGTTCGACTGGATGAGGTTGCTGGGAGGGGAGCATCTTTTCGAGCCGCCTCTTTGATCCCTCGTGGCATATTGATGGGTTTCGCTCGGAGGTCGGAAGCCGGGGTGGGCTCTCCCTCCAGGCTCCTATAGGTATCTCGAGGAAAGAAACATAGGTTCATGTGCATCCTAGGGAACTCTCTAAGGCGAGGCTTGCCCGAAGAGGGTGTCCTCGTGGGTCACCACACAAACTCTCCAACAGCTACACGTAGGGCAGCTTCACTGCGCTTGGGTCCTTGAGAAGTGATCGTAGTAGTGGCTGCTGAGGGGGAGTACTCTAGTGAGCCCTCCCACAAGTCTCTCGAGGAGAGACCGTAAGGCAAATATGCATTGCTATGATCCCCCACACATGTGCTACACAAGGTTATCGAGCAAGATGGGACACATGTGACGTGATTTGTCGCCGGAGTTAGTCCATCAGTGCAGGGCTCGATGCCTCAGGCCCTAGCGATGATTGGTAGTGGCCGCTTGGACGGGAGTACCCTCGGGAGGGGAGTGACCGCATGAGCTGCCCCGTAGGCCTCTCAAGCAGAAGACTATATGGCTATGCTCATCTAGTTAGCCCCTTGAGGAGGAGACCGTAGGTCCAGCACAAATTTTGGCCACTCGAGGGGGATACCCTCACGAGCTGCCCCGTGAGCCTCTCGAGGAGAAGACCGTAGGGAAATGCTTTCTTGTTGGCTCCTCGAGGAGGAGATCGTAGGTCCAGCATGAATTTTCGCTAGAGGGGGATACCCTCACGAGCCACCCCGTAAGCCTCTCGAGGAGAAGACCGCAGAGCAATGCTTATCCTGTTGGCCCCTTGAGGAGGAGACCATAGGTCCAACATGAATTTTGGAGGGTGATGCCCTCATGAGTCGCCCGTAAGCCTCTTGAGGAGAAGACCGTAGGGTAAAACATGCGCTATTGAGGTTCCCTACATGTGCCGTGCGAGGGTTCCTAGCACCAGTGGCTATGGGTGACTTGTAGCCGGTGCTGGACTTTGAGTTCAGAGCACGACACTTTAGGCCCTGGGTCGATGGGCGATGGCCCTTTTGAACACCATGAACCATGGGTGAGTTGTCTCATTGTCAGAGACATACCATTCGAGCACGACGGACCGTGGTTGAGGTGACTTGTTCCTGGAGCCGGTCGGTAATTTTAGAGCTCAACACTTTAGGCCCTGGGTCGACGGGGGGGGGGGGGGGGTGACTCGAGCATTAGGAACCGTGGGTGAGGTGACTTGTTATTGGGGCCGATCCGTAAATTCACAGCTCAACACTTTAGGCACTGGGTCGATCGATGGTGGCCTGGTGATAGACATTAGGCCTAGCCTCCCACTCACGTGGCACCTATCGAGAAATCTCAGCGGCGTGCAACTTTTGAAAATGTTTTCTTGAAGGAAAAAACAAATGGCAAAGTAGGCGCTAGGAGCAAAATCCGAAAAGGGAAATGCCAAAAGGGTCCAACTTATTACAATGCCACCATAGGCTAGTACGGGGCTTCAAAATAGGTGAGAGAGAGGATGAATAGGGTGGGGCGTCACCTTTGTAGAGAGGGAAATGGCAGGCCACCGTTGAGGAGTGATATCAGGACAGGAGCCTCATAGATGGTGCGGCGGAGGAATCACCTTGGCCTTGTGGGGGTAGCCCCCGGGTCCCCGTCCTCGACAACCCCTGGCTGGAAGACGGGGACATACCAAGGGTGAGCGCCACAACACTCTTGAGCCCCCATCCTCGGCAGCGGATGACTGCAAGTGCACGGATCGTTTGTAGCTAGTTTCTAAATAAAGATATCGATCCCACAGGGAGCGGGAGTCTGAAGTCTAATAACTCTTTGAACTAAATACTGGAATAGTAATGCTAAATAACGTTCTAAGTAACAAGATAAAATGCTAGTTTTGTGTAAAAGATATTTTTGGGTTTTCGAATAAGACAAAAGTAAGTAAACTAAAGGTGTAAGTAAACAAGAGAATGCAAGTATGATTACGAAAGTATGCAAGATGATGGAAAGAGTTCTCAGGGAGTAGTGGATCCACCGCTAGTAATTATAAAGAGTGATCAAAATTATTATAATGAATAAGACCATTTATGATATGTGTGGGAGGAGCTCCATATATGGACGAATATGCAGCAACCACTACACACATCATCCTTCATAACCACAGCAGACAACAATCGACATCAATCGAATTACTGTGCTATTAAGGGACTTTACCCCATAGGATGTGTCCCATGGCATGGACAATGTTTCGTGAGTTCTCCTCGGTTCCCAAGTTGATACGTAAGGAATGACAACAAATTTATAGTCACCGTAAGTGCTATCATCCCTCCGTCTACCAACAAGTAGTTCCCTTCATCTAGTCCTCAGTGAGGCAAATATTGAGTGGCGCGCTTCACCCAACATCAAGATGAAGGAAATCTAACACAGACACATAATGAACAATATCACATAATAATCTTTATCTCAATTCAATCTCATACTAGGGTTTCTCCATCTCCCCAAGAACAAAGGAAACTACTCACACATGAAGGCAATCAACATCATGGATAGAATATGGATGAAGTATGATGATTCAATTGAAGACAAGTGCAAATCCAAGATTCAATCTAGAATTACAACAAGTAACCAAAGGGGGTCGGTGATGGAGACGTTGTTGATGAAGATGACGATGTAGATCGATGTGGAGGCCTTCAAGATCCTAGTCCCTTCTCCTCTTGTGTGATGGTGATGGTGTAGATCTGATTGGAGGCGGCTATAACGGTGGCACGGTGGCAGGGCTCCGCCGTGGTGGAGGATATGACTTGGTGGCTCTCCCTTGGGTCCTCCCTCCTTTATATAGGCCTTGGGGTGCCCTAGGGTTTCCCCAATACCATCATATGACTTAGGGAAGGTTCTGGAGCTTCTCTGGGGTGAAATCTCGTCGTTTGCGACCTTTTTCGCAACTATACGGCTAGAAAAATGTTTCTGGTCGTATAGTTGCTCGTCAAACCCTCGGGTTCCGCAATGTTTTAGCCGCCATTTATTCATACGAACTCCATTTTGGGTGTTCTTGGGCTCGTTGAGTTCATCTCATCAAGGGCTACCACACCATGGTCTTGGATATTTATTTTGAGAAGTTTGAAAAAAATCACTTTTCCAACCTCTCAAATGGCTAAGTCTTGTCCCTGCAGCTCCTCCATACTAATGTCTCTTTGTTCCTTTTTCCTTTGTTTTATCCATAATCATCATCAACACCTACACACATGTCATAGACAAGGAAAGTGATAAAATTCTACCTAAACTACTAAATGTGCAAAGCTCATATGAGGTAAATGAGAACTAGAAGTCATGCATATATGGCATAGCTATAGCTGGAAGAAACATGATATGAGAGAGAAATGGATAATTTTATATGGCTAAAAGAGGTGGTATTTCACAGCCATCAACTTCCCCAAGCTAGACCTTGCTCGTCCTCGAGCAGGAAGGGTCGATAATAAATTAATGGTTGTGAAATAACTTATCATTTCAAATCAATGTCTTGCATGCTTATTTCTTCTACAAGCTTGAAGAGAGAAAACATGTATTCATACAAGGCAACACAAGATCAGTTATAAAGACCACTAAAGATTCATCAAAACTTATATGCTCCATGTCAACAGTGAATCTACTTGCAGACAAACTTGTGATCGTCTTATTGCACCTTTTGTATAACTTTTCATATCATTATTTTTTATGTGGCAAAACTTAGTCAAAAATAGATGTCAAGCATAAATAGGAATAAAATCTACCCAATCATGTCATCTAGTTAAACCTCTCAAGTGCAAACATTAGTTATTGAGCTTTCAGAAAGTTTATCTCTTAGTAACAAGATTTATGCCAAAAGGAAATGCGAGAACATGTCAAAAGAAGCATGGCATTAGAGTGTCTCTTTTGGTCATCCACATCAATGAATCATGGATATCAAACACTCATTTTCTATTCTTTGTCTTTATAAAACTTCAGTTCATCAGTAATGAGATCATGCCAAAACTTAGTGTGTTTAATCAGACTATGTAGGCTAAGAACGGATACTCGTGACCATTACCAAGGTTTCCCTTTTCGGTATAATAATTTCTCATAACGGTCAGAGGAGTATTCCCTCTTTTGCTTCGAATGCAGGCCCATGAGAATACCAATGGGTACCCAAATATAGCATTTCCGCTACATATGTTGGGCAACTCATGTCCAAACTCCAAGAGTTTCCTCTTTTTGGACTGTTCAAAGGCCAACGGAGTTGCCAGCATCCCATGTTGTGCGACAGTGGTGCCGACACGCAGAAAGCAATATCATACTTTAATCAATAGGTTTCGATTTGGCATGCATCTCAATTACTGCTAAATATTAGTTTCTTCAAATAAATCATTTCAAAGAGTACTATCAAGTCGATCATCACATCCATGGTGTTGAGTATCTTTAAGGCTAAAATCTTAAGACAATTAAACAACACCTTATTTAGCATAGAGCTCAAAACTTTGAAATATAATTTCCAATTGACTACTCCTTCCGTAAACAAACTATCAAGTCTATTGTTTTGACATTATGGGGTCGAGCATAACCTATTCATTTAAGACAAAGCTATTTAGTGACAACCAACAAATTTCAAAAGATCTTGATCAAGTATTCATTCTTTCCAAGTGTAGAGATTGTGGAAACGGTTCCTAGAAGATTACAAATAGTGTCACAAGCTTTATAATCAATTTGGCAATATGCATACAAGCTCTAAGTCAACTCCTATGGTTCCTATCATGAGCAAGTGTATCCCAATATGAATACATAACTAGACTTACTTAAACAAGCTTTCTAAAACAGTAGGATATATGATTGCATTAAACCTTCATCAAATACGAACATTTCACAAGACTCTACACATGCATAAGTAATCTCCCCAAACTTAGAACTTTGCAAGAACCAAACTTGAGTATATTGCCAAAATAAAAGAGAAAATACAGTTTCCAAAAGAGAGTGTGATAAGTGGTTACCTCCCCAAGCTTAGCTGAAAACAAGGGTGACACACTTTGCTGTTGAGGTACAAGTAACCTCTCTTTTGATGGACAAAGAACCTTTGCTTCAACATGTATTTCTTGATATGGTCTAGTGTGCCTTCCTTGTGGACCTGCTTAAAAACTAAAAAGAAAACAAAATATTTTTCTCTTTCTGAAGAAACGGGTTTAGCTCACAAGTGATAAAAATACAAGTCCCACTGAGTCGGTTCATCAACCTAAGCACCACGCTTAAGTCAACAAACTAGTTCTAGAAGATGCCTCTCCTAGATTGTGATGAGGTGCAAGTGAAACAGGATACGAGAGACGAGTGTGCAACCCATATGAGCTTATTAAAAGAGGTTCGAGTTGGAAGGTTTTACTAGACATTGATTGTCGAAGCGTTGAATTGAAGCAACCAACTGACTCATGTGAGTGTTTACACGGTCAGCACTACCGTAAACATCGTCACACAAGGTTCAAGTCCCTGCGAAAATAACACACAAAATAAAATGCATCGGTTTGGTAAACGAACATAGTTCGTTTATCCCACCAATAAAAGGAAAGTAAAAAAGAAAACAAGAACTTCTATAGAGAATTACAGTCTAGGAGGTTTCTAAGGTAGAATTTTATTGCTTACATATGCTCGGCTTCTCTAGATCATGGGAGAAGCTCCCAGGTGGTGTTTCGAGGTTTTTAGAAGAAGAAAGAAGAAGCAAGAATATAGTTTTGGGCAATGGTTACCTTCCAGTTGGCGTTTGAGGGGTTTTCTCAACTATACGGGCGCAACTATAAGGCCGGACCAAAAGGGTCCCACCGTATAGTTGGTCATTAAAATTACTATACCATGGAAAAGAATTTTGATGAAGACATTGATATCTATACAGTCGGAACTATACAGCCGGAATTTCTATTCCCACCATATAGTTGGTCGTTAAACCTTTAGTACCCTGGAATAGAAATTTTACAAAGGCATTGATAACTATACAGCCGGAACTATACGGCTGGAATTTTTATTCCCGCCGTATAGTTGGTTGTTAAACCTTCTATACCTAAGAAAGGAAATTTGTCGATGGCAAATATATCTATATGGTCAAACTATATGGCTGGAATTTTTTATTCCCGCCGTATAGTGGGTCATTAAACCTTCAGTAGACATCAAAAAAAATTCTCTTTCTTCGAGAATCCTTTCTTATCCTGAAACTTAGCGAAACACCTTGTTTTGACAGTAAAATAACAACTTCAATTTTCGACCAACAACAACATGTATAAAATGGGATTTAAGTGTAACCGAGTTATGCAACACATAGTAACAAGAAATTCTACCTTTTGAAAACTGCAACAAGATTACTCTAATAGCAAATCATGCAAAGAATAAAAATGCCAATGCAACATGAATGCATCAAGACTCAAGATACAAAACTAAGAAAGACACCTAATGACTTCTAGGTTGCCTCTCGGGAAGCGCTTTCTTATAACCAAGTAGCCAGGCTTTTTTCCAATATGTTTTGATAGATAGGAGTGAGAGAATTATTTATTCTTACCTCCAAAATAGTTTTGGAGCACTTACTATTATAGCCTGGTCGAAGTCTCACCCGCTTGCGGTGCATCGGAGTCTTGTAGATAAACGTGTTATTGCTCACAAATGATGATTGATGCACCATGTGTGGTGACAATACCTCCCTAGATAGCTTTAACAAAAGGATTAGATATTTACATGTAAAGTCAAACATTTTACCTTTGATAGCATCATCGAGATATAATTCATAGGATTCTTCTTGGGCTACACTATCACGAGGAAACACTTCATAATACTCCTCTTTAGCAGCAGGGAAAATTCAAAAGTGTCTCTATTATCTAGTTCATCACCCTTACTAACAAGTTCCTTAGTTCTAGAGTTATCAATCCAATCACAAAAAGAAGCATCATCAACAAATGTTTCATAAAAGATGTTGAAAGAACATTTCATGATCTCTTGTGTTTTGTGTGTTAGATAACAATACCATGGAGTTTCTCATGTGTGCTAAGTGTTGTAGGAAAGAAAACTTGTCGTTGGGGGGCCAGATTATCCACCCCCGTCAAGGGACGATAATCCGGCCTGACCCTCTTGGCCAGAGTTGGTCACGTGTGAGCTTCTGTCTGGGGGCGTATTTTCCCCTGGACAATCCATGGCTGGGGTGGATTTTTCCCCACCCGGATAATCCGGCCTTCTCTTGGGCCGGATAATCCGTCCCCTAGGAGAAGTGGCCAAGGGAAGATCAGCACGAGCCTCTATCTGGGGGCGGATTTTCCCTCGGACAATCCGAGGTTGGGGCGGATTTTTCCCCTAGCCAGAAAATCCGGCCTTCCTCTTGGGCCGGATAATCCGGCTTCAAGGAGGACCTATTAAGGGTGGTTTGGCGTGACCTTCTGTCTGGGGGGCGGATTTCCCCCCGAATAATCCGAGTCTAGGGTGGAGTTTTTCCTAGGCCGGATAATCCGGCCCTCACTTAGGCCGGATAATCCGGCCCCAGATTACTCCAACGACTCAATCTGGACAGGGGTATAATAGCCCTAATCACCCCTCCTGTCAGATCTCTTGATTCATTTGAAAAAGTTTTGGCCTATTGAAAAATCTCTCATTCAATATCTCCCACTTCAACAACCTGAAGGCTTCGATCTTTGGGGGAATTGAAGGAGGAGACTTCATTCATCATCATCACGAATCAAGCGCTTCAACTCTTCTCCATTCACTTGGAGAATTCCCAATCTAGTATTCTTGTTAATATCTAGATCTTGTGTTTCGATTTTTGATAACAATTGTTCTTGTGGCAGCTTGTTTTTGTTACGGGAGCGTCCAATTCGGTTGTGGAGTTGTGCCCTGCTAGTTGTGTAAAGGCATCGGTTCCCGCCTCGAAGGGCTCCAATAGTGGAAAGGTGGATCAGGCCTTTGGTGGCGAGATCCATTGGAGAACAGGGTGAGGCCTATTGTGGCGTGGTGGTCTTAGTACCGCCCACCACTCCAATGCAGATGTACTTCCCCTTAACAAGGAAGGAACTGCGGTAAAACAAATCATGTGTCTTCGCGTGCTCCACTATGGTTTCCTTGCTCCTCACTCTTACTCGTCTTTAGTCGCAAGTAGTTAGGTTTGCATATAGGGAAATTCTACGTAGTTGCATATCTAGAGAATTTACCTTTTGTGTCAAGCCTAAAATTGAAAAAGTACTAAAATTTGAAGTAACACCTATTCACCCCCCTCTAGGTGCCCATATGATCCATTTCAATTGGTATCAGAGCCTCAACTCTTTATTCGGGCTTAACCGCCTAAGATAAGTATGGGTACTAAGGAGAATGGGAGTGAGGATGTGGACAAGGTCACAATGGATGACCTCAAGACGTTGGAATCAACCTTGTTGAAATCCTTTGAGACCAAAATGGAAGAGATGCAGCAAATTATTGCTCGTCTCACCTCATCTACAGCCCCACCTCCATCTTCCTCTAAGGCCACCACTCCTCTATCTAAGGATAAGGCTCATGCCAAATCTAAGGAAGATGAATAAGTGGGTGAGAAAAATAATGGCTCCTCTTCCAAGAAGGGAAGTGGTAATGAGGATTATAGTGAGGTATCTCATCTATATTCTCACAACCCACCTTTCCCTCACCCTCATATAAACAATAGGGGTGATCCACTCAAGCTTACTACATCTTCATTTAATCAATGGAAATTCTTAATGAAATCTCATGTGTGCAGTTCATCGATTGAGCTTTGGAGGATCACTAAAGATGGCGTTGATATTGGAGACCCTACTAACTTGATGAGAAGAGAAGTTGTGGATAGTCAACTAAATGCAACGACTCTTCACATGATTCATCTCAGAGTGGGTCCCAAGGACATGCCACATATTGAGCACTTCAACACCGCCAAAGAAGCTTGGGATGCTCTCGACAACCTATTCATCGGAAATGAAAGCATGAGAAGAAATATGTATGATGCTCTTAGTAATGAAGCTGAAGGATTTTACATGTTGGTTGGTGAGGACCATGAAGACATGTATAGAAGGCTCAAGCACATTGCAACAACATTTAGAAAGCATGGAGCCACTCACATTGATGATGCTTGGATCAAAAGGAAATATGTGAGTTCCCTCATGCCCTTTGAGCCAACGGACTTGAAGAGTTTGCAAGGTAGACACAACTACCACCAAATGACTTCCAATGAAGTCATGCAAGAAATGGCGGCCTTTAAAGTTGCTGCCAAGAATGCCGAAGGCGCTCGTGCTCGAGCAATTGGAATGCAAAAGGGAGTTAATGTTGCTCTAAAGGCCAATGTTGTTGAACAAGATGAGGATGATAGAGGATACGATGTTGTCTCCATGGGCTGCCCCGAGGAGGTCAAGCATGCTCATGGTGAGTACATGGCCTTCTACGCAAGGAACTTTTGGAAGGACCCAGTCAAGACTAAGTCTGAACTTGAGCGCAAGAATGGGTCAAGTGGGCGAAGAGAGAAGAGCCCAAAATTGAGGACTTGCTATAATTGTGGGGACCGGTTGCATTTTGTGGTTGAGTGTCCTTATCAAAGTAGAGAAGACAATGGGGGGCAGGCTAATCCTCAAAGAAAAGTCCAAGTCACCTCGAAAGAAACCATTTATCAAGAAGAATGGCCCTTATAAGAAGCAACTTTAGATTGTCTTGGTGGCACAAGAGGAATATTCTTCTGCAAGTGAAGACGAAGAGGATGAAGATAGCTCTTGAGAGGTGGCTACTATAGCCACCACATCTAGCCCCACATCGCTCTTCGACTCTCCAATTGAAAATCTGATCAACAAAAACGTCACTTGCCTTATGGCAAGAGGGTCCGAGGTATCATCTTCTATTTCTTCATTTCCTAAGACTACTATAAATATGGATATGGATGATCATACAAGTCTTAAGATAAAAGAAGAAGTTATTGCTTTGGACAATTTTTCACTAACTTGCAAGGTGAGCACAAACTTCATTTTGATGCTCTTATGAGTCAACTTGCTCATTCTGGAGAACTTCTCGAAGAGAAGGGAAGAATTGAAATAGAAGATCCCTTGGAGATAGCCTCTTTGAAGAACACTCTAGAGGAAGAAGAGGAAGCTCGAGTCTCTTTAGAGGAGAAACTCGAGTCAATTGAGGAGTCCCATGAAGAGGTTGTTGCCCAACTCATAAAAGAATGTGACAATGCTCTTACTAAGGTAAAGAAACTAAAGAAGGAGAAGATTGACTTTGGGGCTGCTCATGCTAGACTCTCAAAGAAGTTTGAGAAACTTGACATTGCCCACAAGGCATTGGAGAGTGAACATTCTACTCTAAATGAGTCTCGTGATCAGCTCCAAACTCAATTGGACAAGTATGATATGCCTAGCACCTCCACACCATCGTGTGGACATGAAGATATTATTGAGGAAAACACGAGATTCAGAGAAGAACTTGTCAAGGGATCTCAACCCAAGGGTAAGGAAGTCCTAGAAGAGATCCTTAGAAAGTAAAGGACAAACAATGGAAAAGAAGGTCTTGGATATGTTCCCTGGACAAAGAAGAAGAAGAATAATAATAAGAAGAAGAGCAAAACTGTTCAAACAAAGACAAGCACCAGAACTAATGACAAGACTAACTATGTTGGTTTTGCAGGGGGCTAATAATCCGAATTATGAATTATTTTGTGATTATTATGGTGATGTCTATGCTAGATATGTTGGTCCATTTGATAGTTACAATTCTTGGTCTATTTGGGTTCCCAAGACCCTTGTCACTAACACGAGAGGACCCATTGAAAAATGGGTACCTAAAACCAAGAAGTAACTTTCTTGCAGGGCTATGCTTCTGGTGAGTCCAAATGCTTGCTCGATAGTGGGTGCACTAGTCATATGATCGGAAGCAAGGAGATCATCTCTCAGATGCGGCCAAATCATGATCACATAACCGTCACCTATGGTGACAAGTCAAAATTAGAGGTATTGGGTCTTGGCAAGGTTGTGGTTGCTCATGATATCTCTCTCGTGGACGTCATGCTTGATGAGACCCTTGGCTACAATTTACTCTCTATTTGTGCCCTTGGTAAGATGGGCTTCACTGTTTTTATTGATGGTGATTTGGTGGTACTCTTGTGGAGCAAGTCTCTAAAGGTCGTTTTCGTTGGATATGTCAAAAATGACCTGTATGTAGTGGAATTTTCAGGGAAAACCACTACAGGACCGATGTGTCTTTTCAGAAAGGCCGACTCGGGCTAGCTATGGCATCGCCGACTTGCCCACGTCAATATGAGAACTTTGCAAAGTCTTCACCAGGGTGGCCACATTCTTGAACTAAAGGAAAATGTTTCCTTTTCCAAAGACCGTGTTTGCAGGGCTTGTGTTGAAGGGAAGATGCCTGACTCTCCCCATCGACGGAAGACTATTATTTCAGCAAAGAGGATTTTGGAGCTCCTTCATGTGGACCTCTTTGGTCCTCCATCTCATGCAAGCCTCGGTGGGAAGAAATATTGCCTTGTAATGTTGATGATTATTCAAGATATACATGGGTATATTTTTTCAAGTTGAAGAGCAAGACTCAACAAACGGTCATCGATTTTGCCAACGAGGTTCAACGTCAACACAATGTCCCCATTTTGGCAATTAGAAGCGATAACGGCTCCGAGTTGAAGAACTACACTCTGAATGAATTCCTAAGTGAAGAGGGGATAAGACACCAATATTCCGCTTCGTACACCCCTCAACAAAATGGTGTAGCCGAGAGGAAGAACCAGACCTTAATGGATATGGCAAGATCTATGTTGGCTGAAGTCAATTCAGCTTATAACTTCTGGACTGAAGCAATTTCTACCGCATGCCACTCTTCCAACCGACTCTACCTCCGCAAAATCTTGGACAAGACACCTTACGAAATACTTACCGATAACAAGCCAAACATCTCCTACTTCTGGGTATTTGGTTGTAAGTATTTGTTTCTTATCAAAGGAGTTAGTCTATCTAAATTCGAGTCTAAGGCTTTAGAAGGCATTTTTGTTGGTTATGGTGCCGAATACCACACTTATAGAGTCTACAATAAGCTCTCCGGAACTGTTGTAGAATCTTGTAGTGTGGTGTTCAAAGAAAATGATGGATCCTGTGTGGGGCAAGTTGATGTTTGTGATGCAGATGTTGAAATACCCCAAGAAGCCATAAGAAGAATGGGCATGGGATTTTTCCGCCCCATTGAGGGGCCCCTTGTGGCGGATCAGGAAGGACAATGCTCTACTCAAGTAGAGCCCTCATCGACACAAGCTCAGCATGCTCCAACTGTTGGAGAAACCTCTACACCAACACCTCAAACTGCTGAAGCTCATCAATCAACTACTCTAGAAAGCTCCATGCCGGATTATCCGGTGGACACCGGATTATCAGGCTAACCTTGCTTGACTAGCAGAAGTGGACACAAAGTCGATTGAAACTCCTAGGCCTGATTTTCTGGCTAACACCGGATTATCCGGCCCCTCTCTAGTTCAAGCCAGAATTCTGCAAGACAGTGAATATGGACCAAGTTCTCCCAGGCCGGATTATCTGGCCACTCCCTCGACCAGGTTATCTGGCCCTAAAAATGTCGAACAACAACAGCCTCCTGTTATGGCTACTGATCAATATCAAGGGCAAGATTCATCATCTCCAATTCCTGTTGATCAAGCTGGAGATCAAGGCTAAGCTAATAATTCCAACAAAGACTCAAATGATGAAGTTATTCCTCCAAGATAAAACAAGTTGATTAAACTTCTTTGCAAAGCTCGTGCAGATAGGAATCTTGAATTAAGGGGTCACACCCTTGACAAAGTTGTAGGTGATCTCAGACGAAGGGTGTCCACACGAAGGGAGCTAGCAAGCTTTGGTGAGCACCAAGCTCACATATCAATGGTGGAACCCAAGAAAGTGTTTGAAGCCCTTGAATATCCGGACTGGGTTGTTGCTATGCATGAAGAGTTAAATAACTTTGAGCACAACAAGGTCTGGAAATTAGTAGAGAAGCCCAAGGATTGCCGCAATGTTATCGGCACAAAGTGGATTTTTAAGAATAAGAAGAGTAGAATTGCATTGTTGTAAGGAACAAGGCAAGACTCATGGCACAAGGCTATTCCCAAGTTGAGGGCATCGACTTCGGAGAGACTTATGCTCCAGTGGATCGTCTTGAGTCCATCCGTATCTTTCTTTCTTATGCTGCTCATAATAATTTTAAATTACAGCAAATGGATGTTAAGAGTGCTTTTCTTAATGGTCCTCTAGATGAGTTGGTATATGTAAAGCAACCCTCGGGATTTGAGGATCCTAACTTTCCGAACCATGTCTACAAATTCGATAAGACACTATATGGCCTTAAACAAGCCCCACGTGTGTGG
The DNA here is from genome assembly GCA_916181665.1 of Avena sativa. Lineage (NCBI taxonomy): Eukaryota > Viridiplantae > Streptophyta > Magnoliopsida > Poales > Poaceae > Avena > Avena sativa. The sequence continues at coordinate 416,959,979 of OV702289.1, read as the reverse complement.
TATGAGCACCTTAAAGAGCTCTTGCTAGACGACAACATTAAGGGGGAGCTCTTCGTATGCCAACTATATGTAGACGACATTATCTTTGGCTCTACTAATAAAGCTTTTAATGATGAATTTTCAAAGCTTATGACTGACAGGTTTGACATGTCTATGATGGGGGAGTTACGGTCCTTTCTTGGATTTGAGATCAAACAACTTAGAGAAGGAACCTTCATAAATCAAGAAAAATTCATCCAAGACATGCTCAAGAGATACAATGTGAGGCCCCTGGATTAATCCACCGAGAATCCCTGTTATGCATACAACCACGATCCCATCATCAGTTAGTCGTGGCACATAACCGACAAGTATCAAGTAAACATCCAACATAACGAATACGTGTCATACCTTAGTCGCCATTATGGCTACATCGATCAACATCAGCGGAACTTCATTAAGCGTAGAGCCCGAGCCAAGCCTTAACCTATAGGCAACTGACTGGGAGAACATCCTAGCTCGCATAGTCGTCCACTTCACCTCTTCTTGATATCTGACCAAGTTAATAGCTAGGGACAATGCCAGTGAGTACTTTGATTGTACTCGCACACCACCTTAAGAGAATAATAGTAACAAGTGGATATGCAATATGGTTGTGGTAGTAGGAGGGCTCCAAGAGAGGTTCTTTTCTCAATTAGTTTCTCTTGTAGATATAGCATCTACATATCTTCGTTGAAAACTTTTTGTAAAACATTTTGGAAACCATTTTGAAAAGTTTTAGAAAACCTTAGGACTGGGTCACCCTTTTGTTCCTTTCTTCCGGTCGTCCCACGACCAAACTCCTTTCTTTCCCGTCCGACCATCCCCTGGTCAAAACCTTCCTCCTTTTTCGACCATTCCATGATCAAAACATTTCCAAAGCCATTTCGTTTCTAAAATCCTTTTTGAAAACAAAACCAGCACCGCTCTACAGAAGTTTGTCCAACCCGTCCTTAACAGCGGACATGGCTATTCGAATAGATTTACACTCTGCAGAGGTTGTACACTTTACCCACACCATCCAGGTACACTACCCTGATCTTCACCGATCGTGGGTCAAGTAACCGATCAAGACTCTCTGGATGCCCACTCCAATATAAGTGCCTACCCTATGAATGTTGTTCCCCTCAACACCGGGACATCGGGTACCGAGGACCAACCGGAGCACTTTTTCCACTCTTCGAGTGTGTGCTTTCAATTAGGGCTCATAGTAACGCGTGGAGGCCAGCAGACCCTTCGTTCGTTCTCCCGGTCGATGTCCCACATGGACCGTTTGTCTAGAGAAGGCCCACCCTCCAGGGACCGCAATCCCCTGTAGTAGTTACGAGGCAGCTTATACCAGAATAGACAACCATCAAATCCATCCCTGTCCTATTCCAGAGTAGTGTGGTTGCACGGGTTAAGTTGTTATAGCTAAACTACAAAGAACCGGGTGTGTTTTTGTAAACCTTTTTCCTCTAGCTTTCCTTCAGCATTTTGTAAAACTAAAACCTTTTTCTTTCTCAACAACTCTTGGGAGGTACCACCTCACCAAGGTTTTATCATAAAACATTTGGTAAAACTTTTTCCGGGGTCTTTCCATCCTCTAGTTTTGCTTTGGCTAATACAGGGTCTCTAGAGGGTTATGGTGATATACACCATCTATTCTACTAGGGACAAGTAGGTGTCACCAAGGGGGTTGTACTTAATAGTACAAAAGTGTAATAGTTTGGAGGAGCCAAATCACTACCATATATACATCAACATATAGTAAAACAATGCAGTTTTAATAAACAGAAGATAAAACATGCGTAAGTAAAACAGTAGGACAAGTCTTATGAGCAAGAAGGTGGCTTGCCTGAGATCAGCAATATGGCATAATTGTCCCTGGACTTCTTCTTAGAAAACCATAATAACCAATAAAACCATCTTCTTCTGCTTTCCGATATAATCGCAACTATCGTTGATAGGGAACACATGCAAACAAACAAAAGGGCACAATCAATACAAGGCATACGATCACCAATACTACTCAGCAACCAAGCAATTTAATAATCTCCAATTAAGGTTTAGTAGTTTTAGAGAGGATTGGATTTAGGAGGTTGAGATGGCCTTGGAGAAGGGGATGAACACCCCTTAGGGTTTATTGTCGAGGAACTACCTAAGAGGGGGTTTTGGACCAAGGACATATTCTCTATGATACCATTGTAAAAACATGATACCAATGGATAGGTATTGATAAAATGAAACCAACAAAAGTGGTTTCACTATTTTATCAATTACCAAATATTTATAGTGATTTTTATAGTGAATAAGACTCTAGTTTTAGGAAATAATTCACCAGAGAAGTTCTGGAGCTTCAAAAATTATTTCCTTGGATGGTTAGGTAGGTACAATCAAGTCAAGATAATTACCAGAATGCCCTCAGGAAATTCCCAAAGGCAGTTCTGTAGCTGTTTTGTATTTTTCACCAAATTAAATATACAGAAGCTTTTGATTTGATTCTAAGGAAACATTGTAGGTATTTAGTGTACCTTCCTGTAGAAATTGGAAGCAACCTTTTTGGAGTTGCAGAGCTACTGTAGTGATTTATCTAGTGATAAAGTCACATGCAGAAGTGTTTAATTCACTACAAATCTACAGAAGCTCAAAAATTAGTGATCTCCTGGGGTTGGATATATATGGATGTAGCTGAACCAGGAGAGTTGGAATTAGGTCAATTGGACTCAAGATTTGGTCTAGGGAAATTTCTAAAGTCAGATGGGTCTTGTTTTTGTTATTTTGGCTATAGTAAAGGTAATGCTCCACTTGGCATGAGTCCAAAGCCATGAGATATGTACAAGTAATACCTACTAGGGGCAGTTGGTTTTACTCCCAAGGGAGTTGTGAAACTCACAGAAAGAATTTATTAGTGAAAAGGATACACCGGAGGGTTTATTTTTCTTATAACATCCTAGTCAATATTTTAAGTTACTTTCTGTTCTGCATGTTGCAAAAAACACACAGGAATGTGGTAGGATTTATATCTAGACATTTCAAACAGTTTTACATTTTATTTGTGAATTAAACTGACTGGCAGTTTTCAGATCTGGAAAAAAAATATTTGAAGAAAAAGGGGGTAGCTGGATCGGGCCCAGACCCATCTGGGCCTCACTGCATCGGCCGACCCACGAAGGCAGCACTAAGCGCAGGAGGGGCGGGTTCAAACGGCTCCACTAGGGCCCGCCGGTCAGGGGCTATGGCCAACGAAGGGGGTAAGGGGCGATTTCCGCCATCGGATGAAGTGGAGATCGACGGCCACGACGCCGTCTTCAACCTCGCGAAGGGAGCGGCGGCGGAAAACAGAAACGGAACCCTAGAGGCGGCCGTGGGGTGCAGGGGAGCTCACCTGGGGGCATAGGGGCGATAGAAAGGTGCTGGGGCGATGCGGTCGATGGAGACGAGTCAGGAGAGGGGCGGAACATGGGTGTTCTGTGGTGAAGTGCCGCTCGCGCGACAGCGGCCGACGAGCATGTTCGGGAGTTTGGTGGGGGAGCTCCCAGAGGCTCGGGAGGCGACGGGGAGCGATCGGAGAAGACGCGGTGGACGACGGCGACCTCAACGGTGGGCGGCACCGTACGGTTCTACGCTAGGGGTCGACCCGCCTGTCCACGCCCGAGAGGGAGATCGCCGGAGCTCGATGGTGGCCATCCATGGAGGCCTTCCTGAGCAAGAGAAAGATAGGGTTAGACTCTGAAATCACTAGGGGTCTTAGAAAACTTGCATGCATGGGGAGAGGAGCAGGAGTGAGAGAGCTTAGCTCGACTTGAGGAGAGGGGCCGAGAGGAGAGCTTCTCCTCCTCCATGGCAATGGGGAGCGAGGTAGCAGGATCTAGAGCTCAAGGATGGTTGGAGGGAGTTGAGGGAAAGAAAATGAGGGGCAGAGGCGTGCTGGGGTGGCCTCTGGCCTTATAAACCGAGGTGGATCGTTCTATGGTGGAAGGGGTGTAGGGAGGGCAGGGGCAGGTCCATGGCCTTTCCATTGGGCAGCAGGGGTGGTGGACAGGGTACCGGGGTCGTGTAGAGGACAGAGATGAGGTGAGGTGGAGTGCTGCAAGAATTAAAGCCAAGATGGGACCAATGTGTGCCTCTCTCCTTCCTCCAAGCACTAAGGACAGGGGGAAGTGGTTTGCTACAGTGATGCTACAGTGAATCTAGACCAGAGGGATGAGAGGTGTGCTATGCAAGTTTGTTTGACCAGAATGGTGTAGGTTTGGTGGGTTTTTGATTTGAGGATTTGCTTACTTGGCAATTATGATCAAATAGGTGGTTATGAAGAAAGTCCAAAACTTGCATTGGACCAGTTGAGGAAATGGTACTGGGAGATAGATGAGGTTAAGGGACCTCTCTAGGAATTATTTGGCATTTTGCAGAAGATTAGAAGTCCACTTAAATCCATTTATTCAAAAACCGCAGAAGTGAAATCTCGGAGTTAATTTGATATATTTACATTGGACAAGGTTGGATCTTGATGTGGGATGGTCCCAAATGTGAATACACACTTAGGGGAATTTTCCCAAGATTTATTGGAGGATAAAAGTATTTAAAACAATTATTATTCCAATTCAGCCATTTAAGAAAATGGGCAAAAAGAAATAATAAAAGTCTTGAAAAATATTTATTTTTGAAGTTGGATGTTAGGGTATGATATATGGGTCTCAATTGAGCCAAAAGTTGAGGAAGTGTTTTGGCAAAAACCAAACTTTCCTTTATGGAAGAAATTTTGGAGGTTTTTCCTATTAAAGGAATTTGAATAGTTTTGGTCCATAATAATTATGGATAATTATTTATAAATCTTGATGATCAAGGTAGATGATGTAGACAAGGTGTAGCAAGCATTTTCAACCTTGGGAATTGGAAATCCAAGTTGAATTAGATGGAAAACTAGGAGTTGGGGATCGCGGGTGATGTTATTTTTATACCACCAAAACCTTGTTGGATCTTGGAGCTCAGAGCTCAGCTTGATGCAAGGGATAGATGGATAGTTAGACCAAGTCATATATATGATCATGGCAGAAGGAGTTTGGATTGGTTACATTTGACGTGGTCTAGAAGTATTGGCAAACTTTGTTGGAATTAAGGCTGCCATACCAGATGAGTCATGATGACTTATAAACCATGTGAGTTTAAGAAGCACAAAGATCCACTTGGAACAAGTGAAGTAGATATTGATAGACCTATATGATTAGAACACAACCATGTAAGTATTTGGTCTAGAGAAGGTGGGATGGTGGTGTGAGCTTCTACCAAAGTAGGCATGATGACTAGATTTGCAGGAATAGGTATTTTCTTGCCTGCAAAACCATCAAGAACAAGTGGGTTGGAGGATGATATAATCAAGGGAAAGAGTGGTCCTTGGTATTACTTATTATGGTTAACAAGATGGTTCAAGTGCATTACCAAAAATGCACAAGGGATGAGAAAGGGAGACATCCAAAAAGGTGATGTTGAAACAGATTCCAGACTTAGCCAAATTTGGCAGATTTAGGGTTTTTGACTAGAATGTGGGTGGTGATGATTTTGATGGTTTGCAAGGTACCAAAGCATCATCAAGTGGATTATGTTGAAGTGTAGATTGAGTAGGAAGGATCCTTGCTTTATGTTGGTTTTCATTGACTTGGAAGCTTCTAGAAGGGATATCTTCTGAATTGATCTGGTTAAGGGTTTTAAATGATCACCTAGTAGATAGGGTTTAGATCCAGATTGTATTTTTTCTTAGGGTTTGGTGATTTTAAATTATATTTGTCCTAGTATATGAGCTCCTAGGGTATCTCATACTACCTCCTAAGCAGACAAATCAAGCAGCAGACCAAGGCAACTCATCTTACAAACAAAGCAAACCTACTACTAGGGTTACCATCAAGCTTAGCTCGAGGTAAGGATGGGTATTTTGAAAGGGTTATGGTTTTGATAAGATGAGAGTCCTTGGTATATCTACCAAGAGTAGAATTCATAAGCTTTAAAAGGAGGTTTTGGGAAACCTAGAGATAAGAATGGTTGAAGGTTTTGTCTATAGAACATAAGGAGATTATAATAGGTTGCTCTGCATAGTTTAGGGAAATAAAATCTACTAAAATAGTTGGTTTGCAAAGGCTTCTTGGCTCATGTTTTGAAATGCCAGAACATTTGAGAATATGGAAATTAAGCCAAGATAGTTTTGGGAAGTAGCTTTTGTCAACTGGTGTTGAGGTAAGGAGTATATCTTCTAATACACAATCATAAGCATAAACACAGTCAAACAACAGGCAAACACGGCACCAATGAACAAGATTTTTTTTGTTCCCCCTAATTTTTTCATTCTGGACAACTAATCAGGATTGCTGAAATTGGTATGTTACAGACCTTTCCCCCTTAAAATAATCTCGTCCCGAGATTCAGGAGAATAGGGTTAGGGAATTTTGAGTCAGGGTTAGCGTTACTGGGTTCAAGCGTGCTATCTTACGGATTCCGTCTTTGGAAGTGGTTACCCTATCGATGAAGTTGAGCTTCAGTCTTCCGGGATGCACTGAGAGTTGAGCAGAGTCTAGTCTTGATTGCGAGGAATGAGCTTATATTCCTTGGGGGCTCGATACCTCGAGGGCTTAGGTTGGGCAGACTATCTTGATTCTAAGCTTCACGAAATACTCGTCGGAGGATAGAGTCTACAGCTGGGAGTACCTCTCTCTAAGGATTCACAGCTCTTCCTTTGGGTCGTAGCGTATCCTATTTAACGATGTTAGGGTCGGGACTCCTGAGTTTGCTTCTATTGAAGGGTTACCTTATTTTTGTGGGAAAGACGCAGTCTTTCCCCCTTATGATTAGACTAGGACAGCTCGGGGATAGCACATTCATTTCTTCTTGGAGTCGTAGGATCTTCAGATGGTGTCCTTGAAGCTATGTCTTATAGGGCTTATATATACTACTTGTATTCGTACTTGGCCTATGGGAGTCATTGGAGTCTCACGTCCTCTAAGCGATTGGAACTGAGCGGTTAGCGATCCTGTGGTCCTTCAGGTAGGTCTTCAGCTAAAGTAGCGAGTAGACTTTGTAGCATCATCAGCTAGTTTCTCCTCTGACGACTCACGAGTTGCTATTCGGCGGGAATATGCCTGATCCGGGGATCTTCTCTGAAGTATCTTCTGGTAGACAATCTTCTGGAGATTGAGGGGAAAGACGTAGTCTTTCCACCTTAGAGCTTCGCTCAGGATCATCGAGAAGGGTTTGGATCTTCTGTCTTGGAAGTGCAGACTTGCTCTTAGTGGAAGGATATATCTTACCTGAATCTTGAGTTGAGGTCTTCGAGTGACGCCCTATTATCGCGAACCTTGGGGGGAAGGGGGGGGGTGATACGTCCAAAACGTATCTACTTTCCCGAACACTTTTGCTATTGTTTCTCCTCTATACTTGTGTGATTTGGATACAACTAATGCGGACTGACGCTGTTTTTAGCAGAATTGCCTTGGTGTCTACTTTTTGTGCAGAAAATCAACTATCAGGAAAAATCCCATAAAATATGCCAAAAATCCTATTTCACCCGAAGACTACAGGAGCCAGAATACGAGACGGAGAAGAGCCAGGGGTGGCCACACCACCTGGTAGCGCGTGCCAGGCCAGGCCGCGACAGGGGGTGGTGTGGTCCCCCCAGGCACCTCCTTGGCCTCTCTCTTCGCCTATAAGGAGCCTTCTGACCTAAAAACTTCAGGGAGGGGGGGTCGACGTTTTTCCAGAAGGAGTTCCGCTCCGCCGCCACCACCATATTCCACGAAACAGCACCAGAAACTTCGTTCTGGCACCCTGCAGGGACGGGGAATTGGAGGAGATCATCGCCATCATCATCACCATCGCTTCTCCATCGACCATCCATGTTTCCCCCATCTATGAGTGAGTAATCCCCCGCTGTAGGCTATGGGGATGGTAGGGATTGGATGAGATCGTTCATGTAATGGCATCAGATTGTTAAAGCATGGTGCCTAGTATCTTTTATTAGTGCTTTATGACTTTGTTGCGACTTATTGTGCTTAATGCTTGTCACTAGGGCCCGAGTGCCACGATTTTAGATCTGAACATGTTATTGATTCATTATGATGGTATTGTTTATGGTCTTATCTGCAAGTTGTATACACACGTTGTTGTCCGGAACCAATGGCCCCGAAGTGACAGAAATCGGGATAACCGGAGGGAATGGCTTTGATGTGAGGATCACATGTGTTCACGGAGTGTTAATGCTTTGATGTGGTGCTCTATTAAAAGGAGCACCTTAATTGTCAATAGTTCCCTTGAGGCCCCGCTGCAAACAGGCTGGCAGGACAAAAGATGTTGTGCAAGTTCTCATTGCGAGCACGTATGACTATATATGGTACACATGCCTAGGATTATCTAGTACTTGGATTATTTATCTTATTTATCTGCAATTGCCCTATGTTCTGATTGCTATGTGAATTGTCTTGTCCATGCAACGCCCGTCCATCCATCCCTATGCCTACCGCACTCGAATCCCACTGTTTACTGCTACTGTTACTGCTGTCTTTACTTTACTACTGCTGTTACTTTGCTATTCCTACTACAAAACTGTTGCTACTGATAAACTGCTGTGAGCAAGATTGTTTCTAGGTGCAGCTGAATTGACAACTCAGTTGTTAAGGCTTATAAATATTCTTTGGCTCCCCTTGTGTCGAATCAATAAATTGGGTTTCACTTCCCTCGAAAATACTGCGATACACCCCCTATACCTGTGGGTCATCAGGGGGTGGTTCCCTAACAATGCCTTCTGGAGTTATCTCTAGGAGGGTTAGCGTTTAACAAGACTTCTTGTTAGATCTTCAGTCAAAGTAGAGGCATCCAGCTTCGGGGAAGCTGTCTTCACGCTTCCTAATCATCTGACTTCAGGGGTGGTTCTGACCTTCTAGGGAGGAACTTGTCGTCGGTTTGGGTAGGTTTGACTATAATAGGTAGTCTACTGAGGTGGTCGAAAGTTCTAATGTACCGAAGGTCAGCGTAGTTAGGTCTTCACTTCTTGTCTTGCTTGACTTATCGGGTGGCTTCCTGTGAATATTGAGGATCCTTCGGTGATCGACTTTCAGCTCCAACGGAAGTCTTGCTGTAGTAGACTAAGGAACAAGGGAGTGTGGTTCTATTGACGAGTCTTGCGAGGTGAGTTGTACGGGGTATGCCATCCTGCTAAGGTGAAATCTTCGAGTTGATTCTGACTTGACGATGTCTAACTCCTGGTTCTTGCGATGCGTTTCCTCTCATACACTCTCGAGGTTAGTCTGGGTCTCATTACTGACAACTAACATAGGGGTTTCCTGAGTTACTAGGTGGGTTATCGCTCCTCGAGTCACATTTTTAAGGAGGTCAAGGCAAACCAAAACATACAAACAAGACGAACAGAGCAAGGGGATCGCAATGTCCTCGGCAAACAACACACATCAAGCAACACCAGATGCACTTAGGAAAGCAAACACATTCAATGTTAGGGACCAAGGAGTTAACTACTCACCATGTAGGGAAATCCTATTCTTAGGACTATCGACCCTAGATATCCTCTTTCTTCAGTCAGAGTCACTATCTTGCAGATGAAGCCTTCATCATATCTTGGACGCTTCTTGATAGTGCAACACCCGATGTCTTCTGATTGTAAGGATTCCGCGGGTAGGGAGATATTGTCGTCTCCTTGTGTTTGCTCGTAGTTGCTTATCTTCATCTTGTTCACATTGTCTTCACCGGGTTCTAGATCCTAGTTATTTAAATTCCATAGGTTTGAGCTTTAGACGAGAGTTAGAGGAAACCATTTTCAAAAGCATTTACTTAGAGGAAGAGAAGAAGTAGAACTTTTTGAAACTCATTGGGAAACTAGTTTTCGAAAGCTGGAGTTTTCAAAATAAGGTTCCTGTCTAACGACCATGCTAACTAAGGTTCTCCTATAGTCAGGATGGCTCTGATACCAAGTCTGTGAGGCCCCCGGATTAATCCTCCGAGAATCCCTGTTATGTATACAACCACGATCCCATGATCAGTTAGTCGTGGCACATAACCGACAAGTATCAAGTAAACATCCAACATAACGAATACATGTCATACCTTAGTCGCCATTATGGCTACATCGATCAACATCAGCGGAACTTCATTAAGCATAGAGCCCGAGCCAAGCCTTAACCTACATGCAACTGACTGGGAGAGCGTCCTAGCTCGCATAGTTGTCCACTTCACCTCTTCTTGATACCTGACCAAGTTAATAGCCAGGGATAATGCCAGTGAGTACTTTGAATGTACTCGCAAACCACCTTAAGAGAATAATAGTAACAAGAGGATATGCAATATGGTTGTGGTAGTAGGAGGGCTCCAAGAGAGGTTCTTTTCTCAATTAGTTTCTCTTGTAGATATAGCATCTACATATCCTTGTTGAAAACTTTTTGTAAAACATTTTGGAAACCGTTTTGAAAAGTTTTAGAAAACCTTAGGACTGGATCACCCTTTTGTTCCTTTCTTCTCGTCGTCCCACGACCAAACTCCTTTCTTTCCCGTCCGACCATCCCATGGTCAAAACCTTCCTCCTTTTTCGACCATTCCATGGTCAAAACATTTCCAAAGCCATTTCGTTTCCCAAATCCTTTTTGAAAACAAAACCAGCACCGCTCTATAGAAGTTTGTCCAACCCGTCCTTAACCGCGGACATGGCTATTCGAATAGATTTACACTCTGCAGAGGTTGTACACTTTACCCACACCATCCGGGTACACTACCCTGATATTCACCGATCATGGGTCGAGTAACCGATCAAGACTCTTCGGATGCCCACTTCAATATAAGTGCCTACCCTATGAGTGTTGTTCCCCTCAACACCGGGACATCGGGTACCGAGGACCAGCTGGAGCGCTTTTTCCACTCTTCGAGTGTGCGATTTCAATGAGGGGCTCATAGTAACGCGTGGAGGCCAGCAGACCCTTCGTTCCTTCTCCCGGTCGATGTCCCACTTGGACCGTTTGTCTAGAGAAGGCCCACCCTCCAGGGATCGCAATCCCATGTAGTAGTTATGAGGCAGCTTATACCAGAATAGACAACCATCAAATCCAGCCCTGTCGCATTCCAGAGTAGTGTGGTTGCACGGGTTAAGTTGTTATAGCTAAACTGCAAAGAACCGGGTGCGTTTTTGTAAACCTTTTTCCTCTAGCTTTCCTTCAGCATTTTGTAAAACTAAAACCTTTTTCTTTCTCAACAACTCTGGAGGTCCCACCTCACCAAGGTATTATCATAAAACATTTGGTAAAACTTTTTCCGGGGTCTTCCCATCCTCTAGCTTTGGTTTGGCTAATACAGGGTCTCCAGAGGGTTATGGTGATATACACCATCTATTCTACTAGGGACAAGTAGGTGTCACCAAGGGGGTTGTACTTAATAGTACAAAAGTGTAATAGTTCGGAGGAGCCAAACCACTACCATATATACATCAACATATAGTAAAACAATGCAGTTTTAATAAACAGAAGATAAAACATGCGTAAGTAAAACAGTAGGACAAGGCTTATGAGCAAGAAGGTGGCTTGCCTGAGATCAGCAATATGGCATAATTGTCCCTGGACTTCTTTTTAGAAAACCTTAATAACCAATAAAAACCATCTTCTTCTGCTTTCCGATATAATCGCAACTATCGTCGATAGGGAACACATGCAAACAAACAAAAGGGCATAATCAATACAAGGCATACGATCACCAATACTACTCAGCAACCAAGCAATTGAATAATCTCCAATTAAGGTTCAGTAGTTTTAGAGAGGATTGGATTTAGGAGGTTGAGATGGCCTTGGAGAAGGGGATGAACACCCCTTAGGGTTTATTGTCGAGGAACTACCTAAGAGGGGGTTTTGGACCAAGGACATATTCTCTATGATACCATTGTAAAAACATGATACCAATGGATAGGTATTGATAAAATGAAACCAACAAAAGTGGTTTCACTATTTTATCAATTACCAAATATTTATAGTGATTTTTATAGTGAATAAGACTCTAGTTTTAGGAAATAATTCACCAGAGAAGTTCTGGAGCTTCAAAAATTATTTCCTTGGATGGTTAGGTAGGTATTGATGTACTTGTTCACTGAGAGTTGGAATCAAGTCAAGATAATTACCAGAATGCCCTCAGGAAATTCCCAAAGGCAGTTCTGTAGCTGTTTTGTATTTTTCACCAAATTAAATATACAGAAGCTTTTGATTTGATTCTAAGGAAACATTGTAGGTATTTAGTGTACCTTCCTGTAGAAATTGGAAGCAACCTTTTTGGAGTTGCAGAGCTACTGTAGTGATTTATCTAGTGATAAAGTCACATGCAGAAGTTTTTATTTCACTACAAATCTACATAAGCTCAAAAATTAGTGATCTCCTGGGTTTGGGTATATATGGATGTAGGTCAACCAGGAGAGATGGAATTGGGTCAATTGGACTCAAGGTTTGGTCTAGGGAAATTTCTAAAGTCAGACGTGTCTTGTTTTTGTTATTTTGGCTACAGTAAAGGTAATGCTCCACTTGGCATGAGTCCAAAGCCATGAGATAGGTACAAGTAATACCTACTAGGGGCAGTTGGTTTTACTCCCAAGGGAGTTGTGAAACTCACAGAAAGAGTTTATTAGTGAAAAGGATACATCAGAGGGTTTATTTTTCTAATAACATCCTGGTCAATATTTTTAGTTACTTTCTGTTCTGCATGTTGCACAAAACACACAGGAATATGGTAGGATTTATATCTAGACATTTCAAATAGTTTTACATTTTATTTGTGAATTAAACTGACTGGTAGTTTTCAGATCTGGAAAACAATATTTGAAGAAAAAGAAAAATGGGGTAGCTGGATCGGACCCAGACCCATCTGGGCCTCACCGCACCGGCCGGCCGACGAAGGCAGCACTAAGAACGGGAGGGGCGGGTTCGAATGGCTCCACTGGGGCCTGCCGGTCAGGGGCTGTGGCCAGCGAAGGATGTAAGGGGCGATTTCCACCATCGGATGAAGGATGTAAGGGGCTGTGGCCAGCGAAGGATGTAAGGGAGCAGCGGCGGAAAACAGAAACGGACCCCTAGAGGCGGCCGTGGGGTGAAGGGGAGATTACCTGGGGGCGTAGGGCGACGAGAAGGTGCTGGGGCGACGCGGTCGATGGAGACGAGTCAGGAGAGGGGTGTTCCATGGTGAAGGACCTCTCGCGCGACAGCGGCCGACGAGCACGTTCAGGAGTTTGGTGGGGGAGCTCCCAGAGGCTCGGGAGGCAACGGGGAGCGGTCGGAGAAGACGCGGTAGACGACGACAACCTCAACGGTGGGCGGCACCGTACGGTTCTACGTCGGGGGTCGACCCGCCTGTCCACGCCTGAGAGGGAGCTCGCCAGAGCTCGATGGTGGCAGTCCACGGAGGCCTTCCTGAGCAAGAGGAAGATAGGGTTAGACTTAGAAATCATTGTGGGTCTCCGAAAACTTGCATGCATGGGGAGAGGAGAAGGAGTGAGAGAGATTAGCTCGACTTGAGGAAAGTGGCCGAGAGGAGAGCTTCTTCTCCTCCATGGCAATGGGGAGCGAGGTAGCAGGATCTGGAGCTCAGGGATGGTTGGAGGGAGTTGAGGGAAGGAAAATGAGGGGCAGAGACGTGCTGGGGTGGCCTCTGGCCTTATAAACCGAGGTGGATCGATCTATGGTGGAAGGGGTGTAGGGAGGGCAGGGGCAGGTCCATGGCCTTGCCATTGGACAGCAGGGGTGGTGGAGAGGGTACTGGGGTCGTGCAGGGGATAGAGAGGAGGTGAGGTGGAGTGCTGCAATAATTAAAGCCAAGATGGGACCAATGTGTGCCTCTCTCCTTCCTCCAAGCACTAAAGACAAGGGGAAGAGGGTTGCTACAGTGATGCTACAGTGAATCTCGACCAGAGGGATGAGAGGTGTGCTGTGCAAGTTTGTTTGACCAAAATGGTGTAGGTTTGGTGGGTTTTTGATTTGAGGATTTCCTTACTTGGCAATTATGATCAAATAGGTGGTTATGAAGAAAGTCCAAAACTTGCATTGGACCAGCTGAGGAAATGGTACTGGGAGATAGACGAGGTTAAGGGACCTCTCTAGGAATTATTTGGCATTTTTCAGAAGATTAGAAGTCCACTTAAATCCATTTATTCAAAAACTGCATAAGTGAAATATCGGAGTTCATTTGATATTTTTACATTGGACAAGGCTGGATCTTGACGTGGGATGGTCCAAAATGTGAATACACACTTAGAGGAATTTTCCCAAGATTTATTGGAAAAATAAAAGTATTTAAAACAATTATTATTCCAATTCAGCCATTTAAGAAAATGGGCAAAAAGAAACAATAAAACTCTTCAAAAATATTTATTTTTGAAGTTTGAAGTTAGGGTATGATATATGGGTCTCAATTGAGCCAAAAGTTGAGGAAGTGTTTTGGCAAAAACCAAACTTTCCTTTATGGAAGAAATTTTGGAGGTTTTGCCTATTAAAGGAATTTGAATAGTTTTGGTCCATAATAATTATGGATAATTATTTATAAATCTTAATGATCAAGGTAGATGATGTAGACAAGGTTTAGCAAGCATTTGCAACCTTGGGAATTGGAAATCCAACTTGAATTAGATGGAAAACCAGGAGTTGGGGATCTTGGGTGATGTTATTTTTATACCACCAAAACCTTGTTGGATCTTGGAGCTCAGAGCTCACCTTGATGCAAGGGATAGATGGATATTTAGACAAGTAATATATATGATCATGGCAGAAAGAATTTGGATTGGTTACATTTGAGGTGGTCTAGAAGTGATGGCAAACTTTGTTGGAATTAAGGCTGCCATACCAGATGAGTCATGATGCCTTATAAACCATGTGGGTTTAAGAAGCACAAAGATCCACTTGGAACAAGTGAAGTAGATATTGATAGAACTATATGAGTAGAACACAACCATGCAAGGAGTTGGTCTAGAGAATGTGGGATGGTGGTGTGAGATTCTATCGAAGTAGGCATGATGACTAGATTTGCAGGAATAGTTATTTTCTTGCCTGCAAAACCATCAAGAACAAGTGGGTTGGAGGATGATCTAATCAGGGGCAAGAGTGGGTCTTGGTATTCCTTATGATGGTTAACAAGATGGTTCAAGTGCATTACCAAAAATGCACAAGGGTTGAGAAAGGGAGACATCCAAAAAGGTGATGTTGAAACAGATTCCAGACTTAGCCAAATTTGGCAGATTTAGGGTTTTTGACTAGAATGTGGGTGGTGATGATTTTGATGGTTTGCAAGGTACCAAAGCATCATCAAGTGGATGATTTTGAAGTGTAGATTGAGTAGGAATGATCCTTTCTTGATGTTGGTTTTCATTGACTTGGAAGCTTCTAGAAGGGATATCTTCTGAATTGATTTGGGTAAGGGTTTTAGATGATCACCTAGTAGATAGGGTTTAGATCCAGATTGTATTTTTGCTTAGGGTTTGGTGATTTTAAATTATCTTGATTCTAGTGGATGAGCTCCTAGGGTAGCTCATACTACCTCCTAAGCAGACAAATCAAGCAGCAGATCAAGGCAACTCATCTTACAAACAAAGCAAACCTACTACTAGGGTTACCATCAAGCTTAGCTCGAGGTAAGGATGGGTATTTTGAAAGGGTTATGGTTTTTATAAGATGAGAGTCCTTGGTATCTCTACCAAGAGTAGAATTCAGAAGCTTTAAAAGGAGGTTTTGGGAAACCTAGAGATAAGAATGGTTAAAGGTTTTGTCTATAAAACATAAGGAGATTATAATAGGTTGCTCTCCATAGTTTAGGGAAATAGAAGATACTGAAATAGTTGGTTTGCAAAGGCTTCTTGGCTCATGTTTTGAAATGCCAGAACATTTGAGAATATGGAAATTAAGGCAAGATAGTTTTGGGAAGTAGCTTTTGTCAACTGGTGTTGAGGTAAGGAGTATATCTTCTAATACACAATCATAAGCATAAACACAGTCAAACAACAGGCAAACACTGCACCAATGAACAAGAAAAAGTTTTTGTTCCCCCTGATTTTTGCATTCTGGACAACTAATCAGGGTTGCTGAAATTGGGATGTTACATTCAAGATGTCGGATCTTAATGGCATCGCCACACCGATGCAAACTAAATGTCATCTCGAACTCAATCCCCACGGTAAAGATGTGGACCAAAAGGTATCAAGCAGCTCCTAAGGAAATCCACTTAGTGGCGGTCAAGAGAATCTTTGGATATTTGGTTCATTCCCCTAATTTTGGTCTATGGTATCCCAAGGGCTCCAATTTCTCTCTATGTTGCTATACTGATTCAGATTGGGCCGGTGATAAGGATGATAGGAAATCAACTTCTGGAGCTTGTCAATTCTTGGGAAGATCCTTGGTTTGTTAGTCTTCTAAAAGGAATAATTGTATATCCCTCTCCACCACCGAGGCTGAATATGTGGCTGTTGCTAGTGCATGTACTCAATTATTATGGATGAGGCAAACTCTAAAGGGACACGGTGTCAATTGTGACAAAGTGCCTCTTTTGTGTGATAATGAAAGTGCAATCAAAATTGCGTACAATCTAGTGCAACTCACAAGGATGAAGCATATTGAGATTCAGAATCATTTTATTTGGGACCATGTAGCTCGGGGTGATATTGACCTATCTTTTGTGAGCACGAAGAATCAACTCGCTGATATTTTCACGAAGCCACTTGATGAATCAAGGTTTTGTTACTTGAGGAATGAGCTAAATATCGTTAATTCAACGAGCTTGTCTTGAATCCCCATGCACTCGCTCTTATATCTCCGCCATATTTGGTCTAGGTGTGGGCATGGATATAGGGGGAGTGTGGTCCTAATTAATTGTGCTAACCCTCCCCCATAATGCCGGAAGCAAGTAAAATTATTTCTCTTAATATCATTTGTGATATGTGAGCTTTTTGATGAGTATTGGCCATGAACCCAAGATATATCTTTGCGGTGTCATATCATGCACTCCAAAAAGGTGGCCTCGTCCACCGCCGTCTTCCGTGATAAGAGTTGGTTCTAGGTAGATCTTTTTGGTCGTTATTTCTCATCTCTTGTTCTTATGCAAATCACACTCAATTTTGGCTTTTAGTTGATTGGATTCTTGCAATATTGAGTGTGTAGTACCATATCAGTTTGGTTTTCTAATCCCAAGCCTCTCTCTATCCCTAAGACATCTCTTCTAGCACACAAGTCCATTGTTCATCTTGTGGGGGTTTTGTTTAGGGACGCGCGGGCCTGAAACTGTGTATAACAGGAATTCAGAAATCAGGCCGGATTATCCGGCCATAGAGGATTCTGTCTATTAAGGGCTGGGTGTCGGGGGGAAGGTCTCACACATAGCAGCTCTTCTCCCCGACCCCTCTCCCTCTCCCCAACCGCCGCCCGCTGCCCCCACCCTCCATGGATCCCTTCCGGCCACCAGATTCTCTCGGCCTCCCCCGGATCTTCTTCTCCATGCCTCCCCTGGATCTTTGTCCCCATGCCTCCGGGTACCTTCTCCTTCACATTCTTCCTTCAATGACTGAGGGTAACTCCCTCTCTCCCATCTTTTGTGTTGATGTGGTACTTGTTGGTGGAACATGGTCTAGGAGTTTCCTTGAGGTTGTATTTTCGCGTAGAAATCGTAGTCTAGCAATTCCTATGTCCGATCTATGTCGTTGCACTTAA
Organism: Avena sativa; assembly: GCA_916181665.1. Lineage (NCBI taxonomy): Eukaryota > Viridiplantae > Streptophyta > Magnoliopsida > Poales > Poaceae > Avena > Avena sativa. Next base: position 416,942,286 of record OV702289.1, on the reverse strand, counting down.
TCTTGCAGGATCTGAATTTTTTTGTCAGGGCCGGATTATCCGCCCTTGGCCATGCCGGATCTGACCTGACAGACTCACCTCTAGTTCAGTTTTCTGTAGATTATTGCACGATGTATGTGTGGACTGTGGATTGTGTGTCTACTACTTCTACTTTCTCTCCGGTACTTTTGTGTGTTCTTATCCCCATGCTATCCATCTTATTCGTTTCATAGGTGGTTCCAGTGCTCCCAAAACCTACAAGCGCTGTCCCCGTGGCCTCTACTTTCAGGACGACGGTGATGGTGGTATCGTGGACGAGGTTGAACTGAGAAGGAGGAACAAAGAGGCTGACCGTATGGCTGAACAGGCAAAGAGGGACAAGATCAGGAAGGGTGTGTCAAAGAGAAAGGGAAATGAACCTAATATCAACTATAGGAAGATGGATGCTTTCACTTACTCCTCCATTCTCCATCGTTATCTTTTTGCAGAATATGCGCAACATACTGAGCTTGGTGACTCCTGCTTTTGGTGTGCGGACCAAAAGTTTATTAAAGAAGATGTCTATGCTTTGCTGAAGATTCGCCCTATGCATCCTATGATCATTTATGAGGCTATGGAGAAGCCCCAACTTGCTCATGCCATGGAGGTGACTGAGCAGATGGGGTTGCACCATCTTATGGCCCTTCAGTGTCCCTATGACTCCGAGGTGGTGAAGAAATTTATCTCCACTTTGGTCATTTGTGGCGATGAGTACCGTACCATGAAGTGGATGACTCGTGACATTCTCTTGCAAACCTATTTTCGGACTTTTGCTGAGGTGCTTGGATATCCCTTCCACAACAGGGACCATGCTAGTGGCCATCACATCATTACTCAACTCAAGCCCAACAAAGATGTTGTTCTCTCTCTGTGCACGGTTAACAATGGTATTGTGGGATCTTTTGATGGTCTCTCACCCCTTTATGCTAACTTGGTGAGCATTTTCCATGACTCTATCACACAAGTGGAGGAAACACTAATAGTATGCGTGGTCACTTGGTTCAGCTGCTTGCCTTTTCTCATGAAGTGGCCTCCTCTGAAGATGAATTTGTTGATTACAAGATGGATGTAATGGACTTCATCTATCATGAGTTGACTGATGAAATGTTCAATAGGCTCTCCATCCTGTATGCGCCTTATATTATGATGCTGATCAAGCACTTGCTTCCCAATGGAGAGTACAACATTGATGCCATGCATAAGGCCAAGATGATTTACAATAAGGCAAGGAAGATCTCTCATCCATCTTCTGCTTCTGAGTGCTTTATGCGGGATGCCCGTGCTAGTGCTCGTAGGCCCTCAGTGCCTCCTATTGCTCGTGAGGTGAAGCCGCTGAATTGGTTCTAGCACAACATTCTATGCATGGGGGTGGACACTGGCAAGGGGCAGTATGTGGCGTATAAGCAGCACCACGAGATGGCCCATACTCAACAGCTCATTCTCCACCACGTGTCCGGGGATTCCGGTGCTCCTCCTTCTCCTACCACTCCCACACCATATGCTCAGTGGAATTCTTCGTCTGGCCTCATCTATGGAGAGCTTGAGCATCACCTGTTTCCTACCCTGGCCACTTCTGACGAGGAAGGGGAAGACACCGAGGAGTTTGATGATGGAGACGAGGACAAGGAAGACAATGAGGACTCTGGGTGATCTTCTGGGATGCTAGCATCGCTCTTCTTCCTTTTTGGCGTTTCGATGCCAGAGGGGGAGAAGTAGTTCTATTAGGTGTTCGTGGATTTGCATGGGCCGGGCGCAAGCATTTGCATTTTATCATTTCGGTCTTTATCTCGCTTGTGCCCATTTAGTGTTGAACTTTTATTTGTGGTTTGCCTTGTATGAGACTATGTTTATGTGTGGCTCTAGAATTATCTCGTGGACTATCTCCTCATGTCTATGGATCTATCATATTGGCTATATTGGTTATCTATCTCCCGTGGAAGGCGTTTATAATGGTTATCACATTGGCTATTCTTATACTATATTGAGGACGCCTCTCTCATGGTGGTATGGTATTTTTTGGAGCTAGCCCATCATTTTTGTGTCAATTTAGTTTCAATGAAATAGACTTGTACCTACTTGTTTGTATTTTTATTCAAAGGCAAATCCTTATTATGCACACATTGAGGGGGAGTCTTTTTCATTCGCTAAATCATGTTGTTTTTAGAAGCTATCTTGCAAATCCTAGTATTGTCATCTAACACCAAAAAGGGGGGGGATTGAAAGAACATTTCATGATCTCCTGTGTTTTGTGTGTCAGATAACAATACCGTGGAGTTTCTCATGTGTGCTAAGTGTTGCAAGAAAGAAAACTTGTTGCAAGAAAGAAACCTATCAAGGGCCGGATAATCCGGCCAGACCCTCTTGGCCAGAGTTGGTCGCGTGTGAGCTTCTGCCTAGGGGCGGATTTCCCCCCGGATAATCCGTGGCTGGGGCGGATTTTCCCCAGCTGGATAATCCGTCCTTCTCTTGGGCCGGATAATCCGGCCCCCAGGAGAAGTGGACAAGGGAAGATCGACGCGAGCCTTTGTCTGGGGGCAGATTTTCCCCTCGACAATCCGAGGTTGGGGCGAATTTTTTCCCCCAGCCGAAAAATCCGGCCTTCCTCTTGGGCCAGATAATCCAGCCCCCGGGAGGAGCTGCTAAGGGTGGTTCGGCGCGACCTTCTGTCCGGGGGCTGATTTTTCTCCGGATAATCCGAATCTGGGGCGGAGTTTTCCCCAGGCCGGATAATCCGGCCCTCACTTAGGCCGGATAATCCGGCCCTAGATTACTCCAACGGCTCAGTCTAGACAGGGGGTATAATAGCCCCAATCACCCCTCCTGTCAGATCTCTTGATTCATTCGAAAAAGTTCTAGCCTGTTGAAAAAGCTCTCATTCAAGATCTCCCACTTCAACCACCCAAAGGCTTCGATCTTTGGGGCAATTGAAGGAGGAGACTTCATTCATCGTCATCACGAATCAAGCGCTTCAACTCTTCTCCATTCACTTGGAGAATTCTCGATCCAGTATTCTTTTTAATATCTAGATCTTGTGTTTCGATTTTGATAACAATTGTTCTTGTGGCATCTTGTTGTCGTTACAGGAGCCTCCAATTCGGTTGTGGACTCGTGCCCTGCTAGTTGTGTAAAGGCATCGGTTCCAACCTCGAAGGGTTCCAATAGTGGAAAGGTGGATCAGGCCTTTGGTGGCGAGATCCATCAGAGAACAGGGTGAGGCCTATTGTGGCGTGGTGGTCTTAGTACCGCCCACCCCTCCAACGCAGATGTTCTTCCCTTAACAAGGAAGGAACTGCGGTAAAACAAATCCTATGTCTCCGCGTGCTCCACTATGGTTTCCTTGCTCCTCACTCTTACTCGCCTTTACTCGCTAGTACTTAGGTTTTCATATAGGGAAATTGTACGTAGTTGTATATCTAGAGAATTTACCTTTTATGTCAAGTGTAAAATTGAGAAGTATTAAAATTTGAAGTAGAACCTATTCACCCCCCTCTAGGTGCCCATACGATCCATTTCAGATGTGCTCTCCCAAAACCTGCTCATTAATACTACAAGGATTTATCTCCAGTTCATCATTATTAGTGTTCTCCAAATGAGTATCTATGCATAAAGCCTCCACAAATAAATTATCTTCAGTTTCAACACAATAAGAATCATTACTAGAGACCGAGGCATCATAAACAAACTTATTATTAGTAGAATGATGTTTGTCTTCAGCCTCACCTTTTTGGTCTTCCTCCTCGTTATCCCGTGGTTCCTGCAAAATGTTATTTTTGGAAACTATTGTTTAACATAGCTCCTTACTCTTTATCACAAGTGCATTCCCACTAAAATGGTCTTGAAAATAATTCACAATATAATCCATAATATTATGATACCTTGCTAAATCCTCATTATCGCTACTTTTCATAATAATACCAATTTTCCTAAGCAGCTCATGAGACCCCTCATAAACTATGTATTCCAAGAGTTTCACATTATTACCATTTATGTGAGTATTGGTTGATAAAAATTGTTTAAAGAGAGGAATGCATTCATACTCATAAAGCTTGTTAGGCTTACCATTATATTGCCTCGTCCCTTTGAATAAATTTGACAAATTACCAGAACAGTAATCCACCCGCTCCCACATGTCCATTAATTGCATATCCTCAAGGATTAGTGGTTCTTCTTCGTATTCGTCCTCTTCTTGGGAAGGAACTTCGTCCTCCTCCAATGGGATTGGCAGTTCTTCTTCGTGTTCATCCTCTTATTGGAAAGGAACTTCGTCCTTCTCCAATGAAATTTCCTGCAAACAAGTAACTTTGTGCGCTACGGGTTTTCACCATGCCTTACTCCTCATAATAAGTGTATTCTCACTAAAATGGTCATGAGAATACCAAGAAATATGTTCCAGGATTTCATAAGCTATTTTTATGAGAACACTATCTTCACTATTAATACGTGATATGACATGTATTATGAACTCATGGGCACCTTCAAAGATAATATACTCTAATAGTTCACTACTAACATCAGCATTATTATAAGACACTGAAGATTGATTAAAGGTATCAGAGCATTGAAAAGGAAAGTAGTTCCCAAGTTTCATACATTGAGGACATATTATGGGATCATCTACCGTATCCGAAGAAATTAACTTTTTAGCATATTCCACTATTTGGGAATACATTTCTCTTACTGTCATATTGCTCACTTGTTCTTCAAAATACTCATCCTCCTCTTCCAATCAGGATTCATATCCCATGTTAATAGCATCACAATCTTCATAGAAAGATTCATCTTTTAGTCCCTCACCAAAGTCCCAAAAATCACTGTCTAGGCACGAATCCTCCTCAGAACAATCATCATAAGTTTGGGACTTATAAAAATCATTAATAGATAATGAGATATCGTTTGCATGCATACTATTTGTGTGTGGAAAGTTATTTTCAGAAGTAGGAGGTTCAAGTGGTTGATCAAGTTGCTCCTCTTCATTCTTACTAAGATAATTTGCGAGTAGCTCAGCGATAGTCTTACCTTTGGGCATACCTTCCACTAGTTGAGAGGGTGCAAAATCAAGTGCCACCTCTTTATTAACATGTTCCAGTGGTTTAGGTGGAGGCTCTTTGAGTCGAGTTCCCTCTACATTATCTTTTGGAGCACCCTGCAAAAGTTAGATTCTTCCATGGCAACTTTAATCCTCCCAACAATAAATTCATTATCATGGAAGTTATCTTGGCAATAGCAGAATATAGGGTGAACTTATTTATAGATCATATTGAGTGATTTACTTTCTACCTGTATATCTCTTAAACGAAATAACAACTCTTTGCAACCAGTAAAAAGCACAAATTGTAATGTGTCCTCCCCAGCAAGGCATTTAAACTCATCTCTATTATAGTCTGCTAGTTCGGTATCAAAATAATTATACTTACATTGATAATTGAGGTGATCTGGAGATCCGCAATAATCACAACATAATTGATAAGAGGCACATAGTGCGGATGAATACTTGTCCACCCAAGTCAACGATTCTTTTAATATTCCTTGCCTCTTATGAATATCTCCCAAAGTTCTTCCCTTTGACTCCACCATTATAGATTTCATCTATTGGAAGGTAGTTATCTCGGAAGACATGATTAGTAAAAAATATTTTTATGGGTTTTTGGTTTGTAAACAAAAGCAAAAATACAAATGCAGCAAATAAAGAAAGCTTAAAACAAAATCTAGCAAAACTAAAAAAAAACAAAGGCTAAAAGACCTATAGGGCTTAGCTCCCCGGCAACGGCGCCAGAAATTAGCTTGATGACCGCAAGTGCACATATCGTTTGTAGCTAGTTTTGAAATAAAGATATCAATCCCACGGGGAGCAGGAGTCTGAAGTCTAATAACTCTTTGAACTAAATACTAAAATAGTAATGCTAAATAACATTCTAAGTAACAAGATAAAATGCGAGTTTTGTGTAAAAGATATTTTTGGGTTTTCAAATAAGAGAACAATAAGTAAACTAAAGATGTAAGTAAACAAGAGCATGCAAGTATGATTACGAAAGTCTACAAGACGATGGAAAGAGTTCTCAGGGAGTAGTGGATCCACTGCTAGTAATTAGAAAGAGTGATCAAAATTATTATAATGAATAAGAGCATTTATGATATGTGTGGGAGGAGCTCCATATATTGATGAATAGGCAGCAACCACTGCACACATCATCCGTCATAACAACAGTAGACAACAATCGACATCAATTGAATTACTACGCTATTAAGGGACTTTACCCCGTAGGATGTATCCCATGGAATGGATAATGTTCCATGAGTTCTCCTCGGTTCCCAAGTTGATACATAAGGAATGACAACAACTTTATAGTCACCATAAGTGACATCATCCCTTCGTCTACCAACAAGTAGTTCCCTCCATCTAGTCCTTAGTGAGTCAAATATTGAGTGGCGCGCTTCACCCAACATCAAGATGAAGGAAATCTAACACAGACACATAATGAAGAATATCACATAACAATGTTATCTCAATTCAATCTCATACTAGGGTTTCTCCATCTCCCAAGGACAAAGGAAACTACTCACACATGAAGCAAATCAACATCATGGGTATAATATGGATGAAGTATGATGATACAATTGAAGACAAGTGCAAATCCAAGATTCAATCTAGAATTACAACAAGTAACCAAAGGGGATCGGTGATGGAGACGTTGTTAATGAATATGATGATGTAGATTGATGTGGAGGCCTTTAAGATCCTAGTCCCTTCTCCTCTTGTCTGATGGTGATGATGTAGATCTAATTGGAGGCGGCTATGGTGGTGACACGGCAGCAGGGCTCCGTCGTGGTGGAGGATATTGCTTGGTGGCTCTCTCTTGGGTCCTCCCTCCTTTATATAGGCCTTGAGGGTACCCTAGGGTTCCCCCAATACCGTCATATGACTTAGGGAAGGTTCTAGAGCTTCTTTGGGGCAAAATCCCGTCGTTTGCGTCCTTTTTCACAACTATATGGGTGCAATTATACGGCCATAAAAATGTTTCTGGTCATGTAGTTGCTCGTCAAACCTTCGGGTTCCGCAATGTTTTGGCCTCCATTTCTTCATATGAACGCCGTTTTGGGTGTTCTTGGGCTCGTTGAGTTCGTCCTGTTGAGGGATACAGCCTGATGGTATTGGATATTTATTTTGAGAAGTTGGAAAAATTCACTTTTCCAACCTCAAATGGCTAAGTCTGGTCCCTACAGCTCCTCCATACTATGCTCTCTTTGTTCCTTTTGCCTTTGTTTTATCCATAATCATCATCAACACCTACACACATGTCATAGACAAGGAAAGTGATAAAATTCTACCTAAACTACTAAATGTGCAAAGCTCATATGAAAGTAAATGAGAACTAGAAGTCATGCATATACGACATAGCTATAGCTGGAAGAAACATGATATCAGAGATAAATGGCTCATTTTATATGGCTTAAAGAGGTGGTATTTCACAGCCATCAGGAGGCCCTAGCTGGAAGATGGGGAGATACCGTGGGTGAGTGCCGTAGTCCTCTAGAGCCCCCGGGTTCCCGTCCTCAGCAGCCCCTGGCTGGAAGATGGGGACATACCGAGGGTGAGCTCCATAGCCCTCTTGAGACCCAGTCCTTGGCAGCCCCTAGCTGGAAGACAAGGACATATCGAGGGTGAGCGCTGCAGCCCTCTAGAGCCCCCGGGTCCCCATCCTCGGCATCCCCTGGCTAGAAGACGGGATATACCTAGGGTGAGCACCGCATCCCTCTGGAGCCCCCGAGTCCCTGTCCTCGATAGCCCCTGGCTGGAAGATGGGGACATACCGAGGGTGAGCACCACATCCCTCTAGAACCCCAGACCATCTAGAGCACCGCAACTATGTCGGGCATGTCGTCGCCCCCACCACGGGCAAGCAGATGGCGTGCCCCTGACCAGGAGTATAGGCCGGGGTGCCACAGGGACTCGTAGAGCATCCCGTCAAGCTTCCGGCGTGCTTGACAGGGGTCATAATAGGCGAGGGGGTACTTGTGTGCCTCCCTGAACTGGGTGACGAATGGCGAGCAGAGGGCCGACCACGAGCTGGTGGATTCCTCTGGGAGGCTTATCCACCGAGCTCTATACGCATCTTATTGGCTCCGAGGGAACCAGTCTTCCCCAACACGATTGCATCAGCTAGCCTCCTGACGCCCGCGGAGTAGTCTGGTAGGACCTAGCAGGGGCGGGTGGCTCCTCTAGAGTATAGCGGCACAGTGTTCTGATAGCCACTGCCCAGCCAGGCAACCTCACCGCAGCGCTCGGGGTCAGCACCGGGTTGCATAGTGACCCACAACGCCCACCATATCATCCTCTGACTAAGCCTCCAGCCTTGGAAAGGTGAGGGCGATGTCATTGAAGAGCCGGGTGAGGCGCTTGAACCACCTCTCCTGGTCCAGTCAGGACGGCCGGTGGAGCGGCTATGCCTGCGCCACGCATTCAGATGCTTCTGGCGTGGGCCAGTCAGACCAGATGCGAGGAGACCTGGTGAAAAAGACCATTGATTCCCCACGGGGGAAAGGTCATGGCCTGTGTGTAGAGAGAAAGGAGGAGCCCTGCTCATCCCTCATCCATGCAATTGGCACCGTGGCGGGGCATCGGGGGACAGGCTTTGTCTGACCTTGTCCCACGCTATTATAGTGGGCACGCTCTAACCTTGACTCAGTGCGAGTTGACATACCGATGGAGTTGGAGAAGGTCTTCGAAACGCGCGCCAGCCCACTACTTGGCACGCCAAATGTCAGAGAAAGTGTCCCACGAAGGAACAAGGGGTCCAACAAGCCCTAAGTTCGAGAGGGGGATGAACACACGTTCTGAGCTTCTCAACGGCGGTGGAGACGGTGGCGCACGAGAATGACATAGAGGTTGACACGTAGGTTTTTTACCTATGTTCGGGACCCTCGTGAAGAGGTAAATCCCCTACTCCTACTTGGTTGTATTTCTCGCGGTGCTTCGCGAGGGTACAAAGGTATTTCAATGTCTAGGGTTGCAGATTTCTGGGATCGACCTGTTCTAAGGTAGGATAAGGTCTCCTTAGATAGGACGGTCGGTCCTCTTCCCCCCAAATGTTGGGTGGGAAGGGTCTCCAAAGTGGCGTCCTTGAAGACCCGGTATACCAGGCTACTTTCTATGGACTCGGTTCAGTGCCTCGGGATTTCCTCTGATCCTTGTCAAAGTGCGGGTGCCTGACGTTGTCCTTCACTACCCGATGCCTCTGTTGTCTCCTTTGCACCAAAATGACAAAGGACAGCTTCTCTGGCACCAGTGACGACTCTGATTCCTTTGCACCAGAAGCGGCGGTCCGACTCCACTTTACCGACGCGGTCCACCATGCCTTGGCCTTCCTTGCAGGGTTTTATCCTCGTCCTTACTTTTTCCCTGTGATTATGAACGTACACATGGGGCACACTCCGAAGCATCCGAGGCTTGCTGGAGGACCCGGGCAAGCCGGCATTCCACTTTAGTAGGTGAGAGGACTCGGGCGAGTCCCCCTCTCGAGGAGACAACCTCGTACTTTCCTCCTGAGGTTGTCTGCCTCATGCCTTCACTTCTAGAGGGGCAATGACCCTATCAATGGGCCCGTTAGTCGTAGGATCATGGTACCCCGGGTGCCTGGACTCCGACAAATTCTACTCTCTCCGCCATCAAGGGTGCCACTGCTAGCCTTGCCAAGGTTGGCTTGGATTTGCACCTAGAGGGAGAGGAGCTAGTGGCCGAGCATGCTCGCCTCGACGAGGCATGGTGTAGGATCTTTGATGCCACGGAGGCAGTGTGCCAGTACGAAGTGGCATCACGTATCCTCCATGAGCAGGCCCTAGGAATTCTTGTGGGTGCCAAGGAGCGTGTAGAAAAACTCACTGTCTAGGAGAAGTGCCTTGCTAGCCTCAATGACGGGGTTTGCCTCACCCGCGGGGAGGTGAAGGCTCGGCAACAGGAGCTACTGAAGCGTGAGTATGACTTCAAGTTGAGGCAGTAGGAGCTGCTGAAGCAGAAGAACACCACCACCTCACGCTCTGCCGATCTTGAGTCCAACGATACAAAGATTGGCACGGGGAGCAAGCGCCTTTTTGAGGTGAAGGAAAAGATGGAGAAGGATCAGAAAGAGCTTGAGGAGGCGTGCGCATGACTCTGCAATAGAAGGCCCACAAGGAACATCTCTTTGCAAAGTAGCTGGCCTCGACCGATATGAAGGAAAGTATGGAAGAGAAGCTCCAAGCTTCCTATGATGACATCAAGAAGGAAAAGAGGTTTCTTTGGTGAAGAGTAGTTGGTGGGGATGATCTTGAGTGACGCCGTGCGTCCCTTCCCATGGGGTTTCTTTGCTTCTTCTTCGTGTTTAGGCTTCACCATAGCCAGATAATCCGGTTGTTTCCATCCCCTCTTTGTTTGCTCCATGAAGGTCTCAAATTCCTCCTCATCATTATCAGAGTCATAGGCATACCTCTTTTTCTTCGGGCTTAGACCTTGAGCTTCATGGTCATGTGCTTCAATGGAGGAATTCTTGAAGCTATCCCATGAAGGGGCCATGAGGTTTAGAGGTTTTCCTTTGCCTAGAACTGGATAGCGCATCATGTAGATTGGATTCATTGATATACGAGGGAGGTAGACCTCTAGGGAGGCTTATTAAGGGTCAAAAACAGGGGAGAATTCATACTGGAGGAAGAGGGTCAGCCGAGAAAGAATCCCAACAAATAAGGAAAGAAATCAACAAAAAAGAGAAGAAAACACGGTCATAGCGACCACTAGTATGGGCGGGCGCCCGTACGGCGTGCCTGTACCAGGTATTTTCCAAATATCCGACCTGCCGAAGGCTGGGAATAACCAACCATAATGGTTATTACTGACTTTGGTCTCTTTTTTTAGGACACAAGAATACGAGAATCGAACAGGGGAACACAGAACTGGTAACGACCGGCCATACGGGCGGATGCGCCCATACGGTCTGATCGTACCGATGTGTGAAAAACGAGCCAGGCTCACTAACGGTTTAACAAGCAGTGATAGGGGTGGGTGCGGTCATACCGCCTACCCGTAACGACCTCGTGAAATCAGCAATCGACATAGAAAAGGAAAGGGAAACCAAAATGCAAATAAAAACAACAAAAGGTCAACCAAAACAAAGATGTCTCAAGATTTCAAATATCTTGTTCATCAAGAAGGAAAGAGTTTATTGGGGTACCTTCATCTCCTTTTAATCCTTCAACCAACTTTTTCCTTTTCCATTTGAACAATGTTGGTCACAAGAAATTGTAAAAACCATTGCCAAGTGAAGTTGAGAATTTCCTTTCAGGAATTGTAGTTCCCGAGGGTATGCAAATGGATGACACTACCCCATGCGGATCAATCTCCTCAATGTCCATGGATGCTTCCACATGTTCTTCCATTCTTTGGAGAATATGTAAATCAAATTCTTCCAAAAGTAAAGCCCAATGGATCATTCTTGTCTTAATGTTAGTCCTTTCAAGAATCTCTTTAAAGCCAACACGATTAGTATGCACTCTTACTTTCGAGTCAATAATATAAGATCTAAACTTATCACAAGAGAAAACCATGGTGGACAATTCCTTTTCTGCCATGGGGTAATTCTTTTAGGCACCGTTCAAGGTACGGCTAGCATGATGAATGATATTGAGTCCATCACTATCATACTGGAAAAGAATTTCTCCAATAGATTCGTGGCTATCCTCACAGAATAGATCAAAAGGTTTCTTCCAATTAGGTGGTTTTATAATAGGAGCTTCAAGAACGGCTTGTTTTAATATGTTGAAAGCGGTAAGACAATTTTCATCAAAATTGAAAGCAACACCCTTTTGAAGAAGGTTAGTTAGTGGTTTCATAGTTTTTGAGAAATTCTTAATGAATCTTCTGTAAAATCCAGCGTGGCCTAAGAAACTCCTAATACCTTTTATATCACAAGGAGGGGGAAGCCTTTATATTGCTTCAATATTTGGTTTATCAACTTCTACACCCTTACCTGAGGTTTTGTGACCAATCACTATACCTTCTTGAACCATAAAATGAAAATTTTCCCAATTCAAGACTAGGTTAGTATCTTCACATCTCTGCAAAACTTTATGAAGGATATGAAGAAGTGATTAAATGAAGTTCAAATAGACATAAAAATCTTCCATGAATACTTCCATAATACTTTCAACATAATCAGTGAATATAGTAGTCATACACCTTTGGAAGGTGGCAGGGGCATTGCAAAGACCGAAAGGCATCCAACGATAAACATATAAACCGAAAGGACAAATAAATGTTGTTTTTAGTTGGTCATCAGGGTGAACAGAAATTTGGTAAAAACAGAATAACCGTCTAGATGGCAGAAATGAGAATGCATAGCAAGCCTTTCTAGAGTTTGATCTATAAATGGTAAAGGGTAATGATCCTTTATAGTTTCTTTATTAAGTTTTCTATAATCAATACACATCTTGTGACCGACAATAGTTCTAGTTGGTAACATCTCATTGTGTTCATTTTCAACAACGGTAAATCCACCTTTCTTAGGAACACAATGAACATGACTGGCCCATTCACTTTCCTCCACATGAAAGATGATCCGTGCATCTAATAAACGAATTACTTCCTTCCTTACCTCTTCCTTCATGTGAGGATTAAGTCAGCTCTGAAAGTCTACAACCGTCCGGGCTCCTTATATGGGTGGCAATCTAAGGACTAATCCCTTTCAAGTCACTCATCGAATACCCAAGAGCATTCTGATGCATCCGGAGAACCATCATTAAGTTTTCATCCTCTTTTTCTTCAAGGTTACAACAAGGTTAGAACTTATAATAACGGAGAAATTATTAGTTCCATCAAGAAACCTACATTTTAATTTCTTGGGTAAGGTTTTGGGAATAGGAGGTGGAGTTGCCTCATCTCCTTTCCTTATAGGTTCTTCATACTTTTGATTCATATCGGGATCCACCTTAGGTGTGGAGTCAAGATAATCATCCATTTCCATTTTTTCTATGTCAAGGAGGATGTTATTATTATCGACTAAACTTCTTGATAAATCATCATCAGGAGTCTCAATAACTACTGAAGCAAGATTAACGATATTAATTTGCTCTTCTTGTCCATACTCATAATCGTCCAAATTCTCGATCGCCGGCTTGTGGTCAAATTTGGAAAAATTAAAGTCCATATGCTCTTCACCAAACTTGAGAGATACAGTTTGAATCTTACAATCAATGTTTTCTCTTGTGGTGTTCTGAAAGGTTCTTCCAAAAATAAGTGGACAATAAACATTATTAGGCATATTGATAAGTACAAAATCAATGGGATACTTATATGGTCCAATACAGATTGGAAGAAAATCTCTAATTATTCCCATAGGGACTCTGAGTGTCTTATCTACAAGCATTATAGTCATGTCAGTATCCTCTAATTCAGATAGGGTTAGTTCATTTTGGATTTTCAAATAAAAAATAAAGGGGATTACGTTAACAACTGTTCCAATGTCACAGAGGCCATAATAAGAAGTTCCACCGAAGGTACAAGGAAGAATAGGTTTACCAACTTATTTAGCCTTTACCTTTCCTTCAACGAACTATGAAGCTTCGGTGTCTAGCTCTATCACGTTGCAATGTGCAAACATGCCTAAAATATCTTCCTTCGTTGGTTCCCCGATCTCCTATATACTTACTTTGTTAGTTTTTCTTGCATGTGCCTCTTCTTCAGCTTCTCTAGGAACATCCTATCTTTTTCACGTTGATCTTCGAGCTACTGAGCCATCATATGTTTTGTCGTAATCCTTGGAAAAGGAAGGGGTACAATGATGAGTGCATATTTGCATCATGTTTTACATTATTATTTTGCATTATAGATGTAGGATTTTGGTATTTTATGGTGCTTGCGCGCACATTTTATGTCTATTTTCACCAGGATCACGACAAATGATGGATCCAATGGATACAATTATTGTAGCAGTTGTACTGAGGAGAAAAGGAGTCAAAAACAACATAAATAGCTTATTTGGGAAATATTAATAATACCAGAAGAAAACCAGAAGCGAACAAAGGAGGCAGAGAGCATAATGACCAACTATACGGCGGGAGAATTTTCTCTGCCCGTATAGCTCCGGCCGTATAGCTGGCGCTGCCTTCGCCTCGTCAAATAATTTCACCCCGTGCAATTGGTTTGGGGAGATGACATATAGAACACCCAGAAATCGCGAAAACCTCACCTCTGGAAGGCATCAGGAGGGAGAACTCGTCTGCCACAAATTCATCGTCACCCTGCGCAGATCCAGGAGGCTAAGGCACCAATCTTCATCAACCACCGCTGCATCACCACCAACCTCATCCATCCCGCCTACATCTTGTCTAGATCTTGTTATAATTCCTATATTCGTTGTGGACTTATACAAGTACTATTCATCTATGATTGTTCCCATTACTATTGCCAGGATGTTGATTGCCTCCATGTCTGCGTAGATCTTTAGTTCTTGGGGTGATGGAGAGACCCTAGCATATGACTAAGATGAGATAGAGATTATTATGTTATACATAATTATGTGTATATGTTAATTGTCTTCATCATGATATTAAGGAGAAGTGCACCTTCTTAATATTTTCCTCTTATGGGGACTCGATGGAGGGGATTACTTGTTAGTAGACAGAGGGATGATAGCGCTTACTGGGACTATAAAGCTGTTGTTATTCCTTACGTACTAACTTGGGGAACCAAGGAGAACTCATCAAGCCATGTGCATGCCATGGGAGAAATCCCTTAATAGCGCGGTAATGCGATGGTTGTCAGTTACTATCTGCTATGGTTATGAGGATGATGCGTGCAGCAGTTGCAGGCAAATCTTCCATATATGGAGCTCCTCCCACATACATACACACTATGAGAATATTCGTTACAATACTCTCGATTACTTAGTCTAAATTGCTAGTGGTGTATCCGCTACTCCCTGAGAACGCATTTTCCCTAGTGTAGTTCCAAAGTTCTATTAAACACGCGATTCTTACTTTCTGCATTAAGTTTTGCTTTACTTTAAATTACCTTGTTCAACTAAAAACCCCAAAAACAACTCTACTTTTCTTGCATCTCAAAGTTATTTCTCAAGTACTCCGTTTAGTTATAGTTAAAAGCATTTTTGTCTTTCCCCTACTGCTCCCTGTGGGATTGATATCTTTATTTCAAAACTAGCTACAAACGATGTGTGCACTTGCAGTCATCATTCAACATATGGGGGTATATCCCTTAATGGCTCAATGTGAGCTGCAATTATTGGTTCATCTTCTTCAGATGGCTCAGGTCGAGGAGTATATTGATACTAATCTTTCTTAGGAGCTTCAATGTGTTATGTAAAAGACTGAAGGATTTGCAAAATGATATCATCATCAAGTTGAAGTTCATCAGCTATTTCTTTCACTTTACCTGATTCCTTATAAGCATTGAGACAATCACATTCAATCTTTATACCTCCTTCGCCGCCTAAATCAAATCCCATGTTTCTCTGTGGTGAGGAATACACTCTAGTAGTTCCAAGCTTTAGTTATAGTTAGATCCATAAAAGAGCCTCTAGAGTTTGTGTCAAGCTCATTTTTAATTTCTTGATTAAGTCCCCCATAGCAAATACATAAATCATACCATTCAGGTAAATCATGATGAGGACATTTATTAAGTAGGACTTATAGCTTTTGAAGGCCCTTACCAAGCCTTCACCTAGGAGGTTTTTGAAATTGGTGATTGTCCTTGTTACTTCAGCAGTATTTACCTTGGGGAAAATAGAAATACAAATTCTCCTTTGAGTTTCTCCCAAGTGTCTATTTTATCTACAGGGAAAATTCTCTACCAAGCTAAAGTAGTGTTGGTTAGAGATTGGCTAAACAATTTAAGTTTCAGTTCGTCATCAGAATAACCTCTCAATTTAAGTGTCCAACATAAATTGGTAAAATTCATTAAATGAGTGTAAGGATCCTCATCAGGATCATCTCCTGCAAAAGTTTTCTCTTTAATAATAGTGATAAAGCGAGGTTAACCTCTTATTCTGGTTCGCTCCAACTCGGTAATTCTTTTATGATTCCGCTATTGAAGTTCCCGAGGTGTTTAGCTGCATCGAGCTGATTCATCAGTATGAGTGCAGTCATGGTGATTACTTGAAACTAGTAAAAAACTTTAGCAAAACAATTAATAGAATAAGAAACTAAGAACAAAGACCAAGAGAGCTTAGCTCCCCGACAACATTGCTAGAAAATAGCTTGATGACAAGTGGAAAAATCAATTGTAGCTAGTTTCGAAATAAGTTTTGAACCCAGAGAGAGCTATTTGGTTGAGGTCTTTATGCCCCTCATCACTGTCTACCAAAGGATACTTATAAGATGCCTTTCATTTTAGGTAAAGGGTGTTTGAAAGGTTTTTGGTTGAATGTAGAATAGTAATTAAAACAAGTAAAAGAAAGGAAGTAACAAGTGTGTGTGAAACGTGGTTGAACTCAATAGGTCATTCTCGGGGATGTAGGATACACCTCTAGCATGATATTATTATTCATAATTAGGATAACCTACTTCTTGTGTCATGATGTGTGTGGAGAGATCTCCATAATAAGATGTTCACTACAAGGCTCGTAGGCAGTCACTTTGTTGAGCCAAGAATGAGGTCACCTCTAAATAACCACTATGATGTTTGAGAGAAATCACGCATATAGACCACCGTAATTAAGGGTCTCCCTTTATCCTCCTTTGCTCATGCAGGTTGCTAGCCGGTGCCAATTAGTCATCATAGCTTTCTGGGACATGCTTCCAAACACGTCCAAAGGATTTCACCCTCTTCTTTAGTCCCTAAGGTAAATGATATCTGGCAGACTACACATACCATCTAAAGAGATAGATCAACTCTCAACACCCGGATTTTTAATCCCAAATGCCCGTTATGCCATACCTCGCAATCCCATGATTACCATTTTTGCGAGACATAACGGATTGGATATCACAGTACATCATCATTACAAACCATACATAAGGTCTTACACAAATAAGGATCTCATGATCCAGTCTTTAATACAACAAGCAGCGGAAATAAAAGATAAGCATAGCGGTGGGGTCCATCTTCAGGGGCACAGGCAATGCTGACGAAGGCAGATTGTCCTAGTTATCATAGCCGTCCTGCTGACCATCATCTTGACAATCTCCTTCATAGTCTGGCCATGATAATAGTCAGGGACAAAATCCATGAGTACTCTTTAAGTACTCGCAAACTACTATTAACAGGTACTATAGTTCTAAGTTAAAGTGCTAAATCTAAGTTTAACTATAAAGTTAAGTTTGAAACCTAAGCTGAGTTCTGAAGCAAAGAAAGATAAAATAAAGTTCTAGAATCACTTAAGTTGGGAAGCTATTATCATAAACACAACCCTGTTGTGGTCAAGTCAAGATTCATCCTTCATTTCAAGTTATTTAGAAAACATCTGACAACGAAACAGTATGGCCATTCCAACTATCCATAACCGCGGACCCGGCTATTCGAATAGTTTGATACTCTGTAGAGGTGGTACACTTTCACCACAAGATTCGATACATCTGTCAGGGATAACCCTGAATCATCATAGTTAGTATGCAGATAATCAAACTTAACCTTCCCTTTACACACCCTAGTACAAGCACCTCTCCTATGAGCATGGCCTCCCAACCATGACCATCAGTCATCTTGGGCACTGCATAGGCGGACATCATGAGAGGTAGCCTCAGCTCAAACCTCTCCCGTGAGGGAACTAATACTAATGCATATAAATTTCCAGCTAAGCCTTACCCAATTCAGGTAGTGTGGTTGTATGGTAAATTTGGAATGGTATCGCATCCGAATCCAACCATCAGTTTTATAAAAGGGTTAAGGCTCATGCCTCATCAATTTCATCATCATAAACCAGTTGTGTTTCTCAACACATGTCAAAACATCTCAATAGAATGACTCATCATTCCAAGGTTTTCACAATTCATTTTCACCACTTGTTCCCATCTAAAGTGACTCAAGTTTTTGATCTACTCTAAATTACTAAGTTAAGAGTGTTCACTAAGGTGGAAGGATGGGATCAATCTCATGCCATAGAATGACATCTAAAGGTTTCTAAGTAGGTCAAGTTTTATACTTTTCATGCTACCTTCAAAACAAGTAAAGAACTTTGTGTAAACTAAGGGAGGTAAAACTTGTCAATAAGACTGGAGGTACTAATAGTTAAAGGGGTGTGATCAAACCATGCTTAAGGCATCTTGCTAAACCATCTAGTTTGATTCTAGTTTGCTAAGTACTACACTTGCAAGTACTAACTTGCAAGTACTAACTTGCAAGGGTTAATCTTGGATAGTGCTAGATTGCTAAGGGTAGCTTGC
Source organism: Avena sativa (assembly GCA_916181665.1). Taxonomy (NCBI): domain Eukaryota; kingdom Viridiplantae; phylum Streptophyta; class Magnoliopsida; order Poales; family Poaceae; genus Avena; species Avena sativa. Next base: position 416,923,908 of record OV702289.1, on the reverse strand, counting down.
ACTGTTAATGGTGGCTTGCTAAAGTATGTTTTGCAAGGGTTAGCTTGCCAATAATAGCTTGCCTTGGTTGGTGCAGTGGTTGAAATTTTCTTCATCTTCGTCTTGATAGCACTCCTACTCCTCATAAGCTTGGTCGGTACTATCTTCTATAACAATACATACGGAGTGCACAATCACCAAACAATACTTAACTAGGCTAAGTAGCATTCTAAAACACACATTTGATGATCTATGATCATCACAAACATCACAAGTTTTAATTCAATAGTTTCATCCTTTTATTTTAGAAAAGTAATTTCTACTTATTGAAATATTAACTAAAATTTAAGATTCACCACCAAAATATGGGATCATGTGGACACATGTCCTCACCACATATTCGAACATGTGGGAATGAGATTTTAAAGGTTGGATCAATATTACTTTAGTTTAAGTTTATTATTTAATGATTTAAAGTGACTAGAAATGCCTATATAGCATTATTTTGGTACTAGTCCAAAGTCACTGCATGTAAACCTTAATATTATAACATATTTGGATAGATATTATGAAATGTGATTTCTGAGAGTTGGAATCAACTCAAAAGCTAACTTTGTTCATTTTATAAAAATGTTGCAAGTTGCAAAAGCTTCTGTCTTCTTATTTTTATTAGGAGAGATCTATAACTCTAATTGAAATAAATCTAACGGGCTTGGATAGATCATCTTAATACCTTTTAGGCAAAATTTGTTTCATGCTATTTGGATTTGTCAAACTCACATAATTGAATTTTGAAATAGTGGATAGAAACTAGATTCAAACTAAAAAGAAAAATGTATATTTGAATGGGTGGGCTAGCGCGGGAAAAGAAATGGGCCGGCCCAGTGGCGCTCCGCGGCGCGGGGCTCAACTGACAGGGGGGTCCCGCTTGTCAGCGGCACTTAAAACGTGAAACAGTAGGCGCGCTGTGGGCCGTAGGATTAGAAGTGAGATCAACGGCTGAGGGTCGTCGTCGACGACGAACAGGTCGCCGGTGAGCTCGAACCCTAGCGGCTCGGTGGCGGTCTACTAGGGGCGTACCAGGGCTCCAGCGGGGTCGACGAGGCCGGCAAACGACATGGAAGACGATGGCGGGGCAAGGCACGGTTGTGGCAGAGCTTGGGGTGGTCGCAATCAACGACGCCCTTCTCCTCCTGCCGCGGCTGCTCCGGCTCCAATTCCGGCGAGGCAGAGCTCACCTTGCTCCGGCTAGAGGTGGGTGAGGTTCAGAGAGGTGAGAGGAGTGGAAAGGTGTGGAGAGAAGAGGCTGGGGAGGGCTCCTTTTATAGGCCCGACGGTGAGACCGAGCGGGATGGGCAGTCGACTGTGGTGACATGGCTACGGCGGGGTAGAGGCATGGCGGTGGGTGGCGATCGATGTGTGGTTCCCTGGCGGTGCTCTAGAACTTGAATGCGAGCGTAGGGGCGATGGCACACGGTCTGGGTGAGGTGGCGCTCTGAGAGGCAGAGGCGGCAGTGTCCACTGCGAGCGGTGGCTGTGAGGCGTTGGGCGGCCACCGGGGGTGTCTGGGGTGTTCTCCAGGTCGAGGCGGAGCGGCAGGCGCGGGCAGCTGCCAAGGGGCGGTCTATGCGAGCGGGGATAGAGCGTGCTCTGGGGGCGGCACTGGCATGGTGCAGTGGCACTGGGCGCGGTTTGTGCTCGGTGGTCCACTGCTGCTCTTGGCTCGGGCAAGGGACAGGGGTGGCGGTGAGCTCCTGGCTACCTCCTAGACATGGCGAGGGAAGAGGGAATGGTCTACTGCAGCGGGGCAAGGGTTGGCCGGCGAGGCATGGCTCGGCATGGCATGGCATGGGGACTAGGGACAAGGGAGAGGGGTGTTAGGGGTTTGGTTAGATCAAGAGGGGACAGAGGAGATAAATGAAGATCATTTGGGGGCTAAACCCTGTAGTAAATAGTGAGCTAGGATTAGAGTAGAGATTATGCATGCCAAGTGTTTGATTAAATGGCCGCATGAAAGAAAATTTTGAATTTTGGTTTCAAAATTTTTGAGTGATCTCCGCTAGTGATAGGTAGTCTCTGGTTGCAAGGGTTTTGAAAGTGGAGCTCAAAGGGATGGTTTTTGAAATAGGGTGATCTATGCATATGCATTAGATTCAATTTTAAACTGTCATTTAAAATAGTTAACAAAATGTTTTTAGCAGATCAAAAGGTGGGCCTTGGTACCTCATTATGTGTACTAGCAAGGGGTGCAAGGATCAGGAATTGTTTCTGTTAAGTTTTGAGTACTAGGAATAGCCAAAGTAGGCATGAGAGTGAAATTTGCCAAAATGACCATTCCTCCTTTTTAATTCTTTTTGATTTTATTTTCTTTAGAAAAAGTTTGGGAATGATGTAGATGATGTTTAAATCACCTAAGAAACATTTTACAAGCATTGGATCATTCAATCATGGCAATTCACAACAACACCTATTTTAAATGCACAGACATATGAATGCTTTCATTTTAAATTTGGAAAAGTTTTTGTTAACCCCATTTTTGGATGATTTTATCTTGATAAGCTTGGATTAATTTTTGGGATGTTACATCAACCACACATCATAAATCTATTATAGACCAGTAAGTCATACAGACAAAAGAATAAATCATCTTTAATTCAGTTTCATAATAGTGCTAGGGTTTAGCCATCTCCCCAAGAACGAGGATAAAATACTGACACATGGAAGCAATCAAAAACATCATCATCATAATCAAATGGATGCATAAAAGTATGGGCATAAATCTAGTGCAAACCACAATTGAATCTGGAATTACAACAAGATCTAATGAATGCAAGATGGGGGTAATAGTGGAAATGGCAATGCAGAGGTTTATGATGAAGGGGATGATGCGATGTCCTCCAATGATCCATGAATAAGTCGAGATTTTCCCTTCTCCAAGTTCCTCCTTAAGATCCCATTCTGGTGTGGTTTTTTGTGGTTTAAGGTTGCTGTGAATGTCAGATCTATGATCTGACTTTGCTAGGAGCAAGTATTTGACGAGGAGGACGCATTCCCGCGTGGTACGGGTGGATGCTATGGGCGGGATCCGCCCGTACCACTGGTCGTTATCGCTGCAGAAGCCTTCCTCGCGTTTTCAATTCTCCCAGGTGTGAAGGTAAATTCATAAAATGACTTTTATCACTTAAAAATAGCATATTATAACATAATATAACATTTCCAATTGATATGTTCATAAGAGACTCAGTAATTGGGGATCATGTTGAAATAAGGACAAAATGTGCGTGCACCGCAATACGAAACCAAGGTTTAATCGAACCAGTAGGAGCAAGGAAACACCCGAAAGGTGTAGCTAGCTGAACGTTGGCAGGGCGCACTATCGGTGCCAGCAGCAACATGGAGACCTGCACAACACAACCACAGAACTTTGCCCCTAAACTTGCGATGAGGTTGTCAATCTCACCGGTTTTGCTGAAAACAAAGGATTAAACGTATCGAATGGAAGGAAGTAATAGTTTGCAAAAAGTAAACACAAAGCAGTAAACAGTTTGTAGATTGTATGTAAAAGAAAGGACCGAGGTCCATAGTTCACTAGAGGTGGCTCTCCTTAAGATAGATAACATGTTGGATGAACAAATTACAGCGGGGCAATTGACAAACATCGAGAAAGCATACTAGCATATACTAATCATCTTGACTCCTTTGGAATTTGATTGGGCATTACAACATTATACATAGACCACCATCCAACTGCATCTATGACTAATAATCCACCTTCAGGTTATCATCCGAACCCCCTCCAGTATTAAGTTGCAAGCAACAGATTATTGCTTTACGAATTGCGTGTAATGTAAACAATACGATTGTTCTATGAACAAAGGATTGTTGTTTTCTCCCTAGTAGCAACAACATATCTTGTACCTTAGAGATTTCTGTCACTTCCCCAGATTACCAGAGGCATGAACCCAGTATCAAGCATAAATACTAACTCTTGGAGTTGCTAGCATCTACTTGGCCAAGATAGCTACTAACAACGGAAAGCATGCAGGATCAAATAACAAAGACATGATAGAATCAATAATCAATTTGAAATAGCATCTCAATATCCATCGGATCCACGCAAACACAACATCCAAAATTACAAATAGATGATCTTGATCATGAACGGAGCTCACAAGATCTAAACATGAAAGCACAAAGGAGGAGAACGAGCCATCTAGCCACTACATGGACCCGTAGTCTAGAGATGAACTACTCACGCATCACACCGGAGGCTTGCATGATGATGAAGAAGGCCTCCAGGGTGAATTCCCCTCTCCGGCAGGGTGCCGGGAAGAGCTTCAGATCCCTCCCGATCTAGGGATGGAGATAACGGTAGCTACAGAATCTTTCGTGGATTTTTGATTGGGTCCTTAGGATTTTGGTCCCGAGGGCAATATATAGGCGGAAGGAGAGGCCGAGGGGGTGCTGGGGTCGGCCAGACCACCCCCTGGCGCGTGCCAGGCCTAGCCGCACGGCCAGGTGGTGTGGCCGGCCCCCAACCCTTCTCCATCTCGTATTCTGGCTTCAGATGTCCTCCGGAAAAATAGGCACTTTGGCTTTTGTCCCGCCAATTCCGAGAATATTCATTTTCTATCTTTCCTGGAACTAAAAACAGCAGAAAACAGGCAGCTGGCACCGTGTCTCTTGTTAATAGGTTAGTCCAAGAAATCATATGAAAAGTACTCCAAAGTATGGACAAAACAAAAGAAAGTAGATAAAACCAAGCATGGAACATCAAAAATTATAGATACATTTGCAATGTATCAACATCCCCAAGCTTAACTCCTGCTCGTCCTCGAGTAGGTAAGTGATAAAAAGAAAGAATAATTTTTGAGGTGACATGCACCATCAAAGACTTGATCAACGTATTTGTAAAGCATTCAAAGCTGGGATCATAGTACTTCAATCATAACATGAAAGACAAAGAAACTATTATGCAACATGAAAAGGCACAAACAAAAGATTCATGAATAACAATGCTTTGCAAGACGTTTGTTTGTTTCACATAAAGAAAACATAGCATAATAGTATTCAGCTTGTCAGTCATAGAGTAGCAAATATAAATGCATAGGACACCTTCAAAGTTTACAAGAGTGACTAGATACAAATAGTTTAGAACAAGCAATATCAAGTTATACATCAATGAAGTAGTCTTGGGACAATGCGCATAGAACGAAGAATGGCCACTATGCTCTCAAAGTAGGTGCATAAAGGTAGAAGGTGGATACTCAATATATAAGTGGAAGAAAGGCCTTCATAGAAGGAAGTAGGGATTCAAGTCTCATAAAGAGTTTCCAAAAATTATGGTACTTATAGCTTTCAGCTCTCATTGCCCCTATCATAAGCATATTGAAGGTGATTAAGGTTATAGTGACACAACTAAGAGGATATGCTTGACAAGTTATAAACCGAAATCTCATGCCCCTGACATACGAAGACCGAACCTCATGCTACTCAACTTTAGTCACGAGTAAGCTCTTGTCATTGTAAGTACATATGTATCATAAAGAACCGCCAACGGGGTACCCCTTGCACATGATACAAAAGCTATCCCATAATCAAAATGACAAGGTAAGCAGACAATGAGCATCTCAGCGAGCTTTTTATTTGCTATTTGCATAGGTTTTTATTGAGGATGCTTCATAGAGTGCTCATTATGGTGATGCTGCAAGTTTCCACCATGATTAAGCATGGCTTAGGCTAGCGGCCTAGGCGTTTCTCTAACACACATACAAACTCCATGATCTTACAAGTTCCACTTTTATTTCACACCGCCGGGATCCATAAGCAAAAGAACATGATATCAACAGGGTACGAAGTACAAGTGCAATGTTGAAAGCGTTCCCCGTGATACATGGTTCTGCTAACTTCAACTTATAAAGGGCAAGCATATACGCAACAAAGAAGTACCCAATGGTTCAAGTTTATTAGATGCAAAAAAGTAAAGTGTGCCATCAAGTTCGTGAGAGCTTTAATCACTAGTTTTCACATAACAAGTTTTATTTGGAAGATAAAAAAAAGCATGAATATACTTGGAATAGCATATGCTAATAGGTAGGTATGGTGGAATCTTTGTAATAACTTGGTTTAGGGAGTTGGATGCATGAGTGGAAATCATACTTGGTTGTGGAGGCTAGGAAAAGACTGGGAGCGACAAACTAAGAGAGCAATAATGGCCATAATCATGCAGAGCGACAAAACATCATTGATCAAAGCATAAAGTGATACTACAAGTTGAAAACTAAAGTATCATAAAGGATATGGTGACTTGAGATAGTCATAACATGGTGTAAGCATGTGCCAAGTCAACCCAAATAAAGCATCAAAGGAGAATACCACTATACTATGCTTTAATATGCTAAAACAACGCATGATTCATACAAGGCACATTAATCAATCTCAATTGTTTATAACAAGTCATGCTACATAAAAGAATGCTAAGAATAAATCCAAAATAATATCAAGCATGGCATGACAAAGCATAGGGCACAGTCAAAAACAAGCTCTTTTACCACTTAAGCATGAACTTTCCTACTCTTTTCCAAAGCAAACCAAACTATTTGAAAACCAATGTATGAAAGAGGGGATCCAACAAATTTATTCAGAAAACCAAGCAAACGAAAAACCAAAATGAAAACAAAAAAGAAGACGTTCCAAGAACAACACAACTGTGCATAAAACAATAAAAATGAAGCATTTGGAAGAAACCTGGGATTTTTATTGATGAAGAGGGGGATGCCTTGGGCATCCCCAAGCTTTGACGCTTGTACTTCTTGGATATTTCTTGGGGTAACACGTGTGGCATCCCCGAGCTTGAGCGTTAGTCCATTCTTCATCTCATTACTCATTCCTTCCATACAGATAAATTTTTTCCTTCATACAAAACTACACACAATCTTTATTAGCAATATTAGTGCACTCAAGATAATAAGTCTTAAGGTTCAGTTCTAACACCAATAAACTTTCATTAGAACACTAGCTACTGAATCACTTCCCTCAAAAAGCTCAATTCCCCCACAAGAACTCAAAAAGGAAGCAACCAGAAGCAAATGCAGAAAATGGCAGAAATCTGTCAAAACAGACCAGCAGGTAAAGACGAATTTTTTCGAAGACCTTCTGTTGCTCAAATAAAAAAGTGTTGAACTAAAGAAAGTTAGATAACAACCTGGGGAAGAAGCAAAAAAATTCATGCCTCAAATGGACATATAGATATTTTATACGAATTTTTACGGTGAAGCACAGAAATCTGTTTCAGGACAGCAACTTTCCCAATCATTACTTCTCTCTCATTAGAGGTTACTCTTGGCACAAAAGGCAAATAAAAAGGATAAGGAGCGGTTATTACTGAATTAATAACTTCCAAGACTCATCTAAAACTTTTGGGTTATCTCCCAATAAGTACTTTTTTAACGCCTTTAAGTTATGCATGATAGTTTGAGAAGATGCTCACATAAAAAATATGAATTGAAGTAAAAGAGAGCATCAAGAAGCAAATTCAAAACACATTTAAGTATAACCCACTTCCTATGCATAGGAATCTCATATGAAAATAAATTCACAAAGAACAAAGTGACATGCATAGGAAGATAAAACGAGAATAACTTCAAAACTTTCAGCACATAGAGAGGTGTTTCAATACCATGAAAAATTCTACAACCATATTTTCCTCTCTCATAATAATTTTCAGTAACCTCATGAATAAACTCAACAATATAACTATCACATAAAGCATGATTTTCATTATCTACAAACACTAGAGCTTTATTATAAACATTTTTAAAAGAATCCGCAGGAACATGACATTCGTCCTTCTTTGGTAAGCATGGGGGACAATCAAATAATGTAAGGGGTAAATAGTTACTCTCATTAGAAGTTAGGGATGTGTAGATCCATTCTTCCTCCTCTTGATCATCACTCTCCTCCTCTTTTTCATCCAATGAGCTTCTAGTTTCAGCAATTTCTTCTTCCATAGGCTCCTACAAGGCATTAGTCTCTTCCATTGTGGGAGAGCATCTATTAAGATATTCAAGAATATAGCCATTTTATACCTTGTAATTATCAAAGCAAAATTTAAGTATATCATAAACCTCATATTTATAAGGTGAATCATCAGTATTTTCAAGCAAACTAGCAAGTTCAAATGCACCCTTCCAAGCTATAAATTCTTCAATTTATTCCACATCAGAAAAGTCATAATTCCCTTTAACATAAGAAGATATGGTAACATTATCATTAGACTCACATTGAAAAGGGAGGTGTTTATACCTCCTAAAGCAACAAGATTTATCAAAGCAATAAGTAACATTATAAGTAGAGCACACGTTTATAGCAATGGTATACAATTTATCAATTTGTTCCCATAAGTGTTTCCCTTTTTGTGACAAGCGGTGTTCCTTATAATAATATTTTTGTTCTTCCGTGAGCCCACCTTAACAATAAGATTCAGTTTCAAAGAAACCAACCATTGATAGAAAGCATGATAAAGCAAGACAATAACAAACCAATGAAAATAACAACTATAGTAGGAACTAATTTTTTTGTGTTTTTGATAAAGAGACAAGCAAACAAAGCAAAAGTAAACTAAGAAAAATAAAAATAACAAAGTAAAGAGATTGGTTATGAGGGACTCCCCTTGTGAAGATGTCCTTGACTCCCCGGCAATGGTGCCAGAAAAATAGCTTGATGGCCCAAAATATATCGAGCTCGTTGGGGAACCCCAAGAGGAAGGTATGATGAGCACAACAACAAGTTTTACCTTAGTACGAAACCAAGGTTTAATCGAACCAGTAGGAGCAAGGAAACACCCCAAAGGTGTAGCTAGCTGAACGTTGGCAGGGCGCACTACCGGTGCCAACAGCAACGTGGAGACCTGCACAACACAACCACAGGACTTTGCCCGCAACTTGCGATGAGGTTTTCAATCTCACCGGTTTTGCTAAAAATAAAGGATTAAACGTATCGAATGGAAGGAAGTAATAGGTTGCAGAAAGTAAACACAAAGCAGTAAATAGTTTGTAGATTGTATGTAAAAGAAAGGACCGGCGTCCATAGTTCACTAGAGGTGGCTCTCCTTAAGATAGATAACATGTTGGGTGAACAAATTACAGCGGGGCAATTGACAAACATCGAGAAAGCATACTAGCATATACTAATCATCTTGACTCCTTTGGAACTTGATTGGGCATTAAAACATTATACATAGACCACCATCCAATTGCATCTATGACTAATAATCCACCTTCAGGTTATCATCCGAACCCCCTCCAGTATTAAGTTGCAAGCAATAGATTATTTCTTTACAAATTGCATGTAATGTAAACAATACGATTGTTCTATGAACAAAGGATTGTTGTTTTCTCCCTAGTAGCAACAACACATCTAGTACCTTAGAGATTTCTGTCACTTCCCCAGATTACCAGAGGCATGAACCCACTATCGAGCATAAATACTAACTCTTGGAGTTGCTATCATCTACTTGGCCAAGATAGCTACTAACAACGGAAAGCATGCAAGATCACAAATAACAAAGACATGATAGAATCAATAATCAATCTGAAATAGCATCTTAATATCCATCGGATCCCTGCAAACACAACATGCAGAATTACAAATAGATGATCTTGATCATGAACGGAGCTCACAAGTTCTAAACATGAAAGCACAAAGGAGGAGAACCAGCCATCTAGCTACTACATGGACCCGTAGTCCAGAGATGAACTACTCACGCATCACACCAGAGGCTTGCATGATGATGAATAAGGGCTCCAGGGTAAATTCCCCTCTCTGGCAGGGTGCCGGGAAGAGCTTCAGATCCCTCCCAATCTAGGGATGGAGATGACAGCGGCTACAAACTCTTTTGTGGATTTTTGATCAGGTCCTTAGGGTTTTGGTCCCGAGGGCAATATATAGGCGGAAGGAGAGGCCGAGGGGGTGCTGGGGTCAGCCAGACCACCCCCTGGCATGGGCCAGGCCTGGCCACGTGGCTAGGTGGTGTGGCCGGCCCCAGCCCTTCTCCGTCTCATATTCTGGCTTCAGATGTCTTCCGGAAAAATAGGCACTTTGGCTTTTGTCCCGTCCAATTCCGAGAATATTCATTTTTTGACTTTCGTGGAATCAAAAATAGCAGAAAACAGGGAGCTGTCACCGTGGCTCTTGTTAATAGGTTAGTCCAAGAAATCATATGAAAAGTACTCCAAAGTGTGGACAAAACACAAGAAAGTAGATAAAACCAAGCATGGAACATCAAAAAATATAGATACATTTGCAATGTATCAGGCTCTACGAGGGTCTCGCTGTACATCACTTTGTCGGCTAGAGTAAGAAAGACATTTCCCGGCACTGAGGATGATGGCGGTGGTGGAGGATTTTCTTGATTGGAAGCACTTGGTCTGGTCACAGGTTCCTGCACTGACTGCGGGGGATAGCCAGAGGAGTCATGGCCCTTGCTAGATCCATAGGATCTACATCGTTCTTGTCTGCGGCTGCTACTCTTTCGGTATGGTCCACTGCTAATAGAGCCGCTCCATCACCTTGGTTTTCTTCTGTGATGGTCACCAGCACCTCGTGGGTATACATTGCTTGTTCATTGTGTTCCTCGCATTCCATCTCCTCCTCGATCTCCCTCATTGCAGCATCGAGTTCCTCTGAGTTAAGTTCTTACAAAATAGCAACGCTAGATAAATAGTTTATATTACACCACTTGTTCCAAAATATTGCATTGTTTGTTTGCCTCTATGCTACAGCTGGAGGAGAAGGAGGATTGGCCAGCTCACTGGTGCTAGTACCCAAGTCACCTGATCTTTCTCCAAGATAAGAACGCCTGACTTAGTCTGTTCGTCGTTGTTGGAGGTTTCAACTTCTTCGGCTGGGGGGCTTGGTGGCTGAGTAACAGACTGGAAGAACAGCTTCTCGTAGTTGGTCATCTCAGCCACGCGACAGGCATATCTAGCACAAGACTCCCATATGGCTCTGATATCTTAGGTGTTGTCATCTTCATCGATAATCGAGATACCCTTGGTGACCTGCCAGTTTTTCATGCTACCATGGTGACTCATCACCATGGTTGTCGGGGGGATGACCTCTAGATACCCCAACCGAACAAGAACTATGGCAGTCAGTTCGCGTCCGACTGGCCGAGCACAGCCGGACACGAGCAAATCATACCGCCTACTTTACGGTAGCTGGAACCATGAGGAGCAGTAAGGCACATGACTGGCTACACTAGCATAGCCGGACTCAATCAGGAGGACAGAACGACGTGCTGCATAGTGCGTGGTAAGCCCTGGTACGACGATAAGACCCGCAACTACACAGCCATACCGAAGACTTTGCTGGGTGATGCGGGAACAGTGGCCAGATGTTGATGATAGGATCGCACGATGTTCACTGTACCCACGATGACCCTACCGCATGTACCCTGATGGGATGTAAGTGTACCGAGTACTGTAGATGACCAGCCAACTGTGGCCCACCTGTGGGACCCGCCAGCTGGATTGGCCAGTGAGACTGTTGCCTCTCTGCCTATATAAGGAGAGGTGATACATTGCAAATGTATCTATAATTTTTAATGTTCCATGTTTGGTTTTATCTACTTTCTTGTGTTTTGTCTACACTTTGGAGTACTTTTCATATGATTTCTTGGACTAACCTATTAACAAGAGCCACAGTGCTAGCTGCCTGTTTTCTGCTGTTTTTGGTTCTAGGAAGTTAGAAAATGAATATTCTCGGAATTGGACGGGACAAAAGCCAAAGTCACTATTTCACAGGAAGACATCTGGAGCCAAAATACGAGACGGAGAGGAGCCAGGGGGCGGCCACACCACCTGGCCGCGCTAGGGGATGGTGTGGCCAGCCCAGGCATCCCCTCGGCCTCTCCTTCCGCCTATATATTGCCTCCGATATCAAAACCCTAAGGACCCGATCAAAAATCCACAAAAGAGTCTGTAGCCGCCACCATCTCCATCCCTAGATCGGGAGGGATCTGAAGCTCTTCCCGGCACCCTGCCGGAGAGGGGAATTCACCCTAGAGGCCTTCTTCATCATCATGCAAGCCTCCGGTGTGATGTGTGAGTAGTTCATCTCTGGACTACGGGTCCATGTAGTAGCTAGATCGCTGGTTCTCCTCCTTTGTGCTTTCCAGTCTAGATCTTGTGAGCTCCGTTCATGATCAAGATCATCTATTTGTAATTATGCATGTTGTGTTTGAGGGGATCCGATGGATATTGAGATGCTATTTCAGATTGATTATTGATTCTATCATGCCTTTATTATTTGTGATCTTGCATGCTTTCCGTTGTTAGTAGCTATGTTGGCCAAGTAGATGCTAGCAACTGCAAGAGTTAGTATTTATGCTCGATAGTGCGTTCATGCCTCTGGTAATCTGGGGAAGTGACAGAAATCTGTAAGGTACTAGATGTGTTGTTGCTACTAGGGAGAAAACAACAATCCTTTATTCATAGAACAATCGTACTGTTTACATTACATGCAGTTCGTAAACCAATAATTTGTTGCTTGCAACTTAATATTGGAGGGGGTTCGGATGATAACCTGAAGGTGGATTATTAGTCATAGAGGCAGTTGGATGGCGGTCTATGTATAATGTTGCAATGCCCAATCAAGTCTCAAAGGAGTCAAGATGATTAGTATATGCTTGTATGCTTTCTCGATGTTTGTCAATTGCCCCGCTGTAATTTGTTCACCCAGCATGTTATCTATCTTAAGGAGAGCCACCTCTAGTGAACTATGGACCCCGGTCCTTTCTTTTACATTCAATCTACAAACTGTTTACTGCTTTGTGTTTACTTTCTGCAAACTATTACTTCCTTCCATTCGATACGTTTAATCCTTTGTTTTTAGCAAAACCGGTGAGATTGACAACCTCATCGCAAGTTGGGAGCAGAGATCTGTGGTTGTGTTATGCAGGTCTCCACGTTCCTGCTGGCACCGGTAGTCCGCCCTGCCAACGTTCAGCTAGCTACACCTTTGGGGTGTTTCCTTGCTCCTACTGGATTGATAACCTTGGTTTCATAACTGAGGGAAACTTACTGCTATGCTCATCATACCTTCCTCTTGTGGTTCCCCAACGAGCTCGTTAATACACGAGTCAGCAAGAGGCAAGGCTCTCGTAGCAAGGGTTGGTCTCAGTGCATTTAAGGAGGTAGATAGAAGATACAGCTCTAGGAGCGATTGTAGCCCGTATACTACTCATAGTCAGATCGGCAGGATTAGGAGCTTTACCTCACCACAAGGGCTCCGAACCTGGGTACTTCTTGTGTCTCTCTACACTTGCTCGTATCCAGTCCCGCCTGCGAACGCCGTCGAGAGCTTCCCTGCTAATCCCCACACCTCTATCTAACATGTTTCGGTACTGCCGTTCCCAATACAACGACAGTTGGCGCCCATCATGGGGCGAGATGGCTTCAACCAGAGTCACGTTCCGCACGGGACCCCGCACTTCAGTCGGTGAGCGCGTGGCCTCCGGCCTAGTTCTTACGCTCGGCAAGTTCGACTGCGTCATCGACAATGCTTCGTGTTTCGCCGGATCCACGTTTCCAGCAAACGGTTCTATTCTTCTTTTCGGTGACCTCCCCATCTATATCGCCACCGTGCCGGAGTGTTTCCCTAGGGAGATCGTTTCCATCATGGAGCCACTGCGCCTCGGCAGTGGCGCCTTCGTCGCTCCTCGCAGCGTCGAGGTGATGATGGCCGGTTCCAGCTCTCAGCCCCGCTAGCCGCGGGAGCGGGGCATGGACAAGGTCGGAACTTCTCAGTCGCGGCCTAGGAACCCAGTGGAAGAGGCTATCGACTGGATCCTCACGCCGGTTAACCTTGGGGATAACCCGGAGGAGGTGGAGGCCAACTTTGCCATGGAGAGGCAACTTCTCCTCCAGGATGCCATGGAGCTGGTGGCGACCCGAAAGAAGATCGAGATCACCCGGCGCGAGTACGACCATGCGCACGGCCACACTCTGGCTACCATGAAGTCGAGCCAGCATGGACAAGTGTGGCACCGGGGCGGCGAGCTAGGCGGTAGGATGGAAAGGGATGGCGAGCCGGATCCGCAACCTGCTCTCATCCGGCCCGCATACAGCACACCCATCAAGAAACTGCACGTGGCATGAGCCGCGGCAGACAAACTACCCAACCTGGAGGGCGAGGAACAAGACTGGCAGCATGCCCGGGTGCAGGAGCTCCTCCGGATCGCGGATGAGTAGGCTAATGTCATACGGCAGATGCACGAGGACCCCAGCTTCTCCAGGGGAAGCAAGCCGCCCGACAACAGCAAGGGCACACCCTGCGAGACCCAGTAGGCGTCCTCTCCGCTGGCTAAGGCCCGCAGCAAGCGCCACAACTCTGGCAACAAGGGCCAGCCGCGCCAGGAGGAAACGGTGAACAGCAACCCACCGCCTCTCCCTCGACCAACCGGAGCGCCACGACCTGCCGGTTCCCTTCTCTCGGGACGGGTAGGAGCACCCAGCCCAGATCGTCCGGATGCCCGCGATCGCATCCAGCTCCTCGCTCAAGCGCGCGTCACGCAAGAAGAAGATTCCACTGGACCGATTTGTTTCAGACCTCGCATCCGGAACGAGCAGTTTCCGAATAAGTTCACCTTGCCTAGGGATACCCCCAAGTACGACAGCAGCATGAAACCAGAAGATTGGCTGACCGACTACGCCACGGCAGTCGTCATCGCCCATGGGAACAAGCGCACAGTTGTGCGCTATGTCCCCCTCATGCTAACCGGGTCAGCAAGGACATGGCTCAACAGCCTCGCGCCCAACAGCTTCAACGCCTGGCCAGACTTTGAGAAGGTGTTCGTCCGCAACTTCAATGGCACATACAAGCGTCCGGGCCGCCCGCGCGACCTGGCCTTGTGCGTCCAGGGTGACCGCGAGTCAGACCATGAGTACCTCGCCAAGTGGACGGAGCTACGCAAGACCTGCGAGGGCATCCTGGAGAGCCAGGCCATCATCTTCTTTGTCGAGGGGTGCCAAGAAGGCACCATGCTTCGCCACCGGCTACTGTGTGACGAGCCGAAAACCATGGCGGAGGTCATGACGGTTGCGGACCAGTACGCCACGGCAGATGTTGCGATGAAGAAACCCCTCTGAGTGAGTGTTGATGGGTGTCCGACTCTATCAGAGCCGGCTTGTGACCTCCCGAGCAATCTGGCTAGCGAAGCCAGATCCTCCAGGCGCCACGACAACGACAACCGGTTCCATGGGGACCGCCAAGCCGGACAGCAGAAGCCTCGCTACCATGCACGGCAGGTCAATGTTGTGGAGGGCGCGCCCGACGCACGGGCTAACGATGCAATAAGGCAGAAGCCGCGGCTCACCTTCGACCAAATGTTTGACGGCCCGTGCAAGTGGCATAGCGGTCCCTTCAAGACGGCTATGCACACCACACGGAACTGCAGCTGGACCCGCCAGCTAAAGGGCCAAGGCAACCAGCAACGTCTACCCCCGCCCACTCCTGATGGACCCCCGCCACCGGCTAGAGGAGCCGGCAATGATGGTAACGCCGGCAACAACAACAACGGCTACCCCCAGCTGCAAGATGCCTACCACATGTTTGAGACCGAGCTGGACGACAAGCACAGCCGTAGGCGGCGCTCTAAGGAGGTCAACGCCATCGTCTCCCCACTCCCCAGTACCTGAACTGGTCGGAGACTGATACATTGCAAATGTATCCATAATGTTTGATGTTCCATGCTTGGTTTTATCTACTTTCTTATGTTTTGTCCACACTTTGGAGTAATTTTCATATGATTTCTTGGACTAACCTATTACCAAGATGCCACAGTGCTAGTTGCCTGTTTTCTGCTGTTTTTGGTTCCAGGAAAGTCAGAAAATCAATATTCTCGGAATTGGACCGGACAAAAGCCAAAATTGATATTTTCCCGGAAGATTCATGGAGCCAGAAGGAGACACGAAGGGGCGCTAGGGCATGGTGTGGGCCCCCTGTCCGGCCACCGACCTTGCCTCCTTCGCGTATATATTCCTCCCGAGGCAAAAACCCTAGATAATCAATCAGAAATCCACGAAAAGTTGCGCAGCGCCGCCACCATTGAAGGGGAGATTCGGGGGACAGAAAGTCTCTGTTCCGACACCCTGCCAGGATGGGGAAGTGCCCCCGAAGCCATCTCCATCGATCTCCACCACCATCTCCATTACCATTGCTGATTCCCATGATGAGGAGGGAGTAGTTCTCTCTCGGGGCTAAGGGTTCTACCGGTAGCTATGTGTTCATCTCTCTCTCTATGCATGATCTTATTGAGATCATGAGCTTGTAATCTATATATCTACCTTGCTACTCAAGTTCTTTAATATATCTCTGCTCTCTCCATGTGTGTGAAAGTGAGAGCGTGCACACCATGGTGGCACTTAGGCTAGAGATTACAAATACTTGTTATGCGTTATATTTGGAGTTGGATGTCTTAACGAAATTGTGGTGTTTGTTGGAACCACCTAGTGCTCAAGGTGTCAGTGTGGGGTTATCTAGATGGGAAAGGCTTACTTTGAGGTGTGCTGTTATAGCCCTACCATGGATTAGAGTGTCCAACCAGAGAATAGTTCAGCGTAGTATCATAAAGAAGAATATATTTATATGAGAGTGTTCACTAGTGAAAGTATGATCCCCAGGCCTTGTTTCTAAGCACTGAAACACCATTTGCTATTAGATCTGTTACATGCTTGCTTACTTCCTTCTTTATTTCAGTTTGCCTTTAGTCTTTTCCCACGTCAACCACACGCCAGCAAGCTATTTTCTGGCACCGTTACCACTTATAATTATCCATACCACTTGTATTTCACTATCTCTTTGCTAAACTAGTGCACCTATATACCTGACAAGTGTATTGGGGACACAAGAGACTTCTTGTATCTTGATTGCAGGGTTGCTTGAGAGGGGATACCTTTGACCACTTCCTCCCTGAGTTTGATAAACCTTGGGTGATCCACTTAAGGGAAAACTTGCTGTTGTTCTACAAACCTCTGCAGTTGGAGGCCCAACAACTGTCTACAAGAATAGAAGTGCGTAGACATCAGAGACCCCCATCACCTGGAGCCGGGAAGATCAGCTGAATGAGCTCCCGAATCCCGGGGGCTACGCCATGGTGCTGGGCCCTCTCATCGTCTCCAACGAGCGCACCTGCCAGTTTTCGCGCGTCCTCGTCGACAGAGACAGCAACCTCAATCTTCTCTACCGGTATTCGCTGGAGAATCTTGGCATCCACGAGTGCAACCTGCACCCGACTACCACGACATTCCACGGCGTACTGCCGGGCAGGCTTGCGCTCCGCTGGGTAAAATCCAGTTGGATGTCATCTTCGGGACCACGGAGAACTTTCCGGCGTGATCCAGTATGGTTCAAGGTGGTGAACCTGTCAAGCTCCTACCACGCTCTCCTCGGGCGCCCCGCGCTCGCCAAGTTCATGGCCGTCCCCTACTACGCATACCTCAAGACGAAGATGCCAAGACCAAACAACGTGATCACCATCGCTGGCTACTTCAGACGGTCCATGGAGTGCGCTTCGGACGGCTCCAAGCTGGCCAAAGCCCTCATTATAGTCGAAGAGAAGCGCGTGATCATGCGCAATGTGTCCATGGCCCAGCAAGAAATGCCGTCTAGCAGCAAGACGGCTGGAGAAGCAGCTTTCCAGCCGGCGAAGGAGACAAAGAGGATTATGCTCGACCCCTCCGACCCGACCAAGTTCATCACCATTGGTGCCAACTTGGACAGCAAATAGGAAGGCGCACTCATCGACTTCCTCCATGAGAATTGGGACATCTTTGCATGGTCACCCAAGGACATGCCAGGTGTGCCGAGGGAGTTTGCCGATCACTCGCTTAATGTGCGGCCGGATGCCAAGCCGGTCAAGAAGCCTCTATGCCGGTTCACAAAGGAAAAAAAAGAAAGATCATTGGTGATGAGATTACCCGGCTCCTTGCAGTCGGGTTCATTATGGAGGTGTACCACCCGGACTGGCTGGCCAACCAAGTCCTGGTGTTGAAGAAGAAAAAGACCTGGCGCATGTGTATAGAATACACCAGCCTGAACAAGGCGTGCCCGAAAGACACCTTCGCTTTGCCCCATATCTATCAAGTTATCGATTCCACGGCCGGCAGCGATTTCTTGTCCTTCTTGGATTGTTACTCTGATTACAATCAGATCCGGCTAAACTCGGCGCTACCTATCAGCGCTATATGCAGAGAAAGACATTGTTTATCACCCCATACGGGGCTTTCTACTATGTAACCATGCCTTTCGGTCTGAAAAATGCAGGCGCTACCTATCAGTGCTATATGCAGAAATGCTTGCACTCGTAGATCAGCCGAAACGTGCATGCCTATGTGGATGATGTCATCATCAAGACAAAGGAGAAGCGCACCCTCCTCGAGGACTTGGGGGAGACGTTCTGCAACCTCCGTCGGTACCAGATGAAGCTGAACCCAGAGAAGTACGTCTTCGGTGTCCCATCCGACCAGCTACTCGGTTTACTCGTTTCACAACGAGGGATCGAGGCGAACCCGGAGAAGATTGCGGCCATCGAGAGGATGTAGCCGCCCAAGAGCTTGCTTGGAGTCCAGAAGTTCACCGGATGCTTGGCATCCCTCAGCCGTTTCGTCAGCCGGTTGGGGAGAAAGCAACTCTACTATACCAGCTGATGAAGAAGACAGACAAGTTCTCTTGGACCTCGCAGGCCGATGCCGCCTTTCATGACCTCAAGCGCATGTTATCTATAGCACCGGTTCTAGCCACGCCGATTAGCAAGGAGCTGATGTTGCTCTATATAGCAGCCATCAGCAAGAAGATGTGTTACGGTGTGTACCTGGCGTGTTATGCCCACTACCAGGAGATGTGTTACGGTGTGTACCTGGCGTGCAAGAAGCTCAAGCACTACTTCCTGGAGCATCCGATTAAGGTCATGTGCACCGCACCCCTTTCAGAAATCATCGGCAACAAGGACGCCACCGGCCGAGTCGCCAAGTGGGCCATCAAGCTCGCCGCCTACTCCATCCAGTACGAGCCCCGGCTCACCATCAATTCGCAAGCTCTGGCGGACTTCCTTGTCGACTGGGCCGAGACCCAATACCTCCCACCGGTTCCCAACTTGGACCACTGAAGGATGCACTTCGATGGCTCGACGATGCTCAGGGGCTTGGGGGCCGACATCGTCCTCACCTCGCCCAAAGGAGACCGGCTGGAGTGTGTTCTCCAGATCCACTTCCAGGCCTCCAACAACGTTGCCGAGTACGAGGCGCTGGTGCATGGCCTCTGGCTGGCCAGAGAGATTGGCGTCAACCGGATCCTTTGCTTCGGCGACTCGGATCTGGTGGTGCAGCAGGTATCCGGAGAGTGGGATGCCCGCGATGCAAAAATGGCTCTCTACCGGTTCCACATACAGAAGCTCAGCGCCTGCTTCGATGGATGTGAGTTCCATCATGTCCCTCGCGTCAACAACGAGGCAGCCGATTCGCTCACCCCAATCGGATCCACCAGGCAGGTGATCCCACCAGGGGTCTCCTTGGAGCATCTGTGCAAGCCCTCCATCAACCCATCTTCCGAGTCAGATTCCATTATCTCGGCGGGAAGCATTTTGGCTGATGCCATGACAAGCGTGGAGCCGGCAGAGCTCGTGAAGAAGAAGGCTCGCACCAACTCCGGCAAGTCTGACCCTCCGGATCGCAAGACCCGGGGGCTGCCAACTCATCGAGCTGCTCGGGGGATGCCGTTCCAGGTACCTTATCCGGACGGCCCCCTGACATCCCTCAGCCGGAGAACGAGAGTGTCCTCACTATCCGAGAGATACCATCCTGGGCGCTGCCCTTCATGTAATACATCACCAATGGAGAACTTCCGGATGACGAGGTGGAGGCAAGGCAAATCCGGCGACGCGCGCACATGTACACCATCATCAACAAGGAACTATAAAAGCACAGCGTATCCGGTATCTTCCAGCGGTGTGTCGATGTGGACACAGGCTACTGGCTACTCAAGGACGTCCACCAGGGCGAGTGCGGACATCACGCCTCATCAAGGGCAATAGTCGCCAAGGCGTTCCGCCACGGCTTCTATTGGCCCACCGCCCTCGAGGATGCCGAGCAGCTAGTCCGCATGTGCAACGGGTGCCAGCATTTCAGGCAGCTCAGGCACATGCCGGCTGCGGTGCTCAACACTATACCGATCACCTGGCCCATGGCTGTCTGGGGCCTCGACATGGTCGGTCCCTTCAAGCAGGCGCACGCAGGCATGACCCACCTGCTGGTGGCGGTAGACAAGTTCACAAAGTGGATAGAGACCAAGCCTATTCGGAATCTAGATGGGGCGATAGTCGTCACCTTCTTCACTGACATCATTGGTTCGGCTACCCCAACAGCATCATCACCGACAACAACACGAACTTCGCCAAGGGGGCCTTTGCTCGGTTCTATAGCAACAAGGGCATCCGGCTAGACCTCGCGTCTATCGTGCACCCACAGTCCAACGGGCAAGTTGAAAGGGCAAATGGCCTAGTGCTATACGGCATCAAGCCGCGCCTCATCGAGCCCTTGGAATGATCGCCCGGATGCTAGATTGGGGAACTTCCGGATGTGCTATGGAGCCTCCGCACCACGTCGAATAGGCCAACCGGCTTCACCCCGTTCTTCCTCGTCTACGGCTCGGAAGCCGTCCTCTCCGCAGACATCGAGTTCAACTCACCGCGCAAGCTCCTCTATGACGAAAAAGCAAATCAGGGGGCACGGGAGGATGTCATGGACCTCCTCGAGGAGGCCCGCGAGCTGGCACTATCCAGATCGGCCCTGTACCAGCAACACCTACACCACTACCATTCGAGCCGGATCCGCCCCGTCGCATTCCGCGAGGGTGATCTGGTTCTCTGGCTAGTACAAGACACGAAGGGCATGCACAAGCTGTTACCGCCTTGGGACGGCCCCTTCATCATCAGCCGGGCGCTGCACAACAACTCCTACTACCTCATCGACGCGCAGCAGTCGTGCAAGAACAAGATGGATAGGTCGGATGAAGAGACAGAGCACCCCTGGAACGCGGCCCTGCTCCGCCTGTTTTACACCTAGTCATCGGACAGTGTATGTATCCCGCAAACTCTATGAATGAAAATGCGGACCCCTACGAGATAGTCGGGAGCGCCTTGCTAGAAATTTGTGTGTATTTGTTTCCGGTTCAGTTTTTCCAGCTCTGGCAACCCCTACCCAGGGGCTCGCCAGCTGGCCCGACCTGCTAAATCAACATACCGGCTGAGTAGTGTGCGATGATGTCGGAGGCCCACTCTTTGTCTCAGCTATAGACCGCAACCTGGCTATCTGGCTAGCAAGAGAAAAAGCCCGAGGCATCCCACATGAAAAACAGGGAGGAGATGCGACGGATCGGGAATCCCGGCCTTGCAACTAGTTTGAGATGATCCGGCTACTAAGCCTTCAGTACCATGTGCAATGTATTGTCATCTCCCTTCGGTTCCGGCTGCAGACCGCAACCCAGCTGCCCGGCAAGGACGCAGCTTAAACAGCAGAGCGTACGGGAAAATGACTAAGTGTCAATAGAAGCACAAGCTAGTTTTCGAAAACTAAAAGTTGCCTTCCGGCTAAGAGGCGCTACCTTAATCGACTAACATATTAATGAATGGGTATACATATGTGTTTGTTTTGTACGACTACATCGAGTCAGATTTCAATGAGAGGGAAGATTCGAAGTCCTTGCCTTCATCAAGAGCTCCGAATATCGGGGGCTACACCCACTGGGTGCACTCGCGCGCCCCTAGTGGAACCATGTAGTTCCGACCAGCTAAAAGGAGTTTAGCCGAATATTTAGAGCCTAGGTGAGGGCAAGGGAAGGAAAAGAAAGAAGAAGATTCGAAGCACGTGGCTATGCCAGCTACTCCGAATCTCGGGGGCTACACCCAGTGGGTGCGCTGGCCTGCCACCACTGGAGTTGAGGATCCCCCGGCTAAAGGCGTTCAGCTGGATATCTCCCGGTTGTGTTAGTCGGCTAGAGGCGTCTATTCGGACGATGCTAAGGACTTGAAGAAAAGAAAGAAGAAGATTCGAAGCATCTGGCTACGCCAGCTACTCCGAATCTCAACGGGCTACACCTAGTGGGTGCGCTGGCGTGCCTCCACTGGAGTTGGAGTTCCCCCGGCTAAAGGCGTTTAGCCGAGTGAAGGTAGTCGGATAAGTTCAACCGGCAAAATATCAAACCTTCGAGGCATAAAGAGAATCACAAGATGGAAGCAAGCCAAATAATACAATGAGATAGAAAAGGGAGACGAAGCTCCCATAAGTTCACCTGGCGTCAGAGACAGCCGGCAAAAACAACATAGTTCAACAAAATAAGATAAATACCGGTTCACCCGGCATCCCGGGGATTATATCTAGGCGGCAGGGCCCTTGCCATGAGGAGGATCCTAGCTGGAGGCGGTCTCGGGAGGCGGAGGAGGCGCGTTGGCAGATCTGGCTCCAGCGTCCCCACCAGTCAGCTGCGACGAGGCTTCCGCATCAGGCGTCCTGGCAGACTCCGAGTCGGTGATACCTCGTCGACGTTTGCGTAGTCGGCAATCTTCATAGCGGAGGCACGGAGCTCCGGATGGGCTTGGCGAATGGCGGCGAGCTCCATGCCGGCACAGAAGCCCCCGTCGATCTTCTCGACATGGGCATCCTTGTACCAGGAAAGCATCAGGGCCAAGGCCATTTCTGCACCAGCTCGTGCCGCCAGATACCTCAGGTGATTCACGGTAGCCGGCACCTCCGTCACCTTGGCCGCCAGCTGCACCGTCGTCTCCAGAACCAGCTTGTCCAGCCACAAGAACGTGAAGATCGCCTGAGCCGCTTGGTGGCCTCCTCACCAAGAAGGATGACCAACTCCTGAGCGGTTGGCCACTCCCCTTGGCCAGTTCTCTTGCAGCCGGTTATACGCAGCAGGTCTACGCCAGGATAAAACATTGTCAGAAAAAAGGAATTTCAGATCTACCTACCGGATCCGGAAAGACGAAGATAGTCGGAGGAAAACTTACCCTTCGCGGTGTGCCCAACCTGCATCAGCTCCTCCACCAGAGCCTTCTCCCGAACCGTCAGCTGTTTGACCTCCTTCTCTTGGTCCTTTCTTTGGGCTTCGAGGAGTTCAAAGGCCTAGGCCTGGCTGGTAAGGGTGGCATCGTGCTCCTTGATGACGGCCTCCAGGGCGTCCGTCTTGGCATGCCAGTATTTATTCTGCAGCTGGAGCATAGAATTGGACTTGCTCAGCCGGTCGTTCGCCTTCTTCAGACGATCGATCTCCCGCTGAGCGCACACCATGATGGCTGCAGAAACCGACTATCAGCAAAAAAAGAATAGGAGAAGAGAAATACAAAAGCATCCGGCAATTGAACCCGTATGAAGGGACTTACTCTGGGAGGTACCATTGGCAGCCGCGAGCTTCTGCTCTAGGGTCTGGTTCCTGCCAGTTGTGGCCTCAAGAAACCGGATCTCCTTCACCGCTAGCTCAAGGGTGGCAGCAAGATCCGCTAGCAAGGCAGCAAAGTAGGCATTGTCGTTAATGGCGTTGACGACCAGCGACTCCTTCACCTCTGCCATCGTCGTCCGCCATTCCTTCCCCATCTCATCGTTGGAGTTGTTGTTCGTGACGACCATGAGCTCCTTGCTAGTGGCGGCCCTCCGTGCTGCCGCGGGGAACTACCTCCACTTTGTGAAGTAGCCATAGCCGTTTCTGGCTGCACCACCGTGGTCAGCAAGGCGTCCCCTGCTCCGGCTGCGATAGCCAGATCAGCTTGAGGCGGCAGTGGAGATGGTGCCCTAGGCGAAGGAGGGGGAGCAGCGACAGCCGAAGGTGGCGCGGTGTCCGGCGCGCGAGGCGGCAAGCCAGTGGGCGCCCATGCCAGGCTCGTGGCACCAAAGGACACTAGCAGCAGGAGCAAACAAAGCAGAGCGAGAAGGCAAGGGCGCAAGGGAAGACTGGGGAGGCAATGAGCGGAAGGAGGAACTGCCCTTCCCGGGTGACCTTTTAAAGGGCTGGAAGCGCAATCGCCCGCAGTGCCACGCGGAGTCCATCGAGCGCACCCCGCTCTCCCCACCACATAGGATCCCTTGTGCAGGCACCGAACGTGCAGAAGATCCCGGAGCAGAGACCGAAGAGGCAGGCGGTAGTTTTCTGAGGCGATGATATGTTGCTAACGTATCCATAATTTTTGATGTTCCATGCTTGATTTTTTCTACTTTCTTATGTTTTGTCCACACTTTGGAGTACTTTATATACACTTTCTTGGACTAACCTATTAACAAGAGCCATAGTGTCAGCTGCCTGTGTTTTGCTGTTTTTGGTTCCAGGAAATTCAGAAAATGAATATTCTCGGAATTGGACGGGACAAAAGCCAAAGCCAGTTTTTCATCGAGCGACACACGGAGCCAGAATAAGAGACAAAGAGGGGCCATAGGGTGGCCACACCACCTGGCCACGCGGCCAGGACTGGCCCGCGCCAGGGGGTGGTGTGGCTAGCCCAGGCACCCCCTCGGCCTCCCCTTTTGCCTATAAGATGCCTCCGATACAGAAACCCTAAGCACTCGATCAAAATTCCATGAAAGAGTCTGTAGCCGCCGCCATCTCCATCCCTAGATCGGGAGGGATCTGAAGCTCTTCCTGGCACCCTGTCGGAGGGGAGAATTCACCCTGGAGGCCTTCTTCATCACCATGCAAGCCTCCGGTGTGATGCAGGAGTAGTTCATCCTTGGACTACGGGTCCATGTAGTAGCTTGATGGCTAGTTCTCCTCCTTTGTGCTACCATGTTTACATCTTGTGAGCTTCGTTCATGATCAGGATCATCTATTTGTAATTCTGCATGTTGTGGTTGCGGGGATCCGATGGATATTGAGATGCTATTACAGATTGATTATTGTTTCTATCATGTCTTTGTTATTTGTGATCTTGCATGCTCTCTGTTGTTAGTAGCTATCTTGGCCAAGTAGATGTTAGCAACTCCAAGAGTTAGTATTTATGCTCGATAGTGGGTTCATGCCTCTAGTAATCTAGGGAAGTAACAGAAATCTCAAAGGTACTAGATGTGTTGTTGCTACTAGGGAGAAAACAAAAATCCTTTGTTCATAGAACAATCATATTGTTTACTTTACACGCAATGCGTAATGCAATTATCTGCTGCTTGCAACTTAATACTGCAGGGGGTTCGGATGATAACCTGAAGGTGGATTATTAGTCATAGATGTAGTTGGATTACAATCTATCTATAATGTTGTATTGCCCAATCGAATCTCAAAGGAGTCAAGATGAGTAGTATATGCATGTATGCTTTTCTCAATGTTTGTCAATTGCCCCGCTGTAATTTGTTCACCCAACATGTCATCTATCTTAAGGAGAGCCACCACTAGTGAACTATGGACCCCGGTCCTTTCTTTTATCATCAATCTACAACTCTTTACTGCTTTCTATTTACTTTCTGCAAACTATTACTTTCTTCCACACAATACGTTTAATCCTTTGTTTTCAGCAAAACCGGTGAGATTGACAACCTCACTGTAAGTTGGGGGCAAAGTTCTATGGTTGTGTTGTGCAGGTTTCCATGTTGCTACTAGCACCAGTAGTGCGCCCTGCCAAAGGCCAGCTAGCAACACCTTGGATGTGTTTCCTTGCTCCTACTAGATTGATAACCTTGGTTTCATAAATGAGGGAAACTGGGGTGCTCATCATACCTTCCTCTTGGGGTTCCCCAACGAGCTCGTTATTACACAAGTCATTAGGCGGCATGCGACGACACGTTACACTACCCGCCGCAGTGCAATGATGGCGTGTGCAAGCGTGGCCGGCGTCAGCACTAACGTCACGGGTAGCGCAACCGCCAGATGTACCCGGCCAGAAATTTCAAAGTTGGGGAGGAGCACGTGCACATTTCACATAAGGGCGAAATCTACACGGGATCGGGGTCTAGTATCAGGGCGATGACCTCCGGATACCCCAACCGGACAAGAACTATGACAGTTGATTCACGTCCGGCTGGCCGAGCACACCCGGACACGAGAAAATCATACCGGCTACTTTAAAGTAGCCGGAACCACGAGGAGAAGCAAGGCACGGGACCAGCTACACCAACATAGCCGGACTCAATCAGGACGATAGAGCGACGTGCTACACAGTGCGCAGTATGCCCTGGTATGATGACAAGACCCACAACTACATGGCCATACTGAAGACTTTGCTGGGTGACGCGAGAACAGTGGCCAGATGCTGACGACAGGCTCGCACGGTGTTCATTGTACCCACGACAACCCTACCGTATGTACCCTGATGGGATGTAAGTGTACCGGGTACTATAGATGACCAGCCGGCTGGGGCCCGCTTGTGGGACCCGCCAGCTGGACTGGCCAGTGAGACCAGTGCCTCTCTGCCTATATAAGGAGAGGCAAGGCTCTCGTAGCAAGGGTTGGTCTCAGTGCATTTAAGGAGGTAGATAGAATATACAGCTCTAGGAGCAATTGTAGCCCTTATACTACTCATAGTCAGATCGGCAGGAGTACGAGCTTTACCTCACCACGACGGCTCCGAGCCTGGGTACTTCTTGTGTCTCGCTATACTTGCTCGTATCCAATCCCGCCTGCGGACGCTGTCGAGATCTTCCCTGCTAGTCCCCACACCTCTATCTAACCTGTTTAGGTACTGCCGTTCCCAATAAAACGACAATGGTAAGGGCATTCTGGGCAGTTGTTCGGGCGTATGATATCTTCTAGTCCTCAATGAGCTTCAGAATTTCCTTTGCCCTATCCCGCAATTCAAAGGCATATAGCCAATGCAAGTCGGAGAGATCAACAACTTCACCAACCTCTTCAAAAGTTTGGTGAAAGTCATGGATTAAGTCTCCAATCGCAACAAGTCGGTCGTTACGGGATGAGGACAAATCCATAATGTTGAGATGTGTTGTGAAAGGACAAGATTAGTACATCTGACATAATTTGGTCGGGAAAATATCAAAGAAGGAAAAGTATATGGCTTTGGTAGCAAAAATTACCAAAGATGGTTTCATCTAATTTGGTATTCTCTTCCCTCAAACTATGGAGTTCTTCCCAAAGTGCTTGAGCGGTATCAGCCTGCCTATCCATTTCCGCCTTCAAATCAGAGATTTGTTTGTCCTGGCGGGCAACGGTTTGGTCACGTTCTTTGGTGGCCATATTGCTGGATTCAGGGATAGTACTGACACTATGTTCATGGATAGCCTTCAACCTTTCAAGATCATCTCGCAATCCAGCATTCTATGCCTCCAAGACTTTGAAATTTTTGGCCTCCTCCTCGAGTTTGTAGGACTGGGTCAGCAAACCTAGAATGAAAAGTCGAATAAATATTTGGCACATCAATCAAATTTGGATAGAGGGCTAGAAATGTTTACCTTCCGCCTCGTCCTTCTCCACTTTAAGTTGAGCATTTTTAAGTCAGAGAGCTTTGATCTCTCTCCGCTTGTTGCATATGTTCTTCAAGTCAGAATAGTAACCAGAGTTGCATTTATAAGTTGAGAATTTTTAAGACGGAGAGCATTTTTAAGTCAGAATAGTAACCAGAGTTAGAAGTCTACTAAGACTCAGACTGTTATTTTAACTAAGTTAAATTTCTAGCACGAGTCTTGGGGGCTAAACTACGTCATTCTTTGGAATCCCATAAAAACATACTCAGATTTTCTTTCCATCCAACTTCATGATTGGGGGCTAGAGGATATGATATAAAGACAATAAAAGAGACAAAAAAACGACTTACAATATGCTCATGGTGCAGCTTGTTAAGGTTGGTGTTGACCGCAGCAGAAACTTTCTCGGTCAAGGTTAAGGGTTGCAGTGGTGGAGGTGGAACTTCACTAGCCCTTAGTCTCTCATCCTGAGCACGAATCTGCCCTAGCAAATCTTCAAGATTGACATCCTCGGCTTCTTGAGCCTCTTCCTCGGTAGAGATATTATAAGATTCCAAACAAGAAAAAGCAAGTTTCCAAAGTTCTTCTGCACTTTTCTTGGTGAGGCCAAGATTGGCGGCACCAGGAATCCTAGGAGATTCTCAGCAAAAGTATCAACTAAGAGATCATTACCCTTAGCGGATTCACACTTATATTTCCCAAGTCACCAATGGTGACATCGGTTTGTGAACTGGTGTTCAGTGGCTCTTCAGAATGAGAAGCTACATCTCTAGCACCCAGAGATGGAATATTCTCCAGCCCTGATGATGGGCTGGTGTTGTGAGTCAGAGGAGCGGTAGCGGCAAAAACCAAGTTCAACTTCTGTTGGTGCAGATTTTTCCTGGATTTCCATTTTCCTTTTCCCAATGGTTTAGCTCTGAGCCATAAATAAGATAAAAATGTTATGATTCAGAAAAATAATAAAAACACAAGTAATGGTAAAGTGGAACTTACTTTTTGATGACTGGCAGCGTTTGAGGGCCAGCCGAAACAACCGGAGTATTACTCTTCCAAGTAAGCGTCTCAGGAAATTATTCAAGTTCCTCACCCTCACAAAGAGGAATCGGATCTTCAGGTGGATAAACCTCGAGGGTAGCAAGTTCTGACTCGGGGAGAGCAGCAAGCTAAAAGTCAGAAATATCTTAACATTGTAATATTATGTAAAAGATGGATAGAATACATCACGTAAAATCTGAAGAACTTACTGGGATAGAGGATTCTCTAGTGTATATATTGGCATGGAGACCTTTGGAACTTTCTAGTTAACCCGCTCCTTGATCAACCATTGGATCCAGGACATGTATTCCTGGGAAGGGATTGGGGTAGAGGTAACCTTCAAGATGTCATTCTTATCAAGGGTGACTGAATGCATCAGTTATTCCCCATGTTATTAAAGAGGTTGGATCCGACATGATAGCTAGCTGTGGACTAAGTTGGATCCTTTCAAGCCCGTGTTCTTCATCAAGAACTCAATCCGCCTCTTGGCACGGATCAAGTCTTCAATCGGAGCCAATGCTTCTGTTGAGAATATGCCCTAGAGGCAATCATGTATGATGTTATTCCCAATGTATTCATAAAGTTGTTGTCCATGTATGAACTACTGATATGTATCATGGAATATGTGATTCGATTGTGGAACTATATATTCATGTTGTTCATACTAGTTGTCCTTGGTAGTTGAGGTTGTGCTGGACACACAACTTAGACTAATATGAAAGTCGGCTGATGACTCGGTTCCACTTTCATGGGCATGGTGATGCTATTCCGACTTACACTAATTCAGCTAAATATTTTAGCGAATTGGACTGACCCACAGTCGAGATGCAACGAGCATGTTGTCATTTGTAGTCTCAAGCAATGGAATCCTTCGACCTGAGGTGATCGCATGATCTGAGTTGTGGATCACAAGCTTAGGTCCTATCAAACACTGTTCTGTAAATGGGCAGTTATAAAGGTAGGTTTCGGGTTGGTTGTGAAGCAAGCTGCGTGACGTGGATTACCAAGATGGGATTTGCCCCTCTTGAATGGAGAGATATTGTATGGGCCCTCTCGTGTGATATGATTCGGAAGCATGCCATGCGCGACTTGGTTAAGTGTTAACCAAGGAGTCGGACTAAGTGTTAGTCCAGTGAATTGTATATCACGAAACGAGAAGAGAGAGTCGAGCTATTAAAGGGATGGCAATAACTCGCCAATAGCTTGACAAGATATATCGTGAGGCAAAGGGACTTGGACGAAAGTCACATTGAGAAAGGTTTGTCTTCTGACTTTATGGCGCTTGAGAGTTGGCACGTCTTGCTAGAGACTGCTACCAGCTATCGACTCGGAGTGGGGACTCGTGTCGTGTCTAGGTGTACATGAACCTATAGGATCACACACTTAAGGGAAAGGAGCCCATGTGGATTAGATCCATGTGGAGATTGGGGTAAGGCCTAGACGGGTCTCAAGCGTTGAGCCCAGCTAGGAGTGTATATAAGTGGAGTTGCAAGGGATTGACCCTGACCTAGCCGTCACTTTCTCCACTCCCATTTCGGACTAGACAGGATCTAGCAGTCCTCTGTGCGGAGCTCCTTCCTGTATGTGTGGATACCGGCAGAGGCGTTGCACGTGCGGCGCCGGAGACAAGGAGCTCCGTGGGGATCTGGATGTGCTGTACGCGGATCGTTCGGCACTGCATCAACTAACGCGCTTCATCAACAATCCGCACCTATGCGTCTAGTGGTAAATCTCGTGGCCTATCACCTGAGCTGGATCTTGGGAGAATCGTGTAGGGAAAAACTTTTGTTTATCTCTGCGTGGCCCAACAACTTCTGCGTCCCAAGACTCTTAGGGAGTATTGGCACTGTCAACAAAAACCGGCAAGCTTTCCTGCTTGCTGGGAGCTGACATATCCTTGTGATAGAAGAAGGTGATGACCATTTCTTCACTGAATCGCTAGCTATGACCTTGTGTAGCATCCCATCTGTCTAAAATATGTAATGCTACATGGCTTAATAATAAATGCTACTTCCTATATGTTATTATGGCATCATCTTTATATCTTGCTCATGTTCATCGTGCCACCTTGCATGGATCATGTTATAAGTTGTTGCATTTGTTGTGTTGCATTGCATCTTGTATGTTTTGCTATCACCAATACCCCCTCTCTGTTCTCTACTACATCCTTATGTTGTTTGCAACAAGTTGGAACCCAATTGCTAGGTTTCACAATCTTACTAAATGGTTTAAATCATTTCTCTCTCTGTTCTTGTAAATGCCCAATTGGACTATGTGGACATCCTCTCTCCTTTGTTCTTGTTTTCCCTTGTCCCTTTTTCTTCCTCAAAACCTCTCTTCGAATCCCTGCAAAAAAGATCAAAAGGTTTTATTCAAAAGCTTGTAAAAATTGAAACAAACAAATAAAAACAAATAAAAAATGAGAGACAGAGGGATCTACCTGGGCCATTTTCTGCAGCAGCCCAGCGGAGGAGACATACCTCCTTGCCCAACCAGCGCCCGTCATCATCTCCCTTGCGGCTCACCTACTCTGGTACCTCTTTGGTGGTGAGCGTATTGACGCCGTCTACTATGGACCGTCGTCTTTCGTTGCCCCTCCTCTCTCAGTGCCGTGACGAAGGAGGCAGGTGGCCATCCGCCCGCTGTTGGCCATGTTAGCAGCTTGTCGGTGCCTCCCCTCTTATCCCTGCCTCACTCCTTCTGAACCCTATATCATTTCCCTCCTCACGTTGCAGCTCCTCCTGCTCCCTCTCTATTTCCCCACGTGCCACCATCATTGTACCAACATGGCCCCACCGCGTTAGTTGCTCCCTGGTCACGCTGAGCATGTGCATGAGAGTGCTATGAGTCTGCGGTCCTCCTAGAGCACCCCAATTCGCCAGATGCGCAAAGGACCGTCGACCGCGGTCTCGTTCTCCCTCTCGGGCATCACCAATTTCTTCAAATTCTGGCACCGCCGATCCCCCTCCGGCCTCCCCGTCCCCAGCCTCATGGTCCTGGTAACCTGGCGCACCCCTAGACCCCTTCTCGTCCTTCCTTACTCTCTATTTTTCTGGGTCGTTCGCTGATCGCACAGTCTCCTCGCAGCAACCTCGATGCCGACAGGTTTGTTAGTGTGTATCCCGTCCCACGCCGCCTGTTTCTGGTCCGACTCAACCCCGCGCACCGCCTAGCACACTGCCTCGCTTCATCTCGTCTCAGGTGAGCCCCGCCTCCCTCGATTATGTCACCTCTAACCGCGTGCGGACCGGAGACAATCAACTTTGTTAGTTAGCAGTTTCTACACCCGTGTTCATCTCTAGATCCCAAACGCTACCGAGGTCCTCCGGTGGATCTTCCTTGAAAAAACATGAACTCCTACGTCCCCTCTTCGATCTAGCGCAAACCATGCTCAAATCAATCCACCGCACCTTTCAAAATATTCCTGTGATATTTGTCCAGCTAGTAGATTTTTGTTTCGCGATCAGTTCAGTTTTGACAGATAACTTCAGCACCTCTTGAACTTTTTTAGAAAACCCCTAGAAGAATTTGTCTATCAAACACTGATCCCTGGCGGTCCCATGTGTCAGCAGCCCGCGTTCCACGCGTGCAGTGGCCCTGCTGACCCCGCGGTCCCACTAGTCAGTCGCTGCGGGTAGACAGTCGGTTGGTACCAAAAGTTTTCTAGGGAATTTTTCTGAATAATAAAATTCCAGAAATTATTTAATCTGAATTAAATCATATCTTTTTATATAATTCGAATTTGACAAAATTTCCAAAATGAAAAGTGATTCAAATTTAAATATTAATTCAAATGCAAATTCAAATATGACCAGTCAACCCTAACTAGTCAAACCTGTGACATTTGACTTGTTTTGAATTACTAGCATTTAATAATAGTTTTAAATCCATAAATTCAAATAATACATATGATATATGTTTTTGAATCAGAAAAAATGTGATCAATTCAAATATGCCATCCAAAATAAGTTTTGAGCAATTTAAAATTTGCGAATTTATATAAATGCCAATAAATGACTTTTCTTAATAAATTTCCCATGTTTGCATACATATAGTACTTATGCTTCTATCTTACTCTTACAATATTGAGTCGCGATTGCATTAAATTGAATCGCAAGCAATGCATAACCTTTACTTTTAAACCCCACCGAATCTTATACCTTAATCTCATGAGCCATTACTGCAGGAGTTGTTTGAGCTATGCGAGTCGTAGAATTGCATGTATAAGGTTTGTTCGAGTCTTTCGATAACGAGGTACCTAAACAACTTAATTTGAGTAGTAATGGGATAAATAATGATAGAGGCACCGGTGAGCATTATCTGCTATTTGGTTCTTTAAGCTCACTTGTGTCCTGTAGGACCACTACAAGAAATCTGGTGATACATGATCCTCTATATTGGTCACCGAAAGGTCATATATTTTGATTTATGACCTTTTTGTGACCAAATACAGATGTTCAAAAGCTGAGCATCACTAGTTAAACACCATAAGATTTTTTCTGAATTGGTCATAGATGTCCATGACCAATATAGATGGTCATACATTCTATGACCAACTGTATTGGTCACATGCTTTCTTCCATGTCCATGTCAGATCATACGTGGCCAATTCTACGTGGCAAATATGTGACAAATTGTAAAGGTCATTGATCAAATTTAGTCTGGTCCAGCTTGGTGCTTTATAAGGGCTAAGCCCAACAATTGAACATATTTAAATATTTTTTTTGTCAATTTTGGTGAGCTATATGGTCCAACTCCGATCAGATTTAAGCACAATATTACAGCCTTTTTATTTTGGGTCCGTTGCCTTTATTCTGCCAATTCCGATCAGATTTTTCTATTTCTTTCCAGAAATGTACATGCACTATTTGCTGGACCGTGGCCTTTTTCGAGCCCAACTATTATTTTACAGTAGATCTTTTGGCTTTTTTAATTTGTAGATTTCTATTCTACACAATTCAACATCAAAGGATCAATAATTATACCAATTACAAATGAATAAACTCCAGAAATTATATAATAATATTTACAATAGCAGCATGTCGAATGTCGATCACAGCAAAAGAACAGGAACAAGCCTATATACAGTCTAGATCCAAACAAGTCTATAAACAATCAAGAACATATACATAGGAACCAAAACATGGTGGCTATATCAACTAAATTTGTCGTGCAGATCTCTAGGATTCTTCTGATCTTCTGTCCCAGCAGCAGCCTCAACGACATTAGACCCTGATCAACATAAACTCCAAGTGAGATACAACATAAGTTATATGCTTGCCAATAAAAATAAGAAGCTACCTACACACCTTTACACTAGACAAATTCCATGCATGGATTAACAATACCAGATAAGAAACTGAGCTATGCTACACTTGTCTCAACAAGCAGCTCAAAGTGGTAGTAGCTAAAAAACAAACATCATTCAAAGAAAAATCATAAGTTTCTACGAACCATTCCAAAAATCAATATCATTACAAATGATGCTTTTGATTACCTCCAGCAAAGGTACATGATACATGCTACACCTAAAAAGAAAATCTAGGATATAACACAAACTAGGGGATGATGGTTTAGTTCAGCTCACATCTAGTCATCTTAGAAACAATTCAGGATGTAACACAGCACATCAGGTGCACTAGGATCATCTACTGAGGAAAAAAAGTTACCACCACCTAAACTACCATATACAACAGGATGTAACACAAAAGACAGAGCACTACCATATCATCTCCAGCTAATTAGTAGAATATAGAGAGGAGTTTCACTCCTCTACCCTCACCTGCACACACAACAGACTCGACTAAAATGAGCAATACCATAGGGCAAAGACCATCAACCAACCAAGATTCCAATATGATTGAGATCTTCCCCGCATCCAGCTCCATCATGTGCTACTTCCAGCCATAGAACCAATGTCAGCTGACTCTAAAATTAAGTGTTTAGTCACTCGAACTTACTACAATAGCTAGATTAGGGATGTGAATTTGCATAGCACAATATTAGAATATTATAGCATGGTCTAATTCATTTGACAATGACAGATTTCGCTCCAGAACTAGCAACTGGTGCAGAATGTAACAGCGTATGATCTCAACAAGCCCATAATTAAGACGGAAACGTCATTTTCCCAGTGAGTAATGAATCTTCGAGATAAAAATAAAGTAGCCTATATTTCACACCAAGAAACATGATGAGGAGTGTATCAATCAAGAAAAACAAGACATTGGACCATATATTAGCAGAACTATCATGGAACTTGTTCAGACTAGTCGTTTCTTCAATACTAGCAAAGTGAACTAGTAGTACATCACAATGAAAACATTTTTATTTCTTATGTTTAGATGCAGTACATCTAATAAGCCCTACCTATCCATCATGTTCAAATGTATTCAAACATTTCTAGGCACAAAATATCACTGTTCATTCTACTTCTGTTATAAGGACCACATTCCTTCTTTCTCTGTTATAAGGACCAAATTACTTCAGTGCCCTACCTAAATAAGATCTCCTGCTCTGTAGAGTTTTGAGGTTTGCATTCAACAAAACATGTAATTCTTCAAAGAATAAATGTGACTAGCACAATGCCGGGAACCACCACAGCTAACAGTACTCTGACAAGCATAATGCAGGGAACCACATAGCAGGCATGGCAGGGAGAGACTAAAGTTACTCACCAGCACTAGATCAGTTGAGGAGAAGAAGAGGAAGTCGATGTAGTAACAGTAGCCAGGAGAGCAGGGGATGACTGAGGAGTCACGAACCATCAAATTCATTGATGGATAGTATGGCAGGAAGGAGCCCTGGTCCATGGGTCCCGCCCACCACCTTGGCCACGGATGCGCGCACGCGGCCGCCCACCATAGTTGCCTTCCGCCGTAGCACCCTCGCGAAGCTCAATATCCGCAGTGGCCTGTGCCGCCACCCTTGGCTGGAGAACAAGAAGAAAGGACGGCGGCGGTGCCATGACGACATCATAGGGCCACAATAGCAGCACCTTGTGCCTGTAGAAGCTGGGCAGGAGGTCGGAGGCCTAGATCCGGAGGTCATGATGGGAGACAGAGGCAAGGGTTTGAGAGAGGGATAGATTGCACCACCATCACAGGTGATGAAGGGAGAGGCGGTGAGCGCGTGTGAGGGAGACGGACAAGGTGGGGATCTAGCACGGGCGGCGGGTGAGTAGAGGAGGCACCACCGCAATGAGGACGGGAGGAGGGAGGAAACGAAGGAAGGAAGGGGAGTTAGGGTTACCCTCTTGTTACAAATTCAAGGCCGTGCGGTCGTTTCTAAAATTTTCCCTCCACCCCTCATTTAGAAATGACAAAACTATCCCTAAATATTTCGGCGGTTCAGCTAGGATTTGTGGGGTCGTTTTGGTCATTTTTAGTCCAAAGTGGGGGAGGCGGGAGAAGTTGGATCTGGATCGTCGGATGCGGGTAAACGGCTGAGATCTGCATTGGCAGGGTGATCCGTGGATGGGCTGGCTCTATGTTCTGATTGGTTGGCTCTATTTTTAGTCCAAAATGGGGCGTTTTGTGAAACAACCACCAAATGAAAGTTTTAAAATGCTACCACCCTATTTTTCAAAAATACTAGACCCACCTTACATGAATAATGTCTCAAGCGGGGATTCGAAAACCTTTCCGTCCACCCTGATGAAAAAGAGAAATTCCTGCTGAATTGGTAGGAAGCGGGCCCGGTTTGAACTATAGGTACATGATCTAACACTCATTATTTTCTGAAAAAATCATTTTTAGACTCACAATATGATGTTTCTTCAGAGATGCAATGCAAGTTTAGCGAGGCTCATCCCATATCTTCATGCCCGCCATTTTGACCATAGTTTGAAACGAGAAAATTTTGAAATGGGCATAAGAAATTCAAAAACGGTCCGAACAAGGCAAATCCTCCGTGTGGTGTCTTATTATGTGACATAGTTGCAGGGAAAAATACCAAACTTGGTATAATGATTGCTTCTCGAAAAAACCTTCACAGAAATGACCTATCATGTTCGAGGTTTCATGGCTTTCAAGCCCAACGACCATTGTTATGGCAAGAATCGCGACATAGTTTGTGATAATGTGCCCATATTGTGCACGCATGTGCATCTTGGGATAGCGAACAATTTTGCAGGAGGAAGTTTTCCTTTTCGTCGCATGGAAAAGCCATTTTCTATTTTTTGAGTGTCAAAATCGGGGTGTTTTATGAAGAAACACCAAACGGTGAATACAAAATGATACCACCCCATTTTCCAAAAATACTAGACCCACCTTACATGAACAATGTCCCAAGCGAGGATTCGCAAACCTTTCTGTCCACCCCTGACAAAAAGACAAATTCCTACCGAATCGGTAGGAAGAAGGCCCAGTTTGAACTACAGGTACATGATCTAACACTCATGATTTTTCGAAAAAAATCATTTTTAGACTCACAATATGATGTTTCTTTAGAGATGCAATGCAAGTTTAGAGAGGCTCATCCCCTATCTTCATGCCCGCAGTTTTGACCATAGTTTGAAACGAGAAAATTTTGAAACGGGCATAAGAATTTTAAAAACGGTCCGAACAAGGCAAATCCTTCTTGTGGTGTCGTATTATGTGACATAGTTGCAAAGAAAAATACCAAACTTGGTATATTGATTGCATCTCGAAAAAACCTTCATAGAAATGACCTATCATGTTCGAGGTTTCATGGATTTCAAGCGAAACCACCATTGTTATGGCAAGAATCGCGACAAAGTTTGTGATAATGTGCCCATATTGTGCATGCATGTGCTTCTTGGGATGGCAAACAATTTTGCAGGAGGAAGTTTTTCTTTTCGTCGCATGGAAAAGCCATTTTCTATTTTTCGAGTGCCAAAATCGGGGTGTTTTGTGAAGCAACACCAAACGGTGCATACAAAATGCTACCACCC
This sequence comes from Avena sativa, assembly GCA_916181665.1. Classification (NCBI taxonomy): domain Eukaryota; kingdom Viridiplantae; phylum Streptophyta; class Magnoliopsida; order Poales; family Poaceae; genus Avena; species Avena sativa. The sequence continues at coordinate 416,886,531 of OV702289.1, read as the reverse complement.
CATTTTTCAAAAATACTAGACCCACCTTAAATGAACAAAGTCCCAACCGGGGATTCGCAAACTTTTCCATCCACCCCTGGCGAAAAAGACAAATTCCTGCCGAATCGGTAGGAAGCGGGCCCAGTTTAAACTACAGGTACATGATCTAATGCTCCTGTTTTTTTGCAAAAATCATTTTTAGCTTCACAATATGGGCTCAAATTCTAATGGAATATGGGATGATATCCCATCCATGGGGGAAAATCCCAGCGAAAAATAAGTTGAGGTCTTCTCTCCCCCGTGGCCCAGGCCTAACGCAGAAAAAGACAAATGTCTGCCGAATCGGTAGGAAGCGGGTCCGATTTGAACTACATGTACATGATCTAATGCTCGTGATTTTTTGCAATAATCTTTTTTATATTCATAATGACCTATCATGTTCGAGGTTTCACGGTTTTCAGGCCAAGCGACCAATGTTATGGCCAGAATCACGACAGAAAATGCATTTCCCATTTTTCGTCGCACAGAAAATGCATTTCCCATTTTTCGAGCGCAAAAAACCGGTTGTGAAGCAAGCACAAAATGGTTAATTCAAAATAGTACCACCCCATTTTTCAAAAATACTAGACCACCTTACATGGACAATCATTTTTATATTCACAATATGTTGTTTCATCACAGGTCTAATGCAAGTTTAGCAAAAATCAACCCCTAGATGGGTACGGTCATCCCCGCTTCTTAGACCACACTTAGAAACATTCACTTTATTTTGTGGAGAAACTACCAATATTATGGTGTAATATGGCACTACTATATTTTTTACTCAAAGTAGTCCACATTTGATTGAAAATTTCCATTTTTAATAATTTTCTAAACATTATAACTATTTTTGTCAATTTAAATGGTTGTGTGTGGATTATAAAAAAGGAGGTCTGATGACCCATAAGTATAGGGGGTGTATCGCAGTATTTTCGAGGGAAGTGAAACCCAATTTATTGATTCGACACAAGGGGAGCCAAAGAATATTTATAAGCCTTAACAACTGAGTTGTCAATTCAGCTGCACCTGGAAACAATCTTGCTCATAGCAGTTTATCAGTAGCAACAGTTTTGTAGTAGGAATAGCAAAGTAACAGCAGTAGTAAAGTAAATACAACAGTAACAATAGCAGTAAACAGTGGGATTCGAGTGCGGTAGGCATAGGGATGGATGGACGGGCGTTGCATGGACAAGACAATTCACATAGCAATCAGAACATAGGGCAATTGCAGATAAATAAGATAAAGCATCCAAGTACTAGATAATCCTAGGCATGTGTTCCATATATAGTCATACGTGCTCGCAATGAGAACTTGCACAACATCTTTTGTCCTGCCAGCCCGTTTGTAGCGGCGGAGTGGAACTCCTTCTGGAAAAACGTCGAACCCCCCGGAGTTTTTAGGTCAGAAGGCTTCTTATAGGCGAAGAGGGAGACCGAGGGGGTGCTTGGGGGCCCACACCATGCCCTGGCGATGCCTGGGGGGTGTGGCCAGCCCCTGGCCCTCCTCCGCCTCGTATTCTGGCTCCGTGAGTCTTCCGAAAAAATAGGCACTTTGGCTTTTGTCCCGTCCAATTTCGAGAATATTCATTTTCTGACTTTCCTGGAACCAAAAACAGGAGAAAACAGGCAGCTGGCACTATGGCTCTTGTTAATAGGTTAGTCCAAGAAATCCTATGAAAAGTACTCCAAAGTGTGGACAAAACACAAGAAAGTGGATAAAACCAAGCATGGAACATCAAAAATTATAGATACATTTGCAATGTATCAACATCCCCAAGCTTAACTCCTGCTCGTCCTCGAGTAGGTAAGTGATAAAAGGAAAGAATAATTTTTGAGGTGACATGAACCATCAAAGACTTGATCAAAGTATTTGTAAAACATTCAAAGCCGGGATCATAGTACTTCAATCATAACATGAAAGACAAAGTTCTAGCAATTCGACAAAGAAACTATGATACAACATGAAAAGGCACAAACAAAAGATTCATGAATAACAATGCTTTGCAAGACGTTTGTTTGTTTCACATAAAGAAAACATAGCATAATAGTATTCAGCTTGTCCCTCATAGAGTAGCAAATATAAATGCATAGGACACCTTCAAAGTTCATAAGAGTGACTAGATACAAATAGTTTAAAACAAGCAATATCAAGTTATGCATCAATCAACTAGTCTTGGGACAATGCACATAGAACTAAGAATGGCCACTATGCTCTCAAAGTAGATGCATAAAGGTAAAAGGTGGAGACTCAATATAATGGTGGAAGAAAGGCCTTGATAGAAGGAAGCAGGGATTCTAGTTTCATAAAGAGCTTCCAAAAATTATGATACTTATAGCTTTCAGCTCTCATTGACCCTATCATAAGCATCTTGAAGTGATTAAGGTTAAAGTGAACAAACTGTGGTGTACATGCTTGACGAAGTATAAGTTAGGAATCTCATGTCCCTTGACTATGAGGGCCGCTCCTCATGCTACTCAAGTTTAGTCACCGGTAAGTTCTTATCATCGTAAGTACATGTGTATCATAGCGCCAACGGGGTACCCCTTGCCCGATGATACAGAAGAATCCCCATATCAAAATGACAAGCCAAGCAGACAATGAGCATCTCAGCAATCTTCTTATTTACCATGGGAATATGGTGCTTTTTTCTCTCTTTCCTCTTTTCATAATCTCTTTTTTTTCTCTTTTTTTTCTCAATATGGGACTCTTTTTTTATAAGAAGAATGCTTCATAGACAGCTCATTATGGTTACGCTGCAGGTTTCCACCATGTCAGCATGGATTAGACCAGCGGCCCAGGCGTTTCTCTAACACATATGCATAACTCCATGGACTTACAAGCTCCCCTTTCATTTCACACCGACGACATCCATATACAAAATAGCATGATATCAACTAGGTACAAGTACCCGTGCAATGTTGAAAGTGTTCCCCATGACAGCATGGTTCTACTAATTCCCAACAAATAAGTGCAAGCATATACAACATAGACGACACAATGGTTCAAGTTTATTAAAGGAAAGAAAAGTAAAGTGTGCCATTAAGTTCGTGAGAGCTTTAATCACTAGTTTTCTCATAACAAGTTTAGTTTGGAAGGTAAACAAAAACATGAATATACTTGGAATAGCATATGCTAGTAGGTAGGTATGGTGGACTCTTTGGAATAACTTGGTTTAGGGAGTTGGATGCATGAGTGGAACTCATACTTGGTTGTGGAGGCTAGCAAAAGACTGGGAGCGACAAACTAAGAGAGCAATAATGGCCATAATCATGTAGAGCGACAAAACATCATTGATCACAGCATAAAGTGATACTACAAGTTGAAAACTAAAGGATCATAAATGCTATGGTGACTTGAGATAGTCATAACATGGTGTGAGCATGCGCCAAGTCAACCCAAATAAAGCATCAAAGGAGAATACCACTAAACTATGCTTTAATATGCTAAAACAACACATAATTCATAAAAGGCACATTAAGAAATCTCAATTGTTTATAACAAGTCATGCTACAGCAAAGAATACTAGGCATAAAGCCAAAACAATATCAAGCATGGCATGACAAAGCATAGACCACAGTCAAAAACAAGCTCTCTTTACCACTTAAGCATGAACTTTCTCTCTTTTCCAAACCAAACTATTTGAACACCAAAGTATGAAAGAGGGGGTCCAACCAATTTATTTAGCAAATTAAACAAACAAAAGCAAATGAAAAACCAAAATGAAAACAAAAAAGAAGACGCTCCAAGAACAATACAACTGTGCATGAAACAATAAAAATGAAGCGTTTGGAAGAAACCTGGGATTTTTATTGATGAAGGAGGGGATGCCTTGGGAATCCCCAAGCTTTGAAGCTTGTGATTCTTGGAGATTTCTTGGGGTGACATGCGTGGCATCCCCAAGCTTGAGCCTTAGTCCATCCTTCATCTCATTACTCAATGCTTCCATACACCTGAAATTTTTCCTTCATACAAAACTTCACACAATCTTTATTAGCAACATTAGTGCACTCAAGATAAATAAGTCTTAAGGTTGAGTTCTAACACCAATAAAAATTCCATTAAAACACTAGCTACTGAAGTACTTCCCTCAAAAATCTCAATTCCCCAAAAGAACTCAGAAAGGAACCAACAAGAAGCAAATGCAGAAAATGGCAGAAATCTGTCAAAGCAGACCAACAGGTAAAGACGAATTTTTTCGAAGACCTTCTGTTGCTCAAATCGAAAAGTGTTGAACTAATGAAAGTTCGATAACAACCTGGGGCAGAAGCACAAATATGCATGCCTCATAAAGACGTTCAGAGATTTTACACGAAATTTTACGGTGAAGCACAGAAATCTGTTTCGGGACAGCAACTTTCCCAATCATTACTTCTCTCTCATTAGAGGTTACTCTTGGCACAAAAAGCAAATAAAAAGGATAAAGAGCGGTTATTACTGAGGTAATAACTTTCAAGACTCATCTAAAACTTTTGGTTATCTCCCAATAAGTACTTTTCTTTGACACCGTTAAGTTAGGTATAAGCAAAAACTAAAATGGATAGAATAGAAGTAAGTGGAGATAATCATGGTGAAAACATTATTTTGTTCAATGAAATCCTTTTGTTAACAAGGTTGATCAGGTCTTGTTACCAAAACAATTTCATATGATACAAAACTTTGTATTCCACTAATGATTATGTTACCTCAACCTTGATAGCAATGGTCCCAATCATAATAGTTTCAAATTTTTCTCTTGGTATGGGAGAATATATTTCTCCAATTTGAATGCCCTCAACATGTTCAATTGAATTCAAACCATAAGTCCTTTCAATATTCTTGGGGAAATAGACAGTATGTTCCTTGTCATTAACATTGAAGGTCACCTTCCCTTGATTATAATTAATAACAACTCCTGCAATATTTAAGAAAATTTCTCCCAAGAATAATAGACATGTTGTCATCTTCAGGCATGATAGTTTGAGAGGATGCTCACATAAGAAATATGAGTTGAAGTAAAATAGAGCATCAAGAAGCAGATTCAAAACACATTTAAGTCTAACCCACTTCCTATGCATAGGAATCTTGTATGCAAATAAATTGGCAAAGAACAAAGTGACAGGCATAGGAAGATAAAACAAGAGTAACTTCAAAACTTTCAGCACATAGAGAGGTGTTTCAATGCCATGAAAACTTCTACAACCATATTTTCCTCACTCAGAATAATTTTCAGTAGCCTCATGAATAAACTCAACAATATAACTATCACATAAAGCATGCTTTTCATGATCTACAAGAACTAGAGCTTTATTATAAACATTTTCAAAAGAATCCTCAGGAACATAACATTCATCCTCCTTTACTAAGCATGGAGGACAATCAAATAATGTAAGGGATAAAGAGTTACTCTCATTAGAAGGTAGGCATGGGTAGCTAATCCATTCTTCCTCCTTTTGTTCATCACTCTCCTCCTCTTTTTCATCTAATGAGATTTCAAGATCATCAATTTCTTCTTCCGTAGGATCCTGCAAGGCATTAGTCTCTTCCATTTGTGGAAAGCATCTATTAAAATATTCAAGAATATAGCCATTTTCATCCTTGTAATTATCAAAGCAAAATTTAAGTATACCATAAACCTCATATTTGTAAGGTGAATCATCAATATTTTCAAGCAAACTAGCAAGTTCAAAAGCACCCTTCCAAGCAATAAATTCTTCAATTTGTTCCACATCATAAAAGTCATAATTTCCTTTAACATAAGAAGATATGGTAACATTTTCATTATACTCACATTGAAAAGGGAGGTGTTTGTACCTCCTACAGCAACAAGATTTATCCAAGTAATAAGTAACATTATAAGTAGAGCACACGTTTCTAGCAATGGTATACAATTTATCAATTTGTTCCCATAAGTGTTTCCCTTTTTGCGACAAGCGGTGTTCCTTATAATAATATTTTTCATATTCCGTGAACCCACCTTGCCAATAAGATTCAGTTTCAAAGAAACCAACCATTGACAACAAGCATGATAAAGCAAGACAATAACCGACCGGCGAAAATAACAACTAGAGTAGGAACTATTTTTTTTAATATTTTTGATAAAGAAACAAGCAAACAAGGTGGAAATAAACTTAGCTTGAACAATAGTGATTCCAAGTGGACATGATAAATAAAGCTATGTCCCCGACAACGGCGCCAGAAAATAGTCTTGATGACCCACAAGTATAGGGGGTGTATCGCAGTATTTTCGAGGGAAGTGAAACCCAAATTATTGATTCGACACAAGGGGAGCCAAAGAATATTTATAAGACTGAACAACTAAGTTGTCAATTCAGCTGCACCTAGAAATAATCTCGCTCACAGCAGTTTATCAGTAGCAACAGTTTTGTAGTAGGAATAGCAAAGTAACAGCAGTAGTAAAGTAAAGACAATAGTAACAATAGCAGTAAACAGTGGGATTCGAGTGCGGTAGGCATAGGGATGGATGGACGGGCGTTGCATGGACAAGACAATTCACATAGCAATCATAACATAGGGCAATTGTAGATAAATAAGATAAAGCATCCAAGTACTAGATAATCCTAGGCATGTGTATATAGTCAGACGTGCTCGCCATGAGAACTTGCACAACAACTTTTGTCCTGCCAGCCCGTTTGCAGCGGGGCCTCAAGGGAACTACTAGCAATTAAGGTGCTCCTTTTAATAGAGCACCGGAGCAAAGCATTAACACTCCGTGAACACATGTGATCCTCACATCAAAGCCATTCCCTCTGGTTATCCCGATTTCTGTCACTTCGGGGCCATTGGTTCCGGACAACAACATGTGTATACAACTTGCAGATAAGAACAAAAACATGTTCAGATCTGAAATCATGGCACTCGGGCTCTAGTGACAAGCATTAAGCACAACAAGTCGCAACAAAGTCATAAATCACTAATAAAAGATACTAGGCACCATGCCCTAACAATCTTATGCCATTACATGAACGATCTCATCCAATCCCTACCATCCACATGGCCTACAGCGGGGGATTACTCACTCATAGATGGGGGAAACATGGATGGTCGATGGAGAAGCGATGGTGATGATGATGGCGATGATCTCCTCCAATTCCCCGTCCCGGCAGGGTGCCAGAACGGAGTTTCTGGTGCTGTTTCGTGGAATCTGGTGGTGGCGGCGGAGCGGAATTCCTTCTAGAAAAACGTCGAACCCCTCGGAGTTTTTAGGTCAGAAGGCTTCTTATAGGCGAAGAAGGAGACCGAGGGGGTGCCTGGGGGCCCACACCATGCCATGGCGCAGCCTAGGGGACCCGCGCCTGGGAGGTTGTGGCCAGCCCCTGGCCCTCCTCCGTCTCGTATTCTGGCTCCGTGAGTCTTCCGGAAAAATAGGCACTTTGGCTTTTGTCCCGTCCAATTCCAAGAATATTCATTTTCTGACTTTCCTAAAACCAAAAACAATAGAAAACAGGCAGCTGGCACTGTGGCTCTTGTTAATAGGTTAGTCCAAGAAATCATATGAAAAGTACTCCAAAGTGTGGACAAAACACAAGAAAGTGGATAAAACCAAGCATGGAACATCAAAAATTATAGATACATTTGCAATGTATCAAGGTCACGTAATTGAGATGACATAAAAAGAAAAATTGGCTAACATGAAATTATTCATGGATTTTAGAGTAACCAAATTGATTTTTTGATTATCTCGATCTGAGTCATATGCGGAATTGATGGTGAAATTACATTTCTAGACTTTTTTGTCAAATTAAACTAGAACTCCATCAATATATGTGGGCTCAAAGTTTATACTAAGCCCAAAGTTCCTAGTTAATTGACCTTATGCGCTATGGGTTGTTGGTCCAATCGTGGAGAAAAAATTTAAAGGAAAAAAGATGGAGGTCTTGTCCCACTGGAGCCCAGGCCCAACACCATACATTGCTAATATAAAGAGGCTGCACGGGGTTATTCAACACAGAAGCTGTCATGGCCTAGTGGTTTGGTTCCATCGAGGACTTGGGAAGTCGGTGGTTTGAATCCCACCCGAAGGGCTTATTTTTGCTGGGATTAAATCCTATTAGAAAAGGTTTAGTTGCTATCTAGCGTGCTCCACTTCCCCGTTTCATTTGTCTACTAGGATGGTGGGTCCCGTTTGTCATTTAGTGGGTCTGACATGCATAGTAGGTTGGCCTTAGATGACAGATAGACCCCATGCAAATGGATACATCACGTGACATGTAGACGAATTGCTTAGGTGTCTATCCAGTCACCACATTTCCAAATGGACACGTCACATAACATGTAGGAGCAATGTTTGGTGTATGTCTAGTCACCACACTATACACGAAAATACATGTCACGACCATCTAAATTGGTCGTAGTTGGTTAGAAATAAGGCCGTGAGGTGGTGCTAACCATCTATGACTATTTCATGTAAGCAAACTATGACCTTTTTGATTAAATTGGTCGTTATTTTTCAAGGTTTGGACCCTACGAAATGCCTTATGACCAATTGGCTCAGAATGGTCATAGATCTATGACCAAAAAATGCATGGTCGTTAAGAAAAGGTCACTAGTGAGCAGATTTCTTGTAGTGGACCTCGAGTACTTGATTCATTTTCCTTGACTATTTGCACTATCCACATATGGGAGACTCTATGGATCCCCCTTCGCCTGAGCTTGATTCACATTTTATTTATTGGGGCCACAAAGTAGTTTGGGGCTTGATTACTATCTTGTACTTATGACATGCTGTACTGCTTTATTTACGACTGCGCATGGAGTGCCTGTACTATTTTGGAACATGGAATGTTTTCGCGGTATCGACAAGCCCAGTCACACGTTCAGGTTCCCAGTCGTTCACAACCATTGAGACAAACTCAGCGTCCGTCTCGGAGCCATCCAATTTCGTTGCGGGTAGCTTAGTGGGGTGCCCCCTGAAATAATTTATGACTCATGTGAATGCATTGTCGTGAGGCCTCGTTGTGTTTTATTTGATTCTTCTTGAGGTTGATCATGTGTGTTTCTATTTGTGCACCCCTGTAGGGTAAATCTTTCTGAAAGCCGTGTCCACGGTTATGGATGACTTGGAGAACAATTTCTCGATCATAGATAAGCATAACTAAAGTACCACCTTTAATCTGACTAAGACATGACTAGTAAATAGTGCAACACTCATGTAATGGTTAATAAAATTGCCAACGGATGGGATGTTCTTCTGCCTTCTCGTCGGTAAGCAATAAGGAGGACGGGCGATGTTTATTTATGTTGCTGATATAACTATTGTTATTAATTAACGAGCGTCTGTACATCTCTGGTTGGGTGGATGTGTAACGTGTCTCTATAGAACTTTATAAATATTATTTATCGCTGCAATTGCGTCACCCCCATGTTGTTCCATTTAGATGCATTAAGACTTGCTGAGTACCCCTAGGGTCTCACATGTTAAATATTTGGTTCATATGGGCAGGTATACTCTCAGGAAGGCTACTGGGTCAAAGAGACTGATGATGGTGGCAACTACTGTCCGGTGTAGAGAACCACGAGATCTATGGGCGGCATGTGCTTATTTTCAGTGCATCTTATGCCAATTTGCTTGTTATCCGTACTCGGATCTTTTTTTCCACTTCCGCTTGATACTCTGATTTGTGATGTATGAGTATGTATCCTAAAATATTATCTCTATCTAGGATATTTGGATCTTGCCATATGGTGTTGAATACTTATGTTTCTATTGTTTTTTAGATGGTGTGGCTCTGATGTCTATTGTATGTTGTTGGCATGCATACTCATTTGTGTATGTTTTTGATCGCTTTACCTGTCGACTACGCCGTTCGCTCTTGTCCCAATGTTCTGGAAAGTGGGTGGGATGGTTTGCCGGTACCGTGCCCTACTTCACGAGGTAGGCCTACTGTGTGTGGCTGCATAGCCCCATGGTAGTACGTCCTATCTACTTTTGGTTCATACATGCTTGATCTTAGAGCGTAGGGTCCAAGGTATTACAATTGGTATAAGAGAAATTCATCCCTTCAAGGTCCCAACCAAGATGGTCGTTATTAGTCTAGAAAATATTTTGGTAGCTATGTATACTAAGTAAAAACTAAACATGATAGTAGGACTACTTTCATTTTTCTTCTTACCTACCCACCCACCCTTTTCTGTTAAGGAAGTGTAACATTTGTCTATCCTCTTCTAAAAATTCAAACTAGGATTGACGTGTTTGGGGTTTCTGTAGTACCATAGGATATGTATGTAATTCTTTGTCTATCTGTTGCATCCAACCTTGTTGTCGCAATCTACCTTTGGTTATCCACTGTTGGTACATTCCATACCGATAGTCTTATGTGTAAACCAACGCGATCTATCCGACTCTTTGTAAACGGATGCGACATGTCTTACTCTTTGTTAACTAACGCGATATAGTTAGGGGTGTTCGTTCTTTAGCTGCTAATCTCTTTTAGTATTCTTAAGAAGGATAAGAGTTGGGTTGCATGTTTTTCCTATTCATGTGCGGAGTAATGCTTTGAATGCGGGATGGAGTCATGACCATACCACTACTCTCATCATTCGCTCTTGTACATTGAATCGGTGGAGCTGCTAATCTCTAACTATTAAGTGGTTTTGCGCATCTAGTTGGTATTTTAATGCCGAAATTTGCGTAAAAAAATTCTTTGGTAGATTTGTGTTCAACACTCCCTTTTAGTCGTGTGCGATATGCTAACTATCTTCTAGGTGCTATAAACTTTGCTTGATATTTTAATATCATCTTAGTAAATTGTATCCTTCAATATTGGTTAATTCTGTTTTAGTGCTATTTTGGATTATTGATAATTCTCCATTATGGTACTAACACAAGTTTTTCCATCAATAACAGGATGCCTCGCCGCAATGATGATTTCCCGGTTTTTCTAGAGCTTGGTGTCGCGCTTGTCGGTCTTGAAAACACACTGGGAACTATGTAGCAAAACAGCAGAGGTTCGAGGAGAGTGTCTAGAGGAATGAGTTTGCACCACCTCCTCCGCCTCCCTAGCGTGGCAACATGAAAGACTTCCTGAAGTTCGCCCTGTGGCACTTTGAGGTGACCGTCGAGCTGCTGGATGCTGACGATTGGCTCTGAGAGATCATGAGGCCTCTGGATATCGCATATATGGCCGAGCACGATAGGGTCAAGTTTGCTACTCACCTTCTGCGTGGGGAAGCCGCTCTTTGGTGGGAGATCTATCTGATAGCAAGCCCACCTAGTTTTCAGCCAACCTGGGGCAATTCACTAATGCTATCAAAGAACAGTATATGCCTAAAATTGTCATGGAACGTATGAAGGAGGTGTTCTTGAATCTCAAGCAAGGAAATGACAATGTCAACACTTACATCAAGAACTTTGCAAACTTATCTCGCTATGGGGGTGATGAGGTTTCTGATGATAAGAGAAGAAAAAAGAGTTTCCATCAAGGGGTAAATGCTTCAATCAAGTATGCTCTCACCCATACTACATCATGCTCGTTGCTCAAGCTTCAGCAAGCAGGTCTTCAAGAAGAAGCAAGTAAACATGCATATGATGATTCCAAGAAGCACACTCGTGACACTAGTGGTTCCTCGGCAGTGGCCGCTCCTTCTAAGCATCGTGTGTGGGTCCCTAATACCGCACCACCGCTCCCCGCTCCTCCAAGACCGTCAAGTTTCTCGCCAATGCCACCGTACTCTTACAACGTCGCTCCAAGGGGCTACAACAACAACTACCTGACAGATCCGTATGGTGGAGTTCCAGGATACTCTACTCCTCACATGAGTGCTGCTTGTTTCTCATGTGGTAACACTGGACACCAGCAGTGGGGTCCTATGAACAACAAGGCTCTTCCTCTACCCCCTCCAAGACCTGCTTCGACAATTTCTCCTCATGCATCTACACCACGGGCTCTCAACATCAACACCAAGCCCGGGTCCACTGTTGCTCATGCCAACAACATCAACATTGTGCAAGATGAGCATGCACCTAGAGTTGTGATGTGTACGCTTCCTGGTAACTTAGTCCTTGCACGAGTTCTATTTGATTCTAGAGCATCGCATTCTTTTGTGTCTCACAAGTTTGCAAATGAGAATGAACTAGCTATAGACCCGCTAGATAAGAAGTTAATGGTTCTTTCTCCCAGGCCAAGAATGTTATCTACCAAGATCAGTCATGGAAATCAAATTAAAATTGGTGGTTCTTCATTTCTGGCTTCCTTGATTATTCTTGGCTGTTCATATATTGATGTCATATTGGGTATGGACTGGATGAAAGCCAATGAAGCTATGATTGATTGTGCTGAACACTCGGTTTCTCTGAAATTCCTGAAGGCCATATAGTCTATTCTCCAAAGCAAACTCCTTTTGTTCAGCTCTACTCTTTGGGTGTCCAGAACATTGATGTTATGGAAGCCTTGTAAAATGTTCCTATGGTCTGTGAGTTCCCAGACATTTTTCCAAAAGAGCTACCAGGTATGCCTCTTGACCGAGAAGTCGAGTTTGTGATTGAACTTGAACCTGGAACCGCTCCTATCTCCAAGCGACCTCATAAGAAGGGTCCTGCAGAGTTGGCCAAACTCAAACGGAAGCTTGATGAACAAGAGAAGTTGGGTTTTATTAAGCATATCACTTCCTCTTGGCATAGACCAACAATCTTTGCGTAGAAGCAAGGCCGGACTGATCTACTTTGTGTTGACTACCGAGCTCTCAATGCAAAAACCATGAAGAATAAATATCCCCTTCCGCGGATCAACGATCTCTTTGATCAACTTGCAGGAGCAGTAGTATTCTCCAAGCTTGACTTGAGAAGTGGATATCATCAAATGAAGATTCGCAAGGAAGATGTTCCTAAAATAGCTTTCACAAGTCGCTATGGCCTGTATAAGTACACGGTCATGTCCTTCAGCCTCACTAATGCTCCCGCTACATTCTCAAGCCTTATGAACTCAGTTTTCATGGAGTACCTTGATAAGTTCATGGTGGTCTATCTAGATGACATCCTGGTCTATTCCAAGACAAAAGAAGAGCATGCAGAACATCTCTGTTGTGTTCTTACAAAGCTTCGTGAGAACCATCGGTATACAAAGTTCTCAAAGTGTGAATTTTCGCTTCCTGAAGTCACCTACCTGGGTCACGTCATTTCTGCTAAGGGCATTGCTGTCAACCCAGATACTGGACAGACAATTGTGGAGTGGCTCCCTCCCAAAAATGTCAAAGAAGTCAAGAGTTTTCTTAGATTGGCTAGTTATTTCCGTTGCTTCGTTCAGAACTTCTCAAAACGTGCTAAGCCTCTTATCGATCTCCTCAGGAAAGGCAAGAAATTTCTTTGGTCACCCCGTGTCAAGAAAGCTTTGAAACACTTAAGGAAAAGCTCACGTCCACACCTATCTTGATTCCTCCAGACACATCAAAACCGTTTCAGATCTTCTGTGATGCCTCTCTGCAAGGTCTTGGAGCGGTCCTCATGCAAGAAAAGTAAGTCGTTTCTTATGCTTCCCATCAGTTGAAGACTCATGAGATCAACTATCCGAAACATTATATTGAACTTGCAACGGTTGTCTTTGCTCTGAAAGTATGGAGGCACTACTTGCTTGGAAACCGTTGTGAGATCTATTCTGACCACAAAAGCCTGAAGTATATCTTCACTCAGCCGGACCTCAACCTTTGCCAGATAAGATGGATTGAAACCATCAACGACTTTGATCTTTCGATCAACTAGACTCTGGGCAAAGCATATGTGATGGCCCATGCCCTCAGTCGTAAGGCATATGTGAACAACCTCATGGTGGAAGAACAACAACCTCTCTTGTGCGAGGAGTTCCGCCAACTCAACCTCGAGCTCATACCTTAGGGATACCTTGATAACTTGATAGCTACCCCTCTCCTGGAAGAAAAGGTTCGCTCCATTCAATTTGGTGATCCTTACACTAAAAACATCATCTCCAAGATTCAGCTTCCGAAGTATGAACCTTTCGACCTTGACGACCAAGGCACTCTATTCTTTAAGCACTGGTTGTTTCTTCTGAAGTATCCGGGTTTGATAGAGCAAGTAATTAAAGAGGCTCATGATTCTGTCCGTTCTATCCACCTTGGAAGCACTAAGATGTGCATGCACCTGAAAACACAATATTGGTGCCCTAGATTGAAACGATAGTGTGCCAAGTATGTCTCAGAGTGCGATGTCTGCCGTAGAGTTAAAGCTGTTCATCAAAAACCTTCTGGTCTTCTACAACCATTGAATCCTCCACAATGGAAATGGGAGAAAGTGGAGATGGATTTCATAACTGGATTGCCAAGGTCTCAAAAAGGCAACATTGCAATCTTTATTGTCATTGACAGGCTCTCCAAAAGTTGCTCATTTCTTTCTAGTCAAGGAAACAATTTCTTGTAGTCAGCTGGCCGAGGTCTATATCAACAGTATTGTCTCTCTATATGGGGTTCATCTTGTAATTAGCTCAGAACGCGGGACTATCTTTACCTCCAAGTACTGGGAAAGTTTCCAACAAGGCTTGGGACCAAAGCTAAACTTTAGCATAGCTTGCTATCCTCAATCGCAAGGCCAAGTTGAAAGAATCAATCAGATTCTCGAAGATATGCTTTGTCCTTGCGTCATTTCTTTTGGCATGAAGTGGGAAGAGTGCCTCCCATATGCTGAATTCTCCTACAACAACAGCTTCTAGAAAAGTCTCCAAATGGCACCCTTTGAGGTCCTCTATGGTCGAAGTGTCGAACTCCGATTGGTTGGCCAGGTGCAGGTGAAAGAAAATTCTTTGGTCCCGACATTGTCACTCAAGCAGAAGACAAGCTTCTTATCATTCTTGAGAACAAGAAAATTACTCAGAGTCGTCAGAAGAGCAATTACGACAGAAAACACACAGACATGGAGTATGTTCCTAGTGATCTCGTTTAGCTTTGTGTCAATCCCATGAGGGGCACTCATCACTTTGGTATCAAAGGCAAGCTTGTTCCTAGATACATCGGTCATTTCAAAATTCATGGCAAAAGAGGAGAAGTGGCTTATGCTCTCGAGCTTCCTGAAAAGCTCAAGGTTCATGATGTCTTCCACATATCTCAACTTAAGAAGTCCTTCGAGGATCTCGGCGGGACCGTGGATCACGATCTCATCAATCTCCAAGAAGATCTCTCCTATAAAGAACACCCTGTCAAAATTCTTGAAGTCTCAGAAAGAAATACTCACAACAAGTCCATCAAGTTCTGCAAGGTGCAGTAGTCGCACCATTCCATTGATGAAGCCACTTGGGAGCGCGAGGAAGACCTCCATTCTGAGTACCCTGCCCTCTTTGAGTCTTATTCTTCCTAGAATCTCAGGGCGAGATTCTTGTTTAGTGGAGGATAGTTGTAGCATCCCATCTATCTAACATCTGTAATGCTACATGGTATAATAATAAATGCTAATTCCTATATGTTATTATGGCATCATCTTTATATCTTGCTCATGTTCATCATGCCACCTTGCATGGATCATGTTATAATTTGTTGCATTTGTTTTTTTGGATTGCATCTTGTATTTGTATCTTGTATGTGTTGCTATCACAAATACTCCCTCTCTCTTCTCTACTTCATCCTTATGTTGTTTGCAACAAGTTGGAACCCAATTGCTAGGGTTCACTATCTTACTAAATGGTTTAAATCCTTTCTCTCTCTATTCTTGTAAATTCCCAATTGGACTATGTGGGCATCATCGCTCCTTTGTTCTTATTTTCCATTGTCCCTTTTTCTACCTAAAAACCTCTGTTCAAAATCCTGCAAAAAAGCTCAAAAGGTTTTATTCAAAAGCTTGTAAAAATTGAAACAAACAAATAAAAACAAAATAAAAAAATGAGAGAGAGAGGGATCTACCTCGGCCATTTTCCACAGCAGCCCAGCAGAGGAGACATACCTCCTGGCCTAACCGGCGCCCGTCACCATGTCCCTTGCGGCCCACCTGGCCTGGTACCTCTTCGGTGGAGAGTGCATCGACGCTGTCTACTATGGACCGTCATCATCTGTCGCCCCCTCCTCTCTCAGCGCCTTGGTGGAGGAGGAAGGTGGCCATCCGCCTGCCATCGGTCATGTCAGTAGTGTGTGGGTGCCTCCTCGATTATCCCCGCCTCACACCTTCTGAACCCTAGTTCATTTCCCTCCTCATGCCGCAGCTCCCTCTGCTCCCTCTCTGTTTCCCCGCACGCTGTCGTTGCTGTACCACCATGGCCTCGCCACGTTAGTTGCTCCCTGGCCATGCTAAGCATGTCCACGAGAGTGTTGTGAGTCCACGGTCCTGCTCGACCCCACCCCCAATTCGCTAGATGCACAAAGGAACATCAACCGCGACCTCGTTCTCCCTCTCGGATATCACCGATTTCTTCAAATTCCGGCGCCGCCGAGCTCCCTCCGGCCTCCCTGACCCAAGCCTCGTTCTCCTGGTAACATGGTGCACCCCCTAGACCCCTCCTTGTCCGTACTTACTCTCTATTTTGTCGGGTTATTTGCTTATCGCACCATCTCCTCGCAGCAAGCTCGACGCCAGCGGGTTTTTCCGTGCGTATCATGTTTCTGGTCAGACTCGACCCCGCGCACCGCCTAGCACACTGCCTTGCTTCATCTCGTCTCAGGTGAGCCCCGCCTCCCTCGATTGTGTCACCTCTGACCGTGCGTGCACCACCCCTGTTCATCCCTAGACCCCGAACGCTACCGAGGTCCTCCGATGTATCTTCCTTGAGAAAAGATGAAGTCCTATGTCACCTCTTTGATCCAACGCAAACCACGCTAAAATCCAACCACCGCACCTTTCGAAATCTTCCTGTGAATACTCGTCCAACTAGTAGATTTTTGTTTTGCGATCAGTTCAGTTTCGACACATAACTCGAGCACCTCCTGAACCTTTTTTAGAAAACCCCTAGAAGAATTTTTCTATCAAACACCTATCCCTAGCGGTCCCACGTGTCAGCAACTCGCGTTCCACGCGCGCAGTGGCCTCACTGGCCCCACGGTCCCACTAGTCAGTGGCTGCGGGTAGACAGTTTGTTGGTACCAAAAGTTTTCTAGGAATTTTTTCTGAATAATAAAATTCTAGAAATTGTTTAATCTGAATTAAATCATGTCTTTTTATATAATTCGAATTTGACAAAATTTCCAAAATGAAAAGTGATTAAAATTTAAATATGAATTCATATGCAAATTCAAATTTGACTAGAGTCAATCCTAACTAGTCAAACCTGTGACATTTGAACCCTTTTTGAATACTTGCATTTAATAATAGTTTTAAATCCCTAAATTCAAATGATACATATGATATATATTTTTGAATCAGAAAAATGTGAGGAATTCAAATTTTCCATCCAAAATAATTTTTGAGAAATTTAAAATTTCGAAATTATTTAAATGCCAATAAATGTCTTTTCTTAATAAATTCATAACTTTAATTCCCTAATTCCAAATTCGACAAATAATATGTCTAAATCAATCAGCGAGATTAGCCCGTTCTGATTTTGTATTCCATAATATTAATTGAAGCATGAATCATATAACTATTAAATATTCAGAACTATTTATGAGAGTAAAACATGCCTAAATAAATTAATAAAGTGTTTTATTATTGTTTCCACACCTCACACATGCCATGATATGTTATACCATGTAATTGTGCATTATTCCATCATGGCATACCTTGTTTGCTTGTTGCATATGATTTATATGATTGTGCAATGTATTTATTTTGGCCCTTGTGTGTTTAGTTTATATCCGGATAGACAATAAGCAAGGAGAATACCAGGAGCCTCAGGAGTATTACCTGGATCCTTCTTATTCCGCAACTAAACTGCCAGGCAAGCAATTCCCCATGCTTCCACACATATGGTACCTATGCTTCTATCTTACACTTGCATCATTGAGTCGCGATTGCATAAAATTGAATCCCAAGATATGCATAGCCTTTACTTTTAAATCCCACCAAAGCATGTACCTCAATCCCATGAATTATTACTACAGGAGTTGTTTGACCCATGCGAGTCGTAGAATTGCATCTGTAGGGTTTGCGTGAGTCTTTGGATAACGAGGTACCTAAACAAATTAATATGAGTAGTAATGGGATAACTAATGAAAGAGGCATCGGTGAGCATTATCTTCTATTTGGTTCTTTAAGCTCACTTGTGTCCTGTAGGACCCTGAGTACATGATTCTTGTTCCTTGACTATTCACACTATCCACAAACAGGAGACTGTATGGATCCCTCTTCTCGTGAGCTTGATTCGCATTTTATTTCTTGGGGCCACAAAGTAGTTTGGGGCATTATTACTATCTTGTACTTATGCCATGCGTTATTGCATTATTTACGATTGCGCGTGGAGCGCCTATACTGTTTTGGAGAATGGAATGTTTTCGTGGTATCGACAAGCCCAGTCACACTTTCAGGTTCCCAGCCGTTTACATCCATTGACACAAACCCTGGATCCATCTCGGAGCAGGCCAACTTCGTTACGGGTAGCTTAGTGGGGTGGCCCCCTAAAATAATTTAGAATCCTGTGAATGCATTGTCATGAGGCCCCGTTGTGTTTTATTTGGTTCTTCCTGAGATTGATCATGTGTGTTGCTATTTGTGCACCCTGCAAGGTAAATCTTTTTGAAAGCCATGTCCATGGTTATGGACGACTTGGAGCATAGTTTCTCGATCATAGACAAGCATAACTAAAGTATCGCCTTTAATTTAACTAAGACATGACTAGTAAATAGTGAAACACTCATGGAATGGTTAATAAAATTGTCAATGGATGGGATGTTCTTTCGCCTTCTCACGGTAAGCAAGAAGGAGGGCGAGCGATGTTTATTTATGTTGCTGATATAACTATTGTTATTAATTAACGAGTGTCCATCCGTATCTGGTTGGGCGGATGTGTAGCGTGTCTCTATAGAACTTTGTAGATATTATCTTTTGTTGCAATTGCGTCACCCCAGGTTGTTCCCCTTAGATGCATTGAGACTTGTGATAGCTGTGAGATTCGACACATTTTTGATGGTTTTTATTGAAGGGTTTCTCTCGGAATTGATCGTTTTCTAGCTTTACCTAACGCTAATACTTCGATAGCAAAGAAAACTTCGTTTTTGATGTGTGTTTTAGGTTCTGAATGTCAACAGATGGTTTTAACAAGAGAAACATAATATTTAGGCAAAAACAAGAAAGTCTCTCTTTGGAAGCAATCGAGGGAGGCATACAGAGACTTTAACGAGCAACTATACGGCGGGAACATTTTTCCAGCCATATAGTTCTCGCCGTATTGCTACCGCCGCCTCCATCTTGTCAAAAGGGACAACTTCCGTGAAGAGGCCATACGCGAAATCTTAACACAGCAGCCGCCATCCCATCCATAAAGGAGAAAGAAGAGATCCGGAGAAGAAGGGGGAGACGTTCTTCATCTCGCTCTGTGATCTTCGACCTCCTATCCATCACACCCCCATATCCATTACTTGTACTTGAGAGAGAGAGATATTCACCTTGCAAGATTAGGGTTTGAGATTATTTCTTCCTATCTTGAATTGTGTTGGATTACTTTTCCATTCTTATTGTGGATCTCCATGGTAATATCGAGAAGAACTCCCTTTACTTAATTATATCGATGATGCTATCTTCTCTCATGTCTGAGTAAATTCCTTGGGCATGGGAGATGTAAGGGATTGGTGAGATGTGATGTGCCTCCATATATTTTCCATTGGTTTGTGATTGATTTTAATTACTATATTATGTGTGCTTGACTATCTGTGGGATGCCTAATTCTTGTTGTCCAATTAAGGGCGCAGACAACATGATGCTTTATTATACATAGATAGGATCTTGTTCGCTAGTAGACCGGCGACCCTCGAGTGACATGGGGATATCAATGTAAAATTAGTTGACTCGAGGATAACGAGGAACCACTGTTCTTATTGCATTAGTCCGATCCAAGGAGCTTAATTTCTAAGCAACCTGAAGGATTTTAATCGTCTAGTGTCTGACCATGGTTTTGGTAATAGGCTAGTAGGATTATTGAAGTTGGGATGAAATCTACCAAGAGAAGTTCCGGCTAATTATGGGTTGCTCCCCTACACATGTACTTATAAGATTACAATTGTTACATTTATCATTCGTCCACCTAGCACAGTCACTATCACCATGAACTGTATCTCCCCGTGCCTTCTTAGTCATCTGCAGAAAACAACAAACAATTGAATAATTCTTTACTTTTATGCTTTTTATTACTGAAGTTTACATTTTAGTTTTATTTAAATACATCAAGTTTAATCCAAATTTCATTTTTATTTCCACACTTACAGTCAACTCACTCGAAGACCTATGACAACTTTGTGTGTGATAGAGACTTCACCCATAAACACTTACCTTTGGCCTCCTTGTGGGATCGATCTCTATACTTCGAAACTAGCTACAAACGATCTGTGCACTTGCATACATCAACTTGCCGAGTACCCCTAGGGTCTCACATGAAAAATATTTGGTTCATATGGGCAGGTATACTATTAGGTAGGCTACTAGGTCGAAGAGACTGATGATGCTGGCAATGACTGTTAGGTGTAGAGATTCCGGGGATGGAGATCCATGAGATCTGTGGGCGGGATGTGCTAATTTTCAGGGAATCTTATGTCAATTTGCTTCTTATCCATACTCGGATCTTGTTTTCCGCTTCCACTTGATACTTTGATGTGTGATGTATGAGGATGTATCCTAAACTATTATCTCTATCTAGGATATTTGGATCTTTCCACATGGCGTTGAATACTTCCGTTTCTATTGTTTTTAGATGGTATGGCTCTGATGTCTATTGTATGTCGTTGGCATACATACTCATTTGTGGGGCCCCTGGATTAATCCTCCGAGAATACCTGTTATGCACATCACCACGATCCCATGATCAATCAATCGTGGCACATAATCGACAAGTATCAAAGTAAGCATCCAATACTTAAGCGGATACAAGTCATACATTATTTTCTATTATGGCTACATCAAACAACATCAGTGGAACTTCATCAAGTGTAGAGCCCGACCCATGCCTTAACCTATAGGCAACTGACTGGGAGGATGTCCTATCTCGCATAGTCGTCAACTTCACCTTCTTCTCTATATCTGACAAAGTTAATAGCCAGGGACAATGCTAGTGAGTACTTTGAATGTACTCGCAAACCACCTTAAGAGAATAATAGTACAAGAGGAAATGCAATATGGCTGTGGTAGTAGGAGGGCTCTAAGTGAGGTTCTTTTCTCAAATAGTTTCTCTTGTAGATATAGCATCTACATATCTTTGTTGAAATTTTTTGTAAAACATTTTGGAAACCATTTTGAAAAGTTTTAGAAAACACTAGGACTGGGTCACCCATTGTTTCCTTCTTCCGGTTATCTCATGACCAAAATTATTTCCTTACTTTCCGACCATCTCATGGTCCAAAAATTTCCAAAGTCTTTGCTTGTCCGAAATACTTTTTGAAATCAAAATCAGCACCGCTCTACGGCAACCTTCCCAACCGTCCATGACCACGGACACGACTATTCGAATAGATTTACACTCTATAGAGGTTGTACACTTTACCCACACCATCCGGGTACCCTCCCATAATCACCTACAGATCGTGGGTCACATAACAGGTCAAGACCTTCGAAATGGCCACTCCCGTGCAAGCGCCTACCCTATGATTCGTTCCCTCAACACCGGGACGTCAGGTACCGTGGACCAACCAAAGTGCCTTTGTATGCTTTCAATGAGAGGCTCATAGTATCGCATGGAGGCCCGTAGACCCTTTGTTCCTTCTCTTAGGTGTGAGGTACATTACAGGGACCCAGAGAAGTCCAAACCTCTAGAGATTAAAATCTCCTATAGGAGTAGTGAGACAACTTATACCACAACGTACAAACTTCTAGTCTAGCCCCTTCCCATATAGGAGTAGTGTGGTTGCACGAGTTAATTGTTCTAGCAAACTTCAAAGAACCGGGTTCAGTTTTGAAAACATTTTTCCTCTACTTTCTTTTGTAAAACAAAACCCTTTTTATTTTCTCAAACTTCTCTTGGTAGGTCAAACCTCACCAAGGTTTTGCCATAAAATATTTTGTAAACTTTTTTGTGGGTCTTCCCATCCTCTAGCTTTGCTTCGGCTAAAACAGGTTTCCAAAGGGGTATGGCATTATACACCAACTATCATACTAGGGATAAGTAGGTGCCATCAAGGGGGTTGTACTTAATAGTACAAAAGTATAATGGTTTGGATGAGCCAAGCCACTACCAAGTATAGATCATCATATAATAAAACAATGCAGTTTTCATAAAATAGTAGGTAAAATATGCATAAGTAAACAGTAGGACAAGGCTTATGAGAAAGAAGGTGGCTTGCCTTTGATGAGCAAACTGGCAATATGTGTCCCTGGACTTCTTCTTAGAATACCATCATATCCAATAATAATAACCATCTTCCTCGGTCTTTGATACAATCGTAACTATCATCGTCGAAGGAAACACATGCAAACAAGCAATTGCCACAATCAACACAAGGCATACAAGCATCATTACAATATAGCAAACAAACATTCAACACATTAAAATTTAGTAGGTTTTGATAGATTGAGAACGTAGCATTTGGAAATACTTAAATTACCTTTGTGGATTTGCTTTTGTCATTTGTTTGTCAAATACCACTTGAATAAGGGGTTTAAGGCCAAGAATTGGTTTTGTATGAGATCAATGTACAAAAATGATATAATTATGTAGATATTGAAATAAAAAGGCCAACAAAAGTGGTTTCATGATTTTATCAATTTTATTTATTTATATATGAATTTTCTAGGGTAATAAACCCTAGTTTGGGTGAATAATTAACGAAAAAGATCTGGAGATCGAATAAATTTGTTCCCAAAGGATATTATGTATATTTGGGTTTGTGATTTTTGAGAGTTGGAATTACCTCAAAATACTTAACAGAATGCCCTTGGGAATTTCCCAAAATCAGTTCTGTACTCAGTTTGTCTTTTTAAGGAGATTTATTTTACAGGTTCAAACAGTATGAGGCAAAGGATAGTGGATAGGAATTACAAATACCTTCCATTAGAAATTGGAATCACTATATTTGGAGTTGCTAAACTTCTGAAATGATTTATCTAGTGATAATACCACATATAGAAGTATTTAATTCATTAAAATTCAAGATAGGGTCAATAAATAGTGATCTCCTAGGTTTTGATTGGTACTAATGTACCACACCACTGGGAGTTGTAGCCAACTCAAAACATGTTATAGTTTGGACTAGGGAAAATCCTAAAGACAGGTATTAGGCCTTTTTGTTATTTTTGTTATAGGAGAACCAAGGCTCCACTTGACATTAGGCGAATGCAGATAGAAAGGTACTTTCAATGGGTACCAAAAAAATTTTGTTTCACTCCATTTGGATCTAAGAAAATCCTAGGGAATTTATTTGCTAGAAAGGACTTTAACTGGTGGATAAATTCTCATAATTTGTACAAATAATATTTTGCCAAAGTTTTGGTACTGCATGTTAGCGAAAACATTAGAGAACAAACCAAAATTTATATCTGGTCAATTTCAGGTATTTTACTTTTTATTTTGGATTTAATCCTAGGAGTCCCATTTAATCTGAAACAGTAATTGGAAAAAGGATGAAAATAGGGATTTCTATTTTCGTACCCTCGGTTCGTTAGTTGTACTCAGTTTTCCCCAGCCGCTTAGTTTTTCCTCAATTTTGCCCATCTCCATGTACGAACCTCTCTCATTGTCTGAAACTCGTCATCCGTCAGCCTTGCCATTACGTGCTGACAAGTAGGGACGCTTAGTGGACCCTCGCTGTTACGTGCTGACGAGTAGGGTTGCGTTCTGTCAGGTCCCGTAATGTACCCTTGTTATTACATGCTGAAAAGTGGGGCCGCGTTCAGTCGATTCCCGTAGTGGACACGTCTCTTAACTTATCCAGATCAGCATCGGACCCACAGCCTATCCACGTGAGCGCTGGACCCATAGCTTATCCACGTGAGCGCTGGATCCACAACTTTCCTAGGTTGGCTTTGCAAGATGGGACCCCGAGCCAGCCCCGCGCCCGTGCCCTTTGTCTAGCTTCATTTTTATATAGTGAAATGTAATGCATATACGAAAATTATACACCTTTGAACTCTTTTAAATCGCACTTAGGACATGATAATGTTGTGCTAATAAAATCCTGATCATTTAACATTTCCATGGAGTGAAATATAATGCATAAACTTGCGTATACGGAAATTATACAGCTTTGAACTCTTTGAAATCGCACTTAATACGTGATAATGTCGTGCTAAGAAAATATTGAGAGATCATCATTTTCATAGAGTGGAATGTAATGCATAAACTTGCATATGTGAAAATTATAAACTTTTGAACACTTTTAAATCGCACTTAATACGTGATAATGATATGCTAACAAATTTTCAGAGATTATTATTTTCTCCCCCATTTTCATAGAGTGGAATGTAATGCATAAACTTGCATATACGAAGTTTATACGTTTTTGAACTCTTTGAAATCGCACTTAATACGTGATAATGTTGTGCTAAGAAAATCTTGAGAGATTATTATTTTCATGGAGTGGAATGTAATGCACAAATTTGCATGTACGAAAATTATACACCTTTGAACTATTTGAAATTGCACTTAATACGTGATAATGTTGTGCTAAGAAAATCTTGAGAGATTATCATTTTCGTATAGTGGAATATAATGCATAAACTGGCATATACGAAAATTATACACCTTTGGACTCTTTGAAATCGCACTTAGGTCATGATAATGTTGTGCTAAAAAATCTTGATCATTCATCATTTCCATGGAGTTAAATATAATGCATAAACTTGCGTATATGAAGATTTTAAACCTTTGAAAACTTTGAAATCGCACTTAATAACGAGATAATGATGTGCTAGCAAAATTTTGAGAGATTATCATTTTCTCCCCCCATTTTCATAGAGTGGGATGTAATGCATAAACTTGCATATATAGAAATTATACACATTTGAACTCTTTGAAATCACACTTAATACATGATAATATTGTGCTGAGAAAATCTTGAGAGATTATCATTTTCATAGAGTGGAATTGAATGCACAAATTATACACCTTTGAACATGTTCCCTTCAAATTATATACAAGTTCATTTGTTTATGGAGTTAAAGTACCAGTGGCAAACTCGTTATTTTGCATGGATAGAGGGGTGCCCCTCGACAGATATAGGGGTTATCATGTCCGCTAGATCACATAGGATCAACAGTTGGTAGGCACGATCCGCGTGACAACTGTCTCAACCAATCAGAGCGTAGCAGCGAAGATGAGCACAGGTAGAACTAAGTAGCACTAAGAGAGGGGGAAACTGAGTAGCACTTAAGAACCAAGGGAAAAACTGAGTAGAACTTAAAAACCAAGGGCAAGACTGACAAAGGGATTCAAATAGAAAATAGAAAAAGATTTAAAAAATGGAAAATGTGTCTTTTATACAATAAAAATGCATCTTTGCATACATCAAACTATTTGCAATTCAAATATACACCAGTTTGACAATTATTGCCTCATTTAGACAAACTATGTTTTGGGGACGGATGTTTTGGGAAGAGGCTTGATTAGAAAGCCATGAACCTTCATAGATAGTAGGTGATTTGAGAAGTGGTGATTTAGGTTAAAACTTGGTTTATATACATTTCTTATGGTGGCAGGTCACATAATAAGACTCCCTAGGTAGATGCCACTATGTTTTGCTCTTTTTGAATTTGTTGTGCATAAAATGACTCAATTAGCTAGCTAAAACCTATTCGTTGACTCATTGTTGACCAGCCACCGGAGGGTAAAACTGAGTATAATGCACATGGACGTGTTAGTACTGGAGGGCAAAACTGAGTACAACCAAAATGCCAGTTTTACACTCGAGGGAAAAACTGAGGACAACTAAGTCGTCAGGGTTAGACACGAGGGAAAAAACATGACTCACGGTACGCGTGTGCGGAGCATGGGGTGGTAGCGCACACATGTGGCCATGCACGGTGCAGTAGTGTACGCGGTTGCGCGGTGCACGATGGTGCAACAAAACGTTGCTTCCCTTCTCCTTTAATAGAGGCCTCCTCACTCTCACTCATCACTCACTCGCTTACTCTACCGTCTCAACTATCCCATCACATTCTACAAACCCCCAAGAAAAACCCAACCACATAGGCGACGGAGAAGAATCGTGCGGTGGCCATCGGCTCCTCCAAGGCCGCCGGCGAGGAGGCCCCCATCCCCATGCAGGCCCCCGTCTAGGCATCGATGGGAGCCACCATCCCCATCCCTGCATCCCACGTAGCCGTCGGCGAGGAGGCCCCTGTCGGTCTCGGGCAGATCCCGCTCGGTTGGGACCCTACGAGGAGGTTGATTACATAAGGCCAGAGAACCCCTATGACACCAGCATCGCCGATCCATGGCCGGAGGTAACCAGGGTGTTCTCCCCTTCCCTTGTTCTTCCCCAGTTCCTATCATTGGATGTTAGATCGGATGTTATTAGGGCTCGACTCTTCGTATTTTTATAGTAGCTCATCCTCTTGTGTTAGATATCATATTTCGATGAATCCCCTTGTTCGTATTTCAACACCCATGTTCGTAGTTGGGATGAGCATTCGATTTGGTTTGAAATTTATGGAATAATGAGGAGATTTGAATCAGTTAATTTATGCAAATAATCAATCTCGATAATCAAAGTATCTCAATCATGTCCTTATTTCACTCTACTATTTTTTCCAACAGGAGGATAGGAGCGACGTCCGCAACGACGACGAGTCCAAGGACACTAAGACTCGTCATGTGCTGAGGAGGCTGAAGTCCGGCCATTACAACAACTTCTTTGCCAGCAACGTGTACAGGTGCCCCTTCTGCCCCACCAGGAGTCTCCGCGCCACGGACTTCAACTCCCTCGTGAAGCATGCCAAGGACATGAGGACCTGCGGCGAGTCCGTGAACGTCCATAGCTTCACAGCCAAGCACCAGGCGCTTGGTCTTCACCTCCACAACCTCCAGAAGGTGGCTATCGAGGAGGGTCACATGCCCCCCATCAAGCCCAAGGCGCCCAAGGTCACGGGACTGGGCAGAAAGAAGTGGAGGAGGCGCCAGAGGGAGGAGGCGGAGGCCCTCCTGGCAGAGGCCATGAGGGGCCACTGATCTTGTGTTATTGCTGCTGCTGTAAAGTAGCTTCTTTTGTCTTTTCTGTGTTGAACTTGTCCATTGCTACTACTGAGCAGCCTAATTATCGAACCTCATTAAGTACCGTACTATATAACCTATATTAGCTGCTTTATCTACATCTGCTCTGTTTACTAAATTTATTTATGGTGTTGTTAGATTTACTGCTCTAGATTTGCTTCCAGATTGGGGAAAAACGAGGCCCAAAAGGAACAATAAATGAAGAGAGAATCTTCTCTAGATTCGCTACCTTTTTGGGCAAAAAAACACAACTGTTAGCAAGAGAGAATGGAAAAGGCGCTCTTAAAAGGCCAATCTTAAAAATAACAAAAAAGAAAACTTCCAATTTAGGCGACAGGGCGCACGTAACCACCAAACGTGCCCCACATGGTCCCACATTATGTCCCCGATAATCAGCGAGAGATGGATGGCTGGTCCGTTGAGTATCATGGCCCCACCTATAAGCATGTAACGGTCTAGGCGATTGATACGTCCATTTTGCATCACTATTCTATATCATAATTTGTTGTTATCCGTTGATATATTTTATATTAAAAGATGATACTTATGTTATTTCATCTGTTTTTGCATGGTTGATGACTTTTTGAGCAGGGACCGCTGTAGTCAAGATTCTGATGGAAAAGGTGCTATTTGTAGGCAAAATTCGCGAAGATCAGAAAATCCGGAAAAATACATGGAAAATCCTATTTTTCCAGGAGACGAAGGAAGCCAGAAGGGGAGGCTGAGATGGGCCACAAGCCCCCCCCCCCGCAGGCCACCCTAAGTCGCGCCACCAGGTGGTGTGGCCGCCCTGGTCCACCCCTGGCTCTCCCCTCTGGCGTATATTATATCCTTGGAACCCTAATACCTGGGGAGTGACCACAGAACTATTCCACCACCTCTGCGGGGCGGAAAACACCGAGAGAGAAAGATCTCTCTCGCAAACAGAATTCTATCGGGGGAATTCCTTCCCAGAGAGGGGAGATCGTCGCCATCAACACCACCATCAAGCTGGACTTCATCAAGATCATCATCATCACCACCACCATCATCTCCACCAGCACCATCATCACCACCTCCATACCGCTGTAACAATTGGGTTGAATCTTGCATAGTTCTTAGGGGAAACTTTCCCGGTGTTGATTACTCTTTGTAGTTGATGCTATTAAGTGAACCGTTGAATTATTGTTTATGTTCAGATTGTTATACATCATTAATCCATCTCTGATCATGATCCATATGATGTCTTGTGAGTAGTTTGTTTTGTTCTTGAAGACATGGGAGAAGTCATGTTGTTAGTAATGGAATTGTGTTGAGAAAGATTCAATAGTTTGATATTTAAGTTGTGGTGTACTTCCTCTAGTGGTGTCATGTGAACGTCGACTACATGACACTTCACCTATATGAGCCTAGGGGAATGCATTGTGTATTTGGCTACTAATCGTAGGGGTTGCCGGAGTGACAGAAACCTGAACCCCCGTTAGTAAACCATTGCACAAGGGACATCATGGTCTTAGAGTTTAAAGTTGTGGTTAGGTTTCTACCTTAATTACTTTCTTGTACTTGCGGATGCTTGCAAGGGGTATAATCACAAGTATGTATTAGTCCTAGGAAGGTCGGTACATTAGCACGGGTTCACCCACACAACACTTAGCAAACTAAAGAAGATTAATCAACTATATGAAGCGAAAGCACTTGACAATATTCCCATGTGTCATTGACAACGTTTGGTCATCTTAAGTAATACAACCGGCTTGTCCTTTGGTAAAGAAAGGATTGGGCCACTTGCTGCATTTATTCTTATTGTCTTTTATTTACTCGTACTTTATTTACCTACATTATCAAAAAACCCTAAAAATCCATTTGGTAAGTATTTACAGAGAATTCCTGCTCCAAGCCACTAGCCAGTACCTTCTGCTCCTCATTGGGTTCAACACTCTTACTTATCGAAAATACTGCGATACACCCCCTTTACTTGTGGGTCATCAAGACTATTTTCCGGCGTCGTTGCCGGGGAGTGAAGCGCTATTGGAGTGTGGAACTGGTAAAGGAAACTTCTACTGTGAGTATTGTTTACTTCTCTTAGTTGCTTTATTTTTCAATATGGATAATTTGCTGAGTTTCTTATTTCGTAATGCTACTACCACTACTAAGGTAGTAGATGAACCACCACCTGCTGAGAATGATACTTTTAAAATACCTACAAGAATTATTGATCGTGTTATGGATAACAATTATGTTGGAGATGGAACTCTCCATCCCGGTGATCATTTTCTCTTTATACACGAATTATGTGGGTTGTTCAAGTGTGCAGGTATTACTACAGATCAAGTCAAGAATAAGTTATTCTCATTATCACTAAAAGGAAGAGCTGAAGAATGGTACAAGCTGTTGAAGAATGGCCAATCTCTTGAATGGGAGGAAATAATACCTCTCTTTTATTCAAAGTTTTATCCTCCTAGTGAGATTCATAAAGATCGGAATCAAATATACAACTTTTGGCCTCTTGATGGAGAGAGTACAACCCAAGCTTGGGGGAGATTGAAGTTACTAATGCTCAAATGTCCCATTCATGAGCTCCCCAACAATATTATTATCAATAACTTTTATGCAAGGCTTTCCCTTCATGATAAGGATTTATTCGATGCCTCTTGTGCTGGATCATTCACTCGCATGGAAGAAGAAGTTAAATGGGATCTTCTAGACCGTATTCAAGATAATGCTAAAGCATGGGAGAATGACAAAGGAAGGAAGTCAGGTATAAATTATGATTATGAATGCATTGAATATTTTATGTGAACAGATGACTTTCTAAATATTAGTAATGCTTATGGTCTTGATTTTCAAGATATTACAAATTGTTTTAAGGCTTTTGCTTCTTATATTGAAATTCCGAAAAAGGGATGGAACAAGTACCATGCGCCATATAAAGATATTGTTGATTGTGTTCTTGTTGGGAGTACTGAATTTTGCACTATTGATCACATCCTACCTGAACCTTATATCGAGAAAACACCCTTCCCAGATAAGGTAAAGGATCATCCTATGATAACTAGTGTAATCACTAAAAGTGCAAAGAGAAATGTAAAACCTAACGAACAAATAAACATGGAACCTGTTATAGCAATTGTGAAAGACCTTGTCACTAAAAGAGTAAAAGATGGACACATAGTCTTTTGTGAAGATTCTTCTAATATTGTCTCACATCCTAATAGAACTAAAAAGGCCAGTGTCCCTGTGCTTTCTGTTAGAATTGGTGATCATTGATATTGGTGCAAGTTCAAGTGTTATTCCTTATGAGCTCTACAAAGAAATTATGCATGAAATCAGTCCGTGCGAGCTGGAAGAGATTAATGTGGTTATTCACCTTGGTAATAGAGAGACCATCTCTCCAATTGGTATTGTGCGGGATGTAGAAGTTCTTTGTGGTAAGATTAAATATCCTTCTGATTTTCTAGTACTTGGTTCAGCTGCTAGCAAAACTTATCCCATCATTTTTGGTAGACCTTTCTTGAGTACTTGTGGAGCTATTATAGACTGCAAAAGGGATAAAATCTTGACTAAATTTGATAGGGAATCTTATGAGTTTAATTTTTCGAAATTTACTAAAGACCCTTGTGAAAATGAAACCCATAATGAGGATTTTAGAGTCGAACAACTTCCTTCTATTTCTCTTGCTCCTAACAATGCTTTGCATCAATTTATGGCAGACCACGAAAGTGAGATTTTCATGAAAGAAATGAGATTGACGAGATTCTCCGTCGTCAACCTAAGATGCTTAAGCATAGCTTGCTTGTAGAAGACTTGGGTACCACATTGCCACCTAAAAAGGATCCGGTCTTCGATTTAAAACCTTTACCTGACAATCTTAAATATGCTTACATTGATGATAATAAGATATATCCTGTTATTATTAGCTCTAAACTCTCAGGGAAGGAAGAAGAAAGGTTATTGGAGGTACTGAAGAAACACCGAGGGGCTATGGGCTACACTCTGGACGATTTAAAAGGGATTTCTCCTACTATATGTCAGCATTCTATCAATATAGAACCAGATGCAAAGCCTATGGTAGAGCACCAATGGCGTCTAAATCCAAAGATGAAGGAAGTGGTAAGAAATGAGGTATTGAAACTCATTGATGCTGGTATTATTTACCCTATTGCTGATAGTGAATGGGTTAGTCCTGTTCATTGGGTTCCTAAAAAAGGAGGAATTACCGTCATCCCTAATGCTAATGATGAGCTTATTCCCCAAAGAATAGTAGTAGGCTATAGAATGTGCATTGGTATTAGGGAAGTTAACAAAGTTACTAAGAAAGATCATTACCCACTTCCTTTTATTGATCAAATGTTAGAAAGGTTGTCTAAAAAGACCCATTTTTGTTTTCTTGATGGATATTCTGGTTTCTCTCAAATTTCTGTTAAACAACAAGATCAAGAAAAAACTACTTTTACATGTCCTTACGGAACCTATGCTTATAGACGTATGCCTTTTGGTTTATGTAATGCTCCCGCTATTTTTCAAAGATGCATGTCTGCTATCTTTCATGGTTTTTGTGAGGAAATTGTGGAAGTGTCCATGGATGACTTCTCCGTCTATGGAACTTCTTTTGATAATTGTTTGCACAACCTTGATAAAGTTTTGCAGAGATGTGAAGAAACTAATCTTGTTCTTAATTGGGAGAAATGCCACTTCATGGTGAATGAAGGTATTGTACTTGGACATAAGGTTTCTGAAAGAGGCATAGAAGTTGATAGAGCTAAAGTTGAGGCAATTGAGAAAATGCCCTATCCAAGAGACATCAAAGGTATTCGTAGTATCCTTCGTCACGCTGGTTTCTATAGAAGGTTTATTAAAGATTTCTCTAAGATATCAAAACCCCTCACTAATCTTCTTGAAAAAGATGTACCCTTTTTCTTTGATGATGATTGTAAGGAAGATTTTGAAACTCTAAAGAAGGCTTTAACTACAGCCCCTATCATTCAACCACCCGATTGGAGCTTAGCCTTTGAAATAATGTGTGATGCTAGTGATTTTGCTGTAGGTGCTGTCCTTGGGCAACAAATTGATAAAAAGTTAAATGTTATCCATTATGCTGCTCAAAGGAATTATGCTACTACTGAAAAAGAATTCCTAGCCGTCGTCTTTGCTTGTGATAAGGTTAGACCTTGTATTGTAGATTCAAAAGTTACCATTCATACTGATCATGCTGCTATTAAGTACCTTATGACGAAGAAAGATGCTAAGCCTAGGCTTATTAGATGGGTGCTACTCTTACAAGAATTTGACCTACATATTGTAGATAGGAAAGGTGCTGAAAATCCTGTAGCTGATAGTTTATCTTGATTGGAAAACATATATTTTGATCCTATGCCTATTAATGATAGTTTCCCAAATGAACAGTTGGCTGCAGTAGGGGTAAGCTCACGAGGGAGCCCTTGGTATGCTGATTATGCTAACTTTATTGTCTCCAAGTATTTGCCCCCAACTTTCACAGCTCAGCAAAGAAGGAAGTTCTTTTACGATTTGAGGCATTATTTTTGGGATGACCCACATTTATATAAAGAAGGAGTGGATGGTATTATGCGAAGATGTGTTCCAGAATATGAACAGAAGGAGATATTGCAAAAATGTCATGGTAGTGCCTATGGACGACATCATGCAGGAGATAGAACTGCGCAAAAGGTACTACAATCAGGTTTCTACTAGCCTACCCTTTTTAAAGATGCAAGAAAATTTGTTTTATCTTGTGATGAGTGTCAGCGTGTTGGTAATATTTCTAGACGCAATGAAATGCCTATGAACTACTCTCTAGTTATTGAAACTTTTGATTGCTGGGGATTTGACTTTATGGGTCCTTTTCCTCCCTCAAAAGGTTATAGTCATATTCTTGTTGCCGTTGATTATGTCACTAAGTAGGTGGAAGCTATACCTACGAAGAGTGCCTAGGTATCTAAAAATGATTAATGATGTTATCTTTCCTAGGTTTGGAGTGCCTAGGTATCTTATGACTGATGGAGGTTCTCATTTCATTCATGGTAGTTTTAGAAAGACCCTTGCTAAATATGATGTTAATGATAGAATCGCTTCAGCTTGTCATCCCCAAACTAGTGGACAAGTAGAGTTATCAAATAGAGAAATTAAATCCATCTTGCAAAAGACTGTTAATAGGTCTAGGAAAAATTGGGCTAAAAAGTTGAACGATGCTTTATGGGATTATAGGACTGCCTATAAAAACCCCATGGGGATGTCTCCTTATATAATGGTTTATGGGAAAGCTTGTCACCTACCTTTAGAATTAGAACACAAAGCTTATTGGGTAGTTAAAGAACTTAATAGAGATTGTAAGCTTGCTAGTGAAAAAAGATTATTTGACTTAAGTTCGTTGGATGAATGGAGGAGTGAAGCATATGAGAATGCTATACTCTTTAAGGAAAAGGTTAAAAGATGGCATGACAAGCGAATACTTAAGAGAGAATTCCATGTTGGTGAGAAAGCTCTATTGTATAGGTCTCGTCTCAGATTTTTTGCAGGGAAACTACTGTCAAAATGGGAAGGACCTTTCATTATTGAAGAAGTGTACAGTTCAGGAGCGATAAAAATTTCTTCTTTAAAAGATAACACTACACAAGTGGTGAATGGCCAGCGACTGAAGCACTATATTGCTGGGGATTCTTACAATGAAGATGTTGATGCTTTTCAAGTTATAACTCCGGAAAAATTTATCAAAGACCAAATTCAGAGACCTGTAGAGTCTGTTTTCGAATAAGTAACAGTTCTGGTAAGAAAAGTTCCGTGAAAATTATGTCCAGTTATATTTTTGTAGTTTTCATCCAACAAGGGAAGTTACGAAGCGAAAGAGGGACGGAAACGGAGCCAGGGTGGCGCACACCACCCCCTGGCCGCGCCAGCAGGTGGTGTGGCCACCTCAGCCTCCATCTCCAACCCGTTTTCTCCCTGTACCTTCCTTTTGTTGAGAAAGTTCATAATATATAATCCCCCAGATCCCTCGAGGTTTGTATATCGTGCTCTCGTCGTGTTTTCGTTTCGATCTGTTTTCTGACAGGTAGAGTCCTAGATTTGGAGCCACAATGTCTTCCTCTGGATCAGCCAAGGAAGATTCCTCTATGGATATCATCAACCCATACATGAGAGAGTTGAAGATTCATCCCAAGGAGTTGTTGCTTGAAGATGGAGAGGTACGGATAAAGGAGGTTCAAGGCCCTAAAGGTGAAGGAAGTCTGGAGGACAGGATGGAAGCACTGGATTAAGAAGTCTTTAGGTACAAGAAGATGGTGGAACGCAAAGTGGATATCATCCATAATATTTGTTCCGAACTCATCGCCGAGCACCAAAAGGAGACTGCTGAGCTCAAGGATGAAGTCCTCTCACTCCGCCAAACAACCAACCAACTGCAAGCATAGCTCTACGACGTTCAAAATCAAAACAGTGAGTACGAGGTTAGGTTTAAACGCATAAGTGCCGCTACAAGTTTCAGGATGATGGAGACCACGATGTCCTTTGTGGATGGGGAGCCCTTACACTAGAAGTCGGACGATGACGAGAGAACACCACCACCACCGAAGGAGTAATTCGTCATCAGGTTTTGGCATCCCCTTGGTTTGTTCCATGCTTGGGGTAGTGTAGTGGTATCGTATCACTACCTTCTATCTTTTTACCTTGTTAGTAGAGTCATATCATGGATAGAGAAGTTATCATGTAGGATGGTTTACATTATGGAAGTGTCCCCCCTCTCGTTAGTTATCTATGTATCCCTTGGTGTGAGTTGCCATTATGGAATATTAATGAGTAGTTCTATCATTCATTCTTTTGCATATCTTATATTAATTTTCAATTCATGGTTATATGATTGATCTTGTTATTAGTATTGGTATCACTTTGGGATCATTGAGTTTATTTAGTTGGTTTTGGCAAACCTGGCTCGGTCAGTAGCAACACTATTTTGAGAGTTGAATGAAAAGATAAAAGTACTCTAAAGAAATATAATTTCATCATCTTTATTTCTTGATTTGCTCATTAGTTTAGTATTCTCTAGTTAAGATCTTTTGTGCTTATGAGGAAGATTGCATGTTTGTTTTTATCACTTGTATGTTTCTTTGTTTCCCTCAACTCTTATGCTTGCTACCCAGCCTTGCTAGCCAAAAACCTATACTGAGAGGGAATTCTTCTCGTGCTTCCAATCCGTAAACCAAAACCTATGCCATTTGTGTCCACCATACCTACCTATTAGCACTATTGCTATTCCAAGTAAATTCTTGTTTTTATCTACCTTCCAAATTAAACTTGTTATGATAAAATTAGTGATTAAAGCTCTCACAAACTTGATGGCACAATTTACTTTCTCACAATTAATAAACTTGAACCATTGGGTCCATCTTTGTTGCGTATATGCTTGCGCTTTATAAGTTGAAGTTAGCAGAACCATGTATCATGGGGAACGCTTTCAACATTGCACTTATATTTTGTTGATATCATGATTCTTTTGCTTATGGATCCCGGCGGTGTGAAATAAAAGGGGAACTTGTAAGATCATGGAGTTTATATGTGTGTTAGAGAAATGCCTGGGCCGCTAGCCTAAGCCATGCCTAATCATTGTGGAAACTTGCAACATAACCATAATGAGCACTCTATGAAGCATCCTCAATAAAAGGATCGCTGAGATGCTCATTGTCTGCATGCCTTGTCATTTTGATTATGGGATAGCTCGTGTATCATGTGCAAGGGGTCCCCCGTTGGCTTCTCTTTATGATACATATGTATTTACAATGACAAGATCTTACTTGTGACTGAAGTTGAGTAGCATGAGGTTTGGTACTCGTAAGTAAGGGGCATGAGATTTCAACTTATAACTTATCACGCATATCCTCTTAGTTGTGTCACTTTAACCTGAATCACTTAAAGATGCTTATGATAGGGGCAATGAGAGCTGAAAGCTAACAAGTACCATAATTTTTGGAAGCTCTTTATGAAACTTGAAATCCCTGCTTCCGTCTGTGAAGGGCCTTTCTTTTACTTTTCAGTTGAGTCAGTAAACCTATTACCTTCTACCTCAGCAAGCATTTTGAGTTGTTGTGTTTCATTCATTCATATGATGATTTATTCAGTCATGTTTCTTATGTTCCTTGTTTTGCACTTTGCTCTTATCTTGGTGATTACTACTTTGAAAGCTATCTTTGAAAACCAGTTATTTGTGAACTCCAGCAAATTGTCAACTATTCTTCGACCGAGAGCTAAGTTTGCCATTACCAATTATGATTTACTTTATGCATCTTTATTCTGTTTCCTTTACTTATTGCAAGTTAAGTTATATAATAGTGAGTTGTATTCTATTATGACTTATGTATTGATGAATGTGATGCTTCTTGTCCGTATTCTTTTATCGACTCTTCACTCCATAAACCTGAGGTCATGTTTATCGAGTTCAGTTTCGCTTGGGGACAAGCGAAGTCTAAGCTTGGGGGGATTTGATACGTCCATTTTGCATCACTATTCTATATCATAATTTGCTGTTATTCATTGATATATTTCATATTAAGAGATGATACTTATGTTACTTCATCTGTTTTTGCATGGTTGATGACTTTGGAGCATGGATCGCTGCAGTCAGGATTCTGATGGAAAGGGTGATGTTTGGAGGCAAAATTCCCGAAGATCTAAAAATCCGGGAAAATACATGGAAAATTCTATTTTTCCATGAGACGAAGGAAGCCAGAAGGGGAGGCTGAGATGGGCCACAGGGGGCCCACACCACACCCTGGCACGGGCCACCCTAGGCTGCGCCACCAGGTGGTGTGGTCGCCCTGGTCCACCCCTGGCTCTCCCCTCTTGCGTATATTATCTCCTCGGAACCCTAATACCTGGGGAGCAACCACAGAAAGATTCCGCCGCCTCTGCGGGGCGGAAAACACCGAGAGAGAAAGATCTCTCTGGCAGACAGAATTCTGTCGGAGGAATACCTTCCCGGAGAGGGGAGATCGTCGCCATCAACACCACCATCAAGCTGGACTTCATTGGGATCATCATCATCATCACCACCATCATCTCCACCAGCACCATCATCACCACCTCCATACCGCTGTAACAATTGGGTTGAATCTTGCATAGTTCTTAGGGGAAACTTTCCCGGTGTTGATTAATCTTGTAGTTGATGCTATCGAGTGAACCATTGAATTATTGTTTATGTTCAAATTGTTATACATCATTATTCCGTCTCTGATCATGATCCATATGATGTCTTGCGAGTAGTTCGTTTTGTTCTTGAGGACTTGGGAGAAGTCATGTTGTTAGTAGTGGAATTCTGTTGAGAAAGATTCAATAGTTTGATATTTAAGTTGTGGTGTACTTATTCTAGTGGTGTCATGTGAACATCGACAACATGACACTTCACCTATATGGGCCTAGCGGAATGCATTGTGTATTTGGCTACTAATCATAGGGGCTGCTGGAGTGACAGAAACCTGAACCCCCGTTAGGAAACCATTGCACAAGGGACATCGGGGTCTTATAGTTTAAAGCTATGGTTAGGTTTCTACCTTAATTACTTTCTTGTACTTGCGGATGCTTGCAAGGGGTATAATCACAAGTATGTATTAGTCCTAGGAAGTCCAGTACATTAGCACAGGTTCACCCACACAACACTTAGCAAACTAAAGAAGATTAATCAACTATATGAAGCGAAAGCACTTGAAAATATTCCCATGTGTCCTTGAGAATGTTTGGTCATCTTAAGTAATACAACTGGCTTGTCCTTTGCTAAAGAAAGGATTGGGCCACTTGCTACATTTATTCTTATTCTCTTTTATTTACTCGTACTTTATTTA
The DNA here is from genome assembly GCA_916181665.1 of Avena sativa. NCBI lineage: Eukaryota > Viridiplantae > Streptophyta > Magnoliopsida > Poales > Poaceae > Avena > Avena sativa. The sequence goes on along the minus strand of OV702289.1, from coordinate 416,848,492 downwards.
ACTGCATTATCAAAAACCCCTAAAAATCCATTCGCTAAGTATTTACAAAGAATTCCTACTCCAAGCCACTAGCCAGCACCTTCTGCTCCTCGTTGGGTTCGACACTCTTAGTTATCGAAAATACTGCGATACACCCTTTATACTTGTGGGTTATCAGCGATGTAACGTAACGCTGAACGCACGACCCGCCCCAACGCGGTCTCACCGGTTAGCATGTAACGGTCAAGCCTTTGACCTGACGGCATCACCCCATCCGAGCACATGTGAGGGTTTCGGAATGGAGGGAGGGCAAAAGTGAGGAAAAACTAAGCGGCTGGGGAAAACTGAGTACAACTAATGTACCGAGGGCACAAAAATAGAAATCCCATGGAAATAATGGAAAAAGAGCCACGGGTTGAATTGGAGTTAGTAGAACCATGTATCATGGGGAACGCTTTCAACATTGCACTTATATTCCGTTGATATCATGATTCTTTTGCTTATGCATCCCGATGGTGTGAAATAAAAGGGGAACTTGTAAGATCATGGAGTTTATATGTGTGTTAGAGAAACGCCTGGGCCGCTAGCCTAAGGAATGCCTAATCATGGTGGAAACTTCCCGCATAACCATAATGAACACTTTATGAAGCATCCTCAATAAAAACCTATGCAAATAGCAAATAAAAGGATCGTTGAGATTCTCATTGTATGCTTGACTTGTCATTGTGATTATGGGATAGCTCCTGTATCATGTGCAAGGGGTACCCCGTTGGTGGTTCTTTATGATACATATGTATTTACAATGACAAGAGCTTACTTGTGACTGAAGTTGAATAGCATGAGGTTCGGTAATTTTAAGTAAGGGGAATGAGATTTCAACTTATAACTTGTCAAGCTTATCCTCTTAGTTGTGTCACTTTAACCTTAATCACTTAAAGATGCTTATGATAGGGGTAATGAGAGCTGAAAGCTAACAAGTACCATAATTTTTGGAAGCTCTTTATGAAACTTGAAATCCCTGCTTCCCTCTATGAAGGGCCTTTCTTTTACTTTTCAGTTGAGTCAGTAAACCTATTCCCTTCTACCTCAGCAAGCATTTTGAGTTGTTGTGTTTCATTCATTCATATGATGATTTATTCAATCATGTTTCTTATGTTCCTTGTTTTGCACTTTTCTCTTATCCTGCTGATTACAACTTTGAAAGTTATCTTTGAAAACCAGTTATTTGTGAACTCTAGCAAATTGTCAACTATTCTTCGACCGAGAGCTAAGTTTGCCATTACCAATTATGATTTACTTTATGCATCTTTATTGTGTTTCCTTTACTTATTGCAAGTTAATTTATATAATAGTGAGTTGTCTTCTATTATGACTTATGTATTGATGAATGTGATGCTTCTTGTCCGTATCCTTTTATCGACTCTTCACTCCATAAACCTGAGGTCATGTTTATTGTGTTCAGTTTCGCTTGGGGACAAGTGAAGTCTAAGCTTGGGGGAGTTGATACGTCCATTTTGCATCACTATTCTATATCATAATTTGCTGTTATTCATTGATATATTTCATATTAAGAGATGATACTTATGTTGTTTCATCTGTTTTTGCATGGTTGATGACTTTGGAGCATGGACCACTGCAATCAGGATTCTAATGGAAAAGGTGCTGTTTGGAAGCAAAATTCGTGAAGATCAGAAAATCCGGGAAAATACATGGAAAATTCTATTTTTCCAAGAGATGAAGGAAGCCAGAAGGGGAGGCTGAGATGGGCCACAGGAGTCCCACACCACCCCCTGGCACGGGCCACCCTAGGTCGCGCCACCAGGTGGTGTGCCCGCCCTGGTCCATCCCTAGCTCTCCCCTCTGGCGTATATTATATCCTCGGAACCCTAATACCTGGGGAGCGACCGCAGAAAGATTCTGCCGCCTCGGCAGGGCGGAAAACACCGAGAGAGAAAGATCTCTCTGGCAGACAGAATTTATCCGGGGGATTCCTTCCTGGAGAGGGGAGATCGTCACTATCAACACCACCATCAAGCTGGATTTCATCGGGATCATCATCATCATCACCACCACCATCATCTCCACCAGAAACATCATCACCACCTCCATACCGCTGTAACAATTGGGTTGAATCTTGCGTAGTTCTTAGGGGAAACTTTCCTGGTGTTGATTACTCTTTGTAGTTGATGCTATTGAGTGAACCTTTGAATTATTGTTTATGTTCAGATTTTTATACATCATTATTCAATCTCCGATCATGATCCATATGATGTCTTGTGAGTAGTTCATTTTGTTCTTGAGGACATGGGAGAATTCATGTTGTTAGTAGTGGAATTATGTTGAGAAAGATTCAATAGTTTGATATTTAAGTTGTGGTGTACTTCTTCTAGTGGTGTCATGTGAACGTCGACTACATGACACTTCACCTATATGGGCCTAGGGGAATGCATTGTGTATTTGGCTACTAATCGTAGGGGTTGCCGGAGTGAACCTGAACCCCCATTAGGAAACCATTGCACAAGGGACATCAGGGTCTTAGAGTTTAAAGCTATGGTAAGGTTTCTACCTTAATTACTTTCTCGTACTTGAGGATGCTTGCAAGGGGTATAATCACAAGTATGTATTAGTCCTAGTAAGGTCAGTGCATTAGCATAGGTTCACCCACACAACACTTAGCAAACTAAATAAGATTAATCAACTATATGAAGCGAAAGCACTTGACAATATTCCCATGTGTCCTTGAGAACGTTTGGTCATCTTAAGTAATACAACCGGCTTGTCCTTTGCTAAAGAAAGGATTGGGCCACTTTCTACATTTATTCTTATTGTCTTTTATTTACTCGTACTTTATTTACCTGCATTATCAAAAACTCCTAAAAATATGTTTGCTAAGTATTACAGAGAATTCCTGCTCCAAGCCACTAGCCATCACCTTCTGCTCCTCGTTGGGTTTGACACTCTTACTTATCAAAAATACTGTGATACACCCCCTATACTTGTGGGTCATTAGTGATGTAACATAACGCTCAATGCACGACCCACCCCAACGCGGTCCCACTGGTTAGCATGTAATGGTCAAGCCTTTGACCTGACGGCATCACCCCATCCGAGCGCACGTGAGGGTTTCAGAATGGAGGGAGGATAAAAGTGAGGAAAAACTAAGAGGCTGGGGAAAACTAAGTACAACTAACGAACCGAGGGCACAAAAATAGAAATCCCATAAAAATAATGGAAAAAGAGCCACGGGTTGAATTGGAAGCGGACCGACCCGTGGTGTACTGGGCTGGCCTAGCAGGCAAAGCACTACGTCGGAAGGCGATTTGAAGACCACCGGGGTGGGCCCCGCTTGCCAGTGGGTCAGCATGGCAAAAGGGTATCGTGCAGCGGTGGCCACTAGATTAGAGGGTAATGGATGGTTGTCGCACGTAGTCTCACCCGCGACTACCAGCGAAGATGGAGCCCTAGCTGGCAGCAGGAGTGCGCCGGGAGGCTCACCTAAGGGCTTGTTGGCGGCCGGGGAGCGGCGGAGGCAAGGCGGCGCAGCGAGGTGACTCCGTAGAGGGGAGGCACGCTAGGGTTTGGTACTGGCACGTGTCTCACATGAAGGCGACCATGGGAGCTTCATCGGAGCTCGGCGGGGTGTCTCCTGAGCTATGGAGATGGTGACAGGGTGGCGGGGCCAATGCAGAGGACGACGCCGACTCCAGAGAGAGGAGGCGGAGGTGGCTCTATCGTCGGAGCATGTTGCATGCATCCACGCCGCCGATTCTTGCCTCGGTGCTCGCCGGAGTTGGCGCATGTAGTGCATGCATGTCTAATATAAAAGGAGGGTTAGATAGAGGAGGATGAGAGGGTCTCAATGCAGCGACATGCAGGGGAAGGAGAATGGAGGAGAGGGCTTACAGGCCAGATCTTGACCATGGCCGAGAAGGGTGTTCTCTTCTTCTCCCGGCCAAGACAGAGCAAGGGGAGAGAGAGAGATGCTCGGGGTGTAGTTGGTGGGGACTGGTGGATCAAAATGAGGCAGAGGGAGGGGTCAGGGTGGCCTCTGGCCTATTTAACATGAAGGGTTGGTGTATGGTGAGCTTAGACCATGGAGATAGTTGGGGTTGGTCCATGGCCTCCTTATTGGGTATTAAGGGTGGTGGAGAGAGAGGAGGATGGGTTATGGTTGTGCAGAGAGGCAGGAGACGGGGAGGATGCTGCTACAAGTTTCAAAGTTATGCCATGTGGTGCTTCTCTTTCTCTTCTCTCCATACAAGCACAAACGACAAGAAGGAAAGGTGTTTCTATAGTTCAGATATAGTGTAGCTCGACTAGAGTTGATGATGGTGCTGAGGAGTAGGGTTTGACAACATTTGAAGGAGGTAAGATGGGTTTGGGGAGTGGTTATTGCATAATGTTCAAAACAACCGTATATGATGATCATGAGTCAATCCTCATATTTTGATCAAGATTAGATGGGTTGATGATGCTAGTAGATAGATAGGGTTTAGACACACCTCCAATAATTATATGGGATTTAAAGGATGATTTTTTATCTCCTTTTTATCAACTAAACAAATATTGCTAAATCTGTTTTCGGGAGTTTATTTGAAAATTTTGAATTTTTCAAAAGGATTATTTTTGGTTTGAGAAGGTCCCAGATATGAATTCACACTGTGGAGAATTTTCCCTAAATTTATTTTGGTGTAAAAGTATTTAAAACATTTATTTTCTTGTTTCTGCCATTTAAGAAAATAGGCAAAAGGAAATATTAAAACTCTTCAACAATATTTATTTTTGAAGTGGGAGGTTTGGGTATGATCCATAGACCTCAAATGTGCCTAAATTTGGGTAAGTGATTTGGAGAAATAGAAACTTTTCTTTGTAGATTAAGTTTTGGGGTCTTTGTCAAACCATGGAATTAAATTATTGTTGGGCCAAAATAATTATGGAAAGCCTTTGGTGAATTTTTATATCTAAGGTATATTATGTCCACAAGGTGTATCCATCATTTTAACCTTTGGGTTTTGGAAATCCAACTTGATTTGGAAGGGAAACAAGGGATAAAGGATCTTAGGCATTATTGTTTTTATACCATCAACACCTTGTTGGATCTTGGAGATCAGATCTCCCCTTGGGTCATAGGCTATATGGATGGATATACCAAGTGATGTATATCACCATGGTACAAAGAGTTGAGGTTGATACGGATTAAGATTTCCAAGGATTTATGACAAACTTTTAATAAAATAAGGGTGTCATAACAAATTATGAAGTAGCCTTCAAAACTAGGTAGGTTTAGGAAGCACAAAGCTCCATTTTAAAAAGTGAAGTAGTTATGGATATAACTTCATGAGTACAGTACAACCATGCCAAGAGTTGTTCAAAAGAAGATTGCATGAAGATGTGAGCTTCTGCCAAAGTAGGCACATTGACAAGATTTGCAGCAATTATTATTTCCTTGCCTACAAAACCATCAAGAAAAAGTGGGTTGGAGGATAATCTAACCAAGGGAATAGTGGTCCTTGGTAGTACATATGATTGTCTACAAAATGTTTCAAGTGCATTACAAGAAAGTGCATAAGGATTGGAAATGAGGGAGACTCAAAGATGGCATCTTGTTAACATTTCCAGACTTAGCCATATTTTGGCAGATTTAGGGTGTTTGACTAGAATATAAGGGGGATGGTTTTTATTGGGTGCAAGGTGCCAAAGCATCATCAAGTGGATGATCTTTAAGTGTATATTGGTTAGATATGGTCGATGCTTGTATTTGGTCTTCATTGAGTTGGAAACTCCTAGAAAGAATTAGTTCTTCAAACTGATTTACTTAAGGGTTTATATTGTCACCTTAGCTGCTAGAGATTATATCTAACTTTGGAAGCTTACTTAGGGTTTGTAATATTAATTTATATTGAGCCTAGAGTATGAGCTCCCAAGGTAGCTCATACTATTTCCTAAGCGAATAGGTCAGACAGCAGATCAAGGTAACTCATCAAACAGCAGATCAAGGCAATTCATCTTAGCAAGGAACTCAACTACTACTAGGGTTACCATCAAGCCTAGCTTGAGGTAAGGAAGGGTATTTTTAAAGTTTTGAGTTTTGAAGAAGGTAAGGTCCTGGGTACTTTTACCAAGATTAGAATTTGAAAACTTTATAAAAGGTTTTGGAAAAACCTAGAGGTAAGAGTAGTTGGAAGTTCTATCTTGAAAATATAAGGAGATTATATCTTATAGATATCCATAACTTTGTCAATATAACCTACTAAAATAGTTTGGTTTGCAAATGCATCTTGGCTCTAGATTTGAAATGCCAGAACATTTGAGAATATGTAAAATGAGCCAACACAGTTTTATTAAATAGCTTTTGTCAACTGATGGTGAGGTAAGGATTATATCATATGGTACACATTCAGATGCACAAGCACAAGCAAACAATAAGTAAACACTCCATCACTAATCAACAAAAAGTTTTTGTTCCACCTGATTTTTGCATTCTAGACAACTAATTAGGGTTGCTGAAATTGGGAAGTTACAGACCTTTCCCCCTTAAAAGAATCTCATCCCGAGATTCGGGAGAGTAAGGTTAGGGGATTTTTTTTGGGGTTAGTGCTATATGTTTTCAAACGTACTAACTCGTACTTTGTCTTCGGACGTGGTTACTGTGTCGGTGAAGTTGAACTTCAGTATTCTTGGATGTACGGAGAGTTGAGCAGACTTCAGTCCTGATTGCAATGGATGATCTCCTTCAATAAGGCTTTGCAGCGCTTCTCTTAAGGGCTTATAGTATCCTAGTTTACGACCTTGTGTCTAACATCTGAGGTTGCTTCCGACAGATGGTTATTCTATTTTGTGGGAAATACACAGTCTTTCCCCCTTAGGGTTAAACTAGGGTAGCTCGGAGTTAATGTACTCCTTCCTTATTGGAATAGCTAGATGATGTTTGAAGACTATCGCAAATCTTCCAACTGGAGTTGAAATCTTCAGATGATGTCTACCAACAGGGTCCTACGAGTCTCATATACTACTCTTATTCATACTTATCCTATTCGAAACCGTTGAAGCCGCAAGTCCTCGAAATGGTCTAGACTGAGTGGGTTAGGGATCCGGCGATCCTTCAGGTGGGTCTACAACTGAAATAGCCGAGGAGGATCTTCATATAAGCTTCTTATATATTGATTCCCTGGTCTTCTTCGAACCCTTGGGAGTATAATTTTGTCGGCTTCTATAGTCTTGTCAACTTTAGGTATTCTGGTTGTCTTCATTTGGGGCTTCTTTGGTACTGGGAGATTGAGTAGACTTCTGACGGCTGTTGATGACGTCTATCCTCTTAGGTTTTGATGACTCTCGAATTTATTCTTGGAGAAGGACATCGGATTTGGAAATTTTCCTGAAGTATCTTCCGATAGAAATTCTTCCGGATTTGAGTGGAAAGATGCAGTATTTCCACCTTAGAGCTTCACTAAAGGGGCTTCCGGGATGATTCCGATCTTTCTTCATGGAGTGCTGGCGTGATACAAGAAAATGCTATATCTCCTTGGGTCTTGAGTTGAACTCCCCGAGTGAAGTTCTATCGCATAAACCTTGTCACGGTGGTTTCCTAACGAAGTTTTAAGGAGTTAGCTTAGGTGAAGTTAGTGGTCAACGACTCTATTTGCTAGACTTCAGTCAGGGTAAAGACATCCACCTTCGGAGGAGTTGGCTTCACTTGAATTCCTTTCATTGCTTCTGCTCGATGGCGGAGTGGGATCATTGTCCTCATGCATCATTGTCTTCAGGATTCTAGAGTATTCTGGCCTACTGGCGAGGAACTTCCCATTCGTTTGGGTAGGATGGACTAGAATAGTTTGTCTCTTGAGGGGATCGATACCCCAACTAGAATAGTTACTAACTAGTCTCTTGGAAAAAGCATGAAAATAACGGAAAAAGAGCCACGGGTCGAATCGGAAGCGGACCGACTCGCAGTGTACTAGGCCGGCACAGCAGGCAAAACACTATGCGGGGACGAGATTTGAAGACCACCGAGGTGGGGCCCGCTTGCCAGTGGGTCAACACGGCAAAAGCGTATCATGCAGCGGTGGATGCACGATTAGAGGGGAATGGACGATGTCGTGCGTCGTCTCGCCCTTGACTACCAGTGGTGATGGAACCCTAGCTGGTGGTAGGAATGCACCGGGAGGCTCACTTGAGGGCTTGCCGGTGGCCGGGGAGTGGCGGAGGCGAGGCGGCATAGCGAGGCGCCGTCGTAGAGGGGAGGCACGCTAGGGTTTGGTGTTTGGACGTGTATCGCATGAAGGTGACCAGGGGAGCTTCACCGGAGCTCGGCGGGGTGGCTCTTGAGTGTCGTAGACGATGGCAGGGTGGTAGGGACGATGCGGAGGAGGACACCGACTCTAGAGAGAGGCGGTGGGGGTGGTTCTATCGTCGGAGCGTGTCGCATGCATCCACGCCACTAGGGCTTGCGTCGGTGCTTGTCGGAGTTGGCACCTGTAGTGCATGCATGTCGAATATAAAAGCAGGGTTAGATAGAGGAGGACGAGAGGGTCTCAGTGCAGTGACATATAGGGGAAGGAGAGTAGAGGAGAGGGCTTACGGGCCAGATCTTGACCATGGACGAGAAGGGTGTTCTCTTCTTCTCTCGGCCATGATAGAGCAAGGGGAGAGAGAAGCTTGGGGTGGAGTTGGTGGGGAGTGGTGGAGCGAAATGAGGCAGAGGGAGGGTTCAAGGTGGCCTCTGGCCTATTTAACATGGACGGTTAGTGTATGGTGAGCTTACACCATGGGAAAAGGTGGGTTGCCTACAAAACCATCAACAACAACTGGGTTGGAGGATGATCTAGCCAAGGGAAAAAGTGGTCCTTGTTCATCCTTATGATGGTCTACAAAATGGTTCAAGTGCATTACAATAAAGTGCATAAGGATTGGAAATGAGGGAGACTCGAAGAAGGCATCTTGTTAACATTTCCAGACATACCCATATTTTGGTAGATTTAGCGTTTTTGACTAGAATATCAGGGGGGATGTTTTTTTATTGGGTGAAAGGTACCAAAGAATCATCAAGTGGATGATGTTGAAGTGTATATTGGTTAGACAGGGTCCATGCTTGTATTTGGTCTTCATTGACTTGGAAACTTCTAGAAAGAGTTAGTTCTGCAAACTGATCTAGTTAAGGATTTATATTGTCACCTTAGCTGATAGAGATTAGATCGAACTTTGGAAGCTTGCTTAGGGTTTGTAATCTTTATATATCTTGAGCCTAGAGTATGAGCTCCTAGGGTAGCTCATACTATTTCCTAAGCGAATGGGTCAGACAGCAGATCAAGGCAACTCATCAAACAGTAGATCAAGGCAATTCATGTTAGCAAGCAACTCAACTACTACTAGGGTTACCATCGAGACTAGCTTGAGATAAGGAAGGGTATTTTAAAAAGGATTGAGTTTTGAAGAAGGTATGGTCCTTGGTACTTCTACCAAGAATAGAATTTGAAAACTTTATAAAAGGTTTTGCAAAAACCTAGAGGTAAGAGTAGTTGGAAGTTATGTCTTGAAAAAATAAGGAGATTACATCTTATAGATCTCCATAACTTTGTCAATTGAAGATACTAAAATAGTTTGTTTTGCAAATGCATCTTGGCTCAAGTTTTGACATACCAGAACATTTCGGAATATGTAAAATGAGCCAAGACAGTTTTGTTAAATAGCTTTTGTCAACTAATGCTGAGGTAAGGATTATATCATATGGTACACATTCAGATGCACAAGCATAAGAAAAAAACAAGTAAACACTACATCACTAATGAAGAAAACAAATTTGTACCCCCTGATTTTTTGCATTCTGGACAACTAATCAGGGTTCCTAAAATTGGGATGTTACATCATTTGTGTATGTTTTTGATCTCTACCTATTGACTATGCCGCTCGCTCTTGTCCTGATGTTCTGTAAAGTGGATGTGAGGGTTGGCCGGTACCGTGCCCTGTTCCACGAGGTGGGCCTACTATGTGTGGCTGCGTGGCCCCATGGTAGTGCGTCCTGTCCAATTTTGGTTCATCCAGGCTTGAGCTTAGAGCATAGGGTCCGAGGTATTACACCTTGGGATAGACTCGGTCTCTCCTAAGGACTAAACTAAGAGTTCCGGTATTATATGGAAAACCGGCAGTGATAAAGTTTTTCCGAGTACTAAAATAATACCGGAAGATAAGAAGACTCCGTTTCATTTTGAGAGATCCCTCACAAAGAGATACATGGGCACTAAGCTCTAAAATAGAATTCGGGGTTAGATTCTGAAGCTAGACGATGCAATAGGAGATTACCTTGGAAAAGAATTCCGATGGAGAGAAGCCGAGGCTGCGATCTAGATGGGTCCCGAACTGAACCCGTTCACCATCGCGTGGCACGGGAGCCTCTCGTTCAAGACAACTTCGCCATGCACCAGTGCAGAGAAGTGCTTCTTCCTCCATGAATTTGTGCTTCTCGTCGCTCATAACACATAGGATCCAAATCCCACGGTACTTCTTGTCTTCCGCTACCGATGATGCCATGCCCGTAGAGCTTGGCGCATCGGCCATCTCATATGAGGTTGACCATGAATGGGAAGCACTGGTGGATTTGGTGGAGGTGCAAGAGGAAGACGAGGAGCACAGGGTTTGTTCGGGGAGGTGGAAGAACATGAGCAGCGGTGGAGAAAATAAGGATTGTTTACCCCTTATAAATCCCATCTACGTGAAAATTAGTGTTAAATGCACGGAATTAATGCCACACATTGCAGAACAAGAGGCACAACTTCCTTGTGAAGCCTTCACCGCCTCGATCTCTATGATTGCATTGAAATGGTGCCTCGGTTCCGCATGATGCGAGACCTACCAACAGTCACAATAACAGAATATTTGTCAGTGATGCAACAATACCTAGAACATTGTCACATTATGTCACAGACCAAATTCCGGCACAGTTTGAAATCGAGCATGGAAGCAATGATGACATATCAAGAAGTCCTACTCACTTGTGACTCAGATCCTACCTTTTCTTTTGAAGTTTCAGGAACCCTTCAAGATTCTATAGTCGAAGAAGAATCAAGCTAGACGATAGAATCTGATTTTGGATCTTGGAGGCTTCCGGGGGCTACTATTCGGGATATACTTTTTAGGTATACCCATTGTGACTCGCTGACCAAGGTGTCCCACTTCGTGTTAGATCTATGCTTCATGGGCGACCTAGTCAGAGAGAGACGATGGAAGCCCATCCGGGTACGAGAAGGCCTAGATGACTTACCGACTTAGGCCCCGTAGGAATACTTGTAGTCCAAGATGTACTCTATACCGACTCTATATCGTAGCCGGATAGGACTCTCCTATAACCATAGGACCGAATGACTATATAGGCCATCCTAGGGACCATCCCTTAGGGAATGCACTACAACCACAACTCACACAGGCAAAACCTCTCTTTTAATCTGTCATACTTCTGGCTCTAGCGATATACTGGATTGCTAGCAGGAGTAGGATCCGTCCACCACAGTCGGATCTGAATCTGGGTAAGCTTGTATGCTCACCATCTCGAAGAACCATACATCTCACACCCCACATTTCCCCACCATGAGGACCCCCTCATGACGTACTTGTCTTCAATCTGACGACAAATGAATCTTCTACATGATAATGTCGTAAATACAGGAAGCTATGAACCTGATTCCATCACACATTTCAACGCAAAGGTGCCAGAGGATTACCACTTCTTCACCAAGGACTCCTCTAGGAAATTTACTGTTTGGTTCGTGGATATTTACTACGGTTTCAACCTATGTTTAATCGTTGTTTCAATAGTCAGGCTTTGGGCGTTATACCAAGCCAAAGAAAATAGATTGTTGAATAACCACATATGTGTAGCCATTGATCCCTATCACATGCTTGAGGATAATTCTTATTCACCGTCAGGTAGAAAGAGTATGATAGGGTTTCTCATATGTCGGTCCCGTGATTAAAGGGGGGGCACCACGAAGAGTCCACTCGGACCCGCCTGTGCACCCTAGACATCTCGGTATGAAAGTTGGTAGCGTAACACGAAAGTCCACATGTCCCATTCCCCAGGGTCTAGGAAACCTAGGGAGGGACGCGGGAAGGAGCTTACAGCTAGCCGCCGATGCCTAACCTATGCGGCAGGCTATGCCTGCCATAGGTGCAGCCCTACATCCATAGGGCTGTGGCATCGCCATGCCATGTAAAAGCCATGCACATCCTGCGAGTTGTACACTCAGGGAGCCATCCCCTAGCAAGATCGGATTGACGGGATAGGCGCGAGTGTCAGACTAATCGGTGCAGACAGTGAGAGACACGTGGTATGGTGGCAGGAGCACACATACATGTTGAGGGCATGCACTCTTAGTCCACGCCATGTGGTGACTGTAACACCCCGTCCACTCCTAGGCCCGGGGGGTGTTACTCCTGGCAGCTTAATAGGATATCTAGACTGACCCCACAGACCAACACTAGTCTTTTCTACGCACTTTGTCCTCACTCACGCGCAACCGGTTACCCACTTCCCGGTCGGTCACCCATCCTAGAATTGCTCTAGGCCAAGCACGCTTAACCTTAGAGTTCTTTTCGAATGAGCTTCCGGAAAAAAAGTTGCAACTTGTTGGTATGAGTATTCTAACAATCCTATTAAGACATGTGCCTGGTCTCACATACACTCACCCTTTAGAAGATCGATGCCCTCATCGATCAAGCACACCCCAGGAACGTTCCCTCTTGGCACGTGTCTGTGCGTCCAGTGCTGGCACATGTACCATGCCGTGTCCACTCCGGGCCACACGCGCCATGCTCCACATGTCCCGCCACTGACCCGCACACACCCGTGTAATCGCAAGGGTCGGCTCTGATACCACTTGTAACACGCCGTCCACTCCTGGGCCCGGGGGGTCTCACTCCTGGCAGCTTAATAGGATATCTAGACTGGCCCCACAGACCAACACTAGTCTTTTCTACGCACTTTTTCCTCACTCGCGCGCACCCGGTTACCCACTTCCCGATCGGTCATCCATCCTAGAATTGCTCTAGGCCAAGCACGCTTAACCTTAGAGTTCTTTTCGAATGAGCTTCCGAAAAAGATGTTGCAACTTGTTGGTATGAGTATTCTATCAATCCTATTAAGCCATGTGCCTGGTCTCACAGTGACCGACCTTTGTGGTGTCCCCTTGACCTTATCAAAGGAGGCCCAAGTTGGTCTCGAGAGAGGGGAGGATTCCCTAGCTACAGGCTTCCCAGGGAAGGAACCATTGTAACTATGATAATCCACTAAATAGTTGATATTTGTAGGATGTAGGGCTCCGTACGTCATGGACTTACATTATCCCATCCCCGGTGTCGAAAATCAAGACATGACATGTGGCGCGCTAGGTAGGCGGCGTAGCTAAGGAGATCTATGTCGGCAATCTCACCATCAGATCCCGACACTATGCCTCGAAGCTCAGCAGGAGCCACTCTAGGTTTCGTTAGTGCCATGAAGAAGAAGCAGCCAACCATCACTCGTCTGGCAGGGTGGTCCATTAGACCGTCTCGTTAGAACCATCACCAGGCACGGAGCCACCCTCATCGGAGAGCTCGCATGCTACCATGGCATGGGCGTGTAGGGGGTCAGAGAGCCTACAACATAGTGCTTACCCGACCAACCGCCCTCGCGTCGCCTGGTAGAGCCATGGACCCCAAGGGGGTTTTGGCAGTCGCTGGAAGCTAGCGACCTGCCCCAACTCGCCGTTGGGCCCATGGTCCCATCTCTATGCTCGTCGTACCAGAAGTTATGCTTGATTTTATATCAGAAGTAGTCAGGGACAAGTCACGCGCCAACGCGTGGCTCGCGAAGTTGGTGCACTTTGTCAGCGCCGCTCATCGCAGGGGAGGGTTAGCCGTCTCGCGGCCAAAGGCCCAAGCCCCTCCCACTATAGGGGCTAGGGGGACCACCTAGCACCACCTAGCGAGCGCTAGGCCCCTTCGCCCCTCTAGTGGAAAATCTACCGAGAACACAGGTCCTCTGCCAAATCGCGACCGCTCGGAGAGTCGCCACGGGGTGAACCCCCCGGAAGCGATCCGGGGGGAGAGGGGATGACCGTGTGTCATTGGGCTCTTCCCTAGCATCATGATCACATGACCTACTATAGGTCCTAGAATAACATCAAGGAGAAGGCACCGGGACACGCATCTAGCATCACCGGGAGCGCCTCCACCGCGATGGCGTCGAGCTTGCAAGTGCCGGGGGGAGTGCCCCCTCTTTCTCGGCCGATATCGCCTTCGGCCCAGAGCTGCGGAGGGTCACATGGCCCCCAAAGTTCCAGCCAAGCGTACCAGATAAGTACGACAGGAAGACCAACACCAAGGACCTCCTACAGATATACCACACTACTATGCAAGAAGCCAGGGGCGACGAGGGGGTCATGACCAACTAGTTTCCTCTCGCCCTCAAAAGTGAAGCTTGGGTATGGCTCATCAACCGGCCCGCAGGCCCCATCTAATCCTGGGAAGATCTGTGTGACCAGTTCCTAGGGGCCTTCCAGGGTGGATTCAAGCGCCCGAGAACCGTCAGCGAGTTTCACAAGTTATCACAAACGGCCAAGGATAACCTACGCAAACTCACCCAACAATTTTACCAGGTGCTACACACCATACCCAAGTTCATCCCTGAATCCACTGTGGCTGCATACCACTTCGGCGTTAGGGACCCTCGCCTAATGCAAAATATGAGCACTCAAAACTTCGACACCACCCTAGAGTTGTTCGCTCTGTCCAACAAATGCGGTTGAGCCGAGGAAGGACGATTCCTCTCGGCAAGGCCATCGACAAAGAGGATGACTCCACCAAGAAGAAGAATCGCGAGCGCCTTCCAGCGAAATAGGCCCTGGCGGTCGAATTAGAGCAAAAGAAGTAAAAGATGCCTGAAGTAGCCGCCGACGACCATGACGGCAGACCATGGTGCCCCACCCATAACTCACAAGCTCACACCCTCAAAAACTACAGCAGGGTCAAATCCCTACTTGAGATGCAAACTAGCGGGGACTGCTTCAACTTTCTCAAGCCTGGCCAACGCACGAAGGATATCGTTGATCGTCAAGATAGGGAAGACGGGAAGGGCGATCCTGGCATCTCGGGAGGGGCCAACCCATGTAGACCATTAAGGAAGGCAACGGTAGTCCTTTCTAAGAAGACCGTGTGGAAGCTTGAGCTAGGGGCATCCACGGAAGATGGCCTGGGCCTCGGCACCTAGTCACGCCCAGGCCCTTCACCAAGTATCATAGTGTGGCATCTCTCTCGATCGTGCTTCATCTGTACTCGGGTAGACTTCTCCCTCAATCAAAGAAGATCTTGAGCTAGAGGTGCTAACTTTGCTCAAGACTCATGTCCTGCCCAAAGCTCTGTGTACCGGCTGGGTCTAGGCCACGATTCAAGAGCTCACCAACTGCGGGGGTCTTGTGCGGTGGCCTGTTCCGCCCACAAGCATAATTATATTTTGCCTGCTCCAAGATCTTTATAGTGAATGTGTCTGCTGTATATAGGGTCTCGAGGCCTGGCCGTTCCTTACGATTTTCCCTCCCGGCTTAAGGGTCATTCGGAAACAAGGCTAGTTGGGGCCGAGTGCTGTGGAGGGAGAGGTTGCTCATGAGGGTGACCCCAGGTATATTATTGTGGCCCCATTGATGGGACCTTCTCCAGGCATTTGTAGAGTCGAGTGCTCTGGAAGGTTGAGGACTCATGATGGTGACCCTGGGTAAATTCCCGCGGCCCTGTGGACCGGACTTCGACCAACCAGTTGTGGAGAAAAAAACGTTTGACCTGTGACTCCACTGCATACGATGCTTCGGTCCGATAGCAGGCTCTACGTTGTCCTGGGAGCTCGCTACAGGGGTCGGCGGTACTGTAGGACTTATTGGTGCCTATTCGGCACCCGGGTCTGAGACAATAGGAGCTGTAAGAACCTATAGGACCTTGGGGGACAATGTAGCACCCATGTCTGAGGCGGCGCAAGTCACAAAAATTCATAGGACCCGCGCGGTATCAACCATAGTGCACGGGCCCAAGGCAGTGAAAGCCGTGAGACGTTACTCGAGACAAGAACAAGATAACTATTACGAAAAGTAAACTATCTAGGTAGTTACTTTCTGAAAAGGGTCAAGGAAGCTTACCAAAATAACTACATAAGCCACTGGTCATGGCGTCTAGCAGACGCCACGATTGTGTCCAGCATCTGGGCTACCGCAGCCTTGGCCTGCGGTCTGAGCTCCTCTGGGACAGGGTGAAGACCTGCAGTGACGTCGAGCTGGGGGGTGGTCATGTCCCACGCTGGAGAGCAATGACCAGAAAAGGGATTCCACGATGTCCCTCCCCTCCTCGGCAATGACCTCGTTGATCATCTTCCACCACCCTGACAGCTACCTCGCCAAGTCATCCAGGAGGCAGACTAGATCATTCACCATATATTCTCAGGGGAGATCCAGGGGCTCCATGTGAATGGAGCACATCGCCTCTCTGACATGCATGAAGGTGTCCTCAAGGCTCCCCAAGTCCTGACAAGGAAGTCACTGAAGATTCACAAGTTAATGTGCACCTTGCTCGGAGGCACATTCTATCCACCCCACCTTCTCGGTCAACCTACGCAGGAGAAGCTCACGGGCCCGGAGTTCCTGTCAGGACTCGACGAGATGGTCCTGGAGAGAGGACTCACGTGCCACCAAAAAAGCATCGTTGGAAGCCACGATGGAGAACAAGTCCTCTGTGTTTCGGCTGGCAACTCTCGGCGGAGGGATAACCATTCCGTTGATGAAGAAACTTGGGAACGTGAGGATCACCTTCATTCCAAGAACCCGCCTCCCTTTGTGTTCTCTTCTTTTCCTAGGAATCTCGGGACAAGATTCTTGTTAATTGGGGGAGAGTTGTAGCAACCCAATTGTCTAACATTGTTATGCTATATAACAAATAAAGATTAATGCTACCATATACTTGTCATATTGCATCATCATAATATCATGCTCATGTCACCATGCCACATTGCATTTGAGTATCATATAAAAACCCTTTTAATTTGGTCCTTATCCTCATATTGCATTGCCTTATTAATTGTATTTGCGTCTTGATATATTGTAGTTGCTTCTTGATATAATGTTTGATGCCAAATTGAGTTGGGGGCATATCTATTATAATTCCACCATCTTTGCCACCTTCATTTGGCTCCATCTATAATTCCACCATCCTATGTAATATGGGCAAATGCATGTTTCTTTGGCTTCTACTTCTAGCTCATATATTTAGGGTGGATCCTATTCTTTTTTCCACATGCTTCCATACTTGATACATGTTATTTTCACAATATTATTATGGTAGCATGCTCCCACCTTTGCATACCATGTGAATGGGAGAGATCATCTCACATATGGTTTGTTAAATTAGGATCGTGTTTGAATTATGGTGTGGCTAGATGATAGTAATAGTGGTACCTACACACTAGCATAAGTCCACATTCTTATTCATGCATGGTCATGATCCAAATAATTTATATGAATTGAAAATCTTCTAGAAACATTCTTTCTTTGGATTTAATTCAAATATTGGAGGAATTGAGGTAGACATGGCATATACCAACTATGGTGGTTCTCACCACTTTTTAAAGCATGTATGGATGCATGCATGTATGTTCCATACAAAGCTTGCCATCTTCTATCCCTAACCCTCTCTATTTGATAATCTACTCTTTATTTGAATGGTTTTTGAATTCAAACAAGCTTGCATGGAAAGGAGACAAACACAAACAAATAAAAACAAACCTAGGTAAACTAAACCTAAACTACCATGAATTTTAACCTACACCCTATCTAAACCGAGCCTCCCCCTCTTCCTGATCTGGTTGCACCAGACCAGCACCACCACCCAACCTACCCAACCACCCAATCACACCATGGCTAAACTAACCTAACCCTAGCTCTACCCCGAGATCCCTCCTATCTAACCATGGCACACTAGGCCAGGAGCTCCCCACGTCGTCCCTTCCCTTCTCTTGATGTTCGAGACAAGCCCCAGCACTATCCCCACGCCTTAGACCCCTCCTTTTTCCTCTCTCGACATCAAGATAGAGAGAGAGGGCAAAAACGAGCCAACATCCTCAGCTTTTGAAAGCATCACGACCATGTGAGCCTTTTCCTTTTTACCAGCTGCCCAGGAACACATCCCAGATCAAGATCCAATTCCCCCTGCCATCATCTTACCTCCCAGGATTTCCCATGGCCACCTCCATGTCTTGCTTCACCTAGCTTGGCCACCAGCCAGACTCGGCGTAAGGGAGAAGGAGTAGAGATCAAGGGTGTTGAGGAAGACCAGGCTCATTGCTGGGACCCGCATGTACACAAAAATGAACGAGAGAGACACACAAAGCAACAGAATGCGAGAACGTCCGAGGGAAACCCTAGTTGCGCACCAACGAGTCTAGTTCCAGATCGCCATCACATAGTGCCATTCCAATGCCACCATCAGCCTCGTGGTGAGCATACCAATCTCCTAGACAAGGTATTGTGTTGTTTCGCTTCCTGGTATACTAGATCTTTTGGTCGAGGACCGTACCCGCGCTACCGCTTGCCACCACCCCGCTGACTCACTGTCGCTGCAGTGATCCTCTCTGTTGCGCGAGAGCATGCCTGCACTTGCCTCTCTACTCTTTGTCAAGAGCCCCCAACCCCGCTTCATGAAACCCTACCTAGCCACGTCGTCGTGCATGCCCATGTCTCGAACTTGCCGCTGCTGGCGCCGCCCATTTTTGGTCGTTGGAGACGATCTGTTCTGGCTTAACTCGCATCTACAACCTAACCTAACTGAACCCCATCCTACTGCAGTGGTTCGCCACCACCAGTTCGAGCCGCAGGTCCCTCTTTCGAGCCCTATGTGGCTTCGGACATTTTGTTGCATGCTATTTTCTATGAGATAAGCGAGGAGTAGAAGAACAGTAGTTCAGTAAACCGGTCTTTTTTCCTTGTACCCCCTGACCTTTTGAATCTTGAACCTGACGTCCCCTCATAGCCCCACCTGTCAGTTTCCCAGTACTCTCTATAGAAGCTTTTTTTTAGGCCCCTGGGCCTCTAATTCATCAACCCATAATACCCCATCATCACACATGTTAGCGCCTAGTTGACCGTGTGTGCAGTCGCCCCGCCAGTTCCATGGCCCCACTTGTCATGCTCTGTGGGTAGATCTGCATGTGTCCAAAAATTCCCAGACCCCATTCGAATTTAACAAAGATTACAAAAAATGGATAAATACAATTTAATATTCATAATTGTTTAAATATTTGGTATTTGCAGAAACTTTAAAAATGAAAAGTAAATATGTTTCAAATATGAATTCAAACCCATATTCAGTTTATTCCAGTTTTTCCCCTAAATATTCAAAGTGTTGGCTCTTTGCCCCTTTTCATTTAAATTGCATTTGTTAATAACTTTTAAACTATATTTTCAAATATTGCAAATAATATATGTTTTCTAATCAAAAAATTCCAGGATTATGAATATGCTATCCAAAATAATTTCTGGGCATTTAAATTTTTTGAATTATTTAATTACTAGTAAATGCATATTTCTTAATAAATCTATATCTTTTAAACCGTAATTCTGAATTCGACAAATGATATGTCTAAATCAATTAGTGCGACGATCCCTTTCCATCTATGCATTCTGTGATAACAATTGGTGCATGCATCATATAAATATTGAGTATACAGCAAGGTTTATGCAAGTAAAACTTGACTAATAATTAATGAAAATGCTTTATTCTTGTTCCTACACCTCACCCTTGCCATGCTATGTTATACCATGCAACTGTGCATCATTCCATCATGGCATACAATCTTTTGCTTGTTGCATATGATTCATATGATTGCGTGCTTTAATTACTATGGCCCTTTGTGTGTTTGGATTTTATTCCGGATAGACACCGAGCAAGGAAGTTATCAGGAGGAAACAATGTATTATCCAGAACCTGGTTATTCCACTTCTGAGCTAACAGACAAGCATTTCTCCATGCTTGCATTATATATAGGACCTATGCCTCTATCTTTATTCTTGCATCATTGTGTCGAGATTCGAAATAAAATGCAATCCCAAGATTGCATAGCCTCTACTTTTAAACCCCACTGAAGCTTGTACCTCCATCCTATCAGACTTTACAACAGGAATTGTTTGAGTCATGTGAGTCATAAAATTGCATGTTTAGGGTTTGTGCGAGTTTGTTGTGGATAACGAGGTACCTAAACAACTTAAACTGTATAGTAATGGGATAACTAAAGAAAGAGGCACCGGTGGGCCATACAAAGATCTTGTTTTTACCTGCAAACTTGTGTCCCGTAGGACCCGAGTACTTAATTATTGTTCCTTGACTATTGCAATATCCGCATATGGGACCATGATCCCCTTCGTCTGAGCTTGATTCACATATTATTTCTTGGAGCCACAATTAGTTTGGGGATTTACTACTATCATGTACTTATTCCATGATTTACTACTTTATTTACTACTGTTGCGCGTGGATAGTTTACTTGTACTGTTTTGGATTGTGCTATGTTTCTGCGGTATCGACAAGTCTAGTCACACTTTTGGGTTCCCATTCATTTACAGTCATCAACACAAACCCTAGGTCCATCTCAGAGCTCGGACGACTTTGTTGCGGGTAGCTTAATGGGGTGGCCCCCTCAAATCATTTTTTGATCTTTTGAATGCTTTGTCATGATGCCTCATTGCTTTTTATTTGGTTCTTCCTGGGGTTGATCGTGCGTGTGTTGTTATTTGTGCAACCCTGTAGGGTAAATCTTTTTGAAAGCCGTGTCTGTGGTTACAAACTACTTGGAGAACAATTTCTCAATCATAGATAACTATAACTAAAGTACTGTGTTTAACTTGCCGAGAACATGACTAGTAATTAGTGCAATACTCATGGAATGGTTAATAAAACTGCAAACATATGGGATATTCTTCCGCCTTGTCATTTGGTAAGCGAGAAGGAGGATGAGTTATGTTTACTTACATTGTTTGTACTACTGTTGGTTTCAATTAACGAGCGAGTGTCCATATCTGGTTGTGCGGATGCTGTGGCGTGTCTCTATAGAACTATTTAGATGTTTATCATTCGCTACAATTCATCACCCAAGGTTATCCCTTTAGTTGCATAAAGACTTGTTGAGTGCACCTAGGGTCTCACACCATAATATTGATCTGATTGTCAGGTATTCCCCTATGGAGAATACTACATCGATGAGGCCGATGATGGAGGTAACAACCCTCTTTATAGAGATTCTGGGGATGGAGATCTCTGAGATTTGTGGGTGGGAATGTGCTTATTTCCATGGCATCTTATGCTGATTTGACTCTTAATCCGTACTCGGATTTGGGTTTTCTGCTTCTTCTTGATGATTTGTTCAGTGATGTATGAGGATATAATCCTAAAATATTATTACTACTATCTATATAATTTGGTTCTTGCCATAATTTCGTTGCAATATATTTCTCTTTCTTTATAGATGGAATTCCTATAATGTATTGATGTATGTCGCTGGCATAAATACTCATTTGTGTATGTTAGACTCGCAGAACAGTCGGTCACGTCTCTCGCACTCGAAGCTATAACCATGAATTTTGGGGTGGATGGTTGTAACATCTCAAAAATATTAAAAGGAGAATATCAATTTCCAATCAACCAAACTTAGGGTTAACAAAAACTTTTAATTTAAAAAACTATATGAAGGAAAGTGTGTGTTTGTTAATGATGTATGTACGCATGATATGCCATGTTTGTTAGTTATTTATGATGAGAATTGGTTTATGGATCAAAACAATATCATCTACGTCAAATCAAAACCACCAAAGAAAAAGAAAATCAAAATATAAAGCATATGAGCTAATGGTCATTTTTGCAAATGTTAACACTTAGCTCACTTTGGGCATCTCTATTAAATAATTTCAAACAGAAACAATTCCATTTATTTTCTCACCTTGCTAGACCAAGTGACAAAGAACACAGGTGAGCTTTCAAAACTTACCAGAACAAATTCAAATTCGTTTGAGGGAGTTTTCAAAATTAAATCTGGTGTATGCATCAAGATAGCAAGTTTTCCAAAACCATCCAAACTTTCTCCACTTGGAAAACCCTTGCAACTAGAGACTCTCAAGCTTATGATCAGCAAACCCACTAAAAAGAATTTGAAAATTCAAATATTTTTCTCTTGCGTCCATTTGATCGAACACCTTCCGAGCACATTATAGAGCAACCAACTCCACACTGTTTAGATCATTCTTGTGATCATATTTGTACCACACTCGACATCCACTACTCGCCCACTCACCCCAGTACCAGCCCGTGCAGCTGAGCCTTGCTCACTCGACCAATTGAATAGTGCAAACTCATACCCAAGCTCACCATGCTGACCTGACATGGACTCGATGCTACATGCCTCACTACACTCTCCCATGACATCTAGGAGCTAGCCGTGACCTCACCGCACTCGCATGTGTACGCCTCGACCAACGCCAACCCGTGGAGATGCCAATGCAGTCGTGCCCATTTCTTTCTCCGCCATGCCACGCGCACGCTAGGGCGCCAAGCAATCCCACACAACCACACCGCGCCTCGCTCTCCCCTCGCATCAATGCACTCTCCGAGACGCCAGCAACCTCCCAGACATGCCCGCTTGACCCCGCGCGACCTGTAACCACTGTACGCCGTAACAAACGCCCACGATACCCGAGGATGGCATGGACGTCCTCGACCGATGGAGATCGTGCCTTGCCGCGCCACTGTGCACATGACTATTAAAAAGGAGCACTGCATCGACCTACACCCTCTGTGATGCCCATAGCTCACTGTAACGATGTCGCCGACGAGCCCGAGCCATGCCCCAATGCTCTCCTCGCTGGGGTATAAATAGACCCTGCCCCTTGCCTCAAAATGCACCCCACTCGACTCACCTCTCACCCATCAACCTCTCTGACCCGTCCCCAAAGAAAGAAGAAGCAGACAGAGGCGAAATTTTACCGGATCTCGCTGCCGCAATGGTGGAACGGAGCCAGCGCTAGGAGCTGCCCCAGGAACCGACGCAACCATCGTTCGAACCACCGTCGTCGACCAGTTCATTCGCCCGCACCGCCGTACCTAGCTGGAGCCCTGGTAAGCCCCGATGACCTCCGTAGAGCTAGGGTTGAACCCTGCGCGCGCCGTGCGAGGGAGACGATGACGTAGAGCCATTGATCGTGCTCTAATCGTGCGGCTAGGAATAGATCTTACCGCTTCGCGTAGGAACAGCCGTTGACGCGTGGGGCCATTGAAGGGTTCACAACATAGAAAACAAACAATTTCCTACGATGAGATTATACGCCAAGATCTATCTACTAGATACAAGCAATGGTTTGATATACATCCATGGAAAACTTACCCTCGAAGACAACCAAGTTTTGTTATCGAGTAGGAAATCGTGGATGATGTAGTCGTACGCTTGCCGATCTCAAGATCGTGTGGAAGTCCTAGCGCAGCAAACCAGCAGCGCATCTACACTCGCACACATGTTCAGGCCACCGAACAACCTCCGCCTCCTTGCTCCAGCGATGCAGCGGAAGCAGCAGCTCCTTCCAGACGAAATGCCACCGGGAACATGTATCTCGGTAATCTGAGAACATGGGGGAATAATTCTAGAGGGGGAGAGAGATCCTTCACGAGGAGGTGTGAGGAAGAAGGGTGAGAGGGGTGGCCCTTTATAGGAGGAGGGGGTTACCGTTCCCCATGGCCGGCGCCCCATGGGGGTGACCCCTCACCTCCTCAATTCATGTGGTTGTAACCCCCTCCACATAAAAGTGTCCCTTAACATTCCTCTTTAAAGTCTTTACCTTAAATGCATTAAATTTCACCAAATTTAATGCTCTCTCATTTAATAAAACTCTTTTATTAATTTTATTCAGAATTTTGTTAATTACTTTAATTAACAAACATTCACATAAACCCCCCTGCAACATTTCAATATTACATGCAGAACCAATTTCAGCAATTTCACCCGAAACAGTTTTGGTGTCTATTGAGATAATTCCAGCGCTATGCAATTCATTCGTCTGAAACATATTTGCTCCAAATGGTGTTGGTGTCCCTTAAGTGTGTCACCCTATGGTTCGTGAATAATGCAGACATGATCGAGACCCCTCTCAGATCAATAATCAGAAGCGGGACCTGGAGATCCATACTGACTCCTACACATTCTATGATGACTTATGTGATCGTGAGAACCTTTAACGCTAGTAACTAAATCCCTTTGTCTCGCGATATATTACATGTCCGAGATTCGATCATAGGTATCTCCATAACTAGTTTGATCTCGTTACCAACATGTACTCTTTTCTCGTTCCCGTGATATAACATTCTAGTGCTCTCATCACTTGCTTGCAAGCTAACCAATGTGATATCACCGAGAGGGCCCAGAGAATATCTATCCGTCATCGGGATGGACAAATCCCATTCTTGATCCATGAGCCTCTACATAACACTTTCGTAGCACTGAACCCATCTTTATAATCACCCTTTCACGGTGTGATGTTTGATGTTATCAAGATACTCTTCTAGTATTAGTGATTAACATGATCTCATGGTCTAAGGACTAGGATTACTTTGTTAGATGTTATAGCAATATAAACACAATGACTTTGATCGTAATGTTATACTTTGGATGAATGTTCATCACATCATTCCACTAATGTTGTGACCTCGTTATTAACAACATCCAATGTCCATGATCCGGAAACCTTGATCATCTTGTTAATCAACGAGCTAGTTTATAAGAGAGGCATAACTAGGAACTTTCCTTTTGTTTCTTAAACACACATGTATTAACGTTTCCAAATTAATACAATTATAGCATACAAAATAAACATCTGTCTTATACTTGGAATATGTATAATAACAACTTTATTATTGCCTCTCAGGACATATTCCCTTCAGCCATCACAAGTGAAGCCTGCTACGTGCGTGTTGTGTAGCTGGGTCGGCCCAGTAACGTTCCCGCACGTGCCCACAAATTCAAATCTAGATTTTTCTTTTATTTCAAAACCTATTCAGTAGGTGACGTTAAAATTGAATTCAACAAGATTCACTGAACCAAATTTCATGATTCCAATTTTGTTAGAAAGGAAATGAAAATCTCTAAACACTCCCATTGGATTCAAACATTTTGGAATTATAGATCACCCACCACAAAAATAACAAGGCAGAGACTTTTCCAACTTCAAACATTTTTCTAAAATTAACCATAAATGCTTTTGGGTTGATTCCAATTGTCAAAAATCAAATTTACCATGATCTATCTGAATATGTGAAAATATATAGTTTTATATCCAGTAGTCAGGGGCTAAGAATAAAAGAATGGCTATATAGTCATTTCTAGTCATTTTATTCTATTAAATCGCAATATTAAACTTTGTAATATAGGACACCTACTTTAAATCACATTCCCAAGTATTGGAATCTATGGTGATGACATGTGTCAACATGATCCCATATTTTATAATTGGAGAATATTAAATCTTAAGTATTTTTCAATGAGTAGAAATTGAATTTCCAAAATAAGATAAATAAGACTATGGCACTAATTCATGTGGTGATTGAGATGATGCTACATCAATCAATGTGAGCCTTTGTGTGCTGAATAGAAGTAGCTAACTATTGTTTGGTGATTGTGTACCTCGTATTTATTTATAGACGCTAGTACCAACCCGGGCTACGAGGAGGAAGAATTCTACGAAGAAGAAGAGGAGAACTTCGACAACTGTACCAACCAAGGCAAGCTAACCTATGCAAGATACACTATGCATGCTATTGTGATGCAACCTTGATTATATCAATCCCAAGTTTTATCTGCAAGCTTTATTTTTCTCTTTACCCAAGTTTCTTGAATAGTTAATTATTGGTGATTAGTGGAAAATAGGACAAATGCCATCAAGAGCATAAAACTAGGCTTAGGTAGTTACACTTGGTTAGCACCCCTCTGTAATGACACCCTCATCGATAGTTGCTAGTACTAAACTAATAGGGATCACTTTAGATGGGACCAGTTGGAGCAAATGATTATGAAAACCTTAGAATGATGAATCATTCTATTGAAATGTTTTGACATGTGTTATGAAACACAATGACTTGAAGATGGTGATGACTGAAGCACGTGCCTTGACTTTGAATAAAAATTGATGGTTGGGTTCGGATGCGATACCATTCCAGCTTTACCATATAACCATAATACCTGATTTGGGTAGGGCTTAACGGGAAGTTTATGTGTCTTAGTACGGGTTCCCTCGCAGAAAAGAGGTTAAGCTGAGGCTACCTCGTGACTGTGAATGACCACCTATGCAGTTCTCGGGATGGCAGATGGCCATGGCTCGGAGGCCAAGCTCATAGGGTAGGTGTCTATACTAGGGTGTGTAATTGAAAGGTTAGGATTGATTATCCGCATACCAAGTATGATGATTTAGGGCTATCCCTGACGGATGTATCGAATTTTGTGGTGAAAGTGTACCACCTCTACAAAGTGTCAAACTATTTGAATAGACGCGTCCGCAATCATGGACAGTTGGATGGCCATATTGTTCCGTTGTTAGATGCTTTGAAAATGACTTGTGACTTGAAATATGACTTTGACTTGACCACAACAGGGTTGTCGAAATGAAAAACTAGGTTCCCACTTGAGTAATCTAGATAACTAAAATAGGTCTTTACTACTAAGCATTTCTAAAAATAAATCTAGCTTATTTCAAACAAGCCTAGAGATTAGGATTCTTAATAGAACTGTCTTACTTGCATTAGTGATAGTTTGCGAGTACTTTAAGAGTACTCATGGCTTTGTCCCTAGCTATTCCCATGGCCAGACTATGAAGAGGACTATCCGGAGGACGGACAGCAGGATGTCTACGATAACTAGGATCATCTCCCATCGACAGCATTGCCTGTGACAATGAAGATGGAGTCTCTACTACGTTTATTTTCGCTACTTTTATGTGTATTAAGACTTGACCATGAGATCAACTATTTGTAAGACTATTATGGTTTGTAATGGATGAGGTACTATGCTATCCATTCTGTTATGTCTCGCATAAATGGTATTCCTGGGATTGCGATGTACGGCATAACAGGCATTTGGACTTAAAAATCCAGGTGTTCACTAGTTGGTATTATAGCCATCCTGACCATAGGAGACCCTAGTTAGAATGGACGTCTGAAAAACTTAGTTTCGAAACAAAGAAGTGAGTATTTATGAAAACCTATTCTCACTCTTATCCTTGAGTTTCTTTCAAAAAAAAAGAGTTCACATGTTCCTCAAAATTCTTGCAATTCTACATAAAATTTGACACACTTGATCACCTCAATAACTTACTCATCCTAATTTCTTATAGATAGGAGTCAAGTAAAACAAGTTCTATCAGCTTGGCAACGGAGGAGAAATCATCTTCGAGAGGGACTTGAGTCAGCTAGCGGAGTTTCTCGGACGCCCACACCCTGAGTTCTATGTAGCGCAACTCAATGATTAGTCAGGAGGAGAACTTCTGACATGGGTATACCCTACAGGTACTCAAGCTTAGTATATATAGTCCAGATACGGTGGAAGCCCACGCCGTTGCCACTGCCCAATGAAGACTTCGAGTGGCTCACGGACTCTCGATGACTTGCGAGACAAGAAGAAGTTTAAAGATAGAAAGTTTAAAGGGAAAACCCTAATCTGTAACCGACTCGACCTGCTACCCGAGACCTAGCCTATCTATATAAAGGCCAGGAGGGGGCGGCGAGGAGGACACACGCAACCCTAGTTTCCACAACTCTCGCCAGATTGCATCTGCGCGCCCCTATAATCTTCGATTCCTTCGTTAATTCCAAGAGCAGACAAGCAGGAGTAGGGACCTCTACAAGGCCTGAACCTGGGTTAACCTTGCGTCCCTGTGTGCTTATTTGCTAGCCGATTTATGCTTCCAGCGCTCCCTCCTTCTCCAAAACCCAAGTCCATAGCAATGGGCATTGATGAGTTAAACTCTCGTCAATTGGCGCCATCTCTGGGAATTGGGGGTGTTGATGTTGCGGCTTCTTCGGTCCCATCAACCGCGATCTACAACTCCACAACAGCTGAGATTCTCCAGCTCTTCGTTGCGTTCGACTTCACCGTCCACGCGCCGACCACTCGCCCGGCTTTCGAGTCCGTGGGCGATGGAATCAGCCTGGCGATCCGGAGTTTCCGCTTCCAAGTTGGTCAAAGGGCACGCTTCGCATGCCTGACCAGCCAACAGCATCCGCGATTGCCCCAGCATCGTGGTTCCCGCCACCAATCGGCGCCCTCAATGAGCTCAACACCTCAACAGCAGCTGAGAACACAGACAGCGACAGCAGTCACGGATCCGATTTGGATGGCCTAGCAACAGAAGATGGGGTCTACGGCTCTGGATCCGAAAGTTGCGGAAGCAACAGCTTCCCCAACCACTTCATATGCGTTGTCATCAATGCCGGTGAAACCAGCGCCAATTGCGAAAACAGTGGCAACGGTCCTGATCCACCCAACGGTGGTATACCTAACGGCGGACCACCCAATGGAGGCCCCACCAACAGTGGCAATGGCACGCCTGTCTACAATGGAGGGGCAGTCGAACCTCCAACCATGGTGAACGAACACACTGGTGAACGTGTCGTGATCAGGCTCAACGATCTCGAGTGGGCCCGTTGTCGAGAAGCTCTACGAGGCAATCCTCTGCACCCCGGCACACCGCAAGATCTGCTGATGGGCTATCATTGGCTACTAAAGGAGGAGTACAGACGCCAGTTACAAACGATCGCGCAACTCGAAGCGTGTAAAAAGGCGGCGGACGAGTCAAGTCTTCGACGGGCCGAGCTCTCCTCCCACGGAGGATCCTCCTCCAAGGGCAATGAGTACGTGGCAAAAAAGAGGCGATCTCGAATGGCCCACCTCACCGAGCAGGAGCGCATAGAAGCTGCGAAAGTCCTCGACTTCAACTCTATGATAGTCGACACACGAGGCAACGTGGTCCCAAAGACGCCGCAAGCCGCGGTGACAGCAGCCAGCATGTACCTCCTTAACAACCAGCCGCCGGCTGGGGACCCCGAGCCGCCATGCACCGATCTACGATCGTGGGCTTGGGGTTAATCGAGACCGCTCTCGACAAAGAGCCGACGCCGAAGCCGAAGAAAGGAAAAGCTCTGGCAAAACGCTATTCTTCACCCTCGTCCAATGACGATAGTCACGATCTATCTCGACATCGCTGCTCACGGCGACACGACCATGACTACGATGCGCGCGATGACCTCACGCAGCGCAAAATCGACAAGTCAAGGGCACGACGCGCTCGTTCGACTGACTCAGAGGATGAAGAAGTGGAGCTCTATGGCGCCAGATGCTTCAGAAGGGCTATCAGGCAGAAGAGAATGCCTAAGGGGTTCAAGCTCCCATCGGAGAACCCAAAATTTAACGGCCTGTAGGACCCGAAAATCTGGTTGGAGGACCACATCTCCTCCGTCAGGCTCCATGGCGGGAGTCGAAGCACGGCCATGCAATGCCTGCAGCTACAGCTGCAGGGTGCCGCCCGAGCATGGCTCAACAATCTCCCGCGCGGATCCATTCGCAGCTAGGAAGAGCTGGTCTACACCTTTGTGCGCAACTTCAATTGCACCTACAAAAGGCCTGCATCAATCGAAGAACTGAGGTGCTGCCAGCAAAGGTCAGGAGAATCGCTACGCTCGTACATCAAGAGGTGGTCCATCATCAAGAACTCCGTGAAAAACATCTTGGAAGATCGCGCAATCGACGCATTCAATGGCGACATTCGCTGCATAGAGCTCAGGGAAGATCTAGGCCGCTCGAAGCCCAAAATAGTTGACCACCTGATGGAAATTGTGAATCGGTAGGCAGATGGAGAAGACTCGGTGAAAAACCGCGTTCACTCTGACAACGAAGCAAAACTCGAGCACAGACGCGATCGCCGAAGCAAGCGTCGAATGCGCATCTACGATGATCGCGATGACGTCAACATGGTCGCAGCCGGCTATGCCGACAGGCGCAACGACAACCACAACAGTGGCTATCACAGCGGTGGACACCACGACTCCGGAAAAACCACACAAGTATGGCAACGCCGCACCCGTGAAGAGGCAACCGCAACAACAATTGAGGACAAACTGTCCGGGCCGTGCAACGTGCACTTCTACATCGACAAGCACGACGGCAAGAAAAAATACAGCCACCTTCTCAAGGACTGCCGCGAGTTCCTAAAGATACATGAGGGTTTGGCTCGGATGAATCGCGACGCAGTCAACAGGGGCTACGGAGTCGCCCCAGGCGTTGTAGCACATGGAGCTCCTCCACCACCACCTGCAGTACCACCACCCGTGGCCAGACCGGTCCAGAATCAAGGCGGCGAGCCATACCCACGGGCTGTGGGCAACATGATGATCCAAAAAGGGCGCCCCTAAAATCGGGTCAGAAAGCCATCACTTGCCAAGTCAACTTGGCGACAAACTCTCCGCCATCCACCACTGAGTACCTCAGTGGAAGCGACTCCTGCATCACCTTCGACAAGCACGACCATGCACGCCAAGTACCTCGTCTAGGCCACTGTCCCCTCGTACTCGAGGCGCAGATCGGAGGCTTCGACATGAGTCGCGTCTTCATGGAT
Organism: Avena sativa; assembly: GCA_916181665.1. Lineage (NCBI taxonomy): Eukaryota > Viridiplantae > Streptophyta > Magnoliopsida > Poales > Poaceae > Avena > Avena sativa. Next base: position 416,817,824 of record OV702289.1, on the reverse strand, counting down.
GGTGGAAGCGGCATTAACCTCATGTTCGCAAGTACCTTGCGAGCAATGAGGATCCCTCTGACGTGTCTAGAGGCCTCGGACATGACGTTCCACGGCATCGTCCCAGGAAAGGGCATATATCCCCTGGGCAAAATCAACCTCGACGTCATCTTCGGCACGCCGCAAAACTTCCGACGCAAACGCATAGACTTCGAAGTCATCGACTGGCCCTCACAGTACCACTACATCATTGGACGCGTCGCGTTCGCTAGGTTCATGGCAGTGCCGCACTACGCCTACCTGTAGATGAAAATGTCAGGTCCAAACGGCGTCATCACAATCAACGGGAGCTTCGAGAGGTCCGACAGCTACGACAGGGAATTCAACAGAATCTCCCAGTCCTTTAGCATGCAGGAGGAGCTCGCAAGATTGAAGAAGTCGACAGACAACAGTCTGCCTCCCCTGAGGCGGCCATGTTCACCCGACCTGTCCTTCGACTCGTCGGTACACATGAAGAAAGTCCAGGTCCACCCATCGGACCCGACCAAGACGACCCTCATCGCCAACAACTTGAGTCCCACATAGGAACTCGCGCTCGTCGAATTCCTCTGTGAGGACGGAGAAATCTTTGCCTGGTGTCCAGCGGACATGCCAGGGGTTCCTAGGGAATTCGCCGAGCACGCACTCAATGTCAACCCAGATGCAAGGCCAGTTAAGAGGACAATTCGGCGACTGTCTGAACCAAGAGAAAAAGTGGTTGCAATAGAGATTAACAGACTCCTCGAAGCCAAATTCAGGCGCGAGATCAAGGAAAGTACTTGGCTTGCCAACACGGTGTTGGTACCTAAAAAGGACACAGATATCATACGGATGTGCGTGGATTTCACCTCCCTGAATAAGTACTGCCCAAAGGATCACTTCCTACTGCCGTGAATTGACCAAATCATCGACTCCACCACGGTATGCGAGCGTCTCTACTTCCTCGACGCCTACTCAGGCTACAATCAGATTCGAATGAAGGAGGGGGATCAAGAGAAAACGGCGTTTACAACGCCTTTTGGTGTGTTCTGCTACAGCATAATGCCCTTCGGGGTCAAAAACACAGGAGCCACCTATCAACGGTGCATGCAGGCTTGCCTCAAGGATCAACTTGGTCGCAACATCCAAGTCTACGTCGATGACATCGTCATCAAAACAAAGGAGGAAGCCTCGCTAATCGATGATTTACGCGAAACCTTCGCCAACCTCGACCGCTACCAGATAAACCTCAATCCGGACAAGTGCGCCTTCGGCATACCATCTGGGAAGTTACTCGGGTATCTCATCTCCGCGAGGGGAATTGAGGCGAACCCGAAGAAAATAAAAGCCATACTGGCCATGGAGAAGCCAAAGAATACAAGAGGCGTCCAACAGCTGGCTGGGCGAATCGCGGCGCTCAGTCGATTCATCAGTCGAATGGGCGAAAAGGCACTGCCCTTCTACCAACTTCTCCGCAAAACTGACAAGTTCGAGTGGACCAATGAGGCGCAGGAAGCATTCGAAGACCTCAAGCGTCTACTATCTACCTCACCAGTACTGGTGACCCCACGCGAAATAGAACCATTGCTGCTATATATCTCCACCACCAACCAGGTGGTCAGCATAGTACTCGTGGCCGAACGAGCTGAAGAAAACAAAGTCCACGGGGTGTAGCGCCCAGTATACTACCTCAGTGAGGTGCTCACGCCAACAAAGCAGTGGTACCCGCACTACCAGAAGCTGTCATACGGCGTCTTCATGACAGCCAGGTGACTGCGCCACTAATTCCAGGAGCACCCAATCGTGGTGGTCAATGACGCCCCACTTGGGAATATTCTCAACAACCCCGACGCCACCGGACGAGTCATGCTCTGGGGAATCGAGCTGTCTCCACGAGACATTACATACGAGAAGCGCGACACGAACAAGTCGCAAATCCTCCCTAATTTCCTCATACACTGGATGGAGAATCAGCTCCCCGAAAAACCAGATATGTCTTACCTCTGGACGATGCACTTCGACGGCTCCAAGCGCAAAGACGGGGCTGGCGCAGGTGTCATACTGACATCGCCCCAAGGAGATAAGTTGAAATACATTATGCGAATGCAGTTCACCGCCTCCAACAACGAAGCTAAATACGAGGCCCTGTTGCACGGGATGCGGATGGCAAAAGCCTGTGGTGCTAAGAGGCTCATCATCTATGACGACTCCAAGCTAGTCATCAACCAAACGACGCACGAGTGCGATACGCTGAACGACAATATGATCGCCTACCGCGACCTCTATGACACACTCGATGGGGACTTCGATGGCTGTGAGCTGCGGCATGTAGGCCGTGAAAGCAACGAAGAGGCGGATGCACTGGCCAACATTGGCTCCACCTGTGCCCCCATACCACCTGCGGTATTTCTCAAGCGTATCTGTGAACGCTCCATCAAGCCAAAGGCCATAGAGAAGAAAACAAGCGCAACAACGGCCTCGTGGGCTATGCCACCCAATGAGCCAATGGCACTCGATGACCTGGAGCTCGACACATGACTCGAGGGACCAATGGGGGTCATGATGATCGAGCCATCTTGGACTCAACCCTACATCACATATCTTCTCAGCAAGAGGCTACCGGACGACCCGACTGACACACGACACATCGCACGCTGATCCAAGGCATTCGTCGTCATCAGCGGCGAACTATACAAGCGCAGCATCACAGGAGTACTCCAACGGTGCGTCTCCAACGCGGACGGAAGGTTCGTCCTCCTCGACATACATGAAGGGACTTGCGAGCACCATGCCGGTAGTCGCACCCTCGTTGCCAAAGCTTTACGAGATGGATTCTACTGGCCCACGGCCATGCATGACGCCAAGGACATCGTCCAAAGATGCAACGCTTGTCAGCGATTCGCGGACAAACCGCACGCCCCTGGCGCGGAACTCCGGCCTATACTATTGGCTTGGCCCTTTGCGCAATGGGGATTAGACATGGTCGGCAAGCTCCCAAAGTCGTCACGAGGAGGCTATGTCTACCTCTTGGTCGCAGTCGACAAATTCACCAAGTGGATAGAGGCCATGCTGGTGACAAACTAGTCAGGAGCCAGCGTCGTTAAGTTCTTCGAGTCCATTGTCTATCGCTTTGGAGTGCCACACAACATCATCACGGACAATGGAACGAACTTCACCTCTAAGGAGTTCCAGGGTTTCTGCGAAAACCTGGGAATCAACGTAAGCTATGCCTCCGTAGCTCATCCACAGACCAATGGTCAAGTCGAAAAGGCCAACGGCCTCGTTTGCGGCGGAATCAAGAAGCGACTCCTCTGACCACTCGAGCAAGCCGCTGGATGCTAGCCAGACGAGCTACAGTCCGTACTGTGGAGCCTGCGCACAACCCCAAATAGAGCCACAGGATACACCCCGTTCTTCATGGTGTACGGCGCCGAAGCAGTACTACCCGCAGAAGTGCGCTTTAAAGCCCCACGGGTAGTCGCGTACAGCAAGCAGGAGTCAACGCTTGCACTCGAAGACTCCATCGATCTCCTTGACGAGGCATGAGACATCACAGCCGAAAGATCGACGATCTACCAGCAGAACCTGCGCAACTACCACAGCAGAAGGCTACGCCCAAGATCCTTCGTCGAAGGAGACCTGGTCCTACGACTGCAGCAGCAAGGGCACCTCAAGCTCGAGTCCCCTTGGGAAGGACCATACGTGATTACAGAAGTAATCCTAGGTGGCGCCTATCGCCTCAAAGATTTCGAGACAGGAGTCGCATACTCCAACCCCTGGAACATCGCGCAGCTGCGGCGCTTCTACCCTTAGTTGTTCCTTCTTTTTCTTATAGTACAAAGAAGACTATTCAGCTAGGCTACTTAGCCACATATTGTACCTCGTACTGATTCTGTGAATAAATAAAGCTAAGTGCCCCGAAACTCTATGTTTTCCTTGTTTTTCTAGCAATTTTATCACTCGGGGGCTACGCCACCCTTTACACCCCTGTTCTTCGAACAATACGTAGTATCCCGAGTAGCTGACACAACAACAATCGAACCCTTGATACACCAACCCAATTGCAACGCAACTGACAGGTTGGCAAGGCGCTGAGATTAAATAAGTCAGGCTAACAAAAAGGAACTGCAGAGTGCAAAATACACTCGCAAAACATATGAGCTAGCAAGCTCTTTAAATATCAATATCAATATCAATCTATTACATACAGCATACACATATGAACTTTACAACACTGGTATACCTATGTGCAGGATACAATTCAAAACTACTACTGCAGCAGAAGAACGTTTGTTTGTTCCTCAAAGAAGTCGAAAATTTCCTCTGCTGGGCGGTCCACCGCCTGGTAATGCGGAACCATGTTCTAGGTCGAACCTGCCGATGGAGTCGGTGGCCCAGCAGCAACAGCCGCAATGTCCACATCAGGCCTATGCAGTCGCACCAGCGAGAGGGCAGCCTTGGCACCAGCCACTAACTGCTGCCGCAAGCACTCGCGAACTGCACTTAAATCTTGGAATCTCGCGAGAAGGGCTAACAGGCTTGAAGGGACAGCGTCCAGTGGAAACATCGTCTGATAGATGTTCTTGAGGCACGACTGCGCTTTCTTCAGAAAATGAAGCACTCGAGAAGCACGATCCTACAGGGTCGCAAGTGTAATTGCACGGTCATGGTCCACCCAGAAATACTCACTCGCCTGTAGTTGCTCGTGGGTCAAATCATTCATTCGAATAGCGATCCAATCTTTTTCATCCTGCGGATGGCGAGCACTGACAACTACACCACACAAAAAGAAAGTGTGAAAGATAGGCATCGCCACGACTGACTAAAAGAAAAGATAATAGGATAGAAGGCTAACACTTGAACTGCTCACTCAGTTGGGCCACCTCCTCCAATAGGTACTTCTCGCGAGCAGAAGCTTTCTCCGCCTTCAACTTTCATACATCAGTGCTACCACGGAGGATGGGCGACTCACGCTCCAGTTGTTTAATATGGTCGTGGAGTCGCGAAAGCAACGACAACTCCTCCACCTTCGAACGAGGCTATGCCAAGTTCTCATCGGCAGAAGGAGGATCACAAGGATCACTCGAAGGAGCACTCGATGTACCCTACCACGAATCAAGCAAAAAGCAAATAAGAGACCAAGAATACATTTGGCAAAGGACATATATGCATTCAGATACAGGAAAAGTTTCGATTGGGGCACCCACAAAATCATTGTTCCCTAAGGCCAAAGGTTAAGCCACTACAACTATTATAGAAAGAGACTAAGGCGTAGCATGTTTCTTTGACTTGAACTTAGGCCTCGGGGGCTTCATCGCATCGGTGGCTGTCTCCGACACCACGGATTTGCCGGTAGCACCCCCAGAAGCCGCAGCCTTCGCAGACTTAGCGTGACGCCGCTCTTCGGAGTACTTGGCGACTGTCTCGATAAGCTGGGGACCGTAATTATTGCATTTACCAGCATAGGGAGCAAAAACTACCTGCTGGCCTCCAGCGTCGACAGGCATCGCCTCAGAGATAGCTGCGGGATCCATCTCTACGCCATGGGCGTGCACCATTGCGACCGCCATGGTGGCGCCGACGGAGCGCTGCAAATTTTTGAAGTCTGTAGGGATTCCCCTAGCCAGGGATTCCACCAAGTCACCAAGGTTATCGATCATCCCAGCCTTCGGAGTCAAATCCTCACGGATGTGACTGAACACATCCTTGGCCTTCCCCAGTGTTTCCTGGAGGGAAACACTACGGTCCTCGACTGCGGCGATGGCACCAGCCAAAGCATCCGCATGGCGCAGAGATTGGGCATCGAAACTCAAGACACTGGCATCTGCATACAAAAAGCATTAATACAACAATCATACGTCAAAGCACAGAAGAGCAAGACATATCCAGATGAAAAAGGTCATACATAAGAGGGACTTGGCAATCGAAAGAAGGTGCTCCTCGAACATCTTCTCCCTCTCAGCAGTGGAGGCAAGGAGATCCTGCTCTCGCTTCCGCGACTCCTCCAAGGTTGCGACTGCCTCGTCACGATTCTTTGTCGCCGCGGCCAATGTCTTCTCCAATGCAGCAGCATGGCGAAGTAATTCATTGTGCTCAGCTGCAACAAGCAGAAAGTTTTACCAAATCAAATCAATAATATTCCCAAAAGACAAGGACGAAGTTAAAACTTACTTTCGACGACACGATGGCGATTGTCCAGTCGTGCATGCTGTCGACCCATGTTAAGAACCTGCTCCACCAAGCGGGCGGCTTCCTTCACGATGAGCTGCATCAGAGATATTCCAAGTTTAATTAAAAGCACGTCAAGAATTAATTCGACTGCCAACTACAAGATACTTACATGATCCTCCACAAACTCCAAAGAAGGTTGTTGCACAGTCATCCGGGTAACCATCTGATGCTCCCCAGCATGCGGGGAACTCGATGAGTTATGCCCAGAGTGGGCCGCCAATGGAGGAGAAGGAGACCACGAGGCCACCTTCTTGGACTTGGAGTCCAGGACTCTGGACTCCTTCAAAAATTGTACATCATCAGAAGACGACGTCGCCACTTGACTGAAACACAAAATCAAACAAGAGCCTCAAGACAGATGATAACTCAAAGAAGGAACCAAAAAAGAATTCGCGAATACAAAACTTACCAATCAAATCTATCAAGATCGAAGGATTGCTCCTCCGACTCTGACGACTCCTTCGGTAGCCGCATCTTCTTGCGAGCAGATGGTGCCATGGAGCGTACAGGAACATCGAGAATCGGCTCCTCCGCACCAATGGATGGGCCATCTGGAGTCGACAGAGAGGAAGCATCTGAATCCTCTCTGCATGAACGCTTGCGAGTGTCTGGACCGCTGGACTCGGGGGCTTCCTCCTCCTCTTCAAGTGGGATGGTCGATTCCGACTCGTCCTTTTCATCTACTTAACAAGGAATAACCCCCTCACGAAGAGGGGGCAAACTGGGAGACACCTTCCAATCCTGCATACAGAAAACAATTCAGCATACGTCAAGAAATCAAAAATCAATCGACAAATAAAGCTACTTAGTAGCACAATCATACCTCAGAAGGTGGGTTAGAGGCATCGAATGGAGGCACGACTGGTTCACTGGGGAGAACATCCTTGGTGGTGTACTAGGTTAATAGTCGCACCCTCTTATCTACTTCACCCACGAAAATGCCATCGGCAGACACGCGAGTGACATCATCCGCACCAGCCCATTGGAACATGGGGTGGACTCTGGCCTGCAGAGGCTGGATGCGACGGTGCAACCATGTGCGAATGAGGGCGGCGCCTCCCTCTTCTTTACCCATGCGACTCTCGAGGTCGCAGACACGCTCTTCCGTCTCCTCGGACTCGCCAGGCATCACCATGTTTCGTCTCCTCGGACTCGCCAGGCATCACCACGTTCTTCCAAGAACGCCTCCTCCTATATGGTGTCGCGGTATCGAAGGGCGTGAGTCCGTAGTGCTCTCCGTCGGCCTTCTGGTCTCGGATGTAGAACCACTTGTCCCTCCACCCTTGGACGGACTCCATGAGCTTGATATCGAAGTATGTGACGGAGGAGTCGACATGGATCCCGCAGCCTCCTACGTCGTACACTACGGAACCAGATGCCGACTGACACTTCAGCTTGAAAAGCCGCTTGAAGACACCAAAGTGTGGCTCGACTCCGAGCCAGCACTCGCAAAGCGTGATATAGCACGCAATGTGAAGAAGAGAGTTTGGGGACATGTGGTGCAGATGGAGCCCATAGAAACAAAGAAGGCCCCTGACAAAAGGATGCAAGGGCAGAGACAGACCACGAATGATGAATGCGAGGAACATCACCCGGAAACTAGCAGGAGGACAAGGAGTTACCTCGTCACCTGGCAATCGCGATTCATCCGCCATGGGTGACAGAACTCCATAAGTGATGCGAGTACTCGCGCCCTTCTTCTTCCCGGCACTAGTGCCCACACCAGCGGAGCCGCCTTTCTTCTTGGCAGCAGTCATGGCGGCGACGGATTCAGCAGTGGCGCCTCCCTTCTTTTTCCCCATCTTGTGGTGGCGGTGCGAGCGGGCGAAGTAGCTCGGGAACACGCGGAGTTGGTCCAGCGCCGCAAAGAGGATTAGCTCTAGGAAACAGAGAGAAGTGGAAATGGCGATGGAAGAACAAGCAGAGAAAGAGCAGATGGGAAATTACCGCAGCTGCGCTGCTACTTAACCACCTTGCGAATGCAATCCAACGGCCAGTAGAAACCCTATTGGACACGTGGCGCACATCACGGTCGACGCGTGGAGAGGACAAAGCACGAACCGTCCCCCACTATCTCCTTTACGCGCGGAAATCAAGGAGGCACGGTTAAAACGAAAGATTACGCATGCCCGGTCAAATCAAAGTCAGAAAATAGGACCCACCGCTCGTCACGTCCCGTCAAAGCCGCTCACGCGGGCAACTAAGGTCATCACATCGTCATCACTGATGTCATCAAGTTGAGCAATAGAAGGCTTCGACTATTTTAGTCCTTGCTCGAGTCTTTGACTCCACCAAACACTCGGGGGCTACTCCCATAGGGAGCGCTGGTCACGCACCCTAAAATTTTCTTTTTATGCAGGAATATGGACATTCAAAGCATACCCAACCACTCGAATCTGCGATTCGACTATGGATCATGGTTTACTCCCATAGGGAGCGCCGGAAGAAAATTCGATTGAAACAAGCAAACAAAAGACGACAGCAGTCGCAAAAGTTTTTTAGTCCCTGCCTGAGTCTTCGACTCAATCAGGCACTCGGGGGCTACTCCCATAGGGAGCGCTGGTCGCGCACCCTATGATTATTTGAACGTCGTACTATGTGTTGATAACATCCACACTCGAAGTCTATGGCGACACCGCCTCATATTTTTTCCCTACAAAGAGACTGCATCACCTGGGCCACCTGAATCATCTCCGCGATGACAAAAATTCTGATGCCGCGCTTGTAGCGTGAAGATAAGACATGAATAAGTCCTAGCAATGCATTTGCTGTGTACTACCAGAAATATATCCGTGCCTACAGGTACGATGAACATGCCTTGACGGACGCGTCGAGTGCTCTCACCCATATACTGGAATTCGACTCCTGTAAGACCTCCGCGGCTTGAGTGAAATTACACCAGCACTTTTCCGAATTCGAGTCTGGGGACTCGATTTCGAGTAGATTGCGTTGTTTTGCTCCAAGGCAATTAACTGATACCGATACATCGGTTAAATCAGGCACGCATATCAACAATCCCTATGATATAAACAGAACACTCGAAAAAATACTCAGTCATGCACTCGAAAGGCTTCAAAAAGTCCCCAGTCGAATCTACGATTCCACTGGACACTCGGCGGCTACTGACATGGGTATACCCTGCAGGTACTGAAGCTTAGTATATATGGTCCAGATACGGTGGAAGCCCATGGTGTTGCCATGGCCCAATGAAGACTTCGAGTGGCTCACGGACTCTCGATGACTTGCGAGACAAGAAGAAGTTTAAAGATAGAAAGTTTAAAGGGAAAACCCTAATCTGTAACTGACTCGACCTGCTACCCCAGGCCTAGCCTATCTATATAATGGCTAGGAGGGGGCGGCGAGGAGGACACACGCAACCCTAGTTTCCACAACTCTCGCCAGATAGCATCTGCGGGCCCCTATAATCTTCGATTCCTTCGTTAATTCCAAAAGCAGACAAGGAGGAGTAGGGACCTCTACGAGGCCTGAACCTGGGTAAACCTTGCATCCTTGTGTGCTTGTTTGCTAGCCGATTGATGCTTCCAGCGCTCCCTCCTTCTCCAAAACCCTATTCCATAGAAATGGGCATTGATGAGTTAAACCCTCGCCAACTACATTGGTTAATCGCTGCAGATCTGAGAGGACAGATGGAGCCACCCAGCTCGGAGAAGATACAGTTCACTGTGAGGGAGAACAACTGGCTAGATGGAGTAGCTAGAGCAATGCAGGAAGCACATTCCCGTCCGTGTGGGGAAAATGTAAACCAGATCAATGGCACTCGCTTCGCTCACTATGCAAGACGCAACTCCATGGGAGAACCCTTGGCCATGCCAGGACACCCGGAACTGAAGCATCATGTGGATCACCTCGACTTCATGCTGGACGAGACCCAGAAAGAGCTAGACAATGCCCGTGCCTACGCCAACCATAAGCACACTATCAAAGCAGAGAAGAACCACACCCTCACCATCCTATCTAAAGAGCACAAGACACTTTCCCGCCAGCGTGACAAGAAGGACCGCATCATTGCTCGCCTCTGCCAGAAGGTGGCAACCCTTGAAGAAACCATCCATGACCAAGAAATTCAGCTTCAGGAGATGGAAGACGAAGATGAAGATCTTCGTAGGGAGATCACCTCTTACCTAAGTGATGATGAAGACTATCTGGAGGACACGAGCATGGAGTTCCACACCGATGAGGAGGACGAAGATTTCCTGGATGACGAAGAACCCACCAGTTCCGATGATGAGTAGTAGCACTAGATCACTGTCATAGGTGTGAGTTTGTATCCGGTCCCAATGTATCGTAGAATGATAGATTGGTTATTAAAACCATCTGCTTGGTAGTTGTGGTGTGTTGTTTGGAATCTGTTGCTTGGAATGAATGAAAAAGAGTTGTTGGGTTTCAAACCTTAGCAATACTCAAGTTTAAAGCTTTTTTGAACCCTACCCATAAGACATAGAAATTTCCCTCTTGTCTTATGATCTATCTCAATCTTTAGAAGACTCGCGGCAACCCCGGTGGGAGCAGCTCATCCCAGGATCCGATGCTTCAGATTCTAAAAATGCTAGTATCAGATCGAGAGGCCGGTAGAGCCAAGCGTCAAGCCAATCTCGCCACTCTTTAGCAGATCGCCCAAATGGTGCACAACAACCAAGGCCATGGAAATCAGGATCACCATGGATCTAAGCTAAAGAACTTTCAAAACACTAATCTTCCTATGTTTAGCAAATCTGAAGAGCCCTTAGATGCTGATGACTAGCTGCAATCACTGGAGCACAACTTAGAAGTTGCAGGAGTAGATGCTACGGAAAGTACTGTTTGTCACCCACTATCTGGCAGGTTATGCAAGATCCTGGTGGAACAACACTCGTACAATGAACGGAGGACAAATGATGACCCAGGAAGAATTCAAGATCATGTTCAGTAGGACTCATGTGCCCCCAGGTTTGATAAAGAGGATGAGGGATCAATTCAGGGAGTTGAAGCAAGGAAGGATGACTGTGGTAGAATACCGTGACAGATTTCTGTCTCTGGCTAGGTATGCCCCTGATGAGATCAACACCGAGGCAAAGAAGGAAAGATTCCTCAATGGCCTACATGATGAGATGTAGACTGTGTTAGTCAACATACCTTTTGACGATCTAGAAACTCTAGTGGATTCTGCTATCCAGATGGAAGGAAAATAAATCAAGCCAGTGAGAACCCCAAGCGTCGTATGATCCACTGGCCTGGACCCCACCATACCCCGAAGTACCACCCTAGCTCGTCTGCAGGATTTGCACCAAGACCCAACAGGCCACCTATGTCCCATCCTAACTTTCCTAATCGTGGCGGAGGGAACCCGAGGCCCGGAGGCCACAACAACAACACCGACAACACCCATAACTTCAACCATGCACCGCCAAGGTCCACCAACCACAACAACAACAATACTTCCCAAAGGACTGGAAACAATATTGTGCCTATTGCCGGGAAGGACAAGTCAATGGTAACCTGCTTTGAATGTGGAGTTACGGGTCACTACTCCAATGAGTTCCCCAAGAAGCTTGCTGTAGCCACCAATGTCACTACACCTACTCGGAAGCAGTGCCGTGTCCAGCCTGGAAAGATGTTTGCCCTAGGCAACCCGCACAACCGTACCGGCCATCTGTTCCACATGAATACGGAAGAAGCCCAGGAAGCACCAGATGTCGTGTTGGGTATGTTTTCTGTTAACTCGGTACTTGCAAGAGTGTTGTTTGATTCTAGAGCATCGCACTCATTTGTTATAGAAGAATTTGCATGCACTAGTAAGATTCAACCAACAAATTTGAAGCATGTTATGATAGTTCAAATACCTATATCAACCACCAAAGCTAGAAAAATTTGCTAGGCTGTGCTATCAGAATACATGGAATAGATTTTTATGCCAATTTAATAGTACTTGGAACAAAAGGTTTGGAAGTAGTACTAGGAATGGTTTGGATGTCGAAACATCAGGGATTAATAGACTGTGCCAAGAAACCCATAACCATGAATAGTAGCACCGGAGTATTAGTAGAGCATGTGTCCGAGACGCTTCCCCGTCAATTCAAATGCAACAAGAGTTTAGTCTAGTCAACCCTAGACCAAGTCAGAGTAGTCTGTGAATACCCCGATGTGTTCCTAGATGAATTACCCGGTATGCACCTAGATAGGGATATCGAGTTTATCATTGAACTTGTTCCTGGAACTGGACCCATAGCTTAGAGACCCTATAGTATGAACCCAGCCGAAATAGTGGAGCTGGAGAAGGAACTCGATGACATGTTGAGCAAAGGTCTGATACAACCAAGTGCATCACCATGGAGATCACCTGTTTTGTTTGTGGATAAGAAAGATGGTGCCAACCGTTTGTGTATGGATTACCGTAAGCTGAATAACGTCACCATCAAGAACAAGTACCCACTGCCGAAGATAGAAGATCTATTTGCCCAGCTGACTGGTGCCACAGTGTTTTCTAAGATTAATCTTAGAACTGGTTATCATCAACTAAAGATCCGTGCAACGGATATCCCAAATACTGCTTTCACTAACAGATATGGATTGTATGAGTACAATGTCATGTCATTTGGATTGACAAATTCCCCCGCTTATTTCATGAATCTCATGAACAAGATTTTTATGAACTTCTTGGATAAGTTTGTTGTTGTTTTATTGACGATATTCTGATCTATTCCAAGTCATAAGAGGACCATTGAATCACCTAAGAACCATCCTTGAAACCCTTAGAGAGCATCAGTTGTATGCCAAGTTTAGCAAATGTGAGTTTTGGTTAAAGGAAGTAGGATTCCTAGGACATATCTTGTCGACAGGAGGATTTGCCGTTGATCCCGCCAAGATTAAGGATGTTGAAGAATGGAAAGCCCCAACCACTCAAACCAAAGTTCGCGCATTCCTTGGATTAGCGGGATATTACCGTAAGTTCGTTGAAGGATTTTCAAGCATAGAGAGGCCGATGACCTAGATGTTGAAGAAAGACAAAAAGTTTGAATGGATGGACAAATGTGAAGCAAGTTTTCAAGAGCTCAAGAAGAGATTGATTTCAGCCCCAATTTTGATCATGCCTGATATCATGAAATCTTTTGATGTATTTTGTGATGCATCCAAGATTCGTCTCAGATGTGTGTTGATGCAGGAAGGCAAAGTAATATCATATATGTCCCGGCAACTGAAGCAACATGAGCAGAATTATCCCACCCATGACTTAGAATTAGCAGCAGTAGTTTTAGCCTTGAAGACATGGCGTCATTACCTCATGCGTAACCGCTGTGAGATTTATTTGGATCACAAGAGTTTGAAGTATATTTTTACCCAGAAAGAGTTGAATATGAGGCAACAGAGATAGAATGAGTTAATCAAACATTATGACCTTGACACTCACTACCACCCTGGCAAGGCCAATGTGGTAGCGGATGCTCTTAGTAGACTGTCGTGTAGGTTAAACACCATGATTAAGATCAGCCAAGTCTGCATGAGGAGTTGGAGAATTTTAGAATGGAGCTAGTTAGCGAAGGATTCCTAGCCAGTATTGAACTTCAACCCACTTTGTTTAGTCAGATAAAGGAAGCTCAGAAAGGAAATGCCAGTATTAATGGAATTAAGCATCGTATCGGTATCGGGAAGGTACCCCGATTCACTAAAGATGAAGAAGGCGTTATGTGGTATAAAGGACGCATCTGTGTGCCAGCAGATTCAGAGTTGAAACAAGTCATTTTGCAGGAAGCTCATGATACTCTTTATTCTATCATCCGGGAGGAACAAAGATCTATCTGGATTTGAAGGAGCAATTTTGGTGGCAAAAAATGAAGAGAAAATTCGGAAGCTATATCGCCAAATGTGATACCTGTCAAAGAGTCAAAGCGGAACACCAGCAACCCGCAGGACTTTTGTAGCCGTTGCAAATTCTGGAATGGAAATGGGATTCAGTTGGAATGGATTTCATCACCGGTTTGCCTACATCTAGTAGAGGAAATGATTCTATCCGTGTCATAGTAGATAGACTGTCCAAAGTAGCTCATTTCATACCCGTCAAGACCACTTACCAAGGCCCGAAGCTAGATAAGTTGTATATTGCTAGAATATTCAGTCTGCATGGAACCCCCAAGACAATTGAGTCAGATCAAGGAACCCAGTTTACCTCAAGGTTTTGGAAGAAAGTCCAAGAAGGATAGGAACCAAACTGAACTTCAGCAACGCTTACCACCGGCAGACCGACGGACAAACGAAAAGAGTAAACCAAATACTAGAAGATATGCTGAGAGCCTGTGTACTAGAATATGGATCTAAATGGGAAGACTGTCTACCTTTCGTAGAATTTTCATACAACAATAGTTATTAGGCCAGTTTGCAAATGGCCCCATTTGATGTTTTGTATGGAAGGAAGTGTCGTACCCCCCTAAATTGGTCGCAAGTAGGAGAGAGTCAGAAATTCGGACCATACATCCTACGAGAAGCTGAAGAGAAGGTTCACAAGATCCGTGAACACCTCAAGTCCGCTCAATCCAGACAAAGGAGTTACGCTGACAAAAGACATCAAGAACTGACCTTCAATATCAGAGACTATGTGTATCTCAAAGTATCACCCTTGAAAGGAATGAAGTGTTTTCAACATAAAGGGAAGCTTGCACCCAGATATGTCGGACCCTTCAAGATTTTAAGTCGCCGAGGAAAAGTATCCTATCAGCTAGACCTGCCTGAAGAGATGCCAGCCGTACATGATGTGTTCATATCTCGTTACTTAGGAAATGCTTAGAAGTTCCAGAGAAGACCGAAGTTTTCAAGAACATAGATCACAGAGCCATGGATATCAACAAAGATTTAACTTATCATGAAGTACCCATTCGTATTTTGGAAGAATCCTTTAGAACCACCTGGACTATAAGTATCAAGTTTCGAAAAATTCAGTGGAGCAACCATACTGAAGAAGAAGCCACCTAGGAACGAGAAGATTCTATTAGGACTGAGTTTCCAAATCTTTTTATTTCCTGGTTTTTTTGAATCTCGGGACGAGATTCTGTTTAAGGGGGGAAGGTTTGTAACATCTCAAAAATATTAAAAGGAGAATATCAATTTCCAATCAACCAAACTTAGGGTTAACAAAAACTTTTAATTTAAAAATCTATATGAAGGCAAGTGTGTGTTTGTTAATGATGTATGTATGCATGATATGCCATGTTTGTTAGTTATTTATGATGAGAATTGGTTTAAGGATCAAAACAATATCATCTAGGTCAAATCAAAACCAAACCAAAGCAAAAGAAAATCAAAATATAAAGCATATGAGCTAATGGTCATTTTTGCAAAGGTTAACACTTAGCTCACTTTGGGCATCTCAATTAAATAATTTCAAACAGAAACAATTCCATTTCTTTTCTCACCTTGCTAGATCAAGTGAAAAAGAACACAAGTAAGCTTTCAAAACTTACCTGAACAAATTCCAATTAATTTGAGGGACTTTTCAAAATTGAATCTGGTGTATACATCAAGATAGCAACTTTTCCAAAACCATCCAAATTTTCTCCACTTGGCAAGCCCTTGCAACCAGAGACTCTCAAGCTTATGATCAGCACACCCACTAAAAATAATTTGAAAATTCAAATATTTTTCTCTTACGACCATTTGATCGAACACCTTCCGAGCATAGTATAGAGCTACCAACTCCACACTGCTTAGATCATTTTTGTGGTCATCTTTGTACCACACTCGGCCTCCACTACTCGCCCACACTCATCCCAGTACCAGCTTGTGCAGCTGAGCCTTGCTCACTCGACCAACTGACTAGTGCAAACTCATACCCGAGCTCACCATGCCGACCCGACATGGACTCGATGCTACACGCCTCATCGCACTCGCCCATGACATCTAGGAGCTAGCTGTGACCTCACCACACCCGCCTGTGTACACCTCGACCAACGCCAGCCCGTGGAGACGCCAGCGTATCCGCGCCCATTTCTCCGTCCGCCATGCCGTGCGCACGCCAGAGTACCAAGCAATCCCACGCAACCACGCCTTGCCTCGCTCTCCCCTCGCATAAATGCACTCGCCGCGACGCCAGAAACCTCCCAAACATACCGGCTTGACCCCACATGACCTGTAACCACCGTATGCTGTGACGAATGCCCGGGGGACCCAAGGTTGGCATGGACGTCCCCAACCGATTCAGACCGTACCTCGCTGCACCACTATGCGCATGACGATCGCCAAGGAGCACTGCATCGACTTACACCCTCCGCCATGCCCATAGCTCACTGTAACGATGTGGCCGACGAGCCCGAGCCAGGCCCCAATGCTCCGCTCGCTGGGGTATAAATAGACCCCGCCTGTTGCCTCAAAATGCACCCCACTCGACTCACCTCTCACCTAGCAACCTCTTTGACCCCTCCCCGAAACAAGACGAAGCAGGCAGCACTGGAATTTCAATGGAGCTTGCCGCCTCAGTGGTGGAATGGAGCCAGCGCTAGGAGCCGCCCCAGGAGCCGTCGTGACCATCATTCGAACCGCCGTCATCGACCAGTTCATTCGCCCGCACCGCCATACCTAGCTGGAGCCCTGTTAAGCCCCTGACAACCGCTGCCGTAGAGCTAGGTTTCAATCTCGTGTGCGCCGTGCGAGGGAGATGACACATGGAGCCGTTGATCGTGCTCTAATCGTGCGGCTAGAAATAGATCTTACCGCTTCGCGCATGCCCACAAATTCAAATCTAGGTTTTTCTTTTATTTCAAAACCTACTCTGTAGGTGACTTTAAAATTGAATTCTACAAGATTCACTGAACCAATGCATGATTCCAATTTTGTTAGAATGGAAATGAAAATCTCAAAACACTCCCATTGGATTCAAACATTTTGGAATTATAGATCACCCACAGAAAAAATAACAAGGCAGAGACTTTTCCAACTTCAAATATTTTTCTAAAATCAACCATAAATGCTCTTGGGTTGATTCTAATTGTCAAAAATCACATTTACCATGATCTATCTAAATATGTGAAAATATATAGTTTTACATGCAGCAGTCAGTGGCTAAGAATAAAAGAATGGCTATATAGTCATTTCTAGTCATTTTAATTATATTAAATAGCAATATTAAACTTTTTAATATAGGCCACCTACTTTAAATCACATTCCCAAGTATTGGAATATGTGGTGATGACATGTGTCAACATGATCTCATATTTTATAATTGGAGAATATTAAATCTTAAGTATTTTTCAATGAGTAGAAATTGCATTTCAAAATAGGATAAATAAGACTATGTCACTAATTCATGTGGTGATTGAGATGATTCTATATCATCTAGTGTGAGCCTTTGTGTGCTGAATAGAAGTAGCTAAGTATTGTTTGGTGATTGTGTACCTTGTATTTATTTATAGACGTTAGTACCAACCCGGGTTACGAGGAGGAAGAATTCTATAAAGAAGAAGAGGAGAACTTCGACAACTGTACCAACCAAGGCAAGCTAACCTATGAAAGATACACTATGGATGCTATTGTGATGCATCCTTGAATATATCAATACCAAGTTTTACCTTCAAGCTTTATTTTTCCCTTTACCAAAGTTTCTTGAATAGTTAACTATTGGTGATTAGTGGAAAATAGGACAGATGCCATCAAGAGCATAGAACTAGGCTTAGGTAGTTATACTTGGTTAGCACCCCCTCCATAATGACACCCTCATTGATAGTTGCTAGTGCTAAACTAATAGGGATCACTTTAGATGGGAACACTTGGAGCAAATGATTATGAAAACCTTAGAATGATGAGTCATTCTATTGAAATGTTTTGACATGGTTTATGAAACACAATGACTTGAAGATGATGATGAATGAGGCATGTGCCTTGACTTTGAATAAAAACTGATGGTTGGGTTCGGATGCGATACCATTCCCGCTTTATCGTAGAACCACAATACCAGATTTGGGTAGGGCTTAACTGGAAGTTTATGTTTCTTAGTATGGGTTCCCTCGGGGAAAAGAGGTTAAGCTGAGGCTACCTCGTGACTATGAATGACCACCTATGCAGTTCTCGGGATGGCAGATGGCCATGGCTAGGAGGCCAAGCTCATAGGGGAGGTGCAGGTACTAGGGTGTGTACTTGAAAGGTTAGGATTGATTATCCGCATACCAAGTATGATGATCCAGGGCTATCCCTGACGGATGTATCGAATTTTGTGGTGAAAGTGTACCACCTCTACAGAGTGTCAAACTATTCTAATAGCCGTGTCCGTGGTCATGGACAATTGGATGGCCATACTGTTTCGTTGTTAGATGCTTTCAAAATGACTTGTGACTTGAAATATGACTTTTACTTGACCACAACAAGGTTGTCGAAATGAAAAACTAGGTTCCCATTTGAGTAATCTAGATAACTAAAATAGGTATTTACTACTAAGCACTTCTAAAATAAAACTAGCTTATTGTAAACAAGCATAGATATTATGATTCCTACTAGAATTGTCTTACTTGCATTAGTGATAGTTTGCGAGTACTTTAAGAGTACTCATGGCTTTGTCCTTGGATATTCCCATGGCCATACTATGAAGTGGACTATTCGGAGGACGGACAGCAGTATGTCTATGATAACTAGGATCATCTCCCATCGTCAGCATTGCTTGTGACAATGAAGATGGAGTCTCTACTATGTTTATTTCCACTGCTTTGATGTGTATTAAGACTTGACCATGAGATCAACTATTTGTAAGACTATTATGGTTTTTAAAGGATGAGGTATTGTGCTATCAATTCTATTATGTCTTGCAAAAATGGTATTCCTAGGATTGCGACGTACGGCATAACAGGCATCTGGACTTAAAAGTACGGGTGTCCACAATGGTTGGCCAGTATCGTGCCCTGCCATTGCAGCTGATAGCTCCAAATTTCATCCCTTGTTACCATTGGTTTTCCTCTTGTTTATTGTTGTATCTCCCTGAAGATTGCGCTTTTCACTAACGTTAATGTCACAATTACTGAATCCTTGTTTTCTTGTGATGGTTTTAAGGCGACCATGAACATTTATTGAAGGTCTAATAGCATTTATGGGATAATTACACCAGAATAAGCAAATCTCCAATTGAAGCCACTTTCATTAGAGGCGTCAGCATGCATAACGACAACTGGTACGGTCAGGGGGCACCCATACCATTCGCCCGTACTACCCACCAGCGCCTTCCTTATATCAGTAAAAGCAACTTTTGTAAAGGGAGAGAGACGAGAAGAACCATAGAACAAAAGTTACAGCCGCCGCAAGTCATCTGGAGGGACAGATCAGATCTGAAAGAGCAGAAGAATTTCACCTCGTTCTCCGACGATCTTCAACCTCAAAACCACACACTCTACCATAATCCCATCATTACATAGAGAGAGAGATTGGCACTTGTAAGATTAGGGTTTGAAACTTTGATCTACCTTCGGTTTATATTCGATTGGATCTTTAATCGCTATTGTGGTTTGCTACAATAACTTTGAGATGATTTCTATTTGCAATACAATTATGTCTTTGATTTTTCTACCTCTCATGTCTGAGTAAATCCCCATAGGCGTGGGAGATGTAGGGGACTGGTGAGATGTGATGTGCCTACTTTATTTACATCCATTTGTGATTGTTGCAATGTTTATTTAAATAGTGAGAATGAATATCTATGTTTGACTAATGCGTGTTATCTAACTTAAGGGCCCAGGTAACATGATCCAAAGATCTCATAGGTATTAACTTGTATGCTAGTAATTTGGCGACCCCCCGAGTGACACGGCCGATATCAAAGAAAATCTAGCACTACTCGAGGATAAGGAACCACCAAGATTAAAGCCTTGATCTGGTTGAAAGACCTTAATTAATGTGTTGACCATGGTCGTGGTAACAGGTAGATAGATCATTGGGATTGGGAAGAATTGGCCATGAGGACTCCTAGTCGGTATATGTGTTGCTTTTCTACTCACTTATAAATAAGAATTATCATTATCACTTATTCCGCTTATTCCATTTGGCACTTTTACTATCACCATGAACTGATTCTCTGCACGCCTAACTTCTCATCTATAGGACCTTTACACACCTTTCGCATCTTTACTTTCATGCAATACAATTATTTCTAAGCAAGTTCCTCTATCTTTTATGAACCACTTCCACTGTCAACATTTACAGTCAATTTACTCAAGACTTGTGACACCTTGGGTGCGATAGAAACAACGCATAAAAACACTTTTCTAGGCTCCTCGTTGGGATCGATATATAAACTGAAATTAATACTTCCATGAAAATATTCTCTGACGAACCTATGCACTTGTAGGCCATCAACGGCCTGCTTGGTGGCAGCCTCGTGGCCTCCATAGTAGTACGTCCTCCCCCGATTCAGGTTATAACGGCTTGTGATTTAGAAACGTGAGTTCCAGGGTGTTACAACTGGTATCAGAGCCATTCCGCCCTTCAGGGTCTCAACCAATGTGGTCATTGTCAGTCTAGAAATATTTTGGTAGTTATATACTAGGGAAAACAAAATGTGAGAGTAGGACTGCTTTGATTTTTCTTCATACCCACCTACCCTATTCTGCTAAGGAAGTGCAACGTCTGTCTATCCTCTTCTAAAAATTCAAACTAGGATTCACGTGTTTAGGGTATCTGTAGTACCATAGGATGTGTTAATCCATTGTCGATCTGCTGCATCTAACTTTGCTTCATAATTTGCCTTTGGTTATCAATTCTTGGTACATTCCATACCGACATGCTTGTGTGTAAGCCAATGCAACCTATCTGAATCTTTGTTAACCGACGCCATCTTGTTAAGGTTTTTTTATTTAGTATGCTTTCACCCAATATGGAGTTGCTAATCTCTATCCATTAAGTTATTTTTCACATTTAGTTGTTATTTTAATGCGGAAAACATTTCAGGAGGTCGTTACTGCACAATAAGGATATGGCATCAGATGGTGCACTAAAGGGGGCTCGGGTGGGTTTAGGAGGTCAATTAGCTAACCTCGCAAAGCTTACCGAACAAGTCCACACCCCCTTCTTGAAGCGTGAACCCTCCATGGAGAGCAGCGTCTCTCTAGCCGCACGCTTGCGTGTGGAGGGAGGCATTGAATGCTCCAGCAATGGAGTCACTGAAGCAAGATCCTCACCCTCAGTGGCCTCCCGGAGCACCCTATTGGACATGGAGAGCAGGATGCTCCCCAAGTGGTCCTCCCTGAGAAAGTGATCCACTTTATCCAGCGTGGAGAGACGGCTTGGGCCGGCTTGATCTGGCAAGAGGGACTCATACCCCATATCGGAGCAGCCTCAGTAGGGGAGTCACGAGCATATTGACACCGGGCTACGTGTGGCACCCGGGGGATTCTAGTGATCCTCGATCCCCCAATCGTTGCACTCAGGGAGGGAAGCTACCAGGGCATACCAGTCGTCGTCCGTCCAGAGCGGTAGCACCTCGAGAGGGAGCCAGGCTGCCACTCCTCCCCCATAGACGAGCCCCTCCTGCCTATCCAGCACGGCTGGATCCAGCAGCCCATCAAGGTGAAGGAGGGTCGCATCGTCAGGGTCTTCATACACCCACATCGCGTGGAGGCATTAGTGCAGTGGGGCCACATGATCTAGAAGGAAGTTCGTCACCATCTGACGAACTGACAACCCTCGACTAAAGAGGATCTTGATCCGGTTCAACATCAGAGCTAGATCGTCATCACGGGGATCGAGCATTTCCCAAGAGGAATTTTCCGCCATGGGTGCTACCGGATCTTCAAGCTGGTCCAGCAGCTCGGGAAAACGAACGAAGCACCAGCTATGGCACCACTCCCCCAATGATCCTGAAGGTCATTGAGGAGGTATTTGTCAGTGAGCCCTTCCCACGAAAAGAAGTCCACTCTGTCGGAGAGGGTTACGGCTTCCACCATCCTCGGCCGAAAAAGTGGCAGAACTATGCTAGCGAGCGCATAAATCCTATGAAGCTCTCACATAGGTGTTGGAACACTGCCAAAGTGACCACAGCCTGAGGGTGAAGTTGTGCCATGAACACCCCAAACACGGACATCACTGGATGGAAGAACAGTGAGAGCGGTGGGATGACACCGATCGTGATAATGTGAAGGAAGACCGGCACATGAAGGGTATCTATGTCCTTGGCATTGGCTAGATTCACTATATTCGCTCCTCCAACGTGGTTCTTGTCAGTAGTGAGCTAGCAAACAATGCCTATTCCACGGTTGCTGATACCTCCTAAGGGACAGACTCGGTGATCCTGAGGCGTCTGAGCTCACCAGCCTGAGGCGAGGCCACCGGCGGCGGCAACGGATCGGTGACCAGAGGAAATTCTCACCATTTGGGAATGAAGGGGAGAGGGAAGAAGTTTGGACGAGGCCCCTTGATGTTTCCCCCTCTTTTCCCTCTATAGGGGATTATGGTACGACACAGTGCGACACCAACGTAGTAAATACCGCTTCGTATCAAGACATGCCCATGACCGGTGTGGAGGTTGAGTGCCCCATCAGCCAATAGTCGGAAAGCGACGGTGCGCATCATCTACTACGTGGCGCAAGAAGACACGACCACCTGATGCGCGGCAGAAACGGGCCCATTGTTGATTACATGGCGCAGACTCGGTTATGTTGGGAACCGGGCCTACTCCCGGGGGCTACATTCATTCCCGTGGAAAAATGGGGGGTCACCACGAGGACTCTAGTTGGACCCATCCACGCACCATAGACCTCCAGAATGAAACCCGGCAGCACAGCACGAAATTCCACCCTCCTGTTCCCCGGGGTCTAGGAAACTCAAGGAGGTACGCGAGATGGAGCTAACAGCTAGCCAGTGAGGCCTGAACTATGCAGCAGGCTACGCCTGCTGCAGGTGCATCCCTAAGTCCGTAGGGCTGCAGCATTGCCGTGCCACATAAAATCCATGCATAGCTCGGGGAGTGTATGCCCGGGGAGCCAGCCCCCGGCAAGATCCGGACTAACGGGGCTGGCGCTAGTGTCAGACTGGTTGGTGCAGACGGTAAGAGACACACTGTATGGTGGCAGGAGTGCATGGCCATGTTGAGGGAATGCACTATGAGCCCATGCCGTGTGGTGACCAACCCTTACACTTACCCTTATAAGACGAGGCCCACATCGGTCGAGAGAGGGGGGATTCTCTAGCTACAGCCTTCCAAGGGAGGAACAATTGTAATTATGATCATCCGCCAGATAGTCGATAGTTGCAGGACGTGGGGCTCTGCATGTCGCGAACCTGAACCTGGGTAAAAAATCTATCTCTGTCTCTGTGTGTGTGTGTGTGTGTGTGTTCGTCTAGCTCTCCATATGCTACGCACCTGGCCAAACTAACAAAGGATCTCCCATACTCGTTGTCCGAAATCAAGACACGATATCATCACTGCAATGGTAATTCATGATGAGATACCGTACCGCCTTGTGCCCTACCAATCATGGTAAGTCCTACTCAAAAATAAGTTGTACTTATTTTATTCTTAGTAGATTGATATATTTGCTGAAAACATACCTTGATAACTTTATGTAATACACAATAAGCAATCAATTTTGTTTCAAGTTACATGCATGAACTACCTTGCACATCCATGTGCTGATTTAAGAAGTTTAGTTACATAGGTGGTCTCCGAGAAATACAGATAAACTTTGTCTATATATAATGATTGTGACACTTGACAAAATATGTTTTCATCAACTTGATGTGCGCAATGTTTGAAATTTTCCATATTTTCATAGAGTAACATGTTTGAAATGTTAATAATCCTATTTTGTACTATCATATGTAAATGCTAGTATCTACAATGATTGAATATTTCACCATGTCACTACAATTCAAAAAGTGTCTCGTAGGAAGAATATAGTGTTAATACTTTGGTTTGTTCACATGTTTGTGCAACCACCACGGGATCCTAATAGTTCTCGCGATGAGAGGGCGAAAGGTGTATTACATAGAAAATCAAGGATGAAATAAAATTGATCTCGTAGATTCTCAAAAATGCTCTTTGGGAGTTTTCATGCAAGAGGACATGACCGATTTTAGTTGCATACACCAGTCTCCAGATGTCCTAGTTGTATACCTCATCTACTGACATATGGACCATTTAGTACAGATCTAGAAGACATTCAGAAAACCTGAAGACTTAGAAAAGATAGTTTATCAAATCGAGCATAGTGACTTTGACTATGGACAAGAGTTTTCACTCATCCAGCACATGTTCACGAAATCGTTAATGTAGACATCTTCATCCAAACCGGGATTTTCTACTCCACGACGACCCAACGGGCGATAACGGCTCACCCAAGAAGGTTCTTGAACTTTCAACCCCAAAGCCAAGTATGCTTCTTTGACATCACACCTCATGTTCCTTAATTATTAGGAGTAAATAATATCGCTAGATTGTTTC
Organism: Avena sativa; assembly: GCA_916181665.1. Taxonomy (NCBI): domain Eukaryota; kingdom Viridiplantae; phylum Streptophyta; class Magnoliopsida; order Poales; family Poaceae; genus Avena; species Avena sativa. Next base: position 416,793,202 of record OV702289.1, on the reverse strand, counting down.
GGCTCAAATTGCTATCCACATCGTCCCGATTCTTTTTGGCCGTGGTATGGATGCCGAGAAGGACACGCGGCGATGTCGCAATGGTGCCCTGCTATCCCAAGAGGCGGGACACTCTAAGGGCCAGGGCAAAAGATTCAGACCATGGATTGTTGTCGCGCGCGCCGCCAACTGGTGAGCCGCACGTGTAAAGTGGGCCCACCATCAGCATATGTGGGCAAGACAGCGCGCGGTCAGAGGCGTTCCCGGCATGACAAGAGCCGACGTGGAGGCATAGGCCCATCTTGGCTTCAGACTCTCACGGAAGCGAGGCCACCGAAAGATGGTGTGGTGCCATGAGCCAATGATGCCCGCGGTTTCCCATGGCCACCGGACCATCCAGGGCTGGCATGGAGACATAGACTATAGACGTTTGCGGTTCCTCGCATCTTTGGTCCCGCTCATAGCCGACATGGTCCGATAACTCATGTTGGGCACAGATTCTCGTGAACACGGGGATGTTCGAAGCTGGCGTGGCTATTTAAACTCACGTAGTCTACCAGCGTTCACCATATGCTAAGTGGGTTCTCGCGGACGTAGATCGTGAAGAGTAGACCGTATGCGTGTGCGGATTCTCGCGGTGGCGATATCATGTAGTCGGTATCGTTCATGATCGACCTGTCAGTATTGTATGTACCATTTGTACACGAGGAGACAAGATAGACCATAGAAATCTGCGGATTTTGGCGGCGAAACCGTACTCTTGTTACTGTTAGTACACGAGCTGGCAGCGTAAGCTCTACCCGCTCGTGGTTTATCGCGATGAGATAATGATTTTTCGCACCATGAACTGCGCTTCTCTTATTATAGGTTTTAGTGGCAGTGCTTAGAGTATAAGAACACTATCACTATTTTCTCAACGTGCCACGCTTTAGATAGTCTCTCTTCTCTCCCATATTCACCTCATCTTTCTTTCTTGTTGTCGACTAGAGAGGAGACTTCTTGGTCATCATCTTCTTCACTGGTGTGCAGCACGCGTTGGTCGCCGTACCGCAGGTATTCGGCACTATTGCCACCTGCATGGCCAGGAACCCCATGCTCTCTACCTTGAGAACCCTCTGCAAGCTATAATCCATGTCGCAATAACATGGTGCCTGCTACAACCTAAGCCACAAGCTCTCTTGCATACATGCTCTTCTCCGCGAGAACCCTCTGAAAAGCCACAGGCTATGATACTAACTGGGGCTCAATGGTCGTACGTCTTTACACATGCATCGAGCTAGAACATGCCTTACAATGCGATGTGGTGAAGCAGCGCATATACACACGAACAACGGTGCAAACAAACTTGCAAAAGCTATACCCATCAATGATGATTTTTATTCTGCAACGTAGAACGAACTACGTGATAATAGCAAATGAAAACATAAAAAAAATGTTCTTTTACAAACCTAAGGATAAACCTAAAGTACAATGAGAACGTGCTATTTGAATTTGTTGCAGTGCATTAACAACGCGAGGCAACGTCAAGATCCCACATCTCGCCGTCGTGGGATTACTCGCCGGCGCTGGACACATCAGACGCAACGACATCGCTCATTGCCGCCCCACTCCAAGCATCGTCGACACCACACGTCTTGATACCATGCGCATCCTGAATCATGTCGGAGACATCGTTCACGTGAACCTCACTCATCGCTCTGCCTTCCTATACGACCAGTTCCTTCAACATGGCAAGAGGCTCACCCTGGCTCGTCCTCGCACCATCTTCGTTTGGAACAGCATCCAAAGCACGTTTCTCCTTGTTCAAGCGATAGTGACGGCAGTACGCTACTATGACATGCAGAAGGAGAATCCCCCCGGAATCGGCGTGGTATCGCTGAAACGATGGTGCCATTTCCTCCTCGATAGCCTTTGCAGCTATATTGTACATGAGAGCGTGTAGAGCAATCAAATAGAGAGAGCATCCAGACGCAGACCTCCTTGGTTGCGCGCGTCAGAAAGGATCCCGAAGGAATGTTGAGAAACAAAAGCCGCTATCACCAGCATGGTGCAAAGAAATAATACAACGATAGAGACGACACTTACCACTCCGTGTCCGGCCGGCGTGCTTAACGTATACGGCAAAATAAAATTTTGTGTGCGGCCGGTATGCCACTCGCCAGAAAAAAGCATATTAGAAAAATATACAAAACTTTAAAAAGCAGAAAAGAACTAAAAATCGTTGGAAAGAATATACATGCCTCTTGAGTTAAAGTGTTTGAGGAGCAGCTCAGTACGAACCTAGAAAAGTTACGAAAGAAATGAAAAACATGAAAAGCAAAGCATAAGCGTCGAAGATACATAGATAGAATGCGTATAAGAAAATAAGAAAATAAAATATGGAGCTGAACATGCAGAAATACCTGTTGCATGAAAGCAAACCAAATGTACGCGTCGACAAACGGGAGTAGAAGAACCTACAGCAAAACACAAATAGTTAGTCAGCAAAGAACGCATATAAGAGAACGGGTAAGAGCAAAAAAACTAAAGGGGGACTGTCTGGCAGTGGGTTAGGCTGATTTGTCGGTGTTGGCTGTAGCAGGAAGCGGCTTAGCGTGGCGTGCTCATGTGGTGGGTTCCGTTGTGAACCCCGCTGGCTAAGGAAACTATGTCTGGCTGCGGGTTCTCGCGGTGAGGAGGTGTTGTGGGTCCCTGTCATGTGTCATGCTGGCTAAGTAAACTATGGTTGGCCGTGGTTTGTTGTGGAGTGACCCATAAAACTAACCTTATTCGTATCCACCTAGAATGTTTTTCGCTTCAACCTCCCATGTCGACGTGCTCCCTTCGCTGGTAGATCTAAATCTCAGACTCTCCTTCTTTTCCTTCCTAACTCTAGATCTCATCATGCTTTTCCTCTCTAGGACCCTTTGTATGTCCACTTGGAAAACAAATATGCCTAATCGGTACTCGGCCTACACTGTTAGATCTTCTCGCCTCGCGCTGGAGTCCTCCATCGCTAATCCATACGTTCGCTATTCTATCATCAAATCGTGTTTATGTAATTTGTTCCTTCGATTTTTCTAATATAGCATTCATTTCTCTTGCAGAATCGCCACCAGCACGCTGGTCAGACCAAACTCACCGAGGGAGGCGTCAGAATTTTGGACGAGGTCATGATCGCATGTCGCGATGATAATGTCGGACTGATCGTCCCTGAGGTCATCAGCGTATGCCGTGACCATAATTACAGTTTGACTATCCACGAGGTCATTAGCGCATGTCGTGACGATAATGGTGGTCAGAACTGCATCACTGTGACGGACATGCAGCATGTCAAGGAGGTCATCACAGCATGGTTGTTCTATGATCCGCTCGCGGTCCCTAATGGATGGAATAGATCTACAGGAAAAGAAATCCCAACATCTCATAATTAGATTTAGGATTTTCTTATTGTCTTTAGGTGGCCTACTTTTGAATTTTATAATAATGTAGTTTTATCTTCATGTACGAGTTGTCTGCTCTACTCAGTAATCGTCGTCGGCGCCTCGCTTGATGTGTCTTTTCAGTTCTTGTTTATGCGTTCAGTGAAGATAGGACTCTATTTTCAATCTATATCGCTCACTTACGCCCTTTCTACTAACGTCGACTACCTTTACCTTCTGCTTTTAGTATTTCAGCGTTTTGTTTAACGGTCGCGCCCAGGGGGCGGAGAGAGAAGTCTAGTAGTTATAATCAAGCTCATAGTATTTATTATGATCTATCCATTCTTGCCTTTCCTAAAAGCATAGAAATACATTAATTTCATGTGTTTGGGTTTTTATGGTTCTTTATTCTTGCATATGCTATTATGAGGAAACTAATGTTTTTTTAAACTATGATATTGTTATTTAGATTTTAATATTTGTTTTTTCATGGCAATCCATCTATGGACGATGATCTTATATCATACATTTTTCACGAATGACAACAGTGATGATATAGATATTATAAATTATTTTAAGGATCATAGCAAGGATGATCATGATACCAAAATTCTTTAAGGGATCACAACTAAGTTATACATCTCTTGCTCCTGTGAAGTAAGTATATCCTTTTTCAGCTGTACAAGATCAATATTATATTTACAAGCCAGGTGTGTCTGTTGTTATGCATCTTACGGTATTCACGTACTTGTCTTCTAATTTCTTACATCTTTCAAGGCAGCGACTTAATTTATCTCTACCATAATCGTGTTCTATTTTACTTTCAATAGGGATGCCATCTGAGTATGCGGAGTATCAGAATATCAGCCACGCGAAGATGTGAATTCTTGTTCTATTACTTGTGACAGGATGTTGTTTCTGTGATATTATTATCCAGACCTATAAACTAGATGAGATGCATATTTTTGAAATGTGATATGAATGTATTTATGCTGGAAGTCGAACAATTACACTGGAAATAGCAACTTATGAAGATATTAAAATTAGTATACGTATGAATCATCTACTTTTGTGCATACCCCATCCTAGATTCTATTTAAATGGAAAATACGTGGATTTATATTTTTATTTAAAAAACTATAACCAGTGATGACCGGATGAAATATATATGTCAATGCTTAAAAATAGAGTGACAAAGAAGAAGACGACAACTCATCACCATTTATACTATCAGAGACGATTAGGAGAAATCAGATGATAGGGTAACATATAATACATTCATCGGGGGTTAATTTCTAATGACAAGCGACATTTAACTAGACTGTCAGCGGAAGTATAGAAATGGCGGCCACATGTTATGTAGACGTGTCACCGATAGCATAGTCATGACATCTAGTTGTGGTTTCTGATCATCACTTAATGGAGTAGCTTTGACGTGCATTGATTATGTCGGCGCCACTAGAATGTCACTGGTTAGCGGTGCCTCGTCAGCTGGAGTACTTGCATCGATGGGCAAAAATAAAGTTGGTCGTCAGCGCTAGCAGTTCAGTCGGTGGGTCCTGCCGATATCAGTGGTATGGTGTTACCAATGACTAAATACTGCTGACGAAACATCTATCATCGGTGTAGTTGATTCCTGGCCCGTCACTGGTAAGCATTGTTGCACTAGTCTCTAGAAAGATCGAAATAAACCCATTTTCTAGAGAGTTGGGATGTAGCCATGAATAGTAGCCGACAAGGCCAGGCAGGATGTAGCAATGTTTTGAGAGGCTCGTCGAGTGGTCTGTTTTTTAGCCTCTAATCAAATAACTCTAGCTGGTAAGATGTAATTTTACCTTTTATTCTATCTTCTACAAAGAAAAGGAAGATCCCATGTTGTTCAGTTAAAAACAAGTCAGCGATGAACATGGCCAAATGAGAACAGATCTGCACCATGTTGGTCGACGAACATATTCCTATTGAATCACGGTAGTTTACAAGAGGAAGTCTGACTCCGACCAAGCAGGTGTCATACAAGATGAACGAGAAGAGTCTTTTCCATAGGAATGCTCCTGCAGGCATGGCCGACACACCTCAAGCCACGGGATGGCCGCATCGCCCTTGTCCTCGCTAGGGACCATGGTAATGGTGGCAGCTTCCGCCTCGTATCAGTATTCGCGATGAACCGGTCCGAACAAACTACTTCGGTAACTATGGAGAGGAAATGGCACGTTGGACCTCTATCTAATAGTGGGCCTTGATAACTAATTGGTATTAAGTAGGTTATTGTGGGTTTATGTGTTTTATGGAAATGGTTACAACAAAACATGGCGTTCTTTAAAAAAACAAGCCCATGTTGTGGTTAAACTTGTCCCAACATATGGTGCTATCCGCTATTTCCTCAACTTCTTTCCCCAAATTGTCATGGATGATCAATTGACATGACCGACCTTGAATTCCTGAACAGAGGGAGTAGGGTGTACGGTCTATGAACATTTTTCTATGATTACTTTTACTATAGCCAAACTCAAAATCACATTCTAGCGGTAAAAGCACCCGACTACACAGAAATATTTCACATCATATCCAAATTCAAAATCTTAGTCGAGTGGTAAAATTTACCACTTACCCCGTTTGAATCGGAGGCATCCAATTTTTAATTCAAATATATGGTCATGTATGATCAGTTGATATGACTCTCGGCCTTGAATTCCTGAATAGCTATACTAGTATGGCCTACTACCATTTTTATATTATTACTTAGACAATAGCCAAATTAAAAATCTCAATCGAGCAAAAACATCTGTCACCGACCCTGAAACATTTTGGCCCCTCTGTTTCAAACATTGTGAAGTTTCGGTTCAGCCCATCGTACAGATGATCAATGGCTATAATGAGGTGGGCCGCTTGGGTGGTGAGCTCATAATTTTATCGTTCACCACCTCTATAGTCCAGATCCACCGAGGCCTCCCACCCCCTCCCACCATCCAAAATACACATGCCCCTCTCTCATGGTCTCACCTCCATAACCATAGATCGCACCGGCTAGAACCTCTCGTCGCACATCCAAACCACATTATCATCTTACTCCAATCTACCGGAGCCGCCATGCGGATCCAAAAGCGCTTCATCAACACATTCGTACGATGATCTGCTGCACCGACACCAACTCCCTCGTCCACCGCATGTAGCACGCGCTGCACCAGATCTGCTGCACCGATGCAGCCCTGCACCACACATGATGTTTGTCACCAATAGTTTTGTGCAAGGGACTGGTTTTGCTTTTAAAAATCCTAGTATCCTACCAACAACAACATGGGTTGTTGTGAGACACCACGAAGTTCTATTGTAAGTTCACTTTTATTTTGATGTGCTTGGTTCATTAGCTTGATTATCTAAGTTTACTGAAGAGAAATGCTTTCCACTTCCTCTCACTCTATATCTCTAGAATTCCCTTATTGAATGATTATAGTTTATACGAGACCCAAGATTTTTAGTCACTTCATTTATGTTCAAGATCGCAACTCTACATTATTAACATAATTGTTTACTTGATTTTTAGTCCAATGCGCTATATGTCTTAGCTAATTTTTAGAAAAATCTACAGTATATAGTTGGAGATCCAATAGTTATAGGTTCCATAAACTATTACTTGTTTCTTTCTCCAGTTGTTGCCTCTCTAAGTGCAGAATGATATAACTATATACATGAGGCACACATTATTTAATTGCATATTTCGGTATGTATGTGTGGGATTATTAGGCAATACATATATGATATTTCATACACATAGGCTTTGAGATTTAGAGAAAATCTGAAATCTTACATGGGAGAAAGGATTTATCCAGTTATTTCAAATATTCTGTAGACTGTAAGCACATAATCTATCAATTGCTTGTTTGTCTATTAATATTATCTGGCTGTTGATATAAGGCAAACAATGTATGTTTGCTCATTTCATTATATTGATAGTCTATATTAGTCTCATAGCATTTAAAGATATCGTTTGTTCTTTTTTAGTTTTAAGTTTAACGATGATTAACACAACGCCAACTTCCTCAGCAGTTCAAGATGCAATAGTTGGAGGCATCATAAAGAATCTAATCATCTACTTTTTGCATCATTCTGTTTATTTTATCTCACACTACAAAATGATCTAGATACTTTATATGCATCAGATTACTAATTTCTAGTTTTTATTATACGGAAAATGCTTCTTGTCTCAAACAGTTATAAGAAGTATTTGGAACCTATTGTGCTTCTTTTGGCTGTGTAGTTGCTAGATTAATTTGTAGTTTATGGCTATTTTATGAGGCAAAAAAAGTATATTTGCTTGCCTCATTATATTGCTCCCTTTGTTGAATCTAAAAAATAATGCTTTTCAAATTCTTTGACAATGGATTGTATGATGGTGTAGCCTATTTTATCTTATTTTCAAACTGCAAATAAATCTAGGCAGGTAGAAGGGAGCACTAACACTTGGGTTGACACTATTCTAGTTATTTTTGCTCAACTACTCGTAGAAAGTGAGGCTGCTAACATACTTCGAGATTCAATTGATATTGTTAGAAAAGAAGAAACTGAATTAGTTGCATATTCAACCGAATTTGCAAAGTTCTTACAATACTTACCCTCTCCATGGTTAATTATCTTGTACCAGGCTTAAGAAGTGAACAAGCCAGACTCCAGGAGTATATTGCTTTGCTTAGAAAGCAAACATAGGAATCAGATAGTCACTGCTAGGTTAATTTTTCAACAAGTTCTTCACCATCTACTTCTGGTGGAGAAAAGGAAATCGCCAGACTCTAGGAGTATAATGCTTTGCTAAGAAAGCAAACACAGGAATCAGGTACAAACATCAATAAAATATGCCAAATGCATGAAAATGTCTTGTCGATGACTGAGGGTCATCCACTTGATACACTTCTGACGAACGAAGCTCCTAAATATAACCTCTACGATTAAGAAACTTTCATGGTTGTGTAATGCTAAATTTTATTTTTGTTGAATTTGTGGTGCTTATGTAATAATATTATGGTCTCTCCCTGATAAACTTTTTATTTTAATTCCTCTTTTTGATATAAGGGAAACCTTAATGGGAATAAAAATGGCCCCCATGATAACTCAAATAGAACAGTACTATCTTTTACAACGACAGATACTACTAGACCACAAACAAAGTAATGGGCCTTCGCTAGGTAAAAACATTAGTGTCCACATGACCTAATGTGCTAGTAATGGGCTGTGAGTTGTGGGCTATTGTTGGGCCGAAATAGTAGAGGACCATAATTCTGAAGGTCGTAAATGGGCTCTAGACGAATCGACCATGTGAACAGTGATGGGCCTATCATTGGAAAACCAGTATAGGCCTAAAAATTAACAGGTTATTCATGGACCGCATAGTGATGGGCTTACATGATGTAGATAAGTCACACATCGATGGGCATACACGATGCATATGGGCCGCATAGTGATGGGATAACAAGACCCATATGGGCCACATAGTGATGGGATAACAAGACGCATCTGGGCTGCATAAAGATAGCCACTCAGGGATTTCCATGGTCCCAAATAGTAAAGAGTCGCGATGTTAGCAGGCCATTGTTGGGATGCACAACACTGGGCTCCTTTGTATAGTGTTGGCCCGAGTAGGTAGAAATAGTAACATGTCATCTTTCTATTGGGCTTCATAGTGGGTCGTCCCACTTAATATTTAGCAAGCATTTGTTGGGCCCTAGAATCTACGACAGATTTGTGAGAGTTGACGGTGGTAAGTACCAATTAACAGTGTTGGCCACGTGGCAGTTGGCATGACGTCAACAGTCAACAGGGCTAGCAAAACACATCTACCACAATTGGAAAGGTCATGGTAGATGGGTTATCCACCATGGTTTTGGAAAAACCATGGTAGAAGCTTTTGTGATGGGGCTTTCACCACGGTGCCCATCCATGGTATAAGACCTTTAAGCATGTAAACACGGCCTTCTACCATGAATTTCGTCATGGTATATGGTGACTTTTCTTGTAGTGAAGGAGTTGTCGGGGTGCTTAGCCGGTGCATCACCTCATAGCAGGGGTGCGCGCTACTTGAAATATATATGGAGGACTGTGTGGCTCCCACAGGACCTTCATAAACATCGTTGGAAAGGCATTTAGACAAAGGTTTTACTGGCGAACCGCCTCCCATGATGCTAGCAACCTCATCAATAAATGCCAAGCCTACCAGTTTCATAGTAGAAAGATCCACCAACCCGTTCAATTCTTGTAGATGATACCCCTCTCCTAGTTGTTCGTGACCTGGGGGTGGATCTCTTGGGACCTTTTCCAGGAGCACCGGGGGCTTTACGCACCTATTGGTTATGATTGATACCTTCACCAAGTGGATTGAGGTAGAACCCTTCACTACTATTACAGTTACCAAGGTAACCAACTTCCTAATGAGGAATATTTTCACATAGTTTGGTATGCCTAGAAGGATTATGATGGACAATGGGAGTCAGTTCGCTAGCCACGACTTCATTGACTTTTGCAAGGATTATGGGACAAGGATCTGCTTCGCCTCGGTGGTGCATCCGCAATCTAATGGCCAGGTCGAGTGGGCTAACAGATTGGTGCTTCATGGAATCCAGATAATAGTTGAGGATAGGTTACACAATGTAGGAAGGACCTGTGTAACAGAGGTCCCGATGGTCCCTTGGTCGATGAGGACCTTCCAGAGAAGAACCACATGGGAAACGCCTTACTTCTTGGTGTACGGGTTAGAAGATATGCTCCTAGAGGAGTTGAAGCTAAAATCAACAAGGTTGCATCTCTTTCATACCTCCAACTAGGAGCGGCAGCGGATTGATGACCTGAACCTTATAGAAGAAGCGCGGTAGGAAATGCACATCTCTCAGCCAAGTACCAACAATCGGTGAGGAAGAATTATTAGAAGAATGTGATGAGGCAGTCCTTTCAGATTGTAGAATAGGACCCGAGGCTAATCCTATCTAACATCGGCCAAATCTCAGTCTAAAGTGGGAAGGACCTTACCGCATCATTGGAAACCCCAGGCTTACCTCATTGAAAAGGATGGGGTGGCATACTCCAATACTACGAAATTTCTACACTTAGGGCTAGAATTGACGGATGTATCCCCTTCTCATGTTACGAACAGACACAATGTAACCTAAAAGTGAAAATGATTTACAAATACAAACATCTTGATCTTGTAAAGATTTCAAGACATACGGATGCATGCTTACAACCTGCCACGCGGACACACGGGGGCTAGGAATAACATATCACCAGGTAACACGTACCAGGTGACTCGAGGGTTTATATCAAACTCTCAGGGATTTAATGCAACCTTCTTATAGCCTCCTCTAGCAACCTGCAAAACCAAATTTTTTTCATGTGGCTCCAAATGCACCATGTGGTTGTCAAGCACAAGGTTTCATATTAGTAAAACTTAAATAAAATAGTGAAGTAAAGTAAACTATAACTAGAACAAGAAAGTAAACATATTAAAGTAAAGTTCTTTAGGATTTTTTTTATGTTGCATAAATATAATATAATATTGTTGAAACTTTAATTATGTGTTTGATTACCATTCATATGGTAAGCACATTCTAATATATAAATATGACGCAACATATCTCACTTATACTCCTCTTGAAAGGGAAATCTCCATGCAATATAGAATTAACAATAAATAGAGTATATCCTTCAATACATTGACCAGATGTTTGAATATGAAATGTGCTACCTTGACCAAACAAGATCATCTTTGTTGTCACTAGATGATAATATAACACATGCATTCACTTTATTCTTAATGTTGTAATAAAAGGAAGGTAAAACCATAGTGGATCTCAAATTTTCTATCACTATCTATTCACCACCACCATGTTACTCCATCAAATGCACACGTTCCCCCCACACACGCTCTTACATACAAGTTTGATCGGAACAAGAACTTATGAACGGGGTACATAATATGCATCTACCAATACATCTTACACATAATATAATTCCAATCTCAAATATCTTATCATCGATCAAAGATCTACCACATAGGAATAACATATGATCATAATCATGTAAAGAAGCTCATATGCGTGCCTCTAAACAGTGATAGTACAAGAGAGAGAGAGAGATCAACATACTTCCACAAATCCATACTCCAAAGCTGGACTTCATTCTCTTCATCATGTAGACGGTGTCTATGACATTGGAGAAGGTGGAGATCCAACCGGGGATGGCTCCGGTGGTGGTTCCCCTCCAATCTTTGCCGGTTCTAGTTCTATTTTGTGGTTTCTATGTTTCCTCTCTGCCTCTTCTGAGATCATGATGGGGGACCTTTTTATAGGAGTTTTTAGGTCAGGACTTTGATCTAAGGTTCAAGATGGACGGTTGGAGATGTTCTAGGAGGGAAAGATATGGGATGGAGTGGCCCCCGGGCTGCACCATCAGTCCTATTATGCCCCTTCGGACTTCGCTCATGAGGTTCGAATTCTCCAGCAGCTTCTCCTCGTGAAAAAATCATCCTCGAAAAATCCCAGGTCCATTTGACTATGTTTAGGTCTCTTAAACTTAAAAATATGCAAAAAAGAGTGTTCCTATCCTATAGAGTTATAAACCAAATAAAGGGGATCACTGAAAAATCCCCAAAAATCAATTTAAAACATGGATATAACATGGTATATGATGCCAATATGTTGGAATATATGATAATAAACTACAAAGTTTATGTATGCATTTTACATGCATCAACATCCCCAAGTTTAACTATGCTCGTCCTCGAGCATAAAGGTGATAAACCTAACATGGACTTTGGAGTTTCTTGTTTATGTTGAACATTATAAGTCGTGATCACTACTACACAAAGTTAAATCAATCTTGTATAAAAACAAACACACAAAGTACTATGGACCATTAAGCATGCAAAGTGTACGTGAAAGTGCATTATGTATTGTCCTACTTTGGTCTTTAGAATCATGACTACCTATCATATATGTGGACACTTAAAGAAGAAGAAAGTAAGAAGGGTTTGACATGTACAAGTGATATTTATCTTCCAAACGCTACCCCTTAAGTTTATGCTTGAACCATAGTACATTATTAGTGTTTGGTTCCATTGCCCCTCATCTCTCTAATACTTTTGGCATTGTTATTTTTGGACTTTTTTACTTCTTCCCTCAGCACCTAAGGATTATAACCGGATACATATAAAAAATAACTTTAACTTTAACAACTTTGCATGCATACTCACTCTCTCACTCTTGATAATTTACTGAAGGGTTCATGACTTTTATTAGTGGTATCACCCCTGCTTGGAGGGATTGTGTCCTCATATTTTGGGAGTGCATAATTTATTCTACTTCAAGGGTGCCTATGCCTTATGAGTTCGTGGTCACCCCATAACCGACTTATCTATGACAACCATAACCATAAACAATACCATTTGGAAGCTAAGTAAAACCCACACATGAAAAAAATCACTTGGAATAGCATTTGATATATAGGTAAATATGTTGGATACTGCTGGAATAACTTTTTATAGGGATTATGGATGCACAAGTATTTGACTTGTTTTAATTACTAGGATAGTAAGAGGGAGATAGTTTTTTAGGAGAACCAGTGGGAAAGGCTCCCACTGTAATTTTTATATTTATAAAAGTATTTTACATACGTACATCCAAAATACAAACTACAAAGGAGCAAGAAAATAAGAGAAAGCTACAATCTAGGTTTGTGACTGCAACTATTCCTTGAATGTTTCATCATGTTTTTTCTTCATTCGATGATTCAACATATTCAGCTCATTTAAGTAGATCATTTTCCAATTGTGGAAGGAAGACCTTTGGTTTTTGAGTATCTTGTTATCCCTGATGATCCAGATTCTCCGGGCTACCATAATTGAAATGTTCATCGCAAAAGGCAATTCTAGTCTGGTTCTAATCTCAGCAATAACTGCCATTGTTGATAAGTGATTTCTTATTGTAGAGCATATGAAGTTCCAACATTGTTCAACAAAGGGACATATCCAGAAGAGATGATCCAATATTTATTCTTGATGACAATTTAGTGTGGGACAATTATAGTATGAAAGTTGGAAGTTCTTTCTTCTTAGGAGATTCCTCGTATTTAGTGGGAAACAACAATAGCAAAAAGATTTTTTTGCTTGGAATGGCAAGAGATTTGCCATAGCCAGGAGAACTGGGGTGGAGTGATCTAAACTCCAATTACAGCCTTATAAGATTTTTTGATGAAAATTGGTTATCTCCCTATATATATGACCATTCATCCATCTCACCCTCTTGAGTTCTGGTATTGGTCTGCTAACAAATATTTTCAAGAGTTTGGAATTCTGAGTATGCTTATTGTGAAACAGGCAAATGAAAAGGCCTTCCAGATATTCAGTATGTATAACTTTCAGAATAGTGATGTCAGTTTTTTTGCATAGGACATCAGATGAGGAAGTTGGTGTTGTAGGCAAGAATCTTGCCAAATATATGTCCAAAATAAAGCAGTGGAATGATGACCCACAAGTATAGGGGGTGTATCGCAGTATTTTTGATAAGTAAGAGTGTCGAACCCAACAAGGAGAAGCAGGTGTTGACAAGTGGTTTGGATCAGGAATTCTCTTAAATACTTAGCAAACGGATTTTTAGGGGTTTTTGATAATATAGATAAATAAAGTGCGAGTAAATAAAAGATAATAAGAATAATTGCAGCAAGTGACCCAATCCTTTCTTTAGCAAAGGACAAGCCGGTCGTATTACGTAAGATAACTAAACGTTCTCAAGGACACATGGGAATATTGTCAAGTGCTTTCGCTTCATATAGTTGATTAATCTTCTTTGGTCGGATAAGTGTTGTGTGGGTGAACCTATGCTAATGTACTGACCTTCCTAGGACTAATACATACTTGTGATTATACCCCTTGCAAGCATCCGCAACTACAAGAAAGTAATCAAGATAAAAAAACTAACCACAGCCTTAAACTCTGAGATCCTACACTCCCTTATGCAAAGGTTTCCTAACGGGGGTTTAGGTTTCTGTCACTTCGGCAACCCCACGATTAGTAGCCAAATACACAATGCATTCCCCTAGGCCCATAAAGGTGAAGTATCATGTAGTCTACGTTCACATGACACGACTAGAAGAATAGCACCACGACTTAAATATCAAACCATTAAATCTTTCTCAACACAATTCCACTACTAACAACATGACTTCTCCCATGTCCTCAAGATCTAAACAAACTACTCACGAGATATCATATGGATCAAGATCAGAGATGAAATAATGATAAGTAACATTCTGAACATGAACAATAATTCAATGGTTCCACTCAATAGCATCAACTACAACAAGTAATCAACACCAGGAAAGTTTCCCCTAAGAACTATGCAAGATTCAACCCAATTGTTACAGTGGTACGGAGTGGTGGTGATGGTGCTGGTGATGATGATGGTGGAGATGATGATGATGATCCCGATGAAGTCTAGCTTGATGACGATGTTGATGGCGATGATATCCCCTCTCTGGGAAGGAATTTCCCTGGCAGATTTCTGCCTGCCGGAGAGCTTTTTCTCTCTGTAGTTTCCGCCCCGTAGAGGCGGCGGAACCTTTCTATGGTGTCTCCCCGAGTCTTAGGGTTTCGAGGGGATTATATACGCCAAAGGGCGATGCTAGAGATGGGCCAGAGTGGCCACACCACCTGGTGGCCCGGCCTAGGATGGCCCGCGCTAGGGGGTGGTGTGAGCCCCCTATGGCCCATCTCCGCTCCTCCTTCTGGCCTCCTTTTCCTTCTGGAAAAATAGGAATTTCCGTATATTTTGTGGGATGTTCTCATCTTCGCCAATATTGCATATGGATAGTGCTTTTTCCATCAGAATCCTGACTCCAGTGGGTCATCCTCCAAAAGTCATCAATCATGCAAAAATAGATGAAATAATATAAGTATCATCTCTTAATATAAAATATATCAATAAATAACAGTAAATTATGAGATAAAATAGTGATGAAAAATGGACGTATTATGGAACCATTGCCCACTCTACATTTAGACATGCCCTTGTATAAATCTATCAATTTAATGTGTGATGTCCACCAAATGGACCCTTCCAAGCTTCTCCTAGGGATATTCCCAGTACTGTAATAGGCTTTCTAGACCAACTATACCCAGGGGATATCATGCTTGTTGACGAATTTGTGAAGATTTTTTAGAAGATCCTTATTTTGAATATCCAAATTAAGAACACCAAGTCATCCTTGATTTTTTGGTATACAAATCTTATTCTAGGCAACAAGAGCATTACCTTTAGCTTGGACATCATTATTCTTCCTTCTCCACAGGAAGTTTCTCGTATATTTAATAACTTGCTCTTTCATAGAGGGTGGTATACCAAACCAGCACATGAAGAAGATGGGTAGACATGCAAGTACATATTTCACTAGGTACAGCTTTCCACCATAATTAAGAAAGTTAGCAATGCCACACAATCTGCTTTCAACTCTTTCTATGATTGGTAAGAAATGTTCAAGTGATGGCTTGTTAATGCTCAAGGGTAATCCCAGGTAGGTGAAAGGGAGATTTCCTTTTTGACAATGCAGGGTTTTAGCAAAATGCTCAAGTCTTTCCTCTAATACATTAATGGGAATCATATTTGACGTATGGTAATTCACCTCGAGACCGGTTGATATAGAAAAAGTATGTAGCAAGGCTTTCAGACAGACCAATTGTCTAGCATCAGCTTTTATTACTACTAAAGTGTCATCTGCATACTGGATTACTAGGAAGTCATGGCAAGCAGGACAGTTAATAGGTGGTGTGATACATCCATTACTCATAGCAACATTCAGGATTGTTTGAAGGAGATCTACAGCTAGCACAAAGAGATGTGGTGAAAGTGGGTCACATGTCTTACTCCCCTCCTATAGTAATTCTTTTCTAGGAACCCCATTTAGCAAAACTATAGAAGTCCCAGATCTAAGGATAATTTCAAGCCATTTTAGCCAACTAGGCCCAAATCCTTTAGCCTTTAGTATCTCCATGATAGTATTATGCTCAATTTTGTCAAAAGCCTTCTCAAAGTACAATTTTAAGATAAGAATCTCCTGATTTATGATAGTATAAAATATATTCAAAGGCCCATCCTAGACAATCTTGAATAGATCTTTTTTCAGGAAGCCATATTGGTTTTTATGGACTAGCTTGAGAATTATATTTTGTAATATGTTTTCCAAAATCTTAGTGATGATTTTGAGCACACTATTGTGCAAGGAGATTGGTCTAAACCCAGCATGAGTAATGGGATAGTCAGTCTTAGGAATCAAAGTGATAAAGGAACTATTTATGCTCTCCAAAGCAATATCCCCCTTGTAGAAGTCATTAATCGGGTCATGAACATGAGTCTTAATGATTCTCCAACAATTTTGGATGATCTCATTAATAAATCCATTTGGGCCTAGGGATTATTCATTTGGCAGATCATTTACAACATCTTCAATTTCCTTCTCAATAAAACGAGCTTCTAGTGACTCCAGGTCCCCATTATTTATTCTATCTTGGATCAGATAATTTAGATGAAATTCCATTTTGGGGTTATCACTATTACGCATCCTTTCCTTAAAAGCTTTCCACAGAATATCTGCCTTCCCATCATGATCATTCATCTCTGCTTGATAATTATGCCTATAATTGATTGTTTCTCTTGTGTGAAAGAATGTTGTATTCTCATCCCCAAGTGTTACCCATCTAATTTTTCCTATTTTTTCCAATAATACTTTTGGTTTTGACGAGTGTGATGTTTTGTGTCTTAAACATATCCATTAAATCCGATTCCACTATCGATGGAGGCCTCATTTCCTCAATAATATCCAGGAATTCACTAGTATCATTTACTTTATCTATTTGATGCTTTAGACAAGGTAGATTTATTGACCAAAGCTTAAGACCACTTCTTGCATTCTTTATCTTGGCATTGATCCTCTTTGTAGTGTTAAAGTGATCCACATGTATTTTCCAAACACTTTCCACAATTTCTTTAAAAGAACTATGTTAAAGCCAGTAATTTTCAAATCTAAAAACTCTTGCTCTTGGAATAGAAGTAGTGATTGCAATGATGCAAGGCACATGATCAGAAGTTGGCTTCACAAGAGAATAAGAAAATTTGGATGGATAGGAAATTGTCCAAGAACTAGAGGTAAAAAACCAGTCCAATTTCTCTAGTAAAGGGTCCTTTTGCATATTACTCCAAGTAAACTTTCTACCTTTGATAAGTAATTCAATTAGACCAAGATTGTCGAATGCCTCATTAAATAAAAGCATGCCATTTATATCTCCCCTCCTTGTTTCTATCAGATGGGCTTCTAATAAAATTGAAATCCCCCATAACCATCCAGTCCATATACTCAGGCATATCAATGTTAAGGAACATTTGTCAAGATCCACTCATCATTTGAGATATTACTGGTAAATTTGACAGAAATGGATAAATCATTCTGAAATGCTAGTTCTCCATTAAATAAAGATACATTCCAAATGATTATTATACCCCTAAAGCTCCAATATATGGTAGAAATTCAAATTTATTGAATTTTCTAGGACAAAACTTTTTGATATATTCTAAGTCAAAAGTTTCTCTTTTGTTTACTAGAGATAAATGATATCACAACCAGATTCCACAATTTTGTTTGAGTGGGAAGTCCATTTTTCATAGTTGATGCCCCTTATATTCCAGTTCATATTTTTCCATAATCTATTGTTACTCATTGATAACAGCATGTGGTTTAAAATTAAGGTGAGAAACAATTAATTCTGTCAACCAAATATCTCCATTTACCTTAAAAATGAAGTAGCAAGACTCTTTACTACTTTAATATTGATTTCAGGAGGAGCAACATTGAAAGACAAACATGATTTATCATATTGAGTAATCCTTGTAACACTCATGTAAATCTAGTAGTCTAGGACTCCTCCTTACATCAGTTTCCATTAGAGGGCAGAGACCTCTCCTTTTCCTTTTTGGGGCAGAGGGCATTAGGGAAGAGAAATCACTAGTGACTTTTCTATTACTTTCAGTATTCTGTTCATTTTTAGTAGCAGAACAAGAAAGATTATGCTGTGAAATACATTTATGAGGAATGGTAAACATAATTTTCTTCTCATGTGCAACAGGTTCTTTGAGAATATCGCATAAGGTAGAATGAAGAAAGCCTTTTTCCCAATCAAACTTTTCAGGAGACATAATCATGAAGGTGGAAAAGTTAAACCAACTTATTGGAATTTCAAAGAGTTACTTATTATTCTTGGCCTTGTAGTAGTCTTGGTGAGGTGCAAAGTATCTTTTTCCAAATTTCCATGCCTTGGACAGATAAATCTTTAGTAAAATTATTTTTATCATGGACATGAAAGAAATGAGTATGGGCCCGGCCAAGCTACAAATGGGACACTTCAGGTTGCACCGGGACAACATTGTCAATCATCATATCATTGTCATCAATATTACCTCCCTCTTACAATGCAGCATTTTATTCCCCATCACTATCACCCTGATAAGCTTGAACTATATGTGGAAGTCCATTTTGTATATTTCCAACATGATCTTCCTCTTGTTGCACTAGGAAGTCTAGGATAACACCATGTTCAGCAAAACCAGGAATCATAAGATTCCCAATGCGATCATGCTACACAAAATGCTCTTCTACATCAACAACAGGTTGGTTAGCTTGGATATCTTGCTCTCCTTCATTCTGAATATTATTCAACGCAAAAGGCTGGTTAACTTATTCAATGACCTGAGTATTTCCAGGCAAACCATTAACTGCCAAGGTGTCATCAGAATCAGGAACAGAGGTAGAGATACTGCTATTGTTATTAATAATCTAATTATGTTCAGGTCGCTGGTTTTGCAAATTATCTTCTACTTCCATGGCATCTAGGAGCTCTTGAAAAGCAGTATTTGGTTGAGCCTCCACCTCCAACTAACTAGGAGCATTACCAAGGGGCCTAGTGTCCATCACCCCATCCTTCATCACCCTCATAGTGATTTTCATGTGGTTGAGGCAGCTGAGGAGGTTGAATCTTAGGTTGATTCTAAGGAAAGGGTGTGGATCAACACCCTCAGGTGGAAAAGGGTGCTCATCTGGCGGACCACCACCAGAAGCTTGTTTTGTAGAACGTCAATAGAGAAAGACCAAGACTCAACTTCAAAGTATTCTCCCTCTATCAGCCTAATACAATTAGGAATGTTAGTCAATTCAGTTACTCTGACTTTAACAAGGACCCTCCCCAAATGATTCAGATCTTTTTCCCAGAGCAGCAGCTTCCCATACTTACAAACAATTGATGTCAAATATTCAGTACTCCGGTAGTCATGATTCAAACCCACCATCATTAGCCAACATTCTCTATGACCTTCTCCATTTCACTCCCTTGTCATGATCGGTGAAAGAGACAAAAGCATCTTCAAAAGGATGGGGCTACCACTAACCAAATTAACCCGGTCACTAGAACACTAAAATGTGGCAAAGGCTTGGCCAAAAAGGTAGTTCTGAATTTCACTAAACCCTACACGCTTCTCATTCATCAAGAAATCATGCATCACCTTTTTGACATTTTCAAAAGGGACCTGACCTTGTGGCATGGGGTAATCGTGGCAATGGCTAGATTCTCATTTCGCCTAGCCCGTCGAGGGAGAACCACCCTCTGAACTCCAAGTCAGCCTTCAACCTGATGAATCTCGAATCGGTAACACCCGTGTTACTTAGAGAATAAATAAAATTATGTTAACCAAGTAATTTGTGTATCTAGAGAAAACTCTTCCTTATTAGCATTTTTCATAAAGAAAATTCCCATGCATGTTAAAGAATAGTGGTCTTTGTTTTTCATGGCAACTCGTAGGAGTAGTACTACGGGATTGGGACTTAAATAAAAGCTTGCATGTGTAGCTGAAATCTTATGTACCGACCAAAATAATGAATAAAGTGTACTCTTATTTTATCTTTATAATTTTTTTCTTTAAGCCTTACATGCTTATAATCGCAAAATTATAAACATGTGGCGGTTGTCACGACTAGGCCCGTCTTTGGAGCGTGACAATTTAGTGGTATCAGAGCTTAGGCTAAAAATAATAATAATTTACAACTAATGTGGGACAAACGGGGTAGTTTAGTGCGTAAGTTAGAATCGATTTGTCTTGTATTCTTTACATGTTGATCTATGTTTTTTTTCATGTTGCATGCCTTTGAGCAGCAACTTAGTTCTTGCTAGAGCCATGTTGTTTTGATCAGCTAGGATCGTACCGTAGTATATAAGGATATATGCTTTCGTTTGGATTTTGTCCTGTACCATGATTTTGACACTAGCACATCCGACAGAACATTTTGCCTCGGTCGTGTCAACCTCCGTAGTAAATTTAGCTTCATAACTTATACATGAATGAAGTTGCAGAGGCTTGTTTATTTAGTTTGTTCTCTGTCTTTTATAATCGTCTAGATGGCTCACAATGACTATGGAGATTTTTCTACAACTCATACCGGGGGTAACGGAGTTGGATCTGAAGGAGCCACCGAAGGTCAACTAATACCAAGTGATATTCTTTTGGAGAAGCTACGACGCCAAGAACATTTTCAGATGCGACAGGCTATGATTTTTTTGAAAGAGACAGGCTACGATTTTGGAGCACATGGTGCAACAATCGCCCAGAGGAGAGAATTCTCGTGAAGATGGAACGCCAGACAGCTTGCGCTAGTTCCTACGACTGAAACCCCCTGCCTTTCTAGATAGTGCAAACGCATTGGAAGCAGAGGACTGGATAACTGAGATTGAGAAAGCTTTTGAAGCAATGCATTGTCCAGAGAAAGAAAAGGTGACACTAGCTACCTTTAAGCTGCAAGGCGGGGCTTTTGACCGGTGGAATGTGCACAAGAAAAAATATGCAGAAGATTTCTTCGTCGCCTGGTCGACATTCAAGCAGGAGTTTTACAAGAAATATTTCGCCGAGATTTTTCAGAGGAAGTTGGAGCTTGAATTCTTGCAGCTCAAACAAGCGGAGAAGTCCATAGCGGAATATGAAATAGAATTTTCTAGACTTGCTCGTTATCTCCTATCTATGCCAAGGATGATGAAGCAAAGTCTAGACTATTTGGGCAAGGACTTCGTCAACCAATTAAGGCGCAAGTAGAAGTGTTTGAGATGAAATCATTTCGTGATGTCGCTAACAAAGCTCTTACGTTAGAACAAGCGTACGATGAGGAACATGCCGAAGAAGAGGAGGAATATGCCGAAGAAGAGGCGACCACCGAAAATATGGAGGAAATGGATAACTAAATTTCGAGGACGAAATTTTTATAAGGAGGGGAGGATGTAACACCCGTGTTACTTAGAGAATAAATAAAATTATGTTAACCAAGTAATTTGTGTACCTAGATAAAAATCATGCTTATTAGCATTTTTCAGAAAGAAAAATCCCATGCATGTTAAAGAATAGTGGTCTTTGTTTTACATGCATATAGTGTACTAGTACAAGATAATTTATTGCTCTCATAAATTTTCTTTTTCATGCATCGATAGCTGCATGAGGCACCCTATTTGCCTACTAATGCTTAGCAATAGTGAGAGCGTGAGACGTTGATTTTTTTCTAAAAGTTGCTAGCTTGCTTACTAGTGCAGTCCCTAGATATTTCTGCATGCAACCAACAGCGGCGACGTCGATTAGTTGAATAGGCTCTGTCGTGTCTACATGTCTAGCTTTGAGTTGTCGGCAAGGCGACAAGCGGCGTAGATATTTTGTTACCGTCCTATGGGCTCGGTGCTGCACGCTATAAATAGAAGCTTTGCTAGCTGCTACTGCTGTGCAACGAGCCATTCGGGAATGAGCGAAGAACCAGATAACTAGATAACTACGTGTTGATCAGTACCAAGTTTGGTTCTAGGAGAAGTAAGGTCTAGAGTGCAGTCTTCTCGTTGAGCTGCTGGAGAGAGTAGCTGGTATTGTGCTGTAGTAGAGAGAGGAGAAGAAGGCAAGCATGCGTCCAATCTTTATCAAAAGTTCTACCTAGTTTCCTACCTAGTTTTCTTGCTCTACATTGTTGCCACGATCTAGTACTGCTTCCACTATTCCTGCATGTACTAGCTTCTGATTTTTGCACTATCTTTCTTTGGTTCTGTACTTCAACTCGTGAAATAAGTCTTGGTGCCACTTTGGCTATGGCAATATCAATGCATAAGTCTAGCTTAATATGGTGAAATGGCTAGAGGCTGTTTTGGAAAAGCATACTCGTATAATCTTGTGACATCCTTCTTGTTTACTTTAAGTTTTCATTCCGAAAACTCTTGTTTGATAAAACTCTGGTATCACGATGGCAAAAACATTATACCAGTCACAGTACAGGTATGGGACGGTCTTTGTTCTCCGCTAGGGACGACCTTTTTTCGGAACGTGTCGGTGATGGATCCGTAGGAGCGGCCGATATTAGTATGTCAAAGTGTTCGGGTTTTAGCAGGTAAAAGAACACTCCTCGACTAGCGCAGGTGTGGTTCTTGTCGGGACTGTCGGCGTCGGAGTGCCCCTCTGCAGAGTGTAAAAGTGTGGATATTCACCCCTGTGACTCCCAGGTTGGGAAAGCTTGCTGTCATGTGTGATGCTAGATATGTTTCCTTCCATTTGAAGTCCTTCTATTATGCAATTATTTTTATCTTTATCATTCTGCTAATCCTTCTATTTTGATGCGGTGTCATCTAATGTTTTCTTGTAT
Source organism: Avena sativa (assembly GCA_916181665.1). Taxonomy (NCBI): domain Eukaryota; kingdom Viridiplantae; phylum Streptophyta; class Magnoliopsida; order Poales; family Poaceae; genus Avena; species Avena sativa. The sequence continues at coordinate 416,770,094 of OV702289.1, read as the reverse complement.
GTATGCTTGCTGAGTATGTCTTCGTACTCCCCCTTGCCATATGCTTGCTGAGTATGTCTTGGTACTCACCCTTGCCATCTTTATTTCTTTTGCAGAGGTTAGCAATGTTGGACTTGACAGGCAACACGTAGAAGTGGTACTACGGGATTGGGACTTAAATAAAAGCTTACATGTGTAGCTGAAATCTCATATACCAACCAAAATAATGAATAAAGTGTACCATTATTTTATCTTGATAATTTATTTTATTTAAGCCTTACATGTTTATAATCGCGGTTGTCACGACTAGACCCGTCTTTGGGGCGTGACAGAATCCTCTAGACACAAAGAGACTGGACCTATTGGAATGTTTGCCATTGCAGCGAGGAGCCATAAGCACACCTCAACGGCAATGGAGGAAGAGGGTTTACTGTACCTGGGGAAGGCGAGGAGAAAAGCGAATTCGTCGAGAAAACGTCAGGCACTAATTTAGCGAGGTCCTTGAAGCATGTCGCGTGTACAATTTTGTTATGTGGGCCGTGGGATTTAAACCAGGAAAGGAAAGAACAATCATGCTAATTTCTTTCGTCTGGTGTGGGAAAGGTGGGGAATTCCCAAAAAGGAATCAGGTCCGGCAATTTAAATGCAGAATCATTAATTTGATCGCACCCAATTAAATGAGACGAATGTTCGGTCGGAGAAACTGCCCTTTTGTAACAATTTCGCGAAGGTTGAATTCTTACATAATTGATTGAAATCCCCCTGCCTTGGCCCGTCATAAAAACATCATAATAAGCCATTGATAGCCTTTTAAAGACCGATAAATTATTTCTTTGATCTTCTAAACGGTCAAAAACCGACACTCTGTGTGTATTATTCTCGGAATTCAAAGAACTGCCACGAGTTGAATCTTTAAAAGGGCTCTTCTTTATTCTGTAAATAGTCTGCCATTCAAAATCTAATTCTTTATAACATTTCCTTTCCTCAGCCAGCCAGTTGGGACCACCATTCCCCTAAATATGAATGAAAATTTCAAAATGATTTTGAACTAATTTCCCATAGTTATAGTTTTTTTTTTGAAATGAGCATATATTAATATCACACGGATACCAATTACACCCAGCCTCTACAACAACGTATACCCTATTGGCAATACGGATGCACACAGCTAAAAAAAGGAAGAAGAATTACAAAAAAGAAAAGTCCCGCTACAGTGATTAGATTCTTAGTAGCAGCGACACTAACCCCACCAGAACAACACCAGAAGTCCAACATCTCTAATAACGATGCCTTTAAGAAGGAAACAGAGCACAAACACCGTCATCGCCCGATCAAAGATCATAGGTTTTCACTCTGGAGAAAGTCCTCACTCACAAAACAATGTCTTCAACAAGGTCATTGCCAGGCACAACCAATTAAGGCCAGACCTTGGATTTTCACCCTGCAAGGTAAGACTGTGAACCCATCATGTGCCGCTGACCCCACTTTCCGATGTCGCTGCTACAATTCGCGAATCACCAAGCCAATTCCTCATCGCCACCAGGACTCGAGCCACCATAGCTAGTCCACCAATCTTGGCTTCCATGACATTCTCCGCACACTGACTTCACCATGGAACTAAAGACATGTTCCATGATGGCAACAGACTGCAGAGCTTTGCGTCGCTCCCTCTGAAACCAAACGGCCAGAAAAACAACGGTTGCGCGCGACCGAATCTCATCCGTTCCAGCAATCTCCAGGCATGAATCGCCCATGGGAGTTCGCCGGCGGAGCCTTCCGGAACACGACACTGCCACCAGATCTATGGAAACAGGCTGAAGACAGATCTTCGTCTTGGCGTGAGAGAAATCCTAGGACCGAGCCTCTGCCAGCAGATGCGACCCACGCCACCATCCGTCGAGGGAGAACCGCCATCAAATCCCGAGGCCGCCGCCCCGGCTTCCAGACCCCGCCGCCATCAGATTGCCGTCGGGGCGACAACCATCGAGCACCCAAGGGGCTTCCTGCGGGGGAGAGGCCACCACGCGAGGAAGCAGTCCCGCCGCCACCGTCGGCCGGCCGGGCTTAGCCCGCCAGCGTCCTCCGGTGGCAGCGGAGGAGGAGCGGGAGGAGAAGTCGGGGACGGCGGTGGCTTAGGGTTCCGCCCGTGCTGCCCCTCCCGAGAGCAGCACGTGCGGTGTCCGTGTGTACCTAATTCGCGGGTACTCTAGTTATAGATATGAAAGCCAATAGATATCGAGGCAACCGAAAATCTGAAAACTCTCTCTGGTAGAGATCTCACATGAAAGAAACGGGCATGACCACCAAAACAGCTTTGCAAAGCAATACTTACATTAAAAGGATCAAGCTTAAAATTGCTCTGCCAAAAGAAACCACAAGGAAAAATTCCCTTCGACGAAAACCAGGAGAGAAATTCAGTGAGCATCCAAACTTTTCTCTGATAATTTTTTCAAAGTGATGCCCCAACTTAAAGTTAACATATGGAAGACATTTCTTCTGGGCAGCAATTTTCTCCTGAATTGGAGTGTCAATGGCCACACTTTGAATATTTTTTTAATGATTCTCTCTCCAACCACAACTTTATGTACTGGCATTTCAGTCAAACGACCAGGACAAATAATCTCTCCCTCTAAGAGAAATCTAGCATCAATCACAACGTCTTGTTGATTCGACAGAACCATTCTCTTAGCTTGAGGCCTAAGAATTATAAAAGCAGGTCGGGGAGCTGTCCAATTTTGCAAGACCAGAGAAGAGCAGGATGCATTTCAACGAATAGGGGAATCACTTCCCACCGAGCCAAGTGAACAAGGATAATCACTTAAATAATTTGCTGAGTGAGAGGGGAACCTCACAATAGTTCCAGGTTGGAATTTATCCCCCTTTTCATCCGTTTCCACCAATCTAATAGCTAGATAGACACCACTGGAATTCTTCAAAACTAACCATGCTATCGCTGGCCAAAGAACAATTGATCCAGCACACCGATTGTCCAAAGAGACACTATCTTAAGCAACAAAAGAAACCTTCCATTCCTTCGAAGAGGGATCCATGGATAGAGAGGAAGAGGACATCACCTTGGAGAGAAAGAGACATCAGTCAAGGTGATTTGAAGAATTTTGGGGAGACACCACCGATCAGGGAGATCTCTAGCGAGGAGGGCTAGGGGAGGTGGAGAGGAGCCATTCCATTACAACTTTCTCCTATGCTTGGATTTTCTTGAGATGGAAAACTCTCATAGTACTAACAATTTATTAATACACAAGATCAACATAAATTTAAAAATCTATGCAGTAAATAAGAATGATGGGATATGCTAATCAGGGTATACCAGAAGAGGGATTCGACTGGCCGAAGCCCACTACGAGTGGGCTCGCTGGAACGACGACTAGAAAAGTTGCAACTTGAGATTACAGTGACTGGAATCAGAAGGCCCAGGAGCATAGCTGGACCGACTCGGATTAGGTCAAAACCACTAAAACCTTAAATGAATCGGTGTTATCTATGTATACCCTAGCGAGGTAGCACTATATAAACCTCCCTAGGATACTCTCTACGCATATTCTCCTTGATACAGCCCATATAAGCGACTCGCTGCCTTACTGCCAAGCTCGTCACCCCTAGTAATTTCATACAAATCGATACATATCTAGCAGGAAGTAGGCTCTTTACCCTTCAGGGCTGCTGAATCTGGGTAAAACCCTTGAGTGTTCCAATCTCTATCCGCATATGGCTAACTTGCCCATGCCTCAATCGAATCATTTGCTACCCATGGTAGCGAATCCTGACACCCACCATAGGGAAGGTTAGTGAAGTCTCAGACTGTGGCGAGACCCTACACTCCAGTCGATCAGCCTTTCGCCACTGGTCGCAAGATCTCGACCGGCGGGTTCTTCCAGATCATGCCGAGAAGCTATGTGTCGGCGTCATGCCCGGTCACCAACGCCGCCATGGTGCCAATCGACACCATCAACCTCTTCGTCGGGTTCACAGATGTCACCAACCCAACCGAATCAGCGAAATTCAACATCACCAACGGGTCGTCCCCACGTGATCTACTATCGGAGGAGCAGGTCCACTCCATCACCCTCCTCGCTTTCGAGTGTGACCCGGTCAGAAGCGGCATGGCCGAAAGTGACGGGTCCATTCGTGATGACGCCAATTCAGTGACCCCTACTTCGGTCGCCGGATCCATCACCGCCACATCACATGCCGACTTAAGCATGCAAGTCTCCAACACCAGCGATTCCGAGGATCCCTCCATCCTCGAAACCTTTGACTTTGACTCTGGGTTGTAGTCCCCTGACGAGATTCATGCTAGATCAAATTGCTACAACTCCATCTACATGGAAAACGATGATGCTCCCATGGATCCCTTTACCACGCCGCTCCCGCCAACTGCGATGGTGAAGGATGACGAGGAGCACCACAAGCTGCTAGAGGCGGCCATGAATAAGGAACATGCCGAGCGCGAGAAATTCCTCCTCCAGTAGCAAACCGCATAGGACTTGTCGCGCTACTACCAGTGCCGCATCTCGTGGTGCCTCAACCCCACCACTCAGGGTTCCGCCCTAAACTTTGATGACCAGTGCGATCCTGCGCATGTAGCCGAGCTCGAGATATGCCACAACTTGATGCAAGGCATCTACCGCACATGGGGATCCACCACCAACCCGCCGCTCACCTCCTCCGGACCAGCCGTGGATATTGATCTCACCGCGAGAGCTGGACACCAACGGGATCCCTATCTACTCCACTCCGATGGACGATGTCATCGCAAGTCAAGCTGAAGTTGTTTGGCTAAACCCTATGGGTGAAGACACGCTCCAGGTCCGCTATGCCCAGTCCCTACTCGCCGAAGGCTTTGGAGCAGCAGAACACGGGCTGCGACTCGCAAGGGCGAGTGTAACTCTCGCTCCACTGGTAGCAGGGCGGCTTCAACCAATCGCCCAGGTGAACACACAGTCACCAACATGCAGAACTATCCACCAACCGATCTGCGGCAGATGCAACCTTGGGCCATGAACCCAGCACATTCTAGCAATGAGACGTTCCTAAATCACAACACGGTTGTGGCCAACGGTCAGCCAATTGATGCACAAACACACATCATCAATAACTGGGCATGGAGAGCCAGCTATCCCTACGACTTGGGCCACACCCTCAGCAAACGCGACGACCGCCACCCCGAGCCTAGAGGCTCCCTTAGCTGAATCGGCCCACAGCGCTTCGAACCAACGGTCCGAGGTGAGAAGTACCCCTCAAACTTCAAGGGGCCCAAGGAGATTGAGAAGTACGATCTCACGCTTGATCCGATGGTGTGGATCGACACATAACTCATGGAAATGGGGATCGCCGGCCATACGGATCTACTCACCGCTCGTTGTCTCCCCCACATGATGGAGGGAGCCACTCGCCATTGGATCAATACCCTCACCGAGAACAACATCGACTCATGGGAGGAGATGCAGGAGGCCTTCATCAATCACTTCGAGGGCTCCTATACGCCACCACCATCGAGGACATGGAGTGCTGGGTCTAAGGCCCCCAAAGTCGACTCGCCATTGGGTCCAATGCTAGCAAGAACTATGGATCAACACATGTGGTATCCACACGGACACAGTGATCCACTGCTTCAGGAACGTGTGCTGGTATGAACGTCTGGTCATGAAGATCAAGAGGGTCTACAGGACGCTTGATAAAATCACCGACCTCCTCGAAATCTCCAAGCGCTATGCTGAAGAGGACCCCAACAAATACTCTAACGATGAGTCGAGTGGAAGGCGCCACACCAGCACCAACGACAACAGCAGATACCACAAGCTCTGCTATAGCAACACTTGCCAAACCGGCAAGTGCCATGGTGACACCAGGTCTAACTTTGTCGCCAACACTGGCTACGGCCAGCATGACCCCAATAACTACCGTCGCTATGGAGGCGGCTACTGCAACAACAACACTGCAAGGCCAAAATTCGACCCCGCGACCCTGCTCAACCAACGCTATGTCTACCATAGCATAGAGTGGACACCTGCCACTCACAGCACCGCTGATTGCCACTCTCTCAAAGAGATCGGGAAGGAAAGGCACGCCAGGGAAGGCCCAAACCCCCAGCAGCCAAGAGACAATTGCAATGTTGACGCATTTGGCAACACGGCCGGCTCACTACATACCTTCATTGGTGTCGGAACAAGGCGCGAGAAGAAAGTTCTCTCCTGCATGGTCGTCGTCAATTGGGTGACACAAGTAGACATCCCAAGCTGGCTCAATTGGTCAGAGCACACCATCACCTGGAGCCGCAAGGATCACACGCCCAGGATCAAATACCTAGGGCGAGTCGCTCTAGTTGTCAAGCCCACAGTGGCTGACTACTGGCTTCCCAAAACCCTGATTGATGGGGGAAGCTCCATCAACATCATGTACCTGGACACCTTCAGGCGGCTACAACTCCTGCAGTCAATAGTTGAATCGACCCTATGCACCTTCCATAGGGTTTTTCTGGGTCGGAAGGAATATCCAATTGGCAACGTGAAACTACCAGTCACCTTAGTTACTCCTGCCAACTTCCACACAGAGTGAATCATGTTCGAGCTGGTGAACTTCCATAGCCCATACTACTGCATTCCCGGGTGACAAGCATTCGAAAATTTCATGGAGGCCCCCACTACACCTACAATATGATGAAGCTCACGGGTCCATGCGGCATCATCACCATGCACGGAGACCCCGACATGGCCCTGGAGTGCGAGGACAATGGCGCCAATCTCGCTGATGTTGTAATCGCTGAAGAGGGGAACCATGCTGACGATCTCACAAAGTATTTGAGTGGCGTCGACAAGGACGATACCTCGATCCTGGAAAAGCCAACAACGACAAGGTCACAACTGCTTTCGAGGCCTCCACACACACTTGCACTATCGAGCTTGTCCCGGGCGACTCAAGCAAGCAGGTCACTGTGAGGACTAACCTCAGTCCCACATAGGAAAGCATTCTCATCGGGTTCCTCCATGGGAATCATGATATCTTCACATGGAATCCATCTGACATGACTGGTGTCCCTAGGGAACTCGCTGAGCATAAACTCAACGTCGACCCCAAGGCGCGACCTGCCAAGTGACCACTGCGACCCTTCAATGAAGAGCGTTGCCGCAATCACTGAAGAAGTGAATCGGCTACTCGCCACCGGGTTCATCCGGCCAACCAAGTATTCCAACTGGCTAGTGAATCCAGTCTTGGTGCTGAAGAAAAATAATACCTAGAGGGTGTGTATCGACTACACCTTGCCTACGAATACACTACACGGATTTATTTTATTCGTCACGATCTCGAATTATCGAAATCTCTAGAAAATCGAACATGCCATAACTATTATGGTGTTGCTTCCACGAATCCTTTTGATGTTTCTTATACTTTAAAAATGAGTATTTACTACTTCTATCTATAACTCTAATTTCTAACGCTAATTCAGTAGAAGATCATTTTATAGACCAGATGTATCCAATACATTACAATTATGATGTTTAGACATATCAACTTGTTTTTGATTTGTCCAATTGTCATAATTTGTGAAATAGTTTTTCAACAAGTCCTTATTCCAAAGTTATTAACTTGAATATATAGTCACTTTGATCAAATCGTAGAGGCTTTGATATTCTTGTTAATTTCATCTCGATTCTGAAGGTCAATGAACAATTCAAATAGTTTTAGGATTATGTTTATTAAGTGAACACCCTTATTCACTTAAGTCTACAATAAATCTTACGAAATAATGATATCCACCAGATGTTAAACTATAGTCATCATGCATGACATTTAACAATTTAATCCACAATTTGTTTTACGAGAATGTAGAGTTTTAGTCATTTCACCTAGTAAGACATGGTTTGCATAAGTCATAAGATCAAGTATCTAGTAGACTTATTATTTTATCAGAATGAATCAACCATTTGACTTAAAAATTAGTGTTATTAAAAATGATGTCATTATTAAGTTTGAATATATTTTGGCAATTCATATGTTTCATAAATGCTTAAATATTATCATATAGATAAAGAAAAGAATAATTTGTTCATAACCACAGTGTGAACAAAAAATAAATCATTCATAGAGAACAACTTATTTGTATCTTATTTATATGAATAACTGTCTTGCAATAAGCAAGACACACCAATAAGGTTCACAAACTAAATTACAAATATTTATTCAAAATCCCCTAATCCAAATGATAAACGTCGAGGGAAGGAGTGCCATCAGCCATCAACCAGATTGCTTGTCGTCATCACGCCATCAGCGCCTCGTTCTATCCAACAACTCTTAAGCAGAAGGTCATGTTTTTAGAAAATAGAGTAAGCATTCAATACTTAGAAAAACTACATAAGTGTTTCATGGAAACATTTATAAATTGTATATCAAATATATACCTTCTCCATTGACAACATCCCCTACAATGGGGTCGACTTTAGCAGTCCTCAACTTAGCTATGAAATCATGAAAGGTATACGATATTCTTCTCACAATATAGACAGTGACGACATCCTTGTAGATGGAAGGAAGCGAGTGCAAGACCCCATCTATCGTAAAGTCGTCTGTGATCCAGTTTCCCATGGCATCCATCAGGAGTTCATGGATCTCTTCCATGATGTCCAAGTGGCTCTCGAAGCAGGTGTTTTCTTCCATATTGGTTGAAAGAAACTCATCCATGTACTCATATCTCGTAAGTCTAACCTGATCTAGGAATAGACTCTTTAATCCATAGAGCAAATCATATGCTTCGATTTCATGAAAGTGTATCCGTGTCCCAGATACCACAACATGGATCATGGTGTACTTGACCATGAAAGTGTCACGACGACCACGAAGAATCTTCTAGTGGTTCATGCAGGACAAAGAAAAGATGGTTTTCTATGAGGATGTCCCTGAGGCGTTGGTACCAGTCAATGAAGTTCGACCCCATCTAGCTTAAGTTTCTCACTGTTCAGGAACAGACCGAAGATGTCCTGAACTTTAGGAATGGCCCTGATGTACAAGATATTTGCAAAGACTTAGACTAAGTTCATAATACGAGTTCAAATTTATAATCATATTAACAATTGAGCTCCCACTAAAACAATCATCCCTAAGAAAGTTTTGTGATTACACGATCCCCATTCACTACATCATCCGCGATCGTCATAGTCTTTAATATAGTTGTAACGATGGACAACATAGTGTCGATGATAACATTCATGTGACTCATGCTCGATCTTTTGATATTCTCGTGTTTCCAGGACATGTATGTACATTCTAGACTCTCCAATTTAACCTTAGTGTATTCGCAGTGCATACATGGCTTGCACCCACCATATGTGAATGTCGATATGTCCCGATCATCATGGCCTACTTCATAATGATGGACTTTTTTAGTGGTGAACACTAATGGGAGAAGACTAAGGTTGGCATTAATTAGGGATCATCTTATTTAATGCTTTAGTTGTGTATCTAATACTAGCAAACAATAAGATGCACACAAAGAATTAATATCATATGCAATTAATATGTGATATGATATGGACTTCTTCACGTACTTTGATCTCCATCGAGTGCTCTGGCATGATCATCCTCTTCCCACGAGTTCGGCGCCAAGTCCACGATGCCACCAGTTAGTTGTCCATAGAAACGATGACTCTTACTATACAACTTAGTAACTGAAAAGTAAATTACTTTACCACTACAAATAATCTGCTCATGTATGATCTTTTGATAGTGACTATGGATAAAATCGTCATAGATCTATGATGATTTTTCACCACATGGTCGTAAGCTGTTCAAAGGGGTCAAAACCTTGAAAAATTAAGATGATTTGACTAAAAAACATCCTAGTTGTATTAGCTAAAATCATCATAATATGGATGTAGCCTACGACGTTATTTGTAGCTTATTATGACGATTTAAATTGATCGTAACATCTAAAACATGATAAGTTGAAATGAATAAGCATCTGCATCAGCAATTTTGTCTATTTGCATGTCTATATGGCATTTTTTGTCTATGTAATGTGTGTATGTGTCAGTTTTGTGTTTATGTGTCATATCCACGTGGCAAATATCCAGAGGACCCGCTGGCTATGTGTCAATGTCTTCTTCGAATCATGTCTACGTATCAGTTTTTGCGTATTTATCGTATCCACGTCCTCGCTTGTCATGAAATAGTGCTCACTTGTCATGAAATAATGGACATAAAAGGAGGATGGAGGGATTCGAACCCACGTCCTCGCTTAGCAAACCAGCGATCCTAACCACTAGGCCATTACTTTAACTACGTAAACATGCGTGTGTTGCCTTAAATATTGGTTCTAGACCTCCTTTTTTTGTAGCCCGAAAAGATAGGCAGCCTACGGTCTCCACTTGGGCCGGCCTAGGCCTTGGCGAGGTAGATTAGGCCCGGGCCAGCCGATGGCCCGGTTAGGATAGATTTTTTTCTTTTATTTTTCTATTTTCTTTTTCCATATTTCTTTTATACCTTTTTCATAATATGTTCAAAAGAATTAATTTTTTCTCTAAATTTTTGGAAAATTCAGTATATATCATCTTAGGGTATTAATTAGCAATGTTTTGATTATTTAAAATACTTGATTTACTATTGCTGCATTATTCCATAGTAGGGACAATATCATAATTCAAAATATATTTTCGAAATTAGGGAATTGAATTAAAAATTTGGGGATTGGGTATTGCTAAACTTGCATCTGGATCTCTGAAGAAATATAATATTATGAACATAAAACTAATTTTTGAAGAAAAACATAACCATTATATTATGTACATGTAGTTCAAATCTCACCCACTTCCTATTGATTCGGCAGGAAATTATGGTTTTCACTAGGGGTGGACGGATAGGTTTGAGATATCCCGGTTGTGACATTATCCATGTAAGGTGGTCAAGTATTTTTTTTAAATGGGGCGGTACCATTTTGCAACTTTTATTTTGTGGTCGCTTCACAAAATGCCCCGTTTTTGGCACTTGGAACATGGAAAATACCTTTTTGGTGCGACAAAAAGGAAAACTTTCTCCTACAACATTATTCTCCATGCCAAGTTGCACATGTGTACACAATATGGGAATATTATCACAAACTATCGTGATTCTAGCCATAACACTAGTCGTTTGACTCGAAAGCCATGAAACCACGAACATGATAAGTCATTTCTGTGAAGGTTTTTTCGACATGCAATCAATATACCAAGTTTGGTACTTTTTTTATTACAACTATGTCACATAATATGACACCACATGAAGATTTACATTGTTCAGACCATTTTTTAATTTCTTATGCCCGTTTGAAATTTTTCCTATTTTAAACTATGGTCAAAACGGCGGGCATGAAGATATGGGATGTGTCGTTGTGTTGGAAACGACATTGCCTAAAAAGGCTAGATAGAGGTGTGGGAGCGAGCAGGGCGACTGCGACGGTGTCCGCAGGCGGGATTGGGTACAAGCAAGTGCGGTAAGACACATGAAGTACCCAGGTTTGGAGCCCTCATGGTAAGGTAAAACTCCTACTCCTGCATGTCTGACGGTATATGTGAGTATAATGGGCTACAAGGGTGCTCCTGGAGCTGTATTTGAGCTAGCTAGCAGAGTGCCTATGTGTCTGTCTATGGGAGAGAGTTGGCTCCTAGGGAAGAGCTAGCTATCGATCAACTCCCCAGGTGCTAGCGCGTATGAGCCTGAGAATGAGAGAGCCTCCCTGGTGCCTTATATTGGAGGCCCAAGGAACAAAAGACGGCCCACTAAGCCTAACTTCTACTATGCATGTGTCATCTGATTGAGGCAGTGTACAGTGTGCAGGGTACATGCATAGTGCTCACTATTGCGTACGCAGGCAGAATGGCCACATGTCCTTCTAATCTTGTCGATGTCCCTCTACCTATCCTCCTTCTTATCTTCCTGTACCTAGTATTCTGGGAAGCTAGTACTTGACCGACCAGGAGCTAGGCCGCTGGTGCCAGTCGACCTGGGAGCAACCGACTAGGGCGAGCCAGCCCATGGCGTGGCGATTGATCCCACCGGATCGAGTGGCAGCGGCCATGCGCTCCTAGCGGACGGGAAGCGAGCCGGATGGGCCAGTCAGCCCAGCTACCAGGCGCCATCCGGACCGGACCGTGGAGGCCCAGCCGGTCGCGGTACGGGAGCCCAACCGAGGTAGCGTGGAGCCGGGCGGAGGAGAGGCACAGGCAAGAGCCAGGCGGGGCTGATGTGCCAGTTGGGGCGGCCCAGCCGGAAAGAGGAGGTGGCGTCTGTGTGGGCAGGCTGGGAGGCTCCAACCGGCCCAGGTTTCCCTTTTTCTATATTGTTTTGCATGTTTTGCCTTTTTCAACTGTATTGGACCATCTTTGGGGTACCCGGGTGAAAGGACTATCTTCTCCTTATGTTTTTGGTGCTAATGACAACTTATTTTGTGGTTTAACCATTTGTCCAAGTTTTAGGGTTTATCTTCGGTCGTGCTCGTGGATGGATATTTCTCAAGGAAGAGCTTGTAGTCGATAGCGCTTAGTTTTACTTTCTCTTGCTTTATATTTTAGGCTACCGTACTATCAAGAGGGAGTCCATCTAGGAAGGTTATGGGAAATCAACATTTCATGCACAGACCATATATGCACCTCCACAGCCATCCCTGTTTTCGTGTGAGAAAGTGATTCCTGATGAGTTGGAGAGTTTTCTGCCCTGACCGGTATTACCGGCCAGGCAGCGGTAGTACCACCCAAGGGTTTTTCCAGGGCTGTTCGAGCGGTACTTCCGGCTGAAGTTCTAGTCCTAATTCTGACGAGGCAATTTTCGGTTCAGTAAGACTTCTGTCTAACTTTGCCTATTTGTCGAAACTAGCACCGGACTTTGGCTCGGTAGTACCGGTCCGACCAGCATCTGCCCCCCTGAGCGGTAGTACCGCTTCCTGACCGGTAGTATCGGCCTTCATCGGTCACCGGTAGTTCCGGGTCTAGTTCCGGACCTAGTTCCGACGCTGGGCAGTGCGGGTCAGATGACCTTCTGCCTCGCACTGTCTATTTGATGGAATTAGGGGCGGAACTTGGACCGGTACTTCCGGCCAGCCCGTTTGGGCCCACTAATAGGTCTTCCGACCATTACGTGGCCTGTGCTGGGCCGGTGGTGGCTCGCCCACCGGTATTACCGGTCCGCCACCGGTAGTACCGACGGCGTCGAGGCTGGGCAGAATCTGCCCGTTTGAAGGGGGACTATTTAAGCCCCCTTCTTCCTCCTCCCACCTTATCTCTTGGTTCTCTCTCCACCATTTTCTCAAGAGCTTGACTTGACTAGATCTCTCTCCCCACCCACTCAAATCTCTTGATCTTCTGAGGATTGGGAGAGGTGACCTAGATCTACACCTCCACCAAAGGAATTTTGATTTCCCCACTCATCCTTCGTGGATTTCGTTTCTCTTGGGTTCTTGGAACCCTAGACAGTGTAGGGCATCCTCGGAGCTGGGGCATTCGTTATAAAGCTCCGTGGTGTCGTTGAGGGCCTTCAATTGAGTTGTGAAGCCTCCCCTCAACCTCGTTGTAAAGGTTTTCTGTTGGCGCCTTCAAGATCACTAGTTAGTGGATTGTGAGGCCACCTTTGTGGTGGTGCTCACCGGAGAAGAAGGTGAGGCCTTTGTGGCGCTCGGGTGACCTTGTGTGGCCCCGACACCTCTCCAACATAGACGTTTATTCTTTGGAAGTGAACTACGGGAATTACATCTCCGTGTGCCCTCGCCGGTTCTTTCGCTCCACTCCTTTACTTCTTGCATTTACTCTCTCACTTACCTTTGTGTTACTTGTCATTTAGGTTTCTCACGTAGTTGCATATCTAGCAAACCTTACTTTGTGCTAAGCCTTAAAAGTGCGGTAAAAGATTAAAAATTGGTAGTCTCCTATTCACCCCCCTCTAGTCGACCTAAGTTTTGCCTTTCAATTGGTATCACAGCCTCCGCTCTTTCTTCGAGCTTAACCGCCTAAGAGACAATGGCCGACGAAGAGGGAAGTGTGGGTGCATCCACCAAGAACTTGGCCTCCATGGATGACCTCAATCGATTGGAGACATCCATGATGACCAAGTTTGAGGAAATGATGACTCTTTTGCAATCCCTTAAGCCTACCCCCATGCTAGAAACCCCTCATGATGAATCTCTTGTCGCCAAAGCCCCCTCCGCTCCCGTGCAAGTGGTTGCCCCTGGGGTGATTCCCGCGGCAGCCCCAAAACACTTGGGCTTAGGCTTTATGGCTCAAACCACCAAGCCCCCAAGCGAGAGAACCAAGGGGCTAGGTGACTCCTCCTCCAAAGAGGGAGATAGGGAAAAGGATTACTCGGCGGTACCACCACCGTTCAAGTACACACCGGACCCTCCCATTCCCATTCCGCACATCATACCTCAAGGAGCACCTCCCATACTAGATACTTCTAACTTCGCCAATTGGCAATATCTAATGCAATCTCATATCTCCAGCTCTTCCATTGAATTGATGAGGATTGTGGAGGAAGGTTTCTCTCAATATGATGCTAAGAAGTTGACTCGTGCCGAGGTCGTGGACAAGCAACTCAATGCCACCGCCTTGGGTATGATTCAAAAGGCATTGACCCCCAAGGAATTTGCTCACATTCGCTAATTCTCCACCACCAAAGAAGCTTGGGATCATCTCACCGAGTTGTATATTGGAAATGCGAGTATTCAATGCTCCAAGTTTGATGAAGCCAACAATGAGTCCGATGGCTTTGCAATGCAAGATGATGAGACACCCAAAGACATGTATCGTCGGCTCAAGGTTCTTTGTTGTACCTTGAGGGACCTTGGAGCTACCTATGTTGATGACAAGTTCATGAAGAGGAAGTTTGTTCAAGATCTTCTTCCCTTTGAGGAACAAAAACTCAACTCTATCAAGGGGAGAAGCAACTACCATACCATGTCCTCTCAAGAGGTGCTGAGTGAAGTTATTGCCATGACCATTGCCAAGAATAATGCGGCGTCAGCTCGTGCTCGTGCTTATGGGTCTCAAAAGTTGAACCTTGCCTTGAAAGCGCAAGTGTTGGAAGTTGATGAAGACGACAACTCAAGTGAGTGGTCTCAAGAGGACATCAAATATGCTTTCAATGATCACTTGGCTCTAGCATCAAGGGCATTTTGGAACAAACCGGGCATGAAGTCAAGGTCAAGGGACAACCCAAGATTCAACTCAACCATGAAGACTCCAAAGGCTAGATCTTGTTACAATTGCAACGACAAGAGTCACTTTGTAGCTCAATGCCCCTTCAAGAATAGAGAAGACAATGGAGGCCGCCTCATTCTCAAGAACAAACCAAGACCTCCTCATCCTTTGAACAAGAACTTCCACAACAAGAACTTACCTAACAAGGAAAGGGCGATGGTGGTCCATGAAGAGTACTTCTCGGGCGTTGATGATGATGTTGAGAATGAAGGTCAAGGTGGAGAGATCGTGGGGGTTGCCGCTATTGCTACTTCATCTACTCCACGAGTGTCTCTCTTCGACTCTCCAAACAAGAACATCACCAACCGCAACCAAAAGTGTCTCATGGCTAAGGCCACCGAGGTAACTCCCGCTTCCAAGTCCTCCCCAAATGAACTTCCCTTGCATGATCTAGAGGGTTTAGAGGTTAATAAAGAGATGCTAAGCATGTGTGAATCCATGGAGTATCTAGATGATGATACTAGAATGTGCTTTGAAACACTTGTAAACCAACTTGACCATGCTAGGGAAATGCTAGATGAGAAAGAAGAAGTTATTGACATGTTAGCTAAAAATGAGAGAGAGGCCGCCGATGAGATTGCCTCTCTATCTCAATCTCTTGAAGATGAACATAACATGAGAATAACTCTTGAGGAAAGTGTGGCTAAACTTGTTGATGACCATAATGCCTTTATATCGCAACTTGTTAAAGAACGAGATCATGCTATTGCTTTATTGAATGTCCTTATAAATGAAAAGGTTGAGTTTGGTGTTGGTCATGAATGCCTCAAGGATTTTGAGAAACTCAAGGAAGAACATCATGCCTTGGAGAGTAAATTCTTAAGTATCTTTGAGGCTCATGAGCAACTTCAAACGCAATTAAATAATGAACATTCAAAGTCTTCCGCTACGCCTATTGTGCATTTGTCTTGTTCGTCTAACCCTTGTTGCAAGCATGAGAATCTTGTTGAGGAGAACAAGACATTGAAAGATCAAATTGCAAAAGGGCAAGCTACTATCAAGAGGAAGAACAAGAGAAGGAACAAGAAAAGGAAGAAGAGCAAGAACCTTGCTCTAGTATCCTCTCGTGATTCTACCATTGCAAAGTGATAACTTTGCCGGGAAGAATAATCCTTCCTACATTCTTTGCAAATCTTTTGATGGTCATGTTTATGCTAAGTACATTGGTACATCTTACACTCATGATTATCATTGGAACATTTGGGTACCTAAGACCCTTGTGACTAACAAAAGGGGACCCATTGCAAAAAGGGGTACCTAAAACCAGAGCTTGATTTTCTTGTAGGACTTTGCTTCCGGAGGTCCAAAGTGGGCGCTTGATAGTGGAGCTACAAGCCATATGATCGGAAGCAACTCTATCATGTCGGAGATTAGGCCAAATTTTCCCAATACTTTAGTCTCCTATGGTGATAAAACAAGCTCTCAGGTATTGGGTTTTGGTAAGGTGGTAGTTACCCCGGATGTATCCTTGGTAAATGTCATGCTTGTCAAAACCCATGGCTACAATCTCCTTTCTGTTCGTGCTCTTTCTATCATGGGTCTTTCATCTTTCTTTAATGAGAACTCTGTGGTCCTTATGTGGAGCAAGTCTCTCATGGTGGCTTTCGTTGGATACGTAGAGCATGACTTATATGTAGTGGATTTATCTGGAAAGCCATCTACACATGCTATATGTCTCTATGCGAAAGCTGACGTGGGCTGGTTGTGGCATCGCCGCCTAGCCCACGTTAACATGAAGGTTTGCAATGTCTCTACACGGGGGGCCACGCCCTTGGACTAAAAGACATTTCCTTTGCCAAAGATCGTGTGTGCAGGGCTTGTATAGAAGGGAAGATGCATGAGAAGCCTCACAAGATCCTTAATCAAATCACCACTGGACGGTGCTTAGAGCTTCTTCACATGGATCTCTTTGGGCCTCCCTCTCATGATAGTCTTGGTGGGAAGAAGTATTGTTTGGTAATTGTTGACGACTTTTCACGTTACACTTGGGTCTACTTCTTCAAGTTCAAGAGTGAGACTCAACAAACCATCATCGACTTTGCCAATCAAGTGCAACAAAAACTCAATTCCACCATCCTCAACATTAGAAGTGACAATGTCACCGAATTCAAGAATTACACTTTGAATGAGTTTCTTAGTGATGAGGGGATCAAACATCAATACTCTACTCCCTATACCCCTCAACAAAATGGTGTTTCCGAAAGGAAGAACCGTACTTTGATGGATGCGGCCTGGACCATGTTGGCGGAATTCAAGTCTCCATATAACTTTTGGGCTGAAGCCATCTCAACCGCTTGCCATGCAACCAATCGCCTCTATCTTCGCAAGAAGAAGAACAAGACCCCATATGTGCTCTTCACCGGTCGGAAGCCAAATGTCAAGTACTTCCGGGTGTTTGGGTGTATATGCTTCCTTCTCAAGAAAGGTGTCCGCTTATCAAAGTTTGAATCTAGGGCACAAGAAGGGATCTTTGTTGGGTACTCAAATCAATCTCATGCTTATCGAGTCTACAACAAAGCAACGGGAAGGGTTGAAGAATCTAGCAATGTCGAGTTTGATGAAGATCATGAGTCTCTTGTGCGGCAAGATGGTATTCGTGATCCAAGTGATGAAATTCCTCCCCAAGCCATAAGAAGAATGGTTGTGGGTTTCTTCCACCCCATTGAGGATCCCCTTGTGGCCGAAGGAGAAGGACCAAGCTCCACTCAAGTGGAGCCTTCACTCTCACAAGACCATCTTGCACCTCAAGGTCAACTTATTGCTCCTCAAGATTCGCCAAGCTCCTCTCAAGATCTTCATGTTCATGACTCTCCAAGATCAAGTCTACCTCAAGTTGATCAAGCTCCACCCCTCCAAGTCGTTGAAGCTCCTCATGTCAATGACTCTCAGGTCAAGTTGAAGAAGGTCAAGTTGACAATGACCAAGGCCAAGCAAATGTCTCTCCGCAAAATGATGGTGTCTCTCCCTTGGTTGATGTTGATGAAGATAGTGATCAAGTTCGTTCATATAGTCAAGGAGGGAACTCGAACCGTGGTGATGATCAAGTGGTTTCTCAAGAATCTCATCTTGAGACCCAAGCTCGGCGTCAAGCATACCGTCTCACCAAGATCATCAAAGATGGACATATCCTTGATAATGTTTATGGAGATTTCAATAGGGGCTCCACTACTAGGAGATAACTAACCTCTTTTAGTTCTCATCATGCGTTTATTTCTCATGTTGAGCCCCAAAAGGTCTTCGAAGCTCTTGAAGATGATGATTGGCTCGACGCTATGAACGAAGAACTTCACAACTTCAAGAGAAACAAGGTGTGGACTCTTGTGAAGAGACCCAAAGATTGTCAAAATGTGATTGGGACCAAGTGGATTTTCAAGAACAAGAGGGATGCAAATAGTATAGTCGTCCGCAACAAAGCAAGGTTAGTTACCCAAGGATACTCTCAAGTTGAGGGCATAGACTATGGTGAAACTTATGCTCCTGTTGCTCGTCTAGAATCCATTCGCATGCTTCTTGCCTTTGCTACCCATCATAACTTCAAGTTGCAACAAATGGATGTCAAGAGTGCTTTTCTTAATGGTCCCCTAAAAGAATTGGTGTATGTCAAGCAACCTCCAGGCTTTGAGGACCCCCTCTTCCCGGACCATGTCTACAAACTCGATAAGGCACTATATGGTCTCAAGCAAGCCCCTCGTGCATGGTATGAGTGCCTTAGAGAGCTTTTGTTAGACCGTGGTTTCGAAGTAGGCCTCATTGATCCCACTCTTTTTACTAAGAAAGTTGGAGGAAACTTGTTCATTTGCCAAATCTATGTTGATGACATTATTTTTGGGTCTACTAACAAAGCTTTCAATGAGGATTTTGCTAAGCTCATGACCGACCGCTTTGAGATGTCTATGATGGGGGAGTTGGAATTCTTTCTTGGCTTCGAAATCAAGCAATTGAGGAAAGGGACTTTCATCAACCAAGCTAAATATGTCCAAGATATGCTCAAGAAGTTCAACCTTGATCAAGTAAATGGAGTCAAAACTCCCATGCCCACAAAGGTTAATCTTGATCTTGATCCCAAGGGTAAGGATGTGGATCAAAAGCTTTATCGCTCGATGATTGGTTCTCTACTATATATTTGTGCATCTCGACCGGATATTATGTTGAGTGTGGGTATGTGTGCAAGATTCCAAGCCGCTCCAAAGGAAAGCCACATGGTGGCGGTCAAGAGAATCTTTCGATATTTGGTTCATACCCCTAACTTTGTGCTATGGTACCCAAAGGGGGCCAACTTTGATCTCATTGGTTACACGGATTCGGATTGGGAAGGAGACAAAGTGGAGAGGAAGTCTACCTCCGGTGCTTGTCAATTTCTTGGGAGGTCTTTGGTGAGTTGGTCCTCGAAGAAGCAAAACTGCGTGTCTTTGTCCACTTCTGAAGCTGAGTACATCTCCGCCGCGAGTTGTTGTGCTCAATTGCTATGGATGAAGCAAACCTTGAAGGATCTTGGACTCTCTTTCGTCAAGGTGCCACTTCTGTGTGACAACGAGAGTGCTATTTCTATTGCTCACAACCCAGTTCAACACAACAATACCAAGCACATTGAGATTCGTCATCATTTCATTCGAGATCATGTTGCTAGAGGAGACATTTCTTTGGAGTATGTTCCTACCAAGGCTAATCTTGCGGATCTTTTCACGAAGCCACTTGATGAAGCAAGGTTCCGGGAGTTTACGCATGAACTAAATATCATTGATTCAATCAACGTGACTTGAGTATCTTGCGCACATACCCGGGTCTCAAAGAATATCTTGTTTGGGTGTACGGATGGTTTTATGGGGAGTGTGGTTCCCCATATGAACTAACACTCCTCCTATTATGCACACACTAATGTATTCATTCTCTATGGCCTCTCAAGGAGACAAAATGAGCATAAATGATGAGTTTTGGTAATGAATCCAAGATACATCTTCGCGGTTTCAAGCCAAATATACTCATATATGGTGGCCTAGGCCACCGACTTTGTTTTGTTTGACTCGTAGTCTTTTTGAGTTTTATTCTTTCTGGTGGATCTGGTTTGTCATTTCTTCTCAGTTTGTGTCTTTTCAAGTTCTACACAAGGTCTTTTTCTCTTGCCAATCAAAATCTGGAGCTCGTTTTCTAGGAATCGTTGGTAGTTCCGGTCAGAGCCGGTACTACCTGTCAGGGTCAAATCTCTCAAAAATTCTGCCCTGATCGGAAGTACCGCTCCTTCCTGAGCTTTCGGTGTCGTCGGTAGTTCCGGACCCTAGCCGGTACTACCGGTCGAGGGGGTCCCATTAAGTGACGGGCCAAGGGGGGCACGGGGTCATCTTCCCCATTTGCCTCCCCTTGACCCCATCTTACCATCCCTCTTCCCCAAGAAGCTCTCCATGGTGTCGCCGCCGGCCACACCGTTTTCGGCCGTCCCTCCTCAGATCGGCTCCGTGGGATTCTTCCCTTCCCCGATTCCCCGCCATGGACCCTGGTATTTGCTCCTCTCATGCTCCATTCATGGAGATCTGGACATTTTTGTGCTTGAGTAGGACATGCCATGTCTAGGGCCCTTCTTTGGCTAGAACTGCTATGGGAATTCTTGGTAGGGATAGGATTCGACTATAGACTGTTTTGCCTTACTACATTGTCTAGATTTCATCAATGTGTGCATCAAGTTTCGTAGATCTGTGATTTCCAGTCGAACTACCCTGCTCGTGACCTGACCGGTACTACCGGTGCGGATCCGCCGGTACTACCGGCGTGGTCTTCTCACCGGTACTATCGCTGAGGGCATGACCGGTACTTCCGGTGCGCCCCGTGCGACCGGTAGTTCCGGCCGGTAGGCGGAACTTCTGATGCACCAGTTATTTGGATATCTGCCTCTGTACTGTGTCAATCCAGTCTAGTTGTTTTTCGTTTTTCTTCAACCTTGTGCACTTATCCTCGACTTCCTCCTTTCTATTTGCCTTTCTCTTAGGGCAAGGGGGTTCCTGTGGCAGATCCAAGCGGTCTCGTGATCCCTCTCGTGGACCGTCAGAGATTGATGAGGATGATCTAGAGGTTGTGCGCCCTCCAGTCAGACTGCTCGTCAGAAGGCTGCAGCTGAGCGTCGTGCTGCTGCGGAAGGCAAAAGGCCTGTTCTAGCAAGTCAAAAGAAGACCACCCCTCAACCTGATTCGAGCAAGAAGAAGATATCCTCTTGGCCGCAGCTTGCATATGAGGAATTTCGCAAGGTTGGTCCCTATATTCTTCCTCGTGACCGCCTGGCTCAGGATCCTTTCTTCCACACCATGCGTCAAGCTGAGATCCATTCTGAGGTTTATGCTACCAAGAAGAACAATGTGTGTGCTCCTCAGAAGCACATCAACATTGCAAAGATGGAGAGCAACCCTAAATACTTTGGTGAAGCACTCGATATGTGCAGGAGGTTTGGGCTAATCAAGCTGATGCAACACCGTGAGAACTTTGATGAGAGGGCCATTGCTCAGTTCTACTCAACTCTCTACTTTGATACTGACCCTATTGATCGAACCATGAAGTGGATGACACACAATAGGTATCTGTCTGCTAAATGGTCTGAGTTTGCCACCCTTCTTGGCTACCCTATTCAGGAAGGCAGTCGTGCCAATGGGTGGTGGGTGAATAGGGGGAAGGCCTCCGAGCCGGAAGTTCTTGAGCCTCTATACATTGAGGGCCGGGGCGTACCTGGAAATGTTGCCCATCTCCTTCCCACCTATGACATCATGCGCAAGGTCTATCAGAACACAATTGCTCCCAAGGCAGGTAACTTTGATCAGCTTCATGCTTTCCAGATTGATCTCATGTATCAGACTTACCGCCATAGAAACTCCTATGAGCCCCTTGATGTTATGGATTATATATTTGAAGAAATATGGTCCGCTATGATTGAGAAGAGGTCTTGTCCATATGCCCCATATTTCCAGACCCTCATCAATGCCAAGTGGAGGGAGGCAATAGGCTCTATCTTCCCTCAGGAAGCTCTGACTATTCATGAGGAAAAGACTCTCCGTGTGATGAAGCACAAGATACCTCGCTCTCAGGCTGGAAATGAAGCTGCTGCTGGAGGGGCTGCTTCGGATGCTAGTGATGGGGACCATGTTGAGGCTTCTCCTCCACCCCAACTTGTGAGACAGCCCTCTTGGGCAAAGAAGCTTCTAAAGAAGGTTAAGAAGACTTTCTGCTTCATTCAGGACCATGAGTATCAGTCATATGTTGCTTAGAGACACAGTGTTCGCCGGGAGAAGGCCATCATGAGGAAGCTTGACATTGTTGTGTCACTTGAGTCCAGCTCCATCACTGCGCCCAAGGATGAGTGGATCAACATACATTGCAGATGGACTGATAGTGATGACGAGCCAAAGATCTCCAGTCAGTTTCCGCCCGCTTGGAACAATGCCTCTTGGGACCCCGATCTGCCTCCTCCGTTTGTTGGTGGGTGGGGCGCGTAGTTTTCCTACTTTATCCCTTTTTGGCGTCTTGATGCCAAAGGGGGAGAAAGTGCTCCGTTAGGATCACGGGATTTGCACGGGTTGTGCCTCAAGCTTGTTTTTTCTTTGATCTTTTTATGCTCATGCACACTTTATTCCATTGTGTAATGTTTGTGGACCTCCGTTATTGTTTGTGGACCTCCGCTATTGTCTGTGGACCTCTTGTATGGATGCTACTTTGTTGGTGAGTCTATGTGGTAAGGTATCTCTGTGGTATTCTTATGAGGATATGTGGTGGACTATTCTTTGTTATCCAATCTTTGTTTCACCACAATGGTGTTGGTGCAAGGTATGAGCTCCACTCTTTTCTCCTTTACTTCCTTACACCCTTGTTGGTCTATCTCGGTTGGGAGAGATCTCTCCCATGTCTTCGGGGGGAGCCTCTCTCTCCTTTTGTTTTACTTCTTGTTATTCTTTGTGCAAACCTTGTGGGGTTGTCATCAAGCACAAAAAAGGGGGGAGATTGAAACGACTATCTTATCCTTATGTTTTTGGTGCTAATGACAACTCCTTTTGTGGTTTAACCGTTTGTCCAAGTTTCAGGGTTTATCTTCGGTCGTGCTCGTGGATGGATTTTTCTCAAGGAAGAGCTTGTAGTCGATAGCGCTTATTTTCACTTTCTCTTGCTTTATATTTTAGGCTACCGTACTATCAAGAGGGAGTCCATCTAGGAAGGTTGTGGGAAATCAACATTTCATGCACAAACCATATATGCACCTCCACAGCCATCCCAATTTTCGTGTGAGAAAGTGATTCCTGCTGAGTTGGAGGGTTTTCTGCCCTGAGTTGGAGGGTTTTCTGCCCTGACCGGTATTACCGGCCAGGAAGCGGTAGTACCGCCCAAGGGTTTTTCCAGTGTTGTTCGAGCGGTACTATCGGCTGAAGTTCCGGTCCTAATTCCGACGAGGAAATTTTTGGTTTAGTGAGACTTTTGTCTAACTTTTCCTATTTGTCGAAACTAGCACCAGACTTTGGCTCGGTAGTACCGGCCCAACCAGCATCTAGCCTCCTGAGCGGTAGTACTGCTTCCTGACCGGTAGTACCGGCCTTCATCGGTCACCAGTAGTTCTGGGTCCAGTTCCGGACCTAGTTCCGACGCTGGGCAGTGCGGGTCAGATGACCTTCTGCCTCGCACTGTCTATTTGACGGAATTAGGGGCAGAACTTGGACCGGTAATTCCGGCCAGCCCGTTTGGGCCCACTGGAAGGTCTTTCGACCGTTACGTGGCCTGTGCTAGGCCGGTGGTGGCTCGCCCACCGGTACTACCGGTCCGCCACCGGTTGTACCGATGGCGTCGGGGCTGGGCAGAATCTTCCCGTTTGAAGGGGGACTATTTAAGCCCCCTTCTTCCTCCTCCCACCTTATCTCTTGGTTCTCTCTCTCCACCATTTTCTCAAGAGCTTGACTTGACTAGATCTCTCTCCCCACCCACTCAAATCTCTTGATCTTCTGAGGATTGGGAGAGGTGACCTAGATCTACACCTCCACCAAAGGAATTTTGATTTCCCCCACTCATCCTTCGTGGATTTCGTTTCTCTTGGCTTCTTGGAACCCTAGACAGTGTAGGGCATCCTCGGAGCTGGGGAATTCGTTGTAAAGCTCCGTGGTGTCATTGAGGGCCTTCAATTGAGTTGTGAAGCCTCCCCTCAATCTCGTTGTAAAGGTATTCGGTTGGCGCCTTCAAGGTCACCGGTTAGTGGATTGTGAGGCCACCTTTGTGGTGGTGCTCACCGGAGAAGAAGGTGAGGCCTTTGTGCCGCTCGGGTGACCTTGTGTGGCCCCGACACCTCTCCAACATAGACATAGCTACTTTGGAAGTGAACTACAGGAATTACATCTCCGTGTCCCCTCGCCGGTTCTTTCGCTCCACTCCTTTACTTGCATTTACTCTCCCGTTTACCTTTGTGTTACTTGTCATTTAGGTTTCTCACATAGTTGTATCTCTAGCGAACCTTACTTTGTGATAATCCTTAAAAGTGCGACAAAAGATTAAAAATTGGTAGTCTCCTATTCATCCCCCCTCTAGTCGACCTAAGGTGGGCCTTTCACCGGGGAACATCCCCCCGAAACTGGCCCCCGTGCGCGCGCTGATTTCACCCGGAGGGGGAAATTCCCACGAGCTCCACAAAACTTGTCGTTGTCGTTGTAGATGAAGTGCGTGAATGGCGTCTGGCTGGACTCCACTAGCCTGGGAAGCAACACAACTCCTGCGGGGCGCCTGCGCGCACCCGCGGTGTGTAGTCCCCGAGATTCGGAGTAGCTAACTGATGTCTACGCACTTCTATTCTTGTAGACAGTTGTTGGGCCTCCAAGTGTAGAGGTTTGTAGAATAGCAGCAAGTTTTCCTTAAGTGGATTACCCAAGGTTTATCGAACTCAGGCAGGATGTGGTCAAAGGTATCCCTCTCAGGCAACCCTGCAATCAAGATACAAGAAGTCTCTTGTGTCCCCAACACACCTAATACACTTGTCAAGTGTATAGGTGCACTAGTTCGGCGAAGAGATAGTGAAATACAAGTGGTATGGATAATTATAAGTGGTAACGGTGCCAGAAAATAGCTTGATGGCGTGGAAGAGAATAAAGGCAAACTGAAATAAAGATGGAAACAAGCAAACATGTAACAGATCTAGTTGCAAACGGTGTTTCAATATTTAGAAACAAGGCCTAGGGATCATACTTTCGCTAGTGAACATTCTCATATAAATATCTTCTCTTTATGATACTACTCTGAACTACTCTCCAGTTGGACACTCTAATCCATGGTAGGGCTATAACAACACACCTCAAAGTTCTCTTTCCCCATCTAGATAACCCCAGACTGTCACCTTGAGCACTAGATGGTTCCAACAAACACCACAATTTCATAGAAACATCCAACTCCAAATATAACTCATAACAAGATTTTGTAATCTCTAGCCTAAGTGCCACCATGGTGTGCATGCTATCACTTTCACACACATGGGGAGATAAGAGATCTATTAAAGCACTTGAGTAGCAAGGTAGATCTACTTGATTACAAAGCTCATGATCACAATATGATCATGCATAGAGAGAGAGATGAACACATAGCTACCAGTAGAACCCTTAGCCTCGAGGAAGAACTACTCCCTCATCATCATGGGAATCAGCAATGGCGATGGAGATGGTGGTGGAGATCGATGGAGATTGCTCCAGGGGCAGTTCCCCGTCCCGGCAGGGTGCCGGAACAGAGACTTTCTGTCCCCCGAATCTCGCCTTTGGTGGTGGCGGCGCTACGGAACTTTTCGTAGCTGGAGGCTCCCGGCTTTAGGGTTTTCTTATCGGGGGCTTCTTATAGGTGAAGAGGAAAGGTCGGTGGCCGGCCAGGGGGCCCACACCATGCCCTGGCGTGGCCTAGGGCTGCCCGCGCGAAGGGGTGGTGTGGCCGCCCTGTGGCCCCCCTTTATCTCTCCTTCGGACTCCATGTGTCTTCCTGTAAAATATTGACTTTGGCTTTTGTCCCATCCAATTTCGAGAATATTCATTTTTGGCTTTTCTGGAACTAAAAACAGAAGAAAATAGGCAACTGGTACTGTGGCATCCTTTTTAATAGGTTAGTTCTAGAAAATGTGTAAATGTACTCCAAAGTGTGGACAAAACATAAGAAAGTAGATATAAAAGAAGCATGGAACATCAAAAATTATAGATATCTTTGCAACGTATCAACATTCCCAAGCTTAACTCCTGCTCGTCCTCGAGTAGGTAAGTGATAAAAAGAATAATTTTTGAGGTGACATGCACCATCACAATCAAGATCAAACCATTTGCAACCATTGAAAGCTGGGATCAAAGTACTCTAAACATGAGCATGAAAGATGAAGTTCTAACAATAAGACATAGTAACTACGCATGCAACATGAAAGGATACAAACAAAGATCATGAATAACAATGCATTGAAAGATGTTTGTTTGTTTCACATATAGAAAATATAGCATAGTGGCATTCAGCTTGTCCCTCATGGAGTAGCAAAACATAAATGCATAGGACACCTTCAAAGTTCATAAGGGTGACTAGATACAAATAGTTCAAGAACAAGCAATATCAACATTATGAATCAATCAATAAGTTTTGGGACAATGCACATGGAACTAAGAATGACAACTATGCTCTCTTAATTGGTGCCTAAGGATAGAAGATGGAGACTCAACATAAAAGTAAAAGGCCTTCATAGAAGGAAGCTGGGATTCAAGTCTCATAAAGAGCTTCCAAAAATTATGGTACTTATTAGCTTTCAGCTCTCATTGCCCCTATCATAAGCATCTTGAAGTGATTTAGGTTAAAGTGAACAAACTATGGAGTATATGCTTGACAAAGTATAAGTTGGCAATCTCATGTCCCTTGAATACGAGGGCCGCTCCTCATGCTACTCAAGTTTAGTTACTGGTAAGTTCTTGTCATAGTAAGTATATGTGTATCATAGAGAACCGCCAACGGGGTACCCCTTTCCCGATGATACGGAAGAATCCCCATACCAAAATAACAAGGCAAGCAAACAATAAGCATCTCAGCAATCTTATTATTTACCATGGGAAAATGGTGATTTTTTCTCTCTTTCCTCTTTTCTCATCTTTTTTTCTCAATCTCCATCTCTTTTTTTATAAGAAGAATGCTTCATAGATTGCTCGTTATGGTTACGCTGTAGGTTTCCACCATGATTAGGCATGGATTAGACTAGCCGCCCAGGCGTTTCTCTAACACACATACATAACTCCATGGACTTACAATCTCCCCTTTCATTTCACATCGATGACATCCATAAACAAAAGAGCATGATATCAACTAGGTACAATGTACAAGTGCAATGTTGAAAGCGTTCCCCATGACAGCATGGTTCTGCTAATCCCCAACATATAAGTGCAAGCATATACAACATAGATGACACAATGGTTCAAGTTTATTAGGGGCAAGAAAAGTAAAGTGTGCCATCAAGTTTGTGAGAGCTTTAATCACTAGTTTTCTCATAACAAGTTTAATTCGGAAGGTAGATAAAAACATGAATATACTTGGAATAGAAAATGCTAATAGGTAGGTATGATGGACTCTTTGGAATAACTTGGCTTTATTTGGAGTTGGATGTATGAGTGGAACTCATACTTGGTATGGAGGCTAGCAAAAGACCGGGAGCGACCAACTAAGAGAGCAATAATGGCCATAATCATGCAAAGTGACAAAACATTATTAATTAAAGCATAAAGTGATATTACAAGTCGAAAACTAAATGATCATAGAGGCTATGGTGACTTGGGATAGTCTTAGCATGGCGTGGGCATGCGCCAAGTCAATCCAAATAAAGCATCAAAGGAGAATACCATAATATTATGCTTTAGAATGCTAAAACAACACATGATTCTTTAAAGACACATTAATCAATCTCAATAGTTTGTAACAAGTCATGCTACAGCAATAATCACTAAGCATAAAGTCAAAACAATATCAAGCATGACATGATAAAGTCTAAGTCACAGTCAAAAACAAGCTCCTTTTATACCACGTATAAACATGCACTTTCCTACTCTTTTCCAATCCAAACCAATCTTATTTGAAAACTAATGCATGAACGAGGGGGTCTAACCAATGTATTCAAGCAAACTAAGCAAACCAAGCAAATGAAAACTAAAAACAAAAATGAAGACGCTCCAAAAACAACACAACTATGCACGAAACAATAAAAATGAAGTGTTTGGAAGAAACCTGAGATTTTTATTGATGAAGAAGGGGATGCCTTGGGCATCCCAAGCTTTGACGCTTGTACTTCTTGGATATTTCTTGGGGTGACATGGGTGGCATCCCCAAGCTTAAGCTTTAGTACATTCTTCATCTCATTACATCATTCTTTCCTATACCTAAAATTATTCCTACATACAAAACTTCACACAATTTTCATTAGCAACATTAGTGTACTCAAGATAATAAGTCTTTTGCTTCAGTTCCAACACAAGTAAAACTTTCATTAAAACACAAGATACTGTAGAAATTCCTTTAAAAATTTCAATTCCCCAAAAGAACCCAAAAAGGAATCAATAAGAACCAAATGCAAATAATGGCAGAAATCTGTCAAAACAGACCAGCAGGCAAAAACAAATTTTTTCGAAGACCTTCTGTTGCTCAAATCGAAAAGTGTTGAACTAACAAAAGTTGTATAACAACCTGGGGCAGAAGAACAAAAAAATTACAGCTCCAACCGACATACAAAGATTTTTCAAGAATTTTTACAGCGAAGCACAAAAATCTGTTTCGGGACAGCAACTTTCCCAACCATTACTTCCCTCTCATTAGAGGTTATTCTTGGCACAAGAATCAAATAAAAAAGGATAAGGAGAGTTTATTACAGAAGTAATAACTTCCAAGACTCAAAAAAATATTGGGTTATCTCCCAAGAAGTACTTTTCTTTAACGCCTTTAAGTTAGGCATGATAGTTTGAGAGGATGCTCACATAAGAAAGATGAATTGAAGTAAAAGAAAGCATCAAGAAGCAAATTCAAAGCCCATTTAAGTCTAACCCACTTCCTATGCATGGGAATCTTGTAAAGAAACAAGTCATGAAAGCACAAAGCAACAAGCATAGTAAAGTAGAACAAGTGCAACTTCAAGACTTTGAACATAAAGAGGGGAAACTTAATATTGTTAAGACACATAAAACCATGTTTCCCTCTCTCATAATAACTTTCAGTAGCATCATGAATAAAATTAACAATATAACTATCACATAAAACATTCTTATCATGAGACACATGAATACAAGAATTAATACTGTCCGCATAAACATAGTCATTCTTATTAATTGTAGTGGGAGCAAATTCAACAAAATAGCTATCATTATTATTCTCATCACCATAATCATCAAATATACGAGGTATATATTGTAATCATAATTAATTTTCACCTCAATAGTAGGTGGACTGAAAATATCATATTCATCATTGTAATCATCATATATTGGAGGTACAATATCATCAAAGTAAATTTTCTCCTCCATGCTTGGGGGACTAAAAATATTATGCTCATCAAAACCAGCTTCCCCAAGCTTAGACTTTTCCATAGCATTAGCAATAATTGTGTTTAAAGAATTCATACTAATAACATTGCTATTAGCATGCAAATAAAGTTCCATAGGTTTTTTAATTTTCTCTTCAAACACTTCATGTCCTAACTCAAGATAAATACTATAAAGCTCTCTAATTTGTTGTTGTTTTCCATTAAGCCTAACTAGTGAAAATAAAAACAAGAAACAAAAAGATATAATTGCAGAATCTAAAGGAAACAACTTCGAGCACTCACACACTAGCAACAGTACTAGAAGATAGCTTAGTATCCAGAAGACGTGAGTACCTTTTACCTTACCTTCATGGGAACGGCAGCAGAAAATAGCTTGATATCTACGCACTTCTATTCTTGTAGACAGTTGTTGGGCCTCAAAGTGTAGAGGTTTGTAGAACAGCAGCAAGTTTCCCTTAAGTGGATTACCCAAGGTTTATCGAACTCAGGGAGGATGTGGTCAAAGGTATCCCTCTCAAGCAACCCTGCAATCAAGATACAAGAAGTCTCTTGTGTCCCCAACACACCCAATACACTTGTCAGGTGTATAGGTGCACTAGTTCGGCGAAGAGATAGTGAAATACAAGTGGTATGAATAATTATAAGTGGTAACGGTGCCAGAAAATAGCTTGATGGCGTGGAAGAGACTAAAGGCAAATTAAAATAAAGATGGAAGCAAGCAAACATGTAACAGATCTAGTTGCAAACAGTGTTTCAATGTTTAGAAACAAGGCCAAGGGATCATACTTTCGCTAGTGAACACTCTCATATAAATATCTTCTCTTTATGATACTACTCTGAACTACTCTCTGGTTGGACACTCTAATATATGGTAGGGCTATAACAACACACCTCAAAGTTCGCTTTCCCCATCTAGATAAACCCACACTGTCACCTTGAGCACTAGATCTTTCCAACAAACACCACAATTTCATAGAAACATCCAACTCCAAATATAACTCATAACAAGTATTTGTAATCTCTAGCCTAAGTGCCACCATGATGTGCACACTGCCACTTTCACACACATGGGGAGATCAGAGATATATTAAAGCACCTAAGTAGCAAGGTAGATCTACTTGATTACAAAGCTCATGATCACAATATGATCATGCATAGAGAGAGAGAGATGAACACATAGCTACCGGTATAACCCTTAGCCTCGAGGAAGAACTACTTCCTCGTCATTATGGGAATCCGCAATGGTGATGGAGATGGTGGTGGAGATCGATGGAGATGGCTCTGGGGGCACTTCCCCATCCCAGCAGGGTGCCGGAACAGAGACTTTCTGTCCCCCGAATCTCGCCTTTGGTGGTGGCGGCGCTACGGAACTTTTCGTAGCTGGAGGCTCCCGGCTTTAGGGTTTTCTTATCGGGGGCTTCTTATAGGTGAAGAGGAAAGGTCGGTGGCCGGCCAGGGGGCCCACACCATGCCCTGGCGTGGCCTAGGGCTGCCCGCGCGAAGGGGTGGTGTGGCCGCCCTGTGGCCCCCCTTTATCTCTCCTTCGGACTCCATGTGTCTTCCTGTAAAATATTGAGTTTGGCTTTTGTCCCATCCAATTTCGAGAATATTCATTTTTGGCTTTTCTGGAACTAAAAACAGAAGAAAATAGGCAACTGGTACTGTGGCATCCTTTTTAATAGGTTAGTTCCAGAAAATGTGTAAATGTACTCCAAAGTGTGGACAAAACATAAGAAAGTAGATATAAAAGAAGCATGGAACATCAAAAATTATAGATATCTTTGCAACGTATCAACATTCCCAAGCTTAACTCCTGCTCGTCCTCGAGTAGGTAAGTGATAAAAAGAATAATTTTTGAGGTGACATGCACCATCACAATCAAGATCAAACCATTTGCAACCATTGAAAGCTGGGATCAAAGTACTCTAAACATGAGCATGAAAGATGAAGTTCTAACAATAAGACATAGTAACTACGCATGCAACATGAAAGGATACAAACAAAGATCATGAATAACAATGCATTGAAAGATGTTTGTTTGTTTCACATATAGAAAATATAGCATAGTGGCATTCAGCTTGTCCCTCATGGAGTAGCAAAACATAAATGCATAGGACACCTTCAAAGTTCATAAGGGTGACTAGATACAAATAGTTCAAGAACAAGCAATATCAACATTATGAATCAATCAATAAGTTTTGGGACAATGCACATGGAACTAAGAATGACAACTATGCTCTCTTAATTGGTGCCTAAGGATAGAAGATGGAGACTCAACATAAAAGTAAAAGGCCTTCATAGAAGGAAGCTGGGATTCAAGTCTCATAAAGAGCTTCCAAAAATTATGGTACTTATTAGCTTTCAGCTCTCATTGCCCCTATCATAAGCATCTTGAAGTGATTTAGGTTAAAGTGAACAAACTATGGAGTATATGCTTGACAAAGTATAAGTTGGCAATCTCATGTCCCTTGAATACGAGGGCCGCTCCTCATGCTACTCAAGTTTAGTTACTGGTAAGTTCTTGTCATAGTAAGTATATGTGTATCATAGAGAACCGCCAACGGGGTACCCCTTTCCCGATGATACGGAAGAATCCCCATACCAAAATAACAAGGCAAGCAAACAATAAGCATCTCAGCAATCTTATTATTTACCATGGGAAAATGGTGATTTTTTCTCTCTTTCCTCTTTTCTCATCTTTTTTTCTCAATCTCCATCTCTTTTTTTATAAGAAGAATGCTTCATAGATTGCTCGTTATGGTTACGCTGTAGGTTTCCACCATGATTAGGCATGGATTAGACTAGCCGCCCAGGCGTTTCTCTAACACACATACATAACTCCATGGACTTACAATCTCCCCTTTCATTTCACATCGATGACATCCATAAACAAAAGAGCATGATATCAACTAGGTACAATGTACAAGTGCAATGTTGAAAGCGTTCCCCATGACAGCATGGTTCTGCTAATCCCCAACATATAAGTGCAAGCATATACAACATAGATGACACAATGGTTCAAGTTTATTAGGGGCAAGAAAAGTAAAGTGTGCCATCAAGTTTGTGAGAGCTTTAATCACTAGTTTTCTCATAACAAGTTTAATTCGGAAGGTAGATAAAAACATGAATATACTTGGAATAGAAAATGCTAATAGGTAGGTATGATGGACTCTTTGGAATAACTTGGCTTTATTTGGAGTTGGATGTATGAGTGGAACTCATACTTGGTATGGAGGCTAGCAAAAGACCGGGAGCGACCAACTAAGAGAGCAATAATGGCCATAATCATGCAAAGTGACAAAACATTATTAATTAAAGCATAAAGTGATATTACAAGTCGAAAACTAAATGATCATAGAGGCTATGGTGACTTGGGATAGTCTTAGCATGGCGTGGGCATGCGCCAAGTCAATCCAAATAAAGCATCAAAGGAGAATACCATAATATTATGCTTTAGAATGCTAAAACAACACATGATTCTTTAAAGACACATTAATCAATCTCAATAGTTTGTAACAAGTCATGCTACAGCAATAATCACTAAGCATAAAGTCAAAACAATATCAAGCATGACATGATAAAGTCTAAGTCACAGTCAAAAACAAGCTCCTTTTATACCACGTATAAACATGCACTTTCCTACTCTTTTCCAATCCAAACCAATCTTATTTGAAAACTAATGCATGAACGAGGGGGTCTAACCAATGTATTCAAGCAAACTAAGCAAACCAAGCAAATGAAAACTAAAAACAAAAATGAAGACGCTCCAAAAACAACACAACTATGCACGAAACAATAAAAATGAAGTGTTTGGAAGAAACCTGAGATTTTTATTGATGAAGAAGGGGATGCCTTGGGCATCCCAAGCTTTGACGCTTGTACTTCTTGGATATTTATTGGGGTGACATGGGTGGCATCCCCAAGCTTAAGCTTTAGTACATTCTTCATCTCATTACATCATTCTTTCCTATACCTAAAATTATTCCTACATACAAAACTTCACACAATTTTCATTAGCAACATTAGTGTACTCAAGATAATAAGTCTTTTGCTTCAGTTCCAACACAAGTAAAACTTTCATTAAAACACAAGATACTGTAGAAATTCCTTTAAAAATTTCAATTCCCCAAAAGAACCCAAAAAGGAATCAATAAGAACCAAATGCAAATAATGGCAGAAATCTGTCAAAACAGACCAGCAGGCAAAAACAAATTTTTTCGAAGACCTTCTGTTGCTCAAATCGAAAAGTGTTGAACTAACAAAAGTTGTATAACAACCTGGGGCAGAAGAACAAAAAATTACAGCTCCAACCGACATACAAAGATTTTTCAAGAATTTTTACAGCGAAGCACAAAAATCTGTTTCGGGACAGCAACTTTCCCAACCATTACTTCCCTCTCATTAGAGGTTATTCTTGGCACAAGAATCAAATAAAAAAGGATAAGGAGAGTTTATTACAGAAGTAATAACTTCCAAGACTCAAAAAAATATTGGGTTATCTCCCAAGAAGTACTTTTCTTTAACGCCTTTAAGTTAGGCATGATAGTTTGAGAGGATGCTCACATAAGAAAGATGAATTGAAGTAAAAGAAAGCATCAAGAAGCAAATTCAAAGCCCATTTAAGTCTAACCCACTTCCTATGCATGGGAATCTTGTAAAGAAACAAGTCATGAAAGCACAAAGCAACAAGCATAGTAAAGTAGAACAAGTGCAACTTCAAGACTTTGAACATAAAGAGGGGAAACTTAATATTGTTAAGACACATAAAACCATGTTTCCCTCTCTCATAATAACTTTCAGTAGCATCATGAATAAAATTAACAATATAACTATCACATAAAACATTCTTATCATGAGACACATGAATACAAGAATTAATACTGTCCGCATAAACATAGTCATTCTTATTAATTGTAGTGGGAGCAAATTCAACAAAATAGCTATCATTATTATTCTCATCACCATAATCATCAAATATACGAGGTATATATTGTAATCATAATTAATTTTCACCTCAATAGTAGGTGGACTGAAAATATCATATTCATCATTGTAATCATCATATATTGGAGGTACAATATCATCAAAGTAAATTTTCTCCTCCATGCTTGGGGGACTAAAAATATTATGCTCATCAAAACCAGCTTCCCCAAGCTTAGACTTTTCCATAGCATTAGCAATAATTGTGTTTAAAGAATTCATACTAATAACATTGCTATTAGCATGCAAATAAAGTTCCATAGGTTTTTTAATTTTCTCTTCAAACACTTCATGTCCTAACTCAAGATAAATACTATAAAGCTCTCTAATTTGTTGTTGTTTTCCATTAAGCCTAACTAGTGAAAATAAAAACAAGAAACAAAAAGATATAATTGCAGAATCTAAAGGAAACAACTTCGAGCACTCACACACTAGCAACAGTACTAGAAGATAGCTTAGTATCCAGAAGACGTGAGTACCTTTTACCTTACCTTCATGGGAACGGCAGCAGAAAATAGCTTGATATCTACGCACTTCTATTCTTGTAGACAGTTGTTGGGCCTCAAAGTGTAGAGGTTTGTAGAACAGCAGCAAGTTTCCCTTAAGTGGATTACCCAAGGTTTATCGAACTCAGGGAGGATGTGGTCAAAGGTATCCCTCTCAAGCAACCCTGCAATCAAGATACAAGAAGTCTCTTGTGTCCCCAACACACCCAATACACTTGTCAGGTGTATAGGTGCACTAGTTCGGCGAAGAGATAGTGAAATACAAGTGGTATGAATAATTATAAGTGGTAACGGTGCCAGAAAATAGCTTGATGGCGTGGAAGAGACTAAAGGCAAATTAAAATAAAGATGGAAGCAAGCAAACATGTAACAGATCTAGTTGCAAACAGTGTTTCAATGTTTAGAAACAAGGCCTAGGGATCATACTTTCGCTAGTGAACACTCTCATATAAATATCTTCTCTTTATGATACTACTCTGAACTACTCTCTGGTTGGACACTCTAATATATGGTAGGGCTATAACAACACACCTCAAAGTTCGCTTTCCCCATCTAGATAAACCCACACTGTCACCTTGAGCACTAGATCTTTCCAACAAACACCACAATTTCATAGAAACATCCAACTCCAAATATAACTCATAACAAGTATTTGTAATCTCTAGCCTAAGTGCCACCATGATGTGCACACTGCCACTTTCACACACATGGGGAGATCAGAGATATATTAAAGCACCTAAGTAGCAAGGTAGATCTACTTGATTACAAAGCTCATGATCACAATATGATCATGCATAGAGAGAGAGAGATGAACACATAGCTACCGGTATAACCCTTAGCCTCGAGGAAGAACTACTTCCTCGTCATTATGGGAATCCGCAATGGTGATGGAGATGGTGGTGGAGATCGATGGAGATGGCTCTGGGGGCACTTCCCCATCCCAGCAGGGTGCCGGAACAGAGATTTTCTGTCCCCCGAATCTCCCTTTCGGTGATGGTGGTGCTGCGAAACTTTTCGTGGCTGGAGGCTCCCGGCTTTAGGGTTTTCTTATCGGGGGCTTCTTATAGGCGAAGAGGCAAGGTCGGTGGCCGGATAGGGGGCCCACACCATGCCCTGGCGCGGCCTAGGGCTGCCCGCACCAAGGGGTGGTGTGGCCACCCTGTGGCCCCCCTTCGTCTCTCCTTCGGACTCCATGTGTCTTCCGGTAAAACATTGACTTTGGCTTTTGTCCCGTCCAATTTCGAGAATATTCATTTTCTGGCTTTTCTGGAACCAAAAATAGAAAAAAATAGGCAACTGGCACTGTGGCATCTTGTTAATAGGTTAGTTCCAGAAAATGTGTAAAAGTACTCCAAAGTGTGGACAAAATATAAGAAAGTAGATATAAAACAAGCATGGAACATCAAAAATTATAGATACGTTTGCAACGTATCACTAATAGAGACAAGTGCTTTGAATCTTCTCTATCTTGCACCTTTTCGACACCTCGAACTTGTTATCCGACTGATCGCCTTCACCCGGACCGAAGCACTTGATTACACCGGGGGCGCGCGAGCGCACCTGGTGGTTGTAGCCCCCGAGATTCGAAGTAGCTGACTAAGTCAGGTGCTTCGAATCTTCATCTGCGCTTGAACTCCGACTTGGTGCAGTCGTGCAAAAATGAAAAAATAGAAATAAATTTGTTGTGAGTACATCAGCATACAACACACATGCTATCAACGGATAACGGTTTTATTTTTCAAAAACTGGCTCGTTCTTCTATGAATACTTAGTCACTTTCTCGTGCGCTCTGCTGTTTACGCTGTGTACTTGCCAGCCAGCCGGGTTGTGGTCTGGAGCCGGAACCGAAGGGGAAGCTAACAGTATATTGCGTATGGTACTGGAGGCTGAGCAGCCGGAAAAATACCAACTAGGCACAAGGCCAGAATGTCCAATATGTCGCACCTTTTGCCGTTTTTCATGTGGGATGCCTCGGGCTTTTGCTCTTGCTAGCCAGACAGCCGGGTTGAGGTCTATAGCTGAGACGAAGAGTGGGCCTCTGACACCATCGCACACTACTCAGTCAGTTAGCAGATTTAATAGGTCGGGCCAACCAGTGAGCCCCCGGGTTGGGGTTGCCGACGCTAGAAAACTGAAAGCGGGAAGCAAAACAACATCTGGCGAGTCCCCTGAGGGTTGCTCGGGGTAGAAAAAACACTCATATTGTAGCTGGCGCAGTAGGGTCGAAGACACGATTCCGTAGGCGTCACGAGCGCTGAAATGGTCCAACTGACGTTCCAGCTGGACAACTTGGCTCCAGCCGGACATGCAACCAAATACGGCGTAGCCAGATTAGGTCCCCAGCCGGCCAGACAACCAAACGCGTTAGGACGCGCCGAGCCGGCCTGGCCTAGCCGGAACGGGACCGGCCGGCCCAACCGGCAGCCAAACGGGGGAAAGACGCTTCTAGCCGGTCAAATCAGCATCCAAACTGACGAAGTCGCGCCAAGTCGGCCCGACTCGACCGGAACGGGGGCCGAACCGGACGAATCGGACCGACAAACGGAGTCAGCCGGACTGATGTAGCCGGATCTAGAATTTTCTCTTTATTTTTTCCTTGTATTTTCTTAGCCGTATTTTTCTTTATTTCAACCAGACTGGTATAGCCGGATCTCTTTTTTCTTTTTCCTCTCTTCTTTCTCTAACCGACTGGACCAGTCGGTTGACCTTTCTCCTTTTTATTTCCTTTTTATTTACTTATCTCCCAACCGGCTAACCCAATCGGTGCAGTTTTTCTTTTTTTCCCCCGATTAAACGGCTGGCCCAACCAGGCAGATCCCTAGCTGGCCCTACTGCCCTCCTTTATCCTCCTTTCCCTTCCTTTCTTTCTATTCTGACCGGACTCCTTTTCCTCCTCTCTCCTGCCGCTAGAGACAGGGGCGCGAACGGCCGCATTGGCTCACGGGGGGAGGGCGAGGCGATGCGACGGGGGGCGGCGCTGCCAGGAGAGGCCACAGCGGCACGACACCCCCACTAGAGGAGGCGCGGGGCGGACCGGGAATGCAGTAGCGGCAGCAGGCGCTCGAGCTCGTGGCGTCGCGGGTGATGCCGGAGGCGGCAGCCAAGCCTAGGGAGGATGAGCGCCGGAGGTGGCCGGGAGCAGCCTATGCGGCAATGGGCGGGCGTGCAAGGGACGGCTGCGGAGCTGGCGGCACGGAAGGAAGCTGGGGGCAGCACGATGACAATGCGGTGGCTCGGCGATGTCCGCTGGAGTGGCCAGGGGCGGGGAAGCAGGGCGCGGCCGGTGGGCGGTGGAGCGCACGGTCGTGCAGGGGCGGCGAAGCTCGTGCAGGGTGCCGGGAGGAGCGCGCGCGAGCACCACTTGATCAAACAGCACGACGATGGCCAATTGAGGAAGCACACGCGCGGACGGGCACGTGAACCGGGGAGGCGAGGGGAGGTGCTGGCATAGTGCAGGGTTGACACGGGCGAGGGCGTGGCCACTGTCTGCTGAGGAGGCATGACTCGCACGGGCGGTGGCAGCCGGGGGCGGCGGATGCGCTGTAGGCACAGGAGGTTCCGTACTGAACAAGGCCAGCGTAGGACGACCGCGGGCGAGCATGGCCCACGAGGTTGAGCGGCACGGATGCCCATGCGCGAAGGGAGAGGCCGTAGCGATCGGCTCCGGCACAGACGCGAGCTCGTGAAGAAGGCCCTGTGGGGGTGCAACGGAGAGGTGGCCCGAGGCGCTCAGAAGGGTCGCGCGGACGGTGGTAGCTCACACGGACGAGGACAACATGGACGGCGAGGCTGGAGGCAGCGAGAACAGCAACGGTGCGAACTGCAAGGCCGCGGACGGCGATGGCGCGGATGGCGACGACGCGAACAGCGAGCCCCCGAGAGTCTTCTGGAATGGAGTCAAAGTTGCTGACCATGGCTCGGTTGAGGTAGTGAGCCCCCGGGCAACTCGAGACGATATTGGTGACGATGGCGATGAAGAGGTCCCATGCGGAACGGGATCCAGCCGCAGCCATACTCGCCCCACGATGGGCGCCAAATGTCGTTGTGTTGGAAATGGCATTGCCTAAAAAGGCTAGATAGAGGTGTGGGAGCGAGCAGGGCGATTGCAACGGTGTCCGCAGGCGGGATTGGGTACAAGCAAGTGCGGTGAGACACAAGAAGTACCCAGGTTCGGAGCCCTCGTGGTGAGGTAAAACTCCTACTCCTGCATGTCTGACCGTATATGTAGGTATAATCGGGCTACAAGGGTGCTCCTGGAGCTGTATCTGAGCTAGCTTGCAGAGTGCCTGTGTGTCTGTCTATGGGAGAGAGCTGGCTCCCAGGGAAGAGCTAGCTATCGATCAACTCCCCAGATGCCAGCACGTATGAGCCTGAGAATGAGAGAGCCTCCCTGATGCCTTATATTGGAGGCCCAAGGGACAAAAGAGGTCCCACTAATCCTAAGTTCTACTATGCATGTGTCATCTGATTGAGGCAGTGTACAGTGTGCAGGGTACACGCATAGTGCTCACTATTGCGTACGCAGGCAACATGGCCTCATGTCCTTCTAGTCTTGTCGATGTTCCTCTGCCTGTCCTCCTTATCTTCTCGTACCTGGTATTCTGGGCAGCTAGTACTTGACCGATCAGGAGCTCGGCAGCTGGTGCCGGTCGACCTGGGAGCAATCGACTAGGGCTAGCCGGCCCGTGGCGTCGCGATCGATCCCACCAGATTGAGGGGCAACGGCCAGGCGCTCCCAGCGGACGGGAAGCGAGCCAGCTGGGCCAGTCGGCCCAACAACCAGGTGCCATCTGGACCAGATCGCGGAGGCCCGGCGGGCTGAGGCAGCCCAGCCGGTCACGGTACGGGAGCCCAGCCAGGGCAGCGTGGAGCCGGGCGGAGGAGAGGCCCAGGCGAGAGCCAGGCAGGGCTGACGGGCCAGCTAGGGCGGCCCAGCCGGAAAGAGGAGGTGGTGCCGGTGTGGGCTGGCTGGGAGGCTCCAGCCGGCCTAGGTTGCCTTTTTCTTTATTGTTTTGCCTATTTTGCCTTTTTTTAACTATATTGGACCGTCTTTGGGTATCCGGGGAACGTCCCCCGACTGGATGAGTCTCGCTAAACTTGCATTGGATCTTTGAAGAAACATCATATTGTGAGTGTAAAAATGATTTTTGCAAAAAATCATGAGCAACAGATCATGTACCTGTAGTTCAAACCGGACCAACTTCCTACCGATTCGGCAGACATTTGTATTTTTCACCAGGGGTGGACGAAAAGGTTTTAAAATCCCTGGTTGGGACATTGTTCATGTAGAGTGGTCTAGTATTTTTTTTAAATGGGGTGGTATAATTTTTGAATTGAACATTTGGTGTTGCTTCACAAAACGCCCCGATTTTGACACTTAAAAATAGAAAATGGCTTTTCCGTGCGATTAAAAGGAAAACTTCCTCCTGTAACATTGTTTACCATCCCAATATGTATATGCATGCATAATATGGTCACATTATCACAAACTATACCACGATTCTAGCCATAACACTGGTCGTTTGGCCCGAAAGCCATAAAACCTCGAACATGATAGGCCATTTCTGTGAAGGTTTTTTCAAAATGCAATCAATATACCAAGTTTGGTATTTTTTATTACAACTATGTCACATAATATAACACCATGCGAAGATTTACATTGAATTTATTATGCCCGTTTGAAAATTTTCCTATTTCAAACTATGGTCGAAATAACTGGCATGAAGATAGGGGATGTGTCTCGCTAAACTTGCTTTGGATGTCTGAAGAAACATCATATTTTTAGTCTAAAAATGATTTTTGCAAAAAAACATGAGCATCAGATCATGTACCTATAGTTCAAACCGGACCCACTTCCTACCGATTCGGCAGACATTTGTCTTTTTCACCAGGGGTGGAAAAAAAGGTTTTAAAATCCATGGTTGGGAAATTGTTCATGTAGGGTGGTCTATTATTTTTGAAAAATGGGGTGGTAGAATTTTTGAATTGAACATTTGGTGTTGCTTCACAATACGCCCCGATTTTGGCACTCGAAAAATAGAAAATGGCTTTTCCGTGTGACGGAAAGGAAAACTTCCTCTTGCAACATTGTTCACCATCCCAAAATGTACATGCATGCACAATATGGTCATATTATCACAAATTATGCCACGATTCTAGCCATAATACTGATCGTTTGGCCTGAAAGCCATGAAACCTCGAACACGATAAGTCATTTCTGTGAATATTTTTTAAGATGCAATCAATATACCAAGTTTGTTAATTTTACTTGCCACTATTTCACACAATATGACACCACGCAAAGGATTTACATTGTTTGGACCGTTTTTGAATTTCTTAGGCCCGTTTGATTTGTTTCCTATTTCAAACTATGATCAAAATGATGGGCATGAAGATAGGGGATGAGTCTCGCTAAACTTGCACTGGATATCTGAAGAAAAATCATATTTTGTGAGTCTAAAAATGATTTTTGCAAAAAATTATGAACATTAGTTCATGTACGTGTACTTCAAACCGGACCCACTTCATACCGATTCGACATACATTTATCTTTTTTACCATGGGTGGACGAAAAGGTTTTAAAATCCCCAATTGGGACATTGTTCATGTAGGGTGGTCTAGTTTTTTTTAAATGGGATGGTAGCATTTTTTAATTGAATATTTGGTGCTGCTTCACAAAACGTCCCGATTTTGGCACTCGAAAAATAGAAAATGACTTTCAAATGCGACGAAAAGTAAAACTTCGTCCTGCAACATTGTTCACCATACCAACATGCACATGCATGCACAATATGGGCATGTTATCACAAACTATGGTATGACTCTAGCCATAACATTGGTCGTTTGGCCTGAAAGCCATGAAACCACAAACATGATAGGTCATTTCTATGAAGATTTTTTCGACATGCAATCGATATACCAAGTTTGGTATTTTTCTTGAAACTTTGTTAGATAATATGATACCACGCGATGGATTTACATTGTTCGGACCATTTTTGAATTTCTTATGCCTAGTTAAAAAATTTCCTATTTCAAACTATGGTGAGAACGGCGGGCATGAAGATAGGGAATGAGTCTCGCTAAACTTGCATTGGATCTCTAAAGAAACATCATATTGTGAGTCTAAAAATGATTTTTTGCAAAAATCATGAGCATGAGATCATGTACATGTATTTCAAACCGGACCCACTTGCTACAGATTTGGCAGGAATTTGCCTTTTTTACCAGGGGTGGATGAAAAGGTTCTAAAATTCCCGGTTGGGACATTGTCCATGTAAGGTGGTATAGTATTTCAAAAATGGGGTGGTACCATTTTGAATTGACCATTTGGTGTTGCTTCACAAAATGCCCCAATTTTGGCTCTCGAAATAAAATGGCTTTTCCATGCAACGAAAAGGAAAACTTCCTCCTACAACATTGTTCTCCATCCCAAGATGCACATGCATGCACAATATGAGCACATTATCACAATCTATGCCGCGCTTCTGGCCATAACATTGGTCGTTTGGCTTGAAAGCCATGAAACATCGAAGATGATAGGACATTTCTGTGCACACATATATATCTTGGAATTGCGAACAATGTTGTCGGAGGAATTTTTATTTTCGTTGTATAGAAAGTGATTTTTTATTTTCCGAGTGCAAAACAGAGGTGTTTTGTGAACTGACCAATCAAAAAATAGCAAACTACCTTCCACGAATCGTCCTCATGGGCATGATCTAGACCGTTCAGTTTCGATGCGACGCCTGTCCGCTCACCCGAAGAAACACACTATAGTCCCTAGTCTCCACCGCATGCAGGACCCCAACCCTAACCTCACCAGCTCCGCATCGCCTCCCATCGTGCATCTCATTGATCCACCCCTCCCTTCCTCATCTCTCCGCCGCCACTATCACCCCACCCCTATCAGTCCCGCTCGCCCCCCTCACCCTCGCTCCCCCAGCACCACAACCTAACCTCTCTTCCTCTCTGCTCTCCTCACCCATGGTGACCTAGATCAAGTACACGCCGCCAGAAGGCCTTCAGTGAAGGGTTTCTAGGGATTCTCATGTACACGCTACTCTACGCTAGCGACAGTGGGCCAGAGGGTTGGTTTGGGTGGCAGCGCTAACGAGCTGCTGATCTGTCTTCTCAACTTCCACATCGACACGAGATGCCCCAAGCTCACCATCGCCTCACATCATCCGGACTCCCATGAGATGCTCGAGCTACCTCATTGTCCTCCTATTCGTCCGGATGGCCTAGGACCCCTATGACATTCGCGTAGACACCATCTACCTCACCGCCGTCCTCAAGTACCTCGCCGCTGAGGTAAATCCCATCTCCTCTACCCTTTTTCGTTCTCCCCGCCGCTCTCTCATGGTCATGTCTTTGTATTGCCCAGTATCCGCACTAAACTGCTCCCCAAGAAGGATGGCAAGGGCAAGGGCATCAGATCCTCTTCCCATGAGTCCATAGCCTTCCAGACCAAACAACCATGGTCGTCTCGCCGGAGATTCGAGGCCCTGTCTATTTTACTAGTATGATGATGCTCTAAATTGTTAGACTAGTTCTTGCTGAATGTTTTGGATTGGGGTATCCATGATGAAACAGGTAGAAAGGGAATACAAGCAATCATGTTCTTCTTATTACTTATTGTGGATATGTGATTAAAAAACTCATAGGATTGCTAATTTATGCCCAGCAGATAGCAATTGCTCTATTTAGAAGCTATTAGTACCATAATTCGTATGAATGGCTGGATGACC
Organism: Avena sativa; assembly: GCA_916181665.1. NCBI lineage: Eukaryota > Viridiplantae > Streptophyta > Magnoliopsida > Poales > Poaceae > Avena > Avena sativa. Next base: position 416,726,125 of record OV702289.1, on the reverse strand, counting down.
TCTATTCATAGCACTCGTACTGTAACATCTCAAAAATATTAAAAGGAGTATATCAATTTCCAAGAAACCAAAATTAGGGTTAACCAAAAAATTTTAATCTTAAACAACCATGAAGGGAAGTGTGTGTTTGTTAATAATGTATGAATGCATATTATGCCATGTTTGTTTGTTATATATGATGAAGATTGGATTAAAGATCAAAACAATATCATCTAGGTCGAATAAAAACAAAACCAAAGAAAAAGAAAATAAAAATATAAGGCATATGACCTAATGGTCACTTTTGCAAATATTAACACTTAGCCCACTTTGGGCATCTCTATTAAATAATTTCAAACAGAAACAATTCCATTTCTTTTCTCACCTTGCTAGACGAAGTGACAAAGAGCACAAGTGTACTTTCAAAACATACTAGAACAAACTCAAATCCAATTGAGGGATTTTTCAATATTGAATCTAGTGTATGTATCAAGATAGCCATTTTTCAAAATCCATCCAAACTTTCTTCACTCGACCAATCCTTGCAACCGGAGACTCTCAAGCTTATGATAAACACACCCACCAAAAAGAATTTGAAAATTCAAATAGTTTTCTCTTGTGGCCATTTGATCGAACACTTAACGAGCACAGTACAGAGCTACCAACTCCCCACTATTTAGATCAATCTTGTGATCATCTTTGTACTCGACTCAGCCTCCACTACTCGCCCACAACCACGCTAGAACCATCCCATGCAGTTGAGACTCTCGCACTCGACCAAATGACTAGTGCCACCCCGTACACAAGCATGCCATGCCGGCCAGACATGAACTCGAGGCTACACGCTTCGCCGCCCTCGCCCATGACATCTAGGAGATAGCCATGACCTCACTGCACCCGCTAGTGCACGCCTCGGCCAACGCCAGCCCGTGGAGACGCCCGCATAGCCGCGCCCATTTTATCTGTCTGCCATGCCGAGCGCACGCTAGAGCGCCGAGCAATCTCGCGCGACCGTGCTGCACCTCTCTCTCTCCTTGCATCAATTGAATCACCGCGACGCCAGCGACCTCCCAGACACGCTCGCTTGACCCCGCGCGACCTGTGACCACTATATGCTGTAACGAACGCCGGTGGTACCCAAGGAGGGCATGGACGTCTCCGACTGATGGAGACCATGCGACTGTGCGCATGACAATCGCCAAGGAACCCTGCATCGACCTACACCCTCCGCCATGACCGTAGCCCACTATAACAACATCGCCGACGAGCCCGAGCCATGCCCCGACGCTCCCCTTGCTAGGGTATAAATAGACCCGCCCCTTGCCTCAAAACGCACCCCACTCGACTCACCTCTCCCCCAGCAACCTGTCTGACCCATCCCCGGAGCAAGGCGAGGAGTGCAGCGCTACAATTTCACCAGAGCCCGCCGCCGCAGTGGTGGAATGGATCCAGCGCTAGGAGCCACCCCAGGAGCTACCGTGACCACCATTTGAGCCGCGGTCATCAACCAGTTCATTCACCCCCACCGCCGTACCTAGCAAGAGCCTTGGTAAGCCCCCGACGACCCCCGCCGTAGAGCTAGGGTTGAATCCCGTATGTGCCATGTGACGGAGACGATGACGCTGAGCCGTTGATCGTGCTCTAATCGTGCTACTAGGATTAGCGCGTACCGCTTCACGTTAGAACAGTCGCTGACGTGTGGGCCCAGCGCAAGTGCAGCCTGCTACACTCGCGCTGTGCAGTTGGGCCGGCCCAGTATCGTTCCCGCGCATGCCCATGAATTCAAATTTAGATTTTTCCTTTTAATTCAAAACCCTATTCTGTAGGTGACTTCAAGATTGAATTCAAGGAAATTTACTAAACTTAATTGCATGATTCTAGTTTTGTTAGAAAGGAAATGAAAATCTCTAAACACTCCCATTGGATTCAAACAGTTTGAATTTATAGATCACCCATAGTAAAAATAACAAGACAGAGACTTTTCCTCACGAGGGTTTAACTCGTCAATGCCCATTGTTATGGACTTGGGTTTTGGAGAAGGAGGGAGCGCTGGAGACATCTATCGGCTAGCAAACAAGCACACAGGGGACAAAGGATTTACCCAGGTTCAGGCCTCGTAGAGGTCACTACTCCTGCTTGTCTGCTCGTGGAATTATCGAAGGAGTCGAAAGTTACAATGGTGCGCAGATGCAATCTGGCGAGGGTTGTGGAAACTAGGGTTGCGTGTGTCTTCCTTGCCGCCCCCTCCTAGCCTTTATATAGATAGGCTAGGTCTCAGGTAGCAAGTCGAGTCGGTTACAAGTTAGGGTTTTCCCCTTCAAACTTTCTATCTTTATCTTCTTCTTGTCCTTCAAGCAATCGAGAGTCCGTAGGTTACTCGAGTCCCTCCCTCCAGGCATTGGCGACACCATAGGCCTGTATGTATTTGGACCGTATATACCAAGCTCGAGTACCTGTAGGGTATACCCATGTCAGTAGCCCCCGAGTGTCCAGTGGAATCGTAGATTCGACTGGGGACTTTTGAAGCCTTCGAGTGCCTAAATGAGTACATTTCGATTGCTTTTATTTGTGTCATAGGGATTGTTGATATACGTGCCTGATATATACGAAGTATCGGTATCAGTTAACCACCTTAGGGTGAGACAACGCAATCTACTCAAATTCGAGTCCCCGGACTCGAATCCGGAAAAGTGCTGGTGTAATTCGACTCAGGCCGCGGAGGTCTTACAGGAGTCAAATTCCAGTTATATGGGTGTGAGCACTTGACGCGTCCGTCAAGGCATGTTCATTGTGCCTGTAGGCACGGATATGTTTCTGGTAGTGCGCAGTTAAATGCGTTGTCAGGCCTTATTCAGGTCTTACCTTCACGCCGTAGGCGCGGCATCCGAATTTTATCATCACGGAGACGATTCGGGTAACCCAGGAGACGCAGTCTCTTTGCAGGGAAAAATTATGAGGCGGTGTCGCCATGAGTTTCGAGTGTGGATGTTATCAACACATAGTTTTTCTTGCACAAATAATCATAGGGTGCGCGGCCAGCGCTCCCTATGGGAGTAGCCCCCGAGTGCCTGGTTGAGTCGAAGACTCAGGCAGGGACTAAAGAACTTTTGCGACTGCTGTCATCTTTTGCTTGCTTGTTTCAGTCGATGACTCAGACAAGTACTAAAACACTTTCGCGACTGTTGTCATATTTTTCCTGCTTGTTTCAGTCGATGACTCAGGCAGGGACTAAAATATTTTTGCGACTGCTGTCGTCTTTTGCCTGCTTGTTTCCGGCACTCCCTATGGGAGTAACACATGTCCATAATCGAACTGTGTTTCGAGTGGTTGGATTTTCTTTTGTGATTGTCCATGTTCCTGCAACAAGAAAAAGAAAGTCATAGGGTGCGCGGCCAGCGCTCCCTATGGGAGTAGTCCCCGAGTGCTTGGTGGAGTCGAAGACTCCAGCAAGGACTAAAAATTGTCGAAGTTTTCCACTGCATAGGCTTGGTGACGTCAGTGCTGACGCTTGTATGACCTTAGTTACCCGCGTGAGCGGTTTTGACGGGACATGACGAGCGGTGGGTCCCACTTTCTGACTTTGATTTGACTGGGCGTGCGTAATCTTATATTTAACTGTGTCTCCTCGATTTCCGCGCATAATGGTAGAAGTGGGGGGACGGTTCGTGCTTACTCTTCTCCACGTGTCCTGCACGATGCGTGCCACGCGTCCAATAGGGTTTTTGTCAGTCGTTGGATTGCATCTCCCAGGGGTTAACTAGCGATCCTGCGGTGGTAATTTCCCATCTGTGTTCTTTCTTCCTTGCTGCCATCACCATTGCCCTTTGATTTCCTGCTTTCCTCTGCGCCCATCTTCTCCACGACGCTGGACCAGCTCCGTTCATTCCCAAGCTATTTTCTTCGCTCTCATCGCTGCCGCGCGATGGAGAAGAAGAAGGAAGGCGCTGCCGCTGATTCCGCGGCCACCCTCGCTGCAGCAAGGAAGAAAGGTGGCTCCGCTACTTCGGGCACTAGTGCCGCCACCATCGGGAAGAAGAAGGTCGCGGGCACCCGCGTGACCAATGGCGCATGGCGCCCCTCTATCATCAAGGCGTCCGATCTCCGTCTTCTTCGCCAAGATGGAGTGATTTCTGCAGCAGTCGCCGATTCACGCGTCGCCAGCGGTGATACCATTCCTGCTCCTCCCGCTGGTTATCGAGTGATGTTCCTTGCATTCATCATTCACGGTCTTTCCTTGCCTCTTCACCCCTTTCTTCGGGGTCTTCTTTATTTCTATGGGCTCCAGCTCGATCAGCTGTCCCCAAATTCTCTCCTCCACATTACTTGTTTCATCACTCTCTACGAGTGCTGGCTCGGAATCGAGCCGCACTTTGGTCTTTTCAAACGCATCTTTAAATTGAAGCGCCAGTCCGCATCTGGCTTTTTAGTTTATGACGTGGGTGGTTGCGGAATCCATGTTGACCCATCCGCCACCTACTTCGATATCAAGCTCACCAAGTCCGTCCAGGGATGGAGGGACAAATGGTTCTATGTGCGCGACCAGAAGGCTAAGGACGAGCATTTTGGACTCGCGCCCTTCGATCCCGCGACTCCCTGCAAGAAGATGCGTTCTTGGAAGAACGTGATCATGCCTTCCGAACTCGCGGAAACAGACACGTTATATCAGCGCGTCTGTGATCTCGAGAGTCGCATATGTGCAGAAGAGGGAGGCTGCGCCCTTGCCAGGACTTGGCTGCATCGTCGCGTCTAGCCTCTCCAGGCCAGGGTCCATCCCATGTTCCAATGGGGTGCCGCTGATGATCCCACTCGTGTGTCTGCTGATGGCATGTCCGCGAGTGAGGTAGATAAGAGGGTGCGACTGGTCACGAAATATACCCTCAAGGATGTGGTTCCGAACAAGCCAGTCGTTCCTCCTTTCGATGCTTCAAATCCTCCTCCTGAGGTATGGTTGTGCTACGTAGTAGCTTATTTTCTCGATTGCGTCTTCTGTTGCTTATCTGTTTTACTTTTTGTACACAGGAGTGGGCGGTGTCGCCTTGCATGCCTCCCCTTCCTGAGGGGATTATCTGTCGTGAAGCTTTGGAAGAGGAAGAGTCTGAGTCGACTGTCCCTTCCGATGTGGAAGAGGAAGCCCCCGAGTCTGAAAGTCCGGATACTCGCAAGCGTTCGCGTAGCGGGGATTCCGACGCGTCGACTCCTTCAACTCTAGGAGGCGCGGCTGTTGGCGTGGAATCGCCAATTCCCGTCGTTCCTGTGAGGGATGTGGCACCGTCTTCTCGTAAGAATATGCGATTGTCCAAGGAGTCTTCGTCGGAGTCGACGGAGGCCATGTTTGATCTTGACAGATTTGACTGGTAGGTTTTCTAGTGCATTCATTCTTCTCTTGCTTTCTTCTTGTTGGCTTTGCCCTGGAGTTTGCCCTTTCTTAGTGCGGATTTTGTCTTGCAGTCAAGAGGCGTCGTCATCTTCTGGCGACGTCGAATTTTTGAAGGAATCAGGAGTCGCGACCTCAAAAGCCAAGACAGAGGTCGAGCGCGCTCCTTCTCCTCTGGCGGCGGCCCACTCCGGGCACAATTCTTCGAGCTCTCCTCACGTAGGGGAGCATCGAGTAGTTGCTCGGATGACGATTCAGCAATCTTCTTTGGAGTCGCTTGAGGACCATGTAAGTATATCTTTCTTTCTTTTTATAATTTGACAGTCAACGCCCTTATGTTGCCCTTTGCTAACTCCTTGTTTTGTGCGGCAGCTCCTTGTAAAGGAAGCCGCGCAGGTGGTGGAGCAGGTGATGGTGATAGGTCGCCAGCATGCGATGCTGGAGAAGCGCCACCGCGTGGTTGAGAGTGAGTGTTCTATACTTATTATTTTCATCTTCTCTGTATTTTGGTATAATCGACTGACAGCCAAATTTTTGACTGCCCTGTAGCTGAGCATAATGCTTTACTACGTGATGTCGCCACGTTGGAGAAGACGCTGGCCGCAGCTATGAAGGGGCACGACGAGGCAATCGTGGCTCGTGATGAAGCCCAGAAGCGCGAAGAGGATCTGCGTGCCTCCTTTGCGGCCAGGGAGAAGTTGTTCGAAGAGCAACTATTCTTAGTCGCCAAGGCCCTCTCAGGTACCTTTACTTGGTAGATATTTTATTGATGTTCTTCTCTTCCTCTGTATTGCCGGTGGCATTAGAAGTTTGATCCGTGTGTGTATTTTGGTGTAGATGCTGGTGGCTTGACTTTTGATCCAGAAGCCCTTGGTCGCGATGACGCTCTGGCGGGCGCGGTATCTGCGGTTGAAGATCGTAGCGCCGCTGTCCAAAATACATTGTCCAAAGCCAAGGCCACCCTGAGTCGCCTCTGGGAGGAGCTGATGCCGAAGGCGGAGCTGGTCGACAATGTGGAGGAGCTGGTGGAGTCGCTCGCTGGGGGTGTGCCTGCCACGTACAAGAATTCCCTCCGCGCAGCTGGCGCTACCATGTCGCTTGCCATGGTGCAAGCCCACGGAGTCGAAGTTGATCCCTCTGCAGTGTCGAAGACGATGCCTGTTGGCGCGGATGGTCAGCAGGTAGTATTCGCTCCCTTTGCGACTGCCTGTGCCAAATATGGCCATTCCTTGATAAACACTGTTGCCAAGTATTCGGAGGAGCTCAATGGCGCGAAGAAGGCAGCAAAAACTTCGGCCTCAGGGGCCGGCGGAAAGTCAGTGGCATCTGATACTGCCACGGACATGATGAAGCCCCCAAGGTCATCGAAGTCGAAGAAGCCAGCTGCTCCGTAGTTAGTTCCTTGTAGTAGCTGATGAACTTGCTCTTTTGATTGGAGAACATGCCTGTTGGCGAATGTGTTTATAGATACTTTTATTGATCCTGAATGCACCTGTTACTTTTGACTTTTGAGTTGGTCGCCTTATTTTGCCTCTGGCTTGATTTTTGGTAGGGTACGTCAAGTGGCCCTGTGGGGGGAACCCCGGACTCGCCATCTCTTGAGGATACAATGGCACCACCCTGATCTAGGGTAGAGGAGCTTTCCTTGCTTTCGCGACTTCGTGATCGCGTTAAGCAACTGGAGCGTGAGTTGCCCTTGATCCGTGGTAGCACGGACATGTGGAAGTCGAAGGCTGAAAAAGCCGCCCCCCGCGAGCAATATCTGCTTGGCGAGGTGACGCAGCTGGGCGACCAGTTTAAGTGTTAGTTTGCTCATCCTCATCTTTTCCTTTGTAGTTAATCGCAATGGTACGCTGTACTCATGCTGTTGATGCTGCTTCGTGTAGTTGTCAGCGCACGCCGTCCGCAGGAGGAGAGGGATAGGATTGCCATCCGCCTTAATGATCTCACCCAAGAGCAACTTCAGGAGAGTGGATACTTCTGGGTAGATCATGATCATGCGACTGCGTTAGCGACCCTGCAGGATCGCGCCTCGCGAGTGCTGCTCTTTCTGAAGAAGTCGCAGTCGTGTTTGAAGAACATCTACCGGGCGATGTTCCTGCTGGATGATACTCCATCAAGCCTGCTGGCCCTTCTGACGAAATTTCAAGATATGTCCGTGGTTCGCGAGTGCGTGAGGCAGCAGCTGGTGGCTGGTGCCAAGGCTGCCCTCTCCATGGTGCGTTTGCACAGGCCTGACGTGGATGTCACCGCCATTGCATCTGGGCCACCGGTGCCACCAGCAGGATCTTCCTGGAACATGGTGTCGCACTATCAGGCGGTGGATCGTCCAGACGAGGAGATCGTCGACTTCTTCGAGGAACAGACTAATGTTCTTCTGTTGCAAGGGTAGCCAATTATGTATCCTGCATATAAGTGTACTGGTGTTGTAAAGCTCATATATATTTGTAGATAATTTATTGTTGAATATATACAAATAGCTTTATAAGCGTGAGGTGCGTTGCACTTATGCGAGTCCTTTTCGTTAGCCTGGCCATCTTTGTATCTTTCCCATGTCAACCTGTAAGGTGCGTGGCAGCTGGGTTGTGTTTGTGTTAAGGGGTTCGATTGATGTGCCAGCTACTCAGGATGTCACGTTATTGTTCGAAGAACATATGTGTATAGGGTGGCGTAGCCCCTGAGTATGAAAGTTGACAAAAGAAAAGAGAACACGGAGTTTTGGGGCACTTAGCTTTTATTTATTCAGAGAACAGTACGTAGTACAATATGCGGCTAAGTAGCCTTGGCTGAATAGCCTTATTTGCGATGCAAAAGTAAAGAAGAAACGACAAAGGGTAGAAGCGTCGCAGTTGTGCGACGTTCCAAGGGTTGGAGTATGCAACTCCTGTCTCTAAATCTTGAAGGCGATAGGCGCCACCTGGGATTACTTCTGTAATCACGTACGGTCCTTCCCAGGGGGACTCGAGCTTGAGATGCCCCTGCTGCTTCAGTCGCAGGACCAGGTCACCTTCGACGAAGGACCTTGGGCGAAGCCTTCTGCTATGGTAGTTGCGCAGGTTCTGCTGGTAGATCGTAGATCTTTCTGCGGCGATTTCTCTTGCTTTGTCAAGGAGGTCGACGGAGTCTTTGAGTGCGAGGGATGACTCCTTCTCGCTGTAGGCGACTACGCGTGGCGCTCTGTACCGTACCTCGGCGGGTAATACTGCCTCTGCTCCATGTACCATAAAGAATGGTGTGTAGCCGGTTGCACTGTTTGGAGTTGTACGCAGGCTCTAGAGTACGGATTGCAGTTCGTTTGGTCAGCAGCCCGCGGCTTGTTCGAGTGGCCGGAGGAGTCGCTTTTTGATGCCGCTGCAGACGAGCCCGTTTGCCTTTTCCACCTGACCGTTGGTCTGTGGCTGTGCTACTGAGGCATAGCTGATGTTGATCCCCAGGTTCTCGCAGAAATCTTGGAACTCCTTGGATGTAAAGTTCATTCCATTGTCGGTGATGATGCTATGTGGCACGCCGAAGTGGTAGACGATGGACTCAAAGAACTTGACTGCGCTATGCCCTGATTGCTTGGTCACCGGCATGGCCTCAATCCACTTGGTGAATTTGTCGACTGCGACCAAGAGGTAGACGTAGCCTCCTTGGGAGGACCTTGGAAGTTTGCCAACCATGTCGAGTCCCCATGGGGTGAAGGGCCAGGCCAATGGAATATGCCGTAGTTCTGCGCCTGGTGCGTGTGGCTTGTCCGCGAATCGCTGGCAAGCATTGCACTTTTGGACTATGTCTTTGGCGTCGCGCATGGCCGTGGGCCAGTAAAATCCAGCTCGTGGAGCTTTGGCAATGAGGGCGCGACTGCCGGCGTGGTTCCCGCATGTCCCTTCATGGATGTCGAGGAGTACTGCTTTTCCATCGGCTAGGGAGACACATCGCTGTAACACGCCTGTGATGCTGCGTTTATACAGTTCGCCGTTGATAACGGCGAATGCCTTGGAGCGTCGCGCGATGTGTTGTGCGTCTATTGGGTCATTCAGTAGGCGCTTACTAAGGAGGTACGTAATGTACGGCTGCGTCCAGGATTGTTCGATCATCATGACGCTCATTGGTCCCTCGAGTCCTGTGTCGAGCTCCAAATCATTGATTGTCATTGGCTCATTGGGTGGCGTAGCCCCCGAGTCCGTTGTTGCGCTTGTTTTCTTCTCTGCGGCCTTTGGCTTGATGGAGCGTTCGCATATGCGCTCGAGAAATACCCCAGGTGGTATGGGTGCGCAGGTGGAGGCTATGTTGGCGAGTGCGTCCGCCTCCTCATTGCTTTCGCGACCTATGTGTCGCAACTCGCAACCATCGAAGTCTCCTTCAAGTGTGTCGTAGAGGTCGCGGTATGCGATCATGTTGTCGTTTAGTGCGTCGCACTCGTGCATTGTTTGGTTGACGACCAGCTTGGAGTCGCCATATATGATTATCCTCTTTGCACCACAGGCTTTTGACATTCTCATTCCGTGTAACAGGGTCTCGTATTCAGCCTCGTTGTTTGAGGCGGTGAACTGCATTCGCAGGACGTACTTCAGCTTGTCCCCTTGAGGCGATGTCAGTATGACACCTGCTCCTGCTCCATCTTTCCTCTTGGACCCATCGAAGTGCATTGTCCAGAGGTAGGACATGTCTAGCTTGTCCGGGAGTTGGTTTTCCATCTAGTGTACGAGGAAGTCAGGGAGAACTTGCGACTTGATTGCGCCGCACTTTTCATATGTGATGTCTCATGGAGACAATTCGATTCCCCAAAGCGTGACTCGTCCTGTGGCGTCAGGGTTATTGAGGATATGTCCCAATGGGGCGTCGTTGACTACCACGATTGGGTGTTCCTGGAAGTAATGGCGCAGTCGCCGGGCGGTCATAAAGATGTCGTACGCCAGCTTCTGGTAGTGCGGGTACCGCTGTTTTGTTGGCGTGAGGACCTCGCTGAGGTAGTATACCGGGCGTTGTACGCCATGGACCTTGTTTTCCTCGGCCCGTTCGACGACGAGCACTGTGCTAACCACTTGGTTGGTGGTGGAGATGTACAGCAACAGTGGTTCCCTTTCTCGTGGAGTTACCAATATTGGCGAGGTGGATAGTAGGCGCTTGAGGTCATCGAATGCTTCTTGCGCTTCGTTGGTCCACTCGAATTTGTCAGCTTTGCGGAGGAGCTGATAGAAGGGCAACGCCTTTTCTCCCATTCGACCGATAAATCGACTGAGGGTCGCGATTCGCCCGGCTAGTTGTTGAACTCCTCTTATGTTCTTTGGCTTCTCCATGGCCAGTATGGCCTTTATCTTTTTCGGGTTTGCCTCAATCCCTCTCGCGGAGATGAGATACCCGAGCAGTTGCCCAGAGGGTACGCCGAAGGCGCATTTGTCCGGATTGAGCTTTATCCGGTAGCGATCGAGGTTGGCAAAGGTTTCGCGCAGGTCGTCGATTAAAGAGGATTCTTCCTTGGTCTTGATTACTATGTCGTTGACACCAAGTTGTTCCTTGAGGCAGGCCTGCATGCACCGCTGGTACGTGGCTCCTGTGTTTTTTAGCCCGAAGGGCATTGTGTTGTAGCAGAACACGCCAAAGGGTGTTGTAAACGCGTTCTTCTCCTGGTCTTCCTCCTTCATTCGAATTTGGTTATAGCCTGAGTAGGCGTCGAGGAAGCAGAGGCGCTCACATCCAGCAGTGGAGTCGATGATTTGATCGATTCGTGGTAGCGGGAAGTGATCTTTTGGGCAATGCTTGTTTAGAGAAGTGAAGTCCACGCACATCCGCAGGATATTCGTGTCCTTTTTTGGCACCAGCATCGTATTGGCGAGCCAAGTGCTTTCCTGGATCTCTCATATGAATTTGGCCTCGAGGAGTCTGTTGATCTCCATTCCGACTGCCTGTGCCCGTGGCTCAAACACTCGCCTGATTGTTTGCTTGACTGGCCTTGCGTCGGGGTTGACATTGAGTGCATGCTTGGCGAATTCCCTAGGAACTCCTGGCATGTCCGCAGGACACCAGGCGAAAATTTCCCAGTGCTCACGGAGGAATTCGACGAGTGCGAGTTCCTATGCGGGACTCAAGTTGTTGGCGATGAGGGCCGTTTTAGCGGGATCTGATGGATGGACCTGCACCTTCTTTGTGTGCACAGATGAGTCGAAGGAGAGGTCAGGTGAGCTTGGCCTACTCAGGGGGGGCAGACTGTTGTCTGTTGTTTCCTTCAATCGCGCGAGTTCCTCCTGCATGCTGAAGGACTGGGAGATTCTGTTGAATTCCCTGTCGCAACTGTCAGATCGCTTGAAACTTCCGTTGATCGTGATGACGCCGTTGGGACCTGGCATTTTCATCTGCAGGTAGGCGTAGTGGGATACTGCCATGAACCTAGCGAACGTGACGCGCCCGAGGATGAAGTGGTATTGTGAGGGCCAGTCGACAACTTCAAAGTCGATGCACTCGCGCCGGAAGTTCTTCGGCGTGCCGAATATGACGTCGAGGTTGATTTTGCCTAGGGGGTATACGCCTTTTCCTGGGACGATGCCGTGGAACGTTGTGTCCGATGCCTCCAAGCAGGTTAGAGGGATCCTCATTGCTCGCAAGGTACTCGTGAATATGAGGTTGATACCGCTTCCGCCATCCATGAAGACGCGACTCATGTCGAAGCCTCCAATTTGCACCTCGAGTACGAGAGGGCAATGACCTGGGCGAGGTACTTGAGGCGGGTGGTCGCGTTTGTCGAAGGTAATGCACGACTCACTACCGCTGAGGTACTCAGTGGTGGATGGTGGCGAGTGCGTGGCCAAATTGTCTTGGCGAGTGATGGCCTTCTGCACCCTATTGGAGGGGCGTCCCTTTTGGATCATCATGGTACCCATGGCCCGTGGGTATGGTTGGCCTCCGTGATGTTGGTCCGGTGAAGCTCCGTTCGGGGGTGGCCCAGGTGGTGGTGGTGGTGCGCCATGTGCCACTGCGCCTGGAGCGGTTCCGTAGCCTCTTTCGACTGCATTGCGGTTCATCCGAACCAACCCCTCATGTAGTCTGAGGAACTCGCGGCAGTCCTTGAGGAGGTGACTGGACTTTCTCTTGCCATCATGCTTGTCGATGTAGAAGTGTACCATGCATGGTTCGGACAGTTTGTCTTCGATGGAGGTCGTGGGTGCTTCATCGCGAGTGCGGCGTTGCCATACTTGCGTGGTTTTCCCGGAGTCGCGGTATCCGCCGTTGCGGTATCCGCTGTTGTGGTTATCGTCGCGTCTATCGGCGTAGCCGTCTGCGACCATGTTGATGTCATCGCGATCGTCGTAGACGCGCACACGACGTTTACTCCGGCGGTCGCGTCTTCGTTCGAGTTCTGCCTCCTCGTCAGAGTGAACGCGATTCTTCAATGAATCTTCTCCATCAGCCCACCGATTCGCGATCTCCATCAGGTGGTCGATGGTCTTGGGCTTTGAGAGGCCTAGCTCCTCCCTGAGTTCCATGCGACGGACACCACCGTTGAATGCATCAATCGCGCGTTCTTCCGAGATGTTCTTCGTGGAGTTCTTGATGATGGACCATCTTTGGATGTAAGAGCGCAGCGATTCGCCAGATTTTTGCTGGCAGCATCTCAGTTCTTCTATTGAAGCGGGGCGTTTGTACGTGCCCTTGAAGTTGCGTATGAAGCTATAGACCAACTCATCCTAGCTGTGAATGGATCTGCGTGGGAGGTTATTGAGCCATGCCCGGGCGGTGCCCTGCAGCTGTAGCTACAAGCATTGCATGGCAGTACTTCGACCGCCTCCATGCAGCCTGACTGAGGAGATGTGATCCTCCAGCCAGATCTTGGGGTCCTGTAGACCGTCAAATTTCGGGTTCTCCGATGGGAGTTTGAATCCTTTAGGCATTTGCTTTTGCCTGATGGATCTGCTGAAGAATCTGGCGCCGTAGAGCTCTCCATCTTCTTCTTCTGAATCAGTCGACCGAGCACGTGTTGCCCTTGACTTGTCGATCTTGCGCTGCGTGAGCTCGTCACATGCATCGTAGTCGCGATCGTGTCGTCGTGAACGGCGGCGCCGAGACAGGTCGTGACTGTCATCGCTTGACGAGGACGACGAGTAGCGTTTTGCTAACGCCTTGCCTTTTTTTGGGTCTGGTACCGGTTCTTTGTCGAGGGCGTCCTTGACTAGCCCAAGGCTCGTGATCGTAGATCGGTGCATGGCCATTCGAGGATCTCCAGCCGGTGGCTGGTTATTGAGGAGGTACATGGTGGCCGCTGTCACTGCGGCCTGTGGCGTCCTGGGAACCACGTTGCCTCTCGTGTCGACTGTCATAGAGCCGAAGTCGAGGACTTTCGCGGCGTCTATGCGTTCTTGTTCGGTGAGGTGAGCCATCCGCGATTGCCTCTTCCTGGCGAGATGCTCGTTGCCTCTTGAGGAGGATCCTCCGTAGGAGGAGAGCCCAGCGCATTGAAGGCTTGACTCGTCCGCCGCCTTTTTACGCGCCTCGAGTTGCGCGATTGCTTGTTTCTGGCGTTTGAATTCCTCTTTTAGGAGCCAGTGGTAACCCATCAGTAGTTCCTGAGGGGACCCAAAGGGTAGAGGTGCACCTCGTAGGGCTTCGCGGCAGTATTCCCACTCTTGCTCGTTGAGCCTGATCACGACGCGTTCGCCGGTTTGCTCATTGATTATGCTGGGGGGTTCGACTGCTCCTCCATTGCCGCCGTTGGCGGCGTTGGGCGGGTCGGTGCCGTTGCCGGTGTTACCATTGTTACCACGGTTGGTGGAGGTGTCGCCCGCGTTGATGACGGCGCACATGAAGTGATTTGGGAAGCTGTTGCTTCCACAACTTTTAGATCCGGAACCATAGGTTCCATCTTCAGTGGCCAGATCGCTTAGATCGGAGTCGCAACTGCTGTCGCTGACCATGTTCCCAACCACCGCCGGAGCATTGAGCTCGCTGAGGGTGCCGATCGATGGAGGGAACCATGATGCTGGGGCAATCGCTAGTGCCGTCCGTTGATCAGGCATGCGTAGCGTGCCCATCTGACCAACTTGGAAGCGGAAGCTCCCAATCGCCAGGCTGGTTCCTTCACCCATGGAGTCGAAGGCCAGGCGAGTAGCCGGCGTGTGGACGGTGAAGTCGAAGGCGCCGAAAAGCTGGCGAATCTCCGTTGTTGGAGAGTTGTAGATCATGTTTGATGGGGCCGAAGAAGCCACGACATCAGCACTCCCAGTTCCCACAGACGGCACCAATTGACGAGGGTTTAACTCGTCAATGCCCATTGTTATGGACTTGGGTTTTGGAGAAGGAGGGAGCGCTGGAGACATCTATCGGCTAGCAAACAAGCACACAGGGGACAAAGGATTTACCCAGGTTCAGGCCTCATAGAGGTCCCTACTCCTGCTTGTCTGCTCGTGGAATTATCGAAGGAGTCGAAAGTTACAATGGTGCGCAGATGCAATCTGGCGAGGGTTGTGGAAACTAGGATTGCGTGTGTCTTCCTTGCCGCCCCCTCCTAGCCTTTATATAGATAGGCTAGGTCTTAGGTAGCAGGTCGAGTCGGTTACAAGTTAGGGTTTTCCCCTTCAAACTTTCTATCTTTAGCTTCTTCTTGTCCTTCAAGCAATCGAGAGTCCGTAGGTTACTCGAGTCCCTCCCTCCGGGCCTTGGCGACACCGTGGGCCTGTATGTATTTGGACCGTATATACCAAGCTCGAGTACCTATAGGGTATACCCATGTCATTTCCAACTTCAAACATTTTTCTAAAATCAATCATAGATGCTTTTGAGTTGATTCCAATTATCAAAAATCACATTTGCCATTATCTATCTAAATATATAAAAGATATGGTTTTACATGCAGTAATCATGGGCTAAGATTAAAAGAGTGGCTATATAGTCATTTCTAGTCATTTTAATCATATTAAATACCAATATTAAACTTTGTAAGATATGCCATCTACTTTAAATTACATTCCCAAGTATTGGAATATGTGGTGATGACATGTGTCAACATGATCCTATATTTTATAATTGGAGAATATTAAATCTTAAGTGATTTTTCAATGAGTAGAAATTGCATTTCCAAAATAAGATCAATAAGGCCATGTCAATATTTCATGTAGTGATTGAGATGATGCTAGATCATCTAGTGTGAACCTTTGTGTGCTTAATAGAAGTAGTTAAGTATTTTTTGGTAATTGTGTACCTCGTATTTATTTATAGACGCTAGTACCAACCCGGGCTACAAGGAGGAAAAATTCTACGGAGAAGAAGAGGAGCACTTCGACAACTGTACCAACCAAGGCAAGCTCCACTATGCAAGATAACCTATGCAAGATACACTATGCATGCTATTGTGATGTAACCTTGATTATACCAATCCCAAGATTTTACCTACAAGCTTTATTCTTCCCTTTACCAAAGTTTCTTGAATAGTTAATTATTGGTGATTAGTGGAAAAATAGGACAGATGTCGTCAAGAGCATAGAATTAGGCTTAGGCAGTTACGCTTGGTTAGCACCCCTCAATAGTGATACCCTCATTGATAGTTGCTAGTGCTAAACTAGTATTGATCACTTTAGATGGGAACACTTGGAGCAAATGATTATTAAAATCTTAGAATGATGAGTCATTATATTGAAATGTTTTGACATGGGTTATGAAACCTAATGACTTGAAAATGATGATGAATGAGGCATGTGCCTTGACTTTGAATAAAAACTGATGGTTGGGTTTGGATGCGATACCATTGCAGCTTCACCATAGAACCACAATACCTGAATTAGGTAGGGCTTAACTGGAAGTTTATATGTATTAGTATGGGTTCCCTTGTGGAAAATAGGTTAAGCTAAGGCTAGCTCGTGACAATTAATTTCCACCTATGCAGTTCCCCAGATGGCAGATGGCCATGGCTAGGAGGCCAAGCTCAGAGGGAAGGTCCCTATGCTAGGGTGTGTATTCGAAAGGTTAGGATTGATTATCCGCATACCAAGTATGATGTTTCAGGGCTATCCCAGATGGATGTATCGAATTTTGTGGTGAAAGTGTACCACCTCTGCAGAGTGTTAAACTATTCGAATAGCCGCGTCCGCGGTCATGGACAGTTGGATGGCCATACTGTTCTGTTGTCAGATGCTTTCAAAATGATTTGTGACTTGAAATGTGACTTAGACTTGACCACAACAGGGTTGTGGAAATGAAAACTAGGTTCCCACTTGAGTAATCTAGATAACTAAACTAGGTCTTTACTACTAAGCACTTCTGAAATAAAACTAGCTTATTGCAAACAAGCCTAGAGCTTAGGATTCCTACTAGAATTGTCTTACTTACATTAGTGATAGTTTGTGAGTACTTTAAAAGTACTCATGGATTTATCCCTGGTTATTCCCATGGCCAGACTATGAAGATGACTATCCGAAGGACGGACAATAGGATGTCTATGATAACTAGGATCATCTCCCATCGTCAGCATTGCCTGTGAAAATGAAGATGGAGACTCTACTACATTTATTTCTGCTGCTTTGATGCATATTAAGACGTGATCATGGGATCAACTATTTGTAAGACTATTATGGTTTGTAATGGATGATGTACTGTGCTATCAATTCTATTATGTCTCGCAAAAATGGTATTCCTATGATTGCGATGTACGACATACCATGCATCTGGACTTAAAAATCCGGGTGTTCACAAGTTGGTATCAGAGCCATCCTGACCATAGGAGACCCCAGTTAGAATGGACATCTGAAAAACTTAGTTTCAAAACAAAGGATGTGAGTATTTACTAAAACCTATTCTCACTCTTATCCTTGAGATTCTTTCGAAAAAGAGTTCACATGTTCCTCAAAATTCTTGCAATTCTACATAAAATTTGACACACTTGATCATCTCACTAACTTACTCATCCTAATTGCTTATAGATGGAAGTCAAGTACAACAAGTTATACCAGCTTGGCAATGGAGGAGAACTCATCTTCGAGAGGGACTTGAGTCAGCTAGCGGAGTTTCTTGGATGCCCGCACCCCGAGTTCTATGGAGCGTAACTCAATGATCAGCTAGGAGGAGAACTGCAGTGGTTAATCGTTGCAGATCTAAGAGGGAAGATGGAGCCACCCACCTCGAAGAAGATACATTTCACTTTGAGGGAGAACAACTGGCTGGATGGACTAGCTAGAGCAATGCAGGAAGCACTTGCCCGTCTATGTGGGTAGAATATCAACCAGATCAATGGCACTCCCTTCGCTCACTATGCAAGACGTGATTCGATGGGAGAGCCCTTGGCCATGCCAAGACATCCGGAGCTGAAGCATCATGTGGATAACCTCGACTTCATGCTGCACGAGACCCGGAAAGAGCTGGACAACGCTCGTGCCTACGCCAACCAGAAGCACACAATCGCATCAGATAAGAACCACACCCTTGACATCCTAGATAAAGAGCGCAAGACACTTAGTCGCTAGCATGACAAGAAGGACCGCATCATTGATCTCCTCCGTCATAAGTTGGCAACCCTTGAAGAAACCATCCATGACCAAGAAATTCAGCTTGAGGAGAAGGAAGACGAAGGTGAAGATCTTTGTAGGGATATCACCTCTTACCTCAGTGATGATGAAGACTATCTAGAGGACACCAACATGGATTTCCACACTAACGAGGAGGACGAATATTTCCTGGATGACGAAGAACCCACTAGTTCCGATGAGGAGTAGTAGCAATAGAGCACTGTCGTAGGTGTGAGTTTGTATCCAGTCCCAATGTATCGTATAACGGCAGAATGGTTCTTAAAACCATCTGCTTAGTAGTTGTTGTGTGTTGTTTCGAATGTGTTACTTGGAATGAATGAAAAAGATTTGTGGTTTTCAAACCTTAGCAATACTCAAGTTTAAAGCTTTTGAACCATACCCATAAGCCATAGAAATTTCCCTCTTGTCTTATGATCTATCTCAATCTTCAGATGACTCCCGGCAACCCCGCTGGTAGCAGCTCATCTTAGTATCCAATGCTTCAGATTCTGCAAATGCTAGTATCGGATCGAGAGGCCGGTAGAGCCGAGCGTCAAGCCAATCTCGCCACTCATCAGTAGATCGCCCAAATGGCACACAACAACCAGGGCCATGAAAACCAGGATCACCATGCATCTAAGCTCAAGAACTTTCAAAACACTAATCCTCCTATGTTTAGCAAATATGAAGAGCCCTTAGATGTTGATGACTGGATGGAATCAATGGAAAACAATTTGGAAGTTGCCGGAGTAGATGCTGCGAAGAAATTACTGTTTGCCACCCACTATCTAGCAGGTTATGCAAGACCATGGTGGAACAACACTCGTACAATGGACGGAGGCCAAATGATGGCTTGGGAGGAATTCAAGATCAAGTTCAGCAGGACTCATGTGCCCCCAGGTTTGATCAAGAGGATGAGGGATGAATTCGGGGAGTTGAAGCAAGGGAGAATGACTGTGGTAGAATACCATGACAGATTTCTGTCTCTGGCTAGGTATGCCCCCAATGAGATCGACATAGAGGCAAAGAAGAAGGAAAGATTCCTGAATGGCCTGCATGATGAGATGCAGACAGTGTTGGTCAACATTCCTTTTCACGACCTAGAAGCCCTAGTGGACTCTACTATCCAGATGGAAGGGAAAATCAATCAAGCCAGTGAGACCCGCAAGCGTCGTATGATGCACCAGCCTGAACTCCACCATACCCTGAAATACCACCCTAGCTCATCTGCGAGATTTGCACCAAGAACCAATAGGACACCTATGTCCTGTCCGAACTTTCCCAATGGTGGCAGAGGAAACCCGAGGCCCGGAGGCTACAACAACAACAACAACAACAACGGTAACCCCCATAACTTCAACCATGCACCGCCAAGGTCCACCAACCACCACAACAACAACAATACTGCCCCAAGGACTGGAAGCAATGTTGTGCCTATTGCCGGGAAGGACAAGTCAATGATAACCTGCTTTGAATGTGGAGTTACGGGTCACTACTCCAATGAGTGCCCCAAGAAGCTTGCTGTAGCCACCAATGTCACTGCACCTTCCCAGCAGTAGCGTAGTGTCCAGCCTGGAAAGAGGTTTGCCCTAGGCAACCCACACAACCGTACCGACTGATAAATTGCAAATGTTTTTATAATTTTTGATGTTCCATGCTTGGTTTTATCTACTTTCTTATGTTTTGTCCACACTTTGGAGTACTTTTCATATGATTTCTTGGACTAACCTATTAACAAGATGCCACAGTGCCAGTTGCCTGTTTTCTGCTGTTTTTGGTTCCAGGAAGTCAAAAAATGAATATTCTCAGAATTGGACGGGACAAAAGCCAAAGGTCCTATTTTACCGGAAGACTCACGGAGCTAGAATATGAGACGGAGGAGGGCTAGGGCCTGGCCACACCCCCCAGGCGCGGGCTAGCCCTACCCGCGCCACGAGGTGGTATGGCCCCCCTGGCACTCCACCGACCTTGCCCTCTGGCCTATAAGAAGCCTCCCGAAGCCAAAACCCTAAATCGTCAATCAGAAATCCATGAAAAGTTCCACAGCGCCACCGCCACCGAAGGGGAGATTCAGGGGACAGAAAGTCTCTATTCCGGCACCCTGCCGGGACGGGGAAGTGCCCCCGGAGCCATCTCCATCGATCTCCACCGCCATCTCCATCACCATTGCTAATTCCCATGATGAGGAGGGAGTAGTTCTCTCTCGAGGCTAAGGGTTCTACTGGTAGCTATGTGTTCATCTCTCTCTCTATACATGATCTTATTGAGATCATGAGCTTGTAATCTATAGATCTACCTTTCTACTCAAGTGCTTTTATAGATCTCTGTTCTCCCCATGTGTGTGAATGTGACAGCGTGCACACCATGGTGGCACTTAGGCTAGAGATTAAAAATACTTGTTATGAGTTATATTTGGAGTTGGATGTCTGTATGAAATTGTGGTGTTTGTTGGACTCGTCTAGTACTCAAGGTGACAGTGTGGGGTTTCTAGATGGGAAAGGCTTAATTTGAGGTGTGCTGTTATAGCCCTACCATCGATTAGAGTGTTCAACCGGAGAGTAGTTAAGAGTAGTATCATAAAGAGAAGATATTTATATGAGAGTGTTCACTAGTGAAAGTATGATCCCTAAGCCTTGTTTCTAAGCATTGATACACCATTTGCAATTAGATCTGTTACATGTTTGCTTGCTTCCTTCTTTATTTCAGTTTGCCTTTAGTATTTTCCCACGTCAACCACACGCCATCAAGCTATTTTCTGTCACCATTGCCACTTATAATTATCCATACCACTTGTATTTCACTATCTCTTCGCCGAACTAGTGCACCTATACACCTGACAAGTGTATTGGGTGTGTTGGGGACACAAGAGACTTCTTGTATCTTGATTGCAGGGCTTCTTGAGAGGGGATACCTTTAACCACTTCCTCCCTGTGTTCGATAAACCTTGGGTGATCCACTTAAGGGAAAACTTGCTGCTGTTCTACAAACCTCTGCACTTGGAGGCCCAACAACTGTCTACAAGAATAGAAGTGTTTAGACATCAAGCTATTTTCTAGCGCCGTTGCCGGGGAGGTAAGGTAAAAAGTATTCACACCAGAGGATTAAAGAAGAAGAAACTCCCACGACAAACGCCTATTTTCTGGTGTGAGTACTCAAAGTTATTTCCTTTAGATTCTGCAATTTTGTCTTTTTGTTTCTTGTTTTCACTAGTTAGGCTTAATGGAAAACAACAACAAAATTAGAGAGCTTTATAGTCTTTATCTTGAGTTAGGACATGAAGTGTTTGAAGAGAAAATTAAAAAACCTATGGAACTTTATTTGCATGCTAATATCAATGTTATTAGTATGAATTCTCTGAACACCATTACTGCTAATGCTATGGAAAAGTCTATGCTTGGGGAAGCTAGTTTTGATGAGTATGATATTTTTAGTCCCCCAAGCATGGAGGAGAAAATTGACTTTGATGATACTATGCCTCCAATATATGATGATTACAATGATGAGTATGATATTTTCAGTCCACCTACTATTGAGGAGGAAAGTAATTATGATTACAATATGCCTCCTATATTTTATGAGTATGGTGATGAAAATAATAATGATAGCTATTTTGTTGAATTTGCTCCCACTATAATTAATAAGAATGACTATGCTTATGTGGGGAGTATTAATTCTTTTATACATGTGGCTCATGATAAGAATGTTTCTTGTGATAGTTATATTGTTACTTTTATTCATGATGCTACTTTAAGTTATTATGAGAGAGGGAAACATGGTTTTATGCATCTCAATAATATTAAGTTTCCCCTCTTTATGTTGAAAGTCTTGAAGTTGCACTTGTTTTGCTTTCCTATGATTGTTGCTTTGTGCTTTCATGACTTGTTTATTTACAAGATTCCTATGATAGGAAGTGGGTTAGACTTAAATGTGTTTTGAATTTGCTTCTTGATGCTCTCTTTTACTTCAATTCATATTTCTTATGTGAGCATCATTGAAATCATCATGCCTAACTTAAAGGCATTAAAGAAAAGTACTTGTTGGGAGATAACCCAAGAGTTTTAGATGAGTCTTGAAAGTTATTACTTCAGTAATGACCTCTCCTTATCCTTTTTATTTGCTTTTTGTGCCAAGAGTAACCTCTAATGAGAGAGAAGTAATGATTGGAAAAGTTGCTGTCCCGAAACAGATTTTTGTGCTTCACCGTAAAAATTCGTGAGAGATCTCTGTATGTCGGATTGATCTGTTATTTTTTGTGCTTCTGGCCCAGGTTATTATCTAACTTTCGTTAGTTCAACAGTTTTTGATTCGAGCAAAAGAAGGTCTTCGAAAAAATTCGTCTTTACCTGCTGGTCTGGTTTGACAGATTTCTGTCATTTTCTGCATTTGCTTCTTGTTAGTTCCTTCTTGAGTTCCTTTGGGGAATTGAGCTTTTTGAGGGAAGTGCTACAGTAGCTAGTATTCTAATAAAAGTTTATTTGGTGTTAGAACTGAACCTTGAGACTTATTTATCTTAAGTTCACTAATGTTGCTAATGAGATTGTGTGAAGTTTTGTATGAAGGAAAAATTTCAGGTGTATGGAAGGAATGAGCAATGAGATGAAGGATGGACTAAAGCTAAAGCTTGGGGATGCCACGAGTGTCACCCCAAGAAATATCCAAGAAGTACAAGTGTCAAAGCTTGGGGATTCCCAAGGTATCCCCTTCTTCATCAATAAAAATCACAGGTTCCTTCCAAACGCTTCATTTTTATTGTTTCATGCACAGTTGTGTTGTTCATGGAGCGTCTTCTTTTTCATTTTTTTTTTGGTTTTCGTTTGCTTTGTTTGCTTAGTTTGCTTAATAAATTGGTTGGACCCCCTCTTTCATACATTGGTTTGCAAATAGTTTGGTTTGGTTTGGAAAAGAGTAGGAAAGTTCATGCTTATGTGGTAAAAAGAGCTTGTTTTTGACTGTGGCCTATGCTTTGTCATGCCATGCTCGATATTGTTTTGGCTTTATGCTTAGTATTCTTTGCTGTAGCATGACTTGTTATAAACAATTGAGATTGCTTAATGTGCCTTGGATGAATCATGCGTTGTTTTAGCATATTAAAGCATAGTATAGTGGTATTCTCCTTTGATGCTTTATTTGGGTTGACTTGGCACATGATCACACCATGTTATGACTATCTCAAGTCACCATAGCCTTTATGATCCTTTGGTTTTCAAATTGTAGTATCACTTTATGCTTTGATCAATGATGTTTTGTCGCTCTGCATGATTATGGCCATTATTGCTCTCTTAGTTTGTCGCTCCCAGTCTTTTGCTAGCCTCCACAAACAAGTATGAGTTCCACTCATGCATCCAATTCCCTAAACCAAGTTTTTCCAAAGAGTCCACCATACCTACCTACTAGCTTATGCTATTCCAAGTATATTCATGCTTTTGTTTACCTTCCACTTGTTATGAGAAAACTAGTGATTAAAGCTCTCACGAACTTGATGGCACACTTTACTTTATTGCCTCTAATAAACTTGAACCATTGGGTCCTTCTTTGTTGCGTATATGCTTGCGCTTTATAAGTTGAAATTAGCAGAACCATGTTTCATGGGGAACGCTTTCAACATTGCACTCGTATGTTGTACCCCGTTGATATCATGTTCTTTTGCTTACGGATCCCGGCAGTGTGAAATAAAATTGGAACTTGTAAGATCATGGAGTTTGTATGTGTGTTAGAGAAACGCCTGGGCCACTAGCCTAAGCCATGCCTAATCATGGTGGAAACTTGCAACATCACCATAGTGAGCACTCTATGAAGCATCCTCAATAAAAACATATGCAAATAGCAAATAAAAAGATTGTTGAGATGCTCATTGTCTGCTTGCCTTGTCATTTTGATTATGGGAAAGCTCCCGTATCATGTGCAAGGGGTACCCCGTTGGCGGTTCTTAATGATACACATATACTTACAATGACAAGAGCTTACTCGTGACTGTATTTGAGTAGCATGAGGATCGGTCTTCGTAAGTAAGGGGCATGAGATTTCGGTTTATAACTTGTCAAGCATATCCTCTTAGTTGTGTCACTTTAACCTTAATCACCTTCAAGATGCTTATGATAGGGGCAATGAGAGCTGAAAGCTATAAGTACCATAATTTTTGGAAGCTCTTTATGAGACTTGAATCCCTACTTCCTTTTACAAAAGGCCTTTCTTCCACCATTATATTGAGTCTCCACCTTCTACCTTTATGCACTTACTTTGAGAGTATAGTGGCCATTCTTAGTTCTATGTGCATTGTCAAAATACTAGTTGATTGATGCATAACTTGTTATTGCTTGTTTTAAACTATTGTATCTAGTCACTCTTTTGAACTTTAAGGTGTCTCATGCATTTATATTTGCTACTCTATTGAGGGACAAGCTGAATACTTTTATGTTATGTTTTCTTTATGTGAAACAAACAAACGTCTTGTAAGGCATGCTATTCATGAATCTTTTGTTTGTGCCATTTCATGTCGTATCATAGTTTCTTTGCTTATTGCTAGAACTTTGTCTTTCATGTTATGATTGAAGTACTATGATCCCAGCTTTGAGTTTTGCAAGTACTTTGATCAAGTTTATGATGGTGCATGTCACCTCAAAAACTATTCTTTCTTTTTATCACATACCTACTCGAGGACGAGCAGGAGTTAAGCTTGGGGATGTTGATACATTGCAAATATATCTATAATTTTTGATGTTCCATGCTTGGTTTTATCTACTTTCTTATGTTTTCCTCCACACTTTGGAGTACTTTTCATATGATTTCTTGGACTAACCTATTAACAAGATGCCACAGTGCCAGTTGCCTGTTTTCTGCTGTTTTTGTTTCTAGGAAGTCAGAAAATGAATATTCTCAGAATTGGACGGGACAAAAACCGAAGTTCCTATTTTACCAGAAGACTCATGGAGCCAGAATACGAGACGGAGGAGGGCCAGGGCCTGGCCACAGCCCCCCAGGCGCGGGCTAGCCCTACCCACGCCACCACGTGGTGTGGGCCCCCTGGCACTCCACCGACCTTGCCCTCTAGCCTATAAGAAGCCTCCCGAAGCCAAAACCCTAAATCGTTAATCAGAAATCCACGAAAAGTTCCGCAGCGCCGCCGCCACCGAAAGGGAGATTCGGGGGACAGAAAGTCTCTGTTCCGGCACCCTGCCGGGACGGGGAAGTGCCCCCGGAGCCATCTCCATCGATGTCCACCGCCATCTCCATCACCATTGCTAATTCCCATGACGAGGAGGGAGTAGTTCTCTCTCGAGGCTAAGGGTTCTACTGGTAGCTATGTGTTCATCTCTCTCTCTATGCATGATATTATTGAGATCATGAGCTTGTAATCTATAGATCTACCTTGCTACTCAAGTGCTTTAATAGTTCTCTGCTCTCCCCATGTGTGTGAAAGTGATAGCGTGCACACCATGGTGGCACTTAGGCTAGAGATTACAAATACTTGTTATGAGTTATATTTGGAGTTGGATGTCTCTATGAAATTGTGGTGTTTGTTGGACTCATCTAGTACTCAAGGTGACAGTGTGGGGTTTCTAGATGGGAAAGGCTTACTTTGAGGTGTGCTGTTATAGCCTTACCATCGATTAGAGTGTTCAACCGGAGAGTAGTTAAGAGTAGTATCATAAAGAGAAGATATTTATATGAGAGTGTTCGCTAGTGAAAGTATGATCCCTAGGCCTTGTTTCTAAGCATTGATACACCATTTGCAATTAGATCTGTTACATGTTTGCTTGCTTCCTTCTTTATTTCAGTTTTCCTTTAGTTTTTTCCCACGTCAACCACACGCCATCAAGCTATTTTCTGTCACCATTACCACTTATAATTATCCATACCACTTGTATTTCACTATCTCTTCACCGAACTAGTGCACCTATACACCTGACAAGTGTATTGGGTGTGTTGGGGACACAAGAGACTTCTTGTATCTTGATTGCAGGGTTGCTTGAGAGGGGATACCCTTAACCACTTCCTCCCTGAGTTTGATAAACCTTGGGTGATCCACTTAAGGGAAAACTTGCTTCTGTTCTACAAACCTCTGCACTTGGAGGCCCAACAACTGCCTACAAGAATAGAAGTGCGTAGACATCACCAGCCGTTTGTTCCACATGAATGCGGAAGAAGCCCAGGCAGCGCCCGATGTCGTGTTGGGTATGTTTTCTGTTAACTCAGTACTTGCAAGAGTGTTGTTTGATTCTGGAGCATCGCACTTGTTTGTTACAGAATAATTTGCATGCACTAGTAAGATTCAACCAACAACTTTGAAGCATGTTATGATAGTTCAAATATCTGGGTCAACCACCAAAGCTAGAAAAATTTGCAAGGCCGTGCCTATCAGAGTACATGGAATAGATTTTTATGCCAATTTAATAGTACTTGGAACAAAAGGTTTGGAAGTAGTACAAGGAATGGATTGGATGTCAAAACATCAAGGATTAATAGACTGTGCCAAGAAATCCATAACCATGACCAGTAGCTCCGGAGTATCCGTTGAGCATGTGTCTGAGATGCTGCCCCTTCAATTCAAATGCAACAAGAGTTTAGTCCAATCAACCCTAGACCAAGTTAGAGTAGTCTATGAATACCCGGATGTGTTCCCAGATGAATTACCCGGTATGCCCCCAGATCGGGATATCGAGTTTATCATTGAACTAGTTCCTGGAACTGGACCCATAGCTCAGAGACCCTATAGTATGAACCCAGCCGAATTAGTGGAGCTAAAGAAGCAACTTGATGACATGTCGAGCAAAGGTCTGATACAACCAAGTGCATCGCCGTGGAGATCACCTGTTTTGTTTACGGATAAGAAAGATGGTGCTAACTGTTTGTGTATGGATTACTAAAAGCTGAATGACATCACCATCAAGAACATGTACCCACTGCCGAAGATAGAATATCTGTTTGACCAGCTGACTTTTGCTAGAGTGTTTTCTAAGATTGATCTTAGAACTAGTTATCATCAACTAAAGATCCGCATAATGGATATCCCAAAGACTACTTTCACTACATGATATGGATTATATGAGTACAATGTCATGTCATTTGGATTGACAAATGCCCCCACTTATTTCTTGAATCTCATGAATAAGATTGTTATGAACTTCTTGGATAAGTTTGTCGTTGTTTTTATCGATGATATTCTGATCTACTCCAAGTCGAAGAGGACCATGAGTAGCACCTAAGAACCATCCTTGAAACCCTTAGAGAGAATTAGTTGCATGCCAAGTTTAGAAAATGTGAATTATGGTTAAAGGAAGTAGGATTCCTAGGACATATCTTATCTGTAGGAGGAGTTGTTGTCGATCCCGCCAAGATTAAGGATCTTGAAGAATGGAAAGCCCCAACCACTCAAACCGAACTCCGCGCATTTCTTGGATTAGCTGGATATTAACGCAAGTTCGTTGAAGGATTTTCAAGCATCGCAAGGCCGATAACCCAGCTGTTGAAGAAAGAAAAGAAGTTCGAATGGACAGACAAATGTGAAGCAAGTTTTCAAGAGCTCAAGAAGAGATTGATTTCAGCCCCAATTTTGATCATGTCGGATATCACGAACCCTTTTGATTGATTTTGTGATGCATCCAAGATTAGTCCCGGATGTGTGTTGATGCAGGAAGGCAAAGTAATATCATATCTCTCCCGACAACTGAGGCAACATGAGCAGAATTATCCCACCCATGACTTAGAACAGGCAGTCGTAGTTTTAGCCTTGAAGACATGGCGTCATTACCTCATGGGTAACCGCTATGAGATTTATTCGGATCACAAGAGTCAGAAGTATATTTTCACCCAGAAGGATCTAAATATGAGGCAACGGAGATGGATATAGTTAATCAAGGATTATGACCTTGACATTCACTACCACCCTGTCAAGGCCAATGTGGTAGCGGATGCTCTTAGTAGACTGCCGTGTAGATTAAACACCATGATTAAGGAAGTTCAGCATAGTTTGCATGAGGAGTTGGAGAATTTTAGAATGGAGCTAGTTAGCGAATGATTTCTAGCCAGTATTGAGCGTCAGCCCACTTTGACCAGTCAGATAAACGAAGCTCAGAAAGGAAATGCTAGTATCAACAGAATTAAGTGTCGCATCGGTACAAGGAAGGTACCTGTATTTACTAAAGATGAAGAAGGCGTTCTGTGGTATAACGGATGCATCTATGTGCCAGTAGATTCAGAGTTGAAGCAAGTCATTTTGCAAGAAGCCCATGATACTCTTTATTCTATTCATCCGAGAGGAACGAAGATGTATCAGGATTTGAAGAATCAATTTTTGTGGCACAAAATGAAGAGAGAAGTCGGAAGCTATATCGCCAAGTGTGATATCTGTCAGAGAGTCAAAGCGGAACACTAGCGACCCACAGGACTTTTGCAGCCGTTGCAAATTCCGGAATGGAAATGGGATTCTGTTGGAATGGATTTCATCACCGGTTTACCTACATCTAGTAGGGGAAATGATTCTATTTGGATCATAGTGGATAGACTGTCCAAAGTAGCTCATTTCATACCCGTCAAGACCACTTACCAAGGCCCAAAGCTAGCAGAGTTGTATATTGCTAGAATGGTCAGTCTGCACGGAACCCCCAAGACAATTGTGTCAGATCGAGGAACCCAGTTTAGCTCAAGGATTTGGAAGAAAGTCCAAGAAGGATTAGGAACCAAACTGAACTTCACCACAGCTTATCACCCACAAACCGACGGACAGACAGAAAGAGTAAACCAGATACTATAAGATATGCTAAGAGCATGTGTACTAGAATATGGATCTAAATGGGAAGACTGTCTGCCTTTCGTAGAATTATCATAGAACAACAGTTATCAAGCCAGTTTGCAAATGGCCCCATTTGAGTTTTTGTATGGAAGGAAGTGTCGTACCCCCTAAATTGGTCGCAAGTAGGAGAGAGTCAGATATTTGGACCAGACATCCTAAGAGAAGCCAAAGAGAAGGTTCAAAAAATCCTTGAGCACCTCAAGACCGCTCAATCCAGACAAAAGAGTTATGCTGACAAAAGACGTCGATACCTGACCTTCAATATTGGAGACTTTATGTATCTCAAAGTATCACCCTTGAAAGGAATGCAGCATTTTCAACTCAAAGGGAAGCTTGCACCCAGATATGTCGGACCCTTCAAGATTTTAAGTCACCGACAAGAAGTATCCTATCAGCTAGAACTGCCTGAAGAGATCTCAGCCGTACATGATGTGTTTCATCTCTCATACTTCGTAAATGCTTAGAGGTTCCATAGAAGACCGAAGTTTTCAAGAACGTCGATCACCGATCCGTGGATATCAACAAGGATTTAACCTCTCGTGAAGTACCCATTCGTATTTTAGAAGAAGCCTTCAGAACCACCCGGACTAGAAGTATCAAGTTTCTAAAGATCCAGTGGAGCAACCATACTGAAGAAGAAGCCACCTAGGAGCAAGAAGATTATATTAGGACTGAGTTTCCAAATCTCTTTAGTTCCTAGTTTTTATTGAATCTCGAGACGGGATTCTATTTAAGGGGGGAAGGTTTGTAACATCTCAAAAATATTAAAAGGAGTATATCAATTTCCAAGAAACCAAAATTAGGGTTAACCAAAAACTTTTAATCTTAAACAACCATGAAGGCAAGTGTGTGTTTGTTAATAAAGTATGAATGCATATTATGCCATGTTTGTTTGTTATATATGACGAGGATTGGATTAAAGATCAAAACAATATCATCTATGTCAAATCAAAACAAAACAAAAGCAAAAGAAAATAAAAATATAAGGCATATGCCCTAATGGTCACTTTTGCAAATATTAACACTTAGCCCACTTTGGGAATCTCTATTAAATAATTTCAAATAGAAACAATTCCATTTGTTTTCTCACCTTGCTAGACCAACTGGCAAAGAACACAAGTGAACTTTCAAAACTTACTAGAACAAATTCAAATACAATTGAGGGAATTTTCAAAATTGAATCTAGTGTATGTATCAAGATAGCCATTTTTCAAAAACCATCCAAAGTTTCTCCACTCGACCAA
This sequence comes from Avena sativa, assembly GCA_916181665.1. Lineage (NCBI taxonomy): Eukaryota > Viridiplantae > Streptophyta > Magnoliopsida > Poales > Poaceae > Avena > Avena sativa. Next base: position 416,696,272 of record OV702289.1, on the reverse strand, counting down.
TCCTTGCAACCAGAGACTCTCAAGCTTATGATCAACACACCCACAAAAAAGAATTTGAAAATTCAAAAAAAAATCTTGCGGCCATCTGATCGAACACTTAACGAGCACAGTACAGAGCTACCAACTCCCCACTGTTTAGATCAATCTTGTGATCACCTTTGTACTCAACTCAGCCTCCACTACTCGCCCATAACCACCCCAGTACCAGCCCGTGCAGTTGATCCTCTCGCACTCGACCAAATGACTAGTGCAAGCCCGTACCCGAGCATGCCATGCCGACCAGACATGGACTCGACGCTACACGCTTCACCGCCCTCACCCACGACATCTAGGAAATAGCCATGACCTCACCGCACCCGATAGTGTACGCCTCGACCAATGGCAACCCGTGGAGACGCCAGCATAGCCATGCCCATTTTCTCTGTCTGCCATGCCGAGCACACGCCAGAGCGCCGAGAAATCCCTGTCAACACCTGGATTTTTAATCCCAGATGCCTGTTATACCATACATCGCAATCCTAGGTTTACCATTTTTGTGAGAGATAACAGATTGGATATCACAGTACATCATCCATTACAAACCATAATAAGGTCTTACACAAATAAAGGATCTCATGATCTAGTCTTAGTACAAACAAGTAGCAGAATAAATAGCATAGCGGTGGGGTCCATCTTCAGTGTCACAGGCAATGTTGATGATGGGAGATGATCCTAGTTGTCGCAGCCGTCCTGATGTCCTCCTTCAGGGTAGTCCTCCTCATAGTCTGGCCACGGGAATAGCCAGGGACAAAGCCATGAGTACTCTTTAAGTACTCGCAAACTATCACTAACAAGTAAGATAGTTCTAGTAAGAATGCTAAGTTCTAAGTTTATTTGTAAAGCTAACTTTGAAACCTAAGCTGAGTTCAGATACAAAGAAGGATAAAATAAAGTTTGAAATCACCTAAGTGGGAACTTAGTTATCATAGTCACAACTTTGTTATGGTCAAGTCATGTCATAAGTCATTTTGAAAACATCTGACAACAAAATATGATGGCCACTCCAACTGTCCATAACCGTGGACACGGCTAATCGAATAGTTTGACACTCCGTAGAGGTGGTACAATTTCACCACAAAATTCAATACATCTATCAGGGATAACCCTGAATCATTATACTTAGTATGTAGATAATCAAACATAACCTTTCCTTTACACACTCTAGTATAAGCACCTCTCCTATGAGCTTGGCCTCCCAGCCATGACCATCTGTCATCCTAGGCACTACATAGGTGGACAACATTGAGAGGTAGCCTCAACTCAAACCTCTCCCGCGAGGGAACTAATACTAATGCATATAAACTTCCGGCTAAGCCTTACCCAATTCAGGTATTGTGGTTGTACGGTAAAATTGGAATGGTATCGGATCCGAACCCAAACGTCAGTTTTTATAAAAGGGCTAAGGCTCATGCCTTAACATTTTCACCATCATAAACCATTTGTGTTTCTCAACACATGTCAAAACATCTCAATAGAATGACTCATCATTCCAAGGTTTTCACAAGTCATTTTCACCAAGTATTCCCATCTAAAGTGATCAAGTTTTGGTTTAGCTCTAAGCTACTGAGTTAAGAGTGTTCACTAAGGTGGGTTGCTAATCTCAATCTCATGCCATAGGATGACATCTAAGTCTAACTAGATAGGTCAAGTTTTATACTCTTTATGCTATCTATAAACAAGTAAGAAATTATCTTCCTCCTCCTCTTGGTAGAACTCCTCCTCCTCGTAGACTTGGTCGGTACTATTGTCCATAAATACATACGGAATACACAATCACCAAACAATAATTAACTAGAGGCTTGGGCGGTGGGCTAGGGGAGCGCTATCGCCGGTGAGGGGGCGCAAGGTGCTCCGCATTAGTAGCCATGCCCATTTGGTCGTGGGCATAGGGTTTGGCCAGGCTAGAAAAGGGTAGGGGATGCACTTGAGAGGTTTTGGGGGCAATGTGGGAGACAAGTTTGGCAAGAACACTGCTCACACTAGTGTTTTTGGTTTTTATCTGATCTGTGCACTCCATGTGTTTGACAAAATGGCCGAAAGAAATCAAGTTTGGAATTTTGAGATGAGATTTGGTGGAGTGGTTTGTCACATGCTTAAGCATCTGTGGTTGCTTGGAATTTTTAAATGGAGTTCATTTGATAGGTTTTTGAAATAGGGTGATCTATACATATGAACTAGATTCCATTTTCAATGTCATTTAAAATTAGATTTTGAATGTTTTTGGAAGATCACAAAGTGGGCCTTGGTACATCTTAACTTGTACTAGCAAGGGGTGCAAAGATCTATGATTGTTTCTGTTGGAAATTGAGTGCTAGGAATACCCAAAGTGGGCTAGGTGATTAAAATGGCAAAAGTGACCATTCCCTTTATTAATTGTATTTGATTTCTTTTTCTTTGTTTTTTGCTTGGGAATGATCTAGATGATGTGGAATGCATCTTAGAATCATTTTACAACCACTAGAACCAACAATCATGGCAATTAAAATCAACTCCTATTTAATGCAACACTCATATGCATGCTTAAAGATTTTTAAATGGAAAAAGTTTTTGTTAACCCTAAATTGGGAGATTTGGATCTTAATATATTGGATTAAAGTTTAGGGATGTTACAAACCTTCCCCCCTTAAACAAAATCTCGTCCCGAGATTTAAGAAAGAAAACTAGGAACTAAAGAGATCTAGGAACTCTGTCCTAATGTAATCTTCTCGCTCCCAAGTGACTTCTTCTTCGGTATGGTTACTCCATTCGATCTTGAGGAATTTGATACTCCTTGTCCTGGTGGTTTTGTAAACTTCCTCCAAGATACGGATGGGCACTTCACGATACATCAGATCCTTGTTGATATCAATAACTCGGTGATCGATGTTCTTGAAAACTTCTGTCTTCTCCGACACTTCTAGGCATTTGCGAAGTAACGATATATGGAACACATTGTGGATGGCTGACATCTCTTCTGGCAGTTCTAGTTGGTACGATACTTCTCCTCGGCGATTTAGAATCTTGAAGGGTCCGATATATCTAGGGGCTAATTTTCCTTTTAGACTAAAACGTTGGGTTCCCATCAATGGCGAAACCTTGACATACACAAAATCTCCAACATTGAAAGTCAGGTCTCTCCTTCTCTTGTCAGCATAACTCTTATGTCTGGATTGGGCGGTCTTGAGGTGCTCACGGACTTTGTGAACCTTCTCTTCGGCTTCTCGGAGAATGTCGGGTCCGAAAATCTGACTCTCTCCTACTTGCGACCAATTCAAAGGGGTACAACACTTTCTTCCGTATAAGAACTCAAATGGTCCCATTTGCAAACTAGCTTGATAGTTGTTGTTGTATGAGAATTCTGCGAAAGGCAGGCAATCTTCCCATTTTGATCCATACTCTAACACACAAGCTCTCAACATATCCTCTAATATTTGGTTGACTCTTTCAGTCTGTCCATCAGTTTGCGGGTGATAAGCTGTACTGAAATTCAACTTGGTTCCTAATCCTTCTTGGACTTTCTGGCAAAATCTCGAGGTAAATTGGTTTCCTCGATCCGATACTATGGTCTTGGGGGTTCCATGCAGACTGACGATTCTAGCAATGTACAACTCTGCTAGCTTCGAACTCTGGTAGGTTGTCTTGAAAGGTATAAAATGAGCTACCTTGGACAGTCCATCAACGATGACCCAGATTGAGTCATTTCCCCTACTAGAAGTAGGCAAACCGGTGGTAAAGTCCATTCCGACAAAATCCCATTTCCATTCCGGAATCTGCAATGGTTGCAACAGTCCTGCGGGTCTTTGATGTTCCGCTTTAACTCTCTGACAGATATCACACTTGGCGATGTAGCTCCTGATTTCTCTCTTCATCTTGTGGCACCAAAATTGCTCTTTCAAATCCTGATACATCTTCGTTCCTCCGTGGTGGATAGAATAAAGAGTATCATGAGCTTCTTGCATGATAACTTGCTTCAGTTCCGAATCTGCTGGCACACAGATACGTCCTTTGTACCACAAAACTCCTTCTTCGTCTTTGGTGAATCCAGGTACCTTTCATGTACCAATACGATGTTTGATTCCATCGATACTTTCATTTCCCTTCTGGGCTTCCTTGATTTGGCTAATCAAAGTGGGTTGAAGTTCAATGCTAGCTAAAAATTCTTTGCTAACTATCTTAGTTCTAAACTGCTCCAACTCCTCATACAAACTTGGTTGCTTCTCCTTGATCATGGTGTTTAGCCTACACGACAATTTTTTAAGAGCATCCGCTACCACATTGGTTTTACCGGGGTGATAGTGAATGTCAAGGTCATAATCCTTGATTAACTCTATCCATCTCCTTTGCCTCATATTCAGCTCCTTCTGAGTGAAAATATACTTCAAGCTTTTGTGATCTGAGTAAATCTCACAGCGATTACCCATGAGGTAATGACGCCATGTCTTCAATGCCAAAACTACAGCTGCTAACTCAAGATCATGGGTAGGGTAGTTCTGCTCATGCTACTTCAGTTGTCGAGACAGATATGCGATGACTTTGCCTTCTTGCATTAATATACATCTGAGACCAATCTTGGATGCATCACAATACACATCAAACGGCTTCTTGATATCTGGCATGATCAATATTGGGGCTGAAATCAATCTCTTCTTTAGCTCTTGGAAACTTGCTTCACATTTGTCGGTCCATTCAAACTTCTTGTCCTTCTTCAACAATTGAGTCATGGGCCTTGCGATGCTCGAAAATCCTTCTATGAACTTGCGGTAATATCCCGCTAATCCGAGAAATGCACGGACTTGGGTTTGAGTGGTTGGGGCTTCCCATTCTTCGACGTCTTTGATCTTGGCAGGATCAACAGCGACTCCTCCGGCAGACACAATATGTCCTAGGAATCCTACTTCTTTCAGCCAAAACTCACATTTGCTGAACTTGGCATACAACCAATGCTCTCTAAGGGTTTCAAGAATGATTCTCAGATGTTGCTCATGCTCTTCTTCTGGCTTGGAGTAGATAAGAATATCGTCGATAAACACTACGACAAACTTATCTAGAAAGTTCATAAAGATCTTATTCATGAGATTCATGAAATAAGCAGGGGCATTGGTTAATCCAAAAGACATGACCGTATACTCGTATAATCCATAACGAGTAGTAAAGGCGGTCTTCAGAATATCCGTTGCGTGAATCTTAAGTTGGTGATAACCAATCCTAAGATCGATCTTAGAGAACACACTGGCACCAGTCAACTGATCAAATTGATCTTCTATCCTTGGAAATGGGTACTTGTTTTTGATTGTGACGTCATTCAGCCCCCTGTAATCTGTGCACAATCAGTTGCCTCCATCTTTCTTATCGACGAACAAAACAGGCGATCTCCATGGCGATGCGCTTGGTTGAATCAATCCTTTCTCCAGCATAGCATCCAACTGCTTCTTCAGTTCCACTAACTCTGAAGGGTTCATGCTATAGGGTCTCTGGGCTATGGGACCGGTTCCGGGGACTAGTTCAATAATGAACTCAATATCCCAATCCGGGGGCATACCGGGCAATTCATCTGGGAATACGTCAGGGTATTCACAAACTACTCTTACTTGGTTTATGGTGGGTAGGCTAGACTCTTATTGCACTTGAATTGACGGGGCAAGGTTTCAGATATATGCTCTACTGAGACTCCAGAGCTACTGGTCATGGTGATGGCTTTCTTGGCACAGTTAATAAATCCTTTATGCTTTGACATCCAATCCATTCCTAGTACCACTTACAAACCTTTGGTTCCAAGTACTATTAGGTTGGCACAAAAATCTATCCCATGTATTCTGATAGGCACAACTTTGCAAATTTTCTAGCTTTTGTAGTTGAACCAGGTATTTGAACTATCATGACATGCTTCAAGTTGGTTGGGTGAATATTACTAGTGCATGCAAATTCTTTGGTGAAAAATGAGTGCGATGCTCCAGAATCAAACAACACTCTTGCTAAAACTGAGTTGACAGAAAACATACCCAGCACTACATCTGGCGCTTCTTGGGCTTCTTCGTCGTTCATGTGGAAGAGACGGCTGTTGCGGTTGTGAGGGTTCCCTGGGGCGAATCTTCTTCCTGGTTGAACACGATGCTGCTGTTGAGCTGGGCATTCACATTGGAAGTGGCGGCAATCTTCTTGGGGCACTCATTGGAATAGTGACCCTTCACTCCACACTCGAAACAAGTAATCTCAGACTTGTCTTTTGCTGCCACGGGCACAACATTGCTTCCAGTTCTGGGTGTAGTCTTGTTGTTGTTGTTGTTGTTCTGCTTGGGAGGTGCACGGTTGAAATTGCTAGAGTTGCCGGGGTGTTTGTTGTTTCCTCCGGACTTCACATTTCCTCCGCTACGGATGGGGTAGTTTGGGCGAGACATTGGGGGTCGATTGTTCCGCGGTGCATATCCAGCAGACGGGTTGGGATGGTACTTCTGGTGGCTACTGGATCCAGCTTGGTGCATCATCCGACGTTTGCGGTTGTCGTTCGCTTGATTAATCTCCCCTTCCATCTGAATGGCAGAGTCGACTAGCTCTTCGAGATCCTCGAAACAAATGTTAACAAGGACAGTCTGCATCTCATCATGCAGTCCGTTCAGGAATCTCTCCTTCTTCTTGGCCTCCGTGTTGATCTCATCAGGTGCATACCTGGCAAGGGATAAGAATTTGTCGCGGTACTCCACTACAGTCATTCTGCCTTGCTTTAACTCTCTGAATTCATCCCTCATTCTGGTGACTAGACCCTGCGGCACGTGGGTGCGGCTGAACTTGACTTTGAAGGCTTCCCATGTCATCACTTAACCATGGTTCATCGCGCGGGTGCTGTTCCACCATGCTCTTACATCTCCTGCCAAATAGTGGGTGGCAAACAGAACTTTCTCGTTGGCATCCACTCCGGCTACTTCTAAGTTGTTCTCCATTGTCTGCAACCATTCATCAACATCCAGTGGGTCTTCAGACTTGCTAAAGATTGGGGGACTGGTATTCTAGAAGTTTTTGAATTTGGATCCATGATGATCCTGATTTCCATGGTTCTGGTTGTTGTGAGCCATCTGGGTGATCTGCTGCAAGGTGGCTAGATTTGCTTGGTGCTCTGCCCTACTAGCTTCACGGTCTGCAATGAGCGTCTGCAGAATCTGCAGCATTGGGTCTTGCGATGAGCTGCTCCCTCCTTGGTTTCCACGAGTCATCTGAAGATTGAGGTAGATAAAGGGGTAAGAGGGAAAGTTCTAAGGTTTATGGTTTTGGTTTCAAAGCTAAAACTTTGAGATTGACTCAGGTTTTGTAACTAACTTCTTTTCATTCATTCAAGGAAGCACACGATACAAACACACACACACACCACAACGAAAGGAAAACAGATGGTTTTAAGAACCATTCTGTAAGCTACGATACAATGGGAGTGATACTCCTCACTCCTATGATAGTGCTCTAGTGCATCTACTCATCATCGATGAAGTCGGAGTCATCATCGTCGGTGTAGAAGTCCATGGCATCATCCTCCAAATAGTCATCATCATTGCTGAGGTAGGAGTCAATATCCCCTTGGATGTCTTCACCTTCCTCTTCTTCTTCTTTTGCTGCAAGCTGAGCTTGTTGCTTCTTGATGGTCTTCTCGATGTTGGCTACCTTCTTGCAAAGATGGTCTGTGGGATCCCCAGATTATTCGCCGAGAAATCACTGTTATGCATACATTCACGTTCCCATGATCAGTGAGCCGTGGAACATAACCGACAGGTACCATTACAACATCCGAAATATAACGAATTACAAGACTTACCTAAATGCCATTATGGCTACATCATCATTAGCAGCGGAACATCATCATGCGTAGAGCCCAATCGTGCCTCAACCTATAGGCAGCTGACTAGGAAGACGGCCTAGCTCGCTGGACGTCACCTGGATCTTCCGAAGTCGAAACTCTAAAAGTCTGGCCAAGTAAATAGCCAGGGACAAAGCCGTGAGTACATTGAATGTACTCGTAAACCACCAAGATAAGTGAACAAAGGAAATGCAATTATGGCGGTGGCGAGATAGCTCTATACGGGGTTGCTTTTGAAAAGCCTAAACTAACTATGAAGTTATGGCATCTCCATATCTTTGTTGAAAAAGAGTTTTGAAAACATGTTTCTGTTTTATAAATCAAGACATCTCCATATCTTTGTTGAAAAAAAGTTTTGAAAACAGTTTTGTAGTTAAAACCCCTTTTTAAACATCTTCGACCCCTCGGGTCAAAACAAAGCTTTCGAACTTGGGTTCCACCGGAACCTTCGTCCTCAAAGTACTTGTTTCCCAAACAAGCAGAGTTTGGGTACTCCTAGACAACACCTTTGCAACCGTCCTTGACCATGGACACGGCTATTCAAATAGGTTATACCCTGTAGAGTTTGTGCACTTTCCCCACAAGAATCAATACATCCACCGGGATACAACCACGGCCCACTACCACTGTAGATGGGGGTCCGGATAATCAAACCTAACCTTTCGCTTGTCTACCCTAGCAAACGCATGCTTTTCCTCTTGGGTTTGTTCTCCCCGGCAACGGGTATGTGGCTCCCAGCCATAGTCCTTCCTTTCGTACACGCGCGTACCCAACCCGCAACTTGGCGTATACCTTAAAACTGGTGACTCCACTTCCTTCCGTACTCCAAGTCATACCGTCCGCGGGAGACCCAATTGTTGCACCGGCCTCCTTCCAGTTCAGGCTCACTCTTGCTGAAACAAGCGACAGGCTTCAGATCCTTGATCTGGTGGCGCCTGCCTAGACTTCCAGGGATCTCTCCCTATAAGCATTGTATAATCTTCCTCGGCTAATGTGGACAAACTAGGAGTGAAGCCCTAGCACCTGGGGTAATGTGGTTGCGCGGATAAAAATTGTTCCGTAAAGGCGTAGAACATCCCATCACATTTTCACTTCTCATCTTCACCATTTCTTTTGTTAAAACCTCCACTGGGAACGATGCCTCTTCCTAGGGTTTTACAAAAGCCGTTTTGAAACCTTTGTAGTGGGGGAAAATCCCAAACAGTTTATTTTCTCAAAACCGGGGTTTCCAAGGAGGTAGCATGCTAACCATCATACTCTCGGTCTAAAGGGGATAAAATGATAGGTTCATCGGGGTGGTGTCTCGAAGGACACGAAATCATAAATTGGAGGAGCCAAGTTACTATCGGAGTATTTGTAAAACAAAACATGCAGATAGATAATGCAATTTATAAAGAGGATACAAAACAGGTAAAAGAGAGTAGGACATATATCAAAGTTTGGGAAATGGTGGCTTGCCTGTGATCAGCAATAAGTCCCTGGACTTCTTCAGATAACCAGAAAATACCCAATAAATAATAATAAGAAGTCCATTCCTTCTTGTCGCCATCGGATACACATGCAAACAGAGAATACCACAATCAATACAAGGCATACAAGCATCAAACCATACAGCAAACAATCATCAAGAGTACTACTGGACTAGGGAGGTTTTTGGGAAGTTGAGTTCTATTGGTGGAATTTACCAGATTGCCACTGTAGTGTTTTCTCTTGAGAGGTGGTTGTCAAGGCTAGATACAAAGATCTTGGGTTAGGGTTCTGTGGTCAGTAGGATACCAATGTGCAACAGTGATATCCACAGATAGGTCTTGACAAGACAAAACCAACACAAGTGGTTTCACTTGAATATCAATTTTCTAGAATTAGTTATGCTTTTTATAGTGGATTAAACTCTAGTTTGAGGAGATAATTCACCAGAAATTTCTGGAGCTCCATAAATTATTTCCTTGGATGGTTTGGTAGTAGCAGATGTACTGAACCACCCAGAGCTGGAATCTAGTCAAAAGAATTACCAGAATGCCCTCAGGAAATTCCCGAAGACATTTTTCTATAGTTTTCACTTTTTCACCCGATTAATTCTACAGAAGCTATGGAGTTGGTTCCAAGGGAATGTGATATTTATGTCCAATACCTTTATGTAGGAATTGGATTCACCCTTTTTGGAGTTGCCAAACTCCTTGAGTGATTTATTTAGTGAAAATACCCATTACAGAAGTATTTAATCCACTAAAATTCAACCAGAGCTCAATAAATTCTGATCTACTAGGGTTTGGTAGGTATTGATCCTAGGAGGTATTGGGAATTGGAATCAGGTAAATACCACATTTTTTTAGACCTGGGGAATTTATCTAAGACAGAAAGTTGTTGTTTTTGTTATTTTTGCTAAACGCAGTATACTATTCAACTTGGCATGGGACATGTGCTGGATGATAGGTATGTGAAATACCTCTCAGAAGAGCTTTGGTTCATCTCAAATAGAGATGTGAAACCCTCTGAGGAAATTAATTAGTGAAATGTATACTTGCCAGCAGAATAAATTCCAGTAATTAAAGAAAATTATTTTGAACTTGGGGTGGCCTCTGCATGTTTGAGAAAACATCAGGGAACAACCAGAACTTTGAATCTTGACATTTGGACTTCATTTACATTTTTGTTTGGATTTAAATCAAACAGCATTCTAGCAGATCTGGTGGAAAAGCAAAAGAAAAAGGCAACTGGGGTGTCTGGGCTTTATTTGCGCGGGCAGGTGGGCCGCCGAGACAAATCGGCCCAGCAGGGGAGGGGGTCGCCGGCGGGAGTTGGATTTAAATCCCGCTAGGCGGGGCCCAGGGGTCAGCGAGGGCGGCGGGGTGAAGCGGTATGGGAGGCCCTGGCCGTTCGATTAGATAGAGGATCGACGGCCGGGAGCTCGTCATCCACCTCCGACGAGCGGCGGAGCGCAGAAACCCTATAGGGCGACGGAGGAGGTGCGGGTAGCTCACCTGAGGCCGTCTCCGGCGAACGGGAAGGGCGTAGACGACGCGGTGGTCCACGACGAGCCCGGGGATGGGCGGCAGGGGCAGGTTCTACCTTGGCAGAAGCCTCACGCGCCGACGACGGTGATGCACTCTCGGCAGCTCTCTAGTGCCACTGCTGGGGTGCCTGCATGTCAAAGAGGAGGACTAGGGAGGTTAGGGTTGGCTCCGAGGAGGCTAAGAACACCATTGCAAAGAGAAATGGAGCAGGAGGGAGACCACCAAGTCGGATCCTAGGAGTAGACCGAGAGGAGGTTCTCTCCTTCCCCAGGCCAATGTTGGTGTTAGGAGGAGCTCTGGAGCTTGGGGGAGGTGGATCTCGGGTAGGGAGTTGCAGTGAGGCCACATGCAGGTGGAGGGGAGCAGGGGAGAAGGTGCTACAAGCTCGAGCTCAAAAATGGCCGAGGAGGGTGGTTCTTCTTCTTGTGGACAGAGGAGAGGGAAGGAAAGGATGGGGAGCTCGGGGGAGGTGAGTGAGAGGGAAAGGGGGGCAAATGAGGGGCAGAGGCGAGCTGGGGGAGGGCTGCTGGCCTTTATACCAAGAGGGAGGAGTAGATGGTGCAAATTACCCATTTGGACATGGGGGAGAGGGTTGCTGACCAGTGATTGGTCCACGGGTCGGTGGAGAGGGGTAGGATTGTATTTGGTCGTGCTATACCAGAGAGGGAGGGGGTGGCAGTTGTGGTGGTTAATTAAAGTAGATCCTTATAAGACTGTGTTGCCTCTCTCTCTTACTACTAGTATAAGGGGAAAATGGTGATTTGTTGGGGTGGAGCTATAGTGCGGGTCGACCAGTGGTGTGCCTTGATATTGAGGATGAGCATTGAGCAAGATTTGATGGATTTTGGATATGGTTAGAGTGTGGTTTGATTAATTGACAAAATTGATCCAATTGATTAGTCCATAATCTTGCATTAGACCAGAGGAGGAATTGGTACTGGTAGGTGGATGGGGTCAAGGCAGACTCCTAGGAATTATTTGGGATTTTTATGTGGGGTTTTAGTCCACTTAAATCCAATTACTCAAAAAGGACATAAGTGATTTCTAGATGATCATTTGTTAAATTTCCAATGGGCAAGGATGGATTTTGGTGTGGGAGGGTCCCAAATGTGAATACACACCTAGGGGAATTTCCCCAAAATTTATTGAGGCATAAAAGTATTTAAAACATTTATTATTCCAGTTTAGGCATTTAAGAAAATGGGCAAAAAGAAATAATAAGGCTTCTCAAAAATATATTTTTTTGAGAAGGGAAGGGGTGGTATGATATACGGAACTTACTTGAGCCAAAAGTTGGGGAAGTGTTTTGGTAAGAACCAAACTTTCCTTGATGGAGGGAGTTTTGGGGATTTTGACTATTTAAGGAATTAAATAGTTTTGGGGCCATAATAATTATGCATAAAATTTGAGAAATCTTGAGGATCAATGTAGATGATATAGAAAAGGTGTAGAAAGCATTTGCAACCTTGTGGAATGGAATTTCAACTTGAAAAGGATGGAAAACAAGGAGTTGATGATCTAGGGTGGTGTTATTTTTATACAACCAAAACATGCTTGCATCTTGGAGCTCAGAGCTCACCTTGGTACAAGGGATAGATGGATAGGTAGACCAGGTCATACAAATGACCATGGAAGGAGGAGTTTGAATTAATAGTATTTGAGGTGATCCAGAAGTGATGGCAAACTTTGTTGAAATTAAGGATGCCATGCAATATGAGTCATGATGTATAAACCATGTGGGTCTAATCAGCACAGAGATCCACTTGAGACAAGTGAAGTACGTTCTGATAGACATCAATGAATAGATCACAACCATGCAGAGAGTTGGTCCGAAGAGGTTTGGATGAGGGTGTGAGCTTCTACCAAGGTAGGCATGATGACTAGTTTTGCAAGAAAAGTTAGTTTCTTGTCTGCAAAACTATCAAGGATATGTGGGTTGGATGAGGATTTAACCAGAGGCAAATGTGGGACTTGGTAGTCCTTAGGATGGTTAACAAGATGGTTCAGGTGCATTTCCAAAAATGCACATGGTTTGAGAGAAGGAGACATTCAAAAAGGGGATGTTGAAAGTGTTTCCAGACTTAGTCAATTTTTGGCAGTTGTGAGGATTTAGACAAGAGTATGAGAGGGAATGTTCTTGGAGTGTTGCAAGGTATCAGAGCTTTAACAAGTGGGTGATATGGAAGTGTAGAGTGATTAGAAGAGGTCCATGCTTGATATTGGTCTTCATGGACTTGGAAACATCTAGAATGGAGATCCTCAGAATGGATCTGGTTAAGGGTTTTTAGATGATCACCTAGTGGCTAGGGATCATATCAAGGTTTGCTTTCTTTCTTAGGGATTGAGGATTTGGAAACATCTTGATCCTAGTGATGAGCTCCTAGGGTGGCTCATACTACTTCCTAATCAAACAAGTCAAGCAGCATATCATAACAACTCATCAGACAGTAGATCAAGGTAACTCATCTTATAAACAAATCAACTACTCTAGGGTTACCATCAAGCTTAGCTTGAGGTAGGGTTGGGGCATTTTGAAGAGGTTGAGTTTTTAATAAGGTGAGAGTCCCTGGTATCTCTACCAAGAGTAGAATTCAAATGATTTTGGAAAGAGGTTTTGGGAACACTAGAGATAAGATTAGTTGAGTGTTCTGTCTTGAAAACATAAGGAGATTGTAGTATATATCTCTCCATAGTTTTGTCAATAGAAGCTACCAAAAATAGTTTTGGTTGCATAGGCATCTTGGCTCCTGTTTTGAAATGCCAGAACGTTTGAGAATATGTAAAGTAAGCCAAGATAGTTTTGGGTAAAAAGCTTTTGTCAACTGAGGGTGAGGTAAGGAGTATCCTAAGATACACATCATAAGCACAAGTGCAAGAAAACAACAAGCAAGCACTGCACCAAAGCACAAGAAAAAGTTTTTGTTCCCCTTGATTTTTGCATTCTGGACACTAATCATGGTTGCTAAAATTGGGATGTTACAGAACTTTCCCCCTTAAAAGAATCTCCTCCCGAGATTCGGGAGAGGAAGTTTAGGGTATCTGTCTCGGAATAAGTGCTATGAGTTTCTTGCGGGCTAACTTGCCGACTTTGTCCTTGAACAGAAACACCTCGACCAGGAGGTTGAACTTCCATCTTCTTGAAACTCGGGGGTCGAGCTGGGTTCAACCATGGTTGCAGGGAGGGATCTTCCTTCTGTAAGGGTCTACGGTAATTCTCTTAAGTGGGTTATTGTATCCAAGTCTGTGACAAGTCTGTGCTCTGAGATTTGTGTCTTCGGGTCCCACAGTGGGATTTTCCTCTGGCAGAGAGGTAATCGATTTTGCGGGAAAGACGCGGTCTTTCCCCCTTAGGATTGGACTTGGGTAGAGTGGAGGGTCACAAGTCGGGGGCATTATCATAAGGGTGGCAAAAGATAGTTCTCAGGGTAGCGTAGGGCAACATAGGGAGGGTGGCATCCTGGCTGTCTCTCTCGGGGGGGGGGGCGACATGGGCTAGTTTATTACAGGTTGGGCTTGCCGACGTTCGGGGAATCCTACAGTGAGTTAAGGAGCTTCTCTCTTGATCTTTACTTCCAAGGGGTGTTGTCGCCTATCGGATCATGGGAAATCTTCAGTCTTGAGCTGAGGGGCAGCGAGCGGTAGGGTGACCATCTTTTCTGAGGGAGGGGACCTTGGGTGTCTTCGAGCTTCTCTTTTGCGGAAGTCTTGGCGGATTTTCTCTTGGGGCATTCCCGGCTGAAGTGATCGGGTAATCCACACGTGAAGCAGTGCTCTTCTTCAGACGTAACTGCTTTGACGCCTTTCCTTTGCTGGTGCCGGGAGGTTGACGGGCTATGCAAATGAGGGGATATACTGGACACTTTATGGGAACATGGTCTTGTCCTTCACAGATGAAACCGGTGATAAGTCGAGTTGGGCCAACTTTGGGTGAATGGGGTTCTCCAGTGTTGGGGCAGTGGCCGGAGCATCTGTTGGCTTGGTGCCCTTCGTCTCCGTAGCGGCTACATGCCTTCTTCGAGCTTCCGGTCTTCATGGCCATCCTGGGCGAGGTCTTGTTGGTGGCAGACGTTTCGGGATGGGTCTGATGCAACTACTTGGGTAAAACACGCAAAAAGGGAAAACAATTCAAGCAAGCATATCAATTCAAGAAAGTTATTACACAAACAATTAGTCTGCACCCGAGGGTGCCAATAGTAGTTAAGCATTATAAAACGTGTTCAGGGAGGACTCTACCCTATTGCTAAACGGGAGAGTACCGCAACGCGGGTGATTACTCGGAGGGTGCATCCGTGGAGTCGTGCTGACTCCGAGATTCCAACTACTGCAGATCCTCCGGAGTTTGCGGGATATTCAGCTCGTCTTCAGTGAAGGTGAGAGTGGTGCCTTCCCATGGTGCAGGGTTGGATGTTGACTCGGTCGGCGCGGTTGACGGGACGATAGAGTGTGATGTCTACGCACTTGTATTCTTGTAGACAGTTGTTGGGCCTCCAAGTGCAGAGGTTTGTAGAACAGTAGCAAGTTTTCCCTTAAGTGGATCACCCAAAGTTTATCGAACTCAGGCAGGAAGTGGTCAAAGGTATCCCCTCTCAAGCAACCCTGCAATCAAGATACAAGAAGTCTCTTGTGTCCCCAACACACCCAATACACTTGGCAGGTGTATAGGTGCACTAGTTCGGCGAAGAGATGGTGAAATACAATTGGTGTAGATAATTATAAGTGGTAACGGTGATACAAAATAGCTTGCTGGCGTGTGGTTAACGTGGGAAAAGACTAAAGGCAAACTGAAATAAAGAAGGAAGCAAGAAAACATGTAACAGATCTAGTTGCAAACGGTGTTTCACTGCTTAGAAACAAGGCCTAGGGATCATACTTTCACTAGTGAACACTCTCATATAAATATATCATCTTCATGATACTACGCTGAACTACTCTCCGGTTGGATACTCTAATCAACGGTAGGGCTATAACAACACACCTCAAAGTAAGCCTTTCCCATTTAGAAAACCCCACACTGTCACCTTGAGCACTAGATAGGTCCAACAAACACCACAATTTCATAAAGACATCCAACTCCAAATATAACTCATAACAAGTATTTAAGAACTCTAGCCTAAGTGCCACCATGGTGTGCACGCTGTCACTTTCACACACATGGGGAGAGCAGAGATCTATTAAAGCACTTGAGTAGCAAGGTAGATCTATAGATTACAAGCTCATGATCTCAATAAGATCATGCATAGAGAGAGAGAGAGAGAGAGAGATGAACACATAGCTACCGGTAGAACCATTAGCCTCGAGAGAGAACTACTCCCTCCTCATCATGGGAATCAGCAATGGTGATGGAGATGGCGGTGGAGATCGATGGAGATGGCTCCAGGGGCACTTCCCCGTCCCGGTAGGGTGCCGGAACAGAGACTTTCTGTCCCCCGAATCTCCCCTTCGGTGGCGGCAGCGCTGCGGAACTTTTCATGGATTTCTGATTGATTATTTAGGGTTTTGGCATCGGGAGGCTTCTTATAGGCGAAGAGGCAAGGTCGGTGGAGTGCTAGGGGGCCCACACCACCTGGTGGCGCCAGGCCCTGGCCCTCCTCCGTCTCTGCTTCTGGCTCTGTGAGTCTTCCGGTAAAATAGGAACTTTGGCTTTTGTCCCGTCCAATTCCGAGAATATTGATTTTCTGACTTTCCTGGAACCAAAAACAGCAGAAAACAGGCAACTGGCACTATGGCTCTTATTAATAGGTTAGTCCAAGAAATCATATGAAAAGTACTCCAAAGTTGGAACAAAACACAAGAAAGTAGATAAAACCAAGCATGGAACATCAAAAATTATAGATACATTTTCAATGTATCAACATCCCCAAGCTTAACTCCTGCTCGTCCTCGAGTAGGTAAGTGATAAAAAGAAATAATAATTTTTGAGGTGACATGCACCATCAAAGACTTGATCAAAGTATTTCCAAAACATTCAAAGCTGGGATCATAGTACTTCAATCATAACATGAAAGACAAAGTTCTAGCAATAAGACAAAGAAACTATGATGCAACATGAAAAGGCACAAACAAAAGATTCATGAATAACAATGCTTTGCAAGACGTTTGTTTGTTTCACATAAAGAAAACATAGCATAATAGTATTCAGCTTGTCCCTCATAGAGTAGCAAATATAAATGCATAGGACACCTTCAAAGTTCATAAGAGTGACTAGATACAATAGTTTAAAACAAGCAATATCAAGTTATGCATCAATCAACTAGTCTTGGGACAATGCACATAGAATTAAGAATGGCCACTATGCTCTCAAAGTAGGTGCATAAAGATAGAAGGTGGAGACTCAATATAATGGTGGAATAAAGGCCTTTTGTAAAAGGAAGTAGGGATTCAAGTCTCATAAAGAGCTTCCAAAAACTATGGTACTTATAGCTTTTAGCTCTCATTTCCCCTATCATAAGCATCTTGAAGTGATTAAGGTTAAAGTGAACAAACTATGGTGTACATGCTTGACGAAGTATAAGTCAGAAATCTCATGTCCCTTGTATACGAGGTCCGCTCCTCATGCTACTCAAGTTTAGTCACCGGTAAGTTCTTGTCATTGTAAGTATATGTGTATCATAGAGAACCGCCAACGGGGTACCCCTTGCCCGATGATACGGAAGAATCCCCATATCAAAATGACAAGGCAAGTAGACAACGAGCATCTCAGCATTCTTCTTATTTACCAAGGGAATATGGTGCTTCTTATCTCAGCATCTCTTTTTTTTCTTTTCTCTTTTTTTCTCAACATAGGACTCTTTTTTTATAAGAAGAATGCTTCATAGACAGCTCATTATGGTTACACTGCAGGTTTCCACCATGTCAGCATGGATTAGACCAGCGGCCCAGGCGTTTCTCTAACACATATACATAATGCGATGGACTTACAAGCTCCCCTTTCATTTCACACCGATGACATCCATATACAAAAGAGCATGATATCAACTAGGTACAAAGTACCCATGCAATGTTGAAAGCCTTCCCCATGACAACATGGTTCTGCTAATCCCCAACAAATAAGTGCAAGCATATACAACATAGACGACACAATGGTTCAAGTTTATTAAGGACAAGAAAAATAAAATGTGCCATCAAGTTTGTGAGAGCTTTAATCACTAGTTTTCTCATAACAAGTTTAATTTGGAAGGTAAACAAAAACATGAATATACTTGGAATAGCATATGCTAATAGGTAGGTATGGTGGATTCTTTGGAATAACTTGGTTTAGGGAGTTGGATGCATGAGTGGAACTCATACGTGGTTGTGGAGGCTAGCAAAAGACTGGGAGCGACAAATTAGGAGAGCAATAATGGCCATAATCATGCAGAGCGACAAACATCATGGATCAAATCATAGAGTGATACTACAAGTTGAAAACTAAAGGATCATAAAGGCTATGGTGACTTGAGATAGTCACAACATGTTGTCAGCATGCGCCAAGTCAACCCAAATAAAGCATCAAAGGAGAATACCACTATACTATGCTTTAATATGCTAAAACAACGCATGATTCTTCCAAGGCACATTAAGCAATCTCAATTGTTTATAACAATTCATGCTACAGAAAAGAATACTAAGCATAAAGCCAAAACAATATCGAGCATGGCATGACAAAGCATAGGCCACAGTAAAAAAAGAGCTCTTTTTACCACATAAGCATGAACTTTCCTACTCTTTTCCAAACCAAACCAAACTATCTGCAAACCAATGAATGAAAGAGGGGGTCCAACCAATTTATTCAGAAAACTAAGAAAACCAAGCAAATGAAAAACCAAAACAAAAACGAAAAAAAGACGCTCCAAGAACAACACAACTGTGCATGAAACAATAAAAATGAAGTGTTTGGATGAAACCTCGGATTTTTATTGATGAAGAAGGGGATGCCTTGGGCATCCCCAAGCTTTGACGCTTGTACTTCTTGCATGTTTCTTGGGGTGACACGTGTGGCATCCCCAAGCTTGAGCTTTAGTCCATTCTTCATCTCATTACATCATTCTCTCCATACACCTGAAATTTTTCCTTCATACAAAACTTCACACAATCTTTATTAGCAACATTAGTGCACTCAAGATAATAAGTCTTTAGGTTCAGTTCCAATACCAATAAAACTTCCATTAAAACACTAGATATTGTAGCACTTCCCTCAAAAATCTCAATTCCCCAAAAGAACTCAAAAAGGAACCAACAAGAAGCAAATGCAAATAATGGCAGAAATCTGTCAAAACAGACCAGCAGGTAAAGACGAATTTTTTCGAAGACCTTCTGTTGCTCAAATAAAAAAGTGTTAAACTAACAAAACTTAGATAACAACTTGGGGCAGAAGCACAAAACATTACAGATCAATACGACATACAGAGCTCTCTCACGAATTTTTACGGTGAAGCACAAAAATCTGTTTCGAGACAACAACTTTCCCAATCATTACTTCACTCTCATTAGAGGTTACTCTTCGCACAAAAAGCAAATAAAAAGGATAAGGAGCGGTTATTACTGTAGTAATAACTTCCAAGACTCATCTAAAACTTTTGGGTTATCTCCCAATAAGTACTTTTCTTTAAGGCCTTTAAGTTAGGCATGATAGTTTGAGAAGATGCTCACATAAGAAATATGAATTGAAGTAAAAGAGAGCATTAAGAAGCAAATTCAAAGCACATTTAAGTCTAACCCACTTCCTATGCATAGGAATCTTGTAAAGAAACAAGTCATGAAAGCACAAAGCAACAAGCATAGTAAAGAAAAACAAGTGCAACTTCAAAAATTTCAACATAAAGAGGGGAAACTTAATATTGTTGAGACACATAAAACCATGTTTCCCTCTCTCATAATAACTTTGAGTAGCATCATGAATAAAATTAACAATATAACTATCACATAAGATATTCTTATCATGAGCCACATGCATAAAAGAATTAATACTCCCCACATAAACATAGTCATTCTTATTAATTGTAGTGGGAGCAAATTCAACAAAATAGCTATCATTATTATTCTCATCACCATAATCATCAAATATAGGAGGCATATTGTAATCATAATTAATTTCCTCCTCAATAGTAGGTGGACTGAAAATATCATAATCATCATTGCAAGCATCATATATTGGAGGTATAGAATCATCATAGGCAATAGAATAGTTATCTTCCCAAGTGTGTTCATTTGTAAACATATCATCATTGGAAGGATCATGGATAGCACTAATAGTATAGCAATTATTAATATCATCATTTTCAGAATTGGTACCGAAGAGATTTTCAATATCAAAAGAAGTGTGCTTTTCCCAATCATGATCACTACTATAGGTAATAGGCATAGGAACATCATCGAGTTCAGACTCATCAAAAACTATAATAGGAGCAACATGCTTAAGGGAAAATACCATATCCTCTCTCCTTTTACTCCTCCTTTTCTTCTTTTTCTTCTTCTCTTTAGGAGGGAGAGGCTTGAAAGGAAGCTTCTCCATATACCCTGGTTCATTGTTAGAGATAATAGAAGAAACTTTGGAGGATTCCTTCTTTTCATTAATAAGATCAAAACACATATTAGTCCTCTCATATTTTTGTAAAATCTCATCTTATTTAATATTTTGTATGTAAGTATTTGTGTGACAATTATCAACACAATAACGATGACAACCGTGCAGGACACTATTCATGTCAAAAGCACCCATATCTACCAAAGAGGTTTTTCTTGATAACTCTTCACAACCCAAAAATAATGTAAGTTCATCATGTTGATTAGGAGTGATCATGTCATCACAATACAAACTTGCAGTACTCATTGGATTAGAAGGGATATTATTATGTCCTGAGCATTGAAAATTGAAATGATCCACTTCAAAGCAAAGTTCACAAATAAAAGGATAAAGGGCACAAACTTTTTTACCAAGATCATTTAAAGCCGTATACCACATTCTAGTTTTTTCATTCCTGTGGGTGATACAATATTCTTCTTCAATTCGATTATTTTCACAAGGTCTATGTATTCCACAAAATTTAACATGCTTATAAGAAATAGTACTTTCAGAGGTTTGAGCGTGTTTATTGCTATCATTAATAACAATTTCATTTTCCATGCAAGTGTCTTTAAAAGGCTCATGATACATGTCCCATTTTTCTTTAGGAGCATTAATATGAGAAGCAAAGGTTCTAAAACAATCAATAAGAATTTGAGGATCAAGACCATGCTTAGCACTAAGCTCTTGAAAATCAGCAGTTTCAGTGAAAGACTTAATGCAATCATACTCATAGTTTATACCTGGTTCTTTACCTTTGTTGTTATCCCAATCTTCGGTATTGCTTTGAATTGTTTCAAGGAGATCCCACTTAGCTTTGACCTCCTTACTTGTGAAGGATCCCTCTAAACAAGTATCTAGATAGTCCTTGTAATGTCCTGAAAGCCTTGCATAGAAATTATTAATAACAATATTACTAGGGAGCTCATGAATGGGACATTTGAGCATTAGTGACTTCAATCTCCCCCATGCTTGGGCAATACTTTCTCCATCATGAGGATGAAAATTATAAATGTAATTCCTATCTTTATGAATTTCATGAGGAGGATACAATTTAGAGTAAAAGAGAGATTCAAGTTCCTTCCACTCCAAATGATGAGGATCATCTAGTAGCTCATACCACTCCCTTGCTTTGCCCTTAAGTGAAATAGGGAATAGCTTCCCCTTCACTTGGTTCATTGAAATACCTGCACACTTGAACAACTATCATAATTCATGTACAAAGAGTAAATGATCACTAGGATGGACAGTTCCATCTCCAAAATAGCAGTTATTCATAACACGTTCAACGATTTTTATAGGTATTTTAAAAGGGATGCTTTCAGTATGTGGTTTTAAAATATCACAAGTATCATTAGAATTACCACATATGGGAGATAAAGTATCATTAGAGCAAATTTTCTTCTTTGAAGCTGGGGAACTAAAAAGATCATTTTCATTAAAACCAACTTCCCCAAGCTTAGACGTTTCCATAGCATTAGTGACAAAGGTGTTCAAAAGATTCATACCAATAACATTGCTATTAGCATGCAAAGAAAGTTCCATGGGTTTCTTATTTTTCTTTTCAGACAATTCATGTTCTAAATTAGGAAAAAGACTAAAAAGATCTCTAATTTTGTTGTTGTTTTCCATTAAGCCTAACTAGTGAAAACAAGAAAAAAAAAGACAAAATTGCAGAATCTAAAGGAAATAACTTCGAGCACTCACACCGGAGGATGTGAGTACCTTTTACCTTACGTCCCCGGCAACAGCACCAGAAAATAGGCATTTGCCGTGGGAGGTCTTCTTCTTTAATCCTCCGGTGTGAATACCTTTTACCTTACCTCCCCGGCAACGGCGCCAGAAAATAGCTTGATGTCTACGCACTTCTATTCTTGTAGACAGTTGTTGGGCCTCCAAGTGCAGAGGTTTGTAGGCAGCAGCAAGTTTTCCCTTAAGTGGATCACCCAAGGTTTATCGAACTCAGGGAGGAAGTGGTCAAAGGTATCCCCTCTCAAGCAACCCTGCAATCAAGATACAAGAAGTCTCTTGTGTCCCCAACACACCCAGTACACTTGTCAGGTGTATAGGTGCACTAGTTCGGCGAAGAGATAGTGAAATACATGTGGTATAGATAATTATAAGTGGTAACGGTGATAGAAAATAGCTTGCTGGCGTGTGGTTGACGTGGTAAAGGCAAACTGAAATAAAGAAGGAAGCAAGAAAACATGTAAGAGATCTAGTTGCAAACGGTGTTTCACTGCTTAGAAACAAGGCCTAGGGATCATACTTTCACTAGTGAACACACTCATATAAATATATCATCTTCATGATACTACGCTGAACTACTCTCCGGTTGGATACTCTAATCAACGGTAGGGCTATAACATCACACCTCAAAGTAAGCCTTTCCCATCTAGAAAACCCCACATCGTCACCTTGAGCACTAGATAGGTCCAACAAACACCACAATTTCATAAAGACATCCAACTCCAAATATAACTCATAACAAGTATTTAAGAACTCTAGCCTAAGTGCCACCATGGTGTGCACGCTGTCACTTTCACACACATGGGGAGAGCAGAGATCTATTAAAGCACTTGAGTAGCAAGGTAGATCTATAGATAACAAGCTCATGATCTGAATAAGATCATGGAGAGAGAGAGATGAACACATAGCTACCGGTAGAACCCTTAGCCTCGAGAGAGAACTACTCCCTCCTCATCATGGGAATCAGCAATGGTGATGGAGATGGCGGTGGAGATCGATGGAGATGGCTCCGGGGCCACTTCCCCGTCCCGGCAGGGTGCCGGAACAGAGACTTTTCGTCCCCCGAATCTCCCCTTCGGTGGCTGTGGTGCTGCGGAACTTTTCGTGGATTTCTGATTGATTATTTAGGGTTTTGGCCTCAGGAGGATTCTTATAGGCGAAGAGGCAAGGTCGGTGGAGTGCCAGGGGGCCCACACCACCGGGTGGCGCGGACAGGGCTAGCCCGCGCCACCATATGGTGTGGCCAGGCCCTGGCCCTCCTCCGTCTTTGCTTCTGGCTCCGTGAGTCTTCCGGTAAAATAGGAACTTTGGCTTTTGTCCCGTCCAATTCCGAGAATATTGATTTTCTGACTTTCCTGGAACCAAAAACAGCAGAAAACAGGCAACTGGCACTGTGGGTCTTGTTAATAGGTTAGTCCAAGAAATCATATGAAAAGTACTCCAAAGTTGGAACAAAAAACAAGAAAGTAGATAAAACCAAGCATGGAACATCAAAAATTATAGATACATTTGCAATGTATCAGGGTGGTATTCATTGAGGAAGGAGAGTTCGTCGTCAGTCCCGGGGTTCTCGTCTTCAGGGGTTGGGGGTATTTCAATGATCAGCTTTCTCGCCAAGCGGGCATTGGTGGCTTGAAGACTCCTTTCGCGCTTACGGAGTGGGTTGATATCCATCTTGAGAAGCAGATTCTCGAGTCTGGCCTTGTCAAGATCTTCCTAGGAGCGTTGGAGTAGGTATTCCATATTCTCTAGCTGATTCCCGATGTAGAAGGTGAGGAAAGACTCAGTAGGTAGTCCATCTTCATCTCGCTTTCCAAACAAGTGGTACGGAGTATCTTTCAACTCATCTTCGTGGATCTTGTAGAGGCGCGCCATGATCTCCTGTATGGCTCGCACCATGCTATCTACCCAGTTGCTATCGAGGAAGGTGAAGATTATGGGCGCAGTGTCCTCATCGAGGTAAGGAATGACAGCCTTGATGACCCATTGCATCAAATTTGTGTTACTGCGAGGACGTTCGGTGCCTTCAATAGTTGGCGAGGGCCTCTTGACTATCTTCAGTAGGTTGTGAAGCTGCTCTTGGAAGGGCCAGAAACTGTCTCCAACAATGATGCGCTCTGAGCGGAAAGAGGCCATCTACAGTAGATTTGTGAGATGGGGTCGGGTTAGTGACAGTGTGAAGAATTTTAAGCTTATGAAATGATATTAATGTAAGTAGTTTTTCGAAATAGAGGGGGAGAAGACATAAGCACTTTTGCAAATAGTCATCTTTTCTCCCTTGTCTTCTGGAAAATAGGTTTGTCGTTTCCTGTCTATCGTCCATGCTAACTAAAGTCTCTTACAGTCAGGATGGCTCTGATACCAAGTCTGTGGGCTCCCCGGATTATTCGTCCGAGAAATCCCTGTGATGCATACATCCACGTTCCCATGATCAGTGAGCCGTGGAACATAACCGACAGGTACCATTACAACATCTGAAACATAACGAATTACAAGACTTACATAAATGCCATTATGGCTACATCATCATTAGCAGCGGAACATCATCATGCGTAGAGCCCAATCGTGCCTCAACCTACAGGAAGCTGACTGGAAAGACGGCCTAGCTCGCTAGACGTCACCTAAATCTTCCGAAGTCGAAACTCTGAAAGTCTGGCCAAGTAAATAGCTAGGGACAAAGCCATGAGTACATTGAATGTACTCGCAGACCACCAAGATAAGTGAACTAAGGAAATGCAATTATGGCGGTGGCGAGATAGCTCTATCTGGGGTTGCTTTTGAAAAGCCTAAACTAACTATGAAGTTACGGCATCTCCATATCTTTGTTGAAAAAGTGTTTTGAAAACATGTTTCTGTTTTATAAATCAAGACATCTCCATATCTTTGTTGAAAAAGAGTTTTGAAAATAGTTTTGTAGTTAAAACCCCTTTTTAAACATCTTCGACCCCTCGGGTCAAAACAAAGCTTTCGAACTCGGGTTCCCCCGGAACCTTCATCCTCAAAGTACTTGTTTCCCAAACAGGCACAGTTTGGGTACTCCTAGCCAACACCTTTGCAACCGTCCTTGACCGTGGACACGGCTATTCGAATAGGTTATACTCTGTAGAGTTTGCGCAGTTTCCACACAAGAATCAATACATCCGCCAGGATACAACCACGGCCCGCTACCACTGTAGATGGGGGTCCGGATAATCAAACCTAACCTTTCGCTTGTCTACCCTAGCAAAGGCATGCTTTTCCTCTTGGGTTTGTTCTCCCCAGCAACGAGTATGTGGCTCCCAGCCATAGTCCTTCCTTCCGTACACACGCATACCCAAGCCGCAACTTGGCGTATACCTTAAAACTGGTGATTCCACTTCCTTCGATACTCCAAGTCATACCGTCGGCGGGAGACCCAATTGTTGAATCGGCCTCCTGCCAGTTCAGGCTCACTCTTGCCAAAACAAGCGACAGGCTTCAGATCCTTGATCTGGTGGCGCCTGCCCGGACTTCCAGGGATCTCTCCCTATAAGCAATGTAGAAGTTGCCTCGGCTAATGCGGACAAACTACGAGTTAAGCCCCAGCACCTGGGGTAATGTGGTTGCGCGGATAAAAATTGTTCCACTAAGGCGTAGAACATCCCATCACATTTTCACTTCTCATCCTCACCATTTCTTTTGTTAAAACCTCCACTAGGAACGATGCCTCTTCCCAGGGTTTTACAAAAGCCGTTTTGAAACCTTTGTAGTGAGGGAAAATCCCAAAACAGATTATTTTCTCAAAACCGGGGTTTCCAAGGAGGTAGGATGCTAACCATCATACTCTCGGTCTAAAGGGGATAAAATGATAGGTTCATCGGGGTGGTGCCTCGAAGGACACGCAATCATAAATTGGAGGAGCCAAGTTACTATCGCAGTATTTGTAAAACAAAACATGTAGGTAGATAATGCAATTTATAAAGAGGATACAAAACAGGTAAAAGAGAGTAGGACATATATCAGAGTTCGGGAAATGGTGGCTTGCCTATGATCATCAATAAGTCCCTGGACCTCTTCAGATAACCAGAAAATACCCAATAAATAATAATAAGAAGTCCCTTCCTTCTTGTCGTCAGACACTCACACTATCGTCGTCATCGGATACACATGCAAACAAACAATACCACAATCAATAGAAGGCATACAAGCATCAAACCATACAACAAAAAATCATAAAGAGTACTACTAGACTAGGGAGGTTTTGGGGAAGTTGAGTTATATTGGTGGAATTTACCAGATTGCCACTGTAGTGTTTTCTCTTGAGAGGTGGTTGTCAAGGCTAGATACAAAGATATTGGGTTAGGGTTCTGTGGTCAGTAGGATACCAATGTGCAAAAGTGATATCCACAGATAGGTCTTGACAAGACAAAACCAACACAAGTGGTTTCACCTGAATATCAATTTTCTAGAATTAGTTATGCTTTTATAGTGGATTAAATTCTAGTTTGAGGAGATAATTCACCAGAAAATTTCTGGAGCTCCATAAATTATTTCCTTGGACGGTTTGATAGTAGAAGATGTACTGAACCACCCAAAGTTGGAATCTAGTCAAAAGAATTACCAGAATGCCCTCGAGAAATTCCCGAAGACATTTCTGTATAGTTTTTCTCTTTTTCACCAGATTAATTATACAGAATACATGGAGTTAGTTCCAAGGGCATGTGATATGTATGTCCAATACCTTTATGTAGGAATTGGATTCACCCTTTTCAGAGTTGCCAAACTCCTTGAGTGATTTATTTAGTGAAAATACCCATTACAGAAGTATTTAATCCACTAAAATTCAACCAGAGCTCAATAAATTCTGATCTACTAGGGTTTGGTAGGTATTGATCATAGGAGGTACTGGGAATTGGAATCAGGTCAATACCACATTTTGTTACATATGGGGAATTTATCTAAGACAGAAAGTTGTTGTTTTTGTTATTTTTGCTAAAGGCAGTATACTGTTCAACTTGGCATGGAACATGTGCTGGATGATAGGTATGTGACATACCTCTCAGAAGAGCTTTGGTTCATCTCAAATAGAGATGTGAAACCCTCTGAGGATTTTAATTAGTGAAAAGTATACTTGGCAGCAGAATAAATTCCAGTAATTAAAGAAAATTATTTTGAACTTGGGGTGGCCTCTGCATGTTTGAGAAAACATCAGGGAACAACCAGAACTTTGAATCTTGACATTTGGACTTCATTTACATTTTTGTTTGGATTTAAATCAAACAGCTTTCTAGCAGATCTAGCGACGGGGGAGGTGCGGGGAGCTCACCTGAGGGCGTCTCCAGCAAAGGGGAAGGGCGTAGACGACGCGGTGGTCTACGACGAGCCCGGGGATGGGCGGCAGGGGCAGGTTCTACCTTGGCAGAAGCCTCGCGCGACGACAACGGCGATGCACTCTCGGCAGCTCTCCAGTATCGCTGCTGGGGTGCCTGCATGTCGAAGAGGAGGATTAGGGAGGTTAGGGTTGGCTCCGAGGAGGCTAAGAACGCCATTGCAAAGAGAAATGGAGCAGGAGGGAGACCACCAAGTCGGATCCTAGGAGTAGACCGATGTAGGTGCTGTTAGGAGCTCTGGAGCTTGGGGGAGGTGGATCTGGGGTAGGGAGTTGCAGTGAGGCCACATGCAGGTGGAGGGGAGTAGGGAGTAGGTGCTGCAAGCTCGAGATCAAAAATGGCCGAGGAGGGTGGTTCTTCTTCTTGTGGACAGAGGAGAGGGAAGGAAAGGATGGGGAGCTCGGCGAAGGTGAGTGAGAGGGAAAGGGGGGCAAATGAGGGGCAGAGGTGAGCTGGGGGAGGGCTGCTGGCCTTTATACCAAGAGGGAGGAGTAGATGGTGCAAATTACCCATTTGGACATGGGGGAGAGGGTTGCTGACCAGTGATTGGTCCAGGGGTCGGTAGAGAGGGGTAGGATTGGTATTTGGTCATGCAGGACCAGAGAGGGAGGGGGTGGCAGCTATGGTGGTTAATTAAAGTAGATCCTTGTAAGATTGTGTTGCCTCTCTCTCTCTTACTACTAGTATAAGGGCAAAATGGTGATTTGTTGGGGTGGAGCTACAATGCGGGTCGACCAGTGGTGTGCCTTGATGTTGAGGATGTGCATTGAGCAAGATTTGATGGATTTTGGAAGTGGTTAGAGGGGTGGTTTGATTAATTGACAAAATTGATCCAATTGATGGTTATGAAGGAAGTCCAAAATCTTGCATTGGACCAGAGGAGGAATTGGTACTGGTAGGTGGATGAGGTCAAGGTAGACTCCTAGGAATTATTTGGGATTTTTATGTGGGGTTTTAGTCCACTTAAATCCAATTACTCAAAAAGGACAGAAGTGATTTCTAGATGATCATTTGTTAAATTTCCAATGGGCAAGGATCGATTTTGGTGTGGGAGGGTACCAAATGTGAATACAAACCTAGGGGAATTTTCGCAAAATTTATTGAGGCATAAAAGTATTTAAAACATTTATTATTCCAATTCAGCAATTTAACAAAATGGGCAAAAAGAAATAATAAGGCTTCTCAAAAATATTTATTTTTTAGAAGGGAAGGGGTGGTATGATATATGGAACTTACCTGAGCCAAAAGTAGGGGAAGTGTTTTGGTAAAAACCAAACTTTCCTTGATGGAGGGAGTTTTGGGGATTTTGACTATTTAAGGAATTAAATAGTTTTGGGGCCATAATAATTATGGATAAAATTTGAGAAATCTTGATGATCAATGTAGATGAGATAGACAAGGTGTAGAAAGCATTTGCAACCTTGTGGAATGGAATTTCAACTTGAAAAGGATGGAAAACAAGGAGTTGATGATCTAGGGTGGTGTTATTTTTATACCACCAAAACATGCTTGCATCTTGGAGCTCAGAGCTCACCTTGGTATAAGGGATAGATGGATAGGTAGACCAGGTCATACAGATGACCATGGCAGGAGGAGTTTGAATTAATAGCATTTGAGGTGATCTAGAAGTGATGGCAAACTTTGTTGAAATTAAGGATGCCATGCAATATGAGTCATGATGATGTATAAACCATATGGGTCTAATCAGCACAGAGATCCACTTGGGACAAGTGAAGTAGGTTCTGATAGACATCAATGAATAGATCACAACCATGCAGAGAGTTGGTTCGAAGAGGTTTGGATGAGGGTGTGAGCTTCTACCAAGGTAGGCATGATGACTAGTTTTGCAAGAAAAGTTAGTTTCTTGTCTGCAAAACTATCAAGGATGCGTGGGTTGGATGAGGATTTAACCAGAGGCAAATGTGGGACTTGGTAGTCCTTAGGATGGTTTACAAGATGGTTCAGGTGCATTTCCAAAAATGCACATGGTTTGAGAGAAGGAGACATTCAAAAAGGGGATGTTGAAATTGTTTCCAGACTTAGTCAATTTTTGGCAGTTGTGAGGATTTTGACTAGAGTATGAGAGGGAATGTTCTTGGAGTGTTGCAAGGTACCAGAGCTTTAACAAGTGGGTGACATGTAAGTGTAGAGTGAGTAGAAGAGGTCCATGTTTGATATTGGTCTTCATGGACTTGGAAACATCTAGAATGGAGATCCTCAGAATGGATCTGGTTAAGGGTTTTTAGATGATCACCTAGTGGCTAGGGATCATATCAAGGTTTGCTTTCTTGCTTAGGGATTGAGGATATGGAAACATCTTGATCCTAGTGATGAGCTCCTAGGGTGTCTCATACTACTTCCTAATCAAACAAGTCAAGCAGCATATCATAACAACTCATCAGACAGCACATCAAGGTAACTCATCTTATAAACAAATCAACTACTCTAGGGTTACCATCAAGCTTAGCTTGAGGTAGGGTTGGGGCATTTTTAAGAGGTTGAGTTTTGAAAAAGGTGAGAGTCCTTGGTATCTCTACCAAGAGTAGAATTCAAATGCTTTTGGAAAGAGGTTTTGGGAACACTAGAGATAAGATTAGTTGAGTGTTCTGTCTTGAAAACATAAGGAGATTGTAGTATATATCTCTCCATAGTTTTGTCAATAGAAGCTACCAAAAATAGTTTTGGTTGCATAGGCATCTTGGCTCCTGTTTTGAAATGCCAGAACGTTTGAGAATATGTAAAGTAAGCCAAGATAGTTTTGGGTAAAAAGCTTTTGTCAACTGAGGGTGAGGTAAGGAGTATCCTAAGATACAGATCATAAGCACAAGTGCAAGCAAACAACAAGCAAGCACTGCACCAAAGCACAAGAAAAAGTTTTTGTTCCCCTTGATTTTTGCATTCTGGACACTAATCAGGGTTGCTGAATTGGGGATGTTACACAGTTGATGGTGCGATCCTTCTTTGTGCGTTGACGGCGAAGAGACTGACAATCCTTGACTGGCAACGAGAAAGTCTGGGCCTTCTGGGCGGCAATGGCGAGGTTGTGGTTGGCGAAGTCTCTAGCATTGTCCAATTCCTTCTGTCGGTCGTACAGCAGGAAGTCGAGGTTCTCCACTTGACGCTTCAATATTGGGTGACTTGGCATCTCTAGAGGCATTCCCATTGAATCACGCCTTGCATTGTGAACAAAGCGGGTTCCTTGGATTAGGTTGACACTCTGGGCGCAAAGACGAGCGAGAGCTTCATGCATTGCGCTGGCTAATCCATCTAGCCAGTTGTTCTCTCTCATGGAGAACTGAATCCTCTTGGACATTGGTGCTTCTAACTTGCCTCAAAGATCAGCAACTACTAACCATTATAAATCTCCTCCTGGTGGACCCAGGAGTTGAGCTCCAAGAAATTCTGGATGAGGACGCTCTAAGTACTCAGACAATGAATTAGGATCCCGCTCGAAGATTAGTTGGTCTCCGTTGCCCAACTGATAGAACTTGTTGTACTGAACTTCCATCTATAAGAATTTAGGATGAGAAAGTTAGTGAAGTGATCAAGTGTGTCAAAGTTTTATGTAGTAATGTAAGAATTTTGAGGAACATGACTTTTTTTGAGAGAAAGAATTCCCAAGGGTAAGAGAGGAAATAGTTTTCACAAACACTCACTTTGATTTTTGGAAACTAAGTTTTTGTTTCGAACGTCCATTCTAACTAGGGTATCCTATGGTCAGGATGGCTCTGATAGAAACTTGTCAACACCCGGATTTTTAATCCCAGATGCCTGTTATGCCATACATCGCAATCCCAGGATTACCATTTTTGCGAGACATAACAGATTGGATATCACAGTACATCATCCATTACAAACCATAATAAGGTCTTACACAAATAAAGGATCTCATGATCCACTCTTAGTACAAACAAGTAGCGGAATAAATAGCGTAGCGGTGGGGTCCATCTTCAGTGTCACAGGCAATGCTGACGATGGGAGATGATCCTAGTTGTTGTAGCTGACCTCCGTTTCCCAACTGGTAGAACTTGCTGAACTGAGTCTCCATCTACAAGAATTACGGATGAGGAAATTAGTGAAGTGATCAAGTGTGTCAAATTTTAAGTAGTAATGTAAGAATTTTGAGGAACATGAATTTTTGAGAAAGAATGAGTTCACGAGGATAAGAGAGGAAATAGTTTTTCATAAATACTCACTTTGGTTTTGAAACTAAGTTTTTGTTTGGACGTCCATTCTAACTAGGGTCTCCTATGGTCAGGATGGCTCTGATACCAACTTGTCAACACCCGGATTTTTAATCCCAGATGCCCGTTATGCCATACCTCGCAATCCCAGGATT
The DNA here is from genome assembly GCA_916181665.1 of Avena sativa. NCBI lineage: Eukaryota > Viridiplantae > Streptophyta > Magnoliopsida > Poales > Poaceae > Avena > Avena sativa. The sequence continues at coordinate 416,664,426 of OV702289.1, read as the reverse complement.
ACCATTTTTGCGAGACATAACAGATTGGATATCACAGTACATCATCCATTACAAACCATACATAAGGTCTTACACAAATAAGGATCTCATGATCTAGTCTTAATACAACAAGCAGCGGAATTAAAAGATAAGCGTAGCGGTGGGGTCCATCTTCAGGGGCACAGGCAATGCTGACGAAGGCAGATAGTCCTAGTTATCATAGGCGTCCTGCTGGCCATCATCTTGATAGTCTCCTTCATAGTCTGGCCATGAGAATAGCCAGGGACAAAATCCATGAGTACTCTTTAAGTACTTGCAAACTACCACTAACAAGTAATATAGTTCTAAGTCAAATACTAACTCTATGTTTAACTATAAAGTTAAGTTTGAAACCTAAGCTGAGTTCTGAAGCAAAGAAAGATAAAATAAAATTTCTAGAATCACTTAAGTTGGAAAGCTAGTATCATAAACACAACCCTGCTATGGTCAAGTCAAGATTCATCATTCATTTCAAGTTATTTGGAAAACATCTGACAACGAAACAGTATGGCCATTCCAACTATCCATAACTGCGGACACGGCAATAGTTTGACACTCTGCATAGGTGGTACACTTTCACCAGAAGATTCGATACGTCTGTCAGGGATAACCCTGAATCATCATAATTAGTATGCATATAATCAAACATAACCTTTCCTTTACACACCCTAGTATAAGCACCTCTCTTATGAGCATGGCCTCCCAACCATGACCATCAGTCATCTTGGGCACTGCATAGGTGGACATCATGAGAGGTAGCCTCAGCTCAAACCTCTCCCGCGAGGGAACTAATACTAATGCATATAAATTTCTAGCTAAGCCTTACCCAATTCAGGTAGTGTGGTTGTACGGTAAATTTGGAATGGTATCGCATCCGAATCCAACCATCAGTTTTATAAAAGGGTTATGGCTCATGCCTCATCATTTTCATCATCATAAACCATTTGTGTTTCTCAACACATGTAAAAACATCTCAATAGAATGACTCAACACTCCAAGGTTTTCACAATTCATTTTCACCAAGTGTTCCCATCTAAAGTGACTCAAGTTTTTGATCTACTCTAAACTACTATGTTAAGAGTGTTCACTAAGGTGGAAGTGATGGGTTCAATCTCATGCCATAGAATGACATCTAAAGGTTTCTAAATAGATCAAGTTTTACACTTTTTATGCTACCTTCAAAACAAGTAAGGAACTTTGGGTAAAGTAAAGGAAGTAAAGCTTGAAAATAATACTTGGGGTAAATACTAGTCAAAGTGGTATAATCAAAGCATGCCCTAAGCATCTTTGCTAAACCATCTAGTTCAATCCTAGCTTGCTAATAGTAGCTTGCCTTGGTTGGTGCAGTGGTTGAAGTTTTCTTCTTCTTCTTGGTAGAACTCCTCCTCCTCGTAGACTTGGTCGGTACTATCGTCTATAAATACATACGGAGTACACAATCACCAAACAATACTTAACTAATCTAATTAGCATTCTAAGACACACGTTTGATGATCTATTATCATCACAAGCATCACAAGTTTAATTCAATAGTTTCCTCCTTTTTATTTTAGAAAAGTAATTTCTACTCATTGAAAAATTAACTAAGATTTAATATTCACCATTTAAAATATGGGGTCATGTTGACACATGTCATCACCACATATTCTAACATGTGGGAATGATATTTAAAGGTTGGATCAATATTACTTTGGTTTAAGTTTATTATTTAATGATTTAAAGTGACTAGAAATGCCTATATAGCACTATTTTGGTACTAGTCCAAAGTCACTGCATGTAAACCTTAATATTATTACATATTTAGATAGATATGATCAATTGTGATTTTTGAGAGTTGGAATCAACTCAAAAGCTAACTTGGTTGATTTTACAAAAATGTTTGAAGTTGCAAATACTTCTATTTTGTTATTTTTACTAGGAGATATCTATAACCCTAATAGAATTAAATCCAAAGGGCTTGGATAGATCATTTCAATACCTTTCAGACAAAATTTGTTTCATGTAATTTGGATTTATGAATCTCTCTGAATTGATTTTTTAAACTAGAGGACAGAACTAGATTCATCTTAAAATGAAAAATCCAAATTTGAATGGCTGGGCTAGCGCGGGAACGAACATGGGCCGGCCCAGTGGCGCTCCGTGGCGCAGGGCTCTGCTGACAGGGGGTCCCGCTTGTCAGTGACACTTAACACGCGAAACGGTACGCGTGTTGTGGGCCGTAGGATTAGAAGTGGGATATACAGCTGAGGGTTGTCGTCGATGACGAACAGGTCGTCGGCGAGAGTTTGCCCTAGCGGCTCGGTGGGGGTCTACCGGGGACGTACCAGGGCTCCAGCGAGGTAGGTGAGGCGGGTAAACGAGCTGGAAGACGACAGCGAGGCAAGGCACGGCTGCGGCGGAGCTTGGGGTGCCCTAAATCACAGGCGCCCTTCTCCTCCTGCTACGGCGGCTCCGGCTCCAATTCCGGCGAGGCAGAGCGCGATTGGCTCCGCCGAGAGAGGGGAAAGGATTAGTGAGAGGTGGGGAGTAAGTGGGTGTGGAGAAATGGTGCTGGGGAGGCCGGCTTATATAGGCCCGACGGTGAGACTGAACGGTGTGGGCAGGCGACTCCGGCGAGGGCGGCATAGGGGGATAGCAGCGTGGCTCGAGGTAGGGGGCGGTGTCCTATCTCCTGGCGGTGCGCTGAGGCTTAAAGGCGCGGCAAGGCGAGCTCTGAGTCGGTGGGGCACGTCACGCGCTCTGGGCGGCAGAGGCGGCGGGTTCGACGGCGAGCGGTGGCTGGGGTGAGTTGGGCGGCCAGCGGGGGTGTCTGGGGTGTTGCGTAGGTCATGGCGGAGCGGTAGGCGCAGGATGCGGTCAAGGGGCGGTTTGTGCACGCGGGGACAGGGCGTGCTGTGCTGGCGGCGTCGGCATGGTCGACCAGCTCCGGGGGCGGCGGTTCCTGGCCATTCTGCTCTCTGTCTCTGGGCTGGGGCTGGTTGGACGGTGGCGGTGGACCACTGGCTAGCTTGTAGACATGGCGGGCGAGGGGAAGCGGTCTGCTGCTGCGAGTGCCTAGTCGGCTGGTGAGGGGTGGCTCAGCATGGCCTTGCAGTGTAGCTAGGAGGTAGAGGAGGTGTTGGTATTGGTATGGTTAGGCTTGAGGGAGACAAGGGTGATCAAAGCACTTCAAATTGCTAGACAAGATCAAGCCCAAAACAGTAATAGTTAGGCCACTTTGATCTTGTCCACAAGGTGTTTGATAGAATGGCCGAAAGAGAAAAACTTTTGAATTTTGGTTTCGAAATTTTAGGGTGTTCCCCACTAGTACTAGGTAGCCTCTGGTTGCAAGGGTTTTGAAAGTGGAGCTCAAAAGGATGGTTTTTGAAATAGGGGTGATCTATGCATATGCATTGGATTCAATTTTCACATGCCATTTAAAATAAGAAAAAGAATGTTTTTAGCAGATCAAAAGGTGGGCCTTGGTACCTCCTTATGTGTACTAGCAAGGGGTGCAAAGATCATGAATTGTTTCTGTTAAGAAATGAGTGCTAGGAACACTCAAAGTAGTGTAGTGGATTAAAATGGCCAAAATGACCCTTCCTCCTTTTTAATTGTTTTTGATTTGATTTTCTTTGGTAAAAGTTTGGGAATGATGTAGATGATGTTCAAATCACCTAAGAAACATTTTAGAACCAAAGAATCACAGAACCATGGCAATTCAAATCAATTCCTAATTTAAATGCCCATACACATGAAAAGTTTTTGATTTGTTAACCCTAATTTTGGAAAAGTTTTTGTTAACCCTAATTTTGATGATTTGGATCTTGATAAGCTTGGATTGAAGTTTTGGGATGTTACATCCTCCTCATAGTCTGGCCACGGGAATAGACAGGGACAAAGCCATGAGTACTCTTTAAGTACTCGCAAACTATCACTAACAAGTAAGATAGTTCAAGTAGGAATGCTAAGTTCTAAGTTTATTTGTAAAGGTAAGTTTGAAACCTAAGCTGAGTTCAGAAACAAAGAAAGATAAAATAAAGTTTTAAATCACCTAAGTGGTAACTTAGTTATCATAGTCACAACTCTGTTGTGGTCATGTCATGTCACAATTCATTTCATAAGTCATTTTGAAAACATCTGACAATGGAACAGTATGGCCACTCCAACTATCCATAACCGCGGACACGGCTATTCGAATAGTTTGACACTCTACAGAGGTGGTACACTTTCACCACAAAATTCAATCCATCTATCAGGGGTAACCCTGAATCATCATATTTAGTATGCAGATAATCAAACATAACCTTTCCTTTACACACTCTAGTATAAGCATCTCTCCTATGAGCTTGGCCTCCCATCCATGACCATCTATCATCCTGGGCACTGCATAGGTGGACAGCATTTAGAGGTAGCCTCATCTCAAAGCTCTCCCATGAGGGAACTAATACTAATGCATATAAACTTCCGGCTAAGCCTTACCCAATTCAAGTATTGTGGTTGTACGGTAAAATTGGAATGGTATCACATCCGAACCCAACCATCAGTTTTTATAAAAGGGCTAAGGCTCATGCCTTAACATTTTCACCATCATCAACCATTTGTGTTTCTCAAGACATGTCAAAACATCTCAATAGAATGACTCATCATTCCATGGTTTTCACAAGTCATTTTCACCAAGTATTCCCATCTAAAGTGATCAAGGTTTGGTTTAGCTCTAAGCTACTGAGTTAAGAGTGTTCACTAAGGTGGGGTGCTAATCTCAATCTTATGCCATAGAATTACATCTAATTCTAACTACATAGGTCAAGTTTTATACTCTTTATGCTATCTATAAACAAGTAAGAAATTCTCTTCATCCTCCTCTTGGTAGAACTCCTCCTCCTCGTATACTTTGTCGGTACTATCGTCTATAAATACATACGGAATACACAATCACCAAACAATACTTAACTAGTCTACTTAGCACTCTAAGGCACACATTTGATGATCTAGTATCATCACAAACATCACAAGGTATAATGAACTAGTTTCATTCATTTTATTTGAGAAAAGTAATTTCTACTCATTGAAATTAACTAAGATTTAATATTCTCCAATTAAAATATGGGATCATATGGACACATGTCATCACCACATATTATAATATATGGGAATGTGATTTAAAGGTTGGATCACATTTTAATAAGTTTAAGTTTCATAATTAATGATTTAAAGTGACTAGAAATGCCTATATAGAATTATTTTGGTACTAGTACAAAGTCACTGCATGCAAATCTTAATATTATTACATTCAGATAGGTATGGTTAAATGTGATTTTTGAGACTTGGAATCAACCCAAAAGCTATTATGGTTGATTTTATAAAAATGTTTGAATGTGCAAAAGCTTCTATCTTGTTATTTTATCTACGAGAGCTCTATAACTCTAAATGATTTACATCCAATGGGCTTGGATAGAGATTTTCATTACCTTTCCAACAAAATTGGAATCACTCAATTTTGATTTTTAAAACTCTCTGAATTGATTTTTAAACTAAGGGACAGAACTAAGTTTCAGCTAAAAAGGAAAAATCTAAATTTGAATTAACTGGGTCGCGCGGGAAATAAATGGGTCGGCCCAGTTTACTCCACACAATGCCCAAGCTAGTTTTTAGTGGGGCCCCACCTATCAGTGGGACAGGGGTTGCCGAATCGGTATGGACGCCATTGGTTATTCTTCAGGGCTCTTAGCTCAATTTGCTTCTTATCCGTACTCGGATGCTGTATCATTTTCAAGGTGATTTGGATCTTTGTACTGTATATTTGTATTCTTGACTCGTTGCGTCGTTGTTGTATATATATGTTATGTGGGTTCCATCATAGACTATTGTGTAATGATATTACTTTGTTTCCACCCGCACGCAAGTGCCTGGTGGGCATATTTGAATCGTTTCTATGCGGGTTTGGCGGGAATCGCTAAAACTTGCATAGGGCCGATTCGATGGTGTTACAAAGTGATATCAGAGCCCAGCAGTTACGATACCCCACTAGTCCAGCCTGTAGGATAACCTAGCTAACGGCCGATGTAGAGTGTCAAAACTATTTTGCAAAATCGGTTGGATAGATCTGGTTAGGTCTGTTTTTACTCCTTACCTCTATGCTATTCTCCTCTTACCTCTGCGTGTTTTGAAACTATTCTCTTACCTCTCTTTGAGTCCAGGATTTTCTCGTGGTTGGGTTTCTGTCGTACCTTTAGGGTTTCGCTTCCTCCCTTTTATAACGGTGGTGCCATAATCATCAAATCTGCATCTCTTTTGTTGTACCCTTTATTCAATCCTTTTGGTCCTTGAATTCTTTATCTGTATGTGTCCCTTGACGGATATTCGTATCGTTGAAAAACATTATGAGAAGGATGAGCATTGGTGAAGTTGGAGTATACCTTGAGCATGGGTTGTTCATGCCAATAGAACCATTGCGGAACCTAATCATTGTGTGTTTTCATAAGATTTCTTTTGAAGCTTCCGGTGGTCCCCACGCGACGACAACATCGACGTCAGATCTAATGAAGAGACTACATCACTCCTTTGTTCTCCGGACATCGCCTATCGAGATCTTCAGTCTGAACTCCGAGAGTTGATTGCACGATTCTTTTGTTCATGTACAGAGTAATGCTTTGAGTGCGGGATGGAGTCGCGACCATCCTACTACTCTTATCATTCGCTTTTGTACATTGAATGGTGGATCAATGCGATTTTACTCCTTCCACGGAAGTTAAAGGTGTCTTTATCTTTTTATACCTTTACCTTCGTCCTTTGTTCCTCCGGAGTGTTCTGTCGACGAACGCGAGCAACGACCCTTGTTGGTGGTGTCACCGATTTAAAGATGGAGAAAGAGTCTTTGTTAGTGGTGTCGCGAGGATCTACACGCAGCGAAAAGAGTCCTACCTTCAGCCTTCTTTCGCGTACCATGAGGCGGATCCCGAGGGCGAGATCCATTGTTAGTGGTGTCGAATTATAGCACCCCGTTAAAATCACTACTAGAAAATCGCTTGAATTATCTACTATTTTGTGCATCATCATGACCGCATGCTCATGTCATCATGCCACATTGCATTTGAGCATTGTCATGTCATCATGCATCTTTTTAGCTAAAACTATTTTCTAAAAGCCTACCTTTATTTTCTAAATGCCCCGTCTCTATTCAAATTAAAATGCCGGACGCTTCCGAATATTTGTGATTGTCTAAAAACCTATTTACCAATGTGCTAAATAAATATCTTCTACAGGGGAGGCAGCTGGCCAGGCCCAAAGGCCCAGCCCGCTAGCCTACCACCCTGGTTGCTACCCAAGCCAAACCCTAGAAACCTAAACTACCTGAGACCCAGCATCCTACCTACACCCTCCCGGCCGCCGCCAGCCTCACATGCACACACGCGCGTGCAGCGCTTCGTCCCGAACCCCACCTGCCCTGCTCCTTCACCCTGGCCCCACCTAGCGACCGTCACCGCTCGTGAGCCCTGCATGCAACCCGCGTGAGCAACCCAGTCCCGTGATGCCCACCCCGCTACCGACAACCCCTACCTACACCTAGCCCCACCCCCGCGCGGCCCCACCTGCACACCTCGCGTCGGGATGCCCCGACCGCTCCTCTCTCCCCGCGTCCCCCACCTCGTCGTTCCCCCGATGGAGATCGACCGCCGGCCACGGCCCTCCCGCAAGTCCGGCCGCGCCAGCACGCGTGACCTCCGCGCCGACCGCCTCTCCTCGCCCTGCAACCTCCGGCCGCCCATGCGACCTTCCCCACCTCCCATCGCTGCCAAGCTGCTCCGCCGACCGCTCTCTGCAGCAGCAGTTATGCCGCCGCACACCCCTATCGACCTCCCCGCGCCACCCCCTTCTCTCTACCGTCGCCAGCGAGCATGTCGACCTCGTCGTCGATGCTCCTCCGCTCCGCCTGTGCGTGCCCTCCCTAGTGCCCCGCCACCAGGAGCTCCCTCTGATCCATCACCGTCATCCGGCCCCCGCGAGCCTCCAGTCGCTATCGCAGGCAAGGCGCCCTCTTCTCGGTCGCGAACCGCCGATGCCTCGCCTCGACCACCTGAGCGCGCCTGCGGCCTACCTCTGCTCTGCACGCACGACCCCCGTGTCGCCATGGTGATGTTCTGCTCCGGGCTCCCGTCTCCAGTAATCCCCCGCGTCCGCACTGCTAGCCTTGGATCCTCGCACCGGATGTATGTGTGTATGTTTGTGTTTGAAGATGTTCAGTTGGTGTGGCGACAATGTTTGTGCAGATGGATCGGTGGTCATGTTGTGCTACTTCTCAGTTACAAGACCATAAATTGGGCAAGATTCCCCAGTATCAACCAATGACAAGATACTTGTACCGTTACCAAGGTTGGGCTGCCAAGTTCCACTTCCGTCTGTCCGACGTTTTCTCACGTGTTACTTGAAGACCCCGACGCCTAATTCAAGGACTCCCTCTTGGATCATCGAGTTCGAAGACCGATCCACTAGAACGCCAAGCTCGCCTTCACGTGTCTAAAGATGAAGACCGAACCCCAAGACCATCGGTGCCGAACCCTAATGTGATCCCCTTTCCATGCCCCTATTTTATAATATATGACATATAATTGTTGCATATTAATTTGATCATGTCGCATACATATTGAGTGGTTTGGGGGAATTATCCTGATCACCTAATAATTAAATATGGAGACTATATGCAGGCTATTCTAGTCTTATATTGACTCCATTTAAATTGTGTAGCAAACCGATGCCATGTTCTGTCTTATTAGGTCAACATTTAAACTGTGGGTTATCTAAATAACTTGAACCATTTAATTAATTGTCGGGATCCTGGTTCCGTTTAATATTGTCTAGTTGCACCGCAACTTTGCCATGTCATGCATCATACATGCATCATGCTCGGTCTTCTGCTGTAGTATTAAATAGTGTATCCGGTGTTTCTTTTAGTGCTTTGCTTCTTCGCGGATTAGGCCGTTGAGTGGATGTGAGTATCGACAAGTCCTTCGGATAATGAACCTTCGGCTATGGTTTCCAGGCGAGCAATCTCCCCCTTTCTACCTATTTTGCATTTATAGTCTTTATTTCCTCCTATTGATCTATTGTGATCCGTTTCGCGATGTTCTAGTGTTCCGTACCAGATATATTCTGTGCAGCCTTTATATTGCCTTGGACACCTCCTATTACCTGTTTTTTGGTAGATAGATGGTCTTGCGAGTCGTAGTCGCTTGTTCAGGTGCGATCCCGTGTCGTGAAGTACGACACAGTTGTTGGCATGTTGTCATATGCTTTACGGTGGAGAGGATCATGACTTTAAATACAACTATTAAATTGCTGGAATATATATAACTAATGCAGAGGCATCGGTGGGCAATAGATGTTATTTGGTTCTTCCACGCTCACTTGTGTCCCGTAGGACCCCGAGTACTTGATACCTGTTCCTTGACTATCGCACTATCCGCATGTGGGACCATGAATCCCCTTAGCCAGAGCTTGATTCATTTCTTATTTCTTGGGGCCACAAACTAGTTTGGGGCTTTATTACTATCCTGTACTTATGCCATGCTTTACTGCTTTATTTACGATTGCGCGTGGAGAGCCTGTACTGTTTAGGAACCCCGTGCCACATTTCCGCTGTATCGACAAGCCCAGTCACACTTTCGGGTTCCCAGTCGTTTACAGCCGTCGCCACACACCCTGGGTCCATCTTGGAGCCGGCCGACTTCGTAGCGAGTACCTTATTGGGGGTCGCCCCCTGAAATGATTTATGAATCATGTGATTGCTTTGTCATGAAAGCCTCGTTGGGTTATATTTGGTTTTTCCGAGGTTGATCATGTGTGTGTTGCTATTTGTGCACCCCTGCAGGGTAAATCTTTCTGAAAGCCGTGTCCGCGGTTATGGACGACTTGGAGCACAGTATCTCGATCATAGATAAGCATAACTAAAGTAGTGCTATAAATTTGATTTAATATGTGACTAGTAATCAGCTTCACTACAATGGAATGGATAATAAAAGTGCCAACAACTGGTGGAACTAGGGTGTATCATGTCATGTTATACCTGCCTAGTAAGTATCGCAACTCCAATGGAATGAAATAAAATGCCAACAACTGCTGGGTTTGGGATGTCACGTGCTAATTGTATCTGACTAGTAAGTACTGCAACTACAACTGGATGGTTAACTAAAACTGCCCACTACTTATGCTATCAGGATGACTTATGCTATCTATATCTGACTAGTAAGTGCTTTAACTATAATAGAATGAATAAAACTGCCAACTGTGTGAGTTCCTCGGTTTGACTTCCTCGTTTGGTCTCGAGGGGGAATACCAGGATGGGTATGATTGGTGTTAGTATAAGGTTGGTTCCGAATAGGTCTTTCTTATCTTTCTCTAATAGCCGACAGTTTATCGAGTCTATATAGGTTGTTTAGTGCATGTTGCGCTACCGCTTCAGTCCAACATACCTATGTAGGCGAGAGCCGCCGAATTCTAGCCTCGCCATGTACTGGCCTCAGTACTGGCCGCTCTTTTTTTTCCTTCGCCCTTTGTCGCCACCCCTTTTGTTTTAGCAGGTTTGAGTTCGACGTCGTTAGCTGGGTCACCCTTCCGGCTTGGCCTGGGCAGGGTTATGGACGCCATTGGTTATTCTTCAGGGCTCTTAGCTCAATTTGCTTCTTATCCGTACTCGGATGCTGTATCATTTTCCAGGTGATTTGGATCTTTGTACTGTATATTTGTATTCTTGACTCGTTGAGTCGTTGTTGTATATATATGTTATGTGGGTTCCATCGTGGACTATTGTGTAATGATATTACTTCGTTTCCACCCGCACGCAAGTGCCTGGTGGGCATATTTGAATCATTTCTATGCGGGTTTGGCGGGAATCGCTAAAACTTGCATAGAGCCGATTCGAGGGTGTTACAAAGTGATATCAGAGCCCAGCAGTTACGATACCCCACTAGTCCAGCCTATAGGATAACCTAGCTAACGGCCCATGTAGAGTATCAAAACTATTTTGCAAAATCGGTTGGATAGATCTGGTTAGGTCTGTTTTTACTCCTTACCTCTATGCTATTCTCCTCTTACCTCTGCGTGTTTTGAAACTATTCTCTTACCTCTCTTTGAGTCCAGGATTTTCTCGTGGTTGGGTTTCTGTCGTACCTTCAGGGTTTCGCTTCCTCCCTTTTATAACGGTGGTGCCATAATCATCAAATCTGCATCTCTTTTGTTGTACCCTTTATTCAATCCTTTTTCTCCTTGAATTCTTTATCTGTATGTGTCCCTTGACGTATATTCGTATTGTTGAAAAATATTATGAGAAGGATGAGCATTGGTGAAGTTGGAGTATACCTTGAGCATGGGTTGTTCATGCTAATAGAACCATTGCGGAACCTAATCATTGTGTCTTTTCATACGATTTCTTTTGAATCTTCCGGTGGTCCCCATGCAACGACATCATCGATGTCAGATCTGATGAAGAGACTACATCACTCCTTTGTTCTCCAGACATCGCTTATCGAGATCTTCAGTCTAAACTCCGAGAATTGATTGCATGATTCTTTTGTTCATGTACAGAGTAATGCTTTGAGTGCGGGATGGAGTCGCGACCATCCCACTACTCTTATCATTCGATTTTGTACATTGAATGGTGGATCAATGCGATTTTACTCCTTCCACAGAAGTTAAAGGTGGCGTTATCTTTTTATACGTTTACCTTCGTCCTTCGTTCTCCGGAGTGTTCTGTCGACGAACGCGAGCAACGACCCTTGTTGGTGGTGTCACCGATTTAAAGATGGAGAAAGAGTCTTTGTTAGTGGTGTCGCGAGGATCTACACGCAGCGAAAAGAGTCTGACCTTCAGCCTTATTTCGTGTACCATCAGGCGGATCTCGAGGGCGAGATCCATTGTTAGTGGTGTCGAATTGCAGCACCCTGTTAAAATCACTACTAGAAAATCGCTTGAATTATCTACTATTTTGTGCATCATCATGACCGCATGCTCATGTCATCATAACACATTGCATTTGAGCATTGTCATGTCATCATGCATCTTTTTAGCTAAAACTATTTTCTAAAAGCCTACCTTTATTTTCTAAATGTCCCATCTCTATTCAAATTAAAATCCCGGACGCTTACGGATATTTTTTGTTTGTCTAAAAACCTATTTACCAATGTGATAAATAAATATCTTCTACAAGGGAGGCAGCCGGCTAGACCCAAAGGCCCAGCCAGCCAGCCTACCACCCTGGTTGCTACCCAAGCCAAACCCTAGAAACCTAAACTACCTGAGACCCAGCATCCTACCTACTCCCTCCCTGCCGCCGCCAGCCTCCCATGCACACACGCGCATGCAACGTGTCGGCCCGAACCCCACCTGCCCTACTCCTTCACCCTGGCCCCACCTCGCGACCGTCACCGCTCGTGAGCCCTGCATGCAACCTGTGTGAGCGCCCAGCCCCGCGATCCCCACCCCGCTACCAACAACCCCTGCCTCTACCCAGCCCCACCCCCGCGCGGCCCCACCTGCACACCCCGTGTCGGGATCCCCGACCCGCTCCTCTCTCCCCGCATCCACCACCTCGTCATTCCCTCAACCGAGATCGACCGCCGGCCGAGCCCTCCCTCAAGTCTGGCCACGCCAGCACGCGTGACTTCCACGCCGACCGCCTCTCCTCGCCATGCAACCTCTGGTCGCCCATGCGACCTTCCCCACCTCCCATCGCTGCCAAGCTGCTCCGCCGACCGCTCTCTGCAGCAGCAGTTGTGCCGCCACACACCCCTATCGACCTCCCCGCGCCACCCCCTTCTCTCCGCCGTTGCCAGCGAGCCCTTCGACCTCGTCGTCGGTGTTCCTCCGCTCCGCCTGTGCGTGCCCTCCCCATTGCCCCGCCGCCAGGAGCTCCCTCTGATCCATCGCTGTCCTCCGGCCCCCGCGAGCTTCCTGTCGCTATCGCAGGCAAGGCGCCCTCTTCTTGGCCACGAACCGTCGATGCCTCGCCTCGACCACCTGAGTGCATCTGTGGCCTACCTCCTCTCTGCACGCACGACCCCTGTCTTGCCATGGTGATGTTCTGCTACGGGCTCCCGTCTCTAGTAAGCCCCCGCGTCCGTACTTCTAGCCTTGGACCCTCGCCCCGGATGTATGTGTGTATGTTTGTGTTTGAAGATGTTCAGTTGGTGTGGCGACAATGTTTGTGCAGATGGATCGGTGGTCGTGTTGCGCTACTTCTCAGTTACAAGACCAGAAATTGGGAAAGATTCCCCAGTATCAACCAATGACAAGATACCTGTACCGTTACCAAGGTTGGGCGTTCCCAAGTTCCACTTCCGTCCGTCCGACGTTTTCTCACGTGTTACTTGAAGACCCCGACGCCTAATTCAAGGACTCCCTCTTGGATCATCGAGTACGAAGACCGATCCACTAGAACGCCAAGCTCGCCTTCACGTGTCTGAAGATGGAGACCGAACCCCAAGACCATCGGTGCCAAACCCTAATGTGATCCCCTTTCCATGCCCCTATTTTATAAGATATGACATATACTTGTTGCATATTAATTTGATCATGTCGCATACATATTGAGTGGTTTGGGGGCATTATGCTGATTCACCTAATAATTAAATATGGAGACTATATGCAGGCTATTCTAGTCTTATATTGACTCCATTTAAATTGTGTAGCGAACCGATACCATGTTCTGCCTTGTTAGGTCAACATTTAAACAGTGGGTTATCTAAATAACTTGAACCATTTAATTAATTGCTGGGACCCCGGTTCCGTTTAATATTGTCTAATTGCACCGCAGCTTTGCCATGTCATGCATCATACATGCATCATGCCCGGTCTTCTGCTGTAGTATTAAATAGTGTATCCGGTGTTTCTTTTAGTGCTTTGCTTCTTCGTGGATTAGGCCGTTGAGTGGATGCGAGTATCGATAAGTCCTTCGGATAATGAACCTTCGGCTATGTTTTCCAAGCGAGCAATCTCCCCCTTTTTACCTATTTTGCATTTATAGTCTTTATTTCCTCCTGTTGATCTATTGCTATCCATGTCGCGATGCTCTAGTGTTCCGTATCAGATATATTCCGTGCAGCCTTTATATTGCCTTGGACACCTCCTATTACCTGTTGTTTGGTAGATAGATGGTCTTGCGAGTCGTAGTCACTTGCTCAGGTGCGATCCCGTGTTGTGAAGTACCACACAGTTGTTGGAATGTTGTCATATGCTTTACGGTGGAGAGGATCATGACTTTAAATACAAGTATTAAATTGCTAGGAATAGATATAACTAATACAGAGGCATCGGTGGAGAATAGATGTTATTTGGTTCTTCCACTTTCACTTGTGTCCCGTAGGATCCCGAGTACTTGATACCTGTTCCTTGACTATTGCACTATCCGCATGTGGGACCATGAATCCCCTTAGCCAGAGCTTGATTCATTTCTTATTTCTTGGGGCCACAAACTAGTTTGGGGCCTTATTACTATCATGTACTTATGCCATGCTTTACTGCTTTATTTACAATTGCGCGTCGAGCGCCTGTACTGTTTAGGAACCCCGTGCCACGTTTCCGCTGTATCGAAAAGCCCAGTCACACTTTCGGGTTTCCAGTCGTTTACAGCCGTCGCCACACACCCTGGGTCCGGCGCAGAGCCGGCCGACTTCGTAGCGGGTAGCTTATTGGGGGTGGCCCCCTGAAATGATTTATGAATCCTATGATTGCTTTGTTGTGAAAGCCTCGTTGGGTTTTGATTTGGTTTTTCCGAAGTTGATCGTGTGTGTGTTGCTATTTGTGCACCCTTGCAGGTTAAATCTTTCTGAAAGACGTGTCGGTGATTATGGACGACTTGGAGTACAGTATCTCGATTATAGACAAACATAACTAAAGTAGTGCTATAAATTTGACTTAATATGTGACTAGTAATCAGCTTCACTACAATGGAATGGATAATAAAAGTGCCAACAACTGGTGGAACTAGGTGTATCTTGTCATGTTATACCTGCCTAGTAAGTATAACAACTCCAATGGAATGAAATAAAAATGCCAACAACTGTTGGGTTTAGGATGTCACATGCTAACTGTATCTGACTAGTAAGTACTACAACTACAACTGGATGGTTAACTAAAACTGCCCACTATTTATCCTATCAGGATGACTCATGCTACCTATATCTGACTAGTAAGTGCTACAACTATAATAGAATGAATAAAATTGCCAACGGTGTGAGTTCCTCGGTTTGACTTCCTCGTTTGGTCTCGAGGGGGAATACCAGGATGGGTATGATTGGTGTTAGTATAAGGTTGGTTCCGAATAGGTCTTTCTTATCTTTCTCTAATAGCCGACAGTTTATCGAGTCTATATAGGTTGTTTAGTGCATGTTGCGATGCCGCTTCAGTCCACCATACCTATGTAGGCGAGAGCCGCCGAATTCTAGCCTCGCCGTGTACTGGTCTCAGTACTAACTGCTCTTTTTTTCCTTCGCCCTTTGTCGGCACCCCTTTTGTTTTAGCAGGTTTGAGTTCGATGTCGTTATCAGGGTCACCCTTCCGGCTTGGCCTAGGCAGGGTTATGGACGCCATTGGTTATTCTTCAGGGCTCTTAGCTCAATTTGCTTCTTATCCGTACTCGGATGCTGTATCATTTTCAAGGTGATTTGGATCTTTGTACTGTATATTTGTATTCTTGACTCGTTGAGTCGTTGTTGTATATATATATATATTATGTGGGTTCCATCGTGGACTATTGTGTAATGATATTACTTCGTTTCCACCCACACGCAAGTGCCTGGTGGACACCTTTGAATCGTTTCGATGCGAGTTTGGCGGGAATCGCTAAAACTTGCATAGGGCCGATTCGAGGGTGTTACACCTGGCCCAGCCGAAACGGGTCCAGCCGGCCCAACCGACAACCAAACGGGACGAAGTCGCGCGGAGTCAGCCCGACCTAGCCAGAACGGGTCCGAACCGGACGAATCAGACGGAAAAAGGGGTCAGCCGGACCGAAACGGTATAGCCGGATCTGAATTTTTTTTTGCCCTTTTTATTTTTTTCTTTTCTTTTTCCTCTCAATTTTTTCTATTTTCTTTTTTCTAACCGGACTAAGCTAGCCGGATTTCTTTCTGTTTCCACTTTTTCTTCTAACCGAATCTTTTCTAGCCCGTTTTTTCTTTCCTCTATTTTTGCCTTACTCTTTTTTCAATCGGATGGCCCCAACCGGACCCTCCTTTTTTCCACCTTTTCGTCTTTCTATCTCATCTCTCTAACCGGCGACTTCCTCAGCCGGTCCTACTTCCTTGATTTTTTTTGTTCAACAGACTGAAATCAGCCAGACATGTGCCTTTCCTTTTTCTTTTTTTGGTTCTTCTAATTATTTTTCTTTCTTTTTCCAACCGGTCAACCTCGCCAACAGAGGAAATTGCACATAACACCACATGTTGGGACTCTTGTTGCACAAAACCACAACCTGGTTTGTTTTTTTTGAAAACACCAACTGTTGGTGTAATGAGTTGCATAGAACACAAATAGAGTAATTAGCCGGTTTGACAATAAATTAGTGCATTGGGCCCACTGGAGTTATTAGCATAAAACCACCACATATCTACGCAATATTCGATTAACCACCACTTTACAAAAAATTCGCTAAAAACACCACTTTACGACAAATTTTTGCAATGTGCACTAAACCTGGATTGATGATGAATTGACACGAAAACTGACAAAGGGGCCCGCCTACTTGGATGACATGGCACCGCGAGACGGCGCTCGGACATAGCGGTCTGGCACCGTGAACGTCAGTTAGTGGGTCCCACGTGTCAGTCCAATTTTTAAAATAGAAAAACCCTTTTCCCTAGTTTTTCTACCCGTTGACCACCCAGCTGACCAATCAGCTAGCAAGCTCCTTCCTTGCTAGCAAGCTCCAACACGACCCCCAGCTGACCTCCAGCGAGCAAGCTACAACGCGGGGTGGGGCGGGTGAGCTCCGACATGCTCTGACGCAGGATAGGGCGGCGAGCTCGGGAAGGCAGCGGCGCGGGGAGAGCGGGCGGTAGCGCTGGATGGGGCCGGCGACTCCGGCAGGCTCCGACGCAGGATGGGGCAGCAACACAGGGTCTACAGGCAGCGGCGCGGGATGGGGCCAGCGATTCCGGTAGGCTCCGACGCAGGATGGACGGCGAGCTAGAGCAAGCGGCGGCGCAAGGTGAGCGGGCGGCGAGCAGCGGCGCGGTGTGAGCGAGCAACCTCCGTGCAAGCTCCACGCGGGGTGGGGCTTGCGACCTCCTGCACGGGCGGGTCAGCGAGCTTCGATGCGGGACGGTGCGGCGACCTTTGGCAGGCTTCGGCGCGGACGGGTCAACGAGCTCGAGCAGGCGGCAGCGCAGGGTGGGGCGGGCGGCTACGCGAGGTGGGGCGGGCGATGGGCCACCTCCGGCGCGTGGCAGCGAGGACAACCGTGGCCTGCACTCCTACAGGAGATGAGCAAGAAGACCAAGTGGGACCTGCTAACACCGTCACATAGCATCGTTATCTCATGCCACGTTAGCCTTTTGGGTGGGTCCCGCTGTCAGTTTCAGCGTTAATTTTCTGATCAATTTGATATTAGTGCACGTTGCAAAAAAAATCTGTAAAGTGGTGGTTTTTAACGATTATTTTGTAAAGTCGTGATTAATCGAACTTGCGCAGATATATAGTGGTTTTATGCTAATAACTCCGCCCACTGGCAGGAGAGACTTGGCAGCCACCGTGGCAAAAGAACTGGTCCAAGAGACAACGCGTCTCCTCGCAGGAACCTGTGTGCTGGCGATTTGTCTAGTGCACTGGTTTAATGGAATGCGATAGTATGTGTTCCTCTAAAAAGAGATGATTTAGGACCGATGGTGACTATGAAGACGAGACTGTAGGAACGCCGCCTGCGCCCGTTATCTGTACACGGACGCACGACGCTATTTCTAATTTTTCAGGCAGTACAACATGTCCAGGACTCCGGTCAACTGAAGCGAGGAAGAAGCAGACGGGGACAAAAACATATGGCGTGAGTGCTAGTTCGCAAGGTGGAGCGGCTCGGCGAGGATGATGGTCACGGGAACGCAGAGCGGCGTGAACTGAATGCCAACAGCAACAGAAGATCTGATGTTTGCAGGGAAGAGAGATTGGAGCTAGGCGAGATGAACACGTGATCTAGAGGACGGTGGGGGTGAGGCCAATGTGTAGCGCCGCCGGCAGCCGGGAGTTGCAGCGCCTGGTCAGGCTGTCCGGTTCTAATTTTTTATCTGGTGATGCATGTGAATTCCACCATGGATGCGACCTATGTGCTGATAGTGGGCCCAGCTATCCTAATCAGGTGTTAAATCTCCCAACTAATAGATTTATGTTTTGTGTAAGTCATTACATCAAAAGTTGGTATTTTGTGCAAAAAACAAAAGGAGTTGCGGTTTTGTGCAACAAGAGCCCCAACATGTCATGTTATGGGCAATTTTCTCTCGCCAACACCTCCAGCCGGCCCTACCACCACCTTCCTCTCCTATTTTCTTCTTCCTGAGAAACACGTACGCGGAGCCGGAAACTGGCGCAGCCAGCAGCGCACCTGGCGCGCGATGCGCAGACGCAGGCATGCGCGCGAGCCCGTGGAGGGACGACAGCAGGGCGGAGGCGCGAGACCGCACGAGCCGGCCTGGCGTGGTCGCGGGCACGCGAGCCGGATGGCAGGCGAGCAGCGGCGGGCGCGAGGCCAGCAGCGGCAGGCGAAGCCGGCGGCCGGCGAGCCGGACCGGGGCAGAGGTGGCTCGGGCGCGGAAGCAAGTGAAAGCACGCGCGCGCACGTAGTCCGGTGATTGCGAGGCGTGGCCGGATGAGGTGGACCGGCCGGCGCAAGGCGCAGCCTAGAGCGAGGCGAGGCCATGCGGACGAACGCACGTGGGCGGGAGTCGGATGGAGCATGCGGGCGCGCGCGAGGGCGACGAAGAGGTGGATCTGGCCACGGGCGACGGTGCTATGGGCGAGGCAGGGCCGTGGCGATGCGCGCGCGCATTCGGACGTGCCAGGGGAGGTGACGAGCGGCGCGGCGGCGCTGCAGCCTGCCGGGGAGCTTGCGGGGCCTCGCGACGAAGCGGTCGATGCTACGGCAGGACCGCTGCGGGCGACGGACGCGCAGCGACGGGCGGCGCCGGCAGGCGTAGACGCGGGCTCGCGGAGCAGGCGTTGCACGACACGATGGAGAGGTGGCCCAGCTACATGGAGGAGTTCGAGGCGCGCGGTGGCGGGAGCGCGGCTACGGGCGAGCGAGAGGGCGGCGGTCTCGCCGGCGGAGAAGATGTGGCAGAAGCAACATGGCGCGCGGCCGGGAGCGGCCGCGACGGCGACGGGCGGGCGTACGTATGCGGAGGGAGTCGGAGGTTGCTGCGGACGCCCAGCCAGAGAAGACGCGCGTGCATGCTGCATGCCGCCTTGCCCGCATGCGTGTGCATGAGCGTTGGGAGATACTGCTTTCCACAAGCACATGGACGCGCGTTGGTCTTGCTGCTTAGGTGCTAGCTGCTGCTAGCTTTTTTGCCGCTGCTAGCTCACATAGGCGAGCGCCGCCGGCTTTCCGCACATGAGGAGGCGCAAAGAGGGAGGCCGCTGCCGGCGCGGCACCGCTAAGGACGGCGCGGAAGGACAAGGCGAGCGACAACGAGCCCCTGGGCCCCTTCGCACGGCAACGGCACGCGGAGGCAACGGCGAGCCCCCGGGCGACCCGGCGAGCCCCCGAGAAACTTGACGAAGCGGAGCCGGAGTTGGCGACCACGGCTCAGCGGAAGCGACGAGCCCCCGGGCCACATGAAATGGTGTCGGTGACGACGATGATGAAGAGGTCCCGTGCGAAATGAGCTCCGGGCGCAGCAATACTCGCCCCAGGGTGGACGCCAAATGTTGTTGTGTTGGAAATGATATTGCCCAAGAAGGCTAGATAAGGGTTTGGGAGCGAGCAGGGCAACTGTGACGGTGTCCACAGGCGGGATTGGGTATAAGCAAGTGCGGCGCCACATAGAAAGTATCCAGGTTTGGAGCCCTCGTGGTTAGGTAAAACTCCTACTCCTGCATGTCTGACAGTATATGTGGATATAATCGAGCTACAAATATGTTCCTGGAACTATATCTGGAAACTGTCTAACTAGCAGAGTGTGTGCGTGGGGGAGCGAGCTAGCAAGCAGAGAGTGAGCTAGCTAGCGATTGATCAAGTGTCCAAGTGCTAGTGCGTGTGTCGTGGATGTCGATGGGAATCAGGCCTCCTGAGCCTTCCTTGGTCTTTTATACACATGCTCCTGGTCTTGTCGTTGTCCTTTTCATACGTTTCTTAGATGTAACGTCTCAGTTTTAGCTAATTTTAAATTAAAGTTTTGTTTGTTCATTCATGAGCATCATATTTTAAAATACATGCAAAAAAAATGTAAAACCCTAACCCTAGCTATTTCTCCTTCTTAAAAACAATTCAAAATGGGTTTTAATATTTTGAAAACCACCAAAATAGCGGAGCCTAAATTGATTAAAGGGCCCTGCAATATTTTCTATAGTCTACAAAAGTCTCTAGTATTTTTCAAATGGTTCAAAACATAAAAGTATTTGAAAATACAAATGGAAAGAGAAAACATAAAAGGAAAACAGTTATTCAGGAAAAAAATGGAGCCAGGAGCCACAGTCCAGTCGGCCCATCTTTTCTCCCTCCCTCTCTCCGCCGCCCGCGCGGCACTCTCGTGGCCTAGCAGAGGCCCACTCCATACCACCCTTGGCCCGTACCGGTTCGGCCTCCTCCATCGTCGTCGTCGTCGTCGACAACAGCAAGCAGCTATCTGTCGCCGCCGGCACCGTCGATCCCCATCACCCACCCTACACCGTTCGTCGAGCTCTGGATGAGGATAAGACCGCCGTGCACGTCTCCCTCTCATCCCTATCCTCTCAGTCTCCCCCGCGCCCTCTCTCTCGTGCGTTCCTCTCTCTGGCCGGAACCCTAACCGCTAGTCCCCATCGTCTCCGGCCGCCCCAGGCTCCGTTGAGGCCACAGCTAGGACCACCGTCGTCTTCTCGTTCTTCCCCACCAAGTTTCGCAAGCCGGCAAGGCCCTAGTCGCTGGAATCGAAGCCGTCTTCCCCGACCCAGACGAAGCTTGTCGACATCGATTAGCCTCCCTCCAACCTCGCCCGGCCTCCTCGAGCCTTCCTCTACAACCGTGGTGAGATAACGGTCCTGAAGGACCACTCCACCGTCTCCCTATCTCTCTGTGCCACGCTCCCGCCATTGCTCCGCCGTGCGCCGCCGCAGTAGTTGATCCCGTCGTCGCTCTGGTGACCCAAAAGGGGTGGCGCCGCCTCCATTTGGTTCGTTCTGCGCGTGCGAGTCGAACCCGCCCTTAATAGACGCCCCGCGCGCCTCACAGCGCCATCGCCGGTGACCACCTGACGGTGGCCATCGCGTGACGTCACACTCGCGTGGCGCTGATGTGGGTCGTGGACCGCCAGCGTGTCTGCTGATGTGGCCCTAGCCCACCGGCCAGCCATAGAGGCTAGTCCAGCCCCTGTGTAAAAAGAATAAACCCATGCGCTGATGTCATGCTAGTGCAATAAATCCTTTAACCTTTTTCAGAAATTCAAGAAATTGCATAAATATTAAAAATTCAATAACTAATTATTTGTAAGTTAGAAAAATATGTATAATATATCAAAATGTTCAGAAAAATGAGATCTACACTCTAGACTCACACTCATGCATTTTTCAACAACTTTAATTACAAGTTTAATTAGAATAACAAATGAACCCCCATAGGTGATTCCTGGGTCTCTCCTGTATTAGGGTTTGCACCACTCGGACGCCGCTTAAATTGCCAAGCATGCCTTAGAGTTACATTTCAACTCTAAATAACTTGTCATATCACCATCCTTGATTGAGCATTGCATCTATGCCATGTGTTGATAGTTGTTTCCCTTTCTTTCTGGTGTTTGCTTCTTCCCGGTAGAATATGATATCGAGATCGAGATCGAAGACCTAGATCAACACCATTGAAAATCGACGAACAATACTTGACCAACTATAATCAACTCCAGTACAAGATATCCGAAGATCTGCTTATTGGTTATCAACAGGCAAAGGTAAGCGTAGCCCCACCATGATATAATCCTATGCTTTCAAAGTATTTTAATTCTTGCCATGATGCATATGATTCTATTGTTGTATTTTATCGATAGATAGAGTATCCTATCTGTTGCATTACTCCCTTTGAGCTTATATTACCTGATCCACTACTCCTAGCATAAATAGGTTTGGCTTGTGTGCATTGCTAGAGCTTATATTTGTGTCTTGCTTAGCCATGCTTAGCTGTCAGTGCTGGTTCATACAGATGATGTATCAGATGCAGAGAATCTAGTATGATAGGAGACCGAGGTATACTGATGAGGTAAGATCAATGGTAAAGGTAAAACGTGCTAAGGCTTGTACGGGAGGTCACGGTGGGATGTGGTTTTTCTAGTCCCATGCTCGCCACTACTAGGAACCGAGTTCTTGCCTTTGGAACCGAGACAAGCGTACAGCCACACGGTGCCTAGAAAACCTCACGAGTAACTAACTTGCCTAGTATATTCCATGAGTCACATCGTTCGGGCGTTCCATTCGACATATGCATTCTGGTTGTTCTCGAAGGCGGTGAAGGAGGTGCATTCATATAGGTAAGTAAGCGTGGCCGGGGTTGCTTGGGGTCGATGGAGCCCCTGGTAAACCAACCTCGCCTCACATCTCTAGGGACCGGCTTCGGGGTTTGACCCGTTATAGCGGAACCCTCCTTAGGGCGTGACTCATGGTCTCGACGAAAGCAAGGTAAAGGTCGTGTCCAACCACCCTTTGTCGGCCTTCCAAGGAAGAGGGCTAATCATGTGGCATTAAGAGTCGGTTGGTACATGTGGATAAAGTTGTACACCCCTACAGGGTTAAATCTTTTCGAAAAGGCGTGTTCATGGTTATGAACGCTTGGTGACCGAATTCTAAGATCATAGAGAACATTAACCTAATCGTAAAACTTGGCAGATCCACTTGTGCTTAAGGATGCCTCCTCATGGGTACGAGGGGGTGATCCTAGTTGTGAAATGAGGATTACTTTGGTGGATATCAAGACGATGATCAATTCTTCGGAGATGTCGCTCTCTTATCCCCTTTTAAAATATTCTGATTAGACGAGCTTCTTTCTCCCTCTTGTTTTACAAACAAAGATGGCTTTATTCAAAATAACCCCACTAACCATAAGTGTTGCGGAGTACACCCTGTACTCACCCTTGCCTTGTTGATACTTTTGTAGCAGAATAAGTGTTCCCCTGAAGACGAGTTTGGTATGATATCGACACCGACGAGTAGCTTGGGGTTCCCGGCCAGCAGCCTGGAATCTATGGGCTGGGACGTCATCGTTATGCTTCAGGCCTCTTAGGTCATTTGTTAAGTTTGCTATACTTAATAGCATAATTTTCCTTCCGTTGTTTGATGTTTTTGGTTAGTGACCTCTTCTTGTAATATTTTGGTTCTTTGCTAAGTTATGAGCTTGCTGTAATAATTTTTGTGTCGCACGGTTACTGTTGTGTTACCGATTTATCACTGGATATCCTCGAGCTCTAGGTTAAGCTTATGTCAAGCTAAGGCCTAGATTTGTTTAACCCTGATCCCGGGGGTGTTACAGTTCTTGGTATCAGAGCAGTACCGACCGTAGGAAAACCTTGCTATTGGTCGATGTTGAGTCTAGTGCTTGTGAAAAATATTTTAAAGCTGAAAAGTATTTGCGAAAACTCTAGTATGCTTCTTTTGCTCCTTATCTGGAATCGCTGTAACTCTGGGTCATCTTATCTTGTGTTGACTTTGAAAAGTTTTGATATCTCTTCTAGCCTTTCAAAACTTAGGTGCCTTTTGGGCATGTCGTTTTTCAGCCAGTTGACCTAGTGTTGAGTTCTCTAGAGTTGTGTGTGTTGTGTGTTCCTTGTCCCCTTTGCTCTGTTTCAGCTGAGAGATTCCTTTCCATCATGATCTCTCTACCTTATGGGCCCACTATATTATATTGTAGGATCCAAAGTGTTCCGTTCTAGGCTTCAAGGATTCCTTTCACCTCGCGTGCCTCCTTTTTGTTTGTTTGGGTACTTCAGAAGTCATTTCTTCTCTTGGAAACTACCTCGTGATTACTATCTTGAAGTGTACTCTATGTCACTCAAGTAGTAGTTACTTCTTTCTTGGGTTTTAACCCTTGGACCTGAACTAAAGATCTCGATTGTGCTGGATTCTAGTGTTATGAATCTTGTACATGAAGCTTGTCGTGGTGGTGTCACGGCAGATGCCATGGATAGGCTAAAGGTGGGGAGTAAATGCACTAGAGGAATCCAGGGAGGGATAGTGCGGTGATTCCACACACAGATGTTTGTATTTGATTCACTTCCACGGTTTACAAGTGCTCCTTGAGCTGTATTGGGGAGATGAGGAAGAAGGGACTCTCTTACTCTCACCACTAGCTAGCTCTCAGGAAACTAGAACTGAACCAGTAAAGACCAACCCACCTGAGATCAACCCTTTCTACAAAGGCCCTAGCCCTCCTTATATAGGGGTGGCTAGGTCTCCAATTAGGGCATACGTGGAGGCATATTATGCCTCTTCCCAAAATAGTAAGCCGACCGGGTCACTTTTGCCCAGCGTCATCCCCGCAGAGGCTACGTGAGCCTCTGCGGCGCCCGCGTCATCCGACACAGGCATCGTCACCTTTGTCAGCCACACCTCGGTGGTCCTGACCTCTGTCCGCTTCGCTCACGCTCTGCATACAGTGGTCACCCTTTGACCAGTGAGATACCTTCCTTCTCCTACAAGCTTGATATAACCCGTATCGCACCTAGTTGATCCGGCCACACCTGTACCTACATACGAGTTAGATACATCTTACCGACATACTTCATAAGTCGGCTTAGACCTAGTTAGGTGGACATCCCCTGGTCCAGGTTACCCCGTGATTCGGCCTGCCTTGAGGTGACTCGGCCAACACCTGCTTTGACCTTGCCGTACCTCTGCTAACTTGGCCTTTATACCCCGTCGTGACCCTACCCGGGGGTATCCCCCCAACATTAGTCCCCAAAGCTGGTGCGGTCTTAGCTGCCTTAGCCGCTAAGGCCACAGCAGGTTCAATTTTACCGAGCCTTTTGTTCCTTTTCCGAGTTATCTCATAGTCCGGATTTCATAGGTTTACTTTCCCTTGACACATTCCGAGTCTTCAGTCGCTGGCCGAGTCACCTCATACTCATCCGGGTCATTCTTCCTTCTCTTGTACGCTTCCCCACTTGTAGGCTAATCATTACTTTGCCTCATTTTAAGGGCCTGCACCAGTAACCGCCGCAGTTATTGTCAGATATTACTATAACACACGTCACATCGTGCCCGCCTCCTCGTTAACTGTATCATAACGTCACGTCGTGGGATCTCCTGCGCCCTGTGGCCCTTCTTGTGACTCGTCGCTGATTGGCTGATCCAGGTCATACACACCCACACCGTGTGGCCCGTCCGCACAGCACGATCCCACTACCCCTCAAGGGCGTGGTTAAATAGGGGAGGGGCGCGACCCTTCAGTCTTTTCCCCACTCTCTCGCCCCTCTGCGTCTTCTTCTTCTTCTTCCCTGCGATAGCGCCGCCGCCACCGCACTTGCGTAGTTGCGCCGCCGCCACACCGTTTCCTCATGCACCTGCGTTGCCGCCTCTCCCACTCATCTCCTCCGCCACGGGTCCCCACTGCCCCCATTGCCGTTAGGGCCAATGAGGACAGTGACTTAGAGATGACAGAGGAAGAGCTCGTTGTCGCGGAGCAGGAAATGGAGGAAGACGCAGGGAACGCCGACCGCGGTGCCTGGGCTGGGTCCTGGGTTTGCCAGGACAATCTTGACTTGCTGTACCGTACCCGGCGTATGCCCGAGGGCGTCCTCGCACGCCTCGCCACCGCGGATCTTACCCCCTCACCTAATCCAGGTGAGTTTGTGGTATTCCTTTCCCACTTCCAGCGCGGGTTTGGGCTCCCCATCAGCGATTTTTTCCACGACTGGCTCAACACCTACGAGCTTCAGCCGCATCATCTTCCGGCTAACTCCATCACTTCCCTCTCTGCCTTCGCTTCCACCATCGAGGGCTACGGCGGACTATGGCCCACCAAGGAGCTCTGGATCCGGTTTTTCGGTCTCCGCCGGAACGTGATTCCGAACATAGAGCTTAACCCGGAGGATAAGCAGCTCACGCAATTCGGCGCAGCTTCTATCTCGCCTCGGAAACAGTCCATCTTTCCCCGAGTCATGGGGCTAGATTCCTGCAAGGGCTGGGCCCGAACCTTCTTCTACGTTAGAAATGACACAGATGAGGATTTGATCCAGCTGCGCCCCTATGCTCCGGGTCCTCCTAATCCGGATCTGTGGGACAAGATCCCTAAGAAGCCCACCGTCCTGGCGAACCAAGTCAACAAAAGGTTCCAGGAGCTGAAGGGTCTGGGATTGCGCAACGAGGACGCAATGATCACATTCATCCGCAACCGGATCTCCCCCCTCCAGAAACGCACGCATAAACTCTGCCACATGAGCTGGGGTCGTGACCCCAACCGGACCTCCTCTTTCGAGTTGAGCAACACCGAGATTTATCGCCGGGTCAAGGCCCTCTTTACCACCAACAAGAAATTTTCTGCTGAGTGGGTATGGGGGATCGAGCACTTCTGTCGAGATAGGCTTCCTCCTGCGGTAAGTCTCGTGCCCCAAACTTTTTACGAGTTAAATCATATGTTGGTTTTTGTTGTCGGTTTGATCCCTTTGCCTTTTCTTTCTCTTAGATGTTTCTCCAGCAAACTCTTGAGGATGGCACCAAGCCTTCTCTCAAGTGGGCGCCTGACTGAGATTCCTCGGACGAGGAGGAGCCGGACCAGGAGATGTTCTTGCCGTTGGATGATGCGACCAAGCGACACACCGGTAAACTCTCTTCCATTAGAGATTGGCCTGACGATGAAGATGAATCCGATGTAGAGGTGATGGAGGCATTTGACGCTATCCCTCTTTCTTACGCTTCTCCGGCATCAGCTAACCCCTGTGGGAGGATCCATGAAGATCCTCCCCTTGCCACGGGTGAGCCTGTCCTGGTCGCATCGAAGAAAAGCGGGGCCGCATCTGCTTCTTCCTTTAGACCTTCTAAGCCAATCAAAAGGCAAAAGAAGTCGGCAGACAAGGCTGCCACCAAGTCCACGACTAAGGCCGTAGCCCGGAGAGCTCGCAAGCCCAAGGAGCCCTTGACCTCGGATGAGTAAGTCACTTCTCCCTTTGCTATTCACTTGTTCTTCCTTTGTTATAGTTTCTCATCATTCATGATCTTATTCGACAAGGCCACGGTGGAGGTTCCTCAGAGTGGATCTGGCATTGCCTCGCCGCTCCGACATAGCCCTTCTCCCCCTCGTGGTGACGATTCACGCCCGTTGAGCCCCATTCAGGAGGGCTCAGCGACTGCTCCGGGTTCTAGCCCACCTTGTCAAGAGGAAGGCAACCCCGGAACGAGGGGAAGCGGTTCTGCCGAGGCAGCGGTTGCTCCGGCCACCGCCGAGGTATCTACAGCGCCTCCGCCAAAACCAACACCAACACCAGCATCGGCTCCAGCACTAGCAGCAACACCAAAAGCACCAGTAGCAGCACCAAGCTCCTCCGCCTCATCCAAGTCTTCCAAGACTCGGCGAGAAGGCATCAGTAGTACCAAGGCTAGCACCAAGGCAGCTCCCAAGGGCAAATCCGTTGCAACAACTTCAACCTCTCAGTAGCAGCCCAAGGGAAAAAAAGGCTCCTGACACTGCCAAGGCAACGTCAATAAGGCTGGACAGTGTACACTTGGATCCATGCTTTCGAAGAAAACCCCGCCAACAACAGACACCTCTACCGGGTTAGCTGATGCGCAACTCGTTTTGCACACCAGCCCTGCTGTTGCCCAGGTTGACCGGAGGGAAGCTCATGCCAAGGGTCTGGTTGCACCCCACATGTTCAGCGGTGAACGTTATCCTCCGACCTTGATCAAGTTCGTAAATAACTGGAACAAGGCAGAGTTCGTCCATAATGACGATCTCCCAGAGAAATTCGGGCCCGCCGAGTTTGGTGTAGAGATGAATACTGCTGCTAAGGCAATCAACCTTGCAGGTCGGATGATGGAGGTACGCTACTTCGCCTTTTCCTTAACATGCACTGGATATTAGTGATATAACCATTAGTCCCCGAGCCTCTAGGGGAGTAATTTTTTACTCGGCCGGATGCTCCTTAGAGAATTAGCGTAGCTCCTTAGTGACTTCAAATATGCACACACCTAGAGCCGGGTTAAGTTTCGCTTGGCCCGGATCTTGTATACTTTGAATATGCACACACCTAGAGCCAGGTTAAGTTCCACTTGGCCCAGATCTTGTATACTTCGAATATGCACACACCTAGAGCCGGGTTAAGTTCCACTTGGCCCGGATCTTGTACACTTAGAATATGCACACACCTAGAGCCGGGTTAAGTTCCACTCGGCCCGGATCTTGTACACTTCGAATATGCACACACCTAGAGCCGGGTTAAGTTCCACTTGGCCCGGATTTTGTACACTTCGAATATGCACACACCTAGAGCCGGGTTAAGTTCCACTTGGCCTGGATCTTGTATACTTCGAATATGCACACACCTAGAGTCGGGTTAAGTTCCACTTGGCCTGGATCTTGTATACTTCGAATATGCACACACCTAGAGTCGTCTTAAGTTCCACTTGGCCTGGATTTTGTACACTTCGAATATGCACACACCTAGAGCTGGGCTAAGTTCCACTTGGCCCAGATTTTGTACACTTCGAATATGCATATGACTAAGCTATCCTTTTGTACTCTTTTCAGGTGACCACCAATCGCCGGAGCACTGAGTTTCAATGTCTCTTGGATACTCACAAGATGCTGCGTGCAAAGCATACCACTCTTCTCGCTGAATACGAGAAAAGGGGTAAGTTTTCTCCTTGGCATTTTTCCCATTTCTCTTCGTCTTTTTCCGTCGAACTAATATGATATTCGGATTGTGCAGCCGGAGTAGAAGCTGAGAACATCCTTATGAGAAAAAATCTGGATCAGATAAAGGGTAAATCATTTTGCTTAATCTCTATCTGCGCCCTATCTTCTTTGCTTCTTGGCTCGGCAAATATTCATACCTCGTCTTTGCCGGGTCAACCAACTATTTCAGCATCTCTGGAAGATAGTGTGCCCGTGCCTGATATGATGCTGCATTTTCTCGAACAAGTAGGGCAGCACCAGGCCGAACTCAAAAAGAAAGATGATGAGCTTGCCCTCCTCCGGACCAAGGATGAAGAAATTGCCAAGCTTAAGGCAGACATGAAGAAGCTCAAGGCGCAACACAAGTCCGAACTGGAGAAAGCAGGCCAAGGCTTTACTGAAGACCGTGAGCGTCTCAACCTTCAAATTGCTAAGGACCAAGAATTGCTGAAGGAGGCCGACACCAAGCTTGAGTCGGTGAATGCTGAACTTGTGCAACTCCGGAAGAGGCGTGATAACTGTACCAAGGAGCTGACCCGGATCCACAGCCACATTTCTCGTAAGTTCTTTTCCTTTAGCCGGCATGAATCTCTCCGGGTCAATTTTCCTCACTTGCTTCACTTGTCTTATTTTCAGACAAATTTCCGGAGGGCAATGCCATTGCAACTACTGCTGTTGCCAAGTTCCGCCAGAAGAGGGGTACCCCAATTGCTCCTGGTGCTGAAGAAATTCCCTATGACATGGAGGACCTGCTGGTCAGCTTGTCTTCTCGTGTCGAAATTGTGAAGAACTATGGCAAGGACATCCTGGATGTGGCAGTCCGGATCTTCAATGCCTTTTGGCCTGAAGAAGATACTCCGGAGGGAGCCATTGCTCTTATTGTCAGGCTTATGGAGTGCGAGACTTAGCTTGATATTTGGAGGGAATCTGCTGGACGTGCCGGAGCTAAAATTGTCCTCCACTATGTGCTCACTTGGTACGAAAAGATAAACCTGAAGCTTCTCGAGCGCATGCGCACCGGATCAAGGTGGTCCACTGACCCGGATTTGATTGCTCGGCGCAAGGCTTGCGCCCATAGCCTCATTCAGTATGCCCCCATCCATCAATGGAATGAGGGGCCAAGCTTCCTTGGCACCGCTGACGACGAAAATGCCGAAGATGATTCGGGTGATGATGAAGAGGACGAAGCCTCAGACGTCGAGGAAGAAGAAGATGATGTTGAAGCCGAGGCTGGAGCTGCACCTGCTGGCTCTGAATTACCTCCTCCTCCTGCCCCTTGATTGAAAATACTTTGAAGTTTATCAGATCCCCGGTATGTCGGGTGCAATTGTATAACCACACAAGTTATATTTTGCTACTAAGTTTTTATGCCGGATTAACTTGGGCGTAGTCCCCGAGTTTCATTTTCTTGTTTCTCTAATTTCTTGGCTCGGCTCGTGTCTACCTTGGTTCGGTTTTATGACTTACGAGTCCGAGTTTCAAACATTGACTTAACAATACTTGGAAACTTTAGGATTAGCTCAAAATAATTCAGCATAGTAAACATAAAATAAGCATAAGGTTAGTCCGAAAAACAAACGTCGGCTCGATTAAGTTCTTTTCCTTAGTCGTTGTTCATGTGCTACGCAATTCCAAACTTGTTCTCTTGCTTGCCATGAAGCCAAATCTTGTTGGACAGTAGCAAGTCGAAGAGTTAGGTTTTTGGTGCTCACACACTACTAATCCGGCTTAGGTAGAAACAACTTATGCCAGCCGACATAAAAATGAAAAACAAATACAGGAAACAACAAATACTACTGAGGCAGTCCCCGAGTTACTTCTCGAGGTGCCAAGATTTCATTGATAAGCTCATTGCCGGCATACATACCGACATATGAGAGACTCGGATACACACACTTCTTTGCTAAGCGTAGAATGGTCGAAGTAGAGCTACATTCCATGGACGCTTAGATTCTTCGCTGGACCTCTCCGCCTTGTTCTTCTCCTGTGGTTTTGCATCGATGAGATAATATGAGTCATTGTGCAATGCTTTGCTCACAATGAATGGCCCTTCCCATGGGGGGTTAACAGTACGTTGTACCAACCGGAGTACCACATCAACTTCCCGGAAGACTCGGGGGTTTACTTTCCGGCTATGATAGCGTCGGAGATTTTGCTGATATATGGCGGATCTAGACAATGCCAATTCTCTCGCTTCTTCTAGCAGATCAACATCATTTTGCCGGGCTTCTCGCACATTGGCTTCTATGTATTGGGTGACTCTGGGCGAATCATGCTCTATGTCGGCTGGTAATACAGCTTCTGCCCCATATACCAGAAAAAACGGCGTATAGCCTGTTGATCGATTTGGAGTTGTTCTTAAACTCCACAGTACCGCTGGTAGTTCTTCTATCCAGCACCCCGCTGATCTTTGCAGCGGCTCAATGAGCCGGGGTTTTATCCTGGATAATACTAATCCGTTGGATCTATCCACTTGTCTGTTCGATGCGGGGTCGGCTACCGAGGCAACGTCCAGCCGGATCTTTTTATCTCGGCAGAATCGTGCAAATGCTCCTTCAGCAAAATTTGTGCCATTATCTGTTATGATACTGTGAGGATAGCCGTATCTCAAGATGATGTCTTTGAGGAATGTTACGGCCATAGCTCCATCACATTTTCTTATTGGCTTCACTTTGATCCACTTTGTAAATTTGTCCACCATAACCAAGATATGGGTCATATTTCCCCTTGCCGGTTTGAACGGGCCAACCATATCCAAACACCATACGGCAAATGGCCAGGTGATTGGTATGGTCTTGAGCTTCGACATTGGCATATGTGTCTTGGTTGCATACCTCTGACAGCCATTGCACTTTCTCACCAGATCTTCTGCTTGTTCCAAGGCACTTGGCCAGTAAAACCCATGACGGAAAGCTTTTGCTACCAAGGCTCTGGACGAGGCATGATGCCCACATTCTCCTTGATGTATATCTCGGAGGATGTCAAGCCCTTCTTCCGGGTCAACACATCGCTGGAGAACGCTTGTCACACTCCTTTTGTATAGCTCGGAATTGATGATCGTGTATGCTTTTGCTCTCCTCTGAGTTTGCCTGGAAATCACCTCCTCAGCGGGTAGGGTTCCATCTTTCAGGAATTGAAATATGGGCAGTGCCCAAGCTGGTATAGCTCGTACTGGGAACACATCCTCATCAATTTCCATCTGATCCACCAGCATAACCTCAGCCGGATCACGCTGCATAGCCCCCGGGTCTTGCGAAGTAGTCCCCGGGTTTGCCGAGTCAGTCCCCGGGTTTCGTGAACCACTTCCCACGTCAATGTCCATGGGCACAGCTCCGGACTCCGGATCTTTCGGGATGTAGATTGAGTCGGTTTCTGGAGACGGCCTGATGGACGGTTTTCTGAGGTGTTCTAATGCTACACCCGGTGGAATTGCTTGTCGGGTTGATCCGAGCTTCGACAATACGTCGACAGCCTCATTTTCCACCCTGGGTACATGGTGAAACTCGCATCCCTCAAAGTATCTAGATATCTTCTGCACATGAAATCTATACAATGCCATGTTTGGATCAACAGCGTCCCACAGCCCTGAAACTTGCTGAACTACCAAATCCGAGTCGCCAAAGCATTGGATCCGACGTATTCCAATTTCTTTTGCCACTTTGAGCCCATGTACAAGTGCCTCATATTCGGCGACATTGTTTGATGCTGCGAAATGGATCTGCAACACATACTTCAGCTGGTCGTTCTTGGGCGAGGTAAGCACAACTCTGGCGCCTAACCCGGTTTTTGTTTTTGACCCGTCAAAGTGCATTCTCCAGTAGTTCGGATCTGACAATGGTGGCTCATATTGCACCTCGGCCCAATCCACAAAAAAGTCATCCACAACCTGTGACTTGATTGCTTCTCTTATGTCATATTGTGGCGCATAAGGGGCTAGCTCGATTGCCCATTTTGCAATCCTGCCACTTGCATCCTTGTTGCTCATTATCTCGGATATGGGGGATTCACATATTACTTTGATGGGGTGCTCTTCAAAATAGTGCTTCAGCTTCTTAGCCGCCATATATACACCATATGCCACCTTCTGATAATGGGGATAGTTTTGTTTCGAGGCTGATAATACCTCGCTCAAATAGTATACTGGCCTTTGCACTGACTTACCCTCTTCGTCGCGCTCTACCACAATTACCGCACTTACAACTCGGTTGGTTGCGGCTATATAGAGCAACAATGGCTCCTTTGATAGTGGAGAGGCTAACACTGGTGCAGTGGCTAACATCTTCTTTAACTGGATAAATGCTTCATTGGCCTGCGGCGTCCAAATGAACTTGTCCGACTTTCTCATGAGTTGATAGAGAGGCAGTGCCTATTCTCCCAACCGACATACAAACCGACTTAAGGATGCCAGGCAACCAGTGAACTTCTGGACATCGTTAAGGCACTTCGGCAATTCCATTCGCTCTATGGCCCGGATTTTAGTTGGATTGACTTCGATACCTCGGCTGGAGACAAGGAATCCGAGTAATTTTCCAGCCGGGACACCGAAGGTACATTTCTCCGGCTTAAGCTTCATTCGGAACCTCCTTAGGTTCGCGAATGTCTGCCTGATATCATCAAGGAGCATTTTGCTTTCCTTGGTCTTGATAAGAACATCATCCACATACACCTGCACATTTTGACCAATTTGGTCGTGTAAACATTTCTGCATACATCTTTGGTACGTTGCCCCTGCATTACGTAAACCAAATGGCATGGTGCGATAACAATAAGACCCATACGGGGTGATAAATGCAGTCTTTATTTGATCACTCGGATTCAGGGGTATTTGGTGGAAACCAGAATATGCATCTATGAATGACAATAGTTCACACCCAGCAGTTGAATCTATGACCTGATCTATCCTTGCGAGTGGAAATGGATCTTTTGGACACGCCTTATTCAGGTTTGTGTAATCGATACACGTGCACCAAACCACTGCTACATTCGGATCATCTTTCTTCTTTTCCACGAGCACCGGATTAGACAGCCAATCCGGGTAAAGCACTTCCATGATAAACCCAGCTGCAAGAAGCCGAGCTATCTAATACCCAATGACTTTTCTCCTATCTTCGGCGAAGCGGCGAAGAGGTTGCTTCACCAGCCTTGCTCTGGGTCTCACATTCAAAGAGTGCTCGGCCAACTCCCTCATAACACCTTGCAAGTCCTGTGTGGACCAAGCAAAGATATCCCGATTCTCACGGAGGAAGTTGACGAGCTCGCTTTCCTATTTGTCATTTAACCCGGCACCAATTGTTACGGTGCGCTCCGGGAATAGATCATCAACAGGCACTTTCTTCGTATCCTTCGTTGCTTGAAACGAAACACTTCCATGCGGGTTACTCAGCGCGGCATATACTGCTGCGTGGACTGAGCCAGTGCCGCCACTTCCTGTATCTTTCTTTTCTCTTGCACAATCACGAGTGACTCGGCTAGGTTAGACCCGGATGACACACACTCAATGGAACGTCGGAAATCTCCAGCTATGGTAATTACTCCATTTGGCCCAGGCAACTTCATCTTCAAGTAACTGATGTGACAACTTGCCATGAACTTGTTCAGTGCTGGCCTACCGAGTAACGCGTGATACCCACTTTCTAAGTTCACCACTTCAAACTCCAAATTCTCAGTTCGGCAGTTATCTCGCGTGCCGAATAACACATCGACTCGGACTTTGCCAATGGGCTCACAGGATATGCCTGGCACAATACCATGAAACGTTGTTCTGGTAGCCTGGAGCATGTTCTCCGAGATACCCAACTTGCGCATTGTATCCGCATACATGATATTGATGCTACTGCCATTGTCTATCAGCACCTTAGAAAATCTCACATTGATATTTGGCCCTATGAATGTTGGGTCCAGCACTAACACATACGAACCAGGGCTAGGCATAAGCTTGGGGTGATCCTTGATACTCCAGGTGATTTCCTGATCCGACCAAGGCATATACCTTGTCACTGCGGGCATAACTGCGTTCACCTCCATATGTCGGTGTTGCAAACTCTTTCTATCTGTTTTCTCTGTGGTAAACACACAGTAACTCTGGTGATGCTCTCTGTATTCATTTCTCCCCTCATTTCCAGGATACCTCTGATCTGGCTGAAGTTGGTTTTTCACTTGATGCACTGCATCCCTTCTCTCATGATTTTCATACCTCGGCGGAGGGGGAGGCAACATTAATTGTTGCGTGTTCGCTTCGGAGAGCAATTGCTGCCGGGGTAACTCCTGCCGAGGTTGATCATTCCGAGGTTCCTGAGCATTCCCCAAACCACTTTGTTCTATCTTCCTCATCCACTCACATTGCCGAGTCGTGTGACCCGCCGTGTTAGTCGGGTTTGGCGTGTGAAACTTACATGGCTAATCCAGCATTGCCTCATAGGTATACCTCGGACGGTCCTTCTTTTCTTGCCACTGTTTCTTCTGCTCTGGCATCCAAGTTTCCTTGCCATCATTTCTTGGAGTCCATTGTTGCCCTCCAGTTTTCTGACGCTGATTATTCCCTGCTCCGGGCTGATCCTGATTTACAGCAGCAACTTGTTGGGAACTGTATATGTAATCCGGTCTATCATATCTTCTCTTACCCCGGTAATCATTTCGCCGGGATGATCCGGCTCCATCTCTCTGATAGTACTCCTCATTTGACTCGTTCCACACAAGCCTAGGTTGAGTCGGATCACCCAAATCATATGAATCAGCAATCCGGATCGTCTCCGCCAGTGTGGTTGGCATATCCCTTTGTAGCCTTTGCCACAACATGCTCGCATATCTACACCCTTGTGCGAACCAAGCTATTGCCTGTGACTCGATCACACCCTCACATGAGTTTCGCACTGTGCACCACAGGGTTAAGAACTCCCGGTCCGTCTCATTCGGTCTCTGGTTGCACATTGCTAGGGTCTGTGGCCTATTCGGCCTCTGATACGTGCTCGAGAAGTTGCTTACAAACATTTCCTCAAATTCAATCCAACAGTTGATACTTCCGGGTGGCAAATTGTTTAGCCATACCCTTATTGGCCCCTCCAGTATTTGAGGTGCGTATCTCACAGCCCATCTCAAGTTGCCTGTTGCAATTTTCACCGCTGTAGCATAGTTGATCAACCAATCCTCCGGCTTCGTGCTACCGTCATATGTTTTCGTGCCTCTGGGTAACTAAAAGTTTGGTACCGGAGGCTCCTTCATGATTCAGGGCCCAAAAGACGCCGGACCCGGAGGACCTTGACACTCAATTTGCTCCGACCTATAAAGCTGATCTAGCTTCAACCTGGCATCGTCAAGCATCAAGTCCCTCCTCCCCAATCTTGACCCTATCACATGATAGTCCGGCCTTGGGTATCCTGCGTTCACCATTTCCGAATCACCATCATTATATATGTCTTGATCTCGTGGAGCACCTCTCTGTTGCATACCTCGTCCGGCACTTTGCTCTTGCCTTGGTATATTCCGTTGCTGCGGTTGCCCTGCTCCCGCCGAGTTGCGCTGTTCGGCATTGCCATTTGCAGCATTTCCTTGAGCGACATTGCCTTGGTCTCGGTTACCTCCGCAAGCCTCACCTCGGCTGATACTTCGTCAATCATCATTCGCCTGCACTGCTTTTCCTTTCCCTGCCCTTGCCGGGTCATATGGGACTATCTACTTATTCCTCCTAGTCGAGGTTACTACCTCTTCTCTCCTAGGACCACCATGAGGAGACTATGCGGCTCCAACGGATTTCTCCGGCTTGCCCACCGCCTAATGAACGATCTTGGAGGCCCCAACTCTCTCCGGATTAGCCCTGAGCAACTCCTCATTTTGCATGTTCGTGATCCGAACCAACTCATTGACTGTTTCCTGCTGTCTCTGACGGGCTTCACCTGTTAGACCTTCTAACTCGGATGCAACTGCGTCTGCTGCTCTGAGGTTTTTTGCCGGGGTGCTATACTTCAGCAGCCCCATGGACAAACAGTTCTCTGATTCCTCAATCCTAGTATCACCTTCTTTGTTCATTTCACTCATGAGGTTTCTCCCCTTCACTTTTACACCATCTACCTTATTTGCCTTCGTGTACTCTCGCAGTGTCATGTTCAACGACTGTTGAGCCGCGACTATCTTTTTCGCACCCTCTAGTATTTTTTGCCTAGTCTCCTCTAACTCGGCCTGTGCCTGAGCCGGATCTACTAATGCTGCTACTGGGTTTGCCAAGCTATCCATCGCCTGCTGCAATACATTCTCTGGCCTCTCTAGAGGAGGTCCTCTACTTTTCCTTGGTTCCTTTGGTGTTACCTCGGATATGATGCCGGATCCTTGCTCGCGCTAGCGCCAGGCGCTGTCATCATCACCTCGACGCGGTCAGGGGAGTGAGTGATACGCGCCCCGTGAACCATGCTAAGGGGTGGCTCGCCTCCCTTGATGACGTGCCGCGGGTGAACGCATGACACATCGACAGCGACGTAGACCTTGTGCGCGCCGAGCCTGACGAAGAGGCCGTTGCACGGGAGAGGTCGCTTGCCGAAGCAGTCATCGTTGTCACTGACAAAGTCTAGCGCTCCAAAGCGCTGAACAAGCCCGGAGATAATGCGTTCGCCGATGCCGATGAGGTTTCCCGTCCGGATCTTCACTCCTGCTAGCGCCGCTAGCCCCACGGTGGGCACCAACTGTCGTGGTGGTGTCACGGCAGATGCCATGGATAGGCTAAAGGTGGGGACTAAATGCACTAGAGGAATCCAGGGAGGGATAGTGCGGTGATTCCACACACAGATGTTTGTATTTGATTCACTTCCACGGTTTACAAGTGCTCCTTGAGCTGTATTGGGGAGAGGAGGAAGAAGGGACTCTCTTACTCTCACCACTAGCTAGCTCTCAGGAAACTAGAACTGAACCAGTAAAGACCAACCCACCTGAGATCAACCCTTTCTACAGAGGCCCTAGACCTCCTTATATAGGGGTGGCTAGGTCTCCAATTAGGGCATATGTGGAGGCATATTCCAGGGAATATGCCTCTTGCCAAAATAGTAAGCCGACCAGGTCACTTTTGCCCAGCGTCATCCCTGCAGAGGCTACGTGAGCCTCTGCGGCGCCCACGTCATCCGACACAGGCATCGTCACCTTTGTCAGCCACACCTCGGTGGTCCTGGCCTCTGTCCGCTTTGCTCACGCTCTGCGTACAGTGGTCACCCTTTGACCAGTGAGATACCTTCCTTCTCCTACAAGCTTGATATAACCCGGATCGCACCTAGTTGATCCGGCCACACCTATACCTGCATACGAGTTAGATACATCTTACCGACATACTTCATAAGTCGGCTTAGACCCAGTTAGGTGGACATCCTCTGGTCCGGGTTACCCCGTGATTCGTCCTTCCTTGAGGGGACTCGGCCAGCACCTGCTTTGACCTTGCCGTACCTCGGCTAACTTGGCCTTTATACCCGGCGTGACCCTACCCGGGGGTATCCCCCAACAAAGCTGATCTTTAACCCAAGGTCCATTCGGTTGACCCCTGTCGTAATATTCACACATCACCTCAGGATGGCTAGAACTATAATTCTGGTCTTCAACCTTGTGGTCTTTGGCGTGACTGAATTGTGAGAATTAAGGACTTCCCCTACCACTAGCTACATCAGATGTTCTTTAATGGAACCAAATAGATCACGACAAGAGTACTCCTCGTGAGTCTCATATCTATATTTGTGACTCCCCGACACCTTCCCTTCTATGCATTGGTTTTGGGAAGATTTTTAATCTATGCATCCACATCTCGGGATCCCATCATGAGCATGTTCCTTTTCCCTTGTTGTTTTTCGACCTTTGTCTACCAATTGGTAGCCAATTAGTAAATGTGCATCGGTGTATTTATATGCAAGATACTCTTGTGGTTCGTCAAGACAAACCATTTCGGGATGTCAGGAGAAACAAACTCTAGTACCTCGTCATATCTAAGACCAGGTCAAAGTGTTGTAATCCACAGATCAAGAGGTATTGATTAGTTTCTGTCTACTCTGTGTTCGAGTATCACACCCTTTATACTAAGAGGTCATGCTAAGTTTCATGATCCCTTAATGAAGTGATGCTCTTATACATATTTACCCACCCTTCTTTCGAGCTTTCACGCTCGGTAATGATGCGTGTGTGTAATAATGTGGCCATCTGAGATTCCTAGCAACTTTTATTGCTTTGAATTACAAGGATGTTTATGTCATTCTTAGCATGATGGTTAATCCTATCACTAAGCAAAGGATACCAAGTCCATTATTCTGGTGCACCCTCTTCGATCAAAGAGTTAGGCTTGTGCCGAAGCTCTGAGACTGTCTCTCCTTGCCTTACCAAGCAAGTTTCTTCTCGAACAAAGTGACATATCAGTGGTTCGTGATATTCTAGATGTCTACTAGAAGCATTGCCATGTGCCACATGACCGTGTTGTCAGGTTCTTGAGCAAGTAAGTTCTATGAACTGCTCCTTTCTCCAAGGATCTGTACTGGATACCCTTAATTAGTTGGTTGAGCTTAAACAATAACTTGGAGAGTTGTAAAAAAAAGTTCTATCTAACTTAGTTCTCTCTTAAAGGGATGTCTAGTTTTGTTCGTGCTAAATAAAGATAGTATCTCCTTCATGGATATGTTATCTTCCCCCGCATTTGATTTTATTTGCGTTATCGTCAAATCAAACTCAGTTCCAAGGACTATCTTGACGATGTTGGTACTTGTGATGTTTCACTTGAGCACGTCCTCATGTCCGTTGGTCTGACCAGTATTTCTGCCTTGATTATACAACATATGAGTTCATCTTCTTGGAGTATCTCGATAAGTTTGTTATTGAACCCATCGATAACATCCTTATCCTCTCCAAGCGAAAATAGATTCATATGAAACATTTGGAATTAATGTTTGGAACTTTTGAGAACCATCATCGGGTTATCTTGAAGTATGTGTTTTGGATGTTAGAAGTAACCTTCTCTGCTTCACAGGCAATTGTCGAAAGATGTCGTTGTGGATTCGAGTAGAGTTAACTCTGTATCTTAAGGACACAGTTGTATTTCGTTGCAAGTACTATATGTAGGTGCAGTTGTCCTTCGACAATTTGCTAATAAATAGTCTAGCAATGTAGCTCAGTCTATTGGAGCTTAACACCGAAGTCCATGTCTTGAGAATCTTGTGACTTTACCTTACGGTAAATGTTGCACACTTTCTATTCGTACATGTTGAGTCTGAAGAATCATTCCACCTACGCAAATCTGAATCTTAAGCAGATATGATGGTTGGTGTTCCTCAAGGATTTGACATAGGTCTCTTTGTAAATCCGACATGATTGATGTAATGGTTGACACAACTAGTCGGAAGATCTATTTTCATATTCTATTGAATCAGCAAATATCAACCACTCTTCATGAGGCTTCTTCTATGATTTATTATAGGAGTTCTGCTTGTGGTTTTCTTTGTAACCGAAGTCCAACCTTTACTTGGTGTCTGCTTTCTCGAACATCAAGGAGAACATTTAAAGTGGTGCTGCTAAAAGTCTCTCGATCGATCCTCCCGACCCTTTTATGTTGGCAAGCATTCTGTTATGACAAGTAATTGAAGTCTGAGAATGAAGTTTCTTTTTCCTCGTGTCATCAGGAATCTTCTTACCTCTTCATCCTGGTGGAGTAAAGTGATATCACAATCTTTGTCAAAGATTTCTATAATCCTAGATGAATAAAGAGTTTCCTTCGTATCTCGACCATGTTCATAGAGTGACTATGATTCTAGTAATCAGCAGTTCCTCTTGATACATGTTCCTTGTGACTCTTATGAGTCCTCGCCACAAACCACTTTCCATATTGACCTTCTGTTGAATGAAGATTGATCCTTCTGTATCAAAAGTAGCTCAACAGCTTGGTCCTCTTGATCTATGTTTGTATCAATGAAGCTCTGCTTAAGCCGTCTAGTAGAGTTTCATCTTTCAAAGTCCGTGGTCATGTTATTTCCATTGTAAGCTTTCCTTTTTAGGAGCTTAAACCCTTCTGAAACTCCATGGTCTCAATCCTTATGAAGACCAGATATCAAACAACTTGAAACCTATCTCCTCTTGTTTCCTCTGTTACCTTGACATGTTTCATGTTTGTCATCTCAGAGTTGTTTTGAACACTCCTTTCATGAGTTGACCATGAGATACTCTGTGTTGTTTAGTGCGTTTCCCTCTTATCCTTAGAATTGACCATGTTTCTCTTCCTTCTTCCTACATGTGGAATCTCAGGTGGAGATTCTCATAAGGGGGATAGAGCTGTAATGCCACAGTTTTAGCTAATCTTAAATTAGGGTTTTGTTTGTGCATTCATGAGCATCATATTTTAAAATGCATGTAAAAGAAATAATGTAAAACCATAACCCTAGCTATTTCTCCTTCTTCTTAAAAACAATTCAAAATGGGTTTGAATATTTTGAAAACCACCAAAATAGCGGAGCCCAAATTGATTAAAGGGCCCTGCAATATTTTCTATAGTCTACAAAAGTCTCTGGTATTTTTCAAATGGTTCAAAACATAAAATTATTTGAAAATACAAATGGAAAGAGAAAACAGAAAAGGAAAAGAGTTTTTCAGGAAAAAAATGGAGCCAGGAGCAATAGCCGAGCCGGCCCATCTTTTCTCCCTCCCTCTCTCTGCCGCCCGCGCAGCACACGCGTGGCCCAGCAGAGGCCCGCTCCAGCCCACCCTTGGCCCATACTGGTTCGTCCTCCTCCATCATCGTCGTCTTCATCAACGATAGCAAGCAGCTATTTGTCGCTGCCGGCACCGTCGATCCGCATCGCCCACCCTGCACCATCCGTCGAGCTCTAGACGAGGATAAGACCGTTGTGCATGTCTCCCTCTCATCCCTATCCTCTCAGTCTCCCCTGCGCCCTATCTCTCGCACGTTCCTCTCTCTGGCCAGAACCCTAACTGCCAGTCCCCACCGTCTTCGGCCTCCCTAGGCTCTATTGAGACCACAGCTAGGACCGCCGTCGTCTTCTCGTTCTTCCCCACCAGGTTTTGCAAGACGGCAAGGCCCTAGTCGCCCTAGTCGCTGGAATCGAAGCCATCTTCCCCAACCCCGACGAAGCTTGCCGCTGTCGATTAGCCTTCCTTCGACCTTGCCTGGCCTCCTCGAGCCTTCCTGTGCAACTGTGGTGAGTTAAGGGTCCTGAAGGACCACTCCACCGTCTCCCTCTCTCTCTGTGCCACGGTCCCGCCATTGCTCCGCTGTGTGCCGCCGCAGTAGTTGATCCCGCCATCGCTCTGGTGACCCAAAAGGGGTGGCGCCGCCTCCATTTGGTTCACCCTGCGCGTGCGAGTTGAACCCGCCCTCAATCGCCGCCCTGCACGCCTCACAACGCCGTCGCCGGTGACCACCTGACGGTGGCCGTCGCGTGACGTCACGCTCGCGTGGCACTGACGTGGGCCGTGGACCGCCAGCATGTCTACTGATGTGGCCCGGGCCCACCGGCCAGCCATAGAGGCTAGCCCAGCCCCTGTGTAAAAAAAATAAAGCCATGCGATGACGTCATGCTGGTGCAATAAATCCTTTATTTTTCATAAATTCAAGAAATTGAATAAATATTAGAAATTTAATAACTAATTATTTATAAGTCAGAAAAATATGTATGATATATCAAAATGTTCAGAAAAATGAGATCTACACTTTAGACTCACACTCATGTATTTTTCAACAACTTTAATTACAAGTTTAATTAGAAGAACAAATGAACCCACATAGGTGATTCCGGGGTCTCTCGTGTATTAGGGTTTGCACCCCTCGGACGCCGCTTAAATTGCCAAGCATGCCTTAGGGTTACATTTCAACTCTAAATAACTTGTCATATCACCATCCTTGCTTGAGAATTGCATCTATGCCATGTGTTGATAGTTGTTTCCCTTTCTTTCTGGTGTTTTCTTCTTCCCAGTAGAATACGATATCGAGATCGAAGACGTAGATCAACACCATCGAAGATCGACGAACAATACTTGACCAAATATAATCAAGACCAGTACAAGATATCCGAAGATCTTCTTATTGGTTACCAGCAGAAAAAGGCAAGCGTAGCCCCACCATGATACAATTTTATGCTTTCAAAGTATTTTAATTATTGCCATGATGCATACGATTCTACTGTGGTATTTTATTGATAGATAGAGTATCCAATCTGTTGCATTACTCCCTTTGAGCTTATATCACCCGATCCACTGCTCCTAGCATAACTAGGTTTGGCTTGTGTGAATTGCTAGAGCTTATATCTATGTCTTGCTTAGCCATGCTTAGCTGTCAGTGCTAGTTCATCCAGATGATGTATCAGATGCAGAGAATCTAATATGACAGGAGACCGAGGTATACTGATGAGGTAAGATCAGTGGTAAAGGGTAAACATGCTAAAACTTGTATGGGAGGCCACGGTGGGATGTGGTTTTTCTAGTCACATGCTCACCACTACTAGGATTCGAGTTCTTGCCTTTGGAACCGAGACGAGCATACAGCCACACGGGGCCTGGAAAACCTCACGAGTAACTAACTTGCCTAGTAGATTCCATGAGTCACAAAGTTCGGGTGTTCCATTCGACATATCCATTCTGGTTGTTCTCGAAGGCGGTGAAGGAGGTGCATTCATACAGGTAGGTAAGCGTGGCCGGGGTTGCTTGGGGTTGATGGAGCCCCTAGTAAACCAACCTCGCCTCGCATCTCTAGGGACCGGCTTCGGTATTTTACTCATGATCTCGGTGAAAGCAAGGTAAAGGTCGTGTCCAACCACCCTTTGCCGGCCTTCCAAGAAAGAGGGCTAATTATGTGGCATTAAGCGTCGGTTGGTACGTATGGGTAAAGTTGTACACCCCTACCGGGTTAAATCTTTTCGAAAAGTCGTGTTCACGGTTATGAACGCTTGGTGACCGAATTCTAAGATCATAGAGAACATTAACCTAATCGTTAAACTTGGCAGATCAACATGTGCTTAAGGATGCTTCCTTATGGGTACGAGGGGGTGATCCTAGTTGTGATATGAGGATTACTTTGGTGGATATCAAGACGATGATCAATTCTTTGGAGAAGTCGCTCTCTTATCCCCTTTTAAAATATTATTTATTAGACGAG
The DNA here is from genome assembly GCA_916181665.1 of Avena sativa. Lineage (NCBI taxonomy): Eukaryota > Viridiplantae > Streptophyta > Magnoliopsida > Poales > Poaceae > Avena > Avena sativa. The sequence continues at coordinate 416,620,279 of OV702289.1, read as the reverse complement.
CTTCTTCTCCCTCTTGTTTTACAAACAAAGATGGCTTTATGCAGAATAACCCCACTAGCCATAAGTCCTGCGGAGTACACCCTGTACTCACCCTTGCTTTGTTGATACTTCTGTAGCAGAATAAGTGTTCCCCTGAAGACGAGTTTGGTACGACATCGACACCGACGATTAGCTTGGGGTTCCCGACCTATAGCCTGGAATCTATGGGCTGGGACGTTATCATTATGCTTCAGGCCTCTTAGGCCATTTTTTAAGTTTGCTATACTTAATAGCATAAATTGCCTTCCATTGTTTGATGTTTGTGGTCAGTGACCTTTGCTTGTAATATTTTGGTTCTTCGCTCAGTTATGAGCTTGCTGTAATAATTTTTGTGTCGCAGAGTTACTGTTGTGTTACCAATTTATCACTGGATATCCTCGAGCTCTAGGTTAAGCTTATGTCAGGCTAAGGTCTGGATTTGTTTAACCCTGATCCCGGGGGGTGTTACACTGGGATCCAATGCTAGTACTAGGTAGCGATCAAGTAGTAGCTGGGAAGTGAAGCAGCCGGCCATGCACATAAGCAGGGGCCAAGAGCATGCATGTACAGTGCATGCAAAGAGGCCACGCCATGCATGCACAAGAACAATCGGTCATGCATGCGAAGAGCCATCCGGCTATGCATGTGATCAAGGCCAGCCAGCCCACAACCATCCGGCTATGCATACGAGTAGTCGGCTTATTTGTTGATGATGACACAACTCTCGTTTGTTTCAGGTACTTTGGTACACCCAGGGATAATCTCCTCGACACCTTCTGACGTGTGGGGTCAATTTTTGAGATGAAGATGACAAGTCGGACCTATCTAAAAAGTGGAATCAGGTTCTAAAAAGGCTCAATTTGATTATAAAGGGAATGTAAATAGGCTACAACCCATAACATAAAAAGGCTGATTTTGAATTTAAATAGACTATAAATAGGCTACGGCTCATAAAATAAAAAGGCTAAAATGTTTAGTATGGCTTATGTAGCTGATAAGAACTAGGAAGAAAAAAACATAAACGGTCTAAATTGCTGGGCTTGGCCCAAATAAATGGCTAACGTGGACTGGGCTGATTCCTTGCCACGTTGGATCGGCCATGTAGGATCTGACCTGGCTAGACCAATTTGCGCGTGATGATATTGGATCGTCATAACGGTTATGACGATCCAATATTGTCATAGACGGTTATGACGATTTCATAAAAAACATCATTATAGTTTATTTGCGATGGCCAGCTTTCGACGATCTCATTTTCACTATAAGATCATCATAAATGGACTACTATGATCATTATGTGACGAAAATGAGGGGTCATAGAATCCCAGATTCCTTGTAGTGTACCTTTTCTATGACTATGACCATATCAAATCACGTTGCTCCTACAAAATATAGTTAGACATCTCTATTTTATCTATTGCAAAATTTACATGGCTGTTAGGCTTTCAAGACAGAACCATTTCTACCTATGAACTTTTAACCACAACATGGATCCAACAAATGTCTATACTACACCCCACATAGGGCCCTCTTTTGCAAATGCCATATCAACTACTGGAAGAGAGAGAGACACCTGTTACCCACTTATACAGTACAAGCCATATGTTGAGTGTGGAACCAGTCTCGCACAAGAATACATGTAAGGTCGTTCTGGTCCGCTTCAGAAAATAGTGCCGCGATATAAGCAAGTACATGTGGGAGGGTAACAACTGGAGGATCAATGCCCACATGATGCATGTGTTCTAACTGTACAAGCAATATTGTGTATAGATCGGCTCTGATACCACTGAAAGGGTTTGTAGCAGAAAACAAAAAAAATTCCTAACTAGCGTAACACCAAACTTCCCAAGATATATCTATGAGTAATGTTGTAACAGAGTGAGGCTTTGGTGATATACCCTTGTAGACTGAAAGCGCTTAACGGATAGATGGAGCATTGATGATGTAATCGTACTAGTCCGACCTCAAGGTCGCAAAGCTCCTGGCAAGTCACTCTGTTCCTTGCACGACGATCCTAGTGCTACTAATGGCAGCACCTCCAAGGTATCGCACATGTCTAGTGCTCAACGATGACCCCTGCTCTTCCTCCAGCCAGGATTGCAGAAGTAGATCTTCTAGCTGGAATAAACACAACACAACGGTGTGTTATAGTGAAGAAGTTTCTCTCTCGTGCAACCCTTACTCTGGGGCCATAGTTGCAAGAGATGAGAGAAAGACAAATATCTAAGGAAATTACCTTAGAAATTATTGGTATACTTTTCCCTCCCATATAGACCTATATATAGGGGAAAAGTGGGCACCCCTAACTATTACAGTCCTGGGATGGGACTAAAGGGAGGAGGAGGTGGGACTATAGGGAGGAGGAGTTGGGAGGGAGCTGCGTGTAAGGGGAAGGAGGGCTGACCAGCTAGGGCCAGGGTGGGCCTGTGCACGTGGACTAAGGTGGGCTGGCGGTCGAGCAGGCCCAACACCACGTGCCATCCAAGGCGGCAGCTGTTGGGGATATACTTTCTAGGTATACCCACTGTGACTCACTGACTAGGGTTGCCCACTTCTGGTTAGAGCTTTGCTTCACGGGTGGCCCAGTTAGGGAGAGAAGACGAAGGTCCATCCGGCTATGGGAAGGCCTAGAAGACTTATTGACTTAGGCATGTTTAGTTACTTGTAGTCCAATATGTACTTTGTAACCGACTCTCTATCGTAACCGGATAGGTCTCTCCTGTAACCCTAGGCTGGATATCTATATAAGATGTCCTAGGGACTAGCCTTTAGGGAACCCACAATCTATAACCTCAACTTGCATAGGAGAACCTCTCTTGTAATCTGTACTTCCAGCTCTGCCATATTACTGGATTTCTAGCAGGAGTAGGATCCGTCCAAAGCCAGCGGATTCAAACCTAGGTAAAGCTTGTGTGTTCACCATCTCGGAATACTTTCTCCTCACACCCCATTTCTCCACACGCCTCGAGGACCCCCTCTCAGCGTACATGTCTTAAATTTAATGATAGTTGGTGCCCACCGTGGGGCAGGTGAGTTTCGGATCTACGTTACGAGCAAAATCTGCATGAATCAGAATCAGCGAGACAATCTCCGTCAGTCAGGTCCTCTATGCTAGTGACGTCCCTCTTGTCCTTCTCGACGAGACTTGGATTCCGGCCAGGGAACCTGTGACCACCTACACCATCATGTCTTTTGGCAAGATCAATATTTACCTCGGTTTCACTGAACCTCCCGAACCTACCCCAGCGGTAATGATACAGCTGGACAAAATTTCTGGATCCACTTTGTGTGCGGAAGTGATAGAGTTTCGGGTCTCAAAGATCCCTAATCACACCTAGCCTACACCTGAAGCGGAGATAGTGGATAAAATCGGATCTGAAGAGGACCTCACCAGGGATGATAAACCTAAAGAAGATCTCCCCAAGGAGGTCAAATCTCAAGAGGCTCTCCCCAAAGAGGTTGAATCTTATAAATATCAAAGCAGCAATAGCTCTGGATCTGGCTCTACCGATGATGGAGAAGGAAAATCACTCCTGAGGTACACGTTGAAGCGGATGATGCTGGGCGGAAACACCAGCATGGAAGAGATCCTTGAGACTATCAAATGTTTCAAGGAAGCCAACAAAGAAAGTTGCAACTACCTCAGGACACGCACATCGCACTTCGTCGGATACGTTGGATATGGATCTGGCTTTGCTGATGCTAGATATGACAATGACTCAGTGCTGGAGGCAATCATAACAAACACCGACTTACTGGAATCTTCGGATGACTCCATGACATCGGCGGATTTCCGAAAGTTCTCCACAGAATATGAAGTGGAATTCAACTCCAAGGCTGTAGAAGAAGGAGAAGCTATGGATCAAAGCCCTCACAATAGCATGGATGAAGTATCCGGAGAAAACTCTCCAGAACTATAGGATGATATGGATCTTAGAGAAAATCCCGATGTCCAGATGTCCGAGAGTACTGACAGATGCATGAATCCAGGAATCGGACCCAAAGCCGTATTTGCTACCAGCACCGTCAAGAGGGCAAATAAGAAGAAGAAGACTCCAGATAAAGATCTTCCAACTAAGGAGGTGATAGCCAAATAATACGAAGATGACTGAGATGGAGCTTTGATCCCTGATGAGCCAAAAGGCACTCTGTTAGACGGACACATGGTTACCCCTGGTGCATGTAAACTCCTCGAAGATGCAATTACCACACCTATCCCAACAGCTGCAGAACATACACCTGCGGAGTTGGAGGATAGGTCCCAAGCCCTAGAAGCACATCTTCAGGTACTCCTTGAGAAAACTGCAAATATCCTCGAGGAAAAGCAGCAGATTGCAGCTGCGGGGAAGACTAGCACCCGATAGCATTAGAAGACATGGAATGGCCCTGAGTTGGCTAGCAAAAATCCGGACGTTCAGAAAACCCTTTTCGAAGGAGACATAGCCGTGGGTAAATCTCGGATCGATAGCAATGGAAATCGGGTGTATGGCACTCCGGTAGAAAATTCTACTACGGCCCGAGATCTCTTGGCAAACAATCCAAGTCCATACCAGGTCCGACTAAGTGTGAAGCTACTCACCAAGGTCCTAGAGAAACAGAAGGTCGCCACATCTGGCAGCGGAAAGCTGGTCTCCAAATCCGACCAATCCCACACGAACATTGGTCGACAGCAAGATGTAAGGCCCCGATAGGAGCCGGAATGATGCTACCGTTCTGACCCTCGAGAGGAAAACTATTCAAGAACTGGATCTTTAGGACATCGGCACAAACTTACATGAAGCTGGAGCAACGTTGCTCCGGCCGTAGAGTGAGACGTCATTGCAGCAATGGTCTAGCCTCTCCGGCAACAGTCAAACAATCGTAGGGAAGATGAAGAAGCTCAATGTTGGGAGCAGGACCAGCAAAGGATGCCCCCTCCTAGACATACAAGCCGTCCGGCTGAGCCACGTCACAATGATGGAAACGATGGACAAAGGAACGACAAACATCGCATTGGATCAAGCCGGCACGATCGCCATCATTATGAAGCCCCAGCTAGGGGTAATAATCTACCACCACCACCCTCTCCACCAAGCATCCACCATAGCGGCTCCCATGCAGGCCAGGGGGGCGCCATGGCGGAGGAGGTGGTAGAATGAGCAGAAGTCCGGCGCATGGGCACCATAGACGCATCGAACAACCGAGATGGCGCGTCTTGTCACCAACTAACGCCAGGCACCGAATCAACTCAAACAAAGAGGCGTGGCGCTATGAGTCGGATAACATCTACATGGGTCCAAAATGCTTCGAACCGCGCATGCGACAAACAAAATTTCCGGAAGGGTTTTGTATCTCAAGGCACATCCAGCCCTATGACGGCGTGGCTCGGCCAAACACCTGGCTCTAGGACTTCTTCCAGGCCTGCTGCATCACCAAAGGAGGAAACAACTTCATCGCAACCCGGTATCTCCCGCTTATGCTAAGGAAGACGGCTCGATCATGGCTCAATGAACTCCTGGAAAACACCGTCCACAACTGGTATGATATGCAAAGTGCTTTCTTTCGAAAATTCGAGGGAACAAATAGGAGGCCCTACACAGTTGGAGATCTATAGTGGTGCACCTAGAGACCCGGAGAAACTTGTTGGGACTACCTCGGACGATGGATCGACACGAAGAACTCCTTTGAGGGAGTAAATGACCAAACAAGCGATCGAAGCATTCATCGCGGGACTCCCAATTGGTTTACTGTGTCATCGCTTAAAATGTGACAAAGTGCCTGATCTAGGGAAGATGATAGAGACGGCAAGCAAGTATGCTGATGCTGACGATGATTAAGAGGGAGTGATAAATGTACTAGATGTGCCACATTCGGCTAAGCAGCCGAAGCAATAGGCCCCAAACGCAAGAACACCTCGAAAGAAAAACCCAATCCGAAAACCGCAACAATCAATGCAACTTTTGGGTCTGGAGGACGAGGAGGCCATGGAGGCGGCCAAGGACGAGGTCGTGGAACTTCCAGAGTCCAAGGTAGAGGAGACCAGTAACCTGGCAAAACCTACTCTTGGGCCGACATTGCCAACAATCCGTGCGTGCATCACCCGTATGGCAACGAGGGCTCGTCCCACACCAATTCCGAGTGTTGTTTCAATGACGACATCAAGAAATTTGAATCAGCTAGCTATAAGGCCGAGCGACAAAAAGGAAAGAAAAATTCTGACAAAGACAAGGAGTCCAAGGAAGATTCCTACATGGAGGAGGCAGAAGCTTCAAATACCAAGTCGGATGGAAATAAGACCTTCCCAACCAAGAAAGACACATATGTATGTTCCCTTGGATCCCAAGAAGCTAAGGTAAAAAAGGCAGTGATGCATGATATTTAATGGTGCCTTCTTTCATATCAATAATGGCACCAACAGTTCTAAGAAAATGTCTTCCCAAGGTAATAGGACAAGAAGCATTGCATTCAACATCAAAAACATAGAAATCAACAGGGACATAGGCATTGTTAACCATAATAAGAACATCATTAATACTCCCCATGAGTTTCTTTTTAGCATTATCCTCAAGTGGGACATTCAAATAACAATCTTCCAATGGTGCCAAATCAAGCATATCATAAATCCTTCTAGGCATAATAGAAACACTATTATCAAGATCACATAAAGCTTTGAAATCAAAATCATTCACTTTCATAATAATGATGGGTTCCCAACCATCTTCTTGTTTCATAGGAATAGAAGCTTTATGTTTCATCTTTTCTTCTTTAATTTTTATGAGAGCATCAGTAATGTGTTTTCTAAAGGCCATATTCATAGCACTAGCATTTGGACTTTTAGCAAGCTTTTGTAGGAACTTCATAACTTCAGAGATATTGCAACCATCAAGATCAAAATCATAATTATCATCTAAAGTAGTAGAGTTATTACTAGCCTCAACACTAGTGGTAGTGATAGTAGAAACACTAATGTTTCTAGCAATTTCATCTTCTCTCTCCCACTTAGCATGCAATTCAGCTAATAGTCTAACATTTTCATCAATTCTAACTTGTATGGCATTAGTAGAAGCAAAGGGATTATCAATAGTTTCAGGTTTAGCAGCCATTTTATTCAAAAAATATTGAGCTTCAGCCAATGATTCTATATTTCTTTCAGCATTATAGAGTTTTTCCTTAATAGTTTTATTGAAAGCAGTTTGTTTACTAATAAAATCTTTAAGCATAACTTCAAGTTCAGAGGGAGCACTCCTATTATTGTTGTAGGAATTTCCTTAAGCATTACCATTGTTTGGAGGATATGGCCTATAGCAGCAGAATCCAATAGATTTCTTGAATAATAGTTCAATCCTGCATAAAAGTTTTGGATAATCATCCAAGCAGTCAGTCCATGAGTGGGACAATTCTTTACCAAAGATTTCATTCTTTCCCAGTATTGAGCAACATGTTCATTATCAGATTGTTTAAACTTCATTATTTCACTCCTCATAGATATAATCTTAGCAGGAGGATAGTATTTTCCAATGAAAGCATCTTTGCATTTAGTCCAAGAATCAATACTATTCCTAGCTAGGGATTGCAACCATTCTTTAGCTTTTCCTCTCAAAGAGAAAGGAAACAATTTAAGCTTAATAATATCTCCATCTATATCCCTATGCTTCTGCATCTCACAAAGTTCAAAAAAATTATTTAGATGAGCAGCAGCATCTTCATTACCAATACCAGAAATTTTTTCTCTCATAACAAGATTGAGTAAAGCAAGTTTTATTTCAAAGAAAGTAGCTTCAGGAACAGGTGGAGCAATAGGTGTGCACATGAAATCATTGTTGTTGGTGCTAGTGAAGTCACACAACTTAGTGTTTTCAAGAGTAGTCATTTTTATGTGTTTTTAATAAAGAAAGCAAAGTAGTAAAACTAATTTTTGTGTGTTTTTGATAAAGAAACAAGCAAACAAAGAAAAAATAAACTAAGCAAAAAAAACAAAGTAAAGAGATTGGTTATGAGGGACTCCCCTTGTGAAGATATCCTTGACTCCCCGGCAACGGCGCCAGAAAAATACTTGCTGACTCGTGTAATAACGAGCTCGTTGGGGAACCCCAAGAGGAAGGTATGATGAGCACAGCAATAAGTTTCCCTCAGTTATGAAACCAAGGTTATCAATCTAGTAGGAGCAAGGAAACACCTCCAAGGTGTTGCTAGCTAGCCTTTGGCAGGGCGCACTACCGGTGCTAGCAGCAATGTGGAAACCTGCACAACACAACCACAGAACTTTCCCCCAACTTACAGTGAGGTTGTCAATCTCACCGGTTTTGCTAAAAACAAAGGATTAAACGTATTGTGTGGAAGAAAGTAATAGTTTGCAGAAAGTAAACAGAAAGCAGTAAACAGTTGTAGATTGATGGTATAAGAAAGGACTTGGGTCCATAGTTCACTAGTGGTGGCTCTCCTTAAGATAGATGACATGTTGGGTGAACAAATTACAGTGGGGCAATTGACAAACATCGAGAAAGCAATCATGCATATAATAATCATCTTGACTCCAACATTATACATAGACCATAATCCAACTGCATCTATGACTAATAATCCACTTTCAGGTTATCATCCGAACCCCCTCCAGTATTAAGTTGCAAGCAACAGATAATTGCATTACGCATTGCGTGTAAAGTGAACAATACGATTGTTCTATGAATGAAGGATTGTTGTTTTCTCCCTAGTAGCAACAACACATCTAGTACCTTAGAGATTTCTGTCACTTCCCCAGATTACTAGAGGCATGAACCCACTATCGAGCATAAATACTAACTCTTGGAGTTGCTAGCATCTACTTGGCCAAGATAGCTACTAACAACGGAAAGCATGCAAGATCACAAATAACAAAGACATGATAGAATCAATAATCAATCTAAAATAACATCTCAATATCCATCGGATCCCCGCAAACACAACATGTAGGATTAGAAATAGATGATCTTGATCATGAACAGAGCTCACAAGATCTAAACATGATAGCACAAAGGAGAAGAACCAGCCATCTAGCTACTACATGGACCTGTAGTCTAGGGATGAACTACTCCTCCATCACACCGGAGGCTTGCATGGTGATGAAGAAGGCCTCCAGGGTGAATTCTCCCCTCCGGCAGGGTACCGGGAAGAGCTTCAGATCCCTCCCGATCTAGGGATGGAGATGATGGCGGCTACCGACTCTTTCGTGGATTTTTGATCGGGTCCTTAGGGTTTCTGTATCGGAGGCATCTTATAGGCAAAAGGGGAGGCCGAGGGGGTGCCCAAGGCGGCCAGACTACCCCCTGGTGCGGGCCAGGTGGTGTGGCCGGCCGCTGTCCACTCTCCCGTCTCGTATTCTGGCTCCGTGTCCCCCTCGGTGAAAAACTGACTTTGGCTTTTGTCCCGTGCAATTCCGAGAATATACATTTTCTGACTTTTCTGGAACCAAAAACAGCAGAAAATAGGAAACTGACACTATGGCATCTTGTTAATAGGTTAGTCCAATAAAGTGTATAAAATGTACTCCAAAGTGTGGACAAAACATAAGAAAGTAGATAAAACGAAGCATGGAACATCAAAAATTATGGATACGTTTACAACGTATCAATGCACGAGCTCAACGCAATTGTTCCAGCTATCCCTTAGTATCTGGACTGGTCGGAAGTTACAATTACCTTTAACCAAAGCAATCATTCGACTAAGACACACAGGCGAAGAAAGTATGCTCTGGTCATCAATCCACTTATTGACGGTTATAGGTTCTCCAAGACCCTCATGGACGGTGGCAGCAGCATCAACATCATCTACGTCAAAATGCTACGTCGGATGAGGATATCGGAAACACATCTAAATCACAACTTGTGACTTTTCATGGAGTTGTCCCTCGAAGAAAAGCAAACTCTCTGGGAGAAATAACTTTGGATGTTACTTTTGGAACTCCAAAGAACTACCGAGCAGAAGCTGTTTCCATCGAAGTGCTCCCATTCAAGAGCACATACCACACTATCTTCGGGTGTCCGGCTTACTGGGCTTTTATGGCTCACCTTTGTCATATTTACAACATGATGAAAATTCCACGTCCCATTGTAATCATCACGATCCGGGGAGAGCCGAAGAAGGAACGAGAATGCGAGGACGAAATTGCCGCCTTTGGTGAAGCTGTAATGCATGCCGAGGAGTATCAGGAGATGAAGAACAACATCGACCCATATGAGATGCCCGCCACGAAGAAGGAGGTGACAAAGCCGACTCTAGAGTTCAAGACATCGGAAGAGGCAAATACAACGCCGTTGAAGGATGATGACCCCTCCAAGGTGACCCATATTGACGTAGGTTTAGGACACGCATAGGAAAGCGCGCTCGTCGAGTTCCTCAAAGCCAATAAAGATATCTTTGCATGGCAGCCATTTGACATGACCAAAGTACCTAAGGAACTTGCCGAGCACAGCCTAAATGTATACCCAAACGCTAAACCCATCAAACAGTCCTTATGATGTTTCGGCAAAGAAAAGTGCAAAGAAATAGCTAAGGAACTAGCTTGGCTCGAGTTAGCCGGATTAATAGAAGAGGTCATCCATACTGATTGGTCGACCAATCCTGTAATGGTCCCTAAAAAGGACACCACTAATTTAAGGATGTGTGTTGATTATACTGCCTTGAACAAGGCTTGTCCGAAAGATCTGTTCACTCTGCCTAGAATCGATCAAGTTATCGACTCAACAACAGGATCGGAACTCCTATGTCTTCTTGATGCATATTCTAGATATCAACAAACTCGGATGAAGGAGTCAGACAAAATAAAGACTTCGTTCATCACCCCCTTTCGAACCTTCTGCTACATAACGATGCCTTTTGAGCTAAAAAACGCAGAAGCTATGAACTAGCACACTATGCAGCATTGCCTCCATAATCAAATCGGACGCAACATACATGCATATGTTGATGGCATAGCTGTGATGTCCAAAAAAAAGGAAACACTTATTTACGACTTGGAGGAAACATTCAACAATCTATGAAAATATAACATAATGCTTAACCTGAAGAAGTGTTTCTTCGGAATATGAACCAGAATTTTTTTGGTTTCATTGTGTCCCAAAGAGGATTAGAGGTGAACCATGACAAAATAAAGGCTATACTCAACATTTCTAGGCCAACTCGCCTAAAGGACGTACAACAGCTAACTGGCTGCATTGCCGCAGTCAGTCTGTTTGTAAGCCGACTTGGTGAAAGAGCCGCACCATTATACAAGCTCTTGAAAAAGACCAAGAAGTTCGTCTGGACTGATGAAGCTGAAGCTGCACTTCAGGATGTGGAATCCGTACTCTCATCTGCCCTATCCTTGCAGCACCGGAACCACATGAACCAATGTTGCTCTAATTAGCTGCAATGAACAGAGTAGTGTCGTCATGGTGGTGGAACGGCCGGAAGAAAAATAGAAACACCTGGTACAGCGTCCGACTTATTATCTCAGCGAGGTCTTGACTGAACTGAAGCAAAGTATCCACATTACCAAAAGTTAGCCTATGGTGTGTTCGCCAGAAAGCTACGACATTATTTTCAAGAGCACAGGATTACCGTGGTGAGCACAGCTCCCATGAGAGACATAATCAACAACAGTGATGCCACAGGACACGTCGCTGAGTGAGGAATTGAGCTAGCAGCTTTTATATATTGAGTATAAACCTCGCACAACAATCAAATCCCAGTTTCTTGCTGACTTTGTTGTTGATTGGACAGAGACAGTGGAAAGCACAAGTCTCCTAGAGACGGAAGTTTGGACCTTACACTTTGACGGGTCCAAAGCGCTCGGGGGCTCGAGTGCTGGCGTGGTTCTCAAGTCACCCCAAGGTGATAAACTGTTCTATGTATTGTAGATTCACTTCACGGCGACAAATAACATTGTGGAATATGATGCAATGCTGCATGGAATTCGAATCACAAAAGACATCAGCATTCGCCAACTCATGTGTTTCGGAGACTCAAATTTAGTTGCCCATCAAGTATCCGATATTTGCAATGCAAATAAGCACATGGCAGCATATAGAGCTATCATGGATGAACTATCTAAATCGTTTGAAGGGTTTGAAATTAAACACATTCCTCGAACAGAAAATGAGGAAGCAGATGCTCTATCAAGAATAGGCTCTGCATGGAAATAGGTCCTATATGGTGCTTGTTTGGAGCACTTAAGAGTTCCCAATATCACAGGAATTGATGAGGAGTATCTGACCAAATCCGACTGACCGTTCATAGCAGTTCTAGCTATAATCCTCAGTTGGACATAACCCTACCTTGATTTCCTGGTAGATAGAAAATTACCCGAAGATGAAGTTCTAAGCCGACAGATTATCCGATGAGAAAAATCCAACAAAGTGGTGGGAGGTGAGCTCTATAAGAGGAGTGCGTCTGGGGTCTTTCAGCGTTGTGTTTCTCTAGAAGAAGGAGTGGAAATCCTAAGGGAAATCCATGAAGGCGAATGCGGCCATCACGCCACAGCCAAATGTTTGGTGGAAAAGGCCTTTAGACATGGATTTTACTGGCTTACAGCTTAGGCAGATGCCGAACGGCTAGTCAAGACATGCAAAGGTTGCCAAAAGTATGCCAAACAAGCCCATGTTCCGGCTGATCAGCTGCGAACAATTCCGATTACATGGCCCTTTGCGGTCTTGGGGCTTGACATGGTAGTCTAAACGGGCTCCAAGTGGATACACCCACCTTCTTGTGATGGTGAACAAATTCACGAAATGGATTGAGGCAAAACCCGTCACAAGTTGTGATGGAGTAATAGCCAAAATGTTCGTCGAGGACATTATAATCTGATTCAAGTATCCGCATAGTATTATTACAAATAATGGGAGTAACTTTTACATGGGAGAACGCATCGAATTCTGCAATGAACAAGGGATTCGACTTGATATTGCATCAGTCGTGCATCCATAATCCAATGAACAAGTCGAAAGGGAAAATGGTCTAATTCTTCAAGGCATGCGACCAAGACCCGAAGCACCTCTTCATCGTGCTGTGGGGGCTTGGGCAGACTAATTGCCATCTGTGGTATGGAGTTTAAGAACCACTCCTAACAAGTCAACCGGATATACACCTTTTTTCTTGGTCCATGGTGCAGAAGTTGTTCTTCCAAGTGATTGTATTCATACTTCTCCCCGAGTCGCTACGTATGTCGAAGAGGATGCTGAAGTCGCTCGACAAGATTACCTCGATATGCTCGAGGAAGTTCGCGTCATTGCTGAGCAAAGATCTATAGCCTATCACCAGAAGTTATGCAAGTATCATAGTTAGAGAGTCAGAAATCGGTCTTTTACGAAGGGTGATCTAGTTCTCCGGCTAGTGCAAAAAAGAGAGCACAAACTTTCCCCTATATGGGAAGGGACCTTTATGGTTAGTCGAGTATTGCACAATGGTTCTTACTACCTAACTGACATGAGGCCAGAAAAAGAAAGACCTGCTACTAAGAAGAGAAACAGAGCTGGAGGCAGTACAAATTCGGATGAAATAGACCGTCCATGGAATATTGCTCAGCTATGTCCCTTTTATTCTTAAATTTCTTTCTTTAAAATCATATCCATGTACATGTTCAAAGTGAAATAAATTATTGGTCTCCTCAATGTTTTTTTGAGATGTTTTTCATGTGCCATCTTATTTTCGAATGATGATGCCATAGTCGAAAATCCTAGAATACTTGAAAGTACTTTATGATCATGTTTGTTCTGGTTAGATTTCCGATTCTAAAAATGCTACCTTAGGGTATAATTCCAAATTTTCTATTTTATACTTGGGTTTTTGTCTGATTGATAGATGCGGGTATTTTTTGAGTAGTGAATTGTTGGTACTAGAAGCCGGCTTTAATTTCGGGTTTACATTGGTTTAGGAATTGAGCTCCGTTGCTTGGCAAAGTTTCTATGCTAAAAGTTTACTAGCTCATGAAAGGGACGAGGTGGAAAGCCAGATAAACAAAAAGTATAGACAAAACAATGCTTAAGTAATTTTCAAGCACAAAAATAAAGCCAAAAGTGTTAAAGAAGTAAAAGCATGAGTTCTTACAAACTAGCATAGCAAAATAATATTCTACTTATTACAATCATATTGTTTTTCAGAATAACACATTGTTTTTCTGGTACACTCTACGATGCAAGTGGAGACGAAGGATTTGTCGGCTCACTAGAAGCATCACCCGTATCACCCTAATATCTTTCTGAGACGAGTATGTCAGACTCAGTCTGCTCGTTGTCTTCAGAAACTTCAGCAACCTCTTCCATGGGGGGAGGTAACACTTCAACAGGTGTGAAGAACGGTTCATCATAGCTGGTCAACTCGGCAACACGAGAGGCATATCCGGCACAAGCATCCCAGATCTCTTTGATGTTCTGTGGATTGTCGTCTTCATCAATAGTCTAATAACCCTTGGTAACTTGCCATATTTCCATGCTTCCATGGTGTCTCATTACCATTGTCAGGGCATTCTTTGTCGATGTGCATGCATACGACACGTTCCAATCCTTGACAAGCTTTGGCATATCCTTTGCCTTGACTGTTGGAAGTCATGGATCAAGTCCCCAATGGTAGCTCAAAGGAAGACATTCAGTTCAAGCTAGAGAGCTGGACGAATTCACCAATTTCCTCCAAGGACTGGTGGAAGTCGTGGATCAAGTCCCCAACGGCAACAAGTCGGCTGGTACGAGACTCGGATGATGAGGCATCAAGAATGTTGAGAGGACCTACAAATAAGAAAACAAAGGTTAACCATATATCCGAGTAAACAAAGTTGTAAAAACAACAATTCAGAGACAACAAACTTACCAAAGATAGTGTCATCTACTTTGGTCTTCTCCTCCCGAAGACTTTGGAGTTTATTCTGAAGGGCTTCGGTGGTATATTTTTGCATGTCCAATTCATTTTGCAAGCCCAATATTGTTTTCTCTTATTTGGATATGGTACGGTCACGTGCATCAGTACCTTGATTGCTGGATTCAAGAACACTAGCGATGCTCGACTCGTGATCTACATTGATTTTTTCCAGCTCAGCACGCAAGTCAGCATTCTCCAACTTCAAGACTTTATAATCTTCGGCTCGCTCAATGAGCTTGCAAGACTGCTTCACAAGATCTAAGGCAGTAACAAGTGAAGTCGAGTAAATATTCGGCTACAAATCAAAAAATCAAACTATGAAAATGAAGTCAGAAACGCTTACCTTCAGCTTCATCTTTTGCACCTTTGAATTGCGCATTTTCAAGTCGGAGAGCTCTAATCTCTCTCTGCTTATTGCAGATATTCTTCAACAAATCCTAGTTATAATCATTAACTTTCTGTAAGTTAGAATGGTAACCAAAGTCCGAAGTCTACTAAGACTCGGGCTAATATTTTAACTAAGTTAAATATCAGCACGAGCCTTGGGGGCTATACTATTTCATTCTTTGGCATCCTATAAAATCATCAATCCGGATTCCTATCCAACTTCATGCTTGGGGGATATAGGATATGATATGAAATGTAATAAAAAGCGTTGGATTATGACTTACATAATGTTCATGCGTTAATTTGTTGAAGCTCATGTTCACCTCAGATGAAACCTTCTCGGTGAGAGTCAGAGGAATCACTGGTGGTGGTGGAGCCACACCGGCCTTCAACTTCTCGTCATGAAGACGAACTTTTTCAAGAAGCTCAACGAGTTTGATGTCCTCGGATTCTTGTGCCTCCTCCTCGGCTGTGATATTTCGGGTCTCCAAGAAATTGAGAGGCATCTTCTGGATCTCTTTGGCACTCTTCCGAGTTAGGCCAAGTTTGGCAATACCCAGATTCCGCGGAAGGTTTTCCGTGAAGGTCTCAGCTGAGGGATCATTACCCATTGTGGGTTCACCCTTATCAAGTCACGAGTCACTCATGGTGATATCGGTCTACGAACCAAGGTTTGCTGGATCTAAAGAATGAGTCGAAACATCTTCAACATGTAGAGAGGAAGTACCCTTCGGTGTTGACGATGGCTTTAGGGTAGGATTTGGAGGCGGGGCAGGAGGCAAAACTAGAGTCAACATCTGTTGGCGCAAAGTCTTCCCAGGTTTTCTCTTTCCCTTAACCTTGGCGGTTGTTTTAGCTCTGAATGGTAATAGAGTAAGATTGTTACAATTCAGAAAGAATACAAATTAGTACACGAAACGTTGTGAAGAAGTTTACCTCTTTACAACGGACACTTTCTGAGTGCCCATGGAGACATTCAGAGTTTTATGCTTTCGAGTAAGTGCCTCCGGCAGTAATTCAAGATCTTCATCCTCCGGAGGAACCGGATACTTAGGCGCATATCCTCCGAGAGGAGCAAGCTAGAAGAGAGATTATATCAGTATTGCGAATAAATAAGGTATAAATGAGAAAATTATTGAGTGTTAAAGAATCAGTCAGAAAACTTACTAGTGTCAAAGGTTTGTGAGCAGTAAACATATCCAGAGAAATATCTGTAATCTTCTGCTCAAACCGCTCCTTGATTAACCATTTGATCTGGGTTTCATACTCCTTATCTAGGATTGGGTGTGGGCTGATCCTCAGGCTATCATTCTTACTCTTGGTGATTGTACACATGGGCCGCACCATGGTACTAGAGGGGTTGCATCTGACGTGCCAGCCAACAATGGACTAGGTCGGATCCCTTCAGGCCCTTATGCTTCATCAAATATTCATTCCGTGGCTTGGCGCAGATCAAATCTTCAGTGAGAGCCGGAGCATCCGCATCCCAAGACTCTTGGGGCATGGTGAAGCCATCAACAAAAGTCGGCAAAGCTTCTTGCTTGCCGGCAGCCAGATTGTCCTTGTGATAAAAGAACATGGACGGCCACCTCTTCACTGACTCACTATCTATAACCTTGGGATACACTCGGTCTCTCCTAAGGGTCAGGATTAGTGTTCCGGTAATATAAGGATTACTGGCAGTGATGAAATTTCTCCGGGTAACGAAGTAGTATCGGAACAAAATAAGACTCAGTTTTATTCCAAGATAACCCTCAGACAAGGAAATGTAAGAACTAAGCTCTAGAATCATGTTTGGGGAAGTTGTGGAGTTGAACTCCATAGTGATCTACAACCTCAAAGAAGAACTATGAGGGGGAAACTCAAACCTCGGTCTACATGGGTGCCGAAGTGGACCATCTCCCCAGCATAAGGGGTGGGGATGACGTCATCAAAACCGCTCCGCCAGTCACCGACCCAGAGGACGCATTTCTTCTCAACGCCGTGCAGTTTCTCATTGTCGAGAACGTGGGAGATCCAGACTTCGCGGAAGTTTTCTTTCTCTGCCACCGTGGATGTCGCCACCATCGTCACTTCTGTGCCAGATGAAGATGCTCTAGCTATTTGGTCGAGGGTGCTGACCTTTGGGGGCAACGCTATGGGTTTTGGGGAAGGAAAAGGAGGGAAGGGTGTTGCATCACTTGGAGGAAGAAGATGGAAGAGGCGCTGGTGAGAAGAGAATGAGGAGATGTAGACCCCTTATGAGCCTCACCTACGTCAAGATTCATGTGAAACAAACATTAAAACATGCGACGCATCACAGAAAGAACCGAGCAACTTCCTTGAGATGATTGTGCCTCCTCGATCTCCATGCGTGCATTAAAATGGTGCCTCAGTTCCGTGCTAAGCAGACTAACCAATGGTCACACTGATAGGAATGTCTGTTAGTGACAGGACTTGATCTTGACTAATGTCTGGTTACGCCAGAGACCAGTTTCCGGCTTAGTTTGAAATCAAGCCGAGGAAACCATAATGAAGTACTCATAGGTTCGACTCAATTTGAGACCCAAATCCTACTTTTGTTTTGGAGTTTTAGGAACCCTTCAAAACTCTACAACCGAAGAAAGATCAGGCTAGATGATGAAATATGACTTTGGATCTTGGAGGCTTCCGGGGGCTACTGTTGGGGATATACTTTTCGAGTATACCCACTGTGACTCGCTGACCAGGGTGGCCCACTTTGGGTTAGAGATTTGCTTCACAGGCGGCCCAGTCAGGGAGAGAAGACGGAGGTCCGTCTGGCTACGGGAAGGCCCAGAAGACTTACTGACTTAGGCATGTTTAGTTACTTGTAGTCCAAGATGTACTTTGTAACCGACTCTGTATCGTAGCCGGGTAGGTCTCTCCTATAACCCTAGGCCGGATATATATATAAGCCATCCTAGGGACTAGCCTTTAGGGCACCCACAATATACAACCTCAACTCGCACAGTCGAACCTCTCTTGTAATCTGTACTTCCGGCTCTACCGTATTAATGGATTGCTGGCAAGAGTAGGATCCGTCCAAAGCCGGCGGATTCGAACTTGGGTAAAGCTTGTCTGTTCACCATCCTGGAATACTGTCGCCTCACACCTCCTTTCTCCACACACCTCGAGGACCCCCTCTCGGCGTACATGTCTTCAATCCGACGATAGCGGCGTCTTTCCCCATGCGGCCTTCACTCTTGGGCCTTGTTCCCTCTAGGAACTTGGCCCAATAGGGAAGTTGCCACATTTTATTTAATTTGAATATTATTTTATTATTAATTACAATAATTAGTTAAAATACATATTCATTAAATCCTTTTGATTTGAAACAGCTTTCAGTTCATTTCAATCTCCTTCGAAATTCCCCCATAATGATTTTGGCTCTCTCGCAGAACACCTCCGGTGTTCCTTTCTGTTTCTTCCTGTGATTCCATCTATTCCAGAATGATCTCCAAGCATTGTAAAACCCTTAAGTGTGTTACCCCGCGGTTCAGTAAAATCACAGACATGATCGACATGACTCTCAAATCAATGATCAATAATGACCCATATGCATTCCACGATTTAAACATCATTTGAACCACAAACATCGAGTCCAATTCCCTTTGTTACTTTGATACATGACTTGTCTGAGATCTAATCATTGGTATCATGGTACCTTGTTCAATCACATTACTGACAAGTGATGCTTTACTCGTTCCCATGATATTTCATCCTCATGACCTAGTCACATGTCATGCAGCTTATGGATGTAATATCACCATCACACGGGAGAACAAATCTTGATCTTGATACATGCGCCTCAACGTGCCCCTTTGGAATACCCAACATATACCTTTATGATCACCCTACTACGGTGTGACAGTTGATGTAGTCAAATCATCCGCGGGTGATAGTGATTAAACAAGATCTCATGGTCTAAGGATTAAGATACTTCATTTCTAACTATAGCAACTATGAACTTTGTGACTTGATCATGGTTCAATACTTATATGGGTAATTTCCATCACATCATATTACCAATGATATGACATCATCGTCAAATGTCATAAATTCTCCATGATTATAAACCACGATCAGTGGTTTCCTAGTGAACTAGTTGTATAGAGGCTAATAGGGACTGTCTGGTTTGTTTATATACCACAATTGTATCAATGTTTCCGATTGATACAGTTGTACCATGATAAAACTATTATGAACTAATGAGATATGATAATAAAAACCTTTATTATTTGCCTCTATGACATTTCTCCTTTAGAATGCCTTCCGACGGTGCCGACCCCTCCCTCGTGCTGCCATGTGCGAGGGGAGCTAGGTATCATCGGTGAAGGTTGCTTGCAAGCTTGTGCCCCATTTCTGGCGCGCCAGATGTCATGTATTAGATTTTGACACCTGGGACGGATGATCCTTTTTTTAGTTCGGCTAGGGGCGTAACATCCAACGAGCTTGATTGGTGAGCTAGACGAACACAATCACACAAAGAGATATAGGTTTTCCCCAGGTGTAGGCCTTGATGTGTGGATCCCTACGTCCTGCAACAGTCTACTACGTGGTGGATAAATAGACGATTATAGAGTTTTTTCTCGTGGAAGAAACAAAGCATGTTCTTCCCTCTATTCTCCTCCCTCACTCACAACCGACCTGGGCCTCCTTTTATAGTAACAAGGGGACACTAGAAGTGTTGTTCTCCACGCGGTGGTGCGCCGCGTTCATGTCCACAACATGGTAGGGCGCTCATGCTCCTTGAACGCTTGGCCTGCTACACCTAAGCTTGCGCAGGGGCACGCTGCAATCAAGCCTATCAATTTGGCTCCTCTCTAGTAGTTGCTCCTCAGGTTCCTCTCCGTTCCATAGAGGCGTCGACTGGGTCTAGTAAGGGTCAGTTATCATGCAGCGACGCATGGATACCACTGGTCGCGGTGGAACGTGCATGGACTTGACATGGCACGGATGTACTGTTGTCACCTAATGTGTTCCAGAGTGTGAGCAGGAGTAGCGTATCCACTTCTCAAGTCGATCTTGGAAAATACAACAGCTCCATCAAGTTGATCAAAGAGTTCATTGATCTGAGGATGGGGATACTTGTTCTTGATGGTTTTAGCATTGAGACCATGGTAGTCAACACATAGTCGATCGGTCTAGTCTTTCTTTTTAACAAAGATTGCTGGGCTACCCCAAGAAGAAGTACTACGTTGGATGAAACCAAGCTTTTCCATTTTTCGTTTGAGCTCCACTAACTCGGTGGACCCATCTTGTAAGTCTGCTTGGAGATAAGAGCGGTTCCAGGTTCAAGATCGATAACAAGCTCTTTAGGAAAGACATCCAGAAAGTCACAGACAATCGGAACACCTTGCATAGCAGCCATTGCATCAACACTCAAAGCACCCAAGGAATATAGCTGTATAGAAGGGGTTTGTCTTATAGAATAAACCATGTGGCATCCATAAATCTTCAAAGAGAATGAGTGTTGAGCATAATCAATCATATCTTCATTGCATTCAACCAATCCATGCCCAACATAACATCAATATCTGAGTTCCCAAGAATGATCAAAGAGGCCAGAAAGGAAGAGCCACCAGTCTAAATATGATTCCCATTGCTGATCTTAGAAGCTCTCATACTTACACCTGGAGATTGTACCAAGGGGCAATATGGTAGAGGATCCATTGATAACTCATGCTTATGTGCAAAGATGCTAGACACAAACTAGTGTGAAGCCCCTGTATCAAAGTGTAATCATGTAGTAACTAAGATAACAGGAATTGTACCTAGCACAACTCTAGGGGCATGCTCAGCTTGCACGAGGTTGATGTTGTTGACTCACGCTGCAATTGAAGTCAGCATGTTGTTGGTGTTGAAGGCTCGAGGTGCTGGCATGCAAACCATAGAAGTTGTTGTAGCATGTAACACCCTATACTATCCGTGCTTGGGCTGTCACTCCTGGCAGCTTAATAGGATATCTAGACTAGCCCTAAATACCAACACTAGTCTTTTCTTCGCACTTTGTCCTCACTCGTGTGCACCCGGGACCCACTTCCCGATCGGTCACCCATCCTCAGATTACTCTAGGCCAAACATGCTTAACCTCAGATTTCCTTTCAAATGAGCTTCTAAAAAAGAAGTTGCAACTTGTTGGTATGAGTATCTTATAAATCCTATTAAACCATGCGACAGGGTCTCACATACACCCACCCTTAGAAGATCAACGCCCTCGTCGACCAACCACAATCCAAGAACGTCCCCTCTTGGCACACGTCTATGCATCCAGTGCCGGCAGATGCGCCATGTTCTGTCCACTCTGGGCCACACACACCATGCTCCACATGTCCCGCCATTGACCCGCAAAAGCTCGTGTAATCGCGAGGATCGGCTCTAATACAACTTATAACACCGTGGACTCTCCGTGCCCGTGTTGTAACTCTTGGAAGCTTAATAGGATATCTAGACTGTCCCCACATACCAACACTCGTCTTTTCTACGAACTTTGTCCTCAATCGTGTGCACTTGGGACCCACTTCATGGTCAGTCACCCATCCACAAATTGCTCTAGGACAAGCATGCTTAACCTCAGAGTTCTTTTCAGATGAGCTTCCAAAAAAGAAGTTGCAACTTGTCGGTATGTGTATCCAATCAATCCTATTAAACCATGCACCAGGGTCTCACATAGCAAGTCTTGGCAGCAGTGGAGGAAGAACAACCTTGTTCTACGGATAGTAGTACTAAATATGGCCAGGATGCCAACACTTGTATCATCCACCAGCCACTACAAGAAAAGTTTCCTTCTGCAACGAATTGGCCCGACGGTCGTCGTAGAAGACGCGTCTTCTGGGACGAAATTCTTGGCTCGGTCGTGGCCGATGGAAATTTTTTTTTTCGGTTTCGCGGCTCTCTACTATGATGGATCTGCTAAAAACATGGAGGAAGCTCGGCCATCGCGTGGCAGAAGCAAGATTTTTGTTTCCTCGCGCGATGTTGACTCACCTAAATCTTTTGAGTTGTGTGGGTCCCGAATGTCAGTGTCTCTAGCGGACCATACTTTTCGGTCGCGCCTCCCTGATTTGAACTCGATAATGTTGCTCGAGGCGTCTGCTGTTTAGTCAGGCTGTTTGGTCCCACATGTCAGCCTCTCATTAGAAGGATCGTGTGCATGATGGATTTTTTTCCTTCGCTCGCGCTACCCTGTTCCGAAGTTGATAGCGCTGCTCAATGCATCTACCGTCTAATCAACCTCCTGGGACCCACATGCCATCCTCTCATTAGAAGAAACGTGTGTATGATGGATTTTTTCCTTCGCTAGCGCTACCCCATTCTGAGTTGATAGTGCTGCTCGACACCTCTACCGTTTAACCAACCTCCTGAGCCCCACATGTCATCCTCTCATTAGAAGAAACATGTGCATGATGTATTTTTTCCTTGGCTCACGCTACCCTGTTCCGAACTTGATAGCGCTGTTCGATGCATCTACCGTTTAATCACAATGCTGGGCCCCACATGTCATCCTCTCATTACAAGAAATGTGTGTATGATGGATTTTTTTCCTTCGCTGGTGCTACCCCGTTCCGAGTTGATAGCGCTGCTCGACGCATCTACCATTTAACCAACCTCCTGAGCCCCACATGCCATCCTGTCATTAGAAGAAACGTGTGTATGATGGATTTTTTTCCTTGGCTCGCGCTAACCCCGTTCCGAGTTGATAGCTCTGCTCGATGCATCTACCGTTTAACCAACCTCCTGATCCCCACATGTCATCCTCTCATTACAAGAAACATGTGTATGATGGATTTTTTACCCTCTGTCGCACCTTCGTGTTCCGAACTTGATAGCTTTGCTCGCTGTATCAGCCGTTTAATCAAACTCCTGGACCCCACATGTCATCCTCTCATTAGAAGAAACATGTGTATGATAGAAGTTTTTCCCTTGGTCGCGCCTCCGTGTTCCGAACTTGATAGCGTTGCTCGCTGCATCTATCGTTTAATCATGATGTAGGGCCCCACATGTCATACCCTCATAAGAAGAAATGTGTGTATGATGGAATTTTTGTTCTCGGTCGTGCCTCCGTGTATCGAACTTGATAGCGTTGCTCGATGCATCAGCCGTTTTTCCAGGCTGCCGAGTCCCCCATGTGAGCCTCTCATTAGAAGAAAGGTGTGCATGCTAGACTTTTTTCTCGCTCGCGCCTCCCTGTTTCGAACTTGGCAACATCGCTTGAGGCAGAACCTGTATAAGGCCGTGCTACTGGGTCGCACATGCCGGTCTCTCTGTATATCAAACCTGCGTATGATGGACTTTTTTTCGGTCGCGTCCGCTGTTCTGACCTTGGCAACGTTGCTCGATGTGGCAGCCGTGTATGGTCTTGCTGCTGAGGCCCCCATGTCACCCTCTCTTGTATGTTCTTGCCGGTGGGTCCCTGATGCCAGCCTCTCAGTACAAGTATTTAACTTTTTTTTCAAACCCGACCATTAAACTCGAGGGATGCTGCAGGCTGGTGGGTCCGTGATGTCATCCTCTCCGTAATGCGATATTAAAAAGTAAACCCTTTCTAAAAAAAGTAAACCCAAGATATATATAAATATGTACGCATAGTGGATTCGAACTAAAGACCTTCAAATCAAATCAAATAGACATAAACTGAGTGTTTTGCCACAATACCAAAGATACTAATAAAAATTGAATCATTAAACATGTATTAGTACTATAACTTATGTATCAGTCTTCTAAAAAATATTGTTGTGTTTCCATGTTATCTCTCTTAAAATAAAAGAGCATTGCTACTGGAACCTCGATTTATAAAAAGCCACATAATGGATTAGTTTCTTAAAAACATGGGTAGGCAGAGGTTTTATTAGAGGTGGGGGCACTGCCAAAAAGGCCAAATTAAAAAGTTTTTGGGCTATGGTCAATGGACTCCTATCTCAAATTTTACTGGGCTATGTCTCGCCAGATTCAAACACAGACCTCTTCAAGGGAGGAAAAAAAGCGATAATTCCTTTGACAAATATTCATGTAAAAGTATCTAATGAACACACACCACATGCGCCAAAACAGGGCTGGTATCTAATGACTTCACTTGGTGAAATCACGTTGTATATCTTTACCCTCTCATCTCTGTCCAAAATGCATCCAACGGTTCCGATGACACAAAGGCAAATGCTCTAGAGCAAGCAGCCAGCAGCAACGACAGAACTTTTGACAAATTCAATACCATTTGAAAGATTAAGGCGTACATAATAATAAGACATAAAAAATCGACAGATTCCTAGTTCATATTCAGCAGCACTTGACCAACTCAGAATCATTGCAAAGTGACTGATTCAGCAATACAAACACTGAAATTCAATATCACTACAGAGAGAGACAGTTCTTGTTTCAGCTTTAAAAACCATGGAACACTTTGCCCTTTTCTCCAAACACACTCGATCACAACACAATCATTGTCATAATATTTTATCATATAGGGAACCGTCATATAGATACAGATATACCATACTGATGGCCCAAAATATATCGAGCTTGTTGAGGAACCCCAAGAGGAAGGTATGATGAGCACAGTAGCAAGTTTTGCCTCAGTACGAAACCAAGGTTATCAATCCAGTAGGAGCAAGGGAACACCCCAAAGGTGTTGCTAGCTGAACGTTGGCAGGGCGCACTACCGGTGTCAGTAGCAACATGGAGACCTGCACAACACAACCACAGAAATTTGTCCCCAACTTGCGATGAGGTTGTCAATCTCACCGGTTTTGCTGAAAACAAAGGATTAAATGTATCGAATGGAAGAAAGTAATAGTTTGCAGAAAGTAAACAAAAAGCATTAAACAGTTTGTAGATGGAATGTAAAAGAAAGGACCGGGGTCCATAGTTCACTAGAGGTGGCTCTCCTTAAGATAGATGACATGTTGGGTGAACAAATTACAGCGAGGCAATTGACAACATTGAGAAAGCATACAAGCATATACTACTCATCTTGACTCCTTTGAGACTTGATTGGGCATTACAACATTATACATAGACCGCCATCCAACTACATCTATGACTAATAATCCACCTTCAGGTTATCATCCGAACCCCCTCCAGTATTAAGTTGCAAGCAACAGATTATTGCATTACGAATTGCATGTAAAGTAAACAATATGATTGTTCTATGAACAAAGGATTGTTGTTTTCTCCCTAGTAGCAACAACACATCTAGTACCTTAGAGATTCCTGTCACTTCCCCAGATTACCAGAGGCATGAACCCACTATCGAGCATAAATACTAACTCTTGGAGTTGCTAGCATCTACTTGGCCAAGATAGCTACTAACAACGGAAAGCATGCAAGATCACAAATAACAAGGACATGATAGAATCAATAATCAATCTGAAATAGCATCTCAATATCCATCGGATCCCCGCAAACACAACATGCAGAATTACAAATAGATGATCTTGATCATGAACGGAGCTCACAAGATCTAAACATGAAAGCACAAAGGAGGAGAACCAGCCATCTAGCTACTACATGGACCCGTAGTCCAGAGATGAACTACTCACGCATCACACCAGAGGCTTGCATGATGATGAAGAAGGCCTCCAGGGTGAATTCCCCTCTCTGGCAGGGTGCCGGGAAGAGCTTCAGATCCCTCCCGATCTATGGATGGAGATGACGGCGGCTACAGACTCTTTCGTGATATTTTGATCGAGTACTTAGGGTTTCCGTATCAGAGGCAATATATAGGCGGAAGGAGAGGCCAAGGGGGTGCCTGGGCTGGCCACACCACCCCCGGGAGCGGGCTTAATAGGATTGATAGGATACCCATATCAACAAGTTGCAACTTCTTTTCTGGAAGCTCATTCGAAAAGAACTCTAAGGTTAAGCGTACTTGGCCTAGAGCAATTCTAGGATGGATGACCAACCGGGAAGTGGGTAACCGGGTGCGCACGAGTGAGGACAAAGTGCGCAGAAAAAACTAGTGTTGGTTTGTGGGGCCAGTCTAGATATCCTATTAAGCTGCCAGGAGTGACACCCCTCGGGCCCAGGAGTGGACGGGGTGTTAGAAGTGGTATCAGAGCCGACCCTTGCGATTACACGGGTGTGTGCGGGTTAGTGGCGGGACATGTGGAGCATAGCGCGTGTGGCCCGGAGTGGACATGGCATGCACATGTGCCGGCACGAGACGCACAAACGCGTGCCAAGAGGGAACATTCCTGGGGTGTGCTTGATCGATGAGGGCATCGATCTTCTAAAGGGTGGGTGTATGTGAGATCCAGGCACATGGCTTAATAGGATTGATAGGATACCCATATCAACAAGTTGCAACTTATTTTCCAGAAGCTCATTCGAAAAGAACTCTAAGGTTAAGCGTGCTTGGCCTAGAGCAATTCTAGGATGAGTGACCGACCAGGAAGTCAGTAACCGGGTGTGCACGAGTGAGGACAAAGTGCGCAGAAAAGTCTAGTGTTGGTCTGTGGGGCCAGTCTAGATATCCTATTAAGCTGCCAGGAGTGACAACCCCTGGGCCCAGGAGTGGACGGGGTGTTACAACCACCCCTAGGAGCGGGCCAAGCCTGGCCACGCGGCCAGGTGGTATGGTCGCCCTCTGGCCCTTCTCCGTCTCGTATTCTGGCTCCAAGTGTCCCCCGGTAAAATAATAACTTTGGCTTTTGTCCTGTCCAATTCCGAGAATATTCATTTTCTGACTTCCTGGAACCAAAAACAATAGAAAACAGGCAGCTGGCACTGTGGCTCTTGTTAATAGATTAGTCCAAGATATCATATGAAAAGTACTCCAAAGTGTTGACAAAACACAAGAAAGTAGATAAAACCAAGCATGGAACATCAAAAATTATAGATACATTTGCAATGTATCAACATCCCCAAGCATAACTCTTGCTCATCCTCGAGTAGGTAAGTGATAAAAAGAAAGAATAATTTTTGAGGTGACATGCACCAGCATAAACTTGATCAAAGTATTGGTAAAACATTCAAAGCTGGGATCATAGTACTTCAATCATAACATGAAAGACAAA
Organism: Avena sativa; assembly: GCA_916181665.1. Taxonomy (NCBI): domain Eukaryota; kingdom Viridiplantae; phylum Streptophyta; class Magnoliopsida; order Poales; family Poaceae; genus Avena; species Avena sativa. The sequence goes on along the minus strand of OV702289.1, from coordinate 416,593,022 downwards.
GTTCTAGCAATAAGACAAAGAAACTATGTTGCAACATGAAAAGGCACAAACAAAAGATTCATGAATAACAATACTTTGCAAGACGTTTGTTTGTTTCACATAAAGAAAACATAGCATAATGGCATTCAGCTTGTCCCTCATAGAGTAGCAAATATAAATGCATAGGACACCTTCAAAGTTCATAAGAGTGACTAGATACTAATAGTTTAAAACAAGCAATATCAAGTTATGCAGCAATCAACTAGTCTTGGGACAATGCACATAGAACTAAGAATGGCCACTATGCTCTCAAAGTAAGTGCATAAAGGTAGAAGGTGGAGACTCAATATAATAGTGGAAGAAAGGCCTTCGTAGAAGGAAGCAGAGATTCAAGTTTCATAAAGAGCTTCCAAAAATTATGGTACTTATAGCTTTCAGCTCTCATTGCCCCTATCATATGCATCTTTAAGTGATTAAGGTTAAAGTGAACAAACTATGGTGTACATGCTTGACGAAGTATAAGTTAGAAATATCATGTCCCTTGAATAGGAAGGCCGCTCCTCATGCTACTCAAGTTTAGTTACCGGTAAGTTCTTGTTATCGTAAGTACATGTGTATCATAGAGAACCGCCAATGGGGTACCCCTTTCCCGATGATACGGAAGAATCCCCGTATCAAAATGACAAGGCAAGCAGACAACGAGCATCTCAACAATCTTCTTATTTACCATGGGAATATGGTGCTTTTTTCTCTCTTTCCTCTTTTCATAATCCCTTTTTTTCTTTTTCTCATTTTTCTCAATATAGGACTCTTTTTTATAAGAATAATGCTTCATAGACAGCTCATTATGGTTACGCTGCAGGTTTCCACCATGTCATGGATTATACTAGCGGCCCAGGCGTTTCTCTAACACATATACATAACTCCATGGACTTACAAGCTCCCCTTTCATTTCACACCGACGACATCCATAGACAAAAGAGCATGATATCAACTAGGTACAAAGTACCAGTGCAATGTTGAAAGCGTTCCCCGTGACAGCATGGTTCTGCTAATCCCCAACAAATAAGGGCAAGCATATACAACATAGATGACACAATGGTTCAAGTTTATTAAGGGCAAGAAAAGTAAAGTGTGCCATCAAGTAGTGAGAGCTTTAATCACTAGTTTTCTCATAACAAGTTTAATTTGGAAGGTAAACAAAAACATGAATATACTTGGAATAGCTTAAGCTAGTAGGTAGGTACGGTGGACTCTTTGGAATAACTTGGTTTAGGGAGTTGGATGCATGAGTGGAACTCATACTTGGTTGTGGAGGCTAGCAAAAGACTGGGAGCGACAAACTAAGAGAGCAATAATGGCCATAATCATGCAGAGCGACAAAACATCATTGATCAAAGCATAAAGTGATACTACAAGTTGAAAACTAAAGGATCAAAAAGGCTTATGGTGACTTGGGATAGTCATAACATGGTGTGAGCATGCGCCAAGTCAACCAAAATCAAGCATCAAAGGAGAATACCACAATACTATGCTTTAATATGCTAAAACAACGCATGATTCATCCAAGGCACATTAAGCAATCTCAATTGTTTATAACAAGTCATGCTACAGCAAAGAATACTAAGCATAAAGCCAAAAAAATATCAAGCATGGCATGACAAAGCATAGGCCACAGTCAAAAACAAGCTCTCTTTACCACTTAAGCATGAACTTTCCTACTCTTTTCCAAACCAAACCAAACTATTTGAAAACTAATGTATGAAAGAGGGGGTCCAACCAATTTATTCAGAAAACTAAGCAAACAAAGAAAATGAAAAAACAAAATGAAAACGAAAAATAAGACGCTCCAAGAACAACACAATTGTGCATGAAACAATAAAAATGAAGCGTTTGGAAGAAACCTGAGATTTTTATTGATGAAGAGGGGGATGTCTTGGGCATCCCCAAGCTTTGACGCTTGTACTTCTTGGATATTTCTTGGGGTGACACGCGTGGCATCCCCAAGCTTGAGCTTTAGTCCATCCTTCATCTCATTACTCATTCCTTCCATACACCTAAAATTTTTCCTTCATACAAAACTTCACACAATCTTTATTAGCAACATTAGTGCACTCAAGATAATAAGTCTTTTAGGTTCAGTTCTAACACCAATAAAACTTCCATAAAAACACTAGCTATTGTAGTACTTTCCTCAAAAATCTCAATTCCCCAAAAGAACTCAAAAAGGAACCAACAAGAAGCAAATGCAGAAAATGGCAGAAATCTTTCAAAACCGACCAGCAGGTAAAGGCGAATTTTTTCGAAGACCTTATGTTGCTCAAATCAAAAAGTGTTGAACTCACGAAAGTTAGATAACAACCTAAGGCAGAAGAACAAAAATTCACGCCTCAGAAGGATGTACAGAGATTTTACACGAATTTTTACGGTGAAGCACAGAAATCTGTTTCGGGACAGCAACTTTCCCAATCATTACTTCTCTCTCATTAGAGGTTACTCTTGGCACAAAAAGCAAATAAAAAGGATAAGGAGCGGTATCTAAAACTTTTGGGTTATCTCCTAATAAGTACTTTTCTTTAACGCCTTTAAGTTAGGCATAAGAAGCAAAAAGAATCAAGTGTTCTCAAATGAAGAAGCATTAAGAGCAAATTTTGTTTTGATAGGTGACATGGGTATACCCTACAGGTACTCGATCTTGGTATATACGGCCTGAATACAACGGAAGCCCATGGTTTTGCCAAGGCCCAAATGGAGAACTCGAGTAACCTACAGACTCTCGATCGCTTGCAGAGCAAGAAGAAGGTAAAGATAGAAAGTTTAAAGGGAAACCCTAACCTGTAACCGACTCGACCTGCTACCCGAGACCTAGCTTATCTATATAAAGGCTAGGAGGGGGTGGCGAGGAGAACCCCCGCAACCCTAGTTTCCACAACCCTTGCCAGATTGCATCTGCGCACCATTGTAATCCTCGATTCCTTCAATAATTCCACGAGCAGACAAGCAGGAGTAGGGACCTCTACAAGGCCTGAACCTGGGTAAATCTTTGAGTCCCCTATGTGCTTGTTTGCTAGCCGATAGATGACTCCAGCACTCCCTCCTTCTCCAAAACCCAAGTCCATAACAATGGGCATTGATGAGTTAAACCCTCGTCAATTGGCGCCGTCTGTGGGAATTGGGAGTGCTGATGTTGCGGCTTCTTCGGCCCCATCAACTGCGATCTACAACTCCACAACAGTGGAGATTGGCCAACTCTTCGACGCATTCGACTTCACCGTCCACACGCCAGCCACTCGCCTGGCTTTCGAGTCCGTGGGCGATGGAATCAGCCTGGCTATCAGGAGCTTCCACTTCCAAGTAGGTCAGATGGGCATGCTTCGCATGCCTTACCAGCCGACGACACCATCGATTTCTCCAGCATCGTGGTTCCCTCCGCCGATCAGCACCCTTAGCGAGCTGAATGCCTCGACAACAGTTGAGAATACGGTCAGCGACAGCAGTCACGAATCCGATCTGGGCGATCTGGCAACTTAAGATGGAGCCTACGGCTCCGGATCTGAAAGTTGTGGGAGCAGCAGCTTCTCCAACCACTTCATGTGCGCCATCATCAACGCGGGCGACTCCTCCGCCAATCGCGACTACACAGGCAATGGTGGGCATGAAGCTAACCCGCCAAACAGCGGCATACCCAATGGTGGACCACCCAACGGCGGCCCTACCAACGGTGCCCCCGTCAACAACGGAGGGGCAGCCGAACCTCCCACCATGGTGAATGAGCACACCGGCGAGCGTGTCGTGATCAGGCTCAATGATCTCAAGTGGGCCTGTTGCCGAGAAGCTCTACGAGGCAATCCCCTGCCTCCAGGCACATCGCAAGAGATGCTAATGGGCTACCATTGGCTAGTTAAGGAAGAATACAGACGCCAGCTGCAAACAATCGCGCAACTCGAAGCGCGTAAAAAGGCGGCAGATGAGTCGAGCCTTCGACGGGCTGGACTCTCCTCCCACGGAGGATCCTCCTCCAAGGGCAACGAGTACGTGGCCAACAAGATATGATCTCGAATGGCCCACCTCACCGAGCAGGAGCGCATAGATGCTGCAAAAGTCCTCGACTTCAGCTCTATGACAGTCGACACCCGGGGCAACGTGGTCCCAAAGACGCCGCAGGCAGCAGTGACAGCGGCCACCATGTACCTGCTCAACAATCAGCCGCCAACTGGAGATCCCCGAGCTACCATGCACCGATCTACGATCAAAGACTTGGGATTAGTCGAGGCTGCTCTCGACAAAGAGCCAGCACCGGAGCCGAAGAAAGGCAAGGCCCTGGCAAAACGCTACTCCTCACCCTCATCCAGCGACGACAGTCATGACCTGTCTCGACGCCGCCGCTCACGGCGACACGACCACGACTACGACGCGCGTGATGACATCACGCAGCGCAAAATCGACAAATCAAGGGCGCGACATGCCCGGTTGACTGACTCAGAAGACGAAGATGTCGAGCTCTGTGGCGCTAGATACTTCAGCAGGGCCATCAGGCAAAAGCGAATGCCTAAGGGGTTTAAGCTCCCATCAGAAAACCCGAAGTTCGACGGTCTGCAGGACCCAAAAATCTGGCTAGAAGACCATATCTCGTCCGTCAGGCTCCACGGCGGGAGTCGAAGCACGGCTATGCAATTCCTACAGCTACAACTGCAGAGCGCTGCCCGAGCGTGGCTCAACAACCTCCCACGCAGATCCATTCGCAGTTGGGAAGAGCTGGTCTACAACTTTGTGCGCAACTTTAAGTGCACCTACAAAAGGCCCGCATCAATCGAAGAGCTGAGATGCTGCCAGCAAAGATCGGGCGAGTCACTACGCTCATAAATCCAGAGGAGGTCCATCATCAAGAACTCCGTAGAAAATATCTCGGAGGATCGCACGATTGACGCATTCAACGGCGGCGTACGCTGCATAGAGCTCAGGGAGGAGCTGGGCCGCTCGAAGCCCAAAACCATCGACCACCTGATGGAAATCGCGAATCGATGGGCTGACAGAAAAGATTCGGTGAAGAATCGTGTTCATTCCAATGATGAAGCAGAACTCGAACACAGACACGAACGCCGAAGAAAACGTCGAATGCGCATCTACGATGACCGTGACGACGTCAATATGGTCGCAGCCGGCTACGCCGACAGACGCGATGACAACCGCAACAGAGGCTACCGCAGCGATGGATACCGCGACTCCAGGAAAACCACGCAAGTATGGCAGCGCCGCACTCGCAATGAGGAGCCCGCTGCATCCATTGAAGACACGCTGTCAAGGCCATGAACCATGCACTTCTACATCGACAAGCATGATGGCAAAAAGAAATCCAGCCACCTCCTCAAAGACTACCGTGAGTTCCTCAAACTCCATGAGGGCCTGGCTCGGATGAATCGCGACGCAGTCAACAGGGGCTACAGAGCCGCCCTAGGCGCTGTGGCACATGGAGCTCCTCCACCACCACCCAAACCACCACCAAACGCATCTGCGCGTGACCAGCATCACGGAGGCGAGTCGTACCCACGGGCCATGGGAACCATGATGATCCAAAAGGGAAGCCCCTTGAAACGGGTGCAGAAGGCCATCACTCGCCAAGTTAACTTGGTGACAAACTCACCACCATCCACCACTAAGTACCTCAGTGGAAGCGACTCCTGCATTACCTTTGACAAGCGCGACCACCTGCGCCAGGTACCTCGTCCAGGCCATTGTCCCCTCGTCCTTGAGGCACAAATTGGAGGTTTCGACATGAGTCACGTCTTCATGGACGGCAGAAGCGGCATCAACCTTATGTCCGCGAGTACCTTGTGAGCAATGAAGATCCCTCTGACTTGCCTAGAGGCCTCAGACACAACATTCCATGGCATCGTCCCAGGCAAAGTCGTGTATCCTCTTGGCAAAATCAACCTCGACGTCATATTGGCACGCCGAAAAACTTTCGACGTGAGCGCATCGACTTCGAAGTCGTCGACTGGCCCTCATAGTACCACTCCATACTCGGACGCGTCGCGTTCGCTAGGTTCATGCCCATGCCTCACTACGCCTACTTGCAGATAAAAATGCCAGGCCCTAACGGCATCATCACAATCAACGGGAGCTTCGAGAGATCCGACAGTTGCGACAGGGAATTCAACAGAATCTCCCAGTCCTTCGGCATGCAGGAGTAACTCGCAAGACTGAAGGAGTCAACAGACAACAATCTGCCTCTCCTAAGCCGGCCAAGCTCACCCGACTTATCCTTCAACTCATCAGTGCACACGAAGAAAGTTCAGGTCCACCCATCGGATCTTGCCAAGACGGCCTTAATCGCCAACAACTTGAGTCCCGCATAGGAACTCACGCTCGTGGAATTCTTCCATGAGCACTGGGAAATCTTCGCCAGGTGTCCAGCGGACATGCCAGGAGTTCCCAGGGAATTCACCGAGCACGCACTCAATGTCAACCCAGACGCAAGGCCAGTCAAACAAACAATTCGGCGACTGTCTGAACCAAGAGCAAAGGCAGTCAGAATGGAGATCAATAGACTCCTCGACGCCAAATTCATACGCGAGATCAACGAAAGTACCTAGCTCGCCAACACAATGCTAGTACCAAAAAAGGACACAGATATCATGTGGATGTGCATGCACTTCACCTCTCTGAACAAGCACTGCCCGAAGGACCACTTTCCGCGGCCACGAATTGACCAGATCATCGACTCCACCACGGGATGTGAGCTCCTCTACTTCCTCGACGCCTACTCAGGCTATAACCAGATTCGAATGAAGGAGGAAGACCAAGAAAAAATGGCATTTACAACGCCTTTTGGTGTGTTCTGCTATAACACAATGCCCTTCGGGCTAAAGAACGCAGGAGCCACCTACCAGTGGTGCATGCAGGCTTGCCTCAAAAACCAACTTGGTCGCAACATTCAAGTCTATGTCGACGACATCGTAATCAATACCAAAGAGGAAGCTTCACTAATGACTTGCGCGAAACCTTCGCCAACCTTGACCGCTACCGGATCAAGCTCAATCCGGACAAATGTGCCTTCGGCGTACCATCTGGGAAACTACTCGGGTATCTTATTTCCGCGAGAGGGATCAAGGCGAACCTGAAGAAAATAAAAGCCATACTGGCCATGGAGAAGCCGAAGAACGTAAGAGGTGTCCCGCAGCTGGCTGGACGAATCGCGGCGCTCAGTCGATTCATTAGTAGAATGGGCAAAAAGGCACTGCCCTTCTACCAACTTCTCCGCAAAGCCGACAAATTCAAGTGGACCAACAAGGCACAGGAACCATTCGAAGACCTCAAGCGCCTACTGTCCACCTCGCCAGTACTGGTGACCCCACGCGAAAGGGAACCACTGTTGCTATACATCTTTGCCACCAACCAGGTGGTCAGCACGGTGCTCATGGTAGAACGAGCCAAGGAAAATAAGGTCCATGGGGTACAGAGCCCAGTCTACTACCTCAGTGAGGTACTTACACCAACAAAATAGCGGTACCCGCACTACTAGAAACTGGCGTACGATGTCTTCATGATAGCCCGGCGACTGCACCACTACTTCCAGGAACACCCAATCATGGTAGTCAACGACGCCCCGCTTGGGGACATCCTCAACAATCCTGACGCCACCAGACGAGTCGCGCTTTGGGGAATCGAACTGTCTCCACGAGACATTACATATGAAAAACGCGATGCAATCAAGTCACAAGTTCTCCCTAACTTCCTCATGCACTTGATGGAGAACCAGCTCCCCGAAAAACCAGATATGTCCTACCTCTAGACAATGCACTTAGACGGTTCAAAGCGAAAGGATGGGTTAGGCGCAGGTGTCATACTGACATCGCCCTAGGGAGACAAGCTAAAATATATCCTGCGAATGCAGTTCACCGCCTCCAACAATGAAGATGAATACGAGGCCCTGCTGCACGGGATGAGGATGGTAAAAGCCTACGGCTCCAAGAGGCTCATAATATATGGGGACTCCAAACTGGTCGTCAACCAGACAATGCACGAGTGCGACGCACTGAACGACAACATGATCGCCTACAACGACCTCTACGACACACTTGAAGGGGACTTCGATGGTTGCGAGCTACTACACATAGGCCGTGAAAGGAATGAAGAGGCAGACACACTCGCCAACATAGGTTCTACCTGCACCCCATACCACCTGGGGTATTTCTCGAGTGCATCTGCGAATGCTCCATCAAGCCAAAGACCGCAGAGAAGAAAACAAGCGCAGCAACGGACTCGGGGGCTACGCCGCCCAATGAGCCAATGTCACTCGACGACTTGGAGCTGGATACAGGACTCGAAGGACCAATGATGATCGAGCCATCCTGGACTCAACCGTACATTACATACCTTCTCAGCAAGAGGCTACCGGACGATCCGACTGACGCATGGCACGTCGCGCGGCGATCCAAGGCATTCGCTGTTATCAACGGCGAACTATACAAGCGCAGCATCATAGGAGTACTCCAGCGATGAGTCTCCACGGCCGATGGAAGAGCTGTTCTTCTCGACATCTATGAGGGGACCTGCTAGCACCATGACGGCAGTCGCGCCCTCGTCGCCAAAGCTCTACGAGCTGGATTCTACTGCCCTAGGGCCATGCGTGACACCAAGGACATCATCCAAAAATACAATGCTTGCCAACGATTCGTGGACAAGCCACACGCACTTGGCGCAGAGCTCCGGCCAATTCCATTGGCCTGGCCCTTCGGGCAATGGGGACTCGACATGGTCGGCAAGCTCCCAAAGTCCTCACGAGGAGGCTACCTTTAACTCTTGGTCGCAGTCGACAAATTTACCAAGTAGATAGAGGCCATTCCAGTAACTAATCAATCTGGATACCGTGCAGTCAAGTTCTTCGAATCCATAGTCTACTGCTTCGGAGTGCCACATAGCATCATCACGGACAACGGGACGAACTTCATATCCAAGGAGTTCCAAGAATTCTGCGAGAATCTGGGAATCAACGTCATCTATGCCTCCGTAGCGCACCCATAGACCAACGGTCAGGTCGAAAAAGCTAACGGGCTCGTCTACGGTGGCATGAAGAACCGACTCCTCATGCCACTCGAACAGGCCGCGGGCTGCTGGCCAGACAAACTGCAATCGGTACTCTGGAGCCTGCGCACAACTCCAAACAGCGCCACAGGGTACACCCCGTTCTTCATGGTGCACGGGGCTGAAGCGGTGCTACCCACCGAAGTACGATACAAACCACCACGTGTGGTCGCTTACAGCGAGCAAGAGTCAACTCTTGCACTCGAAGACTCCGTCGACCTCCTTGACGAGGCAAGGGAAATCGCCGCGGAAAGATCAACGATCTACCAGCAGAACCTGCGCAACTACCACAACAGAAGGCTACGCCCCAGGTCCTTCGTCGAAGGCGACCTGGTCCTACGACTGAAATAGCAAGGGCATCTCAAGCTCGAATCCCCCTGGGAGGGACCATACGTGATTACAGAAGAAATCCCAGGTGGCGCCTATCACCTTAAAGATTTAGAGACAGGAGTCGCATACTCCAACCCTTGGAACGTCGCGCAGCTGCGGTGCTTCTACCCTTAGTCATTTCTGTTTTTACATTGCAAATAAGGCTACTCAGCCATGGCTACTTAGCCACACATTGTACCTCGTACTATCCTGCGAATAAATAAAGCTAAGTGCCCCAAAACTCTGTGTTTTCTTTTATTTTTCGCAAATTATCCACTCAGGGGCTGCGCCACCCTATACACATCTGTTCTAGGAACTAACGCGATATCCTGAGTAGCTGGCACACCAATCGAAACCCTTGACAAATACCAACCCAGTTGCAGTGCACCTGACAGGTTGGCAAGGGGCTGAGATAAACACAAGTTAGTCTAACGAAAAGGAATCGTATAGTGCAACGCACTCGGAAAACATACACGCTAACAATCTCTTTATATACATCAATGTTAATCAATTATACACAGCATATATATGAACTTTACAATACTGGTACAATTATGTGAAAGATACAAACTAAACTACTGTTGCAAAAAAGGAACGTTGGTCTGCTCCTCGAAGAAGTCAATGATTTCCTCCGCTGGGCAATCCACCACCTAGTAGTGCGGAACCATGTTCCAAGTCGAACCTGCTGGCGGCGCTGGCGGTCCGACCGCAATTGCTGCAACGCCCACATCAGGGCGGTGCAGTTGCACCAGCGACAGAGCAGCCTTGGCACCAGCCACTAACTGTTGCAGTACACACTCGCGGACCACACTCAAGTCTTGGAATTTAGCAAGAAGGGCCAGCAGGCTCGATGGAACGACGTCCAGCTGAAACATCGTCTGATAAATATTCTTCAAGCATGACTGCGACTTCTTCAGGAAGTGAAGAACTCGCGACAAACGATCCTGCAGGGTCGCCAGTGCGATTGCGCGATCATGATCAACCCAGAAGTATCCACTCCCTTAAGCTGCTCTTGGGTTAGATCATTCATGCGAATGGCAATCCTATCCTTCTCATCCTGCGAATGGCGCGCACTGACAACTATACCAAGCAAAGGCAGAAGTATGAAGACAACGAACCACTAACATTTGAATTGGTGACTACAGGGAAAAGATAAGGAAGAAGAAAACTAACATTTGAATTGGTCGCCTAGCTGCATCACCTCCCCCAGCAGATATTGTTCTCGGGCGACGGCCTTCTCCGCCCTCGATTTCCATACATCTGCGTTACCATGGAGTACGGGCAATTCACGCTCCAACTGCTTCACGTGGTCACGGAGTCGCGAGAGCAGAGACAGATCATCCACCCTTGAGCACGGCGGTGCCAAGGTGTCATCAGGGGGTGGCGAATCCCGAGGTTCCCTCAAAGGATGACTCGATGTGCCATATCACAAGTCAAGCAAGATATAATAAGAAGACTAAGGCGAGGCATAGACAAAAGACTCGAGTCCATTCAAGATTAACAAAGTATCAGCAGATACACTCACTAAAAGGCATGTTTTCGACAAAATAAATAAGCGATTTAACTATTACAAGACGCGACTACTGAGGAGCAACTGGCTGCTTCGACTTAGACTTTGGTTTTGGGGGCCTCATTGAGTCTATGGCAGTATCAGACGCCACAGACTTCCCGCCGGCCCCTGACATCGCAGCCTTTGCCGCCTTCTTGGCTCGCTGAACCTCCTCAAAGTACCTCGCAACTGTATTGATCAGCTGCGGTCCGTACTTGCCACAAGCAGTCACGAAAGGAGCAAAGACTACCTGTTGGCCATCCGCGCTCACAGTCATCGCCTTGGAGACCGCTGCAGGATCAACTTCGACTCCATGGGCTTGAACCATTGCGAGCAACATTGAAGCGCCAGCCGCACGGAGCGAGTTCTTGAAGCTCGCAGGAATGCCCCCGGCAAGGGACTCCACCAGCTCATCTATATTCTCGATCAACTCAGCCTTGGGCGCTAGCTCTTCCCGGAGGGGACTAAGCACGCCCTTGGCCTTGGTGAGCGTCCCCTGAACGGCAGTGCTGCGATCTTCGACTGCCGAAATGGCACCTGCCAGGGCATCATCACGGCGGAGTGCCTGGGGGTCGAAGCTCAGACCACTGGCATCTACACACAAATCAAGCATCGGCACAAAAATCAAGCACGGCAACAAATTTGAAAGAAAGGACATGACAAAAATCTAGACAAGGCAATACCTGAGAGGGCCTTGGCAATTGAGGAAAGTTTTTCTTCGAACAACTTCTCCCTAGCTGTGATGGAGGCGCGCAGATCCTCTTCGCGTTTCCACGATTCGTCCTGTGCCGCGATTGCCTCAACACGGCTCTTCACTACCGCGGAGAGCATTTTCTCGAGGGAAGCAGTGCTACGAAGGAGTGCATTATGCTCAGCTGTGACACAAACAAAGATAAACCGTCAGTCGAATATATCACAAGGATGAAGAAGAAAAGTAAAGAATACTCACTTTCAACCGCTCGATGGCGATTGTCCAACATTGCATGCTGACGAACCATCGCGAGCACCTGCTCTGCCAGACGAGCGGCTTCCTTCACAATGAGGTACGACAAAAGACATAGTAAAGGGTCAACAGATAGCATAGATGAAAATTCGACTAGAAATCAGAAGAAGAGATACTACACTTACATGATCCTCCAATGACTCCGAAGTGGATGGATGCGTAGGCGTTCGGATAACCATCTGGTGCTCCACATTGTGTGGAGAACTTGACGAATTATGCCCGGAGTGGGCCGCCAATGGAGGAGAAGGAGTGCGCTTAGCCATTTTCTTGGCTATGGAGGTCGCGACTCCAGATTCCTTCAAAAATTGTACGTTGCCAGAAGATGACGACGTTGGCTGACGGCAAAGCAAAACCAACATCAAGAAAAGGCAACTTCAAAGAATAAATAGAAGGAAGACTCATACACTTACCAATCAAACTTGTCAAAATCGAAGGTTTGATCCCCCGACTCTGACGATGATTCCTTCGGCAGTCGCATCTTCTTGCGAGAAGATGGCGCCACGGCACTCACAGGAGCGGCAGGTATCGGCGACTCTGCACCAATAGCTGCACCTTCCAGAGTCGAAGGAGACGATGCATCCGAGTCCTCGCTGCGCGAATGCTTGCGAGTGTCTGGACCACTCGACTCAGGGGCTTCCTCCTCCACATCAAATGGGATGGTCAACTCTGACTCGTCTTCTTCCAAGGCTTCACGGGGGATAACCCCCTCAGAAAGAGGGGGCATACAGGGTGACACCCCCCAATCCTGCTTACAGAAAACAATTTAGCGCAAAGTCAAGAAAAAACAGCAAAGAAGCAGTCGACAAACAAAGTTACTACGTAGCACAATTGTACCCCAGGAGGAGGGTTAGCAGCATCAAATGGAGGTACGTCTGGATCATTGGGAAGCACATCCTTGACGGTGTACTTGGTGACCAGTCGGACCCTTTTATCTACAAAACTCGCGGAAATGCCATAGGTAGATACGCGAGTGACATCGTCCGCGCCAGCCCACTGGAACATAGGATGGACTCTGGCCTGCAGGGGTTGGACACGACGGCGCAGCCATGTGCGAATGAGGGCGCAACCTCCCTTCTCTTTACCCATGTGATTCTTGAGGTCGCAGACGCGCTCGTATAGCACATCTATCTTCGTGGACTCGCCGGGCATCACTACGTTCTTCCAAGAGTGCCTCCTCTTGCACGACATCGCGGGATCGAAGGGCGCGAGTCTGAAGTGATCTTCGTCGGCCTTCAGGTCGCAGATATAGAACCACTTGTCCCTCCACCCTTGGACGGACGCCGTGAGTTTGATGTCGAAGTATGTGGTGGAGAAGTCGATGTGGATACCGCAGCCGCCTACATCATAGACTACGGAGCCAGATGCCGATTGGCGCTTCAGCTTGAAGAGACCGAAGTGTGGCTCGATTCCGAGCCAGCACTCGCAAAGAGTAATGTAGCAAGCTACATGCCGGATGGAGTTGGGGGACAGCTGATGCAGCTGGAGACCATAAAAGCAGAGAAGGCCCCTAAAGAAAGGATGCATGGGCAACGAGAGACCGCGGATGATGAACGCTAGGAACATCACCCGAAAACCGGAAGGAGGAGAAGGGATTACCTCACTGCCGGGGACACGCCGTCAGCGACTGCAGAAGATAGAACTCCGTCTTGGCGTAGGAGATGGAGGTCAGAAGACTTGATCACGGATGCACGCCATGCGCCGTTGGTGACGCGAGTGCCCGTGCCCTTCTTTTTCCTGGCGGCAGCGGTGCTGGTGCCCGCAGCGGCGGAGCCACCCTTCTTCTTTGCAGCAACCGTGGCGGCGGCAGAATCGGCCGCAACACCTCCTTTCTTCTTCCCCATTCTACGGTGGCGGTGTGACCGGAGAAAGTAAATGGGGAATACACGGAGCTGGTCCAGCGCCGCGAGAAAGATGAACACAAAGGAGTAGAGGAGCAGCAACAATGGCGACGGAGGCAAAGGCAGAGAAAAGAAGCAGATGTGAAAAATTACCGTTGCAACATTGCTACTTAACCCCCTGGAAGATGCAATCTAACGGTCAGGAAAAACCCTATCAGACACGTGGCGTTCATCGTGATCGGCACGTGGAGGACCCGAAGCGTGAACCGTCCCCCACTACCCCCATTACGCGCGGAAATCGAGGAGGCGCAGTTAAAATAGAGATTACGCACGCCCGGTCAAGTCAGAGTCAGAAATTGGGACCCACCGCTCGTCACGTCCCGTCAAACCCGCTCACACGGGAAACTGAGCTCATCACATTGTCAGCACTGATGTCATCAAAAAATTAGGAGCAGAAGACTTCGACTACTTTAGTCCTTGCTCGAGTCTTCGACTCCACCAAGCACTAGGAGGCTACTCCCATAGGGAGCGTTGGTCGCGCACCCTATGATTTTTTCTTTTTTCTTTTAGCAGGAACATGGACAATCGAAACAAACCCAACCACTCAAATCCGTGATTCGACTATGGACATGGGTTACTCCCATAGGGAGCGCTGGAAATAAATTCGACTGAAACAAGCAAACAAAAGACGACAGTAGTCGCAAAAGTTTCTTTAGTCCCTGCCTGAGTCTTTTCGACTCAACCAGGCACTCAGGGGCTACTCCCATAGGGAGTGCTGGTCGCGCACCCTATGATCATTTGTACATCGTACTGTGTGCCACACTCAAAGTTTATGGTGACACCGCCTCCTAATGTTTCCCTACAACGAGACTGCGTCTCCTGGGCCACCCAAATCATCTCCGTGATGACAAAAATTCGGATGCCGCGCTTGCAGCGTGAAGATAAGACCTCAATAAGGCCTGGCAACGCATTTTCTGCGCACTACCAGAAATATATCCGTGCCAACATGTACGATGAACATGCCTTGACGGACGCGTCGAGTGCTCACACCCATATACTGGAGTTCGGCTCCTGTAAGACCTCCACGGCTTGAGTCAAATTACACCAGCACTTTTCTGAATTCGAGTCCGGGGAGTCGAGTTCGAGTAGATCGCGTTGTTTTACCCTAAGGTAGTTAACTGATACCGATACATCGGTTAAATCAGGCACGCACATCAACAATCCCTATGACACAAACAGAGCAGTCGAAAAACATACTCAGTCATGCACTCGAAAGGATTCATAAAGTCACCAGTCGAATCTATGATTCCACTGGACACTCAGGGGCTACTGACATGGGTATACCCTACAGGTACTCGAGCTTGGTATATACGGCCTGAATACAGCGGAAGCCCACGGTGTCGCCAAGGCCCAAATGGAGAACTCGAGTATCCTACGGACTCTCGATCGCTTGCAGAGCAAGAAGAAGTTAAAGATAGAAAGTTTAAAGGGAAACTCTAACCTGTAACCGACTTGACCTGCTACCCGAGACCTAGCTTATCTATATAAAGGCTAGGAGGGGGCGGCGAGGAGAACCCCCGCAACCCTAGTTTCCACAACCCTTGCCAGATTGCATCTATGCACCATTGTAATCCTCGATTCCTTCAATAATTCCACGAGCAGACAAGCAGGAGTAGGGACCTCTACGAGGCCTGAACCTAGGTATATCTTCGAGTCCCCTGTGTGCTTGTTTGCTAGCTGATAGATGTCTCCAGCGCACCCTCCTTCTCCAAAACCCAAGTCCATAACAATGGGCATTGATGAGTTAAACCCTCGTCAATAGGAGAGGCAAAAGAAATCTTCTCTCTCTTCTTAGGGAAGTGTTCTATACCTTTCTTGAGTGGGAGTTGATATTTAATGGTTCCTTCTTTCATATCAATAATGGCACCAACAGTTGTAAGAAAAGGTCTTCCCAAAATAATAGGACAAGAAGCATTGCATTCAACATCCAAAACATAGAAATCAACATGGACATAGGCATTGTTAACCATAATAAGAACATAATTAATACTCCCCAAGAGTTTCTTTTTAGCATTATCATCAAGTGGGACATTCAAATAACAATCTTCAAGTGGTGGCAAATCAAGCATATCATAAATCCTTCTAGGCATAATAGAAACACTACTATCAAGATCACATAAAGCTTTGATATCAAAATCATTCACTATCATATTAATGATGGGTTCCCAACCATCTTCTTGTTTTATAGGAATAGAAGCTTTATGTTTCATCTTTTCTTCTTTAATCTTTATGAGAGCATCAGTAATGTGTTTTGTAAAGGCCATATTCATAGCACTAGCATTAGGACTTTTAGCAAGCTTTTGTAGGAACTTAATAACTTTAGATATATTACAACCATCAAGATCAAAATCATAATTATCATCTAAAGTAGTAGAGCTATTACTAGCCTCAACACTAGTGGTAGTGATAGTAGACACACTAATGTTTCTAGCAATTTCATCTTCTCTTTCCCACTTAGCAGGTAATTCAGCTAATAGTCTAACATTTTCATCAATTCTTACTTGTATAGCACTAGTAGCTGCAAAGGGATTATCATTAGTTTCAGGTTTAGCAGCCATTTTATTAATCAATGAAGATTGAGCTTCAGACAAACATGATATATTCCTTTCAGCATTAGAAAGTTTCAATTGTAAACTAGGAATTTCCCTATTTAGACTCTCAAGTTGATGGCTAATGTTCTTAAAAATGGTAGATTGTTCCTCTATAGTTTTAGTAAATAGTTGATTTTGTTCATATTGCATTTGCAGGAAGTTCTTAGTGGCTCTTTCAACTTCTAAAATTCTTCCTTCACTAGGTAATCCAAGTTTGCTATTATAACCATAAGTATTATTAGGAGGGTAGGGCCTATAATTGTTATTACCAAAATTATTCCTGTAGGCATTGTTGCTAAAATTGTTATTTCTTATAACGTTCACATCAACTTTCTCTTCTTGAGCAACCAAAGAGGCTAAGGGAACATTATTTGGATCAATATGTGCTTTCCCATTAACAAGCATAAACATAATAATATCAATCTTATCACTCAAGGAGGAGGTTTCCTCAATAGAACTTACCTTCTTACCTTGTGGATCCCTCTCAGTATGCCATTCAAAATAGTTAACCATCATATTATCCAGAAGCTTTGTTGTAGCACCACAAGTAATGGTCATAAAGGTACCTCCACCAGCAGAATCGAATAGGTTCCTTGAAGAATAGTTCAATCCTGCATAAAAGGTTTGAATGATCATCCAAGCAGTCAGTCCATGAGTGGGACACTTCTTTACCAAAGATTTCATTCTTTCCCAAGCTTGAGCAACATGTTCATTATCAGATTGTTTAAACTTCATTATTTCACTTATCATAGATATAATCTTAGCAGGAGGATAGTATTTTCCAATGAAAGCATCTTTGCATTTAGTCCAAGAATCAATACTATTCCTAGTTAAGGAATTCAACCACTCTTTAGCTTTTCCTCTCAAAGAGAAAGGAAACAATTTAAGCTTAATAATATCTCCATCTATATACTTATGCTTTTGCATCTCACAAAGTTCAACAAAATTATTTAGATGGGCAGCAGCATCTTCATTACCAATACCAGAAAATTGTTCTCTCATAACAAGATTGAGTAACGCAGGTTTAATCTCAAAGAAAGTAGCTTTAGGAACATGTGGAGCAATAGGTGTGCTCATGAAATCATTGTTGTTGGTGCTAGTGAAGTCACACAACTTAGTCTTTTCAAGAGTAGTCATTTTTTTGTATTTTTAATAAAGAAAGCAAACTTGTAAAAATAATTTTTTTGTGTTTTTGATAAAGAAACAAGCAAAGAAAGCAAAAAAAATAACAAATTAAAGAGATTGGTTATGTGGGACTCCCCTTGTGGAGATGTCCTTGACTCCCCAGCAACGGCGCTAGAAAAATAGCTTGATGGCACAAAATATATCGAGCTCGTTGGGGAACCCCAGGAGGAAGGTATGATGAGCACAAAAGCAAGTTTTCCCTCAGTATGAGACCAAGCTTATCAATCCAGTAGGAGCAAGGAAACACCCCAAAGGTGTTGCTAGTTGAACGTTGGCGGGGTGCACTATCGGTACCAGCAGCAATGTGGAGACCTGCACAACACAACCACAGAACTCTGTCCCCAACTTGCGATGAGGTTGTAAATCTCACCGGTTTTGCTGAAAACAAAGGATTAAACGTATCGAATGGAAGAAAGTAATAGTTTGTAGAAATTAAACACAAAGCAGTAAATAGTTTGTAGATTGAATGTAAAAGAAAGGACCGGGGTCCATAGTTCACTAGAGGTGGCTCTCCTTAAGATAGATGACATGTTGGGTGAACAAATTACAGCGGGGAAATTGACAAACATCGAGAAAGCATACAAGCATATACTACTCATATTGACTCCTTTGAGACTTGATTGGGCATTACAACATTATACATAGACCGCCATCCAACTACATCTATGACTAATAATCCACCTTCAGTATATCATCTGAACCCCCTCCAGTATTAAGTTGCAAGCAATAGATTATTGCATTATGAATTGCGTGTAAAGTAAACAATACGATTGTTCTATGAACAAAGGATTATTGTTTTCTCCCTAGTAGCAACAGCACATCTAGTACCTTAGAGATTTATGTCACTTCCCCAGATTACCAGAGGCATGAACCCACTATCGAGCATAAATACTAACTCTTGGAGTTGCTAGCATCTACTTGGCCAAGATAGCTACTAACAACAGAAAGCATGCAAGATCAGAAATAACAAAGACATGATAGAATCAATAATCAATCTGAAATAGCATCTCAATATCCATCGGATCCCCGCAAACACAGCATGCAGAATTACAAATAGATGATCTTGATCATGAACGGAGCTCACAAGATCTAAACATGAAAGCACAAGGGAGGAGAACCAGCCATCTAGCTACTACATGGACCCGTAGTATAGAGATGAACTACTCACGCATCACACCGGAGGCTTGCATGATGATGAAGAAGGCCTCCAAGGTGAATTCCCCTCTCTGGGAGGGTGCCGGGAAGAGCTTCAGATCCCTGCCGATCAAGGGATGGAGATGACGGCGACTACAGACTCTTTCGTGGAATTTTGATCGGGTACTTAGGGTTTCCGTATCAGAGGCAATATATAGGCAGAAGGAGAGGCCGAGGGGGTGCCTGGGCTGGCCACACTACCCCCTGGCACGGGCCAAGCCTGGCCGCGCGGCCAGGTGGTGTGGCCGCCCTCTGGCCCTTCTCCGTCTCGTATTCTGGCTCCAAGTGTCCCCCGGTAAAATAATAAATTTGGCTTTTGTCCCGTCCAATTTCGAGAATATTCATTTTCTGACTTCCTGGAACCAAAAATAGCAGAAAACAGGCAGCTCGCACTGTGGGTCTTGTTAATAGGTTAGTCCAAGAAATCATATGAAAATTACTCCAAAGTGTGGACAAAACACAAGAAAGTAGATAAAACCAAGCATGGAACATCAAAAATTATAGATACATTTGCAATGTATCACATACCAGTACATACTAGTCATAGCTCCAATCCAGCAAAAGGTTATCACAGTTTTACCACCCATATATGATCAGTGGAGATAAGACAACCACATAATTAATTACAATAACATGTGGCCAAAGAGCTAGAAAGCTAGGAAGTTCATGAATAGCATGCCGTATTCAGGGCAGCGAGATACATCGACCTTGACCGTTCTTCCAATAGTAAGTTTGGCTGCTTTCCGGAACTTGATCCACCTAGAAGTAGCTGCCAAGCGCCCATCAGTCGACTTAATGGTGTAGCATCCCTCGATAAGCAATCCTTCGCTCTGCATCGTGAAGACTATTGTGCCCTTTCGTCTGGCATGGAGTTGCTTTGTGGCACTCTTAGGCAATTTCTGAGTCAAAGCAAGATATAGACGCATAATTACTAAGAGCGATGCACTGAATCATGTGAAACTTCAGAAGACATTCAGAACAGTTTATCTACCGCCATATACTCACAAACATAATCTGGTGCGACCTTGTGATGACACATGTCTAGGATATGGTCTGACAAGGTGTTGCCCGGGGTGATGAAGGAGCTTGTGCCGGTGCCTGTGCTGGGGCAGGTGCTGGTGCAGGAGATGGTGCCACTAGTTGTAGAGGGGCTGGTGCAGGACCCAAAAGGCCCAGAAGCGGTGCTGGCGCCAGCAGCTTGATGCTAGATTCCTTCTGAGGGGTAGCTAAGCTGATTGCAGGGATGGTAGAGGCATATGAGAAGTGTACAAGCAAAATGGTCTCTTATACAACAGTTACTCACAAGACAGTGATCAGAGGATATGATGAGTATACAAGCAAATTAAGTTACTACCTCCATTCTTTCTACTTAGGTCAACAGGTGCCGGAGCAGGAACTAGGGCCAGTGTCGTTGGGGGTGCCAGCAGCTTGGTGCTGGTTACCTTGTGAGGGGTAGGTAAGGGGACTGCAAGAGTGGTCAGAGAGGCATATGAGATGTGGACAAGCAAAATGGTTTCTTATACAACAGTAACTCCTAGACAGAAGATGAGAGTATACAAGCGAATTAAGTTACTACCTCTATTCTTTCTCCTACTGAGGTCAACAGGTTCCGTTTTAGGAACTGGGGCCGGTGCTGGTGCCGGTGCCAGCAGCTTGATGCTGCCACCCTTCTAGGTGGTACATAAGGGGAAGCAGACTGCAGAAGTGGTCAGGGTCATATGATGAGTAAAGACAATGGTGCAGAACAGTTAGTCGCAAGAAAATCATTAGAGGTTGTGATGAGTACAAAATCAATTAATTAGTACTACCTCTGTTCTTGGTCCTTCGGTCAACAGGTGTACGATGGCGTGCAAGTATCTGCCCAGGCTTGCTAAAATCGAATGTTACCTCATCCCCCTGCTTCAGACCATTCTCATGGACATACTTAGACCAACCTCGCCCAATGAAATAGGTGGTGGCCATCGTCTGGAAAACATCCACATTATATAGTTACCGCATGCCTTTAGGGCCCTCGCTATACAGAGTAGAAACTTTTCGTTTTCAAACATCTTGTTTATAATGGGGCGAGCGACACAAGGGACATCCTTCATGAGAAAATTGATAGAGAAGTAAGGCAACAGCAAAAAAAGTGAGATACAAGCTCTTACATCAAGTCAGTCTAGACCACTTGGAATCCATACCTGATACCATGGGTACCCTTTGCGAAGGGTGGCCATGCACCATTTTTCATCCCTCTGCCTTTGGAATGGCATACAGGGGCCCCCTTTCAATCCACAAGCTTGACAAGAGGAGGGTAGCAGAAAGGGCTGAGCAGCTGGTGTGTGGTACTGATTGAAATTAAGTGGAAAGGTTAAATTATGTAAAGAGCAAGTAAATCTAATAATATAAGAAAAAACCATTGCCTGTAAAGCAAACAAATTTTAGTTTTGTGAACTTCTAATGAGCGTAAACATATAGTACTAGCTGATAAAAATAACATGGAAAATCATAACATGTGAAATTGTGGATTTCCAAATTATACCCACTTCTTAGAGAGGTCACTGCCCACCTGGGTACTATGTTGGTGCTTCCTCGTTGTGTAGAGGATGTCCTCTTTTGGTGCGGGCATCAGAAATCTTCTAGCCTCTACAGCAGCCTCAGCCTCCGCAGCAGCACCTTCAATCTGCATAAATTGCAACAGAGCTCAATAGTTCAATACTACTATGTAAAGTTTGGTCAAACTTTCCGTTGCTTGACTTTTCAAAAAATACGTATATCCCTTGCCTTGGGACGAGGGAGTACAGTACATAGTAGTCATATACTGACTGTACGAGATAGTCTGACACATCCAGATCTGGATTCACATAAAGACAGTGCCAGAATTAATAAAATCATACATATGTTTCTGAACATCTGATAAGCATGCATCACACCAAGCGGGTAATACTTAAATATGTCTACACCCTGGTAATAAGGGTATTAAGAACAAATACCTTTCTCTTTAAGCTAGGCCCTCCCAGCTGGTTGGTGGCCTTGCGCTTGTTTTTTGGTGAGTAGTGGTACTCGCCGGATCCTGCGGCATGTGGGGGTACCATCCTGTTTGCCGCACCTGCAGAACCGCACGTTCGCAGGTATCTACCACCGTGCTACAGTAAATGAAGAAGAGATGGTGTCATAGAGGCTTCCACAAAACAAGATGCAGACAGAGACAACTTTGAGCACAGGGATACATCCAGGTTGCAGCCAACCACTTTCAGCATTGGAACGAATGGAAGAACGCAACGAATATACTGCTACGTTACCTTTCTTAGGCAACTTTTAAGGGAACTGACGGGACCATCCTTGTCCGTAGTGGCCATGCGCGCCACTGACCCATAGTTCTCCATACAGAATCAGACGCAAAATCCATTGCACATTACGAGTAGCAACTAAAGGTTA
The DNA here is from genome assembly GCA_916181665.1 of Avena sativa. Lineage (NCBI taxonomy): Eukaryota > Viridiplantae > Streptophyta > Magnoliopsida > Poales > Poaceae > Avena > Avena sativa. The sequence continues at coordinate 416,570,753 of OV702289.1, read as the reverse complement.
CAGAAGTGAAGAACACCAAAATCAAACCCGATCAAATGCCCCAATCAGAATAGCGGTGACCATGCCCTGATCCGGAATCCATACAAAATCAGTATCACCTCCCCCACACCCACCCCCATCCCCACCACCACCACCACCCCACCCAAGTGACCCAATCGATTAGAGAAGAGGAAAAATATCCTAATTAGGTGATTCCGAGGTGAGCAATAAGCAAGAACTCCATAATCAAAGCATACCGACTACTACTACTCCTAGTACTAATAGTACCCCCAATGTCCCAATCGGAAGAAAATTAAGCAAAGCCAGATTTCGAGGTGAGCAAATACACCCACCTATTTCAACAAGAACTCCCCAATCGGAGGTTGCACCAGTTCCAATAGTTTCTTGCTGTATGTGAGCTAGCTAGTGATGGTTTCTTGTCTTGTCGTCGGTAGAAAGGCATGGGCAAGGGAGTAGTAATACTAGCAGTAGTAGGGCTGGGTAGTACACTTTTTGTACAGTATTTTTAAGTGGCAGTGGTGGGAACATTTTGCTGGGAGAGAATCCCGAATTTTTAATCCCATCTATCACGTGGTGGCCTACAGCTGTTTCAAGCGGGACCCACGTCAAGGGTGAGTTAAAGCAGGTCCCACATCAAGTGGGTGAGATAATTGACCGAGCCAACCTCCTCCTTCCCTTGGTACCAGTACTAGTTCTCCCGGGTTCCTCTCCAAGGACAGAGAAAATCGCCCCTCTTCGAATCAAATTGGTCCCAACTTATTATCCTTCTGCTAATTCGTCTCACGGAGCAGTGGACAAGACGGCGGTAATTGCAGCATAGGTCACCACCGCTGGGGCCTCAAAAATAGTTTAGGAACCCATAAAATGATAAGCTCAGATTTCAGACTGGAAACACACACAAACACACATATACTCCGTATATACTAATATACGGAATAGTTTCCAATTACATTCTGCTAACAAAGGCCTAGAAATCATAATAAGGTAGCTCCATATTACAGAACTACGATAGTAGCGAACCAATCATGGGATAGCTCTACACACCAAGAGTTTTGCAGCTAGGCTAATGATCAATAGCCCTGCATCAAATCCATCCAGACGCAATGTACCCGATCCACATCCTCAGGTATAGGCTCATCAATGAACAGGTCATCGTCATTACCATCAAACTCCTCTTCGGTCGTCTGCTTCTGTGATTATAGATTAACAAATATGTTTATAGACAAACATCAAAGACACACAACCTGAACATTTGTCGTTCTACAGATATACCTTGTCATATGGCATAGTGGTAGTACCAGAAATGAATCCTGTTTCATGCAGCTTGCGCTTTTTCTCTCCTCCCCCTTCTCCAAGTTGATCTAGATGCTCAGGAGCTGCCTCTATCAGTTGATCTAGTTGATCAACATCTGCTTCCCCTACTTGATCTTGATGATAAAGATGTGCTTCCCCCTATTCAGATGGAGGATCATATAGTTCACCATGAAATACCCATCTAACATATGTGCTAAGCATCCCAAATGTAAAAATATGTTCTTCCACTATACTTTGAGGCAGCACCCTACGATTCGCACACAACCGGCATGGGCAATGTACTTTTGAGTTGTCACAATGAGCTCTAACAAATACCATAAATCGTAGAACATCAAGGATGCATTTATAGCTGCCTAATGGAGCAATCTCTATCCAAAATCTGCCCATCTGTTTAATTATGACAAACAAGGTTGGTTATTATTAAAAGAAAAGCACGAAACATATAAATGAAGTACAAAAACTATATATGCATTTCAGCAAACATATTGACAGCAAAAATCGCCAAAGGTATTTAGGAACAAAGATCCAGCGCAGAATAAACTATGACCATGCAGATTGAGGACAAATTAAACTACGTAGGAGTATTTGAAAGGGCAATAAAAATGCCAACCAGATCGAGCTAGAGATAGAAGGTCTACCATGGGATCGACGTGCCCACCAGTGCGTCTCAAAAAGACCGACGGGTAGGGAAAGCTTCTTCGCGCATGTTGGTGATGAGGCGCGGCCGTAAGCGCGTCTGTTTTATGGGGAAGGGGGTGAGGCCTAGACGGCAGAGGGTGGACGTTAATACACAACACAAAGGGGTTCAGACCGCGGAGGGATAACTTAGGAAATTCTGACCTACCCTACTTTGGGCACCACCATATACGTGGCCCACCCGCCAGTCACCATAGATCAAAATTGATCCAAAACTTGTCAATATACAAGTTTATGTTTTAGCATGGAAACTAATGCACATAGCATTGCACTTTGTGAACGAATGGCTTTATGTCAAAAAGTTATTTAATTTCAGCATCTTCGGCTAGGAAGTTTGGAAACTCATGAAAGTAGGGCATTATCCATCAAATCTGGAATCTCCTTTGAAAACAATTGCTTGAAATGCCAAGATGCACCGATCTACCAAATATGGCCAGGTATGTAAGCTTGGTTGGCGAAGATGCTTCAATGTACGGAGTAGTACAAAAGATGAAAAAGGTACAGAAACTATGGTTGTGACCTTGCTCCTCTTGTTTGAAAGCCTTGAATTAATGTTCATTAATTTCGGCAGATGTCTATAAACTCATTAAATGCTGGAAAGCATACAGGCCTGTGGGTTTATCTGACGGGGACAACATCCCAAGTGGGAGTAGTGTACCTTAGAAGCTTCAACATCAAAATTTCAGCAAAGCGCCGAATATCCCGCCCACCCATTCAAACATCACGCCCATCCATTCAAACATAAAGTCCCCCAAAAAAACATCCAGCCCCAAAAAATATTTTATTGCACAAATTTAGCCTGGAAGCTTGAAAGGGCGTTATACATTGTGTGAAAAAAGGGGGCGGTGGCATTTCGAGCCATCATATTTGTAGTTGCTTCACAACAAAACACAATGTTGTTACTTGGAAATTCGAAAACAAACTTCAAATATGGAAGCAGACATATTGGTTGATTTGCAAAGATGCACCGATCTACCAAATACGGACACGTCATCATAAACTATTTCCATGACCTTGGTCACCTTTTTTTTTCACGATGGTCATCTTCTTGAAAGCCTTAAATTGTTCGAATATTTCAGGAAATGCCTAGAAACTCGTTTAAATGCTGGGAAGCAACTCTCGCTGGCGTATGGGCCAAGATGGTGACAGCGCGTCTAAGAGGCCCCCCGCCAGAGTAGCGTATGCTAGAAGCTTCGACCTAAAAATTTGGTACGGTGCCCAAACATCGCTCCCATCCATCAAAATATCCCATGCATCCATTCAAACATGCTTCACCTCTTTGTAGAATGCAAAATTCCTCTTCTATCCCCTCTTCTATCCTTGCTCTAGAAACAAGAATCCGAGGAGCACTGCAATAACATAGGGATATAGGTGGTAAATTTGCGTTCTACCAAGTGCATCACCCCATCCACATTTCCCAGCCGTTCTTCAATATTTACCTACCGGCCCACTCCGACCTACACAAACTTTTTGGACCCACTATGCAAGTGCCCCAAATGTCAGCGAGCCAAAATTACGGGAAGTGGAGATTCCCATCGGTTGTTGTTCAAAATTTGAACATTTTTCGCTAAACCAAGATAAAATCATTAAAATCATCCAACTTGGCTTATACTATCATTCCACTATATGAGAGTAAAAGCTAAAAAAAAAAGCCAAAAACACTTTCGTAGCTTTATAAGCCAAAAATCAAAATCCAAAATTCGAGCCCAACTAAACAGCGCCTAAATCTCAAGGAACTCTTCCTGTTTCTCCCTTGTTTTAGTACCCGGGTAATTTTATTTAACAAGAAATATGACCAAGCAGGACATCATCGACTTGTAGATCAATTTTTGAGTTACTTTCATTAAATTGCGGTAACACCATTATGTTCCACAAATATATATAACCATAAAGTTTGAAAATATTATTGAGAATTCACGGAATCCTAAACCATAAAATCTAAACCCCTAAACCCTGACCAAGCAGGTATCGCGCAACTATAGATCAAAAATTGCGGTACTTTAGTTAAATCAGGTAACGCCATTCTATTAGACGAATATAAGCATAAATCATGAGCATTACCAAAAATTCTCTAAACCCAAAACCGGAAACAACCAATAAAACTAAAATGTAAAACCCTAAACCCTCGGCCCATAAACCCTAATCAAGAAGGTATCATGCACTTATATATCAAAATTTGAGATACTTTCATTAAATTGCGGTAACGCCATTCTATTCCACGAATATAAGCATAAAGCTTGAACATTATTTAAAATTCCTGAAACCCTAAAATTTAAACACTAATTAAACCCAAAATCCTTACCAAACACGTAGCACACACTTATCGATCAGATGTTGATATATTTTCATTAAACTAGTAACTCCATTCTATTCGATGAATATAAGCATAAATCTTGAGCATTATCGAAAATACCCTAAACCCTAAACAACCCCTAATAAAACCTAAACCTAAAACCCCAAACCCTCAACCCATAAACCATAACAGAACAGGTATCATGCACTTATAAATCAAATTTGGAGATACTTTCAATGACTTAGGTAACGCCATATATATTCTATTTGACGAATATAAGCATAAAGCTTGAGTATCATCGAAAATTCAATAAACCCCCTAAACTCAATTCAGTCAATAAAACCTAAACCGTAAAACCCTAAAACCCTAAACCCTCGACCCATATAAACCCTAACCAAGCAGGTATCATGGACTTATAGATCAAAATCTGAGATTCGATCTTTCATTAAATTGCGGGAACGCCATTCTATTCCACGAATATAACAATAAAGTTTGAACATTATTGAAATGCCCTAAACCCTAAAACCCTAAACCCTCAACACCGCACGTAGCATGCACTTATCGATCAAAAATTGATATATTTTCATTAAACGGGTAACTCCATTCTATTCGATGAATATAAGCATAAATCTTGAGCATTATCGAAAATACCCTAAACAACCCCTAATAAAACCTAAACCTAAAACCCCAAACCCTCAACCCATAAATCCTAACCAATCAGGTATCATGCACTTATAGAACAAATTTTGAGATACTTTCACTAAGTTAGGTAACGCCATATTCTATTCAACAAATATAAGCATAAAGCTCGAGTATTATTGAAAATTCGATAAACCCCCTAAACCCTATTCAGTCCATAAAACCTAAACCGTAAAACCATAAAACCGTAAACCCTTGACCCATATAAACCCTAACCAAGCATGTATCGTGGACTTATAGATCAAAATTTGAGATTCGATCTTTCCTTATATTGCGGTAACGCCATTCTATTACATGAATATAACAATTAAGTTTGAACATTATTGAAAATTCCCGAAAACCGAAACCTGTAAACCCAAATCCTAAACCCCTAAACCCTATAACCCTAAACCTTAAACCCTCACCAAGCACGTAGCATGCACTTATAGATCAGAATTTAAGTTAATTTCGTTAAATTGGGTAACGCCATTCTATTTGACGAATATAAGCATAAATCCTGAATAATATAAAAATTTCCCTAAACCCTAAACAACCCCTAAAACTTAAACCCTAAACCCTAAAGCCCTAAACCCTTGGCCATAAACCCTAACCAAGCATGTGTCATGCACACATTGATCAAAATTTGAGATACTTTCATTAAATCAGCTAACACCCATTCTGTTCTATGAGTATAAGCACAAATCTTGAGCATTATTGAAAATTCGCTAAACCATAAACCCTAAACAACCCATAAACTAAACAGTAAAAACCTATAACCCTCGACCCATAAACCCTAACCAAAGCAGGTATTGTGCACTTATACATCAAAATTTGAGATACTTTTGATAAATTGATGTAATGCCATTCTATTCAACGAATATAAGCATAAAGCAACTTGAACATTATCGAAAATTCCTAAAACCCTAAACCCCTAAAACCCTAAACCCTTACCAGTCACGTAGCATGCACTCATAAATAAAAATTTGATATACTTTCGTTTAATTTGCTAACGCCATTTTATTCGACGAATATAAGAATAAATCTTGAGCATTATCGAAAAATCCCTAAACCCTAAACCCTAAACTACCCCTAAAACCCCAAACCCTCAACCCATAACAACTAACCAAGCAGGTATCATGCACTTTATAGATCAAAATTTGAGATACTTTCATTAAATTAGGTAATGTCATTCTATTCGACAAATATAACAACAAAGCTTGAGCATTATTCTAAATTTGCTAAACTCTAAACCCTATACATTGATAAAACCTAAACTGTAAAACCCTAACCAAGCAGGTATCATGCACTTATAGATCAACATTTGTGATACTTTCATTAAAGCAGGTAACACCATTCTATTCAATGAATATAAGTATAAATCTTTGAGCATTATTGAAAATCGCTAATCCCTAAACCCTAAACAAACCATAAAACCTAATCCGTGAAACCCTAAATCATCGACCCATAAACCCTAAACCAGCGATAACGCCATTCTATTCCATGAACATAACCATATATATAAAGCTTGAACATTATTATTGAAAATTCCCTAAACCTTAAAACCTAAACTATCATAAACCCTAAAACCTTGAACAACCCTAAACCCTAAACCACTAAACCCTAAAAGCCTAAACCCTAAAATCCTAAACCATAAACCATGAACCCTTAAACCCTCAACCCAAAATAAAACCCCGAACCCTAAACTTAATTAACCCTAGGCTATATATACTTTGAGTGAAAACCGGGGCAGTGGGATTTAAAGCCATGTTTTGTAGTAGCTTCATGACTAAAGCCATTGGTTTGCATTAGAAAATTGAAATAACTTCCAATTCAGAAGCTTCCTTTGTAAATAATATTTTAAATGCCAATACACACCATAACAAATATGGATAGGTTATTATAAACTATAGAAATATATGGCCATGACCTTGGTCATCTGGTTTGAAAGACATGCATATTCTTACATGGTACTCCATATATATCGTGATACAATTTTTTCTCAGAAATTATCAAATTTCAAGATTATATTTTTCCATGGAAACTAGCTAGTGCACATAGTGAGACACGAATAGAGAAAATAATGGATGCATTTCTTTTTATATTTTGTTTCTTTGTTATTTTTAAAATGGCTGAAATTAGGTATCATTACCATTCATATAAAAAAGATGAATTTTCCAAAACTCTCGGTGGATCTCCAATATTTGATTACTTGATATCTTTGAATTATTTTAAAAATTCAAGAGCAAGGTATATCACACACGTTCTAGTTCGAAATTAGACATATTTACTTCATATTGTCAAAAAGTCATTTTATTGCATAGATTTAGCTAGAAAGTTTGGAAATTCATGAAAGTTGGGCATTGCCCATCAAATCCAGAATCTTCTTTTGAAATGCCAAGATGAAGCTATCTACCAGATATGGACATGCTATTATAAACTATAACATAGATATGGCCGTGACCTTAGTAATCTTGTATGAAAGTCTTCAAAATATATTGTTTATCAATTTCGGCAAATGTGTGGAAACTCATTTATATGTTGGTAAGCATACTGTCGCTGGCGTGTGGGTCTAGACGGGGCCAACACGTGAGAGAGGCCGCGTTGGAGCAGCGTACGTCGGAAGCTTCAACCTCAAAATTTTCGCATGGTGCCGAAAGATCCCGCGCACATCTATTCAAATATCCCGCGCATCTATTCAAATATCCTGCCCCGCTTTTTGCAAATGCGAAATTCCTCTTCTATAACTGCTCCGGAACAAGGACAGTGGTAGTACTGCAATAATAGAGGGGTATAGGTCGTAAATGTGTGTCATCCCACCTATATCCCCCCCATCGTCTCTTCCTCGCCCACACCCCTCCAACCTCGACCTTCCTCTAGCTGCTTCACCATCGGCCCTCTCTTCCACACCGGAGTTCCACTGCAGGCGCTCTTTGCTGGAACTATTTCACCGACTCCCTCGCGGTACCGGATATGCTTCACCAACGCAGTTGTCTACCCTACTAGGGCTGGTTCACTGAATCATTCGTTGCTGACCCTGAAATGCCGAGTCGCCGCCCCCGCCGCCCACTTGCCCGTCCCACGCGTCCTCGCCGCGCAACGGTAATTTCTCATGCCCGTTTGCTATATTTTTGTTACTCATAAGCTACAAAATCTTCAGGATGTTGCTCAATATCCTGGATGCTATTGCCATTTCGTTTGCACCCTTCATCTTGTAGGTCCTATCCACCTCATTAGCTTCTTGACTTTATTCCCTTTCTTTATTCTCACGCTATCGGTTTAATCCTCCAACACGAACTCATAGATTCTATTCTTTCCGAGCGCTCACATGAGTCATGCAAACAGCTCGTAGAGGATCCAACACTAATAATCTGACGCTCAGCAAGGCTGAATCGTGAGGTTTCCTTGTGTTAGTTTGGCCAATTTCTTGTCATGTTAGTTAGTTGTCATTCTACCTAAGAAGTTGCCATGACATTTGCATTTATGTTCAATTATGAATATATGTGTGAATGCTTAATTCGTAAAATGTCCATCTAGTTTGGATGACATATCTGGTCATTTTTAATGCTATATGTTGGTGTTTTCACCTGCTTTCATCCTTCCAAACCAGCTATCTAGTTTGAAACATACGTCTGGTAATTTTTAATGCTATGTTTTTGGTGTTTTTCAAGAGTTTTCATCCTTCCAAACCAACCAACTTGGTTTCAAATGTCATGCAGAGAAATGAAAATGGAGTACAAGGACTAGAGTTCTAACTGCTCTGCTCAGATTCTTCTGGCAGATTGACCAGGAGTCGCGCCCGCTCGAGAAGGAGCTACTATCAGCCTGAACGTGCTACTGTAAGTTCATACTTACTTTAAATGATCTCTACTTTATATAATACTACTTGTTTCCCTTGTTGTTTGTTTTAACCTATTTCACCATATTTTAGCAGACAACAGTTAAAATCCAGCAGGAGTCCTTGGAAGGCAGGACTGAAAGTTGTGATCCCTCGTCCCATTCATCCTCCCATTGCATTGGCGAAGCAAACTTACTTAACTGTCCACCTAGAACAACTCCTGCATGTGATAAATATACAAATGATGTATTGCATGCAGAACGAAATGGTGTAGCTGCTCTTAGATCTGTAGCTGAAATGTTGAAGAAGAGGATAGATGATACAGTGAAGCGAATCGCCATGTACCGATCTCTTATTGATGGTACTGACATGTTGTAATCTGTCGGAATTACGATCTTGTTGTATAACCTGTTGTAACAAACTTTTATTGTTGTGTAATAAGTAATGTTAATTTCTATGTTTTTATTAATTACTGTCTTGATATTCACCTGTTTTGCGAAAACTAGGGGCTAGGAAAAAAAGTCCGACATGGACGGCCCAAAGCGGCTAGAACAGTAGAAGGCCAGAACAGTAAAAGGCTAGAATAGTGAAAGGCCAGAACCAAAAAAGGCCAGAACAGTAAAAGACCATTATAGTAATATGCGAGAACAGTAAAAGGCCGTAGCAGCAAAAGGCCAGAACACTAAAAGGCCAGAACAGTGAAAAGGCCGGAACAGTAAAAGGTCAGAACCGTAAAAGGTATCAACAGCAAAAGGCTAGTACGGTGGCAGGCTAGTACAGTAACAGGCTAAACAGTGTCGGCCTTAACAGGAAAAAGCCCAAACACTAAAGGGCCTAAACAGTAACGGGTCGAAAGGCTAAATTGAACTGAACAGTGCAAAGGCTAAATTGCTAATAGGCCTGAACAGTGCAGGGCCGGACTTGTGCAGGCCTCAAGTGGCAGCACATTATTGGACAAACATGGGCCTTCTATAGGCTGAAACAGAATCGGGCCTAAAAGTTCACGGGCCGCATCTCTAGGCCTCTTTCAAACAGTGCAGGACAAAACAGTAACGGGCCATCTTCTTGTTGGGCTCCCCTGATGGGCCGACCTAGTTAGTACTTAGCAGGCCTTGGCTAGGCCTAGCTTCTGCCATGGTTTCTATTCCTATTAACGGCGGTAACCGGCCGCTAACAGCGGCTGCCACGTGGAAGTTTGCATGACGTCAGCCGTCAGTGTGGCTAGCTTACAAATCTACGATGGAACATGTTTTCGTTGCTGAAGGGTGCGATCCACCATGGGCGAAAAAACCGTGGTTAATTCATTTGTGACGGGGCTTTTACCACGAAGGCCATCCGTCGCGTAAGACTCTTCGGCCATGAAAAATGGGCCTTCAACCACGAAAATCGTCCGTTGTAAAAGCCAACTTTTCTTGTAGTGAGCCACGAGATATCTAGAGTGCTTGGTCGGTGCTCCACTATATGAAACCCAATATTGGTTATTGTTGTAGGCTCTTGGAGCAAGGTTGAAGGGGTTCGGTGGCCTTGGCGCGTAACCTAAAGTTATTGGCGGGGTTGTCGAAGGAGGAAGCGGCAGTGTCGTGTGAGGAACCGACACATAGCTCTTTGGAGGTGGAGTACCTAAAGAAGAACCACAAATTTCACGGTTGTGCTTTCTGGACTCATCAAACGCTTGCTAGCTTCCTCATGAAGAGCGGCTTGTTGAAGCTTCAGGAAGGAAGTCATCTTGCAATGTGCGATCCCATACTTGATAGAGGAGTTTAGACCTTGTCGGAACCTATTTTACCTCTTTGCATTAGTGTCAACCTCATCACCACCATATTGAGACAAGCTGGAGAAGTTTTTGATGTAGGTGTTCACATTATCATTTCTTGATTCAGGTTGAGAAAAGTTTCCTTCATACTCTCCATCACAATTTCTAGAAGGTATTGCTCCTTAAAGGCATCCACGAATTGCTCCAAAGTAGGCTGGAAACCTAGGGGGTTCGTCTCAATGAAGTTATCCCATCAAATGGATGTCTCTCCTCTAAGAAAGTGTACAGTAAACTTCACTCTATCACCCAAAGCAACATCAGCAGTGTTCAGCGGCCTGGTAGTCTCACGTAGCCAGTCGAGCGGCTCAATTGTGAGCTCAAAGAGGTAGGGGTTCAGGTGAAAGAAATCCTTCATTGTTGGTCGCTGGTACGCCGGCACATATTATTGCGTCAAACACTCTCCTCGAACCTCACATGGTTCTGTTGAATATTCCCCACTATGTTTGCAATACTGACAAGAGCAGCACCAAGTTCTGGCAAACCCAAAGACTCTTCCTCAGTACGGCGTAGAGGCGCCATCCTGTTATTCATGGAGAACTTAAGTTAGAACCATAGTGGATAAATTAATAATCCAAAATATTACTTGAATGTAATAAACCATGATGATAGATACAAATTACTCAGATGATATTAAAATATCAAACAATGTTCAAAGCACCTAGATGATAGCATAATGCACATGACATTAAAGGAGTGTGAAAACACATATGCGTTAAAGTTTTTTCACATTTTTGGCATTAAAATACCAAATAGATGCCCAAAACCACTTATCTGATAGAGATTAGCAACTCAACATTGTGTGAAAGCATGCAAAAGTAAGAACAACCTTAACAAGATTGCATCGGTTAACAAAAGAGTCGGAGATATCACACTGGATAAATAAAAGCCTATCGGTAGGGAATGTACCAACAGTCGATTAATAACAAGAAGATATTGAACAAAGGATTGGATGCAACATAACACAAAGTATCCTATGGTACTATAGATACCTAGAACATGTGAAATCCTAACATGAAATTTTAGATGAGAGAGTCAAACCCGTTTCACTTCCTTATCAGAATAGGGTGGGTGGGTGGGGAAGAAGTAAAAGTGTAAGCAGCCCAACTCTCACGTTTAGTTTTTCCCAAGTATATAGCTACCAAAATATTTCTAGACTTGACGACGACCACCTCAAAAGGGACCATGAAGGGAGAAATGGCTCTAATACCAATTGAAACCCCTCTAGGAATCATGTACTAAATCACAAGCTGGTATAATCCAAATTTTGGTTGAAGGGCATACTACCGTGGAGGCCGTGAGATCACCCACAAGAAGGCCCAAGGGCAGGACATGGTACCGGCCAACAATCGCGACCACAACTCAAGGTTATACCTTTAAGTGCGAGTACACACCCAGAAAAGAATGCGTATCTCGTACACAAATCGGCACATATAAGATACAACGTACAAGAGTACAAAAGAGCCATTCTATCCAGAAATAAATAGAAATATATTGCAACGCCATTATGGCAAGATCCAAATACATAGATAATAGTAATATCATAAAGGATTACATCCTCATACATCAATCATCAAACATCCGGAAGCGGAAGAACAAATCCGAGTATGGATTAAGATAAAAATGGGCATCAGATGCCATGAACAAAGCAAATCCCGTTCCACATGTCTCAGAATCGTAAACCCCAGAATTTCTACTTGAGGGGGCAATCACCTCCATCATCACCTTCATCAATGTAGTAACCATCGTACGGATAAGCCTAACAATCTGAAATATTCCGAGTGCCCTAGGGCACTCAGCAAGTCTTTATGCATCTAAAGGGATGACCCTGGTTAATGCAATTGCAGCAAAATATAAACATATATAACATTTCATAGAGACACCCTATAACATCTGTTTAACCCGAGACATATGAAAGAGGAATAATCGGAACCACAAATATGGATAACACAAAGTAAATCATATCCCATCCATCTTCTCGCTTACCAATGATAAGATGAAAGAATATCCAACCTTTGGCAATTTTATTAACCATTGCATAAGAATTGCACTAGTTACTAGTCAATTTGTATTCGAGTAAACATGCTTCTTTAGTTATAGTTGTCTATGGTTGAGACACCGTGCTCCAAGTAGTCCATAACTGCCGACATGGCCTTTTGAAAATATTTACCCTGCAGGGGTGCACAAATAATAACACATGCTCAACCTCGGGAAAAACCAAATGAAAGAAAAGAGGTATCATGATACAACAATAAAGAAACTCAAAGAGTGTTTTAGGGGGCCACCTCACTAAGCTACCTGTGAAGAAGTTGGTCGGGCCCTGAAACAGACCCAGGGTTTGTGGCGACGGCTAAAAAAGACTGGGAACCTAAAACTATGAGTGGGATTGTCCAGATAGCGTCAATGTGGCACAATTCCTAAATAGTACAGTAGTAAACTGCCCTCCGGTTTGCAATAGTAAATAAAGAAGTAAAGTATGGCATAAGTACAGGATAGTGGTAAATCCCAGAACTAGTTTGTGGCCCTGAAATATAGATCGTGAATCAAGATCAATCCAAGGGGGATCCTAGAAAGTCTCCCGCGTGTAGATAGTGTGATAGTCAAGGAACAAGCATCAAGTACTTGGTTCCTACAGGACACAAGTGAGCATATAAAAGCGAAATCACAATTATATCCCACCGATGCCACTTTCCTTACTTATCCTATTACTACACAGTTTAGTCGTTTAGGGTACCTCATTATCCACACCAGACTCTCACTAACCCTACACATGTAGTTCTATGACTCACATGGCTCAATCAACTCATGTAGTAGTGTCTGATAGGATAGAGGGAACGAGCTCTATAGTGGGGCTAAAAAGTAAAGGTTGTGCAGTACTTGAGATTGCAATTCAATACATAAACGTGACTCATAATGCAAGAATAAAGATAGAGGCATAGGTGTTATCAATGTATATGTCAGCATAGGAATCCTTGCCTGGTATCTTTGTGGTGTAATAGCAAGGTTCCTAGTAGTACTCTGGTGCCTCATGATATCCTATTTTCTCAGCGTCTATTCGGCTAAAAACCAAACACACAAGGGTCCAATAAATAAAGTGCGCAACCATATGAAGCATATCCAAAAAACAATAGATGGTATTCCATGATGAAATGATGCACAATTGCATGGTATAGGATGTCATGGAATTGGTGAGGCATTATAAACAATACATAATCATTTTCACATTTTATTTGACATGTTTTATTTGCATAGATAGTTTTGGTTATTCAAATTCTCCATAATTCATGATACAATTGTAAATATGGAATGCACAGTTGGAAAGACTCATCGCGCTGATCGATTTAGACATATTATTTGTCGAATTCCAAATTACAGAATGAAAGTTATTAATTAATTAAGAAAGGGCATTATTATTCAATTAAAACAGTTCCAAAATTTTAATTGTCCAAAAATTATTTTAGATGTCATATTATTAATCCTTGCATTATTCTAATCAAAAAAACATTGAATGCATTGTTTGGAATTGTTAATAAAAAAGGTGTGATTTAATATTTAATAAAGCATCTAACAATATCCAAAAAATATTTATTATTTTTCAACATGTGATAAAATAAACAGAGACCATATTAATGCAGACAATTTAAAATTGAACAACTTTCATGTTTTATGTTTTTCAAAAACATGGTGGAACACCCTTAAAATCTTGGTCAAAGTTTGAAAAAGATTTGACTTGTTTAAATTTGTTTAAATTCAAATTTTGAATTAGTTTGATCCAATTTTGACCAGTTGAAAAAGTTCCCATTTATATCTCTACTATAATATCTTGGTAAACATGATGTGTGATGCAATATATTGTTTATCCATGATCTATTATATCTCTATGTGTATGTTGAGTAGTGATTTGTTTATGGGAATTCTGAAATAGTTAGTTGCTGGTTGCATACAAGTATATTATCTTCTATGATCGTCTTATGTACTGATGTATGTGTCCACACATCGTTTACAAAATGTTCTCACTGTTGCATGTTGCTAGAAGGAAGGATACTAGGTGTCACTTGACAGAAACCATGTCTAAAGTCTTAAATATGCATGTTGTATTAATTCATGGTTAATTAATGGGGACGAATATGGGAACCTTGAAACTTATGGTGGTTGGACTTTATGGCTCCTCTGTAGAAGAAACAATAGAGAATATCCATGTGCTTCACTAATTTTCACAAGCAAACTAATGAAATAACAACTTTCCAGAACACTTACTCCCATGAGTTACTTGCTTTTACCTTTACATGTTTTTTACTTTACCTGCAATAGTTTTACTTTTTGTATTTACTTTCAACAATTTATAGTTTTCTAGTTAGAAGTAAAAAATACCTTACACCTTCTAGTTAATTGCATTGCACAACAGGCCATATAAGTGGGTTATAGGGATTTATAGAATAGATAGTTTACCTTCAGCACTTTGTGGGTTTGATACTCAAATACTTATCAAATTGTGCTACATTCATTCCCTACCCTTGGGGATTATCACACACCATGAGTAATATTTACTAGTGGCGATATATTGGTGGTGTGACACATACATGCCACCAATGTAACAACATGTAGTTCAAGAGACTCTAAATGGGTAGAACATAGTTGTATGTCATTTCATTCATGCATATAAAATCCGGGGAAATTAATATGTTTGATAGAACTTATCAAAATCACTGAAGTTTCACTCGAGCTGATGATTTAGGTCTAGCTCATCAAGGTGAGTGTTAGAAACTTTGAAATAACCTTTTGTAAGCTTCTATATTAGGAAGGGTAAAGGGTAGACTTGTAAATAAAATTCAAACTAATAAACAAAGACATATTTAAGTAACACAGAAATCAAACATATTCGTATATTACCTTATTCTTTCTTCTCTTAAACATCATGTCATATACCAACAATTGTGAATGACAAGAGTGAAGTAACAGGTAAAACATCCAACTTTGCAAACCAAATCTTGATCTATCTAAATCTTGACTTATTTGTTCTTCTATATCCAAAACTTTCAATCCTAATAGTCACAAGGATGAGATATATATACTAAGTCTTAAGTAGCATCCTATGAATTGAACCTTAAAAAGTATTCTATATAAACAAGTATCAATCCGCGTGACTTTATCAATTTTGACCCATTGTCAAAACTACATTATCTCCATAGGTTCACTATGGGAGTTGGTGATGTTATGCTTTGGCAATACTCAGAGATTAACCAATAGTCTTTGATGATCTCAAGTAAGATTAGATGATCTACTACATCCATTTGAGATCACTGGAAATCCTAGTTGAAAACTTTATATTTCATGAGGGATATGAATATAGAAATTCTTTCCTAAATTGCACAAATAGAAGAAGAATAAATATAAGGAGAAATGGAAATTCTTTATAGTTCAATATATTCATTTTGAACAATAACTTGATTTGAAGGTTTCCAATAGTCCTTTTCTCATATAAAATTCTTGCATCATATGAAAGTATTCAATAACATTCTATTCTAAGAAAGGTGATGCAAAAGCTTTGAAGCATATAACTATCCAATTCAAATCCAAGGGAATATTTGGAAACTCCAAAATATTTTGTGGACAAATTCATTTGAAATGGTTAAGATATATTTGAATATCACATATTGTTATGTGAGAAAGAAATGATTTGAAACCAAAATCCAAATGATTTGGAGTAATGGAAAATACCTCTTAGTGGTATTCATAATGATTAAAACAACTGAATTATTCAAATCCTAGAACAAAATCTTAAATAGAATTTAAAATAGAAAATAGGAGAAGGATGAGAAGAAAAATGTTTAGACACCTAACTAGACCTAAACCCACCTATCTAGCCAAACCCAGTCTATTAACCAACCCACCTTGGTATTTTTCCGCATTCGCACTTAAACCTAACTGCGTCTAGGGTTTTATGCAAATTGGTGACATAACTGCCTTCATCCACCTTCATCTTCGTCCCCGACAATGCCGCCGTCAAGACCATGCCTCCTCACATAGAAAGCATGCGAGTGAACCGACCTCCAACACCTATAAATATCCTTGAACTCCTCACATCTCTCATTTTCCTCTCCTGAGCTCCCCCACTCGGTCTGCTGGTGACGTCCGAAAATGGGGCTTTTAGTATGTGGCCCCAAATTTTGTGTGCAAGTGTATCGCAGGGTCCAAATTGGTTGTAATTTCCAGATTTTGCAAAGTTAGGCTGCCAACTATCGAGAGGGTCCATCTCGAGGGAAACTCATCCCACCCCTACCAAATTCAAACATTCCGTCAACTGCCCCGTGAAGTAAACGGTCGGGACTATCATGTCAGTACTCTATCTGTGACGTGAGCGTCAATGCGGCAACCAAGTGGGCATAACAAGGACCTAAACGCCTTAGTGTGTTGACCAAATTCACAAATTCGCTCCCTCCTTCGCATGAACCCTAGCACCAGCGGCAACGAAATTCACCCTCCAACCAGAATGATCCCTTGGGAAATTCGCCTTCTGGCGCCAAGTTACTGCGCCCACTCACTGATCGCGATCTCCAGTGTCGCATGTCTTTCCCACCGTTGTGAGGCTCTAGACCGCCTCCGCTACCGGACGAGTTGCACAACATGAAGGATGGAAGATCCTACTACCATGGAAAAACAAGTTCTGGCTATATGCGGGTGAGCTACTCTTCTCTTTGTTATTCGCACTAACTATAACTGCTAGCTGGCTATTGACATTAAAGAGATAGATCGAACCTAGAATTGTTTGCTAGCCCAACGCTAACAAACAATTTTTATCTTTTGTCCCCAAATTTCTATTAAGTAGGATCTCCGTGGACACCCCTTACCTGGTTACAGTAATCCTCGGAAGCTACCACTGTAAATTAGCAAATGGGAAGGGAAAGTGGAATCCTCTTCATTCTTTCACGATGGAAGAAGCACCTGCGTAGATCTGCACTATCCCTGGTATGGTTGCTGCGCTGCATAAACATACTGAAATAGGGTCAAAGCAGACTGCATAGTTCAGCTTCAAGGATGAATGAGGCATCATGGTTCCTATAACATATGACAGTCAGCTAAGCGGGTTGATGAAAAGTCTCTAGTGGGTCGCATGTTTTACCTGAATTGTAAAATACTGGATGTGGAAGCTGCTGCTATAGGGAGTTACCCTGCTATTCTTGGTCAGGGTGGTATAACTCGAAGTCCTGCTGCTGGTAAGCAAAATGTGGTTCGTCGTCAGTGCCATGCTTTTGTCAGGTAACCTCCTCATAGGAGTCCCTATATTGTCGTTGTGCAAACCCTTGATGTGGAATCTAGTTGTACTGGTCATCCCCGTGATGTTGTTGCTCTAGATGATGCTAACCCAATCCCTTCCACTATTGAGCAAACTAAGGCTTCCGGAGGCTACCCCGCTACTGTTGCCAAAACTTCTATCTTGGGTGATGTTACTCCTCGAACCCGGGGTCAAGTTCAGTAGGCTGCTATTGTGGCTACTAGAAGCCCTGTTGTTGTGGAGCAAGCTCATGGTCGAGACTCTGCTATCATTCGAAGAAATGTTGTTGTGGCAATTGCTCCTGGTTATCGATGTGGCATGGCAGCAGCTGCTTCTATTGTAGCTGCCATTAGTTGTGGTCGTGCCTGTCCACCAGGTATTATAGCTCCTACTGCTAAGGGCCCTCGCCTTTCTCCTCCTACTGATACTTTCACCGAGGTTACTCCAGCTACCATGATGCTGGTGATGGCGCTGGTGGTTTTGTAGCTAGGTCTGATGGTTCCACTCCACCTCTCGAACCTCTCGATAGTTTCAGTCTTGCAGAACCTAATGATTGCAAAGTACGCATTCCTATCGGTATCGAGAAGTTTACTGCAAAATTAGATGATGACACAAAAAAAAATTGGCATTGATGTAATCCTTGGCAGATACGATCTTGAAGTGGTACAGTTATTTGAGCTGATAGTAGCGTTACGTGCGAGGTGGCGTGGGGGTCCTCCCAGGTAGCACATTTGGTATATTATTGTTACAAGACCAAAAAGGCTACACCATTGGAAGTTACCAGTGATTTAACCATACTATTTGGTAGGATAAGTAGTAATGGTTGCGCGAATAGTTCGAGAGGAATTGGAGTTTGACCATAATGATGATGGACTTGTACAAAACATGCTTGACCTACTCCATGGAATCACTAATGGTTGCACGACTGAGGGTAGCTTCGAATAGAGGAGAGACTTACAAAGGAGCATCATAAATAGGAGCAGGAAGAGCATCCCTAGAAAGTGCACCCCGAAGAAGAACATCACCAAGCAGACGATGCTAGAGAAGAGGACACCCAAGAGTTGCACGAAAAATGGCAGCACACTGCAGTGTACACCCCTGAGATCTAGTAAAAATGCCACACTGAATAGTAGTAGCAAAAATGCTAAGAGGGCGAGCACGGCGGTGAACACACCCAAGAGTAGTAGCCAAAAGGCTAAGATAGCCAGCACGGAGGATACCACACCCAATAGTACCTTAACAAATGTTAATTTGAAGAGGAACACCCCGCAGAGGTCCGGCAATAATGCCAGCACAAAGGAGAACACACCCAATAGTAGTAGCAAAAGGGCTAATTCAAATAAGAACACGCCGTAGAGGTTAGGCAATAATGCAAGCATGCAGGAGAAAACACCCATGAGGGGAAGCGGGAAGGAGATCACACACAATAGTAGCAGCAAAAACTCCAATTCGATGAGGAACATAACCCAGATATCAAGCCCTAATGATACTATTAGGAAGGATTACATCAGGAAGAGGATTACACAAGAAGATAAAGAGGGATCTGTATAGTAGACATGAAATAGAATATGATTGTTGTTTGTCTACTCAAGAACATGAGATATGTGGAAATGTATGACTACCCCCTATGGTTGCAGCAGCACCAACAGAGCGTCTAGGAGACAATAGAGTTTCTAGTGAGGTACATTGGGCCAATGTTTTGGTCAATCTAGGTGGAGATGATGGGGCAGCCCCACCCCTGTGAGTCAATAATATGTGTGCAGTATTAGGCATTGGTGAGGATGGTCAAGATTCTGAATCAGATGTAGAAGAGGGCATTATAGAGGATCAAGAATCTGGTGATGATGAAATAGAAGGGACACTTAATGATGAGGCTGGCATTCTAGTTGATGATTTGGGTGTCGACGTAGAATATATGAAACATGACCACGAGGATCCTATAATTTCGGTTGGCACCTAGTTCAGCAGCATGCATGAGTTCAGGATGTCGTTCTGGCATTTTTGTATCAAGGGGGAGTTTGATGTTCATAGACTAAAGAACAGTGCCTAGAGGTATGAGTCTGTTCGTAGGTTAATGTGGAAGAATGGACAGTTGTTGATACCATGTCCATGGAGGATCGCTGCCAGAGCCTCACCTGCGTCAAAGGCAATTAGTGTATTTGGTCAATGAATGTAGCAAACCATTCGAACTTTCTCTTTTTCACTCTATAACTAAAACTGTTGTGCAAGATCTTTCTGGCAACGAGTCGATTCCGCTTATATTGTAAATGAATCTATGTTGCAAGTGAACAAAATGGGCCCTCCCCACATGTGTCCGATATGCAGCATGCTAAAATCCTCAGTGGATGATATGCAGTGGGTGGCTTTACAAGCTATGTCCATACTAAAGGATAACCCTAAGGAGACCGTGAAGAATATTCAGACTAGACTCACTGCTAAATACAACATTGTCCTACCATATTACATGGTTTGGAAAGGTAAATAGAAATCTCTGGAAGTCTTGCATGGGGATTGGACTAATAGCTTTAGGATGTTGTACAACTTCAAGGCTGAGGTACAACCAAGGTGTTTGGGGAGTGTTGTGGAGATTGACACTAAATCAGAAGGTGGAGCAATTTATTTTAACGGATTTATCATGGAGCTTAAACCTTGCATCTAGGGATTCAAGGACAGCTATAGGCCATATATGAGTGTAGACAACATTGTCCTAACTGGCAAATGGAAAGGCTTCCTAGAATCTGTGATAGCACTTGATGGTCACAACTGGATGTTCCCAGTGGCATTTGGGCTATTCGGTATAGAAATTGAGGAAAACTAGGTATGTTTTATGAGGCATCTCAGGAGATCAATAGGCCACATGGATCCATTGGCTATATCCTCCCCGCAAGCTGAAGGTAGAGAATTCCATGCCCATGTCATGCTCAACTTGTACAGACACTACGCATACAGTGTATTTGGTTACATGTTTCCTGCTACTAGAGCTTACAAAGCTCGGAGCAGCGAATATTTCATGAGCAAGATTTTGGCGGAAGCCCCTGATCTTATGCAGTACTTAGCCACCCATCATTCGCACCTATGGAAGAGGATTCAACCCTAACATCAAAGTTGATTACATAAAAAAATAACCTTGTTGAATGCCTGAATAACTGGGTGAAGGACATAAAAGTCTGTCATGTTCATATGTTGATGGACAACATACGGGGTATGATCATGAAGCTATTAAATACAAGGAGAGAGATCAGTCAGAGACTTATAGGACATACGCTACCGCCTGTTGTACAACAACTTCATAAGATAAGCTGAGGACTTGGTCATCTTAGGGTTCTCCCATCAAACAGTAGTAGCTGTGAGGTGGTCGATATGTCCAGTTATGGCCATAGGGATGATGTGAACATCAAGTAGCGAGAATGCACCTTCTTAGAGTGGCAGTATAACGAGGAACCTTGCAACCAAGCCTTCATATTCTTGGTGAAGAAAAGAACTCCACCACATTTGGATCAATATTTTTCTGACTACTTCTATCTGGAAAAGTTCAGAGTTGTGTACACTGGTTCCATCGAGCCCTGTATAGACCCATCTTAGTGCCCTCAAGTCCAACTGAGTTTCTAGTTGTGCCAGCAAGTTATAAAAAAGGGTAGAGGAAGACCTTAGGTGAAGAGGTTTAATAATTTTCTCGAGAATACAAGTTCAACTTTTAGTGGTAGAAAGAAGGGCAAAAATCGATGTAAGACCTGCCATCTTATAGGCCATAGAGAAGCGGGTTGTCCCCTTAATGCTCCCAAACCTAGGTATGAGATGGTGCCTTCAATTTTTTGTTTACTCTCTATATATTAGGTAGTTAGCCGTGTCCTTTTTTGACAGAAAGTGCAAGGTAAGAAACATGACTGTTGACTCAGTGATTATGCTGCGGGAAGAAAATCAAAATGAGTGGAGTGATGATGTTGGACATGATTCTGGTCCTGGTTGTCCTGACTTCCCCCGACCCGGAGATGCAGAGTACATGAAGGTAAGAAAGATGGCACCCAGGAAGAGGAAGAAGGCAGGCAATGAAGAAGCCAGAGGACGTGAATGCAAGAAAGTTGGCACCCAAGCAAGGGAAGAAGGCTGGCAATGAAGAAGCCTAATAATGTGTTGAACTTGAACCTATATATGTAATCGGTTAAATTCGGGTGCCGTGTGCGTCGAACTTATCGGGCAAAACAATCTACCCCCATATCAGAGTAAAATGTATCACGACTTGAGGTATGGACACGGCTGAGTCACTAGTTGAAGCCGAAATTGTGATTGTGCCACTACTATCTGAACAATCGCAGCACCGGGATCGTGATTGCTGAGGGGGGAGGAGGTCTCCAAATTCAATGGATGTTAGTGGCAAAAACATAAATTATTTAAGCTCTTAATAAATCCCTGCTTTTGGAATTACAAATATTATAAGGTTCTGAGCTGAAAAACAAGTTCTAAGCTGCTACACTCCATGAAGCAACAACTTATTTCAGCTGCTGGACAACGACATGGCAACATAAACAACAAAGGCAATAGAGAATGCCCAAATAATGAGGAAATAGTTTCCACTTTCTGGACTAATCTTGAGCCCATCTATCTCACCACCTCCCTGCTCCCTCCTCCCATGCATCTAACAAAGCTCCCGGATCTCTCGCTCCAACGCACGAATCTCCTCTTTCTTATCCAACACAGCATCACAAAGATCCTAAACAAGCTCTTTGTGAAAACCTATCAGGGGATTTTCGATCCACACAAACTTGTCATAGCCAGGTCCCATCCCTTCCTGCGAACAATCGAAGAAACAAAAAATTCATTATGCTTCCTGGATCCAGGTTACCATTGTACCTAGCATAAAAAGTTGCCATGCTGATGCTGCAGTTGCTGAAATTTCCTACAGTATTTTTGTCGGTCCACAAAATCCATCTTGGCATCTTTTCACTGCACAAACACAGCATTGTAGGGCGTCTTCCGATACCTGATGGGGCACCCTCCTGTTGGCCTTGAGCCGACCCTGATTCCGCCTGAGACGAACTTCATGAGCTGCAAGCCATGAGCGAGGGGAGCAAAGGCAGAGGAAAGAGGATCCTTGGATGTTAGAGCAAGGATATGGTGAAGCTTGATTTATCCCACCTAAATCAAGGAGAATCCTACCATCCACATTGGGCTGACACTTGGGCGACCTAACGTGTGTACTTATCAACCAAAGCTCGCGCCTTCATTGTTCAAAGCCCCTCTCACGTGCATTGACTGATTTTTTTGCATCATCCCCGCGTACATATCGCCGGGAGGCCTTGCTGAGGAACCAGACAAGCCTGGCACACAGTCTTCCACCCCGTACACCCTCGGAACTTGTCATGGCTCATAGTGGTAGATTCAACCACTCCAACACTCGCGGTCGTGCTCGCCGCAGCGGATCCACCCCAGATCCTACTACCGTAGTATCAAATGGCCATTCTTGAGCTGAACGTCTACACTGCGTCTCTGATCTCGGCACCTCCTATCTGTAGAAGGACTGCTATAGCTTCGAGCTCGAGAAGGAGACACTAGGCACGATGGGGCTCGATCAATTCCACCCCATCCCCTTTGTTATTGTTGATTCCAATGAGGAGGACGACGGCAATGAAGCAATGCAAAACGCCATTGTTGCCTCCTTGGCAAAGGGAAAGCCACGGGTGGGAGTGGATGTTGCTAGGAAGGGCAAGGCGGGGTGACCAATCGAGGTGGACTCCGACAATAGTGGTGTGATCTGGGTTTAGATGTTGTTTAGGCTGGCTGCAATTTTGGTTGTGCTTAGTGCGAGTAAAATTGTTGTAATGGGTTGCAAGCTATAATGATAAATATGGATAGTTGCGTTTAGTGCAATAACATGTGTATGTGCTTCCACTTTATAAATTATGTCTGTGCCATTTGCATGCTGCCGGAGAAAGTGTCCCGTGAAGGAACAAGGGGTCCAACAAGCCCTAAGTTCGAGAGGGGGCTAGACACGGGTTCTGAGCTTCTCAACGACAGCGGAAATGACAGTGCACGAAAATGACAGAGAGGTTGACACATGTTTTTTTACCTAGGTTCGGGACCCTCCTGAGGAGGTGAAGACCCTACTACTACTTGGTTGTATTGCTCGCAGTGCTTCGCGAGGGTACAATGGTGTGTTAATGTCTAGGATTATAGATCGCTGGGATCGACCCCTTCTGAGGTAGGATAAGGTCTCCTTATATAGAGGCGTTGGGCCCCTTCCCCTAAAATGTTGGGAGGGAAGGGTCACCACAATGCCGCCCCTGGTGTCTTGGTCTATCAGAGTACTTTTCATGGACTCAGCCTACGCCGCCTTGGAGACGCTCATCCTCCTCGTGTCTTCAGTCATGGGTGACATCCGTCCTAGGAGCGCATCATCCTCTGGCCTCTTGCCCCGAAATGGAGAGACATCACCTTAGCTGTCGGGACCTTTCCTAGAGGTACATTTGACCATTTGGGTTCCCTTGGACTGTACCGGGTCCGTATCCGATGTTGCTTCCATGATTGTCGTCTTCCACCAAGGCGTCCGCACACGCTTGCCCCTTTGTGAGGGACCACCGCTCATCTGTTCCCTTTGGAGGGGAAGATCTTGTGTGTTCCCCACCCTCTAGAGGGTGCCCTGAGAGGCCTCGCTAAAGATCTTCGGTAAGGGCCCCCTAGCCCTCACGATACGCCCACATGATTCATCTAGAGGGCAAGCTGACTAGGGACTCGGGGTACCCCCGGTGCCCTTGGTCCGATAGTAGCCCCCGAGCGCATGGCTTGCACGCTCACCTCGAGGAGCAAAGGGTCGGGCGGCCCAATGGTCAGCTGGTGCCGCTCGGACGCGTGCCGCTCCGGCTCCTTGGGTGCCACCCTCATAGGGCCACACGCCACGTCTCAGGAACACAAGCCCGCACCCGGGGAGCATCCTCCCTTATAAGGTTGTGTCCCTGCCTGCTGAGTCCTTCCTACTCCAACCACTGATCTGCCACTTCTCCCACTCCCTTCTGCTTGATTTCCGGCCTTGCCAATACGAGATGTCTCGGAGGGGAGCGCCTGTCGTCAAAACGAGGCATGTGCCAGCTAAATCTCCTAGGTTGGAGGACGAAAAGGAGGAGACTGGCAAGGTGTTGATACCTTCCACCATCCACCTGGACTCGCGGATTGACAAGTTCCGCTGGCAACTCGCCTCGAGTTGGAACGAGTGGGGGGCGACCCGGGCATGGCCCGGCTCAGTAGATCTGACAAGTCTCGTCAGTTCCACACACCCCTTCTTTTACCACACCATGCCCGCGTGTCTAGTCCCCCTGTTCTCTCCTTTCATTATGGTGGTCCTGGAGCACTACCAGATCTCCGCCTCGCACCTCCACCCTGTCCATCTGTGCCTGCTGGTGTGAGATGTTCGTCGGGGTGAAGCCCTCCGTGGTGCTACTTTGCTGCATGTACTCCCTTCGTCTGACCTCCACCTCCCATAGCGCTGGTTGCGTCTCCTTTGTGAAGGAGTGGGCCTTCGGGTTGCCTATGGGCTAGACAAAACGGGTGGAGGATTTCTAGAAGCGTTGGTTCTGCATGGACGTTCTGGAGGACAATCCACGGCTTCATCTCCCTACTTCCTTGGCCGAAAATACCAGAGGTCGATGGTCCGCGGGAGAATTGGAGGGGGACAAGGTCGAGGCCCTAGACGCACGTGTCGAGTAGCTCAATGCCTTGGACTGACCGGGCCCCTGGTAGTCATCGAGTTCCTTCAACGCTGCATAGCTCCATTGCAGAAGCATCACAAGGATCTGTGGGACCTCGACGAGGAAGACCGTGTGTCCCTGGGGGACGGCATTACCGATGACTCCTCGTGTGGAAATTCCTCTACGAGCTCCTCTACACCTCCATTGTTTTGGTGCTCCCTGCGGGGGTCTTGCCCCTTTGCCTCGACCCTTGGAAGGTCAAGATCCGGGAATCCCTCCCGCAGTTCGACGAATGGGGGATTCTCCCTTTTGGCCACACGAGGAAACGGGTGAATTCCCTAGGTCCGGCTCCACTTACCCCTGACGAGGGCGCTCGACATGCCACCACCAAGGAGACAATGGAGACCAGAATTGTGGCCAGCGAGACGGGCCCTCGGGAGGCTCCCTATATGAAACACGCCCGGTCGCCTGCCCCCGATGACGCTGGTGGGGAGGTAAACTCCCCTCGCGGGGTCGACGCGAGTGGGAACGGGACAGGGGGCCCGCCGGGGCCTTCGTACCCCCGGTGCAAAGTGGGGGAACTGGGGCACCCTGCTTCCGCCAACTAGCGTCTCTAGGTAAGGCTCAGTTGTGCTCCTATTCTTCTCGATCGTGAGTCTTCATGATTGAGATATTTCATGCTTTGCAGTGGCGATCCTCCCCAGAAACGGCAGGTGAAGCAAACCTCCTCCAGGAAAGCTCGCACGGTGGTTCGCTCTGGTGACCTCATGGCCTGACCTATGGATGTGCCTATCCCGCTGGTGGCCTCCAAGGTGGGGTAGGTTGTCGCATCGGTGTGTGCACACCCCTCCCATGTCCTTCCATCGCCTCAGGTCACGGCAGGCGACGCGTCGGGCAGATCTTCTAGGCTGCCTCGCCTATAGAGGGGGGCGTGTAGGGCGTCTCTCCCACAATTGATGCTGCCACTCCTCTAGGGTCCCCGATGGCAGGCACGTCCATCACCGGGGCTGAAGCCTTGGGCCCGTGCCACGCCAAGCGGGAGGACCTCCCGGCCAATAACTTGGCTAAGGACAGAGCTCACAGGTCGGCCTTGGTGGCCCCTGCTCCCTCTTCGGGAGTCGGGCCTGACTTCAGCTCCCTCCCCCAGCTCCCCTACGAGGCTAGGATGGCTTTCGAGTCCAGTCACACTAAGTCCCAAGCACTGGTCCTGGCCATGCCAGAGATTCCAGGCTTCGGCCGGGTCGGGCACCTAGGGAGAATCATTTCTAGCATTCGTGGGGACCTGGACCGGTTTTTGGCGATCGCCACCAGGGAGAACCTTCAGCTGGCTTTGGACCGGGACCGGCTCTACGAGGCTCAGAGGACGATGGTGGTAGAGCAGGAGAAGGTCTGCCTCTCTATGGAGGCTACGCTTTAGGGCGCCTCAGTGCAGACGACGAAGATTATCACTGACACAGAGGCACATGCTTCTTCACAGGGGCAGGCTTTATCCACTCCCGGGAGGCTACCGTGGCCAAACATCAGCGGGAGCTTGACGCATAGTCCCGCGAGGCCAGCGCTAAGTTGGAGGAGGTCCAGGGCTCCTTGGACACGGAGCAATAGGAGAGCTCCTAGCTGTGTTGGGCCCTGGATGTCGTGGGGAAGCACCGGGACAACTCACTCCGCGCGGTTGAGGACCTCAAGGGAGAGGTCACGACCTTGAATAACGATGTCGCAGCCGCCGCCAAGTCCCGTGAGGAGGACGAGCGGCTGGCTCACAAGGCGCTGGAGATCCAAAGGGAGTCATTTTCCACCTCGTGAGGTAGGGAGCAGCAATTCTCCCCACCCTTGGCATCTAGAGCTTTTGTTCCCCTGACCTATTCATTGGGCGTGAGGCTGAGGCCTTCCCTGAGCTTACCCACAGGATCCCCACTCCTTTGGGGGAAGCGGCCTAGGGCTTGAATGGCATTATCACTAGCGAATGCTAGGTGACGCTGGATGTTGTGGGGACGGAGCTCTTCACTAACCTCTAGTAGTTGGCACCTGATGTAGACTATGCCCAGGTCATGCGACCGACAGCCGTTGTAGCCAACCTAGAGCACAGGGTCTCCGAACTCGCGAATCTGTTGATCTGGGAGTTTCCCCGCCAAGTGGACGAGGGGATGGAAGATGGGTCTAACAGGGCAGAAGGTTCTGCTACCCTGGGTGCTGGTCCTGGCGACCTGGACGCTGGTGCCTTGGTCGGGGAAGTTTGACATTCGTCCGTGTAATGCCCGTGGGGCACCCTAAAACTTGGCTTTCCCAACCAGGACTGTAAGAGCACTTCCCTTATTCGCATGTGCTTGTTCGTGCGTTTTTGCTCCTTGGCCCCTCGGGGAGGTGACCCTACACTGGCCTGTCAACCCCTCAAGGAGGTGGTCTTAGGCTCCAACACTGTTTGGGCCGCTTGAGGTGGGCTTCCTCATGGGACACCCCGCTTACCTCTCCACGATAGGACTGCGAGGCTTGTACTTGTCCTATAGGCCCCTCATGGATGTGGCATGTAGGCTATGTACGTTTAGTTTCGTCCCATAGGCCCCTCGAGGAGGGAGCCGTACGATGCGTACTTTCCCTATATAGTTCCTCGGGGAGGAAACCATAGGTTCCACATGGCGAATGCTTTCCCTGCGCATGACGTGCGAGGATTATTGAGCACCAAGAACCGTGGGTGAGGTTGTTGGGCCACACAAAGATAAACAAAACTTTTCCCTACGCGGTGCACCCAAGATCCAGCTTAGGTTATAGGATACGAGATTACCATTAGATGCGCAGATGCGAAACTTGATGTAGCGCGTCGAAGAAGTGTCAAACGGTCCCCCATAAAACTCCTCTGGATCCCACGAAATCCTTCACCAGATTTCCACGAACACCTTCGCCTGTAGCGCCGCACGTGCAACGCCTCTACCGGTATCCACACATACGTGTAGGAGCTTCAGATAGAGGAATGCTAGATCCTGTTTAGCCCAGAATGGGAGTGGAGAAAATGATGGTTATGTCAGGTACTATCCCTTGTCACTCCATTTATATACACTCCTAGCTGGGCTCAATGCTTGAGGCCCACTTAGGCCGTATCCCAATCTCCACATAGATCTCATCAACATGGGCTCCTTACCCTTAAGTGTGTGACCCTGTAGGTTCATGTACACCTGGACACGACATGAGATACTCCTCCAAGTATCCCATCATGGCTTTGAGTCCAACTCACTCCCACGAACACTCGGTCTCAAGTCGATAGATGATAGCGGCTTCTAGCAAGACGTGCCAACTCCCAAGTGGCATAAAGTCATAAGACAAACCTTTAGTGTGACTTTCGTCCAAGTCCATTTGCCACAAGATATGCATGTTAAGCTATGGGCGAGTAGTTGCCATCCCTTTAATAGCTTAACTCTCTTCTTGTTTTGTGATATGTGATTCACTGGACTAACACTTAGTCCGACTCCTCAGTTAACACTTAACTAAGTAGCGCATGGCCAGGCTTCCGAATCATATCACACGAGAGGGCCACAGAATATCTCTCCATTACGGAGGGGCAAATCACATCTTGGTAATCCACGTCATGCAACTTGCTTCACAACCGACCCGAACTCTACCTTTATAACTTCCCATTTATGGAACATTATTTGATAGAACCTAAGTTGGCGATCCACAACTCGGATCATGCAATCACCTGAGGTCAAAGGATTCCATTGCTTGAGACTGCAAATGACAACATGCTCATTGCATCTCAACTATGGGTCAGTCCGACTCTCTAAACTCTTTAGCCGAATCAGTGTAAGTCGGAATAGCATCACGATGCTCATGACAAGTGGAACCGTGTCATCAGCCGACTTGCACATTGGTCTAAGTTGTGTGTCCAGCACAACCTCAACGACCAAGGACAATCTAGTATGAATAATCATGAATATATAGTTCCACAATTGAATCACGTATTCAATGTTATATATCTAATGTTCACACGAGGACAACTTTATTACTTTATGAATACTCTGGGGAATATCATCATACAAGATTGCCTCTAGGGCATATTCCTAATAGTCTCCCACTTGCACTAGAGTTAATTATCCCGACATCACATGTCTAGGCATCTAATGCCCATGGCTCTTAAGTGCACCTCATGCTTAGAATGTGGAAGTGGCTTTGTCAAGGGATTCGCAACGTTTGCATCTGTGTGTACCTTGCATAACTTGATATCATCATGATCCACGAACTGGGGAATCAGGTGGTATGACATGAGTATATGTTTGTTCTTCTAGTGTTATCTAGGTTCCTTGGCTTGTGCAATAGCACCATTGTTGTCACAATACATGTCTAACGGATGGACGAGCCCTGAACAACACCAAGATCAATCAGGAAGTTCTTGATCCAAATAGCTTCCTTCGCTGCCTCCGAGGCAGCAATATACCCAGCCTTTGTTGTAGATGCAGACACAAGCTCTTGCTTGGAACTCTTCTAGCTACAGTCCATTCGTTCATAACAAAAACATACCCAGATTACGAATGAGAATCATCTGAGTTAGTAAGGTAACTCGCATCCGTGCAACCCCTTACATTGAGTTCAACCTCACTTCCATAAACTAGGAACATATCCTTAGTCCTTCTCAAGTACTTAAGGACATTCTTAACCGCCGCCTAGTGGATTTATCCAGGGCGAGCCTGGTATCTGCTCACAACACTTAGAGCATAGGAAACATCTCTCCTAGTACAAATTATGGCATACAAGATGGATCTGACTGCCGAAGCATATGGAATCGCACTCATCCGACTTCGCTCATCAGTTGTCAAAGGAAACTGAGTCTTGTTAAGTTTTACACCATGGGACATCGGTAAGAACACTTCTTAGACAACTCCATGTTGAACTTCTTCAACACTTTTTCCAAATATGTACTCTAAATCAATCCAATGAGCCGCCTAGATCTATCTCTATAGATACTGATTCCTAGTATGTAAGTTGCTCACCCAAGTCCTTCATTGAGAAACACCTTTCCAATGACACCTTGGTTTCTTGCAACATCTAGACATCATTTCCAATCAATAATATGTCATCCACATATAAGATTAGAAAGTTTACTTTGCTCCCACTAAATTTGTTGTATAAACAAGAATCATAATCACTCTTGATGAAACCAAACAATTTTACTACCTCATCAAAGCGAATGTTCCAACTTCGAGATGCTTGCTTAACCCATAAATAGATTTCTGAAGCTTGCATACCTTGTCAGCATTAGCTAGATCGACAAAACTCTTGGGCTGAATCATATACACGTCCTCGGTTAATTTTCCATTAACGAAAGCCATTTTGACATCCATCTACCATATCTCATAGTCAAAATAGGCTGTTATATCCAACATGATCTGAACTGATTTAAGCATCGCTATGGGTGAGAAAGTCTCATCATTGTCAACTCCTTGAACCTGCCGGAACCCCTTCGCGACAAGTTGTGCTTTATAGAAATAAATATTTTGATCCATATCAGTTTTCCTTTTAAAGACCCATTTGCACTCAACGGTTCTTGCACCGTCTGGTCGATCAACCAAGTTCCAAACTTGATTTTCATACATGGAATTTAACTTAGATCTCATGGCACCAAGCCATGACTCAAAATCAAAACCCACCATCGCTTCTGAATAAGTTGTCGGCTCATCACTGTCCAACAGTAATATATCATGAACACTTTGCAATCTTGCCGATCTTTGCAGTCTAGGTGCAACTGCTGGCTCAGCTACCACGATCGGCTCAACCTCCAAAGATTTTTCCGATTCGCTACTGACCGATTCCTCTCAAAGTTCTTCGAGCTGCACCATACTCCCACTGAGTCCCCGACTGAGAAACTCTTTTTCAAGGAAGACACCGTTCCGAGTGACAAATACTTTTCCCTCTTCTCGTTTGAAGAAGTCGTAACCCAAGGTTTCCCTCAGATAACACACGAAAATATACTTACCCGATTTGGCTGTAAGCTTGTCTGACTGAAGTCGCTTGACAAATGCTGCATAATCCCAAATCTTAACAAAAGACAAACTCGGCCTTTTTCCCGTCCACATCTCATTTAGTGTCTTCTCTACGGATTTTGATGGTACTCTGTTTAGTGTGAACGCCGACATTTCTAGACAATAACCACAAAATGATAAAGGTAGATCTGTCCGACTCATCATTGATCGTACCACATTCAACAGGGTCTGATTCCACTGTTCCGACACATTGTTCCTCTGTGGCGTGCTCGGCAGAGTGAGATGAGGAACTATTCCACAACTCTTCAGATGTCCATCAAACTCATGTCTCATGTACTTGCCTCCTCGGTCCGACCGAAGAAACTTTATTTTCTTGCTGAGTTGATTTTGTACTTCATTCTGGAATTCTTCGACCTTTTCAAAGGCTTCTGACTTATGTTTCATCAATTAGACATATCCATATCTACTCAAATCATCTGTGAAGGTAATGAAGTACTCATAACCAGCCCTGGCCGTCGCGCTTATTGGACCGCATACGTCACTATGTACTAGTCCCAATAAGTCAGATGCCCTTTCACAACTCCTTGCAAAAGGTGTCTTGGTAATCTTGCTGAGTAGGCAGGATTCGCATGTCTCGAATGACTCCAACTCAAGCGAAGTTTGGAGTCCATCATCATGGAGCTTCTACATGCGTTTCCAACTTACATGTCAAAGCCGATAGTGCCAAAAATAAGTCATATTAAGATCATTTAGTTTCAACCTTTTAACATTATGTTATAGACTGACCCACCATCAAGATTCAAAATAAATAACCCGTCCCGGATAGGTGCGAAGGCGTGAAACATATCATTCAAATATAAAGAACAACCATTGTTCTTAATATTAGACTCATAGCCTTGTCTCATCAAACATGAGGCAGAAATGATGTTTCGACAAAACACTGGAACATAATAACAATTATTT
Source organism: Avena sativa (assembly GCA_916181665.1). Classification (NCBI taxonomy): domain Eukaryota; kingdom Viridiplantae; phylum Streptophyta; class Magnoliopsida; order Poales; family Poaceae; genus Avena; species Avena sativa. The sequence goes on along the minus strand of OV702289.1, from coordinate 416,538,252 downwards.
AGTTTCATTAAGAATCCGAAGGTAAATGAAGTTGCATCGTGCCAACTTCCAATGCAGTGACTCTCGCTTTGTTGCCGACCCGAATGTCAACCTTGCCTCTTGGTACGCTCCTAGTTCTTACCAGTCCCTGCAACGAGTTGCAGATATGAATGACTGATCCGGTATCATATACCCAAGAACTACTAGGTGCATCTACAAGATAAAGGTCTATAACATTGCAAACAAGTGTACCTGAGTTGGAAGTCACACCTCCACTATTGGCTTTATCCGCCAAAACTTGCTGCAATTCCTCTTCTAATGGCCATCTGCCTTGCAATAGAAGCAACTTGATCCAGCTGAAGGAGATGACTTAGTCCCTAATGAAATGCTTGGGATCTCATCTCGAGCATTACCTCCTAACTTAGCCTTCTTCTTATTAGTCCAAGAACTCTTCTTAAACTTAGCCTTATTCTATACGACCAACACTTGGCTGGTACCTTTCTTGAGATCAACCTCTGCCTGCTTAAGCATCCCATATAATTCAGTGAGCTTCTTATCCATCCAATGCTTGTGGTAGTTCATCATGAACTGACCATACACACTAGGAAGAGAGTTCAGAATTATATTTGTAGCAAACTCTTTGCTAATGGGATAGCCAAGCCTTTCTAGAGACTGCACGTAACCAACCATCTTGATCACATGCGGACTCGGTAGATCACCATCCTTAAGCTTACAACTCAGCAAATCTTGAGAGACTTGATACCTCTCGGTCTTTGCCTGCACCTGGAATATACTTTTGAGGCTTTCGATCATTTCGTAGGCCTCAACATTCTCGAAATGTTGTTGCAAGTCCGGTTCCATGTGAGCAAGCATAAGATAGCTAATCTCTGTGGACTCATCCCGAGTCCGACGATAGGCATTGGTGACTTTGACACTCACATTCTCATTTGGATCATATAGAAGTGGGTTTTCTAGAACATGGTCCCTCTTTTCTTGGTTGAGAATAAATCTCAGATTACGATACCAGTTGGTGAAGTTTGTTCCATTAAGTTTATCTTTCTGTTGGATGATCCTCAAAGCAAAACTGGATAACTGAGGGAGACTGCTACTAGGTGCCATTGAACTACAACTGAAAGTATGCAAAACACTTAATACATGTATTTATAAAAGAGCAAGTGTATTAAACATTTTAATACTTATGCTCCCAGTAGAACCAACACCCCACTGATGGTTACTTAGTGATTCAGGATCCTAAGTAAGAAAGCTGATTAGTGAGCTTTAGCATCACCGCTAGCCGTTAAGTGATCTAGGTAGGCAACTCCTTGCCAATCACATCTCATGCAACTCATGTTGGTCAGGTGGCATCTCATGCCCCGGCTCCCTGCCGACCTCTCCCTGAGTCCCACAACCTTTGTGATAGACCCGTCTAGCTTACCAAGTGCTTCTGCTGTAAGAGTCCAACTCGAACCCACCTAGTCAAAAAGAATTGGCAGCACCTCAATTTTATGAGCTCACTACCAAGAATGTCCGACTTGTGATGGTTCAGCACTAGCGGGGAGACCAACTAGACCTTCTTTGAGGGATTAAAGTTTAACAACTATCTAATAGAGGTAAAACTAGAGACATAACAACAACACAAAATAATCCAATTATAATGTGAAATGGTATGGCTCTCTTCATGGCGATCTCCATCTCCATGAACCGGTTCGCCATGCCTTTGGTTGAGAGTCCTTCAAGTTCTCCAAACATGTTACACTAGCACTAAAGAACATACAAGAAGATGGCATCACATGCCGACACGCAGGTCGTTATACAGTAACAGTGACAACACTTTGGCTACAACCGGCTGACAAACCCATGATACGCAGATCACATATGGATTACACACATCACATGCACATAAGCCATACCATTCACAACTTCCTGCAAAAAACAAGTTATGCATAGAGACGATATCTGCTGACGTTATGAAATTCGCAACAACATCTACTACGCTACGATAGGGCAAAGTCGGCGGTCCTAAACCATGGATTTCTTCATTGGACAAAACACTTTTACCCAAATCTGATCCCTGTGCAAATCTGACCAATCTTTTTGATCATTCACACCTGATCTTCCATGCACCCCGAATGCGATTGATCCAATCAATCTTGCACAAAACCAATCTAACTCATAGATCGACCACCGAACCCCTAAGTGGATCCAATCCACAACCTCATGTATATCATATATGCACATATCTAGAACCTAAAACCATAAGATTTCGCTCTAATACCACTGTTGGGCCACAGAGAGATAAATGAAACTTTCCCTATGCAGTGCACCCAAGATCCAGCTTAGGTTATAGGATATGAGATTACCACTAGACGCGTAGATGTGGAACTTGATGTAGTGCATTGAAGAAGTGCCGAACGGTCCCCCGTACAGCTCCTCTAGATCCCACGAACTCCTTCGCGAGATTCCCACGAATACCTTCGCCTCCAGCGTCGCACGTGCAATGCCTCTTCCAGTATCCACATGTATAGGAAGGAGCTTCAAATAGAGGATTACTAGATCCTGTCTAGCCCGAAATGGTAGTGGAGAAAGTGACGGCTAGGTTTGGGACTATCCCTTGTCACTCCATTTATATACACTCCTAGCTGGGCTCAACGCCTGAGGCCCACTTAGGTTGTATCCCAATCTCCATATGGATCTCATCCACATGGGCTACCTACCCTTAAGTGTGTGACCCTGTATGTTCACCTACACCTAGACACAACATGAGCTACTCCTCCAAGTATCCCATCATGGCTTTGAGTCCAACTCACTCCCATGAACACTTGGTCTCAAGTTGATAGATGGTAGCGGCCTCTAGCAAGACGTGCCACTCCCAAGTGTCGTAAAGTCATAAGACGACCCTTCAGTGTGACTTTCTTCCAAGTCCCTTTGTCACACGATATACCTATTAAGCTATGGGCGAGTAGTTCCCATCCCTTAACTCTCTTCTGGTTCCGTGATATGTGATTTACTAGACTAACACTTAGTCCAACTCCTTAGTTAACACTTAGCTGAGTAGCGCATGGCCATGCTTCCGAATCATATCACACAAGAGGGCCCAGAGAACATCTCTACATTACGGAGGGGAAAATCCCATCTTGGTAATCCACGTCACGCAGCTTGACTCACAACCAACCCGAACTCTACCTTTATAACTGCCCATTTACGGAATAGTGTTTGATAAAACCTAAGTTGGTGATCCAAAACTCAGATCATGCAATCTCCTCAGGTCAAAGGATTCCATTTCTTGATACTGAAAATTACAACATGCTCGTTGCATATCAACTATGGGTTAGTCCGCCTCAGTAAAATCTTTAGCCGAATCAGTGTAAGTCAGAATAGCATCATCATGCCTATGACAAGTGGAACTGTGTCATCAGCCGACTTGCACATTGGTCGAAGTTGTGTGTCCAGCACAACCTTAACGACCAAGGACAATCTAGTATGAACAATCATGAATATATAGTTCCACAATTGAATCACGTATTCAATGATATATATCTAATGTTCACACAAGGACAACTTTACTACTTTATGAATACTTTGGGGAATATCATCATTCACGATTGCCTTTAGGGAATATTACCAACAAAGGTCACGTGTCATTGGAGCTAGTCCGTAAGTTCAGAGATCGACATTCTAGGCCCCAATGTCGACCGGTAGTGGCGCCGGCGGCATGCACTGTGCCTAGCCCCCGCTCACGCGACTCGCGCAAGGGGAAAAGACACCACATGAAAATAAGAAGTAATGAAAGAAACAACTACGAACACCATAAAACCAGCAATTGTTCTTGAGTTTTCTTACGATGGAGGAGAAAAAGGCTTGTTACCGCCACCGATGTTGGTGGAGCTTAGGGGTAGAACTTGCGAAGGTGCTGGATGTTCCACGCGTTAGGGATCAGAACTCCCTCTTCCATCTCCAACCGTAGCGCCCTAGACCTCGAGACATGAGCGACCCTGATAGGGTCGTACCACATCGGGGAGAGCTTGTGGAGGCCTTAGCAAGAGAGGACCCATCGAAGGACCAGATTTCCACCTCCAAGGTGCGGGCTTGCATGTTGCATCACTGGTAGCAGCATAGCGCCTGCTGGTACTTGGCAGCCCTAACATTGACCTTGTGGTGAGACTCCTTTAGGAGGATGTAGTCCTCATGTCGGAGCTCCACTTGTGTCGCCTCGTTGAAAGCCAGGACCTATGGGGACATCTTCTTATGTTCTGTAGGGATAATAGCTTCAGCTCCATAAACGAGGAAGAACGGGGTCTCACTAGTTGGTTTGGTCGCGGTGGTGTGGATGGACCACAACACGCCCGAGAGCGTGTCGATCTAGCCCTGGCTACACTCCTTAATCTTGTGGCGGAAGCTCCTTATCTTAAGGCCCCTCAGCACCTCTGCATTAGCCCGTTCAGCCTGCCCGTTGTTGCACGGGTGTGCAATGGAGGCATAGCAGATCATGGTTCCGATGTCCTCGTAGTAGGACTTGAATTTCCCACTCGTGAATTGTTCCGTTATCGGGTGATGATGCGGTTAGGCACACTAAAACGGAATACCACACTACAAGAAATATTTCCTTCCACAATGACTTGGCCCGACGGTCATCATAGAAGGCACGTTTTCCGCGACGAAATTCTTGGCTCGATCGCGGCCGATGGAAAACTTTTTTTCGGTTCCACACCCCTCTACTACGATGAAACCGCTAAAAATATGGACAAAGTTCGCCGGCGCGTGGCAGAAGCAAGATTTCCAATTCCTTGCGCGATGTTGAATCGCCAAAGTCTTTTTAGGTGTGTGGGTGCCAGACATCAGTGTCTCTAGCAGACCATACTTTTCGATCGCACCTCCCTGATTTGAACTCGATAACGTTGTTTGATGCCTCTTCCATTTAGTTAGGCTGTTGGGTCCCACATGTCTGCCTATCATTAGAAGAATCATATGTATGATGGAATTTTTCCTTCCCTGTTCCGAACTTGATAGCGTTGCTTGATGTATCTGCCTTTTAATCAGGCTGCTCGGTCCCACGTGTCATCCTCACACTAGAAGAAACATGTGGATGATGGATTTTTTACTTGGCTCGTGACTCCCTGATTTGAACTCAATAACATTGCTTGATCTATGTTGTTTAGTCACGCTGCTGGGTCCCACATGTCAGTCTCTCATTAGAAGAATCGTGTGTATGATGGAATTGTTTCTTTCGCTCGCGCTACCCTGTTCTGAACTTGATAGTGTCGCTAGATGCATCTAATGTTTAATCACGCAGCTGGTCCCCACGTGTCTTCATCTTATTAGAAGAAACGTGTGTATGATGGATTTTTTACCTCGGTCGCTCCTCCGTGTTAACTTGATACAGGTGCTCGCTGCATCAGCCGTTCATTTAGGCTCGTGGGTCCCCTATGTTTTCCTAACATTAGAAGAATCATGTGTATATGATGGAATTTTTTTCTTCTCTAGTGCTACCCTGTTCTGAACTAGATAGCGATGCTCGACGAATCTTCTGTTTGGTCATGCTGCTGGGTCCCACATGTCAGCATCTCATTAGAAGAAACATGTGCATGTTGGACTTTTTTCTCGCTCGTGCCTCCCTTATTTGAACTGGCAACATTGCTCAATGCAGCACATGTATAAGGTCTCTCTAGTAGGTACCACATGTCAGCCTCTCTATAAATGAAACATGCTATGATAGACTTTTTTCAGCCAACTGCATTGTTCTGACCTTGGTTCGTTCCTGGGTCCTAGATGTCAGCAACCTCTGTGTAGGAAATGTGTCTATGCTGGGTCCTAGAAGTCATCCTATATTTTAAATAAACGTGTGTATGTTGGACTGTTTTTTGGGTCGAGTCCACCGTTCTGACCTTCGCAACATTGCTAGATCCAGCAGCAGTTTATTTGGGTCCCAAGTATCAGCCTTAGAGTATAAAAATATTAATCTATACTCTATTGCTGGGTCCCACATGTCAGCCTTAGTATATAATAACAGAAATTGCCACGACCACTATTTTGACCTTGGTCCTTTGCTGGGTCCCACATGTCATCCTATTCTATGTAGGAAATGTGTCTATGTTGGGTCCTAGGTGTCAACCTCTATTTTGATATAAACGTGTGTATGGACTTTTTTCTGGTCGAGTCTGCCTCAGAGTTTATCTAGGTCCCAGATGTCAGCCTCAGAGTACAAAAATATGACTATAAATAGAGAAAATTACCTAGCATTCAAACTCAAGAATTTTAAATGGTACTTCTATACAATACAAATGTTAAATGGTACTTCTATAAATCATGAATTTGTATTTCCTTAAAGAGACTTTCTTTGTCTATGTTCTTACCTCCCTTCAAATAATAAGGTGGCGCTCCTGGCAGCTCAACTAAAAACTGCTACATATGCAGTAGTTTCTACAAAAAAATATAGGTAGGCGGAGCCTTTTTGGGAGCGGGTGGGGGAAGGGGGCAGCACTCCTGGCATCTCAATTTATAAAATGCCACAAAATTTAATGGAGTAGTTTCTTAAAAACATGGTCGGATGGAGTTTTTTATTTTGAGAGGTGGGAGGAAATCCCCAAAAGGCCGATTTAAAAAGAGTTTGGCTATTCTGGATGGGCTGCTCTACATGGGTTATACTACATAGGCTATGGTCCATGGGCTCCTTTCTCAAAATTCATTGAGTTGTGCTTAGCAGTCCCTTGACCCCTAAAAGGTCGAACTAAAATGTTCAGGGCTATGATCCTTGCGCTCCTTTCTCAAATTTCTCTAGGTTGTGGTCAGCAGTCCCCTGACCCCTAATAGGCTGAATGAAGATGTTCTGGGTTATGATCCATGGGATCCTTTCTCAATTTTCTCTGGGTTGTGGTTAGCAGTCACGTGACCCCAAAAAGGCCAAATTAAAATGTTCTAGGGTAAAGAGGGGCCGAATGGGCTAGATTTCTTCAACTGGTTAATAAAAATTGCATTATGCTGTGGCTCGGCCAGATTCTAAACAAAGACCTCACAGAGGGAGGGGAATAGATAATTCTTTTTGGCAGATACAGTTTTCATGTAAAAATTCAGCAGTACAAAATAAGATAAAAAATTATTGACAGATTTATAGTTCATATTCTACAGTACTTTACCAATTGAGAAGTATTTCAAAGTGACCGATTCAGCAATACAGACACTAAAATACAATAGTAGAACAGAGAGAACTAGCTCTTATTTCAGCTCTAAAAACCCTGTCGCGTGATCAGTTTGCCCTTTTCTCCAAACACACTCGACAATTGGAGCATGCTAAACTAACGATCAATGTATGTGTGACCCCTGTATCCAGCCCAAAAAGCCCAAGTCTCATCTAGATTGTGACAAGGCCATGTTTCAAAAGAAAAGCAAGACTTTTGATTGCCCTTGATTTGAAAAAGTACTAGTACATTAGTATTAGTTCCACAAAATGCTTTAGTAATAGCAATGACAAAACATTTGACAGATTCAGTAGCTTTCCTTCTTGAAATTCAATAGCAGTACAAAGATAATAAGTTCTTGTTCCAGATCAAAAAACCTTGGTGCACTATCAGTTTGCCCTGTTCTCTGAACAGGCTCGATCATTGGAGCAAGCAAAACTGACGATCAAGTCTGCTTCTATGCGAATACCACCTCATTTCATCAATGCATGTGTGACCCCCCATATGCAACCAAAAATACTCAAGACTCATCTAGATAATTGTGACAATGCTAGGTTTCAAAATAAAAGAAATACAATTTGTTGCACTTGATATAAACAAGTAATATTACATCACTATTAGTTCAACAAAATATTTTGGTAATAGCAACGACAGAACAAAGGCAAAGCAAGACCATCTCCTGCCCTTCACCTAAATAAGTACTACCAGTATATAGTACAAAATACTCTGAAGTACAAGAACTAGTAGTATACTAGTACTACTATGCATCCAAAATCCACCCTCCAACACACAGAGATCCCTAAGCGGGTTAAATAAATTCTGTGTCAATTGGGTATTCTCCCCCGTGATTGATGCATATTGAGTAATGCAGCCCCTGGGTAATTAAGATGGTTCATGGTACAACAACAAGGAATGCTTTTTCCTCTGGATGATGCCCGACACCGCCCGGCTCCAAGGCGTGGAGGAACTGCACATTGCACCGTTCCAAAACCCCATCTGTATTATCGGGTAATAGGCAGTGATCAGCATAATGTACAAGGGCGACGAGCACAGGTCCGTCCTAACGCACACGACGGATATGATGATGTCGCCCAACTTGCGCATGTCAAATACCACAGCAAACACTGTACCATTGTCCCCTGATCTAATCTTCTCTACTCTCGATGAGCGCGGTGCCAACAGCGGCTGAGAGATGTACCCGAGGTTTCTCAAGGAAGTAAGAATCGGTGAACTAAATTGTAGCATGCTAAATATTGTAAGAAAAAATGATAAAGTAAATATGAGTAACCTGACTATGATAAAACATACATAGTACTCCCTCTGTTTCAAAATATAAGTAGCTTTTGAAGTGGAGGAAGTACCGATGGAGTACATGTGCAAGGCCATTGTTTCAAAGGAAAATCTACTTGATCTAACCAAGTAGTGTAATCTCCCAGTATAGAGCCATGTTTGAAAGGAAATGCTAGATCATCTCAAATGATTTGATCCAAACAAGTACTACCAGTACATACTGCAAAATACATTAGCACAAGAAGAACTAGAAACAATATACTCCCAAGTACAAGAACTAGTACAATAGTATTGTACTACTTTGTAGCCAAAATCCATATTTTTGACAGACTGAAACCCATCGACCAGAATCAACATCAATATTTAATCCCACATTTGAACGGCAGATCGTCATCAGAATCAAGACGGTCATATTTGCCATATCTCACCTCGTGGATGCAAAACGAGTAATCTAGTGTGAACCTATCATATTTATTAATCCGGAATTTCCGGAAATCTTCAGTAATCCTGACAGTGGTTAGTGACGCAATGCTCTTCGGCTCGAAAAACAGGATGTCTTCGGCGAACTCCTTCAGGTCCTCTCCTAGCATTGAAGGTTTATAAAAGTGCAACTCCACCATGTACCACGGAATCAAGCACGCTGCCGACCTGACGCACTAGATGGATACGGAGAGGCCATAGTCGAGCATGTCCAATCGCACAACAAAAACCGTACCATCATCCCCGGATACCACGATCTCTACTCTCCATGAGCTAGGTGCCAGCAAAGGCTGAGAGATGTACCTGTGTTCCTCGCCGTAGTGGAAATTATGCACTTCCATCGAGTGGGCTTTTTTGAGGTGAGCACGGAGCGATGTGGGCGGGGCGACGAACTCGCAGCCAGGTTCCATGCAGTTGCACGGGCCATGCAGGCATGCCATCTTGTGTTTGAGGAAGTCATGGAAGGTGACCAATGTCTTGCATCCATCATTGGGGGATCTGCTACCTTTTCCGCTGGCGACTTGGCGGCGCAACTCCTTGGAGCATGCGGCCACCCGGACGGTGCTGGTAGTGTCCATACACATAGCTATTTCTGTGACACCCCCGAGATCAGGGTTAAACAAATCCCAGACCTTAGCCTGACATAATCTTAACCTAGAGCTCGCTAATATCCAGTGAAGAATCGGTAACACAACAGTAACCCTGCGACACAAAAATTATTACAGCAAGCTCATAACTGAGCGAACAACCAAGATATACAAGCATAGGTCACTGACCACAAACATCAAACAACGGAAGGCAGATTATGCTATTAAGTATAGCAAACTTAAAAAATGGCCTAATAGGCCTGAAGCATAACGATGACGTCCCAGCCCATAGATTCCAGGTTGTCGACCGGGAACCCCAAGCTACTCGTCGGTGTCGATGTAGTACCAAACTTGTCTTCAGGGGAACACTTATTCTACTACAAAAGTATCAACAAAGCAAGGGTGAGTACGGGGTGTACTCCGCAATACTTATGGCTGGTGGGGTTATTTTGCATAAAGCCATCTTTGTTTTTAAAAGAAGAGGGAGAAGAATCTCGTCTAATTAGAATATTTTAAAAGGGGATAAGAGATCGACATCTCCAAGAATTAATCATCATATTGATATCCACCAAAGTAATCCTCATCTCACAACTAGGATCACCCCTCGTACCCATGAGGAAGCATCCTTAAGCACACGTTGAACTGCCAAGTTTTACGATTAGGATAATGTTCTCTATGATTTTCATGTTTGTTCCCAAGTCATCCATAACCATGGACATGGCTTTTCGAAAATATTTATCCTAGCAGGGGTTGTACAACGTTACCCACACATACCAACCGACTCTTAATGCCACTAGATAAGCCCTCTTCCTTGGAAGGCCAGCAGAGGGTGGTTGGCCATGGCCTTTATCTTGCTTTCGCCGAGACCATGAGTCACAGCTAAGGATCGTTCCACTATAATGGGTCAAATCCTGAAGCCGGTCCCTAGAGATGTGGGCGAGGTTGGTTTACTAGAGGAACCGCCTCAAGCAACCACGACCATGCTTACCTACATGTTATGATGCACCTTCACCCGCCAAATCTTTCAAAACATTTTCTATGCATATGTCGAATGGAACGCCCGAACTATATGACTCATGGAATCTACTAGGCAAGTTAATCAGCGGAGGGGTTCCCAAGCCTCGTGTGGCTGTACGCTCGTCTTGGTTCAAGAGGCAAGAACTCGGGTCCTAGTAGTGGCGAGCATGGGACTACAAAAACCACATCCCACTATGGCCTCCCATACAAGCCTTATCATGTTTAACCTTTACCACTGATCTTACCTCATCAGTATACCTTGTCCTCCTATCATACTAGATTCTCTGCATATGATACATCATCTAGATGAATCAGAACTGACAGCTAAGCATGGCTAAGAAAGACATAGATATAAGCCCTAGAAGTGCACACAAGCCAAACCTAGTTATGCTAGGACCAGTGGATCACGTAATATATGCTCAAAGGGAGTAATGCAATAGATAGGATAGTCTATCTATCAATAAAATACCACAATAGAATTGTATGCATCATGGCAGGAATTGAAATGCTTTCGAAATCATAGGATTGTATAATGGTGGGGCTATGCTTTCCTTGTTTGTTGATACCCAGAAATAGATCTTCAGAAGCCTTGTACTTAACTTGGTTGCAACTGGTTAAGTATTGTTCATTGATCTTCGATGGTGTTGATCTTAGTCTTTGATCTCAATCTAGATATCGTATTCTACCGAGAAGAAGCAAGCACCAGAAAGGAAGGGAAACAATTAACACATGGCATCGATGCAATGCTCAAACAAGGATGATTATATGACCAGTTTAATAGCATTGAAAGGAAACCCTAAGACATGCTTGGCAATTTAAGCGGCGTCCAAGGGGTCAAACCCTAGAATAGGGGGAACCTCGGAATCACCTGCGGGATTCACTTTTTTCTTCTAATTAAACTTGTAATTCAAGTTATTTAACGATTCATGCTTATGAATCTATTGTGTAGATATCATTTTTCTGAACATTTTGATATATTATACATATTTTTTGACTTATAAATAATTACTTATTGATTTTATAAGATTTAAACCTTTTTCTGAATTATTAAACCAATTTAAATTGGATTATTGCATCAGCACACGCGCATGCTGACGTCAGTGGGGCATTTTTCACTGGGGCAGCGCCTACCCACAGTGACTAATAGAGGGGCCCTGAGCCACCTCAGCTGCCACACGGCAAAGGTGGGGCCCGCAGCGGGTTTGACTGGCTAACCGTGCCTGCTAACGTCATGATGACGTCAGCATGACATCACGCCAGCGGTGGCGCACAGATCGGAAGCAGGGACGGTGACTCCTTGCATGCGAGGCAGCAGGAGCGAGCGCGTTAGAACGCGCGGAGCACGGGGAGGCTAATGATGGTCGCGACGCCCCTTATTGGTCATCAGAGCATCATCTGCGTCGGTGTCCAACAGCGACGGACGATGAGCTTCGTTGCGAACAAGCAACAAAGTGGGAGGGGTGAAGGGGAGGTCCAGGAGGATTAGAGGCTCACCACGGGCGTGATGGAGGGGTCGGCGAGGCGAAAGGTGGACTAGAGCGAGGTCTAGGTCGAAGGAAGAGCATGTTGGAGTCAGAGAGGAAACGTCGATTCTGGTAGTTCTCGAACTCCCTAACTCGATTCCTTTGGCAAAGAGATAGAGCACAGAGAGACAGAGCTCCGGGGGTCTTCGGCTAGGCACGGGATGGTGGAGAACGGCGGGGAGCCGACGAGACTGTGGGCTAGGGTTTCCAGGCTCGCACGAGAGAGAGGACAGAAGCCGGGAGAGAGAGAGGGGAAGAGGATGATGGCAAGAGAGACATGTGCAGTTCTTCCTATCTTCCTCCAGAGGGCGGCGGGGCACGCGCATCGCGGCGCGAGATCGAGCGGCGCTGACGCTGCCAGGCAGCAGCTTCTCCACCGGATGCAAGGAAGAAGAAAAACGAAAGATGCGAAGGGGTGTGGGCTGAACTAGGCCGCGCTTGGGCCGGGTGGGCTGCTAGCTGTCACACGCGAGCGGAAGGGAGAACGAGAGAAGCTATGGGCCGGCCTGTGTGGCTTCAGTTCCCATTTTTTAACAAAAATCTTTTTTCATATTTCTCACCTGTGTTTGAATATTAAAACTTTTTTGAACCATTTCAAAAATACCAGCGGTTTTGTAGAAGTATTGAAATATTGTAGGGGCCCTATTAGTCCTTTTGGGCTCCAAACATTTTGGTACTTTTCAAAATAGTCAAAACCTTTTGAATTAATTTGAGAGTAAGAGGAACTAGGGTTTAGGGTTTTGCTTTATTTTATTTGGCATGCACTTTTAAAATATGATGCTCATGAATGCATAATCAAAGCCCTAATTGAGATTAACTAAAACTGGGGTCTCCTAGCTCTATCCCCCTTAACAGAATCTCGTCCCGAGATTCCTATGTAGGAAGATAGAAGAAACAAGGTTACGCTAGACTTCGATGATCTCTTCGGAGAAGTTGATCCATGCCACCATTATTGAAAGAATGACGCGCTTAATTTTCTTCGAGGTATATGCACACACTAAAGAGGAGAGGGAAGGACACAAAACCACAAACATAGTATCTCATGGTCAACTCGTGGATAGATGTTTCATAACATCTCTAAAGCTAACGAGCATGAAACACGTCAAGGTAATAGAGGAAACAAGAGGAGATGGTTTTCAAGTTGTTAGATAAATGGTCTTGATAGGGATTGAGACCATGGAACTTCAGAAGAGTTTAAGCTTCTAAAAAGAAGAGCATACAACAGAAAGAACATGACCAAAGACTTCGAGAGGTGAACCTCTACTAAACGATTTAAGTAGAGCTTCTAGGGATACATAGATATAGAGAACCAAGCTGTTGAAGTACTTTTGATATAGAAGGATCACTCTTCATTCAATAGAAGGTTAAGACAGAAAAGTTGTTTTAGTGGAGAGGACTTGTAAGAGTCACAAGGAACATGTAATAATAGGAACTTATGATTATCAAAATCATAGTAGCTCTTCTAACATGTTAGAGGGACCAAAGGAAACTCTTTATTCATCCAGGGTTACCAAAATCTTTGCCAAAGATCGTGATATCACTTTACACCACTAGGATGATTAAGTAAGAAAATTCCTGATGACATGAGGAAAAAGAAAATTCATTCTCAGACATCAGTTACTTGGCACAATAGAATGCTTGCCAACATAAAAAGGTGTGGAGGATCGACCAAGAGACATTTAGCAACGTTACTTTAAATGTTCTCCTTGATGTTCAAACCACGAGACATCAAGTAAATGTCATACTTCGGATACAAAGGAAACCATAAGCACAACTCCTATAATGAATCATAGAAGATTCCTCAGGAAGAGTGGTCGTTATTGCTGATTCAAGAGGATTTGACAATAGGCCTTCCGACTAATTGTGTCAACCGTTACATCAATCTTGCCGGATTTGGTTAGGAGAAATGATACTTCAGACTCAGCATGTCTGGATAGAAAGCTTGCAACATTTACCATAAAGGTAAAGTCACTAGATTCTGAACGCATGGACTACCATGTCAAGCTCCAAAAGACTGAGCTAGGTTGCTAGACCTATGTATTAACAACTTGACGAAGGCAAATTTTTCATACTTCGAGTTCTTACAAAAAAACACATATGTGTCCCAAAGGGAACATATAACTCTACTTGAATCCATGGCGACATCTTTCAACAATTGCACGTGAATCAGGGAAGGTCACTTCTAACATCTAGAATACATTCCTCGAGGTGACACGAAGAAGGTTCTCGAAAGTTTTCCAACACTAATGATGAATGTTCCATATGAATCTATTCTAGCGTGGAGACGATAAGGATATTGTCGATGGGCTCAACAACAAACTTACCAAGATACTCTAGGAAGATGGACTCATATGTTGTATGAACAAGACAACAATATTGGTCAGACCAATGGATATTAAGATGTACTCAAGTGAAAGATCAGGAATAGCAAAATCATCAAAATAGTCCTTGGAACTAAGTTTGATTTGACGATAACCCAAATCAAAACAATGGAGGTGGAAGATAACATATCCACGAAGGAAACACTATCTTTCTTTAGCACGAACAAAACTAGACATCCCTTTAAGAAGGAACTAAGTCGGATAGAACTTTTGTCTTACAACTGTCCAAGTTGTTGTTTAAGCTCAACCAACTAGTTCAGGGGTATCTGGTACGGATCCTTGGAGAAAGGAGCAGTTTCGAGAACTCTCTTGCTCAAGAACTTAACAACACGGTCATGTGGCAACATGGCGATACTCCTAGAAAGACATCTAGAATATCACGAACCACCGATATTTTACTTAGTTCGAGAGGAAACTTTCTTAGTAAGGCAAGAAGACATAGTCTCGGAGCTTTGGCACAAGCCTAACACTTTGACCAAGGAGGGTGTACCAGAATAACGTCCTTAGTAGCACAATCATCCTTCGCTTAGTGATAGGGTTAACCATCATGCTAGGAATGACTCAAATGTCCTTGGAATTCTATGCAATAAGAATTGCTAAGAATCTCAGATGGCCACATTATTACGCAGACACATTGTTCTCAAGCACAAAGGCTCAGAGGAAGGGTGGGTAAATATGTGTAAAAGCATCACTTGACTAGGAGGGTCATGAAACTCAACACGACCTCTTAGTATAATAGAGTGTGGTACTCTAAGGTAGAATAGAAAAAAAAACTAATTAATGCCTCTTGATCTATGGATTACAACACTTTGACCTGGTCTTAGAAATGACAAGGTACTGGAGTTTGTTTCTCCTAACACCCCAAAACGGTTTGTCTTGATGGACCAAAAGAGTATCTTACATTAGAAGACACTGATGCACATTACTACTTGGCTACCAATTGATAGACAAAGGTTGGAAACAACAAGGGGAAAGGAACATGCTCATGATGGAATCCTGAGATGTGGATGCATAGTTTATCATTCTTCCGAAAACCAATGCACAGAAGGGAGGGTGTGGCGGAGTCACGAGTATAGATGTGAGACTCACGAGGAGTACTCTTGTCGTGATCTATTTGGCTCTATTAAAGAACATCCGCCATAGCTAGTGGTAGGGAAGTCCTTAATTGTCAAAGTTCAATCGCGAAAATATCCACAAGCTTGAAGGCCAGAATGGTAGTCCAGCCATCCTGAGGTAATGTGTGAACATTTACAACAGGGGGCAATGAAATGGATCTTGGGTTAAATATCAGCTTCATGTACAAGATTCACAATACTAGAATCCAGCACAATCTAGGATCTTCGGTTCAAGTCCAAGGGTTAAAACCCGAGAAAGAAGTAACTACTACTTGATTGACGTAGCGTACACTACGAGGTAGAAATCACAAGGTAGCTTCCAAAAGGAGAAACGACTTTTGAGTACCCAACCAATAAAATGGAGGCACATGAGGTGAAAGGAAACCTCGAAGCCTAGAACAGAACACTGTGGAACATTATATTATAGGTTCCATAAAATAGAGAGATCATGATGGAAAGAAATCTCTGAACTGAAGCAAAGCAAAGGGAACAAAGAACACACAAGTCTAGAGAACTCTGCACTAGGTCAACTGGTTGAGAAACGGCATACCAGAAGGCACCTATGCTTTGAAAGACTAGAAGAGATATCAAAACTTTTCAAAATCAACACCAGATAATATGACCCAGGGTTAGAGCGATACCAGATAAGGATCAAAAGAAGCATACTAGAGTTTTCGCAAATACTTTTCAGCTTGAAAGTAGTTTTCACAAGAACTAGACTCAACATCGACCGGAAGCAAGGTTTTCCTACGGTCGGTACTGCTCTGATACCAAAACCTGTCACACCCCCGGGGTCAGGGTTAAACAATCCCAGACCTTAGCCTGATATAAGCTTAACCTAGAGCTCGAGAATATCCAATGAAGAATCGGTAACACAATAGTAACCCTGCAACACAAAAATTATTACAGCAAGCTCATAATTGAACGAAGAACCAAAATATATACAAGCAGAGGTCACTGACCACAAACATCAAACAACGGAAGGAAAATTATGCTATTAAGTATAGCAAACTTAACAAATGTCCTAAGAGGCCTGAAGCATAACGATGACGTCCCAATCCATAGATTCCAGGCAGTCGGTCGGGAACCCCAAGCTACTCATCAGTGTCGATGTCGTACCAAACTTGTCTTCGGGGGAACACTTATTCTGCTACAAAAGCATCAATAAAGCAAGGGTGAGTACAGGATGTACTCCGCAAGACTTATGGTTGGCAGGGTTATTTTGCATAAAGCCATCTTTGTTTTTTAAAACAAGAGTGACGAGGGTTTAACTCGTCAATGCCCATTGTTATGGACTTGGGTTTTGGAGAAGGAGGGAGCGCTGGAGACATCTATCGGCTAGCAAACAAGCACACAGGGGACAAAGGATTTACCTAGGTTCAGGCCTCGTAGAGGTCTCTACTCCTGCTTGTCTGCTCGTGGAATTATCGAAGGAGTCGAAAGTTACAATGGTGCGCAGATGCAATCTGGCAAGGGTTGTGGAAACTACGGTTGCGTGTGTTCTCCTCGCCGCCCCCTCCTAGCCTTTATAAAGATAGGCTAGGTGTCAGGTAGCAGGTCGAGTCGGTTACAGGTTAGGGTTTTCCCCTTCAAACTTTCTATCTTTAGCTTCTTCTTGTCCTTCAAGCAATCGAGAGTCCGTAGGTTACTCGAATCCCTTCATCTGGGCCTTGGCGACACCGTGGGCCTGTATGTATTTGGACCATATATACCAAGCTCGAGCACTTGTACGGTATACCCATGTCAGTAGCCCCCGAGTGTCCAGTGGAATCGCAGATTCGACTGGGACTTTTTGAAGCCTTCGAGTGCCTAAATGAGTACATTTCGATTGCTTTTATTTGTGTCATAGGGATTGTTGATATATGTGCCTGATATAGCCGAAGTATTAGCATCAGTTAACCACCTTAGGGTGAAACAACGCAATCTACTCAAATTCGAGTCCCCGGACTCGAATCCGGAAAAATGCTGGTGTAATTTGACTCAGGCCGCGGAGGTCTTACAGGAGTCGAATTCCAGTTATATGGGTGTGAGCATTTGACGTGTCCGTCAAGGCATGTTCATCGTGCCTGTAGGCACAGATATGTTTCTGGTAGTGTGCAGTTAAATGCATTGCCAGGCCTTATTCAGGTCTTACCTTCACGCCGTAGGCGCGGCATCCAAATTTTATCATCGCGGAGATGATTCGGGTAACCCAGGAGACGCAGTCTCTTTGTAGGGGAAAAATTATCAACACACAGTGTTTTGTAAAAATAATCATAGGGTGCACGACCAGCGCTCGCTATGGGAGTAGCCCCCGAGTGCCTGGTTGAGTCGAAGACTCAGGCAGGGACTAAAGAACTTTTGCGACTGCTGTCGTCTTTTTGTTTATTTGTTCAGTCGATGACTCAGGCAGGGACAAAATATTTTGCGACTGCTATCATCTTTTGCCTGCTTATTTCAGTCGATGACTCAGGCAGGGACTAAAATACTTTGGCGACTGCTATCGTCTTTTGCCTGCTTGTTTCCGGCGCTCCCTATGGGAGTAACACATGTCCATAATCGAACTATGTTTCAAGTGGTTGGGTCTGCTTTTGTGATTGTCCATGTTCCCGCAACAAGAAAAAGAAAAGTCGTAGGGTGCGCGGCTAGCGCTCCCTATGGGAGTAGCTCCCGAGTGCTTGGTGGAGTCGAAGAGTCCAGCAAGGACTAAAAAATAGTCGAAGTTTTCCACTGCATAGCCTTGATGACATCAGTGCTGACGCTTGTATGACCTTAGTTGCCCGCGTGAGCGATTTTGACGGGACGTGACGAGCGGTGGGTCCCACTGTCTGACTTTGATTTGACTGGGCATGCGTAATCTTATTTTTAACTGTGCCTCCTCGATTTCCGCGTGTAATGGCAGAAGTGGGGGGACGGTTCGCGCTTCCTCTTCTCCATGTGTCCAACGCGATGCGTGCCACGCGTCTAATAGGGTTTTTGTGAGCCGTTGGATTGCATCTCCCAGGGGTTAAGTAGTGATGTTGCGGCGGTAATTTCCCATCTGTGCTCTTTCTTCCTTGCTACCATCGCCATTGCTGTTGCTTTTCTGCTTTCCCCTGCACCCATCTTCTCCACGACGTTGGACCAACTCCGTTCGTTCCCGAGCAACTTCCTTCGCTCACATCGCCGCCGCGCAATGGGGAAGAAGAAGGGAGGCGCTGCCGCTGATTCCGCAGCCACCCTCGCTGCAGCGAAGAAGAAAGGTGGCTCCGCTGCTGCGGGCACCAGTGCCGCCGCCGTCGGGAAGAAGAAGGTCGCGGGCACCCGCCTGACCAATGGCGCATAGCGCCCCTCTATTATCAAGGCGTCAGATCTCTGTCTTCTTCGCCAAGACGGAGTTATTTCTGCAGCAGTCACCGATTCGCGCGTCCCCGGCGGTGAGACCATTCCTGTGCCTCCTGCTGGTTTTCGAGTGATGTTTCTTGCATTCATCATTCACGGTCTTTCCTTGCCTCTTCACCCCTTTCTTCAGGGTCTTCTTTGTTTCTATGGGCTCCAGCTCCATCAGCTGTCCCCAAATTCGCTCCTCCACATCACTTTTTTCATCACTCTCTGCGAGTGCTGGCTCGGAATCGAGCCGCACTTTGGTCTTTTCAAATGCATCTTTAAATTGAAGCGTCAGTCCGCATCTGGCTCTTTAGTTTATGACGTAGGTGGTTGCGGAATCCACGTCGACCCATCCGCCACCTACTTCGATATCAAGCTTACCAAGTCCATCCAAGGATGGAGGGACAAATGGTTCTATGTTCGCGACCAGAAAGCCAAGGACGAGCACTTTGGACTCGCGCCTTTCGATCCCGCGACTCCCTGCAAGAAGATGCGTTCTTGGAAGAACATGATCATGCCTTCCGAACTCGCAGAGACAGACGTGCTATATCAACGCGTCTGCAACCTCGAGAGTCGCATAGGCGCAGAAGAGGGAGGCTGCGCCCTTGTCAGGACTTGGCTGCGTCGTCGCGTCCAGCCTCTTCAGGCCAGGGTCCATCCCATGTTTCAATAGGGTGGCGCTGATGATGCCACTCGCGTGTCTGCTGATGGCATGTCCGCGAGTGAGGTAGATAAGAGGGTGCGACTGGTCACGAAGTACACCCTCAAGGATGTGCTTCCAAACGATCTAGTCGTTCCTCCTTTCGATGCTTCGAATCCTCCTCCTGAGGTACAGTTGTGCTACGTAGTAGCTGATTTTCTCGATTGCGTTTCCTGTTGCTTATTTGTTATGTTTGCTAATCTTTACTATTTGTATGCAGGAGTGGGCGGTGTCGCCTTGCATGCCTCCCCTCCCTGAGGGGATTATTCCTCGTGAAGCTTTGGAAGAGGACGAGTCTGAGTCAACTGTCCCTTCTGATGTGGAAGAGGAAGCCCCCGAGTCCGAGAGCCCAGATACTCGCAAGTGTTCGCGTAGCGGGGATTCCGACGCGTCGACTCCTTCCACTCTAGGAGGCGCGGCTGTTGGCGCGGAGTCGCCAATTCCCGCCGTTCATGTGAGGGTTGTGGCACCGTCTTCTCGCAAGAAGATGCGATTTCCCAAGGAGTCTTCCTCGGAGTCGGCGGAGGCCATGTTTGATCTTGACAAATTTGACTGGTAATTTTGCTAGTGCCTTCATTCTTCTCTGTTTTCTTCTTGTTGGCTTTGTTCTGGAGTTTGCCCTTTCTAAGTGTGGATTTTGTCTTCCAGTCAAGAGGCGTCGTCATCTTCTAGCGACGTTGAACTTTTGAAGGAATCGGGAGTCGCGACTTCAAGGGCCAAGGTAGAGGTCGAGCGTGCTCCTTCTCTGGCGGCGGCCCACTCAGGGCACAATTCTTCGAGCTCTCCTCACGTAGGGGAGCATCGAGTAGTTGCTCGGACGACGGTTCAGTGAAGTTCTTTGGAGTCGCTGGAGGACCATGTAAGTATAGCTTCCCTTCTTTTTTGAATGTGGCAGTCAACGCCTTCTGCTACCCTCTGCTGACTCCTTGTTTTGTGTGACAGTTCCTTGTAAAGGAAGCCACGCAGGTGGCGGAGCAGGTGATGGCGATGGGTCGCCAGCATGCGATGTTGGAGACGCGCCACCGCGTGGTCGAGAGTAAGTGTTCTATACATATTCTTTTCATCTTCTCTCTGTTTTGGTATAATCGATTGACTGCCAATTATTGACTGCCATGTAGCTGAGCATAACGCTTTATTGCGCGTTGTCGCCACGTTGGAGAAGACACTAGCCGCAGCTGTGAAGGGGCGCGACGAGGCAATCGCGGCTCATGATGATGCCCAGAAGCGCGAAGAGGATCTGCGTGCCTCCTTTGCAGCGAGGGAGAAGTTGTTCGAAGAGCAACTATTCTCAGTCGCCAAGTCCCTCTCAGGTACCTTTACTGGTAGATATTTTATTGATATTCTTCTCTTCCTCTGTAGTGCCGGTGGTACTTAGAAGTTTGATCCATGTGTGTGTTTTGGTGTAGATGCTGGCGGCTTGAGTTTTGATCCACAAGCCCTTTGTCGCGATGACGCTCTGGCGGGCGCGGTATCTATGGTCGAGGATCGTAGCGCCGCTGTCCAAAATACGCTGTCCAAGGCCAATGCTACCCTGAGTCGCCTTCGGGAGGAGCTGATGCCGAAGGCGGAGCTGGTCGACAATGTGGAAGAGCTGGTGGAGTCGCTTGCTGGGGGTGTGCCTGCCACGTACAAGAACTCCCTCCGCGCAGCTGGCGCGACCATGTCGCTTGCCATGGTGCAAGCCCACGGAGTCGAAGTAGATCATTCTGCGGTGTCGAAGACAATGCCTATTGGCGCGGATGGTCAGCAGGTAGTATTCGCTCCCTTTGCGACTGCTTGTGCCAAATATGGCCATTCCTTGATAAACACTGTTGCCAAGTACTCGGAGGAGCTCAATCGTGCAAAGAAGGCGGCGAAAACTTCGGCCTCAGGGGCCGGTGGAAAGTCAGTGGCATCTGATACTGCCACGGACTTGATGAAGCCCCGAGGTCATCGAAGTTGAAGAAGCCAGCTGCTTCGTAGTTAGTTTCTTTGTAATAGTTGATGGATTGCTCTTTGGATTGGAGAACATGCCTATTGGCGAATGTGCTTGTAGATACTTTTATGCTGATCCTGAATGCATCTGTTACTTTGACTTTTGAGTTAGTCGCCTTATTTGCCTCTGGCTTGATTTTTGGTAGGGTACATCAGGTGGTCCTGTGGGGGGAACCCCGGACTCGCCATCTCTTGAGGATACAGTGGCACCACCATGCTCCAGGGTAGAGGAGCTGTCCTTGCTTTCGCGACTTCGTGATCACATTAAGCAACTGGAGCGTGAATTGCCCGTGATCCGTGGTAGCGCGGACGTGTGGAAGTCAAAGGCTGAAAAAGCTGCCGCCCACGAGCAATATCTGCTTGGCAAGGTGACGCAGCTGGACGACCAGTTTAAGTGTTAGTTTGCTCATCCCCGTGTTTTCCTTTGTAGTTAATCGTGATGGTACATTGTACTCATGTTGTTGACGCTGCTTCGTGTAGTTGTTAGCGCACGCCATCCGCAGGAGGAGATGGATAGGATTTCCATCCGTCTTCATGATCTCACCCAGGAGCAACTTCAGGAGAGTGGATACTTCTGGGTAGATCATGATCGTGCGACTGCGTTGGCGACCCTGCAGGATCGCGCCTCGCGAGTGCTGCTCTTTCTGAAGAAGTCGTAGTTGTGTTTGAAGAACATCTATCGGGCGATGTTCCCGCTGGATGATACTCCATCAAGCCTGTTGGCTCTCCTGACCAAATTTCAAGATATGTCCGCGGTTCACGAGTGCGTGAGGCAGCAGTTGGTGGCTGGTGCCAAGGCCGCCCTTTCCATGGTGCGTTTGCACAGGCCTGACGTGGATGTCGCCGCCATTGCCTCTGGGCCACCAGTGCCACCAATAGGATCTTCCTGCAACATGGTGCCGCATGATCAGGCGGTGGACCGTCCAGCCGAGAAGGTCGTCGACTTCTTCGAGGAACAGACTAATGTTCTTCTGTTGAAAGGGTAGCCAAATATGTATTCTGCACATAAGTGTACTAGTGCTGTAAAGCTCGTATACATTTGTAGATAATTTACTGTTGAATGTGTACAAATAGCTTTAAACGTGGGGTCCATTGCACTTATGCGAGTCCTTTTCGTTAGCCTGGCCATCTTTGTATCGTTCCCTTGTCAACCTGCCAGATGCGTTGCAGCTGGGTTGAGTTGTGTTAAGGGGTTCGATTGATGTGCCATCTACTCAGGATGTCGCGTTATCGTTCGAAGGACATATGTGTATAGGGTGGCGTGGCCCCCGAGTATGAAAGTTGACAAAGTAAAGGACAACACGGAGTTTTGGGGCACTTAGCTTTTATTTATTCGAAGAACAGTACGAAGTACAATGTGCGGCTAAGTAGCCTTGGCTAAATAGATTTGCGATGCAAAAGTAAAGGAAGACGACTAAGGGTAGAAGCGTCGCAGTTGTGCGACGTTCCAAGGGTTGGAGTGTGCGACTCCTGTCTCTAAATTTTGAAGGCGACAGGCGCCACCTGAGATTACTTCTGTAATCACGTACGGTCCTTCCTAGGGGGACTCGAGCTTGAGATGCCCCTGCTGCTTCAATCGCAGGACTAGGTCACCTTCGATGAAGGATCTGGGGCGAAGCCTTCTGCTATGATAGTTGTGCAGGTTCTGCTGGTAGATTGTGGATCTTTCTGCAGAAATTTCTCTTGCTTCGTCAAGGAGGTCGACGGAGTCTTCGAGTGCGAGGGATGACTCCTGCTCGCTGTAGGCGACTACGCGTGGCGCTTTGTACTGTACCTCGGCGGGTAGTACTGCCTATGCTCCGTGTACCATAAAGAATAGTGTGTAGCCGGTAGCACTGTTTGGAGTTGTACCCAGGCTCCAGAGTACGGATTGCAGTTCGTCTGGCTAGCAGCCCACGGCTTGTTCGAGTGGTCGGAGGAGTCGCTTCTTGATGCCACTATAGACGAGCCCGTTTGCCTTTTCCACCTGACCGTTGGTCTGTGGGTGTGCTACTGAGACGTAGCTGATGTTGATCCCCAGGTTCTCGCAGAATTCTTGGAACTCCTTGGATGTGAAGTTCGTTCCGTTGTCGGTGATGATGCTGTGCGGCACGCCGAAGCGGTAGACGATGGACTCGAAGAACTTGACTGCGTTGTGCCCTGATTGCTTGGTAACTGGCATGGCCTCAATCCACTTGGTGAATTTGTCGACTGCGACCAAGAGGTAGACGTAGCCTCCTTGCGAGGACCTTGGAAGTTTGCCAACCATGTCAAGTCCCCACTGGGCGAAGTGCCAGGCTAATGGAATAGGTCGGAGTTCTGCGCCTGGTGCGTGTGGCTTGTCTGCGAATCGCTGACAAGCGTTGCACTTTTGGACTATATCCTTGGCGTCGCGCATGGCCGTGGGCCAGTAAAATCCAGCTCATAGAGCTTTGGCAACAAGGGCACGACTGCCGGCATGGTGCCCGCAGGTCCCTTCATGGATGTCGAGGAGGACTTCTCTTCCATCGGCTAGGGAGACGCATCGTTGTAACACGCCTGTGATGCTGCGTTTATACAGTTCGCTGTTGATAACGGTGAATGCCTTGGAGCGTCGCGCGATGTGTCGTGTGTTTGTCGGGTCGTCCGTTAGGCGCTTGCTGAGAAGGTACGTAATTTACGGCTGCGTCTAGGATTTCTCGATCATCATGACGCTCATTGGTCCCTCGAGTCCTGTGTCGAGCTCCGAGTCATCGAGTGTTATTGGCTCATTTGGTGGCGCAGCCCCAGAGTCTGTTGCTACGCTTGTTTTCTTCTCTACGGCCTTTGGCTTGATGGAGCGTTCGCATATGCGCTCGA
This sequence comes from Avena sativa, assembly GCA_916181665.1. Classification (NCBI taxonomy): domain Eukaryota; kingdom Viridiplantae; phylum Streptophyta; class Magnoliopsida; order Poales; family Poaceae; genus Avena; species Avena sativa. Next base: position 416,513,872 of record OV702289.1, on the reverse strand, counting down.
GAAATACCCCAGGTGGTATGGGTGCGCAGGTGGAGCCTATGTTGGCGAGTGCGTCCGCCTCCTCATTGCTTTCGCGACCTATGTGTCGCAACTCGCAACCATCAAAGTCTCCTTCAAGTGTGTCGTAGAGGTCGCGGTATGCGATCATGTTGTCGTTCAGTGCGTCGCACTCATGCATTGTTTGGTTGACGACCAGCTTGGAGTCTCCATATATGATTAGCCTCTTTGCGCCGCAGGCTTTTGCCATCCTCATCCCATGTAATAGGGCCTCGTATTCAGCCTTGTTGTTTGAGGCTGTGAACTGCATTCGCAGGACGTATTTCAGCTTCTCCCCTTGAGGCGATGTCAGTAAGACACCTGCTCCTGCTCCATCTTTCCTCTTGGACCCATCGAAGTGCATTGTCCAGAGGTAGGACATGTTTGGCTTGTCCGGGAGTTGGTTTTCCATCCAATGTATGAGGAAGTCAGGGAGAACTTACGACTTGATTGCGCCGCGCTTTTCGTATGTGATGTCTCGTGGAGACAGTTCGATTTCCCAAAGCGCGACTCGCCCTGTGGCGTCAGGGTTATTGAGGATATGTCCCAATGGGGCGTCGTTGACTACCACGATTGGGTGTTCCTGGAAGTAATGGCGCAGTCGTCGGGCGGTCATAAAGACACCGTACGCCAGCTTCTGGTAGTGCGGGTACCGCTGTTTTGTTGGTGTGAGGACCTCGCTGAGGTAGTATACCAGGCGTTGTACGCCGTGGACCTTGTTTTCCTCGGCCCGTTTGACGACGAGCACTGTGGTAAGAACTTGGTTGGTGGCGGAGATGTACAGCAGCAGTGGTTCCCTTTCTCGTGGAGTTACCAATACTGGCGAGGTGGATAGCAGGCGCTTGAGGTCTTCGAATGCTTCTTGTGCTTCGTTGGTCCACTCAAATTTTTCAGCTTTGCGGAGGAGCTGATAGAAGGGCAGCGCCTTTTCTCCCATTCGACTGATAAATCGATTGAGGGCCACGATTCGCCCGGCTAGTTGCTGAACGCCTCTTATGTTCTTTGGCTTCTCCATGGCCAGTATGGCCTTTATCTTTTTCGGGTTTGCCTCAATCCCTCTCGCGGAGATGAGATACCTGAGAAGCTGCCCAGAGGGTACGCCGAAGGCGCATTTGTCCGGATTGATCTTTATCCGGTAACGATCGAGATTGGCAAAGGTTTCGCGCAAGTCGTCGATTAGAGAGGCTTCTTCCTTGGTTTTGATTACTATGTCGTCGACATAGACTTGGGTGTTGTGGCCTAGTTGCTCCTTGAGGCAAGCCTGCATGCACCGCTGGTACGTGGCTCCTGCGTTTTTTATCCCCGAAGGGCATTGTGTTGTAGCAAAACATACCGAAGGATGTTGTAAACGCAGTCTTCTCCTGGTCTTCCTTCTTCATTCGAATTTGGTTATAGCCTAAGTAGGCGTCGAGGAAGCAGAGGCGCTCGCATCCAGCGGTGGAGTCGATGATTTGATCGATCCATGGTAGCGGGAAGTGATCTTTTGGGCAGTGCTTGTTTAAAGAAGTGAAGTCCACGCACATCCGCAGGATCTCCGTGTCCTTTTTTGGCACCAGCACCGTATTGGCGAGCCAAGTGCTTTCCTTGATCTCACGTATGAATTTGGCCTCGAGGAGTCTATTGATATCCATTACGACTGCCTGTGCCCGTGGCTCGGATAGTCGCCTGATTGTTTGCTTGACTGGCCTTGCGTCGGGGTTGACATTGAGTGCGTGCTCGGCGAATTCCCTGGGAACTCCTGGCATGTCCGCGGGACACCAGGCGAAAATTTCCCAGTGCTCACGGAGGAATTCGACGAGCGCGAGTTCCTATGCGGACTCAGGTTGTTGGTGATGAGGGCCGTTTTAGCGGGATCTGATGGATGGAACTGCACCTTCTTTGTGTGCACAGATGAGTCGAAGGAGAGGTCAGGTGAGCTTGGCCTACTCAGGGGGGCAGACTGTTGTCTGTTGTTTCCTTCAATCACGCGAGCTCCTCCTGCATGCCGAAGGACTGGGAGATTCTGTTGAATTCCCTGTCGCAACTGTCAGATTGCTCGAAGCTCCCGTTGATCGTGATGACGCCGTTGGGACCTGGCATTTTCATCTGCAGGTAGGTGTAATGGGGTACTTCCATGAACCTAGCGAACGCGACGCGTCCGAGGATGCAGTGGTATTGTGAGGGCCAGTCGACGACCTCAAAGTCGATGTGCTCGCGCCGGAAGTTCCTTGGCGTGTCGAATATGACGTCGAGGTTGATTTTGCCCAGGGGGTATACGCCTTTCCCTGGGACGATGCCATGGAACGTTGTGTCCGATGCCTCCAGGCAGGTTAGAGGGATCCTCATTGCTCGCAAGGTACTCGCGAATATGAGGTTGATGCCGCTTCCGCCATCCATGAAGACACGACTCATGTCGAAGCCTCGACTTTGTGCCTCGAGTACGAGGGGGCAATGACCTGGGCGAGGTACTTGATGCGGGTGGTCGCGTTTATTGAAGGTAATGCACGACTCACTACCACTGAGGTACTCAGTGGTGGATGGTGGCGAGTGCGTGGCCAAGTTGACTTGGCGAGTGATGGCCTTCTGTACCCTATTGGAGGGGCACCCCTTTTAGATCATCATGGTACCCATGGCCCGTGGGTATGGTTCGCCTCTGTGGTGCTGGTCCGGTGCAGCTCCGTTCGGGGGTGGCCCAGGTGGTGGTGGTGGTGCGGCATGTGCCATGGCGCCTGGAGGGGCTCCGTAGCCTCTTTCGACTGTGTTGCGGTTCATCCGAACCAACCCCTCATGTAGCTTGAGGAATTCGCGGCAGTCCTTGAGGAGGTGGCTAGACTTTCTCTTGCCATCTTGCTTGTCGATGTAGAAGTGTACCGTGCATGGCCCGGACAGTTTGTCCTCGATGGAGGTCGTGGGTGCTTCATCGCGACTGCAGCATTGCCACACTTGCGTGGGTTTCCCGGAGTCACGGTATCCGCCGCTGCGCTATCCGCTGTTGCGGTTATCGTCGCATCTATCGGCGTAGCCGGCTGCGACCATGTTGACGTCATCGCGATCGTCGTAGACGCGCATGCGACGCTTACTCTGGCGGTCGCGTCTTCGTTCGAGTTCTGCCTCCTCGTCAGAGTGAACGCGGTTCTTTACCGAATCTTCTCCATCATCCCACTGATTCGCGATCTCCATCAGGTGGTCGATGCTCCTGGGCTTTGAGCGGCCTAGATCCTCCCTGAGTTCCATGTGGTGGACACCACCATTGAATGCATCAATCGCGCGGTCTTTCGAGATGTTCTCTGTGGAGTTCTTGATGATGGACCACCTTTGGATGTAGGAGCGCAACGATTCGCCAGATCTTTGTTGGCAGCATCTCAGTTCTTCGATTGAGGCGAGGCGTTTGTACGTGCCCTTAAAGTTGCGCATGAAGCTGTAGACCAGCTCATCCCAGCTGCGAATGGATCCGCGTGGGAGGTTATTGAGCCATGCCCGGGCGGCGCCCTGTAGCTGTAGCTGCAAGCATTGCATGGCAGTACTTCGACTGCCTCCATGTAGTCTGACGGAGGAGATGTGATCCTCCAGCCAGATCTTGGGGTCCTGCAGACCGTCAAATTTCGGGTTCTCCGATGGGAGTTTGAACCCTTTAGGCATTCGCTTTTGCCTGATGGATCTGCTGAAGCATCTGGCGCCACAGAGCTCCCCATCTTCTTCTTCCGAGTCAGTCGACCGAGCACATCGTGCCCTTGACTTGTCGATCTTGCGCTGTGTGAGTTCATCGTGTGCATCGTAGTCGCGATCGTGTTGTCGTGAACTGCGGTGCCTAGACAGGTCGTGACTGTCATCGCTGGACAAGGGCGAGGAGTAGCGCTTTGCTAATGCTTTGCCCTTTTTTGGGTCTGGTACCGGTTCCTTGTTGAGGGCGGCCTCGATTAGCCCCAGGCCCACGATCATAGATCGGTGCATGGCTGTTTGGGGATCTCCCGCCGGTGGCTGGTTATTGAGAAGGTACATGGTGGCCGCTGTCACCGCGGCTTGTGGTGTCCTGGGAACCACGTTGCCCCTCGTGTCGACTGTCATAGAGCCAAACTTGAGGACTTTCGCGGCGTCTATGCGTTCTTGTTCGGTGAGGTGAGCCATCCACAATTGCCTTTTCCTAGCGAGGTGCTCGTTGCCTCTTGAGGAGGATCGTCCGTAGGAGGAGAGCCCAGCGCGACGAAGGCTCGACTCGTCCGCCGCCTTTTTACGCGCCTCAAGTTGCACGATTGCTTGTCTTTGGCGCTGGAATTCCTCTTTTAGGAGCCAGTCGTAGCCCATCAGCAGTTCCTGTGGGGACCCGAAGGGTAGAGGTGCACCTCGTAGGGCTTCGCGGCAGCGTTCCCACTCTTGCTCGTTGAGCCTGATTACGACGCGTTCGCCGGTTTGCTCGTTGATTATTCTGGGAGGTTCGACTGCTCCTCCATTGACGCCGTTGGCAGCGTTGGGCGGGTCGGTGCCGTTGCCGGTGTTACCACCATTGCCGCGGTTGGCGGAGGTGTCGCCTGCGTTGATGACGGCGCACATGAAGTGATTCGGGAAGCTGTTGCTTCCACAACTTTTAGATCCGGAACCGTGGGTTCCATCTTCAGTGGCCAGATCGCTTAGATCGGAGTCGCGACTGCTGTCGCTGACCATGTTCCCAACTACCGTTGGAGCATTGAGCTCGCTGAGGGTGCTGATCGATGGAGGGAACCATGATGCTGGGGCAATCGTCGGTGCTGTCGGCTAATCGGGCATGCGAAGCATGCCCATCTGAACAACTTGGAAGCGGAAGCTCCCAATCGCTAGGCTGATTCCGTCGCCCACGGAATCTAAGGCGGGGCGAGTAGCCGGCGTGTGGACGGTGAAGTCGAAGGCGCCGAAAAGCTGGTGAATCTCCGCTGTTGCAGAGTTGTAGATCGCGTTTGATGGGGCCGAAGAAGCCGCAACATCAGCACTCCCAATTCCCACAGATGGAGCCAATTGACGAGGGTTTAACTCGTCAATGCCCATTGTTATGGACTTGGGTTTTGGAGAAGGAGGGAGCGCTGGAGACATCTATCGGCTAGCAAACAAGCACACAGGGGACAAAGGATTAACCCAGGTTCAGGCCTCGTAGAGGTCCCTACTCCTGCTTGTCTGCTCGTGGAATTATCGACGGAGTCGAAAGTTACAATGGTGCACAGATGCAATCTGGCAAGGGTTGTGGAAACTAGGGTTGCGTGTTTTCTCCTCGCCGCCCCCTCCTAGCCTTTATATAGATAGGCTAGGTCTCAGGTAGCAGGTCAAGTCGGTTACAGGTTAGGGTTTTCCCCTTCAAACTTTCTATCTTTAGCTTCTTCTTGTCCTTCAACCAATCGAGAGTCCGTAGGTTACTCGAATCCCTCCATCTGGGCCTTGGTGACACCGTGGGCCTGTATGTATTTGGACCGTATATACCAAGCTCGAGCACCTATAGGGTATACCCATGTCAAAGAGGGAGAAGAATCTTGTCTAATCAGAATATTTTAAAAGGGGATAAGAGAGCAACATCTCCAAGAATTAATCATCATATTGATATCCACCAAAGTAATCCTCATCTCACAACTAGGATCACCCCCTCGTACCCATGAGGAAGCATCCTTAAGCACAAATTGATCTTCACATTCGTTACCAAGTCGTCGATAACCGTGGACACGACTTTTGGAAAAGATTTCACCCTGCAGGGGTGTAAAATGGGGGTTGTTTGTCTACGGTACCAAAGTTCCCGGGCTAGCGCATGGCGGTACCTAAGTTGCCTGAAATTGCCGCGTTTCGAAATGTTAGGCCGCCAACTACTGAGAGGGGCCATTTCGAGGCAAACTCATCTCACCCCTGCCAAATTCAAACATTCCGTTAAACTACCCCGTGAAGTAGACGGTCGGGACCCTCATGTTGGTCATCTGTCCATGACGCGAGCGTCAACACGGCAACCTCTTAGGCAAATCGAGTAACTAAGTGGATTGGATGCGTTGAACAATTTCACAAATCCATTCCCACCTTTCCCCTAGCACTGGCAGTGTCGGAATCCACCCTCCAGGCAGGACGATCCCTTCGGACATTTGACTTCTGGCGCCAAGTTGCTGCGCCCAGTCATTGATCCCGAGCTCCAATGTGGCAAGTCGTAGCCTCCGTTGCAAGGCTCTCGCCCGCCTTCGCCGCCGACGAGCCGAGCAGCTCGGAGGATGGCAGATCCTACTACCAAGGAAGAAGAACTTATGGCTACAAGCGGGTGAGCTACCCTTCTCTTTGCTATTTGCACTAATTATAACTGCTAGCTGGCTACTGAACCTAAAATTTTTTGTTAGCCCAACACTGACAAACATATTTTGTCCATAGTTTTCTATCAAGTGGGATCTCCGTGGACCACCCTTAGCTAGTTACGGTAGTCCTCTTCAGGTACGACTCTAAGGGCAAGTGGTATGGACACCATTGTATCACGATGGAAGAAGCTCCTGCGCATATCTGCATTATATCTGGTATGGTTGCTGCTCTGCGTAATCATGATGAATTATGGCCGAAGCAGACTACAAAGTTCAGCTTCATGGATGAACGTGGCATCATGGTTCTTCTAACATGTGACAGTCAACTAATTGGATTGATGAAAAGGTATGCTTCGGATTGCATATTTGAGCCGAATTGTGATGTACTGGATGTGGAAGTTGTTGCAACTAGGAGTTGCCCTTCTATTCTTGGACAGGGTGGTTGCTCGAACCCAATTAGCTCCTGGTAAGCAAAAGTCTCTTGGGGTTCGCATGTTTGGGCTGAATTGTAATTTTTGTTTTATTTACTCTATAGATATTGGGCAGTTATGCAACGGTCTTGTTTCTTTGACAGAAAGCGCCGCAAGGTTAGAAACATGACTGCCGGGTCAGTCATTTTGCTGCCCGAAGAAATTAAAAATGAGTGGAAAGATTATGCTGGACACGATTTTGGTGCCCATTTTCCCGGTGATGCAGAGAACGTGAAGCTAAGAAAATTGGCACCGATGAAGAGGAAGAAGCCAGGAAATGAAGAAGCCAGTGGACGTGAAGGCTTGGCACCCAGGCTACGGAAGAAGGCTATTGGCAATGAAGATGCATAGTAATGTGTTGAACTTGAACCTATATATGTAATTCGGTTAAATTTTGGAGCTCTCTGTGTGGAACTTTGTTGGGCGAAACAAATCTACCCACATTCTCTGAGTAAAATGTACCGCGACATAGGGTTTGGAAACGCCCGAGTCAGTAGTTGAATCCAAAATTGTGATTGTGCCACTACTATCTGAAAACATGCAGCACCGGTTCCATGATTGCTGAGGGGTAGGAGGTCTCCAAATACGATGGAATATAAGTGGCACAGAAATAAATTATTTAAGCTGTCACACTCCACGAAGCAGAAACTTATTTCAGCTGCTGCACACAACGACATGGCAACATAAACAACAATGGCAACCGATAATGCCCAGACACGTGAGCCCGTCTATCTTACCGCCTCCCTACTCCTGCATCCCCTGCGTCTAGCGAAGCTCCCGGATCTCCATTAACCGGGTGTACATGCTTCCACTTTATAAATTGTGGATGTGTCATTTCCATGCGGCACAATACACGTACATTACGCTTAAACAAAGTACCGATGTTAGAATACCACCATGATCAGACAAAAGGAAGTGATGCAGGGTTAAGACAGACTAACGAGAGAGCAATTTTTTTCCTCCCAGGACTCCAGGACCACTAGTTCAGACCACTAGGTCAACAAGTACTACTATTACAACTTAAAAAGGAATAGAGCTCAAGCTAAATAGAACTAGTTATCACACATCTCCTTGATCTTCCTAATCTTAGCCCGATGCGCATCTTCCTGTGAGAGCAAGGATCGATTCGTTTGCTCCTTCCTTTTAGCATCTTCCTTGCACAGCTTCAATTGTTTCTCTGTATTTTTCCTCATGCACTTGTCAATACTCGTAGTTATGAACTTCAGTACTTTGGCCTGGTGAAGATCATTCCTTGCTTGAGTCAGTTCTTGCTCTTCTTTAGCCTTCAGGGCCAACGCCACGTCCCTCTCCTTCTCGACTTTGCTAAACTTGTCTTGCACCCTCCTGAGATCTCGGTTAAGCTTAGTCGTGTCAACTGGATCCCATAGCTTCATCTCAACACTGTCAAGAAGTGAGCTGACTACGGATTCTTTCAACTCAACAGTCATATCCCATAGTCTGTCCAGTGTTTTATGCATCGATTTGGGCCACTCTGGATCTACCCATTTGACAACATCGCAACTTCCACCTTGCATCATTGCATTATGTCCTTGACACCGTAGAAACCTCCTGCCTGTGTTTCGTCCTTCGAACGCTACAAATTTAGCGGGCACATATCCATGTTTACATAGCAGAGGACTGTCTTCATCCACTAAACCATGATAGTCGGAGTCATACATCGTCTGGTTTGCCTAACACATCATACGCGCATGAGTAAACAGAGTAGATCTAGCTCAAAAAATAGATAACTAGCCATAGATGATGGAGATAGAGATGAGATGACTCACATCGAAATCACCGTCCCTGTCATCACGACGCGTTTCCTCGCCGTCTCCCCTTGAACCCATGGTGAGAGGGCAAGGAGGGTGGCTGCCGAAGAGGGGATTGGGATGGAGGCGCCGTCGGCTTGTGGCTACGGCAGGATGGGAGTGAAGTGGGGAAAGTGGCTTCGAGGGGAATGAAGAGAAGTACGGGGAGGAAGAGAAGTAATGGGGATGTGACACTGGGATATGGCCCACTGAACTCGTGAGTCGTGACACTCGCAACAGGTGAGCGCCCGGTGTTGCCAGTTTGTCTAGAGCAATCGTGGCCAATCATGCCGCAGAACAGCCTACTCGCGGATCGCTCTCACGAAGACCATCCCAATCATCCAAGCGCCCTGATCGAACGGTATGTAACAATCGTCAAGTGTCAACACCCGGATTTTTAATCCTAGATGCCCGTTATGCCCTACCTCGCAATCCCAGGATTACCATTTTTGCGAGACATAACGGATTGGATATCACAGTACATCATCCATTACAAACCATACATAAGGTTTTACACAAATAAGGATCTCATGATCCAGTCTTTAATACAACAAGCAGCGGAAATAAAATATAAGCATAGAGGTGGGGTCCATCTTCAGGGGCACAGGCAATGCTGACGAGGCAGATAGTCCTAGTTATCATAGTTGTCCTGCTGACCATAATCTTGATAATCTCCTTCATAGTCTGGCCATGATAATAGCCAGGGACAAAAGCCATGAGTACTCTTCAAGTACTCACAAACTACTAATAACAGGTACTATAATTCTAAGTTAAAGTGATGAATCTAATTTAACTATCAAGTTAAGTTTGAAACCTAAGCTGAGTTCAGAAGCAAAGAAAGATAAAGTAAAGTTCCAGAATCACTTAAGTTGGGAAGCTATTATCATCAACACAACCCTGTTGTGGTCAAGTCAAAGTTCATCATTCATTTCAAGTTATTTAGAAAACATTTGACAACGAAACAGTATGGCCATTCCAACTGTCCATAACCGCGGACGCGGCTATTTGAATAGTTTGACACTCTGCAGAGGTGGTGCACTTTCACCACAAGATTCGATACATCTGTCAGGGATTGAATCATCATACTTAGTATGCAGATAATCAAACATAACCTTCCCTTTACACACCCTAGTACAAGCACCTCTCCTATGAGCATGGCCTCCCAACCATGACCATCAGTCATCTTGGGCACTTCATAGGTGGACAACATTGAGAGGTAGCCTCAGCTCAAACCTCTCCCGTGAGGGAACTAATACTAATGCATATAAATTTCTAGCTAAGCCTTACCCAATTCAGGTAGTGTGGTTGTACGGTAAATTTGGAATGGTATCGCATCTGAATCCAACCATCAGTTTTATAAAAGGGTTAAGGCTCATGCCTCATCATTTTCATCATCATAAACCAGTTGTGTCTCTCAACACATGTCAAAATATCTCAATAGAATGACTCATCATTCCAAGGTTTTCACAATTCATTTTCACCAAGTGCTCCCATCTAAAGCAACTCAAGTTTTTGATCTACTCTAAAATACTAAGTTAAGATTGTTCACTAAAGGGGAAAGATGGGATCAATCTCATGCCATAGAATGACATCTAAAGGTTTCTAAGTAGGTCAAGTTCTATACTTTTTATGCTACCTTCAAAATAAGTAAGGAACTTTGCATATTAAGGGGAGTAAAACTTGTAGGTAAGACTTGGGGTACTAATAGTTAAAAGGGGTGTGATCAAAGCATGCCTAAAGCATCCTTGCTCATTCATCTAGCTTAATTCTAGCCTGCTAACAATATCTTGCCTTGGTTGGTGCAGTGGTTGAAGTTTTCTTCTTCTTCTTCTTGGTAGAACTCCTCCTCCTCGAAAGCTTGGTCGGTACTAGCATCTATAAATACATAGGGAGTAGACAATCACCAAACAATACTTAACTAGGCTAAGTAGCATTCTAAAACACACATTTGATGATCTATTATCATCACAAACATCACAAGTTTAATTCAATAGTTTCAACCTTTTTATGTTAGAAAAGTAATTTCTACTCATTGAAAAATTAACTAACATTTAATATTCACCACTTAATACATGGGATCATGTTGACACATGTCATCACCACATATTCTAACATGTGTGAATGAGATTTAAGGGTTGGATCAATATTACTTTGGTTTAAGTTCATTATTTAATGATTTAAAGTGACTAGAAATGCCTATATAGCATTATTTTGGTACAAGTCCCAAGTCACTGCATGTAAACCTTATATTATTACATATTTAGATAGATATGATGAAATGTGATTTTTGAGAGTTGGAATCAACTCAAAATCTAACTTGGTTGATTTTATAAAAATGTTGCAAGTTGCAAAAGCTTCTGTTTTGTTATTTTTTTTAGGAGCGATATATAACTCTAACTGAATTTAATCGAACGGGCTTGGATAGATCATTTAAATACCTTTCAGAAAAAATTGGTTTCATGCAATTTGGATTTCTAAAACTCTCTGAGTTGATTTTCAAACTAGTGGACACAAACTAGATTTAACTAAAAAGAAAAATCCATATTTGAATCGATGGGCTAGCGCGGGAAAGGACTTGGGCTGGCCCAGTGGCGGTCCGCGGTGCGGGGCTCAGCTGACAGGGGGTCCCACGTGTCAGCGGCACTTAAAACGCGAAACGGTACGCGCGTTGTGAGCCGTAGGATTAGAAGCGAGATCAACGGCTGAGGGTCGTCGTCAACGACGAACAGGTCGCCAGCGAGCTCGAACCCTAGCGGCTCGGTGGGGGTCTACTGGGGGCGTACCAGGGCTCCAGTAGGGTCGGCGAGGCGGGCAAACAACGTGGAAGACGACGGAGAGGTGAGGCACGGTTGCGGCGGAGCTTGGGGTGGTCGCAATCAACGGCGCCCTTCTCCTCCTGCCGCGGCTGCTCCGGCTCCAATTTCGGCGAGCTGCTGCTCCACTTGCTCCGGCTAGAGGTGGGTGAGGTTCAGAGAGGTGAGGGGCGTGGAATGGTGTGGAGAGAAGAAGCCGGGGAGGGCTCCTTTTATAGGCCCGATGGTGAGACTGAGCGGGATGGGCAGGCGACTCCGGCGACAAGGCTACGGCGGGGTAGAGGCATGGCTGGGGGTGGCGATCGATGGGCGGTTCCCTGGCGGTGCTCTAGGAATTGAATGCGACCGTAGGGGCAGTGGCACGCGGTCTGGGCGAGGTGGATCTCTACGCGGCTGAAGTGGCGGTGTCCATGGCGAGCGGTGGCTATGAGGCTTTGGGTGGTGAACGGGGATGTCTGGGGTGTTCTCCAGGTCGAGGTGGAGCGGCGGGCGCGGGCTGGTGCCAAGGGATGGTCTGTGCGAGCGGGGACAGGGTGTGCTCTGGGGGCGGCGTCAGCATGCTCGACCGGCTCCCGCCACGGCGGTTCCTGGCCGCTCTGCTCTCTGTCTCTAGCCTAGGGCTGGTTGGGCGGTGGAGGTGGACCACTGGCAAGCTGCTAGACATGAGGAGAGGGGCTAGAGAGGGCTGCTGCTGCGAGTGCATTGTCGGCCGGCGAGGTGGTGCTCGGCATGGCATGGCAGTGCAGCTAGGGGGTAGGGAAGAGGCTGGTTAGGCTCTGGTTAGATCAAGAGGGGACAAGGGGATTAAATGGGGATCAATTGGGGGCAAAACCCTGTAGTAAACAGTGAGCTAGGATTAGAGTATAGATTATGCATGCCAAGTGTTTGATGAAATGGCCGCATGAAAGAAAGTTTTGAATTTTGGTTTCAAAAAATTTGAGTGATCTCCACTAGTGATAGGTAGTCTCTGGTTGCAAGGGTTTTGAAAATGGAGCTCAAATAGATGGTTTTTGAAATAGGGGTGATCTATGCATATGCATTAGATTCAATTTTAAACTATCAATTAAAATAGTTAACAGAATGTTTTTAGCAGATCAAAAGGTGGGCCTTGGTACCTCATTATGTGTACTAGCAAGGGGTGCAAAGATCAAGAATTGTTTCTGTTAAGAATTGATTACTAGGAATAGCCAAAGTAGGCATGAGAGTTAAATTTTCCAAAGTGACCATTCCTTCTTTTTAATTCTTTTTTATTTGATTTTCTTTAGGAAAAGTTTGGGAATGATGTAGATGATGTTTAAATCACCTAAGAAACATTTTACAAGCATTGGATCAATCAATCATGGCAATTCAAACAACTCCTATTTTAAATGCATACATATATGAATGCTTTCATTTTAAATTTGGAAAAGTTTTTTTAACCCTATTTTTAGATGATTTGATATTGATAACCTTGGATTAAAGTTTTGGGATGTTACATCAAGCAGAACAACTATTTTAAGGCGTGCCTTCTAGAAGACTCGGTCTAACGGCCACCCATTGGGGGGCTAAGGTTAGGGATCTCCTAAGGTCAGGATCCATATGTGGTTTATGAGAGGAACAGACATACAATGACACTATGTGTGGTTCATAAAAAGAACAGACATGCAATGACACTGGTGGATCCATATGTGGTTTGTGAAAAGAACAGACATGGAATCAAACTGGGTGGATCCATGTGTGGTTCATGAAAAGAAGACACATGCAATGACACTGGTGGATCCATGTGTGGTTTGTGAGAAGAACACACATCCAATGACACTGGGTGTGGTTCATGAAAATAACACACATCCAATGGCACTGGGTGTGGTTCATGAAAAGAACACACATCCAATGACACTGGTGGATCTAGCTGTGGTTCATGAAAATAACACACATCCAATGACACTGGTGGATCCATGTGTGGTTTGTGAAAAGAAAAGACATGCAATCACACTAGGTGGAGCCATGTGTGATTTGTTTAGAGGAGCATACATGCAATGACACGGGGTGTGGTTCATGAAAAGAACAGACATGCAATGACACTGGTGGATCCATATGTGGTTGGTGAGAAGAACTGACATGCAATGGCTCTAGCTATGGTTCATGAAAAGAACACACATGCAATGACACTCGTGGATCCACGTGTGGTTTGTGAAAAGAACAGACATGCAATCACACTAGGTGGATCCATGTGTGGTTCATGAAAAGAACAGACATGCAATGACACTAGTGGATCCATGTGTGGTTTGTGAGAAGAACACACATCCAATGACACTGGGTGTGGTTCATGAAAAGAACACACATCCAATGGCATTGGCTGTGGTTCATGAGAAGAACACACATGCAATTACACTGGTGTATCCTTATGTGGTTTGTGAGAAGAACACACATCCAATGACACTGGTTGTGGTTCATGAAAAGAACACACATGCAATGACACTGGTGGGTCCATGTCTGGTTCATGCAAAGAATAGGCATGCAATGACACTGGGTGTGGTTCATAAAAAGAACAGACATGCAATGATACTGGTGGATCCATGTGTGGTTTGTTTAGAAGAACACACATGCATTGACTCTAGCTGTGGTTCATGAAAAGAACAGACATGCAATGACACTGGTGGATCCGTATGTGGTTTGTGGAAAGAACAGACATGCAATGACTCTAGTTGTGGTTCATGAAAAGAACACACATGGAATGGTACGGGTGGATTCATGTGTAGTTTGTGAGAAGAACACACATCCAATGACACTGGGTGTGGTTCATGAAAAGAACACACATCCAATGACACTAGTGGATCCATGTGTGGTTTGTGGAAAGAACAAACATGCCATGACACTAGGTGTGGTTTATGAAAAGAACACACATGCAATAACACTGGTGTATCCTTATGTGGTTTGTCACAAGAACACACATGCAATGACTCTAGCTGTGGTTCATGAAAAGAACACACATGCAATGACACTGGTGGAGCCATATGTGGTTTGTGAAAGGAACAGACAAGCAATGACTCTAGCTGTGTTTCATGAAAAGAACAGACATGCAATGACACTGGTGGATCCTGATGTGGTTTGTGAGAAGAACTGACATGCAATGACTCTAGCTATGGTTCATGAAAAGAACACACATGCAATGACACTGGTGGATCCATGTGTGCTTTGTGAAAACAACAAACATGCAATCACACTAGGTGGATCCATGTGTGGTTGATGAAAAGAACAGACATGCAATGACACCGATGGATCCATGTGTGGTTTGTGAGAAGAACGCACATCCAATGACACTGGGTGTGGTTCATGAAAAGAGCACACATCCAATGGCACTGGGTGTGGTTCATGAGAAGAACACACATCCAATGACACTGGTGGATCCATGTGTGGTTTGTGAGAAGAACACAAATCCAATGACACTGGGTGTGGTTCATGAAAAGAACACACATCCAATGACACTGGTGGATCCATGTGTGGTTTGCGGAAAGAACATACATGCAATGACACAGGGTGTGATTCATGAAAAGAACACACATGCAATGACACTAGTGTATCCTTATGTAGTTTGTGAGAAGAACACACATGCAATGACTCTAGCTGTGGTTCATGAAAAGAACACACATGCAATGACACTGGTGGATCCATATGTGTTTTGTGGAAGGAACAGACATGCAATGACTCTAGCTGTGGTTCATGAAAAGAACACACATCCAATGATACTGGTGGATCCATGCGTGGTTTGTTTAGAAGAACACACATGCAATGACTCTAGGTGTGGTTCATGAAAAGAACAGACATGAAATGACACTGGTGGATCCATATGTGGTTTGTGGAAAGATCATACATGCAATGACTCTAGCTATGGTTCATGAAAAGAACACACATGCAATGACACTGGTGGATCCATGTGTGGTTTGTGAAAAGAACAGACATGCAATCACACTAGGTGGATCCATGTGTGATTTGTTTAGAGGAACAGACATGCAATGACACTGGGTGTGTTTCATGAAAAGAATATACATGCAATGACACTGGTGGATCCTTATGTGGTTTGTGAGAAGAACTGACATGCAATGACACTAGCTATGGTTCATGAAAAGAACACACATGCAACGACACTGGTGGATCCATGTGTGGTTTGTGAAAAGAACAGACAAGCAATCACACTAGGTGGATCCATGTGTGGTTCATGAAAAGAATAGACATCCAATGACACAGGTGGATCCATGTGTGGTTTGTGAGAAGAACACAAATCCAGTGACACTGGAAGTGGTTCATGAAAAGAACACACATCCAATGGCACTGGTTGTGGTTCATCAGAAGAACACACATGCAATGACACTGGTGGATCCATGTGTGGTTTGTGAGAAGAACACACATCCAATGACACTGGCTGTGGTTCATGAAAACAACACACATGCAATGACACTGGTGGATCCATGTGTGGTTCATGAGAAGAACAGACACGCAATGACACTAGGTGTGGTTCATGAAAAGAACATACATGCAATGACACTGGTGGATCCATGTGTGGTTTGTGAGAAGAACACAAATCCAATGACACTGGTGGATCCATGTGTGGTTTGTGAGAATAAAAGACATGCAACACATTGGGTGTGGTTCATGAAAAGAACACACATCCAATGACACTGGTGGATTCATGTGTGGTTTGTGGAAGTAACAGACATGCAATGACTCTAGTTGTGGTTCATGAAAAGAACACGCATGCAATGATATTGGTGGATCCATGTGTGGTTTGTTTAGAAGAACACACAGGCAATGACTCTAGCTGTGGTTTATGAAAAGAACAGACATGCAATTACACTGGTGGATCCATATGTGGTTTTTGGAAAGAACAAATATGCAATGACTCTAGCTATGGTTCATGAAAAGAACACACATGCAATGACGCTAGTGGATCCATGTGTGGTTTGTGAAAAGAACAGACATGCAATCACACTAGGTGGATCCATGTGTGGTTTGTTTAGAGGAACAAGCATGCAATGACACTGGTGTGGTTCATGAATAGAACAGACATGCAATGACACTGGTGGATCCTTATGTGTATTGTGAGAAGAACTAACATGCAATAACTCTGGGTGTGGTTCATGAAAATAACATACATGCAATGACACTGGTGGATCCATGTGTGGTTTGTGAGAAGAGCACACATCCATTGACACTGGTAGATCCATGTGTGGTTTGTGAGAAGAACACACATCCAATGACACTAGGTGTGGTTCATGAAAAGAACACACATCAAATGACACTGGTGGATCCATGTGTGGTTTGTGGAAAGAACAGACATGTAATGACACTACGTGTGGTTCATGAAAAGAATAGACATGCAATGATACTGGTGGATCCATGTGTGGTTTGTTTAGAAGAACACACATGCAATGACTCTAGCTGTGGTTCATGAAAAGAACAGACATGCAATGACACTGGTGGATCCATATGTGGTTTGTGGAAAGAACAGACATGCAATGACAATAGCTGTGGTTCATTGAAAGAACACACATGCAATGACACTGGTGGATCCATGTGTGGTTTGTGAAAAGAACAGACATGCAATCACACTAGGTGGATCCATGTATGGTTTGTTTAGAGGAACAGACATGCAATGACACTAGGTGTGGTTCATGAAAAGAATAGACATGCAATGACACCGGTGGATCCTTATGTGGTTTGTGAGAAGAACTGACATGCAATGACTCTAGCTATGGTTCATGAAAAGAACACACATGCAATGACACTGGTGGATCCATGTGTGGTTTGTGAAAAGAATAGACATGCAATCACACTAGGTGGATCCATGTGTGGTTCATGAAAAGAACAGACATGCAATGACACTGGTGGATCCATGTGTGGTTTGTGAGAAGAACACACATCCAATGGCATTGGGTGTGGTTCATGAAAAGAACACACATCCAATGGCACTGGGTGTGGTTCATGAGAAGAACACACATCCAATGACACTGGTGGATCCATGTCTGGTTTGTGAGAATAACACACATGCAATGACACTGGGTGTGGTTCATGAAAAGAACAGACATTCAATGATACTGGTGGATCCATGTGTGGTTTGTTTAGAAGAACACACATGCAATGACTCTAGCTGTGGTTCATGAAAAGAACAGACATGCAATGACACTGGTGGATCCATATGTGGTTTGTGGATAGAACAGACATGCAATGACTCTAGATGAGGTTCATGAAAGGAACACACATGCAATGACACTGGTGGATCCATGTGTGGTTTGTGAGAAGAACAGACAAGCAATCACACTGGTTGTGGTTCATGAAAAGAAAACACATCCAATGACACTGGTGGATCCATGTGTGGTTTGTGGAAAGAACTGACATGCAATGACACCGGGTGTGGTTCATGAAAAGAACACACATGCAATGACACTAGTGTATCCTTATGTGGTTTGTGAGAAGAACACACATGCAATGACTCTAGTTGTGGTTCATGAAAAGAACACACATGCAATGACACTGGTGGATCCATATGTGTTTTGTGGAAGGAACAGACACGAACTCTAGCTGTGGTTCATGAAAAGAACACATATGCAATGATACTTGTGGATCCATGTGTGGTTTGTTTAGAAGAACACACATCCAATGACTCTATCTATGGTTGATGAAAAGAACAGACATGCAATAACACTGGTGGATCCATATGGGGTTTGTGGAAAGAACATACATGCAATGACACTAGCTGTGGTTCATGAAAAGAACTCACATGCAATGACACTGGTGGATCCATGTGTGGTTTCTGAAAAGAACAGACATGCAATCACACTAGGTGGATCCATGTGTGGTTTGTTTAGACGAACAGACATGTAATAACACTGGGTGTGTTTCATGAAAAGAACACACATGCAATGACCCTGGTGGATCCTTATTTGGTTTGTGAGAAGAACTGACATGCAATGACTCTAGCTATGGTTCATGAAAAGAACACACATGCAATGACACTGGTGGATCCATGTGTGGTTTGTGAAAAGAACAGACAAGCAATCACACTAGGTGGATCCATGTGTGGTTCATGAAAAGAATAGACATGCAATGACACTGGTGGATCCATGTGTGGTTTGTGAGAAGAACACAAATCCAGTGACACTGGGTGTGGTTCATGAAAAGAACACACATCCAATGGCACTGGCTGTGGTTCATGAGAAGAACACACATGCAATGACACTGGTGTATCCTGATGTGGTTTGTGAGAAGAACACACATGCAATGCCTCTAGCTGTGGTTCATGAAAAGAACAAACGTGCAATGACACTGGTGGATCCATACGTGTTTTGTGGAAAGCACAGGCATGCAATGAATCTAGTTGTTGTTCCTGAAAAGAATAGACATGCAATGACACTGGTGGATCCATGTGTGGTTCATGAGGAGAACACACATATAATGACACTGGTTGTGGTTCATGAAAAGAACAGACATGCAATTATACTGGTGGATCCATACATGGTTTGTGGGAAGAACAGACATGCAATGACTCTAGCTGTGGTTCATGAAAAGAACAGACATGCAATAACACTGGTGGATCCATGTGTGGTTCATGAGAAGAACACACATCCAATGACACTAGTGGATCCTTATGTGGTTCATCAAAAGAACACACATCCAATGGCACTGGCTGTGGTTCATGAGAAGAACACACATGCAATGACACTTGTGGATCCATGTGTGGTTTGTGAGAAGAACACACATCCAATGACACTAGGTGTGGTTCATGAAAAGAACACACATGCAATGACACTGGTCGATCCATGTGTGGTTCATGAGAAGAACAGACATGCAATGACACTGGGTGTGGTTCTTGAAAAGAACATACATGCAATTATACTGGTGGATCCATGTGTGGTTCATGAGAAGAACACACATCCAATGACACTGGTGGATCCATGTGTGGTTTGTGAGAAGAACACACATCTAATGACACTGGGTGTGGTTCATGAAAAGAACACACATCCAATGACATTGGTGGATCCATGTGTGGTTTGTGGAAAGAACAGACATGCAATGACACTAAGTGTGGTTCATGAAAAGAACAGACATGCAACGATACTGGTGGATCCATCTATGGTTTGTTTAGAAGAACACACATGCAATGACTCTAGGTGTGGTTCATGAAAATAACAGACATGCAATGAAACTAGTGGATCCATATGTGGTTTGTGGAAAGAATAGACATGCAATGACTCTAGTTGTGGTTCATGAAAGGAACACACATGCAATGACACTGGTGGATCCATGTGTGGTTTGTGTAAAGAACAGGCATGCAATCACACTGGGTGTGGTTCATGAAAAGAACACACATCCAATGACACTGGTGGATCCATGTGTGGTTTATGGAAAGAACAGACATGCAATGACACTGGTGTGGTTCATGAAAAGAACACACATGCAATGACACTGGTGTATCCTTGCGTGGTTTGTGAGAAGAACACACATGCAATGACTCTAGCTATGGTTCATGAAAAGAACACACATGCAATGACACTGGTGGATCCATATGTGGTTTGTGGAAGGAACAGACATGCAATGACTCTAGCTGTGGTTCATGAAAAGAACAGACTTGCAATGACACTGGTGGATCCATATGTGGTTTGTGGAAAGAACAGACATGCAATGCCATTGTTTGATCCATGTATTTCATTGTACAAGACACTCACTTTCCATTTTTATACTACTCAGTTTTGCCCTTGGTTTTTTGATACTACTCAGTTTTGCCCCCCTCTATCTTTCTTAGAAGCCCAAACCTGTGCTCACTCTTTCTGCTACTCCCTTATTGGTTGTCACAGTTGTCACGCGGATAGTGCGCACCAACCGTTGATTCTGTGTGATCCAAAGATGATCGTTGCACACGTCGTGCCCTTCACAGTACAGCATGAGATAGCAGGGATGTCACCCTCAGCGAGACTTCTACAAGAAGGAACATGATGCCGTCCATGGAAAAAGTCGTCGAGCAGTCATGTCATGTTTAATCAAGTCTGAAAAGCCTACTACTGCTACTACTATGCCACAACACATGCGTCATCGAGTGCACGGTCATCGATGGACAGCTGCAATTTATTCCCACTTGATTTTAATAAGACATATCCCATTTTTTACGCAGCGGCTCTCAATCTCACTTCCAACCGGGCCCCGCCATAAGAAACTTGCACGCGCTAGCACGAGGCCGAAGAGCTGAGCTCGATGAGACCTAACATCTCTGCCTTCATCGAGTCACTCACAGTCATCAACACATCCCTCTACCCGATCTAGCACAACCCTACAAATCTCGTCGTACAGCCACCTACCTTCCCCTCTGTATTTCCACTTTTAACTATCACCAATTTTAGGGCCGTGTCAAACTTCGCACATAGAAATTGTGTATGCACCCTTTGCATGCGGCTCAATACAGAACTGCCATGCATGGCCCGGGAAAAAAACGTGGCGTACAGTGTGCGTGTCGCGGTGCACGGTGTAGTAGACTGTGCGACGCGTTGCACGGTGGTGCAACGAAATGTGCCTTGCTTCCATCCACCTTAACTATAGAAACCCTCTCCGCACACCCACTCTCACTCTCGCTCACTATCCCCACGCAACCCTCTCCACTGTCCCACCAACATCCGCAAACTCTCGAGAATACCCCGTCCGTGCCGGCGATGCCGGAGGAGGATAAGGTGGCCATCATCGCCTCCGAGGCCATCGGTGAGGAGGCCCCCGTCTCCTTGCCGGTCCCCCTCGATGCGTTGAAAGCAGCCGCCATCCCTGTCCAGGCCCCAGTCGAGCCATCAATGGCAGCCGCCGTTCTCGTCCAGGCCCCCGTCCCCGCTACCGACGGGGCCGCCAAAGAGGAGACCCCCGCCGGTGAGGAGGACCCCGCCAGTCACAAGAAGATCAAGCACTTCTTGGGCACCCACGATCCAGATAAGTACATTGCTCTGCTGAACCCCTACGACACCGGCATCGACGACCCATGGTCGGAGGTAACTAGGGTTTGCTCCCCTCCCCTAGTTCTTCTCCCGTTCCCATCGTTGGATGCTAGATCTTGGTTTATTAGGATTCGCTTATTCACATTTCGATTGCTCGGTCTTCTTACATCATCTACTCCGCCATTTTCCTTTTCTTCCAATAGGTTTCGGGAAGCGACATCTGTAGCAATGATAAGTCCATCCACACCAAGACTCGTCAGGTGCTGAGAAGGCTGCGGGCCGGCCAGTACGACGCCTTCTTCAGGGGCAGCTCCCGGTGTTGCCCCTTCTGCAAGGGGATCGCCTTCTGCTGGGTTAGTCTCGCCGGCACCGACTTCAACTCCTTACTGAAGCATGTAGAGTCCTCGGGCTCCGGAATCCACAAAGGCGGCGAGCGCGAGACCGTGAACATCAACGCCTACATCGCTGAACACCGGGCTCTCGGCATTCACCTCTGAAACCTCCAGCGAGTAGCCATCAAAGAGGGTCACATGCCTCCAATCAGGCCGGGGACTAGGCAGCAAGAAGTGGAGGAAGCGCCGGAGGGAGGAGGCGGAGGCGCGGGCGCATGAAGGATGGGTTGGATGTGTCCTTGAATGTATCTGCTGTTGCGGCGCTGCTGTTGCTAAGTAGCTTCTTTTGATTTTCTATATTTTGCTTGCATCCTATTTCTGGCTAAATGCATCGAACCTCATTAAGCAACCTACTTTCTATCGCTATATCCTATTTAGCTACGCACAGCTATATCTACATTTGTTTTGTTTTCTGAATGAATGTATTCTGCTTGGTGTGATTTGCTGCTCTAGATTTGCTACCTGATCGGAGGCAAAAAAGAGGTCCAAAACGGAACGAATTATCAAAGAGAGAATCTTCTCTAGATTTGCTACCAATTTGGGCAAAACGAAACATATCTGTTTAGCGAGAGAGGAAAGGGTACTCTTTCAAACTGGCAGTTAATGAGCTACCATCTTGACAAGCTACAAGACACATACATAAACATAACACAAAGAGGGTTAAATTTATTTTACTACTCTCACTTGAGGTGCTAGACATCTTGACAAGCTAAATGAGTTCCACAAAATAGAAACATAACACTGAGAAGTAAAATTTAGTTCACTTCTCATCAGACTACTTGAGGAGCTTGCCATCGTTCCTAGGCGACCAACTACGATCATTCCAGGTGGATCTTACATTATTGGCCCTCCACAGCTCACGAAATGCAAGTTCGTCCTACCTGGGATCTGACTTGGCTTCCCTATCTTCAGCATCATGCGGCATAATTAGCAGTGCATCACAGACTAGATTATTGCCGCTACAAGATGTTGCCTCTCTGTTTGTTGCTTCAGCTGCAGCTTCTCTGTCAGGAGCTTCTGCTTCAGCTGCAAGCTCTCTTTCAGCTGCTTCTACAGCCTCTCTGTCAGCTGCTTCAGATGCAGCCATTTCCTTTGCATATGCAGCTTCAAACTCAGCTACTCTGCTTTTTCTACAAAGGGCTCCCCTAAGCTCGTCTTCCCTCTTGCAAATAGGGAAAAACACGAGGTAACGTAGAAAAAAATGGATCTTCTTGTATAGCTGGTAGGTCACGTAAGCATCTATGGCTCCATACTTCAGGATTATATCAGAAAACGGCCACTCGTCCCAGAAATCGTGCCTATCCATAGGGAAATCTTCCTTCATTCTGTCGTACGACTCATCGAGGATTCTACTTGCGAGTGATGCCATTCCATCCTTCCTCGAGCCCCCTAGGATCTTGACAAGACGCTGAGTATCGATCCAGTTGTGCGCAGGAATTATAATTCCCTCTTGATAAAATTTCAAAAAATCAGTTGTATTGTTGACAGTGCAGAAAACAATTCCCTTTTCTACAAGAAACTGGCGCAGCGCCGGACAATTCCTGTCAGTCCTGAAAGTATGTAGTTTGTCATCACCAAAATTTGTAACTACAAATATTTTGTCAATGCAAGATCATCATCTGAATATAATTTTGAAAAGTTTAGTAAATGCAAGATCAAGACTCTCAACATTGTCTTGTCATAATTTATTTGGTCCTAAATAAAATCCAGTAGTTGCAAGATGAGCAAATAGATAAAGAACAAGAGGAGAAAACCCTAAAAGCGGTTAGCTACAGAGAGCAGATCTATAAACCGGGAGAGGTGGTAGACGAGGACGTGTTTCCTCATGGCCAGTTGAACAACGACGACTTCACTCCCTTCATATGGGTGCTCCGAGGTGTACACGAGGTCCAATCCCACAAACTTGTCCTCGTCTTTCTCAAGCCAACCATCGTACATCCTCAGGACACGCACCACTGTCTCCTCCTCATTGGTATAGACAACGTCTATCTTCTTATTGTCATGGGTAGTGAAGCTTGTCTCTAGAGTGCGACGACCTTCCATGGAGGCAAGGAGAAGACGAGGAAGAAGACAGATGACAGGAAGAAGAAGAGTGGTTTCTATGAGGCAGGGGAACGGTGGAACCGTCAATGCGCTTTTAAGGTAGTGGTTAACTACGGGGACAGAAGTCCAAGGAGAGACGTGTGGCGGTGGCCATTCCAGCTTCTGAGTAAACAAAAAATAATTATAACGCCGATACATGTGCCCTGTTTTCTCACATCAATACACTGGGCAGGGGGTGTTGTCCTATCCACTGTGCCAACGCTGCAAGCCTAAGCGACAGGAGCGACATAACAGCGAGAACTGACAGGGGGGGCCGACTTGAGGCTGTTAGCCTGATATTTTGTATTGAAACGTAAAGTTGAATTCGTGCCAAAAAGACCCTCTCAGTACTTGGCATGCCAACTTTGGGTAACGCAGCTGATTGTAAGAAACTTGGGTACCGTGTTGCCTGGCCACCCCAACTTTCAGGCCGCAAAATGATATTTTCATGTAAAACATTACCCACATATACCAACGGACTCTTAATGCCACTAGATAAGCCTACTTCCTTGGAAGGCCGACAGAGGGTGGTTGGCCACGACCTTTACCTTGCTTTCACCGAGACCATGAGTCACGCCCTAAGGATGGTTCCGCCATAACGGGTCAAATCCTAAAGCTGGTCCCTAGAGATGTGGGTGAGGTTGGTTTA
Source organism: Avena sativa (assembly GCA_916181665.1). Taxonomy (NCBI): domain Eukaryota; kingdom Viridiplantae; phylum Streptophyta; class Magnoliopsida; order Poales; family Poaceae; genus Avena; species Avena sativa. The sequence continues at coordinate 416,489,415 of OV702289.1, read as the reverse complement.
CCAGAGGAACCGCCTCAAGCAACCCTGGCCACGCTTACCTACCTGTTATGATGCACCTTCACCCGCCAAATCTTTTAAAACATTTTCTATGCGTATGTCAAATGAAACGCCCGAACTATGTGACTCATGGAATCTACTAGGCAAGTTAATCAGCAGAGGGGTTCCCAAGCCCCGTGTGGTTGTACGGTCGTCTTGGTTCAAGAGGCAAGAACTCGGGTCCTAGTAATGGTGAGAATGGGACTATAAAAACCACATCCCACCATGGCCTCCCATACAAGCCTTAGCATGTTTAACCTTTACCACTGATCTTATCTCATTAGTATACCTCGTTCTCCTGTCATACTAGATTCTCTGCATCTGATACATCATATAGATGAATCAGAACTGATAGCTAATCATGGCTAAGCAAGACAGAGATATAAGCTATAGTTGTGCACACAAGCCAAACGTAGTTATGCTAGGAGTAGTGGATCAGGTAATATAAGCTCAAAGGGAGTAATGCAATAGATAGGATACTCTATCTATCGATAAAAGACCATAGTAGAATCGTATGTAGCATGACAGGAATTGAAATGCTTTCGAAATCATAGGATTGTATAATGGTGGGGCTATGCTTGCCTTGTTTGTTGATACCTAGAAATAGAGCTTCGGAAGCCTTGGACTTGACTTGGTTGCAGCTGGTCAAGTATTGTTCGTCAATCTTCTATGGTGTTGATATGAGTCTTCGATCTCGATCTCAATATCGTATTCTACCGGCAAGAAGCAAACACCAGAAAGGAAGGTAAACAATCAACACATGGCATCGATGCAATGCGCAAACAAGGGTGATGATATGACAAGTTTAATAGCATTGAAAGGAAACCCTAAGACATGCTTGGCAATTTAAGCGGCGTCCGAGGGGTGCAAACCCTAGAATAGGGGGAACCTCGGAATCACCCGCAGTGTTCACTTTGTTCTTGTAATTAAACTTGTATTGAAAGTTGCTGAACAATGCATGCTTATGAGTCTATTATGTAGATCTCATTTTTCTGGACATTTTGATATATTATACATATTTTTCTGACTTATAAATAATTACTTATTGATTTTATAAATTTAAATCTTTTTCTAAATTATTAAACCAAGTTAAATAGATTATTGCATCAGCACAGACGCAGGCTGACGTTAGTTGGGCATTTTTCACTAGGGAAGCGCTGATACATTGCAAATGTATCTATAATTTTTGATGTTCCATGCTTGGTTTTATCTACTTTCTTGTGTTTTGTCCACAGTTTGGAGTACTTTTCATATGATTTCTTAGACTAACCTATTAACAAGAGCCACAGTGCCAGTTGCCTGTTTTCTGCTGTTTTTGGTTCCAAGAAAGTCAGAAAATCAATATTCTCGGAATTGGACCAGACAAAAGCCAAATTTGATATTTTCCCGGAAGATTCACGGAGCCAGAAGGAGAGACAAAGGGGGGCCACAGGGTGGCCACACCACCCCTTGGCACGGGCCAGCCCAGGTCGCGCCAGGGCATGGGGTGGGCCCCCTGGCCGGCCACCGACCTTGCCTCCTTCGCCTATATATTCCTCCCAAGGCAAAAACCCAAAATCGTCAATCAGAAATCCACGAAAAGTTCCGTAGCGCTGCCGCCACCGAAGGGGAGATTCGGGGGACAGAAAGTCTCTGTTCTGGCACCCTGCCAGGACGGGGAAGTGCCCCCGGAGCCATTTCCACCGATCTCCACCACCATCTCCATCATCGTTGCTGATTCCCATGATAAGGAGGGAGTAGTTCTCTCTCGACGCTAAGGGTTCTACCGGTAGCTATGTGTTCATCTCTCTCTCTATGCATGATCTTATTGAGATCATGAGCTTGTAATCTATAGATCTACCTTGCTACTCAAGTGCTTTAATAGATCTCTTCTCTCCCCATGTGTGTGAAGTTGACAGTGTGCACACCATGGTGGCACTTAGGCTAGAGATTACAAATACTTGTTATGAGTTATATTTAGAGTTGGATGTCTTTATGAAATTGTGGTGTTTGTTGGAACCATCTAGTACTCAAGGTGACAGTGTGGGGTAATCTAGATGGGAAAGGCTTACTTTGAGGTGTGCTGTTATAGCCCTACCATCGATTAGAGTGTTCAACCGGAGAGTAGTTCAGGGTAGTATCATGAAGATAATATATTTATATGAGAGTGTTCACTAGCGAAAGTATGATCCCTAGGCCTTGTTTCTAAGCACTGAAAAACCGTTTGCTATTAGATATGTTACATGTTTGCTTGCTTCCATCTTTATTTCAGTTTGCCTTTAGTCTTTTCCATGCCATCAAGCTATTTTCTATCACCATTACCACTTATAATTATCTATATCACTTGTATTTCACAATCTCTTTGCCGAACTAGTCCACCTATACACCTAACAAGTATATTGGGTGTGTTGGGGACACAAGAGACTTCTTGTATCTTGATTGCAGGGTTGCTTGAGAGGGATACCTTTGACCACTTCCTTCCCGAGTTCGATAAACCTTGGGTAATCCACTTAAGGGAAAACTTGCTGCTGTTCTACAAAACTCTGCACTTGGAGGCCCAACAACTGTCTACAAGAATAGAAGTGCGTAGACATCAAGCTATTTTCTGGCGCCCTTGCCTGGGAGGTAAGGTAAAAGGTATTCACACCGGAGGATTAAAGAATAAGAACCTCCCACGGCAAACGCCTATTTTCTGGCGCCGTTGCCGGGGAGGTAAGGTAAAAGGTACTCACATCCTCCGATGTGAGTACTCGAAGTTATTTCCTTTAGATTCTGCAATTTTGCCTTTTTGTTTCTTGTTTTTATTTTCACTAGTTAGGCTTAATGGAAAACAACAACAAAATTAGAGAGCTTTATAGTATTTATCTTGAGTTAGGGCATGAAGTGTTTGAAGAGAAAATTAAAAAACCTATAGAACTTTATTTGCATGTTAATAGCAATGTTGTTAGTATGAATTCTTTGGACACCATTGTTGCTAATGCTATGGAAAAGTCTAAGCTTGGGGAAGCTTGTTTTAATGAAGATGATCTTTTTAGTCCCCCAAGCATGGAGGAGAAAATTTACTTTGATGATACTATACCTCCAATATATGATGATTAGAATGATGAATATGATATTTTCAGTCCACCTACTATTGAGGAGAAGATTAATTATGATTACAATATGCCTCCTATATTTGATGATTATGGTGATGATAATAATAATGATATCTATTTTGTTGAATTTGCTCCCACTACAATTAATAAGAATGACTATGCTTATGTGGAGAGTAATAATTATTTTATGCATGTGACTCATGATAAGAATGTTTCTTGTGATAGTTATGTTGTTAATTTTATTCATGATGCTACTGAAAGTTATTATGAGAGAGGGAAACAAGGTTTTATGCATCTCAATAATATTAAGTTTCCCCTCTTTATGTTTAAAGTCTTGAAGTTGCACTTGTTTTGCTTCCCTATGCTTGTTGCTTTGTGCTTTCATGACTTGTTTCTTTATAAGATTCCTATGCATAGGAAGTGGGTTAGACTTAAATGTGCTTTGAATTTGCTTCTTGATGCTCTCTCTTTTACTTCAATTCGTATTTCTTATGTGAGCATTTTCTCGAACTATCATGCCTAACTTAAAGCGTTAAAGAAAAGTTCTTATTGGGAGATAACCCAAAAGTTTTATATGAGTCTTGGAAGTTATTGCTTTAGTAATAACCTCTCCTTATCCTTTTTATTTGCTTTTTGTGCCAAGAATAACCTCTAATGAGAGAGAAGTAATGATTGGGAAAGTTGCTGTCCCGAAACAGATTGTTGTGCTTCACCGTAAGAATTCGTGTAAAATCTCTGTACGTCCTTTTGAGGCGTGAATTTTTGTGCTTCTGCCCCAGGTTGTTATATAACTTTCGTTATTTCAACATCTTTTGATTTGAGCAACAAAAGGTCTTCGAAAAAAATCGTCTTTACCTGCTGGTCTGTTTTGACAGATTTCTGCCATTTTCTGCAATTGCTTCTTGTTGGTTCCTTTTTGAGTTCTTTTGGGAATTGAGATTTTTGAGGGAAGTGCTACAGTAGCTTGTGTTTAATGGAAGTTTAATTGGTGTTATAACTGAACCAAAAGACTTATTATCTTGAGTTCACTAATGTTGCTAATAAAGATTATGTGAAGTTTTGTATGAAGGAAAAATTTCAGGTGTATGAAAGGAATGAGTAATGAGATGAAGGATGGACTAAAGCTCAAGCTTGGAGATGCCACACGTGTCACCACAATAAATATCCTATAAGTACAAGCGTCAAAGCTTGGGGATGCCCAAGGCATCCCCTTTTTCATCAATAAAAAATCCAGGTTTCTTCTAAACACTTCATTTTTATTGTTTCATACATAGTTGTGTTGTTCTTGGAGCGTATTCTTTTTTGTTTTTGTTTTGTTTTTTTGTTTGCTTTATTTTCTTAGTTTTCTGAATAAATTGGTTGGACCCCCTCTTTCATACATTGGTTTTCAAATAGTTTGGTTTGGATTGGAAAAAGAGTAGGAAAGTTCATGCTTAAGTGGTAAAAGGATCTTGTTTTTGACTGTGGCCTATGGTTTGTCATGCCATGCTTGATATTGTTTTGGCTTTATGCTTAGTATTCTTTTCTATAGCATGACTTGTTATAAACAATTGAGATTGCTTAATGTGCCTTTGAAGAATCATGAATTGTTTTAGCATATTAAAGCATAGTATTGTGGTATTCTCTTTTGATGCTTTATTTGGGTTGACTTGGCGCATGCTCACACCATGTTATGACTATCCCAAGTCACCATAAGCCTTTATGATCCTTTAGTTTTCAACTTGTAGTATCACTTTATGATTTGATCAATGATGTTTTATCGCTCTGCATGATTATGGCCATTATTGCTCTCTTAGTTTGTCGCTCCCAGTCTTTTGCTAGCCTCCACAACCAAGTATGAGTTTCACTCATGCATCCAACTCCCTAAACCAATTTATTCCAAAGAATCCACCATTCCTACCTACTAGCTATTCCAAGTATATTCATGCTTTTGTTTATCTTCCAAATTAAACTTGTTATGAGAAAACTCGTGATTAAAGCTCTCAAGAACTTGATGGCACACTTTACTTTTCTTACCCTTAATAAACTTGAACCATTGTGTAGTCTATGTAGTAAATGCTTGCACTTATTTGTTGGGGATTAGCAGAACCATGCTGCCATGGGGAACGCTTTCAACATTGCACTTGTACTTTGTACCTAGTTGATATCATGCTCTTTTGTCTATGGATGTCGTCTATGTGAAATGAAAGGGGAGCTTGTAAGCCCATGGAGTTATGTATGTGTGTTAGAGAAACGCCTGGGCCGCTGGTCTAATCCATGCTGACATGGTGGAAACCTGCAGCGTAACCATAATAAGCTATCTATGAAGTATTCTTCTTATAAAAAAAGAGTCCGATATTGAGAAAAAAAGAGAAAAAGAAAAAAAAGAGATTATGAAAAGAGGAAAGAGAGAAAAAAGAACCATATTCCCATGGTAAATAAGAAGATTGCTGAGATGCTCGTTGTCTGCTTGCCTTGTCATTTTGATATGGGGATTCTTCCGTATCATCGGGCAAGGGGTACCCCGTTGGCGGTTCTCTATGATACACATGTACTTATGATGACAAGAACTTACCAGTGACTAAACTGGAGTAGCATGAGGAGCGGCCCTCGTATTCAAGGGACATGAGATTTCCAGCTTATACTTCGTCAAGCATATACACCATAGTTTGTTCACTTTAACCTTAAGCACTTCAAGATGCTTATGATAGGGGCAATGAGAGCTGAAAGCTAAAAATCACCATAATTTTTGGAAGCTCTTTATGAGACTTGAATCCCTACTTCCTTCTATGAAGGCCTTTCTTTTACTTTTATGTTGAGGCTCCACCTTCTATCTTTATGCACCTACGTTGAGAGCATAGTGGCCCTTCTTAGTTCTATGTGCATTGTCCCAAGACTTGTTGATTGATGCATAACTTTGATATTGCTTGTTTTAAACTATTTGTATCTAGTCACTCTTATGAACTTTGAAGGTGTCCTATGCATTTATGTTTGCTACTCTATGAGAGACAAGCTGAATACTACTATGCAATGTTTTATTTATGTGAAACAAACAAACATCTTGCAAAGCATTCTTATATTTTGTTTGTGCCTTTTCATGTTGCAACATAGTTTCTTTGTCTTATTGCTAGAACTTTGTCTTTCATGTTATGATTGAAGTACTATGATCCTAGCTTTGAATGTTTTACACATACTTTCATCAAGTTTATGATGGTGCATGTCATGTCAAAAATTATTCTTTCTTTTTATCACTTACCTACTCGAGGACGAGCAGGAGTTAAGCTTGGGGATGTTGATACATTGCAAATGTATCTATAATTTTTGATGTTCCATGCTTGGTTTTATCTACTTTCTTGTGTTTTGTCCACAGTTTGGAGTACTTTTCATATGATTTCTTGGACTAACCTATTAACAAGAGCCATAGTGCCAGTTGCATGTTTTCTGCTATTATTGGTTCCAGGAAAGTCAGAAAATCAATATCCTCAGACTTGGACCGACAAAAGCCAAAGTTGATATTTTACCGGAAGATTCATGGAGCCAAAAGGAGACACGAAGGGGGCCACAGGGTGGCCACACCACCCCTTGGAGCGGGCCAGCCTAGGCCGCGCCAGGGCATGGTGTGGGCCCCCTGGCCGGCCACCGATCTTGCCTCCTTCGCCTATATATTCCTCCCGAGGAAAAAACCCAAAATCATCAATTAGAAATCCACGAAAAGTTACGTAGTGCCACCGCCACTAAGGGGAGATTCAGGGGACAGAAAGTCTCTGTTCCGGCACCCTGCCGGGACGGGGAAGTGCCCCCGGAGCCATCTCCATCGATCTCCACCACCATCTCCATCGCCGTTGCTGATTCCCATTAGGAGGAGGGAGTAGTTCTCTCTAGAGACTAAGGGTTCTACCGGTAGCTATGTGTTCATCTCTCTCTCTATGCATGATCTTATTGAGATCATGATCTTGTAATCTATAGATCTACCTTGCTACTCAAGTGCTTTAATAGATCTCTGCTCTCCCCATGTGTGTGAAGTTGACAGTGTGCACACCATGGTGGCACTTAGGCTAGAGATTAAAAATACTTGTTATGAGTTATATTTGGAGTTGGATGTCTTTATGAAATTGTGGTGTTTGTTGGAACCATCTAGTACTCAAGGTGACAATGTGGGGTAATCTAGATGGGAAATGCTTACTTTGAGGTGTGCTGTTATAGCCCTACCATCGATTAGAGTGTTCAACCGGAGAGTAGTTCAGGGTAGTATCATGAAGATAATATATTTATATGAGAGTGTTCACTAGCGAAAGTATGATCTCTAGGCCTTGTTTCTAAGCACTGAAACACTGTTTGCTATTAGATCTGTTACATGTTTGCTTGCTTCCATCTTTATTTCAGTTTGCCTTTAGTCTTTTCCACGCCATCAAGCTAATTTCTATCACCATTACCACTTATAATTATCTATACCACTTGTACTTCACTATCTCTTCGCTGAACTAGTGCACCTATACACCTGAAAAGTGTATTGGGTGTGTTGGGGACACAAGAGACTTCTTGTATCTTGATTGCAGGGTTGCTTGAGAGGGATACCTTTGACCACTTCCTTCCTGAGTTCGATAAACCTTGGGTAATCCACTTAAGGGAAAACTTGATGTTGTTCTACAAACCTCTGCACTTGGAGGCCCAACAACTGTCTACAAGAATAGAAGTGCGTAGACATCAAGCGCCTACCCATAGTGACTGATAGAGGGGCTCTGAGCCACATCAGCTGCCACACGGCAAAGACAGGGCCCGTAGCGGGTTTGACTGGCTGACCACGCCTGCTGACGTCATGATGACGTCAGCATGACGTCACGCTAGCGGCGGTGCACGGATCGGCGAGGGGGATGGCGACAGCTTGCACGCGAGGCTGTGGGAGCTAGCACGTCAGAACGAGCGGAGCAAGAGGAGCCTATTAGTGGTCGTGACGCCCCTTATTAGTCATCGGAGCATCGTCCAACGGCGGCGGACAGTGAGCTTCGGTGCGAGCAAGCAACATAGCAAGATGGGGTGGCGAGGAGGTCCAGGAGGACGAGAGGCTCACCACGGGCGCGATGGAGGGGTCGGCAAGGCGAAAGGTGGACCAGAGCAAGGTCTAGGTAAGCGGCAGAGCACGTCGGAGTCGGAGAGGAAACGTCGATTGCGGCTGTTCTCGAGAACCCTAGCTCGATTCCTTTGGTGAAGAGATAGAGCACGGCGAGACAGAGCTTCGGGGATCTTTGGCTGGGCACGGGGTGGTGAAGAACAGCGGGGATCTGGCGAGTCTGTGGGCTAGGGTTTCCAAGCTCGTGTGAGATAGAGGAGAGAAGCTGGGAGAGAGAGGGGAAGAGGATGAGGGCAAGAGAGACGTGTGTGGCCGTTCTTATCTTCCTCTAGAGGGCGGCGGGGCGCGAGAATCATGGCACAAGATCAAGCGGCGCTGACGATGCTGCCAGGTATCAGCTTCTCCATCATAAGCGAGGAAGAAGAAAAACGAAAGACGCGAAGGGGTATGGGCTGAACTAGGCTGTGCTTGGGTCGGGTGGGCTACTAGCTGTCGCACGCGAGTGGCAGGAAGAAGGGGAGAAGCTATGGGCTGCCCTGTGTGGCTTCAGTTCCCTTTTTTTTAACAAAAACCTGTTTTCTATTTCTGTTTTCATATTTCTCATTTGTGTTTGAATATTAAAACTATTTTGAACCATTTCAAAAATACCAGAGGTTTTGTAGAAGTATTGAAATATTGTACGGGCCCTATTAGTCCTTTTGGGCTCCAAACATTTTGGTACTTTTCAAAATATTCAAAACCTTTTGAATTAATCTGAGAAAAATAGGAAACTAGGGTTTAGGGTTTTGCTTTATTTTATTTGGCATGCACTTTCGAAATATGATGCTCATGAATGCACAATCAATGCCCTAATTGAGATTAACTAAAACTGGGGTGTTACAATTTCTTGGAAGGCGTCGGTGTTGAACTTACTCCAGCCACAGTACCGAATGTGCATCAAATCCGCCATTGCGTCCAGATGGACTGGGGCGAGGGAGGATTCGAATATGATTGTTGGGGTTTCATGGAGGGGAGTGATGGAGGCCTGCAAGAACCAATGCAGCGGGCGAGAAATGGCTAGGAAAATTTAGGAAGTGCACGCTCGAGAGGATCTAAAATGCGGCTAGCCAGCGTTGGTGAATGGAGATCGGCGGAGATGGAGAAGATGGGAGTTTGACTTTTTTAGGGTTAGATGGGAGTTTGGATATTCTACATAGCTAGCTCTACGTGGGTTATAGTCAATAGGCTATGCTCCATGGGCTTCTTTCTCAAATTTCACTAAGCTATGGTCAGCAGTCCCCTGACCCCGAAAAGACCGAATTAAAATGTTCTAGGCTAAAGAGGGGCCGAATGAGCTAGATTTATTCTTCTCGTTAATAAAAATTGCATGATGATGTGGCTCGGCCGGATTTGAAACAAAGACCTCAGAGAGGGAGGGGAAAAGGCAATAATTCTTTTTGGTAGATATTCATCTAAAAATTCAGCAGTACATAATAAGATAAAAAAATATCAATGGATTCGTGGTTCATACTCAGTAGCACTTGACCAATTCAGTAGCATTTCAAAGTGACCGATTCTGCAATATAGCCACTAAAATACAATAGCAGTACAGAGAGAACCAGTTCTTGTTTCAGCTCTAAAAACCTTGTCGCGCGATCAGTTTTCCCATTTCTCCAAACACACTCGATGATTGGAGCAGGCAAAACTGACGATCAAGTCTGTTTGGAGTACGTTCCTCTCACATAAATGCGTGTTTGACCCCCATATGGAACCCAAAATTCCCAAGTCTCATCTAGATTGTGACAAGGCCATGTTTCAAAATAAAAGCAAGACTATCTACTGCCCTTGATTTAAACAAATACCAGTGCATTAGTATCAGTTCCACAAAATGGTTTAGCAATAGCAATGACATAACATTTGAGAGATACAGTAGCTTTCCTGCTTAAAATTCAATAGCAGTACAGAGAGAATCAGTTCTTGTTCCGGCTCAAAAAACGACTCGATCATTGGAGCAAGAAAAACAGACGATCAAGTCTGCTTCTGTGTGAATACCTCCTCCTAACGTTAATGCCTATGTGATCCCCCATATGCAACCCAAAATGACCAAGATGTAAGGGTTCCGCGTATGAAAACAATAAATTTTACCCTATGCCCCTAAACCCCTGAAGCTGCTAGGACCTATCTATTAGTAATACAGTAACGGGAGGGGCTTTTCGCGAACTTACCCTTGAAGATCGAAAAGCGTTGTCAACGCTCAGGAGAGCGTGGTTGATGTAGACGAGCCGAAGCCGACCTCAAGGTCATGATGAAGTCCTTGCGCTCCTTTGGCTCCAATGACTTGAGTGCCTCAAGTGCGACACCTTGTGAGTTACACACGTCCGGTGCCTGATGATGACTCCCGCTTGCCCGATCCAGCAACAGTTGCGGAAGTAGAGCTCCCGGATCCAAATCCCGCAGCACGACGGTGCTCCATGGTGAAGATGTCTCTCGTTCGCGCTGTCCAGACTTGGGACCACGGTCACGAGAGAGAGAGAGAGGGGGAGGGATAAAATATCAATTAGAGGTCCTCCCAAAAGTGAGAAGAACATTATTGATTATTGGTGTATTTTATTTGGCCAAATACCCCCACTATATATAGGGGGAGGGCAGGTACTACCTCCCTCAAAGTCCCGGGGTGGGACTAAAGGAGAGAAGGGGGAGGGATGGCATCGAAGGATGCCCCCATGGGCCCCGTGCGGGGGGGCTGGCCCACTACGGCACCGGCCACCCCTTGGCCCCTTCTCCCTCTCTCCTTTCCCTAATGGGCCCTCTCCCTCCGGGAATTGGCCCATTAAGCCTTTGACCATTTAAATTGATTTTTCTCTTTATTAAATAATTATGAATAAATGATTAAATCAATATTTAACATTCATTCACATTATATTCAACCTCTATGGTTATGGAACACTTCCACCTCCACTCCGGACATCCTCCGGACTTACCGAAATCCTTCTAGTTTTCTCTCTACAAATCTTCAGCGATTCTACTGATCCTATAAACACTCTCTAAGCATCATCAAGCCCTTAAGCGTGATACCCTACGGTTCGGGAACACTCTAGAAATGGTCAGGACACTCCCGCACCAATGATCAACAGAGGGACCTGGATGGCCATGTGACCCCTCTGCGTTCCATGAAGATCTTTCGTCGTTTGAACCAAGACAATCGTGTCTTATTCCCTTTGTCACTCGATACATGCATTGGCCGAGATATGATCAATGACATCGCCATGTCGTGTTCAATCTCGTTACCGAACAATGCTACTTGACTTGTTCCGACAGGTCATATCCCTGTGATCAAATCACACACTGTGGAGCTATTGGTTACAACTTCTCTGAGTGGGCCCTTTGAGTATCTTCCCGTCACATGGACGGACAAATCCCGCTCTTGACATATATTGCCTCTACGGTTTGCTCTGAGTACCTGAACACACCTTTATAACCACTGTATTACCATGTGGCGCTTGATGCTATCTAAGCACTCTCGGGAGACAGTGATTGATATAGCCTCAGAGTCTAAGGAATAGTCAATGAGGATCCATTTCTAATCATCGTAACTTGAACTTCGTGACATGATCGGGTCATAATGTTTAGGTTGGGGATTGGTTCATCATCTCATTCTCTGAATGAGATAACTTCATTTCCAACTGGCATAAATGCCACATGATCAGGAAACATGATCATCTGTTGACCAATGAACCAGTGACTAGAGTTTCACTGGGAACCCCTGGTTGTTTGTATATCACACGTGTATTGATGTTTCCACTCAATATAGTTATAGCATGATATAAAACTTAATCATGAACTATATGAAATATGATAATAGTCCTTATTACTATTTGTCTCTAGGGTATATTTCCAACAGTCTCCCACTTGCACTAGAGTACAAATACACTAGCTGCATTTGTTCTCAATCATTGGCACCATATATCCAGTACCCTGAACATGCTTGCTCATGGAAGAGGTTGAGTCTTGGGTCTGTACTTTACTGTCCCAAATCCTTTGCAACTTACTAAGGTCACCTTGATTGACATTAATACTTTATCATCACATCATAGCATCTGTGTGTATGCATCGTCGCTATGGCAGCAGAACGAGGCCTGATTCCAGGAGCCTACAGTGACTTTAGATCAACCTCGAGGGCTTTCTCATGGGCACTGTGCCCTGGGACACATCATTCTATGTTAAAAGCGAACTAGCCCCGCCATAACATTATACAACACTTTAGATGGTACCCTTATCTATTATTATAAATGTATTCATCGAAATACTAGTGCACTCTGTGCAACTTTCGATGTTTTTTTCACCTCGCTTCATACTTGAATTTAATCGGTATTTACAGTAGATTCCAACATATTCCCTTATAACATAACTCTGTATGCTTTAAGATATGCCATCCTTTATGGATTTGGAAAATATGTCTACAGTTCTCTACTAGACACTACGGACAAACTCAGCTCAACGTTCTGTGATTCGAACTTAATCACTTTTAAACGTTCCTTATTTGGATCATATATTATGTTAAGTTATCATCATGGTTTTCTAAGATAGAACCTATGTTTCAACATAGTGGATGACGATCATCCTTTTCTTTCTTTCAACCATTGATGTCCAACTTAACACTATTCCTAATTTGAGTTATTAAGGACCAGTTCCTTAATTAACTTCTATTCTGGAACCCCTTTCAGAATCCCTTAAGGAATATCAAATAAAATTATAATACACCTATTATCAACTTCTACATCTTATAAATCATTATTTATAATTATTTGCGCTTTCATTCTTAACATACTTAAGAATTACTCCTATAAGCTCCCACTCAAAAATATGTCAATCACATATTGTTTTAGGAAGACTTTCATAGCTCCCACTCAATTTCATGCAAATTGCATATCCTCTCACTATTTTGAATAACTTCAAAATCCTTTGATCAAATATCAAGCTTGGAGATTTACTATCAGATACTAGTACTATTACTAGTTTTAAATCCTTAGACATAAAGCACACATGAATCAAATTCATTTGAATTCATCCAATACTTGACAAATTGTTCTTTTGTCATTCACCCCCTTTTCCACTATGGCTTTGCAGTCATTTGGGAAGATTCCAAGTAACCCCTTTTACTTGTGAGATTCAGCAACTAATTGCTTTCTAATCTCAAAGGAATTTTGCTATTAGGATTTGTCATAATTTTAGTTTACCATTATGTCCTTAGTAGTTCGTAGGTATGTCATATTCTAAGAATCATGACAAATGATTCACAAATGTCTCCATATAAGATATGGATTACATTTTGAATCCTACTTCATGTAGTGAAAACACTAGTGGGGAAACACAATGATCAATATCATTGATTCTTTCCTTCTGTGAAGAGAATCGTTCAGGAACGTTGTCCGTTGTGCTTCTCAACACTCTGATGCTGGGATATGAATCCTCATTGTGTTTTTCACTATCTTCCATTTGCTCCATAATCGATAAATATCACTAAAAGTGAGCTTTCTCAAGAATGCACCAAAATCCAAGCAATACAAGTTTTGCTTTCCTTTTGGATTCAGCTATGGATTTCGTATTCAAAGTTTCCAATGAATACTCTACAAGTACTTATTCGCTATTGTTTTGGTTATATCGAATAACCCCAAAACTATCATGAATTCAAATGGTTCACTACATTCTAATTGAGTGCTAACTATTTCTAACTAATGGTCTCTACATCTACACTACAACGATTTATTTGGTGCCGTCTACTCACCCACTTTGATATCTAATATCACATTGTGATGGTTTGCATTTTGACGTTTCAAAACGCTTTGCATTTCACAATTTCCTTTATGCCATTCTTGTAAAGTTGAATTTCATTACTATTGATCAAATCATAGTAATTAGATTCTCTTTTATACTTATACCCTTTGTTGATGAAGCATTTTGATCATATCAAATAATTCCATATTCATGTTTCCTTTGGTAAACTACTTTACACATTTAAACAATCATATAATGATAATTAACATTTTCGTTAAAACACAATACATCGAATATGTATTTACTTTTAACAATTCATTAAACACTTTGTATTCAAGTAATACACAGTGTTCAAGTTAATTTGCCGAACTTAGGCATGATTTATATGTGATAAGAAATCGAATGACTTTCACATATTATCACATAACTTTGAATTTAAACAATGGTTTTCATTCATTAATGAACATATCATTAAGTTGGGTATTTTAAGGCATTTTTAATGTTTTACAAATGTTCATGCATTATCAATTAGTTTCAAACAACAAGGATAATTCAGGCATAATCAAACAAGATATGAACACGAATAGAAATCATTCATAAAAGTGGAACAACTGTTTGTTACAAACTCATATGAATACTGTCTCACAAAGTGTGAGACACACTAAAGAAGTTCACAATATTTTTATTACAATAATCATCCTAAAACATAAACAAAGTGATAAATGTTGAGGGAGAGCGTCATTGGCCATCATCATCATGCTCGCCATCAACACGCAACGTCACCTCCTCTCCAGCAAGCACCTCTCATGCAGAAGGACCTGTTTTCATAAAAACAGAACAAGTATCAGATATACTTAAAATATATACCTTTGTCATTGATGACCCCAGCAACAATGGGTTCAGCCACCACACCTCTGAAATGTGATATGAACTCGTGGAAATCTAGTGTTTCCATGTCGCCTCTCATAATGCAAATCCTGACATGTGCTTGGAAGCTTGGTGGTAGCGACCGCAGCACAACTCCCATTGCAAAAGAGCTTGCGAACCAGTTGTCCAGGTAGTATGCCAGACTCATGTATGCATCGTACATTCTCAATAAGTGCTCATCCAGTGAGGAGCCTTCCTCCATCTTTATGGAGAGGAAGTCCCCCATCAGCTCATACTCCCACATGCGCACTTGTTCCATGAAATACGATCTCAGATGTGCCATGACCATTCGGGGATTAAGACTTCCCACCATTGGCCACAGCCCATCCTCCATCCCGAGGTGCATCGTCACTGATATGAATCTGGCCATCACACGACGACGGCTGCGGAGAACCCGCTGCTCCTAGGTCTCATGAGAATAGGGTGGATCCAAGTACATCTCGTAGATCATGTAGTCAGCCACTTTGTTCTCACCACCGAGATCGAAAAGGCGCATGACCCATGCAGAGAATTTGGATCCATCTAACTTGAGCTTTTCTACTTTTAACCAATCGTCAATAGGGAAGGTAATCTCGGGGAGAACCATTTTCTGCATTTATAATTGCAAAAGGAATTTAGACTAAGTTTATAATTAAATGAGTTAATGATAACTCCACTCAGAAACACCTATCCCCACAAGGGTTCCTAGTGATAACACGACCCCTATCAGCCACATCCCCCCGATTGACACGGCCGCCGATGTGGGTTCAAAGGTGGATGCTAAACATCGGTCACATCATTCATGCGACTCGTGCTCGATCTTTCGATCATCCATGTTCCGAGGCCACGCTTCTATGGCGTGCTAGCCTCGCCAACTCAACTTTAATGTATTCACTGTGCAACATGGCTTACACCCACTGTATGCGAACGTAGATATATCTGACACCTAGTCACCCTGGGTTGCCTCATACCGAAGAACTTTCTTGGTGGTGCACACTAAGGGGGAACACAATCGTTGGTAATTTTAACATGGATCATATTATTAGGCTACCGTCGAGTATATAATACTTGCACACAATAAGATAAACAAACAATAACATTGAATGTAAATGCGATGTGATATGGTCCTTCACGTCGTGATCTCCATCCGTCATCACCGGATTCCGGCGCCAGGGTTCCGCCGCCGTAGACACCAGGGTACCGATGTCATTCCGGCGTGGTAGTCCGTCACCTCCATGACTATCTACTACTACGTAACAAAAGGTAATCACTTTACCTTTGCCACAACCATATCACAAAGCAAAGCCCCCTGCAAAACAAAGTTAGATGCCTCTACTTTATCTTTGCATGCTTTACGTGGCTGAATGGGCTTTCGCACAAGAACCGTTCTTACCTACAAACTTTCAGCACAACGCTGATCAAGTAGTTGTCTCTACTACACCCCTTTCGGGGCTCTCTGTTGCAAATGGTATACCAACTAATGCGAGAGAGATAGACACCCCCCTAAGCCACTTTATACAGTATAAGCCGTATGTCAAGCGTGGACCAGTCTCACGAATGAACGCGTAAAGTCGGTTGGGGGCCGCTTCATCAAGCATTACTGTGGTATACACAAGTACACGTGGGAGGGTAACAACTAAAAGATCAACGCCCACATGGTACATCTCATGTGTTCTACCCGTACTAGCATTACTATGCATAGATCTAGCTCTGATACCACTGTTGGGGTTCCGCGTATGAAAACAATAAATTTTACCCTACGCCCCTGAACCCCTGAAGCTGCCAGGACCTATCTATTAGTAATACAGTAACGGGAGGGGCTTTTCACGAATTTACCCTTGAAGATCGAAAACCGTTGTCAATGCTCAGGAGAGCGTGGTTGATGTAGACGAGCCGCAGCCGACCTCAAGGTCGTGATGAAGTCCTTGCGCTCCTTTGGCTCCAACGACTTGAGTGCCTCAAGTGTGACACCTCGCGGGGAGTTACACACGTCCGGTGCCTGACAATGACTCCCGCTTCCCTGATCCAGCAACAGTTGCGGAAGTAGAGCTCCCGGATCCGAATCCCGCAACATGACGGAGCTCCGCGGTGAAGATGTCTCTCGTTCGTGCAGTCCAGACTTGGGACCACGACCACGAGAGAGAGAGGGGGAGGGAGAAAATATCAATTAGAGGTCCTCCCAAAAGTGAGAATACCTTTATTGATTATTGGTGTATTTTATTTGGCCAAATACCCCCACTATATATAATGGGAGGGGAGGTACTACCTCCCTCAAAGTCCCGGGTGTTGAAGATATGCCCAAAAGGCAATAATAAAAGTGGTTATTATTATATTTGTGTTTATGATGAATGTTTACATCCCATGCTATAATTGTATTATAAGGAAACACTAATACATGTGTGTTTTGTAAACGTAAAAGAGTCCCTAGTAAGCCTCTTGTTGAACTAGCTTGTTGATTAATAGATGATCATGGTTTTCTGATCATGGACATTGGATGTCATTAATAACAAGGTTGTATCATTAGGAGAATGATGTGATGGACACACACCCATAGTAAGTGTAGCATAAGATCAAGTCATTTAGTTCGTATGGCTACAAGCTTTCAAATGCATAGTAACCTAATCCTTCGACCATGAGGTTATGTTAATCACCATCACCGGATGGGTACTTTGATGACATCAAACACCGCTTCGTAACTAGGTGGTTATAAAGGTGTCATGGGGTATTCTGAAAGTATGTGTTGAAGCGCATGGACCAAGATTGGGATTTGTCCATCCATATGACGGATAGATATGCTCTGGGCCCTCTCGGTGGAATGTCATCTAGTTAGCTTGCAAGCATGTGACTGGGTCACAAGGGATGACATAACATGGAACGAGTAAAGAGTACTTATCAGTAACGAGGTAGAACTAGGTATGGAGATACCGACGATCAAACCTCGGATAAGTAGAGTATCGCGTGACAAAGGGAATTGGTTTCATATGTTAATGGTTCTATCGATCACGAAGTCATCGTTGAGTATGTGGGAGCCGTTATGGATCTCCAGATCCCGCTGATGGTTATTGATCGGAGAGGTGTCTCCATCATGTCTGCATATTCACGAACCGTAGGGTGACACACTTAAGGTTCGATGCTGTTTAGGTAGATATGCAATGTGCGTTGGAGACCGAATGTTGTTCAGAGTCTCGGATTGGATGTGAGACATCACGAGGAGATCCGGAATTGTCCGGAGAATAAGATTCATATAACGGAGATCATTTTCTAGGTTCGGAAATATCCCGAAGTGTTTATATGGGGGTTCTAGAAGGTTTCGGAATGTTCCGGAAGGTTCTAGAAATTTCTATGGAGTTTACTTGAAAGCCAAGAAAGAAAAAGGGGAAACTTGGGGGGGAAGGTAACTCCCCCAAGCCCCCCTTGTGCGCCGGCCCTAGGAGGTGGGCCTATGGGAGGGAACCCTAGGCTGCACCCATCCCTCTATATATAGAGGGGTGGAGGTGCCACCCCCCCTTGCCCCTCCACTCTTTCCCTAGCCGCCTCTCTCCTCCTCCTTCCTTCTGCTCAGGCTTAGGTGAAGCCCTGCAGAATTCTCTACTCCACCACCACCACCACGCTGTCGTGCTGCTGGGATTCCGTGGAGAGATCTACTACCTCCGCTGCTCGCTGGAACAGGGAGAGGAAGGTCTGCATCGACTCCGCACGTGTGACCGACTGCGGAAGCGCTGCCGGAACGCGGCGCCGGAAGGATCGTCTACTCGATCTTGAGATCGGCAAGTGATCGTCTACATCAACCACGAGATCCGATCGCGCATAAGGCTTTCGGATATACAAGGGTTAGTACAGATCTATCTCGCTGCACATGTCTAATAGATTAGATCTTGGCTTTTATCTAGATTAGATCTGGGTTTTGTTTGTTCTTGCGGTAGAAATTTTTTGTTTTCCATGGTACGAACCCATCAGTGGTATCAGATCCATGTCTATGCGTAGATATGTTGCACGAGTAGAACACAATGGTTTTGTGGGCGCTGGTGCTCGTGCCGTCTTTTGCTTTGTGTACTTTGCACCTTGCGGTATGGTGGGATGAAGCAGCTCGGGCTAACCTTACATGTCATCGCACATGAGACTTGCTCCACGCTTGACGTGTAACTTGCTTTGCACATAGTATAGATCCAATTTACACTTTGTACTTGATAGCACTTGTATCAACGTTGTGGTTCAGTTTCGTAGGTAAGATCCGTTCTTATTTGAAAGCCCCAAACCACGTAAAATATGCAAAGAAAATTAGAGGCGTCTAACTTGTTTTTGCAGGTGTTTTGTGATGTGATATGGCCATCATGTGATTGTGATTATATTTGATGTATGCAATGATCCTTGTTGTAATATGGAAACCGGCAGGAGCCTAATGGTTGTCTTTAATTCTGTTAAGACCTGCGTGTCTATTCATCTTGTAATAGATTTATTCCAAGTAGTTGTAATAGTTGCTAGTGATGATGGACAACCATGAAGCGGCGCCACTGACCTTGACGCAATGCTGGTGATGATGGAGATCATGTCCGTGCTTTGGAGATGGAGATCAAAGGCATAAGAAGAAAGGGCCATATCATATCACACTAATTATGAATTGCCTGTGATGTTAATCCTTTATGCATCTTGTATTGCTTAGATCACGACGGTAGCATTATAAGATGATCCCTCTCACTAAATATCAAGTAATAAAGTGTTCGTCCTTAGTTGGCACCGTTGCTAAGACTCGTCGTTTCGAAGCATCTCGTGATGATCGGATGTGATAGATTCTACGTGTGCATACAATGGGTGCAAGCCAGATCTGCACATGCGGAAACTAAGGTTGATCTTGACGAGCCTAGCATGTACAGACATGGTCTCGGAACACGGAATACCGAAAGGTAGATCATGAATCATATAAATGATATGATGAACATGAAGATTGTTCGCCGATGAAACTACATCTTCTCTCGTGAAGATCGGACTTGGTGTAGTGGACTTGGTTCGTGTAATCACTAAGACAATGTGAGGGATGTTGTTTTGAGTGGGAGTTCACCTAGTTAATTTAAGAATTAAAATTGAACTCAATTTATCATAAACTTAGTCTAAACTACTTGCAAATTTGTTGTAGATTATGGCGAACTTCTCCATCAATTTCAATGCATTCCTAGAGAAAGAAAAGCTTAAGAACAATGGAAGCAACTTCACGGATTGGCTCCGTGGACTGAAGATTGTCCTCAGGGCTGGTCAGTTGACCTATGTGCTCGAAGCACTGCTAGGTGACCCACCTGCAGAAGATGCCACCGATGACGTAAAGAATGTTTACGCCACTCGGAAAAACCATTACTCCACAGTTCAGTGTGCCATCCTGTACGGTTTAGAAATGGAGCTTCAGAAGCGCTTTGAGCACCACGACCCGTTCGAGATCATTAAGGAGCTCAAGCTCATTTTTGAGACTCACGCGGTCGTGGAGAGCTATGAGGCCTCCGAAAAGTTCTTTAACTGTAAGATGGAAGAGGGTAGCTCTGTTAGCGAGCACGTGCTCACCATGCCTGGGCACGCAAACAAGCTCCAATAGTTGGGGATAACGATTCCTAATGAGTTAGGGATTCACCGTGTCCTCCAATCACTGCCACCAAGTTATAAGAACTTTGTGATGAACTACAATATGCACTGCATGAACAAGACGTTGCCTGAACTATCGTCCATGCTGAAAATTGCTGAAGTGGAGATCAAAAAGGAGCACCAAGTGTTGATGGTCAATAAGACCACCAATTTCAAGAAACAGGGCAAGCCTAAGAACAAGGGCAACTTCAAGAAGGATGGCAAGAAAGTTGTCGCACCTGCTAAGAAGCCCAAGGCTAGTCCTAAGCCTGAAACTGAATGCTTCTACTGCAAGGGTGCCGGTCACTAGAAGCGTAACTGTTCCAAGTACCTAGCGGATCTGAAGAACGGCAACATCAAGAAGAAAGGTATATTTGATATACATGTTATTGATGTGTATCTTACTAGTAATCGTAGTAGTGCCTGGGTATTTGATACTGGTTCGGTTGCTCATATTTCTAACTCGAAACAGGAGCTACGGAATAAGCGAAGACTGGCGAGAGACGAGGTGACGATGCGCGTTGGAAATGGCTCCAAGGTTGATGTGATCGCCGTCGGCACGCTCCCTTTACATCTACCTTCGGGATTAGTTTTAAATTTGAATAATTGTTATTTGGTGCCTGCGTTAAGCATGAACGTTATATCTGGATCTTGTTTATTGTGAGACGGTTACTCTTTTAAGTCCGAGAATAAAGGTTGTTCGATTTATATGAGTAATATCTTTTATGGTAATGCACCTGAGATGAATGGTTTATTCTTACTAAATCTCGATAGTAGTGATACACATGTTCACAACATAGATGCTAAACGAACAAAATTGAATGATAATTCTACATACATGTGGCACTGTCGTCTTGGTCACATTGGAGTGAAGCGTATGAAGAAACTCTATTTTGATGGACTTCTTGAATCACTTGAAAGATGCGAAGTATGTCTAATGGGAAAAATGACTAAGGCTCCATTCTCTGGAATAATGGAGCGAGCTACAGACTTATTGGAAATAATACATACCGATGTGTGCGGTCCAATGAGTGTAGCATCGGGTGGTGGATATCGTTATGTTCTCACTTTCATGGATGACTTAAGTAGATATGGGTATGTCTACTTTATGAAACATAAGTCCGAAACTTTCGAGAAATTTAAGGAATTTCAAAGTGAAGTGGAAAATCATCGTAACAAGAAGATTAAGTTTCTGCGTTCTGACCGCGGAGGTGAATATCTAAGTTATGAGTTTGGCATGCATTTAAAGAAATGTGGAATACTTTCGCAATTGACACCGCCGAGAACACCACAGCGTAATGGTGTGTCCGAACGTCGTAATCGAACTCTCTTAGATATGGTTCGGTCTATGATGTCTCTTACAGATTTACCGCTATCGTTTTGGGGCTATGCATTAGAGACAACCGCATTCACTTTAAATAGGGCACCATCTAAATCTGTTGAAACGACACCGTATGAATTGTTGTTTGGAAAGAAACCTAAGTTGTCGTTCCTTAAAGTTTGGGGTTGCGAAGCGTATGTAAAGAAGTTACAACCTGATAAGCTTGAACCCAAAGTGGAGAAATGCGTCTTCATAGGATACCCTTAAGAAACAATTGGGTATACCTTCTATCATAGATCCAAAGGCAAAGTTTTCGTTGCCAAGAAAGGATCCTTTCTTGAGAAGGACTTTCTCTCGAAGGAAGTGACTAGAAGGAAAGTAGAACTCGACGAGGTTATTGAACCTTCTCTCAGAGTTGAGAGTAGCGTAGCACCGGAAGATGTTTTTGTGCCGCCTGTACCAATTGGAGAGGAAGCTAATGATGGTGATCATGAAACTTCGAACGAAGTTGCCACTGAACCTCGCAGGTCAACGAGGGTTCGTACCACTCCTGATTGGTATGACCCTACCTTGAACGTCATGTTGGTGGACAACACTGATGACCCTGTGACGTATGAAGAAGCTATGGTGAGCCCAGATTCCGACAAATGGCTAGAAGCCATGAAATCCGAAATGGGATCCATGTACGAAAACCAAGTATGGACTTTGGTGGACTTACCGGATGGCCATAAGGCTGTCGAGAACAAATGGATTTTCAAAAGAAAAACAGATGCTGATGGTAATGTTACCATCTATAAAGCTCGACTTGTCGCGAAAGGGTACCGACAAATTCAAGGAGTTGACTATGATGAGACATTCTCACCAGTAGGGAAGCTAAAGTCTGTGAGGATTTTGTTAGCAATTGCTGCATATTTCGATTATGAGATTTGGCAGATGGATGTCAAAACGGCGTTCCTTAATGGTGACATTGAGGAAGAGTTGTATATGGTACAACCCAAGGGTTTTGTCGATCCTAAATATGCTGAAGGTATGCAAACTTCAGCGCTCCATTTATGGACTGAAGCAAGCATCCCGGGGTTGGAATCAACGTTTTGATAAAGTAATCAAAAACTTTGGATTTATACAAACTTATGGAGAAGCTTGTATTTACAAGAAAGTGAGTGGGAGCTCTGTAGCATTCCTAGTACTATATGTAGATGACATATTGTTGATTGGGAATGATATAGAACTTCTTAATAGCGTCAAAGCCTATTTGAATAATAGTTTTTCAATGAAGGATCTTGGCGAAGCGGCATATATTCTAGGCATCAATATTTATAGAGATAGATCAAGACGCCTAATAGCGCTTTCACAAAGTACATACTTGGACAAAGTTCTAAAGAAGTTTAGAATGGAAGAGAGCAAGAAAGGGTCCGTGCCCATGTTGTCAGGTAAGACCTTGAGTAAGACTCAAAGTCCAGCTACGGCAGAAGATAGAGAGAAGATGAATAATATTCCCTATGCCTCGGCCATAGGTTCTATCATGTATGCCATGCTGTGTAAAAGACCGGATATAGCACATGCTGTTAGTTTGACTAGCAGATATCAAAGTGATCCTGGAATGGAGCACTGGACAGCGGTCAAGAATATCCTAAAGTACCTGAATAGGACTAAGGATATGGTTCTTTCTTATGGAGGTGATGAACAGCTTGTTGTAAACAGTTACACTGATGCTAGTTGGAACACCGGTCCAGATGACTCGAAGTCACAGTCTGGATACGTATTTATTTTGAATGGTGATGCAGTGAGCTCGAGGAGTGCCAAGCAAAGCGTTGTGGAGAAATCTTCAACTGAATCGGAATACATAGCTGCTTCCGAGGCTGCACAAGAAGCCATATGGATGAAGGAGTTCATTACTGAACTTGGCGTGGTTCCTAGTGCGTTGGACCCGATGGCCATCTACTGTGACAACACAGGTGCCATAGCTAATGCACAGGAGCCAAGGTCACATAGCAAGCTGAAGCACATCAAGCTACGTTTCCATGCTATTCGCGAGTATGTCCGAGATGGTGACATAAAGATTTGCAAAGTACACACTGATCTGAATGTGGCAGATCCGTTGACTAAACCTCTCCCTAGAGCAGAGCATGACCAACACCAGAACGCCATGGGTGTTAGGTATATTACCATGTAATCTAGATTATTGACTCTAGTGCAAGTGGGAGATTGTTGGAGATATGCCCAAGAGGCAATAATAAAAGTGGTTATTATTATATCTTTGTGTTTATGATGAATGTTTACATCCCATGCTATAATTGTATTATAAGGAAACACTAATACATGTGTTTTGTAAACGTAAAAGAGTCCCTAGTAAGCCTCTTGTTGAACTAGCTTGTTGATTATTAGATGATCATGGTTTCCTGATCATGGACATGGGATATCATTAATAAGAAGGTTGTATCATTAGGAGAATGATGTGATGGACACACACCCATAGTAAGTGTAGCATAAGATCAAGTCATTTAGTTCGTATTGCAACAAGCTTTCAAATGAATAGTAACCTAATCCTTCGACCACGAGCTTATGTTAATCACCATCACCGGATGGGTACTTTGATGACATCAAACACCGCTTCATAACTGGGTGGTTATAAAGGTGTCATTGGGTATTCTAAAAGTATGTGTTGAAGCGCATGGACCAAGATTGGGATTTGTCCATCCATATGACGGATAGATATGCTCTGGGCCCTCTCGGTGGAATGTCATCTAGTTAGCTTGCAAGCATGTGACTGGGTCACAAGGGATGACATAACATGGAACGAGTAAAGAGTACTTATTAGTAACAAGGTAGAACTAGGTATGGAGATAACGACGATCAAACCTCGGATAAGTAGAGTATCGCGTGACAAAAGGAATTGGTTTGATATGTTAATGGTCCTATCGATCACGAAGTCATCGTTGAGTATGTGGGAGCCGTTATGGATCTCCAGATCCCGCTGATGGTTATTGATCGGAGAGGTGTCTCCATCATGTCTGCATAATCACGACCCGTAGGGTGACACACTTAAGGTTCGATGTTGTTTAGGTAGATATGGAATGTGCGTTGGAGACCGAATGTTGTTCGGAGTCTCGAATTGGATCTAAGACATCACGAGGAGATCCGGAATTGTCCGGAGAATAAGATTCATATAATGGAGATCATTTTCTAGGTTCGGAAATGTCCCGGAGTGTTTATATGGGGGTTCTAGAAGGTTTCGGAATGTTCCGGAAGGTTCTAGAAATTTCTATGGAGTTTACTTGAAAACCAAGAAAGAAAAAGGGGAAACTTGGGGGGGAAGGTAACTCCCCCCAAGCCCCCCTTGTGCACCAGCCCTAGGAGGTGGGCCTAGGGGTGGGAACCCTAGGCCGCACCCTTCCCTCTAGGTATAGAGGGGTGGAGGCGCCACCCCCCCTTGCCCCTCCACTCTTGCCCTAGTCGCCTCTCTCCTCCTCCTTCCTTCTGCTCAGGCTTAGGCGAAGCCCTGCAGAATTCTCTACTCCACCACCACCACGTCGTCGTGCTGCTGGGATTCCGTGGAGAGATCTACTACCTCCGCTGCTCGCTGGAACGAGGAGAGGAAGGTCTACATCGACTCCGCACTTGTGACCGACTGCGGAAGCGCTGCCGGAACGCGGCGCCGGAAGGATCGTCTACTCGATCTTGAGATCGGCAAGTGATCGTCTACATCAACCACGAGATCCGATCTCGCACAAGGCTTTCGGATCTACAAGGGTTAGTACAGATCTATCTCGTTGCACATGTCTAATAGATTAGATCTTGGCTTTTATCTAGATTAGATCTGGGTTTTGTTCATTCTTGCGGTAGAAATTTTTTGTTTTCCATGCTATGAACCCATCACCGGGGTGGTACTAAAGGAGAGGAGGGGGAGGGGTGGCACCGCCGGCCACCCCCATGGGCCCCGCGTGGGGGGCTGGCCCACTAGGGCGCCGGCCACCCCCTTGCTTCCTTCTCCCTCTATCCTTTCCCTAATGGGCCCTCTCCCTCCGGGAATTGGCCCATTAAGCCTTTGACCATTTAAATTGATTTTTCTCTTTATTAAATAATTATGAATAAATGATTAAATCAATATTTAACATTCATTCACATATGATTCAACCTCTGTGGTTATGGAACACTTCCACCTCCACTCCGGACATCCTCCGGACTTACCAAAACCCTTCCGGTTTTCTCTCTACAAATCTTCGGCGATTCTACCAATCCTATAAACACTCTCTAAGAATCATCAAGCCCTTAATCGTGATACCCTACGGTTCGGAAACACTCCAGACATGGTCGGGACACTCCCGCACCAATGATCAACAGAGGGACCTGGATGGCCATGTGACCCCTGTGCGTTCCACGAAGATCTTTCGTCGTTTGAACTGGGACAGTCGTGTCTTATTCCCTTTGTCACTCGATACTTGCATTGCCCGAGGTCTGATCAATGACATCGCCATGTCTTGTTCAATCTCGTTACAGAACAATGCTACTTGACTCGTTCCGACAAGTGATATCCCTGTGATCAAATCACACGTTGTGCAGCTATTGGATACAACTTCTCTGAGTGGGCCCTTTGAGTATCTTCCCGTCACATGGACGGACAAATCCCGCTCTTGACATATATTGCCTCTACGGTTTCCTTAGAGTACCTGAACACACCTTTATAACCACTGTATTACCAACTGGCGCTTGATGCTATCTAAGCACTCTCGGGAGACAGTGATTGATATAGCCTCACGGTCTAAGGAATAGTCTACGAGGATCCATTTCTAATCATCATAACTTGAACTTCATGACATGATCGGGTCACAATGTTTAGGTTGGGTATTGGTTCATCATCTCATTCTTGGAATGATATGACTTCATTTCCAACTGGCATAAATGCCACATGATCAGGAAACATGATCATCTGTTGACCAATGAACCAGTGACTAGAGTTTCACTGGGAACCCCTGGTTGTTTGTATATTACACATGTATTGATGTTTCCACTCAATACAGTTATAGCATGATATAAAACTTAATCATAAACCATATGAAATATGATAATAGTCCTTACTACTATTTGTCTCTAGGGCATATTTCCAACACAAGACTCATCTAGATAATTGTGACAATGCTAACTTTCAAAAGAAAAGCAAGACAAACTATTGCACTTGATCTAAACAAGTAATAGTATATCATTATTAGTTCAACAAAATACTTTAGTAATAGCAACTGAGAATAAAGGCAAAGTAAGACCATCTCATGTCCTTGACCTAAATAAGTACTACCAGTATATAGTACAAAATACTCCGAAGTACAAGAACTAGTACTACTCTTCATTCAAAATCCAACCTCCAATACACGTAGGTCCGTCGTATGTAGTAACAGTGGGATAAAAAATCTAATGTATCAGACTGGTCAATTGGGAATTCGCCCTCGCAATGGATGCATATTGAGTAATGTAATCCCCGTTGACATAGGTATGATTACTCGGGTGCTTATGATTTACTACCCTGGTTACATAAAGGCTCACCGCCCATGAAGATCCAAGATGATGGCCCAGGAAAGCAACCGACAAAAACCTTGGTCGTATTAGGAAAGGAAACATGAACCGACGTTGTGTTGGTATTGTAAGCGTACATCTGTAACCTATGCGTATATGGCTTTAAGACCCAGCCTATTATATATAGGACGGAAGAAGCCTATGAGGAGTTACCGAAAAATCCCCAAGCAATCTGTAATAGTGTTGTTCATCAAGAAATGAGGCAACTTTGATTCTCTTGTTTGCCTGACATCCGACAAAATCCCCAACATTCTCTTTTCTGCAAAACCCCAAGTCCATCACCATGGACATTGCCGAGGTTACCCCTCGTCACCCGGATAGTAATCTGAGAAGTTTCATGGTACACCAACAGTGAATGATTTTCCTTTTGCATGATGCCAGGCACCACCCTGCTCCAAGAGTGAAGGAATTGCGCATTGCACCCTCACAAAACCCGCCTCTATTGACGGGTGATAGACGGTGAACTGCACATTGTACAAGGGCGACGAGCACCCGTCCTGCCTGACGCACACGATAGATACGATGATATCGTCTGACTCATGCATGTCAAATAGCACAGCAAACACCATACCATCGTCCCCATATCCGATGTTCTCTAGTCTCAATGAGCGTGGTGCCGACAGCGGTTGAGAGATGTACCTAGAATTTCTAAAGGAAGTAAGAATTGGCGGACTAAATTGCAGCATGCTAAATATCATAAGAAAAAAATGATCAAGTAAATATGACTAACGAACTGACTACGATAAAACATACTTAGTACGTATGGAGTACATGTGCAAGGCCATGTTTCAAAGGAAAAGTGGCTTGATCTAAGAAAGTAGTCATAGCTACCAGTACAGAGCCATGTTTCAAAGGAAATGTTACATCATCTCCAGCGTTTGATCTAAATAAACTTGAATGGAAGATCATCATCAGAATCAAGACGGTCATATTTGCCATCTCCCACCTTGTGGATGCAAAATGAGTAATCCAGTGTGAACCTATCATGTTTCTTAATCATGAAATTCCAGAAATCTTCAGTAATCCTGATGGTGGTCGGTGACGCGCTCCTCTTCAGCTCAAAAAACAGGCTGTCTTTAGTGAACTCCTCTAGGTCCTCTCCCAACATTGAAGGTTTATAAAAGTGCAACTCCACCACGTACCGCAGAAACAACCTCGCCGCCGACCTGACGCACTAGATGGATACGGTGAGGTCATAGTCGAGCATGTCAAATCGCATGGCAAAAACCGTACCATGATCCTCGGATACCACGGTCTCTACTCTCCATGAGCCAGGTGCCGGCAAAGGATGAGAGTGTGCACTTCCATCGAGTGGACTTTTTTTTAGTGAGTTAGGAACATTGTGGCCAGGGCGGTGAACTCACATCCAGGCTCACTGCAGTTGCACGGGCATGCAGGCGTGCCATCTTGTGGTTGAGGAAGTCGTGGAATGCGACCAATGTCCTGTGGCCATCGTTGGGGCATCTGCTACCTTTTCTGTCGGTGACTTGGTGGCGCAACTCCTTGGAGCATGCGGCCAGCTGGACGGTGATGGTAGGGTCCATACGCATAGCGATTTGTCTGAAGGCATCGTCGCTGAACTTTCTCCAGCCACCGTATCGAATGGTGTGCATCGAATCCGCCATTGCATCTGGATGGACTAGGGGCGAGGGCGGATTCAAATATGATTGTTGGGGTTTCTTGCAAGAGAGTGATGGAGGCCTGCAAGAACCGATGCAGCGGGCGAAAACTGGCTAGGAAAATTTAGGAAGTGCGCACTCAAGAGGATCCAAAATGCGGCTAGCCAGCATTGACGAATGGGGATCAACGAAGATGGGGAAGATGGGAGGCTCTTTGAACGAGGGGTGTTATATTTGCGGGTTTGCTCGTCGGTCTTCTGCAATGTGCAACTGGATCAAGGACACCTACTGGAGTTATAGCTAGAGTGCTAGACTAGCAAGTTGTCACGCCCTAACTCAGTATTGTATCATCTCATCACGTAGACTGTAATTCAGGAAAGGTCGTGAACCCACATTTCTCCCTCGGTAGATAGCATGCACGGTAGAATCACATTTTCGCACGCGAAGGATTGAACCCACATGCCAAATAAAAGGATGTCAATCCTTAAGCCAGCTCACACAACTCTCCTAAAGAACTACTATAAAATTATAATAGGTGAAGCATAAAAAATAATTATAAGTTTGAGCCACGTCCATAGAATATCCGTTGTATATTTGGTTCTTGTACTTTGTATCATGTAGTAATCAATCTATTAGCTACCTAATACTCGCCATGCTCTAGAGAAATGATGAAGAACATTCTAGAACTATTGAGAAGTGTGTTTTGAGGTTTGTGCATATCGTTTAGTGTGCTAAAGACTATCAATGGTATCTTCTAGATGCTAGAATGAATAGAATTAAGATACAACGGTTAGCAATGTTGGGATTTGCCAGTCTTGATCCAATCAACAAAGTTCAAAGTTATCCGTACACTATATATAAAAGGTAAAGCTCAAAACAATATAAATTTGATCGACATCAATACAGTGTGGGTGTATATATGATTCTTGTACTTTGTATCATGTAGAAGTCAACATTTATTAGCTATACCTAATACTTGAAAATTTTGGTAACATGGTCTAGAGAAACGATAGAAATGATTATAGAATGATGGAGAAGTGTGTTTTGAGGTTTGTGCATATCGTTCATTGTGCTAAATATTGGGGATTGGTGCGGAAAACAAAAAAAATCCTACGATGTAACCCCAGAAACTGCCTAGGATCTATCTATGAAGTAATGCGGTAACAGTCGGATCATAGAGAATACATACCCTTGTAGACTGTATGCGGTTAACGTTCCGTAGGGGACGTGGTTGAAGTAGTCGTACTCATAGCCGACCTCAAGGTCGCGAAGCTCCTCGCAGGTCACCTTTGCTCCTTCTTGATCTTCATCATCTTCATCGTGCAACGGCTCCCTCTCACGACATTCAAGCGCCCCAAGTGTTGCGCCTCGTGTCTTTGTACACATCCGGTGCACGATGAGACCTCCGGCTCCCCGATCCCGCCGGGAGTGCAGAAGTTGATATCCGGCTAGGAATCCCTGCAGCGCAACGGCATGCTGCAGGTGTGCCTTGATCGCACAACCCAAACTTGGAGCCATGGTCACAAGGGCTAGAGAGAGAGAGGGAAGGATGAAGTCAACCAAAGGACTTCTCCAATTGTTGGTGTGTTCAATCCCACCCATGGGCACCCCTTTATATAGGGGGAGGGGGTGTGCCCTCCCCTTTGGGATTCCCATGTGGGACTAAACAAGGGAGAGAGGGGGGAGGCGCATGGGCCTCATGGGCCGCTGGCCAGGGGTGGGCCCCACCCTGTTCACAGCCCTAGGCTGGCCGGGTGGGCCCCCTTGAGGTGCCTGGGCCTTGGCCCTTGGCCCTTCCCTCCTCCTGTTTTCCCTCATGGGCCCTACTTCCCTAGGAAGTTTGGCCCATTAGTGGAATAACCCTTCAAATTAGATTTTAATATTATATTTAATATTAATTACACTAATTAATTTGTAAATACATATTACAAAATCCATCTTGACCCGAAACACCTTTCGGTTCCCTTTCGATTTCCTCCGAACGACTTTGGATCTTTCCCAGAATGATTCCGGTCCTTTATTCTTTCTCCGAACAACTTCGGATCTCTCCGCGGAACGATTCCGACTTTCTCTTTCTCTAATGTGATTCCGTCTTACGAATGATCGCTCTCATCGTACCCTTAAGTGTATCCTCTCACGGCTCGGGAATGCTCTAGACATGATCTAAATCAATGATCAACAGAGGGATCAGGGATATCCATGTGACCCCTATGCATTCCTGATGACAATGTCGTTTGAACCGTCTGAATGTAGCATCCTCTTCCTTTTGTTTCTCGATACAACTTGTCCGAGATCCGATCATTGGTATCCCATACCTTTGTTCAATCTCGTTCACAACAAGTTATGTTTTCTTGTTACCGTGATATTACATCCCCGTGACCTAGTCACATGTTGCAACATTTATGGATGTAATCTCACCAAGCCGGCCGTATGTATCTTTACCCGTCATGTGGGTGAACAAATCCCGGTATTGCAGTCACATGTCATCTACTGTTCCTTCGGAATACCCAACGTACACCTTTATGGCCACCGTATTACCAGATGATGGTTGATGTAGTCTAAGCAGCCTAGGGAAACAGTGAGTAATATGAGCTCACGGTCTAAGGAGAAGGAGTCTTGGTATAGCTGTTGCAACAATGAACTATATGACTTGATCGTGTTGTAATCCTTCGAGGAATGTCCAATCACATCATTCTCCAATGATATGATCTTGTTGTCAGTCGGCATAAATTCCCATGATCTTGAAACCCAGATCATCTTCATGACCAACGAACTAGTATGAATAGAGGCTACTAGGGACTTGGTTGTTTCATACCACACCTGTACCAATGTTTCTACTTGGCACAGTTATAGCACAATATGAAACTATTATAAACTAATTGAGATATGACAATAAAAACCTATTTATTATTTGCCTCTAGGGCATATCTCCTTCAGTCTCCCACTTGCACTAGAGTACAAATAAGCTAGCTTGAATTTTACTCATATAAACCATATACCATATGCGTTTAAAGATCATGCATGCTCATGGGAAACGTCATGTCTATGTTCTGTTTTACCAGATCATTATGTCTTTTGAAAATCGTTAATGTCTTCCTAATTTTGACATTCACACCATTATCTTATAATGGATCGAAGCATTTGTTTGGCAACAAAGTGAGTCTTTTGTTTCTAGTGTTTATGATGACGGTCTTTTTCACTGTTGTCATCTAAACTTCAAAACACATTTTGCTATCCTTTGTGTATATACTATAGTCATGGCAGCAGAACAAGGCTGGATTCCAGGAGCTTACAGTGACTTTAGATCAACCTCGAGGGCTTTCTCATGGGCACTAGGCCCTGGGACACATCATTCTACGTTAAAAGTGAACTAGCCCCGCCATAACATTATATATCACATCAAATGTAGCCTTTATACTTCTATATCTATGTAGATCCTATTGCATGAAATGCATCTATGCCAATTACATTGCTTCTTGCCATTTAAGTACAAACTTAACTATGGTTCAGTGATCATCTCGGGGATCACTTAAAGACACATTCTTACAGTTAAGACTTTGTCCTACTAACCAGAACCTTGGGTCACATTATGTCGAGTATACAACATGGTTTTATGGAAGAACCTATGACTGAGGTATAGGAGATGCAACGCATCTCTTTCTTTCAACCATAGTTGCAATACTAACTCAATGCTTCGTAAGAACTTCTTTCTCACCTTGTTCCATTCTGAACTTCTTCAGAATCTTGTCTTAGGACATTCGGAACATCTTTCAGAATCAAGTCCAGGAAGCATTCGACATTAAGTGTTTATTAAACTCACCAATCTATCTCGATAGATCTTATCGTTTAATAACTTCAACTTCATCCGTATTTATCTAAATTAAATATCATTAACACCAATCACATCATTCACATATGTTGTCCACATATCCTAGAATGATTTCACACTCCCACTCAAATATGACATTCATGTTTGAGACCTAGGGATTTCACTTAGCTCCCACTCAAAATACTACATATTATGAATTAGCCAAGCTGATTTGCTCCCACTCAAATCCAGGTCCTCTCGATAATATTGGACATTCCAAAATTCTTTGATCATTATCAATTTGAGAATTCCAATTATGAGACTTCAATATCCATATATTTCTAGTGTAAATCCAAAAGACTTAAGCATCACTACTGTTGTAGTCAACTCCTTGAATTTGTCCAAAGTTGTGACGAGTCGAGCTTTTTGTCATTCATTAAGTTTCATTTCCTTCTTATGACTTTGCAGTCATTCAGAGATATAAAGTAAACATCTTTACTTTAATAAGATCAAGTAACATGTTACTTTGCAATCTTAAATGTAACTTACTATAGGATTTTATGACTCCTAGTCATTTCTCACACTCAGGTCCATCACGCTTCTTTGTAATTTGTAGGTATGTCTTGTTCAAAATATGACAAGTGAATCAACAATATAATTCCACAAACTTGTAGAATATATAGTTGAATCCTACTTGCTTTAGTAAAAGTATTCCCTGAAACTTTATGATCATCATCATTAGTTTCTCCTCTATTTGTAGAGTTTGGATTCACGGAACAAATTCCACTGCGCCACTCAACAATTCGGAGGTAAGGTCAAATACCTTGTTTTGATCTTTTACTTTCTTCCATCTGCATCTTCATCAAGACACGTCAACTTAGGATAACAACAGGTTTGCCCCTTTTGTGGAAGTTGCATTCAAAGAATCCTAAGAATGCTCTACAAAGACTTGTTAATTCGCCATGATCTCGACTTGTCGAAATCTCCAGAAACTCCAACTTGCCATAACACTTATGGTGTTGTTTCCACGAATCTTTTAGATGTTTCTTTGTATTTCAAATGAGTGTTTGCTTATTTTGATCTCTAACTCTAAACGACAACTACAACCCTGATAAGAGATAATATGTATCTAATACATTATGATGTTTGGACATTTCAACATAGTTTGAATTCATCCAATTATCATAATTTGTGAAACATCTTTCACAAGTTCCTTTTATGCTAAACTAAACTTGAATACTTTAGTCGTGTCGATCAAATCGAAGAGACATGATAATTTAGTTAATTCAATATCCCATTTAGTTATGAACTCATTTGAACAATTCAAATCGTTTCAAACTTTATGTTTCATTAAGTAAATACGCTTATTCACTTAAGTCCACAATAAATGATTTCCACTACTTGTTGAAAATATGATACATCATTATGTATAAGTTTCAACATTTCTTCGCATATCACCGTTTTACCAGAATGCGGAGTTTTAGTCATTCTGCCCAGGAGGCATGGTTTTGCAAAGTCTCTAGATTAAGCATCTAGGACCCCGATTTTTCATAAAGAACCTGCAATAACCAAAATGACTTAAACTGTAGTGTCATTTCATTATTAAACTTTGGATATCTTTTAGCATTCTAATACTTTTATAAATGTTTAAACCATTATCATTGAATAGTGATGTGAATAACTTATTTATAATAGTAATGTGACCATAAGGTATTGTTCATAAGAATAGTACAAACTGGCTTGTAACTTGTTCATATGAATAATCGTCTCGCCAAAAGAAAGACACACAAACTAGGATTACAATATTATATTCAAGTCCACTAATCCAAATGACAAACTTTGAGGGAAGAGGTGATGTTGGCCATCAACTATTTTGCTTGCCGTCATCAAGTCATGCTGCCTCAAAAACAACAATTCTCAAGCAGATCCTCTTGTTTTCACAAAACGGGACAAGTATCAAATACTTTGCAAACTGCAACGAGTTTTGCAAGAACCACATTTATAATTTTGTATATCTAACATATACCTTTTTCATCCATGATATCCATTGCAATCAAGCCCTTCCAAGAGTTCTCAACTCTAATGCAAGATTGCTAGGTGTTTTTTCAAACATTCTCTTTTCATCCATGATGGAGGAAAACCCATCCAACGGCTCATACTCTATGTGCCTTATTCTGTAGAATACAAAATGTAGCCCAACTCTCAATCGAATGGAGAATGGCTTATTGGAGGATTATGGAGAAAACACAACCATTGTGGAGTCATCGAATTATCTCCTAATGGTTATTGTATCAAGAAGAGAAGATCACCTTTTACGAGGATATCCCTCAGGCGTGGGTATTAGTCTATGAAGTTGTACCCTTTTGATAAGTTCCAAATTAAGCAATATATTCCCATGGTCGCAAAGGACCTCAATGGGATAGGCTAAGGTCTACTAAGATATTTGCAAATAGACATCTAGACTAAGTTTATAATAAGAGATCAACTTATAATTGGTCTCCCCGAAAATGGTCATCCCCTAGACGATTTTAGTGATCGCATGATCCCTATCCTCTGCACCTCCCCCGATCGTCACGGCCATCAGTGCATTATCAAAGGTAGACATTCATTAATGCCAATGACATCATCCATGTGACTCATGCTCGATCTTTCGATCTCTTGTGTTTCGAGGCCACGCTTCTCTAACGTGCTAGGCTCGCCAAATCTAACTTGTGTGTATTTGCTATGCAACAAGGCTTACACCCACTGTATGTGAACGTAGATATGTCTAACACCCAGGCCTGTAACCCTGGATCGCCTCATACCAAAGAACTTTCTTAGTGGTGCACACACAAGGGGAACACGGAACATTGGAATTCAATAGGGATTATCTTATTTGCTACCGTTGAGTATCTAAATACTAGCACACAATAAGATGTAAAAACGGGTATCAACATCATATGTATAATGTTATATGATATGGTCTTTCTTGTGCCTTGATCTCCATCGAGTGCTCCGGCATGATCTCCATCTTGCCCTTGGTTTGAAGGCAAGTCCACGACGCCTCCACCAGGTCGTCCATGAGAACAATGACTATTACTATACTACTTAGCAGTAGAAATGTGGGACCCCCGGATTAATCCTCCGAGAATCCCTGTTATGCATACAACCACGATCCCGTGATCAGTTAGTCATGGCACATAACCGACAAGTATCATTACAACATCCGAGACATACCGAATTTACAAGACTTACATAAATGCCGTTATGGCTACATCAATAATTGTAACATCCCAAAACTTCAATCCAAGTTTATCAAAGATCAAATCATCCAAATTTAGGATTAAGAAAAACTTTTCCATATTTAAAATGAAAGCATTCATCTATGTGTGTATTTAAAATAGGAGTTGTTTTGAATGGCCATGATTGTGTGATCCTTTGCTTCTAAAATGTTTCTTAGGTGATTTAAACATCATCTACACCATTCCCAAACTTTTCCTAAAAGAAATCAAATCAAAAAGAATTAAAATGAAGGAATGGTCATTTGGACAAATTTAACTCTCATGCCTACTTTGGCTATTCCTAGTACTCAATTCTTAACAGAAACAATTCTTGATCTTTGCACCCCTTGCTAGTACACATAATGAGGTACCAAGGCCCACCTTTTAAGTGCCGCTGACAAGTGGACCCCTGCTGTCAGCTGAGCCCCGTGCCGCGTAGCGCCACTGGGCCGACCCATTTCCTTTCCCGCGCAAGCCCGTAGATTCAAATCTAGGTTTTTCTTTTTAGTTAGAATATAGTTTCTGTCCAGTGTTTCAAAATTCAATTCTGTGAGTTTGACAAATCCAAATTACATGAAACTAATTTTGTATGAAAGGTATTGAAATGCTCTATCCAAGCCAGTTGGATTTAATTCATTTAGAGTTATAGATTTCTCCTAATAAAAATAAGAAGACAGAAGCTTTTGCAACTTGAAACATTTTTGTAAAATCAACCAAGTTAGCTTTTGAGTTGATTCCAACTCTCAAAAATCACATTTCGTCATATCTATCCAAATATGTAATAATATTAAGGTTTACAGGCAATGACTTTGGACTAGTACCAAAATAATGCTATATAGGCATTTCTAGTCACTTTAAATCATTAAATAATAAACTTAAACCAAAGTAATATTGATCCAACCTTTAAATCTCATTCCCACATGTTAGAATATGTGATGAGGACATGTGTCCACATGATCCCATATTTTGGTGGTTAATATTAAAGTGTAGTTAATATTTCAATGAGTAGAAATTACTTTTCCAAAATAAAAAGGTTGAAACTATTGAATTAAAACTTGTGATGTTTGGGATGATAATAGATCATCAATTGTGTGGTTTAGAATACTACTTAGCCTAAGTTAAGTATTGTTTGGTGATTGTCCACTCCCTATGTATTTCTAGACGCTAGTACCGACCAAGCCTTCGAGGAGGAGGAGTTCTACCAAGAAGAAGAAGAAGAAGAAGAAGAATAAAACTTCAACCACTGCACCAACCAAGGCAAGCTATTAGTGGCAAGCTAACCCTTGCAAACATGCTTTAGTAAGCTATTGTAGCAAGATAGAATAAAACTAGATAGTTTAGTAAAGATGCCTTAAGCATACTTTGATCACACCCCCTTAGTTTACACAAAGTTCTTTAATTAATTTTGAAGGTAGCATAAAGAGTATAAAACTTGACCTAATTAGAAACCCTTAGATGTCATTCTATGGCATGAGATTGATCCCACCTTTCCACCTTAGTGAACACTCTTAACCTAGTGTTTTAGAATAGATCAAACTTGAGTCACTTTAGCTGGGAACACTTGGTGAAAATGAGTTGTGAAAACCTTGGAATGATGAGTCATTCTATTGAGATGTTTTGACCTGTGTTGAGAAACACAACTGGTTTAGGATGATGAAAATGATGAGGCATGAGCCTTAACCCTTTTATAAAGCTGATGGTTGGATTCGGATGCGATACCATTCCAAATTTACCGTACAACCACATTACCTGAATTGGGTAAGGCTTAGCTGGAAATTTATATGCATTAGTATTAGTTCCCTCACGGGAGAGGTTTGAGATGAGGCTACCTCTCATGATGTCCACCTATGCAGTGCCCAAGATGACTGATGGTCATGATTGGGAGGCCATGCTCATAGGAGAGGTGCTCGTACTAGGGTGTGTAAAGGGAAGGTTATGTTTGATTATCTACATACCAAGTATGATGATTCAGGGTTATCCCTGACAGATGTATCGAATCTTGTGGTGAAAGTGTACCACCTTTGCAGAGTGTCAAACTATTCGAATAGCCACGTCCGCGGTTATGGACAGTTGGAATGGCCATACTATTTCGTTGTCAGATGTTTTCTAAATAACTTGAAATGAATGATGAATCTTGACTTGACCACAACAGGGTTGTGTAGATGAAAATAGCTTCCCAACTTAAGTGATTCCAGACTTTTATTTTATCTTTTCTTGCTTCAGAACTTAGCTTAGGTTTCAAACTTAACTTGATAGTTATTCTTTCAGTTCAGTACTTTAACTTAGAATCATAACCCTTGCTAGTAGTAGTTTGCGAGAACTTAAAGAGTACTCATGGCTTTTGTACCTGGCTATTATCATGGCCAGACTATGAAGGAGATTATCAAGATGATGGTCAGCAGGATGGCTATGATAGCTAGGACTATCTGCCTTCGTCAGCATTGCATGTGCCCCTGAAGATGGACCCCACCGCTACGCTATCGTTTATTTCCGCTGCTTGTTGTATTAAAGACTGGATCATGAGATCCTTATTTGTGTAAAACCTTATGTATGGTTTGTAATGGATGATGTACTGTGATATCCAATCCGTTATGTCTCGCAAAAATGGTAATCCTGGGATTGCGAGGTATGGCATAACGGGCATCTGGGATTAAAAATCCGGGTGTTGACAAGTTGGTATCAGAGCCATCCTGACCATAGGAGACCCTAGTTAGAATGGACGTACAAACCCAAAACTTAGCTTCAAAAACCAAAGTAAGTATTTATAAAAAACTATTTCCCCTCTTACCCTTGTGAACTCATTCTTTCTCAAAAATACATGTTCCTCAAAATTCTTACATTACTACTTAAAATTTGACACACTTGATCACTTCACTAATTTCCTCATCCTAAATTCTTGTAGATGGAGACTCAGTTCAGCAAGTTTTACCAGTTGGGAAACGGAGGTCAGCTGATCTTCGAGAGCGATCTGGATTCACTGTCAGAATTATTGCGACGCCCACATCCGGAGTTTCTTGGAGCTCAACTTCCAGGACCCCCAGGAGGAGACCTACAATGGCTAGTCACCGCAGATCTTCGAGGAAGCATTGAAGCACCAACTTCCGGGAGAATTCAGTTCTCTGTGAGAGAGAACAACTGGCTAGATGGATTAGCCAGGGCAATGCATGAAGCTCTCGCACGTCTATGTGCCCTCAGCGTCAACAAGATTCAAGGAACCCGTTTTGCCCACTATGCCAGACGTGACTTCATGGGAATGCCGAGGGAGATGCCAAGTCACCTAGAGTTGAGGCGTCAAGTGGAGAACCTCGACTTCTTGCTTCATGACCGACAGCAGGAACTGGACAATGCCAGAGAGTTAGCCAACCAGAACCGTGCCATCGCCGACCAGAAGGCCCAGACTTTCACATTGCTCGTCCAAGATCGCCAGTCTCTTCGTCGCCAGCGTGCCAAGAAGGATCGCACCATCGCCCGTCTTCGCAAGAAGGTGGCCGACCTCGAGAAGACCGTCAAGGAGCAGGAAGCTCAGCTTGCCACCAAAGAAGAAGATGATGAGGGAGAAGACATCCAGGGAGATATGGATTCCTACCTCAGCAACGATGACGATTTTCTGGCAGAGGATGCTGTGGACTTCTACACTGATGATGAAGACTCCGACTTCATCGACAATGAGTAGATGCACTAGAGCACTGTCGTAGCATGAGATGTATCATCTCATTGTATCATAGTTTGCAGAATGGTTCTTCAAACCATCTGTTTTCCCCTTTTATTGTTGTGGTGTGTTGTATCGTGTGCTTGCTTGCATGAATGAGAATGAAGTTAGTTGAAAAACCTGAGTCTAACTCAAAGTTGTAGCTTTGAAAACCCAAAACCATGAACCTTAGAATTTCCCTCTTACCCCTATATCTATCTGAATCTTCAGATGACTCGTGGAAACCAAGGAGGGAGCAGCTCATCGCAGGACCCAATGCTACAGATCTTGCAGAATCTCATCGCAGACCGTGAAGCAAGCAGGGCCGAGCGTCAAGCCAACTTAGCAACATTGTAGCAGATCGCCCAAATGGCTCTCAACAACCAAGGACATGGAAATCAGGATCACCATGGATCTAAACTCAAAAAATTTCAGAACACCAATCCCCCAATCTTCAACCAATCTGAAAACCCATTAGATGCTGATGACTGGTTACAGACCATGGAAAACAACCTAGAAGTTGCAGGAGTTGATGAGAATGAGAAAGTTCTCTTCGCCACTCACTATCTGGCGCGAGATGCAAGAGCTTGGTGGAATAGCGTCCGCAACATGAACCATGGCCAGGTGATGACCTGGGAAGCATTCAAGGTTAAGTTCAGCCGCACCCACGTGCCGCAAGGTCTTGTCAACAGGATGAGAGATGAATTCCGTGAACTGAAGCCAGGAAGATTGACTGTAGTAGAGTACCGTGACAAATTCTTGTCACTTGCCAGATATGCACCGGATGAAATCAACACGGAGGCCAAGAAGAAAGAGAGATTCTTAAACGAACTACATGATGAGATGCAGACTGTCCTCGTCAACATCCGTTTCCAGGATCTTGAAGAGCTAGTCGACTCTGCCATTCAGATGGAAGGGAAGATTAACCAGGCAAACGACAACCGCAAGCATCGTATGATGCAGCAATCTGGATCCAGTAGTCACCAGAAGTACCATCCCAACCCCTCACCAGGATATGCACCAAGGAACAACCGACCCCCAAATTCTCGCCCAAGCTACCCCAACCGTAGCGGAGGAAATGTGAAGCCCGGAGGAAACAATCACAACTCTGGCAACGCCAACAACTTCAACCGTGCCCCTCCCAAGAGCAACAACAACAACACTGCCCCCAGAACTGGCAGCAATGTTGTACCTGTCGCAGTCAAGGACAAGTCCCAGATCACTTGCTTCGAGTGTGGAGTGAAGGGTCACTACTCCAATGAGTGTCCCAAGAAGACTGCCGCCAATGCCCCTGTGAATGCCCCAGCTCAGCAGCAGCGTCGTGTTCAACCAGGCAGGAGATTTGCCCAGGGAACCCGCACAACCGCAACGGTCGTCTCTTCCACATGAACGCAGAAGAAGACCAGGAAGCACCAGATGTAGTGCTGGGTATGTTTTCTGTCAACTCAATTTTAGCAAGAGTATTTTTTGATTCTGGAGCATCGCATTCATTTGTCACCGAAGAATTTGTATGCACTAGTAAGATTCGCCCAACCAACCTGAAGCATGTCATGATAGTTCAAATCCCTGGTTCAACTACAAAAGCTAGAAAAATTGCAAAGCTGTACCTATCAGAATACATGGGATAGATTTTTATGCCAACCTAATTGTACTTGGAACCAAAGGTTTGGAAGTAGTACTAGGTATGGACTGGATGTCAAAGCATAAAGGACTGATAGACTGTGCTAAGAAAGCCATCACCATGACCAGTAGTTCTGGAGTAACAGTAGAACATATCTCTAAAACCTTACCCCGTCAATTCAAATGCAACAAAAGTGTAGCCCTGCCTACTATTGACCAAGTCAGAGTAGTCTATGAATACCCCGACGTATTCCTAGATGAATTGCCAGGTATGCCCCCGGATAGGGATATAGAGTTCATTATCGAACTAATCCCTGGAACCGGACCTATAGCCCAGAGACCCTATACCATGAACCCCTCAGAGTTAGTAGAACTGAAGAAGCAGTTGGATGCCATGTTAGCAACAGGCTTGATTCAGCCAAGCGCATCGCCATGGAGATCACCAGTGTTATTCGTCGACAAGAAAGATGGAGGCAACCGTCTGTGTACAGAGTACAGAAAGTTGAATGATGTCACAATCAAGAACAAGTACCCCTTGCCAAAGATAGAGGATCTATTTGATCAGTTGACTGAAGCTCAGGTATTCTCAAAGATTGACCTTAGGACTGGTTATCACCAACTTAAGATTCATGCAACGGATATTCCGAAGACCGCCTTTACTACTTGCTATGGTTTATACGAGTATACGGTTATGTCTTTTGGATTAACCAATGCCCCTGCTTATTTCATGAATCTCATGAATAAGATCTTTATGAATTTCTTAGATAAGTTTGTAGTTGTGTTTATCGACGACATCCTTATCTACTCCAAGTCAGAAGCAGAGCATGAGCAACATTTGAGAATCATCCTAGAAACCCTGAGAGAGCATCAGTTATATGCCAAGTTCAGCAAGTGTGAGTTTTGGCTGAAAGAAGTAGGATTCCTAGGACATATTGTGTCTGTCGGAGGAGTCTCTGTTGATCCCAACAAGATCAAAGATGTCGAAGAATGGGAAGCCCCAACCAATCAAACCCAAGTTCGTTCATTTCTCGGATTAGCGGGATATTACCGCAAATTCGTAGAAGGATTCTCGAGCATAGCCTGACCAATGACCCAATTATTGAAGAAGGACAAGAAGTTTGAATGGACAGACAAGTGTGAAGCCAGTTTCCAGGAGCTGAAGAAGAGATTGATATCAGCCCCAATTTTGATCATGCCAGACATCAAGAAGCCATTTGATGTATATTGTGACGCATCGAAGATTGGTCTAGGATGTGTATTGATGCAAGAAGGCAAAGTCATCGCGTATCTGTCTCGACAACTGAAGCAGCATGAGCAGAACTATCCGACCCATGATCTTGAGCTAGCAGCGGTGGTTCTAGCGTTGAAGACATGGCGTCATTATTTGATGGGTAATCGCTGTGAGATTTACTCAGATCATAAGAGCTTGAAGTATATCTTCACCCAGAAGGAGTTGAATATGAGGCAAAGAAGATGGATAGAGTTAATCAAGGATTATGACCTTGACATTCACTATCACCCCGGCAAAGCCAATGTGGTAGCAGATGCTCTTAGCAGATTGCCGTGTAGGCTTAACACCATGATCCAAGAGAAGGAACCAAGTTTGTATGAGGAGTTGGAGCAGTTCAAGACTGAGTTAGTTAGCAAAGGATTCCTAGCTAGCATTGAACTTTAACCCACTTTGATTAGCCAAATCAAGGAAGCCCAGAAGGGGAATGAAAGTATCGATGGAATCAAATGTCGTATTGGTATAGGAAAAGTACCTGGATTCACCAAAGATGAAGAAGGTGTACTGTGGTACAAGGGACGTTTCTGTGTACCAGCAGATTCGGAGCTGAAGGAAATTATCATGAAGGAAGCTCATGATACTCTTTATTCTA
Organism: Avena sativa; assembly: GCA_916181665.1. Classification (NCBI taxonomy): domain Eukaryota; kingdom Viridiplantae; phylum Streptophyta; class Magnoliopsida; order Poales; family Poaceae; genus Avena; species Avena sativa. Next base: position 416,446,233 of record OV702289.1, on the reverse strand, counting down.
TCCACCCCGGAGGAACAAAGATGTATCAGGATTTGAAAGAGCAATTTTGGTGGCACAAGATGAAGAGAGAGATCGGAAGCTACATCGCCAAATGTGACATTTGTCAGAGTCAAAGCAGAGCATCAGAGACCTGCAGGATTGTTGCAACCATTGCAGATTCCGGAATGGAAATGGGATTCCGTCGGAATGGACTTTATCACCGGTTTACCTACTTCTAGTAGGGGAAATGACTCAATCTGGGTCATAGTTGATAGACTATCCAAGGTAGCCCACTTCATACTAGTCAAGACAACCTACCAGAGTGCAAAACTAGCAGAGCTGTACATTGCTAGGATTGTTAGTCTGCATGGAACCACCAAGACCATCGTATCAGATTGAGGGACTCAGTTTACTTCAAGATTTTGGCAGAAAGTTCAAGAAGGTTTAGGAACCAAGTTGAATTTCAGTACCGCTTATCACCCACAAACAGATGGACAGACTGAGAGAGTCAACTAGATCTTGGAGGATATGCTTAGAGCTTGTGTGTTGGAATACGGATCAAAATGGGAAGACTGCCTGCCCTTCACAGAATTCTCATATAACAACAGTTATCAAGCTAGTTTGCAGATGGCACCCTTTGAATTCCTATATGGAAGAAAGTGCCGTACCCCTTTGAATTGGTCGCAAGTAGGAGAGAGTCAGATCTTTGGACCCGACATTCTCCGAGAAGCAGAAGAGAAAGTTCACAAAGTTCGTGAGCACCTCAAGACCTCCCAATCCAGACAGAAGAGTTATGCTGACAAGAGAAGAAGAGACCTGACTTTCAATGTCGAAGATTTCGTATATCTCAAGTTTTCACCATTGAAGGGAACCCAACGCTTTAGTCTGAAGGGAAAGTTAGCTCCCAGATATATCGGACCATTCAAGATTCTGAACCGCCGAGGAGAAGTATCGTATCAATTGGAGCTGCCTGAAGAGATGTCAGCCATCCACAATGTGTTCCATATCTCGTTACTTCGCAAATGCTTGGAAGTGCCTGAGAAGACTGAAGTTTTCAAGAATATCGATCACAGAGCAGTGGAAATCAACAATGACCTGACCTGTCGGGAAGTGCCCAATCGTATCTTAGAAGAAGCCTACAGAACCACCAGGACCAGGAGTATCAAGTTTCTCAAGATTCAGTGGAGCAACCATACCGAGGAGGAAGCCACTTGGGAGCGCGAGGATTACATTAGGACAGAGTTCCCAGATCTCTTTAGTTCCTAGTTTTCTTGTAAATCTCGGGACGAGATTTTATTTAAGGAGGGAAGGTTTGTAACATCCCAAAACTTCAATCCAAGTTTATCAAAGATCAAATCATCCAAATTTAGGATTAACAAAAACTTTTCCATATTTAAAATGAAAGCATTCATCTATGTGTGTATTTAAAATAGGAGTTGTTTTGAATGGCCATGATTGTGTGATCCTTTGCTTCTAAAATGTTTCTTAGGTGATTTAAACATCATCTACACCATTCCCAAACTTTTCCTAAAATAAATCAAATCAAAAAGAATTAAAATGAAGGAATGGTCATTTGGACAAATTTAACTCTCATGGCTACTTTGGCTATTCCTAGTACTCAATTCTTAACAGAAACAATTCTTGATCTTGGCAACCCTTGCTAGTAAACATAATGAGGTACCAAGGCCCACCTTTTGATCTACTAAAAACCTTCTATAAACTATTTTAAATGACAGTTTAAAATTGAATCTAATGCATATGTATAGATCACCCCTATTTCAAAAACCATGTATTTGAGCTCCATTTTCAAAACCCATGCAACCAGAGACTACCTAGCACTAGTGGAGATCACCCAAAAATTTTGAACTCAAAATTCAAAACTTTTTCTCTTGCGGCCATTTCATCGAACACTTGGCAGGCAGATTACAAACTAAACAAATTTCACTATTTTAAATAGTGTTCTGGCCAAACTTGTTCCCCAAATTGCCACCAAAAACCTCTCCAATACTCCCCCTAACCCTCTCTAGCCCAGCCCCGCACTGTGCCATGACCAAATGGTCATGGCCATTAAGGCCGAACCCCCACTTGGGCACCCCACCGGCGACAGCAAGCCACAGCCGCCGCCAGCACCATCCACCGTGTCCTGGAGATAGCCAGTGGTCCACCTCCACCGCCCAACCAGTCCCAGCCCAAGGACAACGACCCGAACGACCAGGAACCACCGCGCCCCGAGCCTGTCGACCATGCCAACGCCGCCCGCAGAGCGCGCACTGTCCCCGCGTGCAAAAGCCTCCGCTCGACACCAGCCCGCGCCCACCGCTCCGCCTCGACCTAGAGAACACCCTAGACACCTCCGTTTGCCGCCCAAAGCCCCACAGCCACCGTTCGCCGTGGACACAGCCGCTTCGGACGCGCAGAGCACCACCTCACCTCGACCGCATGCCACCGCCCCTACGGCCGCATTGAAGTGCTAGAGCACCGCCAGGGGACCGCCCATCAATCGCCATCCCCAGCCATGCCGCTAGCTCGCCGTAGCCATGTCGCCACCGTCGACCGCCCATCCCGCTCGGTCTCACCATCGAGCCTATAAAAGGAGCCCTCCCCAACACCAAAGACTCACACCATTCCACTCCCCTCACCTCTCTGAACCTCAACCACCCCTTGCCGGAGCAAGTGGAGCAGCAGCTCGCCGGAATTGGAGCCGGAGCCACCGCCTCTGGAGAAGAAGGGTGTCGTTGATTCCGGCCACCCCAAGCTCCGCCGCGACCATGCCTCTCCTTGCTGTCGTCTTCCACTTTGTTCGCCCGCATCGCCGACCCCGCTAGAGCCCTGGTACGCCCCCAGTAGACCCCCACCGAGCCGCTAGGGTTTGAGCTCGCCGGTGACCCGTCTGTTGTCGACGACGACCCTCAGCCGTAGATCTAGCCTCTAATCGCACGGCCCACAGCGCGCGTACCGTTTCGCATTTTAAGTGCCACTGACAAGTGGACCCCTCCTGTCAGCTGAGCCCCGTGCCGTGTGGCGCCACTAGGCCGACCCATTTCCTTTCCCGCGCAAGCCCGTAGATTCAAATCTAGGTTTTTCTTTTTAGTTAGAATATAGTTTCTGTCCAATGTTTTAAATTTCAATTCTGTGAGTTGGACAAATCCAAATTACATGAAACTAATTTTGTCTGAAAGGTATTGAAATGCTCTATCCAAGCCCGTTGGATTTAATTCATTTAGAGTTATAGATTTCTCCTAATAAAAATAAGAAGACAGAAGCTTTTGCAACTTCAAACATTTTTGTAAAATCCACCAAGTTAGCTTTTGAGTTGATTCCAACTCTCAAAAATCACATTTAATCATATCTATCCAAATATGTAATAATATTAAGGTTTACAGGCAGTGACTTTGGACTAGTACCAAAATAATGCTATATAGGCATTTCTAGTCACTTTAAATCATTAAATAATAAACTTAAACCAAAGTAATATTGATCCAACCTTTAAATCTCATTCCCACATGTTAGAATATGTGGTGAGGACATGTATCCACATGATCCCATATTTTGGTGGTGAATATTAAAGTGTAGTTAATATTTCAATGAGTAGAAATTACTTTTCCAAAATAAAAAGGTTGAAACTATTGAATTAAAACTTGTGATGTTTGGGATGATAATAGATCATCAATTGTGTGGTTTAGAATACTACTTAGCCTAAGTTAAGTATTGTTTGGTGATTGTGCACTCCCTATGTATTTCTAGACGCTAGTACTGACCAGGCCTTCGAGGAGGAGGAGTTCTACCAAGAAGAAGAAGAAGAAGAAGAAGAAAACTTCAACCACTGCACCAACCAAGGCAAGCTATTAGTGGCAAGCTAACCCTTTCAAACATGCTTTAGTAATCTATTGTAGCAAGCTAGAATAAAACTAGATAGTTTAGTAAAGATGCCTTAAGCATACTTTGATCACACCCCCTTAGTTTACACAAAGTTCTTTAATTAATTTTGAAGGTAGCATAAAGAGTATAAAACTTGACCTAATTAGAAACCCTTAGATGTCATTCTATGGCATGAGATTGATCCCACCTTTCCACCTTAGTGAACACTCTTAACCTAGTGTTTTAGAATACATCAAACTTGAGTCACTTTAGATGGGAACACTTGGTGAAAATGAGTTGTGAAAACCTTGGAATGATGAGTCATTCTATTGAGATGTTTTGACCTGTGTTGAGAAACACAACTGGTTTATGATGATGAAAATGATGAGGCATGAGCCTTAACCCTTTTATAAAACTGATGGTTGGATTCGGATGCGATACCATTCCAAATTTACCGTACAACCACATTACCTGAATTGGGTAAGGCTTAGCTGGAAATTTATATGCATTAGTATTAGTTCCCTCACGGGAGAGGTTTGAGCTGAGGCTACCTCTGATGATGTCCACCTATGAAGTGCCCAAGATTACTGATGGTCATGGTTGGGAGGCCATGCTCATAGGAGATGTGCTCGTACTAGGGTGTGTAAAGGGAAGGTTATGTTTGATTATCTGCATACCAAGTATGATGATTCAGGGTTATCCCTGACAGATGTATCGAATCTTGTGGTGAAAGTGTACCACCTCTGCAGAGTGTCAAACTATTCGAATAGCCGCATCCGCGGTTATGGACAGTTGGAATGGCCATACTGTTTCGTTGTCAGATGTTTTCTAAAAAACTTAAAATGAATGATGAACCTTGACTTGACCACAACAGGGTTGTGTAGATGAAAATAGCTTCCCAACTTAAGTGATTCTAGACTTTTATTTTATCTTTTCTTGCTTCAGAACGCAGCTTAGGTTTCAAACTTAACTTGATAGTTATTCTTTTAGTTCAGTACTTTAACTTAGAATCATAATCCTTGCTAGTAGTAGTTTACGACTACTTAAAGAGTACTCATGGCTTTTGCCCTGGCTATTATCATGGCCAGACTATGAAGGAGATTATCAAGATGATGGTCAGCAGGACGGCTATGATAACTAGGACTATCTGCCTTCGTCAGCATTGCCTGTGCCCCTGAAGATGGACCCCACCGCTACGCTATCGTTTATTTCCGCTGCTTTTTGTATTAAAGACTGGATCATGAGATCCTTATTTGTGTAAAACCTTATGTATGGTTTGTAATGGATGATGTACTGTGATATCCAATCCGTTATGTCTCGCAAAAATGGTAATCCTGGGATTGCGAGGTATGGCATAACGGGCATCTGGGATTAAAAATCTGGGTGTTGACAATAATCATCAGCGGAACTTCCTTAAGCATAGAGCCCGAGCCATGCCTTAACCTACAGGCAACTGACTGGGAGAACGTCCTAGCTCGCATAGTCGCCACCCTTGTCTTCTTCTTGAGATCTGGCCAAGTTAATAGCCAGGGACAATGCCAGTGAGTACTTTGAATGTACTCGCAAACCACCTTAAGATATTAATAATAATAGGAGGATATGCATTTTGGCTGTAGTAGCAAGAGGGCTCCAAGAGAGGTTCTTTTCTCAAATAGTTTCTCTTGTAGATATAGCATCTACATATCTTTGTTGAAAACTTTTGTAAACAGTTTGGAAAACTTTTTGAAAAGTTTTTGGAAAACATTAGGACTGGGTCACCCATTTGTTCCCGTTTTCAGGTCATCCCACGACGAAACTCCTTCCATACCTCTCTGACCATCCCATGGTCAAAGCGGGTATCCTTCCCGACCATCCCATGGTCAAAACATTTCCAAAACCATTTCTTTTCCGAAATCCTTTTTGAATTCAAAAACCTGCACCGCTCTACGGCAACCTTCCCAACCGTCCATGACCGCGGACACGGCTATTCGAATAGATTTACACTCTGCAGAGGTTGTACACTTTACCCACACCATCCGGGTACACTACCCTGATCTTCACCGATCGTGGGTCGAGTAACCGATCAAGACTCTCTGGATGAGTGTTAATACAAGTGCCTACCCTATGAGTGTTAATCCCCTCAACACCGGGACATCGGGCGAGGACCAACCGGAGCGCTTAGTGCATGTCCTACGTGCGCACTTTCAATGAGGGGCTCATAGTAACGCGTGGAGGCCTGCCGACCCTTCGTTCCTTCTCTAGGTCGATGTTTCACATGGACCTATATCGGGGAAGGCCCACCCTCCAGGGATCCCCAATCCCCTGTAGTTGTTGCGAGGCAGCTCATACCAGAGTAGACAAACATCAAATCCAGCCCTGTCCCATTCCAGAGTAATGTGGTTGCACGGGTTAATTGTTCTAGCAAAACTACGGAGAACTAGGTGCGTTTTCGTAAACCATTTTCCTCCGGTTTTCCTCCAACATTTTGTAAAAAAAAACCTCTTTCTTTCTCAACATCTCTTGGGAGGTCCCACCTCACCAAGGTTTTATCATAAAACATTTGGTAAAACTTTTTCTAGGGTCTTCCCATCCTCTAGCTTTTGCTTCGGCTAAATCGGGGTCTCCAAAGGGGTATGGTGGATATCCACCATCTACTCTACGAGGGATAATTAGGTATCACCAAGGGGATGGTACTTAGTAGTACCAAAGTGCAATGGTTTGGGGGAGCCAAACCACTACCATATATATATGTATATATCAACATATAGTAAAACAATGCAGTTTTTAATAAACAGTAGGTAAAACATGCATAAGTAAAATAGTAGGACAAGGCTTATGAGCAAGAAGGTGGCTTGACTAAGATCAGCAATATGGCAAAATTGTCCCTGGACTTCTTCTTTAGAATACCCAATAATAACCAATAAAATCCATCTTCTTCTCCCCTCCGATATAATCGCAACTATCTTCGATATGGAACACATGCAGACAAACAAAAAGGGCCTAATCAATACAAGGCATACAATCACCACTACAATTCAGCAAACAAGCAATTGAATCAACCCCACTTAAGGTTCAGTAGTTTTAGAGAGGATTGGATTTAGTAGGTGGAGATGGTCTTGGAGAAGGGGATGAAGATCCCTTAGGGTTTATAGTCTAGAAACCACCTAAGAGATGGATTTTTGGAGCAAGACCATATTCTTCATGGTACCATTGTAAAAACATGATACCATAAGATAGGTATTGATAAGATGAAACCAACAAAAGTGGTTTCACTATTTTATCACTTTTCTTGAAATACTTATGAATATTCTAGTGCTAAAGGCTCTAGTTTTAAGAAATAATTCACAAGAAAAGTTCTGGAGCTCCAAAATTTATTTCCTTGGATGGTTAGGTAGGGCTTGATTTACTTGTTCACTGGGAGTTGGAATCAAGTCAAGATAATTACCAGAATGCCCTCAGGAAATTCCCAAAGACAGTTCTGTATGAATCTTCTCTTTACCACCAGATTAAATCTACAGGAGATATTGAGTTGGTTCCAAGGGCAGGTGATAGGTATTTAAAATACCTTTCTTTAGGATTTGGATTCACCCTTTTTGGAGTTGCCAAACTCCTGGAGTGATTTATTTAGTGAAAATACCCATCACAAGAGTATTTAAATCTCAAAAGTTTAACCAGAGCTCAATAAATTCTGCGCTTATAGGGTTTGACTGATACTGATCTTAGGAGGTACTGGGAATTGGAATCAGGTCAAAACAATTAGCAGAATGCCCTCAGGAAATTCCTAAAGGCAGTACTGTACACAACTTGTCCTTTTCACCAGTTTAACTCTACAGTAGCTTTTGATTTGATTCTAAGGACACATGTTAGGTACTTCCAATACCTTTCTGTAGAAATTGGAATCGACATTTTTGGATTAGCAGAACTACTGTAGTGAATTAAGAGGTGTATAAACTATGAACAGAATAGTTTAATTCACAGAAAAACATCTAAGGCTCAATAAATCATGAGCTCCTGGATTTAGATAGGCCCTAGTGTACCACATCCAGGATAATTGGATTTGGGTCAATTGGACTCTTGATTTGGCCTAGGGAAATTCCTAAAGTTAGATCAGAGCTGTTTTTGTTATGTTTACTAAGGACAATCCACTGTTCACCTTGGCCTAGGACCAAGTCCATGAAATAGGTACAAGTAAAATATACTAGGGAAAGTTGGTTTTTCTCCAATTGGGGATGTGAAACTCGCAGAGGAATTTAATTAGTGGAATAGACACATTTTTGGTGGAAATAATGCCTAGAAATAATGAAAATTATTTTGGGCAAAATACCAGTTCTGCATGATGTGGAAAACCCTAGGGGATCATGTAAAATTGTCACCTGGACGAGATCCTGCAGTTTTGTATTTTATTTTGATTTAAACTAACAGGTGTATTTCAGATCTAATATTCCCAAAGAAAAAGAAAAGGGACAAATCATTGTCGGGCCGGATCTGGAGGGAGATGGGCTGTGAGGGCGGATTCGGCCCAGGTGGGATACGCAGCGAGCGGGAGGGGCGGCTTTGAACCTGGCGGGTGGGGCCCGCTGGTCAGTGACCGCGGCGGTCGAAACGGTATGGGAGACCATGGGCCGTTCGATCAAGTCGGGATCGACGGTTCCCACGGCGTCTTCTACCTCGTGCCGACGATAGAGGCAGGAAACCCTAGGGAGGCTCGGGCGACAGCGGGGAGCTCACCTGGGGCGCGGAGGGACGTCGGGAAGGTGCCGAGGCGACGTGGTGGACGACAGCGACCTCAACGATGGGCGGCAAGGGCGGGTTTGACGGCGGTGCATGGCTTGCACGAGGACGTCCGAGCGAGATCTCGTTGGAGCTTGACGCCTGTGATGAAAGGGGTGGTCCCTGGCCAAAAAGGGGAGTAGGGTTAGATGCAGGGGGACCTGGGGGTCCTAGGAGCGAACATGCAGAGGGGGAGGGGCAGTAGGGGGAGTCCCTTGCTCGGTAGACAGGGGAGGGCCGAAGCTTCTCCCTTGCTCTCTCTCGAGCAGGGCAGAGTAGGGGAAAGAGAGAGGGGTGCTCTGGGTGGTGAGTGGAGTGGGAGGATGCAAATGAGGGCAGTGGAGAGCTGGGGAAGGCCTCTGGCCATATATACCAAGAGGGAGGAGTAGATGAGGCAATTTACTCATTTGGACATGGGGGAGAGGGGTTGCTAGCCAGTGATTGGTCCAAGGCTCGGTGGGGAGGGGTAATATGGGTATTTGGTCGTGCAGGGAGGGGTGGCTGGCCTGCTGCAGCAACAATGTCCACCAATTGCAATTTCCACACTCTCTCACCCTCCATTTAGCCCCAAGCACTCAAGACAGGGGGAAGAGGTTTGCTACAGTGGTGCTACAGTGCATTCCGACCAGAGGGTTAAGAGGTTTGCTGGGGAAGCTTACTTGACCAGGCTAGTGAGATTTTGTGGGTTTTTGATTTGAGGAAATTGTCTCCTTGGCAATTTTGACCAAGTAGAGGGCTATGAAGAAAGTCTCAAAATTTGCATTGGGCAAGATGGGGAAATGAAACTGGTGGGTAGATGAGGTCAAGGCATAACTCTAGGAATTAATTGGGATTTTTCTAGAGATTTAAAGTCCACTTAAATCCATTTATTCAAAAAGTACAGAAGTAGTTTCTAGGGGATCATTTGATAAATTTACATTGGACAGGTGTAGTTTTTGATGTGGGATGATCCCAAATGTGAATACACACTTAGTGGAATTTTCCCAAGATTTATTGGGGATTAAAAGTATTTAAAACAATTATTATTCCAATTCAGCCATTTAGGAAAATGGGCAAAAAGAAATAATAAAGCTTCTCAGAAATATTTATTTTTGAGATGGAAAGATAGAGTATGATTAGTGGGACTCACATGAGTCAAAAGTTGGGGAATTGTTTTGGTAAAAACCAAACTTTCCTTTATGGAGGGGGTTTTGGAGATTTTGACTATTTAAGGAATTAAATAGTTTTGGGGCCATAATAATTATGGACAATTATTGATAAATATTGAGGATCATTATAGATGATATAGGAAAGGTGTAGCAAGCAATTGCAACCTTGTGGAACGAAATCCCAACTAGAAAAGGATGGAAAACAATGAGTTGATTGATCTAGGGTGGTGTTATTTTTATACCACCAAAACATGCTTGCATCTTGGGGCTTAGAGGTCACCTTGGTGCAAGGGATAGATGGATAGGTAGACCAGGTTATGTAGGTGATAATGGCAGAAGGAGTTTTAATTAATTGTATTTGAGGTGTTCTAGAAATGATGGCAAACTTTGTTGAAAATAAGGCTGCCATGCAGAAAGTGTCATGAAGCCTTATAAACCATGTGGGTTTAATAGGCACGGATATCCACTTGGGGCAAGTGGAGTAGTTTTATATAGATATCAATGATTAGAACACAAACATGCAGAGGGTTAGTCCATAGGAGGTTATATGAGGATGTGAGCTTCTACCAAAGTAGGCATGATGACTAGATTTGCAGGAAATGTTACTTTCTTGCCTGCAAAACCATCATGTACAAGTGGGTTGGAGGAGGATCTAACCAGAGGAAAGAGTGGGCATTGTTAGTCCTTAGGATGGTTAACAATATGGTTCAGATTTATTTCCAAAAATGCGCAAGGGTTGAGAAAGGGAGGCATTCAAAAAGGTGATGTTGGAAACAGATTTCCAGACTTAGCCAAATTTGGCAGATTTAGGGTTTTTGACTAGAATATGAGATGGGATGTTTTTGATGGGTTGCAAGGTACCCAAGAATCATCATGTGGATGATGTGGAAGTGTAGGTTGAGTAGAAAGGATCCATGCTTGATGTTGGTCTCCATTGACTTGGAAGCTTCTAGAGGTAGATCACTTCAGAGATGATCTGGTTAAGGTTTTAAGATGACTACTGAGTAGCTAGGGATCAGATCCAGATTGTATTCTTGCTTAGGGTGGGATGATTTGGAGACATCTTGATCCTAATGATGAGCTCCTGGAGTGGCTCATACTACTTCCTAAGCAAACAAGTTAAACAACATATCAGTACAACTCATTAGACAGCAGATCAAGGCATCTCACCTTACAAACAAATCTACTACTACTGGGGTTGCCACCAAGATTAGCCTGAGGTAAGGATGGGTATTGTGACCTACGTTGGAGTTTGAACAAGGTAAGGTCCTTGGTATCTCTACCAAGAGTAGAATTCAAAAGTTTACAAAAAGGTTTTGTTAAATCTAGAGGTAAGAGTAGTTGAAGGTTCTGTCTTGAAAACATAAGGAGATTATATTATATAACTCTCCATAGTTTTGTCAATAGAAGTTACCAAAAATAGTTTTGGTTACATAAGCATCTTGGCTCATGTTTTGAAATGCCAGAACATTTGAGAAAATGGAAATTAAGCCAAGACTGTTTTGGGAAGTAGCTTTTGTCAACTAGTGTTAAGGTAAGGAGTATATCATCTAATACACATTCATATGCATAAGCATATCCAAACAACAAGCAAACACTTCAGCATTAAACAAGAAAAAGTTTTTGTTCCCCCTGATTTTTGCATTCTGGACAACTAATCAGGGTTGCAGAAATAGGGATGTTATAAGAAAAGTAAACTACTTTACCTTCGTAATGACCAATTCCATATCATAATCACATGCCCCCTGCAAAATAAAGTTAGACGCCTCTACTTTATCTATTGCAAGTTTTACGTGGTTGTTAGGGCTTTCGCACTAGAACCGTTTCTAAACTACGAACTTTACAACCAAAACATGGATCCGACAGTTGTCTCTACTACACCCCTTTCGGGGCCCTCCGTAGTAAATGCTATATCAACTATCGAATGAGAGACAGACACGCGCTAGCCACTTATACGGTACAAGCCGAATGTTGAGCGTGGAACCAGTCTCGCGTACGAATACGCGTAAGGTCGGTCCAGGCCGCTTCATCAAACAATACCGCGATATAAACAAGTACACATTAGAGGGTAACAACTAAGAGATCAATTCCCGCACAATACTTGTGCGTACTGGCCGTATAACACTCCTACGCATAGATCGGCTCTGATACCACTGTTGGGGATCGGTGCAGAAAACAAAAAATTTCCTACGATATAACCCTAGAAACTGCCTAGGATCTATCTATGTAGTAATGCGGTAACGGCCGGAGCATAGAGAAAACATACCCTTGTAGACCGTACGCGGTTAACGTTCCGCGGGGAACGTGGTTGAAGTAGTCGTACTCGTAGCCGACCTCAAGGTCGCGAAGCTCCTCGCAAGTCACCCCTTGCTCCTTCTTGATCTTCATCATCTTCATCGTGCAACAGCTCCGACTCACGACATTCAAGCGCCCCAAGTGTTGTGCCTCGTGTCTTTGTACACATCCGGTGCACGATGAGACCTCCGGCTCCCCGATCCCACCGGGAGTGCGGAAGTTCATATCCGCCTAGGAATCCCTGCAGCGCAACGGCGTGCTGCAGGTGTGCCTTGATCGCACAGCCCAAACTTGGGGCCATGGTCACAAGGGCTAGTGAGAGAGAGGGAAGGAGGAAGTCAACCAAAGGACTTCTCCAATTGTTGGTGTGTTCAATCCCACCCATGGGCACCCCTTTATATAGGGGGAGGGGGTGTACCCTCCCCTTTGGGTTTCCCATGTGGGACTAAACAAGGGAGAGAGGGGGAGGCGCATGGGCCTCATGGGCCGCCGGCCAGGGGTGGGCCCCACCCCACGCACAGCCCTAGGCTAGCCGGGTGGGCCCCCTTGAGGCGCCTGGGCCTTGGCCCTTTGGCCCTTGGCCCTTCCCTCCTCCTGTTTTCCCTCATGGGCCCTATTTCCCTAAGAAGTTTGGCCCATTAGTGGAATAACGCTTCAAATTAGATTTTAATATTATATTTAATATTAATTACACTAATTAATATGTAAATACATATTACAAAATCCATCTTGACCCGAAACACCTTTCGGTTCCCTTTTGATTTCCTCCGAACGACTTCGGATCTTTCCCGGAATGATTTCGGTCCTTTATTCTTTCTCCGAACAACTTCGGATCTCTCCGCGGAACGATTCCGACTTTCTCTTTATATACTGTGATTCTGTCTTACGAATGATCGCTCTCATTGTACCCTTAAGTGTATCCTCTCATGGCTCGGGAATGCTCTAGACATGATCTAAATGATCAACACAGGGACCAGGGATATCCATGTGACCCCTGTGCATTCTTGATGACAATGTCGTTTGAACCGTCTAAATGTAGCATCCTCTTCCTTTTGTTTCTCAATATAACTTGTCCGAGATCTGATCACTGGTATCCCATACCTTTGTTCAATCTCGTTCACAACAAGTTCTGTTTCTTGTTACCGTGATATTACATCCCCGTGACCTAGTCACATGTTGCAACATTTATGGATGTAATCTCACCAAGCCGGCCGTATGTATCTTTACCTGTCATGTGGGTGAACAAATCCCGGTCTTGCAGTCACATGTCATCTATTGTTCCTTTAGAATACCCAACGTACACCTTTATGGGCACCATATTACCAGATGACGGTTGATGCAGTCTAAGCAGCCTAGGGAAACAGTAAGTAATATGAGCTCACGTCTAAGGAGAAGGAGTCTAGGTATAGATGTTGCAAAAATGAACTATATGACTTGATCGTGTTGCAATCCTTCGAGGAATGTCCAATCACATCATTCTCCAATGATATGATCTCGTTGTCAGTCGGCATAAATGCCCATGATCTTGAAACCCAGATCATCTTCGTGACCAACGAACTAGTATGAATAGAGGCTACTAGGGACTTGCTTGTTTCATACCACACATGTACCAATGTTTCTACTTGGCACAGTTATAGCACAATATGAAACTATTATAAACTAATTGAGATATGACAATAAAAACCTATTTATTATTTGCCTCTAGGGCATATCTCCTTCTCTAAAGACTATCAATAGTATGTTCTAGATGCTAGAATGGAAAAGAAGATCGAACAGCTCGCAATGTTGGGATTCGCTAGTCTTGATCCAACGGTCAATATTCAAAGCTAATAAACATTGACTTCTACATTGACACACTGTGTCAAGCCTGACTTTGACAATTGTGGCAGCCACAAAAGTGTGGCTTAGAAAATCGAAGCCACAAAGCGTGGCAAAACTTGGCAATAAATTCACTCTATGACCTATGAACCATATGTTTAATAATGTGTGGCAAGCCAAACTATGGCAAAAAACTAAAAACATACCAAATTACAAAACTTTGGCTTAGCAAATTGTGGCTAGGAACCAAACACTTCCAAAGTACTAGAAGCAAATATACACCCATACTTTATAGATGTGGATCAAATTTATAATTTTTTGAGCTTTACCTATTATATAATCTTACAACTATATATTGTATGAACAACTTTGAACATTGATTGTTGGATCAAGACTGGCAAATCCCAACATTGAAACCATTGGATCTTCTATCTATTCTAGCATCTAGAAGATTCTATTGATAGTCTTTAGCACAATGAATGCTATGCGCACAAACCTCAAAACACTTCTCCATCATTATTCTAGAATCTTCTCAGACATTTCCCTAGACCATGTTACCAAAAATTTCAAGTATTAGATATAGCTAACAAACATTGACTTCTACGTTGACTTCTACATGATACAAAGTACAAGAACCAAATATACACCCATACTTTATAGATGTCCATCAAATTTAAAACTTTTTAATCTTAACCTATTATATAATCTTATGGTACCACTATATATAGTGTACGGATAACTTTGAACTTTGACCGTGGGATCAAGACCGGCAAGTCCAAATACTGCTAAAATTAAGTTGGATCTTCTATCCATTCTAGCATCTAGAATATTCTATTGATGCTCTTTAGCGCAATGAACGCTATGCACAAACTTCAAAACACACTTCTCGGTAGTTCTAGAATCATCTTTGTCATTTATATATAGCATGTAGAGTATTAGGTAACTAATAGTAGGTTGATTTCTTCATGATACAAAGTACAAGAACAAAATACACATCTAGTACTTTATGGACGTAGCTCGAAATTATAATTATTTTTTAAGCTTCACATATTACTAATTTTATATAAAATATGATATGGCATACTTCTACTATATGATTCTCACGTGCAAGGCATGTGCAACTTACTAGTAAGATACATAACACGAATAAATTTGAACATCGATCATCGGATATAGATTGACAGATTCCAACATTGCTGAATGTTAGATCTCTTGCAAATTCAAGAAAAGAATCTATCGTGCTTACTTGTAGTTCAAATTTGACCTAATTTGTTTAAATCGACATAAAGTTATTTAAGTGCATGGGCATAGTTAGATAATTTATAGGGAAGCTTGAAATGTGCTAAGACTAGGGAACTGTAACAAAACATGGTCCTTTTTCTAAAAACCGGGTGGTGGCACTTTATTTTTTGACTAGGGTATGTCCTGAAGGAGTGAGATGCTTCAATGTTTAACACAGTTTGTGGATGTGTACATCTTACACCAAGGACCTTAAAAAGTTAAAATTACATCCAAGTCCATACATTTAACACAAAGGACCCTACAATCAAGCAATGAAAATTAGTAGTCGAGTCCTCCTCCTCCACCGCGGAGCTCAGCCATGCTCTTCATAGTAGTACCAGTAAGCTGCACGTGCCTTGCACGTGAGACTCGCATAATATAAAGAAGCATGACATATCATCAGTATATAACATTATAATAGGTAAAGCTCGAAACATTTATGAATTTGAGCCACATGTATATAACATTATAATAGGTAAAGCTCGAAACATTTATGAATTTGAGCCACATCCATAAAGTATGAGTTTATATTTGGTTCTTGCACTTTATATCATGGATAAATAAATGTTTATTAGCTACCTAATAATTGAAAGTTCTAGAACCATAGTCTAGAGAAATAACCGAGAAGATTCTACAATGATGGATAAGTGTGTACTGAGATTTTTCTACATATATAGCATTCATTGTGATAAAGTCTATCAACAGAATCTTGTAGATTCTAGAATGGAAAAGAAGATCCAACAGTTGGCAATGTTGGGATTTGCGAGTCTTGATCCAACGGTCAATATTCAAAGTAACTCATACACTATATAGTGGTAATGGTCAGACTAGTACATGCTTCTCATTTTTCAAGGCAAGTACTACACATAAGAGGACGTCACGGAGAGTATTTTGTATTTTCTTTGTTTTATTTGAATGTTTGCAAAACTGGGTCAAATTCATCGGCATGCCGATTCTTAGCACGATGTTAGTTGCATTTTTAAAAATCTTGGTGGTGCTTGATATATAGACATCATGGGTCCCTTCAGAACAATGTTTGGAAAATTCAAGAGGAATTTACCACGCTTACTTGTAGTTCAAATTTGAACAAATTTATTTAAATCAACATAAAGTCATTTAAGTGGGCGCAGTTAGCTAGGGAATCTTGAAATTCGCTAAGACTAGCAAATTGTAAGAAAACATGGTCCCCACTTTTTCTAAAAAACACCGGGTGGTGGTACTTTTTTTACAATGCTATGTCCTGAGGGAGCGAGATTCCCTTCAATTAATTAACATGGTAAGTGGATATGTACATGTTACACCAAGGACCTCAAAAAAATGAAAATTACATCCAAGTCCATACATTTAGCACAAAGGACCCTAAAATCAAGCGATGAGAAGTAGCCGTGTCCTACTCCTTCTCCACTGCTGAGCTAATAAGCCATGTTCTTCCTAGTAGTACCACTAAGTTGCATGTTCCTTGCACATGAGACTCACGTAATATACAGAAGTATGACATATCATCACTATATAAAATTATAATAGGTAAATCTTGAAATAATTATAAAACCGAGCCACGTCTATAAAGTATATGGTGTATATTTGGTTCTTGCACTTCATATCATCATGTAGAAATAAACTTTTATTAGCTGCCTAATTCTTGAAAAATCTCGTACCATGGTCTATAGACATGATAGAGAAGATTCTAGAATGATGGATAAGTGTGTTTTGACGTTTCTGCATATATAGCGTTAGTTGTTCTAAAGACTATCAACAAAATCTTGTAGATGCTAGAATGGAATAGAAGATCCAATGGTTGGCAATGTAGGGATTTGCGAGTCTTGATCCGGCCAAGGGTCAATATTTATTCGTACACTATATAGTTGTAATGGTAAAACTAGAACCTACTTAACAAAAGAAAATAGCGCATTGCTCACTTTCGGCAGATCTTGTTGAAGAAGATGCACGAATCTACCAGATGTTGGAACTGTATCATAAACTATATATGATGATGATATGGTCATCCTTTGAATAACCTTCATTCCCAATGTTTGGGAAGGAAGAGAAAATTCCAAAGTTTGAATTCTACTAATTTTTTCCGCCAATGCCCTAAGTGGTTCCTTCCTATGTACACCAACGCACATGTCGAAGACATAGCTGAGCCACCATCCCGAGACACACATGTGTAGCACAGTGGACGAGGGGAGATGGATGGTGAGACGTAGCGGATGAGAGAGAAAAAACAAATTTGTTTTGTTTTGCATGCACATAAGTCCTAAAATTTACTACTACTACTGGTAGTGTGTACACTGTAAAGGCTATAGTAGTACCTCATGTCAGGAACCCATCATAATTCTGCTCTGACATTGCACCGTCTTCAACTGCCTTGTCACACTGCGCTCCCACCCTACCTACCTTTTATTCTCTGAGCTCATAATTTCCTCTTGCTCTTAGGTTTTTCCCCTCATGATAGTAGTACCTCCGTCCCAAAGCTTAAGTTTTCTTTTTGAAAAGTCAAACTACAAAAAGTTTTACCAAACTTCTAGAAAAAACTATCAAGAACTACTGTATGATATTAGTAGATACCATGTGAATATATGTTTCATGATGTATCAGAGGGTATGTATTTCATATTGTAAATATTAATACATTTTTCTACAAACTTGATCAAACTTTGCAGAGTTTTACTTTTCAAAAAACATAGGCCTTAATCCTTGGACAGAGGTACTACTGTTTTGTACTCCATCCTAGAGCTTAAGGCTTGATATATAGACATCGTGGGTCCCTTTAGACAATGTTTGGAAAATTCAAGAGGAATTTACCGCGCATACTTGTAGTTCAAATTTGACCTAATTTCTTTAAATCGACATAAAGTCATTTAAGTGGGCGCGGTTTGCTAGGGAATCTTAAAATGTCCTAAGATTAGGGAATTGTAAGAAAACATGGTCCCCACTTTTTCTGAAAACCAGCTGGTGGTACCTTTTTTACTACGGTATGTCCCGAGGGAGCGAGATTCTTCAATTAATTAACACGGTAAGTGGATGTGTACATGTTACACCAAGGACCTAAAAAAATGAAAATTACATCCAAGTCCATACATTTAGCACAAAGGACCCTAAAATCTAACACTTGAAATTTTGGTAACATAGTCTATAAAAACGAGGGGGGAGATTCTAGAATGACGGAGAAGTGTGTTTTGAGGTTTGTGCATAGCATTTCATTGTGATGAAGACTATCAATAGAATGTTCTAGATGCTAGAATGGAAAAGAAGATGCAACGGCTAGAAATGTTGGGATTCGCGAGTCTTGATCCAACAATCAATATTCAAAGTTATCCGTACACTATATAGTGGTAAGATAGTGGTAATGGTAAGACTAGTACTTGCTTAACAAAAGAAAATAGCGTGCTGCTCACTTTCGGCAGATCTTGTTGAAGAAGATACATGTAACACCCTCTAATCGGCCCTATGCAAGTTTTAGCTCTTTCCGCCAAAACCGGCATAGAAACGATTCAAGGACGCCCACCAGGCACTTTCGTGCGGGTGGAAAACGAAGTAATACCATTACACAACAGTCCTCTATGGGACCCACAGAACAGATATATATATACAGCACGACTCCAAGAGTCAAGAATGCAGATATACACTATAAAGATCCAAATCACCTTGAAAACGATTCAGCGTCCGAGTACGGACAAGATGCAAATGGGGCTAAGAGCCCTGAAGAATAACCAATGGCGTCCATAACCCTGCCCAGGCCAAGCCGGAAGGGTAACCCTGCTAACGACATCGATCTCAAACCTGCTAAAACAAAAGGGGTGCCAACAAAGGGCAAAGGAAAAAGAGGAGCGTCAGTACTGAGGCCAGTACACGGCGAGGCTAGAATTCGGCGGCTCTCGCCTACATAGGTATGGTGGGCTGAAGCGGCAGCGCAGCGGCACTAAACAACCTATAGAGGCTCGATACAACTGGTCGTTATCAGAGAGGGATAAGAAAGACCTATTTGGATCCTACCTGAAGCTAACACCAAACAAACCCATCCTGGTATTTCCCCCTCGAGACCAAACGAGGAAGTCGAACCAAGAAACTCACACAGTTGGCAATTTTACTCATCCCGTTATAGTTATAGCAATTACTAATCAGATATAGATAGCATGAGTCATCCTGAAGCATTAGTAGTGGGCAGTTTTAGTTAACATTCCGCTGTAGTTGGAACATTTACTAGTCAGATATAATGGTCCTAAAGAATCCCAAAACCTAGCAATTGTTGGCACTTTTATCACATTCCATTGGAGTTGCAATACTTACTAGGCAGGTATAGTATGACACAGATCACCACAGATCCACCAGTTGTTGGCATTTTTATTATCCATTCCATTATAGTTGAAGATGAATTACTAGTCACATATTAAGTCAAATTTATAGCACTACTTTAGTTATGCTTGTCTATGATCGAGATACTGTGCTCCAAGTCGTCCATAACCGCGGACACGGCTTTCAGAAAGTTTTACCCTGCAGGGGTGCATAAATAGCAACACACACTCGATCAACCTCGGAAAAACCAACTCAAAACCCAACGAGGCATTCACGACAAAGCGATCACAGGATTCATAAAATATTTTAGGGGGCCACCCCACTAAGATACCCGCAACGAAGTTGGCCGGCTCCGGAACGGACCCAGGGTTTGTGTGGACGGCTGTAAACGACTGGGAACCCGCAAGTGTGAGTGGGCTTCTCGATACAGCGAAAACGTGTCACGATCCTAAACAGTACAGATGCTCCACGCACAATCTTAAATAAAGCAGTAAAGCATGGCATAAGTACAGGATAGTAATAAAACCCCAAACTAGCTTGTGGCCCCAAGAAATAGAAATGAATCAAGCTTTGGCTCAGGGGGGTCCATAAGGCCTCCCGGATGTGGATAGTGCGAATAGCCAAGGAAGAGGTATCAAGTGAGCGTGGAAAAACCAAATAACATCTATTGCCCACTGATGCCTCTGTATTAGTTATATCTAGCATTTTAATAGTTGTATTTAAAGTCATGATCATCTCCACCAATAAGCATCTCCACCATTAAGCACCTTCCAACAACTGTAGTACTTGACAACACGAGATCACACCTGAGCAAGCAACTACGACTCGCAAGGCCAGCTATCTACCAAGCACAGGTAATAGGAGGTGTCCAAGGCAATATAGAGGCTGCACGGGATATAACTGGTACAGAACACTAAAGCATCGCGACACGGATAGAAATAGATCAACAGGAGGAAATAAAGACTATAAATGCAAAATAGGTAGAAGGGGAAGAGATGCTTGCCTGGGAAACACTACCGACGGATCATATCCGGAGAACTTGTCGATGCTCACATCGACTCATCGGCCTATTCCGCAAAAAAGCAAACACTAGAAGAAACACCGGATGCAATATTTAATACTACGGCAGAAGATCCGGCATGCTTATGATATGATGCATGGCATGGCACAGATGCGGTGCAATTAGGCAATATTAAGCGGAACCGGGGTCCCGACAATTAATGAGGCGGTTTAAGTTATTTAGATACCCCGCAATTTAAATGTTGGCTTAGCAAGGCGAAATATGGCATCGGTTTGCTACACAAATTTAAATGGAGTCCGGAATAAGACAAAGATATCCCGCATATCGACTCCATATTTAATTTAGGTGAATCGACAAGGTACCCCCCAAACAAATAAACATGTATGCGAGTATGGATGAATTAATTATGCAACGATGTTGGGTGACGAGGACACGGGGCGCGCGGAGGCGGGAGGAGCAGTGGGTGGCGCAGATGGCCGGAGCAGGGTCGGCGTCGTCCTGGAACCGGGGAGGGTCACTGGTGGCGGCGGCACACGTCGGAGCTTGCGGGGCAGAGGAGATAGAGGAGGAGCGGGGCCAGCGAGGTCCAGGCGGAGCTCGCTGCGATGCAGGGCTCGACGGTGGCGGATAGGGTGCTGGCCGGAGGTGGCGAGGTCCTGGTGGCAGGCTTGGTGGCACAGGAGATCCGGAGGTGGCGCGGGGCCGGGGCTTCGACGGGGCCACGCCGGTGGCTAGCAGCGGCGGCTCGGGCTTGGGTCGACGGTGGCGGATCCCGCGTCGGTGGCCCGCAGAGCTGACGGTGAGAGCCTGGGGAGGTGGGGCGAGAGGGGCGGTCCCGGCGGCGGTCCGACTCGAGAGGGATGGGGGCGGCGAGCGGAGCGCGGGCCGGGCAACGACCGGAGGAGAGCGCGGCGGCGGACGGAGCTGCGGGGCGAGCGAGAGGAGGCGTGGGGTTGGTGGGATCTGGGGAGGAGCGGGGCGCGGCTCATGGTGGGACCAGGCGGAAATCCCGAGGGAGGCAGGTGGCGTGCGACTCTGGGTGGGTTGTCTGCGTGCGGGCCGCATGGGGGCGCGCGCGTGGGTCGAAGTGCGGCGCAGAAGATTGGGATGGAGCGGGGGCGGTCAGCGTTCTCGATCGCCAGGGTGGTGGGGCGAGAAGGTGGGTGTAACACCCCGTCCACTCCTGGGCCCGGGGGGTGTCACTCCTGGCAGCTTAATAGGATATCTAGACTGGCCCCACAGACCAACACTAGTCTTTTCGGCGCACTTTGTCCTCACTCGTGCGCACCCGGTTACCCACTTCCCGGTCGGTAACCCATCCTAGAATTTCTCTAGGCCAAGAACGCTTAACCTTAGAGTTCTTTTCGAATGAGCTTCCGGAAAAGAAGTTGCAACTTGTTGATATGGGTATCCTAACAATCCTATTAAGCCATGTGCCTGGATCTCACATACACCCACCCTTTAGAAGATCGATGCCCTCATCGATCAAGCACACCCCAGGAACGTTCCCTCTTGGCACGCGTCTATGCGTCCAGTGCCGGCACATGTGCCATGCCGTGTCCACTCCGGGCCACACGCGCCATGCTCCACATGTCCCGCCACTGACTCGCACATACCCGTGTAATCGCAAGGGTCGGCTCTGATACCACTTTGTAACACCCCGTCCACTCCTGGGCCTGGGGGGTGTCACTCCTGGCAGCTTAATAGGATATCTAGACTGGCCCCACAGACCAACACTAGTCTTTTCTGCGCACTTTGTCCTCACTCGTGCGTACCCGGTTACCCACTTCCCGGTCGGTCACCCATCCTAGAATTTCTCTAGGCCAAGCACGCTTAACCTTAGAGTTCTTTTCGAATGAGCTTCCGGAAAAGAAGTTGCAACTTTTTGATATGGGTATCCTATCATTCCTATTAAGCCATGTGCCTGGATCTCATAGTGGGTCAGGTCGGTTGGGTGGAGTGTAGCAGGTGGTGGCTGGGTGGGGCCAGCGGGGCTAAGGTGGCGAGCACCGATTGGTGCAGGTGAGGTGGAGGGAGTTGGCTGGGATGGTGAGGGGATAAGGGTAGGGTTAGGCAGAAGTTTGGTTTAGTCTAGGATTTGGGTTTGGTTTTGTCTGGGAATTAGACTAGGGTTTGGAGGTGGCCGGCCGGGCTTTCGGGCCTGGCAGGCTGCCTCCTAAAAACAATAACAAATTTTATTTTATTTTGAAAAGACTTTTGCAATAAGTTTTTAGACAAATAAAAGACCCGGAAAAGCCCGGCGTTTTGATTTGAAATAAAGACGGGGTATTTAGAAAACCAAAACTAGACTTTTCGAAAATAGTTTTATGCAAACAAATGCAAGATGACATGACGATGCTCAAATGCAAGGTGGCATGATGACATGAGCATGCAGTCATGATGATGCGCAACACAAAAACACCGCGATTTTCTAGTAGTGGTTTTAGCAGGATGCCACAATTTGACACCACTAACAAGGGATCTCGCCCTCGAGATCCGCCTCATGGTACAGGGAAGAAGGTCGGCGACCTGAATCTTCTCGCTTCATGTAGATGCTCGCGACACCACTAAAAGAGGTCATTGTCCGGGATCGTCGAGAGAACACTCCGGGAAGAAAGGACGAAGATAAAGGCATCCACAAATAAAGCCACCTTTAGCTTCGATAGAAAGAGAAAATCGATGCATTCTCATCCACTTCAATGTACACGAGCAAATAGAGTGAGTAGTCGGCATGGGGGCCAATCCATCACGCACCCAAACTATTACTCCGCACAATCAGTAGAAAAGCGTGCAACCATTCTTGGAATTAGACTGAAGATCTCGACAAGCGAGATTCGGAACAAAGGAGTGATGCAGGCTCTGCATCGGATCTGGCGTAGATGATAACGTCGTCTCGGAAAACACCAGAAGGCACAATAAGGAACAGAGAGAAGTCCAACAAATGAAGGATTCCTTAGATAGCATGAAGACCGGATGTAGAAACACCGTTACCAAAGGAGGAAGAGAAACCCTGGAGGTACGACAGACACCCAACTACAAGAATTCCTGGACTCAAAGAAAGGGAAGAGAGAAGATTTTAAACACGCAGAGGTAAGAGGAGAATAGCAGAGGGGTAAGGAGTAAAAACAGACCTAATCAGATCTATCCAACCGATTTTTGCAAAATAGTTTTGACACTCTACTTCGGCCGTTAGCTAGGTTATCCTACAGGCTGGACCAGTGGGGTATCGTAACTACTGAGCTCTGATACCACTCTATAACACCATCTAATCGGCCCTATGCAAGTTTTAACTCTTTTCGCCAAAACCCGCATAGAAACGATTCAAGGACGCCCACCAGGCACTTTCGTGCGGGTGGAAAACAAGTAATACCATTACACAACAGTCCTCGATGGGACCCACAGAACAGATATATATACAGCACGACTCCAAGAGTCAAGAATGCAGATATACACTACAAAGATCCAAATCACCTTGAAAACGATTCAGCGTCCGAGTACGGACAAGATGCAAATGGGGCTAAGAGCCCTGAAGAATAACCAATGGCGTCCATAACCCTGCCCAGGCCAAGCCGGAAGGGTAACCCTGCTAACGACGTCGATCTCAAACCTGCTAAAACAAAAGGGGTGCTAACAAAGGGTAAAGGAAAAAGAGGAGCGTCAGTACTGAGGCCAGTACACGGCGAGGCTAGAATTCGGCGGCTCTCGCCTACATAGGTATGGTGGGCTGAAGCGGTAGCGCAGCGGCACTAAACAACCTATAGAGGCTCGATACAACTGGTCGTTATCAGAGAGGGATAAGAAATACCTATTCGGATCCAACCTGAAGCTAACACCAAACAAACCCATCCTGGTATTTCCCCCTCGAGACCAAACGAGGAAGTCAGACCAAGGAACTCACACAATTGGAAATTTTACTCATCCTGTTATAGTTACAGCAATTACTAATCAGATATAGATAGCATGAGTCATCCTAAAGCATTAGTAGTGGGCAGTTTTAGTTAACATTCCATTGTAGTTGGAACATTTACTAGTCAGATATAATGGTCCTGAGGAATCCCAAAACCCAGCAATTGTTGGCACTTTTATCACATTCCATTGGAGTTGCAATACTTACTAGGCAGGTATAGTATGACACAGATCACCACAGATCCACCAGTTGTTGGCATTTTTATTATCCATTCCATTATAGTTGAAGCTGAATTACTAGTCACATATTAAGTCAAATTTATAGCACTACTTTAGTTATGCTTGTCTATGATCGAGATACTGTGCTCCAAGTCGTCCATAACCGCGGACACGGCTTTTAGAAAGTTTTACCCTGCAGGGGTGCACAAATAGCAACACACACTCGATCAACCTCGGAAAAACCAACTCAAAACCCAACGAGGCATTCACGACAAAGCGATCACAGGATTCATAAAATATTTCAGGGGGCCACCCCACTAAGCTACCCGCAACGAAGTTGGCCGGCTCCGGAACGGACCCAGGGTTTGTGTGGATGGCTGTAAATGACTGGGAACCCGAAAGTGTGATTGGGCATGTCGATATAGCGAAAACGTGTCACGATCGTAAACAGTACAGGTGCTCCACGCACAATCTTAAATAAAGCAATAAAGCATGGCATAAGTATAGGATAGTAATAAAACCCCAAACTAGCTTGTGGCCCCAAGAAATAGAAATGAATGAAGCTCTGGGTCAGGGGGGTCCATAAGGCCTCCCGGATGTGGATAGTGCGAATAGTCAAGGAACAGGTATCAAGTACTCGGGGTCCTACAGGACACAAGTGAGCATGGAAGAACCAAATAACATCTATTGCCCACTGATGCCTCTGCATTAGTTATATCTAGCATTTTAATAGTTGTATTTAAAGTCATGATCATCTCCACCAATAAGCATCTCCACCATTAAGCACCTGCCAACCTTCCAACAACTGTGGTACTAGACAACACGAGATCGCACCTGAGCAAGCAACTATGACTCGCAAGGCCAGCTATCTACCAAGCACAGGTAATAGGAGGTGTCCAAGGCAATATAGAGGCTGCACGGGATATAACTGGTACAGAACACTAAAGCATCGGGACACAGATAGAAATAGATCAACAGGAGGAAATAAAGACTATAAATGCAAAATAGGTAGAAGGGGAAGAGATGCTCGCCTGGGAAACACTGCCGACGGATCATATCCAGAGAACTTGTCGATGCTCTCATCAAATCATCGGCCTATTCCGCGAAAAAGCAAACACTAGAAGAAACACCGGATGCAATATTTAATACTACGGCAGAAGATCCGGCATGCTTATAATATGATGCATGGCATGGCACAGATGCGGTGCAATTAGGCAATATTAAGCGGAACCAGGGTCCCGACAATTAATGAGGCGGTTCAAGTTATTTAGATACCCCGCAATTTAAATGTTGGCTTAGCAAGGCGAAACATGGCATCGGTTCGCTACACAAATTTAAATGGAGTCCGGAATAAGACAAAGATATCCCGCATATCGACTCCATATTTAATTTAGGTGAATCGACAAGGTACCCCCCAAACAAATAAACATGTATGCGAGTATGGATGAATTAATTATGCAACAAGTATATGTCATATATTACAAAAATAAGGGGTCTTGGAAAAGGAATCACATTAGGGTTCGGCACCGATGGTCTTGGGTTCGACGGGGACGACGAGGTTCGACGGGAAACGAGGTTCGGACTCCGGGGTTCAGGGTCTTCAGATCTATGAAGCAGATCATGGCGTTCCGAGGAGAAGATCTTGGCATGCCGAGGGTTCGGTGGAGGATCTTGGCAAAGTCATCTTGGCGAAACCCGGAGACAGCAATCTTCAAGGGGGTCAACATCCTTTCGTCTATACCACACCAACTAGAGCACCACCATATATTCACAAGGTATCATCTCCAACTCCAACAGGAATCAACTCCATTTACACTGTTATTATCCGATCATCGTCAGCACACAACAACACCAATATTCAGGGTCACTTCCACAGGTACAAGGACAAAACAGGACTCGCGGAGGCAGAGTAGCACCTACTGCCAATGTGCTCAAGAGGACGATGGTCAGGGACGAACTCGGGTAGGGGCTTGGATGGTCGGGGACGGGCGACCACGGGGCGGAGGCGCGGTCCCGGTAGCAGTGACGCTGGGCGATGAGGGCGCGGGGCGCACGGAGGAGGGAGGAGCAGAGGGTGGCGCGGATGGCCGAAGCAGGGTCGATGTCGTCTTGGTGCCAGGGAGGGTCGCTGGTGGCGGCGGTGCACGTCAGAGCTTGCGGGGCAGAGGAGGTAGACGAGGAGCGGGGCCGGCGAGGTCAAGGCGGAGCTCGCTGCAATGCAGGGCTCGATGGCGGCGGACAGGGTGCTGGCCGGAGGCGGCGAGGTCCTGGTGGCGGGCTTGGCGGCGCAGGAGATCCGGAGGTGGCGGCGGGGCCGGGGCTTCGACGGGGCCGTGCCAGTGGCTAGCAGCGGCGGCTCGGGCTTGGGTCGATGGTGGCGGATCCCGTGTCGGTGGCCCATAGAACTGGCGAAGAGAGCCTAGGGAGGTGGGGCGATAGGGGCGGTCCCGGCGGCAGGCCGACTCGAGAGGGATGGGGACGGTGAGCGGAGCGCGGGCCGGGCAGCGATCGGAGGAGAGCGTGATGGCGGATGGAGCTGCGGGGCGAGCGAGAGGAGGCGTGGGGTTGGTGGGATCTAGGGAGGAGCGGGGCGCGGCTCGTGGTGGCACCGGGCGGAAATCCCGAGGGAGGCAGGTGGCGTGCGACTCGGGGTGGGTTGTCCGCGTGCGGGCCGCGTGGGGGCGCGCGCGTGGTTTGGAGTGCGACGCAGAAGATGGGGAAGGAGCGGGGGCGGTCAGCGTTGTCGGTCGCTAGGGTGGTGGGGCGAGGAGGTGGGTCCGGTCGGTTGGGTGGAGTGTAGCAGGTGGTGGCTAGGTGGGGCCAGCGGGGCTGAGGTGGCGAGCACCGATTGGTGCAGGTGAGGTGGAGGGAGTTGGCTGGGATGGTGAGGGGATAAGGGTAGGGTTAGGCAGAAGTTTGGTTTAGTCTAGGATTTGGGTTTGGTTTTGTCTAGGAATTAGACTAGGGTTTGGAGGTGGCCGGACGGGCTTTCGGGCCTGGCAGGCTGCCTCCTAAAAACAATAACAAATTTTATTTAATTTTGAAAAGACTTTTGCAATTAGTTTTTAGACAAATAAAAGACCCAGAAAAGCCCGGCGTTTTGATTTGAAATAAAGACGGGGTATTTAGAAAACCAAAACTTGACTTTTCGAAAATATTTTTATGCAAACAAATGCAAGATGACATGACGATGCTCAAATGCAAGGTGGCATGATGACATGAGCATGCAGTCATGATGATGCGCAACACAAAAACACCGCGATTTTCTAGTCGTGGTTTTAGCAGGATGCCACAATACACGAATCTACCTGATGTGGAACAGTATCATAAACTATATATGATGTCGATATGGTCATGAACTTGGCCATTCAGGTCGAAACCAAGAATGTTCATACACCATAGGCCAATACATTGGGAAGCAGCCGGAGCATTTTTTGTATTCAAAGCTGTCAAAACACATGTTTATCATTTTTTTTCTTACCACTATATAGTGTACGAATAACTTTGAATATTGACCATTGGATCAAGACTCATGAATCCCAACATTACCAGACGTTGGATCTTCCTTTCCATTTTAGCGTCGAGAAGATACTATTGATAGTCTTTGTTTTCTTATCTTACGACTATTATATGTAGTGTATGGATAACTTTGAATATTGACTGTCGAATCATGACCCGTGAATCCCAACACTGCTGCTAATTGTTGGATCCTCTAATCCATTCCATCATCTTGAAGATACGATCGATAGTCTTTGTTATCTTATCGTACCACTATATAATGTATGAATAACTTTGAATATTGACCGTTGGATCAAGACTCGCAAATCCCAACATTGCTAGTCGTTGGATCTTCTTTTCCATTCTATCATCTATTATTATTCTTTCTTACCTTATCTTACAACTATATAGTTTAAAAAATCTTTGAATATTGACGGTTGGATCGATCAAGATTCGTGAATCCCAACATTGACAACCGTTGGATCTTCTTTTGCACTCTAGCATCTTGAAGATACTATTCATAGTCTTTCTTATCTTATCTTACCACTAATTGTAAGTTGCACGTGTCCTGCCTGTGAGACTCAGATAATAAACATATGACATATCATCACTATATAAAATTATAATAGGTAAAGCACAAAAATTTACAAATTTGATAAACATCTATAAAGTATAGGTGTATACTTGGTTCTTGTACTTTGTATCATCGTGTAGAAGTCAAAGATTATTAGCTATCTAACACTTGAAATTTTTGTTAACAAGGTCTAGAGAAACGAGGGAGAAGATTCTAGTGTGATGGAGAAGTGTGTTTTGAGGTTTGTGCATAGCATTCATTATGATCAATACTATCAATAGAATCTTCTAGATGCTAGAATGGAAAAGAAGATCCAATAGCTAGAAATGTTGGGATTCACGAGTCTTGATCCAATGGTAACATTCAAAGTTATTTCTTATCTTATTTTATCTTACCACTATATAGTGTACTAATAACTATAAATATGGACAGTTGGATCGAGACTCGCGAATCTGAACATTACCAGCCGTTGGATCTTATTTTCCATTCTAGGATCTAGAAGATACTAATGATAGTCTTTAGCACAGTGAACACTATGCACAAACGTCAAAACACACTTCTCCGTCATTCTAGAATCTTCTCCACCGTTTCTCTAGAGCATGTTACCAAACTTTTCAAGTATGAGGAATAGCTAATAAATGTTGACTTCTACATGATACAAAGTACAAGAACCAAATATGCACCCATAATTTATAGACGTCGATGAAATTTATAATTTTTGAGCTTTACCTATTGTATAATAATCTAACCACTATATAGTGTACAAATAATTTGAACTTTGAAAGTTAGATCAAGACTGGCAAATCCTAACATTGCAAACCATTGGATCTTCTATATCCATTCTAGCATCTAGAAGATTCTAGTGATAGTATTTAACATAATGAACGTTATGCACAAACCTCAAAACACACTTCTCAATAATTCTAGAATATTCTTCATCATTTCTATAGCGCATGTTGAGTATTAGGTAGCTAATAGGTTGATTTCTACTCCATCCGTTTCAAAATATATAAGATGTTTTAGGTTTGTGAAAGGAGTAAATCTAGACTCCTTTTAGTGTGTAGGTTCATCCAAGTTTGGAGTGAACCTACATAGTAAACAGGTTCTAGATACACTCCTTTCACAAAGCTAAAACATTTTATATTTTGAAACAGAGGGAGTACATGATACAAAGTACAAGAACCAAATATACACCCGATACTTTATGGACATGGCCAAAAATTATAATTATTTTTTGAGTTTTACCTATTATGATTTTTTTTAAATGATATGTCATACTTATATTATCAGATTCGCATCACATGTGCCACGCACATGCAACTTACTGGTTTGCTATAGTGTACGAATAACTTTGAATATGAACCGTTGGATTAAGACTCGCGAATCCCAACATTTCTAGCTGTTAGATCTTCTATTCCATTCTAGCATCTAAAAGATTCTATTGATAGTCTTTAGCACAATGAATGTTATGCATAAACCTTAAAACACACTTCTCCCTCATACTAGAATCTTCTCTCTTGTTTCTTGAGACAATGTTACCAAAAATTTCAAGTGTTAGGTGGCTAATAATCTTTAACTTCTATGTGATGATACAAAGTACAAGAACCAAATATACACCCATACTTTATAGATGCTGATCAAATTTGTAATTTTTTGTGCTTTACCTATTATAATTTATTATAGTGATGATATGTCATACGGTTATTATCTGAGTCTCACATCCAGGACACGTGCAACTTACTAGTAAGGAAAGTAGTACACATAAGAGGACGCTACTATAAAGTATTTTATTTTTCTTTGTTTTATTTTAATGTTTTCACACGAAGTTAGTTGCATTTTTTAAAACACTCTCGGTGGTACTTGATATATACGAGTATATTGACATCGTGGGTACCTTCAGACGACATTTGGAAAAATCAAAAGTCTATTGTGCGTACTTGAGTTCAGATTTGACCTAATTTCTTTAAATCTAGGTAAAGTCATTTAAGTGGACACGCTTAGCTATAGAATCTTGAAATATGCTAATACTAGGGTAATTGTAAGAAAACATCGTCCACTTTTTTAAAGGGTGGTGGCACTTTATTTTTCTGACTAAGGTATGCCCCGAGGGAGCGAGATGCTTCAATTAACACGGTCAGAGGATGTGTACATATATGTTACACCAAGGACCTAAAAAAGATAAAAAATACATCCAAGTCCATACATTTAGCACAAAGGACCCTGAAATCAAGCAAGGAAATAACAGTAGTCGGGTCCTGCTTGTTCTCCACCGCGAAGCTGAGCCATGCTTTTCCTAGTAGGATGAGTAAGTTGCACGTGCCTTTGCACGTAAGACTCACATAATATATTAGAAGTATGGCATATCATCACTATGTGAAATTAGAATATGTAAATCTTAAAATAATTAAAATTTGAGCCACATCTATAAAGTATGGGTGTATATTTGGTTCTTGTGTATTTTGTATCATCTAGAAATAAACGTTTGTTAGATACGTAATACCTGAAAATTCTCATACCATGGTCTAGAGAAACGACAAAGAAGATTTTCGTTTCGTATCATACACTATAGTGTATGAATAACATTAAATGTTGACCGTTGGATCCAGACTCGCGAATCCCAATATTGCCAGCCATTGGATATTTTTTTCCATTCTAGAATCTTCTCAGACATTTATCTAGACCATGTCACCGAAAAATTAAGTACTAGGTATAGCTAATAAACCTAGATTCCCTCTGTTCACAATTACCTCTGTTCTAAGTTTTTTAGAGTCAAAGTTTGCAAAGTTCGACCAAGAATACGAAATAAAAGATCAACATTCATGATTCAAAATTCATATAATATGAAAATATAGTTCATGACAATTCAAATATAGTGGACTTTACATTATAGATGTTGGTATTTTTCTTACATATATAGTCAAAGTTGACGCGAGGTAATTGTGAAGAGGAAGTACTACTATAGCAGTAGAAGAACTACTAGATACAAAATACAAGACCATTCAAAGGAAAAGTAAGACCATCTCCACACGTATACTAGTTCGCGGCTATTCCCTAGCAGTGGGCACATGATGTAGTAGTTAAACAATTTCAGAAAACACTTAAAATCCAAAATATAAACATTAGCATCAAAGTCAGTTTACAGCCAAAATACACCCTTCCTAGTGCCAAAAGAGACCCTACCTCCGACAACTACTACAGTAACGAGTAAACGAGTGGTACTCATCTACAACTAATTTAACTAGTAATACATCATTACCATCACGTTAGGATCACTTAGCCGAAGATTAAGATGAATTCATCATGTCGATGCAAACACAGAAAGACAACACCTTGATCATCCGGTACTGTCCAGCAGCCACAGTAATGTACCGCGGCGACACGGTGAGGAAATTCAGATCTTCAAGGCCAACACTGTCGGGCAACGTGCAACTTGTCGGCTCAATTACCCCATTAAGGGTGTCCGTCGAGAAGTTCGTCACTGACTGTAGGCTAGTCACACATAGCTTCACCCTGTACCAGGGCCACGAGCACGTGGCTGCCCTGACGCACACCGAGAAAACGACGGTGGCCTGGATGAGCTCGCTGATAATGAGGCTGAACACGGTAGCGTCATCACTGTAGACAATGACCATGGATGGTGGAAAGGACGGTAACGACATCGTTACTATACACTCCATGGACTGGTCGTACGATAGCCCACGCACTTGTACCTTGTGGATGTCGTTGAGGTGGAAAAGGAGTAAAACCGGCGAGGCGGTGAACATGCAGCCGACCTCCATGCAGTTGCACGGGCTATATGGGCACACGGTCTTGTGGTTGTCGAGCTTGTGGTAGGCGACCATTGTAAGGCAGTCGTCGTGGGGGCATCGAATAGTTATCAGCGCTAGCTCATGTTTGTCCATCGCTGGCTAGTTCTTGGTGGAATCCACGATGTGCCTAGAGTTGGAGTGGTTCCCTGGAAGCTCGGCTTGCCGATGTAGTGCCCACAGTCCATTTTGCAGCATTGAGGTAATTGAATATGGGGTCCCATGATCCATCCTAGAGTCATGCTCTTGCATAAAAATGTACTAGTAAGGTATCCCCGCACCGGTGAGGTCTGATTGGAGGTTATACACTCTACGTACTATGGTGTAGTACAACACAAGATTTTAGTGAAGGCCACTTCAACACCATGCTTCACACTGCTTGGTCAAAACAAGGCTGCAGAAAGTTGGCAGGTGAGAGTAAATCAGGTATCACCATGTACAGTACTATACCAGACAAACAGATCCTACCCACATGACTGGTAAGAAGGTCTACACCTATAGAGAGACAGAGAAACCTGGGCCTGGCGCAAAGTGTACAGTGTTATAGGGGAGAGATCGATGACTGCATGCATGTCTTCAACACCATCTGCATTTTATTCTATGTGCTTGTCTCTTCTGGCACTTTCATTTCTCGGCATGGCAGACTCGTTTATCTTCTTCATTTCTTTCTTGTGGTTAAACCTTGTCTAGATACAAAGTACTAGTAGTAGTATAGTTGTACTAGTACTCCAGTAATCCGGAGTATATGTCTATTCATACTCGAGTAGTACTACTAGTAATCCAATAGTAATACATATATCTTATTTTTAATATACTCTGGTAGGTAGGCATCTGCAAGCGGTGGTGGCTATTACGGCTTTTTACTACTCTTGGGGTGGCGGGTGGCGATGGCAGTAGGGTTCTAGTAGTAGTACCCGAGTAATTCTGCTCACCGATTCATGAAGTGAGACTTTAGTAGTGTACTACAGTCCTGT
Source organism: Avena sativa (assembly GCA_916181665.1). Lineage (NCBI taxonomy): Eukaryota > Viridiplantae > Streptophyta > Magnoliopsida > Poales > Poaceae > Avena > Avena sativa. Next base: position 416,412,815 of record OV702289.1, on the reverse strand, counting down.
ACTACTCAGATGAAGCTATTATCACACGGTTCCTAAGGATACGCCAGAGACACAGGTGCTCAGATGCATGTCCTATGTGGGCCATGATGCCTTGTTGCATAACCACACAACCAAGGAAATTTATTTCGCTCCTCTCTATTTCGTGGTGATTTTCTTCTCTCTCGTCTCTCCTCGCTCTTCATTTCTTGGCATGGCGCGTAGCCTCCTGATTATAAAAAGCATCATAAAATCCTTAAAATCTAAAATTATGGAGGGAGAGCATCATGAAAAGCCACACATATTTCAAAATGTTAAAAACAACACAGAAAAGCCTAGTTTTTTTAAGATCATGGTGGCAAACTTGTAGGAATAATTTTTTCTTTCCCTCTATGGCAAACTAGTGCTCAGCCGCCAAACTTGAACAAAGTTAGGGAGAGAACTACCCTACAAAAAACTAGGGAGAGAGAGCAGGCATATCAATCCCAGATCCAATGGTGTGTGGCCACGACGAGTGAGAGTTTGAAAAGATTCAACTTCTTGCTAATAATATGCATGCCTAGTAATTTGATCGTGTTTTGAAAACAATCAAAGAGACTATGACTCACCGTGTTTCAAAATTTTGGTTGTGTTTCCAAATTAACTTCACACCTTGTGACAATCTGCTCAATGGACCCACCAGGCAGTCAATGTAATGAGAATGAGTGATAGTTTGAAAATATTCAAACTACTTGCTAAGAATATGCGAACCTAGAAATTTGACTGTGTTTTGAAAACAATCAAAGAGACTATGACTCATCGTGTTTTGAAATTTTGGCTATGTTTCGAAATTAACTTCACACCTCGCGACAATCTGTTCAATGGACCCACCAGCAGTCAATGTATCGAGAACGAATGATAGTTTGGAAAGATTCACACTTCTTACTAAAAACATGCATGCCTAGAAATTTGACTGTGTTTTGAAAACAATCAAAGAGACTATGACTCAGCGTGTTTTGAAATTTTGGCTGTGTTTCGAAATTAACTTCACACCATGCAACAATCTGTTCAATGGACCCGACAGGCAGTCAATCTATCGAGAATGAGCGATATTTTTGAAAGATTCACACTTCTTGCTAAGAATATGCATCCCTAGAAACTTGGCCGTATTTTGAAAACAATCAAAGAGACTATGGCTCAGCGTGTTTTGAAATTTTGGCTGTGTTTCGAAATTAACTTCACACCTTGTGACAATCTGTTCAATGGATCCACCTGGTAGTAATTGTATCGAGAATGAGTGATAGTTTTGAAAGATTCACACTTCTTGCTAAGAATATGCATGCCTAGATAGTTGACCGTGTTTTGAAAAATCAAAAAAACTATGACTCACCGTGTTTTGAAATTTTGGCTGTGTTTCAAAATTAACTTCACACCTTGCGACAATCTATTCAATGGACCCACCAAGCAGTCAATGTATCAAGAACGAGTGATAGTCTGGAAAGATTCACACTTCTTGCTAAGAATCTACATGCCTAGAAATTTGACCATGTTTTGAAAACAATCAAAGAGACTATAACTCATCATGTTTTGAAATTTTGGTTGTGTTTCAAAATCAACTTCACACCTTGCGACAATATGTTCAATGGACCCACTAGGCAGTCAATGTATTGCGAACGAGTGATAGTTTGGAAAGATTCACACTTATTGCTAAGAATATGCATGCCTAGAAATTTGACCGTGTTGTGAAAACTATCAAACAGGCTATGACTCACCGTGTTTTGAAAGTTTGGATGTGTTTCGAAATTTACTTCAAACCATATGATAATATGTTAAAATGGACCCACCGGGCAGTCAATGTATCAAGAACGAGTGAACGTTTGGAAAGATTCACACTTCTTACTAAGAATATGCATGCCTAGAAATTTGACTGTGTTTTTAAAACAATCAAAGAGACTATGACTCACAGTGTTTTGAAATTTTGTTTGTGTTTTGAAATTAACTTTACACCTTGTGACAATCAGTTCAATGGACCTACCAGGCAGTCAATGTATTGAGAATGACTGATAGTTTTGAAAGATTCACACTTCTTGCTAAGAAAATGCATGACTAGAAATTTTACCATGTTTTGGAAACGATCAAAGAGATTATGACTCACTGTGTTTTGATATTTTGGCTATGTTTCGAAATTAAATTCACATCTTGCGATAATCTATTCAATGGACCCACTAGGCAGTGAATGTATCGTGCACGAGTGTTAGTTTGGAAAGATTCACACTTCTTGCTAAGAATATGCATGCCTAGAAATTTGACTATGTTTTCAAAACAATCAAAGAGACTATGACTCACCGTGTTTTGAAATTTTGGCTGTGTTTTGAAATTAACTTCACACCTTGCGACAATATGTTCAATGGACACACCAGGCAGTTAATGTATCGAGAACGAGTGGTAGTTTGGAAAGATTCACACTTCTTCCTAAGAATATGCATGATTAGAAATTTGATCGTGTTTTGAAAACAATCAAAGAGACTATTACTCACCGAGTTTTGAAATTTTGGCTGTGTTTTGAAATTAACTTCACACCTTGCGACTATCTGTGCAATGGACCCACCAGGCAGTCAATGTATCAAGAACGAGTGATAGTTTAGAAAGGTTCACACTGCTAAGAATATGCATGCATAGAAATTTGGCCGTGTTTTGAAAACAATTAAAAAGACTATGACTCACCGAGTTTTGAAATTTTGGCTATGTTTTGAAATGAGCTTCACACCTTGCGACAATCTATTCAATGGACCCACTAGGCTGTCAATGTATCGAGAACGAGTGGTAATTTGGAAAGATTAATAGTTCTTGCTAAGAATATTCATGCCTAGAAATTTGACCGTGTTTTGAAAACAATCAAGGAGACTATGACTCACCATGTTTTAAATTTTTGGCTATGTTTCGAAATTAACTTCACAACTTGCAATAATCTATTCAGTGGACCCACCAGGCAGTGAATGTATCAAGAACGAGTGGTAGTTTGGAAAGATTCACACTTCTTGCTAAAAATATGCATGACTAGAAATTTGACCATGTTTTGGAAACAATCAAAGAGACTATGACTCACCATGTTTTGAAATTTTGGCTATGTTTCGAAATTAACTTGACAACTTGAAATAATCTGTTCAATGGACTCACCAGGCAGTGAATGTATTGAAAATGAGTGGTATCTTGGAAAGATCCACACTTATTGCTAAGAATATGCAATCCTTGAAATTTCACCATGTTTTGAAAACAATCAAAGAGACTATGACTCACCGTGTTTTGAAATTTTGGTTGCGTTTCGAAATTAACTTCACACCTTGCGACAATATGTTCAATGGACCCACCAGGCAGTCAATGTATTGCGAACGAGTGATAGTTTGGAAAGATTCACACTTCTTGCTAAGAATATGCATGCCTAGAAATTTGACCATGTTATGAAAACAATCAAAGACACCATGACTCACTATGTTTTGAAAGTTTGGATGTGTTTCGAAATTAACTTCACACCTTGCGATAATATGTTAAAATGGACCCACCGGGCAGTCAATGTATCGAGAACGAGTGATAGTTTGGAAATATTCGCACGTCTTGCTAAGTATATGCATCCCTAGAAATTTGACCATGTTTTTAAAACAATCAAAGAGACTATGACTCACCGTGTTTTGAAATATTGGCTGTGTTCCGAAATTAACTTCACACCTTGCAACAATATATTCAATGGACCTAGTAGGCAGTCAATGTATCGAGAACGAGTGGTAATTTGGAAAGGTTCATAGTTCTTGCTAAGAATATTCATGCCTAGAAATTTAACCGTGTTTTGAAAAGAATCAAAGAGACTATGACTCACCATGTTTTAAACTTTTGGCTATGTTTCGAAATTAACTTCACACCTTGCGAAAATCTATTCTGTGGACCCACCAGGCAGTGAATGTATCGAGAACGAGTGGTAGTTTGGAAAGATTCACACTTCTTGCTAAGAATATGCATCCCTAGAAATTTTACTGTGTTTTGAAAACAATCAAAGAGACTATTACTCACCATGTTCTAAAATTTTGGCTATATTTCGAAATTAACTTCACACCTTGCGACAATCTGTTCACTGGACCCACCAGGCAGTCAATGTATAGAGAACAAGTGATAGTTTGGAAAGATTCACACTTATTGTTGAGAATATACTTTCCTATAAATTTAACCGTGTTTTGAAAACAATCAAAGAGACTGTGACTCATAATGTTTTGAAATTTTGATTGTCTTTTAAAATTAACTTCACACCTTGCGACAATCTGTTCAATGGACCCACAAAGCAGTCAATGTAACGAGAACGAGTGATAGTTTGGAAATATTCACACTTCTTGCTAAAACCATGCATGCCTAGAAATTTAACCGTGTTTTCAAAACAATCAAAGAGACTATGACTCACCGTGTTTTGAAATTTTGGCTATGTTTCAAAATTAACTTCACACCTTGTGACAATTTGTTCAATGGACCCACCAGGCAGTCAATGTATCGAGAACGAGTGATAGTTTGGAAAGATTCACACTGCTAAGAATATGCATGCATAGAAATTTGGCCGTGTTTTGAAAACAATCAAAGAAACTATGACTCACCGAGTTTTAAAATTTTGGCTATGTTTTGAAATTAACATCACACCTTGCGACAATCTATTCAATGGACCCACTAGGCTGTCAATGTATCGAGAACGAGTGGTAATTTGGAAAGATTCATAGTTCTTGCTAAGAATATTCATGCCTAGAAATTTGATCGTGTTTTGAAAACAATCAAAGAGACTATGAATCACCATGTTTTAAACTTTTTGCTATGTTTCGAAATTAACTTCACACCTTGCGACAATCTATTCAGTGGACCCACCAGGCAGTGAATGTATCAAGAACGAGTGATAGTTTGGAAAGATTCACACTTCTAGCTAAGAATATGCATGCCTAGAAATTTGACCGTTTTTTAAAACAATCAAAGAGACTATAACTCACCGTGTTTTGAAATTTTGGCTGTGTTCCGAAATTAACTTCACACCTTGCAATAATATATTCAATGGACCCACCAGGCAGCCAATGTATCAAGAATGAGTGATAGTTTGGAAAGATTCACACTTCTAGCTAAGAATATGCATGCCTAAAAATTTGACCGTTTTTTTTAAACAATCAAAGAGACTATGACTCACCGTGTTTTGAAATTTTGGCTGTGTTCCGAAATTAACTTCACACCTTGCAATAATATATCCAATGGACCCACCAAGAAGTCAATGTATCGAGAGTGAGTGATAGTTTGGAAAGATTCACACTTATAGCTAAGAATATGCATGCCTAGAAATTTTATCGTGTTTTGAAAACTATCAAAGAGACTATGACTTACCGTGTTTTTAAATTTTGGCTATGTTTCGAAATTAACTTCACACCTTGCGACAATCTATTCACTGGACCCATCAGGCAGTGAATATATCAAGAACGAGTGGTAGTTTGGAAAGATTCACACTTCTTGCTAAGAATATGCATGCCTAGAAATTTGACTGTATTTTGAAAACAATCAAAGACACTATGACACATAGTGTTTTGAGATTTTGACTGTGTTTTGAAATTAACTTCACACCTTGCGACAATATGTTTAATGGATCCACCATGCAGTCAATGTATCGAGAACGAGTGATAGTTTGGAAATATTCACACTTCTTTATAAAAACATGCATGCCTAGAAACTTGACCGTGTTTTCAAAACAATCAAAGAGACTATGACTCGCCATGTTTTGAAATTTTGGCTGTGTTTTGAAATTAACTTTACACCTTGCGACTATATATTCAATGGACCCACCAGACAGTCAATGTATCGAGAACGAGTCATAGTTTAGAAAGGTTCACACTTCTTGCTAAGAATATGAATGCCTACAAATTTGACCGTGTTTTGAAAACAATCAAAGAGATTATGACTCACCGTGTTTTGAAATTTTGGCTATGTTTCGAAATTAACTTCACACCTTGCGACAATCTGTTCAATGGACCCACCAGACAGTCAATGTATCGAGAACGAGTGACAGTTTGGAAAGATTCCCACTTCCTGCTAAGAATATGCAGGCCTAGAAATTTAACCGTGTTTTGAAAGCAATCAAAGAGACTATGACTCACAATGATTTGATATTTTGGTTCTGTTTTGAAATTAACTTCACACCTTGCAACAATCTGGTCAATGGACCTACCAGGTAGTCAATGTATCAAGAATGAGTGATAGTTTGGAAAGATTCACACTTCTTGCTAAAAATATGCATGACTAGAAATTTGACCGTGTTTTGTAAACAATCAAAGAGACTATGACTCACCATGTTTTGAAATTTTGGCTAGGTTTCAAAGTTAACTTCACAACTTGTGATAATCTATTCAATGGCCCCAACAGGAAGTGAATGTATCGGAAACAAGTTGTGTCTTAGAAAGATTCACACTTCTTGCTAAGAATATGCATTCCTTGGAATTTGACCGTGTTTTGAAAACAATCAAAGAGACTATGACTCACCGTGTTTTGAAATTTTCGCTGCGTTTCGAAATTAACTTCACACCTTGTGAAAACCTGTTCAGTGGACCCACCAGCCTGTCAATGTATTGAGAACAACTGGTAGTTTGGAAAGATTCACACTTCTTGCTAAGAATATGTATGCATAGAAATTTGACGGTGTTTTGAAAACAATCAAAGAAACTATGACTCACTGAGATTTGAAATTTTGGCTATGTTTTGAAATTAACTTCACACCTTGTGACAATCTATTCAATGGACCCACTAGGCAGTCAATGTATCGAGAACGAGTGGTAATTTGGAAAGGTTCATAGTTCTTGCTAAGAATATTCATGCCTAGAAATTTGACCGTGTTTTGAAAAGAATCAAAGAGACTATGACTCACCATGTTTTAAACTTTTGGCTATGTTTCAAAGTTAACTTCACACCTTGCGACAATCTATTCAGTGGACCCACCAGGCAGTGAATGTATCGAGAACGAGTGGTAGTTTGGAAAGATTCACACTTCTTGCTAAGAATATGCATGCCTAGAAATTTTACTATGTTTTGAAAACAATCAAAGAGACTATGACTCACCATGTTTTGAAATTGTGGCTATATTTCGAAATTAACTTCACACCTTGCGATAATCTGTTCACTGGACCCACCAGGTAGTGAATATATCAAGAACGAGTTGTAGTTTGGAAAGATTCACACTTATTGCTGAGAATATACTTTCCTATAAATTTGACCGTGTTTTGAAAACAATCAAAGAGACTGTGACTCATAATGTTTTGAAATTTTGATCATGTTTTAAAATTAACTTCACACCTTGCGACAATCTATTCAATGGACCCACAAAGCAGTCAATGTATTGAGAACGAGTGATAGTTTGGAAATATTCACACTTCTTGCTAAAAACATGCAAGCCTAGAAATTTGACCGTGTTTTCGAAACAATCAAAGAGACTATGACTCACTATGTTTTAAAATTTTGGCCGTGTTCTGAAATTAACTTCACACCTTGCAATAATATATTCAATGGACCCACCAGACATCCAATGTATCGAGAATGAGTGATAGTTTGGAAAGATTCACACTTCTAGCTAAGAATATGCATGCCTAGAAATTTGGCCATGTTTTTAAAACAATTAAAGAGACTATGACTCACCGTGTTTTTAAATTTTGGTTGTGTTCCGAAATTAACTTCACACCTTGCAATAATATATTCAATAGACCCACCAAGCAGTCAATGTATCGAGAATGAGTGATAGTTTGGAAAGATTCACACTTCTAGCTAAGAATATGCATGTCTAGAAATTTGATCGTGTTTTGAAAACTATCGAAGAGACTATGACTTACCGTGTTTTTAAATTTTGGCTATTGATGGGGATATGCCGAATGGGGTATGCCCAGCAGGACGTTTTGATTGGGCCAAAAGTTCTCGCGAGTGGGCCTCTAGGATGGCGACTGGAATGCGACTAAAGGGGAGCCCCGGCGACTGGAGACTGGAGGCCCAGGAGTGTACCAGAAGCCTAGTCGGATTAGGTCAAAACCTCCGAATCCTTATATTGTTCGGTTGTAGCTTGTAAACCCTAGCGAGGTGCCTCATATATAAACCTCCCTATGGTATCCTGAGGACTTACGTTCCATCATACACCCCCTCAAGCGACTCACTGCTTAGACGCCGAGCTCGCCACCCCTGTAACTCGCTCTCTAATAATCTATTCTAGCAGGAGTAGGTCTTTACCCTCCGGGGGGGCGAACCTGGGTAAACCCATGTGCATCCGCCCCCATCTCGCACCGCAGATGGACGCAAGCTCTCGCCCCCGATTCACTCAATCGCTGCCTACTGCAGCGACTACCGTGGCCATTTCCACGACAGTGGCGCCCACCGTGGGGCATAGCAGGACTGGCCTGAGTTCTGCGGCAAGACTCTATTCGCCGATCGACCGGCCACTCTCCACCGGCCGCATGATCGCCATTGGTGGGATCTTACAGATATTGCCCACCAGCTACATCCCAGCATCACACCCGGTCACTCACGGCACGGTGATGCCGGTCGGCTCCATCAACCTCTTCGTCGGCTTCACCGGCGCGGTCGACCCAGCAGCGATGGTGATCGTTGGCGGATCGCCGCCGCACCGTGATCTGCTCTTGGAGGAGCAGGTCCACTCCATCAGGAGCCTCGTCACTGAGTACGACTCGGCCGCCAGCAACGTGACCGAGACCAACGCCGCCACAAACGACGAGGCCCTAAACGACGACGCCGACTCCGTGACCCCTGCCTCGGTCGATGGATCTATCACCAAGGCATCACGAGAGGACTCCATCACGCGAGTCTCCAACCCGGAGGATTTCGAGGACTCCTCCATCCTCGGGATCTTCGACTCCGATTCTGGCTCGGAGTCGCCTAAAGACTTCCGCGCCAGATCAGATCGCTTTAACACGATCTATATGGCAGGCAGCACGGCCGCCCCGCCAGATCCATTCTCCACACCGATCCCGCCGACTGCCATGGCCACAGAGGTGGAGGAGGCCCGCCTGCGACTCGCGGAGGCGCAGCGCAATGAGCTCGCCGAGTGCGAGAAATACCGCCTCGAGCAGGAAATGGCGTGGGAGCTATCGCTCTATCACCAGCGCCACATCAGGCCCCGCCTAAACTCCAACGTCCAGGGCCGCGTCCTGAACTTCAATGATGAAAGCGACCCCGCACGAGCGGCCGAGCGCGAATACTGCGAGAATGCGCCACCAGGTGGAAGCAACAGACCACCACCCGGCGCACCGGCGACCGGAGCCCCTCCACCACCCATTGGCCGCGCGCCCCCGCCGGACCAGCAGCGGATTATCATCTCGCCACAAGCCCGTGACGCCAACAGACTCCCACTCTACTCCACCCCGATGGACAACATCGTCGTGGCCGACGCCATGGTCGCCAACCTCGATGTCCAGGGGGACGGTGCGCTGCAGATCTAGTACGCCAAGGCCCTACTCGCCAGGGCCGTCAAGCAACAAGCTGCAGGAGCCGACCCGCAGGGGCGGATATATTCCCGCTCCTCAGCAAGCAGGGCGGTCTCAAGTGGCCACCCCACCATCGCCAACGCCGTGACCTGCCCACCACCGTAGCCACTGGCGAACCAGCCGCGGGCCGCCAACCCTGCACTCTCCACCAACGAACCGCGACCGGTGAACAACATGGTCGCCGCCACCGGGCAGCCCATCGACGCCCGCACGCACATCGTCAACAACCAGGCCTGGCGGGCGCGCCAGCCCAACGATCTGAGGCACACCCTCAGTAATAGCGGCGACCCCGAACCGAGGGGCTCGCTTAGCCGAGTTGGCCCCCAATTCTTCGGGCCTATGATCAGAGGGGAAAAGTACCCCACCAACTTCAAGGCGCCCAAAGAGATCGAAAAATACGATCCAACGTACGACCCAGCAGTATGGCCGGACACATACCTCATGGCGATGGGGATCGCCGGCCACACTGACTTGCTCGCCGCTCACTACCTCCCCCTGATGATGGAGGGCGCGACCTGACAATGGATCAACACCCTTCCCGACGACAACATCGACTCCTGGGAGGAAATGCGGGATGCCTTCGTCAGGCACTTCGAGGGCTCCTACACCCGCACCTCCACGATTGAAGACCTGGAGCAGTGCATCCAGAGACAACGCGAGTCGACCCGCCACTGGATTCAAAGGTGGCAAGAATTGTGGATCAACGCCTCCGGCATCCACGCGGACACGACGATACATTGTTTCAAGAACACGTGCCGGTATGAACACGACAGCGGGTGACAGCGCGACATGCGCTATAGCAACACCCGCATCATCGGCAAGCGTCACACGGACGGGCGAGTCGACTTTGTCGCCAACACCGGCTACGGCTAACGTGACTCCAAGAGCTACCGACGTGACGGGGAAATTACCGTGATAGCGGAAACTACCGCACCAACAACGCGGCAAGGCCGAAATTCGACCCCGCCGCCCTGCTTAACCATCCCTGCGTCTACCACAGCAGGGAGGGAAAACCCGTCACCCACACCACCGCGGACTCCCACTCTCTCAAAGAGATCGAAAAGGCAAGGCGAGAAAGGGAAGACCCCAACAACAACCCACCTCGGGACAACGGAAACGCCGGCGGCTTCGGCAACGCCATCAGCTCGCTACACACTTTCATCGGGCTCGGCACCAAGCGCGAGAGGAAGGTGCTCGCCCATGCAGTCACCGTCAATGCGGTGACATAGGTCGACATCCCACGCTTCCTCAACTGGTCCGTGCAGAGCATCACTTGGAGTCGCCAAGACCACGCTCCCAAGATCGAGTACCCAGGGCGAGTTGCCCTGGTGGTTAGGCCCAAAGTGGCCGATTATTGGCTACCCAAGACACTGATAGACGGTGGGAGCTCCATCAACATCATGTATCTGGACACGTTCAAGAGGCTCCAGCTCCCGGAGTCGGCGATCCAGCCGCCCCTGACAATCTTACACGGCATCGTCCCCTGTCGAAAGGCATACCCGATCGGAAAAGTGACATTACCAGTCAGCTTCAGCACACTGGCAAACTACCGCACCGAGCAAATCGAGTTCGAGCTGGTGAACTTCCACAGCCCCTACCACTGCATCCTGGGACGCCAAACGTTTGCCAAATTTATGGCAACCCCCCACTACGCGTACAACATGATGAAGCTCCCAGGGCCGAGCGGCATCATCACCGTCCACTGCGACCCCGACATTGTCGTGGAATGCAAGGACAAAGGCACTGAGCTCTCCGACACCGTCATCACCGTGGAAACCGACCATGTGGAGGAGCTCACGAAATACGCAGGCAACATCAACAAGGACGACCCCACCGTACTGAAAAAGCCAACAGCTGCGAACTCCACGTTCGAGGCAACCACGCATACCCGCACCGTCGAGCTCGTCCCGGGCGACTCTAGCTAGACGGTCACCATTGGGGCGCATATGAGCCCCGCATAGGAAAGCGTGCTCATCGAGTTCCTCCGTGAGAACTGCAACATCTTCGCATGGAAGCCTTCCGACATGCCAGGTGTCCTGAGGGAACTCGCTGAGCACAAACTTCACGCTAACCCCAAAGTGCGACTCGTAAAGCAGTCGCTGCGGCCCTTCAATGAAGAGCACCGTCGAGCAATCGCCGAAGAAGTACAACACTTGTTGGTCGCAGGCTTCATTCGGCCAATAAAACACTTCAAGTGGCTAGCGAACCCAGTCCTGGTCCTGAAAAAGAACAACACATGGATAATGTGTATCGAGTACACCAACCTCAACAGCGCCTGCCCGAAGGAGGAGTTCGTCCTACCGCGCATTGATCAGATCATCGACTCGACTGTGGGATCAGAGTCGCTGTGCTTCCTTGACGCTTACTCTAGTTACAACCAGATCAAGATGGCGGTCGAGGACGAGGAGAAGACGACGTTCATCACGCCATTCAGCGCCTTCTGCTACACGGCCATGATGTTCGGCCTTAAGAACACCGGCGCCACATACCAAAGGTGCATGTAGGAGTGCCTCGCGAGCCAAATTGGCCGCAACATTCACATCTACATCGACGACGTGGTGGTAAAATCCACCCGCCAGGACGACCTGCTCGCCGACCTGGCCGAAACCTTCGCAAATCTGCGGAGGTACAACATCAAGCTGAACCCAAGAAAGTGCACCTTCGGCGTCCCCACCGGACAACTATTGGGATACGTAGTCTCCAAGCGAGGTATCGAAGCCAACCCCACCAAGATCGACACTATCGTGCGACTCGGAAAACCCGAGTGCCTGCGCGACGTCCAGAAGTTGGCTGGGCGAGTCGTGGCTCTCAGTCGGTTCATCCCCCGACTAGGCGAGAGGGACATGCCCCTCTATCGCCTGATGCGCAAGAACCCCACGTTTCAATGGGACGCGGAGGCGGACGATGCTCTCAAAGCACTCAAAGAAGTGCTACTCGCGGCTCCACTACTTGCCACACCAGTCGATAAGGACCAATACTCGTCTACGTGGCGGACTCCAATCGAGTCGTTAGCGCCGTGATGGTCGTCGAACGGCCAGAGGAGGGCAAGGAGCGCCCCATACAGCACCCCGTCTACTACATCAGTGAAGTCCTGACGGACTCACGATAGCGCTACCCGTAGTACCAGAAACTAGTGTACGCGATATTCCGAGCTCAGCGGTGACCCTCCCCCCCCACTATTTCCAAGAGAACCCAATCACGGTGGTCTCATCCGCACCGCTGTAGGACATAATACGCAATCGCGAGGGGACTGGGCGAGTCGCCAAGTGGGCCATCAAAATCGGTGTCCACAATATCAAATACGAGCCCCGCAAAGCAATCAAGTCACAAGCACTAGCTGACTTCCTCGCAGATTGGGAAGAAGCGCAACAGCCGGATAAGCTACCATATCTCCACTACTGGTCGCTACACTTCAACGGCTCGAAGAACGCCGACGGCGCAGGGGTCGGAGTCATACTGACCTCCCCCAAAGGGGACAAGCTCCGATACATGCTCTAGCTCAACTTCAAGCCCTGCACCAACAACATGGCAGAATACGAGGCCCTCCTCCACGGCATGCGGGCCACAAAGGAAATGAACATCAATCGCCTACGGTGCTATGACCTAGTCGCCGGCCAGGTCGCCGGAACATGCGACACCGTCTCTCCAACAATGATCGCGTACCGCCAAGCGGTAGACCAGCTGGGAGGACACTTTGACGGCTATTCCATCGAGTGGATCGACAGACGCAAGAACGAGGAGGCAGACGCCATTTCCCGCATCGGGTCGGCCCGACAAGCGCCACCAGCAGGCGTCTTCCTCGACATCATCCACAAACCTTCGATCAGCCAACCGAAGGAGATCGAGGTCGGGATACCACTACAACTAGAGTCGGCCCTAGTCGCCATGGTTGTGAAGCCTAGCGACTGGACGGCACCATACGTTGCCTTCCTCGAGCACAAGATCCTCCCAAGCAACAAGACGGAGGCGCGAATGATCGTGCGCCGCTACAAATCCTTCGTCATCATCAACGGAGAGCTCCACAAACGCAGCGTGACTGGCGTGTTCCAGCGCTGCGTACAGCCAGAAGAAGGCCGCAAGATCCTCCAGGACATTCACGCCGATGACTGTGGCCATCACGCCGGCGCCAAGTCGCTGGTCGCTAAGGCCATGCGGCACGGCTTCTACTAGCGCGCACGCCGACGCCACCAACATCGTCCAATGATGCGTCGGATGCCAGAAGTACGCCCACCAGACGCACCTCCCTGGTTCGGCACACAAGACCATCCCCATCACATGGCCATTCGCTGTATGGGGCATGGACATGGTAGGCCCGTTCAAGAAGGCCCCATCCGGCTTCACCCACCTCCTGGTCGCGGTCGACAAGTTCACCGAATCGGTCGAGGCCAAGTCAATCAAAAAGTGCGACGGCAAGACGGCCACAAAGTTCTTACGCAAGCTCATCTACCGGTACGGCTACCTGCACAACATAATAACGGACAACGGCACCAACTTCGCCAAAGAGGCCATGGTGGAATTCTGCGAAGAGAACGGCATACGACTCGACCTCCCCTCAGTCGCCCACCCGGAGTCGAACGGCCAAGCAGAACGCGCCAACCAGAGCGTCCTCCACGGGCTCAAGCCACGACTCTAGGTTCCCCTCGAGCGCACCCCAGAATGCTGGGTCGAAGAGCTCCCTTCAGTCATATGGGGTATCCGCACATCCGTCAACCACTCCATCGGGTTCACACCCTTCTTCATGGTGTACGGCGCCGAAGCCGTAATGCCAACAGACCTGGAGCATGACTCACCCTGAGTCGCCAATTACGTCGAGGCGACAAACGAGATATCCCGCCAAGACAGCATCGACCAAATCAACGAGGCACGCGACCTGGCTCGCTCCCGTACAGCCATCTACCAGCAGGGACTCCGCCGCTACCATAGCCACCGAGTCTGGACTCGCACCTTCCAGGAGGGCGACCTGGTCCTGCGACTGGCTCAAGACAAGAAGGGCATGCACAAACTCTCCCCCCCATGGGAGGGGTTGTTTGCAATAGGGTGAGTCCTCGGCAACGACGCCTACTACCTCATCGACATACGAGGCGACGACCAGCTCGAGGTTGGGAGGCCATGGAATGTAAACCTCCTCCGGAAGTTCTATACATAGAACCGAAACATGTACTCAGCTGACATATATAATGAAATTCATTTGGATTCACAAAATTGTGTCTACTCGCCATATCCTTGTGCCACTCGCACTCGTACAATCAGCAATACGCTACCCATGGAAGTTAACCTTTGGTCGAGCGACCGGCACGGCTAAGTAGTGCGGCCCAAGGGCACCGGAAATACTCGGGCCTTGGGACGTCCACGAAAACGCCAACCCGGAGCCACCATCGGTGTCGCCTAGCTCGACTGGCACACCGGGCCAAGATGCCCGGTATACGCTCCTCACAGCTACCTGTCCTTCCCATCCACGTGCAAAGCGACTCGAACGGTTAAGTACCACGCACGAGGACTACGCAAGAATGGAACCCTCACGCGGCTCGAGAAAACACCAAGTAAGAGAGCTGCCTTGGACTCGCCCAGCGACTGGCTCTCCGAGCCAGGGGAAGAGACGCGTTACAAACAACGCATTAGTAACTTGTAACAAGCACGCGCCCAAAAACAGCTAAGTACTACGCTCGGGGACTCGCCTACAAAACAATCCCACTCGCACTTGGGGACTCGCCCCTTCAGAAGACGCAAGGGACAAAACAATGCACAATCAAAAGAAAACACATACGTATACAATCGAGTTATACTCCATTAAAGGGCGAACACGCTCGGGGACTCGCTCAAACAAAAATAAACACAACACATGATCATGGTCGCATTGCGAGTCGATTGACTCCTCTTACTCAAAATATTGTTCATATTACAAAAGTCGCCACTTGGCATATATTACAAACTGCCCAGAGATGTTATCTATTTCACAGGCCCTGACGAAGAAGCATCCCCACCACCCTTGACATGGACAAAAGGTTACCATGGGTTCATCGGGTAGGTCGTCAATGACTTCGACAGCGCCGACCGGAAGGGTTGCTCTAACTTTAGGTCGCGATGCTCCGGCTCGGGGTCGCCAGGCACCAATACCATATCCTGGTATGCCAGAAGGTCCCCCATCGCTAACACCCGATTAGCAAAAGGGGCGGCCTTGGCAGTCAGCTTCAGCACCTCTAACATCTACACTGTGCCAGTCGCCGAAGGGTAGCCACTGGTAACGTCGTCGAGGTCGAAATCGTCGGGGAAGTGCGCGAGACCTAGGCTCAACGCCGTGGTGGCCCCGCGCCTGAAAGCCGAGCATGCCATCCACTCCATGATGTCGGGCACCTCCTCTAGATAGCGCCACACTTCTATAAGTCCCCCAGGAATAACCTCGGTGGGGGACATCCCTTGAAGGACAGCTTGGACGCACAATGCCGAGGCAGTGGCCGCGTTCACCACGGTAGTCACGCACTGCAAGGCGTTGAAGGTATGAACCACCGGGTCACTTTTCCCTATCACAGCTACAACATCAGATGTTAGTGACACTATGGATTCCCCCACTCGGGGACTCGCCAAACGTGTTCAGCAAAAAAACGGAGAACTTACCAAGAAGCTTGCGGCAGTTCTCGGTGACATGCTTCTCCAGGACGGCATGATCGTTCTGCAGCCCCACGATGATAAAGTTTGCGGCCTTGCGCTCCTCTTCAGTCGCAGCGGCTGCAGCCTTCGCTCGATCCTCAGACAAAATTGAGGCCGCTTTCGCCTCCTCCAATTCCTGGATCAGCGAGTGACATGGGTATACCCTCTAGGTACTCGAGCTTGGTATATACGGTCCAAATACATACAGGCCCACGGTGTCTCCAAGGCCCGGATAGAGGGACTCGAGTAACCTACGGACTCTCGATTGCTTGAAGGACAAGAAGAAGCTAAAGATAGAAAGTTTGAAGGGGAAAACCCTAACTTGTAACCGACTCGACCTGTTACCCGAGACCTAGCCTATCTATATAAAGGCTAGGAGGGGGCGGCGAGGAGGACACACGCAACCCTAGTTTCTACCACCCTCGCCAGATTTCATCTGCGCACCATTTTAACTTTCGACTCCTTCGATAATTCCACGAGCAGACAAGCAGGAGTAGGGACCTCTACGAGGCCTGAACCTGGGTAAATCCTTTGTCCCCTGTGTGCTTGTTTGCTAGCTGATAGATGTCTCCAATGCTCCCTCCTTCTCTAAAACCCAAGTCCATAACAATGGGCATTGACGAGTTAAACCCTCGTTAATTGGCGCCGTCTGTGGGAATTGGGAGTGCTGATGTTGTGGCTTCTTCGGCCCCATCAAACGCGATCTACAACTCTGCAACAGCAGAGATTCGCCAGCTTTTCGGCGCCTTCGACTTCACCGTCCACACGCCGGCTACCCGCCCGGCCTTCGAATCCGTGGGCGACGGAATCAGCCTGGCGATTGGGATCTTCTGCTTCCAAGTCGGTCAGATGGGCATGCTTCGCATGCCCGATCAGCCGACGGCACCGGCGATTGCCCCAGCATCATGGTTCCCTCCATCGATCGGTACCCTCAGCGAGCTCAATGCTCCAGCAGCGGTCGGGAACATGGTCAGCGACAGCAGTCGCGACTCCGAGCTAAGCGATCTGGCCACTGAAGATGGAACCTACGGTTCCGGATCTGAAAGTTGTGGAAGCAACAGCTTCCCAAATCACTTCATGTGCATCGTCATCAACGTGGGCGACACCTCCGCCAACCGCGGTAACAATGGTAACACCGGCAACGGCACCGACCCGCCCAACGCCGCCAACGGCGGCAACGGTGGCAATGGAGGAGCAGTCGAACCCCCTACCATAATCAACGAGCAAACTGGCGAATGCGTCGTGATCAGGCTCAACGAGCAAGAGTGGGAACGCTGCCGCGAAGCCCTACGAGGTACACCTCTACCCTTCGGGTCCCCGCAAGAACTGCTGATGGGCTACCACTGGCTCCTAAAGTTGTGGAAGCAACAGTGCCAGAAACAAGCAATCACGGAACTTGAGGCACGTAAAAAGGCGGCAGACGAGTCAAGCCTTCGTCGCGCTGGGCTCTCCTCCTATGGAGGATCCTCCTCAAGAGGCAACGAGCAACTCGCTAGAAAGAGGCAATCGCGGATGGCTCACCTCACCGAACAAGAACACATAGACGTCGCGAAAGTCCTCGACTTCGGCTCTATGACAGTCGACACAAGAGGCAACGTGGTTCCCAGGACGCCACAAGCCGCAGTAACGGCGGCCACCATGTACCTTCTCAATAACCAGCCACCTGCTGGAGATCCGCGCACGGCCATGCACCGATCTATGATCGCAGGCCTAGGACTAATCGAGGCCGCCCTCGATAAAGAACCAGTACCAGACCCAAAAAAGGGCAAAGCGTTAGCAAGACGCTACTCCTCGCCCTCGTCAAGCAATGACAGTCACGACCTGTCTTGACGCTACCGCTCACGACGACATGATCGCGACTACGATGCACGCGACGAGCTCACGCAGTGCAAGATCGACAAGTCAAGGGCATGACGTGCTCGGTCGACTGATTCGGAAGAAGAAGATGGGGAGCTCTGCGGTGCCAGATGCTTCAGCAGATCCATCAGGCAAAAGCGAATTCCTAAATGGTTCAAACTCCCATCGGAGAACCCGAAATTCGACGGTCTGTAGGACCCCAAGATCTGGCTGGAGGATCACATCTCCTCAGTCAGGCTGCACGGAGGCAGTCGAAGTACTACCATGCAATGATTGCAGCTACAGCTGCAAGGCGCCGCCCGAGCATGGCTCAATAACCTCCCACGCGGATCCATTCGCAGCTGGGATGAGCTGGTCTACAGCTTCGTACGCAACTTCAAGGGCACATACAGACGCCCCGCTTCAATCAAAGAATTGAGATGCTGCCAGCAAAAATCTGGCGAATCGTTGCGCTCTTACATCCAAAGATGGTCCATCATCAAGAACTCCGCGGAAAACATCTCGGAAGACCGCGCGATTGATGCATTCAATGGCTGTGTCCGCCGCATAGAACTCAGGGAGGATCTAGGCCGCTCAAAGCCCAAGACCATCAACCACCTGATGGAGATCGCGAATCGGTTGGCTGATGGGGAAGATTCGCTAAAGAACCGCATTCACTCTGACGAGGAAGCAAAACTCAGACGCGACCGCCGGGGCAAACGTCGTATGCGCGTCTACGAAGATCGTGATGACGTCAACATAGTCGCAGCCGGCTACACCGATAGACGCAACGATAACCACAACAGCGGATACCACAGCGGGGGATACCGCGACTCCGGGAAAACCACACAAGTGTGGCAACGCCGCACTCGCGATGAGGCACCCGCGACTTCCATCGAGGACAAACTGTCCGGGCCATGCACGGTACACTTCTACATCGACAAGCATGATGGCAAGAGGAAATCCAGTCACCTCCTCAAAGACTGCCGAGAGTTCCTCAAGCTACATGAGGGGTTGGTTCGGATGAACCGCAATGCAGTCGAAAGAGGCTACGGAACCGCTCCAGCCGCAGTGGCACATGGCGCACCACCACCACCACCTGGGCCACCCCCGAACGGAGCTGCACCGGACCAGCATCACAGAGGCGAACCATACCCACGGGCCATGGGCACCATGATGATCCAAAAGGGACGCCCCTCCAACAGGGTGCAGAAGGCCATCACTCGCCAAGTCAACTTGGCCATGCACTCGCCACCATCCACCACTGAGTACCTCAGTGGCAGTGAGTCGTGCATTACCTTCGACAAATGTGACCACCCGCCTCAAGTACCTCGCCCAGGTCATTTCCCCCTCATACTCGAGGCGCAAATTGGAGGCTTCGATATGACTCGCGTCTTCATGGATGGCGGAAGCGGTATCAACCTCATATTCGCGAGTACCTTGCGAGCAATGAGGATCCCTCTAACCTGCTTGGAGGCATCGGATACAACGTTCCACGGCATCGTCCCAGGAAAAGGCGTATACCCCCTGGGCAAAATCAACCTCGATGTCATATTCAGCACGCCGAAGAACTTCTGGCGCGAGCGCATCGACTTTGAAGTCGTCAAATGGCCCTCACAATACCACTCCATCCACGGGCGCGTCGCGTTCGCTAGGTTCAAGGCAGTACCCCACTACGCCTATCTGCAGATGAAAATGCCAGGTCCCAACGGCGTCATCACGATCAATGGGAGTTTCGAGCGATCTGACAGTTGCAACAGGGAATTCAACAGAATCTCCCAGTCCTTCGGTATGCAGGAGGAACTCGCGCGACTGAAGGAAACTACAGACAACAGTCTGCCCCCTCTGAGTAGGCCAAGCTCACCTGATCTCTCCTTCGACTCATCTGTGCACACAAAGAAGGTGCAGGTCCATCCATCAGATCCCGCTAAAATGGCCCTCATCGCTAACAACTTGAGTCCCGCATAGGAACTCGCGCTCGTCGAATTCCTCCGTGAGCACTGGGAAATTTTCGCCTGGTGTCCTGCGGACATGCCAGGAGTTCCTAGGGAATTTGCCGAGCACGCACTCAACGTCAACCCCGACGCAAGGCCAGTCAAGCAAACAATCAGGAGACTGTCTGAGCCACGAGCACAGGCAGTCGGAATGGAGCTCAACAGACTCCTCGAGGCCAAATTCATACGCGAGATCAAGGAAAGTACTTGGCTCGGCAATACGGTGCTGGTGCCAAAAAAGGACACGGATATCCTGTGGATGTGCGTGGACTTCACTTCTCTTAACAAGCACTGCCCAAAAGATAACTTCCCACTACCACGGATCGATCAAATCATCGACTCCACTGCTGGATGCGAGCGCCTTTGCTTCCTCGACGCCTACTTAGGCTATAACCAAATTCAAATGAAGGAGGAAGACCAGGAGAAGACCGCGTTTACAACGCCCTTCGGCGTGTTCTGCTACAACACAATGCCCTTCGGGCTAAAAAACGCAGGAGCCACGTACCAGCGGTGCATGTAGGCCTGCCTCAAGGAGCAACTTGGTCGCAACATCCAAGTCTATGTCGACGACATAGTAATCAAGACCAAGGAAGAAGCCTCTCTAATCGACGACTTGCGTGAAACCTTCGCCAATCTCGATCGCTATCGGATAAAGTTCAATCCGGACAAATGCGCCTTCGGCGTACCCTCTGGACAATTGCTCGGGTATCTCATCTCCGCGAGAGGGATTGAGGCAAACCCGAAAAAGATAAAGGCCATATTGGCCATGGAGAAGCCAAAGAACATAAGGGGCGTTCAGCAACTAGCTGGGCGAATCGCGGCCCCCAGTCGATTTATCAGTCGAATGGGAGAAAAGGCGATGCCGTTCTATCAGCTCCTCCGCAAAACCGACAAATTTGGGTGGACCAATGAAGCGCAAGAACCATTCGAAGACCTCAAGCGCCTGCTATCCACCTCGCCAGTATTGGTAACTCCACGAGAAAGGGAACCACTGCTGCTGTACATCTCCGCCACCAACCAAGTGGTTAGCATAGTGCTCGTCGCCAAACGGGCCGAGGAAAACAAGGTCCACGGCGTACAACGCCCGGTATACTACCTCAGCGAGGTCCTCACGCCAACAAAACAGCGGTACCCGCACTATCAGAAGCTGGCATACGGCGTCTTTATGACCGCCCGGCGACTGCGCCACTACTTCCAGGAACACCCAATCGTGGTAGTCAACGACGCCCCATTGGGACATATCCTCAATAACCCTGACGCCACAGGGCGAGTCGCGCTTTGGGGA
Source organism: Avena sativa (assembly GCA_916181665.1). NCBI lineage: Eukaryota > Viridiplantae > Streptophyta > Magnoliopsida > Poales > Poaceae > Avena > Avena sativa. Next base: position 416,391,564 of record OV702289.1, on the reverse strand, counting down.
ATCGAACTATCTCCACGAGACATCACATACGAAAAGCGCGGCGCAATCAAGTCACAAGTTCTCCCGGACTTCCTCGTACATTGGATGGAAAACCAACTCCCGGACAAGCCAAACATGTCCTACCTCTGGACAATGCACTTCGATGGGTCCAAGAGAAAAGATGGAGCAGGAGCAGGTGTCATACTAACATCGCCTCAAGGGGACAAGCTGAAGTACGTCCTGCGAATGCAGTTCACAGCCTCAAACAATGAGGCTGAATACGAGGCCCTGTTACACGGGATGAGGATGGCAAAAGCCTGCGGCGCAAAGAGGCTAATCATATATGGCGACTCCAAGTTGATCGTAAACCAAACAATGCACGAGTGCGACGCACTAAACGACAACATGATCGCATACCACGACCTCTACGTCACACTTGAAGGAGACTTCGATGGCTGCGAGTTGCGACACATAGGTCGCGAAAGCAATGAGGAGGCGGATGCACTCGCCAACATAGGTTCCACCTGCGCACCCATACCACCTGGGGTATTTCTCGAGCGCATATGCGAACGCTCCATCAAGCCAAAGGCCGCAGAGAAGAAAACATGCACAGTAACAGACCCGGGGGCTACGCCACCCAGTGAGCCAACAACAATCGATGATTTGGAGCTTGACACAGGACTCGAGGGAGCAATGAGCGTCATGATGATCGAACAATCCTGGACGCAGCCGCACATTACGTACCTCCTCAGCAAGCGCCTATCGGACGACCCGACAGATGCACGACATATCGCGCGACGCTCCAAGGCATTCGCTGTTATCAACGACGAACTGTATAAACGCAGCATTACAGGCGTGTTACAACGATGCGTCTCCCTAGCCGATGGAAGAGCAGCCCTCCTCGACATCCATGAAGGGACCTACGGGCACCACGCCGGCAGCCGCGCCCTCGTCGCCAAAGCTCTACGAGCTGGATTTTACTGGCCCACGGCCATGCGCGATGCCAAGGATATAGTCCAAAAGTGCAACGCCTGTCAGCGATTCGTGGACAAGCCACACGCACCAGGCGCAGAACTACGGCCTATTCCATTGGCCTGGCCCTTCGCCCAGTGGGGACTCGACATGGTCGGCAAACTTCCAAGGTCCTCGCAAGGAGGCTACGTCTACCTCTTGGTCGTAGTCGACAAGTTCACCAAGTGGATCAAGGCCATGCCAGTGACCAAGCAATCAGGACACAGCGCAGTCAAGTTCTTCGAGTCCATCGTCTACCGCTTCGGCGTGCCACACAGCATCATCACCGACAACGAAACGAAGTTTACATCCAAGGAGTTCCAAGATTTCTGCGAGAACCTGGGGATCAACATCAGCTATGCCTCGTCTGCAGCGGCATCAAGAAGCGACTCCTCCGGCCACTCGAACAAGCCACGGGCTGCTGGCCAAACGAACTACAATCCGTACTCTGGAGCCTGCATACAACTCCAAACAGCGCCACTGGCTACACACCATTCTTTATGGTACATGGAGCAGAGGCAGTACTACCCGCCGAGGTACGGTACAGAGCGCCACGCGTAGTCGCCTACAGCGAGAAGGAGTCATCCCTCGCACTCGATGACTCCATCGACCTCCTTGACGAAGCAAGAGAAATCGCCGCAGAAAGATCTATGATCTACCAGCAGAACCTGCGCAACTACCATAGCAGAAGGCTTCACCCAAGATCCTTCGTCGAAGGTGACCTGGTCATGCGACTGAAGCAGCAGGGGCATCTCAAGCTCGAGTCCCCCTGGGAAGGACCATACGTGATTACAGAAGTAATCCCAGGTGGCGCCTACTGCCTTAAAGATTTAGAGACAGGAGTCGCATACTCCAACCCTTGGAACGTCGCACAACTGCGACGCTTCTACCCGTAGTCGTTTCTTCTTTACTTTTGCATCGCAAATAAGGCTATTCAGCCAAGGCTACTTAGCCGCACATTGTACTACGTACCGTTCTCCGAATAAATAAAAGCTAAGTGCCCCAAAACTCCGTGTTCTCTTTTCTTTTGTCAATTTTCACACTCGGGGGCTACGCCACCCTATATACATATGTTCTTTGAACAATAACGCGACATCCTGAGTAGCTGGCACATCAATCGAATCCCTAAACACAAACACAACCCAGCTGCCACGCAGCTGACAGGTTGACAGGGGAAAGACACAAAGATGACCAGGCTAACGAAAAGGACTCGCACAAGTGCAACGCACCCTACGCTTATACAGCTATTTGTATACATTCAACAATAAATTATCTACAAATATATATGAGCTTTACAACACCAGTACACTTATATGCAGGATACATATTTGGCTACCCATGCAACAGAAGAACATTAGTCTGTTCCTCGAAGAAGTCGACGATTTCCTCGGCTGGACGATCCACCGCTTGATAGTGCGGCACCATGTTCCAGGAAGATCCTGCTGGTGGCACCGGTGGCCCAGATGCAATGGCGGCGACATCCACGTCAGGCCTGTGCAAACGCACCACGGAGAGCGCAGCCTTGGCACCAGCCACCAGCTGCTGCCTCACGCACTCGCGAACCGCGGACATATCTTGAAATTTCGTCAGCAGGGCCAGTAGGCTTGATGGAGTATCATCCAGCGAGAACATTGCCCGGTAGATGTTCTTCAAACATTACTGCGACATCTTCAGAAAGAGCAGCACTCGCGAGGCGCGATCCTGCAGGGTCGCTAACGCAGTCGCACAATCATGATCTACCCAGAAGTATCCACTCTCTTGAAGTTGCTCTTGGGTGAGATCATGAAGGCGGATGGCAATCCTATCCCTCTCCTCCTGCGGACGGCGTGCGCTAACAACTACACGAAGCAGTATCAACAGCATGAGTACAACGTACCATTGCGATTAACTACAAAGGAAAAGACGAGGATGAGCAAACTAACAGTTAAACTGGTCGCCCAGTTGTGTCACCTCGCCAAGCAGATATTGCTCGTGAGCGGAAGCTTTTTAAGCCTTCGACTTCCACACGTTCGTGCTACCACGGATCACTGGCAACTCACGCTCCAGTTGCTTAACGCGATCACAAAGTTGTGAAAGCAAGGAAAGCTCCTCTACCCTGGAGCAGGATGGTGCCATTGTATCCTCAAGATATGGCGAGTCCGGGGTTCCCCCCACAAGACAACTTGATGTCCCCTACCAAAAATCAAGCTAGAAGCAAAATAAGGCGCCCAACTCAACAGTCAAAAGTAACAGGTGCATTCAGGAACAATAAAAGTATGTACAAACACATTCGCCAACAGGCATGATCTCCAATCAAAAGAGCGAGTTCATCAGCTATTACAAGAAACTAACTACGGAGCAGCTGGCTTCTTCGACTTCGAGGACCTCGGGGGCTTCATCAAGTCCATGGCAGTATCAGATGCCACTGACTTTCCGCCGGCCCCTGAGGCCGAAGTTTTCGCCGCCTTCTTTGCACGATTGAGCTCCTCCGAATACTTGGCAATGGTGTTTATCAAGGAATGGCCATATTTGGCACAGGCAGTCGCAAAGGGAGCGAACACTACCTGCTGACCATCTGCGCCAACATGCATTGTCTTTGACACCGCCGAGGGATCCACTTCGACTCCGTGGGCTTGCACCATGGCTAGCGACATGGTCGCGCCAGCTGCGCGGAGGGAGTTCTTGTACGTGGCAGGCACACCCCCAGCGAGTGATTCCACCAGCTCCTCCACATTGTCGACCAGCTCCGCCTTCGGCATCAGCTCCTCCCGGAGGCGACTCAGGGTGGCTTTGGCTTTGGACAACGTATTTTGGACAGCGGCGCTACGGTCTTCGACCGCAGATACCGCGCCCGCCAGAGCGTCATCGCGACCAAGGACTCGTGGATCAAAACTCAAGCCACCAGCATCTACACCAAAATACACACACGGGTCAAACTTCTAATGCCACCGGTGCTACAGAGGAAGAGAAGAACATCAATAAAATATCCACCAAGTAAAGGTACCTGAGAGGGCCTTAGCGACTGAGAACATTTGCTCTTCGAACGACTTCTCCCTGGCCGCAAAGGAGGCACGCAGATCCTCTTCGCGCTTCTGGGCCTCATCACGAGCCGCGATTGCCTCGTCGCGCCCCTTCACTGTTGCGGCCAGCGTCTTCTCCAATGTGGCGACATCACGCAGTAAAGCATTATGCTCAGCTACATGGCAGTCAAAATTTGGCCGTCAGTTGATTATACCAAAATACAAAGAAGCCAAAAAGAATAAGTGTAGAACACTCACTCTCAACCACGCGGTGGCGCTTCTGCAGCATCGCATGTTGGCGACCTATCGCCATCACTTGCTCCGCCACCTGCGCGGCTTCTTTTACAAGGAGCTGTCGCACAAAACAAGGAGTCAGTAGAAGGCAACAAAGGGCGTTGACTGCCAAATTATAAAAAAAGAGAGAGAAAGATATACTTACATGGTCCTCCAGCGACTCCGAAGAACATTGCTGAACCATCATCCGAGCTACTACTCGATGCTCCCCTACGTGAGGAGAGCTCGAAGAATTGTGCTCTGAGTGGGCCGCCACCGAAGGAGAAGGAGCACGCTCGACCTCTATCTTGGCCTTTGAGGTCGCGACTCCTGATTCCTTCAAAAATTCGACGTCACCAGAAGATGACGACGCCTCTTGACTGCAAGACAAAATCCACACTCAGAAAAGGAAAACTCCAGGGAAAAGCCAACAAGAAGAAAACAAGTGACGAGCGAATGCACTAGCAAACTTACCAGTCAAATCTATCAAGATCAAATGTGGCCTCCGTCGACTCCGACGAAGACTCCTTGGGCAATCGCATCTTCTTGCGAGAAGACAGTGCCACAGCCCTCACAGGAACGGCAGGAATTGGCGACTCCGCACCAACAGCCGCGCCTCCTGGAGTGGAAGGAGTCGACGCGTCGGAATCCTTGCTACGCGAACACTTGCGAGTATCCGGACTCTCGGACTCGGGGGCTTCCTCTTCCGCATCGGAAGGGACAGTCGACTCAGACTGGTCCTCTTCCAAAGCTTAACGAGGAATGATCCCCTCAGGAAGGGGAGGCATGCAAGGCGACACCGCCCACTCCTGCATACAAAAGTAAAACAGATAAGCAACAGAAGACACAATCGAGAAAATACGCTACTACGTAGCACAACCATACCTCAGGAGGAGGATTCGAAGCATCGAAAGGAGGAATGACTGGCTCGTTTGGAAGCACATCCTTGAGGGTATACTTCGTGACCAGTCGCACCCTCTTATCTACCTCACTCGCAGACATGCCATCGGCAGACACGCGAGTGGGATCATCCGCGCCACCCCATTGGAACATGGGATGGACCCTGGCCTAGAGAGGCTGGACGCGACGACGCAGCCAAGTCCTGACAAGGGCGCAGCCTCCCTCTTCTGCGCCTATGCGACTCTCGAGGTCGTAGACGAGTGGTATCTTGGAAAGATCCACACTTATTTCTAAGAATATGCAATCCTTGAAATTTCACCATGTTTTGAAAACAATCAAAGAGACTATGACTCACCGTGTTTTGAAATTTTGGCTGCGTTTCGAAATTAACTTCACAACTTGTCAAAATCTGTTCAATGGACCCACCAGCCTGTCAATGTATCGAGAACGACTAGTAGTTTGGAAAGATTCACAATTCTTGCTAAGAATGTGCATGCATAGAAATTTGACCGTGTTTTGAAAACAATCAAAGAAACTATGACTTACCGAGTTTTGAAAACTATCAAAGAGACTATGACTTACCGTGTTTTTAAATTTTGGTTATGTTTCGAAATTAACTTCACACCTTGCGACAATCTGTTCACTGGACCCATCAGGCAGTGAATGTATCAAGAACGAGTGGTAGTTTGGAAAGATTCACACTTCTTGCTAAGAATATGCATGCCTACAAATTTGACCGTATTTTGAAAACAATCAAAGACACTATGACTCAGAATGTTTTGAGATTTTGATTGTGTTTTGAAATTAACTTCACACCTTGCGACAATCTGTTCAATGGACCCACCATGCAGTCAATGTATCAAGAACGAGTGATAGTTTGGAAAGATTCACACTTCTTGCTAAAAACATGCATGCCTAGAAACTTGACCGTGTTTTCAAAACAATCAAAGAGACTATGACTCTCCATGTTTTGAAATTTTGGTTGTGTTTCGAAATTAAATTTTCACCTTGCGACTATCTGTTCAATGGACCCACCAGACAGTCAATGTATCGAGAACGAGTCATAGTTTGGAAAGCTTCACACTTCTTGCTAAGAATATGCATGCCTAGAAATTTGACCATGTTTTGAAAACAATCAAAGAGATTATGACTCACCGTGTTTTGAAATTTTGGCTATGTTTCGAAATTAACTTCACACCTTGCGACAATCTGTTCAATGGACCCACCAGGCAATCAATGTATCGAGAACGAGTGACAATTTGGAAAAGATTCACACTTCCTGCTAAGAATATGCATGCCTAGAAATTTAACCGTGTTTTGAAAGCAATCAAAGAGACTATGACTCATAGTGATTTGAAATTTTGGTTCTGTTTTGAAATTAACTTCACACCTTGCGACAATCTGTTCAATGGACCTACCAGGCAGTCAATGTACCAAGAACGACTGATAATTTGGAAAGATTCAAACTTCTTCCTAAAAATATGCATCACTAGAAATTTGACCGTGTTTTGTAAATAATCAAAGAGACTATGACTCACCATGTTTTGAAATTTTGGCTAGGTTTCGAAATTAACTTCACAACTTGCGATAATCTATTCAATGGACCCACCAGGAAGTTAATGTATCGAAAACGAGTTGTGTCTTAGAAAGATTCACACTTCTTGCTAAGAATATGCAATCCTTCGAATTTGACCTTGTTTTGAAAACAATCAAAGAGACTATGACTCACCGTGTTTTGAAATTTTGGCTGCGTTTCGAAATTAACTTCACAACTTGTCAAAATCTGTTCAATGGACCCACCAGCCTGTCAATATATCGAAAACGACTAGTAGTTTGGAAAGATTCACACTTCTTGCTAAGAATATGCATGAATAGAAATTTGACCATGTTTTGAAAACAATCAAAGAAACTATGACTCACCGAGCTTTGAAATTTTGGCTATGTTTTGGAATTAACTTCACCCTTGCGACAATCTATTCAATGGACCCACTAGGTAGTCAATGTATCAAGAACGAGTGGTAATTTGGAAAGGTTCATAGTTCTTGCTAAGAATATTCATGAATAGAAATTTGACCGTGTTTTGAAAAGAATCAAAGAGACTATGACTCACCATGTTTTATACTTTTGGCTATGTTTCGAAATTAACTTCACACCTTGCGACAATCTATTCAGTGGACCCACCAGGCAGTGAATGTATCGAGAACGAGTGATAGTTTGGAAATATTCACACTTCTTGCTAAGAATATGCATGCCTAGAAATTTGACCGTGTTTTGAAAACAATCAAAGAGACTATGACTCACTGTGTTTTGAAATTTTGGCTATATTTCGAAATTAACTTCACACCTTGCGACAATCTGTTCACTGGACCCACCAGGTAGTGAATGTATCAAGAACGAGTTGTAGTTTGGAAAGATTCACACTTATTGATGAGAATATACTTTCCTGTAAATTTGACCGTGTTTTGAAAACAATCAAAGAGACTGTGACTCATAATGTTTTGAAATTCTGATTGTGTTTTAAAATTAACTTCACACCTTGCGACAATCTGTTCAGTGGACCCACAAAGTAGTCAATGTATCGAGATTGAGTGATAGTTTGGAAATATTCACACTTCTTGCTAAAAACATGCATGCTTAGAAATTTGACCGTGTTTTCAAAACAATCAAAGATACTATGACTCGCAGTACTTTGAAATTTTGGCTGTGTTCCGGAATTAACTTCACACCTTGTGAAAATATATTCAATGGACCCACCAGGTAGCCGATGCATCCAGAATGAGTGATAGTTTGGAAAGATTCACACTTCTAGCTAAGAATATGCATGCCTAGAAATTTGCTTGTGTTTTGAAACCTATCAAAGAGTCTATGACTTACCGTGTTTTTAAATTTTGGCTATGTTTCGAAATTAACTTCACACCTTGCGACAATCTGTTCACTGGACCCATCAGGCAGTGAATGTATCAAGAACGACTGGTTGTTTGGAAAGATTCACACTTCTTGCTTAGAATATGCATGCCTAGAAATTTGACCATATTTTGAAAATAATCAAGGAGACTATGACTCATAGTGTTTTGAGATTTTGACTATGGTTTGAAATTAACTTCACACCTTGTGACAATCTGTTCAATGGACCCACCATGCAGTCAATGTATCGAGAACGAGTGATAGTTTGGAAAGATTCACACTTCTTTCTAAAAACATGCATGCCTATAAACTTGACCGTGTTTTCAAAACAATCAAAGAGACTATGACTCGCCATGTTTTGAAATTTTGGCTATGTTTTGAAATTAACTTTACATCTTGCGACTATCTGTTCAATGGACCCATCAGACAGTCAATGTATCGAGAACGAGTCACAGTTTGGAAAGATTCACACTTCTTGCTAGGAATATGCATGCCTAGCAATTTGATCGTGTTTTGAAAACAATCAAAGAGATTTTGACTCACCGTGTTTTGAAATTTTGGCTATGTTTTGAAATTAACTTCACACCTTGCAACAATCTGTTCAATGGACCCACCAGGCAGTCAATGTATCGAGAACGAGTGACGGTTTGGAAAGATTCACACTTCCTGCTAAGAATATGCATGCCTAGAAATTTAACCGTGTTTTGAAAGCTACCAAAGATACTATGACTCGCAGTGATTTCAAATTTTGGTTCTGTTTTGAAATTAACTTCACGCCTTGCGACAATCTGTTAAATGGACCTACCAGGCAGTCAATGTACCAAGAACGAGTGATAATTTGGAAAGATTCACACTTCTTCCTAAAAATATGTATGACTAGAAATTTGACCGTGTTTTGTAAACAATCAAAGAGACTATGACTCACCATGTTTTGAAATTTTGGCTAGGTTTCGAAATTAACTTCACAACTTGCGATAATCTATTCAATGGACCCACCAGGAAGTGAATGTATAAAAAACGACTTGTGTCTTAGAAAGATTCACACTTCTTGCTAAGAATATGCATTCCTTGGAATTTGACCGTGTTTTGAAAATAATCAAAGAGACTATGACTCACCGTGTTTTGAAATTTTGGCTGCGTTTCGAAAATTAACTTCACACCTTGTGAAAATCAGTTCAATGGACCCACCAGCCTGTCAATGTATCGAGAATGACTAGTACTTTGGAAAGGTTCACACTTCTTGCTAAGAATATGCATGCATAGAAATTTGACCGTGTTTTGAAAACAATCAAAGAAACTATGACTCACCGAGTTTTCAAATTTTGGCTATGTTTTGAAATTTACTTCACACCTTGCGACAATCTATTCAATGGACCCACTAGGCAGTCAATGTATCGAGAACGAGTGGTAATTTGGAAAGGTTCATAGTTCTTGCTAAGAATATTCATGCCTAGAAATTTGAATGTGTTTTGAAAACAATCAAAGAGACTATGACTCACCATGTTTTAAACTTTTGGCTCTGTTTCGAAATTAACTTCACACCTTGCGACAATCTATTCAGTGGACCCACCAGGCAGTGAATGTATCGAGAACGAGTGATAGTTTGGAAATATTCACACTTCTTGATAAGAATATGCATGCATAGAAATTTGATCGTGTTTTGAAAACAATCAAAGAGACTATGACTCACCGAGTTTTTAAATTTTGGCTATGTTTTGAAATTAACTTCACACCTTGCGACAATCTATTCAATGGACCCACTAGGCGGTCAATCAATCGAGAACAAGTGATAATTTGGAAAGATTCGGAGTTCTTGGCAAGAATATTCATGCCCAAAAATTTGACCGTGTTTTGAAAACAATCAAAGAGACAATGACTCACCATGTTTTGAAATTTTGGCTATGTTTCGAAATTAACTTCACACCTTCCGACAATCCATTCAGTGGACCCACCAGGCAGTCAATGTATCAAGAACGAGTGGTAGTTTGGAAAGATTCACACTCCTTGCTAAGAATATGCATGCCTAGTAATTTGATCATGTTTTGAAAACAATCAAAGAGACTATGACTCACCATGTTTTGAAATTTTGGATGTGTTTCAAAACGAATTTCACACCTTGCAAAAATCTCTTCAATGGACCCACCAGGCAGTCAATATATCGAGAATGAGTGATAATTTGAAAAGATTCATACTTCTTGCTAAAAAAATGCATGCCTAAAAATTTGACCGTGTTTTGAAAATAATCAAAGAGGCTATGACTCATAGTGTTTTAAAATTTTGGCTATGTTTCGAAATTAACTTCACACCTTGCGACAATCTGTTAAATGGACCCACCAGGCAATCAATGTATCGAGAAGGAGTGATAGTATGGAAAGATTCACACTTCTTCCTGAGAATATGCTTCCCTAGAAATTTGACCGTGTTTTGAAAACAATCAAAGACACTATGACTCATAGTCTTTTGAGATTTTGACTGTGTTTTTAAATTAACTTCACACCTTGCGACAATCTATTCAATGGACCCATTAGGCAGTCAATGTATCGAGAACGAGTGATAGTTTGGCAAGATTCACACTTCTTGCTAAAAACATGCATGCCTAGAAATTTGACCATGTTTTCAAAACAATCAAAGAGACTATAACTCACCGTGTTTTGATATTTTGGCTGTGTTCCGAAATTAACTTCACACCTTGTGACAATATATTCAATGGACCAACCAAGCAGTCAATGTGTTGAGAATGAGTGATAGTTTGGTAAGATTCGCACTTCTTGCTAAGAATATGCATCCCTAGAAATTTGACCGTGTTTCAAAACAATCAAAGAGACTATGACTCACCGTGTTTTGAAATTTTGGCTATGTTTTGAAATTAACTTCATACCTTGCGACAATCTGTTCACTAGACCCACCAGGTAGTGAATGTATCGAGAACGATTTGTAGTTTGGAAAGATTCACAATTATTGCTGAGAATATACTTTCCTATAAGTTTGACCGTGTTATGAAAACAATCAAAGAGACTGTGACTCATAGTGTTTTGAAATTTTGATTGTGTTTAGAAATTAATTTCACAACATGCGACAATCTGTTCATTGAACCCACCAAGCAGTCAATGTATCGAGAACGCGTGATAGTTTGGAAAGATTCACACTTCTTGCTAAAAACATGCATGCCTGGAAATTTGACCCTGTTTTCAAAACAACCAAAGAGACTATGACTCACCGTGTTTTGAAATTTTGGCTGTGTTCCGAAATTAACTTCACATCTTGCAATAAAATATTCAATGGACCCACCGGGCAGTCAATCTATCGAGAATGAGTGATAGTTTGGAAAGATTCACACTTTTAGCTAAGAATATGCATCCCTAGAAATTTGATCGTGTTCTGAAAAACAATCAAAGAGACTATGAATTATCGTGTTTTGAAACTTTGGCTACGTTTCGAAATTAACTTCACACCTTGCGATAGTCTGTTCACTGGACCCATCAGGTAGTGAATGTATCGACAACAACTGGTAGTTTGGAAATATTCACACTTCTTGCTAAGAATATACATGCCAAGAAATTTGACCGTGTTTTGTAAACAATCAAAGAGACAATGACTCATCGTGTGTTAAAATTTTGGCTATGTTTCAAAATTAACTTCACACCTTGCGACAATCTGTTCAATGGACCCACCAGGAATTCCATGTGTCGAGAACGAGTGACAGTTTGGAAAGATTCACACTTCTTGGTGAGAATATGCTTGCCTAGAAATTTGACCGTGTTTTGAGAACAATCGAAGACACTATGACTCATAGTGTTTTGAGATTTTAACTGTGTTTTGAAATTAACTTCACACCTTGCGACAATATGTTCAATGGACCCACCAGGCAGTCAATATATCGAGAACGAGTGATAGTTTGGAAAGATTCACACTTCTTGCTAAAAACATGCATGCTTAGAAATTTGACCGTGTTTTCAAAACAATCAAAGAGACTATGACTCACCGTGTTTTGAAATTTTGGCTGCGTTCCGAAATTAACTTCACACCTTGCGACAATATATTCAATGGACCCACTAGGCAGTCAATGTATCGAGAATGAGTGATAGTTTGGAAAGATTCACACTTCTTGCTAAAAACATGCATGCCTACAAATTTGACCGTGCTTTCAAAACAATCAAAGAGACTATGACTCGCCATGTTTTGAAATTTTGGCTATGTTTTGAAATTAACTTTACACCTTGCGACTACCTGTTCAATGGACCCACCAGACAGTCAATGTATCGAGAACGAGTCATAGTTTGGAAAGATTCACACTTCTTGCTAAGAATATGCATGCCTAGAAATTTGACCGTGTTTTGAAAATAATCAAAGAGATTATGAATCACCGTGTTTTGAAATTTTGGCTATGTTTCGAAATTAACTTCACACCTTGTGACAATCTGTTCAATGGACCCACCAGGCTGTCAATGTATCAAGAACGACTGGTAGTTTTGAAATATTCACACTTCTTGATAAGAATATGCATGCATAGAAATTTGATCGTCTTTTGAAAACAATCAAAGAGACTATGACTCACCGAGTTTTGAAATTTTGGCTATGTTTTGAAATTAACTTCACACCTTGCGACAATCTATTCAATGGACCCACTAGGCGGTCAATCAATCGAGAACAAGTGGTAATTTGGAAAGATTCAGAGTTCTTGCCAAGAATATTCATGCCTAAAAATTTGACCGTGTTTTGAAAACAATCAAAGAGACATGACTCACCATGTTTTGAAATTTTGGCTATGTTTCGAAATTAACTTCGCACGTTCCGACAATCCATTCAGTGGACCCACCAGGCAGTCAACGTATCGAGAACGAGTGGTAGTTTGAAAAGATTCACACTCCTTGCTAAGAATATGCATGCCTAGAAATTTGATCATGATTTGAAAACAATTAAAGAGACTATGACTCACCATGTTTTGAAATTTTGGATGTGTTTCAAAACGAACTTCACACCTTGCAAAAATCTCTTCAATGGACCCACCAGGAGTCAATGTATCGAGAATGAGTGATAATTTGAAAAGATTCATACTTCTTGCTAAAAATATGCATGCCTAAAAATTTGACCGTGTTTTGAAAATAATCAAAGAGGCTATGACTCATAGTGTTTTAAAATTTTGGATATGTTTCGAAATTAACTTCACACCTTGCGACAATCTGTTAAATGGACCCACCAGGCAATCAATGTATCGAGAAGGAGTGATAGTATGGAAAGATTCACACTTCTTGCTGAGAATATGCTTCCCTAGAAATTTGACCGTGTTTTAAAAACAATCAAAGACACTATGACTCATAGTGTTTTGAGATTTTGACTGTGTTTTGAAATTAACTTCACACCTTGCGACAATATATTCAATGGACCAACCAAGCAGTCAATGTGTTGAGAATGAGTGATAGTTTGGTAAGATTCACACTTCTTGCTAAGAATATGCATGCCTAGAAATTTGACCGTGTTTCAAAAACAATCAAAGAGACTATGACTCACCGTGTTTTGACATTTTGGCTATGTTTTGAAATTAACTTCACACCTTGCGACAATCTGTTCACTAGACCCACCAGGTAGTGAATGTATCGAGAACGAGTTGTAGTTTGGAAAGATTCACAATTATTGCTGAGAATATACTTTCCTATAAGTTTGACCGTGTTTTGAAAACAATCAAAGAGACTGTGACTCATAGTGTTTTGAAATTTTGATTGTGTTTAGAAATTAATTTCACAACATGCGACAATCTGTTCAATGAACCCACCAAGCAGTCAATGTATCGAGAACGAGTGATAGTTTGGAAAGATTCACACTTCTTGCTAAAAACATGCATGCCTGGAAATTTGACCTTGTTTTCAAAACAACCAAAGAGACTATGACTCACCGTGTTTTGAAATTTTGGCTGTGTTCCGAAATTAACTTCACATCTTGCAATAAAATATTCAATGGACCCACCGGGCAGTCAATCTATCGAGAATGAGTGATAGTTTGGAAAGATTCACACTTTTAGCTAAGAATATGCATCCCTAGAAATTTGACCTCGTTTTCAAAACAATCAAAGAGACTATGACTTATCGTGTTTTGAAATTTTGGCTATGTTTTGAAATTAACTTCACACCTTGCGACAGTCTGTTCACTGGACCCATCAGGTAGTGAATGTATCGAGAACAAGTGGTAGTTTGGAAAGATTCACACTTCTGGCTAAGAATATGCATGCCAAGAAATTTGACCGTGTTTTGTAAACAATCAAAGAGACCATGACTCATCGTGTTTTAAAATTTTGGCTATGTTTCAAAATTAACTTCACACCTTGCGACAATCTATTCAATGGACCCACCAGGAATTCAATGTATCGAGAACGAGTGACAGTTTGGAAAGATTCACACTTCTTGGTGAGAATATGCTTGCCTAGAAATTTGACCATGTTTTGAAAACAATCAAAGACACTATGACTCATAGTGTTTTGAGATTTTCACTGTGTTTTGAAGTTAACTTCACACCTTGCAACAATCTGTTCAATGGACCCACCAGGCAGTCAATGTATCGAGAACAAGTGATAGTTTGGAAAGATTCACACTTCTTGCTAAAAACATGCATGCTTAGAAATTTGACCGTGTTTTCAAAACAATCAAAGAGACTATGACTCACCGTGTTTTGAAATATTGGTTGTGTTCCAAAATTAACTTCACACCTTGCGACAATATATTCAATGGACCCACTAGGAAGTCAATGTATCGAGAATGAGTGATAGTTTGGAAAGGTTCACACTTCTTGCTAAGAATATGCATGCCTATAAATTTGACCGTGTTTCGAAAACAATCAAAGAGACTATGACTCACCGTGTTTTGAAATTTTGGCTATGTTTCTAAATTAACTTCACACCTTGCGACAATCTATTCACTAGACCCACCAGGTAGTGATTGTATCGAGAATGAGTTGTAGTTTGGAAAGATTCACAATTATTGCTGAGAATATACTTTCCTATAAATTTGACCGTGTTTTGAAAACAATCAAAGAGACTGTGACTCATAGTGTTTTGAAATTTTGATTGTGTTTAAAAATTAATTTCACAACATGTGACAATCCGTTCAATGAACCCACCAAGCAGTCAATGTATCGAGAACGAGTGATAGTTTGGAAAGATTCACACTTCTTGCTAAAAACATGCATGCCTAGAAATTTGACCTTGTTTTCAAAACAACCAAAGAGACTATGACTCACAGTGTTTTGAAATTTTGGCTGTGTTCCGAAATGCACTTCACATCTTGCAATAATATATTCAATGGACCCACCGGGCAGTCAATGTATCGAGAATGAGTGATAGTTTGGAAAGATTCACACTTCTAACTAAGAATATGTATCCCTAGAAATTTGATCGTGTTATGAAAACAATCAAAGAGACTATGACTTATCGTGTTTTCAAATTTTGGCTATGTTTCGAAATTAACTTCACACCTTGCGATAGTCTGTTCACTGGACCCATCAGGTAGTGAATGTATCGACAACAAGTGGTAGTTTGGAAATATTCACACTTCTTGCTAAGAATATGCATGCCAAGAAATTTGACCGTGTTTTGTAAACAATCAAAGAGACTATGACTCATCGTGTGTTAAAATTTTGGCTATGTTTCAAAATTAACTTCACACCTTGCGACAATCTGTTCAATGGACCCACCAGGAATTCAATGTATCGAGAACGAGTGACAGTTTGGAAAGATCCACACTTCTTGGTGAGAATATGCTTGCCTAGAAATTTGACCGTGTTTTGAAAACAATCGAAGACACTATGACTCATAGTGTTTTGAGATTTTAACTGTGTTTTCAAATTAACTTCACACCTTGCGACAATATGTTCAATGGACCCACCAGGCAGTCAATGTATCAAGAACGAGTGATAGTTTGGAAAGATTCACACTTCTTGCTAAAAACATGCATGCTTAGAAATTTGAACGTGTTTTCAAAACAATCAAAGAGACTATGACTCATCGTGTTTTGAAATTTTGGCTGCGTTCCGAAATTAACTTCACACCTTGCGACAATATATTCAATGGACCCACTAGGCAGTCAATGTATCGAGAATGAGTGATAGTTTGGAAAGATTCACACTTCTTGCTAAGAATATGCATGCCTATAAATTTGACCGTGTTTCAAAAACAATCAAAGAGACTATGACTCACCGTGTTTTGACATTTTGGCTATGTTTTGAAATTAACTTCACACCTTGCGACAATCTGTTCACTAGACCCACCAGGTAGTGAATGTATCGAGAACGAGTTGTAGTTTGGAAAGATTCACAATTATTGCTGAGAATATACTTTCCTATAAGTTTGACCGTGTTTTGAAAACAATCAAAGAGACTGTGACTCATAGTGTTTTGAAATTTTGATTGTGTTTAGAAATTAATTTCACAACATGCGACAATCTGTTCAATGAACCCACCAAGCAGTCAATGTATCGAGAACGAGTGATAGTTTGGAAAGATTCACACTTCTTGCTAAAAACATGCATGCCTGGAAATTTGACCTTGTTTTCAAAACAACCAAAGAGACTATGACTCACCGTGTTTTGAAATTTTGGCTGTGTTCCGAAATTAACTTCACATCTTGCAATAAAATATTCAATGGACCCACCGGGCAGTCAATCTATCGAGAATGAGTGATAGTTTGGAAAGATTCACACTTTTAGCTAAGAATATGCATCCCTAGAAATTTGACCTCGTTTTCAAAACAATCAAAGAGACTATGACTTATCGTGTTTTGAAATTTTGGCTATGTTTTGAAATTAACTTCACACCTTGCGACAGTCTGTTCACTGGACCCATCAGGTAGTGAATGTATCGAGAACAAGTGGTAGTTTGGAAAGATTCACACTTCTGGCTAAGAATATGCATGCCAAGAAATTTGACCGTGTTTTGTAAACAATCAAAGAGACCATGACTCATCGTGTTTTAAAATTTTGGCTATGTTTCAAAATTAACTTCACACCTTGCGACAATCTATTCAATGGACCCACCAGGAATTCAATGTATCGAGAACGAGTGACAGTTTGGAAAGATTCACACTTCTTGGTGAGAATATGCTTGCCTAGAAATTTGACCATGTTTTGAAAACAATCAAAGACACTATGACTCATAGTGTTTTGAGATTTTCACTGTGTTTTGAAGTTAACTTCACACCTTGCAACAATCTGTTCAATGGACCCACCAGGCAGTCAATGTATCGAGAACAAGTGATAGTTTGGAAAGATTCACACTTCTTGCTAAAAACATGCATGCTTAGAAATTTGACCGTGTTTTCAAAACAATCAAAGAGACTATGACTCACCGTGTTTTGAAATTTTGGTTGTGTTCCAAAATTAACTTCACACCTTGCGACAATATATTCAATGGACCCACTAGGCAGTCAATGTATCGAGAATGAGTGATAGTTTGGAAAGATTCACACTTCTTGCTAAGAATATGCATGCCTATAAATTTGACCATGTTTCGAAAACAATCAAAAAGACTATGACTCACCTTGTTTTGAAATTTTGGCTATGTTTCGAAATTAACTTCACACCTTGCGACAATCTGTTCACTAGACCCACCAGGTAGTGAATGTATCGAGAATGAGTTGTAGTTTGGAAAGATTCACAATTATTGCTGAGAATATACTTTCCTATTAATTTGACCGTGTTTTGAAAACAATCAAAGAGACTGTGACACATAGTGTTTTGAAATTTTTATTGTGTTTAAAAATTAATGTCACAACATGCGACAATCTGTTCAATGAACCCACCAAGCAGTCAATGTATTGAGAACGAGTGATAGTTTGGAAAGATTCACACTTCTCACTAAAAACATGCATGCCTGGAAATTTGACCTTGTTTTCAAAACGACCAAAGAGACTATGACTCACCGTGTTTTGAAATTTTGGCTGTGTTCCGAAATTAACTTCACATCTTGCAATAATGTATTCAATGGACCCACCGGGCAGTCAATGTATCGAGAATGAGCGATAGTTTAGAAAGATTCACACTTCTAGCTAAGAATATGCATCCCTACAAATTTGATCGTGTTCTGAAAACAGTCAAAGAGACTATGACTTATCGTGTTTTGAAATTTTGGCTATGTTTCGAAATTAACTTCACACCTTGCGACAGTCTGTTCACTGGACCCATCAGGTAGTGAATGTATCGAGAACAAGTGGTAGTTTGGAAAGATTCACACTTCTTGCTAAGAATATGCATGCCAAGAAATTTGACCGTGTTTTGTAAACAATCAAAGAGACTATGACTCGTCGTGTTTTAAAATGTTGGCTATTTCGAAATTAACTTCACACCTTGCGACAATCTGTTCAATGGACCCACCAGGCAGTCAATGTATCAATAACGAGTGACAGTTTGAAAAGATTCACGCTTCTTGCAAAGAATATGCTTGCCTAGAAATTTAACCTTGTTTTTAAAACAATCAAAGAGACTATGACTCATCGTGTTTTGAAATAGTGGGTGTATTTTGAAATTAACTTCAGACCTTGCGACAATCTGTTCAATGGACCCACCAGGCAGTCAATATCTCGAGAATGAGTGATAGTTCGGAAAGATTCGCACTTCTTTCTAAGAATATGCATGCCTAGAAAATTGACCGTGATTTGAAAACAATCAAAGATACAATGACTCACCGTGTTTTGAAATGTTGGCTCTGTTACGAAATGAACTTCACACCATGCGACAATCTATTCAATGGGTCCACCAGGCATTGAATGTATAGAGAACGAGTGGTAGTTTTGAAACATTAACACTTCTTGCTAAGAATATGCATGCCTAGAAATTTTACCGTGTTTTGAAAACAATCATACGGACTATGAGTGACCGCATTTTAAAATGTTTGATGTGTTTCGGAACTAACTTCACACCTTGCGACAATCTCTTCAATGGACCCACCAGGCAATCAATGTATTGAGAACGACTGATAGTTTGAAAAGATTCATACTTCTTGCTAAGAATATGCATGCCTAGAAATTTCACCCTATTTTGAAAATAATCAAAGAGACTATGACCCACCGTGCTTTGAAATTTTTGCTGTGTTTCGAAATTAACATTACACCTTGCGACAATCTGTTCAATGGACCCACCAGACATTGAATGGATCGAGAATGAGTGGTAGTTTGGAAAGATTCACACTTCTTGCTAAGAATATGCATGCCTAGAAATTTGGCCGTGTTTTGAGAACAATCAAAGAGACTATGACTCACCGTGTTTTGAAATTTTGGCTGTGTTTCGAAACTTACTCCACACCTTGCGACAATATATTCAATGGACCCGCCAGGCATTCAATGTATCGAGAACGAGTTATAGTTTGGAAAGATCCATACTTCTTGCTAAAAATATGCATGCCTAGAAATTTGACCATGTTTTAAAAATAATCAAAGAGACTATGACTCGTCGTGTTTTAAAATGTTGGCTATTTCGATATTAACTTCACACCTTGCGACAATCTGTTCAATGGACCCACCAGGCAGTCAATGTATCAACAACAAGTGACATTTTGGAAAGATTCACGCTTCTTGCTAAGAATATGCATGCCTAGAAATTTAACCGTGTTTTGAAAACAATCAAAGAGACTATGACTCATAGTTTTTTGAAGTTTTGACTCTGTTTCGAAATTAACATCACACCTTGCGATAGTTTTTTCAATGGACCTAGCAAGCTGTCAATGTATCGAGAACAAGTGATAGTTTGGAAAGATTCACACTTCTTGCAAAGAATATGCATGACTAGAAATTTGACTATGTTTTGGAAACAATCAAACAGACTATGACTCACCGTGTTTTGAAATTTTGGCTGTGTTTCAAAATTAACTTCACACCTTGCGACAATCTGTTCAATGAACCCACCAAGCAGTGATTCTATCGAGAACGAGTGGTAGTTTGGAAACATTCACACTTCCAGCTAAGAAAATGCATGCCTAGAAATTTGACCGTGCTTTGAAAAGAATCAAATAGACTACGACTCAAGGTGTTTTGAACTTTTGGCTGCATTTTGAAATGAACTTCACACCATGCGACAATCTGTTTAATGGACCCACCAGGCAGTCAATGTATCAAAAACGAGTGGTAGTTTGGAAAGATTCACACTTCTTGCTAAGAATACGCATTCCTAAAAATTTGACCGTGTTTTGGAAACAATCAAAGAGACTATGACTCACCGTGTTTTGAAATAGTGGGTGTGTTTTGAAATTAACTTCACACCTTGTGACAATCAGTTCAATGGACCCACCAGGCAGTCAATGTATCGAGAATGAGTGATAGTTTGGAAAGATTCGCACTTCTTTCTAAGAATATGCATGCCTAGAAATTTGGCCGTGTTTTGAAAACAATCAAAGATACAATGACTCACCGTGTTTTGAAATGTTGGCTCTATTAGGAAATGAACTTCACACCTTGCGAAAATCTGTTCAATGGGCCCACCAGGCATTGTATGTATCGAGAACGGTTGGTAGTTTTGAAAGATTAACACTTCTTGCTAAGAATATGCATGCCTAGAAATTTGACTGTGTTTTGAAAACAATCAAATAGACTATGACTCACCGTGTTTTGAAATTTTGGTTGTGTTTCAAAATTAACTTCTCACCTTGCAATAATCTATTCAATGGACCCACCAAGCAGTCAATGTATCGAGAACGAGTGATAGTTTGGAAATATTCACACTTCTTGCTGAGAATATGCATGCCTAGAAATTTGACTGTGTTTTGACAACAATCAAAGAGACTATGACTCACCCTGTTATGAAATTTTAGCTGTGTTTCTAAATTAACTTCACACCGTGTGATAATTTGTTCAATGGACCCACCATCCAGTCAATGTATCGAGAATGAGTGATAGTTTGGAAAGATTCACACTTCTTTCTAAGAATATGCATGCCTAAAAATTTGACCATGTTTTGAAAACAATCATACGGACGATGAGTGACCGCGTTTTGAAACTTTTGCTGTGTTTCGGAACTAACTTCACACCTTGCGACAATCTCTTCAATTGACCCACCAGGCAATCAATGTATTGAGAACTACTGATAGTTTGAAAAGACTCGTACTTCTTGCTAAGAATATGCATGCCTAGAAATTTAACCATATTATGAAAATAATCAAAGAGACTATGACTCACCGTGTTTTGAAATTTTGGCTGTCTTTCGAAATTAACTTTACACCTTGTGACAATCTGTTCAATGGACCCACCAGGCATTGAATGTATCGAGAATGAGTGGTAGTTTGGAAAGATTCACACTTCTTACTAAGAATATGCATGCCTAGAAATTTGACCGTGTTTTGAAAACAATCAAAGAGACTATGACTCACCGTGTTTTGAAATTTTGGCTGTGTTTCGAAACTAACTCCACACCTTGCGGCAATCTATTCAATGGACCCACCAGGCAGTCAATGTATTGAGAACGAGTTATAGTTTGGAAAGATTCATACTTCTTGCTAAAAATATGCATGCCTAGAAATTTGACCATCTTTTGAAAATAATCGAAGAGACTATGACTCGTCATGTTTTAAAATGTTGTCTATTTCGAAATTAACTTCACACCTTGCGACAAACTGTTCAATGGACCCACCAGGCAGTCAATGTATCGACCACGAGTGACAGTTTGGAAAGATTCACGCTTCTTGCTAAGAATATGCTTGCCTAGAAATTTAACCGCGTTTTGAAAACAATCAAAGAGACTATGACTCATAGTTTTTGGAAGTTTTGACTCTGTTTCAAAATTAACTTCACACCTTGTGATAGTTTTTTCAATGGACCTAGAAAGCTGTCAATGTATCGAGAATAAGTGATAGTTTGGAAAGATTCACACTTCTTGCAAAGAATATGCATGACTAGAAATTTGACAGTGTTTTGGAAACAATCAAACAAACTATGACTCATCGTGTTTTGAAATTTTGGCTGTGTTTCAAAATTAACTTCACACCTTGCGACAATCTCTTGAATGAACCCACCAGGCAGTAAATGTATCGAGAACGAGTGGTAGTTTGGAAAGATTCACACTTCCTGCTAAGAATATGCATGCCTAGAAATTTGACCGTGTTTTGAAAACAATCAAATAGACTATGATTCAAGGTGTTTTGAACTTTTGGCTGCATTTTGAAATGAACTTCACACCTGGCGACAATCTGTTTAATGGACCTACCAGGCAGTCAATGTATCGAAAATGAGTGGTATTTTGGAAATATTCACACTTCTTGCTAAGAATACGCATGCCTAGAAATTTGACCATGTTTTGGAAACAATCAAAGAGACTATGACCCACCGTGTTTTGAAATAGTGGGTGTGTTTTGAAATTAACTTCACACCTTGCGACAATCTGTTCAATGGACCCACCAGGCAGTCAATGTATCGAGAATGAGTGAAAGTTTGGAAAGATTCCCACTTCTTTCTAAGAATATGCATGCCTAGAAATTTGACCGTGTTTTGAAAACAATCAAAGATACAATGACTCACCATGTTTTGAAATGTTGGCTCTGTTTCAAAATGAACTTCACACCTTGTGAAAATCTATTCAATGGGCCCACCAGGCAGTCAATGTATCAAGAACGAGTCATAGTTTGGAAAGATTCACACTTCTTGCTAAGAATATGCATGCCTAGAAATTTGACTATGTTTTGAAAATAGCCAAAGATACTATGACTCACTATGTTTTCAAATTTTGGATGTGTTTCAAAATTAACTTCACACCTTGTGATAATCTATTCAATGGACCCACCAGACAGTCAGTGTATCGGGAACGAGTGAGGGTTTGGAAATATTCAAATTCTTGCTAAGAATAAGCATGCGTAGAAATTTGACTGTGTTTTGAAAACTATCAAAGAGACTATGACTTATGATGTTTTGAAATTTTGGAGTGTTTCGGAATTAACTTCACACCTTGCGAAAATTTGTTCAATGGACCCACTAGGAAGTCAATGTATCTCGAACGACAACAGCCACTATATGTCATGGCAACGTTGCTCACGGCGGCATGACCATGACTACGACGCGCGTGATGACATCACGTAGCGCAAGGTCAACAAGATGCGTGCAAGGCATGCTCGTTCGACTGACTCGGAAGACGACAAGGTCGAGCTCTGCGGTCCCAGATGCTTCAGTAGAGCCATCAGGCATAAGCGAATGCCTAAAGGGTTCAAGCTCCCATCGGAGAACCTGAAATTTGACGGCCTACAAGACCCAAAGATTTGGCTGGAAGATCACATCTCCTTCGTCAGGCTGCATGGCGGAAGCTCAAGCACGGCCATGCAATGCCTACAGCTACAGCTGCAAGGCACCGCCCGTGCATGGCTCAACAATCTCCCTCGTGGATCAATTCGCAGCTGGGAAGAGCTGGTCTATAGCTTCGTGCGCAACTTCAAGGGCACTTACAAAAGGCCCGCGTCAATCGAGGAACTAAGAGGCTGCCACCAGAGGTCTGGCGAGTCACTGCGCTCATACATCTAGCAATGGTCCATCATCAAGAATTCCGTAGAAGATATCTCTGAGGATCGCGCAATTGACACGTTCAACGGCGGTGTTCGCCGCAGAGAGCTTAGGGAGGAGCTGGGCTGTTCGAAGCCAAAGACAATCGACCACCTGATGGAGATCGTGAATCGGTGGGCCAACGGAGAGGACTCGGTGAAAAATCGTGTCTACTCCGATGATGACGACGACCTCGGGTGCAGACGCGATTGCCAAGGGAAACGTCAAATGCGCGTCTACAAGGACCGCGAAGAGGTCGACATGGTCACAGCCGGCTACGCCAACAAACGCAACGACAACCGCAATAGTGGATACCGCGACAGCGGGAAAACCACGCAAGTGTGGCAACACCGCACTCACGATGAAGCACCTAGACTATCCATCCAGGACAAATTGTCCGGACCATGCAACAAACACTTCTACATCGACAAGCACGACGGCAAGAAAAAGTCCAGCCACCTTCTCAAGGACTGACGCGAGTTCCTCAAGCTCCACGAAGGCCTGGCCCAGATGAATCGCGACACGATCAACCAGGAATACGGAGCTGCCCCAGGCGCCGTGGCTCACGGAGCACCACCACCACCACCTAGGCCACCACCACCCGCGCCTGCGCCAGTCCAGAATCATGGAGGCAAACCATACCCGCGAGCGCTGGGGAATATGGGGATGATCCAAAAAGGGCGCCCCTCAAATCGAGTGCAGAAGGCAATCACTTGCCAAGTCAACTTGGCGATAAACTCTCCGACCTCCACCATTGAGTACCTCAGTGGAAGCGAGTCCTGCATCACCTTCGACAAGCGTGACCATCCGTGCCAAGTAAATCGCCCAGGCCACTGTCCCCTCATACTCGAGGCACAGATTGGGGGCTTCGATATGAGTCGTGTCTTCATGGACGGCGGAAGCGGCATCAACCTCATGTTCGCATATACCTTGCGTGCAATGAGGATCCCTCTGACATGTCTAGAAGTTTCAGACACGACGTTCCACGGCATCGTCCCAAGGAAGGGTGTATACCCCTTGGGCAAGATCAACCTCGACGTCATCTTCGGCATGTCACAAAACTTTCGGAGAGAGTGCATCGACTTTGAAGTTGTCGACTGGCCCTCACAGTACCTTTGCATCCTTAGACGTGTCGCGTTCGCGAGGTTCATGGCGGTAACACACTACGCATATCTGCAGATGAAGATGTTAGGCCCAAACGACGTCATCACAATCAATAGAAGCTTCGAGAGGTCTGACAGCTACGACATGGAATTCAACAGAATCTCCCAGTCCTTCGGAATGCAAGAGGAACTCGCAAAGTTGAAAGAGACCACAGACAACAGTCTGCCTCCCCTGGACAAGCCAAGCTCACCCGACCTATCCTTCGACTCGTCGGTGCATACCAAGAAAGTCTAGGTCCACCCAACTGACCCGACCAAGATGATCCTCATCGCAAACAACTTGAGTCCCGCATAGTAACTCGTGCTCGTCGAATTCCTCCGTGAGCGCTGGGAAATCTTTGCCTGGTGTCCAGCGGACATGCCAGGAGTTCCCAGGAAATTCGCCGAGCACTCACTCAATGTGAATCCAAACGCAAGGCCAGTCAAGCAGACAATACGACGGTTGTCTGAACCAAGAGCAAAAGCGATCGGTATGGAGATCAACAGACTCCTCGATGCAAATTTCATACGCGAGATCAAGGAAAGCACATGGATCACAAATCCAATGCTTGTGCCTAAAAAGGACACGGACATCCTACGGATGTGCGTGGACTTCACCTCCTTGAACAAGCACTGCGCGAAGGATCACTTCCTGTTGCCACGGATCGATCAAATAATCGACTAGACTGCAAGATGCGAGCGCCTCTGCTTCCTCGACGCCTACTCAGGCTACAATCAGATTCGAATGAAGGAGGAAGACCAAGAGAAAACGACATTCACAACACCCTTTGGTGTGTTCTTCTACAACATGATGCCTTCGGGCTAAAAAACGCAGGAGCCACTTACTAGTGGTGTATGCAGGCCTGCCTCAAGAACCAACTTGGTCGCAATATCCAAGTCTATGTCAACGACATCATCGTCAAAACCAAAGAGGAAGCCGCGTTACTCGAGGATCTTCATGACACCTTTGATAACCCGAAGAAGATAAAGGCCATACTGGCCATGGAGAAGCCGAAGAACGTAAAAGGCATCCAGCAGCTGGCCGGGCGAATCACGGTGCTCAGTCGATTCATCAGTCGAATGGGCGAAAAGGCACTCCCCTTCTACCAACTTCTCCGCAAAGCTGACAAGTTTAAGTGGACAGACGAAGCACAAGAAGCATTTGACGACCTCAAGCGCCTACTGTCCACCTCGCTAGTATTGGTGACGCCTCGTGAAAAGGAGCCACTATTGCTATATATCTCCGCCACCAACCAGGTGGTAAGCACTATGCTCGTAGTGGAACGAGCCGAAGAAAACAAAGTCCACGGGGTTCAACGCCCAGTATACTATCTCAGTGAGGTGCTCACACCAACAAAGCAGCGGTACCCGCACTACCAGAAGCTAGCATATGGTGTCTTTATGACGGCCTGACGACTGCGCCACTACTTCCAAGAGCACCCAATCGTGGTGGTGAATGATGCCCCGCTCGGGCACATACTCAATAATCCTGACGCCACAGGACGAGTCGCGCTCTGGGGAATCGAACTGTCTCCACGAGACATCACATATGAGAAGCGCGACATGATCAAATTGCAAGTTCTCCTAGACTTCCTCATGCACTGGATGGAGAACCAGCTCCCCGACAAGCCAGACATTTCCTACCTTTGGATAATGCACTTCGACGGGTCCAAGCGAAAGGACGGAGCTGGCGCAGGTGTCATACTGACATCACCCCAAGGAGACAAGATGAAGTATGTTCTGCGAATACAGTTCATAGCCTCCAACAACGAAGCTCAATACAAAGCCTTGATCCATGGAATGTGGATGGTGAAAGCCTGCGGCGCTAAGAGACTCGTCATCTACGGCGACTCCAAACTGGTGGTCAACCAAACAATGCACGAATGTGACGCCTGAAGCGACAACATGATCGCCTACCACGACCTATACGACACACTCGAGGGAGACTTTGATGGCTGCGAGCTATGGCACGTTGGTCGCAAAAACAATGAGGAGGCCGACATACTCGCCAACATCGGCTCCACCTATGCCCCAATGCCACCTGGAGTATTTCTAGAGAGCATCTGCGAGCGCTCAATCAAACCCAAGGCTTCAGTGAAGAATACAAGCACGCCAACGGACTGGAGGGCTACACCACCCAACGAGCCAATGGCACTCGATGACACGAAGCCAGACATAGGACTCGAAGGTCCCATGGAGGTCATGATGATCGAGCCATCCTGGACACAACCATATGGTACATACTTTCTCAGCAAAAGGTTGCCAGATGACCCGACTCATGCGCGTCATATAGCGTGACGATCCAAGGCATTCACCCTTATCAATGGCGAACTGCACAAGCGCAGCATCATAGGAGTTCTTCAGCGGTGCGTCTCTAACAGCGACGGAAGAGCCATCCTCCTCGACATACATGAAGGCACTTGCGGGCACCACGCCGGCAGTCGTGCTCTTGTTGCCAAAGCTCTATGAGCTGGATTCTACTGGCCAACGGCCATGCGTGATGCCAAGGACATCGTTCAGCGCTACAATGCTTGCCAGCGATTTGCGGACAAACCGCACGCACCTGGCGCGAAGCTCAGACCAATACCAGTGGCTTGGCCCTTTGCACAATGGGGACTCGACATGGTCGACAAGTTCCCGAGGTCCTCGCGAGGAGGATACGTCTACCTCCTAGTCGCAGTCGACAAATTCACCAAGTGGATCGAGGCCATGCTGGTGACAAATCAATCAGGAGCCAGTGTCGTCAAGTTCTTCGAGTCCATCGTCTACTGTTTTGGGGTGCCACATAGCATCATCACAGACAATGGAACAAACTTGACCTCCAAGGAGTTCCAGGAATTTTGTGAAAAACTGGGAATAAACATTAGCTACACCTCGGTGGCCCACCCTCGGACCAATGGTCATGTCGAAAAGGCCAACGTCCTCGTCTGCGGCGGAATCAAGAAAATCCTCCTTTGGCCACTCAAACAAGCTGCTGGGTGATGGCCAGATGAGCTACAATCGGTACTTTGGAGCCTGCACACAACTCCAAACAGCGCCACAGGCTACACTCCGTTCTTCATGGTGCACGGTGCTGAAGCGGTACTACCTGCAGAAGTACGTTACAAAGCCCCGCGGGTGGTTGCATACAGCAAGAAAGAGTCAACTCTCGCACTCGAAAACTCCGTCGACCTCCTCGATGAGGCACACAAGATTACAGCGGAGAGATCCATGATCTACCAGTAGAGCCTCCGCAACTACCACAGTAGAAGGCTATGCCTTAGATCCTTCGTCAAAGGAGACCTGGTCCTGCGACTGAAGCAACAAGGGACCTCAAGTTCGAGTCCCCTTGGGAAGGACCTTATGTGATTACCGAAGTAATCCCAAGTGGCGCCTATCGCCTTAAAGATTTCAAGAGCGAAGTCACATACTCCAACCCCTGGAATGTCGCACAACTGCGTTGTTTCTACCCTTAGATGTTTTTTACTTTACAAATAAGGCTATTCATCCAGGCTACTTAGCCACACATTGTACCTCGTGATATTCTGTGAATAAATAAAGCTAAGTGCATCAAACCCTGTGTTTTTTCTGCTTTCCTTGCAATTATTTTACTCGGGGGCTGCACCACCCTTTACATATTGTTCCATGAACAACACAGTATCCTGAGTAGCTGATGCACTACCAATCAAACCCTTGATAAACACCAACCCAGTTGCAACGCACCTGACAGGTTGGCAAGGTGCTGAGATGTATACACATCAGGCAAACGAAAAGGACCTGTATCTTACAATACACTCGAAAAATATACAAGCTAGCAAGCTCTTTGCACAACAATAGGTATCAAACATACCCAACACAATCATGTGAACTTTACAACACTTATATATCTATGTGCAGGATACAAATTACACTACTGACATAGAAGGAGAACATTTGTTTGCTCTTCGAAGAAGTCGACAATATCCTCTGCTGGCTGGTCAACCGCCTAATAGTGCGGCACCATATTCCAAGTCATCCCTTCAGGCGGCAGCGGTGGTCCAGCGGCAATAGACGCAACATCCACATCTGGCCGATGCAGTCGAATCAGCGACAATGCAGCCTTGGCACCTGCGACCAGCTGCTGGCGCACGCACTCGCGGACTGCGCTGATATCCTGAAACTTCACCAGAAGAGTCAACAGGCTTGAGGGCACAATGTCCAGCATAAACATTGTCCGATAAATACACTTCAAGCATTACTACACTTTCTTCAAACACTAAAGCACTCGCGATGCACGATCCTGCAACGTCGCCAACGCGATTGCACGATCATGGTCCATCCAGAAGTACCCACTAGCCTACAGCTACTCCTGGGTTAATTCATTCATTCGAATGGCTACCCGGTCCTTCTCATCCTGCAGATGATGAGCCCTAACAACTACAAAAGCAAGACCAAAGTATAAAGCCAAGGCATCGTCGTGAATGGCTAAAGAAAAGATAAGAAGATAGAGAGCTAACATTTAAATTGCTCGTTCAACTGCGCAACTTCATCCAGGAGATACTTCTCGCAAGCGGTGGCCTTCTCAGCCTTCGACTTCCACACATCTGCGTTACCACGGATCATGGGCAACTCATGCTCCAACTTCTTTATACGATCGCGCAGTCGCGAGAGCAACGACGGCTCCTCCACCTTTGAATGCGGTTGCGTTGCGATTTCATCGGTGGGAGGAGAGTCATGAGGATCACTCGAAGGACCACTCAAAGGACCCTATTACAACCAAGCAAGAGGTAAATGAGACCAATCATACATTGATAAAAAGGAGGAGTGCATTCAAATTCGATAAAAGTATCAAGGGGGCACCCCCCACAAAATGCGGTCCAACAAAAGGAAGCTACAACTATTACAAATGGCAGCTAAGGAGCAATCTGCTTCTTCGACATGGACTTCAACTTCGGGGGCTTCCTCAAATCCGTGGAAGTCTCCGAGGCCACAGACTTTCCTGTGGTATCCCCAGACACTGCAACCTTCACTACTTTCACCCGCCACAGCTCCTCGGAATATTTGGCGACTGTCTCAATGAGACGAGGCCCATATTTACTACATCTAGTGGAGAAAGGTTGGAAGACTACATGTTGACCTTCTGCGTCAACAGGCAACGCCTCGGAGATCACTCTCGGGTCTAACTCTGCACCATGTGCTTGCGCCATCACGAGTGCCATAGTGGCACCGATAGACCGCTACGCATTCTTGATGTCCATTGGGACGCCTTCTGCGAAGGACTCCACCAAGCCATCAAGAGTTTCGATTAAATTGGCCTTAGGAACCATATCCTCATGGAGGCGGCTCAGCACACCTTTGGCCTTCCCGAGTGTATCTTAGAGGGATACATTGCGGTCCTCGACTGTGGCCACGGCGCTAGCCAAGGCATCTGCATGGCATAAGGCCTGGGTGTCGAAGCTTACGCCGGCGGCATCTACATACATAGGGTATCAGCATAGCGACACAAAATCAAATAGGGAAAAATACAAGTGAAGCTGAACAATACCTGAGAGAGCTTTTGCAATCGAGAAAGTTGTTCTTCGAACAACTTCTCCCTTTCGGCAGTAGAAGCACGCAGGTGTTCCTCGCGCTTCTGTGACTCCTCCAGAGCCGCGACTGCCTCATCGTGCTTCTTCTCTGACGCGGCAAGTCCCTTCTCGAGGGAAGTGACGCGACGGAGAAGCTCATTATGCTCACCTACACAGGACAGAGCATGACAACAACTGAGTTTACAAATTTCTACATAAGAAGAGCGAAGAGAAAAGATTAGTACAAACCTTCGACTGCACGGTGGCGGTTGTCCTGCAAGGCATACTGTCGACCCAAGGCAAGGATTTGCTCCGCAAGGCGAGTGGAATCCTTCACGATAGGCTACACCAAAAGAAACGAAGATTCAGCATTGACAAAAGGCACAAATTCACAATTTGACTGCCAGCGGAAAAAAGATACTTATGTGTTCCTCCAGGGACTCTGAAGATTCCTGTCAAGTGGGCATCCGTGCAACCATCTGGTGGCCCCCAGTATGAGGGGAACTCGAAGAGTTCGCGCTAGAGTGGGCTGCCACCGGAGGAGAAGGCAACCGTACGGCCACCTCCTTCTTCTTGCAGTCTGCGACTCCGGATTCTTTCACAAATTGGCAATTATCGGAAGATGACGACGCCGTTTGACTACAAACATGACCAGCACCACTTCAGAAGAGAAACTTCAAGGAAAACAAGACGAACTTGCAAATATTAAAAACTTACCCATCAAATTTGTCAAGGTCAAAGGAATCATCCGACGACTCCTTCGGCAACCTTAGCTTCTTCCGTGCGGGAGGAGCCTTGGCGCGTACAGGCACGGTAGGGATCGGCTCCTCTGCAGGAGCAGGAGGATCCTTCGGCATCGTCGGCGAGGAGGCATCCAAATCCTCACTATGGGAGCGTTTGCGAGTCTCTTGGTCACTAGACTCGGGGGCTTCCTCCTCTTCCTCCATGGGGACCATGGAGCCCGACTCGTCTTCTTCATCCACCTCACGAGGAATAATTCCTTCAGGCTGGGAGGCAAGTTGGTGGCCACGGCTCAGTCCTAATAAACAGGAAAAGCATCAGTATACAAAAGCACCTACAAGCAATCGAAAATACAAGAACACTTCAAGGAAAACTCTACCTCGGGTGGAGGATTGTGGGCATCGAAAGGAGGCACGACTGAATCGCCTGGGATATCCTCCCTGGCGGTGTACTTGGTCACCAGCCGCAACCTCCTGTCCACCTCACCCGAAGAAATGCCCTCCGCAGATATGCGAGTGACATCTCTAGTACCAATCCAGTGGTACATCGGATGGGCCCTGGCCTGCAGAGGCTGAACACAGTGGCGCAACCATGTGCGAATGAGTTCAGCGCCACCTTCATCTTTGCCTATACGGCTTTCGAGGTCACAGACACGCTGATACAGCATCTCCATCTCCTCAGACTCGTCGGGCATCACAATGTTCTTCCAGGATCGACTCCTCTTTTAGACCGCCACAGGATCAAAGGGCACGAGTCCGTAGTGCTCTCCGTCAGCCTTCTAGTCGCGGATGTAGAACCACTTATCTCTCCACCCTTGGACAGACGTGGTGAGTTTGATGTGGAAATAAGTGACAGAGGAGTCGACGTGGATCCTGCAGCCTCCTACGTCGTAGACTACCGAACCTGACCCCGACTGATGTTTGAGCTTGAAGAGTTTCTTAAAGAGGCCGAAGTGTGGCTCGATTCCGAGCCAACACTCGCAAAGAGTGATGAAGCAGGCGATGTGGAGAATAGAGTTTGGGAACATCTGGTGCAGCTGGAGCCCGTAGAAGCAAAAAAGACCCTAACAAACGGATGCAGGGAGAGAGAGACCGCGAATGACGAATGCAAGGAACATCACTCGGAAACCCGTAGGAGGACTAGGGATTACCTCGTCGCCAGGGACGCAACAGTCATCCTCCGCGGGAGGAAGTGCGCCATCTTGGCATTAGGTGAACAGCTCCGAAGATTTGATGATGGATGGGCGCCATGACCCATTGGTGACGCGAGTGCTCGCGCCCTTCTTCTTCCCCGCCGCAGCGGCAGCACTGGTGCCCACGGCGGCGGCTCCCTTCTTCTTGGATGCCACAATGGGAGCTGTAGATCCTGCGGCGGAGCCTCCCTTTTCTTGCCCATCGTGCGCTGGCGATGTGAGCGTAGGAAGTAGCTGGGGAAGACGCGGAGTTGGTCCAGTGCCATGGAGGAGATGTGTGCAAAGGAATAGCAAGAATGGCAATGGTGGAGATGTGCGAGCAAGAAGGGGTGGGGAAATTACCGCACGGCATGCCCCCTACTTAACCTCCTAGAAGATGACATCCAACGGCCAGAAGAAAATCTACTAGACGTGTGGCATACATTGGCATTGAAGCATCGCAAGGGCAAACTACGAACCTTCCCCCACTACTCCCATTATGCACGAAAATCGAGGAGACGCAGTTAAAACATAAGATTACGCATGCTGGTCAAATCAAGGTCAGAAAGTGGGACCCACTACTCATTACGTCCTGTCAAAGCCGCTCATGCGGGTAACTGAGGTCATCTCTATGTCAGCACTGACATCATGCACTCCAGCAGGAGCAACCTTTTTGACTACTCTAAGTCCTTCCTTGAATCTTTGATTCAACCAAGCACTCAGTGGCTACTCCTAACAGGAGCACTAGCCGCGCACCTAAAGAAAATAGTAAATATATCCAAGCATCATGAAAACCCTTCACTCGAATCAACGATTCGATTGCGGACTTCGGGTTACTCCCATAGGGAGCGCTGAAAGCACATTCGACTGAAACAAGCAAAAGACGACAGCAGTCGCAAAATACTTATAGTCCCCACTCGAGTCTACGACTCGAATAGGCACTCGGGGGCTACTCCCATAGGGAGCGCTGGTCGCGCATCCTATGATTATTTCTTTTTCTTATACGTTATACCGTGTGTTGATAACATACACACTCGAATGCTATGGCGAATCCGCCTCATATTTTCCCTGCAAAGAGACTATGTCTCCTGGGTCACCCGAATCATCTCCGTGATGACAAAAATTCGGATGTCGTGCTTACAGCATGAAGATAAGACCTGAATAAGGCCTGGCAACGCATCTCCTGTGCTCTACCAGAAATAAATCCGTACCTACAGGTACGATGAATAATCCTTGACGGATGCGTCGAGTGCTCACACTTACACACTGGGATTCGACTCTTGTAAGACCTCCGCGGCCTGAGTCGAATTACACCAGCACTTTTCCGAATTCGAGTCTCGAGTTTGAGTAGATTGCGTTGTTTTGCCCTAAGGCAGTTAACTGATCCTGATGCACCGGATCAATCAGGCACATATATCAACTATCCCTATGATATCAATCAAAAATACTCAAAAATATGCTCAGTTGTGGCACTCGAAAGACTTCATAAAGTCTCCACTCGAATCTATGATTCCACTGGACACTCAGGGGCTACTGACGTGGGCATACCCTACAGGTACTCGAGTTTGTCATATACGGCCCAGATATGACAAGAGCCCATGGCGTTACTAGGGCCCAATCCAGGATTCGGGTGACCCATGGAGATTTCGACTACTTGCGGCACAAGGCAATATTAAAGATAGAAAGTTTAAAGGAACAAACCCTAACTTGTAACCGACTCGACCTGCTACCTGAGACCTAGCCTATCTATATAAAGGCTATGAGGGGGCAGCGAGGAGGAAAATCACAGCCCTAGTTTCCACAACCATCGCTAGATTGCATCTGTGCACCCCCTGTAACTTTCGACTCCCTCGATAATTCCAAGAGCAGACAAGAAGGGGTAGGGACCTCTACAAGGCCTGAATCTGGGTAAACCTTGCGTCCCTGTGTGCTTGTTCGCTAGCCGATTGATGCCTCCAGTGCTCCCTCCTTTTCCAAAACCCAAGTGCATAACAATGGGCATTGATGAGTTAATCCCTCGTCAGTAGGTCTCGACCAATCAGGCCCCGGCCCTACGACACAGAGAAGAACATCTTGTGCACCGAAAAAGGGGTTTCGTGAATCATTTTTTGGGAAATTTTGATGAATGACATATTGTGGAGCTACCAATGTTTAAAAAGCATGAGAAAAACTATGCGACACTTGTAGTGCAAACGGAGGACGTTTCAAGTGAAAATCGGCAGGAACTCAGAAAATGGAAGAGACAGGAGAGAGGGAAAATCATTTTTCTATTCCTTATGGGTAAGCTTGAGGTGCACCTTAATGATGATATAATCGCACGTGCCTTGTGGGTGAGCTTCGAAGGGACCAAGGCTAGCCAGGGCTATGATTCTAATATTTGTGTGTCTACTAGATTCTTCTGGTGTATAGACCGATGTTTGCGTGCTTGCTTGATTTTGCAGGCAATGCAGCCTTTTTGACAGCCGCGGTGACGGCAAGGGGATAGCACGCGGCACTTTGGGCGCAATTGAGTTTTCAAATCAATGTGACATTAAATAATTTCAAATCATTACCGAGCAAGGAGATGATTTACGTACACTGTATAGAGGTTATTTTTATTCAGGGACGTTGATACTACTACTCCGTATTTCACTTATAATAATTGATATTAGTAATTAAAGTAGCACTATGAATACATGCGGTTTCCCAGGCTTCTTCCTTTTAGTATGAATTACCTGAATTCATGTGAGTAATTAACGTGAGTTTCTCTGTATTGGCACCCTTCTTTCCTCGAACGGATGCAGAAATTAAGGGGAGGAAGTAATTTCACCTTCCTCAGTAATACAAGAGGTTTTATTGCATCACAGTGGGAGATGAAATGATAAACGGAATACTTATGCTAGATCAAAACCACCATTCCAATTTGCACTTGATAATAATAATCAATCTCCGAACATTATTACAGATAGGAAGTAGAGGTGAAATTAAACAAAATTAATCCTAAGACTTCTTCTTGGGCCTGTCTCCTTTTGCTGCCACCTTCCTGTTGGCGTCGCCCTTCTGCTTCCCGTGGCATCCCCTCATCCTCCTACTTCCTCTTATTCTTGCCGACGAAGGGTGGACGGAGTGAACTATTCTTCAGGACGACGTATCCTTCATAGAGTATAGACCAATCATCCTCCTTCCCCTCGTCCTCCTCCCCTCCTCCTCCTCCCTCCTCCTCCTCTCTTCTCTCTGTCAGCGTCCCCTCCAT
Source organism: Avena sativa (assembly GCA_916181665.1). Lineage (NCBI taxonomy): Eukaryota > Viridiplantae > Streptophyta > Magnoliopsida > Poales > Poaceae > Avena > Avena sativa. The sequence goes on along the minus strand of OV702289.1, from coordinate 416,356,200 downwards.
CAGATGACTGTAAGCAGGGTCCTCGTCAGAAAAATTACCTTTCGGTGTGTCAGAATAGTACAACCCATCAACAGACTCCCCTCTATCACCATGGTAGGCACCGATATCCCCGTTCACCCGTGTGTTGGACTCGTCAATGGAGGTGCACTATTCGGAGCAGCTGCGTGGCATTTTTGTGTGTGCGGTGGCTTGGCCAGCCTAAAGGGACGGGGAGAGACAGAGAGAGTTCTTTGCTTGTGCATCGTGCCTGGATGGGAGAGGTGGGCGTTGTCGATGGCCGCTTAAAAAGGCTTGCTCGGGACATCCAGGAGTTTCCACGTGCCATAGGAGCAGCCTAGCAGTTCCCTTCCATCGTTTTTTACAAGAGTTCCCTTCCGTCGGTTTTTTTACAAGAGTTCACTTCCATCATTGAAACAAGATCGAACGGTTGGTACTCCTTCACCCCAAGAGCATCAACGACAAGGATATTGCAGGTACCACCACATGTTGGGGAGGTTTTTGCACATAACCACAACCATAGACCTTTTCTATGCAAAATACAGACATTGAATGTTTCATAGTTAATTAGATAATATAGTACTAACATATCATTTTTATATAAAATTATAATATGTAAAGCTCAAAAAATAATTATAATTTTGAGCCACAACCATAAAGTATCAGGTGTATATTTGGTTCTTGTAAGTTGTATCATTTAGAAATCAACCTATTAGCTACCTAATACCCGACATGCTCTAGAGAAATGATATAGAAGATTCTATAATAATGGAAAGTGTGTTTTGAGGTTTGTGCATAACGTTTATTATGCTAAAGACTGTATCAATAGAATCTTCTAGATGTTAGAGTGGAAGGAAAATCCAACGGTTACCAATGTTGGGATTTCCAGTCTTGATCCAACGGTTAAAGTTCAAAGTTATTCATACACTATATAGTAGGGTATGTTAAGATAATAAAAGTATAACATGTCATTAGAACCTTTGGGGTTTATGCATAGCATTCGTTGTACTAAGGACTATCAATAAAATCTGTTACAAGCTAGAATGGAAAAAAAGATCCAAGAGTTAACATTGTTGGGATTTGCCAGTCTTGATTCAATTTTCATTATTGAAAGTTACTCGTATATTATATAATGGTAGGATTTGCAAGAAGTCCCATTCTACTTCCTACTAGTAAAAGGCATGTGCCACACTCGTATATACTGTATGAAATTGTGTTCTATTGATAAACCTCTGTGCTCCTCTTCCTATAGTCAGATTTTAGCAATTCAATACAAAGAGGTTATTGGACATGCTCTAAAACCCAATAATTTTTTATTTTTAAATAAAATAACAGTGATTAGCTCGACTAATCAGTTGTGGTCTACGTATGTTGTACTACTGTACTTCATAGAATATGTTATGTGTGCATGACTGAACAACTTTCGAAAAATCTGAAGGAAAATGTGGCCGCATTAATCAATGAGCACGAAATAAGGATGGTAATGGGTAGGGTATAAGCAGGGTAGAGCAATATCATACCCACTCCTATTTAGTCAATGAGTATAAAATTTTACCCATACATGTACTCGCAGGTATAAAACTTTACCCATGCTCATACCCGACGGGTACCCATACCCGTTGGGTAGGTACCCGGCCGGTAGATCCACTAGTACACAAGTTATTCATAATTTTACATTCAACGATAGCATATTTGACAAAAAATAACTATCTATACTAAATAGTAGGTATACAAGGACATGAAAATTATCAAAATTTAGAAGTCACATTATCATACTCTTCACTAAGTTGCTCGGCCCCATAGGTTGAAACTCTACAGGTAAGTTTTACTATGTTAGTTTAAATGGATAGGGTATGGGTATACCCACGGGTATAGATTTATACCCATGCCCATACCCATGACTTAATGGTTATGGTATAGTTACTACCCATGGGTATAAAAGTGTGCCCATGCCCTACCCATGCGGGTACGGTACCTGCAGGTACTCGTACCCGTGGGTAAAATTGTCATCCTTAGCGCGAAGGGATAATAAGAGTTGTGAGAACAAAGTACTTGTGGGGCCTAGCAACTTTCACATTTTTTCGATGAAAACACTATTGTTGCTTACCTTATGGATGGTTTGATGTCGTTGCTCAGGCGCTAGATTATTCACATTAACGAAATAGTGGGTTCCCAATTTTTGTTTAAAATAGATGTATGAACACTCTCAACCAAAGTGATTTAAAATTTATCGATAAAGGGCGCTTTATTTTTTAAAGATCAGGGCGCTTTATTATTACACCCGATTCCCCATCCCCACTACCGTACCAATCTACTATTATTACTTGGACTATGGATAAATTCAAATTCAGTCGAGTTGGTTGGGGCTTCAATCATAATTTCCGGGCTCACTACTTGTCTTGGTGACAACATCTTCATACGCATCATCATGCGATGAATGGATATAATACGGAAATATATCAATGTCATAGTATTTTAGTGCCTACCAAAGCAATATTTCAGTTTTCTCTTTTCTCAGTTTCTTAAAAAAATGGGTCTGACCTCTTTCTCAATTTTTTTAAAAACATAGTTTTGGAGAGTACTTCAGTTTAAAACCATATTATTTGTTGGAACCAAACACTTAAAGGTATTTAATAGTTCAGTTTATTTAGAAACCAAAATGTTTTCTAAATAATTGAAAAATACTTTGATGCCAAACGGGGCCTTAATATCTGAACCAAGCCAACCTGGGCCATGGATGATCAATATTTAGATGCCAAATGGGGCCTTAATTTCTGAACAAAGGCAGTATGGGTCATGGATGATCAGCAATGTTCATGTCGGCCTTTGATTCTAGGGAGTATGTCTTACTAATTTACTACTACTTGGACTATACATAAATCTAAATTTAGTTAAGCGGGAAAATATCCCGCTATCCCTGAAATATTCCGCACCCCAATGTTTCAAAGATCTTGGAATTCCCCTTCGACCCCTAGTGAAGTCGGTTCATTGGGGGCTTCAATCGTAATTTCTCGGTTCACTACCTATATAGCCCCGCCCCCTCCCACCCCCCCCACACACACACACACAATCCTCGCCCCCAATTGTGCAAGCCCTGCAGAAAACCCTAGATCTACCTTCACCATCTTAGATCTGATTCACAGTTGTCGTTGTGCACTGCACTAGATCTGCTTCACCAACCCACTCTCCTGGCGCGCCAAACACATTCCCTCCACCAGGAATCTGCTTCTTCACCACTATCGTCCAACGCTCGGAGGAACCCCTGTTCTGCTTCACCTTCTCCCACAAGCACCGCAACCACAGCATCCTCGGCAACCTCGACATCACCACCCAGGATTCGCAAGATGCCTAAATGCCGTCCCGACCGAGGTAACCAGATCTCCTTGGATTTTGGTAAGATAAATATGTAGAAGTTAACTGTATTTTGTATTGGTTATACTTTTGTAGTATCTTACAAGTGTTATACTTGTTACCCGTATCTTTCTAAATAAATTCTTTGTAGCCAGGTTTAACCATAAGGCATTAAACTGTGATTTTGTATGTCATGGCGAAACATGAGTCAGTAAACGGTGAACACATTTGTTTCCATTATCTGCTTTATTAAGTGCCCATATGTGATGCAGTTATAATTTCTCTCTGGCTTGGCGTAGGTTATAACACTAACTATTATTTTCTTCTTGATGTTGTTCTCTTATCTGTGTAGTACATGTTTACATTCATTATACTACTTCCACTAATATGTCTGTTTTATTTGTTTATGCTTACCCCATGATTCCTAATAGTTTGCTATTCTTACGCAATGAACAGGTGCAGTTTACTCTAGAAATCGTAGAATGAATGACCTCTATAATTTCATAAGTATCTATTGCTTTTGTATCACTTCATGCTAACATCTATCAGACTGTAACCTTTTTGTGTTTACTATTCGCTGCATCATTATGCATAGGCCCAACACTGAAGTATGGAGACCACCAATCCAATTACTTGATGCAGCGGACATCATCGACGAACATACGTGTAACTAGATCAACAAACCTAAGACTCTACAAAGAGCTACTATAAGCACCCCCCCCCCCTTTTTTTAAGGTTTAAGTCCCCTGGTGTCATGCCATTTACTCTAGTTTAGTTGTTTTTTTTGTCGGAGGCACTAGGATGATTATAACAAGGCCAAACATGTAACGGAATCCAATATAATAAAAATAGAAGGATCATAAGTTAACCGCGCACTTCAAATCTCACTCTAGTATCTACCACGCGTATGGCTATTTTAATACCAGGCACATGATAGTATACTTTGTCTTTGGATAGACAATCAAACAATTTAAACAATCTGACTATTTGATAGATTGTTTCACCATTTATCTGAAAAGATTTTGATAGTCTATTAGGGGCACACATCTATTCTAATTTGACCGAGCCACTATAATATTTTGTCGATGATTACACAATACCACCTACCTAAGTTTCTGATCCAACTGCACATTGGGTATGCTAGTTATTATTAGACACACTATTTAAATGCTTATTTTGTTTTTTGGTAAATGCTTGTCTATCAGTTTAAGGACATTTAGGTAGGGCATGCACTTCTTTTTAACTGTATTTGCTAGATTTCTGTTGTCATGTGCCTGCCTAGTTATTCTCTTAGTTGCCCGATTCATTACATTCATAATTCGTGCATTCTACTTTGATTAGTCTACATGAGGTTCTTGTATTGAGTGCTTACATTGCTATATCAGACAAAATAATCTTTTGAAATTCTTTGAGAATGGGGATGGTAGTTTTGTTCCTTTGTGTGACGTTGTAACTTCTTTTATCTTAGTTTTAGCCTTCATCAAGTAGAGCAGTCATTTCACAGGGCAGAAGTGATAGTTGCACACGATCACATCCCTCTATGAAGACTATTGTTCCAGTTATTCCAGAAGAAAGAGATGTATGAGGCCCTGCTGTTACTAATTGCTTTCTTCCTTTTAGCAAAAGGACTGATTTGAAATTCTTTGCTTTTGTTTTCCTTGGTAATGATGTTATAAGACGTTTCTTTTTGTTTTAGGTAATATAAATATGAAGGCAAAATAGAAAACAACTACCTCAAGTGTAGATCTATTTGGACAGAGAAGCAGTGACAGTGTGTATTGCTCACGTAGGTACACGATCTCGATTGGTCCATACATTCCAACGGAAAGAATTTTTGGTACTGCACTCCAAGATGCACTTGATGTAGTTGGACAGGAAGCCAACAGAATATATGCGGTAGTCTCCATAGCAAGAAAAGAGTTATCTGACTTGAAAAACAAGCAAGCTTTGACAGAGAATCTACTAAATAATATCTGCAACAAGTCTCATGATAATCCCATCGTTACATGTCAGGCGATGCGAGCTCCCTAAAAGGAACATTTTTGAAACTGAGTTTATATTGTTTATCAGTTGTGTTGTACTCCGATGATGCTTTACGAGCTGCGGAATTTTTTAGACTATAATAATTTACTATTTTTCCAGTTATAAGTTTTTTTCATAGTTCCTGAATTTATTTAGCATTCTAGAGAACTTGTGTTCTTTGTTTATCAACTTTTATGTCCTGACAATGGATCTAAGTTAGATAGGCTTAAACAGTAGTAGGCCCATCAATGGTTGTACATGTCCTTGATGGGCCGCCAATCAACAGTGATAGGCCTACCCCGGCGCCATTATACTGTGGACTTTTGCCGGTAGTTATTCAACAATAAAAATCTAGAACAATAAAAGGACAAAACAGTAAAATTCCAGAACAATAAAAGGTCATAACAGTAAAAGGACATAACAGTAAAAGGTCGAAATAGTAAAGGGTAGGACACTAAAGCACCAGAGCAGTAACAGGACGGAACAATAATAGACGAGAATAGTAAGACGCCAGAACTTTAGCAGGCAGGAACAGTAATAGCCAGAACAGTACCGGGCCGAAAAATACCAGGCTAGAGCAGTACTAGACCAGAAACTTAGTGTCCCGCTTATGAGACTAAATAGTATAAGGCCCGAATAGTGAAAGGCCAGAATAGTAAAAGGTTGTAATAGTAAAAGGCCATAAGGTGACCCATGATGGGCACTGAGAAAAGTGACGGGACGACCGCAGGACTTAACAGTAACGAACCGACTTAGCCCAGTTTGGTAATAGGCCGCACAATATTGGACCAAGGCGGTCCTACTGTAGGACAAAACTGTGTCGGATCTGAAAGTTTATGGGTCGCGGTTGGCTGCACTAATGGGCCCATTTCACATAGTGCAGAACAAAATAGTGATAGGTTGTTTTCTTATTGGGCTATCGTTATGGGCTGGCCCACTTAATAATTAGCATGCCTTGGCTGGGCCTGGCTTCTACCACGGTTTTTGTGACCGTTAACGGAGGTAACTGGGGGTTAACGGTGTTTGCCACGTGGCAGTTTGCATGACGTCAACAGTTAACGTGGCTAGTGAACAGATCTACGATGGAACAAGTTTTTGTGGCTGAAGGGTGTGATCTACCACGGTCGGGAAAAACCATGGTAGATTCATTTGTGATGGGGATTTTACCATGAAAGCCATCCGTCATAGAAGACTTTTTAACCACGAAAAAGGGCCTTCAACCACTAAAACCGTCCATTGCAAAAGCCAACTTTTCTTGTAGTGCCAATCCACGTATGAACTTGACCGCTGACCCTGACGGGATGGTTCTGACGGGCTCCACCTCAACCCACTTGGTAAATTTTTCGATGGCGACATAGAGGTACCGGTAGCCCCCGGGTGCTCTAGGAAAAGGCCGTAGGATATCTAGCCCCCAGAACACGAATGGCCACGAGAGAGGGATGGTCTGCAGCTGTTGAGCAGGTTGATGAATATGCTTCACGTGGAATTGGCAGGATTTGCAAGACTTGACCAACTCTGTGGCATCGTCGAGCGCTGTGAGCCAGTAGAAGCCATTGCCGAAAGCCTTCCCCACGAGGGTGCTTGCCGTGGCATGGTGGCCACATTCCCTAGCATGGATGTTAGCCATCAGTTTGCGGCCCTCCTTGGCCAGGATGCACCGTCGGATGACACCATTAGGTCTACGACAGTAGAGCTCCCCATCCACCATGCAGTACCTCTTGGCATGACGGATGAGACACTCAGCCATGTCTTCATTGTCTGGTAGGGTGTCGTCCTTCAGGTAAGCCTTGAGTATGTCTTCTCGGTGGCAAGCGCCAAGACGAGGTGGTATCCTGAGGGTAGTCTGCAATCTAGGGCGCATGTCGAGGGTAGTGGGGGCAGGCCCTCTAGGGGCAGTCCGGGCCTTTATTTGGTGGCATGGCCGATGGCTCGAAAACCTCTCCTCAAAGACCCCTGTCCACTGGGACTCCTGGCGAGACGCTCGCTTGGTGATCTCGTCAGCCTCTTGGTTGTCTCCCCGCGGGATGTGGAGCATGTCCACGCCTAGGAAGTTCTTTTCCAGTCTGCGGACCTCCTCCAGGTAGGCCTCCATGTGCTCATCCTTGGGTTTGTATATTTTATTGGAGAAGTTGATGAGGAGCAAGGAGTCTCCATGTATCGTGACCCGCTTGATGCCGAGGGTGATCTTAATGCTTGCGATTAGGCCCTCATACTTGGCGATGTTGTTGGAGTGCTTGGCCTCTTCCCTGAAATGCAGTTGCGCGGCGTAGTAGAGCCTATCTCTAGTTGGGGACGTGTCCCATGGCATTTGGGTTGCACAAAATGGTCTCCGGGGGGAACTTGGTGACCACCCTGATGGGGTGACCTTAGAAGTAGTGGTGGAACTTCCTTGATGCTACGAGGAGTGTGTAGACGAACTTCTGTTGCATCGGGTACCGCTCTCGGGCGTCTCGGAGCACCGTGCCGACGAAGTACACTGGTCGTTGCACGAGCTCTTTGATCTTTGACGAGGAGTAACCTCGGAAATGCCCATGATGATGGACTTAGAGTTTTGTGGAAAAGAGAACACTGGGGATTTCATCGAATATCAGGCAAACAAGGGAGTCAAAGTCGCCTGAATACTTGATGAATAGCACTATTACAAATCGCTTGTGGATTTTTCGGTTTTCCCCTTAGAGGCTTCTCCCGTCCTATATATAATAGGTCGGGTCTCAAAGTTGTATACGGATAGGTTACATACATATGATTACAACTCTAATACAATGTCGGTTCATAGATTCTTTCCAAATACGACTAAAGCTTTCATCAAATGCTTTCTTAGGCCATCATCTTGAATCTTCATGGGTCGTGAGCCTTTATGTAGCTAGGGTAACAAATCATAAGCACTCAAATAATCATACCTATGTCAGTAGCCCCCGATACTCTACGTGAACCATTGATTCTGGTTGAGTCTCAAAGATATTTTCAGTATTTCTATGTTCTGAGATTTTATGATTTTATAGGGATTTGGTACAACAGGCATGATGCATCCGACGGATTGGGCATCCGTTAATTGCTCCTGGGCAAAGACACTGCAGACCTACATCAAATTCAAGTCCCTAGGCCTGAACTGGGAATTATAACTGGCGTAACTCAGTTCGAGCCGTTGAGGTCTTATCGAATACTGAATCCCAGTTCTATTTTATTGGGTACCCAACGCGTCCATCGGGATTTTTCATCCTATCGTTGATCCGGATATTTTACTGGCAGAGCACATTCTTGTGCGATTACCAGGCCACACAGGACGAATCCCGGGGTCTTACCTTCATGTTGTGTACATGGCATTCGGATTTTTTCTTGCGTCGGGCGCAATCCGAGATTTTTGTATATATTTTACCGACTGCCTTGTTTGGTTGTTGGAATTGCTAAAGTTTACCGGTTCCTGTAGATGCTCCTAATAGGAGTAATTATTTGCGGATACAAATACTTATTGATCAACATACGAGGACAATTCTATGTTCGGGTATTGTCATGGAAACAAATGAGTTGTCTTTGTCAGGTGCACGGCAGCGCTCTTGATAGGAGTAGCCCCCGAGGCTATGTTCAGATGTTTTCATCGGGACATAGGCTCAAAAAACTTATGTTTGAACTATTCTGACAATGTCACCTTGTATTTTGTTGGGTGTGCACCGAGCGCTCCTGATAGGAGTAGCCCTCGAGGCTACAGTCGAGATATTTGTATCCGATTGTAGTCTCAAAGTCTATCTTGCTGAGGAATTTACTTCGACTCTAAAAAAATTGATTCTTTTCTTCGGGTCCTTGCCCTTTTATAGGGCTCAAGTTTTCTTTGTGACTTGCATGGCATGATGTCACTGATGAAAAATTTACACCGTGGTTTCCCAGAGACACGTCTCGATGGGAGTTTCAATTGTGGGACCGTGCAACAGTAATGATGACGCGTGGGTAGCGTGTTTAGTGGAGTTTTTTGACTACACGTCCCCTATTCTACATGAAGATCGAGGCGTTGTGTGAGGCTCTCCTGTTTTTACCACAGTAATAACTGCTTAAGATTTTTTCCTTTACGGAATCCATGGACACATGTCACCGTCATGTGTGTTTGTGATGGTTCGACTTTACATCGAACGGTCCATGCTGTGTACCTTGTCTCTTTATAAAGGGGAAGGGATTCCTTTTACTGCTTTTTACCCCTTCTTTTCTACCTTCATCTTATTCCTTGTGCCCTTGCCTTTCTCTGTCTTTCTCGCCTACTCTGGTTGTTCTTCCATGTGCTAGTGATGCACCTCCACCACCATGGGCAAGAGCAGGGTGGGGACTTCCACCACGGCCGCCAAGGCCACCAAAAAGAGGAATGTCGGATGGGCCCCTTCGAAGTGCACTGCATGAGAGTTGCGTGAGGTGCGGAACTCCGGCCATCTGGAGGAGGGCGCCTCCAAGCTCCCTAGGGATGAAGCTGCTCCAATCCCCAAATCGAGCTGGAGGGTAATGTTTCTCTCCTTTCTTTTAAGCGGCCTCTCTCTCCCTGTCCATGAATTCCTTCGTGGTCTCCTTTTCGTCTATGGCATGTAGCTATATCAGCTCACGCCCAACTCTATCCTTCACGTCGCTTGCTTTGTTACTCTTTGTGAATGCTTCCTCGGGATCCATCCCTATTGGGGCATGTGGAAGTATTTCTTCTATGTTCGTCCGAATGCCACCGACACCATTGTCCATGACGTTGGTGGCGCCATTTTATCTGTCTGCTCTTATGTAGATTATTTTGATTTTAAGATCACTTATTCCGTCCAAAGGTGGAAAACCAAGTGGTTTTATATCAAGGATCAGTTAGTCAAAGGTCAGTCTTTCGTCTTAGCCCCCTTTGATCCCAAGAAGCCTTGTTGCAAACTTGACTCTTGGGATCAGCATCCCACTCCCGAAGAAATGACGGAGATTGAACCCATGTGTGCCCGTATTTCAAAACTACGGCATGAGGTTGGTAAGGAATTGTGGGGACTTCGAATTCTGGCATATTTCTTGTGGATCCGCATGCAGCCTCTATAGGCTAGGCTTTCTTGTATGTGGGCATATACTGGTAAGAAGGATCCGATGAGGATTTCTCGGGATGATCTTACCCTCAAGGTGTATGAAAAAAGGGTTCGGAATTTCACGACCCTGACAAAGAAAAGCTCGGTTCCTTCTGATTGCCACGTAGAGCCTTTTGGCAAGAGGAAGCGCCTTCCCGAGGTAAATTCCTTGATTTTTGCTCTTTGTTCATCTATGCTTTTTGTTCCTTTACAATTATCCACTTTTGTGTTGTTGGCCTTCTGTTTATATAGGATAATGATCATCTGTCCTGCCTTCCTCCTCTCCTTGAGAGCGGTGAGCTTCTCGCTGATCCTTCTGTATCCGACGATCTCTCTATGACTACGACTACTATTGATGAGGATATGGAGATGTTAGCCATAGGATCTTCATCGAGGACGTCGTCGCTTCCGTCGGCTCGTTCTGAAGATTTTCACGTGGCGCCCGTTGGCGAGAAAAGGAAATGTCCTGATGTTGCAGAGACGATTGAAGACTCGGATGACTCCACTGGCTCAAAGCCTTTGTGTGTCGTCCCAGTTTAATCGGCTCTTCCCCAGATGAATCTGTTCCGCTTTACATAGAATGTTTCTTCGTAAGTACTTATTGTCTTTCCAATATTTTTTTGGATGAACGTGTCATTTTGAGCTTTTTGCGTTTATATTTGTAGTGGTGATGACGGGGAAGATCATCCCCTATCTCCTCCTGGTACATTTGTTGCCCCTCCTTCTGCAAAGTCTCCACAACTATCCATGGACCCAAAGGATTTGCATGCATATCCTACGGGTCCAATTATCCAAAAAGATGTCACCATTTCACCAAAACCACCGCCGCAGAAAAGAAAAAATAGCAGCTGGTTAAGGCATGGTGATATCTGAAAGCCCTTGATATCCCACAAGTATAGGGGATCATGTGTAGCTTTTTCGATAAGTAAGAGTGTCGAACCCAACGAGGAGCTAAAGGTAGGATAAATGTTCTCTCAAGTTTTATCAACCACTAATACAACTCTACGCACACTAGACATTTGCATTATCTAGGAAATAAAACTAGAGCAACAATACGAATACCAGAGATAGCTTTGCATGATAATAAATAACAAGAAAGTAAAGTTAGTTGTTGTAGCAATAAAATACACTAAACTAACAGAACCATGAGTGTAGAATAGTGGTGGAAATTGTGCTGGCTTTGTCCAAGTTTAATTAGCGAATAAATCGGGTTCATTGTCTTCGATGCAGTTTTTTATGTGGGAGAGGCTAAATATATATGCGCTTCACTACTTGGAATTACATGTACTATATGATTGGATTGTTAGCAAACATCCGTAACTACTAACAATGCATTAAGGTTTCCCCAATCATAGCCTTAAGTTTAATGGTCCTCTTACGCCTATACGTGCAATGTTCCGGCTCGCGTCCTCAGGTTTCTGTCACTCGGGCAGAACTTCCCCTTCCTCTTACACATACTAAAAACCCTATGATGTTTAATCCATGCGCCCATATCAACATACAATTCTAATGAACCAAAGACGTTCGACCATTCAATCTAAGAACAAAGAAACTACACAAACATAACATAGATCATAGGATTATAACTTATAGCATCAAACACCATGTTTACATAGGACGGTACAGAGGTATGTGGGAGGATGAACCACTACAAACTAGGTGGATTAAGTGATGGAGATGGCGGTGAAGATGTGAAGAGGGAGCATCGCCGGTGACGGCGCGGGGGACTCCTTCCCCGCCGCCGATGTCATGGGGGCACCGCCCCTTAGCTCCTTCCTTCATGGCTTATTGAGAGACCTCCCCCATGGAGATGGGATCCATGGGGGAGGCAAAAACGTGGCTTTGGTGGCTTCAAATTCGTGGGTGGAGGTGTCCTCTATGAATTAGGTTTCCTCACTTTATATAGCTTCTCGGATTCCCGTCACCCCATCTTGGGCTGCAGTAAATCGGGTCCAGCAAGCCCGTACGGACTCGGAATCAGCTAAATTTTATGTTCAGAACGTTTGTCGCGAAATTTCCATCAACTTTTTGGTTGAAGAGTTTTCCGTTTGACGACATCTCTGACCCGAAACATGGCCATCTTCAAAAAGAGTTCTGAGGCAGATTTCTGAAAAATCCCAATTTGACTCCAACAAAGTTTCCACTTGTATTCTTGGTAATTCCTACACATCAAAGTGTAAAACAAGAACATTGTGCACTCTTGTAACTATTAGTAGGTTAGTCCAAATAAATTATAAACTTTATATAAAAATAAGTGTCAAAAGTATAATATTAGCATAAAACCATCAAAAATTATAGATACGTTATGGACGTATCAACATCCCCAAGCTTAGTTCCTGCTCGTCCTCGAGTAGGTAAACGATAAAAACAATATAATTTTTGAGGTGACATGCAACCAACACAATCTCCATCATCATTACTATAAAAGCATTGCAGCTAGGATCAAAGTACTTAAAACATGATAGATATAATTTTATAACTTAGCAACCATGTTGCAATCATGAAAAGTAACACAAACAAAAGATCATGAGTAATGATTCATTGAAAGACATGAGTTTGTTTAGAGCATAGTAAAACATAGTAAAGTGTTATTCAGCTTGTCCTCATGGAACAGCAAAACATAAATGCAAGGACACCTTTAAAGTTTAAAGGATGACTAGAACAAATAATTTAAGAACAAGTAATAACACAATCATGAGTTAATCAATAATCATTTTGGGACTATGCACATTACACTCAGAATGACAACTATGCTCTCTTAGCTGGTGCATAAAGATAGAAGATGAAGACTCAACATAAAAGTAAAAGAAAAGGGCTCTTCATAAAGGGAAGCAGGGATTTCAAGTTTCATAAAGAGCTTCCAAAAATTATGGTACTTATTAGCTTTCAGCTCTCATTGCCCCTATCATAAGCATCTTGAGGTGATTAAGGTTAAAGTGACACAAATATGAGGATATGCTTGACAAGTAATAAGTTGAAAATCTCATTCCCCTTGCTTACGAGTACCGAACCTCATGCTACTCAACTTTACTAACGAGTAAGTTCTTGTCATTGTAAGTACATGTGTATCATGGAGAACCGCCAACGGGGTACCCCTTGCCCCATGACACAGGAGCTATCTCATATCAAAATGACAAGGCAACAGACAATGAGCATCTCAGCGATCTTTTTATTTGCTATTTGCATAGGTTTTTATTGAGGATGCTTCACAGAATGCTCACTATGTTTATGCTGCAAGTTTCCATCATGATTAGGCATGGCTTAGGCTAGCCGCCCAGGCATTTCTCTAACACACATACAAACTCCATGAGCTTACAAGCTACCCTTTTATTTCACACTGTCGGGATCCATAAACAAAAGAACATGATATCAACTAAATAATAAGTGCAATGTTGAAAGCGTTCCCCATGATACATGGTTTTGCTAATTTATAACTTATAAAGTGCAAGCATATAAGGAACATAGATGGACACGATGGTTCAAGTTTATTAAGTGCAAGAAAGTAAAGTGTGTCATCAAGTTTGTGAGAGCTTTAATCACTAATTTGCACATAACAAGTTTAATTTGGAAGGTAGATAAAAGCATGAATATACTTGGAATGGTGTAACACACCATGCATAGGAATTTATAGTGGACTCTTTGGAATAACTTGGTTTTCTTGGAGGTTGGATGCATGAGTGGAACTCACACTTGGTACATGTGGAGGCTAGCAAAAGACTGGGAGCGACCAACTAAGAGAGCAATAATGGCCATAATCCTGCAAAGCGACAAAACATTAATAATTAAAACATAAAGTGATATTAAAAGTAAAAAACTAAATGATCATAGAGGCTAAGGTGATTGGTTCATAATTTTAACATGGTGTAAGCATGTGCCAAGTCAACCCAAATAAAGCATCAAAGGAGAATACCACAATATTATGCTTTTGTATGCTAAAACAACGCATGATTCTTTTAAGGCACATTAAGCAATCTCAATTGTTTGGAACAAGTCATGCTACAACAATAATCACTAAGCATAAAGTCAAAGCAACACCCAACATGACATAATAAAGTCTAGGCCACAGTTAAGACAAGCTCCTTTTGTACCACTTATAAGCATGAAGCTTCCTACTCTTTTCCAACACCAATCAACTTATTTGAAACAATGTATGAATGTGGGGGTCCAACCAATTTATTTAAGCAAACAAAACAAACAAACCAATACTAAAAACTAATATAACAGACGCTCCAAGAACAACACATAATATATGAAAGAATAAAACATAGTGTGTGAGAGATGACCTGATAAACTTGATGAAGAAGAAGAGGTGCCTTGGGCATCCCCAAGCTTTGACGCTTGTACTTATTGAATATGTTCTTGGGGTGACATGGTAATCCCCAAGCTTGAGCTTTTGTCCATTCTTCATCCAATTACATCATCCTTCTTTCCCTGTACTTAAAACTTCTTCCATACAAAACTTCACATAATTCTCATTAGCAACATTAGTGCAAACACAATAGTAGATCCACTTGGGTTCAGTACCAACACAAGTCTAGCAACTGAAAGAGTATGAGTTTGGTGGAATATGATGGATATATTATGATCCTCATGAGCGATTATATAGGCGTACAGAGGATTATCTTGGAGTACGAGTCAAGTTAGGACTGTACGTAAACATATCCTAACTCTATCTAAACTACCATAACAACCGTATATACCTAATACTCTAACTCTCCCCCGCAGTCGTAGTGGTAGCGTCGTGAACAACTGGAACATCGCGGACGGTCAGACTGGAGATAAACCAAAGTAGCATCCAGTAGGCTGACATCCCCCCGCAGTCCGAGCGGAAACATCGTGGACAGTGTCGCAGCGCGGTAGCTTGGACTATAGAGGAAGCGGATGATGCTCAAGCGAGGTGGTAGCCCTTGAGCCGATGTCGAGGGAGCCGAGAGCATGAGGCGGTGCCATGGTCGAGGTAGCCGTGCGATGGGTCACCGTGGTCGATGTCGTGGTCAGGGATGAGGCGATGACGCTGGCGGAGAAGTTGTAGTGGACGAAGACATAGAAGGCGGCGAAACCAGCGGCGACCTGGGTTAGTCATGCTAGATGACTAGAGTGGCGATGGGGTAGTCGGCGGGACCTGCGACGGCGAGAGGGTGCCCTGCAGGTTACCTTGTGAAGCACGGCGGCGGTGCTCGAAGTAGGCGAGGAAGACCCGGCTACGTGACAAAGACCATGCGCATACGGCGGCGATCCGTGCCGTAGGATATAGCGCGGTGAAAGCTGAGGTCGTCGATGCACGAGGATGGCGAACTAGACTGTGTGCAGCCACGCTACGACCCAAGGGGGCGGCATAGCTGTAGGGCGCAAGTCGGTGCAGCGGCTGGGAGACCACCAGCGACGTACACGCCAAGGAAGGCGCGTTGGAAGCCGGTAGAGTGGACCAAAGGCGGCGGCGCTGCGGCCCGACGGGGCGACACAGCGGCAGCCCGTAGCTCGATCGGTGGTAGGCGCGTGCTTGGCGTAGACAGGCGCGAGATCGGTTAATCAGACCGATAGTGCGCCGTATGCGCCAGGGTGTGGACCACGCGTAGATTGTAGTCGATGGCGACGTAGTCGGTGAAGTCCCGGACGATGACGGTGAAGACGATCCGCAGGGGGGAGGTTGCAGCAGCCTTCCAATGGAAGGTGTAGCAGCCATCCGCCGTGTGTGGCAGCCTGTCCTGAGGCCGCGACAGCAACAGAGGAGGCAGGCGCACGGGCGCGGTGTAGATCCTCGATGCCGATGGTCGAAGTAGAGGCGCGGCGATGACGACGGCGGTGGGCGACTCAATCCGATCTAAGATTGGTAAATCAAAAAAGAAAACCGATCAAGAGATCAGGAAAAAAGGACTTACAGCGCAGCCGATCACGGATCGGCGGACAAACCCTGCGTACGGATCGCGCGGCCCTCGGCGGAGATCATGGAGATCAATCCCCGGGGGCGACACGGTGGAAGCGTGCGGCTAGGGTTTGGACCGATTAGGCTGATACCATGAAAGATTATGAGTTTGGCGGAATATGATGGATATATTATTGAGCCTTATGGGCGAGTATATATAGGCGTACAGAGGATTATTTTGGAGTACGAGTCGAGTTAGGACTGTACGTAAATAGATCTTAACTCCATCTAAACTACCATAACAACCGTATATACCTAATACTCTAATAGCAACCATTAACATATTAGCTACTGTAATAACTTTTTTTAAAGCTATTGATCAAGGAACATCAAAAGAAAGAGATTTAAGAGTCAAATGAAAAAGTTGGCAGAAATCTGTCAAAACAGAACAGCAGGTAAAGATCTATTTTTCCAAAAATCTTCCATTGCTCAAATCGAAAAGTGCAAAACTAATGAAAGTTCGATAATAACCTGGGGCATATACAAAAAAACGTAGGTCCATTTGAAGTTCTGGCTAATTTATATGAATTTATTTCATGACAACACAGAATCTATTCCGGGACAGCAACTTCCCCAAATCTTATTTCCTTCCTCTTAGAGGCTATTCTTGGCACAAAAACAAAAATAAAAAGGATAAGGAGAGGTTGCTACAGAGGTAACAACTTCCAGGACTCAAAGAAAACAAATGTAACTAGTGTTTGATGCTAAGACAAATAAATAATAAAATACAAATGCTCCAAATTTATTCAAATTTTTATGTTGCTCAAAAAACAAAGTTTAAAGGTTTGCAAACCAAATGGTTGTTGAAAAGAGGGATGCGGAGACATCCACAAGCTTATGACTTTGGCCATTCTTCAATTTCTCTGTTTGGTGTTCCTTCATTCTCTATGAAAAAACTTCAACACAAAAACTTTTCCATTCTTTTCTGCGGTCAAACATTAGTGCAATAGATAATATTTCCTAAGTGCTGCTATTAAACCAAATCAAATTTTATTTTAGAGTTACATAAAGGTTGCTTAAGTCGCCAACTTCTAAATAAAAGGTAAGACCCAAAAGGAATCAAATGAAAACACAAAGAGGCCACTCTTGCAACAAAAGTCAGAATTTGTCCAGAACAACAGCAGCTAGAAAACGTAATTTTTAGGTGCACTTAAACATGTCAGAAATTTTTGCCAATCTTTGTGCATGCAGAGGATTAGGTGATAGTAATCTGTCTAAATTTCGTGACTTTTTGAGTTTCTAGTAAAATATGAAAAATCGCGTAGTGGCAATAGATGCTGAAAATAGAAAAGCCATTTTTTACATATGTATCAACTAAGCCAAATGGGTAAAACTTGGTACTTTATTTTTGATAAACTAAGAGACCAGATGCTAAACAAGATCTAAACATGCTAGCTATAGCAAGGAAAACTCTAAATAAAAATCAAAGGTAAAAAACAAATAAATCAAAATAGAGAACCAAACAAAGAAGCAAAACAAAAGAAACTATTTTTGTTGTTTTCAAATTATAAGTCAAAGTAAAGAATCAATAAAGACGAAATAAAGATCCTAATAAAACTAAAGAAGATAAAACCAAGACATATAAAAGAAACTATAATAAAAGTTAACACAATACATATCATGTGGATGGGTAATATAGAGTATGAAGGAGACAACCTCATGTTAGTCGATGAATAGGGGGATGACTCGGGCATCCCCAAGCTTAGATGATTGTATCTTCTTGAATATGTTCTTGGAATGCACCCAACATCTCCAAGCTTGATCTCTTGCGTCTTCTTGTTCATCTCATATCACCATATTGATTAGAACTTATAAGCTACATCCACATAAAACTTCACAAAACTCATTAGTAGGGTTAGTAGTCATTAAATAAAATCCACTAATGTTCAGGCATTGAAAAGTTTCATAATCTTTACTCAACATTATCCACTGTATAGACTAAGGTGTTCATGATCTCTGTTGTCCGTCGAAAAACTAATGAAACTAATAACACCAAGTACAATATTGAATAAACTAAGAAATCTGTCAAAACTGAACAGTCTGTAAATATGACACTCAACGAGATAGTTAGGTAGCTCAAATCGAAAAACTCAAAAATAATGAAATACAGATCATAATCTTAGGTTTATGCACACAAAAATTTAGATCAAAATAATATACTGAGATTTATCACGATTTTTTACAGTGAAGCACAGAAATCTATCTAAACTGAACAGTTTGTGAAGATCGAATTGTTTGAGACAGCTACGTAATTCAAATCAGAAAAAGTTAGTTTAATGAAAGAAACATAATGAGCATTACTTTGCACTCAAGAAATTTCAGATCAATATCACGTTCTGGTGATTTTAAACATTTTATACGGTGAAGTGTAGAAAATCTGTTTCTGGACAGCAAAGCAAAACTATCAACTTCCAAGTAACTAAAAACTACAATTATCACTTTACTTTTATGGTAGGGAGGAATATGTACAATATATACAATATACACAATATATACAAGTTTTTAACTGAAAATCTTCCATGGGAAGATTTGTTTTGGTTTCATAGGCATGAACACAAGTGTTCAAGGTCGACCCCCACTTAACCATTACTCATCTTTCCAATCACTTTCCTTTTTGAAAATGTTTTTAGGTAACAGGTACAACTAATTTTTTTGTAATTCGCATTCTCTATCCATACTAAGATAGAGAACAACTTAAAACTTAAAGTAAGAACTACTTAGAGATAAAGCAAAGAAGTGCACACAAGAATATTCACCCACACGTTATTGCTTCCTGGCAACGGCGCCAGAAAAGATCTTGATATCCCAAGAGTATAGGGGATCGTGTGTAGACTTTTCGATAAGTAAGAGTATCGAACCCAACGAGGAGCTAAAGGTAGGATAAATGTTCTCTCAAGTTCTATCAACCACTGATACAACTCTACGCACACTAAATATTTGCATTATCTAGGAAATAAAACTAGAGCAACAATACGAGTATCAGAGATAGCTTTGCATGATAATAAATAACAAGAAAGTAAAGCTAGTTGCTGCAGCAATAAAATACACTAAACTAACAGAACCATGAGTGTGGAATAGTGGTGGAAATAGTGGTGGCTTTGTCCAAATTTAATTAGCAAATAAATCGGGTTCATTGTCTTCGATGGAGTTTTCTATGTGGGAGAGGCTAAATATAGATGCGCTTCACTACTTGGAATTACATGTACTATATAATTGGATTGTTAGCAAACATCCGTAACTACTTGTCAACACCCGTATTTTTAATCCCAGATGCCTGTTATGCCATACATCGCAATCCCAGGATTACCATTTTTGCGAGACATAACAGATTGAATATCACAGTACATCATCCATTATAAACCATAATAAGGTCTTACACAAATAAAGGATCTCATGATCCAGTCTTAGTACAAACAAATAGCGGAATAAATAGCGTAGCGGTGGGCTCCATCTTCAGTGTCACAAGCAATGCTGATGATGGGAGATGATCCTAGTTGTCATAGCCATCCTGCTGTCCTCCTTCCGGATAGTCCTCCTCATAGTCTGGCCACGGGAATAGCCAGGGACAAAGCCATGAGTACTCTTTAAGTACTCGCAAACTATCACTAACAAGTAAGGTAGTTCTAGTAGGAATGCTAAGTTCTAAGTTTATTTGTAAAGTTAAGTTTGAAACCTAAGCTGAGTTCAGAAACAAAGAAAGATAAAATAAGGTTCTAAATCTCCTAAGTGGGAACTCAGTTGTCATAGTCACAACCATGTTGTGGTCAAGTCATGTCACAATTCATTTCATAAGTCATTTTGAAAACATCTGACGACGGAGCAGTATGGCCACTCCAACTGCCCATAACCACGGACGCGGCTATTCGAATAGTTTGACACTCTGTAGAGGTGGCACACTTTCACCACAAAATTCAATACATCCGTCAGGGATAACACTGAATCATCATACTTAGTATGCGGATAATCAAACATAACCTTTCCTTTACACACTCTAGTATAAGTACCTCTCTTATGAGCTTGGCCTCCCAGCCATGGCCATCTGCCATCCTGGGCACTACATAGGTGGACAACATCAAGAGGTAGCCTCAGCTCAAACCTCTCCCGTGAGGGAACTCATACTAATGCATATAAACTTCCGGCTAAGCCTTACCCAATTCAGGTATTGTGGTTGTACGGTAAAATTGGAATGGTATCGCATCCGAACCCAACCATCAGTTTTTATAAAGGGCTAAGGCTCATGCCTCAACATTTTCATCATCATAAACCATTCGTGTTTCTCGACACATGTCAAAACATCTCAATAGAATGACTCATCATTCCAAGGGTTTCATAAGCATTTTCACCAAGTATTCCCATCTAAAGTGATCAAGTTTTTGGTTTAGCTCAAACTACTAAGTTAAGAGTGTTCACTAAGGTAGGATGCTAATCTCAATCGCATGCCATAGAATGACATCTATTATAGGCTAAGTTTTATACTCTTTATGCTATCTAAACTACTTCCTAAAATCTCACAAAGCATTACTAAAAGTAAAAGAAAACTTTGGTAAGGTAAAAGGTGAAACTTGTAAGTAAAACTTGGGATGGGTATAAATCAAAAGGTATAACAAAATCATGCCTAATGCATCTTGCTTAGGTTATCTTTCTTGCAAGGGTTAGCTTGCATTGTTAATGATGGCTTGCCTTGATTGGTGCAGTGGTTGAAATTCTCCTCGTCTTCTTCGGGGTAGAACTCCTCCTCCTCGTAGACTTGGTCGGTACTATCGTGTATAAATACATACGGGATACAAAATCACTAAACAATACTTAACTAGTCTATTTAGCACACTAAGGCACACACTTGATGATCTAGTTTCAACACATTCATCACAAGATTTTATGAACTAGTTTCATTTATTTTATTTGAGAAAAGTAATTTCTACTCATTGAAAATAATTAAGATTTAATATTCTCCGATTAAAATATGGGATCATGTGGAAACATGTCATCACCACATATTCTAATGCATGGGAATGTGATTTAAATGTTGGATCACATTGTATAAAGTTTAGGATTCATATTTAAATGATTTAAAGTGACTAGAAATGCCTATATAGCATTATTTTGGTACTAGTCCAAAGTCACTGCATGTAAACCTAAATATTATTACATATTCAGATAGGTATTGTCAAATTTGCTTTTTGAGAGTTGGAATCAACTCAAAAGCTATTATGGTTGATTTTTCAAAATTGTTTGAATGTAGAAACGTCTCTGATTTGTTATTTTTGCTATATGTGATCTATAACTCTAATTGATTTAAATCCAATGGTATTGGATAGAGATTTAAATTATCTTTCTAACAAAATTGGAATCATTCAATTTGGTTTAGTAGAACTCTCTAAATTGATTTTTAAACTAGTGGACAAAATTGAGTTTAAGTCTAAAAAGAAAATTCATTATTTGAATCCTAGGGCCAGCGCGGGAAACTAAATGGGCCGGCCCAGTGACGCTCAGCGGCCCAGCGGGCAACTGACAAGGGGGGTCCACACGTCAGCGGCACTTAAAACCCGAAGCGGTACGGGGCGATGTGGACCATGCGATTAGAGGGTGGATCAACAGCTCTGGTTCATCGTCGATGACGGACAGGTCGCCGGCGAGACTGAACCCTAGCGGCTCGGTGGGGGTCGATTGGGGGCTTACCAGGGCTCCAACTAACGTGTTGGACGACGGCGGACTCAGGGGAGGTCGCGGCAGCTCCTGGGGTGGTCACTATCGACTGCCCCCTTCCTCCTCTGCTGCGACGGCTCTGGTGGAAATTCTAGCAAATGGTGGCTCGAGTGGCTCCGGGGATGGTGTGAGGGACTCAGTGGGAGGTAGGGAGTGTTGGAGTGTGGAGAAATGGTGCTGGGGACGCCTCCTTATATAGGTCGACGCGGAGACCGTGGGGTGCGATGGTGAGCTCGTCGGTGACAGTGATACAGGGTGCTAAAGGTATGGGCGGGGTAGGCGGGCGGTGGCTTGCCTCCTGGCGGTCAGCTACGGTGTAATGGCATGGCTAGGGCGGTGGTATGCGGTCGGGAAAGGTCGACGCTTTGAGCGGGTCCGATGGCATTTGACGCGGCGTACGGTGGCTGCAGGTCAAGCGGCAGGAAGAGGGCATGTCTGGTGGCGTGCTGGGGTTAAGGCGGAGCTGCGCGTGCAAGCTGGGAGCACGGCGTGGCTTGTGCAAGGCTGTCGGGGATGGCGCTCTGGCGTGGTCTGTGCACGGTGTAGAGGCGGTGGGCGTGAGCATGCCTCAGTGGTCCAGGGCTCGGCTGCTTCCGTGGGGTGGACAGGGGATCATGGTAGGGTGCGGCGGAGCTAGGGGTGTGCAGGTTAGGCGCGGCGTTGTCTCTGGCGCTTTGTCCACATTTGGCCGGCGGCGACCAAGAACGGGTGGCGTGCTACTGTACTTCATGGCGAATGGGGGTGTTGGTCTGGGGTAGATGTTAGGGGGACAAGGGGTTAAGATGGAGACCAAATTGGTCAATGATCACTTTAGAAATAGTGAAGCTACTCTAGTGTTTGATCTGTGTCTGCCATGTGTTCGATAGAATGGCCACATGAAGAAAGTTTTTGAATTTTAGATTCAAAATTTTTGAGGGTTCTTCACTTAAGCTTGAGTTTCTAAGTTTGCTTGGAGAGGTCAAGGTGAACTCATTTGAGTGGTTTTTGACAGTGGGATCTATGCATATGAAATGGATTCCATTTTCAAATGCCATTTAAAATTAGTGTTTAAATGTCTTTGTAAGATTTCAGAGTGGGCCTTGGTAGATCATTACTTGTACTAGCAAGGGGTGCAAAGAGTTAGAATTGTTTCTGTTTGAATTTGACTTCTAGGAACACCTAAAGTGGCCTAGTGGATTAAAATGGCAAAAGTGACCATTTTCCTATATTAATTTCATTTGATTTCTTTTTCTTTGGATTTAGTTTTGGAATGATCTAGATGATGTGGCATTCACCTTTGAATCATTTTACAACCATTAGAACAATCAAACATGGCATTTCCAAACAATTCTATATTAATGCAACACACATATGCATTCTTAATTATTTTAATGATAAAGAGTTTTTGTTAACCCTAAATTGGGTGATTTGGATCTTGATAACCTTCATTAAAGTTTTGGGATGTTACAAACCTTCCCCCCTTAAACGAAATCTCGTCCTGAGATTTAAGAAAGAAAACTAGGAACTAAAGAGATCTGGAAACTCGGTCCTAATGTAATCTTCTTGGTCCCAAGTGGCTTCTTCTTCGGTATGGTTGCTCCATTGGATCTTGAGAAATTTGATACTACGGGTCCTGGTGGTTCTGTAAGCTTCCTCCAAGATACGGATGGGCACTTCACGATACGTCAGATCCTTGTTGATATCAACGGATCGGTGATTGATGTTCTTGAAAACTTCGGTCTTCTCTAGCACTTCTAGGCATTTACGAAGTAACGAGATATGGAACACATTATGGGTGGCAGACATCTCTTCTGGCAGTTCCAGTTGATACGATACTTCTCCTCGATGATTCAGAATCTTGAAGGGTCCGATATATCTAGGGGATAACTTTCCTTTTAGACTAAAACGTTGAGTTCCCTTCAACAGCAAAACCTTGAGATACACAAAATCTCCGACATTGAAAGTCAGGTCTCTACGTCTCCTGTCAGCATAACTCTTCTGTCTAGATTGGGCGGTCTTGAGGTGCTCACGGATTTTTTGAACCTTCTCTTCGGCTTCTCGTAGGATGTCGGGTCAGAAAATATGACTCTCTCCTACTTGCGACTAATTCAAAGGGGTACGGCACTTTCTTCCATATAAGAACTCAAATGGGGCCATTTGCAAACTGGCTTGATAACTGTTGTTGTATGAGAATTCTGCGAAAGGCAGGCAATCTTCCCATTTTGATCCATACTCTAACACACAAGCTCTCAACATATCTTCTAAGATTTGGTTGACTCTTTCAGTCTGTCCATCGGTCTGCGGGTGATAAGCTGTGCTGAAATTCAACTTGGTTCCCAATCCTTCTTGGACTTACTGACAAAAGCTCGAGGTGAATTGGGTTCCTCGATCCGACACTATGGTCTTGGGGGTTCCATGCAGACTAACAATTCTGGCAATGTACAACTCTGCTAGCTTTGAACTCTGGTAGGTTGTCTTGACAGGTATAAAATGGGCTACCTTGGATAGTCTATCGACGATGACCCAGATTGAGTCATTTCCCCTACTAGAAGTAGGCAAACCGGTGATAAATTCCATTCCGACGGAATCACATTTCTATTCCGGAATCTGCAATGGTTGCAACAGTCCTGCAGGTCTCTGATATTCCGCTTTGACTCTCTGACAGATATCACACTTGGAGATGTAGCTTTCGATTTCTCTCTACATCTTGTGCCACCAAAATTGCTCCTTCAAATCTTGATACATCTTCGTTCCTCCGGGGTGGATAGAATAAAGTGTATCATGAGCTTCTTGCATGATAACTTGCTTCAGCTCCGAGTCTGTTGGCACACAGATACGTCCTTTGTGCCACATAACTCCTTCTTCGTCTTCGGTGAATCCAGGTACCTTTCATGTACCAATATGACGCTTGATTCCTTCGATACTTGCATTTCCCTTCTAGGCTTCCTTGATTTGGCAAATCAAAGTGGGTTGAAGTTCAATGCTAGCTAAAAATCCTTTGCTAACTAGCTCAGTTCTAAACTACTCCAAGTCCTCATGCAAACTTGGTTGCTTCTCCTTGATCATAGTGTTTAACCTACACGACAATCTGCTAAGAGCATCCGCTACCACATTGGCTTTGCCAGGGTGATAGTGAATGTCAAGGTCATAATCCTTGATTAACTCTATCCATCTCCTTTGCCTCATATTTAGCTCCTTCTGAGTGAAAATATACTTCAAGTTCTTGTGATCTGAGTAAATCTCACAGCAATTACCCATAAGATAATGACGCCATGTCTTCAAAGCTAAAACTACAGCTACTAACTCAAGATCATGGGTAGGGTAGTTTTGCTCATGCTGCTTCAGTTGTCGAGACAGATATGCGATGGCTTTGCCTTCTTGCATCAACACACATCTGAGACCAATCTTGGATGCATCACAATACACATCAAACGGCTTCTTGATATCCGGCATAATCAATATTGGGGCTGAAATCAATCTCTTCTTGAGCTCTTGGAAACTTGCTTCACATTTGTCGGTCCATTCAAACTTCTTGTCCTTCTTCAACAATTGGGTCATGGGTATTGCGATCCTCGAAAATCCTTCCACGAACTTGCGGTAATATCCCGCTAATACGAGAAATGCATGGACTTGGGTTCGAGTGGTTGGGGCTTCCCATTCTTCAACATCTTTGATCTTGGCGGGATCAACAGCGACTCCTCCGGCAGACACAATATGTCCGAGGAATCCTACTTCCTTCAGCCAGAACTCACATTTTCTGAACTTGGCATACAACTGATGCTCTCTAAGGGCTTCAAGGATGATTCTCAGATGTTGCCCATGGTCTTCTTCTGACTTGGAGTATATAAGAATATCGTCGATAAACACAACGACAAACTTATCCAGAAAATTCATGAAGATCTTATTCATGAGATTCATGAAATAAGCGGGAGCATTGGTTAATCCAAAAGACATGACCGTATACTCATATAATCCATACCTGGTGGTAAAGGTGGTCTTTGGAATATCCGTTGCACGAATCTTAAGTTGACGATAACTAGTCCTAAGATCAATCTTAGAGAACACTCTAGCACCAGTCAACTGATCAAATAGATCCTCTATCTTGGGCAATGGGTACTTGTTTTTGATGGTGACATCATTCAGCTTCCGGTAATCTGTGCACAAATGATTTCCTCCATCTTTCTTGTCGACGAACAACACGGGCGATCTCCATGGCGATGTGCTTGGTTGAATCAAGCCTTTCTCAAGCATAGCATCCAGTTGCCTCTTCAGCTCCACTAACTCTGATGGGTTCATGCTATAGGGTCTCTGAGCCATGGGTCCGGTTCCAGGAATTAGTTCAATAATGAACTCAATATCCCGATCTGGGGGCATACCGGGCAATTCATCTGGGAATACATTGGGGTATTCACAGACTACTCTGACTTGGTCTATGGTGGGTAGGTCTAGACTCTTGTTGCATTTGAATTGACGGGGCAAGGTTTCAGATATATGCTCTACTGATACTCTAGAGCTACTGGTCATGGTGATGGATTTCTTGGCACAGTCGATTAATCCTTTATGCTTTGACATCCAATCCATTCCTAGTACTACTTCCAAACCTTTGGTTCCAAGTACTATTAGATTGGCATAAAAATCTATCCCATGTATTCTGATAGGCACAGCCTTGCAAATTTTTCTAGCTTTGGTGGTTGAACCAGGTATTTGAACTATCATAACATGCTTTAAGTTGGTTGGGTGAATATTACTAGTGCATGCAAATTCTTCGGTAACAAACGAGTGCGATGCTCCAGAATCAAACAACACTCTTGCTAATACTGAGTTAACAGAAAACATACCCAGCACGACATCTGACGCTTCTTGGGCTTCTTCGGCGTTCATGTGGAAGAGACGGTCGTTGTGGTTGTGCGGGTTCCCTGGGGCGAATCTTCTTTCGGGCTGAATACGGCGCTGCTGCTGAGCTGGGGCATTCATATTGGCAGTGGTGGCAATCTTCTTGGGACACTCATTGGAGTAGTGATCCTTCACTCCACACTCAAAACAAGTAACCTGCGACTTGTCTTTTGCTGCAACAGGCACAACATTGCTTCCAGTCCTTGGGGCAGTGTTGTTGTTGTTGTTGGACTTGGGCGGTGCACAGTTGAAGTTGCCAGGGTGGTTCTGGTTGTTTCCTCCGGTGTTCATATTTCCACCGCTACGGTTGGGGTAGCTTGGAAACGAGACATTGGGGGTCTTTTATTCCGCGGGGCATATCCGGCAGACGGGTTGGGGCGATACTTCTGGGCACTGTGGAACCCATCTTGGTGCATCATCCGACGTTTGCGGTTGTCATTCGCTTGATTGATCTTCCCTTCCATCTGAATGGCAGAGTCGACTAGCTCTTCGAGGTCATCAAAATGGATGTTGACGAGCACTGTCTGCATCTCATCATGCAGTCCGTTCAGGAATCTCTCCTTCTTCTTGGCTTCGGTGCTGATCTCATCAGGTGCATACCTGGCGAGGGACAAAAATCTGTCACGGTACTCCACTACAGTCATTCTGCCTTGTTTTAGTTCTCTAAATTCATCTCTCATTCTGGTGACTAAACCCTGTGGCACATGCGTGCGGCTGAACTTGACTTTGAAAGCTTCCCACGTCATCACTTGACCGTGGTTCATCGTGCGGGTGCTGTTCCACCATGCTCTTGCATCTCCTGCTAGATAGTGGGTGGCAAACAGTACTTTCTCGTTGGCATCCACTCCTGCGACTTCTAAGTTATTCTCCATGGTTTGTAACCAATCATCAGCATCTAGCGGGTCTTCAGACTTGCTAAAGATAGGGGGATTGGTATTCTGGAAGTTTTTGAGTTTGGATCCATGACGATCCTGATTTCCATGGCCTTGATTGTTGTGGACCATCTAGGCGATCTGCTACAGGGTGGCTAGATTTGCTTGGCGCTCTGCTCTACTAGCTTCGCGGTCCGAAATTATTGTCTGCAGAATCTACAGCATCGGGTCCTGCGATGAGCTGCTCCCTCCTTGGTTTCCACGAGTCATCTGAAGATTGAGATAGATAATGGGGTAAGAGGGAAAGTTCTAAGGTTCATGGTTTTGGTTTCAAAGCTAAAACTTTGAGTTTGACTCAGGTTTTACAACTAACTTCTTTTCATTCATTCAAGCAAAGCACATGATACAAACACACACACCACAACATGCAAGGAAAACAGATGGTTTAAAGAACCATTCTGTGAGCTAAGATACAATGGGACCGATACTTCTCACTCCTACGATAGTGCTCTAGTGCATCTACTCATCATCGATGAAGTCAGAGTCATCATCGTTAGTGTAGAAGTCCATGGCATCATCCTCCAGGTAGTCATCATCATTGCTGAGGTACGAGTGAATATCCCCCTGGATGTCTTCACCTTCTTCCTCTTCTTCTTTTGCTGCAAGCTGAGCTTCTTGCTCCTTGATGGTCTTCTCGAGGTCGGCCACCTTCTTGCAAAGACGGTCAATGGTGCGATACTTCTTTGCGCATTGACGACAAAGTGATTGATGATCCTTGACGAGCAGTGAAAAAGTCTGGGCCTTCTGGACGGCAATGGCAAGGTTGTGGTTGGCGTACTCTCGAGCATTGTCCAATTCCTTCTGTCTATCATACAGTAGAAGTCAAGGTTCTCCACTTGGTGCTTCAACTCCGGGTGACTTTGCATCTCCAGAGGCATTCCCATCGAATCACGCCTTGCATAGTGAGCAAAGCGAGTTCCCTGGATCAAGTTGACATTCTGTGCGCAAAGACGAGCGAGAGCTTCATGCATTGCCCTGGCTAATCCATCTAGCCAGTTGTTCTCTCTCACGGTGAATTGAATCTTCTCGGAAAGAGGTGCCTCCATCTTGCCTCGAAGATCAGCAACTATCAGCCATTGTAAATCTTCTCCTGGGTGGTCATTGAGTTGAGCTCCGAAGAATTCCAGATGCGGACGCTCAAGGTACTTAGACAGTGCATCAAGATCCCTCTCGAAGATCAGTTGGCCTCCGTTGCCCAACTGGTAGAACTTGCAGTACTGAACTTCCATCTATAATAATTTAGGATGAGAAAGTTAGTGAGGTGATCAAGTGTGTCAAATTTTATGGAGTAATGTAAGAATTTTTTAGGAACATGCATCTTTTTGAAAGAATCTGAAGGGTAAGAGGGGAAATAGGTTTTCATAAATACTCACTTTGGTTTTGAAACAAAGTTTTTGTTCGGACGTCCATTCTAACTAGGGTCTCCTATGGTCAGGATGGCTCTGATACCAACTTGTCAACACCCGGATTTTTAATCCCAGACGCCTGTTATGCCATACATCGCAATCCCAGGATTACCATTTTTGCGAGACATAGAAGATTGAATATCACATTACATCATCCATTACAAACCATAATAAGGTCTTACACAAATAAAGGATCTCATGATCCAGTCTTAGTACAAACAAGTAGCGGAATAAATAGCGTAGCGGTGGGCTCCATCTTTAGTGTCACAGGCAATGCTGACGATGGGAGATGATCCTAGTTGTCATAGTCATCCTGTTGTCCTCCTTCCAGATAGTCCTCCTCATAGTTTGGCCACGGGAATAGCCCGGGACAAAGCCATGAGTACTCTTTAAGTACTCGCAAACTATCACTAACAAGTAAGGTGGTTCTAGTAGGAATGCTAAGTTCTAAGTTTATTTGTAAAGTTAAGTTTGAAACCTAAGCTGAGTTCAGAAACAAAGAAACATAAAATAAGGTTCTAAATCACCTAAGTGGGAACTTAGTTGTCATAGTCACAACCATGTTGTGGTCAAGTCATGTCACAATTCATTTCATAAGTCATTTTGAAAACATCTGACGACGGAACAGTATGGCCACTCCAACTGTCCATAACCGCGAACACGGCTATTCGAATAGTTTGACACTCTGCAGAGGTGGTACACTTTCACCACAAAATTCAATACATCCGTCAGGGATAACCCTGAATCATCATACTTAGTATGCGGATAATCAAACATAACCTTCCTTTACACACTCTAGTATAAGTATCTCTCCTATGAGCTTGGCCTCCCAGCCATGGCCATCTGCCATCTTGGGCACTGCATAGGTATACAACATCAAGAGGTAGCCTCAGCTCAAACCTCTCCCGCTAGGGAACTCATACTAATGCATATAAACTTCCGGCTAAGCCTTACCCAATTCAGGTATTGTGGTTATACGGTAAAATTGGAATGGTATCACATCCGAACCCAACCATCAGTTTTTATAAAGGGCTAAGGCTCATGCCTCAACATTTTCATCATCATAAACCAGTTTCTCAACACATGTCAAAATATCTCAATAGAATGACTCATCATTCCAAGGTTTTCATAAGCATTTTCACCAAGTATTCCCATCTAAAGTGATCAAGTTTTTGGTTTAGCTCCAACTACTAAGTTAAGAGTGTTCACTAAGGTAGGATGCTAATCTCAATCTCATGCCATAGAATTACATCTAGTATAGGCCTAGTTTTATACTCTTTATGCTATCTAAACTACTTCCTAAAACCTCACAAAGCATTACTAAAAGTAAAAGAAAACTTTGGTAAGGTAAAAGGTAAAACTTGTAAGTAAAACTTGGGATGGGTATAAATCAAAAGGTATAACCAAAGCATGCCTAATGCATCTTGCTTAGGTTATCTTGCTTGCAAGGGTTAGCTTGCATTGTTAATGATGGCGTGCCTTGGTTGGTGCAGTGGTTGAAATTCTCCTCGTCTTCTTCGGGGTAGAACTCCTCCTACTCGTAGACTTGGTCGGTACTATCATCTATAAATACATACAGGATACACAATCACCAAACAATACTTAACTAGTCTATTTAGCACACTAAGGCACACGCTTGATGATCTAGTATCATCACATTCATCACAAGATTTTATGAACTAGTTTCATTTATTTTATTTGAGAAAAGTAATTTCTACTCATTGAAAATAATTAAGATTTAATATTCTCCAATTAAAATATGGGATCATGTGGACACATGTCATCACCATATATTCTAATGCATGGGAATGTAATTTAAATGTTGGATCACATTGTATAAAGTTTCGGATTAATATCTAAATGATTTAAAGTGACTAGAAATGCCTATATAGCATTATTTTGGTACTAGTCCAAAGTCACTGCATGCAAACCTAAATATTATTACATATTCAGATAGGTATTGTCAAATGTGATTTTTGAGAGTTGGAATCAACTCAGAAGCTATTATGGTTGATTTTTGAAAATTGTTTGAATGTAGAAACGTCTCTGATTTGTTATTTTTGCTATATGTGATCTATAACTCTAATTGATTTAAATCCAATGGTATTGGATAGAGATTTAAATTATCTTTCTAACAAAATTGGAATCATTCAATTTGGTTTAGTAGAACTCTCTGAATTGATTTTTAAACTAGTGGACAAAATTGAGTTTAAGTCTAAAAAGATAAATCATTATTTGAATCCTAGGGCCAGCGCGGGAAACTAAATGGGCCGGCCCAGTGACGCTCAGCGGCCCAGCAGGCAACTGACAAGGGGGGTCCACACGTCAGCGGCACTTAAAACCCAAAGCGGTACGGGGCGATGTGGACCGTACGATTAGAGGTTGGATCAACGGCTCTGGTTCATCATCGATGACAGACAGGTCGCCAGTGAGACTGAACCCTAGTGGCTCTATGGGGTCCGATTTGGGCCTTACCAGGGCTCCAGCTAACATTACGATGGGGGCGATCAAATGGGTGGACGATGGCGGACTCAGGCGAGGTCGCGACATCTCCTAGGGTGGTCGCAATCGACTGCCCCCTTCCTCCTCTGCTACGGCGACTCCGGTGGAAATTCCAGCAAACGGTGGCTCGAGTGGCTCCGGGGATGGTGTGAGGGACTTAGTGGAAGGTGGGGAGTGTTGGAGTGTGGAGAAATGGTGCTGGGGACGCCTCCTTATATAGGTCGACGAGGAGACCATGGGGTGCAACGGTGAGCTCGTCGGTGACGGTGATACAGGGTGCTAAAGGTATGGGCAGGGTAGGCGGACGGTGGCTTGCCTCCTGGCGGTCAGCTACGGTGTAATGGCATGGCTAGGGGAGGTGGTATGCGGTCGGGAAAGGTCGACGCTTTGAGCGGGTCTGACTGCATTTGACGCGGCGTACGGTGGCTGCAGGTCAAGCGGCAGGAAGAGGGCATGTCTGGTGGCATGCTGGGGTTAAGGCGGAGCTGCGCGTGCAACCTGGGAGCACGGCATGGCTTGTGCAAGGCTGTCGGGGACGGTGCTCTGGCGTGGTCTGTGCATAGTGCAGAGGCGGTGGGTGCGAGCGTGCCTCAGTGGTCCAAGGCTTGGCTGCTTCCGTGGGGTGGACAGGGGATCACGGTAGGGTGCGGCGGAGCTAGGGGTGTGCTGGTTAGGCACGGGATTGTCTCTGGCGCTTTGTCCACATTTGGCCGGTGGCGACCAAGAACGGGCGGTGCGCTACTGTACTTCACGGCGAATGGGGGTGCTGGTTTGGGCTGGGGTAGATGCTAGGGGGACAAGGGGTTAAGATGGAGACCAAATTGGTCGATGATCACTGTAGAAATAGTGAAGCTACTCTAGTGTTTGATATGTGCCTGCCATGTGTTCGACAAAATGGTCGCATGAAGAAAGTTTTTGAATTTTGGATTCAAAATTTTTGAGGGTTCTCCACTTAAGCTTGAGATTCTAAGTTTGCTTCGAGAGGTCAAGGTGAACTCATTTGAGTGGTTTTTGACAAAGTGGGATCTATGCATATGAAATGGATTCCATTTTCAAATGCCATTTAAAATTAGTGTTTAAATGTCTTTGTAAGATTTCAAAGTGGGCCTTGGTAGATCATTACTCGTACTAGCAAGGGGTGCAAAAAGTTAGAATTGTTTCTGTTTGAATTTGACTTCTAGGAACACCTAAAGTGGCTTAGTGGATTAAAATGGCAAAAGTGACCATTTGCCTTTATTAATTCCATTTGATTTCTTTTTCTTTGGAATTGGTTTTGGAATGATCTAGATGATGTGGCATTCACCTTTGAATCATTTTACAACCATTAGAACAATCAAACATGGCATTTCCAAACAATTCTATATTAAAGCAACACACATATGCATTCTTAATTATTTTAATGATAAAAAGTTTTTGTTAACCCTAAATTGGGTGATTTGGATCTTGATAACCTTGATTAAAGTTTTGGGATGTTACACTACTAACAATGCATTAAGGTTTCCCCAACCATAGCCTTAAGTTTAATGGTCCTCTTACTCCTATATGTGCAACGTTCCGGTTCGTGTCCACAGGTTTCTGTCACTCCGGCAGAACTTCCCTCTTCCTCTTACACATACTAAAACCCTATGATGTTTAATCCATGCGCCCATATCAACATACAACTCTAATGAACCAAAGACGTTCGACCATTCAATCTAAGAACAAAAAAACTACACAAACATGACATAGATCATAGGATTATAACTTATAGCATCAAACACCATGTTTACATAGGATGGTAAAGAGGTGTGCGGGAGGATGAACCACTACATACTAGGAGGATTAGGTGATAGAGATGGCGGTGAAGATGGTGAAAAGGGCGGCGGCGGCACGAGGGTCTCCTTCCCCGCCGCCGGTATCATGGGGCAGCATCGCCTCTTAGCCCCCTTCCTTCATGGCTTCTTTAGAGACATCCCCCATGGAGATGGGATCCATGGGGGAGGCAAAACATGGCTTTGGTGGTTGCAAATTCGTGGGGGGAGGTGTCCTCCACGAATTAGGTTTCCTACCTTCTCGGATTCCCGTCACCCCATC
This sequence comes from Avena sativa, assembly GCA_916181665.1. Lineage (NCBI taxonomy): Eukaryota > Viridiplantae > Streptophyta > Magnoliopsida > Poales > Poaceae > Avena > Avena sativa. Next base: position 416,322,359 of record OV702289.1, on the reverse strand, counting down.
TTGGGATGCAGTAAATCAGGTCCAGAGGGTCCATACAGACTCGGAATCAGCTAAATTTTATATCCAGAACGTTTGTCGCGAAATTTCTAACAACTTTGTAGTTGAAGATTTTTTCGTTTCACGCCGTATTCGACCTGAAACGTGACCATCTTCAAAAAGAGTTCTGAGACAGATTTCTGAAAAATCCCAATTTGACTCCAAGAAGGTTTCCACTTGTATTCTTGGTAATTTCTCTACACATCAAAGTGTAAAACAAGAACATTATGCACTTTTGCAACTATTAATAGGTTAGTCCAAATAAATCATAAACTTTATATAAAAATAAGTGTCAAAAGCATAATATTAGCATAAAACCATCAAAAATTATAGATACGTTATGGACGTATCAGCCCTGTCGCGGTGGATATGCAAGACGTGAGTGTATCTTTGAATTTGGTCATGGTTTCTCCTTTGCTTGTTTTTCATGATGTCCTTCTTCACAGCCTGTGATGCGTGAGATGGTTGATATGGCCTCTCACTTTATCAAGATCCATAATGAAGCCGAAGGTCTGAAAGGTATGTTTTTATCTTTTATGGCTTTGCACTCTGCCATATCCCTCCCTTTTTCTTGAGTTTCTACATTGCTTTCTAATTGTTCACCCGATGTCAAAGAGTCCGAGGTCATCCATGACGAAGCAATGAAGCGTGTCGATGATCTGGAGGCCAAACTTCTAGTTGCCGAGAAAGCTTTGGAGGAAGCCAAGCTGAAAGCCAGCGTTGATGCCGAAGAAAAGGCCAAACAAGTTACGATCCAAGATGAAAATCTTCGGAAGCGCTTGGAGACCCTCAATGCTTCCTTAACTCATAAGTTTTCTGTTGTCAAGGGAGAATTTCTGTTTCAGACCCCATTTTTTGCCTCTTTGTTCTTATCCCCCTTTTTTGTATGTGTAGAGCTAACAGGCCAAAATTTGTTGCTGGATGAAGATAAGAAGGTTGATCCTTTATCGGATGTTGTTAGCATTTTGGAGGCTAACAGTGTTCATGGGCGCAACCTCCTTGTCCCCTCGTGCCATGCTTTCAAGAGCCTCCATGCCGAAGTTTTTCCATCGAAGGAAGTGTCGGCTGACTTGAACGACCTTTTCACTATCTTTGGTGGTGATACAAGCCCTCGTGTTGGCTATAGCGTGACGCAATCGAAGGGTGGTGCAGAGACTTTGATGGCATTAGCGATGGCACATGGAGAGAAAGTCGACTGGCAGAAGGTTAGCTCCTCTGTCCTGGTCACTTCCAAAGGCCAAGAAATTGATTTGAAGCCTTTTATTAAGAGGTCCAAGAAGTATTCTCGGCTAATTCTAAGTATTGGCGCGGGTCCGGAGAAAATAGTTGTCCCTTCTTCAACTGGCGCCCCTTCTTAGGTTGTTGCCCCTTCTTCAACTACTACCCCTATTATTCCTGTAGCCAGCGCTCCTTATGCTAGTGCGACTTTGTCCTTGGAAAAGTCAGCTCCGTAGCTTTGTTTTGTAGTTTTCCATGTCTCTTCTACTACTATTTTAATGAATGTTTTGACTTATCATGTTGCTTAATGCTTCCTTTTGATGAGAATAAAATTTATGTACATGTGCACATGACTTGCTCTTTGTATGCTGAAGGCTTTGTATCTTTCGTGTGCCTTGCTAGATTTTGAATGATCCAGCGGCTCCTCCTGCACCTGCCCAGACATCGGATACAATCCCATCCTTATCTGGAATGGGTGCAATCGAGACTGCCATTATACACACAGTAGATCCACCGTTGTATGCTGAAAAATTGAGCAAGTGAAAAAACTTGAAGGAAAACTTCGGCTTATTCAATCAATGGTGGATGTTGCTCAGTCAAAAACATGCTAAGCCCTCGATCGTGAAGCATACTTCTTGGAAGAAATTTCCGGGGTGAGTGAAAAGATGATGTGTAAGTCCTTCGTGTTACTTTGTGTTGTTCCCTTTTGTGGGATGTCTATGTTTTCTATTTTTTTGTAGGCATTCGCTTGTGCGAGAGGGAGGAAACCCAACATCTGTGCAATCGAATTCAAGCTCTTGTGTCTGCTTCCCAAAATTCCGAGATGGATTTTTGGATTAACCACCGCTGTGCTTATGCAGTGGCTTTGCTTCAGGACCACGTATCCGAGGTAGAGCAGTTTGTCGAGTGATGTTGTAGATTGTTGGCCATTGTTTACAATGCCATGTTTCCTCGAGATCCTCAGCCTCAGACTTTAGCTGATTTTCTTGCGAAGTTTCGGCAGGGTGAAAGGATTCATCATTTCGTGAAGCTTCAGCTTGTGGCAGGTGCCAAACTTGCATTTTCTTGGGTGCACGCGCATCATCCGATGCTGGATTTGGATGTTGTCTCATTAGGGCTGCCTCCTCCTTCTGATGGTGATCTTGTTGATATGGCGCAACATTATGTCGCCACTCGCAAACCTGCGATTAGGATTGTCTAGAGGTGCCTAGAGGCAGACGAGGAATTTTTTGTAAACTTTGCTATCTGACTGTTTTTTTTATTTTGTACCTTTGTACTTAGGAAAAAATATTGTATAAAACTATTGTATTTGTCAAAAAGGTCGTATGTTTATACGAGATTTTGTTTATTTGTATGAAACATCCTTTGAATATGACTCGACGATTTGGCGTGCTTGGCATAATTGTTGTTGCATGCATGTGTCTTGAACTTCATGGTGGGAAGTACTTCTTTATTCATTGATAAATATAAGGGGATACATTGTTTTGGCGTGTTCGTCTGGCCGTTGGCCTTTATTAAATATAAAATGTGTAAGAGTAAAGTATTTTCCTAAAAAACTTTGGCTTCTGTCTTGAGGTGTTCCATCATGCTCCGTGTTGGTTTGCGAGGGGTTCATCTTTTCGACTAGAAGTGTCGCGTCTGGACGGCGGACCAGAGAGAAAAGTAGTTGGTTTACTAAGTCGCTAATACTTGGGAAATTGATGCATACGCGTAGGCCGCCACCTTTCTTGGGGATGAGTATTGGGTTGGCTACCCATGTTGCTTTTGTTATCTCCGTGATGCGCCATGTATTTGTGAGGCGAGGAGTTTTCTCTCCAATGGCCTTAATTTTTTGGGTGGACTGTTCGTTGACTGCTGCGTTTGATTTATTTGGGTGCTCGTTGGGTTCCTTTTGGACTTCTTGCTTGTCGCTACAATTTTCAATAGTTTCCCAATTCTCACGGGGAACGCCGACGAGCGCGTCTTCCTATGCGGGATCGGAAGTGGAGGCCGGGTAGGCCATTTTGGTGGGTGCGTGGTGCACCTGATTTTCCAAGGTCTCCTCATTGAGGATGTGTCCCTCAGGTAGTAGTTCTATATTCGATATTTTCAGCTGCCCAAGTTCTGTCTCCACCCCGAAAGATTCTGATATTTTGTTGAATTCTAGATCACAGCTATCTGAACGGCTGAAGCTTCCTCTTACCGTTATGACCCCATTGGGGCTGGCATTTTTAGCACCAAATATGCATAGTGGGGTACTACCATGAATCTAGTGAAGGCTGGTCGTCTCAGGATCGCATGGTACTGAGATGACCAGTCCATGACTTTGAACTCTAGTTTTTCGCGCCTGAAGTTGTTCCTTGATCTGAATACTACGTCGAGGTGGATCTTGCTCAGAGGAGTTTTAGCTTTTCCTGGAACTATCCTGTGGAAAGTTGTGTCTGTAGGCGCGAGATTTGCCAAGGACCAATTCATTGCTCGTAGAGTTTTGGCATAGATGAGGTTGATGCTGCTCCCTACGTCAAGAAAGACTTTGCTCATGTCGAACCCGCCAATTTGTGCTTCCACTATTAGTGTTGATTGGCCCGGTCGAGGGACCCGAAGTGGATGATTAGCTCTGCTGAAGGTGATTTCTTGTTCTGACCAGTGAAGATACTCGGGTGTAGGGGTGGCATTGTTACTAACATGTTTACTTGTCTGGTAATCAGCTTTTGTGTCCTATTAGAGGGTCGTCCTTTCTGGATCATCGACATTGCTCCTTTTGATCTAGGATATTCATCTTCTTGGTGTGTTGTGTTATGCGGCTGCCCAACTGATGGATGCCCCGGCGGTGGTGGTGGTGCACCGATGGCTAAAGCGCCAGGTGTAGTAGCATAGCCTCGATTTGTTACTTCGGTTGCCCTTTCATTGCATAGCTCCTGCATCTTTAAAAATCTTCGGCAATCTTTCAGGAGATGATTGGATCGCCTTTTGCCTGTTGAGTCGATGTAGAAATGCATATTGCAGGATCCTTCTAGCATTTTCCTTGCTGACATTGGTGGATCTCAATTTTTGGCTGGTATCGCAATTTTCCCCTTCCTCCTAAAAATCCCGAGAAACGATGTTTGAGAATGTTTCTACAGACTCTCTCGATGGTACAAAATTACGCAAGCCAGAGCATCTCCGACTAATGGCCTTTGGGAGGCTATTTGAATACTAGCCGGCTAAAAAGTTGATGTCGTAGTCTAGTCTTAGCCCCATACAATTACATGTGCATGTGAGAGAAGAGAGGAAAAAATTCTAAATATGAGGCTGCAAGACTGTCAACACCCAGATTTTTAATCCCAGATGCCCATTATGCCATACCTCGCAATCCCAGGATTACCATTTTTGCGAGACATAACGGATTGGATATCACAGTACATCATCCATTACAAACCATACATAAGGTCTTACACAAATAAGGATCTCATGATCCAGTCTTAATACAACAAGCAGCGGAAATAAATATAAAGCGTAGCGGTGGGGTCCATCTTCAGGGGCACAGGCAATGCTGACGAAGGCAGATAGTCCTAGTTATCATAGTCGTCCTGCTGGCCATCATCTTGATAGTCTCCTTCATAGTCTGGCCATGAGAATAGCCAGGGATAAAAGCCATGAGTACTCTTTAAGTACTCGCAATCTACCACTAACAAGTAGTATAATTCTAAGTTAAAGTGCTAAATCTAAGTTTAACTATAAGGTTAAGTTTGAAACCTAAGCTGAGTTCTGAAGCAAAGAAAGATAAAACAAAGTTCTAGAATCACTTAAGTTGGGAAGCTATTGTCATAAACACAACCCTGTTGTGGTCAAGTCAAGATTCATCATTCATTTCATAAGTTGTTTGGAAAACATCTGACAACGAAACAGTATGGCCATTCCAACTGTCCATAACCGCGGACGCGGCTATTCGAATAGTTTGACACTCTGCAGAGGTGGTACACTTTCACCACAAGATTCGATACATCTGTCAGGGATAACCCTGAATCATCATACTTAGTATGCAGATAATCAAACATAACCTTCCCTTTACACACCCTAGTATAAGAACCTCTCCTATGAGCATGGCCTCCCAACCATGACCATCAGTCATCTTGGGCACTGCATAGGTGGACAACATTGAGAGGTAGCCTCAGCTCAAACCTCTCCCGCGAGGGAACTAATACTAATGCATATAAACTTCCGGCTAAGCCTTACCCAATTCAGGTAGTGTGGTTGTACGGTAAATTTGGAATGGTATCACATCCGAATCCAACCATCAGTTTTATAAAAGGGCTAAGGCCCATGCCTCAACATTTTCATCATCATAAACCATTTGTGTCTCTCAACACATGTCAAAACATCTCAATAGAATGACTCATCATTCCAAGGTTTTCACAATTCATTTTCACCAAGTGTTCCCATCTAAGTGACTCAAGTTTTTGATCTACTCTAAACTACTAAGTTAAGAGTGTTCACTAAGGTGGGAAAATGGTGGGATCAATCTCATGCCATAGAATGACATCTAAAGGGTTCTAAATCCTAATATTATTACATAATCATATAGGTATGATGACATGTGATTTTTGAGAGTTGGAATCAACTCAAAAGCTAACTTGGTTGATTTTATAAAAATGTTGCAAGGTACAAATGCTTCTGTTTTGTTATTTTTACTAGGAGAGATCTGTAACTCTAAATGAAATAAATCCAACGGGCTTGGATAGATCTTTTGAATACCTTTCAAGCAAAATTGGTTTCATGCAATTTGGATTTGTAAATCTCTCTGAATTGATTTTCAAACTTAGAGACAGAACTGGGTTTAAACTAAAAAGAAAAATCCTAATTCAAACTAACTGGGTCGCGTGGGAAACTCTAACGGGGCGGCCCAGTGTCACTCCGCAGCGCGGGGCTCAGCTGACAGGGGGGTCCACCAGTCAGCGAATCATAACGAGCGAAGCGGTACGGGGCAATGTGGGACGTTAGATTAGAGTGGGGATCAATGGCTGGGGATCGTCGTCGGCGACGAACTGGTCGACGGCGAACTCTAACCCTAGCAGCTCGGTGGGGGTGCATAGGGGGCATACCAGGGCTCCAGCGACGACGATGAGGCAGGGAAACGGACTGGTGGTCGACGGCAAGCTCAGGGACGGTCGAGGCAGCTCCGGGGGTGGTCGCAATCAGCGGCGCCCTTCTCCTCCAGAGGCGGCCTGCTCCAGTGCAATTCCGGCAAGCTGCTGCTCCTCTTTCTTCGGCTAGAGGTGTGGGATGATCAGTGAGGTGAGGGGAGTGGAGTGGTGTGCTTCAAATGGCTGGGGGTTCCCTCCTTTTATAGGCTCGACGGCGAGACCGAGAGGGATGGGCAGGCGACGGTGGCGACATGGCTACGGACGGCTAGCGGCATGGCTGAGGGTGGCGATCAATGGGCGGTCTCCTGGCGGTGCCCTAGGAACTTAATGCTGGCTTAGGGGCGGTGGTATGCGGTCGGGGGCAGCTGGCGCTCTGAGCGTCAGAGGCGGCAGTGTCCATGGCGAACGGTGGTTGTGGTGCGTTGGGCGGCGAACGGGCATGTCCGGCGTGTTCCCTGGGTCGTGGCGGAGCGGTGGGCACGGGATGCGGTTGAGCGGCGGCTTGTGCACGCGTGCCGGGTGCGGTGCTCTGGCGCGTGCTCGGCATGGCACGGTGGCACTGGGCACGGGGATTGCTCGGTGGTCCACGACTGGGCCTGGCTCGGGGAGGGGACAGTGGGCGACGGTGAGGTTCTAGCTACCTCCTAGACATGGCGAGAGAGGGGAGGTGGTCTGCTGCAGTGGGGCAAGGGGTGGCTGGCGAGTTGGTGCTCGGCATGGCTTTGCACTGCCACTAGGGTGGTAGGAAAGGGGGTTTAAAAGCTGTGTTTAGATCATTTGGGGACAGAGGGAGGGTTTTGAGGGAATTTGGGTGCAAAACCCTGTTGCAAATAGTGAGCTAGGTTTAGAGTTTAACCCTGCCTGCCAAGTGTTTTTGATTAAATGGCCGCAAGAAATAAACTTTTGAATTTTGAAAAGATTTTTGGTGGGTTTGCTAGGCATAAGCTTGAGACTCTGTGGTTGCTTGGGTTTTGAAAATTGAGTTGGTTTGAGTGGTTTTTGAAATAGTGGGATCTTCCCATATGAGATAGATTCAATTTTAAACTGTCATTTAAAATTAGTATTTGATTGTTTTTAGCAGATCACAAAGTGGGCCTTGGTACCTCATTATGTGTACTAGCAAGGGGTGCAAAGATTCAGAATTATTTCTGTTGGGAAATGAGTGCTAGGAACACTCAAAGTAGTGTAGTGGATTAAAATGGCCAAAATGACCATTCACTTCAATTATTCATTTTGTTTTTCTTTGGGAAAAGTTTGGGAATGATTTAGATGATGTTTATTTCACCTAAGAATCATTTTACAATCAATGGATCACAGATCCATGGCAATTCAAACAACTCCTATTTTTAAATGCACACACATATGAATGCTTTCATATTTTTAAATGGAAAAGTTTTTGTTAACCCTAATTTTGATGATTTGGATCTTAATAAGCTTGGATTAAAGTTTTGGGATGTTACAAACCTTCCCCCTTAAACAAAATCTTGTCCCAAGATTTACAAAGAAAACTAGGAACTAAAGAGATCTGGGAACTTTGTCCTAATATAATCTTCGCGCTCCCAAGTGGCTTCCTCCTCGGTATGGTTGCTCCACTGAATCTTGAGAAACTTGATGCTCCTGGTCCTGGTGGTTCTATAGGCTTCTTCCAAGATACGGATGGGCACTTCACGATATGTCAGGTCATTGTTGATCTCTACAGCTCTATGATCGATGTTCTTGAAAACTTCAGTCTTCTCAGGCACTTCCAAGCATTTGCGAAGTAACGAGATATGGAACACATTGTGGATAGCTGACATCTCTTCAGGTAGTTCCAGTTGATACGATACTTCTCCCTGACGGTTCAGAATCTTGAAGGGCCCGATATATCTAGGGGCTAACTTTCCTTTCAGACTAAAGCGTTGGGTTCCCTTCAAACGTGAAACTTTGAGATAAAATCTCCGACATTGAAAGTCAGGTCTCTCCTTCTTTTGTCAGCATAACTCTTCTGTCTGGATTGGGTGGTCTTGAGGTGCTCACAGATATTGTGAACTTTCTCTTCGGCTTCTCGGAGAATGTCGGGTCCAAAGATCTAACTCTCTCCTACTTGTGACCAATTCAAAGGGGTACGACACTTCCTTCCGTATAGGAATTCAAATGGTGCCATCTGCAAACTAGCTTGATAACTGTTGTTATATGAGAATTCTATGAAAGGCAGGCAGCCTTCCCATTTTGATCCGTATTCCAACACACAAGCTCTAAGCATATCCTCTAAGATCTGGTTGACTCTCTCAGTCTGTCCATCTGTTTGCGGGTGATACGCGGTACTGAAGTTCAACTTGGTTCCCAATCCTTCCTGAACTTTCTGCCAAAATCTCGAGGTAAACTGGGTTCCTCGATCTGATACTATGGTCTTGGGGGTTCCATGCAGACTAACAATCCTAGCAATATACAGCTCTGCTAGCTTCGCACTCTGGTAGGTAGTCTTGACAGGTATAAAGTGGGCTACCTTGGACAGTCTATCAACTATGACCCAGATTGAGTCATTTCCCCTACTAGAAGTAGGCAAAACAGTGATAAAGTCCATTCCGACAGAATCCCATTTCCATTCCGGAATCTGCAATGGTTGCAACAATACTGCAGGTCTCTGATGTTCTGCTTTGACTCTTTGACAGATGTCACACTTGGCGATGTAGCTTTCGATTTCTCTCTTCATCTTGTGCCACCAAAATTGCTCTTTCAAATCCGGATACATCTTTGTTCCTCCGGGGTGGATAGAATAAAGAGTATCATGAGCTTCCTTCATGATAACTTGCTTCAGTTCCGAATCTACTGGCACACAGATACGTCCTTTGTACCACAGTACTCCTACTTCATCTTCGGTGAATCCAGGTACCTTTCCTGTACCAATACGACATTTGATTCCATCGATACTTTCATTCCCCTTCTGGGCTTCCTTGATTTGGCTAATCAAAGTGGGTTGAAGTTCAATGCTAGCTAAGAATCCTTTGCTAACCAATTCAGTTCTGAACTTCTCCAACTCCTCATACAAACTTGGCTGCTTCTCCTTGATCATGGTGTTTAGCCTACACGGCAATCTGCTAAGAGCATCCGCTACCACATTGGCTTTGCCAAGGTGATAGTGAATGTCAAGGTCATAATCCTTGATTAACTCTATCCATCTCCTTTGCCTCATATTCATCTCCTTCTGAGTGAAAATATACTTCAAGCTTTTGTGATCCGAGTAAATCTCACAGCGATTTCCCATCAGATAATGACGCCATGTCTTTAATGCCAGCACTACGGCTGCTAATTCAAGATCATGGGTCGGATAGTTCTGCTCATGCTGCTTCAGTTGGCAAGACAGATACGCGATGACTTTGCCTCCTTGCATCAATACACATCCTAGACCAATCTTGGATGCATGACAATATACATCAAATGGCTTCTTGATATTTGGCATGATCAGTATTGGGGCTGATATCAATCTCTTCTTCAACTCCTGAAAACTGGCTTCACATTTGTCTGTCCATTCAAACTTCTTGTCCTTCTTCAACTATTGGGGATATACTTTCTAGGTATCCTCACAGTTCCTCACTGACCAGGGTGGCCCACTTTGGGTTAGAGCATTGCTTCACGGGCGGCCCAGTCAGGGAGAAAGACAGAGTCCAATCCGGCTACGGGTAGGCCCAGAAGACTTACCGACTTAGGCCCATAATGTTACTTGTAGTTCAAGATGTACTCTGTAACCGACTCTCAGTCGTAGCCAGATAGATCTCTCCTGTAAACCCTAGGCCGGATATTTATATAAGCCATCCTAGGGAGAGCCCTTAGGGCACACCAATACTTTAGACCCTCAACTCGCACAGGCGAAACACTTGTAACCCATATTCCGGCTATGCCGTATTACTGGATTGCTAGCAGGAGTAGGATCCGTCCAAAGCCGGCGGATTCGAACCTGGGTAAACTTGTGTGCTCACCGTCCCGGAACATCGTACGTCTCACACCCCTCTCTTACACACGCCTCGAGGACCCTCTCATGGCGTACTTGTCATCAATCCGACGACAGTTGCGCCCACCGTGGGGCAAGTGAGCTTCAGATCTGCGTTCCGAGTGGAATCTGCAAGAAACAGAATCGGCGAGACTATCACCGTCGGTCGCATCCTCTACGCCAGCGACATCCCTCTCATCGTTCTCGATGAGACTTGGATTCCGGCTAGGGAGGTCGTGACTGCCTACACAATCATGTCTTTTGGCGAGATCGATGTTTACATCAGTTTTGCTGAACCTGCCCAACCCACCCCAGCGGTGATGATAGAGGCAGAAGAAACTTCTGGGTCCCCTTTGTCCGCAGAGGCGGCAGAGTTCCGGATCTCAGAAAAACCTAATCCCACCCAGCCCGCACCAGTTGCGGAGATAGTGGAGAAATCCGAGCCTGAAGAAGACCTAGCAGCCCATGTCGAATCTAGAGTGGATCTCCCTGGAGGAGCCGGATCCTAGATCGACCCACCCGCAGAAGTCGAAATCCAGGAGGAGCATATCAGTGACACTGATTCTAGCTCTGATGATGCCGGGACAGACAGACCTTTCCTAAGGTACACATTACAACGTATGATACTACAAGGCGAAAGCGCAGATGCAATTCTCGACACCATCAAAAGTTTCGACATGGCTGATCGTGAAAGCCGTAGGTACCTCAGGAAGCACGCGTTGCACTTCGTCGGATACGTGGGATCCGGATCCGGCTCTGCCGATGCTGGAGAAAACACCGACTCGGTGCTGGAGGCAATTGGAACAAACGCCGACGTACCCGCATCCTCGGATGAATCGATGACGTCAGCAGATTTCCGAAAGTTCTCCGCGGAATATGAAGAGGAGTATAACTCCAAAGCTGCAGAAGAAGGAGAAGCCATGGATGAAGGATCCGGGGAACACTCTCCCAAAGCGCAGGATGACATGGACGTCAGAGATAATCCCGAGGTCCAGATGTCCGAAAGTACCAAACAGAGCTTGACTCCGGGAAACGGACCCAAAGCCGTCTTTGCTACCGGCGCTGCCAAGAAGGCAAAGAAGAAGAACAAGAAGAACAAGACCCCGGCAAAAGACCCTCTGGCTGAGGAGGTGATTGCCGAGTAATACGAAGAAGACTCAGATGGAGCACTTATCCCAGACGAGCCAGAAAAAGAAGAATCGGTGGATGGACACATGATCACCGAAGGTGCACGTAAACTCATCGATGCTGCATTAACCACACCTATCCCTACAGCCGCAGAACTTACTATTGAAGAGCTGGATGAAAGGGCCCAAGCCCTAGAAGCGCGTCGTCAACAACTCCTCGATGAAGCCAAAAACATCGAGGTGGAGAAGAAACGCATGGCAACTAAAGACTACATGTCTCGGTTGCACCAGAAGACACGGAAAGGTCACACCAATGACGACCAGTTCCCAACTGTCTGTGCCGTCCTTTTCGGAGATGAGATGGGGAAGCCACGGAAAGATAGCAAAGGAGATTGGGTATACCCAACCCCAGTACAGAATACCGTGGCGGCCCGAGAAATTATATCGGCTAATCTAGGACCAGAGGAGATCCGTTTGGGTATCAAGCTACTCAATAAAGGACTGGAGCAGCAAAAGGTCGCCCTGTCCAGAAGTCAAAAACTGGTCTCAGATTCTGACCAATGTCGCACAGATCCGGCATGGGCTGACGTAAGACCCCATCACGTCCGGGAGCAGTATCATCGCCCCGAACATCGGGAAGAGAATTATTCAAGAACCGGATCGTCAGGACAGCACTACAAGACCACGCGCAACTGGAGCAACGTCGTTCCAGCGGCCGAGAAAGACGCCATTGTTGCACTGAATCCGACGAACCCTCCTCGACAAGAATCTAACGATCAAAGGAGAGAAGATAAAGAGAAACGACGGGAGGAGGATCGTCAAAAAATGCCACCTCCTAAATATACGAGCCATCCGGCTGATCCTCACCGTGGTGGGAACGACGGACGAAGGAACGACGGAAACCACGCTGGAACAAGCCGGCAGGGGGCTCATCATAGTCAAGATCCTCCCCGGAACCAGAATAATGATGCTCCGGACGGAGGCCGGCGATCAGCCGGAAACTATCCAGCTGCACCACCCTCTCCACCACACAGTCATCACAACGGCTCCCATGGAGGGCAAGGAAGACGACATGGCGGAGGAGGTGGTGGAAGAAGCCGAAGTCCGGCTCCAAGGCACCGCAGCCACAGCCGACATTCGGGACGATCTCTATCCCCGAACGATGCAAGGCACAGGATCAATTCCAACATAGAGGTGCGGCGCTATGAAAACGATGACATGTACATGGGCCCAAAGTGCTTCGGACCATGCATCAGAGCTACAAGATTCCCGGAAGGATTTGCTATCTCAAGGCACATCCAAGCCTACGACGGCATTGCTCGGCCAGACACTTGGCTACAGGATTTTTTCCAAGCTTGCTGCATCGCCAAAGGCGGAAACAGCCTAGTCGCAACCCAATATCTCCCACTTATGTTGCGGAAGACGACGCGATCATGGCTCAATGAACTTCCGGAGAACACCGTCCATAACTGGTATGACATGCAAAGTGCGTTCTTTCGTAATTTCGAAGGCACATATCAGAGGCCCTATTCGGTCGGAAACCTACAGCGTTGCACCCAGAAAGCCGGAGAAACTTGCCAAGATTATCTTGGACGATGGATCGACACCAAGAACTCCTGTGAAGGAGTAAACGACCAAACCGCGATTGAAGCTTTCATCGCAGGGCTCCCAATTGGTCTACTACGTCACCGCTTGAAGTGTGATAAGGTCACTGATTTGGGAGAAATGATAGAAACAGCGAGCAAGTATGCGGATGCTGACGACGATGCAGAGGGATTACTCAATGTCCTGGATGTACCTGAGTCAGCAAAAACAAAGCAACAAGCTTAGAAGCATAAGAACACCTCGGAGGAAAAACCCAACGCGGAAACAGTGGTGGTAACTACTGTTTCCGGGTCTGGAGGACGTGGTGGAGGCCGCGGGTGTGGCCGTGGGACTTCAAGGGTCCAAGGTAGAGGAGAACAGCAACCAGGCAAAACCTACTCTTGGGCCGACATTGCCAATAACCCATGTGTGCATCACCTAGACGCCAATGGGGGCTCGTCCCACACCAACACTGAATGTCGTTTCAATGACGACATCAAAAGAGATGACACCGCGGGCTACAAAGCTAAGCGGAAGAAGGGAAAGAAAAATCCCGAAAAGGACAAAGAGACCAAGGAAGATTCCGACATGGAGGAAGCCGATGCTTCAAATCCCAAGTCGGAAGGGAAGAAGACTTTCCCACCAAGAAGGACACTTATGTCACTTTCCTCGGATCTCAACCAGCAAAGGTCAAGAAAGCAGTTCTACACGAGCTCAATGCAACAGTTCCGGCTGTCCCACAGTATCTGGACTGGTCGGAAGTGGCAATCACATTTGACCGTGATGATCATCCGCCTAAGTTACACAGGCGAGGAAAATACGCCTTAATCGTCAACCCACTTATTGATGGTTATGGTTTCTCCAAGACCCTCATGGACGGTGGTAGCAGCATAAATATTCTCTATGTCGAAACGCTACACCGGATGAAGATCTTGGAGACCTAGCTGAACCATAGCTCTGTGATTTTTCACGGAGTTGTCCTAGGAAGACAAGCTAATTCCCTGGGAGAGATCACTTTGGATGTTACCTTTGGAACTCCAAAGAATTATCGGACGGAGGCACTTTCCTTCGAAGTGGTCCCGTTCAAGAGCGCATATCACGCTATATTCGGACGTCCGGCTTACTGGGCTTTTATGGCTCGTCCGTGTTACATTTACAATATGATGAAAATTCCAGGTCCCAACGGCGTGATCACCATCAGGGGAGACCCGAAGAAAGCGTGAGAGTGCGAGGATGGAAATGCTGCATTTGCCGAAGCCGTGCTGCACGCTCAGGAGTACCAGGAGATCAAGAAGAGCATAGATCTGTCCGAGATGCCTGCAACGAAGAAGGAGGTGACCAAGCCAAATCCAGAGTTCAAGATATCAGAAGAGACGAAGAAAGCACCGTTGAAGGATGATGACCCCTCCAAGGTGACCCAGATAGGCGTAGGCCTAGATAACGCATAGGAAAGCATGCTCGTCAAGTTCCTCTAAGCAAATCAAGATATCTTCGCATGGCAGCCATCTGACATGACCAGAGTATCTAGGGAACTTGCCGAGCACTCTCTAAATGTAAACCCGAACGCTAAACCTGTCAAATAGTCCTTACGATGGTTTGGCGACGAAAAGCGTAAGGCAATAGCTAAGGAACTAGAGCGGCTCGAGTTAGCCGGATTCATAGAAGAGGTCATCCACACTGAGTGGTCGGCCAATCCTGTAATGGTCCCAAAAAAGGACACCACTGATTTAAGGATGTGTGTTGATTATACTGCCTTGAACAAGGCTTGTCCAAAAGATCTGTTTGCTCTGCCTAGAATTGATCAAGTTATCGATTCTACGGCGGGCTCGGAACTCCTCTGTTTTCTCGACGCATATTCCGGTTATCACCAAATCCGGATGAAGGAATCTGACAAAGTCAAAACTTCATTCATAACCCCTTTCGGAACCTTCTGTTTTGTTACGATGCCCTTTGGGCTGAAGAACGCAGGAGCTACGTACCAGCGCACGATGCAGCGTTGCCTCCATGACCAACTCAGACGCAATGTACATGCATACGTGGATGATATCGCGGTGATGTCCAAAAAGAAGGAAACGCTAATTTCCGACTTGGAGGAAATGTTCGCCAATCTACAAAAATATAACATCATGCTTAACCCGAAGAAATGCTTCTTTGGAATACCAGGCGGAAATTGTTAGGATTCATCGTGTCTCAAAGAGGCATAGAGGTGAACCGAGACAAAATCAAGGCTATACTCAATATTTCCAAGCCAACTCGCCTTAAGGACGTACAAAGATTAACTGGATGCATCGCTATGGTCAGTCGATTTGTAAGCCGGCTTGTGAAAGAGCCGCACCATTATATAAACTCCTGAAAAAGACCAAAGATTTTGTTTGGACTGATGAAGCTGAAGCTGCACTACAAGACCTGAAGAAAGTACTCTCATCTGCTCCTATCCTTGCAGCGCCGGAACCTAAGGAACCGAAGTTGCTCTATCTTGCTACGACAAATAAGGTCGTTAGTATCGTCATGGTGGTGGAGAGACCAGAGGAAAATCAGGAACACCTGGTGCAGCGTCCGACTTACTTTGTTAGCGAGGTTCTAACAGAATCAAAACAGCAGTATCCGCACTATCAAAAGTTGGCTTACGGTGTTTTTCTATCATCTCGTAAGTTACGACACTACTTTCAGGAGCATCCAATTACCGTGGTGAGCACAGCTCCCATGAGAGATATAATCAACAACAGCGACGTCACAGGACGCGTCGCCAAATGGGGCATAGAGCTCTCAGCTTTCGATATTGAGTACAAACCTCGGACAGCAATCAAATCCCAGATCCTTGTGGACTTTGTCGCTGATTGGACAGAGACGAAGGAGAATATGATCCTCCCTCAGTCATAATATTGGACCTTCTTTTTCGACAGGTCTAAGGCTTGAGGGGGCTTGGGGGATGGCGTGGTGCTCAAATCACCCCAAGGAGATAAACTTTTATACGTGTTGCAGATCCACTTCACAACGACAAACAATATTGCCGAGTATGAAGCACTGCTACATGGAATCCGGATTGCTAAGGACATTGGCATCCGATGTTTGATGTGTTACGGAGATTCGGATCTTGTTGCTCAACAAGTGTCGGATATTTGTAATGCAAATAAACACATGGCAACATATAAAGCTGTCGTGGATGATCTATCTAAATCATTCAAAGGGTTTGAAGTTCAACACATCCCTCGAGCAGAAAATGAGGGAGCAGCTGCACTATCTCGGATAGGTTCTGCATGGAAAGAGGTCCCGGATGGCGCTTTTTTAGAGCACCTCAAAGTTCCCTCAATAAAGGGAGTAGATGAGGAATATCCGACCAAATCCGACTCACCTTTAATAGCAGTTCTGGCTGTAATTCCTAGTTGGACTCAACCCTACCTCGATTATTTGGTAGATGGCAAATTACCCGAAGACGAGGTGCTGAGCCGGCAGATTATCCGACAAGCTAAATCCTATACTATTGTTAAAGGTGAGCTCTATAAACAGAGTGTTTCTGGGGGTTTTCAGCGATGTGTATCTCCGAAAGAAGGAGTGGAAATCTTAAGGGAAATCCACGAAGGCGAGTGTGGTCACCATGCTGCAGCCAAATCTTTAGTGGAAAAAGCTTTTCGACACGGATTTTTCTGGCTTACAGCTCAGGCAGATGCTGAACGATTAGTCAAGACGTGCAAAGGCTGCCAAAAGTATGCCAAGCAAGCTCATGTTCCGGCTGATCAGTTGCGAACAATACCTATAACATGGCCCTTTGCGGTCTGGGGGCTTGATATGGTAGGACCTTTTAAACGAGCTCAAAGTGGATTTACTCACCTCTTAGTGATGGTGGATAAATTCACCAAATGGATTGAGGCTAAACCCGTCACAAATTGTGACGGAGCAACAGCAAAAGATTTATCGAGGATGTTATAATCCGGTATGGTTATCCGCATAGCATTATCACAGACAACGGGAGTAACTTTTCTATGGGAGAATTGGCTGAATTCTGCGACGAGCAAAATATCCGTCTTGACATTGCGTCAGTCGCACATCCACAAGCTAACGGACAAGTCGAAAGAGCAAATGGTTTAATCTTACAAGGCCTAAAACCGAGACTCGAAGCACCACTACGACGTGCTGCGGGGGCTTGGGCAGAGGAAATACCCTCTGTAATTTGGAGTTTACGAACAACTCCAAACAGGTCAATAGGATACACACCTTTCTTCTTGGTCTATGGTGCAGAAGCAGTTCTTCCTAGTGATTTGATTCATACTTCTCCTAGAGTGGCCGCGTATATCGAAGAGGATGCCGAGATTTCTCGACAAAATGATCTCGACTTAGTCGAAGAAGGTCGTGT
Source organism: Avena sativa (assembly GCA_916181665.1). Classification (NCBI taxonomy): domain Eukaryota; kingdom Viridiplantae; phylum Streptophyta; class Magnoliopsida; order Poales; family Poaceae; genus Avena; species Avena sativa. Next base: position 416,304,974 of record OV702289.1, on the reverse strand, counting down.
CGTTGCTGAAATGAGATCTATAGCCTATCAGCAGAAGTTGCGCAAGTATCATAGCCAGAGAGTCCGAAATAGATCCTTCAATAAAGGTGATTTGGTTCTCTGGCTTGTGCAACAAAGAAAGCACAAACTTTCCCCAGTATGGGAAGGGTCCTTTTTAGTTAGTCGAGTATTGCACAATGGATCGTACTACTTAACTGACATGAGGCCAGTCAAAGAAAGACCTGCTACTAAGAAAAGAATGAGAACTGGAGGCAGTAAAAATCCGGATGAGTTAGACAGACCGTGGAATATTGCTCAGCTACGTCCCTTTTATTCTTAGTTTACCTTTCTTTGTAATCATACATATGTACATGTTCTGTGAGAAATAAAAGTTTTGGTTACCTCAAGTTTTTTTTGAGAAGTTCTTAAACCATCTTATTTCCGAATGATCATGTCATAGTCGAAAATCCCAGAATGCTTGAAAGTACTTTATGCTCATGTTCGTTCTGGTTTAGATTTCCGATTCTAAAACTGCTACCTTCGGGTATAACTCTAAAAGTTTCTAGTCTTTAGTTTGGTTATTTGTCTGATTGTTGGATGCGGGCATTTTCCGAGTAGTGAATTGTTGGTACTGGAAGCCGGCTTTGTTTCCGAGTTTAAACTGGTTTAGCAATTGAGCTCCGTTGCTCGGCAAAGTTTCCGGCGGAAGGTTTAGCCGGCTCACGAAAGGGACAAGGCGGAAAGCCAGATAAACAATAAGTAGAGACGAAAAAATACAAGTGCTTATGTAAACATTTCAGGCACACAAAAAAAATTCAAAGTCGAAAAGTGCTGAATAGATCAAAAGCTTAGCACTAGAAAAGTTAAAGTATTACATATTTACAAACGCATCATGTTTTTTCCGGAATAATACATAAGTTTCTGGTCTATGATGCAGGAGGAGATGAAGGAGCTGCCGGCTCGCTGGTTACTCCGCCTTGATATCGTTCCAAGATGTCCGCATCCGAGTTGGTGCGTTCATCGTCGAAAACTTATGTTGGTTCTTCCGGAGGAGGAGGCAGAGTGTCCACGCGGGTGAAGAAGGGGATCTCGTAGCTGGTCAGGTCAGCCACGTGACACCCATATCCGGCACAGGAGTGCATGATGGCTTGAAGGTCTTACTCCTGGCCGTCTTCGTCTACCTTGCAGTACCCTCTAGTCACTTGCCATATTTCCATGTTTCCATGGTGGATCATGACCATGGTGAGAGCGTTCTGCACAGCAGTCTGCGCGTAGGACATGTTCCAGTCCCGAACAAGTTGAGGCATCTCCTTCGCCTTGTCCCGCACCTGGAAGTCCGACATGCTTGGCATGTCCGAAATCTTGAGAGCTTCGCCGACGTCCTCAAGGGACTGGCGGAAGTCATGAAGCAGGTCACCGACTTGGGTAAGCCAGTGGGTGCGGGGCTTGGAGGAGGAAGAGTCCGTCAAGTTCAGAGGACCTATACACAAAACAAGTTAAGAAAAATCCGACATTGGTAAAAGTCGAAGAAAGAGACAAGTCAGATAGATGGAACGTACCAAAAATGACGTCGTCAATCTTGGTCTTCTCCTCCCGGAGACTCTAGAGTTCAGCCCGGAGCGCCTGGGACATATCCTTCTCTCTGTCAAGCTCATTCTTGAGATCCGAGATTATTTTATCTTGAGCAGCGATCTTGTGATCACGCTCATCAGTGGCCATGGAGGAGGATTCAAGGACTTGAGCTATGCTCCTTTCATGATCCGCCTTAAGCTTATCAAGCTCTTGGCGAAGTCCCTTGTTCTCCACCACCAGGGTCTTGAGGTTCTCGGCCTCTTCAATCATGGCGACGGATTGTTTCACCAGCGCTGTAAGTCAAAAAGAACAAAAGTTTAGAAAAAATCGAAATTGAAAATAACAAAGACAAGGTTTGAGTCTCGGAATGTTTACCTTCGGCCTCATCGTTGGAAAGTTTGAGTTTAGCATTTTTAAGCCAGAGAGCTTTGATCTCTCTCCGCTTGTCGCAGACATTGGTCAGTAATTCCTGGTTATAGGAACATACTTTCTGTAAGTCAGAATACCCAAAGTCAGAAAGCTACTTAAGACTCGGGCTAATATTTTTGTTAAATATCAGCACGAGCCTTGGGGGCTACACTAGTTCGTTCTTTGGCATCCTAATGAAGCATAAACCCGGATTGTTTATCCTACTTCATGCTTGGGGCTAGAGGATATGATATAACATAATGGAAAATACAGGAGTTGGAATTCCGACTTACATATTGTTCGCGGGTGAGTTTATCCAAACCCGCATTAACTTCAGCAGCCACCTTCTCGGCGAGAGTCAGAGGAATCACTGGAGCTGTTGGAAGCTCACCGGTCCTAATCCTCTCGTCGCGAAGGCGGACTTGAGCGAGAAGGTTGGAGAACTTGACATCCTCTACTTCTTGCGCTTCTTCCTCGGCGGATAAAGTTCTCTTCTCCAAGCATTGCTTGGCAAGCCGCTGGATTTCTTCGGCAGATTTCCGAGACAGGCCAAATTTGGCAAGTCCCGGATTGCTCAGGAGGTTTTCGGCGAAGATTTCTGCCGAGGGATCATTACCCAAAGAGGGTTCACCCTTATCTAGATCTGACGCACCCGTGGTGACGTCAGTTTGCGATCCAAGGTTCGCAAGCCCCGTTGAAGGAGCCGGATCTTCTGCAGCGTCCGGCGAGATAACCAGCGTTGCAGAAGGTTGAGGGGTAGGAGTCGAAGGAGCCACGGCAGGGGAAGCTATGGTAAGCTTTGTCTGCCGCAACGGCTTCGAAGGAATCCCTTTCCCCTTGGCCTTGACAAGCGGTTTTGCTCTGAGAATGTAGTAAAAGTCGGAAAACATTACATCTCGGAAAGAAATTTGAATAAGGTACAAAGGCGGAAGTTGTGATTGAATGTTACCTCTTCACGACAGGCACCTCTTTTGTGCCAACAGCCACTGTCGGAGCTTTGCGCTTCTTGAGCGCAAGATCCGGCAATGGAACTACCTCCACCTCCTGAGAGAACTCCGGAGGATATCCTTCGAGCGGAGCAAGTTCCGACTCTGGGAGGTTAGCAAGCTGAAAAGAAGAAAACATATCAGTATTGCAGTAGAACTCAAAGAACGAAACACATAAAAAGTATACTAATGGAAGCTTACCGGCACTACGGGGTTGTCCGCCGTGTGCATGTCCAGAGAAACCTCCGGGATTCTCCTCTCGATTCGCTCCTTGATCAGCCACTTAATCTGGCTTATGTAGCCCTATGTGGTGAAGGCTTTGGAGCTGATGCGGAGGGAATCTTTCGGGGACGACGTGATGGAGTGCATCAGTCAGGTTCTGTGGTACTGGAGAGGCTGGATCCAACGTGAGACCCAGCACTGAACTAAGTCGGATCCCTTCAGATCCTTGTGTTTGATTAAGTATTCGATCCGCCTCTTAGCGAGGATCAGATTGTCCGTGAGAGCCGGAGCAGCCTCGTCCCAAGAAGGTTGGGCCGTGGCAGCTCCATCGACAAAAGCCGGCAAAGCAGTAGCTTTGTTGGGAGCCCGAATATCCCTATGATAGAAAAAAGTGGCCGGCCATTGTTTGACCGAGTCACTGGCTAGAATTTTGGGATAAGCCCGGTCGTGTCTAAGTGAAAAGCTGATAGTGCTGGTGATATAAGGAACACCGGCAGTAATGGAATTCCTCCGGACATGGAAATAGTACCAGAAGAGAGTCAAACTCAGCCTAATGCCGAGAAAGCCCTCACAAAGCGAAGCATACGCACTCATCTCTAAGAGAGAGTTGGGAGGAAGATTGTGGAGTTGAACTCCGAAATGATCTATCACCTCGGAGAAGAACTCCGAGGGAGGAAAGGACATACCTCTATCAAGGTGGGTGCCAAAGTGGACCCGCTCGCCGTCGTGCGGGTTGGGGACGGTTTCCCCGAAGCCGCTCCGCCAGTCGCCGGCAATGAGAAGCCCCTCCTTCTCCATGTTCTTAAGGCCCTCCTCGTTGAGAGCGCAGGGAATCCAGATCCCGCGGAAGCTCTCTTTCTCCGCTACTACTTCCGCCGTCACCACCGCCGCCACAGCCGCCAAGCTGGAGGAAGAAGATGAAGTCATTGCTCAGGTGAGAAGATGACCTAAAGGGGCAGCGCTGGGAGCTCTGTGGGGGAAGAACGAGGAATCTCTATGCACGCAGGAGGATTGGGAGGAAAGGAAACGGCAAAGGACTGGTGGAAAGGAGAAGGAAAAATCCAAACCCCTTATATCCACCTACCTGTGCCAAGATTCGTGCAAATGCTACTGCGTAACCGCCACGCATCGTGGAAGGAACTGGGAAGGACCCGCGTGATGATTGCGTTGCCTCGATCTCCACGCACGCATTGAAACGGTGCCTCGGTTCCGCGAACCGCGAACCCACCAACGGTCATGGTAACGGAATGCCTGTCAGATGACATGACTTGACCATGACTTGTGTCAGGTGATGTTGGGAACCCAATTCTGGCTTAAGTTTGAAACTGAGCTGGAAAATCCGAGTAACCTACTGATAGGTCCGACTTATTTTTAAGACCCGGATCGTATTTTTTGTTGTGAAGTTTCAGGAACCCTTCAAGATTCTGCAAGCCAAAGATCAAGCTAGACGATGATAAATCCGACTTTGGATCTTGGAGGCCTCCGGGGGCTGTTGTTGGGGATATACTTTCCGGGTATCCTCACAGTTCCTCACTGACTAGGGTGGCCCACTTTGGGTTAGAGCATTGCTTCACGGGCGGCCCAGTCAGGGAGAAAGACGAAGTCCAATCCGGCTACGGGAAGGCCTAGAAGACTTACCGACTTAGGCCCATAATGTTACTTGTAGTTCAAGATGTACTCTGTAACCGACTCTCAGTCGTAGCCGGATAGATCTCTCCTGTAAACCCTAGGCCGGATATCTATATAAGCCGTCCTAGGGATAGCCCTTAGGGCACACCAATACTTTAGACCCTCAACTCGCACAGGAGAAACCCTTGTAACCCATATTCCGGCTCTGCCGTATTACTGGATTGCTAGCAGGAGTAGGATCCGTCCAAAGCCGGCGGATTCGAACCTGGGTAAACTTGTGTGCTCACCATCCCGGAACACCGTACGTCTCACACCCCTCTCTTTCGCACGCCTCGAGGACCCCCTCATGGCGTACTTGTCATCAATCCGACGACATCAACAATTGGGTCATGGGTCGGGCGATGCTCGAGAATCCTTCTACGAACTTGTAGTAGTATCCCGCTAATCCGAGAAATGCATGGACTTGGGTTTGAGTGGTTGGGGCTTCCCATGCTTCGACATCTCTGATCTTGGCGGGATCAACAGAGACTCCTCTGGTAGACACAATATGTCCTAGGAATCCTACTTCTTTCAGCCAAAACTCACACTTGCTGAACTTGGCATATAACTGATGCTCTCTGAGGGTTTCTAGGATAATTCTCAGATGTTGCTCATGCTCTTCTTCTGACTTGGAGTAGATAAGGATGTCGTCGATAAACACAACTACAAACTTATCTAGGAAATTCATAAAGATCTTATTAATGAGATTCATGAAATAAGCAGGGGCATTGGTTAATCCAAAAGACATAACCGTATACTCGTATAAACCATAGCGAGTAGTAAAGGCGGTCTTCGGAATATCCGTTGCACGAATCTTAAGTTGGTGATAACCAGTCCTAAGATCAATCTTTAAGAATACTTGGGCTCCAGTCAATTGATCAAATAGATCCTCTATCTTTGGAAAGGGGTACTTGTTCTTGATGGTGACGTCATTCAACTTTTTGTAATCTGTACACAGACGATTGTCTCCATCTTTCTTGTCGACGAATAACACTGGTGATCTTCATGGCGATGCGCTTGGTTGAATCAAGCATGTTGCTAACATGGCATCTAACTGCTTCTTCAACTCAACTAACTCTGAGGGGTTCATGCTATAGGGTCTCTGGGCTATGGGTCCGGTTCCGGGGATTAGTTAGATAATGAACTCAATATCCCTATCCGGGGGTATACCTGGAAATTCATCTGGGAATACGTCAGGGTATTCACAGACTACTCTTACTTGGTCTATGGTGGGTAGGGCTAGATTCTTGTTGCACTTGAATTGGCGAGGTAAGGTTTCAGAGATATGTTCTACTGTGACTCCAACACTACTGGTCATGGTGATGGCTTTCTTAGCACAGTCTATCAGTCCTTTATGCCTTGACATCCAATCCATACCTAGTACTACTTCCAATCCTTTAGTTCCAAGTACTATTAGGTTGGCATAAAAATCTATCCCATGTATTCGGATAGGCACAGCTTTGTAAATTTTTCTAGCTTTTGTAGCTGAACCGAGGATTTGAACTATCATGACATGCTTCAGGTTGGTTGGGTGAATCTTACTAGTGCATGCAAATTCTTCGGTGACAAATGAATGCGATGCTCCCGAATCAAACAATACTCTTGCTAAAACTGAGTTGACAGAAAACATAACCAGCACTACAGCTGGCGCTTCTTGGGCTTCTTCTACGTTCATGTGGAAGAGACGACCGTTGCGGTTGTGAGGGTTCCCTGGGGCAAACCTTCTTCCTGGTTGAACACGACGCTGCTGTTGAGCTGGGGCATTCACAGTGGCATTGGCGGCAGTCTTCTTGGGACACTCATTGGAATAGTGACCCTTTACTCCACACTCGAAACAAGTGATCTGGGACTTGTCCTTTGCTGCAACAGGCATAGCATTGCTGCAAGTTCTGGGTGCGGTGTTGTTGTTGTTGCTCTTGGGAGGTGCACGGTTGAAATTGTTGGTATTGTCGGAGTTGTGATGGTTTCCTCCGGACTTCACATTGCCTCCGCTACGGTTGGGGTAACTTGGGCGAGACATTGGGGGTCGGTTGTTCCTTGGTGCATATCCTGGTGAGGGGTTGGGACGGTACTTCTGGTGACTGTTGGATCCTGATTGCTGCATCATATGACATTTGCGGTTGTCGTTTGCCTGATTAATCTTCCCTTCCATCTGAATGGCAGAGTCGACTAGCTCTTCTAGATCCTGAAAACGGATGTTGACGAGGACAGTCTGCATCTCATCATGCAATCCGTTCAGGAATCTCTCCTTCTTCTTGGCCTCCGTGTTGATCTCATCAGGTGCATATCTGGCAAGTGACAGGAATCTGTCACGGTACTCCACCACAGTCATACTTCCTTGCTTCAATTCGCGGAATTCATCTCTCATCCGGTTGACTAGACCCTGCGGCACGTGGGTGCGACTGAACTTGACTTTGAATGCTTCCCATGTCATAACCTGACCATGGTTCATGTTGCGGATACTATTCCACCAAGCTCTTGCATCTCCCGCCAGATAGTGGGTGGCGAAGAGAACTTTCTCGTTTTCATCAACTCCTGCAACTTCTAGGTTGTTTTCCATTGTCTGTAACCAGTCATCAGCATCTAATGGGTTTTCAGATTGGTTGAAGATTGGGGGATTGGTATTCTGAAATTTTTTGAGTTTGGATCCATGGTGATCCTGATTTCCATGCCCTTGGTTGTTGAGAGCCATCTGGGCGATCTGCTGTAGTGTTGCTAAGTTGGCTTGACGTTCTGCCCTGCTTGCTTCTCTGTCTGCAATGAGATTCTGCAAGATCTGCAGCATTGGGTCCTGCGACGAGCTGCTCCCTCCTTGGTTTCCATGAGTCATCTGAAGATTGAGGTACAGAAAGGGGTAAGAGGGAAATTCTAAGGTTCATGGTTTTGGTTTCAAAGCTAAAACTTTGAGTTAGACTTAGGTTTTTCAACTAACTCCATTTCATTCATGCAAACAAACACACGATACAACACACACCACAACAAACAAAGGAAAACAGATGGTTTAAAGAACCATTCTGCAAGCTACGATACAGTGGGATCGATACATCTCATGCTACGACAATGCTCTAGTGCATCTACTCATCGTCGATGAAGTCGGAGTCCTCATCGTTAGTGTAGAAGTCCACAGCATCCTCCTCCAGAAATTCATCATCGTTGCTGAGGTAAGAATCCATTCTCCCTGGATGTCTTCACCCTCATCTTCTTCTTCCTTAGCGGCAAGCTGAGCTTCCTGCTCCTTGACAGTCTTCTCGAGGTCGGCCACCTTCTTGCGAAGACGGGTGATGGTGCGATCCTTCTTTGCACGCTGGCGGCAAAGAGATTGGCGATCCTAGACGAGCAGTGCGAAAGTCTGGGCCTTCTGGTCGGCAATGGCACGGTTCTGGTTGGCTAGCTCCCTGCCATTGTCCAGTTCCTGCTGTCTGTCATGTAGCAAGAAGTCAAGATTCTCCACTTGACGCCTCAACTCTGGGTGACTTGGCATCTCCATCGGCATTCCCATGAAGTCACGTCTTGCATAGTGGGCAAAACGGGTTCCTTGGATTTTGTTGACGCTGAGGGCACATAGACGTGCGAGAGCTTAATGCATTGCCTTGGCTAATCCATCTAGCCAATTGTTCTCTCTCATGGAGAACTGAATTCTCCTAGAAGTTGGTGCTTCAATGCTTCCTCTAAGATCAGCGGTGACTAGCCACTGTAGGTCTCCTCCTGGGGGTCCTGGTAGTTGAGCTCAAAGAAACTCCGAATGTGGGCGTCCCAATAACTCCGACAGTGAATCCAGATGCCTATCGAAGATCAGCTGACCTCCGTTTCCAACCTAGTAAAACTTGCTGAACTGAGTCTCCATCTACAAGAATTAAGGATGAGGAAATTAGTGAAGTGATCAAGTGTGTCAAATTTTAAGTAATAATGTAAGAATTTTGAGGAACATGAATTTTTGAGAAAGAAAGAATTCTCAAGGATAAGAGAGGAGATAGTTTTTCGTAAATACTCACTTTGGTTTTGAAACTAAGTTGTTGTTCGGACGTCCATTCTAACTAGGGTCTCCTATGGTCAGGATGGCTCCGATACCAACTTGTCAATACCCGGATTTTTAATCCCAGATGCCCGTTATGCCATACCTCGCAATCCCAGGATTACCATTTTTGCGAGACATAACAGATTGGATATCACAGTACATCATCCATTACAAACCATACATAAGGTCTTACACAAATAAGGATCTCATGATCCAGTCTTAATACAACAAGCAGCGGAAATAAATATAAAGCGTAGCGGTGGGGTCCATCTTTAGGGGCACAGGCAATGCTGACGAAGGCAGATAGTCCTAGTTATCATAGTCGTCCTGCTGGCCATCATCTTGATAGTCTCCTTCATAGTCTGGCCATGAAAATAACCAGGGACAAAAGCCATGAGTACTCTTTAAGTACTCGCAAACTACCACTAACAAGTAGTATAATTCTAAGTTAAAGTGCTAAATCTAAGTTTAACTATAAGGTTAAGTTTGAAACCTAAGCTGAGTTCTGAAGCAAAGAAAGATAAAACAAGGTTCTAGAATCACTTAAGTTGGGAAGCTATTGTCATAAACACAACCCTGTTGTGGTCAAGTCAAGATTCATCATTCATTTCATAAGTTGTTTGGAAAACATCTGACAATGAAACAGTATGGCCATTCCAACTGTCCATAACCGCGGACGCAGCTATTCGAATAGTTTGACACTCTGCAGAGGTGGTACACTTTCACCACAAGATTCGATACATCTATCAGGGATAACCCTGTATCATCATACTTAGTATGCAGATAATCAAACATAACCTTCCCTTTACACACCCTAGTATAAGAACCTCTCCTATGAGCATGGCCTCCCAACCATGACCATCAGTCATCTTGGGCACTGCATAGGTGGACAACATTGAGAGGTAGCCTCAGCTCAAACCTCTCCCGCGAGGGAACTAATACTAATGCATATAAACTTCCGGCTAAGCCTTACCCAATTCAGGTAGTGTGGTTGTACGGTAAATTTGGAATGGTATCACATCCGAATCCAACCATCAGTTATATAAAAGGGCTAAGGCTCATGCCTCAACATTTTCATCATCATAAACCATTTGTGTCTCTCAACACATGTCAAAACATCTCAATAGAATGACTCATCATTCCAAGGTTTTCACAATTCATTTTCACCAAGTGTTCCCATCTAAGTGACTCAAGTTTTTGATCTACTCTAAACTACTAAGTTAAGAGTGTTCACTAAGGTGGGAAAATGGTGGGATCAATCTCATGCCATAGAATGACATCTAAAGGGTTCTAAATAGGTCAAGTTTTATACTCTTTATGCTACCTTCAAAACAAGTAAAGAACTTTGGGTAAAGTAAAGGAAGTAAAGCTTGAAACTAAGACTTGGATGAAATACTAGTCAAGGTAGTATAACTCAAGCATGCCTAAAGCATCTTTTCTAAACCATCTAGTTCAATCCTAGCTTGCTAAGCATTATACTTGCAAGTGTTAGCTTGCCTTGGTTGATGCAGTGGTTGAAGTTTTCTTCTTCTTCTTGGTAGCACTCCTCCTCCTCGTAAGCTTGGTCGATACTATCTTCTATAAATACATACGGAGTACACAATCACCAAACAATACTTAACTAGTCTAATTAGTATTCTAAGGCACACAATTGATGATCTATTATCATCACAAGCATCACAAGTTTTATTCCATAGTTTCCTCCTTTTTATTTTAGAAAAGTAATTTCTACTCATTGAAAAATTAACTAAGATTTAATATTCACCACTTAAAATATGGGATCATGTGGACACATGTCATCACCACATATTCTAACATGTGGGAATGTAATTTAAGGGTTGGATCAATATTACTTTGGTTTAAGTTCATTATTTAATGATTTAAAGTGACTAGAAATGCCTATATAGCATTATTTTGGTACTAGTCCAAAGTCACTGCATGTAAATCCTAATATTATTACATAATCAGATAGGTATGATGACATGTGATTTTTGAGAGTTGGAATCAACTCAAAAGCTAACTTGGTTGATTTTATAAAAATGTTGCAAGGTACAAATGCTTCTATTTTGTTATTTTTACTAGGAGAGATCTGTAACTCTAAATGAATTAAATCCAACGGGCTTGGATATATCTTTTCAATACCTTTCATGCAAAATTGGTTTCATGCAATTTGGATTTGTAAATCTCTCTGAATTGATTTTCAAACTCAGAGACAGAACTAGGTTTAAACTAAAAAGAAAAATCCTAATTCAAACTAACTGGGTCACGCGGGAAACTCTAACGGGCTGGCCCAGTGTCACTCCGCAGCGCGGGGCTCAGCTGACAGGGGGTCCATCAGTCAGCGACTCATAACGCGTGAATCGGTACGGGGCAATGTGGGACGTTAGATTAGAGTGGGGATCAACGGCTGGGGATCATCGTCGGCGACGAACTAGTCGCCTGTGAACTCTAACCCTAGCGGCTCGGTGGGGGTGCATAGGGGGCGTACCAGGGCTCCAGCGACGACGGCGAGGCGAGCAAACGGACTGGTGGTCGACGGCGAGCTCAAGGACGGTCGAGGCAGCTCCGGGGGTTGTCGCAATCAGCGACGCCCTTCTCCTCCAGAGGCGGCCTGCTCCGGTGTAATTCCGGCGAGCTGCTGCTCCTCTTGCTCCGGCTATAGGTGTGGGATGATCAGTGAGGTGAGGGGAGTGGAGTGGTGTGCTTCAAATGGCTGGGGGTTCCCTCCTTTTATAGGCTCGACGGCGAGACCGAGAGGGATGGGCAGGCGACGGTGGCGACATGGCTACGGACGGCTAGCGGCATGGCTGAGGGTGGCGATCAATGGGCGGTCTCCTGGCGGTGCTCTAGGAACTTAATGCTGGCTTAGGGGCGGTGGTATGCGGTCGGGGGCAGCTGGCGCTCTGAGCGTCAGAGGCGGCGGTGTCCAGGGCGAGCGGTGGTTGTGGTGCGTTGGGCGGCGAACGGGCATGTCCGGCGTGTTCCCTGGGTCGTGGCGGAGTGGTGGGCACGGGATGCGGTCGAGCGGCGGCTTGTGCACGCGTGCCGGGTGCGGTGCTCTGGTGCGTGCTCGGCATGGCACGGTGGCACTGGGCACGGGGATTGCTCGGTGGTCCACGACTGGGACTGGCTCGGGGAGGGGACAGTGGGCGACGGTGAGGTTCTGGCTACCTCCTAGACATGGCGAGAGAGGGGGAGGTGGTCTGCTGCAGTGGGGCAAGGGGTGGCCGGCAAGTTGGTGCTCGGCATGGCTTTGCACTGCCACTAGGATGGTAGGAAAGGGGGTTTAAAAGCTATGTTTAGATCATTTGGGGACAGAGGGAGGGTTTTGAGGGAATTTGGGTGCAAAACCCTGTTGCAAATAGTGAGCTAGGTTTAGAGTTTAACCCTGCCTGCCAAGTGTTTGATTAAATGGCCGCAAGAAATAAACTTTTGAATTTTGAAAAGATTTTTGGTGGGTTTGCTAGGCATAAGCTTGAGTCTCTGTGGTTGCTTGGGTTTTGAAAATTGAGTTGGTTTGAGTGGTTTTTGAAATAGTGGTATCTTCGCATATGAGATAGATTCAATTTTAAACTGTCATTTAAAATTAGTATTTGATTGTTTTTAGTAGATCACAAAGTGGGCCTTGGTACCTCATTATGTGTACTAGCAAGGGGTGCAAAGATTAAGAATTATTTCTGTTGGGAAATGAGTGCTACGAACACTCAAAGTAGTGTAGTGGATTAAAATGGCCAAAATGACCATTCACTTCAATTATTCATTTTGAGTTGTTTTTCTTTGGGAAAAGTTTGGGAATGATTTAGATGAAGTTTATTTCACCTAAGAATCATTTTACAATCAATGGACCACAGAACCATGGCAATTCAAACAACTCCTATTTTTAAATGCACACACATATGAATGCTTTCATATTTTTAAATGGAAAAGTTTTTGTTAACCCTAATTTTGATGGTTTGGATCTTAATAAGCTTGGATTAAAGTTTTGGGATGTTACAAACCTTGCCTCCTTAAACAAAATCTCATCCCGAGATTTACAAAGAAAACTAGGAACTAAAGAGATCTGTGAACTCTGTCCTAATATAATCTTCGCGCTCCCAAGTGGCTTCCTCCTTGGTATGGTTGCTCCACTGAATCTTGAGAAACTTGATGCTCCTGGTCCTGGTGGTTCCGTAGGCTTCTTCCAAGATACGGATGGGCACTTCACGATATGTCAGGTCATTGTTGATCTCTACAGCTCTATGATCGATGTTCTTGAAAACTTCAGTCTTCTCGGGCACTTCCAAGCATTTGCGAAGTAACGAGATATGGAACACATTGTGGATGGCTGACATCTCTTCAGGTAGTTCTAGTTGATACAATACTTCTCCTCGACGGTTCAAAATCTTGAAGGGCCCGATATATCTGGGGGCTAACTTTCCTTTCAGACTAAAGCGTTGGGTTCCCTTCAATGGTGAAACTTTGAGATATACAAAATCTTCGACATTGAAAGTCAGGTCTCTCCTTCTTTTGTCAGCATAACTCTTCTGTCTAGATTGGGCGGTCTTGAGGTGCTCACAGACTTTGTGAACTTTCTCTTCGGCTTCTCGGAGAATGTCGGGTCCAAAGATCTGACTCTCCCCTACTTGCGACCAATTCAAAGGGGTACGACACTTCCTTCCGTATAGGAATTCAAATGGTGCCATCTGCAAACTAGCTTGATAACTGTTGTTATCTGAGAATTCTACGAAAGGCAGGCAGTCTTCCCATTTTGATCTGTATTCCAACACACAAGCTCTAAGCATATCCTCTAAGATCTGGTTGACTCTCTCAGTCTGTCCATCTGTTTGCGGGTGATACGCGGTACTGAAGTTCAACTTGGTTCCCAATCCTTCCTGAACTTTCTGCCAAAATCTCAAGGTAAACTGGGTTCCTCGATCTGATACTATGGTCTTGGGGGTTCCATGCAGACTAACAATCCTAGCAATATACAACTCTGCTAGCTTCGCACTCTGGTAGGTAGTCTTGACAGGTATAAAGTGGGCTACCTTGGACAGTCTATCAACTATGACCCAGATTGAGTCATTTCCCCTACTAGAAGTAGGAAAAACAGTGATAAAGTCCATTCCGACGGAATTCCATTTCCATTCCGGAATCTGCAATGGTTGCAACAATCCTGCAGGTCTCTGATGTTCTGCTTTGACTCTTTGACAGATGTCACACTTGGCGATGTAGCTTCCGATTTCTCTCTTCATTTTGTGCCACCAAAATTGCTCTTTCAAATCCTGATACATCTTTGTTCCTCCGGGGTGGATAGAATAAAGAGTATCATGAGCTTCCTTCATGATAACTTGCTTCAGTTCCGAATCTGCTGGCACACAGATACGTCCTTTATACCACAGTACTCCTTCTTCGTCTTCGGTGAATCCAGGTACCTTTCCTGTACCAATACGACGTTTGATTCCGTCGATACTTTAATTCCCTTTCTAGGCTTCCTTGATTTGGCTAATCAAAGTGGGTTGAAGTTCAATGCTAGCTAAGAATCCTTTGCTAACCAATTCAGTTCTGAACTTCTCCAACTCCTCATACAAACTTGGTTGCTTCTCCTTGATCATGGTGTTTAGCCTACACGGCAATCTGCTAAGAGCATCCACTACCACATTGGCTTTGCCGGGGTGATAGTGAATGTCAAGGTCATAATCCTTGATTAACTTTATCCATCTCCTTTGCCTCATATTCAGCTCCTTCTGAGTGAAAATATACTTCAAGCTTTTGTGATCCGAGTAAATCTCACAGTGATTTCCCATCAGATAATGACGCCATGTCTTTAATGTCAGCACTACGGCTACTAATTCAAGATCATGGGTCGGATAGTTCTGCTCATGCTGCTTCAGTTGGCGATACAGATACGTGATGACTTTGCCTTCTTGCATCAATACACATCCTAGACCAATCTTGGATGCATCACAATATACATCAAACGGCTTCTTGATATCTAGCATGATCAGTATTGGGGCTGATATCAATCTCTTCTTCAGCTCCTGAAAACTGGCTTCACATTTGTCTGTCCATTCAAACTTCTTGTCCTTCTTCAACAATTCGGTCATGGGTCGGGCGATGCTCAAGAATCCTTCAACGAACTTGTGGTAGTATCCCGCTAATCCGAGAAATGCACGGACTTGGGTTTGAGTGGTTGGGGCTTCCCATGCTTTGACATCTCTGATCTTGACGGGATCAACAAAGACTCCTCCGGCAGACACAATATGTCCTAGGAATCCTACTTCTTTCAGCCAAAACTCACACTTGCTGAACTTGGCATATAACTGATGCTCTCTCAGGGTTTCTAGGATAATTCTCAGATGTTGCTCATGCCCTTCTTCTGACTTGGAGTAGATAAGGATGTTGTCGATAAACACAACTATAAACTTATTTAGGAAATTCATAAAGATCTTATTCATGAGATTCATGAAATAAGCAGGGGCATTGGTTAATCCAAAAGACATAACCGTATACTCGTATAAACCATAGCGAGTATTAAAGGCAGTCTTCGGAATATCCGTTGCACGAATCTTAAGTTGGTGATAACCAGTCCTAAGATCAATCTTTGAGAATACCTGGGCTCGAGTCAATTGATCAAATAGGTCCTCTATCTTTGGCAAGGGGTACTTGTTCTTACTGGTGATGTCATTCAACTTTCTGTAATCTGTACACAGACGATTGCCTCCATCTTTCTTGTCGACGAATAACACTGGTGATCTCCATGGCGATGCGCTTGGTTGAATCAAGCCTGTTGCTAACATGGCATCTAACTGCTTCTTCAACTCAACTAACTCTGGGGGGTTCATGCTATAGGGTCTCTGGGCTATGGGTCCGGTTCCGGGGATAAGTTCGATAATGCACTCAATATCCCTATCTGGGGGTATACCTGGCAATTCATCTGGGAATACGTCGGGGTATTCACAGACTACTCTTACTTGGTCTATGGTGGGTAGGGCTAGACTCTTGTTGCACTTGAATTGGCGAGGTAAGGTTTCAGAGATATGTTCTACTGTGACTCCAGCACTACTGGTCATGGTGATGGCTTTCTTAGCACAGTCTATCAGTCCTTTATGCCTTGACATCCAGTCCATACCTAGTACTACTTCCAATCCTTTGGTTCCAAGTACTATTAGGTTGGCATAAAAATCTATCCCATGTATTCTGATAGGCACAGCTTTGCAAATTTTTCTAACTTTTGTAGTTGAACCGGGGATTTGAACTATCATGACATGCTTCAGGTTGGTTGGATGAATCTTACTAGTGCATGCAAATTCTTCGGTGACAAATGAATGCGATGCTCCCGAATCAAACAATACTCTTGCTAAAACTGAGTTGACAGAAAACATACCCAGCACTACATATGGCGCTTCTTAGGCTTCTTCTGCGTTCATGTGGAAGAGACGACTGTTGCGGTTGTGAGGGTTCCCTAGGGCAAACCTTCTTCCTGGTTGAACACGACGCTGCTGTTGAGCTGGGTCATTCATAGTGGCATTGGCGGCAGTCTTCTTGGGACACTCATTGGAATAGTGATCCTTTACTCCACACTCGAAACAAGTGATCTGGGACTTGTCCTTTGCTGCGACAGGCATAGCATTGCTGCCAGTTCTAGGTGCAGTGTTGTTGTTGTTGTTGTTGCTCTTGGGAGGTGCACGGTTGAAATTGTTGGTATTGCCGGAGTTGTGATGGTTTCCTCCGGACTTCACATTGCCTCCGCTACGGTTGGGGTAGCTTGGGCGAGACATTGGGGGTCGGTTGTTCCTTGGTGCATATCCTGGTGAGGGGTTGGGACAGTACTTCTGGTGACTGCTGGATCCTGATTGCTGCATCATATGACGTTTGCGGTTGTCGTTTGCCTGATTAATCTTCCCTTCCATCTGAATGGCAGAGTCGACTAGCTCTTCTAGATCCTGAAAACGGATGTTGACGAGCACAGTCTGCATCTCATCATGCAGTCCGTTCAGGAATCTCTCATTCTTCTTGGCCTCCGTGTTGATCTCATCAGGTGCATATCTGGCAAGTGACAGGAATCTGTCACGGTACTCCACCACAGTCATTCTTCATTGCTTCAATTCGCGGTATTCATCTCTCATCCGGTTGACTAGACCCTGTGGCACGTGGGTGCTGCTGAATTTGACTTTGAATGCTTCCCATGTCATAACCTGACCATGGTTCATGTTGCGGATACTATTCCACCAAGCTCTTGCATCTCCTGCCAGATAGTGGGTGGCAAAGAGAACTTTCTCGTTTTCATCAACTCCTGCAACTT
Source organism: Avena sativa (assembly GCA_916181665.1). Taxonomy (NCBI): domain Eukaryota; kingdom Viridiplantae; phylum Streptophyta; class Magnoliopsida; order Poales; family Poaceae; genus Avena; species Avena sativa. The sequence continues at coordinate 416,287,843 of OV702289.1, read as the reverse complement.
CTAGGTTGTTTTCCATTGTCTGTAACCAGTCATCAGCATCTAATGGGTTTTCAGATTGGTTGAAGATTGGGGGATTGGTATTCTAAAAAAAAATAGTTTGGATCCATGGTGATCCTGATTTCCATGCCCTTGGTTGTTGAGAGCCATCTGGGCGATCTGTTGTAGTGTTGCTAAGTTGGCTTGACATTCTGCCCTGCTTGCTTCTCTGTCTGCAATGAGATTCTGCAAGATCTGCAGCATTGGGTCCTGCGACGAGCTGCTCCCTCCTTGGTTTCCACGAGTCATCTGAAGATTGAGGTAGAGAAAGGGGTAAGAGGGAAATTCTAAGGTACATGGTTTTGGTTTCAAAGCTAAAACTTTGAGTTAGACTCAGGTTTTTCAACTAACTCCATTTCATTCATGCAAACAAACACACGATACAACACACACCACAACAAACAAAGGAAAACATATGGTTTGAAGAACCATTCTGCAAGCTACGATAAAGTGGGACCGATACATCTCATGCTGCGATAGTGCTCTAGTGCATCTACTCATCGTCGATGAAGTCGGAGTCCTCATCGTCAGTGTAGAAGTCCACAGCATCCTCCTCCAGAAAGTCATCATCGTTGCTGTGGTAAGAATCCATGTCTCCCTGGATGTCTTCACCCTCATCTTCTTCTTCCTTGGCGGCAAGCTGAGCTTCCTGCTCCTTGACGGTCTTCTCGAAGTCAGCCACCTTCTTGCGAAGACGGGCGATGGTGCGATCCTTCTTTGCATGCTGGCGGCAAAGAGACTGGCGATCCTGGACGAGCAGTGCGAAAGTCTGGGCCTTCTGGTCGGCAATGGCATGGTTCTGGTTGGCTAGCTCCCTGCCATTGTCTAGTTCCTGCTGTCTATCATGCAGCAAGAAGTCAAGATTCTCCACTTGACGCCTCAACTCTGGGTGACTTGGCATCTCCATCGGCATTCCCATGAAGTCACGTCTTGCATAGTGGGCAAAACGGGTTCCTTGGATTTTGTTGACACTGAGGGCACATAGACATGCGAGAGCTTCATGCATTGCCCTGGCTAATCCATCTAGCCAGTTGTTCTCTCTCACCGAGAACTGAATTCTCCTAGAAGTTGGTGCTTCAATGCTTCCTATAAGATCAGCGGTGACTAGCCACTGTAGGTCTCCTCCTGGGGGTCCTGGAAGTTGAGCTCCAAGAAACTCCGGATGTGGGCGTCCCAATAACTCCGACGGTGGATCCAGATCCCTCTCAAAGATCAGCTGACCTCCGTTTCCCAACTGGTAAAACTTGCTGAACTGAGTCTCCATCTACAAGAATTAAGGATGAGGAAATTAGTGAAGTGATCAAGTGTGTCAAATTTTAAGTAATAATGTAAAAAAATTGAGGAACATGAATTTTTGAGAAAGAAAGAATTCTCAAGGATAAGAGAGGAGATAGTTTTTCGTAAATACTCACTTTGGTTTTGAAACTAAGTTGTTGTTCGGACGTCCATTCTAACTAGGGTCTCCTATGGTCAGGATGGCTCCGATACCAACTTGTCAATAAATATAAAGCGTAGCGGTGGGGTCCATCTTTAGGGGCACAGGCAATGCTGACGAAGGCAGATAGTCCTAGTTATCATAGTCGTCCTGCTGGCCATCATCTTGATAGTCTCCTTCATAGTCTGGCCATTAGAATAGCCAGGGACAAAAGCCATGAGTACTCTTTAAGTACTCGCAAACTACCACTAACAAGTAGTATAATTCTAAGTTAAAGTGCTAAATCTAAGTTTAACTATAAGGTTAAGTTTGAAACCTAAGCTGAGTTCTGAAGCAAAGAAAGATAAAACAAAGTTCTAGAATCACTTAAGTTGGGAAGCTATTGTCATAAACACAACCCTGTTGTGGTCAAGTCAAGATTCATCATTCATTTCATAAGTTGTTTAGAAAACATCTGACAACGAAACAGTATGGCCATTCCAACTGTCCATAACCGCGGACGCGGCTATTTGAATAGTTTGACACTCTGTAGAGGTGGTACACTTTCACCACAAGATTCGATACATCTGTCATGGATAACCCTGAATCATCATACTTAGTATGCAGATAATCAAACATAACCTTCCCTTTACACACTCTAGTATAAGCACCTCTCCTATGAGCATGGCCTCCCAACCATGACCATCAGTCATCTTGGGCACTTCATAGGTGGACAACATTGAGAGGTAGCCTCAGCTCAAACCTCTCACGCGAGGGAACTAATCCTAATGCATATAAACTTCCGACTAAGCCTTACCCAATTCAGGTAGTGTGGTTGTACGGTAAATTTGGAATGGTATCGCATCCGAATCCAACCATCAGTTTTATAAAAGGGCTCAGGCTCATGCCTCAACATTTTCATCATCATAAACCATTTGTTTCTCTCAACACATGTCAAAACATCTCAATAGAATGACTCATCATTCCAAGGTTTTCACAATTCATTTTCACCAAGTGTTCCCATCTAAGTGACTCGAGTTTTTGATCTACTCTAAACTACTAAGTTAAGAGTGTTCACTAAGGTGGGAAAATGGTGGGATCAATCTCATGCCATAGAATGACATCTAAAGGGTTCTAAATAGGTCAAGTTTTATACTCTTTATGCTACCTTCAAAACAAGTAAAGAACTTTGGGTAAAGTAAAGGAAGTAAAGCTTGAAACTAAGACTTGGATGAAATACTAGTCAAGGTAGTATAACTCAAGCATGCCTAAAGCATCTTTGCTAAACCATATAGTTCAATCCTAGCTTGCTAAGCATTATACTTGCAAGTGTTAGCTTGCCTTGGTTGGTGCAGTGGTTGAAGGTTTCTTCTTCTTCTTGGTAGCACGCCTCCTCCTCGTAAGCTTGGTCGGTACTATCTTCTATAAATACATACGGAGTACACAATCACCAAACAATACTTAACTAGTCTAATTAGTACTCTAAGGCACACAATTGATGATCTATTATCATCACAAGCATCACAAGTTTTATTCCATAGTTTTCTCCTTTTTATTTTAGAAAAGTAATTTCTACTCATTGAAAAATTAACTAAGATTTAATATTCACCACTTAAAATATGGGATCATGTGGACACATGTCATCACCACATATTCTAACATGTGGGAATGTAATTTAAGGGTTGGATCAATATTACTTTGGTTTAAGTTCATTATTTAATGATTTAAAGTGACTAGAAATGCCTATATAGCATTATTTTGGTACTAGTCCAAAGTCACAGCATGTAAATCCTAATATTATTACATAATCAGATAGGTATGATGACATGTGATTTTTGAGAGTTGGAATCAACTCAAAAGCTAACTTAGTTGATTTTATAAAAATGTTGCAAGGTACAAATGCTTCTATTTTGTTATTTTTACTAGGAGAGATGTATAACTCTAAATGAATTAAATCCAATGGGCTTGGATAGATCTTTTCAATACCTTTCACGCAAAATTGGTTTCATGCAATTTGGATTTGTAAATCTCTCTGAATTGATTTTCAAACTCAGAAATAGAACTAGGTTTAAACTAAAAAGAAAAATCCTAATTCAAACTAACTGGGTCGCGCAGGAAACTCTAACGGGTCGGCCAAGTGTCACTTCGCAGCGTGGGGCTCAGCTGACAGGGGGGTCCACTAGTCAGCGACTCATAACGCGCGAAGCGGTGCGGGGCAATGTGGGACGTTAGATTAGAGTGGGGATCAACGGTTGGGGATCGTCGTCGATGACGAACTGGTCGCCGGCGAACTCTAACCCTAGCGGCTCGGTGGGGGTGCACAAGAGGCGTACCAGGGCTCCAGCAACGACGGCGAGGCGGTCAAACGGACTGGTGGTCGATGGCGAGCTCAGGGACGGTCGAGGCAGCTCCGGGGATGGTCGCAATCAGTGGCGCCCTTCTCCTCCAGAGGCGGCCTGCTCCGGTGCAATTCCGGAGAGCTGCTGCTCCTCTTGCTCCGGCTAGAGGTGTGGGATGATCAGTGAGGTGAGGGGAGTGGAGTGGTGTGCTTCAAATGGCTGGGGGTGCCCTCCTTTTATAGGCTCGACGGCGAGACCGAGAGGGATGGGCAGGCGACGATGGCGACATGGCTATGGGCTGCTAGCGGCATGGCTGAGGGTGGCGATCGACGGGCGGTCTCTTGGCGGTGCTCTAGGAACTTAATGCTGGCTTAGGGGCGGTGGTATGCGGTCGGGGGCAGCTGGCGCTCTGAGTGGCAGAGGCGGCGGTGTCCACGGCGAGCGGTGGCTGTGGTGCGTTGGGCGGCGAACGGGCATGTCCGGCGTGTTCCCTGGGTCGTGGCAGAGCGGTGGGCACGGGCTACGATCGAGCGGCGACTTGTGCACGCGTGCCGGGTGCGGCGCTCAGGCGCGTGCTTGGCATGGCGCGGTGGCACTGGGCGCGGGGATTACTCGCTGGTCCACGGCTGGGCCTGGCTCGGGGAGGGGACAGTGGGCAGCGGTGAGGTTCTGGCTACGTCCTAGACATGGCGAGAGAGGGGGAGGTGGTCTGCTGCAGTGGGGCAAGGGGTGGCTGGCGAGTTGGTGCTCGGCATGGCTTTGCACTGCCACTAGGGTGGTAGGATAGGGGTTTAAAAGCTGTTGTTAGATCATTTGGGGGACAGAGGGAGGGTTTTGAGGGAATTTGGGTGCAAAACCCTATTGCAAATAGTGAGCTAGGTTTAGAGTTTAACCCTGCCTGCCAAGTGTTTGATTAAATGGCCGCAAGAAATAAACTTTTGAATTTTGAAAAGATTTTTGGTGAGTTTGCTAGGCATAAGCTTGAGACTCTGTGGTTGCTTGGGTTTTGAAAATTGAGTTGGTTTGAGTGGTTTTTGAAATAGTGGGATCTTCCCATATGAGATATATTCAATTTTAAACTGTCAATTAAAATTAGTATTTGATGGTTTTTAGCAGATCACAAAGTGGGCCTTGGTACCTCATTATGTGTACTAGCAAGGGGTGCAAAGATTTAGAATTATTTCTGTTGGGAAATGAGTGCTACGAACATTCAAAGTAGTGTAGTGGATTAAAATGGCCAAAATGACCATTCACTTCAATTATTTATTTTGAGTTGTTTTTCTTTGGGAAAAGTTTGGAAATGATTTAGATGATGTTTATTTCACCTAAGAATTATTTTACAATCAATGGATCACAGAACCATGGCAATTTAAACAACTCATATTTTTAAATGCACACACATATGAATACTTTCATATTTTTAAATGGAAAAGTTTTTGTTAACCCTAATTTTGATGATTTGGATCTAATAAGCTTGGATTAAAGTTTTGGAATGTTACAAAGACCAATTATGTGAGGAGAGAGAACGAGAGGAGAGATAAAAGATTCCTGCATTCTCTAAACTACTACCTTCTTCCCAAGGCTTAAGGCCTATAGTTTTTTGAAAAAGTAAAACTATGTAATTTAACCAATTTTTTTTTAAATATTAATATTTACAATATAAAATATAGACATATTTTTACATGATACCTATATAATATTATATTTCTTTATAGTTTTTCAAAAAAATTGGTCAAATTTTGCGTAGTTTGACAAAAAATGGACGCTACTACCCGGCGGCGCCGCACGGGAGCAGGAGCTGTGGGGCGGGTGACGTCATGCTAATTTTGGCGAGCGAACAATCTCGCATGATAGCTACCTTTTTGGCGCACGCAAATTTTTCGCGAGCGAACAGCCTCGCTCCGCACGGAAGCTGGACCTGTGCCAGAATCTCTACCTGAGCCCACGTTATGCACCCCAACTACCACCAGATAAAACCTCTTTGCCTGAGCCCACGTAATACACCCCAACTACCACCATGTTCTTCATCCTCAAGCTATAACTAGATCTCACGCTGGAGCCTCGTCAGAAAAAAGACATAGACGAAAAGAATAGCCAGATCTACATCGTACATGTCCTGTTCTTCAACATGCACAACTAGGATAATTGACCGGTAATCCCTACTTCCTCTTGTTCAAATCTTGATCCCATAATACACAATTATAACATTTTTCCCCTCCTTCTCACGTGCAAAATTTGTTCCCAGAACAAGTTTTATACAGCCATGTCTAAAAACTGAGTATATCAATGTGCACAGAAAAAACAACATTTACTTGGTTCTTCAGTATAGAACATGTGCACAGAAAAATGAAAAAGGTCTAAAATAGTCAAGAAATTTTGTACAGCAGATTTCTGGTAACAGAATTCTAGTAACATGTTGTTCATGGCCCTTCCTTTTCTCTTCTGTTGAAGCATTGCTCAGCCCAATTCCCTATTTGTTCAAGAACTTTTCTGCTTTGCTTTTCATCTCACTGTATATGGATATAAAAAAGATATCATTATATGTACTCTCTGATTTGCAGGTTGACTGAAAACACACAGAGATGGATATTGACCAACTTATAGTAATTAATGGATTTAATACAACTTTGCTAGTTAATGAAGCATCAAACAACAGAGGTAACAGAATTACAAAAATTGTCATGTTAAAACTATAATGGGGTGTCTGCATTGTCATGTTAATTTTGAACAGCTGCCAGGATCTTTACTTCAAATTGCCATGTTAATTTTGAATAACTACCAGGTTCTTAATTTGAAATTGCCATGTTAATATTGAACAACTGCCAGGTTCTTAATTTCAATTTGCCATGTTACTTTTGTACAACTACCAGGTTTAAACCGCCACAGGTTAATAAACTGCCAAATTGTTAACTTATTGTTGCCAGATTATTCATGTTGCTGACTAGTAAAACTGCCATAATTTATGTTCTTTCTACATTGTGTATGCTGACAGAAAACTGAAAAAAAGGACTAAATTTTGGAAAATATGCAGAGTTGGATTCCTCCAAAAAATGAAGGGGCTACTTCCAGGGCTACATCGGTTAATGATGCGTGCACTGACATAATGCTACCCCAATCAAGTGCAGCTCATACTCCCCCAATAGGACATAATAATACAAATGACGGTAATGAAGGAGTGCACAAATAAGGTTTGACACCCTTAAGGAAGCAGAAAGGCATTACAAAATGTATGCACGGAGAAAAGATTTTGGCATAAGGTACAAATACAGAAAAAAAATCTGAAGCAACTGGTGCTATTATAAGAGTAGCTATAGTTTGTCACAAAGCGGGACATCAAGCAAAGGAGAAAGAGGATACGCAGAATCCAAAGCTAGTTGTCGCAGAGAGGAATAAGAGTATAAATGCAAGGACTAATTGTCCGGCAAGAATGCTACTAAATCTAAGGGATGTCAACTGGTTGGTTACAGAGTTTAGTTAGTGATCAGCACAATCATTCACTTATTAAAAAATGGTCACTGACCGGTTTTCTGCGATCACTCAGAGACATACCACAGGAAGACCAGGACTTCATCAAGGTGCTACACTCGGTAAATATGGAGACCAGCTGGATGATGCAAATAATGGCAACGTTGTATGAGTCGCTTGAGGGTGTGCCTTACACTACAAAAGACATGGCCAACTTCATATCAACACCCCGAGCTGAGAACAAGTATACTGACATGCAAGACACAATGGCATACTTCGAAGCATTGAAAACTCGAGACAAAGATTTCTACTACAAATTCGAGCTTGATGATGAGGATAGGGTTGCAAACTTGTTTTGGGTAGATGGTGCATCATGAAGAGCTTACAAATACTATAATGACTGTATATATCGTTTGACACGACGTACATGACTAATAGTCGTTTGCACCATTTATTGGAATAAACAGTCATGGCCAGTCTATACAATTTGGTTGTGGGTTTATGAGGAATGAGCTAAGCACTAACTTTGATTGGATTTTTGAGACATTCCTAATTGCAATGGATGGGCTGGCACCACTAAACATAATTACAGATCAGGATTTTGGGATGCGCTCTGGTATTGACAGTAAGTTCCCAAATGCAAGGCATCGGAACTGCAGGTGGCATATTATAGGGAAAGCAACAGAGGAAATCGGCCCAATTGTTGCCAGTAATGAAGCACTCCGCCAGGAATTCAATAACTGCATTAATTGTAGCTTGACACCGGTAGAATTTGAAGCAAGGTGGAATACAATGATTCAAAAGTATGGCCTACAGAATCATGAAAAATTTGTAGCTTTGTACAGCAAGAGAAGCTTCTAGGTCTATGCATACTTTATGCATGATTTCTATCCTTTCTTACAAACAACTCAACACAGTGAAGGTTTCAGTGTTGTCCTAAAGAAGTATGTAAAACCTTCAAACTCGATAATTGAGTTTGTTCGTTAATACACTACTTTACAGGCAAAAAATATGAAAGCGGAAGACAAAGAAGAAGCAGAATCATCTCTAACTACTGCTATGACTTGGTGTTGGCACCCAATTGAGCAGCAAATTGCAAAAGTCTATACCAGAAACATTTACAACCGATTCCAAGTCGAAATGCAATCAAGTATGTCATACAACATACGACAAACTACTCCTTATACTATCTGGTTGAGTGCATAGTAAAACTTGTACCAAACTACTACAACCGTACATCTGAAGTTTATGTAGATCCTCCAAACAGACAGTACAAATGTGCATGGTGCAAGTTTAAACGGGATGGTATCGTGTGCTGCCATATTCTAAAGGTATGGAAAAAAAACTACACTTGTCAAATTGTTTTTGTATAGTTACCTACAAAGAAATGCACGACTGCCCGGTTTTTGCCACTTTTTTCAGCTGCCACATTTTCAAAATGTACATAGTTAATATAACAATTTTACAGTGTTGCACATTTTATGAAAATGTAGTTACTAGGAAAAATAAATTCAGATATAAGTTTAATTTTTTAAAGAAACTATAAAATATCCATGTAACAACTTCTTTTGGTTTAAAAAAAACAATGCAGGCCATGGTCCAGCTGGGAGTGACCGAGATGCCATCTGCATATGTGCTTAGGAGGTGGACATGGAGCGCGGAGGAGAACTTAGTAGAAGAAATACCAGGACAACATGCTGTCATGCCACAAGAATCAAGAAAGAAAATGTGCCTAGCAGTAACATGCAATGAGTTCAAAGGGATGGCGAACTACGTGAATGAAACATATGATGGAAGGAAGATAGTTCGCATGCACTTGAAAGCTATGAAAAAAGACTTTGCTTGTCTTAAAAGAGAGACCGAAAAAAGAGCTAAGAGAGCTGCTATGTTTGCTCCTGATGTAGATCATCCGCCATCAGCTGAGCAAGCAGATGGTCCAGTGCAAAAAATGTCTACACAATGTGCAAGCTCAGTTCCACAAGCCTGTCCTCCCAAGCAACAGAAAATTGCGCCAACTACATCTGCACCAGCATGTGATCCTAACCCAAACATTGCATCAAACTTAGAGACATTAGAAATCCCTAACATTCGTGATCCATGTATATCAAACACAAAAGGCAGGAAGAGGAAACATGCATTTGAGAACCCATTGAATATTCGCAGGAAGGAAATTCGAACATGCAAGCAGTATGGCTCCACACAACATGACTTCAGGACATGTCCAGAAAGAGGGCAATTGCCCAATAAAAAATATAGATCGTACTTCTTGTCACAATGATTTGAACAAGTAATGTAATATTTATGACTAGATTAGATATTACCTTTATTATTGTCTAGGTGCCACTTCTAGTTCTTTGACTCATTCATTTCTGTAGTAATCCACTTGTATGGGAACACTTTTCTCATGCTTAGCAAATTTCCTATGTTGATTGGAGGAATATTATATCCATCCCTTTTTCTATGTTGTAAAGCCCATGGAATCCACAATCCAAGCTGGGACATGAGAGATGGCACGTAAGCACATAAAAAGACAAAAGAACAAACTAAAAAAATTAGAAAATAAAACATCCACAAATAGCTTTTCACTCACTTTGTGCATTGCTTTGGGACATTAATTATCTGAAGATTGTAGTCTTGAATTTAAACTTTTGACTCAGCATAATAAAATTTCCAAATTGCCTTGATATTGGTGATGATTGCATTTGCATGAGCCTTGAGGCTTTCGCTATCTTCACCTCGCATTGAGTCTAGAGCTTCAAATCTTTCAGCCACGAAATTTATGCTCAACACGTACCAATAATTTCCCTCTTTTGATCCTCTACCAGCTTCATCAAAAACTGGGAACGAGACCTTAAAAAATGAACATAAAACTTTGGTGATTACTAGATTTCATAAGTCTAGAAAAATTATGCAAATGTGGAATGTGGCAAATTGGAAATGAAGGAAAATGATGAAGAGAAAACACTTAGTGAGTAAACAAGAGGAACATATGCTTACAAGTTTCATAACACTCAGTGAGTGATCTGATCGTCTTTTGAAATTTGATACAACAAGCTTCTTATGGAACTCCCCAGCCAACAAGTATGCAGAGAGCTGGTAAGGCATAATCATCTTCCCATCCACTTTGTTTATTGACTGCAGGTATTCAATAACAACTTCATTTGATAATTCTCCTCTAGCACGTATAGAATCAGCAAGATCACAAGTGAACACCTAGCTATTTGGATAGTTGATAATCTGGTAGCTGTTTTTCAAAAAAATGTGAGCAAACAAAAAAGTAATGAAAACATGTGTTATGTGGCAGAAGCACACCATAAAAGTTCTTGCGTGGCTGCTCATTAATGCACACACTATATGATGTCACAAAAAACATATGTGACTGCATAGCTAACAAAATCCTTTAAAATATATTTATTAGACTCCAAATTAGTTGTGACTGTATAGCTACCAGGCTATTTGATTTAGCTGCCGAATTAATTTTGAACAACTATCAGGTTCTCTCTACCTAGCTGTTAGATTATTTTCTGTTGGACCTGTGAGTAGCTTTTCCCGTCACTAATGTACTGTTAATTTTCAGCTGGATAAAAGTTTTATTCAAAAAACAGAAAAAATGTCACAACACATATTGTAGAAAATTACTTACTTCTTTATTTTTGATTTACTTGGCCTCCGATGTTTATTGCTAAGCATGATCTTCTGATATACCTCTTCTTGTTCAGCAGTGACTTTTAATGGTTCATGAAAAGGAGATTGCACAAAGCGAGACAGATTCCTGACCCTTGCTTTCTGTGGGTGAACCTTTGGAGTTATGCTATGAATAGCATTTCTGCCTTGTGATGTTTCAGGAGCTGCAACCTCTAGCAAGGCTCTTCCTCTTTTTGAAAATGTTGCATAATAATCCTCGTATTTTACGAGCTCTGCTTTGCCCCTCTCACTAAGGAAATCTGTTTTACCTAAAATAAACATTTGAATCTCTACGGACAAATCAAACTGTTCTAGATCATTGTCACTAGCTTCCTCTTCAATATAATTTCCTGGTCCTTCTGTGACAATAAAAAACATGAACAAAAAAATTAGAGAATACCCCAAGAGGTGCGGGCTTAGATTTCTTAGAGAACAGCTACCAGATTTCTTAGAGAATAGGTACCAGATTATTTGAAAACAACTATTAGATTATTGGGAATACCACTGCTAGATTCTTGAAAAAAAAGCTATCAGTTTTTTCAAAAACAAATATAAGATTCTACTAGAAAAATGTCCGCGCGTTGTGGCAGAAGAAGTTAGTCATTGTTGTGTCGGTGGTAAATTTTTTTAAATCAACCAGAAGAGCTACCAGATTGTTTGAAAACAGCTACCAGATTATTACCATATTGTTTTGAAAACAATTACCTTTTGGTTCAGCCCAAGCAACAGGAGCAACATCAAGTGCAAAAAGTGGTCTCACATCTTCTTGTGATGTAACATTATCAAGGTCTGATGTTTCCTGTGAATTAATGCCTAGGTCAAAGGGTGGAGGAGTGAACATTTCAACACGGTTATCTCTTTTTCTGCTGCATGAAGATGTAAATGACTCTTCAAGCTTCCTTTTTTGCCCTCTCACTGCAGCAACATTTTGTTCTGGTTCATCTAACTTGGGCAGGATGCCTTTCTTGATTACTGACTTTGATAAACCACTAACTAGATGTTGGACAATGGGAGGTACACTCACTGGGTTGTCGTTCCCTATCCCCGGAATCCCTAGGTGTGCACCAACTAGGGGTGATAATGTCCATGGTCTTCTACTGTTGCTACTTACTTTGCTAGAATTCCCTAGCACTATTGGTGACACGACCAATGATATGCACATGTTCTCCCCCGGTGGACAGTTTGTTGGCTTGGAAACCATGGGAGAAATTGCAATTGCGGTACTCTTAGTTTTTCCATCATCACACTTTATGTTGCTATTCCCAGAAGCAATGCTAGCAGCATTATTTGAAATTGCAGTAGTGTTATCCATGGGAGAAATTGGAATTGCGCTACTCTTCGTTTTTCCATCAGTACCAACTGAGATCTTACTTCCACCACTAATACTCCCTGTATTGGTAACCGGTGTCGATACTGTGGTGAAATAGCAATAGCAATTTTCATCGACTTTCCATCATTAGCTAAAGAACTCTTGTTCTTTCCTTTTTCATAAACAATGGGTGGCTTGGAAACCGTGGGCGACAACACAAATGTAGTGCTTGAACTTTTCCCATTTTCTGATGCCACACATACATAATTGTTTCTACTTTTCCTATCTGAAACACTTGCTGGGCTTGGATGTTGACTTTGACTATACTTTTTTTCAATTCTTGGAGATTTCCTTATGACAGTTGTATTCAATAAACTTCTGTGTTTCCTGAGATCAAAAAACATACGTTAGGCACTTGCCAAAATTTAACATATATAAAAACATAACTATGAGCTTATTTAGGAATAGCTGCCATGTTTTCTCAATAGAGCTAACATGTATTGGTAAAACAACTACCATATTTTCAAAAATGTAAAATAAAAAGGTTGTTTAGAAATACCTGCCAGCAAGGTTTATCATATACAACTGCCATCTTTTTATGTGAACAACTACCAAGTTGTGAAAATGCAACTACCAAGTTGTTTATGAACACTTGTCAGGTTATGCGTATATAGATACCAGGTTTTTGAAATGAAAATAAAAGGATGTTTAAAAAAACCTCACAAGTTTCTGCTATACAACAAACATCTTTTTCATGAACAACTACAAAGTTCTTGAAATGTAGCTACCTGATTGTTTAGGTACACCTACCAGATTTTTAGATGCAGCTACCATGTATTAAAAAATGGAAAAATAAATGTTAGTTTAGAAACACCTGCCAGGTTTTCCCTATACAAACACCTTTTTTTAGTGTTGCATTGACACTGCCTCAACGCATAGTGGATTTTCCCAACAAAAACTGGTAGTTATCGCAAAAATGTTGAGAACAATCTTGTAGATACACACACACTCACATGTGGTTACTGCAGCATAGTGAGCTATTATAAAAGGAGTTGTTTCGGTATACCTTTTAAAAGGAGTTTTCCCCTTAGAGTTGACAACTGAGATTTCTGGCACCTCTGATTTCTCATCTACTTTAAGAACATTGTTGCCTCCAAGCTGATCAGATTCTTTCTGAATATTGATGCCTCTAGATTGATCAGGTTCTAAGTTGCTCAGGTCCTGCTTGGGCTACAATAGAAAATGTAAGCTTATATGAAACACACCTATATGTAGCTATTCCCAAAAAAGAAAAAAGACAAAGAAAAAAGATTATTTTATTACCTCCTGCTGGGGTTTATCAAAGTTTGTTGTTTAATGTTGATTCCTCTTGATAACTCGTTTACGATCATATCATCAGTCCTTGCATGAATGGGGATTCCAATCTCTTTTGCGGCTATCAACTTAATCTTATTATGTGTATCTGATTCTGCTGATGAAGAGTAAACATGCTTGTGTTTCAAATTGCTTAACCTAGAAGTAAGACTAGCTGCATTCCTCCTTATCTGCTCATCATCTTGCTGTGCGCACTGATTTGGTGAATCTGACAGATATCCAACATTACATGTGGCACCATCACATGTGTCCATATTACTTTCAGACGGGACATGGATCTGAGAGTGCATAGGAGGGACAAAAGCACTGCTACTGCCTTCCGATTGTGTTCCTCTAATTGGTGTTTGCCACCTCTTATATTAACAACCTTTATCCTTGGAGCATCCTGGTTTGTGCCATTAGGTGAATATACTCTGTCTTGATCCTCTCCTTCGGATGAAGAAGCATCATCATCTACATCTTCGTTTGATGCATCTATGTCATCATTTCTTAATTGATTGTTGGTTTTTTCCTCTGTACAATCAGTCAACTCATGGACAAGGTTTTTTAGTAGACCATTGAGGGATGATACAAAATTCTGCATAACAGTTGGCACTTTTATCCTAATTTGTGAAAAGAAATAGAAAGAGAAAGGAACATCATCAGGGGAAAAGCTTTCAAAAAATGACTAATCTGATAAAACATTTGAAAAAAGGGAATTAACCAGGTAGCTGCATTTAAAAATACGATAATTCATGCTAAGAACCTGGTAGTTGTATAAGTTAACCCGATAGCTATATTTAAAAATTCGGTAATAGATCTTGAAAACCTTATATGCGTGTCAAATTAATCTGGTAGTTACATTTTTAACAGGTAGTTTGATCTTGTTAAACCTCGTAGCTCTGTAGCTGCATTTAAAAAATCTGGAATTGATTTTGAAAACCTGACGAGTGTTAACCTGGTAGCTGCATTTAAAAATCTGGTAATCAAATAATAAAAACCTGGTAGCTGTGTCAAGTTAACAATGATGTCTGCCCTTAAAAATCGAGCAATTTATGTTGAAAAACTGATGGATGTTAACCGGGTAGGTGCATTTAAAAATGTGGCAATTCTTGTAGACATGTCAAATTTACCTGTATCTAATAATCTGGTAATTGATCTTAAAATTTTAACAGTTATGTCAAATTAACATGTTAAATGCATTTTTAAAATCTGATAATTGAGATACAAGCAGATATTTTGTATAACTGTTGCAGCAGTAGAGAAAGTAGTACTAGCATGTCAGAAAATTTAATATGGAATGGACCCAGATGCTCTCATGCAGCTTTTTAAATGTGTCTTGCGCATGCCACACTATTTAAATGTCTATTTGGAAGTAATTAACAAGGAATTGCACCATAGCTAAGTGAAACCGCCATAGAATTTTTAGTTCTATCGTTGCGCCGCACGCGGAGACTAATATGTGGGGCCGCCCTGTAGTCATGTCCTTGAAAAAAACATGTGGCTACCAGGTGCAAAAAAAATACACACAGCTACTAGATAAAAAATATGTGGCTGCCGCGTAAAATACACATAGTTGCCAGTTAAAAATAATTCAGAAACAAAAATAACTTTGGAGTGCATGTAGGATGGATGTTTGAATTCATCCAAGACTCAAAACCCTCTGATCTACCAACAATCCTATTTTCTGAGAAAATTTGTCCTTAAATTTATCCTTTAACTGCATTATATGGGAATAATAAAAAATCATGAAAATTAATAAAAAATGAAGAAAAATGAAAGCATAAAAAACTAACCTGCATGGCCCCAAAAGTGGTTGAATCATACTGCCGCGCATTCATATCTGCAATGATATCAATAGCGACCTTTGACCATCTATTAATAGCGAATCATTCCTTTTCTGACTCAATATCACTTCCCAACTCAAGCTCCGGATGGTCGGTATCAAGTGCAAAAAATAGCGGAGCTATGTATTAAGAAACGGGAAAACAATTAATTAATTATTTGCTAAATCAAAAAATAGGTAGTTCTATAAAATAAAAAGGAACCTGTTGATTAATTTTGTAAAAAATAACTTGATTATTATTTTTTAAATATGCTACATTTTTTCAAAATGACCAAAAAACATAAATAGGTGATTACTTAAAAAAATCTGGTAGTTGTATATTAGAAAATGGTAGAGATATGAAAGAACATGATGATTTTTTTCTAAAAAATATCTGGCAGCCAAGTTAAAAAGAACTAGAGAATTGTTTACAAAAATAACATAGAATATGGAAGTTATTTTATAAAAAACAAGATAGTTCTATAGTATAATATGGGAAAACAGCCAGACATCCGAATACATCTTAGCCACATGCTAGATCTCGCTGAAGGCACAGATGTGTCATTCATCGTTGTTGGCATAACATGTGCTATTAGTTCAAGCGATCGAGCGTAGCTCTACTATAGTGCTTTGGCATATGGTGAGTAGTTTATGACATCTTGTCAAGCTTACGGTCCCTATTTGCTGAGTAGGAAGCCTGAGAGCTCGACATTTCAGAATCTTGTCTAAGTGTTTGGCTTAGTTGGTGCCGAGTACTGATGCTGATAAGTGATGTGAGCTGGAGTGTGCTGTAAGATAACTCAGATGCAAAGTTAAGGACGTCGTGTTAAATCAGCAGCCGATTTCTGTTTCTTGTTTCTGTGTTGGTTTGAACATTGTGTCCTGAATCTTCAGATAATTCACTTTTGCTATGCCAGTGCATAACTATGAAACTATATGTAGTCTTATCTCTATGGATACTATATGATCAGTGCAAACATGTTGAATTCTGAGCTAAGAAAATCTGAATGCTTATGTTGTTATGACAAAGTTCTAGAGCACGCCTTCTACATACTTCTCAAGTGATACCCAGATGAGAAAAACACGAATGATGTTTTGATTTTTTTTTAAAGTTGCGAATAGGGGGAATAGTTCGCTGACCGGTAAAATGGTTCCTATTCTAAGTGGTGTGTTTTTCCTTGAAAATGATATTTTGGCAATATAAAAATATGATTTCCCGTCGATTGTTGCTGAGCTCAAAAAGAGGATTAGGGGGCATAACATGTGCTATACTTCAGGCAATCGAGCATAACTCTAGTATGGTGCTTTGGTATATGGTGAGTAGTTTGTGACATCTTATCAAGCATACATTCCCTATTTGTTGAGTAGGAAGCCTGGGAGCTCGATATTTCAAAATATTGTCAAGTGTTTTGCTTAGTTAGTGCTAAGTATTGATGCCAATAAGTGAGGTGAGGAGTGTGCTATAAGATAACTCTCAGATGCAAATTTAAGAACCTCGTGTTAAATCAGCAGCCGATTTCTATTTTTTGTTTCTGTGTTAAGAATCTTGTCAAGGGAAAACTGCCATTTAAATCTGATAGAACTACCAAGTTTACATTGTAGAATATGGAAAAAAATGCCACTTAAAAAGTCAGACTAACCATTGTCATAGCAATAAAGATAGCAGGAGATAAACTAACCATGCAGTATAGTAAATAGCCCTTCGTATACTTCCCATTTGATAAGTTCTCATGAAGATCATCAGCAATAAATTTGCATAAGTTCATGTTATGTGCTTCCCCAATATCAGCCTTGTTTTATTTCATTATTGTATTAGACAAAAAAGTGGAAATAGCACATGGAATGAAAAATGCAAAGGTTAATGAAAACAAATGAATGAACAGAACTATATTATTACCAGCATTGGATAACACTTGTTGCTCATTTTTGTATCAGTTGTCGAGAAAACTGTTGTTGATGTACTGAACAACATCGAGAGCTCCTTAAATGTATCATCATTCCTCTTGTAATTTTCAATCATTTTGCCAATGTCTGAAACTTTAGGTCTGCTGCCACCAGGAAAGAGCCTAGCATATATATCAGCCTCCATATCATGATCAACATAGTACTTTACATCAATATGACCCTGTGGGAGTCCCGTCATTGAATGGACAGATTCTGCTGTCAATGGTATCACGCCACACCGCGGAATGACAAAAACTCTCCTATCAGGTTGGATAACTGGGTTATACAAATGCCCGCACTTGATATTAAGAAAACTTCCATGTCCCATTGTAATTACAGTTTTGCGCTGGTCTGCAGTTAAGCTCTTGCACAATTTATGATCGGTGCTGGAGAAGCCTGGTTCTTGTCTCCGCTATAGCAAAAATAAATAATAACTGATGAAAAAATGATGATTTGACAAAAATAATCAGATATTACTAGTATGGCAGCTAGGTAAAAGCTAACATGGCAAACAGATAATACTAATCTGGCAGTTAGGTAAAAGCTAACATGACAATCAGATAATACTAATCTGACAGATAGGTAAAATCTAACATGGCAATCAGATAATACTAATCTAGCAGCTAGGTAAAATCTAACATGGCAATCAGATAGTACTAATCTGGCAGCTAGGTAAAACTAACCATCCAATCATACAGTACTAATATGGCAATTAATCAGTACTGACTTGGCAGGTAGCTAAACCAACCTAGCAACCAGTCAGTAATAATCTAACAGGTAAGACTAGCCTAGCAGTTAGTCAATACTAATCGGGCATCTAAGGTAAAGCAAAAATTGGCAATCAAGCACTAATTAACTAATGAGATGACAAGTTGTATCTTATAGTTTTTGTAATGTCTTTAAATACTAGTGTGCATACTTGATTAGTTGATCTACGGAAGCTCACAAAAAAAGTTTTAGAAAAATAAATCAGACAGCTACTACATCATGCAAACTTTTCCCAGGTTTTTGCTAGGGCATATTGAACAACCAAACAAACATCATTTCATACTGCATCGTGTGGAGAGATAAAAAGGAAGGCAGAAAAAATAAAGGGACTTACATGACGAACCTTTCGGATGCCCTTCCCTTTTATACCAACATTCGACTTGTTGGTCTTTCTCCTAGGCATCGCAAAAATGCCACCTGCAATTACAACAAAAGGCATAAGCATGTAGAAAATGACCTCCTGTAATAGACACATATACAAAATTAAAATCACTTGCACTTTACATATTAAAATTCAGTTGCACCCTACCACGCTAAGTCACTCTTAACTATAGCGTTAATAACTCACAGCTGCAGATTTGATGGTGTAGAAGCACCAATTGGCGGTGGGAGCAGACACAAACTCGACAGGAAAAAAAATCAAGCACAAACAACTCCAAATCAGAGGAAAATTCTTCTCCACACAATTACGAATGAGCACCTAGGCACTATATCTACACAATTCCTGCATAAGAACTGTTATCTCCTACAGTACACTAACATATTGCAAAATCATGATCCTATTTACTACATCACACATGAACAGTTCGACTTAACACTGCATCGCACTCTTCCGGGACTCGGGAGGAAACCCCAACCTCCCCTGCAGCCGGCCTCTCTCTTCCTCCTCACTAATACCTGTGGAGTTGTGCCTCCTCAGTGATACTCCTAGATCTCGTGGCCGGCGTACACCGAGGTGGACTACGGCGGGTGGAGCTACGGTAAATACTCCCAGATCTTGTGGCGGGCCACCCACACCGCGAACACCTACACTGGCGACACAGTTGCCTCAAGCCAGGAGGCATGGTAGCGCGTGGTGCGGTACACAACCCACATCGCCGGCAGAGAAAAAAATCACGGCGACATGAACCTGAGCCGCGACAGCATAAAAATAGCAAAAAACTACCGTGAAACTTTGATTAAACAGAGGGATACATGCGAGCAAACTCACCAGAGTGCGGCCCTGTGCCGAGATCTACCGCTCGGCGGCGAGGAAGAACTGAATCGACGACGGCAAATCGCCTCCGCCTCGGTGATGAGAACGCATTAATAGAGTACGATGATTCTGCTTGTTTGAGCTGGAAGGAAATATTGAGCCTCATAGAAAAATATCACAAGGTGAATTCATTCCTAGTTGGACATGATACTTTGATTTATAAGAGCTTTATACTACCTAAATCATGGTGTTATTGTTTGACTAGATTTGGCATCTATCGGACTAGCGCCACCGGGAGGAGAGGGAGGAAGGCGACCGAGAGATGGAAGATGCATAGGAGGCAATAACGAGAGCAAGCATAATTAAGAAAGATATGTGGCACGCCAGGACACGTTTGAGGTGCACCACGACATATGGCCTGCGCGCCAAGTGGGCCATACCCATCTATGGGTCGGTATGTATCAGTTTGAATCAAACCGGATCAGTTTGGGTCAAGTTATGGCTGTTTTTAGGCCTGTTTAGAGGGGAGGACGCCCTAGCCCTCATATATACTCCAGCAGCCATCACAATTAGGTTAGACCACGTTAAAATAAACTCTAGTTCCAGTTAGATCTGCTACAAACGATCCTCTGAATTATTCAGCACCAATTCGTATCGATCTGGTGTGTTGCTACTATAATCTGAGTGTGATTAGTTATTCCATTGAAAATTAGCCAATTGCAAGTTTGAGTGTGATCTATTGTTCCACTGGAATTAGTAGATTGCAATACCGTTTCGTGGTCAGCGGCTACGTGCGCAAGTGTGTGGAGTTGCGAATATCCAAAGGGTTGAGAGCTGTTGCATCTGGCAGCAGGGATTAGCCGGAGAGTTCTCAGGTTCATACAAGTTATCTTCATCATCTACATCGCCATCTACCCCAGCCTACTAAGAAGATCGGGCTACCCCTTATCATCTTGGTATCAGATTCCAGTGTTTACTCGGTGAGCATTCACAAATCCATTCGTAGATTAGTTCTTGTTTTTGTTCTATACAAAAAAAACCACAAACATATTAGGTTTATTGTTTGCCATAGCCTAGATAACACTATTCGTGAGTTCTAGTTGCTGGTCGTAATCCTTTTGTATAGCCTTTTTTCTAAATCTGAGTCATAGTTTTTGTCTAGTTTTCATCTATTTTTAATCCGTTGTCGGAGTCCCTAGACTATTTCTAGGCTGTTCGTCGTGTTCTTGAGTCTTAGATCTATTAGATCTGTTTTTTTTAGTTTGGAGTTGTAGATCCGTTCTGCTAAAAGAGAGATAGAGAAAAAAATCAGATCGTATGTGAGCTTTCTTCACGTGAAAGAAGAAAAAAAAAGAGTCCAGATCGGATCGAACTTGAGCTTTCCTCATGTTCAAAAGAAAAAAAAGAATACCGCCTCGATCGCTACAAGGCAGACTCTTCTGTCCTAGTACGTGAGCATCCTCATGTAAAAAAAACGGACACTCGCCTGACCACAGACAAGTCTGTCATTGTACAAGAATTTTTTTCCTGCCGAGACCCTGCCGTGGCAGGATGTTAAGCCTTTTTTCTGCCGTGGCAGAGACAATTCTCAGGTAATTTTTTTTGTTTATTTTTTTACTGAGTCCACATAGCGTACCTATCCTTGTGAGCCTTAGTAAGCCTTTCTTTGTGTCTAAAACTATCCTACGAGACTAGCGTGCTTAGTGCTCTGCGGGCTGCTCAGTTTAGCAATCGTGTGCCCGTTTCGTTGAGACATTGCTAGCGTCTCTCCTTGTGCATTGCAACACGAGCGTTCCTCCGACATTCCTCAATTCTTGTGCTCTTTTTCGTAGTTGCAGTTGTCCCATTTATCTCCACCGTGTGCGTTTTCGTGGGTCTGTTTATCATACGATCAACACTAGAATTTCTGAATTGGTGTTGTTAGGTATCCCAACCAAGCTCTACCATATACCTTGTTTGTCGTGTGATAGTTTCTTGTACCCTTGGTATTCGCTTCATCACATCAATGCACATAGTTGTTCATCCAAGTTGGTAAGCTTCTCTAATTTACTTTGGAACGGTAAGATTCCTCTTTCTTCCAGTTGAGTGAGTTGTGAGAGTTTCCACCACCAGATTTTGTTTTGTGCACTAATGTACTAATCATGTTTTTTAGTAGTGTTGATGTGATGCAGAAAAAGGATGCAAATGATTATCTATTTCCATTATGCTACTACTGCAGCAACACATTTTGGGAGGATGAATCAAGAGTGGTACCTACTTCGGGTTTGTTCCACTTCATGACAGGAATCTATGGTAGACAAGCTGCTACTACCATCGATACTTATTCTTCCGTGAATTTGGTTAGTGTTGAGGTTGTTGAAAAGCTACAATTGTATACATGTGCAATAACATTTCCATTCATGTAGCAACTTCTGGTCATGCACTACCAATTACTCAGATCGCAAGTGTTCCGCTCACCATTTATGGTCCTAGAAGATATGTTTCTTGTTATGTTGTTCCTAGAGCGTTTAACTCCTGCCATATCATGTTGGGAACAAAGTGGTGTAAAGAATTCCAGGTTATCTTTGGTAGTGACTGTTCTGATCCTTCTATCTTTTGAAATGGTAAGCACATGTGGTTAGCACGTACATGTGGTTAGCACGTACGCATAATAAGAAATTTCAGGAGATTAGGCGTCAAAACCTATGTGCATCTATAACTACCAACATAAAACCACATGTTGATCCTGTCATAGAAGAACCGAGAGTGAGAGTTGATGAGACAAATGAGGTTTCTACTAATGTAATCATCTCTACTCCTAGTGTTATTTCTTGTGATATGCAGGTTGCTTTTGAAGAAAGGGAGCCGTCTATTTTACAACCTGCATCACACGATCGGGTATTGTCACTTGAGAAGGATATCTTAGTACCTACTAAAACTGAGGAGATTGTTGATGATATTGGCACTGATTTGGAGCTTCAGCCAACATATGCGACATATTATGAGTCTATTCTTTTACTGAAGCCTCTTTGTGACTTGCCTTGTACTAATGTTACAAC
Organism: Avena sativa; assembly: GCA_916181665.1. Classification (NCBI taxonomy): domain Eukaryota; kingdom Viridiplantae; phylum Streptophyta; class Magnoliopsida; order Poales; family Poaceae; genus Avena; species Avena sativa. The sequence goes on along the minus strand of OV702289.1, from coordinate 416,265,473 downwards.
ACCATGTGATAGTTTACCAAATTCGAATCTTGATCATGTGGTACTGATTACACATAAGAAAATACTTGTTCGAATACCACCTGCTGATATTGTGTATTCCATCATGCTAAATGAACCTATGAATATGAGTTATGCTATGGATAGGATTTCTGAAATTTCATGTCTGAATTCTAGCACATATTCTCCTTGTTTCACGTTCAATCTAATTGGTGAATATAGCATGAATGAAACTTTTCTTGTGGATCACATATGCATTACTTGTGATGGACTTGCTGATTTCGATCTTAATGTTTTTAGTCAAGTATGCAATGTGCGAATTTCTAATTGCTTTAGGACATTATGCATTAATAGAGTACGATGATTCTGCTTGTTTGAGCTGGAAGGAAATATTGTGCCTCATAGAAAAATATCACAAGGTGAATTCATTCCTAGTTGGACATGATACTTTGATTTATAAGAGCTTTATACTACCTAAATCATGGTGTTATTGTTTGACTAGATTTGACATCTATCGGACTAGCGCCAGCGGGAGGAGAGGGAGGAAGGCGACCGAGAGATGGAAGACGCATTAGGAGGCAATAAGGAGAGCAAGCATAATCAAGAAAGATATGTGGCGCGCCAGGACACGTTTGAGGTGCACCACGACATATGGTCTGCGCGCTAAGTAGGCCGAACCCATCTATGGATCGGTATGTATCAGTTTGAGTCAAACCGGGTCAGTTTGGGCCAAGTTATGGCTGTTTTTAGGCCTGTTTAGAGGGAAGGATGCCCCAACCCTCATATATACTCCAGCAGCCGTCACAATTAGGTTAGACCACGTTAAAATAAACTCTAGTTCCAGTTAGATGTGCTACAAGTGATCCTCTGAATTATTCAGCACCAATTCGTATCGATCTGGTGTGTTGCTACTATAATCCGAGTGTGATTAGTTATTTCATTGGGAATTAGCCAATTGCAAGTTTGAGTGTGATCTATTGTTCCACTGGAATTAGTAGATTGCAATATCGTTTCGTGGTCAGCGGCTACGTGCGCAAATGTGTGGAGTTGCGAATATCCAAAGGATTGAGAGCTGTTGCATCTGGCAGCAGGGATTAGCCGGAGAGTTCTCAGGTTTATACAAGTTATCTTCATCATCTACATTGCCATCTATCCCAGCTCACTGAGAAGATCAGGCCACCCCTTATCACTTGGGGGAGACTCTCCTCTTCGCCGACCGCGACGACAGGAGGGGAACCTTTCTGACAAAAGCCTCTGGAATTATTTTCAGGTTGCACATGAAATGAAATTTAAAATCAAATCACTGCCATATGGGACCCACATCGTGCATACGTTAGCGACGCGTGTGGCGTAGTGGATGAGAGCGACGTGCGATTAGAACACCGTCCGATCAATCCGCGTCAATCTCCAAGCAGCCGCCGCACACGAGCCGCGTTCTTATCATTTTCCAAAAAAAATTATAGACGTTAAACTCTTGGACGGAGGAGTATCATTTGCATGCACGCGACGCCGAGCAACCCGCAGTGGACTAGGTCATCCGGTGCTCCCGATGAATATTTTAATTTAGGGGATACAGTTGGACGGCTGTGCGTTTTTTGTTGGCGGGCGGCGGGGATCGGCGGTCAGACTCAGACCTCCTCCTCCTACACTCCTCCGCCTTCCGCCGTTCCCCGCGATCCCTTCCGCCGCCCCAAATGCCTGCCCAGAAGCGCTCTCCCCGGTCACCCTCTCCGTCTCCTCCGTCCTCCGCCGCTGGGGACAACTCCCCACCCCCCCCATCGACGGCCGAGCGCGCGGAGAAGAAGCCAAGGCTGGAGGAGAACGGCACGGCCAACGGCAGCGGTGACCGATCTCTTGGCCCCTTCCCTCCTTCCTAGCTGCTCGTGCGCTGATGATGTTTTCCTGCCCGTGCTGTTATGGTTCTGCTCGCAGATTTCATTGACACGAAATCGGTCGCTGCGGCGGGGTCGGAATCGGAGTCGGAGGTGGAGGACGCTGACGCCGAAAACGAGTATGTGCTCAGTGCATCTTGTCCCCTGTTCCTCAGCAAGAACCCCCCCCCCCCCCCCCCCCTCTCCCCGCGCGCCGTCTTAGTTTCTCTTTGTTTTCATTCACGTCTGCTCGTGATGCGGCGCCGTTGTGTCGGCACCGCGTGCTCGTCTGTGTAATCGTGTTGGTTTGCGGTTCCTCGACGATGTAATTGTCTAGGGGTTGCTTTCCTGGCTTATGCTTTGTGTGGTAAGCGCGCTATCAATTGCTTGTGTCAGGACTGGGGAGCCTTTCGTGGTTCGCCATTTGTGCGTGATGATAAGATATCAAATCTGCAGTTCAGTGTGGACTGGTCGCTCGGCCGAGCTTTTGGATACTGTTATGTTTCCGAGTCAGGGTGCAGATGTTGGGTTGCTGCAGTTACTTCTACTCAAATGGCAGTAGCAAGTGCAATGATTAAGCCCCTACCAGTTTCCAACTAAAAGTCTTACTGCTGGAAACTTGAAAGCCTGACTACCTAACCAACAATTTCTAGCTTGGAATCGTTGCCAGTATTGTACACCATCACTGATTTCGAAAAGTAAAAGCACTTAGAGCTGTGAACTTCCTTGTGTCCTCCATGATCTTATTGCCCAGTTGATAACAAGTATAGAAAAGAAGAGTTGTTGACAAGGTATCCAGATACTACTAGGCAATAATGTGCAAGTAAGAACCTGCCGGGATCAAGTAATGCAACAATCTTATTATTTCTCTTATCTCACATCAGAGAAAGTAATGGCAAGTGAGACACACATAATGATTAGTTGGAAGCCTTTGCACTTGGGTGCTATAAGTACTAGTAAATGATGAATCAAGTACATAGTCAGCATGATAAACGTACTATAACAACAAAAACTATATTTCATGCTTGCTGAAGAGAGCACTTGATAGCATAAAATTTTACCACACTACAATTGGGCTTATTCAATAGCTTCGTTATAAAACAAGTTCATAAATTTTGAGTTTGCACTTATCTGTTTGTACTTGGTTAGCGTTCACGTGCATGAATAATCCCTCAATATTGTTACTCCCTCCATCCCGGTTTAAAGGGCACATATAGCAAATCTCTAGGCCCTTCTCTGATTGGGGCTAATTTGGCGTTTACTAATTCTCTGATTGGCTCTTCCTCTGAAATTAAATGCTTATGTGCCTAGGAGTTGGGGGGATTTTGGGATTGCATGATTTCCAATATGTGTCATTTAATCCGGGAGTAGCTAGAAAGTTATCTTTTCAACTACTCCCTCCATTCCAATGAATAAGGGCCTCTCATTTTCCATGTTTTTTCTTTGTTTAAGAATTACTCTAAATATATAAAAAATATTGGTATAGAATTAGCATCATTAGAAAGTGCTTTCCAATATGAGTCTAACGGTACTAATTATGTACAACATAATCAAGATATTGTTGCTCAATTTTTTGGGTCAAAATTCGTCTTGGAATGCGTGTGCGCCATTATTCATAGGAACTGAGGTAGTAGAATTTTATTCTTTAGCTTGGACTTTAAGCCTAGAAGGGATTAGATATGTCCTTAGATATAGCATCAATGTATTTGTTTTCATTAACCAAGAAGAAAATTACAATCTATCTCCCATCTACTTTCTCCTTCGAGTCCCTAATCTAACCCTCTCCCTGATCAGCCATGCTGCCAGGCCATCTTCACAGCGGTATTTACCCTCATGAAACTTAGTCCATTACACACAAAATAGTTGATTCCATATTATGTCGAGTGTCTGGGACCACTTCCATCTAGTATATGTGTGGCAGGTATTTTTGTTCACTGTCTAGCTTGAGCATTGTACCATTAGTTTTCTTACTTGACTTAGTGCTGCATCTTGAAATTCTCTTTTCTATTAGCATGAACACCGCTATTTTTTCTTTCTTTCTTTCTTCCTTTCTTTCTTCTAGAGTGTGTATGGTCTTTAACTTGTTTGCTACATTTCTTATTTTTAATTGTTGTTCTAGGATGATTGATGAAATGAAATTGAATGATTTGATTATGACATCCCTGCATACTTGCAGGTTTATACCGGTAAAATTGTCAGATGTACGTAAAGAAGTGCAGTGTCCCATATGCTTAGGTAACTAAACAAACAGATACAACCTTTAATTTCTTACACTGTACTGAAGAAAAGCTGCTCCTTTTTATGGTACTATGGAAGAATTATTCTTGTCACAGTTTTCCGAAAGTTGTATCGCTCCGTAAGCATATAAGGTTGGAATCATGTTTATATTTAATTATTTTGTTATGTTGCATACTCTTAGACTGACCTAAACATTACTATAGTTAGTATGAAAATCCCAAGGTTGTACATTAAGCATTGTAAATTGCCTCATGATTTTATGTGCTACTTGGGCCGGCCATGTGTTAGGACTAGGAGTTGCAACCAACAAATTCTTCATAATTCATTGATGCTCAGCTAAAACTATCATTTGACTTACAAGCAAACAAAGTAATTCGATGCAAAGAGCTTTCTCCATTCCTTCTCTTTAAAGAAACTTGATCCTGCTTATATATGTTTAGTCCCCTTGTTTATATTTATGGGATGTATGCTACTTGCAGATGATGCACTGTTTTTCTCATTCATCCTTAATCTCATGCTTACATGCACTCTGTAACCATGTTAGCAGCTGAGCTGCTAGCTTAAATTTTTCTGATGGTAGACCTTTTATGCTGCTAGGCATCATTCGAAAGACTAGAACAGTTATGGAGTGCCTACATCGATTCTGCAGGGAATGCATTGACAAATCGATGCGACTTGGGTAAGATGTGATACATTATCTATTGCTGGTTTTGCTCTTGTGATTGCCGTTGAACTGTTGAAGTGTTGTGTTGTTTTGACTATCTGAGCCCAGACTTGTGATTTCCACATGTTACATATGTGGTTATATACTTTATTCACACATTATTGCATATATGTTACCTGTGGTTTGAAATGTTGTAAGTATGCACTGAGCTTCATAATGTTTTTATCAACTTCTAATTTTCTTCCTTTTGCTTTGTTTGTTAAGGAATAATGAGTGTCCAGCATGCCGCACACACTGTGCAAGTCGGCGTTCTTTGAGAGATGATCCAAACTATGATGCCCTGATTTCTGCTTTATATCCAGATATTGACAAGTATGAAGAAGAGGTATTCAAGAATCTATGCTTGTTATTTTGCTTTTATTCATATCATATTATAGTTTAGGAATACCAACGTGCACACCTTTTTCTGTGCTCCAGGAACTTGCCTTCAACGATGAAGAGAACGATCGCAATAAGCAGGTTTTTTACCCTTTTGCTGAAATCGAGTTTTACATCTGTGTTATGTTAATTTATCAAGTTCTTCGTGGACAATACTCCCTATCAGTTCTTAACATAACCACATCAACCAATATTTTTTATTACTCCGTGTCATACAAATATTGTGATGGAGATATATCTACTAGTTCTTCTCACAGGAATAAACTTAGTAGGTGTGACTTCCCATAAAGGACGATGTCTAGGCTGCAGTTGTGAACTAGTCAAAATGTGGAACCAAACACGGTTAATTTGAGCAACTTTTTGCCCCCAATGTTGCTCCTTGTTGACGAAAATGTCTAATGAGATAGTGTGGATCTTAGATGTATAACCTGATATAAGTGAAATCTACACGACCTAATGGATTATGCGGCTGAATGTTGGCTTGATTGTGGCAATCTTCACATATTGGAATCCACCCAACCTCACACGTTGATCTCTCACTACTTGACCACACAAAAAGTAGACCCACTGTTGGTTGTCGTAGTGAAAAACCAGCCTTAAGTAGAAAGACACACTCAACGACCTCGTTGCTAGGCGTCAAGCACTAACACGAGTGCTGCAAGATTTTCTTAGTGACCGTGTTTGGCCACAAGTCCTCTAATCGAGATGGGTGTAATGTTGGGGAATGTGCTAAGCAAATTTTGTTACCGGACACAATCAAACCAAGATCCACTATCGAGGTGCATATAACGAGGTTATACCCTTGACGAGCACGTCAACCCAGCGGAGATGATGGCGTAGTCGATGAAGTCCTCCGACTTCTGCATCTAGGTTATATCTCCGAGCAATGAGGTGTTCTCCTCACAATGGTCGCACGATCGAGTGTCGAAGTAGACGGCACCTACGAGGTATCCATGGGTTCTGGATCAACAACAGTGTTGGGACGTGTAATCTAGTACGCATGGCAGCTTGGGATAGGCAAGGTCAAGTTGTCTAGATCTAAGCTAGACTGGAGAGAAGACCACTGGTTTAGAGGGGATTTAGAGGCACTTTATAGGCACCCTAGGGTTTCGCCCTAGAGCCCTAGGGTGTGTGTGCGGTTGCCGCCACCCCCTCCTTTTATGGCGGCTAGGTCGGCCTTCCAGACTCCCCTCTGGGGAATCCTAGTTAGAGTCCAACTCCAAGATGGGGTTGTGCGTGTGTGGGAATCATTCGAAACACTTTGGAACCCTTCTCTCTTATTCTCCATTCCTACATGTTGCTAAATTGTTACGCGTGTGACCCTACATGTTGAGTATATGTGGATAATAATCGTCAGCGGGATCTGGATACCCATAGTGATTCCCACACATCATCGAAGATCGTTATCGAGCGAACCTTGTAGTACCACATGCGCTTCCTGAGACTATGACAACTATGACAGTATCCTTGTGATCAACAACTTGATCACTATACCTAGTTATCCTCATTTCCAGTTTGTATCCTTTTCTCGTTTCCGTATTCCAGTATCTCTGTGATTTAATCAATATCTTGCCAAGCGATGCTGGATACCATAATACCGAGTGGGCGCAAAATGTATCTCCCCATCGCAGAAGGAGCAAATCCTAGTCTTGACATATCTAGCACCACATCATACTTTTTGGTATATTTGAAAGCCACCTTTATAATTACCTAGTAACGGAGTAACGTTTGATGACTTCCATCCGGTGTTCGGGTCTATGATATTCTCATGGTCTAAGCATGCAAGCAAGGATTACGAGTTGCTTGACTTGTTGCGCCTAGTCCGTGACTAGTCGACCTGTCGCAACTTGACTATCGACAACCTTGCACGACACGGCAAGTTGACTAGTCGACGACTAGCCTATGTCCATGGGTCGAGCGACTGCTTTTGGATGGGATAAAAAGGCCCAACCCCCCCAAAAACAGATTGAGCTTGCCACCGCCTGCTCGGTGTTGGCACCTGCGGTCACCTCTCACCTAGCTGATGTGCTCCTCCCTTGCTCTCCTTCATGGTTGCTGGCTTGCTGTACCTGAGCTCCCCCGGAGATAGCAGAAAGGCTAAGGCTGCACCAAGCTAACTCCACTTGACCGGTAGCACGAAAGCCAAGGCTACAACTACACTACATATTGACTAGCCACGACTAGTCTTTGAGTTGGCACCCCAACAACTAGTTATGACTCATTGATTCCCACAATATATCATAAGGGGTCTATCCAACACATATTATGAGAAAAGTACTAACAACATATTAATGACATGTCCCACAATATATCATAAGGGGTCTATCCAACACCACCATTGCCCTAACAATGTGTTCTCATTATTGTCAGCATCCTCGCAACACTTGCTATGCCCATGGTTAGGAAACAAGACCAACAAAAATACATGAGCTAGTCCAGATGCCTGACTAGGGGTGTTTATTGTTCCACACATGAATTAGGTTTTTTTGAATCTCATATTCAGAAACTATCGCAATTCAAAGCATAAAACATAAACATAATAATAACACAAAAATAAAATAATAACAATTTATTATTGCCTATATGTCATATTTCCAACTGCCTCTCACTTGCACTAGTCAATAATCTAGTCGATGCTTAAGCACCTAACACCTATTACATTTCGGTGTTGTTCATGCTTTCCTTGTGGTAGAGGCTTTGTTAACGGATCAGACACATTCAAGTCCGCGTGAATTTTGAATATCTTCATGTCTCCACTATTATCACAATAACGTGGAACCGACGTTGTATATGTTTGGACTTCTGGTGACACTTTGGCTCCTTGGCCTAAGCTATGGCACCACTATTATCAAGAGCTCAACAGGATCCAACGCACTTCGAACCATACTTAGCTCGGTGATAGACTTTCTGATCCAAACGCCCCTTTTGTTGTTTCAAAGCGGTGATATACTCCGTCACCGTTGTAGAATCTGCCACAATATCCTTCTTAGAACTCTTTAAGCTTACCGCGTCGCCCTTCAGTGTAAACACATACATTGATTGAGGTCGAAAATCGTCTAAATCTGTGACAAAGGTAGCATCGGTGTAACCCTTTACAACAAGCTCTTCATCACCATCGTATATGAGAAACATGTCCTTTGTACTTCTCAAGTACTTAAGGATATTTTTCACTGCTATCCATGAATCATGTTTGATCACTCTAGTATCTTCTCGTAACACTTTGAGCATAGGGCACAATCAACACAGACCCTTTCTTGGCGGTTTCCATATTGAACCTCTTCAATACTTTGTCTAAATATGTACTTTGGGTTACCCCTAGCAGGCGCCTTCATCTATCTCTATATATCTTCATGCCCAACATGAATGCTTGCCTTGCCTAGTCTTTTAGAGAAACACTTTTTCAACGAAACCTTAATTGTGTTAAGAAAAGGTACATCATTCCCAACCAACAACATGTCATCCACATATAGTATTAGAAAAGTTAAAGCGCCCCCACTTACTCTCTTGTAAACTCAAGCCTATTCACCGTTCTTGATGAAGCCAAACCCTTTGACCACTTCATCAAAGTGGAAGATTCTAACTCCATGATGCTTGCCTAAGTCCATAGATGGATTGCTGAAGTTTGCATACCTAGATTACGGATGGCAATGGGTACCTGATACCCGCTAACTCGACGGGTACCCGCCTTAAACGGGGAGGGTTCGGTAAGGAAAAAACCCACGGGGCTGCTTAGCGGTACAAAATTAGACCTGCCAGGTCTAGCGGGGGCGGGTCTGGGGGTGGAAAACCTGTACCCGCAGACCTGCTAATCCATGAGGACTGGCCCACATTTAAGAGCCCCACCCGTTGTCTAGACTCTTAGAGACAAACCCTAAGAGCCCCATGCCCCACCCTACCCCAGATGGACAGATCACCACGATCCCATTCCCACTTCACCACCAGAGCGGCAAAGCCCCCGACGATCCCATGCCACCTCCTCTTTCTATCTCCCTCGTGAGTTGGGACCTTCTCCTACGCCGCCACCGGTCCGTCGAGCAGCCATGGCCGCTACCCCGTGTCGTCGCGCAGGCCCTAGACCGTGCATCCCGTCCCCTCACCCCTTCCTCCTACTGCCCGCCCACCCAGCCGTGCGCCACCTCACGCCGCCAAGTGTTGCTACTCTTCCGTCGACGCGGGGGACTCGTCCCCTCTCTCCTGCAGTCCTGCTACCTCCACCGTCCCTCCTCTCTCTTGCAGCGCCTGCTGTCGCCAAGTCCTCGTCGCCGGCCACGCGGGTATCCACTGGGTCCCCGTGCCCAGCCGGCTCTTGGGTCTGGAGGATAATCAGACCTGACGGTGGGTATGGGGCCGGGGGGGAGGGGTGCGGCACCTGGCCGGTTCTCAGGTCTGGAGGATAATCAGACCCGACGACGGGTATGGGGCCAGGTCGCGGGGGCGGGGAGGAGGGGCGGGTGCAGGTAGGGGGGGACCTAGCCCCGAACCCGGCGTGTGACATCCGGAACCTGGATGGACAAAACCCTCGGGCTATATCATATAAACATCCATGGTTCATATTCTTCTACTAATCACCTTCACTTTGACCTACTTTGACTCTCTCTCTCTCTCTTCTGACTTCTGGCATCTTGGTTCAGGTATCGCTGTGGGATTGGATCCCCCTTGTCCGAGCCGATTTTCTCCCTTAGAATACTGTCTACAAATTCCACAGGAGAACACAAGTAAGGATGATATGCTGCACATGATAGCCAATTCTCGAAGGCTTCGAGAACTAGAAATTTGACAGTGTGGATTGGTTTCTAAAATAATGGTCTTGGTACAAGGTGCTGCCAGAGAGGTATATATGGATCCAGCTTGGCAGACCCACAAGACTCGGATAGAGTGGAAAACTGGATCATGTTCAGAACAACTCTTAACTTTGATTCCCAAAACTAACTCAACAAAAAGAAAAACCAATCTGGGTAACCAACGACCAAACACTCGGCCAAATAAGATGTCAGCAAGGCAGGTGGAGTCCCAACTCTTGATGTGCCCATTCCTGATTTCATGGAGGAATGAGCGCGACGAAGTCCCTCTCTGATTCAGTCTCCATGTTGGTTGTGGCTCCACTTGCACATAAATCCATAGTTGGTGAAACCAGAAGCTCCCGCATCTCCATCCTCATTCACTTCTATGGATCTTGTAACCATAACAAGTTCCAGAATTGGTGAATCTGTATGGGGGTTAGATAAAATGATTTTTTAGTACAAAGTAGAACTGTGTAACTCATTCACAAGATCATTGATGGTCCATGTCAGGTATTTCTTTTTTATGGGTGGAGGTATAATCCATAGGTGATACAAACCTTCTTGTAAATAATAGCCGGTGAGGCATGAACTAGGTTGTAGAGTACCACTATAGAGTAACTCATTGGCTATGGCTTCAATTTCATCATATGGTGCCAATACCTATTAGTCCTATGTTTCTCTGTTGACTATTTCCTGTTCCACATGCATGGACTTGGTATGGCTCCTTGTCTGATGCTTTTAAGGGATTACTGTCTATCTATTGCCATTGATGCTTCTAATATTGGAAACCTAAGATAACAACAAACCACATTAGAGTGGAAAGTTAATACTTAGTGAATCCTGATTTGAAAGAAAGAAAAATGCTTCATTACTTTTACCAGCATCCATTCCGGGGAAGCTGCAATCCTAGTCCAGACATTCTTGAAATTTTGGGGCTCCTGCCTAGCTTGCCTTTCACTAGACACGATGCAGCAATAAACATCAACTTCTCTAGCTATATCATCAATCACTTTTAAACATGAGTATTAATGTTTGGCGTGGAATGGTACTTGGCCTCGTACCGGTTGCATATTAATATAGGCCCAAAGAGCAACATGTGTACATAGTGCGGTATACACATACACTAGCCGTATGGTATACAGTATAAAGGAAAACCCCCTATATCATCTAACACACCCCCTTCTCGAAATAGGCTTTCGCTCCGCTTTATAAATAAAGCAATCGTCCACAACAAACATCACATAACAAGTCCACACACACAACACATGCTGGGGCCACAGCACAAGACGACCCAACTATGGCAGAAGCCAACGAAAAAAGAGGACCAACGCCTCGCCGGGAGAGGAACCGCCGAAAGCACTATGACGAGCTATGGGGGAGCCGCTGAGTCGCCTCCAAGAGCCGGCGGAGAGTCGCGTCCAACCTCATCTTGTCCCGCTGTCTACACAACGGGTACCAAAGCTGCAGGGAAGCCAGAAAGCGGAAAACCGAGTCAGACGCATGTCGAGGAAGAATCTTCTCAATAACCATCTTATTCCGAATATTCCAGAGGGACCACGACATGGCCGCGAACACAAGCCAGAAGAGGCGACGCCCCTTCCCAGCTTGGTTAGCTCGGGTTTCTAGGAATTCACCGAGATCATGGGCCAGCCAGTCCGGGCCCAACGCCTCTCTGGTGAAGTTCCACAGAAACCGGGCCGCGGGGCAGGTGAACAATATGTGGGTGCCCGTTTCCGGGACCCCACATAATGGACACAACCCATCCCCCGGCCCATGTCGCTTGGTCACCTCAACTCCTAACGGGAGCCTATCGCGTAAAAGTTGCCACACAAATTTTTTTGTCTTCAGCGGGAGCGGGGCTTTCCAGAGGTGCTTGGTCCAGGGGATAGACTCCTGGCCAGAGAGGGCCCGGTAGGCCGAGCCAACCGAGAAGGAACCGGACGGGGAGAGGGTCCAAAGAACACTATCGGGTTCGTTGGCCAAGGAGGCCGGGAGCTCCGCCCTGAGTTCCCTCCATGCTTCCGTTTCCACCGGGCCGAAGGTACGGCGGAACGAGATGTTCCATGTACCTCCTAGTGTCGCGGTGGAGACAAGGAGCGCTGGGTCGGAACAGATGGCGAATAGGCACGGAAAAACCTCCTGCAGCGGCCGCTCCCTGAGCCAGGGGTCCAGCCAGAACATGGTCCCCTCCCCGTTCCCAATGGAAACGGTGAGACCGTGTCTGATCTCACCCTTGACCTCCTGAATGGAGTGCCAGAATTGGGACCCCTCGTGTCGATCACAGGCCAGAAGAGGCCGACCCCGCAGGTACTTGGCCTTGATGAGTTTGAGCCAAAGGCCACCATCATCCCGCAGAATACGCCAAACCCATCTGAGCATTAGGGCCTTGTTGAACTGACGGGAGGCCAGGATACCTATGCCCCCAACATCCTTGGGGGCGCAAATGTCTGCCCACTTGACCATGTGGTATTTCTGGCGACCCAAGGAGTCTTGCCAGAAGAACCTCGACAGCTCCTTGTCAAATGTCCCATGCACCCCCTCGGGGAGGAGGTACATGCCCATCATGTACATGGGCAAGCTAGACAGACACGAGTCGATCAGGACGGTCTTGCTACCTTTAGAGGTAAATCTACCACGCCAGGGTTCGGACCTCGAGCGCACCCTCTCCGCGAGCGGGGCCAGGTCCCTGATAAGGATCCTGGTGTCGCGGATCGGCATCCCCAGATAGGTGATGGGGAAGGAGGCGAGCCGACAATTGAAATTGTCAGCTATCCTCTGTTGCTCGTCCTGGGAGAACCCAAGTGCAATGATCTCGCTTTTATCGAAGTTGATGCGGAGGCCAGACATCTCCTGAAAGCATAGGAGGAATTTTAGGTTTGCAATGTCCAGGGTCGAGCCTTCAATCATGATCATCGTGTCGTCGGCGTATTGAAGGTGGGTGATGCCGCCCCCGGGGATAAGGTGGCCTACCACACCGGAGATGTGGCCGGCCGCCTTTGCTTTCTCAAGCATTTCCGCGAGGGCATCGACAGCGGCGTTGAAGAGGAGGGGGGACAGAGGGTCCCCCTGGCGGACACCACAGGAGGGGCGGAAATATGGCCCGATCTCGCCATTGATGTTAATCGCGTTGCTTCCGGTCATGACGAACTGCATTATCCAGGTGATCAGGCGGTCGTCAAGTCCTCGCCTAATGAGGACCTGACGAAGGAACCGCCAATCCAGACGATCATAGGCCTTCTGGAAGTCCAGCTTCAAGAAGATGCCCTTCGATCGTCGGGACTTGATCTCGTGGATCACCTCATGGAGGGCCAGTATCCCATCGTGTATAAATCTGCCCTTTAGAAAGGCAAATTGATACTGGTGGGTGAGGCGCTCCATGACCGGGGCGAGACGAGAGGCGCAAACTTTCGCGAGGATCCGATGGATGACATTGAGGACCGTGATGGGTCTGAGTTGGCGAACGTCCGAGGCCCCCACCACCTTGGGGATCAGAGTGATCACACCCAAATTCAGACGCCCCATCACGAGGGTGCCGATGTAGAATTCCTGGAACATGGGCATGATGACCGGTTGGAGTTCCTTCCAGAAGGTCTGGAAGAAGGAAACCGGGAGGCCATCGGGGCCCGGGGCAGAGTTGGGCCTCATGGCCTTCACCGCCCGCTCAACTTCCTCCGGTAGGAAAGGGAGGGTGAGCTCCGCATTCTCGTCAGCTGTGACTCTGGCCCCACTAGACCAAAAGTCGTCAGCCAACGCGATCCCCGTAGGGGGTCCTGCCAAGAAGAGCTCCTTATAAAAGGAGTAAATATGGGCGGATAGCGCCCCCGGCTCCTCCAGGAGTAGCTCCCTGTCCCAGAGGCAGGGGATCGAGCATTTCCTACGGCGACCATTAGCCACCGCATGGAAGTACGCGGTGTTCGCATCTCCTTGGAGAAGCCAGTTCTGGCGGCTGCGTTGTCGCCAGAACAACTCCTCCCCCTTGTAAATCTCGACGAGCGAAGTCTCTAAGGCATAACGGTGGGACCACTCATCCGCAGAGAGGCCCACCGAGTCTGCCGCCAGGTCCAGCGAACGGATCTCCTCCAGTAACGAAGCCTTCTGGAGACGCGTCGCTGCACCCAAGTTGGCCCCCCAGCCCTTCATGAATTGGCGGGCCATCTTAGCGCAGTGATGCCATACGTCCACCGCATTAAAGCGTCTGGGTGGGGTAGCCGCCGCCGCTAACCACTTGGCCTTTACCGCCTCCACAAAACCTGGCTGTTGAAGCCAGAAGTTCTCGAAGTGGAAGCGGTTTTGTCGTGGTGGCGAACTCCCTCCAGTCGAGAGCAGTAGTGGAACATGGTCTGAGCCAACCCTGGTAATGGCGCGGAGAGAGCAGAGAGGGAATGCGACCTCCCAGTCCACGGAGACCAAAACGCGGTCCAGGACGCTCCTGACAGGGTCAACCCTGTTGTTCGTCCACGTGAAGCGGGCTCCCACCCTCGAGATCTCTCTAAGAGCGAGATCAGCGATGCAGTCGTTGAACATCCGCATGCGCGGGACATCCACAATGCGGGAGCTCTTATCCTCGTGGGAACAGATCAGGTTGAAGTCTCCCGCCACAACCACAGGTGTGGAGCAACGTTCAACTTTTGCCTTGAGTTCCTCGAGGAAGGCTGGGGAGCGGCTATGGTCCGCGGGGCCATAGACGATGATGACCTCCCACCGGAGGTTGGAGCGTCTATGGGTGAGCGACATGCTCACAAAGAATTCCCCGCGGTCCATGTCCTCCACCTCGAAGGTATCCTCCTTGGCGCCAAGGAGGATGCCTCCAGAGTGACCCACAGCCGGAAGCCAGGTCCAAGCGAACTTGTGCCGTGACAAGCCCTGGAGCTCCGAGATCTGGAAATCATGCTTGATTGTCTCCTGGAAGCCTACGATGTCCACATTCTCCTGGCGCATGTAGTCTTTAATCTGGCGTCTTCGACCGTCATTCCCAAACCCCCGGATGTTCCAGATGAGTGAGGTGATGGCGGGCCAACTCATTGGACCACCTACTCGGGTTTGGTCCCCTTCTGGGGGACAGAACGAGTCTTCCGTGACGACGAGGGCAAAGAACTCTGTCTAGGCGGCCTCCCTAGAGACCCCCCAGCTAGGGGGGTCTCCTGGGCGTCGGCAGAAGGGCGCTGCTGAGGAGAACCCACCATCCCGGATCCGGGATCAGATGTCCCAGTTCCCGACGGTGTCGAGGTTTCCCCCTGCTGGCGTGTCGCACGAGCACGCGCAGCGGCGAGGGACCCCTCGTAAATCTCCCTAGCTCTAATCGCCTCAATCTGCTCGAGCCTCGGGCCACGCTCCCCGCGGAAGACCACACCACTGTCAGCGGCCACTCGTGCAAGGTGCTCGAGAGGGAAGTCATCTAATACCGAGAACCTGGAACCGGATGGGGAGGATAGGGGGGTAGAGGGGCGGGAGGGAGGGGCTTTCTTGGGGGTACCTGAGTCGAGGTTGCGAGCCGCCGTCCTCTGAGACGCCAGCTGGGACACCGTGGGCACCACCCCCGGGCCCTCCGCCCTGACCCGTGCGAGACGGGCACTCTGGCGCAAGGGTGGAGGCACCGGGCGGGGAGGGCGAGGCAGACGGGTCTT
This sequence comes from Avena sativa, assembly GCA_916181665.1. Taxonomy (NCBI): domain Eukaryota; kingdom Viridiplantae; phylum Streptophyta; class Magnoliopsida; order Poales; family Poaceae; genus Avena; species Avena sativa. The sequence continues at coordinate 416,249,860 of OV702289.1, read as the reverse complement.
GTGGCCAGCCGCGGGAGTGATGGGGAAGACCGCCGCTGGCTCCTCCGGGTGCGGTGCCGGGGTCGCGGGGACCAGGGACGGGGATCCCCGAGGCGGGGCTGGAGTAGAGCCTGGGGACAGCGAGTAGCAGAGGACTCCTGGAGAGCGGGGGGATGAGGGGGCGGTGACCACCATCCCCACGCTCCCGGACTCCCTGTCGGACTCCAACTGTGGCTCCTCTGGTGCCTCATCGGGGATCTCCACGGAGAGCGGGTCGAGGGCCATGTGGCCAGTGAACCCCTCAAACTGCCTGAAGTTGGAGCCGTACTGAGCGATCTGGAGGTCGAGAGGGCCCTGTGGGGGGGGGGCAGCAAGGGCAGCTGGTGGGAGGCAGACGTGGTCGCAACGGTCGAGCCTGCTGCCGGGGGGGCCGGGGGAGAGGGAGCCGGGGTCTGAGACTCCCCTCTCAGGTCGTCGTCGTCAGAGTCCTCTCCCGATGAGCTCCCCCCTCCTGTAGAGTGGTCGCCAGAGGGGGGGACCGAGGGAGGGGGGGGGAGACCATCAGCGGCCTGGTCCTCGTCGAGCTCCACTGTCAGGATCCTCCCCTCCGTGCCGAAGTAGAAGGGTGGGAGAGGCCCTGGGAGCAGAGCTGGGTCCGGGCAGAGCACCTGCATGCGGATCGGGTCCGCCCCCATGCGCGAGGACTCGTCCACCGCGACCAGCTTACCCACGGCCTGAGAGACAAGCTCCAGGATGGGTAACGTCCGCACACGCGCCTCCTCAGGAAAGCCTAGGATCCGAACCCACACCGCCGATAACGTCGAGGTCGTCGCGGGGTGGGCGGTTGAGGGCTCGATGGAAATCTGCACCTTGCTGGACGGGAGGGTGAGGGCGGTACTGCAGGCACTGAAGGAGAGGAGCTCGGCCGACGGGAAGCACACCACGAACTGGGTCGGGGAGATCTCCCGGGCACTCCAGGTGTGGCCCGGCGTCATCTGCCGAAGCTCCTCCTGGATGAACTCCGCGGAGATCACCACCGAGGCTGGGAGCTCCTGTCCCCCCACCACGGTGACCAGCGCCAGGTTCTTGGGCACCGACATCGCGACCCCCCGATGTCGATGTAATAGAACCCCCCGGCAATGGAGTGTGCGAGATACTCCAACTGCTGGGAGGCCCGGCGAGGGGGGGCGACACCGAGATGTGCAACGCTGGGTCCAGGGGCCGACGTCGGCTTCTTCTTCTTCTTCTTGTTCTTCTTCTTTTTCTTCTTCGCCGGTTCCGGGGGGTCCGGAGGTGAGCCACGACGGGGGGAACGGGGACGGGGAGCCTCCCGGTCCCGGCGCCACTCCGGTACAGCCCTGCCCGCCTCCACAGGAGCTTCCTCCCTCTGGAGCAATTCCTGCCGGGGCCTTTGCTCCGCGCGGCGCCCCTTCGGAGATGAACCCCTGCGCGAATCGGGCCATCCCGAGCGTCCCTGCGCGCCCTGCCCACGCTGCCCCCCCACGAGGAGGCGACCGGCCCTGTCCCTGGGAGCGGACGGGGGAGAAGGTGCGCCTCGGGGAGCGCTGTGGGGGCGGGGAGCGGCGGGCCGGCGCCCTGTAGGGCTGTGCCCGGGGCGGACGCGGCGGCGAGGCGGGCCGAGCCGGCGAGGTGCGGCGAGCAGGCGACCTGCGGCGTGGTGGCGGCGGACTCCGTCGTGGGGGCGGCGAGCTCCGGCGCTGTGGCGGTGGGCTGCGCGGCCGCTTGCGCGAGAGGGCGTCGGCGTACGTCATGAGGCCGGCAGCGGCGGGGGGAGGCGAAGCGGCGGCCGACGGCGGGGCGGAAGGAGCCTGTGGGAAGCAGAGAGGCGGCGTCGGGGTGTGCGAGACGAGGCGAGAGGCCGCGACGGCGCGGTGGGACCAGGAATTAACCCTAAAGGGTCGTATCCCCTCGTCGGCCCCACCCCGGCCCGACCGACCCCCTCTGGCACGCCACGCGGTCCGCACCCTCACGTCCTGCCCGCGCCAGGCCAGGACCGGGACTGGGCCGGCCACGGGCCCAATCCCCACCCACGGCCCAGACGCGGGGGATCCGGCCAGGGTCGCCCCATCCCTGGGACAGGGCGCCGCCGGGGAGGAGGTCGCCGTCGCCGGCGCCGGCGAGGGAGGGATCTCCGGGTGGACCCCAGTGTTCCCTCCGTCGCCACGCGAGCTTCAGCAACCCCCTGTCCTCGAGGAGGCCCCTGTGGCGGCGAGGGCCGGCGACCGCGGGGAGGAGCCGAGTGAGGCGCCGGTGGCGGAGGAGGGGTCCGGCGCAGACTCGCCTTCGGCCGGGGAGAGCGAACATGGCGCGCCGTCGCCAGGAAATCCGCCAGCGTGGGGGATGTCGGGGGCGAGCACCTGCGGGCCTCCTCCGCCGCCACCGTCTCCGCCTCCTCTTCCTCGTCGGCGACGTCCGCCCAGCACCGTCCACGGAGGTCCTCCGCAGGCTTCGTCACGGCGCTCGACGGCGACGGCGCCATGGCCCCCCCTGTCGAGGTCGAGGACCCTACAAGGAAGCGGCTTTCGCCGGGAGAGAAGGGGAAACCTGGCGGCGCCGGCGAGCAGCAGAGCCCTAGGGGGACCACGCGCGTGCGCTGGCCAGCGGGCGGGGCTCCCTACCAGCCGGCGGCGCGGCGCGCCGGCGAGCGAGGGGTGCGCGGCGACATCCGGGTTTATCTAGCTCCTACCGAATGTAATGGCCCTAAGGAGGTGATTACGCACATTTTTCAGCTGAACCATGCGCAAAAGCTACAGGTTATTGCTTTGCTAACACACCCCCTTAATCTTTAGAAAGGTTGAGATTACGCTTAAACTCATCTATTTTCTTGACTGGAAGTGACTTTGTGAAACCATTTGCAACCTGATCTTTGATTGTAATAAATCTGATCTCCATCAAATCATCTGCTACTCTTTCTTTGACAAAGTGAAAATCAATTTCAATATGTTTAGTACGAGCATGAAACACAGGATTGGCAGACAAATAGGTAGCACCAAGTTGTCACACCAAAGACATGGCTTCTCCTGCAGTTTTACTCTTAATTCACCGAGAAGAGCTTCAACCCATATTAACTTAGCTGTAGCATTGGCCAAGGCTTTATATTCAGCCTCAGTGCTAGATCGAGATACTGTAGCTTGTTTTATGGCACTCCTTGAGACCAAGTTTGATCCAACAAATGTAGCGAACCCACCAGTGGATCGCCTATCATCAAGAGAACCTGCCCAGTCTGCATCTGCAAAGGTACTAAGGAGTGTAGAGGAAGACCTTGTAAAAGTAATTCCAACATTCAAAGTATCTCGTACATATCCGAGAATGCACTTAATTGCTGTCCAAATTCTGTAGTTGGAGCATGAAGATACTGGCAAATCTTATTAACTGAATAAGACAGGTTTGGACGTGTCAAGGTCAAGTACTATAAAGCTCCAACAATGCTTCTATATTGAGTGTTGTCATCAGGACCCAAAAGTGTACCATCAGTGAGGGACAGTGGCTCAATTGGAGACAGTGGAGTTGGCGCCAATTTACAACCACAACATACCAACCTTGTAACTCTATAGCATACTTTTCCTGTGTCAAAAGCAAACCATTTTGTATCTTTTTAACCTCACTACCAAGGAAGAAGTGTAAGTCACCTAGATCCTTAGTTGCAAAATTCTCATTAAGATCTCGGAGCAGGGCAAAAACATCATGATCAGATGAGCTTGTTACTATGATATCATCAACATAAATTAGAACAAACACAATGATACCTGACTTGTTATAAAGAAATAGTGAAGTATCAGCCTTCGAAGGTGTGAAACCAAGATCACACAACTTAGAGCTCAGCCTAGAATACCAGGCTCGAGGAGCTTCTTTCAATCCATACAGAGCTTTATCAAGCTTGCAAATCTGATGCGGAGCGTGGGGATTTTCAAAACCTAGAGGTTGTCTTATGTATACTTCCTCTTCCAGAACACCATGAAGAAACGCGTTCTTGACATCTAGCTGTCGTAGACTCCATCCACGAGAAACAGAAAGAGCCCAAACAGTCTTGACAGTAGCAATTTTAACCACAGGACTAAAGGTATCCTCATAATCATTGCCATACCTTTGCTTGAACCCCTTTTGCAACTAGACGTGTGTTGTGGACTTAGATCCACAACGGGATAACTACCGTGCTGAAGATAGCCAGACGACGTGGCTGCTAGGGTTTGGGTAGACATAGGTTGAGAAGAGAGAATTGCTGGGAAGAGATTAGATTGATTGTTTATTGCTTGTCTCAAACGTGGATACATGTCATCCTTATATAATGGATGTTCAGGCCCTTAACCTCTTCTAATACGATTAGATCTAGACCTTTCCTAATACAATTGGACTCTTTCCTAATCCTATACTTTCCTAAAGGACTCTTGCCGTCTCCTGCTCCAATACGAACATCCTGGTCTTCTTGCTGTCTAGCCGTCCGCATCCATCTTACTAGAGTCCACAACACTACACCCCTCCCGGACAAGCAGCTTGTCCTCAAGCTGCAGGGTGGCGGCCAGGGTTGAAGTCCTTGATGACCCACAAGTATAGGGGGTGTATTGCAGTATTTTTGAGGGAAGTGAAACCCAATTTATTGATTCGACACAAGGGGAGCCAAAGAATATTTATCAGCCTTAACAACTGAGTTGTCAATTCAGCTGCACCTGGAAACAATCTTGCTCACAGCAGTTTATTAGTAGCAACAGTTTTGCAGTAGGAATAGTAAAGCAACAGCAGTAGTAAAGCAAAGACAGCAGTAACAAAAGCAGTAAACAGTGGGATTCGAGTGCGGTAGGCATAGGGATGGATGGACGGGCGTTGCATGGACAAGACAATCCACATAGCAATCAGAACATAGGGCAATTGCAGATAAATAAGATAAAACATCCATGTACTAGACAATCCTAGGCATGTGTTCCATATATATTCATACGTGCTCGCAATGAGAACTTGCACAACATCTTTTGTCCTGCTAGCCCGTTTGCAGCGGGCCTCTAGGGAACTACTGGCAATTAAGGTGCGCCTTTTAATAAAGCACCGGAGCAAAGCATTAACACTCCGTGAACACATGTGATCCTCACATCAAAGCCTTTTCCTTCCGGTTATCCCGATTTCTGTCACTTCGGGGCCATAGGTTCCGGACAACGACGTGTGTATACAACTTGCAGATAAGACCCAAAACAATACTATCATAATGAATCAATAACATATTCAGATCTGAAATCATGGCACTCGGGCCCTAGTGACAAGCATTAAGCACAACAAGTCGCAACAAAGTCATAAAGCACTAATAAAAGATATTAGGCACCATGCCCTAACAATCTGATGCTATTACATGAACGATCTCATCCAATACCTACCATCCCCATAGCCTACAGCGGGGGATTACTCACTCATAGATGGGGAAACATGGATGGTCGATGGAGAAGCGATGGTGATGATGGCGATGATCTCCTCCAATTCCCTGTCTTGGCAGGGTGCTAGAACGGAGTTTCTGGTGCTGTTTCGTGGAATCTGGTGGTGGTGGCGGAGCGGAACTCCTTCTGAAAAAAGTCGAACCCCCCGAAGTTTTTAGGTCAGAAGGCTTCTTATAGGCGAAGTAGGAGACCGAGGGGGTGCCTGGGGCCACCACACCATGCCCTGGCGTGGCCAGGCCTAGCCCGCGCCTCGGGGGGGGGGGGGGTGTGGCCAGCCCCTGGCCCTCCTCCGTCTCGTATTCTGGCTCCTGGAGTCTTCTGGAAAAATAGGCACTTTGGCTTTTGTCCCGTCCAATTCCGAGAATATTCATTTTCTGACTTTCTTGGAACCAAAAACAACAGAAAACAGGCAGCTGGCACTGTGGCTCTTGTTAATAGGTTAGTCCAAGAAATCATATGAAAAGTACTCTAAAGTGTGGACAAAACACAAGAAAGTGGATAAAACCAAGCATGGAGCATCAAAAATTATAGATACATTTGCAATGTATCAACATCCACAAGCTTAACTCCTGCTCGTCCTCGAGTAGGTAAGTGATAAAAAGAAAGAATAATTTTTGAGGTGACATGCACCATCATAAACTTGATCAAACTATTTGTAAAACACTCATAGCTGGGGTCATAGTACTTCAATCATAACATGAAAGACAAAGTTCTAGCAATAAGACAAAGCAACTATGTTGCAATATGAAAAGGCACAAACAAAAGATTCATGAATAACAATACTTTGCAAGACGTTTATTTGTTCCACATAAAGAAAACATAGCAAAGTGACATTCAACTTGTCCCTCATAGAGTAGCAAACATAAATGCATAGGACACCTTCAAAGTTTACAAGAGTGACTAGTATGCATCAATCAACAAGTCTTGGACAATGCACATAGAACTAAGAATGGCCACTATGCTCTCAAAAAAGTGCTCATAGAATGTGTGGAGACTCAACAAGGAAATTAACAGCTTTTGAAAAGTTTGAAAGGCTTCCAAATGCTGAAAGTATGGTACTCATTAGCTTTGAGCTCTCATTGCCCCTATCATAAGCATCTTTAATGTGGTTAAGGTGAAAGTGAGGTCCAATCTGAGTTATATGCTTGACAGACTATAAACTGAAAATCCCAAGTCCCTTGAGTACGAGGGCCGCTCCTCATGCTACTCAACTTTAGTTACCGGTAAGTTCTTGTCATCGTAAGTATGTGCGTATTATTGAGAACCGCCAACGGGGTACTCTTGTCCGATGATACGGAAGAATCCCCATATCAAAATGACAAGACAAGCAGACAATGAGTATCTCAGCATTCTTCTTATTTACCATGGGAAAATGGTGCTTTTTTCTCTCTTTCCTTTTTTTATAAATCTCTTTTTTTTCTTTTCCTCAATAGTTATCTCTCTATTTTTTATAAGAAGAATGCTTTATAGATATCATTATGGTTACGCTGCAGGTTTTCACCATGTCAGCATGGATTAGACCAGCGGCTCAGAGGTTTCTCTAACACACATACATAATTCCATGGACTTACAAGCTCCCCTTTTATTTCACACCGACGACATCCGCAAATAAAAGAGCAAGGTATCAACTGGGTATATATTTACAAGTGTTGAAAGCGTTCTCCGGGATAGCACGGTTCTGCTAATCCCCAGCCTATAATTAGCAAGCATATAACTTTCATGGAGAGTTCACAATGGTTCAGGTTTATTAAGTGCAGGAAATAAAGTGTGCCATCAAGTTCGTGAGAGCTTTACTAACTTTCTCAAAACAAGCAAACATTTTATTCGGAAGAAAACAAGGCATATTGAATATGCACGGAAGTAGCAAATGATGCTAATAGGTAGGTATGGTGGACACTTTGGCAATATTTGGTTTAAGGGAGTTGGAAACATGAGTAAAACACTCAGTGTAAGTGAAGGCTAGCAATAGTAAGTGAGCGACAAACGAGAGAGCAATAATGACCATAATCATGCAGAGCGACAAAACATCATTGATCAAAGCATAAAGTGATACTACAAGTTGAAAACTAAAGGATCATAAAGGCTTATCGTGACTTGAGATAGTCATAACATGGTGTGAGCATGCGCCAAGTTAACCCAAATAAAACATCAAAGGAGAATACCACTATATTATGCTTTAATATGCTAAAACAACGCATGTTTCATCCAAGGCACATTAAGCAATCTCAATTGTTTATAACAAGTCATGCTACAGCAAAGAATACTAAGCATAAAGCCAAAACAATATCGAGCATGGCATGACAAAGCATAAGCCACAGTCAAAACAAGCTCTCTTTACCACTTAAGCATGAGCTTTCCTACTCTTTTCCAAACCAAACCAAACTATTTGAACACCAAAGTATGAAAGAGGGGGTCCAACCAATTTATTCAGAAAACTAAACAAACAAAAACAAACGAAAACCAAAACAAAAACACAAAAAAGACGCTCCAAGAAAAACACAACTGTGCATGAAACAATAAAAATGAAGTGTTTGGAAGAAACCTGGGATTTTTATTGATGAAGAAGGGGATGCCTTGGGCATCCCCAAGCTTTGACGCTTGTACTTCTTGGATATTTCTTGGGATGACACGTGTGGCATCCCCAAGCTTGAGCTTTAGTCCATCCTTCATCTCATTACTCATTTCTTCCATACGCCTGAAATTTTTCCTTCATACAAAACTTCACACAATCTTTATTAGCAACATTAGTGCACTCAAGATAATAGGTCTTAAGGTTCAGTTCTAACACCAAATAAACTTCCATTAGAACACTAGCTACTGTAGCACTTTCCTCAAAAAGCTCAATTTCCCAAAAGAACTAAAAAGGAACCCAAAAAGAAGCAAATACAGAAAATGGCAGAAATCTGTCAAAACAGACCAGCAGGTAAAGACGAATTTTTTCGAAGACCTTCTGTTGCTCAAATCAAAAAGTGTTGAACTAACGAAAGTTAGATAACAACCTGGGATAGAAGCACAAAAATTCACGCCTCAAAAAGACGTTCAGAGATTTTGCACGAATTTTTACGGTGAAGCACAGAAATCTGTTTCGGGACAGCAACTTTTCCAATCATTACTTCTCTCTCATTAGAGGTTACTCTTGGCACAAAAAGCAAATAAAAAGGATAAGGAGCGGTTATTACTGAAGTAATAACTTCCAAGACTCATCTAAAACTTTTGGGTTATCTGCCAATAAGTACTTTTCTTTAACGCCTTTAAGTTAGGCATAAGCAAAAACTAAAATGGATAGAATAGAAGTAAGCGGAGATAATCATGGTGAAAACATTGTTTTGTTCAATGAAATCCTTTTGTTAACAAGGTTGATCAGGTCTTGTTACCAAAACAATTTCATATGAGACAAAACTTTGTATTCCACTAATGATTATGTTACCTCAACCTTGATAGCAATGATCCCAATCATAATACTTTCAATTTTTTCTCTTGGTATGGGACAATATATTTCTCCAACTTGAATGCCCTCAATATGTTCAATTGAATTCAAGCCATAAGTCCTTTCAATCTTCTCGGGAAAATAGACAATATGTTCCGTGTCATTAACATTGAAGGTCACCTTCCCTTGATTATAATTAATAACAGCTCCTGCAGTATTTAAGAAAAGGTCTCCCAAGAATAATAGACATAATATCATCTTCAGGCATAATAGTTTGAGAGGATGCTCTGATAAGAAATATGAGTTGAAGTAAAAGAGAGCATGAAGAAGCAAATTCAAAACACATTTAAGTCTAACCCACTTCCTATGCATATGAATCATGTATGCAAATAAATTCACAAAGAACAAAGTGACAAGCATAAGAAGATAAAACAAGAGTAATTTCAAAACTTTCAGCATATAGAGAGGTGTTTCAATACTATGAAAACTTCCACAACCATATTTTCCTCTCATAATAATTTTCAGTAGCCTCATGAAGAAAATCAATAATATAACTATCACATAAAGCATGCTCTTCATGATCTACAAGCACTAGAGCTTTATTATAAACATTTTCAAGAGAAACCTCAGGAACATAACATTCATTCTCCTTTAGTAAGCAAGGGGGACAATCAAATAATGTAAGGGATAAAGAGTTACTCTCATTAGAAGGTAGGCATGGGTAGCTAATCCATTCTTCCTCCTTTTGTTCATCACTCTCCTCTTTTTCATCTAATGAGATTTCAGGTTCATTAATTTCTTCTTCTATAGGATCCTGCAAGGCATTAGTCTCTTCCATTTGTGGAAAGTATCTATTAAAATATTCAAGAATATAGCCATTTTTATCCCTATAATTATCAAAGCAAAATTTGAGTATACCATAAATCTCATATTTGTAAGGTGAATCATCAATACTTTCAATCAAACTAGCAAGCTCAAAAGCACCCTTCCAAGCAATAAATTCTTCAATTTGTTCCGCATCATAAAAGTCATAAATTCCTTTAGCATAGGAAGATATGGTATCATTATCATTATACTCACATTGAAAAGGGAGGTGTTTATACCTCTTTCTGCAACAAGACTCATCACAGCAATAAGTAACATTATAAGTAGAGCACACGTTTCCAACAATGGTATGCAATCTATCAATTTGTTTCCATAAGTGTTTCCCTTTTTGTGACAAGCGGTGTTCCTTATAATAATATTTTTGATCTTTCGTGAACCCACCTTGCCAATAAGCTTCAGTTTCAAAGAAACCAACCATTGACAACAAGCATGATAAAGCAAGACAATAACAGACCAACGAAAATAACAACTAGAGTACGAACTACTTTTTTTTGTATTTTTGATAAAGAAACAAGCAAACAAGGAGAAAATAAACTTAGCTTGAACAATAGTGAATCCAAGTGAACTTGATAAATAAAGCTATACTGCCCGGCAACGACACCAGAAAATAGTCTTGATGACCCACAAGTATAGGGGGTGTATCGCAGTATTTTCGAGGGAAGTGAAACCCAATTTATTGATTCGACATAAGAGGAGCCAAAGAATATTTATCAGCCTTAACAACTGAGTTTGGCTAGGAACTTTAGGATAGACAACAATCCAGCCCCATTGGAGAAACTAATTGGTAGTGATTGTCTCCTCACTGAGCTGCGTGAGGGATTGCGTAGGAAAGGGTGGCCGAAGAGGACTCCAGAGGAGATATGGCAAGAGCTACTTCGGATCAATGCTAGCTGGAGCAAGCAAATATTCTCTAATGAAGGGGCAAGGCAGCAGAACATCACGCTCCCTTGGATTTGGATAGAAGAGAGTGAAGATGAAGATGATATATTCATGACGCCTGCCGTTGGGACTAAGTGGAGAGCTGAGTGGGACGAAAGGCAGGCCAAGAAGAAGGGTAAAGACGAGGCATCGTCAAAGGTTAAGGGCAAGCCATCATCGGTCGAGGCATCGTCGAAGGGTAAGGGCAAGAAGAGCAATGACAAGCTAGAAGAGAGTGAAGATGAAGATGATATATTCATGACGCCTGCTGTTGGGACTAAGTGGAGAGCTGAGTGGGACGAAAGGCAGGCCAAGAAGAAGGGTAAAGACGAGGCATCGTCAAAGGGTAAGGGCAAGGCATCATCGGTCGAGGTATCGTCGAAGGGTAAGGGCAAGAAGAGCAGGCCATGAAGAAGGCATCGTTGAAGTGTAAGGGCATAGTCGTAGGGATAGAGAGCGCTCTTATTTATTTACCTCAAGTTATGTTGAACTGTGTTGCAAGCTATGCTGAATTGTTTGTCGAATAAAAAATGTGTCTCATACATAGACAGCTACCTAGACAGATACAAGATACAAGTCTCATACATAGACGGATAACTAGATCGATACAAGATACAAGTCTCATACATAGACAGATACCCCGACAGATACAAGATACATAGACAGATACGCAGACAGATACATAGATAGATATCACTGCCACCGGTCACGAGGTTGCCCTGGCGTCGGTGTACTCCATCCGTACCTTCTAGGAGGCGCCACATTGCGGGGAGGTAGAGTTGACCCGTCACCCTGCGTCTGTGTATCCTGTGTGGGGATAGGTGGTGGAGTCTGCTGCGTCTGATACAGTCCAAACCAGTCAACCTGATCCTGCTGAGTCTGCTGATCCTCCTCATTAGTCGCCCACGAACCCATTGAGGACATGCTTGGGTCTCCATATCCTCCTGCCATGTAAAAATATTAAGTACTCAACAATTATACACCACATGCAACCAAAATAGATAGGAAAATGCGTACCCTCAGGACGATAGCCCATGAATGGGACTTGCGGCTGCTGCTGGTGCCACTGGTCGAAAGTAAGCTGCGGCTGCTGCTGCCACTGGTCGAAAGTAAACTGCGGCTGCTGCTGCCACGCCGATCCTCTAGCCTGGTTTGGGGGTGGTGCTCTCGGTGTCTCCTGCTGCTGCCACGCTGAGCCTCCAGCCTGGTCTGGGGGTGGTGCTCTCGGTGTCTCCTGCTGTGAGATCCGTGGACGAGGCCCGTGGTGGATAGGTGCAGTGGGTGTCTCCTGCTGTGAGCCTCGGAGTAGTGTCTGGTCTGCACGCGAGGTGCGCTCCTGCGTGGAGTGACGTGGTGGGCGAGCCTGCGTGGAGCGACGCGGCGGGCCCTCCCCCATGGAGTGACGAGGTGGACGCTGTGCTGCTCGGTGCTGAACGACGTCTGAAACGTTCGTGCACGTGATGATCGCATAGATACTCTGTAGTCTTTCCTAGACATGCCTTACGAAGGACTGAACTCCTTGACGTGGTAGTAGAAGAGGAGCGGACGAGAGCGAACGTCCCCACTGATTCACTTCATTCTGTAGCTCCCATGTCATATCGGCCTGCATTTGTATAGTGGATAAGTACACATTATATAGGCTACCAGGTGCAGTGACGAAGAAAAGTGTATTTACCGCTGATTGTCTGGGCTCCATAGTCGACTGGCTAGGGTATCTTTCATCATCATGTGCATGGTGGACGGGACGCAACCGTGTCATGCTCATGTACCTCTGTAAGTATGCACGGAATAGCTCCATATCAAACGCAGGAGCGGTCCACACGTCAGTTGCATTCTGCCAACCATTGATATAAGTATTAACCCGTTGAAGCCACTGATTTGCACTTCTTTTAGTACCCTTCCGAGAGTACCTGCAGTTAGATTTTGTAAGTACACAATTGGTGTAAAATTATAGATACACAATATATTAACTTACATATGCACGTTCGATGAAAGGGGCGCCTCCGGACATGGAGGATCTACCATCTGGCGAAGACCGAATTGCCTCATGACCCTCTGTTGAGACATCTCCTCCACCTGACAATCGAAGATGATCTTCGATTTAGTGAGCCAGTAGTCCTCATCTCTACGACACATAATAGATAACCCGCCGGGATATCTTGCGGCTACCTCAGCTGTGGTGTACGGCTCCCAAATGACCGATTCCTCCTTCAACGTGTTGAACTGCTCGCTGAACGCCGGGTAGCAGCGGGTTACTTGTTCTCCCGCGAAACGACACTGTTGGATTAAATAGTTGTTAGTTTCCTTCGTAGTGCAATATGGACCATGTAATTAACAGAACCTTTTAACTTACCTTGCGTCGTGTCCAATGTGTACCGAATGTAGGCATGTCAATTCTCTCGTGGTCAAACAGCATATCAGACTCATAGACAACGGGGCGTTCTCCCTGGACGATTACTGCTTGATTCTTTGCTACCTCCGTGCGGCCAATAGGGAACCTCTCCCATGACCACAGCTGCAGCAATAATGGGCATCCTAGCAAGGCAGATTTTTCTTTGGTTAGCGTACAGCCCGTGCACATACCTCGGTACGTTGCTGCTAAGACAGCAGAACCCCAACTCCATTGGGTGATGTCGTTCTGGCACGTCGCCTCCGCGATCTCTCTAGCATAGCGGATGTAGCGTGCACTGATGGTTGAGACGTGGTTCTCGGTGAACATCACCTTCCCAAGTAGCCACAATAAGTACGCCTCAAGGCTGCGCGTAATTTGTGGCTCTGTCATCAGAACGCCTGGGTACCCGAACCTCTGTATCTGCATTGGTTAATAGAACAAGTTTTAGCATCGTGTGATATGAAAATAGGTGTGTCAAATACGAAGATACTTAGTAGCAAACGAACCTGATAGTTCTGCAACCAATCAAATTTGGGCCCATGATTTTCATACGTGAACTCCGGAACTCCTTCACGAATGCCATAGAATCGTTGGGCCATTTCTTGCGCCCAATTCGCCGGTGCATCCACCGGGCCTATTGGCACTCCAGCCAACGGCAGACCCAGCAAGTACGAGACATCCTGCAGTGTAGGAGCCATCTCCCCCCACCGAAAGTGGAAAGTGTGAGTCTCGGGCCGCCATCGATCCACTAAGCAGGTGAGCAACGACCCGTCGTAGCCCATGCGCGTGGTCTGGAATCCATGATGTCGTCCTTCTATCTCCTGCGTATGAGTGGCCTCAACCAGACGCACAAATGGTAATAGCCCGGGCCACTTCAACCTGCATACCGAGATAGAATTACAATTTGTTTACTTTGGCCTCAAATATTTGAACCCTAACTAGGAATAAATGTCTCATACCTCTGCAGCCAATAAGGGTGTATCATCCAGTTAGACATGGGAGTGCGAGTGATAAGGTGCTTCAAGCTCCCTGGTTCCGCATCCAATAAAGTTGACCGGTGCTTTCTATCAATATCAGTGCTAATCAAAGATCCCGCCATCTGCATAATTTAGAACATGGTTCCATGCGGATTCAAATTTAAAACATGGTTCCATACGAATTACAAATTTAAAACATGGTTCCATACGAATTACAAATTTAAAACATGGTTCCATACGAATTACAAATTTAAAACATAGTTCCATACGAATTACAAATTTAAAACATAGTTCCATACGAATTACAAATTCTAGTTTCTTCCTCTGCCTCTTGTTCCTCGCCTGCCACGTCTGCCACGTCCACGAGGAGCCGCTCCTCCAGTCCCGAAGATATGGCAATTGGTGTCTCTATGACCAAAATGATTACATAGAAAACATTGTCTAGTAGGGCCTCCGGCTTCGGATTCATCCATATCGTTACGGATGCGAACACATTGTCGCCTTCCTCTGCCTGTCCGCATTAGTCCAGGATCTAGGATGTAAATCCTTTCACCGGGGTTTACTTTGTTGAAATTGCCCCATGCTTTATATCTCATCATCTCGCCAGTCCATGTATTGATCACCGACTCCTTAAGAAAATAAGGAGACACAAACGATCTCGCATCCATACCTAACCGCCCGCACGCAGCAAGTACATGAGAGCAAGGCAAATGCAGCAGCTTGGGTTTGTTGCAGGTACACTCACACGACGGCCAAGCCTCATTGCCTATCCTCACCTCTTGTGTCTTTACCTCTTCTTCAGATCCGATCCTGTTGGAAGGGAGGCGAACCTCAAATCTTCGTTCTTGATTACCGATGGCGACGACTTGCATAGACCGAGCCTTTTCCATTTTGGCATTCATGTAATCCATTATCTTTGAACAGTACCTCGTGTTTGGGTTCATGATATGCATCTGAGCAAGCTGGAGTCTGTCTCTGAAGTACTTCAACGTTCCTGTGAAAATACACTCCACAATAGCTGATGGCAGAGCCCTGCTTTCTCTCAAGACGAAGTTGTAAGTTTCGGCAAGATTTGTAGTCATGACGCCAAACCTAGCACCATGAGTGTCGTGCAACAGAGACCACCTCTCCACAGGCTTGTGCTCTATCCATTCCTGAAAATTCTTAATCGTCTGCCAGGCCTCCTCCTAGTACCGGGTTGGTCAAATCCTGGCAAATCACAGAGAGCAATTGGTTCTTCTTCGGGTGGTGCTGCTCCAGCTACTGTCTGTGCAGCTACCGCGGCCGCATGAGCCGCCACAGCTGCTGCTCTAGCTGCTTTCCTCTGCCTAACATGTTTTTTGTGAATTCATCTAGATAGGCCCGACACTTGATATACTTCCACTCCTGGTTCTGCTTGCAAAGCTTCTTGAATAGGTTCATCAGGGCCTTGTTCATGAACTGTGAGAAAAGGTTAGCCCCTAGATGCCGCATGCACCGACTCTGCATGTCTAGCCATGGAGTTGGTTCATCTGGAGCAGGCTGAGTCAGCTTCCTTATCGCGCTGAGTATACCCGGATGCCTGTCATGTAGGACGCATACATTCGGTACATCCCTCACAACTGCTATCTTCAGCTGCCTGAAAAACCATACCCAACTCTCGGTGTTCTCGCTCTCCACGAAAGCAAATGCAAGTGGAACAACTTGATTGTTCCCGTCTTGACCTATGGCAGTCAAGATCTGGCCCCTGTACTTGCCAGT
This sequence comes from Avena sativa, assembly GCA_916181665.1. Lineage (NCBI taxonomy): Eukaryota > Viridiplantae > Streptophyta > Magnoliopsida > Poales > Poaceae > Avena > Avena sativa. The sequence continues at coordinate 416,234,104 of OV702289.1, read as the reverse complement.
GAGAAATGTTCCATCTACACAAATGACTGGTCGACAGTGAGTGAAAGCTTCTATGCATATAGCAAATGAGAAGAACAATCGATGCAGCACCCTCAAATTGGGTTCTTGAGGCAATGTTAAGTGTTGGATGTCGAGGTATGTGCCTGGATTCTTAGCCTGCAGTGTCTGCAGCATCCGAACAACACAGTCGTATCCATCTCGAAATAAACCAAATCTTGTCTCCAGTGCCCTCTGCTTAGTCCTCCAAGCCTTTTCGTAAGATATATTGTAGCGAAATCTGACAGCAACTTTGTTGATGATAGCTTTCACCACCATGGCTTTGGTCTCCACTATCTCAGTGTATAATAGTCTAGCCAGGAGGGTTGAAGTGAGATTACGATGGTCTTGCAGGACATTGTCAAGTTGACATGTGTGCTGCACAACATCGCTAACCTTCCAGTTGGTGTCATATCGAGGAACATGGGCATGGACCCTGGCAGGACACCCAGCTACCTCGCAAACCAAAGTCAAATATTGTTTGGATGACACCTTTGTTTTGAAAACCCGTTGCGTGGACACTGCCCACTCAACGATTGCTTCCTGTAGATGCCTCTTGCTAGGATATAATGCACCAATGGAGATGTTGTTGGCGTGATAGTGCCACGAGGAATCATGCCCATCGTTCACATTCATTGCTGCTGTGTGGTCTTGATTCCATGATGCCGGAATAGGTTGGTCCTCTTGATCAGACTCAACGGAATCATAAGAGCTATCACTATACCCTTCTGAATCTTTGGCTTCCATCTGATCTTGCAACCAACCATCGTGTATCTCGTCCTCATCGACCTCACCACTGAAAATATCTTCTCCTGTCCCTTGACTACCTTCAGCTGATTCATGTCCACCATTCCTCGGTGTGTGCAAAACTACTCTGACCAGGTTCATAACTACCTCCATCGGTGTGTGCATAACTACTCTGACCAGGTTCATAACCACCACCGCCATCTTGGCCTTGACTGCTCTGGTCATCATAGTAGCCACCACCACCTCCGTCTTCGGCTTGACTGCTCTGCTCATGATCATAACCACCACCAGCATGGTGTGTCTGACTACTCTGGCCCTGATCATAACCAGGCTCTTTCGCCACAGGAAGCACTAAGACACTGGGGTTAATTACCCTACGCAGACAGGCTTTCACCCATTTGACCCATTTAGCTTGCTCTTCTATCGGTCTCAAAAAAAGTCTGGTTTTATACTTGACTTAGTCTATAATACATGCACACCGACAGTATGGGTGGGAGGGAGCCCTAAACGAGCACATAACCAATCCTTCAACTCAATAATGAATATTGTTTCGGGATCCTGGAGCACTTCATCAATACAATAAAAATCGCTCAAATCAACTCCATTCTGGTTTGTTTTGACGACACCGTCACCATAGTAGAACCTAAACACTACATTATTGGACACAACTTTAGACCTAAAAAAATACCACAATTTATCAAATGCCCGCACAATGGAAGATTTTAGCCCGCAAATATACTAATAATCCTATAGCCGAATAATCTTGCATAGCCCGCAGATATAATTATAATCCTATAGCCGAATAATCTGGCATAGCCCACAAATATACTTATAATCCTTTAACCGATTAATCTGGCAGCTAACATACAACATCCAGAACTACCGAGAAGATAAACAAACACAAATGACTGTAGTTAGCAAGAAATTAGGGTTTACCCTTGAAGCGTGCGAAATCCTGCCGTGCAGCTGCCTCCACTCAACCGTGCAGCTGTCTCAAGCCCCAGCCCGAGACTCCACCGTGCAACTGCCTCAAGCCCCCGCCCCAGACTACACCATAGCCATTGCTCCTCAAGAACTCCAAGAAAACCCTCCACGAAAACGCCTCAAATTGCTTCACCAGACTATTCCACAAGTAGATCAGGAGTCTACTAGCTTCAGCAGCAAATTTAGTGGAAAACGGAGCAAAATGTAGCAGCAAATGGGTGCAACTCCATGGGAGAAGAAGCAGCAGGGGAGAAGAACTAGCAGTAGGGCTGAGGGAGAGGAACACTAGCGAGAGGAAGGAGGCGTGCGGGGGGTCTGGCGCGGCGCGCGTGATATGGGCGAGCACGCCGTTCTCTCAAAAGACGACGTGGCATCTTGTTCTCCCAAAAAACGACGCTGTGCTGTCGTTGTCTCATAAAACGACGCGCGCATGTCGTCTTTCCAAGCAACGGCGGGCGCGTCTGTCGCGCTGCAGCCCGACAGGGTGGGGCCTGCGGCGCTGCTTTCGGCGCCTCAAAAGACGGCGCTGTCGGACCGTGTCCTCAAAAAACGACTTGGGCTCGTCATTGTTTGAAAAAACGACAGTGTACTAGATCCGTAAATTCCTTTTTTTGCGTAATATTCGTGAAATTGATTTAAAAAACGTATTATTTAAAAAAATTAGCGTAATCAGACCTCTCTGTCTTGAAAATGCTCAGTTAAAGGTGTCTAAGGATGAGGCTAAAGGTAAACATTTTTCAGTCCTTAACCTTGCTCTTTCTTTCATAGTCGAATTATTTATTTAACTGTTGTTCTTTTGCTTATAGCACTGGTCAAACAATCATGTGCCATGATTGAAGAAGCCGAAAATCTTAAGACCCTGGAGGTGGAGAACACCGACCTACGTCGGGAGCTGAACAAGTTGAAGGCGGATCATGAGCGGAGCATTGCTCAAGTCCTCGAATCCTCTTCTATGGCCATCGAAGAACGCGATCGCAAGATCGTGATCCAGGATAAGAAAATATCGGATCTCAATGATGCATTATTCAGAGAGAAGGATATCTCCAAAGCACTCCGGGCTGAACTCCAGAGCCTTAGGGCAAAGAAGACCAATGTTGACGATGTCATCTTCGGTATGTTTTCCACTTTCTGACTTTCTGCTTTTTCGACTCTAGGAGTTCGGATATATTTACTAACCTTTGCATTATATGCGTAGGTCCTCTGAACTTACTGGATTCTTCCTCCACCGAGTCTCGCACCAGTCGGCTTACACAAGTCGGCGATTTGCTTCACGATTTCCGCCAACCTTTGGAGGATATTGGTGAAGCACTCAAGGTTCCGGACATGAACCGAATGTCTGGCTTTGAGGTGCGAGACAAGGTCAAGGAGAAGCCCCAGCTCATCCAGGACTGGAACATGTCCTATGCGCAGACCGCAACACAGAACACCCTCACCATGGTTATGAGCCACCATGGAAACATGGAAATCTGGGAAGTAACCAGAGGGTACTGTAAAGTGGATGAAGACGGACAGGAGCAGAACATCAAGGCCATCATGGACTCTTGCGCCGGATACGGATGTCACGTAGCTGATTTGACCAGCTACGACACTCCCTTCTTCACTCGCGTGGAGACGCCTCCTCCGCCTGCTGAAGAAACAGCTGAAGTCTTCGACGACGAACAAACCGCTTCGGATTTGAACGTCTCGGAAAGATATCAAGGCGAGGTCGATGTCTCTAGTGATCCGGCAGCTCCTACCTCTTCCCCTGCATCGTAAAGTACCAGAAAAAACATTGTGTTATTCTGAAACAATTCGGGTTGTAAATAAGTAGCGTAATACCTTTGCTGGTGCTAAGATTTGCTACTTCTATTTAGCACTTTTGGCTTTACTTTTATGTGCATGAAATGTTTACGCAAGCACTTTATGTTTGTATCTATACTTATCGTTTATCTGGCTTTTCGCCTCGTCCCTTTCGTGAGCCGGCCAACCTTCAACACGGAAACTTTGCCGAGCAATGGAGCTCAATTGCTAAACCAGTTTAAACTCGGAAACAAAGCCGGCTTCCAGTACCAACAATTCACTACTCGGAAAATACCCGCATCCGGCAATCAGATAAATAACCAAAGTACAAACTAGAAAATTTAAACTTATACCCGAAGGTAACATTTTTAGAATCGGAAATCTTAACCAGAACAAACATGAGCATAAAGTACTTTCAAGTATTCTGGGATTTTCGACTGTGATATGATCATTTGGAAATAAGATGGTAATATAAAACTTCTCAGAAAAAATTGAGGCAATCAATACTTTATTTCTCATTGAACATGCACACATATATGATTACAAAGAAAGAAAATTTTAAGAATAAAAGGGACGTAGCTGAGCTATATTCCATGGTCTGTCTAATTCTTCAGGTCTGTACTGCCTCCAACTCTCATTCTTTTCTTAGTAGCAGGTCTTTCTTTGACTGGCCGCGTATCAGTTCGATAGTAAGAACCATTGTGCAATACTCGGCTAACTAAAAAGGGCCCTTCCCATACTGGGGAAAGTTTGTGCATTCTTTTCTGCACAAGCCGGAGAACCAAATCACCCTTACTGAAAGACCGATTTCTGACTCTCTGGCTATGATACTTGCGTAACTTCTGCTCATAGGCAGTTGACCTTATCTCAGCAACGACGCGAACTTCTTCGATTAAATCAAGATCATTTTGTCAAGAAATTTCAGTATCCTTTTCAATATACGTAGCAACTCGGGGAGAAGTGTGAATCAAATCACTAGAAAGAACTGCTTTTGCATCATAGACCAAGAAGAAATGTGTGTATCCGGTTGACCTGTTCGGAGTTGTTCGCAAACTCCATATCACAGAAGGTAATTTCTCTGCCCAAGCCCCTGCAACACGTTGTAGTGGTGCTTCGAGTCTTGGTTTTAGGCCTTGTAGGATTAAACCATTTGCTCTTTCGACTTGTCCATTAGTCTGTGGATGTGTGACTGACGCAATGTAAAGACGGATATTTTGTTCATCGCAAAATTCAGCAAGCTCTCCCATACAGAAGTTACTCCCGTTGTCCGTGATAATGCTATACGGATAACCGTATCGGATTGTAACACCCTCGACAAATCTTCTGGCTGTTGCTCCATCACAATTGGTGACGGGTTTAGCCTCAATCCATTTTGTGAATTTATCCACCATCACTAAGAGATGAGTAAATCCACTTGGAGCCCGGTTAAACGGTCCTACCATGTCAAGCCCCTAGACCGCGAAAGGCCATGTTATAGGTATTGTTCGCAGCTGATCAGCTGGAACATGAGCTTGTTTGGCGTACTTTTGGCAGCATTTGCACGTCTTGACTAGCCGTTTGGCATCTGCCTTGGGTGTAAGCCAGAAAAATCCGTGTCTGAAAGCTTTCGCCACTAAAGATTTGGCTGCAGCTTGATGGCCGCATTCGCCTTCGTGGATCTCTCGTAAGATTTCCACTCCTTTCGGAGATACGCAACGCTGAAAGACCCCAGATACACTCCGCTTATAGAGCTCACCATTTATTATAGTATAGGTTTTTGCTCGTCGGACGATCTGCCTCTCAGAACCTCGTCTTCGGGTAATTTGCCATCTACCAAGAAATCAAGCTAGGGTTGGGTCCAGCTGGGAATTACAGCCAGAATTGCCACTAAAGGTGAGTCGGATTTGGTCGGATATTTCTCATTTACTCCTGTTATAGAGGGAACTTTGAGGTGCTCTAAAAAACGCCATCCGGGACCTTTTTCCGTGTAGAGCCTATTCGAGATAATGCATCTGCTTTCTCATTTTCTGTTCGAGGGATGTGTTGAACCTCAAACCCTTTGAACGATTTAGATAGTTCATCCACGACAGCTCTATAAGGTCCAGTATTCCGACTCTGGGAGGGTCATATTCTCCATTGTCTCTGTCCAATCAGCGACAAATTTAGCGAGGATTTGGGATTTGATTGTTGTACGAGGTTTGTACTCAATGTCGAAAGCTGAAAGCTCTATGCCCCATTGTGTGACACGTTCTGTAGCATCGCTGTTATTGATTATATCTCTCACGGGAGCTGTGCTCACCATGGTAATTGGATGTTCCTGAAAATAATGCCGTAACTTCCGGGATGCGAACACACCGTAAGCTAGCTTTTGATAATGCGGATATCGTTGCTTTGATTCAGTTAGGACTTCACTGAGGTAGTAAGTCGGACGCCACACCAGGTGTTCCTGTTTTTCCTCTGGTCTCTCCACCACCATGACGACACTGACGACTCTGTTTGTCGCAGCGAGATAGAGCAACATCGATTCCCGCGGTTTCGGTGCTGCAAAGATAGGAGCAGATGAGAGTACTGCCTTCAGGTCTTGTAGTGCAGCTTCAGCTTCATCAGTTCAAACGATTTTTTTGGTCTTTTTCAGGAGCTTGTAGAGTGGTGCGGCTCTTTCACCGAGCCGGCTTACAAACCGACTAACTACAGCAATGCAACCAGTTAGTCTTTAAACGTCCTTCAGGCGATTCGGCCTGGAAATATTGAGTATAGCCTTAATTTTATCTCGGTTCACCTCTATGCCTCTTTGAGACACGATGTAACCTAACAATTTTCCGACTGGTATTCCAAAGAAATATTTCTTCGGGTTAAGCATTATGTTGTATTTTGGACATCACCGCAATGTTGTCCACATATGCATGTACATTGCGTCCGATTTGATCGTGGAGGCAACACTGCATAGTGTGCTAGTACGTAGCTCTTGCGTTCTTGAGCCCAAAAGGATCGTAACGAAACAGAAGGTTCTGAAAGGGGTTACGAATGAAGTGTTGACTTTGTCTGATTCCTTCATCCGAATTTGGTGATAGCCGGAATATGCGTCGAGAAAACATAGGAGTTTTGAGCCTGCCATAGAATCAATAACTTGATCAATTCTAGGCAGATCGAACGTATCTTTGGGATAAGCCTTGTTCAAGGCGGTATAATCAACACACATCCTTAAATCAGTGGTGTCCTTTTTAGGGACCATTACAGGATTGGCCGACCACTCAGTGTGGATGACCTCTTCTATGAATCCGGCTAACTCGAGCCGGGCTAGTTCCTTAGCTATTGCTTTTCGCTTTTCATCGCTGAAACGTCGTAAGGACTGTTTGACGGGTTTAGCGTTTGGGTGTACATTTAGAGAGTGCTCGGCAAGTTCCCTAGGTACTCCAGTCTTGTCAGATGGCTGCCATGCGAAGATATCTTGATTTGCTTTGAGGAACTTGACGAGCGCGTTTTCATATGCGCTATCTAAACCTACACCTATCTGGGTCACCTTGGAGGGTTCATCATCCTTCAACGGCGTCGTCTTCGTCTCTTCCGATGCCTTGAACTTCGAAGTCGGCTTTGTCACCTCCTTCTTTGTTGCGGGCATCTCGGACGGGTTGATGGTCTTCTTGATCTCCTGGTACTCCTGGGCGTGCATCACGGTTTCAGCAAAGGCGGCATTTCTGTCCTCGCACTCTCGCGCCTTCTTCGGGTCTCCCCTGATGGTGATCACACCTTTGGGACCTGGAATTTTCATCATATTGTAAATGTAACACGGACGAGCCATAAAAGCCCAGTAAGCCGGTCGTCCGAAGATAGCGTGGTAGGCGTTTTTAAACGGGACCACTTCGAAGGAAAGTGCTTTCGTTCGATAGTTCTTTAGAGTTCCAAAGGTAACATCCAAAGTGATCTCTCCCAGGGAATTTGCTTGTCTTCCTGGGACAACTCCGTGAAAGATCACAAAGCTGTGATTCAGTTGTGTCTCTGAGATCCGCATCCGATGTAGCGTTTCGACATTTAGAATATTGATGTTGCTGTCGCCGTCCATTAGAGTCTTGGAGAAACCATAGCCGTCAATAAGTGGATTGACGACTAAGGCGTATTTTTCTCGCCTGTGCAACTTAGGCGGATGATCAGCACGGTCAAAGGTGATTGCCACTTCCGACCAGTTCAAGAATTGTGGGACAGCCAGAACAATTGCGTTGAGCTCATGCAAAACTGCCTTCTTGACCTTAGCTGGTTGAGACCCAAGGAAAGTGACATAAGTGTCTTTCTTCGTTGGGAAGTTCTTCTTTCCATCCGACTTGAGATTTGAAGGGTCAGCTTCCTCCATATCGGAATCTTCCTTGGTCTCCTTTTCTTTTTTGGGATTCTTTTTTCCCTTCTTCCGCTTAGCCCTGTAGTCAGCGGTATCGTCTTTCTTGATGTCGTCAATGAAACGACACTTGGTGTTTGTGTGAGACGAGCCCCCGTTGGCATCTAAGTGATGCACACACGGGTTATTGGCAATGTCGGCCCAAGAGTAGGTTTTGCCAGGTTGCTGGTCTCCTCTACCCTGGACTCTTGACGTCCCACGACCGCGTCCGGGGCCGCCTTCACACCCTCCTCGTCCTCCAGACCCGAAAGTAGCACTGACCACTGCCGTTTCCGCGTTTGGTTTTTCTTTTGAGGTATTCTTGCGCTTCTGAGCTTGTTGCTTCGGCTATTTTGCCGACTGTGGTACCGTCAGGACGTTTAGTAGTCCTTCTGCGTCATCATCGGCATCTGCATATTTGCTTGCCGTTTCTATCATCTCTCCCAGATCAGTGACTTTGTCGCACTTCAAGCGGTGACGTAGTAAACCAATTGGGAGTCCTGCAATGAAAGCTTCAATCGCAGTTTGATCATTTACCCCTTCGCAGGAGTTCTTGGTGTCGATCCATCGTCCGAGGTAATCTCGGCAAGTTTCTCCGGCTTTCTGGGTGCAACGCTGTAGGTCTCCTACCGTACAGGGCCTCCGATATGTGCCTTCAAAATTCCGAAAGAACGCGCTTTGTATGTCATACCAGTTGTGGATGGTATTCTCCGGAAGTTCATTTAGCCAGGATCGTGCCGTCTTCCGCAACATAAGTGGGAGATACCGGGTCGCGACCAAGCTGTTTCCGCCTTTGGCGATGCAGCAAGCCTGGAAAAAATCTTGGAGCCAAGTATCTGGCCGAGCTACACCGTCTTAGGGCTGGATGTGTCTTGAGATGGCGAATCCTTCCGGGAATCTTGTTTCTCGAATGCGCGGTCCGAAGCATTTTGGACCCACATAGATGTTATCCGACTCGTAGCGCCGCGCCTCTATGTTAGAGTTGATCAGGTGTCTCGCGTCACTTGGTGACAGGGAACGTCGTCTTGGTTGTTCGCTATAGCTGCGGTGCCTTGGAGCCGGACTTCTTCTGCCACCACCTCCTCCGCCATGATGCCCTCCTTGAGAGCCATTGTGGTGGCTGCTTGGTGGAGAGGGTGGTGCAGGTGGATTATTTTCGGCTGATCGCCGGCCTCCATCCGGATCGTCATTATTTCGGTTCCGGGGAGGGTGTTCATTGCGACGAGCCCCCTGCCGGCTTGACTCGGCACGGTGTCCGTCGTTCCTTCGTCCGTCATTCCCACCTCGACGAGGTTCAGCCGAACGGCTTGCATGTCTAGGAGGTGGCATCCTTTGACGGTCCTCCTCCCGACATTTCTCTTTGTCGTCTTCCCTGCGATTGTTCGACTCTCGCCGGGGAGGGTGTCTCGGAGTCAGTGCTGCAATCGCCTCTTGCTCTGCAGCCGGAGCAACATTGCTCCAGTCACGTGCGGTTCGGTGGCGTTGTCCTGAAGATCCGGTTCTTGAGTAGTTATCTTCCCGACGGTCGGAACGGTAATGTTGTTCCGGAACCCGTTGGGGTATAATATCATTCCAGGCCGGATCCGTGCGACATTGGTCAGATTGAGAGACTAGTTTTCCGCTTCCGGATTTCGCGACCTTTTGTTGCTCCAGGCCCTTGGTGAGCAGCTTTATTCGCCAGGATATCTCGAGCCGCGGCAGTGTTTTGTACTGGTGTTGGGTACACCAGATCTCCCTTGCTGTCGAGCCGAGGCATCCCTGGGCCCCCCTCAAAGAGAACCTTGTGGACTTCCGGAAATTTGTTGGCCCGCATGTGGCGTTTCTGGGTCTTTTGATGCTGCAGAGAGATGAACTTCTCCGCAGTAGCTATGCGCTTCTTCTCTTCCTCGATGTTGTTGGCTTCATCCAGGAGTACTTGGTGACGCGCTTCTAGGGCTTGAGCCCTTTCTTCCAACTCTGCAGTAGTAAGTTCTGGTGCTGTAGGGATAGGCGTAGTTAACGCAGCATCGATGAGTTTACGGGCACCAGCAGTAACCACGTGTTCATCCACCGAAGCTTCTTTGGGCTCGTCTGGGATCAAAGCTCCATCCCGAGTCCTCTTCGTAATCCTCGGCAACCACTTCCTCTGCTGGAGGATCTTTTGCCGGAGTCTTGTTCTTCTTTGCCTTCTTGGCAGCACCGGTAGCAAAGACGGCTTTGGGTCCGTTTCCCGGAGTCAAGCTCTGATCGGTACTTTCGGACATCTGGACGTTGGGATTGCCTCCCAGATCCATGTCATCCTGCGCTTTGGGAGAGATTTCTCCGGATCCTTCGTCTATGGCTTCTTCTGCAGCCTTGGAGTTGAACTCCTCTTCGTATTCCGCGGAAAACTTTTGGAAATCCGCCGACATAATGGAATCATCCGAAGATGCCGGTAAGTCGGTGTTTGTTCCGATCGCCTCTAACACCGAGTCTTCGTTGTCTCCAGCATCGGCAGAGCCGGATCCGGATCCAACATATCCGACGAAGTGCGACGCGTGCGTCCTGAGGTAGTTGCGGCTTTCCTCGTGGGCTTCCTCGAAACGCTTGATGGTCTCTAGAACGCCTGATGGCGAGTTGAGATTGTAGACTATTGTCGGGTGCCCTAAAGGCGTACCCTAGGACGGCTTATATAGATATCCGGCCTAGGGTTTACAGGGAGACCTATCCGGCTACGATTAAGAGTCGGTTACAGAGTACATCTTGAACTACAAGTAACATAACAGGCCTATGTCGGTAAGTCTTCTAGGCCTTTCCGTAGCCGGACTGGACTCCGTCTCTTCTTCCTGACTGGGCCGCCCGTGAAGCAAAGCTGTAACCCGAAGTAGGCCACCCTGGTTAGTGAGGCATAGTGAGGATACCCGGAAAGTATATCCCCAACCAACTTCTTTATGAAGAAGCAATCAATCTCCACATGCTTGGTTCCATCATGTTGAACAAGGTTGTTTGCGATGTTGATCGCCGACTGGTTGTCACACCACAAATTTAGAGGGCCTTTCCTCAACACTTTTAGTTCTAAAAGAAGATTCCTCACCCATAACATCTCACTCAAGCCTTGGGACATAGCTCTATATTTAGCTTCAGCTGTTGACTTTGAAACCACCGACTGCTTCTTACTTCGCCATGACACCAAATTTCCTCCGACAAACACACAATAACCAGAAGTTGATCTCCTATCATCCAAGCAACTTGCCTAGTCAGCATCACAATACCCATCCACATTTAGATGACCATTCCTTTTGAACCATAGTCCCTTTCCTGGACTGTCTTTTAGTCATGATATCTCCACTGCATCATCTTTTGTGATTATGATATCATCAACATATACAACAAGGATTGTAATCTGGCTATTTGAGTGCCGATAGAACACCGTATGATCCCCATTACACTTCTTATATCCCATACCACATACAATTTGTCTAAATCTGTCAAACCATGCCCGTGGAGATTGCTTGAGACCATATAGAGATTTTCTCAACTTGCATACCTTTCCTGATGTTCTAGGAGTGGAGAAACCAGGTGGGATCTCCATATATACCTCCTCCTGTAAATCTCCATTCAAGAATGCATTCTTGACATCCAACTGATGCAAAGGCCACCCAAAGTTAGTTGCACAAGAGATTAGGATCCTCACTGTGTTCATCTTTGCCACCGGCGCAAACGTTTCATCATAGTCAATCCCATATGTTTGACTATATCCTCTGGCAACTAGTCTTTGCCTTGTACCTTTCAATTTTCCCTTCTGGATTTTGTTTCACAGTGTAAATCCATTTACAGCCAACAACTCTCTTTCCTGCTGGAAGATGTACAAGTTCCCAAGTTTTATTCCTTTCGAGAGCATTTAACTCCTCTATCATGGCCTCGCGCCACTTCGGGTCTTGCTTTGCTACTTTCCAGTCTCTTGGGATCACCACGGATTGCAATGATGCAATGAAGGCCAAGTAGTTTGTTGATAGAGATGTATATGATACATAATTAGCCATGTCATGCTCATCTCGGTACCAATTTGGAGGTTTTCTAGCTCCAACTCGGATTTCTTTTCTTAAGACAATGGGCAAGTCCATTGAATCTCTTGTATTAGATGGACCCCTGCCCTCAGTCAATTCAACAATTTCAACACTTGTTGGAGCATGTTGCTCCCCCTGCACCTGTGTGTCACCTGCTGTAGTAGCCGCGCCCTCAGTCGATTCAACAATTCCAACACTTGTTGGAGCATGTTGCCCCCCCCGCACCTGTGTGCCACCCGTTGTAGGAGCCTGTTGCTGCTGTTCATGTTGTGGTTTTCTCCGTGTATACACTTCTAAGTTTTCTTCCTCATTTGGATTTCTCCATCTATCTTCACTCACAGGAGATGGAATTGAACCAACAACAATTCTCGATTGTTCATCTTCCTTTGTCCTCAACAGTTCAGTCTCCTCCTCTCGACTAGCATCAATTGTGCAAGGAGAGTCAAAGTCAAACAACGAGCTGAGGTCCGTCTTCCCTCTGTAAAATGGCTCGGACTCTCTAAATGTCATATCCATGCTAACAAATGTTCTCCGCTCACTAGGGCTCCAACACTTGTAGCCCTTTTGTCCAGATGGGTATCCAATGAAGATGCAGTTCACAACACGTGGGTCTAATTTTCCTAGTGAAGATCTATGGTTCTCTGACAAAGCATGTACACCCAAACACCTTTGGTGGAACAATGAACTCATTTTTACCAAAGATCATTTCATATGGGGTCCATCCCAAGAATTCTTGATGGCATTCGGTTGATGAGATAAGTAGCAGTCATAACTGCTTAAGTCCATAAGAATTTTGGCACATTCATAGTAAACATAAGCGATCGGGCTACCTCCAGCAGATGCTGATTCTTCCTCTCAGCTACTCCATTCTGTGGAGAAGTATCAGGGCATGAAATTTGATGAAGTATTCCTTTTTCTAAAAGAAAGTTGCCAAATTCATGGTTCACATACTTTATCCCATTATTATCAGTCCTGATAATTTGAATACCAATGTTGAAACGATTTTGGATATATGCATAGAAGTCCCTGAAACAACTAAGCAACTCACTTTTTTGTTTCATGAGATATATCCAAGTCATCCGCGAGTAACAGTCAATGAAGGTGACAAAGTACTTCATTCCACTAATAGAGACCACGGGAGAAGTCTAGACATTAGAGTGAATCAACACAAAAGGCGATGTGCTTCGGAGTCCACGACTCACATATGATGTCCTTGTGTGTTTTCCGTATTCACAAGCATCACACACAAGTTTTTCTTTATCCACCTTCATTTCTTCGGGAAATATCTTACTCATAGTATCAAAGGACATATGGCCCATTCGATAATGTAAGAGTATCACCTTTGCTTCATCATCACCAACAACTGTCAAAGCGGTGCATAATGCATCATCTGTTTCATGTCTATCCAAGTACCATAGTCCCTTATGCCTAACACTGACCCCAAGTCTCTTTCCAGTTGTCCTCTCCTCAATTATACAGTTGTATTGGTCAGCAATAATTCGACAACCAATGTCGTCAACCAAGGCACTCATAGACACCAAACTCATTGGAAATGATGGAGCATACAAGACCGAAGACAATGTAATTGATGGAGTGCATTTCACCGTGCCGACTCCTTTGATAGGCTGATAAGTTCCATCAGCTGTTTGGATGGTCTCTTTATGCATGGGTGGATTTGGCGCATATGATGCGAACTCACTCCACCTTCCTGTGACATGTGCAGACGCTCCCGAATATAGTATCCAATTTGAACAAGTTCCGTTTAATGTAGGAACTCGATTTGACATACCTTCTTCCGCTTGTGCGAGATTTGCACAATTTCGTGGGGTTGTTGTTTCTCCACCTTGCTTTGGAACTTCTGAAATCTTCTTCGACTCTTTCAATTCTTGTATTTTCTTCATCAATTGAGTCATTTTCTAAAGTAGCTTCTCAATTCTTTGATTTTCCCCATTGACCAGTGTTGCTGAAAAGCACCAACAAACAAGCTTTTATGACTTCTGTCTGCTCTAGTTGACCTTCTCTGCGGAAGAATACGGGAACTGGGACTCGTCAAACGTTACGTGAGATGCGGATCCCGGGGTGGATTGTGTCGGAGTAGGTGGGATCTGTTGTGGCAGAGCTGTTTGGGGCTGATGGTGTGGCAGGTTCGGCAGAAGAATACGCGAACTGGGACTCGTCAAATGTTACATGACGGGAGATAATAACACGCCATGTGGACAGATCGAAACACCTATATCCTTTATGTTCGCGCGGGTAGCCGATAAAAATGCATCGTGTGGAGCGTGGACACAATTTTTTGGTGGTGGTGGCATAGAGATTAGGGTAGCAGAGGCAGCCAAACGTGCAGAGGTGAGTGTATGTGGGGTTTTGGCGAAAGAGGCGAAGGTGAGGCGTTTCATGACCGATGACACGTGAGGGACGTATGTTGAGGAGGTGAGTGGCCGTGTGGAGGGCTTCGACCCAAAACGGAGCGGGTAGGCACGCTTGGATGAGGAGGGTACGTACTATGTCATTGGTTGTGCGAATTAATCTTTCGGCTTTTCCATTCGGTGGGGATGTGTGAGGGCAAGACAGGCGAAAAGAAACACCATTCGTGGAGAAAAAGGATCGTAGATCATAATTGAGGAATTCTCCTCCATTGGCGCTTTGGACGGCGCGAATAACAACATTAAATTGAGTCTTGACAAAGGCAAAGAAGCGTTGTAGAGTAGAAGCGGTGTCTGATTTATTTTGAAGAGGAAAGGTCTAGGAATAATGAGAGAAATCATCCAATATTATTAAGTAGTAAACATAGCCGGAGAAACTGGGTACCCGGGAGGTCCAAAGATCACAATGAATAAGTTGAAACGATGCAGTAGTAAAGCTAGAGGACGAGGAAAAAGGAAGTCTGGCTTGCTGCCCCAGCTGACACGCCTCGCAGATGGGCAAGGTTGTGGAGCTTTTATTACATGAATATCGAAGAAAATTGTGAGAAATTCTAGAGACTCTTGGAGCTGGGGTGTCCAAGCCGACGATGCCACAGATCCTTGGTGGTGGAGACTGTCAAGGCTGTCGTGGAAGGTGTCTTGTCGCCAAAGAACGGGTAGAGCTCGCCGCTGCTACTGGACCTCAGAAGAAGCGTCTGCGTGGCCAAATCCTTCAGAGAGAAGCCATGTGGATCAAATTCAATGAAACATGAGTTATCACGCGTGAATGTACGGACAAAGATAATGTTTTTGATGACAGAGGGTGAATAGAGAACATGATCAAGGCGAAAAGGACGATCAGTGAGAGGTCGACCCTATAGAATAGGTAGGAAGAGAGGACCCGTTGCCAACTGTAATGCTACCAGAAGTAATACTTGAAGGGGAAGAAGACGTGGCCAGTTTACCTTGGTTGTTGGTGACGTGAGTCGTCGCGCCAGAGTCCATGATCCACTCCGGCGGGCCGTGGTTGTTGGTGAAGCTAGGGGCACTGTGGAACATGGCGGAGTAGTCGAAGCTCTGCTGTGGTGGTGGGACGAAGACGGGTTGCTAGTGGGGGCGGGACGGCGTGCATCACCGGGTAGGCCTGGGTCTGCACGCCAGGGCGCGGCCCTAGAACACCAGCGGCATTGGGCGGCGCCCAGTGTGGACAAGGCGGCTGGTAGGGCAAACCGCCGTACCTGTGGTACTACTGAGGAGGGGCGCCATCGTACCCCTGATGGCCGTAGCTTGGATGGCCGAATCCGCCGTTGTAGCCCCCACGCCCGCCGTTGTCGCCACGGCCGCGTCCACGGCCGCAGTCGCCGCCGTTCTACGGCTGCCCGTGGTTGGGTGGCCCGAAGCCGGGCTGATTGCCGCCGCGGCCTTGTGGCTGGCCCTGGCCGTTGAAGCCGCAGTCGCCGCTAGGGCAGTCACGGGCGAAGTGGCCTGGGGTGCCGCAGGTGAAGCAGGTGCCTCCGTTGCGAGGGCCGTTGTTGTCGTTCTCGTTGATGTTCAGAACCTAAGGGGGCACCTTGGCCTTGGCCTTCGCCTTGACCTCGGCAAGCTGCAGCCGGGACTGCGCCTGCATGAAGGTGGGGAACGGCTTCAGGGATTCGAGTAGCTCTTGCCGCATCTTGAAAACCTCGTCGAGGCCGTCGATGAGGCGCATGGTCAGCTTCTTGTCGGAGACCGGCGCGCCGACGTCGGCGAGGCCCTTGATCTTGCGGCAGTATGCCACGACGGTCATGTCGCCTTGTACCGTGTTCTGGAACTCCTTCGAGAGGTGGATCTCGTGCCCCTCGGCGTTCTCGGTGAAGAAATGTTGCAGAGCCTGCCAAGCAGTGTAGGCGGTGCTGTCGGCGACGAGGATGACGTCCTGCAACTCGTCGGAGATGGTGGTGTAGATCCAGAGAACGATGTCCACGTCCGCTGACCGCCACTCCTCGGTGGCCAGATGCGGCGAGGTCTCCACCTCGACGTGGTCACGGACGTTGTACTTGGTGAGGACGAAGAGGAAGAAGTTGTGCCATTTGTTGTAGTTGCCGGCCGCCGCGTCCAGCTTGAACTTGATGTACTTGAGGATGTCGACGCCATTGGTGGTTGGGGGAGAGGGGAGCAGTTGGAAGGTGGTGTTGGCAAGATGGCCGGAGAGAGGGAGGGAGCCAGCTGCTGCATCACTGGTCGAGGGAGAGGTAGCCATGGGGAAGAGGAGGCTCTGATACCAAATTGACTTGCAGAATTCGTGACACTTCATTAACTGAATCAGTTACATATTTATACAGAGGTGCTGCATATCGTGCAGTCGTGGGCATGCATGCCGGTAGTCTAGTCTATCTAGATCTAAGCCTCCCTAAGATTAGCTCTAGCTGTTACAAGTGAACGTTACATGTACAGAGACAATTTACAGAGAACGGTACACTTCAATAGGGATAGATGTTTTGATACCTTTCGGGCAGATTGGAATTGGACCATCGGTGAACGGCCGTCCTTGGGAAACGACCGAGACGATTAGAGGCGATGTGCGACGGGCGATCGGGTGCCTGCGTTCCACTGTGTCAATTGCGATTCCCCCTTTTTATTGAGAGATACGATTCCCCTTTTTACTAGCGAGACGACGAGTTAGGGGAACGGCCAAACGAGAGTTGCTAGACAGTCCTTGTCGCTAGATCTGATCGCACCGTCTCTCGTCTTTATTTTTCTTTGACGTGAAAAGGCCTCAATCTGGCCCAATGGAGACGTTGAATGGCGACTCTCTAACCTCCGTCCCAAAGCTCAAGACTTAAAAAAAAAAGCTACGGAAATTTTGACCGAACTTTTAGAAATAACTATCATGAATATGATATTATATAGATATCATGTGAAAATATGTTTCATGATTTATCATTGGGTATGGTTTTTATATTGTAA
This sequence comes from Avena sativa, assembly GCA_916181665.1. Lineage (NCBI taxonomy): Eukaryota > Viridiplantae > Streptophyta > Magnoliopsida > Poales > Poaceae > Avena > Avena sativa. The sequence continues at coordinate 416,216,837 of OV702289.1, read as the reverse complement.
ATATTAACATTTAAAAAAAAAACTTGGTCAAACTTTAGATAGTTTGACTTTTCAAAAAAATATAAGCCTTAAACTCTGGAACAAAGGTAGTATTATTTTTTGGATCTACACTAGGTCATATGTAAAGCAATACCTGGGAAGGGTCCCCCAATATTTTTTGGATCTACACTAGGTCATATGTAAAGCAATACCTGGGAAGGGTCCCCCAATATTTTTGGGCCTGGGGCGGCCGCCCCTCCAGACCCCCCCCCCCCCCCCACCCCCCAAAGGGCCGGCCCAGTGTGGCATGCAAGGGCTAACACAACAATTGCAATTTGTAAGGGCATATTAGGGTCATCAGATTTTGTAGGGGAAGAAAAGTTTTATTCAAAGAATAAACGATGCAAGATCCTGTTTTACAGAATCCAAGAACCGTGTTTTGATCTTTATTATGCAAATGCTTCTAAGATCAACTGCATCACCTATTACAGTCTGACACCTATAATGACGCATAACCCTTCTATACAACCATTGCTTCTTAGCTGTGCAGTTTATTTACTCCGACTTTACATTCTTTCCATTATTCAGAACAACCTCACATAGTTTTATCATTCAAATATTTGTGTAGATTCAAGCATCCATTGCCGAGGCTTTCCAGAAACAGTCAGAAGTGATTGGACCGAAGTTTACTGCCAGAGCTACTGCTGCCGCGTTTGTAAGAAGATCACGGCGTAATATGCGGGGTAATGGGCTGAGTAAGTATCTCCGTGGCAGAGGCAGGGATGGCTCCCATGATGTTGGACTGTCCTGTTCTAATGATGAACAAGAAGGAAATGGTGAGAACTACGGCAAAGAGTTATCATCTGCCGAGGAGAGCTCCCCAGAGAAAAAGCAGAAAAGGTTGCCCAAATGGCCAACGCCACGTTCCTCGCCTGCTCGAGCAGGATGCAGTGATGAGGTTGCTGCTGACGATAAGGACGATGTAGGAATCACCAGAGAAAAATTCAGCACATCTCCTCTGCGAGCATGGGGTAAGAATGGTACTCGCAGTCAGACTCGCCATGGCAATTTTAGCAATTCAAATAGCAGGGTGGTCAAGGGTGGTCGCATGATCAAGTTGGTTGACTGTCTCCGTACTTCTGATGACAATGACAGTGAGGTAATCAGAAAACATGCTCTGGCCAAGTTGCTTGTTGTTCTGAAATTTATATCTGCATCAGTTACTGATTATATTTGACAGCGTGATATACATCTTTTTCTGATTCCACTGGATGGACAAACTATGCCAAATCTTGAGAAGTCATACTTATGCTGCGGGCCAACTCTCTCGGTCAAACATCTTTGTCAGGTGAGCCCTTACTTGCATTATTGACATGTTGTGACCTTTGATCTACTAGCCAGAACTATCCCCGTCACCTTGATGTATGGTTGTAGTTTGTCGCTGGCCAGACATCTCACAAGGATGAAGAAGTAGAGATGTACGCAGTGAACCCTCCACGTAGCGATCAGGACAAAATCAGTTCTGAAAAGGCAAAGCTTGCAGGGGAGGAACGCCTTTCTGACCTATGTTCTGTGTTCACTTTCCCCAATGGTGATTTGGTGAGAACACAGAAGTTTAATGTATGCATCGTGCTCCAGAGTTGTATTGCTTGATCTTTAACTCTTTCCATATTGCGGTTCCACTTTCAGGAGCTGGCGTATGCCATAAAGATGTCAAACTGAACAAGGAACTAAGCATTGAGGGTGGATTCGTACATACATGTCCCTTGACCCTGACGGGAGTTTGGGATGTCATATGATCTAATAGTGTCTTGGGCGATTACGATTAGTATAAAAGTGGCCGAGAAGAAGATTGGCTGGATACTTGGATGGGGCGTTGTGATGTAATGATGCCGGTTAGTAGATTTATTGACAAGGTAAACGTGTGTAGATGATTGCCAGTTAGTAGATCTTGGATGAGCTATACCCAATCTTAATTATTTTCTGCCTTCTTTTACCGTCAGGTACTGAGGTTTATATTCTTTTCTAGAAAGAGCTTAATGTTGTTATGTGCAGACTTGCTGTTCAAATAAATTCATGTTTTTTCTTTTATCGTGACAAGCGGAATACCCGTGCGTTGCTACAGTAAAATACACCATAAATCTTTACTATTAAAAGGCTTATGGTCTTGATGGTTGGTAAGTCGTTCTGAAAGTACCCCTAAACTTCAAATTATTTACAGCCCTGTGCCACCACCAAGTACTCCTGTCCCGACGCTGCGCTCTCATCCCTCGCGTATTCCCTCCCCGTCTGCCACTGGCGTAGGAGTCACCGTCAAGGGCGGCTTCCGTTGACTCAAGATCGGCACCGCGCTGGCGAGAACTGCTGCGAGGTCGTGTAGATCCCTTCAGCCGTCTACAGGGATGCCCGTCCGGTGCTCCTTCCGCCACTAGTTTCCCCTCGATTTCCTTCACATCGGCATCCAATTAACGACAACCCATCTGCTCTCCCTCTCGGCTAGGTTGCATAGGTGGGACCTCGAATCGCGAAAAGGGTCGTCAGGGGGGGGGGGGGGGGCGTTGGCCTTCGATCTGTTTCCCTTCCCGTTCCATCCGGATGCAGGGGAGGGTTGTTCGTGCTACAGCGAGGTAGGCCAGATTGACGAGGGGACCCAGTCATGCTGTCTCGCCTCTAGGCCATCACAGTTTTGTGCCTCCCTCGGTCCCTCCCTGTGAGAAGAACTAATTTGCAGGATGGGGGTCTTTAGGGCTCAGAACAGCGCGGGGATGTGGAGGGGTGGTACTTTCTTCTGTTGGCGTGCTCCAGGACGACGACATGGCGATGGAGGTGTCTAGGAGGTGGATATCGGTCGGCGGCGTTTCCAGGTGGAAGGGTACTAGCGTGCGTCCGTTCTTGGCCAGAATCCGGCCAGTCTTGACCGGGAATCGAGGCTGACAGTGGCGGGTAGGGTCTGTCCGCCCCCAGCGCTGGGTGCTATGATTGCCGGAGGGAGGCCCCCTGTGCTTTAGGTCCGATACGATGATTCAGTCTGGGATTGATGAGGCCTGATTTTGATCCAGATTGGTGCTGATATGGACGGCGTCGTCCTCCGTGTCCCACCCAGGCCATCCTTCTCCTCCGCCCCTGGCCTATCTAGCGTGCTCCATTGTCCTAGCTCCAGTGTAACTCTGGCCATCAGCTCATCTATCCAGGCGCCACAGGCAAGCTCCCCTATTTTTTTACTTGGATTTTGCTCTGTTTTTTTACACGGACGGAAAGCCCGTTTTGTTTGCAAGATTGAGAAATGCAGTGATTGATTTCTCATAGAAAACATTCAGGCCACAAGCTCCCTTCCTCGCGACGGCGCAAACGCCAGCAACACGCTAAGACCAGATCTTGTCATTCTCCATTCCACAGCCGTCGGGCACACCTGTTGAGCAAAAAGCGTGCATCGATCTACTCTTGCAGGTGAATATAGTAGTAGTAGTTAATCTTAATCAACGTGTGCATGTTGAACTCTGCAAATCCTACTTATCAAACAAACAATATAGTATTTCTTACCGCATACAGTTTGCTGAAGTTAATTGAAGTACTACTTCCACGAGTAGTTGCCCTCTAATGTAAGTAAGCCAATGTATTGTAGAAAATGCTCGGTTTTGTAGTATAAAATGGTAGAGTACCACTTATTGCTTGTGTCTATTTGACAGTTGCGAGATTGGAAGAGAGCACTATCTCAATTAACTTCAGCAAACTGTATGCAGTAAAAAATACTATATTGTTTGTTTGATAAGTAGGATTGCAGAGTTCAACATGCACACGCTGATTAAGATTAATTACTACTACTATATTCACCTGCAAGAGTAGATCTATGCACGCTTTTTGCTCAACAGGTGTGCCCGACGGCTGTGGACTGGAGAATGACAAGATCTGGTCTTAGCGTGTTGCTGGCGTTTGCGTCGTCGCGGGGAAGGGAGCTTGTGGCCTGCATGTTTGCTATGAGAAATCAATCATTGCATTCCTCAATCTTGCAAACAAAACGTGCTTTCAGTCCGTGTACAAAAACAGAGAAAAATCCAAGTAAAAAAAGAATAGGGGAGATTGCCTGTGGCGCCTAGATAGATGAGCTGATGGCCAGAGTTACACTGGAGCTAGGACAGTGGAGCATGCTAGATAGGCCAGGGGCGGAGGAGAAGGATGGCCTGGGTGGGACACGGAGGACGACGCCATCCATATCAGCACCAATCTGGATCAAAATCAGGCCTCATCAATCCCAGACTGAATCATCGTATCGGACCTGAAGCACAGGGGGCCTCCCGCCGGCAATCATAGCACCCAGCGTTGGGGGCGGACAGACCCTACCCGCCGCTGTCAGCCTCGATTCCCGGCCAAGACTGGCCGGATTCGGGCCAAGAACGGACGCACGCTAGTACCCTTCCACCTGGAAACGCCGCCGACCGATATCCGCCTCCTGGACACCTCCATCGCCATGTCGTTGTCCTGGAGCACGACAATAGAAGAAAGTACCACCCCTCCACATCCCCCGCGCTGTTCTGAGCCCTAACGACCCCCATCCTACAAATTAGTTCTTCTCACAGGGAGGGACCGAGGGAGGACCAAAACTGCGATGGGCTGGAGGCGAGACGGCATGGCCGGGTCCCCTCGTCAATCTGGCCTAGCTCGCTGTAGCACGAACAACCCTCCCCTGCATCCGGATGGAACAGGAGGGGAAACAGATCGAAGGCCAGCGCACCCCCTGCTCCGGCGACCCTTCTCGCGATTCGGGGTCGCAGCTGTGCAACCTAGCCGAGAGGGAGAGCATAGGGGTTGTCGTTAATTGGATGCCGGTGTGAAGGAAATCGGGGGGAAACTGGTGGCGGAAGGAGCACTGGACAGGCATCCCTGTAGACAGCTGAAGGGATCTCGACCTCGCAGCAGTTCTCACCAGCTCTGTGCCGATCTTGAGTCAACGGAAGGCGCCCTTAACGGTGACTCCTACGCCAGCGGCAGAAGGGGAGGGAATACGCGAGGGATGAGAGCGCATCGTCGGGACAGGAGTACTTGGCGGTGGCATAAGGCTGTAAATAATTTGAAGTTTAGGGGTACTTTCAGAACGACTTACCAACCATCAAAACTATAAGCCTTTTAATAGTAAAGATTTCGATGACGATGCCATTCAAGGTCCCAAAAACTTCGGTTTTATAGGCTCATATGTTTACCTTTTTCCATTTGTTTTAAATATAATTATAAATTTATTTTCATATAAATATTGGATCACAAGACGTATGACCCTCACAAGCTCATGAAAAACTAAAAAATATTGGTTTGATTTATTGTGACACCGTAGCAACGCACGGGCTTTCTGCTAGTCAAAGAGTAAAATACATCGGAGGCCATACAACTTGTTCGTATAAATCAATTCATCCTCGTATTTATGAAATCACAGCTGACGATCATGAAAGACGCGGTATGGTTTAGCGTACGGTCACCACAGACACTGGTGCTATGTATCTGTGGTAGCGTGGGACCCTGCGACAACGTGTGTGCTGCTTCGGTTGGTGGCAATCTTACAGGAAAACCCCTGGTTTTCATTGATTGTCTTTAGCTCATCCACAACTCTGCCTCCTCTCCCTTTATTTCCTCATCTTGTCATGTTGCTGATCGGAGAGGCCGAGGTAGGAGTGGCCTAGTACGGAGCATGCACGCGGACGCTCGCTGGAGAGAAAACGGCGCTGTTCTAGTGGAGTGGAGACGCAACGGCTCGTCTCCGCTGGAACGAAGCTGGTCCGATGGCTCCAACTCGTCGGCCGAAAGGGTCTCCGCCGCTAGATTACGGTAACGTCGCAAACCCTAACTCAATCGCATGATTCTCATCCTATTGTTGAGAGAATCGTCGCTTTGTTGTTTCATTTAGCCCGTAGCTCTTCTGACTGCCAGGGATTTTGGATTTCTCCATGGTAGGGTTTTGGGTTTACTAAAAATTGAAACTTTTTCTCTATATGAACACAAAGTGGTGGTGCTACTGATTGTGAAATGTTCGAAATGTATGGATTTTGCTCTGTTTCAAGTTTTGATAGTTTACTGAATCTTGCATTTTTCTTCTTCATAGTTTAGTTATCTGAATCTTGCAAGTCTGTCATATGTGCAGGGTCTAGTAGGAACTTCTTCTCGGTTGCAGTACGTCAGAGTGGCTATTTTCTGGGAACTGGTACTAACAAATCATATGTCGATGGGTTAGTAATTTGGTATGATGGTTGTCGCATTCAGAATTAGACTGCGTCAATTGTTGAGGATGAAGACATGGGGTATGAAATGGCTGGCAGGATTAAGACTCACTACTGCATTCCAGTACTTTCACTAAGCAACAATGGTTTGAGGCAGATTAGGATCAATCATGACACCGAGTTCATGTTGGCATTTGTTTCTATTGCTCATTTGTTTCTGCATGTGTATCTTGATCATGATGATAGTATTAGGAGGATGGATTGGGATGATGTGGTTTAGTTCCTTATTACTCAGCTTCCCCCAATAGTTAGCCCAGTGAAGCCAATGAACACAATTCTAGAGGAAGGAACACAAGTTGATGCTGAAGAAGCAAGAGTTGAAGAACCTGTACCTATTCTTATTGTGCCACCAGAACCTAGCAATGAGGATTCAGTGCAAGCTATGGAAGATCCTGTATCAAGGAGGAGAAGTAGAAGAGTGCAAGCTATGGAAGAACCTAGCAATGTGTATTCAGAGACTGATGAAGAGGATGATGGTGATTCTGATTACAATGAATCAGTGATAGTGGATAGTGACAATGACATCACAGATGGTGATGAGGATCTAGTTGACAATGATGATGATGAAGCTATCAATGGTATGAAGGGAAGAAAGAAGTGCTTTGCTCAATCAGAAAAAGAGGAAGATGGCAATGATATAGATGAGGATGAAGACATTTGGGCACCAGATTCTGAAGAAGAGGATGTCAAGATGAGGTTTAGGAAATTTAGACCCAAAGACATGCAAAATCCAACCTTCCATGTAGGGCAAGTGTCTGAATCTGTTGAGCTATTAAGGAAAGCCATTAGGGAGTACAATTGTCTGAATAGGAGGGGCATAAAATTTGGAGTCAATGACCAAGAAAGGTTGTGTGCCAAGTGTTTGCCTGGATTCTCATGGTACTTATGGGCATCCAAATATAGCAGACCAAAAGCTTTCATGGTCTAGAGGCATTGTCCTGATCATCACTGAGGTAAAAAGAGATGTAGCTGACAAGAAAAAGAAGGAAGCAGAAGAGAATAAGAAACTTGAACTATCAAAGAAGAAGAAGCAAGCACAAGAGAAGAAACAGCTGGAACTTGAATTGAAGAAAAGGCCGGCTGAAGAGAAGAAGAAACTTGAACTAAAAGAGAAGAAGAAGCAACCAGAAGAGAAGGTCAGGAATGAAGCTGAGAAGAAGAAAATGAATGAAGCTGAGAAGAAGAAAAGGACAAGGACATATGATCCTAGAGATGTGCAACCTATCCTGAAAAAAAGGTAAACATGTTTGATGAATTTAGATGAATTTCTCAAACATGACAACTTCTGGTGCTTGTGACTTGATATATTTTTGGCACGTAATAGCTATTTAGACCATATTACCTAGATGTGAGATTCTGGGCATGTGACTTGATGTAATTTGGCACATCCTGGTGCTTGTTGAACTACGTATGTCAAACATGCAATATATGGTGCTTGTTGATCTATGTTGAACTATCTTGCAAATCAAGCACATATGCATTACTTGACCTGTCAAAATACATGTAGCTATCTTCCAAATCACAATAAAAACTTACACATGTATCCTAAACAAAATGGTAATCTCTAACTGATAATAGTGCATCACAAATTGAAGAGAAGAAACAACACAATTAGCACACCGATTTTCATTACCAAACAACACATGACTAACTTGTCCACTCCATTACAAAAGAACAACTAAGATACTAACATAGTAGTTCAAGATCAACTAAGAACACACAATGGAGTTCGTACTACTCCACTTCATTACATCAGGATCATTTCTTCAGGATGAAAGCAACACACAACAAAGCAACAAATAACACACACTAGAGTCCAAGGGCAATCTTCATCAGTAGAAGCACATTTCTTCCTTGCAGTACCATCTCATTGACATGCCTCCTCACCATTGCAACGAGTTAGAGATATTGAAGCAACGAGTCATAGATATTGACTAGATTGAACACATGAAACTCAGCTGATTTGGACAAAAAAGAAAGAAATTTTGAGCTCAACTAACCCCATGTGTCTTGCATTTGTAGAAGATCCAGCCACTGTGCACATCAGTGCCGACCGTGAATACCTTCACCTGCTGCCCACAGTCGGGGCAAGCCACCCGAGGAAGCGCCGGAGATGCTTGCGCAGCGCGGCGCCGCAGACCATACCTTAGGCTGCTTTTTGAGGAGATGTCAACTTGAACGGACGCGTCGATTTTATGCTCCAGCGATGTTGATTTGATGCTTTGGCGGAAGAAGGGAAGGGGAGCAGAACAGGGGAGAAGGGATTCAACGCGAGGAGACAACTCCGATTTTATTTCACCTCTGCCGTTTTCCGAAACGCCCCTATTAAATCTGCAATAAATCTAGTAGTTTCTATGCAATAAATGCACGTAGTCGAAAGAACACTCGCTGCTAGGTGGGACCGTCACGTGATACGTACCTGATATGCCGAGGCTGCGTCTGCGGTGACCGTATGCTGAACCATACCGCATCTTCCATCATCGTAACCCGCGATCTCGTGAATACGAGGATGAATTTGATTTATACAAACAAGTTGTATGGCCTCTGATGTATTTTACTCTAAATCAAATTGCGTATCATGGAAATTTGTTTTCGTTGATGTCACTGAAGCTACAACAACGGCCCTATCGGCGAGCTCGACATGTTGATCAGCACACAGTCTCCTAGAAAATTACCCGTGCTTCGCTACCGTGCAAATCGTAAATTTGTAAATTCACATATTATGATTTTGTGAAGTTGAGGCCGGCATTTCATGGAAGCTTTGATCATGCACCTATTCACGTATGACCTCTGTGGCGATTTAGTGTCATGAAATATAGTAGACGGTCATGAAATATGTCAGGAAGGTAAGGCTGAGGCGGTTGATGCCTTCTACAAGTTTTTGCTTGGATCGAGCCTAGAGCGCGAGTCGGCCTTGGACCTTGATTTCTTGGGGCTTCTCCAACATGATCTTTTAGACCTTGAGATTCTCTTCTTAGAGGAGGAAGTGTGGGGGGTGGTTAGGGCACAAGAGACGGACAAGGCACCCGGACCTGACGGTTTCACAGACAGATTCTATACAACCCGTTGGCAGATTATCAAGGCCGATGTTATGGCAGCCTTCTACACGTTGTGGGCTGGTGACACCCGGGGGCTCCATGCGACCAACAAGGCGCTGGTCATGTTGCTTCCGAAGCATGCCGAGGCGGTGGGGGTAAGGGATTTCCCCCTATCGGCTTGGTTCTCATAGTGTGGCAAAGCTGGTGGCAAAGGTGCTCTAGGTCTGATTGGCGCCCAAAATGCCTCAGCTTGTGGGTCCCCATCAGAGCGCATTCATCATGGGGAGGTGCATACATGATAACTTTCAGCTGGTATAATGCATAGCCAAGAGGCTTCACTGGCTCAAGACGGATGCCGTCATGCTAAAGCTCGACATCACGAAGGCGTTTGACATAGTGGACTAGGCCTTCCCGCTTGAGGTCTTAGCCAAGATTGGCTTCGGTATGATGATCTACAACCATAGGGGGCTGCTATGCACGACATCGACACAAGTGCTAGTGAAAGGATCCCTTGGTATGACGATCTACAACCATAGGAGGCTAAGGCAGGGGGTCCATTACCCCCTACTCTTTGACATGGTGATGGATGTGCTCCATCTGCTCTTCGAAAGGGAGGAAATCGAGGGGCTCCTCTCCGAGTTGGCAGCCAACGGGCTGCACCACCGCACTTCCATGTATGCGGACGACATCATCACCTTCGTCCACCCACGCCCTTGGATCTCAACATATGTATAGCGATCGTGGAAGACTTGGGGAGGGGGCATCAGGGTTGCGCACCAATCGGGCAAAATGATCGATCCACCCCTCTGGTGCTCCCCTGAACCGGTGGAATTAGCCCGTGGTATCTTCAGCTGGGAGGTGGGCAGCTTCCCATGTAAGTATCTGGGTCTACCTCTAGGGCTCCGAAAGCCGACAGTGGCACTACTACAATATGTGGTGGACAATGTGGCTAACAGGCTTTAGTCATGCTGTGCGAGTCTTATGAACCAGGGCAGGCTCACCACCCTGGTGAAGACCACGATTTCGACCATTCCGATCCGTGCCCTCATGTCACTGGATGTCCTGCCCCAGACACTGGTGGCTTTCCGCAAGATCATAAGGGCCTTCCCATGGAGGGGAAGGAGAGAGGCAAAAGGCGACCACTGCTTGGTCGCATGGGAAAATGTGCGCTCGCCTAAGGAGCATGGTGGCCTCGGCACCCCCAACATATGCCTGATGAACTTTGCGCTGAGATGTTGGTGGTCTTGGCTCCAGAGAGTCGACCCTGACAAGCCTTGGGAGGAGTTAGACCTTGACCTACCATGCTAGTCCTGGGAGCTCTTCCATGTCACCATGTTGTGAACACCCAGATTTTTAAGTCCAGATGCCTGTTATGCCGTACATCGCAATCCCAGGAATACCATTTTTGCGAGACATAACAGAATTGATAACACAGTACATCATCCATTACAAACCATAATAGTCTTACAAATAGTTGATCTCATGATCAATTCTTAATACACATCAAAGCAGCGGAAATAAACGTAGTAGAGGCTCCATCTTCATTGTCACAGGCAATGCTGACGATGGGAGATGATCCTAGTTATCATAGACATCCTTCTAACCGTCCTCCAGATAGTCCTCTTCATAGTCTGGCCATGGGAATAGCCAGGGACAAATCCATGAGTACTCTTAAAGTACTCGCAAACTATCACTAATGTAAGTAAGACAATTCTAGTAGGAATCCTAAGCTCTAAGCTTATTTGCAATAAGCTAGTTTTATTTCAGAAGTACTTAGTCGTAAAGACCTATTTTAGTTATCTAGATTACTCAAGTGGGAACCTAGTTTTCATCTTGTGAACACCCAGATTTTTAAGTCCAGATGCCTGTTATGCCGTACATTGCAATCCCAGGAATACCATTTTTGCGAGACATAACAGAATTGATAGCACAGTACATCATCCATTACAAACCATAATAGTCTTACAAATAGTTGATCATATGATCAAGTCTTAATACACATCAAAGCAACGGAAATAAACGTAGTAGAGTCTCCATCTTCATTGTCATAGGCAATGCTGACGATGGGAGATGATCCTAGTTATCGTAGACATCCTGCTGTCCTCCTCTGGATAGTCCTCTTCATAGTCTGGCCATGGGAATAGCCAGGGACAAAGCCATGAGTACTCTTAAAGTACTCGCAAACTATCACTAATGTAAGTAACACAATTCTAGTAGGAATCCTAAGCTCTAGGATTATTTGCAATAAGCTAGTTTTATTTCAGAAGTACTTAGTAGTAAAGACCTATTTTAGTCATCTAGATTGCTCAAGTGGGAACCTAGTTTTCATTCCCACAACCCTGTTATGGTCAAGTCAAAGTCATATTTCAAGTCACAAGTCATTTTGAAAACATCTGACAACGGAACAGTATGACCACTCCAATTGTCCATGACCGTGGATGCGGCTATTCGAATAGTTTGACACCCTATAGAGGTGGTATACTTTCACAACAAAATTTGATACATCCGTCAGGGATAACCTGGAATCATCATACTTGGTATGCGGATAATCAATCTTAACATTTCAATTACACACCCTAGTATAGGCACCTCCCCTATGAGCTTGGCCTCCCAACCATGGCCATTTGCCATCTCGGGAACTGCATAGGTGGACATTCATAGTCATGAGGTAGCCTTAGCTTAACCTCTTTTCCACAAGGGAACCATACTAATACATATAATCTTCCAGTTAAGCCCTACCCAAATCAGGTATTGTGGTTGTACGGTAAAGCTAGAATGGTATTGCATCCGAACCTAACCATCAGTTTTTATTCAAAGTCAAGGCACATGCCTCATTCATCATCATTTTCAAGTCATTGGGTTTTATAACCCATGTCAAAACATTTCAAAAGAATGACTCATCATTCTAAGGTTTTCATAATCATTTGCTCCAAGTGTTTCCATCTAAAGTGATCCAATATTAGTTTAGCACTAGCAACTATCAATGAGGGTATCACTATTGAGGGGTGTTAACCAAGTGTAACTACCTAAGCCTAATTCTATGCTCTTGAGGGCATCTATCCTATTTTTCCACTAATCACCAATAATTAACTATTTAAGAAACTTTGGTAAAGGTAAAAGAATAAAGTTTGCAGGTAAAACCTAGGATTGGTATAATCAAGGTTGCATCACAATAGCATGTATAGTGTATTCTGCATAGGTTAGCTTGCATAGTGGGGCTTGTATAGTTAAGCTTGCATAGTGAGGCTTGCCTTGGTTGGTACAGTTGTCGAAATTCTCTTCTTCTTCTTCGTAGAACTCTTCCTCCTCGTAGCCTGGGTTGGTACTAGCATCTATAAATAAATATGAGGTACACAATCACCAAACAATACTTAGCTACTTATATTTAGCACACAAAGGTTCACACTAGATGATCTAGCATCATCTCAATCACCACATGAAATATTGACATGGCCTTATTTATCTTATTTTAGAAATGTAATTTCTACTCATTGAAAAATCACTTAAGATTTAATATTCTCCAATTATAAAATATGGGATCATGTTGACACATGTCATCACCACATATTCCAATACTTAGGAATGTGATTTAAAGTGGTTGGCCTATATTACAAAGTTGAATATTACTATTTAATATAATTAAAATGACTAGAAATAAAACTAAATATTTTTAATACTAGTCCATGACTACTGCATGTAAAACTAAATATTTTTACATATTTAGATAGAGTATGGCAAATGTGATTTTTGAGAGTTGGAATCAACTCAAAAGCATTTATGGTTGATTTTAGAAAAATGTTTAAAGTTGGACAAGTCATTGTGTTGTTATTTTTACTATGGGTGATCTATAAATTCAAACTGTTTGAATCCAATGGTAGTGTTTAGAGATTTTCATTTCCTTTCTAAAAAAATGGAATCATGCAATTTGGTTCAGTAAATCTCTTTGAATTTAATTTCGAAATCAACTACAGAATAGGGTTTTGCAATAAAAGGAAAAATCTAAATTTTCATTGTTGGGCGTGCGCGGGAACGATAATGGGCCAGCCCAGCTACATGGCACGCGCGCAACGGGCTACACTTGCGCTGACCCGACATGTCAGCGACTGTCCTAACACGAAGCGGTACGCACTAAGCTGGGCCGCATGATTAGAGCACGATCAACAGCTCAGCGTCATCGTCTCTGTCACACGACGCGCGGGGGATTTCAACCCTAGCTCTACGGTGGGGGTCGTCGGGGGCTTACCATGGCTCCATCTAGGTGCGGTGGTGCCGGGGAACGAACTGTTCGACGACGGCGATTTGAATGGTGGGCGCGGCGGCTCCTATCGTTGGCTCTGTTCCACCATAGCAGCGGCGAGCTCCGGTGAAATTCCGGCGCTGCCCTCCTCGCCTTGCTCCGGGGAAGGGTCAGAGGTGTTGCTGGGGGAGAGGTGAGTCTAGTGGGGTGCATTCGGGGTCTATTTATACCCCGGCGAAGGGAGCAGCGGGGCATGGCTTGGGCTCGTCGGAGACGTCGATACAAGAGGCTATAGGAATGGCTGAGGGTGTAGGTTGATGCGGTGCTCCCTGGCGGTCGTCATGCGCATAGTGGCACGGTGAGGCGCGATCTTAATTAGACGGGGACGTCCATGCTCTGCTTGGGTACCGCAGGTGTTCGTCATGGCGTACGATGGTTGCAGGTCACGCGGCATCAAACGGGCGTGTCTAGGAGGTCACTGGCATCATGGCAATTGCATTGATGCAAGGAGAGAGTGATACGCGGCGTGGTTGCTCGGGATGGCTCGGTGCTCTGGCGTGCACTCGGCATGGCAGAGAGATAAATGGGCGTGGCGGTTCTAGCATCTCCACTGGCTGTCATTGGCCGAGGCGTACACTAGAGGGTGCGGTGAGGTCATGCCTATCTCCTAGTGGTCGTGGACGAGGGCGGCGAAGCATGTAGCGTCACGTCCATGTCCGACCGGCATGGCATGGTCGGGTACCACTTTGCACTGGTCATTCGGTCGAGTGAGAGAGGCTCAATTGCACGGGCTGGTATTGGGGTGATCATGGGCGAGTAGTGGAGGCTTAATGAGGTACCAAGATGATCACAAGATTGCTCTAAACAGTGTATAGTTGGTAGCTATGTACTGTGCCTGCTAAGTGTTCGATCAAATGGCCGCATGAAATAAACATTTGAATTTTCAAATTATATTTTGTGGGTTGGTTGATCATATGCTTGGGAATCTCTAATGCAAAGGTTTGCCAAGTGGAGAAGGTTTTGAGGGTTTTAGAAAATGGCTATCTTGATGCCTATGATGGATTCAATTTTGAAATGTCCTCTAGAAGAATTTGAATTTGTTTATATAAGTTTTGAAAGTTCACTTGTGTTCATTGTCACTTGGTCTAGCAAGGAGAGAAAAGAAATGCAATTGTTTCTGTTTGAAATCATTTAATAGAGATGCCCAAAGTGGGCTAGGTGTTAACTTTGGCAAAAATGACCATTAGGTCATATGCCTTAGAATTTGATTTTCTTTTGATTTGATTTGGTTTGGATTTGACCTAGATGATCTTGCTTTGATCCTTAAACTAATCCTCATCATATATAACAAACAAACATGGCATATCATGCATTCATACATCATTAACAAACACACACATGCATTCATAAGGGTTTAAGATTAAGAGTTTTTGTTAACCCTAATTTTGGTTAATTAGAAATTTATATTCTCCTTTAATATTTTTGAGATGTTACAAACCTTCCCTCCTTAAACAGAATCTCGTCCCGAGATTCAAGAAAAACTAGGAACTAAAGAGATTTGGGAACTCAGGCCTAATATAATCTTCTCGCTCCCAGGTGGCTTCTTCTTCTTCAGTATGGTTGCTCCACTAGATCTTTAGAAACTTGATACTTCTGGTCCGGGTGGTTCTGAAGGCTTCTTCCAAAATATGAATGGGCACTTCATGATAGGTTAAATCCTTGTTGATATCCATGGCTCTGTGATCGATGTTCTTGAAAACGTCGGTCTTCTCCAGAACTTCTAGGCATTTACGAAGTAACAAGATATGAAACACATCATGTACGGCTGACATCTCTTCATGCAGTTCTAGCTGATAGGATACTTCTCCTCGGCAACTTAAAATCTTGAAGGGTCTGACATATTTGGGTGCAAGCTTCCCTTTAAGTTGAAAACGTTGCATTCCTTTCAAGGGTGATACTTTGAGATACACGAAGTCTTCGATATTGAAGGTCAGGTCTCGACGTCTTTTGTCAGCGTAACTCTTTTGTCTAGATTGAGCGGTCTTGAGGTGTTCACGGATCTTGTGAACCTTCTCTTCGGCTTCTCGTAGGATGTCTGGTCCGAATATATGACTCTCTCCTACTTGTGACCAATTTAGGGGGGTACGACACTTCCTTCCATACAAAACCTCAAATGGGGCCATTTGCAAACTGGCTTGATAACTATTGTTGTATGAGAATTCTACGAAAGGCAGACAATCTTTCCATTTAGATCCATATTCTAGTACATAGGCTCTCAGCATATCTTCTAGTATCTGGTTCACTCTTTCCGTTTGTCCATCGGTCTGTGGGTAATAAGATGTGCTAAAGTTCAGTTTGGTTCCTAATCCTTCTTGTACTTTCTTCCAGAACCTCGAGGTAAACTGGGTTCCTCGATCTGACACAATTGTCTTGGGGGTTCTGTGCAGATTGACTATTCTAACAATATAAAACTCTGCTAGCTTCGGGCCTTGGTAAGTGGTCTTGATGGGTATGAAATGAGCTACTTTGGACAGTCTATCCACTATGACCTAGATAGAATCATTTCCTTTACTAGATGTAGGTAAACCGGTGATGAAATCCATTCCAACAGAATCCCATTTCCATTCTGGAATTTACAATGGCTGCAAAAGTCCTGCGGGTCGCGGGTGTTCCGCTTTGACTCTCTGACAGATGTCACACTTGGCAATATAGCTTCCGACTTCTCTCTTCATTTTGTGCCACCAAAATTACTCCTTCAAATCCTGATACATCTTCGTTCCTCCCGGATGAATAGAATAAAGAGTATTATGGGCTTCCTGCAAAATGACTTGCTTCAACTCTAAATCCGCAGGCACACAGATGCGTCTCTTATACCACAGAACGCCTTCTTCATCTTCAGTGAATCCGGGTACCTTCCCTGTATCGATACTGCGCTTAATTCTGTCGATACCGGCGTTTCCTTTTTGAGCTTCCTTTATCCGACTGATCAACATGGGTTGAAGTTCAATACTGGCTAGAAATCCTTCGCTAACTAGCTCCATTCTAAAATTTTCCAACTCCTCATGCAAACATGGCTGATCTTCCTTAATCATGGTGTTTAATCTACACAGTAGTCTACTAAGAGCATCCGCTACCATGTTGGCCTTGTCGGGGTAGTAGTGAATGTCAAGGTCATAATCCTTGATTAACTCTATCCATCTCTGTTGCTTCATATTCAGCTCCTTCTGGGTGAAAAATATACTTCAGACTCTTGTGATCCAAATAAATCTCACAGGGGTTACCCATGAGGTAATGACGCCATGTCTTCAAGGCTAAAACTACGGATGCCAGTTCTAATTCATGGGTGGGATAATTCTGCTCATGTTGCTTCAATTGTCGGGACAAATATGATATTACTTTGCCTTCCTGCATCAACACACATCTGATACCAATCTTGGATGCATCACAAAATACATCAAAAGGCTTCGTGATATCCGGCATGATCAAAATTGGGGTTGAAATCAATCTCTTCTTGAGCTCTTGAAAACTTGCTTCACATTTGTCCGTCCATTAAAACTTCTTGTCTTTCTTCAACAGCTGGGTCATTGGCCTTGCGATGCTTGAAAATCCTTCAACGAACTTGCGGTAATAACCAGCTAATCCAAGAAATGTGCGGACTTCGGTTTGAGTGGTTGGGGCTTTCCATTATTCAACATCCTTAATCCTGGCGGGATTAATAGCAACTCCTCATGTCGACAAGATATGTCCTAGGAATCCTACTTCCTTTAACCAGAACTCACATTTGCTAAACTTGGCATACAACTGATGCTCTCTAAGGGTTTCAAGGATGGTTCTTCATATCTAGTAGTGAAAGCAGTCTTTGGGATATCCATTGCATGGATCTTTAGTTGATGATAACCAGTTCTAAGATCAATCTTAAAAAACACTCTGGCACCAGTCAGCTGGTCAAATAGTTCTTATATCTTTGGCAGTGGGTACTTGTTCTTGATGGTGACGTCATTCAGCTTCCGGTAATCCATACACAAACGGTTGGCACCATCTTTCTTATCCACAAACAAAATAGGTGATCTCCACGGTGATGCACTTGGTTGTATCAGACCTTTGCTCAGCATGTTGTCAAGTTGCTTCTTGAGCTCCACTAATTCGGCTAGGTTCATACTATAGGGTCTCTGAGCTAGTTCAATGATAAACTCGATATCCGATCTAGGGGCATATCGGGTAATTCATCTAGGAACACATCGGGGTATTCACAGACTACTCTGACTTGGTCTAGGGTTGACTAGACTAAACTCTTGTTGCATTTGAATTGACGGGGCAGCGTCTTAGACACATGCTCTACTGATACTCCGGTGCTACTGGTCATGGTTATGGCTTTCTTGGCACAGTCTATTAATCCTTGATGTTTTGACATCCAATCCATTTCTAGTACTACTTCCAAACCTTTTGTTCCAAGTACTATTAAATTGGCATAAAAATCTATTCCATGTATTCTGATAGGCACGGCCTTGCAAATTTTTCTAGCTTTGGTGGTTTACCCAAGTATTTGAACTATCATAACATGCTTCAAATTTGTTGGTTGAATCTTACTAGTGCATGCAAATTCTTCTGTAACAAACGAGTGCGATGCTCCAGAATCAAACAACACTCTTGCAAGTACTGAGTTAACAGAAAACATACCCAACACGACATCTGGCGCTTCCTAGGCTTCTTCTACATTCATGTGGTAGAAACGGACGGTATGGTTGTGCGGGTTGCCTGGGGCAAACCTCTTTCCAAGCTGGACACGGCGCTACTGCTAGGTAGGTACAGTGACATTGGTGTCTGCAGCAAGCTTCTTGGGGCACTCATTGGAGTAGTGACCCGTAACTCCACATTCAAAGCAGGTTATCATTGACTTGTCCTTCCTGGCAATAGGCACAACATTGCTTCTAGTCCCAGGGGCAGTATTGTTATTGTTGTTGTTGTTTTTGTTGGTGGACCTTGGTGGTGCACGGTTGAAGTTATGGGGGTTACCGTTGTTGTTGTTGTTGTGGCCTCCGGGCCTTATGTTTCCTCCGCCACGATTGGGAAAGTTCGGACGGGACATAGGTGGCCTATTGGGTCTTGATGCAAATCCTGTAGACGAGCTGGGGAGGTACTTCGGAGTATGGTGGGGTCCAGGCTAGTGCATCATACGACGCTTACGGTTCTCACTGGCTTGATTGATCTTTCCTTCCATCTGGATAGCAGAGTCCACTAGAGCTTCTAGATCATCAAAAGGAATGTTGACTAACATTGTCTGCATCTCATCATTTAGGCCATTCAGGAATCTTTCCTTCTTATTTGCCTCGGTGTCGATCTCATCGGGGGCATACCTAGCCAGAGACAGAAATCTGTCACGGTATTCTACCACAATCATTCTTCCTTGCTTCAACTCCTTGAATTCATCCCTCATCCTCTTGATTAAACCTGGGGGCACATGGGTCCTGCTGAACTTGATCTTGAATTCCTCCCAAGTCATCATTTGTCCTCTGTTCATTGTACGAGTGCTGTTCCACCATGATCTTGCATAACCTGCCAGATAGTGGGTGGCAAATAGTACTTTCTCCGCAGCATCTACTCTTGCAACTTCCAAGTTGTTCTCCATTGACTACTGCCAGTCATCAGCATCTAAGGGCTCTTCAGATTTGCTAAACATGGGAGGATTAGTGTTTTGAAAGTTCTTGAGCTTAGATCCATGGTGATCCTGATTTCCATGGCCTTGGTTGTTGTGTGCCATCTGGGCAATCTGCTGAAGAGTGGCTAGATTGGCTTGACGCTCGGCTCTACCAGCCTCTCGATCTGATACTAGCATCTACAGAATCTGAAGCATCGGATCCTGGATGAGATGCTACCACCGGGGTTACCACGAGTCATCTGAAGATTGAGATAGATCATAAGACAAGAGGGAAATTTCTATGGCTTATGCGTATGGTTCAAAAGCTTTAAACTTGAGTATTGCTAAGGTTTGAAAACCAACAACTCTTTTTTATTCATTCCAAGCAACACATTACAAACAACACACTACAACTACTAAGAAGATGGTTTTAAGGACCATTCTGTCATTCTACGATACATTGGGACCGGATACAAACTCACACCTACGACAGTGCTCTAGTGTAACTACTCATCATCAGAACTGGTGGGTTCTTCGTCATCCAGAAAATCCTCGTCCTCCTGTCGGTGTGCAACTCCATGTTGGTGTCCTCCAGATAGTCTTCATCATCACTGAGGTAAGAGGTGATATCCCTACGAAGATCTTCACCTTCGTCTTCCTTCTCCTCAAGCTGAATTTCTTGGTCATGGATGGTTTCTTCAAGGGTTGCCACCTTCTGGCGGAGGCGAGCAATGATGCGGTCCTTCTTGTCATGCTGGCGATGAAGTGTCTTGCGCTCTTTAGCTAGGATGACGAGGGTGTGGTTGTTCTCTGCTGCGACCGTGTGCTTCAGGTTGGCGTAGGCACGGGCGTTGTCCAACTCCTTCTGAGTCTCATGCAGCATGAAGTCGAGGTGATCCACATGGTGCTTCTGCTCCGGATGTCCTGGCATGGCCAAGGGCTCTCCCATGGAGTCCCGTCTTGCATAGTGAGCGAAGCGAGTGCCATTGATCTGGTTGATATTCTACCCACACAGACGGGCAAGTGCTTCCTGCATTGCTCTAGCTAGTCCATCCAGCCAGTTATTCTCCCTCAAAGTGAACTGTATCTTCTCCGAGGTGGGTGGCTCCATCTTTCCTCTCAGATCTGTAGCAAATAACCACTGCAGTTCTCCTCCTGGCTGATTATTAAGTTGCGCTCCATATAACTCGGGATGCAGGCTTCCAAGAAACTCCGCTAGCTGACTCAAGTCCCTCTCGAAGATGAGCTCTCCTCCGTTGCCAAGCTGATAGAACTTGCTATACTTGACTTCCATCTATAAGCAATTAGGATGAGTAAGTTAGTGAGATGATCAAGTGTGTCAAATTTTATGTAGAATTGCAAGAATTTTGAGGAACATGTGAACTCTTTTTTTGAAAGAATCTCAAGGATAAGAGTGAGAATAGGTTTTCGTAAATACTCACTTCCTTTGTTTTGAAAATAAGTTTTTTTTAGACGTCCATTCTAACTAATGTTTCCAATGGTCAGGATGGCTCTGATACAAACTTGTGAACACCCGGATTTTTAAGTCCAGATGCCTGTTATGTCGTACATCGCAATTCCAGGAATACCATTTTTGCGAGACATAACAGAATTGATAGCACAGTACATCATCCATTACAAACCATAATAGTCTTACAAATAGTTGATCTCATGATCAAGTCTTAATACACATCAAAGCAGTAGAAATAAACCTAGTAGAGGCACCATCTTCATTGTCATAGGCAATGCTGACGATGGGATATGATCCTAGTTATCATAGACATCCTGTTGTCCGTCCTCCGGATAGTCCTCTTCATAGTCTGGCCATGGGAATAGCCAGGGACAAAGCCATGAGTACTCTTAAAGTACTCGCAAACTATCACTAATGTAAGTAAGACAATTCTAGTAGGAATCCTAAGCTCTAAGCTTGTTTGCAATAAGCTAGTTTTAATTCAGAAGTACTTAGTAGTAAAGACCTATTTTAGTTATCTAGATTACTCAAGTGGGAACCTAGTTTTCATTTCGACAACCCTGTTGTGGTCAAGTCAAAGTCATATTTCAAGTCACAACATCTAACAACGGAACTGTATGGCCATCCAACTGTCCATGACCGCGGACGCGGCTATTCGAATAGTTTGCCACTCTGCAGAGGTGGTACACTTTTACGACAAAATTCGATACATCCGTCAGGGATAGCCCTGAATCATCATACTTGGTATGCGGATAATCAACCCTAACCTTTCAATTACACACCCTAGTACAGGCACCTCCCCTATGAGATTGGCCTCCCAGCCATGGCCATCCGCCATCCCGGGAACTGCATAGGTGGACATTCATAGTCACGAGGTAGCCTCAGCTTAACCTCTTTTCCGCGAGGGAACCCATACTAAAACATATAAACTTTCAGTTAAGCCCTACCCAAATCAGGTATTGTGGTTGTACGATAAAGCTAGAATGGTATTGCATCCGAACCCAACCATCAGATTTTATTCAAAGTCAAGGCACATGCCTCATTCATCATCATTTTCAAGTCATTAGGTTTCATAACCCATGTCAAAACAATTCAATAGAATGACTCATCATTCTAAGGTTTTCATAATCATTTGCTCCAAGTGTTCCCATCTAAAGTGATCAATATTAGTTTAGCACTAGCAACTATTAATGAGGGGTCACTAGTGAAGGGTGCTAATCAAGTATAACTACCTAAGCCTAATTCTGTGCTCTTGATGGCATCTGTCCTATTTTTCCACTAATCACTAACAATTAACTATTTATGAAACTTTGGGAAAGGGAAGAATAAAGCTTGTAGGTAAAACTTGGGATTGGTATGATCGAGGTTGCATCACAATAACATGTATATTGTATCTTGTATAGGTTAGCTTTCATAGTGGAGCTTGCCTTGGCTGGTATAGTTGTCGAAGTGCTCCTCTTCTTCTTCATAAAATTCTTCCTCCTCGTAGCCCAGGTTGGTACTAGCGTCTATAAATAAATACGAGGTACACAATCACCAAACAATACTTAACTACTTCTATTCAGTACACAAAGGTTCACACTCGATGATCTAGCATCATCTCAATCACAACATGAATATTGACATGGCCTTATTTATCTTGTTTTGGAAGTGCAATTTCTACTCATTAAAAAATCACTTAAGATTTAATTTTCTCCAATTATAAAATATGGGATCATGTTTACACATGTCATCACCACATATTCCAATACTTGGGTATGTGATTTAAAGTAGATGGCATATATTAAAAAGTTTAATATTGCTATTTAATATAATTAAAATGACTAGAAATGACTATATAACCATTCTTTTAATATGAGCCCATGACTACTGCATGTAAAACTAAGTATTTTTTACATATTCAGATAGAGCATGGAAAATGTGATTTTTGACAATTGGAATCAACCCAAAAGCATTTATGGTTGATTTTATAAAAATGTTTGAAGTTGAAAAAGTCATTGTCTTGTTATTTTTACTATGGGTGATCTATAAATTCGAACTGTTTGTATCCAACGGGAGTGTTTAGAGATTTTCATTTCCTTTCTAAAAAATTGGAATCATGCAATTTGGTTCAGTAAATCTTCCTGAATTCAATTTTGAAATCAACTATAGAACAGGGTTTTGAAAAAAAAGGAAAATCTAGATTTGAATTCGTGGGCACGCACGGGAACGATACTGGGCCGGCCCAACTGCACAACACGCACGTAGAGGGCTGCACTTGCACTGGCCCCACACGTCAACGGTTGTTCTAACGCGAAGCGGTACACGCTAATCCTAGCTGCACGATTATAGCATGATCAACGGCTCAACATCATCGTCTCCATCACACGACGCGTGCGGGATTCAACCCTAGCTCTACGGCGGGGCTCGTCGGGAGCTTACCAGGGATCTAGCTAGGTACGGTGGCACGGGCGAATGAACTGGTCGACGACGGCGGTTCGAATGGTGGTCGCGGCATCTCCTAGGGCGGCTCCTAGCGCTGGCTCTGCTCCACCACCACGGTGGCGAGCTCCGGTGAAATTCCGGTGCTGCTGGCTTTGGCTTTCTCCGGGGATGGGTCAGAGGGGTTGCTGGGGGAGAGGTGAGTCGAGTGGGGTGTGTTTTGAGGCAAGGGGCGAGGTCTATTTATACCCCGACAAGGGGATCATTGGGGCATGGCTCGGGCTCGCCAGCGATGTCGTTAGTGGGCTATAGGCATGGCTGAGGGTATAGGTCGATGCAGGGTTCCTTGGTGATCGTCATGCACACAGTGGCACGGCGAGGCGTGGTCTCCATCGGTCGGGGACGTCCATGCCCTCCTCGGGTACCGCGGGCGTTGTCACGGCGTACGGTGGTCACAGGTCGCGCGGGGTCAAGCGGGCGTGTCTAGGAGGTCGCTGGTGTCGCGATGATTGCATTGATGCAAGGAGAGGGCGAGGCGCGGTGTGGTCAAGCGGGATTGCTCGGCGCTCTAGGGTGCACGCGGCATGGCGGACAGAGAAAGTGGGCGCGGCTGTGCTGGCGTCTCCACGGGCTGTCGTTGGTCGAGGCATACACAAGCAGGTGCGGTGAGGTCATGGATATCTCCTAGACATCGTGGGCGAGGGCGGTGAAGCGTGTAGCATCGCGTCCATGTCTGGTCGACATGGTGAGATCGGGTATGGGCTGGCACTAGTCATTTGGTCGAGTGAGAGAGGCTCAATTGCATGGGCTAGTACTGGGGCGATTGCGGGCGAGTAGTGGAGGCTGAGTCGTGTACAAAGATGATCACAAGATTGATCTAAACAGTGGGGAGTTGGTAGCTTTGTACCGTGTTCGCTAAGTGTTTAATCAAATGGCCGCGAGAGAAAATTATTTGAATTTTCAAATTCTTTTTGGTGGGTTTGTTTATCATAAGATTGAGAGTCTCTGGTTGCAAGGATTGGTCAAGTGGAGAAAGTTTTGATGGTTTGGAGAAGTGGCTATCTTGATGCATACACTAGATTCAATTTTGAAAATTCCCTCAAATGGATTTGAAATTGTTCTAGTAAGTTTCGAAAGTTCACTTGTGTTCTTTGTCACTTGGTCTAGCAAGGTGAGAAAAGAAATGGAATTGTTTCTGTTTGAAAACATTTAATAGAGATGCTCCAACTGAGCTAAGTGTTAATATTGGCAAAAATGACCATTAGGTCATATGCTTTATATTTTTATTTTCTTTTGCTTTGGTTTTGTTTTGATTTGACCTAGATGATATTGTTTTGATCCTTAAACCAATTCTTATCATATATAATAAACAAACATGGCATATCATGCATTCATACATCATTCACTAACACACACTTGCATTCATGGTTGTTTAAGATTAAAAGTTTTTTGTTAACCCTAATTTTGGTTTCTTGGAAATTGATATACTCCTTTTAATATTTTTGAGATGTTACACATGTGCTACACGTTGGGAAATGAGGAGAGAGAAAAGTTTTGGCAAGATCGGTCAATCAACGGGCGAAGGGTCGAGGATATTGCCTCTAACCTCCTGGCCTTGGTCCCTAAGAGCAAGATTAGGGCCAGATCAATTAAAGAGTGCCTCGTGGGGACATGGCTTTAGGACAGTGGTCCGGACTTGGGGGAGTCAGCAGTCCTAGAGTTCTTCCTCCTATGGCACACGCGGGCTGGGATACAACTTGTCCCAAAGAGTGAGGACGTGTTGACATGGAGGTGGTCGAATTATGGGGGCTACTCGACGAAGTTGGCCTATGGCGCTTTCTTTGCATGTACAAAGCTTGCACCAGTAGCCATCTAGATCTGGCGCTCAAGATCCCTACACAGCGTTAAGTTCTTACGTGGTTGTCTTCGAGGGACCGGTGTTGGACGGCGGACCGTCTGGAGCGGCACGGACTACCTCACTTAGCCAAGTGCCCATTATGCGATCAGGAGCCAGAGAGTATCCAACACCTCCTCCTCGGATGTG
Source organism: Avena sativa (assembly GCA_916181665.1). Taxonomy (NCBI): domain Eukaryota; kingdom Viridiplantae; phylum Streptophyta; class Magnoliopsida; order Poales; family Poaceae; genus Avena; species Avena sativa. The sequence goes on along the minus strand of OV702289.1, from coordinate 416,191,752 downwards.
TGGTGGCCGGGGAGGTATGGACATGGACCCGACAGAGATGGGACATGTTGCAGTGGACGCCCATAGCAAACACATACCTCCTGCAATGGTGGACAACGAGGGCCTGCCTAAGAGCCGATAGGAGAGACCTATGGACAGCGATCATCATAATATTTTGGTGCATTTGGAGGCACCAGAATGATGTGGTTTTCAACGCTGTGTGCCCCATGGTGGAGACCATCAACATGAGGATCCATACGGACTTCAACAGTGGCGCTTAGCTAAGCTTTTTTTATCTCTGATGTTTTTGGCTTTATTGAGCCATTGCTCATGTTGTTGAAGGAAGGAGAGTATGCTTAGGTAGTAGGGGAGCTGAGCTATCACCCCTCTGTTGATAGTATGAACCGGCCACCTAGCGGTGTGATACGTGCATTTTACATCATCAATATAGTGACTTATATGATCTATTTTGAATGATATTTTCCATGATCTATCATTATTTATGCCTTTTAGTTGATTTATGGGACTTTCCTACATAGTACCTTTCATTGGTATTTAATTTCTGGGAGGCAGAAAACCTCCCTTTCGTATTTTGCTATTTCAGGGACCTTATGGACACCGAAAAATCAAAGGAAAAATACGAGATCGGTTTTTCACCTAGAGAAGGACCATGAGTGAAAGAATCAAGCGAGAGGAGCTACTAGGCCCAAAAGATCCCAAATGGCATGTCCTACCTTGCTATGCGCGTCACTCATGCTCGTTTGGCCCAGAAGCGTCGCCTTAGATCCTTCTTTTTGAAGATGCCCATGTCTTGCCATAAAACCTACGCCATATTTTACCCACGATTTATAGAGGCGGTGGCGGACGCAGAGGTCCTCTCCTACTCCGGGAGAGGCTAGATCCTGCTGCACCAGAGCCTCCCATGAGGGGGAAATCAACGCCATCATCATCACCACTCCTCCTTGGAATAGGGGGGCCTCTCCAGCAACATATCCATCAACACCATGACCATCACCATCTCCATCTCCAAGATCCACTTCACCCCCTCATAGTTTGTGATTGATTGAACCCCGGATATTGTTTCAGTGCTATTTGCATGTTTCTGATTGGCATCTTGTCTTTATTTGGTGAGATATTATATTTTTAAATTGCGTTGTAATTCATATGCCACTGATCCTTATCATGTTTGCCACTTGTTGTAACACCCTCGAATCAGCCCTATGCAGATTTCAGCGGTTCCTGCCAAACCCGCATAGAAACGATTCAAAGATGCCCACCAAGCACTTGCGTGCGGGTGGAAAACGAAGTAATACCATTACACAATAGTTCACGATGGAACCCACATAACATATATATACAACAACGACTCAAAGTGTCAAGAATACAGATATACAGTAAAAAGATCCAAATCACCTTGAAAACGATACAACATCCAAGTACGGATAAGATGCAAAGGGATGCCGACAAAGGGCAAAGGAAAAAGGGAGCAGTCAGTACTAAGGCCAGTACATGGCGAGTCTAGAATTTGGCGGCTCTCGCCTACATAGGTATGGTGGACTGAAGCGGCAGCAAAGCACGCACTACACAACCTATAGAGACTCGATATAATCGTCGGCTATAAGAGAGAGATAAGAAAGACCTATTCGGAACCAACCTAACACTAACACCAAGCATACCCATCCTAGTATTTCCCCTAGAGACCAAACGAGGAAGTCATGCCGAGGAAACTCACAGAGTTGGCAATTTTATTCATTCATTCCTTGGTGGTTGTCCAAAATACTAGTCATTTCATATACAAGTCATATTATAACATCAATTCTTTAGTTATAGTTATCTATGATCGAGAAACTATGTTCCAAGTGATCCATAACCATGGACAAGGATTTTTGAAAAGATTTAACCCTGCAGGGGTGCACCAAAGTATCCACACGCACTTCAACCCTTGTTGTCAAATCTGATATGAGCAAGATCCTGAACATACAACCAATGGTATGCGACGGGGCTTCGGACACGACGTTTACCAGACCCAAAGCAAGTACATGGGGGCCACCCCACTAAGCTACCCACAACGAAGTCGGCCGGCTCCGAGACGGACCCAGGGTATGTGGCGATGGTTGTAAACGACTGGGAACCCGAAAGTGTGACTGGGCTTGTCGATACAGCGGAAACATGGCACGGGGTTCCTAAACAGTACAGGCGCTCCACGCACAATAGTAAATAAAGAAGTAAAGCGTGGCAAAAGTACAAGATAGTAATAAAGCTCCAAACTAGTTTGTGGCCCCCAACATAGTACTTTGAAATCAGGTAGTAAGCCGATGGGGTGCCCACACACCCACCTGTGATTAGCGCGCTTGATCTTGGAACATGTGTCAAGAACTCGGGTCCTAGGTGGACACAAGTGGGCAGTTAAAAACCAAATATTGACTATTACCCACCGGTGCCTCTACATTATATCTATTTTCACCATTTTAATTTACAAGTTATAGTGAAAGTCATGATCATCTCCACCTTTAAGCATGTGCCAACCTCCCATCAATGGTGGAATATCGACTACACGAAGAAGCACCTGAGTAAGAAACTATGACGCACAAGGCCGACTGTCTATCAAACAATAGGCAATAGGATGTGTCCAAGGCATTATAGAGGCTGCACGAAATATAAATGGTACGGAAAGCTAAAGCATTGTGACATGGATAGCAATAGATCAACAGGAGGAAGTAAAGACTATAAATGCAAAATAGGTAGAAAGAGGGAGAATGCTCCCCTAGGAAACATAGACGAAGATTCAGCAGAAGAATGGGTCGAAGCTCGCATCAACTCAACGGCCTAATCCGTCAAGAAGCAAATCACTAAAAGAAACACCAGATTCACTATTTAATACTACGACAGAAGATCGGGCATGATGCATGTATGATGCATGTCATGGCAAAGATGCGATTCAACTAGGCAATATTAAGCAGAACCAGGGTCCTGGCAATTAATTGATAGGTTCATGTTGTTTAGATACCCCGCAATTTAAATGTTAACTTAACAAGGCAAAACATGGCACCGGTTCGCTACACAAATTTAAATGGAGGCAATATAAGACTAGAATAGCCCACATATAGTCTCCATATTTAATTTAGGTGATTCTTCTAAATACCCCCAAACAACCACAATATGTATGCGAGTAAGAATGATTTAATATGCAACAAGTATATATAGCATTTATGAAATAGGGATATCGTATCGGGGTCACACATGGTGTATCTGCGATATTGGGTTCCGAGGGTGTTTAGGTCCGGTATTCGAGGTCTCCGATTCCGGGATCGAGGTCTTCGGTTTCCGGGACGGAGAGCTTCGAGCACAGAGGCCTTGCCATTCCGGCGTGGAGAACTTGTCATTCCAAGAAGAAGAGCTTTAGGTCATCGGCTCCGGTAGAAGTCCCTGTCGGAGTATTTGGAATTCGTGTCGAAGATCTTTTTGAGGGTCCATCGAGTGCCACCAGGTTCATTCCTCTGAGGTATCGAGCCGACGAGAAGATCTTGTTGATGGTGAACTTGGTTCCGTCTTGAGCTTCCTTGACACACTCACACCCGAACATAAGTTGTTACGGGCCCATCGATGGTAGACGAACAATATACACATCTAAACATGCAGATGACCTTGATCCTGTGCATGACATAGCAGGGTGAAATAATAAGAGAAGGAATGGACCAAAAGGCCAGAGCAACATGCATCCAAGATGCAGAGATACTGCATTGGTGACCTTGTGCAAAAGGACGATGAGGATGCACGATCGGCGGCGGCGCACCACTGCTGTAGAGTGGAGACAAAGGACCGGAGTAGAGGGACCTGCAGGAGGGAGCCTGCCAGCAAGCAAAGTAGCAGCACGGTGAGCGGTGGCTGAAGGAGGGAGGCGGCAGGGTGCTTCCTGGCAGCGACGGGGTGAGCAGCGACGCCTAGGGAAGAGCACGACAGTGAGGATGGGGAGGTGGAAGCCATGGCGACACACGGGAGGGCTTAGGGAGGCACTCACGTGCGGCAAGGATGGGAGGAGGCTAGGCGACGCGGCAAAGCTCGGGGTCGGGTTGGCCGCGTCGCACTGCAAGGAGGTAGGGCCGGGTTGCATGGGGATCGAGGCCATGGAGTGGGGTTCGTGCATGTCATGTGGCGTGCAGGTTTGACCACGTCGAGCGGGTCGGACTGGGGTGTTGCAGCACGATGCGGGGCGACACGGGGCACTACAGGTGTGGGTTTGGGGTAGGTAGGTGGGTGGAGGCTAGGGTTAGATTAGGTGAGAATTAGGGTTTGAGGATCTAGGGGTTGTCTAGATTAGGATGGAGGTGGCCGGCTGGGCTTTTGGGCCTGGTTGGCCGCCTCTAAAAATAATATAATTTTTTAGTTATTATTTTAAATGACTTTGTAAACTGTTTTTTTAGACAAACAAAATATCCAGGAAGACCTGGGGTTTTTACTTTGAATAATAGGGAGGGGACTAATGTACAAAAACAAAATAGGGCTTTAGCAAAATAGTTTTAAAACAGACAATATGCATGTAGTCATGAGGATGCTCAAATGCAATATGGCATGATGACATGAGCATGCAGTCATGATGATGCACAAAGTAAAAACAATGAGCGATTTTCTGGTAGTGGTTTTACCCAGGGTGCTACACTTGTGAGTAGATCCCCATATTCCTGAGGGCATAGGATGAATTGGCTATGATTTCCATATAATATGCAATGAGTATTTGGTCAAGTTTTTATCTTTTATGTGGTTATATGATAGTTTTATGTGAACGTTGACTGCATATTACTTCACCTATATGGGCTCATAGGGATACACTTTAATGTAATAATGAGGGTTGGAAGGGATAGAATGATAGAAACTGGTATCCAATACTTTGAGTTGCATTAGAGGGATTTCTGTCAGGGACGAATGAACTAACTGCTATGGTGGGACATTTATGTCTTAATGATTCCTATACTTTCTCTTGAAAATGGCTATAGGACCCATCATAAGGGGTGTATTTTCTCATATCTATGGCTACACCTAATTTTGGTTCTGCCGTAAGGGAGTGAAACTTGACAAGATATTCACCATGTTGTGTAGAAATCTAAATGCTAAGTAAATCCATACCACCCTCAGGAGCGCTTTTCACATATAAGTTCACATACTTGATCTTGTCCTCTTGCTGCATAGAGGATTGGGCTTTCTCTCATTGAGAGCATTCACTTGTTGTTATTTACTTTCAGTACTTTATTTTACTGCAACCTACAAACCAAAAAAACCACTGCAGCCTTTTATTGTTTTACTTGTCAAACTTACTACCAATACATTCAACTGCTCGTTGGTTCGACAACCTTTCTTATTGAAAAGTACTACTTGATCTTCTACACTTGGGAGCCATCAAGACACTTTTCTGGCACTGTTGCTACGGAGCGTCGCGCTATTGGTAAACTGTTTGGTAAGAAAACTTGAAAGCTGTTTTTACTATTTACTATTTTATCATGGCTTTCTTAGTCCGTGAAGAGATAAAACTAACTCTATATGAATATGTTCATGCTGTTAAGAACAAGGTTCAAAAGCCTCCTAAACCAAAAGTGGCGTATCAAATCCCTATTGGTATTGCCAAAAAGGCTATGAAACTAACTTTTGCAGAGGATGGAAGCCAAACTGCTATGGGGCATTTACACGCCATTGCAGATCTATGTTTTATATTTAAACTTGATGGTATTCCCCATGATGAAGTGAAAAGGAAGTTATTATATTTATCTCTTTCTGGTAATGCTCGCATATGGTTCAGACCTCTGGATGATAAATAACATCTTGATTGGGAATATCTGAGAAAGGCTTTCTATCTCAAGTATTACACTCCTAAAGAAGCTTATGACGATCGTTGTCATATTTATAACTATTGGCCTCATATTGGAGAAAGTATTGCTCAAGTTTGGGGGAGACTGAGTGAACTCATTCACAAGAATCCTTGTCATGGTATTCCTGACAGCATTATATTAATCAACTTCTATGTGAGATTACCCCAGCATCTTAGGAACTTTCTGGATAAATCCTCTGAAGGAAGTTTCACTAATAGAACTCAAAAATAAGCATGTGACTTATTGGATACTATTTCTAAGAATACTGATGCTTGGGATCTTCATAAAGGTAACTAACCCTGTTTTGAATATGAATATTCATGGGTAGAGAATTTCTCTACTACTATATTGTTTAATAACTAAGTAATAGGTTTGGCCTTGATCCTCATGTTTTAGTGGAAGTTACTAAATCTTTTGCTAACCATCTTAATGTTCCTAAGAAAGAATTTGATGTTTATGTTGAGCCTTTTAAATACTCTATAGTTGTTCCTAAAGTTGTGAAATAGCTTAATCAAGTACCATCTGCCAAAATTGAAGAATATGTTGAAACTCCTCCATATCCATGCAGAGTGAAGGAAAATTTACTCACTACTGTTGCAAACAAGAGTGCCAGAAGATGTAGTGAACCATAGGAACAAACTGAAGTTCAACATCAAATTTTGGACATTAAGGAACTAAATGAAGAAACTCCTTGTGATGTTTATTTATGTGAAGATTTCACCAAGGTAATTCAAGGTAACACCACCAAAGTTGGTAAACCTATTATATCATGTGCTATTGGAACTTCATGCTATCATCGTCTATGTGATACTGGAGCACGTATAAGTGTGATACCATATTCTCTATATCTTGAAATCAAGCCTGACATTGATCCCATACACATGGAAGAGACATGTATAACTATCCAACTTGCTAATAAACAGTATATTTGTCCACTAGGTATGGTTAGAGATGTTGAAGTACTAATAGGAAAGATCAAATACCCCGCATATTTTATTGTGCTTAGTTTTTCCTAAGACTCATTTTGTTCTATCATATTTGGTAGACCATTCTTACATACTATGGGTGCTGAAATTAGTTTACCAAAAGAGAAGGTATTCTTTAAATGTGCTGGTGAAAGACTAGAATTTAACTTTTTGAAATTTACTGATAAGAATTTAGAAAAGGATTTTTTTCAAAAGATATAGTGGAAACTCTTTCTTTTGTGGCCGTCGCTTCATCGAACGCGATGGAACAATATGTGCTTAATCAAGAGGAGCCATTTAGTGATGAAGAGAGAGAAGCACTAGAACAAATACTATTTCAGCAAGCACCACAACTACAATTACATATCCCACCTGATGATCTAGGAGTAACACCCCCACCAAAAGAGGATCCTAATTTTGAACTTAAACCTTTGCCTGAAGATATGAATTATGCATTTCTTGATGAGAAGAAAATATATCCTGATATTATTAGTGCTAACCTTTCAGGTGAAGAAGAAACAAAATTGCTTGAAGTACTGCGAGCTCATAAGCCAGCTATTGGCTATTCACTTGATGACTTGAAAGGTATAAGCCCTTCTTTATGTATGCATAAAATTAACTTGGAAGAAGATGCAAAGCCTGTTGTTGATTATCAACGCTGTCTTCATCCAAAAATTAAAGAAGTGGTAAGGAAAGAGGTAACCAAACTCATTGAGGCAGGTATTATCTATCCCATAGCTGATAGTAAATGGGCAAGTATTGTTCATTGTGTGCCTAAAAAGGGTGGAATCACCGTCATTCCAAATGATGAAAATGAATTTGTAGCCCAACGTATAGTTACTGGTTATAGAATGTGCATTGATTTCAGGAAGATAAACAAAGCTACTCGTAAAGATCATTATCCTTTGCCATTCATTGATCAAATGCTAGAAATATTATCTAAACACTCACACTTTTGTTATCTAGATGGTTATTCAGGTTTCTCCCAGATCCCAGTTCACAAAGATGATCAGGAAAATACAACCTTCACATGTCCCTTCGGTACTTTTGCTTATAGGAGAATGCCATTCGGTCTGTGCAATGCTCCTACTACTTTTCAAAGATGCATGAATGCTCACTACAACAGAAATCGTATTTAGTGACAGACCCCTTTTGTCACTTAATATCCATATTTTATCAATGAATATATGCTATTGACAAAAATAGGTTGTCACTAATTTTATCATAAAAGCTGCGTCATAAAAAAAATCCATAACCACGGTTTGCATTTTTTTTGTCATTGTTTAACTTATATTAGTTGACAATGTTAGTTTTGTCAACAATCGTGTGTATGGAAATATTTGTCATGATATATATGAAAAGTTTGTCATCGTAAATTAGAAGGGAGTGTAGGACAGGTTATCATTACAGACGTGGCATTTTGTTAATTTATTGCAGTTTACTGACGTGACATTATGACTAGTGGGACCAAGTGGTTCTTACAGGTGGACCAATGGCGGGTCCAAGACGGCTCGGATAGGTGGGACCCGGAGGGTTCTGATAGGTGGGACCAAGAGGGTTCGGACAGGTTGGACCGAGAGGGTTCGAACAGGTGGGACCAAGAAGGTTTAGATATGTGTGTACACGATTTGATGAGAGTGTCAGTATTTTCGTGACGTTAATAATTATGCAGAAAATGAAAAAGTATCATACAGACAAATAAAATTTTATAATAATCAGATTTGATAAAAGTTATATTTGTTATATTTGTGAATGTATCCTTCAAACAAGGGGGCAAAGCGTCGCCGTGGTTATTAGAACTAATCTATCATAACATATGCTAGAAGCTAGTCCTGTTTGTTGGCAGTAGTATGTGTTTCTTGTAGGGGTTTCGTGCATGAAAATAATAAAATTTTACCCTACGCCCCTGAACCCCTGATGCTGCCAGGACCTATCTATTACTACTACAGTAACGGGAGGGCTTTTCACGAACTTACCCTTGAAGACCGAAAAGCGTTGTCAATGCTCAAGAGAGCGTGGTTGATATAGACGAGCCGAAGCCGACCTCAAGGTCGTGATGAAGTCCTTGTGCTCCTTTGGCTCCAACGACTTGAGTGCCTCAAGTGCGAAACCACGTGGGGGGTTACACACGTCCGGTGCCTGATGATGACTCCCGCTTCCCCGATCCAGCAGCAGATGCGGAAGTAGAGCTCCTGGATCCGAATCCCACAGTGCGACGACGCTCCGCGGTGAAGATGTCTCTCGTTCGCGCAGTCCGAACTTGGAACCACGGTCAAGAGAGAGAGAAAATATCAATTGGAGGTCCTCCCAAAAGTGAGAAGACCTTTATTGATTATTGTATGTATTTATCTGGCCAAATACCCCCACTATATATAGGGGAAGGGGAGGTACTACCTCCCTCAAAGTCCCGTGGTGGGACTAAAGGAGAGGGAGAGGTGGGGAGGCACGCTGGCCAGCCCCCACCCATGGGCCCCACGTGGGTCTAGCCCACTAGGGCCGCCGGCCACCCCCTAGGCCTCTCCTAGGGGTGTGGTCCCCTCTTGGGCCCTTTCCCCTCCGGGAATTGGCCCATTAAGCCCTTTGACCATTTAATTGATTTTCTCTTTTATTAAATAATTATGAATAAATAATTAAATCAATATTTAATATTTATTCACATATTATTCAATCTTCGTGGCTATGGAACACTTTCCATCTCCACTCCGGACATCCTCCGGACTTACCGAAACCCTTTCGGTTTTCTCTCTACTATTCTTTGGCGATTCTTCCGATCCTATAAACACTCTCTAAGCATCATCAATCCCTTAAGCGTGATACCCCACGGTTCAGGAACACTCCATATATGGTCGGGACACTCCCGCACCAACGATCGACAGAGGGACCTGGATGGCCATGTGACCCCTGTGCGTTCCACGAAGATCTTTCGTCGTTTGAATCGGGACAATCGTGTCTTATTCCCTTTGTCTCTCGATACTTGCATTGCCCGAGATCTGATCAATGACATCACCATGTCGTGTTCAATCTCGTTACCGAACAATGCTACTTGACTTGTTCCGACAAGTGATATCCCTGTGATCAAATCACACGTTCCGCAGCTATTGGATATAACCTCTCCGAGTGGGCCCTTGAGTATCTTCCCGTCACATGGATGGAAAAATCCTGCTGTTGACATATATTGCCTCTATGGTTTCCTCCGAGTACCTGAACACACCTTTATAACAACTGTATTACCAAGTGGCGCTTGATGCTATCTAAGCACTCTCGGGAGACAGTGATTAATATAGCCTCACGGTCTAAGGAATAGTCTACGAGGATCCATTTCTAATCATCGTAACTTGAACTTCGTGACATGATCGGGTCACGATGTTTAGGTTGGGTATTGGTTCATCATCTCATTCTCAGAATGAATTGACTCCATTTCCAACTGGCATAAATGCCACATGATCAAGAAACTTGATCATCTTTTGACCAATAAACCAGTGACTAGAGTTTCACTGGGAACCCCTGGTTGTTTATATATCATAAGTGTATTGATGTTTCCACTCAATACAGTTATAGCATGATATAAAACTTAATCATAAACTTATGAAATATGATAATAGTCCTTGTTACTATTTGTCTCTAGGGCATATTTCCAACATTTCTAACTCTAGAAATAGTGTAACGTGTGTGGAGAAAACTATGTGCCCTGCCTTTTGATTTATAATTATCAAGATGCATTGGTATAACTGGTTATGGTTACAACACATGAGTTTGGTTCTTAATCCAGCAAGTTTTTCCAAAATTATGAATAATGTAGTGCACATATCTAATCCTCAACATCTGTGTCATAATCAGAGTTCCTTCCTTCATCATCATTTGCAATGTCTTCCAGGTTGTAAACATGTTCACTTATGTCCATGTCCTCTATACTATTTTCTTCCTTTTCTAGATCTTGGACAAATCTTGCTGCAACACGTTCCACTTCATCTGGACGATCAACAGCCTTGACATCATCATCTTCATCTTGTTCGATAACTACATGTTGAAATCTACGATCCATTTGACATATGTCCTCCTGGTATGCCAAGTTCTCTTGATCAGTAGCTTCATTACCAAATTCAATTTCTGGTACATCATAAACATTCCTATGGCTGAATGTATGCACAATTTTCTAAGGGAAACCAAACTCAATATCTTCCAAATAAAAACATGATTCTGCTTGATCTGCCAATATGAAGGGGGCATTCTTGTACCAAAGAACAGAAGTATTAACACTTTTGTAGTGTCCATCATCTTTCATCTTTGATTTTTTGCTATCTAGATCAAACCAGTCGCAGCAAAACAGGAAAACTGATCTAGGACCATGCTTATTAGGCACATACTTGAGCTCTAGAACTTTTTGTAGAACACCATAATACTCATTATCTTGTTGAGCACCAACAGATGCCTTATTCATTACCCCAGATTTATGAGTTCTTAGGTTCTTCTCCCGAGTGACCGTACAAAACCTAGCACCCTTTATACTGCAAGCAGAGTGTACAATTACACGCTTGTTTGGCCCATCTGCAAGTGACTTCAAATCTTCATATGCATTGTTCAGTTGAGTCACATGGTTTTTAAACCATGCTAGGAACACTTTCTTGAGTGCCTCATCTATGTTATTAGCACCCCTAACAAGTAATTCTTCTCAGCAAATGCTGAAATATACAAATAAAAATGAGACGATATGATATTAAGTATAAGTGCCAGCAATTATTTATGTATAATCATGTCTAAAAACTTACTTGATATAAGGTTCTGCCTCTTCAATTGTCCAGAACATACCAAACCATGTTATTAAATTCCTTCTCAAAAAATTTCAAATGTGATTTTCCAAACCCTTTGGCTCCATCAGAGAAAACTTTGAACTCATCAGCACTAACTTCCCTTTGGATATCTTTGTTCCTTCAGCTTTGTTAAATCTTGTTTCCATGTCATCATTAAAATATCTAGAGCAAAATGTGACGCACTCATCGACGATATACCCTTCAGCAATTGAACCTTCATGCCTTCCTTTGTTACAGATAGTAGACTTAAGATAACTTAGTATTCTCTCAAATGGATACAACCAGCCATAATGGACATGCCCCCTTAGAATAGCCTCCTTGGGAAGATGAACAGCTAAGTGCACCATGATATCAAAAAATGCAGGGGGAAGCGCTTATCGAGTCTGCAAATAATTAAAACTATCTCTACCTTCAGTCGTTCCAAGACTTTGACATGAAGAGTTCTGTCACACAACTCTCTAAAAAAACTCCCCAAATTAGCAATAGCCTCATACATTTCTTTTGGTGCAACGCCTTTCAAGCCAGCTGCCAATATATGCTGCAGAAGAATGTGGCAGTTATGTGTCTTCATACCATGTACTTTTCCAGCTTCAATATCCACACACCTTTCCCAGTTTGAACAAAAACCATCTGGGAACCTAGTTTTTGCCAAAAACCTGCAAACACGTTTCTTCTTTTCCTTTTCAAGCGTCCAGGGGGCATGTGGCTTCAAACAACTATCCCCTTCTTCTTCCATCCAAAATTTCCTCCTAATGTTTATTTTCTTCAAATCAACTCTAGCACTGACAATGTCCTTGTTTTTTCCATCAATTTCAAGATGTGTACCTACGATGTTGTCACATATGTTCTTCTCGATGTGCATCACATCAAGGTTGTGTGATAACAAAAGTGTGGACCAATAAGGTAAATCATGTAAGCTGACTCTAAGGTGCCAGGCTGGTTCACCTTTAAGGACACGCTTGTGCTTCTTACAAGTTGGATTTTTACCATGTATGTAATCCTTAACTGATTCTAGCTTCTCCTTTTTATTCTGCACTGAACTGCCTTGGTGGATCCCTCTTCTCAACTTTACCATTGAACATTTTTCTTCTCCTATAGGGTGATCCTTAGGAAGCAACCGATGATGTCCAATGTACCCAATTTTGTTTTTAAGTGACTCACAGCAAGGATTCTCATCACAATACACACAAGCATACAATCCTCTAGTGCTACGACCAAATATGGTAGGATAGTCATGAATAGACCATATGAAAGCAACATGCAATTTGAAGTCATCCTCTACAAGAACATCATATGTGTTAACACCTGCCCATAGCTTCATCATATCTTTAATAAGAGGCTGCATAAATACATTAAAATCCTTCCTTGGTGAATATTTCCCTGGTATAAGCAATGACAACATAAAGTTGGATTGATCCATGCACCAATGCTCCAGGATCTAGAAAGTTTGCAAACAAATACAATGCGGGAACTAGATAAGCCACTCGGAAATGTGACTGAAAAAGGAAACGACTTCAAATAAATGAAAATACTTACAGTGGGGGCCAACCTGTTGTTCGGCTTGTACGGACCGAGCCCTTCTTGGAGATCAGTGAAAGGCGCCTCTGTGATCTTCTTTAAAGCCGCGACATAATCTTCCGTGACCCAAAAATCTGGACTCGCCCTGGTACGGTCTGATCGCCTAGTATAGTTGTACATCCAGTGGGCTCGGGTTGCAAGCCCTCGTCCTCAAGCTCGGCCATCTGAGCACACATTTTGGTCGTGACCGCCTTCTGGGACTTGGGGAGCTTCTTCACCGACAACCGCCATGGATTTCTATGCTCCGCGGTGTATGCCGGGATTGCCACCTCTCTGGCCGGGGTCGACTCCTCGGCATAGAACCAGTACTTATTTCACTCACTGGCTACTTTCTTGGGCAGCATCAGCTTGTAGAAGCTGGCGTATGGATTCACCTGGAAGGTAACATCGCCCGTCGCTAGCAAGGGCCCGCCTTTCCCCTCGCGACTGGCCCTGCCATGGAACAGCTCGAGCCAGAGCAGTAAGTATGGGCGACAACCCAAGTAACTCTCGCAGAAAGTGACAAAGACCGCTAGCTGTCGATACTATGCGACCCTAAATCGGAGAGCTTGATCTAGTAGAAGTGAAGGAATTTTCTAAAGAAAATGGAGGCGGGGAACCCTAGCCCGCGCTCCAGATGACTGACGAACGAGATAAACTCCCCGGATCGCAGCATTGGTTCACTCTCGCCCGCTGGCAGAACTTGCTAGTGACCCTTGACAAGGATGCCTACATCCTAGAAGGATTGCAACAGTGCCGTTGTGCATTTAGACTTGGTCCATGCGGGCACCATGAGAACGAGCTCGCGTGGTCTGAGATCTGGATCGGATGCTGGCGTAGAAAGGAAGAAGGAGGAAGAATGAGGAACCACGGGTGAAGATCTGTACTTTCCTCCGCCACTCTCCTTATATAGCGGCACTACCCGGTGATCACAGGCTACCGTTGCTTCGCGGTAATTCCGCCGAAGTTACTGTTAGAAATTACCTAACAGCTAGTTTGACTATGTTGATGGTCCAACTTCGATCAAATTGATCACTCAACTCGCTTACTTCACTCTCCCATTCCAATCGCTTGGGCGAGGCGACTCGAGCACCAACTAACTCGCCTAGCTGCGACTGAGAACATACTGAGGCTTCTCCCTTCATTGGAGGAGTTAGTCACCAATTCGACTAGTTGTCCACTCGGATTCACCTACTCCGACTGCCAAGTTGACATCTTCACCAAATCCCTGACGCACTCGGGGACTACTGATGGGGATGTACCAATCGGGGTATGCCCAGAGGGAGGATTCGACTGGCCCAGGACCACGGCGAATGGGCCTCCTAGCGTGGTGACTGGAAGGAGATTTCAATGAAGCCTGGCGACCGGAAGCTGAATGCCCAAGACCTTAGTTAGGCCCAGTCGGATTAGGTCAAACCCTCCGAAAGCTGAACTGATTCGGTTGTAATCTTGAAAAACCTAGCGACGTGACCCTATATAAACCTCCCTATGGTACTTATTGTACTTACGTGCCTAGACGTCGAGCTCGCCGATCTTGTAATCCACTCGGAATCAATACAATCAAGCAGGAAATAGGTCTTTACCCTATGAGAGGCTGAATCTAGGTAAACCCCTGTGTCTGCCCTCAATCTCGATCCGCAAATGGCGACTCACTCTTACCCTCGATCGACTCGCTACCACTGGTGCGCCTACCGTGGCCATTCCCACGACATGTGGTTTTGAGAGTTTGTCTTGACAAACTATATACGTGTTTTTATTATTGATATAGAAGTTAGATTGCTACCTTCGTACATAGCTCAAAGTTAGCTAGTCTGCTTTGGCACGATCGTGAACTAATTTTTTTAAGAGCCCCTTTGATTCAAAGGAATCTCATTGGAATTTTCTATGATACAAATACTTTGGAATTTTACCTATGGTGGTTTCTTGATTTGTAAGATTGAACCCCGTAGGAATTTTTTTCTGGGGAATCATCTACACTACTCTATATCTAATAGTAAAGGAAGCAACACTTCTATCAACCATCATTTTTTCTGGATAATTTTACTCTCCCACTAAACCTAATATTACCCACCAATGCCAGCCTTAAGTAAAATAACGGTTTGAAAAAAAAGTATATACGCGTCACCGAATTCTCTGCTCCCGCTGACTCTGATGGAAGGGTCGAGCGGCGCCGGTGGATGTCGTGGTCGAGCTCCGCCGGAGCACGCGCCGAGGATGGGGTATGGAGTGCAAGGTCGCCGCTGCTACAAACAATGAACGGTGGGGGCTGCATAGGGGATGGGGACATCGATAGGGATGGGGGCCTGGACCTCCAAAGATTCGCTCATCGTGGCACGGACACATCCTGTCCATTGAAACCTCTACCTCCCTGTCCTAGCGCCTAGGGTGACCGGCGCTGTGGTCTAGGTCAACACCGTGGAGCTCGAATACGGGTGCGGCCTCGAGAGCTCTGGTGGCGGTGTGCTAGGCCATCGACGCTGGAGAAGGACATGGAACGAGGGGATATGCTCGTAGTCACGGCAAAAGTGAGAGGGGCGCCGGCAAGCTGCCACCTTCGTCCAGCTTCACGCATGTTCAAATTAATCGATTGGATAAGTTCAATTCACTCGTAGAGAAGATAATGGGGATTTTTTTGTCTAGAGATGTACAGTCGAGGAGACAGCAGCAACACCTCATCTTTTTTTGTCTAGAGATGTACAGCAGCAACTTTGGGACTTCTATGAGTCTATGATGCCGCCGGGCCGTCCCGCTTCCTCTGCACCATCCTTTGCGCCGCCGAGTGGGGTGGTCGGTGGAGGCGGGAGCTGAGGCTGCCACGGGAGACGGTGAGGGCCGACGAGGTCAACTTGGTGCGGAGTAAGTTGGAGAAGAAGCGGCCCCTCGCAACAGTAACCAAGGCAACCCAGCACTGGCGCCGTTTTGCGCTGCGGCCGCTGCGACGAAGGCGAGCAAGTAGCGGATCGAAACGTTGGCATCCAGGTCGGTTAGCAGTTTAGTTTTTCTATATTTTTTGATTAGATGATCACAATGTCATATTTTTCAAGTTGGATTGGCCGCATGGATTTGTTGCACTATTTCCTTAGTAGGCATGATTGGTCCGTGACTATCACGACGACATGCCCCCCACTTCGTTGAGAGCTAGACGATGCTCTCTACCTGTTCGTTCATATACTCGTGAGAGCTGGATCAATCAGCGGTTAATTGTTTATACTTGTAAACGCTTAGATTAATCAGCTATTACCTGTTCATATGCTCGTGTGAGCTGGATCAATAAGCTGTATATGTTCGTTCATATGATCTCTACCTGTTCGTTCATATTATTTGCTGTTATGATTCTGAATAATGCACACACTTTGGTTAGTAAGGTTGAGAAGTACACATGCTCCTAGCTATTTTCTTTTATCTTGCAGCTCTTTCATTTCCTGGTCTGTTGTTTTCGATGACATGATTTAATCGACATGATATCTCTTACCGAGGTTTTTGATTTAAAATTACTCTGCATGTTTTGATAATTCGACACCAAACAAAGATGAGGCGCTACTGCTGCCCAGTATGCAGGCGCTAGCCTAGGCGATCTTGTTGGCGGTGAAGTCACCACCTGGTGCACACGTTCAAGCCAGAGCTCTTGCAGTTAAGGTTCATGGTGCGTTGATGTAAGGAATGGAGCAGTAGGGGTGTCGGTATCCATGTCGAGATGTCGTGGCGGCGTGGTCCAAGATGCGGTCGATGTCCAGAATGCTTCAAGCATCTGTGGATCTCCTCCTTGTAGATTTGAATGGGATGAGGTCTAGGATGTGGTGCCGCAGAGCCCGACGGACAAGAACAAGCTGGAGTGCAGCAGCCCGTTCTCCTCATGCACATCGTCATGACGAGGCAAACAAGACGCTCTCTATCATCTACTGCAGAGTCGGCATGATCAAGTGAGGTGTGTCTTGTTGCGTTGCTTTGCTACAGTCCCATCCTCTTATTCACTGAATTCTGAATTTATCTGTACCATGGATGCTGAATCTCTAAATTTCTTATAGGCAGACCTGGTAAACTAGACACCCTCACCAGGCTTTGCAGGCAGGGCGGACGTGAGCCTGATTGGCCTGTTCAGTGTGGGCTTCTACAAGGCCTACCTCCTCGTAGCCTCTCTAAGCTTTGTACTTCTACATCCATTCTTAAATTATACTGATAATTTGCTTTCATTTTTCTTTGAATACAATTCCGTGACTAGATATTTAGATAAGCACAGTGAAGATGTGGTGGCTAGGCTAGGCTAGCCGATGACTTCTTAAAGCATGACGTTTGTATTTGGCATCTATCGACTTTGAAAACTTGTAACATCTTTGAGCAATATAGACAATGATATTTGAGAGGTAGAAAGATATGCCTCTGAGCCGTCTCCAAAAAAGGCTAGCTAAATTTGTTTTGACTTTAATCTCATTTTTCCTTCCCGTTTGATTTAATGAGCTAGCGATACAGGTCGCTTGACACTGGATCCAGTTTGTACTGAAGTGGAGATGATTTGATGGCGGTAGCACGAGTGGAGATGGATAAAATAAATGAAAAATATTAAGCCGAACTAAGGCTACATTATATGGGTTGATTGACTTTTAAGCAAAATATTGGTTGCGATCACTTTTTCATCCAAAAAGGATAGTGATCATGTTTTTCATTAGAAAACTTAACTTTTTCTGATCCCATTGCAACGCACAGGTACGTTTCCTAGTCTATATCTAAAAACAAAGAAAGAAACGTTTCTTACCGTTCTACATATTGTTGGACCGTTTTGCTAATGCAAAAATACAAACAATTTCCCACTATACCATCCATAAGTAAAAAACGATTTCTCTACTAATACAAACAATTACCCATAAGTAAAGGTGTACGCCGTCCTTCCCGGCAGTGCGGAGGCGTGCGATCAAAAGCAATGGAGGCGGTCCAATTTTCAGGCGTACACAGGTGGCGGCTCTACAGCGAGGCAGGGATAGCCAGACGTTACGTCTACGAGGTCGCAACCGCTCTAATTGTCGTAGAGTGATGAAGATGCCGATACGCGGACCGTGTTCGTCGATGAGATCGTCTGCTCTTTATTGATTTGTGCAAGATCCTCGCCAGCCAATCTATGATCATCAGTTCCACCCAGGCCTGCACCTGCGTTGTCGCCAGTGTGCCGGCAGCCCGGCATCCGACGACTGTATCACCTGGGCAGTCCGGACATGGTCTATGAACTACATCTGGTACGTTTTTATTCCGCTCGAGCTGTGCTGCTTTCTCGTAAGATCAATTTGGAAGGATGGAGCACCTCTGTTCATTGATTTATTGATGCCCACAAGGCCACAACGATTCTATGAATATGTGTGTAACTATGTATATCCATCTATGATGGTTGAGACCGTAATTATAAAGATTGCCACCACTTATGTCAGAATACCGAGTCGTTTTTGTCCGTCTCACCGTTGCCGCTGTCGTGCATGTTAAGGTGTATTAGTATTGGTCTATAAGTTCGTATTTGTCTAGATTTATCTTCTTATGCTTCAAGTCAGATGTACTATATATTATGGCCTTTGCTTTCCCAGATAATACAAGTTGCTTATTTCTAACATGCTATCAGAGCCTAGTTTAGTCTTCTCGCACGCGCAACTCCTGCAATTTTTCCGCCTCCTCTCACGTTGAGCCTCTTGGATCAGATCGATTCCCGTACTGAGCTACCTCACGTTGAGCTTCTTGGATTAGATCGACTCCCGCTGCTAATTTTTTTTGGGATCAATTCGGTTCCGGCTAGACTACCTGGATCAGATCGCTTCGGGCTGGACTACTTGGATCAGATCGGGCCGTGCTGCTGCCGGCCACCGCCACCTCCAATCTCGCGTGCCCTCACTACTATTCCATGGCCGCTAATAAATCAGATCTGTTTCTTGGATCTATTCTCCCGATGCTGTTTTCCGTTCATGTCTTCGTGCTCCTTCTGGCAGTTATGCATGCACGGACCCCATTGCAAGAGCGGACCCTATGGTCTGTGTGTGGATTTCCTCTTGGCCGCCCTGCTTGTCCCGCTCAAGGTCACTGCCGCTCTCTCCAAGTCACCGCCCGTCGCATCTCCTCTCCAGATAGTGGCCGTCCTCAACTCATCTTCTCTTGATGTGGTGTGTGTCTTTCTTTGATGTGCTATCGCCGCATTGTCTTTGATGTACGCATATTCTTTTGCTTGGTGAGCTTATATATTGTTGGCTTCTTGTGCTATGATCTTTTGTGACATGCTGTTCTTCTGACCGCCTCTCGCTCTGTGTCAATCTCTTCTCCGGTCGACTGTGGCTTGACTCTACGGGTTTTGATCACTCTTCATGCTATGACGTCACTTTGAAGACGCGGATTTTGGATTATCATTTTTTGTGTGTGTAGATTTCACTTCTTCAAATGCAATGCTATTGCATACGCTTTGCATTTGAGGGGGAGGGGGTGTTAAGGTGTATTAGTATTGGTCTAGGAGTCCGTATTTGTCTAGATTTATCTTCTTATACTTCAAGTCAGATATACTATATATTGTGACATTTGGCCTTCAGATAATACAAGTTGCTTATTCCTAACAGCGCACACGAGCGTGAGCCGTCCCGTGGCACTCGAGCAAGCCCCATACACTTTTTTTTGGACAGTTTTGTCCTTGTTTTCAAACGTAATTACAAAGACTACCACCGCCTAAGTCAGAATACTGAGTCGTTTTCGCCTGTCTCAATGTTGCTCCTGTCACGCACACGAGGCTGAGCCCTCCTGTGGCGCTCGAGCGAGGCCCATACAAGACAGGACGATCCTGCGGCCTAGGTCTAAGATTCGAATATTAAGATCTGGCATATACTACTCAGGTTTAGTCCCACCTCGAATCCTTGGACCGAAATCTACTGGTTTATAATGCTTGGAAGCTCCATTGAATATCAGTGAGTTAACTTGAAAGGATTAAATCCCCAATACGGTGTGATGGCTGCCCTTCTACGTGATCTATAAAATTAAACAGGGAGCATGAGGGCCACGGTCTCGGAGGGTTACAGCGGGAGGCGAGTCGGCGTATTGAGGTCGGAGCTCCGCTTGCGAGGAGAGCTCTCTTGGCTGACTACGAATCGCTCTCGCCATGGGGGCGGGACTAGAGAAAAGCGTGGTCGCCGATGTGGGGAATTGGAAGAGGACGACGGTCGGGTGGCCGTGGAATTTGGTGAGGAAGAAGAGGCGGCCTGGTCGAGCTCGTCCGTTGACGCCGAGGTTCCTGGCGGCATGACTTGGAGGGGAACGAGGTAAAACATGTAGCTAATGGGCAGTGGGATGGGCTAAGCTAGGGTTGGCCTAGTCTGTGGTGGCCTAACTGGGCTTTGGGCCATGCGGGTCTAGCCGGCCTGGAGGCTTACTTCCTTTTTATTTTCTTTAAGTGTTTTTTCTTTGGCTTGGAAACGCATGGTGACGGCAGCCGTCAAACCACACGCAAGGCGGCGCTGAGCTCATGTGCGGGGAAGGAGAAGGCACTGCGACGGTGCTGAAGATGTGCACGGTGCGACAACGAGCTTGGAGGTGGTCGGGACATGGGCCCCGCGTGGGGCTGAGCTTGGAGCTTATAAAAATTGTCCATGCGAATTGGATCGATCTTCCTGGTGCAACACACGGACACTTTAAGATCCATACAATCTCTTCGTAGGAATCCTTAGTTTTCATGTGATGGATCAAAGAAACTCTTATACATATCAAATTATGTAGAAATGAAATAGGCATGACATTGTAATCTTGTAGTTATCCTATTCCAATGTTTTCCTATCCTGCATAAGCCATAAAATTCGAAAGCATTTTCTATGGACAGTCTTGGTCATCTCTCTTCATAGACCGTGTTACCCTACGACAAGTATCTGCGTATGGTTTTGCACCATTTTATAGGACATAATGCTAGACGTTCTACTCTTAACTCCTCAAGGAGAATTAACACATGTAAACTTGTCCTAGGTGCAGACTTCTACAAACTCACAACTCTTTATGAAATACCTCCTCTTGGTTGACTTTTTTGAATTAAAAGGTTGACTTGTTTTATGAAATAATTGGCTTAGATTTGAATAAATTTAAATATATTTAGACACGTTTTAGTGTATAGATGTATTTGTATCTAGACAAAATCAAGTTAGTTATTTATATATGGAGTGAGTAAGAAAAATGTCGAGCGTGGAGAAAAAGGGTCATGATTGGACGAGGTTTACGTTTCCTAGGCTAGGCTCTTTCTTTTTTCCCGAAACAGCTCTTTCTCACGCTTGCTTTCACATGTCACTAAACTAATTACGATTTGGGTGTCCTGTTCGGGTGCTCCTCTCGAACATGCTCATCGACGCCCTACTAGATCACGTTCTAGAGATACCTATTCACGTTCGCGTCTAGGGTTATAGGCGACGACGAAGGCAATCTCCTCGTCGACGGTGAGGAAGGGCCTGGTTCTCGCTCCTGATTCTCTTCTCCGGATCTGATTGCTGGCTGTGACTACTTCACGGGGCTGGCCTCGTCCAGCTGCCCGGTCGCGGCGGTAGATCGGTTCCTGGAGAGGGCAGGGTGTAACATCCCAGCATTAGAGCTTAGAAATAGGCTGAACACAGGGCTGTGCATTGCATTCATGCATAGAAAATTCGGATAATTTTCACGCTTTTAAATAAAATTTATCGAAGTGATTGAAGATTCTCTTAACTTGGTGGAACTGAAGTAGATCATCAAGTTGACTGTGATAAGTTTTAATATGACATTTGTTAAAACCTTATCTCTGGGTAATATAACTTGATCTAAGGGTAGATCAAATGTAATAAAACTAAGTCAGATCACATTACTTAATAAGGAGTACTTGATCTTCCAGAGATCATTACATGGTATTCCATAGAACAACTCAAGGATGAATACTTAATACTCTAAAGATGATATCAAGGTATTATCTACAACAAACCCTGAATACCAAGTTAAGTATATAACTTAAGTAATGAAACCCCAGAACTAAACCTTGATATACTTGCTTTCCATAGTTATTCCTACCATGAGAATCATGGTAGTTTCTAAACACTAACTCTTATTACAAATAGAGTAGTAAAGGAAGTCAAGTCAAGACCATTCAACACATACCCTTAATGTGGCATCCCGCTAAAATCACTACTGGAAAATCGCGGTGTTTTTGTGCATTGCATCATCATGACCGCATGCTCATGTCATCATGCCACCTTACATTTGAGCATCGTCATGACATCATGCATGGTTTTGTCTAAAACTATGTTTCGAAAAGCCTATCTTTGTTTTCTAAATATCCTCCGTCTTTATTTCAAATAAAACCTGAGCCTCCGGAATATTTTGGTTTGTCTAAATACGGTTTGCAAAAGCCTTGTTTTTAATAAATAAAATTATTTGTTTATTTTTAGGAGGCAGCCCGCCAGGCCCAAAAGGCAGGCCGGCCACCTCCAAACCCTAGTCTAAAATATCTAGACCTAAACCTACCCTAGTCTACCCAAACCCCAGACTATACCTAACCCAGCCACCAACCCCCCACCCGCACAGCACCTGGCGCACACACACCCACTCCCGCAGCCACCTCACCCCGTCCAACCGCAGCGCGCCACCTCACTCCCTGCCTGGCCCACCTGGCCACCGACCGACTCCACCCCACCTGGCCTCCACCCTGCCCATTTCCCACGGACGCACACCACATCCGCGTCGCACGGACACGTCGCCAGCCCGGACCCACACGACCCCATCTCGCTCGCCCGCACCAATCTTTCCCGCACGCCCCGCCTCATCCCGCGATCCCCTCCCTCGTCCCCACCTACCGCCACCATCGTCAAGCCCTGCTGGCCTCTCCCCCGCTCTCCATCGTCGGAGGCCGACCGTCGCCCTCATCCCCTTCGTTCTCCCGCACCCCTCCCGGCTCGATATCCTCCTCGCCGCCCGGTGCTCCACCCGAGCCGCCCCGGCATCCCTCTCCCTGTAGACGCCGCCGGCCTCGTCCGTCTCCGCCCCGGGCCCCCTCACCACACCCACCTTCCCCGCTCCTCGCCTCGACGGCCGCCGCCCCGAGCTCGTCTCCCTCCTCGAGCTCCCCGCATCGGCCGCCCGCGAGCGACCCCGGAGCCGCCGCTGCCCGCATGCCTCTGCCGTCGCCGCTCGCTACCCACGGCCGCCCCTCCAAGTCCTGCCTCGAGCCCAACCCCGTTGCCGGAGTTCCACACCCAGCCCCTCCGCTGTTCGCGCTCGACAGCGCCACCGCCCTCTGCTCGAACCCCTGCATCGCCACCTCGGTTCTCGCCACGTGGCGCTTCCTTCCGTGTCCAGGAACCGCAGAGCGCTGCCGCCTCTCGATCTCGAGCTCCGTCGCCGCGGTGGCACTGCCGTGCCCTCCTGCGCCTCCTCTGTCGTGGGTGCCCCTTCCGCGTCGTCTTCTGCCGTTGCCCATGGGTTCCTCTCCGCGAGCCATCACTAGGCCGCTCTGCACAAGCTCATCGCCAACGCCTGCCAGGCTCGCTGCCGTCTTCTGTCCGTGCTTGCGGCCGTGCGAGCACGTCTCCAGCCTACTTCATGCTGTGGTGGACGCCAAGTCGCTTGCAGATCCCTCCAACGATTCAATATCCTCCCGGAGCCATCTTGTTAACTTGTGAAGCTACACCGCATTGTGCTTGTGTTGATGAACAGGGAAGGGCACAACGGTCACCGTGTCCCTTGATGTGTTCCTCGGTTCAATTTTTGTTATCCCCGTGCCCGATGTTTCGCCAAGCTCCACCCGAGGAGGGCACAGGAGTCGATTCAAGTACACCGTCGACAAATAGAGCCTGAACCCGAGGAACCATCGACAAGACTTTCGACGCGAACACCGAGCTCTTCTCCCCGAGTCCCAAGACCGTACCCTAACCCGGCGACACTCGACGCACCGCGGACGAGATCTTCTACATGGACACCGAGTACTTCTTCCCGGCTCCGAGCAAAGTTCGCCATCGACAATTGAAGCCGGCACCCTCCAAGATCTTCTCCCCGATACGGCAAGTACCCCATCCTGGATCCGATGCCCGCGGGACCCGGACGCCAATATCCACGACTCGGAGATGCCCGGAACACCAAGTTCGTCGAGACCCTGAAGACCCGTTCCCGGAGGCGAAGTCCGGACCCGATGACCGCCAAGATCGCCACCGAAACGACAAGCACTTCACCGCGGAACGCCAAGACCTTCTTCCTGGATGGGACAAGATCTACTTCCATTGTCCGAGACCGATCCCGTCGAGCCGTTCACCCCCGTCGGACCCTGTTGAACCCCGGACCCCCGGAACCCAAGATCTTCCGAACCCAGATGTGCGACCCTAAGCCCCTATTTTTATAATATGACATTATCAACTGTCGCATATTAAATTGTTCATGCATGCATACATGTCTGTGGTTTGGGGGCATTATGCCGATTCACCGCATGATTAAATATGGAGTCTATATGCGGGCTATTCTAGTATTATATCGGCTCCATTTAAATTGGTGTAGCGAACAAATGCCATGTTTTGCCTTGCTAACTCAACATTTAAATTGCGGGGTAGATAAATAACTCGAACCGTCTAATTAATTGTCGGGACCCCGGTTCCACTTAATATTGCCTAATTGCACTGCATCTGTGCCATGCCATGCATCATATCATAATCATGCCGGATCTTTTGCCGTAATATTAAATATTGCATCTGGTGTTTCTTCTAGTGTTTGCTTCTTCGCGGATTAGGCCGATGAGTTGATGCGAGTACCGACAAGTTCTCCGGATATGAACCTTCGGCAGTGTTTCCCAGGCAAGCATCTCTCCCCCTTCTACCTATTTTGCATTTATAGTCTTTATTTCCTCCTGTTGTTCTATTGCTATCCGTGTCGCGATGCTTTAGTTTCCGAACACCAGTTATATCCCATGCAGCCTCTATACTGCCTTGGACACCTCCTATCACCCGTGTTTGGTAGATAGCTGGCCTTGCGAGTCGTAGCTGCTTGCTCAGGTGCGATCTCGTGTTGTCAAGTACCACAGTTGTTGAAATGCTGGCAGATGCTTATTGGTGGAGATGCTTACTAGTGGAGATGATCATGACTTTAAACACAACTATTAAATTGCTAGATATAACTAATGCAGAGGCATCGGTGGGCAATAGATTTATTTGGTTCTTCCACGCTCACTTGTGTCCCGTAGGACCCCGAGTACTTGATACCTGTTCCTTGACTATTCGCACTATCCACATTCGGGAGGCCTTATGGACCCCCCTGAGCCAGAGCTTGATTCATTTCTATTTCTTGGGGCCACAAAGTAGTCTGGAGCTTTATTACTATCCTATACTTATGCCATGTTACTGCTTTATTTAAGATTGTGCGTGGAGCACCTGTACTGTTTTGGACCGCGCCATGTTTTCGCGGTATTGACAAGCCCAGTCACACTTTCGGGTTCCCAGTCGTTTACAGCCGTCGTCGCAAACCCTGGGTACATTCCGGAGCCGGCCAACTTCGTTGCGGGTAGCTTAGTGGGGTGGCCCCCTGAAATATTTTTGAATCCTGTGATCGCTTTGTCGTGAATGCCTCGTTGGGTTTTGAGTTGGTTTTTCCGAGGTTGATCGAGTGTGTGTTGCTATTTGTGCACCCCTGCAGGGTAAAACTTTCTGAAAGCCGTGTCCGCGGTTATGGACGACTTGGAGCACAGTATCTCGATCATAGACAAGCATAACTAAAGTAGTGCTATAAATTTGACTTAATATGTGATTAGTAATTCATCTTCAACTATAATGGAATGGATAATAAAAATTCCAACAACTGGTGGATCTATGGTGATCTGTGTCATACTATACATGCCTAGTAAGTATTGCAACTCCAATGGAATGTGATAAAAGTGCCAACAATTGCTGGGTTTTGGGATTCCTCAGGACAATTATATCTGACTAGTAAATGTTCCAACCACCACAGAATGGTTAATTAAAACTGCCCACTACTTACGCTTCAGGATGACTCATGCTATCTATATCCGATTAGTAAGTGCTACAACTATAACGGAATGAATAAAACTGCCAATTGTGTGAGTTCCTCGGTTTGACTTCCTCGTTTGGCCTCGAGGGGAAATCCTAGGATGGGTTTGTTTGGTGTTAGCTTCAGGTTGGATCCGAATAGGTCTTTCTTATCCCTCTCTGATAAACACCAGTTGTATCGAGTCTCTGT
This sequence comes from Avena sativa, assembly GCA_916181665.1. NCBI lineage: Eukaryota > Viridiplantae > Streptophyta > Magnoliopsida > Poales > Poaceae > Avena > Avena sativa. Next base: position 416,165,403 of record OV702289.1, on the reverse strand, counting down.
AGGTTGTTTAGTGCCGCTGTGCTGCCGCTTCAGCCCACCATACCTATGTAGGCGAGAGCCGCCGAATTCTAGCCTCGCCATGTACTGGCCTCAGTACTGACGCTCCTCTTTTTCCTTTGCCCCTTGTCGGCACCCCTTTTGTTTTAGCAGGTTTGAGATCGACGTTGTTAGCAGGGTTACCCTTCCGTCTTGGCTTGGGCAGGGTTATGGACGCCATTGGTTATTCTTCAGGGCTCTTAGCTCAATTTGCATCTTGTCTGTACTCGGACACTGTATCGTTTTCCAGGTGATTTGGATCTTTGTATTGTATATCTGTATTCTTGACTCTTGGAGTCGTGTTGTATATATATCTGTTCTGTGGGTCCCATCGAGGACTGTTGTGTAATGGTATTACTTCGTTTTCCACCCGCACGAAAGTCCCTGGTGGGCGTCCTTGAATCGTTTCTATGCGGGTTTGGCGGAAAGGGCTAAAACTTGCATAGGGCCGATTTGAGGGTGTTACACTTAATATGATATTAAGAGGTGACATTCCTATTTAACCAAGTCTAGTGTCAATGGATCATCACTATTGAGTGACCAATTCTTTACCTAGCACTTGTTAACCTTTAGCTTTGACCTATTATATTAACCTTTCAAAGATTTTAAGTAAATTAATCAGAAGGAGGAACTAGATATGGTGAAGTATGCCATCATCATCAATGAAATGAGATCCTTAGTGGTGATCAAACCATTTGATGTTGGAGGAGTTAACTCACTCCTGAGTTAACTAGAAGAAGTACCAAAAACCAAGAGTTAAGCTAGTAATTGAGGAACCATGAAAAAGCTAGTGGTACTTGTGTATCTAATAATAATTTTGTTAAGCCAAGTAGATATAGATATGAAGTAATCTTGTTTAACAAGATCAGCTTTATAGAGAGACTAGTACAAGTCTACTAGTTGAGTATAGATGTTGATCAGGCAATTAGAAGCCTAAGCTTTGTTTGATCAAGGGTTGGTGGTCATTATTCTCAAGCCACTTGAGAATAGATGACTGGATAATGAAGAAGTGAGGTGAGTATACCAAATTAGGTAAAGCCCTAGTAAGATGAATCATCTAGCTTGATCATAAGAAGTCAAGCTCGAGTATAATGAAGTATATAACATAAGTTGTAGGAGTAGTTGGAAGTATAATAATTTAACCAAGGTAATACAAGAACAAATTTGTATTGTGGAGAGTAGTACCATACCTATTTTAGAGGATTAATATCACATGTGATATAGAGAGGAGTGTAATCTTGCAAGCTTTAGAAGTAGATGCAGGGTTAATATGAAGGAGTTTATGGAATGAAGTTAGAACTAACTACTTTGATGGATTCAGTAAAGGTAGTATATAAATGGAAGTTATATAAATACTAGGAGAAGCATGAATGATTGATGTTGAAGTGACAAGACCATGACATCATATGATGATGAATATGGTGGAGTCAGATGATTAACTTATTCAGAAAGGATGTGATCTTTGTGAATAAGATAAGAGAGAATTATAGAGTATATTTAGGAAAGGATTTCCTTATCTAAAGATAAGCTTAGTGAGGTATTAAGGTAAGGATTCTTTAGAAACCTTTAACCAACAGTATATCAAGCCATGACAAGACTCATGTCTACTTCATTATTTAAAACCCTAGAATCAAATGGATAGTGAAACCATTTCCTATTCCTAGGTAACCATTAGACAGTACCTCTTGGACAATTAAAGGTTCCAAGAGATAATTAGAGAACCAGATGAGTGTTTATAGATGGAAGCCTTGTTCATCTGATTGTCTTGAACTCTAATAGAAATTTACATCCATGGAATAACATATTACTCTAGGAAGTAATTCCAATATCTCACTCAAATAGGAGATATAAATCTTAATCATAGATTTAGAAGTAATGTTATTGAACCTTGATCTTAATACATATTCATAATATGATATAGTCTATTAAAACCTTCCTAAAACTCAGGGCAGTTATTTGGAAACAAAAACAATTACATTAATGATTGCTATTCATGCTTCTTGACTTCACCAAGGTTGTCTATGGTAATTCTAAACTCTGCAAATCAAGTAGAATTGGATTTGGTGAAATCACCAAATAGGGAGAACCCTGGGATTCAAATCACCATATTATAAACCCAGGATTTAAACCAACAACTAATGTGGTTATTAAAAGAGGCTAAATATATATATATTCCATGCCTATCACTCACCATCATAAATTATTAGCCTCTTAAACCACTACTAATACCTTCTTTTAGTGGTAATGCAAATCATTTCTATAAGATTTTCTTATAGGAAGTAAACCCTAAAACCGTAAGTTATATTTACTTTATTAAATAAAAGAACCTTCATATAATAACATATTTTGTATACACAACAAGAAATGTAGAGGAATGGGTTATAATTAACCTCTATCATATATCAATGTCTTACAATTTTTTTGGACATTTTAAAACTCTTGTAGAAATCAAATTGGAAAGGAAATGATAAAACAGAATAAAGAAAAGAATTAGAAACAGAAAAAATACAGAGTAGACCAAATCTGGCCCGAGGCCCATTTTCTCACCCTTTATCTATCACCCACATTGGCCCAACAGCCGCAGCCCAACACCAGTACCAGCCCAGTGGTCTTCTTGCTCTGGTTGACAAGTGGGACTGAAGGAAGGACCACGGGTTGAGACATAGATTTGGCCAGGGGGTTTTCCACAAAATATGCGTTGTCGTCTACCTCTCGACGTCACAAGCAGCTCGCTGGCCGAAGCTCCGCCGTCCATCGCCGTGTCGTGACGTAGACTTCGTCTAGATTCGTGCCACCGATGCCTGGAGGGGATAAGAAGGCCACCGTGACACCCTGTTTGTCCTCATCCCCAATTCCACTCTCTCTTCCTCTTCCTGTGCGAGCTCCCGAAACCCTACCTCGCCGGAGTCGCTCGTGGCCATCGATTACGGCTGTCCCTGGACCATCTGAGACCACTATGGTGTTCCCCATGCTCTTCTTGGTCGGTTGCCCCTGCTAGCTCGAGCCGACGAAGCCCCTGAGGTTCTAATCGAGACCTCCTTCCCGATGTCCGGCCACCGCCATGATCATCGATTTCGTCACCACCTGACTTCATCACGCCTCCCCAAGCATCACATCATGATCATGGTGAGATTCTCTATCTTCCTGTGCTTGTCGATTCAACTCTATCCCTCCATAGCACTACCTCCACGAGCACCCGACACCGCCCCCGCTATCCGTCGTCGGTGACCGCTCTCCGGTGACCATTCCGGGGCGTCGCCGCCACTAACCTGTTCACCACGTTCCCTCACTCCAGCACGCCCAACCGCGTGTGCTGGAACCCTCTGTATCGCCGTTGGCGACCACAATCCGGTGGTGGAGGCCGGGCTGACGTCATGCCGACGTTAGACCTGCGTCACCCCTACCATGTCACCAGGTGGACTGGTCTTTGCTCGCGTGGCAACCAACGTGGCATAGGCCCCATCTGTCTATGACTTTTCCTAGGGTGTGTATTGGTATAAAATGTAATTCCTGTTTAGGAAATAGGTTAAATATTATAAATTCAATTATAAATAAATTTCAGGGATTTAATAAAATGATCAAATCTTATAAATTGAATAACTTTTGTTTTATAATTAAGAAAAATGTATATTATATATCAAATGGTTAGAAAAATAAAATCTATAATTTAACTTTATTAACAAACATTATTGTGTTAAATATTTAAATAATTATTATTTAATAAAGATTTTATAAGTAATAATATTTAAAAATTAATATTTTAATATTGGTAAATAAGAAAAATATAAATAATATACTAAAATTCTTGGAAAAATAAGAACTAAAATGTAAAACTATAAACTTAAAATATTATATCACTTATCTAATATTTATTATTTATTAAGTATTTATAAATTGATTAAACTTATAAAATTCATATCTTATTATTTAAAAATCACAAAAAATACTTATAATATACCAAAATGATCACAAAAATAAATTCTACACATCAAAAATGTTAACTCTCACTTTTGAAGTTAAATAAAAGGTAAAGGTCTAATAAATGTTATTTAAACTCTTTTATTTTATTTTAATTCATTAAAAATATATAAACCTTTACTATTGTCTTTACCATTATTTATTTAAAGTTTAAAAATGTAATAACAAGTTCCATTAATGTTTGATGAATTAAAATTAAGTTTATTCTAATTTTGTCCATTATAAAATCATCAAAGTAGTATATTGCTTATCAAAAAGATATTATGCATCTATAAAATCATCAAGAGATTAATTGCCAATTCTTTTACAAGTTGGGAAAACTACTCAATGATTTAAAACAAGTTTTTAAGTAATTTAAGTAACGCCCTTTCTATGTTTATAAAATGTAAGCATTAATAAGAAAGTAAGTCTATTCACTTATAACTTTAATAAAACACCACCTCATTCAAGTTGTAATACCATATAATGACCAAGATAGATAGTCTCAACTGCTAGTGTAGTTTTTATTCAAGTAAAGTAATTCTTTCTTGTTTAAGAATTATAATTAGCAAGCAAGCCTAAGAGTGTTAATTTATAGTTTAAATACTTTTGTTTGGTTAAGTATGATTTTCCTCAAGAATTATTCTTTTAAGAGACATTAAAATTAATCCTTGAACGCTTCTCTAAAAGCTCTAATTAAATCTTAATCTTGTTTAAGAAATATTTCAGATACCATGCTCCATTTGAGTGCTTTAGTATTGCATATTACTTGTTGTATTTACATATTGTTTCACACTCTCACAAGCCTTAATAAGAAGCACAAGTGTGAAGCAGATATAAAAGTGAAACACATTCCAAAGAACTCATCACAAACTCCAAACCCTAGATCAGTTACGACTATTCCAGGGATTCGCATTTATCAAATTGCATTACATTACTTATGCATCATTGCATCTTGCTTCTTTAAACATTAGTCCTTACAAGACCAATGATGCTGTTTACAGAATTTGGATCTTCTATTATCTCGGAGATCGTGAGTGCATAATCTTGCAATCACAAAAGGCAAGTTCACAACTTGCTCATGTCCTTTGATTATTTTCTATCAAATGCTTGTAACTCAAATGTTGTCATCACCTGCATTCCAAAAAGTTCAGAAAACACTATTTTCATAATAATATGATTGTGGATTATTTACCAGATGGTAATAATCTACTGATACAATTCTAGTGGTAAAGGAACATAATACCTAGGACTTAACAACCAATGTCGCCAGTGATTCTAGAGCCATATATATTATGCGTTAACCATGAGATCTGGAATGGGACGGAGAAGTCAGCTGGATCTTCTTCCTTTCGCATGGACGGATGACCTTAATGTGACGTTGTGTATTCCTTGTGCGGATCCAGCATATGGGTGAGCACCCTTAGGCTCCACGTTTTTGGTATCTAGATTATCTATGCATCTCTATCTGGGTCTGAGTTCACCATAGCTGATGGGGACCACCAAACAGAGCTGCGTACGGATTCTCCGAGAGGCTACCCAAAGAGTAACCGTGGTAGTTGTCTCGGGGGATCGTGTCTCATGCGGGGTCGCGGAGAAGGGCAGCGATTGGCTTGGATCATCTACTAGGCCCCACACCATAGGAAGTGTGGACGAGAAAGATCGCCCGGTTGTGCAACAAGGATTTGGTATCTCATGGGTAAAGTAACGCACCTCTGCAGAGTGTAAGAACTGTGACATGTTACTCCCTGTTCCGGGAAGGAGTTACGAACGCGGCAGGAAAGGAACCCCATGAGGCCATGTTTACTTGTATCGTATTTTTATCCACTAGAGTTTCGGGAATATGCGGGGATTTGGTGTGCACCAATACTCTCCAATCCCTTAAAATACCTTTCCCCAAAAATACTCTACCTTAGAGGAGAGTTTTCAATCTATACAAAAACATGAAGGATTTGCGGGGATATGCCGGGATTATCCCGACCAAACCTGACGTGGTAAAGGGACTACGGGGATTTTGCGGGAATTGGAACAATCCCCTACGATCCCCGCGAATACACTAGCGAATACGAGAGAAGTAAACAATCCCTGAAGGTTCTGGTCAACCTGTGAAGGCTGTCGGGCATAGTTTTCAGAATAAAAGCAACCTTTGAAGAAATGTTTACGAAAACCTGTATTGCCTACAACCTATGGTCTGTGGTTGTAGAGATAGCGCATCATACACTCCTTTTTAGTGAACTTGCTGAGTACATCCGTACTCAACGATACCTTCTTAACCCTTGCTAGGTTCTAAGCCGATGAAGACGACGTCAACATCAATTTCTTCTCAAGAAACCATCATCGGCAGCTCAAGTTCTTCAATAGAGTCAATGAAATCAACATATACATCAACTGAAGTGAAAAAAAGTTCTTAAGTAGATAGGAGTAGATACTCTAGCCATAAAATCTACTTCTATAGAGCATTGAATTACTAGCAATTGCAAGCCTTATGGTTTAGATATTAGTCTTTTTAGCCAGATAGTTCAGAGTTGTTATTTCTGGTTCTTCCTTATAAGAAGTTCTTTCTCTCTCTTTAACCTAGAGTGTTCTCTGGATCTTTTGTAAAGAGTCGAGTTGTAAACTATAGTCATGTCTTGGACCTGCTGTGTTTCTGTTGTACCACTCTGAGGGATGTAATACTAGTGAACGGTGTTTCATTGGTGTTATGTCAACGACTATAGTTTACTACATCATGCAGGTGAATGCTGGGTCACCGCAACTAGTATCAGAGCATATGCTTTGACCTTAGGATTAAAACCCTTTTAGGAGATCTGTAGGTTGGATAGTGACTATAGGATCCATCTTATCTAAACCAAGACTTGTGATGGTATCCACTTGAGGATAAACCTTGTCACACTTAAGTTGGATGTTCTCACCATCTTTCTTAAGGATTAGTTATGTGTCCTCTCTAGAGAAATGTCTTTTTAGTGTAGCTTTAAATAGGTATAACAACACTAAGATATCTTAAGTAAGTTAAAGTATCAAAGAAGATTACGACTAAGTTTAGGATGATATGTGGAGTAGTATTAGTGATGGAGTTTATATTTAGAATCCCTATGAAGTAACAGAATCTTACCACTAGTTGATACCACTATACCACTTCAGGTAGATCATCAGAGTATGCATAGATAAAATTGGAAGTAATCATGCAACATTCACTTGAGAATTCCATGTGATGGAGTAGAATTTTGTTAAGAATCATTAATAGTAAGCTAAGAATAAGAGTCGTCATGGTGAGATCAGCTCTTTAATCATGATGACTAGGTAAATCTTGACAAGTTCATGGTCAGAATAACTCCGAGACCATGATAAGTCTGTTATTAGGACAAGTACTCAGTAACAAATCTTGTAATAATAGTAAGTAAAGAACAATGTAGGTCTATGATAGAAGACATAGGTGTCATAATATTACGATAATTTTGGATTAAGGTAGCAACTACAATTTTATTAGTAGTTTTGAGAGATCATGTGAGGATAGTTTCCAATAGAATGGAAAATTAGTAGTCTTTAGTAGTCCCGAAAGAAAAGTAAGAGGTTAGGTAGAACCAAAGTGAGACCACTTTTCTCAAGATTATCCAGTTGCAACTGAGCAAATTGGGTAAATATTGAGACAAAGCTTAGTTTAACCCCTAAGTGCTAAGTATCACGAAGTAAACCTATACTAGGAGGTGTCATATACTACATAGCTAAGCCTGAACTCTAGAGGTATTATACTCAACTACTATATTTCGGGCTTAGAATGATGTGTGTTATATGTACCACATTTAGATTTCTGGTTTTTTCTTGCATCTTCTTGATTGACTAGATTTGTACATGAAGTTTGACTTGGTATGCAAATGCATGTTGCATCATCAAGTTATTACTTGATGTTATAGACCTAGATAGAAAAGGGAATTCGTGTAAGGGAGTGATGAGTTCCGAAGATCAAGATGAAGGCTTACATGAAGAGTGCAGCCAATTATAAGGAGTATCAGCACTATTTTGAAGGATAGATTAATCCCAACTTATTATTAGTTGGTAACAATAAGGAATACTAGTGCAGAAAAGGTGTGGAGCAACATAAAGGATGAACTTAAGTTCACTCAAGATAGGTGATGTTGCTAAGAAGCTAATGAAGTAGTTATACCAAGATTGTGGGAGTGAAGAATTCTTGGAACAAAGGTGGTATTCAAGCTCTGACAACTCAGATAGAATGCTAGTAAGAAGTAGGAAACCTGTACAGTAATCCATACACGAAGGAGGATCCGTAGCTGGTATCCGTAGCTAGTATCCGTAGCTGGTATCCTAGCGGTTTAGGTAATCAGATCATCTTTGTATGATTTAAAGAGCATAAAACTTGGCCTAAGTTAGCCTAGATCTAAAGAAGTACACAATTAAAGATCGTCTTTCGAGACACTTCGTGAAATCGGGCTTACCAAAGAGAGAATGTCCAGAAGGTTAAAAGAAAGGCAAATAATGTTGGAAGATTCATTTCGGAGATCCACAACTATGTGGGTGTACCGTATATTATTTCATGAGACCTTCCAGAGGTAAAATATAAGCTGGATAGAGACCAATATCCTTACTATTCAGTTAATGGGTATTATACATGGAGTTTAGAGACCATTAGGAAACCCCAAGGGGGAGAGTAAACAATAAACACTGAAGTGTTGTTGTCTAATTTTCTGACTAAAGGTTGGAAAAGAAGTACTAAGTCATTGTGGGATTAAGCCTTATTCTCATAAGGTTATAAGAAATCACCACTATATAGTATTTCTGAGCGTATGTCCGGATGAAAGATCGAAGAAGATAAACTATTTAACCCTAGTGGACTAGTTATAAAGAAGGAAACCACTCGTAAGTTATCCTTAAGAAGGAGTAGAGCCTACTAAAATAGTTTAGTGTATAGTAGTAGGAAAACCTTATTGGAAGGGACAAAATGTCCACAACCAATTCTAAATAGGACTGTAAGGGCATATACCCAAAGATATATAGTAAAAGGAACTATATGGTAAATTAGAAACAATAGTGGATATTGTCAAAAATGAAGAGGATTCAAGGAAAAAGATCTAGATATGGGATACCACAATTGTCCCCAATCATGATCACAATGGAGTTAAGAAATGCCGTGATCAATACAAGTCAACTCCTAATTCTGAAACGCAAGAGAGTACGAACTTCGGGGACGAAGTTTATTTTAAGGGGGAGAGTCTGTAACACCCCAGCATTAGAGCTTAGAAATAGGCTAAACACAGGTGTGTGCATTGCATTCATGGATAGAAAATCTGGATAATTTTCGCGCTTTTAAATAAAACTTGTCAAAGTGATTGAAGCTTCTCTTAACTTGTTGGAACTGAAGTAGATCATCAAGTTGACTACGATAAGTTTCAATATGACCTTTGCTAAAACCTTATCTCTGGGTAATATAATTTGATCTAAGGGTAGATCAAATGTAATAAAACTAAGTCACACCCCACTACTTAATAAGGAGTACTTGATCTTCTAGAGATCATTACATGGTATTCCATACAACAACTCAACGATGAATACTTAATACTGTAAAGATGATATCAAGGTATTATCTACAACAAACCCTGAATACCAAGTTAAGTATATAACTTAAGTAATGAAACCCTAGAACTAAACCTTGATATACTTGCTTGCCAAAGTTATTCCTACCATGAGAATCATGGTAGTTTCTAAACACTAACTTTTATTAAAAATAGAGTAGTAAAGGAAGTCAAGTCAAGACCATTCAACACATACCCTTAATATGATATTAAGAGGTGACATTCCTATTTAACCAAGTCCTAGTGTCAATGGATCATCACTATTGAGTGACCAATTCTTGACCTAGCCCTTGTTAACATTTAGCTTTGACCTACTATATTAACCTTTCAAAGATTTTAAGTAAATTCGAGGAACTAGCTATGGTGAAGTATGCCATCATCAATGAAATGAGATCCTTAGTGGTGATCAAACCATTTGATGTTGGAGGAGTTAACTCACTCCCGAGTTAACTAGAAGAAGTACCTAAAACCAAGAGTTAAGCTAGTAATTGAGGAACGATGAAAAAGCTAATAGTACTTGTGTATCTAATAATAATTTTGTTAAGCCAAATAGATATACATATGAAGTAAGCTTCTTTAACAAGATCAGCTTTATAGAGAGACTAGTACAAGTCTACTACTTAGTTGAGTATAGATCTTGATCAGGCAATTAAAAGCCTAAGCTTTGTTTGATCAAGGGTTGGTGGTCATTATTCTCAAGACACTTGAGAATAGATGACTGTATAATGAAGAAGTGAGGTGAGTATACCAAATTAGGTAAAGCCCTAGTAAGATGAATCATCTAGCTTGATCATGAGAAGTCAAGCTAGAGTATAATGAAGTATATAACATAAGTTGTAGGAGTAGTTGGAAGTATAATAATTTAACCAAGGTAATACAAGAACAAATTTGTATTTTGGAGAGTAGTACCATACCTATTTTAGAGGATTAATATCACATGTGATATAGAGAGGAGTGTAATCTTGCAAGCTTTAGAAGTAGATGCAGGGTTAATATGAAGGAGTTTATGGAATGAAGTTAGAACTAACTATTTAGATGGATTCAGTAAAGGTAGTATATAAATGGAAGTTATATAGATACTAGGAAAAGCATGAATGATTGATGTTGAAGTGACAAGACCATGACATCATATGATGAGGAATATGGTGGAGTCAGATGATTAACTTATTCATAAAGGATGTGATCTTTGTGAATAAGATAAGAGAGAATTATAGAGTATATTTAGGAAAGGATTTCCTTATCTAAAGATAAGCTTAGTGAGGTATTAAGGTAAGGATTCTTTAGAAACCTTTAACCAACAGTATGTCAAGCCATGACAAGACTCATGTCTACTTCATTATTTAAAACCCTAGAATCAAATGGATAGTGAAACCATTTCCTATTCCTAGGTAACCATTAGCAATACCTCTTGGATAATTAAAGCTTCCAAGAGATAATTAGAGAACCAGATGCGTGTTTATAGATGGAAGCCTTGTTCATTTGATTGTCTTGAACTCTAATAGAAATTTAGATCCATGGAATAACATATTACTCTAGGAAGTAATTCCAATATGTCACTCAAAGAGGAGATATCATTCTTAATCATAGATTTAGAAGTAATGTCCTTGAACCTTGATCTTAATACATATTCATAATAGAATATGAGTCTATTAAAACCTTCCTAAAACTCAGGACAGTTATTTGGGAATGAACAATTACATTAATGATTGCTATTCATGCTTCTTGACTTCACCAAGGTTGTCTATGGTAATTCTAAACTCTGCAAATCAAGTAGAATTGGATTTGGTGAAATCACCAATTAGGGAGAACCCTGGGATTCAAATCACCATATTATAAGCCCAGGATTTAAACCAACATCTAATGTGGTTATTAAAAGAGGCTAAATATATATATTCCATGCCTATCACTCACCATCATAAATTATTAGCCTCTTAAACCACTACTAATACCTTCTTTTAGTGGTAATGCAAATCATTTCTAAAAGATTTTCTTATAGGAAGTAAACCCTAAAACCGTAAGTTATATTTACTTTATTAAATAAAAGAACCTTCATATAATAACATATTTTGTATACATAACAAGAAATGTAGAGGAATAGGTTATAATTAACCTCTATCATCTATCAATGTCTTACAAATTTTTTGGACATTTTAAAACTCTTATAGAAATCAAATTGGAAAGGAAATGATAAAACATAATAAAGAAAAGAATTAGAAACAAAAAATACAGAGTAGTCCAAATCTGGCCCGAGGCCCATTTCCTCACCCTTTATCTACCTCCCACATCGGCCCAACAGCCGCAGCCCAACACCAGTACCAGCCCAGTGGTCTTCTTGCTCTGGCTGACAAGTGGGACCGAAGGAAGGACCACGGGTTGAGACAGAGATTTGGCCAGGTGCTTTTCCGCAAATATGCATTGTTGTCTACCTCTCGACATCACAAGCAGCTCGCTGGCCAGAGCTCCACCGTCCGCCATCGCGTCATGACATAGACTTCGTCTAGATTCGTGCCATCGATGCCTGGAGGGGATAATAAGGCCACTGCGATGCCCTATTCATCCTCATCCCCAATTCCACTCTCTCTCCCTCTTCCCGTGCGAGCTCCCGAAACCCTACCTCGCTGGAGCCGCTCATGGCTATCGATTATGGCTATCCCTGGACCATCTGAGACCACTATGGTGTTCCCCATGCTTTTATTGGTCGATTGCCCCTGCTAGCTCGAGCCGGCGAAGCCCCTGAGGTTCTAATCGGGACCTCCTTCCCGAAGTCCGGCCACCGCCATGATCATCGATTCCATCACCACCTGACTTCGTCGCGCCTCCCCAAGCATCGCATCATGATCATGGTGAGATTCTCTATCTTCCTATGCTTTTCGATTCGACTCTAGCCCTCCGTAGCACCGCCTCCACGAGCACCCGACACCACCGCCGCTGTCTGTCGTCGGTGACCGCTCTCTGGTGACCATTCCAGGGCGGCGCCGCCACTAACCTGTTCACCATCGTCCCCTCACTCCAGCATGCCCAACCACGTGCGCTAGAACCCTCTGTATCGCCTCCAGTTACCACAATCCGGTGGTGGAGGCCGGGCTGACGTCAGACCCGTGTCACCCCTGCCAGGTCACAGGGTGGACTAGTCTTTGCTCGCGTGGCAACCAACGTGCCATAGGCCCCACCTGTCTATGACTTAGGCTAGGGTGTGTATTGGTATAAAATGTAATTCCTATTTAGGAAATAGGTTAAATATTATAAATAAATTTCAGGGATTTAATAAAATGATTAAATCTTATAAATTGAATAATTTTTGTTTTATAATTCAGAAAAATGTATATTATATATCAAAATGCTTAGAAAAATAAAATCTATAATTTAACTTTATTAACAAACATTATTGTGTTAACTATTTAAATAATTATTATTTAATAAAGATTTTATAAGTAATAATACTTTAAAAATTCATATTATAATATTGGTAAATAAGAAAAATATAAATAATATACTAAAATTCTTGGAAAAATAAGAACTAAAATGTAAAACTATAAACTTAAAGTATTATATCACTTAACTAATATTTATTTTTTTAAGTATTTATAAAGTGATTAAACTTATAAAAATCATATCTTATTATTTAAAAATCACAAAAATACTTATAATATACCAAAATGATCACAAAATTAAATTCTACACATCAAAAATGTCAACTCTCACTTTTGAAGTTAAATAAAAGGTAAAGGTATAATAAATGTTATTTAAACTTTTTCTTTTATTTTAATTCATTAAAAATATATAAACCTTTACTATTGTCTTTACCATTATTTGTTTAAAGTTTAAAAATGTAATAACAAGTTCCATTAATGTTTGATGAATTAAAATTAAGTGTATTCTAATTCTGCCCATTATAAAATCATCAAAGTAGTATAGTTCTTATCAAAAAGACATTATGCATCTATAAAATCATCAAGAGAATAGTTGCCAATTCTTTTACAAGTTGGGAAAACTACTCAATGATTTAAAACAAGTTTTTAAGTAATTTAAGTAACGCCCTTTCTATGTTTATAAAAGGTAAGCATTAATAAGAAAGTAAGTCTATACACTTATAACTTTAATAAAACACTACCTCATTCAAGTTATAATACCATATAATGACCAAGATAGACAGTCTCAACTACTAGTGTAGGTTTTATTCAAATAAAATAATTCTTTCTTGTTTAAGAATTATAATTAGCAAGCAAGCCTAAGAGTGTTAATTTATAGTTTAAATACTTTCAGTTAGTTAAGTATGATTTTCCTCAAGAATTATTCTTTTAAGAGACATTAAAAGTAATCCTTGAATGCTTCTCTAAAAGCTCTAATTAAATCTTAATCTTGTTTAAGAAATATTTCAGATACCATGCTCCATTTGAGTGCTTTAGTATTGCATATTACTTATTGTATTTACCTATTGTTTCACACTCTCACAAGCCTTAATAAGAAGCACAAGTGTGAAGCTGATATAAAAGTGAAACACATTCCAAAGAACTCATCACAAACTCCAAACCCTAGATCAGTTACGACTATTTCGGGGATTCACATTTATCAAATTGCATTACATTACTTATGCATCGTTGCATCTTGCTTCTTGAAACATTAGTCCTTACCAGACCAATGATGCTGTTTACAGAATTTGGATCTTCTATTATCTCGAAGATCATGAGTGCATAATCTTGCAATCACAAAAGGCAAGTTCACAACTTGCTCATGTCCTTTGATTATTTTCTATCAAATGCTTGTAACTCAAATGTTGTCATCACATGTATTCCAAAAAGTTCAGAAAACACTATTTTCATAATAATATGGTTATGGATTATTTACTAGATGGTGATAATCTACATTTATAGTTCCAGTGGTAAAGGAACATAATACCTAGGACTTAACAACCAATGTTGCTAGTGATTCTAGCGCCATATATTACCCGTTAACCATGAGATCTGGAATAGGACAAAGAAGTCAGCTGGATCTTCTTCCTTTCGCATGGACGGATGACCTTAATGTGACGCTGTGTATTCCTTGTGCGGATCCAGCATATTGGGTGAGCACCCTTAGGCTCCACGTTTTTGGTATCCAGATTATCCGTGCATCTCTGTCTGGGTCTGAGTTTACCATAGCTGATGGGGACCGCCAAACAGAGCTGCGTACGGACTCTTCGAGAGGCTACCCAAAGAGTAACCGTGGTAGTTGTATCGGGGGATCGTGTCTCATGCAGGGTCGTGAAGAAGGGCAGCGATTTGCTTAGATCATCTACTAGGCCCCACACCATAGGAAGTGTGGACGGGAAAGATCGCCCGGTTGTGTAACAAGGATTTGGTCTCTCATGGGTAAAGTAACACACCTCTGCAGAGTGTAAGAACCATGACATGTTATGCCCTGTTATGGGAAGGAGCTACGAACGCGGCAGGAAAGGAACCCCATGAAGGTTCTGGTCAATGTGTGAAGGCTGTTGGGCATAGTTTTCAGAATAAAAGCAACATTTGAAGAAATGTTTACGAAAACCTGCATTACCTACGACCTATGGTCTGTGGCTGTAGAGATAGTGCATCATACACTCCTTTTTAGTAAACTTTCTAAGTACGCCCGTACTCAACCGTACCTTCTTAACCCTTGCTAGGTTCTAAGCTGATGAAGACGATGTCAACATCAATTTCTGCTCAAGAAACCATCATCGGCAGCTCAAGTTCTTCAATAGAGTCAATGAAGTCAACATATACATCAACTGAAGTGAAGAAAAAGGTTTAAGTAGATAGGAGTAGATACTCTAGCCATAAAACCTACTTCTGTAGAGCATTGCATTAGTAGCAATTGCAAGACTTATGGTTAGATATTAGTCTTTTTAGCCAGATAGTTCGGAGTTGTTATTTCTGGTTCTTCCTTGTAAGAAGTTCTTTCTCTCTCTTTAACCTAGAGTGTTCTCCGGATATTTTGTAAAGAGTCGAGTTGTAATCTATAGTCATGTCTTGAACCTGCTGTGTTTCTGTTGTACCACTCTGAGGGATGTAATACTAGTGAACATTGTTTCATTGGTGTTATGTCAACGACTATAGTGTACTACATCATATAGTGGTATGCTGGGTCACCGCACAGGGCGAGGAGTTTGATGGCGGTGGCCTCATCTGCCGCTGGAGGAGGAGGCTCGCAGATGGGAGCGGAGGAGTGTGAGGGCATCGAGGCCCTGCTGAAGAGGTTGAACCTACGGGGGGAAGAGCTAAAGGGGGTGAAGATCGGAGGAGAACTACTCAACAATCTAAGGGAAGAGGTGAAGTGGCTAGCAATAGCTAGGGTTCATACGCGAAAGAATTTTAGCGTTAACTCGTTGTTCGAGACTATGCATAATGCATGGAATCCGTTGCAAGAGATCAAGCTAAGGATGCTGGAGAAAAATCTGTTCCTCTTTCAAGCTGCATGCCTTGGAGATTGGAAGAATATGATGGAGGGAGGACCATGGATCTTTAGGGACCATGGAGTGATTCTGGCTGAATATGATGGTTTCTCGCCGGCACATTCTGTCCAATTGAATCTATTGCATGCGTGGGTGATAATTCCAAAAATCCCTGATCTATTTAGAAAGGTGGATGTGGTCACAGAGCTCGCATCTCGGGTGGGAAAAGTGGTGAATATTGAGTTGCGTCCAAGATTGTTTCAATATTGGGAAAAGTGGAAAAGCTGTGCAGCAAGATTGTGTGCGTGTGAGGGTGCTGGTGGATGTTGAACATCCCCTTATCAGGTTTGTTTCCATGGATATTGGTGATGAGGAGAAGAAGAGCCTATTCTTTCAGGTTCTTTTCAAGAAAATTCCTAAGTTTTGTGAGTTTTGTGGTTGTATTGGCCATGCGATAGCAGAGTGCGGTGACAGAAATAATTGAAAGGAGGATGTGGAGTGGGGGCGCTGGATGTTGGCGGGTGTGCCCTAGAACCGACCGCGTCAAGCTTCGAGCGCGGGAAGAGACGAGGGTCAGCATGCTGGCCGGGGAGGTGGAAGGACTACCCCAGGCCGCGTCTTTGGATGTGGGCATGGCACAAATCCCAATGCTATGCACGTCGATCGTGAGTCATGCAAGCGCATGTCTATGGATGCTGCGCTGGACTCGGGTGGACGTACAAGCCCGCTCAAGGTGACGGCAATGATGGAGGAACTGCCGGGGCTGCCCGTCAACAGGCAGCTATTGTTAGAATATGGTGGAAAAGGCGGAGTACCAGTAGGGATCCCTCCCCCACAGCCCCAATATGTGCCTCCGAAAGACAAGAAGCCGAATAAGGCAGGAACCCCAAGGAAGTCTGCCGCTGGTGATGGATCGGTGACCTCCGTGTCAGAGGACCGCCTGGCTTAATGAGTATCTTGAGTGTGAACTGTCATGGCCTGGGTGGGGCTGCGACAGTTCGTGAGCTTCACGATCTAGCGAAGCTTCACTCCCCAGCATTCTTGTGTGTAGTGGAGACGCATCTGCACAAGAGAGTTGTGGAGAATTTATCTCGTTCTTTAGGTTTCGATAAATGTTTGCTGTTAGCAGTTCTGGCCATAGTGGCGGCATTGCTTTATTTTGGAATAATGAAATAAATGTTGAACTCTTGCCCTACTCGTAGTATCATCTTGACACGATTGTTATGGAGCGAGGAAGTGAGCCTTGGCGCTTGATGGTGGTCTATGGAGAGGGATAGGTCAGGGAAAGGCAAAAGACATAGGATATGATTAAGTATATATGCTCAGCTAATGACCATCCATGGCTCTACATTGGGGATTTCAATGAAGTCCTGCATCGGTCGTAGCATGTGGGAGCTAGCGAGCGGAGTGACAGCCAAATGGCTGGGTTCAGAGACGTTGTGCATGTCTATGGTTTATGTGATCTTGGCCATAAGGGTGTAGCATGGACTTTTGAGAAAAAGGTTGCGGGAGGTATTTTTTGTAGAAAAAGGCTAGATTGGGCGCTTGCTACCCCAGATTGGTGTGCATGGTACCCAGAAGTAGAAGTGTGCCACCTAGCCATGGTGGCGACGTCAAATCATTTGGCGCAGCTACTAACACGCACGTCAGAAGCAAGATGGCATAGACCAAGGGGGAGGCGGACGTTCCGCTTCGAGTTGGCTTGGGAGAGACATGAGGAATTCTCTGATACACTAAAGAGATAGTGGAACCGAGGTGGTCTGGCGACCTCTGTTGGGGAGATATAGAACATCTTGGAGAGAGTTGCTGGTGATCTCACGACTTGGGGAGTTTGTTCTTTTAGGAATGTTCAAAATAAATTGAAAGAAATGAGAAACGATATGGGTGTTCTGAGAGAAATCCAGCAAGGATCGGCCCGTGTGCACGGGAGGCCGAACTGACCTCACACACCACTCATGAGGAGGTGATGTGGAAGCAGCGGTCGAGGATTCTGTGGCTGGCAGCAAGTGACAAGAACACTAAGTTCTTTCATATGCATGCTAGAATGAGAAAGAAGAAGAATACAATCATAGAATTGGTGCGTGTTGATGGTTCTGTTGATACACCAGAGAAGGAGAATGGTGCTCTTGCGAGTAATTTTTACAAGGAGCTCTACATGTCTGAAGGAGTGCACGGCATGGAAGGGGCCTTGATACTATCCCGGTGAAGGTGGATGGGCAGATGAATGAAATGTTAGATACCCCATTCAGTATGACAGAGGTGAAAGAAGCTCTATTTGAGATGTATCCAACCAAGGCGCCTGGCCCGGATGGCTTCCTGACACACTTTTTTAGAGGTATTGGGCCCTCTGTGGGGAGGAGGTGACCAAGGTGGTGCTAAAAGTTCTGAAGGGAGAGGAAAGTCTTGAGGTGATTAACAAAACCTTCATTGTCATGATCCCCAAGATTGTGAGTCCAAAGGAGTTGTGTCAGTTTCGTCCCATTAGCCTTTGTAATGTCGTCTACAAGATTGCCTCTAAAGTGGCGGCAAACAGATTGAAGAAAGTGTTACCAGAGATTATTTCTAAGGAACAATCTGCTTTTGTTCCTGGACTTCTGATCACAGATAACATTATTACAGCGTATGAGTGTCTTCATTTTATGAAAAGGAACAACGTGACGAAACATCATTCCTGTACACTCAAGCTGTATATGTGGAAGGCATATGATCATGGTGAGTGGAGCTATCTTTAAGCTATCATGCTCAAGTTGGGTTTCAGCACCTCATTTGTGGCACTAGTGATGTGGCTGGTGTCGACCGTATCCTTCTTGGTGTTGTTCAATGGAACACCACAGGAGGAGTTTCACCCCTCTTGGGGGTATCCGTCAAGGTGATCCTATCTCCTCGTACTTGTTCTTGTTGGCAGCAGAGGGCCTCTTGTGCCTTTTAAAATCTAGAATTCAATCATCGGTTCTTCGTGGTATACAAGTGGTACCTACAGCTCCGACTATGAACCACTTACTCTTCGCTGATGATAGCCTGCTGTTTTCGAAGCAAGTCATGAGGGGGGCTACAAACTCGTGGAAGTGTTGGAGATTTATTGTCAGGCCTTTGGACAGAGGATAAATATGGACAAGTCCTCGGTGTTCTTTAGCAAAGGATGTCCAGAATCAGTTCGTGAGGGGATCAAAAATGTGCTTGCAGTGCAGAAACAAACCCTCAATGAGAAGTATCTTGGGATGCCATCTGATATTGGTAAATCCAAGAATGGTGCCTTTAAATATCTCAAGGATAGAGTATGGAAGAAAGTTTTGGGATGGATGGAACAATGGCTCTCTATAGGTGGAAAAGAAGTTTTAATTAAAGCAGTGGCTCAGGCAATTCCAGCCTACTCAATGGTATGCTTCAAATTACCTAGAGGTTTATGCGAGCATATTAATTCCATGATTTGCAAATTCTGGTGGGGTAGCAAGAATGGCCAGCGGAGGACATGCTGGGTTTCATGGGAGACGATGACTCAGCCAAAGTATGCAGGTGGACTAGGCTTCAGAGATATCGAGCTCTTTAATTTGGCTATGCTAGCAAAGTCGGTGTGGCATATTCTACAGTATCCTGGAATGCTGAGTGCATGGATACTGAAGGTTGTATATTTCCCAACTCTGATATTTTAGCTGCAAAGCTAGGGTCCCACCCATCTCAAGTGTAGCAAGCTTTGATGGAGGGGAAAGAAGCTCTGAAACTTGGTTTAATACGTAGAATTGGTGATGGACGGTCGACGGATGCCTAGGAGCATAATTGGCTTCCAAGGGAGGATGAGAGGAGAAGAGCTATGGCACCCAAGAAGACAGAGGCGACACAACGAGTCTGTGATTATATTGTATCCCAGTCGGGGATGTGGAACCTGGAGAAATTGGAGGAGTTCTTCTGGCTGATGGACTGTGAAATCATCAAACAAATACCGCTTTGCATGACACGACAAGAAAAGTTTCCTTCCGCAACGACTTGGCCCGACGGTCAACGTAGAAGGCGCGTCTTCCGCGACGAATTTCTCGTCTTGGCCGTGGCCGATGGAAAACTTTTTTTCTGGTTTCACGGCCCTCTACTACGACGGAACCGCTAAAAACATGGAGGAAGCACGGCTGGCGCATGGCAGAAGCAAGATTTTCAGTTCCCCGCGTGATTTTGACTCGCCGAAGTCTTTTGAGGCAGGTGGGTTCCAAATGTTAGTATCTCTAGTGGACCATACTTTTCGGTCACGCCTCCCTGATTTGAACTCGATAACGTTGCTCGAGGCATCTACCATTTAATCAGGCTGCTAGGACCCACATGTCAGCCTCTCATTAGAAGAATCGTGTGTATGATGGATTTTTTCCTTCGCTCGCGCTATCTTATTCCGAAGTTGATAGCACTGCTCGATGCATCTACTGTTTAATCAACCTCTTGGTCCCCACATGTTATCCACTCATTAGAAGAAACGTGTGTATGATGGATTTTTTTCTCGGTCACACCTTCGTGTTCTGAACTTGATAGCGTTGCTCGCTGCATCAGCCATTTATTCAGGCTGGTGGGTCCCCTATGTCAGCCTCACATTAGAAGAATCATGGGTATGATGGATTTTTTCTTCTCTAGCACTACCATGTTCCGAACTAGATAGCGTTGCTTGACGAATCTGCCGGTTGCTCATGCTGCTGGGTCCCCCATTTCAGCCTCTCATTACAAGAAATGGGTGCATGCTGAACTTTTTTCTCGCTCGCGCCTCCCTATTTCGAACTGGCAATGTTGCATGATGCAGCATCTGTATAAGGTCGCACTGCTGGGTCCCACATATCAGCCTCTCTGTAAATGAAACATACGTATGATGGACGTTTTTTGGCCATGTCCGCTGTTTTGACCTTGGCAACTTGCTGGGTCCCAGATGTCAACCATCTCTGTGCAGAAAACGTGTCTATGCTGGGTCCTAGCTGACAGCCTCTATTTGAAAGAAACGTGTGTATGTTGGACTGATTTTTCGAGTCCCAGATGTCAGCCATAGAGTACAAAAAATGCTCATAAAGGCCAAATTAAAAAGATTATGAACTAACTTGGGGCGGATGCCCTATTCGTCATGGCTTATATTCCATGGGCTCACTCCTAAATTGAATGGGCTATCGTCGGTGGCCACAAGACCACGAAAAGGCTGAATTAGAAGGTATTGGGATATTCTTGAGGATGATAGGCTAATTTCATGAGCTATGCTTGGGCCTGCTGGGTCCGACATGTCAGCTTCTCTATAAGTGAAACGTGTGTGATGGACTTTTTTTCGTCCGCCTCCACAGTTTTCACCATGGCGGTCGTGTATGGTCTTACTGCTGGGGCCGTTATGTCAGCATCTCTGGCATGTTCTGGCTTGTGGGTCCCTGATGCAGCCTTGTATGTCCTGTCTAGTGGGTCCCTGATGCCAACCTCTCTATCCAAGAATTTATTCTTTTTCTAACACACCCTCAAAAAAAAACTCGAGGGACGCTACATGCTAGTGGGTCCGTGATGCTAACCTCATCGTAATACGATATTGCTAGAAATAAAATGTAAACCCAAGATACACACAGGCGATGCGAACAAAAGACATTCAAATCAAATAAACTTAAACTGAGTGCACTTCCACTTCAACAAAGATATTTATAGAAAAAATATCATTAAACTTCTATTAGTACTACAACTTATGTATTAGTCTTCTTAAAAATATTATGTGTGTCTATATAGTGTGCGGACAACTCTGAATATTGACCGCTAATTCATGACCCGCGAATCCCAACATTGCTGCTAGTTATTGGTTCCTCTAATCCATTCCATCATCTAGAAGATACTATTGATAGTCTTTGTTATCTTATCTTATCACTATATAATGTATGAATAACTTTGAGTATTGACCGTTGGATCAAGACTCGCGAATCCCAACACTGCTAGCCGTTGGATCTTCTTTTTTCCATTCTACCGGGTGGTGGTACTTTTTTTGAATAAGGTATATGTCTCGAGGGAGTGAGATTCTTCAATTAATTAACACGGTAAGTGGATGTGTACATGTTACACCAAGGATCTCAAAAAAATGAAAACTACATCCAAGTCCATACATTTAGCACAAAGGACCCTAAAATCAAATACTTGAAATTTTTGGTAACATGGTCTATAGAAACGAGGGGGAAGATTCAAGAATGATGGAGAAGTGTGTTTTGAGGTTTGTGCATATAGCATTTCATTGTGATGAAGATTATCAATAGAATCTTCTAGATGCTAGAATGGAAAAGAAGATCCAACAGCTAGAAATATTGGGATTCGTGAGTCTTAATCCAACAATTAAAATTCAAAGTTTTTCGTACACCATATAGTGTTAAGATAGTGGTAATGGTAAGACTAGTACTTGCTTAACAAAAGAAAACAACGGACTGCTCACTTTCAATAGATCTTGTTGAAGAAGATGCACGAATCTACCATATGCGGGAACTGTATCATAAACTATACTAGTAAGTTGCACGTGCCTTGCACATGAGACTCAGATTGTAGACGTATGACATATCATCACTATATAAAATAATAATTGGTAAAGCACAATAAATTATAAATTTGATCAATATCTATAAAGTATGGGTGTATATTTGGTCCTTGTACTTTGTATCATCATGTAGAAGTCAAAGATTATTAGCTACCTAACACATGAAATTTTTTATAACATGGTCTAGAGAAACAAGGGAGAAGATTCTAGTATGATGGAGAAGTGTGTTTTGAGGTTTGTGCATAGCATTCGTTATGCTGTTGACCGTTGGATCTTCATTTCCATTTTAGCATCAAGAAGATACTATTGATAGTCTTTCTTTTCTTATCTTACCACTATTTTTTATATATAGTGTGCGAATAACTTTGAATATTAACCGCTGATTCATGACCCACGAATCTCAACATTGCTGCTAGTTATTGGATCCTCTAATCCATTCCATCATCTAGAAGACACTATTGATAGTCTTTGTTATCTTATCTTACCACTATATAATTTACGAATAACTTTGAGTATTGACCGTTGGATCAAGAATCACGAATCCCAACACTGCTAGGAGAATATCATTTTGTGGCCCGAAAGTTGAGGTGTCCAGGCAACACGGTATGCAAGTTGCCTGCAATCAGCTGCGTTGCCCAAAGTTGGCGTGCCAAATGCTCAAATGGTATTTTTTGGCATGAATTAAATTTTATGTTTCAATACAAAATATCAGGCTAACGCCCATCAAGTTGGTCCCCCTGTCAATTTTCGCCGTTATGTCGCTGCCGTCGTGGCTGCCATGTAGGCTGCCATGTAGGCTTGCAGCGTTGGCGCCTGCATCTTTTACGCGTCTTCTTCTTCCCCGGGGCGGCAATCTATGGTCGCGGCCATGGCGCGGAGCTAGGACGTGGACGAACCTGCTCGGCCCCGCTCTCCTACCCATCCCAAATCGGAGCTCGCCCTCACCATGGCCGCACCCATGGCACAACGCAGGGACGAGAATTCATTCCCGGGTGAGATCTGTCACCAAGCCGACCATGATCGGTCCTACTGTCCTCCTCCCTGAATCCGAGCTCGCCGTCGTCGTGGTTGCACACACACCAGCCACAACGCCTTCCTCTTCGAACCCCAAGGCCACATCCACCCAGTTCGGCACAACGCTAACAAGGTGAAAATTCATCAAGTTTTCTTCTTGTGATTATAGAAAAACATGTATGTACCATGTCCATATCATACTCTAACAATGTACACATATGTTGTTTACTAGATTTTCATTTGAAATTAGTAGCTCCGTGATGACGAAACATAGAGAACCTAAATGTAATGGCGATGAAGACCATGTTCTGTACTTTGCATTGCATCAACAAGTGCTCGCTGACGAAGCATGTTACCAAGAGAGTGGAGTTCATCAGCCATTGAAAAAAATATGTGAACAAATCAATGAGCTATTCAATGCAAATACACGCAGAAAAGCTAGATCCATGTCATCAATCATCAATAGGTGGCACATTCTAGTGATGCGTTCAAGTGCGTACACTATATATCATTTACTTGAAGTGGTTGTTATCCTGAGCAAAAATGCCTAGTATGCACATTACCTTTGTCTGTTCTATGCTGCAATTATGCTGTTATGGGCGTGGAAAGAAAAGTTGGGCTTCACTGAATATTACGCAGTTAGGCCTAACTTATTCTTACACAAATATGCACAACTTAGTCTTTACACAAATAAGCGTAACTAAAGATAAAGACAAAGACAAATGGTTCATCAGATCTGCCAGTATGAGCACTAGGTCCCTGGAGCTGGTGGTATCATCGAAACGAACCAGAATGCTACGTTTGGTCGTCTGTCATTCTCCATCAAATCGTACGACCCCACTGATGAGCCAATTGTAGGCCCCTCCCCCTGACGTGGATTTGGCTCCAGGTCGGATCTAGAGTGTCAACATGATAGGCTCGTGAGTATGCAGCAAACACACAGTCTGCTATCAACACTGGAAGTGCTAGCACCTCAGCAAAAACACCAGCATGTTCTTCCTGGACTCCGGCAGCAGCCTTAGCAGGTATTTCATCAGCTTCACCAATAGCAGTCTCAGCAGGTATTTCGTCAGCTTCACCAGCAGCAACATCACCAAGTATTTCGCCAGCTTCACCAAGAGCAGCAGCAGCTAGTTCTTCGTCAGCTCCACCACCACCACCAGCAGTAGCAACATCAGGAGCCAGGGCTGCCTGAGCAATTACAGGTTAAACAGCTCCAGGGGCTCCAACAAAGAAAGGATAGTTGATCCCAAGAAACACAGATTGTCCCTTGAGATTGTCGACTCTGCTCCAGACTTGCTCTACTAGGTCTTTGGATGGCATGCGGACCTCGAGAAAACGTGACACCGCAGCGATGGGTATGAAGAAAGTTGTATCCCCATATGTTCTATTGTATCACCAATGCTGTTTAGTGCTCCCCTAATATGAATCCACATGAGTTCAACATCCTGTTTCGTGTCGCCTCCAAGAGGTGCCAGGAACCAACACCATGTCCGAAGTTTAGCATTTGCTACTACATCTTCGATCACCAGAGCTAGAATGATGCGCGGGGCTGCGTGGGTACTTGCGTGTTACTTATAGTTAGTAAGCAGAATTTTGAATGGGATTTTACATGCTATATGGCACCATGACTCACCCCAGATGGACGGATCCCAAACACGCACGTCACCGCTAGGTTCAGTGACCGCATAAATGCGTTGCGGTTTGTTCGAATGGTAGCTAGAGGTGAAGACGACGTCGATACACTTCCCCGGCCGTAGGAAGTCGTCGCGCAAGACTGTAAATTCCTTGTCTTCTAGGCATCTAATGAATGTGATTGCCTTGTCGAACACCACTAAGAGGTCGTACTCCCAGGTCTTCCACACCTCCCATGGTCTATGTGGGAGCTGTACCTTCAGGAGCTCAAGTTCTGCCATGTTGAATCTGTAAGGGAATTCGGAAAGGGGCGACGGCCACCCGTTGTTGAATGCAGTAATGCCGACAACCTCCAAAGATGGCAATGTAAATCTCAATGATCTGTAGCCATTTTTTAGAGTCCAAGTACTCCCATCCTGGGATAAAAGGACCAGCCACTCGCCGTTGCCATGCACCTAGTTCTGGTCATCTCCCATTTCCGTCTCTTCTTCTTCCTTGATATTCACCACTACTGATTCCGACCACTCATCCAACAACATCAGTTTTGCATGAATATTCTGCAGAGTTTGTCGTCAGTTGGTACAACCACCTAGCATGGATTCCATTGAAAATACAATTTGACAACTAGACCTTCCGATTAAAGTACCCAAAATATCGCCTAAATACGAGTGTCTCCTCAAATATTGCCTAAATTGTGCCTGTGTCACTATGAAGATACCCAATATATGGAGTAGGAGCAGAGCCCCCCAGAACAAACTCCTGACAATGATCATAAACAACTTAGGGCATAACAGCCTTAAATTCTCGAATCTGTTTCTTTTTATTTTAGGAAACAGAATATCACCTAGCAGGCATTCCATTGCAAATCGAAATTGACAACTCGTCTATCACCTAAAGTAAGACTATGTCACTATGAAAATACCTGAATATCAGGTATGAGCATAGCTTCCGGTGTACAGAATAGTCTTAAATGGTTCAATTTGTTCAAACTGCGTGTGCACACAACACGTTCAACGAAAGGAACATAGGATTCCCATGAGAGTTCAGCACATATGAATCAACGATATGACTGAACCAGTAAGCAAGATACTGGAACTTACGTGGCCATCATGGTCGTTTGGCCATTTGCTGGTATCAGGGTAAGGAAGGCCTGGCGTGCCGAACGGTTGTTCGTCCATGTCCCGCATCGTGAAGCGGTAGCCAGGGATGCAGCGAGCGAGGCGGCCGACAGAGATGATGTCCAACCCCGTGGTGATCCTGTGCATGTTCGTGGCGCTGAGGTTCGGCCATCCCCAATCCTCAAGGTGGCGGTTGCCCTGGCCATCCGCGTCATCGTTGCATGCCTTTCGCTTCAGCATGTTGATACCCCAAGCTCTACCCATAGTGGCAAATGGAGTCTGGAATCCAGTAGATTAATGGAGGCATTGTGACAAGGAGGCGGATGGATTCGAGAGGGGATGGAATCAGGGATGGGGGCAGTTGTTCGAGTAGGGAGTGACCTAGTGAGGAACCACCACCGCCGCCGGTTCTCGTCCGCGTGGAAGACAAGGAAGGGGTGTAATTATTGAGGGCACGCACCGGAACCGTCTAGAGGAAGTGAAAAAATAAATCATAAGAGAGAAAAATGTGCGGCCCGCCTGTCGGTGAGTGAAGGTCGGCACGCGCAAACATGACTATGCTTGACTTGGATCGTGCATGGTAGACCTCGATTCCACCGCATGCAAGTGGCGTAGAACAAATTTTAGGAAGTGCTAACATCGACGTGTAAAACCACCGTTTTTCTCCACCTTCACCCTACTATGAACGGTCATGCACCATTCCAGATATTAGTAAGGGCGGTTCCAATCTTGCAGTAAGCAGTTTCACTTCTCCGTCTCATTTCCTCCTCCACAGCCTCATCGTCTTTGTCCTCCATGGACTCATCCATTTCCTCCGCCACGGCATCACCCTCTTCCTCCGTATACTTTCCCTCTTGCCTATAGTCATGGACCTACCGGATGTCCGAAACGACGGCAGGCTAGTGACTGCGTACTTCGACATAGAAGTACATGGCGGGAAGAAGATCGATGTCATCTACACCACCGACCCTTGGACGGTGAGGAACACTCTGAATAATTACACGAGTTGGCAGCGGTTCGAAGAAAATAGGTTCATAGGTCTCGACCTCGAGTATAGCCGCGATCACCGTAGGATTGCTGTGGTGCAACTCTCCATGAAGGGGCACATCCTCGTATACCAGGTTTTTTGCGAGATGGGGGCTGACGCAAATAGGTAGACTTTTCTGCCTTTTTGTTCCTAAACCGTCTGTTTGCAAAAGTTATTGCTATATTATTTATCTGAATTCATTTTCATGCAGGTGGGGCGAAAGGATTAGGTCACTATTTCATGACTTTCTCGTGAACTAGCAGATAACATTTACTAGTGTTGACATCATGAATGACACCAAACTGCTTGAAAGCCTGACTGTCAACATAAAAATCCTAAAGGAGTGTAGAGTGGACATCCAGAAAATTTACTAGATCCCAGGGACGAAGGGCGGCAGGACCCGGATGGCTGATCTTGCCGCCGAACTCATCGACCCATGGTACGCTGACATGAAGGGAAAATTGCCGAGATGTTGGTGGAGGTGTTTAGGGCACGATTACTGGGAGGATAAGCCTCTTTCTGAACCTAATCTGAAGTATGCTACAATTGACGGGTATGTTAGCCATGAGCTAGACTGCCAGATTGTAAATTTTCGTTCCAGACATCACATCATTGAACCACCACCAAGGCAAGTTGTTTGCCCCAGATACCCTAGTGTAGATGAATCTACAAGCCAGGGTGTCATGGTGGTGTCACGGCAGATGCCATGGATAGGCTAAAGGTGGGGACTAATATGCGCTAGGGGAATCTAGGGAGGGATAGTAGAGTGATTCTCTACACAGAAGTTTGTATTGCTATATCTTCAGAATTACAAGTGCTCCTTGAGCTGTATTGGCGAGAGGAGGAAGAAGATACTCTCTTACTCTTGCCTACTATCTAGCCCAAGAACCCTAGATCTACTAGTGCTCAACCAACTATCATTCTCCCAACCCCCTCTACCAGAACCCTAACCCCCCTTATATAGAGGTGGTTCGGTCCTGGCCTAGGGCATACGTGGAGGCATATTCCTAAGAATATGCCCCCTCCCAAAGTAGTAACCCGACAGGGGTGCTTTTCCCCCGCGTCACACTTTCTTTAGCGACGTAAGCCGACGTGAGCGTCGTCACCCTTGTCGGCCACGACCCGGTGGTCCTGCCCTTGCTTTATTCGCTCATCCAGTACGTACCGGACCTTCTTTTTTGACCAGAGAGATTCCTTCCTTCTCCTAGAAGCTAAGCGAGGATCCGGATCATAGTAGATCCGACCACACCCGTTCCTGCATATAAGTTAGACAAGCATTTCTGACATACTCCTTAAGTCGAATGAGACAATGTTAGGCGACCCCTGGTCTGGGTTACTCCGTGATCCGGCCTGCCTTGAGGTGACTCGGCCAGCATCCGCTTTGACCTTGCCGAACCTCGGCTAACTCGGCCCTTATACCCTGAAGTGACCCTACCCGGGGGTATCCCCCCAACATTAGTCCCCGAAGCTGGTGCGGTCTTAGCTGCCTCGGCCGCTAAGGCCACATCAGGTTCATTTACGTCCGAGCCTCAGACGTTCAATTCCGGGTTAGCTCCTTATCTCGGATTATATGGATTTACGTTCCCTTCGCACGTTCCAAGTTTTCATTTGCCGGCCGGGTCACCACTTTGGCTCGGATCCCATGGTTACCATGGTTTGATCCGAGCCCCGTTTCCTTCTCTCATACACCAACCCACGTGGAGGCTAATCATTACCTTGTCTTATTTTAAGGGCCTGCACAGTAACCGCCGCAGTAATTGTCAGTTTTACTGTGCGCAGGTTACGTCATGCATGTCTCCTCGTTTACCGCAACAGCACATCGTGTCATGGGATCTCATCTACTCTGTGGCCCCCTGTGTGGCTTTTCTCTGATTGGCTGATGCTAGAGATACACGGCCACACCGTGTGGCTCGCCGGCGCAGCACGATCCCACTCATCGATCACTGGGGGCGGTTAAATAGGGGAGGGGCGCGTCCCTTAGCATTTTCCATCTCCGTGCCCCTTTGCCCGTTGCGATTTTCACCTTCGTCTTCCCTGCGACCACGCCGCCGCCGGTGCTTTCCATCAGCAACACCGTCGCCGCACCTCCCCGTGCCTCCGCACCGCAGCCACCGCTGCGCAACTGCTTAGCCACGGGTCCTCGTCAATCTAGACCACAGACCCCGCCGCTGCTAGCTCCAGCGAGGACAGCGGATACGAGATGACTGAGGAGGAGCTTGTCGTCGCCGAGCAGGAGATGGAGGAGGACACCGGCGCGGCGGACCGTGGCGCGTGGGCCGGTTCGTGGGTCTGCCAAGAAAACATCGACTGGCTCTACCGGACCAGGCGTATTCCCGCCGGTGTCGCCACTCGTCTCCCCTCCTCGGAACTGTCCCCCTCACCCAATCCGGGTGAGTTTGTCGTATTCCTATCCCATTTCCAACAGGGATTTGGTCTCCCGGTGAGCGACTTCTTCCGGGACTGGGTCAGGACGTACCACTTGCAGCCGCACCATCTCCCAGCGAACGCAATCACCTCTCTTTCTGCATTTGTCTCTATGATCAAAGGTTATACCGGACTATGGCCCACGAAGGAGCTGTGGATCTGGTTCTTCGGTCTTCATCGCAACATCGTCCCCAACATCCACATCTAGTCGGAGGACAAGCAACTCACCCAGTTCGGAGCTGCCTCGATCTCGCCCTAGAGATTTTCAATCTTTCCCCGGGTCACTGGGCTTGACTCCTGCAAAGGATGGGCCCGGACCTTCTTCTACGTCCGGAACAAGGGTACCGAAGACTTGATTCGGTTGCTGCCCTACGCTCTGGGCCCCCCTGACACGGATTTCTGGGAGGAGGTCGCCAAGAAACCTACAGCTCTGGCCAACCAAGTCAACAAAAGGTTCGCGGAGCTGAAGAAGCTCGGATTGTGCAACGAGGATGCTATGATCACGTTCGTGCGCAATCGAATCTCTCCCCTCCAGAGGCGCACCCACAAGTTGTGCCACATGAGCTTCGGTCGCGACCCCAACCGAACCTCCTCTTTCGAATTGAGCAACACAGAGATCTTCCGCCGGGTCAAGGCTCTGTTCACCACTCACAAAGATTTCTCCGCCGAATGAACGTGGGGAATTGAGCATTACTGCCGTGACAGGCTCCGTCCCGTGGTAAGCTTCGCGTGTAAACTTATTTCGGATCAATTATGTGTCGGTTTTTGTCATATTTCTGACTCTGCTCTTTGTGCTTTTTCTCAGCTGTTTCTCCAGCAAACTCTCGAGGATGGCACGGATCCGACCCTTAAGTGGGCGCCGGACCGAGAGATCCCAGATGAGGAGGAGCCGGACCAGGAGATGTTCCTTCCTATGACCGATGCCACCAAACGTCCCAGCGGTAAATTCTCTTCTCTTAGAGATTGGCCCGATGATGAGGATGACTCGAATATCGACGTGATTGAACCCGTTGAGGCTATCCCTTTTTCTTTTGCCTTTCCGGCATCAGCTAACCCCGGTGGGCATATCCACGAGGATCCTCCACTTGCCACGGGCAAGCCGGTTCCGGTGGCGCCGAAGAAGAAGCGCGGATCCGCGTCAAGTTCTTCTTCTGAACCTTCTCAGCCCACCAAAAGGTAAAAGAAGGCCGGAGACAAGACTGCCTCCAAGCGGGCAGGCAAAGCCCCGGCACGGAGGGCCCGGAAACCCAAGGAGGCCGAGAGCTCGGATGCGTAAGTCATTTTTCACTGCGCAACATACTTCTCCTTGCATCGGGGTAATTTCACTCCTGACATCATTTTCTTTTACAGCCCTCCTGTGGAGGTCCCTCAGAGAGGATCGAGCATCTCTTCTCCCCTTCGGTTCGGTCCTTCCCCTCCTCATGACGACGAGTCACGCCCGCTGAGCCCTATTCCGGAGGGCTCTGCGGCTGCTCCGGGTTCTGCAGTACCTCATCAAGAGGAACGCGACCTCGGATCGGGAGGGGTTGGTTCGGCTGAGGCAACAGCGTCCACCACTTCGGCATTGCCGCAACCAGCAACCACCAGGTCTACCGCAACCCCAGCACCAGCAGCAGCTCCAGTACCAGCTTCCGAACCAGCACCTGTCCCGGCAGCCAGGAAACCCACAGCAGCTCCAGTACCAAGTTCCTCTGCCTCTTCTGAGTCATCTCAGCCCCGGCGAGGAACCATTCTAGCAGCTTCCAAAGGGAAATCCGTCGTGGTTACTTCTTCGCAGCAAGCTAAAGGCAAGAAGGCTAAGGATGCTGCCAGGTCTACATCCGTCGAGGCCGGGCAGCGAACCTTGTCGTCAATGCTTCCGAAGAAATCACCAGCACTGACGGATCTTCCTGCCGAGCCAACCGATGCGTAGCAGATGGTTCTTCACACCAGCCCAGCTCTTGCCCTAATTGAGAGGAAGGAAGCTCATGCGAAGGGCTTGGTGGCACCCCACATTCCCACTGGCGAACGGTACCCTCCGAGCCTTATCGACTTCGTCATGAACTGGAATAAGGCGGAGTTCGTCTACAACGACGATCTCCCGGAAAAGTTCGGCCCCACAGAATTTTCTGCCCAGATGAATACTACTGCCAA
Source organism: Avena sativa (assembly GCA_916181665.1). Taxonomy (NCBI): domain Eukaryota; kingdom Viridiplantae; phylum Streptophyta; class Magnoliopsida; order Poales; family Poaceae; genus Avena; species Avena sativa. The sequence goes on along the minus strand of OV702289.1, from coordinate 416,133,563 downwards.
GGCAATTAACCTCGCGGGGCGAATGATGGAGGGATGTCGTTTCTCCTTTACATGCTGTAGATAATAACCATTAGTCCCCGAGCCTCCGGTGGAGTAGCTTGTTACTCGGCCGGATGCTCCTTAGAAAACTAGCATAGCTGCATGTAAGCTTCAAATATGCACACACCAAGAGCCGGGTTAAGTTCCACTTGGCCCGGATCTTGCATACTTCGAATATGCACACACCTAGAGCCGGGTTAAGTTCCACTTGACCCGGATTTCGTACACTTCAAATATGCACACACCTAGAGCCGGGTTAAGTTCCACTTGGCCCGGATCACGTACACTTCGAATATGCACACACCTAGAGCCGGGTTAAGTTCCACTTGGCCCGGATCACGTACACTTCGAATATGCACACACCTAGAGCCGGGTTAAGTTCCACTTGGCCCGGATCTCATACACTCCAAATATGCACCAAGCTAACTTCTGTACTTCTTTCAGGTAACTACCAATCGCCGGAGCGCCGAATTTCAACGCCTGCTTGATACCCACAAGATCCTGCGTGCAAAACATGTTGCACTTGGCGCAGAGCATGAAAAGAGGGGTAATTTTCTCCCTCAGCACCTCTCCATTTTTCTTCGCTTGTTTCCGCCGGACTAACCTCCTCATTCGGTTTTCTGCAGCTGGGGTGGAGGCTGAGAACAAAATTATGCGGAAGAACTTGGAGGAAATCCGAGGTATGTCCTCTTTTGCCCGACCTTGTTGTGTTTTCCATTTCTTCTTCTCCTTGGCTCGGCAAACATTCACTCCTCGGCTTTGCCGGGTCAACATACTATTTCAGCATCGCTTGAGGATAGTGTGCCCATGCCTGATATGATGCTGCATTTTCTCGAACAAGCAGGACAACATCAAGCTGAGCTGAAGAAGAAGAATGATGAGCTTGCCCTCCTCCGGACCAAGGACGACGAGATAGCCAAGCTCAAGGCTGAGATGGAGAAGATGAAGGCCCAACACAAAACCGAGCTCCAAAAAGTTGGCCAGAACTTCACCGAAGAGCGTGAGCGCCGTACTCTCCAGATCTCCAAGGACCAGGACCTGCTTAGAGAATCCGAGGTCCAGCTTGGGTCGGCGATCGCTGAACTTGAACAACTTCGCCAGAGACGCGACAATTGCATCAAGGAGTTGACCCGGATCCACGACCATATCTCACGTAAGTTTCTTTCCCTTATCTGACACAATTTTCCGGCTTGACCCATATGTGTTTGCTTCAGTATCTTCCTTTTCCTTGTTTCCAGACCACTTTCCCGAGGGTACTCCCATTGCCAGTGCTGCTGTTACCAAATTCCGCCGAGAAAGGGGTACTCCCGTCGCTCCTGATGGTGAGAGCATCCCCTTAGACATGGAGGACCTATTGGTTAGCGTGTCAGCTCGTGTGGAAACCATTAAGAACTATGGGAAAGATCTCCTCGACGTTGCGGTCCGGATCTACAACACCTTTTGGACAAGCGAGAGCGCTCCAAAGAGGATCACACTCCTTGCCGAAAATTGTTGGAAATTGAGACCCAGCTTGACCTCTGGAGAGAGTCCGCCGGGCGTGCCGCAGCAGATACCCTCCTTCATCATATTCTTACATGGTACGAGAAGATCGACTTGAGCCTCCTCACACGCCGGCGCACCGGATCCAAATGGACCGACGATCCGGAGTGGGTAGCTCATCGCCAGGCTTGCGCCTACAGCCTCGTCGAATATTCTCCAATCCATGACTGGGTTGAGGGACCGAGCTTTCTGGAGTCCGGTGGGGATGAGCATATTGAGAACGTGGAGGATGGGTCGGGTGAGGATGGAGAAGATGCTGCTTCAGATATTGAAGACAGCGATGACGACACCGAACTTCCTCCTCCTGCTGCTCCTTAGTTGAAAAAACTTGAAAATTTTATCAGATCCCCGGTATGCCGGGTGCAATTGTATGCTTGATATGTGATATTTTGCTACTATGTTTGTATGCCGGATTAACTTGGGCGTAGTCCCCGAGTTTCATTTTCTTGTTCGTCCAATTCTCTGGCTCGACCCGTGTCTACCTTGATTCAGTTTTACGACTTACGAATCCGAGCTTCAAAAATTGTCTTAACAATACTTAGAAACTTTGAGGCTTGGCTCAAAATAATTTAGCATAATAACTTGAAAATAAATACAGGGTTAGTCCAAAAAAATAAACGTTAGCTCGAATAAATTCGTTTCCTTAGTGGTTTTTCACGTGCTACGCAATTCCAAACTTGTTCCCTTGCTTGCCATGAAGCCAATTCTTGTTGGACAGCAGCAAGTCGAAGGGTTGGGTTTTTGGTGCTCACACACTACTAAACCGGGTTAAGTAAAATGACCCATTCCAGCTACCGCGTAAGAAATTACGACAAACATTATTAAGGCAGTCCCCGAGTTACTGCTCGAGGCGCTGGTATTTCATTGATAAGCTCATTGCCGACATACATACCGACATATGAGATGACTCGGATACATACACTTCTTAGCTAAGTGTAGAAGGGATGAAGTAGTGCTACATTCCACGGTCGCTTGGATTCCTCTCCGGACCTGTCCGCCATGTTTTTTTCCTGTGGCTTTGCATCTATGAGATAGTAAGAATCATTGTGCAATGCTTTGCTCACAATGAATGGCCCTTCCCATGGGGGGATAATTTATGCATGCCAGTAGTACGTTGTACCAACCGGAGCACCAGATCACCTTCCCGGAAGACTCGGGGGCACACTTTCCGGCTATGATAGCGTCGGAGATTTTGCTGATATATGGCGGATCTGGACAGTGCCAGTTCTCTCGCTTCTTCCAGCATATCAACATCATTTTGCCGGGCTTCTTGCACTTCGGCTTCTGTGTATTGGGTGAACCTAAGCGAATCATGCTCTATGTCGGCTGGTAATACAGCTTCTGCCCCATATACCAGAAAGAATGGCGTATAGCCTGTTGATCGATTCGGAGTTGTTCTTAAGCTCCACAGTACTACTGGTAGTTCTTCTATCCAGCACCCCGCTGATCTTTGCAGCGGCTCAATGAGCCGGGGTTTTATCCCGGATAATACTAATCCGTTGGATCTTTCCACTTGTCCGTTCGACGCAGGGTGGGCTACCGAGGCGAGATCAAGTCGGATCTTCTTATCTCGGCAGAAGCGCGCAAATGCTCCTTCCGCAAAATTTGTTCCATTATCAGTTATAATACTATGTGGATAACCGTATCTCAAGATGATGTCTTTGAGAAACGTCACGGCCGTAGCTCCATCACATTTTATTATAGGCTTCACTTCAATCCATTTTGTAAACTTGTCCACCATGACCAAAATGTGTGTCATGTTTCCTCTCGCTGGTTTGAACGGGCCAACCATGTCCAAGCACCATACAACAAATGGCCACGTAATTGGTATGGTCTTGAGTTCCGACATAGGCATATGTGTCTTGGTGGCGTACCTCTGATAACCATTGCATTTTCTCACCAGATCTTCTGCTTGTTCCAAGGCACTTGTCCAGTAAAATCCATGTTGGAACGCCTTTGCCACCAAGGCTCGGGATGAGGCATGATGCCCACATTCCCCTTGGTGTATATCTCGGAGGATGTCAAGCCCTTCTTCCGGGTCAACGCATCATTGGAGGATATTAGTTACACTGCGTTTGTATAACTCGGAATTGATGATTGTGTATGCTTTTGCTCTCCTCTGAGTTTGCCTGGCTAACACCTCCTCAGCGGGTAGCGTTCCATCTTTCAGGAATTGGAATATAGGCAGTGCCCAAGCTGGTATGGCTCGTGGGGGGAATATCTCCTCATCAATTTCCATCTGATCCACCGGCATAACTTCAGCCGGATCACACTGAGCAGTCCTCGGGTCTAGCGAGGTAGTCCCCGGGTTCGCTGACGCAGTCCCCGGGTCTTGCGTACCACCTCCCATGTCAACGTCCATGGGCTCAGCTCCAGATTCCGTATTTTCCGAGACATAGATCGAGTCGGTTCCTGGGGATGGCCTGATAGATGGTTTTCTGAGATGTTCCAATGCTACACCCGGTGGAATTGCTTGTCTGGTCGATCCGAGCTTTGACAACATGTCGGCAGCCTTGTTTTCCACTCGGGGTACATGGTGAAATTCACACCCCTCGAAGTAACCAGATATCTTCTGCACGTGAAATTTGTATAGTGCCATGTTTGGATCCAGGGCGTCCCACACTCCGGACACCTGCTGCACCACCAGGTCCGAGTCGCCGAAGCATATTATCCGACATATGCCAATCTCCTTTGCCACTTTGAGCCCATGCACAAGAGCCTCATACTCAGCGACATTGTTCGATGCCGCGAAATGGATCTGCAATACGTACTTGAGCTGATCCTTCTTTGGCGAGGTAAGCACAACCCCGGCACCTAATCCGGTTTTGGTTTTTGACCCGTCAAAGTGCATCCTCCAGTAATTCGGATCTGGTGGCGGTGGTTCGTATTGTACCTCGGCCCAATCCACGACGAAGTCCGCCACAGCCTGAGATTTGATCGCTTCTCTTCTATCGTATTGGGGCGCATAAGGGGCTAGCTCAATTGCCCATTTTGCGATTCTGCCACTCGCATCCTTGTTACCCATTATCTCGGATATGGGAGCTTCACATATCACTTTGATGGGGTGCTCCTCAAAGTAATGCTTTAACTTCTTCACCGCCATATAGACACCGTATGCCACCTTTTGAAAGTGCGGGTAGTTCTGTTTTGAGGCAGACAATACCTCGCTCAGGTAATACACTGGCCTCTGCACCGACTTACCTTCTTCATTGCGTTCCACTATGATTACTGCACTTACAACTCGGTTGGTTGCGGCTACATAGAGCAACATTGGTTCTTTTGATAGTGGAGAGGCTAACACTGGCACAGTGGCCAACATCTTTTTCAAGTGGGCAAAAGCTTCATCGGCCTGTGGCGTCCAAACGAATTTATCTGACTTTTTCATGAGTTGATAGAGAGGCAGTGCCTTTTCTCCTAACCGACATACAAACCGACTCAACGACGCCAGGCATCCAGTGAACTTCTGGACATTGTTAAGACACTTCGGCAGCTCCATTCGTTCGATGGCTCGGATCTTAGTTGGATTAACCTCGATACCTCGGCTGGAGACGAGAAATCCGAGTAACTTTCCATCCGGGACACTGAAGGTACATTTTTCCGGGTTAAGCTTCATCCGGAACCTTCTCAAGTTCGCGAATGTTTGTCTTATGTCGTCAAGGAGCGTTGTGCTTTCCTTGGTCTTGATAACCACATCATCCATGTATACTTGTAATTTTTGACCTATTTGGTCGTATAAACATTTTTGCATACATCTCTAGTACGTTGCACCTGCATTACGTAAACCAAATGGCATAGTGCGATAGCAGTAAGCCCCGTACGGGGTAATAAACGCCGTTTTTATTTGATCATCTGGGTTCAGAGGTATCTGGTGGAAGCCAGAATATGCATCGATGAATGACAACAGTTCGCATCCCGCGGTTGAGTCTATGACCTGATCTATCCTCGGAAGTGGAAATGGATCTTCTGGACACGCCTTGTTCAGGTTCGTGTAATTGATACACATACGCCAGACCACTGCCACGTTCGGATCATCCTTCTTCTTTTTTACCAGCACCGGATTAGAGAGCCAATCCGGATATAGTACCTCCATGATAAATCCTGCTGCTAGTAATCGAGCTATCTCGTCTCCAATGACCTTTCTCCTATCCTCAGCGAAGCAGCGGAGAGGTTGCTTCACCGGCCTTGCTCCGGGTCTTACGTTCAAAGAGTGCTCGGCCAACTCCCTCGGAACACCTTGCAAGTCCTGTGTAGACCAAGCAAAAATATCCCGATTCTCACGGAGGAAGTTGACGAGCTCGCTTTCCTATTTGTCAGTTAACCCGGCACCAATCGTTACGGTGCGCTCCGGAAACATGTTATCAACTAGAATCTTCTTGGTGTCCTTTGCGGCTTGAAACGAAACGCTGCCATGCGGGTTACTTAGTGCCGGCATATATTGCTGCGCGGACTGAGCTAGTGCTGCCACCTCTTGGATTTTTCTTTTCTCTCGCGCAATCACGAGTGACTCGGCTAGGTTAGACCCGGCTGAAGCACACTCCATGGAACGTCGGAAATCTCCAGCAATGGTAATCACTCCATTTGGCCCGGGCAACTTCATCTTCAGATAACTGATGTGACAGCTTGCCATGAATTTGTTCAATGCTGGTCTTCCGAGTAACGCGTGATATGCACTTTCCAAATTCACCACTTCAAACTCCAGATTTTCAGTTTGGCAGTTATCCCTTGTTCCGAATAGCACGTCGACCCGGACTTTGCCTATGGGCTCGCACAAAATTCCTGGTACAATGCCATGGAAAGTTGTTCTCGTAGCCTGGAACATGTTCTCTGAGATCCCCAACTTGCGCATCGTATCCGCATACATGATATTAATGCTACTGCCATTATCAATCAAAACCTTGGAGAACCTCACATTGATGTTCGGTCCAATGAATGTCGGATCTAGGATTAGCGCATACGAACCTGGACTTGGCATGAGTTTAGGATGATCTTTGATGTTCCAGGTGATTTCCTGGTCCGACCAAGGCATGTACCTCATCACCGCTGGCATGACCGCATTGACCTCCATATGCCGGCGCTGCAAGCTCTTTCTATCAGTTTCCTCGGTCGTGAACACACAATAACTCTGGTGATGTTCCCTGTACTCATTCCTTCCCTCGTTTCCGGGGTACCTCTGATCCGGTTGTTGCTGATTTTCCACTTGATGCACTGCATCCCTTCTTTCATTGTTGTCATACCTCGGCGGAGGGGGAGGCAACATTAGCTGCTGCGTGTTCGCTCCAGAAAGCAATTGCTGCCGGGGTAACTCCTGCCGAGGTTGATCGTTCCGGGGTGCCTGAGCATTCCCCGAGCCACCTTGCTCTATCTTTCGCATCCACTCACATTGCCTCGTCATGTGACCCGCCGGGCTATTCGGATTCGGCGTGTGAAACTTACACGGTTGGTCCAGCATCGACTCATAGGTATACCTCGGACGGTCTTTCTTTTCCTGCCACTGTTTCTTCTGCTCCGGAGTCCATGTTTTCTTGCCATCATTTCTTGGAGTCCACTGCCCTCCAGTTCTCTGGCGTTGGTTACTCCCTCCTCCGGGTTGATCTTGATTCACTGCCGCAACTTGTTGCGAGCCATAGCGATGGTCCGGTCTGTCATCTCTTCTTTTTCCTCTGTAATCATTCCTCCGGGATGACCTAGCTCCGTCTCTCTGATAGTATCCCTCGTTTGAGTCGTTTGACAGGAGCCTAGGTTGAGTCGGATCGCCCAAAGCATACGAATCAGCAATCCGGATCATCTCTGCCAGTGTAACTGGCATTTTCCTTTGCAGTTTCATCCACAGCTCGCTGTCGTATCTGCACCCTTGCGCAAACCATGCTATGGCCTGTGACTCTATGACACCCTCACACGAGTTTCTTACGGTACACCACCGGGTTAAGAATTCACGATCCGTCTCGTTGGGTCTTTGCTTGCACATTGCCAGGGTCTGCGGTCTATTCGGCCTCTGGTACGTACTTGAGAAGTTGCTGATAAACATTTCTTCAAAATATATCCAGCAGTTGATGCTTCCGGGCGGCAAGTTATTCAGCCATACTCTGGCCGGGCCTTCCAACATCTAGGGCACGTAACCCATCTCAAGTTGCTAGTTGCAATTTTCACCGCCGTAGCATAGTTTATCAACCAATCCTCCGGCTTAGTACTGCCGTCATACGTCTTTGTGCCCTGGGTAATTGGAAGTTGGGTACTGGTGGTTCCTTCATGATCCGGGGTCCAAAGCACGGTGGACCCGGAGGACCTTGACATTCGATCTGTTCCGACCTATACAGGTGATCCAGTTTTAACCTGGCGTCATCCGGCATCAAATCCCTGCTCCCCAACCTAGACCCTATCACATGATAGTCCGGTCTGGGGTACCCTGCGTTCACCATCTCCGAATCACCGTCATTGTATCGGTTTTGCTCTCGTCACACGTCTTTCTGCTGCATACCTCGGCCGGCGCTTTGCTCTTGCCTCGGTATATTCTGCTGCTGCGGTTGTCCCGCTCCTGCGGAGTTGCACTGTCCGGCATTGCCGTTGGCAGCATTTCCTTGACCGGCATTGCCTTGGTCGTGATTACCTCGGCCAGCTTCACCTCGGCTCAAACTCCGTCGATCATCATTTTTCTGCATCTTTTTTTCTTTTCCCGCACGCGTTGGGTCGTACGGGACGATCTGTTTGTTCCGTCTGGCCAAGGTTACTACCTCTTCTCTCCTTGGACCGCCATGAGGCGATGATGCGGCTCCAACGGATTTCTCCGGGTTACCCACCACCGAATGGACGATCTTGGAAGCTCCAGCTCTCTTCGGGTTAGCTCTCAGCAGCTCCTCGTTCTGCCTATTCGCGATCCGAACCAGCTCGTTAACCCGGTCTTGCTGTCTTTGACGGGCCTCACCCGTCAGACCCTCTAGCTCGGATGCAGCGGCATCTGCTGCTCTGAGGTTCTTCGCCGGTGTACTATACCTCGGCAACCCCACAGACAGATAGTTTTCTGACCCTTCTGCTCCATCATCACCTTCTCTGTTCATCTCACTTATGAGATTTTTCCCTTTTACCCTTACTGCATCAACCTTGTTTGCCTTCGCGTACTCACACAGCGTCATGTTCAGTGATTGCTGAGCCGCGGCTATTTTCTTTGCGCCCTCCAGTATCTTTTGCCGAGTTTCCTCTAGCTCGGCCTATGCCTGAGCCGGATCTATCACTGCTGCTACTAGGTTAGCCAAGCTATCCATAGCTTCCCTCAGTACGTTCTCAGGCCTCTCTAGTGGAGGTCCTCTACCTTTCCTCGGTGCCTTAGGTGTTACCTCCGGGTCTGGTGCCGGATCCTTGCTTGCGCCTGCACCTGGCGCAGTCATCATCACCTCCGCATGGTCCGGGGAGCGAGCGATACGCGCCCCGCGAGCCACCGTGAGGGGTGGTTCCCCCGCATCGACGACGCGACGCGGATGAACGCACGAGACATCCACTACAACGTAAACCTTGTGTGCGCCGAGCTTGATGAAGAAGCCGTTGCGCGGAAGCGGGCGCGTGCTGAAGCAACCAGCGTTGTCGCTGACGAAATCCAATGCTCCAAAGCGCTGAACGAGCCCGGAGACGATGTGCTCGCCGGTGCCGATGAAGTTTCCCGTCCGGATCTTCACCCCTGCTAGCACCGCTAGCCCCACGGTGGGCGCCAACTATCATGGTGGTGTCACGGCAGATGCCATGGATAGGCTAAAGGTGGGGACTAATATGCGCTAGGGGAATCCAGGGAGGGATAGTAGAGTGATTCTCTACACAGAAGTTTGCATTGCTATATTTTCAGGATTACAAGTGCTCCTTAAGCTGTATTGGCGAGAGGAGGAAGAAGGTACTCTCTTACTCTTGCCTACTATCTAGCCCAAGAACCCTAGATCTACTAGTGCTCAACCAACTAGCATTCTCCCAACCCCCTCTACCAGAACCCTAACCCCCCTTATATAGAGGTGGTTTGGTCCTGGCCTAGGGCATATGTGGAGGCATATTCCTAAGAATATGCCCCCTCCCAAAGTAGTAACCCGACAGGGGTGCTTTTCCCCCGCGTCACACTTGCTTTAGCGACGTAAGCTGACGTGAGCGTCGTCACCCTTGTCGGCCACGACCCGGTGGTCCTGCCCTTTCTTTATTCGCTCATCCAGTACGTACCGGACCTTCTTTTTTGACCAGAGAGATTCCTTCCTTCTCCTAGAAGCTAAGCGAGGATCCGGATCATAGTAGATCCGGGCACACCCGTTCCTGCATATAAGTTAGATAAGCATTTCCGACATACTCCTTAAGTCGAATGAGACAACGTTAGGCGCCCCCCCTGGTCCGGGTTACTCCGTGATCCGGCCTGCCTTGAGGTGACTCGGCCAGCATCCGCTTCGACCTTGCCGAACCTCGGCTAACTCGGCCCTTATACCCCGGAGTGACCCTACCTGGGGGTATCCCCCCAACACAGGGCAAGCGACCGAAGGCATCCTGGGATCGGTTGCCTTCTCCAATATGCTGGGATGTAGACTTTTGGTGCATGATTGTTGTGTTTGTATGGGGCTTGTTATGTTTATGAAAACATGTTATTTCAGAAGTACACTATGTGAGCAATTACGAACTGCGTATTACCTTTGTCGAACTATAATATGGGTTTGGTTATGACTGTATCCTTCGCTATAATCTAGGTTTGGTTATGACTTATGACTGTATCACACCTTATGCATGTCAGTCCTGGATTTTGTCGCATGCAAATGGCACAGACAGAATTTGTAAGTATGAATGTTGAGCATACAAAAGGGGGAAATGTAATTCATACAGGTTAACTACCTAATAGCACAGGGATCATACGAGCTCAGTTCTTACACACAGAATGCTTAGAAAATACATGCGAGATAAAATACAGGCGAGATAAAACTAGGAACGATATGCGAAACTAGTAGTGGTAAACAACACACTCACCCACCCGCCAGATCCTGTTGAGCATCTCATAGCATACATACGCGTCCCCCTGGCTGCGTACTTGATCGCATCGTAATTCAGGTGTCTCCACTCCCATCGCTCGTGCAGGTGCTTCGGGAACTCGACTTTCATGCCGGTGTACTTGCGGTTGATGATGTCGGCAGAGAGTCTAGCCATGCCGGCTTTCCCCGTATCGCCATATGGGTACCTCCACAAACGTTGGAGATCGACGTGATTGACGACATGAACGAGGAGATCACGCTCTAGCTTCGGAGTGTCGTTCTTGATGTCGATGCTGGCGAAGTAGATCTCCCTCCTGTGTAGGAACTCGCGAAGCTCCAGGCATACTGATTTGGCCTACATACGTGGTATAGGAGGCAGTGGTTGTGCATGGACAGCTGCAAAATGCTGCCCTCTTCCTATCTCCGGTATACTTGAGGTCGAGGCCGACGATCTTGTACCTGTCCATCGACTCCTATAGCCACCGCTCGTACATTGCGATGACCTTTGCGACCTCCGTTGACGCATTTGTGTGGACAACTGTCAGCTTGGTGGTGCCATGGGCGGTGACGGTGTACTTGTCGGTGAAGTTGCTCCCGTCTCCAAACACGCCGTACTCTGCGTCCATGGCAGCAGCTAATGCGGTGGCGGTGGCCTAGGGTCGGTAGTGATGGCTGGGACTGGGCGTGGCGGTGGAGTGATCTATTGCGGTGGTATGGCCCGGCAGAGGTGGTGCCTGCGGTATCATCGATGGTTCTTGCGGTGGTTGTGGCGGCAGCGGAAGGAAGGAGTTGGGGATTTTTGCACAGTGATGTGCTGTGGAGACGGAAGGCGATGCTTAAATTGCGTTTATCAATATTCCGGTCATACCCAAGCGGAAGCAGGTTTGACCGGGCGAGCACCGTTGGTTTCCAATCCTAGCAATTAAATTCGGCGACCGTCCCGGTAGGCATGGGATGGGTGTGCGACGTGGCTTTGGTGTGGCACAGACCGGTCATGTAGACCACCGTCCCGTTGCCAATCCGCAGTGCGTGCGCGGTGCTGACACAACGTAACGTGATAAGACAGAAGGAAGTGTACAACTATTTGTGATTATTATTCCCAACAAGTTTAAGGAGTGTAAGGATAGACAGGGACCTAGCATCCCTGCACCCCGGGGAAGCCGCCCAGCCACTCAGGCCTGCCGATTGCGCAAAGCTTGCAATTTCCTTTCTTTAATTTGGTGATTTTGTCCAGAATTTTCCAAATTGAAGCTCGTTTGCCCATGCTTCTATAAGTTTCTGTGTAGGCCACTTGTGTAAGCATGCACGATCAAGCAACTTTGCAACACACGTGTCAGTGGAAAAGCATGAGGTTTCAACGCACCACATAGTTTAGGGATTTCTATTTTCCCTAGCAAAAGTGGTTCCATATTTACATTTTGGGTTTTGGAACTAGTTCCCTACACTGTAGAGGTGGTTCCAAATTGAGCAAAAGAGGGAACCGGAGCAAGAGGGTGCTCCAATGCCAAATGTGGTTCCAAATTGATTAGCCAACCTATGTGTGACATGTGTCCTCTGCTCTCATATCTTAGACATAAAATAAGGCTATTCTTGTCAATGGTGGGACCGCATGATGCAGGAATTTAGAATAGCTACATTGTTGAGCTCTAGCCAAATTGCATGGTAAAGCCAAATTCAGATTTTTGTCAGATTTTGCTATAGCAACATTGTGGCTCCCTTAGTTTGTCCTCACTTTTGCCCTCCCTCCATTCTGAATCCCTCACATACGCTCAGAGGGGGGGGGTCATCTAGTCAAAGGCTTGACCATTATGTGTGCGCTGACTCCTAAATTCGAAGTTTTTTCTATTATTTGGCCTTTTTAAGAGTGCCTTTTCCCCTCTCTCGCTAACAATTGTGTTTTTTTGCCCAAAAAGGTAGCGAATCTAGAGCAGCTTCTCTCTTCATTCATTGTTCCTTTTGCCCTCGTTTTCTCCAATATCTAGAGCAGCAAAACTAACAAGAACCATAAATAAATTCAATAAACAGAGCAGATGTAGATAAAGCAGCTAATATAGGTTATATAATACGGTACTTAACGAGGTTCGAAAATTAGGCTGCTCAGCAGCAGCAGCTGACAAGTTCAACACAGACAAGACAAAAGAAGCTTCTTTACAGCATCATCAGCAGCAGCAACAGCAGATCAGTGGCCCCTTGTGGCCTCTGCCAGGAGGGCCTCCGCCTCCTTCCTCTGGCACCTCCTCCACTTCTTGCTTCCCAGTCCCTTGACCTTGGGCGCCTTGGGTTTGATCGGGGGCATGCGACCCTCCTCGATAGCCACCTTCTGGAGGTTGCGGAGGTGAAGACCGAGCGCCTGGTGCTTGACGTTCACAGACTCGCCGCAGGTCCTCACGTCCTCGACATGCTTCACGAGGGAGTTGAAGTCCGTGGCGTGGAGCCCCCTAGTGGGGCAGAAGGGGCACCTATACACGTTGCCAACGAAGAAGTTGTTGTACTGGCTGGACTTTAGCCTCCTCAGCACATGATGAGTCTTGGTGTCCTTGGACTCGTCGTCGCTGCGGACGTTGCTGCTATCCTCCTGTTGGAAAAAAACAGTAGAGTGCAATAAGGACATGATTGAGATACTTTGATTATCGGGATTCATTATTTGCATAAATTAACCGATTGAGATCTCCCGATTATTCCCCAAATCTCAAACCAAATCGAATATTGATCCCAACTACGAACAGGGGGATTCATCGAACATCGAGATCTAATACAAGAGGATTAGCTACTGTAAAAATACGAATAGCCGAGCCCTAATAACATACTATCTAGCATCCAACGATGGGAACGGGGGAAGAACAAGGGAAGGGGAGAAAACCCTGGTTACCTCCGACCATGGGTCGGCGATGCTGGTGTTGTAGGGGTTCTCCGGCCTTATGTAGACAACCTCCTCGTAGGGGTCCTAGCCGAGCGGGATCTGTCCGAGACCGGCGGGGGCCTCCTCGCCGGTGGCTACGATGGATGCAGGGACGGGAGCCTGTACGGGGATGGGGGGCTCCTCGTCGGCGGCCTTGGAGGCACCGATGGCCACCGCGCCGTTCTTCTCCATCGCCGGCGTGGTTGGGGTTTTCTTGGGTGTTTGCAAAAGGTGATGGGATAGTGGAGACGGTTGAGTGAGTGATGAGTGAGAGTAGGGAGGCCTCTATTAAAGGCGAAGGGAAGCGACGTTTCGTTGCACTACCATGAACCGCGTACGCTACTGCACCATGCACGACCACACATGTCCGCTACCTCCCAGTGCACCGCACACGTGTACCGTGAGTCACGTTTTTCCCTCGTGTCTAACCCTGGCAATTCAGTTGTACTCAGTTTTTCCCTCGAGCGTAACACTGGCAGTTTGGTTCCATTTTTTAAATCATTTTCTATTATCTATTTGAATCCCTTTGTTAGTCTTGCCCTTGGTTTTTAAGTTTTACTCAGTTTTGCCCTTGGTTCTTAAGTGCTACTCGGTTTTCCCCTCTCTTTGTATCCATCTCTCGCACCTATGCTCATCTTCGCTGCTATGCTCTGATTGGTTGAGACAGTTGTCACACGGATCGTGCCCACCAACCGTTCATCCTCTGTGATCTAGCGGACATGATAACCCTTATATCTGTCAGGGGCACCCCTCTATCCACGCAAAATAACGAGTATGCCGCCGGAACTTAAACTCCATAAATAGATGAACTTTAATATAATTTGAAGGGTATGAAAATATATATCCCCATAGTTTAAGGGTCTAGAAACGGTTAGAGAATTAAATATTATTAGTGGCCGGGCCAGCACAGTGACGGGTTGGTCGGCTAGAAGTTGTTGATTACTAAGAAAGGGGACACCAGGCCGGTCTTGACATACTCCCTCAGGAATTTTCCATAGGCAGCGTGCTTAGCCTTGGTCACCGACTTGTGTTTACTAGCCGGGATTTTACCGATTCCAACCGCATGCGGAATCAAGCTAGCAATCCTCGGGTTGACTCCTTTATTACAGAAAGGGCACCTGAGCTCCCCAAGTCGAGTGCAGAAAGGGATTATCCCACTCTTGAGCTTCTTCATGACATGGCGACTCTTGTTGTCCCTGTTCTCCTTGTCAGAGTCCATCTCACTTGAATCTACCTGTAATGTATGAAATGCAAACCGAAATGAGCAAAATAATAAATATATATTCCTTCCAACATTCTGAGTTACTTTCGATATAATAACATATCTATATAGGTTCAGCAGTTCATTACGACTGTCGCCCTAGCTCGCTTCTAAATTAATGTGGTTTGTGTTCTTGATAACTTATTAATAAATAAATAATGTGAATTCATTTAGAACAGACTAGATCTCTCCATGTACCAGTTCGTACGGTGCATCTAATCATTAGGACTAGATTTTTTTATGAAGCCAGGATAGATTAAGCTCGAGGAGAAAATATGAAACATGTAGAAATAGATGTACCTCTAGGTACACGAGCGGAGCGTGTTCGTCGAACTCCATGTCCTAATCGGGGCCTCCGAAGTCGTCAGCACCAGTGAGCACATGGTCCCCCAAGGGGTTGAACTGCACGTCCTCCTTGCCTTGTGCTACGTGATGCTCTCCCAGATCTGCCGTGTGAAGCACCACCCCAGCGGCGATGCTCGCACACTCACCCCCATGCACTGGTTGCATGGAGAAGGTTCGTGCCTATACGTTGAAGATTGTGGGGTTTTGCTAGATAGGGAAGAGAGAAAGGAGTGGATGAGTGCGAATTGAGGACCCGATAGGCTGGGTTTTTAATGCGGGCATGTTTAGGCCTCCTCGAGGTTCCCGGTAGGCAGCTCTTCTGGCTGCGGCTGCCGCGTGGAAGGTTTATGTGGTGGTGGCCTGTCAGAAGTGAGAGTGAAGGCGCGCTGCGTAGTAAAAATGGTATAGCCCGTGGGCCGTGGATGACCAGTTGCCGTGTAGTAGACTTGTAGCCTTTGTAGACTAGATTAAACGTGACATGACCACTCGACGACTTTTTCCATGGACGACATCATGTTCCTTCTTGTAGAAGTCTCGCTGAGGGAGACGTCCGTGATGTCTCACGCTGTACTGTGAAGGGCACGACGTGTGCAACGAGCCTCGTTGGATCACATGGGATCAACGGTTGGTGCGCACGATCCGCGTCACAACTGTGACAACCAATTAGGGCGTAGCAGACAGAGTAGGCACATGTTTGGGCTTCTACGAAAGAATGAGGGGGGGGGGGGGGGCAAAACTGAGTAGTGTCAAAAAACCAAGGGCAGAGCTGAGTAGTATAAAATGGAAAGTGAGTGTCTTTTACAATGAAATACATCGTGGCATACATCAAATTATGCCAAGATAGATCCACTAGAGTTCATTGGATGTGTGTTCTTGTCGTAAACCACATACGGATACACAGGAGTCATTGCATGTGTGTTATTGTCACAAACCACATATAGATCCACCGTTGTTAATTGCATGTGTGTTCTTTCCACAAACCACACATGGATCCACCAGAGTCATTGCATGTGTGTTCTTGTAATGACAAACCACAGATGGATCATTTTGCGGCATTGCATGTGTGTTCATTTCACAACCCACATATGGATCAACCAATGTCATTGCATGTGTGTTCTTACCACAAACCACATATGGATCCACCAGAGTCATTGCATGTCTATTTTTTCCAAAAACCACAGATGGATCCACTAGAGTCATTGGATGTGTGTTCTTTGCACGAACCACATATGGATCCACCGGCGTTCATTGCATGTCTATTTTTTCCAAAAACCACAGATGGATCCACTAGAGTCATTGGATGTGTGTTCTTTGCACGAACCACATATGGATCCACCGGCGTTCATTGCATGTGTGTTCTTTCCACAAACCACACATGGATCCGCCAGAGTCATTGCATGTGTGTTCTTGTAATGACAAACCACATATGGATCATTTTGCAGAATTGCATGTGTGTTCTTTTCACAACCCACATATGGATCAACAAATGTCATTGCATGTGCGTTCTTTCCATAAACCACATATGGTTCTACCAGAGTTATTGCATGTCTGTTCTTTTCACAAACCACATATGGATCCACCAGAGTCAGAGGATGTGTGTTCTTTCCACAAACCACATATGGATCCACCAGTGTCATTCCATGTGTGTTATTGTAATGACAAACCACATATGGATCCACCAGTGTCATTGCATGTGTGTTCTTTCCACAAACCAAATATGGATCAACCAATGTCATTGCATGTATGTTCTTTCCACAAACCACACATGGATCCACCAGAGTCATTGCATGTGTGTTCTTTCCACAAACCACATATGGATCCAAAAGTGTCATTGCATGTGTGTTCTTGTAATGACAAAAAACACATGGATCCACCCGAGACACATTGCATGTGTGTTGTTTCCACAACCCACATATGGATCCACCAGAGTCATTGCATGTTTGTTCTTTTCACAAACCACATATGGATCCACTAGAGTCATTGCATGTATGTTCTTTCCACAAACCACATATGGATCCACCAGAGTCATTGCATGTGTGTTCTTCTCACAAACCACATATGGATCCACCAGAGTCATTCCATGTGTGTTCTTTACATGAACCACATATGGATCCACCAGTGTCATTGCATGTGTGTTCTTTTAATAAACCACTGCTAGAGTCATTGCATGTTTGTTCTTTTCATTAAACACAACTAGAGTCATTGCATGTATGTTCTTTTCACAAACCACACATGCATCCACCAGAGTCATTGCATGTGTGTTCTTTCCACAAACCACATATGGATCCACCAGAGTCATTGCATGTGTGTTCTTCTCACAAATCACATATGAATCCACCAGAGTAATTGCATGTGTGTTCTTTTCATGAACCACATATGGATCCACAAGTGTCATTGCATGTGTTGTCTTTTAATAAATGACAACTAGAGTCATTGCATGTCTATTCTTTTCATTAACCACAACTAGAGTCATTGCATGTCTGTTCTTTTCACAAAACACATATGGATCCACTAGAGTCATTGGATGTGTGTTCTTTTCACAAACCACATATGGATCCACCAGTGTCATTGAAATGTGTGTTCTTTTCACAAACCACGTGGGTCCACCAATGTCATTGCCTGTGTGTTCTTCTAATGAAAAACCACATATGGATCAACCGATGTAATTGCATGTGTGTTATTTTCACAAACCACACATGGATCCACCGGGGTCATTGAAATGTGTTTTCTTTTCAGAAACCACATGGATCCATCAATGTCATTGCATGTGTGTTCTTGTAATGACAAACCACATATGGATCAGCCAATGTCATTGCATGTGTGTTCTTTTCATGAACCACATATGGATCCACCAGAGTCATTGCATGTGTGTTCTTTCCACAAACCACATATGGATCCACTAGTGTCATTGCATGTGTGTTCTTGAAATGACAAACCACATATGGATCAACCAGTGTCATTGCATGTGTGTTCTTTCCACAAACCACATATGGATCAACCAATGTAATAGCATGTATGTTCTTTCCACAAACCACACATGGATCCACCAGAGTCATTGCATGTGTGTTCTTCTCACAAACCACATGGATCCACCAGTGTCATTGCATGCATGTTCTTTCCACAAACCACATATGGATCAACCAATGTCACTGCATGTGTGTTCTTTCCACAAACCACATATGGATCCGCCAGTGTCATTGCATGTCTGTTCTTGTAATGACAAACCACACGGATCCACCAGAGTCATTGCATGTGTGTTCTTTGCACAACCCACATAAGGATCCACCAGAGTCATTGCATGTTTGTTCTTTTTAGAAACCACATATGGATCCACTAGAGTCATTGCATGTATGTTCTTTCCATAAACCACATATGGATCCACCAGAGTCCTTGCATGTGTGTTCTTCTCACAAACCACACATGGATTCACCAGAGTCATTGCATGTGTGTTCTTTTCATGAACCACATATGGATCCACTAGTGTCATTGCATGTGTGTTCTTTTAATAAACCACAACTAGAGTCATTGCATGTCTGTTCGTTTCATTAACCATAGCTAGAGTCATTACATGTCTGTTCTTTTCACAAACCACACATGGATCCACCAGAGTCATTGCATGTCTGTTCTTTTCATTAACCACAGCTAGATTCATTGCATGTCTGTTCTTTTCAGAAACCACATTGATCCACCAGAGTCATTGCATGTATGTTCTTTTCATTTACCACAGCTAGAGTCATTGCATGTGTGTTCTGTCCACAAACCACATATCGATCCACCAGAGTCATTGTATTGCCTATTCTTTTCACAAACCACAGCTAGAGTCATTGCATGTTTGTTCTTTTCACAAACCACATATGGATCCACTAGAGTCATTGGATGTGTGTTAATTTTCACAAACCACATATGGATCCATTCACATATAAATCCACTAGTGTCATTGAAATGTGTGTTCTTTTCATAAACCACATGGATCCACCAATGTCATTGCATGTGTGTTCTAGTAATGACAAACCATATATGGATCCACCAGTGTCATTGCATGTGTGTTCTTTTCACAAACCACATATAGATCCACCAGTGTCATTGCATGTATGTTCTTTCCACAAACCACACATGGATCCACCAGAGTAATTGCATGTGTATTCTTCTCACAAACCACATGGATCCACCAATGTCATTGCATGTCTTTCCACTAACCACAAGGATCAACCAATGGCATTACATGTGTGTTATTGTCATAAACCACATATGGATCCACCAAAGTCATTGCATGTGTGTTCTTGTAATGAACCACACATGGATCCACCAATGTCATTGCATGTGTGTTCCACAAACCACATATGGATCCACCAGAGTCATTGCATGTGTGTTCTCGAAATGAACCACGTATGGATCCACCAATGCCATTGCATGTGTGTTCTTTTCATGAACCACATATGGATCCACCAGAGTCATTGTATGTGTGTTCTTGTAATGAACCACATATGGATCCACTAGTGTCATTGCATTTGTGTTCTTGTAATGACAAACCACATATTGATCCACTAGTGTCATTTCATGTGTGTTCTTTCCCCAAACCACATATGGATCAACCAATGTCATTGTATGTATGTTCTTTCCACAAACCACACATGGATCCACCAGAGTCATTGCATGTGTGTTCTTCTCACAAACCACATGGATCCACCAATGTCACTGCATGTGTGTTCTTTCCACAACCCACATATGGATCAACCAATGTCATTGCATGTGTTTTCTTTCCACAAACCATATATGGATCCACCAGTGTCATTGCATGTGTGTTCTTGTAATCACAAACCACACATGGATCCACCAGAGTCATTGCATGTATGTTCTTTTCATTTACCACAGCTAGAGTCATTGCATGTGTGTTCTGTCCACAAACCACATATCGATCCACCAGAGTCATTGTATTGCCTATTCTTTTCACAAACCATAGCTAGAGTCATTGCATGTTTGTTCTTTTCACAAACCACATATGGATCCACCAGAGTCATTGGATGTGTGTTAATTTTCACAAACCACATATGGATCCATTCACATATGGATCCACTAGTGTCATTGAAATGTGTGTTCTTTTCATAAACCACATGGATCCACCAATGTCATTGCATGTGTGTTCTAGTAATGACAAACCATATATGGATCCACCAGTGTCATTGCATGTGTGTTCTTTTCACAAACCACATATAGATCCACCAGTGTCATTGCATGTATGTTCTTTCCACAAACCACACATGGATCCACCAGAGTAATTGCATGTGTATTCTTCTCACAAACCACATGGATCCACCAATGTCATTGCATGTCTGTTCTTTCCACTAACCACAAGGATCAACCAATGGCATTACATGTGTGTTATTGTCATAAACCACATATGGATCCACCAAAGTCATTGCATGTGTGTTCTTGTAATGAACCACACATGGATCCACCAATGTCATTGCATGTGTGTTCCACAAACCACATATGGATCCACCAGAGTCATTGCATGTGTGTTCTCGAAATGAACCACGTATGGATCCACCAATGCCATTGCATGTGTGTTCTTTTCATGAACCACATATGGATCCACCAGAGTCATTGTATGTGTGTTCTTGTAATGAACCACATATGGATCCACCAGTGTCATTGCATTTGTGTTCTTGTAATGACAAACCACATATTGATCCACTAGTGTCATTGCATGTGTGTTCTTTCCCCAAACCACATATGGATCAACCAATGTCATTGTATGTATGTTCTTTCCACAAACCACACATGGATCCACCAGAGTCATTGCATGTGTGTTCTTCTCACAAACCACATGGATCCACCAATGTCACTGCATGTGTGTTCTTTCCACAACCCACATATGGATCAACCAATGTCATTGCATGTGTTTTCTTTCCATAAACCATATCTGGATCCACCAGTGTCATTGCATGTGTGTTCTTGTAATCACAAACCACACATGGATCCACTAGAGTCATTGCATGTGTGTCCTTTCCACAACCCACATATGGATCCACTAGAGTCATTGCATGTTTGTTCTTTTCACAAACCACACATGGATCCACCATAGTCATTTCATGTATGTTCTTCCCTAAACCACATATGGATCCACCAGAGTCATTGCATTTGTGTTCTTCTCACAAATCACATATGGATCCACCAGTGCCATTGCTTGTGTGTTCTTTTCATGAACCACATATGGATCAACCAATGTCATTGCATGTGTGTTCTTTCCACAACACACATATGGATCAACCAATGTCATTGCATGTGTGTTCTTTCCACAAACCACATATGGATCCACCAGAGTCGTTGGATGTGTGTTCTTGTAATGACAAACCACATATGGATCCACCAGTGTCATTGCAAGTGTGTTCTTTTCACAAACCACATATGGACCCACTAGAGTCATCGCATGTGTGTTCTTTCCACAAACCACATATGGATCCACCAGAGTCATTGCATGTGTGTTCTTGTAATGACAAACCACATATGATTCAACCAATCTCATTGCGTCTGTGTTCTTTTCATGAACCATATATGGATAAACCAGAGTCATTGCATGTTTGTTCTTTTCACAAACCACATATGTATCCACTAGAGTCATTGCATGTGTGTTATTCTCACAAACCACACATGGATCCACCAGAGGCATTGCATGTGTGTTCTTTCCACAACCCACATATGGATCCACCAGAGTCATTGCATGCTTGTTTTTTCCACAAACCACATATGGATCCACCAGAGTCATTGCATGTGTGTTATTTCCATGAACCACATATGGATCCACCAGAGTCATTGCATGTGTGTTCTTGTAATTACAAACCACGTATGGATCAACCAATGTCATTGCATGTGTGTTCTTTTCATGAACCACATATGGATCAACCAGAGTCATTGCATGTTTGTTCTTTTCACAAACCACATATGGATCCACTAGAGTCATTGCATGTATGTTCTTTCCACAAACCACATATGGATCCACCAGAGTCATTGCATGTGTGTTCTTCTCACAAACCACATATGGATCCACCAGAGTCATTGCATGTGTGTTCTTTTCATAAAGCACATGGATCCACAAGTGTCATTGCATGTGTGTTCTTTTAATAAACCACAACTAGAGTCATTGCATGTGTGTTATTTCAACAAACCTCATATGGATCCACCAATGCCATTGCATGTGTTCTCATAATGAACCACATATGGATCGACCAATGTTATTGCATGTGTGTTCTTTCCACTACGCACATATGGACCAACCAATGTCATTGCATGTGTGTTCTTTCCACAAACCACATATGGATCCACCAGAGTCATTGCATGTGTGTTCTTGTAATGACAAACCACATATGGATCCACCAGTGTCATTGCATGTGTGTTCTTGAAATGACAAACCACATATGGATCCACCAGTGTCATTGCATGTGTGTTCTTTTCACAAACCACATATGGATCAACCAATGTCATTGCATGTATATTCTTTCCACAAACCACACATGGATCCACCAAAGTCATTGCATGTGTGCTCTTCTCACAAACCACATGGATCCACCAATGTCATTGCATGCGTGTTCTTTCCACAACCCACATAAGGATCAACCAATGTCATTGCATGTGTGTTCTTTCCAAAAACCACATATGGATCCACCAGTGTCATTGCATGTGTGTTGTTATAATGACAAACCACACATGGATCCACCAGAGTCATTGCATGTGTGTTCTTTCCACAACCCACATATGGATTGATACGTCCAAAACATATCTACTTTCCCGAACACTATTGCTATTGTTTCTCCTCCAAACTTGTGTGATTTGGATGCAACTAACGCGGACTGACGCTGTTTTCAGCAGAATTGCCTTGGTGTCTACGTTTTGTGTAGAAAATCAACTATCAGGAAAAATCTCGGAAAATATGCCAAAAATCATATTTCACCAGAAAACTCCTGGAGCCAGAATACGAGACGGAGGGGGCTAGGCCCAGGCCACACCACCAAGCTGCACGGGCAAGCCTAGGCCGCGCCAGGGGGTGGTCTAGCCGCCCGAGACTCCCCCTCGGTCTCCCTCTTTGCCTATAAGTTGCCTTCTAACCTAAAAACTCAGGGGGGGTTCGACGTTTTTCCAGAAGGAGTTCCGCGCCGCCGCCACCACCAGATTCCACGAAACAGCACCAGAAACTCCGTTCTGGCACCCTGCCGGGATGGGGAATTGGAGGAGATCATCATCATCATCATCACCATCGCTTCTCCATCGACCATCCATGTTTCCCCATCTAAGAGTGAGTAATCCCCCACAGTAGGCTATGGGGATGGTAGGGATTGGATGAGATTGTTCATGTAATGGCATCGGATTGTTAGGGCATGGTGCCTAGTATCTTTTATTAGTGCTTTATGACTTTGTTGCGACTTGTTATGCTTAATGCTTGTCACTAGGGCCCGAGTGCCATGATTTTAGATCTGAACATGTTATTGATTCATTATGATAGTATTGTTTATGGTCTTATCTGCAAGTTGTATACACACGTTGTTGTCCGGAACCAATGGCCCCGAAGTGACAGAAATCGAGATAACCGGAGGGAATGGCTTTGATGTGAGGATCACATGTGTTCATGGAGTGTTAATTCTTTGCTCCGGTGCTCTATTAAAAGGAGCACCTTAATTGCTAGTAGTTCCCTTGAGGCCCCACTGCAAACGGGTTGGCAGGACAAAAGATGTTGTGCAAGTTCTCATTACGAGCACGTATGACTATATATGGAAACACATGCCTAGGATTATCTAGTACTTGGATGCTTTATCTTATTTATCTGCAATTTCCCTATGTTCTGATTGCTATGTGAATTGTCTTGTCCATGCAACGCCCGTCCATCCATCCCTATGCCTACCGCACTCGAATCCCTCTATTTACTGCTATTGTTACTGCTGTCTTTGCTTTACTACTGTTGCTACTTTACTATTCCTACTACAAAACTGTTGCTACTGATAAACTATTGTGAGAAAGATTGTTTCTAGGTGCAGCTAAATTGACAACTCAGTTGTTAAGGCTTATAAATATTCTTTGGCTCCTCTTGTGTCGAATCAATAAATTGGGTTTCACTTCCCTCAAAAATACTGCGATACACCCCCTATACTTGTGGGTCATCAAGACTATTTTCTGGCGCCATTGTCGGGGAGCATAGCTTTATTTATCAAGTTCACTTGGATTCTTTATTGTTCACTGTTATCCATCCATCATGGGTAAGTCTCGTGATGGCAAGGTTCCTATTTTACCATCCACTACAAGAAGAGGTACGGTTCTGAACACCTCTGTTGCTCTTGATTCACCATCTGTTATGAGTAAACTCGTTACACCACCACATACACATGCTACACACACTACTACTACTGCTGAATCTGAAACTTCTGATGCTTATGATGCTGCTTCTACTGTGCTTGATAAGAGTGGTTCATTAGGTCCTTTCCTAGATGCTATGATTGCTAGAACTATAGCTGGAAATACTGAAACTCCTAATGAAGACACTACTACTACACCTGTTAGTTCACCTGAGTCTAGTGAAAGTTATGATATTGAAGATGGTTATGTTGAGATGACCGATGAATTTATTAAAGAATGTTAAAACACCCATGATAGGAGCGCTGCTAAGAGTCTCCTTGAGAGGCGTACATTGTCTCCTATTGCTAAGTTTGCTGCTTCTCCCATAAACATTATAGATGAAGATTATGATTTCTCTCTCGATCTATCTTACATAGCTATTGTTGAGAAAGAACCTTTTTGTGGGACTAAGAATGAAAATGTGGTAGCACATATGAATGAACTTTCTACCATGAGTGGCTTGTTTTCTGATGATATTAAGATGCGTACTTACTTTGTTGCTAAGATTTTCCCCTTTTCACTGAAAGGAGAAGCTAAAATTTGGTTTAGTAATTTACCTCCTGGATCTATTCATAGCCCTGATTTCTTGATTAGTACTTTCCTGCAGAAATATTTTCCTCCTAGTGCTAGACATGCTATTTTGCAGGAACTTTTTGATTTTAAACAGGGAGAAAAAGAGATATTGCCCGAACCTTGGGCAAGGTTTTGTGCTTTTATTCATGCACATGCTGGAAGTCTATTACCTAAGAATGAGCTTCTTGATATATTTTATAATGGACTAACTGAAGAATCTAGGACATACATAGATAGTTGTGCTGATTGTGTTTTCAGGAATAGGACTCCTAAGGAAGCTGAGGAATTAATGGCTAAAATAAGTAAGAACTATGAAGATTGCACTCCTCCTGAACAAGCTATACCTGAAGTAATTGTACCTGAACCTACTATACCAGTGCCTATTCCAACATCAAAGAAGAGGGGAGTTATTGAATTAAATGATGAAGTGATGAAGGAAGCTAAGAAATGTCTTAAGGAGAAGGGAATTAAAGCTGCAGATGTCAAGAATTTACCTCCTATTGAAGAATTATGTAAGCCTATCCCTTACTCATCCACTATTGAGGTACACTCTCTCCAACACTTTGATGAAGGTGATATCCCTTACTCTAAACCTCTTGATTAATGCTTAGAAGAATTCGATATCTTTATTGTTAAGCAAGATAATTTTAATAAAAGGGTGCAAAATCATCTAATGGAAAACACTAGAGCTATTGTTGAGTTTATAGATATTGTGGAAAGAACCTCTAATGATGTTAAAATGATTGTTAAACACTTTCAAATGGTTCAAACTCAAATAGATCAACTCGTTAAAGTGCAAAAATACTTGCTAGTTAATGCTGCTAAAGAAAAACATGCTTATGAAATTAGAACTAGAAGTGGTGCTGCTACCCAGGATCCTCTATATCCTGAGGGGCATCCCAAAAGAATTGAGCAGGATTCTCAACAAGCTGAAAATAGTGGTTCTACTCGTAAGAAAAGGAAAAAGAAACATAAAACTATTGAAGAACCCTCTGAACCTGCTATAGATCCTAATAGTATATCGATCTCTGATGCTGAAACTGAAAGTGGTAATGAAGAAAATGAAGCTCCTAATGAAGAAAAAGTTGAAGAAGAACCTGAAAAGCACACTAACAATACTAAATACACTAAAGAAGATTTTATTGCTAGGAAACATGGTAGTGAAAGAGAGCCTTGGGTCCAAAAACCTATGCCTTTCCCTGATAAGAAACACAAGTCAAAGGAAGATGAACACTAAAATAAGTTTTGTGAGTGGATGAAACCTTTATTCCTGCAAATTCCTTTGACTGATGCTATTAAATTGCCTCCTTACTCAAAGTATATGAAGGATATTGTCTCGAATAAAAGGAAGATCCCTAATGAAGAAATCTCTACCTTGCTTGCTAATTATTCCTTTAATGGTAAGGTTCCAAAGAAACTTGGAGACCCAGGGATTCCAACTATCCCTTGCTCTATTAAGAATAGTTATGTTAGAACTGCTTTGTGTGATTTGGGAGCTAGAGTTAGTGTTATGCCTTTTTCTCTCTATAAGAGACTTCAACTTGAAAAACTGATACCAACTGATATATCTTTGCAAATGGCTGATAAATCTACCACTATTCCTGTTGGTATATGTGAGGATGTACCTGTTCAAGTGGCTCATAATTGCTTGATATTAACTGATTTTGTTGTGCTTGAAATGCCTGAAGATGATAATATGTCTATTATTCTTGGGAGACCTTCTCTTAATACTGTAGGAGCCGTTATTAATTGTAATCAAGGAAAGGTGACTTTCAATGTTAATGACAACGAACATACTGTCCATTTCCCCAAGAAGATTGAAAGGACTTATGGTCTGAATTCAATTGAAAATGTTGAGGGCATTCAAGTTGGAGAGATATGTTGTCCCATACCAAGAGAAAAATTTGAAACTTTTATGATTGGGACCATTGCTATCAAGGTTGAGGTAACATAATCATTAGTGGAATACAAAGTTTTGTCTCATATGAATTTTTTTTGGTAACAAGACTTGATCAACCTTGTTAACAAAAGGATTTCATTGAACAAAGCAATGTTTTCATCGTGATTATCTCCGTTTACTTCTATTCTACCCATTTTTGTTTTGCTTTCGTTTAGTTCTCCTTTTTGCTGTTAGTTGCTTGCATGTTAGAGTGTCTTAGAACTCCTATAGTTCTAGCCTTGTTTTGTCATTGCATCATTTCCAAAAAAATCCGTCTGTCAGAAAATCATTCTTCTATACCTGAAAAATGCCCAAAAATAAAGTGTCTCGAAAAATTCCAGAAAATTCATATTAAATTTGTGCGTGAAAAAAGGGGCAAAGGAGTGCTTGGGAGGTACCAGGGGGACCCACCAGGAAGGCTCACCACCTGGTGGCGCGTCCTGCCCTAGGTGGCGCCATGCCATGGTGTGGGCCACCCCTGGCCCTCCACTAACTCTCTCACCTGCCACTTTCTTCTCTCTCCCGAGTAAGCTCCAGTTCATTTCTCAAAATCGCGTTCTTGCTATGCTTCCTCTCGATTTTTTCGATCTCCTTGCTCAGCCCATCATTGTTGCTGAAATTTGGAGCATTTGTTCTCCGGTATGTGACTCCTCCCCTTGTCCAAGTAGATTTGTGTTTAGTGGATTATATCTTGAGTATTTTGCTGCTGTAGGTGACAGGTTATGAGAGCTTGTAAGCTTGTTTGATGCTTAGAGATATAGTTTTGATGCATGTTTAGGCCTCTTACAAGTCCCTATGAGTAGTACCCTTCATTATATTCACTTTGCAATCACTTGTTTAATAAGTGTTTAAATTTCAGAATAGAAGATGAATGAGCATCAACTAAACCAACATGAACTATGGGTGCCTGAGGTCATGAAGGTCCACCGGGAGGAGGAAGTTTTTCCTTCCATTTATCCATGCTCTGAGTTCATGAGAGCTGCAGGAATTCTCCAAGATTTCCACACTTTGGTTTCTAATGCAGGGTTGGAGCACTTTTTGGAAGATGAGCCTTGTCAATTTGTGAAGCTAACCATGTCTATGGTGTAGGACTTTCAATTTAGTCACTCTTTGCCTAACCCCATGGTCCACTGCAAAATTTACAATATTGCTGTCGACCTTTCTCTCGATGACTTTTGTGCAGCTATTAAGGTACCTCAATGGGGATCATGTAGAAGGATTAAGAAGCAACCTAAACCACTCATGGATTTATACGCAGAAATTTGCCAAGGGAGAAGCTTCTCAAAGGAGAGTGGAAAAATCCGTAACATTCATCTTCCCTCCATTCGCTACTTTGCCTACTTTATTGCCAAGTGTGTTCTTGCTAGGAAAACTGCCAATAAGTTATCTTCATATGATCTAGCATTTATCTCTGCTGCTCTTAAACGATATAGGTATTACAACTTAGGTGCTTTGATAGCTTTCCGTCTTGCCGCCAACCGCGAGAAATGTGGAATTTGTGGGGGCCTCATTGCTTCTCGTTTATTAGCATTGCATGGTTTAGTGCCTCATCATCTAGACCTACAGTTTACCATAGAAAGGCTTGATCTTAATTCCATCATACAACATAAATTTGTTTCCTCGTGGTCTAGTGTGAGTGAGTTGTCTTATGAAATAACCTTTCTCAAAGCTGGTTGGAGAAAGAGCAAGTCCGAGCGTGTTGTTCTTTTGCCTGCACCGGTTTTGTTTAACCTTGATAACAGGTTAGGATGGTCCTTCACTGAGGAGGAGCTTGACACATACTTGGGAGAGCTCTCCCAACAGGAGCAGGATACTAGAAGAGAGGTCACGGATGATTCGGTCCAGCCCTCGAATGAGGGGGGGAGTCTTTATATCAGCAACCTGCTTATGATTGGGGAGCTTCTTCTTCTTCCCACGGGCCCAACTATGATCATTCTTATCATGACCCGCCTGCCTGGAATCCTTATTCGTACATGGATTGATACCCACTTAGGCCAAAAGCCTAAGCTTGGGAGGAGGTACGCCGGCATCGCACTCATCTCCTTATCATGTTGTGTCGTTACTTTGTATATTCATGTTTTGTTTATTTTTTAGTTTTTGTTCTTTCTTTGCTTTTGCTTTCTAAAACACAAAAAGACCAAAAATATTTCTGTTGTTTCTCTTTGGTTTGCTTCTTCATTTCGCCTTGGTTTGTTTTTCCCTTTTCCTTTTTTTGCTTTGTTTGAACTATTCTAAAAACCCAAAAAGATTTTGCTTTGCTTGTTTTTCCTTTTTGGTTCTTGCTTTTAAAAATCGAAAACACCAAAAATATTTGCTGTTCTTCTTTGGTTTTGTGAGTTTGTTGCAGGGTTCAGCAGTCCTCAGTGGATATTGGTTTCATATTATTATTCAAGCCACACAAGTGAAGAGCAATAATGTGGATTAATGACAACTTGAGGTGTGGTAAGAGGCTAGTAACGAACTCTATTTGTTTTCATTTTTGTATATATACTCATGATTGTGGGCATGCTTAGTCTGTTCATGTAGGGTGTATGTTATTTATGGATGCTTAGTAGTTCTTGCTTTCATATGGCTAGTTCCAGCTTGCTAATAGTTTGTATCATGTCATATGAATGTTTGCCTGCATTACTCTATTCATAACTTGGTATGACACCGTGGTATCCTCCTCTGAATGTTTCATTTGAATTGACTTGGCACATGCTCACTCATGCACATGACTGAAATAATCAGTTAAGCCTCGATGATTTTTTTTGCCTTGAGGATCTTGAATCACTTTCATGCCATGTTTAGTCCTGTTTTGTTGCAAGCATGATTATGATAGCTATTGCTCTCTCATTTGTCGCTCCCTTACTATTGCTAGCCTTCACTTACACTGGTATGTTTTACTCAAGTTTCCAACTCCCTAAACCAAATATTGCCAAAGTGTCCACCATACCTACCTATTAGCATCATTTGCTACTTCCGTGCATATTTAACATGCCTTGTTTTCTTCCGAATAAAATGTTTGCTTGTTATGAGACAGTTAGTTAGTAAAGCTCTCACGAACTTGATGGGCACACTTTATTTTCTGCACTTAATAAACCTGAACCATTGTGATTGTCCATGAAAGTTATATGCTTGCAAATTATAGGCTAGGTATTAGCAGAACCGTGCTGTCACGGGGAACACTTTCAACACCTGTAGATATATACCCAGTTGATACCATGCTCTTTTGTTTGCGGATGTCATCGGTGTGAAATAAAAGGGGAGCTTGTAAGTCCATGGAGATATGTATGTGTGTTAGAGAAACGCCTAGGCCGCCGGTCTAATCCATGCCGTCATGGTGGAAACCTGCAGCGTAACCATAATGATATCTATGAAGCATTCTTCTTATAAAAAAAAGAGATAGCTATTGAGAAAAAGAAGAGAAAAGAGATTTATGAAAAGAGGAAAGAGAGAAAAAAGCACCATTTTCCCGTGGTAAATAAGAAGATTGCTAAGATACTGATTGTCTGCTTGCCTTGTCATTTTGATATGGGGATTCTTCCGTATCATCGGGCAAGGGGTACCCCGTTGGCGGTTCTCTATGATATGCACATATTTACGATGACAAGAACTTACCGGTAACTAAAGCTGAGTAGCATGAGGAGCGGCCCTCGTACTCAAGGGACATGGGATTTTCAGTTTATAGTCTGTCAAGCATATAACTCAGATTGGACCTCACTTTCACCTTAACCACATTAAAGATGCTTATGATAGGGGCAATGAGAGCTCAAAGCTAATGAGTACCATACTTTCAGCATTTGGAAGCCTTTCAAACTATTCAAAACCTTTTCTTTTACTTGTTGAGTCTCCACATATTCTTTGAGCACCTTCTTAAGAGCATAGTTGTCATTCTTTGTGCTTGTCTCATTACTTTATTATTTGTGTTATGACTTTGATGCTTGTATCTTTGACATCTTTACTTCTAGTCTTCACCTGAACTTTAGAGGTGCCTTGGCATTCATAATCAAAGGCAAGTGAGATACCACTCTATCATACCTTGTTATGAGCATTGTAATGTTGCTTATGTTTATGCTTCATGCTCCTTATTATTTTTGAGTTGGAATTTCTTCATAGCTTGCAATGCCTATTAAGTAAACTTAGTTGCATACTCCTTATTATGAATTGTCTAAGTAGTTGATCATGTGCTGAGAATATATACATCATATGAAGCAAATGTGTTTGTGAAAGTTCTTTTATCGCACTCAGTTTTCAACTGAATTGCTTAAGGATAAGCAATAAGCTAAGCTTGGGGGGAGTTGATACGTCCAAAACGTATCTACTTTCCTGAACACTTTTGCTATTGTTTCTCCTCTAAACTTGTGTGATTTGGATGCAACTAACGCGGACTGACGCTGTTTTCAGCAGAATTACCTTGGTGTCTACTTTTTGTGTAGAAAATCAACTATCAGGAAAAATCCTGGAAAATATGCCAAAAATCCTATTTCACCAGAAGACTCCCGGAGCCAGAATACGAGACGGAGGGGGGCTGGGCCCAGGCCACACCACCTGGCTGCGTGGGCAAGCCCAGGCCGTGCCAGGGGGTGGTCTGGCCACCCCAGACTCCCCCTGTCTCCCTCTTCGCCTATAAGTTTCCTTTTGACCTAAAAACTCAGGGGGTTTGACGTTTTTCTAGAAGGAGTTCCGCTCCGCCGCCACCACTAGATTCCACAAAACAGCACCAGAAAATCCATTCTGGAACACTGCCGGGATGGGGAATTGGAGGACATCATCGCCATCATCATCACCATCGCTTCTCCATCGACCATCCATGTTTCCCCCATCTATGAGTGAGTAATCCCCTGTAGTAGGCTATGGGGATGGTAGGCATTGGATGAGATCGTTCATGTAATAGCATCGGATTGTTAGGGCATGGTGCCTAGTATCTTTTATTAGTGCTTTTTGACTTTGTTGCGACTTGTTATGCTTAATTCTTGTCACTAGGGCCCGAGGGCCATGATTTCAGATCTGAACATGTTATTGATTCATTATGATAGTATTGTTTATGGTCTTATCTGCAAGTTGTATACACATGTTGTTGTCCGGAACCAATGGCCCCGAAGTGACAGAAATCGGGATAACCGGAGGGAATGGCTTTGATGTGAGGATCACATGTGTTCACGGAGTGTTAATGCTTTGCTCCGATGCTCTATTAAAAGGAGCACCTTAATTGCTAGTAGTTCCCTTGAGGCCCCGCTGCAAACGGGCTGGCAGGACAAAAGATGTTGTGCAAGTTCTCATTGCGAGCACGTATGACTATATATGGAACACATGCCTAGGATTATCTAGTACTTGGATGCTTTATTTTATTTGTCTGCAATTGCCCTATGTTCTGATTGCTATGTGAATTTTCTTGTCCATGCAACGCGCGTCCATCCATCCCTATGCCTACCGCACTCGAATCCCACTGTTTACTGCTTTTGTTACCGCTGTCTTTGCTTTACTACTGCTGCTACTTTACTATTCCTACTACAAAACTGTTGCTACTGATATACCGTTGTGAGCAAGATTGTTTCCAGGTGCAGCTCAATTGACAAATCAGTTGTTAAGGCTTATAAATATTCTTTGGATCCCCTTGTGTCGAATCAATAAATTGGGTTCCACTTCCCTTGAAAATACTGCGATACACCCCCTATACTTGTGGGTCATCATGGATCCACCAGAGTCATTGCATGTTTGTACTTTTTAGAAACCACATATAGATCCACTAGAGTCATTACATGTATGTTCTTTCCATAAACCACATATGGATCCACCCGAGTCCTTTGGATGGGTGTTCTTCTCAAAACCACATATGGATTCACCAGAGTCATTGCACGTGTGTTCTTTTCATGAACCACATATGGATCCACCAGTGTCATTGCATGTGTGTTCTTCTAATAAACAACAACTAGAGTCATTGCATGTCTGTTCTTTTTTTTAACCATAGCTAGAGTCATTGCATGTCTGTTCTTTTCACAAATCACACATGGATCCACCAGAGTCATTGCATGTATGTTCTTTTCATTAACCATAGCTAGAGTCATTGCATGTCTGTTCTTTTCACAAACCACATGGATCCATCAGAGTCATTGCATGTATGTTCTTTTCATTTACCACAGCTAGAGTCATTGCATGTGTGTTCTTTCCACAAACCACATATCGATCCACCAGAGTCATTGTATTGCCTATTCTTTTCACAAACCACAGCTAGAGTCATTGCATGTTTGTTCTTTTCACAAACCACATATGGATCCACCAGAATCATTGGATGTGTGTTATTTTCACAAACCACATATGGATCCACCAGTGTCATTGAAATGTGTGTTCTTTTCATAAACCACATGGATCCACCAATGTCATTGCATGTGTGTTCTTGTAATGTCAAACCACATATGGATCCACCAGTGTCATTGCATGTATGTTCTTTCCACAAACCACACATGGATCCACCAGAGTAATTGCATGTGTATTCTTCTCTCAAACAACATGGATCCACCAATGTCATTGCATGTCTGTTTTTCCACTAACCACAAGGATCAACCATTGGAATTACATGTATGTTATTGTCACAAACCACATATGGATCTACCAGAGTCATTGCATGTGTGCTCTTGTAATGAACCACACATGGATCCACCAATGTCATTGCATGTGTGTTCCACAAACCACATATGGATCCACCAGAGTGATTGCATGTGTGTTCTCGTAATGAACCACGTATGGATCCACCAATGCCATTGCATGTGTGTTCTTTTCATGAACCACGTATGGATCCACCAGAGTCATTGCATGTGTGTTCTTGTAATGAACCACATATGGATCCACCAGTGTCATTGCATTTGTGTTCTTGTAATGACAAACCACATATGGATCCACTAGTGTCATTGCATGTGTGTTCTTTCCATAAACCACATATGGATCAACCAATGTCATTGTATGTATGTTCTTTCCACAAACCACACATGGATCCACCGGAGTCATTGCATGTGTGTTCTTCTCACAAACCACATGGATCCACCAATGTCATTGCATGTGGTTTATGAAAAGAACACACATGCAATGACTCTTGTGGATCCATATGTGGTTTGTGAGAAGAACACGCATGCAGTGACTCTGGTGCATCCATATGTGGTTTGTGGAAAGAACATACATGCAATGACTCTAGTGGATCCATATGTTCTTTCCACAAACCACACATGGATCCACCAGAGTCATTGCGTGTGTGTTATCCTCACAAACCACATGGATCCACCAATGTCATTGCATGTGTGTTCTTTCCACAACCCACATATGGATCAACCAATGTCATTGCATGTGTGTTCTTTCCACAAACCACATATGGATCCACCAGTGTCATTTCATATGTGTTCTTGTAATCACAAACCACACATGGATCCACCAGAGTCATTGCATGTGTGTTCCTTCCACAACCCACGTATGGATCCACTAGAGTCATCGCATGTTTGTTTTTTTTCACAAACCACACATGGATCCACCATAGTTATTGCATGTATGTTCTTTCCACAAACCACATATGGATCCACCAGAGTCATTGCATTTGTGTTCTTCTCACAAATCACATATGGATCCACCAGTGCCATTGCTTGTGTGTTCTTTTCAGGTACCACATATGGATCAACTAATTTCCTTGCATGTGCGTTCTTTCCACAACCCACATATGGATCAACCAATGTCATTGCATGTGTGTTCTTTCCACAAACCACATATGGATCCACCAGAGTCATTGGATGTGTGTTCTTGTAATGACAAACCACATATGGATCCACCAGTGTCATTGCAAGTGTGTTCTTTTCACAAACCACATATCGACCCACTAGAGTCATTGCATGTGTGTTCTTTCCACAAACCACATATCCACCAGAGTCATTGCATGTGTGTTCTTGTACTTACAAACCACATATGGATCCACCAATCTCATTGCATATGTGTTCTTTTCATGAACCATATATGGATCAACCAGAGTCATTGCATGTTTGTTCTTTTCGCAAACCACATATGGATCCACTAGAGTCATTGCATGTGTGTTATTCTCACAAACCACACATGGATCCACCAGAGGCATTGCATGTGTGTTCTTTCCTCAACCCACATATGGATCCACCAGAGTCATTGCATGTCTATTTTTTTCCACAAACCACATATGGATCCACCAGAGTCATTGCATGTGTGTTATTTCCACGAACCACATATGGATCCACCAGAGTCATTGCATGTGTGTTCTTGTAATTACAAACCACATATGGATCAAACAATGTCATTGCATGTGTGTTATTTTCTTGAACCACACATGGATCAACCAGAGTTATTGCATGTTTGTTCTTTTCACAAACCACATATGGATCCACTAGAGTCATTGCATGTATGTTCTTTCCACAAACCACATATGGATCCACCAGAGTCATTGCATGTGTGTTCTTCTCACAAACCACATGGATCCACCAATGTCATTGCATGTGTGTTGTTTCCACAACCCACATATGGATCGACCAATGTCATTGCATGTGTGTTCTTTCCACAAACCACATATGGATCCACCAGTGTCATTGCATGTGTGTTCTTGTAATGACAAACCACATATGGATCCACTAGTGCCATTGCATGTGTGTTCTTTCCACAAACCACATATGGATCAACCAATGTCATTGTATGTATGTTCTTTCCACAAACCACACATGGATCCACCAGAGTCATTGCGTGTGTGTTATCCTCACAAACCACATGGATCCACCAATGTCATTGCATGTGTGTTCTTTCCACAACCCACATATGGATCAACCAATGTCATTGCATGTGTGTTCTTTCCACAAACCACATATGGATCCACCAGTGTCATTGCATATGTGTTCTTGTAATCACAAACCACACATGGATCCACCAGAGTCATTGCATGTGTGTTCTTTCCACAACCCACGTATGGATCCACTAGAGTCATTGCATGTTTGTTCTTTTCACAAACCACACATGGATCCACCATAGTTATTGCATGTATGTTCTTTCCACAAACCACATATGGATCCACCAGAGTCATTGCATTTGTGTTCTTCTCACAAATCACATATGGATCCACCAGTGCCATTGCTTGTGTGTTCTTTTCAGGTACCACATATGGATCAACTAATTTCATTGCATGTATGTTCTTTCCACAAACCACATATGGATGCACCAGAGTCATTGCATGCGTGTTCTTCTCACAAACCACATATGGATCCACCAGAGTCATTGGATGTGTGTTCTTGTAATGACAAACCACATATAGATCCACCAATGTCATTGCAAGTGTGTTCTTTTCACAAACCACATATCGACCCACTAGAGTCATTGCATGTGTGTTCTTTCCACAAACCACATATCCACCAGAGTCATTGCATGTGTGTTCTTGTATTTACAAACCACATATGGATCAACCAATCTCATTGCATCTGTGTTCTTTTCATGAACCATATATGGATCAACTAGAGTCATTGCATGTTTGTTCTTTTCACAAACCACATATGGATCCACTAGAGTCATTGCATGTGTGTTATTATCACAAACCACACATGGATCCACCAGAGGCATTGCATGTGTGTTCTTTCCACAACCCACATATGGATCCACCAAAGTCATTGCATGTCTGTTTTTTTCCACAAACCACATATGGATCCACTAGAGTCATTGCATGTGTGTTATTTCCACGAACCACATATGGATCCACCAGAGTCATTGCATGTGTGTTCTTGTAATTACAAACCACATATGGATCAACCAATGTCATTGCATGTGTGTTATTTTCATGAACCACATATGGATCAACCAGAGTCATTGCATGTTTGTTCTTTTCACAAACCACATATGGATCCACTAGAGTCATTGCATGTATGTTGTTTCCACAAACCACATATGGATGCACCAGAGTCATTGCATGCGTGTTCTTTCCACAAACCACATATGGATCCACAAGAGTCATTGCATGTCTGTTCTTTTCATTAACCATATCTAGAGTCATTGCATGTCTGTTCTTTTCACAAATCACACATGGATCCACCAGAGTCATTGGATGTCTTTTCTTTTCATTAACCACAGCTAGAGTCATTGCATGTCTGTTCTTTTCACAAACCACATGGATCCACCAGAGTCATTGCACATATCTTCTTTTCATTTACCATAGCAAGAGTCATTGCATGTGTGTTCTTTCCACAAACCACATATCGATCCACTAGGGTCATTGTATTGCCTATTCTTTTCACAAACCACAGCTAGAGTCATTGCATGTTTGTTCTTTTCACAAACCACATATGGATCCACCAGAGTCATTGGATGTGTGTTATTTTCACAAACCACATATGGATCCATCCACATATGGATCCACCAGTGTCATTGAAATGTCTGTTCTTTTCATAAACCACGTGGATCCACCAATGTCATTGCATGTGTGTTCTTGTAATGAAAAACCACATATGGATCCACCAAACCACATATGGATCCACCAGTGTCATTGCATGTATGTTCTTTCCACACACCACATATGGATCAACCAATGTCATTGCATGTGTGTTCTTTCCACAAACCACATATGGATCCACCAATGTCATTGCATGTCTATTTTTTCCACTAACCACAAGGATCAACCAATGGCATTACCTGTGTGTTATTGTCACAAACCACATATGGATCCACCAGAGTCATTGCATGTGTGTTCTTGTAATGAACCACACATGGATCCACAAATGTCATTGCATGTGTGTTCCATAAACCACATATGGATCCACCAGAGTCATTGCATGTGTGTTCTCGGAATGAACCACGTATGGATCCACCAATGCCATTGCATGTGTGTTCTTTTCATGAACCACATATGGATCCACCAGAGTCATTGCATGTGTGTTCTTGTAATGAACCACATATGGATCCACCAGTGTCATTGCATGTGTAGTCTTGTAATGACAAACCACATATGGATCCACTAGTGTCATTGCATGTGTGTTCTTTCCACGAACTACATATGGATCAACCAATGTCATTGTATGTATGTTCTTTCCACAAACCACACATGGATCCACCAGAGTCATTGCATGTGTGTTCTTCTCACAAACCACATGGATCCACCAATGTCATTGCATGTGTGTTCTTGCCACAACCCACATATGGATCAACCAGTGTCATTGCATATGTGTTCTTGCAATCACAAACCACACATGGATCCACCAGAGTCATTGCATGTGTGTTCTTGTAATTACAAACCACATATGGATCAACCAATGTAATTGCATGTGTGTTATTTTCATGAACCACATATGGATCAACCAGAGTCATTGCATGTTTGTTCTTTTCACAAACCACATATGGATCCACTAGAGTCACTGCATGAATGTTCTTTCCACAAACCACATATGGATGCACCAGAGTCATTGCATGTGTGTTCTTCTCACAAACCACATATGGATCCACAAGAGTAATTGCATGTGTGTTCTTTTCATAAACCACATGGATCCACAAGTGTCATTGCATGTGTGTTCTTTTAATAAACCACAGCTAGAGTCATTGCATGTGTGTTCTTTCCAGAAACCTCATATGGATCCACCAATGCCATTGCATGTGTTCTCATAATGAACCACATATGGATCAACCAATGTCATTGCATGTGTGTTCTTTCCACAACCCACATATGGATCAACCAATGTCATTGCATGTGTGTTCTTTCCACAAACCACATATGGATCCACCAGAGTCATTGCATGTGTGTTCTTGTATTGACAAACCACATATGGATCCACCAGTGTCATTGCACGTGTGTTATTTTCATGAACCACATATGGATCCACCAGAGTCATTGCATGTGTGTTCTTTCCACAAACCACATATGAAGTGGCGGAGCCACCTCCCAGCGGCCCCGGGCAGCTGCCCGGGCTCTCCCCATGAATCTTCATGTAAATTGTACTAGCATTGAAGAAGGTGATTAGTAGTTCCATGGTCAAATCCCATCAGCTAGCTGGCTTTCGTTGCTTTGCCCTGGCTCCATGTGCGGGCTAGCTCCTCCACTTCACATATGGATCCACAAGTGTCATTGGATGTGTGTTCTTGAAATGACAAACCACATATGGATCCACCAGTGTCATTGCATGTGTGTTCTTTCCACAAACCACATATGGATCAACCAATGTCATTGCATGTACGTTCTTTCCACAAACCACACATGGATCCACCAGAGTCATTGCATGTGTGTTCTTCTCACAAACCACATGGATCCACCAATGTCATTGAATGCGTGTTCTTTCCACAACCCACATAAGGATCAACTAATGTCATTGCATGTGTGTTCTTTCCACAGACCGCATATGGATCCACCAATGTCATTGCATATGTGTTCTTGTAATGACAAACCACACATGGATCCACCAGAGTCATTGCATGTGTGTTATTTCCACAACCCACATATGGATCCACCAGAGTCATTGCATGTTTGTTCTTTTTAGAAACCACATATGGATCCACTAGAGTCATTGTATGTATGTTCTTTCCACAAACCACACATGGATCCACCAGAGTCATTGCATGTGTGTTCTTCTCACAAACCACATGGATCCACCAGTGTCATTGCATGCATGTTCTTTCCACAAACCACATATGGATCCACCAGAGTCCTTTGCATGTGTGTTCTTCTCACAAACCACATATGGATTCACCAGAGTCATTGCATGTGTGTTCTTTTCATGAACCACATAAGGATCCACCAGTGTCATTGCATGTGTGTTATTTTAATAAACCACAACTAGAGTCATTGCATGTATGTTCTTTTCACTAACCATAGCTAGAGTGATTGCATGTCTATTCTTTTCACAAATCACACATGGATCCACCAGAGTCATTGCATGTATGTTCTTTTCATTTACCACAGCTAGAGTCATTGCATGTGTGTTCTTTCCACAAACCACATATTGATCCACTAGAGTCATTGTATTGCCTATTCTTTTGAGAAACCATAGCTAGAGTCATTGCATGTTTGTTCTTTTCACAAACCACATATGGATCCACCAGAGTCACTGGATGTGTGTTATTTTCACAAACCACATATGGATCCACCAGTGTCATTGAAATGTGTGTTCTTTTCATAAACCACATGGATCCACCAATGTCATTGCATGTGTGTTCTTGGAATGACAAACCACATATGGATGCACCCGTGTCGTTGCATGTGTGTTCTTTTCACAAACCATATATGGATCCACCAGTGTCATTGCATGTATGTTCTTTCTACAAACCACACATGGATCCACCAGAGTAATTGCATGTGTATTCTTCTCTCAAACCACATGGATCCACCAATGTCATTGCATGTCTGTTTTTTCCACTAACCACAAGGATCAACCATTGGAATTACATGTGTGTTATTGTCACAAACCACATATGGA
The DNA here is from genome assembly GCA_916181665.1 of Avena sativa. NCBI lineage: Eukaryota > Viridiplantae > Streptophyta > Magnoliopsida > Poales > Poaceae > Avena > Avena sativa. The sequence continues at coordinate 416,093,200 of OV702289.1, read as the reverse complement.
TCCACCAGAGTCATTGCATGTGTGTTCTTGTAATGAACCACACATGGATCCACCAATGTCATTGCATGTGTGTTCCATAAACCACATATGGATCAACCAGAGTCATTGCATGTGTGTCCTCAGAATGAACCACGTATGGATCCACCAATGCCATTGCATGTGTGTTCTTTTCATGAACCACATATGGATACACCTGAGTCATTGCATGTGTGTTCGTGTAATGAACCACATATGGATCCACCAGTGTCATTGCATGTGTGTTCTTGTAATGACAAACCACATATGGATCCACTAGTGTCATTGCATGTGTGTTCTTTCCACAAACCATATATGGATCAACCAATGTCATTGTATGTATGTTCTTTCCACAAAGCACACATGGATCCACTAGAGTCATTGCATGTGTGTTCTTCTCACAAACCACATGGATCCACCAATGTCATTGCATGTGTGCTCTTTCCACAACCCACATATGGATCAACCAATGTCATTGCATGTGTGTTCTTTCCACAAACCACATATGGATCCACCAGAGTCATTACATGTGTGTTCTTGTAATGACAAACCACATATGGATCCACCAGTGTCATTGCATGTGTGTTCTTTTCATGAGCCACATATGGATCCACCAGAGTCATTGCATGCGTGTTCTTTCCACAAACCACATATGGATCCACCAGTGTCATTGCATGTGTGTTCTTGAAATGACAAACCACATATGGATCCACCAGTGTCATTGCATGTGTGTTCTTTCCACAAACCACATATGGATCAACCAATGTCATGGCATGTATGTTCTTTCCGCAAACCACACATGGATCCACCAGAGTTATTGCATGTGTGTTCTTCTCACAAACCACATGGATCCACCAATGTCATTGCATGCGTGTTCTTTCCACAACCCACATAAGGATCAACCAATGCCATTGCATGTGTGTTATTTCCACAAACCACATATGGATCCACCAGTGTCATTGCATCTGTGTTCTTGTAATGACAAACCACACATGGATCCACCAGAGTCATTGCATGTGTGTTCTTTCCACAACCCACATATGGATCCACCAGAGTCATTGCATGTTTTGTTCTTTTTAGAAACCAGATATGGATCCACTAGAGTCATTGCATGTATGTTCTTTCCATAAACCACATATGGCTAAACCAATGTCATTGCATGTGTGTTCTTCTCACAAACCACATATGGATTCACCAGACTCATTGCATGTGTGTTCGTTTCATGAACCACATATGGATCCACCAGTGTCATTGCATGTGTGTTCTTTTAATAAACCATAACTAGAGTCATTGCATGTCTGTTCTTTTCATTAACCATAGCTAGAGTCATTGCATGTCTGTTCTTTTCACAAATCACACATGGATCCACCAGAGCCATTGCATGTCTGTTATTTTCATTAACCACAGCTAGAGTCATTGCATGTCTGTTCTTTTCATAAACCACATGGATCCACCAGAGTCGTTGCATGTATGTTCTTTTCATTTACCATAGCAAGAATCATTGCATGTGTGTTCTTTCCACAAACCACATATCGATCCACCAGAGTCATTATATTGCCTATTATTTTCACAAACAACATCTAGAGTAATTGCATGTTTGTTCTTTTCACAAACCACATATGGATCAACCAGAGTCATTGGATGTGTGTTATTTTCACAAACCACATATGGATCCACCAGTGTCATTGAAATGTGTGTTCTTTTCATAAACCACGTGGATCCACCAATGTCATTGCATGTGTGTTCTTGTAATGAAAAACCACATATGGATCCACCAAACCACATATGGATCCACCAGTGTCATTGCATGTATGTTCTTTCCACACACCACATATGGATCAACCAATGTCATTGCATGTGTGTTCTTTCCACAAACCACATATGGATCCACCAATGTCATTGCATGTCTATTTTTTCCACTAACCACAAGGATCAACCAATGGCATTACATGTGTGTTATTGTCACAAACCACATATGGATCCACCAGAGTCATTGCATGTGTGTTCTTGTAATGAACCACACATGGATCCACAAATGTCATTGCATGTGTGTTCCATAAACCACATATGGATCCACCAGAGTCATTGCATGTGTGTTCTCGTAATGAACCACGTATGGATCCACCAATGCCATTGCATGTGTGTTCTTTTCATGAACCACATATGGATCCACCAGAGTCATTGCATGTGTGTTCTTGTAATGAACCACATATGGATCCACCAGTGTCATTGCATGTGTAGTCTTGTAATGACAAACCACATATGGATCCACTAGTGTCATTGCTTGTGTGTTCTTTCCACGAACTACATATGGATCAACCAATGTCATTGTATGTATGTTCTTTCCACAAACCACACATGGATCCACCAGAGTCATTGCATGTGTGTTCTTCTCACAAACCACATGGATCCACCAATGTCATTGCATGTGTGTTCTTGCCACAACCCACATATGGATCAACCAATGTCATTGCATGTGTGTTCTTTCCACAAACCACATATGGATCCACCAGAGTCATTACATGTGTGTTCTTGTAATGACAAACCACATATGGATCCACTAGTGTCATTGCATGTGTGTTCTTTTCATGAACCACATATGGATCCACGAGAGTCATTGCATGTGTGTTCTTTCCACAAACCACATATGGATCCACCAGTGTCATTGCATGTGTGTTCTTGAAATAACAAACCACATATGGATCCACTAGTGTCATTGCATGTGTGTTCTTTCCACAAACCACATATGGATCAACCAATGTCATTGCATTATGTTCTTTCCACAAACCACACATGGATCCACCAGAGTTATTGCATGCGTGTTCTTCTCACAGGGAATGTCCGTTTGCGGTACCAAACTTGGTGGGTGAGTGCACCGCGGTACCCGAGTTGTCATTAATCGCGCGGAGGGGCCATAGTGGAATCGCCAATTTGTCCAGAAGGGCCAAATGGGGGTGAATACAAATCTAACGGCCAAACGGTCGTTTGAACCAGACGAAAAACGGTTGAACTCAAATACCGCCGTTAGGTCAACTCTTCTTGGCCCGCCATGTCAGTATTCCCTGTTATCTTTTGCGGTCATGGACTAGCTTACCCCTGCGTGGACCAGATCACTGAGTGGACCAGATCTATTTCTTTGCTCTGCTCTGGTCTTCTCCCCTGCTCCCCTCCCCATAACATTTGCTCAGCTCCGGCTGCTCGTCTTAGATCGGAGCTTGCACTTGCTGTAATTTGCATCCCCGACATGTCCGGTCAACCTCGCACGCCTCTGATTGAAGCTCGCAGCCATCGCCGTTGCATCGTCCGCCGTATCGAAGCGTCGCGTCCCCGGACTAATATCTCTCCTCTGGCTAGTCCTTCTCGCACGGCAGAGCGCGTCTCGTCGGGCGATCCAGGCCGGCGACCGGCCTCGGGAAGTTGCGTGCTGCCACGCACCCCAGGCATGGTAGCCCTGGCACAGCATTCGACGACCACACTCTCATGGCCACCATGTTGGGCGTCCATCCCGCCGTGTTGCCGACAGAGTTGCTGTTGGCTTTTAGGTCTCGTTTTGGGATCAGACGAAATGAGGTCAACATTGAGGTATGCGCGTCGCCATTAGATTTTTTCGTCCGGTTCGAGCATAGCTCAGACACCGAGCGCGTTCTGCATTCTTCCCGTTCTTTCGAGTGCTGCGGGGAGAAAATGAGCTTCATGCGTTGGCATCACGCCCGTGGGTGGGACGATCGCTTGGGGCAGCTTCGTTTCTTCTCCAAACTCGGCTTTGATGGCCTCCCATTGGATGCTTGGGAGCCGGAGGCCCTCAAGCAGGTCGTCAGTAGCCTTGGCGGCGAGCTGGTGGAAATCGTGCCACCGAGCGATAGATGGGTCATCGAGGTAAACGCGTGGCTGAAAGATCCTGACGCTGTTCCTAAGATGTAGGAGGTGCATATTCCAAGCAGGGCAGGGCGACAACTTTGCTGGAATCACCCGGTCATCATCCACCTAGAGGAGGTTCTGGAATCGGTACATGGCATTCAGGGCCCCGAAGAGGCTGCCAGAAAGCGTCCTCGTCGCCTGTAGTGTTGGCCTGGAAGGATCGATCGCATAGGACCAGCACCGTTTCACGACGACACACACAGTTTCGGTGGGGGCATCGGGCTTGGACGAGCTGGTGGTTCTGATTTCCCTCGAGTGAAGATAGAGCTCTAGTGAATTGCCGTGGTATGTGTGGCTAATGAATTTGTAGTATGGAGAGCGTAGCAGGAAGTTAGCATCGACTAAAAATGTGTAATAGTTTGAATCGATGTAGTATGTTTGTGTAATAGTTTGAAGTAGTATGTGTGTGTAATAGTTTGAATCGATGTAGTATGTGTGGGTAATGAATTTGATGTAGTGTGTGTGTGTAATAGTTTGAATCGATGTAGTTGAACACCGTGCTTTATAATTTCTATGAATAACCAAGGACAACCTCATGAAAAGAGGGTGGTCTGGCAATGAGCAATGTTAATTCTGTGGATGCCAGGAAAATATAGTCCATCTCCTCTTCAAGTACAAGGTAGCTACATTTGTAACACGTTGAACTGTAGGACCATTTTGCAGGCAACACAAGACAAAGGAAAAATGGTTTACAGCACAGACAGCAGACGCAAAATCTGTAGTCTGGGATAAAAAGATGCCAGTTAACTAGATTGAACCACGACTAGTAATTGAAGGAAATAGACACTTGATAGTATTTTCTTACAACAGTAGTACTTCCATACAAAAGTGTCTTATACCTGCACAAAAGTGGGCTAAACTTCCTACTAGTTTGTAGAACACTATTACAACACGCTCGATCCCTTCTCCTCTAGCGCACTCCAAATTATGGCTGTGCCATCAAGTGCTGAGAGCAGAGTCAGCGTATTGTCCCATTAGATATGCTAGGAACGCGTGAACTTTATTTTTAGGATCGGACGAGTTTCGATCGACTAGTTTCAAATACAAAAACAACTAAAACATGGCCAACATATATAGATTATGACGATAATCGACCATGACTCAAGTGACCCAGATCCAAAGAGCGCATTACATAGATTTAATTTATGCTTAAGTGGCCCTAATCGACTATGACGCTCCCGCAGTCTCCATCATTGACAACATTGTCCGCGTCGCCGCCAGCCTCCTCCGTGTCAGAATCGAAGCCGACGTTCCCGGCAACGTTCCTCCTCCTCATGGATTCTTCACGGCGCGCTGTATCGATAACGGTGGAGGTCGTACGCCCAGACACTGCCCAGAAGCGCTGCCTCCCTTCGGGGTTGCGCAGATCCGGGTGGATCTCCTGCCGGTGGGTTCCGCACAGCTCAATCAACGCAACCCGCTCCTTCTTGAATAGCTTTCGCCAGTACGCGTTCGTACGCGAGTACCGCGCCATTGCCCTCTTCCGCTCCGACAGCTGGCGGCGGCGCTCCTCAATCTGCCTCGCCAACGCGTTATCGCGCAAGAGCGGCGCGACAGGAAACCCGGCGTAGCTGAGCTCGAAGCCGGCCAGAATCCTCGCGAACGGCGTGAGTATGTCGTAGCGGGCGAACATCTGAGCCTCGTGCGAGCTGAGTTTGGGCCTCTCCCTCTCCATGGCGATGAAGGAACACGATCTGATCTTCGGCCCTGAGGTTAAGGGGATAAGGGAAAGGACGTAGGCGTATCGTCGTTGCCACTGCCAATCAGTTCGCAGAACAGACTTCTCGCAGATCGCCCTCGCGAAGTACATCACTATCGTCCACGCACCCCGATCCAACGACGCCTAACAATCGGGGATCGGGTCTTCTAGAAGCCTAGAGCGGTTGCTGGTTAGCTCTGCGTCCCGATTGTTTGTGGCCAACGGCTGTAGTTGAAAATAATACACATTCCAATGACACTCATGGATAAATATGTGGTCTTTGAAGAGAACACACATCCAATGACTCTAGCTGTGGTTAATGAGAAGCACACACATTTCAATCACACCGGTGGATCCATATGTGGTATGTGAAAAGAATAGTCATGAAATGACTATAGTTGTTGTTAGTAAAAAGAACACACATGCAATGACACTGGTGGATCCATAGGTGGATTGTGAAAAGAACACAAATGCAATGACACTGGTGGATCCATATGTGGTATGTGAAAAGAACACACATGCAATGACTCTGCTTGTTGTTAGTAACAACAACACACATGCAATGACACTGGTGGATCCATGTGTGGTCTCTAAAGAGAACACACATGAAATGACTCTGATGTGGATTGTGAAGAGAACACACATGCAATGACACTGGTGGATCCACATGTGGTATGTGAAAAGAACAGACATGCAATGACTTTGGTTGTTGTTAGTAAAAAGAACACACATGCAATGACACTGGTGGATCCATGTGTGGTCTCTGAAGAGAACACACATTTCAATGACACTGGTGGATCCATATGTGTTATGTGAAAAGAACACACATGAAATGACACTGGTTGTTATTAGTAAAAAGAACACACATGCAATGACACTGGTAGATCCATGTGTGGATTGTGAAAAGAACACACATGCAATGACACTGGTGGATCCATATGTGGTATGTGAAACGAACACACATGCAATGACACTGGTGGATCCATATGTGGTATGTGAAAAGAACACACATGCAATGACTCTGGTTGTTGTTAGTAAAAATAACAAACATGCAATGACACTGGTGGATCCATAGGTGGATTGTGAAAAGAGCACACATGCAATGACTCTGGTTGTTCCATATGTGGTATGTGACAAGAACACACATGAAATGACTCTAGTTGTTGTTAGTAAAAAGAACACACATGCATTGACACTGGTGGATCCATATGTGGATTGTGAAAAGAACACACATGCAATGACACCTATGGATCCCTATGTGGTATGTGAAAAGAACACACATTTCAATGACTCCAGTTGTTGTTAGTAAAAAGAACACACATGCAATAACACTGGTGGCTCCATGTGTGGTCTCTAAAGAAAACACACATTTCAATGACTCTGGTTGTTCCATATGTGGTATGTGAAAAGAACACACATGCAATGACTCCAGTTGTTGTTAGCAAAAGAACACACATGCAATGACACTGGTGGATCCATGTGTGGTATCTGAAGAGAATACACATTTCAATGACTCTGGTTGTTGTTAGTAAAAAGAACACACATGCAATATCACTGGTGGATCCATGTGTGGTCTCTAAAGAGAACACACATGCAATGACTCTGGTTGTTGTTAGTAAAAAGAGCACACATGCAATGACACTAGTGGATCCATATCTGGTATGTGAAAAGAACACACATGCAATGACTCTGGTTGCTGTTAGTAAAAAGAACACACATGCAATAACACTAGTTGATCCATGTGTGGTCTTTGAAGAGAACACACATTTCAATGACTCTGGTTGTTCCATATGTGGTATGTGAAAAGAACACACATGCAATGACTCCAGTAGTTGTTAGTAAAAAGAACACACATGCAATGACACTGGTGGATCTTTGTGTGGATTGTGAAAAGAACACACATTTCAATGACTCTAGTTGTTCCATATGTGGTACGTGAAAAGAACACACATGCAATGATTCTGGTTGTTGTTAGTAAAAAGAACACACATGCAATGACACTGGTGGATCCTTGTGTGGTATGTCAAAAGAACACACATGAAATGACTCTGGTTGTTGTTAGTAAAAAAGGCACACATGCAATGACACTGGTGGATCAATATGTGGTATGTGATAAGAACACACATGCAATGACTCTGGTTGTACTTAGTAACAAGAACACACATGCAATGAAACTAGTAGATCCATGTGCGGTCTCTGAAGAGAACACAGATGTCAATGACTCTGGTTGTTGTTAGTAAAAAGAACACACATGCAATGACACTAGTGGATCCATGTGTGGTCTCTGAAGAGAACACACATGCAATGACTTTGGTTGTTGTTAGTAAAAAGACCACACATGCAATGACACCGGTGGATCCATATGTGGTATGTGAAAAGAACACACATGCAATGACTCTGGTTATACTTAGTAACAAGAACACAAATGCAATGACACTTTGGATCCATGTGTGGTCTCTAAAGAGAACACACATTTCAATGACTCTGGTTGTTGTTAGTAAAAAGAACACACATGCAATGACACTGGTGGATCCATGTGTGGTCTCCGAAGAGAACACACATGCAATGACTCTGGTTGTTGTTAGTAAAAAGAACACACGTGCATTGACTCTGGTTATGGTTAGTAAAAAGAACACACATGCAATGACACTGGTGGATCCATAGGTGGTATGTGAAAAGAACACACATTTCAATGACTCTGGTTGTTGTTAGTAAAAAGAACACACATGCAATGACACTGTTGGATCCATAGGTGGTCTCTGAAGAGAACACACATTTCAATGACTCTGGTTGTTGTTAGTAAAAAGAACACACATGCAATGACACTAGTGGATCCATGTGTGGTCTCTGAAGAGAACACACATGCAATGACTCTGGTTGTTGTTTGTAAAAAGTACACACATGCATTGACTCTCGTTGTTGCTAGTAAAAAGAACACACATGCAATGACACTGGTGGATCCATAGGTGGTATGTGAAAAGAACACACATTTCAATGACTCTGGTTGTTGTTAGTAAAAAGAACACACATGCAATGACACTGTTGGATCCATAGGTGGTCCCTGAAGAGAGCACAGATGCAATGACACTGGTGGATCCATATGTGGTATGTGAAAAGAACACGCATGCAATGACTCTGGTTGTACTTAGGAACAAGAACACACATGCAATGACACTCGTGGATCCATGTCTGGTCTCTCAAGAGAACACACATTTCAATGACTCTGGTTGTTGTTAGTTAAAAGAACACACATGCAATGACACTGGTGGATCCATGTGCGGTCTCTAAAGAGAACACACATGCAATGACTCTGGTTGTTGTTAGTAAAAAGAGCACACATGCAATGACACTGGTGGATCCATATGTGGTATGTGAAAAGAACCCACATGCAATGACTCTGGTTGTTGTTAGTAAAAAGAACACACACGCAATAACACGAGTGGATCCATGTGTGGTCTCTAAAGAGAACACACATTTCAATGACTCTGGTTGTTCCATATGTGGTATGCGAAAAGAACACACATGCAATGACTCCAGTTGTTGTTAGTAAAAAGAACACACATGCAATGACACTGGTGGATCCATGTGTGGTCTCTGAACAGAACACACGTTTCAATGACTCTGGTTGTTCCATATGTGGTATGTGATAAGAACACACATGCAGTGACTCCATTTGTTGTTAGTAAAAAGAACACACATGCAATGACACTGGTGGATCCATATGTGGATTGTGAAAAGAGCACACATGCAATGACTCTGGTTGTTCCATATGTGGTATGTGAAAAGAACACACATGAAATGACTCCAGTTGTTGTTAGTAAAAAGAGCACACATGCAATGACACTGTTGGATCCATATGTGGTATGTGAAAAGAACACACATGCAATGAATCTGGTTGTTGTTAGTAAAAAGAACACACATGCAATGACACTGGTGGATCCATGTGTGGATTGTGAACAGAACACACATGCAATGACACTATTGGATCCATGTGTGGTCTCTGAAGAGAACACACATTTCAATGACACCGGTGGATCCATATGTGGTATGTGAAAAGAATAGTCATGAAATGACTCCAGTTGTTGTTAGTAAAAAGAACACACATGCAATGACACTGGTGGATTCATAGGTGGATTGTGAAAAGAACACACATGCAATGACACTGGTGGATCCATAGGTGGATTGTGAAAAGAATACACACGCAATGACTCTGGTTGCTGTTAGTAAAAAGAACACACATGCAATAACACTGGTTGATCCATGTGTGGTCTTTGAAGAGAACACACATTTCAATGACTCTGGTTGTTGTTAGTAAAAAGAACACACATGCAATGACACTGGTGGATCCATGTGTGGTCTCTAAAGAGAACAGACATGCAACGACTCTAGTTGTTGTTAGTAAAAAGACCACACATGCAATAACACTGGTGGATCCATATGTGTTATGTTAAAAGAGCACACATGCAATGACTCTGGTTGTTGTTAGTAAAAACAACACACATCCAATAACACTAGTGGATCTATGTGTGGTCTCAGAATAGAACACACATTTCAATGACTCTGGTTGTTCCATATGTGGTATGTGAAAAGAACACGCATGCAATGACTCTAGTTGTTGTTAGTAAAAAGAACACACATGCAATGACACTGGTGAATCCATAGGTGGTATGTGAAAAGAACACACATGCAATGACACTGGTGGATCCATAGGTGGATTGTGAAAAGAACACACATGCAATGACTCCAGTTGTTATTAGTAAAAAGAACACACATGCAATGACACTGGTGGATCCATGGGTGGTGTCTGAATAGAACACACATTTCGATGACACTAGTGGATCCATATGTGTTATGGGAAAAGAACAGACATGAAATGACACTGGTTGTTGTTAGTAAAAAGAACACACATGCAATGACACTGGTGGATCCATAGGTGGATTGTGAAAAGAACACACATGGAATGACACTGGTGGATCCATATGTGGTATGTGAAAAGAACACACATGCATTAACTCTGGTTGTAATTAGTAACAAGAACACACATGCAATGGCACTGGTGGATCCATGTGTGGTCTGTAAAGAGAACACATATTTCAATGACTCCAGTTGTTGTTAGTAAAAAGATCACACATGCAATGACACTAGTGGATCCATGTGTGGTCTCTTAAAAGAACACACATGCAATGAATCTGGTTGTTGTTAGTAAAAAGAACACACATGCAATGACACTGGTGGACCCATGTGTGGTCTCTGAAGAGAACACACATGCAATGACACTGGTGGATCCATGTGTGGTCTCTAAAGAGAAGACACATGCAATGACTCTGGTTGTTGTTAGTAAAAAGAGCACACATGCAATGACACCGGTGGATCCATATGTGGTATGTGAAAAGAACACACAAGCAATGACTCTGGTTGTTCTTAGTAAAAAGAACAAACATGCAATAACACTGGTGGATCCATGTGTGGTGTCTGAAGAGAACACACATTTCATTGACTCTTGTTGTTCCATATGTGTTATGTGAAAATAACACACATGCAATGACTTTAGTTGTTGTTAGTAAAAAGAACACACATGCAATGACCCTGGTGGATCCATAGGTCGATTGTGAAAAGACCGCACATGCAATGACTCTGGTTGTTCCATATGTGGTATTTGAAAAGAACACACATGAAATGACTCTAGTTGTTGTTAGTAAAAACAACACACATGCAATTACACTGGTGGATCCATATGTGGATTGTGAAAAGAACACACATGCAATGACACCTATGGATCCATATGTGGTATGTGAAAAGAACGCACATTTCAATGACTCCAGTTGTTGTTAGTAAAAAGAACACACATGCAATAACACTGGTGGATCCATAGGTGGATTGTGAAAAGAACACACATGCAATGACACTGGTGTGTCCATATGTGGTATGTGAAAAGAACGCACATTTCAATGACTCCAGTTGTTGTTAGTAAAAAGAACACACATGCAATAACACTGGTGGATCCATAGGTGGATTGTGAAAAGAACACACATGCAATGACACTGGTGTGTCCATATGTGGTATGTGAAAAGAACACACATGCAATGACTCTGGTGGATCCATATGTGGATTGTGCAGAGAACACACATGCAATGACACTGGTGGATCCATAGGTGGATTGCAAAGAGAACACACATGCAATGACTCTGGTGGATCCATATGTGGTATGTGAAAATAACAGTCATGAAATGACTCCAGTTGTTGTTAGTAAAAAGAACACACATGCAATGAAACTGGTGGATCCATAGGTGAATTGTGAAAAGAACACACATGCAATGACACTGGTGGATCCATATGTGGTATGTGAAAAGAACACACATGCAATGACACTGGTGGATCCATAGGTGGATTGTGAAGAGAACACACATGCAATGACACTGGTGGGTCCATATGTGGTATGTGAAAAGAACACACATGCAATGACTCTGGTGGATCCATATGTGGATTGTGAAGAGAACACACATGCAATGACACTGGTGGATCCATAGGTGGATTGCGAAGAGAACACACATGCAATGACGCTCGTTGATCCATATGTGGTATGTGAAAAGAACAGTCATGAAATGACTCCAGTTGTTGTGAGTAAAAAGAACACACATGCAATGAAACTGGTGGATCCATAGGTGGATTATGAAAAGAACACACATGCAATGACACTAGTGGATCCATATGTGGTATGTGAAAAGAACACACATGCAATGACACTGGTGGATCCATAGGTGGATTGTGAAGAGAACACACATGCAATGACTCTGGTGGATGCATATGTGGTATGTGAAAACAATAGTCATGAAATGACTCTAGTTGTTGTTAGTAAAAAGAATACACATGCAATGACACTGGTGGATCCATAGGTGGATTGCGAAAAGAGAACACTTGCAATGACTCCGGTTGTTCCATATGTGGCATGTGAAAAGAACACACATGCAATGACTCCAGTTGTTGTTAGTAAAAAGAACACACATGCTATGACACTGGTTTATCCACATGTGGATTGTGAAAAGAACACACATTTCAATGACTCTGGTTGTTGTTAGTAAAAAGAACACACATGCAATGACACTAGTGGATCCATTTGTGGTCTCTAAAGAGAACACACATTTCAATGACTCTAGTTGTTGTTAGTAACAAGAACACACATGCAATGACACTGGTGGATCCATATGTGGTATGTGAAAAGAACACACATGCAATGACTCTGGTTGTTGTTAGTCAAAAGAACACACATGCAATAACTCTGGTGGATCCATGTGTGGTCTCTAAAGAGAACACACATTTCAATGACTCTGGTTGTTCCATATGTGGTATGAAAAAAGAACACACATGCAATGACTCCAGTTGTTGTTAGTAAAAAGAACAGACATGCAATGACACTGGTGGATCTATATGTGGTATGTGAAAAGAACACACATGCAATGACTCTGATTGTTGTTAGTCAAAAGAACACACATGCAATGACACTGGTGGATACATATGTGGATTGTGAAAAGAACACACATGCAATGACACTGGTGTATCCATATGTGGTATTTGAAAAGAACACACATTTCAATGACTCCAGTTGTTGTTAGTAAAAAGAACACACATGCAATGACACTGGTGGATCCATGTGTCGTCTCTAAAGAGAACACACATTTCAATGACTCTGGTTGTTGTTAGTAAAAAGAACACACATGCAATAACACTGGTGGATCATTGTGTGGTCTCTGAAGAGAACACACATGCAATTACTCTGGTTGTTCTTAGTAAAAATAGCACACATGCAATGACACTGGTGGATCCATATGTGGTATGTGAAAAGAACACACATGCAATGACTCTGGTTGTTGTTAGTAAAAAGAACACACATGCAATAACACTGGTGGATCCATGTGTGGTCTCTGAAGAGAACACACATTTCAATGACTCTGGTTGTTCCATATGTGGTATGTGAAAAGAACACACATGGAATGACTCCAGTTGTTGTTAGTAAAAAGAACACACATGCAATGACACTGGTGGATCCAAGTGTGGATTGTGAAAATAACACACATTTCAATGACTTTGGTTGTTCCATATGTGGTATGTGAAAAGAACACACATGCAATGACTCTGGTTGTTGTTAGTAAAAAGAACACACATGCAATGACACTGCTGGACCGATATGTGGTATGTGAAGAGAACACACATTTCAATGACTCTAGTTATTGTTAGTAAAAAAATCACACATGCAATGACACTGGTGGATCCACAGGTGGATTGTGAAAAGAACACACATTTCAATGACTCTGGTTGTTGTTAGTAAAAAGAACACACATGCAATGACACTAGTGGATCCATTTGTGGTCTCTAAAGAGAACACACATTTCAATGACTCCAGTTTTTGTTAGTAAAAAGAACACACAAGCAATGACACTGGTGGATCCATAGGTGGATTGTGAAAAGAGCACACATGCAATGACTCCAGTTGTTGTTAGTAAAAAGAACACACATGCAATGACACTGGTGGATCCATAGGTGGATTGTGAAAAGAACACACATGAAATGACTCTGGTTGTTGTTAGTAAAAAAGCACACATGCAATGACACTGGTGGATCCATATGTGGTATGTGAAAAGAACACACATGCAATGACTCTGGTTCTTCTTAGTAACAAGAACACACATGCAATAACATTGGTGGATCCATGTGTGGTCTCTAAAGAGAACACACATTTCAATGACTCTGGTTGTTGTTAGTAAAAAGAACACACATGCAATGACACTGGTGGATCCATGTGTGGTCTCTGAAGAGAAAACACATTTCAATGACTCTGGTTGTTGTTAGTAAAAAGAACACACATGCAATGACACTAGTGGATCCATGTGTGGTATGTGAAAAGAACACACATGCAATGACTCTGATTATACTTAGTAACAAGAACACACATGCAATGACACTAGTGGATCCATGTGTGGTCTCTAAAGAGAACACACATGCAATGAATCTGGTTGTTTGTAGTAAAAAGTGCATACATTTCAATGACACTGGTGGATCCATGTGTGGTCTTGGAAGAGAACACACATGCAATGACTCTGGTTATTGTTAGTGAAAATAACACACATGCAATGACACTGGTGGATCCATAGGTGGTATGTGAAAAGAACACACATTTCAATGACTCTGGTTGTTGCTACTAAAAAGAACACACATGCAATGAGACTGGTGGATCCATAGGTGGATTGTGAAAAGAACACACATGCAATGACACTGGTGGATCCATATGTGGCATGTGAAAATAACACACATGCAATGACTCTCGTTGTTGTTAGTAACAAGAACACACATGCAATAACACAGGTGGATCCATGTGTGGTGTCTGAAGAGAACACACATTTCAATGACTCTGGTTGTTGTTACTAAAAAGAACACACATGCAATGACACTGGTGGATCCATGTGTGATCTCTGAACAGAACACACATGCAATGACTCTGGTTGTTGTTAGTGAAAAGAACACACATGCAATGACGCTGGTGGATCCATGTGTGGTATCTGAAGAGAGCACACATTTCAATGACACTTGTGGATCCATATGTGGTATGTGAAAAGAGAAGTCATGAAATGACTCCAGTTGTTGCTAGTAAAAAGAACACACATGCAATGAGACTTGTCGATCCATAGGTGGATTGTGAAAAGAACACACATGCAATGACACTGGTGGATCCATATGTGGCATGTGAAAAGGACACACAAGCAATGACTCTGGATGTTGATAGTAATAAGAACACACATGCAATAAAACTGGTGGATCCATGTGTGGTCTCTGAAGAGAACATACATTTCAATGACTCTGGTGGATCCATATGTGGTATGTGAAAAGAACACACATGCAATGACACTGGTTGTTGTTAGTAAAAAGAACACACATGCAATGACACTGGTGGATCCATAGGTGGATTGTGAAAAGAACACACATTTCAATGACTCTGGTTGTGGTTAGTAAAAAGAACACACATGCAATGACACTGGTGGATCCATGTGTGGTCTCTAAAGATAACACACATTTCAATGACTCTGGTGGTTGTTAGTAAGAAGAACACACAACAATGACACTGGTGGATCCTTATGTGGTATGTGAAAAGAACACGCATGCAATGACTCCAGTTGTACTTAGTAACAAGAACACACATGCAATGACACTGGTGTATCCATGTGTGGTCTCTAAAGAGAACACACATTTCAATGACTCCGACTGTTGTTAGTAAAAAGAACACACATGCAATGACACTGGTGGATCCATGTGTGGTCTCTGAAGAGAACACACATGCAATTACTCTGGTTGTTGTTAGTAAAAAGATCACACATGCCACACTGGTGGATCCATATGTGGTATGTGAAAACAACACACATGCAATGACTCTGGTGGTTGTTAGTAAAAAGAACACACATGCAATAACACTGGTGGATCCATGTGTGGTCTCTGAAGAGAACACACATTTCAATGACTCTGGTTGTTGTTAGTAAAAGAACACACATGCAATGACTCTGGTGGATCCATAGGTGGATTATGAAAAGAACACACATGCAATGACACTAGTGGATCCATATGTGGTATGTGAAAAGAACACACATGCAATGACTCTGGTTGTTGTTAGTAACAAGAACACACAGGCAATGACACCAGTGGATCCATAGGTGGCTTGTGAAAAGAACACACATGCAATGACACTGGTGGATCCATATGTGGTATGTGAAAAGAACACACATGCAATGACTCTGGTTGTTGTTAGTAACAAGAACACACATGCAATAACACTGGTGGATCCATGTGTGGTCTCTAAAGAGAACACACATTTCAATGACACTGGTGGATCCATATGTGGTATGTGAAAAGAACACACGTGAAATGACTCTGGTTGTTGTTAGTAAAAAAAGCACACATGCAATGACACCGGTGGATCCATATGTGGTATGTGAAAAGAACACACATGCAATGACTCTGGTTGTACTTAGTAACAAGAAAACACATGCAATGACACTGGTGGATCCATGTGTGGTCTCTGAAGAGAACACACATTTCAATGACTCTGGTTGTTCTTAGTAAAAAGAACAGACATGCAATGACACTGGTGGATCCATGTGTGGTCTCTGAAGAGAACACACATTTCAATGACTCTAGTTGTTGTTAGTAAAAAGAACACACATGCAATGACACTGGTGGATCCATGTGTGGTCTCTGAAGAGAACACACATGCAATGACTCTGGTTGTTGTTAGTAAAAAGAGCACACATTTCAATGACACTGGTGGATCCATGTGTGGTCTCGGAAGAGAACACACATGCAATGACTCTGGTTGTTGTTAGTGAAAAGAACACACATGCAATGACACTGGTGGATCCATAGGTGCTATGTGAAAAGAACACACATTTCAATGACTCTGGTTGTTGTTAGTAAAAAGAACACACATGCAACGACACTGGTGGATCCATAGGTGGATTGTGAAAAGAGCACACATGCAATAACACTGGTGGATCCATATGTGGTACGGGAAAAGTACACACATGCAATGAATCTGGTTGTACTTAGTAAAAAGAACACACATGCAATAACACTGGTGGATCCATGTGTGGTCTCTGAAGAGAACACATATTTCAATGACTTTGGTTGTTGTTAGTAAAAAGAACACATATGCAATGACACTGGGGGATCCGTGTGTGGTCTCTAAACAGAACACACATGCAATGACTCTGGTTGTTGTTTGTAAAAAGAACACACATGCAATGACACTGGTGGATCCATGTGTGGTATCTGAAGAGAGGACACATTTCAATGACACTGGTGGATCCATATGTGGTATGTGAAAAGAGAAGTCATGAAATGACTCCAGTTGTTGCTACTAAAAAGAACACACATGCAATGAGACTGGTGGATCCATAGGTGGATTGTGAAAAGAACACACATGCAATGACACTGGTGGATCCATATGTGGCATGTGAAACGAACACACATGCAATGACTCTCGTTGTTGTTAGTAACAAGAACACACATGCAATAACACAGGTGGATCCATGTGTGGTCTCTGAAGAGAACACACATTTCAATGACTCTGGTTGTTGTTAGTAAAAAGAACACACATGCAATGACACTGGTGGATCCATGTGTGGTCTCTGAACAGAACACACATGCAATGACTCTGGTTGTTGTTAGTAAAAAGAACACACATGCAATGACGCTGGTGGATCCATGTGTGGTATCTGAAGAGAGCACACATTTCAATGACACTGGTGGATCCATATGTGGTATGTGAAAATAGAAGTCATGAAATGACTCCAGTTGTTGCTAGTAAAAAGAACACACATGCAATGAGACTTGTGGATCCATAGGTGGATTGTGAAAAGAACACACATGCAATGACACTAGTGGATCCATATGTGGCATGTGAAAAGAACACACAAGCAAAGACTCTGGTTGTTGTTAGTAATAAGAACACACATGCAATAACACTGGTGGATCCATGTGTGGTATCTGAAGAGAACATACATTTCAATGACTCTGGTGGATCCATATGTGGTATGTGAAAAGAGTACACATGAAATGACTCTGGTTGTTGTTAGTGAAAAAAGCACACATGCAATGACACTGGTGGATCCATAGGTGGATTATGAAAAGAACACACATGCAATGACACTGGTTGTTGTTAGTAAAAAGAACATACATGCAATGACACTGGTGGATCCATCTGTGGTATGTGAAGAGAAGACACATTTCAATGACTCTGGTTGTTAGTAAAAAAAGCACAGATGCAATGACACTGGTGGATCCATAGGTGGATTGTGAAAATAACACACATTTTAATGACTCTGGTTGTTGTTAGTAAAAAGAACACACATGCAATGACACTGGTGGATCCATGTGTGGTCTCTGAAGATAACACACATTTCAATGACTCTGGTTGTTAGTAAGAAGAACACACAAGCAATGACACTGGTGGATCCATATGTGGTATGTGAAAAGAACACACATGCAATGACTCCAGTTGTACTTAGTAACAAGAACACTTATGCAATGACACTGGTGGATCCATGTGTGGTCTCTAAAGAGAACACACATTTCAATGACTTCGGTTGTTGTTAGTAAAAAGAACACACATGCAATGACACTGGTGGATCCATGTGTGGTCTCTGAAGAGAACGCACATCCAATTACTCTGGTTGTTGTTAGTAAAAAGAGCACACATGCAATGACACTGGTGGATCCATATGTGGTATGTGAAAAGAACACACATGCAATGACTCTGGTTGTATTTAGTAAAAACAACACACATGCAATAACACTGGTGGATCCATGTGTGGTCTCTGAAGAGAACACACATTTCAATGACTCAGGTTGTTGTTAGTAAAAAGAACACACATGCAATGACACTAGTGGATCCATGTGTGGTCTCTGAAGAGAACACACATTTCAATGACTCTGGTTGTTGTTAGTAAAAAGAACACACATGCAATGACGCTGGTGGATCCATAGGTGGATTGTGAGAAGAACACACATGCAATGACACTAGTGGATCCATATGTGGTATGTGAAAAGAACACACATGCAATGACTCTGGTTGTTGTTAGTAACAAGAACACACAGGCAATGACACTAGTGGATCCATAGGTGGATTGTGAAAAGAACACACATGCAATGACACTGGTGGATCCATATGTGGTATGTGAAAAGAACACACATGCAATGACACTGGTTGTTGTTAGTAACAAGAACACACATGCAATAACACTGGTGGATCCATGTGTGGTCTCTGAAGGGAACACACATTTCAATGACACTAGTGGATCAATATGTGGTATGTGAAAAGAACACACATGAAATGACTCTGGTTGTTGTTAGTAAAAAAGCACACATGCAATGACACTGGTGGATCCATATGTGGTATGTGAAAAGAACACACATGCAATGACTCTGGTTGTACTTAGTAACAAGAACACACATGCAATGACACTGGTGGATCCATGTGTGGTATCTGAAGAGAACACACCTTTCAATGACTCTGGTTGTTATTAGTAAAAAGAACACACATGCAATGACACTGGTGGATCCATGTGTGGTCTCTGAAGAGAACACACATTTCAATGACTCTGGTTGTTGTTAGTAAAAAGAACACACATGCAATGACACTGGTGGATCCATGTGTGGTCTCTGAATAGAACACACATGCAATGACTCTGGTTGTTGCTAGTAAAAAGAACACACATGCAATGACACTGGTGGATCCATATGTGGTCTCTAAAGAGAACACACATGCAATGACTCTGGTTGTTGTTAGTAAAAAGAGCACACATTTCAATGATACTGGTGGATCCATAGGCGGATTGTGAAAAGAAATTTTCCCTCTCTCTCGCTCACAAATCTCACAAAAGCCCAAACGTGTGGAGATCCCAAACATGTGCTCACTCTGGGTGCTATGCCTTGAATGGCTGACACAGATGTCATGCGAATCGTCTCCACCAACCGTTGATCCCATGTGGTCCAACGGGCAGGATAACCCCTCCCTTATCCACTTTTTTATGCATGGTCAATCCGTGCCACCTCTCTATCCGTGCCACCGACACTTTACCTCCATAAACAAATGAAAATCCATCTATCTAACTAAAATAAATAAAATAAATGATCATATTTTGAAGAAGCCATCGTCTTCGTCTTCCGGTTCGTCCTCGTCTTTGTTAATGCCATGGTCCCTGCCATCGCCGCGGTTAGTGTCCTCCTCTGACGACTCGACACTGCACCCTTCCTCAAATAAGCGCGCTATCTCCTCGTCGGAGTCCTCCTCCTCCTCTTCGTAGTCCCATGGGTCCACGTCACTCTCCTCCGCTTCTGCCTCCAACTGATCAATGAACGCCTCCTCGTTGGCCGAGTTGGACTCATCCAAATAGCTATCTCCTCTCTTCTTCCTTGTCTTCTTCTCGTTCCTCTTCTTGTCCGTACTCGCCGGTGCAACACGCGCCCCCGTCCTGGCTGCTTCTTTGCACTCGTCCGACGCTGCAGGTACCCCCATGCTCCTCCTGCGTGGCCGGTACGAGCTTCGACGTTGCGGTGTCCTTGAGTGCCGATGTCGATGGATCCTGGCGCGGTCAGACACGACGTGCTGCCTTAGCAGGCGACTCGCGAGCGCGGACGATGTAGCGAAGAGCCGGGGACGCAGGACGGTCAGTGGACGGCTTGGACCTGCCATTGCCACGGCGAGGGGGCATCGTGCTCGAGGTAGTTGCCCCGAATGGTCGATGGCAGGTACACAGAGTGGGGTGCCGATCTGATCAAGGACGAGCAGCGGTTTCGTGCGTCGTGTCCACGCATGCATTTGTCGATTATCAAAAAAAAGAAGAAAGAAGTAATATCTCGTGTACTGAACATAATTTGATCACAACAAAAGTGGCACAGCGTATTCTAGACTCATAAATATCCAGTGCGTGCCTGTCACGTGGAGTTTGCCGCAGTTCGACGTGCCGACGTGATCGTGCAGCAGTTGCGCGCGTCATTGCCCCATCAACACGTGACGCACGCACGCGGGATGTGCGCGCCGATTCCCGTGATGACCACCCGGCTCGCACTCCCCTTATTATATACTGGATTTTGGGCGGCGCCAAAGACCATTGAAGTGTCCATCGCAATAAAGACAAGTCCCATCGATTCCCTACCCTTGCCTCCCTGGCTTCTTTGAGAAGGTAGACCGTACACGGTGGTCTTGTATAATAGTACTAGTACTACTGGACCACGGCCTGTACTCTTTGACTCTTCTCCCACACTAATCACTATCTCATTCCTCCTGCCGCCGCCACACTCACCCTGCAAGCCATGGCTCCACTGAGGAGGGGGAGAGGCCGGTCGACGATCCTCGTGGAGAAAAGGGAGAGAAATCGCCGCGAGGCACTTCTTGCTCTACCAGCCGCTCAAGCCCACCCTCTCATCGAGGCCCAATCTCCCCCGACAATGGCGCCGAATGTTCTAGCAGGTGAGGGCTCCTCCCGATATGGTCTTCTTGTTCTACTTCTTCTCCATCTCCCTCTCCATCATGATCTTAATCAGCTTCTTCTTGTTTTTCTTCTTCTTCTGGCTCTTCCTCTTCTACGTATTATAGGTCGGCCGTGGAGCCCGAATCCACCACGACGGAGGCGTTGCAGGACCCGTTCAGCCCCGTTCCATGTCTCAGCGAGGTAGCAAATCTCCACACTATTATTTCTCTGAGTTATGATGTGGATTTCTTAGATGTTGTCCGCCCCGCATTGGTTTTTCTTCTTCTTTTGCGAGTTGTATTAGTTTTCATGAATATGACTGGATCTCTTGGTCTTTCCTTAATACCATTGTTCATAGATTCACTATTGATTTTTTGTGATTAGGATTAGTTTATCGTGGTCATGAATAGATCTCTAGGTCCATTTTTTAACACTGCGGCCAATATATTCAACGGGGATTTTTTTTGATCTGTATTAGTATTCACCTGGGATCTGGAGTGTAATTGTAGAATTCCTATTTCAATTAACATGAACGATGCAGCGATCGAAGGCCGAGTACCGTGACAAGGTGGCCGCAATCAGTTCCGAGATCGCCAACCAACATGAGCTTGCACGCTCCCTCACCCAAGCTAATGAGAGCCTATGCAAGCAATTATCTATGCAGAAGGAGATCTCGCTAGATTTTGCACGTGACGTCGTTAGGCTGCAGAAAGTGCTCAACCGTAACTTGAACAGGCAAGAATAGGCCATCAAGATAATCAACGATCTCACGGAGGAGAAGAAGAATCTCGTGGAAAGGTGCGTTCTCCTGCAGGATGAAGTCAGCGAGGCACTCAGAGGACGCGTCGAGGACACCAAGGCTACCATCCGAGCCTACCATGACAGGAACCGTTGCCTGGATGCAGTCAAGGAGATGAAGGTGGACATGAGCAGAGGGATCACCATACTTGAGGGTGTTCGAAAAGAGAACGAGGAGCTAAGGGCATGTCTGGAGGCGTATCGAAGCAATGCCCAAGTCTGATTCCCGTTAGCGGGGACATGAATATCAGTTTGTCCTCCTCTCCTTTTGTAATTTTTAGGGTTCAGGGAGCAATGCCCATGTCTGCTTCCCATTATAGGGTGCAATAAGAATCCTAGGGCAACTCCTTATCTATCTGGACATCTGTTGGTGTTCATGTTCATGAATGGACATCCATGTTCTCTTTCCATTATGTATCTGGACATGGGTTTCTGCATTATGAGTTTGCCACTGTCCCACTACTATTTGGTGATATTGGGAAAAATCCATAGCACACTAAACTGCAGATAAATCTTATTTGTCTTTGAAATTGAAATTATGAAAGTGCCACTAGTCGATTCATAAGATGTTGATTAGTCCTAGATTGCTTCTTCCTTGAAATTATGGCAGTGCCACTAGTCGATTCAGTTAATTATGGAAACTAACCAGCTTGTCCTGGTGAACTGAACAAACCATACTATGTATTTTTGTTGCAGGGAAAGAGGCGAAAGATTGACCAGGACCTGGCGATCTGGCTAAATGACAAGATAGCAATCCAAAGGGAGAAGCAGAATTCCCAGAAACTGGCCTTTGACCAACTGCGCGCTGAACTCGTGGTCCTTTCTGACAAGTGCCAAAAACTGAAGGAGTTAAACGCCGACTGGGCGAAGCTACATAGTGAAGGTCGCGCCTCGGCTAGGAAGCAAACGGAGATCTTGAAAGGGATCTTGAAGGAAAATCGTATGGCCACGGGCAAAATTCTCCAATCCGTGATGGAGCGCTGGAACCTACAGCTGAAACATGACATAGTACTAAAGGAGCTGGCCAATCTTAGGGAGGAAAATAGGCAGCTCTGGGCCAGGCTCGCTTGAACACAACATATGTCTATTTAGTACTGAACTGCCTGGTTTATCCTCTGTAGTGATGATTTTGTAAGCGTGAACTGAACTCTATGCACGATATGTGTGTTCGTCTGAAATTAGTTTGCTCGAGGATTGAGTTTGGCTTAGTTCGGTAAGTGCAACTGCAATTCTTACAATTAACTAGTTTCAGGCATTGGCACAACATAAATTATTCATCTCGAATTTCCTTTATCCTCTATAGTCTGTCCTTGTTCACCCTCGCGCGCCTTCTTTAGTTCCTTCAACAGATCCGCAATGCAGTACTCTAGCTTCTTCTTGTCTTCCCTGAGATGATCCCTCTCCTTTTCTGCATTATGAATCAGCAACCTGTGATTATCCTGAAGCTTCTTTGCAGTTCCAACAACTAAGCTCCCATCGATTCCGTCAGTTAGCTCTGACTGCAAATTCTCGATTTCTTGTTCTAGCTCCTTATTTCGTACCGACAACTTGTAATTATTTTCAGGTGCATCACTTACATCAGTAAATCTCCCTGACCTTTCCAACTCATACATCTCCCATAACTGTACCAAACATTTCTTAAGTGCATCTGGCCACTCAAGATCCACCCACTCTACTGCTTTACACACCGGGCCAACCTAAAAACACACACACTATAGTGTTATGAACATGCACGATACATTTTACTTCATGTTACAGTTGCACATAATGTAAACAAACCTGATTTGTACAACCCACAAACCTTCTCCCAGTGTTACTGCCTTTGAATGCAACATATCTCCTCAGTTTTAGCCCATGGTCACATGGCACTTCTCCATCGAGATCTAGGCCCTCCCATTCAGAGTCGTAGATCGTCCGTGGTACCTATAGGTAAACGCAAAGCTGAAATCGAACGTGATTGCATGCACATATGGAGCTCAGATCGAGAGATTTACCATTGCCTAACCCTAGCCCGAGAAAACAGAGGAACTCACATCGTGGAAGGAATACTCGATGTCGGAGAGAAGGTTGTCGCTGCTCGACTGGTCGTCCTCGCCGTTCAAGGACAGCATGGCGATTGCGTCGTCGCAGGCGACGGCGTCGGCGTCGGTGTCAGCGAAAAGAGAGAGAGAGAGAGAGAGAGAGAGAGAGAGAGAGCAGCCCTTCTACCGCTGCAACAATGACTAAATTGGCATGTTACAATAGTTTAATGGATACCATGCCCTTTCCCTGGATTACTGTCTCCTGCCTGATATGGATTCTCTTCACACATTCTTATTTCAAATATTAAACCTGCACTCCCTCCATCCCAATTTCATTGCCTAACGAAAACATACCACTATATTACATCATCTAAAGAAACAAAATCATGTCAACTACAAGGTACTTATGCATCACTTCTTCAGTCATGGTTTCACAAAACATTACATTACAATCTCTCAACAAACATAACCACAACATGGTTTCACAAAACATCACATTACAATATCTCAACAAACGTAATCACAGAAACAGGTATATTACATCAACTCAAGAAACAAAATCATGTCGACTACAAGGTACTTACACATCACTTGTCCTGTCATGGTTTCGCAAAACATTACATTACAGTCTCTCAACAAACAAAATAACAGAAACAAGTACAGTACATCATCTCAAGAAACATAATCATGTCAACTACAATGTATTTATGCATCACTAGTCTAGTCATGGTTTCACAAAACATTACATTACAATGTCCCAACAAACATAATAACAGAAACAAGTACGGTACATCATCTTAAGAAACATAATCATGTCAACTACAATGTACTTATGTCTTCTTACAACAATGATGGTTTCAGTGAGTGACATGTCCGAAAATCTCAACAGCTCGGACAACATTATATCGCAATCTCTCAAGAAACATTATCACAGAAACACGCTCTAAATGCAATAGCATTCAATATTACAAATACAGGCAGGGGAACCCCGCGGTCCACATGACAAGCCCAGAGTAGCAGCTCTCATCAGATCTCATCAACGCCGACCACCTCATTCTATTTAGCCACTACAGGGGCATCTACATCCACTATAACCTATTCAACAACATCAGAAATGGTACCAAGGAAGAAACCTTCCTGGTTCACTTCCTTCGGCGCATAATCTTCATAAGATCTTCAGTATCCAAAACATCTATGAATTACTGCTTCTTATGATGCCACCACCGGATTTTTGCCATCTGCTTAGGGCCAATACTGATTTCCTTACCAATCATCTCTCTCATTTCATCAAGAGTTATGATTTTGGAATCAACAATGATCTCCACAGTACATGACGAAACTGGCTTATTAACTCCCTCATCAAGTTTTTCCATGTATGAATCCACCTCTATGCGTATACTGAACTAATCTAGATCAGCATCTATTGGTCTGTATTCTCTAGGAGCAGAAGCTCTGGCAGCAAGATCTCCAGCATCTGCATACATATCATCAATCATCGCTTCAACTTTCACCTTACGATCAGCTGCACAACACTCCCAAACCATCTGAAACTCATGGGAGTGCTCAATTTGCTGATAGGTATCATTCATGTTGCGCCACACCAATTTTGTCCTCTGTCTAGAACCCTAGGGAATTCTAGCGGCAAGCATATCTACCTGCTACGAAACAGACACAACCTATTTGCAATTCACAAGCAGATGCACATCTTGCCCGAACACAACCCTCTCGCAACCAAAATCAAGTTTTGCAGTGTACTGCCAAACATGAACTATGAACTCATATGGGTCCCATGTATCAAAGCTGTGCCTAATTTGATTAAAAAGGGGAACATTTCAGTTCATTCGATTCTATTATGCCGTAACTAATCTACTTGCAAGATAAGGCACAGATAAGAAAAATTCACCTCTCGCTCTTCTCCCGGGTTATTTCTTCGAGATCTGAGTGCTGCATCCGCCCACCGGAGCCGAACAATCCGCCGCCGGCCTTGCTTTTCTCTTCAACCCGCTGCTCGTAGGTACCTTTGGAGCAGAATCCTTGCTGGCCTCCTTGCTAACCAGGGCTGAAGAACTCACCGCTGCTACTCGTTGAGCCCAGACTTGGGCCCCGACAGACCCTTTTCAGTCGGCGACGTAGCAACAACCTTCGCCTAGGAAGACATGCTGGGCCGCCGTCGTCGGATTTAGTGTCGGGGGAGGGAGAAAAAAGGTCCTCCACTGCTGGCAGATTTAGGGTCGGGGAAGCGAAGAAAAGGGACCGCCGCTGCCGCCGCAGCAAGATTCAGTGTCGAGAGTTAGGAAAGTACAGTAATGGATTTTCCCTTACGACACGTACAGGGTGGCTAAGAAGAGTGACCGGCGAAGGAGGGGCATAGCATGAACTAGTGTAACGGAATATCCTGACTTAACGGGCATGATTTGAAAATATTTGGTTTGGCCATCATTCACTCGAAAGACCCCTCTCAGCAATTGGGGCCCCAACTTTTCGAATCGCGGTGATAAAAATCAACTTGTGTACCGTGTTGCCTGG
Source organism: Avena sativa (assembly GCA_916181665.1). NCBI lineage: Eukaryota > Viridiplantae > Streptophyta > Magnoliopsida > Poales > Poaceae > Avena > Avena sativa. Next base: position 416,066,213 of record OV702289.1, on the reverse strand, counting down.
GCGACCTAACTTTCGGGCTGCAAAATGATGTTCTCCTTCTCACAAACCACATGGATCCACCAATGTCATTGCATGTGTGTTCTTTCCACAACCCACATACGGATCGACCAATGTCATTGCATGTGTGTTCTTTCCACAAACCACATATGGATCAACCAATGTCATTGCATGTGTGTTCTTGTAATCACAAACCACACATGGATCCACCAGAGTCATTGCATGTGTGTTATTTCCACAACCCACATATGGATCCACTAGAGTCATTGCATGTTTGTTCTTTTCACAAACCACACATGGATCCACCATAGTCATTGCATGTATGTTCTTTCCACAAACCACATATGGATCCACCAGAGTCATTGCATGTGTGTTCTTCTCACAAATCACATATGGATCCACTAGTGCCATTGCTTGTGTGTTCTTTTCATGAACCACATATGGATCAACCAATGTCATTGCATGTGTGTTCTTTCCACAACCCACATATGGATCAACCAATTTCATTGCATGTGTGTTCTTTCCACAAACCACATATGGATCCACAAGAGTCATTGGATGTCTGTTCTTGTAATGACAAACCACATATGGATCCACCAGTCTCATTGCAAGTGTGTTCTTTTCACAAACCACATATGGACCCACTAGAGTCATTGCATGTTTGTTCTTTCCACAAACCACATATGGATCCACCAGAGTCATTGAATGTGTGTTCTTGTAATGACAAACCACATATGGATCAACCAATCTCATTGCATCTGTGTTCTTTTCATGAACCATATATGGATCAACCAGAGTCATTGCATGTTTGTTCTTTTCACAAACCACATATGGATCCACTAGAGTCATTACATGTGTGTTATTCTCACAAACCACACATGGATCCACCGGAGGCATTGCATGTGTGTTCTTTCCACAACCCACATATGGATCCACCAGAGTCATTGCATGTCTGTTTTTTCCACAAACCACATATGGATCCACCAGAGTCATTGCATGTGTGTTATTTCCACGAACCACATATGGATCCACCAGAGTCATTGCATGTGTGTTCTTGTAATGACAAACCACATATGGATCAACCAATGTAATTGCATGTGTGTCCTTTTCATGAACCACAGATGGATCAACTATAGTCATTGCATGTTTGTTCTTTTCACAAACCACATATGGATCCACTAGAGTCATTGCATGTGTGTTCTTGTAATGACAAACCACATATGGATCCACCAGAGTCATTGCATGTGTGTTCTTCTAACAAACCACATATGGATCCACCAGAGTCATTGTATGTGTGTTCTTTTCATAAACCACATGGATCCACCAGTGTCATTGCATGTGTGTTCTTTTAATAAACCACACCTAGATTCATTGCATGTGTGTGCTTTCCACAAACCTCATATGGATCCACCAATGTCATTGCATGTGTTCTCGTAATGAACCACATACGGATCGACCAATGTCATTGCATGTGTGTTCTTTCCACTACCCACATATGGATCAACCAATGTCATTGCATGTGTGTTCTTTCCACAAACCACACATGGATCCACCAGAGTCATTGCATGTGTGTTATTTCCACAACCCACATATGGATCCACTAGAGTCATTGCATGTTTGTTCTTTTCACAAACCACACATGGATCCACCATAGTCATTGCATGTATGTTCTTTCCACAAACCACATATGGATCCACCAGAGTCATTGCATGTGTGTTCTTCTCACAAATCACATATGGATCCACTAGTGCCATTGCTTGTGTGTTCTTTTCATGAACCACATATGGATCAACCAATGTCATTGCATGTGTGTTCTTTCCACAACCCACATATGGATCAACCAATTTCATTGCATGTGTGTTCTTTCCACAAACCACATATGGATCCACAAGAGTCATTGGATGTCTGTTCTTGTAATGACAAACCACATATGGATCCACCAGTCTCATTGCAAGTGTGTTCTTTTCACAAACCACATATGGACCCACTAGAGTCATTGCATGTTTGTTCTTTCCACAAACCACATATGGATCCACCAGAGTCATTGAATATGTGTTCTTGTAATGACAAACCACATATGGATCAACCAATCTCATTGCATCTGTGTTCTTTTCATGAACCATATATGGATCAACCAGAGTCATTGCATGTTTGTTCTTTTCACAAACCACATATGGATCCACTAGAGTCATTACATGTGTGTTATTCTCACAAACCACACATGGATCCACCGGAGGCATTGCATGTGTGTTCTTTCCACAACCCACATATGGATCCACCAGAGTCATTGCATGTCTGTTTTTTCCACAAACCACATATGGATCCACCAGAGTCATTGCATGTGTGTTATTTCCACGAACCACATATGGATCCACCAGAGTCATTGCATGTGTGTTCTTGTAATGACAAACCACATATGGATCAACCAATGTAATTGCATGTGTGTCCTTTTCATGAACCACAGATGGATCAACTATAGTCATTGCATGTTTGTTCTTTTCACAAACCACATATGGATCCACTAGAGTCATTGCATGTGTGTTCTTGTAATGACAAACCACATATGGATCCACCAGAGTCATTGCATGTGTCTTCTTCTCACAAACCACATATGGATCCACCAGAGTCATTGTATGTGTGTTCTTTTCATAAACCACATGGATCCACCAGTGTCATTGCATGTGTGTTCTTTTAATAAACCACACCTAGATTCATTGCATGTGTGTGCTTTCCACAAACCTCATATGGATCCACCAATGTCATTGCATGTGTTCTCGTAATGAACCAGATACGGATCGACCAATGTCATTGCATGTGTGTTCTTTCCACTACCCACATATGGATCAACCAATGTCATTGCATGTGTGTTCTTTCCACAAACCACACATGGATCCACCAGAGTCATTGCATGCGTGTTCTTGTAATGACAAACCACATATGGATCCACCAGTATCATTGCATGTGTGTTATTTTCACAAACCACATATGGATCCACTAGAGTCATTGCATGTGTGTTCTTTCCACAAACCACATATGGATCCACCAGAGTCATTCATGTGTGTTCTTGTAATGACAAACCACATATGGATCAACCAATCTCATTGCATGTGTGTTCTTTTCATGAACCACATATGGATCAACCAGAGTCATTGCATGTTTGTTCTTTTCACAAACCACATATGGATCCACTAGAGTCATTGTATGTGTGTTCTTCTCACAAACCACACATGGATCCACCAGATTCATTGCATGTGTGTTCTTTCCACAACCCATATATGGATCAACCAATCTCATTGCATGTGTGTTCTTTCTGCAAACCACATACGGATCCACCTGTCATTGCATGTGTGTTCTTTCAATGACAAACCACATAAGATTGTGTCTTCTAGAAGCCCCCTGAAGAACTTGTTGTCTTATCCGATTGTTGCAAACCGTTCGATTGGGGCGCGTGGACGAATAAGATGGTTCTTCGTAAGAGCGATCCACGAGTAGGATGTTCCGCGAGATGATTGGCCGCGCTTACGTTTTCACTTATATTACTATTATTTCCAGTCCCCTATGGCCTACTAGTAATATCATAGAGCTCGTGAGTGAGTACGTCTACTTCACAGCCCCCTCTCCCCTCATCCACCACACATCACTGTGCGTCCGGACGACGCCACTGGCTTTCGTGCGCCGTGCCCGAACGACATCCGCTGATTCTCGGTCGCTACCTTCATGCTAAGAAATTATTTTATAAGCTTTTGAATTTATCTTACATATTCCTGCTATTTGCCGATCTAACTGCTGATTTTTTTCCGATTTCTCGACGAGCTTCAGATGTGGCAGATGTTGCAGCCCATGAATCTAGAGATCCTCGCGTGAAACTTCGCAGCGACGTTCCCGCTCGTGTGCTCCCACCCAGGATGCTTTCACCATTACTCCTACCACGAGCTCCCGCTGCACGAGCTCGCGTGCCTGCACAGCGCGTGCTCCTGCACGGAGCCGGGCTACAACTACACCAGCCCACCGGTAGAGTTTGTCGTCCACCTTGCAGAGGAGCACTTGATCAAAGTGATTAGGATCTCGTATGGGCAAGCTCAACTTCTCGAAGAGCAGGTGCCCTTCACTGACTCGGCACGCGGCCGGCTAATTTTCCAGGGGGATGACTCTGTTTTTGTCCTGACCATCACCGCTAGTGTTCTGGGAACCAGAGTTGGGCCCACCTTCGTGTGTGCGGTATGCGTCAGGTTAATCTCGTGCGCCTGGCCCCTATACACGGTGCGCATGTGGGCGAACGCCCAACCGCCATCGTCCGATAGCATTCTTGTGCTAGCCGAGGAGCCGAGCAGCCCGACGCCATGGGACGTGGAGTATGCGGACCTAAGGTCGATCCTATGTGTGCCATCTCAGTACCTTGTCGGTGCTGGACCGAACAGGCGGATGCATTTCTACATTTGTATCTAGAAGACCAATTGGGAAATGTTGTACTTATGATGTCGTTACTGTTAGACTTAAGCGATGCTTCTCAGGTGCGTAGAGCATATGTGTTGTGCGAATGTACCCAAGTTGTAGTTTTTTTAGTACTCCTTAATAATTCGTCGAGTTATTGGTCCAATCAGCTTGTTGTTGTCACGTTGCAAAGTCCGCTTGCTCTAGACAGACTAACAATACCACGTACTCCCGCTCCCGCATGTCAGTGTCATGTGTTCCGTGGGCCCACCTGCCAGTGTCACGCCCCCTTACTTCTCTTCCTTCCCCTCGAAGCCACTGTCCCCACTCCTCTTCCATCCTGCCACTCCCGTCTGATGGTTGTAATTTGATTTTCGTTGGATTGTTTACATGTAATCTACGTTGATAATGCAACATGCAAATGGCACAAACACAATTTCTAAAGTGGAAGCACTTACACGCTGCTATTGCACATATTTCTCAATATAGCTCGACAAACCCATTACAATAATTGTACTCGCACTAAACACAACCGAAATTGCAACCATCCTAAACAACATCTAAACCCACATCACAACACTGTCGTCGGAGTCCACCTGGATTGGTGACACCGCCGTGCCCTTTCTAGCGACATCCACTCCCACCCGTGGCTTGCCCTTCGCCAAGGAGGCAACAATGGCGTTCTGCACAGCTTTGTCCCCGTTGTCCTCCACATCAAAATCGACAATGACGAAGGTGACGGGGTTGGCGTGGACCGAGCCCCATCGCGCCTGGTGGCTCCTGCTCGAGCTCGACGCCGCATCAGTGCTTCTACATGTAGGAGGGCTGAGATCGGAGACGTAGCGTCGTTGCTCCGCTCAAGAAACCATGGCCATTTGATACTGCGATGGTAGGATCTTGGGGTTGATCCGCCGTGGCGATCCCTACCGGAAGCGGTGAAGCGGATGGATCTGCCGGTGCGAGCCATGACAAGTTCCTAGGAGGGAGTAAGAGTGTGGGCCAGGCGTGTCTGGTTCCCGAGCAAGGCCTCCCAATGATATGTACGCGGGAAAGGTGCCAAAAAATTTCATCCAATGCGCGTGAGAGGGCCTTTGAACCACGAAGGCGCGAGGTTTGGTTGACAAGTCCGCACGCTAGGTCCCTCACCTGTCAGCCGAATGTGGACGGTAGGATTCTTCCCGGGTTATTTAGTGGGGATAAATCACCACGCCACTAAACTGACATCCAAAGGCTCCTCTTTCCTCTGCCCTCGCTCCCCTCGCTCATGGCTTGCAGCTCATGCAGTTCGTCTCGGGCGGAATCGGGGTTGGCTCAACACCGTCAGGCAGGTGCCCCCATCAGGTATCGGAGGGAGCCCTACGATTACTACCCCGATATGCTGTGTTTGTGCGGTGAGAAGATGCCGAGATGGATTTTGTGGACCGATGAAAATACTGCAGGAAAATTCAGCAACTGCAGCATTAGAGCGGTAAGTTCCTACTGTAGGTACAATGGTAACCCAGATCCGGAAAGCATAATGTAATTCTTTTTTTTGTTTCCTTCGATCTACTTCCCAGGAAGGGAGGGGAACTGGCTGTGACAAGTTTGTGTGGATCGAAAAGCCACTAATAGGTTTTCACAGAGAGCTTGTTCAAGATCTGCATGATGCTGTGTGGGTCAAGAAAGAGGAGATTCGTGTGTTGGAGCGAGAGATCCGGGAGCTTCGCTAGGTGTAGGGGAGGCAGGGGCAAGGAGGTAGTGGGACATATGGGCTCAAGATTAGGCCAGGTAGTGGAAACAATTTCCTCATTATCTGGGCATTATCTGTTGCCTTTGCAGTTTATGTTGCCATGTCGTTGTCTAGCAGCTGAAATAAGTTGCTACTTCTTGGAGTGTAGCAGCCAACTTAGAACTTGTTTTTCAGCTCAGAACCTTATCATAAGTGTAATGCTAATACATGGATTTATTAAGCGCCTACAAATAATTCATGTCTATGCCACTAACACCCATCGATTTTGGAGACCCCTTAACTGCTCAGCTATCGCGATTGTTCGGATAGTAGTGGCACCGTCACAATTTTGGATTCAACTAGTGGCCTCGGCCGTATCCAATCCTCAAGTCACGATACATTTTACTCCGAGTACGGGAGGTAGATTGTTTCGCCTGACAAGTTCCATGCACACAGCTCCGGAGTTTAACCGAACTACATATATAGGTTCAAGTTTAGTACATCATTAGGCTTCTACACTGCTAGCCTTCTTTCTTTTCTTGGGTGCCAACTTTCTTCCTCTTGCCTTCACGTCCACTGGCTTCTTCATCTCCTGCCTTCTTCCTCTTCCTGGGTGCCAATTTTCTTACCTTCACGTACCCTGCATCTCTGGGTTGAGGGAAGTCAGGCCAATTAGCACCAGAATCTTGTCCGGCATCATCACTCCACTCGTTTTGGTTTTCTTCCCGCAGCAAAATGACTGAGTCAGTTGTCTTGTTTCTTACCTTGCGATTCCTGTAAAAAAATAGTACATGGATTACTACCTTATATCTATAGACTATAATTTTTGTTGTTGTGAATGTACCATCTCATACCTAGGTTTGGGAGCATTAAGGGGACATCTTGCTGCTCTATGGCCTATAAGATGGCAGGGCTTGCATCTGTTTTTTACCCTTCTTGGTAGCACAGAAAGCCGAACCCTTCTTCTCGAGAAAATTCTTAAACCTATTCACCTGAGGTCTTCCTCTGCCGCTTTTTGCAACTGGCTGGCAAAGCTCGAAAGTCAGTTGGACTGGAGGCCACTGAGATGGGTCTGTACATGGCTCGATAGATCCAGCGTACGCAACTCTGAACTTTTCCATAGAGTAGTAGTCTGACAAATATTGATCCAAATGTGGTAGAGTTCATTTCTTCACCAAGAAGGCCAAGGCGTGGTCGCAAGGTTTCCCGGTATGCTGCTACTCTAAGCAGGTGCATTCTTGCAGCTGGATGTTCACAACATGCCTTTTGCCACTCTTAGACATATTGACCACCTCACAGCTGCTGCTGGTTGACATGAGAACCTTAAGATGAGTAAGTCCTCGGTTTCTCTTGTGCAGTTGCTGCACAACTGGCGGTAGCATATGTCCTCTAAGTCTCCTACCGACCTCTCTCCTTATATTTAACAACTTCATGATCATACCCCGTATGCTGTCCATCAAGATATGAACATGACGCACTTTTATGTCCTTCACCCAGTTATTCAGGCATTCTGCAAGGTTGTTGTTTATGTAATCAACTTTGATGTCAAGGTTGAATTGACTCCTCTTCCATAGCTGCGAATGATGGATGGCTAAGTACTCTGGAAGTTCAGGGGCTTCCGCAAAAATCTTGCTCATGAAATATTCGCTGCTACTAGGTTTGTAAGCTCTAGCAGAAGGAAACATGTAACGAAATACGCTCCCTGTGTAGTGTGAGTACAAGTTGAGCATCATATGGGCATGGCATTCTCTACCTTCAGCTCGCGGGAACACCTCCTTCACTGCATTCGTCATCCCTTTGCATGCATCCGTGGATATAGCCAATGGATCCATGTGGCCTATTGATCTCCTGAGCTACCTCATAAACCAGACCCAGTTTTCCTCCGTTTCTGTTTCAAACAGCCCAAATGCCACTGGGAACATCTAGTTGTGACCATCAAGTGTTGTGGCAGATGGCAGGCAGCCTTTCCATTTGCCAGTTAGGACAGTGCTGTCTACACTCAGATACGGCCTACAACTATCCTTGAATCCCTGGATGCAAGGTTTAAGCGCCATGAAAAATCTTTTGAAATATATTTTACCACGTACTGGTTCGGTGTCAATCTCCACAAAACTCCCAGACACCTAGCTTGTACCTCCTCCTTGAAGTTGTACAGCATCCTGAAGCTATTGGTCCCCCCAGAGCTTTCTCTATACCTTTCCAAACCGTGTAATACGATAGGACAATGTTGTATTTAGAACCGAGGCTAGTCTGAATATTCTTCACGGTCTGCTTAGGGTTATCCTTTAGTATGGACATATCTTGTATAGCCACCCACTCCGTATCAGCCATTGAGGATTTCAGTTTGCTGCCTGTCGGACACATGTGTGGAGGGCCCATTTTGTTCACCTGCAACACGAATTCATTTAAAAGATAAGCGGATTCGACTAGTTGCCAGAAAGATATCGCACAACAATTGTAGTTATAGTGAAAAGAGAGAAAGTTCTAATGGTTTGTTGCATTCATTGCCCCTGTCCCCTAATTGCCTTCAACGTAGGTAAGGCTCTTGCTGTGATCCTCCATGGACAATGTACCGCGGCCCGTCCACTCATCCACGTTATCTTGCAAACAGCCTCATACTTCTGGGCAGTGTTCTTCAGTCGATAAACGTCGAACTCCCCCTTGATATAAAAATGCCGGAATGACATCCTAAACTCATGCATGCTCCTGAACTCGGTGCCGACCAAAATTATAGGATACTCGTGGTCATGTTTCATTTCTTCTACTTGAACACCCAAATCATTGACTAGAATACCAGCCTCATCGTTAAGTTCCTCGTCTATTTCATCATCACCAGATTCTTGATCATCTATAGTGCCTTCTTCGTCTGATTCAGAATCCTGGCCATCGTCTCTAATGCCTAGTACTTCTAACATCATATTGAATCCCATGGGTGGGGCTACACCATCGTCTCCTCCCGTATGGACCGGAACATTGCCCCAATCTACCTCACCGGCAACTCTGTTTTCTCCAAGACACTCGGTTTGTTCTGCTGGAACCAGATGGGGTGGTCTTACATTTGCATGCATCCCAGGTACTTCAGTAGACAAACAACAGTCAGAATCAATTTCATCTTGAGTGTACATAACCCTCTTTCTCTTCCTGTGTACATCATCCTTCCCGATGTAATCTTTCCTGATGGTATAAGTAGGGCTTGATATCTGCATTCCATTCTCCATCGAACTAGGCTTTTTGCTGCCGCTCTTGGGTGTGATCTCCTTCCTGCCTCCCCTCACGGGTGGTGGATCCAGGGTGCTGGCATTATTGCCTGACCTCTGCGGCGTGTTCTTCTTCGAATTAGCCCTTTTGCTGCTACCATTGCGGGTGTTCTCCTTCGTGCTGGCATTATTTCCTAACCTCAGCGGTGTGTTCTGCTCCAAATTAGCCCTTTTGCTGCTACTATTGGGCGTGTTCTCTTTCATGCTGGCATTATTGCCTGACCTCGGCGGCGTGCTCCGCTCCAAATTAGCCCTTTTGCTGCTACTATTGGGCATGTTCTCCTTCATGCTAGCATTATTGCCTGACCTCAGCGGCGTGTTCCACTCCAAATTAGCATTTTTTCTGCTCCCACTGGGTGTGGTAGCCTCCGTGCTGGCCATCTTCGCCTTTTTGCTACCACTCCCTGGAGTGTTCACCACCGTGCTAGCCCTCTTAGCATTTTTGATGCTACCGTCCGGTGTGGCATTTTGACTAGATCTTAGGGGTGTACTCTGTGGTGTGGTGCCTTTTTTCATGCGACTCTTGGGCGTCCTCTTCTCTGGCGTGGTCTCCTTGGTGATGTTCTTCTTCGGGGTGCCCTTTCTGGGGATTCTCTTCCTACTCCTATTTATTACGCTCCTCTGTAAGACTCTCCTCTATTTGAAGCTACAGTCAGTCGCACCAGCCCCAGTGATGCCATGGATCAGGTCACGCATGCCTTCTACAAGTCCATCATCTCTATTGTCGACATCCAATTCCTCTCCAACCATATGCACTATCAAGTGGAAGTACACTTCACCTCTATAATGTTTCCTTGTAAACGGTACGACTAAATCCCTGGTATCTTTCACTTTGATGGCCTTTTCGCTCCTGTTACCAAAATATACCAAACGTGCTACCTGGGAGGACCCCCACAGAACCTTCACACGTAACGATGCCATCAGGTCAGATAACTCTACCACTTCAGGATCGTATCTGCCAAGGATTACATCAAACTCGTCATAGAATTTTTCTGTGCCATCATCAAATTTTGCAGTATAATCCGCGACACCGATACGAACGATTACTTTGCCATCATTAGGTTCTGCAGGATAGAAACCTCCAAGAGGTTCGAGAGGTGGAGCGGCACCATCAGACCCAGCCACAATGCCACCATCACCATCACCAGCGTCATCCTTAGCTAGATCAACCTTGGTGGAAGTACCAGGACCAATAGCAAGGCGAGGGCCCTTAGCAGCAGGAGCTACAATACATGGTGGATAGGCAGAGCCCCGACTAACGACAGCCACAATAGGATTAGCTGCTGCCATGCCACATTGACGATCAGGAGCAATTCCCAGAACAGCAGTGTTTCGAGTGCTAGCAGAGTCCAGACCATGAGCGAGCTCCAGACCAGCATCTCGCTGAACCTGAGCGCATGCTCGAGGAGGACACAAGGCAACAGTCTTGGCAACAACAGTGGGGTAGCCTCCGGAAGCCTTAGTTTGCTCAATAGCAACAGGGATCGGGTCAATAGCGGCCAGATCAACAACAACATGGGGACGACCAGTACCAGCAGATTCCAGAGCACGGGTTCGCACAACTTGAGAACAGTGTCGAGGAGGAGGAGCACACAAGGCAGTGGTCTTGGCAACAACATCGGGACAGCCTACGGAAGCCTTAGTTTTCTCAATAGTGGCATGGATTGGGCCAGCAGCAGCCGGAGCAACAACACCACGGGGATGACAGTACCAGCAGATTCCAGAGCAGAGTTTTCCACAACAGCAATATGGGGACTCCTACAAGGAGGTTGCCTGATAGAAGCATGCCGCGGATGAGGAACCACATTTTTCTCAACAACAGCAGGGGTTCGAGTTAGACCACCCTGTCCAATAATAGCTAGGCGACTCCCAGTAGTAGGAGCTTCCACATCCAGTATGTTACAAATCAGCATAACCACGTGAACCCCAGCAAACTGTTTCATCAACCCAATTAGCTGACTGTCACACGCTATAGGAACCATGAAGCCTCGTTCATCAATGAAGCTGAACCGTGCAGTCTGCTCTGGCCCCATTTCAGCAAGTTCACGCACAGCAGCAACCATACCAGGGATAGTGCATAATTGCACAGGTGCTACTTCCATCTTCAGACAGCAAGCTTGATTCCACTTGCTCTTCCCATCTGCTAATTTAATGTGGTAGCCATAGAGGGTGACCGTAACCGTGTATTTGGGTTCAGCGGAGATCCTACTTGACAAAAAATTGGGGACAAAAGATAAGAATTGTTTGTCAGTGTCATGCTAGCAAACAATTCTAGGTTCGATCTATATCTGTAATGCCAATAGCCAGCTAGCAGTTATAGGTAGTGCGAATAGCAAAGAGAAGAGTAGCTCACCCGCAATTATCCAGAAGTACTTCTTCCTCGGCAATAGGATCTGCCATCCTTCGCGCTTCTCAGCTCGTCGGCGGTAGAGGCGGGCTAGATCGTCGCAATGGCTGGCACGACATTCGACATTAGAGCTCGGTACTAGCCAGTAGGCGCAGCAACTTGGCGCGGGAAGTCAAATGCCCGAAGAGATCATTCTGGTTGGAGAGGGGATTTCGACGCTGCCGGTGCGAGGGTTCATGCGAAAGGAGGGAGGGAGTGGATTTGTGAATTTGGTCAACACACCATGCTCCTTTAGTCCCTCGTTTTGCCTACGTGGTCGCTGCGTTGGCGCTCGCGTCACGGAAATATTACTGACATGGGGGTCCCGACCGTCTACTTCACGGGGTAGTTTCACGAAATGTTTGGATTTGATAGGGTGAGATGAGTTTGCCTCGAAATGGCCCCTCTCGGTAGTTGGTGGCCCAACATTTCGAAACGCGGCAATTTTAGGCAACTTAGGTACCACGGTGCACTCGCCCGGGAACTTTGGTACCACAAACGAACAGGCCCCACTACTAGCCGTTGGATCTTCTTTTTTCCATTCTACCGGGTGGTGGAACTTTTCTCTACTACTACTATAATGGAGCAGTTTTGAATTGGATCCATAGCACCAATCCTGACCGTTGGGTTGTTAGATCCAATGGTTCAGAGCAGCTAGATTCGTGTTGAATAGTACCACTTTATCAATTTGTTTTCACCCATCAACTCAGTCATCCACGTAGGGCCCACAGATTGGGGAGGTCACGGTCGCCCTGGACGCACCAAAAAATTATGACTGGGCCATCTAGTGCGGGATGCAGAGTCAGCATTCCGTCCAATCGCTTACCCTAGTCATTGTCATCGATATTTGCCACACGCATCGGATTCATCAGCGACATTGATTGTCCCCTCGCTGCGGTAATCTGCCACATTAATCTCGGATCACCTACTTCCTATTTAATCTCTCCCCTTCCCTGCTTCCAGCAACCATCTCCGTCCTCGTCTGTCATCCATGGCCACCTTCCATCTGCTTCCCGCCGTACGGAGCACAAAGACCGTAACATCAACAAGCAAAATCTCATAATAACATGCATAACCACTTTCAAAAACATAAAAAGATTTTGGGGGAACTCATGGAAAACTATGATGAGATCGGACAAGAAATTAAATTATTTCACAAGTATCTTAGTGGATTGAAACCCAGTGTGAACAAATAGCATCTAGTTATCAAATTTTTCTTCAAGATTATATAGATATTCCCGTTTCTACTAATGTTGTTACAAGAAGAGGTGCACTTGTTATAGGACCATTAGGACCACCAGAATATGAAGCTAAAAGAGAGCAAAAGGAAAAAGGCTTGCTCGAAGCAAGCCAAGAAGATGATACATTGGTGGATCCTCAAGATGAAACTGCTCAAGAAACACAAGATCAAACCAAGGATGGCCAAGATGATGCACATGATGACCGTTATGACTCTGATGCAGAGATGGTTGATCCAAGAGAAATGAGCAACGAAGATGAAGTTGTTGTGGTAGAAAATAAGAAAAGAGATAAGCAACAACAAAAGAAAGCAACAAAAGATCCTGACCCCCCACAAAAGGTAAAAGACAAGAATAAGAAAGGTGAGAAAAACTTCCTTATCCAGATCAAAAAAAGAAAGCACCAAATCAGGTAATATATGATTCTTTTACAAAAGCACTTGGTGACCTTCGTCTAGAAATTCGTTTGCTGATGCAATAAAAGTTCCTACCTATTATAAATTCCTCCATGATATTCTTAATAGAAAGAAAGAAATAACTGAAACCGTTGCCATGGTGACTAGTTATCCTGCTAATGGGAAGCTATTGTCTAAATCAGGAGATCCCGTAATACCAACTATTTCATGCTCAGTAGGCAAAATTGATATTCACAATGCCTTGTGTGATTTAGGTGCAGGAGTTAGTGTAATGCCATACTCCCTCTATTAAAGGTTAGGATTAGGGGAGTATTGTCTTACTACTATCACTTTACAGATGGCTGACAAGTCCACTAAACAACCAATTGGTATGATTGAGGATGTTATACTTAGATTAGATGAGCATGTTATTCCCACTGATTTTATTATTCTTGAGATGCCAGAAGATGAAAAATTATCTATAATACTTGGAAGTCCTTTCCTTAGTACTGCAGGAGCATCAGTTGATTGTGCTGAGGGAAAAATAATCTTCAATGTTTATGATGCTAAAATCATCCGGTATTTTCCAAAGAAGCTAGAAGTAGGAGAAAGATATATCCCACCGGCAAAACGAGTTCATGTGGTAAGTGCCTTTGATAAGGGGCAACCCAAGGTAAGAATTTGAGAACAGAGAAGGGGTTGAGTTATTCAACCATTCTTAATAAAATGCTTAATGGGAGTCAACCCATCACATCAATAAAATAAACTAAAGAATAAAAAGTTCATCGCATTCCTACAACTTTCTGACAGACATTCTTGTCAAAGTGTGCCCGTGAAGATGCAGCTGCCAAAAAGTTGTAGAAACATTGATTGAACGAATGTAGAATAAGTATAAAAATAAAAGTTTGAGTTTTATCTACAAAGATAGATATTATGCTCTTTACACGCTGTTGTTGGTCGACAGTTTGTACTATCATTTTTTCTGTCAAAAATAAGGTATTTTGTTAAGTTTTGGGATAAGAAGGTATTCTTGAAGAAATAGAATTTTTTGATGACTACTGATGGTTTAACGACCAACTATATAGCGGGAATAAAAATTTCGGCCGTATAGTTCCGGTCCTATAGATATCTTTGCCATCAACAATTTTCTTGCGTGGGCATAGAGAATTTAACGACCAACTATACGACGGGAATAAAAATTCCGACCGCATAGCTCCGGTCGTATAGATATTGATGCCTTCGTAGAATTTCTTCTCAAAGGTACTGACTATTTAACGACCAACTATACGGCAGGAATAAAAATTCCGGCCGTATAGTTCTAGTCATATAGATATCGATGCTTGTTTTTGAGAATTCATCTCGAGGATACAGACGGTTTAACGACCAACTATACGGCAGGATCATTATGATACAACCATATAGTTGCGTGCATATAGCTATGTTATACATAAATAAACCCTAGTTGGCAGCTCGGTCGCAACTATACGGGCGGAATAACATATCCTGCCCGTATAGTTCTGGCCGTATAGTTCGGCGTGACCACAAAATCGGGCTGGGGCGGCTAGGTATCTTCTCCTTCCTCATTATTTCTCTCATATTCTCTCTCCAAACCTCTCAAAACCACCCTAGAACTATTGATTCTTTGCGGATTTCGTTCGTTTGAGTGGGGGAATCAACAGATCGGTATGTTTCTCTCCCTATCCATGCTTTATTTTCAGATTTCCATGGTTGAAACTCTCAAATTGATCTAGTGGATGAACTCAAGCTTGTTTAGCTTTAACTATTGATTTCTCACATTAGGATTGAATTTTTCCACGTAGGATCGTTCGTTTATCATGTAGAAATTATATGCCTAAGGTTTTATGGTGAATTTTTTAGTGCATCAAGATGAACAAAAGCAGTAATATTTTTCGCAAGAGCAAGCGCCAACATGACGAGAGCTCGGGGCAAAGGACTGAGCTCAACCCCAAGTTGGCCACAGTTTCATCAAGGAGGGTGCTGCCCACATGCTGGGCCGACCATAGCTTTCTCACCGCGGCGGGGTTGAAGGCGGATGTTGACCTCATGTATAACAAGGTCGGGCTAATAATTCTTGGCTATGCAAGCCACGACTCCTACCCCGAGCTTACCTATGAGTTCCTTGAGTCCTTCTACGACAACCACATGGAGAAAGGTAATGCATGCACGGTAAGCTTCACCATGAACCGGCAGCCTTATGAAGTAACTTTTGAACAATTTTGCGATGCTTTTGGTTTCCCTCATGTTGGGGAGTCAAGTATTACTAAACTCTGTAGCATCAAAAGTGGAGAAACTTGGGAGGCTGGTGGCACCAATGTCTACTAGAAGAAGATGTCCACCATTCAGAACCCAACAATTCACTACTACGCCTTGTTCCTCGCCAACACACTATTGGGAAGAGGTGATACCGGTTCCATGGCCAACGCAGACATGGCAATGATCACCAAGGATCTCTTCCCCACTGCACCGCAAAGCCCCAATCATGCAGCTCTACTCATCCATCACTTTCACCACCAAAGCAGCGAGACGAAAGGTGATATTTGCATTGGTGGATTGGTAACCCACCTTGCCCATGCATTAAATATTACATTACCTATTATGCAATCTGTTGACGGCTCCAAACTTACGGACGTCAAGTATTTTACTGCTTGTGGCTTCCTTGGTGTTTACCAATCTAACCGGAGTCTCCAAGCATATCAGTTTGGTTATCTTGGTGATGAACAAGGTGAGAAGGTTCCGTTGCCCTATCCCTAAGCCTTCTCGATTGTGGAGAAGGACACTTGGATCCTCACCAAGGACCAAGTGATGGAGATCATGGCTGAACTCCAACCTGATCAAGAGGAAGATGAAGAAAGAGAGCAGCAGGATGAGCATGAGAAGGAGCATGAGGATGAGCAAGGATACAACCCTGCTTGGGAGGGACATCAGCAGCAGCAAGGGGGAGCCTGGGACCCATGGCCCAACCAGCCGCAGCAGGGGTACAACTATGTCCCCTATCAAGAATTCCAGCAGCTCAACCAACGCGTTGGGGAGATCGACCACACTCTTCAAGGAGTGAATGAATATGTGAGTGCCTTAACTCACAAATTCAGTCACTTCATGACCCACTTCCCCGACTACAACTAGTAGTATCCTCACCAGCCGCCGAATGACGACAACAACTGAGCCTGGCAATAGCCTAAGCTTGGGGGAGTTTTGAAAGCCTCCAAACCTTGCATTCATATTTTTATTTATTCTTTTCATTTATTTTAATTCTTCAAAATTGCATGTTTACTTTCAGTTTGCATTCCTAAAACAAAAATACAAAAAATTAGTTGTAACTTTTATTGCAAGTTCATTTCTTTGTTTCTCCTGGAGATTGCTCAATTTCAGGTGACTTGGCAATATGAAAATACAGAGGGGGTTTGACTCAAATACAAGAATGAAGCTAGCAAGAGGAGGTATCACATTCCTTTCATCACCTTTTCTGCAACCTTAAATTGATCCTATAATCATTTACTCGCTTGCATTGGAGTCACTCCTCACTTAGCTTGTTATCCTATAAATTCTATTCCTTTGCTAGTGTCTCCTTTTTAGCTTTGAAACAATTAGTAATGAACTTGGTTAAAATATTTCCTACATTTTACAACAATAAAAAGCATCCAAAGGATGTCTTGAGTCCATGCTTAGCCCAAAGAATTTTATTTTAGAACTACTCCATCTCGTTTGAGCTTAATATAATTAGACTTTATAGTACCCTTGAATGAAATTGTTTGATAAAATGGATGCTTCGAAGTAGTAGAGATTATGCCACTGCTTTTTCTAATAATTACTGTAAGATATTGCTTTACCCATGTCATTACAACACTGTCGTGCTCCATGGGGAACTATGAACTCCGCTGGCCAACGAACGATCTAAATGTGGGAAACCACTTGATTTTGGCTATTGAGTTATGTAAACTTCTGTAGCAGCAATGCTATGACGGGTTAAATTTTAGTTCCAAGTGAAGTTGTAGTACTCCTCTGACCCATTATTGCTCAACATATTCATTGGCATGGTCACGAGTGCACAACACAGTCCCAATTAACATGTTAAGAACAATGGCATGATTTCTCTATGAAAGAGCTGAATTTTTTGAAAGGAAAAAGGTGCTTTGAGAGTCTTGAAATTTTGACATGCGAATAGATGAGTTGCTCTTAAATTGAATATTTCGGTGCCAACTTGAGAACTCTTAATTTATTAAAGAAACAAGAGCAAAAAGTTTTCATATCTCAACAAAGAGAGATACCAAAAGAATTTGTCTCACTTTCCTAGCTAAACTTTTGACGCTTGCTCGGGCATATGATTTATTTACTAGCAAGATATACGTGGTTAGGAAGTGGACTCAGTGCAATCTTGTGCATACTTGTATGCTCATGTTTAAGATTGCAGGGATTGTGAAGAAAAGAATTTGACACTGATTCAAGCTTGTAAGTTCTTTTATTTCAGTATCGAATCTGCGATATTCTTCTTTATTTCCTTGTCACTCGAGGGTGAGCAACATCTAAGCTTGGGGGAGTTGATAGCTGTGAGATTCGACATATTTTTTATGGTTTTTATTGACGGTTTTCTCTCGGATTTGATCGTTTTCTAGCTTTACCTAACGCTAATACTTTGGTAGCAAAGAAAACTTGGTTTTTAATATGTGTTTCATGTTCTGAATGTTAACAGAGGGATTTAACTAGAGAAACAAAATATTCAGGCAAAAACAAGAAAGTCTCTCTTTGGAAGAAATCGAGGGAAGCGTACAGAGGCTTTAACAAGCAACTATATGGCGGGAACAATTATCCCGGCTGTATAGTTCTCGCCGTATAGCTGCCGCTACCTCTGTCTTGTCAAAAGGGACAACTTCAGTGAAGGGACCAAGGACGAAAACATAACACAACAGCCGTCATCCCATCCAGAAGGGAGAAAGAAGAAATCCGGAGAATAAGTGGAAGACGTTCTTCATCTCACTCCACGACCTTCGACCTCCTAGCCAACACATTCCCATATCCATTACTTGTACTTGAGAGAGAGATCTTCACCTTGCAAGACTAGAGTTTGAGATTGTTTCTTCCCATCTTGAATTGTGTTGGATTACTATTCTATTCTTATTGCGGATCTCCATGGTAATATCAAGAAGAACTCCCTTTATTTAATTATACTGATGATGCTTTCTTCTCTCATGTGTGAGTAAGTTCCTTGGGCGTGGAAGATGTAAGGGATTGGTGAGATGTGATGTGCCTTCATATATTTTCCATTAGTTTGTGATTGATTTTAATTACTATATTATGTGTGATTGACTATCTTTGGGATGCCTACTGCTTGTTGCTAATTACGGGCCCAAACAACATGATGCTTTGTTCTACATAGATAGGATCTTGTTCGCTAGCAGACCGGCGACCCCCGAGTGACACATGGATATCAATGGAAAACTAGTAGACTCGAGGATAACAAGGAACCACCGTGCTTATTGCATTAGTCCGATCCAAGGAGCTTAATTGCTACGCGACCTGAAGGGTCTTAATCATCTAGTGTCTGACCATGGTTTTGGTAACAAACTAGTAGGATTATTGAAGTTGGGATGAAATCTAACAAGAGGAGTTCCGGCTAATTATGGGTTGCTCGCCTACACATATACTTATAAGATTACAATTATTACATTTATCATTTATCCATCTGGCACATTCACTATAACCATGAACTGTATCTCCCCGCGCCTTTTCCGTCATCTGCAAAAAACAACAAACAACTGAATCGTTCTTTACTTTTATGCTTTTTACATTTTAGTTTTATTTGAATACATCCAGTTTAATCCAAATCTAATTATTATTTCACACTTGCAGTCAACTCACTCGAAGACCTATGACAACTTTGGGTGTGACAGAGACTTCACCATAAAACACTTACCTTTGGGCTCCCTGTGGGGTCGATATCTATACTTCAAAACTACCTACAAACGATCTCTTCACTTGTAGACATCAGTCATCACCGTAGACGATGACCATGGATGGCGGAAAGGATGGTAACACATCGTTACTATACACTCCATGGGTTGTCCGTACGATAGCCTATGCACTTGTACCTTGTGGACGCCGTTGAGGTGCAAAAGGAGTGTGACCGGCGAGGTTGTGAATATGCAGCCGACCTCCATGCAGCCGCACGGGTTGTACGGGCACACGGTCTTGTGGTCGTCGAGCTCGTGGTAGGTGACCATGGTGAGGCAGCCGTCATGGGGGCATAGAACAGTTATCGACACTATCTCGTCTTTGTCCATCGCTGGCTAGCTCTTGGTGGAATCTACCGACGCTCCCAGCGTTGGAGTGGTTCCCTGGAAGCTCGGCTCGCCGATGTAGTGCCCGTAGTCCAGCATTTTTATGCAGCATTGAGTTTTTTTTGAACGAAGGCTGCAAAAAGTTGACAGGTGAGAGTAAATCAGGTACTTATTACCTTGTACAGTATTGTACCAGACAAACAGATCCTACCTGCGCGTGAGTGGTAAGAAAGTCTACGCCTTTTTGGAAATGGAGAAGGTCTACACCTAGAGAGAGATAGAGAAACCTGGGGCCTAGCGCAAAGTGTACAGTGTTGTGGGGGAGAGAACGAGGACTGCATGCATGTCTTCAACACCATCTGCATTTTATTCTATCTGCTTGTCTCTTCTGGCTCTTTCGTTTCTCGGAATGGCATACTCGTTTCTCTTCTCCATTTCTTTCTTGTGGTTAAAGCTTGTCCAGATACAGAGTAGTAATATTACAGTTGAACTAGTACTCCAGTAATACGGAGTATATGTATTTTTATACTCGAGTTGTACTACTAGTACTCCAATAGTAATACATATGTCTTAATTTTTACTATACTCCAGTAGGTAGGCATCTACGGGCGGCGAGTGGAGAGCGGCGGTGGCTATTTGTGGATTTTTACTACTCCTAGGGCCGCGGGCCGCGGGCAGCGGTGCCAGTAGGGTTCTCGTAGTACGGAGTAGTACTCGAGTACGACTACTCACGGATTCATGAAGTAAGACTTCAGTAGTGTACTGCAGTCCTGTACTGCTCAGATGCAGTTGTCATCATACCACGGTTCCTAGGGAGACGCTAGAGACACAGGTGCCAAGGCAATTCATTTCGCTGGATAAAGCCTTGCTGCCTGACCACATAGCCAAGGCAGTTCATTTCGCTACTCTCTACTACTATTTCTTAGTGATTTTGTTCTCTCTGCTTGCACTTCATTTCTTGGCATGACACGATTCAACTTCTAGCTAAGAATATGCATGCCTATAAATTTGACCGTTTTTTGAAAACAATCAAAGAGGCTATGACTCACAGTGTTTTGAAATTTTGGCTGTGTTTCGAAATTAACTTCATACCTTGAAAAAATCTATCCAGTGGACTGATGTCTCAATACACGGCGCCCAGAAAAGTGCTTGGTGCGTGGTGTTGATGTAGAGCTCGTTGGGAACCCCGAGAGGAAGGTATGATGAGCACAGCAACAAGTTTCCCTCAGTTATGAAACCAAGGTTTAATCGAACCAGTAGGAGCAAGGAAACACCTCAAAGGTGTTACTAGCTGAGCTTTGGCAGGGCGCACTACCGGTGCTAGTAGCAACGTGGAGACCTGCACAACACAACCACAGAACTTTGTCCCCAACTTGCGATGAGGTTGTCAATCTCATTGTGTTTTGCAGAAAACAAAGGATTAAACATATCGAATGGAAAGAAGTAAAAGTTTGCAGAAAGTAAACACAAAGCAATAAAAGATTGTAGATTGTATATAAAAGACAAGGACCGGGATCCATAGTTCACTAGAGGTGGCTCTCCTTAGATAGATAACATGTTGGGTGAACAAATTACAGTGGGGCAGTTGACAAACACCGAGAAACCAATACATGCATATACTAATCATCTTGACTCCTTTGAGACTTGATTGGGCATTACAACATAATACATAGACCGCCATCCAACTGCATCTATGACTAATAATCCACCTTCAGGTTATCAGCCGAACCCCCTCTAGTATTAAGTTGCAAGCAACAGATTATTGCTTTACGAACTGCGTGTAAAGTAAACAATACAATTGTTCTATGAACAAAAGATCGTTGTTTTCTCCCTAGTAGCAACAACACATCTAGTACCTTAGAGATTTCTATCACTTCCCCAGATTACCAGAGGCATGAATCCACTATCGAGCATAAATACTAACTCTTGGAGTTGCTATCATGTACTTGGCCAAGATAGCTACTAACAACGGAAAGCATGCAAGATCCCAAATAACAAAGACATGATAGAATCAATAAAAATCTGAAATAGCATCTCAATATCCATCGGATCCCTACAAACACAACATGTATGGATTACAAATAGATGATCTTGAACATGAACGGAGCTCACAAGATCTAAACATGAAAGCACAAAGGAGGAGAAACCAGCCATCTAGCTACTACATGGATCCGTAGTCCAAGGATGAACTACTCACGCATCACACCGGATGCTTGTATGGTGATGAAGAAGGCCTCCAGGGTGAATTCCCCTCTCCGTCAGGGTGCCGGGAAGAGCTTCAGATCCCTGCCGATCTAGGGATGGAGATGACGGTGGCTACAGACTCTTTCGTAGATTTTTGATCGGGTACTCAGGGTTTTCGTCCCGAAGGCAACTTATAGGTGGAAGGAGAGGCCGAGGGGGTGCTAGGGTCGGCCAGACCACCCCCTGGCGCGGGTCAGGCCTGGCCGCGCGGCCAGGTGGTGTGGCCGGCCACTGGCCCCTCTCCGTCTCGTATTCTAGCACTTGATCCCTTTCGGAAAAATAGGCACTTTGGCTTTTGTCCCGTCCAATTCCGAGAATATTCATTTTCTGACTTTTCTGGAACCAAAAACAACAGAAAACAGGCAGGTGGCACTGTGGCTCTTGTTAATAGGTTAGTCCAAGAAATCATAATAAAAATCTCCAAAGTTGGAACAAAACACAAGAAAGTGGATAAAACTAAGCATGGAACATCAAAAATTATACATACATTTGCAATGTATCATGGACCCACCAGGCAGTCAATGTATCAAAAACGAGTGAGAGTTTGGAAAGATTCAACTTCTTGCTAAGAATATGCATGCCTATAAATTTGATCATGTTTTGAAAACAAAACAATCAAAGACACTATGACTCACCGTGTTTTGAAATTTTGACTGTGTTTTGAAATTAAATTCACACCTTACGATAATCTGTTCAGTGGAACCACCAGGTAGTAAATGTATCGAGAACAAGTGAGAGTTGTTTGGCAAGATTCAACTTGTTGCTAAGAATATGCATGCCTAAAAATTTGACTGTGTTTTGAAAACAATCAAAGAGGCTATGACTCACCGTGTTTTGAAATTTTGGCTGTGTTTCGAAATAAACTTCACACCTTTTAAAAATCTGTTCAGTGGACTCACCACCAGGCAGTCAATGTATCGAGAACCAGTGAGAGTTTGGAAATATTCAACATCTTGCTAAGAATATGCATGCCTAGAAATTTGACCATGTTTTGAAAACAATCAAAGAGACTATGACTCACCGTGTTTTGAAATTTTGGCTGTGTTTCAAAATTAACGTCACACCTTGCAAAAATATGTTCAGTGAACCCACCAGGCAGTCAATGTACCGAGAACGAGTGAGAGTTTGGAAAGATTCAACTTAATTTGCATGCCTAGAAGTATGACCGTGTTTTGAAAACAATCAAAGAGGCTATGACTCACCGTGTTTTGAAATTTTGGCTATGTTTCGAAATTAAGTTCACACCTTGCAAAAATCTGTTCAGTGGACCAACCAGGCAGTCAATGTATCGAGAACAAGTGAGAGTTTGGCAAGATTCAACTTCTTGCTAAGAATATGCATGCCTAGAAATTTAACCATGTTTTGAAAACAATCAAAGAGGCTATGACTCAACATGTTTTGAAATTTTGGCTATGTTTAGAAATTAACTTCACAACTTGCAAAAATATGTTTAGTGGACCCACCACCAGGCAGTCAATGTATCGAGAACCAGTGAGAGTTTGGAAAGATTCAACTTCTTGCTAAGAATATGCATGCCTAGAAATTTGACCGTGTTCTAAAAAAATCAAAGAGGCTATGACTCACCATGTTTTGAAATTTTCGTTGTGTTTCGAAATTAACTTCACACCTTGCAAAAATCTGTTCAGCAAACCCACCAGGCAGTCAATGTATCTAGAATGAGTGAGTGTTTGGAAAGATCCAATTTCTTCCTAAGAATATGCATGCCTAGAAATTTGACCTTGTTTTGAAAACAATCAAAGAGGCTATGACTCACCGTGTTTTGAAATTTTGGCCGCATTTCAAAATTAACTTCACACCTTGCAAAAATCTGTTCAGTGGACCCACTAGGCAGTCAATGTATCGAGAACGAGTGAGAATTTGGCAAGATTCAACTTCTTGCTAAGAATATGCATGCCTAGAAATTTGATCGTGTTTTGAAAACAATCGGCGGGGCTATGACTCGCCGTTTTTTGAATTTTTGGCTATGTTTCGAAATTAACTTCACACCTTGTAAAAATCTACTCAGTGGACCCACCAGGCAGTCAATGTATTGAGAACGAGTGAGAGTTTGTCAAGATTCAACTTCCTGCTAAGAATATGCATGCCTAGAAATTTAACCATGTTTTGAAAACAATCTAAGAGGCTATGAGTCACCGTGTTTTGAAATTTTGGCTGCATTTTGAAATTAACTTGACACATTGCAAAAATATGTTCAGTGGACCCACCACCAGACAGTCAATCTATCAAGAATTAGTGAAAGTTTGGAAGGATTCTACTACTTGCTAATAATATGCATGCCTGGAAATTTGACTGTGTTTTGAAAATAATCAAAGAGACTATGACTCACCATGTTTTGAAATTTTGGTTGTGTTTCAAAATTAACTTCACACCTTGAAAAAATATGTTCAGTGGACCCATCAGGCAGTCAATGTATCGAGAACGAGTGAGAGTTTGGCAAGATTGAACTTCTTGCTAAGAATATGCATGCCTAGAAATTTAACCATGTTTTGAATTCAATCAAAGAGGATATGACTCACCTTGTTTTGAAATTTTGGCTATGTTTAGAAATTAACTTCACACCTTGCAAAACTCTGTTCAGTGGACCCACCACCAGGCAATCAATGTATCAAGAACCAGTGAGAGTTTGGAAAGATTCAACTTCTTGCTAAGAGTATGCATGCCTAGAAATTTGACCATGTTTTGAAAACAATCAAAGAGACTATGACTCACTGTGTTTTGAAATTTTGGCTGTGTTTCAAAATTAACTTCACACCTTGCAAAAATCTGTTCAATGGACCCACCAAGTAGTCAATGTATCGAGAATGAGTGAGAGTTTGGAAAGATTCAACTTCGAATGCATGCCTAGAAATTTGACCATGTTTTGAAAACAATCAAAGAGGCTATGACTCACCGTGTTTTGAAATTTTGGCTGTGTTTCGAAATTCACTTCACACCTTGCAAAAAATCTATTTATTGGACCCACCAGGAAGTCAATGTATCGAGAATGAGTGAGAGTTTGGAAAGATTCAACTTCTCGCTAAGAATATACATGCCTAGAAATTTTACCGTGTTTTGAAAACAAAACATTCAAAGCGACTATGACTCGCCGTGTTTTGAAATTTTGGCTGCGTTTTGAAATTAAATTCACACCTTGCGATAATCTGTTTAGTGGACCCACCAGGCAGTCATTGTATCGAGAACAAGTGAGAGTTGTTTGGGAAGATTCAATTTCTTGCTAAGAATTTGCATGCATAGAAATTTGATCGTGTTTTGAAAACAATCAAAGAGGCTATGACTCACCGTGTTTTGAAATGTTGGCTATGTTTTAGAATTAACTTCATACCTTGCAAAAATCTGTTCAGTGGAGCCACTAGGCAGTCAATGTATTGAAAACGAGTGAGAGTTTGGAAAGATTCAACTTCTTCCTAAGAATATGTGATATGTTGTAAACATATCTATAATTTTTGATGTTCCATGCTTGTTTTATATCTAATTTTTTATGTTTTGTCCACACTTTGGAGTACTTTTACACATTTTCTGGAACTAACCTATTAACAAGATGCCACAGTGCCAGTTGCCTATTTTCTTCTATTTTTGGTTCCAGAAAATCCATAAAATGAATATTCTCGGAATTGGACTGGACAAAAGCCAAAGTCGATATTTTACCAGAAGACCCACAGAGCCAGAAGACGAGACGGAGAGGGGCCAGGGGCTGGCCACACAATGTGGTGGCGTGGGCCCCCTGGCCGCACCACTAGGTGGTGTGGGCCCCTGGTCCACCCTCTAACATCGCCCCTTCGCCTATAAGAGGCCTCCCGATGAGAAAACCCTAAATTATCCAGCCTCCAGCCATGAAAACCTCCATAGCACCGCCGCCACCAAAGGGGAGATTCGGGGGATAGAAAGTCTCTATTCCGGCACCGTGTCGGGATGGCTCTACCGGTAGCTATGTGTTCATCCCTCTCTCTCTATGCGTGATCTTATTGAGATCATGAGCTTTGTAATATATAGATCTATTCTGCTACTCAAGTGCTTTAATGAATCTCTTCTTATCCCCACATGTGTGATGTTGATAGTGTGCACACCATGTGGCACTTTGGCTAAGGTTACATAAATACTTGTTATGAGTTATATTTGGAGTTGTATGTCTCTATGAAAATATGGTGTTTGTTGGAACCATCTAGCGCTCAAGGTGAGAGTGTGGGGTTATCTAGATGGGGAATACGAACTTTGAGGTGTGCTGTTATAGCCCTACCATGGATTAGAGTGTCCAACCGGAGAGTAGTTCAGAGTAGTATCATAAAGAGATGATATTTATATGAGAGTGTTCACTAGTGAGAGTATGATCCCTAGGCCTTATTTCTAAGCATTGGAACACCATTTGTAACTAGATATGTTACCTGTTTGCTTGCTTCCATCTTTATTTTAGATTGCCTTTAGTCTCTTCCTACCCGTCAAGCTCTTTTCTGGCACTGTAGTCTTATATCCATACCACTTGTATTTCACTATCTCTTCGCCGAACTAGTGCACCTATACACCTGACAAGTGTATTGGGTGTGTTGGGGAGACAAGAGACTTCTTGTATCTTGATTGCAGGGTTGCTTGAGAGGGATACCTTTGACCACTTCCTCCTTGAGTTCGATAAACCTTGGGTAATCCACTTAAGGGAAACTTGCTGCTATTCTACAAACCTCTGCAGTTGGAGGCCCAACAACTGTCTACAAGAATAGAAGTGCGTAGACATCAAGCTATCTTCTAGTACTGTTGCTAGTGTGTGAGTGCTCGAAGTTATTTCCTTTAGATTCTGTAATTATATCTTTTTGTTTCCTGTTTTTATTTTCACTAGTTAGGCTTAATGGAAAATAACAAAAAAATTAGAGAGCTTTATAGTATTTTTCTTGAGTTAGGACATGAAGTGTTTGAAGAGAAAATTAAAAAACCTATGGAACTTTATTTACATGCTAATAGCAATGTTATTAGTATGAATTGTTTGAACACCATTATTGCTAATGCTATGGAAAAGTCTAAGCTTGGGGAAGCTGGTTTTGATGAGCATGATATTTTTAGTCCCCCAAGCACGGAGGAGAAAATTTACTTTGATGATACTATACCTCCAATATATGATGATTACAATGATGAATATGATATTTTCAGTCCACCTACTATTGAGGAGAAAATTAATTATGATTACAGTATGCCTCCTATATTTGATGATTATGGTGATGTGAATAATAATGATAGCTATTTTGTTGAATTTTCTCCCACTATGATTAATAAGACTGACTATTCTTATAGGGAGAGTAATAATTATTATATGCATGTGGCTCATGATAAAAATGTTTTATGTGATAGTTATATTATTAATTTTATTCATGATGCTATTGAAAGTTATTATGAGAGAGGGAAACATGGTTTTATGTGTCTCAACAATATTAAGTTTCCCCTCTTTATGTTGAAAGTCTTGAAGTTGCAATTGTTTTGCTTTCCTATGCTTGTTGCTTTGTGATTCCATTACTTTTTTCTTTACAAGATTCCTATGCATAGGAAGTGGGTTAGACTTAAATGTGTTTTGCATTTTTTATTGATGCTCTCTTTTACTTCAATTCATATTCCTTGTGTGAGAATCTTCTCAAACTATCAAGCCTAACTTAAAGGCGTTAAAGAAAAGTACTTATTGGGAGATAACCCAAAAGTTTTAGTTAAGTCTTGGAAGTTATTACCTCCGTAATACCCTCTCATTATCCATTTTGTTTGATTTTTGTGCCAAGAATAGCCTCTAATGATTTGGGAAAGTTGATGTCCCGAAATAGATTTTTGTGCTTCACTTTAAAAATTAGTGAAAAATCTCTGTACGTCGGATTGAGCTATAATTGTTTGTGCTTCTGCCCCAAGTTGTTATCCAACTTTCGTTAGTTCAACACTTTTCGGTTTAAGCAACAAAAGGCCTTCTAAAAAGATCGGGTTTTACCTCTTGGTCTGTTTTGACAGATTTCTGCCATTATTTGCATTTGCCTCTTAATCTCTTTCTCTTTGAGTTCTCTTTGATCATTTGAACTTTTTAAAGGAAGTTCTATAGTATCTTGTGTTTTAATGGAAGTTTACTTGTTTTGAAACTAAAACAAAAGACTTATTATCTTGAGTACACTAATGTTGCTAATGAAGATTGTGTGAAGTTTTGTATGAAGGAAATTTTACGTGTAGGGAAGAGTAATGTGATAAGATGAAGTATGGACAAAAGCTCAAGCTTGGGGATGCCACCCGTGTCACCCAAGAAATATTCAAGAAGTACAAGTGTCAAAGCTTGGGGATGCCCAAGGCATCCCCTTCTTCATCAATAAAAATCTCAAGTTTCTTCCAAACACTTCATTTTTATTGTTTCATGCATAGTTGTGTTGTTCTTGGAGTGTCTTTGTTTTTGTTTTTGGTTTTCCTTTGCTTGGTTTGCTTAGTTCGCTTGAATAAATTGGTTGGACCCCCTCATTCATACATTAGTTTTCAAATAAGTTGGTTTGGGTTGGAAAAGAGTAGGAAAAGTTCATGCTTAAGTGGTAAAAAGGAGGTTGTTTTTGACTGTGGCCGATGCTTTGTCATGTCATGCTTGATATTGTTTTGGCTTTATGCTTAGTGATTTTTTCTGTAGGATGACATGTTATAAACAATTGAGATTGCTTAATGTGCCTTGAAAGAATCATGTGTTTTTTTAGCATATTAAAGCATAGTATTGTGGTATTCTCCTTTGATGCTTTATTTGGGTTGACTTGGCGCATGCTCACACCATGTTAAGACTATCCCAAGTCACCATAGCCTCTATGATCCTTTAGTTTTCGACTTGTAATATCACTTTATGCTTAAATTAATGATGTTTTGTCGCTTTGCATGATTATGGCCATTATTGCTCTTTTGTTGGTTGCTCCCAGTCTTTTGCTAGCCTCCATACCAAGTATGAGTTCCACTCATGCATCCAACTCCAAATGAAACCAAGTTATTACAAAGAGTCCACCATACCTACCTATTAGCATTTGCTATTCCAAGTATATTCATGTTTATATCTACCTTCCGAATTAAACTTGTTATGTGAAGATTAGTGATTAAAGCTCTCACGAACTTGATGGCACACTTTACTTTTCTTGCCCCTAAATAATTTGAACCATTGTGTCATCTATGTTGTACATGCTTGCACTTATACATTGGGGATTAGCAGAACCATGCTGTCATGGGGAACGCTTTCAACATTGCACTTGTACATTGTACCTAGTTGATATCATGCTCTTTTGTTTATGGATGTCGTCGGTGTGAAATGAAAGGGGAGCTTGTAAGTCCATGGAGTTATGTATGTGTGTTAGAGAAACTCCTGGGCCGCTAGCCTAAGCCATGCCTAATCATGGTGGAAACTTGCAGCATCACCATAGTGAGCAATCTATGAAGCATTCTTCTTATAAAAAAGAGATAGAGATTGAGAAAAAGAAAAAAAGATGAGAAAAGAGGAAAGAAAGAAAAAAGAAGCATTTTCCCATGGTAAATAAGAAGATTGCCGAGATGCTCATTGTCTACTTGCCTTGTCATTTTGATTATGGGATAGCTCCTGTATCATGTGCAAGGGGTACTCGGTTGGCGGTTCTCTATGATACACATGTACTTACTATGACAAGAATTTACTGGTAACTAAACTTGAGTAGCATGAGGAGCGACCCTCGTATTCAAGGGACATGAGATTGCCAACTTATACTTTGTCAAGCATATACTCCATAGTTTGTTCACTTTAACCTTAATCACTTCAATATGCTTATGACAGGGGCAATGAGAGCTGAAAGCTAATAAGTACCATAATTTTTGGAAGCTCTTTATGAGACTTGAATCCCTGCTTCCTTCTATGAAGGCCTTTCTTTTACTTTTATATTGAGTCTCCATCTTCTATCTTTATGCACCAATTAAGAGAGCATAGTTGTCATTCTTAGTTTAATGTGCATTGTCCCAAGACTTGTTGATTGATTCATAACTTTGATATTGCTTGTCCTTAAACTATTTAGGCGTGGTGGTGTCACGGCAGATGCCTATATCTAGTCACCCTTATGAACTTTGAAGGTGTCCTATGCATTTATGTTTTGCTACTCCATGAGGGACAAGCTGAATGCCACTATGCTATGTTTTCTATATGTGAAACAAACAAATGTCTTTCAATGCATTGTTATTCATGATCTTTGTTTGTATCCTTTCATGTTGCATGCATAGCTATTATGTCTTATTGTTAGAACTTCATCTTTCATGCTCATGTTTAGAGTACTTTGATCCTAGCTTTCAATGTTTTACAAATACCTTGATCAATATTATGATGGTGCATGTCACCTAAAAAATTCTTCTTTTTTATCACTTAACAACTCGAGGACGAGAAGGAGTTAAGCTTGGGGATGTTGATACGTTGTAAATGTATCTATAATTTTTGATGTTCCATGCTTGTTTTATATCTAATTTCTTATGTTTTGTCCACACTTTGGAGTACTTTTGCACATTTTCTGGAACTAACCTATTAACAAGATACCACAGTGTCAGTTGCCTCATTTCTTCTGTTTTTGGTTCCAGAAAAGCCAGAAAATGAATATTCTCGGAATTGGGCCGGACAAAAGCTAAAGTCGATATTTTACCGGAAGACCCACAGAGCCTGAAGACGAGACGGAGAGGGGCCAGGGGCTGGCCACACCATGTGGTGGCACGGGTCCCCCTAGCCACGCCACCAGGTGGTGTGGGCCCCTGGTCCACACTCTGACATCGCCCCTTCACCTATAAGAAGCCTCCCGATGAGAAAACCCTAAATCATCCAGCCTCTAGCCACGAAAACCTCCATAGCTCCGCCGCCACCGAAGGGGAGATTCGGGGGACAGAAAGTCTCTGTTCCGGCACCCTGCCAGGATGGGGAAGTGCCCTCAGAGCCATATCCATCGATCTCCACCACCATCTCCATCTCCGTTGTTGATTCCCATGATGATGAGGGAGTAGTTCTTCCTCGAGGCTAAGGGATCTACCGGTAGCTATGTGTTCATCTCTCTCTATGCGTGATCTTATTGAGATCATGAGCTTTGTAATATATAGATCTATTCTGCTACTCAAGTGCTTTAATGAATCTCTTCTTATCCCCAGGTGTGTGAAGTTGACAGTGTGCACACCATATGGCACTTTGGCTAAGGTTACATAAGTACTTGTTATGAGTTATATTTGGAGTTGGATGTCTCTATGAAATTATGGTGTTTGTTGGAACCATCTAGTGCTCAAGGTGAGAGTGTGGGGTTATCTAGATGGCGAATACGAACTTTGAGATGTGCTGTTATAGCCCTATCATGGATTAGAGTGTACAACCAGAGAGTAGTTCAGAGTAGTATCAAAAAGAGATGATATTTATATGAGAGTGTTCACTAGTGAAAGTATGATCCCTAGGCCTTGTTTCTAAGCATTGAAACACCATTTGTAACTAGATATGTTACATGTTTGCTTGCTTCCATCTTTATTTTATATTGCCTTTAGTCTCTTCCTACCCATCAAGCTCTTTTCTGGCACCGTAGTCTTATATCCATTCCACTTATATTTCACTATCTCTTCGCCCAACTAGTGCACCTATACACCTGACAAGTGTATTGGGTGTGTTGGGGACACAAGAGACTTCTTGTATCTTAATTGCAGGGTTGCTTGAGAGGGATACCTTTGACCACTTCCTCCCTGAGTTTGATAAACCTTGGGTAATCCACTTAAGGGAAACTTGTTGCTATTTTATAAACCTCTGCACTTGGAGGCCCAACAACTGTCTACAAGAATAGAAGTGCGTAGACATCAATATGCATGCCTAGAAATTTGACCATGTTTTGGAAACAATCAAAGAGACTATGACTCATCATGTTTTGAAACTTTGGCTGCGTTTCGAAATTAACTTCATACCTTGCGATAAATCTTTTCAGTGGACCTACCAGGCAGTCAATGTATCGAGAACCAGTGAGAGTTTGGAAAGATTCAACTTCTCGCTAAGAATATGCATGCCTAGAAATTTGACCATGTATTGAAAATAATCAAAGAGGCTATGACTCACCGTGTTTTCAAATTTTGGTTGTGTTTCGAAATTAACTTCATAGCTTGCAAAAATCTATTCAGTGGACCCACCAGGCAGTCAATGTATCGAGAACGAGTGAGTGTTTGGAAAGATTCAATTTCTTGTTAAGAATATGCATGCCTAGAAATTTGACCGTGTTTTGAAAACAATCAAAGAGGCTATGACTCACCGTGTTTTGAAATTTTGGCCGCATTTCGAAATTAACTTCACACCTTGCAAAAATTTGTTCAGTGGTCCCACTAGGCAGTCAATGTATCAAGAATGAGAGAGAGTTTGGCAAGATTCAACTTCTTGCTAAGAATATGGATGTCTAGAAATTTGACCATGTTTTGAAAACAATCGAAGAGGCTATGACTCGCTGTTTTGAATTTTTGGCTATGTTTCGAAATTAACTTCACACCTCGCGAAAATCTACTCAGTGGACCCACCAGGCAGTCAATGTATTGAGAACGAGTGAGAGTTTGGCAAGATTCAACTTCTTGCTAAGAATATGCATGCCTAGAAATTTGACCATGTTTTGAAAACAATCTAAGAGGCTATGAGTCACCATGTTTTGAAATTTTGGCTGTGTTTAGAAATTAACTTGACACCTTGCAAAAATATGTTTAGTGGACCCACCACCAGGCAGTCAATGTATAGAGAACGAGTGAAAGTTTGGAAGGATTCTAGTACTTGCTAAGGATATGCATGCCTGGAAATTTGACCGTGTATTGAAAATAATCAAAGAGACTATGACTCACCATGTTTTGAAATTTTGGCTGTGTTTTGAAATTAACTTCACACCTTGCAAAAATATGTTCAGTGGACCTACCAGGCAGTTAATGTATCGAGAACGAGTGAGAGTTTGGCAAGATTGAACTTCATGCTAAGAATATGCATGCCTAGAAATTTAACCATGTTTTGAATTCAATCAAATAGATTATAACTCAACGTGTTTTGAAATTTTGGCTATGTTTAGAAATTAACTTCACACCTTGCAAAAATCTGTTCAATGGACCCACCACCAGGCAATCAGTGTATCGAGAACCAGTGAGAGTTTGGAAAGATTCAACTTCTCGCTAATAATATGCATGCCTAGAAATTTAACCATGTTTTGAAAACAATCAAAGAGTCTATGACTCACCGTGTTTTGAAATTTTGGCTGTGTTTCAAAATTAACATCACACCTTGCAAAAATCTGTTCAGTGGACCCACCAAGTAGTCAATGTATCAAGAACGAGTGAGAGTTTGGAAAGATTAAACTTCAAATGCATGCCTAGAAATTTGACCATGTTTTGAAAACAATCAAAGAGGCTATGACTCACCATGTTTTGAAATTTTGGCTGTGTTTCGAAATTCACTTCACATCTTGCAAAAATCTGTCTAGTGGACCCACCAGGAAGTCAATGTATCGAGAATGAGTGAGAGTTTGGAAAGATTCAACTTCTATCTAAGAATATGCATGCCTAGAAATTTGACCGTGTTTTGAAAACAAAACAATCAAAGAGACTATGACTCACCGTGTTTTGAAATTTTGGCTGCGTTTCGAAATTAAATTCACACGTTGCCATAATCTATTCAGTGGACCCACCAGGCAGTCACTGTATCGAGAACAAGTGAGAGTTGTTTGGCAAGATTCAACTTCTTGCTAAGAATATGCATGCCTAGAAATTTGACCGTGTTTTGAAAACAATCAAAGAGGCTATGACTCATCGTGTTTTGAAATTTTGGCTGTGTTTTGAAATTAACTTCATACCTTTTGAAAATCTGTTCATTGGACCCACTAGGCAGTCAATGTATCGAAATCAAGTGAGAGTTTGGAAAGGTTCAACTTCTTGCTAAGAATATGCATGCCTAGAAATTTGATAATGTTTTGGAAATAATCAAAGAGACTATGACTCATCGTGTTTTGAAATTTTGGCTGCATTTCGAAATTAACTTCACACCTTGCGATAAATCTATTAAGTGGACCTACCAGGCAGTCAATGTATCGAGAAAGAGCAAGAGTTGTTTGGCAAGATTAAACCTCTTGCTAAGAATATGCATGCCTAGAAATTTGACCGTGTTTTGAAAACAATCAAAGAGGCTAGAACTCACCGTGTTTTGAAATTTTTGCTGTGTTTTGAAATTAACTTCACACCTTGCGAAAATCTGTTCAGTGGGCCCACCAGGCAGTCAATGTATTGAGAACGAGTGAGAGCTTGGCAAGATTCAATTTCTTGCTAAGAATATGCATGCATCAAAATTTGACTGTGTTGTGAAAACAATCAAAGAAACTATGACTCAGCGTGTTTTGAAATGTTGGCTGTGTTTCAAAATTAACTTCACACCTTGCGATAATCTATTCAGTGGACCCACTACCAGGCCGCAATGTATCAAGAACGAGTGCGAGTTTGGAAAGATTCAACTTCTTGCTAACAATATGCAGGCCTAGAAATTTGACCGTGTTTTGAAAACAACCAAAGAGACTATGAATCTCCATGTTTTGAAATTTTGCCTGTGTTTTGAAATTAACTTGGCACCTAGCAAAACTATTCGATGGACCCACCACTAGGCAGTCAATGTATCAATAATGAGTGAGATTGGAATGATTCAACTTCTTGCTAAGAATATGCATGCCTCGAAATTTGACCATGTTTTGAAAACAATCAAAGAGGCTATGACTCACCGCGTTTTGAAATTTTGCCTGTTTTTCGAAATTAACTTCACAGCTTCCAAAAATCTATTCACTGGACCTACCAGGCAGTCAATATATGTATCAAGAATGAGTGAGAGTTTGGAATGATTCAACTTATTGCTAAGAATATGCATGCCTCAAAATTTGACCATGTTTTGAAAACAATCAAAGAGGCTATGACTCACCTATTTTGAAATTTTGGCTGCGTTTCGAAATTAACTTCACACCTTGCAATAATCTGTTCAACGGACCCACCAAGCAGTCAATATATCGAGAACGAGTGATAGTTTGGAATGATTCAACTTATTGCTAAGAATATGCATGCCTAGAAATTTCACCGTGTTTTGAAAATAATCAAAGAGGCTATGACTCACCGTGTTTCAAAGTTTTGGCTATGTTTCGAAATTAACTTCACACCTTCCGAAAATCTATTCGGTGGATCCACCAGGCAGTCAATGTATCGAGAACGAGTGAGAGTTTGGCAAGATTCAAGTTCTTGCTAAGAATATGCATGCATCGAAATTTGACCGTGTTCTGAAAACAATCAAAGAGACTATGACTCACCGTGTTTTGAAATTTTGGCTGTGTTTCAAAATTATCTTCACACCTTGCGATAATCTATTTAGTGGACCCACTACTAGGCCATCAATGTATCGAGAACGAGTGAGAGTTTGGAAAGATTCAACTTCTTGCTAAGGGTATGCATGCCTAGAAATTTGACCATGTTTTGAAAACAATCAAAGGGACTATCACTCACCGTGTTTTGAAATTTTGCCTATGTTTCGAAATTAACTTCACACCTAGCAAAAGTCTGTTAAGTGGACCCACCACCAGGCAGTCAATGTATCCAGAATGAGTGAGAGTTTGGAATGATTCAACTTCTTGCTAAGAATATGCATGCCTAGAAATTTGACCGTGTTTTGAAAATAATCAAAGAGGCTATGACTCACCGTGTTTTGAAAATTTGCCTGTGTTTCGAAATTAACTTCACACCTTGCAAAAATCTGTTCACTGGACCTACCAGGAAGTCAATATATGTATCAAGAATGAGCGAGAGTTTGGAATGATTCAACTTATTGCTAAGAATATGCATGCCTCAAAATTTGACCGTGTTTTGAAAACAATCAAAGAGACTATGACTCACCATGTTTTGAAATTTTTCCTCTGTTTCGAAATTAAGTTCTCACCTTGCGATAATCCGTTCAATGGAATGGTTTTTTGTCGCTATCGAACCGAATGAACCGGTGGTCTGATAAGCGAACTAGTGAACTAGTCGCTTCACCGGTTCACCCACTGGTTTGGTTTTTAAACTATGGGTCTAGAGAAACAAGGGAGAAGATTCTACTCCCTAGTAGTAGTATGATGGAGAAGTGTGTTTTGAGGTTTGTGCATAGAATTTATTATGCTAAATACTATCCATAGAATCATCTAGATGCTAGAATGGAAAAGAAAATCTAGTGGCTAGAGATGTTCGGATTCGTGAGTCTTGATCCAACGGTAAACATTCAAAGTTATTCATACACTATATAGTGTGCAAATTGTTGGCTCATTCAGAGTAGTAGTGAGAATGTCTTTTCTGTTAATCAAAGGACATATAATATGGTTGTGAATGCCACAAACCTAGTTTTCATACAAAGAGGACTCATGCCTAGAAAGTTGAATACTCCGTCCTACTTCTATTGAACTAGGGATACAAGAAAATTAACCCCAAATCTTCAGAAGAGAAGAAATATAGGGGAAACAAAGAGTAGGAAAAATAAACAGGAGGCATCGCGAGATCAGCGAAGAGGAGTAGGCAATGTCAGGGCCAAGCTACGATGGGATGCTGGCACGAGGTACAGGGTATAGTGAGTAGTAGTACTAGTAAATTTCATAATCTTTACTATATATGCACGTAAAAAAAACTGTGTTTTCTCTCTCCTTCGCTATCTCCCATCACCATCTTCCCTCCCTCTCTCCGTGCGCACCGGCCCCGCTGATCTCTCTCTCGTCCACAGCTTGGCGACTGTGCATATGTGCCTTGTACAGCGGCTCTTTGTCTGTCCTGTGGCTGGCGTGTTCATCATATGCGTTGCTGTACATTGGAAGGAATAATTTTGGATCTTGTCGGCATTTTAAAGTAGGAGTACTATGTACTACTACTACTACTACTCACCAATCCTTGTATTTTTGACAAATTTGCCCAGATTCCAGAACTAATTCCGAGTCTGACCCCTGTGAGGAACTAATTCGGAATCTGACCCCTCGGGTCGGCGCCATTTTAAACGGAGCCAAAGTTATACAAGTCGGCGCCAACTTGTGACAATAGCGGGGCTACCTAGGTAGATTGGATCCATTTTAAATGGATCTGAGCTCCTTCGATTCGGTTTTCTGATGTGTTGGTGTCGATCTGTACAACTTCGGCTCCATTTAAAATGGCTCCTAGGGTCAGATTCCCAACTAGTTCCTCGCAGGGGTTAGACCTGGAATTAGTTCTCGAATCTGGGCATATTTTTCAAAAAAAATACCCAATCCGTACTAGTAGTAGCAAATCAAACGTTCAAACTTGTCCAGTTTCGAAATTAATTCCACACCTCGCGATAATCTGTTCCGTGGACCCACCAGGCAGTCAATGTATCGAGAACTAGTGAGCGTTTGGAAAGATTAAACTTCTTGCTAAGAATATGCATGCCTTGAAATTTGATCGTGTTTTGAAAATAATCAAAGAGACTATGACTCACCGTGTTTTGAAATTTTGTCTCTGTTTCGAAAATTTCAAGTTTTAGATAGCTAATACTCGTTGACTTCTACATGATATACAAAGTACAGGAACCAATTATACACCCATACTTTATAGATGTTGTTCAAGTAGATATTTTTTCTGCTTTACCTAGTATAAGTTTACTAGCTATTCAACATGAATCCAGCTACTCTGAACCATTGTATCTAACAGCCCAACGGTTAGGATTAGTGCTATGGATCTAATTCAAAACTGATCCATTATAGTAGTAGAGATATAGTGATGATATGTCAGACGTCTATTATATGAGTCTCATGTGCAATTTACTAGTAGTAGAGATATAATGTACGAATAACTTTGAATATTGACAGTTGGATCGAGAATCATGAATTCGAACATTTCTAGCCATTGCATCTTCTTTTCCATTCTAGCATCTAAAAGATTCTATAGATAGTCTTCAACACAATAAATGCTATACACAAACCTCTCAAACACACTTCTCCATCATACTAGAATCTTCTCCCTCATTTCTCTAGACCATGTTACCAAAAATTTCAAGTGTTAGGTGTTGATATAAAGTAGAAGAACCAAATATACACCCATACTTCATAAATGTTGATCAAATTTATATTTTTTCTGCTTTACCTATTATAATTTTATATAGTGATGATATGTCAGACGTGTATTATCCGAGCCTCACGTGCATGGTATGTGCAACTTACTAGTACTATATAGTGGTAAGATTACTAGTAAGTTGCATGTGCCGTGCACGTGAGACTCGTATAATAGATGTTTGAGATATGATCAATGTATAAATTATATTAGGTAAAGCAGAAAAAAATTATAAATTTGATCAACATCTATAAAGTATGGGAGTATATTTGGTTCTTGTACTTTGTATATCATGTAGAATTCAATGATTATTAGCTATCTAAAACTTGAAAATTTTAGTAACATGGTCTAGAGAAATGAGGGAGCAGATTCTAGAATGATGGTGAAGTGTGTTTTGAGTTTTGTGCATAACATTCATTGTGATGAAGACTATCAATAGAATCTTCTACTCCCTCCATCCAAAAATAACTGACTTGAGTTTGTCTAGAGTCAAATGTATCTATACACTAAAATGCGTCTAGATACATGCGAATCTAGACAAAACCCAAGTCAGTTATTTTTGGACGGAGGGAGTAGATGCTAGAATGCAAAAGAAGATCCAATGGCTGGAAATATTGGAATTCACGGGTCTTGATCCTACGGTCAATATTCAAAGTTATATTTGCGAGTCTAACAAATTTCAAATTATAAAAGTATCACATAGTTCTAAATAGTCTAACAAAACTCACCACCTATTTCAAATTATAAAAAGCATCATAAATTTTGAAATAGCCTCACAAGTTTCCAATTCTAGAAAGCAACACGGATTCATAAACAACCTCACAAATTTCCAATTATAAAAAGCAACACAAAGAGCCTCACAATTTTCAAAATATAAAAGGGTCATATATTTATAAACATGCTCACAAATTTCAACTTATAAAAAGGATCAAAAATCCTCACAAAATTCAAATTATAAAAGGAATCCTATATTTGTAAACATCTCATAAATCTTAGCTTATAAAAAGGATCACAAAATTACTCACGGATTTAAAATTATAAAAAGCATCATAAAAAGCCTCACAAATTTCAAATTACATAGGGAACGATTCCCAAAAAGCCTCACAAATTTCATATTATAAAAACATCACCGAAAAAAGCCTAGGGTTTTTCAAAGAACTTTTTTATGGCTTCGGTGTAAAACTAGTGCTCTTGTGCAAAATTTGAACAAAAAGGGAGATACCATGGAGATATCAAGCTC
This sequence comes from Avena sativa, assembly GCA_916181665.1. Taxonomy (NCBI): domain Eukaryota; kingdom Viridiplantae; phylum Streptophyta; class Magnoliopsida; order Poales; family Poaceae; genus Avena; species Avena sativa. Next base: position 416,026,947 of record OV702289.1, on the reverse strand, counting down.
GTTGGATCATAGAGGATCCTAAAGTGGGTGGCCACGATCCGTGCGATGTAGGTCTCGACCAATCAGGGTCATACCCTACGACACATAGAAGAACACCTTGTGCACCCAAAAAGGCGTTTCGTGAATCTTTTTGGAAATTTTGATGACATGACATATTGTGGAGCTACCAATGTTAAAAAACATGAGCAAAACTATGCGATACTTGTAGTGCAAACGGAGGATGTTTCCAGTGAAAATCGGCATGAACTCAAAAAATGGAAGTGAGAGGAGAGAGGGAAAGTGAATTTTCTATTTCTTGTGGGCAACCCACAAGCATGAGGTGCACCTTAATGCTGATGTAATCGTAGGTGCCTCGCGGGTGAGCATCAAAGGGACCGAGGCTAGCTAGGGCTATGATTCTGATGTTTGCGTGTCTGCTAGATTCTTCTGGAGTATATAGACCGATGCTTCATGCTTGCTTGATTTTGCAGGTGACATAGCCTTTTTGACGTGTCGCGGTGACGACCAAGGGATAGGGGAGAGCACATGGCACGTTGGGTACAATTGAGTTTTCAAATCAATGTGACATTAAATAATTTCAAATCAATGTTGCACAAGGAGATGATTTACGTGGATTGTATAGAGGTTATTTTTTATCCATGGACTTTAATATACTAATAATCCATATTTCACTTATAATGATTGATATTATTAATTAAAGAATATATGTGGGTTCCCAGGCTTCTTCCTTTTAGTATTAATTACCTGAATTCACATGAGTAATTAACGTGGGTTTCTCTGTATTGGCACCCTTCTTTCCTCGAACACATGCAGAAATTAATGGGAGGAAGTAATTTCACCTTCCTCGGTAATACAAGAGGTTTTATTGCGTCGCTGTGGGAGATGAAATGACAAATAGAGTACTTATGCTAGTGGATCGCAAACACTGTTCCAATTTGCACTTGATAATAATATTCAATCTCTGAACATTATTACAGAAAGGAAGTAAAGGTGAAATTAAACAAAATTAATCCTAAGACTTCTTTGTCTTCTTGGACCTGGATCCTTCCACTGTCACCTTCGTGATGGTGTCGTCCTTCCGCTTCTCGTGGCATCCCCCAGCTCTCACTGTCTTCTTCTTCTTCAAGCCTCCCGCCTCCTTCTCCTTCCTCTTCTCATTGCCGATGAATGCGGGATCGAGTGCACTCTTCTTGGAGACGAAGTCGAGAAATGGCCATAAATCTTCTGACCCCTCATCCTCCTGCTCCCTCTTCTTCTTGCTGATGGAGGATGGATCGAGTGAACTCTTCTTGAAGACGATGTCTCCTTCATAGAGGAAAGACCAAGGATCCTCCTTCCCCTCCTCCTCCTCCTCTTTGCTCTCTACTGGCGGCGTCCCCTCCATCAGATGACGGTAAGCAGGGTCCTCGTTAGAAAAATTACCTTCCAATGTGTCGGAATAATACGGCCCATCAATGGACTCCCCTCTACCCCCATGGTAGGGAATGATATCCCCATTCGCCCATGCGTTGGACTCGTCAATGGAGGTGCACTAATCAGAGCAACTGCATGGCATTTTTGTGTTTGTGGTGGCTTGGCCGGCCTAAAGGGACAAGGAGAGATAGAGAGAGATCTTCGTTGTGTGCGTCGTGCCTGGATGGGAGAGGTGGTCATTGTTGATGGCCGCTTAAAATGCATGATCGGGACATCCAGGAGTTGCCACGTTCCGTAGGAGCATCCTGGCAGTTCCCTTCCATCGTTTTTTATACAAGAGTTCCCTTCCATCGTTTTTTTACAAGAGTTCCCTTCCATCATCGAAACAAGATCAAACGGTTGGTACTCCTTCACCCCGAGAGCATCAGTAGCGAGGATATTGCAAGTACCACCACATGTTGGGGAGTTTTTGCACATAACAACAACCATAGACCTTTTCTGCGCAAAATACATACATTTTTTGTAATCGTTGCACATAATACACAACTAGTCATTGAATGTTTCTTAGTTTTTTGGGAAACGTTTCATAGTTAATTAGATAATATACTACTAACATATCATTTTTACCTAAATTAATAATAGGTAAATCTCAAAAAATAATTATAATTTTTAGCCACATTCATAAAGTATTCTGGTGTACTTTTGGTTCTTGTAAGTTGTATCATTTAGAAATCAACCTATTAGTAGGTACATAATACTCGACATGCTCTATAGAAATTATATATACATTCTATAATGATGGAAAGTGTGTTTTGAGGTTTATGCATAGCGTTCATTATGCTAAATACTATATCAATAGAATCGTCTAAATGTTAGAGTGGAAGGAATCCATCGGTTAGAAATGTTGGGATTTCTAGTCTTGATCCAATGGTTAAAGTTCAAAGTTATTCATACACTATACACTGGGGTATGCTAAGATAATTAAATGTATAACATGTCATTAGAATCTTTGTCGTTTTGCATAGCATTCATTGTGCTAAGGACTATTGGTAGAATCTTCTACGTGCTAGAATGGAAAGAAAGATCCGAGAGTTAACATTGTTGGGATTTGCCAGTCTTGATTCAATTTTCATTGTTCAAAGTTACTCGTACATTATATAGTGGTAAGATTTGCAAAAAGTCGCATGCTACTTCCTACTAGTAAAAGGCACGTGTCACACTCATATATACTATATGAAATGTGATTTAATGAACATTACATGGTTGTTAACCAATAGTCTTGTTAGAGAAAAAAGGCATACATTAAGTATATTAATAATAACTATCTACACGTATTGAGAATACAACCTACTGTGCTATGATTTTTTTTGCAAGGGGGGGGAGTGAAATGATGGTTCTAGAACATGGTGGAGTTTAATCTAGGTACTACTCCTTCAACACGAATCCAGATCCTCTGAACCATTGGATCTAACAGCCCAATAGTCAGGATTGGTGCTATGGATCTAATTCAAAACTGCTCCATTATAGTAGTAGAGATAGTTCAAAAACATTAGCGATGATGCTATTTGTGCATGACCAAACAACTTTTAGATAATATCAAGGAAAAACAAGGCCACATGTATCAATAAGCGTGAATGGACAATAAGCGTTGTGAGGACAGATTACTTGTGGGGCCTAGCAACCCCACATTTCTTCTTGTTTTTTAATGAGCTTGCCTTATGGGTGTCTTTGATATCATTACTCAGGCATACTATATTATTCACGTTAGCGAAATAGTGGGTTCCCAAAATTTTCTTTTAAACATAAGGTTGAACACTCCAAGTGATAGTGATTCAAAATTTATCAATAAATGGGATTTATTTATTGGGTGGCCGAGTGGTTGACTCCACATGTCATTGTCATGTAGACATGATTTTTGCTAGGAAGGACAAACACTAATGAATACTTATAGGAAGGCTAGGAAATTGCAAATTGTGTTCCATTGATAAACCTTCACGCTCCTCTTCCTAGAGTCAGATTTTAGCAATTCAATACAAAAGGTTATTGGACATGCTCTAAAACCCAATAATTTTTCTTTTTAAATAAGAACAATAGTGATTAGCTCGACTAATTAATTGCGGTCTATGTATGTTGTACTATTGTACTTCATAGAATATGCTATATGTGCATGACTGAACAACTTTCGAAAAACCTGAAGGAAAACGTGGCCGCATTAATCAATTAGCGCGAAGTAAGGATGGCAATGGGTAGGGTATGAGTAGGATAGAGAAATATCATACCCACTCCGATTTAGTCAATGGGTAAAAAATTTTACCCATACCTGTACTTGCGGGTATAAAAATTTACCCATGCCCATACCCATGAAAATTATCGAAGTTTAGAAGTCATAGTATCATACTCTTCCCTAGGTTGCTCGGCCCCATAAGTTGTAACTCTATAGATAAGTTTTAGTACTATGTCAGTTTAAATGAGTATGGTATGGGTATATATACACGTGCCCGTACCAATGACTTAACGGGTTAGGGTATGGTATTACCCATGGGTATAAAAGTGTGCCCATACCCTACCAACGCGGGTACGGTACCTGCGGGCACTCGTGGATAAAATTGCCATCCTTAGCGCGAAGGGACAATAAGAGTTATGAGAACAAAGTACTTGTGGGGCCTAGAAACTTTCACATTTTTTTCGATGAAAACACCTTTGCTGCTTAGCTTATGAGTGGTTTGATATCGTCGCTCAGGCGCTAGATTATTCACGTTAGCGAAATAGTGGGTTCCCAAATTTTTGTTTAGAATAGAAGTATGAACACTCCCAACCATAGTGATTGAAAATTTATCGATAAAGGGCACTTTATTTTTTTAAGCTTAGGGCGCTTTATTATTACACTTGATTCCCCATACCACCGGCCTACCATTCTGCTATTATTAGTTGGACTATGGATAAATTCAAATTCAGTTAAGTTGGTTGCGGCTTTAATCATAATTTTCGGGCTCACTACCTGTCTTGGTGACAACATATTCATATGCATCATCGTTGATGAATAGATATAATATAGAAATATATCAATGCCATAGTATTTTAGTGCCTACCAAAGTAATAGTTTAGTTTTCTCTCTTCTCAGTTTCTTCAAAAAGGGGTCTGACCTCTTTCTCAGTTATTGTTGGAACAAAACACTAAAAGGTATTCAATAGTTCAGTTTATTCAGAAATCAAAATGTTTTGTAAATAATTTAAAAATACTTTGATGCTAAAGTAGGCCTTAATATCTGAATCAAGCCAATTTGGGTCATGGATGATCATTATTTAGATGCCAAATTTCCAAATGGGCCCTTATTTCCTGAACTGAGGCAGTATGGGCCATGGACGATCACCGATGTGCTTCTCGGCCTTTAATTCCAGGGAGTACGGCTTACCAATTTATTACTACTTGGACTATATATAAATCTGAATTTAGTCGAGCGGGAAAATCTCCCGCTATCCAATGTTTCAAACATCTTGGAATCCCCCTTCTACCCCTAGTGAAGTTGGTTTGTTGGGGCTTCAATTGTAATTTCCCTGTTCAGTACCTCTATAGCCCCGCCCCTACCACCGACCCCCAACCCCACACCCACACTCACACACAATCCTCGCCCCTAGCTGCGCAAGCCCTATGGAAAACCCTATATCTATCTTCACCACCTTAAATCTGATTCACCGTCGTCGCCGTGCACTGTACCAGATCTACTTCACCGGCCCACTCTCCTGGTGTGCCGAACACATTCCCACCGCTAGGAATCTGCTTCTTTGCTGATGTCGTCTAGCGCTCGGAGGAACCCCTGTTCTGCTTCACCTTCACCCACAAGCACCGCAACTGCAGCACCCTCGACAACCTCGATGTCACCACCCAGGATTTGTAGGATGCTTAAATGCCATCACGACCGAGGTAACCATATCTCCTTGTAGTTTGGTAAGATAAATATGTAGCAGTTAACTGTATTTTGTATTGGTTCTATTTTGAAGTAACTTACAAGTACTATAATTGTGACCCGTATGTTCCTAAATATTTTCTTTGTAGTCAGGTTTTACCGCAAGGCATTCAACTACGATTTGGTATGTCATGGAGAAATGTGAGTCAGCCAACGGTTAACACATTTGTTTCCATAATATACTTTAGTAAGTGCCCATATGTGATGCGGTTATAATTTCTCTCTGGCTTGGCGTAGGCTATGGCACTAACTATTATTTCTTGCTTGATGCTTTTGTCTTATCTATGCAGTACACGTTTACATTCGTTATACTACTTTCACTAAGATGTCTGTTTCATTTGATTCTACTTACCCCACTATTCCTAACCATTTGCTATTGTTACGCAATGAGCAAGTGTAGTTTACACTAGAAATTGTAGAATGAATGTCCCCTATAATCTTGTAAGTATCTATTGCTTTTGTATCACTTCATGCTAACATCCGTGAGACTAGAACCTTTTCGTGTTTACTATTCGCTGCACCATTATGCAGAGGACCAACACTGAAGTATGGAGACCACCAGTCCAATTACTTGATGCAACAAACATCGCCGACGAACACACGTGTAACCAGATCAGCAACCCTGAGACTCTACATAGAGCTACTGTAAGGACGCCACCCCTTTTTTAAGGTTTAAGTCCCCCTGTATCATGCCATTTACTCTAGTTGAGTTATTATTTTTTCTGAGGCACTAGGGTGATTATAACAAGGCCAGTCATGCAACAAAATCCAATATTACAGAAATGGAAGGATCATAAGCAACCGCGCACTTCAAATCGCACTCTGGTATCTACACATGTATGTCTATTTTCATACGAGGCACATGATAGTACACTTTGTCTTTGGGCAGACAATCAAAAAATTTAAACAATCTAACTCTTTGATAGATTGCTTGACCATTTCTCTAAAATGATTTGGCTAGTCTATTAGAGGCACACGTCTGCATGAGGTCCTTGTGTTGAGTGCTTACATTGCTATAATAGAATAAATAATATTTTGAAAATCTTTGAGAATGAATATGGTAGTTCTGTTCATTTGTATGATGTTGTAATTCCTTTTATCTTAGTTTCAACCTTCATCAAGTAGAGCAGTCATTTTACAGGGCAGAAGTGAAAGTTACACATGATCTGATCCCTCTATGAAGTCTACTGTTCTAGTTATTCCAGAAGAAAGAGATGTATGAGGCCCTGCTGTTACTAATTGCTTTTGTCCTTTTAGCAAAATGACTCATTTTAAATTCATTCGTTTTTGTTTTCCTTGGTAATGATGTCATATGACGTTTATTTTTGTTTTAGGTTGCAAATATAAATATGAAGGCAGAACAGAAAACAACTACCTCAAGTGTAGATCTCTCTGGACAGAGTAGCAGTGACAGTGTGTATTGCTCATGTAGGTACACGATCTCGACTGCACCATACATTCTAGCAGAAAGAATTTTTGGTGATGCACTCTAAGATGCACTCGATGTACTTGGAGAGGAAGCCAACAGAATAGATGTAGTAGTCTCCATAGCAAGGAAGGAGTTATCTGAGTTGAAAAACATGCAAGCTTTGACGGAGAATCTACTTAATAATATCCTCAACAATCCTCGTGGTAATCCCATCGTTACATGTGAGGAGGTGCGAGCTCCCTAAAAGGAACAATTTTTGAAACTAAGATTATATTGTTTATCAGCTGTGTTGTACTCTGATGATGCTTTACAAGCTACAAAATTATTCAGGACTGTAATAATTTACTATTTTTTCTAGTTATAAGTTTTTTCCATAGTTCTTTGTTTAGCATTCTAGAGAACTTGTGTTCTTTGTTTATCCACCTTTATGTCCTGGCAATGGATCTAAGTTAGATAGACTTAAACCATAGCAGGCCCACAACGTTTGTATATGTCCTTGATGGGCTGCCAATCAACAGAGACGGGCCTACACTAACGCCATTATATGTTGAATTTGACTGCAAAAGAATAGAACAGTAAAAGGCCAGAACAGTAAATGGCCAGAACAGTGAAAGGCTAGAACAGTAAAAGGCCAATATAGGGAAACTGTAGGGTGCTAGAACAGTAACAGGCCGGAAATAGTAAGAAGGCCAGAACAGTAGGAGTCCAGAACTTTAGCAGGCTAGAAACATCGCATGTCGTTTATGGGACTGAATAGTAGAAGGCCGGAATAATGAATGTCTAGAACAGTAAAGGGCCGTAATGGTAGAGGGCCGTAAGGGCCCACGATGGGTGCGAGAAAAGTGACGGGCTGACAGCAGGCCTTAATAGTAACGGACAAACTTGGCCTAGGTGGAGAATGGGCCGCATAGTATTGGACCAAGGTGGGCCTTCTGTAGACTAAAACAGTGTTGGGCCTGAAAGTTCACAGGCCGTGGATGGCGACACTAATTGGTCCATTTCAAATAGTGCTGTACAAAATAGTATCAGGCCTTCTTCTTATTGGGCTCTCCTCATGGGCCGAACCACTTAATATTTAGCAGGCCTTGGCTGGGCCCGGCTTCTGCCATGGTTGGTGTGACTGTTAACATTGTTCGCCATGTGGCATTTTGCATGACGTCAGCAGTAAATGAGGCTGGCGAACAGGTCTACGACGAAACAAGTTTTTGTAGATGAAGGGTGCGATCCACCATGGTCAGAAAAAACAGTGGTAGATTCTTTTGTGATGGGGATTTTACCATGATGGGCATCTATCATAGAAGAATTTTTAGCCACGAAAAACGGGCCTTCAACCACGAAAATTATCCGTTGTAAAATCCAACTTTCCTTGTAGTGCGAGCACCCAACCAGACTTCTGGGGATGGCACTTTGATGTAACGGGTGTTTTCTTAGTTTGTTCATGCTATAGAGCCTTATTAGCAGCAAAGCGAGTTCGATAGGATTGGCTTGATGAGAGGTTAGATTCGTCAAGCTCGTCGATGGAGGAGAAATCATAGCTGAAGATTTGGAAGATTGTAGTACCATCGAAGATACAGGTGTTTCTTTGGAGGTTAGCATGTCACTCGCTACCGACGGGAGACGTTCGTCATAGGCGGTGCATGGCATCTTCACCTGCATGCTCTATTTGCGGGATGGAGGATTCATGGCGCCACTCCTTGTTCGAGTGTAACATGTCCAGATGTGTGTGGGCTCTCGTGGGATAGGAGATCACTAACCAACTCGTTGTCAATGCGGAGCCAGTAGCGAGGTTGTTGTTGTTTTCTATCTTGGAAACATAGAAGGAGGTGCATCAGAATTGCGTGCTCCTAAGAATGTGGGCTATCTGGCACGCCAGGAGGAAGGCTATTCACGAGGAGGTGTTCCAAAGCCCCATGGCCATGGTATCATTTTGGTAACAGTTTCTTGGATGACCTCGCCACGAGCAGGGAGGCCAGGGGTCAGGGAAGTACTTCGAGTAGAGGGAGGAGTGATGCATCTCAGGTGGTGAAGTGGATTGCCCTGCCAATGGGTGTATCAAAAATCAATGTGGATGCCTGGTCTCCAAGGACAAGTCCAAGGAACAGTGGGTGTTATATGCCAATCCACCGAGGGTGTTTTCTTGGGATCCACTACAATGGTCTATGAAGGCCTTACCCATCCAGGGACCCTAGAAGCATTGGTGTGTCGTGAAGCATTGGATGTGCCTGATGATCTCGCTTTGGCATAGATTCAAGTTGCTTCGGATTGTGCCAATGTGATTAAAGGTATCTATGGTGAGAATCTAGGAGTCTTTAGTTCTGTCCTGGCTGAGATTCGAGCTAGAGATACAAATAGAAGAGGTGTTCGTTATGTGTTCGAAGGTAGAGAATCTAATGGGGATGCCCACAGATTATCTAGATTTGCTTCCTCCCTAGCGGTAGGTAGACATACGTGGTTCGTTGAACCTCCTGCCGGTGTAATCCTGCCTGTTATTCCTTAATGAATATAGGCGAGACTTCAAAAAAATCTACGCCCTACTATGTACGTTTTTAGAGCATTTTGTAGAGCATAAATTTTAGACATTCTACTCTTAACTCCCGAAGGAGACACTAAGTACCTCTAAGCTTGTCCTTTTTTATAAAGAAAATATAGTACTAATATCAAGATGATACCAATTACACCAGGTATCTACAACAACATAATAAGTATACTAAGTCTAGAGATTAAGGATACACATAGTCCAAAAAACAAAAAAAGAAGAAAAATTGTAACAAAGGACCCTACAGAAGCAATCAGTGACTCGCAGCAGCAAGAGCACTACTAATGCTGATGATACCTAGAATCTGAACAAGTTTCTTCAAAATGACGCCTTCAAAAAAGTAATAGGGCATAAACCCCATCATCATATGGTCTAACCAGCATGGTCATATACTTGGTTTTCACGTGAAGAAGGTCTAGACTCCACATAATGCCTTCAACAAGAAAACGACTAGGTAGCCGCCATTGCCAAGTACAACCACCAAAGGTCAGACTTAGAATTTTCACCCCAAAAATTGAGACTGCCAAGGACGAAGTCTTCGCCTTCCCCACTCACTAAGAACACAGTTGCAAGAATACTGATCGTCCGACACGCATACTTCTCCCAATCCATTGAGAGTACTGGCTCTTGACTCGAGTTAAGCATGCGAGATGGCAACACGACCACAAAAATCTTCCATCAACACCATGTAAATCGTAGCAAATAAGGTGCCAAGGCATTTCCAAAGTGCAGGGTGGGTTGGCACTAGCCATAGGAACATGGATCTTCACGTCGACATCGATGACGGTGGCATAAGGTTTGACCTCCCGTGGCAAAGGCAGAGCAGGAAAATGAGCCCAATGCTATATCCAGCTCAGATGTTGATCTGGTGCCTGTAGATCCCACATGTACACCTCCTTAACGCAATTAAGTGCTCATTCCCGAGCGAAGCAGCCCTCGAGAGGCCTCAGCGCGTGCTCTAGCACCGTCCTCTACCCTGACCTACACCCACGCCGACCAGCGACCATGCAATCAAGCATGTTGACCCCAGTGAGTGTCGATGGAGATGGATCGATGTCGAAAGCACCATCAATCCTGTGTCGGTGGTACATACCACCAGATTGGAAGCTAAGGAATTAGATCACGACAAGCTATACCAGGAAAGCTGGGCAACAAGAAAAACAAAAACCAGCGGGAAAATGGGGCACCCCACCGCCACCATCCGTAGGCGAGGCGGTGCGGGTAGGGGAGAGGGGGACCTCCAGATTCTAATGGGGTTACCCGGGAGGCAGTACGAATTTTGTTGATAGGCCTCGAACTAAAAAAACTTCGTGAAGAGTTAAATACATGGGTGGTCACCGTACTCAACCACCTTTCCCACCTTGGTCAGCGTACATGGCAATACATGAGTTATGGTCACCGGAGACACATTGTTGTGTCGTATGCAATCACTCATAGCGGTATAGCACGATACACGGTCACATCGAGGGTTGCAGTCACTAGACTTTGGACTTGCGGGGGGGGGGGCAATATTACGAAATCCAAATGAGGGGGGTGTTATGAGGAAAACATTGTGGGTTACTAGTATCTTCTCCTCTCCGCAAGACCTATGAGTCTGAAAATTCCCCTCCCCTTTCTATAACCCTAGATCCCTAGAGCTGCCACCAGAGCAGGCTCGTCGCCGTAGGTTGACTCCTATCATCATGTCGTACTTGAGATGTTCCTGTCTTCGCGCCATCGCAATGCCCCGTTCATCCCCTGCATCCCCATCCTAGACTGTGGCAAGATCATCAAGCAGTTCACCTCCGGCATGGCACAACACAATGGTTGGGTCTTCTATAAGTGTCTCAAGCATCATGTGAGTGCATCTAAGTTTCGATTGATTTTTCTTTTGTTTGTGCATCTAAATTATGTTGGGTGTTTAATTGAATATTGTTGGGGTTTTGCTGTCTGTAACAAATTCATGGGTTGGATTATACATAAAGGTTGCAATTTCTAGCACTAGGAGCTCAAATATGTTATCTACCTGCTTGACAACAATGTTCTTACTAGGGACGATGCAGTTGATGCATTGGAATGGGCAGAGGACAGGAGGTTTGATATGAAGCTAAAGCAGGAGGAACTTGTTGCCACATCTCTAGGAGTAGATGAACATTTGATGAACACTAGGATTGCGCTGGTGAAAGAAGTAGTCTTTCTGCTGAAGATTGTTGTAGACTTAGTGTGTTTGGTATGTGTTCTGATTCTGGTGATGAAGTGATGAGGCTAGTGATCCAATGCCAGTGATGTAGTTACTATTAGGTAATTATGTATGAATGACAGTGGTGTACTGCTGCTTATCCTTTTAAGAACCTTGTGATGTTGGTTATGTATGACATCAATGCAATGATGGTTACTAATGCATTTGTGTATGAAAAATTGCTTGTGTTTGCACCAGTTCATCATAATGAACAAAAATGACAATGAATAGAAATGACCAAATCATGGGAATGGCAACTATAACATCAACATATAAAGACCTGGAGCTTGAATACTACTCAAAAGAAGTGACCCATAACTAATGTAGCATAAAACCTGTAATGTAGCATACATCAAACATAAAGCCATAACAAAATCCTGGCATTTTAAGCATTGTTTTCCATAGTTATAAATCATACACATTTCATTTTTTGGCCTCAATTTATCAAACATATTTACGTTCTTGGCCTTCTTGGGCACATGAACTTCCTGCACTTCAACTTGGACAAGTTCTTCAACTTGATGTAGGGGTCTAATGACCTTAGTCCTTCTCACTTCTTCTTCATATCCAGCTCTTTTTGTAGCTTCCTCTACTGCTGCCAACCTCTTATCTTCCTTCTTCTTTTCTTCATATGGTATATTCTTAGCTTGAGCTTCCCTCTTCTTTTCCTCACCTTTTTGCTTCTTCTACTGTGCTAATTCCTTCTTTGTCTCTGCAATTATATTTCTCACTACTTATCTTGCTTTCTTGTTAAGTTTAGCCTCATACATTTTTTCTCTCTCCTCTCAGCAGCTTCTCTTGCTCTTTCTTGTGCAATCTCTGCCTTTCTCTTCTCCTTTTCTAGTTTCTTTCTGATAGCCTCCTCAGCTTTCTTGATGTGGGCAGTGTATTTTGCTTCTAGCACCGCTATCTTCTGATCCTCAATAGCTTTGTTCTTCTCCTACTGCATTGCTAGCAACTTTTGAGCCATGCACATTTCCTCATTGTATTTGGCACTAGCTCTAGTGCACTCATCCTAGCTTGGGCATTATTGATGAAAGTAGATTGTGGGACTGCATTGCTTGAATGACTCTAGGAGAAACTATCTACAAGTTCAACATATGACAGGGTTCATGGAAAAGATATGGCAGAGCTCATTAATAAGATTGAGTGCAAGTTTAATACTTGTTGAGCCATATTTTGAACAACAACATGCTCTCTTGGTACATAACTCCCTTGTGACTGCTCCTCTTGCAATGGAATTTGTAATGAGTGAGAACATGAAGGGAAAGTTGAGTGAGAACATGAAGGGAAAGTTAGGTAAGAATGATGAAAAGATGAAACATCACTTCTTTTACCTATGTTGGTGGGAAAGAAGTTGGTTCTTGGGATGTATGTGCATGTGGGACATCACTCGCTTCTCTTGGTGGTGCAAGACCAGCTTTGAACCATTTACAACCTCCTTTGTTGTGATCTTTATCACCACAGTAGCTACAATGCATGGTAACCCCATGTCTGGACATCTTCTATCCTCCCGTTCTTGAATTCACCTCACCTAGAGCTTTCCTTCTCAACTTGGTTGGCCTTCCCACATGCTTGACATAGTTAGGTGGCAATATAGGTGGTCCACCACTCTTCTCCCATTCAGATATGTCTTTGCAAGGAAAAACTATGTTCCCATAAGCAATCTTATATATTTAAGCAGAGTAGCAGTTATCCACATAGTCTACAGGGTCCAAGTTATCATGTCTCATGCAAGAGATTGCATGAGGACAAGGAATCCCACATTTTTTGACCGCCTTTGACAAGTGCATGTTAAACCTATCAAATCAACTATGTAATATGTGGGAGTTGAAGAAAACCTTGCACCAACTTTGAGCACAACATCCCATGCTCCATCAGATAACAGTCATGTGACCACTCAATATGCTTGTCAAGATTTTTCTAGATCTTGGGGGAAAATAGCACCTTTCATCTTCTCTGCCTCTTTCATCTTTGTGTACTTCTACCCATGAACTATTCCTTCATCCTTTGAAACATGCTTAGTACTGGTAACTCTCTTGCTTCTATAATGTATCTGTTGGTATGAGGATTCAGTAAGTACACTCTACAAGCAACTACTAAATACACTATCAAGGCATGAGGATAAGATGCTTACTTGTTAAAGACCTCAAAATTATTTTTCAAAAGAATATCACAGTTAGGAAGCTCACTCTGGAATGCTCTAACCCATGTATTTGGATCTAAGTTATCTAGCCATGTAGCAGCATCAGGTTTTAGTGCTACCATGGCTTTCATGCTTGCCTCATACCTTGTAGGGGTACTGCTCCTAGTAATAACACAGAATTGAATCTTCAGAGCATCATCTTTTAAAAGCATCTAGAAGTTTTGTCACATATGCCTCACACAAAACTTATGCTCAGAATCTGGGAATTGATCTTTTACTGCATTGATTAGGCCCTTCTACTTATCTAACATGATAGTACAAGGATTGATGTTCACAATGTCCAAGTCCCTCCTTAGTGTCTCAAGAAACCAAGTCTAGTTTTGTGTATCTTCAACCTCAACAGAAGCAACAACTAAGGGGAAAATACAATCATTAGGGTCAATCCCAAAAGTTGCTAGTAATTGACCCTTATACCTAGTCTTTATGAAGTAGCCATCAATGAAAATTATGGGCCTACACCCTTGGATAAACCCTCTTTTGGATGCATCCAAACCTATGTAGGCTCTCTTGAATCTTCCTACCTCATCTAAAGAAACAACGAAGGAGCTACCTAGATTACTTCTTCTAACCTCATTGGCATAATCCGACAATGGATTGTACTGTTCCTCTTCATCACCATATATAACCTTCACTGCAAGCCTTCTAGCTCTTTGTAGCTTGTTTCTACTTGGTGTCATGTTCTTCTGTACAATTATTGAGAAGTTCTTAATGTTGATACCTTGGTTTGCCCTAAAGCTTTCCAAGCATTTGTCAGCTAGAAAGTTTGATGTGAAAGACTTTAACTTGCATTTCCTACTTCATGTATGCTCACCCTCATATCTTTTGATCATGCAAGATTCAGTTCTAATGTCTTTATATGCCCACAGGTATCAACAACACACTCCTTCTCTTTACCACCACAACATTCTAGAAACTTAATATCCCATATCTTTTGGTAGCTGTACTCTTTGATTGCCTTTATCACCATGTATACTGACCCAAAAGGTTGCCCTACATGGAATTGCACAGACTGCAAATATTCCTATCTGAAAGTATTGAACCTAAAACTACCATTCTCCTCATCAGAATCTGGTTCCCATAGATTCTCTTCTTCAGACTCACCATCATTGATGAACTCCATTTTTGCCTTGCCTTTCATTCTCAGTTTTATTTCTATTTTCTCCTCATCATCCAGATTATCAGCATCTAAAGCTTCATCATCCTTACTAATGTCATTCTCAGTCAGCATAATCTGGATCATCACTACTTGCTTCTGCTTCCTTTTGACCCCTTCCCTCATTGCTTCCAAACATGCCTTCTTCCTCATCATTGACATAGTCCAACTTTATCTTGGTTCGTGGCATCAATACATGCCTTCCTTCTACTCTACCTTCCTCACATATATTTGGATACATGGCCTGAATTGGTGTTGGCTCATCAACTTCACTAGGTGAATGTACTACATGCAGAGGCTTGCATGGGCTAATAACATAAGGCAATTGTGCAACACGGAAGTGATGGACATCATACCAGTTCATTGCCCTGCTTGAATCATCATGATCTAGATATAAACTGATGAAATGTTTGCCAATCTCAACAAATGTACACATAAATGATGTGTCATGATCATATCTGATCTGCCTCAACCCATTGTTGCCAATTGACTGAATAGGAATGTAGTAATGCACCTTCATCCTCCCATGCATATCATATCCAATCTCCTCCACAATAATCTCCAGCATCAGGGGTTACCAAGTAACCGTATCCACATTATCATACCATACACAAGGAAAAAATAGCGCGCTATAGCACATGTTATAGCATGCTATAGCAAATTTGGAGCGTCGATGCTATGTTTAAGCTATTTTAAACCACTACAAGAAAAGTTGGCTTTTACAACGGACGATTTTCATGGTTGAAGGACTATTTTTCGTGGCTAAAAAGTCTTATACGACGGATGTCGTTCGTGGTAAAAGCCCCGTCACAAAAGCATCTACCACGGTTTTTTGGATCGCACCCTTCAGCCACAAAAACTTGTTCCATCGTAGATCTGTTTGCCACCCACGTTGACTGCTGACATCATGCAAAATGCCACGTGGCAAACACCATTAACACCCAGTTACCGCCACTAACGGCCACATAAACTGTGGTAGAAGCCAGGCCCAGCCAAGGCCTGCGAAACATTAAGTGGGTCGGCCCATTAGGAGAGCCCAATAAGATTATGACCCATTATTGTTTTGTCCAGCACTGTTTGAAATGGGCCCAAAAGATGCAGCCAGTAGCCCGCGAATGTCAGGCCCGTTACTTCTTTGGCCTACAGAATCCCACATTGTTCAAATATTGTGCGGGCCGTTAGTAGCCCGTGTCAAGTCGGCCCGATAGTGTTAAGGCCTATGGTCATCCCGTCATTGTTCTCACAGCTCGTCCTGGGCCGCCTACAAACGACCCACCTTTGAGAAGGTGTAGCATCCCAATTGTCTAACAATGGTAATGCTACTTGGTCTAGTAATATATATGCTACTTCCTATATAAAATTGTTGCATCATAAACATATCATGCTCATGTCATCATGCCACCTTGCATTTGAGCATCATATAAAACCCTCTTTCTTTGGTTCTTCTCTCATATGCATTATTAATTGTATTTCCTTCTTGATATTGTATTTGGTTGGTGATATATTGTTTAATGCCCAAGTTGAGTTGGGGGCATATCTTTTATTCACCTCCATCACCTTTTGTTTTCACCACCTTATAACTCCACCATTCCATTTACCATGGACCTTTATTTTTCTTTTGGTATTTAATCTAGCTCATGGGAGATAGGATGGATCAAATCCTCTAAATTCTTTTGCTTGGCCTTATTTCCACTTCTTGGGGATGCAAAAGTATAATGTCGTACCATTATATTGTTTTCACAAAATAAAACATGGCAATTAATATTTTGCATGAGCCATTTTTCCCCTAAACCTCTTTCTCTCTCTTTGCTTGGGTTCACCTCCTTTTCATCTCTTGCTCAATCCAAGCCCTCTCCTCACTCCATAGCTATCTCTGTTCTATTTTTTCAAAATATGCAAAAGCTCCCAAAAGGGTTAATTCTTGGGCTTGTTTAAATCTGCAACAAAACAAAAATCAAATTAGTTAATAAAATGAAGAGAAAAAAACGATATAACAGAAAAACCTTACCTGCAGCCCAGCAGCAGTACTAGAGCAGCAGCCCACCGACGCAGCCTTCCCCAGCCGCGGCCCAGCTCGCCTTCCCAGCCCGTACCGGCTCGAGCCGGACAACACCGTCGCCTCGCTCTGTTCCTCTTCCCCCTCCGTCTGACGCCGTCTCGCCCCTCCTCTCTCCTCTGCTCTGACGGAGAGGAGCAGGTGGCCGTTCCGCACCGTCTGCCGCGTCAGCCCTGCCTCCCGCACGCCAGCTCCTCCTCCTTATCCTCGTGCCGAGCCGACTTTCTCCCTAACCCTAGCTACCTGCTCCGTTCCCTCTTCCTCTTCCCCGCGTGCCACCGCCAGACCGTGCGCCGCGACGTCGTTGCCGCCCCAGCCGGGGACCGGGAACACGCCAGGGAGCGTCGTCGCAGACCGTGGAGTCGATCCCACCCGCTGGGAGACGCCAAGCTCGCCGCAGCTGCCCCATGTCAGAGAGCCGCTAGCACCACCGCCATGACCTCGCCGTCCCCTCCGCTCCGACCACCTCCTGCCTCGATTCCGGTGGGAATCGATCGAGGTGAGCTCCCCCTCGACCCTCTTCCGTTTTTCCCCCTCCGCTTGCCTAGCGCCGCCCATTTGTGACCCCCGCCGGCGAGCCGCCCCGCCGACGCGTAGACCCAGCCTGGCGCTCCCCCCTCTGTTCCCCGACGTTCCCCATCTAGCACAGCCCGCCGCCACCGACCCTTCCTAAACGAGATCGGTAGCCGAAGCCTCCCTCTGCAATTTTCGTTTTGTCGGCCAGAGCTATCTCGCCGCAGATGCGACGCCACCCTCGCCGGAAAATCTCGCCGTCGTCAGTCGTTGTCGAGATTCAGAGAACAGTGCCAGATTCAGTCAGAGCTCGCGCGGCCGTTTTGCGAAAAGAACCCCCGCAACTTCTGTCGACCATGCTCAGGTCCCTAATAGCCCCTGCGGCCCCACGCGTCAGCCCCGGTGCAACTTTGCAAGCAAGCCCCCGCGCTTTGCCGTTTCCCAACCCGCGCTCCCCGGACCACCCACGTGTCAGTCGCCCGCTGGCCGCGCGCGTGTGTTGCCCCATCAACACCCAGCCCCACCAGTCAGTCGCAGCGGCTAGAAGCA
Source organism: Avena sativa (assembly GCA_916181665.1). Taxonomy (NCBI): domain Eukaryota; kingdom Viridiplantae; phylum Streptophyta; class Magnoliopsida; order Poales; family Poaceae; genus Avena; species Avena sativa. The sequence continues at coordinate 416,008,910 of OV702289.1, read as the reverse complement.
AACGCGGTGTAAAAAGTAATTTTTGCGCACTGGTCTCGCCCAGTCAGCAGCTGGCCCACCGTCAGCGGCTGTGGCTAGGTTTGCCTGGGTGACAAAAGTTTTCCTGTTTAGCTGTTTAAACAAAACAAATTCAAAATTGTTTAAATTCAAATTCAAATCAGTTTTAAATAACTTTTAAATTATAAATCCAAATAATACATATGATATATGTTTTGAAATCAGAAAAATGTGAGGAATTCAAATATGCTATCCAAAATATTATTTGAGCACTTTAAAATTTCGAGGTAATTAAAATTACAATAAAATGCCCTTTTTCTTAACTAATTAATAACTTTAGATTTATAACTCCAAATTTGACAAATAATATATCTAAATCGATCAGCGCGACGAGCCCGTTCTATATATGCATTCCATGTTCTGAATTGCAGCATGCATCATATAAATATAAACTATACAGCAACTTATTTGAGTATAAAATGTGACTAAAACTCAATAAAATGCTTTATTCTTGTACTCCACACCTCACCCATGCCATGCTACATTATTGCCATGAAAATTGTGCATCATTCATCATGGCATGATTGTTTGCTTGTCGCATTTTAATCCATATGCTTGTGCACTCTATTTATGTTGGCCCTTGTTTGTTTGGTTCTTCTTCGAATAGACGCTGAGCAGGGGATATATCAGGAAACCCAGGAGCACTACCCAGATCCGTCCCTCGCTTCAACTGAGCTACCAGGCAAGCACTACCACATGCTTGCATACATATAGTACCTATTGCCTCTATCTTATTCTTGCATCATTGAGTCGCGATTGCATTAAACTGAATCCCAAGTACTGCATAGCCTTTACTTTTAAACCCCACCGAAGCTTGTTCCTCCATCCCATGAGCCATTACTACAGGAGTTGTTTGAGCCATGCGGGTCGTAGAACAGCATGTGTAGGGTTTGTGAGAGTCTAATGGATAACGAGGTACCTAAACAACTTAATCTGAGTAGTAATGGGATAACTAATGAAAGTGGCACCGGTGAGCAATATCTGCTATTTGGTTCTTCATGCTCCCTTGTGTCCCGTAGGACCCCGAGTACTTGATTCCTATTCCTTGACTATTCGCACTATCCACATCCGGGAGGCCTTATGGACCCCCTGAGCCAGAGCTTGATTCATTCTTATTTCTTGGGGCCACAAAGTAGTTTGAGGCTTTATTACTATCATGTACTTATGCCATGCTTTACTGCTTTATTTAAGATTGTGCGAGGAGCACCTGTACTGTTTTGGATGCGGAGTGTTTTCGCGGTATCGACAAGCCCAGTCACACTTTCGGGTTCCCAGTCGTTTACAGCCATTGACGCAAACCTTGGGTCCGTGTCGGAGCGGCCAACTTCGTTGCGGGTAGCTTAATGGGGTGGCCCCCTGAAACATTTCTGAATCATGTGATCGCTTTGTCATGAATGCCTCGTTGGGTTTTGATTTGGTTTTTCCGAGGTTGAGCGAGTGTGTGTTGCTATTTGTGCACCCCTGCAGGGTAAATCTTTCTGAAAGCCGTGTCCGCGGTTATGGACGACTTGGAGCACAGTTTCTCGATCATAGACAAGTATAACTAAAGTACCGCTTTTAATTTGACTAAGTACCTGACTACAACACTCATGGAAGGGTTAATAAAACTGCCAACGGATGGGGGGTTGTTCGTCCGCTTCCTCGTTGGTAAGCGAGGAGGAGGATGGATCTGTTAATATTACTGTTATAACTGTTGTTCTTAATTAACGGACATCCGTCTATCTTTGGTTAGGCGGATGGTTAGCGAGTATCCATAGAATTGTTAGGTGTTATCTTTTGCTGCAATTGCGTCACCCCAGGTTGTGTCCCCTTTAGAGGCATAAAGACTTGCTGAGTACCCCTAGGGTCTCACACGATAAATTGTTTGATTCAGATGCACAGGTATACTCACAAGATGGATACTGGGTGGAGGAGACGGACGATGTTGGCAACGATCACTCGGTGTAGAGATTCCGGGAATGGGGATCCGTGAGATCTGTGGGCGGGATGTGTTTATTTATGTGGCATCTTATGCCGATTTGCTTCTTATCCGTACTCGGATCTTGTTTTCTGCTTTCGCCTGATACTCTGATGTTTGATGTATGAGGAGTTATCCTAAAATATTATCTCTATCTAGGATGTTTGGATCTTGCCGTATGGCGTTGCAATATTTCTATTTCTTTTTAGATGGAATGGCTCTGAGGACTGTTGTATGTGGCTTGCATACATACTCATTTGTGTATGTAGTCGATCCCTTCGCCTGCCGATTACGCCGCTCGTTCTTGTCCCGATGTTCTGTAAATGGTTAGGACGGCCGAAAGGTCTACCTGTGAGTGGCATTTGGCCCCACCGTACTATTTTAACCATTTCCGCTCATCCAGGCATGTAACTAAGAGCGTAATTCACTGAGGTAGTTACAGAAGGTACGATATTGTTCTGGCCTTTGACTATACCGTCCTTCAACTTTTCGGGCCCACCGGTGGCCTGCAACTATTCTAATTTGGTACTGTTTTAGCCTTGCAATATGTTCGGCCTATTACTGTTCCTATCTGGTACAGTTTTCGGCATGTTACTATTCTGGCCATTTACTATTCAGGTCCGTTACTGTTGTTGTCCTTTACTATTATGGCCTACCGCTTTTCTGGTCTGTTACTGTTTTGCCCATTACTATACAGGGTTGCCGCTGTTCTAGCATGTTACTATTTTGGCCTTTTACTGTTTTGGCTTCTTACTGTTTCAGCCTGTTACTGTTTCGGTCTATTACTGTTACTAGTTGCCACCTGAGGGTAGGCCCATTATGTTCACGGACACCTACAGTTTTGGCCTTTTTGAAGCACATGCAAATATCATAAAAGGAGTATAATTAGTGAACATCTTTTACTATTCATGGTAGGCCCAATACAAGAAGAGCAAATAAGAAAACCCAATACTGTTACTTGATCGACCTGGCTGGCGTAGTTATGGTACCACCATGCATGGACGGTGTCAACTAAATGCCTACATGGCCTATGCGAGTTATCTAGATATTACATCAGCTGCAAACTTCTTAAATATATTACATAATATGAACAAAAGGGAAAGAAAATTCAGCATTTCAGTTGCCAATCAAGTTGATAGCAGAGTCCTCAATTTGCTTTCTCAATCCATCAACTCATCTCCCTTTGAGTGTGACAGCTACATTGAAAAACCACCTTGAGACATGACCTTGCAATATCAATAATTGTAGTTTGAAACTAAGTAATAACAAGTTAGTACAGCTAATAAGACAAACTACTCATATCTAAGAATGAACCGTATAGGAATTATAACTGCATAATACAAACTCGTAGAGCAGGAATGCAAACCATGAATGAACTATATAGTAGAAGATAGTTATGTCGTTGCCTAGGATGAACCAGAACCAGATACAAGATATAATGGTGTGGCTTGTGAACCTGTAGAATAGGACAAACAAGCATTAGAGAAGTATGCCAACAATGAAATGAGCAATCAAACAAAGTGTTTCTTAGAATTTCAGTATAAACTAGCCAGGTCATTTCAGCAAATATATATGGAAGCAGTGGCATCTCCTGGAATACAAGAGACATTGGGTGACTCATAATTTGCGGTGAGCTACACAATGTCATGTAGTTACTATCGTAGGTAAGAATGAACCACATAGAAATTATAACCGCATCATACCAAAACTTGTCGAGCAGGAATGGAAAACACAAATGAACTATATAGTAAAGAATAATTCTATCGTTGATTAGGACAAACCAGCACCAGATACAGAAAATATATAATGGCATCACTGGTGGACCTGTAGGCTATGCAAACCAACATGTCCAGTATTGCCTTTTTGAGCTCTACGCAAAGAAAAAGAAAATAGTTAGTGTTGTAGCTTTTGAAGAACCAGATGGCAACAATAAAATTATAATTGAACTAGTACGAAGAGTTTGAACGGGTACTACAGGATAGCATAACGATGTCAGGGAGGAAATAATAGCAGGAACTTAGCTCAGGAATAACCAGATAGAGTCAATAACTATGGAGTAGGGAATCTACACTAATATTTTCCACTGACATTATATTTTGCAAGAACTACACAATACTAGTAGGCAATTACTAGTGTAGTGAGTAGCTAAGATAAGAACATGTGCATGACAAAATAACAGACATGTGGATGACTTGAAATTTGTAAAGCAGTGAATGTAAACCAACATGTCTAATGACCTTGTAGGTACTAGCACGAAGAACAGACATGCCCAGTGACTTGTATGTACTAGCATGATTACAAAAATGCAGTTCACTGCGATAGGCTTGAACCTGCTATACCGCTAACAAAACAAAACTAGGTCGGAGATTTGGTTACCTTGGTCGGAGAGGCATCTAAGCATCGTCAATACCATGCGAGTGATGTCCAAGTCACCCAGGGTGTTGCGGTTGTGGTGGTTGTTGGCGTCGGGAAGCAGATCTTAGGCGGTCAATGTCAGTGTAGTCAATGGTGACGACAGTGTAGCTGGTCTAGAGCGTGGACATGGAACTTGTTCAATTAGATCTTGTCTGGTGGACAATGGTGAATCTCCTCCGGTACGGTTGGGTGCCTTTCGGCGGTGGGTAAGCAGAGCATGGGCGGTCGATGACACCATAGGCGCGGTCAGCGAGACCATAGCTCTGGTGGAGTGGCATAGAGACCCGGTGAACTATATCTGATGGGGTGGGCGTCGATGAAGCGGCTCCGGCCGCCGGGCGGTGCGTGTGGTGGTCATGGAGGTGAGGGAGTGGCAGAGAAGCCTGGGATTTTGGGAGGGCCAGTGGGAAAAACTGCGCGAATCAGGAATATGGAGGTGAACAGAAAAATAATTACAATCGTGCCCTGAAGCAACCGACTTTGGCATGCCCATAGGGCGTCTGAACAATGGGTAGAATGGGAATTTCAAAGTCAAAAGTTTTTGAAATGGAGGAGCGCGAAATGCTTCAAAGTCGGTGTGTGATTTTGCTGCTCGACAAAGATTTTTAATTTGGCTACCAGCCAAATAATAATAGAAAAGTGGTACTCACCGGTGAGAGATTTCGCCTCAATGTTTTTGAAACAGTGGGACGGGAAATGCTTCAAAGTCGGTGTTTGATTTTGCTGCTTGATAGAGATTTTCAATTTGGCTACCGGCCAAATAATAATTAATATAAAAGTGGTACTCCCCGGTGAGAGATTTGGCCTTAAAGTTTTTGAAACGGTGGGGCGGTAAATGCTTCAAGGTTGGTGTGTGATTTTGCCGCCCGATAGAGATTTTGAATTTGGCTACCGGCCAAATAATAATTAATAGAAAAGTGGTACCTCCCTGGTGGGAGATTTGGCCTTAATTTTTTTGAAATGGTGGGGCGGGAAATGCTTCTAAGTCGGTGTTTTATTTTGCCGCTTGACAGATATTTTAAATTTGGCTACCGGCCAAATAATAATAATAGAAAAATGGTACTCCCCGGTGGGAGATTTGGCCTCAAAGTATTTGAAACGGTGGGGTGGGAAATGCTTCAAAGTCGGTGTTTGATTTTGCCGCTGATAGAGATTTGAATTTGGCTACCGGCCAAATAATAATAATTGAAAATGGTACTTCCCGATGGGAGATTTCGCCTCAAAGTATTTGAAACGGTGGGGCGAGAAATGCTTCATAGTCGGTGTTTGATTTTGCCGCTCGATAGAGATTTTGAATTTGGCTACCGGCCAAATAATAATAATAATAGAAAAATGGTACTCCCTAGTGGGATATTTGGGCTCAAAGTTTTTGAAACGGTAGGACGGGAAATGCTTCAAAGTCGGTGTTTGATTTTGCCGCTCGACAGAGATTTGAATTTGGCTAACGGCCAAATAATAATAACAGAAAAATGGCACTCCTCGGTGGGAGATTTTGCCACAAAGTTTTTGAAACGGTGGGTCGGGAAATTCTTCAAGGTTGGTGTGTGATTTTGCCGCTCGATTGAGATTTTGAATTTGGCTACAGGCCAAATAATAATAGAAAAAAGCTAGTAGATCGTACGCTATCTCTCTAGGAATTCAAGTCCTAGAGTCACATCAACTAATCATCCATGAGCATAATAATTGCGTAGACTGATATTTTTAATTTGGCTAGCATCCAAGCAATATTTTGATAAAAGGTGTACTCCCTATTTAGGAATTGAATGCAGACAGTGACATTAACTTATCATCCATAATGAAAAATGGATAACTCCGATTCAAACAGGATTGGCTGCAGGTTTTGCCGCTCGACTGAGATTTTTTAATTTTGTTAATGGTACTCCTTTGGTACGAATTTAAGGCTAAGTCACATCAACTTATCATCAAAATACTGACCATATTGGCAAAGAAATTGGATACGTAATCTTCGATTCAAATGGGCTAGGCAGTAGGATTTGTCGATAGACTGAGATTTTGAATTTGGTGGTTGTCCAAAGAAGAAAAAACCTTTGTGAGGTTCATGAATCCAAGGCTGAGAGAGTGAGGTTCGGGCACAGTATTTTTGTGCATCAAGCATACGGTAAACATATACTCCCTCCATTTTTGTTACATGTCCCCAAACACAACCCGGGCTTTGTAGCAGGAACCACTTCACATGACCTCGTAGCATCTTCAACTCCGCATCACTTGCTAATGATTTTTGTCTCATATCATCGATTGCTCGTCTATGCACTTCTAGTTCAACCGATAGTGCTACAATTTCTTCCTGGCTAGACAAATACACCGACTTGGACTTGGACTTGGACTTGCACTGTGAGAACCTAGCAGTACGCAGGAATGTGCTTTTACGATGACCTTCACCTTTTAGTACCATTTTAAATGTTTCCAGACATTCTTCTTGGGTTTGTTCCAGACCATCTTTCCTAGGTTTGCCATCTCCTCATTCATTTTAATCTGTAAGGTTATCAGTTGGTAGACATGGGTGAGAGAAGAAAATCTAATACAGAGAAACATGCAGACAACACATTTTAACCTGTCTATGAACAAATCTTACAAGTTGGCATGGCTGATTATGCATCATATATATTGTAGTAGAAGCATAGCTATCTGATCATACTGATAAGAATTTTATCACTAGCATGTAATAACAGGACTATGCCAACATGGCATCTGTCTGTTTCTTCATCACCGGGTGCATGATATACACAAGACAACTCTTTGTACAGCTGAAAACTAAAACTCACACTAGTTGGAAATCATCTACTTAAATTTTAAAAGAAAACTGGGCAGCAGTTCAGGCAATATTGCACATCTAACTATACATATAAATCAGAGAGGGTGTGTCATCACAAACTATCAATCGAACAAAAGACTTACAATAACACTCTAAGTAGAGGGATTGAGCCCTTCTTTTTTGCTTATTTGGCATGCCTAGAATTTTTGTTGCAGACTTACCACACCTTTCGGCAACATGGGCGGAACACATGATCAAAATATAAGAAGCATAAAGTTCGTACGAGATTAAAAACTGATTATTCTTACTATTGCGCTCAGGCGGCCAACCAATGCACGAGATCTAGTTCGGTTTGTTAAGTGTTCATCTGCAAAAGGAGACTAGTGATATAGATGTGCAAATAGGAATTTCGTATGTGATATGGTATCTGATGAGGGTTTAACTCGCCAATGCCCATTTTTATGGACTTGGGTTTTGGAGAAGGAGGGAACGCTAGAGGCATTAATCGGCTAGCAAACATGCACACAGGGATGCAATATTTACCCAGGTTCAGGCCTTGTAGAGGTCCCTACTCCTGCTTGTTAACTCTTGGAATTATCAAGGGATTCGAAGATTATAGGGGTGCGCAGATGCAATCTGGCGATGGTGGTAGAAACTAAGGTTGTGATTGTCCTCCTCACCACCCCCTCCTAGCCTTTATATAGATAGGCTAGGTCTCAGGTAGCTGGTTGAGACGGTTACAGATTAGGGTTCGCCCTTTGAACTTTGTATCTTAAGCTTCTTCTTGTCTCGCAAGTAATCGGAGAGTCCGTGGGCCACTCGAATTCTTCATCGGGTCTTGGCAACACCGTGGGCTTCTGCCGTATCTAGACCGTATATACCAAACTCGAGTACCTGTAGGGTATACCCATGTCAGTAGCCCCCGAGTGTCCAGTGGAATCGTAGATTCGACTAGAGACTTTATGAAGTCTTTTGAGTGCATGTTTGAGCATCTTTTCGAGTGTTCTGTTTTTGTCATAGGGATTGTTGATATACGTGCCTGATTTATCCGATGTATCGGTATCAGTTAACTACCTTAGGGCAAATCAACACAATCTACTCAAACTCGAGTCCCAGACTCGAATTCGGAAAAGTGCTGGCGTAATTTGACTCAAGCCGTGGAGGTCTTACAGGAGTCGAATTCCAGTGTATAAGTGTGAGCACTCGACGTGTCCGTCAAGGATTATTCATCGTACCTGCAGGCACGGATATATTTCTGGTAGTGCACAGCAAATACGTTGGCAGGCCTTATTCAGGTCTTATCTTGTCGCTGCAAGCGCGACATCCGAAATTTTAGTCATCGCGAAGATGATTCGGGTGGCCCAGGAGATGTAATCTCTTTGTAGGGAAAATATGAGGCGCAGTCGCCATAGCATTCGAGTGTGGATGTTATCGACACACAGTAAGATGTACAAATAATCATAGGGTGCGTGACCAGCGCTCCCTATGGGAGTAGCCCCCGAGTGCCTATTCGAGTCATAGACTCGAGTGGGGACTAAAATCATTTTGTGACTGTTGTCGTCTTTTGTTGCTTGTTTCAGTCGAATGTGCTTCCAACGCTCCCTATGGGAGTAACCCGCAATTCACAATAAAATCGTTCATTTGAGTGAAGGGTTTGTCTTGAATGCTCATACACCTGCATAAAAATTCTTTCGGGTGCGCGGCCAGCGCTCCTATTAGGAGTAGCCCCCAAGTGCTTGGTTGAGTCGAAGACTCGAGCAAGAACTAAAGTAGTCAAAATCTTCTTCTGCTGGAATCAATGACGTCAGTGCTGACGATGTGATGACCTCAGTTGCCCGCGTGAGCGGCTTTGACGGGACGTGACGAGCGGTGGGTCCTACTTTGTGACTTCGATTTGACTGGGCGTGCATAATCTTCTGTTTTAACTGTGTCTCCTCGATTTCCGCGTGTAATGGGAGTAGTGGGGGACGGTTCGTGGTTCACCCTCACCACGTGTCGATGGCAATGTGCGCCACGTGTTCAGTAGGGTTTTTGCTGGCCGTTGGATGACAACTGCGAGGAAGTTAAGTAGCAGCACAACTGCGGTAATTTTCCCCATCTTTCTTCTTGCTCATGCCTCCTTTTCCATTGTTGTTCTCTCTGCTTCCTTGCGTACTTCCTCTTCGTGGCACTGGACGAGCTCCATGTTTTCGCCAGTAATTTCTCCGCTCGCATCGCCATCGAAAGATGGGCAACAAGAAGGGAGGTGTTTCCGCTGGGTCTGCGGCCACCATTGCCGCCACCAAGAAGAAGGGAGACACCACCACCGTGGGCACCAGTGCTGCCGGTGCTGGGAAGAAGAAGGGTGCAGGCACCCGCGTCACCAACGGCGCCTGGCATACGTCCATCATCAAGTCCTCTGAGCTGCACCTTCATCGTCAAGATGGAGCTCTTCCACCCGTGGAAGATGACTCACGAGTGCCGGGCAATGAGGTAATCCCTCGTCCTCCTCCAGGTTTCCGGGTGATTTTCCTTGCATTCATCATTTGAGGTCTATCTCTCTTCCCATGCATCCTTTCTTCAGGGGTCTTCTTTGTTTCTATGGGTTCCAACTGCACCAGCTGTCCCCAAATTCCATTCTCCACATCTCTTGCTTCATCACACTTTGCGAGTGTTGGCTCAGAATCGAGCCACACTTTGGCCTCTTCAAGAGGCTTTTCAAGCTCAAATGTCAGTCGGCGTCTGGTTCGGTAGTCTATGAAGTAGGAGGCTGCGGAATCCATGTCGACTCCTCCGCCGTCTACTTCAACAGCAAGCTCACCGCGTCTGTCCAAGGGTGGAGAGACAAGTGGTTCTACATCTATGACCAGAAGGCTGACGGAGAGCACTATGGACTCACGCCCTTCGACCCCGTGGCAGCTTGTAAGAGGAGGCGTTCTTGGAAGAACGTCGTGATGCCTGGCGCGTCCCAGGAAATGGAAGTTCTGTATCAGCGCCGACCTCGAAGGCCGCATAGGCAAAGAAGAGGGTGGTGTCGCTCTCATTCGCACGTGGTTGTGCTGCCGCATCTAGCCTCTGCAAGCTCGAGTCCATCCTATGTTCTGCTGGACCGGTGCTAGCGATGTCACCCGCATATCCACGGAAGGCATTTATGTGGGTGAGGTGGACAGGAGGTTGCGATTGGTGACCAAGTACACTACCAAGGAGGATCTCCCAGGTGAGCCAGTTGTGCCTCCTTTCGACGCCTCTAACCCTACTCCTGAGGTAGAACTGTACTGTGAAGTAGCTTTGTATTTGTTTGATTGGTTGTCAAGTGCTTGAATCTGTGCTGTTGTGTCTTCTAAATGCACGACTAGAAGGTGTCCTCCAATTTACCTCCTCGACCTGAAGGGACCATTCCTCACGAAGCAGAGGAAGAGGACGAGTCGGAATCAACTGTCCCAATTGAAGAAGAGGAGGGAGCCCCCGAGTCCAGCGGCCACGACACTCGCAAGTGATCCTGGAACGAGGATTCTGACGCTTCTTCATCGACGACGCCGGAAGGTCCCTCTGCTGCTGCAGAGGAGCCCATCCCCGCCGTGCCTATGAGCGCCATGGCACCTCCTGCTCGGAAGAAGCTGCGACTCTCAAAGGAGTCGTCGGATGACTCCTTTGACCTCAACAAATTCGCTTGGTAAAATTTTTAATGCTCGCGAGTTCGTCTTGCTTTTTGTGAGGTTGCTTTTTCTAAAGTGGCGCTGGGCATGTTTTGTAGTCAAGCGGCGTTGTCATCTTCTGACTATGTCCAATTTGTTAAAGAGTCTAGAGTCGCAAAATCCAAGGCCAAGGAGGTGGCTGAATGGTATCCTTCTCCTCTAGTGGTGGCCCACTCCGGCCATAATTCTTCGAGTTCCCCGCATGCTGGGGAGCACCAGATGGTTGCCCGGACGACGACACGACAGTCATCTTCGGAGTCCCTAGAGGAGCATGTAAGTGTCCTTTTTATTGTTTGGCAGTCGAATTTGTACTTTGGGTTGCCACTGAATCTTTGTTTCCCTTTGGTGTAGCTCATTGTGAAGGAATCTGCATGCCTCGCGGAGCAAGTTATTACTATGGGTCGACATCACGCCCTCCTAGGCAATCACCACCACGCAGTCAAAGGTTAGCTTTTGGATATTGTTTTTGTCTTCGTGGAAATTTGTCGGCTCAGCTGTTGCTATGCCTGGTCCTTTGTAGGTGAGCACAATGAGCTTATTTGTCGTGTTGCATCCCTCGAGAAGGGGCTTGCCGCGGCGGAGAAGAATCGCGACGAAGCAGTCGTAGTCCTGGAGGAGTCGCGAAAGCGTGAAGTGGATTTGCGCTCTTCCACTGCTAAAAGGGAGAAGTTGTTTGAAAAACAACTTTTCTCAATTGACAAGGCCCTCTCAGGTAATTTTCAGTTTTTATTTGCGTTGCTCCTTGTTTGATGTTGTCATGTTGCTGTGCTAACACCTTTTGTATGCAGATGCCAACGGCCTGAGCTTTGATGCCCAGTCCCTGCATCACGCGGATGCGTTGGCTGGCGCCGTTGCTGTAGTCGAGGATCGCAGTGTTTCCCTCCAGTAGACGCTGGGGAAGGCCAAGGATGTGCTCAGTCGCATCCGTGAGGACCTAACTCCCAAGGCCGGGCTGATCGACAACCTTGATGACCTGGTGGAATCCCTCGCTGGAGGTATTCCCATGAAATTCAGGAACTCTCAGCGGTCCGTCAGCGCTACCATGGCACTCGGGATGGTGCAAGCCCATGGCGTGGAGTTGGATCCCGCCGCGATTTCTGAGGCTATGCTCGTTGACGCCGGAGGCCAGCAGGTAGTGTTTGCTCCCTTCATTTGTAGCTGCACTAAGTATGGGCCTCAACTTATCAAGACAGTCGCCAAATACTCTAAGGAGGGGCAGCGAGCGAAGGCGGCGAAGACCGCGGCATCCGGGGATACCACCGGCAAGTCCGTGGCATCGGAGACTGCCACATATGCGATGAAGCCCCCGAAGTTGAAGTCCAAGTCAAAGAAGAAAAATGCTCCCTAGTCTTTATGTGTAATAGCTATAGCTTAGCCTTTTGTCTAAACCGTGCTTTTGTGGGGGGTGTTCCCTTGACATTTTATCGAATTTGACTGCAGTTCTCTGTTTATCGATGTCTAATGAGTCTCATTTTCCTCTTCCTTTATTGTACCTAGGGTCCTTCGAGTGGTCCTTCGAGTGATCCTCATGATTCTCCTCCCACCGATGAAACCTTGGCGCAACCACGTTCAAAGGTGGAGGAATTATCGTTGCTTTCGCGACTGCACGGGTCACATTAAGAAATTGGAGCGTGAGTTGCCCATCATCCGCGGTAGTGCGGATGTGTGGAAGTCGAAGGTGGAGAAGGCCACCGCTCGTGAGAAGTATCTCTTGGAGGAAATGGCGCAGTTGAATGAGCAGTTCAAATGTTAGCTTTCTACCTTCTCATCTTTCCTTTTAGTCAGTCGCGGCGATGCCTTGTCCTCACACTTTGCTTGTCATCCGCAGGATGAAAAGGACCGGGTGGCCATTCGAATGAACAACCTGACCTAGGAGCAACTACAGGCGAGTGGGTATTTTTGGGTGGACCACGACCGTGCAATTACGTTGGTGACCCTGCAGGATCGTTCTTCTCGACCTGACCTAGGAGCAACTGCCCCAGGCACATTTACCAGACGATGTTTCCTCTGGATGTTGTCCCTTCAAGCCTGTTGGCCCTTTTCGCGAAGTTTCAAAATATAAGTATGGTACACGAGTGTGTGCAGCAGTAGCTGGTTACTAGTGCCAAGGCTCGCGAAGTTTCAAAATATAAGGCTGCCTTGTCGATGGTGTGACTACACCGAACAGATGTGGACATGGCATCCGTTGAAGTTGGGCCACCGCCGCCACCAGAAGGGATAACTTGGAACATGGTGCCAAACTATCAGGCGGTTGATCGGCCGGCGGAGGACATCGTCGACTTCTTTGAAGAGAAGACGAACGTTCATCTTCTGCAGCAGTAGCATAGTTTGTATCCTGCACATAGATGTATGGGTGTTGTAAAATCCGTATGATTGTGTTAGGTGTATTTAATACCCATTGATATGTGAAGAGCTTGCTAGCTTGAATAATTTTCGAGTGTATTGTACTCTTGCAGTTCCTTTTCATTAGCCTGACTTGTGTTTACCTCAGCACCTTGCCAACCTGTCAGGTGTGTTACAACTAGGTTGGTGTTTATCAAGGGTTCGATTTTTGTTGTGTCAGCTACTCCGGATACTGCGATTGGTTCGTAGAACGGAAGTGTAAAGGGTGGTGCAGCCCCCGAGTGATGAAAATTCAAGAAAATAAGAAAAGACACAGAGTTTCAGGGCACTTAGCTTTATTTATTCGTAGAATAGTACGAGGTACAATGTGTGGCTAAGTAGCCTGGCTGAATAGCCTTATTTGTAATGTGAAAACGACTAGGGGTAGAAGCGACGTAGCTGCACGACGCTCCAAGGGTTGGAGTATGCGACTCCGCTCTCGAAATCTTTAAGGCGATAAGTGCCACCTGGGATTACTTCTGTAATCACGTAAGGTCCTTCCCAAGGGCACTCGAGCTTGAGATGCCCTTGCTGCTTCAGTTGCAGGACTAGGTCTCCTTTGACAAAGGATCTGGGGCGTAGCTTTCTGTTGTAGTAGTTGCGGAGGCTTGGCTGGTAGATCATTGATCTCTCCAGTTTTGTAATAGGGGTAGTAAAGTAGCAGTAGTAGTAAAGTAAAGACAGCAGTTGCAATAGCAGTAAACAGTAGGATTCGAGTGTGGTAGGCATAGGGATGGATGGATGGGTGTTGCATGGACAAGACAATTAACATAGCAATCAGAACATAGGGAAATTACAGATAAATAAGATAAAGCATCCAAGTAATAGATAATCCTAGGCATGTGTTCCATATATAGTCATACGTGCTCGTAATGAGAACTTGCACAACATCTTTTGTCCTGCCAGCCCATTTGCAGCGGGGCCCCAAGGGAACTACTGGCAATTAATGTGCTCCTTTTAATAGAGCACCGGAGCAAAGCATTAACACTCCGTGAACACATGTGATCCACACATCAAAGCCATTCCCTCCGGTTATCCCGATTTCTGTCACTTCGAGGCCATTGGTTCCGGACAACAACGTGTGTACACAACTTGTAGATAAGACCATAAATAATACTATCATAATGAATCAATAACATGTTCAGATCTGAAATCATGGCACTCGGGCCCTAGTGACAAGCATTAAGCACAACAAGTCGCAACAAAGTCATAAACCACTAATAAAAGATACTAGGCACCATGCCCTAACAATCTAATGCCATTACATGAACGATCTCATCCAATCCCTACCATCCCCATAGCCTACAGCGGGGGATTACTCACTCATCGATGGGGGAAACATGGATGGTCGATGGAGAAGCGATGGTGATGATGATGGCGATGATGTCCTCCAATTCCCCATCCCGGCAGGGTGCCAGAACGGAGTTTCTAGTGCTATTTCGTGGAATCTGGTGGTGGCGGCGGAGCGGAACTCCTTCTGGAAAAACGTCGAACCTCCCTGAGTTTTTAGGTCAGAAGGCAACTTATAGGCGAAGAGGGAGACCGGGGGGTAGTCTGGGGCGGCCATACCATGCCCTGGCACGGCCAGGCCCAGCCCGCGCCTGGGGGGGGTGGCCAGCCCCTGGCCCTCCTCCGTCTTGTATTCTGGCTCTGTGAGTCTTCCGAAAAATAGGCACTTTGGCTTTTGTCCCGTCCAATTCCGAGAATATTCATTTTCTGACTTTCGTGGAACCAAAAATAGCAGAAAACAGGCAGCTGGCACTGTGGCTCTTGTTAATAGGTTAGTCCAAGAAATCATATGAAAATTACTCCAAAGTGTGGACAAAACACAAGAAAGTGGATAAAATTAAGCATGGAGCATCAAAAATTATAGATACATTTGCAATGTATCAACATCCCCAAGCTTAACTCCTGCTCGTCCTCGAGTAGGTAAGTGATAAAAAGAAAAGATAATTTTTGAGGTGACATACACCATCAAAGACTTGATAAAAGTATTTGTAAAACATTCAAAGCTGGGATCATAGTACTTCAATCATAACATGAAAGACAAAGTTCTAGCAATAGGACAAAGAAACTATGATGCAACATGAAAAGGCACAAACAAAAGATTCACGAATAACAATGCTTTGCAAGACGTTTGTTATTTTCACATAAAGAAAACATAGCATAGTGGCATTCAGCTTGTCCCTCATAGAGTAGCAAACATATATGCATAGGACACCTTCAAAGTTTACAAGAGTGACTAGATACAAATAGTTTAAAACAAGCAATATCAAGGTATGCATCAATCAACAAGTCTTGGGACAATGCACATAGAACTAAGAATGACCACTATGCTCTCAAGAAAGTGCTCATAGAATGTGTGAGGACACAACAAGGAAATGAACAGGTTTTGAAAAGTTTGCAAGGCTTCCAAATGCTGAAAGTATGGTACTCATTAGCTTTGAGCTCTCATTGCCCCTATCATAAGCATCTTTAATGGTTAAGGTTAAAGTGACACAACTAAGAGGATATGCTTTGACAATTTATAAATCGAAGTCTCATGCCCCTTACTTACGAAGACTGATCCTCATGCTACTCAACTTCAGTCACGAGTAAGCTCTTGTCATTGTAAGTATATACGTATCATAGAGAACCGCAAACGGGGTACCCCTTGCACATGATACAGGAGCTATCCCATAATCAAAATGACAAGGCAAGAAGACAATGAGCATCTCGGCGATCTTTTTATTTACTATGTGCATAGATTTTTATTGAGGATGTTTCATAGAATGCTCATTATGGTTATGCTGCAAGTTTTCACCATGATTTGGCATGGCTTAGGCTAGCGGCCCAGGCATTTCTCTAACATACATACAAACTCCATGATCTTACAAGTTCCACTTTTATTTCACACCGCCGGGATCCATAAGCAAAAGAACATGATATCAACAAGGTACTAAGTACCAATGCAATGTTGAAAGCGTTCCCCATGATACATGGTTCTGCTAACTTCAACTTATAAAGCACAAGCATATGCGCAACAAAGAAGGACATAATGGTTTAGGTTTATTAAATGCAAGAAAATAAAGTGTGCCATCAAGTTTGTGAGAGCTTTACTAACTAACTTTCTCATAACAAGCAAACATTTTATTCGGAAGAAAACAAGGCATATTGGATATGCACAGAAGTAGAAAATGATGCTAATAGGTAGGTATGGTGGACACTTTGGCAATATTTGGTTTAGGGAGTTGGATGCATGAGTGGAACTCATACTTGGTTGCAGAGGCTAGCAAAAGACTGGGAGAGACAAACTAAGAGAGCAATAATGGCCATAATCATGCAGAGCGACAAAACATCATTGATCAAGGCATAAAGTGATACTACAAGTTGAAAACTAAAGGATCATAAAGGCTTATGGTGACTTGAGATAGTCATAACATGGTGTGAGCATGCGCCAAGTCAACCCAAATAAAGCATCAAAGGAGAATACCACTATACTATGCTTTAATATGCTAAAACAACGCATGATTCATCCAAAGCACATTAAGCAATCTCAATTGTTTATAACAAGTCATGCTACAGCAAAGAATACTAAGCATAAAGCCAAAACAATATCAAGCATGGCATGACAGAGCATAGGCCACAGTCAAAAACGAGCTCTTTTTACCACATAAGCATGAACTTTCCTACTCTTTTTCAAACCAAACCAAACTATTTGAAAACCAATGTATGAAAGAGGAGATCCGACCAATTTATTAAGCAAACTAAGAAAACCAAGCAAACGAAAAACCAAAACAAAAATGAAAAAGAAGACGCTCCAAGAACAACACAACTCTGCATGACACAATAAAAATGAAGCGTTTGGAAGAAACCTGGGATTTTTATTGATGAAGAAGGGGATGCCTTGGGCATCCCCAAGCTTTGACGCTTGTAATTCTTGGATATTTCTTGGTGTGACATGCGTGGCATCCCCAAACTTGAGCTTTAGTCCATCCTTCATCTCATTACTCATTCCTTCCATACTTCTGAAATTTTTCCTTCATACAAAACTTCACACAATCTTTATTAGCAACATTAGTGCACTCAAGATAATAAGTCTTTAGGTTCAGTTATAACACCAAATAAACTTCCATTAGAACACTAGCTACTAAAGCACTTCCCTCAAAAAGCTCGATTCCCCAAAAGAACTCAAAAAGGAACCAACAAGAAGCAAATGCAGAAAATGGCAGAAATCTGTGAAAACAGACCAGCAGGTAAAGACGAATTTTTTTGAAGACCTTCTGTTGATCAAATCAAAAAGTGTTGAACTAACGAAAGTTAGATAACAACCTGGGTCAGAATAATAAAAATTCACGCCTCAAAAAGTTGTTCAGAGATTTTACACGAAGTTTTACGGTGAAGCACAGAAATCTGTTTTGGGACAGCAACTTTCCCAATCATTACTTCTCTCTCATTAGAGGTTACTCTTGGCACAAAAAGCAAATAAAAAGGATAAGGATCGGTTATTACTGAAGTAATAACTTCCAAGACTCATCTAAAACTTTTGGGTTATCTCCCAATAAGTACTTTTCTTTAACGCCTTTAAGTTAGGCATAAGCAAAAACTAAAATGGATAGAATAGAAGTAAGCGGAGATAATCATGGTGAAAACATTGTTTTGTTCAATGAAATCCTTTTGTTAACAAGGTTGATCATGTCTTGTTACCAAAACAATTCCATATGAGACAAAACTTTGTATTCCACTAATGATTATGTTACCTCAACCTTGATAGCAATGGTCCCAATCATAATAGTTTCAAAATTTTCTCTTGGTATGGGACAATATATTTCTCCAACTTAAATGCCCTCAACATGTTCAGTTGAATTCAAAACCATAAGTCCTATCAATCTTCTTGGGGAAATAGACAGTATGTTCCTTGTCATTAACATTGAAGGTGACCTTCCCTTGATTACAATTAATAACATCTCCTGCAGTATTTAAGAAAAGGTCTCCCAAGAATAATAGACATATTATCATCTTCAGGCATGATAGTTTGAGAGGATGCTCACATAAGAAATATGAGTTGAAGTAAAAGAGAGCATCAAGAAGAAAATTCAAAACACATTTAAGTCTAACTCACTTCCTATGCATAGGAATCGTGTATGCAAATAAATTCGCAAAGAACAAAGTGACATGCATAGGAAGATAAAACAAGAGTAACTTCAAAACTTTCAGCACATAGAGAGGTGTTTCAATACCATGAAAACTTCTACAACCATATTTTCCTCTCTCATAATAATTTTCAGTAGCCTCATGAATAAACTCAACAATATAACTATCACATAAAGCATGCTTTTCATGATCTACAAGCACTCGAGCTTTATTATAAACATTTTCAAAAGAATCCTCAGGAACATAACATTCATCCTCCTTTAGTAAGCATGGAGGACAATCAAATAATGTAAGGGATAAAGAGTTACTCTCATTAGAAGGTAGGCATGGGTAGCTAATCCATTCTTCCTCCTTTTGTTCATCACTCTCCTCCTATTTTTCATCTAATGAGATTTCAGGTTCATCAATTTCTTCTTCCATAGGATCCTGCGAGGCATTAGTCTCTTCCATTTGTGGAAAGCATCTATTAATATATTCAAGAATATAGCCATTTTTATCCTTGTAATTATCAAAGCAAAATTTAAGTACACCATAAACCTCATATTTGTAAGGTGAATCATCAATATTTTCAAGCAAACTAGCAAGTTCAAAAGCACCCTTCCAAGCAATAAATTCTTCAATTTGTTCCGCATCATAAAAGTCATAAATTCCTTTATCATAAGAAGATATGGTAACATTATCATTATACTCACACTGAAAAGGGAGGTGTTTATACCTCTTACTGCAACAAGATTTATCACAGCAATAAGTAACATTATAAGTAGATCACACGTTCCTAACAATGGTATACAATTTATCAATTTGTTCCCATAAGTGTTTCCCTTTTTGTGAAAAGCGGTGTTCCTTATAATAATATTTTTGATCTTCCGTGAACCCACCTTGCCAATAAGATTCAATTTCAAAGAAACCAACCATTGACAACAAGCATGATAAAGCAAGACAATAACAGACCAACGAAAATAACAACTAGAGTAGGAACTAACTTTTTTTTTGTATTTTTGATAAAGAAACAAGCAAACAAGGCGGAAATAAACTAAGCTTGAACAATAGTGATTCCAAGTACACTTGATAAATAAAGCTATGCTCCCTGGCAATGGCGCTAGAAAATAGTCTTGATAACCCACAAGTATAGGGGGTGTATCGTAGTATTTTCGAGGGAAGTGAAACCCAATTTATTGATTCGACACAAGGGGAGCCAAAGAATATTTATAAGCCTTAACAACTGAGTTTTCAATTCAGCTACACCTGGAAACAATCTTGCTCATAGCAGTTTATCAGTAGCAACAGTTTTGTAATAGGAGTAGTAAAGTAGCGGCAGTAGTAAAGTAAAGACAACAGTTGCAATAGCAGTAAACAGTAGGATTCGAGTGCGGTAGGCATAGGGATGGATGGACGGGTGTTGCATGGACAAGACAATTCACATAGCAATCAGAACATAGGACAATTGCAGATAAATAAGATAAAGCATCCAAGTACTAGATAATCCTAGGCATGTGTTCCATATATAGTCATACGTGCTCGCAATGAGAACTTGCACAACATCTTTTGTCCTGCCAGCCCGTTTGCAGCGGGGCATCAAGGGAACTATTGGCAATTAAGGTGCTCCTTTTAATAGAGCACCGGAGCAAAGCATTAACACTCCGTGAACACATGTGATCCTCACATCAAAGCCATTCCCTCCGGTTATCCCGATTTCTGTCAATTCGGGGCCATTGGTTCCGAACAACAACGTATGTATACCACTTGTAGATAAGACCATAAACAATACTATCATAATGAATCAATAACATGTTCAGATCTGAAATCATGGCACTCAGGCCCTAGTGACAAGCATTAAGCACAACAAGTCGCAACAAAGTCATAAAGCACTAATAAAAGATAGTAGGCACCATGCCCTAACAATCTAATGCCATTACATGAACGATCTCATCCAATACCTACCATCCCCATAGCCTACAGCGAGGGATTACTCACTCATAGATGGGGGAAACATGGATGGTCGATGGAGAAGCGATGGTGATGATGATGGCGATGATCTTCTTTAATTCCCCATCCCGATAGGGTGCCAGAACAGAGTTTCTGGTGCTGTTTCGTGGAATCTGGTGGTGGCGGCGGAGCGGAACTCCTTCTGGAAAAACGTCGACCCCCCCTGAGTTTTTAGGTTAGAAGGCAACTTATAGGCGAAGAGGGAGACCGAGGGGCAGTCTAGGGCGGACAGACCATGCCCTGGCGCGGCCAGGCGTAGCCCACGCCTGGGGGGGGGGTGTGGCGAGCCCCTGGCCCTCCTCCGTCTCGTATTCTGGCTCCGTGAGTTTGCTGGAAAAATAGGCACTTTGGCTTTTGTCCCGTTCAATTCCAAGAATATTAATTTTCTGACTTTCTTGGAACCAAAAACAGCAGAAAACAGGCAGCTGGCACTGTGGCTCTTGTTAATAGGTTAGTCCAAGAAATCATATGAAAAGTACTCCAAAGTGTGGACAAAACACAAGAAAGTGGATAAAACCAAGCATGGAGCATCAAAATTATAGATACATTTGCAATGTATCAGTTGGCTCCAAAGTACGGATTACAGCTCGTCTCGCCAGCATCCAGCGTCTTTTTCGAGTGGTTGAAGGAGTCGCTTCTTGATTCCACCGTAGACGAGGCCGTTGGCGTTTTCAACTTGACAGTTAGTCTGTGGGTGAGCCACCGAGGCGTAACTTATGTTGATTCCCAGGCTTTCGCAGAACTCCTGGAACTCCTTGGAGGCGAAGTTTGTCCCATTGTCCGTGATGATGCTATGTGGCACTCCAAAGCGATAGATAATGGACTTGGAAAACTTGACGGCGCTGGCTCTTGATTGATTCGTCACTGGCATGGCCTCGATCCACTTGGTGAATTTATCGTCCGCGACTAAGAGGTAGACGTATCGTCCTTGCGAGGACTTTGGGAGTTTGCCGACCATGTCGAGTCCCCATTGTGCGAAGGGCCAAGCCAATGGTATTGACCTGAGTTCTGCGCCAGGTGCGTGTGGTTTGTCCGCGAATCGCTAGCAAGCATTGCAGCGCTGGACGATGTCCTTGGCGTCGCGCATGGCCCTGGGCCAGTAGAATCCAGCTCATAGAGCTTTGGTGACGAGGACGTGTCTGCCAGCATGATGTCCGCAAGTGCCTTCGTGTATGTCGAGGAGTACGGCCCTTCCGTCCCCGTTGGAGACACACCATTGAAGTACTCCTGTGATGTTGCACTTGTATAGTTCGCCGTTGATGAGGGCGAATGCCTTGGACCGTCGAGCAATGTGTCATGCATCAGTCGGGTCATCTGGCAGCCTCTTACTGAGTAGATATGTGATGTAGGGTTATGTCCAAGATGGCTCAATCATCATGACGCCCATTGGACCTTCGAGTCCTATATCGAGCTCCATGTCGTCGAGTGCCATTTGCTTGTTGGGTGGCGTAGCCCCCGAGTCCGTTGGCGTGCTTGCTCTCTTCTCTAGAGTTTTGCGCTTGATGGAGCGCTCGTAGATGCGCTCGAGGAATACCCCAGGTGGTATGGGGGCACAGGTCGAGCCAATGTTGGCGAGTAGATCCACTTCTTCATTCCTTTTGCGGCCTACATGCCGCAGCTCGTAACCGTTGAAGTCTCCCTCGAGTGTGTCGTAGAGGTCGCGATAGGCGATCATGTTGTCGCTCAGTGCGTTCCACTCGTGCATCGTTTGGTTCACCACCAGCTTGGAGTTGCTGTAGATGATGAGCCTCTTGGCGCCGCAGGCTTTCGCCATCCACATCCCATGGATTAAGGATTCGTACTCGGCTTCATTATTGGAGGCAGTGAACTGCATTCGCCAAATGTATTTCATCTTGTCTCCATGGGGCGATGTCAGTATGACACCTGCGCCACCTCCATCCTTTCGCTTGGATCGCATTGTCCAAAGATAGGACATATCTAGCTTGCCGGGGAGCTGGTTCTCCATCCAGTGCATGAGAAAGTCCGAGAGAACTTGCGACTTGATCACGTCGCGCTTCTCGTTTGTGATGTCTCGTGGAGACAGTTCGATTCCCCAGAGCGCGACTCGTCCGCTGGCGTCAGGATTATTGAGTATATTCCCGAGCGGGGCATCGTTTACCACCACGATTGGGTGCTCCTGGAAGTAGTGGCGCAGTCGCCTGGCGGTCATGATGACGCCATAGGCCAGCTTCAGGTAGTGTGGGTACCGCTGCTTTGTTAGCGTGAGCACCTCGCTAAGGTAGTATACTAGGAGCTGGACCCCGTGGACCTTATTTTCTTCGGCTCGTTCCACCACGAGCACGGTGCTGACCACCTAGTTGGTGGCGGAGATGTAGAGCAGCAGTGGTTCCTTTTCACGAGGCATCACTAGTACTGGCGAGGTGGAAAATAGATGCTTGAGATCTTCGAATGATTCTTGCGCCTCGTCTGTCAACTCGAATTTGTCAGGTTTGCAGAGAAGTTGGTAGAAGGGTAGTGCCTTTTCGCCCAGCCGACTGATGAATCGACTAAGCATCGCAATTCGCCCAGCCAGCTGCTGGACGCCTTTTACGTTCTTCGGCTTCTCCATGGCCAGTATGGCCTTTATTTTCTTTGGGTTTTCCTCGATCCCTCTCGCAGAGATGAGATACCCGAGTAATTGCCCAGATGGCACGCCGAAGGCGCATTTGTCCGGATTGAGCTTGATCCGGTAGTGGTCGAGGTTGGCGAAGATCTCATGGAGATCGTCGATTAACAAGGCTTCCTCTTTGGTTTTGATGACGATGTCGTCAACATAGACTTGGATATTGTAACCAAGTTGGTTCTTGAGGCAAGCATGGATGCACCGCCGATAGGTGGCTCCTGTGTTTTTTAGCCCGAAGGGCTTCGTGTTGTAGCAGAACACACCAAAGGGCGTTGTAAATGCTGTTTTCTCCTAGTCTTCCTCCTTCATTCAAATCTGGTTGTAGCCTGAGTAGGCGTCGAGGAAGCAGAGGCGCTCACATCTCGCGGTGGAGTCGATTATTTGGTCGATTCGTGGCAACGGGAAGGGATCCTTTGGGTAGTGCTTATTCAAGGAGGTGAAGTCTACGCACATCCACAGGATATCCGTGTCTTTTTAGGCACCAGCACTATGTTAGCGAGCCAGGTGTTTTCCTTGATCTCGCGTATGAAGTTTGCGTCGAGGAGTCTGTTGATCTCCATTGTGACTGCTTTTGCTCTTAGTTCAGATAGTCGCTGTATTGTTTGCTTGACTGGCCTTGCGTATGGATTCACATTGAGCGAGTACTCAGCGAATTCCCTGGGAACCCTTGGCATGTCCGCTGGACACCAGGCGAAGATTTCCCAGTTCTCATGGAGGAATTCAACGAGCACGAGTTCCTATGCGGAACTCAAGTTGTTGGCGATAAGGGTCGTCTTGGTCGGGTTCGTTGGGTGGACCTGGACTTTGTTCGTGTACACCGACGAGTCGAAGGATAGGTCGGGTGAACTTGTCCTTCTCAGGGGAGGCAGACTGTTGTCTGTCGACTCCTTCAATCTTGCGAGTTCCTCCTGCATGCCGAAGGACTGGGAGATTCTGTTGAATTCCCTGTCGCAACTGTCGGACCTTTCGAAGCTTCCATTGATTGTGATGACGCCATTTGGACTTGGCATTTTCATCTGTAGGTAGGCATAGTGCGGCACTACCGTGAACCTAATGAACATGACATGTCCGAGGATGCAGTAGTATTGTGAGGGCTAGTCGATGACCTTAAAGTCGATGCGCTCTCGCCAAAAGTTTTGCGGCGTGTCAAAGGTGACGTTGAGGTTGATTTTTCCTAGGGTATATATGCCCTTCCCTGGGACGATGCCGTGGAACGTCATGTCTAAAACTTCCAAACAAGTCAGAGGGATCCTCATCGCATGCAAGGTACTCGCGAACATGAGGTTGATGCCTCTCCAGCTGTCCATGAAGACGCGACTCATATCGAAGCCCCCAATCTACGCCTCGAATACGAGGGGATAGTGTCCTGGACGAGGAACTTGACGCGGGTGGTCGCGCTTGTCGAAGGTGATGCAGGAGTCGCTTCCACTAAGGTACTCAGTGGTGGAGGGTGGAGAGTTTATTGCCAAATTGACTTGGCGAGTGATGGCCTTCCACACTCGATTTGAGGGACGCCCTTTTTGGATCATCCCCATGTTGCCCACAGCTCGTGGGTATGGCTCGCCTCCGTGATGCTGGATCGGCGCGGCCGTGGGTGTTGGTGGTACGGGCAGTGGTGGAGGAGCTCCATGTGGCACAACACCTAGGGCAGCTCCATAGCCCCTGTTGATCACGTCGCGATTCATCCGAGTCAGGCCCTCGTGGAGTTTGAGGAACTCGCGGCAGTCCTTGAGAAGGTGGCTAGATTTCTTCTTGCCGTCGTGCTTGTCGATGTAGAAGTGCACGTTGCATGGTCCGGATAGTTTGTCCTCGATAGATGTTGCGGGTGCCTCTTCGCGAGTCGGCGCTGCCACACCTACGTGGCTTTTCCGATGTCGTGGTATCCACCTCTACGATATCCGTTGTTGCGGTTGTTGTTGCGTTTGTCGGCGTAGACGACTGTGACCATATTGACTTCGTCATGGTCGTCATAGATGCGCATTCGACGTCTGCCTCGGCAGTCGCGTCTGCGCCCAAGGTCATCGTCATCGTCGGAGTAGGTGAGGTTTTTCACCGAATCTTCTCCGTCAGCCCACCGATTTGCGATTTCCATCAGGTGGTCCATCGTTTTGGGCTTCGAGCGGCCCAGCTCTTCCCCGAGTTCTATGCGGAAAAGACCAATGTTAAACGCGTCGATTGCGCGGTCCTCCGAGATGTTTTCTGTGGAGTTCTTGATGATGGACCACCTCTGGATGTACGAGCGCAGCGACTCGCCAGACCTTTGCTGGCAGCTTCTCAGTTCTTCGATTGATGCGGGCCTTTTGTAAGTTCCCTTGAAGTTGCGCACGAAGCTGTAGACCAGCTCTTCCCAGCTGCGAATGGATCCGCGCAGGAGGTTGTTGAGCCATGCGCGAGCAGCGCCCTGCAGCTGCAGCTGTAGGCATTGCATGGTCGTGCTTCGACTCCCGCCGTGCAGCCTGACGGAGGAGATGTGGTCCTCCAACCAGATTTTTGCGTCCTGCAGGCCGTCAAATTTTGGGTTCTCCGACGGGAGTTTGAACTCCTTAGGCATTCGCTTCTGCCTGATGGCCCTACTGAAGCATCTAGCGCCGTAGAGCTCTGCTCTTGTTCTTCCGAGTCAGTCGAACGAGCACACCTTTCCCGCATCTTGTCGACCTTGCGCTACCTGATGTCATCATGCGCGTCGTAGTCGCGGTCATGTCGCCGTGAGCGACGTCGCCGTGACAGATCGTGACTGTCGTCACTGGAGGAGTACGAGTAATAGTACTTGTCTAGAGCATTGATTTTCTTCGTCTCTGGTGTTGGTTCTTTATCGTGGGCGGCCTCGATTAGCCCTAGGCCGTGATTGTAGATCGGTGCATGGCAGCTCGCAGATCTCCAGCCGGTGGCTGGTTGTTGAGGAGGTACATGGTAGCAGCTGTCACCGCAGCTTGCGGTGTCTTCGGGAGCATGTTGCCCCACGTATCCACCGTCATAGAGCCGAAGTCGAGGACTTTCGCGGCTTCTACGCGTTCTTTCTCGGTGAGGTGGGCCAGTCAAGATCGCCTTTTGTTGGCCATGTACTCGTTGCCTTTGGAGGAGGATCCTCCGTGGGAGGAGGGCCCAACTCGACGAAGGCTCGACTTGTGAACTGCCTTTCTGTGCGCTTCGAGTTGCGTGATCACCTGCTGCTGGCGCTTGAATTCCTCCTTCAGTAGCCAATGGTTGCCCAACAGCATGTCCTGCAGTCTGTTGGGGGGTAGAGGATTGCCCATAGAGCTTCTCGACAGCGGGCCCACTCGTTGTCGTTGAGCTTGATCAGCATGCGCTCGCCGGTGTTATCATTCGTCGTGAGTGACGGTTCTCCTCCCGTCCCATTATTGATGGGCATGTCGTTGCCACTATTGGTGGGAGCGCCGTTGGGTGCGCTGTCGTTGGGTATACCATTGTTGGGCTGTCCGGTTTGCTAGATCCGGTGCCGGCGTTTTCACGATTGACGCTGGTATCGCCTACATTGATGATGGTGCACATGAAGTGATTGGGGAAGCTGTTGCTCCCACAACTTACAGATCCGGAGCCATAGGCTCCATCTTCTGTGGCTAGGTCACCCAGATCGGATCCGTGACTGATGTCACTATCCGTACTCCCAGCTATTGCTAAGGTGTTGAGCTCGCTAAGGGTGCCGATTGGTGATGGGAACCACGATGCTGGAGCAATCGCAGGTGCCGTCGGTTGGTCAGGCATACGAAGCGTGCCCAGTTGACCAACATGGAAGCGGAAGCTCCCAATCGCCAGGCTGATCCCATCGCCCACAGAATCGAAAGCCGGGCGAGTGGCTAGCGTGTGGACGGTGAAGTCAAAAGCGCCGAAGAGCTGGCGAATCTCCACTGTTGCGGAGTTGTAGATCACGGTTGACGGGGCCTAAGAAGCCGCGACATCAGCACTCCCAGTTCCCACAGACGGCGCCAATTGACGAGGGTTCAACTCGTCAATGCCCATTGTTATGGACTTGGGTTTTGGAGAAGGAGGGAGCGATGGAGGCATCAATCAGCTAGCAACCAAGCACATAGGGACGCAAGGTTTCCCCAGGTTCAGGCCTCATAGAGGTCCCTACTCCTGCTTGTCTGCTCTTGGAATTATCGAGGGAATCAAAGATTAGAGGGGTGCACAGATGCAATCTGGCGATGGTGGTGGAAACTAGGGTTGTGGTTGTCCTCCTCACCGCAGGTCGAGTCGGTTACAGATTAGGGTTCGCCCTCTGAACTTTCTATCTTAAGCTTCTTCTTGTCTCGCAAGTAACCGTAGAGTCCATGGGCCACTCGAATTCTTCACCGGGCCTTGGCAACGCCATGGGCTTCTTCCGTATCTGGACCGTATATACCAAACTCGAGTACCTATAGGGTATACCCATGTCAGTATCAGTCTTCACAAACCATACCGTAATATTTGGATCAAACAAGTGGTCGAGAAGATCTATCCAGTGTTGGTCAGTCATAGTGTGTTCCATAGGAGTCGTTCTTTGAATATCCTTGCTTTCCTTACCATCAAAGTATTTACTCTTTAGCCTATGGTGCTGCTAGCGCAAAGAATAGGAGAACATGTCCATGAGAACATACTCTACATCCTCATTATCCTGATCGAAGTTGAATTTTGTCTGTCAGCAAGAATGGAACTTTTGATGTGTTATGTTACTTAGAATAGAACCAAGAGAAAGCTTGAATGCATGGGACAGAGCACCATGACTTACATGTAACTTCTGTAGTAATGAATAGTAATGGTCAGGGGTCTATTGGTGGATCTTGAACGATGTGAAGATGGAAATATCATTCCAGACAAAAACGCCTATTTCGGATGCTAGAAAAGAAGATTCTTCTGGATCTTCTGGCCTTCGCTTGCCAGACACAACCGAATTGATGCAATATCTAGACTGCGTTCCGGAAATTTTAGCTTCAATCTTTTTTCCTATCGTTGGCCCCCTTTTCTTAAATCTTTGTGTAGCTACCAATTCAACCATTACATCCAGCTTGCACAGTATATATAAGGAAGCATGCATCGATAATCCTTGGAACACATACCTTGTTTGGCGATGGGCTGATCAACAGGTTGGTGATCATCGCTAGCTTGTTGGTGTTGTGCTAGTAGTGTTAGGCAAGTAGAGATCAAAGCTGGTTTGGATGTCAATTGTTGCTGGGTATCTTGATTGGCAATTGGTGATTGTGAAATGTGTGGGATGGTATTTGATGGGTCTACTACTATTGGAACATGTGGTGTGCCGCCAAGACGACACTTTTTAGCCATATGTGAGTTTCCTGATTTTCGTTTATTGTATTTCCTGACGTGTGTTTGTGTTCCACCGGTAGCATTAGCAGGACAGCTTGTTGACACTTCGCATTTGGTACCTGAAGGTGTCTTATATGAACTAGCTGATTCCTGACACACATAAACAATACATCAATTTGTTATAGTTTTATATGTAATGAGACGCAGATGGAATAGAATAATAGTAAGGCAAAATGTGTTGTATATATATGATGCATGAACTAGGCAGAGGGCATTGCAAAATATTTGGTGGGATTGAGATACAAAACATGGAAGATGCAATAGATATCACAATTAAAAATAGAGCAAGCACCTTGGGGGTGGACAAGCGGGCGGACTAGCAGGGAGGTCCTCGATGGGTCCAACTTTCTGAGTCAGATCTCCCTTGAAATATTGTTCATCAATAGAAACCAATGCTAAATCAGACACTTGCTGATCATAGTTTTTCTCCCTGCTGGTACCTGGAAGGGTGTTAGGTGAACTAGCTGATTCCTGACACACATAAGCGATACATTAATTTATCAAAGTCCTATGTAAAATTAGACCTGGATAGAATAGAAGAACAGTAAGGCAAGATATGTTGAACATATATGATGCATGATCTAAGCAGATGGCATTGCACAACATTTGGTGGGAACTGAGGTATGAAACATGGAAGATGAAACAAATATCATAATTTAAAAATAGAGCAAGCACCTTGCAGGGTGGACAAGCGGGCGGACTAGCAGAGAGGTCCTTGATGGGTCCAACTTTCTGAGTCAGGTCTCCCTCAAAATATTGTTCATCAACAAAAACCAATGCTGAATCAGACACTTGCCGATCATAGCTTTTCTCCCTGCTGGTACCTGGAAGGATCTTAGGTGAACCAGCTGATTCCTGACACACATAAGCGATATATTAATCTATCAAAGTCCTATATAAAATGAGATGCGGATAGAACAGAAGAATAGTAAGGCAAGATATGTTGAACATATATGATGCATGAAGTAAGCAGATGCCATTGCCCAACATTTGGTGGAAATTGAGGTAAAAGAAATGGAAGATGGAAGAAATATCACAATGACAAGACAAAGCAAGCACCTTGGGCAGTGGACAAGCAGGATGATTAGGGAGGGGGTTCTCGACCGGTCCATCTTCCTGAGTCAGGTCTTCCTCAGAGTTTTATTGATCTTGAGGATCAAATTCTGCATCAGAATCCTAGACTTCATGATTGGTGGTGGTAGCTACGAAAGATCTAATTCTCTGCGAAACGAGCGACCTTGCATATTTTGAATTCTTTAATAATCTATCTTCCCTAATCTTCCATTCTCCCTCTTCAGTAGGCCGCAAATCACCTTACATGCATCAGCAAAAAATATATCTTATGAGATTTAAGAGCGAGGTGTGTGTAGAAGAGCAAGTTAGTATAGTGTTAGCAAGCAGTTCAAAGCTCTGAAGGAACAATGACAGACATATGCATATATGATGCCTCGACAAGAAATGTCGGAGTACAAGATAAAAAACTCAGTGCGAGAATGTAGTGAAACATGCGATGAACTACTTTCAGACATCAAATGTGTAAAGAGCGTATGAAGTGTGAGATGGCAACTTTTGTGACCGCGATTACGCGATTGCCTTCCCGTGCCTTTACCAGACTTATGGTGAGCTACGACCTTGTTGTTCGCCTTTGAGCGGATTTGCCTCCCCATCTCCCTGGCGTCATGGACAAGGTCGACGAAGCAGATATGATGCCGTGGAGTCAGGGAAGTGGATCCAATGGAGCTGCGACAGCGTTGCTGAGACGGCTCTGACACCGTGGACCTCGTGTATAGATGAGGTGATTTGGTGTGGGCTGGCATTAGGAGCTGGTAAAACGTCTTCGATCGCTATGGTGGCATGCCGGTGGAGACGCTGTGAAGGGGAGATGGGACGGAAGGAGCACGACCATGGTCATGCAAGGTGATCTCAAGGGATACGTCCTAAAGGGCGCTGGTGGTACTAGTATGTTTAAAACTTTGAATTGTGTGGCGCGTGCGAATTTACAAGAGAATCCATTTTGAGGATTGTCATTTGGCGTGTTATTTCTAGAGCGAAGGGCGATATGAAAATTTCGTACCTCTTGAATTTTGGACGTAGGAGCCATTACGGCAGGTGTTTCTGGCGCACTGCTTGGTGGAAGAGGTATGTACTACTGCAGTCTAAAAGTTTGACTTTAGGGCCACACAAGTATATAGTGCACAAATTTATTCATGATAATGGGCACATGGACATGGTCATTCTTGAACTACCTTTCATGGTAATGTGTTAATTTTCAGCAAAACGTGGGCCTACAGATCTAAACAAAGTGCAAAATTAAGAGGACTTTTTGTGGGAATATCTTTTCAATAATTTTTGTGCTTCTTGTCCGGTGGATAAACTGGAGGAAATTGTGGATCTGTTGGATGCTAATTACTCAGAGGATGAGATCAAGGAATCTGTTCAAATCCCTTTTATCCCGCACAAAGACATTATTTTTAAACATCTGGGCCGTTGCAGCTCTTGTAGCCTAAAGGATCACCTGGTGGCGAAATGTCCAGGACTTTGTTTAAATTTTCATACTTTGGGCTCAATTTGTGGGTCATGCCGGAACTCACGACAGGCCAAGTTGCGAGTTATGTGCTCTAAATGCCTAGGCCCTGGCCATTTGGCTAATAATTGCACTATTGGGCTACACTGTAAGAAGTGCAATCAGCTTGGGCATTGGGCTATTGAATGCGCAACACAACACTTTGTTTGGAGGCCAAAACTACTTATTGTTCAGGCCAATTTACGCTGCCGAAAAATCTGGGTGGTTAAAGGAAAACAACCTACATTAAAGGTAACAACTCCTAAAAGAACTCTGCCTTCTCTATTTTCCCCTGTCGTTTCGCCTCCTGTGTGTTCTACCGTGCAAACCTTGATCTCCACCGCCGCCGCTGCTTCTGTCACCATGGCCAACTCTCCCATGAATCCTCTTGCTTTTATCCCTGATGGCATGGCAGTTGATCCTGGTCCAGTAGATCGTCACATTCGATCTTATCTGGTGGTGAACCCGGTGTCACCTCTGCAACATGACAATGTTGTCATCGCGCAGACCAATCGCTTCATCCTGATTCAGCTTAGGGAGCAAACTCGTCTGGACATTGCTGATATGTTGGTTGAAGCTAGACATACACCACGCCGTCTTGATGATCATCCGTTTGGTATTGGTACTTTTACTCTCCATGATGCACTTGCTTCCAATACTGTTATTGGTCTTAATTTTTCCCTAGATGAGGAAAGCAATGTTACTTTTGTCAAGCATGATGCTGCCACAAACATGAGATTATCTGAGTTTGGTAGAGAAATCTAGGTCATGTTTTTGGGATTCCCTCTAGATTATCAGACAAATTTCTACATTAACAGAGCATGTGATGATTTTGGGCCGCTCTCTGAATGGCATCTGCCTACATCAAATAACAAGTATGTGTTAGCTAAGGTCTGGCTTGTTGATCCTATGTTTGTTCCTAAAAGTTTTATTATGATGCAACTGGGTGGTGCTAGACGCAGCTGGACTATTCCTGTGGTTATGTTAAGATATGCTGATTGGAATGCCCATGTACATGATGTCCCACCTCCACCAGAGGAACCTGAACCTGAAGATGGTAATCCTCACCCACTATATGGAATTGAGAAGACTATAGAACAGATCTATCAACAACAGGTGGCTAACTGGTCGCAACAGAATGGGGCCCCTTTTGGTGCTCCCAATAACCATAATCATATGGGTCACCAGGAAATAAACATTGAAAACCAAGTGATTCTTCAGAATAAGGTGGTGGGTCCTCCTTTGATAAACTTTCAGGCTATTCTTGCTGACTAAGGAGTGCACTATTCTACTGGAGTGCACACCCTATAACTAATATGGTGGACAGCCCTGCACAAGCCTGGAATGATAATATATCTGAACACTCAGGCTCCTCCTCTGCTATTAATGATCAACATATGCAAGATGTGAGCACTGATCTTACATTAAATATGATGGTCCATGCTAAACTTACTCACATTGTTGATGCTGAAATATGGGCTAGGTTCTCTATTGCTAAGGCAGTGATCCTTAATTCCTTTGTGCCAAAAATTCAAACTTATGTAGCTCCTCTATCTTTGTTTAAGATGTCCCATGAAAGCCTTTCATGAACTAGTGGGGGAGAGCCTACTTCTGATGCAGAATAGGAAATCTAGGAGGTCTGGCACTACTATGGGACCTACCTCTTCTGTGAAAATATGGGAACTGCCTAATTTAGAGAAGATAGAAGATGAGTGTGTTGACTCTAAAGGAGCTGATGTTGGTCAAAAAAGGAAGCTGGAGACTCCAACTATGGAAAATCAGGTTAGGCAAAGCTCCAAGCAAAATAAGTACAATGGATTCAGAATCATGGGGATTTCTGATGTTAAACCTGCTAAGTCCAAAGTTAAACCCAGACTGATTCCAGCTGTAGTTGAGAACAATGGGGATGAAGACGCTAAAACTGGGCATGTGGTAAATCCCAGTCCTCCGCCAACACCAATTGCTACCATCCAGGCCATAGGGGTCAACCTTTGTGGTGTCCCTCCTTCAAAGATCTCCCCTAAGCAACTGCTCAAGGATCTACAGGAACAGGAGATGAAGAAGGATGCCAAGGGAACTAAGGACACCTAATGCAGTCATTGAAAAAGTGGTTTGTCTTGTGCTAGAATATTAGGGGTCTAAATGCTAAATCCAAACAACTAGCCTTAAATAATGCAATACATTCCAGTGGATGTGCAGTGGTTTGTATTCAGGAGACTAAGAAAGAACACGTTGATGTGGCTTTTATTAAGGAGTGTTGTCCTCCTTCTTTTGATGAATTTGTTTATGTACCTTCTGTGGGTGCTTCTGGTTGTTTACTTATTATTTGGAAAAGTGCAGTTTTCTCTGGGCTTGTAATGCATTGTGAATCCTATGCTTTATCTGTACATTTTATTGCAACTCAGTCTACCCAGGAGTGGGTCTTGGTTAACATATATGGGCCTTATCAGGGGGAGGCTAGGGAGGAGTTTATCCAATGGTTATATAATCTAAACATCCCTGACACTGGAGATTGGCTCATCTTCAGAGATTTCAATTTTATTAGATCACCAAATAATAGAAATAGAGGAGGTGGAGATGCTAATGATATGTTAACTTTCAATGACTGTATTAGGTCATAACACTTGGCTAAAATTCCAATTAAGGGAAGAAAATTCACATGGTCAAACATGCAAGAAACTCCATTACTTGAGCAGCTTGATTGGTTCTTCCCTTCCTTGCATTGGACAAATTCTTATCCAGCTACAATGGTAAACCCACAAGGAAAACCAACTTCTGACCACACACACCTCTTATGGTTTCCATTCAGACTCATATTCCTGCCAGTAAAAAAATTCGGTTCGAAAACTACTGGGTGGCTCATCAGAGTTTATTTGAAATGGTAGCTAAAAGCTAGTATAAACCGACGCATAAGAATAATAGTGCTACCAACTTAAATGCTAAGTTCAAAAGATTGAGATATGACCTGAAATTCTGGAGAAAATCCATTTCTAAACTATATGTTTGTATCGAAAATTCAAACAAAGCCCTTGTGGAACTAGATAATTTGGAGGATAGCAGGGGTCTGACTATTCCAGAAGCAAATTTTAGGAGAATTCTAAAACACATCTCTTAGAATTGCTGGAATTTCAGAGAATTTATTGGAAAAAGAGATGTACAATGGACACAATTGGGAGATGAGAATACTACGTTTTTCCAAAATATTGCTACTGAAAGATACAGGAAAAATTCCATTTCTTAGCTCAAATAAAATGATGGAAATATAGTAACCAGTTATGAGGAGAAAGAGAAGCCTATCTATGATTCATTCAAGGGGAGGCTTGGCACTAGCTACTCCCTTCCTATGCTTTTTGATCTATAGTCCACTATTCAGCCAATTGAAGGGTTGGAAGATCTCTCAGAACCATTTACTACTGATGAAATTGATAATGTGGTCAAGTTCATGCCAGTTGACAAAGCTTTAGGCCCTGATGGTTTTAATGGGCAGTTTCTTAAAAGCTGCTGGCACATCATAAAACAGGATATTTATTAGCTATGCTTTGATTTCTATACAGGAACACTGGATCTGGAGAGCATTAATATGGGTCATATTACCCTGATCCCTAAAGTGCATTCCATTGAAACTGTAAATGAATATAGACCCATCCCACTATTGAACAGCTGCTTGAAGATTATTACCAAGTTGCTGGCTAATAGACTACAACAAGTAGTCCTTAAAATTGTACATAAGAATCAATATGGATTTCTTAAAGGAAGAACAATACATGATTACTTGGCTTGGGTATTTGAGTTCATTCATCAATGTACAACTTCTAAACAAGAAATTCTTCTGCTAAATTTGGACTTTGCCAAGGCCTTTGATCCCATTGATCATGGTGCTATGCTGAAAATCATGAAACAAATGGGCTTTGACAAGAAATGGTTAGTGTTGGGGATATGTCAAATGGGTACCCTCATAGCATGTCACCAATCCGCCTAACCCGGGTGGCCCATAGTTGGTAGTAAGTCCTATGGCCTGCTAGGCGGCCCAGTTAGACGAATCCAGAAGGGATGCCCATGCCGAATAAAGGAAGGCTATGCAGGAGTCACCGACATACTCGGAGCCTTGGAGTACAAGACACGGGAGACTAGTTTGTATTAGCGTAGGACTCTTTACCTTGTACAGCAAGGGCCTTTCCTTGTAAACCCTAGGTCTTGGCGCCTTTGTAAGCTGGCCTACAAGATCCTTTTAGGCACAACCTCTTAGATTGCTACATACAACATGCAACACCTCGCACAGCGAACCTATCTCTGTACCTTGGTGTATTGCCATTATAGTGATTTATAGAAGGAGTAGAATTCCGCCACCGTTGTGGGACTTGAACCTGGGTAAGCTGTGTTACCTCGTATCCGCCAAATCTCCGCCTTATCCCACGTCTCTAAACACGCACTGTGAGGACCCCTCCATTGAGTACTCATCGGCAATACCACAACAGTTGGCGCCCACCGTGGGGCAAGAGGTGCTTCGAGCTCTACACCGGGCGAGGTCCAATATCTTCGCAGGAATTAGCGACACCGTAGCCATCGAACGTGTTCTCTTCTCCGGCAACATCCCAATCATCCCTCCAGATGAGTTCTGGGTGCCGGCGAAGACGAACCCTACGCGTTGTTCCTTCATCCCGTTCAGAGACATCCACATCTTCATCGGCAAAACCGACTCGGGTCCTAGCTCCCAGGAAGTCAGAAACTCGTCAAGCCCCGCACGGACCGCCTATGAGCAGGACATGTTCACGAAAGGATCTGGGACATACCTCTCCTTAGAGTATGGTGGCTTGGATTAGGAAAATTCAAGGCCCACCCAAACCGCCCCTGTGCAGGATATAAAGGTGGAAGGACCCTGCAAATCCGCTTGGCTTCCCTGAGCGTTAGAGATGCACAGGTCATACTTTGTCGGCATAGTCACCATCTTCGATCTAGCCAGATGTGTTCAAAGGGATGGAGAACCTCCCCGCGAATACCTCGCCAGATGGATGAGGGTGAGGGAAACCCTAGAGGGCGACCGTGCCGACGAGCTCGTGTACTACTTCGTGGAAGGGCTCACACCCGGAACACTCCTCTGGCATACCCTCCGAAGGCGGCAGGCCGCAGGTCCTCTCAACCTTGGTGAGATGGTCACCATCATCAACGAATACACAGATGCCAATGAAGAGGCTGAAACGATGATCGCTGTCGTAGCTGGAGGAGGAAACAACAACAACGGCCCGCCTCCATCACCCTCAACATACGCCATCGCCAACACCGAAGCCAACTCTGACTCCGTCCTTGATGCGCTTTACACCGAGATCAATATGGATGGCAGTGGCTCGGACACTAACTCAGAGGAATATGATACTATTATGAGGGAGATCGAGCGGGAGATTGAGAAAGAGGAGCGTTCCGAGAAGGCCAACACTTCCCACCAGGTGCTAGTCGCCATTGGGA
The DNA here is from genome assembly GCA_916181665.1 of Avena sativa. Taxonomy (NCBI): domain Eukaryota; kingdom Viridiplantae; phylum Streptophyta; class Magnoliopsida; order Poales; family Poaceae; genus Avena; species Avena sativa. Next base: position 415,972,568 of record OV702289.1, on the reverse strand, counting down.
GCGTGATGGAAGAAGACGGACATGAATTGGAATGCGAGAGAGCTCCGCCCACGCCAGCGGTTACCAGAGCAGCAGCAGCCAAGAAGGCCGGCAAGCCTCCGACTCCGGCCAAGGCCATGCCTCCTCCGGTTATCCGCTTGCAACCGGTGCAGGAACTCACGACAGCCCCTAGTACTAATCAACAATCAAATCAGCCGCCAATGCCACCATTAACGTCTGCAGCTGGCAACCCATTAGCTACTCCTGCCGACAAAGCAATTTATGGCGCACTCCTCGTTTAGCCAATCACCGTCACCCATATCCAGAGCGTTATGGAGCTTGATGAGAAGCGCGCAGCAATCTTGGTAGAGGCCAAGTGCATTGCGGAGCAGGGCGCTAAGCTGGACAAAAACATGGCTAAGGCACAGCAATCCATTAAGGCGGCAAGAGCTATGGAGGCCGAGTACAAGCAATTGTTGTAAAGGAAAAGGCAAAGAAAGTGCCAGCTCACGTCGTCGAAGATCTCGGCATTCAGTGGAGGTTGGGATCTGACGGATCTAAGCCGAAAAAAGCCACCCCGTATATTGATTCATAGGGGAGGCAAGTCATGCCAACTCCCGCCCTCAACATCGCCATAGCCAAGACCCTCCTGGAACAGGACAGGTCGCTAGAAGCAGTTGCTCAGGTGTACGACCTCGTCGCTAAGGCATGCAAGCAACAGGAGAAGGCTACCTCACAAAGGCTCGAGTCCAACCCGGAGCTTTGCCAGGCAACCCTGAATAGCCACAGAAGGCCAAAATCTCCCCGTGATGGAGGGAGGCACGCAACAAGACTGATGCCATCCCCATATCCTCCGATCACGGAGAAAAGGCTCGTCCCCACCGGTTTCCACCTCCACCACCATCTCGGCATCATGAGGAACCAGAGCCGCGACACCGTACAAGCATGCCACCGCCAAGGCGTCCTCGGGCCGACATAGTTATACGCGACCAGGGTGAGCAGCCCCGACATGCAAGAGAGTGATACATCCATTTTGCATCACTATTTTATATCATAATTTATTGTTATTCATTGATATATTTCATATTAATAGATGATACTTATGTTATTTCATCTGTTTTTGCATGGTTGATGACTTTTGGAGGATAGACTGCTGAAGTCAGGATTCTGATGGAAAAGGCACTATTTGGAGGCGAAATTCACGCAGATCAGAAAATTCCAAAAAATACATGGAAAATCCTATTTTTCTAGAAGACGAAGGATGCCAGAAGGGGGAGCGGAGATGGGCCAGAGGAGGCCCACACCACCCCCTGGCGCAGGCCAGCCCAGGCTGCACCACCAGGTGGTGTGGCCACCCTGGCCCACCTATGGCTCTCCCCTTTGGCGTATATTATTCCCATGAAACCCTAAGACTCGGGGAGCAACCACAGAAAGATTCCGCCGCCTCTGTGGGGCAGAAAACTGCAGAGAGAGAATGAGCTCTCCGGCAGGGAGAAATCTGCCGGGTAAATTCCTTCCCGGAGAGGGGAGATCGTCGCCATCAACATTGTCATCAAGATGGACTTCATCGGGATCATCATCATCTCCACCAGCACCATCATCACCACTCCATACCGCTGTAACAATTGGGTTGAATCTTGCATAGTTCATAGGGGAAACTTTCTCGGTGTTGATTACATGTTGTAGTTAATGCTATTGAGTGGAACCATTGAATTATTATTATGTTCAGATTGTTACTGATCATTATTTCATCTCTGATCTTGGTCCATATGATGTCTTGTGAGTAGTTCGTTTAGTTCTTGAGGACATGGGAGAAGTCATGTTGTTAGTAGTGGAATTCTGTTGAGAAAGATTCAATAGTTTGTTATTTAAGTTGTGGTGTTATTCTTATAGTGGTGTCATATGAACATCGACTACATGACACTTCACCTTTATGGGACTAGGGGAATGCATTGTGTATTTGGCTACTAATCGTAGGGGTTACCGAAGTGACAGAAACCTAAACCCCCGTTAGGAAACCTTTACACAAGGAAGTGTAGGATCTCAGAGTTTAAAGCTGTGGTTAGGTTTTTATCGTAACTACTTTCTTGTACTTGCGGATGCTTGCAAGGGGTATAATCACAAGTATTATTAGTCCTAGCAAGGTCAGTACATTACCACAGGTTCACCCACACAACACTTACCTAACTAAAGAAGATTAATCAACTATATAAAGCGAAAGCATTTGACGATATCCCCATGTGTCCTCGAGAATGTTTGGTCATCTTAAGTAATACAACCGTCTTGTCCTTTGCTAAAGAAAGGATTGGTCCACTTGCTGCAATTATTATTATTGTCTTTTATTTACTCGTACTTTATTTATCTGCATTATCAAAAACCCCTAAAAATATGTTTGTTAAGTATTTACAAAGAATTCCTGATCCAAGCCACTCGTCAACACCTTCTGCTCCTCGCTGGGTTCGACACTCTTACTTATCGAAAATATTGCGATACACCCCCTATACTTGTGGGTCATCAGAGAGCGCACAGGCATTGAAGGACATAGGAGAAGGTCCCACAAGGAGCAGCCACGTCCGACAAGTAATCGCGACAGGCGTGAGGAGTCGCGGGAGGGGCATAGCAAGAAAGTAAAGCCACCGCATCCACCGCCTCTGTCGCCACCCAGCAGCCATCATGGCGGAGGCCACGGTGGATCTGATAGATCGCACCACAACTCCCCTCCCCATGACGGAAAAAGGGAAGCAACCAGAGCCGTATGATGCGCGTACATGGCTAGACAAGATCCAAGAGGCTCGGGAGCTCCCATACCTTGGGCCATGTTGCTTTGGACCAGTCATACGGGCCACAACCTACCCCAAGGGCCTCCAAATAGACAAGACCATCAAGCCTTACAACGGCACTGCCAGGCCAGCAACATGGTTGCAGGACTGCAGCGAAGCGATTCACATCGTAGGGGGAAACCCCAATGTCACTGTCAAGTACCTCCCACTCATGCTGACCGACACCGCCCGACAATGGATCGATGACTTACCGGAGAAATCAATATTCAATTGGTTGGACATGCATGAGGCGTTCACCAAGAATTTCGACGCTAAGTACAAACGTCCCTGCACTGTCGGAGACCTGTAGAGGTGTGTGCAAGAAAAGGTTGAAACCTCTTGTGCCTACCTCTCTCGCTGGCTGGATATGAAAAATTCCTATGCAGGGGTGCACGAACAGACCGCTATGGCCACCTTCGTCGACGGTCTGGAAAAGGGAACTTTGCTCTGCCATAAGTTGAAGCGCAAGAAAGACAACAATGAGCTCAGCCTCAATGCAATGATCGCCATGGCTAGCGAGTTTGCCGCTGCTGATGACGACTCACGCGGATCACTGCCGGCAATATCAATCCCTGCCCAGGCTAGAAAAAACAACAATAACAAGCGGAAAAATCCGCTTGAAGAAAAGCAAGCAGCCGACATGGTCGCCACAACATTCACTGGCAGAGGCAGACATCGTGGACGTGGTCGGGGGACTAGCAGTGGCCAGCAGAGGGGTGACTCAACACCCTCAGCGCCCCGCGTTAACCAAACGTATGAAGAGTACCATGATATGCCGTGTTTCGTCCATCTTGACACAAACGGCAAGGCCACCCACACCAACCGCCAATGCAAATTTGTCAACGACCTCAAGGAAGACCCTGAGTCCAGCTACAAGCAAAGTCGGAAGAATAGACCCTGTGGAAAGGGCAAAGGGAAGAAGAACGAGGAAGAGCCTAAGGAATCAAGCGATATGGATGAAGACATGGAACCCAAATCTTCCGACAAGGGAGAGAATAAAGGGAAAAATCCCTTCAAAAAGAAGGCTCCATGTTACCATACCTTCCTTGGCACCCCCACCGTCCGGGCATAGAAAACCTCTATGAGGATACTAATGGCTACCCTCCCTCCGATTTCCCAGTAAGTCAGGTGGTCGGAAGTTCCAATTACCTGGGATAGGAAGGATCACCCAGACCTTATTCCAATAGAGAACCAGTATGCCATGGTCATCAACCCTTTGATTGACGGCACGAAGTTCACCAAGTGCCTCGTGGACAGTGGAAGCATCATTAACATCATGTACCTAGATACACTTCACAAGATGAACTTGACGGAGACCCAGCTAAGGAAGAGCAACACCGCGTTCCATGGGGTTGTCCCCTGCCGACAAGCAAATTCCCTGGGCTGCATCACCCTTCTGGTCGCTTTGGGTGATGTTAACAATTACCGCCAAGAACGCATGACCTTTGAAGTGGTGCCTTTCAAGAGCGTCTACCACGTCATCTTTGGACGTGGCATCTTCCAATCCTTCCTCGCAAGGCCATGTTTTGTCTACAACAAGCTCAAGATTCCCGAACCAAACGGTGTCATCACCGTTGACGGAAGCTTACCAAGGCACGGGAGTGCAAGCTCAGCGAAGCTCCCTTTGCCGAAGCAGTCCTCTATGGTGAGGAGTTCAAGGAGATCTAGAACCAGGTTGATGCCTCAGATATGTCGGCTTCGAAGAAGAAGATCACTGCAGCCGAACCCGCATTCAAGGCCGCCATCAAGACCAAGCCGGTGGATCTTGCTGAAGGAGATTCCTCCAAGACCACTGCCATTGGCACATACCTAGATCCCAAATAGGAAAGCGCACTCGTCGAGTTCCTCCATGAGAATAGGGACATCTTTTCCTGGCAACCTGTCGACATGAAAGGTGTACCTAGGGAACTTGCCGAGCACAGCTTGAATATTGATCCCAATGCCAAACCGGTGAAGCAACCTCTACGATGCTTTGGTGATGAAGGAAGAAGGGCTATGAAATAGCTAGGTTACTTAAGGTTGGCTTTATCCGAGAAGTTATTCACACCTGATGGATGGCAAATCCTGTACTTGTCCCAAAAAGGGAACCAATGAATTAAGAATGTGTGTTGATTATACCAGCTTGAACAAAGCATTTCTGAAGGATCCGTTTGCTTTGCCTCGCATTGACCAAGTCATTGAATCAACGGCTGGATATCACTAGATCCGGAGGCGAAAGTCGGACCAAATGGCCACTTTGTTCACCACACCCTACGGCACATATTGCTACGTCACGGTGCCCTTTGGGTTGAAAAACGCTGGTGCTACTTACCAACGAACAATGCAACATTGCCTACACGACCAAATAGGTTGCAACATACACACTTACATGGACGACATCGTGGTAATATCAAAGAAATTAAATGACCTTATCGCTGACTTGCAGGAAACCTTTGACAATCTCCGAAGATACAACATGATGCTGGACCCGAAGAAGTGCGTCTTTGGGGTACCCTCTGGCAAACTGTTGGGCTTCATCATTTTGCATCGTTGAATCGAGGTGAACCCGGGGAAAATCAAGGCCGTCCTTGACATCAAACCCCGACATGCCTGAAGGACATACAAAGGCTCATAGGCCGCGTTGCAGCCGTAAGCCGGTTCATCAACCGACTTGGTGAGAAGGCTATGCCGCTCTACAATTGCTCACGAAGGCGGACAAATTCACAAGGATGGACGAGGCTGCCGCAACACTTCAGGAGTTGAAGAGAATACTCTCCTCCCCACCAATACTTGCAGCACCGATGTCCAGGGAGCCTATGTTAGTTTACATGGCGGAAACCAACCGAGTAATCAGCATCGTCATCATGGTGGAGCGCAAGGAACCAACGCACGAATACGGAGTTCAGCGACATGTTTACTATGTAAGCGAGGTCTTGACAGATTCCAAACAGCATTACCCGCACTACCAAAAGATAGCTTATGGAGTTTTCCTTGCTTCAAGCGAGCTAAGGCATTATTTCCATGAGCACCCTATCATAGTGGTGAGCAAAGCTCCACTGTCCGACATCATCAACAACAGTGACGCTACGAGGAGAGTGGCAAAGTGGGGCATTAAACTTGCCGCCTTTTAAGTCACCTACAAGAGATGCGACGCTATCAAATCACAAGAATTGGCGGATTTTCTCGCAGATTGGACAGAACTGCCAGAAGACACGCCTTTGCTAGAGCCAGAATATTGGGTTAGGCACTTTGACGGATCAAAGCTACTCAACGGCTCGGGGGATGGTGTATTACACAATCACCAACAGGAGAAAAGTTGCAATATGTTTTGCAGATTCACTTCAATGCTACCAACAACATGGCGGAGTATGAGGCCCTCATTCACGGACTTCACGTAGCCAAAGATATTGGCATCAAGCGCATAGTTTGCTATGGAGATTCCGACTTGGTTGCCCAGCAAGTAGCTGGCACCTGGAATGCACGGAACCCTATGATGGCGGCATATTGAGACGAAGTAGACAAAATAGCCAATTGATTCGACGGCTACGAAGTCAAGTACGTCAAAAGGGAGGAGAATGAGGCGGTGGATCTGCTGTCAAAGCTTGGATCAGCTCGTCGACCAATTCCGCCAGGCGTTTTCCTGGAACATTTACGGCCCCCATACGTGAAGGGAATGGACCCCGACAACCTAGATAGAGTGGATTCATTTGTTAATACAGTAACAGTGACCTCTTTAGCCTGGACGGAACCATTCATGGATTATCTACAAGATGGAACTTTGCCCGCCGACAAAGTCGAAGGCCAGAAAATAGTACGCAAAGCAAAAGGCGACGTCATCATTGACGACTAGCTTTACAAATGAAGTACCACAGGAGTTTTCCTCCGATGCGTCTCCTAGCAGCAAGGTATTGAAATCCTTAGAGAAATACATCTCGGAGATTGTGGGCACCATGCCGCACCCCGATCGTTGGTGGCTAAGGCCTTCCGACAAGGATTCTACTGGTTAACTGCCAAGGCAGACGCCGACAAGTTGGTACAAACATGCCTTGGTGTCAGTTCTATGCAAGACAACCAAGTGTTCCAGCTGAAGAATTGCGAACAATACCAATAACTTGGCCATTTGCAGTCTGGGGGCTGGACATGGTGGGACCCTGTCTAACAGCACCCTGTGGATTCACACACTTGATAGTAGCACTGGACAAATTCACAAAATGGATTGAAGCTAAACCCATTATAAAGCTTGATGGGGAAACAACCCTAAAATTTGTCCAGGATCTAGTGGTGAGATTTGGTCTCCCACACAACATCATCACCGACAATGGAAGAAATTTATCTCTCGGAGAAGTTGAGGAGTATTATCATGAAAAAGGCATCCACCTTGACCTAGCATCTGTGTCACACCCACAATCAAATGGGCAAGTTGAAAGGGCCAATGGACTAATTCTGCACAAAATCAAGCCACACTTAGAGGCATCACTTCGTAGGGAAGCCGGAGCTTGGGCGGAGGAATTACAATTTGTCTTGTGGAGTTCACGAACAACACCCAACAGATCCACCGGCTTGACTCCTTTCTTCATGGTTTATGGAGTAGAAGCGGTCCTCCCATCCGACATCCTCCATGATGCACCAAGAGTTTCCGCCTACAAGGAGGATGACGCTGAAGAATCCAGACGCCTATCTGTGGACCTACTTGAAGAAGAGCACGTGCTAGCATGCTAGAGATCTGTCGTCTACCAGCAGAAGCTGCGTGGCTACCATAGTCGTCGCGTAAAGCATCGCTCGTTTAAAAAAGGGGATCTGGTGCTTAGGCTCAAGCAGGAGAAATCACACAAACTATCCCCACCTTGGGAAGGACCGTTCGTCATAAGCAAAGCATCGCTAAATGGATCCTATTACCTCGTCGATATCCGCGAGTTGAAAGATAGGCCAAAAAATCGCAAGCGCAAGCAACGTGACTCAGGTGATGATTACCCGGAAACAGATAGGCCATGGAACATAGCACAACTACGTCCCTTTTACACTTAGCACATTTATATTATGTAATAAGTTTCTTATATGATCAATGAAATAAAGCATTTGGTTCACTCATATTCTCTGAGTCTTTTACCTCCTTTAGTTTTTCATTTTTGGATCATATAAACCTTCTATACGCATGTTTGCATTTGCACTTTTGGTCTACACGTTTTATGAAGTTTTTTTGTGGATTCCAGAGTAGTGACTTCTCGGCACTCAAAGCCAACGATTTTGCTCGTAGGTTCTTGATGGTGCTATTAAGCATCATCACTTGAGGGCATAGTTCTGTGTTACGAGTCTTCCGTCTCACGAAAGGTCGATCATATGAACCAGAATAATGGATAAGCCAACACTTGCTTAAAAATATACATATGCTGGAAACAGAAAAGTAGTAGCAAACTTGAGTACAAGTTTTTCCGCCTTGATAACACATAAGTTTTTTCTGCATACACATTCCAGAGATACATTTAATACAAACATTGTATTTTATGGCTCTGCTGCAGGGGGCTTCGTGGTGGCATCATCAGGAGAGCTAGGCCGGGAGAGCTCGTCAAACTCGGAGGGAGATGGGCTAGACTTAAACGAGGCCATGTCTTCGTCAAGGATCTCGGCAGGCACAAAGACATCTACATTGACCATTCTGGAAATCCTGGTGTCGAAGCCGGAGAGGGAATTCCAAATAGCATTGCTATCGATCTCCCTCCCTTCCTCGTCCAGCTTGGGAAAGCCGGAGGTCACCAGTCGATGTCCCCATTGTCATGGTGTGCCTTGACCAAAGACAGAGACATCCTAGGACCATCCCGGATAAAAGAGGCCTTCCAGTCCTTGACCTTCTCAGGAGCTTGGCGTAGGATCTATCTCATTGGCCGCTGAGTCTGTCGCCTTGATGTTAATCCCTAGAGGCGACGCTATCTCCTTGGCCTAGGCAATGGCGGTGTTGACGAAGTTGCCGGCAAGAATCATGCATTCCTTGGGATCTGGAGTACCCTCACCCAAGTTGGCTAAGCCAATGGGAGCTATGGTTTGCACAAGGTACAAGGTCCATGTGTACAAACAAATCGAATGATTATCCAAAGTACAGAAATGACCAAAACAGAGAAAGGTTATCGAAGATGCTCGTCTCCTCTTGCTTGCATGTCTCTGCCAAGGCATCCCTCTCCTTCTGGAATGTCTTGTACACCTCAAGGTTCCTAGTATTTTGCTCTTTGGCAGCTTGGTTCTACTCCTTGAGTTTCACAATTTCGTCCTTTAGGTGCTGCATCTAAGTGTTAGAAGACCCTTGCAGCACCTTCATCGCCGCCTCATGGCCCTTGGTGGCATCGGTCAGGTCCTTCTTGAAAATTTTGTTCTCATCATCAAGCTCCTGGATATTGGATTGCTTGACGATGCTCTTGGCCTTGACAATGGCTTCTGTAATACGGAAATCAGAAAGTACTATGAGAAGACGGCAGAAATAAATCCATGAGGAAAAACAAGGAGCTGTTACAAGAAATAGACTCTGGCTATTTTTGATATGTTGCTCTAGGAAGGCTGTTTTACCTTGTTCAAGGTCCAGCTTCTTCCACAAAGCAGCAAACCTCTCATTGGCCGTGACTCTCTGTCTATTCTCATTCTGCAAACAAACAAGCATGTTTAGTTTCTCTAGAGCATCTAGTCGGAACTGTATAGTTTCAACTACACGCTCGAGAGCTACACTATAAAGTTCTACTCTTAAAAGTTGTTTGGAGCACTCAGGCCAATAACCTTTGTTTATCCGCCTAAGAGCTCGGGGGCTACATAGGGATATACTACGCAAAATAAACAAAGTGAAGTTCAAAAGACTTACACTGCCAATAAGCTTGAGATTGTTGGCCAGATTGGCATATGCGGCGTGGAAGATGCCAACATTATTATACACGGCATCCGCCTGCACAATAAGGTCATCTAGGCACAATGTCAGAGGAGTTGTTGCCAAAGGAGACGTTGATGCTGGAGGCATGGACAATGCCCTAGCTGCCTGTTGCGTCTTCAAAACAGATGATGGGTCAGAGGCTCCCGCCTTAACCGTTGCCTCAGCCTCTGCCTTTTCCATCACTTGTTTCCCTTTCTTAGTGGCATCCTTAGCCGGAGCTTCAGCCACTTTGGAGGAAGTGCTTTCCTGCATCGCTTGGCTGCTGGGAGCAACATTTGCCTCGACAGAGCCTGAGATATCAAGGATTGGATTGACATCTGTCTCCATGGCGGAGATCTCAGGGATGACGGGATACGAAGGACCAGCAAGGCCAGCAGAAGGCTTGGCGGCAGGAGTGGGTGAGCAGTAGCGGGAGAGGGCTTGGCGGCCATGTCCCTGGTGAGCATGTCAAGAATATTTTTTGACACTTCAGTATCTCTGGAGGACCGCTTCAAGCTAACACCAACTTTCCACCTGAAACATACGAAGTATAAGTACAAGAGTTGAAAAAAGGTATCAGCTGAAAAGTATAAGCCGGAGAATGAAAACACTTACTCCACGGCAGGAGCCTTGGTGAGGGGAATGCTAGTGGATTTCTTCTTCTTCTCTGCCTCTAAGGCGGCGATGGATCGTTTGGAGACTCCACTCTCTGATTTCTTCTTCTTCTTGGCCTCGGCAGCAGCATTAGAGGTGGAGCTCTTCCTCTTTCGCGCTGTCGAAGCTGGTTGATCCTTGGGGGCATTGTCGTCGGACACCACTTGGATATCCTTCAGCTTGGGATCATGGACCTAGGAGGCCATCTTATCCGCCGCCAAGGTCGCCAACTGGGATGCAGAGGGGTGTTAGACTGACAACTTCAAGTCGGAAATTCCTTAGAGTATATAACGAGCAACAAAGGAAACAAAAGCTACCTCTGGGCATGTGTCGCAATCGAACATGTCATAGGTGATCTTGAAGCCGCGCTTCCTGTCCTTCACCTTGACGATGTACTTAAGCCGGAGTTTGACATAGTCAGTAGAGAAGTTATCCCGTGAAATTCACATGGGATCCCTCCTGTATTGAGTGTATTTACACATCAACTCAGCACGATGCCGCAGAGGCTGGATCCGCCTAACAAACCAGCACATGGCAATATCCAAGCCCGTTAGACCTCCTTCTACGAGCCATTCAATCTGCCTTACGGCGCGATTGGCCTCGTTGTTAGAGGGAAGGGAGGCTAGGGTCTGCCATGCGGGCACCTCGGTGGCAGCTCCATCGATGAAGTCAGGATAAGTGTCAAGGCGGTCAGGCAGAGGAATATTTGGGACGTAGAAGTACATGCGCTCCTAGTTCTTGCATGACTCATGCCCTACGATGTCGGGGAAGCGCTGGCTAGGCCTGATCTTGAAGCTAATGGTTCCACAAATCTGCAATTCATCCTTGGACTCTACGGACTCTCCCTTGAAAGTAAAAAAGTGCACGAACAGATCTAACCTAGGTTTAATGCCTAGGAATCCTTCACACGAGGCTATGAAGTTGCTAAGGACTAAGATGCTGTTGGGAGAGAGATTGTGGGGGAGTACCCGGAAGTGCCAGAGAGCGTCCAAGAAGAAGTCGGAGACTGGCAGGCTTATGCCTCATACCAGCTGGGCCTTGAGGTACACCTTCTCTCCGGCTTGGGGAGAAGGAACCACCTCGCCGGCTGGCTCTACTCGATAGAACAACTCCTTCGCCACGAGGAGATACCCCTCGGTGACCAGTTCCTGCAGATCCTTGGCGGAGAGGTCAGAGCCCCTCCACGCCCCCACGTGGGAGTCGTTATCTTCGTCAGCAGCTTATGGCGCCGCTCGTTCTTGGTCGTCGCCGGTGGTTTCCACCACGGCAATGACAGGGACAACCACCCCCTCTGGCAGGACAGTCACCCCCTAGGATGGCTCTGGAAAAGCCTCGGGGGTCGCCGCCATCGAAGGAATGGAGTTGCTGGAGGCCATTGCTTAGAGGGAGTAGGAGGAGAAGAGGGCTCTGGCTAGGGTTTTCGAGGAAGAGCTCGAACAGACGCACGACTGGAGGAAGACGAAGACAAGGAAGAAAATGCGGGTAAAAAGAAAATAAACTGACCGCGGTGAAAATATATAGACCCCGCGTTAAGATTCGTGCAAAGGGATCTAACGGATGGAGCATTGCCGACGTGGAAGTGAACGTGTGTGGTAATTTCACCATGTCCTCCATCTTTGCCACTTCGCCAATTCGGATTTCGTGCGCGTGAAAATAGCTGATGATTAATTCTCTGTTTCTGTGAGTTTCGAGGGAGCGTAGGCTATGCCCTACGTCATCTTCCTGACAGTTGCAGTGAAGGGTCACGTCCGAAGATTCCATCGAAGATGGAGATTGTCTGACTCTGGAAATGAAGACTCAAGGAATCTCTGGCTACATTGCAAAGCCGGAGAGCATTGTAGGGTTCTTTGGGAGACCTTTGAGATATTGCTTGATGAATTGCCGGTATCACTTAGACGGGATATTCAAAGATCAGTAGGCAAGACAACACAAGATTTCGAAGTCCTTCAGGGGCTACTGTTGGGGATATGCCAAATGGGTACCCTCATAGCATATCACCAATCCGCCTAAACCGGGTGGCTCATAGTTGGTAGCAAGGCCTCTGGCCTGCTGGGCGGCCTAGTTAGACGGATCTAGAAGGGAGGGGATTGTTTGTTTGCGGCCCAAAAGTTCCTGGGAGAGTGCATCGTGGTACCCAAGTTGCCTGTAATTGCTGCGTTTCGTAAAGTTGGGTTGCCAACTACTGAGAGGGGCCATTTCGAGGCAAACTCATCTCACCCCTGCCAAATTCATACATTCTGTTAAACTGCCATGTGAAGTAGACGGTCGGGACCCACATATCGGTCATCTATCCATGACGCGAGTGCCAACGCGGCAACCTCTTAGGAAAATCAGGAACTAAGTGGATTGGATGCGTTGACCAATTTCACAAATCCATTCCCTCCTTTCCCCTAGGATCGGTGGTGTCGAAATCCACCCTCCAGGCAGAACGATCCCTTTGGACATTCGATTTATTGTGCCAAGTTGCCGCGCCAAGTTGCTGCGTCCATTCGCTGATCCCGAGCTCCAATGGCGCATGTCGTAGCCGCCGTTGCGAGGCTCTAGCCCGCCTCCACCGCCGACGAGCTAAGCAGCTTGGAGGATGGCAGATCCTACTACCAAGGAAGAAGAAGTTCTGGCTACATACAGGTGAGCTACCCTTCTCTTTTCTATTCGCACTAATTATAACTGCTAGCTGGCTACTAAACCTAAAATTGTTTGTTAGCCCAATGCTGACAAACATATTTTGTCAAGTGGGATATCCGCGAACCACCCTTACCTGGTTACGTTAGCCCTCTTCAGGTACGACTCTAAATTAGCAAGGGTGAAGGGAAAGTGGTATGGACACCATTGTATCACGATGGAAGAAGCCCCTGCGTGGATCTGCCCTATCCCTGGTATGGTTGCTGCTCTGCGTATTCATGATTAAATATGGCCGACATAGACTATAAAGTTCAGCTTCATGGATGAACGAGGCATCGTGGTTCCTCTAACATGTGACAGTAAGATAATTGGGTTGATGAAAAGGTATGCTTCGCTTGAATGTTTGATATGAATTGTGATGTACTGGATGTGGAAGCTGCTGCAACTGGGAGTCGCCCTTCTATTCTTGGACAGATTGGTCGCTCGAACCCAATTAGCTCCTGGTAAGCAAAAGTCTCTTGGGGTTCATATATTTGTGCTGAATTGTAATTTTTGTTTTATTTACTCTATAGATATTGGGCAGTTATGCAACGGTCCTATTTCTTTGACAGGAAGCGCCGCAAGGTTAGAAACATGACTGCCGAGTCAGTCATTTTGCTGCCAGAAGAAAATAAAAACAAGTGGAAAGAAGATGCTGGACACGATTCTGGTGCTGATTGTCCCAGTGATGCAGAGTATGTGAAGCTAAGAAAATTGGCACCGAGGAAGAGGAAGAAGGCAGGAAATGAAGAAGCCAGTGGACGTGAAGTCTTGGCACCCAGGCGGGGCAAGAAGGCTGCTGGCAATGAAGATGCATAATAATCTGTTGAACTTGAACCTATATATGTAATTAGGTTAAATTCTAGAGCTCTGTGTGTGGAACTTTGTGGGGCAAAACAATCTACCCACGTTCTCGGAGTAAAATGTACCCCGGCTTAGGTTTGGAAACGCCCGAGTCAGTAGTTGAATCCAAAATTGTGATTCTGCCACTACTATCTGAAAACACGCAGCACCGGTTCCATGATTGCTGAGGGGCAGGAGGTCTCCAAATTTGATGGAATTTAAGTGGCACAGAAATAAATTATTTAAGCTGCTACACTCCAAGAAGCAGCAACTTATTTCAGCTGTTACACAACGACATGGCAACATAAACAGCAATGGCAACCGATAATTCCTAGATGATGAGGAAATATGTACCACTTTCTGGCCTAATCTTGAGCCCTTCTATCTCACCGCCTCCCTGCTCCTGCATCCCTTGCATCTAGCGAAGCTCCCGGATCTCCAGTAACTGGGTGTACGTGATTCCACTTTATAAATTGTGGTTGTGTCATTTGCATGCGGCACAATCCATGTAGATTATGTTTAAACAAACGACCAATGTTAGAATACCACCATGATCAGACAAAAGGATGTAATGCAGGGTTAAGACAGATTAACGAGCGAACTATTTTTTTCTCCCAGGACTCCAGGACCACTAGTTCAGACCGCTAGGTCAACAAGTACTACTATTACAACTTAAAAAAGCACGGAGCTCAAGCTAAATAGAACTAGTTATCACACATCTCCTTGATCTTCCTAATCTTAGCCCGATGCACATATTCCTATGGGAGCAAGGATCGAATCGTCTACTGCTTCCTTTTAGCATGTTCCTTGCATAGCTTCAATTGTTTCTCTGAATTTATCCTCATGCACTTGTCAATACTTGTAGTTGTGGACTGCAAGACTTTGGCCTGGTGAAGTTCATTCCTTGCTTGACTCAGTTCTTGCTCTGCTTTAGCCTTCAGGGCCAACGCCACGTCCCTCTCCTTCTCGACTTTGCTAACCTTGTCTTGCACCCTCATGAGATCTTGGTTAAGCTTGGTTGTGTCAACTTGGTCAAATAACTTCATCTCAGCACTGTCAAGAAGTGAGCTGACTATGGATTCTTTCAACTCAACAGTCATATCCCATAGTTTTTCCAGTGTTTTCTACATTGATTTGGGCCACTCTGGATCTACCCATTTGACAACACTGCAACTTCTGCCTTGCATCATTGCACGATGTCCTTGACACTGTAAAAACCGCCTGCATGTGTTTCGTCATTCGAACGCTACAAATTTAGCAGGCACATATCGATGTTTACATAGCGGAGGACTGTCTTCCTCCGCTAAACAATGATAGTCGGAGTCGCACAGCGTCTGGTTGGCCTAACACATCATATGTGCATGAGTAAACATAGTAGATCTAGCTCAAAATAGATAATTGGCCACAAATGATAGAGATAGAGATGGGATGACTCACATTGAAATCACCGTCCCTACCGTCAAGACGCGTTTCCTCACCGTCTCCCCTTGAACCCATGGCGAGAGGAGGGTAGGGGACTGGGGTGGCTGCGGGAGAGATAGCTAGAGGCGTCGTTGGCTTGTGGCTACGACAGGATGGGAGAGAAGTGGTGACATGGGTATACCCTGCCGGTACTCGAGTTTAGTATATACGGTCCAGATATGGTGGAATCCCACGGCGTTGCCACGGCCCAATGAGGAACTCGAGTAACCTATGGACTCTCGATTGCTTGCAGAACAATAAGAAGCTGAAGATAGAAAGTTTAAAGGGCAAACCCTAATCTGTAACCGACTCGACCTGCTACCCGAGACCTGGCCTATCTATATAAATGCTAGGAGGGGGCAGCGAGGAGAACACACAACCCTAGTTTCCACAACCCTCACCAGATTGCATCTGCGCACCATTGTAATCTTCGATTCCTTCGTTAATTCCACGAGTAGACAAGCAGGAGTAGGGACCTCTACAAGGTCTAAACCTGGGTAAACCTTGCGTCCCTGTGTGCTTGTTTGCTAGCCGATTGATGCTTCTAGTGATCCCTCCTTCTCCAAAACCCAAGTCCATAAAAATGGGCATTGATGAGTTAAACCCTCGTTAATTGGCGTTGTTTGTGGGAATTGGGAGTGCTGATGTTGCGGCTTCTTTGGCCCCATCAACTGCGATCTACGACTCCGCAATAGCGGAGATTCACCAGCTTTTTGGCGCATTCGACTTCACCGTCAATATGCCGGCCACTCACCCGGCTTTCGAGTCCGTGGGTGATGGAATTAGCCTGGCAATCGGAGGCTTCCGCTTCCAAGTTGGTTAGATGGGCACGCTTCGCATGCCTGACCAGCCAACAACACCATCAATTGCTCTAGCATCGTGGTTCCCTCCACCGATTAGCACCCTCAGTAAGCTCAATGCCTCGACAACAGTCGAGAATACAGTCAGCGATAGAAGTCGTGAATCCGATCTGGGCGATCTAGCAACTAAAGATGGAGTCTACGGCTCCGGATCTGAAAGTTGTGGGAGCAACAGCTTCCCCAACCACTTCATGTGCGCCGTCATCAACGCTGGCGACTCCTCCACCAATCGCGACAACATGGGAAACGGTGGCAATGGAACCGACCCACCAAACAGCGGCATACCTAATGGCGGACCACCCAACGGCGGCCCCGCCAACGGCGCCCCCATCAACAACGGAGGGGCAGTCGAACCCCCCACCAGGGTGAACGAGCACACTGGTGAGCGTGTCGTGATCAAGCTCAATGATCTCGAGTGGGCTCACTGCCGAGACGCCCTACGAGGCAATCCTCTGCCCTAGGCACGCCACAAGAACTACTGATGGGCTACCATTGGCTGCTGAAGGAAGAGTACAGACGCTAGATACAAACAATCGTGCAACTCAAAGCGTGTAAAAAGGCGGCAGACGAGTCGATCCTTCGAAGGGCCGGACTCTCCTCCCATGGAGGATCCTCCTTCAAAGGCAACGAGTACGTGGCCAACAAGAGGTGATCTCGAATGGCTCACCTCACCGAGCAGGAACGCATAGAAGCTGCAAAGGTCCTCGACTTCGGCTCCATGACAGTCGACACATGGGGCAACGTGGTCCTAAAGACGCCGCAAGCAGCGGTGACGGCGGCCACCATGTACCTCCTCAACAACCAGCCGCCTGTTGGAGATCCTCGAGCTGCCATGCACCGATCTACGATCGCAGGCTTGGGACTAATCGAGGCCGCTCTCGACAAAGAGCCGACGCTGGAGCCGGAGAAAAACAATGCTCTAGCAAAATGCTATTCCTCACCCTCATCCAACGATGACAGTCACGATCTGTCCCGACATTGCCACTCACGGCGACACGACCACGACTACGACGCACGTGATGACATCACACAGCGCAAGATCGACAAGTCAAGGGCGCGACACGCCCGATCGACTGACTCAGAAGACTAAGACGTGGAACTCTGTGGCGCCAGATGCTTCAGCAGGGCCATCAGACAAAAGCGAATGCCCAAGGGTTTCAAGCTCCCATCAGAGAACCCAAAGTTTGACGGTCTGCAGGACCCGAAAATCTGATTAGAAGACCACATCTCTTCCGTCAGGCTCCATGGTGGGAGTCGAAGCATAGCCATGCAATGCCTACAGCTACAGCTGCAGGGCGCCGCCCGAGCTTGGCTCAATAACCTCCCGCGCGGATCCATTCGTAGCTAGGACGAGCTGGTCTACAGCTTTGTGCGCAACTTCAAGGGCACCTACAAAAGGCCCGCATCAATCGAAGATTTGAGATGCTACCAGCAAAGATCGGGCGAGTCATTACGCTCGTACATCCAGAGGTGGTCCATCATCAAGAACTCCACGGAAAATATCTTGGAGGACCGGGAATCGACGCATTCAACGGCGGCATTCGTCGCATAGAGCTCGGGGAGGAGCTGGGCCGCTCGAAGCCCAAAACCATTAACCACCTTGATGGAAATCGTGAATCGGTGGGTAGATGGAGAAGATTCGGTGAAAAATTGCGTTCACTTCGATGAAGAAGAAGAACTCGAATGCAGACGCGATCACCGAAGCAAACATCGAATGCACATCTATGATGACCGCGACGACGTCAACATGGTTGTAGCCGGCTACACCGACAAGCGCGACGACAGCCACAACAGCGGCTATCACAGCGGTGGATATCACGACTCCGGGAAAACCACGCAAGTATGGCAACACCGCACTCGCGACGAGGCACCCGCAACATCCATTGAGGACAAGCTATCGGGGCCGTGCACCGTGCATTTCTACATCGACAAGCATGATGGAAAAAAGAAATCCAGCCACCCCCTCAAGGACTATTGCGAGTTCCTCAAACTTCATGAGGGCCTGGCTCGGATGAATCGCGACGCGGTCAACAGGGGCTATGGAGCCGCCCCAGAAGCTGTGGCACATGGAGATCCTCCACCACCACCTGGACCACCGCCAACTGCAGCTGTGACTGCCCAGCATCACAGAGGCGAGCCGTACCCATGGTCCATGGGCATCATGATGATCCAAAAAGGCCGCCCCTCCAACCGGGTGCAAAAGTCTATCACTCGCCAAGTCAATTTGGCGACAAACTCACCACCATCCACCACTGAGTACCTCAGTGGAAGCGACTCCTGCATCACCTTCGACAAGCGCAACCACCCCCGCCAAGTACCTCGTCCAGGCCATTGACCCCTTGTACTCGAGGCACAGATTGGAGGCTTCGACATGACTCGCGTCTTCATGGATGGTGGAAGCGGCATTAACTTCATGTTTGCAAGTACCTTGCGAGCAATGAGGATCCCTCTGACCTGCCTAGAGGTCTCGGACATGACATTCCACGGCATCGTCCCAGGCAAGGGAATATATCCCCTTGGCAAAATCAACCTCGACGTCATCTTCGACACGCCAAAAAACATTCGACGTGAACGCATCGACTTCGAAGTCGTCGACTAGCCCTCACAGTACCACTGCATCCTCGGACGTGTCGCGTTCGCCAGGTTCATGGCAGTGCCACACTATGCCTATCTGCAGATGAAAATGCTAGGCCCCAACGGTGTCATCACAATCAACGGGAGCTTCGAGAGGTCTGATAGTTGCGATAGGGAATTCAACAGAATTTCCTAGTCCTTCAGCATGCAGGAAGAACTTGCAAGATTGAAGGAGTCGACAGACAACAGCCCGCCTCCCCTAGGCCAGCCAAGTTCACCTGACCTATCCTTCGACTCGTCGGTTCATACGAAGAAAGTTCAAGTCCACCAATCGGACCCCGCCAAGACGGCCCTCATCGCCAACAACTTGAGTTCCGCATAGGAACTCGCGCTCGTCGAATTCCTCTATGAGCACTGGGAAATCTTCGCCTGGTGTCCAGCGGACATGCTAGGAGTCTCCAGGGAATTCGTCGAGCACGCACTCAATGTCAACCCAGACGCAAGGCCAGTCAAATAAACAATTCAGCGACTGTTTGAGCCAAGAGAAAAAGCGGTCAGAATGGAGATCAACAGACTCCTCGACGCCAAATTCATACGCGAGATCAAGGAAAGCACTTGGCTCGCCAACACGGTGCTAGTACCAAAAAAGGACACGGATGTGCGTGGATTTTACCTCTCTGAATAAGCACTGCCCAAAGGATCACTTCCCGCTGCCGTGAATCGACCAGATCATCGACTCCACCGCGGGATGTGAGCGCCTCTGCTTCCTCGACGCCTACTCAGGCTACAATCAGATTCGAATGAAGGAAGAGGATCAAGAAAAAATAGCGTTTACAATGCCTTTTGGTGTGTTCTGTTATAACACAATGCCCTTCGGGCTAAAAAACGGAGGAGCAACCTATCAGCGGTGCATGCAGGCTTGCCTCAAGAACCAACTTGGTTGCAACATCCAAGTCTATGTTGACGACATCGTAATCAAGACCAAAGAGGAAGCTTCACTAATCGACATTTATGCGAAACCTTCACCAACCTCGACCGCTACCGGATCAAGCTTAATCCGGACAAGTGCGCCTTCGGCGTACCATCTGGGCAACTACTCGGTTATCTCATCTCCGCGAGAGGGATTGAGGCGAACCTAAAGAAAATAAAAGCCATACTAGCCATGGAGAAGCCAAAGAACATAAGAGGTGTCCAACAGCTGGCTGGGCGAATTGCGGCGCTCAGTCGATTCATCAGTCGAATGGGCGAAAAGGCACTGCCCTTCTACCAACTTCTCCGCAAAGCTGACAAGTTCGAGTGGACCAATGAGGCACGGGAAGCATTCGAAGATCTCAAGCGTCTATTGTCCACCTCACCAGTACTGGTGACCCTACGCGAAAGGGAACCACTGTTGTTGTACATCTCCGCCACCAACCAGGTGGTCAGCACGGTACTCGTGGTTGAACAAGCCGAGGAAAACAAGGTCCATGGAGTACAGTGTCCTGTCTACTACCTCAGCGAGGTACACACGCCAACAAAGCAGAGGTATACGCACTACCAGAAATTGGCATATGGCATCTTCATGATAGCCAGGCGACTGCGCCACTACTTCTAGGATCACCCAATCGTGGTGGTCCACGACGCCCCGCTTAGACACATCCTCAACAACCCTGACGCTACCGGACGAGTCGCGCTTTGGGGAATCGAGCTGTCTCCATGAGAAATTACAGATGAAAAACGTGACGCGATCAAGTCGCAAGTTCTCCATGACTTCCTCGTGCACTGGATGGAGAATCAGCTCCCCGAAAAACCAGATATGTCCTATCTCTAGACAATGCACTTTGACGGATCCAAGCGAAAGGACGGAGCTGGTGCAGGTGTCCTAGGGAGACAAGCTGAAATATATTCTGCGAATGCAGTTCACCGCCTCCAACAACGAAGTTGAATACGAGGACCTGCTACACGGAATAAGGATGGCAAAAGCTTGCGGCACCAAGAGGCTCATAATATACGACGACTCCAAGCTGGTCGTCAACCAGACAATGCACGAGTGCGACGCACCGAACGACAATATGATCGCCTACCGCGACCTCTATAACACACTCGAAGGGGACTTCGATGGTTGCGAGCTGCAGCACATAGGCCGCAAAAGCAATGAAGAGGAAAACGCACTCGCCAACATTGGCTCTACCTGCGCCCCCATACCACCTGGGGTATTTCTCGAGCGCATCCACGAACGCTCCATCAAGCCAAAGGCCGCAGAGAAGAAAACAAGCACAACAACGGACTCGGGGGCTGCGTCGCCCAATGAGCTAATGGCACTCGACGACCTGGAGCTTGACACAGGACTCGAAGGACCGATGAGTGTCATGTTGATTGAGCCATCTTGGACTCAACCGTACATCACATACCTTCTTAGTAAGAGGCTACCGGATGATCCAACTGACGCACGGCACATTGCGCGGCGATCCAAGGCATTCGCTGTTATCAACGGCGAACTGTACAAGCGCAGCATCATAGGAGTACTCCAACGATACGTCTCAAATGCTGATGGAAGAGTTGTTCTCCTAGACATCCATGAGGGGACTTGCGGGCACCGCGCCTGCAGTCGCGCCCTCGTCGCCAAAGCTCTACGAGCTATATTCTACTGCCCTACGGCCATGCGTGACGCCAAGGACATCGTCCAAAAATGCAACGCTTGCTAGTGATTCGCGGACAAACCACACACACCTGGCGCGGAGCTCCGGCCAATTCCATTGGCCCAGCCTTTCGCGCAATGGGGACTCGACATGGTCGGCAAGCTCCCAAAGTCCTCACGAGGAGGCTACGTCTACCTCTTGGTTGCAGTCGACAAATTCACCAAGTGGATAGAGGCCATGTCGGTGACTAACCAGTCAGGAGCCAGTGTAGTCAAGTTCTTTGAGTCCATTGTCTATCGCTTCGAAGTGCCACACAGCATCATCACGGACAATGGAACAAATTTCACCTCTAAGGAGTTCCACAGCTTCTGCGAGGACCTGGGAATCAATGTAAGCTATGCTTCTATAGCTCATCCATAGACCAACGGTCAAGTCGAAAAAGACAATGGGCTCGTCTGCGGCGGAATCAAGAAGTGACTCCTTAGGCCACTCGAACAAGCCGTAGGATGCTGGCCAGATGAGCTGCAATCGGTACTCTGGAGCCTACGCACAATGCCAAACAGTGCAACGGGGTACACCACGTTCTTCATGGTGCACGTTGCTGAAGCGGTGTTACCTGTAGAGGTACGATACAAAGCACCGCGAGTGGTCGCTTACAGCGAGCAGGAATCAACTCTTACACTCGAAGACACCGTCGACCTCCTTCATGAGGCACGGGAAATCGTCGCGAAAAGATCAACGATCTACCAGCAGAACCTGCGCAACTACCACAGCAGAAGGCTATGCCCCAGGTCCTTCGTCGAAGGAGACCTGGTCCTGCAACTAAAACAACAAGAGCATCTCAAGCTCGAGTCCCCCTGTGAGGGACCGTACGTGATTACAGAAGTAATCCCAGGTGGCGCCTATCGCCTTAAAGATTTCGAGACAGGAGTCGCGTACTCCAACCCCTGGAATGTCCCGCATCTACGGTGCTTCTACCCTTAGTCGTATTTTATTTCTTACATTGCAAATAAGGCTATTCAGCCAAGGCTACTTAGCCAGACATTGTACCTCGTACTATCCTACGAATAAATAAAGCTAAGTGCCTCAAACTCTGCGTTCTTTTATTTATTTTTGCAATCTATCCACTCGGGGGCTCTGCCACCCTGTACACATATGTTCTATGAACCAACGCGATATCCTGAGTAGCTGACGCCCTAATCGAACCCTTGACAAACACCAACCCAGTTGCAATGCACCTGACAGGTTGGCAAGGTGCTGAGATAAACACAAGTCAGGCTAACGAAAAGGAATCGCATAGTGCAACGCACTCGCAAAACATACGAGCTAACAAGCTCTTTATATACATCAATGTCAATCAATTAGACACATCATATATATATGAACTTTACAACACTGGTGCAACTATGTGCAGGATACAAACAAAACTAATGTTGCAACAAAAGAACGTTTGTCTGCTCCTCGAAGAAGTCGACAATTTCCTCCGCTGGGCGATCCACCGCCTGGTAGTGAGGAACCATGTTCCAAGTCGAACCTGCTGGTGGCGCTGGCGGTCCAGTAGCAATCTCTGCAACATCCACATCAGGCTTGTGCAGTCGCACCAGCAACAGAGCAGCCTTGGCACCAGCCACTAACTATTAACGTACACACTCACAGACTGCACTCAAGTCTTGAAATTTTGCAAGAAGGGCCAGCAGGCTCGATGGAACGATGTCCAGCGGAAACATCATCTGACAGATATTCCTTAAGCACGATTACGATTTCTTCAGGAAATGAAGCACCCGTGAGGCACGATCCTGCAGGGTCGCCAGTGCGATTGCGCGCTCATGATCCACCCAGAAGTACCCACTCGCCTGAAGCTACTCTTGGGTCTGGTCATTCATGCGAACGGCAATCCTGTCCTTCTCATCTTGCGGATGGCGTGCACTGACAACTATACAAAGCAAAGGCAAAAGTATGAAGACAACGAACTACCACGAGTGGCTACAAGAAAAGATAAGGAAGCAGAAAGCTAACACTTGAATTGGTCGCCTAGCTGTGTCACCTCCCCTAGTAGATATTGCTCTCGGGCATCGGCCTTCTCCACCCTCGACTTCCATACATCCGCGTTACCACGGAGCACGGGCAGTTCGCGCTCCAACTGCTTCACGCGGTCACGGAGTCGCGAGAGCAGAGACAGCTCATCCACCCTTGAGCGCGACTGTGCTAAGGTATCATCAGTGGATGGCATATTCCGAGGTTCACTCGAAGGACCACTCGATGTGCCCTATCACAAGTCAAGCAAGAGATAATAAGAAGACCATGCAATACTTGGGCAAACACTCAAAGTGCATTCAAGCATAACAAAATATCAACAGATACACCCGCCAACGACATGTTCAAGACAAACGGGTCAAGCTATTAACTTTTACAAATATGACTACTGAGGAGCAACCGACTTCTTCGACTTAGACTTCTGTTTCGGGGGCCTCATCGAGTCTATGGCAGTATCAGACGCCACAGACTTCCCACCGGCCACTGACGCCGTAGCCTTTGCCGCCTTCTTGGCTCGTTGTAGCTCCTTAGAGTACTTCGCGACTGTGTTGATTAGCTGCGGCCCGTACTTGCCACATGCAGTTGCAAAAGGAGCAAAAACTACCTGTTGGCCATCCGCGCTGACAGGCATTGCCTTGGAGACCTCAGCAGGATCAACCTCGACTCCATTGGCTTGAACCATCGCGAGTGACATAGAAGCGCCAGTCGCATGGAGTGAGTTCTTGAAGCCTGCGGGAATGCCTCCAGCAAGGGACTCCACCAGATCATCTACATTTTCGATTAACTTAGCTTTGGGCGCCAGCTCCTCATGAAGGCGACTAAGTACGCCCTTGGCCTTGATCAGCGTCCCCTGGATAGAAGCACTGCGATCTTCGACTGCCGCAATGGCACCTGCCAAGGCATCATCACGACGGAGAGCCTGGGCGTCGAAGCTTAGACCGCTGGCATCTACACAAGAGCAAAGTGTTGGCACAAAAAGTCAGTACAATAAAAAATTCGAAAGAAGGGACACGACGGACATCCATACGAAGGAATACCTGAAAGAGCCTTGGCATTCGAGAAGAGTTGTTCTTCGAACAACTTCTCCCTAGCCACGATAGAGGCGCGCAAATCCTCTTCGCGTTTTCGTGATTTGTCAAGCGCTGCGACTGCCTCATCGCGACCCTTCACCACCGCGGTGAGCGTCTTTTCGAGGGAAGCGGCATCGTGAAGTAGTGCGTTATGCTCGACTGTGAAACAAATAAAGACAGACCATCAGTCGAATATATCACAAAGATGAAGAAGAACAAGAAGCAAAAAACACTCACTTTCAACCACGTGATGGCGATTGTCCAGCATTGTATGCTGGCGACCCATTGCAAGTACCTGCTCCGCCAGGCGAGCAGCTTCCTTCACAATAAGCTGCGACGGGAGAAACAACAAAGGATCAGCAGATGGTATGGATGATAAATTCGACTGCAAAAATCAGAAGAAACAACATTACACATACGTGATCCTCCAGTGACTCCGAAGTCGATTGACGCGCAGTCGTCTGGACAACCATCTGATGCTCCACATCGTGTGGAGAACTTGATGAATTGTGCCCGGAGTGGGCCGCCAATGGAGGAGAAGGAGTCCGCTAAGCCACCTTCTTGGCCTTGGAGGCCGCGACTCCAGATTCTTTCAAAAACTGGACGTCGCCAGAACATGACGACGCCAGTTGACTGCAGCACAAAACCAAACTCAGGACAATGCAACTCCAAAAAAAGAACCAAGAGAAGAATTGTGTACTTACCAATCAAACTTGTCAAAATAGAAGGTTTGGCCCTCCGATTCCGATGATGACTCCTTCGGCAGCCGCATCTTCTTGCGGGAGGATGGCGCCACAGCACTCTCGGGAACGGCAGGTATCGGCGACTCCACACCAGATGGGCCTTCTGGAGTCGAAGGAGATGACGCGTCCGAATCCTCGTTGCGCAAACGCTTGCGAGTGTCCGGACCGCTGGACTCGGGGGCTTCCTCTCTTCTTCAAATGGAACGGTCGACTCCGACTCTTCCTCCTCAGGAAGAGGGGGCATACTGGGAGACACCTTCCAATCCTGCATACAGACAACAAGTCAGCACAAGTCAAGCAAAAAGAAGCACTCGACAAACAAAGCTACTTCATAGCACAACTGTACCTCAGGAGGTACGACCGGTTCACTAGGGAGCATATCCTTGGCGGTGTACTTGGTGAGCAGTCGCTCCCTCTTATCTACTTCACTTGGGGAAATGCCATCGGTAGATACGTGAGTGACATCGTCCACGCCAGCCCACTGGAACATAGGGGGACTCTGGCCTGCAGGGGCTGGACGCGACGACGCAACCACTTGCGAATGAGGGCGCAACCTCCCTCTTCTTTACCCATGCGACTCTCAAGGTCGCAAACGTGATCATACAGCACATCTGTCTCCTCGGACTCGCCGGGCATCACCACTTTCTTCCAGGAGCTCCTCCTCCAACACGGTGCCGCGGGATCGAAAGGTGCGAGTCCGAAGTGGTCTTCGTCAGCCTTCTGGTCGCAGATATAGAACCACTTGTCCCTCCACCCTTGGACGGACACCATGAGCTTGATGTCAAAATACATGACGGAGGAGTTGACGTGGATACCGCAGCCCCCTACATCATAGACTACGGAGCCAGACACCGACTGGCGCTTCAGCTTGAAGAGGCGCTTAAAGAGACCAAAGTGCGGCTTGATTCCGAGCTAGCACTCGCAAAGCGTAATGTAGCAGGCAATATGGAGGATAGAATTGGGGGACAACTAATGGAGCTGGAGCCCATAGAAACAAAGGACGCCCCTGAAGAAAGGATGCAGGGGCAGAGAAAGACCGCGAATGATGAACGCTAGGAACATCACTCGGAAACCAGCCGGAGGGCAAGGGGTTACCTCACCACCTGGGACCCGCGAGTCACCGGCCCCGAAAGAAAGAACTCCGTCTTGGCGGAGGAGACGGAGCTCGGATGAATTGATGATGGACGCACACCATGCGCCATTGGTGATGCAAGTGCCCGCGCCCTTGTTCTTCCCAATGATGGCAGCACTGGTGCTCGCAGTGGCGGAGCCACCCTTCTTCTTGGCAGCAGCAATGGCGGCAGCGGATTCAGCCGCGGCACCTCCTTTCTTCTTCCCCATCTTGCGGTGGCGATGCGACCGGAGGAAGTAACTAGGGAATACGCGGAGCTGGTCCAATGCCGCGAAGAAGATGAACTCTAGGGAGCAGAGGAGCTGCAGCAATGGTGATGAAGGCAAAGGCAGAGAAAAGAACATATGGGAAAAATTACCGCCGCAACACTACTACTTAACCCCCTGGAAGATGTAATCCAACGGCCAGCAGAAACCCTATCAGACACGTGGCACCCATCGTGATCGACACGTGGAGGACCTGAAGCACGAACCGTCCCTGCTACCCCCATTACGCGCAAAAATCGAGGAGGCGCAGTTAAAACAAAGATTACGCATGCCCGGTCAAGTCAGGGTCAGAAAATGGGACCCACCGCTCGTCACATCCCGTCAAACTCGCTCACGCAGGCAACTGAGATCATCACATCGTTAGCACTGATGTCATAAAAAATTGAGCAGCAGAAGACTTTGACTACTTTAGTCCTTGCTCGAGTCTTCGACTCCACCAAGCACTCGGGGGATACTCCCATAGGGAGCGCTGGTTGCGCACCCTATGATTTTCTTTTTCTCTTCTACAGGAATATGGACATTCAAAGCATACCCAATCACTTGAATCTGCGATTCGACTATCGACTGAAACAAACAAACAAAAGACGACAGCAGTCGCAAAAATTCTTTAGTCCCCGCCTGAGTCTTCGACTCAACCAGGCACTCGAGGGCTACTCCCATAGGGAGCACTGGTCGTGCACCCTATGATTATTTGTACATCGTACTGTGTGTCGATAACATCCACACTCGAAGTTTATGGCGACACCGCCTCATAATTTTTTCCCTACAAAGAGACTGCGTCTCCTGGGTCACCCGAATCATCTTCGCGATGACAAAATTTAGATGTTGCACTTGCAGCGTGAAGATAAGACCTGAATAAGGCCTGACAACGCATTTCCTATGCAACACTAGAAATATATCCGTGCCTACAGGTACGATGAACATGCCTTGACGGACGCGTCGAGTGCTCATACCCATATACTGGAATTTGACTCCTGTAAGACCTCCGCGGCTTGAGTCGAATTACACTAGCACTTTTCCGAATTTGAGTCCGGGGACTCGAGTTCGAGTAGATTGCGTTTGTTTACCCTAAGGTAGTCAACTGATACCGATACATCGGTTAAATCAGGCACGCACATTAACAATCCCTATGGCACAAACATAGCACTCGAAAATACTCAGTCATGCACTCGACAGGCTTCATAAAGTCTCCAGTTGAATCTGCGATTCCATTGGACACTCGGGGGCTACTGACATGGGTATACCCTGTCGGTAATCGAGTTTAGTATATACGGTCCAGATATGGTGGAAGCCCACGACATTTCCATGGCCCAATGAAGAACTTGAGTAACCTATGGACTCTCGATTGCTTGCGGGATAGAAAGTTTAAAGGACAAACCCTAATCTGTAACCGACTCGACCTGCTACCTGAGACCTGGCCTATCTATATAAAGGCCAGGAGGGGGCGGCGAGGAGAACACACGCAACCGTAGTTTCCACAACCCTCGCCAGATTGCATCTACGCACCATTGTAATCTTCGATTCCTTCGTTAATTCCACGAGCAGACAAGTAGGAGTAGGGACCTCTATGAGGCATGAACCTGGGTAAACCTTGCATCCCTGTGTGCTTGTTTTCTAGCCGATTGATGCTTCCAGCGCTCCCTCCTTCTCCAAAACCCAAGTCCATAACAATGGGCATTGATGAGTTGAACCCTTGTCAAGTGGGGAAAGTAGCTTCGAGGGGACAGAAGAGAAGTATGGGGAGGAAGAGAAGTAAAGGGAACGTGACACTAGCATATTGCCCATGTAACTCGTGAGTCGTGACACTCGCAAAAGGGGAGTGCCCGGTGTTACAAGTTTGTCCAGAGCAAGCGGGCAGTAAGCGTGGCCAATCATGTCGCAAAACAGCCTACTCGCGGATCGCTCTTATGAAGACCATCCCAATCGTCCAAGCGCCCTGATCGAACGGTATGTAACAATCGTCATGCAAAATAACTGTGTTAGGGCGTGCCTTCTAGAAGACTCGGTCTAACAGCCACCATTGGGGGATAAGGTTAGGGCTCTCCTAAGGTTAGGATCCATGTGGTTTATGAAAAGAACACACATTTCAATGACATTGGTGGATCCATATGTGGTTTCTGAAAAGAACAGACATGCAATGAACTCTGGTGGATCCATATGAGGTTTGTGAAAAGAACACACATGCAATGACTCTAGTTGTGGTTAATGAAAAGAACACACATGCAATGACACTAGGGGATCCATATGTGGTTAATGAAAAGAACACACATTCAATGACACTGGTGGATCCATATGTTGTTTGTGAAAAGAACACACATGCAATGACACTGGTGGATCCATATGTGGTTTGTGAAAAGAACACACATGAAATGAAACTGGTGGATCCATATGTGGTCTATGATAGGAACAGACATGCAATGACTCTGGTGGATCCATGTGGTTTGTGAAGAGAACACACATCTAGTGAATCTAGCTGTGGTTTATTAAAAGAACACACATGCAATGAACTCTGGTGGATCCATATGTGGTTTGTGAAAAGAACACACATGGAATGACTCTAGTTGTGGTTAATGAAAAGAACACACATGCAATGACACTAGGGGATACATATGTGGTTAATGAAAATAACACACATACAATGACACTTGTGGATCCATATGTGGTTTGTGAAAAGAACACACATGCAATGACACTGGTGGATCCGTATGTGGTTTGTGAAAAGAACACACATGAAATGACACTGGTGGAACCATATGTGGTCTATGATGAGAACATACATGCAATGACTCTGGTGGATCCGTGTGGTTTGTGAAGAGAACACACATCCAGTGAATCTAGCTATGGTTTATTAAAAGAACACACATGCAATGAACTCTGGTGGATCCATATGTGGTTTATGAGAAGAACACACATACAATGACACTGGTGGATCCATATGTGGTTTGTGAAAAGAACACACATGCAATACACTCTGGTGGATCCATATGTGGTCTATGAAAAGAACACACATGCAATAACACTGGTTGTGGTTAATGAAAAGAACAAACATGCAATGACACTAGGGGATCCATATGTGGTTTATGAGAAGAACACACATGCAATGAACTCTGATGGATCCATATGTGGTCTATGAAAATAATAGACATGCAATGACACTAGTTGTGGTTAATGAAAAGAACAAACATGCAATGACTCTAGTGGATCCATATGTGGTTAATGAAAAGAACAGACATGCAATGACACTGGTGGATCCATATGTGGTTTGTGAAAATAACACACATACAATGACTCTAGTTGCGGTTTATTAAAAGAACACACATGCAATGACACTGGTGGATCCATGTGGTGTGTGAAGGAAACACACATATAGTGACTCTAGCTGTGGTTTATTAAAAGAACACACATGCAATGAACTCTAGTGGATCCACATGTGGTTTATGAGAAGAACACACATGCCATTAACTCTGGTGGATCCATATGTGGTCTATGAAAAGAACATACATGGAATGACACTAGTTGTGGTTAATGAAAAGAACACACATGCAATGACTCTAGTGGATCCATATGTGGTTAATGAAAAGAACAGACATGCAATGACACTAGTGGATCCATATGTGGTTTGTGAAAATAACACACATGCAATGACTCTAGTTGTGGTTTATTAAAAGAACACACATGCAATGACACTGGTGGATCCATGTGGTGTGTGAAGAGAACACACATACAGTGACTCTAGTTGTGGTCTTTTAAAAGAACACACATGCAATGAACTCTGGTGGATCCACATGTGGTTTATGAGAAGACCACACATCCAATGACATTGGTGGATCCACATGTTGTTTGTGAAAAGAACACACATGCAATGAGCTCTGGCTGATCCATATTTGGTCTATGAAAAGAACACACATGCAATGACACTGGTTGTGGTTAATGAAAAGAACAAAGATGCAATGACACTGGGGATCCATATGTGGTTAATGAAAAGAACAGACATGCAATGACACTGGTGGATCCATATTTGGTTTGTGAAAAGAACACACATGCAATGACTCTAGTTGTGTTTTATTAAAAGGACACACATGCAATGACACTAGGGGATCCATATGTGGTTAATGAAAAGAACACACATGCTATGACACTGGTGGATCCATATGTGGTTAATGAAAAGAACACACATGCAATGACACTAGTGGATTCATATGTGGTTTGTGAAAAGAACACACATGCAATGACACTGGTGGATCCATATGTCGTTTGTGAAAAGAACACACATGAAATGACACTGGTGGATCCATATGTTCTCTATGAAAAGAACAAACATGCAATGACTCTAGTGGATCGATGTGGTTTGTAAAGAGAACACACATCTAGTGACTCTAGTTGCGGTTTATTAAAATAACACACATGCAATGAACTCTAGTGGATCCATATGTGGTTTATGAGAAGAACACACATGCAATGACACTGGTGGATCCATATGTGGTTTGTGAAAAGAACACACATGCAATGAACTCTGGTGGATGCATATGTGGTCTACAAAAAGAACACACATGCAATGACACTAGTTGTGGTTAATGAAAAGAACACACATGCAATGACACTGGGGGATCCGTATGTGGTTTATGAGTAGAACATACATGCAATGAACTCTGGTGGATCCATATGTGGTCTATGAAAATAACAGACATGCAATGACACTAGTTGTGGTTTATTAAAAGAACACACATGCAATGACACTAGGGGATTCATATGTTGTCTATGAAAAGAACACACATGCAATGTCTCTAGCTGTGGTTAATAAAAAGAACACACATGCAATGACATTGGTGGATCCATGTGGTTTGTGAACAGAACACACATAGAGTGACTCTAGCTGTGGTTTATTAAAAGAACACACATGCAATGAACTCTGGTGGATCCATATGTGGTTTATGTGAAGAACACACAGGCAATGAACTCTAGTGGATCCATATGTGGTCTATAAAAACAACACGCATGCAATGACACTGGTTGTGGTTAATGAAAAGGACACACATGCAATGGCACTGGGATCCATATGTGGTTAATGAAAAGAACAGACGTGCAATGGCACTGGTGGATCCATATGTGGTCTGTGAAAAGAACACGCATGCAATGACTCTAGTTGTGGTTTATTAAAAGAACACCATGCAATGACACTGGTGGATCCATGTGGTTTGTGGGAAGAACAGACATGCAATGACTCTAGCTGTGGTTATTGAAAAGAACACACATGCAATGACACTGGTGGATCCATATGTGGTTTGTGAAAAGAATACACATGCAATGAACTCTGTTGGATCCATATGTGGTTTATGAGAAGAACACACTTGCAATGACACTGGTGGATCCATATGTGGTTTGGGAAAAGAACATACATGCAATGAACTCTCGGGGATCCATATGTGGTCTATGAAAAGAACACACATGCATTGACACTGGTTGTGGTTAATGAAAAGAACATGCATGCAATGACACTTGGGGATCCATTTGTGGTTAATGAAAATAATAGACATGCAATGACACCGGTGGATCCATATGTGGTTTGTGAAAAGAACACACATGCAATGACTCTAGTTGTGGTTTATTAAAAGAACACACATGCTATGACACTTGGGCATCCATATGTGGTTAATGAAAATAACACACATGCAATGACACTAGGGGATCCATATGTGGTTAATGAAAAGAACACACATTTCAATGACACTGGTGGATCCATATGGTGTTTGTGAAAAGAAAACACATGCAATGACTCTAGTTGTGGTTTATTAAAAGAACACACATGCAATGACACTAGGGATCCATATGTGGTTAATGAAAAGAACACACATGCAATGACACTGGTGGATCCATATGTGGTTCGTGAAAAGAACACACATGCAATGACACTGGTGGATCCATATGTGGTTTGTGAAAAGAACACACATGACATGACACTAGTGGATACATATGTGGTCTATGAAAAGAACAGATATGCAATGACTCTGGTGGATCCATGTGGTTTGTGAAGAGAACACACATCCAGTGACTCTAGCTGTGGTTTATTAAAAGAACATACATGCAATGAACTCTGGTGGATCCATATGTGGTTTATGAGAAGAACACACATGCAATGACACCGGTGGATTCATATGTGGTTTGTGAAGAAGAACACGCATGCAATAAACTCTGGTGGATCCATATGTGGTTTATGAAAAGAACACACATGCAATGACACTGGTTGTGGTTAGTGAAAAGAACACACATGCAATAACACTAGGGGATCCATATGTGGTTTATGAGAAGAACACACATTCAATGACACTAGTGGATCCATATGTGGTTTGTGAAAAGAACACACATGCAACGACCTTGTTGAGATTTATTAAAATAACACACATGCAATGACACTAGGAGATCCATATGGTGTGTGAAGGAAACACACATATAGTGACTCTAGCTGTGGTTTATTAAAAGAACACACATGCAATGAACTCTAGTGGATCCACATGTGGTTTATGAGAAGAACACACATGCCATTAACTCTGGTGGATCCATATGTGGTCTATGAAAAGAACATACATGGAATGACACTAGTTGTGGTTAATGAAAAGAACACACATGCAATGGCTCTAGTGGATCCATATGTGGTTAATGAAAAGAACAGACATGCAATGACACTAGTGGATCCATATGTGGTTTGTGAAAATAACACACATGCAATGACTCTAGTTGTGGTTTATTAAAAGAACACACATGCAATGACACTGGTGGATCCATGTGGTGTGTGAAGAGAACACACATACAGTGACTCTAGTTGTGGTCTTTTAAAAGAACACACATGCAATGAACTCTGGTGGATCCACATGTGGTTTATGAGAAGACCACACATCCAATGACATTGGTGGATCCACATGTTGTTTGTGAAAAGAACACACATGCAATGAGCTCTGGCTGATCCATATTTGGTCTATGAAAAGAACACACATGCAATGACACTGGTTGTGGTTAATGAAAAGAACACACATGCAATGACACTGGGGATCCATATGTGGTTAATGAAAAGAACAGACATGCAATGACACTGGTGGATCCATATTTGGTTTGTGAAAAGAACACACATGCAATGACTCTAGTTGTGTTTTATTAAAAGGACACACATGCAATGACACTAGGGGATCCATATGTGGTTAATGAAAAGAACACACATGCTATGACACTGGTGGATCCATATGTGGTTAATGAAAAGAACACACATGCAATGACACTAGTGGATTCATATGTGGTTTGTGAAAAGAACACACATGCCATGACACTGGTGGATCCATATGTCGTTTGTGAAAAGAACACACATGAAATGACACTGGTGGATCCATATGTTCTCTATGAAAAGAACAAACATGCAATGACTCTAGTGGATCGATGTGGTTTGTAAAGAGAACACACATCTAGTGACTCTAGTTGCGGTTTATTAAAATAACACACATGCAATGAACTCTAGTGGATCCATATGTGGTTTATGAGAAGAACACACATGCAATGACACTGGTGGATCCATATGTGGTTTGTGAAAAGAACACACATGCAATGAACTCTGGTGGATGCATATGTGGTCTACAAAAAGAACACACATGCAATGACACTAGTTGTGGTTAATGAAAAGAACACACATGCAATGACACTGGGGGATCCGTATGTGGTTTATGAGTAGAACATACATGCAATGAACTCTGGTGGATCCATATGTGGTCTATGAAAATAACAGACATGCAATGACACTAGTTGTGGTTTATTAAAAGAACACACATGCAATGACACTAGGGGATTCATATGTTGTCTATGAAAAGAACACACATGCAATGTCTCTAGCTGTGGTTAATAAAAAGAACACACATGCAATGACATTGGTGGATCCATGTGGTTTGTGAACAGAACACACATAGAGTGACTCTAGCTGTGGTTTATTAAAAGAACACACATGCAATGAACTCTGGTGGATCCATATGTGGTTTATGTTAAGAACACACATGCAATGAACTCTAGTGGATCCATATGTGGTCTATAAAAACAACACGCATGCAATGACACTGGTTGTGGTTAATGAAAAGGACACACATGCAATGGCACTGGGATCCATATGTGGTTAATGAAAAGAACAGACGTGCAATGACACTGGTGGATCCATATGTGGTCTGTGAAAAGAACACGCATGCAATGACTCTAGTTGTGGTTTATTAAAAGAACACCATGCAATGACACTGGTGGATCCATGTGGTTTGTGGGAAGAACAGACATGCAATGACTCTAGCTGTGGTTATTGAAAAGAACACACATGCAATGACACTGGTGGATCCATATGTGGTTTGTGAAAAGAATACACATGCAATGAACTCTGTTGGATCCATATGTGGTTTATGAGAAGAACACACATGCAATGACACTGGTGGATCCATATGTGGTTTGGGAAAAGAACACACATGCAATGAACTCTCGGGGATCCATATGTGGTCTATGAAAAGAACACACATGCATTGACACTGGTTGTGGTTAATGAAAAGAACATGCATGCAATGACACTTGGGGATCTATTTGTGGTTAATGAAAATAATAGACATGCAATGACACCGGTGGATCCATATGTGGTTTGTGAAAAGAACACACATGCAATGACTCTAGTTGTGGTTTATTAAAAGAACACACATGCAATGACACTTGGGCATCCATATGTGGTTAATGAAAATAACACACATGCAATGACACTAGGGGATCCATATGTGGTTAATGAAAAGAACACACATTTCAATGACACTGGTGGATCCATATGGTGTTTGTGAAAAGAAAACACATGCAATGACTCTAGTTGTGGTTTATTAAAAGAACACACATGCAATGACACTAGGGATCCATATGTGGTTAATGAAAAGAACACACATGCAATGACACTGGTGGATCCATATGTGGTTCGTGAAAAGAGCACACATGCAATGACACTGGTGGATCCATATGTGGTTTGTGAAAAGAACACACATGACATGACACTAGTGGATACATATGTGGTCTATGAAAAGAACAGATATGCAATGACTCTGGTGGATCCATGTGGTTTGTGAAGAGAACACACATCCAGTGACTCTAGCTGTGGTTTATTAAAAGAACATACATGCAATGAACTCTGGTGGATCCATATGTGGTTTATGAGAAGAACACACATGCAATGACACCGGTGGATTCATATGTGGTTTGTGAAAAAGAACACGCATGCAATAAACTCTGGTGGATCCATATGTGGTTTATGAAAAGAACACACATGCAATGACACTGGTTGTGGTTAGTGAAAAGAACACACATGCAATAACACTAGGGGATCCATATGTGGTTTATGAGAAGAACACACATTCAATGACACTGGTGGATCCATATGTGGTTTGTGAAAAGAACACACATGCAATGACCTTGTTGAGATTTATTAAAATAACACACATGCAATGACACTAGGGGATCCATATGTGGTTAATGAAAATAACACACATGCAATGACACTGGTGGATCCATATGTGGTTTGTGAAAAGAACACAAATTCAATGACACCGGTTGATCCATATGTGGTCTATGAAAAGAACAGACATGCAATGACTCTGGTGGATCCATGTAGTTTGTGAAGAGAACACACATCTAGTGACTCTAGCTGTGGTTTATTAAAAGAACACACATGCAATGACACTAGGGGATCCATAATTGGTTACTGAAAAGAATAGACGTGCAATGACACTGGTGGATCCATATGTGGTCTGTGAAAAGAACACACATGCAATGACTCTAGTTGTGGTTTATTAAAAGAACACCCATGAAATGACACTAGTGGATCCATGTGGTTTGTGAAAAGAACAGACATGCACTGACTCTAGCTGTGGTTAATGAAAAGAACACACATGCAATGACACTGGTGGATCCATATGTCGTTTGTGAAAAGAACACACATGCAATGAACTCTAGTGGATCCATATGTGGTCTATGAAAATATCAGACATGCAATGACACTAGTTTTGGTTAATGAAAAGAACACACATGAAATGACTCTAGCTGTGGTTAATGAAAAGAACACACATGCCATGGCATTGGTGGATCCATATGTGGTCTGTGAAAAGAACACACATGCAATAACTATAGTTGTGGTTTATTAAAAGAACAACCATGCAATGACACTGGTGGATCCATGTGGTTTGTGACAAGAACAAACATGCAATTACTCTAGCTGTGGTTAATGAAAAGAACACACATGCAATGATACTAGTGGATCCATATGTGGTTTGTGAAAAGAACACACATGCAATGAACTATGGTGGATCCATATGTGTTCTATGAAAAGAACAGACATGCAATGACACTAGTTGTGGTTAATGAAAAGAACACACATGCAATGACACTAGTGGATCCATATGTGGTTTGTGAAAAGAACACACATGCAATGACACTAGTGGATCCATATGTGGTTTGTGAAAAGAACACACATGTAATGACACTAGTGCATCCATATGTGGTTTGTGAAAAGAACACACGTGCAATGACTCTAGTGGATCCATATGTGGTTTGTGAAATGAACACACATGCAATGACACTGGTGGATCCATATGTGGTTTGTGAAAAGAACACACATGAAATGACACTGGTGGATCCATATGTGGTTTGTGAAAATAACA
Organism: Avena sativa; assembly: GCA_916181665.1. Lineage (NCBI taxonomy): Eukaryota > Viridiplantae > Streptophyta > Magnoliopsida > Poales > Poaceae > Avena > Avena sativa. Next base: position 415,935,295 of record OV702289.1, on the reverse strand, counting down.
CACATGCAATGACACTGGTGGATCCATATGTGGTTTTGTGAAAAGAACACACATGAAATGACTCTAGCCGTGTTTAATGAAAAGTACACACATGCAATGACACTAGTGGTTCCATATGTGGTTTCTGAAAAGAACAAAAATGCAATAACTCTGCTAGATCCATATGTGGTTTGTAAAAAGAACAAACATGCAATGACTCTAGATATGGTTACTGAAAAGAACACACATGCAATGACTCTAGCTGTGGTTTGTTAAAAGGACACACATGCAATGACACTGGTGGATCCATGTGGTTCATGAAAAGAACAAACATGCAATGACTTTAGCTGTGGTTAATGAAAAGAACACACATTTCAATGACACTGGTGGATCCATATGTGGTTTGTGAAAACAACACACATGCAATGACTCTAGCTGGTTCCATATATGGTTTGTGAAAAGAACACACATCTAGTGACTCTAGTAGTGGTTTGTTAGAAGAACACACATACAATGAACTCTGGTGGATCCATATGTGGTTTATGAAAAGAACACACATGCAATGACACTAGTGGATCCATATTTGGTTTGTGAAAATAACACACGTGAAATGACTCTAGATGTGGTTAATGAAAAGAACAGACATGCAATGAAACTGGTGGATCCATATGTGGTTTGTGAAAAGAACACACATGCAATGACTCTAGTTGTGGTTTATTAAAAGAACACACATGCAATGAACTCCGGTGGATCCATATGTGGTTTATTAGAATATCACACATGCAATGACTCTAGTTGTGGTTTATTAAAAGAACACCCATGCAATGACACTGGTGGATCCATGTGGTTTGTGAAAAGAACAGACATGCACTGACTCTAGATGTGGTTAATGAAAAGAACACACATGCAATGACACTGGTGGATCCATATGTGGTTTGTGAAAAGAACACACATGCAATGAACTCTAGTGGATCCATATGTGGTCTATGAAAATATCAGACATGCAATGACACTAGTTGTGGTTAATGAAAAGAACACACATGCAATGACTCTAGCTGTGGTTAATGAAAAGAACACACATGCCATGGCATTGGTCAATCCATACGTGGTCTGTGAAAAGAACACACATGCAATGACTATAGTTGTGGTTTATTAAAAGAACACCCTTGCAATGACACTGGTGGATCCATGTGGTTTGTGAAAAGAACAGACCTGCAATTACTCTAGCTGTGGTTAATGAAAAGAACACACATGCAATGACACTAGTGGATTCATATGTGGTTTGTGAAAAGAACACACATGCAATGAACACTGGTGGATCCATATGTGTTCTATGAAAAGAACAAACATGCAATGACACTAGTTGTGGTTAATGAAAAGAACACACATGCAGTGACACTAGTGGATCCATATGTGGTTTGTGAAAAGAACACACATGCAATGACACTAGTGTATCCATATGTGGTTTGTGAAAAGAACACACATGCAATGACACTAGTGGATCCATATGTGGTTTCTGAAAAGAACAAAATGCAATAACTCTGCTAGATCCATATGCGGTTTGTAAAAAGAACAAACATGCAATGACTATAGATGTGGTTACTGAAAAGAACACACATGCAATGATTCTAGCTGTGGTTTGTTGAAAGGACACACATGCAGTGACACTGGTGGATCCATGTGGTTTGTGAAAAGAACAAACATTCAATGACTTTAGCTATGGTTAATGAAAAGAACACACATTTCAATGACACGAGTGGATCCATATGTGGTTTGTGAAAACAATACACATGCAATGACTCTAGCTGGTTCCATATATGGTTTGTGAAAAGAACACACATCCAGTGACTCTAGTAGTGGTTTGTTAAAAGAACACACATACAATGAACTCTGGTGGATCCATATGTGGTTTATGAAAAGAACACACATGCAATGACACTGGTGGATCCATATGTGGTTTGTGAAAATAACACACATGAAATGACTCTGGATGTGGTTAATGAAAAGGACAGACATGCAATGAAACTGGTGGATCCATATGTGGTTTGTGAAAAGAACACACATGCAATGACTCTAGTTGTGGTTTATTAAAAGAACACACATGCAATGAACTCCGGTGGATCCATATGTGGTTTATTAGAAGAACACACATGCAATGACACTGGTAGATCCATATGTGGTTTGTGAAAAGAAAACACATGCAATGAACTCTGGTGGATCCATATGTGGTCTATGAAAATAACACACATGCAATGACACTGGTTGTGGTTAATGAAAAGAACACACATGCAATGACACTAGGGGATCCATATGTGGTTAATGGAAAGAACAGACATGCAATGACACTAGTGGATCCATATGTGGTATGTGAAAAGAACACACATGCAAGGACTCTAGTTGTGCTTTATTAAAAGAACACACATACAATGACACTAGGGCATCCATATGTGGTTAATGAAAAGAACACACATGCAATGACACTGGTGGATCCATATGTGGTTTGTGAAATGAACAACCATGCAATGACACTGATGGATACATATGTGGTTTGTAAAAAGAACACACATGAAATGACACTGGTGGATCCATATGTGGTCTATGAAAAGAACAGACATGCAATGACTCTGGGGATCCATGTGGTTTGTGAAAAGAACACACATCTAGTGACTCTAGTCGTCGTTTATTAAAAGAACACACATGCAATGGACTCTGGTGGATCCATATGTGGTTTATGAGAAGAATACACATGCAATGAAATTGGTGGATCCATATGTGGTTTTTGAAAAAAACACATATGCAATGAACTCTGGTGGATCCATATGTGGTTTATGAAAAGAACACACATGCAATGTCACTGGTTGTGGTTAATGAAAAGAACACACATGCAATGACACTGGGGATCCATCTTTGTTTTATGAGAAGAACACACATGCAATGAAATCTGGTGGATCCATATGTGGTCTATGAAAAGAAAAGACATGCATGACACTAGTTGTGGTTAATGAAAAGAACACACATGCAATGACACTAGGGGATCCATATGTGGTCTATGAAAAGAATAGACATGCAATGACTCTAGCTGTGGTTAATGAAAACAACACACATGCAATGACACTAGTGGATCCATATGTGGTTTGTGAAAAGAACACATATGCAATGACACTGGTGGATCCATATGTAGTTTGTGAAAAGAACACACATGCAATGACACTGGTGGATCCATATGTGGTGTGTGAAAAGAACACACATGCAATGACACTGGTGGATCCATATGTGGTCTGTGAAAAGAACACACATGCAATGACACTAGTGGATCCATATGTGGTTTGTGAAAAGAACACACATGCAATGACACTGGTGGATCCATATGTGGTTCGTGAAAAGAACACACATGCAATGACACTGGTGAATCCATATGTGGTTTGTGAAAAGAACACACATGAAATGACTCTAGCTGTAGTTAATGAAAAGAACACACATGCAATGAAACTAGTGGATCCATATGTGGTTTGTGAAAAGAACACACATGCAATGACTCTTTTGGATCCATATGTGGTTTCTGAAAATAACACACATGCAATTACTCTAGCTATGGTTAATGAAAAGAACACACATGCAATGACTCTAGTTGTGGTTTATTGAAAGAACACACATGCAATGACACTGGTGGATCCATATGTGGTTTGTGAAAAGAACACACATGCAATGACTCTTTTGGATCCATATGTGGTTTCTGAAAAGAACACACATGCAATTACTCTAGCTATGGTTAATGAAAAGAACACACATGCAATGACTCTAGTTGTGGTTTATTGAAAGAACACACATGCAATGACACTGGTGGATCCATGTGGTTTGTGAAAAGAACAAACATGCAATGACTCTAGCTATGGTTAATGAAAAGAACACACATTTCAATGATACTGGTGGATCCATATGTGGTTTGTGGAAACAACACGCATGCAATGACTCTAGTTGGTTCCATATATGGTGTGGGAAAAGAACATGAAACCAGTGACTCTAGTTGTGGTTTAGTAAAAGAAAACACATGCAATGAACTCTGGTGGATCCATATGTGGTTTATGAATAGAACACACATGCAATGACACTAGTGGATCCATATGTGGTTTGTGAAAATAACACACATGAAATGACTCTAGATGTGGTTAATGAAGAGAACAGACATGCAATCACACTGGTGGATCCATATGTGGTTTGTGAAAGAACACACATGCAATGACTCTAGTTGTGGTTTATTAAAAGAACACACATGCAATGACACTGGTAGATCCATGTGGTTTGGAAAGAGACAACACATCCAGTGACTCTAGCTGTGGTTTATTAAAAGAACACACATGCAATGAACTCTGGTGGATCCATGTGTGGTGTATGAGAAGAACACACATGCAATGACACTGGTGGATCCATATGTAGTTTGTGAAAAGAACACACATGCAATGAACTCTGGTGGATCCATATGTGGTATATGAAAAGAACACACATGCAATGACACTGGTTGTGGTTAATCAAAAGAACACACATGCAATGACACTAGGGGATGGTAACATCCCAACATTAGAGCTTAGAAATGAGCTGAACACAGGTGTGTGCTTTGCATTCATGCATAGAAAATCTGGATAATTTTCACGCTTTTAAATAAAACTTGTCAAAGTAATTGAAGCTTCTCTTAACTTGGTGGAACTGAAGTAGATGATCAAGTGGACTGTGATAAGTTTCAATATGACCTTTGCTAAAACCTTATCTTTGGGTAATATAATTTGATCTAAGGGTAGCTCAAATGTAATAAAACTAAGTCACAACACACTACTTAATAAGGATTACTAGATCGTCTAGAAATCATTACATGGTATTCCATACCATAACTCAAGGATGAATACTTAATATTCTTAAGATGATATTAAGATATTACCTACCATAAAATTTGTATATCAAGTTAAGCTTATAACTTAAGAAAAAGAAACTCATGACTAAAACTTGAAACACTTGTTTGCCATAGTTATTCCTACCATGGGTATCATGGTAGTTCTTAAACATTTACTCTTATTACAAATAGAGTAGAAAGGAAAGTCAAGCCAAGAGGTGACATACCTATGTAACCAAGTCCTAGTGTCAAGTGATCATCATTGTTGAGTAATCAATTCTTGACCTAGCACTTGTTAACCTTTCGCTTTGACCTATTATATAAACCTTCCAAAGACCTTAAGTTGATTAATAATAAGAAGGAATTAGTTATGTTAGAGTGTGCCGTCATAAATGGGATAAGATCCTTAGTGGTGATCAAACCATTTGATGTTCCAAGAGTTAACTCACTGAGTTAACTAGAATCAGTACCTAAACTCAAGGGTTGAGCTAGTAATTGAGGAGCTATGAGAAAGCTAGTCGTATTAGTACATTAGATGACAATCTTGTTAGGACAAGTGGATGTAGACTTAGGATAAGCTTGCTTAACAAGATAAGTCTATAGAGAGACTAATACAAGTTTACTACTTAGTTGATTATAGATATTGATCAGACAATTAGAAGTCTAAGCTTAGTTTGATCAAATAATGGTGGTCATTATTCTCATGTCACTTGAGAATAGATGACTAGGTGTTGAAGAAGAGTTGTGGGTATACCAAATTAGGTAAGGCCTAGTAAGCTGAATCATCTAGCTTAAACATGAGAAGTCAAGCTAGAGTATAATGAACTGTATAACATAAGTTGTAGGAGTAGTTGGAGGCATAGTGCTTTAGCCAAGCTAGTACAAGAACAACTTGTACTATGGAGAGTATTACCATACCTATTTTAGAGGATTGATATCACATAGGATATAAAGGGAACTATCATCTTGCAAGCCTTGGAAGTAGTTGCAAGATGGATTTAAGGGAGTTAATAGATGGAGTTAGCAGTAGCTACATTGATAGGTGTATCAATGGTAGTTGATTAAGAAGAGTTGGATACTAGGAGTAAGGATGGAGTAATGTTGAAGTCGCATGACCATGTCATCATATGATGATGGATATGGTGGAGTCAGATGATTGTCTTATTCAGGAAGATGTGATCTTTGTGAATAAGATAAAAGAGATTTATAGAGTATATTTAGAAAAGGAATTCCTTATCTCAAGATATCCTAGTGAGGTATTAAGGTAAGTATTCTTTAGAAGCCTTAACCAAGATCTTATCAAGCCATGACAGACGCATGTCTACCTCATTGTCCAAAAACCTAGAATGATAAAATTGTCATGATCATATTACTAAGTAATTCCAATATCTCACACTATGTGGAGATATCAAACCCACTCATAGATTTAGAAGTAGTATCCCTAAACCTTGATCCTTGTTCCTACCTATAATTGAATATGGGTTATTAAAACCTCTCAAAACCTATGTACCTATATTTGAATAAATCGTAGTATTTCTCTATTCATAATTGTTATTGATTCATCATTACCTAACCAAAAGTGTTCTTTGGTAACTCTAAACTCTTCAAACCAAGTAGAATTCGATTTGGCAAATCCCTAAATATGGAGAACCATGAAACTTATATCCTCCTGTTAAAAACCACAAAGAATAAATTCCTTGTAATGTATTTAGATAAATCCTTTATAAAGATAAGTGGGAACAAGATTCTATATACATGGATACACATTTCAAACCAGTAAAATTACGATTGTCAAGTGAAATCAGAATCATCTTTGTGAAATCTTACTAAAAGAAACAAACCCTAAAACCCTAAATTATATTTACTTTATTTAATCCTTCATATAGTTATGAACATTTCTTTTACAATAAGAAATGATGAGAAGAAGATATTTCTTGATTTATAAAATAATGTTCATGACCTACAAATTCTCTGCATATTTAAAACCCTAAAGAAATTCATATTTAAAAAAGGAATTTGCAAATAGAAAGGAATACATGAAACAGAAAATAGGAAAAGCTTTAGAAAAGGAAAAAGAGCTGTCTGCAGAACCGGCCCATGATCCATTTGTCTCCTTGCTATTTGTCGCTCGTGAGCAGCCGTAGTAATCCACCTCACAAGCTTTGCTACAGCCCATCTGGCCCGTGCGCAGCCAGCTACCGGCCCATACCTCTTCGACCTTCTATTCTCATCGTCTTCCTCGCGTCGTCGTCGACCTCCCGATGCGGCAAAGCAGCTCGCTAGCTGTCGCGCCATCATCGACCGCGCCAAGATCCGCGCTACCGTCCCTGGTCGTCTTTAAGAACCCCACGACGCCGCCGATGAAACCTAGCTTCCTCTTTGTTCCAAAATCCTCCTCTGGCTCTAACCCTAGCTCTCAGGCCTCGCCGGAGTCCGTCGTTCCCGAGCTCCCCTGGACATTCTGAGCACACCATTGGTATCGTCGCCTCTTCCTTGTTCATTTGCCCCAATTAGTTCATGCTGGAAAAGTCCTAGAAGTTCCAATCGAGACCTCCTTCCCGAGGTCCGATTGTCGCAATCCTCGTCGATTCCGGCCATGATTTGCCTCCATGTCCTCACCGTAACCTTCCTAGTGAGCAGTCGATCCTCCTGGTAGTCTCTCCTTACTTCCTCGCATATGGTAGCTCGCCAGCGCCGCGCGCCACCACTCGCCGTCGTAGGTCGTCGTTGTTGTCTTTGCTCTGGTCACCCAAATGGACCGGCGCCGCCACTCTGAGGTTGCCCACGACAAGGTGACTCCAACATAACCGCTCCCATTTGCTCATGTGCTCTCGATCGAGAGATCGATCCACAACCTGGGAAGAACACCCATGAGCGATGTCATAAGCCAATTTATTATTTGTTTTATTATTTATGAATATGATGTGGCGAGTGACCCCACCTGTCTCTGACTCTGGGGTAGATTAAGTTGGGTGTAAAAAGGTATTTGCCTCGCGTGGCAGATGACGTGGCCACAAGCCGACATGTCTGTGACTCAGACTAGGTTTAGGTTACGTATAAAAAGACAATTCTTGTTTAGGAAAATAGTTAAATTTTATAAAGTGAATATCTTTTGGTTCTATAATTCAGAAAAATGCATATAATATATTATTATGCTTAGAAAATTAAAATCTATAATTTAACCTTATTATCAAATATTATTGTGTTAATTATTTAAATAATTATTATTTAATAAAGATTTTATAAGTAATAAAACTTTAAAAATTCATATTTTAATATTAGCAAATAAGAAAAATATAAATAAAATACCAAAATTCTTATAAAAACAAAATCTACATTTACAAACTTGTTTAAGTTATTTTTGTATCACTTAACCAATATTTATTATTTATTAGGTATTTATAAAGTGAATAAACTTATAAAAATCATATCTTATTATTTAAAATTCACAAAAAATACTTATAATATACCAAAATGATCACAAAAATGAAATCTACACACTAAAAATATCAACTCATACTTTTGAAGTAAAATAAAAGGTAAAGGTCTAATAAATCTTATTTAAACCCTTTTCTTTTATTTTAATTCATTAAAAATATATAAATACTTACTATTACCTTTAGCATTATTTGTTTAAAGTTTAAAAGTGTAATAATAAATGCAAGGTATGTTTAAATGAAGTTAAGATAGGTCTAACCCATTCAACTTGTACTCACTAAAACTACCATTTAAAATTAAGTAAGTCTTACTCTCCAAAAATATTTTATCAAGTATAAGATCAACTAAAATGGTATATTGTTTATCACCAGAATCCTATGGACTTATAAAGTCACCAAACTCTTATTTACTAGTCCTTTTACCGGTTTAGAAATCCACCTACAGAATTAAACCAAGTTTGTAAGTAGTTTAAGTAATGCCTTCTTTATGTTTATAAAATATAATCCTTAATAAGAAAGTAATTCTATTTACTTATAACCCTAATAAAACACAAACTCTAATAAAACACCATCTCATTCAAGTAATAACATTTAAATTCTAACTTTGTGGAATGTTAAGAAGTAAACCATCTACAATGTGATGCCTTATTCAATATATGCAAATTTCCACTACTTATGCTATGATTGTTTAATGTAGTAATGTTTTCCTCTTTAATAATATTAGCTAATAAGAAAACCTTAAAGTGTTAGCCTTAAGTTTAAATACTTTTACTTTGTAAAGTAATATTTTCCTCAAAGGTTATTTTTTTAAGAAACATTAAAAGTAATCTTTAAACACTTCTTTAAAAGCTCTACTTGATTCTTAATCTTGTTTAAGAAGTATTCTAGATACCATGATTCATTTAAGTGCTTTAATATTGTATGCTACTTGCTATATTTACATATTGTTTCACACACACACTCATAAGCCTTAATAAGAAGCACAAGTGTGAATCTGTTATAAAAGTGCAACACATTCTAAAGAACTCATTCCCAGTTTCCAAACCCTAGATCAGATACGGTTATTCCGGGATTCACGTTTATCAAATTGCATTACATTACTTATGCATTGTTGCATCTTGCTTCTTTAAACATTAGTCCTTACCGGACCAATGATGCTATTTCTAGATTTTGGATCTTCTATTGTCTTGAAGACCGTGAGTGCATAATCTTGCAATCACAAAAGGCAAGTTCACAACTTGCTCATGTCCTTTGATTATTTTCTATGCTTGTAACTCAACTGTGTCATGACCTGCATTTCAAAAGGTCAGAAAACACTATTTTCATAATAGTATGGTTATGGATTATTTACCAGATGGTAACAATCTACTAATACAATTCCAGTGGTAAAGGAACATAATATCTAGGACTTAACAACCAATGTCGCCAGTGATTCTAGCGCCGTATATTGCGTGTTAACCATGAGATTTGGAATGGGACAGAGAAGTCAGTTGTATCTTCTTCCTTTCATATGGAGGAAAGATGACCTTATCGTGATGTTGGGATTCCTGGTATGGATCCAACAAATGGGTGGGCACCCTTAGGCCCCACGATTTTGGTGTCTAGATTATTTATGAGTGGCTGCCAGAGGTATAGCCAGACCTCCAGGGGCATCACCAGCTCATAGAGTCTTCGGGAACTCCCCATGGTTATAGCTTGCCCTAATTGGCAGCATAACGGAGGTATAGTTAGCTCCGGAGGATCGTGCAAACATATGGGGTCGCAGAGAGGGCAACGATTGGCTTGGATCTTAAGTTGGGCCTCAAACCATGGAAGTTTGAACGGGGACATACTCCCGGCTATGCAACAAAGCTTAAGGTCTCTTGTGGGAAAAGTGACGCACCTCTGCAGAGTGTAATAAGTGTGACATGTTACTTGCTATTCCAGGAAGGAGCTACGAACGCGGCAGGAAAGGAACTCCATGAAGTTCTAGTCAACCTGTGAAGGCTATCGGACATAGTTTTCAGAATAAAATCAATCTTTGAAGAAATGTTTATGAAAACCTGCATTGCCTAGGACCTATGGTCTGTGGCTGTAGAGTTAGTGCATGATACACTCCTATTTAGTGAACTTGCTGAGTACGCTCGTACTCCACCGTACCTTCTTAACCCTTTCTAGGATCTAAGCCGTTGAAGATGATGTCAACATCAATTTAGGCTCAAGAAACCATCATCGAGAACTCAAGTCCTTCAATAAAGTCAATGAAGTCAACATATACATCAGCTGAAGTGAAGATAAAGAGTCGGTTTAGAATGGAGTAGATTCTCTAGCCATAAAACCTATTTCTGTAGAGCATTGCAATAGCAGCAATGGCAAGCCAAATAGTTTAGATTCTAGTCTTAGTTATTAGATATTTCTGAGTTATTATTTCTGGTTCTTCTTTGTAAGAAGTTCTTTCTCTCTCTTTAACCTAGAATGTTCTCTGGATCTTTTGTAAAGAGTCGAGTTGTAATCTATAGTCATGTCTTGGACTTGCTGTGTTTCTGTTGTACCACTCTTAGGGATGTAATACTAGTGAACGGTGTTTCATTGGTGTTATGTCAATGACTATAGTGTACTACATCATGAAGTGGTATGCTGGGTCACCGCAGGGATCCATATGTGGTTAATGAAATGAACAGACATGCAATGACACTAGTGGATCCATATGTGGTTTGTCAAAAGAACACATATGCAATGACTCTAGTTGTGGTTTATTAAAAGAACACACATGCAATGACACTAGGGGATCCATATGTGGTTAATGAAAAGAACACACATTAAATGACATTGGTGGATCCATATGTGGTTTTTGAAAAGAACACACATTCAATGACACTGGTGGATCCATATGTGGTTTGTGAAAAGAACACACATGAAATGACACTGGTGGATCCATATGTGGTCTATGAAAAGAACATACATGCAATGACTCTGGTGGATCCATGTGGTTTGTGAAGAGAACACACATCCAGTGACTCTAGCTGTGGTTTATTAAAAGAACACACATGCAATGAACTCTGGTGTATCCATATGTGGTTTATGAGAAGAACACACATGCAATGACACTGGTGGATCCATATTTTTTTAACAAGAGAGGCCCAGAAGGGCCTAGAGCTTTCATTCACGGTGGTGGGTTCACAATTACAGAAAGGTCCTTAAATAAAACAAAAATTACTGCATGGTCCTGCATATTTGTAGTGAACACCTTAGCAGCGATCTCAAAAACACAATCCAGACCTTGCTTCACGTCGGCAAGGAGCAGCCACTAGACACGGCCACCACCGTCCAGACCGGGGACGAGACCACTTGGTTGGCCGATGGCTTGGAGGGACGCATCTGTGCTGAAGAGATTCCTCTAGAAAAGGAAGAGAAAGCCATGGCAGAGCAAGATGCCGGGCATGGCAGGGCCAGTCCTCTGGCCAGAGATAGCGCGGACAATGAAGGTAAGTCGCTTGGAGTCCGCCATGGGGAGAGAAATCTCTAGAGACTCCCCAAGGCACCGCCAGACACCATGCCACCCCTGACCACTCAACACCTCTCCCTCGCCATCAGGGCCGGCGGAGAGGGATTGGAGAAGCCAAAGATCTCCAGGGAGGCGACGCAAGCACCCATGCCAAGATCCAGCAGTGCACACCATGAACACCACCTTCCTCCGGCCGCCATGGCCGGCCAGAACGTGGAACTCGATACAGGCGATGTAGATCAAGAGCAAGCTAACACCCACGTGCTTACTAAACGACTTCCCATCCCTCACCATCTTCTCTCCTAAATACAGCCGCAGGAACTCGCAGAAAACAGGGCGGGACAGCCTGCCAGCACCGTGGGGAGACGCCAGATGAAGAAAGACCACCAAGATCCGAACGAAAAGCGGCCACCCGCCGCAAGACTCGCCTCCCTCGCCACCACGGCTGGTCATGGAGAGAAAAAGCCACCACCCAACGCAGCTCGGATTGGCAGCGGTCTTATTAGAGGAGGCTATGACAACCCTCTCCACTATCCCCAGGAGGACGGTGACAGAGAGCAACCATAGCTGCCGAGAGATCTGGCCGGGCAGATCCGACAGAAACCTCGCGGCAAGAAGCCACAGCACGGCATACAGCCAAGAGCAAAGCCTACTATATACACTACCTACGTCGGCGCCTTTCCTCCGCCTCACTCGATCGGCAGTGCCGGCGAGTTTGGCTTTGGATCGGGCCGGCGCAAAGAGAAGAGCACTAGCGCACTGTAGCAGCGAGAGGAGAGAGGTCAGGGAAAGTATTGGTGGATCCATATGTAGTTTGTGAAAAGAACACACATGCAATGAACTCTGGTGGGTCCATGTGTGGTCTATGAAAAGAACATGCATGCAATGACATTGGTTGTGGTTAATGAAAAGAACACACATGCAATGACACTGGGGGATCCATATCTGGTTTATGAGAAGAACACACATGCAAGGAACTCTGGTGGATCCATATGTGGTCTATTAAAAGAAAAGACATGCAATACCACTAGTTGTGGTTAATGAAAAGAACACACATGCAATGACACTAGGGGATCTATATGTGGTCTATGAAAAGAACAGACATGCAATGACTCTAGTTGTGGTTAATGAAAAGAACACACATGCAATGACACTGGTGGATCCATATGTGGTTTGTGAAAAGAATACACATGCAATGACACTAGTGGATCCATATGTGGTTTGTGAAAAGAACACACATGCAATGACACTGGTGGATCCATATGTGGTTTATGAAAAGAACACACATGCAATGGCACTAGTGGATCCATATGTGGTTTGTGAAAAGAACACACATGAAATAACACTGGTGGATCCATATGTGGTTTGTGAAAAGAACACACATGCAATGACACTTGTGGATCCATATGTGGTTTGTGAAAAGAAAACACATGGAATGACTCTAGCTGTGGTTAATGAAAAGAACACACATGAAATGACACTGGTAGATCCAAATGTGGTTTGTGAAAAGAACACACATGCAATGACTCTTCTGGATCCGTATGTGGTTTGTGAAAAGAACATACATGCAATGACTCTAGCTATGGTTAATAAAAAGAACACACATGCAATGACGCTAGCTATGGTTTATTGAAAGAACACACATGCAATGACACTGGTGGATCCATATGGTTTGTGAAAAGAACAAACATGCAATTACTCTAGCTGTGGTTAATGAAAATAACACACATTTCAATGACACTAGTGGATCCATATGTTGTTTGTGAATAGAAACACGCATGCACTGACTCTAGTTGGTTCCATATATGGTTTGTGAAAAGAACACACATTCAGTGACTCTAGTTGTGGTTTATTAAAAGAACACACATGCAATGAACTCTTGTGGATCCATATGTGGTTTATGAAAAGAACATACATGCAATGACACTGGTGGATCCATACGTGGTTTGTGAAAATAACACACATGAAATAACTCTAGATGTGGTTAATGAAAATAAGAGACATGCAATGACACTGGTAGATCCATATGTGGTTTGTGAAAGAACACACAAGCAATGACTCTAGTTGTGGTTTATTAAAATAACACACATGCAATGAGAGTAGTGGATCCATGTGGTTTGTGAAGAGAACACACATCCAGTAACCCTAGTTGTGGTTTATTAAAAGAACACACATACAATGAACTCTGGTGGATCCATATGTGGTTTATGAGAAGAACACACATGCAATGACACTAGTGGATCCATATGTGGTTTGTGAAAAGAACACACATGCAATGAACTCCGGTGGATCCATATGTGGTCTATGAAAATAACACACATGCAATGACATTGGTTGTGGTTAATGAAAAGAACACACGTGCAATGACACTGGGGGGATCCATATGTGGTTAATGAAAAGAATAGACATGCAATGACACTGGTTCATCGATATGTGGTTTGTGAAAAGAACACACATGCAGTGACTCTAGTTGTGGTTTATTGAAAGAACACACATGCAATGACACTAGGGGATCCATATGTGGTTAATGAAAAGAACAAACATGCAATGACACTGGTGGATCCATATGTGGTTTGTGAAAAGAACACACATGCAATGACACTAGTGGATCCATATATGGTTTGTGAAAAGAACACACATGAAATGGCACTGGTGGATCCATATGTGGTCTATGAAAATAACAGACATGCAATGACTCTGGTGGATCCATGTGTTTTGTGAAGAGAACACACATCTAGTGACTCTAGCTGTGGTTTATTCAAAGAACACACATGCAATGAACTCTGGTGGATCCATATGTGGTTTATGAGAAGAACACACATGCAATGACACTAGTGGATCCATATTTTTTTTTGAATGAGAGAGTCTCATAAGGGCCTAGAGATTTCATTCATGGTGGTGGGTTCACAATTACGGAAAAGACCTTAAAGAAAACAAAAATTACAGCATGGTCCTGCATATTTGCAGTGAACACCCTAGTAGCAATCGCAAAAACGCAATCGAGACCTTGCTTCACGTCAGCGAGGAGCAGCCACCAAACATGGCCACCACCATCCAGACCGGTGACAAGACACCTTGGTTGGGCGATGGCTTGGAGGGACGCGTCTGTGCTGAAGAGATTCCTCTGGAAGAGGAAGACAAAGCCACGACAAAGCAAGCTGTCGGGCATGGCGGGGCCAGTCCTCTGGCCAGAGATAGCATGGACGATGAAGGTCCGTCGCTTGGAGTCTGCCATGGGGAGAGAAATCTCCAGAGACTCCCCAAGGCGCTGCCAGACACCAGGCCACCCCTGACCACTCACCACCTCTCCATCACCACCAAGGCCGGCCGAGAGGGATTGGAGAAGCCAAAGACCGCCAGGGAGGCGACATAAGCACCCATGCCAAGATCCAGCAACGCACACCATGAACACCACCTTCCCCCCGCTGCCACGACCGGCCAGAAGGTGGAACTCGATACAGGCGATACAAATCAAGTGCAGGCAAACACCCACGCGCGTATTAAATGACTTCCCATCCCTCACCGTCTTCTCTGCTCACTCCAGCCACAGGAACTTGCGGAAAAGAATGCGGGATAGCCCGACAGCGCCACGCGGAGACGCTAGAGGAAGAACGCCCACCAGGATCCAAGCGAAGAGCAGCCACCTGCTGCAAGACTCGCCTCCCTCGCCTCCACGGTCAGTCAAGGAGAGAAGTAGCCACCACCGAACGCAGCTTGGATCGGCAGCGGCCTTATTAGAGGAGGCAATGATGACCCTCTCCACTATCCCCAGGACGACGATGACAGAGAGCAACCATAGCTGCCGACGGATCTGGCCGGGGAGATCCAACGGAAACCTCGTGGCAAGAAGCCGCAGCCCGGCATACAGCCAAGAGCAAAGCCTACTATATACACTACCTATGCTGGCGCCTTTCCTCCGCCTCACTCGACCGGCAGCGCCGGCGAGTTTGGCTTTGGATCGGGCCGGCACAAAGAGAAGAGCACTAGCGCACTGTAGCAACGAGAGGAGAGAGGTGGGGGAAGTATTGGTGGATCCATATGTGGCTTGTAAAAAGAACACACATGCAATGAACTCTGGTGGGTCCGTATGTGGTCTATGAAAAGAACACACATGCAATGACATTGGTTGTGGTTAATCAAAAGAACACACATGTAATGACACTCCGGGATCCATATGTGGTTTATGAGAAGAACACACATGCAATGAACCCTGGTGGCTCCATATGTGGTCTATAAAAAGAACAGACATGCAATGCAGCTAGTTGTGGTTTATTAAAAGAACTCACATGCAATGACACTTGGGGATCCATATGTTGTCTATCAAAAGAACACACATGCAATGACTCTAGATGTGGTTAATTAAAAGAACACACATGCAATGACACTGGTGGATCCATGTGGTTTGTGAACAGAACACACATTCAACGACTCTAGCTGTCGTTTATTAAAAGAACACATATGCAATGAACTCTGGTGGATCCATATGTGGTTTTTGAGAAAAACACACATGCAATGACACTGGTGGATCCATATGTGGTTTGTGAAAAGAACACACATGCAATGAACTCTGGTGGATCCATATGGGGTCTATGGCAATAACACACATGAAATGACACTGGTTGTGGTTAGTGAAAAGAAGACACATGCAATGACACTAGGGGATCCATATGTGGTTAATGAAAAAGAACAGACATGCAATGACACTGGTGGATCCATATGTGGTATGTGAAAAGAACACACATGCAATGACTCTAGTTGTGGTTTATTAAAAGAACACACATGCAATGACAATGGTGGATCCATGTGGTTTGTGAAAAGAATAGACGTGCAATGACTCTAGATGTGGTTAATGAAAATAACACACATGTAATGACACTAGTGGATCCATATGTGGTTTTTGAGAAGAACACACATGCAATGCACTTTGGTGGATCCATATGTGGTCTATGAAAAGAACAGACATGTAATGACACTAGTTATGGTTAATGAAAAGAACACACATGCAATGACTCTGGTGGATCCATATGTTGTTTGTGAAAAGAACACACATGCAATGACTCTAGTTTTGGTTAATGAAAAGAACACACATGTAATGACACTGGTGGATCCATGTGGTTTGTGAAAAGAATAGACATGCAATGACTCTAGCCGTGGTTAATGAAAAGAACACACATGCAATGACACTAGTTGATCCATATGTGGTTTGTGAAAAGAACAAACATGCAATGACTCTGATGGATCCATGTGGTTTGTGAAGAGATCACACATCTAGTGACTCTAGCTATGGTTTATTAAAGGAACACACATGCAATGAGCTCTGGTGGATCCATATGTGGTTTATGAGAAGAACACATATACAATGACACTGGTGGATCCATATGCGATTTGTGAAAAGACCACACATGCAATAAACTCTGGTGGATCCATATATGGTCTACGAAAAGAACACACATGCAATGATACTGGTTGTGGTTAATGAAAAGAACACACATGCAATGACACTAGGGGATCCATATGAGGTTTATGAGAAGAACACACATGCATTGAACTCTGGGGGGGCCATATGTGGTCTATGAAAAGAACAGACATGCAATGACACTAGTTGTGGTTTATTAAAAGACCACACATGCAATGACACTAGGGGATCCATATGTGGTCTATGAAATGAACACACATGCAATGACTCTAGCTGTGGTTAACTAAAAGAACACACATGCAATGCCACTGGTGGCTCCATGTGGTTTGTGAAGAGAACACACACCTAGTGACTCAAGCTGTTGTTTATTAAAAGAACATACATGCAATGAACTCTGGTGGATCCATATGTGGTTTATGAAGAACACACATGCAATGACACTAGTGGATCCATATGTGGCTTGTGATAAGAACACACATGCAATGACACTAGTGGATCCATATATGGTTTGTGAAAATAACACACATGAAATGACACTAGTGGATCCATATGTGGTCTATGAAAATAATAGACATGCAATGACTCTGGTGGATCCATGAGTTTTGTGAAGAGAACACACATCTAGTGACTCTAGTTGTGGTTTATTAAAAGAACACACATGCAATGAACTCTGGTGGATCCATATGTGGTTTATGAGAAGAACACACATGCAATGACACTGGTGGATCCATATTTTTTTTGAACGAGAGAGGCTCAGAAGGGCCTAGAGCTTTCGTTCATGGTGGTGGGTTCACAATTATAGAAAGGACCTTAAAGAAAACAAAAATTATAGCATGGTCCTGCATATTTGCAGTGAACACCCTAGCAGCGATCGCAAAAACGCAATCGAGACCTTGCTTCACGTCGGCGAGGAGCAGCCACCAAACATGGCCACCACCATCTAGACCGGGGACAAGACCACTTGGTTGGGAGATGGCTTGGAGGGACGCGTCTGTGCTGAAGAGATTCCTCCGGAAGAGGAAGACAAAGCCACGATAGAGCAAGCTGTCAGGCATGGCGGGGCCAGTCCTTTGGCCAGAGATAGCGTGGACGATGAAGGTCCGTCGCTTGGAGTCCGCCATGGGGAGAGAAAGCTCTAGAGACTCCCCAAGGCGCTGCCAGACACCAGGCCGCCCCTGACCACTCACCACCTCTCCCTCGCCACCAAGGCCGGCCGAGAGGGATTGGAGAAGCCAAAGACCGCCAGGGAGGCAACGCAAGCACCCATGCCAAGATCCAGCAGCGCACACCACGAACACCACCTTCCCCCCACCGCCACGACCGGCCAGAAGGTGGAACTCGATACAGGCGATGCAAATCAAGAGAAGGCAAACACCCACGCGCTTATTAAACGACTTCCCATCCCTCACCATCTTTCTGCTCACTCCAGCCACAGCAACTCGTAGAAAAGAGTGCGGGACAGCCCGCCAATGCCGTGCGGAGATGCTAGAGGAAGAAAGCCTACCAGGATCCAAGCGAAGAGCAGCCACCTGTCGCAAGACTTGCCTCCGTCGCCTCCACGGCTGGTCAAGGAGAGAAGCAGCCACCACCGAACGCGGCTTGGATCAGCAGCGGCCTTATTAGAGGAGGCAATGATGACCCTCTCCACTATCCCCCGGACGACGATGACAGAGAGCAACCATAGCTGCCGATGGATCTGGCCGGGGAGATCCAACGGAAACCTCGTGGCAAGAAGCCGCAGCCCGGCATACAGCCAAGATCAAAGCCTACTATATACACTACCTATGCTGGCGCCTTTCCTCCGCCTCACTCGACCGGCAGCGCCGGCGAGTTTGGCTTTGGATCGGGCCGGCGCAAAGAGAAGAGCACTAGCGCACTGTAGCAACGAGAGGAGAGAGGTGGGGGAAGTATTGGTGGATCCATATGTGGTTTGTAAAAAGAACACACATGCAATGAACTATGGTGGGTCCGTATGTGGTCTATGAAAAGAACACACATGCAATGACATTGGTTGTGGTTAATCAAAAGAACACACATGTAATGACACTCCGGGATCCATATGTGGTTTATGAGAAGAACACACATGCAATGAACCCTGGTGGATCCATATGTGGTCTATGAAAAGAACAGACATGCAATGCAGCTAGTTGTGGTTTATTAAAAGAACTCACATGCAATGACACTTGGGGATCCATATGTTGTCTATCAAAAGAACACACATGCAATGACTCTAGATGTGGTTAATTAAAAGAACACACATGCAATGACACTGGTGGATCCATGTGGTTTGTGAACAGAACACACATTCAACGACTCTAGCTGTCGTTTATTAAAAGAACACACATGCAATGAACTCTGGTGGATCCATATGTGGTTTTTGAGAAAAACACACATGCAATGACACTGGTGGATCCATATGTGGTTTGTGAAAAGAACACACATGCAATGAACTCTGGTGGATCCATATGGGGTCTATGGCAATAACACACATGAAATGACACTGGTTGTGGTTAGTGAAAAGAAGACACATGCAATGACACTAGGGGATCCATATGTGGTTAATGAAAAAGAACAGACATGCAATGACACTGGTGGATCCATATGTGGTATGTGAAAAGAACACACATGCAATGACTCTAGTTGTGGTTTATTAAAAGAACACACATGCAATGACAATGGTGGATCCATGTGGTTTGTGAAAAGAACATACGTGCAATGACTCTAGTTGTGGTTAATGAAAATAACACACATGCAATGACACTAGTGGATCCATATGTGGTTTTTGAAAAAACACAGATGCAATGCACTTTGGTGGATCCATATGTGGTCTATGAAAAGAACAGACATGTAATGACACTAGTTGTGGTTAATGAAAAGCACACACGTGCAATGACTCTGGTGGATCCATATGTTGTTTGTGAAAAGAACACACATGTAATGATTGTAGTTGTGGTTAATGAAAAGAACACACATGCAATGACACTGGCGGATCCATATGGTTTGTGAAAATAATAGACATGCAATGACTCTAGCTGTGGTTAATGAAAAGAACACACATGCAATGACACTGGTTGATCCATATGTGGTTTGTGAAAAGAACAGCAATGACTCTGATGGATCCATGTGGTTTGTGAAGAGATCACACATCTAGTGACTCTAGTTGTGGTTTATTAAAAGAACACACATGCAATGAGCTCTGGTGGATGCATATGTGGTTTATGAGAAGAACACACATACAATGACACTGGTGGATCCATATGTGGTTTGTGAAAAGAACACACATGCAATAAACTCTGGTGGATCCATATGTGGTCTACGGTAACACCCTCGAATCGGCCCTATGCAAGTTTTAGCGCTTCCCGCCAAACCCGCATAGAAACGATTCAAGGACGCCCACCAGGCACTTTCGTGCGGGTGGAAAACGAAATAATATCATTACACAATAGTCCACGATGGAACCCATAGAACAGATATATACAACAATGACTCCATGAGTTAAGAATACAGATATACAATACAAAGATCCAAAACACCTTGAAAACGATACAACATCCGAGTATGGATAAGAAGCAAAGTGAGCTAAGAGCCCTGAAGAATAACCTAATACTAACACCAAACATACCCATCACGGTATTTCCCCCTCGAGACCAAACGAGGAAGTCAAACCGAGCAACTCACACAGTTGGCAATTTTATTTATTCCATTATAGTTGTAGCACTTACTAGTCAGATATAGATAGCATGAGTCATCCCAAACCCAGCAGTTGTTGGCACTTTTATTTCATTCCATTGGAGTTGCGATACTTACTAGGCAGGTATAACATGACACGATACACCCTAGTTCCACCAGTTGTTGGCACTTTTATTATCCATTCCATTATAGTGAAGCTGATTACTAGTCACATATTAAGTCAAATTTATAGCACTACTTTAGTTATGCTTGTCTATGATCGAGATAATGTGCTGCAAGTCGTCCATAACCGCGGACACGGCTTTCAGAAAGATTTACCCTGCAGGGGTGCACAAATAGCAACACACACACGATCAACCTCGGAAAAACCAAATCAAAATCCAACGAGGCTTTCACAACAAAGCAATCACATGATTCATACAAGATTTTAGGGGGCCACCCGACTAAGCTACCCGCAACAAAGTTGGCCGGCTCCGAAACGGACCCAGGGTTTGTGACGATGGCTGTAAATGACTGGGAACCTGAAAGTGTGACTGGGCTTGTTGATACCGCGAAAACGTGGCACGATCCAAAATACTACAGGTGCTCCACGCACAATCTTAAATAAAGCAGTAAAGCATGGCATAAGTATAGGATAGTAATAAAGCCCCAAACTAGTTTGTGGCCCCAAGAAATAAGAAATGAATCAAGCTCTAGCTACGGGGGATTCATAGAGTCTCCCGTATGTGGATAGTGCGAATAGTCAAGCAACAAGTATCATGTACTCGGGGTCCTACGGGACACAAGTGAGCGTGGAAGAACCAAATAACATCTATTGCCCACCGATGCCTTTGCATTAGTTATATCTATTCCCAACAATTTAATAGTTGTATTTAAAGTCATGATCATCTCCACCATTAAGCATCTCCACCATTTATCATGTGCCAACTTGCCGTCAACGGTGGAACGACAACAACACGAAGCAACACATAAGCAAGCAACTACGACTCGCAAGGCCGACTATCTATTAAACAACAGGCAATAGGATGTGTCCATGGCAATATAGAGGCTGCAAGGAGTATAAAATGGTGCACGGAAACTAAAGCATCGCAACACGGATAGCAATAGATCAACAGGAGGAAATAAAGACTATAAAACCAAAATAGGTAGAAAGGGGGAGATTGCTCACCTGAGAAACACTGCCGAAGATACTCGCATCCACTCAACGGCCTAATCCGCGAAGAACAAAACACTAAAAGAAACACCAGATGCACTATTTAATACTACGGCAGAAGATCGGGAATGATGCATGTATGATGTATGGCATGGCAAGGATGCGATGTAACTAGGCAATATTAAGCGGAACCGGGGTCCCGATAATTAATTATATGGTTCAAGTTTAGCTACCCCACAATTTAAATGTTGACTTATTAGGCAAAACACAACATTGGTTCACTACACAAATTTAAATGGGGTTCATATAAGACTAGAATAGCCCGCATATGAGCTCCATATTTAATTATTAGGTGAATCGACCAAGCACCCCAAACAAATAAACATGTATGCGAGTATGGATGATTTCATATGCAACAAGTTCATATGGCATTTTATAAAATAGAGGCTTAGAAAAGGGATCACACATAGGGGACTCGGCGATCTTGGAGTTCCGAGGGTTGGAGGAGTCGGTCTTCGAACTTCGGGATCGGGGTTCTCGAATCCATGAAGGGGACCTTGGCATTCCGCAGTCTCGACCATCTTATCCGTTTAGAAGATCATGGAGTTCCAAGGGTTGCGGGTCTTCGGTCTCGATCTTCGGACTCCGGGTCTAGGGGGTTCGATCTTCGAGTCCTCAAGGTGGTCTTGATTAGCAGCATCTCTTCACCACAGACACAGGACGAACTTCCGCTAGTGTTTCACCAACATATGACATCCACAAACACGATTCGCCTCACGGTGGAGCCACAATTTGGCACTAGAGGTTGCACACAGTCTAGGACATCGATAGCAGCAGCAGAACACCCCATCATATCACCACCACAACTTCACTAAAACATCAGCACGCATCGCCTCCTCAACTAACAATAGCACCATCACCAACCAAGCACCTGGTGACGGTCAACGGCGACCCGCAGGACGGAGCAGAGGAGGGCCAGGTCTCACGGCGTGGAGGAGGACATGGCGGTGGCCCTGGGAGGAGACGGCGCTGGAGGTGTAGCATCCCATCTGTCTAACATATGTAATGCTACATGGTCTAGTAATATAATTGCTACTTCCTACATATAATTGTTGCATCATAATTATATTTTCTCATGTCATCATGCCACCTTGCATTTGAGCATCGTATAAAACCCTTTTCATTTGATTCTTCTCTCATATGCATTGGTAATTGTATTTGGCTCTTGATATATTGTATTTGGTTCTTGATAAATGCTTGATGCCCAAGTTGAGTTGGGGGCATATCTTTTATTCAACTCCATCACCTTTTCTTTGTTACCACCTTATAATTAATTATCCAGGAGCTTTTACACTTTCCTTTGGCATTTAATCTAGCTCATGTGGGTTGGGATGGATCCACTTCTAACTCCACATGCTCTCATATTAGCATCATGTTGTTTTCACATTATTGGTATGTGGAGCCACCTTTGCATGCATTATGAGTGGCATTCCTCTTTCTAGCTTCCATATGGATTGTATTTGAATATTTGCTCATGTTGGAATATTATTGGGGATATAATGCACCTAGTGGAACACACACACTAGCATGTCCCAAATTATATTCAAATATGATCATCTCCATCGATTCCACATGTGACCTACTTTTAATTCCTTTTGCTTGACCTTTACTCCATAAATTGGAGTGCACAAGAATAAATGTCATGGGAATTTATTATTGTTTTTACAAGAATAAACATGGCATCTATTACTATGCATGGGCCATGCAAATCACCACCATCTTTATCTCCTTTGGTTTTTCTTTGTTCTTGAGTGGATCTTTCTTTTGTTGAGCTCCACCTCCATCTCTCTCTCCACCATCCCCATGGGTCCAACAAAACCCTTTCACCCCATCATGCTTGATCTTGTAGATCACAACAAACCCTAAACCCTTGCTTGATCTTGTTTTGTCCATGCTCAAACCCTAACCACCATCACCCCTCTCTCTAAACCAAAACCCTAACCCTCTACCTTACTCTCACCATGCCGAGCATCCCCTAGCTGCTCTCTCTCTGCCAACCAGGACCCACCCCATCTACCCCAACCTGCCGAGCTACCCCCTCCAACCCTAACTCTAACCCTAGCCGAGACCCACCCTAGCTCCATGCCGAACACCTCCCTAGCTACCCTCCTCTCTCTCTTTATCTCTGCCAGCCAGGCCCCACACCCGAACCTCACCTCCCTGCGCCCTGGCCCAGCTGTAGCCGCCCATGCCCCTGCCCTGTCCTTCCCACGTCGGGCACGTGAGGAGAAGGAGGAGAAAGGTGGCCGAGCCACCTTTTTCTCCACCGATTCCCCACGGCAACTCCCTCTCCTCTCCCGTCCCTATCTACTCCCTCCTCTCTACCTGGCATTGCCCAGATCCAACCAGGGCCGTGCCTTACCCCTCTCCTCCCCCGCTACCTCCTCTCCACCTCGGCGACCACCGTCGTTGTCGATCACCGTCCCCTCCAAGCAAGGCGGTGGGCGTGGTGTGTGGGTGTCGGGGAAGACCGAGGCAGCCTCTGCATCACCCCGGTGCACGCCAGCGAGGAGGAGAAGCCCCTGCGACCCGCTGCACATCGACGCCGAACCGAAACCCTAATCCGCCGGCCGTCTGCCTCGTCGCCGATCCGCCGCTCCCCGGCCCAAACCAACCCCACCGACGCACTCGCGGTGAGCCAACCTCCCTCCTTGACACCTTCCTTTTCCCCTTGGTCGCCTGTGCTCGCCGGACCACGTGCCGTACACCCTCTGTGCGCTAGCGTGCATGCTTGCGTTTTCTCGCTGTCATGCCGTAGAAGCTTACCTAGCCGCCTACCGCCCTCCTGTCAACATCCCTCTCTCTACCGCACTGGTTCCGCCCTCTGTGCGCGAGCGAGCGCTCGCCGGTTCGAACCCCCGCCGCGCCAGCGCGCGCGTCCGTCAGTTTCGTCAGTTAATCGGGGGAAGAAAAATAGTAGCCATGGCTATCTTGCAGATACCCCCCCACCTTTTTGTCTCTCAACCCGCGCTCCACCCTAACCCCACCTGTCAGCCATCATGGTTGTTTTACAAAGAAACACCCGCAAAGTCTAGACCTCAACCCGCGGTCCCCGGCTCTGCCGCGTGGCACCCGCTCGCTCAGCCACTGTCGCGTGGGTCCGTTGGCCAACAGGACCCACCTGTCTGTCTCACGGGCTAGTCTGCCTCGCGGTAGAAAAAGTTTCGCGCGCAGTTTTTCCACCAGCTCAGCTCGGTCCCACCCGTCAGCGTCTGGGGCTAGCAGTCTCTGGGTATAAAAAAATCTGGTTGTTCATCTGTTTAAATAAAACAATTTCAGAAATGTTTTAATATGAATTAATTTCTGTTTTAAATAACTTTTAATTTGTAATTCCAATTAAAACAAATAATATATGTTTTGGAATCAGAAAAATGTCAGGATTTCAAATATGCCATTCAAAATATCATTTGGGCAAATTAAATTTTCGAAATTGTTTAAATGCATTAAAATTGCCTTTTCTTAAATAATTAATAACTTTAATTCTACAACTCCAAATTCGACAAATAATATGTCTAAATCAATCAGCACGACGAGCCCGTTCTAACCATGCATACCATGTTATGAATTGCAGCATGCATCATATAAATATTAAGTGGATAACAAGTGTTATGGGAGCAAAACATGACTAAAACTTGATAAAATGTTTTACTCTTGTACCCCACACCTCACCCATGCCATGCTACATTATTGCCATGTAAATTATGCATCATTCATCATGGCATGCTTGTTTGCTTGTCGCATTTTTATTCATATGCTTGTGCACTTTATTTATGTTGGCCCTTGTTTGTTTGGCTCTTCTTTCGAATAGACGCCGAGCAAGAGAAATATCAGGAATCCCAGGAGTACTACCCAGATCCGTCCCTCGCTTCAACTGAGCTGCCAGGCAAGCACTACCACATGCTTGCATACATATAGAACCTATTGCCTCTATATTATTCTTGCATCATTGGGTCGCAATTGCATTATATTGAATCCCAAGTACTGCATAGCCTTTACTTTTAAACCCCACCGAAGCTTGTTCCTCCATCCCATGAGCCATTACTACAGGAGTTGTTTGATCCATGCGAGTTGTAGAACAGCATGTGTAGGGTATGTGAGTGTCTGATGGATAACGAGGTACCTAAACAACTTAACCTGAGTAGTAATGGGATAACTAATGAAAGAGGCACCGGTGAGCAATATCTGTTATTTGGTTTTTCATGCTCACTTGTGTCCCGTAGGACCCTGAGTACTTGATTCATGTTCCTTGACTATTCGCACTATCCACATCCGGGAGGCCTTATGGACCCCCCTGAGCCAGAGCTTGATTCATTTCTATTTCATGGGGCCACAAAGTAGTTTGGGGCTTTGTTACTATCCTGTACTTATGCCATGCTTTACTGTTTTATTTAAGATTGTGCGAGGAGCACCTGTACTGTTTAGGATTGCGGAGTGTTTTCGCGGTATCGACAAGCCCAGTCACACTTTCGGGTTCCCAGTCGTTTACAGCCATTGGCGCAAAGCTTGGGTCCGTCTCGGAGCCGGCCAACTTCGTTGCGGGTAGCTTAATGGGGTGGCCCCCTGAAATATTTCTGAATCCTGTGATCGCTTTGTCATGAATGCCTCATTGGGTTTTGAGTTGTTTTTTCCGAGGTTGATCGAGTGTGTGTTGCTATTTGTGCACCCCTGCAGGGTAAATCTTTCTGAAAGCCATGTCCGCGGTTATGGACGACTTGGAGCACAGTTTCTCGATCATAGACAGGTATAACTAAAGCACCGCTTTTAATTTGACTAAGTAACTGACTAGTAAATAGCGCAATACTCATGGAATGGTTAATAAAACTGCCAACGGATGGGCTGTTCGTCCGCTTTCTCGTTGGTAAGCGAGAAGGAGGATGGATCTGTTAATTATACTGTTATAATTGTTGTTACTAATTAATGGACATCCGTCTATCTTTGGTTAGGCGGATGGTTAGCGAGTATCTATAGACTTGTTAGTTATTATCTTTTGCTGCAATTGCGTCACCCTAGGTTATGTCCCCTTTAGAGGCATAAAGACTTGCCGAGTACCCCTAGGGTCTCACACGATAAATTGTTTGATTCAGATGAACAGGTGTATTCGCAAGATGGATACTGGGTGGAGGAGACGGATGATGTTGGCAACGATCACTCGCTGTAGAGATTCTGGGGATGGGGATCCGCGAGATCTGTGGGCAGGATGTGTTTATTTATGTGGCATCTTATGCCGATTTGCTTCTTATCCGTACTCGGATCTTGTTTTCCGCTTCCGCCTGATACTCTGATGTTTGATGTATGAGGAGCTATCCTAAACTATTATCTCTATCTAGGATATTTGGATCTTGCCGTATGGCGTTGCAATATTTCTATTTCTTTTAGATGGATTGGCTCTGAAAACTATTGTATGGTGGCTTGCATACATACTCACTTGTGTATGTAGTTGATCCCTTCGCCTGCCGATTACGCCGCTCGTTCTTGTCCCGATGTTCTCGAAGTGGTTAGGACGGCCGACAGGTCTACCTGTGAGTGGCCCCTGGCCCCATCGTACTATTTTAACCACTTCAGCTCATCCAGGCATGCAACTTAGAGCGTAATTCACCGAGGTAGTTACAGGTGGCGAGGCTTGACGCGAGCGGCAACGCTGGGGTGATGCGGGCCGGCACTTCACAGAGGAAGGGGCACGGGCTCGGAAGTCGATGGCGAGGGGACCCGCGAGGAGCTTGGGCGAGGAACTACGTGGAGGAGGTCCACGTCGTGGCCGGTGAAGGGGGCGGAGGAGAGCTCGGGCAGCACCTAGGAGCCAGGCGCAGTGACGGGAAGAATACAGACGACACGATGGCGGATGGTGAGGTCGATGTACATGCGACCGGTACAGAGAGGAGAGCAGGGCGGTGATGTAGGCCGCGCGGGGTCACGGAGACCGACATGGTCGGCAAGGTCGCCGGTGGACATAGCCACACACGGTAGAGGCTTCTGGAGACGTCTGTTGGGGCCGGCGGCGGTCAGAACGGAGGAAGAAGGGCGCCGTTAGAGGAGAACGGGGCTGCCGCAATGTGAGCAGGGGCGCTCGACGACGGTGGTGAGGAGGCCGAGGTAGGGGAAGCGGCCAGAAGCAGCGACCAGCTTCGGGCGGCGCGAGGTGGCCGCGGTCGAGGCAGATGACAGGTGACGCTGGCCGGAGGCGGGCGGTGGACCGAGCTCCAGCGACAAGGAGGAATCCGCATAGGAGGAGAGCAGGCCAGGGCGGCGACGGAGTGCGGAAAAGAGCCGACAATGACGCTTGGCTGGGTGACGCGTTCGAGGAAGGCTGGCGGGCTCCTAGCGGTGGCTTGGCTCTGCGAGGAGGGGAAGCTTGGGCCGGACCCGGCGGCGCGCTGCAAGGAGAAACGGTCGTGGGGACAGGGTTGGGCATCGGATGGGGAAGGAGGGGAGCATAGGTGGTGTGTGACGCGTGGTGGGGCCAGGGGGTGTCGATCGCTGCCTTGCGGTTGTGGGTTGCGTGGGTTGCATGCACGGACCGGGCTGGCTCCTACAGCGCGGTGGGGTGCAATGCGGGCACGTGTCACAGTGCTGCGCGGGGTGTAGGGTCGGGTCCTGTAGTGCGGCGCGCAGGGTGGTGTGGCGGCGGCGGATGGATAGGGTAGGTTTTTGGTTTTAGAGAGGGTAGGATTAGGGTTTTTTCTTAGATGGGTCGGGTAGTAGGTGGCCTGGCCTAATGGCTGGGCTACCTCCCCGGTCCGACAAAATAGTTTTATTTATTTATTTTTATTTTTAAAGCCTTTTGTAAATTATTTTTAGACAAAACAAAATATCCGGGAAAAAGGCCCGGGGTTTTGATTTGAAATAAAGGCGGGGATATTCAGAAAACAAAGATGGGCTTTTAGAAAATAGTTTTAGGCAAACAAATGCATGATGATGACGATGCTCAAATGCAATGTGGCATGATGACATGAGCATGCTGTCATGATGATGCAATGCACAAAATCACAGCGATTTTCTATTAGAGGTTTTAGCGGGGTGCTACAATTCGACACCACTAACAAGGGATCTCACCCTCGAGATCCGCCTCATGGTATGGGGAAGAAGGCTGGTGGTCGAACTCTTATCGCTTCGTGTAGATCCTCGCGACACCACTAACAAAGATTCTTGCTCCATCTTGAAATCGGCAACGCCAACAACAAGGGGTCGCTACTCACGTCCGTCGAGAGAACACACCAGAGAAACAAAGCCAAAGGTCGAGGTCTTGAAAGGTAAGGACACCTCGAACTTCCATGAAGGAGTAAAATCGCATTGATACACCATTCAATATACAAAAGCGAATGATAAGAGTAGTGGTATGGTAGCTACTCCATCCCGCACTCAAAGCATTACTCTGTACATGAACAAAAGAATCGTGCAACCAACTCTTAGAATTCAGAGTGAAGATCTTTACAAGCAATATTTAGAAACAAAGGATTAGTGTAGGCTCTCTATCGGATCTGATGTGGTGGAGGTCGTCGCGTTAGAAAACATCAGGAGGTACAAAGAAAGATTTTAGTGAATTTTGATCCACCAAAAGGTACAACCGATGAAGGGTGCTCAGATAGGACAAAGACCGGATGTGGAAACACCATTGCAAAAGGAATCGAAGCCCTGAAGGTACGACGGAAATCCAACCACGAGAATTCCTATACTCAAAGAAAAGATGAGAGAGAAGATTTAAAACATGCAAAGGTAAGAGGAGAAGAGCATAGAGGTAAGGAGTAAAAGCAGACCTAATCAGATCTATCCAACCGATTTTGCAAAATAGCTTTGACACTCTACATCGGCCGTTAGCTAGGTTATCCTACAGGCTGGACCAGTGGGGTATCGCAACTGCTTAGCTCTGATACCACTCTGTAACACCCTCGAATCGGCCCTATGGAAGTTTTAGCGCTTCCCGCCAAACCCGCATAGAAACGATTCAAGGACGCCCACCAGGCACTTTCGTGCGGGTGGAAAATGAAGTAATATCATTACACAATAGTCCATGATGGAACCCACAGAACAGATATATACAACAATGACTCCATGAGTCAATAATACAGATATACAATACAAAGATCCAAAACACCTTGAAAATGATACAACATCCGAGTACGGATAAGAAGCAAAGTGAGCTAAGAGCCATGAAGAATAACAAATGGCGTCCATAACCCTGCCCAGGCCAAGACGGAAGGGTAACCCTGCTAACAACGTCGAACTTAAACCTGCTAAAACAAAAGGGTGCCGACAAAGGGCAAAGGAAAAAGAGGAGCGTCAGTACTGAGGCCAGTACACGGCAAGGCTAGAATTCGGTGGCTCTCGCCTACATAGGTATGGTGGACTAAAGCGGCAGCGAAGCATGCACTAAACAACCTATAGAGACTCGATACAACTGTCGGCTATTAGAGAGGGATAAGAGAGACCTATTCGGATCCAACCTAATACTAACACCAAACATACCCATCCCGGTATATCCCCCTCGAGACCAAACGAGGAAGTCAAACCGAGCAACTCACACAGTTGGCAATTTTATTTATTCCATTATAGTTGTAGCACTTACTAGTCAGATATAGATAGCATGAGTCATCCCAAACCCAGCAGTTGTTGGCACTTTTATTTCATTCCATTGGAGTTGCGATACTTACTAGGCAGGTATAACATGACACGATACACCCCAGTTCCACCAGTTGTTGGCACTTTTATTATCCATTCCATTGTAGTGAAGCTGATTACTAGTCACATATTAAGTCAAATTTATAGCACTACTTTAGTTATGCTTGTCTATGATCGAGATAATGTGCTCCAAGTCGTCCATAACCGCAGACATGGCTTTCAGAAAGATTTACCCTGCAGGGGTGTAGGTGCACAAATAGCAACACACACACGATCAACCTCGGAAAAACCAAATCAAAATCCAACGAGGCTTTCACGACAAACCAATCACAGGATTCATAAAAGATTTCAGGGGGCCACCCCAGTAAGCTACCCGCAACGAAGTTGGCCGGCTCCGGAACAGACCCAGGGTTTGTGACGACGGCTGTAAATGACTGGGAACCCGAAAGTGTGACTGGGCTTGTCGATACCGCGAAAACGTGGCACGATCCAAAATAGTACAGGTGCTCCACGCACAATCTTAAATAAATAAGTAAAGCATGGCACAAGTACATGATAGTAATAAAACCCCAGACTAGTTTGTGGCCCCAAGAAATAAGAAATGAATCAAGCTCTGGCTAAGGGGGATTCATAGAGTCTCTCGTATGTGGATAGTGCGAATAGTCAAGGAACAGGTATCAAGTACTCGGGGTCCTACGGAACACAAGTGAGCGTGGAAGAACCAAATAATATCTATTGCCCACTAATGCCTCTGCATTAGTTATATCTATTCCCAACAATTTAATAGTTGTATTTAAAGTCATGATCATCTCCACCATTTATCATGTGCCAACTTGCCGTCAACGGTGGAACGACAACAACGCGAAGCAACACATAAGCAAGCAACTACGACTCGCAAGGCCGACTATCTATCAAACAACAGGCAATAGGATGTGTCCATGGAAATATAGAGGCTGCAAGGAGTATAAATGGTGCACGGAAACTAAGGCAAAGCAACACGGATATCAATAGATCAACAGGAGGAAATAAAGACTATAAAAGCAAAATAGGTAGAAAGGGGGAGTTTGCTCGCCTGAGAAACACTGCCGAAGATACATATCCGAAGGACTTGTCGATACTCGCATCCACTCAACGGCCTAATCCGCGAAGAACAAAACACTAAAAGAAACACCAGATGCACTATTTAATACTACGGCAGAAGATCGGGCATGATGCATGGCATGGCAAGGATGCGATGCAACTAGGCAATATTAAGCGGAACCGGGGTCCTGATAATTAATTATATGGTTCAAGTTTAGCTACCCCACAATTTAAATGTTGACTTATCAGGCAAAACAAGGCATTGGTTCGCTACACAAATTTAAATGGGGTTCATATAAGACTAGAATAGCCCGCATATGAGGTCCATATTTAATTATTAGGTGAATCGACCAAGCACCCCAAACAAATAATCATGTATGCGAGTATGGATGATTTCATATGCAAGAAGTTCATATGGCATTTTATAAAATAGAGGCTTAGAAAAGGGATCACACATAGGGGACTCGGCGATCTTGGGGTTCCGAGGGTTGGAGGAGTCGGTCTTCAAACTTCGGGATCGGGGTTCTCGAATCCATGAAGGGGACCTCGGCGTTCCGCAGTCTCGACCATCTTATCCGTTTAGAAGATCATGGAGTTCCAAGGGTTCCGGGTCTTTGGTCTTGATCTTCGTACTCCGGGTCTAGTGGGTTCGATCTTCGAGTCCTCAAGGTGGTCTTGATTAGCAGCATCTCTTCACCACAGACACAGGACGAACTTCCGTCAGTGTTTCACCAACATATGACATCCACAAACACGATTCGCCTCACCGTGGAGCCACAATTTGGCACTAGAGGTTGCACACGGTCTAGGACATCGGTAGCAGCAGCAGAACACCCCATCATATCACCACCACAACTTCACTGAAACATCAGCACGCATCGCCTCCTCAACTAACAATAGCACCATCATAAACCGAGCACCTGGCGACGGTCAACAGCGGCCCGCAGGACAGAACAGAGGAGGGCTAGGTCTCGCGGTGCGGAGGAGGACATGGCGGTGGCCCTTGGGAGGAGACGGCGCTGGTGGTGAGGCTTGACACGAGCGGCGACGCTGGGGTGATGCGGGTCGGCACTTCACAGAGGAAGGGGCGTGGGCTGGGAAGTCGATGGTGAGGGGACCCGTGAGGAGCTTGGGCGAGGAACTGCGTGGAGGAGGTCCACGTCGTGGTCGGTGAAGGGGGACGGAGGAGAGCTCAGGCAGCACCTAGGAGCCAGGCGCAACGACGGGCAGAATACAGACGGCGCGATGGCGCATGGTGAGGTCGAGGTACATGCGACTGGGACAGAGAGGAGAGGGGAATGGCGATGTAGGCCGCACGGTGTCACGAAGACGGACATGGTCGGTGAGGTTGCCGGTGGACACAGCCACACGCGGTAGAGTCTCTGGGCGACGTCTGTTGGGGCCGACGGCGGTCAGAACGGAGGAAGAAGGGCACCGTCAGAGGAGAGTGGGGCTGTCGCGACGCGAGCAGGGGCGCTCGAGTACGGTGGTGAGGAGGCCGAGGTGGGGGAAGCGGCCAGAAGCAGCGGCCGGCTTCGGGCAAGGCGAGGTGGCCATGGTCGAGGCAGAGGACGAGCGACGCTAGCCGGAGGCGGGCGGTGGACCGAGCTCTAGCGACAAGGAGGCATCCGTGTAGGAGGAGTGTGGAAAAGAGCCGACAACGACGCTTGGCTGGGTGACGCATTCGAGGAACGCCGGCGGGCTCCTAGCAGTGGCTTGCCTCTGCGAGGAGGGGGAAGCTTGGGCCGGACCCGGCGGCGCGTTGCGAGGAGAAACGGTCGCGGGGACGGGGTTGGGCATCGGATGGGGAAGGAAGGGAGCATCGGTGGTGTGCGACGCGTGGTGGGGCCAGGGGGTGTCGGTCGCTGCCTTGCGGTTGTGGGTTGCGTGGGTTGCACGCACGGACCAGGCTGGCTCCTACAGCGCGGTGGGGTGCAACGCGGGCGCGTGTCACGGTGCTGCGCGAGGTGTAGGGTCGGGTCCTGTAGTGCGGCGCGCAGGCTAGTGTGGCGGCGGCGGATAGATAGGGTACGTTTTTGGTTTTAAAGAGGGTAGGATTAGGGTTTTTTCTTAGATCGGTCGGGTAGTAGGTGGCCTGGCCTAATGGCTGGGCTGCCTCCCCGGTCCGACAAAATAGTTTTATTTATTTATTTTATTTTAAAAGCCTTTTATAAATTATTTTTAGACAAAACAAAATATTCGGGAAAAAGGCCCGGGGTTTTGATTTGAAATAAAGGCGGGGATATTTAGAAAACAAAGATGGGCTTTTAGAAAATAGTTTTAGGAAAACAAATGCATGATGATGACGATGCTCAAATGTAATGTGGCATGATGACATGAGCATGCGGTCATGATGATGCAATGCACAAAAACACAGCGATTTTCTAGTAGTGGTTTTAACAGGGTGCTACACACATGCAATGACACTGGTTGTGGTTAATGAAAAGAACACACATGCAATGACACTAGGGGATCCATATGAGGTTTATGAGAAGAACACACATGCATTGAACTCTGGTGGATCCATATGTGGTCTATGGAAAGAACAGACATGCAATGACGCTAGTTGTGGTTTATTAAAAGACCACACATGCAATGACACTAGGGGATCCATATGTGGTCTATGAAATGCACACACATACAACGAATCTAGCTATGGTTAATTAAAAGAACATACATGCAATGACACTGGTGGATCCATGTGGTTTGTGAAGAGAACACACATCCAGTGACTCAAGCTGTGGTTTATTTAACGAACACACATGCAATGAACTCTGGTGGATCCATATGTGGTTTATGAGAAGAACACGCATGCAATGACACTGGTGGATCCATATGTGGTTTGTGAAAAGAACACACATGCAATGAACTCTGGCGGATCCATATGTGGTCTATGAAAAGAACACACGTGCAATGACACTGGTTATGGTTAATGAAAAGAACACACATGGAATGACACTGGGGGATCCATATGTGGTTAATGAAAAGAACAGACATGCAATGACACTGGTGGATCCATATGTGGTGTGTGAAAATAACACACATGCAATGACTCTAGTTGTGGTTTATTAAAAGAACACACATCCAATAACACTGGTGGATCCGTATGGTTTGTGAAAACAATAGACATGCAATGACTCTAGCTATGGTAAATGAAAATAACACATATGCAATGACACTGGTGGATCCATATGTGGTTTGTGAGAAAACCAGACATGCAATGAACTCTGGTGGATCCATATGTGGTCTATGAAAAGAATAGACATGCAATGACACTAGTTGTGGTTAATGAAAAGAACACACCTGCAATGACTCTGGTGGATTCATATGTGGTTTCTGAAAAGAACACACATGCAATGACTCTAGCTGTGGTTAATGAAAAGAACACACATGCAATGACACTGGTGGATCCATAGGTGGTTTGTGAACAGAACACACATGCAATGAACTCTGGTGGATCCATATGTGGTCTATGGAAAAACAGACATGCAATGACACTAGTTGTGGTTAATGAAAAGAAAACACATACAATGACACTAGTGGATCCATATGTGGTTTGTGAAAAGAACACAGATGCAATGAATCTAGTGGATGCATATGTGGTTTGTGAAAATAACATACATCCAGTGACTCTAGCTCTAGTTTGTGAAAAGAACACACATGCAATGACACTGGTGGATCCATATGTGGTCTGTGAAAAGAACGCACATCCATTGACACTAGTGGATCCATATATGGTTTGTGAAAAGAACCCACATGAAATGACACTGGTGGATCCATATGTGGTTTGTGAACAGAACACACATGCAATGACACTGGTGGATCCATATGTGGTTTGTGAAAAGAACACACATGAAATGACTCTAGCTGTGGATACTGAAAATAACACACATACAATAACACTGGTTATCTATATGTGGTTTGTGAAATGAACACACATGCAATGACTCTGCTGGATCCATATGTGGTTTGTGAAAATAACACACATGCAATGGCTCTTGCTGTGGTTAATGAAAGAACACACATGCAATGACTCTAGCTGTGGTTTATTGAAAGAATACACATACAATGACATTCATAGATCCATGTGGTTTGTGAAAAGAACAAACATGCAATGACTATAGATGTGGTTAATGAAAGGAACACACCTTTCAATGACACTGGTGGATCCCTATGTGGTTTGTGAAAAGAACACACATGCAATGACTCTAACTGGTTCCATATATGGTTTGTGAAAACAACACACGTCCAGTGACTCTAGCTGTGGTTTATTAAAAGAACACACATACAATGAACTCTGGTGGATCCATATGTGCTTCATGTAAAGAACACACATGCAATGACACTGGTGGATCCATATATGGTTTGTGAAAATAACACGCATGAAATGACTCTAAATGTAGTTAATGAAAAGAACAGACATGCAATGACACTGGTGGATCCATATGTGGTTTTTGAAAAAAACACATGCAATGACTCTAGTTGTGGTTTATTAAAAGAACACACATGCAATGACACTGGTGTATCCATGTGGTTTGTGAAGAGAACACACATTTAGTAACTCTAGCTGTGGTTTATTAAAAGAACACACATGCAATGAACTGTGGTGGATCCATATGTGGTTTATGAGAAGAACACACATGCAATGACACTGGTGGATCCATATGTGGTTTGTGAAAAGAACACACATGCAATGAACTCTGGTGGATTCACATGTGGTCTATGAAAAGAACACACATGCAAGGACACTGGCTGTGGTTAATGAAAAGAACACACATGCAATGACACTGGGGGACCAATATGTGGTTAATGAAAAGAACAGACAAGCAATGACAACTAGTGGATCCTTATGTGGTTTGTGAAAAGAACACACATGCAATGACTCTAGTTGTGGTTTATTAAAAGAACACACATGAATGGCACTAGGGGATCCATATGTGGTTAATGAAAAGAACACACATGTAATGACACTGGTGGATCCATATGTGGTTTGTGAAAATAACACACATGCAATGACACTGGTGGATCCATATGTGGTTTATAAAAAGAACACACATGAAATGACACTGGTTTATCCATATGTGGTCTATGAAAAGAACAGACATGTAATGACTCTGATGGATCCATGTGGTCTATGAAGAGAACTCACATCCAGTGACTATAGATGTGGTTTTTGTAAAGAACACACATGCAATGAACTCTGGTGGATCCATATGTGGTTTATGAGAAGAACACACATCCAATGACACTGGTGGATCCATATGTGGTTTGTGAAAAGAACACACATGCAATGAACTCTTGTGGATCCATTTGTGGTCTATGAAAAGAACACACATGTAATGACACTGGTTGTGGTTAATGAAAAGAACACACATGCAATGACACTGGGGATCCATAGGTGGTTTATGAGAAGAAGACACATGCAATGAACTCTGGTGGATCCATATGTGGTCTATGAAAAGAACAGACATGCAATGACACTAGTTGTGGTTAATGAAAAGAACACACATGCAATGACACTAGGGGATCCATATTTGGTCTATGAAAAGAACAGACATGCAATCACTCTAGTTGTGGTTAATAAAAAGAACACACATGTAATGACACTGGTGGATCCATATGTGGTTTTTGAAAAGAACACACATGCAATGAATCTGGTGGATCCATATGTGGTTTTTGAAACGAACACACATGCAATGACATTGGTGGATCCATATGTGGTTTTTTAAAAGAACACACATGCAATGACACTGGTGGATCCATATGTGGTTTGTGAAAAGAACACACATGCAATGACACTAGTGGATCCATATGTGGTTTGTGAAAAGAACATGCATGAAATGACACTGGTGGATCCATATATGGTTTGTGAAAAGAACACACATGCAATGACACTGGTGGATCCATATGTGGTTTGTGAAAAGAACACACATGCAATTACTCTGCTGGTTACATATGTGGTTTGTGAAAAGAACACACATGCAATGACTCTAGCTGTGGTTAATGAAAATAACACACATGCAATGACTCTAGCTGTGGTTTATTGGAAGAACACACATGCAATGACACTGGTGGATGCATGTGGTTTGTTTAAAGAACAAACATGCAATGACTCTAGAGGTGGTTAATTTAAAGAACACACATTTCAATAACACTGGTGGATCCATATGTGCTTTGCGAAAAGAACACACATGCAACGACTCTAGCTGGTTCCATATATGGTTTGTGAAAAGAACACACATCCAGTGACTCTAGCTGTGGTTTATTAAAAGAACACACAGAAAATGAACTCTGGTGGATCCATATGTGGTTTATCAAAAGAACGCACATGCAATGACACGGGTGGATCCATATGTGGTTGGTGAAAATAACACACATGAAATGACTCTAGATGTGGTTAATGAAAAGAACAGACATGCAATGACACTGGTGGATCCATATGTGGTCTATGAAAAGAACACGCATGCAATGTCATTGGTCATGGTTAATGAAAAGAACACACATGCAATGACACTGTGGGATCCATGTGTCGTTTATGAGAAGAACACACATGCAATGAACTCAGGTGGATCCATATGTGGTCTATGAAAAGAACAGACATGTAATGCCACTAGTTGTGGTTTATGAAAAGAACACACATGCAATTACACTTGGGGATCCATATGTGGTCTAAGAAAAGAACACACATGCACTGACTCTAGGTGTGGTTAATTAAAAGAACACACATGCATTGACACTGGTGGATCCATATGGTTTGTGAAGAAAACACACATCTAGTGACTCTAGATGTGGTTTATTAAAATAACACACATGCAATGAAGTCTGGTGGATCTATATGTGGTTTGTGAACATAACACACATGCAATGAACTCTGGTGGATCCATATGTGGTCTATGAAAAGAACACACATGCAATGACACTGGTTATGGTTAATGAAAAGAACACACATGCAATGACACTAGGGGATCCATATGTGGTTAATGAAAAGAACAGACATGCAATGACACTGGTGGATCCATATGTAGTCTGTGAAAAGAACACACATACAATGGCTCTAGTTATGGTTTATAAAAAGAACACACATGCAATGACACTGGTGGATCCATGTGGTTTGTGAAAAGAATAGATGTGCAGGGACTCTAGCTGTGGTTAATGAAAATAACACACATGCAATGACACTGGTGGTTCCATATGTGGTTTGTGAAAAGAATACACATGCAATGAACTCTGGTGGATCCATATGTGGTCTATGGAAAGAACAGACATGTAATGACACAAGACGTGGTTTATTAAAAGACCACACATGCAATGATACTAGGGGATCCATATGTGGTCTATGAAAAGAACACGCATGCAATGACTCTAGCTTTGGTTAATTAAGAGAACCCACATGCAACGACACTGGTGGATCCATGTGGTTTGTGAACAGAACACACATCCAGTGACTCTAGCTGTGGTTTATTAAAATAACACACATGCAATGAACTCTAGTGGATCCATATGTGGTTTATGAGAAGAATACACATGCAATGACACTAGTTGTGGTTAATGAAATGAACACACATGCAATGACACTACTGGATCCATATGTGGTTTGTGAAAAGAACAAACATGCAATGACTCTGGTGGATCCATGTGGTTTGTGAAGAGAACACACATCTAGTGACACTAGTTGTGGTTTATTAAAAGAACACACATCTAGTGACTCTAGTTGTGGTTAATGAAAAGAACACACATGCAATGACACTGGCGGATCCATGTGGTTTGTGAAAAGAATAGACATGCAATGACTCTAGCTATGGTTAATGAAAAGAACACACATGCAATGACACTAGTGGATCTATATGTGGTTTGTGAAAAGAACATACATGCCATGACTCTGGTG
This sequence comes from Avena sativa, assembly GCA_916181665.1. Lineage (NCBI taxonomy): Eukaryota > Viridiplantae > Streptophyta > Magnoliopsida > Poales > Poaceae > Avena > Avena sativa. Next base: position 415,895,616 of record OV702289.1, on the reverse strand, counting down.
GATCCATGTGGTTTGTGAAGAGAACACACATCTAGTGACTCTAGCTGTGGTTTATTAAAAGAACACACATGCAATGAGCTCTGGTGGATCCATATGTAGTTTATGAGAAGAACACACATACAATGACACTGGTTGTGGTTAATGAAAAGAACACACATGCAATGACACTGGGAGACCAATATGTGGTTAATGAAAAAAACATGCAATGACACTGGTTGATTCATACGTGGTTTGTGAAAAAAACATGCAATGACACTGGTGGATCCATATGTGGTTTGTGAAAAGAACCCGCACGAAATGACACTCGTGGATCCATATATGGTTTGTGAAAAGAACACACATGCAATGACACTAGTGGATCCATATGTGGTTTGTGAAAAGAACACACATGCAATGACTCTGTTGGATCCATATGTGGTTTGTGAAAAGAACACACATGCAATGACTCTAGTTGTGGTTAATGAAAATAACACACATGCAATGACTGTAGCTGTGGTTTATTGGAAGAACACACATGCAATGACACTGGTGGATCCATGTGGTTTGTGAAAAGAACAAACATGCAATGACTCTAGCGGTGGTTAATGAAAAGAACACACATTTCAATAACATTGGTGGATCCATATGTGCTTTGTGAATAGAACACACATGCAATGACTCTAACTAGTTCCATATATGGTTTGTGAAAAGAACACACATCCAGTGACTCTAGCTGTGGTTTATTAAAAGAACACACATACAATGAACACTGGTGGGTCCATATGTGGTTTATCAGAAGAACACACATGCAATGACACGGGTGGATCCATATGTGGTTGGTGAAAATAACACACATGAAATGACTCTAGATGTGGTTAATGAAAAGAACAGACATGCAATGACACTGGTGGATCCATATGTGGTCTATGCAAAGAACACACATGTAATGACATTGGTCGTGGTTAATGAAAAGAACACACCTGCAATGACATTGTGGGATCCATATGTCGTTTATGAGAAGAACACACATGCAATGAACTCAGGTGGATCCATATGTGGTCTATGAAAAGAATAGACATGTAATGCCACTAGTTGTGGTTTATTGAAAGAATACACATGCAATTACACTTGGGGATCCATATGTGGTCTACGAAAAGAACACACATGCACTGACTCTAGGTGTGGTTAATAAAAAGAACACACATGCAATGACACTAGTGGATCCATGTGGTTTGTGAGGAGAATACACATCCAGCGACTTGAGATGTGGTTTATTAAAAGAACACACATGCAATAAACTCTGGTGGATTCATATGTGGTTTATGAGAAGAACACACATGCAATGACACTGGTGGATCCATATGTGTTTTGTGAAAAGAACACACATGCAATGAACTCTGATGGATCCAATTGTGGTCTATGAAAAGAACACACATGCAATGACACTAGGGGATCCATATGTGGTTAATGAAAAGAAGATAAATGCAATGACACTGGTGGATCTATATGTAGTATGTGAAAAGAACACACATGCAATGACTCTAGTTATGGTTTATTAAAAGAACACACATGCAATGACACTGGTGGATCCATGTGGTTGGTGAAAAGAACAGACGTGCAGTGAGTCTAGATGTGGTTAATGTGTCAACACCTGGGTTTTTAATCCCAGATGCCCGTTATGCCATACCTCGCAATCCCAGGATTACCATTTTTGCGAGACATAACGGATTGGATATCACAGTACATCATCCATTACAAACCATACCTAAGGTTTTACACAAATAAGGACCTCATGATCCAGTCTTTAATACAACAAGCAGCGGAATTAAACGATAGCGTAGCGGTGGGGTCCATCTTCAGGGGCACGGGCAATGCTGACGAAGGCAGATAGTCCTAGTTATCATAGCCGTCCTGTTGACCATCATCTTGATAATCTCCTTCATAGTCTGGCCATGATAATAGCCAGGGACAAAAGCCATGAGTACTCTTTAAGTACTCGCAAACTACTACTAGCAAGGGTTATGATTCTAAGTTAAAGTGCTAAATTGAAAGAATAACTATCAAGTTAAGTTTGAAACCTAAGCTGAGTTCTGAAGCAAGAAAAGATGAAGTAAAGCTCTAGAATCACTTAAGTGGGGGAGCTATTATCATCCACACAACCCTGTTATGGTCAAGTCAAAGTTCAGCATTCATTTCAAGTTATTTAGAAAACATCTGACAACAAAACAGTATGGCCATTCCAACTGTCCATAACCGCGGACGCAGCTATTCGAATAGTTTGACACTCTATAGAGGTGGTACACTTTCACCACAAGATTCGATACATCTGTCAGGGATAACCCTGAATCATCATACTTAGTATGCAGATAATCAAACATAACCTTCCCTTTACACACCCTAGTACAAGCACCTCTCCTATGAGCATGGCCTCCCAACCATGACCATCAGTCATCTTGGGCACTGCATAGGTGGACATCATTGAGAGGTAGCCTCAGCTCAAACCTCTCCCGTGAGGGAACTAATACTAATGCATATAAATTTCCAGCTAAGCCTTACCCAATTCAGGTAATGTGGTTGTACGGTAAATTTGGAATGGTATCGCATCCGAATCCAACCATCAGTTTTATAAAAGGGTTAAGGCTCATGCCTTATCTTTTTCATCATCATAAATCAATTGTGTTTCTCAACACATGTCAAACCATCTCAATAGAATGACTCATCATTCCAAGGTTTTCACAACTCATTTTCACCAAGTGTTCCCATCTAAAGTGACTCAAGTTTTGATCTATTCTAAAACACTAGGTTAAGAGTGTTCACTAAGGTGGAAAGGTGGGATCAATATCATGCCATAGAATGACATCTAAAGGTTTCTAAGTAGGTCAAGTTTTATACTCTTTATGCTACCTTCAAAATTAATTAAAAACTTTGTGTAAACTAAGGGGGTGTCATCAAAGTATGCTTAAGGCATCTTTACTAAACCATCTAGTTTTATTCTATCTTGCCAACAATAGATTACTAAAGCATGTTTTGAAAGGGTTAGCTTGCCACTAATAGCTTGCCTTGGTTGGTGCAGTGGTTGAAGTTTTCTTCTTCTTCTTCTTGGTAGAACTCCTCCTCCTCGAAGGCTTGGTCGGTACTATCGTCTAGAAATACATAGGGAGTGCACAATCACCAAACAATACTTAACTTAGGCTAAGTAGTATTCTAAACCACACAATTGATGATCTATTATCATCCCAAACATCACAAGTTTAATTCAATAGTTTCAACCTTTTTATTTTGGAAAAGTAATTTCTACTCATTGAAATATTAACTACAATTTAATATTCACCACCAAAATATGGGATCATGTGGACACATGTCCTCACCACATATTCTAACATGTGGGAATGAGATTTAAAGGTTGGATCAATATTACTTTGGTTTAAGTTCACTATTTAATGATTTAAAATGACTAGAAATGCCTATATAGCATTATTTTGGTACTAGTCCAAAGTCACTGCCTGTAAACCTTAATATTATTACATATTTGGATAGATATGATGAAATGTGATTTTTGAGAGTTGGAATCAACTCAAAAGCTAACTTGGTTGATTTTATAAAAATGTTTCAAGTTGCAAAAGCTTCTGTCTTCTTATTTTTATTAGGAGGAATCTATAACTCTAAATTAATTAAATCCAACGGGCTTGGATAGAGCTTTTCAATACCTTTCAGAAAAAATTAGTTTCATGTAATTTGGATTTGTCAAACTCACAAAATTGAATTATGAAACACTGGACAGAAACTATATTCTAACTAAAAAGAAAAATCTAGATTTGAATCTACCGGCTTGCGCGGGAAAGGAAATGGGCCGGCCCAGTGGCGCTACGCGGCACGGGGCTCAACTGACAGGGGGGTCCACTTGTCAGCGGCTCTTTAAAACGCGAAACGGTACGCGCGCTATGGGTCGTGCGATTAGAGGCTAGATCTACGGCTGAGGGTCGTCGTCGACGACGGACGGGTCGCCGGCGAGCTCGAACCCTAGCGGCTCGATGGGGGTCTACTGGGGGCGTACCAGGGCTCCAGCGGGGTCGGTGATGCGGGCGAACGAAGTGGAAGACGACGGCGAGGCGAGGCGTGGTCACGGCGGAGCTTGGGGTGGCCGGAATCAACGACACCCTTCTTCTCCAGAGGCGGCGGCTCCGGCTCCAATTCCGGCGAGCTGCTGCTCCACTTGCTCCGGCGAGGGGTGGTTGAGGTTCAGAGAGGTGAGGGGAGTGGAATGGTGTGAGTCTTTGGTGCTAGGGAGGGCTCCTTTTATAGGCTCGATGGTGAGACCGAGCGGGATGGGCGGTCGACGGTGGCGACATGGCTACGGCAAGCTAGCGGCATGGCTGGGGATTGCGATCGGTGGGCGGTTCCCTGGCGGTGCTCTAGTGCTTCAATGCGGCCGTAGGGGCGGTGGCATGCGGTCAGGGTGAGGTGGCGCTCTGCCCGGCCGAAGCGGCTGTGTCCACGGCGAGCGGTGGTTGTGGGGCTTTGGGCGGCGAACGGAGATGTCTAGGGTGTTCTCTAGGTCGAGGCGGAGCGGTGGGCGCAGGCTGGTGTCGAGCGGCGGCTTGTGCACGCGGGGACAGTGCGCGCTCTGCGGGCGGCGTCGGCATGGTTCGGTGGCACTGGGCGCGGGTTCTCCTCTGTGGTCCAGGGCTGGTCTTGGCTCGGGCAAGGGACAGAGAGGGGCGGTGCAATGCTGGCTGCCTCCTAGACATGGAGAGGGGGAGAGGGGTGGTCTGCTGCAGCGGTTGCAAGTTTGGTCGGCGAGGCATGGCTCGGGTCGGCATGGCATTGTTGCTAGGGGTGTAGGGGATGGGTGTTTAGGCTTTGGTTAGATCATTGGGAGACAGAGGGAGTAAATGGGGATCAAATGGGGGCAAAACTCTGTTCAAAACAGTGAGCTAGGATTAGATGTGTGATTAAGCCTGCCAGGTGTTTGATGAAATGGCCGCAAGAGAAAAAGTTTTGAATTTTGAGTTCAAAAATTTTGGGAGATCTCCACTAGTGCTAGGTATTCTCTGGTTGCAAGGGTTTTGAAAATGGTGCTCAATTAGATGGTTTTTGAAATAGGGGTGATCTATGCATATGCATTAGATTCAATTTTAAACTATCATTTAAAATAGTTTACAGAAGGTTTTTAGTAGATCAAAAGGTGGGCCTTGGTACCTCATTATGTGTACTAGCAAGGGGTGTAAAGATCAAGAATTGTTTCTGTTAAGAATTAAGTACTAGGAATAGCCAAAGTAGGCATGAGAGCTAGATTTGTCAAAATGACCATTCTTTCATTTTAATTCTTTTTGATTTGATTTTCTTTAGGAAAAGTTTGGGAATGATGTAGATGGTGTTTAAATCACCTAAGAAACATTTTAGAAGCAAGGGATCACACAATCATGGCCATTCAAAACAACTCCTATTTTAAATGCACACATATATGAATGCTTTCATTTTAAATATGGAAAAGTTTTTGTTAATCCTAATTTTGGATGATTTGATCTTTGATAAACTTGGATTGAAGTTTTGGGATGTTACATAATGAAAATAACACGCATGCAATGACATTGGTGGATTCATATGTGGTTTGTGAAAAGAACACACATGCAATGAACTCTGGTGGATCCATATGTGGTCTATGGAAAGAACATACATGAAATGACACTAGTTGTGGCTAATGAATAGAACACACATGCAATGACTCTGGTGGATCTATATGTGGTTTGTGAAAAGAACACACATGTAATGACTCTAGTTGTGGTTAATGAAAAGACCACACATGCAATGACACTAGGGGATCCATATGTGGTCTATGAAAAGAACACGCATGCAATGACTCTAGCTTTGGTTAATTAAAAGAACCCACATGCAATGACACTAGTGGATCCATGTGGTTTGTGAAGAGAACACACATCTAGTGACTCTAGCTATGGTTTATTAAAATAACACACATGCAATAAACTCTGGTGGATGCATATGTGGTTTATGAGAAGAATACACATGCAATAACACTAGTTGTGGTTAATGAAAATAACACACATGCAATGACACTGGTGGATCCATATGCGGTTTGTGAAAAGAATAAACATGCAATGACTCTGATGGATCCATGTGGTTTGTGAAGAGAACACACATCTAGTGACACTAGCTGTGGTTTATTAAAAGAACACGCACGCAATGAGCTCTGGTGGATCCATATGTGGTTTATGAGAAGAACACACATACAATGACACTGGTGGATCCATATGTGGTTTGTGAAAAGAACACACATTCAATAAACTCTGGTGGATCCATATGTGGTCTACGAAAAGAACACAAATGCAATGACACTGGTTGTGGTTAATGAAAAGAACACACATGCAATGACACTGGGGATCCATATGAGGTTTATGAGAAGAACACACATGCATTAAACTCTGGTGGATCCATATGTGGTCTATGAAAAGAACAGACATGTAATGACACTAGTTGTGGTTTATTAAAAGATCACACATGCAATGACACTAGGGGATCCATATGTGGTCTATGAAAAGAACACGCATGAAATGAGTCTAGCTTTCATTAATTAAAAGAACACACATCTAATGACACTTGTGGATCCATGTGGTTTGTTAAGAGAACACACATCCAGTGACTCTGGCTGTGGTTTATTAAAATAACACACATGCAATGAACTCTGGTGGATCCATATGTGGTTTATGAGAAGAATACACATTCAATGACACTGGTGGATCCATATGTGGTTTGTGAAAAGAACACACATGCAATGAACTCTGGTGGATCCATATGTGGTCTATGAAAATAACACACATGCAATGACACTGGTTGTGGTTAATGAAAAGAACACAAATGCAATGACACTTGGGGATCCATATGTGGTTAATGAAAGGAACATACATGCAATGACACTGGTGGAAATATATGTGGTATGTGAAAAGAACACATGCAATGACTCTAGTTGTGGTTTATTAAAAGGACACACATGCAATAACACTGGTGGATTCATGTGGTTTGTGAAAAGAACAGACATGCAATGACTCTAGTTGTTGTTAATGAAAAGAACACACATGCAATGACAGTAGTGGATCCATATGTGTTTTGTGAGAAGAACACACATGCAATGAACTCTGGTGGAGCCATATGTGGTCTATGAAAAGAACAGACATGCAATGAGACTAGTAGTGGTTAATGAAAAGAACACATATGCAATGACTCTGGTGGATCCATATGTGGTTTGTGAAAAGAACACACATACAATGACTCTAGCTCTGGTTAATGAAAAGAACACACATTCAATGACACTGGTGGATCCATGTGGTTTGTGAAAAGAACAGGCATGCAATGACTCTAGTTGTGGTTAATGAAAAGAACATGCATGTAATGACACTGGTGGATACATATGTGGTTTGTGAAAAGAACACACATGCAATGAACTCTGTTGGATCCATATGTGGTCTATGAAAAGAACAGACATGCAATGACACTAGTTGTGGTTAATGAAAAGAACACACATATAATGACACTAGTGGATCCATATGTGGTATGTGAAAAGAACACACATGCAATGACACTAGTGGATCCATATGTGGTTTGTAAAAAGAACACACATGCAATGATTCTAGTGCATGCATATGTGGTTTGTGAAAGTAACACACATCCAGTGACTCTAGTTGTGGTTTGTGAAAAGAACACACATGCAATGACACTAGTGGATCCATATGTGGTCTGTGAAAAGAACACACATGCAATGACACTGGTGGTTCCATATGTGGTTTGTGAAAAGAACACACATGAAATGACACTGGTGGATCCATATGTGGTTTGTGAAATGAACACACATGCAATGAAACTAGTGGATCCATATGTGGTTTGTGAAAAGAACACACATGAAATGGCTCTAGCTGTGGTTAATGAAAAGAACACACATGCAATGACACTGGTGGATCCATATGTGGTTTGCGAAAAGAACACACATGCAATGACTCTATTGGATCCATATGTGATTTGTGAAAAGAACACACATGTAATGACTCTAGCTGTGGTTAATGAAAAGAACACACATGCAATGACTCTAGCTGTGGTTTATTGAAAGAACACACATGCAATGACACTGATGGATCCATGTGGTTTGTGAAAAGAACAAACATTCAATGACTATAGCTGTGGTTAATGAAAAGAACACACATTTCAATGACACTAGTGGATCCATATATGGTTTGTGAAAAGAACACACATGCAATGACTCTAGCTAGTTCCATATATGGTTTGTGAAGAGAACACACATCTAGTGACTCTAGCTATGGTTTATTAAAAGAACACACATACGATGAACTCTGGTGGATCCATATGAAAAGAACACACATGCAATGTCACTAGTGGATCCATATGTGGTTTGTGAAAAGAACACACATGCAATGAACTCTGGTGGATCCATATGCTGTCTATGAAAAGAACACACATGCAGTGACACTGGTTGTGGTTAATGAAAAGAACACACATGCAATGAAACTGGGGCTCCATATGTGGTTTATGAGAAGAACACACATGCAACAAACTCTAGTGGATCCATATGTGGTCTATGAAAAGAACACACATGCAGAGACACTGGTTGTGGTTAATGAAAAGAACACACATGCAATGACACTGGGATCCATATGTGGTTTATGAGAAGAACACACATGCAACAAACTCTAGTTGATCCATATGTGGTCTGTGAAAAGAACAGACATGCAATCACAATAGTTGTGGTTAATGAAAAGAACACACGTCCAATCACACTAGGGGATCCATATGTGGTCTATGAAAAGAACATGCATGCAATGAATCTATTTGTGGTTAATGAAAAGAACACACATGCAATGACACTGATGGATCCATATGTGGTTTGTGAAAAGAACACACATGCAATGAAACTGGTGGATCCATATGTGGTTTATGAAAAGAACGCACTTGCAATGACACTAGTGGATCCATATGTGGTTTATGAAAAGAACACACATGCAATGACACTGGTGGATCCATATGTGGTTTGTAAAAAGAACACACATGCAATGACACTAGTGGATCCATATGTGGTTTGTGAAAAGAACACACATTCAATGACACTGGTGGATCCATATGTGGTTTGTGAAAAGAGAACACGTTAAATGATTCTAGTTGTGGTCAATGAAAAGAACACAAATGCAATGACACCGGTGGATCCATATGTGTATCGTGGAAAGAACACACATGCAATGACTCTGCTGGATCCATATGTGGTTTGTGAAAAGAACACGCATGCAATGACTCTAGCTATGGTTGATGAAAAGAACACACATTTCAATGACACTGGTGGATCCATATGTGGTTTGTGAAAAGAACACACATGCAATGACTCTAGCTAGTTCCATCTATGGTTTGTGAAAAGAACATGCATCCAGTGACTCTAGCTGTGGTTTATTAAAAGAACATACATACAATGAACTCTGGTGGATCCATATGTGGTTTATGAAAAGAACACACATGTAATGACGCAGGTGGATCCATATGTGGTGTGTGAAAATAACACACATGAAATGACTCTAGATGTGGTTAATGAAAAGAACAGACATGCAATGACACTGGTGATCCATATGTGGTTTGTGAAAAGAACACACATGCAATGACTCTAGTTGTGGTTTATTAAAAGAACACACATGCAATGACAATGGTGGATCCATGTGGTTTGTGAAGAGAACACACATCCAGTGACTCTAGCTGTGGTTTATTAAAAGAACACACACGCAATGAACTCTGGTGGATCCATATGTGGTTTATGAGAAGAACACACATGCAATGACACTGGTGGATCCATATGTTGTTTGTGAAAAGAACACACATGCAATGAACTCTGTTGGATCCATATGTAGTCTATGAAAAGAACACACATGTAATGACACCGGGGGATCCATATGTGGTTAATGAAAAGAACATACATGCAATGACAGTGGTGGATCCATATGTGGTTTGTGAAAAGAACACACATGTAATGACTCTAGTTGTGGTTTATTAAAAGAACACACATGCAATTACACTAGGGGAACCATATGTGGTTAATGAAAAGAACACACATGCAATGAGACTATGGATCCATATGTGGTTTGTGAAAAGAACACAGATGCAATGACACTGGTGGATCCGTATGTGGGTTGTGAAAAGAACACACATGAAATGACACTGGTGGATCCATATGTGGTCTATGAAAAGAATAGACATGCAATGACTCCGGTGGATCCATGTGGTTTGTGAAGAGAACACATATCCAGTGAGTCTAGCTATGATTTATTAAAAGAACACAGATGCAATGAACTCTGGTGGATCCATATGTGGTTTATGAGAAGAACACACATGCAATGACACTGGTGGATCCAATAAACTCTGGTGGATCCATATGTGGTCTATGAAAAGAACACACATGCAATAACACTGCTTGTAGTTAATGAAAAGAACACACATGCAATGACCCTAGGGGATCCATATGTGGTTTATGAGAAGAACACACATGCGAGGAACTCTGGTGGATCCATATGTGGTTATGAAAAGAGTAGACATGCAATGCCACTAGTTATGGTTTAGTAAAAGAACACACATGCAATGACACTAGGGGATCCATATGTGGTCTATGAAAAGAACACACATGCAATGACTCTAGTTGTGGGTAATTAAAATAATGCACATGCAACGACACTAGTGGATCCATGTAGTTATTGAAGAGTACACACATTCAGTGACTCTAGCTATGGTTTATTAGCAGAACACACATGCAATGAACTCTGGTGGATCCATATGAGGTTTGTGAAAAGAACACACATGCAATGACACTACTGGATCCATATGTGGTTTGTCAAAAGAACACACATGCAATGACTCTGGTGGATCCATATGTGGTTTGTGAAAAGAACACACATCCATTGACTCTAGCTGTGGTTTACTAAAAGAACACACATGCAATGAACTATGGTGGATCCATATGTGGTTTATGAAAATAATACACATGCAATTTTGTGGATCCATATGTGGATTGTCACAACAACACACATGAAATGACACAGCTGAATCCATATGTGGTTTGTGAAAAGAACACACATGCAATGACACTGGTGGATCCATATGTGGTTTGTGAAAAGAACACACATGCAATGACTCTATTGGATCCATGTGTGATTTGTGAAAAGAACACACATATAATGACTCTAGCTGTGGTTAATGAAAAGAACACACATGCAATGACTCCAGCTGTGGTTTATTGAAAGAACACACATGCAATGACACTAATGGATCCATGTGGTTTGTGAAAAGAACAAACATTCAATGACTATAGCTGTGGTTAATGAAAAGAACACACATTTCAATGACACTAGTGGATCCATATGTGGTTTGTGAAAAGAACACACATGCAATAACTCTAGCTGGTTCCATATATGGTTTGTGAAAAGAACACACATCTAGTGACTCTAGTTATAGTTTATTAAAAGAACACACATACAATGAACTCTGGTGGATCCATATGTGGTTTATGAAAAGAACACACATGCAATGACACTAGTGGATCGATATGTGGTTTGTGAAAAGAACACACATGCAATGAACTCTGGTGGATCCATATGTGGTCTATGAAAAGAACACACATGCAGTGACCCTGGTTGTGGTTAATGAAAAGAACACACATGCAATGACACTGGGATCCATATGTGGTTTGTGAAAAGAACACACATGCAATGACTCCAGCTAGTTCCATCTATGGTTTGTGAAAAGAACACACATCCAGTGACTCTAGCTGTGGTTTATTAAAAGAACATACATACAATGAACTCTGGTGGATCCATATGTGGTTTATGAAAAGAACACACATGTAATGACGCAGGTGGATCCATATGTGGTGTGTGAAAATAACACACATGAAATGACTCTAGATGTGGTTAATGAAAAGAACAGACATGCAATAACACTGGTGGATCCATATGTGGTTTGTGAAAAGAACACACATGCAATGACTCTAGTTGTGGTTTATTAAAAGAACACACATGCAATGACACTGGTGGATCCATGTGGTTTGTGAAGAGAACACACATCTAGTGACTCTAGCTGTGGTTTATTAAAAGAACACACATGGAAAGAACTCTGGTGGATCCATATGTGGTTTATGAGAAGAACACACTTGCAATGACACTGGTGGATCCATATGTTGTTTGTGAAAAGAACACACATGCAATGAACTCTGTTGGATCTATATGTAGTCTATGAAAAGAACACACATGTAATGACACCACGGGATCCATATGTGGTTAATGAAAAGAACAGACATGCAATGACAGTGGTGGATCCATATGTGGTTTGTGAAAAGAACACACATGTAATGACTCTAGTTGTGGTTTATTAAAAGAACACACATGCAATTACACTAGGGGAACCATATGTGGTTAATGAAAAGAACACACATGCAATGACACTATGGATCCATATGTGGTTTGTGAAAAGAACACAGATGCAATGACACTGGTGGATCCGTATGTGGGTTGTGAATAGAACACACATGAAATGACACTAGTGGATCCATATGTGGTCTATGAAAAGAATAGACATGCAATGACTCTAGTGGATCCAATGAACTCTGGTGGATCCATATGTGGTCTATGAAAAGAACACACATGCAATAACACTCCTTGAAGTTAATGAAAAGAACACACATGCAATGAAACTAGGGGATCCATATGTGGTTTGTGAAAAGAACACACATGCAATAACTCTAGCTGGTTCCATATATGGTTTGTGAAAAGAACACACATCTAGTGACTCTAGCTATGGTTTATTAAAAGAACACACATATAATGAACTCTGGTGGATCCATATGTGGTTTATGAAAAGAACACACATGCAATGACACTAGTGGATCCATATGTGGTTTGTGAAAATAACACACATGCAATGAACTCTGGTGGATTCATATGTGGTCTATGAAAAGAACACACATGCAGTGACCCTGGTTGTGGTTAATGAAAAGAACACACATGCAATGACACTGGGATCCATATGTGGTTTATGAGAAGAACACACATGCAACGAACTCTAGTGGAGCCATATGTGGTCTATGAAAATAACATACATGCAATGACAATAGTTGTGGTTAATTAAAAGAATACACATGCAATCACACTAGGGGATCCATATGTGGTCTATGAAAAGACATACATGCAATGAATCTATTTGTGGTTAATGAAAAGAACACACATGCAATGACACTGATGGATCCATATGTGGTTTGTGAAAAGAACACACATGCTATGAAACTGGTGGATCCATATGTGGTTTATGAAAAGAGAATACATGCAATGACACTAGTCGATCCATATGTGGTTTATGAAAAGAACACACATGCAATGACACTAGTGGATCCATATGTGGTTTGTAAAAATAACACACATGCAATGAAACTGGTGGATCCATATGTGGTTTATGAAAAGAACACACATTCAATGGCACTGGTGGATCCATATGTGGTTTGTGAAAAGAGAACACATTAAATGATTCTAGTTGTGGTTAATGAAAAGAACACAAATGCAATGACGCTGGTGGATCCATATGTGTATTGTGGAAAGAACACACATGCAATGACTCTGCTGGATCCATATGTGGTTTGTGAAAAGAACACGCATGCAATGACTCTAGCTATGGTTGATGAAAAGAACACACATGCAATGACTCTAGCTATGGTTTATTGAAAGAACACACATGCAATGACACTGGTGGATCCATGTAGTTTGTGAAAAGAACAAACATGCAATGACTCTAGCTATGCTTAATGAAAAGAACACACATTTCAATGACACTGGTGGATTCATATGTGGTTTGTGAAAAGAACACACATGCAATGACTCTAGCTAGTTCCATATATGGTTTGTGAAAAGAACACACATCCAGTGACTCTAGTTGTGGTTTATTAAAAGAACATACATACAATGAACTCTAGTGGATCCATATGTGGTTTATGAAAAGAACACACATGCAATGACATAGGTGGATCCATATGTGGTGTGTGAAAATAACACACATGAAATGACTCTAGATGTGGTTAATGAAAAGAACAGGCATGCAATGACACTGGTGGATCCATATGTGGTTTGTGAAAAGAACACACATGCAATGACTCTAGTTGTGGTTTATTAAAAGAACACACATGCAATGACACTGGTGGATCCATGTGGTTTGTTTAGAGAACACACATCCAATGACTCTAGTTGTGGTTTATTAAAAGAACACACATGCAATGAACTCTGGTGGATCCATATGTGGTTTATGAGAAGAACACACATGCAATGACACTAGTGGATCCGTATGTGGTTTGTGAAAAGAACACACATGCAATGAACTCTGTTGGATCCATATGTAGTCTATGAAAAGAGCACACATGCAATGACACTAGTTGTGGTTAATGAAAAGAACACACATGTAATGACACCGGGGGATCCATATGTGGTTAATGAAAAGAACAGACATGCAATGACAGTGGTGGATCCATATGTGGTTTGTGAAAAGAGCACACATGTAATGACTCTAGTTGTGGTTTATTAAAAGAACACACATGCAATTACACTAGGGGATCCATATGTGGTTAATGAAAAGAACACACATGCAATGACACTGTGGATCCAGATGTGGTTTGTGAAAAGAACACAGATGCAATGACACTGGTGGATCCGTATGTCGTTTGTGAAAAGAACAAACATGAAATGATACTGGTGGATCCATATGTGGTCTATGAAAAGAATAGACATGCAATGACTCTGGTGGATTCATCTGGTTTGTGAAGAGACCACATATCCAGGGACTCTAGCTATGGTTTATTAAAAGAACACAAATGCAATGAACTCTGGTGGATCCATATGTGGTTTATGAGAAGAACACACATGCAATGCCACGGGTGGAACCAATGAACTCTGGTGGATCCATATGTGGTCTATGAAAAGAAAGCACATGCAATAACACTGGTTGTGGTTAATGAAAAGAACACACATGCAATGACACTAGGGGATCCATATGTGGTTTATGATAAGAACACACATGCAAGGAACTCTAGTGGACCCATATGTGGTCTATGAAAAGAGTAGACATGCAATGCCACTAGTTGTGTTTTAGTAAAAGAACACACATGCAATGACACTAGGGGATCCATATGTGGTCTATGAAAAGAACACACATGCAATGACTCTAGTTGTGGTTAATTAAAAGAATGCACATGCAACGACACTAGTGGATCCATGTGGTTTTTGAAGAGTACACACATTCAGTGACTCTAGCTGTGGTTTATTAGCAGAACACACATGCAATGAACTCTGGTGGATCCATATGTGGTTTGTGAAACGAACACACATGCAATGACACTACTGGATCCATATGTGGTTTGTCAAAAGAACACACATGCAATGACTCTGGTGGATCCATGTGTGGTTTGGAAAAAGAACAAACATCCATTGACTCTAGCTGTGGATTACTAAAAGAACACACATGCAATGAACTGTGGTGGATCCATATGTGGTTTATGAAAAGAATACACATGCAATTTTGTGGATCCATATGTGGTTTGTCTAAACAACACACATGAAATGACACTGCTGGATCCATATGTGGTTTATGAAAAGAACGCACATGCAATGACACTGGTGGATCCATATGTGGTTTGTGAAAAGAACACACATGCAATGACTATTGGATCCATATGTGATTTGTGAAAAGAACACACATGTAATGACTCTAGTTGTGGTTAATGAAAAGAACACAGATGCAATGACTCTAGCAGTGGTTTATTGAAAGAACACACATGCAATGACACTAATGGAACCATGTGGTTTGTGAAAAGAACAAACATTCAATGACTATAGCTGTGGTTAATGAAAAGGACACACATTTCAATGACACTAGTGGATCCATATGTGGTTTGTGAAAAGAACACACATGCAATGACTCTAGCTGGTTCCATATATGGTTTGTGAAAAGAACACACATCTAGTGACTCTAGCTATGGTTTATTAAAAGAACACACATACAATGAACTCTGGTGGATCCATATGTCGTTTATGAAAATAACACACATGCAATGACACTAGTGGATCCATATGTGGTTTGTGAAAAGAACACGCATGCAATGAACTCTGGTGGATCCATATGTGGTCTATGAAAAGAACACACATGCAGTGACCCTGGTTGTGGTTAATGAAAAGAACACACATGCAATGACACTGGGGATCCATATGTGGTTTATGAGAAGAATACACATGCAACGAACTCTAGTGGATGCATATGTGGTCTATCAAAATAACAGACATGCAATGACAATAGTTGTGGTTAATGAAAAGAACACACATGTAATCACACTAGGGGATCCACATGTGGTCTATGAAAAGAACATACATGCAATGAATCTAGTTGTGGTTAATGAAAAGAACACACATGCAATGACACTGATGGATCCATATGTGGTTTGTGAAAAGAACACACATGCAATGAAACTGGTGGATCCATATGTGGTTTATGAAAAGAACGCACATGCAATGACACTAGTGGATCCATATGTGGTTTATGAAAAGAACACACATGCAATGACACTGGTGGATCCATATGTGGTTTGTAAAAAGAACACACATGCAATGACACTGGTGGATCCATATGTGGTTTGTGAAAAGAAAACGCACGAAATGAGACCGGTGGATCCATATGTGGTTTGTGAAAAGAACACACATTCAATAACACTGGCAGATCCATATGTGGTTTGTGAAAAGAGAACACATTAAATGAGTCTAGTTGTGATTAATGAAAAGATCACAAATGCAATGACACTGGTGGATCCATATGTGTATTGTGGAAAGAACACACATGCAATGCCTCTGCTGGATCCATATGTGGTTTGTGAAAAGAACACACATGCAATGACTCTAGCTATGGTTGATGAAAAGAACACACATGCAATGACTCTAGCTATGGTTTATTGAAAGAACACACATGCAATGACACTGGTGGATCCATGTGGTTTGTAAAAAGAACAAACATGCAACGACTCTAGCTATGGTTAATGAAAAGAACACACATTTCAATGACACTGGTGGATCCGTATGTGGTTTGTGAAAAGAACACACATGCAATGACTCTAGCTAGTTCCATATATGGTTTGTGAAAAGAACACACATCCAGTGACTCTAGCTGTGGTTCATTAAAAGAACATACATACAATGAACTCAGGTGGATCCATATGTGGTTTATGAAAAGAACACACATGTATTGACACATGTGTATCCATATGTGGTGTGTGAAAATAACACACATGAAATGACTCTAGCTATGGTTAATGAAAAGAACAGACATGCAATGACACTGGTGGATCCATATGTGGTTTGTGAAAATAACACACATGCAATGACTCTAATTGTGGTTTATTAAAAGAACACACATGCAATGACACTGGTGGATCCATGTGGTTTGTTTAGAGAACACACATCCAGTGACTCTTGATGTGGTTTATTAAAATAACACACATGCAATGAACTCTGGTGGATCCATATGTGGTTTATGAGAATAACACACATGCAGTGACACTGGTGGATCCATATGTGGTTTGTGAAAAGAACACAGATGCAATGACACTGGTGGATCCATATGTGGTTTGTGAAAAGAAAACACATGAAATGACACTGGTGGATCCATATGTGGTCTATGAAAAGAATAGACATGCAATGACTCTAGTGGATCCATGTGGTTTGTGAAGAGAACACATATCCTGTGACTCTAGCTATGGTTTATTAAAAGAACACAAATGCAATGAACTCTGGTGGATCCATATGTGGTTTATGATAAGAACACACATGCAATGACACTGGTGGATCCAATGAACTCTGGTGGATCCATATGTGGTCTATGAAAAGAACACACATGCAATAACACTGGTTGTGGTTAATTAAAAGAACACACATGCAATGACACTGGGGGATCCATGTGTGGTTTATGAGAAGAACACACATGCAAGGAACTCTGGTGGATCCATATATGGTCTATGAAAAGAGTGGACATGCAATGCCACTAGTTGTGGTTTAGTAAAAGAACATACTTGCAATGACACTAGGGGATCCATATGTGGTCTATGAAAAGAACATACATGCAATGACTCTAGCTGTGGTTAATTAAAAGAATGCACATCCAATGACACTAGTGGATCCATGTGGTTTTTGAAGAGAATACACATTTAGTGACTCTAGCTGTGGTTTATTAGTAGAACACACATGTAGTGAACTCTGGTGGATCCATATGTGGTTTGTGAAAAGAGCACACATGAAATGACACTGCTGGATCCATATGTGGTTTGTGAAAAGAACACACATGCAATGACACTGGTGGATCCATATGTGGTTTGTGAAAAGAACACACATGCAATGACTCTATTGGATCCATATGTCATTTGTGAAAAGAACACACATGTAATGACTCTAGTTGTGGTTAATGAAAAGAACACACATGCAATGACACTGATGGATCCATATGTGGTTTGTGAAAAAGAACACACATGCAATGAAACTGGTGGATCCATATGTGGTTTATCAAAAGAACGCACATGCAATGACACTAGTGGATCCATATGTGGTTTATGAAAAGAACACACATGCAATGACACTGGTGGATCCATATATGGTTTGTAAAAAGAACACACAGGCAATGACACTGGTGGATCCATATGTGGTTTGTGAAAATAACGCACATGCAATGACACTAGTGGATCCATATGTGGTTTATGAAAAGAACACACATGCAATGAATCTGGTGGATCCATATGTGGTTTGTGAAAACAACACACATTCAATGACACTGGTGGATCCATATGTGGTTTGTGAAAAGAGAACACATTAAATGAGTCTAGTTGTGGTTAATGAAAAGATCATAAATGCAATGACACTGGTGGAAAGAACACACAAGCAATGACTCTGCTGGATCCACATGTGGTTTGTGAAAAGAACACACATGCAATGACTCTAGCTATGGTTGATGAAAAGAGCACACATGCAATGACTCTTGCTGTGCTTTATTGAAAGAACAGACATGCAATGACACTGGTGGATCCACGTGGTCTGTGAAAAGAACAAACATGCAATGACTCTAGCTATGGTTAATGAAAAGAACACACATTTCAATGTCACTGGTGGATCCATTTGTGGTTTGTGAAAAGAACACACATGCAATGACTCTAGCTAGTTCCATATATGGTTTGTGAAAAGAACACACATCCAGTGACTCTAGCTGTGGTTTATTAAAAGAGCATACATACAATGAACTCTGGTGGATCCATATGTGGTTTATGAAAAGAACACACATGCAATGACACAGGTGGATCCATATGTGGTGTGTGAAAATAACACACATGAAATGACTCTAGATGTGGTTAATGAAAAGAACAGACATGCAATGACACTAGTGGATCCATATGTGGTTTGTGAAAAGAACACACATGCAATGACTCTAGTTGTGGTGTATTAAAAGAACACAAATGCAATGACACTGGTGGATCCATATGGTTTGTGAAGAGAACACACATCCAGTGACTCTAGCTGTGGTTTATTAAAAGAACACATGTGCAATAAACTCTGGTGGATCCATATGTGGTTTATGAGAATAACGCACACGCAATGACACTGGTGGATCCATATGTGGTTTGTGAAAAGAACACACATGCAATGAACTCTGTTGGATCCATATGTAGTCTATGAAAAGAACACACATGCAATGACACTAGTTGTGGTTAATGAAAAGAACACACATGTAATGACACCGGGGGATCCATATGTGGTTAATGAAAAGAACAGACATGCAATGACAGTGATGGATCCATATGTGGTTTGTGAAAAGAACACACATGTAATGACTCTAGTTGTGGTTTATTAAAAGAACACACATGCAATGACACTAGGGGATCCATATGTGGTTAATGAAAAGAACACACATGCAATGACACTGGTGGATCCATATGTGGTTTGTGAAAAGAACACAAATGCAATGACACTGGTGGATCCATATGTGGTCTATGAAAAAAATAGACATGCAATGACTCTGATGGATCCATGTAATTTGTGAAGAGAACACATATCCACTGACTCTAGCTGTGGTTTATTAAAAGAACACAAATGCAATGAACTCTGGTGGATCCATATGTGGTTTATGAGAAGAACACACATGCAATGACACTGGTGGATCCAATGAACTCTGGTGGATCCATATGTGGTCCATGAAAAGAACACACATGCAATAATACTAGTTATGGTTAATGAAAAGAACACACATTCAATGACACTGGGGATCCATATGTGGTTTATGAGAAGAACACACATGCAAGGAACTCTTGTGGATCCATGTGTGGTCTATGAAAAGAGTAGACATGCAATGCCACTAGATGTGGTTTAGTAAAAGAACACACATGCAATGACACTAGGGGGTCCATATGTGGTTTATGAAAAGAACAGACATGCAATGACTCTAGCTGTGGTTAATTAAAAGAATGCACATGCAATGACACTAGTGGATCCATGTGGTTTTTGAAGAGAACACACATTCAGTGACTCTAGCTGTGGTTTATTAGCAGAACACACATGTAATGAACTCTGGTGGATCCATATGTGGTTTGTGAAAAGAACACACATGCAATGACACTAGTGGATCCATATGTGGTTTGTCAAAAGAACACACATGCAATGACTCTAGTAGTTCCATGTGTGGTTTGTGAAAAGAATACACATCCATTGACACTAGCTATGGTTTACTAAAAGAACACACATGCAATGAACTATGGTGGATCCATATGTGGTTTATGAAAAGAACACACATGCAATTTTGTGGATCCATATGTGGTTTGTCAAAAGAACACACATGAAATGACACTGTTGGAACCATATGTGGTTTGTGAAAGGAACACACATGCAATGACACTAGTGTATCCATATGTGGTTTGTGAAAAGAACACACATGAAATGACTCGCTATGGTTAATGAAAAGAACACACATGCAATGAGACTGGTGGATCCATATGTGGTTGTTGAAAAGAACACACATGCAATGACTCTGCAGGATCCATATGTGGTTTGTGAAAAGAACACACATGCAATGACTCTAGCTATGGTTAATCAAAAGAGCACAAATGCAATGACTCTAGCTGTGGTTTATTGAAAGAACACACATGCAATGACACTGGTGGATCCATGTGGTTTGTGAAAAGAATAGACTTGCAATGACTCTAGATGTGGTTAATGAAATGAACACACATGAAATGACACTAGGAGATCCATATGTGATTAATGAAGAGAACACACATGCAATGACACCGGTGCATCCATATGTGGTTTGTGAAAAGAACACACATGATATGACTCTAGATGTGGTTAATGAAAAGAACAAACATGTAATGACACTGGTGGATCCATATGTGGTCTGTGAAAAGAACAGACATGCAATGACTCTAGTTGTGGTTAATGAAAAGTGCACACATGCAATGACACTAGTGGATCCATGTAGTTTATGAAATAAACAGACATGCAATGATACTGGTGGATCCATATGTGGTTTGTGAAAAGATCATACATGCAATGACTCTGGTGGATCCATATGGTTTGTGAAAAGAAAACACATCCAATGACATTGGTGGATCCATATGTGGTTTGTGAAAAGAACACACATGAAATGACTCTAGCTGTGGTTTATGAAGAGAAGACACATCTAGTGACTCTAGCTGTGGTTTATTAAAAGAACACACATCCAACAAACTCTAGTGTATCCATGTGGTTTATGAGAAGAACACAGATCCAATGAATTCTAGTGGATCCATGTGGTTTATGAGAAGAACACATATCTAATGAACTCTAGTGGATCCATATGTGGTAATTTGATGTATGCCACGATGTATTTCATTGTAGAAGACACTCACTTTCCATTTTTATACTACTCAGTTTTGCCCTTGGGTTTTTGATACTACTCAGTTTTGCCCTCTCTCTCTTTAATAGAAGCCAAAACATGTGCTCACTCTGTCTGCTACGCCCTGATTGGTTGACACGGTTGTCACGCGGATCGTGCGCACCTACCGTTGATCATGTGTGATCCAACGAGGATCCTTGCACACGTCGTGCCCTTCACAGTACAGTGTGAGACAGCATGGACATCTCCCTCAGTTAGACTTCTACAATAAGGAACACGAAGCCATCCATGGAAAAAGTCGTCGAGTGGTCATGTCATGTTTAATCAAGTATGAAAAGCCTACTACTGCTACTACTACGCCACAATACATGTGTCATCGAGTGCACGGTCGTCGACAGGCAGCTGCAATTTATTGCCACTTGATTTTAATAAGACATATCCCATTATTATGTAGCGTGAGATCTAACATGACCCCACAAATCTCGCCGTACAGCCACCTACCTCCTCCTCTACATTTCCCCTTTTAATTATCGCCAATTTTATGGCCGTGTAAAATTTCGTACATAGAAATTGTGTGTGTGCCCTTTGCGTGCGGCTGAATACAGAACTGATATGCATGGCCCGGGAAAAAACGCGACGTACCATGCGCGTGTCGCGATGCACGGTGCAGTAGCCAATGCGGCGCGTTGCACGGTGGTGCAACGAAATTTTCCTTGCTTCCATTCACCTTAACTATATAGCCCCTCTCTGCATACTCACTCTCAGTCTCGCTCACTCTCCTCACGCAACCCTCTCCAATGTCCAACCAGCTTCTGCAAACTCCCGAGAAAACCCCATCCGTGCCGGCAATGGCGGAGGAGGATGCGGTGGCCATCGTCGCCTCCAAGGCCACCGTCAAGGAGGCCCGTGTCTCCATCCCGGGCCCCCTCGACGCGTTGAAAGCAGTCGCCATCCCAGTCCAGGCATCCATCGAGGCATCGATGGAAACCACCATTCCCGTCCAGGCCCCCATCCCCGCTATCGACGTAGCCGCCAGCGACGAGGCCCTCGCTGGTCACGAGCAGATCTAGCTCTTCTGGGACCCCTACGATCTAGAGGAGTACATTGCTCTGGTGAACCCCTACGACACCGGCATCAACGACCCATGGTCAGAAGTAACTAGGGTTTTCTCCCGTTCCCTGGTTCTTCTCCCGTTCCCATCGTTGGATGCTAGATCTTGGTTTATTAGGGTTCGCTTGTTCGCATTTCGATTGCTCGATCTTGTTACATCATCTAATCCTCCCTTTTTCTTTTCTTCCAATACGTTTACGGTAGCGATGTCTGCAGCGATGACGAGTCCAGGCACACCAAGACTAGTAAGGTGCTGAGGAGGCTGCAGGCCGGCCAGTACGACGCCTTCTTCGCTGGCAGCGTCTATAGTTTCCCCTTCTGCAGGACGAGACTCGCCGGCACCGACTTCAACTGCGTCATGATGCATGCAGGGGCCTCGAGCTCCGGCACCCCCAAAGTCGGCTAGACTATGAACGTCAACGCCTACATCGCTGAACACCAGGCTCTCGACATTCACCTCCGAAACCTCCAGCGGGTGGCCATCGAAGAGGGTCGGATGCCTCCGATCAAGCCCAAGGCCCCCAAGATCAAGGGACTAGGCAGCAATAAGTGGAGGAAGCACCAGAGGGCGGAGGCGGAGGCGCAGGTACATGCAAGGAGGGGTTGAACGTGTTTGTTGCTGCTGCTAAGAAGCTACTTTTGATTTTGTATATTTTGCGTGCGATGGCTGCTGAGCAACCAATGTATCAAACCTCGTTAAGCAACCTACTTTTTATCGCCATATCCTATTTATCTGCGCACAACTATATCTACATTTGTTTTGTTTTCTAAATGAATGTATTCTGCTAGGTGTGATTTGCTGCTCTAGATTTGCTACCAGATTGAACCAAAAAGAGTTCCAAAAGGGAATGACTGATCAAAGAGAGAAGCTGCTCTAGATTTGCTACCAATTTGGGCAAAATGAAACATATATGTTTAGCGAGAGAGGAAAAAGGTACTCTTTCAAACTGCCAGTTAACGAGGTGCCATCTTGACAAGCTACCAGACATATACAGAAACATAACACAAAGAAGTAAAATTTATTTTACTACTCTTACTTGAGTCGCTAGCCATCTTGACAAGCTAACTGAGTTCCATAAAACAGAAACATAACACAAAGGAGTAAAATTTAATTCACTTCTCATTAGAACACTTGAGGCACTTGCCATCGTTCCTAGGCGACGAACTGCCATCATTCTAGGTGGATCTTACTTTTTTGGTGCTCCATAGCTCACAAAGTTCATCCCACTTGGAATCTGACTTGGCTTCCCTATCTTCAGGATCCTGCGGCACAATTAGCGGTGCATCACAGACCTGATTGTTGCCGCTAGAAGATGTTGCCTCTTTGTTTGCTACTTTAACTGCAGCCTCTTTGTCAGCTGCTTTTGCAGCCTCTTTGTTAGATCCTTCATATGTAGCCATTTTCTTTGCATATGCAGCTTCAAACTCAGCTATCCTGCATTTTCTACAAAGGGCTCCCTAAGCTAATCTTCCCTCTTGCAACTGGAGCAAAACACGAGGTAACATAGAAAGAAATGGATCTTCTTGTACATATGGTAGGTCACGTAAGCATCTATGGCTGCATACTTCAGGTTTATATCAGATAACAGCCACTCCTCCTAGAAATCGTGCCTATCCGTAGGGAAATCTATCTTCATTATGGCGTACGACTCATCGAGGATTCTAGTTGCGAGTGTAGTCATTCCATCCTTACTCGAGCCCCCTGTGATCTTGACAAGACACTGAATATCGATCCAGTTGTGTGTAGGAATTTTAATTCCCTCTTGACGAAATTTCCCAAAATCAGTTCTATTATCGACAGTGCAGAAAACAATTCCTTTTTCTTCTAGGAACTGGCGTAGCGCCCGACAATTCTTGTCAGTTCTGAAAGTATGTAGTTTGTCATCACCAAAATTTGTAACTACAGATGTTTTGTCAATGCAAGATCATCATCTTAATATAATTTTAAAAAGTTTAGTCAATGCAAGATCAAGACTCTCAACATTGGCTTGTCATAATTTATTTGGTCCTAAATAAAATTCATTAGTTGCAAGATGAGCAAATGATAAAGAACAAGGGGAGAAAACCCTAAAATCGGTTAACTACAGCGAGCAGATCTACAAATCGGGAGAACTGGTAGCCGAGGACATGTTTCCTCATGGCCAGTTGAACGACGGCGACTTTATTCTCTTCATATGGGTTCTCCGGGGTGTACTCGAGGTCCAATCCACCAAACTTGTCCTTGTTTTCGCAAGCCAGCCCTTGTACATCCTCCGGACACACACCATTGTCTCCTCCTCATTCATGTAGACGATGTCTATCTTCTTATTGTCATGGGCAGTGAATCTTGTATCTCGAGTGCGACGACCTTCCATGGTGGCAAGGAGAACACGGAAAGAAGACAGATGACAGGAAGAAGAAGAGTGGTTTCTGCGAGACAGATGAACGGTGGAACCGTCAATACGTTTCTAAGGTAGTGGTTAACGATGGGGATGGAAGTCCAATGGAGAGATGTGTGGCGGTTGCTGTTCCAGCTTCTGAGTAAATAAAAAATAATAATAACGAGGATATATGTGCCCTGTTTTGTCACGTCAATACACTGGGCCGGTCGTGTTGTCCTATCCACTGCGCCAGCACTACACGCCTACGTGATAGCCACTACGCCTAAGCGACGGGAGCAACATAACGGCGAAAACTGACAGGGGGGCCCAACTTAACGGTCGTTAGCCTGATATTTTGTATTGAAACATAAAGTTGAATTCATGCCGAAAAAGACCCTCTGAGTATTTGGCACGCCAACTATGGTCATCGCGGCTGATTACAGGCAACTTGGATACCGTGTTTCCTGGGCGCCTCAACTTTCGGGTCGCAAAATGATATTCTCATAAGGGAGGCCCATGCCGGATAAAGGAAGGCTACGCAAGAGTCACCGACATACTCGGATCCTTGGAGTACAAGACAAGGGAGACTAGTTCGTATTATTGTAGGACTCTTTACCTTGTCCGGCAAGGACCTTTCCCTATAAACCCTAGGTCTTGGTGCCTTTATAAGCCGGCCTGCGGGAGCCTTTAGGGAACAACTTCTCTGATTACTGTGTACAACACACAACACCTCGCACAGCGAACCTATCTCTGTAACTCGGCGTATTGCCATTATAGTGATTTATAGCCGGAGTACAGTTCCGCCACCGTTGTGGGACTTGAACCTGGGTAAGCTGTGTTACCTCATACCCGCCAACTCCCTGCCTTACCCCACGTCTCTAAACACACACTGTGAGGACCCCTCCATGGCGTACTCATCGGCAATACCACGACAGTTGGCGCCCACCGTGGGGCATGAGGCGCTTCGAGCTCTACACCGGGCGAGGTCCAATCTCTTTGCAGGAATCGGTGACACCGTAGCCATCGGTCGCGTTCTCTTCTCCATCAATGTCCTGATCATCCCTCTAGATGAGTTTTGGGTGCCTGCGAAGACGAACCCCACGCGCTACTCCGTCATACCCTTCGGAGACATCCACATCTTCATCAGCGAAACTGACTTGGGTCCTAGCTCCCAGGAAGTCGGAAACTCGTCAAGCCCCGCACAGACCGCCTATGAGCAGGATACGTCCGCGGAAGGATCTGGGCCATACCTCTCTTTGGAGTATGGTGACTCGGATCAGGAAATTTCAAGGCCCACCCAAACCGCCCCTATGCAGGATATAAAGGTGGAAGGACCCCGCAAATCCGCTTGGCTTCCCCGAGCGTTAGAGATGCGCAGGTCACACTTTGTCGGTGTCGTCACCATCTTCGATCTGGCCAGATGCGTTCAAAGGGACGGGGAACCTCCCCGCGAATACCTTGCCAGATGGATGAGGGTGAGGGAAACCCTAGAGGGCGACCGCGCCGACGAGCTCGTGTACCACTTCGTGGAAGGGCTCACGCCTGGAACACTCCTCCGGCATACCCTCCGAAGGAAGTAGGCCGCAGGCCCTCTCACCCTTGGTGAGATGGTTGTCATCGTCAATGAATACGCGGATGCCAATGAAGAGGCCATGGCGGTGATCACCATCGAAGCCGGAGGAGGTAACAACAACAACGGCCCACCTCCATCACCCTCCACATCTGCCATCGCCAACACCAAAGCCAACTCCGACTTTGTCCTCGACGTGCTCTACGCCAACATCAATATGGTTGCTGGTGGCTTGGACATTAACTCGGAGGAATACGACGCTGTTATGAGGGAGATCGAGCAGGAGATTGACAAGGAGGAGTGTGCCGAGAAGACCAACACTTCCCACCAGGTTCATTGGGAGCGTGATGGAAGAAGATGGACAGGAACAGGAATGTGAGAGAGATCTGCCCACACCAGCGGTCACTAGAGCAACAGCAACTAAAAAAGCCGCCGAGCCTCCGGCTCCGGCCAAGGCTCTGCCTCCTCCGGTTACCCGCTAGCCACCAACGCAGAAACTTACCACGGCCCCCAATACACCCAAAAATCGAATCAACCGCTAGTGCCACCATCAATGTCTGCAGCTGGCAACCCACTAGCCACCCCCGCCGACAAAGCAATCTACAACGCACTTCTCGTCGAACCAATCACCGTCGCCCATATTCGGAGTGTTATGGAGCTTGATGAGAAGCGTGCGGAAATCTTGGCGGAGGCCAAGTGCATCGCGGAGCAAGGCGCTAAGCTGGACGAAGACATGGCTAAGGCGCAGCAATCCATCAAGGCGGCAAGAGCTATGGAGGCCGAATATAAGCGATTGTTGTTAAAGCATAAGGCAAAGAAGGTACCAGCTCACGTCGTCCAAGATCCTGGTGTTCGGCGAGGCTTGGGATTTGACAGGTCTAAGCCGACAAAGGCCACCCCTTACATAGATTCAGAGGGGAGGCAGGTCATGCCAACTCCCGCTCTCAACATCGCCGTTGCCAAGACCCTCCTGGAGCAGGACAGGTCGCTAGAAGCAGTTGCTCAGGTGTACGACCTCGTCGCTAAGGCATCCAAGAAACACAAAAGGCCGCCTCGCAGAGGCTTGAGTCCAACCCGGAGCTATGCCAGTCAACCCTGAATAGCCGCAAAAGGCAAAAATCTCCCCGTGATGAAGGATCGCTCACAGGCTTTATAGAGCGAAGACAGAGGGAGGCACGCAACAGGACTGACGCTATCCCCATATCCTCCGACCATTGAGAAAAGGCTCGTCCCCACCGCTCGCCACCACCACCACCATCTCGATGTCATGAGGAACCAGCACCGCGCCACCGCACAAGCATGCCACCTCCAAGGCGGTCTCAGCCCGGCTTCGTTATACACGATCAGGGCGAATAGCCTTGGCATGCCGGAGAGCACAGCGGCCATGACGAACATAGGATCAGGTCCCATTAGGAACCGCCACGACCGACAAGCAACCGCGATAGGCGTGAGGAGTCGCATGAGGGACACAGTAAGAGAGCTAACCCACCGCCTCCACCACCGCCATCGCCAGCTAGCAGCCATCATGGCGGAGGGCATGGCGGGTCTCACGAACCGCGCCACCACTCCCCTCCCCATGATGGAAAGGGAAGCAGCCAGAGCCATATGACGCAACATCGCGGTTGGACAAGATCCAAGAAGCTCGGGAGCTCCCATACTTTAGGCCACGGTGTTTTGGACCAGTCATATGGGCCACAACCTACCCCAGGGGCCTCCGGATAGACAAGACCATCAAGCCATACAACGGCACCGCCCGGCCAGCAACATAGTTGCAGGACTACAGCGAAGCGATCCATATCACAGTGGGAAACCCGAATGTTGTCGTCAAGTACCTCCCACTCATGTTGACCGGCACCGCCCGACAATGGATCGACGACTTACCGGAGAAATCAATATGCAATTGGTTGGACATGCATGAAGCGTTCACCAAGAACTTCGAGGGTACGTACAAATGTCCCTACACTATCAGAGACCTACAGTGGTGTGTGCAAGAAAAGGATGAAACCTCCCGTGCCTACATCTCTCGCTGGCTGGATATGAAAAATTCCTGCACGAGGGTGCATGAACAGACCGCTATGGCCGCCTTCATTGATGGACTAGAGAAGGCAACTTTGCTCTGGCATACGTTGAAGCGCGGGCAAGACAACAATGACCTCAACCTCAACACAATGATCGCCATGGCTAGCGAGTTTGCTGCTGCTGATGACGACGCATGTGGATCGTTTCTGGTGATAGAAATCCCTACCCAGGCCAAGAAGAACAACAATAACAAGCGGAAGAATCCATCCGAAGAGAAGCAAGTAGCCGACATGGTCGCCACAACATTCACTGGCAGAGGCAATGGCGGGCAACGTGGACGTGGTCGGGGCGCTAGCAGTGGCCAGCAGAGGAGTGACACCACACCCTCAGTGCCCCACGTTCCCTAAACATACGAAGAGTACCGCGATATGCCGTGTTTCATCCATCTCGATGCCAATGGCAAATCCACCCACACCAATCGCCAGTGCAAGTTTGTCAATGATCTCAAGGAGGACCCTGAGCCCGGCTACAAGTGAAGTTGAAAGAAAAGACCTCGCGGAAAGGGTAAAGGGAAGAAGAAGGAGGAAGAACCCAAGGAATCAAGTGATATGGACGAGGACATGGACCCAAAATCTTCCAACAAGGGAGAGGATAAAGGGAAAATTCCCTTCGAAAAGAAGGATCCATGTTACCACACCTTCCTTGGCAACACAACCGTCCGGGCCTAGAAAACCTCTCTGAGGATACTGATGGCTACCCTCCCTTCGGTTCCCCAGTACGTCAGGTGGTCGGAAGTTCCAATTACTTGGGATAGAAAGGATCATCTAGAACTGATCCCAATAGAGAGCCAGTATGCTATGGTCATCAACCCTTTGATTGAAGGCACGGAGTTCACCAAGTTCCTCGTGGACAGTGGAAGCAGCATCAACATCTTGTACATACGCTGCACAAGATGAACTTGACGGAGACCCAGCTAAGGAAGAGCAACACCATGTTCCATGGGGTTGTCCCTGGCCGACAAGCAAATTCCCTGGGCTGCATCACCCTTCCGGTCGCTTTTGGTGATGTAAACAATTACCGCCAAGAATGCATGACCTTTGAAGTGGTGCCCTTCAAGAGCATGTACCACGTCATCTTTGGATGCGACATCTTCCACTCCTTCCTCGCAAGGCCATGCTTTGTCTACAACAAACTCAATATTCCCGGACCAAATGGCGTCATCACCGTTGATGGAAGCTTCACCAAGGCACGGGAGTGCGAGCTCAGCAAAGCTACCTTCACCGAAGCAGTCCTCTATGGTGAGGAGTTCAAGGAGATCTAGAACCAGGTCGATGCCACGGAGATGCCGGCTTCGAAGAAGCAGATTACTGCTGTCGAACCCGCCTTGAAGGCCGCCATCAAGACCAAGTAGGTGGAGCTTGTCGAAGGTGATTCCTCCAAGACCACCGCCATTAGCACAGACCTGGATCCCAAATAGGAAAGCACGCTCCTCGAGTTTCTCCGTGAGAATAGGGACATTTTGCCTGGTAACCTGCCGACATGAAAGGTGTACCTAGGGAACTTGCCGAGCACAGCTTGAATATTGATCCTAATGCCAAACCGATGAAACAACCTCTACGATGCTTTGGTGATGAAAGACGAAGGGCTATAGGCAAAGAAATATCTAGGTTACTTAAGGCTGGCTTTATCCGAGAAGTTATTCACACCCGATGGTTGGCAAATCTTGTACTTGTCCCCAAAAAATGGAACCAATGAATTAAGAATGTGCGTTGATTACACCGGCTTGAACAAAGTGTGTCCGAAGGATCCGTTTGCTTTGCCTCACATTGACCAAGTCATTGACACGACGGCTGGCTCGGAACTTCTGTGTTTGCTCGATGCCTATTCAAGATACCACCAGATCCGGATGCGAAAGTCAGACCAATTGGCCACTTCGTTCACCACACCCTACGGCACATATTGTTATGTCACGATGCCCTTTGGGTTGAAAAACGCTGGTGCCACGTACCAGCGGACGACGCAACGTTGCCTGCACGACCAAATAGGTCGCAACATACACGCTTACATGGACGACATCGTGGTAATGTCAAAGAAATCAAATGATCTTATCGCCGACTTGCAGGAAACCTTCAACAATCTCCGGAAATACAACAGGATGCTAAACCCAGAGAAGTGTGTCTTCGAGGTACCATTTGGCAAATTTTTGGGCTTCATCGTTTCGAACGCGGAATCGAGGTGAACCCGGGGAAAATCAAGGCCATCCTCGACATCAAACGCCCGACATGCCTGAAGGACATACAAAGGCTCACAGGCTGCGTTGTAGTAGTAAGCCGGTTCATCATCCGACTTGGTGAGAAGGCTATGCCGCTCTACAAGTTGCTAAAGAAGGCGGATAAATTCACATGGACGGACGAATCTAACACAGCACTTCAGGAATTGAAGAGAATACTCTCCTCCCCACCTATACTTGCAGCACC
Source organism: Avena sativa (assembly GCA_916181665.1). NCBI lineage: Eukaryota > Viridiplantae > Streptophyta > Magnoliopsida > Poales > Poaceae > Avena > Avena sativa. The sequence continues at coordinate 415,864,129 of OV702289.1, read as the reverse complement.
GGTGCCAAGGGAACCTATGTTAGTATACATGGCGGCGACCAACCGAGTAATCAGCATCGTCATCGTGGTAGAGCGCAAGGAACCAACGCATGAATACGAAGTTCAGCGACCCTTTTACTATGTGAGCGAGGTCTTGATGGAATCCAAGCAGCGTTACCCGCACTAGCAGAAGATAGCTTATGGAGTTTTTCTTGCTTCACGCAAGCTAAGGCATTATTTCCCGGAGCACCCCATAAAAGTAGTGAGCAAAGCTCCACTGTCCGACATCATCAACAACAACGACGCTACAGGGAGAGTGGCAAAGTGGGGCATTGAACTTGCCGCCTTCGACATCACCTACAAGCGACGCGGCGCTATCAAATCACAAGCATTGGCGGATTTTCTTGCGGATTGGACAGAACTGCCAGAAGACACTCCTGTACCAGAGCCAGAGTATTGGGTCATGCACTTTGACGGATCAAAGTTACTCAATGGCTCGGGGGCTAACGTATTATTACAATCTCCAACACGAGGGAAGTTGCAATACGTCCTGCAGATCCACTTCAATGCTACAAATAACATGGCAGAGTATGAGGCCCTCATTCACAAACTTTGCGTAGCCAAGGATATAGGCATCAAGCGCATAGTTTGCTGTGGAGATTCCGACTTGGTTCCCCAGCAAGTAGCTGGCACTTGGAACGCGCGGAACCCTATGATGGCAGCATATCGAGACAAAGTAGACGAAATAGCCAAGTGCTTCGACGGCTACGAAGTCAAGTACGTCAAAAGGGAGGATAGTGAGGCGGCAGATCTGCTGTCAAAGCTTGGATCAGCTCGTCGACCAATTCCGCCAGGCATTTTCCTGGAGCATTTACGGACTCCATCCGTGAAGGGAGTGGACCCTGACAACCCGGATAGAGTGGACTCATTTGTTAACACAATAACAGTGACCTCTCCGGATTGGACGAAGTCGTTCATGGATTATCTACAAGATGGAACTTTGCCCGCTGACAAAGTCGAAAGCCGGCAAATAGTACGCAGAGCAAAAGTCTATGTCATCATTGATGGCCAGCTATACAAAAGAAGTACCACAGGAGTTTTCCTACGATGTGTCTCCCAGCAGCAAGGTATTGAAATCCTTAGAGAAATACATCTCGAAGATTGCAGGCATCATGCCGCTCCCCGATCATTGGTGGCCAAGGCCTTCCGACAAGGATTCTACTGGATAACTGCCAAGGCGGACACCGACAAGTTGGTAAAAACATGCCTCGGGTGTCAGTTTTATGCAAGACAACCAAGTGTTCGAGCTGAAGAATTGCGAACAATACCAATAACTTGGCCGTTTGCAGTCTGGGGGCTGGACATGGTGGGACCTTTGCAGATAGCACCTTGTGGATTCACACACTTGCTAGTAGAAGTGGACAAATTCACATAATGGATTGAAGCTAAACCCATTAGAAAGCTTGATGGGGCAACAGCCGTAAAGTTTGTCCGGGATCTAGTGGTGAGATTTGGTCTCCCACATAGCATCATCACCGACAATGGCAGAAATTTATCTCTCGGAGAAGTTGAGGAGTACTATCATGAGAAAGGCATCCGCCTTGACCTAGAATTTGTGGCTCATCTGCTGTCAAATGGGCAAGTTGAAAAGGACAATGGACTAATTCTGCAGGGAATCAAGCCACGCTTGGAGGCACCGCTACGTAGAGCAGCTGGAGCCTAGGTGGAGGAACTATCATCTGTCTTGTGCAGTTTAAGAACAACACCCAACAGATCCACCAGCTTGACTCCTTTCTTCATGGTTTATGGAGCAAAAGTTGTTCTCCCATCTGACATCCTCCACGACACACCAAGAGTTTCCGCCTACAAGGAGGATAATGCTGAAGAATCCAGACGACTACCTGTGGACCTACTTGAAGAAGAGCACGTGCTGGCATGCCAGAGATTTGTCGTCTACCAGTAGAAGCTGCACCGGTTACCATAGTCGCCATGTAAAGCATCGCTCATTTAAAGAAGGGGATCCGGTGCTTCGACTCAAGCAGGAGAAATAACAGAAACTATCCCCGCCTTGGGAAGGACCATTTGTCATAAGCAAAGCATTGCTCAATGGTTCCTATTACCTTGTCGATATTCGCGAGTTGAAAGATAGGCCAAAAAATTGCAAGTGCAAGCAACGTGACTTCGATGATGATTACCCAGAGACAGATCGGACATGGAACATAGCACAGCTACGTCCCTTTTAGACTTAGCACATTTATATTAAGTAATAAGTTTCTTATATGATCAATGAAACAAAGCATTTGGTTCATTCATATTCTCTGAGTCTTTTACCTCCTTTAGTTGTTCATTTTTGGATCATATAAACCCTTTATGCGCAAGGTTGCATTTGCCCTTGTGGAAATTCCGCCTATAGGCATTAGCTTAAGTTTTCTGGTCTACACGTTTTCTGAAGTTTTTATGTGGATTCCAGAGTAGTGACTTTTCAGCACTCAAAGCTGGCGATTTTGTTCTTAGGTTCTGGACGGTGCCATTAAGCATCATCACCTGAGAGCATAGTTCTGTGGCGTGAGTCTTCCGTCTCACGAAAGGTCAAGCATACGAACTAGAATAATGGATAAGCCAACACTTGCTTAAAAAATATATACACATCCTGGAAACAGATAAGTTGCAGGAAGCTTGAATACAAGTTTTTTCTGCCTTAGACAACATAAGTTTTTTCCGCATACATTTTGCAGAGACACCTTTAATACAGAAATTGTTTTTCATGGCTCTGCTGCAGGGGGCTTCATGGTGGCATCATCAGGAGAGCCAGGCCAGGAGAGCTCGTCAAACTCGGAAGGAGAGGGGCTAGACTCAAAAGAGGCCATGTCGTCATCTAGGATCTTGGCAGGCACGAAGACATCAGCCTTGACCATCTTGGCAATCCTAGTATCGAAGCCGGCAAGGGAATCCCAAATAGCATCGCTATTGATCTCTTATCCTTCCTCATCCAGCTTGGGCATGCCGGAGGTCACCAAATTGATGTCGGCATTGTCATAGTGAGCCTTGACCAGGGACAGGATCATCCTAGTGCTAGCCCGAATGCCAGATGTTTTCCAGTATTTGATTTTCTCGGGGGCTCGGCGCAGGATTTTCGCATACTTGGCCGTTGAGTCTGCCGCCTTGATATTGATGCCCAGAGGTTGAGCTATCTCCTTGGCTTGGGCGATGGCGGTGCTAACGAAGTTGCCGGCAAGAATCATGCGTTCCTTGGGACTTGGAGCACCCTTGCCCAAGTTGGCTAAGCCAATGGGAGTTGTGGTTTGTACAAGCATACAAGGACCATGAGTATAAACAAGTCAAATGGTTATCCAACTTACAAAACAAAACCAAGACGGAGAAAGGTTACCAAAGATGCTTGTTTCCGCTTGCATGCATGTCTCCGCCAAGACATCGCGCTCCTTCTGGACTGACTTGAACATCCCTAGCATTTTGCTCTTTGGCAGCTTGGTTCTGGTCTTTGAGCTGTACAATCTCATCCTTCAGCCACTGCATCTCGACGTCCGCAGACTCTTGCATAGCCTTCATCATTGCCTCATGGCCCTTGACGACCTCGGCCAGGTCCTTCTTCAGAATCTTTTTTCATCATCGAGCTCCTGGATATGCTTGGATTGCTCGACGATGCTCTTGGCCTTAGCAATGGCTTCTGTAAGACGGAAATCAGAAAGTACTATCAGAAGACGGAAGAAATGACTCAATGGGAAAGCAAGGAGCTGTCGTAGGAAACATACTCTAGCTATTTTTGATCTTTCCTTTAGGAATTTGGTTTTACCCTGTTCAAGGTCCATATCCTTCCGAAGAGTAGGAAACCTCTCATTGGCGGCTATCCTCCATTTATTATCATTATGCACATGATATAAGCATGCTTAGTTTCTCTAGAGCATCTAGTCGGAACTATTCAGTTTCAACTACATGCTCAGGGGCTATAGTACATGATTTTAAAGTAAACTAGTTTCTCTAGAGTATCTAGTCGGAACTTTGCAGTTTCAACTAAATGCTCGGGGGATACACGGACAAGTTCTACACTTAGTTCTTTGGAGCACTCAGGCCAATAACTATTGAATTATCTGCCTAAGAGCCCGGGGGCTACAGTTGGATATACTACATAAAGTAAAGCAAGTGAAGTTCAAAAAGCTTATGATGGCAATGATACTGAGATTGTTGGCCAGATGAGCATAGGGGTCACGAAAGGTCCGAGCATTCTTATAGATTGCGTCGGCCTGCTTGATGAGATCATCTAGGCTCAACGTCGGAGGAGTCGCAGCGAATGGAGAGGTTGAAGCTGGAGGCATGGATGAAGCCCTAGCTGCCTTTTGCACCTTCAAGGAAGTCGATGGCGCGGAGGCTCCCGCCTCAATCGTTGCTTCCATGTCCACCTCTTCCACTTCCTTCCCCTTCTTGGTGGCATCCTTAGCCGAAGCTTCAGCCACATTAGAAGAGGTGCTCTCCTATGTTGCCTGGCCGCTAGAAGCAACGTCGGCCTCGGCAGAGCCTAAGACATCAAGGTTTGGATTGATATCTATCTCAATGGTGGAGGTCTCAGGGATGACGGGGGATGATGGCCCAGTGGGACCAGCAGAAAATATGGCAGCAGGAGTAGGGGGGTCGGTGGCGAGAGAGGGCTTGGCGGACGGACCCTTGGTCAACCTGTCATGAATGTTTTTTGACCGTCAACATCTTTGGAGGATCGCTTCAAACTAACATCGGCTTTCCTCCTGAAACGTACAAGGTATAAGTACAAGAGTTGAAAAAAGGTATGGGCTGAAAAGCATAAAGTCGGAGAATTGAAAGTACTTACTCCACGGCAGGAGCCTTGGTGAGGGGAATGATGATGGACTTCTTCTTCTTCTCTGCCTCTAAGGCATCAGTGGAACGTTTGGAGACTCCACTCTCTGATTTCTTCTTCTTGGCCTCGGCAGCAGTGTTAGAGGTGGAGCTCTTCCACTTTCGTGCTACCGAAGCTAGTTGATCCTTAGAAGTGTCGTCGTCGGACACCACCTGGATATCCTTCAGCTTTGGATCATAGACCTGGGAGGCCATTTGATCTGCCGCCAAGGTCGCTAGCTGGGATACAGAAGAGTGTTAGATGGACAACTTCAAAGTTGGAAAAACCTTAGAGTATGTAACGAGCAACAAAGGAAACAAAATCTACCTCTAGGCACTTGCCGCAATCGAACATATCATAGGTGATCTTGAAGCCCTGCTTCTTGTCCTTCACCTTGACGATGTCCTTAAGCCGGAGCTGATGGAGTCAGTAGAGAAGTTATCCCATGAAATTCACATGGGATCCCTCCTGTCTTGGTTATACTTGCACATCATCTCGACACGGTGCTACAGAGGATGGATCCGCCTAACATACCAGCACATGGAAAGGTCCAAGCCCGTTAGACCTCCGTCTACGCGCCATTCGATCCGCCTTACGACACGATTGGCTTCGTCGTCGGAGGGAAGAGAGGTTGGGGTCCACCATGAGGGCACTTCGGTGGCGGCTCCATCAAAAAAGTCAGGATAGGTCTCAAGACGGTCTGGCAGAGGGACATCTGGCCCGTAGAAATACGTGCGCTGCCAGTTCTTGTAAGACTCGTGCCCTACAATGTCGGGGAAGCACCGGCTAGGTGGGATCTTAAAGCTAATGGTTCCATAGGTCCGCAATTCATCCTTGGACTCTACGGACTCTCTCTTGACGGTGAAGAAATATACAAACAGATCTAATCTAGGTTTGATTCCTAGATATCCTTCGCACAGAGCTATGATGTTGCAAAGGACTAGGATGTTGTTGGGAGAGAGATTGTGGGGAAGTACCCGGAAGTGCTAAAGGACATCTAAGAAAAAGTCGGAGACTAGCAGGCTAACGCCACGTACCGGCTAAGATTTGAGGTACACCTTCTCTCCGGGTTGGGGAGAAGGGACCACCTCGCCGGCCGGTGCCGCTAGCCAGACAAACTTCTCCGCCGTGGGGAGGTACCCCTCGTCGACAAGCTCTTGGAGGTCTTCGGCGGAGAGATTGGAGCCTCTCCACACCCCCTTGTGGGAGTCGCTTTCTTCTTCAGCGGCATCGGGTGCCGCTCATTCTTGGTCATCGCCGGCGGACTCCATCACGGCGGAGACAGGAACGACCACCCCCTCTGGTGGAACGATCACTCCCTAGGATGGCTCCGTCGTAGCCTCGGGAATCGCCACCGTGGAAGGAGTAAAGCTGTTGGAGGCCATTACGTCGAGGAGTGTGTGGAGGAAGAAAGAGCTCTGGTTAGGGTTTTCGCAGGAGAGCTCAAATGGTCACGCGGCTGGAGGAAGACGAAGACTAGGAAGCGAATGTGGGTAAAAAGAAATAAATTGACCACGGTGGAAATATATAAGCCTCGTGTCAAGATTCGTGCAAAAGGATCTAATGGATGGAACGCTGTCGACGTGGAAGCGAACATGCGCGGTAATTTCGGCACGTCCTCCATCTTTTGCCGTTACACCGTTTCGGATTTCGCGCACGTGAAAATAGCTAATGATTAATTCTTTTCTTCTGTGAGTTTCGCGGTAGCGTAGGCTATACCCTATGTCATCCTCCTGATAGTTGCAGTGAAGGGTCACGTCCGAAGATTCCATTGAATACGGAGATCATCCGACTCTGGAAATGAAGACTCAAGGAATCTCCGACTACATTGTGAAGTCAAAGAGGATTGCAGGGTTCTTTGGGAGACCTTTGAGATATTGCTTGAAAGATTTCCGACATCATTTAGACGGGATATTCAGAGATCAACGAGAAAGAAGGCGCAAGATTTCAAAGTCCTCCGGGGCTACTGTTGGGGATATGCTATATGGGTATCCTCATAGCATGTCACCAATCCGCCTAACCCGGGTGGCCCATAGTTGGTAGCAAGGCCTATGGCCTGCTGGGCGGCCCAATTAGACGGATCCTGAAGGGAGGCCCAAGCCGGATAAAGGAAGGCTACGCAGGAGTCACCGACATACTCGGAGCCTTGGAGTATAAGACACGGAATACTAGTTCATGTAGGTCTAGGACTCTTTACCTTTTCCGGCAAGGACCTTTCCCTGTAAACCCTAGGTCTTGGCGCCTTTATAAGCTGGCCTGCGGGGGCCTTTAGGGCACAACTTCTCTGATTGCTACGTACAATGCGCAACACCTCGCACAGCGAACCTATCTCAGTAACTCGGCGTATTGCCATTATAGTGATTTATAGCAGGAGTAGAGTTCTGCCACCGTTGTGGGACTTGAACCTGGGTAAGCTATGTTACCTCGTACCCGCCAACTCTCCGCCTTACCCCATGTCTCTAAACACACACTACGAGGACCCCTCCATGGCGTACTCATCGGCAATACCACGAAAAAGGGAGAAGATTCTAGTATGATGGAGAAGTGTGTTTTGAGTTTTGTGCATAGCATTCATTATGCCGAAGACTATCAATAGAATCTTCTATATGGTAGAATGGAAAAGAAGATCCAACGTCTAGAAATGCTGGGATTCGCGAGTCTTAATACAATGGTCAACATTCAAATTTATTCGTAAACTATATAGTGGTTAGATAAGATAAGATCATGTAGAAGTCAACGATTATTAGCTATGAGGGAGAAGATTCTTGTATGATGGAGAAGTGTGTTTTGAGGTTTGTGCATAGCATTAATTATGCTGAAGACTATCTATAGAATCTTCTAGATGCTAGAATGGAAAAGAAGATCCAACAGTTGAAAATAATAGGATTCGCGAGTCTTGATACAACGGTTAGCATTCAAAGTTATTCATACACTATATAGTGGTTATATCTCTACTACTATAATGGAGTGGTTTTGAATTAGATCCATAGTACCAATCTTGACCGTTGGGCAATTAGATCCAATGGCTTAGAGAAGCTAGATTCGTGTTGAATAGTACCTAGAGCAAACTCCACCATGCATGTTCTAGAAACATTATGTCACCACCCCAAAATTTCATAGCACAGTAGGATGTATTCTCTATGTTGGGGGATAACCCCGGGTAGGGTCACGCCGGGGTATAAAGGCCATAGTAGCCAAGGTACGGCAAGGTCAAAGCATAAGCTAGCCAAGTCACATCAAGGTAGGACGACTTACGGGATGAACCGACCAGAAGGATATTCGTCTAACAATGTCCCGGCCGACATATAGCGTATCTCGGCTAGCTTCTTGTAACTTGTTTGCAGGTACCCACAGTGCCGAGTTAGCTAGGCCCTAGCCGGGTTATCACTTGGCTTACAAGGGAAGGAAGGAATCTTCTTAGTCAAAGGTGTTCTCTCTCCACTATAGCGAGAGCTCAGCGGACAAAGGGATGGACCATCGAGTACGGGACGACAAAGGTGACATTGCCCATGTCGGGTGAAGTCGGCTATGTTGGATGATGACACGCCATAGAGGGGCTCAGTGAGGCTTACGCCCTAAGTCTTGATTAGCTTAGACAGAGAAAAGAGGAGTACCGCTTTGCTATTTTGGGAGTGGTATATTCAGAGAATATGCCTTCCATGTATGCCCTAACTTGTAACCTAGCCCCCTTATATAAGGAGGGGTATGATCTCCATAGAGGGGGTCGGCCATTTTTACTAAGGTAAAACCCTTGAAAAGTTGTTGCGGGTAGTAAGAGCAGTAGTCTCCTTCCCAAGAACAGCTCAAGGAGCCCTTGTAATCCACCGTTGATAAGAGAGAAATACAAGAATCTATGTGTGGAATCACCACACTATCCCTCCCAGGATTCCTCTAGTGCACATTGGCCCCATCTTTAGCCTATACATGGCATCTCTCGTGCCACCACCACGATAGTTGGCGCCCACCGTGGGGCTAGCGACGCTAGCAGGAGTGAAGATCCGGACTGGAAACATCATTGGCACTGGCGAACACATCGTCTCCGTGCTCGTTCAGCGCTTTGGAGCGCTGGACTATGTCAGCGACAATGTTGGTAGTTTTGGCAGGCGCCCTCCACCGCGCAACGGCCTCTTCATCAAGCTTGGCAGACACAAGATCTACATCGGTGTCGACGAGTCCTGCGTTCACCCACAGCACGTCGTCGAGGGAGGTGAACCGCCTCTCAGCACGGCTCGTGGCTTGTGTATCACTCGCCCTGCTAGTTGCATTGAGGTCATGATGACAGCGCCAGATGCTGGAGCAAGCAAAGATCTGGCACCAGATCTGGACGCTACACTGAAGCAGCCAAGATCTAGATTCCCTCCACTAGAGAGGCCAGAGAATGTACTATGGCAGACAATAGATAGCTTAGCTACTCCCATAGCACCAGCGGTAGATCCAACTCAGGCACAGGCCAAGCTAGAGGAGACTAGGCAGAAAATGTGAGCTGGGGCAAAGAAAGTTGCTGAGTTACAGCAGTCACTAAACATCACTTTGCGTGAGTACGCAAAAGAAAACTGTATAGATGGAGTGAAAATTAGAGGTAGAAACTTGATCACTGAGATTGACAAGGAGTATGTGCCTAAGCCAAGGCAAACAGATACACTAGTAACAGCAGGGCTGGAGAGGTACAGTACCCCGGCGAAGAACCTTAGGGCTGCAGAAGCAGCAACGTCTGAGTTAGAGGGTCTAACCGGAGAAGCCTGATAGAGGCAGTAGGAAAGAGTAAACCATTTCGTGAGGGTGGCGAATAAGAAGAATGAGGAGATACTGAAAGCAAACCCAGCGATACCAGGAGGATCACACCTAGTTCATTCGATGAGGGGTAACCCGACGAAGTATGCTGGGTCTGCATTGTCACCTCATGATGGCCCTAGAAGAGAGGAAGTGGTAACCTTGGGGAGAAAAGACAAACAGGTGGTACCGTATGACCCGGTAAGGGCAGGGAAAGGAAAAGCTATGCCGAGGTAACCGCGACCAAGGCAAAGCCGGTCAAGGAAATACTGCCAACGGCAATGCTGGACAGCGTAATTCGGTGGGAGCAGGGCAAAATCCACGTCGGCAACAGCAACAGTGATATGTACCTCGTTAAGAGAGAAGTGTTGGTCTAGCAATGGAGCAGCAATATACTCGTCTGGGTCAAGATAGATACAATGATGGTTACTTGGTGATGGATGATGTCGGATTTCCTATGCCGGAGCACCATGTAATTGGATCAAGACTGGGAAATAGGAAGTTGCAGCCGGATGATGCAAGGCTAAAGTTGGATCAAATCTATAGGTCGGAGATGATTGAGGTACAATGCCCTCCGGGTCCAGCATGCTTTGGACATCAGATCATGAGAGAACCACCTGTGGCGAACTTCCAGCTAGCCAGAGGAACGGAAACATATGATGGCAGCACGAAGCCGGATGACTGGCTCATTGACTATGCAACAGCAGTGAACATTGCCACAGGAAATCTAAGATGGGTAGTGAGATATGTGCCACAAATGTTGGAGGGGCCAGCAAGGGTCTGGTTGAACAATTTGGCACCAGGAAGTATTAACTGTTGGTTAGATTTTCAGGAGTTGTTCATCATCAACATCTCGAGCACATACAAGAGGCCAAATGGGCCACCAACTTTGGCATTATGCAAGCAGAGACCGAATGAGTGGGACCGGGAGTTCTTGACTCGGTGGTGCAATGTGCGCAATTCCTGTGAAGGGGTAGTTGAATCATAAGCTATTGCGTGGTTCACCCAAGGTTGTAGGTATGGAAGTATGTTGTGGCAGAGGTTGCAGCGAGATATCCCAACTACCTTGGCAGAAACGATTCGGATCGCTGATTCGTATGCCTTGGGTGATCCAACACAACCTCGACTAATGTCAAGTGAGTAAAATGAGGCGTACTACAACAAAGATGGTTTCGGGTCATCCTGGAGGAATGATTTCCGAGGTAAAAGAAGAGATGATCGGTCGGATTACCGGTATAGCTCGCAACAAGCAGTGACACCCGTGGATCAAGATCAGCCCAATGCTAGTGCCAACCAGCTCAGAAAACTGGAGGGAAACAATGGCAACAAAGGAATGATGGCAAGAAAACATGGATGCCAGAACAGAAGAAACAGTGGCAGGAAAAGAAGGATAGGCCAAGATACACATATGAGTCTATGCTAGATCAGCCGTGCAAGTTCCACCCGCCAAATTTGAATAACCCAGCGAATCATACGACCTGGCAATGTGAATGGATGAGGAAGATAGAGAAGGGTGGCTTGGGGAATGCTCAGGCACCTCGACACGATGCACCTCAGGCACCTCCTGCCAAGGACCTCGGCACGAAGCACCTCAAAATGATGCACCTCAGTAGCATCAGCTTATTGGGGGAAATGGACAGCAACTGAATGTATGAGAACCATCAGAGAAGGGATGCAGTACATCAGGTGAATAATTAGCAACAACAAGACCAAGGGTATCACGGCAATGACGGGAGGAATGAATATAGAGAGCATCACCACAGTTATTGTGTGTTCACCACTGAGGAAACAGATAGAAAGAGCTTACAGTGCCAGCATATGGAGGTGAATGCAGTTATACCAGCTGTGACGAGGTATATGCCTTGGGCAGAACAGGAAATCACTTGGAGCATCAAGGATCACCTAGGCTCATTCCAAGCCCTGGATCATATGCACTGGTACTGGATCCGACATTCATTGGGCCGAATGTCAATGTGAGATTTTTCAAGGTACTAATAGACAATGGTAGTAGCATCAACATCATGTATAAGGATACTATGCACATGTTGGGAATATCGGAGAATATGCTCCAAGCAACGAAGACAACTTTCCATGGCATTGTGTCGGGTATCTCGTGTGAGCCCATTGGCAAGGTCCGGGTTGACGCGTTATTCGGCACAAGGGACAACTGCCGAACTGAGAATTTGGAATTTGAAGTTGTGAACCTAGAAAGTGCCTATCACGTGTTACTTGGCATGCCTTCTCTGAACAAGTTTATGGCAAGTAATCACATCAGTTACTTGAAGATGAAGTTGCATGGGCCAAGGGGAGTGATCACCATAGCTGGGGACTTCAGGCGTTCCATTGTGTGTGCTTTAGCTCGGTCTAACATGGTCGAGTCACTTGTGATTTCTCAGGAGAAAAGGAAAATCCAGGAAGTGGCAGCATTGGCTCAGTCCACGCAGTAGCATATGCCAGCTCTGACTAACCTGCATGGAAGTGTCTCATTTCAAGCGACAAAGGATACAAAGAAAGTGTCGATTGATGATCAGTTCTCAGATCGCACCATAACAATTGGTGTCGGGTTAAGCGACAAATAGTAAAGCGAGCTTGTCAACTTCCTCCGTGAGAATCGGGATATCTTTGCTTGGTCTACACAGGACCTACAAGGTGTGCCGAGGTAGTTGGCCGAGCACTCTTTGAATGTAAGACCCGGAGCAAAGTCGGTGAAGCAACCTCTCCGCCACTTTGCCGAAGACAAGAGAAAGGTCATTGGAGATGAGATAGCTCGGCTCCTTGCAGCCAGGTTTATCATGGAAGTACTTTACTCGGATTGGCTCTCTAATCCGGTGCTCCTAGATAAGAAAAAGGATGATCCGAATATGGCAGTGGTGTGGCGTGTGTGTATCGATTACACGAACCTGAATAAGTCGTGTCTGAAAGATCCATTCCCACTGCCTAGGATAGACCAGGTCATAGATTCAACTTCTAGGTGTGAGTTGTTGTCATTCATAGATGCATATTCTGGTTTCCACCAGATACCTTTGAACCCAGATGATCAAATAAAGACTATGCTTATCACCCCGTATGGGGCTTATTGTTATCGCACTATGCCATTTGGTTTACATAATGTAGGGGCAACGTATCAACGATGCATGCAAAATGTCTACATGACCAAATTGGTCAAAATGTGCAAGTTTATGTGGATGATATTGTAGTAAAAACTAAGGAAAGCAAAACGCTCCTTGATGATATATGGCAAACATTCATGAACCTAAGGAGGTTCCGAATGAAGCTTAACCCAGAGAAATGTACCTTCGGTGTTCCGGCTGGGAAGTTACTCGGTTTTCTCGTATCCAACCGAGGTATCGAGGCCAATCCTACAAAAATCTAAGCCATAGAAATAATGGAACTGCCGAAGTGTCCTAACGATGTGCAGAAGTTCACTGGTTGCTTGGCATCACTAAGTCGGTTTGTATGTTGGCTAGGAGAGAAGGCAATGCCCCTCTACCAGCTAATGAAAAAGGCAGATAAATTTGTATGGACACCACAAGCTGATAGCGCATTTCATGAACTAAAAAAAGATGCTAGCCTCTACACCTGTGTAAGGCTCACCACTATCCGAAGAGACAATGTTGCTCTATATAGCAGCGACCAACCGATTCGTAAGTGCAGTGATAGTGGTGGAGCGTGACGAAGAGGGTAAGTCGGTGCAGAGGCTAGTGTATTACCTAAGCAAGGAGTTGTCAACTTCGAAGCAGAATTACCCTCACTATCAGAAAATGGCATATGGCATATATATGGTAGCCAAGAAGCTCAAGCATTACTTTCAGGAACACCCCATAAAAGTGATATGTGAAGCGCCCATATCCGAGATAATGAGCAACAAAGATGCAAGTGGCCAGATTGCAAAATGGGCAATTGAATTAGCTCCATATGCACCACAGTTTGATAGGAGAGATGCAATCAAATCTCAAGAAGTGGTTGATTTCTTCGTGGATTGGGCTGAAATGCAATACGAACCACCTTTACCAGACTCAAATTATTGGAGGATGCACTTTGATGGGTCAAAGCTAAATTAAGGACCGGGGGCGGGGTAGTAGTTACCTCGCTCAAGAAAGATCAACTGAAATACGTTCTCCAGATCCATTTCAGAGCATCAAATAATGTTGCCGAATATGAAGCGCTCATGCATGGACTTAAGGTGGCAAAGGAAGTGGGGATACGTCGGATACAATGTTTTGGTGATTCGGATTTGGTGGTGCAGCAAGTGTTTGGCAATTGGGATACCCTGGATGCAAACATGACACTTTATAGATTCCATGTCTAAAAGATATGTGGGTTCTTTGAAGGATGTGAATTCCATCATGTACCTCGGCTTGAGAATGAGGCAGCCGACGTACTGTCAAAATTGGGGTCATCTCAGCAGCCAATCCCGCCAGGAGTTGCTTTGGAGCACTTGAGAAAATCATCTATCATGCCTTCACCAGAATCCGAGTCAATCTATGTCCTGGCGCACTCTGGATCAGAAGCTACCCCTATGGATATTGACTGGGGGAGCACCATAGTGAACCCGGAGACTACTTCGGCAAACCTGGGGACTGCCTCGCAAAACCCGAGGACTGTCCAGCTTGATCCGGCGGGAGTTATGTTGGTGGAAGCAATGAAAATTGATGAGGAGCTTTTCCCTATCCGTGTTATACCTACATGTGCCAAGCCAATATTTGAGTTCTTGAAAGATGGAACTTTGCCGAGTGACGAGATACTTTCAAGGCAAATCCAAAGGAGAGCAAAAGCATACACCATTGTCAATGCCGAACTATAAAAGAGGAGTCTCACAAGTGTTCTGCAGCGATGTGTTGACCCGAAAGAAGGGCTTGACATCCTCCGAGATATCCATCAGGGGGAATGTGGGCATCACGCTTCGTCCACAGCCTTAGTGGCAAAAGCTTTCCGGCATGGATTTTACTGGCCAAGTGCCTTGGAGCAAGCAGAAGATCTTGTAAGAAAATGCAATGGTTGTCATAGGTACGCCACCAAGACACACATGCCTATGTCAGAGCTGAAAAATATACCTAACACTTGGCCATTTGCTGTATGGTGCTTGGATATGGTTGGCACATTTAAGCCGGTAAAAGGAAACATGACCCATATCTTGGTCATGGTGGACAAATTTACCAAATGGATTAAAGTGAGCCAATCAGGAAATGTGATGGGGCAACAACTGTGACATTCCTCAAGGATATAATCTTGAGATACATCTGTCCTCACAGTATCATAAGTGATAATGGCACAAATTTTGCTAAAGGAGCATTTGCAAGATTCTGCCGAGAAAAGAAGATCCGGCTAGATATTGCATCAGTAGCCCACCCTGCGTCGAACGGACAAGTGGAAAGATCCAATGGACTAGTTATGTCCGGGATAAAACCCCGGCTCATTGAGCCGCTGCAAAGATCGGCGGGGTGCTGGATAGAAGAACTACTAGCGGTACTGTGGAGTTTAATAACATTTCCGAATCAATCAACAGGCTATACGCCATTCTTTCTGGTATATGGGGCAGAAGCTGTATTACCAGCCGACATAGAGCATGACTCGCCCAGGGTCACCCAATACATAGAGGCCGAAGTGCAAGAAGCCTGGAAAAATGATGTTGATCTGTTGGAAGAAGCGAGAGAATTGGCCTTGTCCAGATCCGCCATATATCAGCAAAATCTCTGACGCTACCATAGCCGGAAAGTAAACCCCCAAGTCTTCCGGGAAGGTGATCTGGTACTTCGGTTGGTGTAGCGCACTGCTGGCATGCATGATTTATCCCCTCCATGGGAAGGGCCATTCATTGTAAGCAAAGCATTGCACAATGATTCCTATTATCTCATTGATGCACAACCACAGGAGAAAAACAAGGCGGACAGGTCCGGCGAGAAATCTAAGCATCCATGGAATGTAGCTCTACTTCAACCATTTTACACAGCGAGAAAGTGTATGTATCTCGAACTCTCATATGTCGGTATGTATGTCGGCAATGAGCTTATCAATGAAACTTGGGCACCCCAAGCAGGAACTCGTGGACTGCCTTAATAATAATTGTCCTTTCTGCATTTACCTTTTTTATATGTTGGCTGGCTTATAAATTTCTTACACCTTAGTCGGATTAGTAATGTGTAGGCACCAAAAACCCAACTCTTCGACTTCATGGCAAGCAAGAGAACAAATTTGGAATTGCTGCACACACAAAAAATGACTAAGGAAAGGAACGTAATTGAGCCGACATTTGTTATTCGGACTAACCCCTATATTTACTTCATTTATGTTGTGTTGAATTATTTTGAGAAAATCCTAAAGTTTCAAGTATTGTTAAGTCAATTTTTTGAACCTCGGACTTGTAAGTCGAAAATCGAATCAAGGTAAGTGTGAGCCGAATCATAAAATTGGGGGAACAAGAAAATGGAACTCGGGGACATCGCCCAAGTTAATTCGGCATAAATAACTTAGTAGTATCAAAACATAACCATTGTGCTTAAGTACATATACACCCGGCATACCGGGGATTTAACGAATTTAAAGTGTTTTTTGCTCAAGGAGCAGCAATGTCCGAGGTATCAGTCATAGAAGGAGGTAATTCGACATCGGTGGGGGAGCTTTAGTCTCTGCCTCATCATTCACGTTGACCTTAGCATCCTCCAGATCTTTAGTATCCTCCGCAAACTCCAAGGCTTCTTCTTCTCCTTCACTACCTGAACCATCTTAGACATATTCGTCGTTGATGGCGTCAAGGAAGCTCGGCCCTTCATTCCAACTATGGCAGAAGGCATACTGGATGAGATTATAGGCACAAGCTTTACATTGAGGGATGCACTCCGGGTCATTAGTCCACTTTGATCTGGTGCCCATATGGTTAAGAACCTTCAAGTCCAAGCCCTTGTACCAAGATAACATGAAGCTTAGTGCCATGTCGGCTCCAGCATGCGTAGCGGATTCCCTCCAGAGGTTCAGCCTAGTCTCACACTCCATCAGTTTTGCAATGAAAGGTGTAGAACCTCTAGGAGTGGGATTAGTAGGCCAAAGGGCATTGAAGATCCAGGCAGTTGTAGTCATGATGTCCGCGCAATAGTTCTTTATGGTTTCAGTTCGGGCAGCGAGGCTCACTAGTGTCCTCCATGTCATAGGGAATAGATTTGGCGCCAGGACCAACATGAGTGCCTCTCTTCAAAAGGAACTTGGCAACAGCAGCAGTAGCAATGGCATCGCTCTCTAGAAATTTTCCTAAAAATAAGACAAGTAACACCAGTAAGTAATGGCACGTGACCCGGAAAAATAAATGTCGGCAGAAGGGAAAAAACTGACGAGAGATATAACTGAGGATCCGGTCAGCTCCATGAGACAATCAGCATTCCTTTTCTAGAGCTTCTCATATTCGGTGGTCAACGACTCAAGCTTGATGTCGGCTTCCATCAGCATATCTTGGTCCTTTTCAATCTGAGTTTTTAGATGCTTCTTTTCTTCGGAGAAGTTCTCGTCAGCCTTATGCAGCTCAGCCTTATGAGAGTTCTTCAACTTCTTGATTTCGGCATTCAGCCGAATAATTTCATCATCTTTGAGCCAAAGTTTGGCGATCTCATCGTCCTTCTTCTTGAGCTTGGCCTCATGTTGCCCTTCTTGTTCGAGAAAGTGAAGCATCATGTCAGGCAATGGCACGCTATCTTGAAGAGACACTACAACAGTTTGTTGACCCGGCAGAGCTGATGTATGATTATCTGCCGAGTTAGGATGAAAAAAGACAAAGGTTGAGTGACTAAGACGAGTTACATTTGATCTCAGCCAAGTTTTCCGCATAATTTTGTTCTTGGCCTCAACTTTTGCTGCGCAATATGAATAATGAATTAGTTTGAACAACAATAAGATCAAGGAAGGAAGAAGTGAAAACACAAGTGAAAGAAATTACCCTTCTTCTTGTACTCGGTGATCAGCGCATTGTGCTTAGAGCGGATCTCCTTGTGAGTATCTAGAAGCCGTTGAAACTTAGCAGTTCGGTGGTTGGTGGTGATCTAAAGAGGAAATTGTTAGTTTGTGTATAAGAAGGAATATTTGAATCTACTCAAGTCCCAGGCCAAGTGGAACTTAACCCGGATCTAGGTGAGTGAATATTTGAATCTACTCAAGACCCAGGCCAAGTGGAACTTAACCCGGCTCTAGGTGAGTGAATATTTGAATCTACTCAAGACCCAGGCCAAGTGGAACTTAACCCGGCTCTAGGTGAGTGAATATTTGAATCTACTCGAGACCCAGGCCAAGTGGAACTTAACTCGGATCTAGGTGAGTGAATATTTGAATCTACTCAAGACCCAGGCCAAGTGGAACTTAACCCGGCTCTAGGTGAGTGAATATTTGAATCTACTCAAGACCCAGGCCAAGTGGAACTTAACCCGGCTCTAGGTGAATGAATATTTGAATTCTACTAACGAATTTAGTGCAACTGGATGTACTTTGGATTGGAGCATCCGACCGAGTAACGCATTACTCCACTGGAGGCTCGGGGACTGGAGGATATATCTCAGTTACTTGTGGTTATGTAAAGGCATGACGAAGAGTTTTACCTCCATCATTCGGCTTGCAAGTGTGATGGCCTTAGAAGCTATGTTCATTTGGCCGCTAAACTCGCCGGGACCAAACTTCTCCAGGATTTCATCATTGAGGTTGATGAACTCAGCATCATTCTAATTGTTGACATATTCAATCAGCGTCGGACCATAATTTTCCCCATTGAGCAATTGGGTAGAAACCAAGCCTTTGGCATGAGCTTCCTTCCCGTAAATCTGTGCTATAGAGGACTGGTATGTAAAGTAAGTTGCTTACTACCAGCAGACCCAAAGGCAGCAGAGCCGAAGGAAGTACTCCCCCTTTTCATCATAGACGCGAGGGTACACTGTCCAGATTCTGTTGTTGATCCCTTAGGGTTTTGGTAGCCTCGGAAATTTTTTGGCCCTTGGAGGCATCAATACCCTTTTTGGCCTTGGTGTCGGGTTTATCTTGAAGCTTTTGCTGAAAGATATCATTGGCATAAGGTGTTGGCGTAGGAGCTTTGGCCTTAGGGCGGGCTGAGCTTGGTCTTCTCGCCGAGTCTTGGAAGACTCGAACGAGACAGGAGGAATTGGTGCAGAACTTGAAACTGGTACTGGTACTGGAGCTGATGAAGAAGAAACTTGGGTCGGTGCCAGAGTAACCGTCACCTCGATAACAACTAGTTGCGGATGAGCCAAAGAAGAGATAGGAAGATCCGACATAACCATATCCTCAGCAGCACCACTTCCCTCTGCGCCGACATTGCCCTCCTCTTGACGAGGAGGGATAAGGTTCGGAGTGGCCACGGAGCTCTCCAGAATAGGGCTCAGCGGGCACGCATCATTGTTGCGAGGGGGAGATGGGGCACTATGGATAGGTGATGCAATGCTCGAGCCTCTCTAGGGGATCTCCCTGACGGACATGCCGGGTCAGATGAAGAACAAAACAACAAGTTAAGAATAGAGAAAGAAAGAAAGAAGAAATACATGAAGATGACCAAGCAAGGAAAAAGGAGCTTACTCGGAGGAAGTTGGAGGTTCCCTGGGCTTAGGTGCTCTGTGAACTGGGACCTTGGTCACAGGCTTGCTGGCGCCTTTTAGCCCGGGCTTCTTCTGCTTCTTCTTGGTCCGAGGTGGCTCAAAGGAAGGAGCCGAGGTAGCCGCGCGCTTCCTCGAAGGGGCAGGAACTGGGTCACCCACGGCGAGAGGAGGATCCTCCTGGACCTGACTGGTCAGGTTAGCTGAAGTCAGATCAGTAGGAAAGGCATATGACATAGGCACAGGATCGTATACCTCCAGAATCTCAATATCAATGTCTTCATCGTCATCCGTCCAATCCCTTAAACCAGAGGTCTTACCAGGGGCTCGTCTAGAGGTTGGATCCGGAGTGGGTAGGAAGTCCTCTAGGTCCAGCTCCACCTCGTCCGAGGCTTCATGATCCTTCCCCCACTTAAGGGACGGTTCGTGGCCATCCTCAACTGTTTGCTGAGTAAAAAGCTGAAAACAAAATTGCATTAGATCAAGTAAGGGATACAATCCGAGGTACCATATAACTCGGACAAAGGGTCAAGTATGGAGACATACCCTGGGAGACAGCCTATCCCGGCAGAAGTGCTCGAATCCCCACTCCCAATCCTTATTGAAGTCCTTGTATACCCTGAAGATAGCTTTGACCTGGCGGTAAATCTCGGTGTTATTGAGCTCGAAGGACGAAGTCTGGGTGGTGTCAATATGCCCACTCATATGGCAGAGCTTGTGCGTGCGCTTTTGTAGAGGGGAGATCCGGCTGCGGATGAAGGTGATCATGATATCTTCGTCGTGCAACTTCAGGTTGACTAATTCCTTGATCCGTTTTCCACCTCAACCACCAAGGCAGCGGATTGCTGTGGAATCCGGCCCCACGGAGTTCGGTCCGGGACACTAATATGGTAAGTACGGGGCCAAATCAGGTCCTCCTCGGTGTTGTCATTCCTCACATAGAAGAATGACCAGGCCCAGCCTTTGCAGGACTCGAGGCCAGTGACTTGGGGGAAGACGGAGTTTTTCCGGGGTGAAAGGGAAGCCGCCCCGCACTGAGTCAGGGATTTGTCAGCAGGGGAAGTCTCCTTGTCAGGGAAAATGTGGGCTCTGAAAGAGAAGAACTTGTAACAAAGTTGTACAGTGGGCTAGAGGCCGAGGTAACCCTCAACCTCAGAAGCAAAGGAAGAAAGGGAGGTAATGGAATTAGCCGGCAGATGATGAGGTTGGAGCTCGAAGGTATTGATGAATTCATGGAAGAAGTCACGAACGGGAAGGCCGAAGCCGTGTTGGAAGTGCGAGAGGAATACTACAAACCCACTCGGATTGGGCGAGGGAGTAATCTCCTGGCAGGGGAGGCGTCACGTAACTTCGACGGGGATGCGGTGGGTCCGGTACAGCCAGTCTATATCATCTTAGCAGACCTAGGAACCAGCCCAACCTCCTCGCTCAAGGTGGGCCTCTCCGCCCTCCTCGTTATCTTCAACATCGACCAACTCCTCCTCGGCCATCTCCAAGTCCCTACCCTCGTACACCCGATCTATGATGGGGGGCAAAGATCGAGACTAGCAAGGCCCTGTGGCAGGGTGGCTACATAGGAGCGGTGGCGCAGCTAGGGGGAGAAGCACAACGATGAAGCGTAGCGGTGGCAGCGTGGTGCCTAAGCAAAGCAGCGGTGGCGACGGTGCTCTGGCGTAGATGTGGAAGAAGAAGAAGAGGCGATGCATGCGAGGGTGGGGGAAGTGACCAAGGGGAATCCCTCACCGCCTATTTAACCACGCCCCTAAGTGGGGTAGTGGGATCCAGCAGTGCAGCGAAGCCACATGGTGTGGCCGTGTATCCACCGGATCAGCCAATCAAAAGCGAGCCACGGGAAGGGACACAGGGAGCAGTGGATCCCACGACACGACGTGGTGATACAGTTAACGAGGAGGCAGCCACGATGTGACGTTGGCAGCTGAAAGGGAAATGGACGTCGCCTAGAGGGGGGTGAATAGGCGTTTTAAAATTATTACGGTCTAGGCTCTAATAAATGCGGAATAAAACTTAACGTTTAATTTATCAAGCCAAAACCTATATCCACTAGTTTCACTAAGTGCACCAACAACCTATGCTAAGCAAGACAAGCAACAAGGTGATAGCAAGATATAGTACTTCAAGCATGAAGGCTATCACAATGTAAATTGCATAGGTAAAGGGCTCGGTTGAGAGATAACCGATGGACGCGGAGACGATGATTTGTTTCCCGAAGTTCACTTCCAAATAAGCTACGTCTCTGTTGGAGAGGTGCAGGGGTGCAATGAACTTCGAACGCCACAAATGGCTCACCTCGAGGTGTGGTGGCTCGATGCTCACCCAATGCCACACAAGGCCTCACCAAGGATGCAAAGCCATGCAACTCACTGATGCCACAAAAGGCTCACCCTATTCTCCCGTGAGCTCGCCACAAAGTCCTACTCACGTTCCACTATGGGACACTTGAGGGCGGTCACCGAACCCGTACAAGGCTTGGGGCAATCTCCACAACTCAATTGAAGGGATCCCAAGAAACGCCACAAAGGCTCCACAATGCCACAAAAGGCCAACAAGCTTGGGGAACCTCCATAACTCAATTGGAGCCCCAAGAACAATGCCACAAAGGCTACAAAGCCACAAAAGGCAACAAGGCAACAAAAGGCTATAAGACCACAAAAGGTCAACTCTCCAACCACACAACCGTCTAGGGTTCCTAGAACCCAAGAGAAACAATCCCAAGGGATTGAACTCACCGAATCTCCGAGGAGAACTCAAACCTATGCACCAAATGCAAGAGGCAAGTCCTTCACTCTCAAATTCCACCAAAGCTGCAAAAGCTATTGGGGGAATAAGGGAGGAAGAACACAAGAGGAGAACACAAAACTCTCCAAGATCTAGATCCCAAGGATTCCTTCACAAAGAAGGGATTTGGCTTGGTGGGGCTTGTAGATCTAGATCTCCTCTCTCAAATCCCTCAAAAAGATGAAAGAATCATAGGAGGGGAAAGGGGAGAGGGCAAACTCTTCAAGGTCAACAATGGAGGAGAGAGAAAGCCAAAAACCAAGAAGAACAAGTGATAGGGGCGAAGGGGAAAGGAGAGCTCCTTTTAAAGGGCTCCCCGATCTGCCCGTTACCCACAGAATCATGCACGGCCGGTAGTACCAGTGGGTCGCCGGTACTACCGGTGGCACCCAGCCAACGGTCAGAAAACAGCGAGAGAAATACTAAAAATGCGAGCCTGGCCGGTACTACCGCCACTTCGCCGGAACTAACAGTGGCAAGAATGACCTAGCGGTACTACCGCCTGAAAATCTGATCCAAGTTTCGTCAAATAGTGCTAACCAGGCAGAGAGAGTACTGAACTGAAAATAGGTTTACCAGAAGTTGGGCCAGAATAAACACCAGTACTACCGGCAGCAAACTGCCCTGGCGGTACTACCGGTGGCCCGCCGGAACTACCGGTCAGGCAAAAACATCAGAACTAGAACTGCCACAACTTTTGCATCCGAACTCCAAACGAGATGAAACCAATTTTGTTGGAAACATAACGATGCGTAGAATATATATGTGAGATACCTCCCAAGGTGTGGAGCCAGAAAACCCGCAAGATCAAAAACGCAATAAGATATGCAAGGGAAATCTGTTTTTGATGAACTAGAGCTTGTTATGAAGATAACCACAAGCTCTAGATCCTCACATGGACAAGAACCAAACAACAATCAAGAAAGATGATGCTATGTATGCAAAGGTTTGAGCTCTCTCCGAAAGATACGAACGAGTCACCCACTCGAGAGCCCCTCTTGATAGTACGACTATCTATCCTAAACCCGGTCTCCCAACACTACAAGAACACTACAAGAGACCGGTAAAATAGAAACCCTATCAATATCATACCTTTGCCTTGAGCATCCCACTTGAGCTTGATGTAGACGATCTTGTCACCTTCAAGATGGACCACCTTTCTTGATTGCACTTGCTTGCACTTGCTTGATGAAGACATGCTCCTCCATACTCCATGGGGAAGCCTCTTATTCGAACTTGACTTCATCATTCCATGATTGCCGAGGATGGCAAGCTTCAAGCATGAGATCTTCTAGAGATGACGTATCTTGAGCTTGCACTTCAATTCTTGATGATGTCTTGAAGATAGCCATGAGGAACTCCATCTTATTCTTATTCTTCAAGACAAACCTACAAGTGAAACTCAATTTGCATATTAGTCCATAGGGATTGTCATTAATTACCAAAACCACACATGGGGCATACATGCCCTTTCAGCAGCAGTTATCCCTGACAATGAATACAGTAACCGGCACAGTAACTAGCGCAGGCCCTTAAAATGAGGCAAAACAATGATTACCCTCCATGTAGGATGTGGGGACGCGTACGAGAGAAGGAAGACACCTGAAGGATAACCCAGATAAATAGGAGGTGACCCGGCCAGCGAGTAATATCTTGGAATGAGCCAAGGGAATGCCAAGTCACAAAAGTAAGAAGGGCCAAGTTACAAGATGACTTGGCCAAAAGAGCAAAGAACTTGGTAGGTTGAACCTGTTGTGGCCTTATCATCTAAAGTTGCTAAGACCGCACCAGCTTCGGGGACTAATGTTGGGGGGATAACCTCGGGTAGGGTCACGCCGGGGTATAAAGACCATAGTAGCCGAGGTACGGCAAGGTCAAAGCGTAAGCTGTCCGAGTCACCTGAAGGTAGGCCGACTTACGGGATGACCCGGCCCGAAGCATATTCGTCTAACGGTCTCCCGACCGACATATAGCGTATGTTGGCTAGCTTCTTGTAACTTGTTTGCAGGTACCCATAGGGCCGAGTTAGCCAGGCCTGAGCCGGGTTATCACATGGCTTACAAGGGAAGGAAGAAATCTTCTTAGTCAAAGGTTTTCTCTCTCCACCGTAGCGTGAGCTCAGCAGACAGAGGGATGGACCAGCGAGTACGGGCTGACAAAGGTGACGTTGCCCATGTCGGGTGACGTTGTCTATGTCGGATGACGGCGTGCCGTAGAGGGGCTCAGTGAGGCTTACGCCCTGAGTCCAGATTATCTTAGACAGAGAAATCAGGAGCACCGCTTTGATATTTTGGGATAGGCATATTCTTCGAATATGCCTTCCATGTATGCCCTAACTTGTAACCTAGCCCCCTATATAAGAAAGGGCAGGATCTCCATAGAGGGGGTCGGCCATTTTTACTAAGGTAAAACCCTAGAAGAGTATTGCGGGTAGTAAGAGAAATAGTCTCCTTCCCACGAATAGCTCAAGGAGCCTTGTAATCCACCGTTGATAAGAGAGAAATACAAGCATCTGTGTGTGGAATCACCACACTATCCCTCCCTGGATTCCTCTACTCCACATTCATTCCATCTTTAGCCTATACATGGCATCTCTCGTGCCACCACCGCGACACTCTCTACTACTACTAGTAAGTTGCACATGCCTTGCACGTGAGACTCAAATAGTAAACCTATGACATATCATCACTATATACTATTATAATTGGTAAAGCACAAAAAATTATAAATTTGATCAACATCTATAAAGTATGGGTGTACATTTGGTCCTTGTACTTTGTATCATCATGTAGAAGTCAAAGATTATTAGCTACCTAACACATGAAATTTTTGATAACATGGTCTACAGAAACAAGGGAGAAGATTCTAGTATGATGGAGAAGTGTGTTTCGAGGTTTGTGCACAACATTCATTATGTCGAAGACTATCAATAGAATCTTCTAGATGCTAGAATGGAAAAGAAGATCCAACAGCTAGAAATGCTGGGATTCGCGAGTCTTGATCCAACAGTCAACATTCAAAGTTAGTCGTACACTATATAGTGGTAAGATAAGATAAGATCATGTAGAAGTCAATGATTATTAGCTACGAGGGAGAAGATTCTAGTATGATGGAGAAGTGTGTTTTAGGTTTGTGCATAGCATTCTTTATGCTAAAGACTATCTGTAGAATCTTCTAGATGCTAGAATATAAAAGAAGATCTAATGGTTGGAAACATTAGGATTCACGAGTCTGGATCCAACGGTCAGCATTGAAATTTATTCATACACTATATAGTGGTTATATCTCTACTACTATAATGAAGCAGTTTTGAATTGGATCCATAGCACCAATCTTGACCATTGGGCTGTTAGATCCAATGGTCCAGAGAAGCTGGATTCGTATTGAATAGTACCTAGAGCAAACTCCACCATGCATGTTCTAGAACCATCATGTCACCACCCTAAAATTTCATAGCACAGTAGGCTATATTCCCTCTACTACTATAATGCAGCAGTTTTGAATTGGATCCATAGCACCAATCCTGACCGTTGGGCTGTTAGATCCAATGGTTCAGAGCAGCTAGATTCGTGTTGAATAGTACGTACCTAGAGCAAACTCAACCATATTCTAGAACCATCATGTCACCACCCCTAAAATTTCATAGAGGCACATTAGGTTGTGTTCTCAATATGTGTAGATAGTTATTATTAATAGACTAAATGTATGCATTTTTTATCTTACGAGACTATTGGTTAATAACAACATAATGTTTGTTAAATCACATTTCATACATTAGATAAGATTCTAGAATGATGGAGAAGTGTGTTTTGAGTTTTGTGCATAGCATTCATTGTGATGAATACTATCAATAGAATCTTCTAGACCGTTCAAAAAATAGAATCTTCTAGATGCTAGAATGGAAAAGAAGATCCAACGGCTGGAAATGTTGGGATTCGCGAGTCTTGATCCAACGGTCAATATTCAAAGTTATTTGTACACTATATAGTGGTAAGATTATAATAGGTAAAGCAGAAAAAAAAATTTGATCAACATATATAAAGTATGGGTGTATATATTTGGTTCTTATACTTTGTATATCATGTAGAAGTCAATGATTATTAGCTATCTAAAACTTGAAAATTTTGGTAACATGGTCTAGAGAAACGAGGGAGAAGATTCTAGAATGATGGAGAAGTGTGTTTTGAGTTTTGTGCATAGCATTCATTGTGATGAAGGCTATCAATAGAATCTTCTAGATGCTAGAATGGTAAAGAAGATCCAACAGCTGGAAATGTTGGGATTTGCGAGTCTTGATCCAACGGTCAATATTCAAAGTTATTCGTACACTATATAGTGGTAAGATAAGATAAGATAAGACTAGTAAGTTACACGTGCCCTGCATGTGAGACTGAGATAATAGACGTTTGACATATAACCACTATATAAAATTATAATAGGTAATGCAGAAAAAATATAAATTTGATCAACATCTATAAAGTATGGGTGTATGTATATTTGGTTCTTGTACTTTGTATATCATGTAGAAGTCAACGGTTATTAGCTATCTAAAACTTGAAACTTTTGGTGACATGGTCTAGAGAAACGAGGGAGAAGATTCTAGAATGATGGAGAAGTGTGTTTTGAGTTTTGTGCATAGCATTCATTGTGATGAAGACTATCAATAGAATCTTCTAGATGCTAGAATAGAAAAAAAGATCCAACAGCTGGAAATGTTGGGATTCGCGAGTCTTGATCCAATGGTCAATATTCAAAGTTATTCGTACACTATATAGTGGTAATATCATTTAGAAGTCAATGATTATTAGCTATCTAAAACATGAAATTTTTGGTAACATGGTCTAGAGAAACGAGGGAGAAGATTCTAGAATGATGGAGAAGTGTGTTTTGAGTTTTGTGCATAGCATTCATTGTGATGAAGACTATCAATAGAATCTTCTAGACCGTTCAAAAAAGAATATTCTTAGATGCTAGAATGATAAAGAAGATCCAACAACTGGAAATGTTGGGATTCGCGAGTCTTGATCCAACGGTCAATATTCAAAGTTATCCGTACACTATATAGTGGTAAGATAAGATAAGACTAGTAAGTTACACGTGCCCTGCACGTGATACTGAGATAATAGACTTCTGACATATCATCACTATACAAAATTATAATAGGTAAAGCAGGAAAAAAATTGATCAACATCTATAAAGTATGGGTGTATATTTCGTTCTTGTACTTTGTATATCATGTACAACTCAACAGTCATTACCTATCTAAAACTTGAAAATTTTGGTAACATGGTCTAGAGAAACGAGGGACAAGATTCTATAATGATGGAGAAGTGTGTTTTGAGTTTTGTGCATATATAGCATTCATTGTGATGAAGACTATCAATAGAATCTTCTAGATGCTAGAATGGAAAAGAAGATCTAACGGCTAGAAATGTTGGGATTCGCAAGTCTTGATCCAATGGTCAATTTTCAGAGTTGTTTGTACACTATATAGTGGTAAGATCATGTAGAAGTCAACGATTACTAGCTATCTAAAACATGAAAATTTTGGTAACATGGTCTAGAGAAACGAGGGAGAAGATTCTAGAATGATGGAGAAGTGTGTTTTGAGTTTTGTGCATAGCATTCATTGTGATGTAGACTACCAATAGAATCTTCTAGACCGTTCAAAAAGATTGAATCTTCTAGATGCTAGAATGAAAAAGAAGATCCAACGGCTAGAAATGTTGAGATTCGCGAGTCTTGATCCAACAGTCAATATTCAAAGTTATTTGTACACTATATAGTGTTAAGATAAGATTATAATAGGTAAAGTGGAAAAATATAAATTTGATCAACATCTACCAGTAAAAATACTTGAAAAACTCACTTCACGGTATGGCCTACTATATCATGTACTCCTATGAATGAACTTTATTGGGTTTCAAGCCAAATGACCAAGGTCATGGACATACTCTGTCTTCATCAAGATAATGACGGTGTGCCCATATTTTGGGGCTTGTTCGTCTGCGGTACCAAAGTTCCTAGGCCAGCGCATGGCGGTACCTAAGTTGCCTGAAATTACCGCGTTTCGAAAAGTTGGGCCGCCAACTACTGAGAGGGGCCATTTCGAGGCAAACTCATCTCACCCCTGCCAAATACAAACATTCCGTTAAACCGCCCTGTGAAGTAGACGGTCGGGACCCACATGTCGGTCATCTGTCCGTGATGCGGGCACCAACGCGGCAACCTCTTAAGCAAATCGAGAAGCTAAGTGGATTGGATGCGTTGACCAATTTCACAAATCCATTCCCAGCTTTCCTCTAGCACCGACGGCGTCGGAATCCACCCTCCAGGCAGGACGATCCCTTCGGACATTTGACTTCCGGGGCCAAGTTGCTGCGCCCAGTTGCTGTGCCCAGTCGCTGATACTGAGCTCCAATGGAGCATGCCGTAGCCGTTGTTGCGAGGCTCTAGCCCGCCTCCGCCGACGAGCCGAGAAGTTCGGAGGATGGCAGATCCTACTATCAAGGAAGAAGAAGTTCTAGCTAGAAGCAGGTGAGCTACCCTTCTCTTTTCTATTCGCACTAATTACAACTGCTAGCTGGCTACTGAACCTCACATTGTTCGTTAGCCCAATGCTGACAAACATATTTTGTACACGGTTTCTGTCAAGTGGGATCTGCGTAGATCCCCTTACCTGGTTACGGTAGTCCTCTACAGGTATGACTCCAAGGGCAAGTGGTATGGAAGCCATTGTTTCACGATGGAAGAAGCGCCTGCACAGATCTGCACTATATCTGGTATGGTTGCTGCTCTGCATAATCATGTTGAAGTATGGCCGAAGCAGACTGCAAAGTTCAGCTTCATGGATGAACGTGGTATCATGGTTCCTATAACGTATGACGGTCAGCTAATTGGGTTGATGAAAAGGTATGCTTCGGATTGCATGTTTGAGCTGAATTGTGATGTACTGGATGTGGAAGCTGCTGCAACTGGGAGTCGCCCTTCTATTCTTGCACAGGGTGGTTGCTCAAACCCAATTAGCTCCTGGTAAGCAAAGGTCGCTTGGGGTTCGCATGTTTGTGTTGAATTGTTATTTTTGTTTTATTTACTCTGTAGATATTGGGTAGTTATGCAACAGTCTTGTTTCTTTGACAGGAAGCGCCGCAAGGTTAGAAACATGACTGCTGGGTCAGTCATTTTGCTGCCCGAAGAAATTAAAAACGAGTGGAAAGATGATGCTGGACACGATTCTGGTGCCCATTGTCCCGGTGATGCAGAGTACGTGAAGCTAAGAAAATTGGCACCGAGGAAGAGGAAGAAGGCAGGAAATGAAGAAGCCAGTGGACGTGAAGGCTTGGCACCCAGGCTACGAAAGAAGGCTGCTGGCAATGAAGATGCATAGTAATGTGTTGAACTTGAACCTATATATGTAATTCTGTTAAATTCTAGAGCTCTGTGTGTGGCACGTTGCTAGGCGAAACAATCTACCCACGTTCTCTGAGTAAAATGTAGCGTGACTTAGGGTTTGGAAACGCCCGAGTCAATAGTTGAATCCAAAATTGTGATTGTGCCACTGCTATCTGAAAACAAGGATCCACCGGTTCCACGATTGCTGAGGGGCAGGAGGTCTCCAAATACGACGGAATGTAAGTGGCACAGAAATAAATTATTTAAGCTGCCACACTCCACGAAGCAGCAACTTATTTCAGATGCTGCACAACGACGTGGCAACATAAACAGCAATGTTCTCACCGATAATGCCCAGATGAGGAGGAAATCGGTACCACTTTCTGGCCTAACCTTGAGCCCGTCTATCTCACCGCCTCTCTGCTCCTGCATCCCCTGTATCTGGCGAAGCTCCCGGATCTCCAGTAACTAGGTGTACGTGCTTCCACTTTATAAATTGTGGTTGTGCCATTTGCATGCGGCCAAATCCACGTAGATTACGTTTGAACAAACCACCAATGTCAGAATACACTAGTAGAAAAGGGGTCTTTGGTCCACGGTCACGTTCCCAATCCGGGACAGAGATCTAAATCTAGGCAGAAATTGATCTAAATCACAAATTCTTCCATAAATTAATCGAGACAGAGATCTAAATCGAGGCATTTCATTAATTCAACCACAAATTCTTCTAAACAAAGGTGCGATTTCACATCCTACATTAATTCAACCACTAGTCAACAATTTCACTTCCGGTGCCGCTGTCCTCCGAGCCGTCGGCTTCCTCGTCTTCGTCAGACGGAACCTCCACGATTTCCGCATTGTACGCGAGACGGAGCACCTCTTCGCGGTGAGCAGCGGCGATGACGATGAACTTGGTCCGTCCAGGGATGGACCAGAACCTCCCCCGCCCTTCTCGGTTGCGGAGATCCCGGTGCACCACGCGCCCGTAAACGATGCGGTTGCCAATCTTGGCCTTCCGATCCTTCTTGAACAGAGCCGGCCAGTACGGGTGGCCGCCGCGTACCGGGGCAGCGCCCTCTTCCACACGGGCATCTGGCGGCGGCGCGCCACGATTTCGCTCTCCATCATGGCTCCGCCAGGGACGAGGAGCGGAGACAATGGCACCCCCACATAGCTTATGCGCCATCCGTGGGGCACCATCACGGCCGGCGGCACGAGGATGTCGAAGTGCGCGAACATCACCGCCTCGTAGAAGTTCAGCGAGGGCATCTCCATGGTGGCGCAGTGGAGATTGGAGAGGGAGCGAGGGGGTGTACGACGAAGCGATGGCGCGGTGGAGATTGGAGAGGGCGAGGGGATGGGCGACGAAGCGACGAGCTGTGGCGCCTCCTATTTGTACATGAGGACGACGAAGCGACGGGCGGAATATCCAAGGGGCATTGGTCAGACAAAAGGAAGTAATGCAGGGTTACGATAGATTAACGGGCAACCAATTTTTTACTCCCAGGACTCCGAGGCCAATAGTTCAGACCGCTAGGTCAACAAGTACAACTATTAAAACTTAAAAAAGGCACGGAGCTTAAGCTAAATAGAACTAGTTATCACACATCTCCTTGATCTTCCTAATCTTAGCCCTATGCGCATCTTCCTGTGAGAGCAAGGATCGAATCATCTGCTCCTTCCTTTTAGCATCTTCCTTGCACAGCTTCAATTGTTTCTCTGCATATTTCCTCATGCACTTGTCAATACTCGTAGTTGTGAACTACAAGACTTTGGCCTGGTGAAGATCCTTCCTTGCTTGAGTCAGTTCTTGCTCTGCTTTAGCCTTCAGGGCCAACGCTGCGTCCCTCTCCTTCTCGACTTTGCTAACCTTGTCTTCCACCCCGATGAGATCTTGCTTATGCTTGGTCATGTCAACTGGTTCCCATAGCTTCATCTCAACACTGTCAAGAAGTGAGCTGAATGTTGATTCTTTCAACTCAACAGTCATTTCCCATAGTTTGTCCAGCGTTTTCTGCATCGATTTGGGCCACTCTGGATCTACCCATTTGACAACACCGCAACTTCCGCCTCGCATCATTGCACGATGTCCTTGACACCGTAGAAACCTCCTGCCTGCGTTTCGTCCTTCGAACGCTACAAATTTAGCAGGCACATATCCATGTTTACATAGCAGAGGACTGTCTTCATCCGCTAAACCGTGATAGTCGGCGTCATACATCGTCTGGTTGGCCTAACACATCATACCTGCATGAGTAAACGAAGTAGATCTGGCTCAAAAAAAAGATAACTGGCCACGGATGATAGAGATAGAGATGAGATGACTCACATCGAAATCGCCGTTCTTGTCATCACGACGCGTTTCCTCGTCGTCTCCCCTTGAACCCATGGCGAGAGGGGAGGGGGGTGGCTACCAGAGAGGGGATTGGGATGGAGGCGTTGTCGGCTTGCGGCTACGGCAGTATGGGAGTGAAGTCGGGAATGTGGCTTCGAGGGGAAGGAAGAGAAGTACAGGGAGGAAGAGAAGTAATAGGGACGTGACACTGGGATATGGCCCGCTCAACTCGTGAGTGGTGACACTCGCAACAGGGGAGCCCCCGGTGTTGACAGTTTGTCCAGAGCAAGCGTGTCCAATCATGCCGTAGAACAGACTACTCACGGATCGATCTCACGAAAACCATTCCAATCGTCCAAGCGCCCCGATCGAACGGTATGTAACAATCGTTAAGCAGAACAACTGTGTTAGGGTGTGCCTTCTAGAAGACTCGGTCTAACGCTAAGGTTAGGGCTCTCCTAAGGTTAATTAGTATCCATATGCGGTTTATGGAAAGAACATGCATCCAATGACACTGGTGGATCTAGCTGTGGTTAATGAGAAGAGCAGACATGCAATGACATTGGTGGATCCATGTGTGGTTAATGAGAAGAACACACATGCAATGACACTGGGTGTGGTTCATGATATGGTTTGTGAGAAGAACACACATACAATGACTCTAGTTGTGGTTCATGAAAAGAGCAGACATGCGATGACTCTAACTGTGGTTCATGAAAAGAGAAGACATGCGATGCCACCGGTGGATCCATGTGTGGTCTATGTGAGGAACACACATGCAATGACACCGGTGAATCCTTACGTGGTTTGTGAGAATAACACACATGCAATGACACTGGTGGATCCATGTGTGGTCTATGAAAAGAACACACATGCAATGACACTGGTGGATCCATGTGTGTCTCATGGGAAGAACACACATGCAATGACACCGGTGGATCCATGTGTGGTCTGTGGGAAGAACACACATGCAATGACACTGGTGATATGTGGTCTGTGAGAAGAACACACATGCAATGACTCTAGCTATGGTTCATGAAAAGAGCAGACATGCGATGACACTGGTGGATCCATGTGTGGTTCATGGGAAGAACACACATGCAATG
Source organism: Avena sativa (assembly GCA_916181665.1). Classification (NCBI taxonomy): domain Eukaryota; kingdom Viridiplantae; phylum Streptophyta; class Magnoliopsida; order Poales; family Poaceae; genus Avena; species Avena sativa. The sequence continues at coordinate 415,831,312 of OV702289.1, read as the reverse complement.
ATACTGGGTGTGGTTCATGATATGGTTAATGAAAAGAGCACACATGCAATGACTCTGGTGATATGTGGTTTGTGAAAAGAATAGACATGCAATGACTCTAGCTGTGGTTAATGAGAAGAGCAGACATGCAATGACACTGGTGGATCCATGTGTGGTTAATGAGAAGAACACACATGCAATGACACTGGGTGTGGTTCATGATATGGTTTGTGAGAAGAACACACATGCAATGACTCTAGTTGTGGTTCATGAAAAGAGCAGACATGCAATGACTCTAACTGTGGTTCATGAAAAGAGCAGACATGCGATGCCACCGGTGGATCCATGTGTGGTCTATGAGAGGAACACACATGCAATGACACCGGTGGATCCTTACGTGGTTTGTGAGAATAACACACATGCAATGACACTGGTGGATCCATATGTGGTCTGTGAAAAGAACACACATGCGATGACACTGGTGGATCCATGTGTGGTTCATGGGAAGAACACACATGCAATGACACGGGTGGATTCATGTTTGGTCTGTGGGAAGAACACACATGCAATGACACTGGTGATATGTGGTCTGTGAGAAGAACACACATGCAATGACTCTAGCTGTGGTTCAAGAAAAGAGCAGACATGCGATGACACTGGTGGATCCATGTGTGGTTCATGGGAAGAACACACATGCAATGATACTGGGTGTGGTTCATGATATGGTTAATGAAAAGAGCACACATGCAATGACTCTGGTGATATGTGATTTGTGAAAAGAACAGACATGCAATGACTCTAGCTGTGGTTAATGAGAAGAGCAGACATGCAATGACACTGGTGGATCCATGTGTGGTTAATGAGAAGAACACACATGCAATGACACTGGGTGTGGTTCATGATATGGTTTGTGAGAAGAACACACATGCAATGACTCTAGATGTGGTTCATGAAAAGAGCAGACATGCGATGACTCTAACTGTGGTTCATGAAAAGAGCAGACATGCGATGCCACCGGTGGATCCATGTGTGGTCTATGAGAGGAACACACATGCAATGACACCGGTGGATCCTTACGTGGTTTGTGAGAATAACACACATGCAATGACACTGGTGGATCCATATGTGGTCTGTGAAAAGAACACACATGCAATGACACTGGTGGATCCATGTGTGGTTCATGGGAAGAACACACATGCAATGACACGGGTGGATTCATGTGTGGTCTGTGGGAAGAACACACATGCAATGACACTGGTGATATGTGGTCTGTGAGAAGAACACACATGCAATGACTCTAGCTATGGTTCATGAAAAGAGCAGACATGCGATGACACTGGTGGATCCATGTGTGGTTCATGGGAAGAACACACATGCAATGATACTGGGTGTGGTTCATGATATGGTTAATGAAAAGAGCACACATGCAATGACTCTGGTGATATGTGGTTTGTGAAGAGAACAGACATGCAATGACTCTAGCTGTGGTTAATGAGAAGAGCAGACATGCAATGACACTGGTGGATCCATGTGTGGTTAATGAGAAGAACACACATGCAATGACAATGGGTGTGGTTCATGATATGGGTTGTGAGAATAACACACATGCAATGACTCTAGTTGTGGTTCATGAAAAGAGCAGACATGCGATGACTCTAACTGTGGTTCATGAAAAGAGCAGACATGCGATGCCACCGGTGGATCCATGTGTGGTCTATGAGAGTAACACACATGCAATGACACCGGTGGATCCATATGTGGTCTGTGAAAAGAACACACATGCAATGACACTGGTGGATCCATGTGTGGTTCATGGGAAGAACACACATGCAATGACACGGGTGGATTCATGTGTGGTCTGTGGGAAGAACACACATGCAATGACACTGGTGATATGTGGTCTGTGAGAAGAACACACATGCAATGACTCTAGCTGTGGTTCAAGAAAAGAGCAGACATGCGATGACACTGGTGGATCCATGTGTGGTTCATGGGAAGAACACACATGCAATGATACTGGGTGTGGTTCATGATATAGTTAATGAAAAGAGCACACATGCAATGACTCTGGTGATATGTGGTTTGTGAAAAGAACAGACATGCAATGACTCTAGCTGTGGTTAATGAGAAGAACAGACATGCAATGACACTGGTGGATCCATGTGTGGTTAATGAGAAGAACACACATGCAATGACACTGGGTGTGGTTCATGATATGGTTTGTGAGAAGAACACCCATGCAATGACTCTAGCTGTGGTTCATGAAAAGAGCAGACATGCGATGACTCTAACTGTGGTTCATGAAAAGAGCAGACATGCGATGCCACCGGTGGATCCATGTGTGGTCTATGAGAGGAACACACATGCAATGACACCGGTGGATCCTTACGTGGTTTGTGAGAATAACACACATGCAATGACACCGGTGGATCCATATGTGGTCTGTGAAAAGAACACACATGCAATGACACTGGTGGATCCATGTGTGGTTCATGGGAAGAACACACATGCAATGACACGGGTGGATTCATGTGTGGTCTGTGGGAAGAACACACATGCAATGACACTGGTGATATGTGGTCTGTGAGAAGAACACACATGCAATGACTCTATCTATGGTTCATGAAAAGAGCAGACATGCGATGACACTGGTGGATCCATGTGTGGTTCATGGGAAGAACACACATGCAATGATACTGGGTGTGGTTCATGATATGGTTAATGAAAAGAGCACACATGCAATGACTCTGGTGATATGTGGTTTGTGAAAAGAACAGACATGCAATGACTCTAGCTGTGGTTAATGAGAAGAACAGACATGCAATGACACTGGTGGATCCATGTGTGGTTAATGAGAAGAACACACATGCAATGACACTGGGTGTGGTTCATGATATGGTTTGTGAGAAGAACACACATGCAATGACTCTAGCTGTGGTTCATGAAAAGAGCAGACATGCGATGACTCTAACTGTGGTTCATGAAAAGAGCAGACATGCGATGCCACCGGTGGATCCATGTGTGGTCTATGAGAGGAACACACATGCAATGACACCGGTGGATCCTTACGTGGTTTGTGAGAATAACACACATGCAATGACACTGGTGGATCCATATGTGGTCTGTGAAAAGAACACACATGCAATGACACTGGTGGATCCATGTGTGGTTCATGGGAAGAACACACATGCAATGACACGGGTGGATTCATGTGTGGTCTGTGGGAAGAACACACATGCAATGACACTGGTGATATGTGGTCTATGAGAAGAACACACATGCAATGACTCTATCTATGGTTCATGAAAAGAGCAGACATGCGATGACACTAGTGGATCCATGTGTGGTTCATGGGAAGAACACACATGCAATGATACTGGGTGTGGTTCATGATATGGTTAATGAAAAGAGCACACATGGAATGACTCTGGTGATATGTGGTTTGTGAAAAGAACAGAGATGCAATGATTCTAGCTGTGGTTAATGAGAAGAGCAGACATGCAATGACACTGGTGGATCCATGTGTGGTTAATGAGAAGAACACACATGCAATGACACTGGGTGTGGTTCATGATATGGTTTGTGAGAAGAACACACATGCAATGACTCTAGTTGTGGTTCATGAAAAGAGCAGACATGCAATGACTCTAACTGTGGTTCATGAAAAGAGCAGACATGCGATGCCACCGGTGGATCCATGTGTGGTCTATGAGAGGAACACACATGCAATGACACCGGTGGATCCTTACGTGGTTTGTGAGAATAACACACATGCAATGACACTGGTGGATCCATATGTGGTCTGTGAAAAGAACACACATGCGATGACACTGGTGGATCCATGTGTGGTTCATGGGAAGAACACACATGCAATGACACGGGTGGATTCATGTTTGGTCTGTGGGAAGAACACACATGCAATGACACTGGTGATATGTGGTCTGTGAGAAGAACACACATGCAATGACTCTAGCTGTGGTTCAAGAAAAGAGCAGACATGCGATGACACTGGTGGATCCATGTGTGGTTCATGGGAAGAACACACATGCAATGATACTGGGTGTGGTTCATGATATGGTTAATGAAAAGAGCACACATGCAATGACTCTGGTGATATGTGATTTGTGAAAAGAACAGACATGCAATGACTCTAGCTGTGGTTAATGAGAAGAGCAGACATGCAATGACACTGGTGGATCCATGTGTGGTTAATGAGAAGAACACACATGCAATGACACTGGGTGTGGTTCATGATATGGTTTGTGAGAAGAACACACATGCAATGACTCTAGATGTGGTTCATGAAAAGAGCAGACATGCGATGACTCTAATTGTGGTTCATGAAAAGAGCAGACATGCGATGCCACCGGTGGATCCATGTGTGGTCTATGAGAGGAACACACATGCAATGACACCGGTGGATCCTTACGTGGTTTGTGAGAATAACACACATGCAATGACACTGGTGGATCCATATGTGGTCTGTGAAAAGAACACACATGCAATGACACTGGTGGATCCATGTGTGGTTCATGGGAAGAACACACATGCAATGACACGGGTGGATTCATGTGTGGTCTGTGGGAAGAACACACATGCAATGACACTGGTGATATGTGGTCTGTGAGAAGAACACACATGCAATGACTCTAGCTATGGTTCATGAAAAGAGCAGACATGCGATGACACTGGTGGATCCATGTGTGGTTCATGGGAAGAACACACATGCAATGATACTGGGTGTGGTTCATGATATGGTTAATGAAAAGAGCACACATGCAATGACTCTGGTGATATGTGGTTTGTGAAGAGAACAGACATGCAATGACTCTAGCTGTGGTTAATGAGAAGAGCAGACATGCAATGACACTGGTGGATCCATGTGTGGTTAATGAGAAGAACACACATGCAATGACAATGGGTGTGGTTCATGATATGGGTTGTGAGAAGAACACACATGCAATGACTCTAGTTGTGGTTCATGAAAAGAGCAGACATGCGATGACTCTAACTGTGGTTCATGAAAAGAGCAGACATGCGATGCCACCGGTGGATCCATGTGTGGTCTATGAGAGTAACACACATGCAATGACACCGGTGGATCCATATGTGGTCTGTGAAAAGAACACACATGCAATGACACTGGTGGATCCATGTGTGGTTCATGGGAAGAACACACATGCAATGACACGGGTGGATTCATGTGTGGTCTGTGGGAAGAACACACATGCAATGACACTGGTGATATGTGGTCTGTGAGAAGAACACACATGCAATGACTCTAGCTGTGGTTCAAGAAAAGAGCAGACATGCGATGACACTGGTGGATCCATGTGTGGTTCATGGGAAGAACACACATGCAATGATACTGGGTGTGGTTCATGATATAGTTAATGAAAAGAGCACACATGCAATGACTCTGGTGATATGTGGTTTGTGAAAAGAACAGACATGCAATGACTCTAGCTGTGGTTAATGAGAAGAACAGACATGCAATGACACTGGTGGATCCATGTGTGGTTAATGAGAAGAACACACATGCAATGACACTGGGTGTGGTTCATGATATGGTTTGTGAGAAGAACACCCATGCAATGACTCTAGCTGTGGTTCATGAAAAGAGCAGACATGCGATGACTCTAACTGTGGTTCATGAAAAGAGCAGACATGCGATGCCACCGGTGGATCCATGTGTGGTCTATGAGAGGAACACACATGCAATGACACCGGTGGATCCTTACGTGGTTTGTGAGAATAACACACATGCAATGACACCGGTGGATCCATATGTGGTCTGTGAAAAGAACACACATGCAATGACACTGGTGGATCCATGTGTGGTTCATGGGAAGAACACACATGCAATGACACGGGTGGATTCATGTGTGGTCTGTGGGAAGAACACACATGCAATGACACTGGTGATATGTGGTCTGTGAGAAGAACACACATGCAATGACTCTATCTATGGTTCATGAAAAGAGCAGACATGCGATGACACTGGTGGATCCATGTGTGGTTCATGGGAAGAACACACATGCAATGATACTGGGTGTGGTTCATGATATGGTTAATGAAAAGAGCACACATGCAATGACTCTGGTGATATGTGGTTTGTGAAAAGAACAGACATGCAATGACTCTAGCTGTGGTTAATGAGAAGAACAGACATGCAATGACACTGGTGGATCCATGTGTGGTTAATGAGAAGAACACACATGCAATGACACTGGGTGTGGTTCATGATATGGTTTGTGAGAAGAACACACATGCAATGACTCTAGCTGTGGTTCATGAAAAGAGCAGACATGCGATGACTCTAACTGTGGTTCATGAAAAGAGCAGACATGCGATGCCACCGGTGGATCCATGTGTGGTCTATGAGAGGAACACACATGCAATGACACCGGTGGATCCTTACGTGGTTTGTGAGAATAACACACATGCAATGACACTGGTGGATCCATATGTGGTCTGTGAAAAGAACACACATGCAATGACACTGGTGGATCCATGTGTGGTTCATGGGAAGAACACACATGCAATGACACGGGTGGATTCATGTGTGGTCTGTGGGAAGAACACACATGCAATGACACTGGTGATATGTGGTCTATGAGAAGAACACACATGCAATGACTCTATCTATGGTTCATGAAAAGAGCAGACATGCGATGACACTAGTGGATCCATGTGTGGTTCATGGGAAGAACACACATGCAATGATACTGGGTGTGGTTCATGATATGGTTAATGAAAAGAGCACACATGGAATGACTCTGGTGATATGTGGTTTGTGAAAAGAACAGAGATGCAATGATTCTAGCTGTGGTTAATGAGAAGAGCAGACATGCAATGACACTGGTGGATCCATGTGTGGTTAATGAGAAGAACACACATGCAATGACACTGGGTGTGGTTCATGATATGGTTTGTGAGAAGAACACACATGCAATGACTCTAGTTGTGGTTCATGAAAAGAGCAGACATGCAATGACTCTAACTGTGGTTCATGAAAAGAGCAGACATGTGATGCCACCGGTGGATCCATGTGTGGTCTATGAGAGGAACACACATGCAATGACACCGGTGGATCCTTACGTGGTTTGTGAGAATAACACACATGCAATGACACTGGTGGATCCATATGTGGTCTGTGAAAAGAACACACATGCGATGACACCGGTGGATCCATGTGTGGTTCATGGGAAGAACACACATGCAATGACACGGGTGGATTCATGTGTTGTATGTGGGAAGAACACACATGCAATGACACTGGTGATATGTGGTCTGTGAGAAGAACACACATGCAATGACTCTAGCTGTGGTTCAAGAAAAGAGCAGACATGCGATGACACTGGTGGATCCATGTGTGGTTCATGGGAAGAACACACATGCAATGATACTAGGTGTGGTTCATGATATGGTTAATGAAAAGTGCACACATGCAATGACTCTGGTGATATGTGGTTTGTGAAAAGAACAGACATGTAATGACTCTAGCTGTGGTTAATGAGAAGAGAAGACATGCAATGACACTGGTGGATCCATGTGTGGTTAATGAGAAGAACACACATGCAATGACACTGGGTGTGGTTCATGATATGGTTTGTGAGAAGAACACACATGCAATGACTCTAGCTGTGGTTCATGAAAAGAGGAGACATGCGATGACTCTAACTTTGGTTCATGAAAAGAGCAGACATGCGATGCCACCGGTGGATCCATGTGTGGTCTATGAGAGGAACACACATGCAATGACACCGGTAGATCCTTACATGGTTTGTGAGAATAACACACATGCAATGACACTGGTGGATCCATGTGTGGTTCATGGGAAGAACACACATGCAATGACACTGGTGGATCCATGTGTGGTCTATGGGAATAACACACATGCAATGACACTAGTGATATGTGGTCTGTGAGAAGAACAAACATGCAATGACTCTAGCTGTGGTTCATGAAAAGAGCAGACATGTGATGACTCTAACTGTGGTTCATGAAAAGAGCAGACATGCGATGCCACCGGTGGATCCATGTGTGGTCTATGAGAGGAACACACATGCAATGACACCGGTGGATCCTTACGTGGTTTGTGAGAATAACACACATGCAATGACACTGGTGGATCCATGTGTGGTTCATGGGAAAAACACACATGCAATGACACTGGTGGATCCATGTGTGGTTCATGGGAAGAACAGACATGCAATGACACTGGTGGATCCATGTGTGGTCTGTGGGAAGAACACACATGCAATGACACTGGTGATATGTGGTCTGTGAGAAGAACACACATGCAATGACTCTAGCTGTGGTTCATGAAAAGAGCAGACATGCGATGATACTGGTGGATCCATGTGTGGTTCATGGGAAGAACACACATGCAATGTCACCGGGTGTGGTTCATGATATGGTCTGTGGGAAGAACACACATGCAATGACTCTAGTGATATGTGGTTTGTGAAAAGAACAGACATGCAATGACTCTAGCTATGGTTAATGAGAAGAGTAGACATGAAATGACACTAGTGGATCCATGTGTGGTTAATGAGAAGAACACACATGCAATGACACTGGGTGTGGTTCATGATATGGTTTGTGAGAAGAACACACATGCAATGACTCTAGATGTGGTTCATGAAAAGAGCAGACATGCGATGACTCTAACTGTGGTTCATGAAAAGAGCAGACATGTGATGCCACCGGTGGATCCATGTGTGGTCTATGAGAGGAACACACATGCAATGACACTGGTGGATCCTTACGTGGTTTGTGAGAATAACACACATGCAATGACACTGGTGGATCTATGAAAAGAACACACATGCAATGACACTGGTGGATCCATGTGTGGTTCATGGGAAGATCTATCTTGGCATAATTTGATGTATGCCATGATGTATTTCATTGTACAAGACACTCACTTTCCATTTTTATACTACTCACTATCGCCCTTGGTTTTATTTGGTACGTAGTACTACTTAGTTTTGCCCCCCCCCCTCTCTGTCTTTTGTAGAAGCACAAACTTGTGCTCACCCTGTCTACTACTCCCTGATTGGTTATCAGAGTTGTCACGCGGATCGTGCGCACCAACCGTTGATTCTGTGCGATCCAACGATGATCGTTGCACACGTCGTGCCCTTCACAGTACAGCGTGGCCCTAGTGTGAGACAGCACGGACGTCTCCCTCAGCGAGACTTCTACAAGAAGGAACATGATGCTGTCCATGGAAAAAGTCGTCAAGCGTTCATGTCATGTTTAATCAAGTCTGAAAAGCCTACTACTGCTACTACTACGCCACAACGCATGCGTCATTGAGTGCACGGTCGTCGATGGACAGCTGCAATATATTGCCACTTGATTTTGATAAGACATATCCCATTTTTTACGCAGCGGCTCTCAATCTCACTTCCAACTGGGCCTGACCGTAGGAAGCTTGCACGCGCTAGCCGGAGACCGAAGAGCTGAGCTCGACGGGACCTAATGTCTCCGACTTCATCAACACATCCCTCTACCCGATCTAGCACAACCCCACAAATCTCGCCATACAGCCACCTACCTTCCCCTCTACATTTCCACTTTTAACTATCGCCAATTTTAGGGCCGTGTCAAACTTCATACATAGAAATTGTGTATGTGCCCTTTGCATGCGGCTCAATACAGAACTTCCATGCATGGCCCAGGAAAAAAACGTGGCGTACCGTGCGTGTGTCGTGGTGCACGGTGGTGCAACGAAACATGACTTGCTTCCATACACCTTAACTATAGAGCCCCTCTCCGCACACCCACTCCCACTCTCGCTCACTCTACCCACGCAACCCTCTCCACTGTCCCACCAGCATCCGCAAACTGCTGAGAATACCCTGTCCGCGCCTGTGATGACCGAGGAGGATAAGGTGGCCATCGTCGCCTCTGAGGCTGCCAGCGAGGAGGCCTCCGTCTCCTAGCCGGCCCTCCTCGACGCGTTGAAAGCAGCCGCCGTCCCTGTCTAGGCCCCAGTCGAGGCATCGATGGTAGCCGCCGTTCCCGTCCAGGCCCCCGTCCCTGCTACCGATGAAGCCGCCGAAGTAGAGCCCCCCGCCGGCGAGGAGGCCCCCGCCGGTCACAAGCGGATCAAGCACTTCTAGGGCACATACCATCCAGATAAGTACATCGCTCTGCTGAACCCCTACGACACCGGCATCGATGACCCATGGTCAGAGGTAACTAGGGTTTGCTCCCCTCCCCTGGTTCTTCTACCGTTCCCATTGTTGTATGCTAGATGTTGGTTTATTAGGATTCGCTTGTTCGCATTTCGATTGCTCGATCTTCTTACATCATCTACTCCCCCATTTTCCTTTTCTTCCAATAGGTTTCCGGCAGCGACGTCTACAGTGATGATGAGTCCATACACACCAAGACTCGTCAGGTGCTGAGGAGGCTGCGGGCCGGCAAGTACGCCGCCTTCTTCAGGGGCGGCCCCTGGCGCTGCCTGTTTCGCAAGGGGATCGCCTACAGTTGTGCGAGTGGCCCCGACCGCATCGACTTCCTCTCCTTAATGAAGCATGCAGAGGCCATGGGCTCCGGCATCCACAAAGGCAGCAAGCGCGAGACCATGAACATCAATGCCTACATCGCTGAACACCGGGCTCTCGGCATTCACCTCCGAAACCTCTAGCGGTTGGCCATCAAAGAGGGTCGCATCGCTCCAATCAGGCCCAAGCTACCCAAGGTCAAGCGACTTGGCAGCAAGAAGTGGAGGAAGCGTTGGATGGAGGAGGAGGAGGCGAAGGCACGGGCGCGTGCAGGATGTGTCTGCAGCTGCAGCGGCTGCCGCTGCTGCTAAGCAGCTTATTTCTAGCTAGTATATCCTATTTCTGGCTTAACGCATCGAACCTCGTTAAGCAACCTACTTTCTATCGCTATATCATATTTAGTTGCGCACAGCTATATCTACATTTGTTTGTTTTCTGAATGAATGTATTCTGCCTGGTGTGATTTGCTGCTTTAGATTTGCTACCTGATCGGAGGCAAAAAAGAGGTCCAAAAGGGAACGAATTATCAAAGAGAGAATCTTCTCTAGATTTGCTACCAATTTGGGCAAATATGAACATATCTGTTTAGTGAGAGAGGAAAAAGGGTACTCTTTCAAACTGCCAGTTAACGAGCTACCATCTTGACGTCTCCCTCTACAATAAGGAACATGATGTCGTCTATGGAAAAATTCATCGAGCGGTCATGTCACGTTTAATCAAGTCTGAAAAGCCTACTACTGCTACTACTACGCCACAACAGATGTGCCATCGAGTGCACGGTCATCGATGGACAGCTGCAATTTATTGCCACTTGATTTTAATAAGACACACCCTATTTTTTACGCAGCGGCTTTCAATCTCACTTCCAACTGGGGCCCACCGTGAGAAGCTTGCATGCGCTAGCCGGAGGCCGAACAGCTGAGCTCGACGAGACCTAACTCTCTGGTTCATCGAGTCACTCGCAGTCATCAACACATCCCTCTAGCGAATCTAGCACAACCCCACAAATCTCGCCGTACAGCCACCTACCTCCCGCTCTACATTTCTACTTTTAACTATCGCCAATTTTAGGGCCGTGTCAAACTTCGTACATAGAAATTGTGTGTGCACCCTTTGCATGCGGATCAATACAGAACTGCCATGCATGGCCTAGGAAAAAACGTGACGTACCGTGCGCGTGTTGCAGTGCACGGTGTAGTAGACTGCGTGGCGCGTTGCGTGGTGGTGCAACGAAACGTGCCTTGCTTCTATCCACCTTAACTATTGAGCTCACTAATCCCACGCAACCCTCACCACTGTCCCACCAGCATCCGCAAACTCCCGAGAATACCCCGTCCGTGCCAGCGATGGCCGAGGAGGATAAGGTGGCCATCGTCGCCTCCGTGGCCGTCGGCGAGGAGGCCCCTGTCTCCTGGCTATATCCTATTTATGGCTGAATGCATCGAACCTCGTTAAGCAACCTACTTTCTATCGCTATATCGTATTTAGCTGCGCACAGCTATATCTACATTTTTTTGTTTTCTGAATGAATGTATTCTCCCTGGTGTGATTTGCTGCTCTAGATTTGCTACCTGATCGGAGGCAAAAAGAGGTCCAAAAGGGAACGAAATATCGAAGTGAGAATCTTCTCTAGATTTGCTAGCAATTTAGGAAAAATGAAACATATCTGTTTAGCGAGAGAGGAAAATGGTACTCTTTCAAACTACCAATTAACGAGCTACCATCTTGACAAGATACAAGACACATACATAAACATAACACAAAGAGGGTTAAATTTATTTTACTACTCTCACTTGAGGCGCTAGCCATCTTGACAAGCTAACTGAGTTCCACAAAACAGAAATATAACACTAAGAAGTAAAATTTAATTCACTTCTCATTAGACCACTTGAGGCACTTTCCATCATTCTTAGGCGACCAACTGCGATCATTCCAGGTGGATCTTACATTATTGGCCCTCCACAGCTCACGAAATGCAAGTTCATCCCACCTGGGATCTGACTTGGCTTCCCTATCTTCAGCATCCTGTGGCACAATTAGCGGTGCGTCACATGCCTGATTGTTGCCGCTAGAAGATGCAGCCTCTCCGTTTTTCTGCTTCAGCGGCAGCCTCTCTGTCAGCTGCTTCAGCTTCAGCTGTAAGCTCTCTTTCAGCTGCTTCTGCAGCCTCTCTGTCAGCTGCCTCAGTTGCAGCCAATTTCTTTGCATATTCAGCTTCAAACTCAGCTATTATGCATTTTCTACAAAGGGCTCCCCTAAGCTCGTCTTCCCTCTTGCAAATAGGGCAAAACATGAGGTAACATAGAAAAAATGGATCTTCTTGTACAGCTGGTAGGTCACGTAAGCATCTATGGTTGCATACTTCAGGTTTATATCAGACAACGGTCACTCGTCCCAGAAATCGTGCCTATCTGTAGGGAAATATTTCTTCATTTTGTCGTACGACTCATCAAGGATTCTAGTTGCATGTGATGCAATTCCATCCTTCCTCGAGCCCCCTAGGATCTTGACAAGACTCTGAATATCGATCCACTTGTGCGGAGGAATTATAATTTCCTCTTGATACAATTTCGAAAAATCAGTTCTTTTATCGACAGTGCAGAAAACAATTCCCTTTTCTACAAGGAACTGGCGCAGCGCTGGACATTTCCTGTCAGTCCTGAAAGTATGTAGTTTGTCATCACCAAAATTTGTAACTACAAATATTTTGTCAATGCAAGATCATCGTCTCAATATAATTTTAAAAAGTTTAGTAAATGCAAGATCAAGACTCTCAACATTGTATTGTCATAATTTATTCAGTTTTGCTATTTCTCAGTCGACTGAACGAGTTGCACATTTCTTTTAACTACGGTTGCACTTTTCTTAGGTGATTAAGACTAAAGAAAATATCAGTCGATTGAGACATAGGCAAACCCTAATTTATTTGGTCCTAAATAAAATCTAGTAGTTGCAAGATGAGCAAGTGGATAAAGAACAAGAGGAGAAAACCCTAAAAGCGGTTAGCTATAGAGAGCAAATCTACAAACCGGGAGAGATGGTAGACGAGGAGGTGTTTCCGCATGGCCAGTTGAACGACGGCGACTTCACTCCCTTCATATGGGTGCTCCGGGGTGTACTCGAGGTCCAATCCTACAAACTTGTCCTCATCTATCCCAAGCCAACCCTCGTACATCCTCAGGACACGCACCACTGTCTCCTCCTCGTTGGTGTAGACAACGTCTATCTTCTTATTTTCATGGGTAGTGAAGCTTGTCTCTAGAGTGCCTAGACCTTCCATGGCGGCAAGGAGAAGACGGGAAGAAGATAGTAGATGATAGGAAGAAGAAGAGTGGTTTCTGCGAGGCAAGGGAACGGTGGACCGTCAATGCGCTTTTATGGTAGGGGTTAACGATTGGGACAGAAGTCCAAGAAGAGACACGTGGTGGTGGCCATTACAGCTTCTGAGTAAACAAAAAATAATTATAACGCCGATACATGTGCCCTGTTTTGTCACGTCAATACACTGGATAGGGGGTGTTGTCCTATCCACTGTGCCAACACTACAAGCCTACGTGACAGCCACCCCGCCTAAGCGACGGGAGCAACATAACGGCGAGAACTGACAGGGAAGGCCCAACTTGACGCCCGTTAGCCTGATTTTTTTTATTGAAACGTAAAGTTGAATTTGTGCCGAAAAAGACCCTCTGAGTATTTGGCACACCAACTGTAGTCATCCCGGCTGATTTCAGGGAACTTGGGTACCGCGTTGCCTGTACACCCCAACTTTCGGGCCACAAAATGATATTCTCCATATTTTGGTATAGGTCGGTGCATGTTAGCATGGTAAAGAAGTAAAAGTATTTTTTGGAAGGAAGTGTGATCAATATGGCTTAGATTTTATAGCGTGTGCCATTTATTTACTATAGTACATAAAGTGGTTGGATCAATTACATGTTATATTTTTTAAGCTTAATTTTCTAGCTAATTTCACCCACTCAGGCGACTTTCCGTCGATTTGTCAAATTAGGTCTAAATTAATATTCTACAAGTGCGTGAGAGCTAGTTCAATAGTATAACCGAGTGTTAAGTATAACAAAGTGACATGCCATCTATTGTCGGCTTTATACCAACATGTACAATACCTATCATTTGAACTATAGAACAACTAGCATTACATGCAACAGCCTCATCAAAAAGCAAGACGATTAAATAGGAATAGAATGAAAAACATTTCTATGCCCACTTGAAAAATCCTAAAACTTGGGAATTGTAAGAAAGCATGGTACACTTTGTTTGAAAATTGGGGCGGTGGTATTCTTTGTTTATTTATTTGGAACCGGGGTACCGTAGGTCCTGAAGGAGAGAGACACTCCAATTAGCGCACTAGGGTTTGTAGTCATCGCAATATGGTCTGAGGACCTTTTTGTAATTATTATAATTACTTTTGAGACTTTTTGTATTCGTGTAGATGATTATTAATCCAGTAGATCGCTTGAATTTTGGGAAAAATGGTTCCTGGAAGTAGATCGGTGTGTCGTACCAAGGCACACGTGTGTAGCGTCATGCTGTGGACGAGGAAGAGACAAGTCGGACTATGCACCCGCGACTGTAGAGAAGAGATCGATGGAGGATGGATGGTGAGAGCCAACGAAGGAGAGAAAAACACAACTTGTTTTGCATGCATATTACTAGTAGTAGGTCCATATATTTACTACCAGTGGATTGTACCATGTACCTTGTGTCAGCAGTCCATCATAGCTTTGCTCTGACATCGCTCTGCCTTCGACTCCTCCTGCTGCTCTCGCGCTGTCTCCTTTTTTTGGAAGGAGCCGCCTCCCTTTTCGAGTAGTACTAGTACGGAAGTGGAGTACTTTGCTTTACAAAAAATATATTTCCGTCGCTTACAAAATTGGAGTGTTTACTTTTCCTAGTATTTGGAAACTCCCATTGGCAAAGCTATTTACCACGCCAAGATGCGCACATCTACTTTCTTGTAGTACTACTACCAAATTCCCATAAACATGGATATGTCCATGACCCTGCTTGGTCGCTCGGCCTAGAACCTGTTCATACTTATACATGGTAGGGCAATTTTGTGAAGCGGGGTTTTTTCAAAACTTGTGAAAACTCATGTTTATTATTTTTCATGGTAGGTAATACAAGCAAAAGGATGCCATGCATGAGTCCCCCTATTTTTTTGCCTATTTCTGTCTCTCTTTTCAAAGTAGGGTCAACTTTATCGGCATGAAAATTTTAGAAAGAAGTTGATTCTCTAAAAACTCTTGGTCGTCTTCTCGATATATTGGCTGTCTAGTGGGCAACTTCAAAAGATTTTTATAAAATTTTAAGAGCAATCGGCAGCTCACATGTGGTTCGAACTAATTTGACCTAATTTTGATAGACTCCCTCCAATCCATATTAATGTTCATAGATTCGTCAAGATTCAAATGTATCTAGTCATGTTTCTATGTTAGATACATATACCCGAATCTAGACAAATCTAAGAACATTAATTTGAATCGGAGATAGTAGTGTAATTTAAGTGGGTTAATTTATCTATGAACCTTGAAAACTCAAAGAACCTAGGAATCACAAGTAAAACATGCATGGTCCGCTATGTCCAGAAACATGGCGCGCTTGGCGCATTCCGAGCCACATTCTTCTGATTTTGTTTACTGCTAGTACAAAACATCCCCGTAATCACTTGAAAAAGTGAAAAATGTTTTTTCCTAATTGAACGAAACTCCCATAGGCAACATTGTTTACCAGGCCAAGACGCACCCATATCTATCTGATGTGAGAATCATATCTAAAAGTGTAGCTAGGGTATATCTTATCTTACCACCATATACTAGTAAGTTGCACGTGCCCTGCACGTCAAATAATGACATCTGACATATCATCACTATATAAAATTATAATAGGTAAAGCAGAGAAATATAAATTTGATCAAAATATATAAAGTATGGGTGTATATTTGGTTCTTCTACTTTGTATTGTCATGTGTAGAAGTCAAAGATTATTAGCTACCTAACACTTGAAATTTTTTGTAACATGGTCTAGAGAAACGAGTGATAAGATTCTAGTATGGTGGAGAAGTGTGTTATGAGGTTTGTGCATAGCATTAATTATACTGAAGACTATCAAGAGAATCTTCTAGATGCTAGAATGGAAAAGAAGATCCAACGGCTAGAAATGTTCGGATTCGTGAGTCTTGATCCAACGGTCAATATTCAAAGTAATTCGTATTCGTACAATATATAGTGGTAAGATAAGATTGTATGAATAACTTTGAATGCCAACCGTTGGATCAAGACTCACGAATCCCAATATTTTCAACCGTTGGATCTTCTTTTCCATTCTAGCATCTAGAAGATTCTATAGATAGTCTTCAGCATAATAAATGCTATGCACAAACCTCAAAACACACTTCTCCATCATACTAGAATATTCTCCCTAGTTTCTTAGACCATATTACCAAAAATTTCAGGTAGCTAATAATCTTTGACTTCTCAATGATGATACAAAGTACAAGAACCAAATATGCACCCATACTTTATGTATGTTGATCAAATTTATAAATTTTTGTGCTTTACCTATTATAATTTTATATAATGATGATATGTCATACATCTATTATCCGAGACACACATGCAGGGTATGTGCAACTCCCCTCGCTGCTCTTGTGCTGCCTACCTTTTGGAGTAGCAGTACGGAATGAAGTGGAGTACTTTGCTTTACAGAAAAATATTTCCATCGCTTGGAAAATTAGAGTTGTTACTTTTCCTAGTATTTGGAAACTCTCATTGGCAAAGCTGTTTACCAATGCCAAGATGCACACATCTACTTTCTTATAGTACTACCAAATTACCATAAACTATGATGTGGATATGTCCATGACCTTGGTTGGTCGCTCGTCCTGAAACCTGTTCATACTTATACATGGTAGGCCATTTTGTGAAGCGGGTTTCTTCAAAAGTTCTGAAAACTCATGTTTATTATTTTTCATGGCAGGTAATACAAGAAAAAGGACGCCATGCATGAGTCCCCCTATTTTTTGGCTATTTCTCTCTGTTTTTCTAAAGCAGGGTCAACTTTGCCGATATGCAAAGTCTAGAAAGAAGTTGAATTCTTGAAAACTCTCGGTCGTGTTCTCTATATATTGGATGTCTGGTGGGCAACATCAAAAGATTTTTGTGAAATTTAAAGAGAAATTGGCAGCTCACATATGGTTCAAAATAATTTGACCTAATTTCGACAGACTCCCTCTGATCCATATTAATGTTCATAGATTCATCTAGATTCAAATGTATCTAGTCATGTTTCTGTGCTAGATACATATATCTGAATCTAGACAAATCTGAGAACATTAATTTGAATCAGAGACAGTAGTGTAATTTAATTGGGTTAATTTATCTACGAACCTTGAAAAATCAAAGAACCTAGGAATCTCAAGTAAAACATGCATGGTTCGCTATGTCTGGAAACATGGCGTACTTCTCGCATTCCGAGCCACATTCTTCTAATTTTCTTTACTGCTAGTACAAAACATCCCTGTAATCACTTGGAAAAGTGAAAATTCTTGTTTTTCCTAATTTTCAAAACTCCCACGGGCAACATTGTTTACTAGGCCAATACGCACCCATTTACCTGATGTCAGAAGCCTATGTAAAAGTGTAGCTAGGGTATACATCGATATAGAAGGCCGTGACCTTATTGGTCGTTCGTGCTGAAAACCAAGAATAATGTGACATCATGGTGGGCTATAATGTGAATCCGTTTTTCCTAAAGTTGTCGAATCTCATGTTTATCATTTTACTTGGCAATTAATAATGCTAGCAAAAGTACCCCAATCATAATGAAGTCTCATGTTTTTGTTTAACGCTTTATTTTGTTTGAATGTTTTCCATACGCGGTGAAATTTGTCGGTATGCAAATACTAATTAGTAATGTCATTTCTCAAAACTATTGTTGGCCCATGATATATTGGTTGCCTGGGTACCTTCAAAAGAATTTTGGATATTTTCAAGAGTAATAGTCTATTGCGCTCACATGTATCCAAGTTTGACCTAATTTCATTAAATCGATATAGAGTCATGCATTTAAGTGCGTGGAGCTTTAGCTTGGAAGTTTGAAAAACACTTAAACTTGGGACCTGTAAGAAAGAATTGTGCAGTTTGTACGAAAATTTGGTGGGGGCATTCTTTCTTCTTGCTCTACCAGTAAAAGTACTTCAAAACTCATACTTCAGGTATTTCCTACTATATCATGTCCTATATATGAACTTTCTTGGGTTTCAAGCCAAATGACCATGGTCATGGACATACTATGTCTTCATCAAGATAATGATGGTGTGCCTATGTTTTGGTATAGGTCGGTTCATGTTAGCATGGTAAAGAAGTAAAAGTATTTTTTAGAAGGAAGTGCAATCAATATGGCTTAGAGTTCATAGCATCTGCCATTTATTTACTATAGTACATAAAGTTGTTGGATAAATTACATGTTATATTTTTCAAGCTTAATTTTCTAGCTAATTTTACCTACTCAGACGACTTTCCGTCGATTTGTCGAATTAGGTCTAAATTTATATTCTACAAGTTCGTGAGAGCTAGTTCAATAGTATAACCGAGTGTTAGGTATAACAAAGTGACACGTCATCTATTTCCAACTTTATACCAGCATGTACAATACATAACATTTGAACTATAGAACAACTAGCATTACATGCAGCAACCTCATAAAAAGCAAGAAGATTTGTTCGGGGGATGACCCCCAGGTAGGCCAATCCAGGCTCAACTCGGCTCCAGGGAGATCTGGCCGAATGGCCACAAGACAAAGAACCACAACTGGGTGATACGCATCACCCGGTCTGCATCAATATTCCCCGACTGGCCCGTCTAGCCCAGGGCCAGGAGAGACGGCTGGGTGGCCACCTCTACCCGGCCGCCTCGGATCCGTTGGCCAAAGGTACGGGAGGGATGATGCTACTTGCTGAGTGCACCCTTGACCGAACAAGCTGGCGTGCCACCCTGCCGGCACTACCAGACAAGGGTGCCAAAGCGTTGAGGCTAGGAGATGACAAGTAAAGCTCTGGCTAACGGATAAAGCTCCGGCTAATGGATAAAGCACCGGGTGACGCCCAAAGCAGAGTCGCTGAGACGCTGTGGAGTTGTCCCCACCTGTACTAGAGCTTGACCAGGTCCTAGACCACCGGCTGGACCCTACAGCCGGCCCGCTTTGTAAACCCAAAGCCCAAACAGTAAACCCTAGAGCCCACATTGTAACCTACCCTTCCACCAGTATATAAGGAGGGGTAGTGCCAGGGTTCTAGGTAAGGCATTACAAGTGAGAAGTTAGTTAGAATTGCCAAGTCAAGTAGTTCATCTTCCTCTAGCTCTCGATAGCAGCTAGGGAAACAGCTTAAGGAGCACTTGTATTGAGCATTTGCACCCCATATAGCAGATCCTTGCATAAGTAGGAGCGTTACCTCGACAAGAGGGCTCCGAACCTGGGTACATTGCTGTGTATGCAATATATGTGTCCAACCCGTTGCGAATACCACCGATAGCATCCTAATTGTTCCCTCTCATGCCATCCCCGATGGCACTGCCGTGTTCCACACCACGATAGTTGGCACCCACCTTGGGACACAGAGCTTTGGCTGGGGACATCTTTCGGGCGAGACTTCTGCTCGTCGCCGATGAACGAGTCGCCTCTGGCCTCATCCTCACATTCAGCTCCTTCGACAGCGTCCTCGACAACGCATCCTGCTTCAACAGGGAAACTTTCCCAAGTGACGGCTCCATCATGCACTTCAGTGAACATCGTGTCTGCATCACCACCATCGCCAAGGATTTCCCTCGCAAGGTCATCACCGTCTTCGGCACGCCTCTAGGCTTCTTCGCCCTGCTCCTCACCAGCGATAGTGTTGAGGTCATGATGGCCGGCGTAGGCAAGGGACACCGCCCACCTCTGGAGCGCGACGCGGGCTCCAAAGACGCCGCTCCATGCGAGCAGGGCATGGACCCCTTGGCGGACTCCATCTAGAACTTCCGCATCCCCATCGCTACCGAGCTGGATCCGGTCGCTGCAGCAGCTGCGCTAGAGGCCACGCGCCAGAACCTCCTGGAGGAAGCCAGCAAGGTCGCCGCCCTCCAGCGATGCCTGGATGCAACTATGCACGAGTACAACACCACACACGGCTTCTCCCGCTTATATGGTGCCAAGTGGCAGACGCCGCGCAGGGCCGCAACATGGGTTCGGAGCTGGACCGTGCTACTGACTCGCATGTTGCCGCAGCTCAGCCAGTTTACAGTACCCTGGCCAAGAACATGAGGGCTGAGGAAGCTACCATCATAGAGCTTAGCCACCTAGAGGGCGACGAGCTACGTCGCCAACAGGCACGCGTCTAGCTCCCTGTTGCTACAGCCAACAGGCAACAGGCCGAGGCAGGCGTGAGCCTCGGAGGAAACAACAAAAGCCAACAGCCTCGCCGAGTGGGCGATCTGGCTGCAGGTGGGAGCAAGGCCTCCTCTCCAAACGTTACAAGGCAGAACAGCCGTCGACGTGGCGGATCAGCCGGCCGTGCTGAAAACCCACGTGAAGCTACCAGCAGGAACCGCGATCCAGCTGAGGAATCTGGAAGAACCAATGCACCACCCAAGTCCCGTCTCTTAGGACAACTAGGCCCGCCTGAGCCGGAGGAGCCGCAAGACGCGCACGCACGCATCGACCTGCCAGTCCAGTCACGCATGCTGGAAGAGGAAAGTCCGGCTGGCTCGACATGTTTCAGACCATGCATCCGGAACAAACCATTTCCAAACGGATTTTCACTCACAAGGGACACGCCAAAGTACAATGACACGGTCAAGCCGTAGGACTGGCTGGTGGATTACACCACCGCAGTGGGCATCGCAAACGGCAACCACCGGGTAACCATGCGCTACGTCCCGCTCATGCTCCTTGACTCAGCCAGGACATGGCTCAATAGCCTCCCCGACAACAGCATCAATGCTTAGATCGATTTCGAGCAGGCGTTCGTTCGCAACTTCACCGGCACCTACAAGCGCTCGGGCTGCCCTGGTGAGCTCGCCCTGTGTGTTCAAGGCAAGGACGAGAGCGATCTCTCCTACATTACCCGGTGGACGAGCATGCACAACTCTTGTGAGGGGGTGCACGAGCACCAAGCGATCGACTTCTTCATCAACGGCTATAGGGACGGCACCATGCTCAAGCATAAAATTTGCCGGGTGGAGCCCGATACCATGGCCAAGATCATGGAGATCGTGGACAAGTACACCACTGTGAATGCGACAATGAAAAGATCCATCCGGCTGGATGACCAGGGACAGATCATCATGGAGGTCTCTGTAGACTGGCGCCAGCCGGAAGGGAACAACCACAACTCCAGGTGGCATGACAACCACCACAGCAAGAGGAAAGACGACCATCCGGGTAACCAATATGGTTGCAGGCAGGTGGCAGCCATCCAAGAGGACCCGACTATAGGCGGCAGCCAAAGACAGAAGCCGGACAACCAGCCACCTCGGCCCAAGTGCACCATCAAATCAATGCTTGATGGCCCTTCAAGTTCCATAGCGGTGGAAACAAGTCGTCTACACATACAACCCGCCAGTGCACATGGACAAAGAAGATGGCCGAGGTTTGTGGTCTACCACCGCCACCCCCTCCTCCGCCAGCCGGTGGGCAGCAGGACAACTGCGAGCACCAAAACCGCTAGGATGAAGACAGAGGAGACTATCCTCGCTGGGTAGGGAACTACCACATCTTCACCATCGAGCCGAAAACCAAGCACAGCAAAAGGCGTCGCAAGGCGGAGGTGAACACAATCGTTCCTCCTGTTCCCCAATTCCTGAGCTGGTCCGAGCAAGAGGTCAAGTGGAGCTGGAAGGACCAGCCGGATGTACTACCGCATCCAAGAACATACGCCATTGCCCTGGACCCCATCATCATCTCCAAGAAACACTCGTGCAGGTTCTCCCACGTCTTTGTGGACGGATGAAGTAGCATCAACCTCCTGTACCACAGCTCCCTACACTGGCTCGGCATTAGTGAGTCCCAGCTGGAGCCATCCAGCACCTCCTTCCACGGAGCTATTCCGGGTCCATCGCATTCGCCCATCAGCAAGATCCGTATGGACATCATCTTAGTCACGGAGGACAACTTCTGCTGCGAGCCTATCTGGTTTGACGTGGTCAACCTCTACAGTGCTTACCACACCATCCTAGGATGCCCCACGCTCACAAAGTTCATGGCAGTGTCGCACTACGCGTACCTCAAGATGAAGCTCCCCAGGACAAAGGGGGTAATCACCATCGCGGGTGATTATAGACGGTCGGTGGAATGCACCATAGACGGCTCCAAGATCTCTGAGGCCATGATCATCGCATAGGAGAAGCGCGTCATCATGCAGAACATGGTGGCCCTGCAGGCGGACATGCTGGCTGGCGAGCCAAAGCTAGCCGGAGAGGCGTAATTCAAGCCATCAAAGGGAACCAAGAAGATCCTACAGAATCGGCCGAGCCAGACAAGTTTGTCCTAGTCGGGGACGACCTTGACAGTAAATAGGAAAGTGCGCTCGTCGACTTCCTCCGTGAGAACTGGGATATCTTTGCATGGTCCCCCAAGGACATGCCTGGTGTTCCAAGGGAGCTCGCCGAGTACTCTTTACATGTCAGGCCGGATGCAAATCCGGTCAAGCAATCATTACGCCACTTCGTGGAAGGGAAGATAAGAACCATTGGTGAAGAAATCACCCGGCTGCTCGCAGCCGGATTCATCATGGAGGTTTTCCACCCGGAATGGCTGGCAAACCCGGTGCTGGTGCTGAAAAAGAACAAAACTTGGCGCATGTGTGTTGACTACACCAGCCTCAACAAGGCATGCCCCAAAGATCTGTTCACCATGCCAAGAATAAACCAAGTGATCGACTCCACGGCTGGCTATGAACTATTGTTGTTTCTGGATGCATACTCCGTCTACCACCAGATCCGGCTAAACCCCGTTGATCCAATAAAGACAGCATTCATCACCCCATATGGGGCCTACTGCTACACCATCATGCCATTTGGACTGCAAAATGCAAGTGCAACATATCAGCGCTACATGCAGATGTTCCTACAATCGCAAATTGGCAGAAACACGCACGCCTATGTCGATGACGTGGTGGTTAAGAAAAAGGAGAAGCATACGCTCCTTGAAGACCTGAAGGAGACACTCGCCAACCTTCGCTGGTTCTAGATGAAGCTGAACCCGGAGAAATGCGTATTTGGTGTCCCAGCCAGAAAGCTCCTCGGTTTCCTCATCTCAGAACATGGAATCGAGGCCAACCCGGAGAAGATCGGTGCAATTGAGTGCATGAGCCACCGCAGAACCTGCACGATATGCAGAAGTTCACTCAATGCCTAGCCTCCCTTAGCCGGTTCATCAGCCAGCTGGGCGAGAAGGCACTCCCCCTGTACCAGCTCATGAAGAAAATGGACAAGTTCGTCTAGACGGTGCAGGCGAACGAGGCCTTTCATGACCTCAAGCACATGTTATCCTCTCTATCGATACTAGCGTCCCTAGCCGCAAAGAAGCCAATGCTGATGTACATTGCAGATACCAATCGGGTCATCAACATCGTGCTGGTGGTAGAGAGACCAGAAGAAGGAAAGGCTCAGCCGGTTCAATGCCTGGTGTACTACCTAAGTGAGGTACTCTCGCTGTCAAAGCAGAACTACCCTCACTATCAGAAGCTGGTGTATGGCGTGTACATGGCCGCCAAGAAGTTGAAGCACTGCTTCCAAGATCACTCCATTCGGGTAGTGGTGTTGGCCCCCTGTCGGAGATCATCGGCAACAAGGACGCCATAGGCCGGGTGGCGAAATGGGCAATAGAGCTCGCCACGCATTGCATCCGGTATGAGCCAAGAACGGCAATCAAGTCTCGGGCCCTGGCGGACTTCCTCGTCGATTGGGCAGAGACACAGTACCTGCCTCCATGTCCCGACTCCATGCACTAGAAGCTAGACTTCGACGGCTCCAAGATGTACGATGGACTCGGATCCAAGGTCGTCATCACCTCTCCAAAAGGGGACCGGCTGGAGTACATGCTGCAGATCCACTTCCGCACATCCAACAACGTTGCCAAGTAAGAAGCGCTCGTCCATGGCCTCAATGTGGCAAAAGAGATCGGCATCAGGCGCATCCTCTATTTTGGCAACTCCGACCTGGTGGTGCAGCAAGTATTAGGAGATTGGGACGCCAAGGACGCGAATATGGCGCTATACCGTTTCTTCGTACAGCAGCTATGTGCCTGTTTCGAAGGATGCAAGTTCCACCATGTATCTCGAGCGAACAATGAAGCCGTGGATGCACTCTCCCGCTAGGGTCAACAAGCGCAGCAATTCGGCCTGGAGTCGCCCTTGAGCACTTGTGTAAGCCCTCCATCACACTGTCTCCGGAATCCGACTCCATCATGTTGGACGCGGACCCGGGCACTGCCGGCTCAGAACAACCTGGTGTCGCATCACACCCAGGGACTGCCACGCCGCACCCGGAGACTGCCATGCCGCACCCAGGGACTGCCACACTGCACCCGGGGATTACCGCCTCCATCTCGGCGAATGCCGCCTCCATCCCCGGGACTACCGGGCCACAGGTCGCGACACCCCCAGCCGACTCCAGCAGCCCAGGGACTATCGGCTCTGGCCTCCCACCCGGTAGACCGCCTGACAAGCCCGAGCCGGCCAGGAGCGAGGAAGTCAAACTGATTATGCAAACCGTCTATGCCATCCGGGAAACACCTCCATGAGGCAAGCCATTCATCGACTTCCTATCCAAAGGAGAGTTGTCGGATGAAGAGGTTTAGGCAAGACAAGTGAAGCGCAGGGCAAGCGCATACACAATCATCAACAATGACCTCTACAAGCGCAGCGTGGGAGGAATATACTAGTGCTGCATAAGCCAAGAGGAAGGAATCCAGCTGCTGGTGGACATTCACCAAGGCGAATGCGGTCACCACGCATCATCGAGAGCAATAGTGGCAAAGGCATTCCACCATGGGATCTACTGGCCCACAGCACTGGAGGACGTCGAGCAGCTGTTGAAGGCATGCAATGGATGCCAACGGTTCGCCCAGCAGAAACACACTTTGTCATCAATGCTCAACATGATCCCTATCACCTGGCTATTTTCTGTCTGGGGCTTGGACATGGTAGGCCCATTCAAAACAGCACGATCCAGCATGACACATTTGCTGGTGGCTGTGGATAAGTTCACCAAGTGGATTGAAGCAAAGCCAATCAAGAAACTGGATGGACCGACAGTGGTCAAGTTCTTCACCGACATCATCACGCGTTTCGGCTACCCCAATAGCGTCATCATAGACAATGGCACGAACTTCACCAAAGGGGCCTTCGCGCGTTTCTGTGGTGACAAGGGCATCCGCATGGACCTGACCTCCGTCGCACACCCCCAATCCAGTGGACAGTGCGAGCGAGCAAATGGTCTGGTCCTAGCCAGAATCAAGCCAAGACTAATCGAGCCGCTGATGAGGACTCCCGGATGCTGCATAGAGGAATAGCCGGCAGTACTATGGAGCCTATGCACAACGCCCAACCGCTCTACCAGCTTCACACCATTCTTCCTCATCTATGGAGCAGAGGCAGTCCTGCCAACCGACATCGAGTTTGATGCACTGCGCAAACTACTGTATACCAGCAAGCCAAAGAAGCACAATAAGACAACGTCGATCTCATTGAAGAGGCACGAGAGCTGTCCCTATCTAGATCTGTTATCTACCAGTAGAACATGCAACGCTACCATGCTAGCCAGATCTGCAACATTTCATTCCGCGAGGGCGACCTCGTCTTGTGGCTAGTACAAGATACAAAGGGGATGCACAAGCTAGCTCCACCTTGGGAAGGGTCATTCATCATCAGCCGGGCGCTGCAAAACAACTCATATTACCTGATCGACGCTCGCCAGCTGGTGAAGAACAAGATGGACTGCTCCGGCGAAGAAACTGAATGCCCGTGGAATGCGAACTTGCTTCACTCATTCTACACCTGACTAAAGGGCAAATGTATCTTACCTTTATGTAATGAAGAAGTTGAGGAGCCTCAACATAGTCTTGGGGACTCCGTAATAATTTGGCATTTTCTGCTACAACACTTGAAGTACTCCGGTTGCATTGTTTTTAACCCCGGACCCAGAAGTCTCTCTCGAGGACTCGTTGGATGGCCCAGACGGCCACGAATTCTGAAAAGACGAAGTACTATGCATGGTTCCAAGAGATCCCTCTTTGATTCTGGCAGCAGACCGCAATCTGGCTGACACACACGGCAAGAGCAGAAAACTCGAAGACCCGTACAGGGAAAATCCTAAGGAAAACAAGACATCTGGACGTTCTGGTTGCGCCTCCTTGTTCGAAGCTGGTAGACAAAATCCGAAGTATTGCACAGTATGCTAACTAAGTAAACCCTTGCTTTCGGCTAAGCGCTGACAAGGGCACAGCTTCAACGGCCAATGCTCGCTAAGAAAAGGACTAAGCTACCAGTTTTGCGTGAAACGGCAAAATTTTCAACCAAAAGATCAACTAAAGACTATGTTTATCCTACACACGTCTAATGTGCAAACCATTGTTTGTATCTTTCATCCTTGCATGAACCAAAGAGTCCGAGCCGGAGGCCAGCCGCCTGACGGAAAAGGAATGCAAAGGAGCTTCGACCCGGCTGGATTCTCCAGCTGGCCCGAACCTCGGGGACTACACCCTGTGGGTGCGCTCGCGCGCCCCCACACAGAAACCTGCAACAAACAACAACACAAAGGAGCTTCGACCCGGCTAGATCCTCCAGCCGGCCCGAACCTCGGGGACTACACCCTGTGGGTGTGCTCACGTGCCCCCACACAGAAGAAAGCATACAACAAGTGCCACACAAGACAACATCATAGAAGGGAGACAAAACTCCTGACAGAATTCATTACAGAGCATAAGTAAATTGTTCACCAAAGAGCAAAGTCAGTACCACAAGCAAACAAGTTTTCAACCAGATACAAATACTCACAGCATTCTAGGGATCAGAGTTGAGGGTCATTGGAAGGGCCAGAGGCATCAGCTGGAGCATGGTTGCTAGAGGTGAAGTCAGCGGAGGCAGGGCCCATTGCAGCCAGGGCGTCGTCGTGGGCTGAGGCCACCAGAGGTCTGTAGTGATACCCCTCCGAGCCAACTGGATCGTTGAAGTCCTAGTCTAGCTGGATGAAGCTTCCAATCTTAACACCGCAGGAGCGGATGTCAGGAACTTCAGCCACAAGCTGGTTGTAGCTAGTCCCCTGACAAAACCCTCTGGAGAGGCTCCGTAGGTCCATGTCGGGGTACCAAGACTTCAGCAGCACCAAGACCATCTCGGCACCGCCACGAGCAGCCCAGTCTCGCGCCACATCCATGAGATCTGGGGCGTCAGAGAGTGTCCTGGCTAAGGAGTCCATCATGCCCGGGCGGTTGGTGTCAGGCCAAACATAGTCAAAGACCTCAAGGGAGGCACCGTGCAGCCGGTTGGCCTCTTCGCTGATGACCGGCACCAACTCCACCGGCTGCAGATCGCGCCCGACATCCGCCTCGGGGACGCGCGCCAAGCCTTGGTCGGTCGCCTCAAGATACTGAGATGCACCTGGAAAAAAGGAAACTGATAACATTCTGGCTACAACAGGATGAGAAACAAGCTCACCAAGTGAATCACTTACTGACGACCATCTCAACAATCTGGCACAGCTCTCCTAGAGCCGCCTTCTCCTAGGACTGGGCGGTCTTCAGATCCTCCGCCTGGTGGGCCTAGATCTGCTCGAGGTTTTTCAGTGCCTCGGTCCGGATATCGGCGGTCTTCTTCACCTGGTCGGCCTTGACCTCCATCTGTTGCTGATGCGATAGTAGCTGGCCGATCTGGGCCTAGAACGCCTGGTTAGACTCCTCTAGCCGGGCGACCTCAACCTTCAGCCTTTCCACCTCCTGGTCCCTATCCACTAACAGAGCTGTAGGGGGATACCCAATGGTCAACAAGAAGCATGAAAACTCGCGCAACCAGGAAGACAAAGCAGAGCAAGCAATCTTACGCCCCAGGTCCTGTGAGGTCTTGGCGGCTTCGGCAAAGGCTTTCTGCAAAGAGAGCAGAATGACTAAGAAAAGAATAGCAAGGAGGGTAACAAAAACGACGGAGGAGTTATCTACCACAAGGGACGCAGGAAGCTCCCTAGCTTCACCAAGCCCCTGGTTCATCACCTCTACCAGGTGATGATCCTAGCCAAGGGCAACAGGCACCGACTCGGAGAGCTGCGCCAGGATGGAGCCTAGCGGTGGCGCGACCGGAGTCGACCGGCTGCCGATAATATGGAGCTTGTCGTCATCGCCGGATGCCATGTGTGACGCCTTTGGAGCCATCGCGCCCGAGCCGGGAACCACCTCCCTTCCGCTGTCTTCGGTCATCGGCTGCACAGGAGCCTCCCTCGCCACCTCCACGGGCTCCTTCGCCTGGTAGGCGGCAGAACCCATTTGAACCTGGCCCGGAGCCAGGAACAGATTGGCGGCCCGGGAGGCAGAAGAGGCCCAGTGCAGGACCAAGGACCCAACCGGCACCACCGACTCCGCCGCGTCCGTCGTGGCCTCGGCCGGCTTGGTAGCAGAAGCTGCAGCCTTAGTCGGCTTGGCAGCAGAGGCTATAGCCGCAGCTGGCTTCGTAGCAGAGGTAGCAGCCGGCCCATCTGCTCCAGCCAGGAGAGGGTCGGACGCGGTGGCAATGGTCGCGGTGCCGGTCAAGGACATCGCCTCACTGAAAGAAGGGCGAGAAGAGCACAGTGAGCAAGGCACGGACCAACAGATGTGCAGAGAAAGGATAACAAGGGCACATACCTAGCAACGCTTGGCGCGACAGCTGCAGCCCTTGGATGGCGGCTCCTCTTCACCCTGCCCCCGGTTGGAGCGTTGTTGGTCGAAGCCGCTTGCTTCCCTCGAGCCTTCGATGCAGTGGCCTCAGCCAGGTCCACATCCTCACCGTGGGAGGCTGTACTAGGATGTGGGCAAAACGTCAAGCGCGCGGCCAAATAAAAACAAAGAAAATACGGGCAAGAAAATCTGCTCATTGGGTGGAAACTCGTAGCCCTCGTCGGCCCGGGTAGGGAACCGCTCCGGCTTTGTCTGCGGGAACTTCGGCGGCTTGTGGTCGGCAGTGAAGGCGGGGAGCTCACCTCCTCCATACCATCTTCCACTAGCTGCACCATAAAGATCTACTCAACAAGGAACATACAAAGCAAGGAGAAAAATTCCTCGGGAAAAGTTTACCTGGAGAAAAGGAAGAAAGCCTGACCTTCGGGGGAAGCCGGCCGCGGTGGTACGGCCGCAGGAGAAGACCCATTCTTCCGCCAGCATCTCCTTCGAGATGGTGGCGAGCCACTCCCAAAGGGCCACGAACAGCACCTCCAGCCGGGACACCCGGGTGGGATCCAGCGGGCTAGACAGATGGCAGATCATGTGCAACCGCTGCTGCAGCGGAAGCACAAAATTCGTCATCCAGGATAGCAGGATGTCCCGAGCGGTGAGCTGCTCCTTGTCCACAACCACCATCACGCGGGAGGCCATCCGCTCCATGCCCTCCTGGGCGCCCAAGTTCTGGACAGTCCAGGGCTTCTAGGTGGAGGGGACGTTGGTGAACATCGGCGCCTTGATCCAGTCGATGTCAGTGTTGTTGCTCACATAGAAGTATGAGCGCTTCCACAACTTGACGGTGTCAGGCATCTCCAGCCGCGGCATAGGCAACGACACCCTTGGGTAGATGGCGCAGCAGCCGGTCTCCGTTAGAGGGCCGCCCTTCCCCACCACCTGGACCTTGAAGTAGAAGAACTTAAAGAAGTTCACCGCGTCCGAGCGAACCCCCAGGTAGGGGTTGCAGCAGGCTGCATGACGCGACAGTTACGCGATGGCGTTGGTGCCGAGGTGGTGGAGCTGAAGGTCGAACGACACCATCATCTCCAGGACGAACCTGCTCAGAGGCAGGCCAAGCCCACGGGCGAAGTGGGCGAGGAAGACGACAGCCTCCCCGAACCGGGGGTTGAGAACCCGCTCCCCTTTTAGCGCCAGGTGATACTTCACTAGGCGCTCCGACGGGATGAGTTTCCCCGCCGGTACTTCTGCATGAGCTCGTCGGTGACGTACGAGCCGCATCATCCACCCGCTTGGTCAGGCAGCATCTCGGCATGTGTGGTGGCCGTGTTCGAGAAGCGGGGTCCCGTCGTCGCGACAAAGGAACGGTGGCGCCAGTGATCAAAAAGAGAGGTAGCACAAGGCAGCAGTGAGGAGGAAAAGCGCAAAGGGCAGTGGATGTAGGGAGAATATGAAGTGAAGAAGGAGCCCTCCCTGGCACCCCTATTTATCAGGGCAGGGCAACCGCACCTCCTGTACTCCCATCCACCATGTGGCGCAGAACTGCCCCACTCTCCCCACGACGCCTCGGTTCCGGATCGCATGCGCCAAAGAAACTCCCATAGAAGATCCTGCAGGCGTTACCACGAAGGCCAAGCACACGCATGATCCTCGAGAAACCGCTATGATGAAGGCGTGTGCGCAGTTACCAAAAATGCGGCGGTAGGCCAAGAGGTCAAACTGACACGACACGCGCTAGAGGAGGAAGGCATGCCTGACACCAGCGTTGACGTCATCGACTGGTCAATTCACCTCCCCAGCCGGGCGTGGCAGCTGAGATTTGCAATCGCCGCTCACACCCTGTGTGTGGGCCACCGGACCAGTAGCCGGTAAACTCCAGCCGGGAAAGCGGGCATCTCGAGCCGGAAAATGACAGGCACTACAAGACAAGCACTACAAGACAATTTGCGATACGTTCTTCGTCTGCAATCATTTCAACATCAGCCAATGAGCACGTAGGAACTTCTCCGCAAAGCGAAGTCCCAACACGCTCAGGGACTAGTGTTAGGGGGATAACCCCCGGGTAGGCCAAGCCAGGCTCAACTAGTCGGCTCCAGGGAGATCTGGCCAGATGGCCACAATACCAAGAACCAGAACAAAGTGATATGCTTCACCCGGTCCGCATCAAGATTCCTCGGCTGGCCCGTCTAGGGCCAGCCGAGGCCCAGGAGAGCCGGCTGGGTGGCCACCTCTACCCGGCTGCCTCGGATCTATTGGCCAAAGGTATGGGAGGGGGTGATGCTCCTTGCTGAGCGCACCCTTGACCGGACATGCTGGCATGCCGCCCTGTCGGCACTACCAAACAAGGGCGCCAAAGCGCTAAGGCTGGGAGATGATGAGTAAAGCTCCGGATGACGGATAAAGCATCAAGCTGATGGATAAAGCACCGGGTGATGCCCAAAGCAGAGGTGCTGAGACGCAGTGGCACTGTCCCCACCTGTACTGGAGCTTGACTGGGTCCTGGACCACCGGCTGGACCCGGCATCCGGCCCGCTTTGTAAACCCAAAGCCCAAATAGTAAACCCTAGAGCCCACATTGTAACCTACCCTTCCACTAGTATATAAGGAGGGGTAGTGTCAGGGTTCTAGGTAAGGCATTACAAGTGAGAAATTAGCCAGAATCACCCAGTCAAGTAGATCATCTTCCTCTAGCTCTCGATAGCAGCCAGGGAAACAGCTCAAGGAGCACTTGTATTGAGCACTTGCTCCCCATATAGTAGATCCTTGTAGGAGAGAGTTACCTCGACAAGAGGGCTTTGAACCTGGGTACATCACTATGTCTACAGTATATGTGCCCAACCCATTACAAATAGCCACTGATAGCATCCTGATTGTCCCCTCTCATGGCATCCCGATGTCACTGCCGTGTTCCACACCACGACAAGATTAAACAGGAATAAAATGAAAAACATTACTATGCCTGCTTGAAAAATCCTAAAACTTGGGAATTGTAAGAAAGGATGGTACACTTTGTCTGAAAATTGGGGCGGTGGCATTCTTTATTTATTTTTTTAGAACTGGGGTACCGTAGGTCCTAAAGGAGCGAGACACTCCAATTAGCGCACTAGGGTTTGTAGTCGTCGCAATGTGGTCTGAGGACCTTTTTGTAATTATTATTATTACTTTTGAGACTTTTTGTATTAGTGTAGATGATTATTAATCCAGTAAATCGCTTGAATTTCAGGGAAAAAAAGGATTGCTCGAAGTAGACCGGTGTGCCGCACCAAGGCACACGTGCGCAGCGCCACCCTGTGGACGAGGAAGAGACAAGTCAGAATGTGCACCCATGGTTGCAGGGAAGATATCGATGGAGGATGGATGGTGAGAGCCAGCGAAGGAAAGAGAAAACATAACTTGTTTTCCGTGCATATTACTAGTAGTAGGTCCATATATTTACTACTAGTGGAGTGTACCATGTACCTCCTGTCAGCAGCCCATCATAGCTTTGCTCCGACATCGCATCGCGTTTGACTCCTCCTCCCGCTGCTCTCGTGCTGCCTCCTTTTTTGGAAGGAGCCGCCTCCCTTTTCGAGTAATACTAGTACGGAAGTGGAGTACTTTGCTTTATAGAAAAAATATTTCCATCACTTAAAAAATTGGAGTTGTTACTTTTCCTAGTATTTGGAAACTCCCATTGGCAAAGCCGTTTACCACGCCAAGATGCACACATCTACTTTCTTGTAGTACTACTACCAAATTCCCATAAACATGGATATGTCCATGACCCTGCTTGGTCGCTCGGCCTAGAACCTGTTCATACTTATACATGGTAGGGCAATTTTGTGAAGCGGGGTTTTTTCAAAACTTGTGAAAACTCATGTTTATTATTTTTCATGGTAGGTAATACAAGCAAAAGGATGCCATGCATGAGTCCCCCTATTTTTTTTGCCTATTTCCCTCTCTCTTTTCAAAGTAGGGTCAACTTTGTCGGCATGCAAATTTTAGAAAGAAGTTGAATCTCTCAAAACTCTCGGCCGTCTTCTCGATATATTAGCTGTCTAGTGGGGAACTTCAAAAGATTTTTGTAAAATTTTAAGAGCAATTGGCATCTCACATGTGTTTCGAATTAATTTGACCTAATTTCGACAGACTCCCTCTGATCCATATTAATGCTCATAGATTCGTCTAGATTCAAATGTATCTAGTCATGTTTCTGTGCTAGATACATATACCCGAATCTAGACAAATCTGAAAATATTAATTTGAATCGGAGATACTAGTGTACTTTAAGTGGCTTAATTTATCTACGAACCTTGAAAACTCAAAGAACCTAGGAATCACAAGTAAAACATGCATGGTCCGCTATGTCCGGAAACATGTCGCACTTGTTAGCACGGTAAAGAAGTAAAAATATTTTTCAGAAGGAATAACGATTAATATGGCTTAGATTTCATAGCATGTGCCATTTATCTTATCTTACCTCTTCCCACTATTTAGTGTACGAATAACTTTGAATATTGACCGTTGGATCAAGACTCGCGAATCCCAACATTTCCAACTGTTAGATCTTCTTTTCCATTCTAGCAACTAGAAGATTCTATTGATAGTCTTCATCACAATAGATTCTATGCACAAAACTCAAAACACTTCTCCGTCATTCTAGAATCTGCTCCCTCGTTTCTCCAGACCATGTTTCTAATTTTTTCAAGTTTTAGATGGCTAATAATCGTTCACTCTACATGATATACAAAGTACAAGAACCAAATATACACCCATACTTTATAGATGTTGATCAAATTCATATTTTTTTCTGCTCTACCTATTATATTTTTTTATAGTGATGATATGTCAGACGTCTATTATCTGAGTATCACATGTAGGGCATGTGCAACTTACTAGTTTACTATAGTACTACATGAATTGGTTGGATAAATTACATGTTATATTTTTCAAGCTTAATTTTATAGCTAATTTCACCCGAAAGTGCATCATGCTTCAATCAACACAGTCGGTGGAATTAAAGGTTACATCAAAAAATAAAAAATTACATCCAAGTCCATACAATTGGCACAAATGCCCCTAAAATTTAGCTTGCAAAGGAAGTCGGGTCCGGCTCTATTTTAACCGAGCACCTGAGCCATACTCTTCCTACTACTATTTGCTTCACACACGAAACATAGCGCGCTCCTGCGTGTTGATCATGATCGAAGGGACGAGATTGCTCGGAACGAGTAGAAGAGCACACCCAAGAATCTGGTAAAACCAATTCGAGGACCAAAGTCACTGTTGTACGTGGTTAACGTCAGGCGAAGATCCGAAGAGGTCGACATGCACCCCTACTGAGTCGATTCCCCGAGCCGCACCTTCGCCGGCCGCAGGTTCCTCGTGCTCGAGATCAAACTCGAGCATGTCCTGATGGTAAGCAAGGGCCAGCATAGGATCGATAGGCTCGAGGGGACCCAGGATGGTGTCGTCTGCCACGGCCACGGCGACCTAGCACCCACCCGAGTTGTGTGCCCCAGTCGCATGCTCGCTGGCCGCAGGTTCCTCGCGCGCGAGCTCGAACTCGAGCATGTCCTAATCGTAAGTAAGGGCTATCATAGGATCGATAGGCTCGAGGGGACCCAGGACGGCATCGGCCACAGCCATGGCAACCTGGCTCCTACCCGAGTTGTCTATCTCGGTCGCATTATCGCTGGCTGCAGGTTCCCGGCGGAAGGATTGGCCACTGTCTCGCATGGGCTTAAATTGGCCACGGTTGATGTCTAGCCAGAGCGCCCGCCCGGACGCAGCTCCGTCACAGTCGGAAGGGAGGCACATCGGGACCGGCGCTTTGTTGTAGAGGTCCACTTTTATTCGCCTGCCGTGTTGACGCCTCCGTGATGTGGCCAGCGCAGGATCGGTAGCCTTGAGGGAGACCAAAATCGCGTCGTCGACCGGCAGGGCCAATGCACGATTACCGCGGGTGACCAGGCGCTCTACAGAGGTGGCTCCAATGGCGACATGTTCTCGCCGGATGAACTGTTCCCGGGCCTGGCCTCGAGCCGAAGCAGACCTCCGAGGATGACATAGCCAATCCACCGGGATTCCTTCAAATATTTGTGAGGGTAACATGCCTTTCATGGAAGAAAGAAATTTCACCAGGAAGTAGAATGAAGGAGAAGTTGAACTACTTTTTGCGAAGGAATAGTATACTAGTAGTACTACTAGCGGTGCAACTCAGTTTTACTCCCACCGCTACAATGAATAAGCAATAAGGGGACCTCGTTTTCGGTGTTTTTTCTTTTACCAAGCATTTCTCCAAAGAATACTTTTTTTAGATGCTCCAAGGAGTACTTAGTACAAGGGAAACATGCAGAGCGACCGCTTGGCAGCACGTGAGTTTTTTCGCAGTCGGTGGTTGTCCGAGACATTAACTCTCACAAGAGAAATGTCATATCGATACTTGTATTGGCCGTACTTTCAGCTGGCCATAGTCTAATCGAATAGTAGAAGTACTATACACTCTCAAAACAGAGGTGGCGAGTTGCTGCCAGCTCGAGCAACGAGTCTACTAAATTCTTGGAGTATGTACTCCAGTATATAGTACTAGCATAGCAATAAGTTGCACATGCCTTAGTGCTCCGGCACGTGATAGAACTATAGAAGTATGCCATATTATCACTATATAGAAGTATTCCGGCACGTGAGACTCGATCATATTCATATTTTTTTGAGCTTTACCTATTATATAATCTTACCACACTATATTGTGTACGCAGTACTTTGAACTTTGAAAAATTGATCAAGACTGGCAAATCCCAATATTGCAAACCGTCGGATCTTCTATCTATACTAGCATATAAAGTATTCCATTGATAGTCTTTAGTACAGTAAACGCTATGCACAAACCTCAAAACGCACTTCTCAATAATTGCAGAATCGTCTTCGTCATTTCTCTCGAGAATATCAAGTAATAGGTAACTAATAGTAGTAGGTTGATTTCTACATGACACAAGATATAAGAACCAATTATACACCCTATACTTTATGGACGTGGCTCGAAATTATAATTATTTTTTCGCGTCACCTATTATAGTTTTATATAAATAAAATATGATATGTCATATTGTACTTCTATTACTATCTAATTCTCACGTGCAAGGCACGTGCAACTTACTATAGTCTGAGGACTCCGTCCAAGGTACGCACTACTCCATTCCGGAGTACTCCTCCCTCTGTTTTTGATTCTAAGGCTAGAGACCTTTTTAAAATTGCTTGAGATTATAAGTCATATCTCATTAGTTGTTCTCTCTTCACAAATAATGCATTTATTTTTTTTTCTCTCTCTCTTCTATGATGCAAGTGAAAATATTTGTGCACGAGACAATAATGAGGTAGAGTAATTAACTTTCTTGGTTTTATTAACTTGGCTCTATGACCTAAGGCTGGTCATAGGCGGTAGTAAATTAGAGTAGTATCATATTACTACTACTCTAAGTTACTACCTTCATACTAATGGGTACTGTTATAGGAAAGTGTGATGTGATGTTAACATACTCCCTTCGTCCCAAAGAACATGGCGTAAATATTCCAGCGCATGGATTAAGGAGACACATGCAGTTTAAAGTTTTCCAAGTATTGCCCCTATTAAATAGCTGGTGACGGTTGATTTTCTCTCTCCAATTTGTTGCATGCACCTCCTAGCATTAAGGAAAGCCACGCACGGCCAATCAGCCAATAATTCTAGCTAAGCGCAGCCAACCAGGACGGGCTTCGCCTCTTCAATTCTAGCCACGTGAGGGGCACCTCTGTAAAGTTAGCGTTTCTAGTGTAACCGTGCCATAAGCTCTGATGAAAAATTGAATTTTTTACGCCTTAAGCTTTGGGATGGAGGAAGTATTACTTATGTTACTCTATTTGCTTCTGTCTTCATTAATTGCTTACCATATCATCTTTTTTGCTAAGGTGGCATCTATGTAACTCCGTCCCGGTTTATTAGGCGCACACATAGTTTAAGAACAATTTTGACCATTAATTTTTTTCAAATTTTTTATATAATTTGTCACAAAAATTATACTATCGGATTCATCTTCAAAAGAAGTTTTCAATGATATATTTTTTGAGACACATATTGTATATTTTATTGGCTAAAATTGATAGTCAAATATTTTCTTAAACTACGTGTGTGCCTAATAAAACGGGACAGAGGGAGTACCACTAATGTTACTCCCACTATGACTAGCCTTAGACTAGTCACAATGGAGAGGAATATGATACAGTAGTATCATGTATTACTCCCTCTGTCCAGAAATAACTCTATTATATTTGTCTAGATTAAAATATATCTAGGCATATTTTAGTGTGTTGATATATTCAAATCTATATAAATCCAAGTCAGTTATTTCTAGATGGAGGGAGTATATTATGATACTAGTATATAATACCATCTCCACAATGCGTAGTACTACTATCATGTACTGTACATTACTTAGTACTAGTAGTATCATAGTCTTAGTGTATTATTGTTTTGTAATCTCAAGGTAAAATTGTGTACAAGGTTTATTAGATTTTTTCTATGATACTTTACCTGTGATACCAACACAATCTATTTCATCATTAATTTCCCTGACACATAAGCATTTTCCATGCATGTAATGCATAATACGTACCACCTCATATCCACATTGGGGCTAGTCTCATCCCAAACAGATGTAGAGTAGTGACGAGTACCTCCATCCCGGAGTAGTACTGGAGTACAGTATTTAGTCTTCCATGTAGCCCTAGGTCATCAAAGCGATGTGTACACCGGGTAAGAGGGAGATAATTACTCGGGGAACATGGCGCTTCCCTAGTTTTTTCTGTGTCAGTCTCTTGCCAAAGAGATAAGGTATTTGTTCATGGTCGTTGAATTTGGATGGATGAACGATATTTCCTAGAGTGAGATGAGGAGTCTAGTACTCCTAGTATTTAACTATAGTACCATTCTCTCTCGCTCGCTCTCATCAACTCTCTCAGATCTGCACTCCTCCCTCTGCTCTCTTGCTCGGTCTTAAAATCCCTCTCAGATCCGCCACAGTTGAAGAAGGCGGCTCTATGGAGGACAAGTGGTTTGAAGCTACGATTGACATGAGTGCAATGAGGCAGGTCTTCAGCTGCAGGCTGTGTTCTCAAATTGTTCTTCGTCCCGTGTACATGGTTATTACTTCTTTCTTCAGGATGTTTTCCACACTGGTTCGATACAAATCTTGTTTTTGGGCTAAATCTCTTTTCCTTGCACGAGCAGTGCTTTGTGAAGGCCACGGCGCACATTACATGCGCACAATGTGTTGTAAAATTGTCCGATGGCCAGTGCCCGGGATGTGAATACGGAGGCGTCTTCGAACCAACCACTATCATGGATCAGATGTCCTCGGGAATGAGGCTCAAGTGCAGCAACAAAGGTTGTGACATGGCTGGCAGCTTCCTCGAGTTCATTGAACACCAGACGGCGTGCCCACACGGGCAGAGGGCGACATAGGTTCTTGACAAAAAAGAACCATATGATATTCGGGTGTCTATGTGTGTGCTGATTCCGTCTAGAGTATGGTATAGTTTCTGTCGTGGTTGTGTTGTACCTATACTAGTTATGTTATATAAATAAATTGAATCATCATCGCATCTACATAGTTTCTCTCTTTTACCGATAGAAGGGGAAGTACCACCAGCCTGTGCATCTACAGAGTTGCTCTGTTTTAGCTAAAAAGCTTGAAAATCCATAGAACTTGAGTGGCCCTCCACAATGTATGCAAATATCGGTGCCCAAACCACTTCTTCTCCATCCGGCACATGTGCCTACGCTGCACAGCCGATGCCACACAAAAAATTCAAGGAACTGGAGCAGCTACTTGCTCCGATACCCAAACTTAGCATATGTTAAAATATTGTTCTTCCCTGTCCAGCTCAACAACCCTTCCTCTATTTAACGCAGAGACAACAGCCATCCCTCTCGTCAGGTTAAGCTAAATCATTTTTTATCAATGTGGGGTCGATTTATTTTCTGCAAAGCGGTGCCCTCCATTGTGGAGACAGTGCTACAGAAACATTATTTGGCATCGGTTCAGGATTGATAAGTTTGGAGAGCCAATTTCAAGGATTTGGTGTTGGAGTTCAATTAACCTTTTCCCTACAAATTCAAGGTTTATTTTAGACTTCCCCTAAGTCTAGTCATAGTGGGAGTAACTTATTAGCTAGTAACTTGCATGTACATGCAATGCCAACTAAGCAAATTGGTGACATGGCATGATAATTAATGATGAAAGAGAGGGAGGTACTAACTTAGCTAGTTACCATAACATCACACATACCAATACTATATGAGTCTAGAACCTAATTAATTAGGTCTTGCATGACACCACAAACATGTTATCACCCACTAATGAAGGTAGTAACATCTGCAAGTTACTAGTCTAAGATATTTGACCAGCCTAAATAGAACCATGAAGAGAGGACGAGCCAGGGTTGACGTTGGAGAGTGACGAGGTAGCATGGCCCCGCCTTTTGTTCGAGCAGTGCACTCTCACCCATTTCCCCTGGCCTCTTCCCCCTCATCCAGGTCAGCACCATCGACTAGCCCCCTCCCCCTCCCCTCCCTGCACCCCCCCCCCAAATCCCCAAATGGTGGCACCACCGGAACTAGAGCGCTCCTCACAGGATCGCATCATCGAATCTGGCCCCCATGTCTTCCGTGCTTGCCGCGTCTTTGCAACCACAACTGACTTCTCCATCATCGAGCCGCAGTTAGTTAACGAGGCGATGTTGTACACAATGACACTAAAGATCTTCTTCTCGAGGACATACGAGCTCAGGAGGATGTCTAGCTCCATCCCATCCCCTCTAGAGGAGGACAATGTCGTGACCACACCCTGCGAAGAGGAGGTGTTGAATCGCAGCCTACCTCCCAGCAAGTTGCAAAGAGCGAGCAAGGTCATGGGAACTATGCACAAGGTTCTTGGCCGTGTATGGCTGTTGAAGAACCTGCAACTCATGGCGGAGGAGTGGGACATCATCATGACGTACGACATTTGGCACCGGCTCTGGCATGAGTCGTGTATGTGGGTTGACGGGTTCCACTTCGACCTAACCCTCAGCGTGGATCTCCGACTCATCGTCAACCTGTCGGTGCTTTAAGACAGTTGGTACCTGGTTGAGCAGGAGGATGGCCACTACAGCATATGCATGCAGGCGCTGCCGAAGCGCACAACGGTGCGTCTCCGGGGATGCAACCATCCATACCACCACAAGTGCATCTTCACTTGGTTTGAGACTAACGCCAGCCGCCCTATCGGCCGAGACAATGTGCTCGCCCATCTCTACTGACACGAGGTGCATATGCCCCTTCTGTATGAAACTTGGTCCTGTGGTTGATAATTAATTAATATACTGAACCAATGTATCTGCTGCACGCCAAGTGAACCTGTTCTA
This sequence comes from Avena sativa, assembly GCA_916181665.1. Taxonomy (NCBI): domain Eukaryota; kingdom Viridiplantae; phylum Streptophyta; class Magnoliopsida; order Poales; family Poaceae; genus Avena; species Avena sativa. Next base: position 415,790,477 of record OV702289.1, on the reverse strand, counting down.
CATATGTTTGCACTTGTCGAATTAAGCTCAATCCAATTTAGACAAGGAAAACAATTAGTCTAGGATTACAACCCAATAGGAATTTTCCATCATGTCTCATACATTTTACAAAGAGAAAACCAATACGAATCACTGTTCATCATATCACTGCATAATATGAAACAACAGTCTAATCATCATCACCATCATCGCTTTCAGCACCGCTGCATTCTAGATCCACATATTCCGACTGGGTTGGATCTTCTTCCCCTTGCCATTCATCATACATGTCCTGAGATTCATCAGGTAGAACCAGTTTATTCCTGTCTTTGTTGACTACACTAACCTCGATAGTAAAATATACTTGTCCATCATGCGTAGAGCCACCTCTAGCAATCAAATTTTTATCGATGTCAGCCAGTTCAGTTACCATACAACCACTAGGATCATCTTGGTGGGCAACATATGTGATGGCTGGCTCGTCATACTCATTCACATCATAGGTGCTCCTTACCTCAAAATTTTGCACATATTGCCAGTCCTTATTATCTCTGTCATCCAAGAATATTACCTTGGAAGCTTGAGTTACCAAAATATAAGGTTTCTCCTTATACCACTCAGCAGTAGTATTGATCGATATGAAATTCCCATCATTTCTGGGGTCTCTTTTCTTGTTCGGATCTTGGTCATACCAATAACACTTGAATAGAACCACATATCAACCACCAGTCTTGTCGTTATAATTCAACTCAATAACCTCTTTTATGCGACCATAATGATCATAATCATCTAACTTCTTCATTTTGACTGACAAGTGCTCTCCACTGGTCGTGATGCCACTATTTTGTGTCTTCAGATGTTTCTCACACTCATAAGTGTTGTAGTGGATACCATCGTCATTGCAAGCTGAAGTTGTCTGCACCCTCTTTGCCGAACCACGTGATAGGGCATAGAGACCATCACTAACATCGCCCAGATTCTCTTCACGCAGCTTCATGATCTGTGGTTATACAAAATAATCAAGAGGTCATCTCATGTGCACAATTCGTATGCAATTCAAAGTTCAAATAGACCATGATGGCGTGCGTTGATGTGCCCGTCTATTTTAACACTATAATGATAGGAAATTTTTGAAATAGGAAATTTGAGATATATATGGGAAAACGAAACATTGTGACCCGATGTGATTTTATATGGCAGATATTTCCTAGCTAGTTTGTACTTTGAACATTGTCCATCAGTGGTTTCCAAAGTATGAGTTGTTGGTTAGATGGATGATAACCTTGTCAAAAGTGAAGACAGCATGGGAACACTCTATTCTATGCAACATTAGTAAATAATAATTAAAAAGGGTAATCTAATTTGTCGATCTGGGTACAAGATTTGCACTAATTAATACCCTGTTGTGCTAGTTCAGATAACAGAGTAGTAGCATCTTATGCAAGGCTGGGCAAAAGTAAGTCATCAAACAGTGTCACACGTCCTTTCTCATGTATCTGCATTCTGCAGAAGCTAGTGTGAAAGAACCATATGAGTTGTTGGGCCAGGTAAGAAAAAGCTACGGGTATTGTATTTAACATTTGTACCAATACAATCTAGAACACGAACCATACAGAATTTAGGCAATAGAACATGGACATAAAGGACCTAGTAGAACTGAACCATGTTTCAGCAGTTGATAAAAGATATGTCAGGCAAAGATAAATCTTCAAGAAGAGCATGGTATGCACCAGGGTGGAGGATATACAGGAGTCATACTGTGGCAGCGCAGCATGGCGATGCATCTTTACCCATAGTCGAGGATCAGGCTCTCGAGGTCTCGAGCAACACGTCGTTCGTCAGGCCTGCATGGATAGGGGGTCATGGCAATCTGGAGGGGGAAGTAATGTTGTTGGCTCTCCATCAGATTGAGGCAGAGACCTTGACAAAAAAACAATGGCAAATTCATAATCTCTCAAACTAACAATACCATGGAGAAAGGGAAGCACAGAGGAGATTGGAAATAGTGAGATGGAGTGGAGGGGCGGTGTTGTTGCCACCAAAAAAATTATAGGGGAAGGAGGTGTGGATAACACACCTTCATACTTGCCTCCAATGTAGATACTGCAGCGAATTCAACATGAGGGCTTCCATTACTATCCTAGAAACTGATAATTTATTGCTTCCTTGTCGTGGTGGTGTCACGGCAGATGCCATGGATAAGCTAAAGGTGGGGACAAGATGCACTAGACAAATCCAGGGAGGGATAGTGTGGTGATTCCACACACAGATGTTTGTATTTGATTCACTTCCAAGGTTTTACAAGTGCTCCTTGAGCTGTATTGGGGAGAGGAGGAAGAAGGAACTCTCTTACTCTCTCCACTAGCTAGCCCTCAGGAACATACTAGAGAACAACCAAACTAAAACTCAACCAACTAGAGATCAACCCCTTCTACAGATACCCTAGCCCTCCTTATATAGGGGTGGCTAGGTCTCCAATTAGGGCATACGTGGAGGCATATTCCAGGGAATATGCCTCTTCCCAAAATGGTAAACCGACCGGATCACTTTTCCCCATCGTCAGCCATGCAGAGGCTACATGAGCCTCTACGGCGCCCGCGTCATCCGACACAGGCATCGTCACCCTTGTCGGCCACGCCTCGGTGGTCCTGGCCTCTGTCCGCTTCGCTCACACTCTGCGTACAGTGACCTCCTTTTGACCAGCGAGATACCTTCCTTCTCTTGCAAGCCTGATATAACCCGGATCATGCCTGGTTATTCCGGCCACACTGGTACCTACATACAAGTTAAATCAATCCTGCCGGCATACAACATATGTCGGCCGGGACTCAGTCAGGTGGACATCCACCGGTCCGGGTTACTCCATGATTCGGCCTGCCTTGAGGTGACTCGGCCAGCACTTGCTTTGACCTTGCCGTACCTCGGCTAACTCGGCCATTATACCCCGGCGTGACCCTACCTGGGGGTATCCCCCCAACATTAGTCCCCGAAGCTAGTACGGTCTTAGTAGCCTCAGCCGCTAAGGCCACAGCAGGTTCAATTTTACCGAGACTTTTGCTCCCTTTTCCGAGTTACATGATATCTCGGATTTCATTGGCTAGCTTTTCCCTTGGCACATTCCGAGTTTTCACTCGTTGGCTGGGTCATCCCACAGTTATCCGGGTTATTCTTCCTTCTTGCGTACGCTTCCCCACGTGGAGGGTAATCATTACTTTGCCTCATTTTAAGGGTCTGCACCAGTTACTGCAGCAGTTAATGTCAGGTGTTAATGTTGCACACATCACATCATGTCTGTCTCTTTGTTAACTGTGTCACCACGTCGCGTCGTGGGATCTCCTGTGCCCTGTGACCCTTCATGTGGCTCGTCTCTGATTGGCTGAGCCAGATTATACATGGCCACACCGTGTGGCCCTTCCACACAACACGATCCCACTACCCCTCTGGGGCGTGGTTAAATAGGGGAGGGGCGCGCCCCTTGGGACTTTTCCCCATCCTAGCGCCCCTCTGCCTCTTCTTCTTCTTCCCAGCGACAACGCCGCCGCCGCACCTGCTTATCTGCACCGCCGCCATACCGTTCCTCGCGCACCAGCATCGCTACCACTCCTGCGCATCTCCACCGCCATGGGTCCATGCCAGTCCAGGCCACTGCCCCCCACCGCCGATAGGGCCAGTGAGGACAGCGACCTAGAAATGATAGAGGAAGAGCTCACCGTCGTGGAACAGGAGATGGAGGAGGATGCGGAGAACGCCGAGCGTGGCGCCTGGGCTGGGTCCTGGGTGTGCCAGGATGACCTTGATTGGTTGTACCGCACCCGGCGCATCCCGGAGGGTGTGGTTTCTCATCTCGCTGCCGAGGAACTTGCTCCCTCACCTAACACGGGTGAGTTCGTGGTGTTTCTCTCCCACTTCCAGCACGGGTTTGGGCTCCCCGTGAGTGACTTCTTCCATGATTGGCTCAACACCTATGAGCTTCAACCGCATCACGTTCCGACGAATGCCATCACTTCCCTTTCTGCCTTTGCTTCCACCATAGAGGGCTATGCCGGATTGTGGCCCACTAAGGAGCTCTTGATCCAGTTTTTCGGTCTCCACCGGAACGTGATTCTGAATAGAGAGCTTGACCCGGAGGACAAACAACTCACGCAGTTCAGTGCTGCCTCTATTTCTCCTTGGAAACAATCTGTCTTTCCCCGAGTCACGGGGCTTGATTCTTGCAAAGGCTGGGCTCGAACCTTCTTTTATGTCAGAAATGGCACGACTGAAGATCTGATCCGGCTGCGCCCCTACGTTTCGGGTCCTCCTAATCCGGATCTCTGGGACCAGATCCCCAAGAAACCCACCGTCCTGGTGAACCAAGTCAACAAACGGTTCCAGGAGCTGAAGGATCTAGGACTGCGCAACGAGGATGCGATGATCACATTCGTCTGCAACCAGATCTCCCCTCTCCAGAAACACACTCACAAGCTTTGCCACATGAGCTGGCGCCTTGACCCCAACCGGACCTCCTCATTCGAGTTGAGCAATACCGAGATATTCCACCGGGTCAAGGCCCTCTTCACTACCAACAAAAACTTCTTCGCTGACTGGGAGTGGGGGATCGAGCACTTCTGCTGAGATAGGCTTCCTCCTGTGATAAATCTCGTGCTCCAATCTTTTTCCGAGTTAAATTATATGTCAGAATTTTGTGTATGTTTGATCCCTTCGCATTTTCTTTCTCTTAGATGTTTCTTCAGCAAACTCTTGAGGATGGCACCGAGCCTTCTCTCTAGTGGGCGAATGATCGGGATGTCCCGGACGAGGAGGAGCCGGATCAGGAGATGTTCCTGCCGTTCCCCGATGCGACCAAGCGACACACCGGTAAATTCTCTTCCATTAGAGATTGGCCTGACGATGAAGATGATTCCGACGTTGAGGTGATGGAAGCATTTGACGCTGTCCCCCTTTCTTACGCCTTTCCGGCATCAGCTAACCCCGGTGGGCAGATTCATGAAGATCCTCCTCTCGCCACGGGCGAACCTGTTCCGGTTGCGTCCAAGAAAAGGGGAGCTGCATCTGCTTCTTGTTCCGGACCTTCCAAACCAACGAAGAGACGAAAGAAGTCCGCAGACAAAGCTGCGACCAAGCCTACGAACAAGGCCATAACCCGGAGAGCTCGCAAGCCCAAGGAGCCTTTGACCTCAGATGAGTAAGTCATTTCTTCCTTATCCAATTTTCTGCTTCGTGCTTTTCTTCTGTTGTAACTTATTGTTCGTCGTCTGATTCGGCAGGTCTGCGGTGGAAGTTCCTGTAGCATCCCAATTGTCTAACAATGGTAATGCTACATGGTTTAATAATATAATGGCTACTTCCTATATACAATTGTTGCATCATAATTATATCATGCTCATGCCATCATGCCACCTTGCATTTGAGCATCATATAAAACCCTTTTTCTTTTGGTTCTTCTCTCATATGCATTATTAACTGTATTTTGCCTCTTGCTATTGTATTTGGTTATTGATATATTGTTTAAATGCCCAAGTTGAGTTGGGGGCATATCTTTTATTCAACTCCATCACCTTTCTTTGTCACCACCTTATAATTCCACCATTCCAATAACCCATGAGCTTGTTTTTCTTTTTCTTTTGATTTTTTACTCTAGCTCATGTGGGTGGGGTGGATCTAATTCTATAAATCCTTTTGCTTGGCCTTATTCCATTTCTTGGGAATGCATAAGAATAATGCCATATTATTATTATTTTTTTCACAAAATAGATCATGGCATTCATTATTTTTGCATGGGCCATGCAACCACCATCACCACCTTTAACCCTTTTGTTTTCCTTTGTTTTAGTGGTTCTTCTTTGTGGGATCCTCTACATCATCTCTCCACCATTCCCTTTTCTCATCAACATCTTTTATTTTTTTTATTTTTTTTATCTCCATGCATGAATCAAATGAGGGCATCTTGCCTTACATCTTTTCTTTCTCTTTTTCTTGGCTACTCCTCCACCTGATCTCTTGATAATTCAAGCCCTCATGTTTCTCCTTTTGGTTTGATCTTATCAACATGTTTAAAAATCTAAACACATACACTAAACCCTAATCCCTACCACACCTCTCTCACCTCTCTCTCTTTTTTTCCACTCCCTCTCTCTTCCATGCTGGCCCCACCTGGCCGTCTCACCTCACCTGCCCTTCCCCTTTTTCTTTGGCTCCAAGACAAAGAGAAGAAGGAGGAAGAGAAGACCTACCCGACCCCCCTCCTCACTTTTTGCAAAGCTACCACCACCCATGTGCTTCCCTTTCCCTCTCTACTGCCTCACCCACCTCAGATCTCGTCCTTGAGCCGCCCAAGTTCCTCTCCACTTCCCCTTCTTCCTCCCTAGACGACAAGACCACCACCTAGAGCCAAAACCCTAGCTGCTACGTTTCGCTCGAGTTCTGCGTGCCCCGGCGCTCCCCAAACCCTGCCAGGAGCACCGACGAGGTCGTCCATGTCCCCTTCTTCGCCTCGTACCAGCCCGGGACCACAGCCTCGCCGGAACAAGCCGAGCGCCGCCGCGAACTGGAGAAGGCCGAGGTCGCCGTCCACGAGCCCGGCGCCAGATCCACCCCAACTTCGCGCGTACGACCATGTCGGCGACACCGCGGTGAGCTCCCGCAACCCCTGGACATGGTCTTCCCCTCCCTCCTGTGCTGTAGCCCCGCCGCACTCCGTCGAACGCTTGGCGTGCCGCCGCGAGCCGTGCGCGTGCTGTAGGCAACAGCCTCGCGCGTTTACCCTCTCTGTTCCCCCGTGAAGCCCGGCCAGCACAGCCCCCCTCCGGTGTTTCTCCCTGCATGAAAGTTGTAGCCCGATGTCCCCTCTTCGTTTTTCCTTTTTGCGGCTTAGCGAGATTCGGCGCCGTTTCGTCGCCACCAACAACGGAAAACGGCCAGATCCGCCGCCATCAGAGCCTGGCCGTTAGCGCGCAATAGCAGCCGATGACATTCTTGCACTTGGGCCCCTGCCCTTTTCCCGCCTAAACCCGTAGTCCCAGGAGCCCACCTGTTAGCCCCGGTGAAATCTTACAAGAAAACCCCCGCGGTCTGGAGATTCTCCGCCCGCGCAGCCCCGGACCGCCCACGTGTCACGCCCCTGCTGGGCGACGCGCGCGCGTGGCCCCGCTGAGTTCGACCCCACCTGTCAGCGTTTGCGACTAAGGGAGGTCCCGGTGAGAAAAGTTGACGGCGCGTTTTTTCCGCGCGTTCAGCGCTGGCCCACCCGTCTGTGGCTGGGGCTGAATTCGCCTAGGTATGAAAAGTTTTTAAATCAGTTTTTAAATAACTTTTAATTTACAAATCCAAATAATACTTATGATATATGTTTTGAAATCAAAAAAATGTAAGGAATTCAAATATGCCATTCAAAAATTTTTTTGAGCACTTTAAAATTTCGAGATAATTAAAATTACAATAAAATGCCCTTTATCTTAATTAATTAATAACTTTTGTTTTATAACTCCAAATTTGACAAATAATATGTCTAAATCGATCAGCGCGACGAGCCCATTCTATCTATGCATTCCATGTTCTGAATTGCAGCATGCATCATATAAATATAAAGTATACAGCAACTTATTTGAGTATAAAATGTGACTAAAACTCAATAAAATGCTTTATTCTTGTACTCCACACCTCACCCAAGCCATGCTACATTATTGCCATGCAAATTGTGCAGCATTCATCATGGCATGATTGTTTGCTTGTTGCATTGTAATTCATATGCTTGTGCACTCTAATTATGTTGGCCCTTGTTTGTTTGGTTCTTCTTCGAATAGACGCTGAGCAGGGGATATATCAGGAATCCTAGGAGCACTACCCAGATCCGTCCCTCGCTTCAACTGAGCTGCCAGGCAAGCACTACCACATGCTTGCATACATATAGTACCTATTGCCTCTATCTTATTCTTGCATCATTGAGCCGCGGTTGTATTAAACTGAATCCCAAGTACTGCATAGCCTTTACTTTTAAACCCCATCGAAGCTTGTTCCTCCATCCCATGAGCCATTACTACAGGAGTTGTTTGAGCCATGCGGGTCGTAGAATAGCATGTGTAGGGTTTGTGAGAGTCTAATGGGTAACGAGGTACCTAAACAACTTAATCTGAGTAGTAATGGGATAACTAATGAAAGTGGCACCGGTGAGAAATATCTGCCATTTGGTTCTTCATGCTCACTTGTGTCCCGTAGGACCCCGAGTACTTGATTCCTGTTCCTTGACTATTCGCACTATCCACATACGGGAGGCCTTATGGACCCCCCTGAGCCAGAGCTTGATTCATTCTTATTTCTTGGGGCCACAAAGTAGTTTGGGGCTTTATTACTATCCTATACTTATGCCATGCTTTACTGCTCTATTTAAGATTGTGCGAGGAGCACCTGTACTGTTTTGGATGCGGAGTGTTTTCACGGTATCGACAAGCCCAGTCACACTTTCGGGTTCCCGGTCGTTTACAGCCATTGACGCAAACCTTGGGTCCGTCTCGGAGCCGGCCAACTTTGTTGCGGGTAGCTTAATGGGGTGGCCCCCTGAAACATTTCTGAATCCTGTGATCGCTTTGTCGTGAATGCCTTGTTGGGTTTTGATTTGGTTTTTCCGAGGTTGATCGAGTGTGTGTTGCTATTTGTGCACCCCTGCAGGGTAAATCTTTCTGAAAGCCGTGTCCGCGGTTATGGACGACTTGGAGCACAGTTTCTCGATCATAGACAAGTATAACTAAAGTACTGCTTTTAATTTGACTAAGTACCTGACTAGTAAATAGTGCAACACTCATGGAATGGTTAATAAAACTGCCAACGGATGGGGGGTTGTTCGTCCGCTTTCTCGTTGGTAAGCGAGAAGGAGGATGGATCTGTTAATTATACTGTGATAACTGTTGTTCTTAATTCATGGACATCCGTCTATCTTTGGTTAGGCGGATGGTTAGCGAGTATCTATAGACTTGATAGATATTATCTTTTGCTGAAATTGCGTCACCCTAGGTTATGTTCCCTTTAGAGGCATAAAGACTTGCTGAGTATGCCTAGGGTCTCACATGATAAATTGTTTGATTCAGATGCACAGGTATTCTCACAAGATGGATACTGGGTGGAGGAGACGGACGATGTTGGCAACGATCACTCGGTGTAGAGATTCCGGGAATGGGGATCCGTGAGATCTGTAGGCAGGATGTGTTTATTTATGTGGCATCTTATGCCGATTTGCTTCCTATCCATACTCGGATCTTGTTTTCCGCTTCCGCCTGATACTCTGATGTTTGATGTATGAGGAGCTATCCTAAAATATTATCTCTATCTAGGATTTTTGGATCTTGACGTATGGCGTTGCAATATTTCTATTTCTTTTTAGATGGAATGGCTCTGAGGACTGTTGTATGTGGCTTGCATACATACTCATTTGTGTATGTAGTTGATCCCTTCTCCTGCCGATTACGCCGCTCGTTCTTGTCCCGATGTTCTGGAAATGGTTAGGACGGCCGAAAGGTCTACCTGTGAGTGGCATTTGGCCCCACCGTACTATTTTAACCATTTCCGCTCATCCAGTAATGTAACTAAGAGCGTAATTCACCGAGGTAGTTACAGTTCCTCAGAGCGGATCCGGCATCGCCTCGCTGCTCCGACATAGCCCTTCTCCCCCTCGTGGCGACGATTCTTGCCTGTTGAGCCCCATTCAGGAGGGTTTAGAGGCTGCTCCGGGTTCTAGCCCACCTCGTCCAGAGGAGGGCAACCTCGGTGCAGGGGGAAGTGGCTCTGCCGAGGCGATAGATGCTCCCGGTTCCACTTCGGCTCAGGCGTAACCAGTTACATCCGAGGTACCAGCACCCTCGCCAAGACAAGCACCAGCACAAGCACCAGCGCCAGCACCAACAGCAGCAGTACAAGCATCAGCAGCAGCACCAACTCCCTCCGCCTCGTCCGAGTCTACCAAGGCTCAGCGAGAAGACACAACCAGCAGCAAGGCTAGCACGAAGGTTGTGTGATACATTGCAAATGTATCTATAATTTTTGATGTTCCATGCTTGGTTTTATCCACTTTCTTGTGTTTTGTTCCAACTTTGGAGTACTTTTCATATGATTTCTTGGACTAACCTATTAACAAGAGACACAGTGCCATCTGCCTGTTTTCTGCTATTTTTGGTTCCAGGAAAGTCAGAAAATGAATATTCTCGGAATTGGACGGGACAAAAGCGAAAGTGCCTATTTTCTGGAAAGGATCAAGTGCCAGAATACGAGACGAAGAGGGACCAGGGGGCCACCACACCACCTGGCCGCGCGGCCCAGCCTGGCCCGCGCTAGGGGGTGGTGAGGCCAGCCTTGGCACCCCCTCGGCCTCTCCTTCCGCCTATAAGTTGCCCTCAGGACAAAACCCCTAAGGACCCATTCAAAAAATCCACGAAAGAGTCTATAGCCGCCGTCATCTCCATCCCTAGATCGGGAGGGATCTGAAGCTCTTCCCGGCACCCTGCCGGAGAGGGGAATTCACCCTGGAGGCCTTCTTCATCACCATGCAAGCCTCCGGTGTGATGCGTGAGTAGTTCACCCTTGGACTACGGATCCATGTAGTAGCTAGATAGCTAGTTTCTCCTCCTTTGTGCTTTCATGTTTAGATCTTGTGAGCTCCGTTCATGATCAAGATCATCTATTTGTAATCCATACATGTTGTGTTTGCGGGGATCCGATGGATATTGAGATGCTATTTCAGATTGATTATTGATTCTATCATGTCTTTGTTATTTGAGATCTTGCATGCTTTCGTTGTTAGTAGCTATCTTGGCCAAGTAGATGCTAGCAACTCCAAGAGTTAGTATTTATACTCGATAGTGGGTTCATGCCTCTGGTAATCTGGGGAAGTGACAGAAATCTCTAAGGTACTAGATGTGCTGTTGCTACTAGGGAGAAAACAACAATCCTTTGTTCATAGAACAATCGTATTGTTTACTTTACACGCAGTTCGTAAAGCAATAATCTGTTGCTTGCAACTAAATACTGGAGGGGGTTCGGATGATAACCTGAAGGTGGATTATTAGTCATAGATGCAGTTGGATGGCGGTCTATGTATTATGTTGTAATGCCTAATCAAGTCTCAAAGGAGTCAAGATGATTAGTATATGCATGTATTGCTTTCTCGGTGTTTGTCAATTGCCCCGCTGTAATTTGTTCACCCAGCATGTTATCTATCTAAGGAGAGCCACCTCTAGTGAACTATGGATCCCAGTCCTTTTACTTTACATACAATCTACAATCTTTTACTGCTTTGTGTTTACTTTCTGCAAACTTTTACTTCTTTCCATTTGATACGTTTAATCCTTTGTTTTCCGCAAAACATGGTGAGATTGACAACCTCATCGCAAGTTGGGGACAAAGTTCTATGGTTGAGTTGTGCAGGTCTCCACGTTGCTACTAGAACCGGTAGTGCGCCCTGCCAAAGCTCAGCTAGTAACACCTTTGGGGTGTTTCCTCGCTCCTACTGGTTCGATTAAACCTTGGTTTCATAACTGAGGGAAACTTGCTGTTGTGCTCATCATACCTTCCTCTTGGGGTTCCCAACGAGCTCTACATCAACCACGAGCCATCAACACTTTTCTGGGCGCCGTGCATTGAGCCATAAATCATTTTTCTGGCACCGTTGCCGGGGAGTCAAGGACATCTTCACAAGGGGAGTCCCTCATAACCAATCTCTTTACTTTGTTTTTTTTGTTTTGCTTAGTTTCTTTTTGCCTTGTTTGCTTGTTTTGTTCTTCAAAAACACAAAAAAAATAGTTCTACTTGTTTGCTTTCTTATTTGAAAACCCAAAAAATTACTACTCTTGAAAACACTAAGTTGTGTGACTTCACTAGCACCAACAACAATGATTTTATGAGCACACCTATTGCTCCATCTGTGGCTGAAAATACTTTCTTTGAGATAAAACCTGCTTTGCTCAATCTTGTTATGCGAGAACAATTTTATGGTATTGGTAATGAAGATGCTGCTTCCCATCTAAATAACTTTGTTGAACTTTGTGAGATGCAAAAGCATAGGGATATAGATGGTGATATTATTAAGTTGAAATTGTTTCCTTTCTCTTTGAGAGGAAAAGCTCAAGAATGGTTGAATTCCTTAACTAGGAATAGTATTGATTCTTGGACTAAGTGCAAAGATGCTTTTATTGGAAAAATACTATCCTCCTGCTAAGATTATATCCATGAGAAGTGAAATAATGAAGTTTAAACAACTTGATAATGAGCATGTTGCTCAAGCTTGGGAAAGAATGAAATCTTTGGTAAATAATTGTCCCACTCATGGACTGACTGCTTGGATGATCATCCAAACTTTTTATGCACGATTGAACTATTATTCAAGGAACCTATTGGATTCTGCTGCTGCAGGTACCTTTATGACCATCACTTTGGGTGCTGCAACAAAACTTCTGGACAATATGATGGTTAATTATTCTGAATGGCATACTAAGAGAGCTCCACAAGGTAAGAAGGTAAATTTTGTTGAGGAAACCTCCTCCTTGAGTGATAAGATTGATATGATTATGTCTATGCTAGTTAATGGGAAAACCCATATTGATCCAAATAATGTTCCTTTAGCCTCTTTGGTTTCTCAAGAAGAGCAAGTTGATGTGAACTTCATAAGAAATAACAACTTTGGCAACAATGCGTATGGTAATAATACTTATAGGAACAATTTTGGTAACAACAATTATAAGCCATATCCTCCCAACAATGGTAATGCTTATGGAAATTCCTACAACAATAATAAGAGTGCTCCCTCTGAACTTAAAGTTATGCTTAAAGAGTTTATTAGTAAAAAAACTGCTTTCAATAAAAATATTGAGGAAAAACTCTCTAATGCTAAAAGAAATATAGCATCTTTGGCTGAAGCTCAAACTTCTTTGAATAAAATGGCTGCTAAACCTGAAACTAACGACAATCCCTTTGCAGCTACTAATGCTATACAAGTAAGAATTGATGAAAATGTTAGACTATTAGCTGAATTACATGCTAAGTGGGAAAGAGAAGATGAAATTGCTAGAAACATTAGTGTTTGTACTATTACCACCACTAGTGTTGAGGCTAGTAATAGTTCTACTACTTTAGATGATAAAGTTGATTTTGATCTTGATGGTTGCAACATCTCTGAAGTTATTAAGTTCCTACAAAAGCTTGCTAAAAGTCCTAATGCTAGTGCTATGAACATGGCCTTTACAAAACACATTACCGATGCTCTCATAAAGATTAAGGAAGAAAAGATGAAACATAAAGCTTCTATTCCTATAAATCAAGAAGATGGTTGGGAACCCATCATTAATATGAAAGTGAATGACTTTGATTTCAAAGCTTTGTGTGATCTTGATAGTAGTGTTTCTATTATGCCTAGAAGGATTTATGATATGCTTGATTTGCCTCCTCTTGAAGATTGCTATTTGAATGTCCCACTTGATGATAATGCTAAAAATAAACTCATGGGGAGTTTTAATGATGTTCTTATTATGGTTAATGATTCCTATTTCCCCGTTGATTTCTATGTTTTGAATGTTGAATACAATGCTTCTTGTCCTATTACTTTGGGAAGACCTTTTCTTAAAACCGTTGGTGCCATCATTGATATGAAAGAAGGCACCATTAAATATCAACTCCCACTCAAGAAAGGTATAGAACACTTCCCTAAAAAGAGAGAAAAGATTTCTTTTGCTTCTCCTATGAAAACAAAATTTGGTCTTAATGCTTCTTCATTTGAGAACACTTGATTCTTTCTTTGCTTCTTATGCCTAACTTAAAGGCGTTAAAGAAAAGTACTTGTTGGGAGATAACCCAAGAGTTTTAGTTGAGTCTTGGAAGTTATTACCTCTGTAAAAACCTCTCCTTATCCTTTTTATTTGCTTTTTGTGCCAAGAGTAACCTCTAATGAGAGAGAAGTAATGATTGGGAAAGTTGTTGTCCCAAAACAGATTTTTGTGCTTCACCGTAAACATTCCTGAGAGAGCTCTGTATGTCGGATTGAGCTGTAATTGTTTGTGCGTCTACCCCAGGTTGTTATCTAACTTTAGTTAGTTCAACACTTTTTGATTTGATCAACATAAGGTCTTCGAAAAAATCGTCTTTACCTGCTGGTCTGTTTTGACAGATTTCTGCCATTTTCTGCATTTGCTTCTTGTTAGTTCCTACTTGAGTTCCTTTGGGGAATTGAGCTTTTTTAGGGAAGTGCTACAGTAGCTAGTGTTCTAATGGAAATTTATTTGGTGTTATAACTGAACCTTGAGACTTATTTATCTTAATTGCACTAATGTTGCTAATGAGATTGTGTGAAGTTTTGTATGAAGGAAAATTTTCAGGTGTATGGAAGGAATGAGTAATGAGATGAAGGATGGACTAAAGCTCGAGGTTGAGGATTCCACGCGTGTCACCCCAATAAATATCCAAGAAGTACAAGCGTCAAAGCTTGGGGATGCCCAAGGCATTCCCCTTCTTCATCAATAAAAATTCCAGGTTTCTTCCAAACGCTTCATTTTTATTGTTTCATGCACAGTTGTGTTTTTCTTGGAGCGTCTTCTTTTTCGTTTTTGCTTTGGTTTTTAGTTTGCTTGGTTTGCTTAGTTTTCTGAATAAGTTGGTTGGACCCCCTCTTTCACACTTTGGTTTGCAAATAGTTTGGTTTGGTTTGGAAAAGAGTAGGAAAGTTCATGCTTATGTGGTAAAAAGAGCTTGTTTTTTACGGTGGCCTATGCTTTGTCATGCCATTCTTGATACTGTTTTGTATTTATGCTTAGTATTATTTGTTGTAGCATGACTTGTTATAAACAATTGAGATTGCTTAATGTGCCTTGGATGAATCATGCGTTGTTTTAGCATATTAAAGCATAGTATAGTGGCATTCTCCTTTGATGCTTTATTTGGGTTGACTTGTGTAACTACCTCGGTGAATTACGCTCCTAGTTCAAGCCTGGATGAACAGAAATGGTTGAAATAGTACGGTGGGGCCCAAATGCCACTCACAGGTAGACCTTTCGGCCGTCCCAACCATTTCCAAACATCGGGACAAGAACGGGCGGCGTAATCGGCAGGCGAAGGGATCAACTACATACACAAATGAGTATGTATGCAAGCCACCATACAACAGTACATCAGAGCCATTCCATCTAAAAAGAAAGGAAATATAGCAACGCCATACGGCAAGATCCAAAATCCTAGATAGATATAATAGTTTAGGATATCTCCTCATACATCAAACATCAGAGTATCAGGCGGAAGCGGAAGACAAAATCCGAGTACGGATAAGAAGCAAATCGGCATAAGATGCCCCATAAATAAGCAGATCCCGCCCACAGATCTCACGGATCCCCGTTCCCAGAATCTCTACACCGAATGATCGTTGCCCACATCGTCCGTCTCTTCCACCCAGTATCCATCTTGCGAGTGTACCTGTTCATCTGAACCAATAATTTATCGTGTGAGACCCTAGGGGTACTCAGCAAGTCTTTATGCCTCTAAAGGGGACACAACCTGGGGTGACACAATTGCAGCAAAAGATAAACCCTAGCAATTCTATAGATACTCGCTAACCATCCGCCTAACCAGAGATAGACGGATGTCCGTGAATTAATAACAACAGTTATAACAGTAATAATGGTAATATCCACAGATCCATCCTCCTCGCTTACCGACGAGGAAGCGGACGAACAACCCCCCCCCCATCCGTTGGCAGTTTTATTATCCATTCCGTGAGTATTGCACTATTTACTAGTCAGGTACCTAGTCTAGTCAAATTAAAAGCGGTACTTTAGTTATTCTTGTCTATGATCGAGAAACTGTGCTCCAAGTCGTCCATAACCGCGGACACGGCTTTCAGAAAGTTTTACCCTGCAGGGGTGCACAAATAGCAACACACACTCGATATGCCTCGGAAAAACCAAATCAAAACCCAACGAGGCAGTCACGACAAAGCAGTTACAGGATTCAGAAATATTTCAGGGGGCCACCCCATTGAGCTACCCGCAACGAAGTTAGCTGACTCCGAGACGGCTTCAAGGTTTGCGTCAATGGCTGTGAACGACTGGGAACCCGAAAATGTGACTGGGCTTGTCGACACCGCGAAAACACTCCGCTTTCCTAAACAGTACAGTGTGCTCCTCGCACAATTTTTAAATAAAGCAGTAAAGCATGGCATAAGTACAGGATAGTAAATAAAACCTCAAACTAGTTTGTGGCCCCAAGAAATAAGAATGAATCAAGCTCTGGCTCAGGGGGGTTCATAAGCCTCCCGGATGTGGATAGCGCGAATATTCAAGGAACAGGAATCAAGTACTCGGGGTCCTACGGGACACAAGTGAGCATAAAACCAAATAACAGATATTGCTCACCGATGCCACTTTCATTAGTTATCCCATTACTACTCAGGTTAAGTTGTTTAGGTATCTCGTTATCCATCAGACACTCACATACCCTACACATGCTGTTCTACGACTCGCATGGCTCAAACAACTCCTGTAGTAATGGCTCATGGGATGGAGGAACAAGTTTCGGTGGGGTTTAAAAGTAAAGGCTATGCAATACTTGGGATTCAGTTTAATGCAATTGCGACTCAATGATGCAAGAATAAGATAGAGGCAATAGGTAATATATGTATGCAAGCATGTGGTAGTGCTTTCCTGGCAGCTCAGATGAAGCAAGGGATGGATCTGGGTAGTGCTCCTGGTTCTCTTGATATATCCCCTGCTCAGCGTCTATTCGAAGAAGAACCAAACAAACAAGGGCCAACATAAATAAAGTGCACAAGCATATGAATTAAATGCATCAAGCAAACAATCATGCCATGATGAATGATGCACAATTTGCATGGCAATAAGGTAGCATGGCATGGGTGAGGTGTGGAATACAAGGAATAATCATTTTATTGAGTTTTGGGCCCATTTTATACTCATATTAGTTGATGTACCCATTATATTTATATGATGCATGCTTCAAATCAAAACATGGAATGCATAAACAGAAAGGTCTCGTCGAGCTAATCATTTTAGACATATTATTTGTTAAATTTGGAGTTGTAAAACAAAAGTTATTAATTAATTAAGTCAAAAGGGCAAATTATTGTAATTTTATTATACTTGGAAAATAAAGTGTTCAAAATATATTTTGGATGGAAGATTTGAATTCCTCACATTTTTCTGATTTGAAAACATATATTATTTGTATTATTTGGAATTATATTTTAAAAGTTATTTAAAAACAGAAAATAATTTGAATTTGAAAATAATTTGAAAAGATTTGAATTTTAAATCAGAAAACAGACAATACTTTTGTTACTCAGCTAGCAGCTAGCCACAGCCACTGACAGATGGGTCCGAGCTGACCTGGCGAAACACACGCGCAGGAAACTTTTAACACCGCGAGCTGACCCAGCCCAAGCGAATGACAGGTGGGCCATCGACCACGCGGGTCCACGCGGCAGAGGTGAGCGGGCCAGGCACTGACAGGTGGGACTAGACTGGAGCGCGGGTTGATGGAACCAAAAGGCTGGGGGGTTTTCTGCAAAGGCGCACAGCGGCTGGTAGGTGGGTCCTAAGGAGCGCGGGTTGAGGAAAACAAAGCGGGAGGGGGTTTTCTGCAAAACGTCGCCGCGACACTGTTTTTCTTCCTCTCTCTCTCTGACGAAAAGACAGTGGCAGCGCGCGTGGCACGGGGCTTCGATCTCGTGACCTGGGGCTTGCACGCAGGGGCGGCTACCGCTGCGGTGGGCTCGGGTTGATGTCAGGGGACTGCTACACGGCCGGATGGGGTTCTGCGCTTTGCGGGGACGAGCAGACGCACGCGCCCGCCGGTGCACCGAGGGTGCTCGACGGAGCGCACGTCGCGGCCAGGACACGACGGTGCAAACGAGGGTGTCTAGGAGGGCGGTGGGCTCACCGAGAGGTGGTCGGCAGAGTTGGATCGGGCCGGCGAGCAGGCGATCAGCGGGGAAGCAGACGCTCCGGCGATCTAGGGTTCCGTCAGGTCGGCGGTGGTTCTGGCGGTTCCGGTTCTTCTCCTCGTTGCCGGCGTGTACAGGACGACGCAGCAGAGCGTCCTTGAGTCCCTCGACAACCTCCACGCCACGCTCGGTTGCTGGATCGAGGGTTCGGTGGTGGACAGACGGTGGCCGGCGTTGGGGGTAGACGGTGGCGGGGGAAGGCAGGGAGAGAGGGGACGGTATGGGGTAGATCTAGGCGAGGCAGGAGGAGCCGTGAGGGTGGAGATAAGCAGAGAGGGGAGGAGGTGCCGTGGGGAGGGAGTGGTTGGAGATAAAGGTGGCTTCGGCCACCTTTTTCCCTCCTTCCTCCTCACGTGCTCGGTCGGCAGGGCAAGGCAAGGGGCTGGCAGGTGGGGACGGCCAAGGCCAAGGGAGGCAGGGGTAGGCTCGGGCTAGGGGCCACAAGGCAAGGAGAGAGCTAGAGGGGAGGGGGGGTAGCCTCGGGTAGAGTTAGGGTTGGAGGTGGGAGGCTCGGGCTAGGGTTAGAGGGAGCCTCGGGCCAGGGCTTGTGTGGTGGAGGGGGGGTAGCTAGGTGGCATGGTGGGGCCAGCTAGGTGAGAGATAGAGGGAGGCCGAGAGAGGGAAGGTGTGGTAGGGGACTAGGGGGTATGGTTTAGGTTTAGCTTAGGGTTTAGAGAGAGAGGGGAAAGATGAGAGAGAGATGGGGGTGAGGTTTGTTGTTTTGTCAAGCTCAAGCAAGATCAAGCAAAGAGCAAGCAAGAACTAGACAATGAAAAGAGAGGGATGGATGAGGGTTAGGGTTTTAAGCAAGGTCAAGATAGATCAAGCCAAAAGAAAAGATAGAGGTAGAGAGAGAGGGATGATCCACTCAAAGATCAAATAAAATCCAAATGACAAGCTAAAGGGGTACTTGCATGGCCCATGCAAAATATTTATTGCCATGTGGGTTCTTGTGAAAACAATATTATTACATGGCATTAATATTATGCATTCCCAAGATTTGAATAAAAGCCAAGCAAAAGAAATGAAAGGATGCCCCATGTGGAGTAGTTGGAGATGGCCATGTTTGAAATAAAATGGGACATGCTAGTGTGTATATGCCACTAGATATTTGATAAGCCCACAAAATATTCCAACATGATGATAACCCCAAAAACAACACATATGGGAGCTAGAACTAGGGTCCCACTCACAAGGCATGCAAAGGTGGCCATGTGTCTCTCATATATCACTAATGTGAAAACATCATGATGCTAAGATGAGAGCATGGGGAAAAGAAGTGGGTCCATCCTAACCCACATGAGCTAGAGGTAAAACCAAATAAAGTGCAAAGCTCATATTTAGTTGGATGGTGGAATTATAAGGTGGTGAAAGAAAAAGGTGGGGGGGTTAATAAAAGATATGCCCCCAACTCAACTTGGGCATTAAACAATATATCAAGAACCAAATACAATATCAAGAGGCAAATACAATTAATAATGCACATGCGATAAGAACCAAACAAGAAGGGGTTTTATATGATGCTCAAATGCAAGGTGGCATGATGACATGAGCATGATATAATGATGATGCAACAATTATATATTTGAAGTAGCATTATATAGACTAGGCTAGTAGCATTGCAATTGTTAGACAATTGGGATGCTACAACTCTCCCCCACTAAACAAGAATCTCGCCCCAAGATTCCTAGGAAAAAGAAAACAACACAAGAAGAGCGGGTGTTCGAACGAAGGTGACCCTCACGTTCCCAAGTTGATGAACAACGGAATGGTGCGACCACCACACCTTGCAAAACTTGCTAGACTTGTTGCGACTCTTGCGTTTTGCTTGAGAAACAACGGTTAGAAGAGTTGAAGGATTGTCGTGAGACAAGAAGGGTAGGGTGGACATAGCTCCGGTTCTCTCAAGAAACATGATAAAAGAATAGAACCACTTGTGAAAGAAAGGACAAGATGATGCATCATGGATAAAGAAAGACACACCGTTAATATTAGAGATTTACCGCTACTAGAGAGGATGGATCTTTATCTCGCCGGAAGAAAAAGAGCTAGATTGGAGAGGTTTTGAACCACTATGACAATAGCATCGTATCTTCTCTCGGATTGAAGAAATGAAGTACGGAAACAATATTTCCTTCAAACAATAGAGTCCCTTGATATCAACAGAAAGATTTAGATAGACATCGTCGGATTAGATTCTTGTTGCGCCGGTAAGAACCAAAGGATCACGCAATTGAGGTGCGCGGATATAACTTCCAGAGATGGACGTGAAACTAGATCATGGTGGAATCCCGAGAAGCAAAGAATATGGAGGATCTGGAGTTTATTGTAGAGATACTTATTGCTTTCTTTAGCCTTGAGGCTAACGCAATAGATTTGTGGGTGATGGCATCAACCATAATTGGCTTTACCACCAAAAAAGAATTGATGAAAACAAAGAGAGAGATAGTTTTCTTTCATCTTGTTTGGGTATGTCAAGCACCGGTAGAAAGACGAGGACCGAAAAGAGTTTGCGTTTGTTTTCACCAGATAATTGATGATTTGCTCCGTGTAGAAAGGACGAGATCACCAACAAGAGATTATTGATTACTTTCTTCGAGAGAGCACTCCGGAAAACAGGGACGGAAGTAAAAGTATCAAGGGATAAAGGCCACTTCTGACTTCCGTGGAATGAGTGAAATCACATTAATTCACCAATTCAATGTACAAGAGCGAATGATAAGAGTAGTGGTATGGTAGCTACTCCATCCCGCACTCAAAGCATTACTCCGCACATGAATAAGAAAATCATGCAACCCAACTACCGAAACAGACTGAAGGTATTGACGATAACTCGTGGAACTTCGTTAGAAAACAAGGATAGATGCAAACAATTCGCCGGATTCACAGATAGATAAAGATGATGATGTTGTCGTCATGTCGTAAGTAACCAGCCACCGGAAAGATATGAAGGAAGATCCGGAGACAACTGCAAGATTCCACAGATATAGAAAAAGATAGCACCACTAGAACGGAAGGAATACAAGATCTGTAAGGTCTTCATGGCCTCCGGTGGATTGAGCATAGACGATAGAACAAGAGGGTTTCAAGAGATTACTTAACGAGACTGAGTTGAAAGAACTCCATGTTCTTCTTGAAAAGATTGGGAGAGATTTAGCGGTCTTGAGGAAAACTTCAGCGAAACGATGATGATAACTTGCCAACAAGGAACAACTCCGGATTTGATTGAAGATGGAAGATGGAATTAACAATGAACTTGTTGATTCCAGAATTGAAGTGATATATTCAGCAGAAGGACGTGGCCGAGATAGGTGACTTCAAGAAGCCAGAATTCACGCTTTGTGAACTTTGCACACAGGCAGTGCTCACGAAGCTTGAGAGAAAGAGACACAGATGATCTTCCATGTCCTTCCATTGATATCGAAAAGGCAAGCATATTATCAACATATACCACCAAGGATTAACAAGATATTCCCAGAATACCAAGTTCAAGAGGCGGAAGAAACGAACAAATGCTCGAACACTTCCTGAGCTCAACGCTCTTTGAAAGATCAATATTAAGAGCACGGGTTCGTGTTGAAGAAGATGCACTGGAAGAATAGATTATCTGGTCCTTCAGAAGAAGAAGAGATGCCACCTGGTTCACATTGTCGATCGGATCACCGGTTACCAAGATAAAGAGATCTTGGATAAGAAACGATGATAGATCATACCTTAAGCAAGCTATCAGAGACGAAAAGATGCAATTCCCTCGTCTCAAAGAGAATTTTGCAGATATGGAGTTCCAAGAGAGGTGCAGCATGATGAACAGATGATAGACCGCCGTAGTGCCTTGAGAAACTCCGGATTGCCAAAGATGCTTGAATATGCATAGATATGATCATGGTGTACTCGAAATCACAGGAGATAACCTTATCCTCCAGATGGTGACGGTTGATAGCATTTTCCATATTCCAATCGACACTTATCATGAGTGGAATATAGCTATGCCGAGAGCCAAATTACAATCACCAGCATCGGATCGACACATGTTATGTAATTAGCCCAAGAGGATTGGAGATGAAAAGAAACTCTAGGATCAAGCGCCGGTGACAAAAGAATGATTTGGCATGGACATGCTGATAAAAGGGAGATAGATAATGTTTCACACACGACTGGAAAAGGAGTGTGGAAACACAGATATAGCAAAGAAAAATTTCCCGCATTTTTCGGCATTAAAATACCAATAGATGCGCAAAATCACTTAGCAGATAGAGATTAGCAACAGATGCTTGCACAGAACGAGGAGTTGCTAGAAGGAAGAACACCCTTAAGAAGATGGCACCGGTCAACAAGGAGTCAGATAGATCGCGCCGGTTTTCAAAAGCCTGTCAATATGGAATGTACCAACAGTTGATAACCAAAGGCAGATTGTGATAACAAAAAGGATGCAACAGATAGACAAGGAATTACACACACACACACACTTTCTATGGTACTACGGAAACCCAGAACACGTGAATCCTAGTTTGAATTTTAAGAAGAGGATTGAAAATGTTACACTTCCTTACCAGAAAAGGGTGGTGGGTGGTAAGAAGAAAAGTGGAAGCAGTCCTACTCTCACGTTTTGTTTTCCCTAGTATACATAACTACCAAAAATATTTGCTAGACAGACAACGACCATTTGGCTGAGACCCTGAAGGTCGGGATGGCTCTGATACCAATTGTAACTACCTCGGTGAATTACGCTCCTAGTTCAAGCCTGGATGAACAGAAATGGTTGAAATAGTACGGTGGGGCCCAAATGCCACTCACAGGTAGACCTTTCGGCCGTCCCAACCATTTCCAAACATCGGGACAAGAACGGGCGGCGTAATCGGCAGGCGAAGGGATCAACTACATACACAAATGAGTATGTATGCAAGCCACCATACAACAGTACATCAGAGCCATTCCATCTAAAAAGAAAGGAAATATAGCAACGCCATACGGCAAGATCCAAAATCCTAGATAGATATAATAGTTTAGGATATCTCCTCATACATCAAACATCAGAGTATCAGGCGGAAGCGGAAGACAAAATCCGAGTACGGATAAGAAGCAAATCGGCATAAGATGCCCCATAAATAAGCAGATCCCGCCCACAGATCTCACGGATCCCCGTTCCCGGAATCTCTACACCGAATGATCGTTGCCCACATCGTCCGTCTCTTCCACCCAGTATCCATCTTGCGAGTGTACCTGTTCATCTGAACCAATAATTTATCGTGTGAGACCCTAGGGGTACTCAGCAAGTCTTTATGCCTCTAAAGGGGACACAACCTGGGGTGACGCAATTGCAGCAAAAGATAAACCCTAGCAATTCTATAGATACTCGCTAACCATCCGCCTAACCAGAGATAGACGGATGTCCGTGAATTAATAACAACAGTTATAACAGTAATAATGGTAATATCCACAGATCCATCCTCCTCGCTTACCGACGAGGAAGCGGACGAACAACCCCCCATCCGTTGGCAGTTTTATTATCCATTCCGTGAGTATTGCACTATTTACTAGTCAGGTACCTAGTCTAGTCAAATTAAAAGCGGTACTTTAGTTATTCTTGTCTATGATCGAGAAACTGTGCTCCAAGTCGTCCATAACCGCGGACACGGCTTTCAGAAAGTTTTACCCTGCAGGGGTGCACAAATAGCAACACACACTCGATATGCCTCGGAAAAACCAAATCAAAACCCAACGAGGCAGTCACGACAAAGCAGTTACAGGATTCAGAAATATTTCAGGGGGGCACCCCATTGAGCTACCCGCAACGAAGTTAGCTGACTCCGAGACGGCCTCAAGGTTTGCGTCAATGGCTGTGAACGACTGGGAACCCGAAAATGTGACTGGGCTTGTCGACACCGCGAAAACACTCCGCTTTCCTAAACAGTACAGTGTGCTCCTCGCACAATTTTTAAATAAAGCAGTAAAGCATGGCATAAGTACAGGATAGTAAATAAAACCTCAAACTAGTTTGTGGCCCCAAGAAATAAGAATGAATCAAGCTCTGGCTCAGGGGGGTTCATAAGCCTCCCGGATGTGGATAGCGCGAATATTCAAGGAACAGGAATCAAGTACTCGGGGTCCTACGGGACACAAGTGAGCATAAAACCAAATAACAGATATTGCTCACCGATGCCACTTTCATTAGTTATCCCATTACTACTCAGGTTAAGTTGTTTAGGTACCTCGTTATCCATCAGACACTCACATACCCTACACATGCTGTTCTACGACTCGCATGGCTCAAACAACTCATGTAGTAATGGCTCATGGGATGGAGGAACAAGCTTCGGTAGGGTTTAAAAGTAAAGGCTATGCAATACTTGGGATTCAGTTTAATGCAATCGCTACTCAATGATGCAAGAATAAGATAGAGGCAATAGGTACTATATGTATGCAAGCATGTGGTAGTGCTTGCCCGGCAGCTCAGATGAAGCAAGGGATGGATCTGGGTAGTGCTCCTGGTTCTCTTGATATATCCCCTGCTCAGCGTCTATTCGAAGAAGAACCAAACAAACAAGGGCCAACATAAATAAAGTGCACAAGCATATGAATTAAATGCATCAAGCAAACAATCATGCCATGATGAATGATGCACAATTTGCATGGCAATAAGGTAGCATGGCATGGGTGAGGTGTGGAATACAAGGAATAATCATTTTATTGAGTTTTGGGCCCATTTTATACTCATATTAGTTGCTGTACCCATTATATTTATATGATGCATGCTTCAAATCAAAACATGGAATGCATTAACAGAAAGGTCTCGTCGAGCTAATCATTTTAGACATATTATTTGTTAAATTTGGAGTTGTAAAACAAAAGTTATTAATTAATTAAGTCAAAAGGGCAAATTATTGTAATTTTATTATACTTGGAAAATAAAGTGTTCAAAATATATTTTGGATGGAAGATTTGAATTCCTCACATTTTTCTGATTTGAAAACATATATTATTTGTATTATTTGGAATTATATTTTAAAAGTTATTTAAAAACAGAAAATAATTTGAATTTGAAAATAATTTGAAAAGATTTGAATTTTAAAACAGAAAACAGACAATACTTTTGTTACTCAGCTAGCAGCTAGCCACAGCCACTGACAGATGGGTCCGAGCTGACCTGGCGAAACACACGCGCAGGAAACTTTTAACACCGCGAGCTGACCCAGCCCAAGCGAATGACAGGTGGGCCATCGACCACGCGGGTCCACGCGGCAGAGGTGAGCGGGCCAGCACTGACAGGTGGGACTAGACTGGAGCGCGGGTTGATGGAACCAAAAGGCTGGGGGGTTTTCTGCAAAGGCGCACAGCGGCTGGTAGGTGGGTCCTAAGGAGCGCGGGTTGAGGAAAACAAAGCGGGAGGGGGTTTTCTGCAAAACGTTGCCGCGACACTGTTTTTCTTCCTCTCTCTCTCTGACGAAAAGACAGTGGCAGCGCGCGTGGCATGGGGCTTCGATCTCGTGACCTGGGGCTTGCACGCAGGGGCGGCTGCCGCTGCGGTGGGCTCGGGTTGATGTCAGGGGACTGCTACACGGCCGGATGGGGTTCTGCGCTTTGCGGGGACGAGCAGACGCACGCGCCCGCCGGTGCACCGAGGGTGCTCGACGGAGCGCACGTCACGGCCAGGACACGACGGTGCAAACGAGGGTGTCTAGGAGGGCGGTGGGCTCACCGAGAGGTGGTCGGCAGAGTTGGATCGGGCTGGCGAGCAGGCGATCAGCGGGGAAGCAGACGCTCCAGCGATCTAGGGTTCTGTCGGGGCGGCGGTGGTTCTGGCGGTTCCGGTTCTTCTCCTCGTTGCCGGCGTGTACAGGACGACGCAGCAGAGCGTCCTTGAGTCCCTCGACAACCTCCACGCCACGCTCGGTTGCTGGATCGAGGGTTCGGTGGTGGACAGACGGTGGCCGGCGTTGGGGGTAGACAGTGGCGGGGGAAGGCAAGGAGAGAGGGGACGGTCTGGGGTAGATCTGGGCGAGGCAGGAGGAGCCGTGAGGGTGGAGATAAGCAGAGAGGGGAGGAGGTGCCATGGGGAGGGAGTGGTTGGAGATAAAGGTGGCTTCGGCCACCTTTTTCCCTCCTTCCTCCTCATGTGCTCGGTCGGCAGGGCAGGGCAAGGGGCTGGCAGGTGGGGACGGCCAAGGCCAAGGGAGGCAGGGCAGGCTCGGGCTAGGGGGCCACAAGGCAGGGAGAGAGCTAGAGGGGAGAGGGGGTAGCCTCGGGTAGAGTTAGGGTTGGAGGTGGGAGGCTCGGGCTAGGGTTAGAGGGAGCCTCGGGCCAGGGCTTGTGTGGTGGAGGGGGGGTAGCTAGGTGGCATGGTGGGGCCAGCTAGGTGAGAGATAGAGGGAGGCCGAGAGAGGGAAGGTGTGGTAGGGGACTAGGGGGTATGGTTTAGGTTTAGCTTAGGGTTTAGAGAGAGAGGGGAAAGATGAGAGAGAGATGGGGTGAGGTTTGTTGTTTTGTCAAGCTCAAGCAAGATCAAGCAAAGAGCAAGCAAGAACTAGACAATGAAAAGAGAGGGATGGATGAGGGTTAGGGTTTTAAGCAAGGTCAAGATAGATCAAGCCAAAAGAAAAGATAGAGGTAGAGAGAGAGGGATGATCCACTCAAAGATCAAATAAAATCCAAATGACAAGCTAAAGGGGTACTTGCATGGCCCATGCAAAATATTTATTGCCATGTGGGTTCTTGTGAAAACAATATTATTACATGGCATTAATATTATGCATTCCCAAGATTGGAATAAAAGCCAAGCAAAAGAAATGAAAGGATGCCCCATGTAGAGTAGTTGGAGATGGCCATGTTTGAAATAAAATGGGACATGCTAGTGTGTATATGCCACTAGATATTTGATAAGCCCACAAAATATTCCAACATGATGATAACCCCAAAAACAACACATATGGGAGCTAGAACTAGGGTCCCACTCACAAGGCATGCAAAGGTGGCCATGTGTCTCTCATATATCACTAATGTGAAAACATCATGATGCTAAGATGAGAGCATGGGGAAAAGAAGTGGGTCCATCCTAACCCACATGAGCTAGAGGTAAAACCAAATAAAGTGCAAAGCTCATATTTAGTTGGATGGTGGAATTATAAGGTGGTGAAAGAAAAAGGTGGGGGAGTTAATAAAAGATATGCCCCCAACTCAACTTGGGCATTAAACAATATATCAAGAACCAAATACAATATCAAAAGGCAAATACAATTAATAATGCACATGCGATAAGAACCAAACAAGAAGGGGTTTTATATGATGCTCAAATGCAAGGTGGCATGATGACATGAGCATGATATAATGATGATGCAACATTATATATTTGAAGTAGCATTATATAAACTAGGCTAGTAGCATTGCAATTGTTAGACAATTGGGATGCTACAACTTGGCACATGCTCACACCATGTTATGACTATATCAAGTCACCATAGCCTTTATGATCCTTTAGTTTTCAACTTGTAGTATCACTTTATGCTTTGATCAATGATGTTTTGTCGCTCTGCATGATTATGGCCATTATTGCTCTCTTAGTTTGTCGCTCCTAGTCTTTTGCTAGCCTCCATAACCAAGTATGAGTTCCAATCATGCATCCAACTCCCTAAACCAAGTTATTACAAAGAGTCCACCATACCTACCTACTAGCTTATGCTATTCCAAGTATATTCATGCTTTTGTTTACCTTCCACTTGTTATGAGAAAGCTAGTGATTAAAGCTCTCACGAACTTGATGGCACACTTTACTTTACTTGCCCTTAATAAACTTGAACCATTGTGTCGTCTATGTTGTATATGCTTGCACTTATTTGTTGGGAATTAGCAGAACCATGCTTTCATGGGGAACGCTTTCAACATTGCACTTGGTACTTGTACCTATTTGATAGCAGGCTCTTTTGTATATGGATGTCGTCGGTGTGAAATTAAAGGGGAGCTTGTAAGTCCATGGAGTTATGTATATGTGTTAGAGAAACGCCTGGGCCGCTGGTCTAATCCATGCTGACATGGTGGAAACCTGCAGCGTAACCATAATGAGCTGTCTATGAAGCATTCTTCTTATAAAAAAAAGAGTCCTATATTGAGAAAAAAAAGAAAAGAAAAAAAAGATACTATGAAAAGAGGAAAGAGAGAAAAAAAGCACCGTATTCCCATGGTAAATAAGAAGAATGCTGAGATGCTCGTTGTCTGCTTGCCTTGTCATTTTGATATAGGGATTCTTCCGTATCATCGGGCAAGGGGTACCCCGTTGGCGGTTCTCAATGATACACATGTACTTACAATGACAAGAACTTACCGGTGACTAAACTTGAGTAGCATGAGGAGTGGCCCTCGTATACAAGGGACATGAGATTTCTGACTTATACTTCGTCAAGCATGTACACCATAGTTTGTTCACTTCAACCTTAATCACTTCAAGATGCTTATGATAGGGGCAATGAGAGCTGAAAGCTATTAAGTACCATAATTTTTGGAATCTCTTTATGAGACTTGAATCCCTACTTCCTTTTACAAAAGGTCTTTCTTCCACCATTATATTGAGTCTCCACCTTCTATCTTTATGCACCTACTTTGAGAGCATAGTGGCCATTCTTAGTTCTATGTGCATTGTCCCAAGACTAGTTGATTGATGCATACTTTGATATTGCTTGTTTGAAACTATTGTATCTAGTCACTCTTATGAACTTTGAAGGTGTTCTATGCATTTATATTTGCTACTCTATTGAGGGGCAAGCTGAATACTCTTATGCTATGTTTTCTTTATGTGAAACAAACAAACGTCTTGCAAAGCATTGTAATTCATGAATCTTTTGTTTGTGCCTTTTCATGTTGCGTCATAGTTCCTTTGTCTTATTGCTAGAACTTTGTCTTTCATGTTATGATTGAAGTACTATGATCCCAGCTTTGAATGTTTTACAAATACTTTGATCAAGTCTTTGATGATGCATGTCACCTCAAAAATTCTTTCTTTTTATCACTTACCTACTCGAGGACGAGCAGGAGTTAAGCTTGGGGATGTTGATACATTGCAAATGTATCTATAATTTTTGATGTTCCATGCTTGGTTTTATCCACTTTCTTGTGTTTTGTTCCAACTTTGGAGTACTTTTCATATGATTTCTTGGACTAACCTATTAACAAGAGCCATAGTGCCAGCTGCCTGTTTTCTACTGTTTTTGGTTCCAGGAAAGTCAGAAAATGAATATTCTCGGAATTGGACGGGACAAAAGCCAAAGTGCCTATTTTTCCGGAAGGGATCAAGTGCCAGAATACGAGACGGAGAGGGACCAGGGGGCCACCACACCACCTGGCCCGCGCCAGGGGGTGGTGAGGCCAGCCCTGGCACCCCCTCGGCCTCTCCTTCCACCTATAAGTTGGCCTCGGGACGAAAACCCTAAGGACCCGATCAAAAAATCCATGAAAGAGTCTGTAGCCGCCGTCATCTCCATCCCTAGATCGGGAGGGATCTGAAGCTCTTCCCGGCACCCTGCCAGAGAGGGGAATTCACCCTGGAGGCCTTCTTCATCACCATGCAAGCCTCCGGTGTGATGCGTGAGTAGTTCATCCTTGGACTACGGATCCATGTAGTAGCTAGATGGCTGGTTTCTCCTCCTTTGTGCTTTCATGTTTAGATCTTGTGAGCTCCGTTCATGACCAAGATCATCTATTTGTAATTCATACATGTTGTGTTTGCGGGGATCCGATGGATATTGAGATGCTATTTCAGATTGATTATTGATTCTATCATGTCTTTGTTATTTGAGATCTTGCATGCTTTCCGTTGTTAGTAGCTATCTTGGCCAAGTAGATGCTAGCAACTCCAAGAGTTAGTATTTATGCTCGATAGTGGGTTCATGCCTCTAGTAATCTAGGGAAGTGACAGAAATCTCTAAGGTACTAGATGTGTTGTTGCTACTAGGGAGAAAACAACAATCCTTTGTTCATAGAACAATCGTATTGTTTACTTTACACGCAGTTCGTAAAGCAATAATCTGTTGCTTGCAACTTAATACTGGAGGGGGTTCGGATGATAACCTGAAGGTGGATTATTAGTCATAGATGCAGTTGGATGGCGGTCTATGTATTATGTTGTAATGCCCAATCAAGTCTCAAAGGAGTCAAGATGATTAGTATATGCATGTATTGATTTCTCGGTGTTTGTCAATTGCCCCGATGTAATTTGTTCACCCAGCATGTTATCTAGCTAAGGAGAGCCACCTCTAGTGAACTATGGATCCCGGTCCTTTTACTTTACATACAATCTAAAATCTTTTATTGCTTTGTGTTTACTTTCTGCAAACTTTTACTTCTTTCCATTCGATACGTTTAATCCTTTGTTTTTCGCAAAACACGGTGAGATTGACAACCTCATCGCAAGTTGGGGACAAAGTTATGTGGTTGTGTTGTGCAGGTCTCCACGTTGCTACTAGCACCGGTAGTGCGCCCTGCCAAAGCTCAGCTAGTAACACCTTTGGGGTGTTTCCTTGCTCCTACTCGTTCGATTAAACCTTGGTTTCATAACTGAGGGAAACTTGATGCTGTGCTCATCATACCTTCCTCTTGGGGTTCCCAATGAGCTCTACATCAATCACGAGCCATCAACACTTTTCTGGGCGCCGTGCATTGACCCATCACTATGCCCAAGGGCAAATCCGCAGCACAAACTTCAACCTCTCAGCAACAACCCAAGGGCAAAAAGGCTTATGACGCCGCCAGGGCAGCATCAATCGAGGCTAGACAGCGTACACTTGCATCCATGCTTCTGAAGAAGACACCGCCGAAGAAAGACACCTCTGCCAGGTCAGCTGATGCGCAACTCGTTTTGCACACTAGCCCCGATGTTGCCCAGGTTGAAAGGAGGGAAGCCCATGCTAAGGGTTTGGTCGCGCCTCACATGCTTAGCGGAGAACGCTATCCTCCGACCTTGATCGAGTTCATTAATAACTAGAACAAGGCAGAGTTCGTCCATAACGACGATCTCCCAGAGAAATTTGGACCTGCGGAGTTTGCTGCAAAGATGAACACCATCGCCAAGGCTATCAACTTTGCGGGTCGGATGATGGAGGTATGCTACCTTGCTTTTTCTTTAACATGTATTAGTGCTTAGTCATATAATCATTAGTCCCCGAGCCTCCGGGGGAGTAACTTGTTACTCGGTCGGATGCTCCTTAGAGAATTAGCGTAGCTCCCTAGTAACTTCGAATATGCACACACCTAGAGCCGGGTTAAGTTCCACTTGGCCTGGATTCTATACACTTCGAATATGCACACACCTAGAGCCGGGTTAAGTTCCACTTGGTCCGGATTCTGTACACTTCGAATATGCACACACCTAGAGCCGGGTTAAGTTCCACTTGGCCCGGATTCTGTACACTTCGAATATGCACACACCTAGAGTCAGGTTAAGTTCCACTTGGCCCGGATCTTGTGCATTTCGAATATGCACACACCTAGAGCCGGGTTAAGTTCCACTTGGCCCGGATCTTGGGCACTTCGAATATGCACACACCTAGAGCCGGGTTAAGTTCCACTTGGCCTGGATTCTGTACACTTTGAATATGCACACACCTAGAGCCGGGTTAAGTTCCACTCGGCCCGGATCTTGCGCACTTTGAATATGCACACACCTAGAGCCGGGTTAAGTTCCACTTGGCCCGGATTCTGTACACTTAGAATATGCACATGACTAAGCTATCCTTTTGTGCTCTTTTTAGGTAACTACCAATCGCCGGAGCGCTGAGTTTCAGCATCTCTTGGACACCCATAAGCTTCTACGCTCGAAACATACTACGCTTCTCGCCGAATTCGAGAAAAGGGGTAAGTTTTTCCTTTGACTTTTCTATCTTTCTTTGTCTTTTCCCCCTGATCTAATCTATCATTCGGATTTGGCAGCTGGAGTGGAGGACGAGAACATCCTCATGAGGAAAAACTTGGACCAGATAAAGGGTAAGTCACTTTGCTTAATCTTCCTCTGCGCTCTATCTCCTTTTCTTCTTGGCTCGGCAAATATTCATACCTCGGCTTTGCCGGGTCAACAAACTATTTTAGCATCTCTTGAACATAGTGTGCCCGTGCCTGATATGATGCTGCATTTTCTCGAACAAGCAGGACAGCGTCAGGCCGAACTGAAGAAGAAGGATGATGAGCTCGCCCTTCTCCGGACCAAGGATGATGAAATTGCCAAACTCAAGGCAGAAATGAAGAAACTCAAGGCGCTCCACAAAATCGAGCTAGATAAAGTTGGCTAAGACTTTACTAAAGAGCGAGAACGCCTCAACCTCCAAATTTCCAAAGGTCAAGAACTGTTGAAGGAGGCTGACACTAAGCTTGAGTCGGCAAATGTTGAACTTGTGCAACTCCGGAAGAGGCGCAACAACTGCACCAAGGAGCTGACCCGGATCCACAGTCATATCTCTCGTAAGCTCTTTTCCTTCAACCGACATTGATCTTTTCGGGTCAACTTCCTCTACTTATTTCACTTGTCTCGTTTTTCAGACAAATTTCCGGAGGGTGATGCCATTGCCGCCACTGATGTTGCCAAGTTCCGCCAGAAGAGGGGCACCCCAACTGGCTCTGGCGCTGAAAACATTCCTTATGACATGGAGGACCTGCTGGTTAGCTTATCTTCTCGCATCGAGATCGTGAAGAACTATGGCAAGGATATCCTGGATGTGCCAATCCGGATCTTCAATGCCTTTTGGCCTGATGAAGATACTCCGGAGGGGGCCACTGCTCTTATTGCCAAGTTAATGGAGTGCGAGACCTAGCTTGACCTTTGGAGGGAATCCGCTGGACGCGCCGGAGCTGAAATCGTCCTCCACTACGTGCTCACATGGTATGAAAAGATAAATCTGAAGCTTCTCGAGCGTATGCGCACCGGATCAAGGTGGTCCACTGACCCGGATTGGATATCTCAGCACAAGGCTTGCGCCCATAGCCTCATTAATATGCCCCCATCCATCAATGGAATGAGGGACCAAGTTTCCTTGGTGCTGTCGACGACGAATATGTCGAAGATGGTTCGGGTGAGGAGGAAGAGGACAAAGCCTCGGACGTTGAAGAAGATGAAGATGAAGCTGAAGCTGAGGCTGGAGTTCCCCCTGCGGGCGCCGAGTTACCTCCCCCTGCTGCTCCTTGATCAAACACTTTGCATTTTATCAGATCCCTGGTATGCCGGGTGCAAATGTATTAAGCACACAAATTATGTTTTCCTACTAAGTTGCTCGTGCCGGATTAACTTGGGCGTAGTCCCCGAGTTTCATTTTCTTGTTTCTCTAATTTCTTGGCTCGGCTCGTGTCTACCTTGGTTCGGTTTTATGACTTACGAGTCCGAATTTCAAAAATTGACTTAACAATACTTGGAAACTCTAGGACTAGCTCAAAATAATTCAGCATAGTAAAAACAAGGTTAACATAAAGTTAGTTAAAATAACAAATGTCACCTCGATTAAGTTCTTTTCCTTAGTCGTTTTTCGTGTGCTGCGCAATTCCAAACATGTTCTCTTGCTTGCCATGAAGCCAAATCTTGTTGGACAGCAGCAAATCGAAGAGTTGAGTTTTTGGTGCTCACACACTACTAATACGGCTTAGGCAGAAGCAACTCAAACTAGCCGACATAAAAATAAATAACAAATATAGAAGACAACAAATATTATTAAGGCAGTCCCCGAGTTACTGCTCGAGGTGACACGATTTCATTGATAAACTCATTGCTGGCATACATACCGACGTATGAGAGACTTGGATACACACACTTCTTTGCTAAGTGTAGAACGGACGAAGTAGAGCTACATTCCATGGATGCTTAGATTCCTCGTCGGACCTATCCAGCTTGTTCTTCTCCTGTGGTTTTGCATCGATGAGATAATATGAGTCATTGTGCAATGCTTTGCTCACAATGAATGGCCCTTCCCATGGGGGGGATAGCTTATGCATGCCAGCAGTACGTTGTACCAACCGGAGTACCAGATCACCTTCCCGAAAGACTCGGGGGTTAACTTTCCGGCTATGATAGCATCGGAGATTTTGCTGATATATGGCGGATCTAGACAATGCCAATTCTCTCGCTTCTTCCAGCAGATCAACATCATTTTGTCGGGCTTCACGCATTTCGGCTTCTGTGTATTGGGTGACTCTGGGCGAATCATGCTCTATGTCGGCTGGTAATACAGCTTCTGCCCCATATACCAGAAAGAATGGTGTATAGAATGTTCATCGATTCAGAGTTGTTCTTAAACTCCACAGTACCGCTGGTAGTTCTTCTAACCAGCACCCCGCTGATCTTTGCAGCGGCTCAATGAGCCGGGGTTTTATCCTGGATAATACTAATCCGTTGGATCTTTCCACTTGTCCATTCGATGCGGGGTGGGCTACCGAGGCAACGTCCAGCCGAATCTTCTTATCTCGGCAGAATCGTGCAAACGCTCCTTCAGCAAAATTGGTGCCATTATCTGTTATGATACTGTGAGGATAACCATATCTCAGAATGATATCTTTAAGGAATGTTACGGCCGTAGCTCCATCACATTTTCTTATTGGCTTTACTTCAATCCACTTCGTAAACTTGTCCACCATAACCAAGATGTGGGTCATGTTCCCTCTTGCTGGTTTGAACAGGCCAACCATATCCAAACACCATACGGCAAATGGCCAGGTAATTGGTATAGTCTTGAGTTCCGACATTGGCATATGTGTCTTGGTAGCATACCTCTGACAACCATTGCATTTTCTTACTAGATCCTCTGCTTGTTCCAAGGCACTTGGCCAGTAGAACCCATGTCGAAAAGCTTTTGCCACTAATGCTCTGGATGAGGCGTGATGCCCACATTCCCCTTGATGTATATCTCGGATGATGTCAAGCCCTTCTTCTGGGTGAACACACCGCTGCAGGACATTTGTGACGCTCCTCTTGTATAGCTCGGCATTGATAATCGTGTATGCCTTTGCGTGCCTCTGAACCTGCCTTGAAAGCACTTCATCATCGAGCAAGGATCCATCCTTCAGGAATTGAAATATGGGCAACGCCCAAGCTGGTATAGCTCGCACTGGAAACACATCCTCATCTATTTCCATTTGCTCCACCGGCATAACCTCGGCCGGATCACGCTGCACAGTCTCCGGGTTCTGTGAAGCAGTCCCCGGGTTTCCTGAACCACTTCCCACGTCAATGTCCATGGGTACAGGTCCAGACTCCGGATCTGCCGGGATGTAGATTGAGTCGGTTTCTAGGGACGGCCTGATAGATGGTTTTCTGAGGTGTTCCAGTGCTACACCCGGTGGAATTGCTTGTCGGGTTGATCTGAGCTTCGACAATACGTCGGCAGCCTCGTTTTCCAGCCGGGGTACATGGTGAAACTCGCATCCCTCATAGTACCCAGATATCTTTTGCACATGGAATGTGTACAATGCCATGTTTGGATCTAGAGTGTCCCACTGCCCTGAGACTTGCTGAACTACCAAATCCGAGTCACCAAAGCATTGGATCCGACGTATTCCAATTTCCTTTGCCACTTTGAGCCCATGCATACGTGCTTCATATTCAACGACCTTGTTTGACGCTGCGAAATGGATTTGCAGCACATACTTCAGCTGGTCATTCTTTGGCGAGGTAAGTACAACTCCAGCGCCTAACCCGGTTTTGGTCTTTGATCTGTCAAAGTGCATTCTCCAGTAGTTCGGATCTGGTAACGGTGGTTCGTATTGCATCTCGGCCCAATCCACGAAAAAGTCAGCCATAGCCTGAGACTTGATCGCATCTCTCCTATCGTATTGCGGAGCATAAGGGGCTAGCTCAATTGCCCATTTTGCGATTCGGCCGCTTGCATCCTTGTTACTCATTATCTCAGATATGGGGGCTTCACATATCACTTTGATGGGGTGTTCTTCAAAGTAGTGTTTTAGCTTCTTTGCCGACCTGTACACGCCATATGCCATTTTCTGATAGTGAGGATAGTTTTGCTTCGATGCGGATAATACCTCGCTTAGGTAATAGACTGGCCTTTGCACTGACTTACCCTCTACATCGCGCTCTACCACCACCACTGCACTTACAACTCGGTTGGTTGCGGCTATATAGAGCAACATTGGCTCTTTTGATAGTGGAGAGGCTAACACTGGTGTAGTGGCTAACATTTTCTTTAATTGGATGAAGGCTTCATTGGCCTACGACGTCCATACGAACTTGTCCGCTTTTTTCATTAGTTGATAGAGAGGCAATTCCTTTTCTCCCATCCGACATACAAACCGACTTAAAGATGCCAGGCACCCAGTGAACTTCTGGACATCGTTAAGACACTTCGGCAGTTCCATTCGCTCTATGGCTCGGATTTTCGTCGGGTTAACTTCAATACCTCGGCTGGAGACAAGAAATCCGAGTAATTTTCCAGCCGGGACACCGAAGGTACATTTCTCCGGGTTAAGCTTCATCCGGAATCTCCTTAGGTTCGCGAATGTTTGCCTAATATCTTCAAGGAGCGTTTTGCTTTCCTTGGTTTTTATAACCACATCATTCACATATGCTTGCACATTTCCTCCAATTTGATCATGCAAACATTTTTGCATACATCTTTGGTACGTTGCCCCTGCATTACGTAAACCAAAAGGCATGGTGCGATAGCAATAAGCCCCATACAGGGTGATAAATGCAGTCTTTATTTGATCGCTAGGATTCAGAGGTATCTGGTGGAAACCAGAATATGCATCTATGAATGACAAAAGTTCACACCTAGCAGTAGAATCTATGACCTGATCTATCCTTGGCAGTGAAAATGGATCTTTTGGACACGCCTTATTCAGGTTCGTGTAATCGATACACATACGCCAAACCACTGCCACATTCGGATCATCTTTTTTCTTTTCCACAAGCACCGGATTAGATAGCCAATCCGGGTAGAGTACCTCCATGATAAACCCGGCTGCGAGGAGCCGAGCTATCTCATCCCCAATGACTTTTCTCCTATCTTTGGCAAAGCGGCGGAGAGGTTGCTTCACCGGCTTTGCTCCGGGTCTCACATTCAAAGAGTGCTCGGCTAACTCCCTCGGAACACCTTGCAAGTCCTGTGTGGACCAAGCAAAAATATCCCGATTCTCACGGAGGAAGTTGACGAGCTCGCTTTCCTACTTGTCATTTAACCTGGCACCAATCGTTACGGTGCGCTCTGGGAACAGATCATAAACAGGTACTTTCTTCGTATCTTTTGTTGCTTGAAATGAGACACTTCCATGCGGGTTACTCAATGCCGGCATATACTGCTGTGCGGACTGAGCCAATACCGCCACTTCCTGTATCTTTCTTTTCTCTTGCGCAATCACGAGTGACTTGGCTAGGTTAGACCCGGCAAACGCACACTCAATGGAACGTCGGAAATCTCCAGCTATGGTAATTACTCCATTTGGCCCGGGCAACTTCATCTTCAAGTAACTGATGTGACAACTTGTCATGAACTTGTTTAGTGCTGGCCTACCGAGTAACAGGTGATATGCACTTTCTAAGTTCACAACTTCAAACTCCAAATTTTCAGTTCGGCAATTATCTCGTGTGCCGAACAATATGTCAACCCGGACCTTGCCAATAGGTTCACAAGAAATGCCTGGCACAATACCATGGAAAGTTGTTCTTGTAGCTTGGAGCATGTTCTCCGAGATGCCCAACTTGCACATCGTATCCACATACATGATATTGATGCTGCTGCCATTGTCGATCAGCACCTTGGAGAATCTCACATTGATATTGGGGTCGATGAACGTTGGGTCTAGCACTAACGCATATGAACCAGGACTCAGCATAAGCTTGGGATGATCCTTGATATTCCAAGTAATTTCCTGATTCGACCAAGTCATATACCTCGTCACTACCGGCATTACCGCATTCACCTCCATGTGTCGGTGCTGCAAGCTCTTTCTGTCTGTTTCCTCTGTGGTAAACACACAGTAACTCTGGTGGTGCTCTCTGTATTCATTTCTCCCCTCATTTCCGGGATACCTTTGATCTTGCTGATTTTGGTTTTCCACCTGATGCACTGCATCCCTTCTCTCATGATTTTCATACCTCGGCGGAGGGGGTGGCAACATTAACTATTGCGTGTTTGCTCCGGAGAGCAATTGCTGTCGGGGTAACTCCTGCCAAGGTTGATCATTCCGAGGTGCCTGAGCATTTCCTGAACCACTTTGTTCTATCTTCCTCATCCACTCACATTGCCGAGTCGTGTGACCCATCGGGTTACTCGGATTTGGCGTGTGAAATTTACATGGTTGATCCAGCATTGCCTCATAGGTATACCTCGGTCGGTCCTTCTTTTCTTGCCACTGTTTCTTCTGCTCTGGTATCCAAGTTTTCTTGCCATCATTTCTTGGGGTCCATTGTTGCCCTCTAGTTTTCTGAAGCTGATTACTCCCGACTCCGGGTTGATCCTAATTTACAGCAGCAACTTGTTGCGAACTATACCTGTAATCTGGTATATCATCTCTTCTCTTACCCCGGTAATCATTCCACCGGGATGATCCGGCTCCATCTCGCTGGTAGTTCTCCTCATTTGACTTGTTTGACACCAGCCTAGGTTGAGTCAGATCACCCAAGGCATATGAATCAGCGATCCGGATCATCTCTGCCAGTGTGGTTGGCATATCCCTTTGTAGCCTTTGCCACAGCATGCTTGCATATCTACACCCTTGTGCAAACCAAGCTATTGCATGTGACTCGATCACACCCTCACATGAGTTTCGCACTGTGCACCACTGGGTTAAGAACTCCCGGACCGTCTCATTCGGTCGCTGTTTCCACATTGCTAGGGTCTGTGGCCTATTCGGCCTCTGATACGTGCTCGAGAAGTTGTTGACAAACATTTCCTCAAAATCAATCCAACAGTTGGTACTTCCGGGTGGCAAATTGTTTAGCCATACCCTTGCTGGCCCCTCCAGCATCTGAGGCACATATCTCACAGCCCATCTCAAGTTGCCTGTAGCAATTTTCACCGCCGTAGCGTAGTTGATCAACCAATCCTCCGGCTTTGTGCTATTGTCATATGTTTTCGTGCCTCTGGGTAACTGGAAGTTCGGTACCGGTGGCTCCTTCATGATCCGGGGCCCAAAACACGCCGGACCCGGAGGACCTTGACACTCAATTTGCTCCGACCTATAAAGCTGATCCAGTTTTAACCTGACATCGTCAGGCATCAAGTCCCTGCTTCCCAATCTTGACCCTATCACGTGATAGTCCGGCCTTGGGTATCCTGCGTTCACCATTTCCGAATCACCATCATTGTATTTGTCTTGCTCTCGTGGAGCGCCTCTCTGCTGCATACCTCGGCCGGCACTTTGCTCTTGCCGTGGTATATTCCGCTGCTGCGGTTGCCCTGCTCCCGCCGAGTTGCATTGTCCGGCTTTGCCGTTTACAGCATTTCCTTGACCGGCATTGCCTTGGTCACGGTTACCTCGGCCAGCCTCACCTCGACTGACACTTCGTCGATCATCATTTGCCTGCACTGCTTTTCCTTTCCCTACCCTTGCCGGGTCATATGGGACTATCTGTTTGTTTCTCCTTGCCGAAGTTACCACCTCCTCTCTTCTTGGGTATCCATGAGGGATGATGCAGCTCCAGCTGATTTCTCCGAGTTACCTACAGCTGAATGAACAACTTTGGACGCGCCAGCCCTTGCTGGGTTAGCCCTAAGCAACTCTTCGTTTTGTCTGTTAGCGATCCGAACTAACTCATTGATTCTTTCCTGCCGTCTTTGTCAGGCCTCACCCGTCAAACCCTCTAACTCGGATGCAGCTGCATCCGCTACTCTGAGGTTCTTTGCCGAGGTATTGTACTTCGGCAGCCCCGCAGACAGAAAGTTCTCTGACTCCTCAACTCTAGTATCACCCTCTTTGTTCATTTCACTGATGAGGTTTTTCCCCTTTACTTTTACAGCATCTACCTTATTTGCTCTTGCGTACTCACGCAGTGTCATGTTCAACGACTGCTGAGCCGCGGCAATCTTTTTTGCACCTTCTAGTATTTTCTGCCTAGTTTCCTCTAACTCGGCCTGTGCCTGAGCCGGATCTACTGCAGGTGCTATGGGGCTCTCTAGCTATCTATCACCCGCTGCAGCACGTTCTCTGGCCTCTCTAGTGGAGGACCTTTACTTTTCCTTGGTGCCTTGGGTGTTACCTCCGGATCTGGTGCCGGATCCTTGCCCGCGCCAGCGCCAGGCGCTGTCATCATCACCTCGGCACGGTCAGGGGAGCGAGTGATACGCGCCCCATGAACCACGCTAAGGGGTGGCTCGCCTCCCTCGACGACGTGCCACGGGTGAACGCACGACACATTGATAGCGACGTAGATCTTGTGTGCGCCAAGCTTGACGAAGAGGCCATTGCGCGGGAAGGGTCGCTTGCCGAAGCAGTCAGCATTGTCGCTGACAAAGTCCAGCGCTCCAAAGCGCTGAACAAGCCCGGAGACGATGCGCTCGCCGGTGCCGATGAGGTTTCCCGTCTAGATCTTCACTCCTGCTAGCGCCTCTAGCCCCACGGTGGGTGCCAACTGTCGTGGTGGTGTCACGGAAGATGCCATGGATAGGCTAAAGGTGGGGACAAGATGCACTAGAGCAATCCAGGGAGGGATAGTGTGGTGATTCCACACACAGATGTTTGTATTTGATTCACTTCCAAGGTTTTACAAGTGCTCCTTGAGCTGTATTGGGGAGAGGAGGAAGAAGGAACTCTCTTACTCTCTCCACTAGCTAGCCCTTAGGAACATACTAGAGAATAACCAAGCCAAAACTCAACCAACTAGAGATCAACCCCTTCTACAGATACCCTAGCCCTCCTTATATAGGGGTGGCTAGGTCTCCAATTAGAGCATACGTGGAGGCATATTCCAGGGAATATGCCTCTTCCCAAAATGGTAAACCGATCGGGTCACTTTTCCCCATCGTCAGCCATGCAGAGGCTACGTGAGCCTCTGCGGCGCCCGCGTCATCCGACACAGGCATCGTCACCCTTGTCGGCCACGTCTCGGTGGTCCTGGCCTCTGTCCGCTTCGCTCACACTCTGCATACAGTGACCTCCTTTTGACCAGAGAGATACCTTCCTTCTCTTGCAAGCCTGATATAACCCGGATCATGCCTGGTTAATCCGGCCACACTGGTACCTGCATACAAGTTAAATCAATCCTGCCGGCATACAACATATGTCGGTCGGGACTCAGTCAGGTGGACATCCACTGGTCCGGGTTACTCCGTGATTCGGCATGCCTTGAGGTGGCTCGGCCAGCACTTGCTTTGACCTTGCCATACCTCGGCTAACTCGGCCATTATACCCCGGCGTGACCCTACCCGAGGGTATCCCCCCAACATTCCTTCACCGCCAATGTATCATCCACAATCGTTGCTTTCCCTTCGCATCCCGCACAGCGACATCGGTGCCGCCCACATCAGATCATAGACATGGGTCACATGGGTGTGGCCTAGTTAACCAGAGTGGGATGATTTGACGTGTAGAGTAGCTTCTCCAAAGGACATATGGCCCTGTTCGGGACTAAGGGGGATCCAATGGCCATAAGGGGTTAGGTAGAGTGATCGGATGGCCAGAAAATCTTAGATCGCGAGAGAGCTGCCTCTTGTCTCAATTTTAATGTCCTTAATTGACCATCTTACATGATTTCTAAACCATTCCTGAAACCCACCCCCATATACTGGTGCAGCATAATCTTTTCCTTTGGTTGCTTTAAATAACCTACAAAAACGATACTCAAGTAAGACATCTGAACATATCTTGCTACAAGTTTCATTTCATATATGTGAGGATATGTATGAATAGTACTCGCGCAACAAAGTTTTTAGCCTCATCAATGTTATTCAGCACATACCAAGTAAGTTGGTCATATTCATGCTGCATTAATATTCTATGTTCCTTCTTTCCTACTAGGCGAACACCATGGTTAAAAATAGATTTTTTCAACTTCTTCAATTTTCCCACCTAGATTGGATCTTGTTTTACAATCAGGAATGTATCTTGAGCAAAATGCAAATGCTCTAGCAGCAATGTATGCCTCTGCAATGCAACACTCTTCTCTAGCCTTGTTCCTAACAATACCCTTGAAAGTGCAAAGTCGATGTTCTATGGGGTACATCCATCCGTATTGTACGGGACCTCTATAAAGTGCATCTTCAGTCAGATGAACAGCCAAATGCACCATCACATTAAAGAAGGCTGGTGGATATATCAGCTGAAGCGTGCACAAGATTTCTACTATGTCCGTCTAAAGACGCGCTACAACTCTTCTGTCCAGAGTTTTGCTACAGATTTCCCTACAGAACTTTCCCAACTCTACAAGCACGTTGTACAAATCCTTATTCACTAAACCTTTAACGCTAAGAGCTAAAAGCCTTTGTAGTAGGATGTGGCAATCGTGAGTTTTCAACCCTTGGAGCTTGTTCCCCTCTACATTGATACAATTTTCAATGTTGGAAGCAAATCCAGATGGAAACTTCACACCTCGGAGGAAGTCACAAAATAGAACCCTTTTATTCACCGGCAACTTCACACCTCGGAGGAAGTCACAAAAGAGAACCCTTTTATGCACCTCGAAATTTATAATGTTTTTCACCGCCCTTATCAACCGTATCTTCAAATTGTTGTTAACGTTGATTTTTTTGTAGTCAAGCCTAGCATTATAGCTATCTTTTGTCTTGGATGGAATGTTGAGTAATGTGCCTATAATGCTGTCATATATATTTTTCTCCATGTGCATGACATTAATATTATGTCGAAGTGTCTTACCAGCCCAATACGACAAGTCCCATAGAGTGGATCTGCGCTTATAAAATATTCTTGGTTCCTTTTCCTTTCCTTGGGCACTGCTGCTACTTCTTCCGCTCTCTTCCTTTTGGATGTTGCTCCTACTGTCGGTGTATCATATGTATTCTTTCTTTTACCTCGTTTGGCAGCTAGTTGATTTCCTGGTTTGACATTTCTGACCTTTTGTAAATGCACCTGCAACTTAGTTGTAGTGAACTTTTGTGGTGTAGTGCCATATTCAGTCCTCTTTCCATAGAACTACAATTTTTTAAGTTTTTTTGGAATTTGTGGCCTTGAGGAAGAAAAACCCGGTGGCCAAGGAAACCAATCTTATTTTGTATCCTCACTGTGACCTGTTTTGTCTCACAGCGAAGACATGTGTTATAACCTGCTGTCACTCTGCCTGACATAGTGCCAAGAGCTGGAAAGTCATGGGTGTAGAATAGCACAGAAGCACGCATAGGGAACTTGGCATCTTTAGGTTTGTTGGCAAGCATATTAGGAGTCATGACACCCTTCCATAGTTCTTGCAAGTCTCGTATAAGAGGCTTCATGAACAGATCAAAATCCTTCCTAGGTGATTTGGGACTTGGATGAGTAAAGCCAGCAAGCAGTTCGACTAATCAGTGCATGCCCAGGGAGGCAGGTTGTAATTGTAACAAGTACTGGCCACATGTTGTACGAGTTACTCATGTTGCTAAATGGGTTAAATCCATCTGTAGGTAGGCCAAGTCTCAAGTTCCTTGGATCCGCTGCAAATCTTGGATGAGCCTTATCAAAGTTCTTCCATTCATCGCCATCAGCTAGATGTCTGAGTAAGTAATTATCTAGCTTGAGAATCTCTTTGTGCCATCTTGTTTCCTTAGATGTTTCTTCTGACTGAAACAACCTCTTCAATCTATCTATAATTGAAAATTATCTCAGAACCTTACAAGGATCTTTCTTCTTTTTATCACCATTTTCCATCTTGATTCGTTACATACTGGGCATTCATCGAGGTTATCATAATCCTCCCAAAATAGTACACAGTTATTTGGACAAAAATGGATCTTCTCATATGATTGTCCAAGTACCTTGATGTATTGTTTCATCTCATAAAAGGATTTTGGCAGTCCTTCCCTAGGGATTGACTCACTGTACACCTTAATCACTGAATCGAAAGCTTTGTTGGTAATTGTCAACACCCGGATTTTTAATCCCAGATGCATGTTATGTCATACATCGCAATCCCAGGATTACCATTTTTGCGAGACATAACAGATTGGATATCACAGTACATCATCCATTACAAACCATAATAAGGTCTTACACAAATAAAGGATCTCATGATCCAGTCTTAATACAACAAGTAGCAGAATAAATAATAAGCGTAGCGGTGGGGTCCATCTTCAGAGTCACATGCAATGCTGACGATGGAAGATAGTCCTAGTTATCATAGCCGTCCTGTTGTCCATCATCTTGGTACTCTCCTTCATAGTCTGGCCATAGGAATAGCCAGGGACAAAAGCCATGAGTACTCTTTAAGTACTTGCAAACTACCACTAACAAGTAAGATAGTTCTAGTAGGAATGCTAAACTCTAAGTTTAACTACAAGGTTAAGTTTGA
The DNA here is from genome assembly GCA_916181665.1 of Avena sativa. Taxonomy (NCBI): domain Eukaryota; kingdom Viridiplantae; phylum Streptophyta; class Magnoliopsida; order Poales; family Poaceae; genus Avena; species Avena sativa. Next base: position 415,746,117 of record OV702289.1, on the reverse strand, counting down.
AACCTAAGCTGAGTTCAGAAACAAAGAAAGATAAAACAAGGTTCTACAATCACTTAAGTTGGGAAGCTAGTGTCATAGTCACAACCCTGTTGTGGTCAAGTCAAGATTCCTCATTCATTTTATAAGTCATTTTGAAAAATATCTGACAACGAAACAGTATGGCCACTCCAACTGTTCATAACCGCGGACGCGACTATTTGAATAGTTTGACACTCTACAGAGGTGGTACACTTTCACCACAAGATTCGATACATCTGCCAGGGATAACCCTAAATCATCATACTTATTATGCATATAATCAAACATAACATTTCCTTTACACACCCTAGTATAAGCACCTCTCCTATGAGCATGGCCTCCCAACCATGACCATCTATCATCTTGGGCACTGCATAGGTGGACAACATTGAGAGGTAGCCTTATCTCAAACCTCTCCCGCGAGGGAACTAATACTAATGCATATAAACTTCCGGATAAGCCTTACCCAATTAAGGTATTGTGGTTGGACGGTAAAATTGGAATGGTATCGCATCCGAATCCAACCATCAGTTTTTGGTAAAAGGGCTAAGGCTCATGCCTCAACATTTTCTTCATCATAAACCATTTGTGTTTCTCAACACATGTCAAAACATCTCAATAGAATGACTCATCATTCCAAGGTTTTCACAATTCATTTTCACCAAGTGATCCCATCTAAAGTGACTCAAGTTTTGATTTAGCTCTAAGCTACTAAGTTAAGAGTGTTCACTAAGGTGGGATGCTAAGATCAATCTCATGCCATAGCATGACATCTAAGGTTATCTAGATAGGTCAAGTTTTATACTCTTTATGCTACCTTCAAAACAAGTAAAGGACTTTAATAAAGTAAAGGAAGTAAAGCTTGGAATTAAATCCTGGAATGGGTATAAGTCAAAGTAGTATAACCAAAGCATGCCTAATGCCTTTGCTTAGGTTATCTAGCTTGCAAGGGTTAGCTTGCATTGTTAATGATGGCTTGCTTAGTGCTAGCTTCATAACAATAGCTTGCCTTGGTTGGTGTAGTGGTTGAAGTTTTCTTCCTCCTCCTCTTGGTAGAACTCCTCCTCCTCGTAAGCTTGGTCGGTACTATCGTCTATAAATACATACGGGATACACAATCACCAAACAATACTTAACTAGTCTACTTAGTACTCTAAGGCACACATTTGATGATCTATTATCATCACAAGCATCACAAGGTTTAATTTAACTAGCTTCCTTCTTTTTATTTAAGAAAAGTAATTTCTACTCATTGAAATTAACTAAGATTTAATATTCTTCATTTAAAATATGGGATCATGTGGACACATGTCATCACCACATATTCTAACATATGGGAATGTGATTTAAATGTTGGATCACATTTTAATAAGTTTAAGTTTAATATTTAATGATGTAAAGTGACTAGAAATGCCTATATAGCATTATTTTGGTACTAGTCCAAATTCACTGCATGCAAACCTTAATATTATTACATATTTAGATAGGTATGGTTAAATGTGAATTTTGAGAGTTGGAATCAACTCAAAAGCTATTATGGTTGATTTTATAAAAATGTTTGAATGTGCAAAAGCTTCTGTCTTGTTATTTTTACTAGGAGAGATCTCTAACTCTAAATGAATTAAATCCAACGGGCTTGGATAGATCTTTTCAGAAGCTTTCCAACAAAATTGGAATCACTCAATTTGGCTCAGTAAATCTTCCTGAATTGATTTTTAAACTAAGAGACAGAATTAAGTTTAAACCTAAATAGAAAATTCTATATTTGAATTAACTGGGTCGCCCGGGAAAGGAAATGGGCCGGCCCAGTGGCGCTCCGCAGCGCAGAGGGCGGCTGACAGGTTGGTCCCGCTTGTCAGCGAGACTTAAAACCCGAAATGGTATGGGACGATCTGGGCGCTACAATTAGAAGATAGATCAACGGCTCACAGTCGTCATTGACGACAGAATCGTCGCCGGCGAGACCGAACGCTAAACGGCCAGTGGGGGTCTACTGGGGACGTACCAGGGCTCCAGCTAGTGGCAAGGCGGGCGATCGAACTGGACGGCAACGGCGGAGTCAGGCGAGGTCATGGCAGGGGCTGCAGTGGACGAAATCGACGGCAGCGTCTCCTCCTCTGTAGCGGGCTCCTCCGGTGCAATTCCGGCGAACTATGGCTCGAGCGGCTCCGGCGAGAGGTGGGGAAGGATCAGTGGTGAGAGGGGAGTTGAGTGGTGTGAAGAAATGGTGCTAGGGAGGTCTCCTTATATAGGCTCGACGAGGGGACCGAGGGGGCGACGGCGAGCTCGTCGGTGATGATGATATAGGGCGCTATCGGTATGGGCGGCGTAGGCGAACGGTGGCTTGCCTCCTGGCGGTGCTCCACGGCTTAATGGCGTGGCTAGGGGTGGTGGCATATGGTCAGGAGCATTGCGCGCTCTGGGAAACAGAGGCGGTGCTCGACGCGGCGCTCGGCGATTGTGGGTCGCACGGCGGTGCACGGCCGTGTGTGGCGGGTTGCTGGGTTCGAGGCGGAGCGGCGTGCGCGGGATGGGGTCGAGGCGCGGTTTGTGGCGTGCTGGCGGTGAGGGCGCTCTGGCGCGCTCTGACTATGCGCAGAGAGAAAGGACGGCGAGGATGGGGAGTGGTCCAGGGCCTGGCTGGGCTTGGGGAAGGGGCAGGGAGGTGCGGTAGGGTTGGGCGGAGCTAGAGGGCACGCTAGAATGGTGCAGCGCGGTCCCTGGCGCGTTGCCCTCTTCTGGCGGCGGTGACCACAAAGTGGCGGCGCTCCACTGCTGCTGCGGCTTAGGGATAGGCCGGTCGGGTGTTGGTTGGACTCAGGGGGACAGGGGAGAGTAGAAAGGGTCAATTGGGGGACAATGGCTTAATTAGAAACAATATTAGTTTGGCCATTTTATTTCTATCTACCACCTGTTCGATCAAATGGCCGCAAGAGAAAAATGTTTGAATTTTGGGCTGATTTTTGGTGGAGTGTTGTATCTTATGCTTGAGCTTCTAGGTGTGCTTGGGTTTTGAAAGTGGAGTTCATTTGAGTGGTTTTTGAATAAGTGTGATCTATACATATGAACTATATTTAATTTTCAAATATCATTTAAATTTAGTGTTTGAAAGTTTTTGGGGTGAAACAAAGTGGGCCTTGGTACATCACTACTTGTACTAGCAAGGGGTGCAAAGAACCACAATTGTTTCTGTTAAGTTTTGAGTTCTAGGAATAGCCAAAGTAGGCATGGTGATTAAAATGGCAAAAGTGACCATTGGCTTAGTTTATTCTTTTTCATTTGTTTTTCTTTGGGATTTGTTTGGGAATGATCTAGATGACGTTTAATTCACCTTGGAATCATTTTACAACCAATGGATCACTCAAACATGGCAATTTAAAACAACTCCTAATTTAAATGCATACACATATGAATGCTTAATCATTTTAAATGAAAAAGGTTTTGTTAACCCTAAATTGGGTAGATTTTATCATGATCACTTGGATTAGAGTTTTGGGATGTTATAGTAATCTTGTTGAACAACTTCTCCTTTAGTAACTTCATTACCAGCTCGAATCTTGAGATACCAGAATCAGGGTCCACTGAACACTTGGCATCTTCTATCAGGTCAGAGAAAAGTGGTCTTTTAAGAGAAGGAGCGCCTTTTTTGCTTGCAGTGGGGTACAGGTCCTTAACAAACCAAAAAGGTCCTCATCCTCGATATGATGAGCTTCAGGCAGATCAGTATTAGCTAGAAGATCAAGAACAGGCTGATCATATGGTTGACCATGTTTAGTCCATCTAATATATATATGTTGCATCCAATTAATGAATGTATGGTCTACGACTGTGCTCTGACTCAGCTTTTTATAATTAAGGCATTGTCGACATGGGCAAAACACATCCGAGTCGCTGTTATGCTGTCTAACAAACTTCATGAAGTCATTAACACCTTCCCAATATGAAGGTGTTGCTTTTTTCTATTCAGTCTCCAATATATGTCCATCTGTTGAGGATAGAGATGGTCAGAAATTTTCAAGATATTTCATCAAATAGGTTGATTACAGATCTAATTAAGCCAAGATATCTGAGCAAGCTGATTGAACATAGAACTATAAATGCCACGCAATTTTAGCTTATTTTAGAAATTGAGTGCAGAACTATGTTACATATTTGAGAGAACAGATCGACCGAGCGCAAAATGCCAACCAATTCGAACAAACAGATCAAGTGCAGAACAATTTCAAACGAACAGATCAAATACGAAACTACTTCTGGGAATGATTCGAGCGTACTAAGGATATTATAAGCGTACCGTGGGGATCGACTAGTTGACCGTCGCCATGTGTGCATCTCGAAAAGAACGGCGCCGCCAGCAATGGTGTCAGGCCGTCCCGGCTGATAGACGGAGTGTGAATGTTTTAGTGCGCGGCCTATGGTTTTAACCTCCTACGTATCTCCAGAAGAATGGCGCAAAGAGACAGTAGCTGGCTGCTGGTGTGAAGGAGCGAGTGGGAAAGTTTTGGCGCACGCGGGGTATGTGTCCTAGTTGTCAACAATTTTCACGCAAAATATCGGCAAACATTTTCTCCCTTGTTTTTTCTTCCTTGTTGAGGTCTGGAATTTTTATTACTGAGCCCATAAAATTAGCCTATCAGGCCCAAACATAGCCAAAAACCTTCCAATTTGGCTTTTTCATTGTCTTGTGGCCACCGACCATAGCGCATCCAGTTTCAGAGTGAGCCCATGAAGAATAGGGCATCCGCCCCTAGTTAGCCCAGAATCTTTTTAATTCGGCCTTTATGGTCATCCTGTTCCCCAGCCCCCCAAAAAAGCTCCGCCTACCTATGTTTTTTATAAAAACTACTGCATTACTAGTAAGTTCCACGTACCTTGCACGTGAGACCCAGATAATAGACATATGACATATCATCACTATATAAAATTATAATAGATAATGCTCAAAAAAATATAATTTGATTGACATGTATATAGTATAGGTGTATATTTGGTCCTTTACTTTGTACCATGTATATCTATACCTAGCAAAGGACCAATGTCAAAAACGGATATTGGTAAAAAATGTCCATCATGCGCACGTTTCATTTACAGAGAGGCTGACACATGAGATCCAGCAGCACGGCCTTATAGAGATGCTGCATCGAGCAACATTGCCAAGTTCGAAACAGGGAGGCGCGAGCGAGAAAAAAGTCCAGCATGGTCAGAGGCTAACATGGAGGACCCAACAACATTATCAAGTTCGACCCGAAAAATAGTCCAACATACACACGCCTTTTTGGGGTCAGGGAACTACTTTTTTTAGCACAGAGTCAGGAAACTGCTGAGCATAGGCTAGTGAAATTTGAGAAAGAATCCCATAGAGCATAGACAAGAACATTTTAATACGGCCTTGTCAGGGTCAAGGGACTACTTAGCATAGCCAAGTGAAATTTAAGAAAGGAGCCCATGGAGTATAGCGCATGTAGATAGACCATCCAGAATAACCCAAAATATTTTTAATTCGGCCTTTTGAGCATTGCCCCCCACCTCTTTAAAAAAACTCCGCCTCCACCTCTTAAAAAAACTCCGCCATATTTTTTAGAAACTAGTCCATTATATATGTGGCATTTTATAAATTGAAATGCCAGGAGGCTGTCTTTTTATTTTTAAAATATAAACGCCGACACACGACATCTTTTTAAAAACATTAAAACATAACTTGAAGGTGCTAAGGAATGATATATAATATATTTTCTATAAATATCTTTGGCATAGTGGTGACACACACAGTTTAAATCTATTGAAAGTCTTGAGTTTTTTCTTCTACTGTAGTAATATTTCATTATGGAGAGGCTGACATCATGGATCCACCAGCCTGCAGCATCTCTCGATTTTATTGGTCGGGTTTGAAAAAAAGTTAAATACCTGTATAGAGAGGCTGACATCGAGGACCTACCCATCAGAACATACAAGGCTGCATCGGGGACCCACAAGACAGGACATACCAGAAACTGACATGGGGTCCCAGCAGCAAGAACATACACGACTGCCACATGGAGCAACGTTGCAAAGCACAAAAGAGCAAACACGGCCAAAAAAAGGTCTATCATACACACATTTCATTTAAAGATAGACCGACATGTGGGTCCCACCAGCGCGGCCATATACAAGTGCTGTATTGAGCAATGTTGTCAAGTTCGAAACAGGGAGGCGCGAGCAACAAAAAAGTCCATCATGCACACGTTTGTTCTAATAAGAGGCGGACATATGGGCCCAGCAGCATGAAAAAGGTAGATGCAGCGAGCAATGTTATCAAGTTCGAAACACACAGGCGCAAGCAGAGAAAAAAGTCAATCATACAACCGATCCTTCTAATGAGAGGTTGTCATGTGGGACCCAGCAGTGTGACCAAACGGCAGATTCGTCAAGCAACGCTATCTAGTTAGGAACAGGATAGCGCTAAAGTAGAAAAAAAGTCTGTCATACCCATGATTCTTCTAATATGAGATTGACATAAGAAACCGACCAACACGGCTGATGCATCGAGCATCACTATCAACTTTAGAACAAGGTAGCGCGAGCGAAGAAAAATATTCCATCATACACACATTTTTCTAATGAGAGGATGACATGTGAGTCCCAACAGCCTGATTAAACGTTAGATGCATCGAGTAACGCTATCAACTTCGGAAAAGGGTAGTGCGAGCGAAGGAAAAAAATCCATCATACACCCGATTCTTCTAATGAGAGGCTTACATGTGGGACCCAGCAGTCTGACTAAACGACAGATGCCTCAAGTAACGTTATCGAGTTCAAATCAAGGAGGCGCGACCAAAAAGTATAGTCCGCTAGAGACACTGACGTCTAGGACCCACACGCCTCAAAAGAGTTCGACGAGTCAACATCGCGCGAGGAAACAAAAATCTTGCTTCTGCCATGTGCCAGCCGAGCTTTCTCCATGTTTTTAGCGGTTCCGTCGTAGTAGAGCCACGAAACCAAAAAAACTGTTTTCCATCGGCCGCTGCCAAGCCGAGAAATTCTTCGCAGAAGACGCGTCTTCTATGACTACCGTCATGCCAAGTCATTGCAGAAGGAAACTTTTCTTGTAATGGATGTTGTGCCACTAATTTCAAAATAGCACTCTAAATCACGCTATTTATCTAAATGTTGTAGCATCATTATATTTTTAAGCGCTGCAAAAGGCCAAAATCTACACTCTATAGCTCGTGAGTCCAAAAGGCCAAAACCATTCCCGAGTCATAGGCAAACCTAATCTCAACCCCCCACCAGATCGTTCATGTTGTCACCAAATCATTGCGCGAGCTGCGTCAATGCTTCTCCAGTTCACGAGTGGTGGCGACGGTTGCTTCCACATGCATTCTCCATCTAATTCTGAATAATACTTCATGCTATGTTGTTGTTAGGCTGCCTTAAAACTATATATTTCTCTATTCTCGACATGTTTATGGGTATGTGCCTCATATCGACGAGACTGTGACTGTGTGACTCTATTTTATGTCATGGATTGGTCTTAATCTTGACTTTGTTATGCATGTAATTGTTTCTGGATAAATTTTAGATGCTGAAATAATTTATGTTTAGACTAAATATATCATTATTTTTACTTGACTTTGTATGCATGTAATTGTTCCTAGACAAACTTTAGATGCTGAAATAATTTATGTTTAGACTAAATATATCATTATTGTTTTGCAAACACTATTTTAAATAGCATGTGCTATAACATGCTATAGCGTGTATAGCATCCTGGGAAGGCTGGCGCTAAATACCATAGCGCGCTATTTTTTACCTTGATTATACCACATCCCCATTTATGTAGGTCCTGTTGTTATCACTGCCAAGGAAATAGCCCCCATGATGTATTTCAAGAGAATAAAGGTTGCCACTTCTGCCTGCAAGATTATCACCGAAATCCATCAAAATCATCTCCAAAATTGCAAAAATATCACCGAAAAACATGAACTTGTTAAACCCTACCCAAACCCCCAAATCTAACCCCTGCTTCAACTGAAGAAAACCCGCTGGAATCAATGCTAAACCACCATGTACACTCATAAACCAAGGATAGGACGAGAAATCCCTAACCCTAACACTAAAGGAACTCTTTTTGACACCATATTGATGGCCAATTTCATGGGACTAACCATATACTAGAGGAGGATCTCCTTCTGGAGGCTGCACCAGAGACATCATTGCCTTTACGAGGGGCCAACCGACGATGACCGCCACCAGCAAACCGACGACCATCGCCTCCACTGCCCTCTCGCCGCTCTTCCTCTCCCACCTCGGAATGATCATGCGCAGAGGACGGAGGAGGTACCTATCCCACCCCTTTTGTTCCAGTGGAGGAAGGATGGACACGAGGGCAGCAGAGCACCAGGCATTGGTGGCTGTCAGTGGGGACCACAACCCTCCACGTCACCGTGTACCGCACTATACCGCTGCGAGTGACCGCATACGACACAACAACGTGTCTTTAGTGACTGTAACTCATGTATTGCCATATACGGTTGAAGGAAATATGCCCTGAGAGGCAATACTAAAGTTGTTATTATGTATTCCTTGTATATGATAGATGTTTATTTTGCATGCTATAATTGTATTGATAGGAAACGTCAATACATGTGTGTTTAATAAACAAAAAAAGGGTTCCTAGTTATGCCTCTCTTATAGACTAGCTTTTTGATTAACAAGATGATCAAGGTTTCTTGATCATGGACACTGGATGTTGTTAATAACAAGGTCACAATATTTGTGAAATGATGTGATGAACATTCATCCGAAGTATAGCATTACGATCAAGTCATTATGTTTATATTGCTATAACATCATACAAAGTAGTCTTAGTCCTTAGACCATGAGATCATGTTAATTGCTGACACCAGAAAAGTATCTTAATAACATCAAACGTCACACCGTAATAGGGTGACTATAAAGGTGGGTTCAGTGCTATGAAGGTGTTATGTTGAGGCTCATGGATCAAGAGTGGAATTTGTCAATCCCGATGATGGATAGATATACTCTGGGACCTCTCGGTGATATCACATTAAGATAGCTTGCAAGCAAGTGATGTGATCACTAGAATGTTATATCACGAGAACAAGAAAAGAGTGCCTGTTGGTAACGAGATCAAACTAGGTATTTGGATACCGATGATCGAATCTCGGACATGTATTATATCATGAGACAAAGGGATTAAATTACTAGCATTGAAGGTTCTCACGATCATAGAAGTCATCGTGGAATGTGCAGGAGTCAGTATGGATCTCCAGGTCCCGCTTCTGATTATTGATCTGAGAGGAGTCTCAATCATGTCTGCATTATTCGCGAACCGTAGGGTGACACACTTAAGGGTTGTCGGACACCATTTAGGAGCACATATGTTTCAGACAAAAGGTTTGCAAAGCGCAGGAAATGTTTCAATAGAAACCGGAACTGTTTCGGGTGAAATTACAGAAAGTGGTCCTGTATGAGATATTGAAATATTACAAGGGGTTTTATGTAAATGTTTTTTAATTAAAGTAATTAACAAAATTCTGAATAAAATAAATAAAAGATTCTTATTAAATTGAGAGTTGCATTTAATTTGGTGGAAATTAAATACATGTGAGTGGGATTTTGGGTGGAGGCCATGTTTATGTGAGTGGAGGTTCACCACATGAATGAAGGAGGGGAGGAGTCCCCCCCTCATGCGCCGGCTATGGGAGGGGCGGGGTCTCCCTCCCTCCTATATAAAGCCCCCTTCTCCCCTCTCACAAACCACACCTCCTCGTGAATGATCTCTCTCCCCCTCTAGATATTCCCCCATGCTCGGATTAGCGAGATACATGTTCCTGGTGGCCTTGCGTCTGGAAGGAGTTGCTGCTTCCGCTGATTCGCTAGAGCGAGGTGATGGAGGTTGTCTAGTGGCTTGGACGTGTGTGCGAGGATGGATGCGCTGCTGATTTGCGACGCTCAGACTTCCACACGATCTTGAAACCGGCAAGCGTACGACTACATCAACCACGAGTTCGTACTCGTTAACAAAACTCGTTGTCTTCGAGGGTAAGTTCTCCATGGATGTATGTCCACCCGTTGCTCTGTATCTAGTAGATAGATCTTGGCGTATAGTTATCATCGTAGGAATTTTTTGTTTTTTATGCTGCGGACCCAACAGTGGTATCAGAGCCTGATCTATGCGTAGGTGCTTTGCACGGGTAGTACACATATGTTTATATGTGGGCGATGATGATCATGTTATTGCATCTTCTATGTATTTTGGATATTGGTGGCATAGTGGGATGAAGCGGCTCGGACCAACCTTACATGTCATCGTACATGAGACCGGTGCCACGACTGACATGCAACTAGTTTTGTATAAGTGGCTAGCGGGTGTCTGTCTCTCCCACTATAGTCAATATCTGATTTACAACGAGTTGCTAATAACTTGGTTATCCTCGTTGTGGTTCATGTTCGTAGGTAAGACCGGTTCTTTCTCCGAAAGCCCTAAGCCACATAAAACTTGCAATTGATAAATTAGAGGCGTCTAGTTTAGATCGTTGCTGGGCTAGTGTCTTGATATGGTATTGTTGTAAGTAGACGTATGATAGATACTCTTACAACTCACTTAACGTGTAAGTTCCATAGACCTTGGCCTTACACACAAAGGAATGATAGAGATCATACCACGATGCAAATGATAGAGATCAAATGCATGGACCATATCATCTCACTTCACACATTAGATGTTAGCATCTTATATTGCTAGTTTGGCGCTTTTGGTAGCATTATAAGATGATCCCTCATTTAGATATCAAGATAAAATGTGTTCTTCCTTAAGTATGCACCGTTTGTGGATCGTGTTTTGAGGCATCACGTGATGATCGGGTGTTCTCGACTCTATGCTTTTATACAACGGGTGTAAGACAGTTTTACACACGTGAATACTAAGATTCTTACTTGGCGAGCCTAGCATGTACAGACATGGCCTCAGAACACGGACCGAAAGGTTAAGCATGAGTCATATAGTTGATATAATGTCCATATAGATGCTCGCCTTTGAAGCTACACCAACTCACGTGATGATCGGACTTGGTGTAGTGGATTTGGTTCATGTAATCACCCAAAAGAACACGAGGGATGTCGTTTTTGAGTGGGAGTTCATTAGTAATTTGGATTAGTTTAACTCAATCTATCATAAACTTAGTCTAAATATACTTTACAAATTCTGTTGTAGATGGAACCACCTGCTTTTAATTTCAATGTGTTCATGGAGAAAGAGAAGCTTGATGCGAATGGTAGAAACTTCACCAACTGGGCTATGAATTTGAGGATTCTCCTCATTGCTGCACAAAAGCAATATGTGCTAGAGGCACCGCTAGGCCCTCCACTAGCTCCTGATGCCCCTGACGAGGAAAAGAATGTCTATATAACTCGTCAGGAGGACCACAACTTAGTTCATTGCGGCATACTGTATGGGCTAGAGCCAGAACTTCGAAAACGTTTCGAAAATGGCAATGCCTTTGATACCATGGGAGAATTGAAAATGATTTTCGATACCCATGATGTCGTAGAGAGTTATAATGCTTCTGAAAAGTTCTTTAGCTGGATGATGGAGGAGAACATCTCCATTAGTGAGCACGTACTCAAAATGGCTGGGTACGCCGATAAGCTTGTGTCCTTGAGAATAACTATTCCCATTGATTTAGGCATACATCGTGTTCTCCAATCTCTGCCACCTAGCTACAAGAGCTTCGTGATGAACTATAATATGCAGGGCATGAAGAAGTCTCTTCCCGAGCTTCTGTCAATGCTTAAGACTGCAGAAGTGGAGATTAGGAAAGAACATCAAGTGTTGATGATCAATAAGACCACCGGTTTCAAGAAGGATAAGAAAGGCAAGCAGAAGGGAAAGAAGGGCGGCAAATCTGTTGCCGCACCTGAAAAGAAACCCCGAGCTGGCCCTAAGTCTGACACCGAGTGTTACTATTGCAAGGGGAGTGGCCATTGGAAGCGCAACTGCCCCAAATATTTGGCGGACAAGAAGGTCGGCAAGGCAAACAAAGGTATATGTGATATACATGTTATTGATGTGTACTTGACTAGTACTCGCAGTAGCACCTAGGTATTTGATACGGGATCGGTTGCTAATATATGTAACTCGGTTCAGGGGCTGCGGAACAAGCGACAACTAGCAAGGGATGAGGTCACGATGCGAGTCGGCAATGGATCAAGAGTTGATGTGATCGCCGTCGGAACGCTGCCTCTCCATATGCCGTCGGGATTAGTTATAAACCTGAATAATTGTTATTTGGTGCCTGCACTGAGCATGAACATTGTATCCGAATCGTGTTTGATGCAAAGTGGTTATTCGTTTAAGTCTGAAAATAATGGCTGTTCGATTTTTATGAATAATATCTTTTATGGTCATGCACCTGTGTTGAATGGTTTATTTTTGTTGGATCTTGATAGTAGTATTACGCATATTCATAATGTTGATGCTAAAAGGATTAAACTTGATAATGATATATCTGCATATATGTGGCACTGCCGTCTAGGTCATATTGGCGTTAAACGCATGAAGAAACTTCATTCTGATGGACTTTTGGAATCACTTGATTTTGAATCATTTGATACATGTGAGCCATGCCTTATGGGCAAGATGACTAGAATGTCGTTTTCCGGTTCAATGGAATGGGCGATAGATTTATTGGAAATCATACATACTGATGTGTGTGGACCAATGAGTGTGTCGGCGCGAGGTGGATATTGTTATTTTGTTACTTTCACGGATGATTTGAGTAGATACGGGTATATCTATTTGATGAAACATAAGTCTGAAACCTTTGAAAAGTTCAAGGAATTTCAGAATGAAGTGGAAAATCATCGTAATAGAAAGATAAAATTTCTGCGGTCAGACCGTGGAGGAGAGTATCTTAGTTACGAGTTTAGCACACATATGAAAGACTGTGGAATAGTTTCACAACTTACGCCTGCCGGAACACCACAACGTAATGGTGTGTCAAAACATTGTAATCGTACTTTATTGGATATGGTTCAATCTATGATGTCTCTGACTGACTTGCCACTGTCATTTTGGGGTTATGCACTGGAAACCGCTGCATTCACTTTAAATAGGACACCATCTAAATCCGTTGAAAAGACACCGTATGAATTATGGTTTGGAAACAAACCTAAGCTGTCATTTCTTAAAGTTTGGGGATGCGATGTTTATGTGAAGAAACTTCAACCGGATAAACTCGAACCCAAAGCGAAAAAATGCGTCTTCATAGGATACCCTAAGGAAACGATTGGGTATACCTTCTATCATAGATCCGAGGGCAAGGTTTTTGTTGCCAAGAATGGATCCTTTCTTGAGAAGGAGTTTCTCGCGAAAGGTGTGAGTAGTCGGAAGGTAGAACTCGAAGAGGTTATTGAACCTTCTCTTCATGAAATGGCGAGTAGCGCAGCACCGGAAGTTGTTTCAGAGTTGACTTCACCTAATGAGGAGAGAGCTAATGATATTGATCATGAAACTTCGAAAGAGGACACTACCGAACCTCACAGGTTAAGCAGGACACGTGCAGCTCCTGAACTGTACGGCAACCCTGTTATCAATTTCATGATTGATGAAATAGATGACCCTGCGACGTATGAAGAAGCGATGATGAGCCCTGATTCCAACAAATGGCTAGAAGCCATGAAATCCGAGATGGAATCCATGTACGAAAACCAGGTTTGGACCTTGGTGGACTTACCTCACGATCGAAAGGCCGTTGAGAATAAATGGATTTTCAAAAGAAAAACTGATGTTGATGGTAATGTGACCATCTATAAGGCTCGACTTGTCACAAAGGGGTTTCGACAAATTCAAGGAGTTGACTACGATGAGACATTCTCTCCCGTAGCGATGCTTAAGTCGGTTAGGATTATGTTAGCAATTGCTGCATATTTTGATTATGAAATATGGCAGATGGATGTCAAAACTGTGTTCCTCAATGGTAATATTGAAAAAGAGTTATATATGATACAACCTAAGGGTTTTTTCGATCCTAAGGATGTTGATAAGGTATGCAAGCTTCAACGATCCATCTATGGACTGAAGCAAGCATCCCGGAGTTGGAATCTTCGCTTTGATGAGGTGATCAAAGAGTTTGGATTTGTCCAAACTTATGGAGAGGCTTGTATTTACAAGAAAGTGAGTGGGAGCAATGTGGCATTTCTAATATTATATGTGGATGACATATTACTGATTGGAAATGATATAGATCTTTTAAACAGTGTTAAAAGTTATCTAAACAACAAATTTTCGATGAAATACCTTGGTGAAGTTTCATATATATTAGGCATTAAAATCTATAGAGATAGATCAAGATGCCTAATTGGGCTATCGCAGAGTACATACCTTGATAAGATATTAAAGAAGTTTAATATGGACGGAAGTAAGAAGGGGTTCTTACCTATGTTGCAAGGCAAGACATTGAGTAAGACTCAAAGTCCGGCTACGGCGGAAGAAAGAGAGATAATGGATAAGATCCCCTATGCCTCAGCCATAGGCTCTATAATGTACGCCATGCTATGTACAAGACCGGATGTGGCACATGCTATTAGTTTGACTAGTAGGTACCAATCTGATCCAGGTTCGGAACACTGGATAGCGGTCAAGAATATCCTTAAGTACTTGAGAAGAACTAGGGATATGTTTCTTGTATACGGAGGTGAAGAAGAGCTAGTCGCTAAGTGTTATGTCGATGCTAGCTTTGACACTGATCCGGATGACTCTAAGTCTCAATCCGGATACGTATTTCTCTTAAACGGAGCAGCAGTTAGTTGGAGGAGCTCCAAACAACCTGTGGTGGCTGGATCAACGATGGAGGCAGAATATGTTGCTGCTTTAGAAGCGACGCATGAAGCGTTTTGGATGAAGGAGTTCATAACGGAACTAGGTGTGGTTCCTAGTGCGTTGGACCCAATGGTGATCTATTGTGACAACAATGGAGCCATAGCCAACGCCAAGGAACCAAGGTCTCACAAGAATTCCAAGCATATTAAGCGCCGGTTTCACTCCATCCGCGAGCATGTCAAGGATGGAGATATAAAGATTTGTAAAGTGCACACGGACCTGAATGTAGCAGATCCATTGACTAAAGTACTCCCTAGGGCAAAACATGATCAACACCAGAACTCCATGGGTGTTAGATTTATCACTATGTAAACTAGATTATTGTCTCTAGTGCAAGTGGGAGACTGAAGAAAATATGCCCTGAGAGGCAATAATAAAGTTGTTATTATGTATTCCTTGTATATGACATATGTTTATTTTGCATGCTATAGTTTTATTGATAGGAAACATCAATACATGTGTGTTTAATAAACAAAAAAAAGGGTTCCTAGTTATGCCTCTCTTATAGACTATCTTTTTGATTAACAAGATGATCAAGGTTTCCTGATCATGGACATTGGATGTTGTTAATAACAAGGTCACAATATTTTTGAAATGATGTGATGAACATTCATCCGAAGTATAGCATTACGATCAAGTCATTATGTTTATATTGCTATAACATCATACGAAGTAGTCTTAGTCCTTAGACCATGAGATCATGTTAATTGCTGACACCAGAAAAGTATCTTGATAACATCAAACGTCACACCGTAACAGGGTGACTATAAAGGTGGGTTCAGTGCTATGAAGGTGTTATGTTGAGGCTCATGGATCAAGAGTGGAGTTTGTCAATCCCGATGATCGATAGATATACTTTGGGCCCTCTCGGTGATATCACATTAAGATAGCTTGTAAGCAAGTGATGTGATCACTAGAATGTTATATCACAGGAACAAGAAAAGAGTGCATGTCGGTAACGAGATCAAACTAGGTATTTGGATACCGATGATCGAATCTCGGACATGTATTATATCATGAGACAAAGGGATTAAATTACTAGCGTTGAAGGTTCTCACGATCACAGAAGTCATCGTTGAATGTGCAGGAGTCAGTATGGATCTCCAGGTCCCGCTTCTGATTATTGATCTGAGAGGAGTCTCAATCATATCTGCATTATTCGCGAACCGTAGGGTGACACACTTAAGGGTTGTCGGGCACCATTTAGGAGCACATATGTTTCAGACAAAAGGTTTGCAAAGCGCAGGGAATGTTTCGATAGAAACCGGAACTGTTTCGGGTGAAATTGCAGAAAGTGGTTCTGCATGTGATATTGAAATGTTACAAGGGGTTTTATGTGAATGTTTTTTAATTAAAGTAATTAACAAAATTCTGAATAAAATAAATAAAAGAGTTTTATTAAATTGAGAGTTGCATTTAATTTGGTGGAAATTAAATACATGTGAGTGGGATTTTGGGTGGAGGCCATGTTTATGTGAGTGGAGGTTCACCACATGAATGAAGGAGGGGAGGAGTCCTCCCCCTCATGCGCCGGCTATGGGAGGGGAGGGGTCTCCCTTTCTCCTATATAAAGCCCCCCTCTCCCCTCTCACAAACCACACCTCCTCGTGAAGGATCTCTCTCCCCCTCTAGATATTCTCCCATGGTCTCGGATTAGCGAGATACATGTTCCTGATGGCCTTGCGTCTGAAAGGAGTTGCTGCTTCCGCTGATTCGCTGGAGCGAGGAGGTGGAGGTTAGCCGATGGCTTGGACGTGTGTGTGAGGACGGATGCGCTGCTGATTTGCGGCGCTCGGACTTCCACACGATCTTGAGATCGGCAAGCGTACGACTACATCAACCACGAGTTCCTACTCGTTAACAAAACTTGTTGTCTTCGAGGGTAAGTTCTCCATAAATGTATGTCCACCCGTTGCTCTTTATCTAGTAGATAGTTCCTGGCGTATAGTTCTCATCGTAGGAAATTTTTTGTTTTCTATGCTGCGGACCCAACAACGGTGACCAAAGTGGGAAAGGTGGTTGAGTACGGTGACCACCCATGTATTTAACTCCTTCGTGAAATACAACCTCATCTTCTCGGTAGACTTGTTCGATCTGTTTGGCTCGATATTTGTTTTCTACTCCCTCTGCTCAGAAATATAAGACGTTTTAGCTTTGTAAATGGAATGTGTATAGACGTCTTTTAGTGTATAGATTCGTACATGTTCAGAATAAACCTATACACCAAAAGAGTCTAGATACTTATTTCACAAAACTAAAATGTCTTATATTTCTAAGTAGTTTTCTCTCGCCTCCATGTTCAAACTTAAGTGTAACAAAAACATATCTCAATTTGAGCTGATAGTTTACGAGATTGGTCAGACAATTATGACTTATTTACTGGATTATATTAAAATATGTGCAATTTGAATTAAAATTAGAAGTTGAAGCTTAAAATAACAGGTCTCCCTCAAACTGCCAGTCACGATCGAGGCTGAACCCAGCTGTCGCTACAAGTACAGAGCCTCGGTCCCCTTCGCCGAGTGGCAGAATCAGGTCCAAACAGCCCTGCCCCGCCCGCCTTAAAACCCCTGCCACCCATCCCTTTCCCACTGCCGCCTCCCCTCCCTCCCTCCCTCGCACACCGTCAAAGCAGAGGAGACGAGAAAGAAAACAAAACAAAGCGGGGCGAAGGCGTCAACCAAATCGAACCAAATCCATGGGGATCGTGGAGGAGGCTCACAACCTGAGGGTGGTGGGGGAGGGGAAGCGCGGCGTGATCGTCCTGGCGCACGGCTTCGGCACGGACCAGTCGGTGTGGAAGCACCTGGTGCCGCACCTCGTCGCCGACTACCGCGTCGTCCTCTTCGACACCATGGGCGCCGGCCCGACCAACCCAGACTACTTCGACTTCTCCCGCTATGCCACTCTCGAGGGATACGCGCTTGACCTGCTCGCCATCCTCGAGGAGCTCGGGGTCGCCTCCTGCATCTACGTCGGCCACTCCGTCTCTGCCGTCATCGGCGTGCTCGCCTCCATCTCCAGGCCCGACCTCTTCTCCAAGCTCGTACTCCTTTCCGCCTCTCCCAGGTAGGCACGATCCTTCTCTCTCATGTGCACGGTTGCTTAATTCGTTTAATTCCCCTACTGTATCCAATTACATAAGATTGCCGCATGTGATTCTTGACTATATACATACACCTGTCTCCTTGATGGTCTTAATCGTATCGATTGGGGAATCTAACTGTTCGGAGCATCGTTTGCTGGTCGCTTGATTTACAATCTATGCTTTCGTTCTGATCGATTTGGGATAATAGATTGACTTTGTCTACCTCACACGAGCGAAGTTTTGATTTGGGGGCAGATTGCAGCTCAGCCATATAGGGCGTGTTTGGTTGGGCCGACGCCCCTTTCTCGCACGGCACGGGAAGAAATAAGCCCGTTTGGAGAGCTGGGTCGCATGGAAGTGCTGCATCGCACAACTTCGATTTCGGCCGTTTCCACGGGGCTAGGCCCTGGCGAGCGCCGCGTGCCGACCGCTTGCACCCGTGGGGAAGGGCGGGAGACGAGATGTTTTCGCCTTAACTCCCATGTCACTCCGCTCACCGCCCAGTTCCAGTTCTAGTCCCGTCACCCCGATTCTCAACCATGGCCACCACTCCTCCTCCTCCTTCTCCTCCCCCTCCCCCCCGCCCGTTCGGCGGCCCCCGCATCGGCGAGGTGAGTGTGCATAGCCTATTGGGCGGCCGTTCAACTGGAGAAGGTCGCCGGCAGCGGCGAGGCAGCCCTCGCGAGGGTTCTCAGGGCTCCCGCAGGCGGCATCGGCGGCGGCCGCGGCAGCGTCGCCTACATCCGCAGAGGATGCCGCATTTGCGGCCAAGCAGGTCGGAAAAGCCCCCACCATAGTCGGGGTTACCCTCGACTATTTGGATAGGGTTTTTCCGCCCGTACCGGCGACGCCAACCTTCATGGCCGGAGCTTATTCTCTCGCTTCGACGGCGCCTTCTACTGCACCATCGTCATCGATGGCGCCACCGCCGACTAGGGTAAGTTCCCGATTTACATAGAGGTTAGGGTTTGGCCCCAAATCGACGGCAATTAGGACTTGATCTTCGGTAGTTGTAGAGCGATTTGGGGTTTTTTATAGTACGTAGCAACATATTTCATAGGGTGCACACAAATTTTGAGATTTAATTTAGCCGATTCCTCAAATTGGTTGTTGTCCTGGGGCATTGCCCGATTGGGGATACTAGGTAGTTGTACTCCATGTTTGTACCATGTGCATTGCCAAATTAGGCATTGTACTCCATGTTTGTACCATGTGCATTGCCAAATTGGGCAATGCTGTTAGCTGCCAAGTCGTTGCTGATCTTGTTTTGCTTCATGCCAAGGTGGTTAAGTTCGAATACGAGACTGTCGGGAGGGGCTGACACCCCCATCGTGTTTTGCCGACGTGCTCCCGACCAACCGCTGGGCACTGAAGCCCGTGGTCATCGGCAGGGTGGAGGCGGCTTCGCAGCCGCAAAGCAAGAAGGGCCGGGCCGGCAGCCGAAGCTTGGCCACTACCCAATCGCCGAGGTCCCTCGCCGCTTCATCATCCAGCTGGACGCGGCTGACCTCCACATGCTGGTGATCCTGCCTGCCTTCCAGTTTGGCCTGAGGACCTGGATCAAGCAACCGTTGCCGCATGTCGTGCAGGTCACAGCCTGCCGCTGGTGCGCCGAGTGGGTGCAGGTGGACTGGTTCGCTGGCCAGGTTGCCTTCAGGAAGAACTGTCCGGAGCTGGTGTACAAGTACGACCTGGAGCACGACGACGTTGTGGAGTTCAAGCTCAAGGCCTTCGTCATCAAGATGACGATCTATGAGGTCGGCTCCTCCAGCGCCAGGCAGTACACCTACTCAGACCACGGCTAGCCGGTTGCGGCCTTCATGTCGATGCTTGTGTAAGTTTGTAAGTAGTAGTAGTAGTTGCTGATGGACAACTTGTGATGGTGAACTAAGCAGGCTGATGGTTCTTTTGATCAGGGGTGAAAACCCTTGGTGGTGGTTTAGGGGCATCCCATGCCCTGTTGATGGTTTGTTTCATCAGGGGATTAGCCCCTGGTGCTTGAGGGGCAGGCGATGCCCTTGCTGACGGTTCTTTTGACCAGGCGTGAAGTTTAGAACCCCTGATTGCTACATGCGTGTGACTATTAAGACTGTTATGGTTAGCAATTTTTATGTCTGCGTATGGCTGTTATGGTGATCATCTAGCTCGCAATGTGTTGTGTGTGCATATGACTGTTCTTGTGATCATGTGTTGTGTGTGCTGGGTGGTAAGATCACCAAATTTGAAATGGGCGATCATAACCCATGTGATCAGATGCAAAGCACCACACCAAACATCTGTGAAATGCATCAGCAGGGAAAAAGACAAGAATCTGAGCAACCAAACAACTAAGGTGCAGGAAACAAAAATACAGGAATCCAAACAACTTGCCCAAGTTGGCCCAAGCCCAATCTCCCCCATGCAGCGACCAGTGGGCCAAGTGACAAAAACGGGAAATCTTGGGCCGAGCAACCAAACACGCCCATACAGAAATTTGCTCATTAGGGACATAGGCCTAGAATTTTTTCCGATAAAGGCTGCTTTATTGAAGTAAAAAAAAAGAAAAAAAACGAATTACATACTGTTTTATTAATGAGAAAATACAAAACACCTAAGGTGGTGGAGGACCCAAAGATTATACTTCTATTCATGTTGCATATCCTCCGGTCACGTAGACATGGGCCTAGAATGCCTCATAACATGGCTTAAGGCGTCACTAATTCAATGTACCTATATATATTTTCGAGAAAAACGCCAAAATGTTCTATCAAATTGCCGTGCATGAGCGTTTCGGTCACCAACTCGCGAAAATGCAAAAGCAGGGCAGGTATTTGCCACACACGAGCGTTTTGGTCACTTTGTGACGATATCCGTTAGTTCGCTGATGTGGCAGTCAAGTCTTTTTGCGATTCACCCCCGAACTTTGGTCCTTCTCATTTTGGTCAAACATACTGTCAACAACACCTCCACATGGACTGGGACCCACCTGTCTTTATCCCCTCTCCCCCATGGCCCCATCTTGTTGACCATGCCACACTTAATTTTGTCGACGCCCCTCCCCTCCTCCTTCACCTCGGGCGAGAGCACGGGAACTCGGAGACGCGCGGCCGCAGACAACTCGGATGTGCTCTGATGGTCGGCGTCGTCGAAGGAGTCCACAACGAGGCGGACCGGGCAGCGGAGGTGCAGAGGAGGCAGGACGGCAGTGCGCGCGGCCTCCCTTGTTTTTTTGCTATGCCGACAAGTGGGTCGTCTCCGTCCATGTTTAGGTAGCGAATCGCAAAAAGACTGACTGCCACGTCAGCGAACTAATGATTATCGTCACGGAACTAACGGATACCGTCCCGTAGTGACCAAAACGGATACTGCCCTGGAGTGACCAAAACGCTCGTGCGTGGCAAGTTCCTACCCCACTTTTGTGTTTTTGCGGAACGCTCATGCGCGGCAAGTTGATAGACCATTTTGGTGTTTTTCTCTATATTTTTTAAGATAAATGTTCCTATAGTAAGATGGCGATAACTTGAGGTGTTGGCTCAAAGGATTAGCTCTTCTAGCTAGTTGTACTCTGAAAACAGTTATGGGTGATGGTGATCTAGATATCCAAAAGCTGTAAACATGTCATTGTTAAAATTTACTTAAATTTTAGAGGGGCGTTGAGCGTTGAACTCTTTTTGAAAAGAAAAAAAAAGTTGAGTGTTGACGTGTTGGATTTAACGTTAAATAGCTTAGTCGAGAAGAAATCAAGATAATACCTGCAAGGTGGCATACAAGGTTGGGCTTGGATGTGGTCAGTTCTTATTATTCTGAAAATCTAAGTACCGTGCTTCGGCACATCTGTCTTCTCGTGTGTCGTTGTATTGGAAACGACAGTACCTAAGCAGGTTAGATAGATGTGTGGGGACTAGCAGGGAAGCTCTCGACGGCATCCGCAGGCGGGATTGGGTACAAGCAAGTGTAGCGAGACATAGGAAGTACCCAGGTTCGGAGCCCTCATGGTGAGGTAAAGCTCCTACTCCTGCCGATCTGACTATGAGTGGTATACGGGCTACAATCGCTCCTCGAGCTATATTCTCTAGCTATTGTCTTAAATGCACTGAGACCAACCGAGTGTGTGAGTATCTGTCTAACCGAGCGTGAGCTAGCTAACTGGGAGAGCTGGCTCCCTAGGAGTGATCGATGGGTGCATGTGAGTGTGAATGTATGAGCGTGTCCTCCCTGGTGCCTTATAAAGGTGGCCCAAGGGACATGGTGGGACCCGCCGGCCTAACTTCTACTATGTAGTATGTCATGCATGAGGTAGTACACAGTGAGGTACACACACTAGTGCGTACGTGAGCAGCATGGGCTCAGTGCTCTGAGGTCTTCTCGCTGTCTTATCCTTGTCCTTCTTTTATTCCCTGGCGACAGGATCCAAAGTACTGGTATTTGATCGATCCGGAGCTGGTACTGGTCGACGGGCAGAGGTGCAGCTACCGATTGGAGGGGTCCAGCCGGCTGCACCGATCCAGCCTAGGGACGCTGGGGCGAGCCGTGCGAGGCTAGCGATTCCCAGTGGATCGATTGACAGCGCCTGGGAGCGATGGGCCCGCCAGAGGCGAACCGGCCCAGCCGGGGGCTCTCAGCCGGGCGGGGCAGAGCCGGTCCACCTGGGCGGGCGACGCAGAGGAGGCCCAGCCGGGCTGGAGCGCCAGCGGGCCAGGCGGAAGGAGGTGGCCCGCCTGGGCAACGGGGTCCGGCCTGGCGAGGCGGATCGCCCCGATCCGGAGGAGAGGGCCCAGCCGGGGGTTGCTGGCCCAGCCGGACTGGGAGCGGGGCAGCTCAACTGGGGCGGCGACGAGGTGGGCCGGCTGGGACGGCCCAGCCAGAAGGAGGAGGCGCGCGGGAGAGGTGGAGTCGGAAGTGGGTCGGCTGGGAGCTGGCAGTCGGCCCAGGACACCCAAGTGCTCCAGTTTCCCTTTATCTTTATCTGTTTTTGCCTCTTTTATCTGTCTTGAGCGCTTCTTTGGGGTACCCAGGGATAATCCCCCGACAACGTGCGGAAGCTTCCCAACTGGATTTTGAATGCATGCAAAATCCTCCACCTCATGTTGACATCATCAGCATTAATTGGTTAATCGGAAAATTCAATATGATTTGTTTCACAAATCGTTAATCCATTAGTGATCTGTTGAATTCGTCTTGATGAGGGCTTGAAAACACAATCCCGTGCTGTTATGTTTCGACGATTGTTTTTTGTTGCCGCCAGACACCAGAGTCTAGGTTATATGTCCGTGACTGGCATATTAACGGCAAACAATTGCCACGATAAGAAATAAGTGACTTGCATTTATCTAGATTCGCATTTATCTAGATACTTGTATCTAGATAAATCCAAGTCACTTATTTCAGGACGGAGGGAGTATCTTTTTAGGCATACCATTTTCTTAATCAGGTTACCGAACATCTCCGCTGCAAGATTTGCATGTTTAAAAGTTTAAATATGTAAAGTTGGAGGTGGATGCGAAACCTGCCCTGAGTTGAGTCTATCTGGTATCAGTTGTTGTAGGAGAATGTTCTAAGATTAGTAGGTGCAAGTTCTTAAGATTTACAGATCATAGTTAAGGAGTTTGTTTGGTCAAACAGAAATACAAACAACTCTACCCATGAAGTCTTGAGTGACATCATATATCATCTGAATTTAGGTTTCTTTATGAGAATCATCATTCTTGCATCATGGAGCATATGGATTACAAGGAACAAGAACATCTTTCAGATTTAGCAATCCTCCTTAATAAAATGGAAGCTAATACTTTCGGAAAAATGGAAGCAAATTTATTATCATGAACTGGTCATGGTTGGCCATCGTGCTAGGAGGAAATATACGTCCCAATATTGGTTTTTTCTTGCTCTGGCCTCTCTATATACACTCTTGTAAATACTACTTATAATTAAACATTTTAAGTGGGGAAGAAGAAAAAGTGCCAACATTCAAATTTATAAACACAAGGCATGGTCTCAGAAAAAATAAAAATAAACTAAAGTAATTATTGTGCACTAAGCCAGATGATATTTGTATAAATATTAGTTGATTAACTCTTGTATATATTCTATGTGCATAACAAAGTTAGGGTATAGTGACTCTTAGTCACGGTTCAGAAGATCATCAGAACCTTCAATCATATAGGCCAAAGATATTTTTGATGTCTCAGTCTTGGTAGCAAGAGAGAGAAAAATGTTTGGAAGTGTCATACTGTTGTACTAGTTTATGTACCACACTTAGAGGAATGATATTGTGATATGATATTACTTATGTTAGAAATAATGGACTAATCTATTTAAGCCCATATGTGATTTCAGTTTTTCCTAAATCTCAAAGTCCATGTGTGATTTTTTGGCCCAATTTGGTGGCAGCTCACATATGAGTGGAGTGAGAGCTAAAGTTTAGTCCCACATGGAAAGTTGGAGGAGAGTTACACCACCTTATAAGGTGGAGTGGTTCACCACTTAGTAAAGTGAGTGAGAAGAGGAGAACTACACGCTCTCCTCCTCCGACGCCGCCGCTCGCACGCACGCACGCCTGCACGTCTCGTCACGACGCGTGCGCGCCGCGGGTTGCGTGTTGCGGGTTGCGGGTTGCGGGAATCTCGCCGAGCCGAGCTTTATTTTTGTTGCTTGGAAAAACTTGTGCGGTTTTGATAGATGTGTCAACAGTCAGCCTATTCGGGTCGCTCCCGGATCGTGGGCTATCTGTAACCGACCCGAACGTGCGCAACGTGGGCTTGGTCCACGACGTGCCCTATGCGGGATTCCGGAGCCGCTCTATATAAACGCCAGTGCGGCTTCCACCACGAACCACCGAAAACCAATCTAGGGTTTTGCCTCCTCTCTGCCTTGCGCCGTCACCGTAGTCTACTCCATCCCGCTTGCCGGCGTGCACCGGCGAACGGGAGAGCAGGTCTCCGGAACCACTCGTCTTTGCGATCCTATACGGGAGAAGGCGAATAAGGTTTTTGGGAAGCGCTCTGCGCGACTGCTCGAGTTCTGCATCACGGCTCGTCTTCCATCCAAGTCGGGCGGTGCTGCCTATCGTCGTCTTCGCCGCCGTCTGCTTCGATCAATCTTCCCCAAGGTTACTGCTATGACTACTGCAATCGAACGGTACGTGCGACGTGCTGCTGTCTGGTTATTCATCATGTTCTGCGAGTACATGTTTAGCTGCTGCCTGTTTCCGTTCATCTTGTTGTTTAGTACATCTAGTATGTTCGAGTTACGTGTGCTAGTAGCTGGTATTGTCATGTTTAATATTCTGAAATTAATCACGGAAATTGTGCCTAATTAACCAACAACTTACGTGTCTATGACCTAATGTTTGGGATGTGTCTGTGTACTCTGTATGACCCAATCCAACATACCACCCAGATTATCGAATCACGATTAGTAAGATGGCAAAACAAGCGATGGCGGAAGAACACCCCATGAGAACCACAGGGCGGAAGAACACCCCATGGGCTCCGAGTATTATCAGAACCACATGAGATGGTGACCCCTGTCAACCGAATTTGTTCCCTCTGTCAACCGAATTGCACTGACTGGTGTACTGCCAAACTAATATCGAAATTCAGGGTGTCATGTGAAATGTCAGTGAGAGTTTAGGAAATGTCGAGCTAGTTTAGAAGATTAGGGTGCTAAGTCCATCCATCTTGTCATCGTTTTTTCCGACAACCCAAACTTACTCTACAATCTAACGTATGCTTTCTGCGCTTCCCCTTGTCTGGATGGGAGGATAATGAAACTTATAGATCGGAATTATTTGAATCGTTCAGTTCTTTTTCAGTAGAAAATGAAATTATAGGTCACAGGTACACGCTGTTTGTTTGACATGCTCGGTGGACATCATATCCAAATCTGATTTCTTAAGAGTTTACAGTCTTCCGTTTGGACCTTCTGCTGGTTCATTCGTGCTCTGCTTTTGTTTTTCCTATTTTTGTTCACATATCCAATCCCGGTCTTGAAAAAACAGGTATCTCAATGATGTGGACTACTATGGGGGATTCGAGCAGGAGGAGCTTGATGAGTTGTTTGAAGCAATGAGATCAAACTACAAGGCCTGGTGCTCAGGTTTTGCACCACTCTGTGTTGGAGGGGATATGGAATCAGTGTCAGTTCAGGAGTTCAGCCGAACTCTCTTCAACATTCGCCCAGACATTGCCCTGAGCGTTGCCCAGACGATCTTCCAGAGCGATGTGCGCAGCCTCCTTCCCCTCGTCACAGTTGCTTGCCACATTGTTCAGAGCACCAAGGATCTTGCAGTGCCAGTTGCGGTGTCAGAGTACTTGCACAAGCATCTTGGCGGTGACTCCATCGTTGAGGTGATGCCTTCCGAGGGCCATCTCCCCCAGCTTAGCTCGCCGGACATCGTCACCCCCGTCTTGCTCCGACATATCCAGCATGATATTGCATTCTAGATCGTGCAACCATCCCTGCTAGAAGGTATTGATCGGAAGCTGTATGCCGTCAGTATCTGTATTTCACTTTGATTCAGCGCAGGATCCACCATACCTGTTGTCGCCATAATAAGAATCATATTCACCACATGTTGTAAATCTTTTGAAAATTGTAGTCTTATACAGTAAAGAACATCTAGATACATGTTTAAAAAAAAAACTAAAACATACTCCCTCCATTCACTAATGTAAGACCTTGTAGCTATTTTAAAGTAGTCTAGATTCGGACTAAAATGGATGAACTTAAGAAATAAAACATGTATTTCCAAAAAAGCTAGAAGATTTTACATTAGTAAATGGAGGGAGTATTATAATTTGAAACGACCGGAGTACATTGTAAACCATTGCCTGGTTCTAAATGTTAATAATATTATGTTGGGTGACTTTACCGTTGTGAACATAGTAGAACCTATGCTCACTGCTCAAGTGTAAATGTATCGCCTAGCCTCTTGCATCATGGACTTTTAATTCTGTTTGGCTCGTGCACAATCTTGGCATATGCCCTTGCATACCCTGAGAGCCGTGTCGTGCGAGCTAGCTGGAAAAAAAAATACATTGATCGTTGTTGCAAAACTGGTCAGCTGAGACGTGCGCACGGCCTTAGAAAAAATAGAACGAACTGATCCGATCTGATCTCAGGCTTACCCTCGCTGCGCAGGCGGTAGACTACGCCAGTCGCTGCCTCTAGGATCGCCATCGGTTTTGGACTAGGCCGCCACTCCGTCATAGGACCTCGCACAGCCAGGTCAGGACTCGGGGACAGTACTCGGGAGGAGCTGATCGAGAATTGTCGCTGCCGACTTGAACGTCGGCACGGCACCTCGCAAGGTTTCCATACTGCTCATCTTTCCCGCAACGCTGTGAGATCGAACAATTTCCTATTTCACTGGCTGCCGCGAGCCTACGAAATAAGGATATTTGAATTTGACAGCAGTTCGAAGGTAATTACCGGTAGCTGAACTTGTTTAATTTATTGATTCATCGTTTATTACCTTGGGATTGAATAGTTTAACTAAAATAAATTGTGAACATATATGGTATGTTGATGATTGTACGTATTATTTATTTATGTAAAGGTATTACCTCTTCCTGACTATGAACTATATTCTCATATGAGTTTTATTACACGTGTCCTAAATAGTCATTTGTACTTATATTGTTTTCTTTTTTAATTACTTAGTTATGAAGAAGAGAGGTGGAGACATTGCATCCCTCTTTCAGAAACACGCAATAAAGAAGGCTGTCGTTGCTTCAAAACCTTCTCCGGATGAAAATGTGGCGAAAGAGCAAACTCAAAAGCAAGAGAGTATAGTTGAAGAAGTTGTGAATGATATGCCACCATCACCACCGCCACCGCCACAATCGGTTTATGGCATCAACAACCTTCCACATGATCCAGGTGAAAGACATCCTATTCAAAGTTATCCAGTCAATGATCAAGATCCAGTTCGAAGAGCATATATTCTGAAAGGCCATTCAAACCTTATATACAGGTTTTTCCAAAAAGAAAGTTTTCAGGAAAAGATCGTCAATTCAGTATTGTATGGATGCATAATCATGATTGGCTTGAATATAGTGATATGGGGTGGCCCGATCTTCTCAGCAAGCACTTGTCGATGATGATAATGGTGGATAGATAACTAGCCTGTAGCTATGAACTCTCCCGCTCGAACCCTGATGCCAATGCAACAGCCCTTGAACCCTGTGGGATATTCATAACACCACGCTCTTGCGCACGCAGCCGTCGACCATGAACGGTAGTTTGCAATCTACTAATTCCTAATGGAACAACAGATCACACTCAATTGCAGTAGTATAATTCGACCACAGGGTAATTTTAGAGGTTCTTTGAAAGAAACAACTCTAAAATAGTTTAAACGTGGTCTCAACCCTAACTATGGGGCATCCCAGGGCTTATAAGGGCGGCTGGGGCGGCCAGAAACTGAAACTAAACACGTACGACGCAAACTGATATAAACCGACCCTGACCAGATTTCGATCGGTGGACGAACATTCCGGTCGATACCGGCCGGACAGTCCGGTTGGGCCGGACACTCCAGATGGTGTCAGCCGGATAGTCCGGTCTGGCCGGAAACTTCAGAGTTTCTGGGTGGTGTCCGGGTAGTGTCCGATTTGGGGAACAGATTGTTCGCATCAATTCTTCTCTCGGGCAGGCCGGACAGTCCGGGTGGACTCGGCCGGACACTCCGGTCGTGGCAGAGATTTTTGCCTCCGTCTTGATGATCTTCTCTTGCGCCTTCCTCCCGCTCTTCCCTCGCGCATCCTTGGGCGATCATCATGCTTGTTTCTCCAACGAACCTGATCATACATAAATGCATAGACTTAGGTAGTATAAAGTTCTCATCAATTAAAGTACCAGATTCGTTTAAGAGTAAATTCACCTGTTGTTCAAGTAGCTTAGCACGAGCTCTTGTAATGGGTCCAATTCTAATCTCATTGGACTGATCTTTCCTTGCAACAGCTGAAACATCTTCCGTAGTAGTTGGGGTAGGTGTAAGTATAGGGATGTCCTCATCATATCCCCGCTTCAAAAGGCGTCGACCTCGACGCTCCAAGGTCTTCTCCATCATATGGTGATAAATCAACAACGTTGAAGCTGTTGCTAACTCCACTAAACTCCTCAATAGGTATACCAATCGAGTAGGCATTATCATTAATCTTGGCTAACACCTTGTAAGGACCAGCACCATGTGGCTTCAATTTTGACTTTCGAAGTAGTGGAAACCTATCTTTGCATAGATGCACCCATACCATGTCACCAGGCTTAAACAACACTTCCTTCCTTGCTTGATTCCTTGCAGCAGCAATGTTCTTACCTTTCTTCTCAATAGCCTCTCGAGTCTTCTCATGAATATTCTTCACATAATTAGCACGTTTTGATGCCTCCATATCAAGTCTCTCATGTAATGGTAGAGGCAACAAATCAAGTGGCGTCAATGCTTGAAGCCATACACCACCTCAAAAGGACAAAGCTGAGTAGTCGAATGCACAGTCCTGTTGTATGCAAACTCAACATGTGGCAAACACTCTTCCCACTCCTGGAGATTCTTCTTTATCATAGTCCTCAACAACTATGACAATGTTCGATTCACCACCTCCGTTTGACCATCTATTTGGGGATGACATGTAGTATTGAATAGCAGCTTCGTCCTAGCTTCCCCCATAAGGTCTTCCAAAAGTAGCTCATGAACTTCACATCACGGTCAGAAACAATCGTCTTGGATACTCCATGTAATCTCACGATGTCCCTGAAAAATAGTTTAGCAACATGCGACACAATGTCGCTTTTGTGGTAGGCAATAAAATGAGCCATCTTAGAAACCTA
This sequence comes from Avena sativa, assembly GCA_916181665.1. Taxonomy (NCBI): domain Eukaryota; kingdom Viridiplantae; phylum Streptophyta; class Magnoliopsida; order Poales; family Poaceae; genus Avena; species Avena sativa. Next base: position 415,716,322 of record OV702289.1, on the reverse strand, counting down.
TCCACTACCACAAATATAGAATCATGACCTCTCTGAGTTTTAGGTAGACCTAGCACAAAATTCATACTAATGTCTTCCCATGGTGTTGTAGGTGCAGAGAGGGGTGTATACAAACCATGAGGCTGCAACTTGGATTTCGACGTGTGGCATGTAATACAACAGCTCACAAATCTGTAGACATCACGCCTCATCTTGGGCCAATAAAAATGATCAGCGAGCATGCACAATGTCTTGTCACGCCCAAAGTGACCCATCAAACCACCAACATGTGATTCCTGCACTAAGAACAAACGCAACGACGATTCTAGAATACGTAGTTTGTTAGCTCTAAACAAATATCCATCATGTATATGATACTTAACCCATGCGTTTCTAAGAGCACACAAACGATATGGTTCAGCAAAATCATGGTCAGTTGCATAAAGTGCATAAATACTTTCTAATCCAGGAATTTTAACATCAAGATTGGTTAATAGTATGTTATTCCTAGACAAAGGATTAGCAACTACATTCTCTTTTCCCTTCTTATACTTAATTATGTAAGGAAAAGATTCAATAAACTCAACCCATTTAGCTAATCTTCTATGCAAGTTTGATTGAGCATTCAAATACTTCAATGCTTCATGATCAGAATGTATGATAAATTCTTTTGGCCACAAATAATGTTGGCAAATTTCAGGAACTCTAATAACTGCATACAATTCTTTATCATAAATAAGATAGTTCAGTCTAGCACCAGTAAGTTTCTCAGAAAAATATGCTATAGGGCGACCCTCTTGCATCAAAACACCACCAATACCTATACCACTAGCATCACACTCAACTTCAAATTGCTTCAAAAAATCTGGTAATGCAAGTAATGGTGCAGAAGTAAGCAAACATTTCAATGTATCAAATGCAATATCTTGGGCTGCACCCCACACAAATGGCACACCTTTCTTAGTCAAATCATTCAATGGTGCAGGAATAGTGCTAAAATCCTTCACAAAGCTCCTATAGAAACCAGCTAAGCCATGGAAACTATGCACTTGACTCACATTCATGGGAATAGGCCAATTCTAAATTGATTCAATTTTAGATTGATCTACTTCTACCCCATGCTTAGATACAACAAATCCTAGAAATATTACCTTATCTTTTGCAAATGAGCACTTCTCAAGATTATCATAGAGTTTATTATCACGCAACACTTGCAAAACTTATCGGATATAACTATAATGTTCAGTTTTGTTGTGGCTATAGATAAGTATATTATCAAAATAAACAACCACAAAATGACCAATAAATTCTCTCAAAACATGATTCATTAATCTCATGAATGTACTAGGTGCATTAGTAAGACCAAATGGCATAACTAACCACTCATACAAAACAAATTTTGTTTTGAAAGCAGTTTTCCATTCATCTCCTTCTTTCATCCTAATTTGATGATAACCACTACGCAAATTAATCTTAGAGAAAATAGCAGCACCACTCAATTCATCTAGCATATCCTCTAAGAGTGGAATAGGATGACGATATCGAATAGTGATGTTATCAATATCTCTACAATCTACACACATGCGCCATGTACCATCTTTCTTAGGTACTAAAATAATAGGAACAACACAAGGGCTAAGAGAAACACAAATGTACCCTTGTCTAGCAACGCATATACTTGTTTCTGTATCTCCTTTGTCTCTTCGGGGTTGGTCCTGTAGGGTGCACGGTTTGGTAATGTGGTGCCAGGAATCAAGTCGATTTGATGCTCAGTGCCACGCAATGGAGGCAATCCTGTTGGTACATCTTATGGAAACACATCGCCAAAATCCTGCAAAACAGTAGATACACCAAGAGAAATAGGGGTCATGTCATTAGAAACCAATACCTTGCCCTTATACATGAGCACAAGTGGCATGGCTGTAGGATCCTCACGAAACTCTCTCATATCTTCCTTGGTGGCTAATATCACTAGACTAGGCACTCTCTCACTTTTCGTTATATCACTCTTTTTGGGCTCTATTACATCATGTACAACTGCAACACTATCTCGCCTATCTATAGATTCATCCTTCAAGTTCACTTCGATCTTTTGACGAGACTCATTCACAATGTGTTGTGGTGTCGTTGGCTACAAATTAATCTTCTTGCCCTTAAACTCCAAGTAATATGTATTGGCACGGCCATTATGTTGCACATGGCGATCATAAAGCCAAGGTCGACCCAATAAGAGATGGCAAACAGTCATAGGAACCACATCAAAATCAATAGAATCCTTGTATGGCCCTATTTCAAAATTCACACGTACCATATGGTTTACATTCATCTCACCATTGTCACTCAACCATTGTATGTAGTATGGCTTGGGATGAGGTAAATAAGTCAAATTCAGCTTGGCACATAACTCCTTACTTGCAAGATTTCTGCAGCTACGTCTATCAATGATTACCTTGCAAGCCTTGTTAGGTCCAACAAGTGATTTGGTTTGGAACAAGTTGCAACGCTGAGAATCAACAATAGGCTGCACACTAAGTATATGTGGCAAGACCACTATGGTAGGCGCATGCTCAGGGAAAGCATCCATACCGTCCTCGCTGTCATAACCATTGTCGCCATGAGGATCAACATCATCTCCACTCTCATACTCTCCTTGTTCACTGATAAACATCACCTTGCGGTTTGGACAATCTCTCTTGTAGTGTTCTCTACCTCCACAAGTATGGCACTCCACATCGCGAGTACGCGTGGTTAACATATTGGAACCCGAGCTAGTAGCAGGAGCAACAGGCTTCTGAGCATTGGAACCATAAGAAGACGTGGGAGCAGGCTTGGCCGATGGTGAAGGGTGGCTAGCAGCCGTTGCAGGTGGCGCCATGGGTGGTGGCGGTGTAGACCTGGCCGCAAAATGACTAGTAGATGGAAACCTCGCACGTGACTTAGCTTCTTCAGCTAACTGTGATTCGGCCTCTCTAGCATGGTGCAATAGTTCATTCATAGTCTCATACTTGTGATGACGAACAATGCTCTTGATTGGTAGCTTCAAATTGTTGAGAAATCGCTGCATAGTCATCTCAAGGGATTCACGAACTCTAGCACGTTGCATAAGCATCTCCATCTCCATGTAGTACTCATCAACTGACATGGTCCCCTGCCTCAATTGTGTCAACTTGTCAAAAACGGATCGCAAGTAGTTGGTGGGTGCAAAACGATCCTTCATAATGCGCTTCATCTCGCGCCAATCCATCACAGGAAGTTCATTGTCCTCCCTTCTATTCTACATAATAGCATCCCACCAGCGCAAAGCATATCCATCAAATTCTGACACTGCAAGCTTGACCTTCTTGTCTTCTGGATTGTCAAACAATCGCCAAAGCTTCTCAATCTTCAACTCCCATGTGAGGTAATCTTCAGGATCAAGTGAGCCATCAAACTTGGGAATCAATTTTTTTGGCTTGCCCAAAACATCATCAGCAGGTTGGTTTGGAACATGTTGAGCACGTCCAAGAGGAGCAAAACCGTGAGCATAAGCAGGTACAGCAGCAGGCGCAGGCACAGGGGAATTGGCACGTCCCCTGCCAAGATGTGGGGCAGCATCAGCCACACTACCCTCATCATTGTCATAAAAAACATCATCATGTGGGTGTTCCTGTCATTGCTGAATTGCTACTATTAAGGCATCAACGGAATGCTACAAAGTTGCGATATTGGTATTGAGTGCAGTCACTTGTGTTTGAATGTTAGTGACTGCACCGATATTCTGGTCCATGGCCACTTGCACGTCCTGGATATTCTTGTAAATGGCATCTGTTGTGTGAGTAAACACACGCGTCAAGTGAGATTTCAACGCCTCATATTCGCACCAAGTAACAAGTTCCTCATCCTTCTTTTTCTGCGACACAACATCATCATCACTAAAAGACATGATTAGTAGGTTAGTGCAAAAATCAAAATCTGTTTGGTGGCACACTCACAACTCACTCACAACTGACAAGAAAGCGGATCTTACCCTTCCAAAGTGAATAGAGATGCTTTACCAAAACGAAATCAAAGACTGATGCACTGATGTGATGAAGTGAATATCAAGGGTATAGAGAATGATCACAGGACACACGGGTTATTTATGGTGGAGCTCTAGGTATGGTATCCTAACTACACCGCAAACAAGTCCTAGTGCTGATCGTATAAAAAACCCAAGAAACACACATGATGGAGATAAACATGGCAAATCAACTTATGAAAAGGAATATTGCAATGCACAAGAGAGATGCTAGTAAAAGCTCAAAGTAAATAGGCACAAGATTGCTCAATCTACAAGTGCTATGATCAACTAGGCCTCCAACATTGCACACTTTGATATCTCTTTTTTTGTCACGCTTGTAGCTCTTTTCTTCTCCTTTTTTTATACTGATTCTCTTTTCTTTTCTTTGTTTTTGATTTTTTGACTATATGAGACAATGCAAACACGAGTGCATCAACTTAGAACAAAACTAGGCCAGATAGTCCGGGTGATATTGGCCGGAGACTCCGGTCGAGCCGGATAGTCCGGTGTATGTAGGCCGGATAGTCCGGTTTTGCCTGTCGAAAATTTCTACACTTCAAAACCCTAATGAGTAGCCTGTCAAAGCAAAGCAACTAGTCTCGTGGGTACGTTCCTAGGCACAGATGTTGTAGATAGGCCGTGTCTATGGTATGCAAACAAAGGTACGCTATGTGGACTCAGACAAACGATGAGAACTTGCAGAAAACGGTGATAGTAGACATAGTGGAAAACAAGATGATATGGGGTGGCCCGATCTTCTCACTAAGCACTTGTCGATGATGATAATGGTGGATAGATAACTAGCCTGTAGCTATGAACTCTCCCGCTCGAACCCTGATGCCAATGCAATAGCTCTTGAACCCTGTGGGATATTCACAACACCACGCTCATGCGCACGCAGCCGTCGACCATGAACGGTAGTTTACAATCTACTAATTCCCAATGGAATAACAGATCACACTCAATTGTAGTAGTATAATTCGATCATAGGGTAATTCTAGAGGTTCTTTGAAAGAAACAACTCTAAAATAGTTTAAACATGGTCTCAACCCTAACTATGGGACGTCCCAGGGCTTATAAGGGAGGCTGGGGCAGCCAGAAACCAAAACTAAACGCGTACAACTCAAACTGATACAAACTGACTCGGACCAGATTTTGGTCGGCGGGCGAACATTCCGATCGATATCGTCCAGACAGTCCGGTCGGGTTAGACACTCCGGATGGTGTCAGCCGGACAGTCTGGTCTGGCCGGAAACTTCAGAGTTTCTAGGTGGTGTCCGGGCAGTGTCCGATTTGGGAAACAGATTGTCCGCATCAATTCTTCTCTCGGGTAGGCCGGACAGTCCGGGTGGACTCGGCCGGACATTCTGGTCGTGGCAGAGCTTTTTGCATCCGTCTTGATGATCTTCTCTTGCGCCTTCCTCCTGCTCCTCCCTCGCGCATCCTTGGGCAATCATCATGCTTGTTTCTCCAACGAACCTGATCATACATAAATGCATAGACTTAGGTAGTATAAAGTTCTCATCAATTAAAGTACCAGATTCGTTTAGGAGTGAATTCACTTGTTATTCAAGTAGCTTAGCACGAGCTCTTGTAATGGGTCCAATTCTAATCTCATTGGACTGATCTTTTCTTGCAACAGCTGGAACATCTTCCGTAGTAGTTGGGGTAGGTGTAAGTATAGGGATGTCCTCATCATATAGTATCAAGAAGGATTCTGTGTTTTGCTTTGTATGTTACTTGTTCAAGAAGGGTACTGGCTTACATTTACAATTGATGGTTGGAGAAATTGGAACATAGGAGAGAAGGCACTTTTCAAACATATGGGTTCTAAGGCACATAATGCAGCTCAAGAGAGATACATTGGCTTCAGGAATCCCAATGTAGCAATTGATTATCACATTGAGAAGTGGACCGATGAGGATCTTCGTCTGTATAAGATAAGGTTGACTTATTCACTTAGATGTATCAAGTTTCTTTTGCACCAAGGATTGGCATTATGTGGAATGATGAAAGTGAAGAGTCTAGCAACAGAGGGTACTTTCTTGAACTTTTAGAGTTTCTTGCAGAAAATAGTGAAGAAGTGCATAAGTATGTTTTGAAGAATACTCCAAGTAACTGCATATTAACTAGCCCAAAGATACAGAAGGACATTATTGAATGTTTTTCTATAGAAACTAGAAAGAAAATTATTGAAGAACTTGGTGATGAGCCCTATGCAATTTTGGATGATGAGTCTAGTGATATATCACATAAAGAACAACTAGCTCTTTGTTTGTACTATGTCGATCAATTAGGTAGGCCATGTGAGTAGTTTATTGGAGTTGTTCATGTAGGTGATACTACCTCTTTATCACTTAAGAATGCAATTGAAGCTTTACTTGCTAGTCATGGCTTGACTATGGCTCAAATTTGTGGTCAAGGTTATGATGGAGCTAGCAACATGAAAGGAGACATTAAAGGACTAGAAACATTGATCATGCAAGAGTCACCTTCTGCTTATTATATACATTGTTTTGCACATCAACTCTAGCTAGTTCTTATTGCTGTTGCTAAGGGAAATGTTGATTGTGTGACTTTTTTGATCAAGTATCTCTCTTGTTGAATATTGTTGGAGTTTCTTGTAAGCGTCATGACATGCTTCGAAACGCTAGGCTTGAGAGTATCAAGAAAGCACTTGATTATGGTGAACTTGAAACTGGGAGTGGATTAAATCAAGATATGTGTTTGCCCAGGCCTGGTGACACTCCTTGGGGCTCTCATTTTAAAACTGTATACAACATCATTGTTATGTTTTCCACAATTCATGACGTACTCACCGATCTTGCAGATGATACCTCATTTAAGGATGATTGGACAAGAATACATTATGTACTTGGAGCATTTGAGTCCTTCGAGTTTGTTTTCTTTGCACACATGATGGTTGTTATTCTTGGATATACAAATGAATTATCTCAGTGTTTGCAAAGAAGGGAACAAGATATTCTTAATGCAATCTCACTTGTTAATGGGGCAAAGGACAAAATACAACAATTGAGATCTGATGGCTGGGTTCAATTTCTTGAGAGGGTCACTTTGTTTTGCGATGAACATGGTGTTGAAGTTCCTTCTATAGATGGTAATTATATGCCTTATGAAAAATCAGCAAGGTATGCTCATGCTCGAAACCAAACAAATGATGACCACTTCAGAAGAGAACTATATATTGGTGTTATCGATCAAATTAGTCAAGAGCTTGATATGGTTTGATGAGGTTAATATGGAGTTACTCTCTTGTATGTCGGCCTTAAGTCCTTCAAATTCATTTGCTTATTTTGATGCATAGAAGGTACGCAGACTAGCTCAGTTCTACCCAAATGATATCCCACACAATTATTTACTAAAGCTTGAAATGCAACTTGATAATTACATTCATGACATGAGACGAGATGATAGCTTCCAAGGACTAGAGAGCCTTGTTGACCTCTCAGTTAAGCTTGTTGAGACAAAGAGGCATAATGCATATGGTATGGTATGGTTTACTTGCTTCTCAAATTGGTATTGGTTCTACCAGTGGCGACAACAAGTGTTGAAAGGGTGTTTTCTACAATGACTTTAGTGAAAAATAAAGTTAAGAAACAAGATAAGTGATAGTCTCTTAGGTGATTGTCTCGTCACATACTAGAGTGAGATATTTTCTTAAAAGTGGATGAAGATGATATAATCAAGGCCTTCATGGCCTTAAGGAACGTAGGCCAGTCAAGTCAGACAAATGGTATTATAAGTTTTTATGCATATTTCATACTATTAGCTATGTTTTAGAATATTTATTTGGTAATTTATGCAATGTAAGTTAATCTTTCAATTAGATATTATTTATTCTTTTACCATTTCACAATGAAAATTATACAGTTATTTATTAAATTATTAGTAAATATACTTTATCAAAAAATTTATGGGGCATGCCCATCTGTAAATCTTAGGTCCGTCACTGATTCAGCGCATGATCCACCATACCTGTTGTCGCCATAATAAGAATCATATTCACCACATGTTGTAAATATTTTGGAAATTGTAGTCTACTCCCCCTCGTCCTCTTCCAAATTATTAGATGTTTTAGCCTATATAGTAAAGAACATCTAAATACATGTTTCAAAAAAAACTAAAACATACTCTCTCCATTCACTAATGTAAGACATTGTAGATATTTTAAAATAGTCTAGATTCAGACTAAAATGGATGAACTTAAAAAATAAAACATGTATTTTCAAAAAAATCTAGAAGGTTTTGCATTAGTGAACGGAGGGAGTATTACATTTTGAAACGACCGGAGTACATTGTAAACCATTGCTCGGTTGACTTTAATGTTGTGAACATAGTAGAATCTATGCTCACTGCTTAAGTGTAAATGTATCACCTAGCTTCTTGCATCATGGACTTTTAATTTTATTGGCTCGTGCACAATCTTGGCGTGATATTGTTTTCCTGTCACATGTGAAGGGTTGTTGAAGTGTATAAATAGATTACACTAACTTATTTCATTAGTTTTTGATTGCACTGGTTAGTACATGAATCTTGACATGGTATCAGAGTCTTGAGTTCAAGTCTTAAATTTTGAAATTTATCCAAAAAATTATTGTTCCCTCCTCTGTAACTCTAATTTGGGAAAAGATCGAAGAGGTCTCCGTGTTCATGCATAGGCAGCTTAAGCTATACCTACATGTGTGTTGACTTTCGTGCCACATGTGAAAAGGGGTCTTGAAGTGTATATATCTTGTCTATCTCTTTCTATTAGTTCGGACTCTTGGTTCATTGGCAGCTGCATAAAGCTTGGCATGGTATCACAGCTCGAATTCAAGACCCAGCTAGCGCAATGTAAACTAAACTGTAGCCCACTTTCGTTTCACGTTTAGGCTCGAGCCAGTCGTAGGTGTGGCGGAGTGTTGAAGTATAATTGTATTGACTAGTCTTTTCTACCAGATCGATCTTTTAGTTGCATTGGTTGGAGCATGCAGTTTAACGATCACGAACACTACCACTATTACTATGTTCTTGTTAGTGATAACTGGATTTAGGACCGTAAATGGGTCTTATCCCACTTTACTGTCCACCATGACATCAATGACCGTGACTTGGAGGCCCGCATCCTGAAACACTCAACCGACCTGGCATGTCAAGTTGCAGGAGGGCTTCCTAGAGAATTCACAAACGAGACACATATTGAGGGGATATCAATGATCAACTTAACAAGTAAGACAAGATAGAGATTTGATGAGACCTATGACGCCTATATGTACTGAAGACCATGTACCTGAAGAGGACACATCATCTACGCCCACACCATAGTTTTAGTCTCCAAGTCATAAATCCTAGATTCATATAATCTCGTCAGGTGTCTTTATAAACCTGCAGAGATCCATCTTGTAAACAGTTGTACGATCTTACGATCACATCATGAATAAAGTCTGAGGTAACTCTATTATGTTCATTGTTGTCTCTCTGATCCAAACCTGCTGACCTGAGCCGTCGCCGAACAAATAAACTCTCTTTCAATCTTCGGAAGTGAGACTATCATAGGATTGTGAAAGCAATCCTTCAATAGTTGGCGCGCCAGTTAGGGGGTGAACGCGTCATGCATATCGAATATACCCGAGATCCAGTGGAAGTCACTAGCGACCACCCTTCTTCTCCGAGCTCTGGCTAATGAAAGGGGACAAGACCACGCGACTATGGAGGATACGTCTGCGACCAAGGGGGAGTACATCTTGGGTACTCCAACGACTCACACAAGACTACTTCGACTTCATTGAAGGAATCTTTGGGGTGGCGTACCAGCGGTACCTCGATGCTTACTATGCTATGCAAGGAGCTGACCACTTCAACCCCAACTCCAGGGCTCCCCTGAACCGCGCCTACCCGGGGTAGATGGTCTCCCTGTATGGGTGAACCAGTCTTGAACTCATCTGTAGCAATGGAGTGGATTACGGTGGCAGATCGCTGCTTGTCGGCTACTCAGGTTATTCTAACATTGTCCCAAAAAGTTATTATGTAACTAGTCATGTCCAAAATTATGGCGCGGGTTATTACGGCAGGGAAGTGGGTCCCGTATCATGAGCGACTTTGTTGGACTTAGGATCATCATGGGCAAATGCCACGCCCTACAACCCGCAGGCCGCATGGGGACCCTGAATGTACAAGTGCTTCGCGGTGTTGCGCCCTATCCCATGGGTACGACTACCGAAGAATCGGTAGTGCACCACACCTAGATTGAGGAGCTCGAGCAATGCTGGATGCTTCCCATGAGGAGGAAAATTCTGAATCAACACCGAACTTTAGGAACATTACTACACTGCATTGCTAGCAACTATAGAGCTGGAAAAGCGGATCAAGGAGTTTGGCACCGCCATAAATCCTTCCCACACACCACCAAACATGGGAGTGGGCGCGACCACGCTTCCTTCAGTAGTAGCTCCTCCTCGAGCCAAGAAAATACCTGGCTCGAGTATAACCAAAATGGCAAAAGGCGTTATCCGCCCAAGGAATTGGCACAGTCGAGACAGAGGGGTAAGTCTCCTAGTCCCCATGGGGATTCATCGGCCTGCGCCAATGACCCCAGGGCTTGTCCGGACAGCGGCGAAGAGCATGGACTCAAATGCAACGAGGACGAATAGGCGTGGTGACAAGAACAAAATACAGACCATCGAGATAGGAGGCGGGATCGATGCAAGAGATGATGTGAAAGGCGCCGCCAGGCCAAGGAAAACTTCGATTATGACGATGAAGACTAGGGCACCAGATTTATCACTGGTTCCGAGATCTTTCCATAGACATGTCATATGTCGATGTACCAAGGATTGTTAGGGCCAAGAATTATGAGTAATATGCTAGCTCACAAGACCCAGTTGCATACCTATAAAAGTTCGCCCAAGATATTAACATCATGGGGATACTCACGACATATGGAGAATTTCCTTCCGACATGTTTGAAGGGGAATGCCCTGAAGTGGCTCATGAACAAGATCTTGAGGTATATCAAGTCCTAGGATTATTTTAAACAATGACTGATCCAGGCGTTTGCCATGAAAGAAGATGCCAATAGCCAACACGAGGAGTTCAATAACATAAGTCAATACCCAACGAGAGGTTTCAGGACTACATTAAATGGTTCAGGGTCCTAGAAAAAACCACCCCAAACCTTTCCAATAGAGATATCGTGAGTTCTTTCACAAGCGGGGTACATAACCAGAATTGTGCAGCTCTTATCATTGCAGCAAAACCGAGGACTCTTGACCAGGTGATGATAGATTTGAAGAAAGTCATCACTCATGACGACGTGAAGATTAGAGAACAGGTTCTTGACCGGGGCTGCTATCATATAAGCTCTTGACGAACTCTCCCGAAATCATGGAAGGAAGAGGCGGCCAAGTCTACTCGGCGTGCAGGCGAGTGGTAGGCCCCGAACCCCATCCGAGGGCTAAAGTCCAGCAACCGCAGTAGAGGACACCACGTGCTTGTCCATAGGGAGCAACGACGAAGCTGGGTGACGCTCGGGCCCGGGAGTTCTAGAGGCGATGGCTCCCACCGGGAGATAGGATAGTGGATAACTGGTGTAATCTCCATACAATCGCGTTACGGGTGGAACAGTTGACGCATCCTTATATCTTGGTTGCAGGACGAGGATAAAGATTCATAGGAAGGGAAAGCTGTAATGCCTCGAATCCGGTCTATGTAGATCTCAGCATATTCGACAAAATCCGTATAGAAACGATTCAAAGATGTTCACCAGATACTTTCGTGTGGGTGAACTTTTATTACAAAAGTTACATCACAGTAGTTTAAAACATAACCAGGGCCGGTCCTGAGATTTCCAAGGCCCGGGGCGAAGTTAGGATTTTGGGGCCCCCACTATAATTATCAAAATCAAAGATAAATATTTGTAGTACATAGTAAATGTTACCAATAAATATTTGAAGTGCATTCAAACATATTATTTATAACAAATAATTGTGTATCAACTCATATTATTTCCACTTCTGGATGTATAACTTCTACACGACATGGCTATTTGATACCATTTGAGAGAAGGCGTTACTCGAGAGAAGCGTTTTTCTTTAGAAGGATCATCAAACTTGTCATTTCTTTGAACTGGGCACTATAAAATAAAAATGTAGCTATATATAAAATTTTACCACTAACCACGTTTAATGCATGCAAAAGCAATAATGTTATCAAATAATTTATACATACCACGCTAAATATTTATTCTAATATTAGTTGTGGGTGTAGTGCAATCTCCTCTCAACGACCGCCTTGAACTCATTGTCGTGGTCGCGAGAGGGTTAGTGATTCATAGTCTCCGGCTCTTGTCTAGAAAATTATCAAACAATGTGGTGCACCGCGTCGACTAGATGTATTAAACTCTTTGCAAATTAATATTAGATAAATCAAGGGGCGATAAAAAAAGAAAATGCGTGGGACTTTTTTAGCAGGAAAATGAGCATCAACTGTGCATTGATTTTTTTTTCTTTGAAGGAAAACTGTGCATTGCTTTTTTAGGGGGGAAACCGTGCATTGCTTATCCTTGATTGGTAGTGTTTCGGCCATGGTCCAACTCATGGGCCCAGCCCCATCTGATGCTTTTTCATATAAATAGCTAACGGGAAAAAATAACCAAGGGAAAAAAGCCCAACCAAACAAAGGCCTAAGCCGGACACGATTCTTTCTCCATAACGCTTCGTGCCCTTCTTCAATCGTCGTTCTTGTATGTCAACCGTACAAGAGAAGCACCGACATGTTCTAATGGCGTCCAAATGGATCGCTCTGGCGCCGCTGCAAGTGGGAATTTGGGGCCCCTAGGTCTCAGGGGCCCGGGGCGGCCGCCCCTCCTGCCCGCCCTCAGGGCCAGCCCTGAACATAACCCACAAGAAACATATATATACAACATCGACTCAACGAGTCAAGAATACGAATGATACAATACAAAAATACAATTCAAGGAGAAGGCAAAATAGTATCCGAGTACGGATAAGAACCAAATGAGACTAAGAGTCCTGAAGGATAACCAAGTGGTGTCCATAACCCTACTCAGGCCAAGCCAGAAGGGTAACCTTCCTAACATCGTCAATCACATACCTGTCAAAGCCAAAGGGGTGCCGACAAAAGGCAAAGGAAAACATAAAAGAGAGTAGTCAGTACTGAGGCCAGTACACGACGAGTCTTAGAATTCGGTGGCTCTCGCTGATATGGGTATGGTGGGCTCAGTGGCAGCAAAGCTTGGACTATCTAACTTATAGATTCACGCTATAACTTCGGCTATTAGAGCGAGATAACAGAGCGCTATACGGTAACATTAATGTAACACCAGGCATAACCCATCCAAAGATTTTCCCCTCGAAGACCAGTCGAGGAAGTCCTCTTATGGAACACACACGGTGGCAGTTTTGTTAAGCTGTTGTTTAGTTGATAAGGCTAATTACTAATCATATTATTAGCGGCAACATATTAGTGGCATTGTCTATGATCATGACAATATACTCCTGAGCCCTCCATGGGTGCACTACTATACCCAAATGCATGCTCAACCCTTTAGGCAACATATTGCGCGTGCCTTCCGAAACTCACAAAAAGAACCGTCCCATAACTATGCGCATATCTAGAGGCATCACCTACTGTATTTGATCCGCACAAGAGATATAGCTGATTCTCCAGGTGGCATAGCGTTTGAGTCTACGGCCGAACGATGATAGGAAGATAACTTGTAGAGCCCCATCCCATCTCCAACACGGTATCCTGATGTTCTGCAATGCAAGTCATGGCAGTCAACCAAATATCAAGTTCGAAGACATACTAACTCACCCATGTTTGAACACATATTCTGCGTACACTACAAGAAAAGTTTCCATCCACAACGACTTGGCACGACGGTCGTCGTAGAAGGCGCTTCTTCCGCGAAGAAATTCTCGGCTCGACCGTGGCTGGTGGAAATCTTTTTTTTTGGTTTCACGGCCCTCTATTATGACGGAACGGCTAAAAACATGAAGGAAGCTCGGCTGGCGCGTGGCAGAAGCAAGTTTTTTGTTTTCTCACGCGATGGTATCTCGCCAAAGTCTTTTGAGGCGTGTAGGTCCCGGACGTCAGTGTCTCTAGCGGACCATATTTTTCGATCGCGCCTCCCTGATTTGAAATCGATAACGTTGCTCGATGTGCCTGTTGTTTAGTCAAGCTCCTGAGTTCCACATGACAGCCTCTCATTAGCAGAATCGTGTGTATGATGAATTTTTTCCTTCACTCGTGCTAGCCTATTCCAAACTTTATAGCGTTGCTCGATGCATCTGTCGTTTAATCAGGCTGCTGGGTCCCGCATGTCATCCTCTCATTAGAAGATACGTGTGCATGATGGAATTTTTTCCTTGGCTATTGCCTCAACTCGATAATGTTGCTCGATCTATCTGCCGTTTAGTCACGCTACTGGGTTCCCCATGTCAGCCTCACATTATAAGAATCGTGTGTATGATGGAATTTTTTCTTCGCTCACGCTATCCTGTTCCGAACTTGATAACGCTGGATGCATCTACCGTTTAATCAAACTCCTGGACACCACATGTCATCCTCTCATTAGAAGAAACATGTGTATGATAATTTTTTTCCCTCGGTCGCGCCTCCGTGTTCCGAACTTGATAGTGTTGCTCGCTGCATCTACCGTTTAATCACGTTGCTGAGCCCCACGTGTCATCCACTCATTAGAAGAAACGTGAGTATGATGAAAGTTTTGCCCTCGGTCGTGCCTCTATGTTTCGAACTTGATAGCGTTGCTCGATGCATCAGCTATTTTTTCAGGCTGCTGGGTCCCTCATGTTAGCCTCTCATCAGAAGAAACGTGTGTATGATGGACTTTTTTCTCGCTCGTGCCTCCCTATTTCAAACTTGGCAACATTGATTGAGGCAGCACCTATATAAGGCCGCGCTATTGGGTCCCACATGTCAATCTCTCTGTAAATGAAACCTATGTATGGCGGACTTTTTTCGGCCGCGTTCGTTGTTTTGGCCTTGGCAATGTTGCTTGATGCGGCAGCCGTGTATGGTCTTGCTGCTGAGGCTCCCATGTTAGCCTCTCTGATATGTTCTGGCTTGTGGTCCCCGATGCAGCCTTGTATGTTTTGGCGGGGTGGGTCCCCGATGCCAGCCTCTCTATATAAGTATTTAACTTTTTTTCAAATCCGAATATTAAACTCGAGGGATGCTGTAGGCTGGTGTGTCCACGATGTTAGCCTCTCTGTGTGCGATATTAAAATATAAATCCTTTCTCAAAAAAATGTGAACCCAAGATATATATAAATATATACATAGAGGGGATTCAAACTAAAGACCTTTAAATCAAATGAAATAGATGTAAACTGAGTGCTTTGCCACTACACCAAAGATATTTATAGATATTAGATCATTAAACATGTATTAGTACTACAACTTATATATCAGTCTTCTAAAAATATTTTATGTGTCTATGTTTATCTTTTTGAAAATATAAAATGGCAGCGCTCAACCATCTCCATTCATAAATACCACATAATGGAGCAGTTTAAAACATGGGTAGGCAGAGTTCTTTTATTTTGAGAGGTGGGAGGTAATGCCCAAAAGACCGAATTAAAAAGAGTTTGCCTATCTACATGGGCTCCTTTTTCAAATTTCACTGGGTTGTGCTCAGCAGTCCCATACCCCTAAAAGGCCGAACTAAAATCTGTTCAGGGCTATGCTCCATGGGCTGCTTTCTCAAATTTCTCTGGGCTGTGATCAACAGTCCCCCATATCAGCCTCTCATTAGAAGAAACGTGTGCATATTGGACTTTTTTCTCGCTTGCCTCTTTCTGTTTCAAACTTCTTAGAAGCTCAGGAAAGAGAGACTCAACAGGGGAAAGCCTTAGCAGCGCTTCATTGGCTCGCTTTAAGTCTTCCGCTCATTTGGTAAAAATTGCTCGATGCAGCACCTGTATAAGGTCTCGCTACAGGGTCCCCCATGTCAGTATCTATATAGATGAAACGTGTGTATAATGGACTTTTTTCGGCTATGTCTGCTGTTTTGACCTTGGCAACATTGTTCGATACGGCAGCCGTGTATGGTCTTGCTGATGGGGCCCACATGTCGGCCTCCCAGGTATGTTTTGGCTTGTGCATGTCAGCCTCCCTTGTATGTTCTGGCTTATGGGTCCCCGACACCAGCCTCTCTATACAAGTACTTAACTTTTTTTTCAAACCCTCCCATCACTCATGGGATGTTGTAGACTGGCAGGTCCGGGATGTTAGCCTCTCCATAAAACAATATTGCTAGAAAAATGTAAACCCAAGATAATTTTATGTGAAGCACAAAGAATCGAACTCAAGACTTCAAACCACGTATAAACCGTGTGCGTTGCCACTACGAGAAACAAATAAGATGAACATTATCATTAAAAGATTTGTAGTACCTAGAACTTATGTATTAGTCTTCTTAAAAAGATTTTATGTGTCCATGTTATCTCTCTTAGAATAAAAGAGAAGCGATCCTAGCATCTCAATTTATTAAATGCCACATAATGGAGTAGTAGTTTCTTAAAAACATGAGTAGGCGGATTTGTTTTAAAGGGCAATTCCAAAAATGAAAAATTAAAGATTTTGGACTATTCTACATCTACTATACTCAATGGCTATACTCCATGCGCTATTCTTCATGGGCTCCTTGATGAAAATTTAAATGGGCTATGGTCAGCAAGTCCCATGACCCCTAGAAGGCCAAATTAAATTGTTCCAGGCTAAAGAGGGGCCGAATGGGCTAGATTTTATCTCCTCATTAGTAAAATTTGCATTGTGCTATGGCTCGGTTAGATTCGGAACAGAGACCACACTATCGGAGGAAAAAGCGATAGTTCTTTCAATAGATATTAGTGTAAAAATATCTAAAAAATAAGGGACACAGACCGCCTGCGCCAAAACTAGACTAGTATCCAATGACTTTACTTGGTACCCTCTCATCTCTGTCCAAAATACATCCAACGGTTCCGATGACACATAGGCAAAAGCTCTAGTGCATGCAACCCAGCAGCAGCGACAAATTTTTTCACAAATCTAGTAGCATTTGAAAGATCCAGTAGTACAGAATAATACAGAAAAATATCGACAGATTCCTAGTTCATATTCATCAGCACTTGACCGATTCTATAGCATTCCAAAGTGACTGTTTTAGCAATACAGACACTAAAACTCAATAGCAGTACAGAGGAAACTCATTCATGTTTCATCTCTAAAAACCTTGTCGCACGATCAATTTGCCCTTTTCTCCAAACACACTCGATCATTGGAGCAAGCAAAACTGACGATCAAGTATGCTTTTGTGTGCATACCTCCTTTTCACATCAATACCAGTGTGACCCCCATATATGCATCCCAAAATGCCCAAGCCTCATCTAGATTGTGACAAGGCCTAGTTTAAAAAGAAAAGCAAGACCATCTACTGCACTTTATCTAAACAAGTACCAGTACATCAATAATAGTTCTAGAAAATACCTTAGTAATAGTAACAACATAACAGTTGACAGATTGAGTAGCATTTGAAGATTGAGCAGTACAGAATAAGACAGAAAAAATATCGACAGATTCCCAATTCATATTCAGCACCACCTAATAGATTCATCAGCATTTCAAAATGACGGATTCAGGAGTACAAACAATGGCCAAAAGAAATGACAGATTCAACAATGTAGACATTGAAATTCAATAGTTGTACCAAGGCCATGACTCAAAAGAAAAGAGAGTCCATATTCAGCACTTGATTGGTCGATCTGAACAAGTCTGAACTAATGGAAAGATCTAGACAATTTATTTCAACACTCACCCTTGAATTACATGCACTAGCCAATGCAACCAAAAGTCCGAACTAATGGAAATGGCTAGACAATTTATTTCAACACGGACCCTACGTCTTTGCCCTTTAGCCTATTGTGACGTGTGTTTTGGGGAGCCGCAATAATTTTTTTTGTTAATTTTTGCGTTGGTCAGGATTTGATCCTAGGACCTCCTTCTCTGATACCATATTGAATTGCATGCACTAGCCAACGCAACCAAAAGTCCGAACTGATGGAAAGTGCTAGACAATTTATTTCAACAAGATTATCACAAGAAGATTTAGATGTTTTATCTCACTTTTGAAACTTGTCGATGCAATACTCCTAATCCGCAGGGAACTACGACGAATGGTTCAGAAGCTTCTAGGTAACACCGCGGCTGTGACAGGTATGACCTGAGCCCTTCTAGGGTGACTTCAGCCAACGACGGCTTGCTCGTCAGCTCAGATGTCATCACAATTTCGACCGCATGGAGCTCATGCCACAGAGACATCGACCAAAGCTTCACCTTGTATCGCGGTGATTCGCATGCCCCTGAACTGATGAACCTGGGGGATATGATGATGTCCGTGGTGTGGCCGTCAATTTGGGAGACGAACACGCTGCCCTCTTTCCCGATGCTGATGATATCAACTCTCCGCAAGACTCTTGTGGGCACCGGCTTAGACGGCTCCGAGTGTTTGTGGCTATAGGGCATTATGGACACATCCTCGAGTGGGCAACTCTGAGGTGGCAGACGAGCTCTACCGACGAGGTGATGAACTCGCATCCAAGCTCTGTGTAGACTTGCTAGCCGTGAAAGCACCAGATTGTGTGGTCGCAGATGTTGTTGTATGGGACAAATGTCCCGCAGTGGTCGTTGGAGCATTTGCTACCTTTTCGTCCCGCGACTTGGCGGTATAGCTCCTTGGATCATGCGGCCAGCCGGGCGGCGCTAGTAGTGTCCAGACGCATAGCAATTTCGTTGAAAACATTGTCGCCGACCTTGCTCCAGACGCCATGCAGCGGGTTGTGTGTCGATTGCGACATCGGGATGGATTGGGGGAAGAGGTCGGACCAGAGTAGACTATCGGGGGACTTTTGGAGAGGGGTGGCGTGGCCTGCAAGATCCGATGCAGTAGGAGATATGGCAAGGAAAATGTGCAAAGTGCGCACTAGAGACGATCCCAAATGCGGCGAGGCGGTGTTGGCGAGTGGGGATAAAACAACCGAGATGGGGAAGATGGGATGACTCTTTGAACGAGGTTTTCTTTTTGCAAGGCCTCTGGAGCTACATCCAGGATGCCAACTATAGCTTGGCTAGCATGCTGCAGTGCACTAAATTAACCATCTGAAATCCTGGCACATTTTATAGCTAGGCTGGCACGCTGCCATGCACTAAATTAACCATGTCACATCCTGGGCCATCACAGCTAGGCTGACACGCTGCCGTCTACACCGACTAGAGTTACTACTACTGTCATGTTTGACCAGACGATGTTTATTTACAGCTTCTACAATATTTTCCTAAAAAATAGTACGCCTACCTATTAGTAATACACTTGTACTAGTACAATACTACTACTAGCAGTAGAGTACAATGAACAATCATATCATTAGTTCCGCTTCGTATAGGAGTTGTACTACACCTACCCACTTGATTGTTAGGTACACCAACACAATACAACTCTTGTATGCGGCGGAACTAACAAGATGATTTTTTAGTTTGCTAAAAAGGATTATACTGTGGAACAGAGGTAGTACAGTACTATCAGTAGTACAGTACTATCAGTAGTACACTAGATGTTTTTTTGTAGTTTTGTTGCAAACATAGTATAGTAAATACCTCCACATTGAAGCCTAGCTTGATCAAGTACCATAGTGTTCCAACACAATGCATGACTAGAGGGGTATAGTTATAGACCACCTCTTTACATAATAGTTATAATTAGAAGCGAACAGTCACCACATTAATATACCTACGATATAGTAAATTGTTCATCAAATGATGGGTGATAACCTACACATCTGATCACCTTTTCGCAGTTACCATGATCAAATACTATCACCTTAAAGGAAGTGGTGGCAAGCTTCTTAAATACCAGAAAGTATCCTACCTTCAAATCATGTGCTTTGACAAAATCTAGCCATCATTCGTCAAGGATTACCTTGCCATCTTGCTTCTTCAAGTCGACGTCCTAGCTGCAAGCTTTGCATATATTCAGCTTGATGGCCTCTGGATACTCACCGCCAGACGTTGGCAAAAGGAGCTGGGTATGCTCTGCACGTCTAACCCTCCTGGTATTAACAACATATTGCATAACCCGTCACATGTGTTCCCCACGTGGGTGTTCCTGGCTTGCCCCTCCATCCAAACTGCATAGGGCTCTCTTGTCTTCTTCGATGATGGGTCTCTCCAAGCTTGAGTTTCTTGCCCGAACACTGCAAAAAAATCCGTGGACAGATAATGTCTCTACCAGCTGCCAATAAGTGTGAAATAGTATAGTATTAGCTGATAGAGTATAATACAAGATCAACTAAAAAAGTAAAGTGAAGCAATTTTCTTATCGAAGTACACAAAGTCTTAACTCTAGCTAGCATGAACGCTGGTTATATTAGTAATGCCAAGGTCTATGCATCACATTAGTGTAGTTCATTATCGAGCAGTATAGATACCGAACACCCAGGAACAGACGAACGAACGAACATAATGAGCTCTATCTACTGCCGATGCTAGAGACGCATACATATACTTGAAATTTTGGCAAAAATCAGGATAGGGAAGTAACTGCCCTAACTTGCCCAAATTAAAAGGACCTCCGCCCCTGAGACCAACCAAGCAAAACATGCCGAGTGGCCTCCTAAAGCATCATCAGTCGTGGATCAATCAATATAAAATTTGAACTTATTATTATAGTTCACCGTAGATCTAGCCCGAGAACTATCTCGCATGTGTAAAACTGTACTGTAGTATACAAACAGTTTAAATGCACTAGATGGGAACTACTCAACACCAACCCAATGTTAACCAAGCGCTAATAAAAGCTTGACCGCATCTCATTATCAAGATCAAGCGTTTCGTGGATTATGTACATACCGCACTGCCACTGCGACGTCTGATGGATGCGGCGACTCTACGTCCCAGTGCCTGCCGCCCGCACCCGACCCGCCTAAGACAAGCAAGTTGTGGTGGTGGTGGTTGTCAATGGAGGGAAGCATAATGGCGATTAAGGAGTGCTTTGTGAGAGAGACCTAGGGCTGGTGAAGGAATAAATGCAGCAAGGTCAGACATATGCTATGGACAAAGAAAACCTTGCCTTTATTTCGTGGTAGTTTCACCGCAATATACACTATATCACAAAAATAACGGCCACTAATATAGTACTACTAATTGTCATGCCAAAATTAATAGCCTAAATAATTGGGCACGAAAGCTTGAGTGCTTGAATAGGGAAACATCAAACACATACTATGGAAGTATATTATTACATACATGGTGCCTGCTGACTCGTGTATTAACGCGCTCGTTGGAGAACCCCAAGAGGAAGGTATGATGAGCACAGCAGTAAGTTTCCCTCAGTTATGAAACCAAGTTATCAATCCAGTAGGAGCAAGGAAACACCCCAAAGGTGTAGCTAGCCGGACTTTGGCAGGGCGCACTACCGGTGCCATCAGCAACATGGAGACCTGCACAACAGAACCACAGAACTCTGTCCCCAACTTGCGATGAGGTTGTCAATCTCCCCTGTTTTGCTGAAAACAAAGGATTAAACGTATCGAATGGAAGGAAGTAATAGTTTGCAGAAAGTAAACACAAAGCAGTAAACAATTGATTGTAGATTGATAGTAAAAGAAAGGACCGAGGTCCATAGTTCACTAGAGGTGGCTCTCCTTAAGATAGATAACATGCTGGGTGAACAAATTACAGCGGGGAAATTGACAAACATCGAGAAAGCATACAAGCATATACTAATCATCTTGACTCATTTGAGATTCGATTGGGCATTACAACATTATACATAGACCGCCATCCAACTGCATCTATGACTAATATTCCACCTTCAGGTTATCATCTGAACCCCCTCCAGTATTAAGTTGCAAGCAACGGATAATTGCATTACGAATTGCGTGTGAAGTAAACAATACGATTGTTCTATGAATAAAGGATTGTTGTTTTCTCCCTTGTGGCAACAACACATCTAGTACCTTAGAGATTTCTGTCACTTCCCCAGATTACCAGAGGCATGAACCCACTATCGAGCATAAATACTAACTCTTGGAGTTGCTAGCATCTACTTGGCCAAGATAGCTACTAACAACGGAAAGCATGCAAGATCACAAATAACAAAGACATGATAAAATCAGTAATCAATCTGAAATAGCATCTCAATATCCATCGGATCGCCACAAACACAACTTGCAGAATTACAAATAGATGATCTTGATCATGAACGGAGCTCACAAGATCTAGACATGAAAGCACAAAGGAGGAGAACCAGCCATCTAGCTACTACATGGACCCGTAGTTCAGAGATGAACTACTCATGCATCACACCGGAGGCTTGCATGATGATGAAGAAGGCCTCCAGGGTGAATTCCCCTCTCCAGCAGGGTGCCGGGAAGAGCTTCAGATCCCTCCTGATCTAGGGGTGGAGATGACAGCGGCTATAAACTCTTTCATGGATTTTTGATTGGGTCCTTAGGGTTTCCGTATCAGAGGAAATATATAGGTGGAAGGAGAGGCCGAGGGGGTGCCTGGGATGGCCAGACCACCCCTTGGCGCGGGCTAGGCCTGGCTGCGAGGCCAGGTGGTGTGGCCAGGCCCCAGCCCCTCTCCGTCTCGTATTCTGGCTCCAGGTGTCCCTCGGTAAAATAATGACTTTGGCTTTTGTCCCGTCCAATTCTGAGAATATTCATTTTCTGACTTTCCTGGAACCAAAAAACAGCAGAAAACAGACAGCTGGCACTGTGGCTCTTGTTAATAGGTTAGTCCAAGAAATCATATGAAAAGTACTCCAAAGTGTGGACAAAACATAAGAAAGTAGATAAAACCAAACATGGAACATCAAAAATTATAGATACATTTGCAATGTATCAACATCCCCAAACTTAACTCCTGCTCATCCTCGAGTAGGTATGTGATAAAAAGAAAGAATAATTTTTGAGGTGACATGCACCATCATAAACTTGATCAAAGTATTTGTAAAACATTCAAAGCTGGGATCATAGTACTTTAATCATAACATGAAAGACAATGTTCTAGCAATAAGACAAAGAAACTATGTTGCAACATGAAAAGGTACAAACAAAAGATTCATGAATAACAATGCTTTGCAAGACGTTTGTTTGTTTCACATAAAGAAAACATAGCATAGTGGTATTCAGCTTGTCCCTCATAGAGTAGCAAACATAAATGCATAGGACACCTTCAAAGTTCATAAGAGTGACTAGATACAAATAGTTTAAAACAAGCAATATCAAAGCTATGCATCAATCAATAAGTCTTGGGACAATGCACATAGAACTAAGAATGGCCACTATGCTCTCAAAGTAAGTGCATAAAGATAGAAGGTGGAGACTCAATATAAAAGTGGAAGAAAGGCCTTCATAGAAGGAAGTAGGGATTCAAGTCTCATAAAGATCTTCCAAAAATTATGGTACTTAATAGCTTTCAGCTCTCATTGCCCCTATCATAAGCATCTTGAAGTGATTAAGGTTAAAGTGAACAAACTATGGTGTATATGCTTGACGAAGTATAAGTTGGAAATCTCATGTCCCTTGAATACGAGGGCCGCTCCTCATGCTACTCAAGTTTAGTCACCGGTAAGTTCTTGTCATCGTAAGTACATGTGTATTATAGAGAACCGCCAACGGGGTACCCCTTGCCCGATGATACGGAAGAATCCCCATATCAAAATGACAAGGCAAGCAGACAACGAGCATCTCAGCAATCTTCTTATTTACCATGGGAATATGGTGCTTTTTTTTCTCTCTTTCCTCTTTTCATAATCTCTTTTTTCTTTTTCTCTTTTTTTTTCAATATCGGACTCTTTTTTATAAGAAGAATGCTTCATAGACAGCTCATTATGGTTATGCTGCAGGTTTCCACCATGTCAGCATGGATTAGACCAGCGGCCCAGGCGTTTCTCTAACACACATACATAACTCCAGGGACTTACAAGCTCCCCTTTCATTTCACACCGACGACATTCATAGACAAAAGAGCATGATATCAACTGGGTACAAAGTACAAGTGCAATGTTGAAAGCGTTCCCCATGACAGCATGGTTCTGCTAATCCCCAACAAATAAATGCAAGCATATACAACATAGACGACACAATGGTTCAAGTTTATTAAGGTCAAGAAAAGTAAAGTATGCCATCAAGTTCGTGAGAGCTTTAATCACTAGTTTTCTCATAACAAGTTTAATTTGGAAGGTAGATAAAAACATGAATATACTTGGAATAGCATATTCTAGTAGGTAGGTATGGTGGCCTCTTTGGAATAACTTGGTTTAAGGAGTTGGATGCATGAGTGGAACTCATACTTGGTTGTGGAGGCTAGCAAAAGACTGGGAGCGACAAACTAAGAGAGCAATAATGGCCATAATCATGCATAGCGACAAAGCATCATTAATCAAAGCATAAAGTGATACTACAAGTTGAAAACTAAAGGATCATAAAGGCTATGGTGACTTGGGATAGTCATAACATGGTGTGAGCATGTGCCAAGTCAACCCAAATAAAGCATCAAAGGAGAATACCACAATACTATGCCTTAATATGCTAAAACAACGCATGATTCTTCAAAGGCACATTAAGCAATCTCAATTGTTTATAACGAGTTATGATACATCAAAGAATACTAAACATAAAGCTAAAACAATATCGAGCATGGCATGACAAAGCATAGGCCACAGTAAAAAACAAGCTCTCTTTACCACTTAAGCATGAACTTTCCTACTCTTTTTCCAATCCAAACCAAACTAATTGAAAACCAATGCATGAAAGAGGGGGTCCAACCAATTTATTCAGAAAAATAATCAAACAAAGAAAACTAAAAATCAAAACGAAAATGAAAAAGAAGACGCTCCAAGAACAACACAACTGTGCATCAAACAATAAAAACGAAGTGTTTAGAAGAAACCTGAGATTTTTATTGATGAAGAGGGGGATGCCTTGGGCATCCCCAAGATTTGACGTTTGTACTTCTTGGATATTTCTTGGGGTGACATGCGTGGCATCCCCAAGCTTGAGCTTT
Source organism: Avena sativa (assembly GCA_916181665.1). Classification (NCBI taxonomy): domain Eukaryota; kingdom Viridiplantae; phylum Streptophyta; class Magnoliopsida; order Poales; family Poaceae; genus Avena; species Avena sativa. Next base: position 415,691,214 of record OV702289.1, on the reverse strand, counting down.
AGTCCATCCTTCATCTCATTACTCATTCCTTCCATACACCTAAAATTTTTCCTTCATACAAAACTTCACACAATCTTTATTAGCAACATTAGTGCACTCAAGATAATAAGTCCTTAGGTTCAGTTCTAACACCAATAAAACTTCCATTAAAACACAAGCTACTGTAGCACTTTCCTCAAAAATATCAATTCCCCAAAAGAACTCAAAAAGGAACCAACAAGAAGCAAATGCAGAAAATGGCAAAAATCTGTCAAAACAGACCAGCAGGTAAAGACGAATTTTTTCGAAGACCTTCTCTTGCTCAAATCAAAAAGTGTTTAACTAACTAAAGTTAGATAACAACCTGGGGCATAAGCATAAAAATTCACGCCTCAAAAGAACGTACAGATATTTTACACGAATATTTACGGTGAAGCACATAAATCTGTTTTGGGACAACAACTTTCCCAATCATTACTTCTCTCTCATTAGAGGTTACTTTTGGCACAAAAAGCAAATAAAAAGTATAAGGAGCGGTTATTACTGAAGTAATAACTTCCAAGGCTCATATAAAACTTTTGGTTTATCTCCCAATAAGTACTTTTCTTTAACGCCTTTAAGTTAGGCATGCTAATTTGAGAAGATGCTCACATAGGAAATATGAATTGAAGTAAAAGAGAGCATCAAGAAGCAAATTCAAAACACATTTAAGTCTAACCCTCTTCCTATGCATAGGAATCTTATACGCAAATAAATTCACAAAGAACAAAGCGACATGCATAGGACGATAAAACGGGAGTAACTTCAAAACTTTCAGCAAATAGAGAGGGGTTTCAATACCATGAAAACTTTTACAACCATATTTTCCTCTCTCATAATAATTTTCAGTAGCCTTATGAATAAACTCAACAATATAACTATCACATAAAGCATGCTTTTCATGATCTACAAACACTAGAGCTTTATTATAAACATTTTCAAAAGAATCCTCAGGAACATGACATTCGTCCTCCTTTGGTAAGCATGGGGGACAATCAAATAATATAAGGGGTAAAGAGTTACTCTCATTAGAAGGTAGGGATGGGTAGATCCATTCTTCCCCCTCTTGATCATCACTCTCCTCCTCTTTTTCATCCAATGAGCTTCCAGTTTCAACAATTTCTTCTTCCATAGGCTCCTGCAAGGCATTAGTCTCTTCCATTGGTGGAGAGCATCTATTAAGATATTCAAGAATATAGCCATTTTCTACCTTGTAATTATCAAAGAAAAATTTAAGTATATCATAAACCTCATATTTATAAGGTGAATCATCAGTATTTTCAAGCAAACTAGCAAGTTCAAATGCACCCTTCCAAGCAATAAATTCTTCAATTTGTTCCACATCATAAAGTCATAATTCCCTTTAACATAAGAAGATATGGTAACATTATCATTATACTCACATTGAAAAGGGAGGTGTTTATACCTCCTACAACAACAAGATATATCAAAGAAATAAGTAACATTATAAGTAGAGCACACGTTTATAGAATGGTATACAATTTATCAATTTGTTCCCATAAGTGTTTCCCTTTTTGTGACAAGCGGTGTTCCTTATAATAATATTTTTGTTCTTCCGTGAACCCACCTCGCACAAAGAAACCAACCATTGATAGAAAGCATGATAAAGCAAGACAATAACAGACGAATGAAAATAACAACTATAGTACGAACTAATTTTTGTGTGTTTTTGATAAAGAAACAAGCAAACAAAGCAAAAATAAACTAAGCAAAACAAAAACAACAAAGTAAAGAGATTGGTTATGAGGGACTCCCCTTGTGAAGATGTCCTTAACTCCCCGGCAATGGCGCCAGAAAAATACTTGCTGACTCGTGTATTAACGAGCTCGTTGGGGAACCCCAAGAGGAAGGGATGATGAGCACAACAGTAAGTTTCCCTAAGTTATGAAACCAAGGTTATCAATCCAGTAGGAGCAAGGAAACACCCCAAAGGTGTAGGTAGCAAGACTTTGGCAGGGCGCACTACCGGTGCCAGCAGCAACACGGAGACCTGCATAACACAACCACAAAACTCTGTCCCCAACTTGCGATGAGGTTGTCAATCTCACCGGTTTTGCTGAAAACAAAGGATTAAACGTATCGAATGGAAGGAAGTAATAGTTTGCAGAAAGTAAACACAAAGTAGTAAACAGTTGATTGTAGATTGATAGTAAAAGAAAGGACCGGGGCCCATAGTTCGCTAGAGGTGGCTCTCCTTAAGATAGATAACATGCTGGGTGAACAAATTACAACGGGGCAATTGACAAACATCGAGAAAGCATACAAGCATATACTATTCATCTCGACTCCTTTTGAGATACGATTGGGCATTACAACATTATACATAGACCGCCATCCAACTGCATCTATGACTAATATTCCACCTTCAGGTTATCATCTGAACCCCCTCCAGTATTAAGTTGCAAGCAACGGATAATTGCATTACGAATTGCGTGTAAAGTAAACAATACGATTGTTCTATGAATAAAGGATTTCTCCCTAGTAGCAACAACACATCTAGTACCTTAGAGATTTCTGTCACTTCCCCAGATTACCAGAGGCATGAACCCACTATCGAGCATAAATACTAACTCTTGGAGTTGCTAGCATCTACTTGGCCAAGATAGCTACTAACAACAGAAAGCATGCAAGATCACAAATAACAAAGACATGATAGAATCAGTAATCAATCTGAAATAGCATCTCAATATCCATCAGATCCCCGCAAACACAACTTGTAGAATTACAAATAGATGATCTTGATCATGAACGGAGCTCACAAGATCTAGACATGAAAGCACAAAGGAGGAGAACTAGCCATCTACATGGACCCGTAGTTCAGAGATGAACTACTCATGCATCATACCGGAGGCTTGCATGATGATGAAGAAGGCCTCCAGGGTGAATTCCCCTCTCCGGCAGTGTGCCGGGAAGAGCTTCAGATCCCTCCTGATCTAGGGATGGAGATGATAGCGGCTACAGACTCTTTCATGGATTTTTGATCAGGTCCTTAGGGTTTCCGTATCAGAGGAAATATATAGGTGGAAGGAGAGGCCGAGGGGGTGCCTGGGGCGGCCAGACCACCCCCTGGCACGGGCCAGGCCTGGCCGCGTGGCCAGGTGGTGTGGACGGGACCCAGCCCCTCTCCGTCTCGTATTCTAGCTCTAGGTGTCCCTCGGTAAAATAATGACTTTGGCTTTTGTCCCGTCCAATTCCGAGAATATTCATTTTCTGACTTTCCTGGAACCAAAAACAGCAGAAAACAGGCAGCTGGCACTGTGGCTCTTGTTAATAGGTTAGTCCAAGAAATCATATGAAAAGTACTCCAAAGTGTGGACAAAACATAAGAAAGTAGATAAAACCAAATATGGAACATCAAAAATTATAGATACATTTGCAATGTTCAGTGCCTAGTACAAGCAATAGTGGAAATAATGTTGCAAGTGCTGATACTACAATATAGTATGAAAGTACTACGTGCATAGTATTATACATTACACAGTGACAAGTACTAGGTATAGAAATGATGCTGCGAGTGCTGATAATTAGCTTTTCTGCATTTTGGTCAAACTTCACATAGTTCTAATGAGGCAGGATTGGCACGAACCACATTGGCGCCTCGAACATTTTCTCCCTATGTTCCACTCTAGTGTACTTAACTGATGAACCTATGCAAGCCCCCCATTGACGTGCATGCGGCTCCAATCTAGAACTGGTTATGGGTGATGTTGGAAGCACACGTGTGTAGCAAACACACAGTCTACTCTGAACACTAGAAGAGCTTCCTCAACATCGGCAGCACCAGGTTTAGGGTTTGTAGGGGGCTCGAGGATGAGTGAATGGTTGATTCTCACAAACACTAACTGACAAGGGTTTAACTCATCAATGTCCATTGTTATGGACTTGGGTTCTGGAGAAGGAGGGAGTGCTGGAAGCATCAATCGGCTAGCAAACAAGCACACATGAACGCAAGGTTTACCCAGGTTTAGGCCTCGTAGAGGTCCCTACTCCTGCTTGTCTGCTGTTGGAATTAACGAAGGAATCGAAGATTACAATGGTGCACAGATGCAATTTGGCGAGGGTTATGGAAACTAGGGTTGCGTGTGTCCTCCTCGCCTCCTCCTCCTAGCCTTTATATAGATAGGCCAGGTCTCAGGTAGCAGGTCGAGTCGGTTACATATTAGGGTTTTCCCTTCGAACTTTCTATCTTTAGATTTCTTCTTGTCTCGCAAGTTATTGAGTGTCCGTAGGCCACTCGAAATCTTCACTGAGGCGTGGCAACGCCGTGGGATTCCACCGTATCTCGACCGTATATGCCAATCTCGAGTACCGGTAGGGTATACCCATGTCAATAGCCCCCAAGTGTCCAGTGGAATCACAGATTCGACTGGGGACTTTATGAAGCCTTTCGAGTGCATGACTGAGTATTTTCGAGTGCTCTGTTTGTGTCATAGGGATTGTTGATGTGCGTGCCTGATTTAACCGATGTATCGGTATCAGTTAACTACCTTAGGGTAAAACAACGCAATCTACTCGAACTCGAGTCCCCGTACTCGAATTCGGAAAAGTGCTGGTGTAATTCGACTCAAGCCGCGGAGGTCTTACAGGAGTCGAATTCCAGTATATGGGTGTGAGAACTCGACGCGTCCGTCAAGGCATGTTCATCGCACCTGTAGGCACGGATACATTTCTGGTAGTGCGCAGCAAATGCGTTATCAGGCCTTATTCAAGTCTTATCTTCACGCTGCAAGCACGACATCCGAAATTTTGTCATCGCGGAGATGATTTGGGTGACCCAGGAGACGCAGTCTCCTTGTAGGAAAAATTGAAGGGTTCCGTAGCAGAAAACAAAATTTTTCTATCTACTCGAACACTAATACCATGATATATACTATGTAGACACAAGTAACTGAGAAGGAATACATTATTCATACCTTTGCAAACAGAGGCACGCCTTACGCGGGAAGGCGTATATTGATGAAAACGAGCAGCACCACAAGTGTGGTGCCTCCGAAGTACTACACACGTTCGGTGTAGGCGGCGTCTCCCGGGCTCTGATCCAGCCGAGCAACGGAAGAAGAATATGCCGGACCGAAGATCACATGACTGTAGTGTGAAGGTGGAGAACTCAAATCCCTCGAGGTCCTCCCCAATATTACAGAGAAGTCCTCAGAGGAATATGAGAGAGAGAATGAGAGAATTGGATGCCTCCAAAGGGGTGGGAGGAGACCCCTATATATAGTAGGAGGGGGGCTCACCACCTAGGGGCTAGGCGGTGTGGGACTAAACCCCACACCCGTCGGACACCTAGGGGATGCCGCCGGCCCTAGGTGGGCCCCACTTGGGTGGCCCACCAAGCCAAGGCTGGCCGACCCCCTCCCCTTAGGCGCCTTGCCCTATTGGGCCTCCCTTTGGGTGAGGCCCATTAGCATTAAGAAGCCTTTAATAATAAAATAAAATATATATTTAATATTAATTCTCCAATTAACATTCAAATACATATATTATCATATTCCTTTGCTTCGGAACTCCTTCCGAACCCCTTCCGATCACCATCGAATGTTACCTGGAACTATTCCGGTTTCCCTCTCTCTATTTCTCCTACGGTACCTCATCTATACCTAAGCGCCCCCACCCTTAAGCGTGACATCCTTCGGTTCGGGAACACTCCGGACATGATTGAGAATCCTCTCACATCAATTATCATTAGCGGGACCTGGATGCCCATGATGACCCCCGTGCATTCCACGAATCTTATCGCTCGAACCGTGAATAGTCGTTTCCCGTTCCCTTTGCCACTTGATACCTAGTTCATCCGAGACTTGATCTTTGATATCTCCATACCTTAGTTCGATCTCGTTGCCGATGAACTTGTTTACTCATTCCCATGCCGTTGCATTCCGTGACCCAGTCACACGCTTGCAAGCTTCGTTAATGCAACGTCACCGAGATGGCCACATCTGTATCTATCTGTTACATGGACTAGCAAATCCTGGTCTTGATATGTACTCCTCTACGCGCTCCTTCGGGAAACCTGAGTGGCACCTTTTTGATCACCAAGTCACGGTATGATACTTGATAACCATCTAAGCTCCGTCCAAAACGGTGATTTGCATTATCTCACAGTCTAAGGATCAGGTTGCGAGGTTTCATGCGTTTTATCATCAATGGTGAACTTTGTAACTAGATCTCATTGAGACACAACTATCGGATGTTTGTCTATCACGTCATTCAACCAATGACGTGACCTCATTTTCAATTGGCATAAATGCCCATAATCTTGAAACCCAGATCATCCTCATGACCAATGAACTAGTTCGCTAGAGGTAACTAGAGACACGGTTTGTTTACATACCACACGTGTATTAACGTTTCGTATTAACACAGTTATAACATAGTATGAAACGTACTATGAACATATAGGAGATATATCAAATGATAGACTTTATTATTTGCCTCTAGGGCATAACTCCTTTAGTCTCCCACTTGCAGTAGAGTACAAATTAATCTAGTTTACAATAGGCAGGAACCTAACACCAATGGCATCCCGGTGTTGTTCGTGCTTGGCTTGTATGAGAGCTTTAGTCAACGGATCTGCCACATTCAGATCCGTGTGTACTTTGAAAATCTTGATTTCACCTTCATCAATGTTCTGCCGGATGACGTGAAATCGTAGCTTGATGTGTTTGGCTGTGGAATGAGTTCTTGGTTCCTTTGCATTTGCAATAGCGCCCGTGTTATCACACTAGATTGTCACGGGATCTTGTGCACTTGGAACAACTCCCAGTTTAATGATGAAATCCCTTAGCCAAATAGCCTCATTCGCTGCATCAGCAGCATCGATGTATTCTGACTCCATTGTAGATTGTGCAACTACCGGTTGCTTCTTGCTCTTCCAGCTTACCGCCCCACCATTCACCAAAAACACAAATCATGTCTGAGACTTCGAGTTATTTGGATCTGAGTGCCAGCTCGCATCCACGTAACCAGTTACGTTTAGAGCTTCATCATTTGTAACATCCCAAAACTTTAATCCAAGCTTATCAAGATCAAATCATCCAAAAATAGGGTTAATAAAAACTTTTCCAAATTAAATATGAAAGCATTCATATGTGTGTGCATTTAAAATAGGAGTTGATTTGAACATCATCTACATCACTCCCAAACTTTTCCTAAAGAAAATCAAATAAAAAAGAATTAAAAAGGAGGAATGGTCATTTTGGCAAATATAACTCCGATTCCTCCTTTGGCTATTCCTAGTACTCAAAGCTTAACAGAAACAATTCTTGATCTTTGCACCCCTTGCTAGTACACATAATGAGGTACCAAGGCCCACCTTTGGATCTGCTAAAAACATTCTGTTAACTATTTTAAATGACAGTTTAAAAGTTGAATCTAGTGCATATGCATAGATCACCCCTATTTCAAAAACCATCTATTTGAGCTCCACTTTCAAAACCCTTGCAACTAGAGACTACCTATCACTAGTGGAGATCACTCAAAAATTTTGAAACCAAAATTCAAAACTTTCTTTCATGCGGCCATTTCATCAAACACTTGGCATGCATAATCTCTACTCTAATCCTAGCTCACTATTTACTATAGGGTTTTACCCCCAATTGATCTTCATTTATCTCCCCTGTCCCCTATTGATCTAACCAGAGTCTAACCACCCACTCCCCTAGCCCCTAGTGGCACGGCCATGCCATGCCGAGCCGCCTCTCGCCGGCCAACCTTGCCCTCACCGCAGCAGACCGCCCCTCTCCCTCTCTCCATGTCTAGGAGGTAGCTCACGCCTCACCGCCACCCCCTGTCCCTTGCCCGAGCCCAGCCGTGCAGTGGACCACCGAGGACAAGCCGCGCCTAGTGCCACCGCACCATGCCAGTGCCGCCCCCAGAGCGCGCCCTGTCCCCGCTCGCACAGACCGCCCCTTGGCAGCAGCCCGCGCCCGCCACTCCGCCTCGACCTAGAGAACACCCTAGACACCCCTGCTGGCCGCCCAACGCCTCAAAGCCACCGCTCGCCGTGGACACCGTCGCCTCTGCCTCTCAGAGCACCAGCTCACCCAGACCGCATGCCACCGCCCCTACGGCCGCATTCAAGTTCTAGAGCACCGCCAGGGAAACGCCCATCGACCACCATCCCCAGCCATGCCTCTACCCCGCCGTAGCCATGTCGCCACCGTCGCCTGCCCATCCCGCTCGGTCTCACCATCGGGCCTATAAAAGTAGCCCTCCCCAGCCTCTTCTCTCCACACCATTCCACTCCCCTCACCTCTCTGAACCTCACCCACATCTCGTCGGAGCAAAGGGAGCAGCAGCTCGCCGGAATTAGAGCCGGAGCAGCCGCGGCAGGAGGAGAAGGGAGCCGTTGATTGCGACCACCCCAAGCTCCGCCGCAACCGCGCCTCGCCTCGCCATCGTCTTCCACGTCGTTTTCCCGCCTCACCGACCTTGCTGGAGCCCTGGTACGGCCCCAGTAGACCCCCACCGAGCCGCTAGGGTTCGAGCTCGCCGACGACCTGTTCGTCGTCTACGATGACCCTCAGCCGTAGATTCCTATTCTAATCGCACGACCCACAGCGCGGTACTGTTTCGCGTTTTAAGTGACGCTGACAAGCGGGACCCCCTGTCAGCTAAGCCCCGCGCCGGGGAGCGCCACTGGGCCGGCCCATTTCTTTTCCCGTGCTAGCCCACCCATTCAAATCTGGATTTTTTTCTTTTTAGTCAAATCTAGTTTCTGTCCCCTAGTTTGAATATCAATTTAGAGAGTTTTAGAAATCCAAATTGCATGAAACTAATTTTGTCTGAAAGGTATTGAAATGATCTATCCAAGAACGTTGGATTTAATTCAATTAGAGTTATAGATCTCTCCTAATAAAAATAAGAAGACAGAAGCTTTTGCAACTTGCAACATTTTTATAAAATCAACCAAGTTAGCTTTTGAGTTGATTTCAACTCTTAAAAATCACATTTCATCATATCTATCTAAATATGTAATAATATTAAGGTTTACATGCAGTGAATTTGGACTAGTACCAAAAGAATGCTATATAGGCATTTCTAGTCACTTTAAATCATTAAATAATGAACTTAAACCAAAGTAATATTGATACAACCCTTAAATCTCATTCCCACATGTTAGAATATGTGGTGATGACATGTGTCAACATGATCCCATGTTTTAAGTGGTGAATATTTAATGTTAGTTAATTTTTCAATGAGTAGAAATTACTTTTCTAAAATAAAAAGAAAGAAACTATTGAATTAAACTTGTGATGCTTGTGATGATAATAGATCATCAATTGTGTGTCTTAGAATGCTATCTAGCCTAGTTAAGTATTGTTTGGTGATTGTCTACTCCGTATGTATTGTTATAGAAGATAGTACCGACCAAGCTTACAAGGAGGAGGAGTGCTACCAAGAAGAAGAAGAAACCTTCAACCGCTACACCAACCAAGGCAAGATATTGTTAGAAAGCTAGAATTAAGCTAGATGAATGAGCAAGGATGCTTTAGGCATGCTTTGATCACACCCTTTTTAACTATTAGTACCCCAAGTCTTACTTACAAGTTTTACTCCCCTTAGTTTATACAAAGTTCTTTACTTGATTTGAAGGTAGCATAAAAAGTATAAACTTGACCTACTTAGAAACCTTTAGATGTCATTCTATGGCATGAGATTGATCCCATCCTTCCACCTTAGTGAACACTCTTAACTTAGTCTTTTAGAGTAGATAAAAAACTTGAGTCACTTTAGATGGGAACAATTGGTGAAAAGGAAGTGTGAAAACCTTGGAATGATGAGTCATTCTATTGAGATGTTTTGACATGTGTTGAGAAACACAACTGGTTTATGATGATGAAAATGATGAGGCATGAGCCTTAACCCTTTTATAAAATTGATGGTTGGATTCGGATGCGATACCACTCCAAATTTACCGTACAACCACATTACCTGAATTGGGTAAGGCTTAGCTGGAAATTTATATGCATTAGTATTAGTTCCCTCACGGGAGAGGTTTGAGCTGAGGCTACCTCTCAATGTTGTCCACCTATGCAGTGCCCAAGATGACTGATGGTCATGGTTGGGAGGCCATACTCATAGGAGAGGTGCTTATACTAGGGTGTGTAAAGGGAAGGTTATGTTTGATTATCTGCATACTAAGTATGATGATTCAGGGTTATCCCTGACAGATGTATCGAAAATTGTGGTGAAAGTGTACCACCTCTGCAGAGTGTCAAACTATTCGAATAGCCGCGCCCGTGGTTATGGACAGTTGGAATGGCCATACTGTTTCGTTGTGAGATGTTTTCTAAATAACTGGAAATGAATGATGAACTTTGACTTGACCACAACAGGGTTATGTTTATGATAATAGCTTCCCAACTTAAGTGATTATAGAACTTTACTTTATCTTCCTTTGCTTCAGAACTCAGCTTAGGTTTCAAACTTAACTTTATAGTTAAACCTAGCTCTAGCACTTTAACTTAGATTTATACTACTTGTTAGTGGTAGTTTGCGAGTACTTAAAGAGTACTCATGGCTTTTGTCCCTGGCTATTATCATGGCCAGACTATGAAGGAGATTATCAAGAGGATGGTCAGCAGGACGGATATGATAACTAGGACTATCTGCCTTCGTCAGCATTGCCTGTGCCCCTGAAGATGGACCCCACCGCTACGCTATCTTTTATTTCTGCTGCTTGTTGTATTAAGACTGGATCATGAGATCCTTATTTGTGTAAAACCTTATGTATGGTTTGTAATGGATGATGTACTGTGATATCCAATCCGTTATGTCTCGCAAAAATGGTAATCCTAGGATTGCGAGGTATGGCATAATGGGCATCTGGGATTAAAAATCTGGGTGTTGACAAGTTGGTATCAGAGCCATCCTGACCATAGGACACCCTAGTTAGAATGGACGTCCAAACCAAAAACTTAGCTTCAAAAACCAAAGTGAGTATTTATGAAAAACTATTTCCTCTCTTACCCTTGTGAACTCATTCTTTGTCAAAGATTCATGTTCCTCAAAATTCTTACATTACTACTTAAAATTTGACACACTTGATCACTTCACTAACTTCCTCATCCTTAATTCTTGTAGATGGAGACTCAGTTCAGCAAGTTTTACCAGTTGGGAAACGGAGGTCAGCTGATCTTCGAGAGGGATCTGGATTCACTGTCGGAGTTACTAGGACGTCCACATCCGGAGTTTCTTGGAGCTCAACTTCTAGGACCCCCAGGAGGAGACCTACAGTGGATAGTCACCGTGGATCTTCGAGGAAGCATCGAAGCACCAACTTCCGGGAGAATTCAGTTCTCCGTGAGAGAGAACAACTGGCTAGATGGATTAGCCAGGGCAATGCATGAAGCTCTCGCACGTCTATGTGCCCTCAGCGTCAACAAGATCCAAGGAACCCGTTTTGCCCACTATGCAAGACGTGACTTCATGGGAATGCCGATGGAGATGCCAAGTCACCAAGAGTTGAGGCGTCAAGTGGAGAACCTTGATTTCTTGCTTCATGACAGACAGCAGGAACTGGACAATGCCATGGAGTTAGCTAACCAGAACCGTGCCATCACCGACCAGAAGGCCCAGACTTTCGCACTGCTCGTCCAAGATCGCCAGTCTCTTTGCCTCCAGCATGCAAAGAAGGATCGCACCATCGTCCGTCTTTTCAAGAAGGTGGCCGACCTCGAGAAGACCGTCAAGGAGCAAGAAGCTCAGCTTGCTGCCAAGGAAGAAGAAGATGAGGGTGAAGACATTCAGGGAGATATGGATTCTTACCTTAGCAACGATGATGACTTTCTAGAGGAGGATGCTGTGGACTTCTACACTGATGATGAAGACTCCGACTTCATCGACGATGAGTAGATGCACTAGAAGCACTGTCGTAGCATGAGATGTATCATCTCATTGTATCGTAGCTTGCAGAATGGTTCCTCAAACCATCTGTTTTCCCCTTTGAGTGTTGTGGTATGTGTTGTATCGTGTGCTTGCTTGCATGAATGAAAATGGAGTTAGTTGAAAAACCTGAGTCTAACTCAAAGTTTTGGATTTGAAAAACCCAAAACCATGAACCTTAGAATTTCCCTCTTACCCCTATATCTATCTCAATCTTCAGATGACTCATGGAAACCAAGGAGGGAGCAGCTCGTCGCAAGACCCAATGCTGCAGATCTTGTAGAATCTCATAGCGTCCGTGAAGCAAGCAGGGCCGAGCGTCAAGCCAACTTAGCAACATTGCAGCAGATCGCCCAAATGGCTCTCAACAACCAAGGACATGGAAATCAGGATCACCAAGGATCCAAACTAAAAAACTTTCAGAACACCAATACCCCAATCTTTGACCAATATGAAAACCCATTAGATGCTGATGACTGGTTACACACCATGGAAACCAACTTAGAGGTTGCCAGAGTTGATGAGAATGAGAAAGTTCTCTTCGCCACCCACTATCTGGCGGGAGCTGCAAGAGCTTGGTGGAATAGCATCCGCAATATGAACCATGGCCAGGTGATGACCTGGGGAGCATTCAAGGTCAAGTTCAGCCGCACCCACGTGCCGCAAGGTCTTGTCAACAAGATGAGAGATGAATTCCGTGAATTGAAGCAAGGAAGAATGACTGTGGTGGAGTACCGTGACAGATTCTTGTCACTTGCCAGATATGCACCGGATGAGATCAACACGGAGGCCAAGAAGAAGGAGAGATTCTTAAATGGATTGCATGATGAGATGCAGACTGTCCTCGTCAACATCCGTTTCGATGATCTCGAAGAGCTAGTCGACTCTGCCATTCAGATGGAAGGGAAGATTAACCAGGCAAACAACAATCGCAAGCGTCGTATGATGCATCAGTCTGGATCCAGTAGTCACCAGAAGTACCGTCCCAACCCCTCACCAGGATATGCACCAAGGAACAACCGACCCCCAAATTCTCGCCCAAGCTACCCCAACCATAGCGGAGGTAATGTGAAGTCCGGGGGAAACAGTCACAACTCTGGCAATGCCAACAATTTCAACCGTGCCCCTCCCAAGAGCAACAACAGCAACAACAACACTGCACCCAGAACTGGTAGCAATGCTGTGCCTGTCGCAGTCAAGGACAAGTCCCAGATCACTTGTTTCGAGTGTGGAGTGAAGGGTCACTACTCCAATGAGTGTCCCAAGAAGACTGCCGCCAATGCCCCTATGAATGCCCCAACTCAGCAGCAGCGTCGTGTTCAACCAGGAAGGAGATTTGCCCCAGGGAACCCTCACAACCGCAATGGTCGTCTCTTCCACATGAACGCATAAGAAGCCCAGGAAGCGCCAGATGTAGTGCTGGGTATGTTTTCTGTCAACTCAGTTTTAGCAAGAGTATTGTTTGATTCTGGAGCATCGCATTCATTTTATCACCGAAGAATTTGTATGCACTAGTAAGATTCACCCAACCAACCTGAAGCATGTCATGATAGATCAAATCCCCGGTTTAACAACAAAAGCTAGAAAAATTTGCAAAGCTGTACCTATCAGAATACATGGGATAGATTTTTATGCCAACCTAATTGTACTTGGAACCAAAGGATTAGAAGTAGTACTAGGTATGGACTGGATGTCAAGGCATAAAGGACTGATAGACTGTGCTAATAAAGCCATCACCATGACCAGTAGTTCTGGAGTAACAGTAGAGCATATCTCTGAAACCTTACCCCATCAATTCAAGTGCAACAAGAGTGTAGCCCTACCCACCGTTGACCAAGTCAGAGTAGTCTGTGAATACCCCGACGTATTCCCAGATGAATTGCCAGGTATGCCCCCGGATAGGGATATTGAGTTCATTATCGAACTAATCCCCGGAACCGGACCTATAGCCCAGAGACCCTATACCATGAACCCCTCAGAGTTAGTGGAACTGAAGAAGCAATTGGATGCCATGTTAGCCACAGGCTTGATTCAGCCAAGCGCATCGCCATGGAGATCACCAGTGTTATTCGTCGATAAGAAAGATGGAGGCATCCGTGTACATATTACAGAAAGTTGAATGACGTCACCATCAAGAACAAGTACCCCTTGCCAAAGATAGAGGATCTATTTGATCAGTTGACTGGAGCCCAGGTATTCTCAAAGATTGATCTTAGGACTGGTTATCACCAACTTAAGATTCATGCAACGGATATTCCAAAGACCGCCTTTACTACTTGCTATGGTTTATACGAGTATACAGTTATGTCTTTTGGATTAACCAATGGCCCTGCTTATTTCATGAATCTCATGAATAAGATCTTTATGAATTTCCTAGATAAGTTTGTAGTTGTGTTTATCGATGACATCCTTATCTACTCCAAGTCAGAAGAAGAGCATGAGCAACATCTGAGAATGATTCTAGAAACCCTGAGAGAGCATCAGTTATATGCCAAGTTCAGCAAGTGTGAGTTTTGGCTGAAAGAAGTAGGATTCCTAGGACATATTGTGTCTGCCGGAGGAGTCTCTGTTGATCCCACCAAAATCAAAGATGTCGAAGAATGGGAAGCCCCAACCAATCAAACCCAAGTTCGTTCATTTCTCAGATTAGCGGGATATTACCGCAAGTTCGTAGAAGGATTCTCGAGCATACCCGACCAATGACCCAATTGTTGAAGAAGGACAAGAAGTTTGAATGGATAGACAAATGTGAAGCCAAATTCCAGGAGCTGAAGAAGAGATTGATATCAGCCCCAATTTTGATCATGCTAGACATCAAGAAGCCGTTTGATGTGTATTGTGATGCATCCAAGATTGGCCTAGGATGTGTATTGATGCAAGAAGGCAAAGTCATCGTGTATCTGTCTCGACAACTGAAGCAGCATGAGCAGAGCTATCTGACCCATGATCTTGAGCTAGCAGCTGTGGTTCTAGCATTGAAGACATGACGTCATTATTTGATGGGTAATCGCTGTGAGATTTACTCAGATCATAAGAGTTTAAAGTATATTTTCACTCAGAAGGAGCTGAATATGAGGAAAAGAAGATGGATAGAGTTAATCAAGGATTATGACCTTGACATTCACTATCACCCAGGCAAAGCCAATGTGGTAGCGGATGCTCTTAGCAGATTGTCGTGTAGGCTTAACACCATGATCAAAGAGAAGCAACCAAGTTTGTATGAGGAGTTGGAGCAGTTCAGGACTGGGTTAGTTAGCAAAGGATTCCTAGCTAGCATTGAACTTCAACCCACTTTGATTAGCCAAATCAAGGAAGCCCAGAAGGGGAATGACAGTATCGACGGAATCAAACGTCGTATTGGTACAGGAAAGGTACCTGGATTCACCGAAGACGAAGAAGGAGTACTGTGGTACAAAGGACGTATCTGTGTGCCAGCAGATTCGGAGCTGAAGGAAATTATCATGAAGGAAGCTCATGATACTCTTTATTCTATCGACCCCGGAGGAACAAAGATGTATCAGGATTTGAAAGAGCAATTTTGGTGGCACAAGATGAAGAGAGAGATCGGAAGCTACATCACCAAATGTGACATCTGTCAAAGAGTCAAAGCAGAGCATCAGAGACCTGCAGGACTGTTGCAACCATTGCAGATTCCGGAATGGAAATGGGATTCCGTCGGAATGGACTTTATCACAGGTTTACCTACTTCTAGTAGGGGAAATGACTCAATCTGGGTCATAGTTGATAGACTGTCCAAGGTAGCCCACTTCATACCTGTCAAAACAACCTACCAAAGTGCAAAGCTACCAGAGCTGTATATTGCTAGGATTGTTAGTCTGCATGGAACCCCCAAGACCATCGTCTCAGATCGAGGAACCCAGTTTACTTCAAGATTTTGGCAGAAAGTTCAGGAAGGTTTAGGAACCAAGTTGAACTTTAGTACCGCTTATCACCCGCAAACAGATGGACAGACTGAGAGAGTCAACCAAATCCTAGAGGATATGCTTAGAGCTTGTGTGTTGGAATACGGATCAAAATGGGAAGACTGCCTGCCTTTCGCAGAATTCTCATATAACAACGGTTATCAAGCTAGTTTGTAGATGGCACCCCTTGAATTCCTATACGGAAGAAAGTGTCATACCCCTTTGTATTGGTCGCAAGTAGGAGAGAGTCAGATCTTTGGACCCGACATTCTCCGAGAAGCAGAAGAGAAAGTTCACAAAGTCCGTGAGCACCTCAAGACCGCCCAATCTAGACAGAAGAGCTATGCCGACAAGAGAAGGAGAGACCTGACTTTCAATGTCGGAGATTTTGTATATCTCAAGGTTTCACCATTGAAGGGAACCCAACGCTTTAGTCTGAAGGGAAAGTTAGACCCCAGATATATCGGACCTTTCAAGATTCTGAACCGTCGAGGAGAAGTATCATACCAACTGGAACTCCCTGAGGAGATGTCAGCCATCCACAATGTGTTCCATATCTCGTTACTTCGCAAATGTCTGGAAGTGCCTGAGAAGACGGAAGTTTTTAAGAACATCAATCACAGAGCTGTGGAAATCAACAATGATCTGACCTATCGGGAAGTACCCATCCGTATCTTAGAAGAAGCCTACAGAACCACCAGGACCAGGAGTATCAAGTTTCTCAAGATTCAGTGGAGCAACCATACCGAGGAGGAAGCCACTTGGGAGTGCGAAGATTATATTAGGACAGAGATCCCAGATCTCTTTAGTTCCTAGTTTTCTTTGTAAATCTCGGGATGAGATTTTGTTTAAGGGGGGAAGGTTTGTAACATCCCAAAACTTCAATCCAAGCTTATCAAGATCAAATCATCCAAAAATGGGGTTAACAAAAACTTTTCCAAATTAAATATGAAAGCATTCATATGTGTGTGCATTTAAAATAGGAGTTGATTTGAAGTGCCTTGTTTAAGTGATCCAATGCTTGTAAAATGTTTCTTAGGTGATTTAAACATCATCTACATCATTCCCAAACTTTTCCTAAAGAAAATCAAATCAAAAATAATTAAAAAGGAGGAATGGTCATTTTGGCAAATTTAACTCCCATGCCTACTTTGGCTATTCCTAGTACTCAAAGCTTAACAGAAACAATTCGTGATCTTTGCACCCCTTGCTAGTACACATAATGAGGTACCAAGGCCCACCTTTGGATCTGCTAAAAACATTCTGTTAACTATTTTAAATGACAGTTCAAAATTGAATCTAGTGCATATGCTTAGATCACCCCTATTTCAAAAACCATCTATTTGAGCTCCACTTTCAAAACCCTTGCAACCAGAGACTACCTATCACTAGTGGAGATCACTCAAAAATTTTGAAACCAAAATTCAAAACTTTCTTTCATGCGGCCATTTCATCAAACACTTGGCATGCATAATATCTACTCTAATCCTAGCTCACTGTTTACTACAGGGTTTTGCCCCCAATTGATCTTCATTTATCTCCCCTGTCCCCTCTTGATCTAACTAGAGTCTAACCACCCACTCCCCTAGCCCCTAGTGGCACGGCCATGCCATGCCAAGCCGCCTCTTGCTGGCCAACCTTGCCCTCACCGCAGCAGACCACCCCTCTCCCTCTCTCCATGTCTAGGAGGTAGCTCACGCGTCACCACCACCCCCTGTCCCTTGCCCGAGCCCAGCCGTGCAGTGGACCACCAAGGACAAGCCGCGCCCAGTGCCACTACACCATGCCAGTGCCGCCCCCACAGCGCGCCCTGTCCCCGCTCGCACAGACCGCCCCTTGACAGCAGCCCGCGCCCGCCGCTCCGCCTCGACCTAGAGAACACCCTAGACACCCCCGCTGGCCGCCCAACGCCTCACAGCCACCGCTCGCCGTGGACACCGCCGCCTCTGCCTCTCAGAGCGCCACCTCACCTAGCCCGCATGCCACCGCCCCTACGGCCGCATTCAAGTTCTAGAGCACCGCCAGGGAACCGCCCATCGACCGCCATCCCTAGCCATGCCTCTACCCCGCCGTAGACATGTCGCCACCGTCGCCTGCCCATCCCGCTCGGTCTCACCGTCGGGCCTATAAAAGGAGCCCTCCCCAGCCTCTTCTCTCCACACCATTCCACTCCCCTCACCTCTCTGAACCTCACCCACCTCTCGTCGGAGCAAACGGAGCAGCAGCTCGCTGGAATTGGAGCCGGAGCAGCCGTGGCAGGAGGAGAAGGGAGCCGTTGATTGCGACCACCCCAAGCTCCGCCGCAACCGCGCCTCGCCTCGCCGTCGTCTTCCACGTCGTTTGCCCGCCTCTTTGACCCTGCTGGAGCCCTGGTACGCCCCCAGTAGACCCCCACCGAGCCGCTAGGGTTTGAGCTCGCCGGCGACCTATTTGTCGTCGACGACGACCCTCAGCCGTAGATTCCTATTCTAATCGCACGGCCCACAGCGCGCGTACTGTTTCGCGTTTTAAGTGCCGCTGACAAGCAGGACCCCCTGTCAGCTGAGCCCCGCACCGCGGAGCGCCACTGGGCCGGCCCATTTCTTTTCCCGCGCTAGCCCACCCATTCAAATCTGGATTTTTTCTTTTTAGTCAAATCTAGTTTATGTCCCCTAGTTTGAAAATCAATTCAGAGAGTTTTAGAAATCTAAATTGCATGAAACTAATTTTGTCTGAAAGGTATTGAAATGATCTATCCAAGCCCGTTGGATTTAATTCAATTAGAGTTATAGATATCTCCTAATAAAAATAAGAAGACAGAAGCTTTTGCAAATTGCAACATTTTTATAAAATCAACCAAGTTAGCTTTTGAGTTGATTCCAACTCTCAAAAATCACATTTCATCATATCTATCTAAATATGTAATAATATTAAGGTTTACATGCAGTGACTTTGGACTAGTACCAAAAGAATGCTATATAGGCATTTCTAGTCACTTTAAATCATTAAATAATGAACTTAAACCAAAGTAATATTGATCCAACCCTTAAATCTCATTCCCAGATGTTAGAATATGTGGTGATGACATGTGTAAACATGATCCCATGTTTTAATTGGTGAATATTAAATGTTAGTTAATTTTTCAATGAGTAGAAATTACTTTTCTAAAATAAAAAGAAAGAAACTATTGAATTAAACTTGTGATGCTTTTGATGATAATAGATCATCAATTGTGTGTCTTAGAATGCTATCTAGCCTAGTTAAGTATTGTTTGGTGATTGTCTACTCCGTATGTATTGTTATAGAAGATAGTACCGACCAAGCTTACGAGGAGGAGGAGTGCTACCAAGAAGAAGAAGAAGAAACCTTCAACCACTGCACCAACCAAGGCAAGCTATTGTTAGAAAGCTAGAATTAAGCTAGATGAATGAGCAAGGATGCTTTAGGCATGCTTTGATCGCACCCTTTTTAACTATTAGTACCCCAAGTCTTACTTACAAGTTTTACTCCCCTTAGTTTATACAAAGTTCTTTACTTGATTTGAAGGTAGCATAAAAAGTATAAACTTGACCTACTTAGAAACCTTTAGATGTCATTCTATGGCATGAGATTGATCCCATCCTTCCACCTTAGTGAACACTCTTAACTTAGTCTTTTAGAGTAGATAAAAAACTTGAGTCACTTTAGATGGGAACAATTGGTGAAAAGGAAGTGTGAAAACCTTGGAATGATGAGTGATTCTATTGAGATGTTTTGACATGTGTTGAGAAACACAACTGGTTTATGATGATGAAAATGATGAGGCATGAGCCTTAACCCTTTTATAAAACTGATGGTTGGATTCGGATGCGATACCATTCCAAATTTACCGTACAACCACATTACCTGAATTGGGTAAGGCTTAGCTGGAAATTTATATGCATTAGTATTAGTTCCCTCACGGGAGAGGTTTGAGCTGAGGCTACCTCTCAATGTTGTCCACCTATGCAGTGCCCAAGATGAATGATGGTCATGGTTGGGAGGCCATACTCATAGGAGAGGTGCTTATACTAGGGTGTGTAAAGGGAAGGTTATGTTTGATTATCTGCATACTAAATATGATGATTCAGGGTTATGTTGGATTCAGATGAACTTTGACTTGACCACAACAGGGTTGTGTTTATGATAATAGCTTCCCAACTTAAGTGATTCTAGAACTTTACTTTATCTTCCTTTGCTTCAGAACTCAGCTTAGGTTTCAAACTTAACTTTATAGTTAAACCTAGCTCTAGCACTTTAACTTAGATTTATACTACTTGTTAGTGGTAGTTTGCGAGTACTTAAAGAGTAGTCATGGCTTTTGTCCCTGGCTATTATCATGGCCAGACTATGAAGGAGATTATCAAGAGGATGGTCAGTAGGACGGCTATGATAACTAGGACTATCTGCCTTCGTCAGCATTGCCTGTGCCCCTGAAGATGGACCCCATCGCTACGCTATCTTTTATTTCCGCTGCTTGTTGTATTAAGACTGGATCATGAGATCCTTATTTGTGTAAAACCTTATGTATGGTTTGTAATGGATGATGTACTGTGATATCCAATATGTTATGTCTCGCAAAAATGGTAATCCTGGGATTGCGAGGTATGGCATAACGGGCATCTGGGATTAAAAATCCGGGTGTTGACATCATTGCCTCCATAGACTAGGACCATATCCTTTGTTTTCCTGAGATACCTTAGGATATTTTTCACAGCTGTCCAGTGATCCATTCTTGGATTACTTTGGTATCGGCTCACCAAACTGAGAGCCAATGCCACAACAGGTCGAGTACTTAGCATTGCGTACATGATAGAACCTATGGCTCAGGCATAGGGGATGTAAGACATCCTTTCTCTATCAGCGTCCGTTACCGGACATTGAGATAAACTCAGTATGCTACCTTTTGTTATAGGTGCCAAACCTCTTTTGGCATCCTCCATTTTGAACCTCTTCAAAATCTTCTCAAGGTAAGTACTTTGACTTAATGCAATTAGGCATCTTGATCTCTCTCTATAGATTTTGATGCCTAATATGTACGCAGCTTCACCTAGATCCTTCATGGAAAATTGACTACTCAAATATGCTTTCACGCTTCTCATAAGATCAACGTTGTTTCCCATGAGTAATATGTCATCCACATATACTACTAGGAAAACAACTGAGCTCCCACTCGCTTTCTTGTAAACACAGAACTCTTGTTGATTTTGGACAAATCCAAAATTCTTGATCACTTGATCAAAACATTGGTTCTAGCTCCGAGATGCCTGCTTCAATCCATAAATGGACCGCTGAAGCTTGTGCACCTTTCCAGCATCCTTAGGATCAACAAAACCTTATGGTTGCATCATATACAACTCTTCATCAATGTGACCATTGAGAAATGCGGTCTTGATATCCATCTGCCAAATTTCATAGTCGAAATGGGCAGCAATTGCTAGCAAAATCTGGACAGCCTTAAGCATCACTACGGGAGAGTAAGTCTCATCATAGTCGACTCCTTGAATTTGTCGAAACCCCTTTGCGACAAGTCGAGCTTTGTGAATGGTCACATTACCATCCGCATCTATCTTTTTCTTAAAGATCCATTTATTTTCCACGGCCTTGCGACCTTCGGGAAGATCTACCAAGGTCCAAACTTGGTTCTCATACATGGATCCTATTTCGGATTTCATGGGTTCTAGCCATTTCTCGGAATCAGCACTATCCATTGCTTCTTTGTAGTTTGCAGGTTCTTCCTGTTCATCTAGGATGACAGACATCACAAGACTACTGTACCAATCAGGAGTGGCACGAACTCTTGTAGACCTGCGAACCTCAAGAGTCTCGACGTCGTTGTTTTGATCATCATCATTGGGATCTTCCTCCATGTTCAAGAGCGGTTTCAGAACAGCTTCCGTTGCGCTACTCGGAATTTGGAGAGAAGGGTCAACAACTTCATCTAACTCAATTTTCCTTCCACTAATTCCTTTGGCGAGAAACTCTTTCTCGAGAAAGGTGCCGGCTTTCATGACAAACGTTTTGCCTTCGGCCTTGTTGTAGAAAGTATACCCAATTGTTTCCCTTGGGTATCCCACAAAGATGCATTTTTCTGATTTAGGTTCGAGTTAGTCAGGCTGTAGTTTCTTGACGTAAGCCTCACATCCCCAAACTTTCAGAAATGACAACGTTGGCTTCTTGCCATACCATATCTCATATGGGGTTGTCTCCACGGATTTGGACGGTGCTCGGTTCAAAATAAAAGCAGCGGTTTCTAACGCATATCCCCAAAATGATATGGACAAATCAGTCAAAGACATCATGGACCGCACACTATCTAATAGAGTACGGTTACGTCGTTCCGACACACCATTACGCTGTGGTGTTCCGGCTGGCATAAGTTGTGGGATTATCCCACAGTCCTTTAAGTGCATGTTAAACTCATAACTCAAATACTCGCCTCCTCGATCTGATCGAAGATGCTTGATTCTCTTTTTAAGTTGATTCTCTACTTCCTTCTGAAATTCCTTGAACTTTTCAAAGGTTTCAGACTTGTGTTTCATTAAGTAGATATATTCATATCTACTCAAATCATCGGTAAAGGTAACAAAATAATGATAACCATTGCACGTTGAGACACTCATTGGTCCACATACATCCGTATGTATGATTCCCAGTAGGTCTGCAGCTCTCTCCATCGTGCCAGAGAAGGGTGTCCTGGTCATCTTGCCCATAAGGCATGGCTCACATGTATCAAGAGATTCTAAATCTAATGATCCAAGAAGTCCTTCTGAATGAATCTTCTTCATGCGCTTTACGCCAATGTGACCAAGACGGCAATGCCACATAAACATGGAATTATCATCATTATGCTTACAACGTTTAGCATCAATATTATGGATGTGAGTATTGCAATCAAGATCTAGTAAGAATATACCATTACTCACAGGTGCATGAACATAAAAGACGTCATCCATATAAATAGAACAACCACTTGTTCCAGATTTAAATGAATAATGATCTTGCAACAAGCAAGATCCACTTACAATATTCATACTCAATGCGGGTACATAGTAGCATTTATTCAAAATTAGAATCAATCCTGACGGCAGATGTAGAGATAACGTGCCAATGGCCACCACATCGACTTTCGTGCCATTGCCAACACGCATCGTCACCTCGTCCTTTCCAAGCCGCCTATTACTCCGCAGCTCCTGTTGGGAGTTACATATGTGAGCAACAAAACCGGTATCAAATACCCAGGTGTTGCTCCTAGCGTTGGTAAGGAACACATCTATAACATGTATATCACATATACCTTTGTCTTTGGCGGCAATCTTGCCTGCTTTCTTGTCCTTAATGTACTTGGGGCAATTGCGTTTCTAGTGCCCATCCCCTTTGCAGTAATAGCACGTGGTACTGGACCTAGGGCTGGGCCCAGTAGCCTTAGAGGTGTTGGCAACTGCTTTACCATCCTTCTTTGGCTTGTTGCCCTTGCCCTTTGTCCTCGACCTATTAAAGTTAATGGTCTTATTGACCATTAACACTGTGTGCTCTTTCTTGATTTCTACCTCAACAGTTTTGAGCATGGCGAACACTTCAGCAAGGGTCTTAGTCATCCCTTGCATGTTGTAGTTCATCACAAAACTCTTATAGCTAGGGGGCAGCGAGTGCAACACCCTATCTATAGCGAGCTCCTCCGGGATTTTGCAATCCAAGGCGTTTAAGCGCTTAACGTAGCCAGACATTTTGACCACGTGCTCACTAATGCTGCTGTGCTCTTCCATTTTAGCAAAGAAGAAGAGCTCGGAAGCATCATACCTCTCCGCACGAGCCTGTGGAGCAAATACGGCCTTGAGATCCTCAATGATCTCAAAAGCATTCATCTTCTCAAAACGATTTTGAAGCTCCGGCTCCATGGCATAGAGCATTCCACTCTGGATGAGGGAGAAATCGTCCGCCTTGGACTGCCAGACATTCTTTTCGTCCTGGGAGGCAGAATCTGCAGGCTTAGCCGAAAGCTCAGCCTCGATGACATAAGTCAACTTGTAGTGGACTAGGAGGATCCTAAGATTGCGGAACCATGCGGTGAAGTTGGTTCCATCAGTTTTCAACCTGTCCTTCTCGAGGAAAGTGCTAAGGTTGAAGGTGGGTGGGCGAGACATCTACAAAGGATTTGCAAAGTATTTAGACTATGTTCATAATAATGAGTTCAAGTTTTAACTAAAAGAACTCCCACTCAAACGAACATCCCTATATTCATTTCAGTGATCACATGATCCCAATCCGCTGCACCTCCCCTGATCATCACGGCCATCAGTGAAGTTTCAAAGGTGGACATTCCCCAATGTCGATCACATCAACCATGTGATTCATGCTCGACCTTTTGGTCTCTTGTATTCCGAGGCCATGTCTACACATGCTAGGCTCACCAGTTCTAACTCGTGTGTATTCGCAGTGCAACATGGGTTACACCCACTGTATGCGAACGTAGATATGTCTGACACCCAGGCCTGTAACCCTGGATCGCCTCATACCGAAGAACTTTCTTGGTGGTGCACACACAAGGGGAATACGATAACTGGAATACTATGAGGGATTATATTATTATGCTACCCTCTAATAAGTATACTAGCACAATAAGTGATACTTCAAAAGTAAAGTTTATGACATGGTTATAGCTTTATGATCATCATCAACAGCCTTAAAGTTTCACAAACTTGTCAATGCCATGTTATAACACTTGCCCCTATGCAATAATGAAGATAGACGCCTCTATATTAACTATTGCATGTTTTACGTGGCTTTAGGGCTTTCACAGTAGAACCCCTTCCCACCTACGAACATCGAGCCACAACATGGATTCAATGATTGCCATTCTTCTTCCCTTTTTAGGGCCCTCCAGTGTCAATGCCATATCAACTACTATAGAGAGATAGACACCCCCCTAAGCCACTTTGATTTGTGGACCAGTCTCGTGAATCACCACGTGAGGTCGGTTGGGGGCCGCTTCATCAAACAGTGCCGTGATATGAACAATAACACTAAAGAGGGTAGCAACTAGAGAATCAATTCCCACATATTGCTATGTGTTCTATCCGTACGAGATGTCTACCCATAGACCCACTCTGATACCACTGAAGGGTTCCGTAGCAGAAAACAAAAATTATCTATCTACTCGAACACTAATACCAGGATCTATACTATGTAGACACAAGTAACGGAGAAGGAATACAGTATTCAGACCTTTGCAAACAGAGGCACGCCTTACGTGGGAAGGCGTATATTGCTGAAGACGAGAAGCACCCCAAGTGTGGTGCCTCCGAAGTACTACACACGTCCGGTGTAGGCGGCGTCTCCCAGGCTCCGATCTAGCCAAGCAGCGGAAGAAGAAGATGCCGGACCGAAGATCACACAACGGTAGTGTGAAGGTGGAGAACTCAAATCCCTCGAGGTCCTCCCCAATATTACGGAGAAGTCCTCAGAGGAATATGAGAGAGAGAATGAGAGAATTGGATGCCTCCAAAGGGGTGGGGGGAGACCCCTATATATAGTAGGAGGGGGGGCTCACCACCTAGGGGCTAGGCGGTGTGGCACTAAACCCCACACCCGCTATCCACCTAGGGGCTTCCGTCGGCCCTAGGTGGGCCCCACTTGGGCGGCCCACCAAGCCAAGGCTGGCCGACCCCCTCCCCTTAGGCGCCTTACCCTATTGGGCCTCCCTCCGGGTGAGGCCCATTAGCATTAAGAAGCTTTTAATAATAAAATAAAATATATATTTAATATTTGTTCTCCAATTAACATTCAATACATATATTATCATATTCCTTTGCTTCGGAACTCCTTCCGAACCCCTTCCGATCACCATCGGATGTTACCTGTAACTATTCCGGTTTCTCTCTCTATTTCTCCTACGGTACCTCATCTATCCCTAAGCGCCCCCACCCTTAAGCGTGACATCCTTCGGTTCGGGAATACTCCGAACATGATTGAGAATCCTCTCACATCAATTATCATCAACGGAACCTGGATTCCTGTGATGACCCTCGTGCATTCCACGAATCTTATCGCTCGAACCGTGAATAGTTGTTTCCCGTTCCCTTTGCCACTTGATACCTAGTTCATCCGAGACTTGATCTTCGATATCTCCATACCTTAGTTCGATCTCGTTGCTGATGAACTTGTTTACTCATTCCCATGTTGTTGCATTCTGTGACCCAGTCACATGCTTGCAAGCTTCGTTAATGCAACGTCATCGAGATGGCCACATATGTATCTATCCGTTACATGGACTGGCAAATCCTGGTCTTGATATGTACTCCTCTACACACTCCTTCGGGAAACCTGAGTGGCACCTTTTCGATCACCCAGTCATGGTATGATACTTGATAACCATCTAAGCTCCCTCCAAAATGGTGATTTGCATTATCTCACAGTCTAAGGATTAGGTTGCGAGGTTTCATGCGTTTTATCATCAATGGTGAACTTTGTAACTAGATCTCATTGAGACACAACTATCGGATGTTTGTCTATCACGTCATTCAACCAATGACGTGACCTCATTGTCAATTAGCATAAATGCCCATGATCTTGAAACCCAGATCATCCCCATGACCAATGAACTAGTTCACTAGAGGTAACTAGAGACACGGTTTGTTTACATACCACACGTGTATTAACGTTTCGTATTAACACAGTTATAACACAGTATGAAACGTACTACGAACATATAGGAGATATATCAAATGATACACTTTATTATTTGCCTCTAGGGCATAACTCCTTAAAAAATATGAGGCGGTGTCGCCATAGACTTCGAGTGTGGATGTTATCGACACACAGTACAATGTACAAATAATCATAGGGTGCGCGACCAGCGCTCCCTATGGGAGTAGCTTCTTGAGTGCTTGGTTGAGTCAAAGACTCAGGCCGGGACTAAAGAACTTTTGCGACTGCTGTCGTCTTTTGTTTGCTTGTTTCAGTCGAATTTATTTCCGGCGCTCCCTATGGGAGTAACCCATGTCCATAGTCGAATCGTGGATTCGAGTGGTTGGGTATGCTTTAAATGTCCATATTCCTATAGAAAAGAAAAATCATAGGGTGCGCGACCAGTGATCCCTATGGGAGTAGCCCTCGAGTGCTTGGTGGAGTCAAATACTCGAGCAAGGACTAAAGTAGTTGAAGTCTTCTACTGCTCAATCTTTGATGACATCAGTGCTGACGATGTGCTGATCTCAGTTGCCCACGTGAGCGGGTTTGACGGGACGTGACGAGCGGTCGGTCCCATTTTCTTACCCTGACTTGACCAGGAGTGCGTAATCTTTTGTTTTAACTACGCCTCCTCATTTTCTGCGCATAATGGGGGTAGTGGTGGACGGTTCGTGCTTCAGGTCCTCCACGTGTTGATCACGATGTGCGCCACGCGTCTGGTAGGGTTTCTGCTGGTTGTTGGATTACATCTTCCAGGGGGTTAAGCAAAAGCGCAGCTGCGGTAGTTTCTCATCTGCTCCCTCTCTGCTTTCTGCCTCCATCTCCATTGCTGCTGCTCTCTGCCTCCGAGAATTCGTTTCGTTCGTGGCGCTGGACCAACTCCGGGTTTTCCCGAGTTATTTTCTTCGCTCTCATCGCCACCGCAAGATGGGGAAGAAGAAGGGAGGTGCTGCCACTGCCGCTGCGAAGAAGAAGGGTGGCTCCACCGCTGCGGGCACCAGCACCGTCATCGCCGGGAAGAAGAAGGGCGCGGGCACTCGCGTCACCAATGGCGCGTGGCATGCGTCTATCATCAAGTCGTTCGAGCTCCGTCTCCTGCACCAAGACGGAGTTCTGTCTCCCGCGGTCGGTGACTCGTGAGTCCCAGGTGGTGAGGTAACCCCTTGTCCTCCTGCTGGTTTCTGGGTGATGTTCCTAGTGTTCATCATCCACGGTCTTTCTCTGCCCCTGCATCCTTTCTTCAGGGGCCTCCTTTGCTTCTATGGGCTCCATCTGCACCAGCTATCCCCCAACTCTATCCTCCATATTGCCTGCTACATTACGCTTTGCTAGTGCTGGCTCGGAATCGAGCCACACTTTGGTCTGTTCAAGCGTCTCGTCAAGCTGAAGCGCTAGTCAGCGTCTGGCTCCGTAGTCTATGATGTAGGAGGCTGTGGTATCCATGTCGACTCCTCCGTCATGTACTTTGACATCAAGCTCATGGCATCCGTCCAAGGGTGGAGGGACAAGTGGTTCTACATCCGCAACCAGAAGGCCGACGGAGACCACTTCGGACTCGCGCCCTTCGATCCTGCGGTGCCATGCATGAGGAGGTGTTCTTGGAAGAACATGGTGATGCCCGGCGAGTCTGAGGAGACATATGTGCTGTACGAGCGCGTCTGCGACCTCGAGAGTCGCATGGGTAAAGAAGAGGGAGGCTGCACCCTCATTCGCACGTTGTTACGCCATCGCGTCCAGCCCCTGTAGGCCAGAGTCCACCCTATGTTTCAGTGGGCTGGCGCGGACGATGCCACTCGCGTATCTGCCGATGGCATTTCCGTGAGTGAAGTAGATAAGAGGGTGCGGCTACTGACCAAGTACACTGCCAAGGATGTACTCCCCAGTGAACCAGTCGTGCCCCTTTTGATGCTTATAACCCTCCTCCTGAGGTATGATTGTGCTACGAAGTAGCTTTATTTTGTTGAGTGCTTCTTTTTCTTGACTTGTGCTGACTTTGTTTCTATATGCAGGATTGGAAGGTGTCTTCCAGTTTGCCCCCTCTTCCTCAGGGGGTTATTCCTCGCAAAGTGGATGAAGAGGACGAGTCAGAGTCGACCGTCCCATTTGAAGAGGAGGAGGAAGCCCCCGAGTCAAGCGGTCCGGACACTCGCAAGTGTTCACGCAGCGAAGATTCGGATGCATCATCTCTTTTGACTCCGGAAGGCCAAGCTATCGGTGCTGAGTCGCCGATTCCTGCCATTCCTGTGAGTGTTGTGGCACCATGTTCCCGCAAGAAGATGCGACTGCCAAAGGAGTCGTCGGAGTCGGAGGGCCAGACCTTTGATTTTGAAAATTTTGATTCGTAAGTATACATCTCTTCTCTTGGTTCTTTTTTGGAGTTGCATTTTCCTGATGTTGGTTTTTGTCCATAGTCAACCGGCGTCGTCATCTTCTAGCAACGTCCAGTTTTTGAAAGAATCCGGAGTTGCGGACTCCAAGGCCAAGGAAATGGCTGAACAAACTCTGTCTCCTCCATTGGTGGCCCACTCTGGGCACAATTCATCAAGTTCTCCACGTGATGTGGAGCACCAGATGGTTGTCCGGACGACTGCGCGACAATCGACTTCGGAGTCATTGGAGGATCACGCATGTGTGATATTGTTCTTTCTTGCAGTCGAATTAATCATCCATGTTATCTGCTGATCCCTTTGTTGTTTCTCCTGTTGGAGCTTATTGTGAAGGAAGCTGCTCGCCTGGCGGAGCAAGTGCTTGCAATCGCCAGCATGCAATGCTGGACAATCGCCATCGCGTGGTTGAAAGTGAGTGTGTTTTGCTTCTTCTTCTTCATCCTTGTGATATACTCGACTGACGGCCTATCTTTGTTTGTTTCGCAGCTGAGCATAATGCGCTTCTTCGTGACGCTGCCTCCCTCAAAAAGACGCTCGCCGCGGCGGTGAAGAGTCGCGATGAGGCAGTCACTGTGCTTAATGAATCGCAGAAACGTGAAGAGGATTTGCGCGCCTCCATTGCTGCTAGGGAGAAGTTGTTCGAAGAACAACTCTTCTCAATTGCCAAGAGTCTTTCAGGTACTTCTTCTTCTAGGTTTCCGTCGTGTCCTTTTCTTTCGAATTTGTTATTGTGCTGACCTTTTTTGCCAACATTTTGCTCTGTGTAGATGCCGACGGTCTGAGCTTCAACGCCCAGGCGCTCCGTCGTGATGATGCCTTGGCAGGCGCCATCACGGTAGTCGAAGATCGCAGTGCTTCCATCGAAGGGACGCTGGCCAAAGCCAAGGGTGTACTCAGTCGCCTCCGTGAGGAGCTAGCGCCCAAAGCTGAGCTGATTGAAAACATAGACGATCTGGTGGAGTCCCTTGCTGGAGGCATTCCTGCAGGCTTCAAGAACTCGCTTCGTGCGGCTGGCGCTTCTATGTCACTCGGTTCAAGCCCATGGAGTCGAGGTGGATCGTTCTGCGGTCTCCAAAGCGATGCCTATCGGCACGGATGGTTAATAGGTAGTTTTTGCTCCCTTTGCAACTGCCTGTGGCAATTACGGGCCGCAACTCATCAACACAGTCACGAAGTACTCTGAGGAGCTTCAGCGAGCCAAGAAGGCGGCGAAGGCTGCGGCGTCAGGGGCCGGCGGGAAGTCTGTGGCGTCTAATACTGCCACAGACTCGATGAGGCCCCCGAAACCGAAGTCCAAGTCGAAGAAGCCAGTTGCTCCTTAGTAGTCATATTTGTAATAGTTAATAGCTTGACCCCTTTTGTCTTAGAACATGCCGTTGGCGGGTGTATCTATTGATACTTTGTTATGCTTGAATGCACTTGAGTTTTTTGTCCATGTATTGCTTGGTCATCTTATTATTTCTTGCTTGGCTTGTGATAGGGCACATCGAATGGTCCTTTGAGTGAGCCTCGGGATCTGCCATCCACTGATGATGCTTTAGCGCAGTCGCGCTCAAGGGTGGATGAGCTGTCTCTGCTTTCACGATTACGTGACCGCGTAAAGCAGCTGGGGCACGAACTTCCCGTCCTCCGTGGTAACGCAGATGTATGGAAGTTGAGGGTAGATAAGGCCACTGCCCGAGAGCAATATCTGCTAGGGGAGGTGGCGCAGCTGGGCGACCAATTCAAGTGTTAGCTTTCTGCTTCCTTATATTTTCTTGTAGCCACTCGCGGTAGTTCGTTGTCTTCATACTTTTGCCTTTGCTTGGTATAGTTGTCAGCACGCGTCATCCGCAGGATGAGAAAGACAGGATCGCCATTCGCATGAATGACCTGTCCCAAGAGCAGCTTCAGGCGAGTGGATACTTCTGGGTAGATCATGATCGCGCGATCGCACTAGCGACCCTGCAGGATCGTGCCTCGCGAGTGCTTCACTTTGGAAATCATAATCATGCTTAAGGAATATCTATCAGACGATGTTTCCGCTGGACATCATTCCCTCGAGCCTGCTGGCTCTTCTTGCTAAATTTCAAGACTTGAGTGGGGTCCGCGAGTGTGTGCGGCTACAGTTGGTGGCTGGTGCCAAGGCTGCTCTATCGCTGGTGCGACTACATATGCCTGATGTAGATGTTGCAGCGATTGCTGCCGGACCGCCAGCGCCGCCAGCAGGTTCTACCTGGAACATGGTTCCTCATTACCAGGCGGTGGATCGCCCAGCAGAGGAAATTGTTGACTTCTTCGAGGAGCAGACAAACGTTCTTTTGTTGCAACAGTAGTTTAGTTTGTACCCTAGTTGTACCAGTGTTGTAAAGTTCATATATATGCTGTGTATAATTGATTGACATTGATGTATATAAAGAGCTTGTTAGCTCGTATGTTTTGTGAGTGCGTTGCACTATGTGATTCCTTTTCGTTGGCCTGACTTGTGTTTATCTCAGCACCTTGCCAACCTGTCAGGTGCGTTGCAGATGGGTTGGTGTTTGTCAAGGGTTCGATTAGTGCGTCAGCTACTCAGGATATCGCGACTGGTTCGTAGAACAAATGTGTAAAGGGTGGCGCAACGCCCGAGTATATATGGCAAAAAATAATAGAAAAACACAGAGTTTGGGGCACTTAGCTTTATTTATTTGTAGAACAGTACGAGGTACAATGTGTGGCTAAGTAGCCTTGGCTGAATAGCCTTATTAAAGAAAAAAAATGACTAAGGCTAGAAGCGCCGCAACTGCACGATGTTCCAGGGGTTGGAGTATGCGACTCCTGTCTCGAAGTCTTTGAGGCGATAGGCGCCACCTAGGATTACTTCTGTAATCACGTATGGTCCCTCCCAAGGGGACTCGAGCTTGAGATGCCCTTTTTGTTTCAGTCGCAGGACCAGGTCTCCTTCGACGAAGGACCTGGGGCATAGCCTTCTGCTGTGGTAGTTGCGCAGGTTCTGCTAGTAGATCGTTGATCTTTCTGCGGCGATTTCCCGTGCCTTATCAAGGAGGTCGACGGAGTCTTCGAGTGCAATTGTTGACTCCTGCTCGCTGTAAGCGACCACTCGCGGTGCCTTGTACTGTACCTCTGCGGGTAGCACCGCTTCAGCACCATGCACCATGAAGAATGGGGTGTATCCCTTTGCACTGTTTGGGGTTGTGCGTAGGCTCCAGAGTACGGATTGCAGCTCGTCTGGCCAGCATCCTGCGGCTTGTTCGAGTGGCCTGAGGAGTCGCTTCTTGATTCCGCCGCAGACGAGCCCATTGGCTTTTTTGACTTGACCGTTGGTCTGTGGATGAGCTACTGAAGCACAGCTTACATTGATTCCCAGGTCCTCGCAGAAGCCCTGGAACTCCTTGGAGGTGAAGTTTGTCCCATTGTCCGTGATAATGCTGTGTGGCACTCTGAAGCGATAGACAATGGACTTGAAGAACTTGACTCCATTGGCTCCAGATTGGTTAGTCACCGGAACGGCCTCGATCCACTTGGTGAATTTGTCGACTCCTACCAGGAGGTAGACGTAGCCTCCTCGTGAGGACTTTGGGAGCTTGCCGACCATGTCGAGTCCCCATTGCGCGAAGGGCCAAGCTAATGGTATTGGCCGGAGCTCCGCGCTAGGTGCGTGCGGTTTGTCCGCGAATCGCAGGCAAGCGTTGCATCTTTGGACGATGTCCTTGGCATCGTGCATGGCCGTGGGCCAGTAGAATCCGGCTCGTAGAGCTTTGGCGACGAGGGCGCGACTGCCGGCGTGGTGCCCGCAGGTCTCCTCATGGATGTCGAGGAGAACGACCTTTCCGTCAGCGTTGGAGACGCACCGTTGGAGTACCCCTGTAATGCTGCGCTTGTATAGTTCGCCATTGATGACGACGAATGCTTTGGATCGCCGTGCGATTTGCCGCGCATCGGTCGGGTCGTCCGGCAACTTCTTGCTTAGAAGGTATGTGATGTATGGTTGAGTCCAGGAGGGTTCGATCATCATGATCGCCATGGGTCCTTCGAGTCCTGTGTCGAGCTCCAGGTTGTCGAGGGCCATTGGCTCATTGGGTGGCGTAGCGCCCGAGTCCGTTTTTGCGCTTGTTTTCTTCTCTGTGGCCTTTGGCTTGATGGAGCGTTCGCAGATGCGATCGAGAAATACTCCAGGTGGTATGGGGGCGCAGGTAGAGCCAATGTTGGCGAGTGTGTCTGCCTCTTCATTGCTTTCACGGCCTATGTGCCGCAGCTCGCAGCCGTCAAAATCCCCTTCGAATGTGTTGTAGAGGTCGCGGTAGGCGATCATATTGTCGTTCAGTGCGTCGCACTCGTGCATTGTCTGGTTGACGACCAGCTTGGAGTCGCCGTAGATTATGAGCCTCTTGGCACCGCAGGCTTTTGCCATCCGCATCCCGTGCAACAGGGCCTTGTATTCAGCTTCGTTGTTGGAGGGGGTGAACTGCATTTGCAGAATATATTTCAGCTTGTCTCCCTAGGGCGAGGTCAGTATGACTCCTGCGCCAGCTCCGTCCGTTCGCTTGGATCCGTCGAAGTGCATTGTCTAGAGATAAGACATATCTGGTTTTTCAGGGAGTTGATTCTCCATCCAATGCACGAGGAAGTCAGGGAGAACTTGCGACTTGATCGCGTCGCGCTTTTCATATGTAATGTCTCGTGGAGACAACTCGATTCCCCAAAGCACGACTCATCCGGTGGCGTCGGGGTTGTTGAGGATATGTCCAAGTGGGGCGTCGTTGACCACGACGATTGGGTGCTCCTGGAAGTAGTGGTGTAGTCGCCTTGCTGTCATGAAGACACCATATGCCAGCTTCTGATAGTGCGAGCACCGCTGCTTTGTTGGCGTGAGTACCTCGCTAAGGTAGTATACTGGTCGCTGTACCCCGTGGACCTTGTTTTTCTCGGCTCGTTCCACCACAAGCACCGTGCTGACCACCTGGTTGGTGGCGGAGATGTATAGCAATAGTGGTTCCCTTTCGCGTGGGGTCACCAGTACTGGTGAGGTAGACAGTAGACGTTTGAGGTCTTCGAATGCTTCCTATGCCTCTTTGGTCCACTCTAACTTGTCAGCTTTGCGGAGAAGTTGGTAGAAGGGCAGTGCCTTTTCACCCATTCGACTAATGAATCGACTGAGCACCACAATTCGCCCAGCCAGCTGCTGGACACCTCTTATGTTCTTCGGCTTCTCCATGGCTAGTATGGCTTTTATTTTCTTCGGGTTCGCCTCGATCCCTCTCGCGGAGATGAGATACCCGAGTAGTTGCCCAGATGGTACGCCGAAGGCGCATTTGTCCATATTGAGCTTGATCTGGTAGTGGTCGAGGTTGGCGAAGGTTTCAGGTAACTCTTCAATTAGCGAGGCTTCCTCTTTGGTCTTGATTATGATGTCGTTAACATAGACTTGGATGTTGCGACCAAGTTGGTTCTTGAGGCAAGCCTGCATGCACTGCTGATAGGTTGCTCCTGCGTTTTTAGCTCGAAGGGCATTGTGTTGTAGCAGAACACACCGAAAGGCATTGTAAACGCCGTTTTCTCTTGATCTTACTCCTTCATCCGAATTTGATTGTAGCCTGAGTAGGCGTCGAGGAAGCAGAGGATTGCCTGGTCGATTATCTGGTCGATTCGTGGCAGCGGGAAGTGATCCTTTGTGCAGTGCTTATTCAGAGAGGTAAAATCCACGCACATCCGTAGGATATCCATGTCCTTTTTCGGTACTAGCACCGTATTGGCGAGCTAAGTGCTTTCCTTGATCTCACGTATGAATTTGGCATCGAGGAGTCTATTGATCTCCATTCTGACCACTTGTGCTCTTGGCTCAGACAGTCGTCGAATTGTTTGCTTGATTGGCTTTGCGTCTGGGTTGACATTGAGTGCATGCTCGGCGAATTCCCTGGGAACTCCTGGCATGTCCACTGGACACCAGGCGAAGATTTCCCAGTGCTCACGGAGGAATTAGACGAGCACGAATTCCTATGCGGGACTCAAGTTGTTGGCGATGAGGGCCGTCTTGGCCGAGTCCGATGGGTGGACCTGAACTTTCTTCATGTGCACCGACGAGTCGAAGGACATGTCGGGTGAACTTGGCCAGCTCAGGGGAGGCAGACTGTTGTCTATCAACTCCTTCAATCTTGCGAGTTCTTCCTGCATGCCGAAGGACTGGAAAATTCTATTGAATTCCCTGTCGCAACTATCGGATCTCTCGAAGCTCCCGTTGATTGTGATGACGCCATTGGGGCCTGGCATTTTCATCTGCAGGTAGGCGTAGTGCGGCACTGCCATGAACCTGGCGAACGCGACACGTCCGAGGATGCAGTGGTACTGTGAGGGCCAGTCGACGACTTCAAAGTCGATGCGTTCACGTCGAAAGTTTTTTGGCGTGCCGAAGATGACGTCGAGGTTGATTTTGCCAAGGGGATATATGCCCTTGCTTGGGACGATGCCGTGGAATGTCGTGTCCGAGACCTCTAGGCAGGTCAGAGGGATCCTCATTGCTCGCAAGTGTGAGATCCAGGCACATGGCTTAATAGGATTTATAGGATACCCATATCAACAAGTTGCAACTTCTTTTCCGGAAGCTCATTCGAAAAGAACTCTAAGGTTAAGCGTGCTTGGCCTAGAGAACTTCTAGGATGGGTGACCGACCGGGAAGTGGGTAACCGGGTGCGCACGAGTGATGACAAAGTGCGCAGAAAAGACTAGTGTTGGTCTGTGGGGCTAGTCTAGATATCCTATTAAGCTGCCAGGAGTGACACCCCCCGGGCCCAGGAGTGGACGGGGTGTTACAAGTGGTATCAGAGTCGACCCTTGCGATTACACAGGTGTGTGCGGGTCAGTGGCGAGACACGTGGAGCATGGTGCGTGTGGCCCGGAGTGGACACGCCATGGCACATGTGCCGGCACTAGACGCACAGACGCGTGCCAAGAGGGAACGTTCCTGGGGTGTGCTTGATCGATGAGGGCATCGATCTTCTAAAGGGTGGGTGTATGTGGGATCCAGGCACATGGCTTAATAGGATTGATAGGATATTCATATCAACAAGTTGCAACTTCTTTTCTGGAAGCTCATTCAAAAAGAACTCTAAGGTTAAGTGTGCTTGGCCTAGAGCAATTCTAGGATGGGTGACCGACCGGGAAGTGGGTAACCGGGTGCACACGAGTGAGGACAAAGTGCACAGAAAAGACTAGTGTTGGTCTATGGGGCCAGTCTAGATATCCTATTAAGCTGCCAGGAGTGACACCCCCCGGGCCCAGGAGTGGACGGGGTGTTATAGCAAGGTACTCGTGAACATAAGGTTAATGCCGCTTCCACCATCCATGAAAACGCGACTCATGTCGAAGCCTCCAATCTGTTCCTCGAGTACGAGGGGACAATGGCCTGGGCGGGGTACTTGGCACGGGTGGTCGCGCTTGTCGAAGGTGATGCAAGAGTCGCTTCCACTGAGGTACTCAGTGGTGGATGGTGGTGAGTTTGTCGCCAAATTTACTTGGTGAGTGATGGCCTTCTGCACCTAATTCGATGGGCGTCCCTTTTGGATCATCATGTTTCCCACAGCCAGTGGGTATGGCTCGCCGCCTTGATCGTGGATCTATGCGGCCGCCGGTGGTGGAGGAGGAGTTCCATGCACTACATTGCCTGGGGAAACTCCGTAGCCTCTGTTGACGACGTCGCGATTCATCCGTGCCAAACCCTCGTGAAGCTTGAGGAACTCGCGGCAGTCCTTGAGAAGGTGGCTGGATTTCTTCTTGTTGTCATGCTTGTTGATGTAGAAGTGCACGTTGCACGGCCCGGACAGATTGTCCTCGATTGTTGTCGCATGTGCCTCTTCACGAGTGCGGCGTTGCCATACTTGCGTGGTTTTCCTGGAGTCGCGGTGTCCACCGCTGCGATAGCCGCTGTTGCGATTGTCGTCGCGTCTGTCGGCGTAGCTGGCTGCGACCATGTTGACATCGTGGCGGTCATCGTAGATGCGCATTCGACTTTTGCTTCGGCAATCGCGTCTGCGCTCGAGCTCTGCTTCGTCATCGGAGTTAACGCGTTTTTTCACCGAATCTTCTCCATCTTCCCACCAATTTTCGATTTCCATCAGGTGGTCAATGGTTTTGGGCTTCGAGCAGCCCATCTCCTCCCTGAGCTCTATGCGGTGAACACCGCCGTTGAATGCGTCAATCGCCCGGTCCTCCGAGATATTTTCTGCGGAGTTCTTGATGATGGACCACCTCTGGATGTACGAGCGTAATGACTCGCCCGACCTTTGCTGGCAGCATCTCAGTTCTTCGATTGACGTGGGACTTTTGTAGGTGCCCATGAAGTTGCGCATAAAGCTGTAGACCAGCTCATCCCAACTGCGAATGGATCCGCGTGGGAGGTTATTGATCCAAGCTCGGGCGGCGCCCTGCAGCTGTAGCTGTAGGTATTGCATGGCAGTGCTTCGACTCCCACCATGGAGCCTGACAGAGGAGATGTGGTCTTCCAACCAGATTTTCGGGTCCTGCAGGCCGTCAAACTTTGGGTTCTCTGATGGGAGTTTGAACCCCTTGGGCATTCACTTTTGTCTGATGGCCGTGCTGAAGCATCTGGAGCCACAGAGCTCCACGTCTTTGTCCTTTGAGTCAGTCGATCGGGCACACCGTTCCCTTGAGTTGTCGATTTTGCGCTGCGTGATGTCATCACGCGCGTCATAGTCGTGGTCGTGTCGCCGTGAGCGGCGACGTCGAGACAGATCGTGACTATCGTCGCTAGACGAGGGTGAGGAATAGCGTTTTTCTAGAGCCTTGTTTTTATTCGGCTCCGGCGTCGGCTCTTTGTCGAGAGTGGCCTCGATTTGTCCCAAGCCTGCGATCGTAGATTGGTGCATGGCAGCTCGGCGATCTCCAGCTAGCGGCTGGTTGGTGAGTAGGTACATGGTGGCCGCTATCACCGCTGCTTGCGGTGTCTTTGGGACCACATTGCCCCGGGTGTCGAATGTCATAGAGCTGAAGTCGTGGACTTTTGCAGCTTCTATGTGCTCCTACTCGGTGAGATGGGCCATTCGAGATCGTCTCTTGTTGGCCACGTACTCATGGGAGGAGAGCCCGGCCCTTTGAAGACTCGACTCGTCTGCCGCCTTTTTACGCGCTTCGAGTTGCGCGATTGTTTGTAGCTGGCGTCTATACTCTTCCTTCAGCAGCCAATGGTAGCCCATCAGCAGTTCTTGTGGTGTGCCTAGGGGTAGAGGATTGCCTCGCATGGCGTCTCGGCAGGGAGCCCACTCGAGATCGTGGAGTTTGATCACGACACGTTCGCCACTGTGCTCGTTCACCATGGCTGGGGGTTCGACTGCCCCTCCATTGTTGACAGGCGCACCATTGACACCGTTGGTGGGGCCGCCGTTGGGAGGTCCGCCATTAGGGATGCCACCGTTAGGCGGGTCAGAACCGTTGCCGCTGTTTTCGCAATTAGCGGTGGAGTCACCAGTGTTAATTACGGCGCACATGAAGTGGCTGGGGAAGCTGTTGCTCCAGAACTCTTAGATCCGGAGCCGTAGACTCCATCTTCCGTTGCTAAGCCGCCCAGATCAGATTCGCGACTACTATCGCTGTCCGTGCTCTCAGCTGTTGCTGAGGTGTTGAGCTCGCTGAGGGTGCCGAATGGTGGCGGGAACCACGATGCTAGAGCAATCGCGGATGCCGTTGGCTGGTTAGGCATGCGAAGCGTGCCCATCTGACCAATTTGGAAGCGGAAGCTCCCTATCGTCAGGCTGATTCCGTCGCCCACAGACTCGAAAGCCGGGCGAGTGGCTGGCGTGTGGATGGTGAAGTCGAACGCGCCGAAGAGCTGGTGAATCTCCACTGTTGCGGAGTTGTAGATCGCGGTTGATGAGGCCGAAGAAGCCGCAACATCAGCACTCCCAGTTCCCACAGACGACGCCAATTGACGAGGGTTTAACTCATCAATGCCGATTGTTATGGACTTGGGTTTTGGAGAAGGAGGGAGCGCTGGAAGCATCAATCGGCTAGCAAACAAGCACACAGGGACGCAAGGTTTACCTAGGTTCAGGCCTCGTAGAGGTCCCTACTCCTGCTTGTCTACTCTTGGAATTAATGAAGGAATCGAAGATTACAATGGTGCGCAGATGCAATCTGGCGAGGGTTGTGGAAACTAGGGTTGCGTGTGTCCTCCTCGCCTCCCCCTCCTGGCCTTTATATAGATAGGCCAGGTCTCA
Source organism: Avena sativa (assembly GCA_916181665.1). Taxonomy (NCBI): domain Eukaryota; kingdom Viridiplantae; phylum Streptophyta; class Magnoliopsida; order Poales; family Poaceae; genus Avena; species Avena sativa. The sequence goes on along the minus strand of OV702289.1, from coordinate 415,652,085 downwards.
GGTAGCAGGTCGAGTCGGTTATAGATTAGGGTTTGCCCTTCAAACTTTCTATCTTTAGATTTATTCTTGTCTCGCAAGTTATTGAGAGTCCGTAGGCCACTCGAAATCTTCACCGGGCCGTGGCAACGCCGTGGGCTTCCACCATATCTAGACCGTATATGCCAATCTCGAGTATCGGTAGGGTATACCCATGTCACTAACCTCGCTTCAAAATTATTCCTTCTGATCCTGTCCGGTGCTATAGGGTCATCTAGATTAAGGGTCCTCTAGAAAACGTGGAAGCAGAGAGAGGCATAAGAGAGCAACTCTCTACCCATGTATGATACATGATCACCATGGATACTGGTTTGTGCACCCCTGGTGTGAATCCACAGGATATCCCAGCCAAGCTCTACCAAGTACTAGCTGCGCAATGCAATATCTCAGCCTCGGCATCATCACCAGCTTGGACGTTTGCTGGCTCTTCAATTACTGGATCCTAGATGACACGCGGGCCTGCAAGTATATCTTTGTGTGCATTTTAGTTAGCAAAATTATCACAAACAATGTATTTGTAAGTAATTTATAAATTTTACTATTAAATAACATGACTCACTACACTTGTTTGGTTACTAGACAAGAACATCTCCTCGCGGTTTTGTCACTATGTATATGTGATCAATAGAACCACTGATTAGACTCGTGGCAATGGCATCAACATATGTTGCTGGTGCAAGATAGTCGTTTTGAAGGATAATCCAGTCCCATGTGACTAGGAAAATCTATGGTAGCAATGAATTTGTCAAACACCACCATCGCGCTATAGTGCCATTGGTTGTCAAATCTGTACGGTTTCTTTGTTATTTGTATCTTCAGCAGCTTGATACTCGCGTGCTTATAGCTGTAAGTGCATGGGGGGGGGGGGCAGGGAAACACTCGTTACCTGATGTATAAATACCAACACACTGCATATGTGGCAGCTCGATACATGTCATACTATAGATGTTTTGGAGGTACCAGCGCCCCAGGTGCTTTGTAATCGCAATCCATTCTCTATTGGAACCAACCCAACGACCCTTGTTTTCAAATCTTTCATCATCCCAAGTTCCGGGTATGTCATCATCAACTAGTACAAATTCTTCTACTGTTGGATTGTCTAGTGGCATCAATAACGCGTCAATACCCTGCAATATATTTTCTTCATATCTAGGGGCATGCAAGCTGTTTGACAAAGGGGGAGTGCGCTAGCTTTGCGGAAAAACTACTATCTAAAAGATGTAGAAACGTGATGAATAAATCATGAATGCATGTAGACAAACACACCAAGGAATAAGGTCTTGTCTGCATAAAAGAAAAGGTTTAGGAATAGGAAAGTTTCCTATGCTGGCACTGTTCAGCCGTTTCGTTCAGAGGAATGGACCAGATAAAAACGCAGGAAATTTTCCTATGATTGATTAACAAGATTAGGGGCCTCTTTCAATCAATGGTTTAAAAAAACATAGGAATAGGAAAAACACAGTATTGACATGGTAGGTACAGTAAATTCAAATTTGGAATTAAAAACACAGGAATTTTGTAACATGTGTCTTTGGATAGTGAATAGGAAACAAAAACATCAGTTTTGCAGGAATATAGTGTGAGCGCATTGGACTTCTCAAAGGAGAAATAGAATGAGGTTGGAGCTCATGTTTAGATTCTTATGGAACAGAGGACATAGGAACTAAGCCGGGGACTCCATAGGAATTTGATATCTTCCAAAATCCCATGGGTTAGAATCCTCCAAAACTCATATGGAATTCTTCATATCTGACTTGGACCTCATTTTCAAATTCCTATCCAGGGAAAGAATAAGAATGAGGTCCCAAGAGACACGATAACATCATAAATATACTATCCCGTGAGGTTTGACTTTGATTTTACCATGTTTTAAAGTAATCCTATGTTTTTGTATTCATGTAAACCAAACAACCAACTTTTTACAGAAATCTTGTGTTCATAAAACACATGAAACTTAAAATATAACAACAGCCTTGATTGTCCAATACACCTTCCATTACAGGTATCAACAGTCTTGGGCCTCTTTGGATAGCATGATTGAGAACATAGGTATGTCACAGGTTTGCCGGTGAAAAACATGCGATTGTAAAACATGGAAAAACTACCTACGCGAATGGCATGTTTCGATCCTACACACGTGATGAGAGTTAAGGCTCAAGTAGATGTTCCAATTCCTACATGATTTAAGCATGGGTGGGGGTGCAGTTCAAAAGAATTTGGGTACCATGATTCCTTTGATCCAAATGCAATCCATAGGAAAGAATCTAAGGATTCAAATCCTACAAAAATGATGCAAAACTGATTTTTACCTTTTCGTCACGGTCTAGTGGCCATATCTGTGGCTCAGAGTGAAGTAGGGAGGGCAAACCAAACGGGAGACCGGGATCTTTGCAATCCCTCAACGCATGCCAACCATGCCGTGAGCCAGGCGAGCGATGCTCAGAAGATCGGCATGACTGGTGATGTTGCTCATCCATTCGAACTGGAGGTTGCCTAGTCCCATTGCCTGGCTATAGTGCTCAGATATCTTATGCTTCATAGCTCTAGATGTCATTCAAGGGAAGAGTACTGTGGAAGATTGGTCAGGATGGGTTGGTGGTTTCTACCTTTCTGCAAGGGTGGAGAGGAGCTATGATGGTACACGAGCGACCGGAGCGGCAGAGGAAGACGATGAGGGGCACACGGTTTCTCAGCAAAAAAAGAAGATGGGGGGTGTGGGCGGTTCTCCTGCGGTTGTCGGATCGACTCCTCCGACCCGGTATATTAGGGCAAAACTAACATGAGATTTTAACATAGACGCTTATGCAAAAATGAGTAATAACAAAAAATTAGTATATTTCTTAAACGCTCTGGCCTGCAACACTAGCTGCTAGTTTGAGGTGCTACTGTTTTTTCCTGTTGATAGCTAGGGCATAGCATATCACACCGTGCCAAAGAAAAAAAGTTCAAAATGTCCTCAAATTTGTTCTACGTGTGGCGATGGTGATGAGGCACTAAAGGAGAGAGAAAACACAATTTGTTTTGAGTGCATATATACTACTCCCTTCGATCCATATAATGTTCTCAGATTTATCTAGATTTGAATGTATATAGTCATGGTTTACTGCTAGATACATCCGAATCTAGAAAAATTTGAGAACATTAATTTGGATAGGAGGGAGTACTACTATAGGAAAGGTCGTGAAATTTACTACTACTTCGTACTACAAGTACTACTAGTTTTTTTTGCGAATACAAGTACTACTAGGTGATTATACCGTGTACCTCATGTCAGGAAGCCATCACAACTTTGCCCTCATATCGCATCGCTTCACCTCCTCCTCCTCTTCGCTGATCTCTTGAGCTGCCTCGTTTATGCTCATAGTTTCACTTCTTTCTCTCTTTTTTTCTACAGAAAATACATGTTCCTCCTACTTGCTATACATAAAATACACTCCCGTCACTAGGATTTTTTGTTTTCCTAATGGTTAGAAACACAAGTGGCAACATTGTTTAGCATGCCAAGATTCTCCTATCTACTCCCAAATATGGGAACATCATAGACGGTTGGATTACATTTTACATCAAGGACCAAAAAGGTAAAATTCCATCATGGTCCATACATTTACCACGAAGCACCCTAAAATTAAGCAAAGAAAACAGTTGGGTCGGCCTCTTCTCGATAGAGCAGCTGATCGAACTATACTCTTCATAGTACTTCCTCTTCGATCATTTTCAAAATATGGCCAAATTTGGTGGCATGCAAATTTTTGGTTCTCGGATCATCATCAGCATAAAGTATGATGATGATATGGCCACGACCTTGGTCGTTTGGCTTGAAATCCAAGAATGTTCATACTCATTGAGAACTAAGCTTCAATTTGTTTAAATTTTACAGCTTACTTTTAGGTTTGAATTTTACACGAGCGATGGGAGTATATTTTACATCAAGTACTTAAAAAGGTAAATTTACATCGAGGTCCATACATTTAGCATGAAGCACCCTAAAATTAAGCAAGGAAAATAGTCGGGTGGGCTACTTCTTGAGAGAGTAGTTGATCGAACAATACTCTTCATACTACTTCCTCTTTGGTCGTTTTCAAAATATCGCCAAATTTGGTGGCATGGAAGTTCTTGGATCTCGGATCATCATCAGCATAAAGTATGATGTAGATATGGCCATGACCTTGGCTGTTCGGCTTGATATCCAAGAATGTTCATACTCATTGACAACTAAGCTTAAATTCAATTAAATTTTGCATCTTACTTTTATGTTCGAATTTTACATGAACGGTGGGAGTACATTTTACATCAAGGACCTAAAAATGTAAAATTACATCGAGGTCCATACATTTAGCACGAAGCACCCTAAAATTAAGCAAGGATAATAGTCACGTCGGCTCCTTCTCGAGAGATCAGCCGATCAAACCATACTCTTCATACTACTTCCTATTCGATCATTTTCAAAATATGGCCAAATTTGGCGGCATGCAAATTCTTGGATATGGGATCATCATCAGCATAAAGTATAATGTAGATATGGCCATGACCTTGGTTGCTCGGCCTAAAATCAAAGAATGTTTATACTCATTGACAACTAAGCTTAAATTTGTTAAAACATTTGCCACTTACTTTTAGGTATGAATTTTACATGGATGGCAGGACTACATTTTACATCATGGACCTAAAAAAAGGTAAAATTACATCGAGGTCCATACATTTAGCACGAAGCACCATAAAATTAAGAAAGGAAAATAGTCGGGTGAGCTCCTTCTCGAGAGAGCAGCTAATCGAACCATACTCTTAATACTACTTCCTCTTTGCTCATTCTCAAAATATAGCCAAATTTGGCAACATGCAAAAGTCTTGGATATGGGATCATCATCAGAATAAATTATCAATTATATATGGACATCACCTTGGTCGTTTGGATTTAAATTCAAGATTGTTCATAGTCATTGAAAACTAAGCTTAATTTTGTTTAAATTTTCCCACTTTCTTTTAGGTTCAAATTTTACATGACAGTGGGAGTAGATTTTACATCAAGGACCTGAAAAAATGTAAAATTACATCGACGTCCATACATTTAGCATGAAGCACCCTAAAATTAAGCAAGGAAAACAATCAGGTTGGCCTCTTCTCGAGTGAGAAGCTGATCGAGCCATACTCTTCATACTACTTTCTCTTTGTTTGTTTTCAAAATATGGCCAAATTTGGCGGCATGCAAATTCTTGGATATGGGATCATGAAAAGTATGATGTAGATATGGCCATGACCTTGGTCGTTCGGCTTGAATCCAAGAATGTTCATACTCATTGACAACTAAGCTTAAATTCTTTAAAACATTTGCCACTTACTTTTAGGTATGAATTTTACATGGATGGTAGGACTACATTTTACATCATGGACCTAAAAAAGGTAAAATTACATCGAGGTCCATACATTTCGCACGAAGCACCATAAAATTAAGAAAGGAAAATAGCCGGGTCGGCTCCTTCTCGAGAGAGCAGCTGATCGAACCATACTCTTCATACTACTTCCTCTTCGCTCGTTCTCAAAATATAGCCAAATTTGGCAGCATGCAAAAATCTTGGATATGGGATCATCATCAGCATAAAGTATCAATTAGATATGTACATCACCTTGGTCATTTGGATTTAAATTCAAGATTGTTCATAGTCATTGAAAACTAAGCTTAATTTCGTTTAAATTTTCCCAGTTTCTTTTAGGTTTGAATTTTACACGACAGTGGGAGTAGATTTTACATCAAGGACCCGAAAAAATGTAAAATTACATCGACGTCCATACATTTAGCATGAAGCACCCTAAAATTAAGCAAGGAAAACAGTCGGGTTGGCCTCTTCTCGAGTGAGAAGCTGATCGAGCCATACTCTTCATACTACTTCCTCTTTGTTTGTTTTCAGAATATGGCCAAATTTGGTGGCATGCAAATTCTTGGATATGGGATCATGAAAAGTATGATGTAGATATGGCCATGACCTTGGTCGGTCGTCTTGAAACCCGAGAATGTTCATACTCATTGACAACTAAGCTTAAATACGTTTAAATGTTATCACTTACTTTTATGTTTGAATTTTACACGAATGGTGTTAGTACATTTTACACGAGGGACCTAAAAAGGTCAAATTACATCGAGGTCCATACATTTAGCATGAAGCACCCTAAAATTAAGTAAGGAAAATAGTCGGGTCAGCTCCTTCAATTCTTGAGAGAGAAGCTGATCGAACTATACTCTCATACTACTTCCTCTTTGATTGTTTTCAAAATATGGCCAAATTGGCTGCATGCAAATTCTTGGATATGCGATCATCATCAGCATAAAGTACGATGTAGATATGGCCACATGACCTTCGTCATTCGGCTTGAAATCGAAGAATCTTCATACTCATTGACAACTAAGCTTAAATTCGTTTAAATTTTACCACTTACTTGGACAGTGAGAGCATATTTTACATCAAGGACCTAAAAACATAAAATTACATAGAGGTCCATACATTTAGCACGAAGCACCCTAAAATTAAGAAAGGAAAACAGTCGGGTTCGTCTCTCATTCTCGAGAGAGCAGCTGATTGAGCCATACTCTTCATACTACTTCCTCTTTGTTTGTTTTCAAAATATGGAAAAATGGATTAGATGACATACAAATTCGTGGATATAGGATCATCATCAGCGTAAAATATGATGTAGATATGGCCATGACCTTGGTTGTTCGTCTTGAAATCCAAGAATGTTCATACTCATTGACAACTAAGCTTAAATTTGTTTAGATTTTACAACTTACTTTTAGGTTCGAATTTTACACAGATGGGTGAGTACATTTTACATCAATGACCTCAAAAGGGGGAAAATTATATCGAGGTCCATACATTTAGCACGAAGCACCCTAAAATTAAGCAGGGACCGGGTTCGGCTTCTTCTCTAGAAAGCGATTGATTGAGCCAAACTCTTGGATAGAGGTTCCTGCTTAGCTCCAAAAGTTTTTTGGACAATTTTAAGAGCAACCTATCACACTTACTTTTAGTTAAAATTTGACACGGTCGGTGGGAGTACAGTTTACATCGAAGACCTCAAAAAATAGAAAATTACATAGAGGTCCATACATTTAGCACAAAAGGCCATAAAATGAAGCAATATAATGAAAAGCAGTTGGGTTCGGGTCCTTCTCGAGCGAGTGGTTGAACCATACCCTTTGTACTACTACTCCTATTGTACTTTCGAACGAGCGTGCTGCGGGTGAGCTTGGTGGCTTCCACTTTGCAGAGTGTGAAATGGAACGAGAATGGAGTAATACAGAGTACAGTAGGAAAGTTGGTGTAGCATCCCAATTGTCTAACAATTGTAATGCTACTTGCCTAATCTATATATTGATACTTCCTACATGTAATTATTGTATCATCATTATATCATGCTCATGTCACCATGCTATCTTGCATTTGAGCATCGTATAAAACCCCTTTTGTTTGGTTCTTATCCCATATGCATTTATATTGTATTACTTGTAATTGCCTCTTGATGTATTGGAGTTGGCTCTTGATATACAGCTTGATGCCCAAGAGTATATAACACCCCAAAAATATTAATCAAGATTATTAAGTTCTAATTACCGAAGTTTAGGGTTAACAAAAGCTTTTCTTATTAAATCTAATATGAGTGTATGTGTGAAATGCATTAGTGTATGAATGAGTGCAATTGCCATGTTTGATTGCTACAAATGATAAATAATGGTTTAAAGATGAATACTACATCATCTAGGCCAATTACAAACAAAATCCAAAGAAAGGAAATTCAAATATGAATCATATGATCAAATGGTCATTTTGACCAAAATTAACCACTAGACCACTTTGGGTGTTTCTAGTAAAAGATTTATAATATAAACATTCTTAATTCTTTTCACCCCTTGCTAGACCAAGTAAAAGTGAACCCAAGCCCACTTTACAAACCAACAGAAACCAATTCCAAATCTATTTAAAAGACAATTCAAAATTGAATCAAGTTCATATGCATAGATCACCATTTTGCAAAAACCAGTCAAATCAATTCACCTTGGCAAACCCAAGAAACCATAGACACTCAAGCATGTGAAAAACACACTCACCAAATTTCATTCAAAAATTCAAATCTTAATCTCATGCGGCCATTTGGTCGAGCACCTGGCAGACACAGAAAACACCTTCCTAACTTCTACTATTTGGAGCAGTGATCACTTGCCACTAGCCCCTCCTTTCTCTACCCTAGGCTCCCTTAGTGCCTACCAGTGCAGCAGACAAGCTCCCCCCTTTATTGTTGCGCCAGTGCAACGCCGCCCGGAGCTCGCTGCGCCGGTCGACCAAGAACAACTCGCCATAGCCAGCACCACCCTCTCCCGTGATGTCCAGGAGACAGATGACCGTCAACCGCCACCCTCTGTCCAACCCTCGACCGCAGACAAGCCATGGACCAGCCGTGAGCACCGTGCCAATTTCTCTACCAGCCATGCCGAGAGCGTGCTAGAGCGCCGCAGCTGACACGCGCACACACGCCGCGCCTTGCCCTCTCTGCGCGTGCCCGCACTCACCGTGACCCTAGCTACCCCTAGACATGCCTGTTCGCCGCCACATGGACCATAGCCACTATGCACCATCTCGAACGCTGCCATTTCCGCCTAGAGCATTGACCGTTCTTGACCGTTCTCGACTGCCCCTTGCCGCGCCATCACTCGCACGATAACCGCCCTAAAGCACCACGTTGACTCCTACCCTCAGCCATGCCGCTAGCCCTCTGTGTCGATGTCACCGATGATCCCGAGCCATCACACTTTGTCCCTCTTGCCGGTGTATAAATAGAGGCCACCCCAGCTCCAATTCGCCACATGATTCCACTCTCCTCTCTCTCAGACACCTCCCACACCTCTCCCTGGAGCAAGGCGAGCACCACATCGCCGGAATTTAGCCGGAGTCCACCGCTAGAGAGGGGAAGAGGAACCAGAGCTAGAAGCCGCCCTAGGAGCCACCGCGACCACCATTCGAACTGCCGTCATCTACAACATCATTCGCCCCCATTGCTGACCTTAGCTAGAGCCCATGTGAGCCCCCACGTACCCCCACCGCCGCGTTAGGGTTCGTTCCTTGCTGGAGCTGTTCGCCAGAGATGACGAACCACGGCCGTAGATTCTAGTCTAATCGCACGGTCCAGATCAAAAGATACCGTTTCAGTTAGAATGAGCCACTGATCAGTGGGACCGTTCTGTCAGCAGCTCGCTGCGCCAGCGCTGTGTAGTTGGGCCAACCCAGTTAGTTTCCCGCGCAGAGCCCGTAGATTGAAATAAGCTTTTTCCATTTTAATTCAATCTAGATTCTGTTAGTAGATTCAAAAATGAATTCAAAGAGATCCATTGAACCACATTGCATGATTCCAATTTTGTTAGAAAGGTATTCAAATTATCTATCCAAGCCCGTTGGATTCAAACCATTTGAAATTATAGATCACCTATACCAAAAATAACAAGACAAAGACTTTGCCACATTCAAACATTTTTCAAAAATCAACCATAAATGATTTTGAGTTGATTCCAACTCTCAAAAATCACATTTGACAAGATCTATCTGAATATGTACAAATATTTAGGTTTACATGCAGAGACATTGGACTAGTACTAAAAGAATGCTATATAGGCATTTCTAGTCATTTTAATTGTATTAAATAGTAATTTTAAACTTTATAAAATATGACCACCACTTTCAATAACATTCCCAAGTATTAGAATATGTGGTGATGACATGTGTCAACATGATCCCATATTTTAATTGGAGAATATTAAATCTTAAGTATTTTCAATGAGTAGAAATTACTTTTCTAAAATAAGATAAATAAAACTAGGTCTTTACTTCATGTGATGATTGTGATGATGCTAGATCATCAAGTGTGAGCCTTTGTGTTCTAAATAGAAGTAGTTAAGTATTGTTTGGTGATTGTGTACCTCGTATTAATTTATAGACGATAATAGCAACCCGGGATACGAGGAGGAGGAGTACTACTACTACGAAGAAGAAGACAACTTCAACCACTACACTACTCAAGGCAACCTAACACTTGCAAGTTTCTTAACTATGCAAGCCATCACTAATTGCAAGTTAGAACTATGTGTCAACACCCGGATTTTTAATCCCAGATGCCTATTATGCCATACATCGCAATCCCAGGATTACCATTTTTGCGAGACAAAACAGATTGGATATCATAGTACATCATCCATTACAAACCATAATAAGGTCTTACACAAATAAAGGACCTCATGATCCAGTCTTAGTACAATCAAGTAGCGGAAAAGATAGCATAGCGGTGAGGTCCATCTTCAGAGTCACAAGCAATGCTGACGATGGGAGATGATCCTAGTTATCGTAGCCATCCTGCTATCCTCCTTCAGGGTAGTCCTCCTCATAGTCTAGCCATAGGAATAGCCAGGGACAAAAGCCATGAGTACTCCTTAAGTACTCGCAAACTACCACTAACAAATAGGATAGTTCTAGTAGGAACGCTAACTCTAAGTTTATTTGTAAAGTTAAGTTTGAAACCTAAGCTAAGTTTAGAAACAAAGAAAGATAAAAGAAGCTTGAAAACACCTAAGTGGGAACTTAGTTGTCATAGTCACAACTCTGTTGTGGTTAAGTCATGTCACAATTCATTTCATAAGTCATTTTGAAAACATATGACAACGGAACAGTATGGCCACTCCAACTGTCCATAACTGTGGACACGGCTATTCGAATAGTTTGACACTCTGCAGAGGTAGTACACTTTCACCACAAGATTCGATACATCTGTCAGGGATAACCTTGAATCATCATACTTAGTATGCAGATAATCAAACATAACCTTTCCTTTACACACTCTAGTATAAGCATCTCTCCTATGAGTATGGCCTCCCAGTCATGACCATCTGTCATCCTGGGCACTGCATAGGTGGACAACATTGAGAGGTAGCCTCATATCAAACCTCTCCCATGAGGGAACTAATACTAATGCATATAAACTTCCGGCTAAGCCTTACCCAATTCAGGTACTGTGGTTGTACGGTAAAATTGGAATGGTATCGCATCCGAACCCAACCATAAGTTTTTTAATAGGGCTAAGGCTCATGCCTCAATTCTTTCATCATCATCATAAACCATTTGTGTTTCTCAACACCTGTCAAAACATCTCAATAGAATGACTCATCATTCCAAGGTTTTCACAAATCATTTTCACCAAGTATTCCCATCTAAAGTGAATCAAGTTTTAGTTTAGCTCCAACTACTAAGTTAAGAGTGTTCACTAAGGTGGGATGCTAAGATCAATCTCATGCCATAGAATGACATCTAAGTCTAACTAGATAGGTCAAGTTTTATACTCTTTATGCTACCTTTAAACAAGTAAAGGATTTTGATAAAGTAAAGAAGGTAAAGTTGTAAATAAAACTTGGAGTAAGTATAATTCAAATGGTATAACCAAAGCATGCCTAATGCATCTTGCTTGGGTTATCTATCTTACAAGGGTTAGCTTGCATTGTTAAAGATGGCTTGCTAGGTATAATACTTGCAAGTGTTAGCTTGCATTGTTAAAGATGGCTTGCTAGGTATAATAATTGCAAGTGTTAGCTTGCATTTTTAAAGATGGCTTGCTAGGTATAATACTTTCAAGTGTTAGCTTGCCTTGGTTGGTGTAGTGGTTGAAATTCTCTTCCTCCTCCTCTTGGTAGAACTCCTCCCCCTCGAAAACTTGGTCGGTACTATTATCTATAAATACATACGGAATACACAATCACCAAACAATGCTTAACTAGTCTACTTAGCACACTAAGGCACACATTTTCTGATCTATTATCATCACAAGGTTTAATGAACTAGCTTCATTCTTTTTATTTGAGAAAAGTAATTTCTACTCATTGAAAATAACTAAGATTTAATATTCTCCAATTAAAATATGGGATCATGTGGACACATGTCATCACCACATATCCTAACATGTGGGAATGTGATTTAAATGTTGGATCACATTTTAATAAGTTTAAGTTTAATATTTAATGATTTAAAGTGACTAGAAATGCCTATATAGCATTATTTTGGTACTAGTGCAAAGTCACTACATGTAAACCTTAATATTATTACATATTCAGATAGGTATGGTTAAATGTGATTTTTGAGAGTTGGAATCAACTCAAAAGCTATTATGGTTGATTTTATAAAAATGTTTGAATGTGCAAAAGCTTCTGTCTTATTATTTTCACAAGGAGAGATCTATAACTCTAAATGATTTAAATCCCAGTGGCTTTAATATATATTTTCATTAGCTTCCGAACAAAATTGGAATCACTCAATTTGGATTTGTAAAACTCTCTGAGTTGATTTTTAAACCAAGGGACAAAATCTAGTTTAAGTCTAAAAAGAAAAATCCTAATTTGAATCACAGGGCCAGCGTGGGAAGCTAATTGGGCCGGCCCAGATTCACTCCGCGGTGCTGAGGGCTGCTGACAGGGGGGTCCGCATGTCAGTGGCTCATTATACGCGAAGCGGTACGGGGCGAGCTGGACCGCAAGATTAGAACTAGATCGAACGGCTCACGGTCGTTGTCAACGACGGACTCGTCGCCGGCGAGACTAAACCCTAGCGGCTCAGTGGGGGTGTAGTGGGGACGTACCGGGGCTCCAGCTAGTGCGGCGAGGCGGGCAAACAAACGAGAAGACGACGGCGGTTCTCCCGGTACTGGCGGCATCCCGAGAGATGGCTTGGATCAATGGTGCCCTTCTCTTCCTTCCGTGGCAGACTCCAGCGAAATTCCGGTGCTACGGGCTACGGCTTGCTCCGGTAGGGCTCTGGGAGTGCTCTGAGAGGGAGTGGATGAGAGTGGTGTGAGGAAACGGTACTGGGGAGGTCTCCTCATATAGGCGCGGACGGGCGGTAGTGAGGCATGGGCGGTGCTCGCCGTTGACGACGGTACAGCGGGCTACCAGCGTGGGCGAGATAGGTGGACGGTGGCGGGCCTCCTGGCGGTCCTCTAAGGCTTTATGGCGCAGCTAGGGGCGGTGGCAATCGGTTGGGAGCGTCGCGCGCTCTAGGGAGAGAGGTGGTGCTCGACGTGGTTCCCGGCGATCGTGGGTCGCGTGGCGGTGCACGGCCGTTTCTGGCGGGGTGAGGTGGTCAAGGCGGAGCAACGTGCGCGGTCTGCAGTTGAGGCGCGGTCTGTGGCGTGCTCTAGCGTGGTCCAGGGGCTAGCGGTGAGGGCGCTCTGGCGTGGTGTAGAGGCTTAGTGCGGCGCTGCTCTGGGGTGGTCCAGGGGCTAGCAGGGGCCGTGGGGTGGACCGTGGGTGGCGGTGGAGTGGACCTGGAGCGGCAGAGAGGGGCTGGTGGTCTCTTGTGGCTTGTGCACGTTTGGCCGGCGAGCATGGCCTCGGGGTGGCGGTGAACTATTGCCCTAGGCCATTGGGTAGGTCCTTGATGGACTGGTTGGGTTTAGGGGAGACAAGGGCATTGATTTGAGTTCAAATGGCTCGACAAAATTTGATCAAAAACAGTATTAGTTAGGCCAGTTTGATTCTGCTCACAAGGTGCTCGATACAATGGCCGCATCAAGAAAACATTTGAATTTTTCAGAGATTTTGGGTGGAGTGGTTTGTTACATGCTTAAGCATCTGTGGTTGCTTGGGATTTTCAAATGGAGTTCATTTGGATGTTTTTTGAAATAGTGGGATCTAGACATGAACTAGATTCCATTTTCAATTGTCTTTTAAAATTAGAGTTGAATGTTTTTGGGATACCACAAAGTGGGCCTTGGCACATCACTACTTGTACTAGCAAGGGGTGCAAAGATCCACAATTTTTTCTGTTGGAAATTGAGTGCTAGGAACACCCAAAGTGGGCTAGGTGATTAAAATGGCAAAAGTGACCATTTCCTTTATTTAATTCTTTTTGATTTCTTTTTCTTTGGTTTTTGCTTGGGAATGATCTAGATGATGTGACATTCATCATAGAACCATTTTACAACCATTAGAACACACAATCATGGCATTTCAAACAATTCCTATTTTAAATGCACACACATATGCATGCTTAAAGATTTTAAATGGAAAAAGTTTTTGTTAACCCTAAATTGGGTAGATTTGATCTTGATTAACCTTGAATAAAGTTTTTGGATGTTACAAACCTTCCCCCCTTAAACAAAATATCGTCTCGAGATTTAAGAATGAAAACAAGGAGCTAAAGAGATCCGGGAACTCAGTCCTAATGTAATCTTCTCACTCCCAAGTGGCTTCTTCTTCGGTATGGTTGCTCCATTGAATCTTGAGAAATTTTATACTCCGGGTCCTGGTGGTTCTGTAGGATTCCTCCAAGATACGGATGGGCACTTCACAATACGTCAGGTCCTTGTTGATATCAACATCTCGATGATCAATGTTCTTGAAAACTTCGGTCTTCTCCGACACATCTAAGCATTTGCGAAGTAACAAGATATGTAACACATTGTGGATGGCTGACATTTCCTCTGGTAGTTCCAGTTGATAAGATACTTCTCCTCGATGATTCAGAATCTTGAAGGGTCCGATATATCTGGGGGCTAACTTTCCTTTCAGACTAAAACACTGGGTTCCCTTCAATGCCGAAACCTTGAGATATACAAAATCTTCGACATTGAAAGTAAGGTCTCTCCTTCTCTTGTCAGCATAACTCTTCTATCTGGATTGGGCGGTCTTGAGGTGCTCATGGACTTTCTGAACCTTCTCTTCAGCTTCTTGGAGAATGTCGGGTCCAAAAATCTGACTCTCTCCTACTTGCGACCAATTCAAAGGGGTACGACACTTTCTTCCGTATAGGAACTCGAATGGTGCCATTTGCAAACTGGCTTGATTACTGTTGTTGTATGAGAATTCTGCAAAAGGCAGACAATCTTCCCATTTTGATCCATATTCTAACACACAAGCTCTCAACATATCCTCTAGGATTTGGTTGACTCTTTCAGTCTGTCCATCGGTTTGCGGGTGATAAGCTGTGCTGAAATTCAACTTGGTTCCTAATCCTTCTTGGACTTTCTGCCAAAATATCGAGGTAAATTGGGTTCCTCGATCTGATACTATGGTGTTGGGGGTTCCATGCAAACTAACAATTCTAGCAATGTACAACTCTGCTAGCTTCGAACTCTGGTAGGTTGTCTTGACAGGTATGAAATGAGCTACCTTGGACAGTCTATCAACGATGACCTAGATAGAGTCATTTCCCCTACTAGAAGTAGGCAAACCGGTGATAAAGTCCATTCCGACGGAATCCCATTTCCATTCCGGAATCTGCAAGGGTTGCAACAGTCCTGCGGGCCTCTGATGTCCCGCCTTGACTCTTTGACAGATATCACACTTGGCGATGTAGCTTCCGATTTCTCTCTTCATCTTGTGCCACCAAAATTGCTCCTTCAAATCCTGATACATCTTTGTTCCTCCGGGTGGATAGAGTAAAGAGTATCATGAGCTTCTTGCATGATAACTTGCTTCAGCTCCGAATCTGCTAACACACAGATATGGCCTTTGTACCAAAGAACTCCTTCTTCGTCTTCAGTGAATCCAGGTACCTTTCCTGTACCAATACGACATCTGATTCCGTCGATACTTTCATTTCCCTTCTGGGCTTCCTTGATTTGCCTAATCAAAGTGGGTTGAAGTTCAATGCTAGCTAGAAATCCTTTGCTAACTAGCTCAGTTCTAAACTGCTCCAACTCCTCATACAAACTTGGTTGCTTCTCCTTGATCATGGTGTTTAGCCTACACGGCAATCTGCTAAGAGCATCTGCTACCACATTGGCTTTGCCGGGGTGATAGTGAATGTCAAGGTCATAATCCTTGATTAACTCGATCCATCTCCTTTGCCGCATATTCAGATCCTTCTGAGTGAAAATATACTTCAAGCTTTTGTGATCTGAGTAAATCTCACAGCGATTACCCATAAGATAATGACGGCATGTCTTCAATGCCAAAACTACGACTGCTAACTCAAGATCATGGGTCGGATAGTTCTGCTCATGCTGCTTCAGTTGTCGAGACAGATATGCGATGACTTTGCCTTCTTGCATCATTACACATCCGAGACCAATCTTGGATGCATCACAATACACATCAAACGGCTTCTTGATATCTGGCATGATCAATATTGGGGCTGAAATTAATCTCTTCTCCAGCTCTTGGAAACTTGCTTCACATTTGTCGGTCCATTCAAACTTCATGTCCTTCTTCAACAATTGGGTCATGGGTCTGGTGATGCTTGAAAACCCTTCAACGAACTTGCGGTAATATCCCGCTAATCCGAGAAATGCACGGACTTGGGTTTGAGTGGTTGGGGCTTCCCATTCTTCGACATCTTTGATCTTGGCTGGATCAACCGCGTCTCCTCCGGCAGACACAATATGTCCTCGGAATCCTACTTCTTTCAGCCAAAACTCACATTTACTGAACTTGGCATACAACCAATGCTCTCTAAGGGTTTCCAGGATGATTCTCAGATGTTGCTCATGCTCTTCTTCTGATTTGGGGTAGATAAGGATATCGTCGATAAACACAACGACAAACTTGTCTAGAAAATTAATAATGATCTTATTCATGAGATTCATGAAATAAGCAGGGGCATTGGTTAATCCAAAAGACATGACCGTATACTCGTATAATACATAACGAGTAGTAAAGGCGGTCTTCGGAATATCCGTTGCACGAATCTTAAGTTGGTTATAACCAGTCCTAAGATCGATCTTAGAGAACAAATTTGGTCTAGTCAACTGATCAAATAGATCCTCTATCTTTGGCAAAGGGTACTTGTTCTTGATGGTGACGTCATTCAGCTTTCTGTAATCTGTGCACAAACGGTTGCCTCCATCTTTCTTGTCGATGAATAACACTAGCGATCTCCATGGCGATGCGCTTGGTTGAATCAAGCCTGTTGCCAACATAGCATCCAACTGCTTCTTCAATTCCACTAAGTCTGAGGGGTTCATACTATAGGGTCTCTGGGCTATGGGTCCGGTTCTGGGGATTAGTTCAATAATGAACTCAATATCCCTATCCGGGGGCATACCGGGCAATTCATCTGGGAATACGTCGGGGTATTCGCAGACTACTCTTACTTGGTCAATGGTGGGTAGGGCTAGACTCTTATTACACTTGAATTGACGGGGCAAGGTTTCATATATATGCTCTATTGATGCTCTAGAGCTACTGGTCATGGTCATGGCTTTCTTGGCACAGTCAATCAATCCTTTATGCTTTGACATCCAATCCATTCCTAGTACTACTTCCAAACCTTTGGTTCCAAGTACTATTAGATTGGCATAAAAATCTATCCCATGTATTCTGATAGGCACAACTTTGCAAATTTTTCTAGCTTTTGTAGTTTAAACAGGGATTTGAACTATCATGACATGCTTCAAGTTGGTTGGGTGAATCTTACTAGTGCATGCAAATTCTTCGGTGACAAATGAGTGCGATGCTCCAGAATCAAACAACACTCTTGCTAAAACTGAGTTGACAAAAAGCATACCCAACACTACATCTGGCGCTTCTTGGGCTTCTTCGGCGTTCATGTGGAAGAGACGGCCGTTGCGGTTGTGAGGGTTCCCTGGGGCGAATCTTCTTCCTGGTTGAACATGACGCTGCTGTTGAGATGGGGCATTCACATTGGCAGTGGTGGCAATCTTCTTCGGGCATTCATTGGAATAGTGACCCTTCACTCCACACTCGAAACAAGTAATCTGAGACTTGTCTTTCGCCGCCACGGGCACAGCATTGCTTCCAGTTCTGGGTGCGGTGTTGTTGTGTTGTTTCTCTTGGGAGGTGCACGGTTTAAATTGCTGGCGTTGTCGGGGTGGTTGTTGTTTCCTCCAGACTTCACATTTCCTCCGCCGCAATTGGGGTAGCTTGGGTGAGACATTGGGGGTCGATTGTTCCGCGGGGCATATCCGGCAGACGGGTTGGGACGGTACTTCTGGTGACTTTTGGATCCAGCTTGGTGCATCATACGACGTTTGCGGTTATCGTTTGCTTGATTAAGCTTCCCTTCCATCTGAATGGCAGAGTCGACTAGCTCTTCGAGATCCTCGAAATGGATGTTGACAAGGACAGTCTGTATCTCATCATGCAGTCCGTTCAGGAATCTCTCCTTCTTCTTGGCCTCTGTATTGATCCCATCAGGTGCATACCTAGCCAGGGACAAGAATCTGTCACGGTACTCCACTACAGTCATTCTGCCCTGCTTCAACTCTCTGAATTCATCCCTCATTCGGGTGACTAGACCTTGTGGCACGTGGGTGTGGCTGAACTTGATTTTGAAGGCTTCCCATGTCATCACTTGACCATGGTTCATTGTGCGGGTACTGTTCCACCATGCTCTTGCATCTCCTACCAAGTAGTGGGTGGCAAAAGAACCTTCTCGTTGGCATCCACTCCTGCTACTTCTAGGTTGTTCTCCATTGTCTGCAACCAGTCATCAGCATCCAGTGGGTTCTCCGAAGTGCTAAAGATTGGGGGATTTGTATTCTGGAAGTTTTTGAGTTTGGATCCATGATGATCCTGATTTCCATGGTTCTGATTGTTGTGAGCCATCTGGGCGATCTGCTGAAGTGTTGCTAGATCAGCTTGGCGCTCTGCCCTACTAGCTTCACGGTCTGCAATGAGAGTCTGCAGAATCTGCAGCATTGGGTCTTGCGATGAGCTGCTCCCTCCTTGGTTTCCACGAGTCATCAGAAGATTAAGATAGATAAAGGGGTAAGAGGGAAAGTTCTAAGGTTCATGGTTTAGATTTCAAAGCTAAAACTTTGAGTTTGACTCAAGTTTTGCAACTAACTTCTTTTCATTCATTCAAGCAAAGCACACAATACAAACACACACACACCACAACATCAAAGGAAAACAGATGGTTTTAAGAACCATTCTATAAGCTATGATACAATGGGACCGATACTCCTCACTCTACAATAGTGCTCTAGTGCATCTACTCATCATCGATGAAGTCGGAGTCATCATCGTCGGTGTAGAAGTCCACATCATCCTCCTCCAGATAGTCATCATCATTGATGAGGTAGGAGTCAATATCCCCTTGGATATCTTCACCTTCCTCTTCTTCTTCCTTTGCTGCAAGCTGAGCTTCTTGCTCCTTGAGGGTCTTCTCAAGGTCAGCCACCTTCTTGCAAAGACGGTCAATGGTGCGATCCTTCTTTGCGCGTTGACGGTGAAGATACTGACGATCCTTGACGAGCAGTGAGAAAGTCTGGGCCTTCTGGGTGGCAAGGGCGAGGTTGTGGTTGGCGACCTCTCTAGCATTGTCCAACTCCTTCTGTCTGTCGTACAGTAGGAAGTCGAGGTTCTCCACTTGACGCTTCAATATTGGGTGACTTGGCATCTCTAGCGGCATTCCCATGGAATAACGCCTTGCATAGTGAACAAAGCGGGTTCCTTGGATTAGGTTGACACTCAGGGCACACAGACGTGCGAGAGCTTCATGCATTGCCCTGGCTAATCCATCTAGCCAGTTGTTCTCTCTCACGGAGAACTGAATCCTCCCAGATACTGGTGCTTATGTCTTGCCTCAAAGATCAGCAGTTACTAGCCATTGTAAATCTCCTCTTGGTGGACCCGAGAGTTGAGCTCCAAGGAATTCCAGATGAGGACGCTCTAAGAACTCAGATATTGAATCCAGATCCCTCTCGAAGATTAGTTGGCCTTCGTTGCCCAACTGGTAGAACTTGCTGTATTGGGCTTCCATCTATAAGAATTTAGGATGAGAAAGTTAGTGAAGTGATCAAGTGTGTCAAAGTTTTATGTAGTAATGTAAGACTTTGGAGGAACATGAAATTTTTTGAGCGAAAGAATTCCCAAGGGTAAGAGAGTAAATAGTTTTCATAAATACTCACTTTGGTCTTTGAAACTATGTTTTTGTTCGGACGTCCATTCTAACTAGGGTCTCCTATGGTCAGGATGGCTCTGATACCAACTTGTCAACACCCAGATTTTTAATCCCAGATTCCTGTTATGCCATACATCGCAATCCCAGGATTACCATTTTTGCGAGACATAACAGATTGGATATCACAGTACATCATCCATTACAAACGATAATAAGGTCTTACACAAATAAAGGATCTCATGATCCAGTCTTAGTACAATCAAGTAGCAGAAAAGATAGCGTAGCGGTGGGGTCCATCTTCAGAGTCACAGGCAATGCTGATGATGGGAGATGATCCTAGTTGTCGTAGACATCCTGCTGTCCTCCTTCAGGGTAGTCCTCCTCATAGTCTGGCCATACGAATAGCAAGGGACAAAAGCCATGAGTACTCCTTAAGTACTCGCAAACTACCACTAACAAATAGGATAGTTCTAGTAGGAACACTAACTCTAAGTTTATTTGTAAAGTGAAGTTTGAAACGCAAGCTGAGTTTAGAAACAAAGAAAGATAAAAGAAGCTTGAAAACACCTAAGTGGGAACTTAGTTGTCATAGTCACAACTCTGTTGTGGTCAAGTCATTTTCACCAAGTATTCACATGTAAATCAAGTTTTAGTTTAGCTCCAACTACTAAGTTAAGAGTGTTCACTAAGGTGGGATGCCAAGATCAATCTCATGCCATAGAATGACATCTAAGTCTAAATAGATAGGTCAAGTTTTATACTCTTTATGCTACCTTTAAACAAGTAAAGGACTTTGGTAAAGTAAAGAAGGTAAAGCTATAAATAAAACTTGGAGTAAGTATAAGTCAAAATGATATAACCAAAGCATGCCTAATGCATCTTGCTTGGGTTATCTATCTTGCAAGGGTTAGCTTGCATTGATAAAGACGGCTTGCTAGGTATAATACTTGCAAGTGTTAGATTGCATAGTTAAAGATGGCTTGCTAGGTATAATACTTGCAAGTGTTAGCTTGCATTGTTAAAGATGGCTTGCTAGGTATAATACTTGCAAGTGTTAGCTTTCCTTGGTTGGTGAAGTGGTTGAAATTCTCTTCCTCCTCCTCTTGGTAGAACTCCTCCTCCTCGAAAACTTGGTCGGTACTATCGTCTATAAATACATACGGAATACACAATCACCAAACAATGCTTAACTAGTCTACTTAGCACACTAAGGCACAGATTTGATGATCTATTATCATCACAAGGTTTAATGAACTAGCTTCATTCTTTTTATTTGAGAAAAGTAATTTCTACTCATTGAAAATAACTAAGATTTAATATTCTCCAATTAAAATAAGGGATCATGTGGACACATGTCATCACCACATATTCTAACATGTGGGAATGTGATTTAAATGTTGGATCACATTTTAATAAGTTTAAGTTTAATATTTAATGATTTAAAGTGACTAGAAATGCCTATATAGCATTATTTTGGTACTAGTCCAAAGTCACTACATGTAAACCTTAATATTATTATATATTCAGATAGGTATGGTTAAATGTGATTTTTGAGAGTTGGAATCAACTCAATAGCTATTATGGTTGATTTTATAAAAATGTTTGAATGTGCAAAAGCTTCTGCCTTGTTATTTTTACTAGGAGAGATCTATAACTCTAAATGATTTAAATCCAACGGGCTTGGATATAAATTTTCATTAGCTTTCCAACAAAATTGGAATCACTTAATTTAGATTTGGAAAACTCTCTAAGTTGATTTTTAAACTAAGGGACATAATCTAGTTTAAGTCTAAAAAGAAAAATCCTAATTTGAATCACAGGGCCAGCGCGGGAAGCTAATTGGGCCGGCCCAGATTCACTCCGCGGCACCGAGGACTACTGACAGGGGGTCCGCCTATCAGTGGCTCATTACATGCGAAAAGGTACGGGGCGAGCTGGACCGCAGGATTAGAACTAGATCTAACGGCTCACGGTCGTCGTCGATGACGGACTCGTCGCCGGCGAGACTGAACCCTAGAGGCTTGGTGGGGGTGTAGTGGGGACGTACGGGGGCTCCAGCTAGTGCGGCGAGGCGGGCAAACGAACGAGAAGACGACGGTGGTTCTCCTGGTACCGGCGATGTCCCGGGAGATAGCCTGGATCACCGGCGCCCTTCTTCTCCTTCCGCGGCAGACTCCAGCAAAATTCCGGTGCTACGGGCTACGGCTTGCTCCGGTGGGGCTCTGGGAGTGCTCTTAGAGGGAGTGGGTGAGAGTGGTGTGAGGAAACAGTGCTAGGGAGGCCTCCTTATATAGGCGCGGCTGGGCGGCAGTGAGGCATGGTCGATGCTTGCCGGTGATGATGGTACAGCGGGCTATCAGCATGGGCGAGATAGGTGGACGGTGGCGTGCCTCCTGACGGCCCTCTAAGGCTTTATGGTGCAGCTAGGGCTGGTGGCAATCGGTCGGGAGCGTCGCATGCTCTGGGGGACAGAGGTGGTTCTCGACACGGTTCCCGACGATCTTGGGTCGTGCGGCGGTGCACGACCGTGTCTGGCGGGGTGAGGTGGTCAAGGTGGAGCGGCGTGCGCAGTCTACGGCCGAGGCGCGGTCTGTGGCGTGTTGGAGGTGAGGGTGATCTGGCATGCTCTGGCGCGGCACAGAGGCTTAGTGCGGTGTGACTCTGGGGTGGTCCAGGGGCTAGCAGGGGCCGTGGGGTGGACCGTGGGCGGCGGTGGAGTGGCGCCTTGCTTCCTGGAGCGGCGGAGAGGGGTTGGTGGTCACCTGCGGCTTGTGCACGTTTGGCCGGCGAGCATGGCCTCGGGGTGGCGGTGAACTGTTGCCCTAGGCCATTGGGTAGGTCCTTGATGGACTGGTTGGGTTTAGGGGAGACAAGGGCATTGATTTGAGTTCAAATGGCTCGACAAAATTTGATCAAAAACAATATTAGTTAGGCCAGTTTGATTCTGCTCGCAAGGTGCTTGACACAATGGCCGCATGAAGAAAACATTTGAATTTTTCAGAGATTTTTGGTGGAGTGGTTTGTTACATGCTTAAGCATCTGTGGTTGCTTGGGATTTTGAAATGGAGTTCATTTGGATGGTTTTTGAAATAGTGGGATCTAGACATATGAACTAGATTCCATTTTCAATTGTCCTTTAAAACTAGAGTTTGGATGTTTTTGGGATACCACAAAGTGGGCCTTGGCAAATCACTACTTGTACTAGCAAGGGGTGCGAAGATCCACACTTGTTTATGTTGGAAATTGAGTGCTAGGAACACCCAAAGTGGGCTAGGTGATTAAAATGGCAAAAGTGACCATTTCCTTTATTTAATTCTTTTTGATTTCTTTTTCTTTGGTTTTTGCTTGGGAATGATCTAGATGATGTGACATTCATCATAGAACCATTTTACAACCATTAGAACACACAATCATGGCATTTCAAACAATTCCTATTTTAAATGCACACACATATGCATGCTTAAAGATTTTAAATGGAAAAAGTTTTTCTTAACCCTAAATTGGGTAGATTTGATCTTGATTAACCTTGAATAAAGTTTTGGGATGTTACACTATGCAAGCTAGCACTTGCAAACCTCATATATGTGCAAGCTAACACTTGCAAGTTTCATAATTATGCAAGCCATCACTAATTGCACGCTAGAACTATGCAAGTTAACACTTGCAAACTTGATAACCTATGCAAGATGCATTAGGCATGCTTGGGTTATGCAACTTTGATTATACCAATCCCAAGTTTTACTTGCAAGCTTTATTCTTTTACTTTTACCAAAGTTATTTACCTTTAGTTAGTGATTTGTGAGTATTGGAAAAATAGTATAGATACCATAAAGAGTATAAAACTAGGCCTAAGTAGTTATACCTAGATGTCATAAAACTAGGCCTCAATAGTATAGATACCGTCGTATTTGGAGACCTCCTTCCCCTCAGCAATCGTGGAACCGGTGCTGCGTGTTTTCAAATAGCAGTAAGACATCACAATTTCGGATTCAACTACTGACTCGGGCGTTTCCAAACCCTAAGTCGCGGTACATTTTACTTAGAGAACGTGTGTAGATTGTTTCGCCCAGCAACGTGCCAAACACAGAGCTCCAGAATTTAACAGAATTACATATATAGGTTCAAGTTCAACACATTACTATGCATCTTCATTGCCAGCAGCCTTCTTCCGCAGCCTGGGTGCCAAGCCTTCACGTCCACTGGCTTCTTATTTCCTGCCTTCTTCCTCTTCCTCGGTGCCAATTTTCTTAGCTTCACGTACTCTGCATTGCCGGGACAATGGGCACCAGAATCGTCTCCAGCATCATCTTTCCACTTGTTTCTACCTTCTTCGGGCAGCAAAATGACTGACCCGATAATCATATTTCTAACCTTGCAGCGCTTCCTGTCAAAGAAACAAGACTGTTGAATAACCGCCCAATATCTACAGAGTAAATAAAACAGAAATTACAATTCAGCACAAACATGCGAACCCCAAGAGACTTTGCTTACCAGGAGCTAATTGGGTTCGAGCAACCACCCTGTCCAAGAATAGAAGGGCGACTCCTAGTTGCAGCAGCTTCCACATCCAGTACATCACATTTCAGCTCAAATATGCTAGCCGAAGCATACCTTTTCATCAACCCAATTAGCTGACTGTCACACGTTAGAGGAACCATGATGCCACGTTCATCCATGAATCTGAACTTTGCAGTCTGCTTCGGCCATAAGTCATCATGATTACACAGAGCAGCAACCATACCAGATATAGTGCAGATCTGTGCAAGCGCTTCTTCCATCGTGATACAATGGTCTCCATACCACTTTCCCTTAGAGTCGTACCTGAAGAGGCTTACCGTAACCAGGTAATGGTGGTCCACGGAGACCCCACTTGATAGAAAACTGTGGACAAAATATGTTTGTCAGCGCTGGGCTAACAAACAATTTGAGGTTTAGTAGCCAGCTAGCAGTTATAATTAGTGCGAATAGCAAAGAGAAGGGTAGCTCACCTGCTTGTAGCCAGAACTTCTTCTTCCTTGATAGTAGGATCTACCATCCTTCGAGCTGCTCAGCTCGTCGATGGCGGAGGCGGGCTAGAGCCTCGCAACGACGGCTATGGCATGCGCCATTGGAGCTCGGGATCAGCGACTAGGCGCAGCAACTTGGCGCCAAAAGTCAAATGTCCGAAGGGATCGTCCTGCCTGGAGGGTGGATTCCGACGCCGCCGGTTCTAGGGGAAAGGTGGGAATGGATTTGTGAAATTGGTCAACGCATCCAATCCACTTAGATACTCGATTTGCCTAAGAGGTTGCCGCGTTGGTGCTCGCGTCACGGACACATGACTGACATGAGGGTCCCGACCGTCTACTTCACGGGGCAGTTTAACGGAATGTTTGAATTTGGCAGGGGTGAGATGAGTTTGCCTCGAAATGGCCCCTCTCAGTAGTTGGCGGCCCAACTTTTCGAAATGCGGCAATGTCAGGCAACTTAGGTACCGCCATGCGCTGTCCTGCGAACTTTGGTACCACAGACGAACATGCCCCCTTTTCCCTAGGAAGTTTGGCCCATTAGTGGAATACCGCTTCAAATTAGATTTTAATATTATATTTAATATTGATTAAATTAATTAATATGTAAATACATATTACAAAATCCGATTTGACCCGAAACACCTTTCGGTTCCCTTTCGATTTCCTCCAAACGACTTTGGAACTTTCCCGGAACAATTCCGGTTCTCTCACGGAACTTTTCTAGTATCCTTTTCTCTTTCATATGGTGATTCCAACTTACAGAGGATCTCTAGCTCATCGTACCCTTAAGTGTATTTCCCCATGGCTTGGGAATGGCACAGACATGATCTCCATCAATGATCAATAGCAGGACCAGAATGCCCATAATGACCCTTGTGCATTCCATGATGGTAATGTCGTTTGAATCGTGAACAATCATTTCCCATTCCGTTTGCCAATTGATACCTACTTCACCCGAGATTTGATCTATAGTATCTCCATACCTTCGTTCGATCTCGTTACCGATGAACTTGTTTTCTTGTTTCCGTGTCATTGCATTCCGTGACCCAGTCACACGCTTGCAAGCTTCATTAATGCAACGTCACCGAGATGGCCACATATGTATCTATCCGTTACATGGATTGGCAAATCCTGGTCTTGATATGTACTCCTCTATGCGCCCCTTTGGGAAACCTGAGTAGCACCGTTTCTATCACCCAGTCACGGTGTGATACTTGATAACCATCTAAGCTCCCTCCAGAACGGTGATTCGTATTATCTCACAGTCTAAGGATCAGGTTGCGAGGTTTCCTTAGTTTATCATTAATGGTGAACTTTGTAACTAGATCTCATTAAGATACAACTGGTTGGGTTGTTTGTCTATCACATCATTCAACTAATGACGTGACCTCATTGTCAATTGGCATAAATGCCCATGATCTCGAAACCCTAGATTATCCTCATGGCCAATGAACTAGTTCGCGAGAGGTAACTAGAGACTTGGTTTGTTTACATACCACACATGTATTAACGTTTTGTATTAATACAATTATAGCATAGTATGAAACTATTATGAACTAATTGAGATATGACAATAACAACCTATTTATTATTTGCCTCTAGGGCATATCTCCTTCAGTCTCCCACTTGCACTAGAGTACAAATAACCTAGCTCACATTTTACTCATCATAAACCATATCACATATGCGTTTATTGTTCATGCATGCTTATGGAAAACGTCCTATCCATGTTCTATTTTACCAGATCATTATGTCTTTGCAAATCGTTAATGTCTTCCTAACTTTGACTTTCATACCATTATCTCATAATGGGTTGAAGTATTCGTTTGGCGACAAAGTGAGACTTTGTTTCTAGTGTTTATAATGACGGTCGTTTTCACTATTGTCATCTAAACTTCGAAACACACTTTGCAGTCCTTTGTGTATATATGGAAGTTATGGCAGCAAAATGAGGCCGGTTTCTAGGAGCCTAAAGTGACTTTAGATCAACCTCAAGGAATTTTTCATGGGCACTGTGCCCTGGGACACATCATTGTACGTTAAAGATGAACTAGTCCCGCCATAACAATATACATCACATCAGATGGAGCCTTTATACTTCTATATCTATGTAGATCCTAGTGCATGAAATGAAACTATGCCACTTACTTTGCTTCTTACCATTTAAGTACAAACTTAATTCTGGTTTAGTGATTAACTCAAGAATCACTTCAAGACATGTTCTTACAGTTAAGAGCTTATCGTTCCAACCAGAACTTCGGGTCACATTACGTCGAGTATACAATATGGTTATATGGAAGAACCTATGACTAAGGCATTGGAGATGCAACACATCTCTTTCTTCCTTTTTAACCATCGTTGTAATACTAAGACAATGCTTCATATAGTAAGAACTTCTTTCTTACCTTATTCCATCCTAAACTTCTTCGGAATCTTGCTTAGGACATTCTGAACATCTTCAGAATCAAGTCCAAGAAGCAGTCGACATTAAATGTTTATTAAACTCACTAATCTATCTCAATAGATCTCATTGTTTAATAACTTCAACTTCATCCCAATTTATCTACTTGAATGTTATTGACACCAATCACGTCATACACATATGTAGCCCACATAACCTAGAATGATTTCATGCTCCCACTCAAATATGGCATCCATATTTGAGATCCAGGGATTTCACTTAGCTCCCACTCAAAATATGTCTGATACATATTATGATTCAGCCAAGCTACTTAGCTCCCACTCAAAATATGTCTCTTACATATTAAAATTTGGCCAAGCTAATTAGCTCCCACTCAAATGCAGGTCCTCTCGATAATCTTGGACATTCCAAAATTCTTTGATCATCATCCAATTGAGAATTCCAGCTACTAGACTCCAATATCCATATATTGCTGGTGTAAATCCAATAGACTCAAGCATCACTACATTATAGTCAACTCCTTGAATTTGTCCATACTTTGTGACAAATCGAGCTTTGCGTCTCCATTAAGTTCCATTTCCATCTTATGTCTTTGAAGTCATTCAGAAATATCAAGTAAACTTCTTTACTTATTAAGATCAAGTAACATATTACTTCGCAATCTTAAATTTAACTTAATATAGGATTTTATGAATCCTGGTCATTTCTCGCACTTACGTCCATCACGCTTCTTTGTAGTTCGTAGGTATGTCTTGTTCAAATATCACGGCAAGTGAATCAATAATACAAGTCCGGAAACTTGCAAAATATATCATTGAATCCCATTTTCTTAGTAAAAGTATTCGCTGAAACTTTATGATCGTTATCAATAGTTTCTCCTATATTTGTAGAGTTCAGTTTCACGAAACAAATTTTGCTGCGCCCCTCAACAATCATGAGGTAAGGTCAAATACCTTGTTTTGATCTTTTACTTTCTTCCACATGTATCTTCATTAAGACACATCAACCTTGGACAATAGCAGGTTTTCCCCTTGTGGAACTTGTATTCATAGTTGCCTAAGAACACGCTATACAAAGACTTGTTTATTTGCCACGATTTCAACTTATCGAAATCTCCAGAAACTCGTACTTGCCATAACACTTATGGCGTTGTTTCCATGAATCTTTAGATGTTCCTTTGTATTTCAAACGAGTGTTTGCTCATTTCGATCTCTAACTATAAGCGATAACTGTAATCCCGATAAGAGATAATATTATACCATATGTATCTTAATACATAATGATTATGATATTTAGACATTTCAATACACTTTGAAATTCTTCCAATTATCATAATTTGTGAAACATCTTTCACATGTCATTTTATGCCAAAACTTAAATACTTTAGTCATGTCAATCAAATTGAAGAGACTTTGTATTCTTGTTAATTTCAATATCCCACTTTGTTGTGAACTCATTTGAACAATTCAAATAATTTCGAACTCATGTTTCATTATGTAAATACGTTCATTCACTTAAGTCCACAATTAACTAATGATTTGCACTACTTGTTGAAAATATGATACATCATTATGTATGAAGTTCAACATTTCTTCGCATATCACTGTTTTACCAGAATGTGGAGTTTTAGTCATTCGGCCCAACGAGGCATGGTTTTGCAATGTCTCTAGATTAAGCATCTAAGACCCCAATCTTCATTTATAATGAAGAACAAGCAATAACAAAAATGGCTTAAACTTTAGTGTTATATCATAATTAAACCTTGGATATCTTTTAGCATTCTAATCCTTTATAAATGCTTGAGCTATTATCATTAACATAGTGATGAGAATAACTCATTTATCATCGTAATGTGACCATAAAGGTATTATTCATAAGAATAGTACAACTGGCTTGTAACTTATTCAGATGAACAATCGTCTTGCTAAAAGCAAGACACACAAACAAGGATTACAAAATTATATTAAAGTCCACTAATCCAAATGATAATCTTTGAGGAAAGGGTGATGTCGGCCATAAACTGTTTTGCTTGCCATCATCTTGCCACGTTGCCTCAATTCTAGCAATTCTCAAGCAGACTGTCCTGTTTTCACAAAACGGGACAAGTATCCAATACTTGTATAAACTGCAACGCGTTTTGCAAGAATTACATTTATAACTTCATATATCTAACATATACCCTTTTTCATTCATGACCTCCATTGCAATCAAGCCCTTCTAAGAGCTCATAACTCTAATGCAAGATTGCTGAGTGTTTCTCCAAATATTCCCTTTTTCATCCATCATGGAAGAAAACTCATCAAACGGCTCATACTTTATGTGCCTGATCTTGCAGAATACAAGATTGTAGTCCAACTCTCCATCGAATGGAGAATGGTTTATTGGATGATTATGGAGAACACACAAACATTGTGGAGTCATCGGATTATCTCCTAATGGTCATTGTATCAAGAAGAGAGGATCACCTTTTATGAGGATATCCCTCAGGCGTGGGTATTAATCTATGAAGTTGGACCCTTTTGCTAAGTTCCACATCAAGAAGTATATCCCCATGGTCGCAAAGGACCTCAATGGGATATGCCATGATCTACTAAGATATTTGCAAATAGACATCTAGACTAAGTTCATAATATGAGTTCAATCCTAATTGAGCTCCCACTAAAATTGTCATCCCCTGGACGATTTTAGTGATCACATGATCCCAATCCTCTGCACCTCCCCAGATCGTCACGGTCATCAGTGCAGCATCAAAGGTAGACATTCCCTAATGTCAATCACATCAACCATGTGACTCATGCTCGACCTTTTGGTATCTTGTGTTCTGAGTCCATGTCTACACATGCTACGCTCGCTAAATCTAACTTATGTGTATTTGCTGTGCAACATGGTTTACACCCACTGTATGCGAATGTAGATATGTCTAGCCCCTGATTGTCACGGCCGACTTCATAACGACAAACTTTCTTGGTGTTGCACACACAAGGGGAACACTATCATTGGAATTATATAGGGATTATCTTATTTGCTACCGTTGAGTATATAATACTAGCACATAATAAGATATAAAGCAGGTATCAACATCACATGTGTATTGTGATATGATATGGTCCTTCTTGCGCCTTGATCTCCATCGAGCGCTCCGGCATGATCTCCATCTTGCCCTTGGGTTGACGCCAAGTCCACGACTCCACCACCCGGTCGTCCATCGGAACGATGGCCATTACTACTTAACTTAGTAACATAAAAGTAAACTACTTTTTCCTTCGTAACAACCAATACCATATCATAACACAAGCCCTCCTGCAAAATAAAGTTAGATGCCTCTACTTTATATTTTGCAAGTTTTACATGGTTGTTAGGGCTTTCGCAATAGAACTGTTTCTAATCTATGAACTTTCCAACCACAACATGGATCCAACAGTTGTCTCTACTACACCCCTTTCGGGGCCCTCCATTGTAAATGCTATATCAACTATTGAATGAAAGACAGACACCCGCTAGCCACTTATACGGTACAAGACGTATGTTGAGCGTGGAACCAGTCTCGCGTACGAATACGCGTAAGGTCGGTCCGGGCCGCTTCATCAAGCAATACCACGATATAAACAAGTACACGTTAGAGGGTAACAACTAAGGGATCAATGCCCGCACAAAACTTGTGCGTACTGGCGTACAACACTCCTATGCATAGATCGGCTCTGATACCACTGAAGGGTTCCACAGTAGAAAACAAAAAAATTCCTACGTTGGAACCGCCTAATACGCCCAAGATCTATCTATGTAGTAATGCGGTAACGTCCGAGCATACAGAATACATACCCTTGTATACCGTACGCGGTTAATGTTCTGACGGGAACGTGGTTGAAGTAGTCGAACTCATAGCCGACCTCAAGGTCGTGAAGCTCCTCGCATGTCACCCCTTGTTACTTCTTCATCGTGCAGGGGATCCGGCTCAAGACCTCCAAGGTGCCTCAAGTGAGGCCCCTCATGGTTTCGTACACATATGGTGTATGATGACGACTTCTGGCTCCTTGATCCCTGCCGGGAGTGCAGAAGTAGATCTCCGTCTTGGAATCCCTGCAACGCAACAACGTGCTGCAGGTGCGGTGTCTCTTTCATGGACAATCCT
Source organism: Avena sativa (assembly GCA_916181665.1). Taxonomy (NCBI): domain Eukaryota; kingdom Viridiplantae; phylum Streptophyta; class Magnoliopsida; order Poales; family Poaceae; genus Avena; species Avena sativa. Next base: position 415,620,606 of record OV702289.1, on the reverse strand, counting down.
TACTTGGGACCGTGCCAACGCATGGAGACGAGAGATAGAGGGAAGGAGAAATTCAACCAAAGGACTTCTCCAAATATTGGTGTGTAAAATCCCACCCATGGGCACCCCTTTATATACGGGGAGGGAGGTGCGCCCTCACTTTGGGTTTCCCATGTGGGACTAATCAAGGGAGAGGGGGAGGCGCCATGGGCCTCATGGGCCAGCTGGCCAGGGGTGGGCCCCACCCCGTGCACAGCCCTAGGCTGGCTAGGTGGGCCCCCTTGAGGCAGCTAGGCCTTGGCCCTTGGCCCTTCCCTCCTTCGGTTTCCCCTCATGGGCCCTTTTTCCCTAGGAAGTTTGGCCCATTAGTGGAATACCCCTTCAAATTAGATTTTAATATTTTATTTAATATTAATTACATTAATTAATATGTAAATACATATTACAAAATCTGATCTGACCCAAAACATCTTTCGATTCCCTTTTGATTTTCTCCAAACGACTTCGGAACTTTCCCGGAACGATTCCGGTTCTCTCACGGAACTTTTCCGGTTTCCTTTTCTCTTTCATATGGTGATTCCAACTTACAGAGGATATCTAGATTATCGTACCCTTAAGTGTATTTCCCCACGGCTCAGGAATGGCACATACATGATCTCCATCAATGATCAATAGCAGGATCAGGATGCCCATAATGACCCCTGTGCATTCCATGAGGATAATGTCGTTTGAAACAAAAACAATCGTTTCCCATTCCCTTTGCCACTTGATACCTAGTTCACCCAAGATTTGATCTACAGTATCTCCATACCTTCGTTCGATCTCGTTACCAATGAACTTGTTTTCTCATTTCTGTTTCATTGGATTCCGTGACCTAGTCACACGCTTGCAAGCTTTGTTAATGCAACATCACCGAGATGGCCACATATGTATCTATCTGTTACATGAACTGGCAAATCCCGGTCTTGATATGTACTCCTCTACGCGCCCCTTTGGGAAACCTGAGTAGCACATTTTCGATCACCTAGTCACGGTGTGATACTTGACAACCATCTAAGCTCCCTCCAGAACAGTGATTTGTATTATCTCACAGTCTAAGTGTCAAATTGCGAGGTTTCCTTAGTTCATTATTAATGGTGAACTTTGTAACTAGATCTCATTAAGATACAACTGGTTGGGTTGTTTGTCTATCACATCATTCAACTAATGACGTGACCTCATTGTCAATTAGCATAAATGCCCATGATCTTGAAACCCTAGATCATCCTCATGACCAATGAACTAGTTCGCTAGAGGTAACTAGCGACTTGGTTTGTTTACATACCAACCGTGTATTAACATTGTATATTAATACAGTTATAGCATAGTATGAAACTATTACGAACTAATTGAGATATGACAATAAAAACATATTTATTATTTGCCTCTAGGGCATATCTCCTTCACTACTACTACTACTACTACTACTACTACTACTACTACTAGCAGCAGCAGAAGTAGTAGCAGTAGCAGTAGGACTATTAGTAGTCACATTGAATATACTTAGGGCTTGATGCATAAGCATCACAAATGGTCGCCAAAAGATCGAACGACAAACTTAAAGATAACTTAGGGCTTCTTTGGATAACAGTAGCAGTAGAAGTAGCAGTAGTCACATTGAATATACTTAGGGCTTGATGCATAAGCATCACAAATGGTCGCCAAAAGATCGAACGGCAAACTTAAAGATAACTTAGGGATTCTTTGGATAACAAGATTTAAAAACATAGGAATTTGACTCGGTCATAGGTACAATACAATGGATTGCAAAACAGAGGAAATAGCTTTCTTTGGATCACAGAATTTCAAAACACAGGATAACAGGGTCGGAGGTACAAAACAGAGGAAATCTACAAGCTTAAAGTCATTTAGATGAAACATAGTAAATGCGGAGGAAAATTGCCTCAATCCTACGCGAATGAGTGTAAAAAAGTGGATGTTGAAATTCCTATGGGATCAGGGTGTAGAAATGCAATCCATATGAATTTTGGAGGTATGATTCCTTTCATCCAAAGGCTTCCTTATGAAAAAAAATCCTATGGGCCGAATTCCTCCAAATCTCCTTTGAAATTCCTTTGATCCAAATTAGCCCTTAATCAAGATGTGCGTGGTCACGACAGACGAACACCTTCCGGCAGGAGGTGATGCGGTCGTAGATTTTCATCTTGAACCCGTCTGCGGTGACCTTGAACTTGAGGCAGTCACCCTCCTTCAACTCATGGAAAGCAGCAAAGGTAGCTCACTCTTTGTGTAGGACGATCTGGTCTTTGTTGTGGTTGGCATCGACAACCCACTCGCATTCCTCGCATGCTTGGACCACCACTAGTTGTGGGTAGGGGCATCCTTTCACGTAAGGCTTGAAGTAAGTCGGGATGATAAGCATATACAAGTCATGCTAGACTAACTAGATGTAGAAGCACCTAGGACAATGCACCGTGGCATGGTGTTCAACCGACCTAGGGCGTCTTCTCGGTTTGGCAGAACTAGTGACCGACTTGGAAGCACTTGCCCTTGCCAAGGCCTCCACTCTCCTGCCCGGCAGCTTCAACTCCTTTGGTATGATGGGGAGAGCATCTTCATAGCCACCTGGAGCTGGAGGAGTCCGGTCAAGAATGTAGTCTAAGTTTGGCATTACAACTGGTTCATCCTAAATGAAAATTACCATTGCGTTAGTCCTTTGGAATTATCAAAACACCACAATGCATTGTATAAATTGACTAAAGATCAAAATGCATCATTGGACCATCAAAATTACCTAAACAACACAAGGTATCAGGTAAATTAAATTGCCTACAAAGCATAATGCATCATTAGAATCACCTAACCCGATGGGTCCTCAATATTATCAGAATTGCTAGTAGAAGGCATACCATTTAATTAGATTGTTTAAACAGCACAATGCATAATATGAATGGATAAAACAACACAATGCATTATCTGGATAGACAAAACAACATATATGTAGTGCATCATCAAAAATACCAGAACAACACAAGGTATCTTGTAATTAAATTTAATAAACAGTGTCTGCATAATCAAAATTACCTAAACTGATGGGTCGTTGAAATAATCTAAATAGCTAGAAGGCATATCATTTAGTCCTAAACAGCAAAATGCAGATCAAAATGGACGAAACAACATAGTGAGGAGACATGACACAATGCATCATAAAAAAAATACCAAAACAGCACAACGTGTCATGGAAAATTCCTAAATAGCACAATGCATCATCTAAGTACCAAAACAGAACCCTGCATCATCATCATCAAGAATATTCCATAACTAAGTAGAATAACACAAAAGACAATTATCAAGAATATGACATATAACGGACATCACAAAAGACAATTATCAAGAATATGACATATAACTATGCAGTTCAACAAAGGACCTGCAGTACACGTTGCAAAAATCTGACTAGATGCATGTCGGATTTGGGTTAAAGCCCCAATCCTCCAGATCTAACCTCGTTGCAGTTGGGAGGAGCGAACTTGCACAAGGGTAGATGGGTTGAGCAGATGGACAGGGCGCCACTGATGAAGAACCAGCCACATACACTGAAGAAGCACAGACAATCGCTGATGAAGGGGGATCCTCCGATAGGGGTTTCACCGTGTAAACTCTGACATTTGGCACACTGGGAATGAGAGTCCAACCTGTAGATGAAAAGGACATGTCCACCACCGCACAAGATTCGGTGCCAACACACGTGGCGTCGGAGTCTTGGACGACCTCTCGGCGGGCGTTGACGGTTTTGGCGCGATCGGCCGAACCCTAAGGGCGACAGACGCCTCACCTTGGGCATGACCCGCACACATGCAAAAGGTGAAGGATGCTTCAGAGAGGGTGCTGTAGCCGGCGGAATCGAACAAGACACCTGCAGCTCCGAAGCAGAGCTTGATGCGGACCCCTTCTCAACCACAGACAAAGATTTTGGCACTGGTTTCATCGAAGCAACTACTAGGTTAATGACTGAGAGTTGCGAGGTGAGTGTGGGAATGTGATAGCAAGAGAGGGAATGGTAGGGAAATAGTTAGAGAATGGGAGTGGGTAACCCTTTATCTGCTTTAGTAGTACCGTACTACAAAAAAGCTATATTTCATATATCATCACTTTTGACGAATCAGTTCATTTCTTTGAACCGACTAAAATAGTGGGTACCCTTTAGGTTTCAAAGTTCCATCTAGTACCTGTTTTGCTAGTAGTAAGTACAATACAATAGTTTGTATTACCCTCCATGATAATATAAAACAATTTTTTAGATAGAGGAAATTGCACGATCCACCATCTTTTCATCGCACTTTTGCACAAAACACTTGGTGGACATCATTTTTGAACATTTTAATAGTTTTTGTCCTAATATGCGTAAATTTGAGCAGTTAGCCTTGTAATGACCGATTTAACCTCATTGGTAGCAATACTGACAAGTGGTTCCCGAATGTCATTGCTCCCATTCACACACAAAGATTAAATGATGCTAAAAACTGGATACTAACGATATTTATCACCCATAATAGTTTTTGGATGCATGTAGCTGGGGTGTAAGAGACTTATTTCATATGAAACGTCAATATTTACACAAAGGTACCAACATATTAGTACGTCACACATTGAATTTGTGAAGGCTTTATTTGGTCCTAATAAACATTTTTGAACATAACTTGTTTGTACTCCCTCCAACCCAAATTAGTTGACTTAGATTTGTCTAGATTCAAATGTATTTAGACTTATTTTAGTGCTAGATACCTCTGAATCTTGACAAAACCAAGTCAACTAATTTGGGTCGGAGGGAGTACATAAATTTGACGTTTCATTCACATAACCAAATGTCCATCAAATAGTTTCTTTTAAAGTGTCGGGCAAACGATATATGTCTGTTTATTACACCTCATACAAAAAAACAACCTGATTTATCATAAACTTTAAGTAGATAATTATTTTCCTGGGATTTATTTTCCTGAGAGCAAGCACGATGAATATGCCTCGGAATGCCATAAGCCCAGTTTCCAAACAAAGTTTATACATGTTTCTCTTACGATTATGAACTTTTTTGAGTTCTCAAGGTTTCCTAGCAAACTTCACATTCTTAAACTAATTTAAGCTGATTTATCAATGTTAGATAAAATTTGAACTATGAGTAAGTAGTAGATTGCTCTTAAATTTATACAAGTATCTTTTGAAGGTACCCACACCTAGAATGTCAATATATCGAAAACCGATGAATTTGTTGAATTCAACTTCTTGCAAAGAATTTGCTTGTACAAAATTTGACTTTTATTTGAAAACAATAAAAAACATTGCACGATGACCTCTGACTTGTACTACTTGCTATGAAAAATGATTATTATCAAGAGAGTTCACATATAAAAAACAAACTAATTAAAAATATGGCATGCCATGTATGAACATATCCTTAGGCTTTAGACCGAAAGATAAGTTAAATGGCCTTATATATGTATAACATACTTTATGATATTGTTCCCATATTTGGTAGATGAGTGCATCTTGGCATGGTGAACAATAATGCTACCTGTACTGGGAGTTTCCAAAATTTAGCAATAAAAAATCATTTTCCAAATTGAACTATAAGTAAACATGATAGAATGCTCTTAAAAAATACAAACATCCTTTGAGTCTTTATGGTACCGAGGTGGTCAATACTTCAAAAAACAACGAGATTTCTGTAGGATTAAAATTCTTGCTACGAATATGCATGTTGACAATTTGATCCTCACTAGCTATGAATGAAAATAATGAAAACCCAAAAAATGAAGCCTTATTCATGGCGTCTTCTTGTGTGTACTACTATTTGCACTGAAAAATAATTAATAACCGTGAGTGATCATAAATTACAAAAAATATTTACACAATAAATGGCCCATGGTGTATGAGCACTCTTGGGTTTCAAGCCGAACGACAAAGATAATAACCATATGCACATCGTATTGTATTGTAATGTTTACATATTTGGTAGATGTGTGCATCTTGGCAATGTGAAAAATGGTGGAAACCACAGTTTCCAACATATAGGAACAATAAAAGTTTTTCAGTTTCTGAAGCGACACGATTTTTTTGTAAGAAAGTACAAAGAAAAATGGCTCAAAGTACCACAGCAACAACACTAGTTTCAGACAAAGCATGGAACTTGATACACTTACGATTGATTACCAAGTTTTATGAGTTCTAAAGCTTTCCAACCAACTATTTTCCTTGCTTAATTTTACGGTGCTCCATGTTAAATGTATGTACATCGATGTAATTTTACCTCTTTTAGGTCCTTGATATAAATGTACTTCCACTGTCCGTGTAAAATTCGAACCTAGAAGCAAGTGGTAAAATTTAAACGTATTTAAGATTATTAGTTGTCAATGAGTATGAACATTCTTGGAGTTTCAAGCCAAACGATCATGGTCATGGCCATATCAACATCATAATTTATGTTGATGATGATCCCATATCTAAGAATTTGCATGCCACCAAATTTGGCCATATATTTTGACAAAAAATGAACAGGAAGTAGCGGTATGAAGAGTATAGCTCGATCAGGTGCTCTCTCGAGAATGAGTCGAACCCGACTGTTTTATTTCTTTGCTTAATTTTGGGGTACTTCATGCTAAATATAAGGATCTCGATGTAATTTCCCCCCTTTTAAGGTCCTTGATGTAAATTGTACTCCCACCATTCGTGTAAAATTTGTACCTAAAAGTAAGTGGTAAAATTTTAAATGTATTTAAGATTATTAGTTGTCGATGAGCATGAACATTCTTGGATTTCAAGCTGAACGACCAAGGTCATGGCCATATCTACATCATACTTTATGTTGACGATTCGTGATCCCATATCCAAGAATTTGTATGCCACCAAATTTGGACATATTTTGAAAACAAACAAAGAGGAAGTAGTATGAAGATTATGGCTCGATCAGCTTCTCTCATGAGAAGGAGCAAAACATGACTGTTTCCCCTGCTTAATTTTATGGTGCTTCATGCTAAATGTATGGACCTCGATGTAATTTTACTTTTTTTGGTCCTTGATATAAAATGTACTCCCACCGTTCGTGTAAAATTCAAACCTAAAAGCAAGTGGTAAAATTTAAACGTATTTAAGATTATTAGTTGTCAATGAGTATGAACATTCTTGGATTTCAAGACGTACAACCAAGGTGCCATATCTACATCATACTTTATGCTGATGATGATCAGATATCCAACAATTTTCATGCTACTAAATTTGGCTATATTTTGAAAACAAACAAACATGAAGTAGTATGAAGAGTATGGCTCGATTAGATTCTGTCTTGAAAAGGAGCCAGACATGACTATTTTCCCTGCATAATTTTAGAGTGCTCCGTGCTAAAAGTATGGACCTCGATGTAATTTTACCCCTTTTTAGGTCCTTGTTGTAAAATGTACTCCCATTGTCCGTGTAAAATTCGAAGATAAAAGCAAGTGGTAAAATTTAAACGTATTAAAGCTTAGTTGTGAATGAGTATGAACAAACTTGGATCTCATGCCGAACGACCAAGGTCATGGCCATATCTACATCATACTTTATATATATAATTCATGATCCCATATCCAAGAATTTGCATGCTGCCAAATTAGGCCATATTTTGAAAACAAACAAAGAGGAAGTAGTATGAAGAGTATGGCTCGACCAGATGCTCTCTCGAGAAGGAGCCGAACCCGATTGTCTTCCCTGCTTAATCTTAGGGTGCTTCATGCTAAATGTATGGACCTCAATGTAATTTTACCTTTTTAGGTCCGTGATGTAAAATGTACTCCCATCGTCCGTACGTGTAAAATTCAAACCTAAAAACAAGTGGTAAAATTTAAACGTATTTAATATTATTAGTTGTCGATGAGTATGAACATTCTTGGATTTCAAGACGAACGACCAAGGTCAAGGCCATATCTACATCATACTTTATTCTGATGATTCATGATCCCATATCCAAGAATTTGCATGCCGCCAAATTTGGCCATATTTTGAAAACAAACAAAGAGGAAGTAGTATGAAAAGTATGGCTCGATCAGCTTTTCTCTCGAGAAGAAGCAAAACATCACTGTTTTCCTTGCTTAATTTTAGGTTGCTTCGTGCTAAATGTGTGGACCTTGATGTAATTTTACCTTTTTTAGGTCTTTGATGTAAAATGTACTCCCATCATCCGTATGTGTAAAATTAGAAGCTAAAAGCAAGTGGTAAAATTTAAACGTATTTAAGATTATTAGTAGTCGATGAGTATGAACATTCTTGGATTTTAAGACGAATGACCAAGGTCATGGCCATATCTGCATCATACTTTATGTTGATGATTCATGATCCCATATCCAAGAATTTGCATGCCACCAAACTTGGCCATATTTTGAAAACAAATAAAGAGGAAGTAGTACGAAGAGCATGGCTCGATCAGATTTTCTCTCTAGAAGGAGCAAAACATGACTGTTTCCATGCTTAATTTTAGGGTGCTTCGTGATAAATGTATGGACATCGATGTAATTTTACCTTTTTTAGGTCCTTGATGTAAAATGTACTTTGATCTTCCGTGTAAAATTCGAACCTAAAAGTAAGTTGTAACATTTAAACATATTAAGATGATTAGTTGTCAATGAGTATGAACATTCTTGGATTTCAAGCCGAACGACCAAGGTCATGGCCATATCTACATCATACTTTCTGCTAATGATAATCACATATCCAAGAATTTGCATGCGGCCAAATTTGGCCATATTTTGAAAACAAACAAAGAGGAAGTAGTATGAAGAGTATGGCTCGATTAGCTTCTCTCTTGAGAAGGAGCCACACATGACTGTTTTCCCTGTATAATTTTAGAGTGCTCCATGCTAAAAGTATGGACCTCGATGTCATGTTACCCCTTTTTAGGTCCTTGTTGTAAAATGTACTCCCACCGTCTGTGTAAAATTCGAAGATAAAAGAAAGTGGTAAAATTTAAACGTATTAAAGCTTAGTTCTGAATGCGTATGAACAAACTTGGATTTCAAGCCAAATAACCAAGGTCATGGCCATATCTACCTCATACTGTATATATATGATTCATGATCCCAAATCCAAGAATTTGCATCCCTCCAAATTGGGCCATATTTTGGAAACAAACGAAGAGGAAGTAGTATGAATAGTATGGCTTGACCAGCTGCTCTCTCGAGAAGGAGCCGAACCCGATTGTCTTCCCTGCTTACTTTTAGGGTGCTTCATGATAAATGTATGGACCTCGATGTAATTTTACCTTTTTAGGTCCGTGATGTAAAATGTACTCCCATCATCCGTACGTGTAAAATTCGAAACTAAAAAGCAAGTGGTAAAATTTAAACGTATTTAATATTATTAGTTGTCAATGAGTATGAACATTCTTGGATTTCAAGACGAACGACCAAGGTCATGGCCATATATTATGCTAAGGATTCATGATCCCATATCCAAGAATTAGCATGCCGCCTAATTTGGCCATATTTTGAAAACAAACAAAGAGGAAGTTGTATGAAGAGTATGGCTTGATCAACTTTTCTCTCGAGAAGGAGCAAAACATCACTGTTTTCCCTGCTTAATTTTAGGTTGCTTCGTTGATGGCCCAAAATATATCAAGCTCGTTGGGGAACCCCAAGAGGAAGGTATGATGAGCACATCAGCAAGTTTTCCCTCACTACGGAACCAAGGTTATCAATCTAGTAGGAGCAAGCAAAAACCCCAAAGGTGTTGCTAGTTGAACGTTGGCAGGGCGCACTACCGGTGCCAGCAGCAACGTGGAGGCCTGCACAACACAACCACAGAACTCTGTCCCCAACTTGCGATGAGGTTGTCAATCTCACCGGTTTTGCTGAAAACAAAGGATTAAATGTATCGAGTGGAAAAAAGTAATAGTTTGGAGAAAGTAAACAAAAAGCAGTAAATAGTTTTTAGATTGAAAGTAAAAGAAAGAACCGGGGTCGATAGTTCACTAGAGGTGGCTCTCCTTAAGATAGATAACATGCTGGGTGAACAAATTACAGCGGGGCAATTGACAAACATTAAGAAAGAATACAAGCATATACTAATCATCTTGACTCCTTTGAGACTTGATTGGGCATTACAAGATTATACATAGACCGCCATCCAACTGCATCTATGACTAATAATCCACCTTCCGGTTATCATCTGAACCCCCTCCAGTATTAAGTTGCAAGCAACGGATAATTTCATTACGAATTGCGTGTAAAGTAAACAATACGATTGTTCTATGAACAAAGGATTGTTGTTTTCTCCCTAGTAGAAACAACACATCTAGTACCTTAGAGATTTCTTTCACTTCCCCAGATTACCAGAGGCATGAACCCACTATCGAGCATAAATACTAACTCTGGGAGTTGCTAGCATCTACTTGTCCAAGATAGGTACTAACAACGGAAAGCATGCAAGATCAGAAATAACAAAGACATGATAGAATCAATAATCAATCTGAAATAGCATCTCAATATCCATTGGATCCCCACAAACACAACATGCAGAATTACAAATAGATGATTTTGATCATGAACGGAGCTCACAAGATCTAGACATGAAAGCACAAAGGAGGAGAACCAGCCATCAAGCTACTACATGGACCCGTAGTCCAGAGATGAACTACTCACGCATCACACCGGAGGCTTGCATGATGATGAAGAAGGCCTCTAGGGTGAATTCCCCTCTCTGATAGGGTGCCAGGAAGAGCTTCAGATCCCTCCTGATCTAAGGATGGAGATGACGGTGGTTATAGACTCTTTCGTGGATTTTTGATCGGGTACTTAGGGTTTACATATTAGAGGCAATATATAGGCGGAAGGAGAGGCCGAGGGGGTGCCTAGGCTGGCCACACCACCCCCTGGCGCGGGCCAAGCCAGGCCGCACGGCCAGGTGGTGTGGCCGCCCTCTGGCCCTTCTCCGTCTCGTATTCTGGCTCCAAGTGTCCCCCGGTAAAATAATAACTTTGGCTTTTGTCCCATCCAATTCCGAGAATATTCATTTTCTGACTTCCTGCAACCAAAAACACCAGAAGATAGGCAGCTGGCACTATGGCTCTTGTTAATAGGTTAGTCCAAGAAATCATATGAAAAGTACTCCAAAGTGTGGACAAAACACAAGAAAGTAGATAAAACCAAGCATGGAACATCAAAAATTATAGATACATTTGCAATGTATCAACATCCCCAAGCTTAACTCCTGCTCGTCCTCGAGTAGGTAAGTGGTAAAAAGAAAGAATAATTTTTGAGGTGACATGCACCATCATAAACTTGATCAAATTATTTGTAAAACATTCGAAGCTGGGATCATAGTACATAAATTATAACATGAAAGACAAAGTTCTAGCAATAAGACAAAGAAACTATGTTGCAACATGAAAAGGCACAAACAAAAGATTCATGAATAACAATGCTTTGCAAGACGTTTGTTTGTTTCACATAAAGAAAACATAGCATAGTAGCATTCAGCTTATCCCTCATAGAGTAGCAAAAAATAAATGCATAAGACACCTTCAAAGTTTATAAGAGTGACTAGATACAAATAGTTTAAAACAAGCAATATAAAATTATGCATCAATTAACAAGTCTTGGGACAATGCACATAGAACTAAGAATGGCCACTATGCTCTCAAAGTAGGTGCATAAAGATAGAAGGTGGAGACTCAACATAAAAGTAAAAGAAAGGGCCTTCATAGAAGGAAGTAGGGATTCAAGTCTAATAAAGAGCTTCCAAAAAGTATGGTACTTATTAGCTTTCAGCTCTCATTGCCCCTATCATAAGCATCTTGAAGGTGATTAAGGTTAAAGTGACACAACTAAGAGGATATGCTTGGCAAGTTATAAACCGAAATCTCATGCCCCTTACTTACGAACACCGAACCTCATGCTACTCAACTTTAGTCACGAGTAAGCTCTTGTCATTGTAAGTACATATGTATGATAAAGAACCGCAAACAGGGTACCCCTTGCACATGATACATGAGCTATCCCATAATCAAAATGACAAGGCAAGCAGACAATGAGCATCTCAGCGATCTTTTTATTTGCTATTTGCATAGGTTTTTATTGAGGATGCTTCATAGAGTGCTCATTATGGTGATGCTGCAAGTTTCCACCATGATTAGGCATGGCTTAGGATAGCGGCCCAAGCGTTTCTCTAACACACATACAAACTCCATGATCTTACAAGTTCCACTTTTATTTCACACCGCCGGGATCCATAAGCAAAAGAACATGATATCAACGGGTACAAAGTACAGGTGCAATGTTGAAAGCGTTCCCCATGATACATGGTTCTACTAATTTCAACTTATAAAGCGCAAGCATATACGCAACAAAGAAGGACCCAATGGTTCAAGTTTATTAAATGCAAAAAACTAAAGTGTGCCATCAAGTTCGTGAGAGCTTTAATCACTAATTTTCTCATAACAAGTTTAATTTGGAAGGTAGGCAAAAACAAGAATATACTTGGAATAGCATATGCTAGTAGGTAGGTATGGTGGACTCTTTGGAATAACTTGGTTTAAGGAGTTGGATGCATGAGTGGAACTCATACTTGGTTGTGGAGGCTAGCAAAAGACTGCGCGCAACAAACTAAGAGAGCAATAATGGCCATAATCATGCAGAGCGACAAAACATCATTGATCAAAGCATAAAGTGATACTACAAGTTGAAAACTAAAGGATCATAAAGGCTTATGGTGAGTTGAGATAGTCATAACATGGTGTGAGCATGCGCCAAGTCAACCCAAAGAAAGCATCAAAGGAGAATACCTCAATACTATGCCTTAATATGCTAAAACAACGCATGATTCTTCAAAGGCACATTAAGAAATCTCAATTGTTTATAACGAGTTATGATACATCAAAGAATACTAAGCATAAATCTAAAACAATATCGAGCATGGCATGACAAAGCATAGGCCACAGTAAAAAACAAGCTCTCTTTACCACTTAAGCATGAACTTTCCTACTCTTTTTCCAATCCAACCCAAACTATTTGAAAACCAATGTATGAAAGAGGGGGTCCAACCAATTTATTCATCAAACTAAGCAAACCAAGAAAACTAAAAACCAAAACAAAAACGAAAAAGAAGACGCTCCAAGAACAACACAACTATGCATGAAACAATAAAAATGAAGCGTTTGGAATAAACCTGGGATTTTTATTGATGAGGAAGGGGATGCCTTGGGCATCCCCAAGCTTTGACGCTTGTACTTCTTGGATATTTCTTGGGGTGACACGCGTGAAATCCCCAAGCTTGAACTTTAGTCCATCCTTCATTTTATTACTCATTCCTTCCATACACCTGAAATTTTTCCTTCATACAAAACTTCACACAATCTTTATTAGCAACATTACTGCACTCAAGATAATAAGTCTTTAGGTTCAGTTCTAACACCAATAAACTTCCATTAAAACACAAGCTACTGTAGCACTTCCCTCAAAAAGCTCAATTCCCCAAAAGAACTCAAAAAGGACCTAACAAGAAGCAAATGCAGAAAATGGCAGAAATCTAACAAAACAGACCAGCGGGTAAAGACGAATTTCTTCGAAGACCTTCTGTTGCTAAAATAAAAAAAGTGTTGAACTAAGGAAAGTTAGATAACAACCTGGGGAAGAAGCACAAAAATTCACACCTCAAAAGGACGTACAGAGATTTTACACGATTTTTTACGGTGAAGCACAGAAATCTGTTTTGGGATAGCAACTTTCCCAATCATTACTTCTCTCTCATTAGAGGTTACTCTTGGCACAAAAGCAAATAAAAAGGATAAGGAGAGGTTATTACAGAGGTAATAACTTCCAAGACTCATCTAAAACTTTTGGATTATCTCCCAATAAGTACTTTTCTTTAACGCCTTTAAGTTAGGCATGATAATTTGAGAAGATGCTCACATAGGAAATATGAATTGAAGTAAAGGAGCGCATTAAGAAGCAAATTCAAAACACATTTAAGTGTAACCCTCTTCCTATGCATAGGAATCTTATACGCAAATAAATTCACAAAGATTAAAGCAACATGCATAGGACAATAAAACGAGAGTAACTTCAAAACTTCCAGCAAATAGAGAGGTGCTTCAGTACCATGAAAACTTTTACAACCATATTTTCCTCTCTCATAATAATTTTCAGTAGCCTCATGAATAAACTCAACAATATAACTATCACATAAAGCATGCTTTTCGTGATCTACAAACACTAGAGCTTTATTATAAACATTTCCAAAAGAATCCTCAGGAACATGACATTCGTCCTCCTTTGGTAAGCATAGGGGACAATCAAATAATGTAAGGGGTAAAGAGTTACTCTCATTATAAGGTAGGGATGGGTAGATCCATTCTTCCTCCTCTTGATCATCACTCTCCTCCTCTTTTTCATCCAATGAGCTTCCAGTTTCAGCAATTTCTTCTTCCATAGGCTCCTGCAAGGCATTAGTCTCTTCCATTGGTGGAGAGCATCTATTAAGATATTCAAGAATATAGCCATTTTCTACCTTGTAATTATCAAAGAAAAATTTAAGTATATCATAAACCTCATATTTATAAGGTGAATCATCAGTATTTTCAAGCAAACTAGCAAGTTCAAATGCACCCTTCCAAGCAATAAATTCTTCAATTTGTTCCACATCATTAAAGTCATAGTTCCCTTTAACATAAGAAGATATGGTAATATTATCATTATACTCACATTGAAAAGGAAGGTGTTTATACCTCCTACAGCAACAAGATTTATCAAAGCAATAAGTAACATTATAAGTAGAGCACACGTTTATAGCAATGGTATACAATTTATCAATTTGTTCCCATAAGTGTTTCCCTTTTTGTGATAAGCGGTGTTCCTTATAATAATATTTTTGTTCTTCCGCGAACCCACCTTGCCAATAAGATTCAGTTTCAAAGAAACCAACCATTGATAGAAAGCATGATAAAGCAAGACAATAATAGACCAATGAAAATAACAACTATAGTAGGAACTAAAATTTTTGTGTTTTTGATAAAGAAACAAGCAAACAAAGAAAAAATAAAATAAGCAAAACAAAAATAACAAAGTAAAGAGATTGGTTATGAGGGACTCCCCTTGTGAAGATGTCCTTGACTCCCCGGCAACGGCGCCAGAAAAAGAGCTTGATGGCCTAACATATATCGAGCTCGTTGGGGAACCCCAAGAGGAAGGTATGATGAGCACAGTACTCTGTCCCCAACTTGCGATAAGGTTGTAAATCTCACCGGTTTTGCTGAAAACAAAGGATTAAACGTATCGAGTGGAAGAAAGTAATAGTTTGCAGAAAGTAAACACAAAGAAGTAAATAGTTTGTAGATTGAAAGTAAAAGAAAGGACTGGGGTCCATAGTTCACTAGATATGGCTCTCCTTAAGATAGATAACATGCTGGGTGAACAAATTACAGCGGGGCAATTGACAAACATCGAGAAAGCATACAAGCATATACTAATCATCTTGACTCCTTTGAGACTTGATTGGGCATTACAACATTATACATAGACCGCCATCCAACTACATCTATGACTAATAATCCACCTTCAGGTTATCATCCGAACCCCCTCCAGTATTAATTTGCAAGCAACGAATAATTGCATTACGAATTGCGTGTAAAGTAAACAATATGATTGTTCTATGAACAAAGGATTCTTGTTTTCTCCCTAGTAGCAACAGCACATCTAGTACCTTAGAGATTTTTGTCACTTCCCCACATTACCAGAGGCATGAACCCACTATCGAGCATAAATACTAACTCTTGGAGTTGCTAGCATCTACTTGGCCAAGATAGCTACTAACAAAGGAAAGCATGCAAGATCACAAATAACAAAGACATGATAGAATCAATAATCAATCTGAAATAACATCTCAATATCCATCGGATCCCCGCAAACACAACATGCAGAATTACAAATAGATGATCTTGATCATGAACGGAGCTCACAAGATCTAGACATGAAAGCACAAAGGAGGAGAACCAATCATATAGCTACTACATGGACCCGTAGTCCAGAGATGAACTACTCACGCATCACACCGGAGGCTTGCATGATGATGAAGAAGGCCTCCAGGGTGAATTCCCCTCTCCGACAGGGTGCCGGGAAGAGCTTCAGATCCCTCCCGATCTAGGGATGAAGATGAAGGCGGCTACAGACTGTGTCGTGGATTTTTGATCGGGTACTTAGGGTTTCCATATCAGAGGCAATATATAGGCGGAAGGAGAGGCCGAGGGGGTGCCTGGGCTGGCCACACCACCCCCTGGCACGGGCCAAGTCTGGCCGCGCGGCCAGGTGGTGTGGCCGCCCTCTGGCCCTTCTCCATCTCGTTCTCTGGCTCCAAGTGTCCTCCAGTAAAATAATAACTTTGGCTTTTGTCCCGTCCAATTCCGAGAATATTCATTTTCTGACTTCCTGGAACCAAAAACAGCAGAAAACTGGCAGCTGGCACTGTGGCTCTTATTAATAGGTTAGTCCAAGAAATCATATGAAAAGTACTCCAAAGTGTGGACAAAACACAAGAAAGTAGATAAAACCAAGCATGGAACATCAAAAATTATAGATACATTTGCAATGTATCATTCTTGCTAAATGTATGGACCTCGATGTAATTTTACCTATTTTTAGGTCTTTGATGTAAGATGTACGCCCATCGTCCATATGTGTAAAATTAGAACCTAAAAGCAAGTGGTAAAATTTAAACATATTTAAGATTATTAGTAGTCGATGAGTATGAATATTCTTGGATTTCAAGACGATCGACCAAGGTCATGGCCCTATCTACATCATACTTTATGTTGATGATTCATTATCCCATATCCTAGAATTTGCATGCCACCAAACTTGGCCATATTTTGAAAACCAATGAAGAGGAAGTAGTAAGAAGAGTATGGCTCGATCGGATTTTCACTTGAGAAGGAGCAAAACATGACTATTTTCCATGCTTATTTTAGGGTGCTTCGAGCTAAATGTATGGACCTCGATGTAATTTTACCTTTTTTAGGTCCTTGATGTAAAATGTACTTTGACCATTCGTGTAAAATTCGATCCTAAAAGTAAGTTGTACCATTTAAACATATTGAGATTATTACTTGTCGATGAGTATGAAAATTCTTGGATTTCAAGCCGAACGACCAAGGTCATGGCCATATCTACATCATACTTTATGCTAATGATGATCACATATCCAAGGATTTGCATGCCACCAAATTTGGTCATATTTTGAAAACAAACAAAGAGGAAGTAGTATGAAGAGTATGGCTCGATCAGCATTTCTCTCGAGAAGGAGCAAAACATGATTGTTTTCCCTGCTTAATTTTAGGGTGCTTCGTGCTAAATGTATGGACCTCGATTTAATTTCTTTTTTTAGGTCCTTGACATAAAATGTACTCCCACCACCCGTACATGTAAAATTCGAACCTAAAATAAAGTGGTAACATTTGAACGTATTTAAGATTATTAGTTGTCAATGGGTATGAACATTCTTGGATTTCAAGCCGAACGACCAAGGTCATGGCCATCTCTACATCATACTTGATGCCGATGATTATCCCATGTCCAGGAATTTTCATGCTGCCAAATTTAGCCATATATTTTGAAAACAAACAAAGAGAAAGTAGTATGAAGAGTATGGCTCGATCAGCTTCTCTCGAGAAGGAGCCAAACATGATTGTTTTCCCGGCTTAATTTTAGGGTGCTTCGTGCTAAATGTATGGACCCCAATGTAATTTTACCTTTTTTAGGTCCTTGATGGAAAATGTACTCCCACCGTCCGTACGTGTAAAATTCGAAGATAAAAGCAAGTGGTAAAATTTAAACGTTTTAAACTTAGTTGTGAATGAGTACGGACAATCTTGGATTTCAAGCCGAACAACAAAGGTCATGGCCATATCTACATCATACTTCATATATATCATTCATGATCCCATATCAAAGAATTTGCATGCCGCCAATTTGGCCATATTTTGAAAACATACGAAGAGGAAGTAGTATGATGAGTATGGCTCGACCAGCTGCTCTCGCAAGAAGGAGCCGAAGCCGAATATTTTCCCTGCTTAATTTTAGGGTGCTTCATGCTAACTGTATGGACCTTGATGTAATTTTACCTTTTTAGGTCCTTGCTGTAAAATGTACTGATGATCGACTCAACACGTCGAGCTCGTTGGGGAACCCCAGGAGGAAGGTATGATAAGCATAGCAGCATGTTTTCCCTCAGTTATAAAACCAAGGTTATCGAACCATTAGGAGCAAGGAAACACCTCCAAGGTGTTGTTTCCAACTTGCAATCCTGCACAACACAACCATAGAACTTTGCCTCCAACTTATAGTAAGGTTGTCAATCTCACTTGTTTTGCTGAAAACAAAGGATTAAAAATATTGTGTGGAAGATAGTAATAGCTTGCAGAAAGTTAATAGAAAACAGTAAATAGCTTGTAGATTGATGATCAAAGAATGGACCGGGGTCCATAGTTCACTAGAGGTGATTCTCCTTAAGATAGATGACATGCTGGGTGAACAAATTACAACGGGTAAATTGACAGACACCGGGAAAGCATACATGCATATACTAATCATCTTGACTCCTATGAGATTTGATTGGGCATTACAACATTATACATAGACCGTAATCCAACTGCATCTATGACTAATAATCCACCTTCAGGTTATCATCTGAACCCCCTCTAGTATTAAGTTGCAAGCAATAGATAATTGCATTAAGCAAAGTGTGTAAAGTAAACAATACGATTGTTCTATGAACAAAGGATTGCTGTTTTCTCCCTAGTAGCAACATCACATCTAGTACCTCAGAGATTTATGTTACTTCCCCAGATTCTGAGAGGCATGAACCCACTATCAAGCATAAATACTCCCTCTTGGAGTTGCTAGCATCTACTCGGCCAAGATAGCTACTAACAACGGAAAGCATGCAAGATCACAAATAACAAAGACATGATAGAATCAATAATCAATCTGAAATAACATCTCAATATCCATCAGATTCCTGCAAACACAACATGTAGATTACAAATAGATGATCTTGATCATGAACGGAGCTCACAAGATCTAGACATGGTAGCACAAAGGAGAAGAACCAACCATCTAGCTACTACATGGACCCGTAGTCCAGGGATGAACTACTCACGCATCACAACGAAGACAGTCATGATGATGAAAAAAGAAGGCCTCTAGGGTGATCTCTCCCGTCCGGCAGGGTGCCGGGAATTGCTTCAGATCCCTCCCGATCTAGGGATGGAGATGGCGGCAGCTACAGACTCTTTCGTTGAATTTTGATCAGGTACTTAGGGTTTTCATCCCGTAGGCAATATATAGGCGAAGGGGCAAGGTCGGTGGAGTACCAGGGGGCCCACACCCCCTAGTGGCGTGGCTAGGGCTGGCCGCGCCACCCTAGGGTGTGGCTACCCTGGCTCCCCTCTTCGTCTCCCCTCCAGACACCGTATTGCTTTTGGTGAAATATTGACTTGGGATTTTTTCCGGTCCAATTCTGAGAATATTTCTTTACTAGCTTTTCTGAGACCAAAAACAGCAGAAAACAGGCAACTAGCACTATGGCATCTTGTTAATAGGTTAGTTCTAGAAAATGTGTAAAAATACTCCAAAGTGTGGACAAAACATAAGAAAGTAGATATAAAACAAGCATGGAACATCAAAAATTATAGATACATTTGCAATGTATCATTTACTCCCACCATCTATCTAAAATTCGAACATAAAAGCAAGTGGTAAAATTTAAACATATTTAAGCTTATTAGTTGTCAATGAATATGAAAATTCTTGCATTTCAAGCCGAATGACTAGGGTCATGGACATATATACATCATACTTTATGGTGATGATTCATGATCCCATATCGAAGAATTTGCATGCCACCAAATTTGGCCATATATTTCAAAAACAAACAAAGAGAAAGTAGTATGAAGAGTATGGCTCAATCAGCTGCTTCCTTGAGAAGGAGCCACACCCGACTATTTGCCTTGCTTGATTTTAGGGTGATTCGTGCTCAATGTAAGGACCTGTATGTAATTTTTTTAGTTTTAGGTCCTTGATGTAAATTGTACTCCCACCGTCCGTGATGGTCCCATATTTCGGAGTAAAATGGGTGTGAATCATGGCATGGTAACAATGTTGCCCCTCGGAGTTTCCAACCATTAGGAAAGGAAAAAAATCAATTTTCCAAGTGACAGGAGTGTAGTTTTTGTAAAGCAAGTAGGAAGAATATGTATTTTCTATAGAAAAGAAACAAAGAGAGAGAAGAGAAAATATGGGCACAGAGGAAGCAGCTCGAGAGAGCAGCAAAGAGGAGGAGTTGAAGGCGGTGCGATATAAGAGCAAAACTGTGATGGCTTCCTGACACGAGGTACAAGGTACAGACACCTAGTAGTACTAGTAGTACGGAACTAGTACTAGTAAATTTCAGGACCTTTACTATATACTATATGCACGGAAAACAAATTGTCTTTTCTCCCTCCTTCACTTCCTCATCACCATCCCCACACCCCGGCTAGCTGATCTCTCCCTCGTCCAAAACGTGGCGTTGCGCACGTGTGTCGACATGTCTTGTCGTCGGTTCTGTGTCAGTATCAGGCATGCCACATAGAAGGAACCATTTTGGGGCTTAGCGACAAAGGTACAGTACTCATACTATTATTAGAGTCGGAGTTCAAACTTTTGCAGTTTCAAAATTTTGACTTCCTTCCCAAACATCCAGAGGGAAGGTTATTCAAAAGATAATGGTACACAAGGGATTGTTTATACTGTTTGCAGTATGTCCCACCGCATTTGATGCACTTCATTATGATCTGGCTAGCTTTACCACTACTCTGTAGTACTCCATTGTCGTTCCATTTCACACCCTACGAAGAGGAAGCCACCAAGCACATCCACAACACGCTGGATCAAAAGTACAGTACGAGTAGTACAAAGGGTATGGCTCGGCCGCTCACTCGAGAAGGACCATAGAGAGTTTGGACGACTGATTTGACTTCTAGCTAAGATTTTGCACCATGAAAACTTTGAACACCTTTTGAAAACGATCACATGAAATAGGAAGAAAGGGGAAATGATTTTTCTATTCTCTATGGGCAACCCACAAGATTAGAGCATGTGCAGTGTAGTGAAATACCTATGTCTAAGAGACTCTTTTTCACCTTAGTGTTATGTCTAAACAGTGGAGAAGGTGTGTCTAGCCAAGTTTTCTTGACCCTGAGTCTAGTACTAGACATATGGACCCACTTTTCAGTGTCCGGTAGACATTTTTTAATTGTTTCCTTCAATACTGGTTGGTAGGGCTTTACATGGGCTAAACGGTGGAGCATGTTTCATTTCTTAGACTCGAGGCTAACAATTTTCTTAGCGCGAGTCTAGCTGTGTCTCATGCTGTGCTTGCTCTTAGGCTTAAAGATACAAAATTTATTTTCTCCATAATGTATATGGTGAACCTTAGCGGATGCCACATACTAGGCATTAAGGTGTGCTTCTGTACACACTGCTGATGCCCTTATTAGAGAAAAAGCAAATAGTATAGTAGTACTCCCTCTGTTTCAAAATATAAGATGTTTTAGTTTTGTGAAGAGATTGTATTTAGACTTCTTTTAGTGTGTAGGTTCATTTAGATTTGGAGTGAACATACACACTAAAAGTGGTCTAAATACACTCCTTTTATAAAGCTAAAACATCTTATATTTTGAAACGGAGGGACTAGTACACTAGTAGTAGTACTCATTTCTTTGCTTAGACATATGCTCACCTCTGTCCACGTGCTGTACATGCTGAGAGAATAAAACGTAGGCAGCAGCGAATAGGAGTTGAAGGCGGTTTGATGTCAGAGGAAAGTTATGATGAGTCCTTGACACGAGGTACTCATGCGACCACTCTACTAGTAGTAAATTTCAGGATCTATGTACGCAAAACAAATTGTGTGTTTTCTCTCTCCTTCGCTGCCTCTCGCCATCCATCCTCCCTCTCTCCTCCCCTTTCCGCTCGCGCACCAGCCCGACTGATCTCTCCCTCATCCATAGCATGCTGCTGCGCACGTGTGCCTCGGTACGGCGGCTCTGTATCTCTGGCGTGTTCGGCAGCAGTGTTGGCGTGGAGTAGAGATGAGGGTACATAGGAAATAAACCACTTTGGTCCTTGGCGGCCAAAAATCTAACTTTTCCAGTTTTCGAAATTTTCACTTGCTTCCCAAACATCGGGATGGAAGGTTACTCAAAAGATCAGCCATTCACAGTACTTCTTATCTTATCTTTATCTTGTCTTATCTCTTACAATACCATACCATAGCACTGTATAGTGTATGGATAACTTCAAACATTGACCGTTGGATCAAGACTGGCAAATCCAAAATTTGCTAACCGTTGGATCTTCTTTTCTATTCTTATCATCTACACAAGTAAGGGCAATTGATTGCTATTGAATTAAATGTATTTTCAGAGGTAGATGGCTGCATCTTTATGTAGTAAACAATGTCATCTGTGTTAGTTTCCAACTATCACGAAAGAACATTTAGTTCTCAATTTTTCGAGTGATGACAAGATTGTTCTTTTATGTGAAGAAACTCCAAAGAATATGGATCTGAATACTACAAGACAAGTTTTTAGACATAAATGTATGGACATCGATGTAATTTTAACTTTTTAGTTCCTTGATGTAAAATGTACTCACACCGTCCGTGTAAAATTTGAACCTAAAAGCAAGTGGTAACATTTAAACGTATTTAAGATTATTAGTTGTCGATGAGTATGAACATTCTTGGATTTCAAGCCGAAAGACCAAGGTCAGGGCCATATCTACATCATACTTTATGTTGACGATGATCCCATGTCTAGGAATTTTCATGCCGCCAAATCTGGCCATATATTTTGAAAACAAGCGAAGAGAAAGTAGTATGAAGAGTATGGCTCGATCAGCTTCTCTCTCGAGAAGGATCCAAACATGACTATTTTCCTTGCTTAATTTTAGGATGCTTCATGCTAAATGTATGGACCTCGATGTAATTTTACCCTTTTTAGGTCCTTGCTGTAAAATGTACTCCCACCGTCTGTGTAAAATTCAAACACAAAAGCAAGTGGTAAAATTTTATCGTATTTAAGCTTATTAGTTGTCAATGAGTATGAACATTCTTGCATTTCAAGCCGAACGACCAGGATCATGGACATATGTACATCATACTTTATGCTGGTGATTCATGATCCCATATCGAAGAATTTGCATGACGCAAAATTTGGCCATATTTTGAAATAAACAAAGAGGGAGTAATATGAAGAGTATGGCTTGGTCAGGTTCTCTCTCGAGAAGGAGTATAACCCAACTATTTTCCTTCGCTTAATTTTAAGGCATGCTTCGTGCTAAATTTATCTACCTGGATGTAATTTTCCCCTTTTAGGTCCTTGATGAAGACAAACAAAGAGGAAGTACTATGAAGAGTACGGCTCGATCAGCTGCTCTCTCGAGAAGGAGCCCAACCCGACTAATTTATTTGCTTAATTTGAGGGTACTCCGTGCTAAATGTATGGAAATCAATGTAATTTTCACCCTTTTTAGGTCCTTGATATAAAATGTACTCCTACCATCCGTGTTAAATTCAACCCTACAAGTTAGTGGTAAAAGTTAAAAGAATTTAAGGTTAGTTGTGAATGAGTATCAACAATCTTGCATTTCAAGCCGAACGGCTAAGGTCATGGATATATCTACATCATACTTTATATCGATGATTCATGATCCCATATTCAAGAATTTGCATGCCACCAAATTGGGCCATATTTTGAAAACAAACAAAGAGGGAAGTAGTACGAAGCGTATGGCTCGACCAGCTTCTCTCTCAAGAAGGAGCCAAATCCTACTGTTTTCCCTGCTTAATTTTAGGGTGCTTCGTGCTAAATATATTAACCTCGATGTAATATTACCTTTTTAGGTCCTTGCTGTAAAATGTACTCACATCGTCCATGTAAAATTCGAACATAAAAGCAAGTGGTCAATTTAAACGTATTTAAGCTTATTAGTTGTCAATGAATATGATAATTCTGGCATTTCAAGCCGAACAACCAGGGTCATACATATCTACATCATACTTTATGATGATGACTCATGATCCCATATCGAAGAATTTGCATGCCGCCAAATTTGGCCATATTTTGAAAACAAATAAAGAGGAAATAGTATGAAGAGTATGGCTGGATCACCTTTTCTCTCTAGAAGGAGGAAAACCTAACTATTTTCCTTGCTTAATTTTAGGGTGCTTTGTCCTAAATGTATGGACCTCGATGTAATTTTACCTTTTTTAGGTCCTTGATGTAAAATGTACTTCGACCGTCTGTGTAAATTCGAACCTAAAAGCAAGTTGTAAAATTTAAACATATTTAAGATTATTATTTGTCGATTAGTATGAACATTCTTGGATTTGAAGATGAACGACCAAGGTCATGGGCATATCTACATCATACTTTATGCCGATGATTCGTGATACCATATCCAAGAATCTACATGTCGCCAAATTTGGCCATATTTTGAAAACAAACGAAGAGGAAGTAGTATGAAGAGTACGACTCGATCATCTTCTCTCACGAGAAGGAGAAAAACATGACTGTTTTCCCTACTTAATTTTAGGGTGCTTCGTGCTAAATGTATGGACCTCGGTGTAATTTTATCTTTTTAGGCCCTTGATGTAAAATGTACTTCCACCATCGGTACGTGTAAAATTCGAACCTAAAAGAAAGTGGTAAAACTTAAACATATATAAGATTATTAGTTGTGATGAGTATGAACATCCTTGGATTTCAAGACGGACGACCTAGGTCATGGCCATATCAACATCACACTTTGTGATGAAGTTTCATGATCCCATATCCAAGAATTTTTATTTCCACCAAATTTAGCCATATATTTCGAAAACAAACAAAGAGGAAATAGTATGAAGCGTATGGCTTGATGAGCTTCTCTCTCGAGAAGAAGCCAAACCTAACAGTTTTCCATGCTTAATTTTAGGGTGCTTCGTGCTAAATGTATGGACCACGCTGTAATTTTACCTTTTTTAGGTCCTTGATGTAAAATGAACTCCCACCGTACATACGCGTAAAACTCAAAGATAAAAGCAAGTGGTAAAATTTAAACATATTTAATCTTAGTTTTGAATTAGTACGAACAATCTTGGATTTCAAGCCAAACGACCAAGGTCATGGCCATATCTACATCATACTTTATATCGATGATTCATGATCCGATATCAAAGAATTTGCATGGCGCCAAATTGGGCCATATTTTGAAAACAAACGAAGAGGTAGTAGTATGGAGAGTATGTCTCGACCAGCTGCTCTCTCGAGAAGGAGCCGAACCCGACTGTTTTCCCTACTTAATTTGAGGATGCTTCGTGCCAAATGTATCGACCTCGATGTAATTTTACCTTTTTTAGGTCCTTACTATAAAATGTACTCAACCGTCCGTGTTAAATTTGTAGATAAAAGAATTGATAAATTTAAACGTATTTAAGCTTATTAGTTGTTAATGAATATGAAAATTCTTGCATTTCAAGTCGAACGACTAGGATCATACATATCTACATCATACTTTATGCTCATGAGTCATGATCCCATATCGAAAAATTTACATGCCTCCAAATTTGGCCATATTTTGAAAACAAACGAAGAGGAAGTAGTATGAAGAGTATGGTCGGATCACCTTCTATCTATAGAAGGAGCAAAACATGACTATTTTCCTTTCTTAATTTTAGGATGCTTCATGCTAAATGTATGGACCTCGATGTAATTTTACCTTTTTTAGGTCCTTGATGTAAAATGTACTACCACCATCTGTACATGTAAAATTCGAACCTAAAAGCAAGTGGTAAAATTTAAACATATTTAAGATTATTAGCTGTCGATGAGTATGAACATTCTTGGATTTCAAGACGGACGACCAAGGTCATGGCCATATCTACATCTTACTTTATGTCGATGATTCATGATCCCATATCAAAAAAATTACATGCCACCAAATTTGGTCATATTTTGAAAACAAACAGAGAGGAAGTAGTATGAAGAGTATGGCTCGACCAGCTGCTCGCTCGAGAAGGAGCCAAACCTGACTGTTTTCCTTGCTTAATTTTAGGGTGCTTCGTGCCAAATGTATAGATCTTGATGTAATTTTACCTTTTTTAGGTCCTTGCTGTAAAATTTACTCCCACCGTCCATACATGTAAAATTTGAACCTAAAAGCAAGTGGTAAAATTTAAACATATTTAAGATTATTAGTTGTTGTTGAGTATGAACATTCTTGGATTTCAAGATGGACGATCAAGGTCATAAACATATCTACATCATACTTTATGTTGATGATTCATGTTCCCGTATCCAAGAATTTCCATGCTGCCAAATTTAGCCATATATATTAAAAATAAACGAAGAGGAAATATGATGAAGTGTATGGTAGGATCAGCTTCTCCCTCGAGAAGGAGCCAAAGATGACCATTTTCCATGCTTAATTTTAGGGTGCTTCATGCTAAATGCATAGACCTCAATATAATTTTACCTTTTTTAGGTCCTTGATGTAAAATGTACTCCCACCGTCCGTACGTGTAAAATTCAAAGATAAAAGCAAGTGGTAAAATTTAAATATATTTAAGATTATTAGTTGTGAATGAGTACGGACAATCTTAGATTTCAAGCCAAACAAGCAAGGTCATGGCCATATCTACATCTTACTTTATATTGATGATTCATGATCCCATATCAAAGAATTTGCATCCCGCCAAATTTGGCCATATTTTGAAACAAACCAAGAGGAAGTAGTATGAAGAGTATGACTCGACCAGCTGCTCTTTCGAGAAGGAGCTGAACCCGACTGTTTTCCCTGCTTAATTTTAGGGTGCTTCGTGCTAAATGTATGGACCTCGATGTAATTTTACCTTTTTAGTTCCTTGCTGTAAAATGTATTCCCATCATCCATGTAAAATTCGAACATAAAAGCAAGTGGTAATATTTAAACATGTTTAAGATTATTAGTTGTCGATGAGTATGAACATTTTTGGATTTCAAGACGGACGACCAAGGTCATGGCCTGTAACATCCCAAAACTTTAATCCAAGTGATCAAGATCCAAATTACCCAATTTAGGATTAACAAAAACTTTTTCCATTTAAAATATTTAAGCATGCATATGTGTGTTGCATTAAATAAGAATTGATTTGAATTGCCATGATTGTTTGTTCTAATGGTTATAAAATGATTCTAGGATGAATTCCACATCATCTAGATCATTCCAAAGCAAAATCCAAAGAAAAAGAAACTTCAAACAGAAACAATTGTGGATCTTTGCATCCCTTGCTAGTACAAGTTAAGATCTACCAAGGCCCACTTTGTGATCTTCCAAAAACATTCAAACCCTAATTTAAATTGACATTTGAAAATGGAATCTATCTCATATGTCTAGATCCTACTTCTTCAAAAACCACTCAAATGACCTCAACTTAACAAATCCCAGCAACCACAGATGCTTAAGCATGTGACCAACAACTCCACCAAATTTTATTTCAAAATTCAAAAATTGAATTCTCGCGGCCATTGTGTCGAACACTTGGTGAGCAGAATCAAACATGCCTAACTAATACTGTTTTTGATCAAATTTTGTCGAGCCATTTGAACCCCATTCACTTCCCTTGTCCCCCTTAGCCCCAACCAGGCCATCAAAGACCTACCCCATGGCCTAGGGCAATAGTGCAGCGCCACCCCGAGGTCATGAACGCCGGCCGACCGTGCCCCAGCCACAAGAGCACGCCCCTATCTCTCTCGCCATGTCTAGGAGGTAGGCGTGGTAGCACCACCACCCCCTGTCCGCTCCTCAAGCCCAGACAACCCCTGGACCACTTCACCTAGCCCGCGCTCTCCGCCTCTATGCCATGCGCCGCGCATGCCAGAGCGCCGCCCCCGACAGAGAGCCACACGCCGCGCCTCGACCATAGCCCGTGCGTGCCGCTCCGCCTTGACCACCTCAACCCGCCAGACACGCCCATACCCCGCCGCGCGACCCACAGCCACTAGGAACCACGTCAAGCACCGCCTCTGTCGCTCAGAGCGTGAGACGCTCCCAACCGCAATCCACCGCCCCTCGCACCGCCATTAAGCCCTAGCTTACCGCCAGGGAACCGCCCACCGTCCACCTACCTCGCCCACGCTGCTAGCACCCTGTGCCGTCGTCACCGGCGAGCTCCGCCCATGCTTCTCTGCCGCCTCACCGAGCCTATAAAAGGGAGCCTCCCCAGCACCAATTATTCACACTCTCACACTCCCCTCTCACCACTGGTCCTTCCCCACCTCTCGCCGGAGCCGCTCGAGCAGCCAACCACCGGAATTTCGCTAGAGATAGCCGCAACAGACGAGGAGACGCTCCTGTCGATTTCGTCCACCCAGCCGTTGCCATGACTTCGCCTGAGCCCGCCGTCATCTCCTCGTTCTTTTGCCCGCCTCTCCGCACTCCCTGGAGCCCTGGTACGCCCCCACTGCACCCCCACTGAGCCGTTGGGATTCCACCTCGCCGGCGACAGGTCCCAAGAAGCGCCAGATGTAGTCCTAGGTATGCTTTCTGTCAACTCAGTTTTTGCAAGAGTGTTGTTTGATTCTGGAGCATCGCACTCATTTGTCACCAAAGAATTTGCATGCACTAGTAAGATTCACCCAACCAACTTGAAGCATGTCATGATAGTTCAAATACCTGGTTCAACTACAAAAGCTAGAAAATTTGCAAAGCTGTACCTATCAGAATACATGGGATAGACTTTTATGTCAATCTAATAGTACTTGGAACCAAAGGTTTGGAAGTAGTACTAGGAATGGAATGGATCTCAAAGCATAAAGGATTGATAGACTGTGCCAAGAAAGCCATCACAATGACCAGTAGCTCTGGAGTATCAGTAGAGCATATATCTGAAACCTTGCCCCGTCAATTCAGGTGCAACAAGAGTCTAGCCCTACCTCCCATAGACCAACTTAGAGTAGTCTATGAATACCCCGACGTATTCCCAGATGAACTGCCCGGTATGCCCCCGGATCGGTATATTGAGTTCATTATCGAACTAATCCCCGAAACTGGTCCCATAGCTCAGAGACCCTATAGCATGAACCCCTCAGGGTTAGTGGAACCGAAGAATCAGTTGGATGCTATGCTGGAGAAAGGCTTGATTCAACCAAGCGCATCGCCATGGAGATCGCCCGTGTTTTTCATCAACAAGAAATATGGAGGCAACCGTTTGTGCACAGATTATAGGAAGCTGAATGATGTCACAATCAAGAAAAAGTACTCATTGCCAAAGATAGAGGATCTATTCGATTAGTTGACTGGTGCTAGTGTGTTCTCTAAGATTGATCTTAGGACTGGTTATCACCAACTTAAGATTCGTGCAACGGATATTCCAAAGACCGCCTTTACCACCCGATATGGATTATACAAGTATACGGTCATGTATTTTGGATTAACCAATGCTCCCGCTTATTTCATGAATCTCATGAATAAGATCTTTATGAATTTTCTAGATAAGTTTGTCGTTGTGTTTATCGATGATATCCTTATCTACTCCAAGTTAGAAGAAGAGCATGAGCAACATCTGAGAATCATTCTTGAAACCCTTAGAGAGCATCAGTTGTATGCCAAGTTCAGCAAATGTGAGTTTTGGCTGAAAGACTAGGATTCCTAGGACATATTGTGTCTGCCGGAGGAGTCGCTGTTGATCCCGCCAAGATCAAAGATGTCGAAGAATGGGAAGCCCCAACCACTCAAACCCAAGTCCGTGCATTTCTCGGATTAGCGGGATATTACCGCATGTTCGTAGAAGGATTTTCGAGCATACCAAGACCCATGACTCAATTGTTGAAGAAGGACAAGAAGTTTGAATGGACTGACAAATGTGAAGCAAGTTTCCAGGAGCTCAAGAAGAGATTGATTTCAGCCCTAATATTGATCATGCAAGATATCAAAAAGTCGTTTGATGTGTATTGTGATGCATCCAAGATTGGTCTCGGATGTGTATTGATGCAAGAAGGCATGGTCATCACATATCTATCTCGACAACTGAAGCAGCATGAGCAGAAGAATCCTACCCATGATCTTGAGTTAGCAGCCATAGTTTTGGCATTGAAGACATGGCGTCATTATCTTATGGGTAATCACTGTGAGATTTACTCAGATCACAAGAGATTGAAGTATATTTTCACTCAGAAGGAGCTGAATATGAGGCAAATGAGATGGATAGAGTTAATCAAGGATTATGACCTTGACATTCACTATCACCCCGACAAATCCAATGTGGTAGCAGATGCTCTTAGCAGATTGCCGTGTAGGCTAAACACCATGATCAAGGAGAAGCAACCAAGTTTGTATGAGGAGTTGGAGAAGTTTAGAACTGAGGTAGTTAGCAAAGGATTTTTAGCTAGCATTGAACTTCAACCCACTTTGATTAGCCTAATCAAGGAAGCCCAGAAGGGAAATGAAAGTATCGACGGAATCAAGCATCGTATTGGTACAGGAAAGGTACCTAGATTCACCGAAGATGAAGAATGAGTTATGTGGTACAAAGAACGTATCTATGTGCCAGCAGATTCGGAGCTGAAGAAAGTATCATGCAAGAAGCTCATGATACTCTTTATTCTATCCGCCCCGGAGGAACGAAGATGTATCAGGATTTGAAGGAGCAATTTTGGTGGCACAAGATGAAGAGATAAATCGGAAGCTACATCGCCAAGTGTGATATCTATCAGAGAGTCAAAGCGGAACATCAGAGACCTGCAGGACTGTTGCAACCATTGCAGATTTCGGAATGGAAATGGGATTCCATCGGAATGGACTTTATCAATGGTTTGCCTACTTCTAGTAGGGGAAATGACTCAATCTGGGTCATCATTGATAGACTATCCAAGGTAGCTCATTTTATACCTGTCAAGACAACCTACCAGAGTTCAAAGCTAGTAGAGTTATACATTGCTAGAATTGTTAGTTTGCATGGAACCCCCAAGACCATAGTGCCGGATCGAGGAACCCAATTTACCTCGAGATTTTGGCAGAAAGTCCAAGAACGATTAGGAACCAAGTTGAATTTCAGCACAGCTTATCACCCGCAGACCGATGGACAGACTGAGAGAGTCAACAAAATCCTAGAAGATATGTTGAGAGATTGTGTGTTAGAGTATGGATCAAAATGGGAAGATTTCTTGCCTTTCACAGAATTCTCATACAACAACAGTTATCAAGCCAGTTTGCAAATGGCCCCATTTGAGTTCTTATATGGAAGAAAGTGTCGTACCCCTTTGAATTGGTCGCAAGTAGGAGAGAGTCAGATTTTTGGACCCAACATCCTACGAGAAGCCGAAGAGAAGGTTCACAAAGTTCGTGAGCACCTCAAGACCGCCCAATCCAGACAGAAGAGTTATGCTGACAAGAGAAGGAGAGATCTGACTTTCAATGTTGGAGATTTTGTATATCTCAAGGTTTCGCCATTGAAGGGGACGCAACGTTTTAGTTTAAAAGGAAAGTTAGCCCCCAGATATATCGGACCCTTCAAGATTCTGAATCGCCGAGGAGAAGTATCGTATCAACTGGAACTGCCAAAGGAGATGTCTACCATCCACGGTGTGTTCCATATCTCGTTACTTCGCAAATGCCTAGAAGTGCCAGAGAAGACCGAAGTCTTCAAGAACCTCGATCACCGAGCTATTGATATCAACAAGGATCTGACGTATCGTGAAGCACCCATCCGTATCTTGGAGTAAGCTTACATAACCACCAGGACCCGGAGTATCAAATTTCTCAAGATTCAATGGAGCAACCATACCGAAGAAGATTACATTAGGACAGAGTTCCCAGATCTCTTTAGTTCCTAGTTTTCTTTCTTAAATATCGGGACGAGATTTTGTTTAAGGGGGGAATTTTTGTAACATCCCAAAACTTTAATCCAAGTGATCAAGATCCAAATCACCCAATTTAGGGTTAACAAAAACTTTTTCCATTTAAAATATTTAAGCATGCATATGTGTGTTGCATTAAATAAGAATTGATTTGAATTGCCATGATTGTTTGTTCTAATGGTTATAAAATGATTCTAAGATGAATTCCACATAATCTAGATCATTCCCAAGCAAAATCCAAAGAAAAAGAATTCAAATAGAATTAATAATGGAAATGGTCACTTTTGCCATTTTAATCAACTAGGTCACTTTAGGTGTTCCTAGCAGTCAACTTCAAACAGAAACAATTGTGGATCTTTGCACCCCTTCCTAGTAAAAGTTAAGATCTACCAAGGCCCACTTTGTGATCTTCCAAAAACATTCAAACTCTAATTTAAAATGACATTTGAAAATGGAATCTATCTCATATGTCTAGATCCACTTTTTCAAAACCACTCAAATGACCTCAACTTAACAAATCCTAGCAACCATAGATGCTTAAGCATGTGACCAACAACTCCACCAAATTTCAGTTCAAAATTCAAAAATTGAATTCCTGCGGCCATTGTGTCGAATACTTGGTGAGAAGAATCAAACCTGCTTAACTAATACTATTTTTGATCAAATTTTGTCGAGCCATTTGAACCCAATTCACTTCCCTTGTCCCCCTTAGCCCCAACCAGGCCATCAAAGAGCTACCCAATGGCCTAGGACAACAGTGCAGCGCCACCCCGAGGCCATGAACACCGGTCGACCGTACCCCAGCCACAGGAGTGCACCCCTCTCTCTCTCGCCATGTCTAGGAGGTAGGCGTGGTAGCACCATCACCCCCTTGTCCGCTCCTCAAGCCCAGACAGCCCCTAGACCACCTCACCTAGCCCGCGCTCTCCGCCTCTGTGCCATGCGCAGTGCACGCCAGCGGCATGGCACGCCAGAGTGCCACCCCTAAAAGAGCGCCACACGCTGCGCCTCGACCACAGCCCGCACGCACCGCTCCGCCTTGACCACCTCAACCCGCCAGACACTCCCTTACCCCACCGCGCGACCCACAGCCACCGGGAACCACGTCGAGCACCGACTCTATCGCTCAGAGCGCGAGACGCTCCCAACCGCAATCCACCACCCCTCGCACAGCCATTAAGCCCTAGCTGACCGCCAGGGAACCGCCCACCATCCACCTACCTCGCCCACGCCGCTAGCACACTGTGCCGTCGTCACCGGCGAGCTCCGCCCATGCTTCTCTGCCGTCTCGCCGAGCCTATATAAGGGAGCCTCCCCAACACCAATTCTTCACACTCTCACACTCCCCTCTCACCAGTGGTCCTTCCCCACCTCTTGTTGGAGCCGCTCGAGCAGCCAGCTGCTGGAATTTTGCCGAAGATAGCCGCAACAGAGGAGGAGACGCTCCTGTCGATTTCGTCCACCCCAGCCGCTGTCGTGACTTTGCCTGAGCCCGGCGTCTCTCCTCGTTCATTTGCCCACCTCGACGCACTCGCTGGAGCCCTGGTACGCCCCCACTGCACCCCCACTAAGTCGTTAGGGTTCCACCTCGTCGGCGACAGGTCCGTCATCGACGATGAACATGAGTCGTAGATTCTAGTTCTAATCCTACAGTCCACACTGCCCCGTACCGCTTCGCGTTTAATGAGCCACTAACAGGCGGGACCCCCCAGTCAACAGTCCTCAACGCCACGGAGTGAAACTGGGCCGGCCCATTAGTGTTCCCGCCTTAGCCCGTAGATTCAAATTTAGATTTTTCTATTTTAGCTGAAACTTAGTTTTGTCCCTTAGTTCACAAATCAATTTAGGGAGTTTTACAAATACAAATTGAGTGACTCCAATTTGGTTGGAAAGGTAATACAAATCTATATCCAAGACCGTTGGATTTAAATCATTTAGAGTTACAAATATGTTCTAGAAAAAATAACAAGACAGAAGCTTTTTCACAGTTAAACATTTTTATAAAATCAACCATAATAGCTTTTGAGTTGATTCCAACTCTCAAAAATCACATTTAACCATACCTATCTGAATATGTAATAATATTAAGGTTTGCATACAGTAACTTTGGACTAGTACCAAAATAATGCTATATAGGCATTTCTAGTCACTTTAAATCATTAAATATTAAACTCAAACTTATTAAAATGTGATCCAACATTTAAATCACATTCCCATGTATTAGAATATGTGGTGATGACATGTGTCCACATGATCCCATATTTTAATTAGAGAATATTAAATCTTAGTTAATTTCAATGAGTAGAAATTACTTTTCTCAAATAAAATAAATAAAACTAGTTCATTAAATCTTGTGATGATTGTGATGATACTAGATCATCAAATGTGTGCCTTAGTGTGCTAAGTAGACTAATTAAGTATTTTTTGGTGATTGTGTATTCAGTATGTATTTATAGACGATAGTACCGACCAAGTCTACAAGGAGGAGGAGTTCTACCCCGAAGAAGACGAGGAGAATTTCAACAACTACACCAACCAAGGCAAGATATTATTGGCAAGCTAACCCTTGCAAGCTAGATAGCCTAAGCAAATGCATTAGGCATGCTTTGGTTATACCATTGGACTTATACCTACTCCAAATTTTATTTAGAAGCTTTACTTTCTTTTACTTTACCAAAGTTTCTTACTTGTTTATAGATAGCATAAAGAGTATAAACTTGACCTATCTAGTTAAACTTAGATGTCATTCTATGGCATGAGATTGATATTAGCATCCCACATTAGTGAACACTCTTAACTTAGTAGTTTAGAGCTAAACCAAAACTTGATCACTTTAGATGGGAATACTTGGTGAAAATGACTTGTGATAACCTTGGAATGATGAGTCATTCTATTGAGATGTTTTGACATGTGTTGAGAAACACAAATGGTTTATGATGATGAAAATGTTAAGGCACGAGCCTTAGCCCCTTTATAAAAACTGTTGGTTGGGTTCGGATGCGATACCATTCCAATTTTACCGTACAACCACAATACCTGAATTGGGTAAGGCTTAGCCGGAAGTTTATATGCATTAGTATTAGTTCCCTCAAGGGAGAGGTTTGAGCTAAGGCTACCTTTCAATGTTGTCCACCTATGCAGTGCCCAGGATGGCAGATGGCCATGGCTAGGAGGCCAAGCTCATAGGAGAGGTTCTTATACTAGAGTGTGTAAAGGACAGGTTATGTTTGATTATCTGCATACTAAGTATGATGATTCAGTGTTATCCCTGGTAGATATATCGAATTTTGTGGTGAAAGTGTACTACCTCTGCAGAGTGTCAAACTATTCGAATAGCCGCTTCCGCGGTTATGGACAGTTGGAGTGGCCATACTGTTTTGTTGTCAGATGTTTTCAAAATGAC
The DNA here is from genome assembly GCA_916181665.1 of Avena sativa. Classification (NCBI taxonomy): domain Eukaryota; kingdom Viridiplantae; phylum Streptophyta; class Magnoliopsida; order Poales; family Poaceae; genus Avena; species Avena sativa. Next base: position 415,585,300 of record OV702289.1, on the reverse strand, counting down.
TTATGAAATGAATTGTGACATGGCTTGACCACAATAGAGTTGTGACTATGATAGATAAGTTCCCACTTAGGCGGTTTTCAAGCTTTATCTTATCTTTCTTTGTTTCTGAACTCATCTTAGGTTTCAAACTTAACTTTAAATAAACTTAGAACTTAGCATTTCCCACTAGAACTACCTTACTTGTTAGTGATAGTTTGCGAGTACTTAAAGAGTACTCATGGCTTTTGTCCCTGGCTATTCCCGTGGCCAAACTATGAGGAGGACTACCCTGAAGGAGGACATCAGGACAGCTACGACAACTAGGATCATCTCCCATCGTCAGCATTGCCTGTGACACTGAAGATAGAGCCCACTACTATGGTATTTATTCCGCTACTTGTTTGTACTAAGACTAGATCATGAGATCCTTTAATTGTGTAAGACCTTATTATGGTTTGTAATGGATGATGTACTATGATATCCAATATGTTATGTCTCGCAAAAATGCTAATCCTGGAATTGTGATGTATGGCATAATAGGCATCTGGGATTAAAACTCCGGGTGTTGACATGGCCATATCTACATCATACTTTATACTGAAGATTCATGATCCCATATCCAAGAATTTTCAGGCTGCCAAATTTAGCCATATATTTTGAAAATAAACAAAGAGGAAATAGTATGAAGCGTATGGCATGATCAGCTTCTCTCTCGAGAAGGATCCAAACATGACCATTTTCCATGCTTAATTTTAGGGTGCTTCATGCTAAATGTATGGATCTCGATGTAATTTTACCTTTTTTAGGTCTTTAATGTAAAATATACCCCCACCGTCCATATGTGTAAAATTCGAACCTAAAAGCAAGTGGTAAAATTTAAACATATTTAAGATTATTAGTTGTCATTGAGTATAAACATTCTTGGATTTCAAGATGGACGACCAAGGTCATGGCCATACCTATAATATACTTTATGCTGATGATTCATGATCCCATATCCAAGAATTTTCATGCTGCCAAATTTAGCCATATATATTGAAAATAAACAAAGAGGAAATAGGATGAAGCGTATGGCACGATCAGCTTCTCTCTCGAGAACGAGCCAAACATGACCATTTTCCATGCTTCATTTTAGGGTGCTTCGTGCTAAATGTATAGACCTCAATATAATTTTTACCTTTTTTAGGTCCTTGATGTAAATGGTACTCCCACCGTCCGTACGTGTAAAATTCGAAGATAAAAGTAAGTGGTAAAATTTAAACATATTTAATCTTAGTTGTGAGTGAGTACGAACAATCTTGGATTTCAAGCTGAACGACCAAGGTCATGACCATATCTATATCTTACTTTATATCGATGATTCATGATCCCATATCAAAGAATTTGCAAGCCACCAAATTTGACCATATATTGAAACAAACAAAGAGAAAGTAGTATGAAGAGTATGGCTCGACCAGCTGCTCTCTCGAGAACGAGTCGAACCCGACTATTTTCCCTACTTAATTTTAGGGTTCTTCGTGCTAAATGTATGGAACTTGATTTAATTTTACCCTTTTAGGTCCTTAATGTAAAATGTACTTCAGCTGCCGTGTAAAATTTGAACCTAAAAGCAAGTTGTAAAATTTAAACGTATTTAAAATTATTATTTGTCGATTAGTATGAATATTCTTGGATTTCAAGATGAACGACCAAGGTCATGGGAATATCTACATCGTACTTTATAGCGATGATGCGTGATACCATATCCAAGAATTTGCATACCGCCAAATTTGGCCATATTTTGAAAACAAACGAAGAGGAAGTAGTACGAAGAGTATGGTTTGATCAGCTTCTCTCACGAGAAGGAGAAAAACATAACTGTTTTCCCTGCTTAATTTTAGGGTGCTTCGTGCTAAATGTATGGACCTCAATGTAAATTTACCTTTTTAGGTCCTTGATGTAAAATGAACTTCTACCGCCCATACGTGTAAAATTCAAAACCTAAAAGAAAGTGGTAAAATTTAAACATATTTAAGATTATTAGTTGTCGATGAGTATGAACATTCTTGGATTTCAAGACGGACGACCAAGGTCATGTTCATATCTACATCATAATTTATGATGATGATTCATGATCCCACATCCAAGAATTTTCATGCTGCCAAATTTAGTCATTTATTTTGAAAACAAACAAAGAGGAAATAATATGAAGCATATGGCTCAATCAGTTTCTCTCTCGAGAAGAAGCCAAACATGACTGTTTTCCATGCTTAATTTTAGGGTGCTTCATGCTAAATATATGGACCTCGATGTAATTTTACCTTTTTTTAGGTCCTTGAAGTAAAATGTACTCCCACCAGTCATACATGTAAAATTCGAAGATAAAAATAAGTGGTAAAATTTAAACGTATTTAATCTTAGTTGTGAATGAGTACGAACAATCTTGGATGTCAAGTGGAACAACAAAGGTCATGGCCATATCTACATCATAATTTATATCGATGATTCATGATCCCATATAAAAGAATTTGCATGCCGCCAAATTGGGCCATATTTTGAAAACAAACAAAGAGGAAGTAGTATGAAGAGTATGGCTCAACCAACTGCTCCCTCGAGAAGGAGCCGAACCCGACTATTTTCCTGGCTTAATTTTAGGCTGCTTCGTGCTAAATGTATGGACCTCGATGTAATTTTACCTTTTTTAGGTCCTTGATGTACAATGTACTCCCACCATCCGTATGTGTAAAATTCGAAACCTAAAAGCATGTGGTAAAATTTAAATATATTTAAGATTATTGGTTGTTGATGAGTATGAACATTCTTGGATTTCAAGACGGACGACCAAGGTCATGGCCATATCTACATCATACTTTATACTGATGATTCATGATCCCATATCCAAAAAATTCATGCTGCCAAATTTAGCCATATATTTTGAAAATAAACGAAGAGGAAATATGATGAAGCGTATGGCACGATCAGCTTATCTCTCGAGAAGGATCCAAACATGACCGTTTTCCATGCTTAATTTTAGGGTGCTTCGTACTAAATGTATGGACCTCGATGTAATTTTACCTTTGTTAGGTCATTGATGTAAAATATACTCCCACCGTTCGTGCGTGTAAAATTCGAAGATAAAAGCAAGTGGTAAAATTTAAACATATTTAAGATTATTAGTTGTCGGTGAGTATGAACATTCTTGGATTTCAAGATGGACGACCAAGGTCATGGCCATATCTACATCATACTTTATGCTGATGATTCATGATCCCATATCCAAGAATTTTCATGCTGCCAAATTTAGCCATATATTTTGAAAATAAACGAAGAGGAAATATTATGAAGCGTATGGCATGATCAGCTTCTCTCTCGAGAAGGATCCAAACATGATCGTTTTCCATGCTTAATTTTAGGATTCTTCATGCTAAACGTATGGACCTCGATGTAATTTTACCTTTTTAGGTCCCTGATGTAAAATATACTCCCACCGTCCGTATGTGCAAAATTCGAAGATAAAAGCAAGTGGTAAAATATAAACATATTTAATCTTAGTTGTGAATGAGTATGAACAATCTTGGATTTGAAGCCGAATGACCAAGGTCATGACCATATCTACATCTTACTTTATATCGATGATTTATGATCCCATATCACATAATTTGCATGTCGCCAAATTTGGCCATATTTTGAAAACAAATGAAGAGGAAGTAGTATGAAGAGTATGGCTCGACTAGCTGCTCTCTCGAGAAGGTGCCGAACCCGACTGTTTTCCCTACTTAATTTTAGGGTGCTTCATGCCAAATGTATGAACCTCGATGTAATTTTACATTTTTTAGTTCCTTGCTATAAAATGTACTCCCACCGTCCATGTAAAATTCGAACATAAAAGCAAGTGGTAAAATTTAAGGGTATTTAAGCTTATTAGTTGTCAATGAATATGAAAACTCTTGCATTTCAAGCTGAACGACCAGGGTTATACATATTTGCACCATAATTTATGCTGATGATTCATGATCCCATATCGAAGAATTTGTATGCCGCCAAATATGGCCATATATTTTGAAAATGAATGAAGATAAAGTAGTATGAAGAGGATGGCTCGCTCAGCTTCTCTCTCGAGAAGGAGCCAAACATGATTATTTTCCCTGCTTAATTTTGAAGGAAATATGCCTTGAGAGGCAATAATAAAGTTGTTATTATGTATTTCTTGTATATGATAGATGTTTATTTTACATGCTATAATTGTATTGATAGGAAACATCAATACATGTGTGTTTAATAAACAAAAATGGTTCCTAGTCATGCCTCTCTTATAGACTAGCTTGTTGATTAACAAGATGATCAAGGTTTCCAGATCATGGACATTGGATGTTGTTAATAACAAGGTCACACCATTGGTGGAATGATGTGATGAACATTCATCCGAAGTATAGCATTACGATCAAGTCATTGTGTTTATATTGCTATAACATCATACGAAGTACTCTTTATCCTTAGACCATGAGATCATGTTAATTGCTAACACCGGAAGAGTATCTTGATAACATCAAACATCACACCGTAACAGGGTGACTATAAAGATGGTTTCAGTGCTACGAAGGTGTTATGTTGAGGCTCATGGATCAAGAGTGGAATTTCTCAATCCAGATGACGGATAGATATACTCTGGGCCCTCTCGGTGATATCATATTAGGATAGCTTGCAAGCAAGTGATGTGATCACTAGAATGTTATATCACGGGAACGAGAAAAGAGTGCATGTCGGTAACGAGATCAAACTAGGTATGGAGATACCGATGATCGAATCTCAGACATGTAATATATCGAACGACAAAGGGATTTAGTTACAAGCGTTAAAGGTTCTCACGATCACATGAGTCATCGTTGAATGTGTAGGAGTCAGTACGGATCTCCAGGTCCCGCTGCTGATTATTGATCGGAGAAGGGTCTCGATCATGTCTGCATTATTTGCGAACCGTAGGGTGGCACACTTAAGAGTTACCGGACACCATTTTGGAGCACATATGTTTCAGACGAAAGAATTGCAAAGCGTAGGAATTGTTTCAATTGAAACCGGAAATTGTTTCGGGTGAAATTGCAGAAGGTGGTTCTGCATGTGATATTGAAATATTGCAAAGGGCTATATGTGAATGTTTGTTAATTAAAGTAATTAACAAAATTCTGAATAAATTTAATAAAAGAGTTTTATTAAATGAGAGAGCATTAAATTTGGAGAAACTTAATGCATTTAAAGTGGAGACTTTAAAAGGGAATGTGAAGAGGCATTTTAATGTGGAGGAGTTACCACCACATGAATGGGGGAGGTGAGGGGTCACCCCCCATGCGCCGGCCATGGAGAGAGGCGGCACCCCCCTCCTCCTATAAAAGGCCACCCATTCCCTCCTTCATCCTCACACCTCTTTGTGAAGGATCTCTCTCCCCCTCTAGAATTATTCCCCCATGGTCTCGGATTAGCGAGATACATGTTCCCGGTGGCATTTCGTCTAGAAGGAGTTGCTGCTTCCGCTGGATCGCTGGAGCGAGGAGGTGGAGGTTGTCCGGTGGCTTGAACGTGTGTGCGAGTGCGGATGCGCTGCTGAGTTGCGGCGCTCAGACTTCCTCACGATCTTGAGATCGGCAAGTGTACGACTATATCAACCACGAGTTCCTAATCGTTAAAAAAGCTCGTTGTCTTCGAGGGTAAGTTCTCTATGGATGTATGTCCACCCGTTTGCTTTGTACCTAGTAGATAGATCTTGGCGTGTAGTTCACACCGTAGGAATTTTTTTGTTTTCTATGCTGCGGACCCAACAGTGGTATCAGAGCCTGATCTATGCGTAGGTGCTTTCCACAGGTAGTGCACATATGTTTATATGTGGGCAATGATGATCATGTTATTGCATCTTCTATGTACTTTGGATATTGGTGGCATAGTGGGATGAAGCGGCCCGGACCAACCTTACATGTCATCGTACATGAGACCGGTTCCACGACTGACATGCAACTTGTTTTGCATAAGTGGCTGGCGGGTGTCTGTCTCTCCTACTATAGTCAATATATGATTTACAACGAGTTGCTAATAACTTAGTTATCCTCGTTGTGGTTCATGTTTGTAGGTTAGACAGGTTCTATCTCCGAAAGCCCTAAGCCACGTAAAACTTGCAATTGATAAATTAGAGGCGTCTAGTTTAGATCGTTCCTGGGCTAGTGTTTTGATATGGTATTGTTGTAAGTAGATGTATAATAGATACTCTTACAACTCACTTAACGTGTAAGTTCCATAGACCTTGGCCTTACACACAAAGGAATGATAAAGATCATACCACGATGCAAATGATAGAGATCAAATGCATGGACCATATCATCTCACTTCACACATTAGATGTTAGCATCTTATATTGCTAGTTTGGTGCATTTTGTAGCATTATAAGATGATCCCTCATTTAGATATCAAGATAAAATGTGTTCTTCCTTAAGTATGCACCGTTTTGTGGATCGTGTTTTGAGGCATCACGTGATGATCGGGTGTTTTCAACTCTACGCTTTCATACAACGGGTGTAAGACAGTTTTACACACGCAAATACTAAGGTTCTTACTTGACGAGCCTAGCATATACAGACATGGCCTCGGAACACGGACCGAAAGGTTAAGCATGAGTCATATAGTTGATATGATGCCCATATAGATGCTCGCCTTTGAAGCTACACCGACTCACGTGATGATCGGACTTGGTGTAGTGGATTTGGTTCATGTAATCACCAAAAGGACACGAGAGATGTCGTTTTTGAGTGGGAGTTCATCAGTAATTTGGATTAGTCAAACTAAATCTATCATAAACTTAGTCTAAATATACTTTACAAATTCTGTTGTAGATGGCACCACCTGCTTTTAATTTCAATGTGTTCATGGAGAAAGAGAAACTTGCTGCGAATGGTATCAACTTCACCAACTGGGCTATGAATTTGAGGATTCTCCTCACTGCTGCACAAAAGCAATATGTGCTAGATGCACCGCTAGGCCCCCCACCAGCTCCTGATGACCCTGACGAGGAAAAGAACGTCTATATAACTCGTCAGGAGGACCACAACTTAGTTCATTGCGGCATACTGTATGGGCTAGAGCCAGAACTTCGAAAGCGTTTCGAAAATGGAAATGCTATTGATACCATGGGAGAATTGAAAATGATTTTCGATACCCATGCTGCCGTAGAGAGTTATAATGCTACAGAAAAGTTCTTTAGCTGCATGATGGAGGAAAACAGGTCCGTTAGTGAGCATGTACTCAAAATGTCTGGGTATGCCGATAAGCTTGTGTCATTGGGAATAACGATTCCCATTGACTTAGGCATACATCATGTTCTCCAATCTCTGCCACCTAGCTACAAGAGCTTCGTGATGAACTATAATATGCAGGGCATGAAGAAGTCTCTTCCCGAGCTTCTGTCAATGCTTAAGACTACAGAAGTGGAGATTAGGAAAGAACATCAAGTGTTGATGATCAATAGAACCACTGGTTTCAAGAAGGACAAGAAAGGCAAGCACAAGGGAAAGAAGGGTGGAAAGTCTATTGCCACGCCTGAAAAGAAACCCCGAGCTGGCCCTAAGTCTGACACCGAGTGCTACTATTGCAAGGGGACTGGCCATTGGAAGCGCAACTGCCCCAAGTATTTGGCGGACAAGAAGTCCGGCAAGGCAAACAAAGGTATATGTGATATACATGTTATTGATGTGTACTTGACTAGTACTCGCAGTAGCACCTGGGTATTTGATACCGAATCGGTTGCTAATATATGTAACTCGGTTCAGGGACTACAGAACAAGCGACAACTAGCAAGGGATGAGGTCTCGATGCGGGTCAGCAATGGATCAAGAGTTGATGTGATCGCCGTCGGAATGCTGCCTCTCCATATGCCATCGGGATTAGTTATAAACCTAAATAATTGTTATTTGGTGCCTGCACTAAGCATGAACATTGTATCCGGATCGTGTTTGATGCAAAGTGGTTATTCATTTAAGTCTAAAAACAATGGTTGTTCGATTTATATGAATAATATCTTTTATGGTCATGCACCTATGTTGAATGGTTTATTTCTGTTGGATCTCGATAACAGTATTACACATATTCATAATGTTGATGCTAAAAGGATTAAACTTGATAATGATATATCTACATATATGTGGCACTGCCGTCTAGGTCATATTGGCGTTAAACGCATGAAGAAACTCCATTCTGATGGACTTTTGGAATCACTTGATTTTGAATCATTTGATACATGTGAGCCATGCCTTATGGGCAAGATGACTAGAACGCCGTTTTCCGGTTCAATGAAACGGGCAACAGATCTATTGGAAATCATACATACTGATGTGTGTGGACCAATGAGTGTGTCGGCGCGAGGTGGATATCATTATTTTGTTACTTTCACGGATGATTTGAGTAGATACGGGTATATCTATTTGATGAAACACAAGTCTGAAACTTTTGAAAAGTTCAAAGAATTTCAGAATGAAGTGGAAAATCATCGTAACAGAAAGATCAAATTGCTGCGGTCCGACCGTGGAGGAGAGTATCTTAGTTACGAGTTTAGCACACATATGAAAGACTGTGGAATAGTTTCACAACTCACACCTTCCGAAACACCACAACGTAATGGTGTGTCAGAACATCGTAATCGTACTTTATTGGATATGGTTCGATCTATGATGTCTCTGACTGACTTGCCACTGTCATTTTGGGGTTCTGCACTGGAAACTGCTACATTCACTTTAAATAGGGCATCATCTAAATCCGTTGAAAAGACACCGTATGAATTATGGTTTGGAAACAAACCTAAGCTGTCATTTCTTAAAGTTTGGGGATGCGATGTTTATGTGAAGAAACTTCAACCGGATAAACTCGAACCCGAAGCGGAAAAATGCGTCTTCATAGGATACCCTAAGGAAACGATTGGGTATACCTTCTATCACATATCCGAGGGCAAGGTCTTTGTTGCCAAGAATGGATCCTTTCTTGAGAAGGAGTTTCTCGCGAAAGGTGTGAGTAGTCGGAAGGTAGAACTCGAAGAGGTTATTGAACCTTCTCTTCATGAAATGGCGAGTAGCGCAGCTCCAGAAGTTGTTTCGGAGTTGACTTCACCTAATGAAGAGAGAGCTAATGATATTGATCATGAAACTCCGAAAGAGGACACTACCAAACCTCGCAGGTCAAGCAAGACACGTGCAGCTCCTGAACTGTACGGCAATCCTGTTATGAATTTCATGATTGATAAAATGGATGACCCTGCGACATATGAAGAAGCGATGATGAGCCCGGATTCCAACAAATGGCTAGAAGCCATGAAATCCGAGATGGAATCCATGTACGAGAACCAAGTTTGGAACTTGGTGGACTTACCTCACGACCGAAAGGCCGTTGAGAATAAATGGATTTTCAAAAGGAAAACTGATGCTGATGGTAATGTGACCATCTATAAGGCTCGACTTGTCGCAAAGGGGTTTCGACAAATTTAAGGAGTTGACTACGATGAGACATTCTCTCCCGTAGCGATGCTTAAGTCGGTTAGGATTATGTTAGCAATTGCTGCATATTTCGATTATGAAATATGGCAGATGGATGTCAAAACTGCGTTCCTCAATGGTAAGATTGAAGAAGAGTTGTATATGATACAACCTAAGGGTTTTGTCGATGCTAAGGATGCTAATAAGGTGTGCAAACTTCAGCGATCCATCTATGGACTGAAGCAAGCATCACGAAGTTGGAATCTCCGCTTTGATGAGGTGATCAAAGAGTTTGGATTCGTCCAAACTTATGGAGAGGCTTGTATTTACAAGAAAGTGAGTGGGAGCAATGTGGCATTTCTGATATTATATGTGGATGACATATTATTTATTGGAAATGATTTAGATCTTTTAAACAGTGTTAAAAGTTATCTAAACAGCAAATTTTCGATGAAAGACCTTGGTGAAGCTTCATATATATTAGGCATTAAAATCTATAGAGATAGATCAAGACGCCTAATTGGGCTATCGCAGAGTACATACCTTGATAAGATATTAAAGAAGTTTAATATGGACGGAAGTAAGAAGGGGTTCTTACCTATGTTGCAAGGCAAGACATTGAGTAAGACTCAAAGTCCGGCTACGGCGGAAGAAAGAGAGATAATGGATAGGATCCCCTATGCCTCAGCTATAGGCTCTATAATGTATGCGATGCTATGTACAAGACCGGATGTGGCACATGCTATTAGTTTGAGTAGTAGGTACCAATCTGATCCAGGTTCGGAACAGTGGATAGCGGTCAAGAATATCCTTAAGTACTTCAGAAGAACTAAGGATATGTTTCTTATATACGGAGGTGAAGAAGAGCTAGGCGCTAAGTGTTATGTCGATGCTAGCTTTGACACTGATCCGGATGACTCTAAGTCTCAATCCGGATACGTATTTCTCTTGAACGGAGCAGTAGTTAGTTGGAGGAGCTCCAAACAACCTGTGGTGGCTAGATCAACAATGGAGGCGGAATATGTTGCTGCTTCAGAAGCGGCGCAGGACCTGGGTGTGGTTCCCAGTGCGTTGGACCCGATGGTGATCTATTGTGACAACAATGGAGCCATAGCCAACGCCAAGGAACCAAGGTCTCACAAGAATTCCATGCATATTAAGCGCTGGTTTCACTCCATCCGCGAACATGTCAAGGATGGAGATATAAAGATTTGTAAAGTGCACACGGACCTGAATGTAGCAGATCCGTTTACTAAATTACTCCCTAGGGCAAAACATGATCAACACCAGAACTCCATGGGTGTTAGATTTATCACTATGTGAACTAGATTATTGTCTCTAGTGCAAGTGGGAGACTGGAGGAAATATGCCCTGAGAGGCGATAATAAAGTTGTTATTCTGTATTCCTTGTATATGATAGATGTTTATTTTACATGCTATAATTGTATTGATAGGAAACATCAATACATGTGTGTTTAATAAACAAAAAGGGTTCCTAGTCATGCCTCTCTTATAGACTAGCTTGTTGATTAACAAGATGATCAAGGTTTCCTGATCATGGACATTGGATGTTGTTAATAACAAGGTCACACCATTGGTGGAATGATGTGATGAACATTTATCCGAAGTATAGCATTACGATCAAGTCATTGTGTTTATATTGCAATAACATCATACGAAGTAATCTTTATCCTTAGACCATGAGATCATGTTAATTGCTAACACCGGAAGAGTATCTTGATAACATCAAACGTCACACCATAACAGGGTGACTATAAAGATGGGTTCAGTGCTACGAAGGTGTTATGTTGAGGCTCATGGATCAAGAGTGGAATTTGTCAATCCAGATGACGGATAGATATACTCTGGGCCCTCTTGGTGATATCACATTAGGATAGCTTGCAAGTGATGTGATCACTAGAATGTTATATCACGGGAACGAGAAAGAGTGCATGTCGGTAACGAGATTAAACTAGGTATGGAGATACCTATGATCGAATCTCAGACATGTAATATATCGAGAGACAAAGGGATTTAGTTACAAGCGTTAAAGGTTCTCACGATCACAGGAGTCATCGTTGAATGTGTAGGAGTCAGTACGGATCTCCAGGTCCCGCTGCTGATTATTGATCGGAGAAGGGTCTCGATCATGTCTGCATTATTCACGAACAGTAGGGTGGCACACTTAAGAGTTACCGGACACCATTTTGGAGCACATATGTTTCAGAGGAAAGAATTGCAAAGCGCAGGAATTGTTTCAATAGAAATCGGAAATTGTTTCGGGTGAAATTGCAGAAGGTGGTTCTGCATGTGATATTGAAATATTGCAAGGGGCTATATGTGAATGTTTGTTAATTATAGTAATTAACAAAATTCTGAATAAATTTAATAAAAGAGTTTTATTAAATGAGAGAGCATTAAATTTGGAGAAACTTAATGCATTTAAAGTGGAGACTTTAAAAGGGAATGTGAAGAGGCATTTTAATGTGGAGGAGTTACCACCACATGAATGGGGGAGGTGAGGGGTCACCCCCCATGCGTCGGCAATGGAGAGAGGGGGCACCCCTCTCCTCCTATAAAAGGCGACCCATTCCCTCCTTCATCCTCACACCTACTTGTGAAGGATCTCTCTCCCCCTCTAGAATTATTCCCCCATGGTCTCGGATTAGCGAGATACATGTTCCCGATGGCATTTCATCTGGAAGGAGTTGCTTCTTCCGTTGGATCGCTGGAGCGAGGAGGTGGAGGTTGTCCGGTGGCTTGAACGTGTGTGCGAGTGCGGATGCGCTGCTGAGTTGCGGCGCTCGGAATTCCTCACGATCTTGAGATCGGCAAGTGTACGACTACATCAACCACGAGTTCCTATTCGTTAACAAAGCTCGTTGTCTTCGAGGGTAAGTTCTCTATGGATGTATGTCTACCCGTTTGCTTTGTACCTAGTAGATAGATCTTGGCGTGTAGTTCACACTGTAGGAATTTTTTTGTTTTCTATGATGCGGACCCAACAAATTTTAGGGTGCTTTGTGCTAACTGTATTGACCTCGATGTAATTTTACTCCTTTTTAGGTCCTTGCTGTAAAATGTACTCCCACCGTTCATGTAAAATTCGAACATAAAAAGAAGTGCTAAAATTTAAACGTATTTAAGCTTATTAGTTGTCAATGAGTATGAACATTCTTGTATTTCAAGACGAACCACCAAGGTCATGAACATATGTGCATCATACTTTATGCTGATGATTCATGATCCCAAATCGAAGAATTTGCATGACGCAAAAATTGGCCATATTTTGAAAACAAACAAAGAGAAAGTAGTACGAAGAGTATGGCTTGGTCATGTTCTTTCTCGAGAAGGAGCCAAACCCGACTATTTTTCTTTGCTTAATTTTAAATCGTGCTTCGTTCTAAATTTATGTACGTCGATGTAATTTTTCCCTTTTAGGTCCTTGATGAAAACAAATGAAGAGGAAGTACTATGAAGAGTACGACTCGATCAGCTGCTCTCTCGAGAAGGAGCCGAACCCGATTGTTTTATTGGCTTAATTTTAGAGTACTTTGTGCTAAATGTATGGACGTCGATCCAATTTTCCCCATTTTTAGGTCCTTGATGTAAAAGGTACTCCTACCGTCCGTGTAAAATGCGAACCTAAAAGTTAGTGGTAAAAGTTAAACGAATTTAAGGTTACATGTGAATGAGTATGAACAATCTTGGATTTCAAGACGAACGGCCAAAGTCATGGCCATATCTACATCATACTTTATATCGATGATTCACGATCCTATATCCAAGAATCTGCATGCCGCCAAATTGGGCCATATTTTGAAAACAAATGAAGAGGGAAGTATTATAAAGAGTATGGCTCGACCAACTGCTCTCTCAAGAAGGAGCCGAACCTGACTGTTTTTCCTGCTTAATTTTAGGGTGCTTTGTGCTAAATGTATAGACCTTGATGTAATTTTACCTTTTTTAGGTCCTTGCTGTAAAATGTACTCCCATCGTCCGTGTAAAATTCGTAGATAAAAGCAAGTGGTTAAATTTAAACGTATTTAAGCTTATTAGTTGTCAATGAATATGAAAATTCTTGCATTTCAAGCAGAACGACCAGCGTCATACATATCTACATCATACTTTATGCTGATGATTCATGATCCCATAGCACAAAATTTGCATGCCGCCAATTTGGTCATATTTTGAAAACAAACAAAGAGAAAGTAGTGTGAAGAGTATGGCTCGATCACCTTCTCTCTCTAGAAGGATCAAAACATGACTGTTTTCCCTGCTTAATTTTAGGGTGCTTCGTGCTAAATGTATGGACCTCGATTTAATTTTACCTTTTTTAGGTCCTTGATGTAAAATGAACTCAGACCGTCCATGTAAAATTCGAACTAAAACCAATTTGTAAAATTTAAACATATTTAAGATTATTATTTGTCGATGATTATGAACATTCATGGATTTCAAGACGAACGGCCAAGGTCATGGCCATATCTACATCATACTTTATGCCGATGATTCGTGATCCCATATCCAAGAATTTGCATGCCGCCAAATTTGGCCATATTTTGAAAACAAACGAAGATGAAGTAGTATGAAGAGTATGGCTCGATCAGCTTCCCTCACGAGAAGGAGCAAAACATGACTGTTTTCCCTGCTTAATTTTAGGGTGTTTCGTGCTAAACATATGGACCTCAATGTAATTTTAGGTTTTTTATGTCCTTGGTGTAAAATGTACCCCCACCATATGTACGTGTAAAATTTGAACCTAAAAGCCAATGGTAAAATTTAAACATATTTAAGATTATTAGTTATCAATGAGTATGAACATTCTTGGATTTCAAGACGAACGACCATGGTCATGGCCGTATCTATATCATACTTTATGCTGATGACTCATGATCCCATATCCAAGAATTTGAATGCCACCAAATTTTGCCATATTTGAAAAAAAATGAAGAGGAAGTAGTATGAAGAGTATGGCTCGATCATCTTTTCTCTCGAGAAGGAGCAAAACATGACTATTTTCCCTGCTTAATTTTAGGGTTGTTTGTGCTAAATGTATGGACCTCGATGTAATTTTACCTTTTTTAGGTCCTTGATGTAAAATGTACTCCCACCATGCATGTAAAATTCGAACCTAAAATTAAGTGGTAAACTTTAAGCAAATTTAGGGTTAGTTGTCAATGAGTATGAACATTCTTGGATTTCAAGACAAACGACCAAGGTCATGGGCATATCTACATCATACTTTATGCTGATGATTCATGATCCCATATCCAAGAATTTGCAAGTCACCAAATTTGGCCATATTTTGAAAACAAACAAAGAGGAACTATTATGAAGAGTATGGCTCGATAAACTTTTCTCTCGAGAAGGAGCAAAACATGACTATTTTCCCTGCTTAATTTTAGAGTGCTTCGTGCTAAATATATGGACCTCAATAAAATATTACCTTTTTTAGGTCCTTGATTTAAAATGTACTCCCACCATCCGTACGTGTAATATTCGAACCTAAAAGCAAGTGGTATAATTTTAACATATTTAAGTTTATTAGTTGCCGATTAGTATGAACATTCTTGGCTTTCAAGCCGAATGACCAAGGTCATGGCCATATCTACGTCATACTTTATGTTGATGATGATTCCTTGCCCAAGGATTTTCATGCCGCCAGATTTGGCCATATATTTTGAAAACAAAAAAAAAATAGTATGAAGAGTATGGTTCGATCAGCTGCTCTCTCGAGAAGGAGCCAGACCCGACAATTTCTCTTGCTTAATTTTAGGGTGCTTCGTGCTAAATGTAAGGACCTCTATGTAATTTTTTCCATTTTTAGGTCCTTGATGTAAATTGTACTCCCACCGTTCGTGATGTTCCCATATTTGGGAGTAAATGGGTGAATCATGGAATGGTAACAATGTTTCCACTCAGAGTTTCCAACCATTAGATAAATCTAGCACTAAAACATGACTATATACATTGTAATCTAGATAAATCTAAGAACATTATATGGATCAGAGGGAGTAGTATATATGCATTCAAAACAAATTGTGTTTTCTCTCTACTTTAGTGCGGCATCACCATCCCCACACGCAAAACAAATTTTAGGACATTTCGAACTTTTTTCTTCGGCACGCTGTGATTTGCTATCCCTAGCAACCCCTGAGAAAACAATAGCGCCTCAGACTAGGGGCCAGCATTGCAGGCTGGAGCATTTAAGAAATATATCTAATTTTCTGTTATTATTCCTTTTTGCATAATTGTGTATGTTAACGTCCCACATTAGTTTTTCCCTAATATACCGGGTCGCAGTAGTTGATCCCACAATTAGAGGAGAACCGCCCACCCCCCTCCCATATAATTTTTTGGCTGAGAAACCACACGCCCCTCATCGTGTACCTCTGCCGCTCCGGCCGCTTGTGCACCATCGTAGCCCCTCTCCACCCTTGCAGAAAGGTAGAAACCACAAACCCATCCCGACTAATCTTCCGCAGTACTCTTCCCTAGAACGACATCTGGAGCGATGAAGCGTAAGATATCTGAGCACTATAGCCAGGCAATCTGATTTAACAACCTCCACTACGGACCGCTGAGAAACATCACCAGTCACGTCGTTCTTGTAAGCACCGCTCTCCTGGCTTGCGGCATGGTTGGCATGCATCGAGGGATTGCGGAAGATCCTGGTCTCCCATTTGGTTTGCCCTGCCTACTTCACTCTGACCCACAGACATGGCCACTAGACCATGATGAGCAGGTAAAAATCAGTTTTGCATGATTTTTGTAGGATTCGAATCCTTAGATTCTTTCCTATGGATTGCATTTGGATAAGAGGAATCGTGGTATGCAAATTATTTTGAATTGCAACCCCCCACCCATGCTTAAATCCCGTAGGAATTGGAACATCTACTTGAGGCTCAACTCTCTTCACGTGCGTAGGATCGAAACATGTCATTCATGTAGGTAGTTTTCCTACATTTTATAATCGCCTATTTTTCACCGGCAAACCTGCGAAATTCCTGTGTTCTCAATCTTGCAATCGAAAGAGGCCCAAGACTTTTGCTTCAGTGTCCCCCTCTCCTCCAAACATACTAATCCGAAAACACAAGAATGACCAGGATTGTTGATACCCGTAACGGAAGGTGTATTGGCCAATCAAGGCTGGTGTTATATTTTAAGTTTCGTGTGTTTTACAAACACAAGATTTCTGTTAAAAGTTGGTTGCTTGGTTTACATGAATACAAAAACATAGGATTACTTTAAAACATGGTGAAATCAAAGTCAAACCTCACGAGAGAGTATATTTATGATGTTATCGTGTCTCTTGGGACCTCATTCCATTTCTTTGCGCTCGTAGGAATTTGAAAATGAGGTCCAAGTTGGATATGAAGAATTTCATATGAGTTTTGGAGGATTCTAACCCATAGGATTTTGGAAGATATAAAATTCCTATGGACTCCCTTCTTAGTTCCTATGCCCTCCATTCCATAAGAATCTAAACATGAGATCGAACTGCATTCTATTTGTCCTTTGAGAAGTCCAATGCGCTCACATTATATTCCTACAAAACTCCTATGTGTGTTTCCTATTCACCATCCAAAGACACCTGTTACAAAATTCCTGCATTTTTAATTCCTAATATAAATTTATTGTACCTACCATGTCAATCCTGTGTTTTTCCTATTCCTACATTGAAAGAGGCCCCTAATCTTGTTAATTAATCATAGGAAAATTGCCTGTATTTTTTCCTCTAGTCTATTCTTCTGAACAGTGCTAGCATAGGAAACTTAACTATTCCTACACTTTTTCTTTAATGCAAACAAGACCTTATTCCTTGGTGTGTTTGTCTGCATGCATTCATGATTTATTCATCACGTTTCTGCATCTTTCAGATACTCGTAGTAGTTTTTCCGCAAACCTAGCTAGCACTCCCTCTTTGTCAAACACCTTGTATGCCCCTAGATATGAAGAAAATCTGTTGTAGGGCATTGACGCATTGCTGATGCCACTAGACAATCCAACAGTGGAAGAATTTGTACCAGTTGATGATGGCATACCCGGAACATGGGATGATGAAGGATTTGAAAACAAGGGTCGCTGGGTTGGTGCCAACGGAGAATGGATTGCGATTGCAAAGCACCCGGGCGTTGGATCCTCCAAAATGTCTATAGTATGGCACGTATCGAGCTGCCACGTGTGCATCGTGTTGATATTTATCCATCATGTAACCAGTGTTTCCCCGGCCCCAAATGCACTTACCGCTACAAGCACGTGAATATCGAGATGCTGAAGATACAAATAGCAAAGAAACAGTACAGATTTGACAACCAATGGCACTACAGCGTGATGGCGGTGTTCGACAAATTCATTGCTACCATATATTTTCCTCGTGACAGGGACTGGATTATCCTTCAAAACGACTATCTTGCACCAGCAACGTATGTCGATGTCATTGCCACATGTCTAATCAGTGGTTCTATTGATCGCATATACGCGGTGATAGAACCATGAGGAGATGTTCTTGTCTAGGAACCAAACAAGTGAAGTGAGTCCCGTTATTTAAAAATAAAATTTATAAATTACTTAAAACTGCATTATCTGTGGTACTTTCGCTAACTGAAATGCACACACGGGTATACTTGTAGACTCGTGTGTCATACAGGCTCCTGTAATTGAAGAGCCAGCAAACGTCCAAGCTGGTGACGATGTCGAGGCTGAAGATATTGTATTACGCAGCCGGTACTTGGTAGAGCTTGGCTGGGATATCATGTGGATTCACACCAGGGGTGCACGAACCAGCAGCCATGGTGATCTTGTATCATACATGGGTAGAGAACTGCTCTCTTATCCCTCGCTCGCTACCATGTTTTCCAGAGGGCCCTTAATTTGAATGACCCTATAGCACTGGACTGGATCAGGAGGGATAATCTTGAAGGGAGGTCAGTGTTTGTGGGAATCCACCATCCATTCATCCTCAAGCCCCCTACAAACCCCAAACCTGGTGCTGCCGATGTTGACGAAGCTCTGCCACTGTTCAGAGGAGACTGTGTGTTTGTTACACACATGCATTGCGAACATCACCCACAACCAGTTCCAGATTGGAGCCGCATGCATGTCAATGGGAGGTTGCCATAGGTTCATCACTTAACTACACTAGAGCGGAACATAGGGAGCAAATGTTCGAGGCGCCAATGTGGTTCATGCAAACCTTGACTCATTAGAACTATGTGAAGTTTGACCAAAATACAGAAAAGCTGATTATGAGCACTCGCAACATCATTTATGTAGCTAGTACTTGTCACCATGTACTGTACAATACAATGTACGTAGTACTTTCATACTGTATTGTAGTATCAGTACTTGCAACATCATTTCCACTATTACTTGTACTAGGCACCATGTATTAATATACTTTCATAGTATCTGTTTGATGTTTCCCTATTCAAGCACTAAAGCTGTCGTGCCCAATTTTCTAGGCTATTAATTTTGGCATGACAATTAGTAGTACCATATTGGTAGCAAGGTTTGCTTTGTCCATAGTATTCCTTTGACTTCGCCGCATTTATTCCCACACCAGCCCCAGCCCCAGCCCCAGCCCTAGCTCTCTCTCACACAACACTCCTTAATCACCATTGCGCTTCCCTCCATTGACGACCACCACCGCAACTTACTCGTCTTAGGCGGGTCAACTGCAGGAGGCAGGCCTTGCAACCTCATACATAGAGCCTTCGCATCCCTTAGACATCGAAGTGGCAGTGCGGTATGTAAATAATCCCTGAAACCCTTCATTTTGATGAGGAGATGCAGTCAAACTTTTATTAGCGTTTGGTTAACATTAGGTTGGTGTTGAGTATAGTTCTCAGCTAGTGCATTTAACCCGTTTGTATACTACAGTTCAGTTTTACACATGCAAGCTAGTTCCGGGGCTAGATCTACGGTGAACTATAATAATAAGTTCAAATTTTGTATTGATTGATCCGTGGCTAATGATGATTTGGGAGGCCACTCGGCATATTTTGCTTGATTGGTCTCAGGGGCGGAGGTCCTTTTAATTTGGGCAAGTTAGCGTAGCTGCTTCCCTACCCTAATTTTTGCTAAAATTTCAAGTATATGTATGCATCTCTAGCATCGGCAACAAATAGAGATCATCATGTTCGTCTGTTTGTCTGTTCCTAGGTCTACGGTATCTGTACTGCTCGATAAAGAACTGCACGAATGTGATGCCTAGACCTTAGAAGTAGTACTAATATAACCGGCATTCATGCTAGCTAGAGTTAAGACTTTAGGTTGTGTACTTCAATAAGAAAATTGTTCCACTTTATTTCTTAGCTGATCTTGTATTGTACTCTATCAACTAAAACTATACTGTTTCACAATTATTGACAGCTAGTAGAGACATTATCTGTCCACGAGATTTTTTTTGCAGTGTTCGAGCAAGAAGCTCAAGCTTGGAGAGACTCATCATCGAAGAAGACATGAGAGCCATGTGTAGTATGGATGGAGGGGCGAGCCGGGAACACCCATATGGAGAACACCTGTGACGAGTTCTGCAAGATGCTGTTAATACCAGGAGAGTTAGATGTGCGGAGCATACCCAACTCCTTTTTTCCAACATTTGGCGGTGAGTATCCAAAGGAAATCAAGCTAAAGATATGCAAAGCCTGCAGCTGGGACGTTGACCTGAAGAAGCAAGATGGCAAGGTAATCCTTGAGAAAGGATGGCTAGATTTTGTCAAAGCACATGACTTGAAGGTAGGATACTTTCTGGTATTCAACAAACTTGCCACCACTTACTTTAAGGTGATAGTATTTGATCATGATAACTGCGAGAAAGCGATCAGATGTGCAGGTTATCACCCATCATTTGTTGAAAAAATTACTATATCATAGGTGTATTAATATAGTGACTATTCGCTTCTAATTATAACTATTCTATAAATAGGTGCTTGAACACCTTCCGTTATCATGCATCGTGTTGGAACACCATGGTACTTGATCGCACTAGGCTCCAATGTGGAGGTATTTACTTTACTATGTTTGCAACAAAACTGCAAAACAAACATCTAGTGTACTACTGCTAGTATTATACTACCTTTGTTCCATAGTATAATCCTTTTTAGCAAACTTAACAATCATCTTGTTAGTTTGGCCGCATACAAGAGTTGTGCCGTGTTGGTGTACCTAACAATCAAGTGGGTAGGTGTAGTACAACTCCTGTATGAAGCGGAACTAATGAGATGATTATTCATTGTACTCTACTGCTAGTACTAGTACGTATTGTACTAGTACAAGTGTATTACTACTAGGTAGGAGTACTATTTTTTAGGAAAATAGAAGCTATAAATAAACATCATCTAGTCAAACATGATAGTAGTAGTAACTCTAGTCGGCGTACACGGCATCTTGCCGGCCTAGCTATAATGGCCCAGGTTGTGACATGGTTAATTTAGCGCATGTCAGTGTGCCGGCCTAGCTATAAAATGCACCAGGATTTCAGATGGTTAATTTAGTGCACTGCAGCGTGCCAGCCAAGCTAATCGTCGTCCTGGATGCACCTCCAGAGGCCTTGCAAAAAGCCTCGTTCAAAGAGCCATCCCATATTCCCCATCTCGACTGTTTTTATCCACACTCGCCAACGCCGCCTGGCCCCGCATTTGGGATTGTCTCCAGTGCATGCTTCGCACATTTTCCTCGCCATCTCGCCCGCTGCATCAGATCTTGCAGGCCATACCACCCCTCTCCAAAAGTACCCAGACAGTGATACTCTGGTCCGACCTCTTCCCCCGGTCCATCCTGATGTCGCAATCGATGTACAACCCACTGCACAGCGTTTGTAGCAAGGTCGGTGATGATGTTTTCAACAAAATTGCTATGCGTCTGGACACTACCAGTGCCGCTCGGCTGGCCGCATGCTCCAAGGAGCTTTACCGCCAAGTCGCGGGCGGAAAAGGTAGCAGATGCCCCAACAACCACTGCGGGACATTCATCCCCTACAATGACGTCTATGACCACATGATCTGGTGCTTTCACCGCCAGCAAGTCTGCATGGAGTCTGAATGCGAGTTCATCACCTCGTCGGTAGAGCTAATACCTATGGTAGAGCTCGTCCGCCACCCAAGAGTTGCCCACTCAAACACTAGGAGCCATCTAAGCCGGTTCCCACAAGAGGCTCGTGGAGAGCGGATATCATCGGCATGGGGAAACAGGGCACCGTGTTCGTTGCCCAAATTGATGGCCACACCACGGACATTGTCATATCCCCCAGGTTCGTCAGTTCAGGGGCGTGCGAATCGCCGTGGTACAAGGTGAAGCTTTGGTCGCTGTCTCTATGGCATGAGCTCCATGTGGTCGAAATGCTGGTGACATCTAAGCTGACGAGCAGGCCATCATCGGCCGAAGTCGCCCTAGAAGGGCTCAGGTCGTACCTGTTGCAGCCGCGATGTTACCTAGAAGCTTCAGAACCATTCATCGGAATTCCCTGTGAATTAGGAGTATTGCATCGACAAGTTTCAAAAGTGAGATAAAACATCTAAATCTTCTTTGTGATGATCCAAATGTTAAGATATGTAACGTCGTACTAATTAATTACTACTTTATGTTGGTGACAGATTCAATTTTTATGGGGAGAGGTGGAACAAGTTTGCGGCAATGTATACGTATTTCCAATGTACGTTGCTGACATAGTTGGCCCACAGGCGACGGTGTGACAAGGAAAGCCTAACAGGCAGGAAAGAAAGCGCTACCCTACCAGCACTTGGCATGCTGTTGCGTTATACCGAGTATTTTGTATGGAGGTCTTAACTTTCTACTGATAATCTATTTATAGTAATACATATGTACTGGTACTTGTTCGGATCGACCGATCGAGTGCTGAATATGGACTTTCTTTCCTTTTGAGTCATGGCCTTACTACAACTATTGAATTTCAATCTCTGTATTACTGAATCTGTCCTTTCTTTTGGCGATTGTCTGTACTGCTGAATCCGTCATTTTGAAATGTTATTGAATCTGTCAAGTGGTGCTGAATATGAACTGGGAATCTGTAGATATTTTTTCTGTCTTATTCTGTACTGCTCAATCTTCAAATGCTACTCAATCTGTCAAGTGTTATGTCGTTACTATTACTAAGTTATTTTCTAGAACTAATACTGATGGACTGGTACTTGTTTAGATCAAGTGCAGTAGATGGTCTTGCTTTCCTTTTTAAACTCGGCCTTGTCACAATCTAGATGAGGCTTGGGCATTTTGGGATGCATATATGGGGGTCACACTAGTATTGATGTGAAGAGGAGGTATGCACACAAAAGCATACTTGATCGTCAGTTTTGCTTGCTTCAATGATCGAGTGTGTTTGGAGAACAGGGCAAACTGATCGTGCAACAAGGTTTTTAGAGCTGAAACATGACCAAGTTCTCTCTGTACTGCTATTGAGTTTTAGTGTCTATATAGCTGAAACAGACACTTTCGAATGCTAAAGAATCGATCAAATGATGCTGAATATGAACTAGTAATCTGTTGATATTTTTCTATCTTATTTTGTACTACTGGATCTTTCAAATGCTACTGAATTTGTAAAAAAGTTTTGTCACTGCTGCTGGGCTGCTTGCACTAGGCCTTTTGCCTGTGTGTCATCGGAACCGTTGGATGTATTTTGGACAGAAATGAGAGGGTGCCAAGTGAAGTCATTGGATACTAGTCCAGTTTTGGCGCACGCAGTCTGTGTCCCTTGTTCTTTAGATATTTTTACAGAAATATCTGTCAAAAGAATCATCAGTTTTTTCCTCTGGTAGTGAGGTATGTGTCCTGAACCCAGCCGAGCCACAACACAATGCAAACTTTACTAAAGAGGAGGTAAAATCTAGCCCATTAGGCCCCTCTTTAGCCTATAACAATTTAATTCGGCCTTGTAGGGGTCAGGGGACTTGCGGACGATAGCCCATTTAAATATTTATCAAGGAGCCCATGGAAAATAGCACATGGACATAGCCCATTGAGTATAGTAGATGTAGAATAGCCCAAAATCTTTAATTCGGCATTTTTGGAATTGCCCTTTAACACAAAAAAAATCCGCCTACCCATGTTTTTAAGAAACTACTCCATTATCTGGCATTTAATATATTGAGATGACAGGATCGCTTCCCTTTTATTTTAATAAGAGAGATAACATGGACACATAATGTCTTTTTAAGAAGGCTATTATATAAGTTATATGTACTATAAACATTTTAATGATAATGTTCATCTTATTTGTTTGTCATAGTGGCACCGCACATAGTTTATATGTGTTTTGAAGTCTTGAGTTCGATTCTCTGTGCTGGACATAAAATTATCCTGGGTTTACATTATTTCTTCTGGCAATATTGCTTTATGGAGAGGCTGACATCGCGGACCCACCAGCCTGCAGCAACCCTCGAGTTTAATGGTCGGGTTTGAAAAAAAAGTTAAATACTTGTACAAAGAGGCTAGCATCAGGGACCCACCCACCAGAATATACAAGGCTGCATTTGGGACCCACAAGCCAGAACATACCAGAGAGGCTAACATGGGGGCCTCAGCAGCAAGACCATACACGCCTGCCACATCGAGCAACGTTTCCAAGGTCAAAACAGTGGACACAACCAAAAAAAGTCCATCATACGCAAGTTTCATTTATAGAGAGACCAACATGTGGGACCCAGTAGCGCGGCCTTATACAGGTTGTGCCTCGAGCGACATTGCCAAGTTCGAAACAGGGAGGCGCGAGCGAGAAAAAAATCCAACATGCACACGTTTCTTCTAATGAGAGGCTCACATGGGGGACCCAGCAGCCTGGAAAAATGGCTGATGCATCGAGCAACGCTATCAAGTTCGAAACATGGAGGCGCAACCGAGGGCAAAAATTCCATCATACACACATTTCTTATAATGAGTGGATGACATGTGGAGCCCAGCAGCATGATTAAATGGTAGAAGTAGCGAGCAACGTTTTCAAGTTCAGAACACGGAGGGGCGACCAAGGGAAAAAATTCTATCATACACACGTTTCTTCTAATGAGAGGATCACATGTGGGGTCCAGTAGTTTGATTAAACGGTAGATGCATTGAGCAGCGCTATCAAGTTAGGAACAGGGTAGTGCGAGCAAAGAAAAAAATTCCATCGTACACACGATTCTTGTAATGTGAGGCTGACATGGGGACCCAACAACGTGACTAAACGACAGAGAGATCGAGCAACATTATCAAGTTGAAATCAGGGAGGCAATAGCCAAGGAAAAAATTCTATCATGCACACGTATCTTCTAATGAGAGGATCACATGTGGGACCCAGCAGCATGATTAAACGATAGATGCATCGAGCAACGCTATCAAGTTCAGAACATGGTAGCATGGGCGAAGGAAAAGAGTTCCATCATACACACGATTCTTCTAATGCGAGGCTGACATGTGGGACCTAGCAGCCTGACTAAACGGCAAACACATCGAGAAACGTTATCGAGTTCAAATTAGAGAGGCGCGGCCGAAAAGTATGGTCCGCTAGAGACACTAATATCCAGGACCCGCATGCCTCAAAAGACTTCGGCGAGTCAACATCCCACGAGGAAACAAAAATCTTGCTTCTGCCATGCGCCAGCCGAGCTTCCTCCATGTTTTTAGCGGTTCCATCATAGTAGAGGGTCGCGAAACCAGAAAAAATAGTTTTCTATCGGCCACGACCGAGCCGAGAATTTTGTCGCGGAAGACGCGCCTTCTACGATGATCATCCGGCCAAGTCGCTGCGGAAGGAAACTTTTCTTCTAGTGTGGTACCCGAGAAGGCATCCAGAAAACACAGTAGGTCGCAACCCGCCATGGAGTCGATGACTTGGTCTATCCGCGGTAGTAGGAAGGGATCCTTGGGGCATGCCTTGTTGAGGTCGGCAAAGTCCACGCAGAGCGTCCCACCCTAAGTGGCCTTGGGGACCACCACGAGGTTCGTGTGCCAGTCAGCATGCAAGACTTCCTTGACGAGGTGTGTCTTGACGAGCTTTTACATCTCGGCGATGATGAACTACTTCTTCACCACCGACTGCTTATGTGGATTCTGCTTTATCGGACGCGCCATGGGATGTACTGCCAGGTGGTGCTTGATTACCTTGCGAGGAACCCCCATCATATCTGACGGGGACCATGCGAACATGCCAGCGTTAGACCGAAGGAAAGCGACGAGGGCCTCCTCCATATCAGGTGAGAGGTCGGTGCCGATGGTGATTATAGTTACCGACACCACCGGGTCGAGGGGGACCTTCTTGGTCTTGGCCCTCTCTTGAGAGACTACCGGCTTCTTCTTTCCAGCAACCCCAGCGGTGCACACGGTGTCCTTGTCGGGAGGCACCGCCGACTCGGCGTCTTCTTGTCCCTGGGGTGGGGAGAGCTATGGGAGGCCAATCATAGGCTCCCATCATGCTGATGCTGCCTCCTTGCAGGCTTGCTCGAGGGAGCGCATGGCTTCAGTGTTGTCGCAGCACACTGATATGTGCATTTTGCATCACTATTTTATATCCTAATTTACTGTTATTCATTGATATATTTCATATTAAGAGATGATACTTATGTTGTTTCATCTATTTTTGCATGATTGATGACTTTTGGATGATGAACTACTAGAGTCAGGATTCTGATGGAAAAAAGCACTATCCAGATGCAATATTGGCGAAGATCAGAAAATCCCAGAAAATATACGGAAATTCCTATTTTTCTAGAATACGAAGGAGGCCAAAAGGAGGAGTGGAGATGGTCCACAGGGGGCCCACACCACCCCCTAGCGCGGGCCACTCCTGGCCACGCCACCAGGTAGTGTGGCCACCCTGGCCCACCTCTAGCATCGCCCTTTGGTGTATATAATCCCCTTGAAACCTAAGACTTGGGGGAGCAACCACAGAAAGGTTCCGCCGCCTCTGCAGGGCGGAAACTACAGAGAGAGAAAGAGCTCTCCAGCAGGCAGAAATCTGCCGGGGAAATTCCTTCCCGGAGAGGGGAGATTGTCGCCATGAACATCGTCATCAAGCTAGACTTCATCGGGATCATCATCATCATCATCATCTCCACCATAATCATCACCATCACCATCACCACCACTCCGTACCACTATAACAATTGGGTTGAATCTTGCATAGTTCTTAGGGGAAACTTTCCCGGTGTTGATCACTTGTTGTAGTTGATGCTATTGAGTGGAACCATTGAATTACTGTTCATGTTCAGATTGTTACTAATCATTATTTCATCTCTAATATTGATCCATATGATGTCTCGTGAGTAGTTTGTTTAGTTCTTGAGGACATGGGAGAAGTCATGTTGTTAGTGGTGGAATTGTATTGAGAAAGATTTAATGGTTTGATATTTAAGTTGTGGTGCTATTCTTCTAGTGGTGTCATGTGAATGTCGAACACATGATACTTCACCTTTATGGGCCTACAGGATATCATTGTGTATTTGGCTACTAATCGTGGGGTTGATGGAGTGATAGAAACGTGAACCCCAGTTAGGAAACCTTTGCATAAGGGAGTGTAGGATCTCGGAGTTTTAGGCTGTGGTTAGGTTTTTTATCTTAATTACTTTCTTGTAGTTGCGGATGCTTGCAAGGAGTATAATCACACGTATGTATTAGTCCTAGGAAGGTCAGTACATTAGCATAGGTTCACCCACACAACACTTACCCAACCAAAGAAGATTAATCAACTATATGAAGCGAAAGCACTTGACAATATTCCCATGTGTCATTGAGAACGTTTGGTTATATTAAGTAATACAACCGGCTTGTCCTTTGCTAAAGAAAGGATTCGGCCACTTGCTGCAATTATTATTATTTTCTTTTATTTACTCGCACTTTATTTATCTGTGTTACCAAAACCCCTAAAAATCCGTTTGCTAAGTATTTACAGAGAATTCCTGATCCAAACCACTTGTCAACACCTTCTGCTCCTCATTGGGTTCGACACT
Organism: Avena sativa; assembly: GCA_916181665.1. NCBI lineage: Eukaryota > Viridiplantae > Streptophyta > Magnoliopsida > Poales > Poaceae > Avena > Avena sativa. Next base: position 415,557,900 of record OV702289.1, on the reverse strand, counting down.
CTTACTTATCAAAAATACTACGATACACCCCCTATTTTTGCGGGTCATCAAGACTATTTTCTGGCACCGTTGCCGGGGAGTGAAGCGTTATTGAAGAGTGGAACTGGTAAATGAAACTTCTACTGTGAGTATTGTTTATTTCTATTTGTTACTTTATTCTCAATCTGGATAGTTCACTTAGTTTCTTATTTCAGAATGCTACTACCACTACTAAGGTAGTAGATGAACCAGCATCTGCTTAAATTGATCCTTTTAAAATACCTACAAAAATTGCTAATCGTGTTAAGGATAACTACTATTTTGGAGATGGAACTGCCCATCCCGATGATCATTTGCTTTTTATACATGAATTATTCGGATTGTTCAAGTGTGTAGGTATTACAACAGATCAGGTTAAGAAAAAGTTATTCTCTGTATCAATGAAGGGCATAGTCGAGGAATGGTATAAGCTGCTAAAGAATGGCCAATCTCTTGAATGGGAGGAAATTGTACCTCTCTTTTATTCCAAAAATTATCCTCCTAGTGAGATTCATAAAGATCGGAATCAAATATATAACTTTTGGCCTCGTGATGGAGAGAGTACCGCCTAAGCTCGAGGGAGACTGAAGTTACTAATGCTCAAATGTCCTATTCATGAGCTCCCTAACAATATTATTATCAATAACTTTTATGCAAGGCTTTCTCTTCATGATAAGGATCTATTGGATGCTTCTTGTGCTGGATCATTTACACGTATGAAAGAAGAAGCTAAATGGGATCTTCTAGACCGTATTCAAGATAGTGCTGAAGCATGGGAGAATGATAAAGGAAGAAAGTCAGGTATAAATTATGATTATGAATGCATTAAATCTTTTATGGGAACTGATGACTTTCATAATATTAGTGTTGCTTATGGTCTTGATTCTCAAAGTATTGCAAATTGTTTTAAGGCCTTTGCCTCTTATATTGAAATTCCTAAAAATAAATGGAACAAGTATCATGAGCCATATAAAGATAGTTTTAATTGTGTTCCTGCTAGAAATACTGAAGTTTATACTATTGATCATAGTTTACCTGAACCTTATATGGAGAAAATACATTTCCCTGTTAAGGTAAAGGAACATTCTATGATAGCTAGTATGGTTAACAAAAGTACAAAAAAGCTGTAGAACCTGATGAACAAATAGATGTTGAACCTACAATAGCAAATGTGAAAGACCTTATCACTAAAAATATAGAATATGGGCACATTATCCTTTGTAAGGATACTTCTAATATTGTTTCACATCCTAGTAGAACTAGGAAAGCTAGTGTCCCTGTGTTTTCTATCAGAACAAGTGATCATTGCTACTATGGTTCATGTGATGGTTATATCGTTAAATTTATTCATGATACTGAAAGTTATTATGAGAGAGGGGAAAATGTTTTTATGTATCTCAATAATATTAAGTTTCCTCGCTATATGCTGAAAGTCTTTATGTTGCACTTGTTTTGACTTCCTATGCTAGTAGCCTCTGGTTTCAATAATTTATTTTCTTACAAAATTCCCTTGCATAGGAAGTGGGTTAGACTTAAATATGTGTATATTTCCTGCTTGATGCTCTCTTTTACTCCAATTCATATTTTATGTGAGCATTATTGAAATTATCATGCCTATCTTAATGGCTATAAAGAAAGAGCTTTTTGGGAGACAACCCATTATATTTTTGCTTTCAGTTTATTTTTGTTTATTTGAGTATTGGAAGTCATTGCTTCTTTAATAACCTCTCCTTATCCTTTTTGTTTGGTTTTTGTGTCAAGATCAGCCTCTAATGAGAGAGAAGTAAGATTTGGGGAAGTTGTTGTCCCAAAACAGATTTTTATGCTTCACTTTAAAAAATCGTGAAAAGTCCCAGAACATCGTACTGATCTGTAATGTTTTGTGTGCATGCCCCAGGTTATTATTTAACTTTCGTTAGTTTTGCACTTTTTGATTTGAGCAACAGAAGATTTTCAAAAAAATTGATTTTTACCTGCTGGTGTGTTTTGACAGATTTCTGCCATTTTTTGCATTTGCCTCTTAAATTGATTTCCTTTTTTAATTCTTTTGGGATTTCAGAAGGAGTTGCTACATTAGCCTATGTTTTGATGGATTTCAGTTGAAATTGAACCCAAAGGTTTATTATCTTGCATGCACTAATGTTGCTAATGAGGATTGTGTGAAGTTTTGTATGAAGAAATTTTCAAGTGTTAGGAGAGAATGGTGTAATGAGATGAAGAGTGGTCAAAAGACTCAAACATTATATTGTTGGATATTCTTACATTGAAGATATTGATGTTATTCAAGTGGCGACTCCGGAAGAATTTATCAAAGACAAAATTCAGAAACCTACAGAGTCTGTTTTCGAATAGGTAATAGTTCTGGTAAGAAAACATCCGTGAAAAACTTTTCAATTTATATTTTTGCAGTTTTTTATCTCACATGGAAGATAATGAGTCGAAAGAGGAACGGAAACAGAGCCGGAGGAGGTCACACCACCCGGTGGCGCGGGCCCACCTAGCCGCACCACCAGGGGGTGTGGCCACCCTAGAGCCCGTCTCCAACCTATTTTCTCCCAGTACCTTCCTTTTGTTGTTAAACTTTGTAATATAAATCCCCCGTATCCCCTGAGGTCCGTATATTGTGTTCTCGTCGTGTTTTTGTTTTGATCTGTTACGTTCAGATGTCGTTCCAGGATTTGTCTTCAGAGGATTATGAGCTGCGACGCTGGCACGAGCTCCATCGCAATCTTGAACAAAGGACTTTCGTGGGATGGGTGGAAGAAGAAATGATCACAGCTAGGCGTGAAAACATGGATCAGAGCATCGAGGAGGAAGAAAAAGCATGTCAGCAGGCATGAAGGGACAGGGGCTGATACCTCCAGTTCTAGACCTCGGTTCCTGCCCTGCAGAAGTGGAAGCTCTATGAGCCACTGATGAGTTTTGCGATAAGTACTGAGTCCTGAGGAGAAAGGTGGATATACTTCAAGAGGAGAATAACAGGCTTCACAAGATGCTGGAAGATTTTCTAACTCTGATCATGATCACAACACCACCACCTCCGAAGGAGTAATTCATCATCAGGTTTTGACATCCCCTTGGTGTGTTCCAAGCTTGGGGAGTGCCACGGTATCACATCATTATCTTTCATCTTTTTACCTTTTTAGTAGAGTCATATCATGAATAGAGAAGTTATCATATTGGATGGTTTGTATTGTGGAAGTATCTCTCCTCTAAGTTAGTTATCTATGTATCCCTTAGTGTGAGTTGCCGTTATGGAATATTAATGAGAAGTTCTATCATTTAATTTTTGCACATCTTATTCTAGTTTGCAATTTCTGTTATATGATTGACCCTATTGTTAGTATTGGTATCACTTTGTGATCATTAAGTAAATTTAGTTGGTTTTGGCAAACCTGGCTCTAGTCAGTAGCAACACTATTTGAGAATTGAATGGAAAAGAGAAAAGTACTTTTAGAAATATAATTTCATTATCTTTCTTTCTTGTTTGGCTCATAAGCTTAGTATTCTCTAGTTAAGATCTTTTGTGTTTCCAAGGAAGATTGCATGATTGTTTCTATCACTTGTATGTTTGTGTGTTTCCTTCAACTCTTATGCTTGCTACCCAGCCTTGCTAGCCAAAAACCTGTACTGAGAGGGAATGCTTCTCGTGCATCCAATCCTTAAACTAAAACATGTGCCATTTGTGTCCACCATACTTACATATTAGCATTATTGCTATTACAAGTAAATTCTTGAGTTTTATCTATCTTCCAATTAAACTTGTTGTGTGAAAATTAGTGATTAGCTCTCACAAACTTGATGGCACACTTTATTTTCTTGCACTTAATAAACTTCAACCATTGTGTCCATCTATGTTTCTTATATGCTTGCACTTTATAAGTTGTGAATTAGCAGAACCATGTTACCATGGGGAACGCTTTAAACATTGCACTCATTATTCAGTTGATATCATGTTCTTTTGTTTATGGATCCCAGAGGTGTGAAATAAAAGGGGAGCTTGTAAGCTCATGGAGTTTGTATATGTGTTAGAGAAACGCCCGGGCGGCTAGCCTAAGCCATGCCTAATCATGGTGGAACCTTGCAGCATAACCATAGTGAGCATTCTGTGAAGCATCCTCAATAAAAACATATGCAAATAGCAAATAAAAAGATCGCTGAGATGCTCATTGTCTGTTGCCTTGTCATTTTGATATGGGATAGCTCCTGTGTCATGGGGCAAGGGGACCCTGTTGGTGGTTCTATATGATACACATGTACTTACAATGACAAGAACTTACTTGTGACTAAAGTTGAGGACCATGAGGTTCGGTACTCGTACGCAAGGGGCATGAGATTTTCAACTTATAACTTGCCAAGCATATCCTCATATTTGTGTCACTTTAACCTTAATCACTTCAAGATGCTTATGATAGGGGAAATGAGAGATGAAAGCTTATAAGTACCATAATTTTTGGACGCTCTTTATGAAATTTGAAATCCCTGCTTCCCTCTGCGAAGGGCCTATCTTTTACTTTTAAGTTGAGTCAGTAAACCTATTCCTTTCTATCTTAAGTAAGCATTTGAGTTGTTGTGATTCAATTATCCATATGATGATTTATTCAATCATGTTTCTTATGTTCCTTGTTTTGCACAATGCTCTTAACTGAGTGAATATTACTTCGAAAGCTATCATTGAAAACCCCATTATGTGTGACTCCTGCAATTTGTTAACCGTTCTATGACCAAGAACAAAGTTTGCCATTACCAATTATGATTTACTTTGTGTATCTTTATTGTGTTTCCTTTACTCATTGCAAGTTAAGTTATATAATAGTCAGTTGTTTTCTATTATGATTTGTGTATTGATGAATGTGATGCTTCTTGTCCGTATTCTCTTTATCGACACTTCACTCCATAAACCTGTGGTCATGTTTATTGAGCTCAGTTTTCGCTTGTGGACAAGCGAGGTCTAAGCTTGGGGGGAGTTGATACGTCCATTTTGCATCACTATTTTATATCATAATTTACTGTTATTCATTGATATATTTCATATTAAGAGATGATACTTATGTTATTTCATCTATTTTTGCAGGATTGATGACTTTTGGAGGATGAACCATTGGAGTCAGGATTCTGATGGAAAAAGCACTATCCATATGCAATATTGGTGAAGATCAGAAAATCCCAGAAAATATACGGAAATTCCTATTTTTCCAGAATATGAAGGAGGCCAAAAGTACACCAAACAAGCCCATGTTCCGGCTGTTCAGCTGCGAACAATTCCAACTACATGGCCCTTTGTTGTCGGGGGCTTGACATGGTAGGACCGTTTAAACGAGCTCCAAGTGGATTTACCCACCTTCTTGTGATGGTGGATAAATTCACAAAATTTATTGAGGCAAAACCCGTCACAAGTTGTGATGGAGAAATAGCCAAAAAATAAATCGAGGATGTTATAATTCCATTTAGTTATCCCCACAGTATTGTCACAGAAAACAGGAGTAACTTTTCCATGGGAGAACTCATCGAATTTTGCAATGATCAAGGGATCCGACTCGATATTGCATCATTCGCACAACCACGGGACAATGGACAAGTTGAAAAGGAAAATGGTTTAATTCTTCAAGGCCTACGGCCAAGACTCGAAGCACCACTTTATCGTGCTACAGGGGCTTGGGAGGACGAATTGTTGTCTATCGTATGGAGTTTACGAACTACTCCTCATAGGTCAACCGGATATACACTGACAGCGTAATGAGATCGGGGGTCCCTCACATTACACCGAAGCGTGTGAGCCAGGACCCACCGATCAGTGACTCAGCGGGCATGTAACCTGACCGGCAAGGGCGTCGCAAGGATATGACCATCGTGTGCTCCAAGCAGGTATGGCCTTGGCATAATGAGCCTATGGCTGACTATTTGATATGGTGTAGGTGCCTATGGATGAGATGAACACCACGAGACAAGCCTCGATCCACTAGCCGAGTGATGATAGGGAGGAAAAGACAACGACGCACAGGGAGGTCTGACCCCTCCTTCCGAGGCTGCCCCAGAAGGAGGGTAAGGACGTGGTTGGGGCGCAGGAAAGCTAAGGAGCAGCCTCGACTAAGCCCCAGTAGGACCACGAAGCAGTTCTCCTAGCCAGGAGCGGCGCGAGAACCAGAGTCAACTGAGCCTGACAAGGTGTGTCAGGCCCCACCTTAGGAACTGGCGACGCGCTAGTGCTACTGTACATCGTCATGGCGCTGCAGTCTGCTGTAGTACGCCTCCGACAGGAGTGATAGCTTGGATCCTGAGCTGTCACTCAGCCATCGAGTGCACCTGTGCACCCTGCAATTGAGACCTGGAATACCCCGAATGATGCTCCACGCCGGCCCTTGTAGAGACCCCTTGGTGAATAAAAGGAGGCACTTGGCCGAGAGTTGGAGGGGTTTTTTTGGGGCAGAGAGATCTGAAAGGGTTTTTTGGGGAAGGGAGATCTGAAAGGTTTTTTTGGGGCAGAGAGATCTAGAGGAGTTTTGGAGAGGAGTTTGGGAGATCTTGGAGGAAGGTAGAAAAGAGAGAAAGAGAAGAAACAAAGAGAAAGCCTGAGGAGTGTAGAAGCTAGAGAGAAAGCGTCTCCCCAGCACCGGAGAGATCATATCCTTGTACCTCGATCCACCCCAGATAATCCACCAAAGAAAAACGTAGGGTTATTAGCCGAAGGGCATCCCAAACCTGCGTAAAAAAGTTTGTGTGCTCTGTGTGTTCGAATCAGCAGGTTCCTTCGTCAACATTGAGGCCTAAACGCCTTCGTGCCTACTACCGAACAAATAGGGGGTGTCCAACATCCCCGGTGTCAACATAGGCGAGACACGACATCTGGCACGCCAAGTAGGGGGCACTCGCATTTTTGGCTTCAGCAATCATCTCCATTGTCAACAGCTTCATGAGCTTCATCGTCATCACCGTCATCGTCGCCAACTTTTCTTTCATCTTCGTGGTCAACATCGGCATTGACCATGCCTCACCAGCTATGGTGCCCAAGAGAGGTGCTGGCGCAGGGACCAGCCCTGCGATGGTAGACTCGCCCGCTGCACAAACTCGCTCCCATGCCCTTCCCACAACTAGGGGCTTGGATGCCGAGCCTCATGCACTCCCACCACCACCGTAGGGCCCATGTAAAACCTTGCCCTGGGGCTATGTTCCCGGAACGCTGCTCCCACGCTGGGGGCTGCTGGACCCCATGATGATGGAAGGAGAACTGACAACCATGCCATGGGCCACTTGGGGGATGACGCCCCAAGACCTACGGAGCAAGACAATATCTCTATGGGGTCATCTGCTGACCCCACGCACAAGCACGCTGAAGGACACCGCGGCAATTATGCCCCGGCAAACGAGGCGCTAGTTCGAGACTACCTGTTGCAGCTGTGTCAACAAGCTACAGGTGCGGCTGTCCCTAACCCACAGGGCGTAGCTGAGGAAGGAAGCATGGCTTTGGGATACAGAAGCGGATTGTTGGGGGGATACCCCTGGGTAGGGTCACGCCAGGGTATAAAGGCCAAGTAGGCCGAGGTACGGCACGGTCAAAGCAAATGCTGGCCGGGTCACCTCAAGGCAGGCCGCCTTACAGAGTAACCCAGCACGGTGGGCATTTGTCTAGCATTAATCCGGCTAGCATAAATTGCATGTCTCCCATATTTGTGTACCAGATGTGGAGGTACCCTCGTAGCCGGGTTAGCCAAGCGTTAGCCGGGCTACCGCTTGGCTTCAAAGAGAAGGAATGAATCTACCGTAGGTTAAAAGGTGGCCTCTATCCACTATAGCATGAGCGAAGCAAGTAGAGGGAAGGACCAGTGGGCTGTGGCCGACAAAGGTGACACGCGCAATGTTGGCTGATGTAGCTTGCGTCTTGTGATTCCTAAAGGAAAGGGGCACGCAGAGGTTTACGTCCATAGTCCGGACGAACCGTTAAAGTGAATAAATAAGCATCTAGATTTAACCAAGGGGCATATTCAGGGAATTGCCTCCACGTATGCCCTAACTTTGTAACCTGGGCTCCCCCTATATAAGGAGCACCAGGACCTCCATAGCAGGGGATCAATCATTCTGTCTTGGAAGTACTCTAGAGCATTGTAGTGGGGGGTTAAGAGAACGAGTCTCCTTCTCACAAACTTCTCAAGGAGCCCTTGTAATCCACCATTGATATAGTGAAATACAAACATCTGTGTGTGGAATCACCACACTATCCCTCCATGGATTCCTCTAGTGTTCATTGGCCCCATCTTTAGCCTATCCATGGCATTTGCCGTGCCACCACCACGATAGTTAGCACCCACCGTGGGGCTAGCGGCGCTAGCAGGGGTGAAAATCCGGATGGGAAACATCATCGGCATCGGTGAGGGCATCGTCTCTGGCTTGGTTCATCGCTTTGGAGCGCTAGACTACGTCAGTTACAATGGTGGGAGATTCGACAGGCGGCGTCCTCCATGCAATGGCCTCTTCATCAAGCTTGGCGCACACAAGATCTATGTCGGCATGTACGAGACCTGCATTCACCCGCGGCACGTCGTCGAGGGAGGCGAGCCACCTCTCAATGCGGTTAGCGGCCCGCGTATCACTCGCTCCGCAAGCTGCGTTGAGGTCATGATGAATGCGCCAAACGTAGGAGCAAGCAAGGATTCGGCGCCAGATCCAGAGGTCACACCAAAGCAGGCAAGGTATAGATTCCCACCACTAGAAAGGCCAGAGAATGTACTGCAGCAAGCAATAGATAGCCTAGCAACACCAATAGCTCCTGTTGTAGATCCGGCTTAGGCGCTAGCTAAGTTAGAGGAGACTAGGCATAAAATGCTAGCTGGGGCAAAAAAGTAGCCAAGTTATAGCAGTCGTTGAACATCACCTTGAGGGAATATGCAAAGGAAAACCGCATAGATGGAGTAAAAATCTGAGGTAGAAACCTGATCACGGAAATTGACAAGGAGTGTGAGCCTAGGCCGGGTCATACAGCTACTATAGTGACAGGAGGGCAGGTAGAGTACCCCGGTAAAAAACCTCAGGGATGCGAATGCAGCAGCGTCCAAGTTAGAGGGTTTAACCGGAGAAGCCCGGGAAAGACAACAAGAAAGGGTAATCACTTGTTAAGGATGGCTTGACAGCAAAATGAGGAGCTGAATAAGGCAAACACGGCGCAACCCGGAGCATCTCATGTGGTTCATTCGGTAGGGAATAACCAGGCAAAATCTGCTGGAGCTACGTAATCCCCGGGTCACACACCTAGGAGAGAGGATGTGCTAACCTCGGGGAGAAGAGACAAACAAATGGTTCCGTATGACCCGGTAAAGGCAGGGAAAGGAAAAGCATTGCAAGTTGATGAAGATCTCCATAGTGCTAGCCGAGGAGAAGTGGGCCGAGGTAACCGCGACCAAGGCAACACCGGCCAAAGGAACATTGCCAACAGCAATGCCGGACAGCATAATCCGGCGGAAGCAGGGCAAAATGCACCTTGGAACCACCAACAGCAGTACGCACCTCAGCAGGAAAGAAGCACAAGATAGGCAATACAACTGCAGAATGTCCGTTCGGGTCAAGACATGTACAACGATGGTTATTCGGCAATGGTTGATGCCGGATTCCCTAGACCAGAGCACCATGTAATTGGCTCAAGATTGAGGAACAGGAACTTGCAGCCAGATGTCGCCATACTGAAGCTGGACCGAATCTATAGGTCGGAGCTGATTGAAGTGCAAGGTCCTCCGGGTCTGACGTGTTTTGGACTTCGGAACATGAGGGAGCCACCAGTGCCGAATTTTCAGCTAGCCAGAGGAATGAAGACGTATGATGGCAGTACAAAGCCGGATGATTGGCTCATTGATTATGCAACTGCAGTGAACATAGCCGGAGGAAACTTGAGATGGGCTGTGAGATACTCACCGCAGATGCTGGAAGGACCAGCAAGGGTTTGGCTAAACAACTTGACACCAGGGAGTATCAACTATTGGCTGGATTTTGAGGAGCTATTTGTAAGCAAATTCTCGAGCACCTACAAGAGGACAAATAGGCCACAAGCTCTGGCATTATGCAAACAGAGGCCAAACGAGCCGGACAGAGAATTTTTTACTCGATGGTGTGATGTGCTCAACTCATGTGAAGGGATAATTGAATCACAAGCTATAGCGTGGTTTGCCCAAGGCTGTAGATATGGAAGTATGTTGTGGTAGAGGTTGCAGCGAGATATGCCAACTATGCTGGCTGAAACGATCTGGATTGCAGATTCGTACGCCTTGGGAGACCCAACGCAACCCCGGTTGAAGTCAAGCGAGTACAAGGAGTATTACAACAGAGATGGTTTCGGATCATACAGGAGGAATGACTTCTAAGGTAAGAGAAGGGACGATCGTCCGCATTACCGGTACAACTCGTAGCAAGTGGCCGCTGTGGATCGAGATCAGCCCAGTGCCGGTGCAAATCAGCATAAGAAAACTGGAGGGCAACAGTGGCGACAAAAGAGTGAAGGAAAGAAGCCTTGGACCCTAGAGCAGAAGAAATAGTGGCAAGAGAGAAAGGACCGTCTGAGGTATACATTCGAGTCTATGCTGGATCAGCCATGCAAGTTCCATACGCCAAGTCTGAATAGCCCGGCGAGCCATACGACCCGACGGTGTGAATCGATGAGGAAGTTATAACAAAGTAGTTCGAGGAATGCGCAGGCACCTCGGCATGATGCACCTCGGCAGCAACTATTAACTTGGGGGAACGGACAGCAGCTTATGTTGCCTCCGCCTCCGCCGAGGTATGAGAGCCAGGAAAGGAGGGATGCAGTGCATCAAGTGAACAAACAACAGCAAGATCAAGGTCACCACGATAATGAGGGGAGAAATGAGTACAGAGAGCATCATCAGAGTTACTGTGTGTTTACTACGGAAGAGATGGACAGAAAGAGTCTGCAGCGCCAGCATATGGAGGTGAATGTGGTAATGCCGGCTATGGTAAGGTCTATGCCTTGGTCAGATCAGGAGATTACTTGGGGTATCAAGGATCACACGAAAATTATGCCAAGTCTAGGGACCTACGCTTGGGTCCTAGATCGGACATTCATTGGACCCAATATCAATGTGAGATTCTCCAAGGTACTGATAGATAATGGCAGTAGCATTAATATCATGTACAAGGATACCATGCACAAGTTGGGGATATTAGAGAATATGCTCCAAGCAACTAGGACCACTTTTCATGGCATTATGCTAGGTATATCATGTGAACCAATCGGGAAAGTCCGGGTTGACGTGCTATTCGGAACAAGGGATAACTTTCGGACAGAAAATCTGGAGTTCGAAGTGGTAAACTTGGAAAGTGCTTATCACGCGTTACTCGGCAGATCAGCTCTGAGCAAGTTCATGGAAAGTACTCGCATCAGTTATCTGAAGATGAAAATGCCTGGACCAAGGGGAGTGATAACCATAGCTGGGGACTTCAGGCGCTCTATTGAATGTGCGTCTGCCGGGTCTAACCTGGCTGAGTCACTCGTGATCGCTCACGAGAAGAGGAAAATCATGGAGGTGGTTGCGCTGGCTCAGTCCGCGCAGCATCATATGCCGACCCTAACCAACCCACATGGTACTTTGTCATTTCAAGCGACAAAGGACACTAAGAAAGTACCTATTGATGATCAGTTCCCAGAGTGCACCATGACTATTGGTACCGGGTTAAGTGACAAATAGGAAAGCGAGCTCGTCAACTTCCTCCATGAGAATCGGGACGTTTTTGCTTGGTCTACACAGGACCTGCAAGGTGTACCGAGGGAGTTGATCGAGCATTCTCTAAACGTGAGACCCAGAGCAAGGCCGGTGAAGCAATCTCCCCACCGCTTCGCCAAAGACAGGAGAAAAGCTATTGGAGATGAGATAGCTCGGCTCCTTGCAGCCAGATTTATCATGGAAGTACTCAACCCGGATTGGCTCTCTAATCCGGTGCTCGTGGAGGAAAAGAAGGACAATACGAATGTGGCAGTGGTATGGTGCATGTGTATCGACTACACGAACCTGAATAAGACGTGTCCAAAAGATCTATTTCCACTTCTGAGGATAGATCAGGTCATAGATTCAACTATTGGGTGTGAGTTGTTATCATTCATAGATGCATATTCTGGTTTCCACCAGATACCCCTAAACCTGGATGATCAAATAAAGATTGCGTTTATCACCCCGTATGAGGCTTATTGTTGTCGCACTATGTCGTTTGGATTACCTAATGTAGGAGCAACGTACCAGCGATGCATGCAAAAATGCTTACATGACCAAATAGGTCGGAATGTGCAAGTTTATGTGGATGATGTGATGATAAAGACCAAGAAAAGCAACACGCTCCTTGAGGATATCTGGCAATCATTCGTCAACCTAAGAAGGTTCCGGATGAAGCTTAACCCAGAAAAATGTACCTTTGGTGTGCCAACGGAAAAGTTACTCGGTTTCCTTGTTTCTAGCTGAGGTATTGAAACCAATCCCACAAATATCCGGGCCATAGAGATAATGGAACTGCCGAAGTGCCTTAACGATGTGCAGAAGTTAACTGGTTGTCTGGCATCGTTAAGCCGGTTTGTAAGTCGGATGGGAGAGAAGGCCTTGCCCCTCTACCAGTTAATGAAAAAAGCAGATAAATTTACATGGACACCGCAAGCTGATAGCGCGTTCCATGAGCTGAAAAAGATGTTGTCCTCTGCACCAATATTAGCTGTGCCTCTACCCAAGGAGCCAATGTTGCTCTATATAGCCGCGACCAACTGAGTCGTAAGTGCAGTAATCATATTGGAACGAGATGAGGAAGGAAGTCAGTGCAAAGACCTGTGTATTAATTGAGTGAAGTACTGTCGGCTTCGAAATAGAACTACCTCACTATCAAAAGATGGCATATGGCGTGTATATGTCGGCTAAGAAACTCAAGCATTACTTTGAGGAGCACCCCATCAAGGTGGTGTGCGAAGCACCCATATCCGAGATTATGGGTAATAAAGACGCTAGTGGCCGAATTGCAAAATGGGCAATTGAGATAGCCCCGTATGCACCACAATTTGATAGAAGGGATGCGATCAAGTCACAAGCAGTGGCGTATTTCTTTGTGGATTGGTCTAAGATGCAGTATGAACCACCTCTGTCGGAATCAAATTACTGGGGAATGCACTTTGACGGATCAAAGATAAAGGAAGGAGTGGGTTCGGGGTAGTGCTTACCTCACCGAAGAAGGATAAATTGAAATATGTCCTCCAGATCCTTTTTAGCGCGTCAAATAATGTGGCTGAGTATGAAGCACTGGTGCATGGACTCAAAGTAGCAAAAGAGGTAGGCATACGTCGGATACTATGTTTTGGTGCTTCGGATTTGGTGGTGCACCAAGTGTTTGGCAATTGGGATGCTCTGGATGTAAACATGGAACTCTACATATTTTATGTCCAAAAGATAGGTGGCTTCTTCGAGGGGTGCGAATTCCATCACGTACCCCAGATTGAAAAATGAGGCAGCTGATGTATTATCCAAACTGGGATCATCCCGACAACCAATTCCGCCAGGCATTGCCTTGGAGCACTTGAGAAAACGATCTATTACACCATCACCAGAATCCGAGTCAATATATATCCAAACAATCTCCAGATGAGAAGCTACTCCAATGGAAATAGACTGGGGAATCACTTCAGCAAACCCGGGGACTACCTCAGCAAACCCAGGGATTGCCTCGCAGAACCCGGGGACTGTTCAGCTAGATCCGGCTGGAGTAATGTTGGTGGATGCAATGGAAGTTGATGAGGAGCTTTTTCCCATTCGATCTATACCAACATGGGCAAAACCAATAATTGAACTCCTAAAGGAGGGAACTTTGCCGGATGATGAGGTACTCTCAAGGCAAATCTAGAGAAGAGCAAAGGAATAAACCATCATCAATGCCGAACTATACAAAAGAAGCGTAACCATAGTACTGCAGCGATGCATTAACCTGGAAGAAGGGCTCGACATACTCCGAGATATTCGTCAAGGAGAATGTGGTCATCATGCATCCTCCAAAGTGTTGGTGGCAAAAGCTTTTCGGCATGGATTCTATTGGCCAAGCGCACTGGAACAAGCAGAAGATCTGGTGAGGAAATGCAATGGCTGCCAAAGATACGCCACAAAAACCCACATGCCAATGTCGGAACTCAAAACTATTCCCATTACATGGCCATTTGCTGTGTGGTGCCTGGATATGGTAGGACCATTTAAGCCGGCAAAGGGAGGAATGAACCATATCCTGGTTATGGTGGACAAGTTTACAAAATGGATTGAACTTAAGCCAATGAGAAAATGTGATGGGGCAACAACAGTGACATTCCTCAAGGACATACTTGAGATATGGCTATCCCCACAGTATCATAACTAATAATGGCACAAATTTTGCTAAAGGAGCATTTGCGAGGTTTCGCCGAGAAAAGAAGATCCGGTTAGATGTTGCCTCCGTAGCCCACCCCGCATCGAATGGGCAAGTGGAAAGGTCCAACGGACTAGTCTTGTCTAGGATAAAACCCCGGCTCATAGAGCCGCTGCAAAGATCAGCGGGGTGCTGGATAGAAGAACTACCAGCGGTACTGTGGAGTTTAAGAACAACTCCGAATCGATCAACAGGTTATACGCCATTCTTTGTGGTATATGGGGCAGAAGCTGTACTACCAGCCGACATAGAGCATGATTCGCCAAGGGTCAGCCAATACACAGAAGCCGAAGTGCGCGAAGCCTGGCAAAACGATGTTGATCTGCTGGAAGAAGTGAGAGAACTAGCCTTGTCTAGCTCCGCCATATATCAGCAAAACCTCCAACGCTATCATAGCCGGAAAGTAAATCCCTGATTCTTCCGGGAAGGTGACCTGGTACTCCGGCTAGTGTAGCGCACTGCTGGCATGCATAAGTTATCCCCCCCATGGGAAGGACCTTTCATTGTAAGCAAAGCTTTGCACAATGATTCCTACTATCTTATTGATGCACAACCACAGGAGAAGAACAAGGCGGACAGGTCCAGAGAGGAATCTAAGCGACCGTGGAATGTAGCACTACTTCGTCCTTTTTACACCTGACAAAAGAGGTGAATGTATCTGAGTTACTCATATGTCGATATGTATGTCGGCAATGAGCTTATTGATGAAACTTCAGCACCCCTAGCAGAAACTCGGGGACTACCATAAATATTGCCTTTCTTGCTTTTTTGTTTTATATACATCGGCTGGCTTAAGTTTCTTATACCCTAGTCGGATTAGTAGTGTGTGAGCACCAAAAACCCAACTCTTCGTCTTTGTTGTTGTCCAACAAGAATTGGCTTCATGGCAAGCAAGAGAACAAGTTTGGAATCGCAAAGCGCATGAAAAATGGCTAAGGAAAGGAAAGTAATCAAGCCGACGTTTGTTATTTGAACTACCCCTGTATTTACTTCATTTATCTTTCATCGGATTATTTTGAGCTAATCTCAAAGTTTCAAGTATTGTTAGTCAATTTTTTGAACCTCGGACTCACAAGACAAAAAACCAAATCAAGGTAGACGCCCACGTTAATCTGACATTGGAGGAACAAGAAAAGGAAACTCGGAGACTTTTCCCACGTTAATCCGACATTAAGAACTTAGTAGCAAACGAAATTGATCGTAGCAAACCGAATCATTGTGCATAAGTACAACTTCACTTGGCATACCGGGGATGTGACGAATATTGTTAAGTGTTTTTCAAGCTCAATGGGTAGTAGCAGAAGCCAAATCATCGGTCGAGGGAGGAGGTACTTCGGCATCTGTAGGCGGGGCACTAGCCTCGGCCTCACCTTCTAGATTGGCCTCCTCGTCCTCCGGGTCCTCGAAATCGTCGCCAAGCTCAGAGGCTTCCTCGTCATCCTCCTCACCAATATCACTACCATCAGAAATGTTGGCATCATCATATACATCAAGATAACTCGAATCCTCATTCTAGATGTGGCAGAAGGCATATTGGATGAGCTTGTTGGCACAGGCTTTGCGTTGAGCGATGCACTCCGGGTCATTGGACCACTTTGATCCGGTGCCCATGCGGTCAAGCAACCCCAAATCCAGCTCTTCATACCAAGAGAGAACAAACTGCAGCGCTGTATCAGCTCCGGCTGGAGCAGCAGATTCCCGCCAAAGGTGAACTTGGGTCTCGTAGTCCATAAGTTTTGCCAGAAAAGCAGTGCTTCCTTTAGGGGTGGTCTTGGTAGGCCAGAGAGCATTGAACATCCGAACTGCTGCCAGCATTATGTCTGTGCCATAGTTCTTCACAATTTCAAGGCGGGTGGCAAGGCTAACCAGCAGATCCTCCACCTCATAAGGAATTGACCCAGCGGTAGGACCTGTTGGGATACCCCGCTGCTGGCGAGTGATACGTCCATTTTGCATCACTATTCTATATCATAATTTACTGTTATTCATTGATATATTTCATATTAATAGATGATACTTATGTTATTTCATCTGTTTTTTCATGGTTGATGACTTTTGGGGGATGGACCGCTGAAGTCAAGATTCTGATGGAAAAGGCACTGTTTGGAGGCGAAATTCGTGAAGATCGGAAAATCCCGGAAAATATATGGCAAATCCTATTTTTCCAGAAGACGAAGAAAGCCATAAGGGGGAGCGGAGATGGGCCATAGGGGGCCCACACCACCCCCTAGTGCGTGCCACCCTTGGTCGTGCCACCAGGTGGTGTGGCCACCCTGGCCCACCTCTGGCTCTGCTCTTTGGCATATATAATCCTCCCGAAACCCTAACACTCGGGGAGCAACCACAGAAAGGTTATGCCGCCTCTACGGGGCGGAAAACTATAGAGAGAAAGAGCTCTCCGACAAGCAGATATCTGTCAGGAAAATTCCTTTTCGGAGAGGGGAGATCGTCGCCATCAACACCACCATCAAACTGGTCTTCATCGGGATCATCATCTCCACCAGCACCATCATCACCACTCCGTACCGCTGTAACAATTGGGTTGAATCTTGCATAGTTCTTAGGGGAAACTTTCCCGGTATTGATTACTTGTTGTAGTTGATGCTATTGAGTGGAACCATTGAATTATCGTTCATGTTCAGATTGATATTTATCATTATTTCATCTCTAATCTTGATCCATATGATTTCTTGTGAGTAGTTCATTTAGTTCTTGAGGACATGGGAGAAGTCATGTTGTTAGTAGTGGAATTGTGTTGAGAAAGATTCAATGGTTTGATAATTAAGTTGTGGTGTTATTCTTCTAGTGGTGTCATGTGAACGTCGACTACATGATACTTCACCTTTATGGGCCTAGTGAAATGCATTGTGTATTTGGCTACTAATCGTAGGGGTTGCCGGAGTGACAGAAACCTGAACCCCCGTTAGGAAACCTTTGCACAAGGGAGTGTAGGATCTCAAAGTTTAAGGCTATGGTTAGGTTTTTATCTTAATTACTTTCTTGTAGTTGCAGATGCTTGCAAGGGGTATAATAACAAGTATGTATTAGTCCCAGGAAGGTCATTACATTAGCACAAGTTCACCCACACAACACTTATCCAACTAAAGAAGATTAATCAACTATATGAAGCGAAAGCACTTGACGATATTCCCATGTGTCCTTGAGAACGTTTGGTCATCTTAAGTAATACAACCGGCTTGTCCTTTGCTAAAGAAAGGATTGGGCCACTTGCTGCATTTATTATTGTCTTTTATTTACTCGCACTTTATTTATCTGCATTATCAAAAAACCCTAAAAATATGTTTGCTAAGTATTTACAGATAATTCCTTATCCAAGCCACTCGTCAACACCTTCTGCTCCTCATTGGGTTCGACACTCTTACTTATCGAAAATACTGAGATACACCCCCTATACTTGTGGGTCACTAGCGAGACCTATCCACAGCACCAGAAGCAGTAGAGTCACCTTCTAGGAACTTGCCTACGAACAGAACAAGGGATATCAGTGAGCAAGAACACTAAATCTAGAGAGATAAGAATTGAAAAGAGGAAGAGACTCACGTGAAATCTGGAAAAGGATACGAGTGATCTCGGCATACACATTTTCATTGCTAGCCTGGAGTTTTTCATATTTGGAAGTCACTGAGGTAAGTTTTACGTCGGCTTCCTGCAGCAAGTCCTTGTCCTTTGAAATTTGAATGGTTAGGCGCTCATTTTCCTCGGCGAACTCCTGATCAGCCTTATCTAACTCGGATTTGTGAAGGTCCTTGAGCCTTTGGATTTTGGCATTCAACTGAGTAATCTCCGAGTCCCTGAGGCGCAGCTGAGCAATCTCGTCATCCTTCTTCTTCAATTCAGCCTGGTGCTTCCCTGCTTGTTCGATAAAATGTGTCATCATGTCAGGAATGGGCATGCTATCTTCAAGTGTAACTGCAATAGTGAGTTGACCCGGCAGAGCCAAGGTGTAAATATCTAGCGAGTCAAGGGAAAAGCACGCAATGGCTAGAGGAACAAGAAAAGTTACCTTGGATCTCAGCCAAGTTCTTGTGCATGATGACATTTTCAGCCTCAACCTCGGCTGCATGATTCGGATAACAAATTAATATGAATAGCAAGTAACTCGAATGAGAAGGAAAAGGTCTTAAGCAAAGAAAGTTACCCTTCTTCTGGTGATCAACCAACAAATTGCTGTATCTGGCACGAAGATCTTTGTATGAGTCCAGCAAACGCTGGAACTCAGCAGTTCGGCGGTTGGTGGTGATATGAAAGTAAGCCAATGTTAGTTCACAAATAGAACAAAGGATATTCGATGTCTACAAGATCCGGGCCAAGTGGAACTTAACCCGACTCTAGGTGTGTGGATATTCGAAGTCTACAAGACCCGTGCCAAGAGGAACTTAACCTGGCTCTAGGTGTGTAGATATTTGAAAATGCTAAGGACTTACACTAAAATTCTCTAAGAGCATCCGACCGAGTAATAAATCACTCCCTCGGAGGCTTGGGGACTAGTGGGTATATCTATGAGTGTTTGTGTACATAAAGAAGCATAGCAGAAAAAGGGGATTACCTCCATCATTCAGCCATCCAAAGAGATAGCCTTGGTAGCGGAGTTCATTTGAGCGCTAAACTCCGCCGGGCCAAACTTCTCCGGCAGATCATCTTGCGGGTCGATAAACTCGGTGTTATTCTAGTTGTGCACATATTCTATAAGCGCCGGACTGTAGCTTTCGCCGCTAAGAGAATGGCTCATCACCAAGCCCTTGGCATGGCCTCCTGCCTCGCGGACTGAGCAGCAACAGGACTGATATGTAGGATTAATTGCTTGCTACTCTCAGACCCGGCTGTAGGAGGGCCAGAAGGGGAATCCTTGGCGGGCTCGGCGGTTTTCTTGGTATTGCCGGATGATGCTGGCTACTGAAGAAGAGCCGAGGCAGCAGAGCCGGACTGATCTTGGGCGGTTGGCTAGAAAATGTCCTTGATGGACACAATGGATCTGGAGGCAGCACACTGAGACTTCTTCTTCGAGGAGGGCTTGGTCGTGGCTAATGTTGCTGCTGGTGCTGCTAGCTTTGCTGCTGGTGCTAGTGCTGCTGATACTAGTGCTATAGGTGCTGGTGTTGCTGGTGCTGGTAGTATTGGTACTGGTACTGTTGGTGCTGCTGGTGCCACTGGTGCTGCTGGTACAGAAACTGACGATGCTGCAGAGACTGGAACTGAGGAGGAAGTTGCTTGAGGCGGTGTCGATGAAGCTGGCACCTCAGAGCTGGACGGTTGCGGCAGAGTAGAGAAACTGGGGAGATCCGGCATCACCGTATCCTCGGCCGCTCCAATGCCCCCCCCACATCGATGTTTCCCTCCTCATGACGAGGTGGGCTCTGATCTGGTGTATCTGCGGAGTCCTCTTGGATAGGACTCAGCAGACGAATGTCGTCGTCGCGAGGGGAGAAGAGCCGCTCCGGATCAGAGAAGAAATGCTGGGGCCACTCTAGGGAATAACCCTAGGAGCACTGAAGGAAGAAAAAAACAGCAAGTCAAAAGGATAAAGAAAGGCAAAGGCAGAAGCAGAATTACTCGAAAGTGAACGGGAAAGGAAAAGCAACATACTCGTCCGAGGTTGGGGGCACCCGAGGTTTGGGTTCCCTCCAGACTGTGCTCTTGATCGCAGGCTTGGCCGGAGCCTTGACCCTGGATTTCGTCTGCCTCTTCTTGGGTGGTGGCGCCTCCTAAGCTGCGGCCAAGGTAGCCGCGCGCTTCTGGGAAGGGGCAGGAGCCAGATCATCCGTGGAGAGAGGGGAAACCTCGAAGACCTGACCGGCCGGGTTAGCTGAAGATTCGTACATGACCGAGAATGCGTAAGAGATAGGCACCGAGTCAAGTACCTCCAGAAACTCAACATCCGAGTCATCATCATCTGGCCAATCCCTTAGAGAAGAGGCCTTACCAGAGGGTCATTTGGTGCTGTCCAGAGTAGGCAAAAACCTCACCGAGTCAGGCTCCTCCTCGTCCGGCTCTACGCGGTCCTCCACCCATTTGAGGGCCAGCTCCTCGACATCCTCGATTGACTACTGGAGAAATAGCTGAGAGCAAAAGTACTAATGGTTAGGTTAGGAGGTTATTCGACATACCGAGAGACCGGAAAAGATACCAAGAGAAGGGTTTACCTTGGGAGGCAAGTTGACCCAGGAGAAGGGCGCAAGACCCCATTTCCATGCCTCGGAGAACTCCTTCTCCACATTGAAGATGGCCTTGACCCGGTGAAACACCACTGAGTTATTAAGCTCGAAGGAGGAGGTCTGGTGGGGGTCAAGGGGGCCACTTAGATAGCAAATCTTGTGGGCGCGTTTCTACAGACGGGAGACCTGGTTGTGGATGAAGGTGATCATAATGCCCTCGCCTCGTAACCCCAACTTGACCAGCTCCTTGATCTGGCGATCAACCTGGTTCACCAAGGCTGTGGGCCTTTTCGGGATACTCTCCCATGGAGAGGTATCCGAGACACCCATATTGAAGAGGAGGAGCCAGATCTAGCCACGTCTGAATGTTCCGGACATAGAGGAAGGTCCGGGCCCAGCCTTTGCAGGATTCGAGGCCGGTGACCCGAGCGAAAGCGGAGTTCTTGCGGGGAGAGATTGAGGCTCCACCGCACTGAGTCAAGTGCTCGTCAGCATGGGCAAGGTGCTTGTCAGGGACGGCATTTTTCCTGAGACCAAAGAATTTGATCCACATTTCTTTGGAGGGCCAAAGGCCGGTATACCCCTCTATGCCAGAGGAAAAAGAAGAAAGAGAGGTAATGGCATTGGCGGGGAGATGATGCGGTTGAAGTTGATAGGTGGAAATGAAATCATGAAAGAAATCAGAAACGGGCAAGTCGAAGCCGCGTTGAAAATGGGAGAGAAAGACAATGAATTCACCAGGATTTGGAGAGGGAGTTATCTCCTGAGCGGCGAGGCGGCAAGCGACGCCCGTGGGAATGCGACGGGTAACATAAAGCCAATCCAGGTCATCCTGGAAGACGAAGGCACCCACCCAACCACCACGCTCAGGGGCTTCATCTTCCTCTTCCTTCTGAGCAACGACGGTGGCCTCCTCCTCCTTCATGGTGAAATCAAGATCCTCGAGAAAAAAATCAGAAAAATGGTATCCCGCAGGGGGAACTTGGAGGTACAGGGCCCCGTGGCGGAAGGCTCGAACAGAGGCGGCTACACGGTTGCAAAGAGCGGCTGAGCACGGCAGGGGCGGCAGAGCACTAGCACAGAAGCGGTGGTGGCGGTGGCATTGTTGTGAAGAAGAAGAGGGGCAGGGGCGCACGAAGTGGGGGAACTCCCCCAAGGGCAGCCCCTGCCCCCTATTTAACCGCGTGCCGCAGGCGCATAGTGGGATCAGTTGCGGTGGCCCAACCGCATGCTGTGGCCGTGTATCCTCCAAATCAGCCAATCTGGCACATGCCACAGCAAGGGACACAGGGAACAGGGGATCCTGTGGCGTGATGTTTTGATACAGTTAACGAGGGGCTGCCGCGACGAGACGTGCGGGGCAGTTATTACTGACATTTACTACAGTAACTGGCACAGTAAACTGGTTCGGCTCTTAAAATGAGGCAAAGCGATAATTACCCTCCACGTAGAACATGGGGAAGCGTATGAGAGAAGGAAAGGTAACCCGGATACTTGGGAAAAAACCCGGCCAGCGAGAAATAATTCAGATTGAGCCAAGGGAACATCGAAGCAAAGGGTCTGGGTTACGGAATAACTCAGCTGAAGAAGTGCAGATTCAGATAGGGGAACCTCCTGTGGCCTTAACAGCCGACGTTGCTAAGACCGCACCAGCTTCGGGGACTAATGTTGGGGGATACCCCTGGGTAGGGTCACGCCGGGGTATAAAGGCCGAGTTAGCCGAGGTACGGCGCGGTCAAAGCAAGTGATGGATGGGTCACCTCAAGGTAGGCCGACTTACGGAGTAACCCGGCCCGGTGGGCATTTTCATAGCATTTATCCGGCCGGCATAAAATGTATGTCGACCATATTTTTCTACTAGATGTGCAGGTACCCTCAGAGCCGGGTTAGCCAAGCGCTAGCCGAGCTACCGCTTGGCTTCCAAGAGAAGGAAGTAATCTCCCGTTGGTCAAAAGGTGGCCTCTTTCCACTGTAGCATGAGCGAAGCAAGCAGAGGGAAGGACCAGCGGGGAGTGGCCGACAAAGGTGACGCAGGCAATGTCGGCTGACGTAGCTTGCGTCTGGTGACGCCTAAAGGCAAGGGCCACGCAGAGGGTTACGTCCATAGTCCGGACAAACCGTTAAAGTGAATAAAGAAGCATCTAGCTTTAACCAAGGGGCATATTCAGGGAATATGCCTCCACGTATGCCCTAAGTTTGTAACCTGGACTCCCCCTATATAAGGAGCACCAGGACCTCAATAGCAGGGGATCGATCATTCTGTCTTGGAAGTACTCTAGAGCATTGTAGTGGGGGGGTAAGAGAACAAGTCTCCTTCTCACGAACTGCTCAAGGAGCCCTTGTAATCCACCATTGATAGAGTGAAATACAAACATCTGTGTGTGGAATCACCACACTATCCCTCCCTGGATTCCTCTAGTGTTCATTGGCCCCATCTTTAGCCTATCCATGGCATCTGTCGTGCCACCACCACGACACGGATGCCCCGCCTTCTCTCCTGCCTTACGGTAGGTGGCGTGGCCACTGAAGTTCCATCCATCGTCCCCATCAAGTTTGAAGACAACACCAACCCAAAGGAGTTTCTGGCCATCTACTGCACCACGATGGTGGCCGCGAGTGCTGATGAGAAGGTCATGGCCAACTGGTTTCCAATGGCCATGAATAGCACGGCCTTGTCCTGGCTGATGTATCTACCGAAGGAATCCATTCATTCCTGGGCTGAGTTTTGTACTCTCTTTGTGAGCGTGTTCCAAGGATCCTTCAAGCGTCCGAGAACACTCATTCAACTCCACACATTGGTTCAGAGGAGTGGTGAGCGGCTACGCAACTTGATGTTGCGATTTTCACATATTTCACACACTATCCCGGAGGCGGAGGCCGCCACCATTATTGGCGTGTTCACCATGAATGTGCATGATAGGAATATGTGCGAAGAGCTTAAAATGCATCTCGTCAAGAGCATCGACAAGTTGTGGGTGTTGGCTGACCTCTACTCCTTAGTAGAGGAAGGACGCCTCGCGCTCGAAGATGCTGCCCGGGAAGCCGCTGGAGCGGTAGACTCCAAAAACACTATTGTGAACAAGAATGTCTTGCGTAAGTGGGGCCCTCAATAGGCTTTGACTACGGAGCCTAGTGCTCCAACCGGGGCTTAAGAAATACCAAACCCTGAGGAAGAAGTGCCTGCTGCCAAACCCTCCACTGGGAATGGGTGCCCTGTGCATGAGCCGGACGAACATGGTGCTTGGAACTACCGCTCCATCCCCAGTTACGCCGAGGGACGGAAGAGGCGCATCCTTGAGTAGGAGACTAACGGTACCTTCGGAAACATTTACCGCTGCAATAGGGATGGCCACCATGCGAAGGACTATCCGGTCCAACCTGGCTTAGGTGTCCCCACCGGAGGTTGCGAGGGTAAGATGGGCGCTGCATGTGGAGGGGATGGAGGCGGTGGAGATGGAGCAAGAGCGGGACGCGGAGGGGGCCGCGGCAATGTAGCCCCTCAACCACGCGGCAATGACACTGCCATTAACCAAGGCGACAATGACAGGTGCGGAAAGTACCCACAAGTACATGACTACACGTGGACACATAGAGGGGTGTACGCCATGACTTCCCACGGGGATTTTAAGCGTTTCTCCCGTGAACTATACGCTGTGCAGCCCAGTCCGAAGGCGCAACAGCCACTTTGGTGGTCTCATGTGTCAATTACTTTTGATGCGGGAGATCACCTGGACCACATCACCGGGGTCGGCATGCTACCCTTAGTGGTATTCCCCATCATAAAGAACATCCATGTTACCAAGATGTTGGTGGATGGAGGGGCTGGCCTCAACATCCTCTCAGCAAGGTTGTTGGATAAGCTCCAAATCACTGAGGATCAATTATCCCCTACTGGGTCTTTTCTGGGCGTAAGCCCAGGAGCTATCCAAACATGGGGGAAGATTGAGCTGCTAGTCAGATTCGGCACTAAAGACAACTACCACACTGAGAACATCATCTTTGATGTTGCGGGCAATGCCCTACCGGATAACGGCATAATAGGGCGCCCTGCCTTAGCAAAGTTCATGGTGGTCTCCCACCATGCCTACAACTTACTCAAGCTTCCCTCCTCATGGGGCACCTTAACCATCAAAGGTGATATTAGGGATGTCGTGTTCTGCTTTGAATAACTGTTGAAACTAGTAGCGACCACTTCTCATGTGACTCACACTGACCCTTTGTCTGACTCAGACCAACCTTTCAACCTGATTCCCGGCTCACCCGAGAAAAGGCTGTGACCCTTTACAGAACTTAGTTCTGATGACTACTCTGGTACTGGTGTCTCTCCGAGTAAGCTAAAAACTTCTCGCATCCAGCCTACTAACTAAAAAGCCTAGGAGTGTGTGTGGTGCTCCTGGCAAACTTTAAAAGATGGTGTGGAGTGGAGGTTCCCCTGGCAAATGAAAGCCCGGGAGCATGCGTGGTGCTCCCAATAAACCTTAAAAGCCCGAGTGGAGTGGAGGTTCCCCTCACAAATGAAAGCCTGGGAGTGTGTGTTGTACACCCGGCAACCTTAAAAGACTGGGTGTGAGTGGAGGTTCCCCGACATGTGAAAGCCCGGGAGCGTGCGTGGTGCTCCCGGCAAACCTTAAAGACCGAGAGTGAGTGTAGTACTCCTGAAAAATGTGATGAATACTAGTGTATCTGGCCTGGCCCGCCTATGTGTAAACCGCTTGTAACCTAGAGGATGCCTCGGTTTTGGAATGGAAATCCCGTTGCTCTCGTTCTTCTGCCTGTTTTCATTTGCCGAGTCTTTTCCGGATTTTGCATTCCTTTGGTTTTTCTCGGGGTCGGATGTGGGTAACGAGACTGTCAGGCAAGGAAACATTGTACTATCATGATCCGCTCTAAGGTATGAGCATTGTTCTCTAGGCATTGCCAACAAGCACTAAATCACGAACACACACCTCCCACGTCAGGCCCTCGAGTTGGCAACACCGTGCGCCCTGATCAAGCATATGACACCCTATTTTAAACTTAAGGAATGGGTAAGATGTTGTAAGGTGTGTTCATCGTGTTTCGGGATAAGCAATGGATGGATGAACAAGGATAGGCTAGAGTAAGGTCTCGGCAAGAGTATAAGGCTCGCCTCCAGATAGCAGCGGTCCCACGGCTTCCATGGGAGGCCGGCCCCGTCAGAAAGGCATGAGTCAACTACAAATATGGAACTAAGGAGTGGGATCAAGGCACATGAGAAGATGAACAACGCCCCTACGGGACCTACGGAGGCGTAAAGGCATCAAGGGATAGATAGATCAAAGGGCAACCTTCAAAATGAAGCAGCATGAAAAAGAGCAAAGAACGCGAAGGCAAAGGTAAATTCATTGATACTGGCCAATTGGCATTACATTTGGGAAATGTACAATGCAGCAATTGGCGCACAGAAGATGCTTGACAAAAGGGTGTGGGCAAAAGGCTGTGCACTGGGGGAAGGGGGAAGTGCCGCTTCCTACCGCTCCCAGCGGCGCCACACTGCCTGGTCGGCCCCTTGGCATCGCCCGCATCATGAGGAGAGCCCCCTCGACCCCCCGTCACTAGAGAGGTAAGGAGGTTAGCGGCGGCAGCACATGGTATCGTCAAAGACCTTTACTACTAGCCAACCCCCACCGTGGTAGCGGAACTTTTGCACATGGCCAGCCCATAGCTTGTACCAATCCGCGAATGAGGGTCACCCCTTGCTCAGGAACATGCGGCTCTCTTCGTCAACATCCATTTAAAGATCCCAAACAGGTTGGCCCGCGCTGGTCTTGCACAATTCTATGTCGCGTGCACGAAGACTATTCAAATCCTTGGCCAGTGAATGGGGAAGCACCAACCGCTTCTTGAACCCCACACCTAGGATGACTAAGAATTCAGAACCCACCAAGTCCACCATATATTCCTCCTGAGATTGAGATAGAGAGATTGAAGGGGTTAGGAGGAGGAGTGAGCATCTCCCGTTGTGACCTAGGCGGGGCGGTCCACGTCCGCGCCTTGGAGAAGGAGAACAGCGACCAGGAGGGCCTCCCCGACCGGTGCCATGTTCCCGGCGGCCGCGGCAGGGCGGGGCCTCAATATGCGGTTGCTGGAGACCCTCGCTAGTGGCGGAGGAGACACGGTGGCCTTGGCGCCTGCGCCGTGGTTTCTCCGGAGAGGCTGGGGCCATCTCCCTCAGAGAAGCAGGATCGTCATTAGCAGAGCTACCCGACACCATCGACACCAAACAGGAAGTTGGAAGGGAAAGTCTGCGGGGGAAGTGGAGAGTAAGCCACAACCCCGCGCCTTCCCTCCCCTTTATAACCCATGTGGAGAGGGAACGATTGCTGCTCACCAAACTGGCTCACGGGAGGGCAACAATCGTGCCCCACCAAAGTTGTTTTGCAGGAATCAAAGCGAGCGCAGTCAATGCGGACTGCCGCAGAAGCCAAGGCGTGGTTGGGCAGTCCCGCAGCCACTTGAGTGCGTTGGCACTCACACGTCAACTCTACGGGATGAAAAGCGTGTTGTCTAGTCATTTCACGCTTCCCGCGACATGGACTGGGCTCACGTGCTATTGAAGGGCGAAGCCTAGCAACAGCCTCTTTGTCGAGCACGACTAGCATTGGAAGTTGCCGGCCCTCGACCGGGGGCTTCTGTTGGCGTAATGAGATCGGAGGTCCCTCACATTGCACCGAAGCGTGTGGGCCAAGACCCACGGGTTAGCGACTCTGCGAACACATAGCCTGGCCGGCAAGGGCGTCGCAAGGATATGATCACTGTGTGCTTGATGGCTCAAAATATATCGAGCTCGTTGGGGAACCCAAGAGGAAGGTATGATGAGCATAGAAACAAGTTTTCCCTCAGTTATGAAACCAAGGTTATCAAACCGTTAGGAGCAAGGAAACACATCCACGGTGTTGTTACCAACTTGGAATCCTACACAACACAACCACAGAACTTTGGCCCCAGCTTACAGTGAGGTTGTCAATCTCACCGGTTTTGCTGAAAACAAAGGATTAAACGTATTGTGTGGAAGATAGTATTGCTTGCAGAAAGTAAATAGTAAACAATAAATAGTATATTGTAGATTCATGGTAAAAGAATGGACCGGGGTCCATAGTTCACTAGAGGTGATTCTCCTTAAGATAGTTGACATGTTGGGTGAACAAATTACAGCGGGGCAATCGACAGACACCGAGAAAGCATACATGCATATACTAATCATCTTGACTCCTATGATATTTGATTGGGCATTACAACATTATACATAGACCGTAATCCAACTACATCCATGACTAATAATCCACCTTTAGGGTATCATCCAAACCCCCTCCAGTATTAAGTTGCAAGCAACAGATAATTGCATTAAGCAAAGTGTGTAAAGTAAACAATACGATATCTCCATGAACAAAGGATTGTTGTTTTCTCCCTAGTAGCAACAACACATCTAGTACCTTAGAGATTTCTGTCACTTCCCCAGATTACTAGAGGCATGAACCCACTATCGAGCATAAATACTCCCTCTTGGAGTTGCTAGCATCTACTTGGCCAAGATAGCTACTAACAACGGAAAGCATGCAAGATCACAAATAACAAAGACATGATAGAATCAATAATCAATCTGAAATAGCATCTCAATATCCATCGGATCCCTGCAAACACAACATCTAAGATTACAAATAGATGATCTTGATCATGAACGGAGCCCACAAGATCTAAACATGGTAGCACAAAGGAGGAGAACCAACCATCTAGCTACTACATGGACCCGTAGTCCAGGGATGAACTACTCACGCATCAAACCGGAGGCAGGCATGGTGATGAAGAAGGCCTCCAGGGTGATCTCTCCCCTCCGGCAGGGTGCCGGGAAGAGCTTCAGATCCCTCCCGATCTAGGGATGGAGATGGCGGCGGCTACAGACTCTTTCGTGGAATTTTGATCGGGTACTTAGGGTTTTCGTCCCGAGGGGTCTTTATAGGCGAAGGGGCAAGGTTGGTGGAGCGCCAAGGGGCCCACACCCCCTGGTGCCCCCCTAGGCCGCACCACCACTAGGTGTGGCTGCCCTAGTGCACCAATTCGTCTCCCTTCCGGACTCCGTGTTGCTTCGGGTAAAATATTGACTTTGGCTTTTGTCCGGTCCAATTCCGAGAATATTTCCTTACTAGCTTTTCTGAAACCAAAAAGAGCAGAAAACAGGCAACTGGCACGGTGGCATCTTGTTAATAGGTTAGTTCTAGAAAATGTGTAAAAATACTCCAAAGTGTGGACAAAACATAAGAAAGTAGATTTAAAACAAGCATGTAACATCAAAAATTATAGATATGTTTCCAACGTATCAACATCCCCAAGCTTAACTCATGCTCGTCCTCGAGTAGGTAAGTGATAAAAAAGAATAATTTTTGAGGTGACATGCACCATCATAATCTTGATAAAGGTATTTGTCAAACATTGATAGCTGGGATGATAGTACTTTATCATAGCATGAAAGATATAGTTCTAACAATAAGACATAGCAACTATGTTATAACATGAAAAGGTACAAACAAAAGGTTTAAGAATAACTATGCTTTAAAAGACGTTTGTTTGTTTCACATATAGAAAACATAATGAGAATGGTATTCAGCTTGTCCCTCATAGAGTAGCAAAACATAAATGCATAGGACACCTTCAAAGTTCATAAGGGTGACTATATACAAATAGTTTAAGAACAAGAAATATCAAAGTTATGAATCAATCAACAAGTTTTGGGACAATGCACATTAAACTAAGAATGACCACTATGATCTCTCAATAGGTGCATAAAGATAGAAGATGGAGACTCAACATAAAAGTAAAAGAAAGGCCCTTCATAGAAGGAAGCAGGGATTCAAGTCTCATAAAGAGCTTCCAAAAATTATGGTACTTACTAACTTCCAGCTCTCATTGCCCCTATCATAAGCATCTTTAGGTGATTAAGGTTAAAGTCAACAAATATGAGGATATGCTTGACAAGTTATAAGCTTAAAATCTCATGCCCCTTACTTATGAGTACCGTTCCTCATGCTACTCAAGTTTAGTCACATGTAAGTTCTTGTCATTGTAAGTACATGTCTATCATAGAGAACCGCCAACAGGGTACCCCTTGCCCGATGATCCAGAAGAATCCCCATATCAAAATGACAAGGCAAGAAGATAATGAGCATCTCAGCAATCCTTTTATTTCCTATTTGCATAGGATCTGTTTTTTCCTTTTTTCTCTTTTTTCTTTCCTATTTGCATAAGTTTTTTTATAGAGGATGCTTTATAGATTGCTCACTATGGTTATGCCGCAGGTTTCCACCATGATTAGGCATGGCTTAGACTAGCCGCCCAGGCATTTCTCTAACACATATACGAACTCCATGAGCCTTATAAGCTGCCCTTTCATTTCACACCGCCGGGATCCATAAGCAAAAGAACATGATATCAACTAAATAAAGTGCAATTTTGAAAGCGTTCCCCATGGTAACATGGTTCTCCTAATTCACAACTTACAAAACACAAGCATATACGCAACATGGATGGACACAATGGTTCAAGTTTATTAAGTGCAAGAAAAGTAAAGTGTGTCATCAAGTTCGTGAGAGCTTTAATCACTAATTTTCACATAACAAGTTTAATTTAGAAGATAGATAAAAACATGAATATACTTGGAATAGCAATAATGCTAATAGGTAGGTATGGTGGACTCTTTGGAATAACTTGGTTTTATTTGGAGTTGGATGCATGAGTGGAACTCATACTTGGTACATGTGGAGGCTAGCAAAAGACTAGGAGCGACCAACTAAGAGAGCAATAATGGCCATAATCATGCAAAGCGACAAAAAATTATTAATTAAAGCATAAAGTGATATTACAAGTCAAAAAATAAATGATCATAGAGGCTATGGTGACTTGGTATAGTCTTAACATGGTGTGAGCATGCACCAAGTCAACCCAAATAAAGCATCAAAGGAGAATACCACAATATTATGCTTTTATATGCTAAAACAACACATGATTCTTTCAAGGCACATTAAGCAATCTCAATTGTTTGTATCAAGTCATGCTACAGCAATAACCACTAAGCATAGAGTCCAAACAATATCCAGCATGACATGAGAAAGTCTAAGTCACAGTCAAAAACAAACTCCTTTTTTACCACTTATAAGCATGAACTTTCCTACTCTTTTCCAATCCAAATCAACTTATTTGAAAACTATCATATATGAATGAGGGGGTCCAACCAATCTATTCAAGAAAACTAAGTAAACAAAAACTAAAAACAAAAACAAAGATGCTCCAAGAACAACACAACTGTGCGTGAAACAATAAAAATGAAGTGTTTGGAAGAAACCTGAGATTTTTATTGATGAAGAAGGGGATGCCTTGGGCATCCCCAAGCTTTGACACTTGTACTTCTTGAATATTTCTTGGGGTGACACGGGTGGCATATGCAAGCTTGATCTTTTGTCCATACTTCATCTTATCACATTACTCTTCTCTACACTTAAAATTTCCTTCATACAAACAATTACAGCTCAATCCGACGTACAGAGATTTTTCACGAATGTTTACAGCGAAGCAGAAAAATCTGTTTCAGGACAGCAACTTTCCCAAGCATTATTTCTCTCTTATTAGAGGTTATTCTTGGCACAAAAACCACACAAAAAGGATAAGGAGGGGTTATTACTGAAGCAATAACTTCCAAGAGTCAACAAAAGATTCCTAAAGAAATTTGGGTTATCTCCCAATAAGTGCTTTTCTTTAACGCCTTTGAGCTAGGCATAAGAATTTCGATTATGCTCACATAAGAAATATGAATTGAAGTAAAAGAGAGCATGAAGAAGCAAATTCAAAACACATTTAAGTCTAAACCACTTCCTATGCATGGGAATCTTATATGCAAATAAATTCACAAAGAACAAAGTGACAGGCATAGGAAGATAAAACGAGAGTAACTTCAAAACTTTCAGCAAATAGAGAGGTGTTTCAGTACCATGAAAACTTTTATAACCATATTTTCCTCACTCATAATTATTTTCAGTAGCCTCATGAATAAACTCAACAATATAACTATCACATAAAGCATGTTTTTCATGATCTACAAACACATAATTTTTATCAACCTCAAAAATAGTGGGAATTAAACCTTCAAACCCACTTTTAACAAATTTATAACAAGATGACTGATCAATCTCATTTTCAATAGTAGTACAATTAATATTATCAACCAATATAGGACCATCATCTAGAGCTTTATCATAAACATTTTCAAAAGAATCCACAGGAACATAACATTCATCCTCCTTTGGTAAGGATGGGGGACAATCAAATAATGTAAGGGGTAAAGAGTTACTCTCATTAGAAGGTAGGAATGGGTAGATCCATTCTTCCTCCTCTTGATCATCCCTCTCCTCCTCTTTTTCATCCAATGAGCTTCCAGTTTCAGCAATTTCTTCTTCCATAGGTTCCTGCAAGGCATTAGTCTCTTCTGTTGGTGGAGAGCATCAATTAAGATATTCAAGAATATAGCCATTTCCTTCCTTGTAATTATCAAAGCAAAATTTAAGTATATCATAAACCTCATATTTATAAGGTACATCATCAATATTTTCAAGCAAATAAGCAAGTTCTAATGCACCCTTCCAAGCAATAAATTCTTCAATTTGTTCCACATCATAAAAGTCATAATTTCCCTTAACATAAGAAGATATGGTAACATCATCATTATACTCACATTGAAAAGGGAGGTGTTTATACCTCCTACAGAAACAAGATTTATTAAAGCAATAAGTAACATTATAAGTAGAGCACATGTTTCTAGCAATGGTACACAATTTATCAATTTGTTCCTATAAGAGTTTCCCTTTTTGTGACAAGCGGTGTTCCTCATAATATTTTTGTTGTTCCATGAACCCATCTTGCCAATAAGATATAGTGTCAAATAAACCCACCATTGATACAAAGCATGATAAAGCAAGACAATAATAGACCAACAGAAATAACAACTATAGCAGGAACTGGGTTTTTTTGTGTTTTTGATAGAAAGAAGCAAACAAAGCAAAAATAAACTAAGCAAAACAAAAAAAAAGTAAAGAGATTGGTGATGAAGGACTCCCCTTGTGAAGATGTCCTTGACTCCCCGACAACGGTGCCAGAAAATAAGGCTTGATGGCTAAAAATATATCGAGCTCGTTGGGGAACCCCAAGAGGAAGGTATGATGAGCACATAAGCAAGTTTTCCCTTGGTTATGAAAGCAAGGTTATGGAACCAGTAGGATCAAGGAAACACATCCAAGGTGTTGTTTCCATCTTGGAATCCTGCATAACACAACCACAGAACTTTGCCCCCAACATACAATGAGGTTGTCAATCTCACCGGTTTTGCTGAAAACAAAGGATTAAACGTATTGTGTGGAAGATAGTATTGCTTGCAGAAAGTAAACAGTAAACAATAAATAGTATATTGTAGATTGATGGTAAAAGAATGGACCGGGGTCCATAGTTCACTAGAGGTGATTCTCCTTAAGATAGTTGACATGTTGGGTGAACAAATTACAGCGGGGCAATTGACAGACACCGAGAAAGAATACATGCATATACTAATCATCTTGACTCCTATGAGATTTGATTGGGCATTACAACATTATACATAGACCGTAATCCAACTACATCCATGACTAATTATCCACCTTCAGGTTATCATCCGAACCCCTCCAGTATTAAGTTGCAAGCAACAGATAATTGCATTAAGAATAGTGTGTAAAGTAAACAATACGATTGCTCCATGAACAAAGGATTGTTGGTTTGTCCCTAGTAGCAACAGCACCTCTAGTACCTTAGAGATTTCTGTCACTTCCCCAGATTACTAGAGGCATGAACCCACTATCGAGCATAAATGCTCCCTCTTGGAGTTGCTAGCATCTACTTAGACAAGATAACTACTAACAACAGAAAGCATGCAAGATCACAAATAACAAAGACATGATAGAATCAATAATCAATCTGAAATAGCATCTCAATATCTATCAGATCCCCGCAAGCACAACATGTAAGATTACAAATAGATGATCTTGATCATGAACGGAGCTCACAAGATCTAAAGATGGTAGCACAAAGGAGGAGAACCAACCATCTAGCTGCTACATAGACCCGTAGTCTAGGGATGAACTACTCACGCATCACACCGGAGGTAGGCATGGTGATGAAGAAGGCCTCCAGTGTGATCTCTCCCCTCAGGTAGGGTGCCGGGAAGAGCTTTAGATCTCTCCTGATCTAGGGATGGAGATGACGACGGATACAGACCCTTTCGTGGAATTTTGATCGGGTACTTAGGGTTTTCGTCCCGAGGGGTCTTTATAGGCGAAGGGGCAATGTCAGTGGAGCACCAGGGGGCCACACCCCCTAGTGACACGCCCCCTAGGCCGCGCCGCCACCAAGTGTGGCTGCCCTGGTGCACCACTTCATATCCCCTCCAAACTCTGTGTTGCTTCGGGTAAAATATTGACTTTGGCTTTTGTCCGGTCCAGTTCCGGGAATATTTCCTTACTAGATTTTCTGAAACCAAAAAGAGCAGAAAACAGGCAATTAGCACTGTGGCATCTTGTTAATAGGTTAGTTCTAGAAAATGTGTAAAAAAACTCCAAAGTGTGGACAAAACATAAGAAAGTAGATATAAAACAAGCATGGAACATCAAAAATTATAGATACGTTTCCAACGTATCAGTACTCCAAGAAGGTATGGCCTTGGCATAATGAGCCTATGGAGACGGAGTATCGGCTATGGTGTAGGTGCCTATGGATGAGACGAACACCACGAGATAAGCCTCGATCTGCCAGCCGGGTGTGAACAACAAGGAAAAGACAACGATGTGCAGGGCGGTCTGATCCCTCCTTCCGGGGGCTACTCCAGAAGGAGGGTAAGGCCGCGGTTGGGGCGCAACAAAGCTAAGGAGCAGCCTCGACTGAGCCCTGGAAGGACCATGGAGCATTTCTCCTAGGCCAGGGGTGGCCCGGGAACCGGAGTCAACTGAGCCTGACAAGGCGTGTCAGGCCTACCCTTGGGAACTGGCGACGCACCAGCGCTGCTGGACATCATCATGGCACTGCAGTATGCCTCCGATAGGAGTGACAGCTCGGAGCCTGAGCTATCACTCAGCCATCGAGTGCACCTGTAGACCGCCCCTGGCCATCCATTAGCCACGGCCGCTGCCCATCTACAAGAAGACCATGTGGCACCCCGCGATTTAGCCCGGGAACGCCCTAGATGGTGCTCCATGCCGGCCCTTATAGTGACCCCTTGGTGTATAAAAGGAGGCACTTGGCCGAGAGTTAGAGGGGGATTTTTTGGGGCAGAGAGATCTAAAAGTTTTTTTTTGGGTTAGATAGATCTGAAGGCATTTTGGATAGGAGTTTAGGAGAGCTTAGATGGAGGTAGAAAAGAAAGAAATAGAAGAAAGAAATAGGAAGCCCGAGGAGTGTAGAAGCTAGAAAGAAAGCATCTCCCCGGCACCGGATAGATCATGTCCTTGTACCTCGATCCACCTTAGATAAACCACCAAAGTAGGACGTAGGGTTGTCAGCCGAAGGGCGGACCAAACCACCCCAGATAATACACCGTTCTTATCGTTGTACCTCGATCCACCCCAGGTAATATACCCTTCTACTTGGTCCACAGTGTAGAAGCAGTTCTTCCAAGTGATCATATTCGTACTTCTTCCCGAGTCCCTGTGGATGTCAAAGAGGATGCCGAAGTTGCTCGGCAA
Source organism: Avena sativa (assembly GCA_916181665.1). Taxonomy (NCBI): domain Eukaryota; kingdom Viridiplantae; phylum Streptophyta; class Magnoliopsida; order Poales; family Poaceae; genus Avena; species Avena sativa. The sequence goes on along the minus strand of OV702289.1, from coordinate 415,522,532 downwards.
GATTTCCTCGATATGCTCAAGGAAGTTCATGTCTTTGCTGAACAAAGATCTACAGCCTATCAGCAGAAGTTACGCAAGTATCATAGTAAGAGAGTTAGAAATAGGTCTTTTAGGAAGGGTGATCTGGTTCTCCGATTAGTGCAAAAAGAGAGCACAAACTTTCCCCTATATGGGAAGAGCCCTTTATGGTTAGTCGAGTATTGCACAATGGTTCCTACTACCTAACTGACATGAGGCTAGAAAAGGAAAGACCTGCTACTAAGAAGAGAAAGAGAGATGGATGCAGTACAAACCCAGATAAAATAGATCGTCCATGGAATGTTGCTCAGCTACATCCATTTTATTCTTAAATTTCTTTCTTTGTAATCATATCAGTGTACATGTTCTAAGTGAAATAAAGTATTGGTCTCCTCAATATTTTTTCCAAAATATTTTTTAAGTACCATCTTATTTCCGAATGATCATGTCATTGTAGAAAATCCCAGAATACTTGAATGTACTTTATGCTCATGTTTGTTCTGGTTAGATTTCTGATTCTAAAAATTCTACCTTCGGGTATAAATCTAAATTTTCTAGTTTGTACTTGGGTTTTTGTCTGATTGCTAGATGCGTGTATTTTTCGAGTAGTGAATTGTTGGTACTAGAAGCCGGCTTTGATTTCGGGTTTAAACTAGTTTAGCAATTGAGCTCCGCTGCTCGGCAAAGTTTCCGTGCCGAAGGTTTGCCGGCTCATGAAAGGGTTGAGGCAGAAACCTAGATAAACGAAAAGTATAGATAAAATAGTGCTTAAGTAATTTTCAAGCACAAAAATAAAAACCAAAAGTGCTAAGAAGTAAATCATAAGTTCTTACCAGCTAACACGGCAAAATAATATTCTAGCTATTACATCAAATTCTTTTTCAGAATAACAGATTGTTTTTCTAGCTAACTCTATGATGTACGCAAAGATGAAGGATTAGCTGGCTCGGTGGAGACATTACCTACATCACCCCGATATCTTTTCGAGACGAGCAAATCAGACTCAGTCTATTCATCGTCCTCGGAAACCTTAGCAACTTCTTCTCTAGGAGGAGACGACAGTTCAACGGGCATGAAGAACGGGTTCTCATAGCTGGCCATCTCGGCCACTCAACAGGTGTATATGGCACAAGCATCCCACATTTCTTTGATATTTTGTGGCTTGCTGTCTTCATCAACAGTCGAATAACCCTTGGTAACTTTCCATATCTCCATGCTTCCATGGTGGCTCATTACTATTGTTAGGACATTCTGTAGCATAGTGTATGCATAGGACAAGTTCCAATCCTTAACAAGCTTTGGTATATCCTTCGCCTTGTGTCATACTTCAAAAGCAGACATTTTTTCTAAGCCGGACAGCTGGGCGGATTTACCAATTTCCTCGAAAGATTGATGGATGAATCAGGTGTCCAGTAGCAACAAGCCGGCTGATACGAGACTCGGACGAAGAGGCATCAAGAATGTTAAGAGGACCTAAAGATAAGAAAACAAGGTCAACAATATACATTAGTAAACAAAGCCAAAAAAGAACAATTTAGAGACACCAAACTTACCGAAGATAGAATCATCTACTTTGGTATTCTCCTCCCGAAGACTTTGCAGTTCGTTCTAAAGAGCTTTGGTGGTATCTCTTTCCCTATCCAACTCATTCTTCAAGTCTAAGATTGCTTTTTCTTGTTTTGTGATGGTGCGGTCACGCTCTCCAGTAGCCATGTTACTGGATTCAAGAATGTTGTTGATGCTGCGCTCATGGTCTACCTTGAGTTTGTTCCGCTCAGCACGCAAGTCAACATTTTCAGGTTCCAAGAATTTGAAATCTTCGGCTTGTTCAATAAGCTTGCAGGACTGCTTCACAAGATCTAGAGCAATAAGAAATAATTTCGAATAAATATTCGGCCACAATGAAAATGAAGTCAAAAATGCTTACCTTCAGCTTCAACTTTTGCAACTTTAAGCTGCACATTTTCAAGTCGAAGAGCTCTGATCTCTCCGCTTGTTACAAATATGCTTCAATAATTCATGGTCATAATCAATAAATTTCTGTAAGTCGGAATGGTAACCAGAGTCAGAAGTCTACTAAGACTCGGGATAATATTTTAACTAAGTTAAATATCAGCACGAGCCTTGGGAAGCTATACTAGTTCATTCCTTGGCGTCCTGTAAAAGCATAAATCCAAATTCCTATCCAACTTCATGCTTGGGGGATAGAGGATATGATATGAAATATAACAAAAAGAGTCGGAAACTGACTTACATAATGTTCTTGAGATAGCTTGTTGAGGCTCATGTTTACTTCAGAGGAAACCTTCTCGGCGAGAGTTAAAGGAACTACTGGTGGAGGAAGAATCACACCAACCTTCAACTTCTCGTAGCAAAGACGAACTTGGTCAAGAAGCTCGAAGAGATTGATATCCTCGGCTTCTTGGAGAGCCAGCTTCTGGATTTCTTCTACGCTTTTCCGTGTAAGGCCAAGTTTGGCATTAACCGGATTCTGTAGAAGGTTCCCTACAAAGGTCTTAGCTGAGGGATCATTACCCTTTGAGGGTTCACCTTTATCAACTGCCGAGTCACTAATGGTGACGGTGGTTTGCAAACCAAGGTTTGCTGGCTCAGTAAGCTGAGCCAGAACATCTTCAGCATGTGGAGATGAAGTATCCTTTGGTACTGATGATGTCTTTGGGGTAGGAGTCGGAGGTGGGGAAGCAGGCGAAACCAGAGTCAACTTCTGCTGACGCAAAGTCTTCCCCATATTGCCTTTTCCCATGCCCTTGGAGATTGCTTTAGCTCTGGATGGTAATAGAGTAAGATCGTTATAGTTCAGAAAGAACACGAATCAAGACACGAAGCTTTGTGAAGGAATTTACCTCTTTACAACTGGAACTTCTTGTGTGCCAACAAATAAAGTCAGAGTTTTGTGCTTTCGGGTAAGCACCTCCAGCAATAACTCAAGATCTTCATCCTCCTGAGGAGTCGGATCCTCAGGCGGATATCATCGAGAGGAGCAAGCTCCAACTCAAGGAGGTCAGCAAGCTGAAAGACATATTATCTCAGCATTGCAAATAATGAAAATATAGATGAACAAGTCAATGTGTATAAAGGAATTAGTCAGAAATCTTACGGGTGTCAAGGGCTTTTCAGCCGTGAACATGTCGAGAGAAATCTCTAGAATCTTCTTCTCCACTCGCTCCTTTATCAACCACTTTCTTCGGGTCTCATATTGTTTGTTGGGGATCGAGTACTGGCTAATCCTTAGGCTGTCCTTTTTCCTCTTGGTGATTGTATGCATGAGACGATCACCATGGTATTGGAGGGGTTGAATCTGCATGCTAGCTAGCAATGGACTAAGTCAGATCCCTTCACGCCTTTGTGCTTCATCAGATATTCAATACACCTCTTGGCATGGACCAAATCTTCAGTGGGAGCCAGAGCATCTGCATCCCAAGACTCTTGGTAGGCGGCCATACCATCAAAAAAACTGGCAAAGCTTCTTGCTTGCTTGGAACCGGTTTGTCCTTATGATAAAAGAACGTGGACGGCCACCTCTTCACCGACTCACTAGCTATAACTTTAGGATAGACTAGGTATCTCCTAAGGGTCAGGCACAGTGTTCTGGTAATGTAAGGATTACCGGTGGTGATGGAATTTTTTCGGGTACCAAAGTAGCACTAGTACAAATGCGATACTTAGAGACGGCAATTTCCCATGGGCCTCAGCTGGTTTCTTGTTCCGGTCCAAGCGCATAGATTCTAAGAGCACACCACCTGAGATGGTTTTTCTTTGCGGATCTAAGATACGAGACCTCAGACGGTGCAAAAAGGAAAATGCCTCTAGCATGTACGAGATGGAGACGACCCATATTTCGTACCGCTTGGAAGAACTCCTCAACCTCAGACGGCCTATACTAAGGACCGTCTCCAATAGTCAGGCAACCTGAGTTTGATTCAAACAAAGACCGTCTCCTTAACTAGTGTGCCTCAAAGCGGCTTTTAAATTTACCGTCTCTAGTGTGTGTAAACCATTTTAAATAATAGCATGCTAATTTGAACTTGATCATAGCTGACATGACACATAATCATGATTCAGTAAACATGTAGACACATTATCTAAAGAACTTATAGCAGGTCAATCATGGTAACAATAGCCACATAGTTTGGGAAATCCATTCAAATTTAGCCATTACACATTATGGTAGTACATACAAACTACTGTCCATAAATCAATCAGCTAGCATAATGAGTACTTTATAACAAACTAGGATTGCATTTATAATCGTCCGCCCAGTGGAAGTTGTTGAACCAAAATATGTACCTCACTATTCTCTTTTTCATCAAAGCAAAAAAGGACAATGGTGTCCTTCTTTAGGTTGAAGCTTCTCACAACCTTCTCCCATCCAGTCATCAAGATTGCATTTGACCCAGCTCCCATCTTCATCCTAACCATCTTTCGCATTTTTCTCTTCATTTGCCAAACATGGACATCAATAGGTTCATCAAGGCGATTCTTTAGGTATTTTCTTGTGAACTCAGATCCAAATGTCTAGGAAAGAATAGAGAATTAAAGAATTAACATGCTTGTGATTACTAGAAGTATTTAAATATCACATGGTAGCTTGTTGATAATGTCAACACCCGGATTTTTAATCCTAGATGCCTGTTATGCCATACATCGCAATCCCAGGATTACCATTTTTGTGAGACATAACAAATTGGATATTACAGTACATCATCCATTACAAACCATAATAAGGTCTTACACAAATAAAGGATCTCATGATCTAGTCTTAGTACAATCAAGTAGCAGAATAAATAGCATAGCGGTGGGGTCCATCTTTAGTGTCACAGGCAATGCTGACGATGGGAGATGATCCTAGTTGTTGTAGCCGTCCTGCTGTCCTCCTTCAGGGTAGTCCTCCTCATGGTATAGTCATAGGAATAGCCAGGTACAAAGCCATGAGTACTCTTTAAGTACTCGCAAACTATCACTAACAAGTAAGATAGTTCTAGTAGGAATGCTAAGTTCTAAGTTTATTTGTAAAACTAAGTTTGAAACCTAAGCTGAGTTCAGAAACAAAGAAAGATAAAATAAAGTTTGAAAAACACCTAAGTAGGAACTTAGTTGTCATAGTCACAACTATGTTGTGGTCAAGTCATATCACAATTCATTTCATAAGTCATTTTGAAAACATCTGACAATGGAACAGTATGGCCACTCCAACTGTCCATATCCGCGGACGCGGATATTCGAATAGTTTGACACTCTGCAGAGGTGGTACACTTTCACCACAAGATTAGATACATCTGTCAGGGATAACCCTAAATCATCATACTTAGTATGCAGATAATGAAACATAACCTTTCCTTTACACACTCTAGTATAAGCACCTCTCCTATGAGTATGGCCTCCCAGCCATGACCATCTGTCATCCTGGGCACTGCATAGGTGGACAACATTGAGAGGTAGCCTCAGCTCAAACCTCTCCCGCGAGGGAACTAATACTAATGCATATAAACTTCCGGCTAATCCTTACCCAATTCAAGTATTGTGGTTGTACGGTAAAATTGGAATGGTATTGCATCTGAACCCAACCATCAGTTTTTATAAAGGTGCTAAGGCTCATGCCTCAACATTTTCATCATCATAAATCATTGTGTTTCTCAACACATGTCAAAACATCTCAATAGAATGACTCATCATTCCAAGGTTTTCACAAGTCATTTTCACCAAGTATTCGCATCTAAAATGATCCAGTTTTTGGTTTAGCTCTAAGCTACTAAGTTAAGAGTGTTCACTAATGTGGGATGCTAATGTCAATCTCATGCCATAGAATGACATCTAAGTCTAACTAGATGGGTCAAGTTTTATACTCTTTATGCTACCTTCAAACAAGGTACAGAACTTTGGTAAAGTAAAGAAAGTAAAGCTTGTACATAAAACTTGGAGTAGGTATAAGTCAAAAGTATAACCAAAGCATGCCTAGTGCATTTTGCTTAGGTTATCTTGCTTAATTCTGGTTTGCTAACAATAACTTGCAAGGGTGATCTTGCATTATTAATGATGGCTTGCAAGTAATCACTTGCATGGTTAACTTGTATAATGCTAGCTTGCCTTGGTTGGTGCAGTGGTTGAAATTCTCTTCCTCCTCTTGGTAGAACTCCTCCTCCTCGTAGACTTGGTCGGTACTATCGTCTATAAATACATAAGGAATACACAATCACCAAACAATACTTAACTAGACTACTTAGCACACTAAGACACACATTTGATGATCTAGTATCATCACAAACATCACAAGGTTTAATGAACTAGTTTCATTTATTTTGTTTGAGAAAAGTAATTTCTACTCATTGAAATTAACTAAGATTTAATATTCTCCAATTAAAATATGGGATCATGTGGACACATGTCATCACCACATATTCTTACATATGGGAATGTGATTTAAGGGTTGGATCAGTTTTTAAATAAGTTCAAGTTTAATAATTAATGATTTAAAGTGACTAGAAATGCCTATATAGCATTATTTTGGTACTAGTCCAAAGTCACTGCATTCAAACCTTAATGTTATTACATATTCAGATAGGTATGGTTAAATGTGATTTTTGAGAGTTGGAATCAACTCAAAAGCTACTATGGTTGATTTTATAAAAATGTTTGAATGTGTAAAAGCTTTTGTCTTGTTATTTTTACTAGGAGAGATCTCTAACTCTAAAAGATTTAAATCCAACCGGCTTTGATAGATATTTTCATTAGCTTTCCAACAAAATTGGAATCACTCAACTTGGATTTGTATAACTCTCTGAATTGATTTTTAAACTAGTGGAAAGAACTGAGTCTAAGTCTAAAAAGTAAAATCCTAATTTGAATTAACTGGGTCGCGTGGGAAACTAATTGGGCCGGCCCAGATTCACTTTGCGGCGCTGAGGGCTGCTGACAGGGGGGTCCGCCTGTTAGTGGCTCATTACACGCGAAGCGGTACGGGGCGATACGGACCGCAGGATTAGAACTAGATCAATGGCTCACGGTCATCGTCGACGACGAACACGTCGCCGGTGAGACTGAACCCTAGCGGCTCGGTGGGGGTGCAGTGGGGACGTACCGAGGCTCCAGCTAGTGCGGCGAGGCAGGCAAACGAATGAGTAGATGACGGCGAGCTTAGGAGAAGTCGCGGAAGAGGCTGAGGTGGACGAAATCAACGGCAACGTCTCCTCCTCTGCTGTGGCGGTCTCCGGCTCAATTCTGGCGACTGGCTGCTCGAGCTGCTCTGCCGAGAGGTGGGGAAGGACTGTTGGTGAGAGGGGAGTCGAATGGTGTGGCGATTGAGGTTGGGGAAGGCCTCCTTATATAGGCTCGAGGAGGTGACTGAAGGGGCAATGGCGAGCTCGTCGGTGACGATGATACAGGGTGCTATCGGCATGGGCGGCGTAGGTGGATGGTGGCTTGCCTCCTGGAGGTCCTCTACGGGTGTTGGTGAGAGGTGGTGCTCGACGTGGTTCCCAGCAAGTGTGGGTCACACGGCGGGTTACGGCCGTGTCTGGCGGGGTGAGGGGGTCAAGGCAGAGCGGCGCGCACGGTCTAGTGTCGAGGCACGGCGTGTGGCATGCTGGCGGTGATGGCGCTCTGGCATGCTCTGGCGCGGCGTAGAGAGGATAGTGTGGGGCTTGTCTAGGGTGGTCTAGGGTGTGGCAGTGGTCGTGGGGTGGACCGTGGATGGCGGTGAGGTGGCACCTTGCTTCCTGGAGCAGCGGAGAGGGGCTGGCGGTCTGCTGTGGCGTTGGCAAGGTTGGCCGGCGATCATGGGCTCGGGGCGGCGTGGCACTGGCGCTAGGGACTAGGGGATGGGCTGGTTTCAGCTTTGTTAGATCAAAGAGGGACAGAGGGATTAAATTGGGTGCAAATGGGTGGCAAACCCTGTAGAAACAGTGAACCTAAACTAGAGTGTGATCAGTGCATGCCAAGTGTTTGATTAAATGGCCGCAAGAATTCAAATTTGGAATTTTGAAAGGAAATTTGGTGGAGTTGTTTATCACATGCTTAAGCATCTGTGGTTGCTAGGATTTGTTAAATGGAATTCATTTGAGTGGTTTTTGCAAAAGTGTGATCTAGACATATGAACTAGATTCCATTTTCAAATGTCATTTAATATTAGAGTTTGAATGTTTCTGGGAGATCACAAAGTGGGACTTGATACATCACTACTTGTACTAGCAAGGGGTGCAAAGATCCACAATTGTTTCTGTTGGGATTTGAGTGCTAGGAATAGCCAAAGTGGGCTAGTGGGTTAAAATGGCAAAAGAGACCATTTCCTTTATTTAATTCTTTTTTATTTCTTTTTCTTTGGTTTTTGCTTGGGGATGATCTAGATGATGTGACATTCATCATAGAACCATTTTACAACCATTAGAACAAACAATAAAAAAACAAACAATAATGGCATTTCAAACAACTCCTATTTTAAATGCACACATATATGAATGCTTAAAGATTTTAAATGGAAATATTTTTTGTTAACCCTAACTTGGGTAGATTTGATCTTTATTATCCTTGATTAAAGTTTTGGGATGTTACAAACCTTCCCCCTTAAAAAAAATCTCATCCCGAGATTTACGAAAGAAAACTAGGAACTAAAGAGATCTGGGAACTCAGTCCTAATGTAATCTTCTCGCTCCCAAGTGCCTTCTTCTTCGGTATGGTTGCTCCATTGGATCTTGAGAAATTTGATACTCCGGGTCCTGGTGGTTCTGTAGGCTTCCTCCAAGATACGTATGGGCACTTCACGATACGTCAAATCCTTGTTGATATCAACAGCTCGGTGATCGATGTTCTTGAAAACTTCGGTCTTCTCCGGTACTTCTAGGCATTTGCGAAGTAACGAGATATGGAACACATTGTGGATGGCTGACATCTCTTCTGGCAGTTCCAGTTGATACGATACTTCTCCTCGGCGATTCAGAATCTTGAAGGGTCCAATATATCTGGGGGCTAACTTTCCTTTCAGACTAAAACGTTTGGTTCCCTTCAATGGCGAAACCTTGAGATACAAAAAATCTCCGATATTGAAAGTCAGGTCTCTCCTTCTCTTGTCAGCATAACTCTTCTGTCTGGATTGGGCGGTCTTGAGGTGCTCACGGACTTTGTGAACCTTCTCTTCAGCTTCTCAGAGAATGTCAGGTCCAAAAATCTGACTCTCTCCTACTTGCGACCAATTCAAAGGGGTACGGTACTTTCTTCCGTATAAGAACTCAAATGGTGCCATTTGCAAACTGGCTTGGTAACTGTTGTTGTATGAGAATTCTGCAAAAGGCAGACAATCTTCCCATTTTGATCCATATTCTAACACACAAGCTCTCAACATATCTTCTAAGATTTGGTTGACTCTCTTAGTCTATCCATCGGTTTGCGGGTGATATGCGGTGCTGAAATTCAACTTGGTTCCTAATCCTTCTTGGACTTTCTTCCAAAATCTCGAGGTAAATTGGGTTCCTCGATCCGACATTATGGTCTTGGGGGTTCCATGCAAACTGACGATTCTAGAAATGTACAACTCTGCTAGCTTTGAACTCTGGTAGGTTGTCTTGATAGTTATAAAATGAGCTACCTTGGACAGTCTATCAACCATGACCCAGATTGAGTCATTTCCCCTACTAGAAGTGGGAAAACCGGTGATAAAGTCAATTCTGACAGAATCCCATTTCCATTCCGGAATCTGCAAGGGTTGCAACAGTCCTGCGGGTCTCTGATGTTCTTCTTTGACTCTCTGACAGATATCACACTTGGCGATGTAGCTTCCGATTTCTCTCTTCATCTTGTGCCACCAAAATTGCTCCGTCAAATCTTGATACATCTTTGTTCCTCTGGGGTGGATAGAATAAAGAGTATCATGAGCTTCTTTCATGATAACTTGCTTCAGCTCCAAATCTGCTAGCACACAGATACGTCCTTTGTACCACAGAACTCCTTCTTCGTCTTCGGTGAATCCAGGTACCTTTCCTATACCAATATGACGTTTGATTCCGTCGATACTTTCATTTCCCTTCTAGGCTTCCTTGACTTGGCTAATCAAAGTGGGTTGAAGTTCAATGCTAGTTAAAAATCCTTTGCTAACTAGCTCAGTTCTAAACTGCTCCAACTTCTCATACAAACTTGGTTGCTTCTCCTTGATCATAGTGTTTAGCCTACACGACAATCTGCTAAGAGCATCCGCTACCACATTGGCTTTGCCGGTGTGATAGTGAATGTCAAGGTCATAATCCTTGATTAACTCTATCCATCTCCTTTGCCTCATACTCAACTCCTTCTGAGTGAAAATATACTTCAAGCTTTTGTGATCCGAGTAAATCTCACAGCGATTACCCATAAGATAAAGACGCCATGTCTTCAATGCCAAGCCTACGGCTGCTAACTCAAGATCATCGGTAGGGTAGTTTTGCTCATGTTGCTTCAATTGTCGAGACAGATATGCCATGACTTTTCCTTCTAGCGTCAACACACATCCGAGACCAATCTTGGATGCATCACAATACACATCAAATGGCTTCTTGATATCTGGCATGATCAATATTGGGGCTGAGATCAATCTCTTCTTCAGCTGTTGGAAACTTGCTTCACATTTGTCGGTCCACTCAAACTTCTTGTCCTTCTTCAACAATTGGGTCATGGGCTTTGCTATGCTCAAAAATCCATCGACGAACTTGCGGTAGTATCTTGCTAATCCGAGAAATGCACGGACTTGGGTTTTAGTGGTTGGGGCTTCCCATTCTTCAACATCTTTGATCTTGGCGGGGTCAACAGTGACTCCTTCGGCAGACACAATATGTCCTAGGAATCCTACTTCTTTCAGCCAAAACTCACATTTGCTAAACTTGGCATACAACCGATGCTCTCTAAGGGTTTCAAGGATGATTCTCAGATGTTGCTCATGCTCTTCTTCTGACTTGGAGTAGATAAGGATATCGTCGATAAACACAACGACAAACTTATCTAGAAAATTCATAAAGATCTTATTCGTCAAATTCATGAAATAAGAAGGGGCATTGGTTAATGTAACATCCCAAAACTTCAATCCAGGGTTATTAAGATCCAAATCATCAAAATTTAGGGTTAACAAAAACGTTTCCAATTAAAAATATTAAAGTATTCATATGTGTGTGCATTTAAATTAGGAGTTGATTTGAATTGCCATGATTAAGTGATCCATTGCTTGTAAAATGATTCTTAGGTGAAATAAACATTATCTAGATCATTCTCAAACAAATCCCAAAGAAAAACAAATCAAAATGAATAAAAGAAGAGAATGGTCATTTGTGCCATTTTAATCAACATGCCTACTTTGGCTATTCCTAGTACTCAAAACCTAACAAAAACAATTATGGATCTTTGCACCCCTTGCTAGTACACATAATGTTGTACCAAGGCCCACTTTATGATCTGCCAAAAACATGCAGACACTAAATTTAGATGGCAGTTGAAAATTGAATCTATTTCATATGGGAAGATCCCACTATTTCAAAAACCACTCAAACAAGCTCAAATTTCAAAACCCAAGCACCCACAGAGTCTCAAGCTTATGCCTAGCACACCCACCAAAAATCTTTTCAAAATTCAAAACTCTTTTCCTTGCGGCCATTTTTACAAACACATGGCAGGCAGAGTTTACACCTAGTAATTAGCTCACTGTTTGCAACAGGGTTTTGCCCCCAAATGATCTCCATTTAATCCCTCTATCCCCTCTTGATCTAACTAGGCCCTTAGCACCCATCCTCAACCCCCTAGTAGCAATGCCAAGCCATGCCGAGCACCATGTTGGCCGACCGACCATGCCACCGCCGCAGCAGACCACCCCTCTCCCTCTCACCATGTCTACAAGCTAGCCCGGACCTCACCACCACCCTCTGTCCCCTTCCCGAGCCAAGCCAGAGCATGGACCACCGCCAATGCGCCACGCCCAGTGCATCTGCACCATGCCGAGCACGCGTCAGAGCGTCGCGCCCAACACGCGTGTACACGTCGCCCCTCGACTGTAGCCTGCGTCCACCGCTCCGCCACGACCCCAGGAACACGCCAGACATGCCCGTTCGCCACCCAACGCACCATAGCCACCGCTCGCCGTTGAGACCCCCGCCTCTGCCGCTCAGAGCGTGCGCACCGCCCGACCAAAGGCCACCACCCCTAGTCCTGCATTCACTCCGTAGAGCACCGCCAGGAGACTAGCCACCGTCCCCTACCTCGAGCCACGTCGCTAGCACGCTGTGCAACCCTCGCGAGAGCAGCCCGCCCATGCCTCTCGGTCGCGTCGTCATCCTATAAATAGAGGCCACCCCCAGCCCCATTCGGCATACCACTCACCTCCCCTCACCTCACTGACTATTCCCCAGCTCTAGCCGGAGTAGCGCGAGCACTTGCTCACCGAAATTTGGCCGGAGTAGCCCGCAGTAGAGGAGGAGAAGGCGACGTCGATTTCTTCCACCCCTGGAGCCACCTCGACCACCCCTGAGCTCGCCGATGTCTACCAGTCCGTTTGCCCGCCTTGTCGTCATTGCTGGAGCCCTGGTACACCCCCTGAGCACCCCCACCGAGCCGCTAGGATTCGACCTCGCCGGCGACCTGTTCGTCGTCGACGACGACACCCAGCCGTTGATCCCCGTTCTAATCTAACGGCCTACATCGCCCTGTAACACTTCGCGCGTTATGAGCCACTGACCGGTGGACCCCCCTGTCAGCTGTGCCCCGTGCCACGTAGTGTCACTGGGCCGGCCCGTTAGCGTTCCTACACGACCCATTTAGTTTGTATTAGGATTTTTCTATTTAGTTTAAACCTAGTTCTGTCCCCTAGTTTGAAATTCAATTCAGAGAGATTTACAAATCCAAATGGAGTGATTTCAATTTTTTTAGAAAGCTACTGGAAAGATCTACCCAAGCCCGTTGGATTTAATTCAATTAGAGTTAGAGACCTCTCCTAGTAAAAATAACAAAACAGAAGCTTTTGCCCCTTGCAACATTTTTATAAAATCAACCACGATAGCTTTTGAGTTGATTCCAACTCTCAAAAATCACATTTAACCATACCTATCTGAATATGTAATAATATTAGGGTTTACATGCAGTGACTTTGGACTAGTACCAAAATAGTGCTATATAGGCATTTCTAGTCACTTTAAATCATTAATTATTAAACTTAAACTTATTAAATAATGAACTTAAACCAAAATAATTGTGATCCAACCCTTAAATTACATTCCCACATGTTAGAATATGTGGTGATGACATGTGTCCACATGATCCCATATCTCAAGTGGTGAATATTAAATCTTACTTAATTTTTCAATGAGTAGAAATTACTTTTCTAAAATAGAAAGAATGAAGCTATTAATAAAACTTGTGATGCTTGTGATGATACTAGATCATCCAATATGTGCCTTAGAGTGATAATTAGACTAGTTAAGTATTGGTTGGTGATTGTGTACTCCGTATGTATTTATAGATGATAGTACCGACCAAGCTTTCGAGGAGGAGGAGTTCTACCAAGAGGAGGAAGAAAACTTCAACCACTGCACCAACCAAGGCAGGCCACCATTAACAATGCAAGATACTAATAGCAAGCTAGGATTAAACTAGATGGGTTAGCAAAGATGCTTTAGGCATGCTTTGGTTAAACTACTTTGACTATTCTTTACCCCAAGTATTATTTCCAAGCTTTATTTTCCTTTACTTTACACAAAGTCCTTTACTTGTTTTGAAGGTAGCATAAAGAGTATAAAACTTGACCTATAGATATAACTTTAGATGTCATTCTATGGCATGAGATTGATCCCATCTTTCCACCTTAGTGAACACTCTTAACTTAGTAGTTTAGAGTAGATAAAAACTTGAGTCACTTTAGATGGGAACACTTGGTGAAAATGAATTATGAAAACCTTGGAATGATGAGTCATTCTATTGAGATGTTTTGACATGTGTTGAGAAACACAAATGGTTTATGATGATGAAAATGTTGAGGCATGAGCCTTAGCCCTTTTATAAAAACTGATGGTTGGATTCGGATGCGATACCATTCCAAATTTACCGTACAACCACAATACCTGAATTGGGTAAGTCTTAGCCGGAAGTTTATATGCATTAGTATTAGTTCCCTCACGAGAGAGGTTTGAGCTGAGGCTACCTCTCAATGTTGTCCACCTATGAAGTGCCCAAGATGACAGATGGTCATGGTTGGGTGGCCATCCTCATAGGAGAGGTGCTTATACTAGGGTGTGTAAAGGAAAGGTTATGTTTGATTATCTGCATACTAAGTATGATGATTCAGGTTTATCCCTGATAGATGTATCAAATCTTGTGGTGAAAGTGTACCACCTCTGCAGAGTGTCAAACTATTCGAATAGCCGTGTCCGCAGTTATGGACAGTTGGAATGGCCATACTGTTTCGTTGTCAGATGTTTTCAAAATAACTTATGAAAGGAATGATGAATCTTGACTTGACCACAACAGGGTTGTGTTTATGACACTAGCTTCCCAACTTAAGTGATTCTAGAACTTTATTTTATCTTCTTTTGTTTCAGAACTCAGCTTAGGTTTCAAACTTAACTTTATAGTTAATCATAGAGTTAGCACTTTAACTTAGAACTATACTACTTGTTAGTGGTAGTTTGCGAGTACTTAAAGAGTACTCATGGCTTTTGTCCCTGGCTATTCTCATGGCCAAACTATGAAGGAGACTACCAAGATGATGGCCAGTAGGACGGCTATGATAACTAGGACTATATGCCTTCGTCAGCATTGCCTGTGCCCCTGAAGATGGACCCCACCGCTACGCTTATCTTTTATTCCGCTGCTTGTTGTATTAAGACTGGATCATGAGATCCTTATTTGTGTAAGACCTTATGTATGGTTTGTAATGGATGATGTACTGTGATATCCAATCTGTTATGTCTTGCAAAAATGGTAATCCTGGGATTGCGAGGTATGGCATAACCGGCATCTGGGATTAAAAATCCGGGTGTTGACAAGTTGGTATCAGAGCCATCCTGACCATAGGAGACCCTAGTTAGAATGGACGTCTGAACAAAAACTTAATTTCCAAACCAAAGTGAGTATTTATGAAAAACTATTTCCTCTCTTATCCTTGGGAGTTCATTCTTTCTCAAAAATTCATGTTCCTCAAATTTCTTACATTACTACTTAAAAATTGACACGCTTGATCACTTCACTAATTTCCTCATCCTTAATTCTTGTAGATGGAGACTCAGTTCAGCAAGTTCTACCAGTTGGAAAATGGAGGTCAGCTAATCTTCGAGAGGGATCTGGATTCATTGTCGGAGTTATTGGGACGCCCGCATCCGGAGTTTCTTGGAGCTCAACTTCCAGGACCCCCAGGAGGAGATTTACAGTGGCTAGTCACCGCTGATATTAGAGGAAGCATCAAAGCACCAACGTCTGGGAGAATCCAGTTCTCCGTGAGAGAGAACAACTGGCTAGATGGATTAGCCAGGGCAATGCATGAAGCTCTTGCACGTCTATGTGCCCTCAGCGTCAACCAACTCCAGGGAACCCGTTTTTCTCACTATGCAAGACGTGACTTCATGGGAATGCCAATGGAGATGCCAAGTCACCCACAGTTGAAGCGTCAAGTGGCGAACCTTGACTTCTTGCTGTACGACAGACAGCAGGAACTGGACAATGCTAGGGAGTTAGCCAACCAGAACCGTGCCATTGCTGACCAGAAGGCCCAGAATTTCTCACTGCTTGTCAAGGACCGTCGGTCTCTCCGCCTCCAGCGCGAGAAGAAGGATCGCACCATCGCCCGTCTTCGCAAGAAGGTGGCCGACCTCGAGAAGGATTCGAACCTCCGAGTAATGGGACCAAAACCCGCTGCCTTTCCTCTTCCCGGGGCCCCGGAGGGGTTCTTTGGAAATCCCTATTAAAGAAGCTAAGTGACTTTCGTCAGAAAAAGTAAATCATTTCATAGCTCGGAAAGGGAAATCGCACGTTAGTCTGTCGGTCCAGGCACACCGTCAAAGAGCAAGAAAGCCAGCTTGCAGCAAAGGAGGAAGAAGAGGAGGGTGGAGACATCCAGGGAGACATGGATTCTTACCTCAGCAATGATGATGACTTTCTGGAGGAGGATGCGGTGGACTTCTACACTGACGATGAGGACTCCGACTTCATCGATGATTAGTAGATGCACTAGAGCACTATCGTAGCATGCGATGTATCGGTCCCACTGTATCGTAGCTTGCAGAATGGTTCTTCAAACCATCTGTTTTCTTTTGATTGTTGTGGTGT
Organism: Avena sativa; assembly: GCA_916181665.1. Classification (NCBI taxonomy): domain Eukaryota; kingdom Viridiplantae; phylum Streptophyta; class Magnoliopsida; order Poales; family Poaceae; genus Avena; species Avena sativa. Next base: position 415,506,239 of record OV702289.1, on the reverse strand, counting down.
GTGTTTGTATCGTGTGCTTGTTTGCATGAATGAAATGAAGTTAGTGAAAAACCTGAGTCAAACTCAAAGTTTTAGCTTGAAACCAAAACTATGAACCCTAGAACTTTCCCTCTTACCCCTTTATCTACCTCAATCTTCAGATGACTCGTGGAAACCAAGGAGGGAGCAGCTCGTCGCAAGACCCAATGCTGCAGATCTTGCAAAATCTCATCGCAGACAGGGAAGCAAGCAGGGCAGAGCGCCAAGCTAACTTAGCAACATTGCAGCAGATTGCCCAGATGGCTCTCAACATCCAGAACCATGGAAACCAGGATCACCATGGATCCAAACTCAAAAACTTCCAGAATACCAATCCCCCAATCTTCAACCAAGATGAAAACCCACTAGATGCTGATGACTGGTTACATACAATGGAAAACAACTTAGAAGTAGTAGGAGTTGATGACAACGAGAAAGTTCTCTTCGCCACCCACTACCTGGCAGGAGATGCAAGAGCTTGGTGGACTATTATCCGCAATATGAACCATGGTCAAGTGATGACATGGGAAGCCTTCAAAATCAAGTTCAGCCGCACCCACGTGCCGCAAGGTCTAGTCAACAGAATGAGGGATGAGTTCCGCGACTTGAAGCAAGGCAGAATGACTATGGTAGAGTACCGTGATAGATTCCTATCACTTGCCAGATATGCACCTGATGAGATCAAGACGGAGGCCAAGAAGAAGGAGAGATTCTTGAACGGACTGCATGATGAGATGCAGACTGTCCTCGTCAACATCCGTTTCGAGGATCTCGAAGAGCTAGTTGACTCTGCCATTCAGATGGAAGGGAAGATTAACCAGGCAAACGACAACAACAAACGTCGTATGATGCAACAATCAGGATCTAGCAGTCACCAGAAGTACCGTCCCAACCCCTCACCAGGATATGCACCAAGGAACAACCGACCCCCAATGTCTCGCCCAAGCTACCCCAACCGTAGCGGAGGCAATGTGAAGTCCGGAGGAAACAATCACAACTCCGGTAACACCAAAAATTTCAACCGTGCCCCTCCCAAGAGCACCACCACCACCACCAACAACAACAACACTGCACCCAGAACTGGCAGCAATGCTGTGCCTGTCGCAGCAAAGGACAAGTCCTAGATCACTTGTTTCGAATGTGGAGTGAAGGGTCACTATTCCAATGAGTGTCCCAAGAAGACTGCCGCCACTGCCAATGTGAATGCCCCAGCTCAACAGCAATGTCGTGTTCAACCAAGAAGAAGATTTGCCCCAGGGAACCCTCACAGCCGCAACGGCCGTCTCTTCCACATGAACACCGAAGAAGCCCAAGAAGAGCTAGATGTAGTGCTGGGTATGTTTTCTGTCAACTCAGTTTTAGCAAGAGTATTGTTTGACTCGGGAGCATCGCATTCATTTGTCACCGAAGAATTTGCATGCACTAGTAAGATTCACCCAACCAACTTGAAGCATGTCATGATAGTTCAAATTCCCGGTTCAACTACAAAAGCTAGAAAAATTTGCAAAGTTGTACCTATCAGAATAAATGGGATAGATTTTTTGCCAACCTAATTGTACTTGGAACCAAAGGATTGGAAGTAGTACTAGGTATAGACTGGATGTCAAGGCATAAAGGAATGATAGACTATTCTAAGAAAGCCATCACCATGACCAGTAGTTCTAGAGTAACAGTAGAGCATATATCCAAAACCTTACCTCGTCAATTCAAGTGCAACAAGAGTCTAGCCCTACCCACCATAGACCAAGTAAGAGTAGTCTGTGAATACCCCGACCAATTCCCAGATGAATTGTCAGGTATGCCCCTGGATAGGGATATTGAATTCATTATCGAACTAATCCCTAGAACCGGACCCATAGCCCAGAGACCCTATAGCATGAACCCCTCAGAGTTAGTAGAGTTGAAGAAGCAATTGGATGCTATGTTGGCAATAGGCTTGATTCAACCAAGCGCTTCGCCATGGAGATCACTAGTGTTATTCGTCGACAAGAAAGATGGAGGCAACTGTCTATGCACAGATTATAGGAAACTGAATGACGTCACCATCAAAAACAAGTACCTCTTGCCAAAGATAGAGGATCTATTTGATCAATTGACTGGAGCACAGGTATTCTCAAAGATTGATCTTAGGACTGGTTATCACCAACTTAATATTCATGCAACAGATATTCTGAAGACCGCCTTTCCTACTCGCTATGGTTTATACGAGTATATGGTTATGTCTTTTGGATTAACCAATGCCCCTGCTTATTTCATGAATCTCATGAATAAGATCTTTATGAATTTCCTAGATAAGTTTGTAGTTGTGTTTATCGACGACATCCTTATCTACTCCAAGTCAGAAGAAGAGCATGAGCAACATCTGAGAATCATCCTAGAAACCCTGAGAGAGCATCGGTTATATGCCAAGTTCAGCAAGTGTGAGTTTTGGCTGAAAGAAGTAGGATTCCTAGGACATATTGTGTCTGCTGGAGGAGTTTCTGTTGATCCCACCAAGATCAAAGATGTTGAAGCATGGGAAGCCCCAACCACTCAAACCCAAGTCCGTGCATTTCTCGGATTAGCGGGATACTACCGCAAGTTCGTAGAATGATTTTCGAGCATCGCCAAACCCATGACCCAATTGTTGAAGAAGGACAAGAAGTTTGAATGGATAGACAAGTGTGAAGCCAGTTTCCAGGAGCTGAAGAAGAGATTGATATCAGCCCCAATATTGATCATGCCAGATATCAAGAAGCCGTTTGATGTGTATTGTGATGCATCCAAGATTGGTCTAGGATGTGTATTGATGCAAGAAGGCAAAGTCATCGCGTATCTGTCTCGACAACTGAAGCAGCATGAGCAGAACTATCCGACCCATGATCTTGAATTAGCAGCCGTAGTTTTGGCACTGAAGACATGGCATCACTATATCATGTGTAATCGATGTGAAATTTACTCAGATCACAAGAGCTTGAAGTATATTTTCACTCAAAAGGAGTTGAATATGAGGAAAAGGAGATGGATAGAATTAATCAAGGATTATGACCTTGACATTGACTATCACCCCGGCAAAGCCAATGTGGTAGCGGATGCTCTTAGCAGATTGCCGTGTAGGCTAAACACCATGATTAAGGAGCAGCAGCCAAGTTTGTATGAGGAGTTGGAGCAGTTCAGAACTGAATTACTTAGCAAAGGATTCTTAGCTAGCATTGAACTTCAACCCACTTTGATTAGCCAAATCAAGGAAGCCTAGAAGGGAAATGAAAGTATCGACGGTATCAAACGTCGTATTGGTACAGGAAAGGTACCTGGATTCACTAAAGACGAAGAAGGAGTGATGTGGTACAAAGGACGTATCTGTGTGCCAGCAGTTTCGGAGCTAAAGCAAGTTATCATGAAGGAAGCTCATGATACTCTTTATTCTATCCACCCCGGAGGAACGAAGATGTATCAAGATTTGAAAGAGCAATTTTGGTAGCACAAGATGAAGAGGGAAATCGGAAGCTACATCGCCAAGTGTGACATCTGCCAAAGAGTCAAAGTAGAGCATTAGAGACCCGCAGGACTGTTGCAACCATTGCAGATTCCGGAATGGAAATGGGATTCCGTCAGAATGGACTTTATCACCGGTTTTCCTACTTCTAGTAGGGGAAATGACTCAATCTGGGTCATAGTTGATAGACTGTCCAAGGTAGCCCACTTTATCCCTGTCAAGACAACCTACCAGAGTGCGAAGCTAGCAGAGTTGTACATTTCTAGGATTGTTAGTCTGCATGGAACCCCCAAAATTATAGTATCAGACTGAGGAACCTAGTTTACCTCAAGGTTTTGGCAGAAAGTTCAGGAAGGATTGGGAACCAAATTGAACTTCAGCACAGCTTATCACCCGCAAACTGACGGACAGACTGAGAGAGTCAACCAGATCCTAGAGGATATGTGAAGATATTGTGTGTTGGAATACGGATCAAAATGGGAAGATTGCCTGCCTTTCGCAGAATTCTCATATAACAACAGTTATCAAGCTAGTTTGCAGATGGCACCATTTGAGTTCCTATACAGAAGGAAGTGCCGTACCCCCTTGAATTGGTCGCAAGTGGGAGAGAGTCAGATCTTTGGACCCGACATTCTCCGAGAAGCCGAAGAGAAGGTTCACAAAGTCCGTGAGCACCTCAAGACTGCCCAATCCAGACAGAAGAGTTATGCTGACAAGAGAAGGAGAGACCTGACTTTCAATGTTGGAGATTTTGTATATCTCAAGGTTTCACCATTGAAAGGAACCCAACACTTTAGTCTGAAAGGAAAGTTAGCCCCCAGATATATCGAGCCCTTCAAGATTCTAAACCATCGAGGAGAAGTATCGTATCAACTGGAACTACCTGAAGAGATGTCAGCCATCCACAATGTGTTCCATATCTCGTTACTTCTCAAATGCCTGGAAGTGCCAGAGAAGACCGAAGTTTTCAAGAACATCGATCACAGAGCTATGGAGATCAACAATGACCTGACATATCAGGAAGTGCCCCTCCGTATCTTAGAAGAAGCTTACAGAACCACCAGGACCAGGAGTATCAAGTTTCTCAAGATTCAATGGAGGAACCATACTGAAGAGGAAGCCACTTGGGAGCGAGAAGATTACATTAGGACAGAGTTTCCAGATCTCTTTATTTCCTAGTTTTCTTTGTAAATCTTGGGACGAGATTTATTTTAAGGGGGGAAGGTTTGTAACATCCCAAAACTTTAATCCAGGGTTATTAAGATCCAAATCATCAAAATTTAGGGTTAACAAAAACTTCTCCAATTAAAAATATTAAAGCATGCATATGTGTGTGCATTTAAATTAGGAGTTGATTTGAATTGCCATGATTAAGTGATCCATTGCTTGTAAAATGGTTCTTAGGTGAAATAAACATCATCTAGATCATTCTCAAACAAATCCCAAAGAAAAACAAATCAAAATGAATAAAAGAAGAGAATGGTCATTTGTGCCATTTTAATCAACATGCCTACTTTGGCTATTCCTATTACTCAAAACCTAACAGAAACAATTATGGATCTTTGCACCCCTTTCTAGTATACATAATGTTGTACCGACGCTCACTTTATGATCTTCCAAAAACATGCAAACACTAAATTTAAATGGTAGTTGAAAATTGAATCTATTTCATAGTGCGGCGTGGCGGCTGGGCTCGGGATGATCTCAGGGTGGCAACGCGAGCATGCAAAGAAGAGGACTCTCGGGCCTCGCAGCTTCAAAGGTTGAATAGGAGGGCGAGGGCGGCGAGGTGGTGGCCTGGCGACACGGCCGCGGCTGGGGAAGAGCACGGCGGGGCGGCAGATGGCGGGGACGCGGGGCGCGACACCATGGGGATCGAGCGAGGGCTCTCCTTGGTGGCGGTTGTCGAGTGGAAGGGAGATGACGCTAGCACGATGGCGGTCCTAGATGCCCGTGGGTTGGATGCGGGTTGGTGGGGCGGCGGTTGGTGGGCCAGGTCAACGCGTGCGAGCGGGAGCGCACGTCAGGAGTGGGTCAGGGCGCGGGGACGCGTCGGGATGGGACACAGAAATACTAGAGGGGAGGGTCACACGGGGCGTGCGACACGCGGGGCTTGGGTGGGGTGCACGACATGGAAACTGTGTGTGGGTGCACGGGAGGCTGGGACGCAAACGACGGGCGGGAGACGTAAGGCCGTGGGGTGGGGTGGTTGGTCCTTTGCGACTGGGCACATCGCGCACCGGGTGTCGCGTCGCTGCGGGCGAGGCTGGCGAGGTGGGACAGGCGAATGGCAGGCGGGGTGGCTTGCGGGGTGTGCACGGGTAGGGTAGATGGTCAGGGTTAGTGTTAGGACTACATGGGTATTAGGGTTTAGGCTGGTTCTGGGTAGTAGGTGGCCGGCTGGGATGGCCTTTGGGATGGCCCAGTCAGCTGCCTTCCCAAACAAAACATTTTATTCTATTAGATTACTATTTTATTTTAAAAACCTTTCGTATTAACTAGTTTTTAGAAAAAACAAAATATCTGAATAAGACCAGGGTTTGATTTAAAATTAAAAGACGGGGATATCTAAAAAACGAAATAGACATTTGCAAAATAGTTTAGACAAACATATGCATGATTATGATGATGCTCAAATGCAATGTGGCATGATGACATTAGCATGTTATTATGATGATGCACAAAGGTAAAACACAACGATTTTCTAGTAGTGGTTCTACCTGAGGTGCTACAGTTCGGTTCTTACTGGCGTCGTTGATTTCCAATAAGGAGGGCTAGGAGAACGTCAGGTGCCTGATGGCCTCCGCCATGAATGAGTGGGATGGCACCCGGGCATGGTGCGTCGGGGTCAGTGGCAACGAGGGACCCACCGCCTCATTCTCGGTTTTCACGCACTCCATCGTTGCCGGTCTCGTTCCCCCTTCTCACCCTTCATCCTCGCCATCGTGGAGTAATTACTTCATTCAATTGCTCCACCTTCATCCTCGGAGCGTGACCCTCTTGGCCGCCTTCGCATAGTGTTGCGATACCTTCATGGGCGTGATGCCCTCCTTGGCGCTCTCCGGCATTTCTTCTGCTTATGCGTCCTCTCATTTGAAGACCGCCTTGGGGGCGTCGGGTTCTTCACCGATGGTAGCGAGGGTTTTATGCCTCTTTCCATCATGGGCGTGGCATCCGAGTTCCATCAAGAGTGGGTCCTTTTGGATGCCACTCGGATGCCTCCTCAGCTCTGCGTTCTTGTGGGGGCGGCAGTGGAGAACCCTGGCTGGGCCCGAGCACTCGCCTCCTTCATGAGCTCTAGACCCCTCGCGAGGCGTGTGGTGGACCTACAGAGCCAAGGGTTGACGGGCGAGATGGTGGTGAGGGAGTTTCTCCACCAGCAGGTAGCGCCTCTCCAAGAGTACCGGAAGGGCATTTGGGACCTGGCCTCCCCCATGATGCAATCAGGCTGACCCCAGGGTTGCACACCAAAGACACAGTGGTTGCGCCGATGTGACTTTTGCTCGGAGAGGGAGCCGTGCCCAAGATTCCCCCGGGGGATAGTCCCCTGTACTCGTCAGGCGCTGCCCACATCGTCCACACGGGAGTTCCTTTCTTCGACCAGTGGGGCGAGGTCGCTCGGGTGTGGGAGCCGTCCGAGGGGCCCTCTGCTCCATGCCAGGCGCGGGGTCCCTTGGACAGGCCAGTCATCGAGGGAAAGGCACCGAGCGGCAGTCGAGTGGCACCTCCCACGCCTGGGGGGGATGGTGCCGCATGTGCGGGGCACTCCGCTTCTTGGCCCTCCATGTCCGGTGAAGGGGCAACATTTGTTCCTCCTGGAAGAAGAGGGGCAGCTGGTCCTGCACCGGTCGTTCAGGCAAGCGGTGAGTAATTCTCTAGAGGACTCTGCTCAATTGTGGTCTTCTTCTCTCGATGTTTAATGGGTCCGCTCCTCTTGAACGTAGGCGTGAGAAGAAGAAGAAGAAGAAGAAGAAGCGGTTGGAGATGTTGGGCTCACCGTCAGTGGGTGCCAGAGGATCCACGGTGGACATCGCTCCTTCGGTTCCCTCGCATAGCATCGTCCACTACGCACTGCCGGAGGTGACCTGCTTTACCCGCATATTGCAGCTAGGTCCCTTAGTATTCGGGAATCCCCCGGACTAGGGCTAGAGGTTGCGCTCACGCTCGCCGCGGGGGGGGGGGGGGGGGTAGATGTGCACGGAGAGTCCCACGACCCTCGCCTCTAGATCCTTCTTGGCTGGCGGAGAAACAGTGGTGGCTTCTTCGACTGGGACCCACCGACCCCGTCCGCGGTTGTCTACGACGTGCGTGCCGTGCTGGTGCTAGGCCCCTTGGGTGCCTAGGAGGCTACCATGTCCCTCCCTCCTGTCGCCGAGGAGGACCTTCGCGTGGGGTGTCCTGTCGCCGATGTAACCATGGGGCCGAGCATGCCTGCCTTGGGGATAGCTAACCCTGCTTCCCTTGTGCGAGCGAGGCATCTTCACGCTATCGTGGGGGCCACGCACGTCGGGCTCGACCAATTCCTTGCTTATTGGACCGTGGAGGTCGTGGCACCGCCTTCATCAAGAATGGGTTGTCCTTGATGTGGCTCTGGATCTAGGGGAGCGGTGTCAGGGCGCTCTGAGCCCCCGAGCCACGGGGGTCCCCGGAGAGGCGTGTCATGGGACAAGAAGGATCTTATCTCCCAACCCGGGGCCATACCTAACCTCCGGAGGAGACTGGCCCTCCTCTAGGGACCTCGATGGCTTGGTGCGCGAGCTTTCCGTTCATGATCATGTTCTCGCCTTTTCCGAAAGGAAGGTCGAGGAAGATCGCCACCCGGGAGCGAGAAGTCATATGCGTTCAGCACTTCATCCATTTGAAGGTCTTATCAAAGTTAGAGAGATGGCAAGAATATTATACAAGCTTCGGTAAGTCAAGACAACCAAAGTAAAGTTTAATATAAGCATAAATAACAAGATGTGTACAATCAATCCAATTCTTCTAGTTAACTCTGAGCTTGCCAAGGTATTTTAATAGCACTAGTAATCGAGCATGTGCACATACATGTTCTGTCCAAAATAGATGACAATATAACAACATACGTGCACCTTCCATACAATGCCCAAAATAGATGACAAAGCCCAAAATAGATGACAATATAACAAGGTTCGCGTTACCGGATAATAATATGAGCCAGCCCTAAATTAAATATTTTATTAGGATTTCCGAATGAGGCTTAACCTTTTAAACATTTATGTGGTAATACTTATAGTTACTGAAACGTATGTCTAGATTATAATAATCCAAGTATAAGGAAATTTAAACATGTATACCATAGGATTGCAGTGCAAACATCACAATATTCTATTTCAGAAGCGGACTTACCAAGAGTGATTCCTAACCAGTAAAAAATCAAGCAATCAATATTCAAAATTGAGATCAGCCGTCCTATCTTCTATGGTAGAAGCCTTCCCTGCATATTGTCGGCTCCGCTTTTTGGCAGGTTACAACATCTCAACATTGCTAATATGTGTATACCCAAATAAAGGTCAAATAGAATGCTGCAAAGATATGGTCTTACATGCTGCAAATCTCATCTTTATTTTTTTGTATACCGCTCCCTATCTCTCTGCCTCTTGACCTCTCTAGGATCTGCATACACAATTACTTCAGACTTCAGAGTAGAATCTACATGAAAATGATAACGCTCATGAGTAACCTGAAATAACGAACAAAAATGAAAAATAAGAAGCTTCAAAAAATAAATATAGCCCCAACTTTCAAAGAACAAAAATACTAATAATATATATCTAGACATCCAAAAAAGAATGAAAGACAACTATTGTTGAGGTTTTACCAAGAATTTAGGAAATCTTGAAAATGCTGCAAATGGATTATTTTTAAATCAATAGGGCAACTTCCCTACTCCACTGTTTTCATACATTAGCATTCATGAGAGATACAACTCATGCAAACCACGGATTCCCTAGCTATGTATCTTTACAACGTCTCCAAACTAAAGGTCTTCCATGAGATGGGGGCATTGGAAATAAGTAGATATTCGGCACAACTATCTCTAATCTGAAGCTTGTTACAACGAAAACATGTGTCAACAAAATATATAAGACCTAATATCTAAGCTTGAAACCCTGGTTATCAGAACACCCAAGCCACATGAATAGAAAGTTTCACATAAACACCAAATAAAATGAAGTAAAAATGGACCTATAACAACAAATATCATGTTTCAACAAAATAAAATTGGTGTCTGCACAAAGCGTTATGTATCATCTTAACTTTCGTATTCGCAGGAAATCGTCTGAATAATACCAACATACATTAGTAAAGGAGATAATAAGTGATAAACAACCAGTATAATTTACCATGATTATGCAATATATCCATAAGTGCAAACACTTTTAGATACCCCGTACATCATTCAAGAGCTAAGAAACAGTTTGAAACTACTAAATACTATAAGATGAGAGCAATGAACATATCAAATACAAAGAGCAAAAGATGTTGCAGAGAAAAAATGAATGCAGCCGGGACATTTTCTGAAGCATTTAAAAAGCACAAACAAATATGGGTGTTAATTGTTGATTACAAGTAGAGTTCCACACGCTGCCCGTGGCCATGGCATTCACCCCGTGTGCATCTCCTTCCCAACATTGACACCTCACTAGCATCAGAGCATTCAACTATGAAAACACTGAATCATCTCATTCACAAGTTAGATTCTTGAAAACCAAAATATGATTAAGTAATATGCTCTGATAGAAGTGAACACCCTGAATCAAAATATTATGTGGTACCACTTAATGCTTTTCTGCATGAAGTGTTAATGATGCATTTGGCGATGATCAAAAGAAGAAACTGGAGCTTTTTGTAGACAGAAAAGACATAAGGATGCGGGGAAGAAAATATTTTGGAACCTGACGGGATTACATGTAGAAGTAGAACCTGAAGAAATTGCGGCGCCAAATTATGTTGGCGCATGGGCATTACAGCTCCCTCTTGTCTCGGTGTTCAGCGCGGACTCGCGTGCCAGCGGGGGTGGCGACGGAGGCGTCTTGGTGGGAGTGGCCTTGTGCGCAGCGGGGTTAGAGGTCTATCGTCCCGGTATACAGCGGGGTCTCAAGTGCTGGCCGGGGCGGAGACAATGGCATCTCGTCGAGGGTGGCATTGTGCGCGGCGAGGGCAGAGGCCTGTAGTCCTAGAATTCATCGCAGGCTCGGTGTCTCAGCGGGGGTGGCGTTGTGCACGACAGTGGAAGAAGCGGAAGTGGAATCTCATCTTGCAACTACGATCTAGAGGGTGAAACAGTTTCATTTCAGAGATGAAAAAATTGTTGGCAAGAAGCGGGCGTGGGATTGTCAGCTCGTCAGCGATGAGCCAATAAAGACAGCTGATAAGTGAGCCATAGGATATACTGATTTGTCCAGAATAGTGGGATCTGACCCTCTAGGTATTTTAATATTAGTGTCCATAATTGAGTAAGAGAATTCATGTCCTAAGTAGCATAATAGTGAAGTGTCTTATTGACACCCACATCAGTAAATCAAGGATATCAAACACTTCTAATCCAATCATTATCTTGGAAGAAAATTCATAAAGTAGTAAAGATACCATGCCAAGGACTTGTTATGTGTATCTTCATATATATCTTTTTTTCCTTCCTCTTTCAAGGATCATTGGCTGTTTCTTTTACAAGTGCTTGCAGAATCTTTGATAGTACCAATACTTTTGCCCATATATTCACACGTATGCCACTCATATCGTCAACTCATAGCCAAAATTCGGGGTTATACGATAGATCGTTCAAAAGCTAGCGGAGTTGTTGGCATCCCAACAGTGTGCACTAGAAACACAGAACTTGTTCTCTGTATTTTTATGCTAGCACCATGGTTTGATCCACAAGGTTAGCTTTGGCATGCATCATAATTACCACTAGACTTCATTTTAATCAAACAACTCCTTTCAAGAGTGTCATCAAGTCTATCAAATCATCTTTGGGGTTAAGTATCTTTAAGGCCATACTCTCAAGACAATTATTCATCAAACAAGTCATAAATTTAAGAATTTTTCTTGTTATCAAATCATCTATGGGGTTAAGTATCTTTAAGGTCATACTCTCAAGACAATCATTCATCAAACAAGTCATAAATTTAAGAATTTTTCTTGTTATACTTGTTTGGCAATATTAATTCCAAGGCAAGACTCGGTTAGCTAAAAGAACTAGAGCAAAAGATTCCACAACTAATTACCATACCAATAAAAAGCTTTACTCTAACGATTTTGAATTACTCCCACTAGCATGGCATCTTATCAAATCAACCAACTAAAATAAACAACTCAAACTTCAAAAGTGGGAGACATAGGACATACCTCTCATGAGTGACTTCATAACTCTCTTCCTTATAGGGATGTGTTCCTTCAAAACTCAAGCATGACTTTTCCCATAATAATATTAAAGCAAAGAAGCAAAGTGCAAATCCACATTCATGAAAAAAGGAAAAACAAAAAAATATTTTTGTATTTTGGAGGATAGAGATTAAAGAATAGAAAAGAACATGCGACCAAGCAAGGAACTAAGAAAAGGAAAACAAACGAAAAACAAAAGAAAACTAAAAATGAAAGCAAAGGAAAAAACAAGTGACCAACACGAGTGTTTCAAAGCTCTCAAGGAGCTAGAGTACAACATCATTATTACACAAATAAAATTGCCAGGGGAACACATCCCCAAGCTCAAACTTTTGTAATCCCTTTTGTTGCTCATTGTGGTTGTGGTGGATAATCTCCCATGTTCTATTGGCTATTCCAATCATGGAACTGGTGTTGAGGTTGGCAGGATCATCTCGAAGGTTGATGGAGAGGTTGTTCATGTTTTGGATATTTCCTTCGAGAGCGTAGATATCTTCATAGGTGGTGTAGTAGTTTGGTGGCTACACATCTTGTTTGGGTCCTTCTTGTTCTACTTCTTCATCTTCTCCTACCTCCTCCCATGGGTATTTCTTGATGGGGTAGACCTGCCTCAACCTATGCGTCAAAACACAAACGTCCATCCTCGATAGAGAATAGACCATTAGGCAAAGAAGTTGGGATCAAGTGATCTGCTCCAAGTATATCAACAAAGTATCTACCATTAGTTTTATAAATTATACCACATGCTCTTAGAGTAGAAAAAACAAGATGGTGACTTCCTTTCAACGGTTGGATGGTACCTCGGTTGATGTGAAGTGCGCATGCAAGAACAGTTACAACTCCTCCTCCGCATATGGGTCCTCGAGATTGCAGAGCTTGATTCTTAAGGTAAAACATAAGAAGCGCACCCAAATTTGGTCTTATGTTACAATTAATAATAACAGCTTTTGTGAGGACCATCATGTCCTCATTGACTCTAGTAAACTCACCACGTGCCTACACGGTGTTAGCAATAACATAAAATAAATAGCGAATAACAGGATGATCAATTTGGTTCCCCTTGGGTATGTTTCCACGAATTCTCCTGAAATTAAAGTATTCCTATGGTGCAGGATTTAAAACAAAGGTGGTGAAACGTATGTCGGTGGTGGTGTTGGCAAACCAAAAACATTAAGCCCATTGGTCGAGTGTCAAGGAGTACTCTTAGTTTATAAGACAGAAGTTGATGCGATCAACTCCAACCATTTGCTCCTCGGAACAATAGTGAGAGCACACCGTATGCGTCAAGGTGCTGAGAAACTCAGGCGTTAAGCAGCGATACGTGGCGACATCACGGAAGACAATGTCATACAAACCAACATTGTTGCAAAGTAAATCAAAATCAGGATGAATGCCAAGTTGGTTAACGATATAGGTACACGCCCACTTGGTTGACTTTATTTCACGGAGCTTGAGACGGTCGAAACGGTTCAGCTGAAACTTCTCGGTGAACTCGATACCAAGTGACTCGGGGTCAGCGTATCAACGGGTGGTGCGGCAGGTTCCGCAGCCATCACACATGTACGGCTCCTCATTTTCATCTAAAACAAAATAAATAAATATTGCTAATTAAAATTTTCAGTCCAATAGAAACATAGCATAAACAATCCTCTACACTTGTTACAAAAGAAACTCCTCTAAAAACAATACTAAGCATGCTCAATATCAAGAGCTCAAGAACAAGACATAATTCTTGATTGATAATGGTGAAAGATTGAGCAAAGTTTTGTTGCAAGTAAGTTGAGGATCGAAGGAGAATAATACCTTGGATCGATTGGGTGCGAGCAATCAAACAAAGATTGAGTAAATTTGAAAATCCAATGGAGATGGTTTGGAGTTTGGAGAAAGAAGAAAGATAAAAGTTTGTGTTTGGGGATTTTAGGTTACCTTGTCCTAGTTGTTATGGCAGCCACGTACGTGGTACAGGCGGGCGATACGGCCGGAGCCCGCCTGTACCGAGTAACATACCTTCTGGATGATGGAGCTCTTCCGGCGATGCACTCGGTAAGGGCGTGCGGTATGGTTGCGCGCGCCTATACTACTGGTCATTATGTGTTTAGTACTTTTTTCTTGAAATCTGATGTTTTGCTCTAGGGTATGGTACGGGCGCGTCCGACTATACCAGTGGTCGTTACGACTCCTCGGTTATACGGCAAAAAATCAAAATTTCTATTTTCCAATGCCTCGAGGTGGTACGGGCGCACGGTACGGGCGCTTCCGGCTGTACAACTGGTCATTATACGGTCAGTGAGCTGAAATACTCAAAGAATTTGATTAGTAGCTTCGTGCTTCTTGACATATCTTATGAAAGGATAAAATAACAACAAATAGACTTCATAAAAATCGGCAATACTTCTTAGGCCATGTGCTAGTAAAAATAAAGGATCGAGGATTACCTTATTTGTTCTCCTCTCTCCAATGGTCTTCTTAAACACTCATTATTAAAAATGAAAACAAAAAAACAAAAACATACAAAACTAAACAAACCTCACACACGAGTAAAACCTTTGTTTCACATGGGTTGTCTCCCACGAAGAGCTTCTAGTTAAGGTCAATTAGCTAGACCGAGACGATGATCATTTAGGTTTAATGAGTGGAACACCCACTCCAAAATAATTGGCTTTCAAAGTAATTATAACAACCTCATTATTAGGTTGGCCTTCTTCTTCATAGGGAACTGGAGTATAAAAGCATCTCTAGATGGTAGTCCTATTCTCATATTCTCTTCATGTAAATAGATTAATAATTTAATAGTTCTTAGGAACGGACTACCTAGAATTATAGGTGCTATGAGATCTTCAGGCATGTCCACAATAACAAGATCAATAAGAGCATGACTACCTTTAATTTCAACAACGCTATTTTCTTTTATCCCAACACCTTGTTTATAAGTTGAACCCGCTAGATGGAGTCTTAATTCAGTAGTTGCAAATGGCCCTAGGTTTAACTTGTCAAATAGGCTTTTGGAAATCGTTGAGACGCTTGCACCAAGATCACAAAGTGAAGATATCTCATTAACCCCAATCTAGCTTAGCAGGAAACTTATATAAATCTCAAACTTTAGATGCTACTTGTTGAATAAATTACCTTGCTCTATATCGGGATTCTTCACATAGTATCATTACCTTGCTCTGTATCGGGATTCTTAACAGTGATCATTTTTAGTAGATCTTCCACAGTATATTTTGGTGTTGGTGTGTTGCTATAATCCAGCTCTCTAGGATTCTTTTCATTTGTTGCTATCCTCATCACACTACTATAGATTTGTCTATCCATGGATTGGTACCTAGTGGCGCATGGAAAGGGTGATGAGCCACAGGTAATTTACCTGTGGCGCATGTGAAAAAGATGCACCGGATATAACAAAAATATCCGTGGCGCATGGGCACTGGGTGTGCCGCAGATAAGTCTGGACATCCAGATCTGCCACTTATGGATGACTCCTAACATATCCGTGGCGCATGTGGTGGCCGTGCGCCACGGATATTTGCATTACCAGTGGCGCACCATAAGCACATGCACCACGGATAAGTAAAACACCATCCAAACATCAATTTCGACTTTTTTCGAAAAAAATGTTATAGCACGGTAAAACAGACATAGCTTTTGCATACGATGTCGAAAAAAATCTGTAATATATGAAAATGACGAGCACGAAATTTTCTATCCTCTTGCAATAGTCAAAGACTGTTTAGCGATTTTTTAGATTGTAAAAATTCAAAAAGGAAAAAATGATATGGCAAAAAGAAAAAAATTCTTGTAGGAAAAAATGAGCACACTTTATCTGTGGCGCATCCTATAGTGGTGCGCCACGGATAACCTAGGGTGTGATTTGAAATTCAACTCTAGCCCTCCCCATCTCCTCCTATATAACCTTCCCTTATCCTTCTCCTTCTTCTTATTCTCCTTCTCCTCTTGTCCTCTTCTCGTCCCCTTCTCCTTCTCATTCGCCTTCTCCTCTTTTCATTCCCTTCTCCTTCTCCTCCTATTAGTTCCTTCTCCTACTTCTTGTCCTCTCCTCTCTTTCTCCTTCCCTTCTCCTTCTCATGTTCTTCACCTTTTACTTTAATTCTCCTCATCTCATCCCCTTCTTCTCTCCTTCTTCTCCTCTCCTTCTCCTTCACCTCTAATTCTCCTTCTTCACCTCTACTTCACCTCTACTTCTCCTAGTATGCGCCCTCCTAGAGCTCCTCCTCGACCCGACCTCCGACGGCGCCCTCTAGTAGCAACGACATCAGAAAATGTTCTTGATGGAAACAACTCCGTGTATATCAAATCGT
Organism: Avena sativa; assembly: GCA_916181665.1. Classification (NCBI taxonomy): domain Eukaryota; kingdom Viridiplantae; phylum Streptophyta; class Magnoliopsida; order Poales; family Poaceae; genus Avena; species Avena sativa. The sequence goes on along the minus strand of OV702289.1, from coordinate 415,490,021 downwards.
TGGGAATCCAAGTGTAGAGTGTTGTATCAAGCATATTTTCCCTACAAGGGTGACTCAATGGTTTATATCGTACTCTCGGGGAGTTGGGTAAAGACTTCTCGTCTTATCTTCTTCAAGCAACCTATAAAACAAAGTATTTTCCTTGTATCCCCAACTCCACCGCGTGGTTGTAAAGCACAAGGTTTCTTATTAGTACAATTGAAATAAAAGTGGTAATAAATAAGGACGTGTTTGTTTCAGGAGTGGTAATGGAAACGTAAACGTAATCAATTTACACTTTTAATGTAAATGGAATGGACAAAAACTGAAATCTGTTTGGTTGTGTCAGGCATCCATGAGTGAAGATATTGCAACCTTTAATGATTCTGTTTAGCGGCCTTACTATCTATGCTAGACTCCATTAAGAGTTTATTAAAGTTGCAATGAACTAAATCTTGAGCCTTCCTTGTGTTATAAAGGGAGGGTGGGGTGGCTGGGTGGATCAAGCAATAGAAAGCCCTAAAACTACTTTCCCCTGCTTCTTTCTTTTCCTGCATGTAGTAGTAGCTCCGAGCCTCGCGTGCTCCACCTTCTCCCTCCTCCTCGCAACCTCACTGTCATGGAGCTCACCGGAGCCCTGACAAGTAGTATCAGAGCCTATAGTTCTCGGCTTCCCCGCACAGATGGTTATATTCCCCTCCCTTCCCTCCCCTAAACCTAAGGTTTCTAGATCCCCTCTTGATTCAGGTGTAAAATCCCTCTCTCGACATGTTGTCGTCTCGATCGTCGACCAGATCTCACTCGTCATCACGCGAGCAGCGTTGCACTGACCCGGTGATCCACTCCTCTTCATCCACGGACGTGGAACTCACAGCGGTTCAAGCCTAGCAGCATGCTGAACGTGATGCGTGTTCTGTTGATCGTCGCCTGCAGCAGCACCAAGCGGAGACCAAGGTCGCCATCACCTCAATTGAGGAGCTGATGCAACATATGACTATAATGATGGCCTCGATGCAAACTAGCATTAACCACCTGGCACCACCGGAAGGTACGAATGGAACCCTAATGCCACCCTACCTCCGGTCCGCCCTTTGTCACACCACCACCCCGCACAAGCACCGTGCTCTCCCCAATCCCTGATTCTTCCACACCAGCTCCTACACCCTAGCACCCAAGCCTACACTGTTTTCACCGAATTTAGGAAAATTTGCTCCCGATCAACTACCATCCCACCACACCCCCAACATGTTCGAAAAAATAACCAAGTCACCACATACACTGAGCCAGTTATCACCACCGTTGTTTCGTCATACAATGTAGCATCCCAATTGTCTAACAATTGTAATGCCACTTGCCTAGTCTATATAATTGCTACTTTATACTTGATATCATTGCACCATCATGATCGCATGCTCATGTCATCATGCCACATTGCATTTGAGCATCATCATGACATCATGCATGTTTTGCCAAAAACTATTTTATAAAAGCCTATCTTTGTTTTCTAAATATCCCCTTCTTATTTTCAAATTATAAAACCTGGTCCTTCTGAATATTTTTATTTGCCTAAAAACTTTTTTTGCAAAATCTCTTAAAAATAAACTAAACAAAATAAATGTTTTCGGGGGAGGCCACCACCGACAAAGCCCAAAGGGTCCAGCTAGCAGCAGCCTACCACACCAAAATCAACTCTAACCAGACCTAGCCCATAACCACCTAATCCTAAAGCAGTAGAAACCCTAACCCTAGACTACCTACCCATCCGCCACCTACCTAACCAGACCCTAGCTACCACATAACACGCTGCAGCACACACTGCCGCGCGCGCTGCACACCGTTACCACCTGACCACGAACGCACCACGCATGCTGCCGCCCCACCTCTTGACACGCCACCACCCATGTGATGCACCTGTTGTGCGACCCCTTCTCGCCCGGTCAACCACCAACCCACCTGACAATGCTCCCTTGGCCCAACCACGCGTTGATCCTCGCCCGCAAGCCGCTCCTGCTTCCTCGCATTAAATTGCCACTGCCCCTCCCCGATTCCCCGCGCAGGCCACCTCTCCAAGCGCGGCTCGACCTCACCCCAACGTAGCCTCCCTCTCCCCCTCCTCACCTTGCAAGTTCGCCGCCACCAGTGCTGCTCGTGTAGCCACCACGCACCTGGGCCTCACCCCGTGCCCTCACCAAGCTCCACCACCACTCCATCGCCGCCCTCCACATCGTTTTCTGACCAATGTCGGCGCCCTCTGTCGTGCCAACTCCCTGGACAAGCATGGCCAGCCCGTGGAGCTCCGTCCATCTCCCCTCCGTCCTCTGCCATGACCCTGTCACCAAGCTCCGCCAGCCTCGCTCCCTCTTGGCTATGGTGCTGCCCGAATCCTGTCGTGGGCACCCCACGGCCTATCGCCGTGCTCCCTGAGGCTGCCTCAACCCTGTCTGCATGCGACGGCATCGCCCCAGCGTCCTCCCAGATCCTTCCCTACTGGTCTTGTTCCGATCGGCCTCCCAACATGCCCAAGTCCAGTGCCCATCCCTCTACTCCGACCGCCACCAGGGGCACCACCCTCGTTGTTGCTAGCCTCCTCAACTCCAAGAGCCTGCAAGCCCTGCGCGTGCTCGCCAGCCCCTTCTTCGAGCTTCCTCTATGCACATCCATGCCACCGACCACCGGACTCTCCTTCCGAGCGGACAATCCCACCGAGGGCCTCGTTTCATCATCCTGCGCTCGAGGCTGGGCTACTCCGGCCGCCACTGTCGCTGAGAACTGCCACTCGGTGGCTTCCGTCCGTTGATGCTGCCTCTAGTGGTTTACTTAGGTGGCCCACATTTCGCGGTCACTGTTTTGACTTGAGACAATTGTGTTCTTCCTTTGTTTGTTGTGAAACTCTGAAGTGAAGATTGCCCGAGACCGTCAACCTTGTGCACTCCTTGTCACTTCGTTGTTCTGTGCATCGACAAGATCTCCATCCGCCCGCGTGCGCAATAAAACTCCAAGATCATCCGAGAATCAATGTACCATGTGCTGACACCTACCCATGTTCACCATGAGGCTATCCAAAGAACCCGTGCCATCTGAAGACCAGAACTATGCCAACTCGAGATTGTTGATATGGATCCGATGGGCGAGACCCGAAGACATCTCCTTCATGGATTCGATGACACCGAAACCCCAAGATCTCCTTCCTGAAACCTGAAGGCCATGCCACGCAAGTGCTCCTTCCCGGATCCGAAGCCTTGTTCCCGAAGTCTAAAGAACCATTGCACCCAAGATTTCGAAACCCTATGTGTGACCCTTTTCTGAGGACCCTATTTTGATGAATATAATACACCTTGTTGCATATAAATTTTTCATGCTATTATGCATATTCTTTTGTTTGGGGGTATTTCGACGATTCACCTAAATTAAATATGGAGACCATATGCGGGCTTGTCTAGTTTTATATTGGCCCCATTTAAATTTGTGTACCGAACCGATGCCAAGATTGCCTTGTTAAGACAACACTTAAATTGTGGGGTACCTAAACAACATGAACCTATTAATTAATTTTCGGGATCATGATTCCTCTTAATATTGCCTAGTTGCATCTCATCTTTGCCATATCATGCATCATATAAATATTAAATGTGCAACAAGGTTTATGGGAGCAAATTATGAATAAACAACTAATAAAAATGCTTATTTCTAGTTTCCACACCTCACCCATGCCATGCTATGTTTTACCATGCAATTGTGCATCATTCCATCATGGCATGCCTTGATTTATTGTTGCATATGATTTCTATGATTGTGCAATGTATTTACTTTCGGCCCTTTCGCGGAGCCGACCGACTTTGTAATGGGTAGCTTATTAGGGGTGGCCCCCTGAAATAATTTATGAATCCTGTGAATGCATTATCGTGAGGACTCATTGCGTTTTATTTGGTTCTTCCCGAGGTTGACCGTGTGTGTTTCTATTTGTGACCCCCTTAGGGAAAATCTTTCTAAAAGCCATGTCCACGGTTATGGATGACTTGGAGCACAGTTTCTCGATCATAGACAAGCATAACTAAAGTACCGCCTTTAATTTGAATAAGAAATGACTAGTAAATAGTGCAACACTCATGGATTGGATAAAATTGCCAACGAATGGGATGTTCTTCCGCCTTCTCGTCGGTAAGCAAGAAGGAAGGTGAGCGATGTTATTTATGTTGCTTATATAACTGTTGTTATTAATTAATGAGTGTTTGTCCATCTCTGGTTGGGAGGATGTGTAGCGTGCCTCTATAGAACTTTGTAGATATTATTTTTTGCTGCAATTGTGTCACCCCCAGGTTGTTCCCTTTAGATGCATTAAGACTTGCTAAGTACCCCTAGGGTCTCACATGATAAATATTTGGTTTAGATGGACAGGTATACTCTTAGGAAGGCTACTGGGTCGAAGAGTCTAATGATGGTGGTAACGACCATCAAGTGTAGATATTCCGGGGTTGGAGATCCACGAGATTTGTGGGCGGGATGTGCTTATTTTCATGGCATGTTATGCCAATTTGCTTTTTATCCGTACTCGGATCATGTTTTCCGCTTCCGCTTGATACTCTGATGTGTGCTGTATGAGGATGTATCCTAAACTATATATCTATCTAGGGTATTTGGATCTTGTAGTAAGGCGTTGAATGTTTTCTATCTCTATTGTTTTAGATGGTGTGGCTCTAATGTCTATTGTATGTAGCTGACATACATACTCATTTGTGTATCTTTTGATCGCTTTACCTATCGACTACGCCGCTCGCTCTTGTCCCGATGTTCTAAAAAGTGGGTAGGATGGTTGGCTGGTAACGTGCCTTGTTCCACGAGGTGGGCCTACTGTGTGTGGCTGCGTAGCCCCACGGTAGTACGTCATGTCCACTTTTGGTTCATCCAGGCTTGAGCTTAGAGAGTTGGGCCCGATGTATTATAATTAGTATGAGAGCCATTCCACCCTTCAGGGTCTCAGCCAAGATGGTCATTGTCAGTCTAGAAATATTTTTGGTAGTTATGTATACTAGGGAAAAACTAAACATGAGATTAGGATTTCTTCCATTTTTCTTCTTACCCACCCACCAACCCTTTTATAGTAAGGAAGTGTAACGTTTGTCTATCCTTTTCTAAAAATTCAAACTAGGATTCATGTGTTTAGTGTTTCCATAGTACCATAGGATGTGTGTTAATCCTTTGTCTATCTTGTTGCATCCAACCTTGTTGTTGCATTCTCCCTTTGGTTATCAACTATTGGTACATTCCATACTGACATGCTTATTTATAAACCGATGCAATCTGTCTTACTCTTTGTTAACCGACGCCATCTTGTTAAGGGTATTCTTCCTTCCTGCATGCTTTCACAGAATGTGGAGTTGCTAATATCCATCCATTAAGTTGTTTTCGCATCTAGTTGTTATTTTAATGCCGAAATGGGGGAAAAATTCTTTGATACATCGGTGTTTCCACACTCCTTTTCAATCATGTGAGATACATCACTCACCTCTTTTTGTTGGCATGTTCATGCTAATTCGATCTTTTGCAACCGGTGCATAATCTAAAGTTTTTACTTCATCTTCAAATTCTTTTGGGGCTAAATACATAACTTGTGTCGATCTGATGCTTATGATTGTAATTGGGTTCTCGGTATTGCTATATGACGCTTATCATGAGTGGAGTATGGTCAATGTTATCAATATAATCCCCCAAATGATTGTGGTTATCTCTTGTGTATTTGAGTTACACTGTGATCATATATATATCATATTCAAGTATCTTTGGCAATCCGGAGTTTTCTTAAGACACTATGGTGGATTATCATCCGTTTATCATGCTTCACATCTTTTTGAACTTCATATTTGCAAGGTTCTCTTTGATACAGGAGAATCTCATCCTTTCATCTCCGATGGCTTTGCTTAAAGGTACGAGTTATCATCGATTTGTTATCCAAGATCTCTTTATCATTGCAACCGGTGATCCGATCGACTATGTGAACAAGTCAGTATCTCTTTCACTTCCGACGGGCCAGATAATATATTCCTTTAATGTATCTCTTTGAATGAATCCTTGCTCTTAATGTTTATCTTTAAAGAGTGTTGAGCTTAGAAAGTGTTTCAAGCGTTCGTTTGTTCTCCCGCTTCATGAACTTGGTATTCGTGGAATATCTTATTAATTTGTGGTGGTATAGCTTGAGGATATTATCGCCTATTCTATATCAATGGAATAACATGAAGAACATATTTTTTCACTTTCTCTCAAGCTTCGTGAATATCGCCTATGTGCAAAGTTCTCAAAGTGTGAATTCTGGTTTTTTCTAGTCACCTATCTTGGCCACGTCCTTCTGCTAAAGACATTGCTACAATTCTAGAATCATCAAGTCAATTTTTAATTCCATCCTCCACCGTTAACCAAATCCAGGGCTTCTTCTTGTTTTGGCAAGTTATCATCATTGTTCCCCTGAAGAATTCCTCTAGATTGCTATATCTCTCTCAGATATTCTCTAGAAGGACAAGAAGTTATTTTGGTCTTCTGACTCATCAAGAAAATTTTGGAAACCCTCTCGCTTTATCTTCTATCCTAAATCCGTCGGATGCCATGAACACTTTTTAGATCTTTTGTAATCCTTCTATTCAAGTTGGTGCTATCTTTTTCTCTATCTATTAAATCTTACAGCGGTTCTCTGTAATCTTCATTCATATATTTTCTAGTGAGTTGGGAACTTCCAACATGACAACACTGTCATCATCTTTATCTACCTGGTTCCGGTGAATCATTTGCATCACATCCTTGTTTCTTATGGTGCTTCAAGAATTCTGCTTGTCGAGATCTTTAGTCTGTTTTCGAGAGTTCGGTTGCATGACTTTCCTATTCATGTACGGAGTAATGCTTTGAGTGCGGGATGGAGTAGATACCATACCACTACTCTTATCATTCGCTCTTGTACATTGAATTAGTGGATTAATGTGATTTCACTCATTCATGGAAGTTAGAAGTCGCCTTTATCTCTTGATACTTTTACTTCCGTCCTTGTTTTTCCAGAGTGTTCTCTCAAAGAACATAATCAATAATATCTTGTTGGTCGTCTAATCTATTTCAAGATGGAGAAAAATCTTCAACTATCTGGTCGAAGCAAATGCAAAATCTTTTCGGTTCCTATTCATGCCACCGGTGCTCGACATCATTAAACAAGATGGATGGAACATATATCTAACTTATTTTTGTCAATTCTTTTCTGTTGGTAACGTTAGTTGTGGCGGATGCCATCTACCGCAAACATGTTGCATAACCACATGGTTAAGGTAAGAAACAAACATCTCTAAAATAAATTCTAGATGTCAACAATCCACTTCTTTCTAAGGATGCCACCATAAACTCATGTCACTCCTTCTCTTAGATATATATCTGCTCACCTCAATTGTGTGATCCTTTGGTTCTTACCGACACAAGAAGAATCTAATCCAAGAAGTCCTCAATTCTAATTTTTTCCGTTGATATCAAGGAATTCTATTGTTTGAAGGCTATATTCTTTCTCCAAACTTCATTTCTTAAATATGAGGGAAGAAACAATGCTATTTTCATAGTGGTTGGTAATTTCCCCAAGTTGCTCTTTTCTTCCGGTGAGAGCAAGAATTATCTTCACTAGTAGCTTTTGATCTTGAATCCTAACGATGTGTCTTTCTTTTCTCTCCTTGATACATCGTCTTTTCAAATTCTTTCAAGAAGTGGTTCTATTCTTTTATTGTGTTTCTCGAGGGCACCGGAGCTATGTTCATCCTATCTTTCTCATCTCACAACAACCTTCCAGGTTCTTCATTTCCTTTGTTTCTATCAAGCAAAATGCAAGACTCGCAACAAGTCTAGCAAGTTTTGCAAGCTGTAGAGGTCGCACCATTCTGTTGTTCATCAACTTGGGAATACGAGGATCACCTTTGTTCCAAACACCCGCCTCTCCTTGTGTCTTTTCTTTTTCCTAGGAATCTCGGGGCGAGATTCTTGTTTAGTGGGGGAGAGTTGTAGCATCCCAATTGTCTAACAATTGTAATGCTACTTGCCTACTCTATATGTTTGCTACTTTATACTTGATATCATTGCACCATCATGATCGCATGCTCATGTCATCATGCCACATTGCATTTGAGCATCATCATGACATCATGCATCTTTTGCCAAAAACTATTTTATAAAAGCCTATCTTTGTTTTCTAAATATCCCCTTCATATTTTCAAAATATAAAATCCAGTCCTTTGGGATATTTTTATTTTCCTAAAAACTATTTTGCAAAATCTCTTAAAAAGAAACTAAACAAAATAAATGTTTTCGGGGGAGGCCGAAAATGGCTAGGCCCAAAGGGCCTAGCTAGCAGCAGCCTACCACCCCAAAATCAACTCTAACTAGAACCACCCCACAACCACCTAACCCTAAAGCAGTAGAAACCCTAACCCTAGACTACCTACCCAGCCGCCACCTACCTAACCTTACCCTAGCTACCACACAACACGCTGCACCACACACAGCTGTGTGCACTGCACACCGCTACCACCTAACCACAAACGCACCACGCACGCTGCTGCCCCACCCCTTGACATGTCACCGCTGACGCGATGCACCTACCACGCGACCCGGTCTCGCAAGGTCAACCACCAACCCACCTACCGACGCTTGATGACTTTAAGTGCACAGATTGTTTGTAGCTAGTTTCTAAATAAAGATATCGATCCCACAGGGAGCAGGAGTCTGAAGTCTAATAACTCTTCAAATAAATATTACGATAGAAATGCTAGATTAAGTTCTAAGTAACAAGATAAAATGCGAGTATTGTGTAACGGGTGTTTTTGGGTTTTAGGTATAATAGCAATAATAAGGTAAAGCAAAATAACTTAATACAGAAAGTAAGTATCGCGTATGTAAGAAAGATTGGAACTACAATAGGGAAAAAGCGTTCTCAGGGAGTGGCGGATACACCACTAGTATTATGAGGATCTAAGATAAATATTATTATCATGAACATTCTCAACTATGTATGTGTGGGAGGAACTCCGTATTTGGACAATTAGGCAGCAGCCGCTGCTCACATCATCCTCATAACCACAACAGTCGGCAATCGACATCAATCGAGTTATTGTGCTATTAAGGGACCTAATCCTGTTGACAAGGGTTTAACTCATCATTGCCCATTGTTATGGACTTGGGTTTTGGAGAAGAAGGGAGCGATGGAGGCATCAATCGGCTAGCAAACAAGCACATAGGGACGCAAGGTTTACCTAGGTTTAGGCCTCGTAGAGCTCCCTACTCCTGCTTGTCTCCTCTTGGAATTATCGAGGGAGTCGAAAGTTATAGGGGGTGCGTAGATGCAATCTAGCAATGGTTGTGGAAACTAGGGTTGTGATTGTCCTCCACACTGCCCCCTCCTAGCCTTTATATAGATAGGCAAGGTCTCGAGTAATAGGTCGAGTCGGTTACAAGTTAGGATTTGCCCCTTCAAACTTTCTATCTTAAGCTTCGTCTTGTGCCGCAAGCAATCGGAGTCTCCGTGGGTCACCTGAATCCTGTATTGGGCCCTGGTAACGCCGTGGGCTTCTACTATACCTGGATCCTATATGCCAAGCTCGAGTACCTGTAAGGTATGCCCATGTCAGTATCCCCCGAGTGTCCAGTTGAATCACAGATTTGAGCGGAGACTTATGAAGTCTTTTGAGTGCATAGCTGAGCATATTTTCGAGTGCTTTGATCGATGTCATAGGGATTGTTGATATACATGCCTGATTCATCCGATGCATTGGGATCAGTTAACTGCCTTAGGGCAAAACAACGCAATCTACTCAAACTCGAGTCCCCAGACTCGAATTCGAAAAAGTGCTGGTGTGATTCAACTCAGGCCGCGGAGGTCTTATAGATTTATAATCCCAGTGTATAGGTGTGAGCACTCGACGCGTCCATCAAGGCTTGATTCATTGTACCTGCAGGCATGGATATTTTCTGGTAGAGCGCAGCAGATGCGTTGCCAGGCCTTATTCAGGTCTTATCTTCACGTCGTAGACGCGGCATCTGAATTTTTATCATCGCAAAGACGATTCGGGTGACCTAGGAGACGTAGTCTCTTTGTAGGGAAGTTATGAGGCGGAGTCGCCAATGTTCTCAAGTGTAGACGTAGTCAACACGTAGTTATGTGTAAGAAACAAATCATAGGGTGCGCGACCAGCGCTCCCTATGGGAGTAGCCCCGGAGTGCCTATTCGAGTCGTAGCCTCAAGTGGGGACTATAAATACTTTGCGACTACTGTCATATTTTGCTTGTTTCAGTCGAATGTGCTTTCAGCGCTCCCTATGGGAGTAACCCAAAGTCCATAGTCGAATCGTTGATTCGAGTGAAGGGTTCTTCTATGTCTTAGAAAAAATTCCTCGAGTGCGCGGCCAGCGCTCCTGCTAGGAGTAGCCCCCGAGTGCTTCGTCGAGTCGAAGACTCGAGTAAGGACTAAAGCAGTCAAAAAGTTGCTCCTGCTGGAGTTAATGACGTCAGCGCTGACGATGAGATGACCTCAGTTACCCGTGTGAGCAGCTTTGACGGGACGTGATGAGTTAGTGGGTCCCACTTTCTAACTTGGACTTGACCAGGCATGCATAATCTTCTGGTTTAACTGTGTCTCCTCGATTCTCGCGCGTAATGGGCAGAGTGGGGCGACGCTTCGTGGTTTACCCTTGCCACGCGTCGACATCGTTGTGTGCCACATGTCGGGTTGATATTCTCCTAGCCGTTGGATGGCATATGATGGGAGGTTAAGTAGGGGTTCACCGTGTGGTAATTTCCCCACATCTTCTTCTTTCTCGCACACCTCCGCCATTGCTGATCTTGCTGTTCCATTATGCACATCTCCTCCACGGTGCCGGACCAACTCCGTACCTTCCCCCAGTTACTTCCTACGCTCACACCGCCAGCGCAAGATAGGCAAGAAGAAGGGAGGTTCCGCCGCTGGATCTGTGGCTGCCATTGTAGTGTCCAATAAGAAGGGTGCGGGTACTCGCGTCACCAATGGCTCATGGCGCCCATCCATCATCAAGCCATCAGAGTTGTTCACCCAACGCCAAGATGGAGCACTTCGTGCCGCGGAGGATGACTCTCGCGTTCCTGGCGATGAGGTAATCTCCAGTCCTCATGCGGGTTTTCGGGTGATGTTCCTTGCGTTTGTCATTCGCGGTCTTTCTCTCCCCATGCATCTGTTTAAGGGTGTTCTTTGCTTCTATGGGTCCAACTGCACCAGCTGTCCCTAAACTCTATCCTCCACATCGCCTGCTTCACCACTCTTTGCGAGTGCTGGCTCGGAATCGAGCCACACTTCGGCCTCTTCAAAAAACTCTTTAAGCTCAAACATCAATCGGGGTCATGTTCATTAGTCTACAAGTAGGAGGCTGCGGGATCCACGTCGACTCCAATGTCACTTATTTCTCCATCAAGCTCACCGTGTCTGTCCAAGGGTGAAGGGATAAGTGGTTCTACATCCGCGACCAGAAGGCCGACGGAGAGCACTATGGACTCGCGCCCTTCGATCCGGTGGCGATCTACAAGAGGAGGCGATCCTGGAAGAACATCGTGATGCCCGGCGAAGTCGATGAAACAAAGATGCTGTATCAGCGTGTCTACGACCTCGAACGTCACTTAGGCAAGGAAGAAGGTGGAGATGAACTCATTCGCAAATGGTTGTGCCGCCGCGTACAGCCTCTGCAGGCCAGGGCGCATCCGATGTACCGCTAGATTGGTACTATCGATGTCACTCGCATCTCTATGGAGGGCATTTCTTTGGGTGAAGAGGACAGGAGGTTGCGGCTGGTGACCAAGTACACCACCAAGGAGGATCTCCTAGGTGACTCAGTCGTTCCTCCATTCTGCGCCAGCAATCCTCCACCTGAGGTGTATTTCTTATGCAAAGTGTTCTTGATTTTTGATTGCCTGTTAGGTGCTTGATATGCTGATGCTTCTTCTGATTGTAGGACTGGAAAGTGGCTGCTAGTTTGCCTCCTTAGCTTGAAGGAGTTATCCCACACGAAATGGAGGAAGAGGATGAGTCGGGATCCATCGTCCCTATTGGGGAGGAACAGGAAGCCCCCGAGTCTAGCGATCACGGGACTCGTAAGCATTCCCGTAGCAAGGGCTCGGATGCCTCCTCACCATCGACCTTGGAGGATCCTTCTACTGCTATGGTGGCGCCAATCACCACCATGCCCGTGCGTGCCATGGCTCCCCCTCCCGGAAGAAGCTGAGGTTGCCGAAGGAGTCATCTGGTGATTCCTTTGACCTCGAAAATTTTGATGGGTAAATATTTATTTTTTGTGAGTTCATCTTGCCTCTCTCAAATTTTCTCCCTTCTGAAGTGGTGATGGATACTTTTCAGTCAAACGGCATCGTCGTCCTCCGACGACTGCTAATTTGTTAAGGAGTTCGAAGTCACAGACTCCAAGAACAAGGAGGAGGCCATACGGTCTTCTTCTCCTCCGGTGGCGGGCCACTCCGGCGTGCATTCTTCGAGCTCCCCCCATGATGGGGAGCATCAAGTTGTTGCCCGGACATCGATTCTAGAAAAATATTTGGAGTCCCTGGAGAAATACGTAAGTTTTCTTAGTGCCGTTGGCACTCAAATTTTGTGTTAATGCTCACATTGCTTCTCTTTTTCTTGCAGCCTATCATGAAGAATTCCACTCTCCTTGCTAAGCAGATCCTTTCCTTGGGTCGATAGCATGCCTTGCTGGATAACCGCCATCGTGCCTTTGAAGGTTAGTTTTAAATGTTTCTCTCTGTTCTATTATGTAGAGGTTGGCGATTGATCTTGCCATGTTTATGTCCTTTGCAGGTGAGCATAGAGAGCTTCTTCGTCACATCGCTTCCCTCGAGAAGGGTCTTTCCATGGTGGATAAAAAATGTGACGAGGCAGTGGAGGCTCCGAAGGAGTCGCAAAGGCGCGAGGAAGAGCTTCGTTCTTCGACTGTTGAGAGGGAGAAGTTGTTTGTGGAACAGATTTTCTCCATCACGAAAGCACTCTCAGATATTACTCTGTCTTTCTTGCATTTTCCAATGCGTTGGTACTTCTTGATGCTGTGCTGATTTGTGTATTCGTCAGATGCTTTGGTCGGCGGCATGAGCTTTGACGCCCAGGCGCTAGCCCGTCTAGATGCTTTGGCCGGCGCCGTGACTGAAGTCGAGGACCGTAGTGCCGCTCTCCAAGACAGACTTGGAAAGGTGTCATGGTGTGGAACACAGCAGTACCATCGAGGATGGCATGAAAGGGGACAATCAGGATGCTATCGGTGGCTACTCCCAACGGGATAGGCACAGATACTGCGAATACAACGATGTACCCAGGTTCAGAGCCCTCTTGGCGAGGCAAAGCTCCTACTCCTACAAGGATGTACTATCAAGGGGAGAACGCCCAATACAGATGCTCCTTGAGCTGTTTTCCTGGCTACTCCTTGCTAGAAGAGGAAGAAGGAACTACTCAACTTGTCCAATCTAGAGAACTTCTAACTTGTAATTGTCTACCTAGAACCCTAGCACTACCCCCCCCTTATATACTAGTTGAGGAGGCAGTTTACAAGATGGGTTCTAGGGTTTAATGTTTGGATTTGGGCTTTACAAAGTGGGCTGGCTGGATAGGGACAAACGGTAGGCCTGGGTCTAGTCAAGCCTCCAGTACAGGGAAGGATAGCGCTACAGTGTCTGGAGACCTTGCTTTACTCGTCAGCCAGAGCTTTATCCGTCAGTCCGAGCTTTATCCGCTAGCCGGAGCTTTACTCGTAATCCCTTGCTTTCCTCATCAGCCTCCAGCTTTGGCACTATTGTCCGGTAGCACCGGCCAGGCTAGTCAGCCTGTTCGGTCAGAGGTGCGCTCAGCAAGGAGCGTCATCCCCACCGTACCATGGCCAACAGATCCGAGGCGGTCGGCTAGGAGCGGCCTCCCAGCCGGCTCTTCTGGCTACCTGGCTAGATAGGCCAGCCGGGAAAACTTGGATGCGGACCGGGTGGGGGATTCCACCCAGTTGTAGTTCCTTGTTCTGGGTCCAGACGGCCAGAGCTCCTTGGAGCCGGTCGGTTGGTCCCGCCTTGGCCTACTCAGGGGTCATCCCCCTAACACTAGTCCCCGAGCGCGTTAGGACTTCTCCCTATAGAGAAGTTCTTGCGGGCTCATTTGGTTGAGTTTGAAATGATTAATGATGCAGGGACCTTGTCGTTTTTCTTTTGTCATGTAGCTTTTGTCTTGTAGTCTTTGACTTGTACTGGCTTGAGATTCTTCGCTGTTTCCCGGCTGGGGTTTACCGGCTACGGAGCCGATGGCCCCACCCACAGGAGAATATCATTTTGCGTCCCAAAAGTTGGGGTGTCCAGGCAACGCAGTACCCAAGTTCCCTGAAATCAGCCGAGATGACTACAGTTGGTGTGCCAAATACTCAAAGGGTCTTTTTCGGCACGAATTCAACTTTACATTTCAATACAAAAATCTGGCTAACGGCCGTCAAGCTGGGCCCCCTGTCAGTTCTTGCCGTTATGTCGCTCCCGTCGCTTAGGCGGGGTGGCTGTCACGTAGGCTTGCAGCGTTGGAACAGTGGATAGGACAACACCCCGTGCCCACCCCCTGCCCAGTGTATTGACGTGACAAAACAGGGCACATGTATCGGCGTTATAATTATTTTCTGTTTACTCAGAAGCATGAACGGCCACCACCACGCGTCTCTCCTTGGACTTCTGTCCCTGTCGTTAAACACTACCTTAAAAGCGCATTGACGGTTCCACTGTTCCCTTGCCTCGCAGAAACCACTCTTCTTCTTCTTCCTGTCATCTTTCTTCTTCTCGTCTTCTCCTTGCCGCCATGGAAGGTCGTCGCACTCTAGAGACAAGCTTCACTACCCATGATAATAAGAAGATAGAGGATGTCTACACCAACAAGGAGGGGATAGTGGTGTGTGTCCTGGGGATGTACAAGGGTTGGCTTGGGATAGACGAGGACAAGTTTGTGGGATTGGACCTCGAGTACACCCCGGAGCACCCATATGAAGGGAGTGAAATCACCGTCGTTCAACTGGTTATGAGGAAACACGTCCTCGTCTATCACCTCTCCCGGTTTGTAGATCTGCTCTCTGTAGCTAACAGGTTTTAGGGTTTTCTCCTCTTTTTCTTTATCCATTTGCTCATCTTGCAACTACTAGATTTTATTTAGGACCAAATAAATTATGACAAGACAATGTTGAGAGTCTTGATCTTGCATTTATTAAACTTTTCAAAATTATATTCATATGATGATCTTGCATTGATAAAATATTTGTAGTTACAAATTTTGGTGATGAAAAACTACATACTTTCAGGACTGACATGAATTGTCTGGCGCTGCGCCAGTTCCTTGTAGAAAGGGATTTTTTTGCTACACTGTCGACAAAACAACTGATTTTTTGAAATTTTATCAAGAGGGAATTATAATTCCTGCGCACAACTGGATCGATATTCAGAGTCTTGTCAAGATCCTAGGGGGCTCGAGGAAGGATGGAATGGCATCACTCGCAACTAGAATCCTCGATGAGTCGTACGACAAAATGAAGGAAGATTTCCCTATGGATAGGCACGATTTTTGGGACGAGTGGCCGTTGTCTGATATAAACCTGAAGTATGCAGCCATAGATGCTTACATGACCTACTAGCTGTACAAGAAGATACATTTTTTCTATGTTACCTCGTGTTTTGCCCTATTTGCAAGAGGGAAGACCAGCTTAGGGGAGCCCTTTGTAGAAAATGCAGAATAGCTGAGTTTGAAGCTGCATATGCAAAGAAAATGGCTGCATCTAAAGCAGCTGACAGAGAGGCTACAAAAGCCGCTAAAAGAGAGCTTGTAGCTGAAGCTGAAGCAACTGACAGAGAGGCTGCAGCTGAAGTAGCAAACAGAGAGGCAGCATCTTCTAGCGGCAACAATCAGGCCTGTGATGCATCGCTAATTGTGCCCCAGGACACTGAAGATAGGGAAGCCAAGTCAGATCCCAGGTGGGACGAAGCATTTCGTGAGCTGTGGAGTACCTGGAATGGTTGCAGTTGGTCACCTAGGAATGATGGCAAGCGCCTCAAGTGGTCTGATGAGAAGTGAATTAAATTTTACTTGTTAGTGTTATGTTTTTGTTTTGTGGAACTCAGTTAGCTTGTCAAGATGTCTAGAGCCTCAAGTGATAGTACTAAAATAAATTTAACCCTCTTTGTGTTATGCTTATGTATGTGTCTTGTAGCTAGTCAAGATGGTAGCTCGTTAACTGGCAGTTTGAAAGAGTGCCCTTTTCCTCTCTCGCTAAACAGATATGTTTCATTTTGCCCAAATTGGTAGCAAATCTAGAGAAGATTCTCACTTCAATAATTCGTTCCCTTTTGGACCTCTTTTTGCCTCCGATCAGGTAGCAAATCTAGAGCAGTAAATCACACCAGGCAGAATACATTCATTCAAAAAACAAAACAAATGTAGATATAGCTGTGCGCAGCTAAATAGGATATAGCGATAGAAAGTAGGTTGCTTAACGAGGTTCGATGCATTCAGCCAGAAATAGGATATAGCTAGAAAGAAGCTTCTTAGCAGCAGCAGCAGCCGCCACAGCTGCAGGCACATCCTGCAAGTGCCCGCGCCCCCGCCTCCTCCCTCCGGCGCTTCTCCACTTCTTGCTGCCAAGTCCCTTGATCTTGGGGGCCTTGGGCCTGATTGGAGGCATGCGACCCTCTTTGATGGCCACCCGCTAGAGGTTTCGGAGGTGAATGCCGAGAGCTCGGTGTTCAGCGATGTAGGCGTTGATGTTCACGGTCTCGCGCTCGCCGCCTTCGTGGATGCCGGAGCCCGGGCCTCTGCATGCTTCAGTAAGGAGTTGAAGTCGGTCCCGGGGAGACTCACCCAGCCGAAGGCAATCTCCTTGCAGAAGGGGCAGCGCCGGGAGCCGCCCCTGAAGAAGGCGTTGTACTGACCGGCCCGTAGACTCCTCAGCACCTGAGTCTTGGTGTGGATGGACTCGTCATCGCTGTAGACGTCGCTGCCGGAAACCTATTGGAAGAAAAGGAAAATTGGGGAGTAGATGATGTAAGAAGACCGAGAAAACGAAATGCAAACAAGCAAATCCTAATAAACCAAGATCTAGCATCCAACGGTGGGAACGGTAGGGAACCAGGGGAAGGGAGCAAACCCTAGTTACCTCCGACCATGGGTCGTCGATGACGTTGTCGTAGGGGTTCAGCGGAGCGATGTACTTATCTAGATCGTAGGTGCCCAAGAAGTGCTTGATATGCTTGTGACCGGCGGGGGCCTCCTCGCCGGCGGCGGGCTCCTCTTCGGCGGCCCCGTTGGTAGCGGGGATGGGGGCCTGGACTGGAACGGCGGCTGCCATCGATGGCTCGACTGGGGCCTGGACAGGGACAGCGGCTGCTTTCAACGTGTCGAGGGGGACCGGCGAGGAGACGGGGGCCTCCTCACCTACAGCCTCGGAGGCGAGGATGGCCGCCTTATCCTCCTCCGCCATCGCTAGTGCGGACGGGGTATTCTCGGGAGTATGCGGGTGCTGGTGGGACAGTGGAGAGGGTTGCGTGGGGAGAGTGAGCGAGAGTGAGAGTGGGTGTGCAGAGAGGGGCTCTATAGTTAAGGTGGATGGAAGCAAGGCAGGTTTCATTGCACCACTATGCAACGCGTCGTGCAGTCTACTGCACCGTGCACCGCGACACGCGCACGGTACGTCACGTTTTTTTCCCGGGCCATGCATGGCAGTTCTGTATTGAGCCACATGCAAAGGGCGTATACACAATTTCTATGTACGAAGTTTGACACGGCCCTAAAATTGGCGATAGTTAAAAGTGGACATGTAGAGGGGAAGGTAGGTGGCTGTACGGCGAGATTTGTGGGGTTGTGCTAGATCGGGTAGAGGGATGTGTTGATGGCTGCGAGGGACTCGATGAATGCGGAGACGTTAGGTCTCGTCGGTATCAGCTCTTCGGCCTCCGGCTAGCGCGTGCAAGCTTCTTACGGTGGGGCCCAGTTGGAAGTGAGATTGAGAGCCGCTGCGTAAAAATGGGATATGTCTTATTAAAATCAAGTGGCAATAAATTGCAGATGTCCATCGACGACCATGCACTCGATGACGCATGTGTTGTGGCGTAGTAGTAGCAGCACCAGTAGGCTTTTCAGACTTGATTAAACATGACATGACCGCTCGACGACTTTTTCAATGGATGGCTTCATGTTCCTTCTTGTAGAAGTCTCGCTGAGGGAGACGTCCGTGATGTCTCACGCTGTACTGCGGAGGGAACGACGTGTGCAATGATCATCGTTTGATCGCACAGAATCAACGGTTGGTGCGCACGATCCGCGTGACAACTGTGACAACCAATCAGGGAGTAGAAGACAGAGTGAGCACCGGTTTGGGCTTCTACGAAAGATAGAGAGAGGGGGCAAAACTGAGTAGTGTCAAAAACCAAGGGCAAAACTGAGTAGTATAAAAATGGAAAGTGAGTGTCGTGTTCTTTTCATAAAAATGTGTGTTCTTTTCATGAAACACAACTAGAGTCATTGCATCTCTATTCATCTAAACAAACCACACATGGATCCACCGAGTGTCATTGCATGTCTGTTCCTCTAAACAAACCACACATGGATCCACCCAGTGTCATTGCATGTTTGTTCTTCTCACAAACCGCACATGGATCCACCAGTGTCATTGCATGTGTGTTCTTTTCATGAACCACAACTAGAGTCATTGCATGTCTGTTCTTCTAAACAAACCACACATGGATCCACCCAGTGTCATTGCATGTCTGTTCCTCTAAGCAAACCACACATGGATCCACCCAGTGTCATTGCATGTATGTTCTTCTCACAAACCACACATGGATCCACCAGTGTCATTGCATGTGTGTTCCTTTCATGAACCACACATGGATACACCAGTGTCATTGCATGTGTGTTCTTTTCATGAACAACACATGGATCCACCAGTGTCATTGGATGTGTGCCCTTCTCATGAACCACACTTGGATCCACCAGTGTCATTGCATGTTTGTTCTTTTCATGAACCACGGCTAGAGTCATTGTATGTCTGTTCCTTCCACAAACCACATGTGGATCCACCAGTGTCATTGCATGTCTGTTCTTTTCATGAACCACGCCAAGTGTCATTGCATGTATGTTCCTCTAAACAAACCACACATGGATCCACCTAGTGTGATTGCATGTCTGTTCTTTTCATGAACCACACATGGATCCACCAGTGTCATTACATGTGTGTTCTTCTCATGAACCACAGCCAGTGCATTGCATGTATGTTCTTCTCACAAACCACACATGGATCCACCAGTGTCATTGCATGTCTATTCCTCTAAACAAACCACACATGGATCCACCTAGTGTGATTACATGTCTGTTCTTTTCATGAACCAAAGCTAGAGTCATTGCATGTCTGTTCCTTCCAGAAACCACATATGGATCCACTAGTGTCATTGCATGTCTGTTCTTTTCATGAACCACACCCAGTGTGATTGCATTTCTGTTCCTATAAACAAACCACACATGGATCCACCTAGTGTGATTGCATGTCTGTTCTTTTCACAAACCACACATGGATCCACCGGTGTCATTGCATGTGTCTTGTTTTCATGAACCACAACTAGAGTCATTGCATGTATGTTCTTCTAAACAAACCAGACATGGATCCACCAGTGTCATTGCATGTCTGTTCTTCTCATGAACCACACCCAGTGTGATTGCATGTCTGTTCCTCTAAGCAAACCACACATGGATCCACCAGTGTCATTGCATGTGTGTTCTTCTCATGAACCACAGCCAGTGTCATTGCATGTATGTTCTTCTCACAAACCACACAAGTATCCACTAGTGTCATTGCATGTGTGTTCTTCTCATGAACCACACCCAGTGTCATTGCATGTCTGTTCCTCTAAACAAACCACACATGGATCCACCTAGTTTGATTGCATGTCTGTTCTTCTCACAAACCACACATGGACCCACCTAGTGTGATTGCATATCTGTTCTTTTCACAAACCACACATGGAACCACAACTAGTGTCATTGCATGCATGTTCATCTAAGCAAACCACACATGGATCCACCAGTGTCATTGCATGTGTGTTCTTTTCATGAACAACAACTAGAGTCATCGCATGTCTGTTCTTCTAAACAAACCACACATGGATCCACCCAGTGTCATTGCATGTCTATTCCTCTAAACAAACCACACATGGATCCACCTAGTGTGATTGCATGTCTTTTATTTTCACAAACCACACATGGATCCACCAGTGTCATTGCATGTGTGTTATTTTCGTGAAGCACAACTAGAGTCATTGCATGTCTGTTACTCTGAACAAACCACACATGGATCCACCCAGTGTCATTGCATGTCTGTTCCTCTAAACAAGCCACACATGGATCCACCTAGTGTGATTGCATGTATGTTCTTTCCATGAACCACACGTGGATCCACCAGTGTCATTACATGTGTGTTCTTTTCATGAACCACAACTAGAGTCATTGTATGTCTGTTCTTCTAAACAAACCACACATGGATCCACCTAGTGTGGTTGCATGTCTGTTCCTCTAAACAAACCACACTTGGATCCACCTAGTGTGATTGCATGTCTGCTCTTTTCACAAACCACACATGGATCCACCAGTGTCATTGCATGTGTGTTCTTTTCATGAACCACAACTAGAGTCATTGCATGTCTGTTCCTCTAAACAAACCACACATGGATCCACCCAGTGTCATTACATGTATGTTCCTCTAAACAAACCGCACATGGATCCACCAGTGTCATTGCATGTGTGTTCTTGTCATGAACCACACATGGATCCACCAGTGTCATTGGATGTGTGCTCTTCTCATGAACCACACATGGATCCACCAGTGTCATTGCATGTCTGTTCTTTTCATGAACCACGGCTAGAGTCATTGCATGTCTGTTCCTTCCACAAACCACATGTGGATCCACCAGTGTCATTGCATGTCTGTTCTTTTCATGAACCACGCCAAGTGTCATTGCATGTATGTTCCTCTAAACAAACCACACATGGATCCACCTAGTGTGATTGCAAGTCTGTTCTTTTCATGAACCACACATGGATCCACCGGTGTCATTACATGTGTGTTCTTCTCATGAACCACAGCCAGTGCATTGCATGTATGTTCTTCTCACAAACCACACATGGATCCACCAGTGTCATTGCATGTCTATTCCTCTAAACAAACCACACATGGATCCACCTAGTGTGATTACATGTCTGTTCTTTTCATGAACCACAGCTAGAGTCATTGCATGTCTGTTCCTTCCACAAACCACATATGGATCCACTAGTGTCATTGCATGTCTGTTCTTTTCATGAACCACACCCAGTGTGATTGCATGTCTGTTTCTCTAAACAAACCACACGTGGATCCACCTAGTGTGATTGCATGTCTGTTCGTTTCACAAACCACACATGGATCCACCAGTGTCATTGCATGTGTCTTCTTTTCAGGAACCACAACTAGAGTCATTGCATGTCTGTTCTTCTAAACAAACCAGACATGGATCCACCAGTGTCATTGCATGTCTGTTATTCTCATGAACCACACCCAGTGTGATTGCATGTCTGTTCCTCTAGACAAACCACACATGGATCCACCAGTGGCATTGCATGTGTGTTCTTCTCATGAACCTCAGCCAGTGTCATTGGATGTATGTTCTTCTCACAAACCACACAAGGATCCACTAGTGTCATTGCATGTGTGTTCTTCTCATGAACCACACCCAGTGTCATTGCATGTCTGTTCCTCTAAACAAACCACACATGGATCCACCTAGTGTGGTTGCATGTCTGTTCTTCTCACAAACCACACATGGATCCACCTAGTGTGAGTGCATATATGTTCTTTTCACAAACCACAAATGGAACCACAGCCAGTGTCATTGCATGCATGTTCTTCTAAACAAACCACACATGGATCCACCAGTGTCATTGCATGTGTGTTCTTTTCATGAACCATAACTAGAGTCATTGCATGTCTGTTCTTCTAAACAAACCACACATGGATCCACCCAGTGTCATTGCATGTCTATTCCTCTAAACAAACCACACATGGATCCACCTAGTGTGATTGCATGTCTTTTCTTTTCACAAACCACACATGGATCCACCAGTGTCATTGCATGTGTGTTCTTTTCATGAAGCACAACTAGAGTCATTGCATGTCTGTTCCTCTGAACAAACCACACATGGATCCACCCAGTGTCATTACATGTATGTTCCTCTAAACAAACCACACATGGATCCACCAGTGTCCTTGCATGTCTGTTCTTTTCATGAACCACACATGGATCCACCAGTGTCATTGCATATGTGTTCTTTTCATGAACCACAACTAGAGTCATTGCATGTGTGTTCTTCTGAACAAACCACACATGGATCCACCTAGTGTGATTGCATGTCTGTTCTTTTCACAAACCACACATGGATCCACCAGTGTCATTGCATGTGTGTTATTTTCATGAACCACAACTAGTGTCATTGCATGTGTGTTCTTGTAAACAAACCACACATGGATCCACCCAGTGTCATTGCATGTATGTTCCTCCAAACAAACCACACATGGATCCACCTACTGTGATTGCATGTCTGTTCTTTTCACAAACCACACATGGATCCACAAGTGTCATTGCATGTGTGTTCTTTTCATGAACAACAACTAGAGTCATTGCATGTCTGTTCTTCTAAACAAACCACACATGGATCCACCTAGTGTCATTGCATGTATATTCCTCTAAACAAACCACACATGGATCCACCTAGTGTGATTGCATGTCTGCTCTTTTCACAAACCACACATGGATCCACCAGTGTCATTGCATGTGTGTTCTTTTCGTGAACCACAACTAGAGTCATTGCATGTATGTTCCTCTAAACAAACCACACATGGATCCACCCAGTGTCATTACATGTATGTTCCTCTAAACAAACCACACATGGATCCACCAATGTCATTGCATGTGTGTTCTTTTCATGAACCACACATGGATCCACCAGTGTCATTGGATATGTGCTCTTCTCATGAACCACACATGGATCCACCAGTTTCATTGCATGTCTGTTCTTTTCATGAACCACGGCTAGAGTCATTGCATGCCTGTTCCTTCCACAAACCACATGTGGATCCACCAGTGTTATTGCATGTCTTTTCTTTTCATGAACCACGCCAAGTGTCATTGCATGTATGTTCCTCTAAACAAACCACACATGGATCCACCTAGTGTGATTGCATGTCTGTTCTTTTCATGAACCACATATGGATCCACCAGTGCCATTACATGTGTGTTCTTCTCATGAACCACAGCCAGTGCATTGCATGTATGTTCTTCTCACAAACCACACATGGATCCACCAGTGTCATTGCATGTATATTCCTCTAAACAAACCACACATGGATCCACCTAGTGTGATTACATGTCTGTTCTTTTCATGAACCACAGCTAGAGTCATTGCATGTCTGTTCCTTCCACATACCACATATGGATCCACTAGTGTCATTGCATGTCTGTTCTTTTCATGAACCACACCCAGTGTGATTGCATGTTTGTTTCTCTAAACAAACCACACATGGATCCACCTAGTGTGATTGCATGTTTGTTATTTTCACAAACCACACATGGATCCACCAGTGTCATTGCATGTGTCTTCTTTTCAGGAACCACAACTAGAGTCATTGCATGTCTGTTCTTCTAAACAAACCAGACATGGATCCACCAGTGTCATTGCATGTCTGTTCTTCTCATGAATCACACCCAGTGTGATTGCATGTCTGTTCCTCTAAACAAACCACACATGGATCCACCAGTGTCATTGCATGTGTGTTCTTCTCATGAACCACAGCCAGTGTCATTGCATGTATGTTCTTCTCACAAACCACACAAGGATCCACTAGTGTCATTGCATGTGTGTTCTTCTCATGAACCACACCCAGTGTCATTGCATGTCTATTCCTCTAAACAAACCACACATGGATCCACCTAGTGTGATTGCATGTCTGTTCTTCTCACAAACCACACATGGACCCACCTAGTGTGATTGGATATCTGTTCTTTTCACAAACCACACATGGAACCACAGCCAGTGTCATTCCATGCATGTTCTTCTAAACAAACCACACATGGATCCACCAGTGTCATTGCATGTGTGTTCTTTTCATGAACCACAACTAGAGTCATTGCATGTCTGTTCTTCTAAACAAACCACACATGGATCCCCCAGTGTCATTGCATGTCTATTCCTCTAAACAAACCACACATGGATCCACCTAGTGTGATTGCATGTCTTTTCTTTTCACAAACCACAGATGGATCCACCAGTGTCATTGCATGTGTGTTCATTCCATAAAACACATATGGATCCACCAGCGTCATTGCATGTATGTTCTTCTCATGAACCATACCAAGTGTGATTGCATGTCTATTCCTTCCACAAACCACACATGGATCCACCAGTGTCATTGCATGTCTGTTCTTTTCATGAACAACACCCAGTGCCATTGCATGTATGTTCCTCTAAACAAACCACACATGGATCCACCCAGTGTCATTGCATGTCTATTCCTCTAAACAAACCACACATGGATCCACCTAGTGTGATTGCATGTCTTTTATTTTCACAAACCACACATGGACCCACCAGTGTCATTGCATGTGTGTTATTTTCATGAAGCACAACTAGAGTCATTGCATGTCTGTTCCTCTGAACAAACCACACATGGATCCACCCAGTGTCATTGCATGTCTCTTCCTCTAAACAAACCACACATGGATCCACCTAGTGTGATTGCATGTATGTTCTTTCCATGAACCACACGTGGATCCACCAGTGTCATTACATGTGTGTTCTTTTCATGAACCACAACTAGAGTCATTGTATGTCTGTTTTTCTAAACAAACCACACATGGATCCACCCAGTGTCATTGCATGTCTGTTCCTCTAAACAAACCACACTTGGATCCACCTAGTGTGATTACATGTCTGCTCTTTTCACAAACCACACATGGATCCACCAGTGTTATTGCATGTTTCTTCTTTTCATGAACCACAACTAGAGTCATTGCATGTCTGTTCCTCTAAACAAACCACACATGGATCCACCCAGTGTCATTACATGTATGTTCCTCTAAACAAACCACACATGGATCCACCAGTGTCATTGCGTGTGTGTTCTTTTCATGAACCACACATGGATCCACCAGTGTCATTGGATGTGTGCTCTTCTCATGAACCACACATGGATCCACCAGTGTCATTGCATGTCTGTTCTTTTCATGAACCACGGCTAGAGTCATTGCATGTCTGTTCCTTCCACAAACCACATGTGGATCCACCAGTGTCATTGCATGTCTGTTCTTTTCATGAACCACGCCAAGTGTCATTGCATGTATGTTCCTCTAAACAAACCACACATGGATCCACCTAGTGTGATTGCAAGTCTGTTCTTTTCAAGAACCACACATGGATCCACCAGTGTCATTACATGTGTGTTCTTCTCATGAACCACAGCCAGTGCATTGCATGTATGTTCTTCTCACAAACCACACATGGATCCACCAGTGTCATTGCATGTCTATTCCTCTAAACAAACCACACATGGATCCACCTAGTGTGATTACATGTCTGTTCTTTTCATGAACCACAGCTAGAGTCATTGCATGTCTGTTCCTTCCACAAACCACATATGGATCCACTAGTGTCATTGCATGTCTGTTCTTTTCATGAACCACACCCAGTGTGATTGCATGTCTGTTTCTCTAAACAAACCACACGTGGATCCACCTAGTGTGATTGCATGTCTGTTCTTTTCACAAACCACACATGGATCCACCAGTGTCATTGCATGTGTCTTCTTTTCAGGAACCACAACTAGAGTCATTGCATGTCTGTTATTCTAAACAAACCAGACATGGATCCACCAGTGTCATTGCATGTCTGTTCTTCTCATGAACCACACCCAGTGTGATTGCATGTCTGTTCCTCTAGACAAACCACACATGGATCCACCAGTGGCATTGCATGTGTGTTCTTCTCATGAACCTCAGCCAGTGTCATTGGATGTATGTTCTTCTCACAAACCACACAAGGATCCACTAGTGTCATTGCATGTGTGTTCTTCTCATGAACCACACCCAGTGTCATTGCATGTCTGTTCCTCTAAACAAACCACACATGGATCCACCTAGTGTGGTTGCATGTCTGTTCTTCTCACAAACCACACATGGATCCACCTAGTGTGAGTGCATATCTGTTCTTTTCACAAACCACAAATGGAACCACAGCCAGTGTCATTGCATGCATGTTCTTCTAAACAAACCACACATGGATCCACCAGTGTCATTGCATGTGTGTTCTTTTCATGAACCATAACTAGAGTCATTGCATGTCTGTTCTTCTAAACAAACCACACATGGATCCACCCAGTGTCATTGCATGTCTATTCCTCTAAACAAACCACACATGGATCCACCTAGTGTGATTGCATGTCTTTTCTTTTCACAAACCACACATGGATCCACCAGTGTCATTGCATGTGTGTTCTTTTCATGAAGCACAACTAGAGTCATTGCATGTCTGTTCCTCTGAACAAACCACACATGGATCCACCCAGTGTCATTACATGTATGTTCCTCTAAACAAACCACACATGGATCCACCAGTGTCCTTGCATGTCTGTTCTTTTCATGAACCACACATGGATCCACCAGTGTCATTGCATATGTGTTCTTTTCATGAACCACAACTAGAGTCATTGCATGTGTGTTCTTCTGAACAAACCACACATGGATCCACCTAGTGTGATTGCATGTCTGTTCTTTTCACAAACCACACATGGATCCACCAGTGTCATTGCATGTGTGTTATTTTCATGAACCACAACTAGTGTCATTGCATGTGTGTTCTTGTAAACAAACCACACATGGATCCACCCAGTGTCATTGCATGTATGTTCCTCCAAACAAACCACACATGGATCCACCTACTGTGATTGCATGTCTGTTCTTTTCACAAACCACACATGGATCCACAAGTGTCATTGCATGTGTGTTCTTTTCATGAACAACAACTAGAGTCATTGCATGTCTGTTCTTCTAAACAAACCACACATGGATCCACCTAGTGTCATTGCATGTATATTCCTCTAAACAAACCACACATGGATCCACCTAGTGTGATTGCATGTCTGCTCTTTTCACAAACCACACATGGATCCACCAGTGTCATTGCATGTGTGTTCTTTTCATGAACCACAACTAGAGTCATTGCATGTATGTTCCTCTAAACAAACCACACATGGATCCACCCAGTGTCATTACATGTATGTTCCTCTAAACAAACCACACATGGATCCACCAGTGTCATTGCATGTGTGTTCTTTTCATGAACCACACATGGATCCACCAGTGTCATTGGATATGTGCTCTTCTCATGAACCACACATGGATCCACCAGTTTCATTGCATGTCTGTTCTTTTCATGAACCACGGCTAGAGTCATTGCATGCCTGTTCCTTCCACAAACCACATGTGGATCCACCAGTGTTATTGCATGTCTTTTCTTTTCATGAACCACGCCAAGTGTCATTGCATGTATGTTCCTCTAAACAAACCACACATGGATCCACCTAGTGTGATTGCATGTCTGTTCTTTTCATGAACCACATATGGATCCACCAGTGCCATTACATGTGTGTTTTTCTCATGAACCACAGCCAGTGCATTGCATGTATGTTCTTCTCACAAACCACACATGGATCCACCAGTGTCATTGCATGTATATTCCTCTAAACAAACCACACATGGATCCACCTAGTGTGATTACATGTCTGTTCTTTTCATGAACCACAGCTAGAGTCATTGCATGTCTGTTCCTTCCACATACCACATATGGATCCACTAGTGTCATTGCATGTCTGTTCTTTTCATGAACCACACCCAGTGTGATTGCATGTTTGTTTCTCTAAACAAACCACACATGGATCCACCTAGTGTGATTGCATGTTTGTTATTTTCACAAACCACACATGGATCCACCAGTGTCATTGCATGTGTCTTCTTTTCAGGAACCACAACTAGAGTCATTGCATGTCTGTTCTTCTAAACAAACCACACATGGACCCACCTAGTGTGATTGGATATCTGTTCTTTTCACAAACCACACATGGAACCACAGCCAGTGTCATTCCATGCATGTTCTTCTAAACAAACCACACATGGATCCACCAGTGTCATTGCATGTGTGTTCTTTTCATGAACCACAACTAGAGTCATTGCATGTCTGTTCTTCTAAACAAACCACACATGGATCCCCCAGTGTCATTGCATGTCTATTCCTCTAAACAAACCACACATGGATCCACCTAGTGTGATTGCATGTCTTTTCTTTTCACAAACCACAGATGGATCCACCAGTGTCATTGCATGTGTGTTCATTCCATAAAACACATATGGATCCACCAGCGTCATTGCATGTATGTTCTTCTCATGAACCATACCAAGTGTGATTGCATGTCTATTCCTTCCACAAACCACACATGGATCCACCAGTGTCATTGCATGTCTGTTCTTTTCATGAACAACACCCAGTGCCATTGCATGTATGTTCCTCTAAACAAACCACACATGGATCCACCCAGTGTCATTGCATGTCTATTCCTCTAAACAAACCACACATGGATCCACCTAGTGTGATTGCATGTCTTTTATTTTCACAAACCACACATGGACCCACCAGTGTCATTGCATGTGTGTTATTTTCATGAAGCACAACTAGAGTCATTGCATGTCTGTTCCTCTGAACAAACCACACATGGATCCACCCAGTGTCATTGCATGTCTCTTCCTCTAAACAAACCACACATGGATCCACCTAGTGTGATTGCATGTATGTTCTTTCCATGAACCACACGTGGATCCACCAGTGTCATTACATGTGTGTTCTTTTCATGAACCACAACTAGAGTCATTGTATGTCTGTTTTTCTAAACAAACCACACATGGATCCACCCAGTGTCATTGCATGTCTGTTCCTCTAAACAAACCACACTTGGATCCACCTAGTGTGATTGCATGTCTGCTCTTTTCACAAACCACACATGGATCCACCAGTGTTATTGCATGTTTCTTCTTTTCATGAACCACAACTAGAGTCATTGCATGTCTGTTCCTCTAAACAAACCACACATGGATCCACCCAGTGTCATTACATGTATGTTCCTCTAAACAAACCACACATGGATCCACCAGTGTCATTGCGTGTGTGTTCTTTTCATGAACCACACATGGATCCACCAGTGTCATTGGATGTGTGCTCTTCTCATGAACCACACATGGATCCACCAGTGTCATTGCATGTCTGTTCTTTTCATGAACCACGGCTAGAGTCATTGCTTGTCTGTTCCTTCCACAAACCACATGTGGATCCACCAGTGTCATTGCATGTCTGTTCTTTTCATGAACCACGCCAAGTGTCATTGCATGTATGTTCCTCTAAACAAACCACACATGGATCCACCTAGTGTGATTGCAAGTCTGTTCTTTTCAAGAACCACACATGGATCCACCAGTGTCATTACATGTGTGTTCTTCTCATGAACCACAGCCAGTGCATTGCATGTATGTTCTTCTCACAAACCACACATGGATCCACCAGTGTCATTGCATGTCTATTCCTCTAAACAAACCACACATGGATCCACCTAGTGTGATTACATGTCTGTTCTTTTCATGAACCACAGCTAGAGTCATTGCATGTCTGTTCCTTCCACAAACCACATATGGATCCACTAGTGTCATTGCATGTCTGTTCTTTTCATGAACCACACCCAGTGTGATTGCATGTCTGTTTCTCTAAACAAACCACACGTGGATCCACCTAGTGTGATTGCATGTCTGTTCTTTTCACAAACCACACATGGATCCACCAGTGTCATTGCATGTGTCTTCTTTTCAGGAACCACAACTAGAGTCATTGCATGTCTGTTATTCTAAACAAACCAGACATGGATCCACCAGTGTCATTGCATGTCTGTTCTTCTCATGAACCACACCCAGTGTGATTGCATGTCTGTTCCTCTAGACAAACCACACATGGATCCACCAGTGGCATTGCATGTGTGTTCTTCTCATGAACCTCAGCCAGTGTCATTGGATGTATGTTCTTCTCACAAACCACACAAGGATCCACTAGTGTCATTGCATGTGTGTTCTTCTCATGAACCACACCCAGTGTCATTGCATGTCTGTTCCTCTAAACAAACCACACATGGATCCACCTAGTGTGGTTGCATGTCTGTTCTTCTCACAAACCACACATGGATCCACCTAGTGTGAGTGCATATCTGTTCTTTTCACAAACCACAAATGGAACCACAGCCAGTGTCATTGCATGCATGTTCTTCTAAACAAACCACACATGGATCCACCAGTGTCATTGCATGTGTGTTCTTTTCATGAACCATAACTAGAGTCATTGCATGTCTGTTCTTCTAAACAAACCACACATGGATCCACCCAGTGTCATTGCATGTCTATTCCTCTAAACAAACCACACATGGATCCACCTAGTGTGATTGCATGTCTTTTCTTTTCACAAACCACACATGGATCCACCAGTGTCATTGCATGTGTGTTCTTTTCATGAAGCACAACTAGAGTCATTGCATGTCTGTTCCTCTGAACAAACCACACATGGATCCACCCAGTGTCATTACATGTATGTTCCTCTAAACAAACCACACATGGATCCACCAGTGTCCTTGCATGTCTGTTCTTTTCATGAACCACACATGGATCCACCAGTGTCATTGCATATGTGTTCTTTTCATGAACCACAACTAGAGTCATTGCATGTGTGTTCTTCTGAACAAACCACACATGGATCCACCTAGTGTGATTGCATGTCTGTTCTTTTCACAAACCACACATGGATCCACCAGTGTCATTGCATGTGTGTTATTTTCATGAACCACAACTAGTGTCATTGCATGTGTGTTCTTGTAAACAAACCACACATGGATCCACCCAGTGTCATTGCATGTATGTTCCTCCAAACAAACCACACATGGATCCACCTACTGTGATTGCATGTCTGTTCTTTTCACAAACCACACATGGATCCACAAGTGTCATTGCATGTGTGTTCTTTTCATGAACAACAACTAGAGTCATTGCATGTCTGTTCTTCTAAACAAACCACACATGGATCCACCTAGTGTCATTGCATGTATATTCCTCTAAACAAACCACACATGGATCCACCTAGTGTGATTGCATGTCTGCTCTTTTCACAAACCACACATGGATCCACCAGTGTCATTGCATGTGTGTTCTTTTCATGAACCACAACTAGAGTCATTGCATGTATGTTCCTCTAAACAAACCACACATGGATCCACCCAGTGTCATTACATGTATGTTCCTCTAAACAAACCACACATGGATCCACCAGTGTCATTGCATGTGTGTTCTTTTCATGAACCACACATGGATCCACCAGTGTCATTGGATATGTGCTCTTCTCATGAACCACACATGGATCCACCAGTTTCATTGCATGTCTGTTCTTTTCATGAACCACGGCTAGAGTCATTGCATGCCTGTTCCTTCCACAAACCACATGTGGATCCACCAGTGTTATTGCATGTCTTTTCTTTTCATGAACCACGCCAAGTGTCATTGCATGTATGTTCCTCTAAACAAACCACACATGGATCCACCTAGTGTGATTGCATGTCTGTTCTTTTCATGAACCACATATGGATCCACCAGTGCCATTACATGTGTGTTTTTCTCATGAACCACAGCCAGTGCATTGCATGTATGTTCTTCTCACAAACCACACATGGATCCACCAGTGTCATTGCATGTATATTCCTCTAAACAAACCACACATGGATCCACCTAGTGTGATTACATGTCTGTTCTTTTCATGAACCACAGCTAGAGTCATTGCATGTCTGTTCCTTCCACATACCACATATGGATCCACTAGTGTCATTGCATGTCTGTTCTTTTCATGAACCACACCCAGTGTGATTGCATGTTTGTTTCTCTAAACAAACCACACATGGATCCACCTAGTGTGATTGCATGTTTGTTATTTTCACAAACCACACATGGATCCACCAGTGTCATTGCATGTGTCTTCTTTTCAGGAACCACAACTAGAGTCATTGCATGTCTGTTCTTCTAAACAAACCAGACATGGATCCACCAGTGTCATTGCATGTCTGTTCTTCTCATGAATCACACCCAGTGTGATTGCATGTCTGTTCCTCTAAACAAACCACACATGGATCCACCAGTGTCATTGCATGTGTGTTCTTCTCATGAACCACAGCCAGTGTCATTGCATGTATGTTCTTCTCACAAACCACACAAGGATCCACTAGTGTCATTGCATGTGTGTTCTTCTCATGAACCACACCCAGTGTCATTGCATGTCTGTTCCTCTAAACAAACCACACATGGATCCACCTAGTGTGATTGCATGTCTGTTCTTTTCACAAACCACACATGGACCCACCTAGTGTGATTGGATATCTGTTCTTTTCACAAACCACACATGGAACCACAGCCAGTGTCATTCCATGCATGTTCTTCTAAACAAACCACACATGGATCCACCAGTGTCATTGCATGTGTGTTCTTTTCATGAACCACAACTAGAGTCATTGCATGTCTGTTCTTCTAAACAAACCACACATGGATCCACCCAGTGTCATTGCATGTCTATTCCTCTAAACAAACCACACATGGAT
Source organism: Avena sativa (assembly GCA_916181665.1). Taxonomy (NCBI): domain Eukaryota; kingdom Viridiplantae; phylum Streptophyta; class Magnoliopsida; order Poales; family Poaceae; genus Avena; species Avena sativa. The sequence goes on along the minus strand of OV702289.1, from coordinate 415,457,223 downwards.
CCACCTGGTGTGATTGCATGTCTTTTCTTTTCACAAACCACAGATGGATCCACCAGTGTCATTGCATGTGTGTTCCTTCCATAAAACACATATGGATCCACCAGCGTCATTGCATGTATGTTCTTCTCATGAACCATACCAAGTGTGATTGCATGTCTATTCCTTCCACAAACCACACATGGATCCACCAGTGTCATTGCATGTCTGTTCTTTTCATGAACAACACCCAGTGCCATTGCATGTATGTTCCTCTAAACAAACCACACAAGGATCCACCAGTGTCATTGCATGTGTGTTCTTTTCATGAAGCACAACTAGAGTCATTGCATGTCTGTTCCTCTAAACAAACCACACATGGATCCACCTAGTGTGATTGCATGTCTCCTCTTTTCACAAACCACACATGGATCCACCAGTGTCATTGCATGTGTGTTCTTTTCATGAACCACAACTAGAGTCATTGCATGTCTGTTCCTCTAAACAAACCACACATGGATCCACCCAGTGTCATTACATGTATGTTCCTCTAAACAATCCACACATGGATCCACCAGTGTCATTGCATGTGTGTTCTTTTCATGAACCACACATGGATCCACCAGTGTCATTGGATGTGTGCTCTTCTCATGAACCACACATGGATCCACCAGTGTCATTGCATGTCTGTTCTTTTCATGAACAACGGCTAGAGTCATTGCATGCCTGTTACTTTCACAAACCACATGTGGATCCACCAGTGTCATTGCATGTCTGTTCTTTTCATGAACCACGCCAAGTGTCATTGCATGTATGTTCCTCTAAACAAACCACACATGGATCCACCTAGTGTGATTGCATGTCTGTTCTTTTCATGAACCACACATGGATCCACCAGTGCCATTACATGTGTGTTCTTCTCATGAACCACGGCCAGTGCATTGCATGTATGTTCTTCTCACAAACCACACATGGATCCACCAGTGTCATTGCATGTCTATTCCTCTAAACAAACCCCACATGGATCCACCTAGTGTGATTACATGTCTATTCTTTTCATGAACCACAGCTAGAGTCATTGCATGTCTGTTCCTTCCACAAACCACATATGGATCCACTAGTGTCATTGCATTTCTGTTCTTTTCATGAACCACACCCAGTGTGATTGCATGTCTGTTTCTCTAAACAAACCACACATGGATCCACCTAGTGTGATTGCATGTCTGTTCTTTTCACAAACCACACATGGATCCACCAGTGTCATTGCATGTGTCTTCTTTTCAGGAACCACAACTAGAGTCATTGCATGTCTGTTCTTCTAAACAAACCAGACATGGATCCACCAGTGTCATTGCATGTCTGTTCTTCTCATGAACCACACCCAGTGTGATTGCATGTCTGTTCCTCTCAACAAACCACACATGGATCCACCAGTGTCATTGCATGTGTGTTCTTCTCATGAACCACAGCCAGTGTCATTGCATGTATGTTCTTCTCACAAACCACACAAGGATCCACTAGTGTCATTGCATGTGTGTTCTTCTCTTGAACCACACCCAGTGTCATTGCATGTCTGTTCCTCTAAACAAACCACACATGGATCCACCAAGTGTGATTGCATGTCTGCTCTTCTCACAAACCACACATGGACCCACCTAGTGTGATTGCATATCTGTTCTTTTCACAAACCACACATGGAACCACAGCCAGTGTCATTGCATGCATGTTCTTCTAAACAAACCACACATGGATCCACCAGTGTCATTGCATGTGTGTTCTTTTCATGAAGCACAACTAGAGTCATTGCATGTCTGTTCTTCTAAACAAACAACACATGGATCCACCCAGTGTCATTGCATGTCTATTCCTCTAAACAAACCACACATGGATCTAGCTAGCGTGATTGCATGTCTTTTCCTTTCATGAACCACACATGGATCCACCAGTGTCATTGCATGTGTGTTCTTTTCATGAAGCACAACTAGAGTCATTGCATGTCTATTCCTCTGAACAAACCACACATGGATCCACCTAGTGTCATTACATGTATGTTCCTCTAAACAAACCACACATGGATCCACAAGTGTCCTTGCATGTCTGTTCTTTTCATGAACCACACATGGATCCACCAGTGTCATTGCATATGTGTTCTTTTCATGAACCACAACTAGAGTCATTGCATGTGTGTTCTTCTGAACAAACCACACATGGATCCACCTAGTGTGATTGCATGTCTGTTCTTTTCACAAACCACACATGGATCCACCAGTGTCATTGCATGTGTGTTCTTTTCATGAACCACAACTAGTGTCATTGCATGTGTGTTCTTCTAAACAAACCACACATGGATCCACCCAGTGTCATTGCATGTCTGTTCCTCCAATTGCATGTGTGTTCTTCTAAACAAACCACACATGGATCCACCCAGTGTCATTGAATGTCTGTTCCTCCAAACAAACCACACATGGATCCACCTAGTGTGATTGCATGTATGTTCTTTTCACAAACCACACATGGATCCACAAGTGTCATTGCATGCGTGTTCTTTTCATGAACCACAACTAGAGTCATTGCATGTCTGTTCTTCTAAACAAACCACACATGGATCCACCTAGTGTCATTGCATGTATGTTCCTCTAAACAAACCACACATGGATCCACCTAGTGTGATTGCATGTCTGTTCTTTACATGAGCCACACATGGATCCACCAGTGTCATTGCATGTGTGTTCTTCTCATGAACCAGAACTAGAGTCATTGGAGGTGTGTTCTTCTAAACAAACCACACATGGATCCACCTAGTGTGATTACATGTATGTTCCTCTAACAAATCACACATGGATCCACCTAGTGTGATCGCATGTCTGTTCTTTTCACAAACCACACACGGATCCACCTAGTGTCATTGCATGTCTGTTCTTTTCATGAACCACAACTAGTGTCATTGCATGTGTGTTCTTCTAAACAAACCACACATGGATCCACCTAGTGTGATTGCATGTCTGTTCCTCTAAACAAACCACAGATGGGTCCACTCAGTGTCATTGCATGTCTGTTCTTCTCACAAACCACACATGGATCCACCAGTGTCATTGCATGTGTGTTCTTCTCATGAACCACAGCCAATGTCATTGCATGTATGTTATTCTCACAAACCCCACATGGATCCACCAGTGTCATTGCATGTGCGTTCTTTTCATGAACCACAGCTAGAGTCATTGCATGTTTGTTCTTCTAAACAAACCACACATGGATCCACCTAGTGTGATTGAATGTCTATTCTTCTCATGAACCACACCCAGTGTCATTGCATGTCTGTTCCTCTAACAAACCACACATGGATCCACCTAGAGTCATCGCATGTCTGTTCTTTTCACAAACCACACATGGATCCACCCAGTGTCATTGCATGTCTGTTGTTTTCATGAACCACAAGTAAGTGTCATTGCATATGTGTTCTTCTAAACAAACCACACACGGATCCACCCAGTGTCATTGCATGTCTGTTTCTCTAAACAAACCACACATGGATCCACCCAATGTCATTGCATGTCTGTTCTTCGCACAAACCGCACATGGATCCACCAGAGTCAATGCATGTGTGTTCTTTTCATGAACCACAACTAGATTCATTGCATGTCTGTTTTTCTAAACAAACCACACATGGATCCACCCAGTGTCATTGCATGTCTGTTTTTCTAAACAAACCACACATGGATCCACCCAGTGTTATTGCATGTCTGTTCTTCTCACAAACCACACATGGATCCACTAGTGTCATTGCATGTGTGTTCTTTTCATGAACCACACATGGATACACCAGTGTCATTGCATGTGTGTTCTTTTCATGAAACACACATGGATCCACCAGTGTCATTGCATGTCTATTCTTTTCATGAACCAGGGCAAGAGTCATTGCATGTCTGTTCCTTCCACAAACCACATATGGATCCACCAGTGTCATTGCATGTCTGTTCTTTTCATGAACCACAACTAGTGTCATTGCATGTGTGTTCTTCTAAACAAACCACACGTGGATCCACCCAGTGTCATTGCATGTATGTTCCTCTAAACAAACCACATATGGATCCACTCCAGTGTCATTGCATGTCTGTTCTTCTCACAAACTGCACATGGATCCACCAGTGTCATTGGATGTGTGTTCTTTTCATGAACCACACACTAGAGTCATTGCATGTCTGTTCTTCTAAACAAACCACACATGGATCCACCAAGTGTCATTGCATGTTTGTTCCTCTAAACAAACCACACATGGGTCCACCCAGTGTCATTGCATGTCTGTTCTTCTCACAAACCACACATGGATCCACCAGTGTCATTGCATGTGTGTTCTTCTCATGAACCACAGCCAGTGTCATTTCATGTATGTTCTTCTCACAAACCACACATGGATCCACCAGTGTCATTGCATGGTGTTCTTTTCATGAACCACAGCTAGAGTCATTGCATGTCTGTTCTTCTAAACAAACGACACATGGATCCACCTAGTGTGATTCCATGTTTGTTCTTCTCATGAACCACACCCAGTGGCATTGCATGTATGTTCCTCTAACAAACCACACATGGATCCACCTAGTGTGATCACATGTCTGTTCTTTTCACAAACCACACATGGATCCACCCAGTGTCATTGCATGTCTGTTCTTTTCATGAACCACAACTAGTGTCATTGCATGTGTGTTCTTATAAACAAACCACACATGGATCCACCCAGTGTCATTGCATGTCTGTTCCTCTAAACAAACCACACATGGATCCACCCAGTGTCATTGCATGTCTGTTCTTCTCACAACCCACACAAGGATCCACCAGTGTCATTGCATGTGTGTTTTTTTCATGAACCACACATGGATACACCAGTGTCATTGCATGTGTGTTCTTTTCATGAACCACACATGGATCCACCAGTATCATTTGATGTGTGTTCTTCTCATCAACCACACATGGATGCACTAGTGGCATTGCATGTCTGTTCTTTTCATGAACCACGGCTAGAGTCATTGCATGTCTGTTCCTTCCACAAACCACATATGGATCCACCAGTGTCATTGCATGTCTGTTCTTTTCATGATCCACACCTAGTGTCATTGCTTGTCTGTTCCTCTAAAGAAACCACACATGGATCCACCAAGTGTGATTGCATGTATGTTCTTTTCATGAACCACACATGGATCCGCTAGTGTCATTGCATGTGTGTTCTTCTCATGAACCACAGCCAGTGTCATTGCATGTATGTTCTTCTCACAAACCACACATGGATCCACCAGTGTCATTGCATGTCTGTTCCTCTAAACATCCCACACATGGATCCACCTAGTGTGATTGCATGTCTGTTCTTTTCACAAACCACACATGGATCCACTAGTGTCATTGCATGTGTGTTCTTTTCATGAACCATAACTAGAGTCATTGCATGTCTATTCTTCTAAACAAACCACACATGGATCCACCCAGTGTCATTGCATGTCTATTCCTCAAAATAAACCACACATGGATCCACCTAGTGTGATTGCATCTATGTTCTTCTCACAAACCGCACATGGATACACCAGTGCCATTGCATGTGTGTTCTTTTCATGAACCACAACTAGAGTCATTGCATGTCTTTTTTTCTAAACAAACCACACATGGATCCACCCAGTGACATTGCATGTTTGTTCCTCTAAACAAACCACACATGGATCCACCCAGTGTCATTGCATGTCTGTTCTTCTCACAACCCACACATGGATCCACCAGTGTCATTGCATGTATGTTCTTCTAAACAAACCACACATGGATCCACCAGTGTCATTGCATGTGTGTTCTTTTCATGAACCACAACTAGAGTCATTGCATGTATGTTCTTGTAAACAAACCACACATGGATCCACCTAGTGTGATTGCATGTATGTTCTTCTCATGAACCACACCCAGTGTCATTGCATGTCTGTTCCTCTAAACAAACCACACATGGATCCACCCAGTGTCATTGCATGTCTCTTCTTTTCATGAACCACATCCAATGTGATTGCATGTCTGTTCCTCTAAACAAACCAAACATGGATCGACCTAGTGTGATTGCATGTCTGTTCTTTTCAATAACCACACATGGATCAGCCAGTGTCATTGCATGTGTATTCTTTTCATGAACCACAACTAGAGTCATTGCATGGCTGTTCTTCTAAACAAACCACACATGGATCCACCCAGTGTCATTGCCTGTCTGTTCCTCTAAACAAACCACACATGGATCCACCTAGTGTGATTGCATGTCTGTTCTTTTCACAAACCACACATGGATCCACCAGTGTCATTGCATGTGTGTTCTTTTCATGAACCACAACTAGAGTTATTGCATGTCTGTTCTTCTAAACAAACCACACATGGATCCACCCAGTGTCATTGCATGTCTGTTCCTCTAAACAAACCACACATGGATCCAACCAGTGTCATTGCATGTCTGTTCTTTTCATGAACCACACATGGATCCACCAGTGTCATTGCATGTGTGTTTTTTTCATGAACCACACATGGATACACCAGTGTCATTGCATGTGTGTTCTTTTCATCAACCACACATGGATCCACCAGTGTCATTTGATGTGTGTTCTTCTCATGAACCACACATGGATGCACTAGTGGCTTTGCATGTCTGTTCTTTTCATGAACCACGGCTAGAGTCATTGCATGTATGTTCCTTCCACAAACCACATATGGATCCACCAGTGTTACTACATGTCTGTTCTTTTCATGAACCACACCTAGTGTCATTGCTTGTCTGTTCCTCTAAAGAAACCACACATGGATCCACCTAGTGTGATTGCATGTATGTTCTTTTCATGAACCACACATGGATCCACTAGTGTCATTGCATGTGTGTTCTTCTCATGAACCACAGCAAGTTTTATTGCATGTATGTTCTTCTCACAAACCACACATGGATCCACCAGTGTCATTGCATGTCTGTTCCTCTAAACAAACCACACATGGATCCACCTAGTGTGATTGCATGTCTGTTCTTTTCACAAACCACACATGGATCCACTAGTGTCATTGCATGTGTGTTCTTTTCATGAACCATAACTAGAGTCATTGCATGTCTATTCTTCTAAACAAACCACACATGGATCCACCCAATGTCATTGCATGTCTATTCCTCAAAATAAACCACACATGGATCCACCTTGTATGATTGCATCTATGTTCTTCTCACAAACCACACATGGATCCACCAGTGTCATTGCATGTGTGTTCTTTTGATGAACCACAGCTAGAGTCATTGCATGTATGTTCTTCTAAACAAACCACACATGGATCCACCTAGTGTGATTGCATGTCTGTTCTTCTCATGAACCACACCCAGTGTCATTGCATGTATGTTCCTCTAACAAACCACACATGGATCCACCTAGTGTGATCACATGTCTGTTCTTTTCACAAACCACACATGGATCCACCAGTGTCATTGCATGTCTGTTCTTTTCATGAACCACAACTAGTGTCATTGCATGTGTGTTCTTCTAAACAAACCACACATGGATGCACCCAGTGTCACTGCATGTTTGTTCCTCTAAACAAACCACACATGGATCCACCCAGTGTCATTGCATGTCTGTTCTTCTCACAAACCGCACATGGATCCACTAGTGCCATTGCATGTGTGTTCTTTTCATGAACCACAACTAGAGTCATTGCATGTCTTTTTTTCTAAACAAACCACACATGGATCCACCCAGTGTCATTGCATGTCTGCTCTTCTCACAACCCACACATGGATCCACCAGTGTCATTGCATGTGTGTTTTTTTCATGAACCACACATGGATACACCAGTGTCATTGCATGTGTGTTCTTTTCATGAACCACACATGGATCCACCAGTGTCATTTGATGTGTGTTCTTCTCATGAACCACACATGGATGCACTAGTGGCATTGCATGTCTGTTCTTTTCATGAACCACGGCTAGAGTCATTGCATGTCTGTTCCTTCCACAAACCACATATGGATCCACCAGTGTCATTGCATGTCTGTTCTTTTCATGAACCACACCTAGTGTCATTGCTTGTCTGTTCCTCTAAAGAAACCACAGATGGATCCACCTAGTGTGATTGCATGTATGTTCTTTTCATGAACCACACATGGATCCACTAGTGTCATTGCATGTGAGTTCTTCTCATGAACCACAGCCAGTGTCATTGCATGTATGTTCTTCTCACAAACCACACATGGATCCACCAGTGTCATTGCATGTCTGTTCCTCTAAACAAACCACACATGGATCCACCTAGTGTGATTGCATGTCTGTTCTTTTCACAAACCACACATGGATCCACTAGTGTCATTGCATGTGTGTTCTTTTCATGAACCATAACTAGAGTCATTGCATGTCTATTCTTCTAAACAAACCACACATGGATCCACCCAGTGTCATTGCATGTCTATTCCTCAAAATAAACCACACATGGATCCACCTAGTGTGATTGCATCTATGTTCTTCTCACAAACCGCACATGGATCCACTAGTGCCATTGCATGTGTGTCCTTTTCATGAACCACAACTAGAGTCATTGCATGTCTTTTTTTCTAAACAAACCAGACATGGATCCACCCAGTGTCATTGCATGTCTGTTCCTCTAAACAAACCACACATGGATCCACCCAGTGTCATTGCATGTCTGTTCTTCTCACAACCCACACATGGATCCACCAGTGTCATTGCATGTGTTTTTTTTCATGAACCACACATGGATACACCAGTGTCATTGCATGTGTGTTCTTTTCATGAACCACACATGGATCCACCAGTGTCATTTGATGTGTGTTCTTCTCATGAACCACACATGGATGCACTAGTGGCTTTGCATGTCTGTTCTTTTCATGAACCACGGCTAGAGTCATTGCATGTCTGTTCCTTCCACAAACCACATATGGATCCACCAGTGTCATTGCATGTCTGTTCTTTTCATGAACCACACCTAGTGTCATTGCTTGTCTGTTCCTCTAAAGAAACCACACATGGATCCACCTAGTGTGATTGCATGTATGTTCTTTTCATGAACCACACATGGATCCACTAGTGTCATTGCATGTGTGTTCTTCTCATGAACCACAGCCAGTTTTATTGCATGTATGTTCTTCTCACAAACCACACATGGATCCACCAGTGTCATTGCATGTCTGTTCCTCTAAACAAACCACACATGTATCCACCTAGTGTGATTGCATGTCTGTTCTTTTCACAAACCACACATGGATCCACTAGTGTCATTGCATGTGTGTTCTTTTCATGAACCATAACTAGAGTCATTGCATGTCTATTCTTCTAAACAAACCACACATGGATCCACCCAGTGTCATTGCATGTCTATTCCTCAAAATAAACCACACATGGATCCACCTAGTATGATTGCATCTATGTTCTTCTCACAAACCACACATGGATCCACCAGTGTCATTGCATGTGTGTTCTTTTGATGAACCACAGCTAGAGTCATTGCATGTATGTTCTTCTAAACAAACCACACATGGATCCACCTAGTGTGATTGCATGTCTGTTCTTCTCATGAACCACACCCAGTGTCATTGCATGTATGTTCCTCTAACAAACCACACATGGATCCACCTAGTGTGATCACATGTCTGTTCTTTTCACAAACCACACATGGATCCACCAGTGTCATTGCATGTCTGTTCTTTTCATGAACCACAACTAGTGTCATTGCATGTGTGTTCTTCTAAACAAACCACACATGGATGCACCCAGTGTCACTGCATGTTTGTTCCTCTAAACAAACCACACATGGATCCACCCAGTGTCATTGCATGTCTGTTCTTCTCACAAACCGCACATGGATCCACTAGTGCCATTGCATGTGTGTTCTTTTCATGAACCACAACTAGAGTCATTGCATGTCTTTTTTTCTAAACAAACCACACATGGATCCACCCAGTGTCATTGCATGTCTGCTCTTCTCACAACCCACACATGGATCCACCAGTGTCATTGCATGTGTGTTTTTTTCATGAACCACACATGGATACACCAGTGTCATTGCATGTGTGTTCTTTTCATGAACCACACATGGATCCACCAGTGTCATTTGATGTGTGTTCTTCTCATGAACCACACATGGATGCACTAGTGGCATTGCATGTCTGTTCTTTTCATGAACCACGGCTAGAGTCATTGCATGTCTGTTCCTTCCACAAACCACATATGGATCCACCAGTGTCATTGCATGTCTGTTCTTTTCATGAACCACACCTAGTGTCATTGCTTGTCTGTTCCTCTAAAGAAACCACAGATGGATCCACCTAGTGTGATTGCATGTATGTTCTTTTCATGAACCACACATGGATCCACTAGTGTCATTGCATGTGAGTTCTTCTCATGAACCACAGCCAGTGTCATTGCATGTATGTTCTTCTCACAAACCACACATGGATCCACCAGTGTCATTGCATGTCTGTTCCTCTAAACAAACCACACATGGATCCACCTAGTGTGATTGCATGTCTGTTCTTTTCACAAACCACACATGGATCCACTAGTGTCATTGCATGTGTGTTCTTTTCATGAACCATAACTAGAGTCATTGCATGTCTATTCTTCTAAACAAACCACACATGGATCCACCCAGTGTCATTGCATGTCTATTCCTCAAAATAAACCACACATGGATCCACCTAGTGTGATTGCATCTATGTTCTTCTCACAAACCGCACATGGATCCACTAGTGCCATTGCATGTGTGTCCTTTTCATGAACCACAACTAGAGTCATTGCATGTCTTTTTTTCTAAACAAACCAGACATGGATCCACCCAGTGTCATTGCATGTCTGTTCCTCTAAACAAACCACACATGGATCCACCCAGTGTCATTGCATGTCTGTTCTTCTCACAACCCACACATGGATCCACCAGTGTCATTGCATGTGTTTTTTTTCATGAACCACACATGGATACACCAGTGTCATTGCATGTGTGTTCTTTTCATGAACCACACATGGATCCACCAGTGTCATTTGATGTGTGTTCTTCTCATGAACCACACATGGATGCACTAGTGGCTTTGCATGTCTGTTCTTTTCATGAACCACGGCTAGAGTCATTGCATGTCTGTTCCTTCCACAAACCACATATGGATCCACCAGTGTCATTGCATGTCTGTTCTTTTCATGAACCACACCTAGTGTCATTGCTTGTCTGTTCCTCTAAAGAAACCACACATGGATCCACCTAGTGTGATTGCATGTATGTTCTTTTCATGAACCACACATGGATCCACTAGTGTCATTGCATGTGTGTTCTTCTCATGAACCACAGCCAGTTTTATTGCATGTATGTTCTTCTCACAAACCACACATGGATCCACCAGTGTCATTGCATGTCTGTTCCTCTAAACAAACCACACATGTATCCACCTAGTGTGATTGCATGTCTGTTCTTTTCACAAACCACACATGGATCCACTAGTGTCATTGCATGTGTGTTCTTTTCATGAACCATAACTAGAGTCATTGCATGTCTATTCTTCTAAACAAACCACACATGGATCCACCCAGTGTCATTGCATGTCTATTCCTCAAAATAAACCACACATGGATCCACCTAGTATGATTGCATCTATGTTCTTCTCACAAACCACACATGGATCCACCAGTGTCATTGCATGTGTGTTCTTTTGATGAACCACAGCTAGAGTCATTGCATGTATGTTCTTCTAAACAAACCACACATGGATCCACCTAGTGTGATTGCATGTCTGTTCTTCTCATGAACCACACCCAGTGTCATTGCATGTCTGTTCCTCTAACAAACCACACATGGATCTACCTAGTGTGATCGCATGTATGTTCTTTTCACAAACCACACATGGATCCACCCAGTGTCATTGCATGTCTGTTCTTTTCATGAACCACAACTAGTGTCATTGCATGTCTGTTCCTCTAACAAACCACACATGGATCTACCTAGTGTGATCGCATGTATGTTCTTTTCACAAACCACACATGGATCCACCCAGTGTCATTGCATGTCTGTTCTTCTCACAAACCACACATGGATCCACCAGTGTCATTGCATGTGTGTTCTTCTCATGAACCACAGCCAGTGTCATTTCATGTATGTTCTTCTCACAAACCACACATGGATCCACCAGTGTCATTGCATGGTGTTCTTTTCATGAACCACAGCTAGAGTCATTGCATGTCTGTTCTTCTAAACAAATGACACATGGATCCACCTAGTGTGATTCCATGTTTGTTCTTCTCATGAACCACACCCAGTGTCATTGCATGTATGTTCCTCTAACAAACCACACATGGATCCACCTAGTGTGATCACATGTCTGTTCTTTTCACAAACCACACATGGATCCACCAGTGTCATTGCATGTGTGTTCTTTTCATGAACCACAACTAGTGTCATTGCATGTGTGTTCTTCTAAACAAACCACACATGGATGCACCCAGTGTCACTGCATGTTTGTTCCTCTAAACAAACCACACATGGATCCACCCAGTGTCATTGCATGTCTGTTCTTCTCACAAACCGCACATGGATCCACTAGTGCCATTGCATGTGTGTTCTTTTCATGAACCACAACTAGAGTCATTGCATGTCTTTTTTTCTAAACAAACCACACATGGATCCACCCAGTGTCATTGCATATCTGTTCCTCTAAACAAACCACACATGGATCCACCCAGTGTCATTGCATGTCTGCTCTTCTCACAACCCACACATGGATCCACCAGTGTCATTGCATGTGTGTTTTTTTCATGAACCACACATGGATACACCAGTGTCATTGCATGTGTGTTCTTTTCATGAACCACACATGGATCCACCAGTGTCATTTGATGTGTGTTCTTCTCATGAACCACACATGGATGCACTAGTGGCATTGCATGTCTGTTCTTTTCATGAACCACGGCTAGAGTCATTGCATGTCTGTTCCTTCCACAAACCACATATGGATCCACCAGTGTCATTGCATGTCTGTTCTTTTCATGAACCACACCTAGTGTCATTGCTTGTCTGTTCCTCTAAAGAAACCACAGATGGATCCACCTAGTGTGATTGCATGTATGTTCTTTTCATGAACCACACATGGATCCACTAGTGTCATTGCATGTGAGTTCTTCTCATGAACCACAGCCAGTGTCATTGCATGTATGTTCTTCTCACAAACCACACATGGATCCACCAGTGTCATTGCATGTCTGTACCTCTAAACAAACCACACATGGATCCACCTAGTGTGATTGCATGTCTGTTCTTTTCACAAACCACACATGGATCCACTAGTGTCATTGCATGTGTGTTCTTTTCATGAACCATAACTAGAGTCATTGCATGTCTATTCTTCTAAACAAACCACACATGGATCCACCCAGTGTCATTGCATGTCTATTCCTCAAAATAAACCACACATGGATCCACCTAGTGTGATTGCATCTATGTTCTTCTCACAAACCGCACATGGATCCACCAGTGCCATTGCATGTGTGTTCTTTTCATGAACCACAACTAGAGTCATTGCATGTCTTTTTTTCTAAACAAACCAGACATGGATCCACCCAGTGTCATTGCATGTCTGTTCCTCTAAACAAACCACACATGGATCCACCCAGTGTCATTGCATGTCTGTTCTTCTCACAACCCACACATGGATCCACCAGTGTCATTGCATGTGTTTTTTTTCATGAACCACACATGGATACACCAGTGTCATTGCATGTGTGTTCTTTTCATGAACCACACATGGATCCACCAGTGTCATTTGATGTGTGTTCTTCTCATGAACCACACATGGATGCACTAGTGGCTTTGCATGTCTGTTCTTTTCATGAACCACGGCTAGAGTCATTGCATGTCTGTTCCTTCCACAAACCACATATGGATCCACCAGTGTCATTGCATGTCTGTTCTTTTCATGAACCACACCTAGTGTCATTGCTTGTCTGTTCCTCTAAAGAAACCACACATGGATCCACCTAGTGTGATTGCATGTATGTTCTTTTCATGAACCACACATGGATCCACTAGTGTCATTGCATGTGTGTTCTTCTCATGAACCACAGCCAGTTTTATTGCATGTATGTTCTTCTCACAAACCACACATGGATCCACCAGTGTCATTGCATGTCTGTTCCTCTAAACAAACCACACATGTATCCACCTAGTGTGATTGCATGTCTGTTCTTTTCACAAACCACACATGGATCCACTAGTGTCATTGCATGTGTGTTCTTTTCATGAACCATAACTAGAGTCATTGCATGTCTATTCTTCTAAACAAACCACACATGGATCCACCCAGTGTCATTGCATGTCTATTCCTCAAAATAAACCACACATGGATCCACCTAGTATGATTGCATCTATGTTCTTCTCACAAACCACACATGGATCCACCAGTGTCATTGCATGTGTGTTCTTTTGATGAACCACAGCTAGAGTCATTGCATGTATGTTCTTCTAAACAAACCACACATGGATCCACCTAGTGTGATTGCATGTCTGTTCTTCTCATGAACCACACCCAGTGTCATTGCATGTCTGTTCCTCTAACAAACCACACATGGATCTACCTAGTGTGATCGCATGTATGTTCTTTTCACAAACCACACATGGATCCACCCAGTGTCATTGCATGTTTGTTCTTTTCATGAACCACAACTAGTGTCATTGCATGTCTGTTCCTCTAACAAACCACACATGGATCTACCTAGTGTGATCGCATGTATGTTCTTTTCACAAACCACACATGGATCCACCCAGTGTCATTGCATGTCTGTTCTTCTCACAAACCACACATGGATCCACCAGTGTCATTGCATGTGTGTTCTTCTCATGAACCACAGCCAGTGTCATTTCATGTATGTTCTTCTCACAAACCACACATGGATCCACCAGTGTCATTGCATGGTGTTCTTTTCATGAACCACAGCTAGAGTCATTGCATGTCTGTTCTTCTAAACAAATGACACATGGATCCACCTAGTGTGATTCCATGTTTGTTCTTCTCATGAACCACACCCAGTGTCATTGCATGTATGTTCCTCTAACAAACCACACATGGATCCACCTAGTGTGATCACATGTCTGTTCTTTTCACAAACCACACATGGATCCACCAGTGTCATTGCATGTGTGTTCTTTTCATGAACCACAACTAGTGTCATTGCATGTGTGTTCTTCTAAACAAACCACACATGGATGCACCCAGTGTCACTGCATGTTTGTTCCTCTAAACAAACCACACATGGATCCACCCAGTGTCATTGCATGTCTGTTCTTCTCACAAACCGCACATGGATCCACTAGTGCCATTGCATGTGTGTTCTTTTCATGAACCACAACTAGAGTCATTGCATGTCTTTTTTTCTAAACAAACCACACATGGATCCACCCAGTGTCATTGCATATCTGTTCCTCTAAACAAACCACACATGGATCCACCCAGTGTCATTGCATGTCTGCTCTTCTCACAACCCACACATGGATCCACCAGTGTCATTGCATGTGTGTTTTTTTCATGAACCACACATGGATACACCAGTGTCATTGCATGTGTGTTCTTTTCATGAACCACACATGGATCCACCAGTGTCATTTGATGTGTGTTCTTCTCATGAACCACACATGGATGCACTAGTGGCATTGCATGTCTGTTCTTTTCATGAACCACGGCTAGAGTCATTGCATGTCTGTTCCTTCCACAAACCACATATGGATCCACCAGTGTCATTGCATGTCTGTTCTTTTCATGAACCACACCTAGTGTCATTGCTTGTCTGTTCCTCTAAAGAAACCACAGATGGATCCACCTAGTGTGATTGCATGTATGTTCTTTTCATGAACCACACATGGATCCACTAGTGTCATTGCATGTGAGTTCTTCTCATGAACCACAGCCAGTGTCATTGCATGTATGTTCTTCTCACAAACCACACATGGATCCACCAGTGTCATTGCATGTCTGTACCTCTAAACAAACCACACATGGATCCACCTAGTGTGATTGCATGTCTGTTCTTTTCACAAACCACACATGGATCCACTAGTGTCATTGCATGTGTGTTCTTTTCATGAACCATAACTAGAGTCATTGCATGTCTATTCTTCTAAACAAACCACACATGGATCCACCCAGTGTCATTGCATGTCTATTCCTCAAAATAAACCACACATGGATCCACCTAGTGTGATTGCATCTATGTTCTTCTCACAAACCGCACATGGATCCACCAGTGCCATTGCATGTGTGTTCTTTTCATGAACCACAACTAGAGTCATTGCATGTCTTTTTTTCTAAACAAACCAGACATGGATCCACCCAGTGTCATTGCATGTCTGTTCCTCTAAACAAACCACACATGGATCCACCCAGTGTCATTGCATGTCTGTTCTTCTCACAACCCACACATGGATCCACCAGTGTCATTGCATGTGTTTTTTTTCATGAACCACACATGGATACACCAGTGTCATTGCATGTGTGTTCTTTTCATGAACCACACATGGATCCACCAGTGTCATTTGATGTGTGTTCTTCTCATGAACCACACATGGATGCACTAGTGGCTTTGCATGTCTGTTCTTTTCATGAACCACGGCTAGAGTCATTGCATGTCTGTTCCTTCCACAAACCACATATGGATCCACCAGTGTCATTGCATGTCTGTTCTTTTCATGAACCACACCTAGTGTCATTGCTTGTCTGTTCCTCTAAAGAAACCACACATGGATCCACCTAGTGTGATTGCATGTATGTTCTTTTCATGAACCACACATGGATCCACTACTGTCATTGCATGTGTGTTCTTCTCATGAACCACAGCCAGTTTTATTGCATGTATGTTCTTCTCACAAACCACACATGGATCCACCAGTGTCATTGCATGTCTGTTCCTCTAAACAAACCACACATGTATCCACCTAGTGTGATTGCATGTCTGTTCTTTTCACAAACCACACATGGATCCACTAGTGTCATTGCATGTGTGTTCTTTTCATGAACCATAACTAGAGTCATTGCATGTCTATTCTTCTAAACAAACCACACATGGATCCACCCAGTGTCATTGCATGTCTATTCCTCAAAATAAACCACACATGGATCCACCTAGTATGATTGCATCTATGTTCTTCTCACAAACCACACATGGATCCACCAGTGTCATTGCATGTGTGTTCTTTTGATGAACCACAGCTAGAGTCATTGCATGTATGTTCTTCTAAACAAACCACACATGGATCCACCTAGTGTGATTGCATGTCTGTTCTTCTCATGAACCACACCCAGTGTCATTGCATGTCTGTTCCTCTAACAAACCACACATGGATCTACCTAGTGTGATCGCATGTATGTTCTTTTCACAAACCACACATGGATCCACCCAGTGTCATTGCATGTCTGTTCTTTTCATGAACCACAACTAGTGTCATTGCATGTGTGTTCTTCTAAACAAACCACACATGGATCCACCCAGTGTCATTGCATGTCTGTTCCTCTAAACAAACCACACATGGATCCACCCAATGTCATTGCATGTCTGTTTTTCTCACAAACCGCACATGGATCCACCAGTGTCATTGCATGTGTGTTCTTTTCATGAACCACAACTAGAGTCATTGCATGTCATTTTTTTAAACAAACCACACATGGATCCACCTAGTGTCATTGCATGGTTGTTCCTCTAAACAAACAACACATGGATCCACCCACAGTCATTGCATGTTTGTTCTTCTCACAAACCACACATGGATCCACCAGTGTCATTGCATGTGTGTTCTTTTCATGAACCACACATGGATCCACCAGTGTCATTGGATGTGTGTTCTTCTCATGAACCACACATGGATCCACCAGTGTCATTGCATGTCTATTCTTTTCATGAACCATGGCTAGAGTCATTGCATGTCTGTTCCTTCCACAAACCACATATGGATGCACCAGTGTAATTGCATGTCTGTTCTTTTCATGAACCACAACTAGTGTCATTGCATCTGTGTTCTTCTAAACAAACCACACATGGATCCACCCAGTGTCATTGCATGTATGTTCCTCTAAACAAACCACATATGGATCCACTCCAGTGTCATTGCATGTCTGTTCTTCTCACAAACCGCACATGGATCCACCAGTGTCATTGCATGTGTGTTCTTTTCATGAACCACAACAAGAGTCATTGCATGTCTGTTCTTCTAAACAAACCACACATGGATCCACCTAGTGTCATTGCATGTTTGTTCCTCTAAACAAACCACACATGGGTCCACCCAGTGTCATTGCATGTTTGTTCTTATCACAAACCACACATGGATCCACCAGTGTCATTGCATGTGTGTTCTTCTCATGAACCACTGCCAGTGTCATTGCATGTATGTTCTTCTCACAAACCAAACATAGATCCACCAGTGCCATTGCATGTGTATTATTTTCATGAACCACAGATAGAGTCATTGCATGTCTGTTCTTCTAAACAAACCACACATGGATCCACCTAGTGTGATTGCATGTCTGTTCTTCTCATGAACCACACCCAGTGTCATTGCATGTCTGTTCCTCTAACAAACCACACATGGATCCACCTAGTGTGATCGCATGTCTATTCTTTTAAAAACCACACATGGATCCACCCAGTGTCATTGCATGTCTGTAATTTTCATGAACCACAACTAGTGTCATTGCATGTGTGTTCTTCTAAACAAACCACACATGGATCCACCCAGTGTCATTGCACGTTTGTTCCTGTAAACAAACCACACATGGATCCACCCAGTGTCATTGCATGTCTGTTCTTCTCACAAACCGCACATGGATCCACCAGTGCCATTGCATGTGTGTTCTTTTCATGAACCACAACTAGAGTCATTGCATGTCTGTTTTTCTAAACAAACCACACATGGATCCACCCAGTGTCATTGCATGTCTGTTCCTCTAAACAAACCACACATGGATCCACCCAGTGTCATTGCATGTCTATTCTTCTCACAACCCACACATGGATCCACCAGTGTCATTGCATGTGTGTTCTTTTCATGAATCACACATGGATACACTAGTGTCATTGCATGTGTGTTCTTTTCATGAACCACACATGGATCCACCAGTGTCATTTGATGTGTGTTCTTATAATGAACCACACATGGATGCACTAGTGTCATTGCATGTCTGTTCTTTGCATGAACCACGGCTAGAGTCATTGCATGTCTGTTCCTTCCACAAACCACATATGGATCCACAAGTGTCATTGCATGTCTGTTCTTTTCATGAACCACACCCAGTGTCATTGCTTGTATGTTCCTCTAAACAAACCACACATGGATCCACCTAGTGTGATTGCATGTCTGTTCTTTTCATGAACCACACATGGATCCACCAGTGTCATTCCATGTGTGTTCTTCTCATGAACCACAGCCAGTGTCATTGCATGTATGTTCTTCTCACAAACCACACATGGATCCACCAGTGTCATTGCATGTCTGTTCCTCTAAACAAACCACACATGGATCCACCTACTGTGATTGCATGTCTGTTCTTTTCACAAACCACACATGGATCCACCGGTGTCATTGCATGTGTGTTCTTTTCATGAACCACAACTAGAGTCATTGCATGTCTGTTCTTCTAAACAAACCACACATGGATCCACCCAGTGTCATTGCATGTCTGTTCCTCTAAACAAACCACACATGGATCCACCTAGTGTGATTGCATGTATGTTCTTATCACAAACCACACATGGATCCACCAGTGTGATTGCATGTGTGTTCATTTCATGAACCACAACTAGAGTCATTGCATGTCTATTCCTATAAACAAACCACACATGGATCCACCAGTGTGATTGCATGTCTGTTCTTCTCATGAACCACACCCAGTGTCATTGCATGTCTGTTCTTTTCATGAACCACACCCAGTGTGATTGCATGTCTGTTCCTCTAAACAAAGAACACATGGATCCACCTAGTGTGATTGCATGTCTGTTCTTTTCACAAACCACACATGGATACACCAGTGTCATTGCATGTGTGTTCTTTTCATGAACCACGCATGGATCCACCAGTGTCATTTGATGTGTGTTCTTCTCATGAACCACACATGGATACACCAGTGTCATTGCATGTCTGTTCTTTTCATGAACCACGGCTAGAGTCATTGCATGTCTGTTCCTTCCACAAACCACATATGGATCCACCAGTGTCATTGCATGTCTGTTCTTTTCATGAACCACACCTAGTGTCATTGCTTGTCTGTTCCTCTAAAGAAACCACACATGGATCCACCTAGTGTGATTGCATGTATGTTCTTTTCATGAACCACACATGGATCCACTAGTGTCATTGCATGTGTGTTCTTCTCATGAACCACAGCCAGTTTTATTGCATGTATGTTCTTCTCACAAACCACACATGGATCCACCAGTGTCATTGCATGTCTGTTCCTCTAAACAAACCACACATGGATCCACCTAGTGTGATTGCATATCTGTTCTTTTCACAAACCACACATGGATCCACTAGTGTCATTGCATGTGTGTTCTTTTCATGAACCATAACTAGAGTCATTGCATGTCTATTCTTCTAAACAAACCACACATGGATCCACCCAGTGTCATTGCATGTCTATAACTCAAAATAAACCACACATGGATCCACCTAGTATGATTGCATCTATGTTCTTCTCACAAACCACACATGGATCCACCAGTGTCATTGCATGTGTGTTCTTTTGATGAACCACAGCTAGAGTCATTGCATGTATGTTCTTCTAAACAAACCACACATGGATCCACCTAGTGTGATTGCATGTCTGTTCTTCTCATGAACCACACCCAGTGTCATTGCATGTCTGTTCCTCTAACAAACCACACATGGATCTACCTAGTGTGATCGCATGTATGTTCTTTTCACAAACCACACATGGATCCACCCAGTGTCATTGCATGTCTATTCTTTTCATGAACCACAACTAGTGTCATTGCATGTGTGTTCTTCTAAACAAACCACACATGGATCCACCCAGTGTCATTGCATGTCTGTTCCTCTAAACAAACCACACATGGATCCACCCAATGTCATTGCATGTCTGTTTTTCTCACAAACCGCACATGGATCCACCAGTGTCATTGCATGTGTGTTCTTTTCATGAACCACAACTAGAGTCATTGCATGTCATTTTTTTAAACAAACCACACATGGATCCACCTAGTGTCATTGCATGGCTGTTCCTCTAAACAAACAACACATGGATCCACCCAGTGTCATTGCATGTTTGTTCTTCTCACAAACCACACATGGATCCACCAGTGTCATTGCATGTGTGTTCTTTTCATGAACCACACATGGATCCACCAGTGTCATTGGATGTGTGTTCTTCTCATGAACCACACATGGATCCACCAGTGTCATTGCATGTCTATTCTTTTCATGAACCATGGCTAGAGTCATTGCATGTCTGTTCCTTCCACAAACCACATATGGATGCACCAGTGTAATTGCATGTCTGTTCTTTTCATGAACCACAACTAGTGTCATTGCATATGTGTTCTTCTAAACAAACCACACATGGATCCACCCAGTGTCATTGCATGTATGTTCCTCTAAACAAACCACATATGGATCCACTCCAGTGTCCTTGCATGTATGTTCTTCTCACAAACCGCACATGGATCCACCAGTGTCATTGCATGTGTGTTCTTTTCATGAACCACAACAAGAGTCATTGCATGTCTGTTCTTCTAAACAAACCACACATGGATCCACCTAGTGTCATTGCATGTTTGTTCCTCTAAACAAACCACACATGGGTCCACCCAGTGTCATTGCATGTTTGTTCTTATCACAAACCACACATGGATCCACCAGTGTCATTGCATGTGTGTTCTTCTCATGAACCACTGCCAGTGTCATTGCATGTATGTTCTTCTCACAAACCAAACATAGATCCACCAGTGCCATTGCATGTGTATTATTTTCATGAACCACAGATAGAGTCATTGCATGTCTGTTCTTCTAAACAAACCACACATGGATCCACCTAGTGTGATTGCATGTCTGTTCTTCTCATGAACCACACCCAGTGTCATTGCATGTCTGTTCCTCTAACAGACCACACATGGATCCACCTAGTGTGATCGCATGTCTATTCTTTTAAAAACCACACATGGATCCACCCAGTGTCATTGCATGTCTGTAATTTTCATGAACCACAACTAGTGTCATTGCATGTGTGTTCTTCTAAACAAACCACACATGGATCCACCCAGTGTCATTGCACGTTTGTTCCTGTAAACAAACCACACATGGATCCACCCAGTGTCATTGCATGTCTGTTCTTCTCACAAACCGCGCATGGATCCACCAGTGCCATTGCATGTGTGTTCTTTTCATGAACCACAACTAGAGTCATTGCATGTCTGTTTTTCTAAACAAACCACACATGGATCCACCCAGTGTCATTGCATGTCTGTTCCTCTAAACAAACCACACATGGATCCACCCAGTGTCATTGCATGTCTATTCTTCTCACAACCCACACATGGATCCACCAGTGTCATTGCATGTGTGTTCTTTTCATGAATCACACATGGATACACTAGTGTCATTGCATGTGTGTTCTTTTCATGAACCACACATGGATCCACCAGTGTCATTTGATGTGTGTTCTTATAATGAACCACACATGGATGCACTAGTGTCATTGCATGTCTGTTCTTTGCATGAACCACGGCTAGAGTCATTGCATGTCTGTTCCTTCCACAAACCACATATGGATCCACAAGTGTCATTGCATGTCTGTTCTTTTCATGAACCACACCCAGTGTCATTGCTTGTATGCTCCTCTAAACAAACCACACATGGATCCACCTAGTGTGATTGCATGTCTATTCTTTTCATGAACCACACATGGATCCACCAGTGTCATTCCATGTGTGTTCTTCTCATGAACCACAGCCAGTGTCATTGCATGTATGTTCTTCTCACAAACCACACATGGATCCACCAGTGTCATTGCATGTTTGTTCCTCTACACAAACCACACATGGATCCACCTAGTGTGATTGCATGTCTGTTCTTTTCACAAACCACACATGGATCCACCGGTGTCATTGCATGTGTGTTCTTTTCATGAACCACAACTAGAGTCATTGCATGTCTGTTCTTCTAAACAAACCACACATGGATCCACCCAGTGTCATTGCATGTCTGTTCCTCTAAACAAACCACACATGGATCCACCTAGTGTGATTGCATGTATGTTCTTCTCACAAACCACACATGGATCCACCAGTGTCATTGCATGTGTGTTCATTTCCTGAACCACAACTAGAGTCATTGCATGTCTATTCCTATAAACAAACCACACATGGATCCACCAGTGTGATTGCATGTCTGTTCTTCTCATGAACCACACCCAGTGTCATTGCATGTCTGTTCTTTTCATGAACCACACCCAGTGTGATTGCATGTATGTTCCTCTAAACAAAGAACACATGGATCCACCTAGTGTGATTGCATGTGTGTTCTTTTCCTGAACCACAACTAGAGTCATTGCATGTCTATTCTTCTAAACAAACCACACATGGATCCACCCTGTGTCATTGCATGTCTATTCCTCAAAACAAACCACACATGGATCCACCTAGTGTGATTGCATGTCTGTTCTTTTCACAAACCACACATGGATCCACCAGTGTCATTGCATGTGTGTTCTTTACATGAAGCACAACTAGAGTCATTGCATGTCTGTTCCTGTGAACAAACCACACATGGATCCACCCAGTGTCATTGCATGTCTGTTCCTCTAAACAAATCACACATGGATCCACCTAGTGTGATTGCATGTATGTTCTTTTCATGAATCACACATGGATCCACCAGTGTCATTCCATGTGTGTTCTTTTCATGAACCACAACTAGAGTCATTGCATGTTTGTTCTTCTAAACAAACCACACATGGATCCACCCAGTGTCATTGCATGTCTGATCCTCTAAACAAACCACACATGGATCCACCTAGTGTGATTGCATGCCTGTTCTTTTCACAAACCACACATGGATCCACCAGTGTCATTGCATGTGTGTTCTTTTCATGAACCACAACTAGAGTCATTGCATGTCTATTCCTATCAACAAACCACACATGGATCCACCCAGTGCCATTGCATGTTTGTTCCTCTAAACAAACCACACATGGATCCACCAGTGTCATTGCATGTCTGTTCTTTTCATGAACCACACATGGATGCACCAGTGTCATTGCACGTGTGTTCTTTTCATGAACCACAACTAGAGTCATTGCATGTGTGTTCTTCTGAACAAACCACACATGGATCCACCTCGTGTGATTTCATGTCTATTATTTTCACAAACCACACATGGAGCAACTAGTGTCATTGCATGTGTGTTCTTTTCATGAACCACAACTAGTGTCATTGCATGTGTGTTCTTCTAAACAAAACACACATGGATCCACCTAGTGTCATTGTATGTCTGTTCCTCCAAACAAACCACACATGGATCCACCTAGTGTGATTGCATGTCTGTTCTTTTCACAAACAACACATGGATCCACAAGTGTCATTGCATGTGTGTTCTTTTCATGAACCACAACTAGAGTCATTGCATGTATGTTCTTCTAAACAAACCACACATGGATCCACTCAGTGTCATTGCATGTATGTTCCTCAAAACTAACCACACATGGATCCACCTAGTGTGATTGCATGCTTTTTCTTTTCATGAACCACACATGGATCCACCAGTTTCATTGCATGTGTGTTCTTCTCATGAACCACAACTAGATTCATTACATGTGTGTTCTTATAAACAAACCACACATGGATCCACCTAGTGTGATTGCATGTTTATTCCTCTAACAAACCACACATGGATCCACCTAGTGTGATCGCATGTCTGTTCTTTTAACAAACCACACATGGATCCACCCAGTGTCATTGCATGTCTGTTCTTTTCATGAACCACACATGGATCCACCTAGTGTGATTGCATGTTGTAAACACCTGGATTTTTAATCCCAGATGCCCGTTATGCCATACCTCGCAATCCTAGGATTACCATTTTTGCGAGACATAACGGATTGGATATCACAGTACATCATCCATTACAAACCATACATCAGGTCTTACACAAATAAGGATCTCATGATCCAGTCTTTAATACAACAAGCACCGGCAATAAAAGATAAGTATAGCGGTGGGGTCCATCTTCAAGGGCACAGGCAATGCTGATGAAGGCAGATAGTCCTAGTTATCATAGTCGTCCTGTTGGCCATCATCTTGATAGTCTCCTTCATAGTCTGGCCATGAGAATAGCCAGGGACAAAAGCCATGAGTACTCTTTAAGTACTCGCAAACTACCACTAACAAGTAAGTATAGTTCTAAGTCAAAGTGCTAACTATATGTTTAACTATAAGGTTAAGTTTGAAACCTAAGCTGAGTTCAGAAGCAAAGAAAGATAAAATAAAGTTCTAGAATCACTTAAGTTGGGAAGCTATTATCATAAACACAACCCTGTTGTGGTCAAGTCAAGATTCATCATTCATTTCATAAGTCATTTTGAAAACATCTGACAACAAAACAGTATGGCCATTCCAACTGTCCTTAACTGCGGATGCGGCTATTCGAATTGTTGACACTCTGCAGAGGTGGTACACTTTCACCACAAGATTCGATACATCTGTCAGGGATAACCCTGAATCATCATACTTAGTATGCAGATAATCAAACATAACTTTCCCTTTACACACCCTAGTATAAGCACCTCTCCTATGAGCATGGCCTCCCAACCATGACCATCAGTCATCTTGGGCACTGCATAGGTGGACATCATGAGAGGTAGCCTCAGCTCAAACCTCTCCCGCGAGGGAACTAATACTAATGCATATAAATTTCCAACTAAGCCTTACCCAATTCAGGTAGTGTGGTTGTACGGTAAATTTGGAATGGTATCGCATCCAAATCCAACCATCGGTTTTATAAAAGGGCTAAGGCTCATGCCTCAACATTTTCATCATCATAAACCATTTGTGTTTCTCAACACATGTCAAAACATCTCAATAGAATGACTCATCATTCGAAGGTTTTCACAATTCATTTTCACCAAGTGTTCCCATCTAAAGTGACTCAAGTTTTGATCTACTCTAAACTACTAAGTTAAGAGTGTTCACTAAGGTGGAAAGATGATGGGTTCAATCTCATGCTATAGAATGACATCTAAAGCTTATCTAAATAGGTCAAGTTTTATACTTTTTATGCTACCTTCAAAACAAGTAAGGGACTTTGTGTAAACTAAAGGAAGTAAAGCTTGTAACGTAATACTTGGGGTAGTAATAGTCAAGGTGGTGTGACCAAAGCATGCCCAAGGAATCTTTGCTCATTCATCTATCTTTCCAACTAAGCCTTACCCAATTCAGGTAGTGTGGTTGTACGGTAAATTTGGAATGGTATCGCATCCAAATCCAACCATCGGTTTTATAAAAGGGATAAGGCTCATGCCTCAACATTTTCATCATCATAAACCATTTGTGTTTCTCAACACATGTCAAAACATCTCAATAGAATGACTCATCATTCGAAGGTTTTCACAATTCATTTTCACCAAGTGTTCCCATCTAAAGTGACTCAAGTTTTGATCTACTCTAAACTACTAAGTTAAGAGTGTTCACTAAGGTGGAAAGATGATGGGTTCAATCTCATGCTTTAGAATGACATCTAAAGCTTATCTAAATAGGTCATGTTTTATACTTTTTATGCTACCTTCAAAACAAGTAAGGGACTTTGTGTAAACTAAAGGAAGTAAAGCTTGTAAGGTAATACTTGGGGTAGTAATTGTCAAGGTGGTGTGACCAAAGCATGCCCAAGGAATCTTTTCTCATTCATCTAGCTTAATTTTAGCTTGCTAACAATAGCTTGCAAGTGCTAGCTTGCATTGTTAATGGTGGCTTGCCTTGGTTGGTGCAGTGGTTGAAGTTTTCTTCTTCTTCTTCTTGGTAGAACTCCTCCTCCTCGTAGACTTGGTTGGTAGTATCGTCTATAAATACATACGGAGCACACAATCACCAAACAATACTTACCTAGTCTAATTAGCATTCTAAGACACACATTTGATGATCTATTATCATCACAAACATCACAAGTTTAATTCACTAGTTTCATTCTTTTTAATTTAGAAAAGTAATTTCTACTCATTGAAAAATTAACTAAGATTTAATATTCACCACTTAAAATATGGGATCATGTGGACACATGTCATCACCACATATTCTAACATGGGGGAATGTGATTTAAGTGTTGGATCATAATTACTTTGGTTTAAGTTCAATATTTAATGATTTAAAGTGACTAGAAATGCCTATATAGCATTATTTTGGTACAAGTCCAAAGTCACTGCATGTAAACCTTAATATTATTACATATTCAGATAGGTATGGTGAAATGTGATTTTTGAGAGTTGGAATTAACTCAAAACCTATCTTGGTTGATTTTATAAAAATGTTGCAAGGTGCAAATGCTTCTGTTTTATTATTTTTACTAGGAGAGATCTATAACTCCGTTTGAATTAAATCCAACGGGCTTGGATAGATCATTTCAATACCTTTTAGGCAAAATTGGTTTCATGCAATTTGGATTTGTAAATCTCTTAGAATTGATTTTCAAACTCAGAGATAGAACTAAGTTTAAACTAAATAGGAAAATCCTAATTCAAACTAACTGGGTCGTGCGGGAAACTCTAACGGGCCGGCCCATTGTCACTCCACGGCGCGGGGCTCAACTGGCAGGGGGTCCACAAGTCAGCGGCGCATAACGCGCGAAGCGGTACAGGGCGATGTGGGCCGTTAGATTAGACTGAGGATCAACGACTATGGCTTGTCGTCAACGACGGACCTATCGCCGGCGAGCTCGAACCCTAGCGGCTCGGTGGGGGTGCATAGGGGGCATACCAGGGCTCCAGCAAGGTCGGCGAGGCGGGCAAACGGACTGGTGGTCGACGGCGAGCTTAGGGACGGTTGAGGAAGCTCCGGGGGTGGTCGAATCAGCGGCGCCCCTTCCTCCTCTGTTGCGGGCTACTTCAGCCAAATTCCGGCGAGCAAGTGCTCGTGCTACTCCGGCTAGAGGTGGGGAATGGTCAGTGAGGTGAGGGGAGTGGAGTGGTATGCTTCAAACGGCTAGGGGTGCCCTCCTTTTATAGGCTCGACGGCGAGACCAAGAGGGATGGGCAGACGACGGTGGCGACATGGCTACGGGCGGCTATCGGCATGGCTGAGGGTGGCGATCGACAGACGGTCTCCTGGCGGTGCTCTAGGAACTCAATGCGGGCATAGGGACGGTGGTATGCGGTCGGGGGCAGCTGGCGCTCTGAGCGGCAGAAGTGGCAATGTCCTAGACATGGCGAGAGAGAGGGA
The DNA here is from genome assembly GCA_916181665.1 of Avena sativa. Taxonomy (NCBI): domain Eukaryota; kingdom Viridiplantae; phylum Streptophyta; class Magnoliopsida; order Poales; family Poaceae; genus Avena; species Avena sativa. The sequence continues at coordinate 415,428,799 of OV702289.1, read as the reverse complement.
GGTGGTCTGCTGGGGCGAGTGCATGGTCGGCCGGCGAGCTAGTGCTCGGGGTGGCTCGGCACTGTGGCTAGGGACAAAGGGGAGGGGTGCTAATGGTATGGTTAGATCATGAGGGTACCAAAGGATTAAATGGAGATCAAATGGGGGCAAAACCCTGTTCAAAACAGTGAGCTATGGTTTAGAGTTTAACCCTGCCTGCCAAGTGTTTGATTAAATGGCCGCAAGAAATAAACTTTTGAATTTTGAAAAGATTTTTAGTGGGTTTGCTAGGCATAATCTTGAGAGTCTGTGGTTGCTTGGGTTTTGAAAATTCAGCTTGTTTGAGTGGTTTTTGAAATAGTGGGATCTTCCCATATGAATTAGATTCAATTTTAAACTGTCATTTAAAATTAGCGTTTGAAAGATTTTATCAGATCACAAAGTGGGCCTTGGTACCTCATTATGTGTACTATCAAGGGGTGTAAAGATCCACACATGTTTATATTAAGTTTTGAGTACTAGGAATATCCAAACTAGGCATGATAGTTAATTTGGCCAAAATGACCATTCACTTCCATTATTCATTTTGAGTTGTTCTTCTTTGGGAAAAGTTTGGGAATGATGTAGATGATGTTTATTTCACCTAAGAAACATTTTACAAGCAAAGAATCACAGAACCATGGCAATTCAAATCAAATCATAATTTAAATGCACATACACATGAATGCTTTCATTTTTACTTTGGAAAAGTTTTTGTTAACCCTAATTTTGATGATTTGGATCTTGATAAGCTTGGATTAAAGTTTTGGGATGTTACACATGTCTGTTATTTTCATGAGCCACAGCTAGAGTCATTGCATGTGTGTTCCTTCCACAAACCACATATGGATCCACCACTGTCATTGCATGTCTGTTCTTCTCATGAACCACACCCAGTGTGATTGCATGTCTGTTCCTCTAAACAAACCACACATGGATCCACCAGTGTCATTGCATGTGTGTTCTTCTCATGAACCACAGCCAGTGTCATTGCATGTATGTTCTTCTCACAAACCACACAAGGATCCACTAGTGTCATTGCATGTGTGTTCTTCTCATGAACCACACCCAGTGTCATTCCATGGTTGTTCCTCTAAACAAACCACACATGGATCCACCTAGTGTGATTGCATGTCTGTTCTTCTCACAAACCACACATGGATCCACCTAGTGTGATTGCATATCTGTTCTTTTCACAAACCACACATGGAACCACAACCAGTGTCATTGCATGTATATTCTTCTAAACAAACCACACATGGATCCACCAGTGTCATTGCATGTGTGTTCTTTTCATGAAACACAGCTAGAGTCATTGCATGTCTGTTCTTCTAAACAAACCACACATGGATCCACCCAGTGTCATTGCATGTCTGTTCGTCTAAACAAACCACACATGGATCCACCTACTGTGAGTGCATGTCTGTTCTTTTCACAAACCACACATGGATCCACTAGTGTCATTGCATGTGTGTTCTTTTCATGAACCACAACTAGAGTCATTGCATGTCTGTTCATCTAAACAAACCACACATGGATCGACCCATTGTCATTGCATGTCTATTCCTCTAAACAAACCACACATGGATCCACCTAGTGTCATTGCATGTCTGTTCTTTTCATGAACCACACATGGATCTAGAAGTGTCATTGCATGCGTGTTATTTTCATGAACCACAACTAGATTCATTTCATGTATGTTCTTCTAAACAAACCACACATGGATCCACCCAGTGTCATTGCATGTATGTTCCTCTAAACAAACCACACATGGATCCACCTAGTGTGATTGCATGTCTGTTCCTCTAACAAACCACACATGGATCCACCTAGTGTGATCGCATGTCTGTTCTTTTCACAAACCACACATGGATCCACCCAGTGTCATTGCATGTTTGTTATTTTCATGAACCACAACTAGTGTTATTGCATGTGTGTTCTTCTAAACAAACCACACATGGATCCACCCAGTGTCATTGCATGTCTGTTCCTCTAAACAAACCACACATGGATCCACCCAGTGTCATTGCATGTATGTTCTTCACACAAAGCGCACATGGATACACAAGTGTCATTGCATGTGTGTTCTTTCCATGAACCACAACTAGAGCCATTGCATGTCTGTTCTTCTAAACAAACCACACATGGATCCACCTAGTGTCATTGCATGTCAGTTCCTCTAAACAAACCACATGTGGGTCCACCCAGTGTCATGGAATGTCTGTTCTTCTCACAAACCACACATGGATCCACCAGTGTATTTGCATCTGTGTTCTTTTCATGAACCACACATGGATACACCAGTGTCATTGCATGTGTGTTCCTTCCGCAAACCACATATGGATCCACCAGTGTCATTGCATGTCTGTTCTTCTCATGAACCACACCCAGTGTGATTGCATGTCTGTTCCTTCCACAAACCACACATGGATCCACCAGTGTCATTGCATCTCTATTCTTTTCATGAACCACACCTAGTGTCATTGCATGTCTGTTCCTCTAAACAAACCACACAAGGATCCACCAGTGTCATTGCATGTGTGTTCTTCTCATGAACCACATCCAGTGTCATTGCATGTCTATTCCTCTAAACAAACCACACACGGATCCACCTAGTGTGATTGCATGTATGTTCTTTTCACAAACCACACATGGATCCACCTAGTGTGATTGCATGTCTGTTCTTTTCACAAACCACACATAAAACTACAGCCAGTGTCATTACATGTATGTTCTTGTAAAAAAACCACACATGGATCCACGAGTGTCATTGCATGTGTGTTCTTTTCATGAACCACAGCTAGAGTCATTGCATGTCTATTCTAATAAACAAACCACACATGGATCCACCTAGTGTGATTGCATGTCTATTCTTCTCATGAACCACACCCAGTGTCATTGCATGTCTGTTCCTCTAAACAAACCACACATGGATCCACCCAGTGTCATTGCATGTCTATTCTTTTTATGAACCACACCTAGTGTGATTTCATGTCTGTTCCTCTAAACAAACCACACATGGATCCACCTAGTGTGATTGCATGTATGTTCTTTTCACAAACCACACATGGATCCACCAGTGTCCTTGCATGTGTGTTCTTTTCATGAACCACAACTAGAGTCATTGCATGTCTGTTCTTCTAAACAAACCACACATGCATCCACCTAATGTCATTGCATGTCTCTTCCTCTAAAGAAACCACACATGGATCCACCTAGTGTGATTGCATGTCTGTTCTTTTCACAAACCACACATGGATCCACCAGTGTCATTGCATGTGTGTTCCTTTCATGAACCACAACTAGTGTCATTGTATTTTTATTCCTCTGAACGAACCACACATGGATCCACCTAGTGTGATTGCATGTTTATTCTTTTCACAAACCACACATGGATCCACCAGTGTCATTGCATGTGTGTTATTTTCATGAACCACAACTAGTGTCATTGCATGTGTGTTCTTCTAAACAAACCACACGTGGATCCACCCAGTGTCATTGCATGTCTGTTCCTCCAAACAAACCACACATGGATCCACCTAGTGTGATTTCATGTCTGTTCTTTTCACCAACCACACATGGATCCACCAGTGTCATTGCATGTGTGTTCGTTTCATGAATCACAACTAGAGTCATTGCATGTATGTTCTTCTAAAAAAACCACACATGGATCCACCTAGTGTGATTGCATGTCTGTTCCTCTAAACAAACCACACATGGATCCACCTAGTGTGATTGCATGTCTGTTCTTTTCATGAACCACACATGGATCCACCAGCGTAATTGCATGTGTGTTCCTTCCACAAACCACATATGGATCCACCCGTTTTATTGCATGTCTGTTCTTCTCATGAACCACACCCAGTGTCATTGCATGTATGTTCCTCTAAACAAACCACACATGGATCCACTAGTGTCATTGCATGTCTGTTCTTCTCATGAACCACAGCAAGTGTCATTGCATGTATGTTCTTCTCACAAACGACACAAGGATCCACCAGTGTCATTGCATGTGTGTTCTTCTCATGAACCACACCCAGTGTCATTGCATGTTTGTTCCTCTAAACAAACCACACATGGATCCACCTAGTGTGATTGCAGTTCTGTTCCTCTAACAAACCACACATGGATCCACCTAGTGTGATCGCATGTCCGTTCTTTTTACAAACCACACATGGATCCACCTAGTGTCATTGCATGTTTGCTATTTTCATGAACCACAACTAGTGTCATTGCATGTGTGTTCTTCTAAACAAACCACACATGGATCCACCCAGTGTCATTGCATGTCTGTTCTTATAAACAAATCACACATGGATCCACCTAGTGTGATTGCATGTCTGTTCTTTTCACAAACCACACATGGATCCACCAGTGTCATTGCATGTGTGTTCTTTTCATGAACCACAACTAGAGTCATTGCATGTCTGTTCATCTAAACAAACCACACATGGATCCACGCAGTGTCATTGCATGTCTATTCTTCTAAACAAACCACACATGGATCCACCTAGTTTCATTGTATGTCTGTTCTTTTTATGAACCACACATGGATCCAGAAGTGTCATTGCATGCGTGTTATTTTCATGAACCACAACTAGATTCATTGCATGTATGTTCTTCTAAACAAACCACACATGGATCCACCCAGTGTCATTGCATGTATGTTCCTCTAAACAAACCACACATGGATCCACCTAGTGTGATCGCATGTCTGTTCCTCTAACAAACCACACATGGATCCACCTAGTGTGATCGCGTGTCTGTTCTTTTCACAAACCACACATGGATCCACCCAGTGTTATTGCATGTTTGTTATTTTCATGAACCACAATTAGTGTCATTGCATGTGTGTTCTTCTAAACAAACCACACATGGATCCACCCAGTGTCATTGCATGTCTGTTCCTCTAAACAAACCACACATGGATCCACCTAGTGTCATTGCATGTATGTTCTTCTCACAAACCGCACATGGATGCACCAGTGTCATTACATGTGTGTTCTTTTCATGAACCACACATGGATACACCAGTGTCATTGCATGTGTGTTCTTTTCATGAACCACACCTGGATCCACCAGTGTCATTGCATGTGTGTTCCTTCCGCAAACCACATATGGATCCACAAGTGTCATTGCATGTCTGTTCTTCTCATGAACCACACCCAGTGTGATTGCATGTCTGTTCCTTCCACAAACCACACATGGATCCACCAGTGTCATTGCATCTCTATTCTTTTCATGAACCACACCCAGTGTCATTGCATGTCTGTTCCTATAAACAAACCACACAAGGATCCACCAGTGTCATTGCAAGTGTGTTCTTCTCATGAACCACATCCAGTGTCATTGCATGTCTATTCCTCTAAACAAACCACACATGGATCCACCTAGTGTGATTGCATGTATGTTCTTTTCACAAACCAAACATGGATCCACCTAGTGTGATTTCATGTCTGTTCTTTTCACAAACCACACATAAAACTACAGCAAGTGTCATTACATGTATGTTCTTCTAAACAAACCACACATGGATCCACGAGTGTCATTGCATGTGTGTTCTTTTCATGAACCACAGCTAGAGTCAGTGCATGTCTGTTCTTCTAAACAAACCACACATGGATCCACCTAGTGTGATTGCATGTGTGTTCTTTTAATGAACCACAACTAGTGTCATTGCATGTGTGTTCTTCTAAACAAACCACACATGGATCCACCCAGTGTCATTGCATGTCTGTTCTTTTTATGAACCACACCCAATGTGATTGCATGTCTGTTCCTCTAAACAAACCACACATGGATCCACCTAGTTTGATTGCATGTATGTTCTTTTCACAAACCACACATGGATCCACCAGTGTCGTTGCATCTGTTTTCTTTTCATGAACCACAACTAGAGTCATTCCATGTCTGTTCTTCTAAACAAACCACACATGCATCCACCCAATGTCATTGCATGTCTCTTCCTCTAAACAAACCACACATGGATCCACCTAGTGTGATTGCATGTCTGTTCTTTTCACAAACCACACATGGATCCACCAGTGTCATTGCATGTGTGTTCTTTTCATGAACCACAACTAGTGTCATTGCATGTTTATTCCTCTGAACAAACCACACATGGATCCACCTTGTGTGATTGCATGTCTGTTCTTTTCACAAACCACACATGGATCCACTAGTGTCATTACATGTGTGCTATTTTCATGAACCACAACTAGTGTCATTGCATGTGTGTTCTTCTAAACAAACCACACATGGATCCACCCAGTGTCATTGCATGTCTGTTCCTCCAAACAAACCACACATGGATCCACCTAGTGTGATTTCATGTCTATTCTTTTCATGAACCACACATGGATCCACCAGTGTCATTGCATGTGTGTTCGTTTCATGAACCACAACTAGAGTCATTGCATGTCTGTTCTTCTAAACAAACCACACATGGATCCACCAAGTGTGATGGCATGTCTGTTCTTTTCACAAACCACACATGGATCCACATAGTGTGATTGCATGTGTGTTCTTTTCACAAACCACATATGGATCCACCGGTTTCATTGCATGTCTGTTTTTCTCATGAACCACACCCAGTGTCATTGCATGTCTGTTCCTCTAAACAAACCACACATGGATCCACTAGTGTCATTGCATGTGTGTTCTTCTCATTAACCACAGCCAGTGTCATTGCATGTATGTTCTTCTCACAAACCACACAAGGATCCACCAGTGTAATTGCATGTGTGCTCTTCTTATGAACCACACCCAGTGTCATTGCATGTTTGTTCCTCTAAACAAACCACACATGGATCCACCTAGTGTGATTGCATGTCTGTTCCTCTAACAAACCACACATGGATCCACCTAGTGTGATCGCATGTCTGTTCTTTTCACAAACCACACATGGATCCACCCAGTGTCATTGCATGTTTGTTATTTTCATGAACCACAACTAGTGTCATTGCATGTGTGTTCTTCTAAACAAACCACACATGGATCCACCCAGTGTCATTGCATGTATGTTCCTCTAAACAAACCACACATGGATCCACCCAGTGTCATTGCATGTATGTTCTTCTCACAAACCGCACATGGATGCACCAGTGTCATTGCATGTGTGTTCTTTTCATGAACCACAACTAGAGTCATTGCATGTTTGTTCTTCTAAACAAACCACACATGGATCCACCCAGTGTCATTTCATGTCAGTTCCTCTAAACAAACCACACATGGGTCCACCAGTGTCATTGCATGTCTGTTCTTCTCACAAACCACACATGGATCCACCAGTGTCATTGCATGTGTGTCTTTTCATGAACCACACATGGATACACCAGTGTCATTGCATGTGTGTTCTTTTCATGAACCACACATGGATCCACCAGTGTCATTGCATGTGTGTTCCTTCCATAAACCACATATGGATCCACCAGCGTCATTGCATGTATGTTCTTCTCATGAACCATACCAAGTGTGATTGCATGTCTATTCCTTCCACAAACCACACATGGATCCACCAGTGTCATTGCATGTCTGTTCTTTTCATGAACAACACCCAGTGCCATTGCATGTCTGTTCCTCTAAACAAACCACACAAGGATCCACCAGTGTCATTGCATGTGTGTTCTTCTCATGAACCACACCCAGTGTCATTGCATGTCTGTTCCTCTAAACAAACCACACATGGATCCAGCAGTGTCTTTGCATGTGTGTTCTTCTCATGAACCACACCCAGTGTCATTGCATGTTTGTTCCTCTAAACAAACCACACATGGATCCACCTAGTGTGATTGCATGTCTGTTTCTCTAACAAACCACACATGGATCCACCTAGTGTGATCGCATGTCTGTTCTTTTCACAAACCACACATGGATCCACCTAGTGTCATTGCATGTTTGTTATTTTCATGAACCACAACTAGTGTCATCGCATGTGTGTTCTTCTAAACAAACCACACATGGATCCACCCAGTGTCATTGCATGTCTGTTCCTCTAAACAAACCACACATGGATCCACCTAGTGTGATTGCATGTCTGTTCTTTTCACAAACCACACATGGATCCACTAGTGTCATTGTATGTGTGTTCTATTCATGAACCACAACTAGAGTCATTGCATGTCTGTTCATCTAAACAAACCACACATGGATCCACCCAGTGTCATTCCATGTCTATTCCTCTAAACAAACCACACATGGATCCACCTAGTGTCATTGCATGTCTGTTCTTTTCATGAACTACACATGGATCCAGAAGTGTCATTGCATGCGTGTTATTTTCATGAACCACAACTAGATTCATTGCATGTATGTTCTTCTAAACAAACCACACATGGATCCACCCAGTGTCATTGCATGTATGTTCCTCTAAACAAACCACACATGGATCCACTAGTGTGATTGCATGTCTGTTCCTCTAAAAAACCACACATGGATCCACCCAGTGTGATCGCATGTCTGTTCTTTTCAAAAACCACACATGGATCCACCCAGTGTCATTGCATGTTTGTTATTTTCATGAACCACAACTAGTGTCATTGCATGTGTGTTCTTCTAAACAAACCACACATGTATACACCCAGTGTCATTGCATGTCTGTTCCTCTAAACAAACCACACATGGATCTACCCAGTGTCATTGCATGTCTGTTCTTCTCACAAACCGCACATGGATCCACAAGTGTCATTGCATGTGTGTTCTTTTCATGAACCACAACTAGAGCCATTGCGTGTCTGTTCTTCTAAACAAACCACACATGGATCCACCCAGTGTCATTGCATGTCAGTTCCTCTAAACAAACCACACATGGGTCCACCCAGTGTCATGGCATGTATGTTCTTCTCACAAACCACACATGGATCCACCAGTGTATTTGCATCTGTGTTCTTTTCATGAACCACACATGGATACACCAGTGTCATTGCATGTGTCTTCTTTTCATGAACCAGACATGGATCCACTAGTGTCATTGCATGTGTGTTCCTTCTGCAAACCACATATGGATCCACCAGTGTCATTGCATCTCTGTTCTTCTCATGAACCACACCCAGTGTGATTGCATGTCTGTTCCTTCCACAAACCACACATCGATCCACCAGTGTCATTGCATCTCTATTCTTTTCATGAACCACACCTAGTGTCATTGCATGTTTGTTCCTCTAAACAAACGACACAAGGATCCACCAGTGTCATTGCATGTGTGTTCTTCTCATGAACCACATCCAGTGTCATTGCATGTCTATTCCTCTAAACAAACCACACATGGATCCACCTAGTGTGATTGCATGTATGTTCTTTTCACAAACCACACATGGATCCACCTCGTGTGATTGCATGCCTGTTCTTTTCACAAACCACACATAAAACTACAGCCAGTGTCATTACATGTATGTTCTTCTAAACAAACCACACATGGATCCACGAGTGTCATTGCATGTGTGTTCTTTTCATGAACCATAGCTAGAGTCATTGCATGTCTGTTCTTCTAAACAAACCACACATGGATCCACCTAGTGTGATTGCATGTCTATTCTTCTCATGAACCACACCCAGTGTCATTGCATGTCTGTTTCTCTAAACAAACCACACATGGATCCACCCAGTGTCATTGCATGTCTGTTATTTTTATGAACCACACCTAGTGTGATTGCATGTCTGTTCCTCTAAACAAACCACACATGGATCCACCTAGTGTGATTGCATGTATGTTCTTTTCACAAACCACACATGGATCCACCAGTGTCATTGCATGTGTGTTCTTTTCATGAACCACAACTAGAGTCATTCCATGTCTGTTCTTCTAAACAAACCACACATGCATCCACCCAATGTCATTGCATGTATCTTCCTCTAAACAAACCACACATGGATCCACCTAGTGTGATTGCATGTCTGTTCTTTTCACAAACCACACATGGATCCACCAGTGTCATTGCATGTGTGTTCTTTTCATGAACCAAAACTAGTGTCATTGCATGTTTATTCCTCTAAACAAAGAACACATGGATCCACCTAGTGTGATTGCATGTATGTTCTTTTCACAAACCACACATGGATCCACCAGTGTCATTACATGTGTGCTATTTTCATGAACCACAACTAGTGTCATTGCATGTGTGTTCTTCTAAAAAACCACACATGGATCCACCCAGTGTCATTGCATGTCTGTTCCTCCAAACAAACCACACATGGATCCACCTAGTGTGATTTCATGTCCGTTCTTTTCACCAACCACACATGGATCCACCAGTGTCATTGCATGTGTTGTCGTTTCATGAACCACAACTAGAGTCATTGCATGTTTGTTCTTCTAAACAAACAACACATGGATCCACCTAGTGTCATCACATGTCTGTTCCTCTAAACAAACCACACATGGATCCACCTAGTGTGATTGCATGTCTGTTTTTTCATGAACCACACATGGATCCACCAGTGTCATTGCATGTGTGTTCCTTCCACAAACCACATATGGATCCATCCGTTTCATTGCATGTCTGTTTTTCTCATGAACCACACCCAGTGTCATTGCATGTCTGTTCCTCTAAACAAACCACACATGGATCCACTAGTGTCATTGCATGTGTGTTCTTCTCATGAACCACAGCCAGTTTCATTGCGTGTATGTTCTTCTCACAAACCACACAAGGATCCACCAGTGTCATTGCATGTGTGTTCTTCTCATGAACCACACCCAGTGTCATTGCATGTTTGTTCCTCTAAACAAACCACACATGGATCCACCTAGTGTGATTGCATGTCTGTTCCTCTAACAAACCACACATGGATCCACCTAGTGTGATCGCATGTCTGTTCTTTTCAAAAACCACACATGGATCCACCCAGTGGCATTGCATGTTTGTTATTTTCATGAACCACACCTAGTGTCATTGCATGTGTGTTCTTCTAAACAAACCACACATGGATCCACCCAGTGTCATTGCATGTATGTTCCTCTAAACAAACCACACATGGATCCACCCAGTGTCATTGCATGTATGTTCTTCTCACAAACCGCACATGGATGCACCAGTGTCATTGCGTGTGTGTTCTTTTCATGAACCACAACTATAGTCATTGCATGTTTGTTCTTCTAAACAAACCACACATGGATCCACCCAGTGTCATTTCATGTCAGTTCCTCTAAACAAACCACACATGGGTCCACCTAGTGTCATTGCATGTCTGTTCTTCTCACAAACCACACATGGATCCACCAGTGTCATTGCATGTGTGTCTTTTCATGAACCACACATGGATACGCCAGTGTCATTGCATGTGTGTTCTTTTCATGAACCACACATGGATCCACCAGTGTCATTGCATGTGTGTTCCTTCCACAAACCACATATGGATACACCAGTGTCATTGCATGTCTGTTCTTCTCATGAACCACACCAAGTGTGATTGCATGTCTATTCCTTCCACAAACCACACATGGATCCACCAGTGTCATTGCATGTCTGTTCTTTTCATGAACCACACCCAGTGTCATTGCATGTCTGTTCCTCTAAACAAACCACACAAGGATCCACCAGTGTCATTGCATGTGTGTTCTTCTCATGAACCACACCTAGTGTCATTGCATGTCTGTTCCTCTAAACAAACCACACTTGGATCCACCTAGTGTCATTGCATGTCTGTTCTTTTCGCAAACCACACATGGATCCACCTAGTGTGATTGCATGTCTGTTCTTTTCACAAACCATACATAGAGCTACAGCCAGTGTGAAAGGACACATATGCTGCCTAGAGGGGGGTGAATAGGCGGTTTAAAACTTTTATGAGATGGGCTTAACAAAGGCGGAATAAAACTAGCGTTTACTTTGTCAAGCACAAAACCTATATATGTTATTGTTCACCTATGTGCACCAACAACTTATGCTAAGCAAGACAAGCAACTATGTGATTTCAAGATATAGACTTCAAGCACGAAGGCTGTCACAAAGTAAGGTGCGTAAGTAAAAGCTCGGGTATAGAGATAACCGAGGCACGCGGAGACGACGATGTTTTACCTAGTTCCTACCAACAATGGAGTATGTCTCGTTTGTAGAGGGGGTGGTATCAAACCACGAACGCCACAAAAGGCCTCCCTTGATCTCCTATGAATCTCACCCCAATGAGATCGATCCACACTTCCACTATCGGTGCACTTGTCGGTGGCAATCCGGAACCTCTCACAAGATTGGGGCAATTCTCCACAACTCAATTGGAGGATCCCAACTAACAAGCTTGGGGAAGGCTCCACAACTTAATTGGAGGCCCCAAGTAATCCACAAACCTGCAATACAACCAAACCCACTAGGGTTCCAAGAACCCAAGAGTAAAAGGCTTCTCACCTTTCACCCAATCGAATTCGCACCGAGAACTCAAACCGATGCACCTAATGCAATGGCAATAAGACACGAAGTGCTCAAGTCCTTCTCTCCCAAATTCCACCAAAGCTACAAAAGCTTAAGGGGAAATAAGAGAGGAAGAACAATGGAGGAAATCCACAAAAGAATCCAAGATCTAGATCCCAAGATGTTCCCCTCACTTAGAGGAGAGATTGATTGGTGGGGTTGTAGATCTAGATCTCCTCTTTCAAATCCCACAAGAATATGCAAGAATCAATGGAGGGATTGAGGGATAACAAGCTCAAGCAGGTCAGCAATGGAGGGGAGAACTTGCAAGGAAGGTTAGGGAACCATTGGGGAAGAAGGGCCCCTTAAATAGGTCCCTAGAAATCCAACTGTTAGGCCCAGGAATCGCCCGGTCCGGAGTCTCCGGACTCGAACCAGACTCTCCGGTGTACCCAGGCCAAACAGGGTCAAACTGGGGGACAATCAGTACGCGGTCCGGAGATGGACCGAAGATTTAGTCAGGAATCTCCGGTCTTACAAAATATGGCAGAAAGACCAATACGAAAACAATCATAACTTTTGCATCCATACTCCGATTTTGATGATCTTGGGCTCGTTTTAAAGAGGACAACAAACTCTAAAAGATCATGCAGAGAACCATCATAGTCCAAAAACAAAGGATAGAACCAAATGACAAAAGGTTTGACCTCTCTCAAAAAGACAAACCGGTAAAACCTCCAACATCGAAAACGCAATAGAGAATGCATACGAAATCCGTTTTAGATGAACTTGGGCTTGTCATGAAGGTTAACACAAGCTCTAAATCCTCTCATGGATAAGAACCAAATAATGTAAGGTTTTACCAATCTCTAAAATGCAAACCGGTAAAACCTCCAATATCAAAAACGCAATAGAGAATGCATATGAAATCCGTTTTAGATGAACTAGAGCTTGTTATGAATATTACCACAAGCTCAAGAACCTCACATGGATAAGATCCAAATAACAACAAAGAAATATGATGCCAAGTATGCAAAGGTTTGAGATCTCTCCGAAGGATATGATCAAGTTACTCACTCGAGAGCCCCTCTTGATAGTATGGCTATCTATCCTATAAACCGGTCTCCCCAACTAACACCATGAGACCGGTAAGAAAGAAACCCTATCAAGAACATACCTTTGCCTTGAGCATATTCCACTTGAGCTTGAAGGTAGCAATCTTGTCCACCTCAAGATGGAACACCTTTCTTGATTGTGCTAGCTTGGTGAAGACTTGCAAATTGCTCCCCATACTCCACTATGGTAGAGCTTCTCTTTTGGGCATACCATCTTACCATATCCATGATCACCATAGGATGGCAAGATTCAAGCAAATGATCTCTTCAAGAAGGCTCATCTTGAACTTGCACATCATTTATTCTTTCTTCATTATGTTGGTGTCTTGAAGGTACATAAGAGATATCACTCCAACTTTAGTCTTCAAGACACACTTAATATAGGATCAACTCTCACTTGACCAATCTCTGGATCACTCATTGAAACCTTGGTCAACACTTAATTTTCTTCACTTTCTTTTTCTCCCAACCTTGAAGCCAACGTATGGTTCAAGCATTGCCTATGGACAAATCCTACAGGTAAAACTCAATGCAAACATAAGTACATAAATATTGTCATTAATTACCAAAAACACACATGGGGGCACACATGCACTTTCATAGTGTCATTACATGTATGTTCTTCTAAACAAACCACACATGGATCCACCAGTGTCATTGCATGTGTGTTCTTTTCATGAACCACAGCTACAGTCATTGCATGTCTGTTCTTCTAAATAAACCACACATGGATCCACCTAGTGTGATTGCATGTCTATTCTTCTCATGAACCACACCCAGTATCATTGCATGCCTGTTCCTCTAAACAAACCACACATGGATCCGCCCAGTGTCATTGCATGTCTGTTCTTTTTTATGAACCCCACCCGGTGTGATTGCATGTCTGTTCCTCTAAGCAAACCACACATGGATCCACCTAGTGTGATTGCATGTCTGTTCTTTTCATAAACCACACATGGATCCACCAGTGTCATTGCATGTGTGTTCTTTTCATGAACCACAACTAGAGTCATTGCATGTATGTTCTTCTAAACAAACCACACATGGATCCACCCAGTGTCATTGCATGTTTGTTCCTCTAAACAAACCACACATGGATCCACCTAGTGTGATTGCATGTCTATTATTTTCACAAACCACACATGGATCCACTAGTGTCATTGCATGTGTGTTCTTTTCATGAACCACAACTAGAATCATTGCATGTCTGTTCTTCTAAATAAACCACACATGGATCCACCCAGTGTCATTGCATGTCTATTCCTCTAATCAAACCACACATGGATCCACCCAGTGTCATTGCATGTCTATTCTTTTCATGAACCACACATGGATCCACCAGTGTCATTGCATGTGTGTTCTTTTCATGAACCACAACTAGAGTCATTGCATGTCTGTTCTTCTAAATAAACCACACATGGATCCACCCAGTGTCATTGCATGTCTGTTCTTATAAGCAAACCACACATGGATCCACCTAGTGTGATTGCATGTCCGTTCCTCTAACAAACCACACATGGATCCACCTAGTGTGATCGCATATCTGTTCTTTTCACAAACCACACATGGATCCACCCAGTGTCATTGCATGTCTGTTCTCTTCATGAACCACACATGGATCCACCTAGTGTGATTGCATCTCTGTTCTTTTCATGAACCACAGCTAGAGTCATTGCATGTGTGTTCCTTCCACAAACCACATATGGATCCACCAGTGTCATTGCATGTCTATTCTTCTCATGAACCACACCCAGTGTCATTGCATGTCTGTTCCTCTAAACAAACCACACATGGATCCACTAGTGTCATTGCATGTGTGTTCTTCTCATGAACCACAGCCAGTGTCCTTGCGTGTTTGTTCTTCTCACAAACCACACAATGATCCACCAGTGTCATTGCATGTGTGTTCTTCTCATGAACCACACCCAGTGTCATGGCATGTATGTTCCTCTAAACAAACCACACATGGATCCATATAGTGTGATTGCATGTATGTTCTTTTCACAAACCACACATGGATCCACCAGTGTCCTTGCATGTGTGTTCTTTTCATGCACCACAACTAGAGTCATTGCATGTCTGTTCTTCTAAACAAACCACACATGGATCCACCCAATGTCATTGCATGTACGCTCCTCTAAACAAACCACACATGGATCCACCTAGTGTGATTGCATGTCTGTTCTTTTCACAAACCACACATGGATCCACCAGTGTCATTGCATGTGTGTTCTTTTCATGAACCACAACTAGAGTCATTGCATGTTTGTTCTTCTAAACAAACCACAGATGGATCCACCTAGTGTCATTGCATGCATGTTCCTCTATACAAACCACACATGGATCCACCCAGTGTCATTGCATGTCTGTTCTTTTCATGAACCACACATGGATCCACCAGTGTCATTGCATGTGTGTTCTTTTCATGAACCACAACTAGACTCATTGCATGTTTGTTCTTCTAAACAAACCACACATGGATCCACCCAGTGTCATTGCATGTCTGTTCCTCTAAACAAACCACACATGGAACCACCAAGAGTCATTGCATGTTTGTTCTTTTCACAAACCACACATGGATCCACCAGTGTCATTGCATGTGTGTTCTTTTCATGAACCACAACTAGTGTCATTGCATGTCTGTTCCTCTGAACAAACCACACATGGATCCACCTAGTGTGATTGCATGTCTGTTCTTTTCACAAACCACACATGGATCCACCAGTGTCATTGCATGTGTGTTATTTTCATGAACCACAACTAGTGTCATTGCATGTGTGTTCTTCTAAACAAACCACACATGGATCTACCCAGTGTCATTGCGTGTCTGTTCCTCCAAACAAACCACACATGGATCCACCTAGTGTGATTGTATGTCTTTTCTTTTCACAAACCACACAAGGATCCACCAGTGTCATTGCATGTGTGTTCTTCTCATGAACCACACCCAGTGTCATGGCATGTCTGTTCCTCTAAACAAACCACACATGGATCCACCTAGTGTGATTGCATGTCTTTTCTTTTCACAAACCACACATGGATCCACCAGTGTCATTGCATTTTTGTTTTTTTCATGAACCACAACTAGAGTCATGGCATGTCTGTTCTTCTAAACAAACCACACATGGATCCACCCAGTGTCATTACATGTCTGTTCTTTTCATGAACCACACATGGATCCACCTAGTGTGATTGCATGTCTGTTGTTTTCACAAACCACACATGGATCCACCTAGTGTGATTGCATGTATGTTCTTTTCACAAACCACACATGGATCCGCAGCCAGTGACATTACATGTATGTTCTTCTAAACAAACCACACATGGATCCACCATTGTCATTGCATGTGTGTTCTTTTCAGCTAGAGTCATTGCATGTCTGTTCTTCTAAACAAACCACACATGGATCCACCTAGTGTGAGTGCATGTCTATTTTTATCATGAACCACTCCCAGTGTCATTGCATGTCTGTTCCTCTAAACAAACCACACATGGATCCACACAGTGTCATTGCTTGTCTGTTCTTTTTATGAACCACACCCAGTGTGATTGCATGTCTGTTCCTCTAAACAAACCACACATGGATCCACCTAGTGTGACTGCATGTCTGTTCTTTTCACAAACCACACATGGATCCACCAGTGTCATTGCATGTGTCTTCTTTTAATGAACCACAACTAGAGTCATTGCATGTCTATTCTTCTAAACAAACCACACATGGATGCACCCAGTGCCATTGCATGTCTGTTCCTCTAAGCAAACCACACATGGATCCACCTAGTGTGATTGCATGTCTGTTCTTTTAATGAACCACACATGGATCCACCAGTGTCATTGCATGTGTGTTCTTATCATGAACCACAACTAGAGTCATTACATGTGTGTTCTTATAAACAAACCACACATGGATCCACCTAGTGTGATTGCATGTCTGTTCCTCTAACAAACCACACATGGATCCACCTAGTGTGATCGCATGTCTGTTCTTTTCACAAACCACAAATGGATCCACCCAGTGTCATTGCATGTCTATTCTTTTCATGAACCACACATGGATCCACCTAGTGTGATTGCATGTCTGTTGTTTTCATGAACCACAGCTAGAGTCATTGCATGTGTGTTCCTTCCACAAACCACATATGGATCCACCAGTGTCATTGCATGTGTGTTCCTTCCACAAACCACATACGGATCCACTAGTGTCATTGCATGTATGTTCTTCTCATGAACCACACCCAGTGTCATTGCATGTATGTTCTTCTCACAATCCACACAAGGATCCACCAGTGTCTTGCATGTGTGTTCTTCTCATGAACCAAACAAGGAACCACACATGGATCCACCAGTGTCATTGCATGTGTGTTCTTTTCATGAACCACAACTAGAGTCATTGTATGTCTGTTCTTCTAAACAAACCACACATGGATCCACCCAGTGTCATTGCATGTCTATTCCTCTAAACAAACCACACATGGATACATCTAGTGTCATTGCATGTCTATTCTTTTCATGAACCACACATGGATCCACAAGTGTCATTGCATGTGTGTTCTTTTCATGAACCACAACTAGAGTCATTGCATGTCTGTTCTTCTAAACAAACCACACATGGATCCACCCAGTGTCATTGCATGTCTGTTCCTCTAAACAAACCACACATGGATCCACCTAGAGTCATTGCATGTATGTTCTTTTCACAAAACACATGGATCCACCAGTGTCATTCTATGTGTGTTGTTTTCATGAACCACAACTAGTGTTATTGCATGTATGTTCCTCTGAACAAACAACACATGGATCCACCTAGTGTGATTGCATGTCTGTTCTTTTCACAAACCACACATGGATCCACCAGTGTCATTGCATGTGTGTTATTTTCATGAACCACAACTAGTGTAATTGCATGTGTGTTCATCTAAACAAACCACACATGGATCCACCAAGTGTGATTGCATGTCTGTTCTTTTCCCCAACCACACATGGATCCACCAGTGTCATTGCATGTGTGTTCTTTTCATGAACCACAACTAGAGTCATTGCATGTCTGTTCTTCTAAACAAACCACACATGGATCCACCCAGTGTCATTGCATGTTTGTTCCTCTAAACAAACCACACATGGATCCACCTAGTGTGATTGCATGTCTATTCTTTTCATGAACCACACATGGATCCACCAGTGTCATTGCATGTGTGTTCTTCTCATGAACCACAACTAGAGTCATTACATGTGTGTTCTTATAAACAAACCACACATGGATCCACCTAGTGTGATTGCATGTCTGTTCCTCTAACAAATCACACATGGATCCACCTAGTGTGATCGCATGTCTGTTCTTTTCACAAACCACACATGGATCCACCCAGTGTCATTGCATGTCTGTTCTTTTCATGAACCACACATGGATCCACCTAGTGTGATTACATGTATGTTCTTTTCATGAACCACATCTAAAGTCATTGAATGTGTGTTCCTTCCATAAACCACATACGGATCCACCAGTGTCATTGCATGTATGTTCTTCTCATGAACCACACAGTGTCATTGCATGTCTATTCCTCTAAACAAACCACACATGGATCCACTAGTGTCATTGCATGTGTGTTCTTCTCATGAACCACACATGGATCCACCAGTGGCATTACATGTGTGTTCTTTTCACGAACCACAACTAAAGTCATTGCATGTCTGTTCTTCTAAACAAACCACACATGGATCCACCCAGTGTCATTGCATGTGTGTTCCTCTAAACAAACCACACATGGATCCACCTAGAGTCATTGCATGTCTGTTCTTTTCACAAACCACACATGAATCCACCGGTGTCATTGCATGTGTGTTCTTTTCATGAACCACAACTAGTGTCATTGCATGTCTATTCCTCTAAACAAACCACACATGGATCCACCAAGTGTGATTGGATGTCTATTCTTTTCACAAACCACACATGGATCCACCAGTGTAATTGCATGTGTGTTATTTTCATGAACCACAACTAGTGTCATTGCATGTGTGTTCTTCTAAACAAACCACACATGGATCCACCCAGTGTCATTTCATGTATGTTCCTCCAAACAAACCACACATGGATCCACCTAGTGTGATTGCATGTCTGGTCTTTTCATAAACCACACATGGATCCACTAGTGTCATTGTATGTGTGTTCTTTTAATGAACCACAACTAGAGTAATTGCATGTCTGTTCTTCTAAACAAACCACACCTGTAATCACCCAGTGTCATTGCATGTCTATTCCTCTAAACAAACCACACATGGATACACCTAGTGTGATTGCATGTCTGTTCTTTTCATGAACCACACATGGATCCACCAGTGTCATTGCATGTGTGTTCTTCTCATGAACCACAACTAGAGTAATTGCATGTGTCTTCTTATAAACAAAGCACACATGGATCCACCCAGTGCGATTGCATGTCTATTCCTCTAACAAACCACACATGGATCCACCTAGTGTGATCGCATGTCTGTTCTTTTCACAAACCACACATGGATCCACCTAGATTTATTGCATGTCTGTTCTTTTCATGAACCACACATGGATCCACCTAGTGTGATTGCATGTATGTTCTTTTCATGAACCACAACTAGAGTCATTACATGTGTGTTCCTTCCACAAACCACATAAGGATCCACCAGTGTCATTGCATGTCTGTTCTTCTCATGAACCACACCCAATGTCATTGCATGTCTGTTCCTCTAAACAAACCACACAAGGATCCACTAGTGTCATTGCATGTGTGTTCTTCTCATGAACCACAGCCAGTGTCATCATATGTATGTTCTTCTCACAAACCACACATGGATCCACATGTGTCATTGCATGTGTGTTCTTATCATGAACCACACCCGGTGTCATTGCATGTTTGTTCCTCTAAACAAACCACGCATGGATCCACCTAGTGTGATTGCATGTCTGTTCTTTTCACAAACCACACATGGATCCACCTAGTGTGATTGCATGTATGTTATTTTCACAAACCACACATGGAACCACTGCCAGTGTCATTGCATGTCTGTTCCTCTAAACAAACCACACATGGATCCACCAGTGTCATTGCATGTGTGTTCTTCTCATGAACCACACCTAGTGTCATTGCATGTATGTTCTTCTCACAAACCACACAAGGATCCACCAGTGTCATTGCATGTGTGTTCTTCTCATGAACCACACCCGGTGTCATTGCATGTCTGTTCCTCTAAACAAACCACACATGGATCCACCCAGTGTCATTGCATGCATGTTCTTTTGACAAACCACACATGGATCCACCAGTTTTATTGCATGTGTGTTCTTTTCATGAACCACAACTAGTTTCATTGCATGTGTGTTCTTATAAACAAACCACACATGGATCCACCCAGTGTCATTCCATGTTTGTTCCTCTAAACAAACCACACATGGATCCACCTAGTGTGATTGCATGTCGGTTCTTTTCACAAACCACACATGGATCCACCAATGTCATTGCATGGGTGTCCTTTTCATGAATGACAACTAGTGTCATTGCATGTGTTTTCTTCAAAAAAAAACCACACATGGATCCACCTAGTGTCATTGCATGTCTGTTCCTCTAAACAAACCACACATGGATCCACCCAGTGTGATTGCATGTTTGTTCCTGTAAGAAAACCACACATGGATCCACCAGTGTCATTGCATGTGTGTTGTTTTCATGAACCACAAATAGTGTCATTGCATGTGTGTTCTTCTAAACAAACCACACATGGATCCACCCAGTGTCATTTCATGTCTATTCCTCTAAACAAACCACACATGGATCCACCTAGTGTGATTGCATGTCAGTTCTTCCCACAAACTGCACATGGATCCACCAGTGTCATTGCATGTGTGTTCTTTTCATGAACCACAACTACTGTCATTGCATGTATGTTCCTCTAAACAAACCACACATGGATCCACCCAATGTCATTGCATGTCTATTCTTCTCACAAACCACGCATGGATCCACCAGTGTCATTGCATGTGTGTTCTTTTCATGAACCACACATGGATACACCAGTGTCATTGCATGTGTGTTCTTTTCATGAACCACACTTGGATCCACCAGTGTCATTGGATGTGTGTTCTTCTCATGAACCACACATGGATCCACCAGTGTCATTCCATGTCTATTCTTCTCATGAACCACAACTAGAGTCATTGCATGTGTGTTCTTATAAACAGACCACACATGGATCCACCTAGTGTGATTGCATGTCAGTTCCTCTAACAAACCACACATGGATCCACCTAGTGTGATCGCATGTCTGTTCTTTTCACAAACCACACATGGATCCACCCAGTTTCATTGCATGTCTGTTCTTTTCATGAACCACACATGGATCCACCTAGTGTGATTGCATGTCTGTTCTTTTCATGAACCACAACTAGAGTCATTGCATGTGTGTTCCTTCCACAAACCACTTAAGGATCCACCAGTGTCATTGCTCTGTTCTTCTCATGAACCACACCTAGTGTCATTGCATGTCTGTTCCTCTAAACAAACCACATATGAATCCACTAGTGTCATTGCATGTGTGTTCTTCTAAACAAACCACGCATGGATCCTGTTAGTGTCATTGCATGTCTATTCCTCTAAACAAACCACACATGGATCCACCTAGTGTGATTGCATGTCAGTTCTTCTCACCAACTGCACATGGATCCACTAGTGTCATTGCATGTGTGTTCTTTTCATGAACCACAACTAGTGTCATTGCATGTCTGTTCCCATGAACAAACCACACATGAACCACACGTAGTTTCATTGCATGTCTGTTCCTCTAAACAAACCACACATGGATCCACCCAATGTCATTGCATGTCTGTTCTTCTCACAAACCACACATGGATCCACCAGTGTCATTGCATGCGTGTTCTTTTCATGAACCATACATGGATACACTAGTGTCATTGCATGTGTGTTCTTTTCATGAACCACACATGGATCCACCAGTGTCATTGGATGTGTGTTCTTCTCATGAACCACACATGGATCCACCAGTGTCATTGCATGTCTGTTCTTTTAATGAACCACAGCTAGAGTCATTGCATGTTTGTTCCTTCCACAAACCACATATCGATCCACCAGTGTCATTGCATGTCTGTTCTTTTCATGAACCACACCCAGTGTCATTGCATGTTTGTTCCTCTAAACAAACCACACATGGATCCACCTAGTGTGATTGCATGTCTGTTCTTTTCAGGAACCACACATGGATCCACCAGTGTCATTGCATGTGTGTTCTTCTCATGAACCACAACTAGTGTCATTGCATGTATGTTCTTCTCACAAACTACACATGGATCCACCTGTGTCATTGCATGTCTGTTCCTCTAAACAAACCACACATGGATCCACCTAGTGTGATCGCATGTCTGTTCTTTTCATGAACTACAACTAGAGTCATTGCATGTCTGTTCCTTCCACAAACCATATATGGATCCACCAGTGTCATTGCATGTCTGTTCCTCTAAACAAACCACCCATGGATCCACCTAGTGTGATTCCATGTCTGTTCTTTTCACAAACCACACATGGATCCACCAGTGTCATCGCATGAGTGTTCTTTTCATGAACCACAACTAGAGTCATTGCATGTATGTTCTTCTAAACAAACCACACATGGATCCACCCAGTGCCATTGCATGTCTATTCCTCTAAACAAACCACACATGGATCCACCTAGTGTGATTGCATGTCTGTTATTTTAACAGACCACACATGGATCCACCAGTGTCATTGCACGTGTGTTCTTTTCATGAACCACAACTAGTGTCATTGCATGTCTGCTCCTCTGAACAAACCACACATGGATCCACCCAGTGTCATTGGATGTCTGTTCCTCTAAACAAACCACACATGGATCCACCTAGTGTGATTGCATGTCTATTCTTTTCACAAACCACACATGGATCGACCAGTGTCATTGCATGTGTGTTCTTTTCATGAACCATAACTAGAGTCATTGCATGTGTGTTCTTCTAAACAAACCACACATGGATCCACCCAGTGTCATTGCATGTCTGTTCCTCTAAACAAACCACAAATGGATCCACCTAGTGTGATTGCATGTCTGTTCTTTTCACAAACCACACACGGATCCACCAGTACCATTGCATGTGTGTTCTTTTCATGAACCACAACTAGAGTCATTGCATGTCTACTCTTTTAAACAAACCACATATGGATCCAGCCAGTGTCATTGCATGTTTGTTCCTCTAAACAAACCACACATGGATCCACCTAGTGTGGTTGCATGTCTGTTCCTCTAACAAACCACACATGGATCCACCTAGTGTGGTGGCATGTCTGTTCTTTTCACAAACCACACATGGATCCACCCAGTGTCATTGCATGTCTGTTCTTTTCATGAAACACAAATAGTGTCATTGCATGCCTGTTCCTCTGAACAAACCACACATGGATCCACCTAGTGTCATTGCATGCCTGTTCCTCTAAACAAACCACACATGGATCCAACTAGTGTTATCGCATGTATGTTATTTTCACAAACCACACATGGATTCACCAGTGTCATTGCATGTGTGTTCTTTTCATGAACCACAACTAGATTCATTGCATGTCTGTTCTTCTAAACAAACCACACATGGATCCACCCAGTGTCATTGCATGTCTGTTCCTCTAAACAAACCACACATGGATCCACCTAGAGTCATTGCATGTCTGTTCTTTTCACAAACAACACATGGATCCACCAGTGTCATTGCATGTGTGTTCTTTTCATGAACCACAACTAGTGTCATTGCATGTCTGTTCCTCTAAACAAACCACAGATGGATCCACCTAGTGTGATTGCATGTCTGTTCTTTTCACAAACCACACATGGATCCACCAGTGTCATTGCATGTGCGTTCTTTTCATGAACCACAACTAGTGTCATTGCATGTGTGTTCTTCTAAACAAACCACACATGGATCCACCCAGTGTCATTGCATGTCTGTTCGTCCAAACAAACCACACATGGATCCACCTAGTGTGATTGCATGTCTGTTCTTTTCACAAACCACACATGGATCCACCAGCGCCATTGCATGTGTGTTCTTTTCATGAACCACAACTAGAGTCATTGCATGTCTGTTCTTTTAAACAAACCACACATGGATCCAGCCAGTGTCATTGCATGTTTGTTCCTGTAAACAAACCACACATGGATCCACCTAGTGTGATTGCATGTCTGTGCCTCTAACAAACCACACATGGATCCACCTAGTGTGGTGGCATGTCTGTTCTTTTCACAAACCACACATGGATCCACCCAGTGTCATTGCATGTCTGTTCTTTTCATGAACCACTGATACATTGCAAATGTATCTACAATTTTTGATATTCCATGATTGGTTTTATCCACTTTCTTGTGTTTTATCCACCTGCCTGTTTTCTGCTATTTTTGGTTCCAGGAAAGTTAGAAAATGAATATTCTCGGAATTGGACGGGACAAAAGCCAAAGTGCCTATTTTTCCAGAAGGGATCAAGTGCCAGAATACGAGACGGAGAAGGGCTAGGGAGCCACCACACCACCTGGCCGCGCGGCCAGGCCTAGCCCATGCCACGGGGTGGTGTGGCCGCTCCTGGCACCCCCTCGGCCTCTCCTTCCGCCTATATATTGCCCTCGGGACGAAAACCCTAAGTACCCGATCAAAAATCCACGAAAGAGTATATAGCCGCCGTCATCTCCATCCCTAGATCGGGAGGGATCTGAAGCTCTTCCTGGCACCCTGTCGGAGAGGGGAATTCACCTTGGAGGCCTTCTTCATCACCATGCAAGCCTCCGGTGTGATGCGTGAGTAGTTCATCCTTGGACTACGGATCCATGTAGTAGCTAGATGGCTGGTTCTCCTCCTTTGTGCTTTCATGTTTAGATCTTGTGAGCTCCGTTCATGATCAAGATCATCTATTTGTAATTCTACATGTTGTGTTTGCGGGGATCTGATGGATATTGAGATGCTATTTCAGATTGATTATTGATTCTATCATGTCTTTGTTATTTGAGATCTTGCATGCTTTCCGTTGTTAGTAGCTATCTTGGCCAAGTAGATGCTAGCAACTCCAAGAGTTAGTATTTATGCTCGATAGTGGGTTCATGCCTCTGGTAATCTGGGGAAGTGACAGAAATCTCTAAGGTACTAGATGTGCTGTTGCTACTAGGGAGAAAACAACAATCCTTTGTTCATAGAACAATCGTATTGTTTACTTTTCACGCAGTTCATAAAGCAATAATCTGTTGCTTGCAACTTAATACTGGAGGGGGTTCGGATGATAACCCGAAGGTGGATTATTAGTCATAGATGCAGTTGGATGGCGGTCTATGTATTATGTTGTAGTGCCCAATCAAGTCTCAGAGGAGTCAAGATGATTAGTATATGCATGTATTGCTTTCTCGGTGTTTGTTAATTGCCCCGCTGTAATTTGTTTACCCATCATGTTATCTATCTAAGGAGAGCCACCTCTAGTGAACTATGGATCCCGGTCCTTATTCTTTACCTACAATCTATAAACTGTTTCTACTTTGTGTTTACTTTTACAAACTATTACTTCTTTCCATTCGATACGTTTAATCCTTTGTTTTCCACAAAACACGGTGAGATTGACAACCTCATCGCAAGTTGGGGACAAAGTTCTGTGGTTGTGTTGTGCAGGTCTCCATGTTTCTACTAGCACCGGTAGTGCGCCCTGCCAAAGCTCAGCTAGTAACACCTTTGAGGTGTTTCCTTGCTCCTACTGGTTCGATTAAACCTTGGTTTCATAACTGAGGGAAACTTGCTGCTGTGCTCATCATACCTTCCTCTTGGGGTTCCCAACGAGCTCTACGTCAACCAAGAGCCATCAACACATTTTCTGGGCGCCGTGCATTGAGCTATCAACCACACATGGATCCACCTAGTGTGATTGCATGTCTGTTCTTTTCATGAACCACAACTAGAGTCATTGCATGTGTGTTCCTTCCACAAACCACATATGGATCCACCAGTGTCATTGCATGTCTATTCTTCTCATGAACCACACCCAGTGTGATTGCATGTTTGTTCCTCTAAGCCAACCACACATGGATCCACCACTGTAATTGCATGTGTGTTCTTCTCATGAACCACAGCCAGTGTCATTGCATGTATGTTCTTCTAACAAACCACACAAGGATCCACCAGTGTCATTGCATCTGTGTTCTTCTCATGAACCACACCCAGTGTCATTGCATGTATGTTCCTCTAAACAAACCACACTTAGATCCACCTAGTGTGATTGCATGTCTGTTCCTTTCACAAACCACACATGGAACCACATCCAGTGTCATTGCATGTATGTTCTTCTAAACAAATCACACATGGATCCACTAGTGTCATTGCATGTGTGTTCTTTTAATGAACCACAACTAGAGTCATTGCTTGTCTGTTCTTCTAAATAAACCACACATGGATCCACCTAGTGTCATTGCATGTATGTTCCTCTAAACAAACCACACATGGATCCATCTAGTGTGATTGCATGTCTATTTTTTTCACAAACGACACATGGATCCACCAGTGTCATTGCATGTGTGTTCTTTTCATGAACCACAACTAGAGTAATTGCATGTCTGTTCTTCGAAACAAACCACACATGGATCCACCCAGTGTCATTGCATGTCTGTTCCTCTAAACAAACCACACATGGATCCAGCTAGTGTGATTGCATGTCTGTTATTTTCATGAACCACAGCTAGAGTCATTGCATGTGTGTTCCTTCCACAAACCACATATGGATCCACCAGTGTCATTGCATGTCATATCTTCTCATGAACCACACCCAGTGTGATTCCGTGTTTGTTCCTCTAAACAAACCACACATGGATTCACCAGTGTCATTGCATGTGTGTTCTTATCATGAACCATAGCCAGTGTTGTTGCATGTATGTTCTTCTCACAAACCACACAAGGATCCACCAGTGTCATTGCATATCTGTTCCTCTAAACAAACCACACATGGATCCACCTAGTGTGATTGCATGTCTGTTCTTTTCACAAACGACACATGGATCCACCAGTGTCATTGCATGTGTGTTAGTTTCATGAACTACAACTAGAGTAATTGCATGTCTGTTCTTCTAAACAAACCACACATGGATACACCCAGTGTCATTGCATGCCTGTTCCTCTAAACAAACCACAGATGGATCCACCCAGTGTCATTTAATGTCTATTCTTTTCACAAACCACACATGGATCCACCAGTGTCATTGCATGTGTGTTCTTTTAATGAACTACATCTAGAGTCATTGCATGTCTGTTCTTCTAAACAAACCACACATGGATCCACCCAGTGTCATTGCATGTCTGCTCGTTTCACAAACCACACATGGATCCACCAGTGTCATTGCATGTGTGTTATTTTCATGAACCAGAACTTGTGTCATCGCATGTCTGTTCTTCTAAACAAACCACACATGGATCCACCCAGTGTCATTGCATGTCTGTTCTTTTCATGAACCACACATGGATCCACCTAGTGTGATTGCATGTCTGTTATTTTCATGAACCACAGCTAGAGTCATTGCATGTGTCTACCTACCACAAACAACATATGGATCCACCAGTGTCATTTCATGTCTTATCTTCTCATGAACCACACCCAGTGTGATTGCATGTCTGTTCCTCTAAACAAACCACACATGGATGCACCAGTGTCATTGCATGTGTGTTCTTCTCATGAACCACAGCCAGTGTCATTGCATGTATGTTCTTCTCACAAACCACACAAGGATCCACCAGTGTCATTGCATGTGTGTTCTTATCATGAACCACACCTAGTGTCATTGCATGTATGTTCCTCTAAACAAACCACATATGGATCCACCTAGTGTGATTGCATGTCTGTTCTTTTCACAAACCACACATGCATCCACCTAGTGTGATTGCATGTCTGTTCTTTTCACAAACCACACATGGAACCACATCCAGTGTCATTGCATGTATGTTCTTCTAAACAAACCACACATGGATCCACCAGTGTCATTGCATGTGTGTTCTTTTCATGAACCACAGGTAGAGTCATTGCATGTCTGTTCTCCTAAACAAACCACACATGGATCCACCAGTGTCATTGCATGTGTGTTCTTTTCCTGAACCACAGCTAGAGTCATTGCATGTCTGTTCTCCTTAACAAACCACACATGGATCCACCTAGTGTGATTGCATGTATGTTCCTCTAACAAACCACACATGGATCCACCTAGTGTGATCGCATGTCTGTTCTTTTCACAAACCACACATGGATCCACCTAGTGTCATTGCATGTCTGTTCTTTTCATGAACCAGACATGCATCCACCTAGTGTGAATGCATGTCTGTTATTTTCATGAACCACAGCTAGAGTCATTGCTTGTGTGTTCCTTCCACAAACCACATATCGATCCACCAATTTCATTGCATGTCTTGTCTTCTCATGAACCACACCCAGTGTGATTGCATGTATGTTCCTCTAAACAAACCACACATGGATCCACCAGTGTCATTGCATGTGTCTTCTTCTCATGAACCACACCCAGTGTCATTGCATGTTTATTCCTCTAAACAAACCACACATGGATCCACCTAGTGTGATTGCATGTCTGTTCTTTTCACAAACCACACATGGATCCACCTAGTGTGATTGCATGTCTGTTCTTTTCACAAACCACACATGGAACCACATCCAGTGTCATTGCATGTATGTTCTTCTAAACAAACCACACATGGATCCACCAGTGTCATTGCATGTGTGTTCTTTTCATGAACCACAGCTACAGTCATTGCATGTATGTTCTCCTAAACAAACCACACATGGATCCACCCAGTGTCATTGCATGTATGTTCTTTTCATGAACCACACATGGATCCACTAGTGTCATTGCATGTTTGTTCTTTTCATGAACCACAACTAGAGTCATTGCATGTCTGTTCTTCTAAACAAACAACACATGGATCCACCCAGTGCCATTGCATGTATGTTCCTCTAAACAAACCACACATGGATCCACCCAATGTGATTGCATGTCTGTTCCTCTAACAAACCACACATGGATCCGCCTAGTGTGATTGCATGTCTGTTCTGTTCACAAACCACACATGGATCCACCTAGTGTCATTGCATGTCTGTTCTTTTCACAAACGACACATGGATCCATCAGTGTCATTGCATGTGTGTTCCTTCCACAAACCACATATGGATCCACCAGTGTCATTGCATGTCTGTTCTTCTCATGAACCACACCAAGTGTGATTGCATGTCTATTCCTCTAAACAAACCACACATGGATCCACTAGTGTCATTGCATGTGTGTTCTTCTCATGAACCACAGTCAGTGTCATTGCATTTATGTTCTTCTCACAAACCACACAATGATCCACCAGTGTCATTGCATGTGTGTTCTTCTCATGAACCACACCCAATGTCATTGCATGTCTGTTCCTCTAAACAAACGACACATGGATCCACCTAGAGTCATTGCATGTCTGTTCTTCTCACAAACCACACATGCATCCACCAGTGTCATTGCTTGTGTGTTCTTTTCATGAACCACAACTAGTGTCATTGCATGTCTGTTCCTCTGAACAAACCACACATGGATCCACCCAGTGTCATTGCATGTCTGTTCCTCTAAACAAACCACACATGGATCCACCTAGTGTGATTGCATGTCTGTTCTTGTCACAAACCACACATGGATCCACCAGTGCCATTGCATGTGTGTTCCTCTAAACAAACCACACATGGATACAACTAGTGTGATTGCATGTCTGTTCTTTTCATGAACCACACATGGATCCACCGATGTCATTGCATGTGTGTTATTTTCAACCACAACTAGAGTCATTGCATGTCTGTTCTCCTAAACAAACCACACATGGATCCACCCAGAGCCATTGCATGTTTGTTCCTCTAAACAAACCACATATGGATCCACCTAGTGTGATTGCATGTCTGTTCTTTTCACAAACCACACATGGATACACCACTGTCATTGCATGTGTGTTATTTTCATGAACCACAACTAGAGTCATTACATGTATGTTCTTCTAAACAAACCACACATGGATCCACCCAGAGTCATTGCATGTCTGTTCCTCTAAACAAACCACACATGGATCCACCCAATGTTATTGCATGTCTGTTCTTTTCATGAACCACACATGAATCCACCGGTGTTATTGCATGTGTGTTATTTTCATGAACCACAACTAGAGTCATTGCATGCTTATTCTTCTAAACAAACCACACATGGATCCACCTAGAGTCATTGCATGTCTGTTCTTTTCACAAACCACACATGGATCCACCCAGTGTCATTGCATGTCTGTTCCTCTAAACAAACCACACTTGGATCCACCTAGTGTGATTGCATGTCTGCTCTTTTCACAAACCACACATGGATCCACCAGTGTCATTGCATGTGTGTTCTTTTCATGAACCACAACTAGTGTCATTGCATGTCTGTTCCTCTGAACAAACCACACATGGATCCACCTAGAGTCATTGCATGTCTGTTCTTTTCACAAACCACACATGCATCCACCAGTATCATTGCATGTGTTCTCTTTTCATGAACCACAACTAGTGTCATTACATGTCTGTTCCTCTGAACAAACCACACATGGATCCACCCAGTGTCATTGCATGTCTGTTCCTCTAAACAAACAACACATGGATCCACCTAGTGTGATTGCATGTCTGTTCTTTTCACAAACCACACATGGATCCACCAGTGTCATTGCATGAGTGTTCTTTTCATGAGCCACAACTAGAGTTATTGCATGTCTGTTGTTCTAAACAAACCACACATGGATCCACCCAGTGTCATTGCATGTTTGTTCCTCTAAACAAACCACACATGGATCCACCTAGTGTGATTGCATGTCTGTTCTTTTCACAAGCCACACATCGATCCACCAGTGTCATTGGATGTGTGTTCTTTTCATGAACCACAACTAGTGTCATTGCATGGATGTTCTTCTAAACAAACCACACATGGATCCACCCAGTGTCATTGCATGTCTGTTCCTCTAAACAAACCACACATGGATCCACCCAATGTTATTGCATGTCTGTTCTTTTCATGAACCACACATGAATCCACCGGTGTTATTGCATGTGTGTTATTTTCATGAACCACAACTAGAGTCATTGCATGTCTATTCTTCTAAACAAACCAAACATGGATCCACCTAGAGTCATTGCATGTGTGTTCTTTTCACAAACCACACATGCATCCACCAGTGTCATTGCATGTGTGTTCTTTTCATGAACTACAACTAGTGTCATTGCATGTCTGTTCCTCTAAACAAACCACACATGGATCCACCTAGAGTCATTGCATGTCTGTTCTTTTCACAAACCACACATGCATCCACCAGTATCATTGCATGTGTGTTCTTTTCATGAACCACAACTAGTGTCATTACATGTCTGTTCCTCTAAACAAACCACACATGGATCCACCTAGTGTGATTGCATGTTTGTTCTTTTCACAAACCACACATGGATCCACCAGTGTCATTGCATGAGTGTTCTTTTCATGAGCCACAACTAGAGTTATTGCATGTCTGTTCTTCTAAACAAACCACACATGGATCCACCTAGTGTCATCGCATGTTCATTCCTCTAAACAAACCTCACATGGATCCACCTAGTGTGATTGCATGTCTGTTCTTTTCACAAGCCACACATAGATCCACTAGTGTCATTGGATGTGTGTTCTTTTCATGAACCACAACTAGTGTCATTGCATGGATGTTCCTCTAAACAAACCACACATGGATCTACCTAGTGTCATTGCATGTCTGTTCCTCTAAACAAACCGCACATGGATCCACCCAGTGTCATTGCATGGATGTTCTTTTCATGAAGCACACATGGATCCACTAGTGTCATTGCATGTTTGTTCTTTTCATGAACCACAACTAGAGTCATTGCATGTCTGTTCTTGTAAAAAACCACACATGGATCCACCCAGTGCCATTGCATGTCTGTTCCTCTAAACAAACCACACATGGATCCACCTAGTGTGATTGCATGTCTGTTCTTTTCACAAACCACACATGGATCCACCAGTTTCATTGCATGTGTGTTCTTTTCATGAGCCACAACTAGTCTGTTCTTCTAAATAAACCACACATGGATCCACCCAGTGTCATTGCATGTCTATTCCTCTCAACAAACCACCCATGGATCCACCTAGTGTGATTGCATGTCTGTTCTTTTCACAAGCCACACATAGATCCACAGGTGTCATTGGATGTGTGTTCTTTTCATGAACCACAACTAGTGTCATTTCATGTCTGTTCCTCTAAACAAACCACACATGGATCCACCCAGTGTCATTGCATGTATGTTCTTTTCATGAAGCACACATGGATCCACTGGTGTCATTGCATGTTTGTTCTTTTCATGAACCACAACTAGAGTCATTGCATGTCTGTTCTTCTAAACAAACCACACTTGGATCCACCCAGTGCCATTGCATGTCTGTTCCTCTAAACAAACCACACATGGATCCACCTAGTGTGATTGCATGTCTGTTCCTCTAACAAACCACACATGGATCCACCTAGTGTGATTGCATGTCTGTTCTTTTCACAAACCACACATGGATCCACCCAATGTCATTGCATATATGTTCTTTTCATGAACCACACATGGATCCACCTGGTGTGATTGCATGTCTGTTCTTTTCATGAACCACAGCTAGAGTCATTGCATGTGTGTTCCTTCCACAAACCACATATGGATCCACCAGTGTCATTGCGTGTGTGTTCCTTCCACAAACCACATATGGATCCACCAGTGTCATTGCATGTTTGTTCTTCTCATGAACCACACCAAGTGTGATTGCATGTCTATTCCTCTAAACAAACCATACATGGATCCACCAGTGTCATTGCATGTGTGTTCTTCTCATGAACCACAGCCAGTGTCATTGCATTTATGTTCTTCTCACAAACCACACAATGATCCACCAGTGTAATTGCATGTGTGTTCTTCTCATGAACCACACCCAATGACATTGCATGTCTGTTCCTCTAAACAAACGACACATGGATCCACCTAGAGTCATTGCATGTCTGTTCCTTTCACAAACCACACATGCATCCACCAGTGTCATTGCATGTGTGTTCTTTTCATGAACCACAACTAGAGTCATTGCATGTTTGTTCTTCTAAACAAACCACACATGGATCCATCCAGTGTCATTGCATGTCTGTTCCTCTAAACAAACCACACATGGATCCACCCAATGTTATTGCATGTCTGTTCTTTTCATGAACCACACATGAATCCACCGGTGTTATTGCATGTGTGTTCTTTTCATGAACCACAACTAGAGTCATTGCATGTCTATTATTCTAAACAAACCACACATGGATCCACCTAGAGTCATTGCATGTCTATTCTTTTCACAAACCACACATGCATCCACCAGTGTCATTGCATGTGTGTTCTTTTCATGAACCACAACTAGTGTCATTGCATGTTTGTTCCTCTGAACAAACCACACATGGATCCACCTAGAGTCATTGCATGTCTGTTCTTTTCACAAACCACACGTGCATCCACCAGTATCATTGTATGTGTGTTCTTTTCATGAAACACAACTAGTGTCATTGCATGTCTGTTCCTCTGAACAAACCACACATGGATCCACCCAGTGTCATTGCATGTCTGTTCCTCTAAACAAACCACAGATGGATCCACCTAGTGTGATTGCATGTCTGTTCTTTTCACAAACCACACATGGATCCACCAGTGTCATTGCATGAGTGTTCTTTTCATGAGCCACAACTAGAGTCATGGCATGTCTGTTCTTCTAAATAAACCACACATGGATCCACCCAGTGTCATTGCATGTTTGTTCCCCTAAACAAACCACACATGGATCCACCTAGTGTGATTGCATGTTTGTTCTTTTCACAAGCCACACATAGATCCACCAGTGTCATTGGATGTGTGTTCTTTTCATGAACCACAACTAGTGTCATTGCATGTCTGTTCCTCTAAACAAACCACACATGGATCCACCCAGTGTCATTGCATGTCTGTTCCTATAAACAAACCACACATGGATCCACCCAGTGTCATTGCATGTATGTTCTTTTCATGAAGCACACATGGATCCACTGGTGTCATTGCATGTTTGTTCTTTTCATGAACCACAACTAGAGTCATTGCATGTCTGTTCTTCTAAACAAACCACACTTGTCTGTTCCTCAAAACAAACCACACATGGATCCACCTAGTGTGATTGCATGTATGTTCCTCTAACAAACCACACATGGATCCACCTAGTGTGATTGCATGTCTGTTCTTTTCACAAACCACACATGGATCCACCCAATGTCATTGCATATCTGTTCTTTTCATGAACCACACATGGATCCACCTGGTGTGATTGCATGTCTGTTCTTTTCATGAACCACAGCTAGAGTCATTGCATGTGTGTTCCTTCCACAAACCACATATGGATCCACCAGTGTCATTGCATGTGTGTTCCTTCCACAAACCACATATGGATCCACAGTGTCATTGCATGTCTGTTCTTCTCGTGAACCACACCAAGTGTGATTGCATGTCTATTCCTCTAAACAAACCACACATGGATCCACCAGTGTCATTGCATGTGTGTTCTTCTCATGAACCATAGCCAGTGTCATTGCATTTATGTTCTTCTCACAAACCACACAATGATCCACCAGTGTCATTGCATGTGTGTTCTTCTCATGAACCACACCCAATGTCATTGCATGTCTGTTCCTCTAAACAAACGACACATGGATCCACCTAGAGTCATTGCATGTCTGTTCTTTTCACAAACCACACATGCATCCACCAGTGTCATCGCTTGTGTGTTCTTTTCATGAACCACAACTAGTGTCATTGCATGTCTGTTCCTCTGAACAAACCACACATGTATCCACCTAGTGTCATTGCATGTCTGTTCCTCTAAACAAACCACACATGGATCCACATAGTGTGATTGCATGTCTGTTCTTGTCACAAAGCACACGTGGATCCACCAGTGTCATTTCATGTGTGTTCCTCTAAACAAACCACACATGGATACACCTAGTGTGATTGCATGTCTGTTCTTTTCACAAACCACACATGGATCCACCGGTGTCATTGCATGTGTGTTCTTTTCAACCACAAATAGAGTCATTGCATGTCTATTCTCCTAAACAAACCACACATGGATCCACCCAGAGTCATTGCATATTTGTTCCTCTCAGCAAACCACATATGGATCCACCTAGTGTGATTGCATGTCTGTTCTTTTCACAAACCACACATGGATACACCAGTGTCATTGCATGTGTGTTCTTTTCATGAGCCACAACTAGAGTCATTGCATGTCTGTTCTTCTAAACAAACCACACATGGATCCACCCAGTGTCATTGCATGTCTGTTCCTGTAAACAAACCACACATGGATCCACCCTATGTTATTGCATGTCTATTCTTTTCACAAGCCACACATAGATCCACCAGTGTCATTGCATGTGTGTTCTTTTCATGAACCACAACTAGAGTCATTGCATGTCTATTCTTCTAAACAAACCACACATGGATCCACCTAGAGTCATTGCATGTCTGTTCCTCTAAACAAACCACATATGGATCCACCTAGTGCAACTGCATGTCTGTTCTTTTCACAAACCACACATGGATGCACCAGTGTCATTGCATGTGTGTTATTTTCATGAGCCACAACTAGAGTCATTGCATGTCTGTTCTTCTAAACAAACCACACATGGATCCACCCAGTGTCATTGCATGTCTGTTCCTGTAAACAAACCACACATGGATCCAGCCTATGTTATTGCATGTCTGTTCTTTTCATGAACCACACATGAATCTACCAGTGTCATTGCATGTGTGTTCTTTTCATGAACCACAACTAGAGTCATTGCATGTCTATTCTTCTAAACAAACCACACATGGATCCACCTAGAGTCATTGCATGTCTGTTCTTTTCACAAACCATACATGCATCCACCAGTGTCATTGCATGTGTGTTCTTTTCATGAACCACAACTAGTGTCATTGCATGTCTGTTCCTCTGAACAAACCACACATGGATCCACCCAGAGTCATTGCATGTCTGTTCTTTTCACAAACCACACATGCATCCACCAGTGTCATTGCATGTGTGTTCTTTTCATGAACCACAACTAGTGTCATTGCATGTCTGTTCCTCTGAACAAACCACACATGGATCCACCCAGTGTCATTGCATGTCTATTCCTCTAAACAAACCACACATGGATCCACCGGGTGTGATTGCATGTCTGTTCTTTTCACAAACCACACATGGATCCACCAGTGTCATTGCATGAGTGTTCTTTTCATGAGCCACAACGAGAGTTATTGCATGTCTGTTGTTCTAAACAAACCACACATGGATCCACCCAGTGTCATTGCATGTTTGTTCCTCTAAACAAACCACACATGGATCCACCTGGTGTGATTGCATGTCTGTTCTTTTCACAAGCCACACATCGATCCACCAGTGTCATTGGATGTGTGTTCTTTTCATGAACCACAACTAGTGTCATTGCATGGATGTTCTTCTAAACAAACCACACATGGATCCACCCAGTGTCATTGCATGTCTGTTCCTCTAAACAAACCACACATGGATCCACCCAATGTTATTGCATGTCTGTTCTTTTCATGAACCACACATGAATACACCGGTGTTATTGCATGGATGTTCTTTTCATGAAGCACACATGGATCCACTAGTGTCATTGCATGTTTGTTCTTTTCATGAACCACAACTAGAGTCATTGCATGTCTGTTCTTGTAAAAAACCACACATGGATCCACCCAGTGCCATTGCATGTCTGTTCCTCTAAACAAACCACACATGGATCCACCTAGTGTGATTGCATG
The DNA here is from genome assembly GCA_916181665.1 of Avena sativa. Classification (NCBI taxonomy): domain Eukaryota; kingdom Viridiplantae; phylum Streptophyta; class Magnoliopsida; order Poales; family Poaceae; genus Avena; species Avena sativa. The sequence goes on along the minus strand of OV702289.1, from coordinate 415,391,380 downwards.
TCTGTTCTTTTCACAAACCACACATGGATCCACCAGTTTCATTGCATGTGTGTTCTTTTCATGAGCCACAACTAGTCTGTTCTTCTAAATAAACCACACATGGATCCACCCAGTGTCATTGCATGTCTATTCCTCTCAACAAACCACCCATGGATCCACCTAGTGTGATTGCATGTCTGTTCTTTTCACAAGCCACACATAGATCCACAGGTGTCATTGGATGTGTGTTCTTTCCATGAACCACAACTAGTGTCATTTCATGTCTGTTCCTCTAAACAAACCACACATGGATCCACCCAGTGTCATTGCATGTATGTTCTTTTCATGAAGCACACATGGATCCACTGGTGTCATTGCATGTTTGTTCTTTTCATGAACCACAACTAGAGTCATTGCATGTCTGTTCTTCTAAACAAACCACACTTGGATCCACCCAGTGCCATTGCATGTCTGTTCCTCTAAACAAACCACACATGGATCCACCTAGTGTGATTGCATGTCTGTTCCTCTAACAAACCACACATGGATCCACCTAGTGTGATTGCATGTCTGTTCTTTTCACAAACCACACATGGATCCACCCAATGTCATTGCATATATGTTGTTTTCATGAACCACACATGGACCCACCTGGTGTGATTGCATGTCTGTTCTTTTCATGAACCACAGCTAGAGTCATTGCATGTGTGTTCCTTCCACAAACCACATATGGATCCACCAGTGTCATTGCATGTGTGTTCCTTCCACAAACCACATATGGATCCACCAGTGTGATTGCATGTTTGTTCTTCTCATGAACCACACCAAGTGTGATTGCATGTCTATTCCTCTAAACAAACCATACATGGATCCACCAGTGTCATTGCATGTGTGTTCTTCTCATGAACCACAGCCAGTGTCATTGCATTTATGTTCTTCTCACAAACCACACAATGATCCACCAGTGTAATTGCATGTGTGTTCTTCTCATGAACCACACCCAATGACATTGCATGTCTGTTCCTCTAAACAAACGACACATGGATCCACCTAGAGTCATTGCATGTCTGTTCCTTTCACAAACCACACATGCATCCACCAGTGTCATTGCATGTGTGTTCTTTTCATGAACCACAACTAGAGTCATTGCATGTCTGTTCTTCTAAACAAACCACACATGGATCCACCCAGTGTCATTGCATGTCTGTTCCTCTAAACAAACCACACATGGATCCACCCAATGTTATTGCATGTCTGTTCTTTTCATGAACCACACATGAATCCACCGGTGTTATTGCATGTGTGTTCTTTTCATGAACCACAACTAGAGTCATTGCATGTCTATTATTCTAAACAAACCACACATGGATCCACCTAGAGTCATTGCATGTCTATTCTTTTCACAAACCACACATGCATCCACCAGTGTCATTGCATGTGTGTTCTTTTCATGAACCACAACTAGTGTCATTGCATGTTTGTTCCTCTGAACAAACCACACATGGATCCACCTAGAGTCATTGCATGTCTGTTCTTTTCACAAACCACACATGCATCCACCAGTATCATTGTATGTGTGTTCTTTTCATGAACCACAACTAGTGTCATTGCATGTCTGTTCCTCTGAACAAACCACACATGGATCCACCCAGTGTCATTGCATGTCTGTTCCTCTAAACAAACCACACATGGATCCACCTAGTGTGATTGCATGTCTATTCTTTTCACAAACCACACATGGATCCACCAGTGTCATTGCATGAGTGTTCTTTTCATGAGCCACAACTAGAGTCATGGCATGTCTGTTCTTCTAAACAAACCACACATGGATCCACCCAGTGTCATTGCATGTTTGTTCCCCTAAACAAACCACACATGGATCCACCTAGTGTGATTGCATGTTTGTTCTTTTCACAAGCCACACATAGATCCACCAGTGTCATTGGATGTGTGTTCTTTTCATGAACCACAACTAGTGTCATTGCATGTCTGTTCCTCTAAACAAACCACACATGGATCCACCCAGTGTCATTGCATGTCTGTTCCTCTAAACAAACCACACATGGATCCACCCAGTGTCATTGCATGTATGTTCTTTTCATGAAGCACACATGGATCCACTGGTGTCATTGCATGTTTGTTCTTTTCATGAACCACAACTAGAGTCATTGCATGTCTGTTCTTCTAAACAAACCACACTTGGATCCACATAGTGTGATTGCATGTCTGTTCTTGTCACAAAGCACACGTGGATCCACCAGTGTCATTTCATGTGTGTTCCTCTAAACAAACCACACATGGATACACCTAGTGTGATTGCATGTCTGTTCTTTTCACAAACCACACATGGATCCACCGGTGTCATTGCATGTGTGTTCTTTTCAACCACAAATAGAGTCATTGCATGTCTATTCTCCTAAACAAACCACACATGGATCCACCCAGAGTCATTGCATATTTGTTCCTCTCAGCAAACCACATATGGATCCACCTAGTGTGATTGCATGTCTGTTCTTTTCACAAACCACACATGGATACACCAGTGTCATTGCATGTGTGTTCTTTTCATGAGCCACAACTAGAGTCATTGCATGTCTGTTCTTCTAAACAAACCACACATGGATCCACCCAGTGTCATTGCATGTCTGTTCCTGTAAACAAACCACACATGGATCCACCCTATGTTATTGCATGTCTATTCTTTTCACAAGCCACACATAGATCCACCAGTGTCATTGCATGTGTGTTCTTTTCATGAACCACAACTAGAGTCATTGCATGTCTATTCTTCTAAACAAACCACACATGGATCCACCTAGAGTCATTGCATGTCTGTTCCTCTAAACAAACCACATATGGATCCACCTAGTGCAACTGCATGTCTGTTCTTTTCACAAACCACACATGGATGCACCAGTGTCATTGCATGTGTGTTCTTTTCATGAGCCACAACTAGAGTCATTGCATGTCTGTTCTTCTAAACAAACCACACATGGATCCACCCAGTGTCATTGCATGTCTGTTCCTGTAAACAAACCACACATGGATCCAGCCTATGTTATTGCATGTCTGTTCTTTTCATGAACCACACATGAATCTACCAGTGTCATTGCATGTGTGTTCTTTTCATGAACCACAACTAGAGTCATTGCATGTCTATTCTTCTAAACAAACCACACATGGATCCACCTAGAGTCATTGCATGTCTGTTCTTTTCACAAACCATACATGCATCCACCAGTGTCATTGCATGTGTGTTCTTTTCATGAACCACAACTAGTGTCATTGCATGTCTGTTCCTCTGAACAAACCACACATGGATCCACCCAGAGTCATTGCATGTCTGTTCTTTTCACAAACCACACATGCATCCACCAGTGTCATTGCATGTGTGTTCTTTTCATGAACCACAACTAGTGTCATTGCATGTCTGTTCCTCTGAACAAACCACACATGGATCCACCCAGTGTCATTGCATGTCTATTCCTCTAAACAAACCACACATGGATCCACCGGGTGTGATTGCATGTCTGTTCTTTTCACAAACCACACATGGATCCACCAGTGTCATTGCATGAGTGTTCTTTTCATGAGCCACAACGAGAGTTATTGCATGTCTGTTGTTCTAAACAAACCACACATGGATCCACCCAGTGTCATTGCATGTTTGTTCCTCTAAACAAACCACACATGGATCCACCTGGTGTGATTGCATGTCTGTTCTTTTCACAAGCCACACATCGATCCACCAGTGTCATTGGATGTGTGTTCTTTTCATGAACCACAACTAGTGTCATTGCATGGATGTTCTTCTAAACAAACCACACATGGATCCACCCAGTGTCATTGCATGTCTGTTCCTCTAAACAAACCACACATGGATCCACCCAATGTTATTGCATGTCTGTTCTTTTCATGAACCACACATGAATACACCGGTGTTATTGCATGGATGTTCTTTTCATGAAGCACACATGGATCCACTAGTGTCATTGCATGTTTGTTCTTTTCATGAACCACAACTAGAGTCATTGCATGTCTGTTCTTGTAAAAAACCACACATGGATCCACCCAGTGCCATTGCATGTCTGTTCCTCTAAACAAACCACACATGGATCCACCTAGTGTGATTGCATGTCTGTTCTTTTCACAAACCACACATGGATCCACCAGTTTCATTGCATGTGTGTTCTTTTCATGAGCCACAACTAGTCTGTTCTTCTAAATAAACCACACATGGATCCACCCAGTGTCATTGCATGTCTATTCCTCTCAACAAACCACCCATGGATCCACCTAGTGTGATTGCATGTCTGTTCTTTTCACAAGCCACACATAGATCCACAGGTGTCATTGGATGTGTGTTCTTTCCATGAACCACAACTAGTGTCATTTCATGTCTGTTCCTCTAAACAAACCACACATGGATCCACCCAGTGTCATTGCATGTATGTTCTTTTCATGAAGCACACATGGATCCACTGGTGTCATTGCATGTTTGTTCTTTTCATGAACCACAACTAGAGTCATTGCATGTCTGTTCTTCTAAACAAACCACACTTGGATCCACCCAGTGCCATTGCATGTCTGTTCCTCTAAACAAACCACACATGGATCCACCTAGTGTGATTGCATGTCTGTTCCTCTAACAAACCACACATGGATCCACCTAGTGTGATTGCATGTCTGTTCTTTTCACAAACCACACATGGATCCACCCAATGTCATTGCATATATGTTGTTTTCATGAACCACACATGGACCCACCTGGTGTGATTGCATGTCTGTTCTTTTCATGAACCACAGCTAGAGTCATTGCATGTGTGTTCCTTCCACAAACCACATATGGATCCACCAGTGTCATTGCATGTGTGTTCCTTCCACAAACCACATATGGATCCACCAGTGTGATTGCATGTTTGTTCTTCTCATGAACCACACCAAGTGTGATTGCATGTCTATTCCTCTAAACAAACCATACATGGATCCACCAGTGTCATTGCATGTGTGTTCTTCTCATGAACCACAGCCAGTGTCATTGCATTTATGTTCTTCTCACAAACCACACAATGATCCACCAGTGTAATTGCATGTGTGTTCTTCTCATGAACCACACCCAATGACATTGCATGTCTGTTCCTCTAAACAAACGACACATGGATCCACCTAGAGTCATTGCATGTCTGTTCCTTTCACAAACCACACATGCATCCACCAGTGTCATTGCATGTGTGTTCTTTTCATGAACCACAACTAGAGTCATTGCATGTCTGTTCTTCTAAACAAACCACACATGGATCCACCCAGTGTCATTGCATGTCTGTTCCTCTAAACAAACCACACATGGATCCACCCAATGTTATTGCATGTCTGTTCTTTTCATGAACCACACATGAATCCACCGGTGTTATTGCATGTGTGTTCTTTTCATGAACCACAACTAGAGTCATTGCATGTCTATTATTCTAAACAAACCACACATGGATCCACCTAGAGTCATTGCATGTCTATTCTTTTCACAAACCACACATGCATCCACCAGTGTCATTGCATGTGTGTTCTTTTCATGAACCACAACTAGTGTCATTGCATGTTTGTTCCTCTGAACAAACCACACATGGATCCACCTAGAGTCATTGCATGTCTGTTCTTTTCACAAACCACACATGCATCCACCAGTATCATTGTATGTGTGTTCTTTTCATGAACCACAACTAGTGTCATTTCATGTCTGTTCCTCTGAACAAACCACACATGGATCCACCCAGTGTCATTGCATGTCTGTTCCTCTAAACAAACCACACATGGATCCACCTAGTGTGATTGCATGTCTATTCTTTTCACAAACCACACATGGATCCACCAGTGTCATTGCATGAGTGTTCTTTTCATGAGCCACAACTAGAGTCATGGCATGTCTGTTCTTCTAAACAAACCACACATGGATCCACCCAGTGTCATTGCATGTTTGTTCCCCTAAACAAACCACACATGGATCCACCTAGTGTGATTGCATGTTTGTTCTTTTCACAAGCCACACATAGATCCACCAGTGTCATTGGATGTGTGTTCTTTTCATGAACCACAACTAGTGTCATTGCATGTCTGTTCCTCTAAACAAACCACACATGGATCCACCCAGTGTCATTGCATGTCTGTTCCTCTAAACAAACCACACATGGATCCACCCAGTGTCATTGCATGTATGTTCTTTTCATGAAGCACACATGGATCCACTGGTGTCATTGCATGTTTGTTCTTTTCATGAACCATAACTAGAGTCATTGCATGTCTGTTCTTCTAAACAAACCACACTTGGATCCACCCAGTGCCATTGCATGTCTGTTCCTCAAAACAAACCACACATGGATCCACCTAGTGTGATTGCATGTATGTTCCTCTAACAAACCACACATGGATCCACCTAGTGTGATTGCATGTCTGTTCTTTTCACAAACCACACATGGATCCACCCAATGTCATTGCATATCTGTTCTTTTCATGAACCACACATGGATCCACCTGGTGTGATTGCATGTCTGTTCTTTTCATGAACCACAGCTAGAGTCATTGCATGTGTGTTCCTTCCACAAACCACATACGGATCCACCAGTGTCATTGCATGTGTGTTCCTTCCACAAACCACATATGGATCCACAGTGTCATTGCATGTCTGTTCTTCTCGTGAACCACACCAAGTGTGATTGCATGTCTATTCCTCTAAACAAACCACACATGGATCCACCAGTGTCATTGCATGTGTGTTCTTCTCATGAACCATAGCCAGTGTCATTGCATTTATGTTCTTCTCACAAACCACACAATGATCCACCAGTGTCATTGCATGTGTGTTCTTCTCATGAACCACACCCAATGTCATTGCATGTCTGTTCCTCTAAACAAACGACACATGGATCCACCTAGAGTCATTGCATGTCTGTTCTTTTCACAAACCACACATGCATCCACCAGTGTCATTGCTTGTGTGTTCTTTTCATGAACCACAACTAGTGTCATTGCATGTCTGTTCCTCTGAACAAACCACACATGGATCCACCCAGTGTCATTGCATGTCTGCTCCTCTAAACAAACCACACATGGATCCACATAGTGTGATTGCATGTCTGTTCTTGTCACAAAGCACACGTGGATCCACCAGTGTCATTTCATGTGTGTTCCTCTAAACGAACCACACATGGATACACCTAGTGTGATTGCATGTCTGTTCTTTTCACAAACCACACATGGATCCACCGGTGTCATTGCATGTGTGTTCTTTTCAACCACAAATAGAGTCATTGCATGTCTATTCTCCTAAACAAACCACACATGGATCCACCCAGAGTCATTGCATGTGTGTTCCTCTAAGCAAACCACATATGGATCCACCTAGTGTGATTGCATGTCTGTTCTTTTCACAAACCACACATGGATACACCAGTGTCATTGCATGTGTGTTCTTTTCATGAGCCACAACTAGAGTCATTGCATGTCTGTTCTTCTAAACAAACCACACATGGATCCACCCAGTGTCATTGCATGACTGTTCCTGTAAACAAACCACAAATGGATCCACCCTATGTTATTGCATGTCTATTCTTTTCACAAGCCACACATAGATCCACCAGTGTCATTGCATGTGTGTTCTTTTCATGAACCACAACTAGAGTCATTGCATGTCTATTCTTCTAAACAAACCACACATGGATCCACCTGGAGTCATTGCATGTCTGTTCTTTTCACAAACCATACATGGATACACCAGTGTCATTGCATGTGTGTTCTTTTCATGAACCACAACTAGTGTCACTGCATGTCTGTTCCTCTGAACAAACCACACATGGATCCACCCAGAGTCATTGCATGTCTGTTCTTTTCACAAACCACACATGCATCTACCAGTGTCATTGCATGTGTGTTCTTTTCATGAACCACAACTAGTGTCATTGCATGTCTGTTCCTTTGAACAAACCACACATGGATCCACCCAGTGTCATTGTTTGTCTATTCCTCTAAACAAACCACACATGGATCCACCTAGTGTGACTGCATGTCTGTTCTTTTCACAAACCACACATGGATCCACAAGTGTCATTGCATGAGTGTTCTTTTCATGAGCCACAACTAGAGTCAATGCATGTCTGTTCTTCTAAACAAACCACACATGGATCCACCCAGTTTCATTGCATGTTTGTTCCTCTAAACAAACCACACATGGATCCACCTAGTGTGATTGCATGTCTGTTCTTTTCACAAGCCACACATAGATCCACTAGTGTCATTGGATGTGTGTTCCTTTCATGAACCATAACTAGTGTCATTGCATGTCTGTTCCTCTAAAAAAAGCACACATGGATCTACCCAGTGTCATTGCATGTCTGTTCCTCTAAACAAACCACACATGGATCCACCCAGTGTCATTGCATGTATGTTCTTTTCATGAAGCACACATGGATCCACTAGTGTCATTGCATGTTTGTTCTTTTCATGAACCACAACTAGAGTCATTGCATGTCTGTTCTTCTAAACAAACCACACATGGATCCACCCAGTGCCATTGCATGTCTGTTCCTCTAAACAAACCACACATGGATCCACCTAGTGTGATTGCATGTCTGTTCCTCTAACAAACCACACATGGATCTAGCTAGTGTGATTGCATGTCTGTTCTTTTCACAAACCACACATGGATCCACCCAGTGTCATTGCATATCTGTTCTATTCATGAACCACACATGGATCCACCTAGTGTGATTGCATGTCGGTTCTGTTTATGAAGCACAGCTAGAGTCATTGCATGTGTGTTCCTTCCACAAACCACATATGGATCCACCAGTGTCATTGCGTGTGTGTTCCTTCAACAAAACACATATGGATCCACCAGTGTCATTGCATGTCTGTTCTTCTCATGAACCACACCAAGTGTGATTGCATGTCTATTCCTCTAGACAAACCACATCCGCATCCACAAGTGTCATTGCATGTGTGTTCTTCTCATGAACCACAGCTAGTGTCATTGCATTTATGTTCTTCTCACAAACCACACAATGATCCACCAGTGTCATTGCATGTGTGTTCTTCTCATGAACCACACCCAATGTTATCGCATGTCTGTTCCTCTAAACAACACACATGGATCCACCTAGAGTCATTGCATGTCTGTTCTTTTCACAAACCACACATCCATCCAACAGTGTCATTGCATGTGTGTTCTTTTCATGAACCACAACTACTGTCATTGCATGTCTGTTCCTCTGAACAAACGACACATGGATCCACCCAGTGTCATTGCATGTCTGTTCCTCTAAACAAACCACACATGGATCCACCTAGTGTGATTGCATGTATGTTCTTTTCATGAAGCACACATGGATCCACTGGTGTCATTGCATGTTTGTTCTTTTCATGAACCACAACTAGAGTCATTGCATGTCTGTTCTTCTAAACAAACCACACTTGGATCCACCCAGTGCCATTGCATGTCTGTTCCTCAAAACAAACCACACATGGATCCACCTAGTGTGATTGCATGTCTGTTCCTCTAACAAACCACACATGGATCCACCTAGTGTGATTGCATGTCTGTTCTTTTCACAAACCACACATGGATCCACCCAATGTCATTGTATATCTGATCTTTTCATGAACCACACATGGATCCACCTGGTGTGATTGCATGTCTGTTCTTTTCATGAACCACAGCTAGAGTCATTGCATGTGTGTTCCTTCCACAAACCACATATGGATCCACCAGTGTCATTGCATGTGTGTTCCTTCCACAAACCACATATGGATCCACAGTGTCATTGCATGTCTGTTCTTCTCATGAACCACACCAAGTGTGATTGCATGTCTATTCCTCTAAACAAACCACACATGGATCCACCAGTGTCATTGCATGTGTGTTCTTCACATGAACCACAGCCAGTGTCATTGCATTTATGTTCTTCTCACAAACCACACAATGATCCACCAGTGTCATTGCATGTGTGTTCTTCTCATGAACCACACCCAATGTCATTGCATGTCTGTTCCTCTAAACAAACGACACATGGATCCACCTAGAGTCATTGCATGTCTGTTCTTTTCACAAACCACACATGCATCCACCAGTGTCATTGCTTGTGTGTTCTTTTCATGAACCACAACTAGTGTCATTGCATGTCTGTTCCTCTGAACAAACCACACATGGATCCACCCAGTGTCATTGCATGTCTGTTCCTCTAAACAAACCACAAATGGATCCACCTAGTGTGATTGCATGTCTGTTCTTGTCACAAAGCACACATGGATCCACCAGTGTCATTTCATGTGTGTTCCTCTAAACAAACCACACATGGATACACCTAGTGTGATTGCATGTCTGTTCTTTTCACAAACCACACATGGATCCACCGGTGTCATTGCATGTGTGTTCTTTTCAACCACAAATAGAGTCATTGCATGTCTATTCTCCTAAACAAACCACACATGGATCCACCCAGAGTCATTGCATGTTTGTTCCTCTAAACAAACCACATATGGATCCACAGTGTCATTGCATGTCTGTTCTTCTCATGAACCACACCAAGTGTGATTGCATGTCTATTCCTCTAAACAAACCACACATGGATCCACCAGTGTCATTGCATGTGTGTTCTTCACATGAACCACAGCCAGTGTCATTGCATTTATGTTCTTCTCACAAACCACACAATGATCCACCAGTGTCATTGCATGTGTGTTCTTCTCATGAACCACACCCAATATCATTGCATGTCTGTTCCTCTAAACAAACGACACATGGATCCACCTAGAGTCATTGCATGTCTGTTCTTTTCACAAACCACACATGCATCCACCAGTGTCATTGCTTGTGTGTTCTTTTCATGAACCACAACTAGTGTCATTGCATGTCTGTTCCTCTGAACAAACCACACATGGATCCACCCAGTGTCATTGCATGTCTGTTCCTCTAAACAAACCACAAATGGATCCACCTAGTGTGATTGCATGTCTGTTCTTGTCACAAAGCACACATGGATCCACCAGTGTCATTTCATGTGTGTTCCTCTAAACAAACCACACATGGATACACCTAGTGTGATTGCATGTCTGTTCTTTTCACAAACCACACATGGATCCACCGGTGTCATTGCATGTGTGTTCTTTTCAACCACAAATAGAGTCATTGCATGTCTATTCTCCTAAACAAACCACACATGGATCCACCCAGAGTCATTGCATGTTTGTTCCTCTAAACAAACCACATATGGATCCACCTAGTGCGACTGCATGTCTGTTCTTTTCACAAACCACACATGGATACACCAGTGTCATTGCATGTGTGTTCTTTTCATGAGCCACAACTAGAGTCATTGCATGTCTGTTCTTCTAAACAAACCACACATGGATCCACCCAGTGTCATTGCATGTCTGTTCCTGTAAACAAACCACACATGGATCCAGCCTATGTTATTGCATGTCTGTTCTTTTCATGAACCACACATGAATCCACCAGTGTCATTGCATGTGTGTTCTTTTCATGAACCACAACTAGAGTCATTGCATGTCTATTCTTCTAAACAAACCACACATGGATCCACCTAGAGTCATTGCATGTCTGTTCTTTTCACAAACCATACATGCATCCACCAGTGTCATTGCATGTGTGTTCTTTTCATGAACCACAACTAGTGTCATTGCATGTCTGTTCCTCTGAACAAACCACACATGGATCCACCCAGAGTCATTGCATGTCTGTTCTTTTCACAAACCACACATGCATCCACCAGTGTCATTGCATGTGTGTTCTTTTCATGAACCACAACTAGTGTCATTGCATGTCTGTTCCTCTGAACAAACCACACATGGATCCACCCAGTGTCATTGCATGTCTGTTCCTCTAAACAAACCACACATGGATCCACCCAGTGTCATTGCATGTCTATTCCTCTAAACAAACCACACATGGATCCACCGAGTGTGATTGCATGTCTGTTCTTTTCACAAACCACACATGGATCCACCAGTGTCATTGCATGAGTGTTCTTTTCATGAGCCACAACTAGAGTCATTCCATGTCTGTTCTTCTAAACAAACCACACATGGATCCACCTAGTGTCATTGCATGTTTGTTCCTCTAAACAAACCACACATGGATCCACCTAGTGTGATTGCATGTCTGTTCTTTTCACAAGCCACACATAGATCCACCAGTGTCATTGGATGTGTGTTCCTTTCATGAACCATAACTAGTGTCGTTGCATGTCTGTTCCTCTAAAAAAAGCACACACGGATCTACCCAGTGTCATTGCATGTCTGTTCCTCTAAACAAACCACACATGGATCCACCCAGTGTCATTGCATGTATGTTCTTTTCATGAAGCACACATGGATCCACTAGTGTCATTGCATGTTTGTTCTTTTCATGAACCACAACTAGAGTCATTGCATGTCTGTTCTTCTAAACAAACCACACATGGATCCACCCAGTGCCATTGCATGTCTGTTCCTCTAAACAAACCACACATGGATCCACCTAGTGTGATTGCATGTCTGTTCCTCTAACAAACCACACATGGATCTAGCTAGTGTGATTGCATCTCTGTTCTTTTCATAAACCACACATGGATCCACCCAGTGTCATTGCATATCTGTTCTATTCATGAACCACACATGGATCCACCTTGTGTGATTGCATGTCTGTTCTTTTTATGAAGCACAACTAGAGTCATTGCATGTGTGTTCCTTCCACAAACCACATATGGATCCACCAGTGTCATTGCGTGTGTGTTCCTTCAACAAAACACATATGGATCCACCAGTGTCATTGTATGTCTGTTCTTCTCATGAACCACACCAAGTGTGATTGCATGTCTATTCCTCTAGACAAACCACATCCGCATCCACAAGTGTCATTGCATGTGTTGTCTTCTCATGAACCACAGCTAGTGTCATTGCATTTATGTTCTTCTCACAAACCACACAATGATCCACCAGTGTCATTGCATGTGTGTTCTTCTCATGAACCACACCCAATGTTATCGCATGTCTGTTCCTCTAAACAACACACATGGATCCACCTAGTGTGATTGCATGTCTGTTCTTTTCACAAGCCACACATAGATCCACCAGTGTCATTGGATGTGTGTTCTTTTCATGAACCACAACTAGTGTCATTTCATGTCTGTTCCTCTAAACAAACCACACATGGATCCACCCAATGTCATTGCATGTCTGTTTCTCTAAACAAACCACACATGGATCCACCCAGTGTCATTGCATGTATGTTCTTTTCATGAAGCACACATGGATCCACTGGTGTCATTGCATGTTTGTTCTTTTCATGAACCACAACTAGAGTCATTGCATGTCTGTTCTTCTAAACAAACCACACTTGGATCCACCCAGTGCCATTGCATGTCTGTTCCTCAAAACAAACCACACATGGATCCACCTAGTGTGATTGCATGTCTGTTCCTCTAACAAACCACACATAGATCCACCTAGTGTGATTGCATGTCTGTTCTTTTCACAAACCACACATGGATCCACCCAATGTCATTGCATATCTGTTATTTTCATGAACCACACATGGATCCACCTGGTGTGATTGCATGTCTGTTCTTTTCATGAACCACAGCTAGAGTCATTGCATGTGTGTTCCTTCCACAAACCACATATGGATCCACCAGTGTCATTGCATGTGTGTTCCTTGCACAAACCACATATGGATCCACAGTGTCATTGCATGTCTATTCTTCTCATGAACCACACCAAGTGTGATTGCATGTCTATTCCTCTAAACAAACCACACATGGATCCACCAGTGTCATTGCATGTGTGTTCTTCTCATGAACCACAACCAGTGTCATTGCATTTATGTTCTTCTCACAAACCACACAATGATCCACCAGTGTCATTGCATGTGTGTTCTTCTCATGAACCACACCCAATGTCATTGCATGTCTGTTCCTCTAAACAAACGACACATGGAGCCACCTAGAGTCATTGCATGTCTGTTCTTTTCACAAACAACACATGCATCCACCAGTGTCATTGCTTGTGTGTTCTTTTCATGAATCACAACTAGTGTCATTGCATGTCTGTTCCTCTGAACAAACCACACATGGATCCACCCAGTGTCATTGCATGTCTGTTCCTCTAAACAAACCACACATGGATCCACCTAGTGTGATTGCATGTCTGTTCCTGTCACAAAGCACACATGGATCCACCAGTGTCATTTCATGTGTGTTCCTCTAAACAAACCACACATGGATGCACCTAGTGTGATTGCATGTCTGTTCTTTTCACAAACCACACATGGATCCACCGGTGTCATTGCATGTGTGTTCTTTTCAACCACAAATAGAGTCATTGCATGTCTATTCTCCTAAACAAACCACACATGGATCCACCCAGAGTCATTGCATGTTTGTTCCTCTAAACAAACCACATATGGATCCACCTAGTGTGATTGCATGTCTGTTCTTTTCACAAACCACACATGGATACACCAGTGTCATTGCATGTGTGTTCTTTTCATGAGCCACAACTAGAGTCATTGCATGTCTGTTCTTCTAAACAAACCACACATGGATCCACCCAGTGTCATTGCATGTCTGTTCCTGTAAACAAACCACACATGGATCCACCCTATGTTATTGCATGTCTGTTCTTTTCATGAACCACACATGAATCCACCGGTGTTATTGCATGTGTGTTCTTTTCATGAACCACAACTAGAGTCATTGCATGTCTATTCTTCTAAACAAACCACACATGGATGCACCTAGAGTCATTGCATGTCTGTTCTTTTCACAAACCATACATGCATCCACCAGTGTCATTGCATGTGTGTTCTTTTCATGAACCACAACTAGTGTCATTGCATGTCTGTTCCTCTGAACAAACCACACATGGATCCACCCAGAGTCATTGCATGTCTGTTCTTTTCACAAACCACACATGCATCCACCAGTGGCATTGCATGTGTGTTCTTTTCATGAACCACAACTAGTGTCATTGCATGTCTGTTCCTCTGAACAAACCACACATGGATCCACCCAGTGTCATTGCATGTCTGTTCCTCTAAACAAACCACACATGGATCCACCTAGTGTGATTGCATGTCTATTCTTTTCACAAACCACACATGGATCCACCAGTGTCATTGCATGAGTGTTCTTTTCATGAGCCACAACTAGAGTCATTGCATGTCTGTTCTTCTAAACAAACCACACAAGGATCCACCCAGTGTCATTGCATGTTTGTTCCTCTAAACAAACCACACATGGATCCACCTAGTGTGATTGCATGTCTGTTCTTTTCACAAGCCACACATAGATCCACAAGTGTCATTGGATGTGTGTTCCTTTCATGAACCATAACTAGTGTCATTGCATGTCTGTTCCTCTAAACAAACCACACATGGATCTACCCAGTGTCATTGCATGTCTGTTCCTCTAAACAAACCACACATGGATCCACCCAGTGTCATTGCATGTATGTTCTTTTCATGAAGCACACATGGATCCACTAGTGTCATTGCATGTTTGTTCTTTTCATGAACCACAACTAGAGTCATTGCATGTCTGTTCTTCTAAACAAACCACACATGGATCCACCCAGTGCCATTGCATGTCTGTTCCTCTAAACAAACCACACATGGATCCAACTAGTGTGATTGCATGTATGTTCCTCTAACAAACCACACATGGATCTAGCTAGTGTGATTGCATGTCTGTTCTTTTCACAAACCACACATGGATCCACCCAGTGTCATTGCATATCTGTTCTATTCATGAACCACACATGGATCCACCTAGTGTGATTGCATGTCTGTTCTTTTTATGAAGCACAGCTAGAGTCATTGCATGTGCGTTCCTTCTAAAAACCACATATGGATCCACCAGTGTCATTGCGCGTGTGTTCCTTCCACAAACCACATATGGATCCACCATTGTCATTGCATGTCTGTTCTTCTCATGAACCACACCAAGTGTGATTGCATGTCTATTCCTCTAGACAAACCACATCCGCATCCACAAGTGTCATTGCATGTGTGTTCTTCTCATGAACCATAGCTAGTGTCATTGCATTTATGTTCTTCTCACAAACCACACAATGATCCACCAGTGTCATTGCATGTGTGTTCTTCTCATGAACCACACCCAATGTTATTGCATGTCTGTTCCTCTAAACAAACCACACATGGATCCACCTAGAGTCATTGCATGTCTGTTCTTTTCACAAACCACACATGCATCCAACAGTGTCATTGCAGGTGTGTTCTTTTCATGAACCACAACTACTGCCATTGCATGTCTGTTCCTCTGAAGAAACCACACATGGATCCACCCAGTGTCATTGCATGTCTGTTCCTCTAAACAAACCACACATGGATCCACCTAGTGTGATTGCATGTCTGTTATTTTCACAAACCACACATGGATCCACCAGTGTCATTGCATGTGTGTTCCTCTAAACAAACCACATATGGATACACCTAGTGTGATTGCATGTTTGTTCTTTTCACAAACCACACATGGATCCACCGATGTCATTGCATGTGTGTTCTTTTCAACCACAACTAGAGTCATTGCATGTTTGTTCTCCTAAACAAACCACACATGGATCCACCTAGAGTCATTGCATGTTTGTTCCTCTAAACAAACCACATATGGATCCACCTAGTGTGATTGCATGTATGTTCTTTTCACAAACCACACATAGATCCACCAGTGTCATTGCATGTGTGTTCTTTTCATGAACCACAACTAGTGTTATTGCATGTCTATTCCTCTAAACAAACCACATATGGATCCACCTAGTGTGATTGCATGTCTGTTCTTTTCACAAACCACACATGGATACACCAGTGTCATTGCATGTGTGTTCTTTTCATGAACCACAACTAGAGTCATTGCATGTCTGTTCTTCTAAACAAACCACACATGGATCCACCCAGTGTCATTGCATGTATGTTCCTCTAAACAAACAACACATGGATCCACCCAGTGTTATTGCATGTCTGTTCTTTTCATGAACCACACATGAATCCACCAGTGTCATTGCATGTGTGTTCTTTTCATGAACCACAACTAGAGTCATTGCATGTCTATTCTTCTAAACAAACCACACATGGATCCACCTAGAGTCATTGCATGTCTGTTCTTTTCACAAATCACACATGCATCCACCAGTGTCATTGCATGTGTGTTCTTTTCATGAACCACAACTAGTGTCATTGCATGTATGTTCCTCTAAACAAACAGATGGCCACCTAGTGTGATTGCATGTCTATTCTTTTCACAAGCCACACATAGATCCACCAGTGTCATTGGATGTGTGTTCTTTTCATGAACCACAACTAGTGTCATTGCATGTCTGTTCCTCTAAACAAACCACACATGGATCCACCCAGTGTCATTGCATGTCTGTTCCTCTAAACAAACCACACATGGATCCACCCAGTGTCATTGCATGTATGTTGTTTTCATGAAGCCCACATGGATCCACTAGTGTCATTGCATGTTTGTTCTTTTCATGAACCACAACTAGAGTCATTGCATGTCTGTTCTTGTAAACAAACCACACATGGATCCACCCAGTGCCATTGCATGTCTGTTCCTCTAAAGAAACCACACATGGATCCACCTAGTGTGATTGCATGTCTGTTCTTTTCGCAAGCCACACATAGATCCACCAGTGTCATTGGATGTGTGTTCTTTTCATGAACCACAACTAGTGTCATTGCATGTGTGTTCCTCTAAACAAACCACACATGGATCTACCTAGTGTCATTGCATGTCTGTTCCTCTAAACAAACCACACATGGATCCACCCAGTGTCATTGCATGTATGTTCTTTTCATGAAGCATATATGGATCCACTAGTGTCATTGCATGTTTGTTCTTTTCATTAACCACAACTAGAGTCATTGCATGTCTGTTCTTCTAAACAAACCACACATGGATCCACCCAGTGCCATTGCATGTCTGTTCCTCTAAACAAACCACACATGGATCCACCTAGTGTCATTGCTTGTCTGTTCCTCTAAACAAACCACACATGGATCCACCCAGTGTCATTGCATGTATGTTGTTTTCATGAAGCACACATGGATCCACTAGTGTCATTGCATGTTTGTTATTTTCATGAACCACAACTAGAGTCATTGCATGTCTGTTCTTGTAAACAAACCACACATGGATCCACCCAGTGCCATTGCATGTCTGTTCCTCTAAACAAACCACACATGGATCCACCTAGTGTGATTGCATGTCTGTTCTTTTTACAAGCCACACATAGATCCACCAGTGTCATTGGATGTGTGTTCTTTTCATGAACCACAACTAGTGTCATTGCATGTCTGTTCCTCTAAACAAACCACACATGGATCTACCCAGTGTCATTGCATGTCTGTTCCTCTAAACAAACCACACATGGATCCGCCTAGTGTCATTGCATGTATGTTCTTTTCATGAAGCACACATGGATCCACTAGTGGCATTGCAAGTTTGTTCTTTTCATGAACCACAACTAGAGTCATTGCATGTCTTTTTTTCTAAACAAACCACACATGGATCCACCTAGTGCCATTGCATGTCTGTTCCTCTAAACAAACCACACATGGATCCACCTAGTGTGATTGCATGTCTGTTCCTCTAACAAACCACACATGGATCCACCTAGTGTGATTGCATGTCTGTTCTTTTCACGAACCACACATGGATCCACCCAGTGTCATTGCATATCTGTTCTTTTCATGAACCAAACATGGATCCACCTAGTTTGATTGCATGTCTGTTCTTTTCATGAACCAGAGCTAGAGTCATTGCATGTGTGTTCCTTCCACAAACCACATATGGATCCACCAGTGTCATTGCATGTGTGTTCCTTACACAAACCACATATGGATCCACCAGTGTCATTGCCTGTCTGTTCTTCTCATGAACCACACCAAGTGTTATTGCATGTCTATTCGTCTAAACAAACCACACATGGATCCACCAGTGTCATTGCATGTGTGTTCTTCTCATGAACCACATCTAGTGTCATTGCATTTATGTTCTTCTCACAAACCTCACAATGATCCACCAGTGTCATTGCATGTGTGTTCTTCTCATGAACCACACCCAATGTCATTGCATGTCTTTTCCTCTAATCAAACCACACATGGATCCACCTAGTGTGATTGCATGTCTGTTCTTTTCACAAACCACACATGGATCCACCTAGTGTGATTGCATGTCTGTTCTTTTCACAAACCACACATGGAACCACAGCCAGTGTCATTGCATGTATGTTCTTGTAAACAAACCACACAAGGATCCACCTAGTGTGATTGCATGTATGTTCTTCTCATGAACCACACCCAGTATCATTGCATGTCTGTTCCTCTAACCAAACCACACATGGATCCACCCAGTGTTATTGCATGTCTGTTCTTTTCATGAACCACGCCCAATGTGATTGCATGTCTGTTCCTCTAAACAAACCAAACATGGATCGACCTAGCGTGATTGCATGTCTGTTCTTTTCAATAACCACACATGGATCAGCCAGTGTCATTGCATGTGTATTCTTTTCATGAACCACAACTAGAGTCATTGCATGGCTGTTTTTCTAAACAAACCACACATGGATCCACCTAGTGTGATTGCATGTCTGTTCTTTTCACAAACCACACATGGATCCACCAGTGTCATTGCATGTGTGTTCTTTTCATGAACCACAACTAGAGTCATTGCATGTCTGTTCTTCTAAATAAACCACACATGGATCCACCCAGTGTCATTGCATGTCTGTTCCTCTAAACAAACCACACATGGATCCACCCAGTGTCATTGCATGTCTGTTCTTTTCATGAACCAGACATGGATCCACCAGTGTCATTGCATGTGTGTTCTGTTCATCAACCACAACTAGGGTCATTGCATGTCTGTTCTTCTAAACAAACCACACATGGATCCACCATGTGTCATTGCATGTTTGTTCCTCTAAACAAACCACACATGGATCCACCAAGAGTCATTGCATGTATGTTCTTTTCACAAACCACAAATGGATCCACCCAATGTCATTGCATGTCTATTCCTCTAAACAAAACACACATGGATACACCTAGTGTGATTGCATGTCTGTTCTTTTCACAAACCACACATGGATCCACCAGTGTCATTGCATGTGTGTTCTTTTCAACCACAACTAGAGTCATTGCGTGTCTGTTCTTCTAAACAAACCACACATGGATCCACCCAGAGTCATTGCATGTTTGTTCCTCTAAACAACCCACATACGGATCCACCTAGTGTGATTGCATGTATGTTCTTTTCACAAACCACACATAGATCCACTAGTGTCATTGCATGTGTGTTCTTTTCATGAACCACAACTAGAGTCATTGCATGTCTGTTCTTCTAAACAAACCACACATGGATCCACCCAGTGCCATTGCATGTCTATTCCTCTAAACAAACCACACATGGATCCACCTAGTGGGATTGCATGTCTGTTCCTCTAACAAACCACACATGGATCCACCTAGTGTGATTGCATGTCTGTTCTTTTCACGAACCACACATGGATCCACCCAGTGTCATTGCATGTCTGTTATTTTCATGAACCACACATGGATCCACCTAGTGTGATTGCATGTCTGTTCTTTTCATGAACCACAGCTAGAGTCATTGCATGTGTGTTCCTTCCACAAACCACATATGGATCCACCAGTGTCATTGCATGTGTGTTCCTTCCACAAACCACATATGGATCCACTAGTGTCATTGCCTATCTGTTCTTCTCATGAACCACACCAAGTGTTATTGCATGTCTATTCCTCTAAACAAACCACACATGGATCCACCAGTGTCATTGCATGTGTGTTCTTCTCATGAACCACATCCAGTGTCATTGCATTTATGTTCTTCTCACAAACCACACAATGATCCACCAGTGTCATTGCATGTGTGTTCTTCTCATGAACCACACCCAATGTCATTGCATGTCTTTTCCTCTAATCAAACCACACATGGATCCACCTAGTGTGATTGCATGTCTGTTCTTTTCACAAACCACACATGGATCCACCTAGTGTGATTGCATGTCTGTTCTTTTCACAAACCACACCTGGAACCACAACCAGTGTCATTGCATGTATGTTCTTCTAAACAAACCACACATGGATCCACCAGTGTCATTGCATGTGTGTTCTTTTCATGAACCACAACTAGAGTCATTGCATGTAAGTTCTTGTAAACAAACCACACATGGATCCACCTAGTGTGATTGCATGTATGTTCTTATCATGAACCACACCCAGTGTCATTGCATGTCTGTTCCTCTAAACAAACCACACATGGATCCACCCAGTGTCATTGCATGTCTGTTCTTTTCATGAACCACACCCAATGTGATTGCATGTCTGTTCCTCTAAACAAACCAAACATGGATCGACCTAGTGTGATTGCATGTCTGTTCTTTTCAATAACCAGACATGGATCAGCCAGTGTCATTGCATGTGTATTCTTTTCATGAACCACAACTAGAGTCATTGCATGGCTGTTCTTCTAAACAAACCACACATGGATCCACCCAGTGTCATTGCCTGTCTGTTCCTCTAAACAAACCACACATGGATCCACCTAGTGTGATTGCATGTCTGTTCTTTTCACAAACCACACATGGATCCACCAGTGTCATTGCATGTGTTTTCTTTTCATGAACCACAACTAGAGTTATTGCATGTCTGTTCTTCTAAACAAACCACACATGGATCCACCCAGTGTCATTGCATGTCTGTTCCTCTAAACAAACCACACATGGATCCACCCAGTGTCATTGCATGTCTGTTCTTTTCATGAACCACACATGGATCCACCAGTGTCATTGCATGTGTGTTCTGTTCATGAACCACAACTAGAGTCATTGCATGTCTGTTCTTCTAAACAAACCACACATGGATCCACCATGTGTCATTGCATGTGTGTTCCTCTAAACAAACCACACATGGATCCACCTAGAGTCATTGCATGTATGTTTTTTCACAAACCACACATGGATCCACCCAATGTCATTGCATGTCTGTTCCTCTAAACAAAACACACATGGATACACCTAGTGTGATTGCATGTCTGTTCTTTTCACAAACCACACATGGATCCACCAGTGTTAGTGCATGTGTGTTCTTTTCAACCACAACTAGAGTCATTGCATGTCTGTTCTTCTAAACAAACCACACATGGATCCACCCAGAGTCATTGCATGTTTCTTCCTCTAAACAAACCACATATGGATCCACCTAGTCTGATTGCATGTCTGTTCTTTTCACAAACCACACATAGATCCACTAGTGTCATTGCATGTGTGTTCTTTTCATGAACCACAACTAGTGTCATTGCATGTCTGTTCCTCTAAACAAACCACACATGGATCCACCTAGTGTAAATGCATGTATGTTCTTTTCACAAACCACACATGGATCCACCAGTCTCATTGCATGCGTGTTCTTTTCATGAACCACAACTAGAGTCATTGCTTGTCTGTTCTTCTAAACAAACCACACATGGATCCACCCAGTGTCATTGCATGTCTGTTCCTCTAAACAAACCACACATGGATCCACCTAGTGTGATTGCATGTCTGTTCTTTTCACAAACCACACATGGATCCACCTAGTGTGATTGCACGTCTGTTCTTTTCACAAACCACACATGGAACAACAGCCAGTGTCATTGCATGTATGTTCTTCTAAACAAACCACACATGGATCCACCAGTGTCATTGCAGGTGTGTTCTTTTCATGAACCACAGCTAGAGTCATTGCATGTCTGTTCTTCTAAACAAACCACACATGGATCCACCTAGTGTGATTGCATGTTTGTTCTTCTCATGAACCACACCAAGTGTCATTGCATGTTTGTTCCTCTAAACAAACCACACATGGACCCACCAAGTGTCATTGCATGTCTGTTCTTTTCATGAACCACACCCAGTGTCACTGCATGTCTGTTCCTCTGAACAAACCACACATGGATCCACCTAGTGCGATTGCATGTCTTATCTTTTCACAAACCACACATGGATCCACCTAGTGTGATTGCATGTCTGTTCTTTTCACAGACCACACATGGAACCACAGCCAGTGTCATTGCATGTATGTTCTTCTAAATAAACGACACATGGATCCACCAGTGGCATTGCATGTATGTTCTTTTCATGAACCACAACTAGAGTCATTACATGTATGTTCTTGTAAACAAACCACACATGGATCCACCTAGTGTGATTGCATGTATGTTCTTCTCATGAACCACACCCAGTGTCATTGCATGTCTGTTCCTCTAAACAAACCACACATGGATCCACCCAGTGTCATTGCATGTCTGTTCTTTTCATGAACCACACCCAATATGATTGCATGTCCGTTCCTCTAAACAAACCAAACATGGATCGACCTAGTGTGATTGCATGTCTGTTCTTTTCAATAACCACACATGGATCAGCCAGTGTCATTGCATGTGTATTCTTTTCATGAACCACAACTAGAGTCATTGCATGGCTGTTCTTCTAAACAAACCACACATGGATCCACCCAGTGTCATTGCTTGTCTGGTCCTCTAAACAAACCACACATGGATCCACCTAGTGTGATTGCATGTCTGTTCTTTTCACAAACCACACATGGATCCACCAGTGTCATTGCATGTGTGTTCTTTTCATGAACCACAACTAGAGTCATTGCATGTCTGTTCTTCTAAATAAACCACACATGGATCCACCCAGTGTCATTGCATGTCTGTTCCTCTAAACAAACCACACATGGATCCACCCAGTGTCATTGCATGTCTGTTCTTTTCATGAACCAGACATGGATCCACCAGTGTCATTGCATGTGTGTTCTGTTCATCAACCACAACTAGGGTCATTGCATGTCTGTTCTTCTAAACAAACCACACATGGATCCACCATGTGTCATTGCATGTTTGTTCCTCTAAACAAACCACACATGGATCCACCAAGAGTCATTGCATGTATGTTCTTTTCACAAACCACAAATGGATCCACCCAATGTCATTGCATGTCTATTCCTCTAAACAAAACACACATGGATACACCTAGTGTGATTGCATGTCTGTTCTTTTCACAAACCACACATGGATCCACCAGTGTCATTGCATGTGTGTTCTTTTCAACCACAACTAGAGTCATTGCGTGTCTGTTCTTCTAAACAAACCACACATGGATCCACCCAGAGTCATTGCATGTTTGTTCCTCTAAACAACCCACATACGGATCCACCTAGTGTGATTGCATGTATGTTCTTTTCACAAACCACACATAGATCCACTAGTGTCATTGCATGTGTGTTCTTTTCATGAACCACAACTAGAGTCATTGCATGTCTGTTCTTCTAAACAAACCACACATGGATCCACCCAGTGCCATTGCATGTCTATTCCTCTAAACAAACCACACATGGATCCACCTAGTGGGATTGCATGTCTGTTCCTCTAACAAACCACACATGGATCCACCTAGTGTGTTGCATGTCTGTTCTTTTCACGAACCACACATGGATCCACCCAGTGTCATTGCATGTCTGTTATTTTCATGAACCACACATGGATCCACCTAGTGTGATTGCATGTCTGTTCTTTTCATGAACCACAGCTAGAGTCATTGCATGTGTGTTCCTTCCACAAACCACATATGGATCCACCAGTGTCATTGCATGTGTGTTCCTTCCACAAACCACATATGGATCCACTAGTGTCATTGCCTATCTGTTCTTCTCATGAACCACACCAAGTGTTATTGCATGTCTATTCCTCTAAACAAACCACACATGGATCCACCAGTGTCATTGCATGTGTGTTCTTCTCATGAACCACATCCAGTGTCATTGCATTTATGTTCTTCTCACAAACCACACAATGATCCACCAGTGTCATTGCATGTGTGTTCTTCTCATGAACCACACCCAATGTCATTGCATGTCTTTTCCTCTAATCAAACCACACATGGATCCACCTAGTGTGATTGCATGTCTGTTCTTTTCACAAACCACACATGGATCCACCTAGTGTGATTGCATGTCTGTTCTTTTCACAAACCACACCTGGAACCACAACCAGTGTCATTGCATGTATGTTCTTCTAAACAAACCACACATGGATCCACCAGTGTCATTGCATGTGTGTTCTTTTCATGAACCACAACTAGAGTCATTGCATGTAAGTTCTTGTAAACAAACCACACATGGATCCACCTAGTGTGATTGCATGTATGTTCTTATCATGAACCACACCCAGTGTCATTGCATGTCTGTTCCTCTAAACAAACCACACATGGATCCACCCAGTGTCATTGCATGTCTGTTCTTTTCATGAACCACACCCAATGTGATTGCATGTCTGTTCCTCTAAACAAACCAACTGGATCGACCTAGTGTGATTGCATGTATGTTCTTTTCAATAACCAGACATGGATCAGCCAGTGTCATTGCATGTGTATTCTTTTCATGAACCACAACTAGAGTCATTGCATGGCTGTTCTTCTAAACAAACCACACATGGATCCACCCAGTGTCATTGCCTGTCTGTTCCTCTAAACAAACCACACATGGATCCACCTAGTGTGATTGCATGTCTGTTCTTTTCACAAACCACACATGGATCCACCAGTGTCATTGCATGTGTTTTCTTTTCATGAACCACAACTAGAGTTATTGCATGTCTGTTCTTCTAAACAAACCACACATGGATCCACCCAGTGTCATTGCATGTCTGTTCCTCTAAACAAACCACACATGGATCCACCCAGTGTCATTGCATGTCTGTTCTTTTCATGAACCACACATGGATCCACCAGTGTCATTGCATGTGTGTTCTGTTCATGAACCACAACTAGAGTCATTGCATGTCTGTTCTTCTAAACAAACCACACATGGATCCACCATGTGTCATTGCATGTGTGTTCCTCTAAACAAACCACACATGGATCCACCTAGAGTCATTGCATGTATGTTTTTTCACAAACCACACATGGATCCACCCAATGTCATTGCATGTCTGTTCCTCTAAACAAAACACACATGGATACACCTAGTGTGATTGCATGTCTGTTCTTTTCACAAACCACACATGGATCCACCAGTGTTAGTGCATGTGTGTTCTTTTCAACCACAACTAGAGTCATTGCATGTCTGTTCTTCTAAACAAACCACACATGGATCCACCCAGAGTCATTGCATGTTTCTTCCTCTAAACAAACCACATATGGATCCACCTAGTCTGATTGCATGTCTGTTCTTTTCACAAACCACACATAGATCCACTAGTGTCATTGCATGTGTGTTCTTTTCATGAACCACAACTAGTGTCATTGCATGTCTGTTCCTCTAAACAAACCACACATGGATCCACCTAGTGTAAATGCATGTATGTTCTTTTCACAAACCACACATGGATCCACCAGTCTCATTGCATGCGTGTTCTTTTCATGAACCACAACTAGAGTCATTGCTTGTCTGTTCTTCTAAACAAACCACACATGGATCCACCCAGTGTCATTGCATGTCTGTTCCTCTAAACAAACCACACATGGATCCACCTAGTGTGATTGCATGTCTGTTCTTTTCACAAACCACACATGGATCCACCTAGTGTGATTGCACGTCTGTTCTTTTCACAAACCACACATGGAACAACAGCCAGTGTCATTGCATGTATGTTCTTCTAAACAAACCACACATGGATCCACCAGTGTCATTGCAGGTGTGTTCTTTTCATGAACCACAGCTAGAGTCATTGCATGTCTGTTCTTCTAAACAAACCACACATGGATCCACCTAGTGTGATTGCATGTTTGTTCTTCTCATGAACCACACCAAGTGTCATTGCATGTTTGTTCCTCTAAACAAACCACACATGGACCCACCAAGTGTCATTGCATGTCTGTTCTTTTCATGAACCACACCCAGTGTCACTGCATGTCTGTTCCTCTGAACAAACCACACATGGATCCACCTAGTGCGATTGCATGTCTTATCTTTTCACAAACCACACATGGATCCACCTAGTGTGATTGCATGTCTGTTCTTTTCACAAACCACACATGGAACCACAGCCAGTGTCATTGCATGTATGTTCTTCTAAATAAACGACACATGGATCCACCAGTGGCATTGCATGTATGTTCTTTTCATGAACCACAACTAGAGTCATTACATGTATGTTCTTGTAAACAAACCACACATGGATCCACCTAGTGTGATTGCATGTATGTTCTTCTCATGAACCACACCCAGTGTCATTGCATGTCTGTTCCTCTAAACAAACCACACATGGATCCACCCAGTGTCATTGCATGTCTGTTCTTTTCATGAACCACACCCAATATGATTGCATGTCCGTTCCTCTAAACAAACCAAACATGGATCGACCTAGTGTGATTGCATGTCTGTTCTTTTCAATAACCACACATGGATCAGCCAGTGTCATTGCATGTGTATTCTTTTCATGAACCACAACTAGAGTCATTGCATGGCTGTTCTTCTAAACAAACCACACATGGATCCACCCAGTGTCATTGCTTGTCTGGTCCTCTAAACAAACCACACATGGATCCACCTAGTGTGATTGCATGTCTGTTCTTTTCACAAACCACACATGGATCCACCAGTGTCATTGCATGTGTGTTATTTTCATGAACCACAACTAGAGTCATTGCATGTTTGTTCTTCTAAACAGACCACACATGGATCCACCCAGTGTCATTGCATGTCTGTTCCTCTAAACAAACCACACATGGATCCACCCAGTGTCATTGCATGTCTGTTCTTTTCACAAACCACACATGGATCCACCAGTGTCATTGCATGTGTGTTCTTGTCATGAACGACAACTAGTCATTGCATGCCTGTTCTTCTAAACAAACCACACATGGATCCACCCAGTGTCATTGCATGTCTGTTCTTTTCATGAACCACACATGGATCCACCAGTGTCATTGCATGTGTGTTCTGTTCATGAACCACAACTAGAGTCATTGCATGTCTGTTCTTCTAAACAAACCACACATGGATCCACCATGTGTCATTGCATGTTTGTTCCTCTAAACAAACCACACATGGATCCACCTAGAGTCATTGCATGTATGTTCTTTCACAAACCACACATGTATCCACCCAATGTCATTGCATGTCTGTTCCTCTAAACAAAACACACATGGATACACCTAGTGTGATTGCATGTCTGTTCTTTTCACAAACCACACATGGATCCACCATTGTCAGTGCATGTGTGTTCTTTTCAACCACAACTAGAGTCATTGCATGTCTGTTCTTCTAAACAAACCACACATGGATCCACCCAGAGTCATTGCGTGTTTGTTCCTCTAAATAAACCACATATGGATCCACCTAGTGTGATTGCATGTCTGTTCTTTTCACAAACCACACATAGATCCACCAGTGTCATTGCATGTGTGTTCTTTTCATGAACCACAACTAGTGTCATTGCATGTCTGTTCCTCTAAACAAACCACACATGGATCCACCTAGTGTGATTGCATGTATGTTCCTCTAAACAAACCACACATGGATCCACCTAGTGTAATTGCATGTATGTTCTTTTCACAAACCACACATGGATCCACCAGTGTCATTGCATGCGTGTTCTTTTCATGAACCACAACTAGAGTCATTGCTTGTCTGTTCTTCTAAACAAACCACACAAGGATCCACCCAGTGTCATTGCATGTCTGTTCCTCTAAACAAACCACACATGGATCCACCTAGTGTGATTGCATGTCTGTTCTTTTAACAAACCACACATGGATCCACCTAGTGTGATTGCACGTCTGTTCTTTTCACAAACCACACATGGAACACCAGCCAGTGGCATTGCATGTATGTTCTTCTAAACAAACCACACATGGATCCACCAGTGTCATTGCATGTGTGGTCTTTTCATGAACCACAGCTAGAGTCATTGCATGTCTGTTCTTCTAAACAAACCACACATGGATCCACCTAGTGTGATTGCATGTTTGTTCTTCTCATGAACCACACCAAGTGTCATTGCATGTTTGTTCCTCTAAACAAACCACACATGGACCCACCCAGTGTCATTGCATGTCTGTTCTTTTCATGAACCACACCTAGTGTGATTGCATGTCTGTTCCTCTGAACAAACCACACATGGATCCATCTAGTGTGATTGCATGTCTTATCTTTTCACAAACCACACATGGATCCACTAGTGTCATTGCATGTGTGTTCTTTTCATGAACCAAAACTAGAGTCATTGCATGTTTGTTCTTCTAAACAAACCATACCTGGATCCACCCAGTGTCATTGCATGTCTGGCCCTTTAAACAAACCGCACATGGATCCACCTAGTGTGGTTGCGTGTCTGTTCTTTTCACAAACCACACATAGATCCACTAGTGTCATTGCATGTGTGTTCTTTTCATGAACCACAACTAGTGTCATTGCATGTTTGTTCCTCTAAACAAACCACACATAGATCCACCTAGTGTGATTGCATGTCTGTTCCTCTAAACAAACCACACATGGATCCACCAAGTGTGATTGCATGTCTGTTCTTTTCACAAACCACACATGGATCCACCAGTGTCATTGCTTGTGTGTTCTTTTCATGAACCACTACTAGAGTCATTACATGTCTGTTGTTCTAAACAAACCACACATGGATCCACCAAGTGTCATTGCATGTCTGTTCCTCTAAACAAACCACACATGGATCCACCTAGTGTGATTGCATGTCTGTTCTTTTCACAAACCACACATGGATCCACCTAGTGTGATTGCATGTCTGTTCTTTTCACAAACCACACATGGAACCACAGACCGTGTCATTGCATGTATGTTATTCTAAACAAACCACACATGTATCCACCAGTGGCATCGCATGTGTGTTGTTTTCATGAACCACAGCTAGAGTCATTGCATGTATATTCTTCTAAACAAACCATACATGGATCCACCTAGTGTGATTGCATGTCTGTTCTTCTCATGAACCACACCCAGTGTCATTGCATGTCTGTTCCTCTAAACAAACCACACATGGATCCACCCAGTGTCATTGCATGTCTATTCTTTTCATGAACCACACCCCGTGTGATTGCATGTATGTTCCTCTAAACAAACTACACATGGATCCACCTAGTGTTATTGCATGTCTGTTCTTTTCACAAACCACACATGGATCCACCAGTGTCATTGCATGTGTGTTCTTGTCATGAACGACAACTAGTCATTGCATGCCTGTTCTTCTAAACAAACCACACATGGATCCACCCAGTGTCATTGCATGTGTGTTCCTCTAAATAAACCACACATGGATCCACCTAGTGTGGTTGCATGTCTCTTCTTTTCACAAACCACACATGGATCCACTAGTGTCATTGCATGTGTGTTCTTTTCATGAACCACAACTAGAGT
This sequence comes from Avena sativa, assembly GCA_916181665.1. Classification (NCBI taxonomy): domain Eukaryota; kingdom Viridiplantae; phylum Streptophyta; class Magnoliopsida; order Poales; family Poaceae; genus Avena; species Avena sativa. The sequence continues at coordinate 415,360,944 of OV702289.1, read as the reverse complement.
CATTACATGTCTGTTCTTCTAAACAAACCACACATGGATCCACCCAGTGTCATTGCATGTTTGTTCCTCTAAACAAACCACAGATGGATCCAACCAGTGTCATTGCATGTCTGTTCTTTTCATGAACCACACATGGATCCACAAGTGTCATTGCATGTGTGTTATTTTCATCAACCACAACTAGAGTCATTGCATGTCTGTTCTTCTAAACAAACCACACATGGATCCACCCAGTGTCATTGCATCTCTGTTCCTCTAAACAAACCACACATGGATCCACCTAGAGTCATTGCATGTCTGTTGTTTTCACAAACCACACATGGATCCACCAGTGTCATTGCATGTGTGTTCTTTTCACGAACCACAACTAGTGTCATTGCATGTCTGTTCCTCTGAACAAACCACACATGGATCCAACCAGTGTCATTGCATGTCTGTTCCTCTAAACAAACCACACATGGATCAACCTAGTGTGATTACATGTCTGTTCTTTTCACAAACCACACATGGATCCACCAGTGTCATTGCATGTGTGTTCTTTTCATAAAACACAACTAGAGTTATTGCATGTCTGTTCTTCTAAACAAACCACACATGGATCCACCCAGTGTCATTGCATGTCTGTTCCTCTAAACAAATCACACATGGATCCACCTAATGTGATTGTGTGTCTGTTCTTTTCACAAACCACACATAGATCCACCAGTGTCATTGCATGTGTGTTCTTTTCATGAACCACAACTAGTGTCATTGCATGTCTGTTCCTCTAAACAAACCACACTTGGATCCACCCAGTGTGATTGCACGTCTATTCCTCTAAACAAACCACACATGGATCCACCTAGTGTGATTGCAAGTCTGTTCTTTTGACAAACCACACATGAATCCACCAGTGTCATTGCATGTGTGTTCTTTTCATGAACCACAACTAGAGTCATTGCATGTCTGTTCTTCTAAACAAACCACACATGTATCCACCCAGTGTCATTGCATCTCTGTTCCTCTAAACAAACCACACATGGACCCACCTAGAGTCATTGCATGTCTGTTCTTTTCACAAACCACACATGGATCCACCAGTGTCATTGCATGTGTGTTCTTTTCATGAACCACAACTAGTGTCATTGCATGTCTGTTCCTCTGAACAAACCACACATGGATCCACCCAGTGTCATTGCATGTCTGTTCCTCTAATTGAACCACACATGGATCAACCTAGTGTGATTGCATGTCTGTTATTTTCACAAACCACACATGGATCCACCAGTGTCATTGCATGTGTGTTCTTTTCATGAACCACAACTAGAGTTATTGCATGTATGTTCTTCTAAACAAACCACACATGGATCCATCCAGTGTCATTTCATGTCTGTTCCTCTAAACAAACCACACATGGATCCACCTAATGTGATTGCATGGCTGTTCTTTTAACAAACCACACATAGATCCACCAGTGTCATTGCATGTGTGTTCTTTTCATGAACCACAACTAGTGTCATTCCATGTCTGTTCCTCTAAACAAACCACACCTGGATCCACCCAGTGTGATTGCATGTCTATTCCTCTAAACAAACCACACATGGATCCACCTAGTATGATTGCAAGTCTGTTCTTTTCACAAACCACACATGAATCCACTAGTGTCATTGCATGTGTGTTCTTTTAATGAACCCCAACTAGAGTCATTGCATGTCTGTTCTTATAAACAAACAACACATGGATCCACCCAGTGTCATTGCATGTCTGTTCCTCTAAACAAACCACACATGGACCCACCTAGTGTGATTGCATGTGTGTTCTCTTAAGAGACCACACATGGATCCACCAGTGTCATTGCATGTGTGTTCTTTTCATGAACCACAACTAGAGTCATTGCATGTGTGTTCTTCTAAACAAACCAAACATGGATCCACCCAGTGTGATTGCATGTCTGTTCCTCTAAAAAACCACACATGGATCCACCTAGTGTGATCGCATGTCTGTTCTTCTCACGAACCACACATGGATCCACCAGTGTCATTGCATGTGTGTTCTTCTCATGAACCACACATGGATACACCAGTGTCATTGCATGTCTGTTCTTTTCATGAACCACAACAAGAGTCATTGCATGTCCGTTCTTTCCATAAACCATATATGGATCCACCAGTGTCAATGCATGTCAGTTCTTTTCGTGAACCACATCTAGTGTCATTGGATGTGTGTTCTTTTCATGAACCACACCCAGTGCCATTGGATGTGTGTTCTTTTCATGAACCACACCCAGTGTCATTGGATGTGTGTTCTTCTCACAAACCACACATGGATCCACCAGTGTCATTGCATGTGTGTTCTTCTCATGAACCACACATGGATCCACCCAGTGTGATTGCATGTTTGTTCATTTCACAAACCACATATGGATCCACTAGTGTCATTGCATGTCTACTCTTTTCACAAACCACATATGGATCCTAATTAACCTTAGGAGAGCCCTAACCTTAGCCCCCATTGGGTGGCCATTAGACTGAGTCTTCTAGAAGGCACGCCCTAACATAGTTATTCTGCTTGACGATTGTTACATACCATTTGATCGGGGCGCTTGGACGATTGGGATGGTCTTCATGAGAGCGATCCGTGAGTAGGCTGTTCTGCGGCATGATTGGCCACGCTTGCTCTGGACAAACTGGCAACACCGGGCGCTCCCCTGTTACGAGTGTCACGACTCACGAGTTCAGTGGGCCACATCCCAGTGTCACATCCCCATTACTTCTCTTCCTCCCCGTACTTCTCTTCCTTCCCCTTGAAGCCACTTTCTCCACTTCACTCCCATCCTATCGTAGCCACAAGCCGACGGCGCCTCTATCCCAATCCCCTCTCTGGCAGCCATCCCCCCTCCCCTCTCGCCATGGGTTCCAGGGAGACGGCGAGGAAACACGTCATGACGATAGGGACGGTGATTTCGATGTGAGTCGTCTCATCTCTATCTCTATCATCTGTGGCCAGTTATCTATTTTTTGAGCTAGATCTAGTATGTTTACTCATGCGTGTATGATGTGTTAGGCCAACCAGACGATGTATGACTCCGACTATCACGGTTTAGTGGATGAAGACAGTCCTCTGCTATGTAAACATGGACATGTGCCCGCTAAATTTGTAGCATTCGAAGGACGAAACGCAGGCAGTAGGTTTCTACGGTGTCAAGGACATCATGCAATGATGCAAGGCAGAAGTTGCGGTGTTGTCAAATAGGTAGACCCAGAGTGGCCCAAATCGATGCAGAAAAGGCTGGACAAACTATGGGATATGACTATTGAGTTGAAAGAATCCGTAGTCAGCTCACTTCTTGACAGTGTTGAGATGAAGCTATGGGACCTAGTTGACACGACCAAGCTTAATCGAGATCTCAAGAGGGTGCAAGACAAGGTTAGCAAAGTCGATAAGGAGAGGGACATGGCGTTGGCCCTGAAGGTTAAAGTAGAGCAAGAACTGACTCAAGCAAGGAATGATCTTCACCAGGCCAAAGTCCCACAGATCACAACTACGAGTATTGACAAGTGCATGAAGAAAAATACAGATAAACAATTGAAGTTGTGCAAGGAAGATGCTAAAAGGAAGGAGCACACGATTCGATCCTTGCTCTCGCAGGAAGATGCACATCAGGCTAAGATTAGGAAGATCAAGGAGATGTGTGATAACTAGTTCTAGTATTTAGCTTGAGCTCTGTGCATTTTTAAGTTGTAATAGTAGTACTTGTTGACCTAGCGGTCTGAACTAGTGGTCCCGGAGTCCTGGGAGGAAAAAATTGCTCTCATGTTAGTCTGTCTTAACCCTACATCACTTCCTTTTGTCTGATCATGGTGGTATTCTGAAATTGGTGGTTTGTTTAAACGTAATCTACGTGGATTGTGCCGCATGCAAATGACATAGCCACAATTTATAAAGTTTAAGCATGTACTCCCGGTTAATGGAGATCCGGGAGCTTCGCCAGACGCAGGGGATGCAGGAGCAGGGAGGCGGTGAGATAGACGGGCTCAAGCGTCTGGGCATTATCGGTTGCCATTGCTGTTTATGTTGCCACATCGTTGTGCAGCATCTGAAATAAGTTGCTGCTTCATGGAGTGTGGCAGCTAAAATAATTTATTTCTATGCCACTTACATTCTGTCGTATTTGGAGACCTCCTGCCCCTCAGCAATCGTGGAACCGGTGCTGCGTGTTTTCAGATAGCAGTGGCACAATCACAATTTCGGATTCAACTACTGACTCAGGTGTTTCCAAACCCTAAGTCGCGGTACATTTTACTTAGAGAACGTGGGTAGATTGTTTCTCCCAGGAACATGCCACACACAGAGCTCCAGAATTTAACAGAATTACATATATAGGTTCAATTTCAACACATTACTATGCATCTTCATTGCCAGCAGCCTTCTTCCGCAGCCTGTGTGCCAAGCCTTCACGTCCACTGGCTTCTTCATTTCCTGCCTTCTTCCTCTTCCTCGGTGCCAATTTTCTTAGCTTCATGTACTCTGCATCACCGGGACAATGGGCACCAGAATCGTGTCCAGCATCATCTTTCCACTCGTTTTTACCTTCTTTGGGCAGCAAAATGACTGACCCGGCAGTCATGTTTCTAACCTTGCGGCGCTTCCTGTCAAAGAAACAGGATTGTTGCATAACTGCCCAATATCTACAGAGTAAATAAAACAAACATTACAATTCAGCACAAACATGCGAACCATAAGAGAATTTGCTTACCAGGAGCTAATTGGGTTCGAGCAACCACCCTGTCCAAGAATAGATGGGCGAATCCCAGTTGCAGCAGCTTCCACATCCAGTACATCACATTTCAACTCAAACCTGCAAGCCGAAGCATACCTTTTCATCAACCCAATTAGCTGACTGTCACACGTTAGAGGAACCATGATGCCACGTTCATCCATGAATCTGAACTTTGCAGTCTACTTCGGCCATAATTCATCATGATTACGCAAAGCAGCAACCGTACCAGATATAGTGCAGATCTGCGCAGGCGCTTCTTCCATCATGATACAATGGTCTCCATACCACTTACCCTTAGAGTCGTACCTGAAGAGGCTTACCGTAACCAGGTAATGGTGGTCCGTGGAGAGCCCACTTGACAGAAAACTATGGATAAAATATGTTTGTCAGTGTTGGGCTAACAAACAATTTGAGGTTCAGTAGGCAGCTAGCAGTTATAACTAGTGCGAATAACAAAGAGAAGAGTAGCACACCCGCTTGTAGACAGAACTTATTCTTCCTTGATAGTAGGATCTGCCATCCTCCGAGCTGCTCAGCTCGTCGGCGGCGGAGGCGGGCTAGAGCCTCGCAACAGCGGCTACGACATGCACCATTGGATCTCGGGATCAGCGATTGGGCGCGGCAACTGGGCGTAGCAACTTGGCGTCGGAAGTCAAATATCCGAAGGGATCGTCCTGCTTGGAGGGTGGATTCCGACACCGCCGGTGCTAGGGGAAAGGTGGGAATGGATTTGTGAAATTGGTCAATGCATCCAATCCACTTAGCTAATCGATTTTCCTAAGAGGTTGCCGCGTTGGCGCTCGCGTCACAGACAGATGACTGACATGAGGGTCCCGACCATCTACTTCACGGGGCAGTTTAACGGAATGTTTGAATTTGGAAGGGGTGAGATGAGTTTGCCTCGATATGGCCCCTCTCAGTAGTTGGCGGCCCAACTTTTCGAAACGTGGCAATTTCAGGCAACTTAGGTACTGCCATGTGCTGGCCTGCGAACTTTGGTACCTCAGACGAATAGGCCCCACCCACAGGTTGTGAGCGGTGATCTTCTGGACCGGCTACTGCACCCGGACGGTAGAGGGATTGCCAGTTTGTTGACGTTGCTGCTCGTGTAAGCCACGCCTGCCACTTCTGGTGCGCGTCGCATCAGTTTGACCCCTTGGTCTGCCACAACAGTTTTTGGTAACTGCGCGCACGTCTTCATCATTGCGGTTTCTTGGGGATTGTGGGCGCAGTTTTCCTCCCGCAGTAAACCCTGCAAGATCTTCTGTGCATTTTGCACGGGCACACATGATCCGCCACGAACCTTCGCGTGGAGGTGGGGTAGTTGCTTGCCACGTGGCGGAGAGGGAGGACAACTAGCACAGTTCTTCTTCTCCGATAAATAGGGATGCCAGGGAGCAGGGTCTCCTCACTTCTTCTTCCTGCGCCTATTTCCCTTGCCCTCCTTTGCACCCTCGCCTTCTTCTGCTTGCTTGCGCTGCTGCTTCTTGGTCGCCAACTCCGCTCTTCTCTTGCCATGATGATGGCCCCCCATGATTCCAACATGGCTACCTTCCCCAACAACATGCTGCCCGACATCACCGGCGGGTGGTGTGGCTCTTACGTCACTAAAGAGCTGGTGCATAAATACCGGCGGGGGAGGTTCCTGCCGTCAGAGCGCTTGGTGAAGCACCGCCTCGCGCCGGAGGGTGAGCGGGTGCCTAACCCTTATCCCGGCGAGGCCATCGTCTTCCTCGCCCACTTCGCTCGTGGCCTCGAGATGCCGCTGAGCAGGTTCATCCTGGAGCTGCTCGTCTCCTTCGACCTCCAGCTCCACCACCTCGAAGCCAACGTCGTGGTGATGCTGGTGCATCACGCGGCCTACTGCGAGGCATATCTCGGCGTCCTCCCCAACGCCGCGAATATTTTGAAGTTCTTCTACTTCAAGGTTCAGGTGGTGGGGAAGGGTGGCCCAGTGACGGAGACGGGCTACTACGCCATCTATCCGCGATCGTCGGCAGCGATGCCGCGCCTAGAGCTCTCAGACACCAGCAAGCTGTGGCAGCGCTCGTACTTATACGTGCGCAACACCACCTAGGTAGACTAGATCAAGATTCTGGTCTTCTCGAACGTCCCTTACACCCGGAAGGCCTGGAGTGTCCAGCACTTGGGCGCCCAGGGAGACGTCGACCGGATGGCCGCCCGGCTGGCGGTCCTGGTGGAGAAGGAGCGGCTCACCGCCCGGAACATTATGCTGTGCTGGATGGCGAGTCGCGTTCTTCCTTAATGCACCGGTTGCAAAAGATGTGCCACCTCTCCGGCCATCTAGATGCCACCCGGGTATCCCGACTGGACGTGCCGTACGCTGTCCTCCGCGAGTGGCTCGCCACCATCTCGAAGGAGGCGCGTGAGGAGGACTAGGAGTTCTCCTGCCGGCCGTACCACCGCGGCCAGCTTCCGCCGAAGGTAGGTCTTTCCTCCTCTTTTCTGGGTGGATTTTCCTGAGGGATTCCTATTTCGTGCCTCTTATCTTCCCTTGTTGAGTAGCTTTTAACGGCGCAGCTAGGGGAGGACGGCATGGGGGACAATGAGCTCCCCAACTTCGCCGCGGACCTCAAGCCTGCAAATGCTCCACTAATGGAGCTGGAGCGGTTCCCCATGCGGGTAGACGAGGGTTGTGAGTTCCCACCAGGTGAGAGTTTTTTCCTTGTCCTTGCCTGCCTTGCTCCCGCTGCATTCTAGCCACGAACTTGATATTTTGCTTGTGTTGGAACAGCCGCGCATGGTGAGGATGTGGACCTGACCGAGGCCACTGTGCACAGGGCCAGGGGGAAGCACGCCGCCTCGACCTGCACCGTGTCGGCTGGGGGTGCCGCCAAGAAAAGTCGCCACCCTAGAGCCACAGCCACCATGCCGAGCATCGCCGGGTAGGTGCTCCTTTACTCCTTAAATACTTTTACTGATGGGCTTGCACTTGCTTATTTCGCCCATGTCCTTCCCACAGCGAGGCGATGGCTCTACCCGGCTCTGCAACCATCGCCACTACAACCGCCCCTCCGCCTGCCGAGGATGGAGGTGCACCAGCTGCGACGCCCGAGGCTATGTTGGTTGTGACACCCGAGGCTGCGCCTGCTGCAGACGCGGCGGAGGTGGTGCCGTCGGCTGTGCCCGTTACGCTGCACCGGGCCTGCGCTGTCTCCCGTCTTGCCGAGGCTCTCCTGCCTGGGCGTAGCGGTGCAGCTACACCTCCCTCTGGCCCAACGGTGGTGGCCACGGGGAGCGATGATGACCTTCACGTCACCAGCTGGACGCCGGCTTGGGCTACGCCGCTGCTGGACGCCACCTCGGCGTAGCTGTTGGGGATGGCGCCCCTGGCTATCGGCCAGGCCCGCCAGCTAGTGGAGGCGCTGGAGCAGAGGCTTGGTCAGGCCAAGACGCTGGGATACTTCGTCGAGGTATGCGTCCTTTTGCCGATTTTGCTGTTTTTTCACCGTCTTGTGCCATAGCCAGTTCTTTTGGTTCTTACTTTTTTTTACGCAAAGGGCTCTTGCCGACGCCGCCAAGACCTCGTGGGATCTGGGCCGTAAGATTGCTTGCTCTGCAGTGTCTTCCTGATTGCGTGATTTCTCGCGCTTCTTGTTGAATATTGGTTACCCTCCTGCAGCTCTGCTGGCAGACCGGGACCACGAGGTGGCCCGACTGACGGGGGAGGTGGCTCGGCTGGAGGAGTCCAACAGGGCTCGCCAGGACCAGATCGCCCAGCTGGTTGCGAATCAGCAGCAGATGGAGGTCAAGACTGGCCAAGCCAAGAAGGTGGCGGAGATCCGGGCCGAGGCACTAAAGAACCTTGAGCAGATCCAAGCCACCCAGGCGGATGCTCTCAAGGCCTCCCAGGCCAAGGAGATGGCGGCGGTGGGGGAGCTTTACCAGATCACCGAGATTTTTGTCAGTAAGTGTTCTCAAACCAGACCAGCATTTTTACTTGTCTTCTGCAGCCGATATTGATCTTTGTCCCTTCTCCCGGGTGCAACTCAGTATCTTGAGGTGACTGATCAGGCGCTAGCGCGCATCCTCGAGACAGATCCGGAGCGGGATCTCCACCCGGGAGAGTTGGTGGCAGTTGTCAGTGAGGAGGCAAACCGGCTACGTGCTGCCGCTCTCGAGGTCTACGACTACGTCTGGCCTGACACCGTCCAGCCGGCCACCATGGACGCTCTGGTCGAGCAGCTTTCGGGCGCTTCGGACCTCATGGACATGGCTCAGGAGTGGGTGGCACGCGGTGGAACAGAGATGGTGCTGGCCCTGCTGAACTCCAGGTACCCGGATGTGCATCTGCGGAACCTATCTTGCGGATTTCGCCAAGGGACCAACTATGACTAGCTTCGCGCCGAGGTTCCTGACATCCGCTCTTGTGGGGTGAAGATTGGGAGCTTCACCGTGCTGGACCGGGACTTCAGTGACCCGACTAGCATAGAGCTGTAACACCACAATTCAGATGTGCCGCGTACTGAGGCCCCGGCTACGCCCCAGACCGCCTCGGTCGATGATGCCTCCAGCAGCCAAGCCCCAGCCAATGCCTCCGGCCCTTCTGCCAATCAGCCAACTTGATCCCCGATATGCCGGGAGTATTGGTAGATGAAAAACTTGTGTTTTTGTGTTGGTGAACAATCGTCTCTGTTCTGTTATTGAACTCTGGTGGGAGCATTGCCTCCCTTTGTATATTTGCTCGTGCTTCTCATTTGCACTTTCTGTTTCACATTTGTTGCATGCTTGTTTTTGTGTGGGGGCGCGCGAGCGCACCCATAGGGTGTAGTCCCCGAGGTTCGGGCCGGTTGGAGAATACAGCCGGGTCGAAGCTCCTTTATATTGTTTTCTGTTTGTAGGTGTCTATGTGGGGCGCGCGAGCGCACCCACAGGGTGTATTCCCCGAGGTTCGGGCCGGCTGGAGAATACAGTCGGGTCGAAGCTCCTACAACTACTCTTCTGCCGCCTAGAAGCTACTACCCTCCGGCTTGGGTGTTCGTCGTGGAACTTTGGCTCATGCAAAGATGAAAAAACAAACAAGTCGTTTGCCTGGTTAAACAAATGCAAGTTGAATTGTAATCTGAGATTCACTAGTCTTGAAGTTTTGTTGTTTCGCACGAATACAATGACTTTGCCCTTTTCTCAGTGAGCATTGGACAATTTGATGTTGTGTCGAAGGGGTATCTTAGTAGGCGTACTGCACGGTACTTCGGGTTTGGGTCATTGGCCTTGGGCGAGCGAGCACAACCGAAAGGTCTAGACATTTTTGTTTTCCTCGTCGATTTTTTGTGTAAGGGTTTTCGAGCATTTTGCTCTTGCCGTATCTGATAGCCGGCTTGCGGTATGCAGCCAGAACCAAAGAGGAAGCCCTAGGAGCTGCGTACAGTACTTTACCGTGTAGATTGCGTGGCCGTCTGGGCCAACCGACGAGTCCCCTGTGGAGATCACCGGCTCTAGGGTTAGAATAATGCAGCCGTAAAAACCAAATTGTGTAGCATGACTTGCTAATTTATTGCGGAGTCCCCGAGACTATGTCGAGGCTCCCATGCTTGTTCATTACATAAAGGTAAGATACATACACTTCTTGTTCAAGTGTAAAAGGGGTGAAGCAGGTTTGCATTCCATGGGCACTTAGTTTGTTCGCCCGAACGGTCCATCTTGTTCTTTTTCGGCTGGCGGGTGTCGATGAGATAGTATGAGTTGTTCTGAAGTGCTCGGCTGATGATGAATGAGCCCTCCCAAGGTGGATATAACTTCTGCCTCCCCTTGGTGTCCTGCAGGAGCCTTAGTACTAGGTCGCCTTTGCGGAACGAGATGTTGCGGATCTGACTGGCGTAGTAACAACATAAGTTTTGCTGGTAGATGGCGGATCTGGACAAGGCCAGCTCGCGTGCTTCTTCGAGGAGATCGACATTGTCCTCATGTGCTTCCTTGGATTGCTGCTCTGAGTACAGCAACTTGCGGGGTGCGTCGAACTCAATGTCTGTGGACAATACCGCCTCTGCCCCGTAGACGAGGAAGAAAGGGGTGTAGCTAGTCGACCGGTTGGGCATGGTGCGGAGGCTCCAAAGCACAGCCAGTAGCTCCTCTATCCAGCAGCCGGGGGATCACATCGATGGTTCAATAAGCTAGGGCTTGATTCCGGCTAGGACTAGGCCATTTGCTTGCTCGCACTGCCTGTTGGACTGGGGGTGTGCCATAGATGCGAGGTCCAGGTGGATGCCCTTATCTCCACAAAAGCGTGTGAAAGCTCCCTTGGTGAAATTTGTGCTGGTGTCTGTTATGATGTTGTTGGGGTAGCCAAAGTGTGTGATTATGTCTGTGAAGAACTTGACCACTGTTGGTCCATCCTGCTTCTTTATTGGCTTTGCCTCAATCCACTTGGTGAATTTGTCCACTGCCACCAGCAGGTGTGTCATGCCGGATCGGGCTGTTTTGAAAGGGCTGACCATGTCCCACCCCCAGACGATAAAGGGTCAAGTCATGGGAATCATCTTGAGTGTCGTAGATGGAGTGTGCTTCTGCTAACTGAACCGCTGGCAACCGTTGCATGCCTTGACTATTTGTTCAGCACCTTCGAGCGATGTGGGCCAGTAGAACCCATGGCAAAATGCCTTTTCCACTATGGATCATGATGATGCGTGGTGTCTGCATTCGCCCTGGTGAATGTCAACCAGCAGCCGGATCCGTTCCACCTAGCTCCCGCATCTCTGATAAATGCCCCCAACGCTGCGCTTGTAGAGCTTGTTGTTGATGATAGTATATGCGTTCGCTATGTGCTTCACTTGCCTTGCCTCCACCTCCTCTTCGGGCAGCTCTCCTCTGGCTAGGAAATCCATGAACGGCTTGGCCCATATTGGGGTTTCCCGGATGGCGCATACAACCTGCATGAGCAGGTTTACTTCTACGCGCATGACTAGGTTGGGCTCGTCTGGAGGTCGACCGGGTGGAGTAGTGGAGCCGACAACCTCTAGGATGGACGCGGAAGTCCCCGGGTGCGGTGAGGCAGTCCCCGGGTGCGGTGAAGCAGTGGCGGAGGTCTTGGAGCCAGCAGTCCCCGGGTACGGTGATGCAGTCCTCGGGTGTGGCGAAGCCGTCGCGGAGGTCTTGGAGCCGACAGTCCCCAGGTGCGCAGAAGCAGTCCGTAGGTGCGATGAAGCCGTCGTGGAGGTCTTGGAGCCGGCAGTCCCCGGGTCCGCGTCCAATATTATGGAGTCAGATTCTAGAGACGGTGTGATTGACGGCTTGAGCAGGTGCTCGAGGGAGACTCCAGGTGGAATCGCCTGTCATGTTGACCTGATACGAGCGAGCGTGTCCGCGGCCTCATTGTTTACTCTAGGGACATGGTGAAACTCGCACCCTTCCAAATAGGCACATAGATGTTGTATGAAGAAGCTATATAGAGCCATGTTTGCATCCCTGGCGTCCTAATTTCCTGACACTTGTTGCACCACCAGATCCGAGTCGCCAAAGCATAGGATGCGCCGGATGCTGATCTCTTTTGCCATTTTGAGGCCATGGACGAGCGCCTCGTACTCAGCGACATGTTGGAGACGCGGAAGTGGATTTGCAGCACGTACTCTAGCCGGTCTCCTTTGGGAGAGGTAATGACCACTCCGGCTCCGAGCCCTCCATACATCTTGGAGCCGTCGAAATGCAGCTTCCAATGCGTGGAGTCAGGGCAAGGCGGCAGGTACTGCGTGTCTATCCAATCAATGAGGAAATCTGCCAAGGCCTGAGACTTGATCGCCGTTCTTGGCTCGTATTGTATGTTGTGGGCGGTGAGATCTATGTCCCATTTCGCCACCCGGCCTGTGGCATCTCTGTTGCCAATGATCTCCAAAAGTGGCGCTAGCACCACCACCCGGATGGAATGTTCTTGGAAGTAGTGCTTCAACTTCTTGGCGGCCATGTACACGCCGTACACCAGCTTCTGGTAATGAGGGTAGTTCTGCTTCGAGAGCGAGAGTACCTCGCTCAGGTAGTACACCGGTCGTTGCACCGGCTGTGCCTTTCCTTCTTCCGGCCTCTCGACCACCAGCACCACACCGACGACCCGGTTGGTTGCTGCGATATACATCAGCATGGGCTCCTTTGCCGCTGGTGCTACCAGTATAGGTGGTGAGGTGAGCATGCGCTTGAGGTCACGGAAGGCTTCATCCTCCTGCGATGTCTAGATGAACTTGTCCATCTTGTTCATGAGTTGGTACAGCGGGAGTGCTTTTTCGCCTAGTCGGCTGATGAACCGGCTGAGGGAGGCGAGGCATCCAGTGAACTTCTGGACGTCTCGCAAGTTCTTAGGCGGCTGCATGTGCTTGATTGCGCCAATCTTTTCTAGGTTCGCATCGATTCCCCGTTCTGATACGAGAAAGCCGAGTAGCTGGCCAGCAGGGACACCAACCACGCATTTCTCCTGGTTCAGCTTCATCTAGAACCAGCGGAGGTTGGTGAATGTTTCCTTCAAATCTTCAAGTAGTGTTTGGCGCTCCTTGATCTTGACCACTACATCATCAACGTAGGCGTGTACGTTTCTTCCGATTTGAGTTTGCAGACATTTTTGCATGCAGCACTGGTATGTTGCCAAAGTGTTCTTCAGTCCAAATGGCATGGTGGTGTAGCAGTAGGCTCCATAGGGACTGATGAATGCTCTCTTTATTTGATCAGCGGGGTTCAGCCGGATCTAGTGGTAGCTGAATACACGTCCAGAAATGGCAACAACTCGTAACCGGCCGTGGAATCGATCACTTGGTCTATCCTTGGCAGGGCGAATGGATCTTTGGGGCATGCTTTGTTGAGACTTGTGTAGTCAACACACATGCGCCAGGTTTTGTTCTTCTTCAGCACCAGCACGGGGTTTGCTAGCCATTTCGGGTAGAAAACCTCCATGATGAATCTGGCTGCGAGCAGCCGGGTGATTTCTTCACCTATGGTTCTTCTTTTCTCTTTCGCGAAGCGGCGTAGTGACTATTTGACCGTCTTTGCATCCGGCTTGACATGTAAAGAGTGCTCGGCAAGCTTCCTCGGAACACCTGGCATGTTGTTGGGGGACCATGCGAAGATATCCCGATTCTCATGGAGGAAGTCGACGAGCGCGCTTTCCTATTTGCTGTTAAGGCTGTCTCCGACCAGGACGAACTTGTCTGGCTCGGCCTCGTCCAGCAGGTTCTTTTTGGTGCCCTTGGATGGCTTGAATTGTGCTTCCCCGACCGTCTTGGGCACGCCAGCCGGCATGTCCTTCTACAGGGCTGCCACATTTTCCATGATAATGCGCTTCTCTTCTACTGGCCATGGCCTCTGCTATCTTGGACCCCTCCGTGGCGCACTCCACAGACCGCCTGTAGTAGCTGGCCATGGTGATGACACCCTTTGGCCCTGGTAACTTCATCTTGAGGTATGCCTAATGTGGTACCGCCATGAACTTGGTGATCATCGGGTGCCCCAGGATTGCGTGATACGCGTTGGAAATTATCCTCCATGCCGAAGATGGCATCCAGCCGGATCTTTCTGATGGGTGAATGCGATGGGCCCGGAATGGCTCCGTGGAAGGAGGTGCTTGACGGCTCCAGCTGCGACTCACTGATACCAAGCCGGTCTAGCGAGCTGCGGTACAAGAGGTTGATGCTGCTCCCATCGTCTACGAGGACGCGGGATAATCTGCAGGAATGCTTCTTGGAGACAATGATAGGATCCAAAACCATCGCGTAAGTGCCTGGGTGAGGCTGCTCGGCTAGCTGGTCCTTCCGGCTCCATGCAACTTCTTGCTCCGACCAATTGAGGTACTAGGGGACGGGAGGAACGATCACGTTCACCTCCGCATCACGTCGTCTCTTGTTGTACTTGGTTTTCGACTCTGTCGTGAAGATGTGGTAGTTTCCCACCTGGCGGGGTTAGTTGTCATCATCATCCTCCCTCCGGCACTGGTTATTGCGGTCGCTTGGCGGCCCACCATCTAGGGGTGGTGCTGCCTGCGCAGCCGGTGCGCTAGCAATTTCCACCATCTTCTTCGTCCAGGTGCACTGACACGTGGTATGTATAGCCGGTTTGTTGCCTCCACTATGGAACTTGCATGGCCCATCAAGCATTGACTCGATGGTGTACTTGGGCCTCGGAGGCCGGTCATCAGGCTTCTGTCTCTGGCTTCCGCCTGTAGCCGGATCCTCCTGCACTGCTGCCACCTGCCTGGAACCATATTGGTTATCGGGATGATTGTCCTTTCTTTTGCCGCAGCAGTTGTCATGCCGCCTGGAGTTATGGCTGTTCCCCTCCGGCTGGCGTCGATCCATAGCAACATCGTCGATTATTTGCCCCTGGTCATCCACCTGGATGGATCTTTTCATTGTCGTGTTAGCGGTGGCGTACTTGTCCGCGATGGCCATTGTTTGTGCCATGGTGGTAGGCTCCACCCGACAAAGCTTGTGCTTGAGCATAGTGTCGTATCTATAGCCGTTTATGAAGAAGTCAACCGCCTGGTGCTCGCGCACCCCCTCGTAGGAGTTGTGCATGCTCGTCCACCGGGTGATGTAGGAGCGATCAGATTCATCCGGCCCTTGCATGCAAAGAGCAAGCTCGTCGTGTCGACCTGGGCGCTTGTAGGTGCTAATGAGGTTGCGGACGAACGCCTTCTCGATATAAATCCAAGCATTAATGCTATTGTCGAGGAGGCTGTTGAGCCATGTCCTGGCCAGTCGAGGAGCATGAGGGGGGCATAGCGCACAGCTACCCGGCGATTGCCGTTTGCGATGCCCACCACGGTAGTGTAGTCCACGAGCTTGACCGAGCCGTTGTACTTTGGCATATCTCTTGGGAGAGAAAATCCATTTGGAAACGGCTCATTCCAGATTCGCGGTCCGAAGCACCTTGGACCGGCTGGGCTTTCTTCTTCCAACACGCGCGACTGGACTAGTAGGTCGATGCATGCACGTGCATCTTGTGGTTCTTCCGGCTCAAGCGGTCCCAAACGGCTAGATAGGCGGGACTTGGGCAGCACTTTGCCTTTTTCGGCTTCATCGGCCGGATCGCGGTTCAGGCTGGTGACAGCCGCAGCTTTGCGGGCGTTGTGCCCACGGCCCGCCTATCCACCGCGTGGAAGGTTGCTGGGTATTTCCCCGTATGGGGAAGAGGCTTTGCTAGCCCCCACGGCCGGGTCCGCCATCCGGCGAGCTGGCAAGGTCTTGCTATTGCCGCCCATGCTAAGTTCTGCCTCAGCCTGCTGTTTGTTTGCCGTCACCACAAGGACCTGGACACGTTCTTGCAGACGGAGCAGCTCCTCGCCCTCCAGGTGGCTTAGTTCGGCGACTGCCGCCTCCATGGCTGTCATGTTTTTGGCGAGAGTGTTGTAGACTGGCTACACCGCAGGTGTATGCAGATCAGCAGCACGATCCATCTCCGAACCGAGGTTTTGGCCTTGGGGCTGGGCCAGGCGGCTGGTGCCAGGTAAGCGAGCGAAGTCGTGCACGATGTTGTACTCGCGCATGGTCGCGTTCATCCTCCGTTGGGCGGCTTCCACCTTGCCAGCTTCTTCCAGGAGGCTCTGACGAGTAGCCTCTAGTGCTACCGCAGCTGCTGCTAGATCTGCCTTGATGGGGGTGATGGGGTTGCGGAGGTGCTCGATGGATGCGGTGACCTGGTACTGGTTCGGGAGGTGCGAGTTAGCGGCGCGTCTGTCCCTGTTGCGCTCCAGAGGTGGGCGATGGTTCTCGCCCGAGCCCGCCATCATGACCTCGACGCTGCCACTGGCGATGCGCAAAGCGGAGAAGCTAGGAGGCACGCCGGATACGGTGACGATCTCACGAGGAAAGGCCTCGGCGATGGTGGCGACGTAGACGCGATGCTCGCCGAAGTGGATGACAGAGCCACCGCTTGGGAAGGTTCTCTCGGCGAAACAGGATGCGTTGTCGAGGACGCAGTTGAAGGAGCCTAAAGTGAGGATGAGGCCAGAGGCGACTCGCTCACGGCGACGAGCGGAAGTCTCGTGCGAAAGATGATCCCAGTCGAAGCGATGTGCCCCATGGTGGGCACCAACTATCGTGGTGTGGAACACGGTAGTACCATCGGGGATGGCATGAAAGGGGACAATCAGGATGCTATCGGTGGCTACTCGCAATGGGTTGGGCACATATACTGCAAACACAATGATGTACCCAGGTTCGGAGCCCTCTTGGCGAGGTAAAGCTCCTATTCCTACAAGGATCTACTATCAAGGGGCGAACGCCCAATACAGATGCTCCTTGAGCTGTTTTCCTGGCTACTCCTTGCTAGAAGAAGAAGAAGTAACTACTCAACTTGTCCAATCTAGAGGACTTCTAACTTGTAATTGTCTACCTAGAAGCCTAGCACTACCCCCTTATATACTGGTTGAGGAGGCAGTTTACAAGATGGGTTCTAATGTTTACTGTTTGGATTTGGGATTTACAAAGTGGGCCGGCTGGACAGGGCCAAACGGTAGGCCCTGGTCAAGTCAAGCCTCCAGTACAGGGAAGGACAGCGCTACAGTGTCTGGTGCCCTTTCTTTACTCGTCAGCCGGAGCTTTATCCGTCAGTCCGAGCTTTATCTATCAGCCGGAGCTTTACTCGTCAGCCCTTGCTTTCCTCGTCAGCCTCCAGCTTTGGCACTGTTGTCTGGTTGTGCTAGCTAGGCTAGGCAGCTTATCCGGTAAGAGATGTGCTTAGCAAGGAGCGTCATTCCCACCATACCATGGCTAGTGGATCCGAGGAGGCCATCTAGGAGCGACCTCCCAGCCGGCTCTTCTGGCTACCCGGCTAGACGGGCCAGCCGGGGAAACTTGGATCCAGACCGGGTGGGGTATTCCACCCGGCTGTGGTTCCTTGTTCTGGGTCCAGACGGCCAGAGGTCCTTGGAGCCGGTCAGTTGGTCCCGCCTTGTCCTACCCAGGGGTCATCCCCCTGACAAAATGCCAAGGGCGTGCTGAGTCGCCTTTGAGAGGATATGGTCCCCAAGGCCAGCTTAATCGAAAATCTTGATGGCTTGGTGGAGTCCTTCGCAGAAGGTCTCCCAATGGACTTCAAGAACGTGCAGTGGTCTGTTGGCGCAACAATGGCACTTGCGATGGTGCAAGCCCACGGTGTGGGGCTGGACCCCTGTGCGATCTCCGAGGCGATGCCCGTCGACGCGGATGGCCAGCAGGTAGTGTTCGCTCCCTTCGCCGGTAGTTGCAGTAAGTATGGGCCTCGTCTCATTGAGACAGTCGCCAAATATTCTAAGGAGCTGCGGCAAGCGAAGGCGGCAAAGGCTGCAGCATCTGGGGCTACCACTGGGAAGTCTATGGCGTCAGAGACTGCCACAGATTCGAGGAAGCCCCTGAAGTCAAAGTCGAAGTCAAAAAAGCAGATCGTGCCTTAGCTGCCATATGTAATAGTTTAGCTTTCCTTTTGCTGAACTATATTTTGTGGGGGTACCCCTGTTGATACTTTGCCGAATTTGAATGCACTCCGCCCTTTTTATCGATGTATAGTTGGTCTTATTTGCCTCTTGTTTGGCTGTAATAGGGTCCTTCGAGTGGTCATCATGACTCTCCTCCCACCGATGAAACTGCAGCGTGACCGCGTTCAAAGGTGGAGGAGTTGTCGCTGCTTGCACGACTGCACGATCGCATAAAGCAATTGGAGTGAGATTTGTCCATTATCCACGGTAAAACGGACGTGTGGAAGTCGAAGGCCGAGAAGTCCACTTCTCGCGAGAAGTATCTCCTAGACGAAGTTGCACAGTTGAACGAGCAATTTAAATGTTAGCTCTCTATCTTCTTTTCCTTTTCTTTGGCTATTCACGGCAATGCTCGGTCTTATGCTATTCTCTTGCCTCTTGTAGTTGTTAGAGCTCATCATCCGCAAGATGAGGGGGACCGGGTTGCCATTCGCCTGCATAATCTGACCCAAGAGCAACTGCAAGCTAGCGGTTACTTCTGGGTGGATCATGACCACACAGTCGCATTAGCGACGCTGCAGGATCGTGCCTTGTGAGTACTTCAGTGTTTGAAGAGAGCACACTCGTGCCTTAGGCATATCTTCCAAAAGATGTTGCCCTTGGACGTGGTACCATGAAGCTTGCTATCTTTGCTAGCGAAGTTTTAAGATATCAGCGTCGTCCGCGAGTGCTTGCGCCAGCAATTGGTCGTGGGTGCCAAGGCTACGTTGGCGCTTGTTCGATTGCATCGGACAGATGTGGATGTCGCAGATGTTGCTGCTAGGCCACCGCCGCCAGAAGGGATGACCTGGAACATGGTCCCACACTACTAGGCGGTTGATCGGCCAGCTAAAGATATCGTCGGTTTCTTTGAAGATCAAACAAATGTTCTCCTTTTGCAGCAGTATTGTAGTTTGTATCCTGCACATAGATGTATAAGTGTTTTAAAATTCATAAGATTGTGCCGGGTGTGTTTGATACCCATTAATATGTAAAGAGCTTGCTAGCTTGTATATTTTTCAAGTGTATTGTAAGATACAATTCCTTTTCGTTAGCCTGACGTATATTCATCTGAGCACCTTGCCAACCTATCAGGTGCGTTACAGCTGGGTTGGTGTTATGAAGAGTTTGATTGGTAGTGCGTCAGCTACTCAGGATACTATGTTGTTCGTGGAATGAGGTGTAAAGGGTGGCGTAACCCCCAAGTAGAATAATTGCAAGGAAAACAAAAAACACAGGGTTTGGGGCACTTAGCTTTATTTATTCACATAATATCACGAGGTACAATGTGTCGCTAAGTAGCATGGCTGAATAGCCTTATTTGTAAAGTAAAATCAGCTAAGGGTAGAAACGACGCAGTTGCGCGACGTTACAGGGATTGGAGTATGCGACTCCGTTCTTTAGGTCTTTAAGGCGATAGGCGCCACCTGGGATTACTTCAGTAATCACATAAGGTCCTTCCCAAGGGGAATCGAACTTGAGGTGCCCTTGTTGCTTTAGTCGCAGGACCAGGTCTCCTTCGACGAAGGATCTGGGGCGTCGCCTTCTGTTGTGGTAGTTGCGGAGGTTCTGCAGGTTGATTGTGGATCTCTCCGCTGCAATCTCGCGTGCCTCATCGAGGAGGTCGACAGAGTCTTCGAGTGTGAGGGTTGATTCTACGTCGTTGTATGCTACTACCCGTGGGGCCTTGTAGTGCACCTCTGCCGGTAGTACCGCCTCGGTGCCATGTACCATGAAGAACAGAGTGTAGCCTATGACGTTGTTTGGAGTTGTGTGCAGGCTCCATAATACTGATTGCAGCTCATTTGGCCAGCATCCGACAACTTTTTCGAGTGGTCAAAGGAGCCTTTTCTTGATCCCGCCACAGATGAGGCCGTTGGCCTTTTCGACTTGACCGTTGGTCTAGGGATGTGCTACCGAGGCGTAGCTAATGTTGATTCCTAGGTTTTCACAGAAATCTTGGAACTCCTTGGAGGTGAAGTTCATCCCATTGTCCGTGATGATGCTATGTGGCACCCCGAAGCGGAAGACGATGGACTCGAAGATCTTGACGGTGCTGGTTCCTGATTGGTTTCTTACCGGCATGGCCTCGATCCACTTGGTGAATTTGTCTACCGTGACTAGGAGGGAGATGTATCCTCCTCACGAGGATCTCTGGAGCTTGCCGACCATGTCGAGTCACCATTGTGCAAAGGGCCAAGCCAAGGGTATTGGCCTGAGTTCGACGCCAGGTGCATGTGACTTGTCCGTGAATCGCTGGCAGGTGTTGCAACGCTAGACTATATCCTTGGTGTCGTGCATGGCCGTTGGCCAGTAGAACCCCGCTCGTAGATTGGCGACAAGGCCGCGACTGCCAGCGTGGTGGCCGCAAGTGCCTTCATGTATGTCGAGGAGGATTGCTCTGCCGTCCCCATTGGAAACGCACCACTGAAGAACTCCTGTGATGCTACGCTTGTATAGTTCGCCATTGATGAGGGCGAATGCCTTCGATCGTCGCGCTATATGACGTGCATCAGTCGGGTCATCTGGCAACCTTTTGCTGAGCAAGTATGTGACATATGGTTGCGTCCAAGATGGCTCGATCATCATGAACTCCATGGGGCCTTTGAGTCCTATGTCTGGCTCCGTGTCATCGAGTGCCATTGGCTCGTTGGGTGGCATAGCCCCCGAGTCCGTTGGCGTGCTTGTCTTTTTCTCTAGAGCCTTGGGCTTGATGGAGCGTTCACAGATGTACTCTAGAAATACTCTAGGTGGCACTAGGGCACAGGTGGAGCCGATGTTGGCGAGTGTGCCTGCCTCATCATTGCTTTCGCGGCCAACGTGCCGCAGCTTGCAACTGTCGAAGTCTCCCTCAAGGGTGTCGTAGAGGTTGCGGTAGGCGATCATGTTGTCTCTCAGAGCATCGCACTTGTTCATTGTTTGGTTGACCACCAGTTTGGAGTCGCCGTAGATGACGAGTCACTTGGTGCTGCAGGCTTTCGCCATCCGCATCCCATGGAGCAAGGCTTTTTATTCAAGTTTGTTGTTGGAGGCGGTGAACTGCATTCGTAGAACATACCTCATCTTGTCACCTTGTGGCGATGTTAGGATGACACCCGCGCCAGCGCCTTCCTTGCGATTAGATCCATCGAAGTGCATTGTCCATAGATAGGACATATCCGGCTTGTCGGGGAGCTGGTTTTCCATCCAGTGCACGAGGAAGTCCAGGAGAACTTGCGACTTGATCGCGTCGCACTTCTCGTATGTGATGTCTCACGAAGACAGCTCTATCCCCGAAAGCACGACTCGTCCAGTGGCGTCGGGATTTTTGAGGATGTGCCCAAGTGGGGCGTCATTAACCACTACGATTAGGTGCTCTTGAACGTATTGGCACAGTCGCCTAGCTATCATGAAGACGTCGTATGCCAGGTTCTGATAATGCGGGTACCGCTGTTTTGTTGGCGTGAGCACCTCGCTGAGGTAGTAGACTGGGCACTGTACCCCGTGGACTTTGTTTGCTTCAGCTAGTTCCACCACGAGCACAGTGCTTACCACCTGGTTGGTGGCGGAGATGTACAGCAGTAGCGGTTCTCGTGAGGTGTCACCAACACTAGCAAGGTGGACAGTAGACGCTTGAGGTCATCGAATGCTTCTTGTGCTTCGTTTGTCCACTCGAATTTATCAGCCTTGCGGAGAAGCTGGTAGAAAGGCAGTGCCTTTTTGCCCACGCGACTGATGAATCAACTGAGCGCCGTGATTCGCCTAGCCAGCTGCTGGACGCCTTTTACGTTCTTCGGCTTCTCCATGGCTAGTATGGCCTTTATTTTCTTCGGGTTGGCCTAAATCCCTATTTCGGAGATGAGGTACCCCAACAGCTGCCTAGATGGTACGCCGAAGGCACATTTGTCTCGATTTAGCTTGATCCGGTAGCGGTCAAGGTTATCAAAGGTCTCACGGAGATCATCGAGTAACGAGGCTTCCTCCTTGGTTTTGACGACAATGTCGTCGATGTAGACTTGGATGCTGCGACCAAGTTGGTTCTTGAGGCAGGCATGCATGCATCGCTGATAGGTGGCTCCTGTGTTTTTCAGCTCGAAAGGCATCATTGTGTAGCAGAAGAAACCGAAAGGCATGACGAACGTCGTTTTTTCCTAGTCCTCATCCTTCATTCGAATTTTATTATAGCCTGAGTAGGCATCGAGGAAGCAGAGACGTTCACATCCCGTGATGGAGTTGATTATTTGATCGATCCGTGGCAACGGGAAGTGGTCCTTCGAGCAATGCTTGTTCAGGGAGGTGAAGTCCACGCACATCCGCAGGATATCCGTGTCCTTTTTGGGAACAAGCACGGGGTTTGCAGCCCAGGTGCTTTCCTTGATCTCGCGTATGAAATTAGCGTCGAGGAATCTGTTGACTTCCATTCTGACCGCTTTTGCCCTTGGCTCCGATAGTCGCCGGATTGTTTGTTTGACTGGCCTTGCTTCAGGATTCATGTTGAGTGCATGCTCGGCGAATTCCCTAGGAACTCCTAGCATGTCTGGTGGACACCAGGCGAAGATTTCCCGGCGCTCATAGAGGAATTCGACGAGCGCGAGTTCCTATGCAGGACTCAAGTTGTTGGCGATGAGGGCCGTCTTGGTTGGGTCCGTTGGATGGACCTGAACTTTCTTGGTGTGCACCGATGTGTCGAAGGATAGGTCGGGTGAGTTTGGCTTGCTCGGAGGAGGCAAAATGTTGTCTGTCGACTCCTTCAACCTCGCCAGTTCCTCCTGCATGCCGAAAGACTGGGAGATTTTGTTGAACTCCCTATTGCAGCTGTCGGATTTCTCGAAGCTTCCGTCAACTGTGATTATGTCGTTTGGGCCCGACATTTTCAACTACAGGTAGGCATAGTGCGGCACTGCCATGAACCTCGCAAACGCAACACGTCCGAGGATGCAGTGATATTGTGAGGTCAGTCGACGACTTCAAATTCAATGCGCTCTCGCCGAAAGTTCTGCAGCGTGCCAAAGATGACATCGAGCCTGATCTTTCCTAGGGGGTACACGCCCTTCCCTAGGACGATGTCGTGGAACGTTGTGTCCAAGACTTCTAGACATGTCAGAGGGATCCTCATTGTGCGCAAGGTACTTGCGAACATGAGGTTGATGCCGCTTCCACCATCCATGAAGACGCGACTCATCTCGAAGCCCCCAATCTATGCCTCGAGTACGAGGGGATAGTGGCCTGGGTGAGGTACTTGGCACGGGTGGTCACGCTTGTCAAAGGTGATGCAGGACTCACTTTCACTAAGGTACTCAGTGGTGGAGGGTGGGGAGTTCATCGCCAGATTGACCTGGCAAGTCATTGCCTTCTGCACTCGATTTGAGGGGTGCCCCATTTGGATCATCCCCATGTTGCCTAGGGCTCACGGGTACGGCTCGCCTCCATGGTTCTGGACTGGCGTATCCGCAGGTGGTGGTGTCCTGGGTGGCGGCAGTGCTGCTCCATGATCCACACCGCCCGGGGCAGCTCTGTAGCCCTGGTTGATCGCGTTGCGATTCATCTGGGCCAGGCCTTCGTGGAGCTTGAGGAACTCACGGTAGTCCTTGAGAAGGTGGCTGGACTTTTTCTTGCCATCATGCTTGTCGATGTAGAAGTGTACGTTGCACGGTCCGGACAGTTTGTCCTGGATGGATATTCCAGGTGCCTCATCGCGAGTGCGGTGCTGCCACACTTGCGTGGTTTTCCCGCTGTCACGGTATCCACCAATACGGTATCCGATGTTGCCGTTGTCGTCGTGTTTGTCAGCGTAGCCAGCCGCGACCATGTCGACCTCTTCACGGTCCTCATAGATGCGCATTCGACGTTTCCCTTGGCGATCGCGTCTGCGCTAGAGGTCGTCGTCATCATTGGAGTAGGCATGGTTTTTCACCGAATCCTCTCCATCGTCCTACCGATTCGTGATCTCCATTAGGTGGTCGATTGTCTTGGGCTTTGAGCGGCCTAGCTCCTCCCTGAGCTCTCTCCGGCGTACACCACCGTTGAATGCGTCGATTGCGTGATCCTCAGAGGTGTCTTCTGCGGAGTTCTTGATGATGGACCATCTCTGGATGTACGAGCGCAGCGACTCGCTAGACCTCTGGTGGCAGCCTCTTAATTCCTCGACTGATGCGGGCCTTTTGTAAGTGCCCTTGAAGTTCCACACGAAGTTGTAGACCAGCTCTTCCCAGTTGCAAATTGATCCGCGCGGGAGATTGTTGAGCCATGCGCGGGTGGCGCCTTGCAGCTATAGCTGGAGGCATTGCATTGCTATGCTTGAGCTTCCGCCATGTAGCCGGATGGAGGAGATGTGATCTTCTAGCCAGATCTTCGGGTCCTGCATGCCGTCAAATTTCAGATTTTCCGATGGGAGTTTGAACCCCTTAGGCATTCACTTCTGCTTGATGGCTCTGCTGAAGCATTTGGCGCCGCAGAGCTCTACTTTGTCATCCTCTGAGTCATTCGAACAGGCATGCCTTGCGCGCCTCTTGTCGACCTTGTGCTGCATGATGTTATCATGCGCGTCGTAGTCGTGGTCATGCGGACGAGAGCGGCGTCGCCGTGACAGATCGTGGCTGCCATCGCTGGAGGAGTATGAATAGTAGTACTTGTCTAGAGCTTTACTTTTCTTCGGCTCCGGTGTTGGCTCCTTGACGAGGGCAGCTTCGACAAGCCCCAAGACCGTGATCGTAGATTGGTGCATGGCAGCTCGCAGATCCCCAACCGGTGGCTAGTTCTTGAGGAGGTACATGGTGGCCGCTGTCATCGCTGCTTGCGGTGTATTTGGGAGCACGTTTCCTCGCGTATCCACTGTAATACCTCGGACATTACGCTCTAAGTTCAAGCCTAGATGAACCAAAAGTGGATAAGTGATCCTACCGCGGAGGCCCAAGGCCACCCACGTGCAGGCCCGTTGAAGCGGAGCAGGGCACGGTACCGGCCTACCACCTTATCCACTTTGAAGAATATCAGGACAAGAGCGAGCGGCGTAAGCGATAGGTAACACGACCACGACATACACAAATGAGTATGCATGTCTATGACTTACAATAGACATCAGAGTCACACCATCTAGAAACAAGGGAAATAGAAATATTCAACACCATACGGCAAGATCCAAATATCCTAGATAGATATAATAGTTTAGGATACATCCTCATATATCACACATCAAAGTATCAAGTGGAAGCGGAAAACAAGATCTGAGTACGGATTAAGAAGCAAATTGGCATAAGATGCCTCTAAAATAAGCACATCCTGCCCACAGATCTCATGGATCTCCATTCCTGGAATCTCTACACCTGATGGTTGTTGACACCACCATCGGTCTCTTCGACCCAGTAGCCTTCCTAAGAGTATACTTGTCCACCTAAACCAAATATTTATCGTGTGAGACCCTAGGCGTACTCAGCAAGTCTTAATGCATCTAAAGGGAACAACCCGGGGTGACGCAATTGCAGCGAAAGATAATATCTATAAAGTTCTACAGAGACATGCTACGCATCCGCCCAACCAGAGATGGACGGACGCCCGTTAATTAACAGCAACAGTTATATAAGAAACATAAATAACCTCGCTCATCTTCCTTCTATCTTACCGACGAGAAGGCGGAAGAACAACCCAACCGTTAGCAATTTTATTAACCATTGCATGAGTGTTGTTCTAATTACTAGTCATGTCTTAGTCAGATTAAAGGCGGAACTTTAGTTATGCTTGTCTATGATCGAGAAACTGTGCTCCAAGTCGTCCATAACCGTGGACACGGCTTTCAGAAAGATTTACCCTGCAGGGGTGCACAACTAGCAACACACACACGATCAACCTCGGGAAGAACCAAATAAAAAGCAATGAGGCCTCACGACAAACCATTCTCAGGATTCATAAATCATTTCAGGGGGCCACCCCACTAAGCTACCCGCAACGAAGTTGGCCGGCTCCAATATGGACCCAGGGTTTGTGCCAATGGATGTAAACGACTGGGAACCCAAAAATGTGACTGGGCTTGTTGATACCGCGAAAACATTCCACATTCCTAAATAGTACAGGTGCTCCACGCACAATCGTAAATAAAGTAGTTAGGCATGGCATAAGTACAGGATAGTAATAAAGCCCCAAACTACTTTGTGACCCCAAGAAATAAAGTGCGGATCAAGCTCAGGCAAAGGGAGATTCATAGGGTCTCCCGTATGTGGATAGTGCGAATAGTCAAGGAACATGAATCAAGTACTCGGGGTCCTACGGGATACAAGTGAGCTTAAAGAACCAAATAGCAGATAATGCTCACCGATGCCTCTTTCATTAGTTCTCTACTCATATTAAGTTATTTAGGTACCTCATTATCCAAAGACCCGCACAAACTCTACACATGCAATTATACGACTCGCATGGCTCAAACAACTCCTACAGTAATATGGGATACAGGTACAAGCTTCGGTGGGGTTTAAAAGTAAAGGCTATACAATACTTGGGATTTAATTTAATGCAAGCGCGACTCAATGATGCAAGAGTAAGATAGAAGCTAGGTATTATATATATGCAAGCATGGGGAATTTCTTGCCTGGCAGTTCTATTGTCGAATAGGAAGGATCCGGGTATACTCCTGAGGCTCCTGGTATTCTCCTTGCTCAGTGTCTATCCAGATAAAAACCAAACACACAAGGGGCTGAAATAAATACATTGCACAATAGTATAAAGAATATGCAACAAGGAAACAAGTATGCCATGATGGAATGATGCACAATTTACATGGCATAGCATAGCATGTAATGGTTGAGGTGTGGGGTACCAGAACAAAGCATATTATTATGTTTTTAGTCATGTTTTGCTCCCATAAACATTGTTGTATACTTAATATTTATATGATGCATGCTTCAATTTATAACATACAATGCATAGATAGAATGGGCTCGTCGCGCTGATCGATTTAGATATATTATTTATCGAAATTGGAGTGACGGGTTTAAAGTTATGGATTTATTAAGAAAAGACATTTATTGATATTTAAATAATTTCGAAATTTTAATTTGCTCAAAAAATATTTTGAATGGCATATTTGAATTCCTGGCATTTTTTTATCAGGAAACATATATTATATGTCAAATGTGAATTATTTTAAAAGATATAAATTTATTTAGATTTATCAGTTTTCTGGATTTTTTATTGAATTAGAACAAAGATCCGAGACTTTTTACACCGATGGGGTTTCTAGACACAGTCCATGACAGGCGGGCCGCGGGGTGCTGATTGTACTTGGTGGGCTAAAGTGGCTACAGAAAGACTGACTGGTGGGGATGCACGGTGTGCGAGGTTAAAAGAAAAATTGGCGCGGTGGGGGATCGAACCCAAGACCTCAACAATGCTAGTTTAGGCTGTAGTGGCTGCCACTTTAGCTTAGGCAGCTCTGCGGTTAGATTAAGCATGTACATCCAGGCTTGTCCAGGCTAGAAATTTTCCTACGCCCAGGGCCATGGCCCTTGTTGCCCTAGACGTGTATCCACCCCTGGCACCCATGGATGTGGTGATTCAAAACGGCATATGTATGGTCATGTGTAAGTGGAGATGGAAACCATACCAAGTGCATGTGGAATTGATTTAAAATTCAAAGAAAATACAATGTCCACTCACCTGATATATGGTAGGAATAAGATGATATCAAAAGTAAGTTGACCTTATCAAGTTAGTAGGTGGAAGGATTTTGAAAAGAGATGCCCTCAACTCAATTTGGGAAGCAAGCAAAGTGAACCATCTATAATGTATCAAGAGCCAAATACAATTTATAAGAATACAAATGCATATGAGAGAAGAACCAAATGAAAAGGGTTTTATATGATGCTCAAATGCAAGGTGACATAATGACATGAGCATGATATAATGATGATGCAATAATGACATCTAAAAAGTAGCAATATATAGACTAGGCAAGTAGCATTACAGTTGTTAGACAATTGGGATGCTACATCCACCGTCATAGAGCCAAAGTCGAGGAGTCGCGTAGCTTCTTTTCGCTCCTTGACGATGAGGTGGGCCATTCGAGAGCGCCATTTAGCGGCCACATAGTCGTTGCCCTTGGAGGAGGATCCTCCCATGGGAGAGATTTGAGCCCGCTGAAGACTCAACTCATCCGCTGCCTTTCTACGCGCATTGAGTCGCGCGATTACTTGTTGTTGGTGCTTGTACTCCTCCTTAATCAGCCAATGGTAACCCATCAACATCTATTGCGATGAGTTTAGGGGCTGGGGATTGCCCCGCAGAGCTTCTCGACAGCGGGCCCACTCGTTATCATTGAGCTTGATCAGCACACGCTCTTCAGTGCGCTCATTCGCTATGAGATGCGGGTATCCTTCTGCCCCATTGTTGGTGGGTGCGCCATTGGTGGGGCCACCGTTTTCTCCGTTGGTCGGTCCAATACCGGTGTTGTCGTGATTCACACTAGTGTCGCCTAGGTTGATGACGGTGCACATGAAGTGATTAGGGAAGCTGTTGCTCCCACAACTTTCAGATCCGGAGCCGTAGGCTCCATCTTCTGTGGCCAGATCATCCAGATCAGATCCGCGACTGCTTTCGCTATCCGTGCTCCCAACTGTTGTCAGGGCGTTGAGCTCGCTTAGGGTGCCGATTGGTGGTGGAAACCATGATGCTGGATCAATCGCGGGAACTGTCGGCTGGTCAGGGAGATGGAGTGTGCCCAGTTGACCAACTTGGAAGCGTAAGCTCCCGATCGCCAGGTCGATCCCATCGCCCACAGACTCAAAATCCGGGCGAGTGGCCGGCATGTGGACGATGAATTTGAAGGCGCTGAAGAGGAGGCGAATCTCCCTTGTTGCGGAGTTGTAGATCATGGTTTACGGGCCGAAGAAGCCGCGACATCAGCACTCCTAGTTCCCACAGACGGCGCCAATTGACAAGGGTTTAACTCATCAATGTCCATTGTTATGGACTTGGGTTTTGGAGAAGAAGGGAGCGCTGTAGGCATCAATCGGCTAGCAAACAAGCACACAGGGATGCAAGGTTTGCCCAGGTTCAGTCCTCATAGAGGTCCCTACTCCTACTTGTCTGCTCTTGGAATTATTGAGGGAGTCAAAAGTTACAGGGGGTGCGCCGATGCAATCTGGCAATGGTTGTGGAAACTAGGGTTGCGATAGTCCTCCTCGCCGCCCCCTCCTAGCCTTTATATAGATAGGCTAGGTCTCGAGTAATAGGTCGAGTCGGTTACAAGTTAGGGTTTGCCCCTTCAAACTTTATATCTTAAGCTTCGTCTTGTGCTGTAAGCAATCAGAGTCTCCATGGGTCACCCGAATCCTGTATTGTGCCCTGGTAATGCCGTGGGCTTCTACTAGACCTGGATCGTATATTCCAAGATCGAGTACCTGTAAGGTATGCCCAGGTCACCGTAGGACGTATCCCATGGAATTTATAGTGTTCTGTGAGTTTCCTCGGTTTCCCAAGTTGATACGTAAGGGGTGCCAACAGCTTTGTAGTCATTGTAAGTGCTAGCACGCCTCTGTCTACCAACTAGTAGTTCCCTCCATCAAGTCCCCACGAGAGGCAAATATTGAGAGGTCGACTTCTCTCAACATCAATATGTAGAGAATCTAACACACGGTCACAACTATGAATATCATAATAGACTTTATCTTATTTCAATCTCATACTAGGGTTTCTCCATCTCCCTAATAAGTAAAGATCTACTCAGACATGGAGGCAATCAACATCCTAGCAATGGTAATGGAATCAATCATAGATGAATAGTACTTGTATAAATCGACAACGAGTACGGGAATTACAACAAGATATAGACAAGGATGCAGATGGGATGGATGGAGATGGTGATGATGCAGCGGTGGATGATGAAGATCGATGCCTTAGCCTCCCGGATCTGCGCAGGGCGAAGATGGATCCTTATGGATGAGTTCCCCCTCCAGATGCCTTCTGGAGGTGAGGTTTCTACGATTTCTAGGTTTTCTGTATGTCATCTCCTCAAACCAATTGCACGTGGTGAAACTATTGGACAAGGCGGAGGTGGCGATTACTTGGTCGTTGAACCTTCTGCCTCCCTTGTCTGCTTCTGGTATTATTAATATTTCTGAAATAAGCGATTTACGTTATTTTTAACTCCATTTCTCCATAGTACAACTGCTCCAAGAATTGTATCCATTGGATCCATCATCTGTCCTGATCCTGGTGAAAACAGACATTAAATATGCACGCGAGCGCCATAAAATACCAAGATTCTACATATACAATGCGAAATAATAATGTAAAACATGATGCAAATATGCACTCATCAACACTCCCCTGGCCCCACCACGTGTCGATCCTCTCCTGCAACCCGCTCCTCCTTCCTCGCGTGAAATCACGGATGCCCCTCCCCGATTCCCCGCGTAGGCCACCTTCCCAAGCCTGGCTCAACATCACCCTAATGTAGTCTCCCTCTCCCCTTCCTCGCCTTGAGAGTTCACCGCCGCCAGCACTGCTCGCATGGCCGCTCTCACCTCGGCCTCACCTCACGCCCTCGCCAAGCTCCACCACTGCGCCCTCGCCGCCCTCCACCTCGTTTTTCGACCACCATCGGCGCTCTCTGCCGTGCCAACTCCCAAGACAAGCACAACCGCCCCACGGAGCTCTGGCCGTGTCCCCTCCGTCCTCTGCCGCTACCCTGTCCCCAGGCTCCGCCGGTCTTCCTCCCTCCTGGCTATGGTGCTGCCCGAGTTCGGCCTCACCCCGGCTTGAATCCTGCTGTGAGCGCCCCACTCCCCGTCGCCATGCTCCCCGAGGCTTCCTCAACCCTATATGCATGCATCGACTTTGCCCCAGCATCCTCCTAGATCCTTCCGTGCTGGTCTTGTTCCGATTGGCCGCCCAGCATGCCTAAGTCTGGCGCCCCTCCCTCCGCTCCGGCCACCACCAGGGGCACCACCCTTGTTTTTGTTGTCCGCCTCGACCACGAGAGCACTCAATCCCCACACGTGCTTGTCGGCCCATTCTTCGAGCTTCCTCTATGCACATCAACGCCACCGACCGCTAGCCTCTCCTTCCGAGCAGACAAGCCCACCGAGGGCCTCATGTCGTCTTCCTACGCTCAAGGCTGAGCTAGTACGGACGCCACCATCGTTGAGCGCTGCCACTCGGTGGCTTCCGTCCATTGATGCTGCCTCTAGTGGTGTACTTAGGTTGCCCACAGTTCGTGGTTACTGTTTTGACTTGATACAACTATGTTCTTCCTTTGTTTGCCGTGAAACTCTATAGTGTAGATTGCCCGGGACCGTCAACCATGTGCACTCCTTGTCACTTTGTTGTTCTGTGCATCGACAATATCTCCATTCGCCCACATGTGGAATAAAACGCCAAGATCATACGAGAATCCGTGTACCATTTGCCAAAGACAACCCAAGTTCGCGATGAGGCCGTCCAAAGAACCCACGCCATCCGAAGACTAGAACTGTGCCAACTCGATCGTCAACATGGATCCGATGGCCATGACCCAAAGACATCTCCTTCACGGATTTGGTGACGCCGGAACCCTAAGATCTCCTTCCTAAAACCCGAAGGCGATGCTGTGCAAGTGCTCCTTCCGGATCCGAAGCCCTGTTCCTGGAGTCCGAGGAACCTTTGCACCCAAGATCTCTGAACCCTATGTGTGACCCTTTTTTGAGACCCCTATTTTGATGAATATAATATACCTTGTTGCATATAAATTGTTCATGCTTGCATGCATATTCTTTTATTTGGGGGTATTTCGACGATTCACCTAAATTAAATATGGAGACCATATGCGGGCTTTTCTAGTTTTATATTGGCCCCATTTAAATTCGTGTAGCGAACCAATGCCAAGTTTGCCTTATTAAGATGACAATTAAATTGCAGGGTACCTAAACAACATGAACCTATTAATTAATTGTCGGGATCCTTATTCCACTTAATATTGCCTAGTTGCATCGCATCTTCGCCATGTCATGCATCATATAAATATTAAAGGGGCAGCAAGGTTTATGGGAGCAAATTATGAATAAACAACTAATAAAAATTCCTATTTCTAGTTTCCACACCTCACCCATGCCATGCTATGTTTTACCATGCAATTATGCATCATTCCATCGTGGCATACCTTGATTACTTGTTGCATATGATTTCTATGATTGTGCAATGTATTTATTTTTGGCCCTTGTGTGTTTGGTTTTTATCCAGATAGACACTAAGAAAGGAGAATACCAGGAGCCTCGGGAGTATTACCCAGATCCTTCTTATTCCTCAACTGAACTAACATGCCAGCAATTCCCCGTGCTTGCATACATATAGTACCTATGCTTCTATCTTACTCTTGCATCATTGAGTCACCATTGCATTAAATTGAATCCCAAGTATTGCATAGCCTTTACTTTTAAACCCCACCGAAGCTAGTACCTCAATCCCATGAGCCATTACTGCAGTGTTATTTGAGCCATGTGAGTCGTAGGATTGCATGTGTAGGGTTTGGTGCGAGTCTTTGGATAACGAGGTACCTAAACAACTTAATCTGATTAGTAATAGGATAACTAATGAAAGAGGCATCGGTGAGCATTATCTGCTATTTGGTTCTTTAAGCTCACTTGTGTCTCGTAAGACTCCGAGTACTTGATTCCTGTTCCTTGACTATTCACACTATCCACATACAGGAGATTCTATGGACCCCCTTCGCCTAAGCTTGATTCGCACTTTATTTCTTGGGACCACAAACTAGTTTGAGGCTTTATTACTATCCTGTAATTATGCCATGCTTTACTGCTTTACTTACGATTGTGCATTGAGCGTCTATACTATTTAGGAACCCCGTGCCACGTTTACGTTGTATCGACAAGCCCAGTCACACTTTCGGGTTCCCATTCATTTACAGTTGTCGCCACACACCCTGGGTCCATCGCGGAGCTG
Source organism: Avena sativa (assembly GCA_916181665.1). Classification (NCBI taxonomy): domain Eukaryota; kingdom Viridiplantae; phylum Streptophyta; class Magnoliopsida; order Poales; family Poaceae; genus Avena; species Avena sativa. The sequence continues at coordinate 415,327,858 of OV702289.1, read as the reverse complement.
GCCGACTTCGTAACGGGTAGCTTATTGGGGGTGGCCCCCTGAAATAATTTATGAATCCTATGAATGCATTATCGTGAGGCCTCGTTGCATTTTATTTGGTTCTTCCTGAGGTTGATCGTGTGTGTGTTGCTATTTGTGCACCCCTGCAGGGTAAATTTTTCTAAATGCTGTGTCCACGGTTATGGATGACTTGGAGTAGAGTTTCTCGATCATAGATAAGCATAACTAAAGTACCGTCTTTAATTTGACTACGAAATGACTAGTAAATAGTGCAACACTCATGGAATGGTTAATAAAATTGCCAATGGATGGGATGTTCTTCTGCCTTCTCGCCGGTAAGCAAGAAGAAGGGCGAGCGATGTTATTTATGTTGCTTATATAACTGTTGTTATTAATTAACGAGCGTCCGTCCATCTCTAGTTGGGCAGATGTGTAGCATTTCTCTATTAAACTTTGTAGATATTATCTTTCGCTGCAATTGCATCACCCCCAGGTTGTTCCCTTTGGATGCATTAAGACTTACTAAGTACGCCTAGGGTCTCACACGATAAATATTTGGTTTAGATGGACATGTATACTCTCAGGAAGGCTACAAAGTCGAAGAGTCTGATGATGGTGGTAATGAGCATCAGGTGTAGAGATTCCGGGGCTGGAGATCCGTGAGATCTGTGGGTGGGCTGTGCTTATTTTCAGGGCATGTTATGCCAATTTGCTTTTTATCCATACTCGGATCATGTTTTCCGCTTTCGCTTGATACTATGATGTATGTTGTATCTGGATGTATCCTAAACTATTATACTATATAGGATATTTTGATCTTGTCGTATGGCTTTGAATATTTTCTGTCTTTATTGTTTTAGATGTTGTGGCTCTGATGTCTATTGTATGTCGCTGACATACATACTCATTTGTGTATGTTTTGATCGCTTTACCTGTCGACTACGCTGCTCGCTCTTGTCCCGATGTTCTAAAAAGTGGGTGGGATGGTTAGCATGTACCGTGCCTTGCTCCACGAGGTGGGCCTATTGTGTGTGGCTACGCGGCCCCACGGTAGTACGTCCTGTCCACTTTTGGTTCATCCAGGCTTGAGCTTAGAGTGTAGGGTCCGAGGTATTACATACAACCACCATATTACCTAGTACACTAATCATTCAACCCAAGCACATTACTACACCCAACCAAACAATTACAATTCAGGCTACAATTCATACCAATCACCACAACCCACCTACTACTAACCACAATACCAAGCAAACTACCACCCACCATTCTAGCTTCAGCAATACAACCCACAAACCTAACCACAATATCATACCTCATCCTATACTAGTACAATCCCCCTACGATACCACCACTAGGAAAAACCACAACTTCGCCCAACACCACACATCCTGACCACCAACCAAACCGTTTGAAAAATATCCACAACCAAACAAACCAAAACGAACCACAAATGCGCACACCCCATATTGAGCTTCCAACCTTCCATGGAGAAGCACCTCGTTCTTGGATTCTCGGGTGTGAAGATTTATTCACCCTAGTGGGCATCACTAAGGATCAATGTGTTAGATTGGGTTTGGCACATGTGAGAGGACAAGCAAAAACATGGTTGAGTAGTTGATTGCTGTGAAATATAGCCATCTACGTCCATATTTAAACTGGATATTATTCATGTTTGTGATGAAATATCTCTCTGAACCCTTCCATTAATGCCAAATGACCAAAGGGGTATGCAATCCTTTCTTTCTATTTTTCCCTGCACAGATAAGATCGTTTGATGATGGGAATCACAACATTAAAGTCAAAGATACGAGATTTCCAACAACCCGAAGAAACTAGGATTGGTGAAGTGGAGACAGACACTTTAACGACCAACTATACGGTGGGAATAAAATTCTGGCCGTATAGTTCCGGTTGTATAGTTTCCATCGACACTACTAGGTCAAACAAAACAACGGGTGATGAGAAACAAAGCTCTTTTTCGATCAATAGCCGCCCCCAGAACTCCATCCACAACACCGAAGAGCCGTCGGACGACCACCACCGAAGAGCCGTCAGACTTTGAGCTAATCTCCAAACCCTTCTCCACCACCATAGCCATATTCCACCACTTGTAATAGTAGATCTCATCTTCGATTGGCGACATTGTAAGACTATTTGTGATCAATATCAGGATTTCCATTGCAATATTTATGATCATTGATTTCATCTCAATGTGTGAGTAATTCTCCTTGGGCTAAGGGCTTCGGCCTAGCCATGCAGCTCTTGTGCATGTTATTTATCATAGATGGGATCATGTATTAGTTTGTATGACATGATGATTATTGTATCCTCTCTTGCCTCAATCTAAGGACTTGTTAGGTACCCAAGACCCCGAGGATTGAGCCAGGTATAGGGAGTATAAGTAATGACTAATCTACAGGTTGGGAACCGCAGTCATAGAAGGGGTAGTACAATTGTATGTGAGGGATTTACTTGGGATTAGCGGTGAAGTCACTATGCATATCATTAGTTCTCTTTCTTCTATGGATGAGACTAGTAGGTTATTACTATAAGCGGTTGCGGAGGCAATAGCAATTATGGATGCACTAGCCACATATAATTTATATTCCTCTAACAATTACATGCATACTTTATTATTATCTTTTATCCCCATCAGATGTTTTGCATAGCTACAGGTGAAACCGAACGCCCTAGGCCCTCTCTCTTCATCATCGATAATAACAAAAGACAGCAAACTCTTGGTCAGGTAAAACACAAAAAGAATTCTAAAACTCCCGAAGGTCCGTTAAAGTAACTTCACTATGCTTCTGCTTCCTGAGGATTCGATAAACCTAGGTCTACTAGGGAAAAAGAGCTATACTACATCCGTAATCCGGATCGAAGGTATCAACCCTTTTTTGGCTTCGTTGCTGGGGAAGCAATAGCTACCCTGGTGAGGGTAGTAGGAACCTTGCTATTTTTAATTCTTGTTAGTTTGCTTTCAGTCTTTATTTGAAAAACAAAAAAATTAGTTAGTCTTTAATTTCTTGTTTTTACTATCAAAAGTCTTCATTTAAGAAAAATCAAAAACATAGGAAATATGGCTGAAAATAAGCTTGGGGAGTTTGCAACTCCCAACAATGATTATTTGTGTACTCCTATTACTGAGCCAGCAATTGTTGCTGATGATTATGAAAATAAGCCCCATTATTTAAGTTTGGTTCAACGGAATCAATTTGGAGGCTCTACTGTTGAGGACGCAGGTATGCACTAGAGTACTTTCACTAAAATATGTGATATTATGCGTATAAGAGATGTTGACCCTGATGCGGTCAAATTGCTCTTATTTCCTTTCTCTCTTAGAGGAAGACCAAAACAATGGTTGCTATCTTTGCCTAGAAATACTATTACATCATGGGTGGAGTGTACTTCTTTATTTATGACTAAATTTTTCCCACCTGCAAAGACTATGCAACTAAGATCTAATATTACTGGTTTTAGACAGGAAGAGCGTGAGCCACTAGCGATTGCATGGGAGAGGATGAAAGAATGCCTGAGAAACTGTCCCAGTCATGGGATGGAAGATTGGTTAATTCTCCATTTATTTTATAATGCTCGTAATCCTGTGTCTAAGTTTATGCTTGATACTACAGTTGGAGGAACATTTATGGGTAAACATATTAGCAAAGCAGCTGCTAGACAATATGCAAGACAACCATGCCCAGTGGCATGTGGATAGATCAAACACGAAGAAGGTGAACTCCGTCTCACCACAAGAAAATGAAGAACTCAATGCTAAGCTGGATGAGATCATATTAGCCGTAAAAGGTAAGGAAAACTAGGTAAGAGCTATCCCAGAAACAAATATTGAAGAAATAGATTTCATAGCTCGTAATGATTATAACCCTGCTTGGAAGAAGAATTATAATCCTAATTTTCAGAAACACTATTCTAGTCTTGTAGGTAACTCTTATAATAATATTGGATCAAGTAATGGTAGTCTCCAAGAAACACTTAAGCCCTTTATAAACTCACAAAATGAGCAAAACAATATCCTTATTAAAATAACGAAGAACCATGATGCTATGCTTGGTAAATTATCTAACCAAGCTGTAAATTTGAGGAATGATTTGCAGGCCCTCCAAGAAAGAATGAGGATTGTTGAGGCACAACTAGGTAAGATAACCGAGAGTCAAACTCTCATTCTAGCTAAATTTATAGGTAAATCTAAGCCAATCCTGTTGAAGACCTCAAGATGATGAGAATCCAAAGGGAGGAGCCTGAAGAACTTGATTATAGTAATGCTCCTTCACCAAGTTACACCGTTGAAGATCTTGTAAAAAGGATCAATGTCAAGATTCCGGTAAGTAAAGGAAATGATGAAGCTATGTATCAACACTTCATTAATCAGGTAGCAATAAAGGTACGTGATGTTGAGGAAAATATAAGAAAATTGCTGAAAAATTACCTTTAAAGCTTGATGATATATTTGAGCCTACTATTAAGATTAAAATTGGGACAAATGAGATAGCTGCACTTTGTGATCTAGGTGCAAGCGTCTCAACAATTCTGAAAATTCTTTTTAATAAGTTAAATCTTGGCTCTTTTGAAATCACCGAGTTAAAATTACATCTCGTAGATTCTACCTACAAACAAGCTATAGGGATTAAAGAAAATACTTAGTTTACATTAAAAGCTGTCCTGCTCTTATTGATTTTGTTATTGTTGACATGTCTAAAGATGCTACTACTCCTATTATATTAGGTCGTCCATTCTTAATAAATATTAAGGCTTTGATTAATCTACATGAAGGGAACGTGAAGCTTCAATTGCCTTCGTGGGATCCTTTTGTTATTCATTTTCCTAGGAAGAATAAAGCCAAGCATGATGAAAAGGAGGCCATCACTTTGAAGGCAAACTATTTTGGAGTGGGTGTTCCACTCATCTGGCCTAAGTGAGCAACATCAAGGTCAAGTTATCAACCATAAAAGTGCGCTTCATGGGAGGCAACCCATGTGAAATAAAGGTTTGAGTAAAAGTTTTTAAGTTTTAGTTTAAGCTTTATGTTTAATAAAGACTGCTAGAAAGCTCCAGTTGAGGAGAAGAAGTTCGGTAGTACTAAAAAACCTGCTTTATACATGCTATTGTTGGTCGAAAAAATTTACTGTCATTTTTCTATCAAAAACAAGGTGTTTCTCTAAGTTTCAGAATAGGAAATAATTCTCGAAGAAATGGAAAATTTTTGATGGCTATAGAAGGTTTAACAACGAACTATACGGAGGGAATAAAAATTCCGGCTGTATAGTTCCGGTCGTATATATATCTTTGGCATCGACAATTTTTCTTTCCTAGATACTGAAGGTTTAACAACCAACTATATGACGGGAATAAAAATTCTGGCCGTATAGTTTCGATCGTATTAATATCAATGCCTTCATCAAATTTCTTTTCCAGGTACAAAAAGTTTGACGACCAACTATACAGCGGGGATGAAAAATCCCGTCCGTATAGTTCCGACCGTATAGTTGCGCCGCCAAGTGGAAACCCTAAATTTTTGACAGCAGACCAACTATACGGCAGGAACAAAATTTTCTGGCCGTATAGTTTTGTCCGACCAGAAAATCACCACGGGAAGGTACCTCCAAGCCCAAAACTTCAATCCTTTTTCTCTCTTGTACCTCCAAACTCTCTCAAAACCTCAAGAGATCTTCATCTCTACTCAATTTCGTTCGATTTCCTCGTACACAAGTGATCTACGGTATGTTTCTCCTCCGATCCTATAATTACTTTTTGCACATTCATCTTCGATATGTTTTCATTATCAATCTAGGGTGAGACCTATTATGAACTAATTTCCATGATTCTCTTGCCTAGATTATTATTTTGAGGAGATTCTTTAGTGTGCTATGATGAGGAATATGTTATGCTTATTATTGTTGGCTCAAAAAAATTTATTTTTCTTTTCTTATTATTTTAGATGATGAACACAAGGAGCCAAATTTGTGCTCATGCCGCTGCTAGCGCTTCTCGGGCTGCCGCTCAAGAATGCACGAGGATACGGTTCAAGGATGAGCCCCAACATGATCGCTTCAACAGGATAAAGAACCTAGAAGTTGATACATTCGATCTAGATTACAGATGTAGTATAGCTTCTTTTTCCCTAGTAGACCTAGGTTATCGAATCCTCGGGAAGTGAATGTGTAGTGAAGTTACTTTAACGGACCTTCGGGAGTTTTAGAATTCCTTTTGTGTTTTTACCGGACCAATAGCTTGCGTCTTTTTGTTGATGTCGCGCCGAGGGCATTCGATTTCACCTGTAGATGTGCAAAACATCTGATGGGAATAAAAGGTAGAAATAAAGTATGCATGTACTAGTTAGAGCAAGATAAATTATATGTGGGCAGTGCATCCATAATTGCTATTGCCTCCGCAACCGCTTATAGCAATAACCTACTAGTCTCATCCATAGAAGAAAGAGAACTAATGATATGCATAGTGATGTCACCGTTAATCCCAAGTAAATCCCTCACATACAGCCGTACTACCCCTTCTATCACTAGGGTTCCCAACCTACAGATCAGTCATTACTCATACTCCCTATACTTGGATCAACCCTCGGGGTCTTGGGTACCTGAGAAGTCCTTGGATTGAGACAAGATAAGATACAATAGTCATCCTGTCATACAAACTAACACATGATCCCATCTATGATAAATAACATGCACAATCGCTACATGGCTAGGCTGAAGCCCTTAGCCCAAGGACAATTACTCACACATAGAGGTGAGATCAACAATCACAAACATTGTAATGAAAATCATAAGATTGATAGCAATAGTCTTACAATGTCGCCAATAAAAGAAGAGATCTACTATTACAAAGTGGTGGAATATGACTATGGAGATGGAGAAGAGTTTTGAGATCTAGAGGCGGCTGATGATCTGTGGCAGAGACTTTTTGGCGAGGTCTGGCTTGTTTTCTCGTCACGCGAGGCTTCTTTATATAGGGGTCCCTTCACGAAAGTTGTTCTGTTTGACCTAACGGTGGTGGCGCCAACTATATGACCAGAGCTATAAGGTCGGAATTTTTGCTCCGTCGTATAGTTGGTCATTAAAGCATTTGCCTCCGCTTTACGGCTCCTAGTTTCTTCTTATTGTTGGAAGTCTCGTATCTTTGACTTTAATGCAGTGCCTCCCATCTTCAAACGACATTATCTGCGCAGGAAAAATATAAAAGAAAGGATTTCATACCCCTCTGAATATTAGGCATTAGTGGCAGGGTTTAGAGAGATATTTCATCAAAATTATGAATAATATCTAGTTTAAATGTGGATGTAGATGGCTATATTTTAGAGCCATCAACCTCCCCAAGCTTAAACTTGATCGTCCCCGAGCAAGAAAACCAAAATCAAAAAGGAAATCAGCATTTAAATTGAAATAACGAGATGGTGATCTAACTCATGATTGGTAGACTCATGTTTCCTCCACTTTATAAATCTGAAAAACTTTAGCATAGATAGAGTAGTGGCAAGCATATCATACGGGTTTTATGCATCCTTATAGTGCAGCAAAATTATTGTTAGCATGGATGACTCAAATGAGTAAACTTTATTCCATGTCATGTAATCAACTCACAGGTTTTCCTTTGAACAATCAAGTATAATCATGTAAATTAAGAGTGTGAGAGTTTTCAAGAAAAGCATATACACTAGAGTGTCTCAATTCTCCCACATCAATAAATCAAGACTTTTTAAGCACTACTTTTCTATTTATTATCCTTCAAGAATTTCAGTTTTTAAGTAATTGAGAGCATGCCAAAGATTTTTATTAGTTTATTGGGCTGTGATGGACACTCGTGGCATCACTAAGGTTTTTGTTCCTTTTGCATAATGATTACTCATAATATCCAGAGGAGTAATTCCATCATGATTACAGCTACCCAGGAGTGTCAAGAATCTTACCCATTATAGCATTGCTGCTACAAGTGTTTAATCAACTCATAGCCGAAATCTAGGAGTTTCCTCCATGAAGATCGTTCGTAAGCCAGCGGAGTTGTTGGCATCCCATGAAGTTTGACACGCATAAAGCTATATCATTCTTATGATTAACAAGTCAAACTTTGGCGTGCTCACCAAAACAACTAAACATTAATTCAATCAAACAAATCCTTTCAAAGAGAGCTATCAAGTGAATCAAAAAATTTAGTGGTGTTGAGTGTCTCTAGAAATAAACCTTAAAGACTAAGCACTAAAACACCCAAGCTTTCAATTGTGAGAATTTTTCTTATTACAATTGTTTAGCAATTTTTAGGCAAGACTTGGTTAGTTACAGGAGCTAGAACAAAATGTACCCAATTAAATATCCATGCAAACGAAAAATCATACTACAATACAAAGACTCACTCCACCAATATAATATCTCAACATTTACTACTAACTAGCATGGGTTTCTCAAACTTCAAAAGTGGGGAATCATAAGGCATACCTCTCATGTTTGGTTCCACTTCTCTCTTCCTTTTTATTTGTTTCTTGGAAACTCGAAGTCGATCACTCTCCTGCAAACTTATGAAGACCTCGAGGCGGAAAGAAACGAAAGAGGGAAAGTATGGAAAAAATGGAGAAATCTTTTTGTGATTTTTAAAATAGGGAATTTAAAGAATAGAAAATTGGCGGCAAAACTCGGCTAGAAAATCTTGAAAGCAAATAGAAAGAAGTAGAAAATAAAGTGTTGGGGAAACCAAAATGAGTGCTTATAAACTCAAATAAAAACACAACCTCTAAATAAATAAAAGCAAATAAATGCCAAATAAAGATACATGAGGAAACTTACCCAAGCTTAGGCTTTTGCAAGCCCTTTAAATCATTATGGTGGCAGGAAAAAGTTGTTACTCTAGTTTGCAAATTGAGTTGAGAGGTTACTAGTTGATTCTCGGAGGTTCAAAGAAAGGCCATGTATCCTCTCCATAGTCCCTCCAAGTCCTTGGAAATCTTGGTATGTGGCGAACCGGGTTTGTGGCTTCTCCTCTTGGTAAGGAACTTCTTGCTCCTCCTCTTGGTCCTCATCCTCTTCCGAAATCTCCTCCTGGGGTTGGTGTTGCTCAACCTGCATCGCATATAGCAAATGTCCTTCCTCAATAGAGAAAATACCATTAGGCATAGGAGCGGGATAGAGACGCCCAACTCCAGCAATATGTAGATAATAAACACCACCTCTCCTAGTGAGCATTCCATAGGCTCTTAGGTTGGAGAAACCAACACGTGTATCACCTAGCATGGGTTGCAACTTACCTAGGTTGATGCCTAGGGAAGTGGCCAGAACGGTGATGACGCCTCCACCTATGATTGGCCCTTGGCTTTGGGAGGCTTGGTGCTCCAGGTAGCGCACAATGATGGCGCCCAAGTTGAGTGACAAGCTGCAGTTGATGTAAGCATCCTTTGCAAGGACTAGGATGTCCTCCTTGTTGAGTCTCGTGAACTCATTATGTGCCTGCAAGGTGTTAGCAATAACATAGAACAAATAGCAAATTGCAGGATGTTGAATATTCTTCCCCTTGTTCACTCTAGTAGTAATACTCATTCCATTATAATATTGTTCAGGGGAAGGATTTAAGCCAGTAAAGGATGCGTGTAAGGCATGAACATCATTGTTTCGCAAATTAAAACATGGTCACCATTCATCTAATATTAAAGTGTAGTTGTTGTTCATCAGTCGGAAAGAAATAGTGTCATCTCCTTGCCATTGTTTAAAGGTGCTTTGCGACGAACTTATAAATTCAATGGTTAAGCGGCGATAAGTAGGTACATCATTGTACAGGACAGCTCTATTGCAAAGTAAACTGAAGTAATGAGAAATACCGAGTTGGTTCAATATAATGGGGCAAGCCCACTTGGTGGCTTTCACTTCGCGGTTCTTGATCCTGTTGAAGCGATCATGTTGGGGCTCATCCTTGAACTTGATCCCCATGCATTCTTGAGCGGTAGCCTGAGAAGCGCGAGCGGTGGCACGAGCGTAAGTTTGGCTCCTTGTGTTCATCATCTAAAACATTGAAGAAATACAAAAATAAAACTATTTGATCCAACAACAATAAGTACAATATATTCCTCATCATAGCACACTACTCAAAAATAATAATCTAGGCAAGAAAATCATGCCAATTGGTTCATAGTAGGTCTCACCCTAGATTTATAATGACAATAGATCAAAGAAAAATTTGCAAAAAGTAATTGGAGGATCGGAGGAGAAACATATCGTAGATCACTCGTGTGCGAGGAAATCGAACGAAATTGAGTAGAGATGAAGATCTCTTGAGGTTTTGAGAGAGTTTGGAGGTAGAAGAGAGAAAAAGGATTGAAGGTTTGGAGTTGGAGGTACCTTCCCGTGCAATTTTGTGGTCGGACACAACTATACGGGCAAAATTATACGGCAGGAACATTGTGTTTCTGCCATATAGTTGGCCTTCTATCAAAAATTTAGGGTTCCTCCTAGTGGCGCAGCTATACAGGCGCAACTATACGGCCGGAACAAAATATTCACGCCGTATAGTTGGTCGTTTAACTGTTTGTCCCTGCAAAATAAAATACACCAAGGCATCAATATCTATACGACCGGAACTATACGACCGGCATTTTTATTGCCGCCGTATAGTTGGTCGTTAAACTCTTAGTACATTAGAAAATAATTCGTACGAAGGCACTAACATCTATATGACCGGAGCTATATAGCTGGAATTTTTATTCCTGCCATATAGTTGTTCGTTAAACTCTCAGTACATATTAAAGAAAAATTGTCGATGGCAAAGATATCTATATGACTGGAACTATATAGCCGGAATTTTTATTCCCGCCGTATAGTTGGTCGTTAAACTCTCTATGTGCGTCAATTTTTTTTTTGTTTTTTCGAGAATTACTTCTTTTCCTGTAACTTAGTGATATACCTTGTTTATGACAGAAAATTCACTGTAAATATTGTCAACCAACAACAACATTTATGTAGAAGAATTTCAAGTACTACCGAACTTCTTCTCCTCCAATGGAGTTTTCTAGCACTCTTTATTAAACATAAACTTAAACTAAAAACTAAAAACTTAACTCAAACCTTTATTTAACATGGGTTGCCTCCCATGGAGCACTCTTTTATGGTCAATAGCTTGACCTTGACGATACTCACTTGGGCTAGATGAGTGGAACACCCACTCCAAAGTAATTGGCCTTCAAAGTGCTGGCCTCCTTTTCGTCATATTTGGCTTTCTTTTTCCTGGGGAAATGGACAACAAAGGATCCCACGAAGGCAATTGCAGCTTCATGTTCCCTTCATGGAGGTTAATTAAATCCTTTATAGTTCTCAAGAAAGGATGGCCTAGTATTATAGGAGCAATAGTAACTTTAGGCATGTCAACAATAACGAAGTCAATTAGAGCAGGACAACCTTTGATGTAAACTAAAGTGTTCTCCTTAATTCCTATAGCTTGTTTGTAGGTAGAATCTACTAGATGCAATTTCAATTCAGTGATTTCAAAGGAGCCAAGATTTAACTTGTTAAAAAGACTCTTTGGAATTGTTGAGACGCTTGCACCTAGATCACAAAGTGCAACTATCTCATTGGTTCCAATTTTTATCTTAATAGTAGGCTCAAATATGTCATCTAGTTTAACAGGTAACTTTTTAGTGATTTTCTTTTATTCCTCTTCAATCTCGCGTACCTTAATTGCTATTGATCAAAAAAGTGTTGATACATGGCTTCATCGTTACCTTCACTTACTGGAATTTTCACGTTGATCCTGTTTACGAGGTCTTCGATGGTGTAGCTTGGTGAAGGGCATTACTATAGTCATGTTCTTCAGGCTACTCCCTTTGGATCCTCATCATTTTGAGTTCTTCAACAGGATTGGGCTCAACTTTACCTGCAAATTTAGCTAGAATGAGAGTTTGACTCTCGGTTATCTTACCTAGCTGTGCCTCAATGATCCTCGTTCTTTCTTGAAGGGCATGCAAATCATTTCTCAAACTAACACATTGGTTAGATAATTTACCAAGCATAGCATCATGGTTCTCTGTTATTTTAACAAGAACATTGTTTTGTTCATTTTGTGAGTCTATAAAAGACTTAAGTGTTTCTTGGATACTACCATTACTAGTTCCCCTATTATTATTAGAATTACCTGCAGGACTAGAATAATGTTTCTGAAAGTTAGGATTGTAACTCTTCTTCCAAGCAGGGTTATAATCATTACGAGCTATAAAATCTATTTCTCCAATATATGTTTGAGGTGTGGCTCTTACCTGGGTTTCCTTACCTTTTACGGCTAATATGATCTCATCCAACTTAGCATTGAGTTCTTCATTTTCTTCTGGTGATATGGAGTTCACCTTGCATTTTGTTTGATAGCTACTTTGCTTCGGTAATATGTTTACCCATAAATGTTCCTCCAGCTGTAGTATCAAGCATAGACTTAGACACATGATTAAGAGCATTATAAGATAAATGGAGGATTAACCAATCTTCCATCACATGACTAGGACAGTTTCTTAAGCATTCTTTCATCCTCTCCCATGCAAGTGCTAGTGGATCGCACTCTTCCTGTCTAAAGCCAGTAATATTAGATCAGAGTTGCAAAGTCTTTGCAGGTGGGATAAATTTAGTCATAAATAAAGAAGTATATCCCACCCATGATGTAATAGTATTTCTAGGCAAAGATAGCAACCATTGTTTTGCTATCCCTCTTAGAGAGAAAGGAAATAGACGTAATTTGACCGCATCAGGGTCAACATATTTTATACACATCATATCACATATCTCACTGAAAGGATTCAAGTGCATACCTGCGTCTTCAACAGAAGAGCCTCCAAATTGATTCTGCTGAACCAAGCTTAAATAATGGGGCTTAATTTCATAGTCATCAGCAGCAATTGCTGGCTGAGTAATAGGAGTATCCAAATAATCATTGTTGGGAGTAGAAAACTCTCCAAGCTTCTTTTCAGCCATATTTCCCATGTTTTTGGGTTTTCTTAAACAAAGAATTATAAGAGTAAAAGCAAGAATTTAAAGGCTAACTAATTTTTTGGTTTATCAAATAAAGACTGAAAGCAAACTAACAAAATTAAAAACAAGAATTAAAACTAGCAAGGTTCCTAATAACCTCACCAAGGTAGCTATTGCTTCCCCGACAACGGCACCAGAAAAAGGGTTGATACCTTTGATCCAAATTACAGATGTAGTATAGCTTATTTTTCCCTAGTAGACCTGGGTTATCGAATCCTCGGGAAGCGAATGCGTAGTGAAGTTACTTTAACAGACCTTCGAGAGTTTTAGAATTATTTTTGTGTTTTTACCGTACCAATAGCTAGCGTCCTTTTGTTGTTGTTGATGATGGAGCGAGAGGGCCTAGGGTGTTCGGTTTCACCTGTAGCTGTGCAAAGCATCTGATGGGAATAAAAGATAATAATAAAGTATGCATGCAATTGTTAGAGCAAGATAAATTATATGTGGGCAGTCCATCCATAATTGCTATTGCCTCCGCAACCACTTATAGCAATAACCTACTAGTCTCATCCATAGAATAAAGAGAACTAATGATATGCATAGTGATGTCACCGTTAATCCCATGTAAATCCCTCACATACAGCCGTACTACCCCGTCTGTCACTGGGATTCCCAACCTGCAGATCGGTCATTACTCATACTCCCTATACCTGGATCAACCCTCGGGGTCTTGGGTACCTGACAAGTCCTTGGATTGAGGGAAGAGAAGATATAATTATCACCATGCCATACAAACTAATACATGATCCCATCTATAATAAATAACATGCACAATCGCTACATGGCTAGGCCGAAGCCCTTAGCCCAAGGAGAATTACTCACACATAGAGATGAGATCAACAATCACAAACATTGTAATGAAAATCATAAGATTGATAGCAATAGTCTTACAATGTCTCCCATCAAAGAAGAGATCTACTATTACAAGTAGTGGAATATGGCTATGGAGATAGAGAAGGGTTTTGAGACCTGGAGGCGGTTGGTGATCTGTGGTAGAGAATTTTTGGCGAGGTCTGGCTTGTTTTCTCGTCGCCCAAGGCTTCTTTATATAGGGGTCCCTTCACAAAAGTTGTTCTGTTTGACCTAACGGTGGCGGCGCCAACTATACGATCGGAGCTATACGGCCGGAATTTTTCGCTCCGGTCGTATAGTTGGTCATTAAAGCGTCTGCCTCTGCTTTATGGCTTCTGGTTGTTGGAAATCTCGTATCTTTGACTTTAATTTAATGATTCCCATCTTAAACTGACATTATCTGTGTAGGAAAAATATAAAAGAAAGGATTGCATACCCCTCTGAATATTAGGCATTAGTGGCAGGATTTAGAGAGATATTTCATCAAAATTATGAATAATATCCAGTTTAAATGTGGACGTAGATGGCTATATTTCAGAGTCATCAGAAGTGAGGCAACAAAGTGGGCTTGCCCCATTATATTGAATCAACTTGGTATTTCTAATGACTTCAATTTATTTTGCAATTGGGTTGGCTTGCAAAACTTTGTATTCAATGATGTGCCTACTTATCTATGGTTAACTCTTGAATTCCTAAGTTCTTTGCAAAGCACTATTAAAGCATGGAATGGAGAGGACATGATTTCTTTCTGACTTATGAACAACAATTAAGCTTTATCACTAGATGAATGTGTTTTAATTTTCCAAAAAATAATGACAATGACTTATGCGCATCCTTTAGTGGCTTAGACCCTTCCTCAGAACAATATTATAATGGAATGAGTTTCACTTCTAGAGTAAGAAAGGGGAAGAATATTCAACATCCTGCAATTCGCTATTTGTTCTATGTTATTGCTAACACTTTACAGGCACAAAATGAGTTCACGAGACTCAATGAGGAGGACATCTTAGTCCTTGCAAAAGCTGCTTTCAACAACACCAACTTTTTACTTAACTTGGGCGCAATTCTTGTGCGCTACCTGGAGTACCAATCCTCCCAAAGCCAAGGGCTAGTCACAGGTGGAGGCGTCATCACCGTGCTTGCCATTGCCCTAGGCATCAACCTAGGTGAGTTGCAACCAGTGCTAGGTGAGCGACGTGTTGGTTTCTCTACTTTAAAATATTGTGGAATGCTCACTAGGAGAGGTGGTGTTTATTACTTGCATATTGCTGGAGTTGGGCGTCTCTATCCCGCTCCTTTGCCTAATGGTCTTTTCTCTATCAAGGAAGGATGTTTGCTATATGACTTGCAGGTTGAGCAACACCAACCCGAGGAGGAGATTCTGAATGAGGATGAGGACCAAGAAGAGGATCAAGAAGAGGAGCATCCACCAACCCAGTTTGCTACATACCAAGACTTCCAAGAACTTTGAGGAACTGTGGAGAGAATGCAAAGCGTATCCTTGAACCTCCGAGAAACAACTAGTAATTTATCAACTCAATTTGCAAACTGGAGTTACAACTTTTCCCGCAACCACAATTATTTGAAGGGCTTGCAAAAGCCTAACCTTGGGGAAGTTTCCTCATTATCTTTATTTGGCGGTCATTTATTTTTATATATTTCAAGGTTATTTTTAATTTGAGTTTATAAACACTCATGTTGGTTTCCCCAACACTTTATCTTTAGTTACTTTTATTTGTTTTTGAGATTTTCTATCCGAGCTTTGCCGCTAATTTTCTATTCTTTAATTCCCTCTCTTAAAAACAAAAAAAAGATTTTTCCATTTATCTTTATTTTCCCTCTTCCTTATTTTCTATTCTCCTTGTGGCTTTCACATATTTGCAGGAGAGTTATCGACTTCGAGTTTCCAAGAAGCAAATAAAAAGGGAAGAGAGAAGTGGAACCAATCATGAGAGGTATGCTTTAAGACTCCCCACTTTTGAAGTTTGACAAACCCATGCTAGTTAGTAGTAAATGATAAGATGCTATATTGGTGTAGTGAGTCTTTGTATTGTAGTAAAATTTTGTTTGCATGGGTATTTAGTTGGGTACATTTTGTTCTAGCTCTTGTAGTTAACCAAGTCTTGCCTAAAAATTTGCTAAACAATTGTAATAAGAAAAAGTCTCACAACTGAAGGCTTGGGTGTTGCAGTGTTTAGTCTTGAAGGCTTATTTCTAGAAACACTCAATACCACGTAAAATAATGATTGACTTGATAGCTCTCTTTAAAAGGATTTGTTCAATTGAATTAATGTTTAGCAGTTTTTGTGAGCATGCCCAAGTTTGACTTGTGAATCATAAGAATGATATAGCTTTATGCATGTCAAACTTCATTGGATGCCAACAACTCCGCTAGCCTACGAACAATCTTCATGGAGGAAACTCCTAGATTTTGGCTATGAGTTGATTAAACATATGTAGCAGCAATGCTATAATGGGTAAGATTCTTGGCATTCCTGGGTAGCTGTGTTCATGATGGAATCACTCCTCTAGCTGTTATGAGTAATCATTGTACAAAAGGAACAAAATCTTGTTGATGCCATGAGTGTCCATCACAGCCCAATAAACTAATTAAAATCATTGGAATGCTCTCAATTACTTAAAAACTGAAATTCTTGAAGGACAATGAATAGAAAAGTAGTGCTTGAATAGTCTTGATTTATTGATGTGGGAGAATTGAGATACTCTCGTGTATATGTTTTATATGACAAACTCTCACACTCTTAATTTTACATGCTTATACTTTATTGTTCAAAGGCAAGCCTATGAGTTGATTACATTACTTGGAATAAGGTTTACTCATTTGAATCATCCATGTTAACAAAAAATTTGATGCGCTATAAGGATGCATAGAAATCCTTATGATATGCTTGCCATTACTTTATCTATGCTGAAGTTTTTCAGATTTATAAAGTGGAGGAAACTTGAGACTACCAACCATGAGTAAGATCATCATCTCGTTATTTCAGTTTAAATGCTGAGTTTCTTTTTGATTTTGGTTTTTTTGCTCGAGGACGATCAATTTTAAGCTTGGGGAGGTTGATGGCTGTGAAATATAGCCATCTACGTCGACATTTAAACTAGATATTATTCATATTTCTGATGAAATATCTCTCTAAACCCTACCACTAATTCCTAATGATCAAAAGGGTATGCAATCTTTTTTTTCTGTTTTTCCCTACACAGATAATGACGTTTGATGATGGGAATCACAACATTAAAGTCAAAGATACGAGATTTCCAACAACCCGAAGAAACCAGGAGTCGTGAAGTGGAGATAGATGCTTTAACGACCAACTATATGGCGGGAATAAAATTCCGGCCGTATAGTTCCGGTCGTATAGTTGCCATCGACACCGCTAGGTCAAACAGAACAACTTTCATGAAGGGGCCCCTATATAAAGAGGCCTCGTGCGACGAGAAAGAAAGCTCTTTTTTGATCAAGAGCCGCACCCAGAACTCCATCCATAACAACGAAGAGCCGCTGGAGGAATAGACTTAGATCTAATCTCCAAACCCTTCTCCACCACCATAGCCATATTCCACCACTTGTAATAGTACATCTCATCTTCGATTGGCGACATTGTAAGACTATTTGCTATCAATCTAATGATTTCCATTGCAATGTTTATGATGGTTGATTTCTTCTCTATGCGTGAGTAATTATCCATGGGCTAAGGGCTTCGGCCTAGCCATGTAGCTTTTGTGCATGTTATTTATCATAAATGGGATCATGTATTAGTTTGTATGATATGATGATTATTGTATCCTCTCTTGCCTGAATCTAAGGACTTGTCAGGTACCCAAGACCCCGAGGATTAAGCCAGGTACAAGGAGTATGAGTAATGACTAATCTGCAGGTTGGGAACCCTAGTGACAGAAGGGGTAGTATGGCTGTATGTGAGGGATTTACTTGGGATTAACGATGACTTCACTATGCATATCATTAGTTCTCTTTATTCTATGGATGAGACTAGTAGGTTATTGCTATAAGCGGTTGTGGAGGTAATATAAATTATGGATGCACTACCCACATATAATTTATCTTGCTCTAACAATTGCATGCACACTTTATTATTATCTTTTATTCCCATCAGATGCTTTGCACAGCTACAGGTGAAACCGAACACCCTAGGCCCTCTCCCCATCATCGACAAGAACAAAAGATATCAAACTCTTGGTTCGGTAAAACACAAAAAGAATTCTAAAACTCCTGAAGTTCCATTAAAGTAACTTCACTAGGCTTCTGGTTCCCGAAGATTCGATAAACCTAGGTCTACTAGGGAAAAAGAGCTATACTACATCTGTAATCCAGATCGAAGGTATCAGTAGTGCATGGCTAGATTTGCACAAGATCACATGGTTAGAACTATGTCGAGTTCTTGTGGAACGCTTTCCTGATAACAATAATGATGATCCTATGAAATAGCTACAACACCTCAGAGAATCAACCACAGTGGACAATTACATCAAAGCGTATGACTCCTAGATGACATTGATCATGCATGGTCGCGATTATCTTCCTCCAGATTTCTTCATTGATTGTTACATTAGTGGACTCAAAGATACTATCAAGCATACAGTGTAGTGTCAGAATCCTAGCACCCTTCTGTGAGCCTACTGGTATGCCCAACAGTATGAAAAATCATCGATCTCCAATTCCACGGCTCAACACAGACCATGAAATCTGCCTGTTCAAAGACAAGTTCAGAATAGGTAAAACCGAAACAGAAACGATGGTGTTCATCCTCGTGTCCCTCACCCCTACTAGTATCGTCCTAACAATTGGACGGTAGGTCAACGCTATCTTGGTATGCAAAGAGCTGTAAACGTGTTACTTATGCAGAATAACTCTAACGATGAAGAAGCACTAGCTCCAGAAATAGCACATGTTGAACACATTATACTAGTGCAGAACCAAGCTGATGCAATGAACCTTATGCAGATTTCTCAAGCAGCATATATTGGTTCACCTAGCGATTCCACTATATGCTTGTTGTTAACTCTAGCTGATGGACAAGCCATTGCCTTGGCAGATACTATAAGCACAAACACATTCTTGGATCAACAATTTTCCCAAGCTCACAAGATTCCTATAACACCAGCCCCTTTGAGAATTGTAAAAGTAGCTAGTCGAGGTGAACTCAAATCATAAGCAATTGCATACAAGTGCTCTTTCCAAATACAAGGGCACACTTTCCAGGCCGACTTCAGAATCCTTCCACTCAAAGGATCTGATGCTCTCTTGGGGGTCAACTGGTTCACCTTACACAACCAAGTGACTTTTGATGACGGGTCCCTGACAGGTTGCTGCTCGGGTAAAACTCGTATGGGAACGGGAGTAGCAGCTACTGGCTGGTAGTGCCATGTACAGGCACCGAACATGGATGGACATAGGGATTCATACGTAGGTTCTTGCTGCCCAACAGTGTTTTGTAGCGGGGTGGCAGCGGAACTGACAACTAGCGGATGGCCTGGAGCAGCAACTACATCAGGCGGCAGCGACCTAGACTGTAGTTGACGCTGCCGGTGACTACAACAGGCGCTGCAAGATGTAACATCCCAAAACTTCAATCCAAGTGTATCAAAGATCAAATCATCCAAATTTAGGATTAACAAAAACTTTTCCATATTTAAAATGAAAGCATTCATATATGTGTGTATTTAAAATAAGAGTTGTTTTGAATTGCCATGATTGTGTGATCCTTTGCTTCTAAAATGTTTCTTAAGTGATTTCAACATCATCTACACCATTCCCAAACTTTTCCTAAAAGAAATCAAATCAAAAAGAATTAAAATGAAGGAATGGTCATTTGGACAAATTTAACTCTCATGCCTACTTTGGCTATTCCTAGTACTCAATTCTTAACAGAAACAATTCTTGATCTTTGCACCCCTTGCTATTACACATAATGAGGTACCAAGGCCCACCTTTAGATCTACTAAAAAACTTCTGTAAAGTATTTTAAATGACAGTTTAAAATTGAATCTAATGCATATGCATAGATCACCCTATTTCAAAAACCATGTATTTGAGCTCCATTTTCAAAACCCTTGCAACCAGAGACTACCTAGCACTAGTGGAGATCACCCAAAAATTTTGAACTCAAAATTCAAAACTTTTTCTCTTGCGGCTATTTCATCAAACACTTGGCAGGCAGATTACAAACTAAACAAATTTCACTATTTTAAATAGTGTTCGGGCCAAACTTGTTCCCCAAATTGCCACCAAAAACCTCTCCACTACTCCCCCTTACCCTCTCTAGCCCAGCCCCACACTGTGCCACGACCAAATGGTCATGGCCATTAAGGCCGAACCCCCACTTGGCCACCCCACCGGCGACAGCAAGCCACAGCCGCCGCCAGCGCCATCCACCGTGTCCTGGAGATAGCCAGTGGTCCACCTCCACCGTCCAACCAGTCCCAGCCCAAGGACAGCGACCCGAACGACCAGGAACCGCCGCGCCCCGAGCCTGACGACCATGCTGACGCCGCCCGCAGAGCGTGCACTGTCCCCGCGTGCACAGGCCGCCGCTCGACACCAGCCCGCGCCTACCGCTCCGCCTCGACCTGGAGAACACCCCAGACACCCCCGTTCGCCGTCCAAAGCCCCACAGCCACCGCTCGCCGTGGACACAGCCGCTTCGGCCGCGCAGAGCGCCACCTCACCCCGACCACATGCCACCGCCCCTATGGCCACATTGAAGCACTAGAGCACCGCTAGGGGACCGCCCATCGATCGCCATCCCTAGCCATGCCGCTAGCTCGCCGTAGCCATGTCGCCACCGTCGACCGCCCATCCCGCTCGGTCTCACCGCCGAGCCTATAAAAGGAGCCCTCCCCAGCACCAAAGACTCACACCATTCCACTCCCCTCACCTCTCTGAACATCAACCACCCCTCGCCGGAGCAAGTGGAGAAGCAGCTCGCCAGAATTGGAGCCGGAGCCGCCGCCTCTAGAGAAGAAGGGTGCCGTTGATTCCGGCCACCCCAAGCTCCGCTGCGACCACGCCTCGCCTCGCCGTCGTCTTCCACTTTGTTCGCCCGCATCGCCGACCCTGCTGGAGCCCTGGTACGCCCCTAATAGACCCCCACCGAGCCGCTAGGGTTCGAGCTCGCCGGCGACCCGTCCGTCGTCGACGACGACCCTCAGCCGTAGATCTAGCCTCTAATCGCACGGCCCACAGCGCGCGTACCGTTTCGCGTTTTAAGAGCCACTGACAAGTGGGATCCCCCTGTCAGCTGAGCCCCGTGCCGCGTAGCGCCACTGGGCCGGCCCATTTCCTTTCCCGCGCAAGCCCATAGATTCAAATCTAGGTTTTTCTTTTTAGTTAGAATATAGTTTCTGTCCAGTGTTTCAAAATTCAATTCTGTGAGTTTGACAAATCCAAATTACATGAAACTAATTTTGTCTGAAAGGTATTGAAATGCTCTTTCCAAGCCTGTTGGATTTAATTCATTTAGATTTATGGATTTCTCCTAATAAAAATAAGAAGATAGAAGCTTTTGCAACTTGAAACATTTTTGTAAAATCAACCAAGTTAGATTTTGAGTTGATTCCAACTCTCAAAAATCACATTTTATCATACCTATCCAAATATGTAATAATATTAAGGTTTACAGGCAGTGACTTTGGACTAGTACCAAAATAATGCTATATAGGCATTTCTAGTCACTTTAAATCATTAAATAATAAACTTAAACCAAAGTAATATTGATCCAACCTTTAAATCTCATTCCCACATGTTAGAATATGTGGTGAGGACATGTGTCCACATGATCCCATATTTTGGTGGTGAATATTAAATTTTAGTTAATATTTCAATGAGTAGAAATTACTTTTCCAAAATAAAAAGGTTGAATTTATTTGAATTAAAACTTGTGATGTTTGGGATGATAATAGATCATCAATTGTGTGGTTTAGAATACTACTTAGCCCAAGTTAAGTATTTTTTGGTGATTGTGCACTCCCTATGTATTTCTAGACGATAGTACCGACCAAGCCTTCGAGGAGGAGGAGTTCTACCAAGAAGAAGAAGAAGAAGAAAACTTCAACCACTGCACCAACCAAGGCAAGCTATTAGTGGCAAGCTAACCCTTGCAAACATGATTTATTAAGCTATTATAGCAAGCTAGAATAAAACTCGATAGTTTAGTAAAGATGCCTTAAGCATACTTTGATCACACCCCCTTAGTTTACACAAAGTTCTTTAATTAATTTTGAAGGTAGCATAAAGAGTATAAAACTTGACCTAATTAGAAACCCTTAGATGTCATTCTATGGCATGAGATTGATCCCACCTTTCCACCTTAGTGAACACTCTTAACCTAGTGTTTTAGAATAGATCAAACTTGAGTCACTTTAGATGGGAACACTTGGTGAAGATGAGTTGTGAAAACCTTGGAATGATGAGTCATTCTATTGAGATGTTTTGACCTGTGTTGAGAAACACAGCTGGTTTATGATGATGAAAATGATGAGGCATGAGCCTTAACCCTTTTATAAAACTGATGGTTGGATTCGGATGCGATACCATTCCAAATTTACCGTACAACCACATTACCTGAATTGGGTAAGGCTTAGCTGGAAATTTATATGCATTAGTATTAGTTCCCTCATGGGAGAGGTTTGAGCTGAGGCTACCTCTCATGATGTCCACCTATGCAGTGCCCAAGATGACTGATGGTCATGGTTGGGAGGCCATGCTCATAGGAGAGGTGCTTGTACAAGGGTGTGTAAAGGGAAGGTTATGTTTGATTATCTGCATACCAAGTATGATGATTCAGGGTTATCCCTGACAGATGTATCGAATCTTGTGGTGAAAGTGTACCACCTCTGCAGAGTGTCAAACTATTCGAATAGCCATGTCCGCGGTTATGGACAGTTGGAATGGCCATACTATTTCATTGTCAGATGTTTCTAAATAACTTGAAATGAACGAGGAACCTTGACTTGACCACAACAGGGTTGTGTAGATGAAAATAGCTTCCCAACTTAAGTGATTCTAGACTTTTATTTTATCTTTTCTTGCTTCAGAACTCAGCTTAGGTTTCAAACTTAACTTGATAGTTATTCTTTCCATTCAGTACTTTAACTTAGAATCATAACCCTTGCTAGTAGTAGTTTGCGAGTACTTAAAGAGTACTCATGGATTTTGTCCCTGGCTACTATCATGGCCAGACTATGAAGGAGATTATCAAGATGATGGTCAGCAGGACGACTATGATAACTAGGACTATCTGCTTTCGTCAGCATTGCCTGTGCCCCTGAAGATGGACCCCACCGCTACGCTATCGATTAATTCCGCTGCTTGTTGTATTGAAGACTAGATCATGAGATCCTTATTTGTGTAAAACCTTATGTATGGTTTGTAATGGATGATGTACTGTGGTATCCAATCCGTTATGTCTCGCAAAAATGGTAATCCTAGGATTGCGAGGTATGGCATAACAGGCATCTGGGATTAAAAATCCGGGTGTTGACAAGTTGGTATCAGAGCCATCCTGACCATAGGAGACCCTAGTTAGAATGGACGTCCAAACCAAAAACTTAGCTTCAAAACCAAAGTAAGTATGTATAAAAAAACTATTTCCCCTCTTACCCTGGTGAACTCATTCTTTCTCAAAAATACACGTTCCTCAACATTCTTACATTACTACTTAAAATTTGACACACTTGATCACTTCACTAATTTTCTCATCCTAAATTCTTGTAGATGGAGACTCAGTTCAGCAAGTTTTACCAGTTGGGAAACGGAGGTCAGCTGATCTTCGAGAGGGATCTGGATTCACTGTCAGAATTACTAGGACGCCCACATCCGGAGTTTCTTGGAGCTCAACTTCGAGGACCCCCAGGAGGATACCTACAATGGCTAGTCACCGTAGATCTTCGAGGAAGCATTGAAGCACCAACTTACGGGAGAATTCAGTTCTCTGTGAGAGAGAACAACTGGCTAGATGGATTAGCTAGGGCAATGCATGAAGCTCTCGCACGTCTATGTGCCCTCAGCGTCAACAAGATTCAAGGAACCCGTTTTGCCCACTATGCAAGACGTGACTTCATGGGAATGCCAATGGAGATGCCAAGTCACCCATAGTTGAGGCGTCAAGTGGAGAACCCCAATTTCTTGCTTCATGACCGACAGCAGGAACTGGACAATGCCAGAGAGTTAGCCAACCAGAACCGTGCCATCGCCGACCAGAAGGCCCAGACTTTCACACTGCTCATCCAAGATCGCCAGTCTCTTTGTCGCCAGCGTGCCCAGAAGGATCGCACCATCGCCCGTCTTCGCAAGAAGGTGGCCGACCTCGAGAAGACCGTCAAGGAGCAGGAAGCTCAGCTTGCCGCCAAAGAAGAAGATGATGAGGGTGAAGACATCCAGGGAGATATGGATTCTTACCTCAGCAACGATGACGATTTTCTGGCAGAGGATGTTGTGGATTTCTACACTGATGATGAAGACTCTAACTTCATCGACGATGAGTAGATGCACTAGAGCACTGTCATAGCATGAGATGTATCATCTCATTGTATCGTTGTTTGCAGAATGGTTCTTCAAACCATCTGTTTTCCCCTTTGATTGTTGTGGTGTGTTGTATCGTGTGCTTGCTTGCATGAATGAAAAGGAAGTTAGTTGAAAAACCTAAGTCTAACTCAAAGTTGTAGCTTTGAAAACCCAAAACCATGAACCTTAGAATTTCCCTCTTACCCCTATATCTATCTCAATCTTCAGATGACTCGTGGAAACCAAGGAGGGAGCAGCTCATCGCAGGACCCAATGCTGCAGATCTTGCAGAATCTCATCGCAGACCGTGAAGCAAGCAGGGCCGAGCGTCAAGCCAACTTAGAGACATTGCAGCAGATCTCCCAAATGGCTCTCAACAACCAAGGACATGGAAATCAGGATCACCGTGGATCTAAACTCAAAAAATTTCAGAACACCAATCCGCCAATCTTCAACCAATCTGAAAACCCATTAGATGCTGATGACTGGTTACAGACCATGGAAAACAACCTAGAAGTTGCAGGAGTTGATGAGAATGAGAAAGTTCTCTTCGCCACTCACTATCTGGCGGGAGATGAAAGAGCTTGGTGGAATAGCGTCCGCAACATGAACCATGGCCAGGTGATGACCTGGGAAGCATTCAAGGTCAAGTTCAGCCGCACCCACGTGCCGCAAGGTCTTGTCAACAGGATGAGAGATGAATTCCGTGAACTGAAGCAAGGAAGATTGACTGTAGTAGAGTACCGTGACAAATTCTTGTCACTTGCCAGATATGCACCGGATGAAATCAACACGGAGGCCAAGAAGAAAGAGAGATTCTTAAACGGACTACATGATGAGATGCAGACTGTCCTCGTCAACATCCGTTTCCAGGATCTTGAAGAGCTAGTCGACTCTGCCATTCAGATGGAAGGGAAGATTAACCAGGCAAACAACAACCGCAAGCGCCGTATGATGCAGCAGTCGGGATCCAGCAGTCAACAGAAGTACCGTCCCAACCCCTCACCAGGATATGCACCAAGGAACAACCTACCCCCAAATTCTCGCCCAAGCTACCCCAACTGTAGCGGAGGAAATGTGAAGCCTGGAGGAAACAATCACAACTCCGGCAACGCCAACAACTTCAACCGTGCCCCTCCCAAGAGCAACAACAACACTGCCCCCAGAACTGGCAGCAATGCTGTACCTGTCACAGTCAAGGACAAGTCCCAGATCACTTGTTTCGAGTGTGGAGTGAAGGGTCACTACTCCAATGAGTGTCCCAAGAAGACTGCCGCCAATGCCCCTGTGAATGCCCCAGCTCAGCAGCAGCATCGTGTTCAACCAGGCAGGAGATTTGCCCCAGGGAACCCGCACAACCGCAACGGTCGTCTCTTCCACATGAACGCAGAAGAAGCCCAGGAAGCACCAGATGTAGTGCTGGGTATGTTTTCTGTCAACTTAGTTTTACCAAGAGTATTGTTTGATTCTGGAGCATCGCATTCATTTGTCACCGAAGAATTTGTATGCACTAGTAAGATTAGCCCAACCAACCTGAAGCATGTCATGATAGTTCAAATCCTCGGTTCAACTACAAAAGCTAGAAAAATTTGCAAAGCTGTACCTATCAGAATACATGGGATAGATTTTTATGCCAACCTAATTGTACTTGGAACCAAAGGTTTGGAAGTAGTACTAGGTATGGACTGGATGTCAAGGCATAAAGGACTGATAAACTATGCTAAGAAAGCCATCACCATGACCAGTAGTTCTGGAATAACAGTAGAACATATCTCTGAAACCTTACCCCGTCAATTCAAATGCAACAAAAGTGTAGCCCTGCCTACCATTGACCAAGTCAGAGTAGTCTGTGAATACCCCGACGTATTCCCAGATGAATTGCCAGGTATGCCCCCGAATAGGGATATAGAGTTCATTATCGAACTAATCCCCGGAACCAGACCTATAGCCCAGAGACCCTATACCATGAACCCCTCAGAGTTAGTAGAACGGAAGAAGCAGTTGGATGCCATGTTAGCGACTGGCTTGATTCAGCCAAGTGCATCGCCATGGAGATCACCAGTGTTCTTCGTCGACAAGAAAGATGGAGGCAACCGTCTATGTACAGACTACAGAAAGTAGAATGATGTCACCATCAAGAACAAGTACCCCTTGCCAAAGATAGAGGATCTATTTGATCAGTTGACTGGAGCTCAGGTATTCTCAAAGATTGATCTTAGGACTGGTTATCACCAACTTAAGATTTGTGCAACGGATATTCTGAAGACCGCCTTTACTACTCGCTATGGTCTATACGAGTATACGATTATGTCTTTTGGATTAACCAATGCCCCTGCTTATTTCATGAATCTCATGAATAAGATCTTTATGAATTTCTTAGATAAGTTTGTAGTTGTGTTTATTGACGACATCCTTATCTACTCCAAGTCAGAAGAAGAGCATGAGCAACATTTGAGAATCATCCTAGAAACCCTGAGAGAGCATCAGTTATATGCTAAGTTCAGCAAGTGTGAGTTTTGGCTGAAAGAAGTAGGATTCCTAGGACATATTGTGTCTGCCGGAGGAGTCTCTGTTGATCCCAGCAAGATCAAAGATGTCAAAGAATGGGAAGCCCCAACCAATCAAACCCAAGTTCGTTCATTTCTCGGATTAGCGGGATATTACCGCAAATTCGTAGAAGGATTCTCGAGCATAGCCCAACCAATGACCCAATTATTGAAGAAGGACAAGAAGTTTGAATGGACAGACAAGTGTCAAGCCAGATTCCAGGAGCTGAAGAAGAGATTGATATCAGCCCCAATTTTGATCATGCTAGACATCAAGAAGCCATTTGATGTATATTGTGACGCATCGAAGATTGGTCTAGGATGTGTATTGATGCAAGAAGGCAAAGTCATCGCGTATCTGTCTCGACAACTGAAGCAGCATGAGCAGAACTATCCGACCCATGATCTTGAGCTAGCAGCTGTGGTTCTAGCATTGAAGACATGGCGTCATTATTTGATGGGTAATCGCTGTGAGATTTACTCAGATCATAAGAGCTTGAAGTATATCTTCACCCAGAAGGAGTTGAATATGAGGCAAAGAAGATGGATAGAGTTAATAAAGGATTATGACCTTGACATTCACTATCACCCCGGCAAAGCCAACGTGGTAGCGGATGATCTTAGCAGATTGTCGTGTAGGCTGAACACCATGATCAAAGAGAAGCAACCAAGTTTGTATGATGAGTTGGAGCAGTTCAGGACTGAGTTAGTTAGCAAAGGATTCCTAGCTAGCATTAAACTTCAACCCACGTTGATTAGCCAAATCAAGGAAGCCCAGAAGGGGAATGAAAGTATCGACGGAATCAAACATCGTATTGGTACAGGCAAAGTACCTGGATTCACCGAAGACGAAGAAGGTGTACTGTGATACAAAGGACGTATCTGTGTGCCAGCAGATTCGGAGCTGAAGGAGGTTATCATGAAGGAAGCTCATGATACTCTTTATTCTATCCACCCCGGAGGAACAAAGATGTATCAGGATTTGAAAGAGCAATTTTGGTGGCACAAGATGAAGAGAGAGATCGGAAGCTACATCGCCAAATGTGACATCTGTCAAAGAGTCAAAGAAGAGCATCAGAGACCTGCAGGATTGTTGCAACCATTGCAGATTCTGGAATGGAAATGGGATTCCGTCGGAATGGACTTTATCACCGGTTTACCTACTTCTAGTAGGGGAAATGACTCAATCTGGGTCATAGTTGATAGACTATCCAAGGTAGCCCACTTCATACCAGTCAAGACAACCTACCAGAGTGCAAAACTAGCAGAGCTGTACATTGCTAGGATTGTTAGTCTGTATGGAACCCCCAAGACCATCGTATCAGATCGAGGAACCCAGTTTACTTCAAGATTTTGGCAGAAAGTTCAAGAAGGTTTAGGAACCAAGTTGAATTTTAGTATCGCTTATCACCCGCAAACCGATGGACAAACTGAGAGAGTCAACCAGATCTTGGAGGATGTGCTTAGAGCTTGTGTGTTGGAATACGGATCAAAATGGGAAGACTGCCTGCCTTTCGCAGAATTCTCATATAACAACAGTTATCAGGCTAGTTTGCAGATGGCACCATTTGAATTCCTATACGGAAGAAAGTGTCGTACCCCTTTGAATTGGTCGCAAGTAGGAGAAAGTCAGATCTTTGGACCCGACATTCTCCGAGAAGCAGAAGAGAAAGTTCACAAAGTTCGTGAGCACCTCCAGACCGCCCAATCTAGACAAAAGAGTTATGCTGACAAAAGAAGGAGAGACCTGACTTTCAATGTCGGAGATTTCGTATATCTCAAGGTTTCACCATTGAAGGGAACTCAACGCTTTAGTCTGAAGGGAAAGTTAGCTCCCAGATATATCAGACCTTTCAAGATTCTGAACCGCCGAGGAGAAGTATCATATCAGCTAGAATTGCCGTAAGAGATGTCAGCCATCCACAATGTGTTCCATATCTCGTTACTTCGCAAATGCTTGGAAGTGCCTGAGAAGACTGAAGTTTTCAAGAATATCGATCACAGAGCAGTGGAAATCAACAATGACCTGACCTATCGGGAAGTGCCCATTCGTATCTTAGAAGAAGCCTACAGAACCACCAGGACCAGGAGTATCAAGTTTCTCAAGTTTTAGTGGAGCAACCATACCGAGGAGGAAGCCACTTGGGAGCGCGAGGATTACATTAGGACAGAGTTCCCAGACCTCTTTAGTTCCTAGTTTTCTTGTAAATCTCGGGACGAGATTTTATTTAAGGGGGGAAGGTTTGTAACATCCCAAAACTTCAATCCAAGTGTATCAAAGATCAAATCATCCAAATTTAGGGTTAACAAAAAAAAATTCCATATTTAAAATGAAAGCATTCATATATGTGTGTATTTAAAATAAGAGTTGTTTTGAATTGCCATGATTGTGTGATCCTTTGCTTCTAAAATGTTTCTTAAGTGATTTAAACATCATCTACACCATTCCCAAACTTTTCCTAAAAGAAATAAAATCAAAAAGAATTAAAATGAAGGAATGGTCATTTGGACAAATTTAACTCTCATGCCTACTTTGGCTATTCCTAGTACTCAATTCTTCACAGAAACAATTCTTGATCTTTGCACCCCTTGCTAGTACACATAATGAGGTACCAAGGCCCACCTTTTGATCTACTAAAAAACTTCTGTAAACTATTTTAAATGACAGTTTAAAATTGAATCTAATGCATATGCATAGATCACCCCTATTTCAAAAACCATGTATTTGAGCTCCATTTTCAAAACCCTTGCAACCAGAGACTACCTAGCACTAGTGGAGATCACCCAAAATTTTTGAACTCAAAATTCAAAACTTTTTCTCTTGCGGCCATTTCATCAAACACTTGGCAGGCAGATTACAAACTAAACAAATTTCACTATTTTAAATAGTGTTCTGGCCAAACTTGTTCCCCAAATTGCCAGCAAAAACCTCTCCACTACTCCCCCTAACCCTCTCTAGCCCAGCCCCACACTGTGCCACGACCAAATGGTCATGGCCATTAAGGCCGAACCCCCACTTGGGCACCCCACCGGCGATAGCAAGCCACAGCCGCCGCCAGCGCCATCCACCATGTCCTGGAGATAGCCAGTGGTCCACCTCCACCGTCCAACCAGTCCTAGCCCAAGGACAGCGACCCGAACGACCAGGAACCGCCGCGCCCCGAGCCTGTCGACCATGCCGACGCCGCCCACAGAGCGCGCATTGTCCCCGTGTGCACAAGCCACCGCTCGACACCAGCCCGCGCCCACAGCTCCGCCTCGACCTGGAGAACACCCCAGACACCCCCGTTCGCCGCCCAAAGCCCCACAGCCACCGCTCGTCGTGGACACAGCCGCTTCGGCCGCGCAGAGCGCCACCTCACCCCGACCGCATGCCACCGCCCCTATGGCCGCATTGAAGTACTAGAGCACCGCCAGGGGACCGCCCATCGATCGCCATCTCCAGCCATGCCGCTAGCTCGCCGTAGCCATGTCGCCACCGTCGACCGCCCATCCCGCTCGGTCTCACCGCCGAGCCTATAAAAGGAGCCCTCCCCAGCACCAAAGACTCACACCATTCTACTCCCCTCACCTCTCTGAACCTCAACCACCCCTCGCCGGAGCAAGTGGAGCAGCAGCTCGCCGGAATTGGAGCCGGAGCCGCCGCCTCTGGAGAAGAAGGGTGTCGTTGATTCCGGCCACCCCAAGCTCCACCGCGACCATGCCTCGCCTCGCCGTCATCTTCCACTTCGTTCGCCCGCATCTCCGACCCTGCTGGATCCCTGGTACGCCCCCAATAGACCCCCATCGAGCCGCTAGGGTTCGAGCTCGCCGGCGACCCGTCCGTCGTCGACGACGACCCTCAGCCGTAGACCTAGCCTCTAATCGCATGGCCCACAGCGCGCGTACCGTTTCGCGTTTTAAGAGCCGCCGACAAGTGGGACCCCCCTATCAGCTGAGCCCCACGCCGCGTAGCGCCACTGGGACGGCCCATTTCCTTTCCCGCGCAAGCCCGTAGATTCAAATCTAGGTTTTTCTTTTTAGTTAGAATATAGTTTCTGTCCAGTGTTTCAAAATTCAATTCTGTGAGTTTGACAAATCCAAATTATATGAAACTAATTTTGTCTGAAAGGTATTCAAATGCTCTATCCAAGACCGTTGGATTTAATTCATTTAGAGTTATGGATTTCTCCTAATAAAAATAAGAAGACAGAAGCTTTTGCAACTTGAAACATTTTTGTAAAATCAACCAAGTTAGATTTTGAGTTGATTCCAACTCTCAAAAATCACATTTCATCATACCTATCCAAATATGTAATAATATTAAGGTTTACAGGCAGTGACTTTGGACTAGTACCAAAATAATGCTATATAGGCATTTCTAGTCACTTTAAATCATTAAATAATAAACTTAAACCAAAGTAATATTGATCCAACATTTAAATCTCATTCCCACATGTTAGAATATGTGGTGAAGACATGTGTCCACATGATCCCATATTTTGGTGGTGAATATTAAATTTTAGTTAATATTTCAATGAGTAGAAATTACTTTTCCAAAATAAAAAGGTTGAATTTATTTGAATTAAAACTTGTGATGTTTGGGATGATAATAGATCATCAATTGTGTGGTTTAGAATACTACTTAGCCCAAGTTAAGTATTGTTTGTGATTGTGCACTCCCTATGTATTTCTAGACGATAGTACCGACCAAGCCTTCGAGGAGGAGGAGGAGTTCTACCAAGAAGAAGAAGAAGAAAACTTCAACCACTGCACCAACCAAGGCAAGCTATTAGTGGCAAGCTAACCCTTGCAAACATGATTTAGTAAGCTATTATAGCAAGCTAGAATAAAACTCGATAGTTTAGTAAAGATGCCTTAAGCATACTTTGATCACACCCCCTTAGTTTACACAAAGTTCTTTAATTAATTTTGAAGGTAGCATAAAGAGTATAAAACTTGACCTAATTAGAAACCCTTAGATGTCATTCTATGGCATGAGATTGATCCCACCTTTCCACCTTAGTGAACACTCTTAACCTAGTGTTTTAGAATAGATCAAACTTGAGTCACTTTAGATGGGAACACTTGGTGAAAATGAGTTGTGAAAACCTTGGAATGATGAGTCATTCTATTGAGATGTTTTGACCTGTGTTGAGAAACACAGCTGGTTTATGATGATGAAAATGATGAGGCATGAGCCTTAACCTTTTTATAAAACTGATGGTTGGATTTGGATGCGATACCATTCCAAATTTACCGTACAACCACATTACCTGAATTGGGTAAGGCTTAGCTGGAAATTTATATGCATTAGTATTAGTTCCCTCACGGGAGAGGTTTGAGCTGAGGCTACCTCTCATGATGTCCACCTATGCAGTGCCCAAGATGACTGATGGTCATGGTTGGGAGGCCATGCTCATAGGAGAGGTGCTTGTACTAGGGTGTGTAAAGGGAAGGTTATGTTTGATTATCTGCATACCAAGTATGATGATTCAGGGTTATCCCTGACAGATGTATTGAATCTTGTGGTGAAAGTCTGCAGAGTGTCAAACTATTCGAATAGCCGTGTCCGCGGTTATGGACAGTTGGAATGGCCATACTGTTTCATTGTCAGATGTTTCTAAATAACTTGAAATGAACGAGGAACCTTGACTTGACCACAACAGGGTTGTGTAGATGAAAATAGCTTCCCAACTTAAGTGATTCTAGACATTTATTTTATCTTTTCTTGCTTTAGAACTCAGCTTAGGTTTCAAACTGAACTTGATAGTTATTCTTTCCATTCAGTACTTTAACTTAGAATCATAACCCT
This sequence comes from Avena sativa, assembly GCA_916181665.1. Classification (NCBI taxonomy): domain Eukaryota; kingdom Viridiplantae; phylum Streptophyta; class Magnoliopsida; order Poales; family Poaceae; genus Avena; species Avena sativa. The sequence continues at coordinate 415,295,104 of OV702289.1, read as the reverse complement.
TGCTAGTAGTAGTTTGCGAGTACTTAAAGAGTACTCATGGCTTTTGTCCCTGGCTACTATCATGGCCAGACTATGAAGGAGATTATCAAGATGATGGTCAGCAGGACGGCTATGATAACTAGGACTATCTGCCTTCGTCAGCATTGCCTGTGCCCCTGAAGATGGACCCACCGCTACGCTATCGTTTAATTCCGCTGCTTATTGTATTGAAGACTGGATCATGAGATCCTTATTTGTGTAAAACCTTATGTATGGTTTGTAATGGATGATGTACTGTGGTATCCAATACGTTATGTCTCGCAAAAATGGTAATCCTGGGATTGCGAGGTATGGCATAACGGGCATCTGGGATTAAAAATCCGGGTGACACAAGCGACGACTACAGGGACCGGCTTTTGATAGCAGAGACTGGAGATAGCGGATAGCTTGCAACAGCGGACGGGTTTCGACACAAACGACAAGAACAACATCCTTGGAGAAGACGCTTTTCTAGATCGTTATCCGATTACACTGGTTCTCGAGCCGAATTAGATTTGTGCTGGCCTAGAATCACATACTAGGTAATCAGATTATAGATCAACCAAAACAAATAGAATTTAACAGGACCGGTTAACGCTACTATCATATTACGCTACAAAATGTGAACCAAACACATTCTAAAAGTAAACAATCAATAACTAGGCAAGGAAATAAAAAAAATAAAGTAAAGTTCTTTTTGGGTTCTTGTTTGTGTTTTCTTATGGTAAACTTGTTTTATATTTTCATATTTTATTGGTGCAGAAAATATAAAAGGAAACAAAATTAATGGAAAATGGTTTCTTATGATAAAAAGTGGACCGGGGTTCATGGGTTCACTTTACTACTCTCTCATAAGGTGTAATGGAGATAAAACTATTCAGAAAGAACATAATATTGATGAAACTTCATTATGTGTTTGATTAGCGTTCATATGGGCATCATGTCCTAATATAAAGATGATGCAACACATATCACTTATACTCCTCTACAAAGGGAAAACTCCATGCAATCTAGAATTAAGAACAAATAGAGTATAGTCTTACGTAATTTTTCATGATGTTCGAATATCAAATATGCTACCTTGAACAAACAAGATCACCTTGTCTATCACTAGATGATTGCAACACATACATCACTTTATCCCTAGTGAGGTAACAAAACAAAGGTATAATTCAAAGTGGATCTTGAGTTTTCTGTCACTGCCCAATCACCACCACCATGTTACTCCATCTAGTACACGCGTTCCCCCACACATGTTTCTACATACAAGTTTGATCATAACAAGTACTTAATATGATATATATAATATGCATCTATCAATACATGTTACATATAATAGAATTCCAATCTCAAATATCAAACCATAAAACAAAGATCCAACACACAGGAATTACATAGGTGACCAGAATCATGTAGGGCAGCTCATATGGTACTAGAACAATGATAGATCAAGAGAGAAAGAGAGTGATGGCTGCAAGTGCATAGATCAATCGTAGCTAGTTTCAAAATAAGAGTATCGTAGCCACATAGAGCTATTTGGTTAAGGTCTTTATGTCCCTCGTCACTTTCCACCAAAGGATACCTACAAGTTGCCTTTGATCTCAAGTGAAGGGTGTTTGAAAGGTTTTTGGTTTAGTACAGAAAAGTAATTAGAACAAGTAAAATAAAGCAAGTAACAAAGTTATGTGAAAACATGGTTGAACTCAATAGGGCTAAACCGTTCTCGGGGGTGTAGGATACACCACTAGCATGATATTATTTTTCATAATTAACATAACATACTTCTTGTGTCATGATATGTGTGGAGAGAGCTCCATAATAATATGTTCACTACAAGGCTGGTAGGAAGCCACTTTGTTGAGCCAAGAATGAGGTCACCTCTGAATAACCACTGCGATGTCTGAGAGAAATCACCCATACAGACTATCGCAATTAAGGGTCTCCCCGTGGATATCGTAATTAGCTTAGGGAGTATCTCTTTATCCTCCTTTAACCGTGTAGGTTGATAGCCAGCGCCAATTGTCACGAAGCTCTCTAGGCAGACTTCCAAACATGTCCAAAGGATTTCTCCCTCATCTTAGTCCCGAAGTAAAATGAAGTGTGTCCAACTACACATACCATCTAAGGAGAGAGATCAAACACAAATCATAAATCTATCATAGACCGGCCAGTCATATGGACACAAGAATAGATCATCTTTATTGCAACTTCATAATAGTTCTAGGGTTTTTCCATCTCGAAAAGAACGAGGGAAAACTCACACATGGAAGAAATCAACAAAATTATCATGAGAAAATGGATGGATAAAAGTATGGGGGTAAATCTAGTGCAAACCACAACTGAATCTAGAATCACAACAAGATCTAATAGATGAGAGATGGGGTAGTAATGGTGATGGACATGCAACAATTGATGATGAAGGGGATGATGCGATGCCCGCCAATGATCTGTTAGGCAACAAGGATTTTCCCCTTCTCCAAGTTCCTCCTTTAGATCCCTTTTTGGTGTGGTTTTTCGTGGTTCTAGGTTGTTGTGAATGTCGGATATCCTCGCCGCCTTCGCCAGGAGAAAGTATTTGACAAGGCGAACACGCTACCGCGTGGTACGGGAGGATGGTATGGGCGGGCTCCGCCGTACCGCTGTTTGTTATTGAGGCCGATGCTTTCCCCACGTTTGGTATTCTCCTAGGTGCGAAGGTAAATCAATAAAATTACTTTTATCACTTAAAAATATAATATTATAACATAATATGATAGTTCCAATTGATATATTCATAAGAGACTTAGTGATTCGGGATCCAGTTGAAACAAGGATAGAAAGGTACGCGCAAACGCAATGAAATACCAAAATCCCTATTCTATTTATGCAAAAATAAAAGGTAAATATGCTTCAATTTTGGACTCATCAACTACCCCAACCTAGACTCTTGCTCATCCCCGAGCAAGATGGTGGCTTATGGACAAGATCATCATGTTCACGAGGCACAAGTCATTACAATAAATGAGGTAGAAATTGAAACAGGAATACAATATCAGATGTAAAAGTTACTTCGGGGGTATTATCATATCCTTACACAACACATGACTTAGAGGCTTCCACACCTTTTGAGTATCAATGAAGTTATAAGAAGCTTTTAGTGATTCAACATACTATATAATCATAAAGTCAAACTAATTGAGCCCTTGATTTCAGTAATGAAGATTCGTGATCATTCTTTTTCTTGTATCTTTCTTTTCCTTGGGATTCATTTGATAGCTATTCTTTTATCTCTTTTTTTTTGTAGAGCCACTTGATCAAGCTCACTACTTTTATGGGTTTTAAAACTCGTGACTATAATATGCTACCAAAATTCTTCTTCTCATAGTTTAATCAATACTTTATTAGTGTGGAAGCCCTAAAATCATGACAACTGTACAAGTATCATAACACTCAACCTAATTCAATAATCTAATATAATAATCATGAATCAAAACCTAAATACATATATCATAAAGTCTTGAAACTCAACGGATATAAATCTTCTCTTAAATCTTTTCCCAGATAACCCCCCCTATCTGGCAGTGTTACACAACCTTTAAACAATTCTCTTGACAAAAGAATGCTACAAATTTAAGCAGAGTTTCCTTTGTTTATGGGGAGATCCTTGACAACACGATAATAATACGCCACCAAAGTTTATCCATACACACATCTACACGATTCAATGAGACCAATTTAAAATCACATATCCAAGATATCTCATATCGGCCAATCCCACTAGCCACATAATGTAAACAAAACCTTACAGTAAAGAATAAGTCAAGATCACTCTTGAGCAAGGTTATACTCTTCTCTAAAGGAAGTATAGAAATGTGTGAAGTAGTGTGTGTGTGTGTAAGATGTAGAGGTGGTACTCCCAATCCCATGCATGTCATCCTTCGTGGTACCTAAAAACATAGAAGCCCGAAGGGTGAGTACAAAGTACTCAGCAAGCACATAAAGAAATAGTAAACATTACATGAAACACGACACCAACAATTATCCTTGTAACACTAATCATGTAGCGATGATTATCAAGTATGCATACATGCTCTTTGATTTCAATTTTCTTTTGCGTATACCGGTATCTCTTGAGTGAACACCTGTCGGCATCCACTCACTCCAACTCGTGGAGGTTGCCAACAATGTGGGACTCGTCCCAACCTTGATGGTCTCAGTATGCCCACCTCAGTAGGTCACAACACTGTGTTTTTTATAACATGCTATGAAAAAATCCAAGCGTAATTGTAACCTCTGAAGTATCACTTCATCTCCACACAAACCAACATATTACAACTGCATAAAGAACAGGTGCTAGAAAATAAAAGTTGAGTGAGAGGATCATGCAAAGTATTATCCGGATATGAATTTGCCTCAATCGTGGGGCACAACTATGATTGTATGGCGAACCGGAAGTAACAATACCTGTTATCCAGGCATATATTTGACTCTATATACAATATCATCAAATAGAGTTAAAAGGAAAAATATCATCGCACCTACGCACAACCAACCCGCGAGCATTCTCACCAGCCATTGCAAATTATTCATGAAACTTCCCGGAAGTATGTTCTCAGTTAGTATCTTAAACTGATTTAAACTTGCAGTTTACTCGTATTTAAAGATAATTGATTTTACTAGTAAAAACCTATACGTCAGACATGGAGCTAGCCAAAAGCACAAGAAACTTGGTCCATCACATGAGGCTCACGGTATGTCCTATATAATAAACTTGGCAGCTAGTTATTACATAATAACACGTAGCTTATATGCCACAAAAGTTAGTGACTCTTCGGTACAAACAGCTGCAGAGTACACCAACTGATGGATTCCCAATAGGTTCTTGGATAATAAATTAACTTGTTTTAATAGTCCTAATTTATCCGATCCAAGTAGTGAAGCTGTAGCCTTTACATGAGAAATCCCATTCACCAAATTATAGAGATTTGAGGAACCCAAGCATTGCTAGGCCCTTCTGAATCTCACCAACGACAAGGCTTTGCAAGTACTACCAATTATAATGCAAAACTAGGCCGGGTATACGTGAAGACCTAAGCTACTAGATAGCTAGCGAGGCAAAACTAAGTTGTCAATGGAGATAGAAGCAATGGCGGGTACATACCGTTGTCGACGAGGATGAAGACCACGTCATAGCAGGCTCTCTATGTCAGGAATCACAGAGCTCGAGGGAGACATGAAATACAACGGTGGCAGAGACCGGACGGTGGCGGCGCTGAACAGAAGGACACAGCGGCAGGAACCTCACAAAGACGACAACTGGACATTGGCGAATCCGACTTCTAGGTCAAGAGAGCTTGCGGCGACCCTCATCGTGATGCCCTAGAATAGGCAGATGACACAGCTCGAAGGCCCAAAACATACCCATTTACATGAAGCCCAACCCAGCAAGGTGTCCGTTTCTCTCGTGCTAGGTCCATCTTATCCAGAAGAATTTGGTTTTCAGCTAATAACAGCACATAGATCAAGTGGTATGTCCCATTTGTTTTCAACGACAGGTTGCCAGTTCAAGACTTGGCACGCTCCTCTATTTTTCGTTTATTGTTTTGTCTTTCAAAACCAACATTCCAATTACGAGATCATATAAAAATTAGCATCATGGTCTTTTTTTATTTAGTTCTAAAGCTTAACAAGCACAAATGATTAGCATAAAAAAATCAGGGTATTACATTCTTATCCCTTAAACAGAATTCATCCCCGAATTCTTTCTCATTCTACTACATGCAAAATAAAGAGATAACAGGTTAAAACACAATCATGCGTCACATACTAGCCACTAACAATTTAATACATGTCATGCATGCGAAGCGTCAAGCTCCCAATTCGCTTGGTTTATTGCAAACAAAGAATGTTTACATTCTTTGGCATCTCGTGTCTTATCACTCTCTTGGATTCTTCCATCCTCGCAGAATGAGCCTCAAAGGTTAAATCTTATTCCATCAAAGCCAGCTCCCATCTAGATCATGAAAATGTGTCTGCCACATGGGAACACATTAAGTGTACCCTTCATCGACTCAGACAGCTGAGACAGTAGGCTATCATCGACTCTTGCCACTATCATTACAGGTCCAATATACCACGGATGAAGATTTCTTTCGGTATTAAATCGTATAACACCTTAAGTAGGTGACACCCTTAAGAGTACTTCATCTACTGGAAATTCCATATTCAGCCTCTTGGAGTCAATGTAGCTCTTTTGTCTTCTTTGGGTGGCCAACATGGGTTGCCTAAACTGAACTACCCTCATGGTCGTTTGCTGAACCGGTGTGGTCCAAGTACTGCCTTCAAACCCATGACATTCCAACAAAGTGGACATCTACGCTTTCTTCCATAAGAATCTTGGTAAGGTGGCATCTATACGCCTAGCCTGTTAGTTGTATTTAGAAGTAACCCCACAAGTGGCAAGTGATCTCCCTGGCTCCTGACCAGCCATGTGTCTTGGAACAAAATGTCGCACTAAGTCTCAGTTGCGTACAGAAGGCTCCCTGCAAGCTCTTCCAGTACTTTGATACAAACTTAGCATCCTGATTCGAGATAGTGGTTTAAGGAACCTTGTGCAACCTTACTATATCAAGCACAAGTAAAAAAAAATTTGGTGCCTATAGGAATAAAAGAGAAACTTTACTAAGTCGGTCCACCTCCACCAAAACCATAACCTTCTCTCTTCAAGTAAAAAGGTAAGCCAACAACAAAATCCATTGCATTGTCATCTGATGGACATTCTAAACCCTCCAAGATTGCATCGGTTCTGCTGGTATCTTGTGCAGAACCTTTATTTGCCGACAAACCCCACCAAATGACACGTCCATGGCCACACCGACTTTCATCCTTTTCCACCAAAAAGTCTTTTCTTGGTCTTGATACATCTTTGTCTCTCTAGGATGAAATGCAAAAGGGGTACGATGCAGTCCATTGCCCCTATTTTATTTGAACTCCTCCTCCACCTAAAACTCCTATGGCATACACAGTAGGCAATGAAACTGAACTACTCTGGTCCCATCTATAGTGAACTATTAGGTTCTACCTTCTAGAATGCACTCCTAGACTTGTTGTAAAGTCGTTCGTTTTTGTTGCATGTGGATTAACTGATAGAAAGACGAACAATGTCTCGTCGTGTAGCTCACAGGAAAAAACATATGAGATGTCCATCCGTCCAAACTCAATAGTGATACAATCTACAATGGGAGGAACAAACTTGCAACTATTATCGTTTACAATGATATTCCCCTTGCTAGGGTTGTATTGGACATAGATGTTATAATCCTTTATCAATTCTAGCCACCATCTTTGCCTCAAGTTTCAATCCTTTGTGAGAGGTATTTGAGAACCTTATATGATGATTGAAATTATATCCAGATCCTCCATAAATGTCATCCCTCCAAATCTCTAGTACGAAGACCACCTTTGCAAATCCTAGGTCACAAATATGATAGTTATGCTCATACCTTTTAAATTTTCTAGAAGGATAAGCAATAACATTTTCATCTTGCATGTTCACAAAGATGACCTAAAAAATCCACTTCTGAAAATAAAATTATATTGTTTATTTTTTTTTAAAGTAGTATTTCGCAAAGTCTCATGCACAAGCCTCAAATGTCCCTTCATGCTCGTTTTTTGTCTTCAAGTGTGGATACCATTAGAGAAAAAATACCATGAAGTTACCATGGATATGTAGCATATATTTCATCATCCTCACCAATACGGTAAGGGAAATGGTTAGTCTAGAAGACAACCATATATTCATAATTCACATAACTAGTAAGGGAAAGCTGTTTTTTTTCCAATTTCTTGTTCCTACAAAAAAAATTGATTATAGCAAGACTGGACATCAATCTTGGAGAACATGACTCCATTTAACTGATCAAACAATCCCTCGATGCAGGGCAATGGATATTTGTTATAGATGACTTAAACATTAAGAGCACGGTAATCTATACATACACCACTACTAGCCCTCCTTGCTGTAAATAAAATAGGCTCTCCTCAAGGTGAGACACTACATCGAAACCAACCTTTGGATGTCATCATCCCATTGTGTCTTCAATTCTTCATTAAAGGGTCATGACAATCAATAAGGAATAGAGATTTCTCAAAGTGGCAAGAATAAGATCAATAAGAGACTCAATGTCCTGCTCTTGAATTACTACTTTTCCTTGCTCTTGGTAAATCTTGAATTCCTTATAAGAATGCAGATGTTACATGAGCACTGAATGCTCATCATTCTTAAACTTTGGGACACAAATAGAGAACACCACATAACCTATCCAAAACTCTCATGATGGTCTAGCAGGGATAGTCCTAAAATGGGGCCATAAAATCAATAAAGTTTTAGCCTCACCGCATCTCCTACACTTGGCAAAGATTACCTCCACTACATGTGGAATGGTATATGATTCTATGGTTCAGGCTACACAACACCGTCTCACAACTAATTAAACAAAAACGCACACAATGATTCACCACTCCATCATACAAGAGCGAATAATAAGGGTAATTGGTATAGGGGCCAATCCATCACGCACCCAAATAATTAACTCCGTAAGTGAACCCGTGAATCGTGCAACTCTAACACTCTAGCATCCTCACTCGCATTGCAATCATATTTCATGGGCATGAACCAAAGGTTCAAGGTCGACTCCCATCAATCTTTCCTGCAAAGCCTCTACAGAAACAATCTATCGATAGTCGCTCAAGAACACTCAGGTTTGTGTGTACGACACATATTTTTAAAAGAACAAAGAGTCTCTTTATGGATGGCTAGCGGCTTGACTTATAAAACCAACATTTTCAGATTATAAAGGGGGGAAGAGTTTCCCACGGAGAATAGAAATCAAGGAATAGGCTTTCGGAAACAATAGTTTTTTTTAAAAAAAAAACACCTAGGCTGCCTCCAAGCAACAACATGTTCACCCTTCTTGATAGTCAACAAAAATGGGAGAAGGGATACCAACGAATTGCATGGGAGAAATTAACGGAATGGAAATGGGACAAAAAATGTTAACTCTAAAACACTCGGCGAGATTTGAGGTGCATAATTAAAAGAAAAATCATAAACCTTGGACAACGAGCCAACAACGATAATTCCACTACTACATGATGGTCATCAAACCCAGCCAAGTGCAAGACGATGCACTACAAAGAATAGGTGACTATGAATAAGAAAGCCAAGTGAAATAATGGTCTAGAAGATATAGACAGAGAAAATAAATTCCCATTTTGAATTGGATCCAGCTAAGTCTTCATAATTTTATTTTCTCCACTCCACTACTATAACAACCAAGTTATTTGTTCCAACTTTATTCCCTTGAAAACCATTCAACTTATCCTCCTAATCTTTAAGTTTACTAAACTAGTCTCTTAAATTCCCTTGGGATAACCTGACACCTAGATTGAAACTTCAAGCAACTTCAAGAAAACCAAACCTTAATCTTCCATGCTAACGTTAATCAAACATTGGCGCCAAAAGAAACTCTCCAACTATATACTCATTAGTACAGGGAGACTTAAATATCTAACTGTAACAATCACATTTGTCACACATTTATTTAACTAGAATAAGACATAAAATATTCCCCTTCCAATCTTGAATTCATCAACCGTGAAAATTCTCTCCATCTGTCTAGTCAACTACCAATAGAGAGACAATGGTACCTAAAGCAAGGCTTGCAAGCCTCCCTGAGGCAAGAGTTCCTAACATGACAAACATATGTATAAAAGAGATCAACAATCAACTATAGACAAAGCGTACTACAATGCATGACCCAATCTCATCCTATTATGCACCAGTGTGTCAAGTTTTAGTTGTTTAGGAAAAATAAAGATAAGTTTTAGTTGATTAAAAACCGAAACAAATTATTATCCTATTTATTACTGATCTACTCTAGAGACCTAAAGCCTAGGCTCTGATACCAACTGTAACACCCCAGGTAACCCCCCCCCCTATCTGGCAGTGTTACACAACCTTTAAACAATTCTCTTGACGAAAGAATGCTACAAATTTAAGCAGAGTTTCCTTTGTTTATGGGGACATCCTTGACAACACGATAATAATACGCCATCAAAGTTTATCCATACACACATCTACACGATTCAGCGAATCCAATTTAAAATATCATATCCAAGATATCTCATATCAGCCAATCCCACTAGCCACATAATGTAAAGAAAACCTTACCGTAAAGAATAAGTCAAGATCACTCTTGAGCAAGGTTATATTACTCTCTAAAGGAAGTATAGAAATGTGTGAAGTAGTGTGTGTAAGATGTAGAGGTGCTACTCTCAATCCTATGCATGGCATCCTTCGTGGTACCTAAAAACATAGAAGCCACAAGGGTAAGTACAAAGTACTCAGCAAGCACATAAACAAATAATAAGCATTGCATGAAACACGATACCAACAATTATCCTTGTAATACTAATCATGTAGCGATGATTATCAAGTATGCATATATGCTCTTTGCTTTCACTTTTCTTTTGCGCATACCGGTATCGCTTGAGTGAACACCCGTCGGCATCCACTCACTCCAGCTCGTGGAGGTTGCCGACAATGTGGGACTTGTCCCAACATTGACGGTCTCAATATGCCCACCTTAGTAGGTCACAACACTGTGTTTTTTTATAACATGTTATGCAAAAAATGTAAGCGCAATTGTAACCTCTGAAGTATCACTTCATCTCCACACAAACCAATATATAATAACTGAATAAAGAACATGTGCTAGAAAATAAAAGTTGAGTGAGGGGATCATGCAAAGTATTATTCGGATATGAACTTGCCTCAACCGTGGGGCACAACTGTAATTGTATGGTTCCGAACCGGAAGTAACAACTACTGTTATCCAGGCATATATTTGACTCAATATACAATATCATCACATAGAGTTAAAAGGAAAAATAGCATCGCACCTACGCACAACCAACCCGCGAGCATTTTCACCAGCCATTGCAAATTATTCATGAAACTGTCCCGAAGGCTTGACAAATAATAGACGATTAAGAGAAGTACTAATTAATTCTAGTTGGCTGATACTTTATTTTATTTGATGTTAAAAACATAAAGAGTATGTTCTCAGTTAGTATCTTAAACTGATTTAAACTTGCAGTTTACTCGTATTTAAAGATAATTGATTTTACTAGTAAAAACCTATACGTCAGACATGGAGCTAGCCAAAAGCACAAGAAACTTGGTCCACCACATGAGGCTCATGGTATGTCCTAGATAATAAACTAGGAAGCTAGTTATTTCTTAACAAAATGTAGCTCGTATGCCACAAAAGTTAGTGACCCTTCGGTACAAACAGCTGCAGAATACACCAACTGATGGATTCCCAATAGGTTCATGGACAATAAATTAACTAGTTTTAATAGTCCTAATTTAACCGATCCAAGTAGTGAAGCTGCAGTCTTTACATGAGAAATCCCATTCACCAAATTATAGAGATTTGAGGAACCCAAGCATTGCTAGGCCCTTCTGAATCTCACCAACGACAAGGCTTTGCAAGTACTACCAATTTTAATGGAAAACTGGGCCGGGTATACGTGAAGACCAAAGCTACTGGATAGCTAGTGAGGCAAAACTAACTTGTCAACGGAGATAGCAGCAACGATGGGTACATACCGTTGTCGACGAGGATGAAGACCACGTCATAGCAGGCTCTCCATGTCAGGAACCACACAGCTCGAGGTAGAGATGAAATACAACGGCGGCAGAGACCGGATGACGGCAGCGCTGAACAGAAGGGCACATCGACAGGAACCTCACAAAGACGGCAATTGGACATGGGCGAATCAGATTTCTAGGTCAAGAGAGCTTGCGGTGACCCTCATCGTGATGCCCTCGAATAGGCAGATGACACAGCTCGAAGGCCCAAAACATACCCATTTACAAGAAGCCCAACCCAGCAAGGTGTCTGTTTCTCTCGTGCTAGGTCCATCTTAGCTAGAAGAATTTGTTTTTCAGCTAATAATAGCACATAGATCATGTAGTATGTCTCATTTGTTTTCAACGACAGGTTGCCAGTTCAAGACTTGGCAATCTCCTCTATTTTTCTTTTATTGTTTTGTCCTTCAAAACCAACATTCCAATTACGAGATCATATAAAAATTAGCATCATGGTCTTATTTTATTTAGTTCTAAAGCTTAACAAGCACAAATAATTAGCATAAAAAATCAAGGTATTACAGTAGATTACAAGGTCCTCACAGGTCCCCTCAAGATTGGAATCAAGCCGATGAGATCAAATAATCCCTTGCAACTATTCGATACTATGATACGTCCTTAGTTCGTGGAAGAAGAAGTGCTGAAATTGCGAAGGCTTGCACGAAGCGTCTTCTTTGTTGTTTCAAGGATCAAGATGTGAATTCGGCTGCTTGCTAATTGTCTCCAATTGCTCCACAACTTTCTTATACATCTCAATCATCTGCTTCTATGCATTGATGGACTGGAGGCTGATATCAAGGTTGGCTTCTAGTCCCTTCATTATCTTCAGATCCATCTGGTCCAGATAATGATGCAATAGTTCAATGTTTTTAGAAGACCCTGGAGATTTTACCTCGACTTTCTTGATGCGACCATCAAGTTTGTCTAGGGAAGCATGGATGTTTTACCCTTGTTCCTTCAGCCTCTCCAAGTAAGATTCTTCGTCTTCCTCTAAATTGAGTTGAACCACTTCAAAATCACCTTATTTACCCACACTGAGGCTAAACACATTACGCCCATCCTTGACCATCTCCATCAGCTTGAATCCATCCTCAACTGATCACATATTGTTTCCTTCTCTTTCTCCTGCATAGCGGCTACCACCTTGGCTTGGAAAGAGAAGAAAAGAAACCACTTGGAAGGCTTATAAAGGGTTAGAAATAGGGAAGAATTCATACTGAAAGGAAAAGGGTCGGCCAAGAAAATAATACCAACAAATAAGGAAAGAAATAAGTGAAAAAGGAAGAAATCACGATCGTAACGACCACTTGATATGAGTGGACGCCTGTACGGTGCTCCCATACCGGTTCTTTTCCAAAAACCCACCGGATTTAAGTCGGTAACTAATTTCTTTTCCTTTTTTGACACATCAAACAAATAAGAAACAAACAGGGAAAGACAGAGTCGTTAACGACCAGCCGTACGGGCGGACACACCCGTACTGCACGGTCGTACCGATATGTGGAAATCACATCAAAGATTACTGCTACCTTAACAATAAGTGGTACGGGCATATCCGGTCGTACCGCCCGCCCGTACTAACCTCGCAAGACCGACCGTGAACTCAGGAAAACAAAAGGAAAACGAATATGCAAAATGAAATGGCTGATAACCATCCAGAACAAAGATGTTATCAATATTTCAAATATCTTGTTCATCAGGGGGAATGAGTTTATTTGGGTACCTTCTCCTTCTTTTAATTCTTGGATCAACTTTTTCTTTTTCCCTTTGAACAAGGTTAGTTACAAAAAATCGCTAAAACCATTGCAAAGAGAAATCAAAAAAATTCTTTTAGGAATTGTAGTTCCTGAGGGTATGCAGATGGATGACACTACCCCAGGTGGATCGACCTCCTCAATGTCCATGGATGCCTCCTCATGTTCCTCTTTTCTTTGGAGAATCTGGAAATCAAATTCTTGCAAAAATAAAGTCCAACGGATCATTTTTGGCTTAACGTGAGTCCTTTCAAGAATCTCTTTTAAGCCAACATAATCAGTATGAACTCTTACCTTAGAGTGAATAATATAAGATCTAAACTTGTCACAAGAGAAAACCATAGTGAAAAATTCTTTTGGACACCATTTAAGGTGCGACTAGCGTGATGAGTGATATTAAGGTCATCACCATCATACTGGCAAAGAATTTCTCCCATAGATTCGTGTCTAGCCTCACATAATGGATCAAAAGGTTTATTCCAATTAGGTGGTTTTATAATGGGAGCTTCAAGAAGGGCTTGTTTTAATATATTGAAAGCGGTGAGATAGTTTTTATCAAAATTAAAAAGAACATCCTTTCGAAGAAGGTTAGTTAAAGGTCTCGCAGTCTTTGAGAAGTTCTTCATGATTCTTCTTTAAAATCCAGTATGGCCTAAGAAACTCCTTATACCTTTTACATTTCAGGGAGGGGGGCCTTTCTATTGCTTCATTCTTTGCTTTATCAACTTCTATACCCTTACCTAAGATTTTGTGACCAAGTACTATGCCTTCTTGAACCATAAAATGACATTTTTTACCAATTCAAGACTAGGTTAGTGTTTTCACATCTCTACAAAACTCTATGAAGGTTATGGAGACAATGATTAAAGGACGTTCCATAAAAAGAAAAGTTATCCATGAATACTTACATAATACTTTCAACATAATCAGAAAATATAGTAGTCATACACCTTTGGAAGATGGCAGGGGCATTGCAAAGACCAAAAGGCATACGTCGATAGGCGTATAGATCGTAAGGACAAATAAAGGTTGTTTTAAATTGGTCATCAGGGTGAGTAGCAATTTGAGAAAACCTATAATAACCGTCTAAGTAGCAAAAAAGAGAATGCATAGCAAGCCTTTCTAAAGTTTGATATATAAACAACAAAGGATAATGATCCTTTCTAGTTTCTTTATTAAGTTTTCTATAATCAATACACATCCTCTAACCAACAACGGTTCTAGTAGGTATCATCTCATTGTGTTCATTTTCAACAAAAGTAAATCCACCTTTCATAGGAACAGAATGAACATGACTTACCCATTCACTTTCCTCCACATGAAAGATGATCCCTGCATCTAATAAACGTATTATTTACTTCCTTATCTCTTCTTTCATGCGAGGTTTCAGTCAACTCTGTAAGTCTGCAACCGGTTGGGCTCCTTCTTCCATAAATATTCTATGGGTGGCTATCGAGGGACTGATCCCTTCAAAATAACTCGTCGAATACCCAAGAGAATTCCGATGCATCCAGAGAACCATCATTAAATTTTCCTCCTCTTTTTCTGCAGGGTTAGAACTTATAATAATAGAGACATTATTAGTTTCATCAAGAAGCCTATATTTTAACTCCTTGGGTAAAACTTTGATAGTAGGAGGTGGAGGTGCCTCATCTCCTTTTCTTATAGGTTCTTCATATTTTTGATTCATCTCCGGATCCACCTTAGGTGTGGAGTCAAGATAATCATCCATTTCCATTTTTTCTATGTCTTAAAGAATGTTATTGGTATTGACTAAACTCCTTGCAAAATCATCATCAGGTGTCTCAATGACTACTAAAGCGAGACTAATGATATTACCTTCCTCTTCTTATGCATACTCATAATCGTCCATATCTTAGATAGCTGGCTTATGGTCAAATTTAGAGAAGTGAAAGTCCATTTTCTCTTCACCAAAATTGAGAGATACAGTTTATCTCTTGCAATCACTGTTTGCTCCAGCGGTGTTTGAGAAAGTTCTTCTGAAAATAATTGGACAGTAAACATCAGTAGCCATATCAATAAGCAAAAAATTAATGGGACATTTATGTGGTCTAACATAGATTGGAACGTCTCTAATTATTCCCATAGGAACTCTTAGTGTCTTATTTGCAAGCATTATAGTCATGTCAGTGTCCTGTAATTCAGCAGGGTTTAGTTCATTTTGGATTTTCAAAAAAACATTAAAGGGGATTACGTTAACAGTGGTTCCTATGTCACAGAGGCCATAATAAGAAGTTCCATTGAAAGTATAAGGAAGAATAGGTTTACCAACTTCTTTAGCCTTTACCTTTCCTTCAACGAAATGTGAAGCTTCCGTCTCTAGCTCTATCACATTGGAATGTGCAAACATGGTTAAAATATCCTCCTTCGTTGGTTCCCTGGTCTCTTGTATACTTACTTTGTCAGTTTTTCTTGTTTGTGCCTCCTTTTATAGTATCTTGAGGAACATCCTTTCTTCTTCGTGTTGATCTTCAAGCTGTTGAGCCATCATATGTTTTCTCACTGTCCTTGAAAAAGGAAGGAGTTCAACATATGGGGGTATCTCCCTACTAGCTCAACATGAGCTGCGATTGTTGGATCATGTTCTTCAGCTGGCTCAGGTGGAGGAGTATACTAAAGCCAATCTTTCTTGGGGTTTCAATGTGTTCTGTAAAAGACTAAAGGATTTGCAAAATAATATCATCATCAAGTTGAAGTTCATCAGTAGTTCCTTTCACTTTAATGGATTCTTTATAAGCATTGAGATAATCATATTCAATTTGTACACCATCTTCGCCGCCTAAATAAAATCCCCATGTTTCCCTATTATGACGAATTCATTCTAGAAGTTCCCAAGCTTTATTATAGTTATCTCCATAAAAGAGCCTCCGAAATTTGTGTCAAGCTCATGTTTAATTTCTTGATTAAGTCCCTGATAGAAAATATGTAAAACATACCATTCAGGTAAATCATGATGGGAACATTTATTAAGTAGGGACTTTATACCTTTTGAAGGCCCTTACCAAGCCTTCACCTGGGCGGTTCTTGAAGTTTGTGATCGCCCTTCTTACTTCAGAAGTCTTTACATTGGGAAAGAATCTAAATACGCATTCTCCTTTGAGTTTCTCCCAGGCATCTATTTTCTATGCAAGGAAAATTCTATACCAAGCTAAATCAGTGTTGGTTAGAGATTGGCTAAACAATTTAACTTTCAATTCATCATCAAAATAACCCTCAATTTAAGTGTTAACATAACTCGGTAAAATGCATCAAATGAGTGTAAGGATCCTCATCAGGATCATCTCCTGCAAAAGTTGTCTCTTTAATACTAGCGATAAAGCGAGGGTTAACCGTATTCTGGTTCTCTCCCACTCGGGAATTCTTTGATGAGTCCTCTATTGAACTTGCCAAGGTGTTTAGTTGCATCGAGCTAATTCATCAGTCCTAGTGTAGTCATGGAACTTACTTGAAACTAGTAAACAACTTTAGTAAAACAATCAGTAGAATAAGCAACAAATAACAAAGACCAAAAGCTCTTAGCTCCCCGGCAACGGTTCCAGAAAATAGCTTGATGGCTGCAAGTGCACAAATCAACTGTAGCTAGTTTCGAAATAAGAGTATCATACCCACCAAGAGCTATTTGGTTAAGATCTTTATGCCTCTCGTCACTTTCCACCAAAGGATACTTATAAGATGCCTTTAATCTCAAGTAAAGGGTGTTTGAAAGGTTTTTGGTTGAGTGCAAAAAAGTAATTAAAACAAGTAAAAGAAAGCAAGTAACAAAGTTGTGTGAAAACGTGGTTGAACTCAATAGGGCTAAAACATTCTCGGGGGTGTAAGATACACCACTAGCATGATATTATTATTCAAAATTAACATAACATACTTCTTGTGTCATGATATGTGTGCAGAGAAGTCCAAAATAAGATGTTTTACTACAAGGCTCATAGGAAGCCACTTTGTTGAGCCAAGAATGAGGTCACCTCTAAATAACCACCGCGATGTCTGAGAGAAATCACTCATACATACCTCTGCAATTAAAGGTCTCCCCATGGATATAGTAATTAGCTAAGGTAGTCTCTCTTTATCCTCCTTTGATCGTGTAGGTTGCTAGCCGGCGACAATTGTCACGAAGCTCTCCGGGCACACTTCCAAACACGTCCAAAGGATTTCTCCCTCAACTTAGTCTCGAAGGAAAATGATATGTGGCCAACTACACATACCATCTAAGGGGAGAGATCAAACACAAATCATAAATCTATCATAGACTAGCCAGTCATATGTACACAAGAATAGATCATGTTTATTGCAGCTTCATACTAATGCTAAGGTTTCTCCATCTCCCCAAGAACTAGGAAAAACTACTCACACATGGAAGCAATCAATGACATCATCATAATCAAATGGATGGATAAAAGTACGGGGGTAAATCTAGTGCAACCACAATTGAATCTAGAATTAGAACAAGATCTAATAGATGAGAGATGGGGGTAGTAATGATAATGGAGATGCAGCGGTTGATGATGAAGGCGATGATGTGATGTCCTCCAATGATCCGTGAGGCAGCAGGGATTTTCCCTTCTCCAAGTTCCTTCTTTAGATCCCGTTTGTTGTGGTTTTTTGTGGTTCTAGGTTGTTGTGAATGTCGGATCTCCTTGTATTCTTTGCTAGGAGAAAGTATTTGATGAGGCGGATGCGCTGCCACGTGGTACGGGTGGACGGTACGGGCAGGCTCCACCTGTACCACTGGTCGTTATCGAGGCAGATGATTTTCCCACATTTGGTATTCTCCCAGGTGTGAAGGTAAATCAATAAAATGACTTTTATCGCTTAAAAATATCATATTATAATTTAATATGACAGTTCCAATTGATATGTTCAGTTGAGACTTAGTGATTCGGGGTCCTATTGAAACAAGGATAAAAAGGTGCGTGTAAACAGAGTGAATTACCAAAATCTCTATTCTATTTATACAAAAACAAAAGGTAAATATGTTTTAATTTTGGACTCATCATAGAGTGATCAATCTACAGGAACAAACATATAGTCAAGAGGTGGAATACTCCCTCATCATCATGGAGATGATGGATATGATATTGGACAAGGTAGATATCCAGCTGGCGGCCTCTGTGGCGGTATTTTCTCCTCCAAGTTTGCTAGTTCTGGCTCTATTTTGGTGTTTCTATATTAACGCTCTGCTTCCT
Organism: Avena sativa; assembly: GCA_916181665.1. NCBI lineage: Eukaryota > Viridiplantae > Streptophyta > Magnoliopsida > Poales > Poaceae > Avena > Avena sativa. Next base: position 415,276,433 of record OV702289.1, on the reverse strand, counting down.
CCGAGATCATCCTAGGGGTATTTTATAGGCGTTTTAGGTCAAGACTTCGTGGATGAGATGAAGATGGACCATTGTAGAGGCTCGACGAGGGAAAGATCCCTAGTGGTCGGCCAGCAAGGTGGATCGCGCCACTGGGACTCTTTTGGGCCTCATGGGCCCCTCCCGAGGTTCTGGTGCTCCAGCTGCTCGTCTTTGCGAAATAATAATCCTAGAAAATTCTCGGTCAATTTAACTTTGTTTAGGTCCCTGAAAGATAAAACTACACAAAATAGGGTTTTCCTATCTTGTAGAGTTATAACCCTAATAAAAGGGATCACTGGTAAATCCCATAAATCAATGTAAAACATGGATATAATATTCTATAAGATACAAATACGTTGGAATATCTGTCAATAAACTACAAAGTTCATGTATGCATTTTACATGCATCAGGTTACCAATTGCAACAATTTTAGTGCACTTAGATCAATTAAATGGGGAGTGTTTGGTAAAAAGCTAGAGCCTCCAGATCTAATAGGGTGGGTTTTGGGGGTGGCAAATCTATACCCACCGACCCGCTCTAAGCCCTAATTTTTCTGATTAATTTGTTTATAAGGTGATTCATTACGTATCCTCGCGGATCAACTCCTGAAGATTGGATGCACTAACCCAACCTTGCTGCCACATATGTGGTCGCTCGCATAGTTTCATTTTGAATTGCCTCGAACCTCCTCCCATTTATTAGATTCCTTGTCGCCTTTAATCAGTTTCATCTCAGCTTATATCAGAACTCTAATAGTTGCTTGCCACCTTCATGTCAAACCAACAGTGAATAGTACTCATAATAATAAAGTTGAAAATATGTTGGCATGTATATTTAAATTAGATAAACATATTGAAAAGATGTTCAGCATAGGGACGAGGCGGGTGCCTGTTGGGGCCCGAACCCGACTGGGTCGCGAGTCTGGTAAAAAAATGAGACCCGCCAAATTAAATGTGGCGGGGGTGTGAGGACCGGACCCCGCCCCAAACCCGGCGGGTGCCACCCATATTAGTGGTAGTGATCCCTTTCTTTTTTCTATGCGGAAGGGAGAAGTTGACCGGGTGGGCTAAAACTAAGTAAGTTGGGTCATGGCTTGCTAGGTTGGTCTAGCTACCATGGAATGTTCTCTATTTTATTTTATTGTTATTAAAATTTTTCTTTTATGCTTTTTTTACCTCTTGATTTGAATTATAATTTTGACACAAACTTGATTCAAAATCCTTTTAGATAATTTTAAAATAAATTCTATTGGATAGCTCCTTAGAGTACATTAGCACAAATTTTTATATAAAATATTTTAATTAAATTTGAACATGGCACACAAGTCCATATGTTTTATTGTATTTTCTTAAGTCCTTTTCCTTTATATTATATTTCTTATATCTTTTGATTAACAACTCCAAAAAGGGTCAAAATAAATTGTAAAGTTTGATAAAACAATTCTTCAAATCTCAAATAAAATTTTGTTCCATTTAAATATGGAATTTCTCTATGGTATAAATTGAATTTTCAATATTTTCCCATTTCTTTTTGTTTTATCATATATAAATCATATATGTTTATCCATGGCTTAATATAGAGTGAAATGTCACGACCCGGGATCAGGGTTAGAAAAATACCAGATCTTCATCTGACATAAGCCTAACCTCGAGCTCAAAACATGCAGGGAATAATTCGGTAACATTACAAAACATACAAACCATATATTATTAAGATGCGCTCTTAGCAGAGCTGCACAAAAGTATTACAAACCAGGGGTCAAAGACCCATCAAACACCAAGCAACAGAAGCAAATAAGTTGTTCTAAACAACCAACTTAGCAAAGGGCCTAAAATGCCTTGAACATAAGCAAACGATCCTTCCATAGATCCTACGCTGCTGCCCGGGAACCCCAACTACTCGTCGATGTCAACGTAGAAACCACCTTTTGTTGGAGTAGCTTCATCTATAGAAAAACATCAACGAGGCAAGGCTGAGTACAAGATGTACTCCGCAAGACTTAATAACCTACGATACATGCTTGGTTTAGAAAGACTTTCTGTAGTTACTTTGCGAAAGCTAGATTTGTTTAAAAACAAGTGAGAGAAGAGGCTCGTCTAATTAGAACATTTCAAAAAAGGTAAGAAGACTACACTCTAGCTCTTTAAGATCGCCTTCATCATCATCCGAGAACCTTTCAACCTGGTGAATACCCCCTCAAAGAGCCCGGAGGAAGTAATTCTAGAACACTCATTAGTTGCCAAGTTTTATCATTAGGTTATAGTTCTCTATGATCACAGAATCCGTTCCCAAGTCGTACATAACCGTGGACACGGCTTTTCAAAAATATTATGACCCTGCAGGGGTGCACAACTTTACCCACACGTACCAATCAACTCTTAATGCCAAATTATTAGCCCTCTTCCTTGGAAGGCCCGCAGAGGGTGGTTAACCACGACCATTACCTTGCTTTTGCTGAGACCATGAGTCACGCCCTAGGGAGATGCCGTCGTAATGGGTCAAGTCCCGAAGCCGGTCCCTAGAGATGTGCGCAGGGTTCAAGATTACAGAGGCCATGCCTCTCTTGTTCCTGGCCACGCTTACCTACTTGTATGAATGCACCTCATCCACCTCCTTCGAGAACAACCAGAATGCATATGTCAAATGGAACGCTCGAACTATGTGACTCATGGAATCTACTAGGCAAGTTAGTGAGTCGAGGGGGTTTCCAGGCCCCAGTATGGTTGTACGCTCATCTTGGTTCAAGAGGCGAGGACTCGGGTCCTAAGGGTGGCTAGCATGGGACTACAAAAACCACATCCAATGTGGCCTCCTATACCTGCATTAGCATGTTTATTAACCATCTCCAATCATATCTCAACATCCTATCAAACTAGGTTCATCGTATCTCCGATGCATCATCTAGATGGATCGGTCTTGTAACACTAAGCACGGCTAAGCTTGACTGAAATATGGCACTAGCAACGCTCATAAGCTCAACCCTAGTTATGCTAGGAGAGGTGGATCGGTATCTTGGTGTACAAAGGAAAACATGCAGCAGATAGGATACTCTATCTTAAACAAAAGACCACATTAGAATCGTATGCATATAGCGAGAATGAAATACTTTGAAAACATAGGTTCAGAATGATGGGGCTACACTTGCCTTGTCCGTCGTTGAAACGGTACTGCTCTTCGGTGGCGTTGACTTCAGGTTCGGGCTCTATTCCTATTCGTGAAGAACCAACACCGGAAAGAAGGAGAAACAATCAAAACATGGCATATGTGCAATGCTTAAGCAAGGATGATGATATGACAAGTTAAATTGTTTTAAAATGACACCCTAATACATGCTTGGCAATTTAAACGGGGTTCAAGGGGTCCAAACCCTAATTCGGAGAAACCCTGGATGCATATGAGAGGGGTTATTTTTTTCTCCTAATTAAACTTGTCATGTAAGTTCATTAACAATGCATGATTATGAGTCTATTGGATAGATCTCGTTTTTCTGAACATTTTGATATATTATTTGTATTTTTCTGACTTAAAATAAATTAGTTATGATTTTTCCCATTTTTAATCCATTTTAAATCATTTTTGAACAAATAAATATTTTTGGAATATTATTAAATATCTTACAACCTGGACCCACATGTCAGGTATTTAATCATTTCAGAATTTTTTTCCTAAATTATTAAAACCCTAACAGACTGGGCCCACATGTCATATTAATAATCAAAAAACCATTTAATAAAAAAGAAAAACACTTATTGCATCATGCTGACGTCATCATGACGTCAGCAATGGGATGCTCTCAGCTAGTGGTCGAATCCGGTGCTAGGGGCGACGCGGGGCTGCAAGAGGGGGCGCGTTCGACGCGCCTGACCGAGGCGAGCCAAACGGTGGCGGCACCGCCGTTTATTGGTCGCCGGAGCGCGGGATTTGGCGGTGGCCGACGGCGGAAAGCAGTGGTGCACGTCGGGGGAGCACTGCAGGGTGAGAGGGAGAGAAAGAGAGGGTCCACGAGGACCAGTAGCTCACCAGGAGCACGGCGGTGAGGTCGATGAGGCCGGGGAATGTCGGAGTCTGGCGAATCGACGGTGGCCGATCGTCGGCGAAGGGCGGTCGGAGGGCTCGATTGAGGGTGCATGGCTCTAATTGCTTCTGCGAGGTGACCGATGACAGCGCGGGGAGCTCGTCAGTGGCCTTGGCTTGGCCCGGGGCGGTCCAGGGCGACGACGGTTAGCGACACCAACGAGCCCTAGGGCTAGGGTTTCGACACAGAGAAGGTAGAGAGGGGAACGCGGCTAGGGTTCATCCGTGGCGGCGCGGCGAGGTCTTATAGGCGCTCGGGGGCGGCGGCAGGAATCTTGGCGTGGCCATGGCGACGAACGGCATCGCCGGTGATAGTGGAGCAGAACATTGTCGTCGACAAAGACGACACGGTGCGAAGCGGTATCGGGCTAGGCAGGGCTGGTTGGGCCGATTCCTGGGCCGCGGCAAAGCTTGCCAGGTGGCTGCTGCGGTGGAAGATAGAGAGAGGGAAGGTGGGCTCGGCCCAGTTAGGGTTGGAACTATTTTTATTTTCCAGAAATCTTTTTCTATTTAGTTTTTATCTCTTTTCTCTTTGTATTTTCAAACCCTTTTCTGTTTTGAACATTTGAAAATACCAGAGGTTTGTAAAATGCAACAAAAACACTCAGGGGCCCTCTTATTCAATTTGGGCTCCAAGATTTTGGTATTTTTTTCGAAATTCAAAATATTTTGAATGAATTTCAAAGGAGGAGGGAAATTAGGGTTTAGGGTTTTGTTCTCTCTTGATTAGAACCAAGTGCAAGATGTAATGCATGTATGCAATTCTCACAAACATGTTGTTAATTATTACACATAAAGGTGGTATGTTATAACTCTACCCCACTTACAAGAAGCTCGTCCCGAGATTCCTAGGTTTTAGAAAACAAGGCAGGGTACTCAGATCGAAGACGATCTTCGCGTTCCCAGGTTGCTTTTGACTCTGAGTGATGAGACCATTGAACTTTCGGGAACTTGATGGTTTGACGATGAGTCTTGCCCTCGGTTTCACCAAGAATACGAACTGGGTATTCCTGGTAGGTTATATCCTCTTGAAGATCTAGAGTTTGATGATCCACACCACGAATAGGATCTTTGAAACAACGCTTGAGTTGCGACACATGAAAGACGTCATGAACATCTGGAAAGGTTGATGGTAGCTCCAACTGGTAGGCAAGCTCACCTCGCTTGGAGAGAATGCGAAAGGGACCAACATAGCGAGGATCCAATTTGCCTTTGATACCGAAGCAGTGGACACCCTTCAGAGGAGTGACCCGGAGGTAAACTTGATCACCAACTTCATAACGAACTTCAAGGTGATGACGATCATAGTTGGTTTTCTGACGAGATTGAGTAGCCTTCAGACGTTTTCGGATCATGCGAACTTGATCTTCAGCTTCTTGGATCATATCCGGACCAAAGAATTGTCTTTCGCCGGTTTCTGTCCTATTCAGCGGTGTTCGACATGTTCTTCCATATAGAAACTAGAAAGGCGCCATACCGAAACTGGATTGGAAACTGTTGTTGTAGGAGAACTCAGCAAATGGAAGACATTTCTCCCAGTTCTTTCCGAAGGATATAACACACGCTCTAAGCATGTCTTCAAGGATTTGATTCACCCTTTTAGTTTGACCACCGGTTTTAGGATGGTAAGCTGTGCTGAAGGAAACATTAGTTCCCATGGCTTGTTGGAAACTAGCCCAAAACTTGGAGGTGAACAAGCTTCCACGATCAGATACAATCTTCTTCGGAACACCATGGAGAACCTCTATTCGAGACATATATAACTCTGCCAACTGACTTGTAGTGATACTTTCTTGGACAGCAAGAAAATGAGCAACCTTGGATAGTCGATCAACCACTACCCATATTGCATCATGTCCCTTTTGGTTCTTTGTAAGTCTAGTAATGAAATCCATACCAATTTCATCCCATTTCCACTCAAGGATACGCAATGGCTGCAGAAGTCCAGCATGTCTTTGGTGTTCAGCTTTCACACGACGACAGACATCGCATTCTGCAAAAAGCGAGCAATTTCTGGTTTCATTCCACTCCACCAGAATCTTTGACGAAGATCACAATACATCTTGGTGCCACCAGGATGAATGGACAAAGGTGATTCATGAGCTTCACGAAGGATTAGCTCTTTGATTTTCCGACTGTTTGGCACCACTAGCCGGTTACTGAAGTAGAGGGTACCTTGATCATTAATGGAGAAACATTTAGCATCCCCACTTACAACACGCTCCCTTATCTTGGTAATCGCATCATCTTGCTTCTGGGCTTCCTTGATTTGATCCTCAACAGAAGACCTTACTTCAAGGTTAGCGAGGAATCCACGAGGAACCACTTCAAGGTTAAGACGCTTGATTTCCTCATAAAGAACAGGTTGAGCTTGTGAAATCATCAGGTTATTGCAATAAGACTTCCGACTTAGCGCATCAGCAACAACATTGGCTTTGCTGGGTTGGAAGTTCATACCCAAATCTTAATCTTTGATGAGTTCCAACCATCGTCTTTGCCTGAGATTGAGATCTGGCTGAGTGAAAAGATACTTTAGACTTTGATGGTCCGAGTAGAGTTCGCAACGATTACCGATGAGGTAATGTCGCCATTTCTTAAGAGCATGAACAACAACGGCTAGCTCGAGATCATGGGTTGGATAATTATTCTCATGTGGCTTTAGCTGCCGGGAGGCATAAGCTACCACATGACCATCTTGCATCAACACACAACCGAGCCCTTGAAGAGACGCATCACAATAGACGTCAAAGTCCTTGGTTGTGCTCGGGAGGACGAGCACAGGAGCAGTGGTTAGCTTAGTTTTCAAAGTCTGAAAGCTTTCTTCTGCCTTTTTAGACCATTCGAACTTCTTATCTTTCTTAAGAAGATCAGTCATAGGCTTGGCAATCTTGGAGAAGTTCTCAATGAATCGACGGTAATATCCAGCCATTCCAAGAAAACTTCGGACTTCCTTGACTGAGGTAGGTGACTTCCATTCAAGAATGGTTTGAACCTTATCCGGAATGACAGCAACACCATTAGCTATGACCACATGACCAAGAAAGACGAGCTCTTGCAACCAGAACTCGCACTTGGAGAAGTTGGCATAGAGACGATGTTCACGAAGTTTAGTCAATACCAAACGCAGATGTTCGACATGCTCTTCTTCGGTCTTGGAATAGATCAAAATATCATCTATGTAGACCACAACGAACTTGTCCAGATACTCCATAAAGACAGAGTTCATGAGCCTCATAAAGGTGGCAGGGGCATTGGTTAACCCGAAGGACATCACTTTATACTCATAAAGACCATAACGAGTTGTGAATGCTGTTTTTGGGATATCCTCTTTTTTGATTTTTATTTGATGATACGCCGACCTTAAATCCATCTTGGAGAAGACGGTAGCACCACTTAGTTGATCAAAGAGGTCATTTGTCCGAGGAAGAGGATACTTATTCTTGATTGTCACCGCATTGAGTGGACGGTAATCAACAACCAATCTTGGAATATTTGTATCCCGCTTCTTGACAAAGATGGTAGGACAACCCCAAGAGGAGGTACTAGGTTGAATGTAGCCTAGGCCTTCTAGCTCTTCAATTTGCTTCTTTAGCTCCACCAACTCATGAGGGGGCAAACGGTAAGGTCTTTTAGAGATAGGAGCAGTTCCAGGAACTAGCTCGATGACAAACTCCACACTTCGATAAGGTGGCATGCCAGGCAATTCTTCAGGAAAGACATCCGGGAAATCACAGACTACCTAGACATCTTGAACTTCTAGAGGGGGTAACTCTTCCATACCCTCAATGGCATACAACTCCGAAAACGGAACGGAAACTGTCGATGGCGACTTTGACCCATCAGACCAGTATTTGATTGTTATGCCAGCAGGGGAGGTCATGGTAATAGTCCTAAGTGCACAGTCGATGACAGCTTGATACTTGGATAACTATTCCATGCCCAGAATAACATCAATGTCAGTTGACTTAAGTGCAATGAGGGAAGTGGGAAACTTCTGGTATCCTATATCTATCTCAACCCCATGAGTAACCCAGATGGTCTGCCAACGAGACCCAGGAGTTGTAATCTCTAAAGGGGAAGGCATTGATTCGAAAGCTATGTCATGCATCCGTGCAAACTCTTGAGATATGAATGTATGCGATGCTCCAGAGTCAAACAGAGTTGTTGCTAGAATTGAATTGACACGAAGCGTACCTAGAATGACGTGTGGATCTTCATGAGCTTCTTCAACAATCACATGAGTCAGGCGACCACGTCCAGCACCCTGAGCTTTATCATACTTCTTCGCCAGTTGATCATTGCGACCAGCATCTCTTTGTGGACACTCCCTTGAGTAGTGACCAGGTTGACCACATGAGTAACAGGTAGTTCCAGAGAAGGAACCAGCAGGAGGATGATAACTTGCTCCACCAGTATTTGACTGTGGCGGACGAGCAGCATTGCCAGTTGACTTGGGTGCATAAGGAGCATGAGGCACATCACTGTATGGAACAAAGACTCTACACTTCTTGTTGCCAGAAGAAGACGCACGAGAGTTCCCTTCTTCACGCTTCTGGGAAACCTCCATTTCCTTTCTTCCATGCTCTAGGGTAAGAGCCTGGTTGTGCAGTTCCTAGAAGGTTCTGAACTTGAAAGGCAGCAACTCGTAGCAAACTATAGGACTAAGTCCCTTATGGCACAACTCTTGCTTATCTTCATCATTGGTCACATCCCTGGGTGCATAACGAGCTAGGCGAGTGAACTCACGCCCATATGTTTCAATATCCATACGCCCCTGAGTCAGATCCAAAAACTCCCTCCTTTTGAGATCCATGACGGGCTTAGGGATATAGGAGGCGCGAAAAGCTGCAACGAACTCCTCCCAGGTAACAACATGTCCTTGAGCTTGCATGTCCAGATACCCATCCCACCAAACACCAGCCTCACCTTCCAGCTGATAGGTGGCGAAGTTGACACGGTCATCCTGGCGAACATGAAGAGCACTGAACTTGCGTTCAATTGTGCGAAGCCAATCATCAGCATCAAGGGGTTCCTTGGGGTGGTTGAAGATTGGAGGGAATGAGCGGATGAAATCCCCAAGTGTGACATAGTCGTCGAGGTGAAGTTCAGTGTTCTGAGCCACACGCTCGAGAAGGCGTTCATTCCTCAGACGGTTGGTCTCAATATTGTTGAGAACCTCGGCCATTGTAAGAGGTGGCGGAAGTTCCTCATCAGCATTGTTGTGGCCTCGATGGCCAACAGAACCACGAGTATCACAAGACATCCTAAGGAGAAACCAAAACCTGTGAGATTGGATCACCAAGAGAAATACATCAAAAGATGACATGAACCATATCAAATGGTCATGGTAGAATCAACCATATGAGTTGAGGTCACATCATAACACCAAGTATGGCAGTAGAACAAGCATACGAAATGTATACGCTACCAACTTAAATACAAACCATAATGATGGAATGCAATATGGTATGATACCAACAAATCATAGGAGAAGAAAGGAATTGAATTCCAAACACCCTTAGGAAGGTTGAAAACAATGCTTCAGATGCCCAGATATATCTTGGAACTTTGAGATTTGCAATCGGATACAGAGTACTAGAAGAACAACCCAACCCCTTAAATCCTAGTAATTTGAAATGGTAGACGAGAAGTGAAAACCTTTCAAACCAAACAAGGTAAGATAACTCAGCAATAGAACAACTCTAGATAAGGAGTAAAAAGAGTCCTATTTAGAGTTCTGCAAATAATTTTAACCTTCAAATAGTTTTCAAAAGTGCTAGACTCGACATCGAACAGTAAGAAGGGTTTCCTATAGGCAGTCCTTCTCTGATACCAAAATCCGTCACGACCCGGGATCAGGGTTAGACAAATACCAGATCTTCATCTGACATAAGCCTAACCTCGAGCTCGAAACATGCAGGGAATAATTTGGTAACATTTCAGAACATACAAACCATACATTATTAAGGTGCGCTCTTAGCAGAGCTGCACACAAGTATTACAAACCAGGGGTCAAAGACCCATCAAACACCAAGCAACAGAAGCAAATAAGTTGTTCTAAACAACCAACTTAGAAAAGGGCCTAAGAGGCCTTGAACATAAGCAAACGACCCTTCCATAGATCCTAGTCTGCTGCCTGGGAACCCCAACTACTCGTCGACGTCAACGTAGAAACTACGTTCTGTTGGAGTAGCTTCATCTGTAGAAAAACATCAACGAGGCAAGGCTGAGTACAAGATGTACTCCGCAAGACTTAATAACCTACGATACTTGCTTGGTTTAGAAAGGCTTTCTGTGGTTACTTTGCGAAAGCCAGCTTTGTTTAAAAACAAGTGAGAGAAGAGGCTCGTCTAATCAGAACATTTCAAAAGAGGTAAGAAGACTACACTCTAGCTCTTTAAGATCGCCTTCATCATTTTCCGTGAACCTTTTAACTTGGAATACCCCCCTCAAAGAGCCCGGAGGAAGTAATTCTAGAACACTCATTAGTTGCCAAGTTTTATCATTAGGTTATAGTTCTCTATGATCATAGAATCTGTTCCCAAGTCTTCCATAACCGTGGACATGGCTTTTCGAAAATATTATAACCCTGCAAGGGTGCACAACTTTACCCACAAATACCAACCGACTCTTAATGCCAAATTATTAGCCCTCTTCCTTGGAAGGACGGCAGCGGGGGGTTGACCATGACCTTTACCTTCTTTCGCCGAGACCATGAGTCACGCCCTAGGGAGATGCCGTCGGAACGGGTCAAGTCCCGAAGCCAGTCCCTAGAGATGTGCGCAGGGTTCAAGATTACGGAAGTCGTGCCTCTCTTATTCCTGGCCACGCTTACCTACCTGTATGAATGCACCTCCTCCACCTCCTTCGAGAACAACCAGAATCCATATGTCAAATGGAACGCTCGAACTATGTGACTCATGGAATCAACTAGGCAAGTTAGTGAGTCGAGGGGGTTTCTAGGCCCCCGTGTGGTTGTACGCTCGTCTTGGTTCAAGAGACGAGAACTCAGGTCCTAAGAGTGGCTAGCATGGGACTACAAAAACCACACCCAACGTGGCCTCCTATACCTGCATTAGCATGTTTATTAACCATCTCCGATCATATCTCAACATCCTATCAAACTAGGTTCATCGTATCTCCGATGCATCATCTAGATGGATCGGTCTTGTAACACTAAGCATGGCTAAGCTTGACTGAAATATGGCACTAGCAACGCTCATAAGCTCAACCCTAGTTATGCTAGGAGCGGTGGATCGGTATCTTGGTGTACAAAGGAAAACATGCAGCAGATAGGATACTCTATCTTAAACAAAAGACCACATTGGAATCGTATGCATATAGCGAGAATGAAATACTTTGAAAACATAGGTTCAGAATGATGGGGCTACACTTGCCTTGTCCGTCGTTGAAACGGTACTGCACTTCGGTGGCGTTGACTTTAGGTTCGGGCTCTGTTCCTATTCGTGAAGAACCAACACCGGAAAGAAGGAGAAACAATCAAAACATGGCATATGTGTAATGCTCAAGCAAGGATGATGATATGACAAGTTAAATTGTATTAAAATGACACCCTAAGACATGCTTGGCAATTTAAACGGGGTTCGACGGGTCCAAACCCTAATTCGGAGAAACCCTGGATGCATATGAGAGGCGTTATTTTTTTTCTCCTAATTAAACTTGTCATGTAAGTTCATTAACAATGCATGATTATGAGTCTATTGGATAGATCTCGTTTTTCTAAATATTTTGATATATTATTTGTATTTTTCTGACTTAAAATGTATTAGTTATGATTTTTCCCATTTTTAATCCATTTTGAATCATTTTTGAACAAATAAACATTTTTGGAATATTATTAAATATCTTACAACCAGGACCCACATGTCAGGTATTTAATCATTTCAGGAAATATTTCCTAAATTATTAAAACCCTGACAGACTGGGCCCACATGTCATATTAATAATCCAAAAAACCATTGAATAATAAAAGAAAAACACTTATTGCATCATGCTGACGTCATCATGACGTCAGCAATGGGGATGCTCTCAGCTGGTGGTCGAATTCGGTGCTAGGGGCGACACGGGGGCTGCGGTAGGGGGCGCATTCGACACGCCTGACCGAGGCGAGACAAACGGTGGCGGTGCCGCCATTTATTGGTCGCCGGAGCGCGGGATTTGCGGTGGCCGATGGCGGCAAGCGGCGGTGCACGTCGGGGGAGCGCTGCAGGGCAAGAGGGAGAGAAAGAGAGGGTCCACGAGGACCAGTAGCTCACCAGGAGCACTACAGTGAGGTCGATGAGGCCAGGGAACATCGCAGTCCAGTGAATTGACGGTGGCCGGTCGTCGGATAAGGGTGGTCGGAGGGCTCGATTAAGGGCGCGTGGCTCCAATTGCTTCTAGGAGGTGACCAAGGACAGCGCGGGGAGCTCGACGGTGGCATTGGCTTGGCCCGGGGTGGTCCAGGTCAACGATGGCGAGCGGCACCAACGAGCCCTAGGGCTAGGTTTTCGACACATAGAAGGTAGAGAAGGGAACGCGACTAGGGTTCATCCGTGGCGGCGCAGTGAGGTCTTATAGGCGCTCGGGGGCGATGGCGGACGGCATCACCGTCGACAGCAGAGCAGAACATCATCGTCGACGAAGACGACATGGTGCGAAGCAGTATCGGGTCAGGCGGGGCAGGTTGGGCCGATTCCTGGGCTGCGGCAAAGCTTGCCAGGTGGCTGCTGCGGTGGCAGATAGAGAGAGGGAAGGTGGGCTCGGCCCAGTTAGGGTTGGAACTATTTTTTTTCTAGAAATATTTTTCTATTTAGTTTTTCTCTCTTTTCTCTTTGTATTTTCAAACCCTTTTCTGTTTTGAACATTTTGAAAATACCAGAGGTTTGTAAAATACAACAAAAACACTCAGGGGCCCTCTTATTCAATTTGGGCTCCAAGCTTTTGGTATTTTTTTGAAATTCAAAATATTTTGAATGAATTTCAAAGGAGGGAAATTAGGGTGTAGGGTTTTGTTCTCTCTTTATTAGAACCAAGTGCAAGATGTAATGCATGTATGCAATGCTCACAAACATGTTGTTAATTATTACACATAAAGGTGGTATGTTACATGAAACTAATACCTATGGTTTTGCAATTTTATTATTTACCATTATAGATCACTTAGGAATGTGTTTGCTCAATTTTTATATGGAACATAGTCATAGACTAGAACTGAACTTGATGTGATGATTTTCTTATTAGGGTTTTAGATTTTGGGTTTGTTCTATTTTCTAGGGTTTAAGATACAAATATTTAGTGACAAGATACATATGATGCATCAATGCACTTGAACTTTTGAAAATTTGTTTATCACTACCTTATTCAAAATTCATTTAATTTAAGTAAGGTTTTGATTTCTATTAGAGGTACACAAAGTTTCTTTTCCCCCTAAATTTCATTTGTTATTTCTTTTGTTTGTTTGGTTTTCACATTTGAAAATTTGGAAAATTTTGGGATATGACACGTACGAGGATTAGTTATACCTCATATGAGTATCTCTTTTGGGTGCCCACAAAACATTTTCTTGTTTCTTGGAATGGCTCTGTCGTGATACATCGTTGCTTTTTGATTTCATTTGGTTCTTCCAAGGTTGAAACCGTATATGGGTAATTTGGTGGAACCCATGCGGGTTAAATCCTTTGGAAATGCCATGTCCGTGATTATGGACTACTTGGAGCGTAGTTTATTGACCATAGACAACTTGAACTAAAGTAGCACTATAAACTTGACTAGTAAATAGTGCAACTACAAAGGAATGGTTCCCTAAAAGTGCCAACAGTTGGTAATATTGGGCTGTTCTTACTTATGTTATCTATATATGTTGGTTACCTTCTTATACACTTTCTCATCAATATTTTTTTAGACACAAGTTGTAGTGTGTCTCTATAGAACTATTGTATATGTTTACAATTTTTCGGTATCGCATCAAACCCCAAGTTATCCCTTTAGTTGAATAAATACTTGTTTAGTATCTTAGGGTCTCACATCCAGATTTTTCAGATTGTCAGGCTTTTCCCTTTGGAGGCCACTTTGTGGATGAAGTAGGTGAAGACATCGACCCACTCATATACAGTTTGTGGACAAGAGATCTTGATTTGTTGGAAGGTTTATTTGCTTATGTTCCAAGCATCTTATGAAAATTTGTTTCTTGATCCTTACGCGGATTCTACCTTATTCGTGTCCGCTTGATGATTGGTTTATGTGGACATTAGTCCTATGATATGATTATGTATTTTGGATCTTCCCTATCGGCTTTACAATATATTTAAATTTCTACATAGATGAATGTGTTCTGGTGAACTCTTGTAAGGTTGTACTTCGTGCACGCCCACTTGTGTAAGAGGGATGCATACCTTCGGGATATGTTTTTCTCGTTTATTGTTATAACTTCATGGTGGGATCATAACACCCAATTGGTTATAACGACAAGTGTTCCGAACATATCAGTTGGGGTTTACATAGGGGCTCGCCTCTGTCGTGAGATTTGAACCTGGGTAACTCGTGTTACACACCCTTCATAGACATTCACTGCCTCTCACCCCCACTTTTTGTTAGGACACCCTCATGGCATACTCATCCAAATACCACGACACTAGTCTTAAATCATCAAGTTGAGTGTTGTAAACTTTGACATGACCTTTTCTTAAATCCTATCTTAGGTAGGTAGAAATAGTACTCATAAACGAAAGTGAACTAAAGACCTAACATATCCTTTAGGAACAAATAATAACTTCATGATTAATTCATCTTATCTAAACATCAATTAAGAAATGTGTTGGTGAATTCTCTAGCACATAATCAATAAACAAAACCTCAGATCTTTTCTATTCTTACCTTATTCTATATCATCTTATATATCATCACTTGTGCTAGACAATTGAAAAATACCAAGTAAACATCCAAGCCTATTGAACAAATCTTGACTATCCAAGTCTTGATCATTCTAAATCATGACTGATCCTTACATATCTAACCTTATCAATCATAAACTTCTGAGGGAAGAGGTTAGTGTAGAGTGATATCCTTATCCTTAGAATGAAGAACCCATAGAAGTGACGCATTTCCTATTTGAACTAGTTGTATCTTGTGTGTAGTCCTCTTAGTCAAATGGATTTACTAACAAATTAGAGGTAGAACAAGTTTAAGCACATGTTGCAGAAAAGACCGTACTTAGCCAAATGAAACCTAAGCCAATATGATCACATGATTGTAATCATAATTTTAAGTCACGTTGATACAATAATGACATAGATAGAGAGAATATGATCTAACTATAGTGTGTAAACCACATATCGTAGATCGCTAAAAATAGACTAGTTAGTATGAGTTCAAGTGTGCATATAGACCATTTAGAAGATACATACAATTTTAGTAGCTCATGTTATGGATAAAAAGACTAAAAGAGATATAGTCTTAAGAGTGAACACTCTTAAATTTGGTGGATATAGCCAATCTTATATTGTAGATTATGTGAGTTGACAATAGTTAATAAAATTTCCAACCTTCAAGGATTAAAAGGTGGAATAATTGGAATTTTAGTACAAACCAAAGAGGGAATAATAGTAGTTACACTTGAGGTGTTATCTTAAATGGATCAAAAAGATAATTGGGAAATGTTGGAGGGAGTATTGATCTTAGAAATTAGTGTAGGAGTAAATAATTAGTTATAACCCATTACTCGCATGAGTTAGAGTGATATTAGATAATGAAGTAAATGAAACTTGATATCCAAGTTAGAGAATATGTAAAGCTTTAGTGACAATCTTATTGGTTTAATAGATGGAGTACAAGATTTTGCTTAAACTCGCGTGTGATAAGCAGAGTAACCTTGTGGATCACACATGGTTATAAGAATAGCTTAAATAGAAGTTCAGGATAACTACAAAAAGAATTCTTTAGATAGAATCCCAATATTGAGAATAGTTAAAGCATATCTAGGAAAGCCACTAGGAAATCTCAACCTTGGTTTCATAACCTTCTCCAAGTCATTGGAAAATCATAGTCTATCACTATATTTTCTATTGGATAATGTGCTATTTATAGTTAGAGGAATATCCAATATTAGCTTTGACACATTCTCTAAATTAGCATATATATCCATTCCAAATCACATGTGGTAGTGAGACACATATTTCGAGTTAGACCAAATAGGAATATCATAAATTCAATTCTACCTGGATGGAGGAAATCAAACGTCTTCTTAATGCTCAACTACAACAAAGGAATCATTGTTTTGTATACAAGAATACCATTCGATTGATTCCATCTCAACTAAAATAATTATCTTGAGTGAACTAAGATTCTACATCCATCTATAAGCCAAGTATTAAATTATATTGGATGCCCATAACAAATCTTAATCTACTCAACTCAAAACACCTCTAAATCTATCAAGAGTAAATAATAGTGCTAGATTCTTCTGGCTCAAAGTGCTATTCATATTGTCCCAATTCTTTTCGGTCGTGGGATAGATGCCGGAAAGGAAACGTGGCAAAGTCACAACAGAACCCTGCTATCCCATGAGGCGGGACGGCTGCGGGCCTCGGCCAAAGATTCCAGACCGCCTCTTGGTGTCACACGCACCATCGTACTCCATGTCATATACCGGTGGGCCACGCGCGCCATGGGCCTATTGTCAGCGTATGTTGGTAGGACCGACTCTGTCAGAGGCACTCTCGGCGCGACACGCCTCCACACCTGCCAAGTGGTGGGGCCTGCCGAGAGATGATGTGGCATCATTTGGCCATGTCGGGCACGGTATATCGCTGATATGGGCCCGCTAAAGGTCAACATGCCGCGGTAAGCCCATGTCGTTTGTGGTTCCTCGTGGCCGTGTGGCCCATGTAGAGCCAACATGGCGTGGTGTGCCCATGCTGGTTGCAGACTCTCGAGGTTATGGCGCCCGCTGAGAGCCAATGTGGTGTCGTAAGTCCATATCGGCAGTGGTTTCTCGTTGACTTGGGCTTGTCGAGAGCCAAAGTGGCGCCACAGTCCCATGCCGTCTATGATTTCTCGCGGACGTGGGGCCCGTCAAGGGCCGACGTGGCCCCGTGAGCCCATGACGGTCGCGGTTTATCATGGCTATCAGTCTCTTTCATTGTTGAGCTGGTAACCTAGACGGCGCACGTATGTGGCTGCTAGCATACATCTAAGATATATCTTCCAATGCCTCTTGTCCCCTAAAGGATGAGAAGTTCATGTTCATAGCCGAACTTACAACGTAGACTCTATCCGTATGTGTGTTGTCTTGGGCGCTAGCTCACTTCTTAGTGTTATCCCTCATTAAGGTTATGCGATGGGTCTTGCAAACGCGAGCTTTTAGTGAGAGACGCGTACACTATAAAATAGTTCTCTCGGTTATTTGCATATGCATTGTGTTAGCTAGGTCCTCTCCTCCCTGCGCATGTCCTTCTTCCTCTCATCTTCATTGTCATCTGCATGCGTTCATACAGTGAGGACACCTATAGCCGGCGATGTTGGTGCTAACGGCGAGGAGGCAAAATGAGTTTCCGACATGAGGAGACAGTAGGATATGCAACGAGAGCTTGGCATGATTCGCAGGACGCGAAAGGACGATGTTTGTTGATGGCCGGGTAGTGGAGCATTCTGGTGAGATTCTTCTGCTCTCCATTGCCTTGTGCGCACCGCCGTTGACGAGGGGGAGTGACCGATGCACCACGCAAGTTGCTCCTTCTTTGGCTGCAGTAGTCTGTCTTCCGCAAATGATGCCACGAGGAGTGGATGTGTTGTGGGGAACGCGAGCATAATGCACGAACCTTGTGCATGCCTGTGGTGACGCATTAATCGATCCTGCGGTCCTTGTATCATGTACGCCCCTCTGACCTCTCTTTTTCCACAGGGCATTTATATGTCAGCGATGGTGGCATGAATCCGCTCTTTCTTGGTATGTCGTTGGACTCCCACGTAGGATGATGGCAGTATCTCGGGGAGTAGAAGGATCTTCTCATGCGATGGCGTATAGACATGCGGAGGTGGCATATGGAGGTTTCGTGCCGTTTACATCCTCAACCGCCCTTAACTAAACAAGCCCTATCAACACCAGGCAAGACATCGTCCATTATTTCTTCTTCCGGTTTAGCCCAATGAGCAGTAGCTTCTCACCTCACGTGAGGAGAAGATCGATAAGAAGAGGTGTCCACGACATCGTTGCTAGGTGAAACCGTCTCCCTATATCCGACATACCTCATACCCATTGTTTTTATTTTCGATTTCTTAATCCTTTTTCAATAGTGTAAGTTTGGAAAGACTTGCACGTCTCGAGGAGTACTTGGATGATGTGGAAGGAATGTGTTGATGCCCCGTCTCATTAGCGAGCGCCTCCTCTTTCTCGCTCGGCCCACCTTAGCACTACCTTTCATAAGCGCTGGGTTTGCAGACGATGGTGTGAACGATGCAGGAGTGTGATTATTGCTTTAGACCGCGACAACGCCATGTTCCTGACTACCTACAACACTAGGTATGAGCTATGTTTGGATGTTGTCATTTTTTCTGTATAGAAGTTTTTGCTTCACTTGGTAGCTCAATTGGACCTACAGCTAACTGTCAGCTAGTTCAACCTACAGTTCTACGGTGGCGATCAACAACAGCTGTAGCAAGTCGAGTATAAGTGGTAGAGGTTGCCGACGCATTGTTGGTTCCTCATCAGACAACATATCCTCGGGTTCATGACAGCTGGCATGAATGCTTCTCCACAGCAAGTGTGCGCAATGTCCTCAACAACATGACGTGGAGCATTCTTACTTAATGATGGTAGAACAAGCATCATGGGCTACACGAGTAGTACGCGAGAAGGAGTGGCCGATGCCATATGCAAACAACTTCTAGCACTGAGGAATTCTTGGCTGGTGTGTTAGATTAGTCGTTAGCCGCTGTACTCATGTAAACTATTGTCTTCGTAGCTCTTTTCCTTTCAGTATGTACTACTACATTCCAATTAGAAGAAGATCAAACTTCAAATTTTTCATCTCGTGTGCATAATTGGGTGGTGATATTACCCAGAAACCTAAAAGAAATACCCCTAGAACCAACTATTATTTTATCATTATGATGATTTCTTTTATGTAATATTTAGGTATTTCAGATATTTGTAAAATTAAAATCGTTAGATCACCATGGACTCATTATTTTAGCTTTTTATGTTACCAGAGAAGATCACTAAACAATAGGCATATGCTTGAGGGTGGACGATGTGCATCCAAAAATTAAGTCTTGATAGCCATAGGCTAGGCCACGGCAATTAGGTGTTGATAGCTATAGGTTGGTACGCACGACTTAACAATGTGAGAGCCAATTTGTGCTATCAAGAAATGGAGGGAATTCACACCTGCTCATGATGTACCTAACGTGCTTTCCAAAATGCATGTAGGATATGATGGTGTATGAATAGATTATGGTCATGATGTGTTCTGATGATTTAACGTCAAATAATTTTCTCATCAAACGCATTGTCTGATAGCCACATCCCGGGGTAGAGTGAAGTCTATTAGTATAAATAAGTATCTACATTTCATGTCTTGCGTTGTATGAAAAGCATACATATAATCTTTTTTCTTTCTTGTATTTTTGGAACGATGGTTTATCAGACTTTTTAGGTATGCTATATCGTCAAAACACATGAACCTAAGAGTAGGAATGTCGTAGACGTGTTGTCCCCAGGGGTCGCAACTGAGATTAGCATTTCGATAACAGATCTCTTGCACGTGGATTTAGCGCGATCATTGTAAGAATGTGACACTATTCCTGAAAACGTTGTCGATTAACGTTCTGAGAGCAGATATTTTCTCTTGCACGTGGATGTAGTGCGATTATATCATAAGGCGTTCTGCCTACCGGCCGCGCCATGGGGGCACAAGAAAAAGTCTAGACTTAAATAAGTTAACGTAATCTATCTTACACTAGTCACCCATGATCACATCTTAAATTTTAAATTAATTATGCAAATCAGCCAAACTCTATTAGTGATCAAGACCTAAATGATTAAGTGTCACATGCCAATTCAACTGAAGGCTTAATTAGTGATAAATGCCACTTGCCATGATAAAAATTATTTCAAAGTAATATTGTAGCCCCCGAAGAGAGCTCTTATGAGCCATGTGCCTTCCCAGCCGTCCGCTTAGGCTGCCATAGCGATCAGGATCATCTGTTTTAGCCATGTGTTCTAAGACTCACAACCACAACTTCTAGCTACCATCCCTGATACGTTTTCCGGGTCCGCTGATCGGTGAGTTGTGCATGTGTCCCTTCCCATGAGAGTAGACACTGATGGAGTTGTGTGGTGGTTTCTCCACAATTTTCCTCGCTAGCCTGGGGTAAAAGCGCCATTTCCTACCACATTTTCTATGGCCCAATTATGGAGAGGACGGCGTGGGCGGTGCGTGGCAGAGCGCCCTTCGTTGGTGGGTACGGGGCAAGCGGTCTCACTAGACATGGAGGCCCCCCTCCTTGTCCTTGGGGACAGAGGGAAGGGTCAGAAGCATCCATAGACCACTCCTTGCATTTATCCTCCTCCCATCGTCTGCTCTTGTTCCCCACCCTGAAACCCCAGCTGCCACCACTAGTCTCTGATGTGGTTATCCTTGAGGACGAACTGAATTAGAGGAGGAGCGGTGCCTCATGGATAGGTTATTTTCTCTCTCTTTTCGATGGGGGTAAGCACGAGAGGGTTGGCCTATCCTTGGTCACCATCCATGAGGAGGAGCACGGGAGGGCTAGACTTGGCCCCTCCACTATTTCATTCACCTAGGTGACTGCCTCCCCCTTGCTAGTGAGGTCCTCTACCATGTCATTCGCCCAGGTGAACGCCTCCCCCTTGCTAGTGATCTCCTCCACCACCAAGGACCCTCCTCCATCTCCATGCCTAGCTCGAAGGTATGATTCTGCACTTATCTCTCTCCCTATCACTTCTAAAATTTGCTTTATCCAGATATGTAGAGGATATGGTGAACGTGAAGTCACAATATTTATTGAATTTTATCATCCACTATGTTTATATGGAGGGGTATTGTTGTTACAGGTGAAATCGAGAACTTTGGATGAACTTTATGTTGCAAAAGGATTTCCTTTCATGGTATTCCATTTAACCTTAGAGCAACAAGAGATGGAATCTCTAGATGAGTCTCTTGTTTTTCAAGTATCTTATGGAAGTTGAATCTATTGGTGCAGATATTAATTTCTCTCTAAGTTCTTATGGTTTAGCCAATTTGTGCAGTCAAGAAATGGAGGGAATTCACACCAGCTCATGATGTAACTAACATGCTTTCTAAAATGCGTGTAGGATGTGATGGTGTATGAATAGATTGTGGTCATGATGTGCTCCGATGATTTGACGTCAAATAATTTTCTCATCAAACGCATTGCCTGATAGCCACACCCCAGGGGGTAGAGCGAAGTCTATTTGTATAAATAAGTATCTATATTTCACGTCTTGCGTTGTATAAAAAGCATACATATAATCTTTTTTCTTTCATGTATTTCTGGAATGATGGTTTAGTAGACTTTTTAGGTATGCTATATCGTCAAAACACATGAACCTAAGAGTAGGAATGCCGTAGACTGTGTTGTCCCCAGGGGTCGCAAATGAGATTAGCATTTCGATAACAGATCTCTTGCACATGGATTTAGTGTGATCATTGTAAGAATGTGACATTGTTCCTAAAAACGTTGTCGGTTAACGCTCCAAGAGCAGATATTTTCTCTTGCACGTGGATGTAGTGCGATTATATCATAAGGCGTTCTGCCTACCGGCCGCGCCATGGGGGCACAAGGAGAAATCTAGACTTAAATAAGTTAACGCAATCTATCTTACACTAGTCACCCATGATCACATCTTAAATTTTAAGTTAATTATGCAAATCAGGCAAACTGTATTAGTGATCAAGACCTAAATGATTAAGTCTCACATGCCAACTCAGCCGAAGGCTTATTTAGTGATAAATGCCACTTGTCGTGATAAAAAATACCTCAAAGAAATATTATATCCCCCTAAGGGAGCTCTTATGATCCATGTGCCTTCCCAGCCGTCCGCTTAGGCTGCCAAAGCGATCAGGATTGTTTGTTTTAGCCATGTGTTCTAAGACTCACAGCCACAACTTCTAGCTACCATCCCTGATACGTTTTCCGGGTCCGCTCATCGGTGAGTTGTGCATGTGTCCCGTCCCATGAGAGTAGACACTGATGGAGTTGTCTGGTGGTTGCTCCGCAATTTACCTCGCTAGCCAAGGGTAAAAGCGCAATTTCCTACCACATTTTCTATGGCCCAATTATGGAGAGGACGGTATGGGCGGTGCGTGGCAGAGCGCCCTTCGTTGGTGGGTACGGGGCAAGCAGTCTCGCTAGCCATGGAGGCCCCCTCCTTGTTCTTGGGGACAGAGGGAAGGGCCAGAAGCAACCGTAGACCACTCCATGCATTTATCCTCCTCCCATCGTCTGCTCTTGTTCCCCCACCCTGAAACCCTAGCCGCCACCACTGGTGGTCGATGTGGTTCTCCTTGAGGGGGAACTGAATTAGAGGAGGAGTGGTGCCTCATGGATAGGTTATTCTCTCTCACATGAATGGGGAGAAGCACGAGAGGGTTGTCCTATCCTTGGTCACCATCCATGAGGAGGAGAACAGGAGGGCTGGACTTGGCCCCTCCACTATTTCACTGACCTAGGTGACCGCCTCCCCCTTGCAAGTGAGGTCATCTACCATGTCATTCGCCCAGGTGAACGGCTCCCCCCTTGCTCGTGATCTCCTCCACCATTGAGGACCCTCCTCCATCTCCATGCCTAGCTCGAAGGTATGATTCTACACTTATCTCTCTCCCTCTTACTTCTAAATTTTGCATTATCCAGATCTACAGAGGATATGGTGAACGTGAACACACAATATTTATTGAATTTTATCATCCACTATGTTTATATGGAGGGGTATTCTTGTTACAGGTGAAATCGAGAACTTTGGATAAACTTACTATTTCAGAAGGATTTCCTTTCATGGTCTTCCCTTCAACCTTAGAGCAATAAGAGGTGGAATCTCTAGATGAGTCTCTTGTTTTTCAAGTGTGTTATGGAAGTTGAATCTATTGGTGCAGGTATTAATTTCTCTCTAAGTTCTTATGGTTTAACCTTGTTCCTTTATGATGGACTACTTAATTTTTATGCTAAACATGTTCATATATTAGTTGGGTACATGGTTTTAAGGCTTCCAGGCGGCTTAAGGCGCTGGGGGAGCCTCAACTCCTAGGCGCTCAGAGCGCAAAGCAAGGCGACGCCATAGTCCATTTTGAACAATTAAGGCAGAACAAATATGGCAGCCAGTTTTAGACATAAATACCTTAAAATGCCTTGTTGTTGAGCCCAGGTGGCATCCATATCTCCCATCCTTTTCCCATTTCTTCCTTCCACAACAGAAATCTGCAAAACATCAACATATATGGTTAGAACATGACTTAACAGGCCACAATTGGTAAAAAATAGAGAATAAATTAGAGTATAAGTGCAAACCAAGATGACAAACATTAGTGCATTACATATTACATAACTAGTCCATCCAATGCAATGCAAATCCAGAACATAAATAATCCTTGCTAGTACAATCACAACATGAATTAGGTTCACAATAAACAACATAAAGTAGGTTCCACACAACACAATCAAATCATAAGCAAGGCTAGTCCAGTCTCAATCAAACAAATCCATTGTCAATCTCATCAATGGTAGCATTTGTGTTGCCTCCATCTTGATCATCACTAGTTGGATCTTCATCATGATCGGACACATCAACATCATCTTGAAGAAAGTATGAATCATTATCCTCTCCATTAGGGATACTTGAGTGTTGTTCTTGGTCATCATCTTCAATGTCTTCATCAACATCATGAACAAATGGTGGTGAAGGAGAAGACCTTTTGTGCTGCCTATTGTAGTGCACATTGACATTTGAGGGGCCCTTTTTCATGCTAGCTCTAGGAAAATTACGACCTTGCAGCAACAAAGTTGCACCAACAACCTCATCAATCAGCTCCCATGAAATGCCATCCGGACACCCACTCATTGTCCCAATCAAAATCCTCAATGAGAAGAGGGTCATAACTTTTGTCACCCAACTTCTAACGCCTCTTTTCAAACCTATCCATGTTCTTCCGGTTGTATGAAACAAACACATTGTCATTCAATATTCGATGTTGTAAACGGTTCCTTTTCTTTGTATGGATCTACAAATGTAGGTCCTGATGCAACCTGAAAGTGGCAAAAACTTGAGAAGCTTGGCTAGATCCTTGAGGTAAAAGACAAAGTTTCCCTTTTATGTGAATCTTTATCATTGCTGGAACACACATGTTTTACCTTCATAAGATTTTTATTCTCTTATGAATGTGAACACTCCATCGGGTGTAACATATTATTGCATAGTTGTGTGGCCATACTCGCCTAAATCATTTAATAAGTGTTATTTCCCATGTTTCTTAGCAGATCTTTAGGAGCCAACTATTTCAAGAAGTTAAAAAGCGGTAAAAAGCCTAAACCATTCAAAAATCTTTAATATGACTTTGATTTGTTAAGTCATCGAGTTGTGCTCCTATGGTACCATTGATCTGCTTCCGCTTGCCCTTCCCACAACCATGTGTGCTGGAGTTTGTTGAGTTGAGCTAAGCTTACCACCATTTATCTTCTATTTTCGATCTTGTTCTAATATATTTTCTTCTCGGTCTTGTGTTAATCAATTTTTCCTCTTTTGTTCTTGTTTCTGCAGGGATCTTCGTAGCATGTTTTTTGTTCGATGGATCATGCATCCTTCTGGGCTTCTTGTTCGATATGTGCTTTGATAGATCTATTGTAGATTTATACTCCTCTTATTTCATTATTGATGGTTATAGTTGGTTGTACATATTGTTCTTTTTGCTTGAAAAAATTAGTTTTGTGATGACACGATGGTGATGCTTATTTTAGGTTGAAGATAATGATATGTTGGAGACATAGAGGGGAAATAAGTTGTTTGTTGGTGATCAACCCTTTTCTTCCTTGTTGATTTAGGTTGCCCAATCCTCTTACATGCGCCTCCACCCCCATGAGCCCATACCTGATGACTAGAGGAAAGTGCCAAACGTCTAAATAGAAGAGGTGATGAGGTCCATAAGTAGCCATAGGAGGACTGCAATAGGTGTTAAGAACAGGTTCTAGTCCACTCGATCATGCCATGAATCTACAAGGTATGGTTCTTATGCATTTTTTTCTTGTACTGTGTATGTATCCTAAGGAGTGGATAGCTTAGTCGGTCCATCACTCATAGCTATTTTAGTAGTAGATGGATCACTTGTCTCTACAATGCGGAATACAAGATTGTTAACACATTATTTTTACTCTTGCCTTTTAATAGTCTCGACTTCAAATAATATTCAAAAGCATGGTCAGTTGCCGATCCTTGAGAATGTGCCGGCTTTTGCAAGATTAATTGTGGTGTGGTTGTAAAGTGCTATATAGACATGAGTAAGTACTGCAAATTGATGTATGGGTTATTTGTACAGTAGGAAGATGAAGTTAATCAAGTGAGCTACTACAAATAATTCTTATCTTCCTATTAATTAGTTCGTATTTTCTTGCTTAAACATTACACTGGATATTTATTTTGTTAGGAGTTTATTTAAGATAAAAACTGGATATGTATGATGGGAAAAATAGTCGGTAGAAAATCTAGAGAAAATGAGGCTTATCATTTAGGGAAAGTTAGTTAGTCCAAAGTTTTGTTCTTCTCCTTGTTTCCCTGATTTATCGTGTTTGGTGCATTAGTTCTCCTAGGTTGCAGATTGTACGACAAGCTAGATGTGATAATCCAAATATCTGATATTACAAAGTTTTGCAAGTCAGGTTGACAGTAAACTTTATATAAGAGATTTTCACATTGAGATGGGCTATCAGCTATGATCTTTTTTCTACTTGTATCATCTGTCTTTTCTTGTATTTCCTAAATCTTCTTTCTCTGGCACACTATCTAGGAGCTTCATATGGATATGATGATATGAAGTATTGCATCAGGATAAAGAGATCAATTTGCAACTCTGTTATGGATGTCTTCTATCAGTTGGATATGCTTCAGCTAGAGACGACAATTAAAGGAGGAAATCATTGTTATGTGAGATTCAGATACTTCACCAATTTGGAGCCTCCTCATGGTGGGACCTAAATATTGACAGGAGAAGCTCCTTAGGACCGGCAAGGTAATGATGTTATGGAATATATGATGGAATCAAGCTCCTCTAATTTTTTGCTTATGTTCCATCATATTAAATTAATTAGCATGACTTCCATGCAATTTGGGTATTCCTATGTTATTCTTTTTAAATTTTAACCTACACCTCTGGATTTGCATTGCACTTTAAATGAGTTTCTATAACTGCCATGGAGTTTTAGTATATGGTGTCTAATTTCAGGTCTACACCTTATATAGACAAACAACTCTGAATATTCCTTACGCATGACATGATCTTCTATGACTATCATTTACCTTGAGTACTCTGAGTAGGTTAACATGTACATCCTTTGCTTTCATTATGAGAATATATAGGTCTGTATTTCTTAATATTCGGTTGCGACAAGGTTTGTTTATTCATGCTAGGCCCAACAAGATTTAGTATAGTAAGCTGAAAATTTATATAGAAAATTACATCGATTGTCATTCTCTTTGTAAGATAGAGATATGAGTGTCGTAGAGATGCTACTTATGGGGATGTTGATGGCAACGAAACTGACCCTAAAGGAAACACAACACTCCATTGGTGCCTTAGTAGTATCTCAAGCATGAAGGAGAAAAGGTGCTATTATAAGAAATTCTTCTCCATTAGTAGCTGCAATGTTAGATATTTGTTCTTGCTATTTCCAAAAATGTCTCTCAGTAGTCTTTTGTCCTTCTTCAGGATTGTGTGCTCCTGCTGAAGAATGGTGCCAAAAATTTCCAGGCAAACAAACTAGGTCTCACACCAGGACTGAAAAGTAAAAAATCTAATCATATTAAGATGGTACTATCCTTATTCCCTTAAGTAACAATATTATTAAAGTATCTATTGAATAATAAGATACTTAACCATATAAAGATCATTGGACAAATTAATTGTCTTTTCAATTACATAATTATTAAAGTGAAGGTATTACTTTTAAACTCAACAATCCTTACTTTTTTAGGTTCTATACGAATGACAAATATATACCATGGTTTTTTACTTTAGTCTTGTTGTCTTCTAAAGACCTGCTCTAAGAAGACAGGTGTTGACTTGCACGACATGTTATGAGTGAGATCATTAGAAAACAACCATTATTTAGAACTATTATAGCACATATAGTATGCACAAGGTAGATTGAATATACATATAGAATCTCTATCTAAAATATATCTAAATTCTCTATCTACATTACCTAAGTTTGAGCCTAAATTTCTAAAATTTCTATCTAAAAACACCATCTAAAAATCTCTATCTAGAATATGTTCCTAAATTTCTAAAATTTATCTAAAAACACTACTAAAAATCTATCTAGAATTTGAGACTAAATTTCTATCTAAAAACACTATCAAAAAATCTCTGTCTAGAATTTGAGCCTAAAATTTCTAAATTGCATTTAAAAAAGGGATCAGGGACGCGGCGGGTGGCTCATCAATGAGGGGAGGCGGTGCGGGTGTGGCAACTAGCGGCTTGGGTACTGAGTGGTTGTGGCGGCCGGTGGCTCGAGGGCGTCTTGGGGACAATGCAGATCAAGCGGTGTGGGTGGGGTAGGGGAGAGAGAGGGGCGTCAAATGCGGTGTGCGCGTGGCGGCGGATGCGCATGGTCGTCGGTTGGGAGAGGAGAGGGAGAGTGCCAAATAAGGGGCGTCGGTGGTGACCGGCGGTCAGTGTGTGGAGAGGATGTGTGTTTGAGACACCAGGGTGGGTGGTATCGGCGGTGTAACTTAGCGGTAGCATTCGGACGATGCAATGCCACCAGTACCGTCAGTGGCATTCATTTTATCTTAACACTGCCACTATGTTTTCCATGGCTACACCTGTGGGACCCATTCTCTGGTGTCATTTGCATATATGGGGATGTTACCACTACAGTTTAGTGGTGGTGTTCGGGATTATTGGAACGCCATTAGTGTTTTGTCAGGAAGTGGCAACGTGTTTTATATTATGCACGCCACTAGCAAAATGACTACTATAAGGGTTGTCGTACTAGTGTAAACTTCAAGTTGTCAAACAGAATAAGCAAGTTTCACATCCTACTTTGCGGATACGAGTTCAGCCAGGGGAACAACACATCACGACCGTAGGTGAAACTTAGCACACAATAACACAGAAGTATTTTACCCGGGTTTAGGCCGAAATGAATGAAACTCTATGTCCTACTACTATATAATATTCGGTGGATTGTAGACTATTATAGATCTCGTTCCTGGAGAAGGAACTCTCTTCCTTTCTTTCTTTGTTTCTATAGCCAGGGCCTCCTTTTATAAGGGCAAGGGGACACCACATGCGGTTGGTAGCCATGTCGCACCTAGGTTGCTGCATGGTCACGATGTGGCGAAGAAATCCTTTCACTATGGGCGCGTGGATGGGGTGCCTGTTCAGCTAGGACGGGGCCCTAAGCCTTGTCTAGTCGGGGATGCTTTCCTCCTAGCAGGAATAGACCTGATGCCAAGCATGCGCTAGGGGCGAGATAACTGTCGCTCATTAGGGGCCAGCCATGATGATGCCAACAAGCCCTTATTGGGGATGACTTATCATATCCGCGTGATTGGCTAGTCCTTGGAGCATGCGCAATTCACGGTGACCCGTGCTTAGCCATCCTCCAGGTGTGACCCCGGCTGGGTTGCGGGGAGGTTCTGGTCATTACGCGACGGACCCGTGTACCCCAGTTTCCACAGGGACGACATTAGCCCCTGTGTAAGGTGCTACCCATGGGCTAGCCCACAAAGGCAACCCCTTGCCCAACTAGTTGATGGCCGCAACTGCCAAAAATCCCTGTGAGGGATCCTTTCATGTGGATTCGATATCTCTCCTAAGGCGAAGCTTCGCTACTCCGCTTCCTCAATTCCCGATAAAGTTGTCGAAGAGGGGCCAAGGGAAGGCGCGGTAATTATCGTGTGACTATGGTATGGTCGGGAAGGGATCCCTTACTTAGGCCATGTCCTATAAAAGGAATATTGGGTCGACCCTATCCTCCATCCCTAGATTCCCCCTTTCCCCTTCTTCTTCTAGGTTTGATACGGCCCATGGGGGAGGTTCAGGGCCACGGTCGTGGCCACGCTTTTGAGAGGCTACTGCTTCTTGTGCAAAAGGGGTGGGCACTGTTGGAGATTGCACCTATGAAGATTGTCGCAGAGGTCAAGGGGGGTGCGGCTAGCCCCTGGGTTGTTCTCCTTCAATCAAGCATCCTCCCAATTCTTTGCCGGATCTCGCCCGCTTAGAGTTCCACTTTTGTGTGTTTCACGACCTCAGAGGAACATTGAGGCTCGCAACATGTTCGCATGGTCGTTCAACAACCGCCACCCTCGCAAGCTATTGTTGCACGCCATCGGTTGTTGCAGCACCCTGTAGAAGATGTGGGTATTTACCGACGAGGGAGGCAGCATGTGTCTCGGGAACAATTGGTTGCACTTCTCCAAGACACCGCCTCCAACACGGATACATCATCTTCTTTGCATTTTATGGATGTAGGAGCTCTGTACCAAGGTGTTCTACGGCAACCAACGCCGTGTGGAGTACTCCCACAACGAGTACTCTAAGCCTAGGGAGGGATTGGTCCCTCCCGTAGCGCTTCATAGGCTCCCTTTACTTGTGACTGATGGGGTTCGTTGCATGGAAAACAAAAAATCCTACAATTGCAACTACCAAGATCGAATCTAGGTGACACTTCGTAATGGTTTCAGAAGGACTCACCCTTGAAGACTGTAAGAAGTATAACGTTCCTGCAGACAAACATGGTTGTTCTAGATTGTACACAACTGCCCTCAACGATGCGAAGACGATCAGCACCACAAAGGGGCAGTGCCTCTGTAATTGGTTACATGTATGGTGTGTAGACGATTTCCGTCCCTTGCTCCAGCTGGGCAACAAAAGTAGGGGATCCTCGAGAACTCTAGCATCACTATGACATGGTTGTGGTGGAGAATATATTGAATAGGGCTTCGCCTAATCTCCGTGCTCATGGCAATGGACAAGTCTATCAAGGGAAGGAAGATGCCAGCCAAAGGGGATATGAGAAGGAGAAGGAATGAGTGAGAGGAGATTTGCTCCACCCCACCTTTTATAGAGGGAGGGGGGCTGCCCCTTTCCATGGCAAACGACCAAGGAGGTGCCCCCACCTCTTCTCTCATTCATGTGGGTGGACACTCCACTCACAAAAATTCATCTCCACTTTCTTCAATTTATCTCCACTAAAAAATCAAGAGTCATTCCATTTAAACCACTTTTAATTCACTCGATTTAATGCCACACATTTAATGAACACTTCATTTAATGAGCACTTCATTTAGTAAACACTTCATTTAATGAACACATCAATAATTCAATCTCTTGCAATATTTTGATACACCAGAACTATTCTGGCAGATTTATTAGAACAATTTCTGTGTTGTCCAGTATTTCTTATGCGTTCCCTATCTATTCAAATTCATCGACTGCCCTTAAGTGTGTCTCCCTACGGGTTCATGAACTATGTGGACATGATCGAGACTCTATCCGATCAATAATAATTAGCGGGACCTAGAGATCCAAAATGACTCCCACTAATTCAACGATAAACTAGTGATCGCATGAACCTTTTTCGCAGTAACCAATTCCTTTTGTCTTGCGATATTTTACTTGTCTGAGATCCAATCATTTGGTATCATCCATACCTAGTTCAATCTCGTTATCGACAAGTACTCTTTTCTTGTTCCCAGGATATAACATTCTTAGTGATCTTATCACTTGCTTGCAAGCTATGTTAATGTGATATCACCGAGAGGGCCCTGAGTATATCTCTGTGTCATTAGGATGGACAAATCCCACTCTTGATCCACGAGGCTCAACTACCACTTTCCAAATACTCAATGACATCTTTATAATGACCCTGTTATGGTGTGATGTTTGATAAAATCAAAGTACTCTTGTAGAGTTAGTGATTGACGTGATCTCATGGTCTATGGATTAGAGTTACTTCAAATGAGATAGCAATATAAACTTGAGGACATGATCGTATTAATAAATCTAATGTGGGCGAATGTTCATCACATCATTCTCTAATGACATGACCTTGTTATTAACAACATCCAACGTTCATGACCAGGAAACCTTGATCATTAGTTAATCAACAAGCTAGTGTAATGAGAGGCATTAGTAGGAACCTTACTTTTTGTTTATTAAACACACATGTATTAATATTTCCCGTTAACATAATTATAGCATGAGAAATAAACATCTATTATAAACCTAGAATAAGATAATAACCATTTATTATTGCTGCACGGGCATATTCCTTTCAGTTTCCCACTTGCATAGAGTCAATAATCTAGTTTAACATAGTCATGCATCTAACAACCATAGAGTTCTAGTGTTGATCATGTTTTGCCCTTGGGATAGATTTAGTCAATGGGTCTGCTATGTTCAGTTCCGTGTCTACTCTTAAAATATATGTATCTCCATCATGGACATGTTCCTGGATGGAGTGGAATTGGTGCTTGATATGCTTAGAATTCTTGTGGGACCTTGGTTCCTTAGCATTGGCTATTGTTGTCACGATAGATAACCATTGGATCAATTGCACTTGGAACCACACCCAGTTTAGAAATAAACTCCTTCATTCAAACTGCTTCCGCCACTGCTTCTGAAGCAGAGATATACTCCACCTCCATTGAAGATCTTTCCACCACAACTTGCTTGGAACACCTCCAACTCACCGATGCTCCATTCATAAGAAATACATATCCAGATTGTGACTTAGAGTCATCCAGATCGGTGTCGAAGCTAGCATCGACGTAACACTTTGCAATGAGATCTTCTTCACTACCATAGATGAAAAACATATCTTTAGTTCTTCTTAAGTACTTAAAGATATTCTTGACCGCCTTCCATTGTTCCAAACTTGGATTATATTGGTATCTGCTAGGGAAACTAACAACATGTGCCACATTCGGTCATGTACACAACATAGCATACATAAGAGAGCCTATGGCTGAGGCATATGGGACATTCACCATCACTTCTCTATATTTTGCCGAAGATGGACTCTAAGTCTTGCTCAAAGTCGTACCTTGCATCATAGGTAAGAACCCTTTCTTACTTTCATTCATTTTGAACTTTTTTAGAATCTTGTCAAGGTATGTACTCTGCGATAATCCAATTAAGCGTCTTGATCTATCTCTATAGATCTTGATGCCTAAAATATAGGTAGCTTCACCAAGGTCCTTCATTGAAAACTTACCATTTAAGTAATCCTTTACGCTTTTCAAAATATCTATATTAGTCAATAGTATGTCATCCACATATAATATGAGAAATGCTACAAAGCTCCCACTCACTTTGTTGTAAATACAAGCCTCTCCTATAGTTTGAGCAAATCCAAACCCTTTGATCACCTCATCAAAGCGGTGATTCCAACTTCAGGATGCTTGCTTCAATCCATAAATGGAACGCTGAAGTTTGCATACCTTGTCCACGTCCTTAGGATCGACAAAACCACTAGGTTGCATCATCTAGAACTCTTCCTCAATGTTTCCATTTAGGAATGTTGATTTGACATCCATCTACCAGATTTGATAATAAAAAAATGCAGCAATTTCTAACATAATCCTAACAGACTTTAGCATTGCTATGGGTGAGAAAGTCTCCTTGTAGTTAACTCCTTGAATTTGTCGGAACCCTTTTGCAACAAGTTGTGCTTTATAGATGGTTACATCACCTTCAGCATCAGTTTTCTTTTTGAAAATCCATTTATTCTCAATAGCCTTGCGACCATGAGGTAAGTCCACCAAAGTTCAAACTTACTTTTCGTACATGGATCCCATCTCGGATTGCATGGCTTTAAGCCATTTGTTGGAATCCGAGCTCATCATCGCTTCTTCATATGTCTTAGGGTCATCGCTTCCATCTACCATAAAACTTGAGACTGGATCACTTTTTAGTTCAGGAGCTATATGTATCATGCTCGACTTGCGAGGCATGGTAGTGGTCTCTTCTAGAGTTTCATGATGAGTTTCACGATTCTCATCATTAGTTCCCTCTTCTCTCGGTGGAGTCACCATTGGAAAAATTTCCGGTGCTGCTCTACTTGCCACTTCAAGAAGAGCAAGTTCAGTAATCTCGTCGAGTTCTACCTTGCTACTACTCACACCTTTCAAGAGAAACTCTTTCTCTAGAAAGGATCCATTCTTGGCAATGAAAACCTTGC
Source organism: Avena sativa (assembly GCA_916181665.1). Taxonomy (NCBI): domain Eukaryota; kingdom Viridiplantae; phylum Streptophyta; class Magnoliopsida; order Poales; family Poaceae; genus Avena; species Avena sativa. The sequence continues at coordinate 415,242,904 of OV702289.1, read as the reverse complement.
CTTCGGATTGGTGATAGAAGGTGTACCCAATTGTTTCTTTAGGCTATCCTATGAAGATGCATTTTTCCTCTTTGGGTTCGAGCTTATTAGGCTGAAGTTTCTTCACATAAGCATCACAACCCCAAACTTTTAGAAATGAAAACTTAGTTTTGTGACAAAACCATAATTCATACGGTGTCGTTTCAATGGATTTTGGTGTCCTGTTTAAAGTGAATGCAGTTGTATCTAATGCATGACCCCAAAATGACATTGGCAAATCGGTAAGGGACATCATACATCACACCATATCTAATAAAGTTTAATTATGATATTCATATACACCATTTCTTTGTGGTGTTCCAGTAGGAGTGATTTGTGAAACAATTCGAAATTATCTTATATGCATGCCAAAATCGTAACTAAGATACTCTCCTCCATGATCGAATTGTAGAAATATGATCTTTTTGTTACAGTGATTTTCTACTTCACTTTGAAATTCTTTGAACTTTTCAAATGTTTCAGATTTGTGTTTCATTAAGTAAATATACCCATATCTACTTAAATCATCTGTGAAGGTCACAAAATAGCGACATCCACCGCATGCTGACACACTCATTTGACCACATACATCGGTATGTACTATTTCCAACAAGTCGGTCACCTGCTCCATTGTTCCAGAAAACTGGGTTCTAGTCATCTTTCCTATAAGACATGGTTCACATGTCTCAAATGATTCATAATCAAGTGATTCCAGCCGTCCATCAGAATGGAGCTTCTTCATGCGTTTAACACAAATATGACCCAAACAACAATGCCACATATATGCAGAAATATCATCATTCAACTTGATTCTTTTGGCATTCACATTATGAATATGTGTACTATTAATATCAAGATTCAGAACAAATAAACCATTCACCATAGGTGCATGACCATAAAAGATATTATTCATATAAAAGGAATAACCATTGTTCTTAGAAGAAAATGAATAACCATCTTGCATTAAACATGATCTAGATATAATGTTCATCCTCAACACAGGCATTATATAACATATATTCAGGTTTATTATCAATCCTAATGGTAGATGAAGCGGCAGCGTCCCAACGGTGATCACATCCACCTTTGATCCATTGCTTATGCACATCGTCACATCATCCTTGGCTAGTTGTCGACTATTCCTTAGCCCGTGTTTTGAGTTACATATGTTAGCAAACGAACCGGTATCAAATACCTAGGTCCTACTTCGACTACTAGTAAGGTACACATCAATAACATGTATATCACATATACCTTTGTTCATGTTCCCGGCCTTCTTATCTGCCAAGTACTTTGGGAAGTTCTGCTTCAAGTGACTAGTCCCCTTGTAGTAGAAACACTCAGTGTCAGGCTTAGGGCTTCCTTTGGTCTTGTTTTCAGTCTTGGCAACAGATTTATCGTCTGATACCTTCGATCTGGATTCACGGATGTAGTATAGTATCTTGTTCCCTAATAGACCAAGGTTTAATCGAACCTTGGGAGACAATGCTAAAGGAATTAAATAAGGACACGTCTACAAGACTTGATTTTTTGTTTTACCTTTGTTTATCGGACCTTTCTAGTTTATTTTATACTCTGGGTTGAATATTCACCTACAGCTGCACATCATATGGGATAAAGATAATAATAAGCACAGTTATTTGTAATGTTTTAAAATAGATAAAATTTGTGGGAAGCACATCCTATACTTAAGCCCCTGCGAGCCAGATGCATAGCAATAGCCTTTTGATCCAACTGTTTGCACCACGAAGAACCGGGCTACAAACAATTATTAAGTGCAAACACGTATCAAAGCCTTAAGAAGTGATGTTGCTGTTGTTCTCCAATGGATCGCTAAGCGAAGACCGTACTCACCTTTCTATCACCAAGTTTCATGTGAGATCGATAATAACCAAGTATCTCACCTCAAGCCTTTATCAATCTCGGTGGTCTTGGGTACCTACAAGTCCAAAGATCGAGACAAGAGACAAAGAGATAAATATACAAATTTCTTATTCAAACAATACATAATGCTCCCATAGATTAGATACACATCATTTCTGCGAGGTTTTGCCCCAACCCGCAGCCCATGACGACTACTCACTCATAACTATAAGATTAAGGATAGAAAACATTATGCAAAATACTTAGATTCTGATCAAATATTCTTACAGTAGCTGCCAAATTACAAGGAGATATAAAGTACAAAGTAGTGGCTATGGAGAGGATGGATGGAGGAGAGGATGAAATATGGTGGTGGATCTCCTTTCGTGGTGTTATGATGCAATATTAGAATGGCCGCCCTCTGTGCGGCGGCTGGGACCTCGAAATATATAGGCTCCTTCACGAAAGTTGTAGGGTTTGACGCGTCGAAGCTACTACCACTTGTACAGGCGGACCTTGCCCAAACCAGTGGTTGTTATGTCCTCTTGTGCCTGGTATTGACTCCAGGTTTGCTTGTCCATGTATACTTCCGCAAAATCTTCATTTATGGCTCTAGATTACACCTTAAAAGCGTGATTTCATGCACAACACATCTCAAAGCAATGATTTGCATATCTTTGCAATAATTAGCCATTAGTGGCAAATCTAGAGAGTTTCTTGTCAGTTGCATGACTAAAAATGAGGTTTAAATGCGGAGAAAGATAGCTATTTTCACAGCCATCAACTTCCCCAATGCTCAAACCATGATCGTCTTCGAGCAAGAAAAAAACAGAACCATAAGGAGCTCAGCTTTTAAACTGAAACAACAAGAGTATGAATTCACTTACGATTGGTAGTCATATGCGTCCAACACTTATTTCATTCGGAAAGGTCATCAAAGTTAAAGATATGCCAAGAATACTATATGAGATTTGATAACTCAAAACAATCAAAGTAGAGTTTAATATAAGTATGAATAACTAGGAGTGTAACAATCAATCCTATTCCCCTAGTCAACTCTCAGCTTGCCAAGGAACACTGGGATGTTTTTATAATAGCAAAATTAAGTAAGAGAGATCATGTCCCAAGTAGCATAACAATGAAGTGTCTTATTGACACCCACATCAGTAAATCACGACTATCAAACACTTATATTCCATTCATTGCTTTTCAAGAAAATTCATAAAGTAGTAATGAGACCATGCCAAGGACTTATTATGTGGATCTTCATTTTTCACGGGTAATTCTCAATGAGGATCATTGAGTGATTATTTTAAACAATGGTTTGCACAACGTTCGAGAGTACCAATACATTTGCCCATTACGGTGAAAGGTGCCACCTATGTTGTCAACTCATAGCCTAAATCAGGGGTTGTATCATTTGTGGAGCCCCGGGATTAATCTTCCGAGAATACCTTTTATGCATACACCACGATCCCATGATCAGTTTGTTGTGGCACATAACCGACAAGTATCAAAGTAAACATCCATTACTTAAGTGGAAACATGTCATACCTTATTTTCCATTATGGCTAGATCAATCATCATCAGCAGAACAGCATCAAGTGTAGAGCCCGAGCCATGCCTTAACCTACAAGCAACTGACTAGGAGAACGTCCTAGCTCGCATAGTCGTCAACATCACCTTCTTCCTCACGGTAGTTCTTGAATCTGACCAAGTTAATAACCAGGGATAATGTTAGTGAGTACTTTGAATGTACTCACAAACCACCTTAAGAGAAATATAGTAACAAGAGGATATGAAATATGGCTAGGGTAGTAGGAGGTCTCCAAGAACGGTTCTTTTCTAAAATAGTTTCTCTTGTAGATATAGCATCTACATATCTTTGTTTAAAACTTTTGTAAAACATTTTTAATAGTTTTGGAAAACACTAGGACTGGCTCACCCATTTGTTTCTTCCTTCTGGTCATCCCATGACCAAACTCCTTTCCTTCCTTTCTGACCATCCCATGGTCAAAGCCTTTCCAAAGCCAATGCTTTTCCAAAATCCTTTTTGATGTTGAAACCAGCACCGCTCTACAACAACCTTCCCAACCGTCCATGACCATGGACATGGCTATTTGAATAGATTTACACTCTGCACAGGTTGTACACTTTACCCACACCATTCGGGTACCCTACCCTGATCACCTACAGATCGTTGGTCGAGTAACCAATCAAGACTCTCTAGATGCCACTCTAGTATATGCCTTACCATATGAGTTGTTCCCCTCAACACAGGGACGTCCAGGCCAAGGACCAACTGGAGCGCAATCCGACTCCTTGAGAGTGGGCACTTTCAATGAGAGGATCATAGTATCGCCCGGCGGCTCCCTAGGATAGTTTGCAATTCCTCTAGGTGATTGTCTAATAGTCGACCCTTTCTGAAAAGAACCACGGCATTAGAGGGTGCTGATCCCTTATAAGTAGTTGTGAGAATTCCCACACCAGAGTAGCAAACTTCAAGTCTAGCCCTGTCCCATTCCAGAGTAACGTGGTTGCATGGGTTAATTGTTCTCACAAAACTGCAAAGAAATGGGTGTGTTTTCGTAAACCTTTTTCCTCTATATTTCCTTCAGCATTTTATAAAACAAAACCTTTTTCCTTTCTCAAACCTATCTTGGTATGTCAAACCTCAGCAAGGTTTTATCATGAAACATTTTGTAAACTTTTTCGGGGTCTTCCCATCCTATACTTTTACTTCGGCTAAAATGGGTCTCCAAAGGGTATGGTGTTATACACCATCTACCATACTATGGACAAGTAGGTGTCATTAAGGGGGTTATGTTTATTAGTACAAAGGTGTAATGGTTTGGAGGAGACAAGCCACTACTAGGTATAGATCATCATATAATAAAGCAATGCAGTTTTTATAAAGCAGTAGGTAAAACATGTATAAGTAAAATAGTAGAACAAGGCTTGTGAGAAAGAAGGTGGCTTGCCAGATATCAGTAATCTGGCAATATGTCCCTAGAGTTCTTCTTAGAATACCATAATAATAATAATCATCTTCTGCGGGTCTTTGATATAATCACAACTATCACCGTCAGGGGCACACATGCAAACAAACAAAGCCACAATCAACACAAGGCATACAACATCATTAAAATACAGCAAATAACATACTACACATCATTCAGATCAATAGGTTTTGATAGATTGAAATCATAGCAATTTGAAATACTTTAGTAGCCTTTATGCAATCTCTTTGATGCTTTAATTGCCACATACCACATAATTGAAGAGGATTTGATTAAGGCTTGGGTTTGGGTGATATCAGTGAGCAAAAATGATATCAACATATAGGTATTGAATTAATAAGGCCAACAAAAGTAGTTTCATGATTTTATCACTTTTATTTGTTTAGATATGAATTTTCTACGGAAAATAACCCTAGTTTAAGTTAATAATTCACCAGAAAACATATGTAGTTCAAATAAATTTGTACTCAGAGGATCCTGTATATATTTGAGTTTGTGAATTTTGGGAGTATGAATCACCTCAAAATAATTACCAGAATGCCCTTGGGAAAATCCCAAAGTCCGTTCTGCTTACAAATTGTCTTTTTGACCACATTTATTTTACGGGTCCAAACAATATGGGACAAAAGGCAATAGATAGGTATTCCAAATAATTTCCAGTAGATATTGGAATCACTATTTTTGGAGTTGCTAATCTACTGAAATGATTTATCTAGTGATAAAACCTCATACAGAAGTATTTAATTCCTTAAAATTCAAAAGAGGCTCAATCAATATTTAGCTCCCGTGTTTTGATAGGCATTGTGATACCACATTAATTAGAGTTGGAATTAGGTCTAGGTATTTCATGGTTTGGCCTAGACAAATTTCTAAAGTCAACAATGAGTTGTTTTTGTTATTTTTACTCCAGGAAAAGTATAGATCTAGTTGGCAAGGGACCAAAGTTCATGGATTGCTAAAAATAATATCTACTAGACTTGATTCCCTCCATTTTGGTTTAACAAACTCTCTGAAAGGATTTGTTTCGAAAAAGGACACATCTAGATAATTAATTTACTATAATTAATCTAGACAATATTATGGTCAACTTCTTGTACTTCATGTTGAAGAAAACATGTAGTTACATGTGAAAATTAGAATCTAGGAAAAAACAGGTAGTTTTCAATTTATTTGAGAATTAAAGACAATGTTTGGCTATAGATCTAGAATTTTTGAATTAAAGGAAAAGAGGGAGGAGCAGGCGTGGGCCGGATCTGGAGTGGCATGGGCTGCCGAGGGAAAATTAGCCCACACAGGCTGGATGCACGCGCGGGAGCAGGATTTCAAGGGCTGACAGTGTGGCCCCGCTCGTATGTGAGGGAAAGAGGGCAAAAAGGTATGGGCAACGGTGGCTGTCGAATTTAAGTGAAGATAGACGGTATGGCGCCATCGTCTTCCTCAGTCCGTGACTGAGAGAAACGAAACCGTAGTAGGGGGACTGCCATGGTCAGGGTGCTCACCAGGGGGTGTGTCGTGGTTGGAGAAAGGCAGAACGAGGTGCGACAGGCCCGACTTGGTGTTGGATGGAGACTCGCACGGGAACGTCAGCCAGTTTACGCTTGGGAGCTCGCCAGAGAAGGCCTGGGAGGCATGCATGTCGCTGGGGAGAGGTTCGTTCAGACACTACGGTCCTGGGAGTGCCTAAGTGGTGCATGTAGTGGATCTGGGGCTTGGGAGCTTCAGGTTTGCAGGAGGTTCTCGGCTTGGCAATGATCTTGGGAGGCGGCCTCTGGTGTCCCTGCAACCGAAGGAAGGAATGACATGAGGAGTAGAGGGAGAGGAGTACACATCAGAGAGGAAGGGTGGCAAGGAAGACCAGGACCCGTGGTTATGCGCGGTGAGCTTGCATGCCCGAAAGGAGTGGAGCTCCTCTCACAGCGAGGCTCTGTCCAGAGACGGAGCAAGGGCTCCTAGGGGTGGTAGGTGGGGGTGTAGGAGAGAAATGAGCCTACGGGTAGGAGCTGGAGTGGCTTTGGACATTATAAACCAAAGTGGGGGTGGTACATGGTGGACTTTGTCCATGGCCAAGCTTTGGAGGGTGCTGGCCAGGGATTGGGCCTCAGGGGTGGTGGAGAGGGGTGGTGTAGGGTCATGGTCGGCGGAGGGGAGCAGGGAGGGAGTGAGGTTGATGCTGCCCACTTATTGCTATGTTTTTGTTTAAAAGGCCATGTCTCTCTACTTCCAAGGACAAATGACAAGGACAGAGTGATGCTACAGTGCTACTATAGAGATGGTCGATTAGAGGGAGAGAGGTGGTGCTGTGGAGGAGGGTGGGGCAAGATTGGATGTGGATAGGGTGGGTTTTGTGTATGGTTTTGAATTATTTCAAGTTTTAACCATCTTGATGATCATGAAGAGCTTCCTACATTTTGATATTGGAAAGAGGGTTTAAGGGTACTGTTGGGTAGCTATGGACAATATACACTTCCAAGAATTAATTGGGATTTATTAGATCCTTTTAGATCATATTTGTATCATATATTCAAATATTGTGAATCTACTTTCTTGCATTCATTTGAGATTGTTGAGTTATACAAGGAGATATTTTGGTTTGAGATGGTCCTAAACATGATTTCATACTTTGGAGAATTTTCCCAAGATTTGTTGAAGAAATAAAGTATTTAAAACATTTATTTTCTTGTTTTTGCCATTTAAGGAAATAGGCAAATAGAAATATGAAAACCCTTCAAAAATATTTATTTTTGAGTGGGTAGTTGGGATATGATATATGTGTCTCATATGTTCTTAATATTGGACAAGTGGTTTGGATAAATATATACCTTCCTTTATAGGGAGATGTTTGAGGTTTTGTTAAAAGAAAGGAATTAAATGGTTTTTATGCGAAAATAATTATGGTAAATCTTTGTAAAAAAATTATCTTCATGGTATATGATGTCCACAATATGTATACATCATTTTCTACCTTAGGTTTTGGGAATCAAACTTGATTTTGGAAGGAAGCAAGAAATAAAGGATCTAGGGTGATGTTATTTTCATACCATCAAAACCTTGTTGGATCTTGGAGCTCAGAGCTCCCCTTGGGTCATGGGCTATATGTATGGATATAACAAGTTATGTATATCACTATGGTGCATCGGTTTGAGGTTTATAATGATGGGACTCTCCAAGGATTGATGACAAACTTTGAATAAAATAAGGGTGCCAAAACAAATTATCAACTAGCCTTCAAAACCATGTGGGTTTTGGAAGCACAAAGCTCCAATTGAAACTAGTGAAGCAGGGATGGATAGATCTTCATGAGTATGTTACAATCATGCCAAGAGTTGGTCAAAATAAGATAGTATGCATATGTGAGTTTCTTCCAAAGTAGGCATGTTGATAAGATTTGCAGGAATTATTATTTTCTTGTCTAGAAAACCATCAAGAACAAGTCGGTTGGAGGATGATATATCCAAGGGAAATAGTGGGCCCTGGTAGTCCTTAAGATGGTCTACAATATGATTCAAGTGAATTACCAAAAATGAAGAAGGATTGGAAATTGGGGAGACTCAAATATGGTATCTTGGTAACATTTCCAGACTTAGTCATATTTTGGCATATTTAGGGTTTTTGACTAGGATATAAGAGGGGATGTTTTTGATTGGTTACAATGTACCAAGGCATCATCAAGTGGATGATGTTGAAGTGTAGATTTAATAGAAAGGATCCATGTTTGTATTTGGTCTTCATTGACTTGGAAGCTTCTAGAAGAGGATAATCTCAGAAGTGATTTGGTTAAGGATTTTTGATGATCACCTAGTGGTTGGAGATCAGATCCAACTTGGTATTGTTGCTTAGGGTTTGTGATCTTAGTAATCTCTTGATCCTAGTGGATGATCTCCTATAGTAGCTCATACTACTTCCTAAGCAAACAAGTCAACAGCAGATCAAGGCAATTCATCAGACAGCATATCAAGGCAACTCACTACTACTAGGGTTACCACCAAGCCTAGCTTGAGGTAGGGATAGGTATTTTGAAGAGTTGGAGTTTGAATAAGGTAAGGGTACTTGGTACTTCTACCAGGAATAGAGATAAAGAGCGTTCTAATAAGGTTTTGGAAAACCTAGAGGTAAGACTAGTTAAAAGCTCTGTCTTGAAAACATAAAGAGATTATATTATATACATCTCCATAGTTTGGTTAATAGAATCTAATAAAATAGTTTGGTTTGCAAAGGCATCTTGACTCAGGTTTTGAAATGCAAGCACATTTGAGAAAAAGTAAAGTGAGCCAAGATAGTTTTGTTAAATAGATTTTGTTAACTAATGGTGAGGTAATGATTATACCATATGCTATGAATTTAGATGCATAAGCACAAACAAACAAAAAGCAAACACTGCGTCACTAAACAAGAAAAGGTTTTTGTTCCCCCTGATTTTTTCATTCTAGACAACTAATCAGGGTTTCTGAAATTGGGATGTAACAAACCTTCCCCCCTTAAAAGAATCTCGTTTTGAGATTCAGGAGAGTAAGGTTAAGGGATTTTGAGTCGGAGTCGGTGCCAAGTGTTTACCGTGTATTAACTTATGGACTTCATCTAAGAACGTGGTTACTACGTCGGTGAAGTTGAACTTCAATCTTCTTGGATGCATCGTGAGTGGAGCAGGCTTCAGTCCTGGTTGTGGTGGATGCCCTTATTTTCCTTTCAGAATCGATATCTCGGGTGCTTATGTTAGACAAAATACCTCTAATTGGAACTTCGCGACGTACTCTTATGAGGATGGAGTGTATAGCTTGATGTCTTTTCTATAAGGATCCACAGAGTTTCCTTAGAGGCTTATCATATCCTATTTTTTGTGGGAAAGTCGCAGTGTTTCCCCCTCAGGGATAAACTAGGGTAGGTCTAAGAGTTGTCGTGGTCCTTCTTTCTTGGAGTCGTAGGGTGATGTTTTGAAGACTGTCGCCAACCTTTCTCTAGAGTTGGAATCTTCCAATGAGGTCTACCAGCTAGTCCTACGGGGTCCATATGCTACTTGTATTCGTACTTAGCCTATCAAGATAGTTTAAGTCGCAAGTCCTCTAAGCGGGTTAGAACTGAGGGGTTAGTGGTTTGGTGATCCTTCAGGTGGGTCTTCAACTGAAGTAGTCGAGGAGGATCTTCATGTGATCGTCTTAGATATTGAATCCTTGGTCTGCTTCAAACCTTTGAGAGGATAGGCTTGCCGATTTCAGGTATTCGGGTTGTCTTGATTCTGAGCTTCTTCGGTACTAGAGAAGTTGAATAGTCTTCTGGCGTTGTTGCGGGGATCTATCTTCTATCATTTCCCAGATGCTTGGAGAAGAGCATCGGATTGGAAATCTTCCGAAGGTGTCTTCTGGTAGGCGATTTTCTGGAAGTTGAGTGGAAAGACACAGTCTTTCCACCTTAGAGCTTCACTAGGATACTTTGAGAAGGGCATAGATCTTATGTCATAGGGTGATGGCGTGATGCTAAAGAAGGTCGTATCTCCTTAGGTCTTGAGTTGGGGTCTTAGAGTGATGCCCCATTTCACAAACCTTGGCGTGGGTGGTTCCCTAACAAAGCCTTATGGAATTAGCTCTAGGCAGGTTAGTAGTTAGCGACACTTCTTGTTAGTTTTCAGTGAGAGGTAGAGGCATCTAATTTTAGAGGAACTGTCTTCTCTTGAGTTCTTGGGTTTGTCTCTACTAGAGGGAGTAGTAGACTTGTTGTCTTCATGCATCCTTGTCTTCACGATTTTGGAGTATTATGACCTTCTAGGGAGGAACTTTCGTTTGGTTTGGGTAGGGTCGACTAGAATAGTTAGTCTCTTGGGGTGGTCGGAAGTTCTAATATACCGGAGGTTAGTGTGGTTAGGTCTTCTCTTCTTGTCTTGGTGGGTAACTCTTGTGGTTTCTTGCGGATAGTGAGTATCCTTCGGTGATTGACTTATGGCTTCAACGGGATTCTGGCTATAATAGACCTATGAATAATGGAGTGCTACGCTATCGTCGAGTCTTGAGGGGTGAGTTGGACGAGGTATGCCATCCTGCTGAGGTGGAGTCTTTGAGTTGTTCTGACTTGACGATGTCGAACTCCTGGTTCTTGCGATGCTTTTCCTCTCGTATACTCCCGAGGTTAGTCTGGGTTCTTGTTAGCGATAACTAACATGGGGGCTTCCTGAGTTACTAGGTGGCATGTTGTTCCTTCAAAACACATTTTCTTTGGGTCAAGCAAGCCAGAACATTCATACAAGACAAACAGAGTGACGAGTCGCAAGGTTCTCCTCAAACAAGACACATCAAGCAAGATATTATGCAACTTAGGCAAGCAAACACGGTCTACTATGGGAACCAAGGAGTTAACTACTCACGATGTAGGGGAAACCTATGTTAGGACTATCAATCCTAAATGCCATGTTTTTGGGGTCTGGTTCACTATCTTGCATATGAAGCCTTCGCTGAGTCAGTGGACGATTCTCGATAGTGTAGTACTTTATTTCTCCTGATTATGAGGATTCCGCTGGTAGGGCGATCTTGTATTCTCCTGGCGTTTGCTGGTAGTTGCTTCTCTTTGTCTCGTTCTCATTGTCTTCACTGGGTTCTAGGTCCTAGTTATTTGATGTCAACACCCGGATTTTTAATCCCAGATGCCTGTTATGCCATACATCGCAATCCTAGCATTACCATTTTTGCGAGACTATAATAGATTGGATATCATAGTACATCATCCATTACAAACCATAATAAGGTATTACACAAATAAAGGATCTCATGATCCAGTCTTAGTACAAACAAGTAGCAGAATAAGTAGCGTAGCGGTGGGCTCCATCTTCAGTGTCACAAGCAATGCTGACGATGGGAGATGATCCTAGTTGTCGTAGCCGTCCTGCTGTCCTCCTTCCGAATAGAACTCCTCATAGTCAGGCCACGGGAATAGCCAGGGACAAAGCCATGAGTACTCTTTAAGTACTCGCAAACTATCACTAACAAGTAAGGTAGTTCTAGTAGGAATGCTAAGTTCTAAGTTTATTTGTAAAGTTATGTTTGAAACCTAAGCTAGGTTCAAAAACAAAGAAAGATAAAAGAAAGTTTGAAATCACCTAAGAGGGAACTTAGTTGTCATAGACACAACCATGTTGTGGTCAAGTCAGGTCACAATTCATTTCATAAGTCATTTTGAAAACATCTCACAACGGAACAGTATGGCCACTCCAACTGTCCATAACCGCGGACATGACTATTCGAATAGTTTGACACTCTGCAGAGGTGGTACACTTTCACCACAAAATTTGATACATCTGTCAAGGATAACCCTGAATCATCATACTTAGTATGCAGATAATCAAACATAACCTTTCCTTTACACACTCTAGTATAAGCAACTCTCCTATGAGCTTGGCCTCCCAGCCATGGCCATCTGCCATCCTGGGCACTGCATAGGTGGACAACATTGAGAGGTAGCCTCGGCTCAAACCTCTCTTGCGAGGGAACCAATACTAATTCATATAAAATCCCGGCTAAGCCTTACCCAATTCAGGTATTGTGGTTGTACGGTAAAATTGGAATGGTATCGCATCCGAACCTAACCATCAGTTTTTATAAAAGGGCTAAGGCTCATGCCTCAACATTTTCATCATCATTACCCATTTGTGTTTCTCAACACACGTCAAAACATCTCAATAGAATGACTCATCATTCCAAGGTTTTCATAAGCATTTTCACCAAGTATTCCCATCTAGAGTGATCAAGTTTGGGGTTTAGCTCTAATCACTAAGTTAAGAGTGTTCACTAATGTGGGATGCTAATATCAATCTCATGCCATAGAATGACATCTAAGTCTAACTAGATAGGCCAAGTTTTATACTCTTTATGCTATCTATAAATAAAGTAAAGAACTATGGTAAAGTAAAAAGGTAAAACTTGTAAGTAAAACTTTGGATGGGTACAAAACAAAAGGTTTAACCAAAGCATGCCTAATGCATCTTGTTTGGGTTATATTGCATCTAGTCATGGCTTGCAAGTTTTAGCGTGCCAATAATAGCTTGCCTTGATTGGTGAAGTGGTTGAAATTCTCCTCATCTTCTTCGGCGTAGAACTCCTCCTCCTCGTAGACTTGGTCGGTACTATCGTCTATAAATATATACGGAATACACAATCACCAAACAATACTTACCAAGTCTACTTAGCACACTAAGGCACATATTTGATGATCTAGTATCATCACAAACATCACAGGATTTAATGAACTAGTTCATTTATTTTATTTGAGAAAAGTAATTTCTACTCATTGAAATTAATTAAGAATTAATATTCTCCAATTAAAATATGGGATCATATGGACACATGTCATCACCACATATTCTAATACATGGGAATGTGATTTAAATGTTGGATCACATTTTATAAAGTCCAAGATTAATATTTAAATGATTTAAAGTGACTAGAAATGCCTATATAGCATTATTTTGCTACTAGTCCAAAGTCACTGCATGCAAACCTAAATATTATTACATATTCAGATAGGTATTATCAAATGTGATTTTTGAGAGTTGGAATCAACTCATAAGCTATTATGGTTGATTTTTGAAAAAAATTTGAATGTGCAAAAGTCTCTGTCTTGTTATTTTTGCTATAGGTGATCTATAACTCTAATTGATTTAAATCCAACAGGCTTGGATAGATTGAATTATCTTTCTAACAAAATTGGAATCATTCATTTTGCTTCAGTAGAACTCTCTGAATTGATTTTTAAACTAGTGGACAGAAACTAGATTAAGTTTAAATAGAAAAAACATTATTTGAATCTAGGGCCAGCGCGGGAAAGAAAATGGGCCGGCCCAGTGGCACTCCGCAGCACAGCTGGCAACTGACAATGGGATCCCGCATGTTAGCGGCACAACTCAACACGAAGCGTAAGGGGCGATGTGGACCGTGCGATTAGAACCTAGATCAATGACTCCAGTTCATCGTCGATGACAGACTGGTCGCCGGTGAGACGGAACCCTAGCGGCTTGGTGGGGGTCTACTGGGGGCTTACCAGGGCTCCAACTAACATGTCGATGGGGGCGATCGAATGAGGAGACGATGACGGGCTCAGGCAAGGTCGCGGCGGCTCCTGGGGTGGTCACAATCGACTGCTCCTTTCCTCTTCTGCTACGGCGGCTCCGGTGGAAATTCCGGCGAACGGCTGCTCGAGCGGCTCCGGCGATTCAGAGAGGTTGTTCTGAGAGAGAGGGGAGTGAGGTAGTGTGGTGAAATGGTGCTGGGGAGGGATCCTTATATAGGCTCGACGAGGAGACCGTGAGGGCGACGGTGAGCTCATTGGTGATGGTGGTACCGGGTGCTAGAGGTATGGGCAGGGTAGGCGGACGATGGCTTGTCTCCTGGCGGTTAGATATAGCGCAATGGCATAGCTAGGGGCGGCGGCTTGCGGTCGGGAAAGGTTGGCGCTCTGAGCGGCAGAGGCGAGCTCGATGTGGCGTGCAGTGGCTGCTGGTCGCGCGGCGGGAAAAGGGCGTGTCTGGCAGTGTGTTGGGGTCAAGGCGGAGTGGCGCGTGTAAGCTGGGGTCAAGGCGTGGCTTGTGCTGGCATGTCGGGGACGACGCTCTAGCATGCTCCGTGCATGGCGCAGAGGCGGTGGGCACAAGCTGTCTATGGTGGTCCAGGGGCTGGCTGCGTCCGTGGGGTGGACAGGGGGTCGCGGTAGGGTACGGTGGAGCTAGGGGGCAAGTTGGTTTGGCGTGGTGCTGTCTCTGGCACGTTGCCCACGCTCGGCCAACGGCGACCAAGAACGGGCGGCACGGTACTGGTGCTGCGGGGTTGGATAGGGGTTGTCTAGGGGTTAGTTAGGCTAAGAGGGGACATAGGAGAGATGTGAGGTTTAAATGGGAGACAAGAAATCAATTGGCAACAGTATTAGTTAGGGCAATATTTCCCTGTCTGCCAACTGTTCGACAAAATGGCCACATGAAACTTTGATTTGAATTTTGAAAAGATTTTTGGTGGATGTGTTAGTCATATGCTTAAGCATCTGTGGTTGCTTGGGATTGTCAAGGTGAACTCATTTGAGTGGTTTTTAGAAAAGTGTGATCTATGCATATGAAATGGATTCCATTTTCAAATGCCATTTAAATTTAGTGTTTAAATATTTCTGTAAGATTTCAAAGTGGGCCTTGGTAGATCTTTACTTGTACTAGCAAGGGGTGCAAAGAATTAGAATTGTTTCTGTTTGAATTTGACTTCTAAGAACACCTAAAGTGACCTAGTGGATTAAAATGGCAAAAGTGACCATTTGCATTTATTAATCTTATTTGATTTCTTTTTCTTTGGATTTTGTTTTTGAATGATCTAAATGATGTGGCATTCATCTTTGAATCATCTTACAACCATTAGAGCAAACAAACATGGCAATTCAAAACAATTCTATATTAATGCAACACACATAGGCATCCCTAATTGTTTTAATAATAAAAAGTTTTTGTTAACCCTAAATTGGGTGATTTAGATCTTGATAACCTTGATTAAAGTTTTGGGATGTTACAAACCTTCCCCCCTTAAAAAAATCTCGTCCCGAGATTTAAGAAAGAAAACTAGGAACTAAAGAGATCTGGAAACTCAGTCCTAATGTAATCTTCTCGCTCCCAAGTGGCTTCTTCTTCGGTATGGCTGCTCCATTGGATCTTGAGAAATTTGATACTCCTGGTCCTGGTGGTTCTGTAAGCTTCTTCCAAGATACGGATGGGCACTTCACGATACGTCAGATCCTTATTGATATCAACCGCTCGGTGATCGATGTTCTTGAAAACTTCGGTCTTCTTCGGCACTTCCAAGCATTGGCGAAGTAACGAGATATGGAACACATTGTGGATGGAAGACATCTCTTCTGGCAGTTCCAGTTGATACGATACTTCTCCTCTACGATTCAGAATCTTGAAGGGTCCAATATATCTAGGGGCTAACTTTCCTTTCAGACTAAAATGTTGAGTTCCCTTTAATGGTGAAACTTTGAGATACACAAAATCTCCGGCATTGAAAATCAGGTCTCTACGTCTCATGTCAGCATAACTCTTTTGTCTAGATTGGGCGGTCTTGAGGTGCTCACTGATGTTGTGAACATTCTCTTCGGCTTCTCGTAGGATGTCGGGTCCGAAAATCTAACTCTCTCCTACTTGCGACCAATTCCAAGGGGTACGCCACTTTCTTCCATATAAGAACTCTAATGGGGCTATTTGCAAACTAGCTTGATAACTGTTGTTGTATGAGAATTCTGCAAAGGGCAGACAATCTTCCCATTTTGATCCATACTCTAACACACAATCTCTTAACATATCTTCGAAGATTTGGTTGACTCTTTCAGTCTGTCCATCGGTCTGCGGGTGATAAGGTGTGCTGAAATTCAACTTGGTCCCTAATCCTTCTTGGACTTTCTGCCAAAATCTCGAGGTAAATTGGGTTCCTCGATCCGACACTATGGTCTTAGGGGTTCCATACAAACTGACAATTCTAGCAATGTACAACTCTGCTAGCTTCGAACTCTGGTAGGTTGTCTTGACAGGTATAAAATGGGCTACCTTGGATAGTCTATCAATGATGACCCAGATTGAGTCATTTCTCCTACTAGAAGTAGGCAAACCGGTGATAAAGTCCATTCCAATGGAATCCCATTTCCATTCCGGAATCTGCAATGGTTGCAATAGTCCTGCAGGTCTCTGATGTTCCGCTTTGACTCTTTGACAGATATCACACTTGGCGATGTAGCTTCCTATTTCTCTCTTCATCTTGTGCCACCAAAATTGCTCCTTCAAATCCTGATACATCTTCGTTCGTCCGGGGTGGATAAAATAAAGAGTATCATGAGCTTCTTGCATGATAACTTTCTTCAACTCCGAATTTTCTGGCCCACAGATACGTCCCTTGTACCACAAAATTCCTTCAGCATCTTCGGTGAATCCAGATACCTTTCCTATACCAATACGGCGCTTGATTCCGTCGATACTTGCATTTCCTTTCTGGGCTTCCTTGATTTGACTAATCAAAGTGGGTTGAAGTTCAATGCTAGCTAAAAATCCTTTGTTAACAAGCTCTGTTCTAATGTGATCCAATTCTTCATATAAACTTGGTTGGTTTTCTTTGATCATGGTGTTTAATCTACACGGCAGTCTGCTAAGAGCATCTGCTACCACATTGGCTTTGTCGGGGTGATAGTGAATGTGAAGGTCATAATCCTTGATTAACTCTATCCATCTCCTTTGCCTCATATTCAGCTCCTTCTGAGTGAAAATATACTTCAGACTCTTGTAATCTGAATAAATCTCAGAGCGGTTACCCATAAGGTAATGATGCCATGTCTTCAAGGCTAAAACTATAGCTGGTAGTTCAAGATCATGGGTAGGGTAGTTCTGCTCATGCTGCTTCATTTGTCTTGACAAATATGCTATAACTTTGCCTTCTTGCATCAGCACACATCCGAGACCAATCTTGGATGAATCACAATACACATCAAATGGCTTCTTGATATCGGGCATAATCAATATTGGGGCTGAAATCAATCTCTTCTTGAGCTGTTATGATGGGGATATGCCGAATGGGGTATGCCCAGCAGGACATTCCGATTGGGCTAAAAGGTCTCGCGAGTGGGCCTGCAGGACGGCGACTGGAATGCGACTAAAGGGAAGGCTCGGCGACTAGAGACTGGAGGCGTAGGAGCGTACGAGAAGCCCAGCCGGATTAGGTCAAAACCTCCGAATCCTTATCTTGTTCGGTTGTAGCTTGTAAACCCTAGCGAGGTGCCTCATATATAAACCTCCCTAGGGTATACTGAGGACTTACGTTCCGTCATACACCCCCTCAAGCAACTCGCTGCTTAGACGCCGAGCTCGCCACCCCTGTAACTCGCTCTCCAATAATCTAATCTAGCAGGAGTAGGTCTTTACCCTCCGAGGGGCCGAACCTGGGTAAACCCATGTGCATCCGCCCCTATCTCGCACCGCAGATGGCCGCCAGCTCTCGCCCACAATTCAATCAATCATTGCCTAGTACAGCGACTGCCGTGGCCATTTCCACGATAGTGGCGCCCACCGTGGGGCATAGCAGGTCTGGCCTGAGTTCTGTGGCGAGACCCTATTCGCTGATCGACCGGCCACTCTCCACTGGCCGCATGATCGCCATTGGCGGGATCTTACAGATCCTGCCCAGCAGCTACATCCTAGCGTCACGCCCGGTCACTCATGGCGTGGTGATGCCGGTCGGCTCCATCAACCTCTTCGTCAGCTTCATTGGCACGGTCGACCCAACAGCGACGGTGATCGTTGCTGGATCGCCGCCGCACCGTGATGTTCTCTCGGAGGAGCAGGTCGGCTCCATCAGGAGCCTCATCACCGAGTATGACTCGGCCGCCAGCAACGCGACCGAGACCAACGCTGCCACAAACAATGAGGCCCTAAACAACAATGCCGACTCCGTGACCCCTGCCTCGGTCGACGGATCTATCACCGCGGCATCACAAGAGGACTCCATCACGCGAGTCTCCAACCCGGAGGATTTTGAGGACTCCTCCATCCTTGGGATCTTCGACTCCGATTCCTGTCGCAGTCGACTGAAGACTTTCGTGCCAGATCCAATCGCTTTAACATGATCTATATGGCGGGCAGCATGGCCGCCCCGCCAGATCCGTTCTCCACACCGATCCCGCCGACTGCCACAGCCACAGAGGTGGAGGAGGCCCACCTGTGACTCGCGGAGGCGCAACGCAATGAGGTCGCCGAGCGCGAGAAATACGGCCTCAAGCGGGAAACGGCGCGGGAGCTACCACTCTATCACCAGTGCCTCATCAGGACCCGCCTAAACTCCAACGTCTAGGGCCGCGTCCTGAACTTCAATGACGAAAGCGACCCCGCACGCGCGACCGAGCGTGAATACTGCGAGAATGCGGTGCTAGGTGGAAGCAACAAACCACCACTCGGCGCACCGGCGACCAGAGCCCCTCCACCACCCATTGGCCGCGCGCCCCCGCCGGACCAGCCGCGGATCATCATCTCGCCACAAGCCCGTGATGCCAACGGACTCCCACACTACTCCACCCCGATGGACAACATCGTCGCGGCCAATGCCACGGTCGCCAACCTCGACATCCAGGGGGACGGCGCGCTGCAGATTCAGTATGCCAAGGCCCTACTCGCCAGGGCCATCGAGCAACAAGCTATAGGAGTCGACCCGCGGGGGTGGATGTATTCCCGCTCCTCAGCAAGCAGGGCGGCCTCGAGTGGCCACCCCACCATTGCCAACGCCGTGACCTTCCCACCACCGCAGCCACTGGCGAACCAACCGCGGGCCGCCAACCCTGCACCCTCCACCAATGAACCGCGACCAGTGAACAACACGGTCGCCACCAACGGGCATCCCATCGACGCCCGCACGCATATCGTCAACAACCAGGGCTGGCGGGTGCACCAGGCCAACGACCTGAGGCACACCCTCAGTAATCGCGGTGACCCCGAACCGAGGGGCTTGCTTAGCCGAGTTGGCCCCCAATGCTTCGGGCCTATGATCAGAGGGGAAAAGTACCCCGCCAACTTCAAGGTGCCCAAAGAGATCGAAAAATACGATCCAACGTATGACCCAGCAGTATGGCTGGACACATACCTCATGGCGATGGGGATCGCCGGCCACACCGACTTGCTCGCCGCTTGCTACCTCCCCCTGATGATGGAGGGCGCGACCCGCCAATGGATCAACACCCTCCCCGCCGACAGCATCGACTCCTGGGAGGAAATGCGGGATGCCTTCGTCAGGCACTTCGAGGGCTCCTACACCCGCGCCACCACGATTGAAGACCTGGAGCGGTGCATCCGGGGACAACGCGAGTCGACCTGCCAATGGATTCAAAGGTGGCAAGAACTCTGGATCAACGCCTCTGGCATCCACCCATACATGGCGATACATTGCTGCAAGAACCCCTGCCGGTACGAACCACTAGTCACTAAGATCAAGCGGGTCTATCGGACGCCCGACAACATCCCTGATCTCCTCGAAATCGCCAAGCGCTACGTGGAGGAGGACCCCAACCAAGACTCCGACGACGAGTCGGGAGGAAGACGCCGCACTAGAGGCCATGACAGCGGGCGACAACGCGACATGCACTATAGCAACACCCGCATCACAGTCAAGCGCCGCACGGACGGGCGAGTCGACTTCGTCGCCAACGCCGGCTACAGCCAACATGACTCCAAGAGCTACCGACGCGACAGGGGAAATTACCGCGATAGCGGAAACTACTGCGCCAACAACATGGTGAGGCCAAAATTCGACCCCGCCGCCCTACTTAACCAGCCCTGCGTCTACCACAGCAGGGAGGGGAAACCCGCCACCACCACAAACTGCCACTCTCTCAAAGAGATCGAAAAGGCAAGGCGAGCAAGGGAAGACCCCAACAACAACCCACCTCGGGACAACGGAAACGCCGGCGTCTTCAGCAACACCATCGGCTCGTTACACACTTTCACCGGGCTCGGCACCAAGCGCGAGAGGAAGGTGCTAGCCCGTGCAGTCGTCGTCAATGCGGTGACAAAGGTCGACATCCCACGCTTCCTCAACTGGTCCGAGCAGAGCATCACTTGGAGTCGCCAGGACCATGCTCCCAAGATCGAGTACCCAGGGCGAGTCGCCCTGGTGGTTAGGCCCAAAGTGGCCGATTATTGGCTACCCAAGACACTGATGGACGACAGGAGCTCCATCAACATCATGTATCTAGACACGTTCAAGAGGCTCCAACTCCCGGAGTCGGCGATCCAGCCAACCTGACAACCTTCCACGACATCGTCCCCGGTCGGAAGGCATACCCGATCGGAAAAGTGACATTACCGATCACCTTCAGCATACCGTCAAACTACCGCACCGAGCGAATCGAGTTCAAGCTGGTGAACTTCCGCAGCCCCTACCACTGTGTCCTGGGACGCCAAACGTTTGCCAAATTTATGGCGACCCCCCACTACACGTACAACATGATGAAGCTCCCAGGGCCGAGCGGCATCATCACCGTCCACGGCGACCCCGACATGGCCGTGGAATGCAAGGACAAAGGCGCTGAGCTCGCCGACGCCGTCATCGCCGCGGAAACCAACCATGCGGAGGAGCTCGCGAAATACGTGAGCAACATCAACAAGGACGACCCCACCATACTGAAAAAGCCAACCGCCGCGAACTCCACGTTTGAGGCAACCACGCATACCCCCACCGTCGAGCTTGTCCCGGGCGACTCTAGCCAGACGGTCACCATTGGGGCGCATATGATCCCCGCATAGGAAAGCACGCTCATCAAGTTCCTCCGTGTGAACCGCGACATCTTCGCATGGAAGCCTTCCGACATGCCAGGTGTCCCGAGGGAACTCGCTGAGCACAAACTTCACACCGACCCCAAAGTGCGATCGGTAAAGCAGTCGCTGCGACCCTTCAATGAAGAGCGCCGTTGAGCAATCGCCGAAGAAGTACAACGCTTGAAAAAGAACAACACATGGAGAATGTGTATCGACTACACCAACCTCAACAACGCCTGCCCGAAGGAGGAGTTCGTCCTACCCTTCGGCGAATAAAACACTCCAAGTGGCTGGAGAACCCAGTCCTGGTCTTGAAAAAGAACAACACATGGAGAATGTGTATCGACTACACCAACCTCAACAACGCCTGCCCGAAGGAGGAGTTCGTCCTACCGCGCATTGATTAGATCATCGACTCGACCGCGGGATCAGAATCGCTGTGCTTCCTCGATGCTTACTCTGGTTACAACCAGATCAAGATGGCGGTCGAGGACGAGGAGAAGATGGCGTTCATCATGCCATTCGGCGCCTTCTGCTACACGGCCATGACGTTCGGCCTCAAGAACGCCGGTGCCACATACCAAAGGTGCATGTAGGAGTGCCTCGCGGGCCAAATTGGCCATAACATTCACGTCTACATCGACGAAGTAGTGGTAAAATCCACCCACCGAGATGAACTGCTCGCTGACCTGGCCGAAACCTTTGCAAATCTGCGGAGGTACAACATCAAGCTGAACCTAGGAAACTGCACCTTCGATGTCCCCACCGGACAGCTACTGGGATACATAGTCTCCAAGCAAGGCATCAAAGCCAACCCCACCAAGATCGACACCATCGCGCGACTCGGAAAACCCGAGTGCCTGCGCGACGTCCAGAAGTTGGCCGGGCGAGTCGCGGCTCTTAGTCGCTTCATCCCCCGACTAGGCGAGAAGGCCATGCCCCTCTATCGCCTGATGCGCAAGAACCCCACATTCCAATGGGACACGGAGGCGGACAAGGCACTCAAAGCACTCAAAGAAGTGCTACTCGTGGCTCCACTACTTGCCACACCAGTCGACAAGGAGCCAATGCTCGTCTACATGGCGGCCTCCAATCGAGTCGGCAGCGTCGTGATGGTCGTCGAACGGCTAGAGGAGGGCAAGGAGCGCCCCATACAGTGCCCCGTCTACTACATCAGTGAAGTCCAGACGGACTCACAACAGCGCTACCCGCAGTACCAGAAACTAGTGTATGCGGTATTCTGAGGTCAGCGGCGACTCCCCCACTATTTCCAAGAGCACCCAATCACGGTGGTATCATCCGCACCGCTGCAGGACATAATACGCAATCGCGAGGCAACTGGGCGAGTCGCCAAGTGGGCCGTCGAAATCGGCGTCCACAATATCAAATACGAGCCCCGCAAAGCAATCAAGTCACAAGCAATAGCTGACTTCCTCACGTATTGGGAAGAAGCGCAGCAGCCGGAGAAGCTACCATATCTCCACTACTGGTTGCTACACTTCGACGGCTCGAAGAACGCCGACAGTGCAGGGGCCGGGGTCATACTGACCTCCCCTAAAGGGGACAAGCTCCGATACGTGCTCCACCTCAACTTGAAGCCCTGCACCAACAACATGGCAGAATACGAGGCCCTCCTCCATGGCATGCGGGCCGCCAAGGAAATGAACGTCAATCGCCTACGGTACTACGGGGACTCCGACCTAGTCACCGGCCAGGTCGCCGGAACATGCGACGCCGTCTCTCCAACAATGATCGCGTACTGCCAAGCGGTAGACCAGCTAGGAGGACACTTTGACGGCTATTCTGTCGAGTGGATTGACAGACGCAAGAACAAGGAGGCAGACGCCCTTTCCCGCATCGGGTCGGCCCGACAAGGGCCACCAGCAGGCGTCTTCCTCGACATCATCCACAAACCTTCGGTCAGCCCACCAAAGGAGATCGACGTCGGGATACCACTGCAACCAGAGCCGGCCCTAGTCGCCATAGTTGTGGAGCCTAGCGACTGGACGGCACCATAAGTCGCCTTCCTCGAGCACAAGATCCTCCCAAGCAATGAGACGGATGCACGAATGATCGTGCGCCGCTACAAATCCTTCGTCATCATCAACAACGAGCTCCACAAACACAGTGTGACTGGCGTGTTCCAGCACTACGTACAACCAGAAGAAGGCCGCAAGATCCTCCAAGACATTCACGCCGGCGACTATGGCCATCACGCTGGCGCCAAGTCGCTGGTCGCCAAGGCCATGCGGCACGGCTTCTACTGGCTCACCGCGCACGCCAACGCCACCAACATCGTCCAACAATGCGTCGGATGCCAGAAGTATGCCCACCAGACGCACCTCCCTGGTTTGGCACTCAAGACCATCCCCATCACATGGCCATTCGTCGTATGGGGAATGGACATGGTAGGCCCATTCAAGAAGTCCCCATCCGGCTTCACCCACCTCCTGGTCGCGGTGGACAAGTTCACAAAATGGGTCGAGGCCAAGCCAATCAAAAAGTGCGACGGCAAGATGGCCACCAAGTTCTTACGCGAGCTCATCTTCCGGTACGGCTACCCGCACAACATAATAACGGACAACGGCACCAACTTCGCCAAAGGGGCCATGGCGGAATTCTGCGAAGAGCACGGCATACGACTCGACGTCGCCTCAGTCGCCCACCTGGAGCCGAACGGCCAAGCAGAACGCGCCAACCAGCGCATCCTCCATGGGCTCAAGCCACGACTCCAGGTGCCCCTTGAGCGCACCCCAATGTGCTGAATCGAAGAGCTCCCTTCAGTCATATGGGGGATCTGCATGTCCGTCAACCGCTCCACTGGGTTCACACCCTTCTTCATGGTGTATGGCACCGAAGCCGTAATGCCAACAGACCTGGAGCACGACTCATCCCGAGT
Organism: Avena sativa; assembly: GCA_916181665.1. Taxonomy (NCBI): domain Eukaryota; kingdom Viridiplantae; phylum Streptophyta; class Magnoliopsida; order Poales; family Poaceae; genus Avena; species Avena sativa. The sequence goes on along the minus strand of OV702289.1, from coordinate 415,218,816 downwards.
CGCCAATTATGTCGAGGCAAAAAACGAGACCGCCCGCGAAGACAGCATGGACCAAATCGATGAGGCAAGCGACCTGGCTCGCTCCCGTACAACCATCTACCAACAGGGACTCCACCGCTACCATAGCCGCCGAGTCTGGACTTGCACCTTCCAGGAGGGTGACCTGGTCCTGCGACTGGCTCAAGACAAGAAGGGCATGCACAAACTCTCCCCCCCATGGGAGGGGCAGTTTGCAATAGGGCAAGTCCTCGGCAACAACGCCTACTACCTCATCGACATACAAGGCGACGACTAGCTCGAGGTTGGGAGGCCATGGAATGTAAACCTCCTTCGGAAGTTCTATACATATAACCGAAACATGTACTCAGTTGACATATATAATGAAATTCATTCGGATTCACAAAGTTGTGTCTACTCGCCATATCCTTGCGCCACTCGCACTCGTACAATCAGCAATACGCTACCCACGGAAGTCAACCTTTGGTCGAGCCACTGGCACGGCTAAGTAGTGCGGCCCAAGGGCACCGAAAATACTCGGGCCTTAGGACGTCCACGAAAACGCCAACCCAGAGCCACCATCGAAGTCGCCTAGCTCGACTGGCCCACCGGGCCAAGACGACCGGTATACGCTTCTCACAGCGACCTGTCCTTCCCATCCTCGTGCAAAGCGACTCGAACGGTTAAGTACCACGCACGGGGACTATGCAAGAATGGAACCCTCACGCGGCTCGGGAACACACCAAGTAAGAGAGCTGCCTTGGACTCGCCCAGCGACTGGCTCTCCGAGCCAGGGGAAGAGACGCGTTACAAACAACGCATTAGTAACTTGCAACAGGCACGTGCCCAAAACGGCTAAGTATTATGCTCAGGGACTCGCCTACAAAACAATCCCACTCGCGCTCGGGGACTCGCCCCTTCAGAAGACACAAGGGACAAAACAATGCACAATCAAAAGAAAACACATACGTATACAATCGAGTTATACCCCATTAAAGGGCGGACGCGCTTGGGGACTCGCTCAAACAAAAATAAACACAACACACGATCACGGTCACATTGCGAGTCGATTGACTCCTCTTACTCAAAATATTGTTCATATTACAAAAATCGGCACTTGGCATATATTACAAATTGCCCAGAGATGTTATCTATTTTGCAGGCCCTGACGAAGAAGCATCCCCACCACCCTTGACACGGACGAAAGGTTGCCATGGGTTTGTTGGGTAGGTCATCAGCGACTTCGACAGTGCTGAGCGGAAGGGTTGATCCAGCTTCAGGTCGCGATGCTCCGGCTCGAGGTCACTAGGCGCCAATACCATCTCCTGGTATGGCAGAAGGTCCCCCATCGCCAACACCCAATCAGCAAAAGGGGCAGCCTTAGTAGTCGGCTTCAACACCTCCGACATCTCCACCGTGCCAGTTGCCGAAGGGTAGCCACTGGTGACTCGTCGAGGTCGAAATCGTCGGGGAAGTGGGCGAGACCAAGGCTCAATGCCGTGGTGAACCCGCGCTTGAAATCCGGGCGTGCCATCCACTCCACGACGCCGGGCACCTCCTCCAGATAGTGCCACACTTCTGTAAGTCCCCCAGGAATAACCTCGGTGGGGGACATCCCTTGAAGGACAGCTTGGACGCACAATGTTGAGGAAGTGGCTGCGTTCACCACGGTAGTAACACACTGCGAGGCGTGTAAGGTCTGAACCACCAGGTCGCTTTGCTCTATCATAGCTGCAACATCAGACGTTAGTGACACTATGGATTCCCCCACTCGAGGACTCACCAAACATGTTCAGCAAAAAACGGAGAACTTACCAAGAAGCTTGCGGAAGTTGTCGGTGACATGCTTCTCCAGGGCGACATGATCGTTCTGCAGCCCCACGATGATCGAGTCCGCAGCCTTGTGCTCCTCTTCAGCCGCAGCGACTGCAACCTTCGCCTGATCCTCAGACGAAATTGAGGCCGCTTTCGCCTCCTCCAATTCCTGGATCAACGAGGCAATTCGCCCATTCACCACGTCCAGCTCGGCGACTGGAACATACCCTTCACGAGCCTTGGAAATGGCAGCCGGAAGACCATCTGGAAATAAAAGGGACAAATCATCAACTCGCTGGCACACCAACAGTTCACAGTTGGAAAGAAAAGTACTCACCCACAGTCTCTTGGAGTTGCTGATTTGCTTCCCGCGACACGCGCAGATCCTGCTCCAGACGCTCCCTCGCGGCCTATCGGTCGGTCGACTCCCTCTGCAAACCCTGCAAAAGTAACAAAAATCAGTACTTACTAAGAACAATATTCAGCACCGAGCCGCTGAAATTCAGCGACTAGGAACTCGGGAACTGGAGAGTAGAAAGAAATCCAGTTCCTAGCCACCAAAATTCAGCGACTAGGAACTCTGGGACTAGATGTACCTGAATGGCGGCACCAAGCATCTTGTGAAGCTCTCTGGTGTCAGTCGACGGGACCGTGAAGGAGGTGCGCCCACGACGGGATCCAATGTCTTCATCGACGATCTCCGGGCTCTGTGGAGACTGGTTGTCCGCCACGCCTGGAAACCCCCTCGCCATGAAGCGCGGGAATGTTGCCGACGCCCTAGCCGGGGCACTGGTAGTCGGAGCTGGCGCTTCCGTCGCAGGAGCGACCGTGACTGGCTCCGACCGTGCCGCCGACGCTTCTTCGGCAACTGCAGCGAGATCTCCCTCCCTGGCGCTGTCCATCGCCACGATGTTGTCGGCACCACCATTTTACCTCTTCGCGCCCTCCGCAGTCGCCGCATCTCCAGCAGATTTCCTCTTCTTGGGGAGGTCGCCCTCCCCCGTGGTGGCGACTGGCGGAATCTTCGCCACTGAGGGGCGACCAATCTTCTTGGCTCCAGACCTGCCAAAACCTCCTGAATCAACACAGTGACAGCACAAAAACGAGACACAACTTGGAATAGAGAAGCCAATACTTACTTAGCGACTAGAAGAACGTGCAGCTCGGTGCTGATGTGGGCGGACTTGCCTAGTTCTGGGCCCAGCTTGCACGTGAGACCCCTCTCAAAGACATCTGAAGCCCATGACACCGCGGGCTTCCTTGATGACGAAGCCGCGGTCGTTGGAATTTCTGGCTCCGGAGACACGGCCGCCCTCGAAGGTTGCGACGATCTCGGCACCATGGCCTCAGTCGCCTTGTGGCTTGGGTCCCTCGAAGCTTCAGGCACGATCACCGCAAGAGGGACTTCCACCGCCGCCTCGGTGTCCTCGTCCCCCAATCCATTCATCAGAATTGCATCCTCCGGGATCTTGTGCGAAGAATCAGGGGCGCCATCGTCATCGGAGTCGTCATCAGATTCAAACACCACCGAGGACCTTGGCGGCGACACCGGCTTCTTCGCTGGTGACTTTGCCCTACACGCGGGCTTTGTCGGCATGGCTGTGCACCGAGACGTGTGCTCTTGCACGATTTCATCGCCCCCTTCATGTTCATCAAGGTTGTGACTCGCCTCGAACTCGTACTGCTTCTGCATGCGAGTCTTGCGGGCCGTAGGCGCTGGGGGGAACCTCCTCCTCCTTTTCACTTCCGAAGGAGTCTCCCTCGGAGGCCTCTTCGAGCTCTTGGGGAACCTCTTCGTCAAGCGGAGGGAGCCAATCCTCCAGCACCTGGAACAACTAAGAACAACCACCAATGAACATCAAATGATGCGATTGTGAATCACAATGCGGAAATGGCGACTAGAAGGAAAACTTACCGTGGGGGCTTCATTCTTCACGGGAGTGTACGGGGCGAGCCCGGCCGATGTGGTTGTGAATTCCGCATCGGTGATCTTCTTCAAGGCAGTCTTGTAGTCCTCGATCTCCCACGACTCTTTGCTGGTCCGGGAGGGATCGTGTTTCCCGCTGTACTCATACATCCAATGTGGCCGAGCTGCTAGCAGAACCAGACGCCGCCCGAGCCAGCAGTTGTAGAGATTGACCGTGGACAGCCCCTGATCCTTCAACCTCTGGATCTGGTCCATCATTTATGCGATGAACTCGAGGAGCGCTACTTCACCGGAGGGAGTTGACTCATTAACGTAGAACCAGCTCTTCTTCCACTCGCTTGCGGCCTTCTTCGGTAGCAGAAGCCTGATGAAGTTGGCCTTCGGCTTCAATTGGAACGTGACGCCGCTGGCCGCCAACATCGAACCTCCGGCTGCCTCACGCCCGATGCGGCCATGGAAGAGCTCCAGCCACAGCGGGAAGTACGGTCTGCAGCCCAGATAGCATTCGCAGAAGGCGACAAAGATTGCCACCTGCTCGATGTTATGCGGGCCAAGATCTGACGGTTTGATTGCATAATATGCGCAGAAACGCCGGAAGAATCGCTCCCATGATCCTTTGGGAGGTGCCATTGGGAAGGATGTAGAGTCGCTCGGTGCGGAAGGATCGGATCGAGGGAAGAAAGAAAGAATGAATACGCAAGAATGAAGAATGCAGGGAAGGATCTGCAGGGCTGATTCGCCACTCCCCTTATAAGGGGGCGCTACCCGCCAAATTCGGGGTAGCCGTTACCTGCGGTAATTACGCCAAAGTTACCGTTGGGATATCCAACGGATAGTTTGACTAGGTTGACGGTCCAACTCTTCCATTCCACTCACTAGCAATTAGTCCTTTCCATTCGCCGAAGTAGTGACTTGGCAGCCGTGACGTTTGCCGGAACTACGACTAGGAGCCTGGGGAAAATTTTCCTTGGTTTTGGTGGAGTCCATCGCCGATTCGACTGGGCGTCCAAATTGGACTCGCCTACTCCGACTACCAAATGGACACCTGCGTCTGACTCAACGATGGACTCGGGGACTACTGATGGGGATATTCCGAATGGGGTATGCCCAGCAGGACGTTCTGATTGGGCCAAAAGGTCTCGCGAGTGGGCCTACAGGACGGTGACTGGAATGCGACTAAAGGGAAGGCCCAGTGACTGGAGACTGGAGGCCCAGGAGCGTACCAGAAGCCCAATCACATTAGGTCAAAACCTCTGAATCCTTATCTTGTTCGGTTGTAGCTTGTAAACCCTAGCGAGGTGCCTCATATATAAACCTCCCTAGGGTATCCTGAGGACTTACGTTCCATCATACACCCCCTCAAGCGACTCGCTGCTTAGACGCCGAGCTTGCCACCCCTGTAACTCGCTCTCCAATAATCTAATCTAGTAGGAGTAGGTCTTTACCTTCTGGTGGCCGAACCTAGGTAAACCCATGTGCATCCACCCCCATCTCGCACCGCAGATGGCCACCAGCTCTCGCCCCCGATTCAATCAATCGCTGCCTACTACAGTGACTGCTGTGGCCATTTCCACGACATCTTGGAAACTTGCTTCACATTTTTCGGTCCATTCAAACTTCTTATCCTTCCTCAACAATTGGGTCATGGGTCTGGCGATGCTCGAAAATCCTTCAACGAACTTGCGGTAATATCCCGCTTATCCGAGAAATGCACGGACTTGGGTTTGAGTGGTTGGGGCTTCCCATTCTTCAACATCTTTGATCTTGGCAGGATCAACAGCGACTCCTCCGACAGACACAATATGTCCGAGGAATCCTACTTCTTTCAGCCAAAACTCACATTTGCTGAACTTGGCATACAACTGATGCTCTCTAAGGGTTTCAAGGATGATTCTCAGATGTTGCTCATGGTCTTCTTCTAATTTAGAATAGATAATAATATCATTGATAAACAAAACGACAAACTTATCCAGAAATTTCATAAAGACCTTATTCATGAGATTCATGAAATAAGCGGGGGCATTGGTTAATCCAAAAGACATGACCGTATACTCATATAATCCATATCTGGTGGTAAAGGCGGTCTCTGGAATATCCGTTGCACGAATCTTAAGTTGGTGATAACCAGTCTTAAGATCAATCTTAGAGAACACTCTGGCACCAGTCAACTAATCAAACAGATCCTCTATCTTGGGCCATGGGTACTTGTTCTTGATGGTGACATCATTCAGCTTCCTGTAATCTGTGCACAAACGATTTCCTCCATCCTTCTTGTCGACAAACAATACGGGCGATCTCCATGGCGATGCGCTTGCTTGAATCAAACCTTTTGCCAACATAGCATCCAATTGCTTCTTCAGCTCCACTAACTCTGATGGGTTCATGCTATAGGGTCTTTGAGCTATGGGTCCGGTTCCAGGGATTAGTTCAATAATGAACTCAATATCCCGATCTGGGGGCATACCGGGCAATTCATCTGGGAATACGTCGGGGTATTCAAAGACTACTCTGACTTGGTATATGGTGGGTAGGGCTAGACTCTTGTTTCATTTGAATTGACGGGGCAAGGTTTCAGATATATGCTCTATTGATACTCCAGAGCTACTGGTCATGGTGATGGCTTTCTTGGCACAGTCTATCAATCCTTTATGCTTCGACATCCAATCCATTCCTAGTATTACTTCCAAACCTCTGGTTCCAAGTACTATTAGATTGGCATAAAAATCTATTCCATGTATTCTGATAGGCACAGCCTTGCAAATTTTTCTATCTTTGGTGGTTGAACCAGGTATTTGCACTATCATAACATGCTTCAGGTTGGTTGGGTGAATCTTACTAGTGCATGCAAATTCTTCGGTAACAAACGAGTGCGATGCTCCAGAATCAAACAATGTTGCTAAAACTGAGTTAACAGAACACATACCCAACAAGACATCTGGCGCTTCTTGGGCTTCTTCGGCATTCATGTGGAAGAGACGGCCGTTGCGGTTGTGAGGATTCCCTAGGGCGAATCTTCTCCCGGGCTGAACACGGTGCTGCTGCTGAGCTGGGGCATTCACATTGGCAGTGGTGGCAATATTCTTGGGTCACTCATTGGAGTAGTGACCCTTCACTCCACACTCAAAACAAGTAATCTGAGACTTTTCTTTTGCTGCAACAGGCACAACATTGCTTCCAGTCCTTGGGGCAGTATTTTTGTTGTTGTTGTTGGACTTGGACGGTGCACAGTTGAAATTATTGGAGTTGCCAGGGTGGTTGTTGTTGTTGTTCCCTTCGAACTTCACATTTCCTCCACTACGCTTGGGGTAGCTTGGGCGAGACATTGGGGGTCTATTATTCCGCGGGGCATATCCGGCAGACGGGTTGGGGCGATACTTTTGGGCACTATGGGACCCAGCTTGGTGCATCATCCGACGTTTGTGATTGTCATTCGCTTGGTTCTTCCCTTCCATCTGAATGGCAGAGTCGACCAGCTCTTCGAGATCACCAAAATGGCTGTTGAATAGCACTATCTTCATCTCATCATGATGTCTTTTCAGGAATCTCTCCTTCTTCTTGGCCTCCGTGTTGATCTCATCGGGTGCATACCTAGCGAGGGACAAGAATCTGTCACGGTACTCCACTACAGTCATCCTGCCTTGCTTTAGTTCTCTGAATTCATCTCTCATTCTGGTGACTAAACCCAGTGGCACATGGGTGCGGCTGAACTTGACTTTGAAGGCTTCCCACGTCATCACTTAACCGTGGTTCATCGTGCGGGTGTTTTTCCACCATGCTCTTGCATCTCCTGCTAGATATTGGGTGGCAAAAAGAACTTTCTCGTTGGCATCCACTCCTGCGACTTCTAAGTTATTCTCCATGGTCTATAACCAATCATCAACATCCAGCAGGTCTTCACACTTGCTAAAGATTGGGGGATTGGTATTCTGGAAGTTTTTGAGCTTGGATCCATGATGATCCTGATTTCCATGGCCCTGATTGTTGTGGGCCATCTGGGCGATCTGCTGCAGGGTGGCTAGATTGGCTTGGTGCTCTGCTCTACTAGCTTCATTGTCCGCAATTAGCGTCTGCATAATCTGCAACATCGGATCCTACGATGATCTGCTCCCTCCTTGGTTTCCACGAGTCATCTGAAGATTGAGATAGATAATGGGGTAAGAGGGAAAGTTCTAAGGTTCATGGTTTTGGTTTCAAAGCTAAAACTTTGAGTTTGACTCATGTTTTGCAACTAACTTTTTTCCATTCATTCAAGCAAAGCACATGATACAAACTCACACACCACAACAAAAGGAAAATAGATGGTTTTAAGAACCATTCTGTAAGCTAAGATACAATGGGACCGATACAACTCCTTCCTACGATAGTGCTCTAGTGCATCTACTCATCATCGATGAAGTCGGAGTCATCATCGTCGTTGTAGAAGTCCATGGCATCATCCTCCAGATAGTAATCATCATTGTTGAGGTACGAGTGAATATCCCCCTAGATGTATTCACCTTCTTCCTCTTCTTCTTTTGCTGCAAGCTGAGCTTCTTGCTCCTTGATGGTCTTCTCGAGGTCGGACACCTTCTTGCGAAGACGGTCGATGGTGCGATCCTTCTTTGCACGTTGACGACGCAGTGATTGATGATCTTTGACGAGCAGTGAAAAAGTTTGGGCCTTCTAGACAGCAATGGCAAGGTTGTGGTTAGCGAACTCTCGAGCATTGTCCAATTCCTTCTGTCTGTCATACAGTAGGAAGTCGAGGTTCTCCACTTGGCGCTTCAACTCCGGATGACTTGGCATCTCCAAAGGAATTCTCATCGAATCACTACTTGCATAGTGAGCAAAGCGAGTTCCCTGGATCAAGTTGACATTCTGTGTGCAAAGACGGGCGAGAGATTCATGCATTGCCCTGGCTAATCCATCTAGCCAGTTGTTCTCTCTCACGGTGAATTGAATCTTCTCGGAAAGTGGTGCTTCCATCTTGCCTTGAAGATCAGCAACTACTAGCCATTGTAAATCTCCTCCTGGGTGGTCATTGAGTTGAGCTCGGAAGAATTCCGGATGCGGACACTCAAGGTACTCAGACAGTGCATCAAGATCCCTCTCGAAGATCAGTTGGCCTCCATTGCCCAACTTGTAGAACTTGCAATACTAAACTTCCATCTATAATAATTTAGGATGAGAAAGTTAGTGCGGTGATCAAGTGTGTCAAATTTTATGTAGCAATGTACGAATTTTGAGGATCATGGATCTTTTTGGAAGAATCTCAAGGGTAAGAGGGGAAATAGATTTTCACAAATACTCACTTTGGTTTTGAGACTAAGTTTTTGTTCGGACGGCCATTCTAACTAGGGTCTCCTATGGTCAGGATGGCTCTGATACCAACTTGTCAACACCTGGATTTTTAATCCCAGATGCCAGTTATGCCATACATCGCAATCCTAGGATTACCATTTTGTGAGATATAACAGATTGGATATCACAGTATATCATCCATTACAAACCATAATAAGGTCTTACACAAATAAAGGATCTCATGATCCAGTCTTAGTACAAACAAGTAGCATAATAAATAGCGTAGCGGTGGGCTCCATCTTTAGTGTCATAGGAAATGCTGACGATGCGAGATGATCGTAGTTGTCGTAGCCGTCCTCCTTCCAGATAGTCCTCCTCATAGTCAGGCCACGGGAATAGCCAGGTACAAAGCCATGAGTACTCTTTAAGTACTCGCAAACTATCACTAACAAGTAAGGTAGTTCTAGTAGGAATGCTAAGTTCTAAGTTTATTCGTAAAGTTAAGTTTGAAACCTAAGCTGAGTTTAGAAACAAAGAAAGATATAAGAAAGTTTGAAATCACCTAAGTGGGAACTTAGTTGTCATAGACAAAACCATGTTGTGGTCAAGTCAGGTCACAATTCTTTTCATAAGTCATTTTGAAAACATCTGACAACGGAACAGTATGGCCACTCCAACTTTCCATACCCACGGACGCGGCTATTTGAATAGTTTGACACTCTGCAGAGGTGGTACACTTTCACCACAAAATTTGATACATCTGTCAGGGATAACCCTGAATCATCATACTTAGTATGTAGATAATGAAACATAACCTTTCCTTTACACACTCTAGTATAAGCACCTCTCCTATGAGCTTAGCCTCCCAGCCATGGCCATCTGCCATCCTGGGCACTGCATAGGTGGACAATATTTAGAGGTAGCCTCATCTCAAACCTCTCCCGTGAGGGAACCAATACTAATGCATATAAACTTCCGGCTAAGCCTTACCCAATTCAGGAATTGTGGTTGTACGGTAAAATTGGAATGGTATCGCATCTGAACCAAATCATCAGTTTTTATAAAAGGGCTAAGGATCATGCCTCAACATTTTCATCATCATTACCCATTTGTGTTTCTCAACACACGTCAAAACATCTCAATAGAATGACTCATCATTCCAAGGTTTTCATAAGCATTTTCACCAAGTATTCCCATCTAGAGTGGTCAAGTTTTTGGTTTAGCTCTAATCACTAAGTTAAGAGTGTTCACTAATGTGGGATGCTAATATCAATCTCATGCCATAGAATGACATCTAAGTCTAACTAGATAGGCCAAGTTTTATACTCTTTATGCTATCTATAAATAAAGTAAAGAACTATGGTAAAGTAAAAAGGTAAAACTTGTAAGTAAAACATGGGATGGGTATAAAACCAAAGGTATAACCAAAGCATGCCTAATGCATCTTTCTTGGGTTATATTGCATATAGTGATGGCTTGCAAGTTTTAGCTTGGCAATAATAGCTTGCCTTGATTGGTGCAGTGGTTGAAATTCTCCTCGTCTTCTTCGGGGTAGAACTCCTCCTCCTCGTAGACTTGGTCGGTACTATTGTCTATAAATATATACGGAATACTCAATCACCAAACAATACTTAACTAGTCTACTTAGCACATTAAGGAACATATTTGATGATCTAATATCATCACAAACATCACAAGATTTCATGAACTAATTTCATTTATTTTATTTGAGAAATGTAATTTCTACTCATTGAAATTAATTAAGATTTAATATTCTCCAATTAAAATATGGGATCATATGGACACATGTCATCACCACATATTCTAATAAATGGGAATGTGATTTAAATGTTGGATCACATTTTATAGTCTAAGATTAATATTTAAATGATTTAAAGTGACTAGAAATGCCTATATAGCATTATTTTGGTACTAGTCCAAAGTCACTGCATGCAAACCTAAATATTATTACGTATTCAGATAGGTATTATCAAATGTGATTTTTGAGAGTTGGAATCAACTCAAAAGCTATTATGGTTGATTTTTGAAAAATGTTTGAATGTGGAAAAATCTCTGTCTTGTTATTTTTGCTATAGGTGATCTATAACTCTAATTGATTTAAATCCAATGGGCTTGGATAGATATTTGAATTATCTTTCTAACAAAATTGGAATCAGTCATTTTGGTTTAGTAGAACTCTCTGAATTGATTTTTAAACTAGTGGATAGAAACTAGATTAAGTTTAAATCGAAAAAACATTATTTGAATCTAGGGCCAGCACGGGAAAGAAAATGGGCCGGCCCACTGGCACTCCGTGGCGCAGCTGGAAACTGACAAGGTGGTCCCGCATGTCAGCGGCACAACTCAACACGAAGCGGTACGAGGCGATGTGGACCGTGCGATTAGAACGTAGATCAACGTCTCTGGTTCATCGTCGACGACGGACTGGTCGCCGGTGAGATGGAACCCTAGCGGCTCGGTGGGGGTCTACTGGGAGCTTACCAGGGCTCCAGCTAACGTGGCGATGGGGGCGATCGAACGAGGAGACGACGGCAGGCTTAAGCGAGGTCGTGGCGGCTCCTGGGGTGGTCGCAATCAACTGCCCCCTTCCTCTTCTGCTGTGGTGGCTCTGGTGGAAATTCGAGCGAACGGCTACTCGAGCGGCTCCGATGATGCTGTGAGGTGGTTCTGAGAGAGAGGGGAGTGAGGTAGTGTGTAGAAATGGTGCTGGGGAGGGCTCCTTATATAGGCTCGACGAGGAGACCGTGAGGGCGACGGTGAGCTCGTTGGTGACGGTGGTACCAGGCGCTAAAGGTATGGGTGGGGTAGCCGGACGGTGGCTTGCCTCCTGGCAGTCAACTATGGAGCAATGGCGCAGCTAGGGGCGGTGGCTTGCGATCGGGAAAGGTTGGCGCCCTGAGCGGCAGAGGCGATGCTCGACGCGGCATGCGGTGGCTGCTAGTCGTGCAGCGGGGAAAGGGCATGTCTGGCGGTGTGCTAGGGTCAAGGCGGAGCGGCACGTGGAAGATGGGGTCGAGGCGCGGCTTGTGCTGGCCTGTCGGGGACGGTGCTCTAGCGTGCTCCGTGCATGGCGTAGAGGGGGTGGGCGCGAGCTGTCTACGGTGCTCCAGGGGCTGGCTGCGTCCGTGGGGTGGATAGGGGGTCGCGGTAGGGTGTGGCGGAGCTAGGGCAAGCTGGTTTGGCACGACGCTGTCTCTGGCGCGTTGCCCACGCTCGGCCAGCGGCGACCAAGAACGGGCGGCGTGGTACTGGCGCTGCAGGGTTGGAGAGGGGTTGTCTGGGGGTTAGTTAGGCTAAGAGGGGACAGAGGAGGGATGTGAGGTTTAAATGGGAGACAAGAAATCAATTGGCAACAGTATTAGTTAGGCCAATATTTCTCTGCCTGCCAACTATTCGACAAAATGGCCGCATGAAACTTTTATTTGAATTTTGAAAAGATTTTTGGTGGATGTGTTAGTCATCTGCTTAAGCATCTGTGGTTTCTTGGGATTGTCAAGGTGAACTCATTTGAGTGGTTTTTAGAAAAGTGTGATCTATGCATATGAAATGGATTCCATTTTCAAATGCCATTTAAATTTAGTGTTTAAATGTTTTTGTAAGATTTCAAAATGGGCCTTGGTAGATCTTTACTTGTACTAGCAAGGGGTGCAAAGAATTAGAATTGTTTCGGTTTGAATTTGACTTCTAGGAACACCTAAAGTGACCTAGTGGATTAAAATGGCAAAAGTGACCATTTGCATTTATTAATCTTATTTGATTTCTTTTTCTTTGGATTTCGTTTTTGAATGATCTAGATGATGTGGCATTCATCTTTGTATCATTTTACAACCATTAGAGCAAACAAACATGGCAATTCAAAACAATTCTATATTAATGCAACACACATATGCATCCCTAATTGTTTTAATAATAAAAAGTTTTTGTTAACCCCAAATTGGGTGATTTGGATCTTGATAACATTGATTAAAGTTTTGGGATGTTACATTTGAAGTCCGTAGGTTTCAAATTTGGACGAGAGGTAGAGGAAACAATTTTTGAATTCATTTAAATTAGAATGAGATAAGGAGTAGAATCTTTCGAAATGCTTTGAGAAAATAGTTTTCAAAAGCCGGTGATTCCAAAATAGTTTTACTGTCTAACGACCATGCTAACTAAGGTTCTCCTTCAGTCAGGATGGCTTTGATACATGGTATGTGGAACCCCCGGATTAATCCTCCGAGAATCCCTATTATGCATATACCACGGTCCCATGATCAGTTTGTCGTGGCACATAACCGACAAGTATCAAAGTAAACATCCATTACTTAAGCGGAAACATGTCATACCTTATTTGCCATTATGGCTACATCAATCATCATCACCGGAACATTATCAAGTGTAGAGCCCAAGCCATGCCTTAACCTACAGGCAACTGACTAGGAGAACATCCTAGATCGCATAGTCGGCAACATCACCTTCTTCCTCATGTTACTTCTTGAATCTGACTAAGTTAATAGCCAGGGACAATGCTAGTGAGTAATTTGAATGTACTCGCAAACCACCTTAAGATAAATAATAATAACAAGAGGATATGCAATATGGTTGTGGTAGTAAGAGGGCTCCAAGAAGGGTTATTTTCTAAAATAGTTTCTCTTGTAGATATAGCATCTACATATCTTTGTTGAAAACTTTTGTAAAACATTATGAAAATCTTTTGAAAAGTTTTGGAAAACACTAGGACTGGTTCACCCATTTGTTTCTTCCTTCTGGTCATCCCATGACCAAACTCCTTTCCTTCCTTTCCGACCATCCCATGGTCAAAACCTTTCCAAAGTCAATGCTTTTCTGAAATCCTTTTTGAAATCAAAACTAGCACCACTCTATAGCAACATTACCAACCATCCATGACCGTGGACACGGCTATTTGAATATATTTACACTCTACAGAGGTTGTACAGTTTACCCACACCATCCGGGTACCCTACCCTGATCACCTACGGATCGTGGGTCGAGTAACCGATCAAGACTCTCAAGATGCCACTCAAGTATAGTCCCTACCCTATGAGTTGTTCCCCTCAACACTGGGACGTCCGGTCCAAGGACCAACTGGAGCACAATCCGACTCCTCGAGAGTGGGCACTTTCAGTGAGAGGCATATAGTATCGCCCGACTACTCCCTAGGGTAGTTCGCAATTCCTCTAGGTGATTGTCTAACAGTTGACCCTTTCTGTAAAGGAACCCCGGCATTAGAGGGAGCTAATCCCTTATAAGTAGTTGTGAGAATTCCCACACCAAGGTAGCAAACTTCAAGTCTAGCCCTAGCCCATTCCAGAGTAATGTGGTTGCATGAGTTAATTGTTCTGGTAAAACTACAAAGAAACGAGTGCGTTTTCACAAACATTTTTCCTCCATATTTCCTTCAGCATTTTGTAAAACAAAACCTTTTTCTTTTCTCAAACCTCTCTTGGTAGGTCAAACCTCACCAAGGTTTTATCATAAAACATTTTGTAAACTTTTTCGGGGTCTTCCCATCCTATAGTTTTACTTTGGCTAAAACACAGTCTCCAAAGACGTATGGTGTTATACACCATCTACCATACTATGGACAAGTAGGTGTCATCAAGGGGGTTGTACTTAGTAGTACAAAGGTGTATTGGTTTGGAGGAGCCAAGCCACTACTAGGTATAAATCATCATAATAAAGCAATGTAGTTTTTATAAAGAAGTAGGTAAAACATGCATAAGTAAAACAATAGGACAAGGCTTATGAGAAAGAAGGTGGCTTTCCTGATATCAACAATCTGGCAATATGTCCCTAGACTTCTTCTTAGAATACCATAGTAATAATAATAATAATCATCTTCTGCGGGTCTTTGATATAATCGCAACTATCACCATCCAGGGCACACATGTAAACAAATAAAGCCACAGTTAACACAAGGCATACAACATCATTACAATACATCAAACAACATATTACACATCATTCAGATCAGTAGGTTTTGATAGATTGAGATCATAGCAATTTGAAATACTTTAGTAACCTTTATGGAATCTGTTTCATGATTTAATTGATTGAAGGGGATTTGACTAAGGCTTGGGTTTGTGTGATATCAATGAGAAAAATGATATCAACATATAGGTATTGAATTAACAAGGCCAACAAAAGTGGTTTCATGATTTTATCACTTTTATTTATTTAGATATGAATTTTCTACGGAAAATAACCCTAGTTTAGGTTAATAATTCACCATAAAATATATGTATTTCAAATTTGTACTCAAAGGATCCTGTATATATTTGAGTTTGTGAATTTTGAGAGTTGGAGTCACCTCAAAATAATTGCCAAAATGCCCTTGCGAAATCCCAAAGTCAGTTCTCCTTACAAATTGTCTTTTTGACCAGATTTATTTTACAGGTCCAAGCAGTATGGTACAAATGACAATGGATAGGTATTCCAAATACTTTCTAGAAGAAATTGGAATCACTATTTTTGGAGTTGCTAAGCTACAGAAATGATTTATCTAGTGATAAAACCTCATACAGAAGTATTTAATTCCTTAAAATTCAAGAGAGGCTCAATAAATAGTTAGCTCATGTATTTTGATAGGTATTTAGATACCTCATCATTTAGAGTTGGAATTAGGTCTAGGTATTTCATGGTTTGGCCTAGAGAAATTTCTAAAGTCAACAATGAGTTGTTTTTGTTATTTTTATGCTAGGAAAAGTGTACCTCTAGTTGGCAACGGACCAAAGTTCATGGATTGCTAAAAACAATATCTACTAGATGAGACTTGATTCACTCCATTTGGGTTTACCAAACTCTCTGAAAGGATTTGTTTCTAAAAAGGACACATCTAGAAAATTAATTCACTATAATTAATCTAGACAATATTATGGTCAACTTCTTGTACTGCATGTTGAAGAAAACATGTAGTTACATGCGAAAATTTGAATCTGGGAAAAATCAGGTAGTTTTCAATTTATTTAAGAATTAAAGCAAATGTTTGACTGCAGATCTGGAATTTTCGAATTAAAGGAACAGAGGGAGGAGCAGGCGCGGGCCGGATCTAGAGTGTGATGGGCCGCCGAGGGAAAATCGACGGTATGGCGCCATCGTCTTCCTCAGTCCGCGCTTGAGAGAAATGAAATCCTAGCAGGGGAGTGGAGGTCAGGGTGTTCACCAGGGGGCGTGTCGCAGTCGGAGAAAGGTAGGAGAGGATACGGTGCTTCACCGCGAGCAGAACAAGGTGCGACAGGCCCGACTTGGTGTTGGATAAGGACTCATGCGGGAACGCCAGTTGGTGCATGCTCGGGAGCTTGCCGGAGAAGGCCTGGGAGGCATGCATGTCGCTGAGGAGAGGTTCGTTCAGACGCGACGGTCCTGGGGAGTGCGTGAGTGGTGCATGAAGTGGATCTGGGGCTCGGGAGCTTCGGGTTTGCAGTTGGTGCTCGGCTCAGCCACGATCTTGGGAGGCGGCCTCTGTTGTCCCTACAACAAGAGAGAAGGCAGGACATGAGGAGTAGGGGAGAGGAGTACATAGCATAGAGGAAGGGAGGCAAGGAAGACCAGGACTTGTGGTTATGCGTGGGTGATCTTGCATGCCCGTGAGGAGTGGAGCTCCTCTCTCATGGCAAGGCTCTGTCCAGAGACGGAGCAAGGGCTCCTAGGGGTGTAGGTGGGGTGTAGGAGAGAAATTAGCCTAGGGGTAGGAGCTAGAGTGGCTCTAGCCATTATAAACCAAAGTTGGGATGGTACATGGTGGACTTTGTCCATGTCCAAGCTTTGGAGGGGTGTTGTCCAGGGATTGGTCCTCAGGGCGGTGGAGATGGGTGGTGTGGGGTCATGGTCGGCGCAGGGGAGAATAGAGGGAGTAAGGTTGATGCTGCTCACTTATTGCTATGTTTTTGTTTGAAAGGCCATGGCTCTCTACTTCCAAGCACAAAAGACAAGGAGAGAGTGCTGCTACAGTGCTGCTACAGGGATGGTTGACCAGAGGGAGAGAGGTGGTGCTGTGGAGGAGGGTGGGGCAAGATTGGATGAGGATAGGGAGGGTTTGTGTATTGTGTTGAATTATTTCAAGTTTTGGCCATCTTGATGATCATGAAGAGCTTCCTAAATTTTGATATTGGAAAGAGGGTTTAAGGGTACTGTTGGGTAGATATGGACAATATACACTTCCAAGAATTAATTAGGATTATTGGATCCTTTTAGATCATATTTGTATCATTTATTCAAATATTGTTGAATCTGTTTTATTGCATTCATTTGAGATTTTTGAATTCTACAAGGTGAGATTTTGGTTTGAGATGGTCCCAAACATGATTTCATACTTTGGAGAATTTTCCTAAGATTTGTTGAAGAAATAAAGTATTTAAAACATTTATTTTCTTGTTTCTGCCATTTAAGGAAATAGGCAAATAGAAATATTAAAACCCTTCAAAAATATTTATTTTTTAAGTGGGTAGTTGGGATATTACATATATGTCTCATATGTGCTTAATGTTGGACAAGTGGTTTGGATAAATCTATACCTTCCTTTATAGGGAGAGGTTTGAGGTTTTGTTAAAAGAAAGGAATTAGATGGTTTTTATGCCAAAATAATTATGGTAAATCCTTGTAAAAAATTTAACTTCATGGTAGATGATGTCCACAATATGTATACATCAGTTTCTACCTTAGGTTTTGGGAATCAAACATGATTTTGGAAGGAAACAAGAAATAAAGGATCTAGGGTGATGTTATTTTCATACCATCAAAACCTTGTTGGATCTTGGAGCTCAGAGCTCCCCTTTGGTCATGGGAAATATGGATGGATAGAAAAGTGGTGTAGATCACTATGGTGCAAATTTTAGAGGTTGATCATGATGGGGCTCTCCAAGGATTGATGACAAACTTTGAATAAAATAAGGGTGCCAAAACAGATTATCAACTAGCCTTCAAAACCATGTGGTTTTTGGAAGCACAAAGCTCAAATTGAAACAAGTGAAACAGGGATGGATAGACCCTCATGACTATATTACAATCATGCCAAGAGTTGGTCAAAATAAGATAGTTTGAAGTTGTGAGTTTCTTCCAAAGTAGGCATGTTGATAAGATTTGCAAGAATTATTACTTTCTTGTCTGCAAAACCATCAAGAAAAAGTGGGTTGGAGGATGATATAGACACGGGTAATAGTGGTCCTTGGTAGTCCTTAAGATGGTCTACAATATGGTTCAAGTGCAGTACCAAAAATGCAGGAGGATTGGAAATTGGGGAGACTCAAATATGGCATCTTGGTAACATTTCCAGACTTAGTCATATTTTGGCAGATTTAGGGTTTTTGACTAGGATATAAGAGGGGATGTTTTTGATTGGTTACAAGGTACCAAGGTATAATCAATTGGATGATGTTGAAGTGTAGGTTTAATAGAAAGGATCCATGGTTTTATTTGGTCTTTCATTGACTTGGAAGCTTCTAGAAGAGCATAATCTCATAAGTGATTTGGTTAAGGATTTTTGATATCACCTAGTGGCTAGAGATCATATCCAACTTGGTCCTCTTGCTTAGGCTTTGTGATCTTAGTAATCTCTTGATCCTAGGGGATGAGCTTCTAGAGTAGCTCATACTACTTCCTAAGCAAACAAGTCAATAGAAGATAAAAGCAATTCATCAAACAACAGATCATGGTAAGTCACTACTACTAGGGTTACCACCAAGCCTAGATTGAGGTAGGGATAGGTATTTGGAAGAGTTGGAGATTGAATAAGGTAAGGGTCCTTGGTACTTCTACCAGTAATAGAGATAAAGAGCTTTATAAAAAGGTTTTGGAAAACCTAGAGGTAAGAGTAGTTGAAATCTCTGTCTAGAAAACATAAGGAGATTATATTATATAGCTCTCCATAGTTTGGTCAAGAGAAGCTAATAAATTAGTTTGGTTTGCAAAGTCATCTTGACTCAGGTTTTGAAATGCTAGAACATTTGAGAAAAAATAAAGGCAGCCAAGATAGTTTTGTTAAATAGCTTTTGTCAACTAATGCATAAGCACAAACAAACAACAAGCAAGCACTGCATCACTAAACAAGAAAAAGTTTTTGTTCCCCCTGAATTTTGCATTCTGGACAACTAATCAGGGTTTCTGAAATTGGGATGTTACATCATTGATCGTTTGTAGGCTTGCGGATTTGTTGGCATCCAAAGATGTGCATAAAAACATAGAACTTTTTAAATAGTATCATAGTTTGATCCACTAGGTTTAGCTTTTTCATGGATAGCAATTACCATTAGAGTTCATCTCAATCAAACAACTCCTTTTTAAGAGTGTTATCAAGTCTATCAAAACATCTATGGGGTTAAGTATCTTCAAGAGTAAACTCTCAAGACAATCATTCATCAAACAAGTCATAAATTTGAGAACTATTCATGTTGTACTTGTTTGGCAATATTATTTCCAAGGAAAGACTCGGTTAACTACAAGAACTAGAGAAAAAGCTTCCACAACTAACTACTCATGCAAATAAAAATATTTACTCTAACTATTTTAAATTACTCCCACTATCATATTAGCAAATCAATGAACTAAGATAAACAATTCAAACTTCTAAAGTGGGATACATAGGATATACCTCTCATGAGCGACTTCATGATTCTCTTCATTGTGGGGATGTGTTCCTTAAAAACTCATGTTAAATTCACTTCCATGAAAAAGAAAAAGGGGAAAATATTTTTGTATTTTTGAGGATGGGGATTAAAGAATAGAAAATAAATTGCGACCAAGCAAGGAACTTAAGAAAAGAAAAAAACTAAAAACAAAAGTAAAAAACGAAATAAAAAAGGAAAGTGTTGGAACAAACCAACATGAGTGTTTCAAATATCACATGGAGATAGAGTGCAACCTCATTATTTCAGGCTTTCGCAAGCCCTTTTGTTCCTCATTGTGGTGGCAGTGGATAATCTCCCAAGTTCCATTGGCTGCTCCAATTTTTTAACTGGGTTGAGAGGTTGGCAGTAGCATCTTGAAGGTTGATGGAGAGGTTGCTCATGTTTTGGATACTTCCTTTGAGAGGATAGATATCATCATAGGTGGTGGTGTAGTTTGGTGGCTCCACATCTTGTTTGGGTCCTTCTTGTTCTACTTCTTCATCTTCTCCTTCTTATCATGCGGGTTCTTCTTGTTGGGGTAGTCTTGCCTCAACATATGCATCATAACTCAAACGTCCATCCTAGATAGAGAACAACCCATTAGGCAAAGGAGCTGGGATCAAGTGATTCACTCCGGGCATATCAAGGAAGTATCTACCATTATTTCTTGAAATCATACCACATGCTCTTGGATTAGAAAAACCGAGATGGCGGCCTCCCACCAACGGTAGGATATTACCTAGGTTTATGTGAAGAGCTCGTGCAACAATGGTTATGTATCCTCCTCCGCATATGGGACCATGAGACTGCAAGGCTTGATGCTTAAGATAAAACAAAATAAGGGATCCAAAATTTGGCGTTAAGTTACAGTTAGGAATAGCAGCTCTAGCGAGGATCATCATATCCTCCACATTAACTCTAGTAAACTCACCACGTGCCTACAAAGTGTTAGCAATAACATAGAACAAATAACGAACAACAGGGTGATCAATTTGGTTTCCCTTAGGTGTGTTCCCACGAATTCTCATTCTATTAAAGTAATCCAAGGGTGATCGACCAAGAAAAATGGTGGTGGAGCATATGTTGGTGGCATTGTTGGACACAAAGTAGTGAGCCCATTGGTCAAGCATCAAGGAATACTCACAGTTCATCAGATGGGAGTTGTTGCGCTCAACTACAGGCATTTGTTCCTTGAGGCAATAGTGTGAGCACACCATATGCATCAAGGTACTCAGGAAATCAAGCATCAAGAAGCGGTACGTGACTTCATCCTAAAAAACAAAATCATACAAACCAACATTGTTGCAAAGTAAGTCAAAATCACGACAAATGCCTGGTTGGTTGAGGATGTAAGGACACACCCACTTGGTGGACTTGATTTATTGGAGTTTGAGACAGTTGAAACGGTTGAGCTGAAACTCCTCGGTAACTTGATACCAAATTACTCGGGGTTAGTGTATCAACGAGTGGTGCGGATTGTTCTACATCTATCACACGTGTATGGCTCCTCATGTTCATCTAAAACAAAAACAAAAATAATGCTAATAAAAAACTTAGTCCAATAGGAACAGAGCATAAACGATCCTCTACACTTCTTACAACAGAAACTCTTCTAAGAAACAAAACTAAGCGTGTTCATAATCAAGATTAGCTCAAGAACAAGACCTAAGTATAGATTGATAATGGTGAAAGATTGAGCAAGATTTTGATACAAATAAACTAGGATAAGAGGATAAACATACCATAGATCGATTGGGTGCAAGGAATCAAAGAAATAACGAGTAGAATTGCATATCCAATGGAGGTGGTTTGGAGTTTGGAGGTAGAAGAAAGAGAGATTTGTGTTTAGTAAATTTTAGGGTTACCTCTTCCTGGGATAGAAATCATGGCCATGAACTTGGTGTGGGCGAGCGGTATGGCCGGAGCCCACTAGTACCGGGTGTCCTACCTTGGGGTGGAAGGACCCCTTCTGGCGGTGCACTCGGTACGGGCGCGTGGTACGCTTGTGTGCGCCCGTACGTCTGTTCGTTATTCGGTCAGTATGATTTTCTCTAAACTTGATGTTCTGCTTGGGATACGGTATGGACAGGTGGTACGGCTGCCTCCGATCGTACCAGTGACCGTTGTGACCACTGTGTCCTATAGCAAAAATCAAAATTTCTATTTTATTGATCCACGATGTGGTATGGGTGCGTGGTATTGGGGACTACAATCGTACTAGTGATTGTTATGTGTCCTGGAAGCTTAAAAACTTGTGGAAATTAGTCAGTAGCTTCACGTGCCTTTGAACATCTTAGTAATCAACAAAATAAAAACAAATAGACTTCATAAAAAATGGTAGTATATTAAGTCCTCGTGTTAGCAAATATAAAAGATCGAGGATTACCTTATTTTCTTCTCCTCTCTCTAAAGGACTTCTTGAACTCTCTTTATTAAAACAAAAAACAAGAACTAACACAATAATAAAAACTTTTATTTCACAAGGGTTGCCCTCCATGAAGCGCTTCTATTTAATGTCAATTAGCTTGACCCAGATGGTGTTCATTTAGGCTTTGTGAGTGGAACACCCACTCCAAAGTAATTAGCTTTTAGCGTGATTATACCAGCATCATTATTAGTATGTGTGGACTTCTTCTTCCTAGGGAAGTGGATTATAAAAGTATCCCTAGATGGTAGTCCTATTCTCACATTCCCTTCATGTAGATTAATAAAAGATTTAATATTTCTTAGTAAGGGCCTACCTAGAATTATAGGTGCATGGGATCTTCAAGCATGTCTACTATAACAAGATCAATAAGAGCAGGACATCCTTTAATTTCAACAACTATATTCTCTTTTATCCCAACAGATTTTTTATAAGTAGAATCAGCAAGATGGAGTCTCATTTCAGTACTTGCAAATGGCGCCAAGTTTAACTTATCAAATAGTCTCTTGGAAATTTTTGAGACTCTTCCACCAAGATCACAAAGTGCAGGTTTCTCATTAAATACCAATCTTAACTTTAATAGTGGGCTGAAATATATCATCTAACTTAGATGGAAGCTTATCAGCTAGTTTCTCATATTCCATTTCTTGTTCACAAACTTTAAATGCTACTTCTTTAATAAATTGTTGGTATGTAGCATCGTTACCTTGTTCAATACCGGGATTTCTGACAGTGATCGTATTTAACAAATTTTCCATGGTATACTCCAGTGTTGGTGCATTGCTATAGTCCACCTCTTCAAGCTTTTCTTCTTTTACTTCCACCCTCATCATCTTGAGGTCCTCTACCGGATTTGGCTTGGGATTTACAACGAATTTTTCAAGTATGAGATCTTGGCTCTTAGCTACTTTGCCCAATTGTGCCTCCAAGGTGTTGGTTCTTTCTTGCAGATCTTGCACATTATTTCTAATTGCAATAGCCTGGTTAGACAATTTACCAATAGTACATTCATGGTTCTTCATGATTTTAATAAGCATATTGTTTTGCTTAGTTTGAGCTTGCATAAACTTTATAATAGTATGTTCCAACAAGAGATTGCTATAATTTGCTCTATTATTTTGATCATAATTATTATGTGGAGCACCTGCAGGATTAGCATATTGCTTTTGAAAATTTGAGCCAAAGTTTTGACTCTTCCAAGCAGGATTATAAGGATTACAAGCTATAAAATTAAAATCATTAACATCGGTAGTGATCACATTAATTTGGGAATATTCCTTACCATTTACTATGTTGAGTAACTCATCTACCTTTGCAGTAAGCTCTTCATTGTTTACCTTGGTGATTGCATTCACCCTTTTTGAGGTTCTTTCCACATGCCATTGGGCATGGTTGTTTTGCATATCATCAAGTAACTTCTTTGCAACACTCACTTGCTTACCCATGATAGTTCCTCATGTGGCAGTATCTAGCATACACTTAGACATTGGGTTAAGGCCATTATAAAATAAATGCAATATTAGCCATTCTTACATCCCATGACTAGGACATTCCATTACGGCTTCTTCCATCCTTTCCCAAGCGAGCGCTAGTGGCAGCGGTCTTCTTGTGTAAAACTAGTAATGTTGGATCTTAGTGGCATTGTATTAGCCGGAGGAAAAAATCTAGTCATAAAGAGATTAGTACATTCCTCCCAAGATGTAATAGTGCCTTTAGGCAAAGCTAGCAACAATTCCTTAGCCTTTCCTCTTAGAGAGAAAGGGAATAAATATAATTTAACCGTGTTTGGGTCAACATCTTTAATACGCATCATTTCGCAAATTTCAGTAAAAGTATTAAGGTGCAAACCTAAATCCTCAGAAGATGAGCCTCCAAATTGGTTATGTTGAACCAAACTCAAAATGTTAGGCTTAATTTCATATGCTTCCGCATTAATAGCAGGTTGAGTAATAGGCGCACGAATAAAATCATTAGTAGGAGTAGCATACTCCCCAAGTTTCTTTTGAGCCAAAGCTCCTTTCTTTTTGGTTTTTACAAATAAGGGAAACAAATAAACAAGTAACTGATTTTTTTGGGTTTTCAAATAGATAACAATAAAGTAAACTAATAACAAGATATAAACTACAAACAAAAATAAAACTAATAACAAGGTCTCTAGTGACCTCACCAGGATAGTGAATTGCTTCTCCGACAACGACGCCACCAAAAGGGTTGATACCTTCATTTCAAATTCATGGATGGAGTATAGTAGTTTTTTCCCTAGTAGACCTAGGTTTCATCAAACCTTGGCAAACAATGCTAAAGGAATTAAATAAAGACACGTCTACAAGACTTTGTTTTATTGTTTTACCTTTGTTTATTGGACATTTCTAGTTTACTTTAGATTGTGGGTTATTTTAATGGATGGAGATAGGCCAGGGTTGAAGATTCACCTGTAGCTGCACATCATATGGGATAAAGAAAATAATAAGCACTCCTTCAAAGAAAAGAAAATAATAAGCACACTCATGTGTAATGTTTTAATAGAGATAACCTTTGTGGACATCACATCCTAATTCACTAAATCCCCTGCAAGCTGCGGGCATAGTAATAGCCTTTTGATCCAACTATTTGCACCACGAAGAACCGGGCTACAAACAATTATTAAGTGAAAACACATATCAAAGCCTTAAGAAGTGATATTGCTATTTTTCCCCAATGGATCGCTAAGCGAAGACCGTACTCCCCTTTCTATCACTGGGTTTCCTGTGAGATCGACGCTAACCAAGTATCTGACATCAATCCTTTATCGATCTCGGGGGTCTTGGGTACGTAAAAGTCCGAAGATCGAGACAAGAGACAAACAAAGAAAGATACAAATCTCTTATTCAAACAATACACAATGCTCCCATAGATTAGATTCACATATTTCCTACGAGATTTCACCCCAACCCGCAGCCTGTGAGGACTACTCACTCATAACAATAAGATCAAGGATAGAAAACATTGTGCAAAACACTTAGATTAAAATCAAATATACGTACAATGGTCATTGAAACACAAGGATATCTAAAGTACAAAGTAATGGATACATATATGGAGAGGATGGATGCAGGACAGGTTGAACTATGGTGGTGGATCTCCTTTTGGTGGTGTTGTGATGCAACCTAAAAATGGCGGCCCTCTACGTGGCGGCTAGGACCTCGAAATATATAGGCGCCTTCATAGAAGTTGTAGGGTTTGACGAGACGAAGTTACTACCACCTGGTACGGGCGCTCCATACAGGAAGACCTTGCATGTACCAGTGGTATTTATGGCCTTTGGCGCCTGGTATGGACTCTAAGTTTGCTTGGTTGTGTAGAGTTCCTCAAAATTTTCATTTATGGCTCCAGATTTCGCCTTACAAGCATGATTTCCTACATAACACTTAAAGCAATGGTTTGCATATCTCCGCAATAATTAGTTATTAGTGGAAAAGATAGAGAGTTTCTTTTCAATTGGATGACTAAAAACAAGGTTTAAATATGGAGAAAGATGGCTATTTTCACAGATCACCTTCCTTCTTGAAGTTACCCTTGGAATTGCCTTTTTTCCCTTTTTCTTAAAATTGGTTGTCTTGTTAACCACTATCACTTGGTTGTCTTTCTTTCTGTCTGTGTCGGCAGTCTTCGGCATGGTTGCGGGTTCTGTGAGCGACTTGTTCGCACCACTCATCTTGTAGTTCAGCGCAAACCCTTTTTTCTAGATGGGAGCAACTACAGAACTCTATCTGTCATGAGATCAGGTGGAATCTCACATCCCAGTGTCTCAAAATGTTGAGTGTTGCCCGCCATCTTAATGACGTGCTCATTCACAGAGCTATGCTCCTCCATCTTTGCACTAAAGAAACTATTAGAGATCTCATATCTCTCGGCATGGATATGGTCCCCGAACATAGTTTTGATTTTCTCTACCATGACATCAGCATCAGTAAGTTCAAAGCACTTTAGGAGTTCAGGCTCCAGCGATTGGAGGATCGCACACCGCAAAAGAGTGTAGTCATCATATTTCGTGTCATACACGTCACACTCTTCCTGATTCGCATCATTTGCAGGGGCATTACCTAACAAACCGTCCAGCACATAGGTCTTCTTCATGCCCGTGAGGATAATCCTCACGTTGCGATGCTAGTTGGTGAAGTTAGACCCATTATCTTGTAGCTTTTCTCTATCTAGGAATGCATTGAAATTGAATGCAGGGGGTGCCATGATCTACAATATATTTGCAAAGACTATTTTAGACTAGGTTTATAAAATATAGAGTTCAAGTTAATTAAAAATCACTACGAGAACTCCCACTCAAAAACTACATCCCTCTAGTCATTTTTAGTGATTACATGAACCAAATTCACTACACCACGACCGATCATCACATGAGGTGGTGCAGCTCCAATGGCGAGCATCATATGGACATCATATCATTCATATGAATCGTGCTTTATCTTTCGGTTCATGTTCTGAGGCCATGTCTTTACATGCTAGGCTCGCCAAGTAAGAACCTTAGTATTCGCATGTGTAAAACTGTCTTACACCCATTGTATGCGAACGTAGAGTCTATCACACCTGATTATCACGTGGTGCTTTGAAACAATGAACTTTCTTAACGGTGCATACTAAGGAAGAACATATTTTTATCTTCATATTTACTGGGAGGGATCATCGTATAATGCTACTGAGACGATCAAATCAAAGCAATATAAGATGCATCAAAGTATAAACATCACATGCAAGAATAATGTGATATGATATGGTCCTTCTCACATTCGATCTCCATCGTGTGTGTCATGGTATGATCTCCATCATTCCACAGGCGTGGCACCAAGGTCCATGGCGCCACCATCATGGTCATCTCCACCATTACAATATATCTCTCGTATATAAATAAATAGCATGCAGGCCATAAAAAGATAAATAAAACCATATGGCTTCTGGCGGTTTTTAAAGTTACAATAAATCTCATTGCATACAACAATTTTTGTATCAATGACCATGTCACACCACATGCCCTACAACAGCAAGCTAGACATCTCTAATTCATTTTTACATATTTTATGTGGTTGTGGGGTTTCTAGGAAAGAACCGCTCTACCTACAAACTTCAACCACAAAGGTGATAATAAAGTTATTAGCAAACCATTGTAAATTTGATCATGACTATGCTGGGAGAGATAGACACTCGTTGAGCCACTTATGCAATACAAGTTGCATGTCAAGTGTGGGACAAGTCTTATGTGGGAGGACATGCAAATTTAGTATGGGCCGCTTCATCCCAGCATGATCCAAATTCACACAAGTATGCAATAACATGATCATCAACATCCACATATCTATGTGTTCTAACCGTACATAGCATCTATGCATATACATAGCTCTAATACCACTGATGGGGTTCGTTGCATGGAAAACAAAAAAACTCCTACAATTGCAACTACCAAGATCGAATATAAGTGACACTTTTAATGGTTTTAGATTGTACACAACCGTCCTCAAGGACGTGAAGATAATCAATGTGACAAAGGGGAACGACTTAGTAATCGATCACACGTATGGTGTGCCGACCACTTCGGTCCCTTGCTCCAGCTGGGCAGTGGAAGTAGGGGATCCTCGATAACTCCAGCAGCACTACGACATGGTGGTGGTGGTGGAGAAGATCTTGAATAGAGCTTCTTCTAAGCACCATGCTCGTGGCAATGGACAAGGCTAACAAGGGAAGGAAGATGCCCACAAAAGGGCATATGAGAAGGAGAAGGAATGAGTGAGAGGAGAGGTGCTCCACCCCACCTTTTATAGGGGGAGGGGTTGCCCCTTGCCATGGCCGGTAGCCAAGGAGTTGACCCCACCTATTCCCTCATTCATGTGGGTGGACACTCCACTCAAAAAAAATCATCTTCACTTTCTTCCATTTATTTTCCACTAAAAAATGAAGAGTTATTTCATTAAAACAACTTTTAATTCACTTGATTTAATGCCACTCATTTAATGAACACTTCATTTAATGAGAACTTCATTTAATGAACACTTAGTTTAATGAACACATCAACAATTCAATCCCTTGCAATATTTTGATACGTCGAACTATTTTGGCAGATTTATCAAAACAATATATGCGATGTCTAGTATTTTCTCCTGCGTTCGCTATCCACTCAAATGCATCGAATACCCTTAAGTGTGTCTCCCTTTGGGTTAGTGAACTATGTGGACATGATCGAGACTCTCTATGATAAATAATCATTAGCGGGACCTAGAGATCCATAATGACTCCCACTAATTCAATGATAAACTAGTGATCGTGTGAACCTTTTTCATAGTAACCAATTCCTTTTCTCTTGCGATATTTTACTTGTATGAGATCCGATCAGTTGGTATCATCCATACCTAGTTCCAAATACTCAATGACATCATTATAATCACCTTGTTATGGTGTGACATTTGATGAAATCAAAGTACTCTTCCAGAGTTAGTGATAGACGTGATCTCATGGTCTAAGGATTAGAGTTGCTTCGAATGAGATAGCGATATAAACTTGAGGACATGATCATATTACTAAATCTACTGTGAGTGAATGTTCATCATGTAACATCCCAATTTTAGCAACCCTGATTAGTTGTCTAGAATGCAAAAATCAGGGGGAACAATAACTTTTTTTCTTGTTTACTGATGCAGTGTTTGCTTGTTGTTTGTCTATGCTTATGCATCAGAATGTATAGCATATTATATACTCCTTACCTCACCATCAGTTGACAAAAGCAATTTAACAAAACTCTCCTGGCTCATTTTACATATTCTCAAATGTTCTTGAATTTCAAAACCTGACCCAAGATGCTTAAGCAACCCAAACTATTTTAGTAGCCTCTACTGACAAAACTATGGAGAGCTACAATATCCTTATGTTCTCAAGACAAAACTTCAACTACTCTTACCTCTAGGTTTTCCAAAACCTTTTTTATAAAGTTGTTGAATTCTACTCTTGGTAGAGATACCAAGAACTCTCACATTATTCAAACTCCACCCTTTCAACATACCCATCCGTACCTTAAGCTAGGATTGATCGTAACCCTAGTGGTAGTTTGAATTGATTGTAGGATGAATTGCCTTGATCTGTTGACTGACTTTTGTGCTTAGGAAGTGGTATGAGATACCGTAGGAGCTCGTCATCTAGCATCTAGCTAATCCAAGAATATAAACCCTAAGCAAGTTAATCAAGTTTGATCTGATCTCTAGACACTACAGTACTCATCTAAAACCCTTAACCAGATCACTCCTAAAGATTACTCCTTATAGAAGCTTCCAAGTCAATGAAGACCCATATCAAGCCTAGATCATTTCTACTTAATCAACACTTAAACATAATCCACTTGATGATTTGGAACCTTGCAAACAATCAAAAACATCAACTCTTGTATTCTAGTCAAAACCACCAAATCTCCCAAATTTGGCTAAGTCTGGAAAAAGGTTGTCAAGATCAGATCTTTGAGTCTCCCTCAATTCCAACCCTTGTGCATTTTCGGAAATGCACTTGGACCATCTTATAGAACATCATAAGGAATACCAAAGCCTACTCTTTCCCTTGGCTACACCATCCTCCAACACACTTGTTCTTGATGGTTCTACAGGCAAGAAAGTAATAATTCCTGCAAATCTTATCATCATGCGTACTTTGGAAGAAGCTCACATCTTCATACTATCTTATTTTGACCAACTCTTGGAAAGGTTGTAATCTACTCATAAAGGTCTACCAATCCCTACTTCACTTGTTCCAATTGAATCCTTGTGCTTCTAAATACCACATGGTTTTTAAGGCTAATTGCTAATCTGCTTTCACACCCTTATTTTATTCAATGTTTATCATTAATTCTTGGTGCACCCAAGCATGATCAAGCTCAACCTCTTGTGACATGGTGATATACTTAACTTGGTATATCCATCCATCTAGTCCATTCCCCAAGGGAGCTCTGAGCTCCAAGATCTACCAAGGTTTTGATGGTATGAAATTAACTTTGCCCAAGATCCTCTATTTCTTGTTTTCTACCAAAATCAAGTTGGATTCTCAAAACCAAAGGTTTTAAATGATTGATACAGAATGTGTAAATCATATAACTTGGATATAAAGATTCATAAAATATTATCCATAATTATTATGTCCCAAAAACTATTTAGTTCTTTTAATGGACAAAACCTCCAAAACTCCTTCCCTAAAGGAAAGTTTGGTTTTTGCCAAAACACTTCTCCAACTTCATACACAATTGAGGCCTATATATCATACCCTCTCTCCCCATGTCAAAAATAAATTTTTTTTGAAGAGATTTAATAACTATTTTTGGCTATTTTCTTAAATGGCAGAAATGAGAAAATAATTACT
Organism: Avena sativa; assembly: GCA_916181665.1. NCBI lineage: Eukaryota > Viridiplantae > Streptophyta > Magnoliopsida > Poales > Poaceae > Avena > Avena sativa. Next base: position 415,188,374 of record OV702289.1, on the reverse strand, counting down.
TTAAATACTTTTATGCCTCAATAAATCCTGTGAAAATTATCAAATGTTTGAATTAATGTTTAGAATCATGCCCAATCAAAACCCCACCTTGGACAATTCAAAAATCTCAAAATACTTTCATAAAACCATTTTTGCACTTTTTGGAGAATTAATATAAAAGGGATCTAAAATATCTAAAAATAATAATCACAAATAATTCAGGGACATGTATCCTGACCATACCCTTCTAACCAGCACCATATCCTCATCTGGACAAGATCATAACCTTGGAACCTCTTCATAATCATGACTATGTCCAAAATAGAGTTTAATCAAAATCATGCACTAAAACCCCTCCAACCTCCATCAACCCTTGCTAAACACTCCACCGCAGCAAATCACCACCACTAGTCGTGATGCACTATAGCACGACACTGTAGCTCCATCCCTCTCTTGTCCCTAGTGCATGGAGTATGTGAGGGAGAGAAGCAAGCATATCTCAACAAATCTTGGTACTTTACTCCCTTGACAGCACCAACTCTCCTCCCCACCTCTCTGCCATAACTCAGGACCCACAACTCTTCACTCCACCACCAGGGTTACCCAATCAGCAACCCTCTCCTCCTCTCCCTTTCACCATTTATTTCTTGGCCAAGCAAGGAAGATAGAAAGGACTCCTCCCTACCTCTGACCTGGAGCATCACCATCCTCCTCGCCCAATAAGAATCCCCTAGGCCTTACCTAGCTTGAAAATGAGCTCGGTCCATCATGGACCACGACCCTCGGGGTAAAAAGGCCTCCGGCCACCCCCAGCCCCTCACTTTGTCCCCATTTCACCCTCCTGCCTCACTCCTCTCATCCCCTAGACGCTCGGGAACCCTCTCCCACGCGGCTTTCCTAGGAAACCGAAGAAAGATTCGGTGCTGCAAGCTTCCCGTCGAGGTTGCTGCCTACCCCGCCACTCCTTTCCATCTCTCCCTACACGGAGTACTTCTCCTTTCCCTAATCTATCTTCATGTACCCTCCTTTATGCTCTCAGGTACCCGAAGTCATCGCCACCGACGCATGTCCGAACCACGCCTTCCACGGCGAACTCGACAGTTCTGAGCAAGGGAAGCCTTCTAGGGGGCATATTAGTTCCTCCTCTCTCTCCCTAGATTGTCTATACTCCCTCAAGGCTACATGTACACACCCATGTGGGTGCCCCGGTGAGCCCTGAAAGGAACTCCGTCGAGGTGTTCTGTGCAGCCTCAGATTCGCGTTGAACGCACCCCTTCCATCCATCGTCGGGCTCGGAGCAGTGCACCGCATCACCCTGGCACCCCGGCGTATCCTCTCTGCGACCCTGGTAAGCTCCCTTGCCCTCTCCCTTAGTAGTTAGGGTTTCTGTTCGCCTCCCTTGTCGCGGGGTAGAAGACGAGCCTAAGTTGTTGATTCATGTTTTAATCGGATGGCTCCGGGCTCCCCTTACCCCTTTGCCACCCTAGTGCCCCTAACGTGTGGACCCCACCAGTCCTCGTTGAAATGCTTCCCCGCGTACGCGTCAATGCGGGATGGGCCGGCCTAGCATGGCTCGCCCAGGTTCCCTGGCACAATGGCCCACACCAGCCCTTTTCCTTCATCTTTTCTTATTTTTCCAGAGCTGGTAAAATAGCCCCTAGGATTAAATACCTAATAAAATTAAAAATACCCAGAAATGCTCAGATCTAATTTTTAACACATATCCAAGTGTTTTCTTCATCATGTAGTACCAAAACTTCGATGAAATATTATTTGTACAAACCTTGGGATTTTATCTACCAAAACATGTATGTTCAACTCAATAAATCCTAGCAGGAGATTCATAGCTCCAAATGAAGTAAATCCAATCTTCATTGATAGATATTAATGTTATACTTCATGTGGCTTTGGTCCCATGCCAATGAGATTCCTATACCTACTACATTAATACTAACAAAAATAATTTACATCCACCTTATAAAAATTCTATAGGTGAATATACAACACCTTCTCAGTTGATTCCAATTCTCAGGGGTGTGGTACTGAAAGGTACACCATATCCTTGTACCCCATGATTTATGGGTTGACCTATCAAGTTTAGTAAATTAAACCCTTCTTCATGGGGATATATCACCAAATAATTCATTTCAGGAGTTATGTAACTCCATTTCTACAGAAAGATATTTCAAATACCTAACATGTGTCATTGGATTCATATCAATAACCCATGTAGATTTAATATGGTTAAAAAGACAAAATAGTTACAGACCTGAATTTGGGAATTTCCCAAGGGTAATCTGGTAATTATTTGGAAGTGATTCCAACTCTTAATGATCACAAACTCCAAGATATTCAATATAATCTGAGAAAAAATTATTTGAGCCACAGATATTTTCTGGTGATTTATTCACCTCAACTAGGGGTTTTTCCACTAAATAATCATATCTAATTAAAGAAAATTGATAAAATCATGAAACCACTTTTGTTGGCCTTGTTATTTCAATACCTATCTGTTGATATCAATTTTATATATTGATATCATACATGCCCAAGCCTTAGTTCCAAACCCCTTTATTAAGTGGATTTGGCAAATAATCCTAAAGGAAATTCCACAAAGGCAATTTATGTAATTCCAATTGCTACTATCTCAAACTATCAAAACCTACTGAAGTGAATAGTGTGTTGAATGTTTGTTTGATGTATTGTAATGATGCTTGTATTCCTTGTGTTGATTGTGGCTCTGTTTGCTTGCATGTGTCCTCTTTAACGATGATAGTTGCGATTATTTCGAAGGCCAGAAGGTGATTATTATTGGTATTTATGGTATTGTAAGCAGAAGTCTAGGTACATATATTGCCAGTTTGCTGATCACATGCAAGCCACCTTCTTGCTCATAAGCCTTGTCCTACTATTTTACTTATGCATGTTTGATACGTTGCAAACGTATCTACAATTTTTGATGTTCCATGCTTGTTTTATATCTACTTTCTTATGTTTTGTCCAAACTTTGGAGTACTTTTACACATTTTCTAGAACTAACCCAACAAGATGCCACAGTACCAGTTGCCTATTTTCTTCTATTTTTGGTTCTAGAAAAGCCAGAAAATGAATATTCTCGGAATTGCACCGGACAAAAGCCAAAGTCGATATTTTACCAGAAGACTCACGGAGCCAGAAGACAAGACGGAGAGGGGCAAGGGGCTGGCCACACCATGTGGTGGCGCGGGTCCCCCCTGGCCGTGCCACCAGGTGGTGTGGGCCCCTGGTCCATCCTCTGACATCGCCCGTTCGCTTATAAAATCCCTTGGGATGAAAACCCTAAGTACTAGATCAGAATTCCACGAAAAGTTCCGCAGCGCTGCCACCACCGAAGAGGAGATTCGGGGGACAAGAAGTCTCTGTTCCGGCACCCTGCCGGGACGGGGAATTCCCCCTGGAGCCATCTCCATCGATCTCCACCACGATCTCCATCACCGTTGCTGATTCCCATGATGATGAAGGAGTAGTTCTTCCTCGAGGCTAAGGGCTCTACTGGTAGCTATGTGTTCATCTCTATCTCTATGCGTTATCTTATGAGATCATGTGCTTTGTAATATATAGACCTATTCTGCTACTGAAGTGCTTTAATGAATCTCTGCTTATCCCCATGTGTGTGAAGTTAACAGCGTGCACACCATGTGAAACTTTGGCTAAGGTTACATAAATACTTGTCATGAGTATAGTTTGAGTTGGATGACTCTATGAGATTGTGGTGTTTGTTGGAACCATCTAGCGCTCAAGGTGACAGTGAGGGGTTATCTAGATGGGGAATGCGAACTTTGAGGTTTGCTGTTATATCCCTACCAAGAATTAGAGTTATCCAACTGGAGAATAGTTCGGAGTAGTATCATAAAGAGATGATAGTTATATGAGAGTCTTCACTAGTGAAAGTATGATCCCTAGGCCTTGTTTCTAAGCATTGAAACACCATTTGCAACTAGATCTGTTACATGTTTGCTTGCTTCCATCTTTAGTTCATATTGCCTTTAGTCTCTTCCTACCCGTCAAGCTCTTTACTGGCACCGTTACAACTTATAATTATCCATACCACTTGTATATCACCATCTCTTCGCCAAACTAGTGCACCTATACACCTGACAAGTGTATTGGGTGTGTTGGGGACACAAGAGACTTCTTTTATCTTGATTGCAGGGTTGCTTGAGAGGGATACCTTTGACCACTTCCTCCCTGTGTTCGATAAACCTTGGGTAATCCACTTAAGGGAAACTTGCTGTTGTTTTACAAACCTCTGCACTTGGAGGCCCAACAACTATCTACAAGAATAGAAGTACGTAGACATCAAGCTATTTTCTGGTGCCGTTGTCGGGGACTGAAGAAGAAGAAGCTCCCACATCAACCACACGCCATCAAAGCTATTTTCTGGCGCTGTTGCCAGGGAGGTAAGGTAAAAGGTACTCACATCCTCTAGCTACTAAGCTATCTTCTAGTACTGTTACTGGTTTGTGAGTGCTCGAAGTTATTTCCTTTAGATTCTACATTTTTGTCTTTTTGTTTCTTGTTGTTACTAGTTAGGCTTAATGGAAAACAACAACAAAAATAGAGAGCTTTATAGTATTTATCTTGAGTTACGACATGAAGTGTTTGAAGAGAAAATTAAAAAACCTATGGAACTTTATTTGCATGCTAATAGCAATGTTGTTAGTATGAATTCTTTAGACACCATTATTGCTAATGCTATGGAAAAGTCTAAGCTTAGGGAAGCTAGTTTTTATGAAAATGATCTTTTTAGTTCCCCAGCTTTGGAAGATAGCTATTCTATTGCTTATGGTGATACCAAACCTCCAATATATGATGATTGCAATGATGAATATGATATTTTCAGTCCACCTACTATTGAGGAGAAAATTAATGATTACAATATGCCTCCTATATTTGATGATTATGGTGATGAGAATAATACTGATAGCTATTTTGTTGAATTTGCTCCCACCATAATTAATAAGAATGACTATGCTTATGTGGAGAGTAACAATCATTGTATGCATGTGGCTCATGATAAGAATGTTTTATGTGATATTTATATTGTTAATTTTATTCATGATGCTACTGAAAATTATTATGAGAGGGAAACATGGTTTTATGTATCTCAACAATATTAAGTTTCCCCTCTTTATGTTGAAAGTCCTGAAGTTGCACTTGTTTTGCTTTACTATGCTTGTTGCTTTGTGCTTTCATGACTTGTTTATTTACAACATTCCTATGCATAGGAAGTGGGTTAGACTTAAATGTCCTTTGAATTTGCTTCTTGATGCTCTCTTTTACTTCAATTCATATTTCTTATGTGAGCATATTCTCAAACTATCATGCCTAACTTAAAGGCCCTAAAGAAAAGTACTTCTTGGGAGATAACCCAATAGTTTAGTTGAGTCTTGGAAGTTATTGATTCAGTAATAACCTTTATTTATCATTTTTTTGTGTGGTTTTTGTGCCAAGAGTAATCTCTAATGAGAGAGAAGTAAGATTTGGGAAAGTTTCTGTCCCGAAACAGATTTTTGTGCTTCGCTATAAAAATTCGTGAAACATCTTATACGTAGGACTGAGGTGTAATTTTTTGTGCTTCTGACCCAGGTTGTTATCCAACTTTCGTTAGTTCAACACTTTTCTATTTGAGCAACAGAAGGTCTTAGAAAAAATTGGTTTTTACCTGCTGGTCTGTTTTGACAGATTTCTCCCATTATTTGCATTTGACTCTTAATCTCTTTCTCTTTGAGTTATATTTGATCATTTGAACTTTTTAAAGGAAGTTCTACAGTAGCTTGTGTTTTAATGGAAGTTTTATTTGTGTTGGAACTGAACCAAAAGACTTATTATCTTGAGTACACTAATGTTCCTAATGAAGATTGTGTGAAGTTTTGTATGAAGGAAATTTTTAAGTGTAGGGAAGTGTAATGTGATAAGATGAAGTATGGACAAAATCTCAAGCTTGGGTATGCCACCCGTGTCACCCCAAGAAATATCCAAGAAGTACAAGCGTCAAAGCTTGGGGATGCCCAAGGCATCCCCTTCTTCATCAATAAAAATCTCAGGTTTCTTCCAAACACTTCATTTTTATTGTTTCATGCACAGTTGTGTTGTTCTTGGAGCGTCTTCGTTTTGTTTTTGGTTTTCATTTTCTTAGTTTGCTTAGTTTGCTTGAATAAATTGGTTGGACCCCCTCATTCATACATTAGTTTTCAAATAAGTTGGTTTGGATTGGAAAAGAGTAGGAAAAGTTCATGCTTAAGTGGTAAAAAGGAGCTTGTTTTTTACTATGGCCTATGCTTTGTCATGTCATGCTTGATATTGTTTTGGCTTTATGCTTACTGATTTTTGCTGTAGCATGACATGTTATAAACAATTGAGATTGCTTAATGTGCCTTGAAAGAATCATGCATTGTTTTAGCATATTAAAGCATAGTATTGTGGTATTCTCCTTTGATGCTTTATTTGGGTTGACTTGGCGCATGCTCACACCATGTTAAGACTATACCAAGTCACTATAGCCTCTATGATCATTTAGTTTTCGACTTGTAATATCACTTTATGCTTTAATTAATAATGTTTTGTCGCTTTGCATGATTATGGCCATTATTTCTCTCTTAGTTGGTCTCTCCCAGTCTTTTGCTAGCCTCCATACCAAGTATGAGTTCCACTCATGCATCCAACTCCAAATAAAACCAAGTTATTCCACAGAGTCCACCATACCTACCAATTAGCATTTGCTATTCCAAGTATATTCATGTTTTTATCTACCTTCCGAATTAAACTTGTTATGTGAAAATTAGTGATTAAATCTCTCACGAACTCGATGGCACACTTTAATTTTATTGCCCCTAATAAACTTGAACCATTGTGTCATCTATGTTGTATATGCTTGAACTTATACGTTGGGATTACCAGAACCATGCTGTCATGGGGAACGCTTTCAACATTGCACTTGTACATTGTACCCAGTTGATATCATGCTCTTTTGTTTATGGATGTTGTCGGTGTGAAATGAAAGGGGAGCTTGTAAGTCCATGGAGTTATGTATGTGTGTTAGAGAAACGCCTGGGCGGCTGGTCTAATCCATGCCTAATCATGGTGGAAACCTACAGTGTAACCATAATGAGCAATCTATGAAGCATTCTTCTTATAAAAAAAGAGATAGAGATTGAGAAAAAAGAAAAAAAAAGATGAGAAAAGAGGAAAGAGAGAAAAAAGCACCATTTTCCAATGGTAAATAAGAAGATGCTGAGATGCTTATTGTCTGCTTGCCTTGTCATTTTGATATGGGGATTCTTCCGTATCATCGGGCAAGGGGTACCCTGTTGGCGGTTCTCTATGATACACATGTACTTACTATGACAAGAACTTACCGGTAACTAAACTTGAGTAGCATGAGGAGCGGCCCTCGTATTCAAGGGACATGAGATTGCCAACTTATACTTTGTCAAGCATATACTCCATAGTTTGTTCACTTTAACCTTAATCACTTCAAGATGCTTATGATAGAGGCAATGAGAGCTGAAAGCTAATAAGTACCATAATTTTTGGAAGCTCTTTATGAGACTTGAATCCCTGCTTCCTTCTATGAAGGCCTTTCTTTTACTTTTATGTTGAGTCTCCATCTTCTATATTTATGCACCTATTGAGAGAGCATAGTGGCCATTCTTAGTTTAATGTGCATTGTCCCAAGACTTGTTGATTGATTCATAACTTTGATATTGCTTGTTCTTAAACTATTTGTATCTAGTCACCCTTATGAACTTTGAAGGTGTCCTATGCATTTATGTTTTGCTACACTACGAGGGACAAGCTGAATACCATTCTCATTATGATTTCCATATGTGAAACAAACAAACGTCTTGCAAAGAATTGTTATTCATGAATCTTTTGTTTGTACCTTTTCATGTTACAACATAGTTGCTATGTCTTATTGTTAGAATCATATCTTTCATGTTATGCTAAAGTAATATGATCCCAGCTATTAATGTTTTATAAATGCCTTAATCAAGATTATGATGGTGCATGTCACCTCAAAAATTATTCTTTCTTTTTATTACTTACCTACTCGAGGACGAGCAGGAGTTAAGCTTGGGGATGTTGATACGTTGCAAACGTATCTATAATTTTTGATGTTCCATGCTTGTTTTATATATACTTTCTTATGTTTTGTCCACATTTTGGAGTACATTTACACATTTTCTGGAACTAACCTATTAACAAGATGCCACAGTGCCAGTTGCCTGTTTTCTTCTGTTTTTGGTTCCAGAAAAGCCAAAAAATGAATATTCTCGGAATTGGACCTGACAAAAGCCAAAGTCGATATTTTACCGGAAGACTCACGGAGCCAGAAGATGAGACAGAGAGGGGCCAGGGGTCAGCCACACCATGTGGTGGTGCGGGTCCCCCCGGCCACTCCACCAGGTTGTGTGGGCCCCTAGTCCACCCTCTGACATCGCCCCTTCGCCTATAAAATCCCCCGGGATGAAAACCCTAAGTACCAGATCAGAATTCCACGAAAAGTTCCGCAGCGCTGCCGCCACCGAAGAGGACATTCGGGGGACAGAAAGTCTCTGTTCCGGCACCCTGCCGGGATGGGGAATTGCCCCCGGAGCCATCTCCATCAATCTCCACCACCATCTCCATCCCCGTTGCTGATTCCCATGATGATGAGGGAGTAGTTCTTCCTCGAGGCTAAGGGCTCTACCGGTAACTATGTGTTCATCTCTCTCTATGCATGATCTTATGAGATCATGAGCTTTGTAATCTATAGATCTATTCTGCTACTCAAGTGCTTTAATGAATCTCTGCTTATCCCCACGTGTGTGAAGTTGAAAGTGTGCACAACGTGTTGCACTTTGGCTAAGGTTACATAAATACTTGTCATGAGTATAATTTGAGTTGGATGTCTCTATGAGATTGTGGTGTTTGTTGGAACCATCTAGTGCTCAAGGTGACAGTGAGGGGTTATCTAGATGGGGAATGCGAACTTTGAGGTGTGATGTTATAGCCCTACCGTGGATTTGAGTTATCCAACTAGAGAGTATTTCGGAGTAGTATCGTAAAGAGATGATATTTATATGAGAGTGTTCACTAGTGAAAGTATGATCCCTAGGCCTTGTTTCTAAGCATTGAAACACTGTTTGCAAATAGATCTATTACAAGTTTGCTTGCTTCCATCTTTATTTCAGATTTCCTTTAGTCTCTTCCTACCCGTCAAGCTCTTTTCTGGCACCGTTACCACTTATAATTATCCGTACCACTTGTATTTCACTATCTCTTCGCCGAACTAGTGCACCTATACACCTGACAAGTGTATTGGGTGTGTTGGGGACACAAGAGACTTCTTGTATCTTGATTGCAGGGTTGCTTGAGAGGGATACCTTTGACCACTTCCTCCCTGAGTTCGATAAACCTTGGGTAATCCACTTAAGAGAAACTTGCTGATGTTCTGCAAACCTCTGCACTTGGAGTCCCAACAACTGTCTACAAGAATAGAAGTGCGTAGACATCAATGTTTTACCTACTGTAAAAATGCATTGTTTTATTATATGATGATCTATACCTGGCAGTGGCTTGGCTCCTCAAAACCATTCCACATATGTGCTACTAAGTACAACCCCCTTCACGACACCTATTTGTCCCTAGAATGCTAGATGGTATATAACACCATACCCCTTTGGAGATCCCATTTTAGCAAAACCGAAACTATAGGTTGGGAAGACCCACGAAAAAGTTTTACAAATGTTTATGGAAAAACGTTGGTGAGGTTTGACCTACCAAGAGAGGTTTGAGAAAGTAGAAAGGGTTTTTGTTTTACAAAATGCTGAAAAAAAGATGGAGGAAAAATGTTTACGAAAACGCACCTGGTTCTTTGCAGCTTTAGCTATAACAACTTAACCCAGGCAACCACATTACTCTGGAATGGGACAGGGCTGGGCTTGAAGTTTGCTACTCTGGTTTGGGAATTCTCATAACTGCTTATAAGGTATCATCTCCCTCTAATTTCAGGCTTCCTTTACGAAAAGGGTCAACTGTTAGACAATCATCTAGAGGAAGCAGGATCACCCATGTGAGTGATCGGGCGATACTATGAGCCTCTCATTGAAAGTGCCCACTCTCGAGGAGTCGGAATGAACTCCGGTTGGTCCATGGATCCCCGATGTCCCAGTGTTGAGAGGAATAACTCAAAGTATAGGTCCTATGCTAGAGTGGCATCTAGAGATTCTTGATCGGTTACTCGACCCATGATCCATAGGTGATAAGGTTAGAGTAAACCGGATGGTGTGGGTAAAGTGTGCAACCTCTGTAGGGTGTAAATCTATTCGAATAGCCCTGTCTGTGGTTATGGACGGGTTGGAAAAACTACTGTAGAGCGGTGCTGGTTTTTTTTCAAAAAGGATTTCGGAAAAGCATGGCTTTGGGAATGATTTGACCATGGGATGGTCAGAAAGATACATGTTTTGACCATGGGATGGTCGGAAAGGAAGGAAAGGAATTTGGTCATGGGATGACCAGAACGATGAAAAAAATGGGTGGCCCAGTCCTAGTGTTTTACAAAATTCCTAAAAATGTTTTCAAATGGTTTTACAAAAGTTTTCAAAAAAGTTATGTAGATGCTATATCTACAAGAGAAACTATTTTAGAAAAGAACCTCTCATGGAACCCTCCTCCTACGACAACCATATTGCATATTCTCTTGTTATTGTTATTCTCTTAAGGTGGTTTGCGAGTACATTCAAAGTACTCATTGGCATTGTCCCTGGCTATTAACTTGGTCAGATATCGAGAAGAAGGTGAAGTTGACGACTATGCGAGCTAGGATGTTCTCCCAGTCAATTGCCTGTAGGTTAAGGCATGGCTCGGGCTCTACGCTTGATGAAGTTCCGCTAATGTTTATTGATGTAGCCATAAGGTATGACATGTATCCTCTTAAGTAATGGATGTTTAATTTGATACTTGTTGGTTATGTGCCACGACTAACTGATCATGGGATCGTGGTGTATGCATAGCAGGGATTCTCGGAGGATTAATCCAGGGGGCCCACTCTCGGAGGATTAATCTGAGGGCCCCACACATCACATCATTCTATAATGACATGACCTTGTTATTAACAACATCCAATGTTCATTACCTGGAAACCTTGGTCATCCGTTGATCAACAAGCTAGTGTAATGAGAGGCATTACTAGGAACCTTTCTTTTTTTATTAAACACACATGTATTAACATTTCCTGCTAACACAATTATAGCATGAGAAATACACATCTATTATAAACTTTGAATAAGATAATAACCATTTATTATTGTTGTCAACACCCGGATTTTTAATCCCAGATGCCTGTTATGCCATACATCGCAATCCCATGATTACCATTTTTGCGAGACATAACAGATTGGATATCACTATACATCGTCCATTACAAACCATAATAAGGTCTTACACAAATAAAGGATCTCATGATCCAGTCTTAGTACAAACAAGTAGCATAATAAATAGCGTAGCGGTGGGCTCCATCTTTAGTGTCACAGGCAATGCTGATGATGGGAGATGATCCTAGTTGTCGTTTCCATCCGGCTATCCTTCTTCCGGATAGTCCTCCTCATAGTCTGGCCACGGGAATAGGCAGGGACAAAGCCATGAGTACTCTTTAAGTACTCACAAACTATCACTAACAAGTAAGGTAGTTCTAGTAGGAATGCTAAGTTCTAAGTTTATTTGCAAGGTTAAGTTTGAAACCTAAGCTGAGTTCAGAAGGAAAGAAAGATAAAATAAATTTCTAAATCACCTAAGTGGGGACTTAGTTTTCATAGTCACAACTATGTTGTAGTCAAGTCATGTCACAAATCATTTCATAAGTCATTTTGAAAACATCTGACGACAGAACAGTATGGCCACTCCAACTGTCCATGACCGCGGACGCGGTTATTCGAATAGTTTGACACTCTGCAGAGGTGGTACACATTCACCACAAAATTCGATACATACGTTAGGGATAACCCTGAATCGTCATACTTAGTATGCGGATAATCAATCATAACCTTTCCTTTACACACTCTAGTATAAGCACCTCTCCCATGAGTTTGGCCTCCCAGCCATGTCCATCTGCCATCCTGGGCATTACATAGGTGGACATCATCAAGAGGTAGCCTCAGCTCAAACCTCTCCCGTGAGGGAACCAATACTAATGCATATAAACTTCTGGCTAAGCCTTACCCAATTCAGGTATTGTGGTTGTACGGTAATATTGGAATGGTATCGCATCCGAACCCAACCATCATTTTTTATAAAGGGGTAAGGCTCATGCCTCAATATTTTCATAATCATAAACCATTTGTGTTTCTCAAACATGTCAAAAAAATCTCAATAGAATGACTCATCATTCCAAGGTTTCATAAGCATTTTCACCAAGTGTTCCCATCTAGAGTGATCATGTTTTTGGTTTAGCTCTAACCACTAAGTTAAGAGTGTTCACTAAGGTGCGATGCTAATCTCAATCTTATGCCATAGAATGACTTCTAGTATAGGCCAAGTTTTATACTCTTTATGCTATCTAAACTACTTTCTAAAATCTCACAAAGCATTACTAGAAGTAAAGAAACTTTGGTAAAGCAAAAAGTAAAACTTGTAAGTAAAACTTGGGATTGGTATAATTCAAAAGTTATAACCAAAGCATGCCTAATGCATCTTTCTTAGGTTATCTTGAATCTAGTGATGGCTTGCAAGTGTTAGCTTGCCAATAATAGCTTGCCTTGATTTGTGTAGTGGTTTAAATTCTCCTCGTCTTCTTCGGGGTAGAACTCCTCCTCCTCGTAGACTTGGTCGGTACGATCATCTATAAATACCTACGGGATACACAATTATGAAACAATACTTAACTAGTCTATTTAGTACACTAAGGCACACACTTGATGATCTAGTATCATCACAATCATCACAAGATTTAATGAACTATTTCATTTATTTTATTTGAGAAAAGTAATTTCTACTCATTGAAATTAATTAAGATTTAGTATTCTCCAATTAAAATATGGTATCATGTGGACACATGTCATCACCACATATTCTAATACATGGGAATGTGATTTAAATGTTGGATCACATTTCAATAAGTCTAAGATTAATATTTCAATGATTTAAAGTGACTAGAAATGCCTATATAGCATTATTTTGGTACTAGTCCAAAGTCACTGCATGCAAACCTAAATATTATGACATATTCAGATAGGTATTGTTAAATGTGATTTTTGAGAGTTGGAATCAACTCAAAATCTATTCTGGTTGATTTTTGAAAAATGTTTGAATGTAGAAAAGCCTCTGTTTTGTTATTTTTAGTATATGCGATCTATAACTCCAATTGATTTAAATCCAACGGGAATGGATAGATATTTTAATTATCTTTCCAACAAAATTTGAATCATTCATTTTGGTTCAGTAGAACTCTCTGAAATATTTTTTAAACTAGTGGATAGAACCTAGCTTAAACTTAATTAGAAAAACATTCATTTGAATTTTAGGGCTAGCGCGGGAAACTAAATGGGCCGGGCCAGTGACGCTCCGCGGCGCAGAGGGCAACTGATAAGGGGGTCCCGCATGTCAGCGGCACTTAAAACCCGAAACGGTATGGGGCAATATCAGCCGTGCGATTAGATTAGAAATCAACGGCCGTGACTCATTGTCGACGACGAACAGGGCGCCGGCGAGGATTAACCCTAGCGGCTCGGTGGGGGTCGATTGGGAGCTTACCAGGGCTCTAGATAACATGGTGATGGGGGCGATCGAACTGGTGGACGACGGCGGTCTCACGCGTGGTCCCGGTGGCTCATGGGGTGGTCGCAATCAGTGGGGCCCTTCTCCTCCAGTAGCGGCCAGCTTCGGTGGAATTCCGGCGACTGGGAGCTCGAGAGGCTCCGGGGAGAAGTGGGGAAGGCTTAGTGGCGAGAGGGGAGGTGAGTGGTGTGCAGAATGAAGCTAGGGTGGCCTCCTTATATAGGCTCGACGATGGGACAGCGCGGCGTGGCCAGGCGACGGTGGCGACATGGCTACGGGCTGCTAGAGGCATGGCTGTGAGCGGCGATCGATGCGCGGTCTCCTGGCGGTCCGCTACGGAGTAATGGCGCGGCTAGGGGCGGTGGCGTTTGGTCGGGCGCGGCTCGTGCTCTGAGCGGCAGAGGTGACGTTCGACGCGGCGTGAGGTGGTTGCGGGTCAAACGGCGGCGAGAGGGGATGTCTGGGGGCATGCTGGTGTTAAGGCAGGTGCGCGCGTGCGAGCGGAGGGCAAGGCAGGCTCTGTGCGAGGCTGTCGGGGGCGACGCAATGGTGCGGTCCACGCACAGTGCAAAGGCAGAGAGCGTGGGCGTTCCGCGGTGGTCCAGTGCCTGGGTGGGCTTGGGAAAAGGACAGTGGGTGGCGGTGTGATCCCGCCTACCTCCTAGATACGGCGAGAGAGGGCAGGTTGGTCTCCTGTGGCTTGGGCATGGTTGGCCGGCGACGACCATTCTCGGGTGGCGCGGTACTGGCACAATGGTGCAGAGGGGATGTTGTCTGGGGCTGGGTTAGTGTAAGAGGGGACATAGGAGAGATGAGAGGGTCGAAAGGGGGACAAGAACTTGATTAGCAACCGTGTTAGTTAGGCCAGATTATTTTTGCCTGCCTAGTGTTCAACAAAATGGCCGCAAGAAATTTAATTTGGAATTTTAAAAAGATTTTTGGTAGGTGTGTTAGTCATAAGCTTGATCATCTGTGGTTGCTTGGGATTGTCAAGGTGAACTCATTTGAGTGGTTTTTGAAAAAGTGGGTTCTATGCATATGAAGTGTATTCAAATTTCAAATGCCACTTAAAATTAGTGGCTAAGGGTTTTTGTAAGATTGTAAAGTGGGCCTTGGTACATCTTTACTTGTACTAGCAAGGGGTGAAAACAGGTAGAATTATTTTTGTTTGAAATTTACTTCTAGGAACACCTAAAGTGGCCTAGTAGATTAAAATGGCTCAAATGACCATTTGCATTTATTAATCTTATTTGATTTCTTTTTCTTTGGATTTTGTTTCGGAATGATCTAGATGATGTGGCATTCATCGTTGAATCATTTTACAACCATTAGAACAAACAAACATGGAATTTTCAAACAATTCTATATTAATGCAACACACATGCATTCATAATTGTTTTTAATAATAAAATTTTTGTTAACCCTAAATTGGGTGATTTGAACTTGAATAACCTTGATTAAAGTTTTGGGATGTTACAAACCTTCCCCCCTTAAACAAAATCTCATCCCGAGATTTAAGAAAAACTAGGAACTAAAGAGATCTAGAAACTCAGTCCTAATGTAATCTTCTCGCTCCCAAGTGGCTTCTTCTTTGATGTGGTTGCTCCACTGGATCTTGAGAAATTTGATATTCCAGGTCCTGGTGGTTCTGAAGGCTTCTTCCAAGATATGGAAGGGCACTTCATGATACGTCAGATCCTTGTTGATATCAACAACTCAGTGATCGATGTTCTTGAAAACTTCTGTCTTCTTTGGCACTTCTAGATATTTGCGAAGTAACGAGATATGGAACACATTATGGATGGCTGACATCTCTTCTGGCAGTTCCAGTTGATACGATACTTCTCCTTGACAATTCAGAATCTTGAAGGGTCCGATATATCTGGGGGCTAACTTTCCTTTCAGACTAAAACATTGCGTTCCCTTCAACAGCGAAACTTTGAGATATACAAAATCATTGACATTGAAAGTCAGGTCTCTACTTCTCTTGTCAGCGTAACTCTTCTGTCTAGATTGGGCGGTCTTGAGGTGCTCACGGACTTTGTGAACCTTCTCTTTGGCTTCTCGTAGGATGTCGGGTCCGAAAATCTGACTCTCTCCTACTTGCGACCAATTCAAAGGGGTATGGCACTTCCTTCCATATAAGAACTCAAATGTGGCCATTTGCAAATTGGCTTGATAACTGTTGTTGTAGGAGAATTTTGCGAAAGGCAGACAATCTTCCCATTTTGATCTGTACTCTAACACACAAGCTCTGAACATATCTTCTAAGATTTGATTGACTCTTTCAGTCTGTCCATCGGTCTGCGGGTGATAAGTTGTGCTAAAATTCAACTTGGTTCCTAATCCTTCTTGGACTTCCTGCCAAAATCTCGAGGTAAATTGGGTTCCTCGATCTGATACTATGGTCTGGGGGGTTCCATGTAGACTGACAATTCTAGCAATGTACAGCTCTGCTAGCTTCGAACTCTGGTAGGTTGTCTTGACAGGTATAAAATGGGCTACCTTGGACAGTCTATCAACGATGACCCAGATAGAGTCATTTCCCCTACTAGAAGTAGGCAAACCGGTGATAAAGTCCATTCCGATGGAATCCCATTTCCATTCCGGAATCTGCAATGGTTGCAACAGTCCTGCGGGTCTCTGATGTTTCGCTTTGACTCTCTGACAGATATCACACTTGGTGATGTAGCTTCCGATTTCTCTCTTCATCTTGTGGCACCAAAATTGCTCCTTCAAATCCTGATACATATTTGTTCCTCTAGGGTGGATAGAATAAAGCGTATCATGAGCTTCTTGCATGATAACTTGTTCAACTCCGAATATGCAGGCACACAGATATGTCCTTTGTACCACAGAACTCCTTCTTCGTCTTCGGTGAATTCAGGTACCTTTCCTATCCCAATATGACGTTTGATTATGTCGATACTTGCATTTCCCTTCTGGGCTTCCTTGATCTGACTGATCAAAGTGGGTTAAAGTTCAATGCTAGCTAAAAATCCTTTGCTAACTAGCTCAGTTCTAAACTACTCCAACTCTTCATGCAAACTTGGCTGGGCTTCTTTAATCATGGTGTTTAACCTACACGACAATCTGCTAAGAGCATCCGCTACCACATTGGCTTTGCCAGGGTGATAGTGAATGTCAAGGTCATAATCCTTGATTAACTCTATCTGTCTCCTTTGCCTCATATTCAGCTCCTTCTGAGTGAAAATATACTTCAAGCTCTTGTGATCTGAATAAATCTCACAACGATTACCCATAAGGTAATGACGCCATGTCTTCAAGGCTAAAACTACAACTGCTAATAAAAGATCATGGGTGGGGTAGTTTTGCTCATGCTGCTTTAGTTGTCTGGACAGATATGCTACGACTTTGCCTTCTTGCATCAACACACATCCGAGACCAATCTTGGATGCATCACAATACACATCAAATGGCTTCTTGATATCTGGCATAATCAATATTGGGGCTGAAATCAATCTCTTCTTGAGCTCTTGGAAACTTGCTTCACATTTGTCGGTCCATTCAAACTTCTTGTCATTCTTCAACAATTGGGTCATGGGTCTGGCGATGCTCGAAAATTCTTCCACGAACTTGCGGTAATATCCCGCTAATCCGAGAAATGCACGGACTTGGGTTTGAGTGGTTAGGGCTTCCCATTCTTCAACATCTTTGATCTTGGTGGGATCAACAGCGACTCCTCCTGCTGACATAATATGTCCGAGGAATCCTACTTCTTTCAGCGAAAACTCACATTTGCTAAACTTGGCATACA
Source organism: Avena sativa (assembly GCA_916181665.1). Taxonomy (NCBI): domain Eukaryota; kingdom Viridiplantae; phylum Streptophyta; class Magnoliopsida; order Poales; family Poaceae; genus Avena; species Avena sativa. The sequence goes on along the minus strand of OV702289.1, from coordinate 415,170,823 downwards.
ACTGATGTTCTCTAAGGGTTTCAAGGATGATTCTCAGATGTTGCTCATGGTCTTCTTCTGACTTGGAGTAGATAAGAATATCGTCGATAAACACAACGACAAACTTATCCATAAAGTTCATAAAGATCTTATTCATGAGATTCATGAAATAAGCGGGAGCATTGGTTAATCCAAAAGACATGACCGTATACTCATACAATCCATATATAGTGGTAAAGGCGGTCTTTGGAATATCCGTTGCACAAATCTTAAGTTGGTGATAACCAGTCCTAAGATCAATCTCAGAGAACACTCTGGCACCAGTCAACTGATCAAACAGATCCTCTATCTTGGGAAATGGGTACTTTTTCTTGATGGTGACATCATTCAGCTTCCTGTAATCTATGCACAAACGGTTGCCTCCATATTTCTTGTCGACGAACAACACGGGAGATCTCCATGGCAATGCGCTTGGTTGAATCAAGCCTTTCTCCAGCATAGCATCAAGTTGCTTCTTTAGCTCCACTAACTCTGATGGGTTCATGCTATAGGGTCTCTGAGCTATGGGTCCGGTTCTAGTAATTAGTTCAATAATGAACTCAATATCCCAATCTGGGGGCATACCAGGCAATTCATTTGGGAATACGTCGGGGTATTCACAAACTACTCTGACTTGGTCTATGGTGGGTAGGGCTAGACTCTTGTTGCATTTGAATTGATGGGGCAAGGTTTCAGATATATGCTCTACTGATACTCCAGAGCTACTGGTCATGGTGATGGATTTCTTGGCACAGTCGATCAATCCTTTGTGTTTTGACATCCAATCCATTCCTAGTACTACTTCCAATCCTTTGGTTCCAAGTACTATTAGATTGACATAAAAATCTATTCCATGTATTCTGATAGGCACAGTCTTGCAAATTTTTCTAGCTTTGGTGGTTGAACAAGGTATTTGAACTATCATAACATGCTTCAAGTTGGTTGGTTGAATCTTACTAGTGCATGCGAATTCTTTGGTAACAAACGAGTGCGATGCTCCAGAATCAAACAACACTATTGCTAATACTGAGTTAACAGAAAACATACCCAACACGACATCTGACGCTTCTTGGGATTCTTCGGCGTTCATGTGGAAGAGACGGCCATTACGGTTGAGCGAATTCCCGGGGGCGAATCTTCTTCCGGGCTGAACACGGCGCTGCTGCTGAGCTAGGGCATTCACATTGGCAGTGGCGGCAATCTTCTTGGGACACTCATTGGAGTAGTGACCCTTCACTCCACACTCAAAACACGTAACCTGAGACTTGTCTTTGGCTGCAACAGGCACGGCATTGCTTCTAGTCCTCGGTGCAGTATTGTTGCTGCTGTTGTTGTTGTTGAACTTGGGCGGTGCACGGTTGAAGTTGTTGGAGTTGTCGGGGTGGTTGTTGTTGTTTCCTTCGGTCTTCACATTTCCTCCGCTACGGTTGGGATAGCTTGGGCGAGACATTAGGGGTCTATGGTTCCGCGGGGCATATCCTGCAGACGGGTTGGGTGGTACTTCTGGGTATTATGGGACCCAATTGGTGCATCATCCTGCGTTTGCGGTTGTCATTCGCTTGGTTGATCATCCCTTCCATCTAGATGGCAGAGTCGACTAGCTCTTCGAGATCATCAAAACGGATGTTGACTAGCACCGTCTGCATCTCATCATGCAGTCCATTCAGGAATCTCTCCTTCTTCTTGGCTTCAGTGTTGATCTCATCAGGTGCATACCTGGCGAGGGACAAAAACCTGTCACGGTACTCCACTACGGTCGTTCTGCCTTGCTTTAGTTCTCTGAATTCATCTCTCATTCTGGTGACTAAACCCTGTGGCACATGGGTGCGGCTGAACTTGACTTTGAAAGCTTCCCACGTCATCACTTGACCGAGGTTCATCATGCGGGTGCTGTTTCACCATGCTCTTGCATCTCCTGCCAGATAGTGGGTGGCAAACAGAACTTTCTCGTTGGCATCCACTCATGCGACTTATAAGTTATTCTCCATGGTCTTTAACCAATCATCAGCATCCAGCGGGTCTTCAGACTTGCTAAAGATAGGGGGGTTGGTATTCTGGAAGTTTATGAGTTTGGATCCATGATGATCCTGATTTCCATGGCCTTGATTATTGTGGGCCATCTGGGCGATCTATTGCAGGGTGGCTAGATTGGCTTGGCGCTCTGCTTTACTAGCTTCGTGGTCCGAAACTAGCATCTGCAGAATCTGCAGCATCGGGTCCTGCGACGAGCTGTCCCTCCTTGGTTTCCACAAGTCATCTGAAGATTGAGATAGATAAAGGGGTAAGAGGGAAAGTTCTAAGGTTTATGGTTTTGTTTTCAAAGTTAAAACTTTGAGTTTGACTCAGTTTTTCAATCTAACTTCTTCTCATTCAGTCAATCAATCAAAGCACACGATACAAACACAAACACCACTATTGGAAATATGCCCTAGAGACAAATAGTAGTAAGGACTATTATCATATTTCATATAGTTTATGATTAAGTTTTATATCATGCTATAACTATGTTGAGTGGAAACATCAATATATACGTGTGATATACAAACAACCAGGGGTTCCCAGTAAAACTCTAGTCACTGGTTCATTGGTCAACAGATGATCATGTTTCCTGATCATGTGACATTTATGCCAGTTGGAAATGAGGTCATCTCATTCTGAGAATGAGATGATGAACCAATACCCAACCTAAACATCATGACCCGATCATGTCACGAAGTTCAAGTAATGATGATTAGAAATGGATCCTCGTAGACTATTCCTTAGACCATGAGGCTATATCAATCACTGTCTCCCGAGAGTGCTTAGATAGCATCAAACACCATCTGGTAAAACGGTAGTTATAAAGGTGTGTTTAGGTACTCGGAGGAAACCTAGAGGCAATATATGTCAAGAGCGGGATTTGTCCGTCCATGTGACAGGAAGATACTCAAGGGCCCACTCGGAGAAGTTATATCCAATAGTTGCGCAGCGTGTGATTGGATCACGAGGATATCACTTGTCGGAATGAGTCAAGTAGCATTGTTCAGTAACGAGATTGAACACGACATGGTGATGTCATTGATCAGATCTCGGGCAATGCAAGTATTGAGTGACAAAGGGAATAAGACACGATTGTCCCGACTCAAACGACGAAAGATCTTCGTGGAACGCACAGGGGTCACATGGCCATCCAGGTCCCTCTATCGATAATTGGTGCGGGAGTGTCCCGACCATGTCTGGAGTGTTCCCGAACCGTGGGGTATCACGCTTAAGGGCTTGATGATGCTTAGAGAGTGATTATAGGATCGATGGAATCACCAAAGAAAAGAAGGGAGAAAATCGGAAGGGTTTCGGTAAGTCCGGAGGATGTCCGGAGTGGAGGTGGAAGGTGTTCCATGGCCACGGAGATTAAATGATATGTGAGTGAATGTTAAATATTGATTTAATCATTTATTCATATTTATTTAATAAAGAGAAAATAAAATTAAGGTCAAAAAGGCTTAATGGGCCAATTCCGGAGGGAGAGGGCCCATTAGGGGAAAGGAGAGAGGGAGAGGGGCCAAGGGGGCTGGCCGGCTGGGCCTAGCCCCCCCCCCCCCCCGCGGGGCCTACTAGGTGGCTGGCAGACACCTCCCCACCCCCTCCTCTCCTTTAGTCCCACCCCGGGCCTTTAGGGGAGGTAGTACCTCCCCTCCCCCTATATAAAGTGGGGTATTTGGCCTAGAAAAATACACCCAATAATCAATAAAGGTCTCCCCACTGTTGGGAGGACCTCCAATTGATATTTTCTCTCTCCCCATCTTTCTCTCGTGACCGTGGTCCCAAGTCTGGACTGCGCGAGCGAGAGACATCTTCACCTCAGAGCGCCGTCGCGCTGCGAGATTCGGATCCGGGAGCTCTACTTCCGCAACTGCTGCTGGATTGGGGAAGCGGGAGACATCGTCAAGCACCGGACGTGTGTAACTCCCCGCGAGGTGTCACACTTGAGGCAGTCAAGTCGTTGGAGCCAGAAGGAGCGCAAGGACTTCATCACGACCTTGAGGTCGGCTTTGGCTCGTCTACATCAACCACGCTCTCCTGAGCGTTGACAATGCTTTTCGATCTTCAAGGGTAAGTTCACGAAAAGCCCCTCCCGTTACTATATTACTAATAGATAGGTCCTGGCAGCTTCAGGGGTTCAGGGGCGTAGAGTAAAATTTATTATTTTCATACGCGGAACCCCAACAACCACAACATGAAAGGAAAAACAGATGGTTTTAAGAACCATTCTGTAAGCTAAGATACAATGGGACTGATACTTCTCACTCCTACAATAGTGCTCTACTGCATCTACTCATCATTGATGAAGTCGGAGTCATCATCGTCAGTGTAGAAGTCCATGGCATCATCCTCCAGATAGTCATTGTCATCACCGAGGTATGAGTGAATATCCCCATGGATGTCTTCACCTTCTTCTTCTTCTTCTTCTTTTGCTGCAAGCTGACCTTCTTGCTCCTGGATGGTCTTCTCGAGGTCGGACACCTTCTTGCAAAGACGAGCGATGGTGCGATCCTTCTTCTCGCGTTGCCGGCGAAGTGATTGACGATCCTTAACGAGCAGTGAGAAAGTGTGGGCCTTCTGGGTGGCAGTGGCAAGGTTGTGGTTGGCATAGGCTCGAGCATTGTCCAATTCCTTATGTCTGTCATAGAGTAGGAAGTCAAGGTTCTGCACTTGGCGCTTCAACTTCGGGTGACTTGGCATCTCCAGAGGCATTCCCATGGAATCACGCCTTGCATAGTGAGCAAAGCGAGTTCCCTGGATCAAGTTGACATTCTATCCACAAAGACGGGTGAGAGCTTCATGCATAGCCCTGGCTAATCCATCTAGCCAGTTGTTCTCTCGAACGGTGAATTGAATCTTCTCGGAAAGAGGGGCTTCCATCTTGCCTCAAAGATCAGCAACTATCAGCCAATGTAAATCTCCTCCGGGGAAATCCTTGAGTTGGGCTCCAAAGAATTCAGGATGCGGGCGCTCCATATACTCTGACAGTGCATCTAGATCCCTCTCGAAGATCAGTTGGCCTCCGTCTCCCAACTGGTAGAACTTGCAGCACTGAACTTCCATCTATAAGAATTTAGGATGAGTAAGTTAGTGAGGTGATCAAGTGTGTCAAATTTTATGTAGTAATGTAAGAATTGTTGAGGAACATGAATCTTTTTTGAAAGAATCTCAAGGGTAAGAGGGGAAATAGGTTTTCATAAATATTCACTTCCTCGGTTTTGAAACTAAGTTTTTGTTCGGACGTACATTCTAACTAGGGTCTCCTATGGTCAGGATGGCTCAGATACCAACTTGTCAACACCTGGATTTTAAATCCCAGATGCCTGTTATGCCATACATCGCAATCCTAGGATTACCATTTTTGCGAGACATAACAGATTGGATATCTCAGTACATCATCCATTACAAACCATAATAAGGTCTTACACAAATAAAGGATCTCATGATCAAGTCTTAATACAAACAAGTAGCAGAATAATAAGCGTAGCGGTGGCCTCCATCTTCAGTGTCACAGGCAATGCTGACGATGGGAGATGATCCTAGTTGTCGTAGCCATCCTGTTGTCCTTCTTCCGGATAGTCCTCCTCATAGTCTGGCCACGGGAATAGCCAAGGACAAAGCCATGAGTACTCTTTAAGTACTCGCAAACTATCACTAACAAGTAAGGTAGTTCTAGTAGGAATGCTAAGTTCTAAGTTTATTTGCAAGGTTAAGTTTGAAACCTAAGCTGAGTTCAGAAACAAAGAAAGATAAAATAAAGTTCTAAATCACCTAAGTGGGGACTTAGTTTTCATAGTCACAACCATGTTGTAGTCAAGTCATGTCACAAATCATTTCATCAGTCATTTTGAAAACATTTGAGGACGAAACAGTATGGCCACTCCAACTGTCCATGACCGCAGACGTGGCTATTCGAATAGTTTGACACTCAGTAGAGGTGGTATACTTTTACCACAAAATTCGATACATCCGTCAGGGATAAACCTCAATCATCATACTTAGTATGCGGATAATCAATGATAACCTTTCCTTTACACACTCTAGTATAAGCACCTCTCCTATGAGTTTGGCCTCCCAGCCATGGCCATCTGCCATCCTGGGAACTTCATAGGTGGAGTTCTTGAACACTTTGGTCTTCTCCGGAACTTCTAAGCATTTGCGAAGTAACAAGATATGGAACACATTATGTATGGATGACATCTCCTCCGGCAGTTCCAGTTGATATAATAATTCTCCTTGGCGATTAAAAATCTTGAAGGGTCCAATATATCTGGGGGCTAACTTCCCTTTTAGTTCAAAATGTTGCATTCCTTTCATGGATGATACTTTGAGATACACAAAATCTCCGACATTGAAGGTCAGGTCTCGACGTCTTTTGTTTGCATAACTCTTTTGTCTGGATTGGGTAGTCTTGAGGTGTTCACGGACTTTGTGAACCTTCTCTTCGGCTTCTCATAGGATGTCGGGTCCGAAGATCCGACTCTGTCCTACTTGCGCCCAATTCAGGGAGGTACGACACTTTCTTCCATACAGAAATTCAAATGGGGCCATTTGTAAACTGGCTACATAACGATTGTTATATGAGAACTCTACGAAAGGCAGACAATCTTCCCATTTTGATCCATATTCTAGCACACAAGCTCTCAACATATCTTCTAAGATTTGGTTGACCCTTTCAGTTCGTCCATCAGTTTGCGGGTGATAAGATATGCTGAAGTTCAGCTTGGTTCCTAATCCTTCTTGGACTTTCTGCCAAAATCTTGAGGTAAACTGGGTTCCTCGATCCGATACAATGGTCTTAGGGGTTCCATGCAAACTGACGATTCTAGAAATGTACAACTCTGCTAGCTTCGAACTCTAGTAGGTGGTCTTGATAGGTATAAAATGGGCTACCTTGGACAGTCTATCAACTATGACCCAAATAGAGTCATTTCCCCTACTAGAAGTAGGCAAACCGGTGATGAAATCCATTCTGACAGAATCCCATTTCCATTTCGGAATCTATAATGGTTGCAAAAGTCCTGCGGGTCTCTGATGATCCGCTTTGACTCCCTGACAGATATCACACTTGGCTATGTAGCTTCCGATTTCTCTCTTCATCTTGTGCCACCAAAATTGCTCCTTCAAATCCTGATACATCTTTGTTCCTCCGGGGTGGATAGAATAAAGAGTATCATGAGCTTCCTGCATAATGACTTGCTTCAACTCTGAATCTGCTGGCACACAAATACGTCCTTTGTACCACAAAACTCCTTCTTCATCTTTGGTGAATCCGGGTACCTTCCCTGTATCGATAGATGCTTAATTCTGTCAATACTTGCATTTCCTTTTTGCGCTTCCTTGATCTGACTGATCAAAGTCGCTTGAAGTTCTATGCTAGCTAAAAATCCTTTGCTAACTAGCTCTGTTCTAAACTGCTCCAACTCTTCATGCAAACTTGGCTGGGCTTCTTTAATCATGGTGTTTAATCTACACGGCAATCTACTAAGAGCATCCACTACCACATTGGCTTTGCCGGGGTGATAGTGAATGCCAAGGTCATAATCCTTGATTAACTCTATCCATATCCTTTGCCTCATATTCATCTCCTTCTGGGTGAAAAAAATACTTCAGACTCTTGTGATCCGAATAAATCTCACAGCGGTTACCCATAAGGTAATGACGCCATGTCTTCAAGGCTAAAACTACGGCTGCTAATTCAAGGTCATGGGTAGGGTAGTTTAGCTCATGCTGCTTTAGTTATCGGGATAGATATGATATGACTATGCCTTCTTGCATCAACACAAATCCGAGACCAATCTTGGATGCATCACAATACACCTCAAAAGGCTTCTTGATATCTGGCATAATCAAAATTGGGGCTGAAATCAATCTCTTCTTGAGCTCTTAAAAACTTGCTTCACATTTGTCCGTCCATTCAAACTTCTTATCTTTCCTCAACAGTTGGGTCATTGGTGTTGCGATGCTCGAAAATCCTTCAACAAACTTGCGGTAATATCCCGCTAATCCGAGAAATGCACGGACTTGGGTTTGAGTGGTTGGGGCTTTCCATTCTTCAACGTCTTTAATCTTGGCGAGATCAACACCGACTCCTCCTGCCAGCATAATATGTCCTAGGAATCCTACTTCCTTCAACCAGAACTCACATTTGCTAAACTTGGTATACAACTGATGCTCTCTAAGGGTTTCAAGGATGGTTATCAGGTGTAGCTCATGGTCTTCTTCTGACTTGGAATAGATCAGAATATCATCGATAAAAACAACGACAAACTTATCCAGGAAGTTCATAAAAATCTTATTCATGAGATTCATGAAATAAGCGGGGGCATTGGTTAATCCAAAAGACATGACAGTATATTCATACAATCCATATCTGGTGGTAAAGGCGGTCTTTGGAATATCCCTTGCACGAATCTTGAGTTGATGATAACCAGTTCTAAGATCAAACTTAGAAAACACTCTGGCACCAGTCAACTGGTCAAACAAATCTTCTATCTTTGGAAGTGGGTACTTGTTCTTGTTGGTGACATCATTCAGCTTCCGGTAATCCGTGCATAAACGGTTACCTCCATCTTTCTTATCCACAAACAAAACAGGCGATGCGCTTGGTTGAATCAGACCTTTCTCTAGCATAGCATCAAGTTGCTTCTTCAGTTCCACTAATTCCGATGGGTTCATACTATAAGGTCTCTGAGCTATGGGTCTAGTTCCAGGAACTAGTTCAATGATGAACTCGATATCCCGATCTAGGGGCATACCGGGCAATTCATCTGGGAACACTTCGGGGTATTCACAGACTACTCTGACTTGGTCTAGGGTTGGTTCGGCTAGACTCTTGTTGCATTTGAATTGACGGGGAAACGTTTGAGATACATGCTCTACTGATACTCCAGAGCTATTGGTCATGGTTATGGCTTTCTTGGCACAATCGATTAATCCTTTATGTTTTGACATCCAATCCATTCCTAGTACTACTTCCAAACCTTTGGTTAAAAGTACTATTAGATTAGTATAAAAATCTATTCCATGGATTCTGATAGGTACAGCCTTGCAAATTTTTCTAGCTTTGGTGGTTGAACTAGGTGTTTGAACTATCATAACATGCTTCAATTTTGTTGGTTGAATCTTACTAGTGCATGCAAATTCTTCTATAACAAATGAGTGTGATGCTCCAGAATCAAACGACACTCTTACAAGGACTGAGTTAACAGAAAACATACCCAGCACGACATCTGGTGCTTCCTAAGCTTCTTCAGCATTCATGTGGAACAGACGACCGTTGCGGTTGAGCAAATTCCCTAGGGAAAGTCTCCTTCCAGGATGAACACGGTGTTGCTGCTGAGCGGGTGCATTCACCTTGGTGGTTGCTGCAAGCTTCTTGGGGCACTCGTTGGAGTAGTGACACTTGACTCTGCATTCAAGGCAAGTAATCTGGGACTTGTCTTTTCCTGCAATAGGCACAACATTGCTTCCAGTCCTTGGGGCAGTATTGTTGTTGTTGGTGTTGTTGTTGTTGGACTTGGGCAGTGCACGGTTGAAGTTATTGGAATTGCCAGGGTTATTGTTGTGGTTTCCTCCAGACCTTGGGTTTCCTCCTCCACGATTGGGATAGCTTGGATGGGACATAGGGGGTCTATTGTTTCTTGGGGCATATCCTGTAGACGGGTTGGGGCGATACTTCTTGGTATTGTGGGATCCAGGCTGGTGCATCATCCTGTGCTTGCGATTGTCATTGACTTGGTTGATCTTCCCTTCCATCTGAATGGCAGAGTCCACTAAAGCTTCAATATCATCAAAGGGGATGTTGACTAGCACGGTTTGCATCTCATCATGCAGTCCGTTCAGGAATCTCTCTTTCTTCTTTGCTTTGGTGTCAATCTCATCAGAGGCATATCTAGCTAGTGACAGAAATTTGTCACGGTATTCCACCACAGTCATTCTCCCTTGCTTCAATTCTCTGAACTCATCCCTCATCCTCTTAATCAGACCCGGGGGCACAGGAGTCCTGCTGAACTTGATTTTGAACTCATCCCAAGTCATCATATGACCTACGTTCATGGTACGGATGCTATTCCACCAGGCTATTGCATCACCTGCCAGATAATGGGTGGCAAACAGTACTTTCTCATTGGCCTCAACTCCTGCGACCTCTAAGTTGTTCTCCATGGTTTGCAGCCAGTCATCAGCATCTAAGGGCTCTTCAGACTTACTAAAGATAGGTGGGTTGGTATTCTGAAAGTTCTTGATCTTGGATCCATGGTTATCATGGTTTCCATGGCCTTGATTATTGTGGGACATCTGAGCTATTTGTTGAAGAGTGGATAGGTTGGCTTGATGTTCGAATCTACTAGCTTCACGGTCAGAAACTAGCATTTGCAGAATCTGCAGCACTGGGTCTTGAGATGAACTGCTTCCTCCAGGATTTCCACGAGTCATCTGAAGATTGAGATAGATAATGAGATAAGTGGGAAATTTCTAAGGTTCATGGTTTTGTTTCAAAAGCGTTAACTTTGAGTTTTGACTCAGGTTTTGCAAACTAACAACTTCCTCTCATTCATTCATTCAAAGCAGACAATACAAACACACACCACAACACAAATAGAAAACAGATGGTTTTAAGAACCATTCTATGAGACTACGATACAGTGGGACCGGATACAACTGATTCCTACGGTAGTGCACAAGTGCATCTAATCATCATCGATGAAGTCGGAATCATCATCATCAGTGTGGAACTCCATGGCATCATCCTCCAGGTAGTCATCATCATCACTTAGGTAAGAGTAGAGATCTCCACAGATGTCTTCCCCTTCCTCCTCCTTTGCTTCAAGCTAGACTTCCTGTTCATGGATGGTCTTCTCGAGAGTGGCCACCTTCTTGCAAAGACGATCGATGATGCGATCCTTTTTATCACGCTGACGGCAAAGTGATTGGAGCTCCTTGGCAAGGATAGCGAGAGTCTGGACCTTCTTGACTGCAATGGCATGGTTGTGGTTGGCGTAGGCACGAGCGTTGTCCAACTCCTGCTGTCTATCATACAACATGAAGTAGAGATTATCCACTTGGTGCTTCATATCATGGTGTCCTTGCATCTCCAAGGGCATTCCCATAGAATCACGCCTTGCATAGTGAGCAAAGCGAGTTCCCTAGATCTACTTGATGTTTTGCCCAACAGACGGGCAAGAGCTTCTTGCATAGCCCTAGATAATCCATCTAGCTAGTTGTTCTCTCGAACGCTGAATTGAATCTTCTCCGAAGTGGGTGCTTCCATCTTGCCTCCAAGATCTACAACTATCAGCCACAATAGATCTCCTCCTTGTTGATCATTGAGTTGGACCCCGAAGAACTCTGGGTGCGGGTGCTCAAGAAACTCTGCGAGTGCATATAGATCCCTCTCAAAGATCAGGTGGCCTCCGTTTCCCAGCAGGTAGAACTTGCTATACTTTACCTCCATCTATAAGAATTTAGCGTGAGAAAGTTAGTGGGGTGATCAAGTGTGTCAAATTTTATTTAGAATTGCAAGAATTTTTTAGGAACATGATTTTTTTGAAAGAATCTCAAGGGTAAGAGTGGGGATATGTTTTCTTAAATACTCACTTCTTTTGTTTCGAAACTAAGTTTTTGTTCAGACGCCCATTCTAACTAGGGTCTCCTATGGTCAGGATGAATCTGATACCAACTTGTCAACACCCGGATTTTTAATCCCAGATGCCTATTATGCCATACATCACAATCCTAGGATTACTATTTTTGGGAGACATAACAGAATTGGTACCACAGTACATCATCCATTACAAAACATAATAAAGGTCTTACAAATAAAGGATCTCATGATCCAGTCTTAATACAATCAAGCAGCGGAAAGTAAACGTAGTAGGGGCTCCATCTTCAGAGTCATAGGCAATGTTGACGATGGGAGATGATCCTAGTTGTCATAGACCTCCTATTGTCCATCTTCCTGGTAGTCCTCCTCATAGTCTGGCCATGGGAATAGCCAGGGACAAAGCCATGAGTAATCTTCAAGTACTCGCAAACTATCACTAATAAGTAAGGTAGTTCTAGTAGGAATCTTACGCTCTAGGTTTATTTGCAAAAAGCCTGGTTTATTTCATACTAAGTTAAGAAGTAAAGAAAACTAATTTAATGTTCCACATCACCTAAGTGGGAACCTAGTTTTCATATCCACAATGCTATTGTGGTCAAGTCAAAGTCATAGTTCACTTCACAAGTCATTTTGAAAACATCTGACAACGGAATAGTATGGCCACTCCATCTGTCCATGACCGCAGACGTGGCTATTCCAATAGTTTGACACTCTGCAGAGGTGGTACACTTTCACCACAAAATTTGATACATCCATCAGGGATAACCCTGAATCATCATACTTAGTATGCAGATAATCAATCCTAACCTTTCAATTACACACTCTAATATAGGCACCCCCTATGAGCTTGGCCTCCCAGCCATGGCCATCTGCCATCCTGGGCACTGCATAGGTGGACATTCACACTCACGAGGTAGCCTCAGCTCAACCTCTTTCCGCGAGGGAACCCATACTAAGGCATATAAACTTCCATTTAAGCCCTACCCAATTCGGGTATTGTGGTTGTACGGTAAAATTGGAACGGTATCGCATCCGAACCCAACCATCAGTTTTTTATAAAGGGCTAAGGCTCATGCCTCAACATTTTCATCATCAAATCCTCTTGTGTCCATAACACATGTCAATACATTTCAATAGGATGAATCCTCATTCCAAGGTTTTCATAATCATTTTCACCAAGTATTCCCATCTAAAGTGATCGACTTTTATGCTTAGCACTAGCCACTAAAGTTGAGGGTATTCACTAATGAGGGGTGTTAATCAAGTGTAACTATCCAACTCTAGTTTTATGTCTTTTGATGACATCTAAGTATAAGTACTTAGGCCTAGTACTATACTCTTTATGGTATCTATCCTATTTTTCCAATACTCACAAATCAGTAACTAAAGGTAGGTAAAAGTAAAAGAATAAAGCTTGCAAGTAAAACTTGGGATTGGTATAATCAAAGTTGCATAACCAAGCATGCCTAATGCATCTTGCATAGGTTATATTGCAAACATGACTTGCATAGTTAACTTGTAGTATTAGGCTTGCAATTAGTGATGGCTTGTGATGGCCCAAAATATATCGAGCTCGTTGGGGAACCCCAAGAGGAAGGTATGATGAGCACAGCATCAAGTTTTCCCTCAGTATGAAACCAAGGTTTAATCGAACCAGTAGGAGCAAGGAAACATCCCAAAGGTGTTGCTAGCTGAGCCTTGGCAGGACGCACTACCGGTGCTAGTAGCAACGTGGAGACCTACACAACACAACCACAGAACTCTGTCCCCAACTTGCGATGAGGTTGTCAATCTCACCGGTTTTGCTGAAAACAAAGGATTAAACATATTGAATGGAAGAAAGTAATAGTTTGTAGAAAGTAAACACAAAGCAGTAAACAGTTTGTAGATTGAAAGTAAAAGAAAGGACCGGGGTCCATAGTTCACTAGAGGTGGCTCTCCTTAAGATAGATAACATGCTGGGGGAACAAATTACAGCGGGGCAATTGACAAACATCGAGAAAGCATACAAGCATATACTAATCATCTTGACTCCTTTGAGATTCGATTGGGCATTACAACATTATACATAGACCGCCATCTAACTGCATCTATGACTAATAATCCACCTTCAAGTTATCATCCGAACCCCCTCCAGTATTAAGTTGCAAGCAACGGATAATTGCATTACAAATTGTGTGTAAATTAAACAATATGATTGTTCTATGAACAAAGGATTGTTGTTTTCTCCCTAGTAGCAACAGCACATCTAGTACCTTAGAGATTTCTATCACTTCCCCAGATTACCAGAGGTAGGAACCCACTATCGAGCACAAATACTAACTCTTGGAGTTGCTAGCATCTACTTGGCCACGATAGCTACTAACAACGGAAAGCATGCAAGATCACAAATAACAAAGACATGATAGAATCAATAATCAATCTGAAATAGCATCTCAATATCCATCGGATCCCCGCAAACACAACATGCAGAATTACAAATAGATGATCTTGATCATGAACGGAGCTCACAAGATCTAAACATGATAGCACAAAGGAGGAGAACCAGCCATCTAGCTACTACGTGGACCCGTAGTCCAGAGATGAACTACTCACGCATCACACCGAAGGGTTGCATGATGATGAAGAAGGCCTCTAGGGTGAATTCCACTCTCCGGCAGGGTGCCAGGAAGAGCTTCAGATCCCTCCCGATCTAGGGATGTAGATGATGGCGGCTAAAGACTCTTTCATCGAATTTTGATCGGGTACTTAGGGTTTCCGTATCAGAGGCAATATATAGGCGTAAGAAGAGGTCGAGGGGGTGCCTTGGGCGGCCAGACCACCCCCTGGCACGGGCAAGGCCTGGCCGCGTGGGCTAGGCCTAGCCACGTGGCCACGTGGTGTGGCCGGGCCCCAGCCCCTCTCCTTCTCGTATTCTGGCTCCAGGTGTCCCTCGGTAAAACAATGACTTTGGCTTTTGTCTCGTCCAATTCCGAGAATATTCATTTTCTCACTTTCCTGGAACCAAAAACAGCAGAAAACAGGCAGCTGGCACTATGGCTCTTGTTAATAGGTTAGTCCAAGAAATCATATGAAAAGTACTCCAAAGTGTGGACAAAACACAAGAAAGTAGATAAAACCAAGCATGGAACACCAAAAATTATAGATACATTTGCAATGTATCAGATATCAACTAGGTACAAAGTACCCGTGCAATGTTGAAAGCTTTCCCCATGACAGCATGGTTCTGCTAATCCCCAACAAATAAGTGCAAGAATATACAACATAGACGACACAATGGTTCAAGTTTATTAAGGTCAAGAAAAGTAAAGTGTGCCATCAAGTTCCTGAGAGCTTTAATCACTAGTTTTCTCATAATAAGTTTAATTCGAAAGGTAGATAAAAACATGAATATACTTGGAATAGCGTATGCTAGTAGGTAGGTATGGTGGACTCTTTGGAATAACTTGGTTTTAGGAGTTGGATGCATGAGTGGAACTCATACTTGGTTGCGGAGGCTAGCAAAAGACTGGGAGCGACAAACTAGGAGAGCAATAATGGCCATAATCATGTAGAGCGTCAAAACATCATAGATCAAAGCATAAAGTGATACTACAAGTTGAAAACTAAAGGATCATCAAGGCTGATGGTGACTTGAGATAGTCATAACATGGTGTGAGCATGCGCCAAGTCAACCCAAATAAAGCATCAAATGAGAATACCACAATACTATGCTTTAATATGCTAAAACAACGCATGATCCTTCAAAGGAACATTAAGCAATCTCAATTGTTTATAACAAGTCATGCTACAGCAAAGAATACTAAGCATAAAGCAAAAACAACATCAAGCATGGCATGACAAAGCATAAGCCACAGTCAAAAACAAGCTCTCTTTACCACTTAAGCATGAACTTTCCTACTCTTTTCCATTCCAAACCAAACTATTTGAAAACCAATATATGAAAGAGGGGGTCCAACAAATTTATTCAGAAAATAAGCAAACAAAGCAAACGAAAAACCAAAACGAAAACAAAAAAGAAGACGCTCCAAGAACAACACAAGTGTGCATGAAACAATAAAAATGAAGCGTTTGGAAGAAACCTGGGATTTTTATTGATGAAGAAGTGGATGCCTTGGGCATCCCCAAGCTTTGACACTTGTACTTATTGGATATTTCTTGGGGTGACACTCGTGGCATCCCCAAGCTTGAGCTTTATTCCATACTTCATCTCATTACTCATTCCTTCCATACACCTGAAATTTTTCCTTCATACAAAACTTCACACAATCTTTATTAGCAACATTAGTGCACTCAAGATAATAAGTCTTTAGGTTCAGTTCTAACACCAATAAAACTTCCATTAAAACACAAGATACTATATCACTTCCCTCAAAAAGCTCAATTCCCCAAAAGAACTCAAAAAGGAACCAACAAGAAGCAAATGAAGAAAATGGCAGAAATCTGTCAAAACAGACCAGCAGGTAAAGACGGATTTTTTCGAAGACATTCTGCTACTCAAATAAAAAAGTGTTGAACTAACGAAAGTTAGATAACAACCCAGGGCAGAAGCACAAAACTTCACGCCTCAAAAGGACGTACAGAGATTTTACACGAATTTTTACGGTGAAGCCCAGAAATCTGTTTCGGGACAACAACTTTCCCAATCATTACTTCTCTCTCATTAGAGGTTACTCTTGGCACAAAAAGCAAACAAAAAGTGTAAGGAGCGGTTATTACTGAAGTAATAACTTCCAAGACTCATCTAAAACTTTTGGGTTATCTCCCAATAAGTACTTTTCTTTAACGCGTTTAAGTTAGGCATAAGAAGCAAGAAAAAGGATCAAGTGTTCTCAAATGAAGAAGCATTAAGAGCAAATTTTATTTTCATAGGAGAGGCAAAAGAAATATTCTCTCTCTTCTTAGGGAAGTGTTCTATACCTTTCTTGAGTGGGAGTTGATATTTAATGGTGCCTTCTTTCATATCAACAATGGCACCAACAGTTCTAAGAAAAGGTCTTCCCAAAGTAATAGGACAAGAAGCATTGCATTCAACATCCAAAACATAGAAATCAACGGGGACATAGGCATTGTTAACCATAATAAGAACATCATTAATACTCCCCATGAGTTTATTTTTAGAATTATCATCAAGTGGGACATTCAAATAACAATCTTCAAGTGGTGGCAAATCAAGCATATCATAAATCCTTCTAGGCATAATAGAAACACTACTATCAAGATCACATAAAGCTTTAAAATCAAAATCATTCACTTTCATATTGATGATGGGTTCCCAACAATCTTCTTGTTTTATAGGAATATAAGCTTTATGTTTCATCTTTTCTTCTTTAATCTTTATGAGAGCATCAGTAATGTGTTTTGTAAAGGCCATGCTCATAGCACTAACATTAGGACTTTTAGCAAGCTTTTGTAGGAACTTAATAACTTCAGAGATGTTGCAACCATCAAGATCAAAGTCATAATTATCATCTAGAGTAGTAGAACTATTACTAGCCTTAACACTAGTGGTAGTGATAGTAGAAACACTAATGTTTCTAGCAATTTCATCTTCTCTTTCCCACTTAGCATGCAATTCAGCTAATAGTCTAACATTTTCATCAATTCTTACTTGTATGGCATTAGTAGCTGCAAAGGGATTATCATTAGTTTCAGGTTTAGCGGCCATTTTATTCAAAGAAGATTGAGCTTCAGCCAGGGATGCTATATTTCTTTTAGCATTAGAGAGTTTGTCCTCAATAGTTTTATTGAAAGCAGTTTGTTTACTAATAAAGTCCTTAAGCATAACTTCAAGTTCAGAGGGAGCACTCCTATTATTGTTGTAGGAAGTTTCATAAGCATTACCATTGTTGGGAGGATAATGCCTATAATTGTTACTACCTAAATTATTCCTGTAGGAATTGTTGCTAAAATTGTTATTTTTTATAAAGTTCACATCAACTTGCTCCTCTTGAGCAACCAAAGAGGCTAAAGGAACATTATTTGGATCAATATGGGCTTTGCCATTAACAAGCATAGACATAATATTATCAATCTTATCACTCAAGGAGGAGGTTTCTTCAACAGAATTTACCTTTTTACCTTGTGGAGCTCTTTCAGTATGCCATTCAGAGTAGTTAACCATCATATTATCCAGAAGTTTTGTTGCAGCACCCAAAGTGATGGTCATAAAGGTACCTCCAGCAGCAGAATCCAATAGGTTTCTTGAAGAATAGTTCAATCCTGCATAAAAAGTTTGGATAATCATCCAAGCAGTCAGTCCATGAGTGGGACAATTCTTTACCAAAGATTTCATTCTTTCCCAAGCTTGAGCAACATGTTCATTATCAGATTGTTTAAACTTCATTATTTCACTTCTCATAGATATAATCTTAGCAGGAGGATAGTATTTTCCAATGAAAGCATCTTTGCATTTAGTCCAAGAATCAATACTATTCCTAGTTAGGGAATTAAACCATTCTTTAGCTTTTCCTATTAAAGAGAAAGGAAACAATTTAAGCTTAATAATATCTCCATCTATATCCCTATGCTTTTGCAGCTCACAAAGTTCAACAAAGTTATTTAGATGGGAAGCAGCATCTTCATTACCAATACCAGAAAATTGTTCTCTCATAACAAGATTGAGTAAAGTAGGTTTTATCTCAAAGAAAGTAGCTTCAGGAACAGGTGGAGCAATAGGTGTGCTCATAAAATCATTGTTGTTGGTGCTAGTGAAGTCACACAACTTAGTGTTTTCAAGGGTGGTCATTTTTTGTGTTTTTAATAAAGAAAGCAAACTTGTAAAACTAATTTTTTTGTGTTTTTGATAAGGAAACAAGCAAACAAAGCAAAAGTAAACTAAGGAAAACAAAAATAACAAAGTAAAGAGATTGGTTATGAGGGACTCCCCTTGTGAAGATGTCCTTGAATCCACGGCAATGGTGCTAGAAAAGTATTTGCTGGTGCGTGGTTGACGTGGGAGCTTCTTCTTCTTCAGTCCCCGCAACAGCGCCAAAAAAGTAGCTTGATGGCCCAAAATATACCGAGCTCGTTGGGGAACCCCAAGAGGAAGGTATGATGAGCACAGCAGCAAGTTTTCCCTCAGTATGAAACCAAGGTTTAATCGAACAAGTAGGAGCAAGGAAACACTCCAAAGGTGTTGCTAGCAGAGCCTTGGAAGGCGCACTACCGGTGCTAGTAGCAACGTGGAGACATGCACAACACAACCACAGAACTCTGTCCCCAACTTGCGATGAGGTTGTCAATCTCACCGGTTTTGCTGAAAACAAAGGATTAAACATATTGAATGGAAGAAAGTAATACTTTGCAGAAAGTAAACACAAAGCAGTAAACAGTTTGTAGATTGAAAGTAAAAGAAAGGATCGGGGTCCATAGTTCACTAGAGGTGGCTCTCCTTAAGATAGATAACATGCTCGGTGAACAAATTACAGCAGGACAATTAACAAAGATCGAGAAAGCATACAAGCATATACTAATCATCTTGAATCCTTTGAGATTCGATTGGGCATTACAACATTATACATAGACCGCCATCCAACTGCATCTATGACTAATAATCCACCTTCAGGTTATCATCCGAACCCCCTCCAGTATTGAGTTGCAAGCAACGGATAATTGCATTACAACTTGTGTGTAAAGTAAGCAATACGATTGTTCTATGAACAAAGGATTGTTGTTTTCTCCCTAGTAGCAACAACACATCTAGTACCTTAGAGATTTCTGTCACTTCCCCAGATTACCAGAGGCATGAACCCACTATCGAGCATAAATACTAACTCTTGGAGTTGCTAGCATCTACTTGGCCACGATAGCTACTAACAAAGGAAAGCATGCAAGATCACAAATAACAAAGACATGATAGAATCAATAATCAATCTGAAATAGCATCTCAATATCCATCGGATCCCCGCAAACACAACATGCAGAATTACAAATAGCTGATCTTGATCATGAACGAAGCTCACAAGATCTAAACATGATAGCACAAAGGAGGAGAACCAGCCATCTAGCTACTACATGGACCCGTAGTCCAGATATGAACTACTCACGCATCACACCCGAGGCTTGCATGATGATGAAGAATGCCTCCAGGGTGAATTCCCCTCTCCGGCAGGGTGCCGACAAGAGCTTCAGATCCCTCTCGATCTTGGGGTGGAGATGACTGTGGCTACAGACTCTTTCATGGAATTTTGATCGGGTACTTAGGGTTTCCGTATTAGAGGCAATATATAAGTAGAAGGAGAGGCTGAGGGGGTGCCTGGGGCGGCCAGACCACCCCCTTGTTCGGGCCAGGCCTGGCCGCGCGGCCAGGTGGTGTGGCCGGGCCCCAACCCCTCTCCGTCTCGTATTCTGGCTCCAGGTGTCCCTCGGTAAAATAATTACTTTGGCTTTTGTCCCGTACAATTCCGAGAATATTCATTTTCTGACTTTCCTAGAACCCAGAACAGCAGAAAACAGGCAGCTAGCACTGTGGCTCTTGTCAATAGGTTAGTCCAAGAAATCATATGAAAAGTACTCCAAAGTGTGGACAAAACACAAGAAAGTAGATAAAACCAAGCATGGAACACCAAAAATTGTAGATACATTTGCAATGTATCAGCTTGCATAGGTATGAAACTTACAAGTGTTAGCTTGCCTTTAGTAGTATAGTGATTGAAGTTTTCTTCTTCTTCTTCTTGGTAGTACTGCTCCTCCTCGTATCCCGGGTCGGTACTATCATCTATAAATGAATACGAGGTACACAATCACCAAACAATACTTAAATACTTCTATTTAGCACACCAAGGCTCACATTAGATGATCTAGCATCATCGCAAACATCACATGAATTAAAGATCTAGTCTTATTTTACTTATTTTGGAAAAGTAATTTCTACTCATTGAAAATAAATAAGATTTAATATTTTCCAATTAAAATATGGGATCATGTTGACACATGTCATCACCACATATTCTAATACTTGGGAATGTGATTTAAAATGTTGGTCATATTTTATAAAGTGAATATTACTATTTAATACAATTAAAGTGACTAGAAATATCTATATAGCATTCTTTTAGTACTAGTCCATTGTCACTGCAAGTAAACCTAAATATTTTTACATATTTAGATAGATCTTGTCAAATGTGATTTTTGAGAGTTGGAATCAACTCAAAAGCATGTATGGTTGATTTTTGAAAAATGTTTGAAGTTGGAAAAGTCTATGTCCTGTTATTTTTTTTACTATAGATGATCTATAATTTCAAATGGCTTGAATCCAACGGGATTGGATAGATATTTTGAATACATTTCTAAAAAAATTGAATCATGCAATTTGGTTCAGTGAATCTCTTTGAATCGATTTTTGAATCTACTGATAGGATCTAGTTTTAACTAAATTAGAAAAATCTTATTTGAATCAACAGGCTCTTCGCGGGAAACCAAATGGGTCGGCCCAGCTGTACTGCGCGGGCGCAGTGGGCTGCTGACAGGGGGGTCCCACTAGTCAGTGGCTCATTTAACCCGAAATGGTACGTTTCAATCTAGGTCGTGTGATTAGACTTGAATCTAACGGTGACATGCATCGTCTACGACGAACAGCTCCGGCGAGACTGAACCCTAACGGTGATAGTGGGGGTACGTGGGTGCTCACCTGGGCTCCAGCTAGGGTTGGCGATGGGGGCAAACGACATTGTAGACGACGGCGGTTCGAATGATGGTCGTGGTGGCTCCTGGGATGGCTCAAATCAACGGCGCCCTTCCTTCACTGCAGCGGCGGGCTCCGGTGAAATTCTGGCAGGCTGGTGCTCGTCTTGCTCCGGGAAGAGGTGTGGGAGGTTCTGTGAGGAGTGGGGAGTGGAATGGTGTGGCGAATTGGAGCTGGGGCAGCCTCTATTTATACACCAGCGAGAGGGATAGAGCGGGATGCCTCGGGCTCGTCGGTGACAGCGATACAGAGGGATATTGGCATGGCTGCGTGTAGGGTTCGCGGCGGTGCTTCAGGGTGGTCGTAGTGCGAGTGATGGCACGGCAAGGGGCAGTCGATAATGGTCGGGAACGGTCGGTTCTCTGCGCAGGAGCGACAGCGTTCAAGACGGCGTACAGTGGCTACGGGTCGCGCGGCGATGAACAGGCATGTCTGGGAGGTAGCTAGGATCACGCTGAACACGGACACGTGCGGTGAGGGCAAAGGGCAGCGTGTGTGCGTGTGTCGGCTGCGGCGCTCTGGCGCGCTCTCGGCATAGCAAACAGGGAGGTGGGTGCGGCTAATGCGGCTGGTCCATGGCTTGCCTGCGATCGAGGAGTGGACAGAGGGTGGCGGTGGACGGTTGCCTATCTCCTGGACATCATGGGAGAGGGCGGCGCTGGCTGCTGCAAGTTGTCCATGGTCGACCGGCGCGGTGAGCGTCGGGCGGCACTGCCCTGGCGCAAAACGGCCAAGGGGGAGCATGTCCTGCGCTGCTAGGTGTTGGGGGAGACCAGGGGAGTGAAATGGGAACAAATGGTTGATCAATTACTGCTCACAACAGTAGAAGTTAGGCAAGGTTTAATCTGTGTCTGCCAAGTGCTCAACCAAATGGCCGCATGAGATTAAGATTTGAATTTTTGAATGAAATTTGGTGAGTGTGCTTGTTGCTTGCTTAGGTGAATTGATTTGAGTGGTTTTTGAAAAATGGTGATCTATGCATATGAACTTGATTCAATTTTTAATTGTCCTTTAAATAGATTTGGAATTTATTTCTGTTGATTTGTAGAGTGGGCTTGGATTCACTTTTACTTGGTCTAGCAAGGGGTGAAAAGAATTGAGAAAGTTTATATTAGAAATCTTTTACTAGAGGCACCCAAAGTGGTCGAGTGGTTAACTTTGGTCAAAATGACCATTTGATGATATGATTCATATTTGAATTTCTTTTCTTTGGATTTTGTTTGTAATTGTCCTAGATGATGTAGTATTCATCCTTAAACCACTCCTTATTTATAGCAATCAAACATGGAAATTGCACTCATTCATACACTAATGTATTTCACACATACACTCACATTGGATTTAAATAATAAAAGTTTTTGTTAACCCTAAACTTGGGTGATGAGAACTTGATAACCTTGATTAATATTTTTGGGGTGTTTCACACACCCTCTTCATGCTTATTGTGGTGGTGGAGGAAAGCCCTCCATGTTCGATTGGCCACTCCAATGGTTAAATTGGTATGAGATGTGCGAGGTGTTGTCTCGAAGGTTTATCGCAAGGTTGCTCATGTTCTAAATGTTTCCTTTGAGCATGTACAGGTCCTCATACATGTTGTAGGGGTTTTATGGCTGCTGCTCCTCCTTAGGTCCTTCTTCTTGTTCTTCTTCATCATCTTCTACTTCAGGTACCTCCTCATGTGATAGATTTGCTTCATCATGCACGTCATAACGTAAACATCCCTCCTCGGTGAAGAAGAGATCGTGAGGTATAGGATCTTGGATCTAGTTATCGTCTGCAGGTATATTAACAAAATATCTACCTTGTTGCTTTTTAACCATGCCACAAGCATTAAGAGTAGAAAAATCAATACAACGAACACCTACCAATATTTGCAAGTTACCTATGTTGATATTGAGTGCTCGAAGGAGAATAGTGATCACTCCTCTGTAGCAAATGGGACCATGGGTTTGGTGAGACTGATACTCCAAATAGAACATGATAAGAGCCCCCAAGTTTGGTGTCAAGTTGCATCTAGGGATGCAAGCTCTTCTGAGGACCATCGTGTCCTCTTCATTAACTGTTGTAAACTCACCATGGGTTGCAGGGTGTTAGCAATAATATAATACAAATAGTGTACTATAGGATATTAAATTTGATTACCCTAAGGAACAACATTAAGTACTTTCATCCTATTTAAATAACTAAACATGGTAGGATTAACCATAAAAGTAGGAGCACGAATGTCGATGTAACACTCTTGCCTGATAAAGCCGAGTTCCTGTGTATAGTGCTAATCTCTGCATCGTTTCACTAGCACACACAGTACATATGAATATCAAAGAATTTAACAGTGCATCTTTATCACATCGAATGAACCAGAATTTGCAATTATTACATAATGCTTAGCCCAAAGCTAGCTCAAATATTCAACTAGCAGCAGTAAGCGTAAATAAAGTATAGCTCCAATCTCCAAATTGTGCCACAGGCGACCAAATGTTTAGTGGAGTATCGCGACCTAATCGATCACTCGTAATCAGAATATCCTGCAAATATGAAAGGTTGTGGACAAACAAGTTCAATCAATACATTGAATGTATTGGCAAGCGGAACTAAGAGAGAATATATCAAGTCTAGCCACTACATGATCGTTCGGCTTGTGGAGTTTAAGGCATATTTGTAGCATCAAAATAAGTTCATCCTATCATATTTAAATCATTTTAACTTTTTAGCACACAAACCAATTAAGTTCAACCATAAGGTTTAATAAATTGTGAAATTGGGATGAGCGAGAACATGTCATATACTCTAAATCTAGCAACTCAACTTGTCCATAACCAGGGATATGGCTAAGCACTTAGTTTAACACCCTGTAGGGGTTTGTACACTTTATCAATGTGACATGGTCAACCCACTCGTACCACAGCACTCATTTTATATCATGACCCGGAGAAGTCCAAGACGAGACAATTCGGCAAGTAGTTTTCCAAACCAATCTACGCACAGTTCCAACCTACCAATTCACTACATATCTAGATGTGAAGGGTTCGAGTCACCACGATCTACTAAGTCCAACCAGCCACCCATAACTCATTGGTATATGATTGAACAGATAAGCTACCAAATAAAAACACTAATCATTCCTCTAAAAACCTAGGTGTCCATCCACAAGTGTGGTACATAGGTAAACTATAGAAATGGTCGCGGTAACCACTCAACATAAACCAATCATCCAATTCCACGTAGAGAGATCATCAATTATGTTGTTTTTAGTTTTCCACAAAACATATACTTTCAAAACATTGTTGATCATGTTATGAACCCACCCTCGTCTAAGCATATCTAACATATGGTGGCTCACCTAACAAGGAGTTCTGCAACAATAGTGGGGTATAACATATCATAGTAAAGTATTCCTACACATACAATCTACAAAAATATAGCTAGAATGCATAAAAAATAAATAGGACATTTATGTAGCACCACTTGCCTTGGTTGAAGGTGTCAAAAGTACAGTCTTGACAATCACAGATGTTACACTCCTTACAATCTACATGGATCGGTACAACAAGATAAATAACAATACATGGGAATCAATACATGTGAAACAAATGCATGCATGTCATGTTAATAAAATTTACAAAGGAGAATTTATGTGATCTAGTCATTATACCTACAGATGATATGCATGGAAACATTTAATGCAACAAAACCAATTAAAACATTAACTATATCCATTTAACAAGCATTTGTTCATATTAATTCAGCTTCTACTATGAATAATAGAATTAAATCTTGGTAAAAATACTCCTAAATAGATATTTCAATTTAGAGCCAGAAGCAAAAGGTTTCATGTTAAAATAGTTTACAAATATTTTTATAGAATTAAAATATATTTTAAATTAATCAAAATAACTATTATGTAAAATTGTATTTTTATTACAGAAATAAATACTACGCAGTTTTCTCACTCCAATAACATATAAGTTGTACGTTTATGATGTGTAATTATTTTTAAATGATTTTTACATTGTTGCGTCATTTTCTATCAATTTTAAATTGAATTACACACTCAGCCCACATTATATGCCATGCGGCGTGATCTGGTTTTCCGCATATGCTTAGTTATCATGGACACGGTAGCTGACTGGGTTGCTGAAGAAGATGCCACATGGCGCAACGCTAGTGGGTGATAACCCTTCATGGGATCGTTCTAATAAGAACCGCCCATGTGTGATATGGCAGCTTGGAATGAAAGGCCCTAGGTGCTCACCGGTGGCAACGGCTCGACTATAGTAGTTGCGGTGGTTCCAGTGACCTCTAGCGACGAAGGAGTGTCGGACTGCGTAAGGACATGGTGAGAGCAATGGTATCCTCGACTTCATATTTGGTGGTATCTATCGAGCGTGATCTGCGGCTTCTAGCGACAGAAGGTCGAGTAGCTCCAGCGACTCCTCCTGGTGGTCTCAGTTCTCCATGAGAGGGGAAAAGGAGTGAGAGAGACGAGGTTGGGGATGGGGAAGACATTGAGGGGGGAAGAGAGGGGCTAGGGTAACGTAATCGGCTATATAGAGGTCGATCCGTGAGCTATGGCGGCAGCGGGATCAGGATCGGGATCGAGAAATCGACAGGAAGCGCTACCATTTTGAATAGTTGCAAAAAAACATGATAGGGCGGAGGAGGCGGGGTCATTTGGGGGCGTAGGAGTGCAAGAGTCGGTCTCTGTCCGGGAGAAGGACACCATGGGCCCCACTTGTCAGGGAGAGAGGGAGGAAGGTGGGCTGTGGGCTGGTGTGTGCTGGGCCACTAGAGGGCTGCTGCGTGTTGCTCGTGTGCGAGTAGTAAGGAGAGGAGGGCCAGTCTATGCCAGCAGTAGATTGTTTTTTTCATTACTTTTATTTATTTCTGTCTTCTTTTTCTCCTCATATCTCTTTCATAATAACTCCAAATGAAGTGATTCTTATTTCTAAAAACTTCTATAATCTAGGGGTCATATTAGGATCCATCTTGGCAATAATTTCCTATTTCAAAATAGTGATTTCATAAGTCCATGTATATTCGTTTTCTTTTTCCTATTCATATCATAACTTTTGCCATGTAGCTCCAAATGATCTAAAACTTTTTTGTAAATTTCTCTAAAATTTAAAATAGTTTTTAGGACTACTTGGGAATAATATCATGTCCGTTACTAAAATATCAAAAATAGTTTTCATTAAAAACTTTATTAAGAGTAAAAGTGGTTTTGAAATAGGGTTTTTGACAAATCGGTTTTGAAAGGGAAAGTTTGTATGATGCTTTATGCAATCCCATGAACCCTATTCATTTTCCAGTTAGCGAACCCAAAGCAATGACTCCATTGGTCAAGGAAGAAACTATACTCACGGTTCATTAGACGGCAAGATATCAGGTCTAATATTAGTCTATCTTCCTCTAAGGTAAAGCTCTGACCCACCATATGCTTCAAGGTTCTAAGGAACTCAAGATTTAATTAGCGATAGTATCCTGAAAGACAAAATCAAGCAAACCAACACTATTGCAAAGTAAATTAAAATCAAAAATAATGCCTAGTAGGTTCAAAGTATATGGACATGCCCATTTGGTGGATTTGATCTCCCGGTCCTTAAGACGGTTGAAATAGTTGCGGTGCGATTCCTTGGTTAATCTGATACCAAGTGATGCAAGTGTAGCATCTTCAATGGGTGGTGTAACTTGTGCAGCCACCGCACGCGAATGTGTAATATCCCAAATTTTGTAATTCCAAATGTTACTAGAAGCATGCATCATAGCATTTGCATCATGGCATCACACAATAAAAATGCATCAAAAACCGTAACCAAAAACCCTATTTTGTTTTTCCGAAATGTCATATATTTGCAAAGGAGGGGGTTTTCTAAAACGTAACCCTCACACACTATGTAAAAGTGTTGTTTGATGATCTAAAGATGACCCCCTTATTTTACAAAATTTTAGAAACTAATTTCATTGAATTTGGCATAAGTATGCAAAAGTTATAAAAAAATTGTAAAACAGAAATAATAAAAAGAATAAAAAAATCTAACCTAACCTAAGCGGTCCAGCCGAAGCCAGCCCGCGCCTAACTACCGCCCGCATGCGCGCGCCGTGTAACTGGGCCAGCCTAGGAGAACCGCGGCACTATAGTGGCCCACACCGCGCTTCCCCGCAGTCGTCGATAGACCGGTCCCACCTATCATATCTCCCACAGAGTCTGGGACGGATACGAGCGCCGCCGCGCCGAACAAACCCCCGGACGAATCGGAGCCGATTACATGTTCCCCGCGCCAAGCCAAGCTGTCTATTTAAAACCCCTCGTCGCGCTGCCCTAAAACCCTAAACCAATTTCACTAGTCCGTCACCAGGCAGCCGCCATCTAGATCGATTTCGATCTCATTGGAGAGCGGCACCGCCGAGCTCGGTAGCCTACGTTCCGAAGCTTCTTCCCTCCGTTTATCTCTCTTCCCCCTTCCCTAGACCGCAAACACGCGACCTCAACCTTTTTTCCCTCTGCAGTTCATGGGAGTAGGCGGAATTCATCATCAGAGCTCGCCGAAGCCCGCGGAGAGGAGGCCAGCATTACCGTCGTTCGAGGGAGAGACAGACGAGACCGAGCATAGAGAAGGAACCGGGAGGAGGAGAGGACCTTCGTGGACAACTCCGCCACCTCGGGAACCCACCGCATCGCCGTCGCCGACCACCGCCTGACGCGCCGCCACCGCCCGTCATCGTCATCCGCCGCCACATGTTGCCAAATAAGGAATCTTTCGTTCCCCTTTGTTCTATTCTGATCCGACACGCTAGATTAGTTATAACGCACGGACCGGTACGGACCAATTAGATCACGCCACGTGCCATGTGTGTTAGTCAGCGCCGCGTCAGCTAGCAGGACCAATCGGAGAATGCCACTTGTCGCCCGCGTGGTTGCCCCGCCTGTAATTAGTTTTAAATATGCGGAAAATACTTCTATCCTGTAAAATTCATAGTAAATCGAATACTTGGCCAAAACTTGCAAATAATATACCGTTGGATTCACAAAATTATGTATAACACAGATCTGTAATAAAATTGCTAGTTTACTGCAGTAATATTGTGGTAGGGTTTAAAGTATAGATTGGAGTATTTTAATTATAGAATATTAACCATAACTCCGTTTTAGTTGTTTCTTATTGCATTGGCGTCGTAATTACGACATCTACTGTTTAAAATTGGAATATCTTGATTAGATATTTTAGATCTATTTCGTGGTTGATTTGAAGAATAGATCCCTATATGGACATATTTAATAAAGTAATAATCCAAATTGCTTGAAATCTATAGGAAATTGATACTAATGACACCCCCAACATATTACCATCTTTGAATAATATTATTGGTCGAATTTGAACTCATCCGTGCATATTACCATGTTGCATGCATGCATATTCCTTATGTGGCAATGTTTTTCTGCAAGTTGTGATTATATCTATGTTTGCCTTCGTTATATTATTCGGAGTGTGCCAAGGAGTACTGTTGCGTAGAGTGCTGCTTGGATCAAGGCTAGTTACACCTCTTGTTCATATATTGTCCTAGTTTTAAATACTATGCATGCTTTGCTCTTCAAAATAGTAGTATGCCATGATTTTTTGGTAGATCTACTTGGAAATATTTTGCAAATGCGATGATTTTTTAGTATGCCATGATAGTTCTATACTTGGATTTTCCTTCCTAGTAGGTTACCCTGTTTTTGCTAAGTACTGCTTGCTATGTTACATATATATAAATTACCATTGGGGGTTCGAAAGACTAAAAAATTTCTAAGTATAAAAGCTCTCTCGAGCGAACCTTTTCCTCTCAAAAACCCCCTTCAAAATAAAACTAAGTTTTCTTCTGGGTGGAATGGTTGTCGGGTCATGAGTGGAATTTGATGGAGGACAGCCACCCAGGAGTCAAAGAAGTCTGCCATGTTTTAGAATTCAGAAGCTTCAAGTGCAACCACAATACATATGGGCTTTGTCTTGGCTTAGTACTTAGAGGGAAACCTCACTTGGGTACCGTCATTTCAAGGTTACTTTGGCACGGGCGGATCTGGAAGGTAGGGTGGCTACTAAGGGAAGGCTTCACCATGGTCTTGTCTGTAAAAGGACTTGATCGTGGATTGTGGGTAAAGTGCACAACCTCTTGAGAGTATTGCAATCTGATCGATCAACCGAGTTCATGGAAAAGAACACTTTGAGCATATGAAGGATGGAGCTTCTGAAAGATATTCCTCTCTCTTTCCAACTTAAAGTTTTCTAAATCCCCATGGCGTGCGTAATATCACCAATGGGTGGGATTTTGGGGACTTGGTGTGTCATATCCAAGTAACTTGGTGCGTAATATCCAAGTGTCACTTGGTGTATAATATCCAAGTGTTAGATTGATTGGACACTTGGTGCATAATATCCTCGTGTTCCACTCGACCCTACATTACTTAAACAAATATTTACAAAGTAGGGAAAACCTCTTCCTCTTTTCTTCTTACTTAGAGAAAATTGGCTTTATGCGAATGAACCCCAAAAGCCTACTCCTAGCCTTGCATGTAGAGTTAGTCTTATTCTTTCCTTGGTGTAATTTGCCAATACATTCAAAGTAATGACCCAACTTGTTGGCCCATATTTTATGTGCAGAATCCAAAGATTGAAAGGTGCGTAGGGATCACGGGTATTCACTCAAGTTTTATTAAGTTTCTGCTGTTCTATTTGATCTAGCTATAAGCTATGCAATGATGTAATAATTATACTCTGGATTATTCGTGTAATAATGACTTGTGTTTTACATGATATTCATCGACTGTGAGTGCTAGTTATTGATCCATGGACTAGCATGTTAATCACAGAGACTTAGGATGTTTATCGATCCATGGACTAGCATGTTGTGCTTTGTGGGGTTGGGGGAACATGCTAGTCCATGGATCCATCTCTTAACTTGTTCCCCCAACCCCGACTAACATAATAATACCAAACATACCAAACACTTGTTGTGCTTTGTGTGCCTTTTCGTGTTTCTCGTGTGTTTTTCTTGTGTTTTCATAAGTGTAGGAGTTTATTACTTAGTCTTTCTATCCATCTCTTAACTTGTTCCCCCAACCCCACAGATGCCGCCAAGACGTGCGAACAATGATCTTCCTCCAGAGATTGCACAACTTCTGAACTCTCAGAATCAGCTGATCCAACTCCTCACCCAAAACATGCAAAGCAACAACAACAACCCGCCACCTTCACCACCTGTGTTGCCCTAGTAGGATCGATTGACTCGGTTCTTGAGGTTGAACCCTCCTACCTTCTCAAGTAGCTCAGAGCCAATCATGGCGGATGATTGGCTCTGCACCATCAACAAGAAGTTAGACACCATCCAAGTTGTTAAAGCTGGCAGGGTGCGATTTGCCGTGCACCAACCTGAAGGATCTATTACTGAATGGTGGGATAACTAGCAAGTCACCCACCCGGATATCGATGCTATCACCTGGAAACATTTAAGGGAGCCTTTCGTACTCATCATGTAGTTGTTGGTGGCATGTCACTAAAGAGACGTGAGTTCCGCGACTTGAAGCAACAACATCGCTCTGTCTCTGAGTATGGGGACCTTTTCAACAAGGTGGCACGCTATGCACCTGATGATGTTTCCACTGATGCAAAGAGGCAGGAAGAGTTCCTGAGGGGACTTAATGATGAGATATCCATTCATCTTGTGGCTCTAAAGTTCGATAACTATCAAGAACTCCTGGACAGGGCAGTTGTGGTGGAATCAAAATAAAGGAGTATAGAGAACCGCAAGAGAAATACCACCTCACACAAGCACAACTCAGCTCCATAGTAGAAGAAACGCACTTCGTCACCACCACCCCATAACAACAATGGCCACAACCACAATGGTCATCGTCATGGTGGACATAACCATAATGGCCATAAGCACCACAATGGGAATGGGAAGAATCTGAGTGAGGTGACATGCTTCAAATGTAACAAGACAGGGAATTATGCAACTAATTTCCTTGAGAGGATGAAAAATGGAAATGGCAATGGGAATAGCAATGGACACAACCATGGTAGGGAATGGGAAGAAGCCAAATCCGTTTGTTAAAGCCACGGTGAATCATGTCTCCGTGGAAGATGCTTGTGAGGCACTGGACTCCATGATTGGTAAGTTCAAGCTTAATTCCATCCCTATAGTTGTTCTTTTTGATACTGGTGGATCGCATTCATTCATATCAAGGGTATTTGTGGATAGAGGCAAGATACCTACGGAGACTATTAGTACTCCTCTAAGGGTAAGTTATCCTGGAGGAGAAATAGTGGCAAACTCTTGGTGTCGTGGGTTAGACTAAGGATTGGGACACACATCTTTCCCACAAGTCTAGTCGTTCTGGAGTCGCAAGGCTTAGACATAATTTTGGGCATGAATTGGATAACCGAATATGAGGGAGTCATAGATTATGCCAAAAGGACTATTGCACTCACAACTTCAGAAAAGAAAAGAATTCGCCTTAAGTCAGCTTTTTCACTCAAAGGAAGTATGGTGAACTCTCTTAAGGGGGTTAGTTTGGAGGATGTACCTGTTGTGAAGAAATATCCAGATGTCTTCTCGGAAGAGTTACCTAGGATGCCTCCTGACTGAGATATCGAGTTTCTCATCGAGTTGATGTCTGGCACTGGACCAATAGCTAAAAGACCGTACAAGATGGATGTCGATGAGTTGAAGGAACTCAAGAAACAGGGTATAGAGCAATTGGACAAGGGATTCATTCAACCAAGTGCGTCATCTTGGGGAGCACCTGTCCTATTTGTGGAGAAGAAGGATAAAACCAAGAGGCTGGTTGTGGACTACCGATCATTGAATGAAGTGGCAATCAAGAACAAGTACCCTCTACCCAATATCAATGACCTATTTTACCAATTAATGGGAGCTAGTGTATTCTCTAATATTGATCTCCGAACAGGTTGCTTCTAGTTGAAGATCCGAGAATAGGATATACCCAAGACTACCTTCACCACAAGATATAGTTTGCATGAGTACACTATGATGTCTTTTGGTATAACCAATGCCCCGTCGTACTTCATGACTATGATGAACAAGGTGTTCATGGAGTACTTGGATAAGTTTATTGTGGTTTTCATTGATGACATACTCATATACTCCAAGGATGAGAAGGAACATGAGAGGCATCTACGCCTAATTATGGAAAAGTTAAGGGAACACAAGTTATATGCAAAGTTTAGCAAATGTGAGTTCTGGTTAAATGAAGTGGGATTCCTTGGTCATATTGTGTCAGCAAAAGGAGTTGTCGTGGACCCAAGTAAGGTAGCTTCCATGATAGAATGGGAGTCGCCTAAGAATGTGGGAGATATCAGGAGTTTCTTTGGACTTGCGGGATATTACAGAAGGTTCACTGAAATTTTTTCCAAGATAGCAAAACCTATGACTGAATTGTTGAAGAAAGAAAAGAAGTTCCAATGGACCGAAGGCGTGTGAAGCAAGTTTTCAAGAATTGAAGAACCGCCTAGTAACAACACCAGTTTTGTGTCTATCGGATATCCAGAAGGATTTCCAAGTCTATTGTGATGCTTCTCGGCAAGGACTTGTAGCGTACTGATGCAAGATGGGAAGGTAGTATCATATGCCTCATGACAGCTTAAGAACCATGAGAATAACTGAATGAAATATGCCCGAGAGGCAATAATAAAGTGGTTATTATCTTATTCTTGGTTATGATAAATGTTTATTGTGCATGCTATAATTGTATTAATTGGAAACGTTAATATATGTGTGTTTAATAAACAAATAAAGGGTTCCTAGTTATGCCTCTTATAAACTAGATCGTTGATTAACAAGATGATCAAGGTTTCCTGATCATGGACATTGGATGCTGTTAATAATGAGGTCACAGCATTGGTGAATGTTGTGATGAACATTCATCCGAAGTATAGCATTACAATCAAAGTTATTATTTTTATATTGCTATAGCATCATATGAAGTAATCTTTATCCTTAGACCATGAGATCATGTTAATTGCTAACACCGGAAGAATACTTTGATAACATCAAATGTCACACCGTAACAGGGTGACTATAAAGATGGGTTAGGGTATTCTAAAGGTGTTATGTTGAGTCTCATGGATCAAGAGTGGAATTTGTCAATCCGATAACGGATAGATATACTCTAGGCCCTCTCGGTGATATCACATTAAGATAGCTTGCAAGCAAGTGATGTGATCACTAGAATGTTATATCACGGGAACGAGAAAAGAGTGCATGTGGGTAATGAGATCAAACTAAGTATTGATATATTGATGATCGAATCTCAGTCATGTAATATATCGCAAGACAAAGGGATTTAGTTACTATCATTAAAGGTTCTCTCGATCACAGAAATCATTGTTGAATGTGTGGGAGTCAGTATGGATCTCCAGGTCCCGCTTCTGATTATTGATCTGAGAGGGGTCTCGATCATGTCTGGATTATTCGTGAACCGTAGGGTGACAGACTTAAGGGTTGCCAAACACCATTTGGAGCAAATATGTTCTAGACGAAAGAATTGCAAAGCACTGGAATTATTTCAATAGACACCGAAATTGTTTCGAGTGGAATTGCTGAAATTGGTTCTGCATGTGATATTGAAATGTTGCAGGGGGTTGTAATATGAATGTTTGTTAATTAAAGTAATTAACAAAATTCTGTATAAAATTAATAAAACAGTTTTATTAAATGAGAGATCATTAAATTTGGAGAAATTCAATGCATTTAAAGTGGAGACTTTAATAGAGAATGTGAAGGGGCATATTTATGTGGAGGGGTTACCACCACATGAATGAGGGAGGTGAAGGGGCACCCCCATGGCATGCCGGCCATGGGGAGGCGCACCGCCCTCCTCCTATAAATGGCCCCCCTCTCACTCCTTCTCACTCACACCTCCTCATGAAGGATCTCTCTCCTCCTCTAGAATTATTCCCCATGGTCTCGGATTAGCGAGATACATGTTCCCAGTGGCATTTCGTCTGTAAGGAGTTGCTGCTTCTGCTGCATCGCTAGAGTGAGGAGGTGGAGGTTGTTTGGTGGCCTGAACATGTGTGCGAGGACGGATGGGCTGCTGATTTGCGGCGCTAGGACTCCCACACGATCTTGAGATCGGCAAGTGTTCAACTACATCATCCACGAGTTCCATCTCATTAAAAATCTTTGTCGATCTACGAGGGTATGTTCTCTATGGATGTATATCCACCCATTGTTTGTATCTAATAGATAGATCTTGGCGTATAATAGTTCTCATCGTAGGAAATTTTTTGTTTTCTATGCTGCAAACCCAACCGTGGTATCAGAGCTTGATCTATGCGTAGATGCTTTGCACGGGTAGTACACATAAGAGTATGTGAGCGATGATGATAATTTTATTGCATCTTCTATGTATTTTGGATATTGGTGTCATAGTGGGATGAAGTGGCCCGGACTAACTTTACATGTCCTCACACATGAGACCTGTTCCACGCTTGACATGCAACTAGTTTTGCATAACTAGCTAGCGGGTGTCTGTCTCTCCTACTATAGTCAATTACTGATTTACAAGAGTTTCTAATAATTTGATTATCATCGTTGTGGTTCCATGTTCGTAGGTAAGACCGGTTCTATCTTCGAAAGCCCTAAGCCACGTAAAATTTGCAATGGATAAATTAGAAGCGTCTAGTTTAGATTGTTGCGGGGCTAGTGTCATGATATGGTAATGTTGTAAGATGATGTATAGTTGATACTCTTACAACACACCTAACGTGTAAGTTCCATAGACTTTGTCCTTACACACAAAGGAATGATAAAGATCATACCACGATGCACATGATGGTGATAAAGTGCAAGAACCATATCATTTCACTTCACACATTTTTGTTTGCATCTTATATTGCTTGTTTGGCGTTTTAGTATAATTATAAGATGATCCCTCATTTAGATATCAAGATAAAAATGTGTTCTTCCTTAAGTATGCACCATCTTATGTTTCGTCGCTTCAAGATATCACGTGATGATCTAGTGTACTTGAATCCATGTTTGCATAGCAGGTGTAAGACAGTTTTACACACGCGAGTACTAAGGTTCTTACTTGGCGAGCCTAGCATGTGCAAACATGTCCTCGGAACACAGACCAAAATGTTAAGCATAAGTCATATGGTAGATATGATGCCCATATAGATGCTCGCCTTTGAAGCTACACTGACTCACGTGATGATCGGACTTGGTGTAGTGGATTTGGTTCATGTAATCACCAAAACAACTCGAGGGATGTTGGTTTTGAGTGGGAGTTCATTTCTAATTTGGATTAGTCGAACTCAATTTGTCATAAACTAAATCGAAGTGAATTTTCATAATTTGTTGTAGTCATTGGCATCTGTTTACTACCTTATGCTTAGTTTTAATTGAGATAATAGAAATATAGAATTCTGAATATTTGCTTTACGAACTAGTATCGTATTGTTTTGAATGTCAATTTAATGTTTAGAAGTCCTATTGCAAACTTTCAGCAAACTCTATTTACTCTATGAAGTTTAATAAGTAGTATTAAATCGAGAGTAAGATTTCCAATGTTAGTATTGCCTCCATGATTCTTGATATTCAAAAGTTATTTTTAATATCGAGGTTATTTAGGAGCTGAAAGAAGTGTTTCAGAAACCATCATGTGTGGAAGATATTTTGATATTTGAAACAATGTTTATGTTTGGAATATGATAGAGTATAATTTAGAAAAATACATGTTATCATATTGTATGATAATTTGTGAATGTTGGAGAGCTAGACGTCCTAATCTACCAAAAAGGTTTTGGGAACAGACATTATACTCACGATTCGTCCTTATAAGCTATAGTAGCTTGATAATGAAAGTTGTCATGATAAGGATGAATAGAAGATGTAGCCAAAATGTTTACTACACTAAAGATTACTAAAGAATGGATTTTTGAAAGAACACCAAACATTTCATGATGGTGATCAACTTCAAAATGCAAGTCCAAAAGTATTAGTATTTGACTATACATTCTTTGGATTATGTGTCATATGTATGGAGCCATTGTTGATGTTGATAGATTCTTTTAAAAGGAAAAGGAAACGCTGAAAGAGAATCTATAAAATATTTGGCAGATAATAAAAGAATGGAAATGTCCAGCTAAGGTATATAGATGATATACATGTTATGGTTGTATTCTTTGCTTGTTAAACAATGTGGTTCTTGGGTATTGGATACCGAATTGGTTGTATGAAATGTCATACAGAATGATGCAATTCATGAACTACAATGGCCTAGGTAACTAGCAAAATAATATGTGATGATGTCCATCAAAAACAAATAAAGTGTTATTGTGTTTCTCGTTGTCATCAAACCTAGCCTTCAAGATTTGTTTTAATAATTGTTATTTAGTTCCGGTATTAAGAGAACAATGGTTGTTCAAATAATTGTCGTATTCCATAAAGGATGGCTGAACTTTTACAAGTCTAGTTGGAGAAATCACATACATAAACACTATCGCTAAAATTTCACAAGACAAATGATTGAAACATCACTTATGAAGTGACATCGCCATTTAAATTATATTTTAAAGAGAACATGAAGAAACTCCATTTTGATGGATTTTTGGAGTCTTTTGATTTTGATCAATTGACACTTGTGAAACTCTCCTCGAGATAATTGGAACTCCGTTTATAGGCCAAAGAGGAACAAATGACTAACTTATTGGCAATTGTGCATGTTGATGGGCATAGTCCATTATGTGTAGCCATGTGCGATGGATCTTTTTGATTCATATGCTTTCTTCGGAAATTTGAGTGAATATATCTGTATATTTACTTAATAAGGAAGAAGTATGAAACATTTGAAAATTGTTCAAAGACTTTCAAGATGAAGTGGAAAATCATTGTAACAAGAAAATAAAGAGTTTCTGATTTGATCATAAAGGAATATATTTGAGTTATAGGTTTAGCAAAACACCTAAGATTTCAGGAATTCTTCCATGGATTTGCATTTCCAAATAAACCATAGGAGTATGGTATGTTCTAGAGATCAAATCAAACCTTGTTTGACATGTTAAGATCAAAGGTGTCATTTATAAAACTGCCATTATATTTTAAGGATTAAAGCTTTAGAGAATACCTCTTTTACACTGAAAAGAGCACCATCGTGATCCGTTGAAATGACACCATATGAGTTACGGTTTGGGATAAAAACCCGAGTTGTCTTTTCTTAAATTTTGGTATGCTATGAATAAGTAAAATGTTTACAACCAAAGTCGGAAAAGCACTTTTTTGTAGGTTATCCCAAAGAATTTGTTGGGTATTCCTCCATAACACCGAGGACAAAATAGTTTGTCGCTTGGAACGTTAAGTTTCTTGAGAAGGAATTTTTCACAAAAAGTTAAGTGGGAGGACAATAGAACTTTGACAAGGTTATTGAACCTTAGCTATATGTGCTAAGTAGCGCAGCGCCGGAAAGTTCCCCGGTAGCTGATGGCTCTGAAATATAGCCATCCACATCCAGATTTAAACTGGATATTATTCATATTTTTTATGAAATATCTCTCAAAAGCATGCCACTAATGCCTAATAATTAAAGGGGTATGCAATCCTTTCTTTCTACTTTTTTCCTGTGCATATGATGACGTTTGATGATGGGAATCACTACATTAAAGTCAAAGATACGAGATTTCCAACAACCAAAAGAAACCAGGAGTCTTGGGTTGGAGGCAGACGCTTTAATGACCAACTATACGACCAGAACAAAATTCTTGCAGTATAGTTCCGCTCGTATAGTTTCCATCGACGCCACTAGATCAAACAGAACAACTTTTGTGAAGGGACCCCTATATAAAGAAGCCTCGAGCAATGAGAAAATGCCGCTCCATAAAACTATCAGCCACCTCTAGATCTCCATACAAGTCACCGGAAGAATATACTTAGATCTAATCTCTCCACCATAGCCATTTCCACCACTTATAATAGTAGATCTCTTCTTTGATTAGCGACATGGTAAGACTATTTGATATGAATCTCATGATTTCCACTACAATGTTTATGATCTTTGATCTCATCTCTATGTGTGAGTAATTCTCCTTGGGCTAAGGGCTTCGGCCTAGCCATGTAGCTTTTTGTGCATGTTATTTATCATAGATGGGATCATGTATTAGTTTGTATGACATGATGATTATTGTATCCTCTCTTGCCTCAATCTAAGGACTTTTCAAGTATCCCAAGACCCCAAGGATTGAGCGAGGTATAGGGAGTATGAGTAATGACTAATCTACAGGTTGGGAACCCTAGTGACAGAAGGGGTAGTACAGCTGTATGTGACGGATTTACTTGGAATTAACGGTGATATCAGTATGCATATCATTAGTTCTCTTTCTTCTACGGATGATACTAGTAGGTTATTGCTATAAACGGTTGCGAAGGCAATAGCAATTATGGATGCACTACCCACATATAATTTATCTTGCTCTAACAATTACATGCATACTTTATTTTTATATTTTATTCCCATTAGATGTTTTCCACAGCTACAGGTGAAACCGAACACCCTAGGCCCTCTCTCTCCATCATCAACAACAACAAAAAGATGCAAACTCTAGGTCTGGTAAAAACACAAAAGGAATTCTAAAACTCCCGAAGGTCCGTTAAAGTAACTTCACTACGCACCTGCTTCCCGAGGATTCGATAAACCTAGGTCTACTAGGGAAAATGAAGTTATACTACATCCATAATCCGGATCGAAGGTATCAACCCTTTTTTTGGCGCTGTTGCCAGGGAAGCAATAGCTACCCTAGTGAGGTTAGTAGGAACCTTGCTAGTTTTAATTCTTGTTTTTAATTTTTAGTTTGCTTTCAGTCTTTATTTGAAAATCCAAAAAAATTAGTTAGTCTTTAAATTCTTGCTTTTACTATTATAATTCATTATTTAAGAAAACCCAAAAACATAGGAACTATGGCTGAAAAGAAGCTTGGGGAGTTTGTTACTACCAACAATGATTATTTGCGTACTCCTATTACTCATCCAGCAATTGCGGCTGATGACTATGAAATTAAGCCCCTTTATTTAAGTTTGGTTCAACAGAATCAATTTGGAGGCTCTGCTGTTGAGGATGCAGGTATGCACTTGAATACTTTTACTGAAATATGTGATATGATGCGCATAAAATATGTTGACCCTGATGCAGTCAAATTGTGTTTATTTACTTTCTATCTTAGGGAAGAGCAAAAGAATGGTTGCTAGCTTTGCCTAAAAATACTATTACATCATGGGTGGGATGTACTTATTTATTTATGACTAAATTTTTCCCACCGTCAAATACTATGCAACTAAGATCTAATATTACTGGTTTTAGACAGGAAGAGCGTGAGCCACTAGCGCTTGCATTGGAGAGGATGAAGGAATGCTTAAGAAACTGTCCTAGTCATGGGATGGAAGATTGGTTAATCCTCCATTTATTTTATAATGCTCTTAATCATGTGTCTAAGTCTATGCTTGATACTACAGCTGGAGGAACATTGATGGGTGAACATATTACCGAAGCAAAGCAGGTGCTAAACAATATGCAAGACAACCATGCCCAATGGTATGTGGAAAGATCAAACACAAAGAAGGTGAACTCCGTCTCACCACAATAAAATGAAGAACTCAATGCTAAGTTGGATGAGCTCATATTAGCTATAAAAGGTAAGGAAACCTAGGTAAGAGATATCCCAGAATCAAATATTGAACAAATAGACTTCATAGCTTGTAATGATTATAACCACGCTTGGAAGAAGAATTATAATCCTAATTTTTCATATTAGCTATAAAAGGTAAGGAAACCTAGGTAAGAGATATTCCAGAATCAAATATTGAACAAACAAACTTCATAGCTTGTAATGATTATAACCACGCTTGGAAGAAGAATTATAATCCTAATTTTCAGAAACATTATTCTAATCCTGCAGGTAACTCTAATAATAATATGGGAACTAGTAATGGTAGTCTCCAAGAAACATTTAAGTCTTTTATAGACTCACAAAATGAACAAAATAATATTCTTCTTAAAATGATGGAGAACCATGATGCTATGCTTGGTAAATTATCTAACCAAGCTGTAAGTTTGAGGAATGATTTGCAGGCCGTCCAAGAAAGAACGAGGATCGTTGAGGCACGGCTAGGTAAGATAACCGAGAGTCAAACTCTCATTCTAGCTAAATTTGTAGGTAAATCTGATCCCAATCCTGTTGAAGACCTCAATATGATGAGGATCCAAAGAGAGGAGCCTGGAGAACTTGATTATAGTAATGCCCCTTCACCAAGCTACACCGTTAAAGATCTCGTAAAAAGGATCAACGTTAAGATTCCGGTAAGTTAAGGTAATGAGGAAGCTATGTACCAACACTTTGTTAATCAGGTAGCAATAAAGGTACGTGAGCTTGAGGAAGAATATAAGCAAATTGTTGAAAAATTACCTGTGAAGCTTGATGATATATTTGAGCCTACTATTAAGATTAAGATTGCAACCAGTGAGATAGCTGCACTTTGTGATGTAGGTGCAAGCGTCGCAACAATTCCAAAGAGGCTTTTTAACAAGTTAAATCTTGGCTCTTTTGAGATCACTGAGTTAAAATTGCATCTAGCAGATTCTACATACAAACAAGCTATAGGAATTAAGGAGAATACTTTAGTATACATTAAAGATTGTCTTGCTCTTATTGATTTTGTTATTGTTGACAGGCCTAAAGATGCTACTGCTCCTATTATACTAGGTCATCCTTTCTTAAGAACTATTAAGGCTTTGATTAATCTCCATGAAGGGAACGTGAAGCTTCAATTGCCTTCGAGGGATCCTTTTGTTATTCATTTCCCCAAGAAGAAGAAAGCCAAGCATGATGAAAAGGAGGCCATCACTTTGAAGGCCAACTACTTTGGAGTGGGTGTTCCAGTCATCTGGCCTAAGTGAGAAACATTGAGGTCAAGCTATTGACCATAAAAGAGCGCTCCATGGGAGGCAACCCATGTGAAATAAAGGTTTGAGTTCAGTTTTAAGTTTTAGTTTTAGTTTATGTTTATAAAGAGTGCTAGAAAACTCCATTTGGGGAGAAGAAGTTCGGTGGTACTAAAAATCCTATTTTATACATGCTGTTGTTGGTTGACAATATTTACTATCATTTTCCATCAAAAACAAGGTATTTCACTAAGTTACAGGATAAGAAGTAATTTGCTAAGAAACAAAAAAACATTTATGCGTACAAACGGTTTAACGACCAACTATACGGTGGGAATAAAAATTCCGGCCGTATAGCTCCGGTCGTATAGATATTTCTGCCATCGACAATTTTTCTTTCATATGTAATGACTATTTAACGATGAACTATACGGCGGGAATAAAAAATTCCGGTCATATAGATATCTATGCTTTCATGCAAATTCTTTCCTAGGTACAGACGGTTTCATATAGTTCTGATCGTATAGCTGTGCCACCAGATGGAAACCCTAAAAATTTGATAGAAGGCCAACTATACGGCAGGAACACAATGTTTCGGTCATATAGTTGCACCAGTATAGTTGTGTCCGACCACAAAACCGTACAGGAAGGTACCTCCAACCCCAAAACCTCAATCATTTTTCTCCCTTCTACCTCCAAACCCTCTCAAAACCTCAAGAGATCTTTACCTCTACTCAATTTCGTTCGATTTCCTCGTAGACAAGTGATCTACGGTATGTTTCTCCTCCAATCCTCCAATTACTTTTTGAAAATTCATCTTTGATCTATTGTCATTATCAATCTAGGGTGAGACCTACTATGAACTAATTGACATGATTCTCTTGCCTAGATTATTATTTTGAGAGGATTCTTTAGTGTGCTATCATGAGGAATATGTTATACTTATTATTGTTGGATCAAAAAGTTTTATTTTGTCTTCCTTTATTGTTTTATATGATGAACACAAGGATCCAAACTCGTGCTCGTGCATCTGCTAGCGCTTCTCGGACTATCGCTCAAGAACGCATGGGGATACGGTTCAGGAATGAGCTCCAACGCGATCGCTTCAACAAGATCAAGAACCACGAAGTGAAGGCTACCAAGTGGGCTTGCCCCATTATATTGAACCAACTAGGTATTTATGATGACTTCAATTTACTTTTCAATAGAGCTAGCCTACAAAACTTTGTGTACAATGATGTGCCTACTTATCACCGGCTAACCATTGAATTCCTAAGTTCGTTGCAAAGCACTGTTAAACTATGGCAATGAGAGGACATGATTTCTTTCCAACTTATGAACAACAACTACACTTCACTAGATGAATGGTGCGTATGTTTTAATTTCCCAAACAACAATGTTAATGCCTTACGCGCATCCTTTACTGGTTTAAATCCTTCCCCTGAACAATATTATAATGGCATGAGTTTCACTACTAGAGTAAGCAAGGGGAAGAATATTCAAGATCTTGCAATTCGCTATTTGTTCTATGTTATTGCTAACACCTTGAAGGCAAGAAACAAGTTCACAAGACTCAATGAGGAGGACATCTTAGTCCGTGCAAAGGGCTGCTTACATCAACTGTAACTTGTCACTCAACTTGGGTGCAATCCTTGTGTGCTACCTGGAGAACCAATCCTCCCAAAGCCAAGGACCGATTACAGGTGGAGGCATCATCACCGTGCTTGCCACTGCCCTAGGCATCGACCTAGGTGAGTTGCAACCTGTGCTAGGTGAGTGACGTGTTGGTTTCTCTATTTAAAGGCTTGTGGAATGCTCACTAGGAGAGCTGGTGTTTACTATCTGCATATTGCTGGAGCTGGGCGTATCTACCCTGCTCCTATGCCTAATGGTATTTTATCTATCGAGGAAGGATGTTTGCTATATGACTTGTAGGTTGAGCAACACCAACTCGAGGAGGAGATTCTGGATGAGGATGAGGACCAAGAAGAGGACCAAGAAGTCCCTCATCAAGAGGAGAAGCCATCAACCCGGTTCGCTACATACCAAGACTTCCAAGAACTTGGAGGGACTATGGAGAGGATGCATAGCCTCTCTTTGAACCTCCAAGGAACAAATAGTAATTTATTAACTCAATTTGCGAACTAGAGTAACGACTTTTCCCACCACCACAATAATTTGAAGGGCTTGCAAAAGCCTAAGCTTGGGGAAGTTTCCTCATGTATCTTTATTTGGCGTTCATGTGCTTTTATTTATTTCGAGGTTATGTTTTTAATTTGATTTTATAAGCACTCATGTTGGTTTGCCCAACACTTTATTTTTAGTTCTTTATATCTGCTTTAAAAAATTTCTAGCCGAGCTTTGCCGCCAATTTTATATTCTTTAAAATTCCCTCTCTTAAAAACAACAAAAAGATTTCTCCATTTTCTTTATTTTCCCTCTTTCTTTTCTTTCCGCCTCGAGGTTGTCATGTGTTTGTAGGAGAGTGATCAACTTCGAGTTTCCAAGAAACAAATAAAAAAGGAAGAGAGAAGTGGAACCAAACATGAGAGGTATGCCTTATGACTCCCTACTTTTCAAGTTTGAGAAATCCATGCTAGTTAGTAGTAAATGTTGAGATATTATATTGGTGGAGTGAGTCTTTTTATTGTAGTAAGATTTTCGTTTGCATGGGTATTTAGTT
The DNA here is from genome assembly GCA_916181665.1 of Avena sativa. Classification (NCBI taxonomy): domain Eukaryota; kingdom Viridiplantae; phylum Streptophyta; class Magnoliopsida; order Poales; family Poaceae; genus Avena; species Avena sativa. The sequence continues at coordinate 415,126,881 of OV702289.1, read as the reverse complement.
GGGTACATTTTTTTCCAGCTCTCGTAATTAACCAAGTCTTGCCTAAAAATTTGCTAAACAATTGTAATAAGAAAAAGTCTCACAATTGAAGGCTTGGGTGTTGTAGTGTTTAGTCTTGAAGGCTTATTTCTAGAGACACTCAACACCACTGAAAATATTGATTGACTTGATAGTTATTCGATTGAATTAATGTTTAGCGGTTTTTGTGAGCATGCCAAAGTTATACATGTTAATCATCAGAATGATATAGCTTTACGCGTGTCAAACTTCATGGGATGCCAACAACTCCGCTAGCCTACGAACGATCTTCATAGAGGAAACTCCTAGATTTCGGCTATGAGTTGATTAAACACATGTAGTAGCAATGCTATAGTGGGTAAGATTCTTGGCACCCCCGGGTAGCTGTGTTCATCATGGAATCACTCCTCTGGCTATTATGAGTAATCATTATGCAAAAGGAACAAAAACCTTAGTGATGCCACGAGTGTCCATCATAGCCTGATAAACTAATATTTTTTTGGCATGTTCTCAATTACTCAAGAACTGAAATTCTTGAAGGACAATGAATAGAAAAGTAGTGCTTGAAAAGTCTTGATTTATTGATATGGGAGAATTGAGATACTCTAGTGTATATGTTTTTCATGAAAACTCTCACACTCTCAATTTTCATTATTATACTTTATTGTTCAAACGCAAGCCTATGAGTTGATTACATGACATGGAATAAAGTTTACCCATTTGAATCATCCATGTTAACAATAATTTTGTTGTCCTATAAGGATGCATAGATATGCTTGGCATTACTCTATCTATGCTAAAGTTTTTCATATTTATGAAATGGAGGAAATATGAGACTACCAATCATGAGTAAGACCATCATCTCGTTATTTCAGTTTAAATGTTGAGTTCCTTTTTTATTTTGGTTTTCTTGCTCGAGGATGATCAATTTGAAGCTTGGGGAGGTTGATGGCTCTGAAATATAGCCATCCACGTCCACATATAAGCTGGATATTATTCATATTTTTGATGAAATATCTCTCTAAACCCTTCCACTAATGCCTAATAATCAAAGGGGTATGCAATCCTTTCTTTCTAGTTTTTTCCTGCGCAGATAATGACGTTTGATGATGGGAATCACTACATTAAAGTCAAAGATATGAGATTTCCAACAACCAGAAGATACCAGGAGTCGTGGGTCGGAGGCATATGCTTTAACGACCAACTATACAACCGGAACAAAATTCTGGCCATGTAGTTCCGGTCGTATAGTTGCCATCGATGCTGCTATGTTAAACAGAACAACTTTCGTGAAGGGACACCTATATAAAGAAGCCTCGGGCGACGAGAAAAGGCCGCTCTAGAAAACCATCAGCCACCCCCAGATCTCCATCCACAACACCGATGAGCCGTCGGAAGAATAGACTTAGATCTAATCTCTCCACCACCATAGCCATATTCCACCACTTGTAATAGTGGATCTCTTCTTCGATTGGCGACATTGTAAGAATATTTGCTATCAATATCATGATTTCCACTACAATGTTTATGATCTTTGATCTCATCTCTATGTGTGAGTAATTCTCCTTGGGCTAAGGGCTTCGACCTAGCCATGTAGCTTTTTGTGCATGTTATTTATCATAGATGGGATCATGTATTAGTTTGTATGAAATGATGATTATTGTATCCTCTCTTGCCTCAATCTAAGGACTTGTCAGGTACCCAAGACCCTAAGGATTAAGCCAGGTACAGGGAATATGAGTAATGACTAATCTGCAGGTTGGGAACCCAGTGACAGAAGGGGTAGTACGGCTGTATGTGAGGGATTTACTTGGGATCAACGGTGACATCACTATGCATATCATTAGTTCTCTTTCTTCTATGGATGAGACTAGTAGGTTATTGCTATAAGAGGTTGCGGAGGCAATGGCAATTATGGATGCACTGCCCACATATAATTTATCTTGCTCTAACAATTACATGCATACTTTATTTTTATCTTTTATTCCCATCATATGTTTTGCATAGCTACAGGTGAAACTGAACGCCCTAGGCCCTCTCTCTCCATCATCGACAACAACAAACAGACGCAAACTCTAGGTCCGCTAAAAACACAAAAGGAAATCTAAAAGTCCTGAAGGTCCGTTAAAGTAACTTCACTACGCATCTGCTTCCCGAGGATTCGATAAACCTAGGTTTACTAGGGAAAAAGAATCTATACTACATCCATAATCCGGATCGAAGGTATCAGTGGCGGCCACAGTTCTCATGGCTCCCGTGATTACATAGATTGAGATTTTGGAGATCATAATTCCTGTTTGAACCGTATGCATCGGGTAACGATCAAATAGCTAGATTTGATAAACAAGTCATTATTGTTTTGACAATGATGAACCGACTACATGCAAAGAAGCGATGATGGGCCCTGACTCCATAAAATGACTAGAAGTTATAAAATTCGTGATAGTTTCCATACACGAGAAATCAAATTTTAAACTTGGAAGACCCTCCGAAAAGGCATGAAGCCTATCGATCGTGTTTGGATCTATAAAGAAATAGACATGGATGTTTGACATCTATGAAATAGTCGACATGTCGTAAAAGAGTTTACGACAATGTTCAAGGAGTTGACTATGACAAGATTTGATCTTTCATAGAGATATTTAATCTTGACGGATTAATGTAGCAACCACTACATATAATTTGATATATGATAGTTGAACAAACAAAAACATGTTCTTATAATAGAATGGTTACCTAGGACGTGTACATGACACGGTCCAAAGGGTTTTGTTAATTTAAAGGATGTTAAAAGGGCATGCAAACTTCAATGGTTGAAGTAAGCATAGCGGAGTTGGAATCTTCACCGTGATGAAACTGTTAAAATGTTTAATTTCATCGGAAACGATGAAGATGCTTGCATTTGCAAGAAATTAAGTGGGAGCACTGAGACAAATTTCCAATACATTATGTAGAGTACATACTGTTGATTGTAAATGATGTATTTTTTATTGACATGGGTTAAGAATTTCATTAAAATTAGATTTTGATGAAATACTTGGGCAATACTGGAATATTTGGCATCAATGTCTATATGGATAGATTGAGGCGCTAATATGGTTGTGCCAGACGTACATATATGAGATATTGAAAGGGTTCAATATAGAAACAATAAGAAAGGTTCTTGCTGCATGGAAAGGATTGAATCACGACTCAAGTGTATCGACACTTGGTGAGTGAAATCACATGAATATTTTGATCAATAATACCGTGATATGTACATATCCAGATATGTCCTATGCTCTAAATGTTGTGAGCATATACCAGAATGATTCATAAGATGATCATTGGACGATAGTAAAGATATTCTTATGAGCTTTGGAAGAACTAAGAATATATCATGTATAAGTGACAAATAGTTGAAAGTAGTTCATTGTAAAGTGTTACATTGATACTAGTTTGTCACAAGATACAAATTAAATTTATCTCAATTTAAACTATGGGTGGCACAATGCAATGGAAAGGAAGTTCCATGATGGATTTGGATGAGTTCCAAAGTTAAGACATTGTGACGGATACTACAACAAAAGGCTAAGTATATGACTGTTGTAGTAGCAGCAAAGGGGGGAATTTGTGTTAAGTAGTTTGTTATCAAACTAGGTGTGGTTCACAGTGGGCTAATACTATGAAGACATATTGTATGAGAATACTATCAACATGTTTTAACCCAAAGGAACTAAAGGTCTCACCAAAGTACTAAATTTATACAATGCCATCTCATTAGAGAATGAGTGATGCGTAGAGACACAAAGACATGCAAATACACAAGAACCTAAAAATGTCAGATCCGGAGATTATGTTAACCACTAGCAAACATGTATATTCAACACCTAGGTGTTGTATATACAAGTTTACAAACTAGATTATTGACCTAGTGCAAGTGGGAGACTGAAGGAAATATGCCCGAGAGGCAATAATAAAGTAGTTCTTATCTTATTCCTTGTTTATGATAAATGTTTATTTTGCATGCTATAATTGTATTAATTGGAAACGTTAATACATGTGTGTTTAAAAACAAATAAAGGGTTCCTAGTTATGCCTCTCTTATAAACTAGCTTGTTCATTAACAAGATGATCAAGGTTTCCTGATCATGGACATTGGATGTTGTTAATAACGAGTTCACGGCATTGGTGAATGATGTGATGAACGTTCATCTGAAGTATAGCATTACGAACAAAGTCATTATGTTTATATTGCTATAGCATCATACGAAGTAATCTTTATTCTTAGACTGTGAGATCATGTTAATTGCTAACACTGGAAGAATACTTTGATAACATCAAACGTCACATTGTAACAGGGTGACTATAAAGATGGGTTCGGGTATTCCGAAGGTGTTATGTTGGGGCTCATGGATCAAGAGTGGAATTTGTCAATCCCGATAGCGGATAGATATACTCTGGGCCCTCTTGGTGATATCACATTAAGATAGCTTGCAAGCAAGTGATGTGATCACTAGAATGTTATATCATGGGAACGAGAAAAGAGTGCATGTCGGTAACGAGATCAAACTAAGTATTGAGATACTGATGATTGAATATCGGACATGTAATATATCGCAAGACAAAGGGATTTAGTTACTATCGTTAAAGGTTCTCTCGATCATAGAAGTCATCGTTGAATGTGTGGGAGTCAGTATGGATCTCCAGATCCCGCTTCTGATTATTGATCTGAGAGGGGTCTCGATCATGTCTGCATTATTCGCAAACCATAGTGTGACACACTTAACGGTTGCCAAACATCATTTGGAGCAAATATGTCCTAGACGAAAGAATTGCAAAGCGCTAGAATTATTTCAATAGACACCAAAATTGTTTCGGGTGAAATTGCTAAAATTGGTTCTGCATGTGATATCGAAATGTTACAGGGGGTTTTATGTGAATGTTTGTTCATTAAAGTAATTAACAAAATTCTGTATAAAATTAATAAAACAGTTTTATTAAATGAGAGAGCATTAAATTTGTAGAAATTATATGCATTTAAAGTGGAGACTATAATAGAGAATGTGAAGGGACATATTTACGTGGAGGGGTTACAACCACATGAATGAGGGAGGTGAAGGGGCACCCCAATGGGGCATCGGCCATGGGGAAGGGCACCCCCTCCTCCTATAGAAGGCCCCCTCTCACTCCTTCTCACTCACACCTCCTCGTGAAGGATCTCTCTCCCCCTCTAGAATTATTCCCCATGGTCTCGGATTAGCGAGATACATGTTCCTGGTGGCATTTCGTCTGGAAGGAGTTGCTGCTTCTGCTGCATCACTGGAGCGAGTGTCAACACCTGGATTTTTAATCCCAGATGCCTATTATGCCATACATCACAATCCCAGGATTACCATTTTTGCGAGACATAACAGATTGGATATCACAGTACATCATCCATTACAAACCATAATAAGGTCTTACACAAATAAAGGATCTCATGATCCAGTCTTAGTACAATCAAGTAGAGGAATAAACAGCGTAGCGGTGGGGTCCATCTTCAGAGTCACAGGCAATGCTGATGATGGGAGATGATCCTAGTTGTCGTAGCCGTCATGTTGTCCTCCTTCAAGGTAGTCCTCCCCATAGTCTGGCCACGGGAATAGCCAGGGACAAAAGCCATGAGTACTCTTTAAGTACTAGCAAACTACCACTAACAAGTAGGATAGTTCTAGTAGTAAATGCTAACTCTAAGTTTAATTGTAAAGTTAAGTCTGAAACCTAAGCTGAGTTCAGAAACAAAGAAAGATAAAAGAAGTTTGAAAACACCTAAGTGGGAACTTAGTTATCATAGTCACAACTCTGTTGTGGTCAAGTCATGTCACAATTCATTTCATAAGTCATTTTGAAAACATCTGATAACAGAATAGTATGGCCACTCCAACTGTCCATAACCACGGACGCGGCTATTCGAATAGTTTGACACTCTGCAGAGGTGGTACACTTTCACCACAAGATTCGATACATCTGTCAGGGATACCCCTGAATCATCATACTTGGTATGCAGATAATCAAACATAACCTTTCCTTTACACACCCTAGTATAAGCACCTCTTCTATGAGCATGGCCTCCCAACCATGACCATCTGTCATCTTAGGCACTGCATAGGTGGACAACATTGAGAGGTAGCCTTAGCTCAAACATCTCCCGTGAGGGAACTAATACTAATGCATATAAACTTCCAGCTAAGCCTTACCCAATTCAGGTATTGTGGTTGTACGGTAAAATTGGAATGGTATCGCATCCGAACCCAACCATCAGTTTTGTAAAAGGGATAAGGCTCATGCCTCAACATTTTCATCATCATAAACCATTTGTGTTTCTCAACACATGTCAAAACATCTCAATAGAATGACTCATCATTCCAAGTTTTTCACAAATCATTTTCACCAAGTATTCCCATCTAGAGTGAATCAAGTTTTGGGTTTTTTTCAACTACTAAGTTAAGAGTGTTCACTAATGTGGGATGCTAATCTCAATCTCATGCCATAGAATGACATCTAAGTCTAACTCGATAGGTCAAGTTTTATACTCTTTATGCTACCTTTAAACAAGTAAAGAACTTTGGTAAAGTAAAGAAGTAAAGCTTGGAAATAAAACTTGGAATAGGCATAAGTCCAAAATGGTATAACCAAAGCATGCCTAATGCCTTTGCTTAGGTTATCTAGCTTGCAAGGGTTAGCTTGCATTGTTAATGATGGCTTGCATAGTTAAGACATTTTCAAGTGTTAGCTTGCCAATAATAGCTTGCCTTGGTTGGTGTAGTGGTTGAAATTCCCTTCCTCCTCCTCTTGGTATAACTCCTCCTCTTCGTAGACTTGGTAGGTACTATTGTCTATAAATACATACGGAGTACACAATCACCAAACAATACTTAACTAGTCTACTTAGTACACTAAGGCACACATTTGATGATCTATTATCATCACAAGCATCACAAGGTTTAATGAACTAGCTTCATTTATTTTATTTGAGAAAAGTAATTTCTACTCATTGAAATTAACTAAGATTTAATATTCTCCAATTAAAATATGGGATCATATGGACACATGTCATCACCACATATTCTAGCATATGGAAATGTGATTTAAAGGTTGGATCATATTTTAATAAGTTTAAGTTTAATAATTAATGATTCAAAGTGACTAGAAATGCCTATATAGCATTATTTTGGTACTAGTCCAAAGTCACTGCATGCAAACCTTAATATTATTACACATTCAGATAGGTATGGTTAAATGTGATTTTTGAGAGTTGGAAACAACTCAAAAGCTATTAGGGTTGATTTTATAAAAATGTTTGAATGTGCAAAAGCTTCTGTTTTGTTATTTTTACTAGGAGATATCTCTAACAGTAAATGATTTAAATCCAACGGGCTTGGATAGAGATTTTCAGTACCTTTCCAACAAAATTGGAATCACTCAATTTGGATTTTTAAAACTCTCTGAATTGATTTTTGAACTAAGGGACAGAATTGAGTTTACTTCTAAAAAGAAAAACCTATATTTGAATTACTGGGTCAGCACGGGAAAATAAATGGGCCGGCCCGTGTACACTCCGCGGCGCTGAGGGCTGCTGACAGGGGGTCCCGCCTATCAGTGACTCATAAAACGCGAAGCGGTACGGGGCGTTGAGGACCACACGATTAGAACACAGATCAACGGTACACGGTCGTCGTCGATGACGGACACGTCGCCGGCGAGACTGAACCCTAGTGCGGTCGGTGGGGGTCTACTGGGGACGTACCAGGGCTCCAGCTAGTGCGGCGAGGCAGGCAAATGAACTGGTGGATGACAGCAGACTCAAGCAAGGTCACGGCAGGGGCTGAGGTGGACGAAATCAACGGGGACTTCTCCTCCTCTACAGCGGCTACCTCCGGCAGAATTCCGGCGATGGGCTGCTCGAGCGGCTCCGGCGAGAGAGGGGAAACGTTTAGTGGAGAGAGGGGAGTGGAATGGTGTGAAGAAATGATGATGGGGAGGCTAGCTTATATAGGCTCGACGAGGGGACAGTGAGGTATGGGCGCGGCTCGTCGGAGACGACGATACAGGGGGATACCGGCGTAGGCGAGGTAGGCGGACGGTGGGCGGTCTGCCGGTGGTCCTCTACAGCATAATGGCGTGGCTAGGGAGACAGAGGCGGTGCTCGACGGTGCTCCTGGCGACTGTGGGTCGTGTGGCGGTGCACGGTCGTGTCTGGCGGGTTGCTGGGTTTATGGCGGAGCGGCGCACGTGATTTGGTGTCAAGGCACAGTCCAAGGCGTGATGGTGGCGAGGCGCTCTGGTGTGTGCTGCGCATGGCGCAGAGAGAAAGGGTAGCGCTGCTCTGGGGTGGTCCAGGGGTTGGTAGTGATCGAGGGGTGGACAGGGGAGTGCCGTAAGGTTGGGCGGAGCTAGTAGGCAAGCTGGTTTGGCGCGGGGTGATACTTGCAAATGTATCTATAATTTTTGATGTTCCATGCTTGGTTTTATCTCCTTTCTTGTGTTTTGTCCACACTTTGGAGTACTTTTCATATGATTTCTTAGACTAACCTATTAACAAGAGCCACACTGCCAGCTGCCTGTTTTCTGCTGTTTTTGGTTCCAGGAAAGTCAGAAAATGAATATTCTCGGAATTGGATGGGACAAAAGCCAAAGTGCCTATTTTTCCGGAAGACTCACGGAGCCAGAATACGAGACGGAGGAGGGCCAGGGGCTGGCCACACCACCCCCAGGCGCGGGCTAGGCCTGGTCGCGCCAGGGCATGGTGTGGGCCCCCCAGGAACCCCCTCGGTCTCCCTCTTCGCCTATAAGAAGCCTTCTGACCTAAAAACTCCCGGGGGGTTCGACGTTTTTCCAGAAGGAGTTCCGCTCCGCCGCCACCACCAGATTCCACGAAACAGCATCAAAAACTCCATTCTGGCACCCTTCCGGGACGGGGAATTGGAGGAGATCATTGCCATCATCATCACCATCGCTTCTCCATCGACCATCCATGTTTCCCCCATCAATGAGTGAGTAATCCCCCGCTGTAGGCTATGGGGATGGTAGGGATTGGATGAGATCGTTCATGGTGCCTAGTATCTTTTATTAGTGCTTTATGACTTTGTTGCGGCTTGTTGTGCTTAATGCTTGTCACTAGGGCCCGAGTGCCATGATTTCAGATCTGAACATGTTATTGATTCATTATGATAGTATTGTTCTTGGTCTTATCTGCAAGTTGTATACACACGTTGTTGTCCGGAACCTATGGCCCCGAAGTGACAGAAATCGGGATAACCGGAAGGGAAAGGCTTTGATGTGAGGATCACATGTGTTCAGAGAGTGTTAATGCTTTGCTCCGGTGCTCTATTAAAAGGAGCACCTTAATTGCCAATAGTTCCCTAAAGGCCCTGCTGCAAACGGGCTGGCAGGACAAAAGATGTTGTGCAAGTTCTCATTGCAAGCACGTATGCCTATATATGGAACACATGCCTAGGATTGTCTAGTACTTGGATGCTTTATCTTATTTATCTGTAATTGCCCTATATTCTGATTGCTATGTGGATTGTCTTGTCCATGCAATGCCCGTCCATCCATCCCTATGCCTACCGCACTCGAATCCCACTGTTACTGCTTTTGTTACTACTGTCTTTGCTTTACTACTGCTGTTACTTTACTATTCCTACTACAAAACTGTTGCTACTGATAAACTGCTGTGAGCAAGATTGTTTCCAGGTGCAGCTAAATTGACAACTCAGTTGTTAAGGCTTATAAATATTCTTTGGCTCCCCTTGTGTCGAATCAATAAATTGGGTTTCACTTCCCTCGAAAATACTGCGATACACCCCCTATACTTGTGGGTCATCAAGACTATTTTCTGGCGCCGTTGCCGGGGAGCATAGCTTTATTTATCAAGTCCACTTGAATTCACTATTGTTCAAGCTAAGTTTATTTTCTCCTTGTTTGCTTGTTTCTTTATCAAAAATACAAAAAAAAATTAGTTCCTACTCTAGTTATTTTCGTTGGTCTGTTATTGTCTTGCTTTATCATGCTTGATGTCAATGGTTGGTTTCTTTGAAACTGAATCTTATTGGCAAGGTGGGTTCACGGAAGATCAAAAATATTATTATAAGGAACACCGCTTGTCACAAAAAGGGAAACACTTATGGGAACAAATTGATAGATTGTATACCATTGCTAGAAACGTGTGCTCTACTTATAATGTTACTTATTGCTGTGATGAGTCTTGTTGCAGAAAGAGGTATAAACACCTCCCTTTTCAATGTGAGTATAGTGATAATGATACCATATCTTCCTATGCTAAAGGAATTTATGACTTTTATGATGCGGAACAAATTGAAGAATTTATTACTTGGAAGGGTGCTTTTGAACTTGCTAGTTTGCTTGAAAATATTGATGATTCACCTTATAAGTATGAGGTTTATGGTATAGTTAAATTTTGCTTTGATAATTACAAGGATGAAAATAGCTATATCCTTGAATATTTTAATAGATGCTTTCCACAAATGGAAGAGACTAATGCCTTGCAAGACCCTATGGAAGAGACTAATGCCTTGCAGGCTCCTATGGAAGAAGAAATTGATGAACCTGAAATCTCATTAGATGAAAAAGAGGAGGAGAGTGATGAACAAAAGGAGGAAGAATGGATTAGCTACCCATGCCTACCTTCTAATGAGAGTAACTCTTTATCCCTTACATTATTTGATTGTCCTCCATGCTTACTAAAGGAGGACGAATGTTATGTTCCCAAGGTTTCTTTTGAAAATGTTTATAATAAAGCTCTAGTGCTTGTAGATCATGAAGAGCATGCTTTATGCGATAGTTATATTGGTGAGTTTATTCATGAGGCTACTGAAAATTATTATGAGAGAGGAAAATATGGTTGTAGAAGTTTCCATGGTATTGAAACACCTCTCTATGTGCTGAAAGTCTTGAAGTTACTCTTGTTTTATCTTCCTATGCTTGTCACTTTGTTCTTTGTGAATTTATTTGCATACACGATTCCTATGCATAGGAAGTGGGTTAGACTTAAATGTGTTTTGAATTTGATTCTTGATGCTCTCTTTTACTTCAACTCATATTTCTTATGAGAGCATCCTCTCAAACTTTTATGCCTGAAGATTATAATATGTCTATTATTCTTGGGAGACCTTTTCTTAAATACTGCAGGAGCTGTTATTAATTATAATCAAGGGAAGGTGACCTTCAATGTTAATGACAAGGAACATATTGTCTATTTCCCCAAGAAGATTAAAAGGACTTATGGCTTGAATTCAATTGAACATGTTGAGGGCATTCAAGTTGGAGAAATATATTGTCCCATACCAAGAGAAAATTTTGAAACTATTATGATTGGGACCATTGCTATCAAGGTTGAGGTACATAATCATTAGTGGAATACAAAGTTTTGTATCATATGAAATTGTTTTGGTAACAAGACCTGATCAACCTTGTTAACAAAAGGATTTCATTGAACAAAACAATGTTTTCACCATGGTTATCTCCGCTTACTTCTATTCTATCCATTTAAGTTTTTGCTTATGCCTAACTTAAAGGCGTTAAAGAAAAGTACTTATTGGGAGATAACCCAAAAGTTGTAGATGAGTCTTGTAAGTTATTACTTCAGTAATAACCGCTCCTTATCCTTGTTATTTGCTTTTTGTGCCAAGAGTAACCTCTAATGAGAGAGCAGTAATGATTGGGAAAGTTGTTGTCCCGAAACAGATTTTTGTGCTTCACCGTAAAAAATCTTGTAAAATCTCTGAACGTCTTTTTGAGGCGCGAACTTTTGTGCTTCTGCCCCAGGTTGTTATCTAACTTTCGTTATTTCAACACTTTTTGATTTGAGCAACAGAAGGTCTTCGAAAAAATTCGTCTTTACCTGCTAGTCTGTTTTGACAGATTTCTGCCATTTGCTGCATTTGCTTCTTGTTGGTTCCTTTTTGAGTTCTTTTGGGGAATTGAGCTTTTTGAGGGAAGTGATTCAGTACCTAGTGTTCTAATGGAAGTTTATTTGGTGTTAGAACTGAACCTTAAGACTTATTATCTTGAGTGCACTAATGTTGCTAATAAAATTTGTGTGAAGTTTTGTATGAAGGAAAAATTTCAGGTGTATGGAAGGAATGAATAATGAGATAAAGGATGGACTAAAGCTCAAGCTTGGGGATGCCACGCGTGTCACCCCAAGAAATATCCAAGAACTACAAGCGTCAAAGCTTGGGGATGCCCAAGGCATCCCCTTCTTCATCAATAAAAATCCCAGGTTTCTTCCAAACGCTTCATTTTTATTGTTTCATGCACAGTTGTGTTGTTCTTGGAGCGTCTTCTTTTTCGTTTTTGTTTTGGTTTTTCGTTTGCTTGGTTTTATTAGTTTTCTTAATAAATTGGTTGGACCTCCTCTTTCATACATTGGTTTGCAAATAGTTTCGTTTGGTTTGGAAAAGAGTAGGAAAGCTCATGCTTAAGTGGTAAAAAGAGTTTGTTTTTGACTATGGCCTAGGCTTTGTCGTGCCATGCTTGATATTGTTTTGGCTTTATGCTTAGTATTATTTGCTGTATCATGACTTGTTATAAACAATTGAGATTGCTTAATGTTCCTTGAATGAATCATGCGTTGTTTTACATATTAAAGCATAGTATTGTGGTATTCTCCTTTGATGCTTTATTTTGGTCGACTTGGCACATGCTCACACCATGTTATGACTATCCCAAGTCACCATAAGCCTTTATGATCCTTTAGTTTTCAACTTGTAGTATCACTTTATGCTTTGATCAATGATGTTTTGTCGCTCTGCATGATTATGGCCATTATTGCTCTCTCGTTTGTCGCTCCCTTACTATTGCTAGCCTTCATTTTCACTGAGTATGTTTTACTCATGTTTCCAACTCCCCAAAACCAAATATTGCCAAAGTGTCCACCATACCTACCTATTAGCATCATTTGCTACTTCCGTGCATATTCAATATGCCTTGTTTTCTTCTGAATAAAATGTTTGCTTGTTATGGGAAAGTTAGTTAGTAAAGCTCTCACGAACTTGATGGCACACTTTATTTTCTTGCACTTAATAAACCTGAACCATTGCATCCTTATTTGTTGCATATATGCTTGCGCTTTATGAGTTGAAGTTAGCAGAACCATGTATCATGGGGACCGCTTTCAACACTTCATTGGTACTTTGTACCTAGTTGATATCATGTTCTTTTGCTTATGGATCCCGACAGTGTGAAATAAAAGTGGAACTTGTAAGATCATGGAGTTTGTATGTATGTTAGAGAAACGCCTGGGTGGCTAGCCTAAGCCATTCCTAATCATGGTGGAAACTTGCAGCATAACCATAATGAGCATTCTATGAAGCATCCTCAATAAAAATCTATGCACATAGTAAAGAAAAAGATCGCTGAGATGCTCATTGTCTATTTGCCTTGTCATTTTGATTATGGGATAGCTCTTGTATCTGTGGAAGGGGTACCCCATTGGCGGTTCTCTATGATACGTATATACTTACAATGATAAGAGCTTACTTGTGACTGAAGTTGAGTAGCATGAGGATCGGTCTTCGTAAGTAAGGGGCATGAGACTTAGATTTATAACTTGTCAAGCATATCCTCTTAGTTGTGTCACTTTCACCTTAACCACATTAAAGATGCTTATGATAGGGGCAATGAGAGCTCAAAGCTAACAAGTACCATACTTTCAGCATTTGGAAGCCTTTCAAACTTTTCAAAACCTGTTCATTTCCTTGTTGAGTCTCCACACATTCTATGAGCACTTTCTTCAGAGCATAGTGGCCATTCATAGTTCTATGTGCATTGTCCCAAGACTTGTTGATTGATGCATACCTTGATATTGCTTGTTTTAAACTATTTGTATCTAGCCACTCTTGTAAACTTTGAAGGTGTCCTATGCATTTATATTTGCTACTCTATGAGGGACAAGTTGAATACCACTATGCTATGTTTTCTTTATGTGAAACAAACAAACGTTTTGCAAAGAATTGTTATTCATGAATCTTTTTTTGTGCCTTTTCATTTTGCAACATAGTTGCTTTGTCTTATTGCTAGAACTTTGTCTTTCATGTTATGATTGAAGTACTATGATCCCAGCTTTGAATGTTTTACAAGTACTTTGATCAAGTCTTTGATGGTGCATGTCACCTCAAAAATTATTCTTTCTTTTTATCACTTACCTACTCGAGGACGAGCAGGAGTTAAGCTTGGGGATGTTGATACATTGCAAATGTATCTATAATTTTTGATGTTCCATGCTTGGTTTTATCTCCTTTCTTGTGTTTTGTCCACACTTTGGAGTACTTTTCATATGATTTCTTGGACTAACCTATTAACAAGAGCCACAGTGCGAGCTGCCTGTTTTCTACTGTTTTTGGTTCCAGGAAAGTCAGAAAATGAATATTCTCGGAATTGGACGGGACAAAAGCCAAAGTGCCTATTTTTCCGGAAGACTCACGGAGCCAGAATACGAGACGGAGGAGGGCCAGGGGCTGGCCACACCACCCCCAGGCGCGGGCTGGGCCTAGCCGCGCCAGGGCATGGTGTGGGCCCCCCAGGAACCCCCTTGGTCTCCCTCTTCGCCTATAAGAAGCCTTTTGACCTAAAAACTCCTGGGGGGTTCGACATTTTTCCAGAAGGAGTTCTGCTCTGCCGGCACCACCAGATTCCATGAAACAGCACCAGAAACTCCGTTCTGGCACCCTGCCGGGATGGGGAATTGGAGGAGATCATCGCCATCATCATCACCATTGCTTCTCCATCGACCATCCATGTTTCCCCCATCTATGAGTGAGTAATCCCCTGTTGTAGGCTATGGGGATGGTAGGGATTGGATGAGATCGTTCATGTAATGCCATCAGATTGTTAGGGCATGGTGCCTAGTATCTTTTATTAGTGCTTTATGACTTTGTTGCGGCTTTTTGTGCTTAATGCTTGTCACTAGGGCTCGAGTGCCATGATTTCATATCTGAACATGTTATTGATTCATTATGATAGTATTGTTCTTGGTCTTATCTGCAAGTTGTATACACACGTTGTTGTCCGGAACCTATGGCCCCGAAGTGACAGAAATCGGGATAACCGGAAGGGAAAGGCTTTGATGTGAGGATCACATGTGTTCAGGGAGTGTTAATGCTTTGCTCCGGTGCTCTATTAAAAGGAGCACCTTAATTACCAGTAGTTACCTAGAGGCCCCGCTGCAAATGGGCTGGCAGGACAAAAGATGTTGTGCAAGTTCTCATTATGAGCACGTATGACTATATATGGAACACATGCCTAGGATTGTCTAGTACTTGGATGCTTTATCTTATTTATCTGCAATTGCCCTATGTTATGATTGCTATGTGGATTTTCTTGTCCATGCAACGCCCGTCCATCCATCCCTATGCCTACCGCACTCGAATCCCACTGTTACTTCTTTTGTTACTACTATCTTTGCTTTACTACTGCTGTTACTTTACTATTTCTACTACAAAACTGTTGCTACTGATAAACTGCTGTGAGCAAGATTGTTTCTAGGTGCAGCTGAATTGACAACTCAGTTGTTAAGGCTTATAAATATTCTTTGGCTCCCCTTGTGTCGAATCCATAAATTGGGTTTCACTTCCCTCGAAAATACTACGATACACCCCCTATACTTGTGGGTCATCACGGGGCGGTCTGGTGAGCGTTGCCCGTGTTTGACCGGCGACGACCACATTTGGGCGGCACGCCACTCCTGCTAGCGGTGAAGGGGGAGCTGGTCTGGGCTGGGGTAGATGCTAGGGGGACAAAATGGGCCCAAAAACTAGAAAAGGCATTGATCACTAAACAGTATTAGTTAGGCAGAAAAATCTTGCCAGCCACTTGTTCGATCAAATGTCCGCATGAACAAAATATTTGAATTTTGAGATGATTTTTGGTGGATTGGTTTATCTTATGCTTAAGCTTCTAGGTTTGCTTGGGATTTTGAAATGGAGTTCATTTGAGTGTTTTTTGAAAAAGTGGTATCTAGACATATGAACTAGATTCAAATTTCCAATGTCATTTAAATTTAGAGTTCAAATGTTTTTGGGGGATCACAAAGTGGGCCTTGGTACATCACTACTTGTACTAGAAAGGGGTGCAAAGATCCACAATTTTCTCTGTTGGAAATTGAGTGCTAGGAATAGGCAAAGTGGGCTAGGTGATTAAAATGGCAAAAGTGACCGTTTGCTTATTTAATTCTTTTTGATTTCTTTTTCTTTGGGATTTGCTTGGGGATGATCTAGATGATGTGTAATTCACCTTAGAGTCATTTTACAATCAATAGATCACTCAATGATGGCAATTCAAAACAACTCCTATTTTAAATGCACACACATATGAATGCTTAAAGATTTTTAAATAGCAAAAGTTTTTTGTTAACCCTAAATTTGGTAGATTTGATCTTGATCATTTGGAATAAAGTTTTTGGGATGTTACAGCAAGGAGATGAGGTTGTTTGGTGGCCTAAACATGTGTGCGAGGACGGATGTGCTGCTGATTTGTGCCGCTAGGACTTCCACACGATCTTGAGATCGGCAAGCGTTCGACTACATCATCCACGAGTTCCATCTCATTAACAAAGCTTTGTCGGTCTACGAGGGTATGTTCTCTATGGATGTATATTCACCCATTGCTGGTATCTAATAGATAGATCTTGGCGTATAATAGTTCCCATCGTAGGAATAAATTGTTTTCTATGCTGGAAACCCAACAATAACTACCCCACACACGACTTGGAACTAGCATCAGTTGTGTACGCGCTCAAGGTATGGGGACATTACCTCATGGGCAAACATTGTGATGTATTCACTGATCACAAGAGTTTGAAATATATCTTCACCCAAAAGGAGTTAAATATGAGGCAAAGGGGATGGCTTGAACTCATCAAGGACTATGACCTAGACCTGCAGTACCATCCTTGGAAGGCCAATGTTGTTGGTGATGCTTTAAGTCGTAAGTTCTACATAAACGGACTTACCGCAGGAGAAGTTCCAAAGGATTTGTGCGAACAGCTCAAGGATCTCAGGTTGGAAATAGTTCCGGAAGGATACTTAACTACTATGGAGATAGTGCAAACGCTTTTGGAACAAATCAAAGAAGCCTAGAAGGGAACAAAGAGTTGGAAGAAATAAAAGTTAATATAAGAAAGGGTAAAGCAAAAGGGTTCCATATGGATGAACAAGGAACACTTTGGTATGATAAGCGTTTGTGTGTTCCCGATGACCCCAATATCAGGAAGTTAATTCTACATGAGGCTCACGATTCTCCATACTCAATTTGTCAACACCCGGATTTTTAATCCCAGATGCCTGTTATGCCATACCTCGCAATCCCAGGATTACCATTTTGGCGAGACATAACGGATTGGATACCACAGTACATCATCCATTACAAACCATACATAAGGTTTTACACAAATAAGGATCTCATGATCCAGTCTTTAATACAACAAGCAGTGGAATTAAACGATAGCGTAGCGGTGGGGTCCATCTTCAGGGGCACAGGCAATGGTGACGAAGGCAGATAGTCCTAGTTATCATAGCCGTCCTGCTGACCATCATCTTGATAATCTCCTTCATAGTCTGGCCATGATAGTAGCCAGGGACAAAAGCCATGAGTACTCTTTAAGTACTCGCAAACTACTACTAGCAAGGGTTATGATTCTAAGTTAAAGTACTGAATGGAAAGAATAACTATCAAGTTAAGTTTGAAACTTAGTTGAGTTCTGAAGCAAGAAAAGATAAAATAAAAGTCTAGAATCACTTAAGTTGGGAAGCTATTTTCATCTACACAACCCTGTTGTGGTCAAGTCAAGGTTCCTCGTTCATTTCAAGTTATTTAGAAACATCTAACAACGAAACAGTATGGCCATTCCAACTGTCCATAACCGCGGACACGGCTATTCGAATAGTTTGACACTCTGCAGAGGTGGTACACTTTCACCACAAGATTCGATACATCTGTCAGGGATAACCCTGAATCATCATACTTGGTATGCAGATAATCAAACATAACCTTCCCTTTACACACCCTAGTACAAGCACCTCTCCTATGAGCATGGCCTCCCAACCATGACCATCAGTCATCTTGGGCACTACATAGGTGGACATCATGAGAGGTAGCCTCAGTTCAAACCTCTCCCGTGAGGGAACTAATACTAATGCATATAAATTTCCAGCTAAGCCTTACCCAATTCAGGTAATGTGGTTGTACGGTAAATTTGGAATGGTATCGCATCCGAATCCAACCATCAGTTTTATAAAAGGGTTAAGGCTCATGCCTCATCATTTTCATCATGATAAACCAGCTGTTTTTCTCAACACAGGTCAAAACATCTCAATAGAATGACTCATCATTCCAAGGTTTTCACAACTCATTTTCACCAAGTGTTCCCATCTAAAGTGACTCAAGTTTGATCTATTCTAAAACACTAGGTTAAGAGTGTTCACTAAGGTGGAAAGGTGGGATCAATCTCATGCCATAGAATGACATCTAAGGGTTTCTAATTAGGTCAAGTTTTATACTCTTTATGCTACCTTCAAAATTAATTAAAGAACTTTGTGTAAACTAAGGGGGTGTGATCAAAGTATGCTTAAGGCATCTTTACTAAACTATCGAGTTTTATTCTAGCTTGCTATAATAGCTTACTAAATCATGTTTGCAAGGGTTAGCTTGCCACTAATAGCTTGCCTTGGTTGGTGCAGTGGTTGAAGTTTTCTTCTTCTTCTTGGTAGAACTCCTCCTCCTCGAAGGCTTGGTCGGTAGTATCGTCTAGAAATACATAGGGAGTGCACAATCACCAAACAATACTTAACTTGGGCTAAGTAGTATTCTAAACCACACAATTGATGATCTATTATCATCCCAAACATCACAAGTTTTAATTCAATAAATTCAACCTTTTTATTTTGGAAAAGTAATTTCTACTCATTGAAATATTAACTAAAATTTAATATTCACCACCAAAATATGGGATCATGTGGACACATGTCCTCACCACATATTCTAACATGTGGGAATGAGATTTAAAGGTTGGATCAATATTACTTTGGTTTAAGTTTATTATTTAATGATTTAAAGTGACTAGAAATGCCTATATAGCATTATTTTGGTACTAGTCCAAAGTCAATGCCTGTAAACCTTAATATTATTACATATTTGGATAGGTATGATGAAATGTGATTTTTGATAGTTGGAATCAACTCAAAAGCTAACTTGGTTGATTTTACAAAAATGTTTCAAGTAGCAAAAGCTTCTGTCTTCTTATTTTTTATTAGGAGAAATCCATAACTCTAAATGAATTAAATCCAACGGGCTTGGATAGAGCATTTCAATACCTTCCAGACAAAATTAGTTTCATGTAATTTGGATTTGTCAAACTCACAGAATTGAATTTTGAAACACTGGACAGAAACTATATTCTAACTAAAAAGAAAAACGTAGATTTGAATCTACGGGCTTGCGCGGGAAAGGAAATGGGCCGTCCCAGTGGTGCTACGTGGCGCGGGGCTCAGCTGACAGGGGGTCCCACTTGTCAGCGGCTCTTAAAACGCGAAACGGTACGCGCGCTGTGGGTCGTGCGATTAGAGGCTAGATCTACGGCCGAGGGTCGTCGTCGACGACAGACGGGTCGCCGGCGAGCTCGAACCCTAGCGGCTCGGTGGGGGTCTATTGGGGGTGTAACAAGGCTCCAGCAGGGTCGGCGATGCAGGCGAACGAAGTGGAAGACGGCGGCAAGGCGAGGCGTGGTCGCGGCGGAGCTTGGGGTGGCCGGAATCAACGCCACCCTTCTTCTCCAGAGGCGGCGGCTCCGGCTCCAATTCCGGCGAGCTGCTGCTCCACTTGCTCCCGACGAGGGGTGGTTAAGGTTCAGAGAGGTGAGGGGAGTGGAATGGTGTGAGTCTTTGGTGCTGGGGAGGGCTCCTTTTATAGGCTCGGCGGTGAGACCGAGCGGCATGGGCGTTCGACGATGGCGACATGGCTACAGCGAGCTAGCGGCATGGCTGGGGATGGCGATCGATAGGCGGTCCCCTGGCGGTGCTGTAGTGCTTCAATGCGGCCGTAGGGGCGGTGGCATGCGGTCGGGGTGAGGTGGCGCTCTACGCGGCCGAAGCGGCTGTGTCCAGGGCGAGTGGTGGCTGTGGGGCTTTGGGCGGTGAACGGGGGTGTCTGGGGTGTTCTCCAGGTCAAGGCGGAGCGGTGGGCGCGGGCTGGTGTCGAGCGGCGGCTTGTGCACGCGGGGACAATGCGCGCTCTGCGGGCGGCGTCGGCATGGTTGACAGTCTCGTGGCGCGGCGGTTCCTGGTCGTTCGGGTCGCTGTCCTTGGGCTGGGACTGGTTGGACGGTGGAGGTGGACCACTGGCTATCTCCAGGACATGGTGGATGGCGCTGGCGGCAGCTGTGGCTTGCTGTCGCCGGTGGGGTGCCCAAGTGGGGGTTCGGCCTTAATGGCCATGACCATTTGGTCGTGGCACAGTGTGGGGCTGGGCTAGAGAGAGTTAGGGGGAGTAGTGGAGAGGTTTTTGGTGGCAATTTGGGGAACAAGTTTGGCCAGAACACTATTTAAAATAGTGAAATTTGTTTAGTTTGTAATCTGCCTACCAAGTGTTTGATGAAATGGCCGCAAGAGAAAAAGTTTTGTATTTTGAGTTAGGTAGTGCCAAGTGTTTGATCCCCACTAGTGCTAGGTAGTCTCTGGTTGCAAGGGTTTTGAAAATGGAGCTCAAATACATGGTTTTTGAAATAGGGGTGATCTATGCATATGCATTAGATTCAATTTTAAACTGTCATTTAAAATAGTTTACAGAAGTTTTTTAGTAGATCAAAAGGTGGGCCTTGGTACCTCATTATGTTTACTAGCAACGGGTGCAAAGATCAAGAATTGTTTCTGTTAAGAATTGAGTACTAGGAATAGCCAAAGTAGGCATGAGAGTTAAATTTGTCCAAATGACCATTCCTTCATTTTAATTCTTTTTTATTTTATTTCTTTTAGGAAAAGTTTGGGAATGGTGTAGATGATGTTTAAATCACTTAAGAAACATTTTAGAAGCAAAGGATCACACAATCATGGCAATTCAAAACAACTCTTATTTTAAATACACACATATATGAATGCTTTCATTTTAAATATGGAAAAGTTTTTGTTAATCCTAAATTTGGATGATTTGATCTTTGATACACTTGGATTGAAGTTTTGGGATGTTACAAACCTTCCCCCCTTAAATAAAATCTCGTCCCGAGATTTACAAGAAAACTAGGAACTAAAGAGATCTGGGAACTCTGTCCTAATGTAATCCTCGTGCTCCCAAGTGGCTTCCTCCTCGGTATGGTTGCTCCACTGAATCTTGAGAAACTTGATACTCCTGGTCCTGGTGGTTCTGTAGGCTTCTTCTAAGATACGAATGGGCACTTCCCGATAGGTCAGGTCATTGTTGATTTCCACTGCTTTGTGATCGATATTCTTGAAAACTTCAGTCTTCTTAGGCACTTCCAAGCATTTGCGAAGTAACGAGATATATAACACATTGTGGATGGCTGACATCTCTTCCGGCAATTCCAGCTGATACGATACTTCTCCTCGGCGGTTCAGAATCTTGAAAGGTCTGATATACCTGGGAGCTAACTTTCCCTTCAGAGTAAAGCGTTGAGTTCCCTTCAATGGTGAAACCTTGAGATATACGAAATCTCCGACATTGAAAGTCAGGTCTCTCCTTCTTTTGTCAGCATAACTCTTTTGTCTGGATTGGGCGGTCTTAAGGTGCTCACGAACTTTGTGAACTTTCTCTTCTGCTTCTTGGAGAATGTTGGGTCCAAAGATCTGACTTTCTCCTACTTGCGACCAATTCAAAGGGGTACGACACTTTCTTCCGTATAGGAATTCAAATGGTGCCATCTGCAAACTAGCCTGATAACTGTTGTTATATGAGAATTCTGCGAAAGGCAGGCAGTCTTCCCATTTTGATCCGTATTCCAACACACAAGCTCTAAGCATATCCTCCAAGATCTGGTTGACTCTCTCAGTTTGTCCATCGGTTTGTGGGTGATAGGCGGTACTGAAATTCAACTTGGTTCCTAAACCTTCCTAAACTTTCTGCCAAAATCTTGAAGTAAAATGGGTTCCTCGATCTGATACGATGGTCCTGGGGGTTCCATGCAGACTAACAATCCTAGCAATGTACAACTCTACTAGTTTTGCACTCTGGTAGGTTGTCTTGACTGGTATGAAGTGGGCTACCTTGGATAGTCTATCAACTATGACCCAGATTGAGTCATTTCCCCTACTAGAAGTAGGTAAACCGGTGATAAAGTCCATTCCGACGGAATCCCATTTCCATTCCGGAATCTGCAATGGTTGCAACAATCATGCAGGTCTCTGATGCTCTGCTTTGACTCTTTGAAAGATGTCACATTTGGCGATGTAGCTTCCGATCTCTCTCTTCATCTTGTGCCACCAAAATTGCTCTTTCAAATCCTGATACATCTTTGTTCCTCCGGGGTGGATAGAATAAAGAGTATCATGAGCTTCCTTCATGATAACCTCCTTCAGGTCCGAATCTGCTGGCACACAGATACGTCCTTTGTACCACAGTACACCTTCTTCGTCTTCGGTGAATCCAGGTACTTTGCCTGTACCAATATGATGTTTGATTCCGTCGATACTTTCATTCCCCTTCTGGGCTTCCTTGATTTGGCTAATCAACGTGGGTTGAAGTTTAATGCTAGCTAGGAATCCTTTGCTAACTAACTCAGTCCTGAACTGCTCCAACTCATCATACAAACTTGGTTGCTTCTCTTTGATCATGGTGTTCAGCCTACACGGCAATCTGCTAAGAGCATCCGCTACCACGTTGGCTTTGCCGGGGTGATAGTGAATGTCAAGGTCATCATCCTTGATTAACTCTATCCATCTTCTTTGCCTCATATTCAACTCCTTCTGGGTGAATATATACTTCAAGCTCTTATGATCTGAGTAAATCTGACAGCGATTACCCATCAAATAATGACGCCATGTCTTCAATGCTAGAACCACAGCTGCTAGCTCAAGATCATGGGTCGGATAGTTCTGCTCATGCTGCTTCAGTTGTCGAGACAGATACGCGATGACTTTGCCTTCTTGTATCAATACACATCCTAGACCAATCTTTGATGCGTCACAATATACATCAAATGGCTTCTTGATGTCTGGCATGATCAAAATTGGGGCTGATATCAATCTCTTCTTCAGCTCCTGGAAACTGGCTTCACACTTGTCTGTCCATTCAAACGTCTTGTCCTTCTTCAATAATTGGGTCATTGGTCGGGCTATGCTCGAGAATCCTTCTACGAATTTGCGGTAATATCCCGCTAATTTGAGAAATGAACGAACTTGGGTTTGATTGGTTGGGGCTTCCCATTCTTCGACATCTTTGATCTTGCTGGGATCAATAGAGA
The DNA here is from genome assembly GCA_916181665.1 of Avena sativa. Classification (NCBI taxonomy): domain Eukaryota; kingdom Viridiplantae; phylum Streptophyta; class Magnoliopsida; order Poales; family Poaceae; genus Avena; species Avena sativa. Next base: position 415,103,417 of record OV702289.1, on the reverse strand, counting down.
CTCCTCCGGCAGACACAATATGTCCTAGGAATCCTACTTCTTTTAGCCAAAACTCACACTTGCTGAACTTGGCATATAACTGATGCTCTCTCAGGGTTTCTAGGATGATTCTTAGATGTTGCTCATGCTCTTCTTCTGACTTGGAGTAGATAAGGATGTCATCGATAAACACAACTACAAACTTATCTAAGAAATTCATAAAGATCTTATTCATGAGATTCATGAAATAAGCAGGGGCATTGGTTAATCCAAAAGACATAACCGTATACTCGTATAGACCATAGCGAGTAGTAAAGGCGGTCTTCGGAATATCCGTTGCACGAATCTTAAGTTGGTGATAACCAGTCCTAAGATCAATCTTTGAGAATACCTGAGCTCCAGTCAACTGATCAAATAGATCCTCTATCTTTGGCAAGGGGTACTTGTTCTTGATGGTGACATCATTCAACTTTCTGTAGTCTGTACACAAACGGTTGCCTCCATCTTTCTTGTCGACGAATAACACTGGTGATCTCGATGGCAATGCACTTGGCTAAATTAAGTCGGTCGCTAACATGGCATCCAACTTCTTCTTCAGTTCTACTAACTCTGAGGGGTTCATGGTATAGGGTCTCTGGGCTATAGGTCCGGTTCCGGGGATTAGTTCGATAATGAACTCTATATCCCTATCCGGGGGCATACCTAGCAATTCATCTGGGAATACGTCGGGGTATTCACAGACTACTCTGACTTGGTCAATGGTAGGCAGGGCTACACTTTTGCTGCATTTGAATTGATGGGGTAAGGTTTCAGAGATATGTTCTACTGTTATTCTAGAACTACTGGTCATGGTGATGGCTTTCTTAGCACAGTCTATCAGTCCTTTATGCCTTGACATCCAGTCCATACCTAGTACTACTTCCAAACCTTTGGTTCCAAGTACAATTAGGTTGGCATAAAAATCTATCCCATGTATTCTGATAGGTACAGCTTTGCAAATTTTTCTAGCTTTTGTACTTGAACCGGGGATTTGAACTATCATGACATGCTTCAGGTTGGTTGGGAGAATCTTACTAGTGCATACAAATTCTTCGGTGACAAATGAATGCGATGCTCCAGAATCAAACAATACTCTTGCAAAAACTGAGTTGACAGAAAACATACCCAGCACTACATCTGGTACTTCCTGGGCTTCTTCTGCGTTCATGCGGAAGAGACGACCGTTGTGGTTGTGCGGGTTCCCTGGGGCAAATCTCCTGCCTAGTTGAACACGACGCTGCTGCTGAGCTGGGGCATTCACAGGGGCATTGGCGGCAGTCTTCTTAGGACACTCATTGGAGTAGTGACCCTTCACTCCACGCTCGAAACAAGTGATCTGGGACTTGTCCTTGACTGCAACAGGTACAGCATTGCTGCCAGTTCTGGGGGCAGTGTTGTTGTTCCTCTTGGGAGGGGCACGGTTGAAGTTGTTGGCGTTGCCGGAGTTGTGATTGTTTCCTCCGGGCTTCACATTTCCTCCGCTACGGTTGGGGTAGCTTGGGCGAGAATTTGGGGGTCGGTTGTTCCTTGGTGCATATCCTGGTGAGGGGTTGGGATGGTACTTCTGGTGACTACTGGATCCCGACTGCTGCATCATACCACGCTTGCGGTTGTCGTTTGCCTGGTTAATCTTCCCTTCCATCTGAATGGCAGAGTCGACTAGCTCTTCAAGATCCTGGAAACGGATGTTGACGAGGATAGTCTGCATCTCATCATGTAGTCCGTTTAAGAATCTCTCTTTCTTCTTGGCCTCCGTGTTGATTTCATCCGGTGCATATCTGGCAAGTGACAAGAATTTGTCACGGTACTCTACTACAGTCAATCTTCCTTGCTTCAGTTCCCGGAATTCATCTCTCATCCTGTTGACAAGACCTTGAGGCACGTGGGTGCGGCTGAACTTGACCTTGAATGCTTCCCAGGTCATCACCTGGCCATGGTTCATGTTGCGGACGCTATTCCACCAAGCTCTTGCATCTCCCGCCAGATAGTGAGTGGTGAAGAGAACTTTCTCATTCTCATCAACTCCTGCAACTTCTAGGTTGTTTTCCATGGTCTGTAACCAGTCATCAGCATCTAATGGGTTTTCAGATTGGTTGAAGATTGGGGGATTGGTGTTCTGAAAAAAAATTAGTTTAGATCCATGGTGATCCTGATTTCCATGTCCTTGGTCGTTGAGAGCCATTTGGGCGATCTGCTGCAATGTCGCTAAGTTGGCTTGACGCTCGGCCCTGCTTGCTTCACGGTCTGTGATGAGATTCTGCAAGATCTGCAGCATTGGGTCCTGCGATGAGCTTCTCCCTCCTTGGTTTCCACGAGTCATCTGAAGATTGAGATAGATATAGGGGTAAGAGGGAAATTCTAAGGTTCATGGTTTTGGGTTTTCAAAGCTACAACTTTGAGTTAGACTCAGGTTTTTCAACTAACTTCTTTTTCATTCATGCAAGCAAGCACACGATACAACACACCACAACAATCAAAGGGGAAAACAGATGGTTTGAAGAACCATTCTGCAAACTACGATACAATGAGATGATACATCTCATGCTACGACAGTGCTCTAGTGCATCTACTCATCGTCGATGAAGTCGGAGTCTTCATCATCAGTGTAGAAGTCCACAGCATCCTCTGCCAGAAAATCGTCATCATTGCTAAGGTAAGAATCCATATCTCCCTGGATGTCTTCACCCTCATCATCTTCTTCTTTGGCGGCAAGCTGAGCTTCCTGCTCCTTGACGGTCTTCTCGAGGTCGGCCACCTTATTGCGAAGACGGGCGATGATGCGATCCTTCTTGGCACGCTGGCGACGAAGAGACTGGCGATCTTGGACGAGTAGTGTGAAAGTCTGGGCCTTCTGGTCGGCGATGGCACGGTTCTGGTTGGCTAACTCTCTGGCATTGTCCAGTTCCTGCTGTCGGTCATGAAGCAAGAAATCGAGGTTCTCCACTTGACGCCTCAACTCTGGGTGACTTGGCATCTCCATTGGCATTCCCATGAAGTCACGTCTTGCATAGTGGGCAAAACGGGTTCCTTGAATCTTGTTGACGCTGAGGGCACATAGACGTGCGAGAGCTTCATGCATTGCCCTGGCTAATCCATCTAGCCAGTTGTTCTCTCTCACAGAGAACTGAATTCTCCCAGAAGTTGGTGCTTCAATGCTTCCTCGAAGATCTGCGGTGACTAGCCATTGTAGGTCTCCTCCTGGGGGTCCTGGAAGTTGAGCTCCAAGAAACTCCGGATGTGGGCGTCCCAGTAATTCTGACAGTGAATCCAGATCCCTCTCGAACATCAGCTGACCTCCGTTTCCCAACTGGTAAAACTTGCTGAACTGAGTCTCCATCTAGAAGAATTTAGGATGAGAAAATTAGTGAAGTGATCAAGTGTGTCAAATTTTAAGTAGTAATGTAAGAATGTTGAGGAACGTGTATTTTTGAGAAAGAATGAGTTCACCAGGGTAAGAGGGGAAATAGTTTTTTTTATAAATACTTACTTTGGTTTTGAAGCTAAGTTTTTGGTTTGGACATCCATTCTAACTAGGGTCTCCTATGGTCAGCACCGCTCTGATACCAACTTGTCAACACCCGGATTTTTAATCCTAGATGCCCGTTATGCCATACCTCGCAATCCCAGGATTACCATTTTTGCGAGACATAACGGATTGGATACCACAGTACATCATCCATTACAAACCATACATAAGGTTTTACACAAATAAGGATCTCATGATCCAGTCTTTAATACAACAAGCAGCGTAATTAAACGATAACGTAGCGGTGGGGTCCATCTTCAGGGGCACAGGCAATGCTGACGAAGGCAGATAGTCCTAGTTATCATAGCCGTCCTGCTGACCATCATCTTGATAATCTCCTTCATAGTCTAGCCATGATAGTAGCCAGGGACAAAAGCCATGAGTACTCTTTAAGTACTCGCAAACTACTACTAGCAAGGGTTATGATTCTAAGTTAAAGTACTGAATGGAAAGAATAACTATCAAGTTAAGTTTGAAACCTAAGCTGAGTTCTGAAGCAAGAAAAGATAAAATAAAAGTCTAGAATCACTTAAGTTGGGAAGCTATTTTCATCTACACAACCCTGTTGTGGTCAAGTCAAGGTTCCTCGTTCATTTCAAGTTATTTAGAAACATCTGACAACGAAACAGTATGGCCATTCCAACTGTCCATAACCGCGGACACGGCTATTCGAATAGTTTGACACTCTACAGAGGTGGTACCCTTTCACCACAAGATTCGATACATCTGTCATGGATAACCCTGAATCATCATACTTGGTATGCAGATAATCAAACATAACCTTCCCTTTACACACCCTAGTACAAGCACCTCTCCTATGAGCATGGCCTCCCAACCATGACCATCAGTCATCTTGGGCACTGCATAGGTGGACATCATGAGAGGTAGCCTCAGCTCAAACCTCTCCCGTGAGGGAACTAATACTAATGCATATAAATTTCCAGCTAAGCCTTACCCAATTCAGGTAATGTGGTTGTACGGTAAATTTGGAATGGTATCGCATCCGAATCCAACCATCAGTTTTATAAAAGGGTTAAGGCTCATGCCTCATCATTTTCGTCATCATAAATCAGCTGTGTTTCTCAACACAGGTCAAAACATCTCAATAGAATGACTCATCATTCCAAGGTTTTCACAACTCATTTTCACCAAGTGTTCCCATCTAAAGTGACTCAAGTTTGATCTATTCTAAAACACTAGGTTAAGAGTGTTCACTAAGGTGGAAAAGTGGGATCAATCTCATGCCATAGAATGACATCTAAGGGTTTCTAATTAGGTCAAGTTTTATACTCTTTATGCTACCTTCAAAATTAATTAATGAACTTTGTGTAAACTAAGGGGGTGTGATCAAAGTATGCTTAAGGCATCTTTACTAAACTATCGAGTTTTATTCTAGCTTGCTATAATAGCTTACTAAATCATGTTTGCAAGGTTTAGCTTGCCACTAATAGCTTGCCTTGGTTGGTGCAGTGGTTAAAGTTTTCTTCTTCTTCTTCTTGGTAGAACTCCTCCTCCTCGAAGGCTTGGTCGGTACTATCGTCTAGAAATACATAGGGAGTGCACAATCACCAAACAATACTTAACTTGGGCTAAGTAGTTTTCTAAACCACACAATTGATGATCTATTATCATCCCAAACATCACAAGTTTTAATTCAATAAATTCAACCTTTTTGTTTTGGAAAAGTAATTTCTACTCATTGAAATATTAACTAAAATTTAATATTCACCACCAAAATATGGGATCATGTGGACACATGTCCTCACCACATATTCTAACATGTGGGAATGAGATTTAAAGGTTGGATCAATATTACTTTGGTTTAAGTTTATTATTTAATGATTTAAAGTGACTAGAAATGCCTATATAGCATTATTTTGGTACTAGGCCAAAGTCACTGCCTGTAAACCTTAATATTATTACATATTTGGATAGGTATGATGAAATGTGATTTTTGAGAGTTGGAATGAACTCAAAAGCTAACTTGGTTGATTTTACAAAAATGTTTCAAGTTGCAAAAGCTTTTGTCTTCTTATTTTTTATTAGGAGAAATCCATAACTCTAAATGAATTAAATCCAACGGGCTTGGATAGAGCATTTCAATACCTTTCAGACAAAATTAGTTTCATGTAATTTGGATTTGTTAAACACACAGAATTGAATTTTGAAACACTGGACAGAAACTATATTCTAACTAAAAAGAAAAACCTAGATTTGAATCTACGGGCTTGCGCGGGAAAGGAAATGGGCCGGCCCAGTGGTGCTACGTGGCGCGGGGCTCAGCTGACAGGGGGTCCCACTTGTCAGTGGCTCTTAAAACGCGAAACGGTACGCGCGCTGTGGGCCGTGCGATTAGAGGCTAGATCTACGGCTGAGGGTCGTCGTCGACGACGGACGGGTCGCCGGCGAGCTCGAACCCTAGCGGCTCGGTGGGGGTCTATTGGGGGCGTACCAGGGCTCCAGCAGGGTCGGCGATGCGAACGAAGTGGAAGACGACGGCGAGGCGAGGCGTGGTCGCGGCAGAGCTTGGGGTGGCCGGAATCAACGGCACCCTTCTTCTCCAGAGGCGGCGGCTCCGGCTCCAATTCCGGCGAGCTGCTGCTCCACTTGCTCCCGGCGAGGGGTGGTTGAGGTTCAGAGAGGTGAGGGGAGTGGAATGGTGTGAGTCTTTGGTGCTGGGGAGGGCTCCTTTTATAGGCTCAGCGGTGAGACCGAGCGGGATGGGCAGTCGACAGTGGCGACATGGCTACGGCGAGCTAGCGGCATGGCTGGGGATGGCGATCAATGGGCGGTCCTCTGGCGGTGCTCTAGTGCTTCAATGCGGCCGTATGAGCGGTGGCATGCGGTCGGGGTGAGGTGGCGCTCTGCGCGGCTGAAGCGGCTGTGTCCACGGCGAGCGGTGGCTGTGGGGCTTTGGGCAGCGAACGGGGGTGTCTGGGGTGTTCTCCAGGTCGAGGCGGAGCGGAGGGCGCGGGCTGGTGTCGAGCGGCGGCTTGTGCACGCGGGGACAGTGCGCGCTCTGCGGGCGGCGTCAGCATGGTCGACAGGCTCGGGGCGCGGCGGTTCCTGGTCGTTCGGGTCGCTATCCTTGGGCTAGGACTGGTTGGACGGTGGAGGTGGACCACTGGCTATCTGCAGGACACGGTGGATGGCGCTGGCGGCGGCTGTGGCTTGCTGTCGCCGGTGGGGTGCCCAAGTGGGGGTTCAGCCTTAATGGCCATGACCATTTGGTCGTGGCACAGTGTGGGGCTGGGCTAGAGAGGGTTAGGGGGAGTAGTGGAGAGGTTTTTGGTGGCAATTTGGGGAACAAGTTTAGCCAGAACACTATTTAAAATAGTGAAATTTGTTTCGTTTGTAATCTGCCTGCCAAGTGTTTGATGCAATGGCCGCAAGAGAAAAAGTTTTGAATTTTGAGTTAGGTAGTGCCAAGTGTTTGATCTCCACTAGTGCTAGGTAGTCTCTGGTTGCAAGGGTTTTGAAAATGGAACTCAAATACATGGTTTTTGAAATAGGGGTGATCTATGCATATGCATTAGATTCAATTTTAAACTGTCATTTAAAATAGTTTACAGAAGTTTTTTAGTAGATCAAAAGGTGGGCCTTGGTACCACATTATGTGTACTAGCAAGGGGTGCAAAGATCAAGAATTGTTTCTGTTAAGAATTGAGTACTAGGAATAGCCAAAGTAGGCATGAGAGTTAAATTTGTCCAAATGACCATTCCTTCATTTTAATTCTTTTTTATTTGATTTCTTTTAGCAAAAGTTTGGGAATGGTGTAGATGATGTTTAAATCACTTAAGAAACATTTTAGAAGCAAAGGATCACACAATCATGGCAATTCAAAACAACTCTTATTTTAAATACACACATATATGAATGCTTTCATTTTAAATATGGAAAAGTTTTTGTTAATTCTAAATTTGGATGATTTGATCTTTGATACACTTGGATTGAAGTTTTGGGATGTTACACAATTCATCCCAGTAACAAAAAAATGTACAGGGATGTGAAGGATAGATTCTGGTGGAATAATTTGAAAAGAGAAATTGACGAGTATATTTCTTTGTGTGATGTCTGCAACAGAGTCAAGGCCAAACATCAGAAACCAGCAGGGCTACTTCAACCACTACATGTGTCCGACTGGAAGTGGGACAAGGTAGGCATGGACTTTATCATGGGACAACCCTGGACTCGTTCTGGTATGATTCTATCTGGGTAGTAGTCAATCACTTCACCAAAGTGGCCCACTTTATTCCCATAAAGACCACCTATACGAGTGCCAAAATCGCCAAGATTTGAATGTCAAGGATCGTAAGTCTACATGGTGTTCCTAAGGGAATTGTCTACGATAGGGGTACCCAGTTCACCTTGAAGTTTTGACGACAGTTACACGAATCTCTAGGGACACGACTGGAGTTCAATACTTCTTTCCACCCACAAATACATGGTCAAACAAAAAGAGTTAATGAGATCCTAGAAGATATGTTGAGAGCTTGTGTCTTAGACTATGGGTCTAGTTGGGATGACAACTTTCCATACACGGAGTTCTCATAAAACAATAGTTATCAAACTAGTATCAGGATGGCTCCATTTGAAGTTCTATATGGCAGGAAGTGTAGAACTTCGATGTTATGAATTGGAGTTGGAGAACATAGTTTGTTTGGTCCTGAGTTGATTAAGGATGCCAAATAAAAGGGAAGGCAGATTCGAGACAGGCTAAAGGTAGCCCAATCTAGGCAAAAGAGTTATGCTGATTCCAAGCGCAAGGATGTGAGTTATGAAGTAGGAGACCGTGCATATCTCCGAGTTTCCCCACTATGAGGAGTTAAGAGATTAGGAATCAAGGATAATTGGCACCTTGATTCATAGGGCCCTATAAGATTCTGGCTCATGGAGGAGAAGTTTCTTATCAGTTGGAGTTACTGGAAGTATTGACTATTCATGATGTATCCCATGTGTCACAACTAAAAAAATGTCACATGGAGATGACTGAAACACCGCTAAGAGATACAATTCCCCTGGATGAGGTTCAGTTGGAAAACGGTCTCACTTATGAGGAAAATCCCGTCAAGATATTGGAAACATCCGAGAGGATTACTCATACCAAGACTATTAGGTTTGGAAGGTGCAATGGAATCATCATTCCGAGGAAGAAGACACATGGGAACGCAAAGATAATTTGAAGACGGAACACCCGCACCTATTTGCTAGCAACCTGAATCTCGAGGATGAGATTCTTATTAAGGGGGTAGGTTTGTCACATCCCAAATTTTGTAATTTCTAGATGTTACTAGAAGCATGTATCATAGTATTTGCATCATGGCATCACACAATAAAAATGCATAAAAACCGTCACCAAAAACCCTATTTGTTTTTTCCTAATTGTCCTATATGGGCAAAGGAGGGGGTTTTCTAAAACCTAACTCTCACACACTATGTAAAAGTGTTGTTTGATGATCTTATGATGACCACCTTATTTTACAAAAATTTAGAAACTAATTTCATTGAATTTGGCTTAAGTATGTAAAAATTATAAAGAAAATTGTAAAACAGAAATAATAAAAAGAATAACAAAAAAATATCTACCCTAACCTAAGCGGGCCAGCCTGCGCCTAACTACCGTGTGCGCGCCACATAACTGGGTCGGCCCAGAAGAGCCACGGCACCGCAGTGGCCCAGATCACGCTTCCCCGCATTCATCGACAAACCGGCCCCACCTGTCATGTCTCCCGCAGAGTCCGGGACGGATACGAGTGCCGCCGCGCGGAACGAACCCCCAACCGAACCGGAGCCGATTATGTGTTCCCCGCACCAAGCCAGGCAGTCTATTTAAACCACCTCATCACGCTGCCTCAAAAACCCTAAACCAATTTCAGTAGGCCGCCACCAGGCTGCCGCCATCTAGATCGATTTTGATCTCGCTGGAGAGCGGCGCCGTTGAGCTTGGTAGCCTAGGTTCTTTAGGTCCTCCCCTCTGTTTCTATCTCTCCCCTCCTTCCCTAGACTACAAACACACAACCTAAACCTTTTTTCCCTCTGTAGTTCACGGGAGTGGGCGGAATTGATCATCGGAGCACGCTGGAGCCCGAGGAGAGGAAGCCACCATTGCCGTTGTTTGAGGGAGAGATAGACGACACCGAGCACAAAGAAGGAACCGCGAGGAGGAGAGGACCTTCATGGACAACTCCGCCGCCTCGGGAACCCACCGTCGTTGACCACCACATGACGCGCCGCCACCGCCCGCCATCATCGTTAGCTGACGTGTGTCGCCAGGTAAGGAACCTTTCATTCCCCTCCGTTCGATTCTGATCCGACATGCTAGATTACTTATAACACCCGAATTGGTCCGGAACTGTGTGGCGTGTGTGTTAGTCAGGGCCGCTTCAGCTAGCAAGACCAATCGGAGGACACCACTTGTCACCCGCGTGGTTGTCGCGTCTGTAATTAGTTTTAAATATGCAGAAAATACTTCTATCTTGTAAAATTCATAGTAAATCGAGTACTTGGTCAAAAATTGCAAATAATTTACCATTGGATTCACAAAATTGTGTAGCACACAGATCTGCAATAAAATTGCTAGTTGACTGAAGTAATATTGTGGTAGGGTTTAAAGTCTAGATTGGAGTATTTTAATTCTAGAATATTAACCGTAACTCCGTTTTAGTTATTTCTTGTTGTGTTTGCATAGTAATTATGACATCTACTGTTTAAAATTGGAATATCTTGCTTAGCTATTTTAGATCTGTTTCATGGTTGATTTGAAGAATAGATCCCTCTATGGACATATTTAATAAAGTAATAATCTAAATTACTTGAAATCTATGGGAAATCGATTCTAATGACACCACCAACATATTACCACCCTTGAATAATATTCTCGATCAAATTTGAACTCATCCTTGCATATTACCATGTTGCAACCATGCATATTCCCTATGTGGCAATGTGTTTGTGCAAGTTGTGATTAGATCTATGTTTGCCTTTGTTTGTTCAGAGTGCACCGAGGAGTACTGTTGCATAGAGTGTTGCTCGGATCAAGGAAAGTTACACCTCTTGTTCATATATTGTCCCAGTTTTAAATAATATACATGTTTTTCTCTTCAAAATAGTTGTATGCATATGTAGGAATGTTTTGATAGATCTACTTAGAAATATTTTGCAAGTGCGATGATTTTGTAGTATGCCATGATAGTTCTATACTTAGGATTTTCCTTCTAGTAGGTTACCCCTGTTTTTGCTAAGTACTGCTTCCTATGCTATATATATAAAGTACTGTTGGAGGGTTCGAAAGACTGAAAATTTTCTAAGTATAAAAGCTCTCTCGAGCGAACCTTTTCCTCTCAAAAACCCCCTTCAAAATAATACTAAGTTTTCTTCTGGGCGGAATGGTTGTTAGGTTAACGAGTGGAATTTGGTGGAGGACGGCCACCCAGGATTCAAAGAAGTCTGCCATGTTTCAGAACTCAGAAGCTTCAAGTGCAACCACAATACATATGGGCTCTGTCTTGGCTTAGTACTTAGTGGAAAACCTCACTTAGGTACTGTCATTTGGAGGTTACTTTGGCACTGGTGGATCCGTAAGGTAGAGGGGCAACTAAGGGAAAGATTTTCCATGGTCTTGTCTGTAAAAGGACTTGATCATGGATTGTGGGTAAAGTGCACAACCTATTGAGATTATTGCAATCTGATCGATTAGCCGGATTAACGGAAAAGAACACTTTTAGCATCTGAAGGATGGATCCTCTGAAGGATCTTCCTCTCTCTTTCCAACTTAAAGTTTTCTAAAACCCTATGGCGTGCGTAATATCGCCAATGGGTGGGATTTTGGGAGTTGGTGTGTCATATCCAACTAACTTGGTGCATAATATCCAAGTGTTAGGTTGATTGGACACTTGGTGCGTAATATCCTCATGTTCCACTCGACCCTATATTACTTAAACAAATATTTACAAAGTAGGGAAAAACTCTTCCTCTTTCCTTCTTACTTAGAGAAAATTAGCTTTATGCAAATGAACCCCAAAGCCTACTCCTAGCCTTGCATGTAGAGTTAGTCTTATTCTTTCCTTGGGGTAATTTGCCAATACATTCAATCTATTGACCCAACTTGTTGCATGCATGTTTTATGTGCAGAATCCAAATATTGGAAGGTGCGTAGGGATCATGGGTCTTTACTCAACTAGCCTGAGGTGTTGATGGACTCAAGTTTTATTAAGTCTCCGTTGTTCTATTTGAGCTAGCTATAAGCTATGCAAAGATGTAATAATTATACTCTAGATTATTCGTGTAATAATGACTTGTGTTTTACATGATATTCATTGACTGTGAGTGTTAGCTATTGATCCAGGGACTAGCATGTTAATCACTAAGACTTAGGATCTTTATCAATCCAAGGTCATAACATAATGACTCCTTATGTTCATCTAAAAATAAAAAATTAAACTAATTAAACTTTTGATCCAATAGAAATAGGCAATGAATGATTCTCTACACATTCTACAAAAGAATATCCTCTAAAAGTCAAAAATAATCATGCGTATTAAGTAAAAGGTTCATAAAAATACCTAGGTCTAGATGGATAATACCAAGGGATAGAGCAATGTTTTGATGTAAATAAGTGAAGGATTGGAGGATAAACATAACTTGGATCGTTGGTGTGTGAGGAATTGAATAAAAAATGAGTAGAGGCGGAGATACAATTGAGGTGTTTTGAGGTTTAGAGGAAGAAGAAAGATAAAATGGACATTTGTTTTAGATATACCACCTCCTTGGGAGATATAAGTTGGTCGTGCATGTGGCATGGGCGGGCGGTACAGTCGCCGCCCACCCGTACCGAGGGTCGTGACCTTGGATCTTTTGGATCATAGGCGGCGACCTCGGTAAGGGTGCGTAGTATGACTGGACACTCCCAAACTGATAGTCGTTAAGCTTATAGTATCTTTTTAAGAAAATTGATGTTTGCTCCGTGGACTCGGTATGGGCGGACTCTGACTGTACCGGTGCTCGTTAATATTTCTGTATTTATCAAAAAAAATCAATGTTTTCCATCTTATCTTTGTCGAGGTGGTATGGGCGCGTGGTACAGGCAGCTCCACCCATACAGGTGGTCATTAAAACTTCTGTGAGCTGTAGAAAATGCATTTTTCATATAGAATTTGTTCACACACGTTTGCAAATCAACAAAAATCAAAAAATGAAGTGCATATATAATCAAACTAATATTTCCATTAGCCAAGTGTTAGCAAATAATTGGTATTGATAATTACATGTTCTTCTCCTCCCTGCATATGATATTGAACACTCTTTATTAGTAAAAACAAAAATAAAACTAAAGCAATCACTAACACAAAGTCTTAAAAAACTTTATTTCACATGGGTTGCCTCCCATGAAGCACTTCTAGTGAAGGTCAATTAGCTTGACCTAGATGGTGATCATTTTGGTTTTGGAAGTGGAACACCCACTCCAAAGTAATTAGCTTTCAAGGTTATGATCCCATCATCATTAGTTTTAGCCTTCTTGTTTCTAGGTAAGTGAACTACAAATGGTTCTCTAGAGGGTAGTCAGACTCACACATTCCCTTGATGCAAAGTTAATCAAGTCTTTGATAGTTCTTAAAAAATTGTCCTAACCAGAATGATAAGTGTTATAGGATCTTCAAGCATATCAACTATAACAAGATCAATAAGTGAGGGACATCATTTCATGTTAACAACTATGTTTTCTTTGATTCCCATAGCTTGCTTTAAGTGGAGTCAGCTAGATGGAGTTTTAATTTACCAAATAAACTTCTAGAAATTCTTAAAACTAGCACCTAGATCACAAAGTATAGCTATCTCATTAACTCCTATATGTACCTTAATAGTGGGCTCCAATATATCATCAATTTAGGTGGAAATTTCTTAGCTAGCCTTTTCTATTCCATCTCTAACTCACATACCTTTATGGCCACTTCATTTATAAATTGTTGGTATACTGCCTCATTACTTCCTTCAATACTGGGATTCTTCAATCCGATCTTCAATGGTTTACTCCGGATATGGTGCATTACTATAGTCAAGCTCTTCAAGTTGTTCATCTTCATTTTCAACCTTCATCATTTTGAGGTCTTCAACCAGTTTTGTCTCGGACTTTCCTACAAATCTCGCAAGTATGAGAGTTTGGCTCTGATCAATTTTGCCCAGTTGTGCTTGCACGGTCTTTGTTCTCTCCTATATATCATGTACATCATTTCTAATAGAAACAACTTGATTAAAAAAATTATCAATAATTGCATCATGGTTCTGCGTTATTGTAAAAAGAACATTGTTTTGTTCAGTTTGAGCTTGCATAAATTCTTTAACAGAATTTTCAAGCTGGAGATTACCATGGTTTGCTCCATTACTATTATTAATGTTATTGTTTGGCGAACTTGCAGGATTAGACTATTGTTTTCAAAAGTTCGAGCCAATGATTTGACTCTTCTATGCAGGGTTATAAGGATTACGGGCTATAAAATCTACTTCCTCAATAGTAGTATTGGTGATGGGATTTACCGGGGTATATTCCTTACCCGTGATAATAGTTAATATAGCATCTACATTTTCATAAGCTCTTCATTCTCCTCTATGATTGAACTCACATTTCTCGAGGACGATCTTTCTACATGCCATTGGGCATGGTTTCTGTGCATATCATCAAGATGTTGCTTAGCAACATTTTCTTGCTTGCCATGATAGTGCCTCCTGCAGCATAGATTTAGACATAAGATTAAGACCATTATAAAATAAATGTAGGATTAACCATTCTTCCATCCCATGGTTGGGACAACTCATTATAGATTATATCATCTTCTCCCATGCAAGCTCTACTGGCTCGCGATCTTCCTTCCTAAGCCAGTAATGTTAGATTGAAGTTGCATAGTCTTGGCTGGAGGGGAAAAACTTAATCATGAAAATATTAGTGTGTTCCTCCTAGAAGTAATAGTGACTTTACGCAAATATAGCAACCAATATTTTTCCTTTCCTCTAAGTGAGAAAGGAAATAAATATAGCTTGACCATATTAGGGTCAACATATTTTATGTGCATCATATCACATATTTCAGTAAATGTATTTAAGTGCAAACATGAATCTTCAACAGCTAAGGCTCTAACTTTTATCCTATTGAACCAAACTTAAAAAGTTATGCTTTATTTCCACTATGACAGTGGGTTGAGCGATAGGTGCACGCATAAAGCCATCATTAGGGGTAGTATATTCCCCTATCTTATTTTGTGTCATAATACTATTTATTTAAGGTTTTTTAGAATAAGATAAACAATAAAACAAGTAAATGTTTTTTGGGGTTTTAATTGATAATAGATAGTAAACTAATAACAATAAATAAACTAAACAGAATTAAAACTAACTAACAAGGTCTCTAGTAACCTTACAATGATAGTGAATTGCTTCCCCGGCAACGAAGCTAGATAAAGGGTTAATAGCTTCAATCGGGATTACGAATGCAATATAGTAGCTTTTTACCTAGAAGACCTCAGTTTAATCGAACCATGGGAAATAATTGTGATAGGTTAAGGAGCGTCTACAAGACTTGCTAGTTTGCTTCAATCTTCGTTTACCAGACCTTTCTAGTTTTCTTTTTTTATCGGGGTTATATCAATGGATGGAGATAGGCTAGGGTTGAGGTTTCACCTGCAGCTATGCATACATATGGGATAACGATAATAATAGGCACATTCATTCTTAAATGATCTAATATAGATAGGATTTGTGGGTGGCACATCCGCAAGTACTAGAGCCCCTGAGCCAAAAACATAGCATAAAGTCTCTTTGACCAACTATTATCCCATGAAGCACCAGGCTATAACTATTATTAAGTAACATACAAACAAAAGCATTAAGATTAATGATGTTGTTGTTCCCAAATGGATCACTAAACGACTATTGTACTCCCCTTATTGCCACTAGGTTTCATGCGTCAACACTGTTTACCACACATCTCACCTCACCTCAAACCTTGATCAATCCTCGGGGTCTATGGTACCTGACAAGTCCTTGATTACGGTAAGAGACAATAATATAAATACAAATCTGATATGCAATCACCACACGATATGTCCATCTAATTAGATGCAGATAATCATTGTTAGACTATTCCCCAACCCACAGCTCGTGAGGACTACTCAGTCATAATAAGATCATGGATAGAAAATAATGTAAGAACTACATAGGTTGATACCAAATATCCTTACAATAGTCTCCAACCGCGAGGAGATCTTGAATACAAGTTATGTCTAGGGCTATGTATGGAGATGGAGATGGATGTGATGAACTATGGTGGTGGTGAAGTGATGGATCTTCCTCGGCGCGGTTTCAGATGCAATATGTGAATGGAGGCTCTCTCAACGATGGATGGGAGTCTTGAAATATATAGGGCCCTTCACAAAAGTTTCTTGGATTGACCTGGCGAAGCTGCCTCCATGTGGTACAAACGAATGATATGGGCATGCCCCACCCTTACCAATGCTCGTTAACACTTCTGGATGCCAGCATTCGACCCCGGGTGACTTGGTGGTGTCGGCAACATGTGATTCTCCCTTGATCGCTCTAGATTTCGCCATAAAAGAGTGATTTTCTGCACATTAAAATTTAAAACAAAGATTTGCACTTCTTTATAAGAATTATTCATTAGTGGAAAGGCTAGAGAGATATTTTATCAATTGCTTGACTTAATATAATATTTAAACACGAATAAAGATTGATATTGTCACATCCATCACCAGGAAACGCTCCACCTCGGGCCACCTAGTGAACTTGTTGACGGTGAAGAATAGGTATTGGTACCCTTCCACCGCCCGTGGGAAGGGCCCAATAATGTCTAGGCCCCAGACCACAGAACACCATAAGAGGGGGATGGTCTGCAACGTTTGTCCGGGTTGGTGTATATTATTGGTGTGGAAATAGCATGCGTTGTAGGTCATGACTAGGTACTTGGTGACACAGAGAGACCGTCAACTAGTAGAAGCCCTGTTGGAAGGCCTTTGCCTCTAAGGAGTGAGAGGTGAGGTGACTCGAGCATTCACCCTCATGGATCTCTTTGAGGAGACTTCCCCTTTCTTATTGAGATATGCACTGAAGTTTCAATCCATATTCTGTCGCCTATATAGGTCTCCATCAATCAAGGTATACTTCTTGGCTTGATGGAATACCCTATTTGCTTATTTTTGGTCAACAGGGAGCTCCTAGTCTCGAAGATACCGTAGCATGTCCGCTGACCAAGGTGGCTCTCACATCTCCACCGCTTGGACCCCATGCTTGCTCGGGAGGAGGTTGTAGTAAGAAACTGAATTCACGCCAACCTCCTGCCTGGGGCACATGGCTCCACTGCCATCACTTTGCTAGTGAGGGTCGGACTCTATGGCTCTCTCAGGGAAACGTCAGATGCTACATCTCATGCGCGGGGAATCTTTACGGATGGTTGGAGCAGTTGCTCCACAAGGATGCCCAAAGAACACGTCCCTGGGTTGTTATGAACTTGGAGAGTTTATCAGTGATGATGTTGGAGCCACGTCGGATGTGCTCCATATGGATCCCATCAAAGTGATACTCCATCTTCCTAACTTCTTCCACATATGGGGACATCCGTAGAGATCTCTAATATTTGTTGATCTTATTGATCACCAGTTTTGAATCCCCACGGACGATCAGGAGATTGATGCCTAACACCTTCATGATCCTGAGATCGGTGAGTAGCCCTTCATGTTATGTAGTGGTTTTGGTTGAATTCTCCCCGTGGTAGAGCATTTAGATTACATGCTTGAACTTCTATCATGTTGGCGACGTGAGGAGCACTCCTGCTCCCAAGCCATCGAGGGGGTACGAGACGTCGAAGTATATGATCACGTCTTATGGGTCGGCCTTCCTAGGAAGGGAGGAGGCCGGCTCATCCTCGTCCTTGGGATTGTAGGTCAACTGTGCTATGAAGTCCGCCAGCTCCTTGATCTTGATGGTCTTGGTGTGGGTGAAGTGGAGGTCAAATCCTGATAGCTCCATAACCCACTTTGCAACGCGCCTAGTGGCTTCCCGGTTGCGCAACATGCGCTAAAAGGAGTGTCTTGTGACCATTGTGATATAGTGAGCCTCTAAGTAGTGTCACAACTTACTTGATGTGATAATGACACAGGTAAAGAGCTTTTGGAGGGTGGCATAGTGTGCTAGGTCATCGCACAACACCTTGCTGATGAAGTACACCAGTCGGTGAACCTTTCACATCTCTGCAGCGTCATGTGGCTCCTTTTTTATGCTCAAGTTGCAGGGCATGGGAGGAGGCGCTTTTAGGCATTCGGGGTCGCTTACTGACCCATCGAGTTTGATAGGCATGCCTGCTCGGTTTCCCAACCGCGGCCAATAGCAATGACATCTTGGTGATATTCCTTGACGGGGCTTGCCTCATCGGGTTGGGAACAGGACTTGTCAGGAAGATGGGTCATTCTCCTACTCCTCGTTGAGCTCTAGAGACGAGCCTAGCTCAGTCCTAGGACTGGG
The DNA here is from genome assembly GCA_916181665.1 of Avena sativa. NCBI lineage: Eukaryota > Viridiplantae > Streptophyta > Magnoliopsida > Poales > Poaceae > Avena > Avena sativa. The sequence continues at coordinate 415,085,352 of OV702289.1, read as the reverse complement.
TCCATTTCCACAATGAGAATTGTGCTTACCATGTGAGTAGTGGTAGCGACGTAGAGTTGGAGGGGCTCCCCAGGTCGGTGAGCCACCAACACTGGAGGGGAAGACAGGTAGGGCTTCAAGTCCTTAAGTGTAGCTTCTACCTCTAGTGTCCAGTCGACGGGGCATGATTTCCTCAAGAGCTTAAATAAGGGAAAGGCACACTCTCCTAGTAGGGAGATTAAATGCATAAGTCCGTAACACACCCATTAGGTTTTGCATGTCCTTGATTCATCTAGGATCTTCTATATTATCAATGGCCTTGATTTTGTCAGGGTTGTCCTCCATTCCCTGGTGGGACACTAGGAAACTGAGCACCTTCCCTAACAAAATGCAGAATATGTATTTTTTTGGGATTAAGCTTGAGGTTGATCGTGCACAAGTTGTTAAACGTCTCATACAAATCCTAGAGTAAAGGATTTATGGTCCACAATGCAGTCGATCTTGTCCTCCACATTGTGGTCGATCTGCGTCCTAAGGCATGCCCACATGCGATGCTGTAATGTATATCTAGCATTATTCAACCCAAAGGGCATGCAGGTGTAGCAAAATCACCCCTCTACTATGATGAAAGCCATCTTCTCTTCATCTTCCCTCGCCATCTTGATCTGGTGGTACACGGAGTGAGCATCGATGAACGAAAGAAGGTTGCACCCGGCCGTGGAAACGATGATCTGGTCTATATGGCGCAACAGGAATGGGTCCTTTGAGCGGGCCTTGTTACGCATAGCCTCTTGCTAGAGTTGTGTATCTTGTGCACCATAATGGGGTTAGAAACCGACGTTGGATGCAACACTTTCAGGATGACTTTGGCCTTTTTTAGCTTCTGGACCTCCAAGATGATGAATTCTTTTTTGTCATGCGCTTGGAGCCAGGCCTTCTACTTTACTAGGTGAGATCCCAAGGACACTGCCATATGGTGCTCAATCACTTCCCTTGGTATGCAGTGTCAACACCCGGATTTTTAATCCCAGATGCCTGTTATGCCATACATCGCAATCCCAGGATTACCATTTTTCCGAGACATAACAGATTGGATATCATAGTACATCATCCATTACAATACATAATAAGGTCTTACACAAATAAAGGATCTCATGATCCAATCTTAGTACAAACAAGTAGCGGAATAAATAGCGTAGCGGTGGGCTCCATCTTTAGTGACACAGGCAATGCTGACGATGGGAGATGATCCTAGTTGGTGTAGCCATCCTGTTGTCCTCCTTTAGGGTAGTCCTCCTCATAGTCTAACCACGGGAATAGCCAGGGACAAAATCCATGAGTACTCTTTAAGTACTCGCAAACTATCACTAACAAGTAAGGTAGTTCTAGTAGGAATGCTAATTTCTAAGTTTATTTGCAAAGTTAAGTTTGAAATCTAAGCTGAGTTCAGGAAAAAAGGAAGGTAAAATAAAGTTTGAAATCACCTAAGTGGGAACTTAGTTGTCATAGTCACAACTCTGTTGTGGTCAAGTCATGTCACAATTCAAGTCATAAGTCATTTTGAAAACATCCGACAATAGAACAGTATGGCCACTCCAACTATCCATAACCGTGGACGCGGCTATTCGAATAGTTTGACACTCTACAGAGGTGGTACACTTTCACCACAAAATTCGATACATCTATCAGGGATAACCCTGAATCATCATACTTAGTATGCCGATAATTAAACATAACATTTCCTTTACACACTCTAGTATAAGCACCTCTCCTATGAGCTTGGCCTCCCAGCCATGGCCATCTGCCATCCTGGGCACTACATAGGTGGACAACATTGAGAGGTAGCCTCAGCTCAGACCTCTCCTGCGAGGGAACTAATACTAATGCAAATAAACTTCCGGCTAAGCCTTACCCAATTCAGGTATTGTGGTTGTACGATAAAATTGGAATGGTATTGCATCCGAACCCAACCATCAGTTTTTAGAAAAGGGCTAAGGCTCATGCCTTAACATTTTCATCATCACCATAAACCATTTGTGTTTCTCAACACATGTCAAAATATCTCAATAGAATGACTCATCATTCCAAGGTTTTCATAAGTCATTTTCACAAAGTATTCCCATCTAGAGTGATCAAGTTTTTGGTTTAGCTCTAATCGCTAAGTTAAGAGTGTTCACTAATGTGGGATGCTAATCTCAATCTCATGCCATATAATGACATCTAAGTCTAACTAGATAGGTCAAGTTTTATACTCTTTATGCTATTATAAACAAGTAAGAAACTTTGGTAAAGTAAAAGAAGGTAAAGCTTGTAAATAAAACTTGGAGTAGGTATAAGTCAAAATGTATAACCAAAGCATGCCTAATGCATCTTGCTTAGGTTATGTAGCTTGCAATGGTTATCTTGCATTGTGAAGGATGACTTGTAAGTATTAGCTTGCCAATAATAGCTTGCATTGTTAATGATGGCTTGCCTTGGTTGGTGCAGTGGTTGAAATTCTCCTCGTCTTTTTCGGGGTAGAACTCCTCCTCCTCATAGACTTGGTCGGTACTATCGTCTATAAATACATACGGAATACACAATCACCAAACAATACTTAACTAGTCTATTTAGCACTCTAAGGCACACACTTGATGATCTAGTATCATCACATTCACCACAAGATTTTAATGAACTAGTTTCATTTATTTTATTTGAGAAAAGTAATTTCTACTCATTGAAAATAAATAAGATTTAATATCCTCCAATTAAAATATGGGATCATGTGGACACATGTCATCACCACATTTTATAATACATGGGAATGTGATTTAAATGTTGGATCACATTTTAATAAGTTTAAGTTTAATATTTAATGATTTAAAGTGACTAGAAATGCCTATATAGCATTATTTTGGTACTAGTCCAAAGTCACTGCATGCAAACCTTAATATTATTACAAATTCAGATAGGTATGGTTAAATGTGATTTTTGAGAGTTGGAATAATCTCAAAAGCTATTATGGTTGATTTTAGAAAAATGTTTGAATGTGAAAAAGCTTATGTCTCGTTATTTTTGCTAGGAGAGATCTATAACTCTAATTGATTTAAATCCAATGGGCTTGGATAGATATTTAAATTATATTTCCAACAAAATTGGAATCACTCAATTTGGTTCAGTAGATCTTTCTGAGTTGATTTTTGAACTAAGGGACAGAACTAAGTTTCATTCTAAAAAGAAAAAGATTTATTTGAATCTGCTGGGTTGCGCGGGAACACTAATGGGCCAGCCAAGTTTCACTCCGCGGCACTGAGGACTGCTGACAGGGGGTCTCGCCTGTCAGTGGCTCTTTAAACGCGAAGCGGTACGGGGCAACGTGGACTGCAAGATTAGAACTAGGATCTACGGCTCACAATCATTGTCGACGACGGACATGTCGCCGGTGAGGTGGAACCCTAGCGGCTCGGTGGGGGTGCAGTGGGGGCATACTAGGACTCCAGCGAGTGCGACGATGGGGGCGATCGAACGAGACGACAACGGCGGACTCAGGCGAGGTCGCGGCAGCTCTGGGGGTGGACGAAATCGACGGGGGTGTCTCCTCCTCTGCTGCGGCTAACTCCGGCGCAATTCTGGCGACTGGCTGCTCGAGCTTCTCTGGCGAGGGGTGGGGAATGATCAGTGGTGAGAGGGGAGTGTGGGAGTGTTGCAAATGAGGCTGGGGGTGGCCTCCTTATATAGGCTCGACGAGGCGGCAGAGAGGCATGGGTTGGGTATTAGACGGTGGGCGGTTCCTTGGCGGTCAGCTACGGCTTGATGGCGATGCTAGGGGCGGTGGCTAACGGTCGGGCGCGTCTCTCGCTCTGAGCGGCAGAGGCGGTGCTCGATGCAGCGGGCGGTGGCTACTGGTTGCCCGGCGGGAGAAGGGGTTGTCTGGGAGTGTGCTTGGGTCAAGGCGGAGCGACGCACGCGGGTTGTGGTCGAGGGGCAGCCTGTGCTGGCCTGCCGGGGATGGCGCTCTGGTGTGCATTGGCATGGCGGGGAGGCTCAGTGAGGGGATGGTCTATGGTGGTCCAGGGGCTAGCTGCGCTTTGGGACGGGACAGGGGAGTGCGGTAGGGTTGGGCGGAGCTAGTGGCGGTGCTGGATTGGTGCGGCGTGGTCTGTGGCGCGTTGCCCACGCTCGGCCGGTGGCGACCAAGAACGAGCGGCGCGGCACTGCTTCTCTAGGCCAGTTAGTAGCTTAGTTAGGGGCTGGTTAGAGTTAGGGATACAAGGGGACCAAATGGATCCCATTTACTCGACATGCATTGATCATCAAATAGTAATAGTTAGGCAGAAATTTTCTGCATGCCACCTGTTCGACACAATGGCCGCATGAAACAAACTTTCAAATTTTGAGATGATTTTTGGTGGAGTTGTTGATCTTATGCTTGAGCATCTCTGGTTGCTGGGATTTGTCAAGTTGAAGTCATTTGAGTGGTTTTTGAAAAAGTGGGATCTATACATATGAAATGGATTCCATTTTCAATTGCCATTTTAAATTAGGGTTTAAATGTTTTTGCAAGATCACAAGGTGGGCCTTGGTACATCTTTACTTGTACTAGCAAGGGGTGCAAAGAGTTAGAATTTTTTTCTGTTTGAATTTGAGTGCTAGGAACACCCAAAGTGTCCTAGTTGATTAAAATGGCAAAAGTGACCATTTCCATTTATTAAATCTATTTGATTTCTTTTTCTTTGGATTTTGCTTGGGAATGATCTAGATGATGTGGAATTCATATTAGAATCATTTTACAACCATTAGAACAAATAATCATGGCATTTCAAAACAATTTCTATTTAATGCAACACATATATGCATGCTTAATTATTTAAATAAGAAAAAGTTTTTGTTAACCCTAAATTGGGTGATTTGGATCTTGATAACTTGGAATAAAGTTGTGGGATGTTACATGCAGGGAAGACCAGATGGGTCCCACAAGAAAACATCTGAGTTTCCTCTAAGCAAGGTGACGAGCATGCACATACCTGTCAAAACCAAAGGGTGCCGACAACGGGCAGTAGAAAAAGAAAGAGAGGAGCCAGTACTAAGGCCAATACATGGAGAGACTTAGAAATCGGTGGCTCTCACCTACATCGGTATGGTGGGCTCAGCGACAGCAAAACTTGCACTATCTAACTTATAAAGACACACTACAACTTAGGCTATTAGAGCGAGATAAGAGAGATCTATACGGTAACTATAATATAACACCAAACATAACCAATCCGAAGATTTCCCCCTCGAAGACCAGTCGAGGAAGTCCCCCCGCAGAACCCACACGTTACAATTTTAGTTAAATGGTTGTTTAATTGACAAGGCTAATTACTAGTCATATTATTAGAGGAAAAGCATTAGTGACGTTATCTATGAACATGACACTATACTCCTGAGGCATCCATAACCGTGGACACACGGCTTCTCGAAAAGATTTACCCTGCAGGGGTACACTACTATACCCGAATGCATGTTCAATACTTTAGGCAACATATTACATGTGCCTTCTGAATCTCACAACAAGAACTAACCCATAACTACGCGTGTATCCAGAGGTATCACCAAATGTATTGACCCAAACTAGGAGGTACGATGATTCTCAATGGTGGTACAATGTTTGCGTCTACGGCTTAGAAGGATCAGAGCTCCACTATTGAAGATGAGCTCTCAGCCATACCATGTTTATGAATTCAATGTTGTGACAATCCACCAAAATATCAAGTCCGAAGACATATTCAACACACCCATGTCCGAGGATATATTATGCATATGCACCAAATAGAAAAGCAATTTGTGACCCTCTGGATAAATGAATAGCTCCGGTAGTTGAGGGGGAATCCCAAAGGACCCCGCGTTTAGTTAGCGCGATATTCTCATAACTGGTATCATAGAACGAATGGTTCCTAGGTCAACTCAAGAAGTCACTGAAGGTGGTCACTGATGGGGCCTTATCATTAGGCGAAGCTGTAACCAAGAACATCAGATTAATATCCATATCATCAACATTATCCAGATATCAAGTTCCACATGTATGAGAGAGGTACTAAGCATGCCTATGACTCGCAAGGACAAAGCTAGCTAATAAAACAAGGCAATATGATAACCAAGGAATTTACGATGACACAGCATACCACTGCATGATTAGTACAATATAGTCGTTGAAATAACACTAATGAAACATTGTTCACTAGTATTACATCCCTCAAAGTGGTACAATAGAAACATCACGGGTCCAACGTATGACTTTAGTTTACAATTAGCACATTACAAAGGATCCAAAGAACCTCCTCAAAATAGCGAGGATTGTAATTTACAAAAGCAAACCAGAAATAGCAACTCAAAGTCTATTCTAGAAATACTACTACTATATATAACTATGGCTTGTGATTGCTACTAAATCAATGCTCTATAGAAGTAGGTTCTTGTTTATAGAGAATTATTTATACTCTACTCTTCAACTTCTCTTATGTCGTCTCTGATGTAGACATCTTCTCCATTGATCTCCACTGAATATCTTTAACTCTTCAGAGTAGTTCTCCTCCTAGGTTCGCCATTGATTGCTCCGGAATCTAGCAAGGGTTAAAGAGGTATGGTTGAGTATGAGTGTACTCATCAAGGTCACTAAAAAGGAGTGTTTGATGCACTATCTACGAGCACGGACCAAAGGTCGTAGGTTATGTAGGTTTTCGTAAATATTTCTTCAAAGATTGCTTTTATTGTGAAAAGCTATGTCTGTTAGTCTTCATAGGTTGATTAGAACTTCATGGAGTTCCTTTCCTGCAGCGTTCGTAGCTCCTTCCCGGAATAGAGAGTAACATGTCACACTTTCTTACACTCTGCAGGGGTGTGTTGCTTAACCCATGAGAGATCCTTATCCATGTTGCACATCCGAGCGGCTAACCCATTCGCACTTCCTGTGTATGAGGCCCAGTATAAGGACCCAAGACGATCACTGCCCTTCTCCATGACCCCACATGCCAACATTATCCTTCAAGCCGCCACGTCTCTGTTAAGCCCCCTTTCGGATCGTTGTAACTCTAATAGGCCCCTAGAGACTCAATGAGTCGGTTGGGACTCTGGCATGTTTCGATAGCCTCTCACAAGATAATCTAGACACCAAAACTACGGGTCTCTAAGGGTGCCCACCCATGTTGCTGGATCAGTGCAAAGAATCTAAGTGTCGCGTTAAGGTCGTCCGTTGACACACGAAAGGAAGAAGATCCAGCTGACTTCCCTATAGCCATTGTAGATCTCTTGGTTAACGTGTATTACACGACACAAGAATCACTGGCGTCATTTGTTCATAAATCCTACATGATACATTCCCGAACAATGGAGGTTCCATTGCAAGTCATAATAGATTAGTTGACCATCCCGGATCAGTAACCATTAGTTCACATTAATTATGAAAATAATGTATTTTGCTGTCCTTTTTGAAATGCAAGTGATAACAATAACAGATTGCAAATACTTGATATAAAATAACCAAAGGACATCAGCAAGTGTGAACTTACCTTTTTTACTATAATATTATGTAGCCAAGGTCTTCTAGTCGGTATAAACTCAAATATCTAAAATTGCATCATTGGTCCGGTAAGGATTAATGTTCAAAGAAGAAATATGCTATTATGCATAGATAATTATATGCATTTTGTTTAAATCCCAAAGTAAATCTCCATGTTTAAGTATGGATTGAGTTTGGTGATATATGAAAGATTTGTGTTACATTCAAGTGTACTTCATAATAAGATACATACTTGATTCTAAAAGTAATTAACAAGCTATGAAAGTAAAACATAATATTGAGTAAGGTTGAATATTGATCGGTGATTATTCTTAAGAATGATCACATTTTAAAGTTAGTGAGTTTTAACATATTTGGTAAAGCTTTTGTTTGAAATGGCAAAAATAATAACTTTTGAAGAAAATACTTATTACATTAAGTTAAGCAATTCATAGTGTTCTCGAAACATAATCGATGGTTGTTTGAATCTCTCTAACGATCTTAAGTTAATAATCTTCTAACTGGTTGAGTAACAGACCAAAGTTAAATATAAAATATTATTAGAGTTAATATACAATAGATTTGTATTGTGTTCGAGTTCAAGAGTTTTCCTAAGTACAATCGATGACAAAATCGTATAGGTATTTGGTATAACTCTATGGATCTAAACCTAGCAAGTCGATGATAGGTAAGTTATAGAGTTAAATCTAATTATGAGATATGGTGATCTCATTTTATAGTTTGCTTAAATCCTATTAAGATTTAAAGTAATGTTAAGTATGGTTAAAGAGATGATATCATTCACCCTCAATATAAGTGAATGATGCATAAGCTTAGTTCGAAAGTTACTAGTTTATAATTGATTTAGGATTGTAATGGAGTATTATATAGTTAACACTTTACACTTAAGTTTTATTATAAACCATAATTATGGTTTTAGTTTTAGTATTTCGACTTAAAATGTTATTTTTAAGATTCCAATATTTTATTAGAACATATGATTATTTCTTACTTAGGAAATAATCTTGAAGAATTAACATATAAAACAAGTATTTTATTTTAATAATATAGGTAAATAAGGATTATTTACTTTATAAATCTTAAAATCTTTTGAAATAATATACATAGTATTTTTCTAGTAAAATATACTTTGTCAAGATCTTAAAAATGAATTTTATTTATTTTTAGATATTATCCTTTTTTATAAGAATCCATAAAGGAATTATTGTCTTTAAATAACCAATTTAAGTTTTACCACTTTAAAGGACAAATTAATATTTTTATTAGATAACTAATATTTTTGTGAACATTTAGAGTTATCATATATATTTTTAGGATTTTTCTTTATTTTTCTAGGGCCTAAATACCTTGAGGGGTATTGTGGTAATTTGCTATTTATTTAATTTTTATTAAACTATCAAATCCTCGACCTGGCCCATCGGTCGGCCCAGCACTAGCTCAGCCTAGCCCAACTGGTTGGGCCTAACCACTTTGTGGTCCACTAGGTCGGTCCATGTGACCAAGACCTCTCTCGCTCTCTCTTCTCTCGTCCCTCTTCTCCCTATGGTGACCTCGCGCCGCTGCCACCATTTCCCTTTATCTCGGTCAGCTCCGGCCGTTCTAGCCACCACCGACATGCTTGGTAATCAAGTGTTCAATGCCGCTTTGATTGGTCCAAGTCAATTCGTCATCCTCGCCTTCCTCTAGTCACGCGAACACCCTGCTAGAACCTAGGGTTTTGGCTACCCTGGCCTCACTTTGATGCCTAGGCTTGGTGGTGTTCTTGTGGTTGCTAGGCATTCTCTAGGTGGTGTGGTGGTCAACCTTTGTCGTGATCTTCTTTGACGGTTGTTATGGGTACGGCTCGGCGCGGGTTGCAGCGCCACCGGTGCTCCTCGTGCTGATGTGTCCTTATCGTTGCTAGCTCCACGTCCTCTTCTTGCTAAGTGACACTCCCAGGTAAGTTCTACTTCTCCCTCTTTCTCGCTGCCTCTGTATGAATCTCTCACTATAATTCAGTTTGTAACCCTAATTGGGGTTTGTCATGCTAAGGTTCCTCTTCTCTTCTTTTGGTACTCCTAGTTCTAGTATTACCTGGCTAGTATAATAGTACTCTCATGATACGATGATGAATTTGACTTTGCGGCTTGCTTAGTACTAATGGCCGTGTTATCATGTTTAACGGGTTCATGTTCTAGGGTTCCTTCCCTATTTCCTTGATATTGTTAATCCTAGCAATAGCTTTCTTCACATAATTGCTACCTGGTGTACCCTAATGGTCTTGGCTTTGTGGATTAGTGATGTTGTCTGTGGTGTACTATTAATTGGTTTATACTCATACCTTAGTTATACTAATGTCATGGATCCAAACCAAAATATTCCATGTTATACACATTTTACCTGATGCTTGTGTATGGCTGGTAATATCATGTTTATCCCCAAAATTGTGGGAATTTGTTCAAGATGTTGGTACTGAGTACTGCTGATGAAATATTTGTGATCAGTTCCTTGTGGATTAATTAGGAGAATAGATCTGTGATGTATAGAGATATTTACTTGCGGCCATTGAGTTCCAAGTTTTGGAATTCAAACTTATATGGTTTGATTTGAAAATGGAAGACTCGGTAAATTATTTTACAATATGAGGAATACCTAAGATAGTTTCCTAAATGTGCTAGTAAGGATTTATTTCTTCCTTGAGTGATGGTTATTAGCAAAATAGTTTGCTACTGCTATCCTGTGACTATATTTTGATTACAAATGATTCATCTCACCCTATGAAAATGATTACTTAGGTTGACTGAATAGAAGTATGGATATGGTTGGATGGATGCCACACTAAAGGCTCCTAGTGGATGGTACACAGTGGTAACCTCCAACATAACTTGTTGTTGCCTTATGGACACTAAGTTAGGTCAAGGATGCATAGATTTAGACTTTATTTAGTTAGTACATAAAGAACAAATACTGCTTGTGGCTATTAAATATCCAAGGATGATTTTACACCCCATTTGTGTGTAACTATGAGGATAACATCACTATAATCAAATCCTGCTAAAGAAAATAACAGGATCAAGTACTAAGCATGGTTTTTGGAGATGATCAACCTGCTGTTGAGGTTGATGTTGTGGAACACTTGACTTGATCCACTCCTTCTAGCTGATGTCTTAACCTGCCTCTCCTATATGTGGCTCATTGCTTGATCTTGATTAGCACTTCATGTGAGTGGCTTATCCTTCTCCTCCCAGCCACTTGCCTATCCTTGCTCAGCAGCCAGTCCACCCCCTCCTAAGTGACCATGTTGTCTTGGTGGCTATTGGATTTCTTTGGTGATTTAGTGGTTGCACTACAAGAATCTGGGCGGTTCATGATGATCTGATATCGTCGTGGATGTGGGCCAAAAAATCGTAGATGGCCATCCGCGACGAATTCTGCGACGAAAAAATAGGTCATGGACCTCACGTCATAATTCAATCTGTGACATTTTCTCTGTCTGAAAACATCATGGCCCGTCCGTGACGTTCCTCCAATTTCGTCACGGCAAACTAGATCCGCCCGATCTATCATGACGTTTTACTTCGTCATGAACGATGCCACATGGCGGACGGCACCGCGAACTGCCGTTAGCGATGTTTGCTGATGTCATTGTTGCCGTCTGTGATGTCATCCCTATCGGGATGTTTTTTTTGTCATGACTTGATTCCGTAACTGCCGCTTCCTTATGTCATCACGTCGTTATGACGTCATGCCAGCCCTAACAAATTTTGTTTTGTCGCTGCCGGCTACCAACAGGTCAACATGTGATCCATTCAAATGATAACACGTGGGTCAATTGTAGGACAAGACGAGGACAAATCAGCACTAGACACGTATCGTCTAGAAGAAATGCTGATGTTATCAGTCTCGTGATCTTACTAACCATGACGGAAATATTTCGTAAAGAAACACTAAGGACGTTTATAGGATTACAATACATAATTTGACAGAAAATTCCAGGACAAATGTTTCACTCTCGAGAAATGAATACCGGACTCAGAAGGTTCAACTCATGCCAGACACATTTCCATAGATTCACCATATTGTCTGTTGTGGTTTGGACAGGTGAGCTAACACTTGTTGTATTAATGCATTTACCTCTTCTTGTTTCTTCCTCAGGTCTTCTTGTTTCTTCTGCATTACTTGTAGGTCTTCCAAATACTTCAGCCTCTCTGCCTCGTCGGATTCGTTCACCTGCGGCAACTCCTCAATGGCACAGCGCAGTTCCACAATACCTGCTTTATGAGCCTCGAGTTGAGTTTCTAGCTGAGACTTGGTTGGTTTCGAAGTACTTGCAAGTATGCTGATGTTCTTCAGGACAGTTGGCTTTCTTTTGTTCTGAGACAGCACAAAGTGCATAGCGTCGGTGCAAGGAATTGCTTCATCCTCTGTGCCATCTTCTAGAGGATATGACACCAACTTGCTTTCCACGACTGTCTACTAGTTTTAGGAATAGAATAGAATATGAGAAACCTAGCGAGCAAATAATAAGTGCATCGTATATGTGAGGGAAGAAAATGGCATTGAATTTTATGAAGATGGAAAGTATTATGGAGGACTTACAGTTGCTTCTTGCATATTGTCAGTCAAGCCATTTTCGAGCAGTTCAATGGAGCCTTCATCCATGTCGCACAAAACCTCGTAGCTGCGAGCACCAGTGGCATGAGGGTACTTGATGAGCGGTATGCTGATCTTGTTTTTTCAGATAGAGCCTAAGCAAACAGGGAGCATACAGTTAATTCCAGCTTAAAGAATTCAAACAGGAGAAGTTTAGTAAACAAGACATGACCTTGTTTCTAGGGTCGGACCAAAAATCGACAAGCCTTCACCACTCCTCATTGTTCATGTGTTCCACAGGAGATATCCTTGTAACTTCATTCGCTGGGAAATTGTCAAAAAACTGTTTCTTCTAGGGGAAGATAGAGAGGGGTCCATGACAAACTTTTTCTAAAATAAAACAAAGATTATCAGATTTCACATTAACAGCAAAAGGAAGAAAGGGCCAGCTGACTGTTACAGAACATACAAAAACTTTGCCATAGAAGTCTGCTCTGACATCTGGCTTCTCCCTGTACTCTTTCCACTAGGGGAAGATAGCATCTGAGTCCTGACTATTACTGCACACTCAGTGGCAAACTTTGCAGCAATCACTGGTGAAACTAGTCTAATTCTTCCTGGAGGAACGACAAGTTGAAGTCTTTTTGTGGGCATGTTGTCAACCACCAACAGAGGATCATCATGGGTAACAGTGTCTCCGGAATGATTATGCCCAAATTCATCTACAAGAATATAATGGTTATGAGTTAGTGTTCTACCAACAGTAAATCCAATGAGTATGATTCACACAATATAATGTTAATCGGTTGCAGTAGAGCAAGCAATTTGTTCAACATGATACCTTCTTGATCCCAGTCAAAACGGTCCAATAACCATCCATCATGTTTCACATCAGGCCCCTCGCCTTTGGTAGCTAAACCCTCAGATGCACAGTCCCTTTGGAGAGGTGCACAGTCGCATTGGAGAGGCGCCCGTGCATGGAAATGGGGGTTGCTGCTTGCCCTGGGGACGTGCACAGTCGCTTTGGAGAGGCGCCCATGCATGGCCGGGCGGGGGCTGCTGCTTGCCTTGGGGAGGTGCCCGCGGACGGTAGGCAGCGGGCAGCTGGCCTAGGGGAGGTTCCCACGGACACCAGGGATCTAGATGCTGGCCTTGGGGAGGTGTGTGCTCGGCTTGGGGAGCTTCCCAGCCGCTTGGTCAACTGGTTGCTTACCCTTGGACCTGGTTTTTCTGGAAGTTTCTGTGCCTGCACCTTGGCCTGCCAAGACGCGCTTCCGAGCAGATGCTAGACCAGTACGAGCCAACGATGTCCTGATGGCAGCTGTCTTGTTGCATTTCCTCTTCTGTGGCTATAAATTCCATGTGTACCGATCAATTGGGGATAATAAAGAAGGAACAGATATATGTCAAAATCAGTAACCAAACAATTCAACCCAAGACGAGTAATGTAAGGGGTTGACCTGCGACTCATTGTCCTCACTGACATCATCTAGGCCTCCTTCAATGATAACTTCCTCCTCTTCAGGATCATAGTCAGATCCAGAGTAGTCATTTCTTGTCTTTTTAGGAGAGAATACTGTTGGAGATGTGAAAAGACTTGCAAAGGGCCTAACACCCAGTTGTTGCAAGCGCTCATTGTTTCTCATGATGTTTTTTAGCCGACTTTATTCCATGGGATGCATTTGAGTATCTAACATTAATAAAGAAATCCAAGTCAGCTACAGATTAAATAGGAAATTAAACAAAATATAATGTATGGTGTTGATTGCCCGATAGCAAACATGAGGAGGAAAATGAACATACTGCCTCTCTCAAACAAGCAATTTCACAGGCATGGAAAATGAAACACATGAACATCGAGCAGGCTTAAAAGAGCAGAGGATTCACCTGCAAGGAGGTTGTTTACTTGTCTGCAGGCGCTACGGCCTTTTTCTTTCTGCGCTTCTTGCCGGGACCCTTGCTGGCCTTCCTTGTTAGCGAGGAGGACGACAATCTGGGGTGCCTTGACGGCGTGGTGGAAGGAGAGGTGGACGATGAGGAGACAAGAATTGTTGGTGGGGTGTACGGCGAGGTAGCAGACCTTGACGTCGATGTTCACAAAGATGAGGAGGACCTTGTTGGCGAGGTGGCAGATGGGGAGGATGGCCAGATGGCAGTGCTCGACGGCGAGGTGGCAGATCCCCTAGCTCGATGGCTTGGTCGGAAACCGGGAAGCTGAGGATGGGCTAGTGTTTGGGCTAGGTCGATGGTTAGATGATTACTAGGGCGGACGATGGTGGGCGAGGGTCCGACGATGGCCGTGCTACGACGGGCCGGCCGCGGCTAGGAGATTTGGATCTGTCTCCTTTCGGTGAGGGGATAAAGACGGGTTTCCACTAGATTATGTAAATGACCTCAGCGCCAATGCATTAGTTACGCTTTGCGGATGGGCTAAACTGTAATATCAATGCGCAATAGTTTCAGCGTGTGAGAATTTGGGTGCCCGGAATTTTGGATCGGTGCGAGGACCAAACCCGAAATTTTGGATTGGCGGCATGACGGAACCACAGATTATTGGCCGTTGGATGAGTGGTGTGTGGCTGAAATAAATCAACATTAGGGTTCTAAAGATAGGTGACCGGTCTTGACAATCTCTTACTGGATCTCTGACCGGTTTTTTGAGACTACAAAACACAAATGCAATGATCTGTAGGGACTCCATTTGTGTCAAACAACCATGGTGGTCAGAGAGCCCAGAGAGCCCCTAGAATATGCAACTCCCACACATGGAGATGGGTAAACCTGCAGTGTGACAGAAGCAGTTGCATCACAACACCCAACTAGAGTGTGTGTGGGTCATCAAGGTGTGGTGTTTGAGACTCCATAACACAGATGCATTGATATGTAGGGACTCCATTTATGTCAAACAACCATGGTGGTCAGAGAGCCCAGAGATCCCCTAGAATATGCAACTGCCACACATGGAGATGGTGAACCTGCAGTGTGACAGAAGCAGTTACATCACCACACCCAACTTGAGTGTGTGTGGGTCATCAAGGTGTGGCTTTTGAGAGTCCATAACACATATGCATTGATCTGTAGGGACTCCATTTGTGTCAAACAACCATGGTGGTCAGAGAGCCCAGAGAGCCCCTACAATATGCAACTACCACACATATGGAGATGGGTAAACCTGCAGTGTGATAGAAGCAATTGCATCACCACACCCAACTAGAGTGTGTGTGGGTCATCAAGGTGTGGCTTTTGAGACACCATAACACAGATGCATTGATCTGTAGGGACTCCATTTGTGTCAAACAACCATGGTGGTCAGAGAGCCAAGAGAGCCCCTAGAATATCCAACTACCACACATATGGAGATGGGTGAGCATGTAGTGTGACAGAAGCAGTTGCATCACCACACGCAACTCGAGTGTGTGTGTGGGTCATCAAGGTGTGGCTTTTGAGAGTCCATAACACAGATGCATTGATCTGTAGGGACTCCATTTGTGTCAAAAAACCATGGTGGTCAGAGAGCCCCTACAATATGCAACTTCCACACATGGAGATGGTGAACCTGAAGTGGGACAGAAGCAGTTGCATCACCACACCCAACTGGAGTGTGTGTGGGTCATCAAGGTGTGGCATTTGAGAGCCATAATACAGATGCATTGATCTGTAGGGACTCCATTTGTGTCAAACAACCATGGTGGTCAGAGAGCCCAGGGAGCCCCTAGAATATGCAACTACTACACATATGGAGATGGGTAAACCAGCAACATGATAGAAGCAGTTGCATCACCACAACCAACTGGAGTGTGTGTGGGTCATCAAGGTGTGGCTTTTGAGACACCATAACACAGATGCATTGATCTGTAGGGACTCCATTTGTGTCAAACAACCATGGTGGTCAGAGAGCCCACAGAGCCCCTAGAATATGCAACTCCCACACATGAAGATGGGTAAAGCTGTAGTGTGATAGAAGCAGTTACATCACCACACCCAACTGGAGTGTGTGTGGGTCATCAAGGTGTGGCGTTTGAGACTCCATAACACAGATGCATTGATCTGTAGGGAAACCATTTGTGTCAAACAACCATGGTGGTCAGAGAGCCCAGAGAGCCCCTAGAATATGCAACGGCCACACATGGAGATGGTGAACCTGCAGTGTGACAGAAGCAGTTGCATCACCACACCCAACTGGAGTGTGTGTGGGTCATCAAGGCGTGGATTTTGAGACTCCATAACACATACGCATTGATCTGCAGGGACTCCATTTGTGTCAAACAACCATGGTGGTCAGAGAGCCTAGAGAGCACCTACAATATGCAACTGCCACACATATGGAGATGGGTAAACCAGCAGTCTGATAGAAGCAATTGCATCACCACACCCAGCTGGAGTGTGTGTGGGTTATCAAGGTATGGCTTTTGAGACACCATAACACAGATGCATCGATCTGCATTGACTCCATTTGTGTCAAACAACCATGGTGGTCAGAGAGCCCAGAGAGCCCCTAGAATATGCAACTGCCACACATATGGAGATGGGTGAACCTGCAGTGTGACAGAAGCAGTTGCATCACCACACCCAACTGGAGTGTGTGTGTGGGTCATCAAGGTGTGTCTTTTGAGAGTCCATAACATAGATGCATTGATCTGTAGGGACTCCATTTGTGTCAAACAACCATGGTGGTCAGAGAGCCCAGAGAGCCCCTAGAATATGCAACTCCCACACATGGAGATGGGTAAACCTGCAGTGTGACCGAAGCAGTTGCATCACAACACCCAACTAGAGTGTGTGTGGGTCATCAAGGTGTGGTGTTTGAGACTCCATAACACAGATGCATTGATATGTAGGGACTCCATTTATGTCAAACAACCATGGTGGTCAGAGAGCCCCTAGAATATGCAACTGCCACACATGGAGATGGTGAACCTGCAGTGTGACAGAAGCAGTTACATCACCACACCCAACTTGAGTGTGTGTGGGTCATCAAGGTGTGGCTTTTGAGAGTCCATAACACATATGCATTGATCTGTAGGGACTCCATTTGTGTCAAACAACCATGGTGGTCAGAGAGCCCAGAGAGCCCCTACAATATGCAACTGCCACACATATGGAGATGGGTAAACCTGCAGTGTGATAGAAGCAATTGCATCACCACACCCAGCTGGAGTGTGTGTGGGTTATCAAGGTATGGCTTTTGAGACACCATAACACAGATGCATCGATCTGCATTGACTCCATTTTTGTCAAACAACCATGGTGGTCAGAGAGCCCAGAGAGCCCCTAGAATATGCAACTGCCACACATATGGAGATGGGTGAACCTGTAGTGTGACAGAAGTAGTTGCATCACCACGACCAAATTGAGTGTGTGTGGGTCATCAAGGTGTGGCTTTTGAGACACCATAACACAGATGCATTGATCTGCAAGGACTCCATTTGTGTCAAACAACCATGGTGGTGAGAGATCCCAGAGAGACCCTACAATATGCAACTGCCACACATATGGAGATGGGAAAACCTGTAGTGTGACAGAAGCAGTTGCATCACCACACCCAACTGGAGTGTCTGTGGGTCATGAAGGTGTGGTTTTGAGACTCCATAACACAGATGCATGGATCTATAGGGACTCCATTTGTGTTAAACAACCATGGTGGACAGAGAGCCTAGAGAGCCCCTAGAATATGCAACTGCCACACATATGGAGATGGATAAACCTGCAGTGTGATAGAAGCAGTTGCATCACCCCACCCAACTGGAGTGTGTGTGGGTCATCAAGCTGTGCCTTTTGAGACTCCATAACACAGATGCATTGATCTGTAGGGACTCCATTTGTGTCAAACAACCATGGTGGTTAGAGAGCCCAGAGATCCCCTAGAATATGCAACTGCCACACATGGAGATGGTGAACCTACAGTGTGACAGAAGCAGTTGGATCACCACAGCCAACTGGAGTGTGTGTGGGTCATCAAGGTGTGGCTTTTGAGACTCTATAACACAGATGCATTGATCTGTAGGGACTCCATTTGTGTCAAACAACCATGGTGGTCAGAGAGCCCAGAGAGCCCCTAGAATATGCAACTGCCACACATATGGAGATGGGTGAACCTGCAGTGTGACAGAAGCAGTTGCATCACCACACCCAACTGGAGTGTGTGTGGGTCATCAAGGTGTGTCTTTTGAGAGTCCATAACATAGATGCATTGATCTGTAGGGTCTCCATTTGTGTCAAACAAGCATGGTGGTTAGAGAGCCCAGAGATCCCCTAGAATATGCAACTGCCACACATGGAGATGGTGAACCTACAGTGTGACAGAAGCAGTTGGATCACCACAGCCAACTGGAGTGTGTGTGGGTCATCAAGGTGTGGCTTTTGAGACTCTATAACACAGATGCATTGATCTGTAGGGACTCCATTTGTGTCAAACAACCATGGTGGTCAGAGAGCCCAGAGAGCCCCTAGAATATGCAACTGCCACACATATGGAGATGGGTGAACCTGCAGTGTGACAGAAGCAGTTGCATCACCACACCCAACTGGAGTGTGTGTGTGGGTCATCAAGGTGTGTCTTTTGAGAGTCCATAACATAGATGCATTGATCTGTAGGGTCTCCATTTGTGTCAAACAACCATGGTGGTTAGAGAGCCCAGAGAGCCCCTAGAATATGCAACTGCCACACATGGAGATGGTGAACCTGCAGTGTGATAGAAGCAGTTGCATCACCACACCCGACTGGAGTGTGTGTGGGTCATCAAGGTGTGGCTTTTGAGACTCCATAACAAAGATGCATTGATCTGTAGGGACTCCATTTGTGTCAAAAAACCATGGTGGTCAGTGAGCCCAGAGAGCCCCTAGAATATACAACTGCCACACATGGAGATGGTGAACCTGTAGTGTGACAGAAGCAGTTGCATCACCACACCCAACTTGACTGTGTGTGGGTCATCAAGGTGCGGCTTTTGAGAGTCCATAACGCAGATGCATTGATCTGTAGGGACTCCATTTGTGTCGAACAACCATGGTGGTCAGAGAGCCCAGAGAGCCCCTAGAATATGCAACTGCGACAGATGGAGATGGGTAAACCTGCAGTGTGACAGAAGCAGTTGCATCACCACACCCAAATAGAGTGTGTGTGGGTCATCAAGGTGTGGCTTTTGAGACTCATAACACAGATACATTGATCTGTAGGGACTCCATTTGTGTCAAACAACCATGGTGGTCAGAGAGCCCCTAGAATATGCAACTTCCACACATGGAGATGGATAAACCTGCAGTGTGACAGAAGCAGTTGAATCACCACACCCAACTGGAGTGTGTGTGGGTCATCAAGGTGTGGTGTTTGAGACTCCATAACACAGATGCATTGATCTTTAGGGACTCCATGTGTGTCAAACAACCATGGTGGTCAGAGAGCCCAGAGAGCCCCTAGAATATGCAACTACTACACATGGAGATGGTGAACCTGCAGTGTGACAGAAGCAGTTGCATCACCACACCCAACTTGAGTGTGTGTGGGTCATAAAGGTGTGGCTTTTGAGACTCCATAACACATATGCATTGATCTATAGGGACTCCATTTGTGTCAGACAACCATGGTGGTCAGAGAGCCCAGAGAGCCCCTAGAATATGCAACTACTACACATATGGAGATGGGTAAACCTGCAACGTGATAGAAGTAGTTGCATCACCACGACCAACTTGAGTGTGTGTGGGTCATCAAGGTGTGGCTTTTGAGACACCATAACACAGATGCATTGATCTGCAAGGACTCCATTTGTGTCAAACAACCATGGTGGTGAGAGATCCCAGAGAGCCCCTACAATATGCAACTGCCACACATATGGAGATGGGAAAACCTGTAGTGTGACAGAAGTAGTTGCATCACCACACCCAACTGGAGTGTCTGTGGGTCATCAAGGTGTGGCTTTTGAGACTCCATAACACAGATGCATTGATCTATAGGGACTCCATTTGTGTTAAACAACCATGGTGGACAGAGAGCCTAGAGAGCCCCTAGAATATGCAACTGCCACACATATGGAGATGGATAAACCTGCAGTGTGATAGAAGCAGTTGCATCACCCCACCCAACTGGAGTGTGTTTGGGTCATCAAGCTGTGCCTTTTGAGACTCCATAACACAGATGCATTGATCTGTAGGGACTCCATTTGTGTCAAACAACCATGGTGGTTAGAGAGCCTAGAGATCCCCTAGAATATGCAACTGCCACACATGGAGATGGTGAACCTACAGTGTGACAGAAGCAGTTGGATCACCATAGCCAACTGGAGTGTGTGTGGGTCATCAAGGTGTGGCTTTTGAGACTCTATAACACAGATGGATTGATCTGTCGGGACTCCATTTGTGTCAAACAACCATGGTGGTCAGAGAGCCCAGAGAGCCCCTAGAATATGCAACTGCCACACATGGAGATGGTGAACCTACAGTGTGACAGAAGCAGTTGCATCACCACACCGAACTGGAATGTGTGTGGGTCATCAAGGTGTGGCTTTTGAGAAACCATAACACAGATGCATTGATCTGCAGGGACTCCATTTGTGTCAAACAACCATGGTGGTCAGAGAGCCCAGAGAGCCCCTACAATATGCAACTACCACACATATGGAGATGGGTAAACCTGTAGTGTGATAGAAGCAGTTGCATTACCACACCCAACTGGAGTGTGTCTCGGTCATCAAGGTGTGTCTTTTGAGACTCCATAACACTGATGCATTGATCTGTAGGGACTCTATTTGTGTCAAACAACCATGGTGGCCAGAGAGCCCCTAGAATATGCAACTGCCACACATGGAGATGGGTGAACCTGCAGTGTGACAGAAGTAGTTGCATCACCACACCCACCTGGAGTGTGTATGGGTCATCAAGGTGTGGGTTTTGAGACTCCATAACACAGATGCATTGATCTACAGGAACTCCATTTGTGTCAAACAACCATGGTGGTCAGAGAGCCCAGAGATCCCCTAGAATATGCAACTGCCACACATATGGATATGGGTAAACATGCAGTGTGATAGAAGCAGTTGCATCACCACACCCAACTGGAGTGTGTGTGTGCCATCAAGGTGTGGCTTTTGAGACTCCATAAGACAGATGCATTGATCTGTAGGGACTCCATTTGTGTCAAACAAACATGGTGGTCAGAGAGCCCAGAGAGCCCCTAGAATATGCAACTGCCACACATGGAGATGGTGAACATGCAGTAGTGTGACAGAAGCAGTTGCATCACCACACCCAAGTGGAGTGTGTGTGGGTCATCAAGGTGTGGCTTTTGAGACTCCATAACACAGATGCATTGATCTACAGGGACACCATTTGTGTGAAACAACCATGGTGGTCAAAGAGCCCAGAGAGCCCATAGAATATGCAACGGCTACACATGCAGATGGTGAATCTGCAGTGTGACAGAAGCAGTTGCATCACCACACCCAACTGGAGTGTGTGTGGGTCATCAAGGCGTGGCTTTTGAGACTCCATAACACATATGCATTGATCTGCTGGGACTCCATTTGTGTCAAACAACCATGGTGGTCAGAGAGCCTAGAGAGCCCCTACAATATGCAACTGCCACACATATGGAGATGGGTAAACCTACAGTCTGATAGAAGCAATTGCGTCACCACACCCAACTGGAGTGTGTGTGGGTTATCAAGGTATGGCTTTTGAGACATCATAACATAGATGCATCGATCTGCATTGACTCCATTTGTGTCAAACAACCATGGTGGTCAGAGAGCCCAGAGAGCCCCTAGAATATGCAACTGCCACACATATGGAGATGGGTGAACCTGCAGTGTGACAGAAGCAGTTGGATCACCACACCCAACTGGAGTGTGTGTGTGGGTCATCAAGGTGTGTCTTTTGAGAGTCCATAACATAGATGCATTGATCTGTAGGGACTCCATTTGTGTCAAACAACCATGGTGGTCAGAGAGCCCAGAGAGCCCCTAGAATATGCAACTCCCACACATGGAGATGGGAAAACCTGCAGTGTGACAGAAGCAGTTGCATCACAACACCCAACTAGAGTGTGTGTGGGTCATCAAGGTGTGGTGTTTGAGACTCCATAACACAGACGCATTGATCTGTAGGGATGCCATTTGTGTCAAAAAACCATGGTGGTCAGAGAGCCCAGAGAGCCCCTAGAATATGCAACTGCCACACATGGAGATGGTCAACCTGTACTGTGACAGAAGCAGGTGCATCCCCACACCCAACTTGAGTGTGTGTGGGTCATCAAGGTGCGGCCTTTGAGAGTCCATAACGCAGATGCATTGATCTGTAGGGATTCCATTTGTGTCAAACAACCATGGTGGTCAGAGAGCCCCTTGAATATGCAACTGCGACATATGGAGATGGGTAAACCTGCAGTGTGACAGAAGCAGTTACATCACCACACCCAAATGGAGTGTGTGTGGGTCATCAAGGTGTGGCTTTTGAGACTCATAACACAGATGCATTGATTTGTAGGGACTCCATTTGCGTCAAACAACCATGGTGGTCAGAGAGCCCCTAGAATATGCAACTGCCACACATGGAGATGGATAAACCTGCAGTGTGACAGAAGCAGTTGCATCACCACACCCAACTGGAGTGTGTGTGGGTCATCAAGGTGTGTTGTTTGAGACTCCATAACGTAGATGCATTGATCTTTAGGGACTCCATGTGTGTCAAACAACCATGGTGGTCAGAGATCCTAGAGAGCCCCTAGAATATGCAACTACCACACATGGAGATGGTGAACCTGCAGTGTGACAGAAGCAGTTGCATCACCACACCCAACTGGAGTGTGTGTGGATCATAAAGGTGTGGCTTTTGAGACTCCATAACACATATGCATTGATCTATAGGGATTCCATTTGTGTCAAACAACCATGGTGGTCAGAGAGCCCAGAGAGCCCCTAGAATATGCAACTACTACACATATGGAGATGGGTAAACCAGCAACATGATAGAAGCCGTTGCATCACCACAACCAACTGGAGTGTGTGTGGGTCATCAAGGTGTGGCTTTTGAGACACCATAACACAGATGCATTGATCTGCAAGGACTCCATTTGTGTCAAACAACCATGGTGGCGAGAGAGCCCAGAGAGCCCCTAGAATATGCAACTGCCACACATATGGAGATGGGAAAACCAGTAGTGTGACAGAAGCAGTTGCATCACCACACCCAACTGGAGTGTGTGTGGGTGATCAAGGTGTGGCTTTTGAGACTCCATAACATAGATGCATTGATCTATAGGGACTCCATTTGTGTTAAACAACCATGGTGGACAGAGAGCACAGAGAGCCCCTAGAATATGCAACTGCCACACATATGGAGAAGGATAAACATGCAGTGTGATAGAAGCAGTTGCATCACCCCACCCAACTGGAGTGTGTGTGCGTCATCAAGCTGTGGCTTTTGAGACTCCATAACATAGATGCATTGATCTGTAGGGACTCCATTTGTGTCAAACAACCATGGTGGTTAGAGAGCCCAGAGAGCCCCTAGAATATGCAACTACCACACATGGAGATGGGTAAACCTGCAGTGTGACAGAAGCAGTTGCATCACCACACCCAACTGGAGTGTGTGTGGGTCATCAAGGTGTGGCTTTTGAGACTCTATAACACATATGCATTGATCTGTAGGGACTCCATTTGTGTCAAACAACCATGGTGGTCAGAGAGCCCAGAGAGCCCCTAGAATATGCAACTGCCACACATGGAGATGGTGAACCTACAGTGTCACAGAAGCAGTTGCATCACCACACCCAACTGGAGTGTGTGTGCGTCATCAAGGTGTGGCTTTTGAGACTCCATAACACAGATGCAAGGATCTTCGGGGACTCCATTTGTGTCAAACAACCATCGTGGTCAGAGAGCCCCTCGAATATGCAACTACCACACATATGGAGATGGGTAAACCTACAGTGTGATAGAAGCAGTTGCATCACCACACCCAACTAGAGTGTGTGTGGGTCATCAACGGTTGTCTTTTGAGAATCCATATCACAGATGCATTGATCTGTAGGGACTCTATTTGTGTCAAACAACCATGGTGGCCAGAGAGCCCCTAGAATATGCAACTGCCACACATGGAGATGGGTGAACCTGCAGTGTGACAGAAGCAGTTGCATCACCACACCCACCTGGAGTGTGTGTGGGTCATCAAGGTGTGGCTTTTGAGACTCCATAACACAGATGCATTGATCTGCAGGGACTCCATTTGTGTCAAATAACCATGGTGGTCAGAGAGCCCAGAGATCCCGTAGAATATGCAACCGCCACACATATGGATATGGGTAAACCCGCAGTGTGATAGAAGAAGTTGCATCACCACACCCAACTGGAGTGTGTGTGGGCCATCAAGGTGTGGCTTTTGAGACTCCATAACATAGATGCATTGATCTGTAGGGACTCCATTTGTGTCAAACAACCATGGTGGTTAGAGAGCCCAGAGAGCCCCTAGAATATGCAACAGCCACACATGGAGATGGTGAACATGCAGTAGTGTGACAGAAGCAGTTGCATCACCACACCCAAGTGGAGTGTGTGTGGGTCATCAAGGTGTGGCTTTTGAGACTCCATAACACAGATGCATTGATCTGTAGGGACTCCATTTGTGTCAAACAACCATGGTGGTTAGACAGCCAAGAGAGCCCCTAGAATATGCAAATGTGACACATGGAGATGGTGAACCTGTAGTGTGACAGAAGTAGTTGCATCACCACACCCAACTTGAGTGTGTGTGGGTCATCAAGATGTGTCTTTTGAGACTCCATAACACAAATGCATTGATCTGTAGGGACTCCATTTGTGGAAAACAACAATGGTGGTCAGAGAGCCCCTAGAATATGCAACTGCCACACATGGAGATGGGTAAACCTGTAGTGTGATAGAAGCAGTTGCATCACCACACCCAACTGGAGTGTGTGTGGGTCATCAAGGTGTGGCGTTTGAGACTCCATAACACTGATGCATTGATCTATAGGGACTCCATTTGTGTCAAAGAACCATGGTGGTCAGAGAGCCTAGAGAGCCCCTAGAATATGCACCTGCCACACATGGAGATGGTGAACCTGCAGTATGACAGAGGCATTTGCATCACCAAACCCAACTGGAGTGTGAGTGGGTCATCAAGGTGTGGCATTCGAGACTCCATAACCCATATGCATTGATCTGCAGGGACTCCATTTGTGTCAAACAACCATGGTGGTTAGAGAGCCTGGAGAGCCCTTAGAACATGAAACTGCCACACACATGGAGATGGTGAACCTGTAGTGTGACAGAAGCAGTTGCATCACCACACCCAACTTGAGTGTGTGTGGGTCATCAAGGTGTGGCTTTTGAGACTCCATAACACAGATGCATTGATCTGTAGGGACTCCATTTGTGGCAAACATTCATGGTGGTCAGAG
The DNA here is from genome assembly GCA_916181665.1 of Avena sativa. NCBI lineage: Eukaryota > Viridiplantae > Streptophyta > Magnoliopsida > Poales > Poaceae > Avena > Avena sativa. The sequence goes on along the minus strand of OV702289.1, from coordinate 415,059,853 downwards.
AGCCCCTAGAATATGCAACTGCCACACATGGAGATGGGTAAACCTGTAGTGTGACAGAAGTTGTTGCATTACCACACCCAACTTGAGTGTGTGTGGGTGATCAAGGTGTGGCGTTCGAGACTCCATAACACAGATGCATTGATCTGTAGGGACTCCATTTGTGTCAAACGACCATGGTGGTCAGAGAGCCCAGAGAGCCCCTAGTATATGCAATTGCCACACATGGAGATGGTGAACCTGCAGTATGACAGAAGCATTTGCATCACCACACCCAACTGGAGTGTGTGTTGGTCATCAAGGTGTGGCTTTTGAGACTCCATAACACATATGAATTGATCTGCATGGACTCCATTTGTATCAAACAACCATGGTGGTCAGAGAGCCCAGAGAGCCCTTAGAATATGCAACTACCACACATATGGAGATGGGTAAACCTGCAGTGTGACAGAAGCAGTTGCATCACCACACCCAACTGGAGTGTGTGTGGGTCATCAAGGTGTGGCTTTTGAGAATCCATAACACAGATGCATTGATCTGTAGGGACTCTATTTGTGTCAAACAACCATGGTGGTTAGAGAGCCCAAAGAGCCCCTAGAATATGCAACTGCCACACATAGAGATGGGTGAACCTTCAGTGTGACAGAAGCAGTTGCATCACCACACCCACCTGGAATGTGTGGGGGGCATCAAGGTGTGCCTTTTGAGACTCCATAACCCAGATGCATTGATCTGTAGGGACTCCACTTGCGTCAAACAACCATGGTGGTCAGAGAGCCCAGAGATCCCCTAGAATATGCAACTGCCACACATATGGAGATGGGTAAACCTGTAGTGTGACAGAAGTTGTTGCATCACCACACCCAACTAGAGTGTGTGTGGGCCATCAAGGTGTGGCTTTTGAGACTCCATAACACAGATGCATTGATCTGTAGGGACTCCATTTGTGTCAAACAACCATGGTGATCAGAGAGCCCAGAGAGCCCCTAGAATATGCAACTGCCACACATGGAGATGATGAACATGCAGTAGTGTGACAGAACCAGTTTCATCACCACACCCAAGTGGAGTGTGTGTGGGTCATCAAGGTGTGGCTTTTGAGACTCCATAACACAGATGCATTGATATGTAGGGACTCCATTTGTGTCAAACAACCATGGTGGTTAGAGAGCCCAGAGAGCCCCTAGAATATGCAACTGTCACACATAGAGATGTTGAACCTACAGTGTGACAGAAGCAGTTGCATCACCACACCCATCTTGAGTGTGTGTGGGTCATCAAGGTGTGTCTTTTGAGACTCCATAACACAAATGCATTGATCTGTAGGTACTCCATTTGTAATGGGGGGATACTCCCGGGTAGGGTCACGCCGGGGTATAAAGGCCGAGTTAGCCGAGGTACGGCAAGGTCAAAGCAAGTGCTGGCCGAATCACGGAGTAACCCGGACTGGAGGATGTCCATCTAACTAAGTCCCGGCCGACTTATGTCATATGCCGGCAGGATTATGTAACTTGTATGCAGGTACCGGTGTGGCCGGATTAACTAGGCACGGTCCGGGTTATATCAAGCTTGCAAGAGAATGAAGGTATCTCGCTGGTCAAAAGGTGACCACTGTACGCAGAGCGTGAGCGAAGCGGACTGAGGCCAGGACCACAGAGGCGTGGCCGACAAGGGTGACGATGCCTGTGTCGGATGACGCGGGCGCCACAGAGGCTCACATTGCCTCTGCATGGCTGATGATGGGGAAAAGTGACCCGGTCGGTTTACTATCTTGGGAAGAGGCATATTCCCTAGAATATGCCTCCACGTATGCCCTAATTGGAGACCTAGCCACCCTATATAAGGAGGGCTAGGGTGTCTGTAGAAGGTGTTGATCTCTAGTTGGTTGAGCTTTACTTGGTTATTCTCTAGTATGTTCCTGAGGGCTAGCTAGTGGAAAGAGTAAGAGAGTTCCTTCTTCCTCCTCTCCTCGATACAGCTCAAGGAGCACTTGTAACTCTTGAAAAGATATTGAATACAACACATCTGTGTGTGGAATAACCACACTTTCCCTCCCTGGGTTCCTCTAGTGCATCTTGTCCCCACCTTTAGCCTATCCATGGCATCTGTCGTGACACCGCCACGATAGTTGGCGCCCACCGTGGGGGTAGCGGCGCTAGAAGGAGTGAAGATCCGGATGGGAAACCTCATCGGCACCAGCGAGCGCATCGTCTCCGGGTTTGTTCAGCGCTTTGGAGCGCTGGACTTTGTCAGCGACAATGCTGGCTGCTTCGACAAGCGACCCTTTCTGCGCAACAGCCTCTTCGTCAAGCTTGGCACGCACAAGGTCTATGTCGTTGTCGATGTGTCGTGCGTTCACCTGCGACACGTCGTCGAGGGAGGCGAGCCACCCCTTAGCGTGGTTCACGGGGCGCGTATCACTCGCTCCCCTGACCGCGCCGAGGTGATGATGATAGTACCTGGCGCTGGCACGAGCAAGGAGCCGGCACCAGATCCGGAGGTAACACCCAAGGCACCAAGGAAAAGTAGAGGTCCTCCACTAGAGAGGCCAGAGAACGTGCTGCAGCAGGCGATAGATAGCCTAGAGAGCCCCATACCACCTGCAGTAGATCCGGCTCAGGCACAGGCTGAGTTAGAGGAAACTAGGTAGAAAATACTAGAGGGTGCGAAAAAGATTGACGCGGCTCAGCAGTCGTTGAACATGACATTGCGCGAGTATGCAAGAGCAAATAAGGTAGATGATGTAAAAGTAAAGGGGAAAAACCTCATCAGTAAAATGAACAAAGAGGGTGATACTAGAGTTGAGGAGTCAGAGAACTTTCTGTCCGCAGGGCTGCCGAAGTACAGTACCCCGGCAAAGAACCTCAGAGCAGTGGATGTAGCTACATCCGAGTTAGAGGGTTTGACGGGTGAGGCCCGGCAAAGACAGCAGGAAAGAGTCAATGAGTTAGTTCGGATCGCTAACAGACAAAACGAAGAGTTGCTCAGGGCTAACCCGGCAAGGGCTGACGCATCCAAAGTTGTTCATTCAGCTGTAGGTAACCTGGAAAAATCAGCTGGAGCAGCATCATCCCCTCATGGAGACCCAAGAAGAGAGGAAGTGGTAACCTCGGCGAGGAGAAACAAACAAATAGTCCCCTATGACCCGGCAAGGGCAGGGAAAGGAAAAGTAGTGCAGGGAAATGATGATCGGCGAAGTGTCAGCCGAGGTGAGGCTGGCCGAGGTAACCGCGACCAAGGAAATGCCGGTCAGGGAAACGCTGTAAATGGCAATGCCGGACAGAGCAACTCGGCGGGAGTAGGCCAACCGCAGCAGCGGAATATACCACGGCAAGAGCAAAGTGCCGGCCGAGGTATGCAACAGAGAGGCGCTCCATAGATACAATGATGGTGATTCGGAAATGGTGAACGCAGGATACCCAAGGCCGGACTATCACGTGATAGGGTCAAGATTGGGAAGCAGGGACTTGATGCCTAACGACGCCAGGTTAAAACTGGATCGGCTTTATAGGTCGGAGCAAATTGAGTGTCAAGGTCCTCCAGGTCCAGCGTGTTTTGGGCCCCGGATCATGAAGGAGCCTCCGGTACCGAACTTCCAGTTACCCAGAGGCACGAAAACATATGACGGCAGCACCAAGCCAGAGGATTGGTTGATCAACTACGCTACGGTGGTGAAAAATGCTACAGGCAACTTGAGATGGGCTATGAGATATGTGCCTCAGATGTTGGAGGGGCCAGCAAGAGTATGGCTAAACAATTTGCCACCCGGAGTATCAACTGTGATTTTGAGGAAATGTTTGTCAGCAATTTCTCGAGCACGTATCAGAGGCCGAATAGGCCACAGACCCTAGCAATGTGCAAATAGAGACCAAATGAAACAGACAGGGAGTTCTTGACCCGCTGGTGCACCGTGAGAAACTCGTGTGAGGGCGTGATCGAGTCACAGGAAATAGCTTGGTTTGCACAAGGGTGTAGATATGCAAGCATGTTGTGGCAAAGGATACAAAGGGATATGCCAACTACACTGGCAGAGGCAATCCAGATTGCTGATTCATATGCTTTGGGTGATTCGACTCAACCTAGGCTTGTGTCAAACGAGTCAAATGAGGAGTAGTACCAGCGAGATGGAGCCGGATCATCTAGACGGAATGATTACCGGGGTAAGAGAAGAGATGATAGGCCGGATTACAGGTACAGTTCGCAACAAGTTGCTGCTGTAAATCAAGATCAACCCGGAGTAGGGAGTAATCAGCGTCAGAAAACTAGAGGGCAACAATGGACCCCAAGAAATGATGGCAAGAAAACTTGGACGCCAGAGCAGAAGAAACAGTGGCAAGAAAAGAAGGACCATCCGAGGTATACCTATGAGGCAATGCTGGATCAACCGTGTAAATTTCACATGCCAAATCCGAGTAACCCAGCAGGTCACACAACTCGGCAATGTGAGTGGATGAGGAAGATAGAACAAAGTGGTTCGGGGAATGCTCAGGCACCTCGGAATGATCAACCTCGGCAGGAGTTACCCCGGCAGCAATTGCTCTCCGGAGCGAACACGCAACACTTAATGTTGCCACCCCCTCCGCCGAGGTATGAAAACCATGAGAGCAGGGATGCAATGCATCAGGTGGAAAATCAACATCAGCCAGATCAAAGATATCCCGGAAATGAGGGGAGGAATGAATATAGAGAGCATCACTAGAGTTAATGTGTGTTTACCACAGAGGAAACAGACAGAAAGAGCTTGCAGCACCGACACATGGAAGTGAACGTAGTTATGCCGGCGGTGACGAGGTATATGCCTTGGTCGGATCAGGAAATTACTTGGAATATCAAGGATCACCCCAAGCTTATGTCGAGTCCTGGTTCATACGCGTTGGTGCTGGACCCAACGTTCATCGACCCCAATATCAATGTGAGATTCTCCAAGGTGCTGATTGACAATGGCAGCAGCATCAATATCATGTATGTGGATACGACGCGCAAGTTGGGCATCTCGGAGAACATGCTCCAAGCTACAAGAACAACTTTCCATGGTATTGTCCCAGGCATTTCCTGTGAACCTATTGGCAAGGTCCGGGTTGACGTATTGTTCGGCACGCGAGATAACTGCCGAACTGAGAATTTGGAGTTTAAGGTTGTGAACTTGGAAAGTGTGTATCGCGCGTTACTCGGTAGGCCAGCACTGAACAAGTTCATGGAAAGTTGTCACATCAGTTACTTGAAGATGCAATTGCCCGGGCCAAATGGAGTAATTACCATAGCTCAGGATTTCCGACGTTCCATTGAGTGTGCGTCAGCTGGGTCTAACCTAGCCGAGTCACTCGTGATTGTGCAAGAGAAAAAAGTCATTGGGGATGAGATAGCTCGGCTCCTCGTAGCCGTATTTATCATGGAGGTACTTTACCTGGATTGTCTATCTAATCCGGTGCTAGTGGAAAAGAAAAAAGATGATCCGAATGTGGCAGTGGTTTGGTGTATGTGTATCGATTACACGAACCTGAATAAGGCGTGTCCAAAAGATCCATTTCCACTGCCAAGGATAGATCAGGTCATAGATTCTACTGCTGGATGTGAACTGTTGTCATTCATAGATGCATATTCTGGTTTCACCAGATACCTCTGAATCTTAATGATCCAATAAAGACTGTGTTTATTACCCCGCATGGGGCTTATTGCTATCGCACCATGCCTTTTGGTTTACGTAATGCAGGGGCAACGTACTAAAGATGTATGCAAAAATGTTTGCACGATCAAATTGGTGGAAATGTGCAAGTATATGTGGATGATGTGGTTATAAAAACCAAGGAAAGCAAAACGCTCCTTGAAGATATCAGGCAAACATTCGCGAACCTAAGGAGATTCCGGATGAAGCTCAACCCAGAGAAATGTACCTTCGGTGTCCCAGCTGGAAAATTACTCGGATTTCTTGTCTCTAGCCGAGGTATCGAAGTTAACCCGACGAAAATTCGAGCCATAGAGCAAATGGAACTGCCGAAGTGTCTTAACGATGTCCAGAAGTTCACTGGGTGCCTGGCATCTTTAAGTCGGTTTGTATGTCAGATGGGAGAAAAGGCGTTGCCTCTCTATCAACTAATTAAACAGGCGGACAAGTTCATATGGACGTCGCAGGCCAATGAAGCCTTCATCCAATTAAAGAAAATGTTAGCCACTGCACCAGTGTTAGCCTCCCCACTATCAAAAGAGCCAATGTTGCTCTATATTGCCGCAACCAACCGAGTTGTAAGTGCAGTAGTGGTGGTAGAGCGCGATGAAGAGGGTAAGTCAGTGCAAAGGCCTGTCTATTACCTAAGCGAGGTATTATCCGCATCAAAGCAAAACTATCCACACTATCAGAAAATGGCATATGGCGTGTACATGTCGGCAAAGAAGCTAAAACACTACTTTGAAGAACACCCCATCAAAGTGATATGTGAAGCCCCCATATCTGAGATAATGAGTAACAAGGATGCAAGCGGACGAATCGCAAAATGGGCAATTGAGCTAGCCCCTTATGCTCCACAATACGACAGGAGAGATGCGATCAAGTCTCAGGCTATGGCCGACTTTTTCGTGGATTGGGCCGAGATGCAATACGAACCACCGTTACCAGATCCGAACTACTGGAGAATGCATTTTGACGGATCAAAGACGAAAACCGGGTTAGGCGCCGGAGTTGTACTTACCTCGCCAAAGAACGACAAGTTGAAGTATGTGCTGCAAATCCATTTCGCAGCGTCAAACAATGTCGCTGAATATGAAGCACTTGTGCATGGGCTCAAAGTGGCAAAAGAAACTGGGATACGTCGGATCCAATGCTTTGGCGACTCGGATTTGGTAGTTCAGCAAGTCTCGGGGCAGTGGGACACTCTTGATCCAAACATGGCATTGTACAGATTCCATGTGTAAAAGATATCTGGGTACTTTGAGGTATGCGAGTTTCACCATGTACCCTGGCTGGAAAACGAGGCTGCCAACGTATTGTCGAAGCTCGGATCAACCCGACAAGCAATTCCACCGGGTGTAGCACTGGAACACCTCAGAAAACCATCTATTAGGCCGTCCCCAGAAACCGACTCAATCTACATCCCGGCAGATCCGAAGTCAGGAGCTGTGCCCATGGACATTGACGTGGGAAGTGGTTCAGGAAACCCGAGGACTGCTTCGTAGAACCCGGGGACTGCGCAGCAAGATCCAGCTAAGGTTATGCCGGTGGAACAAATGGAAGTAGATGAGGATGTGTTCCCAGTGCGAACCATACCTGCTTGGGCATTGCCTATATTCCAATTCCTGAAGGATGGATCCTTGCCTGAAGATGAAGTGCTTTCAAGGCAAGTTCAGAGGCGCGCAAAGCATACACGATTATCAATGCCGAGCTATACAAGAGAAGTGTCACCAATGTACTACAGCGATGTGTTGACCTGGAAGAAGGGCTTGACATCCTCTGGGATATACATCAAGGGGAATGTGGGCATCACGCCTCATCCAGAGCATTAGTGGAAAAAGCTTTCCGACAGGGGTTCTACTGGCCAAGTGCCTTGGAACAAGCAGAGGATCTAGTAAGAAAATGCAATGGTTGTCAGAGGTATGCTACCAAGACACATATGCCAATGTCGGTACTCAAGACCATACCAATTACCTGGCCATTTGCCGTATGGTGTTTGGATATGGTTGGCCCGTTTAAACCAGCGAGAGGGAACATGACCCATATCTTGGTTATGGTGGACAAGTTTACGAACTGGATTGAAGTAAAGCCAATAAGAAAATGTGATGAAGCTACGGCCATAACATGCCTTAAAGATATCATTTTGAGATATGGCTATCCTCACAGTATCATAACGGATAATGGCACAAATTTTGCTGAAGGAGCATTTGCACGATTCTGCCGAGATAAGAAGATCCGGCTGGACGTTGCCTCGGTAGCCCACCCTGCATCAAACGGACAAGTGGAAAGATCCAATGGATTAGTATTATCCGGGATAAAACCCCGGCTCATTGAGCCGCTGCAAAGATCGGCGGGGTGCTGCATAGAAGAACTACCAATAGTACTATGGAGTTTAAGAACAACTCTGAATCGATCAACAGGCTATACGCCATTCTTTCTGGTATATGGGGAAGAAGCTATATTACCAGCCGACATAGAGCATGATTCGCCCAGAGTCACCCAATACACAAAAGCCGAAGTGCGTGAAGCCCGGCAAAATGATGTTGATCTACTGGAAGAAGCGAGAGAATTGGCATTGTCCAGATCCGCCATATATCAGCAAAATCTCTGACGCTATCATAGCTGGAAAGTTAACCCCCGATTCTTTCGGGAAGGTGATCTGGTACTCCAGTTGGTACAACGTACTACTGGCATGCATAAGCTATCCCCCCCCCCACCCATGGGAAGGGCCATTCATTGTGAGCAAAGCATTGCACAATGACTCGTATTATCTCATCGATGCAAAACCACAGGAGAAGAACAAGGCGGACGGGTCCGGCGAGGAATCTAAGCGTCCATGGAATGTAGCTCTACTTCGTTCGTTCTACACTTAGTAAAGAAGTGTGTGTATCCGAGTCTTCTCATATGTTGGTATGTATGCCGGCAATGAGTTTATCAATGAAATCTTGGCACCTCGAGCAGTAACTCGGGGACTGCCTTAGTGATATTTATTGTTTTCTGTATTTGTTGTTTATATGTCGGCTGGCGTAAGTTGCTTCTACCTAAGCCGGATTAGTAGTGTGTGATCAACAAAAACTCAACTCTTCGATTTGCTGCTGTCCAACAAGATTTGGCTTCATGGCAAGCAAGAGAACAAGTTTGGAATTGCGTAACACACGACAAACGACTAAGGAAAAGAAGTTAATCAAGGCGACATTTGTTATTTTGACTAACTTTATGTTTACCTTATTTTTACTATGCTGAATTATTTTGAGCTAGTCCTAAAGTTTCCAAGTATTGTTAAGTCAATTTTTGAAACTCGGACTCGTAAGTCATAAAACCGAACCAAGGTAGACACGATCTGAGCCAAGAAATTGGAGAAACAAGAAAATGAAACTCGGGGACTACGCCCAAGTTAATCCGGCACAAGCAACTTAGTAGCAAAACATAGTTTGTGTGCTTAATACATTTGCACCCGGCATACCGGGGATCTGATAAAATGCAAAGTGTTTGATCAAGGAGCAGCAGGGGGAGGTAACTCGGTGCCAGCAGGTGGAACTCTAGCCTCGGCTTCAGCTTTGTCTTCATCTTCTTCGACATCCGAGGCTTTGTCCTCTTCCTCCTCACCCGAACCATCTTCGACATATTCGTCGTCGGCAGTGCCAAGGAAACTTGGTCCCTCATTCCATTGATGGATGGGGGCATATTGAATGAGGTTATGGGCGCAAGCCTTGCGTCGAGCTATCCAATCCGGGTCAGTGGACCACCTTGATCCGGTGCGCATGCGCTCGAGAAGCTTCAGGTTTATCTTTTCATACCATGTGAGCACATAGTGGAGGACGATTTCAGCTCCGGCGCGTCCAGCAGATTCACTCCAAAGGTCAAGCTGGGTCTCGCACTCCATTAATTTGGCAATAAGAGTAGTGGCCCCCTCCAGAGTATCTTCATTAGGCCAAAAGGCACTAAAGATCTGGATTGCCACATCCAGGATATCCTTGCCATAGTTCTTCACGATCTCGACGCGAGAAGATAGGCTGACCAGCAGGTCCTCCATGTCATAAGGAATGTTTTCAGCGCCAGAACCAGTAGGGGTGCCCCTCTTCTAGCGGAACTTGGCAACGGCTGTGGCGGCAATGGCGTCACCCTCTGGAAATTTGTCTAAAAACGAGACAAGTGAAATAAGTAAAGGAAGTTGACCCGAAAAGATCAATGTCGGTTGAAGGAAAAGAGCTTACGAGAAATATGGCTGTGGATCCGGGTCAGCTCCTTGGTGCAGTTGTCACGCCGCTCCCGGAGTTGCACAAGTTCGGCATTTGCTGACTCAAGCTTAGTGTCGGCCTCCTTCAGTAGTTCTTGACCTTTGGAAATTTGGAGGTTGAGGCATTCTCGCTCTTCAGTAAAGTCTTGGCCAGCTTTATCTAGCTCGGTTTTGTGGAGCGCCTTGAGCTTCTTCATTTCTTCCTTGAGTTTGGCAATTTCATCATCCTTGGTCCGGAGAAGGGCGAGCTCATCATCCTTTTTCTTCAGTTCGGCATGATGCTGTCCTGCTTGTTCGAGAAAATGCAGCATCATATCAGGCACGGGCACACTATCTTCAAGAGATGCTGAAATAGTTTGTTGACCCGGCAAAGCCGAGGTATGAATATTTGCTGATCCAGGAAGAAAAGGAGATAGAGCACAGAGGAAGATTAAGCAAAATGACTTACCCTTTATTTGGTCCAAGTTTTTCCTCATGAGGATGTTCTCGGCCTCCACTCCGGCTGCACAATCCAAATAACAGATTAGTTCGGCGGGAAAAGACAAATAAAGATGGAAAAAAGACAAGGAGAAAACTTACCCCGTTTCTCAAATTCGGCGAGAAGCGTGGTATGTTTCGAGCGCAGCAGCTTATGGGTGTCCAAAAGACGCTGAAACTCAGCGCTCCAGCGATTGGTAGTCACCTGAATAGAGTACAAAAGGATAGCTTAGTCATGTGCATATTCGAAGTGTATAGAATCCTGGTCAAGTGGAACTTAACCCGGCCCTAGGTGTGTGCATATTCGAAGTGTACAAAATCCGGGCCAAGTGGAACTTAACCCGGCTCTAGGTGTGTGCATATTCGAAGTGTATAGAATCTAGGCCAAGTGGAACTTAACTCGGCTCTAGGTGTGTGCATATTCGAAGTGTACAGAATCCGGGCCAAGTGGAACTTAACCCGGCTCTAGGTGTGTGCATATTCGAAGTGTACAGAATCCGGGCCGAGTGGAACTTAACCCGGCTCTAGGTGTGTGCATATTCGAAGTGTACAGAATCCGGGCCAAGTGGAACTTAACCCGGCTCTAGGTGTGTGCATATTCGAAGTGTACAAGATCCGGGCCAAGTGGAACTTAACCCGGCTCTAGGTGTGTGCATATTCGAAGTGTGCAAAATCCGGGCCAAGTGGAACTTAACCCGGCTCTAGGTGTGTGCATATTCGAAGTGTGCAAGATCCGGGCCAAGTGGAATATAACCCGGCTCTAGGTGTGTTCATATTCGAAGTTACTATGGAGCTACGCTAATTCTCTAAGGAGCATCCGGCCGAGTAACAAGTTACTCCCCCGGAGGCTTGGGGACAAATGATTATATGATTAAGCACTAGTGCATGTTAAAGAAAAAGCAAGGTAGCATACCTCCATCATCCGACCCACAAAGTCGATAGCCTTGGCGGCGGTGTTCATCTGTGCAGCAAACTCCGTAGGTCCGAATTTCTCCGGGAGATCGTCGTTATTGACGAACTCCGCCTTGTTCCAGTTATTAACGAACTCGATCAAGGTCGGAGGATAGCGTTCTTCGCTAAGCATGTGAGGCGCGACCAAACCCTTAGCATGGGCTTCCCTCCTTTCAACCTGGGCAACAGTGGGGCTAGTGTGCAAAACGAGTTGCGCATCAGCTGACCCGGCAGAGGTGTCTTTCTTCGGCGGTGTCTTCTTCGGAAGCATGGACGCGAGTGTATGTTGTCTAGCCTCGATTAATACTGCCCTGGCGGCGTCAGAAGCCTTTTTGCCCTTGGGTTGCTGCTGAGAGGTTGAAGTTTGTGCTGCGGATTTTCCCTTGGGCACAGCCTTGGTGCTAGCCTTGGTGCTAGTTGTGTCTTCTCGCCGAGCCTTGGTAGACTCGGACGAGGCGGAGGGAGTTGGTGCTGCTACTGATGCTTGTGCTGCTGCTGTTGGTGCTGGCGCTAGGGTTGGTTTTGACGGGGGTGCTGTAGGTATCTCGATGTTGGCAGGTTGTGGCTGAGCCAAAGAGGAACTCGGAGCGACCTCTGCCTCGGTAGAGTCACGTCCCCCTGTTCCGAGGTTGCCCTCCTCTGGATGAGGTGGGCTAGAATCCGGAGCAGCCGATGAACCCTCCTGGATGGGGCTCAGCGGGCGAGAATCGTCGGCACGAGGGGGAGAAGGGCTATGTCGGAGCGGCGAGGCGATGTTGGATCCGCTCTAAGGAACTTCCACCGCAGACCTGCCGAATGAGACGACGAACAATAAGTTACAACAGAAGAAAAGCACGAAGCAGAAAATTGGATAAGGAAGAAATGACTTACTCATCCGAGGTCAATGGCTCCTTGGGCTTCCGAGCCCTCCGAGTTATGGCCTTGGTTGTAGGCTTGGTTGCGGCTTTGTCTGTGGACTTGTTTTGCCTCTTGGTTGGCTTAGGAGGTCCATAAGAAGAAGCAGAAGCATCACCCCTTTTCTTGGATGCAACCGGAATAGGTTCGCCCATGGCGAGAGGAGGATCTTCATGAATCTGCCCACCGGGGTTAGCTGATGCCGGAAAGGCGTAAGAAAGGGGGACAGCGTCAAATGCTTCCATCACCTCAATGTCGGAATCATCTTCATCGTCAGGCCAATCTCTAATGGAAGAGAATTTACCGGTGTGTCGCTTGGTCGCATCGGGGAACGGCAGGAACATCTCCTGATCCGGCTCCTCCTTGTCCAGGACATCTCGATCATTCACCCACTTGAGAGAAGGCTCGGTGCCATCCTCAAGAGTTTGCTAAAGAAACATCTAAGAGAAAGAAAATGCGAAGGGATCAAACATACAACAAATTCTGACATATAATTTAACTCGGAGAAAGATTGGAGCACGAGATTTACCGCAGGAGGAAGCCTATCTCGGCAGAAGTGCTCGTTCCCCCACTCCCAGTCAGCGGAGAAGTTTTTGTTGGTAGTGAAGAGGGCCTTGACCCGGCGGAATATCTCGGTATTGCTCAACTCGAATGAGGAGGTCCGGTTAGGGTCAAGGCGCCAGCTCATGTGGCAAAGCTTGTGAGTGCGTTTCTGGAGAGGGGAGATCTGGTTGCAGACGAATGTGATCATCGCGTCCTCGTTGCGCAATCCCAGATCCTTCATCTCCTGGAACCGTTTGTTGACTTGGTTCGCTAGAATAGTAGGTTTCTTGGGGATCTGGTCCCAGAGATACGGATTAGGAGGACCCGGAACGTAGGGGCGCAGCCGGATCAGATCTTCAGTCGTGCCATTTCTGACATAAAAGAAGGTTCGGGCCCAGCCCTTGAAAGAGTCAAGCCCCACGACTCGGGGAAAGATAGACTGATTCCGAGGAGAAATGGAAGCAGTGCCGAATTGCATGAGTTGTTTGTCCTCCGGGTCAAGATCTCTATTCGGAATCACATTCCGGCAGAGACCAAAAAACCGGATCCAGAGCTCCTTAGTGGGCCACAATCCGGCGTTGCCCTCTATGGTTGAAGCAAAGGCAGAAAGGGAAGTGATGGCATTCGCCGGAAGGTGATGCGGTTGAAGCTCGTAGGTGTTGGGCCAATCGTGGAAGAAGTCACTGACGGGAAGGCCGAACCCACGCTGGAAGTGGGAGAGGAACACTATGAACTCACCCGGGTTAGGTGCGGGAGCAAGTTCCTCGGCGGCGAGACGAGCCACCACACCCTCCGGGATGCGCCGGGTACGGTATAACCAATCGAGGTCATCCTGGCACACCCAGGACCCAGCCCAGACGCCACACTCGGCGTTCTCCGCATCCTCCTCCATCTCCTGTTCCGCGACGGTGAGCTCTTCCTCTGTCATTTCTAGGTCGCTGTCCTCACTGGCCCTATCGGCGGTGGGGGGCAGTGGCCTGGACTGGCGCGGACCCGTGGCGGTGGAGATGCGCGGGAGTGGCGGCGATGCTGGTGCGCGAGGAACGGTGCGGCGGGGACGCAGCTAAGTAGGTGCGGCGGTGGCCGTGTATAATCCGGATCAGCCAATCAGAAATGAGCCACAGGAAGGGCCATAGGGCGCAGGAGATCCCACAACATGACAGGACGATGCAGTTAATGAGGAGACAGACACGACGTGACGTGTGCAACAGTAACACCTGACATTAACTGCAGCAGTATCTAACGCAGGCCCTTAAAATGAGGCAAAGTAATGATTACCCTCCATGTAGGACGTGGGGAAGCGTACGGAAGAAGGAAGAATAACCCGGATAACTAAGGGATGACCCGGCCAGCGAGTGAAAACTCGGAATGTGCCAAGGGAAAAGCTAGACAATGAAATCCGGGATATGAGGTAACTCGGAAAAGGGAGCAAAAGGCTCGGTGAAATTGAACCTGATGTGGCCTTAGTGGCTGAGGCTGCTAAGACCGCACCAGCTTCGGGGACTAATGTTGGGGGGATACCCCCAGGTAGGGTCATGCCGGGGTATAAAGGCCGAGTTAGCCGAGGTACGGCAAGGTCAAAGCAAGTGCTGGCCGAGTCACCTCAAGGCAGGCCGAATCACGGAGTAACCCGGACCGGAGGATGTCCACCTAACTGAGTCCCGGCCGACTTATGTCATATGCCGGCAGGATTATGTAACTTGTATGCAGGTACCGGTGTGGCCGGATTAACCAGGCACGGTCCGGGTTATATCAAGCTTGCAAGAGAAGGAAGGTATCTCATTGGTCAAAAGGTGACCACTGTATGCAGAGCGTGAGCGAAGCGGACAGAGGCTAGGACCACCGAGGCGTGGCCGACAAGGGTGACGATGCCTGTGTCGGATGACGCGGGCACCGCAGAGGCTCACGTAGCCTCTTCATGGCTGACGATGGGGAAAAGTGACCCGGTCGGTTTACTATCTTGGGAAGAGGCATATTCCCTGGAATATGCCTCCACGTATGCCCTAATTGGAGACCTATCCACCCCTATATAAGGAGGGCTACGGTATCTGTAGAAGGGGTTGATCTCTAGTTGGTTGAGCTTTACTTGGTTATTCTCTAGTATGTTCCTAAGGGCTAGCTAGTGGAGAGAGTAAGAGAGTTCCTTCTTCCTCCTCTCCCCAATACAGCTCAAGGAGCACTTGTAACTCTTGGAAAGATATTGAATACAACACATCTGTGTGTGGAATCACCACACTATCCCTCCCTAGGTTCCTCTAGTGCATCTTATCCCCACCTTTAGCCTATCCATGGCATCTCCCGTGACACCACCACGACAATTTGTGGCAAACAACCATGGTGGTCAAAGAGCCTAGAGAGCACCTAGAATATGCAACTACCACACATAGAGATGGGTAAACCTGCAGTGTGACAGAAGTAGTTGCATCACCACACCCAACTGGACTGTGTGTGGGTCATCAAGGTGTGGCGTTTGAGACTCCATAACACAGATGCATTGATCTGTAGGGACTCCATTTGTGTCAAACAACCATGGTGGTCAGAGAGCCCAGACAGCCCCTAGAATATGCAACTGCCACACATGGAGATGGTGAACCTGCAGTATGATAGAAGCATTTGCATCACCACACCCAACTGGAGTGTGTGTGGGTCATCAAGGTGTGGCTTTTGAGACTCCATAAAACATATGCATTGATCTGCAGGGACTCCATTTGTGTCAAACAACCATGGTGGTCAGAGAGCCCTGAGAGCCCTTAGAATATGCAACTGCCACACATATGGAGATGGGTAAACCTGCAGTGTGACAGAAGCAGTTGCATCACCACACCCAACTGGAGTGTGTGTGGGTCATCAAGGTGTGGCTTTTGAGACACCATAACACAAATTCATTGATCTGTAGGGACTCCATTTGTGTCAAACAACCATGGTGGTCAGAGAGCCCAGAGAGCCCCTAGAATATGCAACTACCACAGATGGAGATGGATAAACCTGCAGTGTGACAAAAGCAGTTGCATCACCACATCCAACTTGAGTGTGTATGGGTCATCAAGGTGTGGCTTTTGAGACTCCATAACAAAGATGCATTGATATGTAGGGACTCTATTTGTGTCAAACAACCATGGTGGTCAGAGAGGCCAGAGAGCCCCTAGATTATGCAACTGCCACACATGAAGATGGGTGAACCTGCAATGTGACAGAAGCAGTTGCATCACCACATCCACCTGGAGTGTGTGTGGGTCATCAAGGTGTTGCTTTTGAGACTGCATAACAAAGATGCATTAATCTGCAGGGACTCCATTTGCGTCAAACAACCATGGTGGTCAGAGAGCCCAGAGATCCCCTACAATATGCAACTGCCACACATATAGAGATGGGTAAACCTGCAGTGTGACAGAAGCAGTTGCATCACCACACTCAACTAGAGTGTGTGTGGGCCATCAAGGTGTGGCTTTTGAGACTCCATAACACAGATGCATTGATCTGTAGGGACTCCATTTGTGTCAAACAACCATGGTGGTCGGAGAGCCCCTAGAATATGCAACTGCCACACATGGAGATGGTGAACATGCAGTAGTGTGACAGAAGCAGTTGCATCACCACACCCAAGTCGAGTGTGTGTGGGTCATCAAGGTGTGGCTTTTGAGACTCCATAACACGGATGCATTGATCTGCAGGGACTCCATTTGTGTCAAACAACCATGATGGTTAGAGAGCCCAGAGAGCCCCTAGAATATGCAACTATCACACATGGAGATGGTGAACCTGCAGTGTGAAAGAAGCAGTTGCATCACCACACCCAACTTGAGTGTGTGTGGGTCATCAAGGTGTGGCTTCTGAGACTCCATAACATAGATGCATTGATCTGCAGTGACTCCATTTGTGTCAAACAACCATGGTGGTTAGAGTGCCCAAAGAGCCACTAGAATATGCAACTGCCACACATGGAGATGGGTAAACCTGCATTGTGACAGAAGCAGTTCCATCACCACACCCAACTAGAGTGTGTGTGGGTCATGAAGGTGTGGCGTTTGAGACTCCATAACACAGATGCATTGATCTGTAGGGACTCCATTTGTGTCAAACAACCATGGTGGTAAGAGAGCCCAGCGAGCCCCTAGAATATGCAACTGCCACACATGGAGATGGTGAACCTGTAGTATGACAGAAGCATTTGCATCACCACACCCAACTGGAGTGTGTGTGGGTCATAAAGGTGTGGCTTTTGAGACTCCATAACACATATGCATTGATCTGCAGGGACTCCATTTGTGCCAAACAACCATGGTGGTCAGAGAGCCCCTAGAATATGCAACTGCCACACACGGAGATGGTGAACCTGCAGTATGACAGAAGCAATTGCATCACCACACCCAACTGGAGTGTGTGTGGGTCATCAAGGTGTGGCTTTTGAGACGCCATAACCCATATGCACTGATCTGCATGGACTCCATTTGTGTCAAACAACCATGGTGGTCAGAGAGCCCTGAGAGCCCTTAGAATATGCAACTGCCACACATATGGAGATGGGTAAACCTGTAGTGTGACAGAAGCAGTTGCATCACCCCACCCAACTGGAGTGCGTGTGGGTCATCAAGGTGTGGCTTTTGAGACACCATAACACAAATTCATTGATCTGTAGGGACTCTATTTGTGTCAGACAACCATGGTGGTCAGAGAGCCCAGAGAGCCCCTAGAATATGCAACTGCCACACATGGAGATGGTGAACCTGCAGTATGACAGAAGCATATGCATCACCACACCCAACTAGAGTGTGTGTGGGTCATCAAGGTGTGGCTTTTGATACTCCATAACACATATGCATTGATCTGCAGGGACTCCATTTGTGTCAAACAACCATGGTGGTTAGAGAGCCATGAGAGCCCTTAGAATATGCAACTGCCACACATATGGAGATGGGTAAACCGGTAGTGTGACAGAAGCAGTTGCATCACCACACCCAACTGGAGTGTGTGTGGGTCATCAAGGTGTGGCTTTTGAGACACCATGACACAAATTCATTGATCTGTAGGGACTCCATTTGTGTCAAACAACCATGGTGGTCAGAGAGCCCCTAGAATATGCAACTGCCACAGATGGAGATGGGTAAACCTGCATTGTGACAGAAGCAGTTGCATCACCGCACCCAACTGGAGTGTGTGTGGGTCATCAAGGTGTGGCTTTTGAGACTCCATAACACAGATGCATTGATCTGTAGGGACTCTATTTGTGTCAAACAACCATGGTGGTCAGAGAGGCCAGAGAGCCCATAGAATATGCAACTGCCACACATGGAGATGGGTGAACCTGCAGTGTGACAAAAGCAGTTGCATCACCACACCCACCTGGAGTGTGTGTGGGTCATCAAGGTGTGGCTTTTGAGACTCCATAACACAGATGCGTTGATCTGCAGGGACTCCATTTGCGTCAAACAACCATGGTGGTCAGAGAGCCCAGAGATCCCCTAGAATATGCAACTGCCACACATATGGAGATGGGTAAACCTGCAATGTGACAGAAGCAGTTGCGTCACCACACCCAACTAGAGTGTGTGTTGGCCATCAAGGTGTGGCTTTTGAGACTCTATAACACAGATGTATTGATCTGTAGGGACTCCATTTGTGTTAAACAACCATGGTGGTCAGAGAGGCCAGAGAGCCCCTAGAATATGCAACTGCCACACATGGAGATGGTGAACATGCAGTAGTGTGACAGAATCAGTTGCATCACCACACCCAAGTGGAGTGTGTGTGGGTCATCAAGGTGTGGCTTTTGAGACTCCATAACACAGATGCATTGATCTGCAAGGACTCCATTTGTGTGAAACAACCATGGTGGTTAGAGAGCCCAGAGAGCCCCTAGAATATGCAACTACCACACATGGAGATGGGTAAACCTGTTGTGTGACAGAAGCAGTTGCATCACCACACCCAACTTGAGTGTGTGTGGGTCATCAAGGTGTGGCGTTTAACACTCCATAACACAGATGCATTGATCTGTAGGGACTCCATTTGTGTCAAACAACCATGGTGGTCAGAGAGCCCCTAGAATATGCAACTACCACACATGGAGAAGGTGAACCTGCAGTATGACAGAAGCATTTACATCACCACACCCAACTGGAGTGTGTGTGGGTCATCAAGGTGTGGCTTTTGAGACTCCATAACCCATATGCATTGATCTGCAGGGACTCCATTTGTGTCAAACAACCATGGTGGTCAAAGAGCCCTGAGAGCCCTTAGAAATGCAACTACCACACCTACGGAGATGGGTAAACCTGCAGTGTGACAGAAGCAGTTGCATCACCACACCCAACTGGAGTGTGTGTGGGTCATCAAGGTGTGGCTTTTGAGACACCATAACACAAATTCATTGATCTGTAGGGACTCCATTTGTGTCAAACAACCATGGTGGTCAGAGAGCCTAGAGAGCCCCTAGAATATGCAACTGCCACAGATGGAGATGGGTAAACCTGAAGTGTGACAGAAGCAGTTGCATCACCACACCCAACTGGAGTGTGTGTGGGTCATCAAGGTGTGGGTTTTGAGACTCCATAACATAGATGCATGATCTGTAGGGACTCCATTTGTGTCAAACAACCATGGTGGTCAGAGAGCCTAGAGAGCCCCTAGAATATGCAACTCCCACACATGGAGATGGGTAAACCTGTAGTGTGACAGAAGCAGTTGCATCACCACACCCAACTGGAGTGTGTGTGGGTCATCAAGGTGTGGCTTTTGAGACACCATAACACAAATTCATTGATCTGTAGGGACTCTATTTGTGTCAAACAACCATGGTGGTCAGAGAGCCCAAAGAGCCCCTAGAATATGCAACTGCCACACATGGAGATGGTGAACCTGCAGTATGACAGAAGCATTCGCATCACCACACCCAACTAGAGTGTGTGTGGGTCATCAAGGTGTGGCTTTTGAGACTCCATAACACATATGCATTGATCTGCTGGGACTCCATTTGTGTCAAACAACCATGGTGGTCAGAGAGCCCAGTGAGCCCCTAGAATATGCAACTGCCACACATGGAGATGGTGAACATGCAGTAGTGTGACAGAATCAGTTGCATCACCACACCCAAGTGGAGTGTGTGTGGGTCATCAAGGTGTGGCTTTTGAGACTCCATAACACAGATGCATTGATCTGCAAGGACTCCATTTGTGTGAAACAACCATGGTGGTTAGAGAGCCCAGAGAGCCCCTAGAATATGCAACTACCACACATGGAGATGGGTAAACCTGTTGTGTGACAGAAGCAGTTGCATCACCACACCCAACTTGAGTGTGTGTGGGTCATCAAGGTGTGGCGTTTAACACTCCATAACACAGATGCATTGATCTGTAGGGACTCCATTTGTGTCAAACAACCATGGTGGTCAGAGAGCCCCTAGAATATGCAACTACCACACATGGAGAAGGTGAACCTGCAGTATGACAGAAGAATTTACATCACCACACCCAACTGGAGTGTGTGTGGGTCATCAAGGTGTGGCTTTTGAGACTCCATAACCCATATGCATTGATCTGCAGGGACTCCATTTGTGTCAAACAACCATGGTGGTCAAAGAGCCCTGAGAGCCCTTAGAAATGCAACTACCACACCTACGGAGATGGGTAAACCTGCAGTGTGACAGAAGCAGTTGCATCACCACACCCAACTGGAGTGTGTGTGGGTCATCAAGGTGTGGCTTTTGAGACACCATAACACAAATTCATTGATCTGTAGGGACTCCATTTGTGTCAAACAACCATGGTGGTCAGAGAGCCTAGAGAGCCCCTAGAATATGCAACTGCCACAGATGGAGATGGGTAAACCTGAAGTGTGACAGAAGCAGTTGCATCACCACACCCAACTGGAGTGTGTGTGGGTCATCAAGGTGTGGGTTTTGAGACTCCATAACATAGATGCATGATCTGTAGGGACTCCATTTGTGTCAAACAACCATGGTGGTCAGAGAGCCCTGAGAGCCCTTAGAATATGCAACTGCCACACATATGGAGATGGGTAAACCTGTAGTGTGACAGAAGCAGTTGCATCACCACGCCCAACTGGAGTGCGTGTGGGTCATCAAGGTGTGGCTTTTGAGACACCATAACACAAATTCATTGATCTGTAGGGACTCTATTTGTGTCAAACAACCATGGTGGTCAGAGAGCCCAGAGAGCCCCTAGAATATGCAACTGCCACACATGGAGATGGTGAACCTGCAGTATGACAGAAGCATTTGCATCACCACACCCAACTAGAGTGTGTGTGGGTCATCAAGGTGTGGCTTTTGAGACTCCATAACACATATGCATTGATCTGCCGGGACTCCATTTGTGTCAAACAACCATGGTGGTCAGAGAGCCCAGTGAGCCCCTAGAATATGCAACTGCCACACATGGAGATGGTGAACCTGCAGTAGTGTGACAGAAGCAGTTGCATCACCACACCCAACTAGAGTGTGTGTGGGTCATCAAGGTGTGGCTTTTGACACTCCATAACACAGATGTATTGATCTGTAGGGACTCCATTTGTGTCAAACAACCATGGTGGTCAGAGAGCCCCTAGAATATGCAACTGCCACACATATGGAGACGGGTAAGCCTGCGTTGTGACAGAAGCAGTTGCATCACCACACCCAACTAGAGTGTGTGTGGGTCATCAAGGTGTGGCTTTTGAGACTACATAACGCAGATGCATTGATCTGTAGGGACTCTATTTGTGTCAAACAACCATGGTGGTCAGAGAGCCCAGAGAGCCCGTAGAATATGCAACTGCCACACATGGAGATGGGTGAACCTGTAGTGTGACAGAAGCAGTTGCATCACCACACCCACCTAGAGTGTGTGTGGGTCATCAAGGTGTGGCTTTTGAGACTCCATAACATAGATGCACTGATCTGTAGGGACTCCATTTGTGTCAAACAACCATGGTGGTCAGAGAGCCCCTAGAATATGCAACTGCCACACATGGAGATGGGTATACCTGCAGTGTGACAGAAGCAGTTGGATCACCACACCCAACTGGAATGTGTGTGGGTCATCAAGGTGTGTCTTTTCAGACTCCATAACACAGATGCATTGATCTGTAGGGACTCCATTTGTGTCAAACAACCATGGTGGTCAGAGAGCCTAGAGAGCCCCTAGAATATCCAACTGCCACACATGGAGATGGGTAAACCTGCAGTGTGACAGAAGCTGTTGCATCACCACACCCAACTAGATTGTGTGTGGGTCATCAAGGTGTGGCTTTTGCGACTCCATAACACAGGTGCATTGATCTGCAGGGACTCCATTTGTGTCAAACAACCATGGTGGTCAGAGAGCCCCTAGAATATGCAACGGCCACTCATGGAGATGGTGAACCTACAGTGTCACAGAAGCTGTTGCATCACCACACCCAACTGGAGTGTGTGTGGGTCATCAAGTTGTGGCTTTTGAGACTCCATAACACAGATGCATTGATCTGTAGGGCCCCATTTGTGTCAAACAACCATTGTGGTCAGAGAGCCCAGAGAACCCCTATAATATGCAACTGCCACACATATGGAGATGGGTAAACCTGCATAGTGATAGAGGCAGTTGCATCACCACACCCAACTGGAGTGTGTGTGGGCCATCAAGGTGTGGCTTTTGAGACTCCATAACAAAGATGCACTGATCTGTCGGGACTTTATTTGTGTCAAACAACCGTGGTGGTCGAGAGCCCAGAGAGCCCCTAGAATATGCAACTGCCACGCATGGAGATGGTTGACCTGTAGTAGTTTGACAGAAGCAGTTGCATCACCACACCCAATTGGAGTGAGAGTGGGTCATCAAGGTGTGGCTTTTGAGACTGTATAACCCAGATGCATTGATCTGTAGGGACTCCATTTGTGTCAAACAACCATGGTGGTTAAAGAGCCCAGAGAGCCCCTAGAATATGCAACCGCCACACATATGGAGATGGGTAAACCTGCAGTGTGACAGAAGCAGTTGCATCACCACACCCAACTGGAGTGTGTGTGGGTCATCAAGGTGTGGCTTTTGAGACTACATAACACATATGCATTGATCTATAGGGACTCCATTTGTGTCAAACAACCATGGTGGTCAGAGAGCCCCTAGAATATGCAACTGCCACACATGGAGATGGTGAACCTGCAGTACTATGACAGAAGCAGTTGCATCACCACACCCAACTGGAGTGTGTGTGGGTCATCAAGGTGTGGCTTTTGAGACTCCATAACACAGATGCATTGATCTGTAGGGACTTCGTTTGTGCCAAACAACCACAGTGGTCAGTGACCCCAGAGAGCCCCTAGAATATGCAACTGCCACACATACGGAGATGGGTAAACCTGCAGTGTGACAGAAGCAGTTGCATCTCCACACCCAACTGGAGTGTGTGTGCGTTATCAAGGTGTGGCTTTTGAGACTCCATAACACAGATGCATTGATCTGTAGGGACTCCATTTGTGTCAAACAACCATGGTGGTCAGAGAGCCCCTGGAATATGCAACTACCACACATGGAGATGGTGAACATGCAGTAGTGTGACAGAAGCAGTTGCATCACCACACCCAAGTGGAGTGTGTGTGGGTCATCAAGGTGTGGCTTTTGAGACTCTATAACACAGATGCATTGACCTGCAGGGACTCCATTTGTGTCAAACAATCATGGTGGTTAGAGAGCCTAGAGAGCCCCTAGAATATGCAACTGCCACACATGGAGGTGGTGAACCTGCAGTGTGACAGAAGCAGTTGCATCACCACACCTAACTTGAGTGTGTGTGGGTCATCAAGGTGTGGCTTTTGAGACTCTGTAACCGAGATGCATTGATCTGTAGGGACTCCATTTGTGTCAAACAACCATGGTGGTCAGAGAGCCCAGAGAGCCCCTAGAATATGCAACTGCCACACATGGAGATGGGTAAACCTGTAGTGTGACAGAAGCAGTTGCATCACCACACCCAACTGGATTGTGTGTGGGTCATCAAGGTGTGGCTTTTGAGCCTCCATAACACATATGCATTGATCTTTAGGGACTCCATTTGTGTCAAACAACCATGGTGGTCAGCGAGCCCAGAGAGCCCCTAGAATATGCAACTCCCACACCTAGAGATGGCTAAACATGCAGTGTCACAGAAGCAGCTGCAACACCACACACAACTGGAGTGTGTGTGGGTCATCAAGGTGTGGCTTTTGAGACTGCATACCCAGATGCATTGATCTGTAGGGACTCCATTTATGTCAAACAACCATGGTGGTCAGAGAGCCCAGAGAGCCCCTAGAATATGCAACTGCCACACATGGAGATGGTGAACCTGCAGTAGTGTGACAGAAGCAGTTGCATCACCACACCCAACTGGAGTGTGTGTGCGTCATCAAGGTGTGGCTGTTGAGACTCCATAACACATATGCATTAATCTGTAGGGACTCCATTTATGTCAAACAAGCATGGTGGTCAGAGAGCCCCTAGAATATGCAACTGCCACACATATGGAGATGGTGAACCTGCAGTAGTGTGACAGAAGTAGTTACATCACCACACCCAACTGGAGTGTGTGTGGGTCATCAAGGTGTGGCTTTTGAGACTCCATAACACAGATGCATTGCTCTGTAGGGACTCCATTTGTGTCAAACAACCATGGTGGTCAGAGTGCCCAGAGAGCCCCTAGAATATGCAACTGCCACACATATGGAGATGGGTAAATCTGCAGTGTGACAGAAGCAGTTGCATCACCACACCCAACTCGAGTGTGTGTGGGTCATCAAGGTGTGGATTTTGAGACTCCATAACACAGATGCATTGATCAGTAGGGACTCTATTTGTGTCAAACAACCATGGTGGTCAGAGAGCCCAGAGAGCCCCTAGAATATGCAACTGCCACACATGGAGATGGGTGAACCTGAAGTGTGACAGAAGCAGTTGCATCAGCACACCCACCTAGAGTGTGTGTGGGTCATCAAGGTGTGGCTTTTGAGACTCCATAACATAGATGCATTGGTCTGCAGGGACTCCATTTGTGTCAAACAACCATGGTGGTCAGAGAGCCCAGAGAGCCCCAAGAATATGCAACTCCCACACATGGAGATGGGTAAACTTGCAGTGTGATAGAAGCAGTTGCATCACCACACCCAACAAGAATGTGTGTAGGTCATCAAGGTGTGGCTTTTGAGACTCCATAACACAGATGCATTGATCTGTAGGGACTCCATTTATGTCAAAATACCATGGTGGTCAGAGAGCCTAGAGAGCCCCTGGAATATGCAACTGCCACACATGGAGATGGGTAAACCTGTAGTGTGACAGAAGCAGTTGCATCACCACACCCAACTGGAGTGTGTGTGGGTCATCAAGGTGTGGATTTTGAGACTCCATAACCCAGATGCATTGATCTGTAGGGACTCCATTTGTGTCAAACAACCATGGTAGTCAGAGAGCCCAGAGAGCCCCTAGAATATGCAACTGCCACACATGGAGATGGTGAACCTGCAGTGTGACAGAAGCAGTTGCATCACCACACCCAACTGGAGTGTGTGTGGATCATCAAGGTGTCGCTTTTGGGACTCCATAACATAGATGCATTGATCTATAATAAAACTGAAAAATCCAATGTGACAAATAATAAAATCCCCCGTGTGGGACCCACTCGTTATGTTGTTGCTCGCTTAACCCTCCCTAATCCCCACCACTTTGCACAGATTCGCTCTGCTCGGCGACCACCAAATCCCCTCCCTCCCGGGCGACCACCAAATCCCCCCCTCCTCGGCGACGGTGGCGGCAGCGGTGGCTGTCGGCTCACGGGTAAGGCTCCTCGAACTATGTCCACGCATCTCTACTACTGCACGTATGTGTTCGATCTAGGTCACCATGTTTGTGCTCTAGGTCACCGGCGACGGGTATAGGCCCCAGGTAATGACTCGATCTTGGTATAGGCCCCAGGTAAGCACTCGATCTAGGTCTAGGCCCTAG
Source organism: Avena sativa (assembly GCA_916181665.1). Taxonomy (NCBI): domain Eukaryota; kingdom Viridiplantae; phylum Streptophyta; class Magnoliopsida; order Poales; family Poaceae; genus Avena; species Avena sativa. Next base: position 415,034,142 of record OV702289.1, on the reverse strand, counting down.
GTAAACACACGATCTAGGTCTAGGCCCTAGGTAGGATGAACTGTGAGGATTGTAGGTTATGCAGCATTAAGGCTTGGGAGATACATGTGCAGGTTCTAAAATTGTTCCTACTAGCACTAACTGTACACATTGCATCCCTATTCTATCATAGAAATAGTCGTCCTCAGACTTCTTAATGATCTTCAGATGGACCACAAGGTGTTGAACCCCGAAAATTTGGAAGTTATTGCGCAAAACATCATGGCAACGGCGTCGAGAAATTGCAAGCGTTGGCACAATGTTCCATCTTATGACGAGATGAAGCAACCTGAAGACAATAAAGCTGAGAAACCGAGGGACCTTACTAGAGGTTAGAGTCATTGACATTGGCTTAAAGTTACAGTCATTCTTATGCTGCTACAGATTACTTTCTAATATATTCTTTCTAGGCCTGTCGATAAAGGGCGGGGAGGACTTCGACGATTACTGCGTGTTTGGAAATGACATGGAACTGACTTCAAACCAAGCTACGTATCTTAGAGCAATTTCAGGACACAAGCCACCTATACCGCACTATGTGTGCAAGATGAAAAAGACAAATGTCATCCCTAGGAAGGCCAAGATGGTAAACTTCTGAGATTTGACTCTTTAAGGGCATTTTGTTTCAAAGTAATAAATCCTACAAAATTCCTATGCATAACGTTCCTACACTACAATCCTATAGGATTTTCAAACAAGATGTGAGACCTCTTGGAAAGATTCCTACGTGTTTATGATAACTATGACATATACCTAAACCCTATAAAATTACCTGCATTTTTCCTACGGTGCATTTTTGAAACAGCTTATTCCTATATTTTTCATTCTTGTAGGATGCTTACTGTTAGGTCATTCTATTCCTGCACTTTTCCTATCCCAATGTTTTACAAATCCTTTGAACCAAACGAGCCCTAAATCTACTTATGCACATTGAACTATACTTCAGCAACTAACTTTCTTCACATCCAGTACTTTTTAGCTAGGTACAGCAATGCCCACCTCAACAGGTATCTGCCGTTGGAGATTCCTGTCATAGTCACAGATCATGTAGGACGTAAGCATGTTTAGTTCATCCAAGGCAGGAATGATGTTGCCCAAATGGCAAGCAACTGGTCAAAGGTTGTCGAGGCTGCTCGAATCAAAAAAGGGGATTTGATCGTCTTCGCCTTCTTTAAGGAGCTCATGTCTGGCTTCATGTGTCATGTAGGTCGCGTGAAATGAGGGCACATAGTACCTGGTTATGCGGGTTGGCTTCATGTGAACTCGTAGTCGGTTTGGAACTAGATGTGAACCTGCAGGTCGTGTACTTGGTTTGGAACTCTTTGTGATTCTGGTTCTCTAGTTGGTTTGGAACTATATGTCAACCATGCTCTCTATATATTTGTAAGATTGTGCTCTATCACCATGTTGCTATGTGTTGTGTTCATTGTTGCTATAGTTTCCTATACTTTCACATTTTGCTTCTTCGTGTGATCGACAACATGTGTATAAGAAATATGAAGTGGTGCTATGTTTGAAACGTAGTTGTCTTGTCCAGCTGTTCTGGCTTTTAGTCAAAACATCAGTTTATTTATTGAAGGACTACTGATTTAGGACATTCTTATAAGAATGGCAAAGTAGTACATATGGCAGAACAGAGTCCACTGGTCTAGTGGTTACGAACCCTCGACCAACGAGTGTGCTCGCGAGTTCAAACCCTGGTCAGGGTACTCTGTTTTTTATGCCATCTTTAATTTATACCAGATGGACCGACAGCTAGGTACGGCTAACACTCTGAGAACAACCCGTTAAACCCTGCCGTTCAAACCCGGGCTAACAGGTGGGGTGCAGGCACGGATGGCCCGGTCGTCGAAAAAACAAACAGTCAACCAAAGGCCCTTGACGAATTCCATGACGATTTTATGCGGGACGAAATGCCGAACTAGGATTCAGGGCCTCGGACGAAATCCGCGACGAATTTTTGTCGGCGAAATCCTCGAACATCATGGATACCCGGGCTAGAGGCCCTTCGAGTGCATCACGACGAATTGACCCAAAACGTCAGGCATCTATGACGGTTTTATGGCGTGTCATGAATAAAACGTCATGAATCGTCCAGATTCTTGTAGTGTTGATCTGGTGAGAAAGTAGAGATGAGATGGTGGTGTTATTCTTGTGGTTCTTGTGTTGTGATGAAGAATGTTCAGCAGAGAGGACCTCTACTGGTACGACTATGCTCCTTATATCTTCACTCCCTGCATCATGGTGTCGACAACACACAGACATGCATGTGTGTGTGAGATGTGTGCTTGCTTGCTATGATATTATGGATCAGATCAAGTAAAAGTTTTTGCTTTTACTCTTTCCCTTTTAACCTCTGGTGAAACTTGCCCCTCAAGCCGATGATGTTGTACTTAGGCCTATGATAAAAAAAACAGATATTGCCTCTGGTGAAACTTGCCCCTTTCTTTCAATGTTGAGTGATGAAATTTTAACGGTGCATTGCATTGTTCATTGTGAGAGCAAAATTACTAATACTAACCCTTTGTTTTCTTCTTTTATTTTCCTTATTTACTTGCATGTACAAAGTTTTAGAAGAAAAGATGTGAAGATTAGTTTATAAAAGTAGTTTATGTTATTATTTCTAGTATTTTTGTAATTTCTTTTTTTTGAATCTTTTGTAAATATAATGTGACTTGTATATTCTTATAATAAAGAATTCTTTTATTTATATTATTATCATTTACCTTTTATTGTTTTCTTACTTGTATAAATCATTTGTGGGATTGTAAAATGGAAATAAATCCATTAATGTTTTATAGTATTTATTGTTGATATTATTGTAATTTCATATAATGTTATTCAATAATCCCCATTATAATATTTGTTATTGAGCAATTCTTTAGAATTTCAAATTTCTATGCATTAAATTTGAAATTCAAATCTCCAATTAAAACCTTGATTCAAAATTCAAATACCAGTTTGAATTCATTCTTCCAAAAAATCCACAAATACCTAAAGATCATGTCAAAATCTATCACACTCGCTGAGATGATCTAAACTCTAATTCATCGAAGCGAGAGAAACCTTGATCTCTCTAGGGATTTAGTTTTTCACGAAAATTCCCTGGATTTTCTTATGCATGAATGCAAATGCACAAACTCTCTTCTGGAGGCCTAAATGTTGGGGCATTATAGTCTCTCCCCCTTAAACTAAACTTCGTCCCCGAAGGTACGGATATCACTCTCGTCAAAGTATGGACAAATTTCCTTATGACGCACCATCATTGATAACCTACAGTCCTCATCCATCTATTAGCTTCTTTTGATGATCTCTATACTTCACCCTGCCTCTTTAATATTATCTGTGTCTGACCTCTGACTTATTTAATCTTTATATCCCTTCCTGGTGTATCGACAAAGCTTATTAATAGGACTAATGATCTAATTCCTAGGTATCATTGTGGTATTAAGGTTTACAAATTGTGGAGTTTTAGGGCTCTCAATGACTTATGGATTCTAACTAGTCTCTTTTAGTTACCTTCTGCGAGTGAAATGAACTCATTTAGTCCATTCATTACCCTACTCTTACTCATAAAGCATCTGATTACCTCCTATTCCTAGATGGAAATACTATTGATATCAAGCTATGATTTACTAGCTGCGATAATCGATGTCATTTGCGGTCCAGATATATCTCCAACAACCTAGTTATCATCAAATTTGGACACTCTTGAAAATATTTAGATTCATTTCTTGAAATATACTATAACTGTTAGATCTAGAGGTCTAACATGTTCTTCACTCTCCCCTTAGGGTCTTTCTAAATGGTCTTATGAAGAAATATATGGTATACCCACACATTTGTGAACACTTGAAAGAAATATAATTTGTATCTTTCAGGATCTCAGATGATATTGCTGAAATTATTATTGAAATTGTTGCTTTGTTGGAGGAGTTGTTACTAAATTGATAAACAATAGCTAGAAGTCAAAAAAGGTGACGTTCTTTCTTCGCAGTTTCTCATCGCGTTGTACATGTATATAAGCCTGCATTTTCTATGTATTTCAGTGCGTTCAAAACCGTGTTCTAGTTATTTATAAATATACTTTTAGTGATTGCTGCAAATTAAAAATACAGAAGAGTAACTAATACAATAGATGTATTGACCAGAACCCTATACCCTATATTAACCTCAGGTAACTGAGATAAGCAACAAGATCTAGCCATGAATTCTTCTCTTTCCCATCTTAATCCAATACATTGGCTAAATTTTGAATGGAAAAGTTGAGACCGTACATTATTCTTTCAAGGACGATGGAATTGAATCGCACGAGCATTAATTAGTCCTTGAGAAAATTTTGCATGGACTTTCTCCTTCTAGGATTTCGATTAGATGTAAAAACAGTATCGTTTCTTCCTGGTATGCTAATCTTGATCTCTTCTTTGTCAGATCTTGAGTGGTAGGATGCAATTAAAATTAATCAGTGGTTCTAAAAAATAATGGTGTCCAGTGTTTTGTTTTGTTGCCACCATTTCTGACCTGCTGGGTTATATTTTTGGTCCTTGCTCTATAGATTAGAACTCACGAATTAGTTCTATCTCAGAGGGAGGTGCATAGGTTGTACATAAGAATTCTATATACAGTCATGTACATCTATTGAGGCATTGTATTTGCAATCCAGATAAGTTTGTTCCTTCCGTTTCAAAGAAGAGATGGATATTTATTTGGGATATTCTTCAGTGCAGGTATGGGACGGGACATGCAAGACAGCAGATGAGCTCCCACAAACTTATAGTAAGTCACAAGTGTGGCCTCATTTTCTACCGGTTGAAATTTCTTAGTTCCCAAAGATATTGGGTTCTTCATACGTTGAAGTTCATCAAGGTAACAACACTTCTTTCTTTCTTTTTCTGCAAGGCCGGGGTGACAACGCCTTCGTCAGTGAGCATGCACATCTAATAAGATCTTTCAGCTGACCAATTCTCTTTAAGATGTCTGTGACATTGGGACTTACATAAAATAAAGGGTTCCTCTTTTTGTGGTCACCTGGGTTGCTTAAGTTTTATAGACCGAGCATTGTTCATAAATAACGCTTTATTATCGACTTCTACTGTCTAATCAATTTCAAGAATGAGATGTGCCTAAATGTCAGATTTTCCATGGCATTTATTATTGACTATCATCATATTGATATATGTGGGGCTACATTGTGATTTCTTTCTATTGTATAATCAAGTTATCTCATGCACCTTTTACTATTGAATAATTTATTCTTGTCGCAACGGAGGTTCTAAAGTAATTATTTCCTTATTTTCTGTTGTATAGTCCTTTTCTACCGTAAACATTTGATTGCCCTTTTTGCAGAAGATAACTAAGGATGATTTATCACACTCAAATAAAGATCTAGGGAAACTGTATAACCACGTTTTATTTATTTACGTGTCTTTTCACATACTTCTAATGATATATATTTCGCATATATAGTAAGTGTTATCCAGATAATTTAAAGTTATATGTTTTTCAAAAATTTAGTGTATGTGCATGTTAATTAGTATTTCTATGGAAAGGGGCCCAATTAGAATTCATAGAATCACATATCCATGAAACATTCCTTTTTGAGGGTATAAATGAAACATTGTTTTCGTACAACATATCTTGTGAGCATTGAGCTCAAATGAAAAGGTGGACAAGATGAGAGACATATAAAGATACTTTGTGCATGTTGGTTTCTATTGGAAATAGATACATAAACATATAATTTTATTAATTAAACGACCCTCCATGCAAATATAACCTTGATGGTGTCCATTTCACTTCTGGATTGGAATGTCAAAGTAAATATGATTTGAATAAATCAACAGCTAGATTAAAATTTTGGGGAATGGTCACATTTTTAAAGCTCTATAACACTGAAATTTAGGTATTGCATTTTTGCTAATGAAAAATGAAATCCATATTTATATAATACTTCTATATTTTGGTTTTGGAAGCATAGACTTCCATGATGCTAATGATGAGAAATACACGCAAAATTGACAATATTTATAGATGTTTAGAAGTTCATCCAAAATATACACCGGGATAGTTCCATAATGGTAGAAAAATGTAAAGAAATCCCTAGCCCGTGCAGGTGCACGGGTTGACGACTAGTAATTATAATATAATAAGAATACCTATAAATAAGAAGTTATTATACAAATAAATAATTACAAGTATAAGAAAGTAAAGGCTTTATTGAATAATCTATATACATTACATTGTTCTTACAGAAGAACAAGAAAAATATTACAACAGTAATAAAGGGAAAATCCTATACTAATTCCTAACTAAATCCTACACTAAATCTTCTTAATCTTCTTTGTATGATCTTGTACCTGGAAACAAGTAAAGAAAACAAAATAAAAAGAAAAGATTAGTGTTAATAATAATGATCTCTGCTATGAATAGTGAGATGCACTATCTAATTGCATCATTGAGCAAATTGAAATAATAAGTGCAAGTTTCACCCAAAGTATTGCGTTTGTTCTTTCAAAAGCTTCAGTACAACATCATTAGCCATTGGGGCAAGTTTCACCAAGAAAGTAAAAATAAAACGGGTGAATCACGGATACTTGTTCTCGAGTTGATTCACAGACCAAGGAAGCATACATACAGCTTACACATACATGCAGAACTAGAGTGTTGTCGACACCAGAGAGTAACCTAGGAAAGAATAAAGGCACATCTATAGTAGTACTGGGAGCTTTGCCATGTCACCCAATGTTTCACCATAGCAAGAACCACAAGAACACCACCAAACATCTAGTGGTATTCCACCGGATAACTTTAGAACAAACCACAGCAAATCACTAGATCACCCAACAAGATGGTTACATAGTGGAGGGGTGGATCAGGTGTAGAGCAAGGGAAAGTCTGAGCAAGGAGGAGCGGTAGATCAAGGAGGAAGTACAAAATATCACAGGAAAGTGCTGGACAAGCTGCATCAACCACCAGAACAACACAGGCATCACCAACATCAGTCACCACAACAGGTTGAGCAATCTCATAAAAAAACCATGCTCTATATTTGTTCTTATCCATTATATGAGCAAGATCTATTGGATAAATTATATTCTCAGAGCTACACTCAGATGGAGTGTATATTCATCATTGGATATCTCAAAGGGTCAAGTAGTATCTTTTCAATCTAGAGAAAAGGTGAAAGTAGTCTATGCATCCTTGACCTAAATTGGTACTTGCTAGTTTTAAAACTAGATGAAAGTATATCCATTCGTGGATTGCTACTGGGAACATTCCAATGAATGGTAGCACCTCAGTAGTAGCTCAACTTTATAAACTTTTCCCAAATAAGAAGTATTAGTTAAAAGTTTCCATAAGAGGGATAATCAAATCATCTTCCTAAAGCAGTAGGAATCATATGTATAAAGTAGCTATCATGAGATAGTTACATCCAGGTGATTTGATCACAAGAATGTAATCACTATCTTAAACTTTAGATCATAGTGCATCAAGCCAATATCATCTGCCTAATCAAAAGGCTAGGAATCATGTGTATAATATTCATCAATACATAAGCAGCCACTAAACAACAAGGCCACAACCTATACCAGGATTTCATCCAGGAAAGTATCACCATAGCATAGCAACAATCATAGGCTAGTCACAGTTTGTGAACTAATAGATCAACAATAGTAAGGTAATTCTAGCCAACGGTGTTGAGCAAACAAGGACCAGGTCCTTATCAAATCTTTGTAAGAAGATCATTTCAGAATTACTCTATAAACCAACAAAGCTAAGGTGAGCCACCATAATATTTTACACAACATAAACATATCCAAAGAGGGAATTAGAAATCAATTCACATGTCAGACTAGAATAACATTCTAGCATAGTTTCCGCAAGCCTATGTATAACCAGGACATTACCAATTCCACAATAGATATAACACTGAAGTAAATATACTATGCATCAACTAGGGTAGTATCAACATCCCATATGGAATCATAACATCAGTAAAGGTTATGCTTAACCAAAATCAACTGACAGAACACTGACTATCAGTATTCTTAAACAAACCATAGAACAAGTTTACCACAGCATAAGAATCCACTAAGAAAATCTCTACTATAGTTGAAGGTAAACGGGCAGAGGGATGAACCCTTTGAACAGAGGGAAAATCTTAACTAGGGTTACATACAGCAGCAGTGAGGAATCCATAGAGGGAGATAGAGAGAAATGAGGAAGCGAAAATACTCACTCGTAGTCCTCGCTTAGAGATAGAAGAGGAAGCAGAGGAGGATGCCTGGGATAGCAGCACAGCGGCACGGGGAGCACCTGAGGGTGCTAGAACCCGCGCCATGCCACGGTCTTAGCAGCCACGGGAGAAGGGAGGCGATAAACAAGCACCACCGCTCCACCAATGCACCTGGGAAGCGCCATAGGATCGCCAGAGTAGACCACCACAGCAAGGGGGATGAAACCATAGTTCTAGTGAGGCAGGGGAATGGTCGAGAGAGGGAGCGCACGACAAATAGAGCTGGACCAGTTAATGCAGCATCGTTGGCTGCGTCGTCACACACGGTGGTGGCCATGGAGGCCGGGGCCAGTCGAAATCGAGCGGTGACACCAGGTCCCTAGAAAGGAGGAGAGGAAGGTCGAGCGAGTGTGGGAGAAGAGTGACTAAGCTAGTGGACCGGTCCAGTGAATATGTGGTGGGTTTGACCCGAACCCACAAGGCTGAGTCGGGCTAGGCCAGCCCAATGGGCCAGGCCCAGGTTTTAAATAAAACGAAATCTTTAATAAATTACTAAAATACTAAAAATACCCTTGGAGGTATTTAAGCTCTAGAAAATAAATAAAAATACTAAAATTACAAATAATATATCCTAATGTTCATAAAACATAAACTATCTAATAAAAATACTAAGTTGTATTTTATCATAATAAAACTTAAATTAATTATTTCAATGTAATAAATGCTTTAAGGAATTTTCGAAAAATGAGGATTATACTTAAAAATAAATAAAAATCATTTTTAAGATCCTAAATAAATATTTTATGTAACAAAAATATTAGTTTGTATTTTAAATACATAACATTAAAATGAGTATTTGAAAACACTTATTTATTTATGGAATTTTACTAAAATAAGAGTAAGATTGAAAAATACATAAAAAACACCTTTAAGATTTTGAAAAGGTACATTTTACTAGAAAAATACTAACCATGTTATTCCAAAAGATTTTAAGATTCTAAAGTAATAAATCGGTAGTTATCTATTTTATTCAAATAAAATACTTGTTTTGTCATAAGTTAACTCTTCAACATTATTTCCTAAGTAAGAATAAATATATAATCCTATTAAATGTTGTATTTATAAAAAGATTCCTTGAAGTCTAAAATACTAAACCTAAAACCATGATTATGGTTTATAATAAAATCTAAGTGTAAATTACTAATCATTTAATACTCCTTTAGAGTCTTAAATCAACTATAACCAATAACTTTGATCTAACCTTTAACATCATTCACTAATATTAGGAATGAATGATCTCATTCCTTTACCAATACTTAACATAATTATAATAGAAGTTAAACAAACTATAAAATGAGATCACCATATCCCATAATTAGCTCTTACTCTATAACTCACCTAACCTCAACTTGCTAGGTATAGATTCGCAAAGCTATACTTAATATCTATATGATTCCATCATCGATCATATCAAGGAAAACTTTTGAACTAGACCATAATATAAAATTATTATATCTTAGTCCTAGTTATATTTTATAGTTAACTTTGGTTTATCACTCAACCAGCAAGTAGCGTACTAATACAAGATCATTAAAGCAATTCAAATAACCATCGATTGTGTTCTAAGAACACTACAAATTGTTAAACTTAGTGTAATAAGTATTTTCTTCGAAAGTTATTCTTTTTTCCACTATAAACAAAAGCTTAAGCCATTCTGCTAAAACCCACCAACTAGAAATATAATTATCCTTAAGAGTACTTACTAAGCAACAACTACTATCAACTGTTGTAGTGCTTTACTTTCATCACTTGCCAATTCATTTTAGAATTTTAGTATGTATTTATTTGTAAAGTAAAACTTGATTGTAACACAAACCTTTCATAAATAAGCAAACTCAATCCATATTGAAACATGGGGATTTACTTTGGGATTTAGACAAAATGCATATCATTATCGATGCATAATAGGATGTTGCTTCTTTAAACATTAGTCCTTACCGAACCAATGATGTTGTTTTCATATATTGGAGTTTATACCAACTAGAAGACCTTGACTACATAATCTTATAGTCAAAAAGTAAAGTTCACACTTTCTCATGTACTTTGATTATTTTCTATCAAGTATTTGCAAATGGTTACAGTTCACACCTACATTTCAAAAAGGACGATGAAAAACACTATTTCTTGATTAAATTGAACTATTGGTTACTGATTCAAGGTGATCAGTGAATCTATTATGAATGTCAATGGAAGCACCATTGTTCGGAAATGTATCATCTAGGACTTAACAATAAATGTCACTAGTGATTATTGCACCATAGATTACGCGTTAACCATGAGATCTATATGGTCTCTGAGGAAGTCAGCTGGATCTTCTTCATTTCGTGTGTCAGCAAATGACCTTTACGTGACGCTAAGATTGCTTGTGTGGATCTAGCAACACAGGTGGGCACCCTTAGGCCCCGCGGTTTAGGTGTCTAGATTGTCTGTGTGTGGCTGCTGGAGGTACGGTCAGCCATTTTTAAATGGGACCTGTTAGGGGAACAACCGACTCATAGAGTCTTTAGGGGCCTATCTGAGTTTTAGCTTGCCCAAAGGGGGCTTAACATAGATGTGGTGGCTTGAAGGATCATGTTGGCATGTGGGGTCGCAGAGAAGGGAAGTGATCGGCTTGGGTTCTTATACTGGGCCTCACACCAAAGGAAGAGTGAACGGGAAAGTACAACCGATTGTGCAACATGGATAAGAATATCTAATGGGTAAAGCAATGCACCTCTACACAGTGTATAAAAGTGTGACATGTTACTCCCTGTTCCGGGAAGGAGCTGCGACAGTACAGGAAAGGAACTCCACGAAGTTCTAATCAACGTGTTACAGCTGATGGACATAGTTTTTCAGTATAAAAGCAACCTTTGAAGAAATGTTTACGAAAACCTGCATAACCTATGACCTTTGGTCTATGGTTGTAGCTAGTGCATCAAACACTTCTTTTTAGTGAACTTGCTGAGTACGCTCGTACTCAACTTTATCTTCTTAACTCTTGCTAGATTCTGGAGCAATCAATGGTAAACCTAGGAGGTGAACTACTATGAAGAACTAAAGAAATCCATATGATATCAACAGGGTCGATGTCGACATCTGAAGCCAAGGAAGTCATGTAATGCGTAGAGTATAAATAATCATAGAAACCAGAACCTACTTTTGTAGAGTATTGCTTTTGTAGCAATAGCAAGCCATAGATATATAGTAGTGATACTTCTAGAATAGACTTCGAATTTCTATTTCTGGTTCTCTTTTGTAATTAGAATCCTTGTTGTGTCGAAGAAGTTCTTTGGATCTTCTATATGTGATATATGTAATCTGAAGACATGTTTTGGACCCGTGATGTTTCTATTGTGTCATTCTAAGGGATGTAATACTAGTGAATGGTGTTTCATTGGTGTTATGTCAACGACCATAGTGTACTACATCATGCAATGGTATGCTGGGTCACCGCATAAAAACCAAACATATACCATGTATTACACATAAGTCATATAGAATATTATAATCAAACCATCCTCACTGTTGGGCCACGCAGAGAAAAACAAAACTTTTTCCTACGCGGAGAACCCAAGATCTAGCTGAGGTAGTAGGACATGAGAATTACCACTAGACGCGCGGTTGTGGAATCGATGAAGCACGTCGCTTGATGCAGTGCAGTCCTCACGATCCGTTCCGATCCACGATCGTCGAAGTGCTGAACGTACATCACCTCCGCCAGTATCCACACGTACGAGGAGGAGCGCTGGCGATGGACTGCTAGGTCCGGTACGGCAGCGACAGGACTGGACTAGATCTAGGGTTTCCAACACATGGAGTGACCTAACCATGTGCTCTAAGCACCTGCGCCCCAGCTTATATAGGGAGTGAAAGTGGGCTCCACTCACTTGTGGCCCATTCCCTAAAAGGCCTATATTAGTCACTACGAGTCCAACTCACTGACTCTGTCCGTTTCCTTTTTGGGTCCAACCCAAATATGCTCCCGCTCTTAAGTGTGTGACCCGACAGGCTCATGGTGACCCGGACACGATCCGAGTCTCACTCATGACCGATCAGTTGGTAGCGGCTCCTAGCAGAACGTGCCAACTCCCAAGTACCAAAGAGTCATGACGACATACCTTCCAATGCGACTTTCGTCTGAGTCCCTTTTGCCTCATGATATACCTTGTCGAACTATAGGCGAATAATCATCATCCCTTAAATAGTTCGACTCTCTTTCTCGATCCGAGATAAGTGATTCATCCGACTAACTCTTAGTCGGTCGCCTCAGTTAACACTTAACCGAGTCACGCATGGCCATGCTTTCTGAATCATATCTTCTGAGAGGACCCAGAGAATATCTCTCCAGACGAAGGGGCAAAATCCCATCTCGGTTATTCACATCACGCGGCTTGATTCTCAGTCGACCCGAACTCTGCCTTTATAACTGCCTAGTGACGGAACAGCGTTTCACAGAACCTAAGTCGATGATTCTCAACTCGGACTGTGCAATAACCTCAGGTCTAAGGATTACATTCATTGAGACATGCAAATGATGACTTTTTCGTTGCATCTCAATATGGGTCAGTCCGACTCGCTAAACTCTTTAGCCGAATCCGTGTAAGTCGGAATAGAATCTCCATGCCCATGACAAGTGGAACCAAGTCATCTGCCAACTTTCACATTAGTCTAAGTTGTGTGTCCAACACAACCTCAACGACCAAGGACAATTAGTATGAACAACATGAATACGCAGTTCCACAATCGAATCACATATTCAATGATACATATCAGTAGTTCATACATGGACAATAACCTTATGAATACATTGGGGATAACATCATATATGATTGCCTCTAGGGCATATTCCCAACACTCATAACCCTTTATTATCGTCTAATATTAAAATATTGGTCTATTACGAGATCTTACGCGTCCATGTGAGCATACTATCACTTATTACGATCGATAATCCAAGCACTAGAATACGCATTACCGAATATACACATTATTCAAGGCTCCCATGTTCACTAGTTACTACTTCTTCTTACTTTGCACTTTCTTCTTAGCTTGACTTTTTTTTAGCTTATAGAACAGATTCAACGCCCAGAATCACACAAGCCCAAAAGAATGGGTCCAATTTTTCCCAGCTTTTTTCCACCGTGTATCTGAGTTCCTTCATAAAACTAGAATCGGGTCCGGAGGAGCTTCTAGCAAGATTCCCGCGATTCTCAGGTCGGAAACAAAATGTTATTCACACCTAGACATATTTTTGGTTGTAATTATAGAGGAATGCCACCTCCTAGAATTATAGAGGAGCTACGCACGCACACGGAAGGATCTCTCGCTCCTCGTCTAGCCTCGATGGCACTTGTCCCCAGTTGCTAGGCTTTCTCCTACCTCTGTTGCTGATGCATGTAAAATGCATACATGAACTTTGTAGTTTGTTAAAATGTTTTCCCACATATTTGCATCATATATAATGTTATATCCATGTTTCATATTGATTTGGGGGATTACCAATGATCCCCTTTATTTTGGCTATAAGCCAGCAGGGCAGAAAAACCTTGTTTTTGATGTTTTAGGACCTATACAAAGTCAAATGGACCTGAAGTTTTGGGAATGCCAATATTTATCCACGAGAAGATTCTAGATCACAAGAACCTCACCTAGAGGGCCAGGAGGCCGAAATGAGCATGGGTGGCGCTCCCAGCCCAAGCGGGCGCGCCACCTCCCCTCATTTGCTCCTTGATCATCTGATCGCCTTGATTCTTTCTCCCGTGGATTCTCTTCACATAAAAACCCCTATATAAGGATCCCCCGGGGATTCCTCGACGGGGAGGAGGCGGAGATAGAAAACACCAAGAACAGAGAGTCTGCTCGGTGCCGTCGGAGGAAGATTGGAGGGGGGCGTTGTCGGAATCGCCTCCGATCGCGTCTCCTCCTTCGCCAACGCCTCCTCATCACTCTCCATGATGAGAGGGGAGTAGTCCACCCCTGGTCTTTGGGTTTATGGTGGTAACTTGATCTAATCTCTGTATGTATGATCATTGTTCAAGTCCATATGATGTTCCTTGCATGAGTATGGATCTATCTATGTAATCCCTATGGTGGATATTGTGTTATGAGATAGTACTTGTTATTCATTTACCGTTGTGTTGGATCTTGTATGGTTTGTCATACATTGGGAATATTCTATGATGCATGTAATGGTTTAGATATATACATAATGCCTTGTTTATCCATATCATGAGGTGATTGACACCACCAAGTGGGGGTGGATGAGAGGGATGTGATAATACTAACAACATATCACAACATATGAATCATTGCACTAGTATTTAGAATGTTTTCCATTAAGAAGTATGATGTATGTAGGTAATGGGTGGCCGAGTGACAACGGCATATGTATTGAGTGACAGCAATGTAGCCCAACATCCTTTATCTAGGGGTAAAAGGGAGAAGTATGATGTGTGGTGTGGCACAAACCAAATGATAGCCTTATTGCAAGGGTGAACTAGCAACACAAAGGAGTACTTCTTTCACCTATGTGTTTTACGACATGTAGATACCATTAAAGTACCATTAAAGCATTGCAATTGTGTGTACCTTTACTATCCATAACATGATAATCACCATAGATGGAGAAGAGAGGATTAAGTGAACCCATAAACCCATGTCCATTGTTCCTATAAAATAAAATCCTTGTCTTGTCCTCTTGCATTGAAGAGGATTGGGACACTTTTATATTCTTGTTTTGTTACATTAAAATTCCAACCATTAAAACAACCATCTTATTCCTTAAAACTTGTTTAGTGCATAATCAACTAAACCTTGTGACACTTTAGTTGTAGAGAATAGATGGCTTTTCCTTCTTGCTACTGCGAATCGATACCCTACATCTACATCTAGAGGTACTACGGTGATCCCCTGTACTTGGGGGTTATCAAGATATTTTTCTGACGCCGTTGTCGGGGAGCATAGCGCTTAAGTTTTTATTCTTGTGTGCACTAGACTCTAGATTTATTTTAGTTTGTTTTATATCTTGCAATCATCTAAGCTTGGGGAGGTTTTTTAACTTGTTTGATTGTGAGTTTCTCATTAGATTTACTTTTAGTTAAGTATCAATTGTTACTCTCCTTATTTGAAAAACACACAAAAATTAGTTCATTTGTTATGTTCATGGAATGTATGAATCACGTACTTATGCGACCCCCTATGGTTGAATCAATTAATATTTATCAAACAAAGTTAGTAATGGAAGCATTGAATGAAATTAGCCATGAATTATGTGATAGGTATAATTTATCTTGTTGCATAGATCAATATCCTAAGCATCTAAACTTGCAATGCAAGCTTGAGAGTATGCCTATAATTGCTTCCTACCATAATAATCAATTCGTGAACACTGATATGAAGGCATCTAAAGAATTTATTATTGTAATGGGATTTCTTGAGATAGTTATGTTGGTAGCAAATGAAACTCATAGCTTCACACCAAAACTTGCTACAACGCTTGAACAACTCTTGAAACTTTTTTGTAAGAATACCTATATCCTTGAATATTATAACAATCTTGTTGCTATCAAGGAGGGATATAATGGCTTGCAGGAACAAGAAGAAGAATATATACAGGGGAAAAGAAACAAGATGATAAAAGCCCAAGATTGGGGATGTCCATGCACCACAAAGAAGGAGATAAGAATGAAGAAGAAAAAGATATGGTCCAACCTAATCTTGGGGATGTAGGGGAACCTCTCATATATGATAAAGGAGAAATCACCAAGCTACCACATGATCTCCTCAACACTTGAATCAAGTAAGTAAAGCCTAGCTATATGGCTATAAAGAAAGCACTTTGCGGGAGGCAACCTGGTTATTTTCTTTTGGATTTTTGTTTTGAACAAATGTTGTAGTAAGAGAGTTTTTTTGTTTTATTTCTCTAATTTTTAATAAAGTACCAAGTGGAACCCATTTTGGATGTTAAAAAGTTGCTAAACATATGGAGTAGCAAATTTCTGCACAACAGTTTTTAGTGCAAGAATTTTCTGATTTTTTCTGTAACTCCCATTGCTCTCATGTTTACGCATAATTTACAATTTTTTATCCTCTGTATGCACAAAACTTGGCTAAAATTCCTGACATGTTTAAGTGGGCGAGAAAAATTCATTTTGCTACTGCTGAAAATTTGGACAGATTATGCCATGTTTTGTTTTAACCATTCCCAAGTGTCCTAAAATGATTGTTATGAGTCATATTATATGTTAGGGATATGTCAGAATATTATATGCTTGCTGGAAAATTTATAAATAATTTTGTCTTTGATATATAAGTAGCAACTATTATATTCTTGTGACACTAATGTCACCTCTCAAAAAAGAGATGGGAGAAAAAGTTTTGTGTTGAAGTTTTTTGACAGGGAATAGAGGAACATCACACCAAGAGAAATCCAAGTATGGTGAAACCCATAATATTTGGGATGCCCAAGGAACCCACTGGAAAAACTCAACTCTCCATTTGCAAACCTCTAAACTTTGTTTTTGAGCAACATAGAACTATCATAGAAACTTGGAGCATTTGTTTTGTCATTTTATTTTTGGTTTTGCATTAGAAAGACCACCACCACCATTATTATAAATGTTTATGATCATCTACGGAAAAGAAACTCTACCTTAATAAGATTAAAACTGAAAAATAATGCCATGACATAAAAGAAAAAGGGAGATAAAAACAAAAGTTGGAGTTCATGTTGTGTCTAGTTGTTAAGCTGAAGTATTTTATATGAAACATGATTTGTTGTATGCCTATTAATTTGTATCCTTTGCTTATGCATATTTATGTTCAACATTAAGAAGCAAGGTGAGAAAATAAATGTTGATATTATAAACTAGATGGCACACTCTTTAGATCTATTTCTGCTAAGCCTTTTCTACACAAGCTAAGACTTGTTCCAAGCCCCTTAAAACTAGACTAGGCATATCCACCTACTTGTGGAAAAGGCTACTTTAAAGTATAGTATGTATGGTAATCCTCCAAACACTCTTAAAACACCCTTTTTCATGTATTTTAAAGCTCATAAGAAAGTAAGGTTTGGGGTGATACCACTATGGAAATTTTTCTGCTTCACATCTTATTAGTGGTTGTTAGCTAAACCTTGATTGGCATGGCACAAAGCTTTCAATGTTAGATGTTGAAAATTAATCATGTTTAAGTTCTACCGATGGATTGCAATGATGTTAAATGAAGTGTGCACACTGGAGTAGGCATGTTGGTAGAAAACGCTCCTGAACCGCTAGCCAAAGCCATGCATGACCTGGTGGAAATTTACAACATGGTGATCCTTGTTGATATGATTCATATGTCTGTTTTCTTGTTCTTCTGGAGTAGAGATAGGACCCCCCCCCCCCCCACCCCCTCTCACCTTGAACACAACCAAGGAATTATATTATCTTTTATTCTGAATAAACGAATAAATAAGCAAATAAATAAATGCCAAAAAAGGGGGCATATAGCTACACAGGGGCAAGAGGTACTTCAGTGATGCGGTTTCATAGACCAACATGAGTATACAATGACAAAACTAAGTTGAGTATCATGAGGAGTGCAAGGTCATAGGCTAGGTACATGAAACAATCAACTTGTAAGATGTTTAGCACATAAACCATATGAAGCTTTAAAACAAACTGAAATAAAAAGATACTTGGAACCGCATCCTTATTAGTATTGTTGACATGAATTACATAGCTCAAAATTCTATTTTTTATTCTTTATGGAGGATTAACATATGTATTCAATGCTTACTTTTGGTACCGGATGGAAAACATATCAAGGGAAGACATAAAACTAAGAAGTGAGTCTTCCAATCAAGGCATGAAACTAAGAAGTAGCCCAAAATAAAGGCATGAAAACACCAATGCCAATCACGAATAGAGTCTCTTATTCTATAGGTTAATCAAAGTGTGCTTGAAGGTTTATTTTGTTCATAATTTGTTTTATCACACCATCACTTATTATTTAGCATATTTATAGATGTGTAAAAGATACAACTTGATAGTACACTTGCATATTATGTTTCGTTGAAAGGAATTGAGACTATGAACTCTACATGATAATGAAGGAAGCAAAGTTAACAAACTCCAAAGTCCATGTTTAGTTTTATCACCTTCATGATCGAGGACGAGCATAGGTTAAGCTTGGGGATGTTGATGCATGTAAAATGCATACATGAACTTTGTAGTTTGTTAACATGTTTTCCCAAACATTTGCATCATATATAATGTTATATCCATGTTTTATATTGATTTTTGGGGATTTACCAATGATCCCTTTATTTTGGCTATAACCCGGCAGGGCAGAAAAAACCATGTTTTCAATGTTTTTGATGTTTCAGGACCTATACAAAGTCAAATGGACCTGAACTTTTGGGAATGCAAATATTTATCCACGAGAAGCTTCTGGAGTACAAGAACCTCACCTGGAGAGCCAGGAGGCCAAGATGAGCATGGGTGGCGCGCCCAGCCCAGGTGGGCACTCCACCTACCCTCATTTTCTCCTCGGATGTCCGATCGCCTTGATTCTTTCGCCCACGGAGTTCTCTTGACCTAAACACCCATATATAAGGATCCTCCGAGGAGTCCTCCACGGGGAGGAGGTGGAGATAGAAAACACCAAGAACAGAGAGTCTGTTGGGCACCACCGAAGGAAGATTGGAGGGGGGAACCGGTGCCAGAATCGCCTCCAGCCATGTATCCTCCTTCACCAACGTCTCCTCATAACTCTCCATGATGAGAGGGGAGTAGTCCACCCCTGTACTTTGGGTTTATGGTGGTAACTTGATCTAATCTCTCTATGTATGATCATTGTTGAAGTCTATATGATGTGCCTTGCATGAGTATGGATCTATCTATGTAATCCTTATGGTGGATATTGAGTTATGAGATAGTACTTGTTATTCATTTACCGTTGTGTTGGATCTTGTATGGTTTGTCATACTTTGGGAATATTCTATGATGCATGTAATGGTTTAGGTCTATACATAATGCCTTGTTTATCCATATCATGAGGTGATTGACACCACCAAGTGGGGGTAGATGAGAGAGATGTGATAATACTAACAGCATATCACAACATATGAATCATTGCACTAGTGTTTAGAATATTTTCCATTAAGAAGTATGATGTATGTAGATAATGGGTGGCTAAGTGACAATGGCATATGTATTGAGTAACAGCAATGCAGCCCAACATCCTTTATCTAGGGGTAAAAGGTGGAAGTATGATGTGTGCTGTGACACAAACCAAATACTAGCCTTATTGCAAGGGTGACCTAGCAACACAAAGGAGTACTTATTTCACCTATGTGTTTTACAACATGTAGCCATAATAAAAGTACCATTAAAGCATTGCAATTGTGTGTACCTTTAATATCCATAACATGATAATCACCATATATGGAGAAGAGAGGATTAAGTGAATCCATGAACCCATGTCCATTGTTCCTATAAAAGTAAACCCTTGTCTTATCCTCTTGCATTGAAGAGGATTGGGACACTTTTATATTCTTGTTTTCTTACATTAACTTCCAACCATTAAAACAACCATCTTATTCCTTAAAACTTGTTTAGTGCGTAATCAACTAAAACTTGTGACACTTTAGTTTTAGAGAATAGATAGCTTTTCCGTCTTGCTCCTGTGGATCGATACCCTACTTCCACATTTAGAGGTACTA
Organism: Avena sativa; assembly: GCA_916181665.1. NCBI lineage: Eukaryota > Viridiplantae > Streptophyta > Magnoliopsida > Poales > Poaceae > Avena > Avena sativa. The sequence continues at coordinate 415,014,139 of OV702289.1, read as the reverse complement.
CAGTGATCCCCTGCACTTGGGGGTTATCAGCCGCCGCCACCAGCGCCCGTTGCTGCTGACCCGTCCCTCGGTGCGTTGCTCCACCGCCGATGACCGATGGAAGCTACTCCGACCTGCCTCCTCAGACACCCGCGATAGGCTGCCGCTGCCCCGACCTGCTTCTCGTCCACCTGCGACAGACACCTGCCCTAGCTCGCTGCTCCGCCGACCGACATCCTTCGCCGTCGTATGCCACCCTCTGATGCCCTCCGCTGCCGTCTGCCGCCCGTAGGCCGACCCATCTCCCTAGCCTCGCCATGTCTTCCTCCCAGCAACCATTGTAGCCGCAGGTTGTTTTTGCCTCTATTTTGATTGTTGATTTCAGTGACTGCTAGTATGCAACAATGGTTTCAGTGATTGCTATTGTTGAGTTATTAGTAGTATGTAAACATGAACTAATGAATTGGTATTGTTGTTGGTTTGTTCTAATTCATGCTCTAATTGTGTCATGGTTTCCTTTAATTGATTAGCAGTATGTAATGAACAAATGAAATTTGACTATTTTATATACTTCGTTATTCATTCTATCTCATTATGTGCTAAAAACTAGCATACATTTGAAATTTAGGGGCGTTACAGACATTTTATAACTCAATTCATCAAACAATCCAAATGTCTAGAAGCCAACAAGAATGGTAAAAACATGATTCTATGAGATTCTCCCCACCATCTCCCAAAATCTAGCTTCTCTAGAATCACAAGATGAAAAGAAGTCGGCCTTAGTACTTCCTAGAATTCCGTCCATGACAATGTCAAGTCTTACGACTGCCTTCTGAAACATAAGAACATCTAGAGGGAGCATACTCTAGATCAGAAGTACCTAGATTGAGGTTAGCCATTAAAAAAGACTAGAAGATGCATGATTTTCTGCGGAATTATTCTACCCATCTTCAAACGCACTACCAAAGTAAGACATATTTTCCAACCTAGTGTTCACATAGTCATACTGAGTTGTGGAATCACTCTCTTATGTAATGTAAAAACTTGGCATTCCCCAAGCTTCCTGCTTAGCAAAATATTTGGCTCCTAGATCTTTAGGTGGTTGAGGTCCATACTAGTAGTAAGCATAGGTTTCTGACTATGGATCATCAAACTTAGTCTCTTCATACCCATCCCCTGAAAAGGCTGTTTTAGGGTGCCTAGCTTCTCTATCTAACTTCTTTCTATGTTCTAGTGCCTTTGTAGGATCAGTAAAATCCTCAAGGACAATATCCAACCTCTGGACTATAACTTGATGAGTGTTGTGAAAGGTATTGAGTAAATACCTATAAAGATACATATATTCGATAGCTAAAGTGGGTTCAATCTGCATAAGAGCAGCATGATCCAACTCAAGCTCCTAACTTAGAGAATCACGAGGTATAGTAGCATGAGTACTACCTACCAGCTCCTTGGATTTCTTCCTCCGAATCATGGTTATTGCTTCCACTACTACAATTTGATATGACACTGCCATACATCTAGCCTCCCTAGATGGCATTTCTTCGCTTATACCCAACTTTCTAGGTAGCATTAGCACAACACGATACTTAGCTCACACCTGCCTGTCATAGTGACTGTAAACCTTGACAAGAAATCGAGATTTGCAATCCAGCCTCCACAAAAGTTGCCTCAAAAGATTCGTCCATTCTCCTTCATAATCATATAGAGTCCTATTCAGCACTAGCACATTCTGGCTTGGATACTGATGACTACAAGTGCACAAACCAATTGTAGCTAGTTTTGAAGTAAAGATATCGAACCCACAGAGAGCTATTGGTTAAGGTCTTTATGCCCCTCATTACTATTTACCAAAGAATACTTGCAAGTTGTCTTTGATCTCAAGTAAAGGGTGTTTGAATTGTTTATGGTTGTTTGCAGAAAAGTAATTAAAACAAGTAAAAGAAAACATGTAACAAGACTGTATGAAAGCATGGTTGAATTCAATAGGGCTAAAACAATCTTGGGGATGTAGGATACACCGCTAGCATAGTACTATTATTATATGTAATCAAGATAACATACTTCTTGTGTCATGATATGTGTGGAGAGAGCCCCATAATAAGATGTTCACGACAAGGCTCATAGGAAGCCACTTTGTTGAGCCAAGTGTGAGGTCACCCCTAAATAACCACAGTAGTGCCTGAGAGAAATCACCCATACAGGCCACTTTAGTTAAGGGTTTCCTCATGGATATCGTAATTAGCTTAGGGAGTCCCTCTTAATTCCCCTTTGACCATGTGGGTTACGAGCCAACACCAATCTATCACGGGGCACTCCGGGTATGCTTCCACAACACGTCTAAAGGGTTTCTTCCTCCCTTTAGTCCCAAAGGAAAATGATATGTTGTCGACTTCACATATCATCTAAAGAGAGAAATCAAACACAAGTCATAATTATATCATAGACAAGCAAGTCATATGGACACAACAATAGATCATCTTTATTACAAGTTCATAGTGGTGCTAGGGTTTCTCCATCTCCCCAAGAACAAAGGAACTACTCACTCATGGAAGCAATCAACAACATCATCATAATCAAATGGATGGATTAAAGTATGGGGGTAGATCTAATGCAAACCACAATTGGATATAGAATTACAAAGAGATCTAATAGATGAAATACAGAGTAATGGTGGTGATGAAGATGCCGCGGTTCATGGTGAAGGGGATGATGCGTTGCCCTCCAATGATCTGTGAAGTAGCTGGGATTTTGCTCCAGCCAAGTTCCTCCTTCAGATCCCTCTCGGATGTGGTGTTTCATGGTTTCTGGTGGCTGTGAATGTCGGATCTCCCTCTCGTATTTGCCAGGAGAAACTATTTTACGAGGCGGTCCCGATGGCGCCTGGTACGGGTGGATGGTACGGGTGGGCTCCGCCCGTACCAGTGGTCGTTATCGGTGCTGATGCCTCCTCCTTGTTTGTTATTCTTCCAGGTGCGAAGGTAAATTCATAAAATGACTTTTATCACTTAAAAATATCATATAATTACACAATATGACAACTCTAATTGATATGTTCATATATAACTCCATGATTTGGGATCCTGTTGAAACAAGAACGAAATAGCGCGCGTAGGGCGGTGAAATAAAAAAAATCCCCACTCTATTTATGCAAAAAACAAGAGGTAAATATGCTTCAATTTTGGATGCATCAACTCCCCCAGCAAGCTAGGCTCTTGCTCGTCCCTGAGCAAGATGGTGGCTTATGGACAAGATCATCATGTTCATGAGATACGAGACGTTACAATAAATGAGGCAAAAATTGAAACAGGAGTACAACATCGGATGTAGAGATACGTCGGGGGTATTACCATACCCTTACAATTATATAACTTAGAGGCTTCCACACCTTTTTCTAGTATTAATAAAATTATAAGAAGCTACTAGTGATTCAACATATAATATAATCACGGAGTTTAGAGATTTGTAGCTCTAAGTTTAATAGTGAAGATTCATGATCCTTATTTTCTTTATTCTTTCTCTCTCTTTTTATATGCTTGATTCTTTTGATAACTACTTTCTTTTTCTTTCTTTATACTTGCATATCTATATTTTTCCTTGCTCCCTTTTTCTCTTTTTCTTTTTAGCAAGCTATTTGATCATGCTCACTACTTCAATGGCTTTTGAAAAATCTTAATCATAATATGCTACCAGAATTGTTCTTCTCATAACTTAATCAATACTTCTATAGGTGTGGAAGTCCCTAAAATTATGACAGTTGTACAAGTATCATAACACTCAACCTAGTTCAATCATCTAATATAATAATCATGAATCAAACATAGCTTCAATTATCATAAAGTCTCATAACTCAACGGATATAATTTTTCTCTTGAATAAAGGAAACTCGAAGTTGATGCAACTAATGCAAATTCAGAAATTTAAACCTAACCATGCGTGTGAAAAAGTGAACAAGCTAAAACTGTAAGATAGATTACAAGGTTCTCTCAGACCCCCCAAGCTTGGAGTCAAGTCAGGTGGCTCAAATAATCCCTTGCGATTATTTGATACCGTGTGTGCTTCATGGTGAAAAGGTCTTGTTGGAGAGTGACGCTCAGAGCTTCTTGTTTGTCCTCTCCAGGGAAGATGCGTTGGAGACACTTATGTAGATCCAAATGCAATAGAAACATCCCATTGGGGACTTTGCTCATCATCTCATCGAGCTCCTTCTTGCCTTCAAGATCCAAGAGGCGCTTGCGCAGGATCTCCCTGTGGACTAGTTCTTCTTTCTGGTACTTCTCTATCTTCTTAAGGCGGTGTTCATTGTCCAGGATGTGCATACCAATTGGTATGTCTAGAAGGTTGAACCGCTAGTCCTCTTGCGGCTTCACGCTCATGCGCGTGTTCATGGTGATCTTCTTTGTTGTTGATATATGGGCCATAGTCTCCTGATAGGTTCCTGCAGTGGAGTTGTTAGACTCCATACGCTTTGGTGACGAGTAGTTGACGGAGATAAGTTTGAGCGACTCCGTGCACCCCTTCCCGTTGGGTTTCTTGCCTTCTTCCTCATCTTCGGGCTTCACCATCGCCAAGTAGTCCGGTTGCTTCCATCCTCTCTTTGATTGCTCCATGAAGATCTGGAACTCCTCGTCTTCAGAATCATCATCGGAATAGATTTGTATTGCTTTCGAGTTCAAGAGTTTTTCTAAGTACGATCGATGACGAAATCGTCTAGGTATTGGGTATAACTCTACGGATCTAAACCTAGCAAGTCGATGATATGTATGTTATAGAGTTAAAGCTAATTATGAGATATGGTGATCTCATTTTATGGTTTTCTTAAATTCTATTAAGATTTAAAGTCATGTTAAGTATGGTTAAAGATATGAGATCATCCACCCTAAATATAAGTGAATGATGGATAAGGTTAGTTTGAAAGTTATTGGTTTATAATTGATTTAAGATTGTAAAGGAGTATTATATAGTTAACAGTTTACACTTAAGTTTTATTATAAACCATAATTATGGTTTTAGGTTTAGTATTTAGACTTAAAAGATTTTTTTAAGATTGCAATATTTTATAAGGAAATATGATTATTTCTTACTTAGAAAATAATTTTGGAGAATTAACATATGACAAAGGAAGTATTTTATTTTAATAAAATAGGTAAATAAGGATTAATTACTTTAGAAATCTTAAAATCTTTTGAAATAATATACTTACTATTTTAGTAAAATATACTTAGTCAAGATCTTAAAAATGATTTTTATTTATTTTTAGATATTATCCTTACTAGCAAAATACCCGCGTGTTGCTGCGGAATTGCAAGTTTCATGACATTATAGATTCTATTCCATAAACATAGTATAGTGTTTGACAAGATACTTTGCATAGTTTGCATGTGCATAGAACAACACCATAATATCATAAATAAAAAATTATATACATATACAATTAAATAGAGAAGACAACAAAAAGTAGAAAAACATGCTCGATCACTTGAGGTTTTATTATTATAAATTTATTTGGATTGATATACATAGTGTATAATTAATATAGAAAACAATTTCAATGAGTTGTACTGGAAAAATAAACCTTCATAGGATAGCTTACTTAACAGACTGGTCAAAAATCTGACTCCCATTCTTCATTGGCATGCACAACCAAGAACTAGTGTCTTCTAGTTGTGTACACTAAAGAATATGGATAATTGTAAGTGGTATAGTCACAGATAGATGTATGCAGTAAAAAATTGACTAATATTTTCAGATATATAAAACTAACGCTCTAAGTTAAAGTTCCAAATAATAAGATCATGTTCCATGCATGCAACATGTTTTATGTAGTACAACATCAGTGCAACATTCCAGTCTCTAGGCATCATCTTTTTTATATCATTCTTCCATTACCAACGGAACTAAATTTCAAGCACCACCTAGAAATAATGAAAAATGTTAAATCTGACATAGTGCAATGTTTAAGAAAATTGGCCGTCGGAATATTATGCAAGCAAAAATAATTTGATCAGACAAGTCCCCCATCTTTCTCTGCTTTATCTTCAGCATGTAAGAACATAAAGCCATACTTGCCTGGACCATGTTCCTAATGGAATATATCTAATTATTGAACCAAGCTCTAGTTCATTGACTGGTGTACCCAAAAAACTAAAACTGGATCAGACCACGAACAACACATCTGAATCTGATAAATGGAAGAGCAAGAAATCAATGGGCAACATCTAGCAATGAAAGTTTAGAAAAACTCATCCCCTACCAGAACAAAACCAGAATTTTCATTTTCGCTTTCTTCTCGGAATCCATCCATACAATGCATTCCATTCCGAGGATAGTTGCTCTGACTTGAGCATCCTCACAGTGATCATGTTAATGAGAGGAGATGGGGTTGTATGAGAATGTCGAATACACCGTCCATGTCGAGCATGTTGACCTTGACGCACCTAGCGTCTCCCCAGAACTACTCCCCGCCCCGCCGCACGATCTTGTGTCCACCACGAACTCCGCGCAGTCCTCCACGCCTTCCTTCTCGTAGCGCAACCACGTGAATGCTGCAAGAAATTGTGAAGCGAAGACAGAATTCAGATAGACAAGATGAAGTTATTCTGGGATTAATGTGCGTAACTTACTAGGATAGGCCACTATGGTTTGATTGGTGAAGATGCAGTAGGTGGTGGTCTCCCACAGGAGGCTGAAGGCGCCAGAGGCCGCCATGGAGGCGCTCAGAACCCACTAGTGCTTCGCCACGCGTCGCTGCGCAAAGTCGACAAGACGGAGAAGCATCTCGTCATCGTAGGTTTCCGAGACCACAATGAGGATCTTCACAGCCAGGAGCTACGAGGCCTTGGACACGCCAATGGTGATCCGGTACGGAGAATCGGTCTTAATGACGTTGAGCATGACGCCGTGGGAAGAGGCGCCGGTGATGGATAGCTTGGGCAGATGCGGGTCGTGTTTTCATATGCGAGTACTTCAGTACGTGGAGTACTTCTGTACGCAAGACGACAGCCTGAGTCTTTGTTAACTTACCGGTGCCTTAGAGGTAATACGTGGTTTTCTGGGAGGGTAAACAGGTCCAAAAAAGTATTGCACAGCAAGAAACAATTTGTCATTTATAATTATTATCCTTATTTTTATAAGAATCCATAAACGAATTATTGTCTTTAAATAATCAATTTAAGTTTTACCACTTTAAAGAGCAAATTAATATTTTTATTTGATAACTAATATTTTGGTGAACATTTAGAGGTATCTATGTATTTTTAGGATTTTTCTTTATTTTTCTAGGGCCTAAATACCTTCAATGGTATTGTGGTAATTTGATATTTCTTTAATTTTTATTAAACTGTCAAATCCTCGACCTAGCCCATCGGCCGGCCCAGCCCTGGCTTAGCCCAGCCCAACTGGTTGGGCCTAACCACTTCGTGGTCCACTCGGTCGGTACATCCGACCCAGACCCCTCTCGCTCTTTCTTCTCTCGTCCCTCTTCTCCCTATGGTGACCTCGCCCGCCGCCGTCATTGCCCTTCTATCCCGGTCGGCTCCAGCTGTTCTGGCCACCGCCACGCTTGTTAATCAAGTGTTCAATGGCGCTTTGACTGGTCCAAGTCGATTCGTCATCCTCGCCTTCATCTGGTCACGCGAACACCCTACTGGAACCTAGGGTTCCGGCTACCACGGCCTCACCGTGCTACCCTGGCTTGGTGGTGTTTTGGTGGTTGCTAGGCGTGCTCTAGGTGGTGTGGTGGTCAACCTTTGTCGTGATCTTCTTCGCCGGTTGCTGCGGGTACGGCTCGGCGTGGGTTGCAGCGCCACCGGTGCTCCTTGTGTCGCCGTGTCCTTATTGCCGCCAGCTCTGCATCCTCATCTTGCTAAGCGACGCTCTCGGGTAAGTTCTATTTCTCCCTCCTTCTGTCTACCTCTTTCTGAATCTCTCACTTTACTTCCATTTGTAACCCTAATGAGGGTTTTTCATGCTAGGGTTCCTCTTCTATTCTTCTGGTACTCCTAGTTCTAGTATTACCTGGCTAGTATAATACTACTCTCATGATACGTTGATGAATTTGACTCTCTGGCTTGCTCAGTACTGTTGGTCGTGTTATCCTATTTAACTGGTTCATGTTCTAGGGTTCCTTCCCTATTTCCTTGATATTGTTAATCCTAGCAATAGCTTGCTTCACATAATTGATACCTGGTGTACCCTAATGGTCTTGGCTTTATGGATTAGTGATGTTGTCTGTGGTGTACTATTAATTGGTTTGTACTCATACCTCAGCTATACTGATGTCATCGATGCAAACAAAAATATTCCATGTTATACACATTTTACCTGATGCTTGTTATGGCTAGTAATATCATGTCTATCCCCAAACTTGTGGGAATTTGTTCTGGATGTTGGTACTGAGTATTGCTGATGAAATATATGTGATGAATTCCTTGTGGATTACTTAGGAGAATAGCTCTATGATGTATAGAGATATTTACTTGCTGCCATTGAGTTCCAAATTTTTGGAATTCAAAGTTATATGGTTTGATTTGAAAATGGAAGACTCGGTAGATTCTTTTATAATATGAGGAATACTTAAGATGGTTTCCTAAATGTCCCAGTAAGGATTTATTTCTTACTGGACTGATGGTTATTAGCAAAACAGTTTGCTGCTGCTATCCTATGACTGTATTTTGACTACAAATGATTCCTATCATCCTAGGAAAATGATTACTTAGGTTGACTGATTAGAAGTATAGCTATGGTTGGATGGATGCCACGGTGAAACCTCCTAGTGGATAGTACACAGTGGTAACTCCAACATAACTTGTTGTTACCTTGTTGGGGGGATACCCCCGGGTAGGGTCACGCCGGGGTATAATGGCCGAGTTAGCCGAGGTACGGCAAGGTCAAAGCGAATACTGGCCGAGTCACCTCAAGGCAGGCCGAATCACGGAGTAACCTGGACCTGAGGATGTCCGCCTAACTGAGTCCCGGCCGACTCATGTCGTATGCCGGCAGGACTTATGTAACTTGTATGCAGGTACAGGTGTGGCCGGATCAGCCAGGCACGATCCGGGTTATATCAAGCTTGCAAGAGAAAGAAGGTATCTCGCTGGTCAAAAGGTGACCACTGTACGCAGAGCATGAGCGAAGCGGACAGAGGCCAAGACCACCGAGGCGTGGCCGACAAGGGTGACGATGCCTGTGTCGGATGACGCGGGCGCCGTCGAGGCTCACGTAGCCTCTGCATGGATGACGCTGGGCAAAAGTGACTCGGTCGGCTTACTATTTTGGAAAGAGGCATATTCCTTGGAGACCTAGCCAACCCTATATAAGGAGGGCTGGGGCATCTGTAGAAGGGGTTGGTTTTTGACTAGTTGATCTCTAGTTGGTTGAGTTTTACTAGTGTGTTCCTGAGGGCTAGCTAGTGGTGAGAGTAAGAGAGTTCCTTCTTCCTCCTCTCCCCAATACAGCTCAAGGAGCACTTGTAAACCTTGGAAGTGAATCAAATACAAACATCTGTGTGTGGAATCACCACACTATCCCTCCCTGGATTCCTCTAGTGCATCTTGTCCCCACCTTTAGCCTATCTATGGCATCTGCCGTGACACCACCACAACAGTTGGCGCCCACCGTGGGAGAAGCCCGGCAAAATGATGTTGATCTCCTGGAAGAAGCGAGAGAATTGGCATTGTCCAGATCCGCCATATATCAGCAAAATCTTCGACGCTATCATAGCCAGAAACCTCCGAGTCTTTCGGGAAGGTGATCTGGTGCTCCGGTTGGTACAACGTACTACTAGCATGCATAAGCTATCCCCCCTGTGGCACCCCACAAAAACCACTACTAGAAAATCGCGTTGTTTTTCTGCATTGCATCATCATGACCGCATGCTCATGTCATCATGCCACATTGCATTTGAGCATCGTCATCACCATGCATCTGTTTGTCTGAAACTATTTTCGAAAACCTATTTTGTTTTTCTAATTAAGACCCGTCTTTATTCAAATATAAAACCCGGGTCTATCCAAAATATTTTGTTTTGTATACCAACGTTTTGCAAAAGCCTCGTTTTAATAAATGAAATAGTTAAATTATTTTTGGGAGGCAGCCAGCCAGGCCCGAAAGCCCAACCGGCCACCTCCAGATAAAAATCCTACCTACACCAGTTTTCCCCCCAGACCCTTTTCTACCTAAACCTAACCTACCCAGCCTATACTAACCAGCCCCTCCACCTCACCTGCACCAATCAGTGCTTGCCACCTCACCCCCTCCACATCACCTCAGCAACCCCAGCCCGCCACCTCAGCCGCCTGACCCCACTCCCCACCTATTTCCCTCCTGCCCCACCTCTCTCTCTCTCTCTCTCACCGCCTGCCACCTCCCCACCAACCGCCAGGGAGAGAACCCCTTCCCCCTCCCGACAAAATTCCCTACCTGGCCCCACCACGCACGCACACCCCGCGCAGACACGCAACCCTAGCCCGGCCCCACTCCCCACCTACCACTGCCCCGATCCCAACGCGACCACCACCGACGCACCCTCTCTCCTCTCGCTCCTCTCCTCCCCATCAGGACACCGCCGTCCGCGCGAGGCCCGCCACGCAGAGCCCCGCGCCGCCGTCGCCTTGCCCCGCGGCCGCCCCAGCGCGCCTCACCGCCGTCAGGAGCCCACCTCGGCCGCCTCCTCCTATGGCCATCCTCCTCGCCGCCTCACGGTGCTCCTGGTTGCGCGCCGTTCTCGCCGGCCAACCTCGTCGCCGGCCACCCCTGCCTCCTTCCGCACCACCACCGTTCACACGAGGCCGCCCTCCTCTCTGGCGACCTTCCTCCCTCGCCACGAGCGCGTGTCGTCGCCCCGGCTCTGCGTCGCATCGCCTCCGCCGAGCTCGACCTTGCCCAGCGCCACCTCGCTCACCTCCACGCCTTGCCGCCTCCGCTCGCATCGCTCCTCGTCGCCCGTCCCCGTTTGGCCCCGCCTCGCCTCTGGCCGCCCTAGCGCTGTCAGCGCCAGCCGCTGCCGCCACGGTGTCCCCCACGGCTCCGTCCCCTGTGCGCCCGAGCGGCCTCGCCGGTTCGGCCCTGTGGCTTCGCTGCTCGAGCCTCAGGTCTGAGGGCACCACCTCGTGTCCCCTCTGCCAGCACGCGTGTATGTCCTGTAATTATGTGTTCTGTGGGCTCTAAAAGTCCCTTTGTCTGTTGATCCGTGAAAAATACGGGCTGGCGTGCAAGCACCCTTTGCAGCTACCTTCCAAGACCATCTTGCCAAGTTCTGCCCGAAGACACATGTGTCGATTCAAGTCCGTCATCGACCATCGAAGCCGGTACCCGAACATCCTCGTCACGGATGCGACAAGGCCCCTTCTCAGACCCGAAGACCCCGGGTGAGCCGACACGGACCGATGAACCAAGATCTTCTACACGGTTCCGAGACCCGGAAGACCGATCCCTGTCGAACCTCGGATCCGAACCCCCCCCCCTAATGTGTGACCCTGATCCATTCTCCTATTTTTATAATATAAGATACCAACTTGTTGCATTAAATCATTCATGATCGCATATATATTCAGTGGGTTGGGGGCATTATGTCGATTCACCTAATAATTAAATATGGAGTACATATGCGGGCTATTCTAGTCTTATATTGGCTCCATTTAAATTTGCATAGCGAACCGATGCCATGTTTTGCCCTGTTTGTACAACATTTAATTTGCGGGTTCTTAAATAACTCGAACCATCTAATTAATTGTCGGGACCCCGGTTCCACTTAATATTTCCTAATTGCATCGCATCTTGCCATGCCATGCATCATACATGCATCATGCCTGATCTTCTGTCGTAGTATTAAATAGTGCATCCGGTGTTCTTTTAGTGCTTTGCTTCTTCGCGAATTAGACCGATGAGTTGATGCGAGTATTGACAAGTCTCCGGATATGAACCTTCGGCAGTGTTTCCTAGGCGAGCATCTCTCCCCTTTCTACCTATTTTGCATTTATAGTCTTTATTTCCTCCTGTTGATCTATTACTATCCGTGTCGTGATGCTTTAGTTTCCGTGCACCAGTTATATCCCGTGCAGCCTCTATATTGGCTTGGACACGTCCTATTACCTGTGTTTGGTAGATAGCTGGCCTTGCGAGTCGTAGTTGCTTGCTCAGGTGCGATCTTGTGTTGTCGAGTACCACAGTTGTTGGAATGGTGGAGATGCTTATTGGTGGAGATGCTTATTGGTGGAGATGATCATGTCTTTAAATACAACTAATAAAATGCTAGATATAACTAATGCAGAGGCATCGGTGAGCAATAGATGTTATTTGGTTCTTCCACGCTCACTTTTGTTCCATAGGACCCCGAGTACTTGATACCTGTTCCTTGATTTTTCGCACTATCCACATCCGGGAGGCCTTATGCACCCCCCTGAGCCAGAGCTTGATTCATTTCTATTTCTTGGGGCCACAAAGTAGTTTGGGGCTTTGTTACTATCCTATACTTATGCCATGCTTTACTGCTTTATTTAAGATTGTGCGTGGAGCACCTGTACTGTTTTGGATTGCGCCACGTTTTCGCGGTATCGACAAGCCCAGTCCCACTTTCGGGTTCCCAGTCGTTTACAGCCATCGTCGCAAACCCTGGGTCCGTTCCGGAGCCGGCCAACTTCGTTGCGGGTAGCTTAGTGGGGTGGCCCCCTGAAATATTTCTGAATCCTGTGATCGCTTTGTCGTGAATGCCTCGTTGGGTTTTGAGTTGGTTTTTCCGAGGTTGATCGAGTGTGTGTTGCTATTTGTGCACCCCTGCAGGGTAAAACTTTATGAAAGCTGTGTCCGCGGTTATGGACGACTTGGAGCACAGTATCTCGATCATAGACAAGCATAACTAAAGTAGTGCTATAAACTTGACTTAATATATGACTAGTAATCATATCCAACTAAAACGGAATGGATATTAAAAATGCCAACAACTGGTGGATCGGGGTTGTTTGTTATATATGCCTAGTAAGTATTGCAACTCCAATGGAATGTGATAAAAGTGCCAACAACTGCTGGGCTTTGGGATTCCTCGGGACAATTATATCTGACTAGTAAATGTTCCAACTACAACGGAATGGTGATTAAAACTGCCCACTATTTATGCTATCAGGATGACTCATGCTACCTATATCTGATTAGTAATTGCTGCAACGATAACGGAATGAGTAAAATTGCCAACTGTGTTAGTTCCTTGGTCCGACTTCCTCGTTTGGTCTCGAGGGGGAAATACCAGGATGGGTTTGTTTGGTGCTAGCTTCAGGTTGGATCCGAATAGGTCTTTCTTATCCCTCTCTGCTAACCGCCAGTTGTATCGAGTCTCTATAGGTTGTTTTGTGCCGCTGCGCTGCCGCTTCAGCCCACCATACCTATGTAGGCGAGAGCCGCCGAATTCTAGCCTCGCCGTGTACTGGCCTCAGTACTGACGCTCCTCTTCTTCCTTTGCCCTTTGTCGGCACCCCTTTTGTTTTAGCAGGATTGAGATCGCCGTCGTTAGCAGGGTTACCCTTCCGGCTTGGCCTGGACAGGGTTATGGACGCCATTGGTTATTCTTCAGGGCTCTTAGCCCCATTTGCATCTTGTTCATAGTTGGACGCTCTATCATTTTCAAGGTGATTTGGATCTTTGTATATTATATCTGTATTCTTGACTCATTGAGTCGTTGTTGTATATATATATCTATTCTGTGGGTCCCATCGAGGACTGTTGTGTAATGTTATTACTTCGTTTTCCACCCGCACGAAAGTGCCTGGTGGGCGTCCTTGAATCGTTTCTATGCGGGTTTGGCGGGAAGCGCTAAAACTTGCATAGGGCCGATTTGAGGGTGTTACAGAGTGGTATCAGAGCTCAGCAGTTACGATACCCCACAAGTCCAGCCTGTAGGATAACCTAGCTAACGGCCGAAGTAGAGAGTCAAAACTATTTTGCAAAATCGGTTGGATAGATCTGATTAGGTCTGATTTTACTCCTTACCCTCCGCTATTCTCCTCTTACCTCCGCGTGTTTTGAATCTGCTCTCTTATCTTCTTCTAGTCCAGGATTTCTCGTGGTTGGGTTTCCGTTGTACCTTCAGGGTTTCGCTTCCTTCTTTGGTAACGGTGCTCTACATCCGGTCTTCGTCCTATCTGAGGAATCCTTCATTTGTTGGACTTCTCTCTGTTCCTTGTTGCGTCTTCCGGTGTTTTCTGACACGGTGACATCATCTACGCCAGGTCTGATAGAGAGCCTGCATCACTCCTTTGTTTTTGAACCTCGAGTGTCTAGATCTTCAGTCTGATTCCGAGAATGGTTGCACGTTTTTCCTACTGATTGTGCGGAGTAATAGTTTGGGTGCGTGATGGATTGGCCCCCATGCCGACTACTCAATCTATTTGCTCTCGTATATTGAAGTGGGTTAGAATGCATCGTTTTTCTCCTTCTGTTGAAGTTGGAGGTGGCTTTGTTTGTTGATACCTCTACCTTCGCCTTTGTCCTCGGAGTGTTCTCTCGACGATCATGGACAACGACCTCTTGTTAGTGGTGTCGCGAAGATCTGCATGAAGCGAGAAGATTCAGAACGCCGACCTTCTTCTGGTACCATGAGGCGGATCTCGAGGGCGAGATCAATTGTTAGTGGTGTCGAATTGTGGCGCCCCGCAAAAACCACTACTAGAAAATCGCGTTGTTTTTGTTCATTGCATCATCATGACCGCATGATCATGTCATCATGCCACATTGCATTTGAGCATCGTCCTCACCATGCATCTGTTTGTCTGAAACTATTTTCGAAAACCTATTTTGTTTTTCTAATTAAGTCCCGTCTTTATTCAAGTATAAAACCCGGGTCTATCCGGAATATTTTGTTTTGTGTACCAACGGTTTGCAAAAGCCTCGTTTTAATAAATGAAATAGTTAAATTATTTTTGGGAGGCAGCCAGCCAGGCCCGAAAGCCCAGCCGGCCACCTCCAGATATAAATCCTACCTATACCAGTTTTCCCCCCAAACCTTTTTCTACCTAAACCTAACCTACCCAGCATATACTAACCAGCCCCTCCACCTCACCTGCACCAATCGGTGCTTGCCACCTCACCCCCTCCACATCACCTCACCAACCCCAGCCCGCCACCTCAGCCGCCTGACCCCACTCCCCACCTTTTCCCTCCTTCCCCACCGCCTCTCTCTCTCTCTCTCTCTCACCGCCTGCCACCTCCCCACCAACCGCCAGGGAGAGAACCCCTTCCCCCTCCCGACAAAATTCCCTGCCTGGCCCCACCACGCACGCACACCCCGCGCAGACACGCAACCCTAGCCCGCCCCCACTCCCCACCTACCACCGCCCCGATCCAAACGTGACCACCACCGACGCGCCCTCTCTCCTCTCGCTCCCCTCCTCCCCATCAGGACACCGCCATCCGTGCGAGGCCCGCGTCGCCGTTGCCTTGCCCCGCGGCCGCCCCGGCCCGCCTCGCCACCATCAGGAGCCCACCTCGGCCGCCTCCTCCTATGGCCGTCCTCCTCGCCGCCTCACGGAGCTCCCGGCTGCACGCCGTTCTCGTTGGCCAACCTCGTCGTCGGCCACCCCCGCCTCCTTCCACACCACAGTCGTTCACACGAGGCCGCCCTCCTCTCTAGCGACCTTCCTCCCTCGCCACGAGCGTGTGTCGTCGCCCCGGCTCTGTGTCGCATCGCCTCCGCCGAGCTCGACCTCGCCCAGCGCCACCTCGCTCACCTCCACGCCTTGCCGCCTCCGCTCGCATCGCTCCTTGTCGCCCGGCCCCGCTAGGCCCCGCCTCGCCTCCGGCTGTCCTAGCGCTGTCTGCGCCAGCCGCTGCTGCCACGGTGTCCCCCACGGCTCGGTCCCCTGTGCGCCCAAGCGGCCTCGCCGGTTCGGCCATGCGGCTTCGCTGCTCGAGCCTCAGGTCTAAGGGCGCCACCTCGTGTCCCCTCTGCCAGCACGCGTGTATGTCCTGTAATTGTGTGTTCTGTGGGCTCTAAAAGTCCCTTTGTCTGTTGATCCGTGAAAAATACGGGCTGGCGTGCAAGCACCCTTTGCAGCTACCTTCCAAGACCATCTCGCCAAGTTCTGCCCGAAGACACATGTGTCGATTCAAGTCCGTCATCGACCACCGAAGCCGGTACCCGAACATCCTCGTCACGGATGCGACAAGGCCCCTTCTCGGACCCGAAGACCCTGGGTGCACCGACACGGACCCGATGAACCAAGATCTTCTACACGGTTCCGAGACCCTGAAGACCGATCCCCGTCGAACCTCGGATCCGAACCCCCCCTAATGTGTGACCCTGATCCATTCTCCTATTTTTATAATATAAGATACCAACTTGCTGCATTAAATCATTCATGATCACATACATATTCAGTGGGTTGGGGGCATTATGCCGATTCACCTAATAATTAAATATGGAGTACATATGCGGGTTATTCTAGTCTTATATTGGCTCCATTTAAATTTGCATAGCGAACCGATGCCATGTTTTGCCCTGTTTGTACAACATTTAATTTGCGGGTTCTTAAATAACTCGAACCATCTAATTAATTGTCGGGACCCCGGTTCCACTTAATATTGCCTAATTGCATCGCATCTTGCCATGCCATGTATCATGCCTGATCTTCTGCCGTAGTATTAAATAGTGCATCCGGTGTTCTTTTAGTGCTTTGCTTCTTCGCGGATTAGACCGATGAGTTGATGCGAGTATCGACAAGTCTACGGATATGAACCTTCGGCAGTGTTTCCCAGGCGAGCATCTCTCCCCTTTCTACCTATTTTGCATTTTTAGTCTTTATTTCCTCCTGTTGATCTATTGCTATCCGTGTCGCGATGCTTTAGTTTCCGTGCACCAGTTATATCCCGTGCAGCCTCTATATTGCCTTGGACACCTCCTATTACCTGTGTTTGGTAGATAGCTGGCCTTGTGAGTCGTAGTTGCTTGCTCAGGTGCGATCTTGTGTTGTCGAGTACCACAGTTGTTGGAATGGTGGAGATGCTTATTGGTGGAGATGCTTATTGGTGGAGATGATCATGTCTTTAAATACAACTAATAAAATGCTAGATATAACTAATGCAGATGCATCGGTGAGCAATAGATGTTATTTGGTTCTTCCACGCTCACTTGTGTCCCGTAGGACCCCGAGTACTTGATACTTGTTCCTTGATTTTTCGCACTATCCACATCCAGGAGGCCTTATGGACCCCCCTGAGCCAGAGCTTGATTCATTTCTATTTCTTGGGGCCACAAAGTAGTTTGGGTCTTTATTACTATCCTGTACTTATGCCATGCTTTACTGCTTTATTTAAGATTGTGCGTGGAGCACCTGTACTGTTTTGGATCGCGCCACGTTTTTGCGGTATCGACAAGCCCAGTCACACTTTTGGATTCCTGGTCGTTTACAGCCGTCGTCGCAAACCCTGGGTCCGTTCCGGATACGGCCAACTTCGTTGCGGGTAGCTTAGTGGGGTGGCCCCCTGAAATATTTCTGAATCCTGTGATCGCTTTGTCGTGAATGCCTCGTTGGGTTTTGAGTTGGTTTTTCCGAGGTTGATCGAGTGTGTGTTGCTATTTGTGCACCCCTACAGGGTAAAACTTTCTGAAAGTCGTGTCCGCGGTTATGGACGACTTGGAGCACAGTATCTCGATCATAGACAAGCATAACTAAAGTAGTGCTATAAACTTGACTTAATATATGACTAGTAATCAGATTCAACTAAAACGGAATGGATATTAAAAATGCCAACAACTGGTGGATCGGGGTTGTTTGTTATATATGCCTAGTAAGTATTGCAACTCCAATGGAATGTGATAAAAGTGCCAACAACTACTGGGTTTTGGGATTCCTCGGGACAATTATATCTGACTAGTAAATGTTCCAACTACAACGGAATGGTGATTAAAACTGCCCACTACTTATGCTATCAGGATGACTCATGCTACCTATATCTGATTAGTAATTGCTGCAACGATAACGGAATGAGTAAAATTGCCAACTGTGTGAGTTCCTTGGTCCGACTTCCTCGTTTGGTCTCGAGGGGAAATACCAGGATGGGTTTGTTTGGTGTTAGCTTCAGGTTGGATCCGAATAGGTCTTTCTTATCCCTCTCTGCTAACCGCCAGTTGTATCGAGTCTCTATAGGTTGTTTTGTGCCGATGCGCTGCCGCTTCAGCCCACCATACCTATGTAGGCGAGAGCCGCCGAATTCTAGCCTCGCCGTGTACTGGCCTCAGTACTGACGCTCCTCTTTTTCCTTTGCCCTTTGTCGGCACCCCTTTTGTTTTAGCAGGTTTGAGATCGCCGTCGTTAGCAGGGTTACCCTTCCGGCTTGGCCTGGGCAGGGTTATGGACACCATTGGTTATTCTTTAGGGCTCTTAGACCCATTTGCATCTTGTCCGTAGTCGGATGCTCTATCATTTTCAAGGTGATTTGGATCTTTGTATATTATATCTGTATTCTTGACTCATTGAGTCGCTGTTGTATATATATATTTGTTCTGTGGGTCCCATCGGGGACTGTTGTGTAATGTTATTACTGCGTTTTCCACCCGCACGAAAGTGCCTGGTGGGGGTCCTTGAATCGTTTCTATGCGGGTTTGGCGGGAAGCGCTAAAACTTGCATAGGGCCGATTTGAGGGTGTTACACCCCCCCCCCCCCCATGGGAGGGGACATTCATTGTGAGCAAAGCATTGCACAATGGCTCTTATTATCTCATCAATGCAAAACCACAGGAGAAGAACAAGGCGGACAGGTCCGGCGAGGAATCTAAGCATCCATGGAATGTATCCGAGTGTGTGTATCCGAGTCTCTCATATGTCGGTATGTATGCCGGCAATGAGCTTATCAATGAAATCTTGGCACCTCGAGCAGTAACTCGGGGACTGCCTTAGTGGTATTTGTTGTTTCCTATATTCGCTATTTACTTTTATGTCGGCTGGCGTAAGTTGCTTCTACCTAAGCCGGATTAGTAGTGTGTGAGCACCAAAAACTCAACTCTTTGATTTGCTACTGTCCAACTAGATTTGGCTTCATGGCAAGCAAGAGAACAAGTTTGGAATTCTGTAGCACACGAAAAACGACTAAGGAAAAGAACTTAATCGAGCCGACATTTGTTATTTCGACTAACTTTATGTTTACCATGTTTTTATTATGCTGAATTATTTTGAGCTAATCCTAAAGTTTCCAAGTATTGTTAAATCAATTTTTGAAACTCGGACTCGTAAGTCATAAAACCGAACCAAGGTAGACACAAGCCGAGCCAAGAAATTGGAGGAACAAGAAAATGAAACTCGGGGACTACGCCCAAGTTAATCCGGCACAAACAACTTAGTAGCAAAATATAACTGGTGTTCTTAATACATTTGCACCCGGCATACCAGGGGTCTGATAAACTGCAAAGTGTTTCTAATCAAGGAGCAGCAGGAGGAGGTAACTCGGCGCCAGCAGGTGCAGCTCCAGCCTCGCTTCAGCTTCGTCTTCATCCTCTTCGACATCCGAGGCTTCGTCCTCTTCTTCCTCACCTGAACCGTCTTCGACATATTCGTCGTCGACAGCGCCAAGGAAACTTGGTCCCTCATTCCATTGATGGATGGGGGCATATTGAATGAGGCTGTGGGAGTAAGCCTTGCGCCGAGCAATCCAATTTGGGTCAGTGGACCACCTTGATCCGGTGCGCATGCGCTCCAGAAGCTTTAGGTTTATCTTTTCATACCATGTGAGCACATAGTGGAGGACGATTTTAGCTCCGGTGCGTCCAGCGGATTCCCTCCAAAGATCGAGCTGGGTCTCGCACTCCATTAGCTTGGCAATAAGAGCAGTAGCCCCCTCCGGAGTATCTTCTTCAGGCCAAAAGGCATTGAAGATCCGGATTGCTACATCCAAGATATCCTTGCCATAGTTCTTCACGATCTCGACTCGGGAGGACAAGCTGACTATCAAATCCTCCAGATCAAGAGGAATTGTGCCAGGACCAGATGGAGTACCTCTCTACTTGCAGAACTTGGTAACGGCATTGGACGCAATGACATCGCCCTCCGGAAATTTGTCTGAAAAACGAGACAAGTGAATTAGGTAAAGGAAGTAGACCCGGAAAGATCAATGTCGGTTGAAGGAAGAGAACTTACGAGAAATATGGTTGTGGATCTGGGTCAGCTCCTTAGTGCAGTTGTCACGCCTCTCCCAGAGTTGCACAAGTTCAGCATTCGCCGACTCAAGCTTAGTGTCGGCCTCTTTCAGCAATTCTTGGTCCTTGGCAATTTGGAGCTTCAGACGCTCTTGCTCTTTGGAGAAACCTTGGTCAGCTTTATCCATCTCAGATTTGTGGAGCGCCTTGAGTTTCTTCATCTCTGCCTTAAGCTTGGCAATTTCTTCATCCTTGGTCCGGAGAAGGGCAAGCTCATCATCCTTATTCTTGAGTTCAGCCTGGTGTTGCCCTGCTTGTTCGAGAAAACGCAGCATCATATCAGGCACGGGCACACTATCTTCAAGAGATGCTGAAATAGTTTGTTGACCCGGCAAAGCCGAGGTATGAATATTTGCCGAGCCAAGAAGAAAAGAAGATAGGGCGCAGAGGGAGATTAAGCAAAATGACTTATCCTTTATCTGATCCAAAAAATTTCTCATAAGGATGTTCTTAGCCTCCACTCCGGCTGCACAATCCGAATATCAGATTAGTTCCACGGAAAAAGACAAAGAGAAATGGGAAAAATGCCAAGGAGGAAACTTACCCCTTTTCTCATATTTGGCGAGAAGAGTGGTATGCTTTGAGCGCAACAGCTTATGTGTATCCAAGAGACACTGAAACTCAGCGCTTCGGCGGTTAGTAGTCACCTGAATATAGTACAAAAGGATAACTTGGTCATGTGCATATTCGAAGTGTACAGAATCCGAGCCAAGTGGAACTTAACCCGGCTCTAGGTGTGTGCATATTCAAAGTGTATAGAATCCGGGCCAAGTGGAACTTAACCCGGCTCTAGGTGTGTGCATATTCGAAGTGTACAGAATCCGGGCCAAGTGGAACTTAACCCGGCTCTAGGTGTGTGCATATTCGAAGTGTACAGAATCCGAGCCAAGTGGAACTTAACCCGGCTCTAGGTGTGTGCATATTCAAAGTGTATAGAATCCGAGCCAAGCGGAACTTAAACCCGGCTCTAGGTGTGTGCATATTCGAAGTGTACAAAATCCGGGCCAAGTGGAACTTAACCCGGCTCTACGTGTGTGCATATTCGAAGTGTACAGAATCCGAGCCAAGTGGAACTTAACCCGGCTCTAGGTGTGTGCATATTCGAAGTGTACAGAATCCGGGCCAAGTGGTGAAGGAAATATGCCCTGAGAGGCAATAATAAAGTTGTTATTATGTATTCCTTGTATATGATAGATGTTTATTTTACATGCTATAATTGTATTGATAGGAAACATCAATACATGTGTGTTTAATAAACAAAAAGGGTTCCTAGTCATGCCTCTCTTATAGACTAGCTTGTTGATTAACAAGATGATCAAGGTTTCCTGATCATGGACATTGGATGTTGTTAATAACAAGGTCACACCATTGGTGGAATGATGTGATGAACATTCATCCGAAGTATAGCATTACTATCAAGTCATTGTGTTTATATTTCTATAACATCATACGAAGTAATCTTTATCCTTAGACCATGAGATCATGTTAATTGCTAACACCGGAAGAGTATCTTGATAACATCAAATGTCACACCATAACATGGTGACTATAAAGATGGGTTCAGTGCTACGAAGGTGTTATGTTGAGGCTCATGGATCAAGAGTGGAATTTGTCAATCCAGATGACGGATAGATATACTCTGGGCCCTCTCGGTGATATCACATTAGGATAGCTTGCAAGCAAGTGATGTGATCACTAGAATGTTATATCACGGGAACAAGAAAAGAGTGCATGTCGGTAACGAGATCAAACTAGGTATGGAGATACCGATGATCGAATCTTGGACAAGTAAAAGGGATTTAGTTACAAGCGTTAAAGGTTCTCACGATCACAGGAGTAATCGTTGAATGTGTAGGAGTCGGTACGGATCTCCAGGTCCCGCTGCTGATTATTGATCGGAGAAGGGTCTCGATCATGTCTGCATTATTCGCGAACCGTAGAGTGGCACACTTAAGAGTTACCGGACACCATTTTGGAGCACATATGTTTCAGACGAAAGAATTGCAAAGCGCAGGAATTGTTTCAATAGAAACCGGAAATTGTTTCGGGTGAAATTGCAGAAGGTGGTTCTGCATGTGATATTGAAATATTGCAAGGGGATATATGTGAATGTTTGGTAATTAAAGTAATTAACAAAATTCTGAATAAATTTAATAAAAGAGTTTTATTAAATGAGAGAGCATTAAATTTGGAGAAACTTAATGCATTTAAAGTGGAGACTTTAAAAGGGAATGTGAAGAGGCATTTTAATGTGGAGGAGTTACCACCACATGAATGGGGGAGGTGAGGGGTCACCCCCCCCCCTCCTCCCATGCGCCGGCCATGGAGAGAGGGGGCACCCCCCCCCTCCTCCTATAAAAGGCCACCCATTCCCTCCTTCATCCCCACACCTCCTTGTGAAGGATCTCTCTCCCCCTCTAGAATTATTCCCCCATGGTCTCGGATTAGCGAGATACATGTTCCCGGTGGCATTTTGTCTGGAAGGAGTTGCTGCTTCCGCTGGATCGCTGGAGCGAGGAAGTGGAGGTTGTCCGGTGGCTTGAACGTGTGTGCGAGTGCGGATGCGTTGCTGAGTTGCGGCGCTCGGACTTCCTCACGATCTTGAGATCGGCAAGTGTACGACTACATCAACCACGAGTTCCTACTCGTTAACAAAGCTCATTGTCTTCGAGGGTAAGTTCTCTATGGATGTATGTCCACCCGTTTGCTTTGTACCTAGTAGATAGATCTTGGCGTGTAGTCCACACCGTAGGAAATTTTTTGTTTTCTATGCTGCGGACCCAACAAGTGGTATCAGAGCCTGTTATATGCGTAGGTGCTTTGCACGGGTAGTACACATATGTTTATATGTGGGCGATGATGATCATGTTATTGCATCTTCTATGTACTTTGGATATTGGTGGCATAGTGGGATGAAGCGGCCCGGACCAACCTTACATGTCATCGTACATGAGACCGGTTCCACGACTGACATGCAACTTGTTTTGCATAAGTGGCTGGCGGGTGTCTGTCTCTCCTACTATAGTCAATATCTGATTTACAACGAGTTGCTAATAACTTGGTTATCCTCGTTGTGGTTCATGTTTGTAGGTTAGACAGGTTCTATCTTCGAAAGCCCTAAGCCACGTAAAACTTGCAATTGATAAATTAGAGGCGTCTAGTTTAGATCGTTGCGGGGCTAGTGTTTTGATATGGTATTGTTGTAAGTAGATATATAATAGATACTCTTACAACTCACTTAACGTGTAAGTTCCATAGACCTTGGCCTTACACACAAAGGAATGATAAAGATCATACCACGATGCAAATGATAGAGATCAAATGCATGGACCATATCATCTCACTTCACACATTAGATCTTAGCATCTTATATTGCTAGTTTGGAGCGTTTGGTAGCATTATAATATGATCCCTCATTTATATATCAAGATAAAATGTGTTCTTCCTTAAGTATGCATCGTTTTGTGGATCGTGTTTTGAGGCATCACGTGACGATCGGGTGTTTTCAACTCTACGCTTTCATACAATGGGTGTAAGACAGTTTTACACACGCAAATACTAAGGTTCTTACTTGACGAGCCTAGCATGTATAGACATGGCCTCGGAACACGGACCGAAAGGTTAAGCATGAGTCATATAGTTGATATGATGCCCATATAGATGCTCGCCTTTGAAGCTACACCGACTCACGTGATGATCAGACTTGGTGTAGTGGATTTGGTTCATGTAATCACCAAAAGGACACGAGGGATGTCGTTTTTGAGTCGGAGTTCATTAGTAATTTGGATTAGTTGAACTCAATCTATCATAAACTTAGTCTAAATATACTTTACAAATTCTGTTGTAGATGGCACCACCTGCTTTTAATTTCAATGTGTTCATGGAGAAAGAGAAACTTGCTGCGAATGGTAGCAACTTCACCAACTGGGCTATGAATTTGAGGATTCTCCTCACTGCTGCACAAAAGCAATATGTGCTAGATGCGCCGCTAGGACCCCCACCAGCTCCTGATGCCCCTGACGAGGAAAAGAACGTCTATATAACTCATCAGGAGGACCACAACTTAGTTCATTGCGGCATACTGTATGGGCTAGAGCCAGAACTTCAAAAACGTTTCGAAAATGGCAATGCCTTTGATACCATGGGAGAATTGAAAATGATTTCCGATACCCATGCTGCCGTAGAGAGTTATAATGCTACAGAAAAGTTCTTTAGCTGCATGATGGAGGAAAACAGCTCCGTTAGTGAGCACGTACTCAAAATGTCTGGGTACGCCGATAAGCTTGTGTCCTTGGGAATAACGACTCCCATTGACTTAGGCATACATCGTGTTCTCCAATCTCTGCCACCTAGCTACAAGAGCTTCGTGATGAACTCTAATATGCAGGGCATGAAGAAGTCTCTTCCCCAGCTTCTGTCAATGCTTAAGACTGCAGAAGTGGAGATTAGGAAAGAACATCAAGTGTTGATGATCAATAGGACCACCGGTTTCAAGAAGGACAAGAAAGGCAAGCACAAGGGAAAGAAGGGTGGCAAGTCTGTTGCCACGCCTGAAAAGAAACCCCGAGCTGGCCCTAAGTCTAACACCGAGTGCTACTATTGCAAGGGGACTGGCCATTGGAAGCGCAACTGCCCCAAGTATTTGGCGGACAAGAAGTCCGGCAAGGCAAACAAAGGTATATGTGATATACATGTTATTGATGTCTACTTGACTAGTACTCGCAGTAGCACCTGGGTATTTGATACCGGATCGGTTGCTAATATATGTAACTCGGTTCAGGGACTACGGAACAAGCGACAACTAGCAAGGGATGAGGTCTCGATGCGGGTCGGCAATGGATCAAGAGTTGATGTGATCACCGTCGGAACGCTGCCTCTCCATATGCCATCGGGATTAGTTATAAACCTAAATAATTGTTATTTGGTGCCTGCACTGAGCATGAACATTGTATCCGGATCGTGTTTGATGCAAAGTGGTTATTCATTTAAGTCTGAAAACAATGGTTGTTCGATTTATATGAATAATATCTTTTATGGTCATGCACCTATGTTGAATGGTTTATTTCTGTTGGATCTCGATAGCAGTATTACGCATATTCATAATGTTGATGCTAAAAGGATTAAACTTGATAATGATATATCTACATATATGTGGCACTGTCGTCTAGGTCATATTGGCGCTAAACGCATGAAGAAACTCCATTCTGATGGACTTTTGGAATCACTTGATTTTGAATCATTTGATACATGTGAGCCATGCCTTATGGGCAAGATGACTAGAACGCCGTTTTCCGGTTCAATGGAACGGGCGACAGATCTATTGGAAATCATACATACTGATGTGTGTGGACCAATGAGTATGTCGGCGCGAGGTGGATATCGTTATTTTGTTACTTTCACGGATGATTTGAGTAGATATGGGTATATCTATTTGATGAAACACAAGTCTGAAACTTTTGAAAAGTTCAAAGAATTTTAGAATGAAGTGGAAAATCATCGTAACAGAAAGATCAAATTTCTGCGGTCCGACCGTGGAGGAGAGTATCTTAGTTACGAGTTTAGCACACATATGAAAGACTGTGGAATAGTTTCACAACTCAGGCCTGCCGGAACACCACAACGTAATGGTGTGTCAGAACGTCGTAATCGTACTTTATTGGATATGGTTTAATCTATGATGTCTCTGACTGACTTGACGCTGTCATTTTGGGGTTATGCACTGGAAACCGCTACATTCACTTTAAATAGGGCACCATCTAAATCCGTTGAAAAGACACCGTATGAATTATGGTTTGGAAACAAACCTAAGCTATCATTTCTTAAAGTTTGGGGATGCGATGTTTATGTGAAGAAACTTCAACCGGATAAACTCGAACCCAAAGCGGAAAAATGCGTCTTCATAGGATACCCTAAGGAAATGATTGGGTATACCTTCTATCACAGATCCGAGGGCAAGGTCTTTGTTGCCAAGAATGGATCCTTTCTTGAGAAGGAATTTCTCGCGAAAGGTGTGAGTAGTCGGAAGGTAGAACTCGAAGAGGTTATTGAACCTTCTCTTCATGAAATGGCGAGTAGCGCAGCTCCAGAAGTTGCTTCGGAGTTGACTTCACCTAATGAAGAGAGAGCTAATGATATTGATCATGAAACTCCGAAAGAGGACACTACCGAACCTCGCAGGTCAAGCAGGACACGTGCAGCTCCTGAACTGTACGGCAATCCTGTTATGAATTTCATGATTGATGAAATGGATGACCCTGCGACATATGAAGAAGCGATGATGAGCCCGGATTCCAACAAATGGCTAGAAGCCATGAAATTCGAGATGGAATCCATGTACAAGAACCAAGTTTGGAACTTGGTGGACTTACCTCACGACCGAAAGGCCGTTGAGAATAAATGGATTTTCAAAAGGAAAACTGATGCTGATGGTAATGTGACCATCTATAAGGCTCGACTTGTCGCAAAGGGGTTTCGACAAATTCAAGGAGTTGACTACGATGAGACATTCTCTCCCGTAGCGATGCTTAAGTCGGTTAGGATTATGTTAGCGATTGCTGCATATTTCAATTATGAAATATGGCAGATGGATGTCAAAACTGCGTTCCTCAATGGTAAGATTGAAGAAGAGTTGTATATGATATAACCTAAGGGTTTTGTCGATCCTAAGGATGCTAATAAGGTGTGCAAACTTCAACGATCCATCTATGGACTGAAGCAAGCATCACGAAGTTGGAATCTCCGCTTTGATGAGGTGATCAAAGAGTTTGGATTTGTCCAAACTTATGGAGAGGCTTGTATTTACAAGAAAGTGAGTGGGAGCAATGTGGCATTTCTGATATTATATGTGGATTACATATTATTGATTGGAAATGATTTAGATCTTTTAAACAGTGTTAAAAGTTATCTAAACAGCAAATTTTCGACGAAAGACCTTGGTGAAGCTTCATATATATTAGGCATTAAAATCTATAGAGATAGATCAAGATGCCTAATTGGGCCATCGCAGAGTATATACCTTGATAAGATATTAAAGAAGTTTAATATGGACGGAAGTAAGAAGGGGTTCTTACCTATGTTGCAAGGCAAGATATTGAGTAAGACTCAAAGTCCGGCTACGGCGGAAGAAAGAGATATAATGGATAGGATCCCCTATGCCTCAGCCATAGGCTCTATAATGTATGCCATGCTATGTACAAGACCGGATGTGGCACATGCTATTAGTTTGACTAGTAGGTACCAATCTGGTCCAGGTTCGGAACACTTGATAGAGGTCAAGAATATCCTTAAGTACTTGAGAAGAACTAAGGATATGTTTCTTATATACGGAGGTGAAGAAGAGCTAGTCGCTAAGTGTTATGTCGATGCTAGCTTTGACACTGATCTGGATGACTCTAAGTCTCAATCCGGATACGTATTTCTCTTGAACGGAGCAGCAGTTAGTTGGAGGAGCTCCAAACAACCTGTGGTGGCTAGATCAACAACGGAGGCGGAATATGTTGCTACTTCAGAAGCGGCGCAGGAAGCGGTTTGGATGAAAGAGTTCATTACGGAACTGGGTGTGGTTCCCAGTGCGTTGGACCCGATGGTGATCTATTGTGACAACAATGGAGCCATAGCCAACGCCAAGGAACCAAGGTCTCACAAGAATTCCAAGCATATTAACCGTCGGTTTCACTCCATCCGCGAACATGTCAAGGATGGAGATATAAAGATTTGTAAAGTGCACACGGACCTGAATGTAGCAGATCCGTTGACTAAAGTACTCCCTAGGGCAAAACATGATCAACACCAGAACTCCATGGGTGTTAGATTTATCACTATGAGAACTAGATTATTGTCTCTAGTGCAAGTGGGAGACTGAAGGAAATATGCCCTGAGAGGCAATAATAAAGTTGTTATTATGTATTCCTTGTATATGATAGATGTTTATTTTACATGCTATAATTGTATTGATAGGAAACATCAATGCATGTGTGTTTAATAAACAAAAAGGGTTCCTAGTCATGCCTCTCTTATAGACTAGCTTGTTGATTAACAAGATGATCAAGGTTTCCTGATCATGGACATTAGATGTTGTTAATAACAAGGTTACACCATTGGTGGAATGATGTGATGAACATTCATCCGAAGTATAGCATTACGATCAATTCATTGTGTTTATGTTTCTATAACATCATACGAAGTAATCTTTATCCTTAGACCATGAGATCATGTTAATTGCTAACACCGGAAGAGTATCTTGATAACATTAAACGTCACAGCATAACAGGGTGACTATAAAGATGGGTTCAGTCCTACGAAGGTGTTATGTTGAGGCTCATGGATCAAGAGTGGAATTTGTCAATCCAGATGACGGATATATATACTCTGGGCCCTCTCGGTGATATCACATTAGGATAGCTTGCAAGCAAGTGATGTGATCATTAGAATGTTATATCACGGGAACGAGAAAAGAGTGCATGTCGGTAACGAGATCAAACTAGGTATGGAGATACCGATGATCAAATCTCGGACATGTAATATATCAAGAGACAAAGGGATTTAGTTACAAGCATTAAAGGTTCTCACGATCACAGGAGTCATCGTTGAATGTGTAGGAGTCAGTACGGATCTCCAGGTCCCGTTGCTGATTATTGATCGGAGAAGGGTCTCGATCATGTCTGCATTATTCGCGAACCGTAGGGTGGCACACTGAAGAGTTACCGAACACCATTTTGGAGCACATATGTTTCAGACGAAAGAATTGCAAAGCACAGGAATTGTTTCAATAGAAACCGGAAATTATTTCGGGTGAAATTGCAGAAGGTGGTTCTGCATGTGATATTGAAATATTGCAAGGGGCTATATGTGAATGTTTGTTAATTAAAGTAATTAACAAAATTCTGAATAAATTTAATAAAAGAGTTTTATTAAATGAGAGAGCATTAAATTTGGAGAAACTTAATGCATTTAAAGTGGAGACTTTAAAAGGGAATGTGAAGAGGCATTTTAATGTGGAGGAGTTACCACCACATGAATGGGGGAGGTGAGGGGTCACCCCCCCCCATGCGCCGGCCATGGAGAGAGGGGGCACCCCCCTCCTCCTATAAAAGGCCACCCATTCCCTCCTTCATCCCCACACCTCCTTGTGAAGGATCTCTCTCCCCCTCTAGAATTATTCCCCCATGGTCTCGGGTTAGCGAGATACATGTTCCCGGTGGCATTTCGTCTGGAAGGAGTTGCTGCTTCCGCTGGATCGCTGGAGCGATGAGGTGGAGGTTGTCCGGTGGCTTGAACGTGTGTGCGAGTGCGGATGCGTTGCTGAGTTGCGGCGCTCGGACTTCCTCACGATCTTGAGATCGGCAAGTGTACGACTACATCAACCACAAGTTCCTACTCGTTAACAAAGCTCGTTGTCTTCGAGGGTAAGTTCTCTATGGATGTATGTCCACCCGTTTGCTTTGTACCTAGTAGATAGATCTTGGCGTGTAGTTCACACCGTAGGAAAATTTTTGTTTTCTATGCTGCGGACCCAACAAGTGGTATCAGAGCCTGATCTATGCGTAGGTACTTTGCACGGGTAGTACACATATGTTTATATGTGGGCGATGATGATCATGTTATTGCATCTTCTATGTACTTTGGATATTGGTGGCATAGTGGGATGAAGCGGCCCGGACCAACCTTACATGTCATCGTACATGAGACCGGTTCCACGACTGACATGCAACTTGTTTTGCATAAGTGGCTGGCGGGTGTCTGTCTCTCCTACTATAGTCAATATCTGATTTACAACGAGTTGCTAATAACTTGGTTATCCTTGTTGTGGTTCATGTTCGTAGGTTACACAGGTTCTGTCTCCGAAATCCCTAAGCCACGTAAAACTTGCAATTGATAAATTAGAGGCGTCTAGTTTAGATCGTTGTTGGGCTAGTGTTTTGATATGGTATTGTTGTAAGTAGATGTATAATAGATACTCTTACAACTCACTTAACGTGTAAGTTCCATAGACCTTGGCCTTACACACAAAGGAATGATAAAGATCATACCACGATGCAAATGATAGAGATCAAATGCATGGACCATATCATCTCACTTCACACATTAGATCTTAGCATCTTATATTGCTAGTTTGGCGTGTTTGGTAGCATTATAAGATGATCCCTCATTTAGATATCAAGATAAAATGTGTTCTTCCTTAAGTATGCACCGTTTTGTGGATCGTGTTTTGAGGCATCACGTGACGATCGGGTGTTTTCAACTCTACGCTTTCATGCAACGGATGTAAGACAGTTTTACACACGCAAATACTAAGGTTCTTACTTGACGAGCCTAGCATGTACAGACATGGCCTCGGAACACGGATGTCTTTGAGGGTAAGTTCTCTATGGATATATGTCCACCCGTTTGCTTTATACCTAGTAGATAGATCTTGGCGTGTAGTTCACACCGTAGGAAAAATTTTGTTTTGTATGCTGCGGACCCAACAAGTGGAACTTAACCCGGCTCTAGGTGTGTGCATATTCGAAGTGTACAGAATCCGGGCCAAGTGGAACTTAACCCGGCTCTAGGTGTGTGCATATTCGAAGTGTACAGAATCTGGGCCAAGTGGAACTTAACCCGGCTCTAGGTGTGTGCATATTCGAAGTGTACAGAATCCGGGCCAAGCGGAACTTAACCCGGCTCTAGGTGTGTGCATATTCGAAGTGTATAGAATCCGGGCCAAGCGGAACTTAACCCGGCTCTAGGTGTGTGCATATTCGAAGTGTACAGAATCTGGGCCAAGCGGAACTTAACCCGGCTCTAGGTGTGTGCATATTCGAAGTGTAGAGAATCCGGGCCAAGTGGAACTTAACCCGGCTCTAGGTGTTTGCATGTTCGAAGTGTACAGAATCCGGGCCAAGTGGAACTTAACCTGGCTCTAGGTGTGTGCATGTTCGAAGTTGCTAAGAAGCTACACTAATTCTCTAAGGAGCATCCGGCCGAGTAACAAGTTACTCCCCCGGAGGCTCGGGGACTAATGGTTATATGACTAAGTACTAGTGCATGTTAAATAAAGAGCAAGGTAGCATACCTCCATCATCCGACCCGCAAAGTTGATAGCCTTGGCGGTGGTGTTCATCTGTGTAGCAAACTCGGCAGGCCCGAATTTCTCCAGGAGATTGTCGTTATGGACGAACTCCGCCTTGTTCCAGTTGTTAACAAACTCGATCAAGGTTGGAGGATAGCGTTCTCCGCTAAGCATATGGGGCACGACCAGACCCTTAGCATGGGCTTCCTTCCTTTCAACTTGGGCAACAGTGGGGCTAGTGTGCAAGACGAGTTGCGCATCAGCTGACCCGACAGAGGTGTCTTTCTTTGGAGGGGTCTTCTTCGGAAGCATGGACGCGAGTGTACCCTGTCCAGCCTCGATTGATGCTGCCCTGGCGGGGTCACAGGCCTTTTTGCCTTTGGGCTGCTGCTGAGAAGTGGAGGTCTGTGCTGCGGATTTTCCCTTGGGCACGGCCTTGGTGCTAGCCTTGGTACTAGTTGGGTCTTCTCGCCGAACCTTGGAAGACTCGGACGAGGCGGAAGGACTTGGTGTTGTTGCTGATGCTTGTGCTGCTGCTGTTGGTGCTGGCGCTAATGTTGGTGCTGATTTTTGTTTTGGCGGAGGTGCTGTTGGTATCTCGGATGAAGCTGGTTGCGGTGGAGCCGAAGTGGTGGTTGCCGCTGCCTCGGCAGAGCCAGTTCCCCCTGCTCCGAGGTTGCCCTCCTCTGGACGAGGTGGGCTAGAACCTGGAGCAGCTGTTGAACCCTCCTGAATGGGGCTCAGCGGGCGAGAATCATCGCCATGAGGGGGAGAAGGGCTATGTCGGAGCAGCGAGGCGATGCCAGATCCGCTCTGAGGAACCTCCACCGCGGCCCTGCCGAATCAAATAATGAGTGATAAGAAACTATAACAAAGGAAGAACAAATGAATAGCAAATCACGAAGCAGAAAATTGGATAAGGAAGAAATGACTTACTCATCAGAGGTCAAAGGCTCCATGGGCTTGCGAGCTCTCCGGGTTATCACCTTGGTCGTAGGCTTGGTGACAGCTTTGTCTGCAGACTTCTTTCGTCTCTTCGCTGGTTTGGAACGTTCGGAAGAAGAAGCAGATGCAGCTCCCCTTTTCTTTGGCACGACCGAGACAAGCTCGCCCGTAGTGAGGGGAGGATCTTCATGGATCTGCCCACCGGGGTTAGCTGATGCCGAAAAGGCGTAAGAAAGGGGGACAGCGTCAAATGCTTCCATCACCTCAACGTCGGAATCATCTTCATCCTCAGGCCAATCTCTAATAGAAGAGAGTTTACCAGTATGTCGCTTGGTCGCATCGGGGAACAGAAGGAACATCTCCTGATCCGGCTCCTCCTCGTCCGGGACATCTCGATCCGGCGCCCACTTGAGAGAAGGCTCGGTGCCATCCTCAAGAGTTTGATGAAGAAACATCTAAGAGAGAAAATACGAAGGGATCAAACATACAATAAATTCCGACATAAGACTTAATTCGGAAAAAGATTGGAGCACGAGATTTACCGCAGGAGGAAGCCTATCTCGGCAGAAGTGCTCAATCCCCCACTCCCACTCAGCGGTGAACTTTTTGTTGGTGGTGAAGAGGGCCTTGACCCGACGGAAAATCTTGGTGTTGCTCAACTCGAATGAGGAGGTCCGGTTGGGGTCAAGGCGCCAGCTAATGTGGCAGAGCTTGTGAGTGCGTTTCTAGAGAGGGGAGATCCGGTTGCGGACGAATGTGATCATTGTGTCCTTGTTGCGCAGTCCCACATCCTTCAGCTCCTGGAACCTTTTGTTGACTTGGTTCGCCAGGACGGTGGGCTTCTTGGGGATCTGGTCCCAGAGATCCGGATTAGGAGGACCCGGAACGTAGGGGCGCAGCCGGATCAGATCTTCAGTTGTGCCATTTCTGACATAAAAGAAGGTTCGGGCCCAGCCCTTGCAAGAGTCAAGCCCTATGACTCGGGGAAAGACGGATTGTTTCTGAGGAGAGATGGAAGCAGCGCCGAATTGCGTAAGTTGCTTGTCCTCCAGGTCAAGCTCTCTATTCGGAATCACGTTCCGGCGTAGACCAAAGAACCGGATCCAGAGCTCCTTAGTGGGCCATAATCCGGCGTAGCCCTCTATGGTGGAAGCAAAAGCAGAGAGGGAGGTGATGGCATTCGCCGGAAGGTGATGCGACTGAAGCTCGTAAGTATTGAGCCAGTCGTAGAAAAAAGTCGCTGACGGGGAGCCCAAACCCGTGCTGGAAGTGGGAGAGAAACACCACAAACTCACCCGGGTTAGGTGAGGGAGCAAGTTCCTCGGCGGTGAGACGAGCCACCACACCCTTCGGGATACGGCGTGTGCGATACAGCCAGTCGAGGTCGTCCTGGCATACCTAGGACCCCGCCCAGGCGCCGCGCTCGGCGTTCTCCGTGTCCTCCTCCATCTCCTATTCCGCGACAGTGAGTTCCTCCTCTGTCATTTCTAGGTCACTGTCCTCACTGGCCCTATCGGCGGTGGGGGGCAGTGGCCTGGACTGGCGTGGACCCGTGGCGGTGGGGATGCGCGGGAGTGGCGGTGACGCCGGTGCGAACGGCACGGGGCAGCGGTGGCGCAGCTAAGCAGGTGCAGCAACGGCGGCACGGTTGCTGGGAAGAAGAAGAAGAGGCAGAGGGGCGCGAGAATGGGGAAAAGACCCAAGGGGCGTGCCCCTCCCCTATTTAACCACGCCCCAAAGGGGTAGTAGGATCGTGCTGTGTGGATGGGCCACACGATGTGGCCGTGTATGATCCGGATCAGCCAATCAACGACGAGCCACAGGGAGGGCCAGAGGGCGCAGGAGATCCGACGACGCGACGTGGTGACACAGTTAACGAAGCGACAGACACGATGTGACATGTGCAACAGTAACACCTGACATTAACTGCGGCAGTAACTGACGCAGGCCCTTAAAATGAGGCAAAATAATGATTCGCCCAAAGAAAAGCATCCTGATTTCTCTCATTGTCGAAGCTTTTGCGCTACTATCTTGAGGGCCCCTAATCCTAGCAGAAATTGTCAATGAATTTGCTTTTCCTCTTGGAATTGATGACAGTGAATGCCCATATAGAAGTTCCGCCCCAAACACCTCTACTAAATAGGTATCCGCAAAGGCCTTCTCGTGACCTTAATGGGTCTAGATATGTGGTCCCGTACTCTTCAGAAACAAGAACTTCCAGGGCTGTCCCCGAACGAAGGATTGATCTTTCTCCTAGCCTAACGATAGTAGTTGATTTTCCTAAGCCTTTAGGCGATTCCAATAAAAGAGGTGCATGATCAGACCCAGCCTGAAGCAAACTTATCAAAAAAGAAAACCAAAAATACAGTGGAATCAAGCACTTCTCTAACAGGATGTCCAAACCAACGATAAAGAATGTATCGGGAGTTGGGAGTTAGCCGTCTCATAGGAGTGATAACTGGGTTTTTCACGGAGTTTCTTCGTACGATTGAAAAAAAAGAGTGCTCTAGGTCGGAGAAAACAAGAAGAAGATTGTTCACCAGTCTGTCTCCCAACCTCTTTAAAGCAGCTACCTACCGTGATCTGGTCTTGGGACCCGTTGTAGGATCGGAATACTACATTCCTATGTCTAGGGATAGGAGCCGTCAAAGAAGGTGCCCGAGGAAAGGATTATTTATTTCTCTTATGAGTAGGAATCGCTCTAAATATGGCACATGTCGCTGGGAACCTCCAATAGAAAACCTAGGATACGGATTCGATTCCCGAGCAGATAAACAGATCGTCTTGTTCCTTTGCCGCTCACGCACGACTAGAATGCGACGAGCAGACTTCAACCGGCAAGCAAGCAAATACTTCTCTTCTTAGTATAAGGGAGGCAGGTCAGAGAGTTGGGAGCTAAGGGCGTATGGTCGAGAATGAATGGGTCGAGTTGAATGCCTTGCCATTTCCGTATTGATCTGCGTGTGTCACATGGATTTTCTCATTGAATTCATAGCCGGCGGATGCGAGACACACCTCTTTCCCAAGATGCCTCAGCAATATATCAGATATGGGCTTCCTTTTTCTTTGCTATTGCTATGGGAATTCATACTTTGATTAGCTTAGAACCGACTCTTCTATTCCGTATAATCTATCCTTGCTATATAGGATTTTATGCTCAGTCATTTCATTCATTCTATCGAGGGTGCGGAAGTCCTGCAAATAGCGGATCAACTCTCTTCGAAGGATAGATCCGTTCTTTTCAATTTTGATTATCTATATATTAGTTCGTTTCTATTTCTAGATATCTATTTCTATATATTAGTATTAGTTAGTAGTATTAGTTAGTAGTACTATTCTATTAGTTACCGATCCTGGCTCTGTGAGTTCTTTCTTCCGTGATGAACTGTCGGCACCAGTCCTACATTTTTGTTCTCTGTGGACAGAGGAGAAAGGGGGCTCAGCAGGAAGAGGATTGTACCATGAGAGAAGCGCGGGGGTCAACCCGCTTCAAATATGGAACATGGATTCTGGCAATGCAACGGAGTTGGGTCCTCATATCGATCCGATCCGAATGAATCAGTCTTTATATAGAGGTAAATCTTTGCCTAATAGGCAAGAGGATAGCAAGTTCTAAATTCTGTCTCGGTAGGACATAGATTTCTATTACTATGAAATTCTTTTAAGCAGATATGAATTCCCGATGTGATTGTTATGGGCATACCGACCGCTCTACCACTGAGCTACTGAGGAACAGGGGGGATTCGGCCTCCTAGAGTTCAACTCCCGTTCTCAACTCATGAACAATATGAGTGAATACGCTATTACATGTTTGCGCTAGTTTTTGTTGTTTTTGATGTGGAAACCGTCTTTCTCTACCCTTACTATAAGCCTAGATGTAGCTGCCCGTAATGTTTCAGCTTAGGATGGATATGCGACAAAGTTTTTCGATCACTTACTTCGCTCGCCGTTTTTTGATCGGGGGAGATTTGATTCATTCTTTAATGTAAGAATAAAGAATTGAATTAAAGGGCTTGCTTTGACCCTTAGGAGTAGGTAACCCGCTCGCTATCCTTGTTTCTATTTCTATTGCATTCTATCCAGTCTCCCGCACTGCTCAAGTGTGCGACTCCGTATGAGGACCTCCTTCCCTTTTGCTCTGCCCACTCTCCGTTCCCATTGCCATCTCTTTTACCCCTTCTGAATGAACCAAGCGACCTAATAAAGGATAACACTGGAAATACTCTAGAAATAGTATACTTTTTTTGTCATTCGATCATGAAAACAGTGATTATTGAACAGAATGATATTAAGGTGGAAACAGAAGAAAGAAAACTTCTGAATTCCACTTTAGCCGCTAGAGCCGGCTAGGCAAACGACCCGTAGTAAGAGGGGTAGTTATGAACCCTGTGGACCACCCCCATGGGGGCGGTGAAGGGAAAGCCCCCATTGGTAGAAAAAAAACCACAACCCCTTGGGGTTACCCTACGCTTGGGAGAAGAACTAGGAAAAGGAATAAAAATAAAGTAAATTCAAGGAAGAGCTTTATTTTTTTTAAGGGGCCCTCAGGGGGCGATTAAGAAACCGAGAAGTCTAGATTATGGAGACTCTCTAAGTTTTTCTAAGATTTCCTGTGTCTGTACTACTTCACTTTAGACCCGGCATCGTTGAAGTGGCTAATTCCTCTAAATAGGGGGCGTTGAGAACAAATAAATTCTTGGAGCTATTGTTTTTTTCTAGCATTAATAAAATTCATTGGTGTTAAGAAAAACCTCTTGCGAAAAGGTTGGCTAGAGATTTCTTGGGTATACTTGACGATGACGATATGAATCACTTGAAAAATAAACGTATTCGTTCGGTTGCGGATCTGTTACAAGATCAATTCGGACTGGCTCTTGGTCGTTTACAACATGCAGTTCAAAAAACTATTCGTAGAGTATTCATACGTCAATCGAAACCGACCCCCCAAACTTTGGTAACTCCAACTTCAACTTCGATTTTATTAATAACTACTTATGAGACCTTTTTTGGTACATACCCTCCAGTGGAATTAAAGCGACTCGCCAAGGCCAGTTCGATAGAAAGGGAACCCTTGTGGAGAGACAGGATCCCCATCTTTCGGTGGAAGAACCGCTTGATCTTACGCCCTATGTTCTTGGTAAAGTGAGCTATGTCATAGCCTATTGCTACCCGATCTACAAGTCGGTCTACTTCTGGCTCTTGCCTTGATTGGAACGGCTTTCGAGTAACAAAGCATTAGTACTTTCTCGTAACAAAGGCGATACGGAACTTTGGAGAAAATAGACGCAACTGGTCGGGAAAAAAGACAAATCAAGTAGCAGGAATCGTTGAATTCATTACTCGACCACTCTAATTTTCACACAAGTAGGATAACTAAGGGATTGATTCCATCGAAGAATAAGTACACTATTTTCGCTTTGATTCTGGCATTTTGGATTGCGAATAAGCAAGTGCACTAGCAGTTTTGACTGTGTTCTCCGCCTTTTTACCAGGAATGCAATGAGGGAAGACAGATAAACACATCGCCTCGTTTAAGACTTTCAAAGCATCAGTTGAATGACTATTCTGCTCCATTCGGAAATACGCAAAAGTATGTCCCTTATTTGAGATCTCTTAAGATCAGCTATTTGCTAATATGATAAAAGTGGACGCTGTACTTGTCTGAAAACAGAAACTATGATGATTCACATTACTGGCGTGCTGCGGGAAAGCTAACAGGTGAACTTGCTCAACATAAAGTGGAAGGAAAGTGTAGTAGAGATATTACTCGCTGTATGAGAAGATCTACTTGAGACCTCTGAACCAACTTCATTCCACAGGAACGAAAGCAGAATGAAAGTACTCAAGCTTCAAACTCCTCCTTATAATAGATATACTTAATTATATCATAAGAATCTTAAGATATTTTTCGAATAGATAGAAATAGTAAATTTGAATTGAGACACCTATTCTATGACGGTGGGGGATGACGCCTGCCCCGTGCCGGAAGGTCAAGGAAGTTGGTGAACTGATGACAGGGAAGCCGGCGACCGCTCATTTTTTTATTTTTAGCATTTTCAGTTTTCTAGTACTTTTTCGGTTTGTCTTCCCCATTGTAGGAGTTTTAGCCCAACTGGGTAACTCAGGGTTTTTGCTTCTCGGAAGTCTTCCCCGGGGGATTCAAGACCCCCAGGCTCTTGCTCATTATCAGACAATCACTTATTTTATTCCCAAACCTCGTGTGGGACTAATCGTTTTCATTTACCATCTCATGGAAAACCCTTTTGGTTCCGCTTAGCCCTATCGGGTATTTTAATGCTAGGTTCTATAGGAACTGGACGATCCTATTTGGTCAAATACCTAACGAAAAATTATGATTTTCCTTTCATTAAGGTACGAGGGCTTCTTATTCCACAAGAACGAAAGCACCTTTTCATTCTTTCATACACTAGGGGTTTTTACTTGGAAAAGACAATGTTCCATACTAAAGGATTCGGGTCCATAACCACGAGGTCCAGTGCACTAGATCTTGTAGCACTTAGCAACGAGGCCCTATCCATTAGTATTCCACATAAGAAATCCATTATAGAAAAAAAAATACAATCTTATTCATTCAGGGCGCCCGTTCATGTGTTTAGTCTTAACCCTTGAGATTCATATTTCAATAGAGACTAACTAAGCGTGGTAGTCGAGTGAACGGGCTATCAAAAAGCTCTCCTTTTGTTGCGAGCTCCTTTCTCGAGGCAAGATAGTATACCTAAAAAATTCCGTAAATATCCCATTCCAAAAATCGAAACAATCGGGACTTTTCGGAGATTGGATGCAGTTACTAATTCATGATCTGGCATGTACAGAATGAAAACTTCAGCGCCTTTCTTCAGCTTGCTTCTTCCTGTTCGTCCATTCGGGACGGGGCAGGCAGCCCACATACATGAAGAGAAAAAGAGGGGGGTACCTTGTCTGTCGGTCGAAGAAGGCAACAAACAAGTGGAAGCAACCGATGCTTTCGTCATTCGACTCCTTGATGCCAGTCTGTGCTTGCTGTCATGCTGGCAAAAGCGGGGGTTTCGGCCGGTTTTACCTACTATTGGATTTGAACCAATGACTCTCGCCGTATGAAAGCGCGCCAGCAGTGGGCCTCGTATTTAGATGGAATGACTTGGATAGAGCAATCAGTAGTTGACGTTCGAACCTATCAAAAGAATTTCTTTAGATTCAGTCGTCCGTTTGTTTTGTTTTGAATTGACATAGAGAAAGATTTCTCGCGTTCCCTTAATTCAGGAATAGGTGGCGAAGGCTACTTGTTCCTTGGCGGACTATATATAAAGGAAAGGGGTGATTTTTCCTTTACGGCAATAAGAGTTGATTCCCTTGCTCTCCGTTTTGGATCGATTCCGTGTATTTCACATATTTCAGAGTGGTTAGGAGAGAGAATCAATGTTTAGTATCCAGCCCGGTTCACCAGGTTCTACCACTGTTCGGCCCAATCATAGTCAAAATCTGAGTTTGATCCTGGCTCAGAAGGAACGCTAGCTATATGCTTAACACATGCAAGTCGAACGTTGTTTTCGGGGAGCTGGGCAGAAGGAAAAGAGGCTCCTAGCTAAAGTTGTCTCGCCCTGCTTCAAAATGGAAGGGCGCGCGCTACGGCTTTGACCTAACGGCCTCCGAAAAAAGAATCGGAATAGTTGAGAACAAAGTGGCGAACGGGTGCGTAACGCGTGGGAATCTGCCGAACAGTTCGGGCCAAATCCTGAAGAAAGCTCAAAAGCGCTGCGGTTAGTGATTGATTGTGAAAGCAACAATGGAATAGTCGAAGGAGCTGAGAAAATGTTGGAATAAACGGTCTTGGCATGTCACGATAGGGAAGCGGAGATGGAGGCAGCTAGGCATCAGTTTGAGTTCGAGATCGAGACCAGCTTCAGCCACTATTGCTAGGACGGGCTTACTTAGACTGAGAACAGAGATTCTTTTCTCTGCTATGATGAGCGGACGGGAAAACCCTCTTTAGATTTGCCCAAGATCTTTGGAATTCATTTATTTCTTGCAGGGGTGGCTTGCAAGCACTGGAAAGGATATTCAATAAAAACCGGGCTATCGCCCTATCTAAGCGGGTTTCCCCTCTCCTCTACGGGAGTCCTCTTTTCATTTCTGTTCCTGTGTCTATCGCTATCGCCCTATTCTCTCTCAATTAAATGAGGGGGAGTACCTTTTCTTTAGCTTCCAACATGAAAGATTGACCCCCTAAAGTGCCAGATATGCAAGTTTGATGAAGGACTACTTACTTAGCTTAGCTAAAGACTCAAAAAAAGTGGACTTCGGGAACTGACCTAAGAATAGCTCTCTCTCTAATACTCTTGCAAAGAATTGGATAAGTGGAAAAATGCTAAAATGCCTTTCATTTCTCTTATAGGGTCTTTCTTTGTCCTACTTTCTTTCGGAAGCCCCAACCGATAAGAATCCTAGTGAACCTAGAAAAAGAATACAGGCCCAGAAAAAATTACCCCTTTTTCGAGAACCTTTTAGAAGTTCTACCCATACATGTTCTGATCGCCAATTCATATTAGATATACTAAATCCAGCAGTGGCTATTGAAATTGAGAGAATAGACTTAGTGCGTAGGCAGGCCCAACGGTATCCAATCAATGTAGTCGGCAGAAAAAAGGAAACAGGAATGAGAGATAAGAAAGAAATCTAAGTACCGAGAGGAAAATAGAGCTCGAATCCATAGCATTCTCCACGCACCCACCATTCATTAGCAGCGACCATCATTACCACCAACCATTTCACTTGAATCTGTAGCTTTGCTACCTTCGCAACTAGAGGCAATGAAGATTGTATTCCTTTATTTCTCTTTCTTGGCATCAATAACAAAAAGGATTTTGACAGTCCTAAGAAAATCACTCACCCCGGCGGATCCGGAATTCCATTAGAAGGGCAATCTTCTTATGCTCACCGCAGACGCACCTCTCCTAACTATGGAATCGTATCTGATCTATCACCTTCCTCGTATCGATGCTTGCCACCGCGTCACTAGGTTGTTCATAGCTCTTGCTTAGCTTAATGGATCACCCAACTGTATTCCGGGATGTGTGCATTCCACAATCCCTTAAGGAAGAGGTTCACTATAGCCTTGCTTGTTAATGGGTTTCTGACTTCACAGCAGAGTGCTAGACTAGGGATAAGCTGGATACTGACTTCTTTCCAAGAGCTCCATCAGCCCTGCTTTACATCAGCTCTACCATTACTATACGCATTCTACCTACGCTTTTATGGAAAGAAAGAATAAAGGTTGATCACACAAATAAGAGATATGTAGGCCCAACCTTCAATTGCAGAGAATAGCAAGCCCCCGGGGCTCGCCCTCAACAAATATTGTCTTTGCTTCCGCTGATGTCGCGTCAATTGCCCGAGGGAGCAGAACACTGCAGGCCGCAATGAACATGCCCGCCGCATCTCGGATAATTGCTCCAGTTGCGCCAATTCCAGTATCCGGACACAAAGCAGCATCCACGTGAACTTTGACTGTTCATAATATGGGAAATTCCGAGGTGAAGGATGCCTGCTCAGGTCATGATATCACTGATCCAAACTATGCTACACCAAATCTGAATTCTGACTAGTTAGCGAATCGTGTGCTCTGTGTGAATGTCTTTATTAGTCTATTTAAGCCCAAAGGATCTTCGAATACCGACTGGTCGTCCCAATCCAATCTCCCATCTTCTTATTCCAATAAAGCCTATTCCTAATGATATTTCTGTTCTTCCATCAAGAGGAGATAGTTATCGATAAAGCTAAATGAAACTTGTTGACATAGAATGCAATCGAAATAGAGCCAAGGAGAGCAACTGAATCTGGTAACCCCGGTAAACACCATTGAGGAAGAAGCAATTTCTTGCAGCTCGTACTTAGAAGCCCTCCGAGAAATCAAGTGGGATCCTGACCTTCATTCCAATTTCCACTTTGATAGGCGTTTATGAGCTCCCTCGGTATCAATCCCCTTGCCCCTCATTCTTTGAGAATCAGAAGGATCCTTTTCGAGTTTCCATTTCTTCATTTGGAATCTGGGGTCTTCTAAAATGAAATGAAAGAAAGGCACAGTCTACTTCTCCCTTCCCTTTAAAAGAAGTTTGCGAGTTCTTTGTCTCAGTGAATACCCGATTTATGGAGCCCTTTTTGGCTCCGTAGCGTACCCCTTTTTTGAGTGGGATGCAAAGGAAGGATAAGTATAGTAAGGGATACGGTAATAGTACCTTACTAAATTAAGGGGGCGAGTGGCGGGAATCGAACCCGTATCTTCTCCTTGGCAAGGAGATGTTTTACCATTGAACTACGCTCCCCGGTCTTGCACCACTTGAATATCCATCAATCAATTGAATAGATAGTTATTATGGTTGTTTCTTCCTAAAGCAAATGGAGCCTGGTCAAATACCTAACGAAAAATTATGATTTTCCTTTCATTAAGGTACAAGGGCTTCTTATTCCACAAGAACGAAAGCACCTTTTCATTCTTTCATATACTAGGGGTTTTTACTTGGAAAAGACAATGTTCCATACTAAAGGATTCGGGTCCATAACCACGAGGTCCAGTGCACTAGATCTTGTAGCACTTAGCAACGAGGCCCTATCCATTAGTATTTCACATAAGAAATCCATTATGAAATACGTGTGTGGAGTTCCCTAGAATTTCATGTGATTCAGTAAACAGAATATAGATTCCATGATTGCTAGATCAATCCATAGGGATTGATTAAGAGTGAGCTGATAATGGAATTTTTCTTTGATAAACAGGAAACTTAAGATTAAGATGCTCCGGAATGGAAACGAGGGAATGTCCACAATACCCGGATTTAGTCAGATCCAATTCGAGGGATTTTGTAGGTTCATTAATCAAGTCTTGGCAGAAGAACTTGACAAGACCGGGAAAACGACCCCATACTAAAAGGCGGACGAGCAAACGATTAAAACCAGTAACAAGAGAGCTGCTTCATCTTTGTTTTAAAGAAATCTAAAAATGAATAGAAAGTAAAAGGATTCAACCTTTTTTTTGGAGCGTTGAAGAATATTGAAGCTCGAATAACACAACTAGGGGCAATATGGTTCATTTTCCTAGAACACCACAACAAATGTCCCTACCAGTTGTTGCCAGTGAAGCTGAAACCATGGCTACCCCTCAACAAGCCTCTAGCTCTTATCCTAGGCCTAAACCTCCAATTACCGTACCATTGGTACTGAATACGACCACCACTCACACCTATTCCAGACCTTGAAACCCCTGACCACCTAGACCTCTAGTAGTAACTAAAAGACCCAATCACCAAAATAACCCTCTCTATCCCAGGCCAGATCATAAGTGAAATAGTTTGATCGGGTCGACCAGGTCAGGCCCGATCATGAGTGAATAGAAAATCGAAAACGTACCTCTAGAGATAGCAATAAAGCTTTTTCAGCTATTTGTAATTCGCGATTTAATCACGAAACGCGCTACTTCTAATGTCAGGATTGCTAAAAGGAAAATTTGGGAAAAGGAACCCATTGTATGGGAAATACTTAAGTCACTCTTTTAATAGTTTTTCAGACTGTTAAGTTGTCAAGATCCAGTTGGTAAGGATAAAATACCCTTTCGTATCTAATGTCAAGATCCAGTCACCCTTTCTTTCCTTTCTTAGTAGCAGATCCAACATGACTGTATTAAACCTTAAGCAATCAGGGTTAAGCTAGCTCTCGAAAGCAAAGTATATGCGGCATTCCTATGTTCACATAAATAAGGCTAGTTCTGTCCCCCAATATTTACTAAGGGATCTGCTGATACTCACAAGCTTCAAAGCTAGGAAACTCGGAATGGGAGACTTATTTCTTTTCTTGATGATTGCAAGCTGGTTTGTTTTGCTGTGCCAAATAAAGATAGAAGATATAGAAGTTAGGACGAGTTCGTGCCTGTAAAGAGGATAAGTGAATCACGAGGTCCAGAGATAGTGAAGAACCTGCTTTCTCGGACTGGGTCATATTCTTGGGGTTCGTTAACGGTTGCTGCGGCGGGGTGCCACATTAGAGAGATTTCTTAAGCCCCCTACCTTTGCTTTATGACAACGTTTGCCCGAAGAGGTTGAATCAATAGTAAGAAGATACCACCCAAGCACAGAATCCGAAATAACAATCAGGAATAGGACTAGGAGAATAAGGTCTAATTTAAGGAGTCAAGCAGTAATTGGGCTTGACGAGTCGAGTGAAGCGCTAGTGAAATGACGATCCCAACGAACATTACAGTTAACAAATTCTGCATCCCACAAACGTTATTCCCATGATTTTCCGTTGTACCTATTCTATTCTCCGCAACCGTCGGTTCAGATCTATCTCGGGTACGGTCACTGCACTCCAATCGTAGTATCTCCAATCTCTGCCT
Source organism: Avena sativa (assembly GCA_916181665.1). Lineage (NCBI taxonomy): Eukaryota > Viridiplantae > Streptophyta > Magnoliopsida > Poales > Poaceae > Avena > Avena sativa. The sequence continues at coordinate 414,969,610 of OV702289.1, read as the reverse complement.
TGGTTGGTACGATTGAACAGCACTTTTATATCCAGATTGAACTGGACTTGAACCTTCATATCCAGATTTCACTCCACTTTCACTTTCATATCAGGAACGTCGACTTGCACTTTCAATAGTGAATTATTCGAACGAATTGACTTTTATTCCTTATTCTGATCCAATTCTGCTGTTGAGACAATTGAAAATTGTGTTTACTTGTTCTGGAATCCTTTATCTCTGATTTGCTTCGGAATCAGATATTGAGCTTTCCATGTCCTCCGAATCGAATACCGAGTTTGCAGTAAGAGCGTTTCCTTCTGAGTCAGCTAGCAAGCTCCTTTCTGAGCCGACTAGCAAGCCTATAATAAGTATTTCCTTCCGAATCAAACGAATTGCAAGACCTCGGTACCGATGCTTGATACTTTCTCTATGGTGTCCTTGCTCATCCTATCCCTGCTTCTAGGGCATGCGCACGCGGATCACCACTACTTGTTACTGAATTGCTTACTTAATGCAATTTAGAGATCCGACCAGGGAGGTCAAGATCAGGTTCATCAATCGGGTTCATCAATGAGGCACGGCTTTCTCATCCGGAGGAAGCGAATAAGAAGTGAAGATCGGTAGTCCCGAAGACAAAAAGACAGGTGGTGGTGGGTCATTAAAGCTGGCTATGACTTCGTTCTATGACTAAACTCGTGGAATATGTTTCTCATTATTTCTGATTTTTTTGTTGGATTTCACTCCACCCGCGGTTGGGAACTACTAATTCGTTGGGTCTACAACGATCTTGGATGGGCTCCTAATGAGCTAAGATTTTCTCATAAAACACTAACAGAAGTGTTAGAGGGATTGATTCACTTTCGATAAGAATCCAAAAGCAAGTTCCCTATACTAGCTTCTTTCCCTCCTCTGTTTCTGTCTTTAAGAGGCTGTGCATCCGGCAGGAATCGAACCTACTTTTTGACCCATTTTGTCTTTCTAGGTTGGTGGGCGCTTTCACCATTCAGCCATGGATGCTTTAGCGAGTGAACTAGGTTTTTATTTGAGAGCAAACTAGGTTTTTAGTGGTATTCCTTCTCGAGCTTCTATTTCTTCCGTTAAGGGAGATTCGGGAAAAGATGGAATAGGAAGACGTGTTTCCAGAACGAACAAGATACGGGTAGAGAAGGGGAAGTTAGCAAAGTTAGACAAGATTGGAATGGGCATAGGAACATGTATTGATGTACCAGATCGGCTAATGCTCCCAGGTTGATGCGATGTATTCCACCAGTTGACTGGAGACTTTATTATTGGTATATCGATCGGTCCAGCACGGATTGAAATAGGAGCCGGTTCGACAGGAAGCTTTTGAAAACGCAGTGCACCCAGGTAAATAAGGAACAAGATGAATACAGAAGTTAAACGAGCATCCCACACCCGAAAGGTCTTTTTTGAAAAGTAAAAAGGGGCGGAGTAAACCTGTTTTTATTTTCTTCGAAACTCGTTCCCTCGGTATCAATCCCCTTGCCCCTCATTCTTTGAGAATCAGAAGGATCCTTTTCGAGTTTCCATTTCTTCATTTGGAATCTGGGCTCTTCTATCTTCGACTTATTTTTTTTGCTTTATTCTTTATTTATTTCATTTCGACTCATAATTATCACATAATAAAAAAAAGAATTTATCGAAATTTTTCTTTTTTTTCTTGTTGAATAATGCCAAATCAAATTTAAAAAAAATATCCAAAAATCCAAAAGTAAAAAGGAAATGAATTAGTTAATTCAATAAGAGAAAAAAGGAGACCGGGACTTTATTTCGTTGCCCAAGCGAATCCCATTCAATCGTTTACTCATGACATTGCACAATGATCCGAACACTTTGTCGCATCTCTTCGATACGGATACAGTAACGATCATAGCGATCTCCTCTGGTACCTACTGGTACGTCAAGATCCGATTGGTCATGAACATCGTAAGGTGCTGCTCTTCGCGAATCCCAGCATACCCCAGGTTGGGATGGGTAGGCCCACCACTTCACTTTCACTTAGGCCCGGGCCAAGTCAGTGGGGGGGACCCTGTCGGGCTCCTTCCCCCCCAAAACAAACTGTACGTGGGACGAATCGGGACGCAAGTGCAGCTTATTGCTACGAAGCTGAATCGAGGAGGGAAATCGGGAGAATAAAGAAGTCTTGCACGAGGAGCCCCTGGAAATCCGAGACATTCTCATTCTCAAGATTCAAGGCTATTCCTTTCACACCGCTAGCAAATTCCACCATTTCTCCAGCTTGAATCTCATTCAATCCATAAACACGTGTAATCCCATCTCCAACTGAGACCACTCGACCGAAGCTCCAGGAAGGCTTCGCTCACTCGCTCAAAAAGCTCTAACGCTCGTTTACGAGTGGAGTGCATAAGCCCTTATTGAAGTAGGGCGAGGCCTTACTACACGAGCTCGTAAGTCAAGCACGGAACGAGCCTTGTCTACGAAGCTTCGCTTCATCATCTTGCTTGCTTCTGGCGAAGCTTAACGCACTATAACATAGGCATGCATGATGGTATGGTAGGAAGACTCCTTTTAAGGCCGACCACTACATAGGAGCGATAGGAAGCCAAGCCGTCAAAAGGAAAGGCGAGCAGCCCTTATTGCAATAGCAAACGGCCTACTTATAGCCCTATTTATACTCTTTCTCGGGGACTAAACCTTAATCAAAACTACTCAACTAGCCTAAAAATAAAAACAGCCCTTCAATGGAAGCTTTTTTTTTCAAAATTTCTGTAAGTTTGAAGTTGAACTTAATTGAACAAGTCAAGCAATTCTATTTGCTCACAATCACAAGAAATTTGTCCACTACCTCGCCTGAAGCTAAGCAAAAGAAAAAGATATCTAAGAGACAGACCCGAATAAAGAAAAACATATATAGTAATCTTTGACGAATTAAGAAGAAAAAAGATTATTATTCTTATTTTGATACAAGAAGAATCGGCACAAGAAAAAGGCATTTTTGCCTTTTTCTTGTGCCGAATAGAGGATTAAAAAGACTAGCAATCCCTCCTCTCGCACGGAATAGGGGCCCCATCTGCTAGGCTCTCTACCCAGAAGACCAATAGCAAAGGTGTTCCTTTTCTCTTTCTTCTCTGATAAGCCTTCTTTTCTCAGCATTTTTCTTTGCTGCAGCACTCCTCTTAGGATAACCCTTCCTCCTCTTACTAATACTACAGAATGTTCTTGTAAATTATGGCCAATACCAGGTATATAAGCAGTGATTTCAAATCCAGAGGTTAATCGTACTCTGGCAACTTTACGTAAGGCAGAGTTGGGTTTTTTGAAGGAATCTGATCGATTCCGACTACTTTTACTAGAAAAAGAGAACTATGCCTCAATTTTCAGCTGTCTCTTACCAGCTAAAGGAAGGAAAGGACAAGCAACAGACGAGATCCGGGCACCCCCCGCCTCAGCCGGACAAGAAAGAGTAAACACATCTCGGGAGGCGCCTTCACTGGTGTTTCGAGATGGTTGGGAGCTGACCGGGGGGGTAGGTTCGGGAGAGGAAGACTAAATAAAACGGAGAGAGGCTAACCCTTGTTTCGCTTATAAATAGTCTCTTCCTTCCCTTGTTCTTGTATTTTCTTTTGTTTTCTTTGTCTTTAGAGAAGCCCCTTGCTAGGGGTTTGGGGTAGACCAGCTATCCGAGGGAAAGGTGTTTAAAACTAAGTCCCTTCGGAGCCCCTTGATAGGGGTTGGGGTAGTCAAGCGACTCCCTTTTGTTTATAAAGTATGTCTCTTCGGAACCCCTTGATAGGGGCAGGGGTAGATTAGTTCCAGTTTAAGTAGAAGGCAAAGCTAGTCACTTGTCAAAGAATAGATCTAGCTTTAGCCGTTCCAGTCCTTTGGAAGGGGGGAATGAGGGGAAGGCCGATCGCGAAGTGGCCGCCTTCGCTCAATTTGGGTCAGACCTTGATGCTGCAACTCAGGCATTACTCAATAGAGGCGCAAGGCTTACAGAAGTGCCCAAACAACCACAATATGAACCACTTCCAATTGAAAAACAAATTGTTGTGATTTATGCTGCTGTCAACGGCTTCTGTGTACGAACGAACCGGCCCCCGCGGATATCTTTGCTTCGGAACAAAACAAAACCCTGCAATCAAATAGATTGTCCCAAGGGCGCCATATTCTAGGAGCCCAAGTTATGCTATTGAAAATTCGTTCCTCTAGCAGTTCCGGTAGTCACAAGAAAGGGAAACTGCAGTAGACCCCTCTTATGGATTGCCACCACCCTCTGCTCTTCTAATACATCTGTTGGACAAGCTCGTACACATTGAGTGCATCCTATACATGTATCATAAATTTTTACGGAATGTGACATTGGATCTATAAATTTTTCTTTTCATCCCGGTGTGAGATATCGCATTATTCGAGGAACCCTAGATGTTGTCGCAGTAAAGAATCGTCAACAAGGGCGTTCTAGTGCGTTGTAGATTCTTATCCAATGAGATCATCTGTAATCCAGAAGGTGACTTTCTTGTAACCTTCAACCACAGCAGTAGGGTTCAAGAACCTTCCATGTGGCTCAGGGATGAGAAAAGGTTCCGGGAAATGATTGACAAACTTATACCAGACTACTACTCCTATCCCTCCGATAACTAGAATATTGAATAGTATATAGACTTTTCGCTTATCTTGAGGCGAATACACAGCTGTTCTGATTTGCACAAGAATCAAAGAGTATATTCCCTCCACGTAGGACGTGGGGAAGCGTATGAGAGAAGGAAGAGTAACTCGGATAACTATGGGATGACCCGGCCAGCGAGTAAAAACTCGGAATGAGCCAAGGGAAAAGATAGTCAACGAAATCTGGGATATGATGTAACTCGGAAAAGGGAGCAAAAGTCTCGGTGAAATTGAACCTGCTGTGGCCTTAGCGGCTAAGGCAGCTAAGACCGCACCAGCTTCGGGGACTAATATTGGGGGGATACCCCCGGGTAGGGTCACGCCGGGGTATAATGGCCGAGTTAGCCGAGGTACGGCAAGGTCAAAGCGAATGCTGGCCGAGTCACCTCAAGGCAGGCCGAATCACGAAGTAACCTGGACCTGAGGATGTCCGCCTAACTGAGTCCCAGCCGACTCATGTCGTATGCCGGCAGGACTTATGTAACTTGTATGCAGGTACAGGTGTGGTCGGATCAGCCAGGCATGATCCGGGTTATATCAAGCTTGCAAGAGAAGGAAGGTATCTCGCTGGTCAAAAGGTGACCACTGTACGCAGAGCATGAGTGAAGCGGACAGAGGCCAGGACCATCGAGGTGTGGCCGACAAGGGTGACGATGCCTGTGTTAGATGACGCGGGCGCCGCAGAGGCTCACGTAGCCTCTGCATGGATTACGCTGGGCAAAAGTAACCCGGTCGGCTTACTATTTTGGAAAGAGGGGAATATGCCTCCACGTATGCCCTAATTGGAGACCTAGCCACCCCTATATAAGGAGGGCTAGGGCATCTATAGAAGGGGTTGGTTTTTGACTAATTGATCTCTAGTTGGTTGAGTTTTACTAGTGTGTTCCTGAGGGCTAGCTAGTGGTGAGAGTAAGAGAGTTCCTTCTTCCTCCTCTCTCCAATACAGCTCAAGGAGCACTTGTAAACCTTGGAAGTGAATCAAATACAAACATATGTGTGTGGAATCACCACACTATCCCTCCCTGAATTCCTCTAGTGCATCTTGTCCCCACCTTTAGCCTATCCATGGCATCTGCCGTGACACCACCACGACATACCTTATGGACACTAAGTTAGGTCAAGGATGCATAGAGTTAGACTAGATTTAGTTAGTAGATAAAGAACAGATACTGCTTGTGGATATTAAATATCCAAGGATGATTTTACACCCCATTTGGGTGTAACTCTGAGGATAACATCACTCCAATCAAATCATGCTAAAGAAAATAACAGGATCAAGTACTAAGCATGGTTTTTGGAAATGATCAACGTGTTGTTGAGGTTGATGTTGTGGAACACTTGAGTTGCTCCACTCCTTCTAGCTGATGCCTTGACCTGCCCCTCCTATCTGTGGCTCTTTGCTTGATGTTGCTTAGCACTTCATGTGAGTGGCTTATCCTTCTCCTCCGGCCCACTGGCCTAACCTTGCTCAGCACTCAGTCCACCCCTCCTAAGTGACCAGGTTGTCTTGGTGGCTGTTAGATTTCTTTGGTGATTTAGTGGTTGATCTGGTGAGAAAGTAGAGATGAGATGGTGGTGTTATTCTTGCGGTTCTTGTGATGTGGTGAAGAATGTTCAGCAGAGAGGACCTCTACTCGTACGATTGTGCTCCTTACCTCTTCACGCCCTGCATCATGGCGTCGACAGCACATAGACATGCATGTGTGTGTGAGCTGTGTGCTTGTTTGCTGTGATATTGTGGATCAGAGCAAGTAAAACTTCCTTCTTTTACTCTTTTCCGTTTAACCTCTCTGGTGAAACTTGCCCCTCAAGCCGATGATGTTGTACTGAGTCCTATGATAAAAAGAACAGATATTACCTTTGGTGAAACTTGCCCTTTATTTAAATGCTCAGTGATCAAATTTTAACAGTGCATTACACTTATCATTCTGAGAGCAAAATTACTAATACTAACCCTTTGTTTTCTTCTTTTATTTTCCTTATTTACTTGCAGGTAAAAAACATTACAAGAAAAGATGTGAAGATTGAAGATTAGTTTAGAAAAATAGTTTAGGTTTTTAGTTCTATAACTTTTGTAATTTATCTTTTTGAATCTTTTGTAAAGGCGGTGTAATTTTTATATTCTTATAATAAAGAATTCTTTTATTTATACTAGTTGAATGCCAGCATGTTGCCACGGCCACAAGTTTCTTTCACCAGCGTGTATATACAATATTTCAACATTTTGATGACAACACCATCCAGCTTTGTAATGTTTTTTTTCACATGCGACAAAAAATGTTCATTTTTTCTGAAACTTTGTGTGCAAAAGACCACATACTTGTATGATCTTTCAATACAGAGCATACATGTACATACCATACTAAATTGCTACTCCCTCTGATCTTTATTAATTGTCACTAAAATGGATGTATCTAGCACTAAAATATGTCTAGATACATCTATTTCCGCGACAATTAATAATTTAATATGGATCGGAGGGAGTATCACTAATTTTGCTAGTCACTCGATAGATGTTAAAAGAAACATTGTTCAAGTAAGACCATACTTTCATGGCATGGCAATTGAATTTCTTTCACCAGCAGAATATTGATACCAACACCTAAAGAGAAGGTCGAAAGGCGAGAAACAGTAACTTTTAATCGGTAAGTAGTATAACCAATCACTGTATGGATTTCAAATACAATTCAGAACATCTGCTGACGTGAAGCCATAGAGAGAAAACTTTATCTGTTGCGGTCGTGTGCACACATTTCTCTGCTTGATGCACCACTGTGACATGCCACTGGAGTTTGCTTAGGATCAGAATATTATTCTGAATGAAAGGCTAGTATGGCAATAGTAAGTTCAGAGCTCATGTAATGGACATGAATCAATGATGCCTTCAGAGCTCATGTAATGGACATGAATCAATGATGCCTTCAGAGCTCATGTAATGGACAGGAAGCAAGTCCTGATCAAAGAAGGGAAAGGAACAAATTACACAGTAGACATCGAGCAATTTCTTACCAGATTACTGAAAAATCATGATGTTTCTCTCCAATGTATTTACACTTGGAGAACCATAAGCAAATTTATTTGGGAGAAGGAATCCTCGAAACAGGCTTTCAGGAGAAGGAATCCAATCCCACAATGAATGGTATGCATAGCATATAAGAAAGACACGGTAAAATACAAATAAATTAGCACCGACTCGTTTGTAGTAAGTTACATATGATACTTGGCAGTGGCACTACGTCGCTACAATATCTTAATAGGTGTACTATCTTAACTAATTACTGAAAGTAATCTCATGGTAGGTAGCTTTTTTGCATTACGTATGTAAAATAATAGGAAATCCTTGAAAAATCTCTTTATCCCTACTGACTATGAACATCAGTTAAAAAAGATGGACTGAAAATAAATTGAAGAACATCATCTAAGGGCTTGAATTGATGAAAAAAAAGGTAAGAAGTATGGATTAACTACGTTGGCTGATCATAACATGTACTCCCTCCGTTTTAAAATATAAGATGTTTTAGCTTTATGAAAGGAGTGTATCTAGATCCCTTTTAGTGTGTAGGTTTATCTAGGTTTGGAATGAACCTACACACTAAAAATGGTCTAGATACACTCCATTTACACAGCTAAAACATCTTATATTTTGAAACGGAGGGAGTACGTAGTAGCCAACTCTTGCAGCTTCTACCTAATAAAACCAGATAACATCAATATTCTTGACAGGGCATCAGAGATAATTATATGTGTACAAATAATTTGAATCATAATTAACTACTTAGGGTTATGTGATTTGTTCAATGACCTGAGAAATAGAGCAGTTATTTAAGAAAAAAGGAGTTAATTCTCTGCTGAGTGGTTACATGAGAAACAGGGAAACGAACTCGAACTGTACATTGAGAAAGAACAGCCACACCACCAGTTTCAGGTCGTAGTTCCTTCGTCGCTCGGCATCCTAACGGCGGCGACCAAACTGATTTGCTTCAAACTACCATCCGAATGTCTCCTGTGCTGCTGCATACAGGGACCAAAATTAGACGCTGGCATGTATAACATTACTTAAAAGCTAACAATCATTCCAGGAGATTCAAAACGATCGGCTAAGAACATCATATAGATGTACGCGGCAGCAGCTTGTGTGGCCCAAGCCCCAATGATATCTTCGTGAAACTGAACACAGCCAACCATGGCGGTGTGTGGAACTGGATCAGGAGCGAGCGGAGGTGGCTCTCTCGCCGACCATATGAAGCAGGAATGTGGGCGGGGGAGGCTCCCTCGACGGACGGTGGCGCCTGCAGGCCAGAGCAGAGGTGCTGGCTGTGGCGGCTCCCTCGAAGCTTGTTAGGGTGTCGACCAGAGGCAGAATCAGATCTCAGGGCGCGGGTACTGTACCCACCGTCCGAGGAGGTGGGAAGCGGTTTCCGGGAATCTACGGGACACGGGGTGGCGGCGGCGGCGAAGAGCGGCTCTCTTTGTTCCAAGTGAGGAGAAAAAACGGCGCGCGCCGCCCCGCCGGCGACGGGAAAGGAGCAGCAGGGTCCGGGCCTTTTTTCTCCCAAACGGTTTGACGTAGGCGGTGGCATAGCGGGTAATTAATCCGAACTTGCAGGGGCAAAAAGGTCTAAAGACCGGCAGACAGAAATTTTTGAGATTAACAAACGTACAACTATGTAAATAATAATATAGATTATTGTAATTTACATTTTGTTGTTTGTTTACTTGTATAAATGACTTGTGGGATTGTAAAATGGAAATAAATCCATTAATACTTTTATTGTATTTATTGTTGATATTATCGTAATTTATATAAAGTTATTCAATAATCCCCATTATAATATCTTTGATTGAGAAATTCTTTAGAATTTCAAATTCCTAAGCATATAAATTTGAAATTCAAATCTCCAATTCAAACCTTGATTCAAAATTCAAATAGTAGTTTCAATTTATTCTTCCAAAGCAACCAAAAGTACCTAAAGATCATGTCAAAATCTATCGCACTCGCTGAGATTATTAAATCTAATTCATCGAAACGAGAGAAACCTTGATCTCTCTAGGGTTGTAGTTTTGCGTGAATATTTCCTAGATTTTTTATGCTTGAACACAAATGCACAAATTCTCTTTTGCATCCCTAAATGCTAGGGCTTTACAGCATTATAGTGGAGCAGGTAGGTAAAGGAACAATACTAAAGCATCAACAATAAGGATAGCAATAGATCAACAGAAAGAAGTAAAGACTATAAATACAAGATAGGTAGAAAGGGGTGAGATGCTCGACTGAGAAACAATGTGGAGCACCCCAAAGGTTTATCGCATCTCGCATCAACTCAACATCCTAACCGAGAGGGAGCAAAGCACTAGAAAGAACAACCGATGTGATGTTTAAAAACATGGCAAAATATCCGGCATGTTCATGATATGATGCATGACATGACAATATACGGGCTAACTTAGCAATATTAAGCGAAATGGGGATCCTGACAATTATTTAGATGGTTCAAATTATTTTACTACCCCACACATTAAATGTTATTAACATCACAAAACATGGCATGTGTGAGCTAGACAAAATTAAATGGAGTCAAGATAAGATCAAACATCCCACATATACTCTATATTTAATTATTAGGTGAATCGACTAATTACCCAAACCACGTGATATGCGATACACAAATGAATGAATTTAATATGTGTAACGACTCGGACCTGATAGGATTCGAAGTCTCTGTATTTACAGTGCTATCCCTGGATAATAACTAACACACACAGTAACAAAATGAAATACCAAGATAACATACATCATTTTATTACTCATCGAAAGATACAGAGTTTACATAATACAAGTAGCACAACATATAGTGGTTGGCTCACTTTACAGCGGAACGTAATTGATAAGATTGAGCACAATCAACGACATAGGGCTTATTGAGTATAGATCTGCGATCATAGTCGTACTCACTCATCATCATATCACCCTACAACATGACACGTTGTATCCAACAAAGTCGGTCAATACATTGAATGTATTGACAAGTTATACCACCTATGCCTATTTCTACATGCATAAGGCTTTATATGGAGGCCATATAATTTATTTGCGTCAAGCCAATTTTGTAGAAGTTTGATAAAACTTTTTTTGTACTACTTTAAAAATCTTTGATAAAATAATATATGGTTGAGTGGACAACTTCCACTTAATATAACTATACACATCCACTATCACCACTATAAATAATTTTACCCGATAGTTCAACCAATCCCAACAAAATTTTCCCCTTTTGAATCTGCCGTCAATACTGTAATTGAATTTACGTGATGGTCAACAGTTCAAAACAAATTGGACATGTCGTTCGTACTACATGAGATTTACCTGATGATCGACATGTCAAAAGTTAATCATGCCATCGATACTATAAGAGATTTACCTAATGGTCCACATGTCAAAAATTGGACATGTTGTCAATACTACAATAAGATTCACCTGACGGTCACATGGCAAAACATTGGACATCCCATCGGTACTATGATGAGGTTCACCCGATGGTCCACATATCAAAACAATTTATTTAATTTGAAAAAAAAAGACATTAGAAGATTCTCCGGTGGCTTCAATCTTCAGAATTGTCTTCTCCCGTAGACATGAGTACGATGTAGCTCTTGTAGATACTTCTGGAACATCATTCCATTCAGACAAAATGTATTTTTCTTTTGAAAACTCTTTATTAAAAATAAGCGCACTTAATTTTAGCTTATGTATTTAGAAAACTCTCTTCTCTTGGAACCGTCGTAAAACCCCATTAAGCACATAAACAGCATAGCACCCAAAATAATTTATCTAAGGTGTAAATGAATATTTGAGTGGGGACCTAAGTTTATAACTACTCGAGATAATAGTTAGAGTTTTGCAAATTCCAAGGTTGCCAATACACTTGTATCAAAATACTACTACACATGCATAGAACCATTTGATAAACAAATCATGAAAGTATAAAACATAGGTGGAAGAATGATGAATGGTATAACTTGCCTTTATGTATAGAAGAAACAAATGGTAACTCCTCAATAATGTATCCTTGATAATATATATATATCCCTAATAATTAATTCTCGATGACGAGGGGTAACCTCGGCAATGCCCATGGTGATGGACTTGAGGTTTCGTAGAAAAGAGAACGTTGGGGATTTCGTCGGATGTTAGGAAAACAATGGAATCAAAATCGCCTGAATATTGAGTAATTGCACTATTACAAGTCGTGTTCTAGATTTCGGTACCCTCACTTGGGCTCCTCCTGTCCTATATATAATAGGTCGGGTCTCAAATCTGTATGCGGATAGGTTTCATACACGCGTGATTACAATATCAACACAATGTCGGTTCATAGTCCCTTTCCTAATATTTTTTACAATCAAAGCCTTTGTTGGTTGCTTCCTTGGGCTATCATCTGAAACCTTCATGGGTCGTAAGCCTTTGTCCAATCATAGGGTAGCGAATCATAAGCACCTGAGTAACCATACTTATGTTAGTAGCCCCCGAGACTCTACTTGAACCGCAGTTTCAGGTTGAGTCTCAAAGTTTCTTTTTCCTTTTTTATCTTTGTAGGGATTTTGGTACAACGAGTCTTATGCTTCCGACGGATCGGGAATCAATTAATTGCTTCTGGGCAAAAACAAGGTTGTCCTACATCAAATTCAAGTCCCCAGGCTCGAATCTGGAATTTTCTACTAGTGTCACTCAGTTCGAGCCGCTGAGATCTTATCGAATACTAAATTTCAGTTTTCTATTTTTATCGGTACCCAACGCGTCCGTCGGAATTTTTCATCGTATCGTTGATACGGATATTTTACTGGCAGAGCGTATTCTTGTGCGATTACCAGGCCACATAGGATGAATCTTGGGGTCTTTCCTTCATGTTTCTGAAGACGGTATTCGGATTTTCTGTCGTGTCTAAGCATGATCCGAGATTTTTGGCTTTTTTGGTGGTTGGCCTGCTAGGCCGTCAAGGTCTCAGATAGTTCCAATGCTTTATACTAGCTCCCTATGGGAGTAATACCTTTTCGAGGATACACTGGTGTAAAACTCAAAGGTGTTTGCAAACATGAATATATTTTATGCACAACTGGATTTCTATCGGGTGCGCACCAGCGCTCCCGATGGGAGTAGCCCCCGAGGCTATGTTTGGATGCCTGTATCCGGACATAGATTCATAGTCGATGTTAGCTTGATGTAAAGCATTGATCTCTTTGTAACATCCCAAAACATTAATACAAGCTCATCAAGATCAAATCATCCAAAAATAGGGTTAACAAAAACTTTTCCAAATTTAAAATGAAAGCATTCATATGTGTGTGTATTTAAAATAGGAGTTGTTTGAATTGCCATGATTGAATGATCCAATGCTTGTAAAATGTTTCTTAGGTGATTTAAACATCATCTACATCATTCCCAAACTTTTCCTAAAGAAAATCAAATCAAAAAGAATTAAAGGGGAGGAATGGTCATTTTGGCAAATTTAACTCTCATGCCTACTTTGGCTATTCCTAGTACTCAAAACTTAACAGAAATAATTCTTGATCTTTGCACCCCTTGCTAGTACACATAATGAGGTACCAAGGCCCACCTTTGGATCCACTAAAAACATTCTGTTAACTATTTTAAATGACAGTTTAAAATTGAATCTAATGCATATGCATAGATCACCCCTATTTCAAAAACCCTCTATTTGAGCTCCATTTTCAAAACCCTTGCAACCAAAGACTACCTATGACTAGTGGAGATCACTCAAAAAATTTGAACTCAAAATTCAAAACTTTTTCTCTTGCGGCCATTTTGTCAAACACCTTGTTAGCAAGATCATTAAGGCCTAACTATTACTGTTTTGGGCTGATTTTGTCTAGCAGTTCTGTAGTCCTTTGATCATCTTGTCCCCCCTCAAGCCAGACCAGACCAAACCCAGCCTCTTCTCTACCCCCTAGCTGCACTACACGGCCATGCCGAGCACCATCTCGCTGACCGACCGTGCACCTGCAGCAGGAACCCTCTCCAGCCCCTCTCGCCATGTCTAGTACCTTGCCAGTGGTCCACCTCCACCACCCAACCAGCCCCAGGCCAGAGACAGAGGGCAGAGCGGCCAGAAATCGCCACGCCCGGAGCTTGTCGAGCATGCCGATGCCGCCCCCAGAGCGCGCACTGCCCCCGCGTTCACAAGCCGCCGCTCGACCGCAGCACGTGCCCACCGCTCCGCCTCGACCTGGAGAACACCCCGGACACCCCCGTTCGCCGCCCAAAGCCCCATAGCCACCACTCGCCGTGGACACCGCCGCCTCTGCCTCTCAGAGCGCCACCTCGTCCAGACCGCATACCACCGCCCCTACGGCCGCATTTCATTCCTAGAGCACCGCCAGGAGACCGCCCATTGATCGCCATCCCCAGCCATGCCGCTAGCTCGTCGTAGCCATGTCGCCACCGTCGACCACCCATCCCGCTCGGTCTCACCGTCGAGCCTATAAAAGGAGCCCTCCCCAGCGATTCTTCTCCACACCATTCCACTCCCCTCACCTCTCTGAACATCACCCACCTCTCGCCGGAGCAAGTGGAGCAGCAGCTCGCCGAAATTGGAGCCGGAGCCGCCACCTCTGGAGGAGAAGGGTGTCGTTGATTCCGACCACCCCAAGCTCCGTCGCGACCACGCCTCACCTCGTCGTTGTCTTCCACTTCGTTCGCCCGCATCGCCAACCCCGCTGGAGCCCTGGTACGCCCCCAGTAGACCCCCACCGAGTCGCTAGGGTTCGAGCTCGCCGGCGACCTGTTCATCATCGACGACGACCCTCAGCCGTAGATCTAGCCTCTAATCGCACGGCCCACAGCACGGGTACCGTTTCGCGTGTTAAGTGCCGCTGACAAGCGGGACCCCCCTGTCAGCTGAGCCCCGCGCCGCGGAGCGCCACTGGGCCGGCCCATTTCTTTTCCCGCGTTAGCCCACAGATTCAAATCTGGATTTTTCTTTTAGTTTGAATCTAGTTTCTGTTCACTAGTTTGAAAATCAATTCAGAGAGTTTTAGAAATCCAAATGGCATGAAACCAATTTTGTCTGAAAGGTATTAAAATGATCTATCCAAGACCGTTGGATTTAATTCATTTAGAGTTATAGATCTCTCCTAATAAAAATAAGAAGACAGAAGCTTTTGCAACTTGAAACATTTTTATAAAATCAACCAAGTTAGCTTTTGAGTTGATTCCAACTCTCAAAAATCACATTTCATCATATCTATCTAAATATGTAATAATATTAAGGTTTACATGCAGTGACTTTGGACTAGTACCAAAATAATGCTATATAGGCATTTCTAGTCACTTTAAATCACTAAATAATAAACTTAAACCAAAGTAATATTGATCCAACCTTTAAATCTCATTCCCACAAGTTAGAATATGTGGTGAGGACATGGGTCCACATGATCCCATATTTTGGTGGTGAATATTAAATTTTAGTTAATATTTCAATGAGTAGAAATTACTTTTCCAAAACAAAAAGGTTGGAACTATTGAATTAAACTTGTGATGCTTGTGATGATAATAGATCATCAATTGTGTGTTATAGAATGCTACTTAGCCTAGTTAAGTATTGTTTGGTGATTGTCTACTCCCTATGTATTTATAGACGCTAGTACCGACCAAACCTTCGAGGAGGAGGAGTTCTACCAAGAAGAAGAAGAAGAAGAAGAAGAAGAAGAAGAAGAAAACTTCAACCACTACACCAACCAAGGCAAGCTATTAGTGGCAAGCTAACCCTTGCAAAACATACTTTAGCAAGCTATTGTTAGCAAGCTAGAATAAAACTAGATGGTTTAGCAAAGATGCCTTAAGCATGCTTTGATCACACCCCTTTAACTATTAGTACCCCAAGTCTTATTGATAAGTTTTACCCCTCTTAGGTTATACAAAGTTCTTTACTAAATTTTGAAGGTAGCATAAAGAGTATAAAACTTGACCTACTTAGAAACCTTTAGATGTCATTCTATGGCATGAGATTGATCCCATCTTTCCACCTTAGTGAACACTCTTAACTTAGTATAAATCAAAAACTTGAATCACTTTAGATGGGAACACTTGGTGAAAATGAATTATGAAAACCTTGGAATGATGAGTCATTCTATTGAGATGTTTTGACATGTGTTGAGAAACACAACTGGTTTGTGATGATGAAAATGATGAGGCATGAGCCTTAACCCTTTTATAAAACTGATGGTTGGATTCGGATGCGATACCATTCCAAATTTACCGTACAACCACATTACCTGAATTGGGTAAGGCTTAGCTAGAAATTTATATGCATTAGTATTAGTTCCCTCACGGGAGAGGTTTGAGCTGAGGCTACCTCTCAATGATGTCCACCTATGCAGTGCCCAAGATGACTGATGGTCATGGTTGGGAGGCCATGCTCATAGGAGAGGTGCTTGTACTAGGGTGTGTAAAGGGAAGGTTATGTTTGATTATCTGCATACTAAGTATGATGATTCAGGGTTATCCCTGACAGATGTATCGAATCTTGTGGTGAAAGTGTACCACCTCTGCAGAGTGTCAAACTATTCGAATAGCCGCATCCGCGGTTATGGACAGTTGGAATGGCCATACTGTTTTGTTGTCAGATGTTTTCTAAATAACTTGAAATGAATGATGAACTTTGACTTGACCACAACAGGGTGGTGTTGATGATAATAGCTTCCCAACTTAAGTGATTCTAGCACTTACTTTATCTTTCTTTGCTTCTGAACTCAGCTTAGGTTTCAAACTTAATTTTATGGTTAACTTAGATTCAGTACTTTAACTTAGAATTATACCCCTTGTTAGTAGTAGTTTGCGAGTACTTAAAGAGTACTCATGGCTTTTGTCCCTGGCTATTATTATGGCCAGACTATGAAGGAGATTATCAGGATGACGGTCAGCAGGACGGCTATGATAACTAGGACTATCTGCCTTCGTCAGCATTGCCTGTGCCCCTTGAAGATGGACCCCACCGCTACGCTATCGTTTATTTCCACTGCTTGTTGTATTAAAGACTGGATCATGAGATCCTTATTTGTGTAAAACCTTATGTATGGTTTGTAATGGATGATGTACTGTGATATCCAATCCGCTATGTCTCGCAAAAATGGTAATCCTGGGATTGCGAGGTAGGGCATAACGGGCATCTGGGATTAAAAATCCGGGTGTTGACATTCTTGAACAATAAAAAGATTAAGATACAAATAACTTATCTCTTTATATATAAGGCGAAAAAATCGATGATACATTATTCTTTGAATGGATGGCATGTAGCCGTTGTCTTGGTTATTCTGGCTTAATAAGCCGAACTGTAACTCTTATAATATTACTTATGCGTAAAAGCATTGTAGTTGTGCTATGTTCCATGGATTTGAGTAATTTACTCCTGTTTTCTTGTCTTGTAGTCGATATGCTCCTCCGTGAATAACTTCTGTGACGATGTATGGTCCTTCCCATGGAGATTCTAACTTCTTGTGGCCATCTTGGTTGAGGCGAAGAACTAGGTCCCTACTGCAAAGGACCTAGGCCGCAATCTTCTGCTATGGTAATTGCGCAGGTTTTGCTGGTACATAGTTGCTCTTTGGAGGGCTTCATCTCAAGCTTCATCAAGTGCATCCACATCATACTCAAGTGCTTCTCTTGATCCCTCTTCATCATATGCAGCTACTCTTGGGGATTCGTGTGACACCTCAACAGGAAGCACGGCTTCTGCACCGTGGACCAAAAAGAAAGGCGTATCTTGTGTTGAATTATTTGGAGTTGTACGTAAACTCCATAATACATATGGCAGTTCTTCCACCCATGCTCATTTTGCTCTATCAAGTGGTGCTAGTAGTCTTTTCTTGAGTCCAGCAGTAACTAGTTCATTGGCTTTTTCTACCTGTCCATTTGTTTGTGGGTGAGCTACTGAAGCGTAGCTTATTTTGATGCCCATCTCCTGGCAGTACTCTTTAAACTCATTGTAAGTGAAGTTGGACCATTGTCCGTGATGATGATGTTCGATACGCCAAATCGAAATACTGTGGATTTGATAAAATTCACAGCCGAAGTCCCGTCTTGGGTGGTGCAGGAATTGCTTCAATCCATTTAGTAAATTTTTTGACTGCTACTAGCAGAAAAACGTGTCCTCCTGGCGATGATTTGTGAAGTTTTCCCACCATATCGAGTCCCCACTGAGCAAACGGCTAGGCCAGAGGTATAGGATTCAACTCAGCGGCGGGTGCTCCAGGCTTTGTTGCGAAGCGTTGATATGCCTCACATGTTCTGACAATGTCTTTTGCATCTGGAACTGCACTGAGCTAGTAAAATCCTTCTCTTAATGCTTTTGCAGCAATTGCTCGGCTACTAGCATGGTGACCGCAAACTCCTTCGTGTATATATTTGAGTATACTTTTTCCTTCTTCGGGTGTTACGCAACGCTGCAATATGCCCGAAATACTTCTTTTGTATATGATACGGATCTAGCCGATGATCCTTTCACAGCGAGTAACCCGTATAATCCTTCCAATAACGCGATGAACGCAACCTGAAGAAGAGGAATCAATCCAGCAAGTAACATGATGAAGATCACCACGCCTCAAACCTGAGCACGACAATCCTTGATGAACACAAGAACCTTCGTAGCAATAATCTGATAAACGGTATCGCCGTCCCTAGAGGGATGATACACGGTGGAGCACAATATAGTTTGTAGACTAAACAACTGAACTCCCCTAAACCCTAGATGGCTGGCTCCTTTATATAGGAGGCTTGCAACTAGTCAGTTGGATAGACCCAAACCGAACACACAACAAACTCGAACCTAACCTGGACTCGAACTCAACAACATAGCAATAATATTTGACACAACCTTAGACTTATCATTACATATCATAGGTCGTCCTGGCGTGCCAAGCATCAATGGATGCTCCCGCATCACCTAGCTTGGTGGAGTCCTAAAATTAGGTTTCACCTCCTCCTTCATGCCCATATCATCACCCCCCCTTCAAGAAGCGTTGTCCCCAACGCTTGTGGGTCGGGTCGGAAAGGTGGCATGATATGAACAATCGCTTCACGCGTCTTCGCCATATTCAAGTCTTGCTTGCCTTCCTCA
This sequence comes from Avena sativa, assembly GCA_916181665.1. Taxonomy (NCBI): domain Eukaryota; kingdom Viridiplantae; phylum Streptophyta; class Magnoliopsida; order Poales; family Poaceae; genus Avena; species Avena sativa. The sequence goes on along the minus strand of OV702289.1, from coordinate 414,950,852 downwards.
CCACATCCTTCCTCTTGGCATGCTCGACTTGATACAGTAGCCCTTGGCGCCTGCACCTCCTTGTGTCTCCATACGAGCTTCGACCTAGGCGCCATCGTCTTCTTCTTCTTCTCAACTCTTGCTGGAACTCGTGGTTGTTGAACATGGACCTTCTTTGCACGACCTGGCATAAGATGAGTAATGCTTGGACCACACAACTGTCGAACATGTCCATCCTTGCCTCTATGCATCCGCACAACTGTCCCAACAAAATGCCTCACAAGTGTGCTAACAAAACTACTCTTGTTACCCCGCTGCACCACATGCACTGGAACATCAGGAGCACAACTATCATCTGTCTGAACACCTATGTCAACACAAACAACCTTCTGAACACATGTTGCAACATCCTTCCTCTCAGCAATAAGAGGATGCACTTCAACTGGCTTGTCACTAACAAGTTCCACTGGCTTGTCACTAACAAGTTCCACTGGCTTGTCATCTACAGGCATAGCTAAAGCAATATCAACATTGTCGCACTATGCATCATGCTCTCCATCCTGCACCTTAGCTAGCCCAGATTTTGGCTTAGCCTTGCGCACCTTCTCCTTATGTACCACTAATACGTTGCAAACGTATCCATAATTTTTGATGTTCCATGCTTGATTTTATCTACTTTCTTATGTTTTGTCCACTCTTTGGAGTACTTTCTATACACTTTCTTGGACTAACCTATTAACAAGAGCCACAGTGCCAGTTGCCTATTTTCTGCTGTTTTTGGTTCCAAAAAGTCAGAAAATGAATATTCTCGGAATTGGACCGGAGAAAAGCCAAAGTCGTTATTTTCCCAGAAGATTCACGTATCCAGAAGGAGAGACGAAGGGGGGCCATAGGGTGGCCAAACCACCCCTAGGCGCGGGTCCCCCCAGGCCACGCCAGGGCATGGTGTGGACCCCCTAGCCGGCTACCGACCTCGCCGCTTCGCCTATAAGATCCCTCCGATGCAGAAACCCTAAATCATCCATCTTCCAGCCACGAAAAGTTTCATAGCGCTGCCACCACCGAAGGGGAGATTCAGGGGGCGGAAAGTCTCTGTTCCGGCACCCTGCCAGGACGGGGAAGTGCCCTCGGAGCCATCTCCATCGATCTCCACCGCCATCTCCATCACCATTGTTGATTCCCATGATGAGGAGGGAGTAGTTCTCTCTCGAGGCTAAGGGTTCTACCGGTAGCTATGTGTTCATCTCTCTCTCTATGCATGATCATATTGTGATCATGACCTTTGTAATCAAGTAGATATACCTTGCTACTCAAGTGCTTTAATAGATCTCTGCTCTCCCCATGTGTGTGAAAGTGACAGCGTGCACACCATGGTGGCACTTAGGCTAGAGATTACAAATACTTGTTATGAGTTATATTTGGAGTTGGATGTCTTTATGAGATTGTGGTGTTTGTTTGAACCATCTAGTGCTCAAGGTGACAGTGTGGGGTTATCTAGATGGGAAAGGCTTACTTTGAGGTGTGCTGTTATAGCCCTACCATGGATTAGAGTATCCAACCGGAGAGTAGTTCAGCGTAGTATAATAAAGAAGAATATATTTATATGAGAGTGTTCACTAGTGAAAGTATGATCCCTAGGCCTTGTTTCTAAGCATTGATACATCATTTGCTATTAGATCTGTTACATGTTTGCTTGCTTCCATCTTTATTTCAGTTTTACTTTAGTCTATTCCACGCCATCAAGCTATCTTCTATCACCGTTACCACTTATAATTATCCATACCATTTGTATTTCACTATCTCTTCACCGAACTAGTGCACCTATACACCTGACAAGTGTATTGGGTGTGTTGGGGACACAAGAGACTTCTTGTATCTTAATTGCAGGGTTGCTTGAGAGGGGATACCTTTGACCACTTCCTCCCTGAGTTTGATAAACCTTGGGTGATCCACTTAAGGGAAAACTTGCTGTTGTTCTACAAACCTCTGCACTTGGAGGCCCAACAACTGTCTACAAGAATAGAAGTGCATATACATCAAGCTATTTTCTAGCACCGTTGCCATGGAGGTAAGGTAAAAGGTACTCACATCCTCCGGTATGAGTGCTCGAAGTTGTTTCCTTTAGATTCTGCAATTTTGTCTTTTTGTTTCTTGTTTTCACTAGTTAGGCTTAATGGAAAACAACAAAAGATTAGAGAGCTTTATAGTATTTATCTTGAGTTAGGACATGAAGTGTTTGAAGAGAAAATTAAAAAACCTATGGAACTTTATTTGCATTTTAATAGCAATGTTGTTAGTATGAATTCTTTGGACACCATTATTGCTAATGTTATGGAAAAGTATAAGCTTGGGGAAGCTAGTCTTTATGAAAATGATCTTTTTAGTTCCCCAGCTTTGGAAGATACCTATTCTATTGCTTATGATGATACAAAACCTCCACTATATGATGATTACAATGATGAGTATGATATTTTCAGTCCACCTACTATTGAGGAGAAAATTAATTATGACTATAATATGCCTCCTATATTTGATGATTATGGTGATGAGAATAATAATGATAGCTATTTTGTTGAATTTGCTCCCACTACAATTAATAAGAATGACTATGTTTATGTGGGGAGTATTAATTCTTTTATGCATGTGGCTCATGATAAGAATGTTTTATGTGATAGTTATATTGTTAATTTTATTCATGATGCTACTGAAACTTATTATGAGAGAGGGAAACAGGGTTCTATGCATCTCAATAATAATTAAGTTTCCCCTCTTTATGTTGAAAGTCTTGAAGTTGCACTTGTTTTGCTTTCCTATGCTTGTTGCTTTGTGCTTTCATGACTTGTTTCTTTACAAGACTCCTATGCATAGGAAGTGGGTTAGACTTAAATGTGTTTTGAATTTGCTTCTTGATGCTCTCTTTTACTTCAATTCATATTTCTTATGTGAGCATCTTCTCAAACTATCATGCCTAACTTAAAGGCGTTAAAGAAAAGTACTTATTGGGAGATAACCCAAAAGTTTTAGATGAGTCTTGGAAGTTATTGCTTCAGTAATAACCTCTCCTTATCCTTTTTATTGCTTTTTGTGCCAAGAGTAACCTCTAATGAGAGAGAAGTAATGATTGAGAAAGTTGTTGTTCCAAAACAGATTTCTGTGCTTCACTTTAAAATTCGTGTAAAATCTCTGTACGTCGTTTTGAGGCATGAATTTTCGTGCTTCTGCCCCAGGTTGTTATCTAACTTTGTTTAACACTTTTCGATTTGAGAAACAGAAGGTCTTCGAAAAAATTCGTCTTTACCTGCTGGTCTGTTTTGACAGATTTCTGCCATTATTTGCATTTGCTTCTTGTTTGTTCCTTTTTGAGTTCTTTTAGGGAATTGAGATTTTTGAGGGAAGTGCTATAGTAGCTTGTGTTTTAATGGAAGTTTTATTGGTGTTGGAACTGAACCTAAAGACGTATTACCTTGAGTACACTAATGTTGCTAATAAAGATTGTGTGAAGTTTTGTATGAAGGAAAAATTTTAGGTGTATGGAAGGAATGAGTAATGAGATGAAGGATGGACTAAAGCTCAAGCTTGGGGATGCCACGCATGTCACCCCAAGAAATATCCAAGACGTTCAAGCGTCAAAGCTTGGGGATGCCCAAGGCATCCCCTTCTTCATCAATAAAAATCCCAGGTTTCTTCCAAACACTTCATTTTTATTGTTTCATACACAGTTGTGTTATTCTTGGAGCGTCTTCTTTTTCGTTTTCGTTTTTGTTTTGGTTTTTCGTTTGCTTGGTTTGCTTAGTTTGCTGAATAAATTGGTTGGACCCCCTATTTCATACATTGGTTTTCAAATAGTTTGGTTTGGATTGGAATAGAGTAGGAAAGTTCATCCTTGAGTGGTAAAGATAGCTTGTTTTTAACTGTGGACTATGCTTTGTCATGCCATGCTTGATATTGTTTTGGCTTTATGCTTAGTATTATTTGTTGTAGCATGACTTGTTATAAACAATTGAGATTGCTTAATGTGCCTTTGAAGAACCATGCGTTGTTTTAGCATATTAAAGCATAGTATTGTGGTATTCTCCTTTGATGTTTTATTTGGGTTGACTTGGCACATGCTCACACCATGTTATGACTATCCCAAGTCACCATAAGCCTTTATGATCCTTTAGTTTTCAACTTGTAGTATCACTTTATGCTTTGATCAATGATGTTTTGTCGCTCTGCATGATTATGGCCATTATTTCTCTCTTAGTTTGTCGCTCCCAGTCTTTTGCTAGCCTCCGTAACCAAGTATGAGTTCCACTCATACATCCAACTCCCTAAACCAAGTTATTCCAAAGAGTCCACCATACCTACCTACTAGCATATGCTATTCCAAGTATATTCATGCTTTCGTTTACCTTCCAAATTAAACTTGTTATGAGAAAACTAGTGATTAAAGCTCTCACGAACTTGATGGCACACTTTACTTTTTTGCATTTAATAAACTTGAACCATTGGGTCCTTCTTTGTTGTGTATATGCTTGCACTTTATAAGTTTAAATTAGCAGAACTATGTATCATGGGGAATTCTCTCAACATTGCACCTGTACTTTGTACCCCGTTGATATCATGTTCTTTTGCTTATGGATCCCGGCGGTGTGAAATAAAAGTGGAACTTGTAAGATCATGGAGTTTGTATGTGTGTTAGAGAAACACCTGGGCCGCTAGCCTAAGCCATGCCTAATCATGATGGAAACTTGTAGCATCACCATAACGAGCACTCTATGAAGCATCCTCAATAAAAACCTATGCAAATAGCAAATAAAAGATCGCTGAGATGCTCATTGTCTGCTTGCCTTGTCATTTTAATTATGGGATAGCTCTTGTATCATGTGCAAGGGGTACCCCGTTGGCGGTTCTTTATGATACATATGTACTTACAATGACAAGATCTTACTTGTGACTAAAGTTGAGTAGCATGAGGTTCGGTCTTCGTAAGTAAGGGGCATGAGATTTTGGTTTATAACTTGTCAAGCATATCCTCTTAGTTGTGTCACTTGAACCTTAATCACCTTCAAGATACTTATGATAGGGGCAATGAGAGCTGAAAGCTATAAGTACCATAATTTTTGGAAGCTCTTTATGAGACTTGAATCCCTACTTCCTTCTATGAAGGACTTTCTTCCACCATTATATTGAGTCTCCACCTTCTATCTTTATACACTTACTTTGAGAGCATAGTGGCCATTCTTAGTTCTATGTGCATTGTCCCAAGACTAGTTGATTGATGCATAACTTGATATTGCTTGTTTTAAACTATTTGTATCTAGTCACTCTTATGAACTTTGAAGGTGTCCTATGCATTTATATTTGCTACTCTATGAGGGACAAGCTGAATACTATTATGCTATGTTTTCTTTATGTGAAACAAACAAACGTCTTGCAAAGCATTGTTATTCATGAATCTTTTGTTTGTGCCTTTTCATGTTGCATCATAGTTTCTTTGTCTTATTGTTAGAACTTTGTCTTTCATGTTATGATTGAAGTACTATGATCCCAGCTATCAATGTTTTACAAACACTTTGATCAAGTTTATGATGGTGCATGTCACCTCAAAAATTATTCTTTCTTTTTATCACTTACCTACTCGAGGACGAGCAGGAGTTAAGCTTAGGGATGTTGATACGTTGCAAACGTGTCCATAATTTTTGATGTTCCATGCTTGATTTTATCAACTTTCTTATGTTTTGTCCACTCTTTGAGTACTTTCTATACACTTTCTTGGACTAACCTATTAACAAGAGCCACAGTGCCAGTTGCCTGTTTTCTGCTATTTTTAGTTCCAGAAAGTCAGAAAATGAATATTCTCGGAATTGGACCGGAGAAAAGCCAAAGTCGTTATTTTCTCGGAAGATTCACGGAGCCAGGAGGAGAGACGAAGGGGGGCCACAGGGTGGCCAAACCACCCCTAGGCGCGGGTGCCCCCAGGCCACGCCAGGGCATGGTGTAGGCCCCCTGGCCAGCCACCGACCTTGCCCCTTCGCCTATTAGATCCCTCCGATGCAAAAACCTTAAATCATCCATCCTCCAGCCACGAAAAGTTCCGCAGCGCCGCCGCCACCGAAGGGGAGATTCGGGGGACAGAAAGTCTCTGTTCCGGCACCCTGCCGGGACGGGGAAGTGCCCTCGGAGCCATCTCCATCACCATTGCTGATTCCCATGATGAGGAGGGAGTAGTTCTCTCTCGAGGCTAAGGGTTCTACCGGTAGCTATGTGTTCATCTCTCTCTCTATGCATGATCATATTGTGATCATGAGCTTTGTAATCAAGTAGATCTACCTTGCTACTCAAGTGCTTTAATAGATCTCTGCTCTCCCCATGTGTGTGAAAGTGACAGTGTGCACACCATGGTGGCACTTAGGCTAGAGATTACAAATACTTGTTATGAGTTAAATTTGGAGTTGGATGTCTTTATGAGATTGTGGTGTTTGTTTGAACCATCTAGTGCTCAAGGTGACAGTGTGGGGTTATCTAGATGGGAAAGGCTTACTTTGAGGTGTGCTGTTATAGCCCTACCATGGATTAGAGTTTCCAACCGGAGAGTAGTTCAGCGTAGTATAATAAAGAAGAATATATTTATATGAGAGTGTTCACTAGTGAAAGTATGATCCCTAGGCCTTGTTTCTAAGCACTGAAACACTGTTTGCTATTAGATCTATTACATGTTTGCTTGTTGCTATCTTTATTTCAGTTTCCCTTTAGTCTCTTCCACGCCATCAAGCTATTTTCTATCACCGTTACCACTTATAATTATCTATACCGCTTGTATTTCACTATCTCTTCGCTGAACTAGTGCACCTATACACCTGACAAGTGTATTGGGTGTGTTGGGGACACAAGAGACTTCTTGTATCTTGATTGCAGGGTTACTTGAGAGGGGATACCTTTGACCACTTCCCCCCTGAGTTCGATAAACCTTGGGTGATCCACTCAAGGGAAAACTTGTTGTTCTACAAACCTCTGCACTTGGAGGCCCAACAACTGTCTACAAGAATAGAAGTGTGTAGACATCAACCACCAGCTCTATATCATACTTTATGTGATCATCCTGCATAGGCTTCAAAGTCTGTTGTTTGCCACCATGCACAAAAGAATATGTATTTTCTCTTCCAACATATGTAACATTGCGATCATACTGCCATGGACGACCAAGTAATAACCCACATACCTCCAATGGCAACACATATCACTCAATCTCATCAACATAATCACCAACTGTAAATGGCACATGCACCTTATGAGTTACCTTCACCATGCCGCAGCTATTGAACCACTAAAGGCAAACTGAAATACATGGAACCACTAAATACATGGAAAATCCTATTTTTCCAGAAGATGAAGAATGCCAAAAGGGGAAGTGGAGATGGGCCACAGGGGGCCCACACCACCCCCTGGCGCGGGCCACCCCAGGCCACGCCACCAGGTGGTGTGGCCGCCCTGGTCCACTCCAGGCTCTCCCCTATGGCGTATATTATCCTCCCTAAACCCTAAGACTCGGGGAGCGACCACAGAAAGATTCTGCCGCCTCCGCGAGGCGGAAAACACCGAGAGAGAAAGATCTCTCCGGCAGACAGAATTCTGCTGGGGAATTCCTTCCCGGAGAGGGGAGATCATCGCCATCAACACCACCATCAAGCTGGACTTCATCGGGATCATCATCATCACCACCACCATCATCTCCACCAGCACCATCATCACCACTTCATACCGCTGTAACAATTGGGTTGAATCTTGCATAGTTCTTAGGGGAAACTTTCTTGGTGTTGATTACTCCTTGTAGTTGATGCTATTGAGTGAACCATTGAATTATCGTTTATGTTCAGATTGTTACATATCATTATATCATCCGTGATCATGGTCCATATGATGTCTTGTGAGTAGTTCGTTTTGTTCTTGAGGACATGGGAGAAGTCATGTTGTTTGTAGTGGAATTGTGTTGAGAAAGATTCAATGGTTTGATATTTAATTTGTGGTGTACTTCTTCTAGTGTCATGTGAACGTCGACTACATGACACTTCACCTATATGGGCCTAGGGGAATGCATTGTGTATTTGGCTACTAATCATAGGGGTTGCCGGAGTGACAGAAACCTGAACCCCTGTTAAGAAACCATTGCACAAGGGACGTTAGGGTCTTAGAGTTTAAAGCTGTGGTTAGGTTTCTACCTTAATTACTTTCTTGTACTTGCGGATGCTTGCAAGGGGTATAATCACAAGCATGTATTAGTCCTAGGAAGGTTGGTACATTAGCACAGGTTCACCCACACAACACTTAGCAAACTAAAGAAGATTAATCAACTATATGAAGCGAAAGCACTTGACGATATTCACATGTGTCCTCGAGAACGTTTGGTCATCTTAAGTAATACAGTCGGATTGTCCTTTGCTAAAGAAAGGATTGGGCCACTTGCTGCATTTATTATTATTGTCTTTTATTTACTCATACTTTATTTACCTGCATTATCAAAAAACCCTAAAAATCCGTTTGCTAAGTATTTACAGAGAATTCATGCTCCTAGCCATTCGCCAGCACCTTCTGCTCCTCGTTGGGTTCGACACTCTTACTTATCAAAAATACTGCGGTACACCCCCTATACTTGTGGGTCATCAAGACTATTTTCTGGCGCCGTTGCCAGGGAGTGAAGCGCAATTGGAGAGTGGAACTGGTAAAGGAAACTTCTACTATGAGTATTGTTTACTTTTGTTAGTTGCTTTATTTTCATTATGGATAATTCGCTGAGTTTCTTATTTCGTAATGCTAGTACCACTGCTAAGGTAGTAGATGAACCACCACCTGCTAAGAATGATACTTTTAAAATACCTACAAGAATTATTGATCGTGTTATGGATAACTATTATGTTGGAGATGGAACTGTCCATCCCGGTGATCATTTGCTCTTTATACACAAATTATGCGGGTTGTTCAAGTGTGCAGGTATTACAACAGATCAAGTCAAGAAGAAGTTATTCTCATTATCACGGAAAGGAAGAGCCAAAGAATGGTATAAGCTGGTGGAGAATGGTTAAGCTCTTGAATGGGAGGAAATAGTGCCTCTCTTTTATTCAAAGTTTTATCCTCCTAGTGAGATTCATAAAGATCGGAATCAAATATACAACTTTTGGCCTCTTGATGGAGAGATTACAGCTCAAGATTGGGGGAGATTGAAGTTACTAATGCTCAAATGTCCTATTCATGAGCTCCCTCACAATATTATTATCAATAACTTTTATGCAAGGCTTTCTCTTCATGATAAGGATTTATTGGATGTCTCTTGTGCTGGATCATTCACTCGCATGGAAGAAGAAGCTAAATGGGATCTTCTGGACCGTATTCAAGACAATGTTGAAGCATGGGAGAATGACAAAGGAAGAAAGTCAGGTATAAATTATGATTATGAATGCAGTGAATCTTTTGTGGGAACTGATGACTTTCAAAATATTAAAAATGCTTATGGTCTAGACTCTCAAGCTATTGCATCTTATTTTAAAGCTTTTGCTTCCTATATAGAAGTTCCTAAAAAGAAGTGAAATAAGTATCATGAACCATATAAAGATGTTGCTAAGTGTGTTCCTGCAAGAAATACTGAAGTTTATACTACTAATCATGCTTTACCTAAACCTTACATTGAGAAAATACCTTTCCCAGTTAAGATAAAGGAACATTCTATGATAGCTAGTATGGTTAATGAAAGTACAAATAAAGCTATTGAACCTGATAAAAAAAATGGATGATGAACCTATAATAGCAAATGTGAAAGACTTTGTCACTAAATATGTGGAAGATGGACACACTATCCGCTGTAAGGATATCCCTAATATTGTTTCACAAAGTAGTGTTATGAGAGTTAGTGTCCTTGTGTTTTCTGTTAGGATAAGCGATCATTGCTACAATGGTTCTTGTGATAGCTATATCATTAAATTTATACATGATACTGAAAGTTATTATGAGAGAGGGAAGATTGTTCTTATGCATCTCAATAATATCAAGTTTCCTCGTTTTATGCTGAAAGTTTTTATGTTGCACTTCTTTTGCCTTTCCTATGCTAGTAGCCTCTGGTTTCAACAACTTGTTTGTTTACAAAATTCCCTTGTATAGGAAGTGGGTTAGACTTAAACATGTGTATTTTTTCTTCTTAATGCTCTCTTTCACTTCAATTCATATTCTTATGTGAGCAACATTGAAATTATCATGCCCATCTTAATGGCTATAGAGAAAGAGCTTTTTGGGAGATAATCCAATAAATTCTTGCTTTCAGTTTGTTTTTGTTTCCTTGAGTCTTGGAAGTTATTACTTCAGTAATAACCTCTCCTTATCCTTTTTTGTTTGGTTTTTGTGTCAAGATCAACCTCTAATGAGATAGAAGTAAGATTTGGGGAAGTTGTTGTCCCGAAACAGATTTTTGTGCTTCACCGTAAAAATTCGTGAGAGATATCTGTATGTCGGATTGAGCTGTAATTTTTTGTGCTTCTTCCCCAGGTTGTTATGGAACTTTCGTTAGTTTTGCACTTTTTGATCTGAGCAACAGAAGATTTTCGAAAAAAATTATCTTTACCTGCTGGTCTGTTTTGACAGATGTTGTCACTCTTGCATTTGCTTCTTAAGTCGGTTTCCTTTTTGAATTATTTTTGGGTCTTCGGAAGGAGTTGCTACAGTAGCTTATGATTTGATGGATTTCAGTTGAAATTTTATTTAAAAGGTTTATTACCTCGCTTACACTAATGTTGCTAATGAGAATTGTGTGAAGTTTTATGTGAAAGAAATTTTCAGGTTATTGGAGAAAATGGTGTAATAGGAAAGTGAAAGGTTTCATGACTCGAGCAATATGAGTATGAAGATGAAGATATTGATGCTATTCAAGTGGTAACTCCGGAAAAATTTATCAAAGACCAAATTCAAAGACCTGCCGAGTCCGTTTTCGAATAGGTAAGAGTTCTAGTAAGAAAAGTTCCGCGAAAATTCTGTCCAGTTATATTTTTGAAGTTTTTATCCAACAAGGAAAGCTATGAAGCGAAAGAGGGACGGAAACAGAGCCAGGGTGGCTCACACCACCCCCTGCCGCGGGCCCCCTAGCCGCGCCAGCAGGTGGTGTGGCCACCTCGGCCTCCGTCTCCGACCCGTTTTCTCCCAGTACCTTCCTTTTGTTGTAAAACTTCGTAATATATAATCCCCGGATCCCCCGAGGTCCGTATATCATGTTCTCGTCGTGTTTTCGTTTCAATTTGTTTCTGTCAGGAACTATTCTTGAAAGTTTAGAAGCACAATGGTGTCCGCCAAGGATAAGGGAAAGGAGCCTATGGAGGAAGATCTCCAAGACCCGGGCAGGAGAAGGAGATTAAGAGTGAAGATGAAGAGGAGGCAAAGCAAAGCCAACATCCGCACACCAGCACTACCATTGCAAGCATTGGAGTGTTGGCAAACCTTGCCAAGATCAAAAGGACTGCATGGATGTCAACTGGAGGGAAACCTCCGCGTCACTATTTAGCTCCACGGTCACTTCCTCCACGCACCAAGAATACTTTCCATACCCTTATCCATGAGCATGAATACCAGAATATGCCCAAGGAGAAACTACCCTCCAATTGGGATTTGCATCGTTCTAGCCATGCAGGAAAACAAGACTTCAAGGAGGAAGAGTGGGGAAAGAATCGCAAGAGCTGGAATTCGCAACCCGACATGATCATGAGCCGCATTGAGCAAAACTCGGAGTTGATTCGTACTCTCACCTTCGAGATTGAGGACTTGGGGAAACTAATCAAAAAGCTCATCGAGAGAATACCACCACCACTGAAGGAGTAATTCGTCATCATGTTTTGGCATCCTCTTGGTTTGTTCCAAGCTTGGGGGAGTGTCGTGGTATCACATCCCTATCTTCTATCTTTTTACCTTTTTAGTAGAGTCATATCATGAATAGAGAAGTTATCATGTAGGATGGTTTGCATTATGGAAGTGTCCCCCCTCTCATTAGATATCTATGTATCCCTTGGTGTGAGTTGTCGTTATGGAATATTAATGAGAAGTTCTATCATTCATTCCTTTGCATATCTTATATTAGTTTTCAATTCATGTTATATGATTGATCTTGTCGTTAGTATTGGTATCACTTTGGGATCATTGAGTTAATTTAGTTGGTTTTGGCAAACCTGGCTCGGTCAGTAGCAACACTATTTTGAGAATTGAATGAAAAAGATAAAAGTACTCTTGAAGAAATATAATTTCATCATCTTTCTTTCTTGATTTGCTCATAAGTTTAGTATTCTCTAGTTAAGATCTTTTGTGCTTCCAAGGAAGATTGCATGTTTGTTTTTATCACTTGTATGTTTATTTGTTTCCTTCAACTCTTATGCTTGCTACCCATCCTTGCTAGCCAAAAACTTGTACTGAGAGGGAATGCTTCTCGTGCATCCACTTCTTAAACCAAAACCTATGTCATTTGTGTCCACCATACCTACCTACTAGCACTATTGCTATTCCAAGTAAATTCATGTTTTTATCTACCTTCCAAATTAAACTTGTTATGTGAAAATTAGTGATTAAAGCTCTCACAAACTTGATGGCACACTTTACTTTCTTGCACTTAATAAGTTTGAACCATTGTGCCCATCTATGTTAAGTATATGCTTGCGCTTTGTAAGTTGTGAATTAGCAGAACCATGTTGTCATGGGGAACGCTTTCAACGTTGCACCAGTACTTTGTACCTAGTTGATATCATGTTCTTTTGTCTATGGATGTCGTTGGTGTGAAATGAAAGGGGGGCTTGTAAGTCCATGGAGTTATGTATGTGTGTTAGAGAAACGCCTGGGCCGCCGGTCTAATCCATGTTGTCATGGTGGAAACCTGCAGCGTAACCATAACGAGCATCTATGAAGCATTCTTATTATAAAAAAGAGAGATAGAGATTGAGAAAAGGAGAAAAAGAAAAAAAGATGAGAAAAGAGGAAAGAGGGAAAAAAAGCACCATATTCCCATGGTAAATAAGAAGATTGTTGAGATGCTTGTTGTTTACTTGCCTTGTCATTTTGATATGGGGATTCTTCTGTATCATTGGGCAAGGGGTACCCCATTGGTGGTTCCCTATGATACACATGTACTTAACTATGACAAGAACTTACCGATGACTAAACTTGAGTAGCATGAGGAGAGGCCCTCGTATTCAAGGGACATGAGATTTTCAACTTACAACTTGTCAAGCATATCCTCATATTTGATCACTTTAACCTTAATCACCTAAAGATACTTATGATAGGGGCAATGAGAGCTGAAAGCTAATAAGTACCATAATTTTTGGAAGCTCTTTATGAAACTTGAAAACCCTACTTCCCTCTGCGAAGGGCCTTTCTTTTATCCTCTTCTACCTCAGCAAGTATTTTGAGTTGTTGTGTTTCATTCATTCATATGATGATTTATCCAATCATGTTTCTTATGTTCCTTGTTTTGCACTTTGCTCTTATCTTAGTGTCTACTACTTTGAAAGCTATCATTGAAAACCAGTTATTTGTGAACTCCTGCAAATTGTCAACTATTCTTCGACCAAGAGCTAAGTTTGCCATTACCAATTATGATTTACTTTATGCATCTTTATTGTGTTTCCTTTACTTATTGCAAGTTAAGTTATATAATAGTGAGTTGTCTTCTATTATGACTTATGTATTGATGAATGTGATGCTTCTTGTCCGTATTCTTTTATCGACTCTTCACTCCATAAACCTGAGGTCATGTTTATTGAGTTCAGTTTCGCTTGGGGACAAGCGAAGTCTAAGCTTGGTGGGAGTTGATACGTCCATTTTGCATCACTATTCTATATCATAATTTACTGTTATTCATTGATATATTTCATATTAAGAGATTATAATTATGTTATTTCATCTATTTTTGCACGGTTGATGACTTTTGGAGCATGGACCGCTGTAGTCAGGATTCTGATGGAAAAGGTGTTGTTTGGAGGCAAAATTCACGAAGATCAGAAAATCCGGGAAAATACATGGAAAATCCTATTTTTCCAGAAGATGAAGAATGCCAAAAGGGGAAGTGGAGATGGGCCACAGGGGGATCACACCACCCCCTGGCGTGGGCCACCCCAGGTCGCGCCACCAGGTGGTGTGGCCGCCCTGGTCCACTCCAGGATCTCCCCTCTCATGTATATTATCCTCCCGAAACCCTAAGACTCGGGGAGTGACCACAGAAAGATTCCGCCGCCTCTGCGGGGCAGAAAACACTGAGAGAGAAAGATCTCTCCGGCAGACAGAATTTTGCTGGGGAAATTCCTTCCCGGAGAGGGGAGATCGTCGCCATCAACACCACCATCAAGCTGGACTTCATCGGAATCATCATCATCATCACCACAACCATCATCTCCACCAGCACCATCATCGCCACTTCATACCGCTGTAACAATTGGGTTAAATCTTGCATAGTTCTTAGGGAAAACTTTCCCAGTGTTGATTACTCCTTGTAGTTGATGCTATTGAGTGAACCATTGAATTATTGTTTATGTTCAGATTGTTACATATCATTATATAATCTCTGATCATGATCCATATGATGTCTTGTGAGTAGTTCATTTTGTTCTTGAGGACACGGGAGAAGTCATGTTGTTAGTAGTGGAATTGTGTTGAGAAAGATTCAATGGTTTGATATTTAAGTTGTGGTGTACTTCTTCTAGTGGTGTCATGTGAACGTCCACTACATGACACTTCACCTATATGGGCCTAGGGGAATGCATTGTGTATTTGGCTACTAATTGTAGGGGTTGCCAGAGTGATAGAAACCTGAACCCCCGTTAGGAAACCATTGCACAAGGGACGTTATGGTCTTAGAGTTTAAAGTTGTGGTTAGGTTTCTACCTTAATTACTTTCTTGTACTTGCGGATGCTTGCAAGGGGTCTAATCACAAGTATGTATTAGTCCTAGGAAGGTCGGTACATTAGCATAGGTTCACCCACACAACACTTAGCAAATTAAAGAAGATTAATCAACTATATGAAGCGAAAGCACTTGACGATATTCCCATGTGTCCTCGAGAATGTTTGGTCATCTTAAGTAATACAACCGGCTTTTCCTTTGCTAAAGAAAGGATTGGGCCACTTGCTGCATTTATTATTATTGTCTTTTATTTACTCGTACTTTATTTACCTGCATTATCAAAAAAACCTAAAAATCTGTTTGCTAAGTATTTACAGAGAATTCCTGCTCCTAGCCATTCGCTAGCACCTTCTGCTCCTCGTTGGGTTCGACACTCTTACTTATCAAAAATACTGCGGTACATCCCCTATACTTGTGGGTCATCAATAATGCCATTAGTACAACTTCCTCCATCAATAATCAACTTGCATGCTTTGCCTTTCATCATACACTACGTCTGGAATAAATTCCAATGCTGGCCCTTGTCAACTGTCATGCAAGCATCACCTTGTACCTTGTTGAGTTGCAAATTCATCCTACTCAATGGTACAACATCCTCCATGACATCCTTAACAACAGCAGCCTTAACAACATCAACTGCTAATGCTTCAGAAAGCATGGTTGCCACCTTGCTAACTGTCGGCAATGGAACAACTATCAACTTCTCATGAGTAGTCACAGCCGTCGCGACCTTCGGTATAAGAGCTACACTCTTGCCAACATCCACTATCCCACTTACAACCTTAGACGGCTGCTTGTTTTCCTCCATATACGGTAATACAAAACCATTACGGAGAAAACTTTTGTAGTCCTCTCAAGTTTGAGAAAAACCATCTATATCAATAGCCTCATACCACCAACTGTCTAACTCCTTGTCCACACGCCGGTGAGCAAGAACATACCCATCATACCCACTAAACTTGCCATTGTATTTGCGACATCGATGAAAACCCCGTTCCATGTGCCTTTCCCAGTCTTGGTACTCCTCAACTGTCACAAGTCTATGTAGGCACCAACTAAGCTCGGATGCATCATGTGCCACTTCATTCAGGAGATCGAGATAGTCATTGAAAACAACAATAGACTTTTTGCCACGTGTACACCTCAAGCCCAAAGTATCTCCTAGAAAAGAATCCATCCTTTGCGCCATAGACTATTTGGTGATAACCGTGCACTGTTTCAGGAAATTTGGAACAAAACAGCACTGCACAGAAAAAAATTCTGGACAAAACAGACAAATTCCAGTCAAATAGACGCCTTTGTCGGTATCCAGGCCGGATATTGTTGTACTCTTGGACCCAGATATTCCGTTTGACATGGATCTCCTCTGAAATCCATGCGCTGCAATTGTCCGTCGCTGTCCCGTACTCTGTTGGGTAGACCACAATGTTTCCTTGCCTGATACGATACAAACTTAGATCGCATCCCTCCTCTTTTTTTGTAACAAACTTTATGAGATCTCTTTCCCTTCCTGACACCACATGTAAGATAACTGGCCTTTTTTCAGGATGAAGCACACTCACGTAAGGAAAACTCAATTCGATACGAACCGGTAGCGATCGGGATTTTTTTCCATTACCGATCGGATCTGGTACCCGAGCGGCCCAAGCGCGGGCGGACTCACGCACGGAGTATTTCCCAGATCGCGAGCGGATCGCCCTGAGAAACTCGGACGCAACTCGTACGTCACCGCGATGCACGCGTGGCCGGACGCCGCCCTCCTTTTTTTCGCTGCTGCCTCGATCGGATCTGATTCCGATTGATTCTGATCTACATCAAGAACTCGTCTCCCTCCTTCGTTCTTTTTTCTGGACTCCACGTACCAGCAGATGCCGATTGATCTGCACACCACCAAGTCATCCTGATGAACGAAATTAGTCGCAGCCTTCTGGATCGATCTCCAAACATGCAACAAAAATAAAATTGCCCACCAGAAAACTCGTCTTCCAATCTCTTCTCCACAACCGATCTGTAAACTGCTTGTAGGAAAATAGTCCGCAGATGATCCAAAAACACGTTATGATCAACGAGAGCTCTGATACCACATGATACGGATCTAGCCGATGATCCTTTAGTTTTGTCCCGATCTTTCACAGCGAGTAATCCGGATAGTAATCCTTCCAATAACGCGATGAACGCAACCTGAAGAAGAGGAATCAATCTAGCAAGTAACATGATGAACATCACCACGCCTCAAACCTGAGCACGACAATCCTTGATGAACACAAGAACCTCCATAGCAATAATCTGATAAACGGTATCGCCGTTCCCGGAGGGATGATACACGGTGGAGCACAATATAGTTTGTAGACTAAACAACTGAACTCCCCTAAAACCTAGGTGGTTGGCTCCTTTATATAGGAGGCCTGCAACTAGTCGGCTGGATAGACCCAAACTGAACACACAACAAACTCGAACCTAACCTGGACTCGGACTCAATAACATAGCAATAATATTTGACACAACCTTAGACTTATCATTACATATCGTAGGTCATCCTAGCGTGCCAATCATCAATAGGATATTCCCGCATCACCTGGCTTGGTGGAGTCCTGAAATTAGGCTTCACCTCCTCCTTCATGCCCATATCAGTATAGTGCCCCTTTGATTATCCTGAAGGCCTTCGATCGTCGGGTGATTCACCGGGCTTCTATCACATCTTTTGGTAGCTCTCCCTTAGTGATATATGCTATATACGGCTGCATCTAGGTGAGCTCAATTAGCATGACCTCTTCAATTTCTTGTTCTTCTTCTTCGATGACTTCTTCCATGTTCTTGGCTTCTGAAGGAGCCCCCGAGTCTTTTTGTGGATGTTTCTTTTTCCCTGTTTTTGGTGCTACAACCTCGGAGACTCTTTTTGCTTTAACGATCGCTCCGCTATCGCCTCCCAAAAAACTCTGGGTGGTACTAGTAGGCACCAGGACCCGATGGTTGCTAGATTGTCGGCTTCCTCATTGCTTGCTCTTCCTATATGTGATACTTCACACCCATCAAATTGAGCTTCCATAATACTATATAGATCACGATAAGCAATCATATTTTCGCTGACGGTGTCGCACTTGTTCATTGCTTGTTGTGCCACAAGATTGGAATCTCTGAAAATTTTGAGGCGAGTTGCACCGCAAGCTTTGGCCATTCGCATGCCACTCAACAGGGCCTCATATTCCGCTTCGTTATTAGATGCGTTTGTAAAGCTCATCCGAAGTATATAGCGCATTTTGTCGCCTTGAGGTGATATTAGTATGACTCCTGCTCCTGCTCCCTCCGTTCTTTTGATCCATCAAAGTACATGGTCTAGGCACTAGAAAGGTCTGGTGGACCCGCACATTGCAACTCCATCCACTTTGTGATAAAATCCGGCAGAACTTATGATTTAATTGCTTTGCAGTTCTCATACATGATATACCGAGGGGATAATTCGATGCCCCATAGAGAGACATCTAGCTGCTTCTGGATTGTTGAGGATGCTTCACAAAGGCACTTCATTGACCACTATGATTGGATGCTCCGAAAAATAGTGGTATAGTTTTTGTGCTGTCATAAATACCCCGTATGCTAATTTCTGGTAGTGTGGGTACCTTTGTTTGGATGGTGATAAAACCTCGCTTAGGAAGTAAACTGGCCTCTACACATCGTGGGTCTTCCCCTCTTCGGGTCTCTCTACGACCAAGACTGTGCTGACCACCTGATTTGTGGCAGCGATATAAAGGAGTAAAGGTTCTTTCTCTTTTGGCGACACGACGACAGGAGATGTTGAAAGTGTCCTTTTAAGGTCTTCAAGGGCGCGTTGAGCTTCTTCCATCCACTCGAATTTTTCTGATTTCCTCATGAGGGTGTAGAATGGCAGTTTTTTTCTCCTAACCTTGCAATAAAACGACTAAGTGCCGCTACTCGCCCTCTCAGTTGTTGTACACCGCGCAGATTTGTTAGCTTCTTCATTTATAGGATTGCTTGTATTTTTTTAGGGTTAGCCTCGATTCCCCTGGCTGATACCAAATATCCGAGGAGTTTCCCTGCCGGGACTCCAAAGTAATATTTCTTCGGGTTCAGTTTGATGCTAAACTTGTCGAGATTTTTGAATGTTTCTTTGAGGTTCTTGATCAGCGCAGATCCTTGACCTGTTGTAACTATGACGTCATCAATATACACTTGCACATTTGTGCCTATTTGGCTGCCTAGACATTTCTGCATCATCTGATGATATGTTGCTCCGGCGTTCTTGAGGCCAAAAGGCATTGTTGTGTAGCAGAATACACCATAGGGTGTTATAAACGCCATTTTCTCCTGATCTTATTTCTTCATCCTAATCTGGTGGTATCCTGAGTAAGCATCCAAGAAAGAAAGACGTTCACATCCCGCAGTTGCATCGATTATTTGATCGATTTGCGGCAACGGGAAGTGATCTTTTGGGCAATGCTTGTTTAGTGCAGTAAACTCGATGCACATCCGAAGTTCTGTAGTGTTTTTCTTTGGAACACATACTGGGTTTGTGATCCACTCTGATTTCGTTAGCTCTTTGATAAAATTGGCATCAATGAGGCAATGGAGCTCCTTTCCAATGGCCTTGCACTATGGCTCTGTGAAGCGACGAAGCGGTTGTTTTACTGGCTTCGCTTTTGGATCTATATTAATTGCGTGCTTAGTGAGTTCCCTGGGAATTCCCGGCATGTCAGAAGGTAGCCATGCGAAAATCTCCAGGTGCTCACGGAGGAACTCGATGAGCGTGCTTTCCTATGCGGGATCAAGGTTAGAGGCCACAAATGTTGTTTTCGTTGGGTCAGCTGGGTGGATTTGTACTTCTTTTGTGTCTTTTGTTGTGTCAAAAGCTTGATCGGGATTGACACGCGCTACTTCTAGAGGTTGTGCGTTTGCTGAAGTTTTGAGTTGTTCAAACTCTGTTGCCATCCTGAAAGATTCAGAAATTTTGTTGAACTCCCGATCGTAGATGTCGGCACGTGTGAAGCTTCCTTGTACCGTGATAATTCCCTTTGGTGCTAGCATTTTCATCAATAAATATGCATAATGCGGTACTGCCATAAACCGTGCAAAGGCTGGTTGCCCCAGGATTGCATGGTATTGTGATGGCCAATCCATGACTTCAAATTCGAGTTTTTCTCGCCTGAAATTTTTCTTTGAACTAAAAACAACGTAAGGAAATACTTTGCCTAAAGGGATTTCGGCTTTACCTGGTACTATTCCGTGGAAAGATGTTTCTGTTGGCGCGAGATTGTCTAGGGGGTAGCCTATTGTTCTCAGTGTTTTTGCGTAGATCAGATTTATGCTACTTCCTGCATCCATGAAGACCTTGCTCATATCGAACCCGCCAATTTGTGCTTCGACTATCAAGGCTGAGTGACCCGGTCGTGGGACCCGAAGTGGGTGATCGGCTCTGCTGAATGTGATTTCTTGCTCTGACCAGTGGAGATATTCGGGTGTGGTTGATGGTGTTGTTTCTGCCATATTGATTTGTCTTGTGATGAGCTTCTGAATTCTGTTGGATGGGCTCCCTTTCTGAATCATGGACATTGCCCCTTTTGACCTGGGGTACTTGTTGCTTTGGTCGTTGATGTTTTGTGGGGGTGCCGTTGGTGGTGGTGGTGGTGCACCGATGGCTAGTGTACCAGGCATGGATGCGTATCCACGATTTGCCACTTCGGTTCCCTTTGCATTAGATAGCTCCTCCATCTTCAGGAACGTTTGGCAGTCTTTCATGAGATGGTTGGATTGTCGCATGCCTGCTGAGTCGACGTAAAAATGCATATTACAGGGTCCTTCCAACATTTGCATTGCGGACATAGATGGATCTTGTTCTCTTGGCTAGTACCGATGTGCGAACTGGCTTCCTCCGACGTCATCCCTGTTCTGGCGGTATCCGTTGTTGTGGTCGTTGCTTCTGTTGTTGCCTTCTCCCGAAAAACCTGATGCGACATAACTTGGTTCCGTGTTTCCGTCATTGTTCCTTCTTCTTCTATCATTATCGCGCCTATCCCTGTCTTCTTTGGGTGATCGCGTGCGTTTATTGTGCAGCGCATCCTTCCCATCAGCCCAGCGATTTGCTATTTCCATTAGCTGGGAAATTGTTTTGGGTTTGACCCGTCCTAGTTCTTATATGAACTCTCATCAACGGAGGCCGTCATTGAAGGCGTCGATGGCTCTTTCGTCGGATATGGACTAACCTGAGTTTTTAATGATATTCCATTGTTGGATGAATGCTCTTATGGATTCCCCAGATTTTTGTTTGCACGCTCGCAGCTGCTCCAAGGATGCTGGTCGCTTAAATGTGGATTGGAAGTGCCGGATGAACTTGTCTTCCAGGTCGTTCCAGCTCTCGATGGAATCTTCGGGTAACTGCCTTAGCCATGATCTTGCGGCGTCGGTGAGGTGTAGTTGTAGACTTTGCATTGCGGTAGTTGTAGAGCCACCATGTAGTTTGATGGTGGTCAAATAGTCTGCTAACCAAGCTTCGGGTTCCTGGATTCCATCGTATTTGTGGCGGTCGTGTGGAAGTTTGAAGTCCTTGGGTACTGAGGCCTTGCGAATCCTCTGCGTGAAACAGCTGGCCCCGCATAGCTCGTGATCGTCTTCGTTGTATCCATCCTGATATCGTCGCCTGCGGCTTTCGTCTCTGGATCCACTGCTCCTATGTTGGGTGTTGTCATTTCTTATATTGCTTCATGGCTCGGATCCTACGAGATGCGCCTGGTGTGGTGATCGAGATCGTCGAGTGTGTCCTACTTGCCGAGGACTGTTGTGACGGTGTGGGGATCTTTCGGGTTGACGTGTGATTCCTTGTTCTGCTTCCGCGAGAGAGGCTCCTACCATGCCAAGGTTCATCAGGGCGGAGCGGTGAAGGGCCGCACATGGATCATCGGGTGCAGGCTGAGTGGTGATCTGGTATGTTTGCGCAGCCACAATGGCTGCCTGAGCTATTTTTGCCTTGATGTTTCCTGCTTGATCAATTGACATGAATAATAGGTCGAGGTCTCGGATGATTCCACTTCTTTCTGCTTCAGGGATATTCTGTAGTCGATATGTTGCCCTTCTTGGTGGTGCTGCTCCTGTTACACTTCTTGATCCTCGAGTAGAGCTTAATTGTGCTCGTCATAAGCTGGATTCGTAGGCTAATCTCTTTCTTTCATCCAGTTGCATTTGCATCCGAAGTAGGTCTCTCTTCTTGCGATGAAGCAGATATTGGTATGCCAATAGGTCTTCGTGGGTAGCATCCGTTGTAATTGGAACCACACCTAAAATTGCTGCTCTTGCTTTCTCCCATGCGCTGGCTGGTAAGCTGAGAGTTTGCCTCTCACCTTCGTGCGGTTGCTCTTCCTCCCGATTTGCACGGTTAGCTGCTGGGTCTCCCCCATTTCCTTGGCTTCCTTCATTGTCGTGACTTCCTGCATTATGGTTTGAAAGTATATCGTCGGGATCAAAAATTGGGTTATCGTTGGAGTCTTGCTAGGTCGTGGCGTCTCTGATGATCACGCATACTTGGTGCTGAGTGGCATATGGGCTGGTAACGTCATCGTTTGCACCAATGGAGACACTATCGGATGAGCCAGTGAAGTCCATCAGTTTTTGTTCTGGATAGATTTCTCCCATCCGAATTCCGAAGTCGATGCTTTCGCTGCTTTCTTCGGGTTCCGAATTTGCGGGGCTTGCTTCGCGTGGTAGGGTTAACTGTGGGTCTGATCCAAAGGAGAGATTGTCGTAAAGAGCATCAAGATCCCCCAGATTCATCTCGATTTGCTCGCTTTCGTCGCCTGCTTCGATCTGTGCTTCGACTTCTATTGAGGATCTGACGGAAGGTTCTGGTGCTTCTGTCGGCGTAGCTTTACGGGTGGACGGGTGTGGATCTGCTTTCGTCGAGTTGATGCTTGGTGGAGAGTGTTCCGCCAAATCCGTGTTTTCAGCGTTCAGGTTTCCCACAGACGACGCCAATTGACGAGGGGTAACCTCGGCAATGGCCATGGTGATGGACTTGGGGTTTCACAGAAAAGAGAACGTTGAGGATTTCGTCGGATGTCAGGAAAACAATGGAATCAAAGTCGCGTGAATATTGAGTAATTGCACTATTACAAGTCGTCTTCTAGATTTCGATACCCTCGCTTGGGCTTCTCCCGTCCTATATATAATAGGCCAGGTCTCAAAGCTGTATGCGGATAGGTTTCATACACGCGTATTACAACATCACAGAATGTCGGATCATAGTCTCTTTCCTAATACAATCAAAATCTTTGTCGGTTGCTTTCTTGGGCTGTCATCTAAAACCTTCATGGGCCGTAAGACTTTGTCCAATCATAGGTTACCGAATCATAAGCACCCGAGTAACCATACCTATGCCACTCGATAATTTTATATCCCTGATTATTTATCTTCATCGCTCCTCGTGGAATCTATCGCAACGAAACGACATACATAAACACCCATACAAACAAGCATTCCATTCAAAAATGGAAATATTAAACAAAGATGAAGTGTGGCAATTATGCACAAAATCCAAATAAAATACCAAATCACCTTTAGTCTTTAACAACAACCATAAAACACTACAAGTTCAAGATATGCATACATAATATTTAATACTTAATTCAACCATCTTATTTACGATTCATAACAAGTTGAATTAACAAAACTTTATATTTGATGAGAACCAATTATTAACGGTAAGAACATGTTAAACAACTCAAAATATACTAAGGGTAAACCCTAAATTTATTTGGGTATTTTCCAATTAGAATTATGTTGAATTTAAACCTAAAACCCAAGTAATGTTTCGTAAGGTCATAGACGTGGTTGAAAAAATTATTATATTATACTGGTGGATACGTATGGTCATTGGATCCAACATTGTAGAAGGATTTATATTAAAATACTTATGGAATTTAAGTTGTGATAAAAACACTCGATATATCCCATTTAAAATTCGAATATTTTATAAATTAATAATGCTTGTATCTAATGGATACATTGGATTTTATATTTGCTAATGAGTCCATGGAAACCCTGTTTGCAAAATTTGGATTAGTAGATCATAAGATATGAATTTTATAAGTTTTTGTCTAAATCAAACATAAATCTGAAAACAGGAAAAGGTTATGACAAGTGTCGCTTTTATACTGGAGTGTAACTCTTCAGCATTAAGTGACTTACACATTACACGCCAAATTTAGATTCAACTAGATTTAGGGGTGCGCCTTGGCGCACGACGACACCGGCCACCGGCTTTTGTTTTGTGTAATTGCATCTTCGATTCTCCACGTTCATAGAGTAATGAATAATTTGTAAAACACTACATTAATTTTTCACAATAGGCAGCAGCTTGTGTTGACATTCTGCAAGCTTAGATTCACACTTTGTAAGTTCACTCATATTTGTGTCATCTACAAAGAACATGCCTACTTCCGTCAATATATAAGGGCAGCAAGTTTTGCTGACTCAGAGCATCCTCTTCTGTCAATAGATATAGTCTCTAAAGCGTTTTCTTTGATGCAACACGAGGTGCTGTCTGTGTGCTGGGACATCGAGGAAAATAGAGCCAAGCACCTAATTACTGCCGACAGTTCACGCCATGGCTTCATGGATCTTCAGAGACAAGCTTTCCAAAGTTTGTTTAAAGACATCTTGTTTGGAAATGTACAAACATTCTTCTGCAACCTGCAAGCATGATGAAAGAGGAATAGTTTAAACTGTGACCTAACTCACCATGACTTTTGTACTGTTGTATGTAAAGAATCGAAATAACAATCAAATATTTGTTTACATTCGTACCTCCTGAAGAAAAATGAGAATTAATATTAAAAGGCCCATGTACTAACATGTGTATTTGCTACTATTCTTTCCCTGATTTTTTTTTTGTGAAAGGGGAAGCGAAAAATAAAAAATAGAGCAATCTGTCCGAGGCGGCTGTTTTATGTTCTGGCAGCCAAGCCAAAACATACTCTGTTATCAGGTTTAGAACATAAGCTAGAGCCACTACTTGTTTAAGGAAGAAACAAGTTTGTAGGATCTATAAAGGCTAAATAAATAGGTTCTGAAATGTACTCACCAGTAGAATTGGTATGGTCCCGGAGCAGCCAAGCCTTTCCGCTCGAAAGAATTGCTACAGATGTTTCTTCTTCGAGAATCAATGCATTGAACTCCATCATATCGCCAAAGCCACAGACTGTAAAATTTGCAAGTAGGTTGGATGCCGTGGTCAATGAAACCAATAATAAAAGAATCTAAACAACACAACAAAATGTATAATTTGAACCAAGAAATAACAACTACTTCCATCCCTTCCAATCACACAAATCGAAGGAAAATGCTAAATGTAAAAATTTCCTTACATTATGCTTTCAGGCATTCTAGCTTGTTCCTCAAATGCTAAATATAACATGACGTGAAGGTTTCTTTTTTACCAGAAATAGAGCCCCCTAAGATTGATTTTCTGTTACAACAAAGTATTTAGATTAAATGTATAGGGGGAAGACTATGGTACCTACAACACAGAACTGCACCATGCAAATGCACATTTTAAAGTTTATAAGGGGAGTACACGAATATACAGATTACCAAGGCTACTTACCCAATAGAGCAGCACCTTTGGCATCCTTTCCAATATCATGGTCAGGCCAATGCTTTCGCACAGGAAGCTAAACAAGAACCAGGACCAAATGAGAAATGGGGAAATTCACTTACCCTTTGGGGAAATTGGCTTCAGTTGAAAATATATCACCCAAGAGTAGTGTGGAAACTTATACGAGCAAAGAGATACATTTGAATCCCAATGATAATATGCGTTGATAAAAAATAAAAAGACCACTTAATGATCATTTAAGAAATTAAAGGAAAAAGATGTGAACTCTATAAGCATCGCCTCCTCGCATACACTCATTTGATTTATGAAACACGAGAATATAAGCTCTGGTAGCAAGAGATTATATTATGTAATTAGTCCAAAGCAAGCTTGGTCCAAAGAGGAAAGAAAAGCGTAAACGTGAAGTGTTGAAAGCTTCGAGCTACCAAACAAAAGTTTCAGATGAATACTAAATGTCAATACTCTATAGAAAAATAACCAGGAGGCTGCACTCTCGACATATAAATGGATGCAGAGGAAGCTTCTCTTCCTTCTAAGCATTCTCACCGAGAAATGCATGGGAAGCGGTAAAAAGAATCTAGTGGAATCCCCTGTGATGCAATGAGAAACCCAGATCACATACTTATAATGCAGGGGATTATTTTATTGAGTCTTTTGAACAAATTTGTGACGCAACTTGCATTACTTATAACTGCAGCCATCAGCACACATAGTTTTTAGGAAGGGGACCCAAAATTAACGAACAAAACACAAATGGGAAGTTCTCAGCTCAGGCAACAAAAGATCATAAATAATATTGCAGCTGCCTTGTCAGTGTGGAACAGCCCAAAGTGTGTTTTTCTGTTCTCTTGGTGAAATTAGGTACCAGCGTAAGTTCAAAATTTTGATATATCATTGTAACATAACCAAACATGTAAGCTAGTGTTTCCCAGTCAACAATTTCTCATACGCACCCATAATTAAATCTAGTTTTCTAGGTGTCATAATATGTAAAAATATTACACTAACCCTATAACATTCAAACAGACGGCTTCTCTAAATAAATATACATAAGATTCATGCGTAGTAATTATAATCCCAAATCTATTTTGTGGACTACAATTAAAATGAGATGAGATATATCAGAGTAGCAATGTAGTGTTAAAGCAAAAGCACTACTTTGGAGTTCCAGGAAAGTAAAACTATTTATCGGATCCTATTTTCACGGTATAACCAGATAGAAGGCAACAAGTAGTGTTTCTGACCGGTAAAAACATTACGAGCTACTGTATTCTACTGGAGTTTTAAGCGTGGAAGAACAATGGAAGCATAAAATTTAATTTATATCTAAAGAATTCCAGATTAAAGAGCAATGTATGAAAAGCACCATTTTCCAAGTAAGGAAGTAGTCTAGCCATGGTCAATGCATCGAGAAATCACCCAAAAGCATACATGCATAACAATGATAGTGAATTAGCCAGCCTGGATATAATCCTCACATCTAGCATAATTAAATTGATGCCAAACTCCTTGATAAAAAATGGCAAGCAAGCATGATCTAGGCTCTAAAGTTTCACCATAACTGTCGACAAAGAGGAGGATTCCAAGCTCACTCGGTAGGGCTTATGGAAGCACCACTATCAAATAAATTTGAAGATTTTCTTGGTTAATGGTTTCTGGTTGGGCGGATCCCTTGGACCTCCGCACCCTCTTATATATAGCTGAACTTAGGTACAACTTAACTAGTACACTGAAATACTCTAGAATCTTGTAGGACACTAACCTAGACTCCAACATTCATTGGAAAGTTCCAGGCACTCCTAGGACAACACTACTATACTAACACTCCCTAGAATATTCCAGGTTCTCCTAGGACAGTCTCCAACACTCCCCCTTAAGATAGGTGATAGATATCTATCATTCCCATCTTGTTACAAGCTGAACTGCACGCTTTATTTCATAATCCTTTAGTTACACAGTCTGCAATTTGCTCGCAAGAGGGTACATGACTTATCTTAATTATACCGTCATCCAACTTCTCCTTAATGAAGAAGCGATCAATCTCCACATGCTTGGTTCTATCATGTTGAACAGGGTTGTTTGCGATATTGATCGCCGACTTGTTGTCACACCACAAATTTAATGGGCCTTTCCTCAACACTTTCAGCTCTGAAAGAAGATTCCTCACCCATAACATCTCACTCAAACCTTGCGACATAGCTCTATATTCAGCTTCAGTTGTTGACTTTGAAACCACCGGCTGCTTCTTACTTCGCCATGACACTAAATTCCCCCCGACAAACACACAATAACCAGATGTTGATCTCCTATCATCCAAGCAACTTGCCCAGTCAGCATCACAAATACCCATCCACATTTAGATGACCATTCCTTTTGAACCATAGTCCCTTTCCTGGACTACCCTTCAAGTACCGGAGGATTTGATTGACCGCATCCAAGTGTTCGCTCCTAGGATCATGCATGTATCTGCTCACTACACTCACTGCATATGAAATATCAGGTCTTGTGTGACATAGATAGATGAGCCTTCCAACAAGCTTCTGGTACTTCTCCTTATCCACTGGTTCCCCAGATTCGGCACATAGCTTGTGGTTTTGATCGATAGGGGTTGATGCAACCCGACACCCAAGCATGCCCGTGTCACTAAGCAAGTCCAATACGTACTTTCGCTGGGAGAGAACAATCCCTTTGGGGGATCTAGCAATTTCTATGCCAAGAAAGTACTTGAGTTGGCCAAGATCCTTTACCTCAAATTCCTTGTAGGTTGTCTTTCAATCGTGATATCTCCACCTCATCATCTCCAGTGATTATGATATCATCAACATATACGGCAAGGATTGTTATTTGGCTATTTGAGTGCCGACAGAACACTGTATGATCCCCATTACACTGCTTATATCTCATACCACATACAACTCGTCTAAATCTATCAAACCATGCCCGCGGAGATTGCTTGAGGCCATATAGAGATTTTCTCAACCTGCATACCTTTCCTGATGTTCTAGGAGTGCAGAAACCAGGTGGGATCTCCATGTATACCTCCTCCTGTAAATCTCCATGCAAGAATGCATTCTTGACATCCAACTGATGCAAAGGCCACCCGAAGTTAGTTGCACATGAGATTAGGATCCTCACTGTGTTCATCTTTGCCACCGGCGCAAATGTCTCATCATAGTCAATCCCATATGTTTGGCTATATCCTCTCGCAACTAGCCTTGCCTTGTACCTTTCAATTTTCCCTTCTGGATTCTGTTTCACGGTGTAGATCCATTTACACCCAACAACTCTCTTTCCTGGTGGAAGATGTACCAAGTTCCCAAGTTTTATTCTTTTCGAGAGCATTTAACTCCTCTATCATGGCCTCCCGCCACTTCGGGTCTTGCTTTGCTACTTTCCAGTCTCTTGGGATCACCACAGATTGCAATGATGCGATGAAGGCCCTATAGTTCGTAGATAGAGATGTATATGATACATAATTAGCTATGTCATGCTTCTCCTGGTACCAATTTGGAGGTTTTCTAGCTCCAGCTCAGGTTCCTTCTCTTAAGGCAATGGGCAAGTCCATTGAATCCCTCGTAGTAGATGGACCTATGTCATCAGGCAATTCAACAATTTCGGCACCTGTTGGAGCATGTTGCTCCCTCTGCACCTGTGTGTCACCTGTCGTAGGGGCATGTTGTTGCTGATGCTCATGTTGCGATTTTCTCCGTGTATACACTTTTAAGTTCTCTTCCTCGTTCGGCTTTCTCCATCTCTCTTCGACCATAGGATATGGGACTGAATCAACCACAACTCTCCAAGGTTCATCTTCAACAGAATCAACCACAACACTCAAAGGTTCATCTTCGTTTCTCCTCAACACTTCACTCTCCCCCTCTCGACTAGCCTCACTCGTGCTAGGAGAGTCAAGGTCAATGTCAAATAATGAGCCGAGATCGGTCTTCTCTCCATAGAACGGCTCAGACTCCCTAAATGTCACATCCATGCTCACAAATGTTCGTCGCTCGATAAGACTCCAACACTTGTAGCCCTTCTGTCCAGATGGGTATCCAATAAATATACACTTCACCGCTCGTGGGTCCAACTTCCCCATCAAGGGTCTATGATCTCTAACGAAGCACGTGCAACCAAATACTTTAGGAGCAACTAAGAACTTGTTCTCACCTAGCAACATTTCACATGGTGACTTCATCCCAAACACCCTTGATGGCATGCGGTTGATGAGATACGTGGTTGTCATCACCGCCTCACTCCATAAGAATTTCGGCACATTCATTGTGTACATCAACGACCGAGCAACCTCCAAAATATGACGGTTTTTCCTTTCTGCTACTCCATTTTGAGGGGGCGTATCTGGACAGGAGGTTTGGTGCAATATACCTTCTGCTGACAAGAATGTACCAAACTCCTTATTCACATACTCGGTCCCATTATCTGTCCTAATTACCTGCACCTGTGTATTGAACTGATTTTTCACATAGACATAAAAGTCCTGGAAACATCTGAATACCTCATTTTTATGCCTCATGAGATACACCCAGGTCATACAAGAATAACAGTCAATGAATGTCACAAAGTACTTCATTCCACTTATAGAGATAACAGGGCATGTCCAGACATCTGAATGAATAAGCACAAAAGGCGAGATACTCCGGACTCCCCTACTCACATAGGATGTTCTAGTGTGCTTCCCAAACTCACAAGCATCACACACTAATTTGTTTTTATCCACCCCACACATTACATCATGCACAACCTTACTCATTTTATCAAAAGACAAATGTCCCATTCTACAATGTTGAAGCATCACCATGGCTTCCTTCTCTCCTATAGTTGATGCTAGTACAGTACATACTGCATCACTTGTCACCTCCCGGTCCATGTACCACGGTCCATTATGCCTGGTTCCGGTCCCAAGCCTCTCTCCAGTCAGCCTTTCCTGAATTAAACACATCTCGCGGTCAAGCATTACACGGCAATCTATATCATCAACCAAGGCACGCAATGAAATAAGGTTTACGGGGAAGGCGGGAACGTGAAGGACGGAAGATAACTTAATTGTGGGTGTGCACTGAACTGTTCCAACTCCTTTGATGGGCTGAGAGGTACCATCGGCAGTTTGAATAGTTTCTTTATGTGTGGGTGGATATTGGGTGTAAGAATCAAATTCTTTCAATGTGCCCGCAACATGCTTTGATGCACCTAAGTCTAATATCCAATTTGAACAAGACTTATGCAAAAATGTTGATGCATGGGCATAATTACCTTCATCAGTATAGGCAAGGTGAGCGAACTTGTCGAAGCTGAAGTCCCCATAACCGCCATCATTAGTCACCTTTGCTTCCTTCTTTAACTCATCATGAGCTGTGCCCGAGGATTCTTCTTCGGAGACTGCCACATTTGCTCTAGGGCCACTTGAGTATCCTCTGCCACATGAGCTGTGCCCAACCATTCTCACCACAGTTAAAGCAGTCCCTAGTCTCCAAACTTTGGGTTGCAACGAAGGCTGGTCGAGATGGAGTTGTTGTGTTGCTCTTTGTCAACTTCAATCTGATCTCTTCTTGTGCGATCGCTGCTATGGCATCCTCTAGAGTGGGAAGTGAAGGCTGATGGTACAATGCAGCACGTCTTCCCTCGAACTCAGAGTTTAGGCCTTTCAAAAATTTCATCACTCGCCTGCGTTCAATCCACTTTCTAGCAGCAGCAATGCAATCTGCATGATGGAGCTCCATAGGATCATAGTGATCTAAATCAGCCCACAGATGCTGCAGCTCAACAGCATACTCCATCACAGACTTGTCCTCTTGTCTCAGTTCACTCAGTCTCTCCTCCGTTTCAGCCATCAGCATTACATTCCCTTCACCTGAATACAATTTCTTTAAAGTCTTCCATACCTCAGCTGCACTTGAGAGGATCTCCACAGATGCTGCAATTGTTGGGGATAAGGAATTTAACAGCCACGCTACAATCAGTGAATTAGTAGTACTCCACGCCTTCCATTTTGGAGTTGTCTTGTCCCTTGGCTCGGTTGCTTCACCCTCAACATAGCTCTCCAGGTCTTTAGTCCTTAAGATGAGCAAAGCCCTTCTTGACCAGCTCAAATAGTTTTTTACGCCTTCCAATTTGATCTCATTGGGTGGCAGTTCAATCTTCTAGGTCTGCTCTGTAACTGCACTATTTGATGTTAATGCACCACCTGCCTTGGTTGTGAGAAGCTCCGCAAGTTTCTCAAGTGCCTTCTCCAATCCTTGATTTTCCCCCATGATCTGAATAATCACAACACCTCAGAGAAATGCAAATCAGGTGCAGACCTATTCCGTGCAACCACCTGCAGCTACCACTCTCAGGTTCCTCTTCCAGATAACGCCCCTGTGCTTCTTCTCCTGGCCACAGCCGCACACACACTAGCTCCAATCAGCTCTCCTCTTCTTGCACAGAAAGTCGCTGCACCTTTTCTCTGCTCTTCCAATCTGCTACAGGACAGTGCTCGGTTGCAGTTCCTCCTAACGATTCTCCTCGCCGGGAGCTCCACCAACTGCTACTTCACCTCCAGAATTTCTGCAGCTAGGCGCCTCCCTCCTCCTACTGCTTCCAGCCAGCACAAGCCTCACCTTCAGCTCATGCACTTGTGCCGCTGACTGCCGATTCACCGCAAGCAGCTACCCAGCGTTTCCTCCAGCTCTGATACCATGAAGATTTTCTTGGGAAATGGTTTCTGGTTGGGCGGATCCCTTGGACCTCCGCACCCTCTTATATATAGCTGAACTTAGGTACAACTTAACTAGTACACTGGAATACTCTAGAATCTTGTAGGACACTAACCTAGACTCCAACATTCACTGGAAAGTTCCAGGCACTCCTAGGACAACACTACTATACTAACACTCCCTAGAATATTCCAGGTTCTCCTAGGACAGTCTCCAACAAAATTTAAACGGAAGATAGCATGCTATGAAATGTTTATTACCTGCATCAAGCCACTGAACCTTGAGCATGGTGATCTACCTACAGCTGTTAAATCTGTGGCACAGAGACAACCAAAAATAAAACAAAATCCACCAATGTAATAAATATTAGTACTATGTGATGAGGTAAAGAGCACTCAAACCTGTCATGCCTATTTTATATAGAACCACTATTATGTGCAGAAACAGTTAGCTCTAATAAATTCGGCAATTTCAATTTGGTATGCACGAAGCTTCAATATGGAGAAATAAACAACATTTGAGAAGAAATTCCAAAGAGGGAGAAAATAATTAAAATGCTCAGATGGGAATCTTGTTCACTTGGCAGGCCGGCCTGATTTTAATTATATATTAAAACATATACCTAAAGCATTATAATATCTATAATGGGCATTTTTTTCATAAACCAAAAAGTGACAGGACCTGGACATCAGACTGGTATACATGCTCAGAAACCAGAAAAGGATTAACTATTTCTCCAGTACATTAAAGCATATACCTAAAGCATTATAATATCTATAATGGGCATTTTTTTCATAAACCAAAAAGTGACAAGACCTGGTATATATGCTCGGAAACCAGAAAAGGATTAACTATTTCTCCAATACACAATAGCTACAGCAATCTATCTACATTCCAAGGTGCGACTAAATAAAAAGGAGATGTGTGCAGTCGCTAGCTAGAAAATGCACGTAGACAGTTCTATAAGAAATAACATAGATATACTATTCTTCAAACAAACAAACTTCAGAAGAAAACATAAAACACACAAGAGGTGATGGCATATAGTTGTGGCTAGGTCACTCACCGCCCTCATTCATTTCTTCGAGGATTGCAGAATCCAGGAAAAGGTAACATTTCATTAGGAACCTAAATGTAAGGCATTGCCGCTGCCTTCCAAAGGGAATTGTGCCTAAAATAATAGATAATAAATACTTATATCACATTTACTTGACAAGTAAAAGAGGAAAGTAAGCATAGATAGATTGATCAAGCCTCAAGATAAGAAACCAGACATGTGAAGGGGCTGGATCATATAACACATCAATAGATAATTAAGGATATGTTTCAATAGCTCTCAACATAGGAAACCAGTGAGTATATTGAGGTGAAGTTTTTTTGTGAGCTAAATTGTTCTAAAACTACTAACTGAAAATGAGGACAAATCAATCTAAATTTCTGCACATAAATCTTCTGGTAAATACTGCATAAATGTTTTGGAGAAAAAGAAAAAGCTGCAACCAATCATACACAATGGAAAGAATGAAAAAAAACTAAATGTGCACCACCTCATAATCCAATATAACCATAGAATACAAGATGCATACTGTTTACACTTGCCAATTAAGAGAATACCAACAATCCAAAAAATCATCACAATAGTTGGCTTGCTCTCAAGATAACTATAATGGACATTGTCAGAACACAAATCAGGGATTTACGCGGTATAGAAGGCTTCCCTAGATAAGAATAGGAATAAATAGTAGAATGTATAGAACCTTCGGTGATGAGGCATCCAATACCATATATGCCTGTAGGATGGAACTGGACGAACTCGAGACCTACAATACAGATATTAAGCAAGCATAAATCAAACAGGATAACGGAAGAACTACTTTTAAATTTCACAACAGATTGAAAGAAAAACTAACTTGTGAGCTGGGGTTGCTGAGAAGCAGGCCCTACCATAACCATACTTCCAGAACCAAAATCAATTTCCTGACTAAAGTAAGAAAGGACCAAGAATTTACCTACAAAGCGTAGGAAAGGACCAAGAAAGGACTAGGAATTTACCAATAATTTCCTGACCAAGTATTTGTTTCACGGAAAGGTGCCATCTCCCATGTTTAAGGCAATGACTCTGTAACACCCCGTCCACTCTTGGGCCCGGGGGTGTCACTCCTGGCAGCTTAATAGGATATCTAGACTGGCCCCACAGACCAACACTAGTCTTTTCTGCGCATTTTGTCCTCACTCGTGCGCACCCGGTTACCCACTTCCCGGTCGGTCACCCATCCTAAAATTGCTCTAGGCCAAGCACGCTTAACTTTAGAGTTCTTTTCGAATGAGCTTCCGGAAAAGAAGTTGCAACTTGTTGATATGGGTATCCTATCAATCCTATTAAGCCATGTGCCTGGATCTCACAGACTCCCTGGCAGTGGCTTGAAATATCATTATGAGTTAATCAATAGAAGCGTAACCATGGAAAGATAGAATCAATCTTCCTGAATCCAATCCAAAAATTCAGAAAGCATCATGAAGAAGTGCAGGTATGTGATTGGTAGAATAATAAGTATGAAAAAACAATTAACAAATATCAGATCAATATATTAATGAGTCATACTGGTATTCGTGCTCGGATCCTCTGCCGAAGCTTGCTAAAAGCACCAGAAGCTTGATTTTAAAACCTGCTCACAAAACAATAGAGATGTCAATTACATATGTACACTACTACCTATGACCATGGTAAAGATATGTAAAATACTAATCAACAAAATTTAGAGAACATAATATTAGAGTATCTGAAAAAAGATGACATGCTTTGTACACAAATGGTCTAGCCATGCATCATTAGAGAAAGTCACAATCTTTTTGAAAAGAACCATACGTAATTTAGAAACACTGAAAAGCACATACATAATTTATAAACCCTCTCGATCTTCTTCAATATCTCAATACCGAGCTGGATTTATTTGAACAGCTCAACAGACTACTCAACATGTCATAGTTTACCAGAGCTAAATAAGGAGCAAAAACAAGGACTGACTAATAATATACCTAACCTATGGAAGGTTCAAAGACTGCAAGGACATCATCCCCGACATGATGCTTGGACATCCCAGACAATAAATCCATAACCACCACCAAGAGCTTCGTGCTCAATTAATTTCTGTATGGAACAATTAGAAATCCACAACCTCATTCAAATCATCATTCAAGAGCACCACAAGAGAGAAAGAGAGGGAGGGAGGGCGAGGGAGAGACCTGTAGGTGTTCTTGCCACCTCCTATGCATGTTCCTCCGTATGGCGCCTCCTTCCTCCGCGTTAGCCGGGACCAAGGCGTGCTGCTGTACGTGCGTCGTGGGTCTTGACGGCGGTGGCCAGCTAGGAGATGGGCGTGGACTGGGGGAGTTGCGGGGAGGCAGGGATTGGCGGCCTCCCTCCTCAATGGCCAGAGGTGGAGGGAGGAGAGACCAGACGTGGGCAGGGACCATGGCGCACTGCTGCTGCTCATGGGACGAGGCGGCGCAGCGGCGGTCGTAGTCAGCGCAACGGCCGTCGTGGTCGGCAAGATTGAGAGAAGGCCGGAGAGGAGCTTGTCGGAGCGGGAGGGTAAAGCAGGAGGCGAGGGGATTGGGGGAGGGGCGAGCTGAGGGGAGGCGGAGCTCGGGAGGGGAGGGGACGCGCGAGCAGGGAGGAAGGGGAGGAGGCGGAGCAGCCGCACAGCGATTGGCAGCAAGGGGATTGTGGCTAGGGTTTTTACAGTGGGCTTCCTTTTATATGGCATACCTTTAGATCAATTAGCGGCAGAGATTTACTAAAGTAAAATGATACGAATCAACCGGGGCATCGAACCAAACGATCCCCGGGTTGACTCGCTCACACGCCGCGTCTTCCCCGCACATCACATGGTGGTCCCCACTCACCTCATCCCCTTCCTTGTACTGGCTCCCGAACGGATATTTCCTGCTGCATCTAGACGCCCGACGAGGTTGCGCCGCTGGCTTTCTTCTCACCCGCGCGCCGCCGGCCGTCCGTCGTCGGCCCTCCGCCCGTCCGTCGTCAGCCCTCCGCCCGCTCGCTGTCAGGTGCCCACCCCCCGCTGTCAAATTATCTCGCCGGCCTCTTCTCGCTTGCTACCACCGGCCCTCTACAAGCTCGTCGTCGTTGGTCCTCCGGCAACCGTCAAATTACCTCGCGTCGGCCTCTCCCTGCCTCTCTCCCCCGCCATGCGCCACCTCTGCTTGCAGTGGTGTTGCGGAGCTCGGCCATCCATGGCGGCGTCCTCAGCCATGGGATCCTACGCACGCCACTGTCGCGCTGCCATGACTCCCGCGCCGCTTGCAGCTCCGTTCGCCGCTCCTCCGTGACTCTCGCGCCGCCCGTCGCTGTAGCCCTGCCGCCGCGCCACCGTGATTGCCTACAACAGCCGGCGCTAGCACCGGTGAGGACGGATTTTGCTACACTGCACGGTGCTACATAGGCATGATACCGACGCTACTGGAAGTGGTGATCGTTGCTACAGATGAAGGACCATGATGCTACCAACCAATAAATGGTTTTTGAGATTTTGCTACAGGACGATGCTATAATTGTAGTATTATTTTGCTATTTTTGTTCTATGTTTTTCTATAATAGAACAAAATATTTGCTACGGTATTTTCGACGAAAGTCCCCAGCAAAGTCGGTTTTGCTACGGCAGGCACCAGTGTTTTCTCCGGCGAGGTCGTTCTTTTTGCTACATTAACAGTTTTTTTACTATCACCGTTTCTCGGTTTTGCTATAATAGCGTAACGTTTTTGCTATACGGTCTCCGGTGAGGTCTACCGGTGAAAACCTCCGGCGAGGTCGAATATGCTACACTAGCACAACTTTTTTGCTACACGGTCGCCAGCGACGTCTCCGACGAGGTCCAGTCTGTTTTTCTATTTTTTAGGCCGAACCGTTTTTTGCTACAGGTAGCAAAAGCGGGACGCGGTGTAGCAAAAGCGGGAATTAGAAGGACACGTGCCAGCAGGAGGATCCGGGGGATCGGAAGTTTTGATCCCCCGGGGGACGCGTAGCACCGCCCTTTACTAAAGCAACATCTGGTAGTTAGGTTAGGTTTTGTCTTCTTTGGTGCGTCGTTGGAGTGGTGGGAGCGGCGCCCAGGCGAATAAATCTGCCTCAACTCTACTCTCACACCGGCGACGACCTTCGAGGTGGCGCCTCGAGTTGATGGCAACGTGTGCTGATCGGTCCTTCAGATCGATAGCTTGGTCTTCTCGCCGTTCTTCAGATCTGGCGAGAATAGATTCTCGGTGTGTCACCGACGTTTGTTGTTATCCGCGATGGCGCTGGCGGCCAGGGCGAGGTGGTTCTTCTGGAGCAAGGATGTTGGTCCGGAGGTGGTGGATTTGTCGTTCTTCCCCGACCTCATCGATGGGAGGCAGCGGATCTTGGTCCAAGACAGCATGGGGACGTCCCCCGGTCGACGTGCCACAGCGACATGTGCCTCGCTGCGTGCAGCAGGTCTGTTCATCGACTCACAAAGCCTCGTTGGTGATGGTGCGGTTTTGGATCTTGCAATGGTGAAGGTTCGGCGTCTCTCCTGGCACCCGCCTTAACGGCGCTAGTGTTGGACGGCGACCGCTGGCTATGGTGGTTGCGGGAAATTCTAGAGATCGTCTTGTTTTCGATTTCTTAGGATTTTATCTGCAAACTCAAGATAATTAGTTTATCTCGGTCTATCTTTTAGTTTCCACGTATGTTGCGTCATGTAACTTGATTTTCTATTAATGAAATATATGTGTTGCTCTAAAAAAAATCCAATTTTTGCTGCGAGCTCTTCTACCCCCTAATTATATTAGATTCAATGGTCAAGAAAAACGAAAGATGAGAAAATCACCCAACAAGAGGTATTTTCTCTTAAACTAGGCTTTCGCCCCGCTTTATAAATAAAGTCACATCGACCGAACAGATACAAGATGAAGGGGAGACCTCTTTTACAAGGCAGATCAAAATAAACAAGAAACACGCGGTAGCCTAAACTTGCCACCGAGGACAACGAGCCGATACCGAGGTGACCCGGGGCTCCACGATGATGCGCTCGACTTTCGACGTAGGGCTCGTTGGGAACCCAAGAGGAAGATATGATGAGCACAGCAGTAAGTTTTCCCTCAGTTATGAAACCAAGGTTTAATCGAACCAGTAGAAGCAAGAAAACACCCCAAATGTGTTGCTAGCTGAGCTTTGGCAGGGCGCACTATCGGTGCGAGTAGCAACGTGGAGACCTGCACAACACAACCACAAAACTTTGTCCCCAACTTGCGATGAGGTTGTCAATCTCACCGTGTTTTGCGGAAAACAAAGAATTAAACGTATCGAATGGAAAGAAGTAATAGTTTACAGAAAGTAAACACAAAGCAGAAACAGTTTATAGATTGTATGTAAAGAATAAGGACCGGGATCCATAGTTCACTAGAGGTGGCTCTCCTTAGATAGATAACATGCTGGGTAAACAAATTACAGCGGGGCAATTGACAAATACCGAGAAAGCAATACATGCATATACTAATCATCTTGACTCCTATGAGACTCGATTGGGCATTACAACATAATACATAGACCGTCATCCAACTGCATCTATGAATAATAATCCACCTTCAGGTTATCATCCGACCCCCCTCCAGTATTAAGTTGCAAGCAACAGATTATTGCTATACGAACTGCGTGTAAAGTAAACAATACGATTGTTCTATAAACAAAGGATTGTTGTTTTCTCCCTAGTAGCAACAACATATCTAATACCTTAGAGATTGTTGTCACTTCCCCAGATTACTAGAGGCATGAACCCACTATCAAGCATAAATACTAACTCTTGGAGTTGCTAGCATCTACTTGGCCAAGATAGCTACTAACAACAGAAAGCATGCAAGATCTCAAATAACAAAGACATGATAAAATCAATAATCAATTTGAAATAGCATCTCAATATCCATCGGATCCCCGCAAACACAACATGTATGAATTACAAATAGATGATCTTGATCATGAACGAAGCTCACAAGATCTAGACATGAAAGCACAAAGGAGGAGAACCAGCCATCTAGCTACTATATGGATCCGCAGTCCAAGGATGAACTAGTCACGCATCACACCGGAGGCTTGCATGGTGATGAAGAAGGCCTCCAGGGTGAATTCCCCTCTCCGGCAGGGTGCCGGGAAGAGCTTCAGATCCCTCCCGATCTAGGGATGGAGATGACGGCGGCTACAGACTCTTTCGTGGATTTTTGATCGGCTACTTAGGGTTTTCGTCCCGAGGGCAATATATAGGTGGAGGGAGAGGCCGAGGGGGTGCCGGGAGCGGCCACACCACCCCCAGGCCCTTCTCCGTCTCGTATTCTAGCACTTGATCCCTTCCGGAAAAATATGCACTTTGGCTTTTGTCTCGTCCAATTCCGAGAATATTCATTTTCTGACTTTCCTGGAACCAAAAATAGCAGAAAACTGGCAGCTGGCACTGTGGCTCTTGTTAATAGGTTAGTCCAAGAAATCATATGAAAAGTACTCCAAAGTTGGAACAAAACACAAGAAAGTGGATAAAACTAAGCATGGAACATCAAAAATTATAGATACATTTGCAATGTATCACACGACGACGCCCCCAAGAGGGTCACGACACACCACGCCGCCGCTAAGACCAAAGGTCAAGGATTTTCACCCGGAGCCCTGTCGCGCGAAAGGTAGCCGCATCGACGCCCCCAAGAAGGAAACGATACCCCCAGACATCACCGCCGATGGTGTCGAAACACAGATCTTTCGCCCGGAAAAACCTTCGACCGCTCCCGGCGTCTGCCACGCTTGTTGTCCCCAAGATAGGTTGCTAACACGCGATCTGGGAGTTGTCGAAGCCGAAGCGCCGCCAACACCAAAGCCTCCCATCACCCTCTCCTCGCCATCCACATGACCGAGGGGAGGAACCACCACCACTGCCACGACGCTCACCGAAGAGACGCCCACACAGTCCACCTTCCGGGGTCGCCGCCCCGACATCCACGAGCTCTAGCCAAAGCTCCGACCATCGCCACAACGCGCCGTCAACGAGAAGGCCGGGTAGGGCTCACTGACGTGTAGGCATTGAGGCACGGTGGCTTGGGGGAGGGGAACTTCCCTCCATCACCCGCGGTGAGAGCCGTCCGGACAAAATAGTAGTACCAAATAGGGCTGGAACAGGCCCGGCCCGCCGGCTAGGCCCAGATCGCCCCCCCTCTGCTTCACCGCCGCGCTGCTGCAGCCAAGCCGCCGCCATCGATCCCCTGCACCCCGAGTCCCCCGCCGCTACATTAGTAGATCGCCGTGGGCGCTGCCAAATCTCTGGCCAAGCCCGCCTGGAGCCCGTGCCTGGGCCGTCCCCGCCGTCGAGAGGGAAGGAGGCGCTGCCGCGCCGCCCCGCCGCTCGTCACCGCCAGGACCAGGCCCCGCCGCCCGAGCTCCAGCGCCACCATGGTGCACCACCGCGAGGCCGGGGGAGCCCCGATCTCCTCGCCTCGCAAGAGGGGAAGGGCAGGTCCACCACCGCCGGCGCCGCAGGGACTTTGCCTAGTGGTCAGCGCCGGCGGCGGCAGAGGGGAGGAGGTGGGGAGGAGGGTTGGACGCCAGGGAGATGGGAGGTGCTCCCGTCGCCCTCGGGGGGGGGCAACAATCCAGTTTTGCCAAACGCAAATCTTTCAACGAGAGAGGTATTTTTGGTCGTGAGAAATTTGTACTCGATGCAGCAGCAGACTCAGCTTGGTTTGTGCCGCCAATGGGATGGTCCCTGGGATAGCTGAAGATGCGGACAACCTAGTCAACTTGGATAGGGAGACAGAGGTGGTATTGCTGGTCCTTGGGAAGTACTCGTAGTGACGGTGTCGTACGCACCTAGTGCAAGCTGCCTTGGGTGTCGTCGCGGAGGATCACCGGTTGCATAGAAGGATGACCTTCATATTAGAGAGGATACGCATGGTTCAAATAAAAGGAACATGAGAAGCATGGTTCAAATAAAAGGAACATGAGAAGAATTAGGCAGGAGTTTCCCTGTACCTGGAGAAATTAAGAAGACGTCGTCGTGACTATCAGAACTATGGCGGTGAAATACACCCTTCAGAAGGTAAGCCCGAGGGCATGGAGTGGTGGTAGACGTACGGTACGACTTTAAGAAGTCTTTGAGGATCCTTTTATAGCCAGGGAGTGCCACGGCGTCTGGGAGATGGGAGGGTCGCGTCCTAGTTCAGTTCGGACGATTCGACCATAATTCCACTATTGGTGTTTTAAAAGGCACTGTTCGACTAAGTGGAAAATACATTTCGTGTTTTATACGAAGGGAAAAGTCACTAGAACTAGTGGAATTGGGTGGGGAAAGTGTTGCAGCCATGCCGGTTGTTTGTTTCTTCAGTCTGAAGTCTGTACGTGATGGAGGTAGAAGAAGATCAAGATCTATCCAGGATCGTTTCTGTAGAGTTGGGCCAAGTAGGCTGGCCCAACAAAGAAAATAGAGGGAAAGAAATATGGGACTTGAGGTGGGCTGAGACCGGTTGGGTCGGACCTTGGTCAGGTTGGTCTGGTTCAACATTTTTTTCTCTTTTCCTTTTTATTTTCTATTTTCATTTATATATATATGGGCTTTGCTATTTGGCACAAGTTTAGAAATTCTTCAAACAAGAATCTGGCAATTTTAATAAAAGAAAAAAGTCATATTGGAATCTTAGGAAAATATTTTCCTATCCATTTTTGTATAAAATCATTATATTTGTGGCAAATCCATTATGAAATTTACAAATCCCTAAATATATTTTAGGGTTTTATAAATTCCCATAACATTTATTAAATACCAAAATTCATATGAGATATATATAAATCATCTCCAACATTATTTTGAGAATGTCATATTATTCTCTCCTCTTTTATTTTATTCTTTATTTGGAAATGGATTTCAATATGTCTAAAACCCAAAATGCAACTAACAACCAATATATCCAAAATGGACTATTTTCCAACATCTTTATTATATTTGTGGAAGTCATATTATTCCCTCTCTATATTATGCAACATGGTTTGGACAAATATTAAAATACAAAAACATCAAATACCCAAGTTGAATTTTTTTAAATCTTTCAAACCAAGATTTATAATATGGATAGTCATATTTATCCTCTCTTGAAAAAGTTTAAACTAGTGTTTTAAATCCTTCAGAAATTCATCCAAGTCAACAATGAAACACTTCATATTTATTCCATAGTTCATTTTATTTAACATTCCAAAATTTGGGATGTTACAAACTACCACCCTTAAAAGGAATCTCGTCCTCGAGATTAGAGATGGCTAGCAAAAAATGGGTTTGGGGAGAAACTAGGGTGCTACCACCTTTAAATGAAACTTTCTAGGTTCCTTTTTCTTGGTTGGTTTACTTAGTGCCTTGGTCTCCGACTTCATAAGCTGCATTCCCAGAGATCGCATCCAATGTGTTCTTAAGGAGAGTCTTCTTGTCGATTCCATTACCATCCCCATTTGGATTACTCCTTCTAGGCAGTCATTGGAATAATGCCCATTTTTCGACACTTGAAGCAAGTGATCCGGTGGAGATCCTTCTTAGGTTTCCCATTGCTGCTACCATTGTTTCCATTGAGAAAATGATGTTTGCCGCCACTATGATGATGATGTCGCTTGTGACTACTGTAGTTTCCATCACCACCATTATGGGGTCCATGGTGGTTATCAGATTGATGACCATTATGGTGGTGGTCGTGGGACTTTGCTATATAGCCATAATGCCTCGGAGGAGAAGAATAATGATGCTTCTTGTGTGAACTATAATCATGCTCTTGAGAGCCATCATTTCTCTTTCTCTCATCAATCCCCTTTTGCTTGCTTTCAATGATAATATACTTGTCAACAAGAGCTTGACAAGTAGTGAAATAAATAGCCACCAACTGAACAGATATCTCGTCATTTAGACCCTCCAAGAACTTCTGCTGTTTAGCAGCATTAGTGTTGATATCACCAGGTGCGTAGCGTCCAAGCAAGTTAAAATCTTCCCAATATTCTATGACAGAACGCCCTCCCTGGCGCAAAGCTCAAAACTCCTTCTTCTTGAGAGCCATAGATCCAGTGGCACATGAGTAGTGCGAAAAAATGGTCTGAAAATGCTCCCAAGTGACATTTGGGTTTTGGTAATTTTCCCACCGAGCCGCTGCAGGACCCTCTAATTGGTGCGATGCAAAGCGTACTTTATCAGCATCAGAACAATTCACTGTAGAGAGTTTATTGGATATGGTACGAAGCCAGTCATCTGCAATAATAGGCTCGATCGTGCTAGAGAAAGTAGGAGGTTTCAGCCGCAGGAAGCGAGCAAGTGCATCTCCTGGAGGTGGAGGTGGTCCATTGCCATTGTTATTATTGTTATTATTATTGTTGTTTTGTAGGTTCTGAGTCAACAACTGGATAAGTTGTGTCTAGGATTGCAAGAGTTGCACTATGCCAGGAGGCATGTTGTTCCCATCGTCATTGTTACCATTAATACCACATCTCGGAGGCATCTGCTATGGGTTTAAGGAGAAGGATAAGATATAGATATAGAGAGACCTAAGGGAAATACTACCCTTATGAATATGATGAACAGTCACAAAAATGGAATCATCGTCAAAATAATTCTAAAATCTAAACATTCAAACACACCAGAGTTCAACCAAGCATTACATAGTACTAGCATACCACACAGATTGGGTATGGTCGAGAACACTACTCATATATCATTCCTTATTATTTCACTTTCTCTCATGGTGTTCAAGGAATGATCTTCGC
The DNA here is from genome assembly GCA_916181665.1 of Avena sativa. Lineage (NCBI taxonomy): Eukaryota > Viridiplantae > Streptophyta > Magnoliopsida > Poales > Poaceae > Avena > Avena sativa. Next base: position 414,906,852 of record OV702289.1, on the reverse strand, counting down.
ATAAAACTCTTGAAAGTAGACTAAATTTCATCCTTGCCCTATATCATGCGGTAGGCAACGGTTGCCACTTCTAAAGGTAGACTGTTATACCATTCTATGGTTCAGGCTTATTAACACTGAAAACTCTACTAAGTTATAAGGCACTCAAGATTCACAAACCCAACGATATAGAAGTGAATAATAAGAGTAGTCGGTATGGGGGTCAATCCATCCCGCACCAAAATCATTAACTTTGCAAGTAGATAGGTGAATCACGCAACCTAGCACTCGGGTATCCATATTTTTGCAGAATGTCTTCATGGGCACGAACTAAGGTTCATTTTTACGCCACTAATCCAAACTGCAAAGCCACTATAAAATCTAATTTATCGATCCTTCAAAATAGGTAGTCTTGGTAAAAAGATACTTAGACTTCAAGGTTGGGAATGGTGATGTCAACTACTTATTTTGAAGAGGCAAGAGATTGGAAATCATTTAAGAAAGATGAGTGGTACAAGAGTATTTTCGAAATTACTTGGGAAAATATCTGATCCTATGACTTCCATTTGCTAGGGTCACGTCCTACTATCAACATATGCTCTGATACCATTTTGTAACGACCCGAACCCGATAGGATTCGAAGTTGTTTACAGTGCTATCCCTGGATAATAGCTATCACACGCAGTAACAAAATGAAATACCAAGATAAACATACATCATTTTATTACTCATCAGAAGATCCAGAGTTTACATAATACAAGTTGCACACCGTATATTGGTTGGCTCACTTTACAGCGGAAACATAATCGATAATCCGTGGCACCATCAACATAATAGGGCTTATTGAGTATAGGCCCACGATCCTAGTCGTCCCCACTCATCATCAGATCACCCACATGACATGTTGCAACCAACAAAGTTGGTCAATATGATGAATTTATTGGCAAGTTACACCACCTATGCCTATTTCTACATGCATAAGGCTTTATGTGGAGGCCATATGGTTAATTTGCGTAAAGCCAAATTTGTAAAAGTATGATAAAACTTTCTTTATCCTACTTTGAAAATCCTTGATAAAATATTATATGGTTGAGTGGACTACTTTCACTTAATATAACTATACACATCCACTGTCCTCACTATAAATAATTTTACTCGACAGTTCAACCAATACCAACAAAAATTACCCCTTTTGAACTCGTCGTCAGTAGTGTAGTTGGATTTACCTAATGGTCCACATGTCAAAACAAATTGGACATGCCATTAGTACTACATGAGATTTACCTGATGGTCCACATGTCAAAAGTTAATCAGGCCATCAGTACTATAAGTGATTTACCTAACGGTCCACATTAAAAAACTGGACATGTCGTCAGTACTACAATGAGATTCACCTGACGGTCCACATGTCAAAACATTGGACATGCCATCAGTAGTTCGGCACTATGATGAGGTTCGCCCGATGGTCCACATATCAAAACATTTTATTTATTTTTAAAAAAAGACGTAGGAAGATTCTTTAGCGGCTTCAATCTTCAGAATTGTCTTCTCCCGTAGACACGAGCAGGATGTAGCTCTTGTAGATACTTCCGGAACATCATTCCGTTCAGATAAAATGTATTTTTCTTTTGAAAACACTTTGTTAAAAATAAGGGCTCACAACTTGAGCTTATGTATTTAGAAAACTCTTTTCTTTTGGAACCCTCATAAAACCCCATTAAGCACATCAACAACATACCCAAAATAATTTACCTAGGATGTAAATGAATATTTGAGTGGGGACCTAAGTTTATAACTACTCAGGGTCATAGCTAGAGTTTTGCAAATACACTTGTATCAAAATACTACTACACATGCATAGTACCATTTGATAAACAAATCATGCAAGTATAAAACATAGGTGGAATAATGATGAATGGTATAACTTGCCTTTTTGTATAGAAGAAACCAATAATAACTCCTCAATAATTTTTCCTTGATAATATATATATATCCTTAATAATTTATTCTTGATAGTTTATCCTCGATAATTTTATATCCTTAATTATTTATCCTCGTCACTCCTCGTGGAATCTATCGCAACGAAACGACATACATAAACACCCATACAAACAAGCATACCATTCAAAAATGGAAATATTCAACAAAGATGAACGCATGGCAATTATGCACAAAATCCAAATAAAATACCAAATCACGTTTATAGTCTTCAACAACAACCATAAAACACTACAAGTTCAAGATATGCATATATAAGATTTAATACTTAATTCAACCATCTTAATTACGACTCATAACAAGTTGAATTAAGTAAATTTTATATTTGGTGAGAACTAATTATTAACAGTAAGAACATGTTAAACAACTCAAAATATACTAAGGGTAAACCGTAAATTCATTTGGGCATTTTCTAATTAGAATTATGTTGAGTTTAAGCCTAAAACCGAAGTACTATTTCATATGGTCATTGACATGGCTGGAAAAATTATTATATTATATACTGGTGGATACGTATGGTCATGGGGTCCAACATGGTAGAAGGATTTATATTAAAAGACTTATGGAATTTAAGTTGTGATAAAAACACTCGATATATCCCATTTAAAATTCGAATATTTTCTAATTGCCAATACTTGTATCTAATGGATACATTGGATTCTATATTTCCTAATGATTCCATGGATACCTTGTTTGCAAAATTCGGATTAGTAGATGATAATATATGAATTTTACCAGTTGTCTAAATCAAACATAAAACCTAAGGTGTCAATGAAACAACAATTGTCCTAATACCAAAAACCAACGACGCTTGTGATTTAAAGGACTACAGACCAATCTCTCTATGCAATGTGGTGTACAAAGTGGTGGCTAAGTGCATTATCAATAGGCTAAGGCCTATGCTACAGGGGTTGATATCCCACAACCAGAGTGCCTTCATCCCGGGAAGACTGATCACGGATAATGCTTTGGTTGCCTTCGAATGTTTTCACAGTATACAGAGAAATACTAAATTAGCTAACGATTTTTGTGCATACAAACTTGATTTGTCCAAAGCATATGATAGAGTTGACTGGTGTTATCTGCAGGGTGTCTTGCTAAAGATGGGTTTCCACCACAAATGGGTCAAGTTGGTAATGGAATGTGTCACTTCTGCTTCCTTCCGCATCATAATTAATGGAGAACTGACTGACATTTTCAATCCTTCAAGAGGTTTAAGGCAGGGCGACCCTCTCTCCCCATACCTTTTCCTGTTTGTTGCTGAGGGTATGACAAAAATTCTGGATAGAGCTGTATACCAACAGGAACTCAAAGATTTGAAAATCTGCAGATCAGCACCGAGTGTATCTCACCTGTTATTCGCAGACGATAGCCTGCTTTTTTTCCAAGCGAATGCTCAGCAGGCTGGTGTTATCAAGGAAGCTATGAAATTTTATGAAAGTTGTACTGGTCAGATAGTCACTGAAGGTAAATGCTCTATCCTTTTTAGTAGCATTTGCTCGGTCTCAAACCAAAACCAGATCAAGGATATTCTCAGCATACAACACATCACCTTTGATGAAAAATACCTGGGATTTCCAACTCCGGAGGGAAGAATGAAAAAGGAAAAATTCCAACCGACTAAGGAAATCTTTGTTAAAAAAGTCAGTGTTTGGAATGAGAACCATATGTCGATGGCAGCCAAGGAAACTCTGATTAAATCTGTCGCACAATCTCTCACAAATTACATCATGAGTATCTTCAAATTGCCGTCTGGTTTTCATGATGACTATATGAAAACTATAAGGAAGTTCTGGTGGGGGGAAGACGAGGATCATAGGAAAGTACACTGGACGTCTTGGGACAACTTAACTCTACCAAAAGTTCAGGGTGGGATGGGCTTCAGAGATACAAAGCTTTTCAATCAGGCACTTTTGGCTAGACAAGCTTGGAGGATCCTTCATAACCCTGACAGCCTATGCACCAGACTTCAAAAGGCAAAGTACTTTCCTAAGGGTAGATTTTTGGACACGGTTTTCACTGCGGAAGCGTCTCCGGCCTGGAGAGGTATTGAGCACGGCTTGGAGCTGTTAAAACGAGGTATCATTTGGAGAGTGGGGGATGGATCTACAATCGACATACACAGATACAACTGGATCCCTCGTAGAAACCCAACGACCATTGAAAGGGTGAAAAAAAACTCTAGATGCAGAAGAGTTAAGGATTTACTTATTCAAGGAACAAGGCAATGGGATGAAGGAAAAATCAAGGAAATCTTCTACCATTATGATGTAGATGAAATCCTCAAACTGGAACCAATGCAGCATGATGAGGACAAACCTGCTTGGCATTTTGAAAATACCGGTGTGTTCTCAGTGAAGAGTGCCTATAAACTTGCCTTTGAGTTGCAAAGGAATTCATCTTATCTTAGTGGAGGTAGCACCACAGGCGATGACTCAAGGAAAATTTGGAATCTGATTTGGAAATGCAAGGTGCCAAACAAAATCAGAATTTTCTCTTGGAGATGTGCGTCTGATAATCTTGCAACCAAAAAGAATAAATGGCGAAGAACACTTGAGTTTGACAGCACCTGCAATATTTGTGGGACTAGTGATGAAACTAGCTTCCATGCTACTGTTGTGTGCCCAAAGGCTAAAGCTCTCAGACAGAAAATGAGACAAGTCTGGAGTTTGCCAAACAAGGAAGACTTCAAATATACTGGACCAGACTGGCTTCTAATGTTACTAGCTAAAACAAAAAAAGAGTCTCATCCAATGATCCTCCTTCTGGAGAGCTTGGCATCTTAGAAACAACATTGTACATGAAGACGGTATGAGCTCTATTGAAGCCTCTGCGGGTTTTCTACAAAACTATCTTGATACCCTGATTGGCTCCGGCCTCGACATGACCAGTAAAGGAAAGGCTGAATTGGTGATCTGTGATAATCAAGTCAAGCTATCTGACCATGGCACGATCAAGGCAAGGTGGTATCCCCCCATACAAGGTAAGTTAAAAATGAATGTAGATGCTTCCTTTATACAGGAAACAAACCAAGGTTTTCTGGGAGCTGTTATTAGAAACCAGAAGGGTACTATGGTTTGTGCTATGGCTATGCAGCTTCAAAGTTGTGGGGGCGCTGAAGAAGCGGAAGTCAGAGCCCTGTTACAAGCAGTGCAGACGTGCGTACATCATGATATTCGGCCTGCGGAAGTGGAAATTGATTGCTCGGCGGTCTGGTCTGCCTGTAAGGAGGCAAACCAAAACTTGTCGAAGTTGTGCTTCATTTACAGAGAGATAGACAGGATCAGAAAGTCCAATTTCGACTTTATTCTGTCTAAAGTTAAAAGAGAATGTAATTCCGTTGCTCATGAGCTTGCTAAAAGTTGTAGGGTAGAGGGAACGGTTGGCTTTTGGATTGATTGTGTTCCAAACCAAATCAGCCCCTTTGTCCTGAACGATTGTAAACTGCTCATGAATGAATGAAATCTCTTTTGACGTCAAAAAAAAAACATAAAACCTAAAATAGGAAAAGGCTGACTCTTCAGCATTAAGTGACTTACATGTTACACTCCATATTCAGATTCAATGGTCAAGAAAAACAAAAGATGAGAAACTCACTCAACGGGAGGTGTTTGTGTGTCGTGAGAAATTTATACTCGATGCAGCAGCAACAGACTCAGCTTGGTTTGTGTCGTCGATGGGAAAGTCTCCGGGATAGTTGAAGATGCAGACAGCCTAGTGAACTTGGATAGGGAGACCTAGTGGTCCCTGGGAAGTACTCCAAGTGACGGTGGCGTACGCACCTACTGCAAGCTGCCTCGGGTGTCGTCGCGGAGGATCGCCGCCTGCATAGAAGGATGACCTTCAGATAAGAGAGGATACGCATGGTTCAAATAAAAGGAACATAGAAGAATTAGGCCCGAGTTCCCCTATACCCGGAGAAATTGAGAAGATGTCGTCGTGACTGTCGGAACTATGGCGGTGAAATACACCCTTGAGAGGGTAAGCCCAAGGGCGTGGAGGGGAAGTAGACGTACAGTACGACTAGAGGAAGGCTTTGAGGATCCTTGTATAGCCAGGGAGCGCCACGACGTCTGGGAGATAGGAGGGCATCCTGGTTCAGTTCGGGCGATTCGACCATGATGTCCGCTATTGGTGTTTAAAAGGCTTTGAATCGGGATTTAATTCTCGGAATGGAACTGTGACTAAGTGGGAAACAAATTTCGTGTTTTATTCAAAGGGAAAAGTCACTAAAACTAGTGGAATTGGGAGGGAAAGGATTGCAGCCATGGTGTCTATTTGTTTCTTGAGTCTGAAGTCTGTATGTGACGGAGGTTGAAGAAGATCGATCCAGGATCATTTGTGTGGAGTTGGGCCAAGTATACCGACCTAACAAAGAAAATAAAGGGAAAAAATATGGGACTTGAGATGGGCTGAGACCGGTTAGGCTGGACGTTGGTCAGCTCGATCTAGTTCAACATTTTTTTCTCTTTTCCTTTTTATTTTTCTATTTTCATTTCTATATATATGGGCTTTCTTATTTGGCACAAGTTTAGAAATTCTTCAAACAAGAATCCAGCAATTTTAATAAAAGGAAAAATTCATATTGGAATCTTAGGAATATAATTCCTATCTAATTTGTTTTTTATAAAATTATTTTATTTGTGGCAAATCCATTATGAACTTTACAAATCCCCTAAATAGATTTTAGGGTTTTATAATTTCCCATAGCATTTATAAAATACCAAAATTCATATGAGATATATCTAAATCATGTCCAACATTATTTTGAGAATGTCATATTATTCTCTCCTTTTTTATTTTATTCTTTATTTGGAATTGGATTTAAATATGTCTAAAATCCAAAATGCAACTAACAACCAATATATCCAAAATGGCATATTTTCCAACATATTTATTATATTTGTGGAAGTCATATTATTCTCTCTCTATATTATGCAACGTGGTTTGGACAAATATTCAAATACTAAAACATCAAATACCCAAGTTGAATTTGTTCAAAATCTTTCAAACAGAGATTTATGGATAGTCATATTTATGCTCTTTTGAAAAAAATTAAACTAGTCAACTCAAGTTTTAAATCCTTCAGCAATTCTTCCAAGTCAACAATGAAACACTTGATATTTATTCCATAGTTTATTTTATTTAACATTCCAAAATTTGGGACGTTACTATGCGCAAGATATATGACATACACATGCGGGTTAGCTAGATAGCAAATACACCATTGAGTGGATTCAAAAGGAGCTAACATGATTGGACATACGAACACACAGACCTTTCAGGGGGAACCCGTGCAGGTGGACGCATACACGGGGGAGCTTGGCAGGCAGAGCAGTGTAGAAACTTGTGACTTGCAATATTTTATATATGCACTTTGTTATACTCTTGGAATCAAAATCTTGATGTGGAGTATTCATGGAAATAACAGGAAATAATTGATGTGAAATTGTACTTAATAAAATATACTTAAGGAAGCCGGTACAACTATACTGAAATACGGTGTATATTAATATGCTGGAATTATACCCGGGAACAGTATAGAGTGGAATGCCAGGTTGTCCGTAGGATTGGCTTATGGATTGTTAAAGCCTGCGAGTTTGATTTTGAATTCAAACTCGGCGCATGACTCACACGTGCGTGCTGGGACCTAATTGATTAACAGTATTAGGCTCGGTAACTGACTGTTAATGATTGTGGTTGGTTTAACTAGTCACGGGTCCTAACTAAAAAATATCTGAAACTTGGAGTCTATATAAAGGTCCCACCATCTAGTCTCAATATGCATTATGAGCGGCACCACCGATAAGACAGAGGAATAGAGGCTAGGCCGAATAGCTCCTGAAACCCTAGATTTCTTACATTGTATCAGAGCCGAAGGTTCATCCGCTGCAAAATTCTCGTCGAGCTTCTCCGAACTCTGCCATCGGGCATCGTGTGTCCAAGCGATTGGCCGGCGATCTAAGATTGCTCGGCGTTGCGCGTCCGAGCTGACCCGTGTCTGGCTCCACATAATCAAGTGCCGACGTGCTAATCTGCGCGGTTGTGCGCCAAGTCCATGAAGGCCTCGTTCAATCTGGAAAGTAGGACAGGTTCTTGTTGCTCAGTACGCACTGATCGAGGAAGAAAGTCGAGTCAGGGTCGTTGCCTGCCCTTGAGTTCAATTGAACTGCACCGATCCTGGAGGACCTCGCTGCCCCAGCCGCAACTCCCGCCTGGTTTACGGCTGCTCCACGTGAACTGCAGGAAGACCATGTGCGGATTAAGCTCGTGATCTTGCCTGTCCGTTGGTGATATTGTGGTTTCACGGAAATCCGTCTGCTACTTGGTGACCGCAAGGAAATCATCTGCTCACGGAATTGTCTGCTCGTTTGCTCAAGGGATTGTTCTGCACTGACAAGTTACAACGAAAACAACTTCTCAACATCATCGACGGGAATCTCCAAGCTGAAGTTTTGCTTCACCGACCCGTCAACTCTTCTTTCCAGCTACCACAAGCTGCAATTAGGAGGAAATAGTTTTTTTCCCAAAGATATTTAACTCGCATTCAGAGAGCGGCAGTATTTGTAGAGGTGCAAACCTGACAAGGAACCAAGAAAACTTGTCATCGGAATTTAATGGTCCATGCCAGAACCCACGCACTACACTGACGCTGCTTACTGTCGGCCGCTCCTGAACGACGGACGCTCCGGATGCTGACTGTCGACCGAACTTCTTGGCGTTTGTTGAGCGCTATTGCTGCTACGTCGATTACACAAGCTGGCTGGAAGAACTACACACACGTTCTGTGTTACTTAATTCTATTATTGATTAATCATCGCCGACTTTTCTTCATTGATTCTTTAGCTTCTGAGAGCGAACAAATTACGTGGAACATTATGCGTAATCTGGAAAATGATTTTCCTTTTGAAGACTTATTTTTTTATTAGGCATCATTTGATTTCGGGGGAAATTGGAACACACTCCGAGAAAAGGGAATTAAAATCTTGGCCATGTGGAATTTATTTTCGCTATTTCATTTTTCAATTCCTATCGTGATTGACCTTGTCATCGGAGTACAATGGCACTCGTTGGCGTACTCTGAAACATATTGGAGTAGTTAATAATTCATTGGAATTCTTCGGCGTAACGACGACAAGAAGGCATGTTACTATTATGTGAGACTGACATCACTTATTTTTTGGAGGAAAACAAGGAACACTCCATGGAAAAGGAACATCATTTTACTTAAAGATATGTCCAATATTAATATTTGCACTAAGCATTTTACTACTATTCCAAATAGTTGGATTATCGTTTTTAGCTTCTTTGTCATATGTTGCTGGAATATAGTAGCATATTTATTAGACATGCAAACAACTCCAAAGGAAATTATATGTGTGAACTTAAAGTCCTAGACATTGTTACTAAACTTGATATACTTTGGATTTGGAAATTATTATGCCGTCAAAACTCCATGGTGGAGGAAAAATGTTATTATATTCACCTCAAATGGGAAGGCATTTAATTTATAGTTCTCTATTTGAATTTATTGATTATGACATGCTATTTAGAAAAGGAAGAGTGGAAATATTGCTCAATGAAAATTAGTGTATTATGGATTTTAACACAATGGTCTATCTTTTATCTTGACAATCCATTAGAAATTGGTGGCAGATCGTTTATTTGGTGAATATGACTCCGCGGGGAGGAACTATTTGGTGAGATGACTCCATTGAGAGGAATACTAATAATAGAAACACATGCTCGGAATTTTAGTATTGATGGTATTTACGACTTGGCCTTAATCTATAAACAGAATTACAAAGCTTATTAATTTTGGAATTATAAACTTGAAGTGGGGGAAATATCAACTATGAATTTCTTTATTCACAGTGGCATTTGTATTATTTCTTTTACAATCCCACTAGAGGTTCAATTGTTTTATTTGATTTACGACTTGGTCGCATATCAAGGAACATAATTAAGTGGCATATTAGTTATGCAATTCTAAATTTTAGTGGGAGGATTATGTTCATCAATATTTATTATGGTATTTATTTATGGATGCTCCCACTAGAGGCTAGTTTTTGGTTTCCCTTCATGTTTGCACTTGATATTGGTTATTTATATGTTTCACAATACAAGTCGGAAGGTCTTTGTTGTATATTATAAACTTTCTCATACTGAAGTGAAAATCGGTCCATCAAAGGATTTAAAGGTTTGATGGTTAATTAGTGGGGGAAGTACACTTCAAGAATATTATTAATTGGAATTTATATAAAGATCATGGAATTATTCACCACTGTAATATGGTGTGTACTCCACAGTTAAGTGGAAGAATATAACACTCCACAGTTGAATAGAGGAATATAACACTTGGTTCTTATGATTATTGGAAAATCAATACATACCACTATTTTTCAATAATTTATCATCTATTACAGTCACTACTTATGTTTTGTTGACTGAAAGAAAGTATTATATTCATATTTTAGTAGTATGGATTGGAATTGTTATTTCTACATAGCACACCATCTGTTATTTTATTAAATTTACTAGTGGATCAAATGATTTTATTTTTTATCTGGAAAAGGAATCATGGTGGAAGGTAGGAATATAATATATTTTAACAAGGTTGGAATTACTAGAAGTCATACCACACCATAATCTCATGCGAAATACTATTATACGCAAGTCAAACTCCCAACACTAACATGCTTAGGAAAAGTGGGAGGAATCAACATGAACTATCGTATCTATGTTATTGTTTTCTTTTGTGGAAGTAACTCTATATTTTAGAGGAACACAAAGCTCAGATGAATCACTTAAAATTGTTACTAATGTCAACTATGGGAGGAAGCATTGCGGGAAGAGATACACTCAATGAGGAAGAGTAAAAGTTTGGAAACTTGTTAATTTACAAAACAAACTCAATCCTATATGTAGTAAGTGAATTTATTTACTGGGAAGTTTAATGCAACATGCTTAGTGGAAATTATAATTCTAGGCTTGTTGTTAAATACTTTACACAAAGGAAATATTTATACTTTGTGGAAACTGTTTCTCCTATGGGAGTGTTTTTGCTTCTCTGAAATTTAGAGAAAGTGGAAATAAAGACAGGGTTTGCTAATTTAATAGATCAATTCTTGTTCATGGCACAAGCTTTACATCAATGGTATATCAGGTTATATAGTTTTCTTAGTCCCGGAAGATGATCATATACAAAAGTTATATAGTTTTTTTAGTCCTGGAAGATGATCATATACAAAGGTTAGTGTGAATTTTGGTGTTATTACTATATGTGCTAATAGTGTTCTTATTGTTTATAAATATGACATTGATGAAAGTAAAAGCTTGGTTATCCTCTAACTTTTATATGAAAGGTATCTCTAAAGCTTCCTATGTGTTGGGAGTGGAATTACACGGATAATATTTTGAAATGTTTTCTATGGAACTGCAAACCTGTCAAGTACCTTTGATAAAGGGAATTATACTCAGTGAGAAATTATGTTTAGACTCCCGAGGAAAAAGGAAGAATAATTGTCATCCAATAATTATTTTAGGATATTATTCGTGCGACCTGATTTTAGCCATGCCACTTGAACTGTTGGTATTTTGATTAGCACGGTAACTGAAACTTGTTGGAATTGTTAGCAAGGGTAAGGCGAATCTTGAAAATATTGTTGGAATCATCGAAAATTCTTATGGTGTAATGTCAAGGAATCATGGATTATTCATCGTATTTGATGGTCACAACTTTTAGATACATGCTTGGATATATTGATGTTGTTTTTGGAAAGAGAATCTCCATGAAAGGTAACATGATTTTATGTTATGTTTTACTCTTTGTTTTTGTAGGCCCTTATTGTGGTGAAAGGAGTCAAGTTTAAATTTCATTTATTTATGAAAGTTGAATACTTTGATGCGCTTGAAGCATCAAAGGAAGGCATGTAGCTTAAGGAATTATGGTCGTGGAAGAGGCATTTACTTTATGATAATATGACTCCAAAGGTCACAAGGTTTATGTGCAACATGAATGTATCGAGGGAAAGAATTTTCTTTTGACCATGTTCAAAGCATGGGAATTCACTTTGTTGGATAAAAATATTTTCAAGCAAGTAGGAGATATAGGAATTTGTGGCTTGCAATATTTTATATGTGCACTACATTGTTATACTCTCGGAATCAAAACCTCGATGTGGAAGTATTCATGGAAATAACATGGAATAATTGATGTGGAATTGTACTTAACGAAGCCGGTACAACTATACTGGAATACGGTGTATATTAATATGCTGGAATTATACCTGGGAATAGTATAGAGTGGAATGCCAGGTTGTTCGTAGGATTGGCTCTATGGATTGTTAAAGTCTGCGAGTTTGATTTTAAATTCAAACTCGGCGCATGACTCACACGTGCGTGCTAGGACCTAATTGATTAACAGTATTAGGCTCGGTAACTGACTGTTAACGATTGTGGTTGGTTTAACTAGTCACGAGTCCTAACTGAAAATAGATAGAAATATCTAGAACTTGGAGTCTATATAAAGGTCCCACCCTCTAGCCTCAGTATGCATTATAAGTGGCACCACCGATAATGAGGAAATATCTAGTGATACCACACCTCACATGATACCATTTATCAAAAATCAAATTTACATATGTCAAAAAGTTTGAAATAAATTTTGAAAATAAGTGGATTGACGACTAAGGATTATTTTCCTCGCCTATGCAATTTAGGCGGATGATCAGCAGGGTCAAATGTGATTGCCACTTCCGACCAGTCCAAGAATTGAGGGACAGCCGGAACTGTTGCATTGAGCTCATGTACAACTGTATTCTTGACATTTGCTGGTTGAGATCCGAGGAAGGTGACGTAAGTGTCTTTCTTGGTCGGAAATTTTTTCTTCCCTTCCGGCTTGGGATTTGAAACATCAGCTTCCTCCATGTCGGAATCTTCCTTGATCTCTTTATCTTTTTCAGAATTCTTCTTTTCCTTCTTCCGCTTAGCCCTATAGCCAATCATCTCTCTTAATGTCGTCATTAAAATGACACTCGGCGTTTGTGTGGGACGAGACCCCATTGGCGTCTAGGTGATGCACACATGGGTTATTGGTAATGTCGGCCCAAGAGTAGGTTTTCCCAGGTTGCTGGTCTCCTCTACCTTGAACTCTTGACGTCCCACGACCGTGTCCGCAACCACCGCCCCGTCCTCCTCGTCCTCCAGACCCAAAAGTGGCAGTGACCACTGCCGTTTCCGCGTTGGACTTTTCTTCCGAGGTATTCTTGCGCTTCTGAGCTTGTTGCTTTGGTTGTTTTGCCGACTGTGGCACAACTAGGGCATTAAGTAATCCCTCTGCGTCGTCGTCAGCATCTGCATACTTGCTCGTTGTTTCTATCATCTCTCCGAAATCAGTGAACTTGTCACACTTCACGCGATGACGTAGTAAACCAATTAGAAGACCTGCAATGAAAGCTTCAATCGCAGTTTGGTCATTTACTCCTTCACAGGAGTTCTTGGTGTTGATCCATCATCCGAGATAATCCCGGCAAGTTTCTCTGGCTTTCTGGGTGCAACGCTGTAGGTCTCCTACCGTTCAGGGCCTCTGGTATGTGCCTTCGAAATTCCGAAAGAACGCGCTTTGCATGTCATACCAGTTGTGGATGGTGTTCTCCGGAAGTTCATTGAGCCATGATCGCGCTGTCTTCCGCAACATGAGTGAGAGATATCGGGTTGCGACCAGGCTGTTTTCGCCTTTGGCGATACAACAAGCTTGGAAGAAATCCTGGAGCTAGGTATCTGGCCGAGCTATGCCGTTGTAGGCTTGAATGTGTCTTGAGATAGCAAATCCTTCCGGGAATTTTGTAGCTCTTATGCATGGTCCGAAGTATTTTGGTCCCACGTATATATCATAATTTTCGTAGTGCCGCGTCTCTACGTTGGAATTGATCCTGTGCCTTCTGTCACTTGGGGATAAAGATCGTCCCGAATGACGGCTATGGATACGGTGCCTTGGAGCCGGACTTCGACTTCTGCCACCACCTCCTCCACCACGATGTACTCCTTGGCCTCCTTGGGGGCCGTTATGATGGCTACTTGGTGGGGAAGGTGGAGCAGCTGGGTTGTTTCCGGCTGATCGCCGGCCTCCGTCTGGAGCGTCATTATTCCGGTTCCGGGGAGGATCTTCATTGTGACGAGCCCCCTGCCGGTTTGTCTCGGCATGGTGTCCGTCGTTCCCTCGCCCGTCAGCCGGATGGCTTGCATGTCTAGGAGGTGGCATTCTTTGTCGGTCCTCCTCCCGACGTTTCTCTTTATCTTCTTCCCTGTGATCTTTCGACTCTCACCGGGGAGGATTCTTCGGATTCAGTGCAACAATTGCCTCTTGCTCTGTGATACGTCCATTTTGCATCACTATTCTATGTCATAATTCACTGTTATTCATTGATATATTTCATATTAAGATATGATACTTATGTCATTTCATCTATTTTTGCATGGTTGATGACTTTTGGAGCATGGACTGCTGCAGTCAGTATTCTGATGGAAAAGGTGCTGTTTGGAGGCAAAATTCGCGAAGATCAGAAAATCCGGGAAAATATACGGAAAATCCTATTTTTCCAGAAGACGAAGGAAGCCAGAAGGAGGAGTGGAGATGGGCCACACGGGGCCAACACCACCCCCTGGCGCGGGCCACCCTAGGCCGCGCCACCAGGTGGTGTGGCCGCCCTGGCCCACCTCTGGCTCTCCCCTTTGGCGTATATATTCCTCCCGAAACCCTAAGACTCGGGGAGCGACCACAAAAAGATTCTGACGCCTCTGCGGGGCGGAAAACACCAAGAGAGAAAGGTCTCTCCGGCAGACAGATTTCTGCCGAGGGAATTCCTTCCCGGAGAGGGAAGATCGTCGCCATCAATACCATCATCAAGCTGGACTTCATCGGGATCATCATCATCATCATCATCACCACCATCATCACCATCATCACCATCATCACCCTCATCACCATCTCCATATTGCTTTAACAATTGCGTTGAATCTTGCAAAGTTCTTAGGGGAAACTTTCCTGGTGTTGATTACTCTTTGTAGTTGATGCTATTGAGTGAACCGTTGAATTATTGTTTATGTTCAGATTGTTATACATCATTATTCCATCTCTGATCATGATCCATATGATGTCTTGTGAGTAGTTCATTTTGTTCTTGAGGACATGGGAGAAGTCATGTTGTTAGTAGTGGAATTGTGTTGAGAAAGATTCAATAGTTTGATATTTAAGTTGTGGTGTACTTCTTCTAGTGGTGTCATGTGAACGTCGACTACATGACACTTCACCTATATGGGCCTAGGGGAATGCATTGTGTATTTGGTTACTAATCGTAGGGGTTGTCGGAGTGACAGAAACCTGAACCCCCGTTAGGAAACCATTGCACAAGGGACGTAAGGGTCTTAGAGTTTAAAGCTGTGGTTAGGTTTCTTCCTTAATTACTTTCTTGTACTTACGGATGTTTGCAAGGGGTATAATCACAAGTATGTATTAGTCCTAGGAAGGTCGGTACATTAGCACAAGTTCACCCACACAACACTTAGCAAGCTAAAGAAGATTAATCAACTATATGAAGCGAAAGCACTTGACAGTATTCCCATGTGTCCTCGAGAACGTTTGGTCATCTTAAGTAATACAACCGACTTGTCCTTTACTGCATAAAGGATTGGGCCACTTGCTGCATTTATTCTTATTGTCTTTTATTTACTCGTACTTTTTTTACTTGCATTATCAAAACCCCCTAAAAATCCGTTTGCTAAGTATTTGCAGAGAATTCCTGATCCAAAGCACTAGCCAGCACCTTCTGCTCCTCGTTGGGTTCGACACTCTTACTTATCGAAAATACTGCGATACACCCCTATACTTGTGGGTCATCAAGACTATTTTCTAGCGCCGTTGCCGGGGAGTGAAGCGCTATTGGAGAGTGGAACTAGTAAAGGAAACTTCTACTGTGAGTATTGTTTACTTCTGTTAGTTGCTTTATTCTCGTTATGGATAATCCGCTGAGTTTCTTATTTGGTAATGCTACTACCACTACTAAGGTAGTAGATGAACCACCACCTGCTAAGAATGATACTTTTAAAATACCTACAAGAATTATTGATCGTGTTATGGATAAGTACTATGTTGGGGATGGAACTGTCCATCCCGGTGATCATTTACTCTTTATACACGAATTATGCGGGTTGTTCAAGAGTGCAAGTATTACTACAGATCAAGTTAAGAAGAAGTTGTTCTCATTATCACTGAAAGGAAGAGCTGAGGAATGGTATAAGCTGCTAAAGAATGGTCAAGCTCTGGAATGGGAGGAAATAGTACCTCTCTTTTATTCAAAGTTTTATCCTCCTAGTGAGATTCATAAAGATCGGAATCAAACATACAACTTTTGGCCTCTTGATGGAGAGAGTACAGCCCAAGCTTGGGGGGATTGAAGTTACTAATGCTCAAATGCCCCATTCATGAGCTCCCTAACAATATTATTATCAATAACTTTTATGCAAGGCTCCCTCTACATGATAAGGATTTATTGGATGCTTCTTGTGCTGGATCATTCAGTCGCATGGAAGAAGAAGCTAAATGGGATCTTCTAGACCGTATTCAAGATAATGCTGAAGCTTGGGAGAATGACAAGGTAGAAAGTCAGGTATAAATTATGATTATGAATGCATTGAATCTTTTATGGGAACTGATGACTTTCAAAATATCAAAAATGCTTATGGTCTAGACTCTCAAGCTATTGCTTGTTATTTTAAGGCTTTTGCTTCCTATATTGAAGTGCCTAAAAAGAAGTGGAATAAGTATCATGAGCCTTATAAAGATGTTGCCAAGAGTGTTCTTGCAAGAAATACTGAAGTTTATACTGCTAATCATGTTTTACCTGAACCTTATATTGAGAAAATGCATTTTCCAGTTAAGATAAAGGAACATTTTATGATAGCTAGTATGGTTGATGAACGTATAAGCAAAGCTGTTTAACCTGATAAACAAATGGTTGATGAACCTATAATAGCAAATGTGAAAGACTTTGTTGCTAAATATGAAGAAGAGGGACACACTATCCTTTGTAAGGATATCTCTAATATTGTTTCACAAAGTAGTGTTATGAGAGCTAGTATTCCTGTGTTTTCTGTTAGAATAAGTGATCATTGCTATGATGGTTCTTGTGATAGTTATATTGTTAAGTTTATGCATGATACTGAAAGTTATTATGAGAGAGGGAAAAGTATCCTTTTGCATCTCAATAATCTCAAGTTTCCTCGTTTTATGCTAAAAGTTTTTATGTTGCACTTCTTTTGCTTTCCTATGCTAGTAGTTTCTGGTTTCAACAACTTGTTTGTTTAAAAAATTCCCTTGCATAGGAAGTGGGTTAGACTTAAAAGTGTGTATTTTTGCTTCTTAATGCCCTCGTTCACTTCAATTCATATTCCCATGTGAGCTTCTTCAAAATTATCATGCCCATCTTAATGGCTATAAAGAAAGAGCTTTTTGGGAGACAACCCAGTTTATTTTTTCTTTCAGTTTGTTTTTGTTTCTTTAAGTCTTGGAAGTTATTACTTCGGTAATAACCACTCCTTATCCTCTTTGTTTGGTTTTTGTGTCAAGATCAACTTCTAATGAGAGAGAAGTAATATTTGGGGAAGTTGCTGTCCCGAAATAGATTTTTATGCTTCACCATAAAAATTCGTGAGAGATCTATGTATGCCGGTTTGAGCTGTAATTTTTTGTGCTTCTGCCCCAGGTTGTTATTTAACTTTCATTAGTTTTTCACTTTTTGATTTGATCAACAGAAGATTTTCGAAAAAAATGATCTTTAGTTGCTGGTCTGTTTTGACAGATTTTACCACTCTTGCATTTGCTTCTATAATCGATTTCCTTTTAGAATTCTTTTTGGATTTTCGAAAGGAGTTGCTATAGTAGCTTATGTTTTGATGGTTTTTAGTTGAAGTTGAACTCAAAAGGTTTTATCACTTCACTTATACTAATGTTGCTAATGAGAACTGTGTGAAAGAAATTTCTAGGTAATGGAGATAATGGTGTAATAAGGAAGTGAAAGGTTTTATGACTCAAGTAATAAGTGTATGAAGATGAATACATTGATGTTATTCAAGTGGGAACTCCGAAAGAATCTACTAGATACCAAATTCAGAGACCTGCAGAGTCCGTTTTCAAATAGGTAACAGTTCTGGTAAGAAAAGTTCCACGAAAATACTATCCAACTATATTTTTGTAGTTTTTAGACAATAAGGAAAGTTACAAAGTGAAAAAGGGACGGAAACGGATCCAGGGTGGCTCACACCACCCTGTGGCGCGGGCCCACCCCTGGCCGCGCCACCAGGTGGTGTGGCCACTCCAGACTCCGTCTCTGACCCGTTTTCTCCCAGTACCTTCCTTTTGTTGCGAAACTTCGTAATATATAATCCCTCGGATCCCTCGAGGGTTGTATATCGTGTTTTCGTCGTGGTTTTGTTTCGATCTATTTCTTCCAGGAACTATCTTTGAATGCTTAGAAGTACAATGGTGTCCGCCAAGGATAAAGGAAAGGAGCCTATGAAGGAGGATCTCCAAGACCCTGGGCAGGAGAAGGAGATCAGGAGTGAAGGTGAAGAGGAGGCAAAGCACATCGGCACTACCGTTGCAAGCATTGGAGTGGTGGCGAACCCTGCCAGGATTAGAAGGACTGCACGGATGTCAACTGGAGGGAAGCCTCCGCGTCACTGTTTGGCACCACGGACACCTTCTGCAAGCACCAAGAGTCCCTTCCATACCTTTATCCATAACCATGCAGGAAAAGAAGACTCCAAGAGGGAAGAGCGGAAAAAGAATCACAAGAGCTGGGATCCACAATCTGACATGATCATACACTGCATCGAGCACAGCTCGGAGTTGATTCGTACTCTCACCTTCGAGATTGAGGACTTGGGGAAATTGATCAAAGAGCTTATCAAGAGGATACCACCACCACCGAAGGAGTAATTCATCATCAGGTTTGGCATTCCCTTGGCTTGTTCCAAGCTTGGGGGAGTGCCACGGTATCACATCACTATCTTCTATCTTTTTACCTTTTTAGTAGAGTCATATCATGAATAGAGAAGTTATCATGTAGGATGGTTTGCATTATGGAAGTGTCCCCTCTCTCGTTAGATATGTATCCCTTGGTGTGAGTTGCCGTTATGGAACATTAATGAGAAGTTCTATCATTTACTCTTTTGCTTAGCTTATATTAGTTTTCAATTCGTGGTTATATGATTGATCTTGTTGTTAGTATCGGTATCACTTTGGGATCATTGAGTTAATTTAGTTGGTTTTGGCAAACCTGGCTCGGTCAGTAGCAACACTATTTTTGAGAGTTGAATGAAAAGATAAAAGTACTCTAAAGAACTATAATTTCATCATCTTTCTTTCTTGATTTGCTCGTAAGTTTAGTATTCTCTAGTTAAGATCTTTTGTGCTTCCAAGGAAGATTGCATGTTTTTTTATAACTTATATGTTTGTTTGTTTCCTTCAACTCTTATACTTGCTACCCAACCTTGCTAGCCAAAAACTTGTACTGAGAGGGATTACTTCTCGTGCATCCACTTCCCTAAACCAAAACCCATGCCATTTGTGTCCACCATACCTACCTATTAGCATTATTGCTATTCCAAGTAAATTCTTGTTTTTATCTACCTTCCAAATTAAACTTGTTATGTGAAAATTAGTGATTAAAGCTCTCACGAACTTGATGACAAACTTTACTTTCTTGTACTTAATAAACCTAAACCATTGGGTCCTTCTTTGTTGCGTATATGCTTGCGCTTTATGAGTTGAAGTTAGCAGAACCATGCATCATGGGGAACGCTTTCAACACTGCCATGCTACTTTGTACCTAGTTGATATCATGATTCTTTTGCCTATGGATCCCGGCGGTGTGAAATAAAAGGGGAACTTGTATGATCATGGAGTTCATATGTGTGTTAGAGAAACGCCTGGGCCGCTATCCTAAGCCATGCCTAATCATGGTGGAAACTTGCAGCATAACTATAGTGAGCATTCTATGAAGCATCCTCAATAAAAACCTATGCAAATAGCAAATAAAAAGATCGCTGAGATGCTCATTGTCTGCTTGCCTTGTCATTTTGATTATGGGATAGCTCTTGTATCATGTGCAAGGGGTACCCCGTTGGCGGTTCTCAATGATACACATGTATTTACAATGACAAGAGCTTACTCGTGACCGAAGTTGAGTAGCATGAGGTTCGGTACTCGTAAGTAAGGGGCATGAGATTTCAACTTATAACTTGTCAAGCATATCCTCTTAGTTTAGTCACTTTAACCTTAACCACCTAAAGATGCCTATGATAGGGGCAATGAGAGCTGAAAGCTAATAAGTATCATAATTTTGGGGAGCTCTTTATGAGACTTGAAATCCCTACTTCCCTCTGCGAAGGGCCTTTCTTTTACTTTTTAGTTGAGTCAGTAAACCTATTCCCTTCTACCTCAGCAAGTATTTTGAGTTGTTGTGTTTCATTCATTCATATGACGATTTATTCAATCATGTTTCTTATGTTCCTTGTTTTGCACATTGCTCTTATCTTGGTGTTTACTACTTTGAAAGCTATCATTGAAAACCAGTTATTTGTGAACTCCAGCAAATTATCAACTATTCTTCGACCAAGAGCTAAGTTTGCCATTACCAATTATGATTTACTTTATGTATCTTTATTGTGTTTCCTTCACTTATTGCAAGTTGAGTTATATAATAGTGAGTTGTCTTCTATTATGATCTATGTATTGATGAATGTGATGCTTCTTTTCCGTATTCTTTTATCGACTCTTCACTCTATAAACCTGAGGTCATGTGTATTGAGCTCAGTTTCGCTTAGAGACAAGCGAAGTCTAAGCTTGGGGGGAGTTGATACGTCCATTTTGCATCACTATTCTATGTCATAATTCACTGTTATTCATTGATATATTTCATATTAAGAGATGATACTTATGTTATTTCATCAATTTTTGCATGGTTGATGACTTTTGGAGCATGGACCGCTGCAGTCATGATTCTGATGGAAAAGGTGCTGTTTGGAGGCAAAATTCGCGAAGATCAGAAAATCCAGGGAAATATACGGAAAATCCTATTTTTCGAGAAGACAAAGGAAGCTAGAAGGAGGAGTGGAGATGGGCCACAGGGGGCCCACACCACCCCCTGGCGCGGGCCACCCTAGGCCGCGCCACCAGGTGGTGTGGCCGCCCTGGTCCACCTCTGGCTCTCCCCTCTGGCATATATATTCCTCCCGAAACCCTAAGACTCAGGGAGCGACCACAGAAAGATTCCGCCGCCTCTGCGGGGCGGAAAACACCGAGAAAGAAAGATCTCTCCGGCAGACAGATTTCTGCCAGGGGAATTCCTTCCCGGAGAGTGAAGATCATCGCCATCAACACCACCATCAAGCTAGACTTCATCAGGATCATCATCATCACCACCATCAGCACCCTCATCACCATCTCCATATTGCTGTAACAATTGGGTTGAATCTTGCATAGTTCTTAGGGGAAACTTTCCCGGTGTTGATTACTCTTTGTAGTTGATGCTATTGAGTGAACCGTTGAATTATTGTTTATGTTCAGATTGTTATACATCATTATTCCATCTCTGATCATGATCCATATGATGTCTTGTGAGTAGTTCGTTTTATTCTTGAGGACATGGGAGAAGTCATGTTGTTAGTAGTGGAATTGTGTTGAGAAAGATTCAATAGTGTGATATTTAAGTTGTGGTGTACTTCTTCTAGTGGTGTCATGTAAACGTCGACTACATGACACTTCACCTATATGGGCCTAGGGGAATGCATTGTGTATTTGGCTACTAATCGTAGGGGTTGCCAGAGTGACAGAAACCTGAACCCCCGTTAGGAAACCATTGCACAAGGGACGTAAGGGTCTTAGAGTTTAAAGCTGTGGTTAGGTTTCTACCTTAATTACTTTCTTGTACTTAGGGATGTTTGCAAGGGGTATAATCAGAAGTATGTATTAGTCCTAGGAAGGTCGGTACATTAGCACAGGTTCACCCACACAACACTTAGCAAGCTAAAGAAGATTAATCAACTATATGAAGCGAAAGCACTTGACAGTCTTCCCATGTGTCCTCGAGAATGTTTGGTCATCTTAAGTAATACAACCGGCTTGTCCTTTGCTGCATAAAGGATTTGGCCACTTGCTGCATTTATTCTTATTGTCTTTTATTTACTCGTATTTTGTTTATTTGCATTATCAAAACCCCCTAAAAATCCATTTGCTAAGTATTTGCAGAGAATTCCTGATCCATACCACTAGCCAGCACCTTCTACTCGTAGTTGGGTTCGACACTCTTACTTATCGAAAATACTGTGATACACCCCCTATACTTGTGGGCCATCACTCTACAACTGGGGTAACATTGCGCCAGTCACGTGTAGCTTTGTGGTGCTGTCCTGAAGATCCGGTTCTTGAGTAGTTGTCTTCCCGATGGTCGGAACGATGATTGTAACTACCTCGGTGAATTACGCTCCTAGTTACAAGCCTGGATGAGCAGAAATGGTTAAAATAGTACGGTGGGGACCAAATGCCACTCACAGGTAGACCTTTCGGCCGTCCTAACCATTTCCAAACATCAGGACAAGAACGGGCGGCGTAATCGGCAGGCGAAGGGATCAACTACATACACAAATGAGTATGTATGCAAGCCACCATACAACAGTCCTCAGAGCCATTCCATCTAAAAGAAATAGAAATATTGCAACGCCATACGGCAAGATCCAAATATCCTAGATAGATATAATAGTTTAGGATATCTCCTCATACATCAAACATCAGAGTATCAGGCGGAAGCGAAAAACAAGATCCGAGTACGGATAAGAAGCAAATCGGCATAAGATGCCCCATAAATAAACACATCCCGCCCACAGATCTCACGGATCCCCGTTCCCGGAATCTCTACACCGAATGATCGTTGCCCACATCGTCCGTCTCCTCCACCCAGTATCCATCTTGCGAGTTTACATGTTCATCTGAATCAAACAATTTATCGTGTGAGACCCTAGGGGTACTCAGCAAGTCTTTATGCCTCTAAAGGGGACACAACCTGGGGTAACGCAATTGCAGCAAAAGATAATACCTAACAATTCTATAGATACTCGCTAACCATCCGCCTAACCATAGATAGACGGATGTCCGTGAATTAATAACAACAGTTATAACAGTAATATTAACAGATCTATCCTCCTCCTCGCTTACCAACGAGGAAGCGGACGAACAACCCCCCATCCGTTGGCAGTTTTATTATCCATTCCATGAGTGTTGCTCTATTTACTAGTCAGGTACTTAGTCAAATTAAGAGCGGTACTTTAGTTATACTTGTCTATGATCGAGAAACTGTGCTCCAAGTCGTCCATAACCGCGGACACGGCTTTCAGAAAGTTTTACCCTGCAGGGGTGCACAAATAGCAACACACACTCGATCAACCTCGGAAAAACCAAATCAAAACCCAACAAGGCAGTCACGACAAAGCGATCACAGGATTCAGAAATATTTCAGGGGGCCACCCCATTAAGCTACCCGCGACGAAGTTGGCCGACTCCGAGACGGACTCAAGGTTTGCGTCAGTGGCTGTAAACGACTGGGAACCCGAAAGTGTGACTGGGCTTGTCGATACCGCGAAAACACTCCGCTTTCCTAAACAGTACAGTGTGCTCCTCGCACAATCTTAAATAAAGCAGTAAAGCATGGCATAAGTACAGGATAGTAATAAAGCCCCAAACTACTTTGTGGCCCCAAGAAATAAGAATGAATCAAGCTCTGGCTCAGGGGGGTCCATAGGCCTCCCGGATGTGGATAGCGCGAATATTCAAGGAACAGGAATCAAGTACTCGGGGTCCTACGGGACACAAGTGAGCAGGAAAAACCAAATAACAGATATTGCTCACCGATGCCACTTTCATTAGTTATCCCATTACTACTCAGGTTAAGTTGTTTAGGTACCTCTTTATCCATCAGACACTCACATACCCTACACATGCTGTTCTACGACTCGCATGGCTCAAACAACTCCTGTAGTAATGGCTCATGGGATGGAGGAACAAGCTTCGGTGGGGTTTAAAAAGTAAAGGCTATGCAGTACTTGGGATTCAGTTTAATGCAATCGCGACTCAATGATGCAAGAATAAGATAGAGGCAATAGGTACTATATGTATGCAAGCATGTGGTAGTGCTTGCCTGGCAGCTCAGTTGAAGCGAGAGAAGGATCTGGGTAGTGCTCCTGGGTCTCTTGATATATCCCCTGCTCAGCGTCTATTCGAAGAAGAACCAAACAAACAAGGGCCAACATAAATAAAGTGCACAAGCATATGAATAAAATGCGACAAGCAAACAGTCATGCCATGATGAATGATGCACAATTTGCATGGCATTAAAGTAGCATGGCATGGGTGAGGTGTAGAATACAAGAAATAAACATTTTATTGAGTTTTAATCATATTTTATACTCAAATAAGTTGCTGTATACTTTATATTTATATGATGCATGCTGCAATTCAGAACATGGAATGCATAAACAGAAAGGTCTCGTCGAGCTGATCATTTTAGACATATTATTTGTCAAATTTGGAGTTATAAAACAAAAGTTATTAATTAATTAAGGAAAAGGGCATTTTATTTGTAATTTTAATCAACTCGAAAATTAAAGTGTTCAAAATATATTTTGAAGGCCATATTTGAATTCCTCACATTTTTCTGATTTCAAAACATATATTATTTGTATTATTTGGATTTATATTTTAAAAGTTATTTGAAAACAGATTTAAATTTGAATTTGAATTAATTTGAAAAAGGTTTAAATTAAAACAGATATAAACAGAAACTTTTTGTACTCAGGCAGATCCAGACCCAGCCGCTGACGGGTGGGCCAGTTGCTGACTGGGTGACACGGTGGCGGAACAGGGTTTCCTCACTGCGAGCTAAGCCAGCCTCAGCGAATGACAGGTGGGACCAGCGGCCACGGGGTCCACGTGACAGCGGTGAGAGGGGCAGGAACTGACAGGTGGGGCTGGGCTGGAGCGCGGGTTAAGGTTTACAAAAGTCAGGGGGTTTTCTGGAAGAAGGTCACGGCGGCTGACTAGTGGGCCACGAGGTACCGCGGGTGGAGCAGAAAACAAAAAGGGGGGGGCGATCTGTAAAACTACCACGGCCGTATTGTTCCTCTTCTTTCTCTGCCTCGAGCGACAGATCGGTGCGCGGCGCGGGCGGGGATCGATCCCTGGACCTGGGGCTCGCGCGCGGAGGCGGTTACCGTTGGGCTAGGGAGAGGTCGGTGTCAAGAGGGCGGACGGGGCCAAGATAGGGTTTTGCGCGACGTGGGAGCGAGCAGACGCGCGCGCTCGTCGGTGCACCGAGGGTGTACGACGGAAAGATCAACGCATACAGGGGACGATGACGACAACGCGGATGTCTAGGAGGGTCGGGTGCTCACCGAGAGTGTGTCGGTGGTGGCGGATCGGCTTGGGACGCAGGGGATCAGCGACGATGCAGACGGCCGGAGTTCTAGGGTTTGGCGTCGGGGGCGGCGGTGTTCTTCGGCTCCGGTGCTTCTCCTCTGCGACGGCGCGTACAGGGTGATGCAGTGGATGCTCCACGGGCTCCTCGATCGCCCCCACGAAGTGTCCACCGGCTGGAGCGACGGAGCAACGTGGTGCTGGCGGTGGCCGACGAGAGAGGTTGGGCGTCGGTGGAGAGGGAGGGGAGGAGCGGCAGGCGCCCTGGGGTAGATCTGGGGGAGGCAGCAGGCGAGAGAGAGGGAGTAGATAGGGACGGAAGAGGAGAGGGGGTGCCGCGGGGGAGTGGTTAGGGATAGAGGTGGCTTCGGCCACCTTTTCCCTCCTCCTTCACGTGCGCTAGCTGGCTCGGCAGGGCAGGGGCAGGTAGGCATGGGGGGAGTGACTGCAGGTGGGCCAGGCGGTTGAGGGGAGCTCGGGGTGGGGCTGCTGAGGCAGGGAGAGAGAGCTAGAGAGAGAGAGGTGAGGCTCGGCTAGGGTTAGAGGCTCGGGCTCGGGTGAGCTAGGCTCGGTTAGGGTTTGGTCTGGGTTGGGGAGGGGTAGGTAGCTGGGGTGTGGCCAGGGAGAGAGGATGGCCAGGTGGGTCCGGCCTGGGGAGGCTCGGCATAGGTTAAGAGGAGAGGGTGAGGTTAGGTTAGATGATGCCCATGGTGGTGGTAGGGTGTAACTAGGGTAGATGAGGGGTTAGGTTTAGGGTTTAGCTTAGGTGAGAGATGGTGGTAGAGGTGTAGGTGATTAGGGTAGGATCTCAGATAGAGGATAAGAGAGGGAGGGTGATGGATTAGGGTTTTAGAAGCTTGCATGCTCCAAACTAGATCAAGCAAGAACATGACAAGCTCAAACAAGATCTAGACAAGAAAAAGAGAGGGTGAGATAAAAAGGTGGTGAGGGTATGGATGGAGATAGATGTAGGTTTTTAGCATGACCCAAACAAGAACAAGCATGAAGAGAGGTAGAGAGAGATGGGAGATTCACCCAAAAATCCAACTAAAAGCAAAGGAGAACCAAAGTTGGAGATGGTTGCATGGCCCATGCAAAATTAATTAATGCCATGCTTGTTTTTGTGAAAACAAAATTATTAACATGGCATTATTTTTATGCATTCCCAAAATTGGAATAAATCCAAGCAAAAGGATTTAAAAGAAAGTTCCAAGTGGAGTAGATGGAGATGGTCACATTTGATTATAATTGGGACTTGCTAGTGTGTATATTCCACTAGATATTTAATAGTCCCAAAAATATCCCAACATGAGCATAAATCCATGATAATCCATATGAAAGCTAGGAAAAAGGAGCACTACTCATAATGCATGCAAAGGTGGCTCCACATATCAATAATGTGAAAACAACATGATGCTAAGATGAGAGCATGTGGGAAAAGAATTGGATCCATCCCAACCCACATGAGCTAGAGGTGAAACCAAATAAATTGCAATGCTCATATATGGTGGAATGGTGGAATGATGGGGTGATGACAAGAAAGGTGGTGGAGAATAAAAGATATGCCCCCAACTCAACTTGGGCATTTAAACAATATATCAAGAACCAATTACAATATCAAGAGGCAAATACAATTTACAATGCATATGAGAGAAGAACCAAATCAAAAGGGTTTTATATGATGCTCAAATGCGAGGTGGCATGATGACATGAGCATGATATAATGATGATGCAACAATTATATATATGAAGTAGCCATTATATTACTAGACCAAGTAGCATTACAATTGTTAGACAATTGGTATGCTACAACTCTCCCCCACTAAACAAGAATCTCGCCCCGAGATTCCTAGGAAAAGAAAACAACACAAGGAGAGGCGGGTGTTCGGAACGAAGGTGACCCTCACGTTCCCAAGTTGATGAACAACGGAATGGTGCGAACACTACACCTTGCAAAACTTGCTAGACTTGTTGCGAGTCTTGCGTTTTGCTTGAGAAACGACGGTTAGAAGAGTTGAAGGATTGTCGTGAGACAAGGAGGATAGGATGGACATAGCTCCGGTTTTCTCAGGAAACATGATAAAAGAATAGAAACCCTTGTGAAAGAAAAGGAAAAGATGATGTATCATGGATAACGAAAGACACACCATTAAGATTAAAGATTTACTGATACGAGAGAGGATGAACCTTTATCTCGCCGGAAGGAAAAGAGCTAGATTGGAGAGGTTTTGAACCACTATGACAATAGCATTGTATCTTCTCTCGGATTTGAGCAACAAAGTACGGAAACAATATTGCCTTCAAACAATAGAGTCCCTTGATATCAACAGAAAGATTTAGTTAGACATCGTCGGATTAGATTCTTGTTGCGCCGGTAAGAACCCAAAGGATCACGCAATTGAGGTGCGCGGATATAACTTCCAGAGATGGATGTGAAGCCAGATCATGGTGGAATCCCGAGAAGCAAAGAATATGGAGGATCTGGAGTGTATTGTAGAGATACTTATTGCTTTCTTTAGCCTTGAGGCTAACGCAATAGATTTGCGGCTGATGGCATCAACCATAATTGGCTTTACCACAGAAAAAGAATTGATGAAACAAAGAGAGAGATAGTTTCCTTTCATCTTGTTTGGGGATGTCGAGCATCGGTAGAATGACGAGGACAGAAAAGAGTTTGCGTTTGTTTCCACCAGATAATTGTAGATTTTGCTCCATCTAGAATAGACAGACCACCAACAAGAGATTATTGATTATTTTCTTCGTGAGAGCACTCCGGAAAAACAAGGACGGAAGTAAAAGTATCAAGGGATAAAGGCCACTTCTAACTTCCGTGGAATGAGTGAAATCACATTAATTTACCAATTCAATGTACAAGAGCGAATGATAAGAGTAGTGGTATGGTAGCTACTCCATCCTGCACTCAAAGCATTACTCTGCACATGAATAAGAAAACCATGCAACCCAACTACCGAAACAGACTGAAGGTATTGATAAGAAGAGCTCATGGAACTCCGTAAGAAAACAAAGATTGATGCAAATGATTCACCGGATCCAAGATAGATAAGGGTGATGATGTTGTCGTCATATCGGAAGTACCAAGCCACCAGAAAGATATGAAGGAAGATTACGGAGAAGAACTGCAAGATTCAACAGCTACAGAAAAGATAGCACCGACTTGAACAGCAGGAATACAAGATCTGGAAGGTCTTCATGGCCTCCGGTGGATTGAGCATAGACGATAGAGCGAGAGGTTTCAAGAGATTACTTAACGAGATAGAGGTGAAAAGAACTGCATGTTCTTCTTGAAAAGATTGAGAAAGATTTAGCAGTCTTGAGGAAATCTTCGGCGGAACGACGATGATAACTTGCCAACAAGGAAAACTCCGGGTTGATTGATGATGGAAGATGGAATTAACAATGAACTTGCTGATTCCAGAATTGAAGCGATCTATTTAGTAGAAGGACGTGGCCGAGATAGGTGACTTCAAGAAGCCAGAATTCACGCTTTGAGAACTTTGCACACAGGCAGTGTTCACGAAGCTTGAGAGAAAGGGACACAGATGATATTCCATGTCCTTCCATTGATATGGAATAGGCAAGCATATTATCAACATATACCACCATGGATTAACAGGATATTCCGAGAATATCAAGTTCAAGAGGCGAGAGAAACGAACAAGTGCTCGAAACTCTTTCTGAGCTCAACGCTCTTTGAAAGATCAATATTAAGAGCACGGGTTCATGTTGAAGAAGATGCACTGGAAGAATAGATTATCTGGTCCTTCGGAAGAAAAAGAGATGTCACCTGGTTCACATTGTCGATTGGATCATCGGTTACAAAGATAAAGAGATCTTGGAGGAAGAAAAGATGATGGATCATACCTTAAGCAAAGCTACCAGAGACGAAAAGATGCAATTCCCTCGTATCCAGGAGAATTGTGCAGATATGGGGTTCAAAAAGATGTGCAGCATGATGAACAGATGATAGACCGCCGTAGTGCCTTGAGAAACTCTGGATTGCCAAAGATGCTTGAATATGCATAGATATGATTACGGTGTACTCAAAATCACAGGAGATAACCGTCACCATTTGGAGGATAGAGTTGATAGCATTTTCCATATTCCACTCATGATAAGTGTCATATAGCTATGCCGAGAACCCAATTACAATCACCAGCATCAGATCGACACCTGTTATGTAATTAGCCCAAGAGAATTGGAGATGAAATTAAACTCCAGGATTAAGCGCCGGTGACAACATAATGAGTTAGCATGGACATGATGATAAAAGGGAGATAGATAATGTTTCACACACGACTGGAAAGGAGTGTGGAAACACAGATGTATCAAAGAAAAAATTTCCGCATTTTTCGGCATTAAAATACCAATAGATGCGCAAAAACACTTATCAGGTAGAGATTAGCAACAGATGCTTACACAGAATGTGGAGTTGCTAGAAGGAAGGACACCCTTAAGAAGATGGCACCGGTTAACAAGGAGTCAGGTAGATCGCGCCGGTTTTCAAAAGCCTGTCAGTATGGAATGTACCAACAGTTGATAACCAAAGGCAGATTGTGATAACAAATTGGATGCAACAGATAGACAAGGAATTACACACACACACACACACTTTCTATGGTACTACGGAAACCCAGAACACGTGAATCCTAGTTTGAATTTTTAAGAAGAGGATTGAAAACGTTACACTTCCTTACCAGAAAAGGGTGGGTGGTTGGGTAAGAAGAAAAGTGGAAGCAGTCCTACTCTCGCGTTTTGTTTTTCCCTAGAATACATAGCTACCAAAATATTTGCTAGACTGACAACGACCATTTGGCTGAGACCCTAAAGGGCGGGATGGCTCTGATACCAATTGTAACTACCTCGGTGAATTACGCTCCTAGTTACAAGCCTGGATGAGCAGAAATGGTTAAAATAGTACGGTGGGGCCCAAATGCCACTCACAGGTAGACCTTTCGGCCGTCCTAACCATTTCCAAACATCGGGACAAGAACGGGCGGCGTAATTGGCAGGCGAAGGGATCAACTACATACACAAATGAGTATGTATGCAAGCCACCATACAACAGTCCTCAGAGCCATTCCATCTAAAAGAAATAGAAATATTGCAACGCCATACGGCAAGATCCAAATATCCTAGATAGATATAATAGTTTAGGATATCTCCTCATACATCAAACATTAGAGTATCAGGCGGAAGCGGAAAACAAGATCCGAGTACGGATAAGAAGCAAATCGGCATAAGATGCCCCATAAATAAACACATCCCGCCCACAGATCTCACGGATCCCCGTTCCCGGAATCTCTACACCGAATGATCGTTGCCCACATCGTCCGTCTCCTCCACCCAGTATCCATCTTGCGAGTTTACCTGTTCATCTGAATCAAACAATTTATCGTGTGAGACCCTAGGGGTACTCAGCAAGTCTTTATGCCTCTAAAGGGGACACAACCTGGGGTGACGCAATTGCAGCAAAAGATAATACCTAACAATTCTATAGATACTCGCTAACCATCTGCCTAACCATAGATAGACGGATGTCCGTGAATTAATAACAACAGTTATAACAGTAATATTAACAGATCCATCCTCCTCCTCGCTTACCAACGAGGAAGCGGACGAACAACCCCCCATCCGTTGGCAGTTTTATTATCCATTCCATGAGTGTTGCTCTATTTACTAGTCAGGTACTTAGTCAAATTAAGAGCGGTACTTTAGTTATACTTGTCTATGATCGAGAAACTGTGCTCCAAGTCGTCCATAACCGCGGACACGGCTTTCAGAAAGTTTTACCCTGCAGGGGTGCACAAATAGCAACACACACTCGATCAACCTCGGAAAAACCAAATCAAAACCCAACGAGGCAGTCACGACAAAGCGATCACAGGATTCAGAAATATTTCAGGGGGCCACCCCATTAAGCTACCCGCGACGAAGTTGGCCGACTCCGAGACAGACTCAAGGTTTGCGTCAGTGGCTGTAAACGACTGGGAACCCGAAAGTGTGACTGGGCTTGTCGATACCGTGAAAACACTCCGCTTTCCTAAACAGTACAGGTGCATTCCTCGCACAATCTTAAATAAAGCAGTAAAGCATGGCATAAGTACAAGATAGTAATAAAGCCCCAAACTACTTTGTGGCCCCAAGAAATAAGAATGAATCAAGCTCTGGCTCAGGGGGGTCCATAGGCCTCCCGGATGTGGATAGCGCGAATATTCAAGGAACAGGAATCAAGTACTCGGGGTCCTACGGGACACAAGTGAGCAGGAAAAACCAAATAACAGATATTGCTCACCGATGCCACTTTCATTAGTTATCCCATTACTACTCAGGTTAAGTTGTTTAGGTACCTCGTTATCCATCAGACACTCACATACCCTACACATGCTGTTCTACGACTCGCATGGCTCAAACAACTCCTGTAGTAATGGCTCATGGGATGGAGGAACAAGCTTCAGTGGGGTTTAAAAAGTAAAGGCTATGCAGTACTTGGGATTCAGTTTAATGCAATCGCGACTCAATGATGCAAGAATAAGATAGAGGCAATAGGTACTATATGTATGCAAGCATGTGGTAGTGCTTGCCTGGCAGCTCAGTTGAAGCGAGAGAAGGATCTGGGTAGTGCTCCTGGGTCTCTTGATATATCCCCTGCTCAGCGTCTATTCGAAGAAGAACCAAACAAACAAGGGCCAACATAAATAAAGTGCACAAGCATATGAATAAAATGCGACAAGCAAACAGTCATGCCATGATGAATGATGCACAATTTGCATGGCATTAAAGTAGCATGGTGTAACTTCCTCGGTGAATTACGCTCCTAGTTACAAGCCTGGATGAGCGGAAATGGTTAAAATAGTACGGTGGGGCCCAAATGCCACTCACAGGTAGACCTTTCGGCCGTCCTAACCATTTCCAAACATCGGGACAAGAACGGGCGGCGTAATCGGCAGGCGAAGGGATCAACTACATACACAAATGAGTATGTATGCAAGCCACCATACAATAGTACATCAGAGCCATTCCATCTAAAAAGAAAGGAAATATAGCAACGCCATACGGCAAGATCCAAATATCCTAGATAGATATAATAGTGTAGGATATCTCCTCATACATCAATCAACAGAGTATTAAGCGGAAGCGGAAGACAAAATCCGAGTACGGATAAGAAGCAAATCGGCATAAGATGCCCCATAAATAAGCACATCCCGCCCACAGATCTCACGGATCCCCGTTCCCGGAATATCTACACCGAATGATCGTTGCCCACATCGTCCGTCTCTTCCACCCAGTATCCATCTTGTGAGTGTACCTGTTCATCTGAACCAATAATTTATCGTGTGAGACCCTAGGGGTACTTAGCAAGTCTTTATGCCTCTAAAGGGGACACAACCTGGGGTGACACAATTGCAGCAAAAGATAAACCCTAGCAATTCTATAGATACTCGCTAACCATCCGCCCAACCAGAGATAGACGGATGTCCGTGAATTAATAACAACAGTTATAACAGTAATAACGGTAATATCCACAGATCCATCCTCCTCCTCGCTTACCGACGAGGAAGCGGACGAACAACCCCCCATCCGTTGGCAGTTTTATTATCCATTCCGTGAGTATTGCACTATTTACTAGTCAGGTACCTAGTCTAGTCAAATTAGAAGCGGTACTTTAGTTATGCTTGTCTATGATCGAGAAACTGTGCTCCAAGTCGTCCATAACCGCGGACACGGCTTTCAGAAAGTTTTACCCTGCAGGGTTGCACAAATAGCAACACACACTCGATATGCCTCGGAAAAACCAAATCAAAACCCAACGAGGCAGTCACGACAAAGCGATCACAGGATTCAGAAATATTTCAGGGGGCCACCCCATTAAGCTACCCGCGACGAAGCTGGCCGGCTACGAGACGGACTCAAGGTTTGGGTGGACGGCTGTAAACGACTGGGAACCCGAAAGTGTGACTGGGCTTGTCGATACCGCGAAAACGTGTCCCGGCCCTAAACAGTACAGTGTGCTCCTCGCACAATCTTAAATAAAGCAGTAAAGCATGGCATAAGTACAGGATAGTAAATAAAACCTCAAACTAGTTTGTGGCCCCAAGAAATAAGAATGAATCAAGCTCTGGCTCAGGGGGGTCCATAAGCCTCCCGGATGTGGATAGCGCGAATATTCTTGGAACAGGAATCAAGTACTCGGGGTCTTACGGGACACAAGTGAGCCTGAAAAACCAAATAGCGAATATGGCTCACCGATGCCACTTTCATTAGTTATCCCATTACTACTCAGGTTAAGTTGTTTAGGTACCTCGTTATCCATCAGACACTCACATACCCTACACATGCTATTCTACGACTCGCATGGCTCAAACAACTCCTGTAGTAATGGCTCATGGGATGGAGGAACAAGCTTCGGTGGGGTTTAAAAATAAAGGCTATGCAATACTTGGGATTCAATTTAATGCAATCGCGACTCAATGATGCAAGAATAAGATAGAGGCAATAGGTACTATATGTATGCAAGCATGTGGTAGTGCTTGCCTGGCAGCTCAGTTGAAGCAAAGGATGGATCTGGGTAGTGCTCCTGGTTCTCTTGATATATCCCCTGCTCAGCGTCTATTCGAAGAAGAACCAAACAAACAAGGGCCAACATAAATAAAGAGCACAAGCATATGAATAAATGCGACAAGCAAACAATCATGCCATGATGAATGGTGCACAATTTTCATGGCAATAAAGTAGCATGGCATGGGTGAGGTGTGGGACACAAGAATAAATCATTTTATTGAGTTTTGGCCCCATTCTAAACACATATTAGTTGCTGTTCACATTTTAATTATATGATGCATGCTTCAAATCAAACCATGGAATGCATAAACAGAAAGGTATCATCGAGCTAATCATTTTAGACATATCATTTATTAAATTTGGAGTTATAAATCAAAAGTTATTAATTTATTAAAGAAAAGGGGCATTTATTGTAATTTAAATAAACTTGGAATTTTAAATGTTTAAAATAGATTTTGAATGGCATATTTGAATTCCTCACATTTTTCTGATTTGAAAACATATATTATTTGTATTATTTGGATTAATATTTTAAAAGTTATTTAAAAACAGAAATAAATTTGAATTTGATTTAATTTGAAAAAGATTTGAATTTAAAACAGATCTGCGGAATTACTTTTCTCACACAGACAGTCCTAGCCACAGACACTGTCCTGTGGGGCCACGGGCTGACTGGACCAAACGCGCGCAGAAAAACTTCTGTTACCGCGAGCTCTTCTATTCCTAGCGGATGACAGGTGGGGCCTGGGGTCTTCGCAGGCCCACGCGTCAGCGGGCGACCGAGGGGGGTGCCACGCGGCATAGCGAGGACTGCGGGTTGAGGGCTTAAAACTGCGGGATCCTTTTTGTAAAACGCCAGAGGCAGACAGGTGGGGTCGGCAGGAGCGCGGGTTAAGGTAAACAAAACGGGAGGGGGTTTTCTGCAAAACGTCGCCGCGACACTGTTTTTCTTCTCCTCTCTCTGACGAAAAAGACAGTGGCAGCTCGTGCGGCGCGGGGGGCTCGATCCCGTGACCTAGGGCTCGGGCGCGGAGGCGGTGGCCACTGGGCCAAGCGGGGGTTGCTGTCTGGGAGGCGGGCGAGGGCTAGATATGGTTCTGTGCGGCAGACGCGAGCAGACAGAAACATGCGGCGGTGCACAGAGGGCGCTCGACGCAAGGTCCGGCGGATCTAGGGCGGCACGGCGAGGCAGAGCATGTCCAGGAGGTTCGCCAGCTCACCGTGAGTTGGTCGGTGTAGATGGTTCGGCTCGAGGCGCAGGCGATCGACGAGGACGCAGGCGGACGGCGAGGTTAGGGTTTCGGCTCGGCGGCGCTGGTACTGGCGGCTCCGGTCCTCCTCCTCCTCGACGGCGAGTGTAGGGTGATGCAGGGGAGCCTACTGGTACTCCCCAACCACTCCCACGTCGTGCTGCACGGCTGGATCGACGGATGCGGTGGAGGCCGACGGTGGTGTAGCCGGCGATGGTGTGGCGGTGGTGAGGGACGGCAGGGAGAGGGGAGCGTCCTGGGGTGGATCTGGGGATGGTCTGGCGAGGCAGAGAGGCAGGAGATAAGCAGAGGGAGGGAGAGGCTGCCGTGGGGGTGGGGTAGATGGGAAAAGGTGGCTCGGTGCCACCTTTCTCTTCTCCCTCCTTCACGTGCTCGGTCTGGGCAGGTAGGGGAGGGGCAGGTGAGGCTTCCAGGTGGGGTAGGGCAGGCCAGGGTCGGGGTGGTTCGGGCTGGGGCCCCTAGGGCAGAGAGAAAGGAGAGGGAGGGAGGTAGGGAGCTCGGGCTAGGGTTGGGAGCTAGGCTCGGGTAGAGAGGGGGTATGGCTCGGGGTAGCTAGGGTTTGGTTGGGGCTGGGGTAGCTAGGTGGCCAGCTAGGTAAGAGAGAGGGGGAGGCCGAGAGAGAGAGGTGGTGGACTTAGGGTACTTAGGGTTTGGTCTAGGTTTTAGCTTAGAGCTAGGTTTAGAGGGGATGGTAAAGAGAGGAGAGGTGAGGTAGGGTGGTGATAGCTAGGGGATTAGGGTGATGGGGTGGTGGCTTGGGGTTTATAGGAGTTTGCATGCTCCAACTAGATCAAGCAACACAAGAGAGGGGTGTGGTGATGATGGTCTTAAGCAAGCACAAACAAGATCAAGCTAAGAGGAGAGAGAGATGTGGTTTAAATTCACTCAAAATTCAAATAATATCCAAAGAACAAGCAAAAGGTGGGGCTTGCATGGCCCATGCAAAACATTTATGGCCATGTTGATTATTGTGAAAACAACATTTTTACATGGCATTATTATCATGCATTCACAAAAATTGGAGTAAGGCCCAAGCAAAGGAATTTAGAAAGAATTCCAAGTGGAGTATATGGAGATGATCACATTGGATTATATTTGGGGCTTGCTAGTGTGTATATGCCACTAGGTATTTAATAAGCCCTCAAAAATATACCAACATGATGATAACCCCAAAACCACACCTATGGAAGCTAGGAAGAGGTTCCACTCACAAGGCATGCAAAGGTGGCCATGTGGCTCTCATGTTTCAATATTGTGAAAACAACATGATGCTAAGATGAGAGCATGTGGAATAGAATTGGATCCATCCCAACCCACATGAGCTAGAGGTAAACTCAATAAATGCCAAGCTCATATTTAGTGGGATGGTGGAACTATAAGGTGGTGAAAGAAAAGGTGGTGGAGTTAATAAGAGATATGCCCCCAACTCAACTTGGGCATCAAACAATATATCAAGAACCAAATACAATATCAAGAGGCAAATACAATTAATAATGCATATGAGATAAGAACCAAAAGGAAAAGAGTTTTATATGATGCTCAAATGCAAGGTGGCATGATGACATGAGCATGATATAATGATGATGCAACAATTATATATTTGAAGGTAGCATTATATAGACTAGGCTAGTAGCATTGCAATTGTTAGACAATTGGGATGCTACAACTCTCCCCCACTAAACAAGAATCTCGCCCCGAGATTCCTAGTAAAAAGAGAACAACACAAGAAGAGGCGGGTGTTCGGAACGAAGGTGACCCTTGCGTTCCCAAGATGATGTCGAACGGAATGGTGCGACCACTACACCTTGCAAAACTTGCTAGACTTGTTGCGAGTCTTGCGCTTTGCTAGAGACACAAAGGTTTGGATGGATTGAAGGATAAAAGAATAGAACCACTTGTGAAAGAGAGGAGAAGATGATGTATCATGGATCAAGATAGACACACCGTTAAGATTGAAGATTTACCGATACTAGAGAGGATGGATCTTTGTGTCGCCGGAAGAAAAGAGCTAGATTGGAGAGGTTTTGAACCACTATGACAATAGCATCGTATCCTCTCTCGGATTTGAGAAATGAAGTCCGGAAACACTATTGCCTTCAGACAATAGAGCCCCTTGAAATGAATAGAAAGATTTAGTTAGACACCGTCGGATTAGATTCTTCTTGCGCCGGTAAGACCCAAGGATCACGCCATTGAGGTGCGCGGATATAACTTCCCGAGACAGATGTGAAGCCAGATCATGGTGGAATGCTGAGAAGCAAAGAACATAGAGGATCTGGAATTTATTGTAGAGATACTTATTGCTTTCTTTAGCCTTGAGGCTAATGCAATAGATTTGCGGCTGATGGCATCAACCATAATTGGCTTTACCACAGAAAAAGAATTGATGAAACAAAGAGAGATAGGGTTTCCTTTCATCTTGTTTGGGGATGTCGAGCACCGGTAGAAAGACGAGGACCGAAAAGAGTTTGCGTTTGTTTCCACCAGATAATTGAAGATTTTGCTCCGTGTAGGAAAAGACGAGATCACCAACAAGAGGTTATTGATTACTTTCTTCGAGAGAGCACTCCGGAAAAACAAGGACGGAAGTTAAAGTATCAAGGGATAAAGGCCACTTCTAACTCCCGTGGAATGAGTGAAATCACATAAATTCCCCAATTCAATGTACAAGAGCGAATGATAAGAGTAGTGGTATGGTAGCTACTCCATCCCGCACTCAAAGCATTACTCCGCACATGAATAAGAAAACCATGCAACCCAACTACCGAAACAGACTGAAGGTATTGACAAGGATAACTCATGGAACTCCGTTAGCAAACCAGGATAGATGCAAACGATACGCCAGATTCAAGATAGATAAGGGTGATGATGTTGTCGTCATGTCTGAAGTACCAAGCCACCAGAAGATATGAAGGAAGATTACAGAGAACAACTGCAAGACTCAACAGCTACAGAAAAGATAGCACCAACTTGAACATAAAGATTACAAAAGATCTGAAAAATCTTCATGGCCTCCGGTGGATTGAGCATAGATGATAGAGCGAGAGGGTTTGAAGAGATTACTTGACGAGACTAAGGTGAAAAGGACTCCATGTTCTTCTTGAAATGATTGAGAAAGATTTAGCAGTCTTGAGGATAAACTTTAGCGGAACGACGATGATAACTTGCCAACAAGGAACAACTCTGGATTGGTTGAAGATGGAAGATGGAATTAACAATGAACTTGCTGATTCTAGAATTGAAGCGATCTATTTAGCAGAAGGACGTGGCCGAGATAGGTGACTTCAAAAAGCCAGAATTTCCACTTTGGGAGCTTTGCACACAGGCAGTGCTCACGAAGCTTGAGAGAAAGAGACACAGATGATCTTCCATGCCCTTCCATTGATATGGAATAGGCAAGCATATTATCAACATATACCACCATGGATTAACAGGATATTCCCGGAATATCAAGTCCAAGAGGCGAGAGAAACGAACAAATGCTCGAAACACTTCCTGAGCTCAACGCTCTTTGAAAGATCAATATTAAGAGCACGGGTTCGTGTTGAAGAAGATGCACTGGCAGAATAGATTATCTGGCCCTTCGGAAGAAAAAGAGATGTCACCTGGTTCACATTGTCGATTGGGTCACCGGTTACAAAGATAAGAAGATCTTAGATAAGAACGATGATATAGCTTTGCTTATGGTATGAGCTATCAGAGACGAAAAAGATGTGCAGATATGGAGTTCAAAAAGATGTGCAGCATGATGGACAGATGATAGACCGCCGTAGTGCCTTGAGAAGCTCCGGATTTCCAAGGATGCTTGAATAAGAATAGATAGGATCACGGTGTACCCAAAATCACAGGAGTATCTTTGGCAATCCGGAGTGGTAGCATTTTCCATATTCCAATCGACACTATCATGAGTGGAATATAGCTATGCCGAGAACCAAATTACAATCACCAGCATCGGATCGACACATGTTATGTAATTAGCCCAAGAGAAAAGGAGATGAAAAGAAACTCCAAGATTAAGCGCCGGTGACAAAAGAATGAGTTAGCATGGACATGCTGATAAAAGAGAGATAGATAATGTTTCACACACGACTGAAAAGGAGTGTGGAAACACAGATGGATCAAAGAAAAATTTTCCGCAATTTTCGGCATTAAAATACCGATAGATGCGCAAAATCACTTAGCAGATAGGGATTAGCATCAGATGCCTGCACAGAAGAACACCCTTTAAGAAGATGGCACCGGTTAACAAGGAGTTAGGTAGATCGCGCCGGTTTTCAAAAGCCTGTCAGTATGGAATGTACCAACAGTTGATAACCAAAGGCAGATTGTGATAACAACTTGGATGCAACAGATAAACAAGGAATTACACATTCACACACACACAACCTATGGTACTACGGAAACCCAGAACACGTGAATCCTAGTTTGAATTTAAAGGAGAGGATTGAAAACGTTACACTTCCTTACCAGAAAAGAGTGGTGGTTGGGTAAGAAGAAAAATGGAAGCAGTCCTACTCTCACGTTTTGTTTTTCCCTAGTATACATAACTACCAAAATATTTGCTAGACAGACAACGACCATTTGGCTGAGACCCTGAAGGGCGGGAT
Organism: Avena sativa; assembly: GCA_916181665.1. NCBI lineage: Eukaryota > Viridiplantae > Streptophyta > Magnoliopsida > Poales > Poaceae > Avena > Avena sativa. Next base: position 414,866,893 of record OV702289.1, on the reverse strand, counting down.
GGCTCTGATACCAATTGTAACTACCTCGGTGAATTACGCTCCTAGTACAAGCCTGGATGATCAGAAATGGTTGAAATAGTACGGTGGGGCCCAAATGCCACTCACAGGTAGACCTTTCGGCCGTCCCAACCATTTCCAAACATCGGGACAAGAATGGGCGGCGTAATCGGCAGGCGAAGGGATCAACTACATACACAAATGAGTATGTATGCAAGCCACCATACAATAGTACATCAGAGCCATTCCATCTAAAAAGAAAGGAAATATAGCAACGCCATACGGCAAGATCCAAATATCCTAGATAGATATAATAGTGTAAGATATCTCCTCGTACATCAATCAACAGAGTATCAAGCGGAAGCGGAAGACAAAATCCGAGTACGGATAAGAAGCAAATCGGCATAAGATGCCCCATAAATAAGCACCTCCTGCCCACAGATCTCACGGATCCCCGTTCCCGGAATCTCTACACCGAATGATCGTTGCCCACATCGTCCGTCTCTTCCACCCAGTATCCATCTTGTGAGTGTACCTGTTCATCTGAACCAATAATTTATCGTGTGAGACCCTAGGGGTACTCAGCAAGTCTTTATGCCTCTAAAGGGGACACAACCTGGGGTGACGCAATTGCAGCAAAAGATAAACCCTAGCAATTCTATAGATACTCGCTAACCATCCGCCCAACTAGAGATAGACGGATGTCCGTGAATTAATAACAACAGTTATAACAGTAATAACGGTAATATCCACAGATCCATCCTCCTCCTCGCTTACCGACGAGGAAGCGGACGAACAACCCCCCATCCGTTGGCAGTTTTATTATCCATTCCATGAGTATTGCACTATTTACTAGTCAGGTACCTAGTCTAGTCAAATTAGAAGCGGTACTTTAGTTATGCTTGTCTATGATCGAGAAACTGTGCTCCAAGTCGTCCATAACCGCGGACACGGCTTTCAGAAAGTTTTACCCTGCAGGGTTGCACAAATAGCAACACACACTCGATATGCCTCGGAAAAACCAAATCAAAACCCAACGAGGCAGTCACGACAAAGCGATCACAGGATTCAGAAATATTTCAGGGGGCCACCCCATTAAGCTACCCGCGACGAAGCTGGCCGGCTACGAGACGGACTCAAGGTTTGGGTGGACGGCTGTAAACGACTGGGAACCCGAAAGTGTGACTGGGCTTGTCGATACCGCGAAAACGTGTCCCGGCCCTAAACAGTACAGTGTGCTCCTCGCACAATCTTAAATAAAGCAGTAAAGCATGGCATAAGTACAGGATAGTAAATAAAACCTCAAACTAGTTTGTGGCCCCAAGAAATAAGAATGAATCAAGCTCTGGCTCAGGGGGGTCCATAAGCCTCCCGGATGTGGATAGCGCGAATATTCTTGGAACAGGAATCAAGTACTCGGGGTCTTACGGGACACAAGTGAGCCTGAAAAACCAAATAGCGAATATGGCTCACCGATGCCACTTTCATTAGTTATCCCATTACTACTCAGGTTAAGTTGTTTAGGTACCTCGTTATCCATCAGACACTCACATACCCTACACATGCTGTTCTACGACTCGCATGGCTCAAACAACTCCTGTAGTAATGGCTCATGGGATGGAGGAACAAGCTTCGGTGGGGTTTAAAAATAAAGGCTATGCAATACTTGGGATTCAATTTAATGCAATCGCGACTCAATGATGCAAGAATAAGATAGAGGCAATAGGTACTATATGTATGCAAGCATGTGGTAGTGCTTGCCTGGCAGCTTAGTTGAAGCAAAGGATGGATCTGGGTAGTGCTCCTGGTTCTCTTGATATATCCCCTGCTCAGCGTCTATTCGAAGAAGAACCAAACAAACAAGGGCCAACATAAATAAAGAGCACAAGCATATGAATAAATGCGACAAGCAAACAATCATGCCATGATGAATGGTGCACAATTTTCATGGCAATAAAGTAGCATGGCATGGGTGAGGTGTGGGACACAAGAATAAATCATTTTATTGAGTTTTGGCCCCATTCTAAACACATATTAGTTGCTGTTCACATTTTAATTATATGATTCATGCTTCAAATCAAACCATGGAATGCATAAACAGAAAGGTCTCGTCGAGCTAATCATTTTAGACATATCATTTATTAAATTTGGAGTTATAAATCAAAAGTTATTAATTTATTAAAGAAAAGGGGCATTTATTGTAATTTAAATAAACTTGGAATTTTAAATGTTTAAAATAGATTTTGAATGGCATATTTGAATTCCTCACATTTTTCTGATTTGAAAACATATATTATTTGTATTATTTGGATTAATATTTTAAAAGTTATTTAAAAACAGAAATAAATTTGAATTTGATTTAATTTGAAAAAGATTTGAATTTAAAACAGATCTGCGGAATTACTTTTCTCACACAGACAGTCCTAGCCACAGACACTGTCCTGTGGGGCCACGGGCTGACTGGACCAAACGCGCGCAGAAAAACTTCTGTTACCGCGAGCTCTTCTATTCCTAGCGGATGACAGGTGGGGCCTGGGGTCTTCGCAGGCCCACGCGCCAGCGGGCGACCGAGGGGGGTGCCACGCGGCATAGCGAGGACTGCGGGTTGAGGGCTTAAAACTGCGGGATCCTTTTTGTAAAACGCCAGAGGCAGACAGGTGGGGTCGGCAGGAGCGCGGGTTAAGGTAAACAAAACGGGAGGGGGTTTTCTGCAAAACGTCGCCGCGACACTGTTTTTCTTCTCCTCTCTCTGACGAAAAAGACAGTGGCAGCTCGCGCGGCGCGGGGGGCTCGATCCCGTGACCTAGGGCTCGGGCGCGGAGGCGGTGGCCACTGGGCCAAGCGGGGGTTGCTGTCTGGGAGGCGGGCGAGGGCTAGATATGGTTCTGTGCGGCAGACGCGAGCAGACAGAAACATGCGGCGGCGCACAGAGGGCACTCGACGCAAGGTCCGGCGGATCTAGGGCGGCACGGCGAGGCAGAGCATGTCCAGGAGGTTCGCCAGCTCACCGTGAGTTGGTCGGTGTAGATGGTTCGGCTCGAGGCGCAGGCGATCGACGAGGACGCAGGCGGACGGCGAGGTTAGGGTTTCGGCTCGGCGGCGCTGGTACTGGCGGCTCCGGTCCTCCTCCTCCTCGACGGCGAGTGTAGGGTGATGCAGGGGAGCCTCCTGGTACTCCCCAACCACTCCCACGTCGTGCTGCACGGCTGGATCGACGGATGCGGTGGAGGCCGACGGTGGTGTAGCCGGCGATGGTGTGGCGGTGGTGAGGGACGGCAGGGAGAGGGGAGCGTCCTGGGGTGGATCTGGGGATGGTCTGGCGAGGCAGAGAGGCAGGAGATAAGCAGAGGGAGGGAGAGGCTGCCGTGGGGGTGGGGTAGATGGGAAAAGGTGGCTCGGTGCCACCTTTCTCTTCTCCCTCCTTCACGTGCTCGGTCTGGGCAGGTAGGGGAGGGGCAGGTGAGGCTTCCAGGTGGGGTAGGGCAGGCCAGGGTCGGGGTGGTTCGGGCTAGGGCCCCTAGGGCAGAGAGAAAGGAGAGGGAGGGAGGTAGGGAGCTCGGGCTAGGGTTGGGAGCTAGGCTCGGGTAGAGAGGGGGTATGGCTCGGGGTAGCTAGGGTTTGGTTGGGGCTGGGGTAGCTAGGTGGCCAGCTAGGTAAGAGAGAGGGGGAGGCCGAGAGAGAGAGGTGGTGGACTTAGGGTACTTAGGGTTTGGTCTAGGTTTTAGCTTAGAGCTAGGTTTAGAGGGGATGGTAAAGAGAGGAGAGGTGAGGTAGGGTGGTGATAGCTAGGGGATTAGGGTGATGGGGTGGTGGCTTGGGGTTTATAGGAGTTTGCATGCTCCAACTAGATCAAGCAACACAAGAGAGGGGTGTGGTGATGATGGTCTTAAGCAAGCACAAACAAGATCAAGCTAAGAGGAGAGAGAGATGTGGTTTAAATTCACTCAAAATTCAAATAAGATCCAAAGAACAAGCAAAAGGTGGGGCTTGCATGGCCCATGCAAAACATTTATGGCCATGTTGATTATTGTGAAAACAACATTTTTACATGGCATTATTATCATGCATTCACAAAAATTGGAGTAAGGCCCAAGCAAAGGAATTTAGAAAGAATTCCAAGTGGAGTATATGGAGATGATCACATTGGATTATATTTGGGGCTTGCTAGTGTGTATATGCCACTAGGTATTTAATAAGCCCTCAAAAATATACCAACATGATGATAACCCCAAAACCACACCTATGGAAGCTAGGAAGAGGTTCCACTCACAAGGCATGCAAAGGTGGCCATGTGGCTCTCATGTTTCAATATTGTGAAAACAACATGATGCTAAGATGAGAGCATGTGGAATAGAATTGGATCCATCCCAACCCACATGATCTAGAGGTAAACTCAATAAATGCCAAGCTCATATTTAGTGGGATGGTGGAACTATAAGGTGGTGAAAGAAAAGGTGGTGGAGTTAATAAGAGATATGCCCCCAACTCAACTTGGGCATCAAACAATATATCAAGAACCAAATACAATATCAAGAGGCAAATACAATTAATAATGCATATGAGATAAGAACCAAAAGGAAAAGAGTTTTATATGATGCTCAAATGCAAGGTGGCATGATGACATGAGCATGATATAATGATGATGCAACAATTATATATTTGAAGGTAGCATTATATAGACTAGGCTAGTAGCATTGCAATTGTTAGACAATTGGGATGCTACACATGGCATGGGTGAGGTGTAGAATACAAGAAATAAACATTTTATTGAGTTTTAATCATATTTTATACTCAAATAAGTTGCTGTATACTTTATATTTATATGGTGCATGCTGCAATTCAGAACATGGAATGCATAAACAAAAAGGTCTCGTCGAGCTGATCATTTTAGACATATTATTTGTCAAATTTGGAGTTATAAAACAAAAGTTATTAATTAATTAAGGAAAAGGGCATTTTATTTGTAATTTTAATCAACTCGAAAATTAAAGTGTTCAAAATATATTTTGAAGGCCATATTTGAATTCCTCACATTTTTCTGATTTCAAAACATATATTATTTGTATTATTTGGATTTGTATTTTAAAAGTTATTTGAAAACAGATTTAAATTTGAATTTGAATGAATTTGAAAAAGGTTTAAATTAAAACAGATATAAACAGAAACTTTTTGTACTCAAGCAGATCCAGACCCAGCCGCTGACGGGTGGGCCAGTTGCTGACTGGGTGACACGGTGGCGGAACAGGGTTTCCTCACTGCGAGCTAAGCCAGCCTCAGCGAATGACAGGTGGGACCAGCGGCCACGGGGTCCACGTGACAGCGGTGAGAGGGGCAGGAACTGACAGGTGGGGCTGGGCTAGAGCACGGGTTAAGGTTTACAAAAGTCAGGGGGTTTTCTGGAAGAAGGTCACGGCGGCTGACTAGTGGGCCACGAGGTACCGCGGGTGGAGCAGAAAACAAAAAGGGGGGGGCGATCTGTAAAACTACCACGGCCGTACTGTTCCTCTTCTTTCTCTGCCTCGAGCGACAGATCGGTGCGTGGCGCGGGCGGGGATCGATCCCTGGACCTAGGGCTCGCGCGCGGAGGCGGCTACCGTTGGGCTAGGGAGAGGTCGGTGTCAGGAGGGCGGACGGGGCCTAGATAGGGTTTTGCGCGACGTGGGAGCGAGCAGACGCGCGCGCTCGTCGGTGCATCGAGGGTGTACGACGGAAAGATCAACGCATACAGGGGACGATGACGACAACGCGGATGTCTAGGAGGGTTGGGTGCTCACCGAGAGTGTGTCGGTGGTGGCGGATCGGCTTGGGACGCAAGGGATCGGCGACGATGCAGACGGCCGGAGTTCTAGGGTTTGGCGTCGGGGGCGGCGGTGTTCTTCGGCTCCGGTGCTTCTCCTCTGTGACGGCGCGTACAAGGTGATGCAGTGGATGCTCCACGGGCTCCTCGATCGCCCCCACGAAGTGTCCACCGGCTGGAGCGACGGAGCAACGTGGTGCTGGCGGTGGCCGGCGAGAGAGGTTGGGCGTCGGTGGAGAGGGAGGGGAGGAGCGGCAGGCGCCCTGGGGTAGATCTGGGGGAGGCAGCAGGCGAGAGAGAGGGAGTAGATAGGGACGAAAGAGGAGAGGGGGTGCCGTGGGGGAGTGGTTATGGATAGAGGTGGCTTCGGCCACCTTTTCCCTCCTCCTTCACGTGCGCTAGCTGGCTCGGCAGGGCAGGGGCAGGTAGGCATGGGGGGAGTGGCTGCAGGTGGGCCAGGCGGTTGAGGGGAGCTCGGGGTGGGGCTGCTGAGGCAGGGAGAGAGAGCTAGAGAGAGAGAGAGGTGAGGCTCGGCTAGGGTTAGAGGCTCGGGCTCAGGTGAGCTAGGCTCGGTTAGGGTTTGGTCTGGGTTGGGGAGGGGTAGGTAGCTGGGGTGTGGCCAGGGAGAGAGGATGGCCAGGTGGGTCCGGCCTGGGGAGGCTCAGCATAGGTGAAGAGGAGAGGGTGAGGTTAGGTTAGATGATACCCATGGTGGTGGTAGGGTGTAACTAGGGTAGATGAGGGGTTAGGTTTAGGGTTTAGCTTAGGTGAGAGATGGTGGTAGAGGTGTAGGTGATTAGGGTAGGATCTCAGATAGAGGATAAGAGAGGGAGGGTGATGGATTAGGGTTTTAGAAGCTTGCATGCTCCAAACTAGATCAAGCAAGAACATGCCAAGCTCAAACAAGATCTAGACAAGAAAAAGAGAGGGTGAGATAAAAAGGTGGTGAGGGTATGGATGGAGATAGATGTAGGTTTTTAGCATGACCCAAACAAGAACAAGCATGAAGAGAGGTAGAGAGAGATGGGAGATTCACCCAAAAATCCAACTAAAAGCAAAGGAGAACCAAAGTTGGAGATGGTTGCATGGCCCATGCAAAATTAATTAATGCCATGCTTGTTTTTGTGAAAACAAAATTATTAACATGGCATTATTTTTATGCATTCCCAAAATTGGAATAAAGCCAAGCAAAAGGATTTAAAAGAAAGTTCCAAGTGGAGTAGATGGAGATGGTCACATTTGATTATAATTGGGACTTGCTAGTGTGTATATTCCACTAGATATTTAATAGTCCCAAAAATATCCCAACATGAGCATAAATCCATGATAATCCATATGAAAGCTAGGAAAAAGGAGCACTACTCATAATGCATGCAAAGGTGGCTCCACATATCAATAATGTGAAAATAACATGATGCTAAGATGAGAGCATGTGGGAAAAGAATTGGATCCATCCCAACCCACATGACCTAGAGGTGAAACCAAATAAATTGCAATGCTCATATATGGTGGAATGGTGGAATGATGGGGTGATGACAAGAAAGGTGGTGGAGAATAATAAAAGATATGCCCCCAACTCAACTTGGGCATTTAAACAATATATCAAGAACCAATTACAATATCAAGAGGCAAATACAATTTACAATGCATATGAGAGAAGAACCAAATCAAAAGGGTTTTATATGATGCTCAAATGCAAGGTGGCATGATGACATGATCATGATATAATGATGATGCAACAATTATATATATGAAGTAGCCATTATATTACTAGGCCAAGTAGCATTACAATTGTTAGACAATTGGGATGCTACAATGATGCTGTTCCAGAACACGTTGGGGTCTTACGTCAGCCCAGGCCGGATCCGTGCGGCATTGGTCAGAATGGGAGACCAGTTTTTGACTTCCGGATAGGGCGACCTTTTGCTGTTCCAGACCTTTGTTGAGTAGCTTAATGCCCAATCGGATCTGTTCTGGGCCTAGATTAGCAGATAGGATTTCTCGAGCCGCAACGGTGTTTTGTACCAGAGTTGGAAACACCCAATCCCCGTTGTTGTCGCGTCGAGGCATCCCATGTTCTCCTCCAAAGAGGACTTTGTGAATCTGCGGGAATTGGTTGTCATGAGTATGACGTTTCCTGGTCTTCTGATGTTGCCTGGAGTTGTACTTCTCCGCAGTTGCCATGCGTTTCTTTTCTTCCTCAAGGTTTTTGGCTTCATCGAGGTGTACTTGGCGACGCGCTTCTAGGGCCTGGGCCCTTTCGTCCAGCTCTTCAGCAGTAAGTTCTGCAGCTGTAGGAATAGGTGTGGTTAATGCAGCATCGATGAGTTTACGCGCACCTTCAGTGATCACGTGTCCATCCATCGACTCTTCTTTGGGCTCGTCTGGGATAAGTTCTCCATCCGAGTCTTACTCGTATTCCTCGGTAATCACCTCCTCTGCCGGAGGGTCTTTTGTCGGGGTCTTGTTCTTCTTGTTCTTCTTCTTTGCCTTCTTGGCAGCGCCGGTAGCAAAGACGGCTTTGGCCCTGTTTCCCGGAGTCAAACTTTGATCGGTACTTTTGGCCATTTGGTTCTCGGGATCATCTCCGAGATCCATATTGTCCTGTGCTTTGGGAGAGCTTTCTCCGGATCCTTCGTCCATGTCTTCTTCTTTTGCAGTAGCTATGGAGTTAACCTCCTCTTCATATTCCGCGGAGAACTTCCGGAAATCTGCCAACATCATGGAGTCATCCGAAGATGCCGGTAATTCGACACTTGTTCCGATAGCCTCCAGCACAGAGTCGGTGTTGTCTCTAGCATCGGCGGAGCCGCATCCAGATCCCACATATCCGACAAAGTGCGATGTGCCCCTCCTGAGATAACTGCGGTCTTCATAATAGGCTTCGTCAAAACGCCTGATGGTCTCGAGGATTTCATCTATGCCTGAGTTTTGCATCATCATGCGCCTTAGTGTGTATCTCAGGAAAGGCCTGTCTGTTCCGGCGTCATCAGAGCCAGAACCAACGTTGTTGCTATGCTCCTCCTGGATTTTGACTTCATCGGGTGGGTCGATCTGGGATTCAGTCTCTCTAGGGAGATCCACTCCAGATTCAACTTGGACCGCCAGGTCTGCTTCAGGTTCAGATTTCTTCACTATCTCCGTAACTGGTGCGGGCTGGGTGGGATTAGGGTTTTTTGAGATCCGGAACTCTGCCGCCTCCGTGGACAAAGGGGACCCAGAAATTTCTTCTGCCTCTATCATCACCGCTGGGGTGGGTGGGATAGGTTCAGCAAAGCCGATGTAGACATCGATCTCGGCAAAAGACATGATGGTGTAGGTGGTCACGGCTTCCCTAGCCGGAATCCAAGTCTCGTCGAGGACGATGAGAGGGACGTCACTAGCGTAGAGGATGCGACCGATGGCGATAGTTTCGCCGATTCTGATTCTTGCAGATTCCGCTCGGAACGCAGACCCGAAGCTCACTTGCCCCACGGTGGGCGCCAACTGTCGTCAGATTGATGACAAGTACGCCATGAGGGAGTCCTCGATGCGTGCGGAAGAGAGGGGTGTGAGACGTACGGTGTTTCGGGACGGTGAGCACACAAGTTTACCTAGGTTCGAATTCGCCGGCTTTGGACGGATCCTACTCCTGCTAGCAATCCAGTAATACGGCAGAGCCGGAATATGGGTTACAAGGGGTTCGCCTGTGCGAGTTAAGATTGTAGATTATTGGGTGCTCTAAAGGCTCTTCCTAGGACGGCTTATATAGATATCCAGCTTAGGGTTTACAGGAGAGATCTACCCGGCTACGTCTAAGAGTCGGTTACAGAGTACATCTTAAACTATAAGTAACATTATGGCCTATATCGGTAAGTCTCCTGGGCCTTCCCGTAGTCGGATTGGACTCCGTCTCTTCTTCCTGACTAGGCCGCCCGTGAAGCAAATCTCTAACCCGAAGTGGGCCACCCTGGTCAGTGAGGAACTGTGAGGATACCCGGAAAGTATATCCCCAACAAGGTGTTCACAATATGTGTTTTTATATTTTCTAAAAATTTCAGAACCAAATTTACAATATGCATAGAGAAATAAAAAGACAAATTGCTATGTGAATAGTGTCATTTTGTGCTTTCGACTTTTTTCGACCTATTCATGTTTGATTTGCCTTTTTTGTTTCTCTACGTCTATTTCGAATTGCGTCTGCAAATGCTAGGTATTGTAAACATACTTCTTGTGAACATTCACAAATTTATTTTAAAATTTTTGGAATACGCAAATTTAAATTATAAACAATGGTATCATGGTATCATATATGGGATGGTATCACTAGATATTTAAGGCAGAGGAATAGAGGGTACGCCGAATAGCTCTGAAACCCTAGATTTCTTACAAGCAGCTCATGCGTGGTAGCCTGCAGAAAGGAGGGCCGGTGAAGGGTGACAGACGGCGACGACGTTCAGGCACACCACGCGTGGCATGCAGTGGACAGTGTGGGCTTCACTTCTGTTGACGCACACGTGCGTGACCTGGTTCAAACATTTGCTCGAGCATCTTGTGTGCATCGGTGGCGGCGCAGGTAGAGATCAGAGGCACAAGACTATTGGTGTCAGGTGATTGGATGGTATCCTGCTTCTTGCATGCTACGGTCGGAGCAGGCTCTCCTAGCACGGACCTGAGCGGAGCAAGGCCTAGTCGGCGGTTGGACTAGCGCGGGGTGGAGTGGCTCTGGCGTCGATCGAAGGGGCAGCGCACGCGCGGCCAAGCAGCATATGGGGCTTTGCTGCTGCGGCGCATGAGGTGGCGATTTAGTGGTGATGTTCTCGTATCCAGTATAGTGGAGCCGATCTAGGCGTTGGAAACAAGACAACCAGGTGCTGCGCGGACCGCGCGGTCAGCCGGAAAATCAAACAATCTGGTGTTTGTGGAGTTCGAGGGCAGCAGGAGTGGATCTGGGTTGTTTTGACGGGAGGCGCATGGAGAATTTTTTTTTGAGGTAGGGAGGCGCATGGAGTTGAATGATTGCTAGATGCAGAACACGAGACGAGGAAAAGCAAACATAGAAATGATGGATAAATCGATTGGGATTTTTGCTAGCTGAAGAAAAATAAAGGATCTGTTGGTGGTGATGAGATAAAGGCGGCGATGCATAGAAGATGTGGTGCTGGAAGGAAAAAAGGAGAATTGGATTGGATTCAAAGCAAGGAGCAAAGAAATTACACGGCTGCCAAGGAGAGACATACATCTGTTGCTTACCAAAAAAATAATGGAAAGGGACAGATGTATTTAGATCAAATAAACCAGCACGCTGAAGATGCTGTAGAAAGAAGAAGGGCAACACACGACCGGGGGAAGAAGGGAAAAATTGTGGAGATTTAAATCTAGATTTGGACAGACTTTGGGGCTGAGGTTTGGATAGAAGGAAGCGGGGGTTTGGACTATTTATATGATCCAAAGTACGCTAGACGGGTCTACTTTTATGATAAAGTATTTTATCATATTTAGTTAAATCTTATTTTAGTTACATAATAAAATATTTTATGGTCTTATAACAGACCGGAAAATATTATTTGCTTTAATATGAAAATAAGAAAAGGTGACGGGTTTAATTAAACCGTGGGAATATTTTAGCAAAACAAAAACAGGGTTTTATAAAAAAAATAGGAACAAATTAATGCAATGCTATGCATGTCATGATAGTGAAAAAATGAAAATAACAATCAAATCTAATAGAGGGTATTTTTCCGAGCGTTCCAACTCGACACCACTAACAAGGGATATCGTCCCGAGATTCAAGCCAAGACACCGGGGGGAGAGAGGTCGACTATTGGATCTTTTGTCATCAGGTTGATCATCACGACACCACTAACAAGAATTCTTACTCCATCTTGAAATTGTCGACACCACCAACAAGGGGTTGTTGCTCACGTTCTTCGAGATAACGCTTCGAAAAACAAAGCGGAAGTAGATAAGGCCAACTCTAACTTCCACGTGAGGAGTAAAGGCACGCATTGACACAATTTAATGTACAAGAGAGAATAGAAAGAGTAGTTGGTACAGGGGCCAGTCCATCAATACTTGAATAAGAAAATCATGCAATTCAACTCTCAAAATCAGACTAAAGTTTTGACAAGTGGTATTTGCAAAGACTCAGAAAGAAGATGAGGTCGTCTCAAAAGACACAAAACACCAGAAACATATAAAAATAGACTAGATAGAATGAAAACCAGATGTAGGAACACCATTGCAAAAGGAAAGAACCGGATCCTAAAGGTATGACGGAAATCCAACCACGACAATCCTAGATTTGAAGAGAGGTAAGAGAGAAGATTCAAACACGCAAAGATAAGAAGAGAAAGAATAAAGTTAAAAACTAAAAATAGAGCTAATCAGATCTATCCAACGCATTTGTAGCAATATATTTTTGACATTAGACTCAACTTTGGTTGTTAGCTAGGTTAACCTACAGGCTGGATCAGTACGGTATCGTAAACCTTTGCTCTGATACCACTTGTAACATCCCCAAATCGAGTCTATGCAGATCTTAGCATTTTCGTCAAAATCCGCATAGAAGCGATTCAAAGACGTCCACTAGACACTTCTGTGTGGGTGGATCTTATTACAATTAGTTACATTATAATAGTTTACAACCCACAAGAAAACTCATATATATATATATATATATAACAACAACTTACCGACATCCGAGTACGGACAAGATGCAAATAGGACTAAGAGTCCTGAAGAATAACCAATGGCATCTATAACCCTGCCTGGACCAAGCCAGAAGGTTAACCTTGCTAACTTCATCAATCAAATACCTGTCAAAACCAAAGGAGTGCCGACAACAGGCAAAAGAAAAACAAAGAGAGCGTTCAGTACTGAAGCCAGTACACGGCGAGTCATAGAATTCGGTGGCTCTTGCCTACATGGGTATGGTGGGCTCATCGGCACCAAAGCTTGCACTATCTAACTTATAGAGACACGCTACAACTTCGTCTATTAGAGCGAGATAAGATAGATCTATATGGTAACTATAATATAACACCAAACATAACCCAACCAAAGATCCCCCACCCCCTGAAGACCAGTCGAGGAAGTCCTCCCACGAAAGACACACGTTGAAATTTTAGTTAAGCAGTTGTTTATTTGATAAGGCTAATTACTATTCATATTATTAGAGGCAAAGCATTAATGGCGTTATCTATGATCATTACACTGTACTCTTGAGACGTCCATAATCGTGGACACACGACTTCTCGAAAAGATTTACCCTGCAGGGGTGCACTACACCCAAATACATGTTCAACCCTTCAGGAAACATATTACATGTGACTTCCAATCTGACAACAAGAACTATCCCATAACTATGTGTTTATCTAGAGGTGTCACTTACTATCTTGACCCAAACCAGGAGGTACAACGATTCTCAAGGGTGGTACAACGTGCTTCTATGGTCGAGAAGGATCGGAGCACATACTGTGTTTATGAATGCAATGTCGCGAAAATCCACCAAAATATCAATTCCAAAGACATATTTAACACAGCCATGTTCGAGGACATATTATGCATATGCACCAAATGGAAAACCAATTTGTGACCCTCCAGATAAACGAATAGCTCCGGTAGTTGATGGGGGATCCTAGCGCCCCCACGCTTGGTTAGCGCGATATTATCATAACTGGTATCATAGAACAAACGGTTCCTAGGTCGACTCAAGCAGTCCCCAAAGGTGGTCGCAGCCGGGGCCTTATCATTAGGTGAAGCTATAACCAACAACATCATATTAATATCCATATCACCAACATTATCCAGATATCAAGTTCCACCTGTATGAGAGCGGTACTAAGCATGCCTACGACTCCCAAGGACAAAGCTAGCTAATCAAACAAGGAAATGGGATAACCAAGGAATTATAGTGGAGAGGGTAGGCAAAGGAATATTACTAAAGCATCGATAATGAAGATAACAATAGATCAACAAAAATAAGTAAAGACTATAAATACAAGATAGGTAGAAGGGGGTGAGATGCTCGCCTGAGAAACAATGTTGGAGCACCCCGAAGGTTTGTCGCATCTCGCATCAACTCAACGTCCTATCCGGGAGGAAGAAAAGCACTAGAAAGAACAACCGACACAATGTTTAAAGACATAGCAAAAGATCCGGTGTAGCACCCCGGGGAAACCCCATTAAATTTTGCCTGTTGTTTTTATTTTATTACATCATCATGACATCATGCATTTGTTTTGTCCCTAAAAATATTTTGTCTAAACCATATTTTATTTCTACACTACTTTCCATCTTTTATTTGACTAAAATCTATTTTCAAAATAGTTTTGTTTTAAAATAATATGAAATGATTTTTCTGGGGGGGGGGAGGTAGCCAGCCGTCAGGTCCAAAGGCCCAGCAGCCGCTGCCTACCACCCACTAGAAACCATACCTAACCCTAGCTACAAACCCACACCCCTCCACCCCGCCACTGCCACATAGTCGCTCACACAAATCGTACCAACCAACTCACCACACCATCCTGCCCTGGACCCGACAGACCCCGCACTAACACACCCACGCAACACACTGCTCACGACTATCATCGGATTGAAGACAAGTACACATGAGGGAGTCCTCGAGGCATGGGAAAGGTGGGATGTGAGACATACGGTTCTCCGGGATGGTGAGAACATAAGCTTACCTAGGTTCAGATCCAACTATGGTGGACGAATCCTACTTCTGCTAGCAATCTAGTATATCGGCAGAGCCGGAAGTATAACATATTACAAGAGAGATTTCACATGTGCGAGTTGTGGTTGTAGTGTGTGCCCTAAAGGATGGTCCCTAGGATGGCTCATATAGTCATTCGGTCTTAGGGTTACAGGAGAGTCCTATCCGGCTACAATATAGAGTCGGTACATCGTACATCTTGGACTACAAGTATTCCTACATGTCTAAGTCGGTAAGTCTTCTGGGCCTTCTCGTAACCGGACGGGCCTCCAACTTCTCTCCCTGAATGGGCTGCCCATGAAGCACAACTCTAACCCGAAGTGGGTCACCCTGGTCAGCGAGTCACAGTGGGTATACCTGGAAATTATATCCCGAACAGTAGCCTTCGAAAGCCTCCAAGATCCAAAGTCAGATTCCATCGTCTAGCTTGATTATTCTCGACTGCAAAATCTTGAAGGGTTCTTGAAACTTTAAAACAAAAGGTAGGACCCGAATCACAAGTGAGTCGGACTTGTTGATATCTCATCATTGCTTTCCTGGCAGATTTCAAATTGAGCCAGCATTTGGTATGTGACATAATCCTAAAACCATTCCAGGTCATGTCTTATCACTGACAAATATTCTGTCATTGTGACCGTTGGTGGGTCCACATCACGCATAACTGAGGCACCATTTCAATGCGAACATAGAGATCCAGGTGGTGGAGGCTTCACGAGGAAGTTGCCCCTCCCGTTCCATGACGTGTGGCATTAATTTCATTCATTTAGTACTAATCTTGATGCAGATGGTTTATATAAGGGGTACACTACAAGAAAAGTTTCCTTCCGCAATGAATTGGCCCGACGGTCATCGTAGAAGGCGCGTCTTCTGCGACGAAATTCTCGGCTCGGCCGTGGCTGATGGAAAACTTTTTTTTCCGGTTTCACGGCCCTCTACTATGACGGATCTGCTAAAGACATGGAGGAAGCTCGGCCAGCGCGTGGCAGAAGCAAGATTTTCGTTTCCTCGCGCGATGTTGACTCGCCGAAGTCTTTTGAGGCGTGTGGGTCTCGAATGTCAGTGTCTCTAGTGGACCATACTTTTTGGTCGCGCCTCCCTGATTTGAACTCGATAATGTAGCTTGAGGCGTCTGCCATTTAGTCAGGCTGCTAGGTCCCACATGTCAGCCTCTCATTAGAAGGATCATGTGTATGGTGGAATTTTTTTCTTCGCTCGCGCTATCCTGTTCCGAAGTTGATAGCGCTGCTCGATGCATCTATCGTCTAATCAACCTCCTGGGACCCACATGTCATTCTCTCATTAGAAGAAACATGTGTATGATGGAATTTTTTCCTTTGCTCGCGCTATCCCGTTCCGAGTTGATAGTGCTGCTCGATGCATCTACCGTTTAACCAACCTCCTGAGCCTCACATGTCATCCTCTCATTAGAAGAAACGTGTGTATGATGGATTTTTTTCCTTGGCTCGCGCTATCCTGTTCCGAACTTGATAGCGCTGTTCAATGCATCTACCGTTTAATCACGATGCTGGGCCCCACATGTCATCCTCTTATTAGAAGAAACATGTGTATGATGGATTTTTTACCCTCTGTCATGCCTTCGTGTTCCGAACTTGATAGCATTGCTCGCTGGCATCAACCGTTTATCCAGGCTGGTGGGTCCCTTATGTCAGCCTCACATTAGAAGAATCATCAATATGATGGAATTTTTTTCTTCTCTAGCGCTACCCTATTTCGAACTAGATAGCGTTGCTCGACGAATCTGCCGTTTGCTCACGCCGCTGGGTCCCCCATTTCAGCCTCTCATTACAAGAAACGTGTGCATGCTAAACTTTTTTCTCGCTCGTACCTCCCTGTTTCGAACCGGCAACGTTGCTCGATGCAGCATTTGTATAAGGTCGCGCTGCTGGGTCCCACATATCCGCCTCTCTGTAAATGAAACATTGATTGCTCGATGCAACATCTATATAAGGTCTCTGCTGGGTCCAACATGTCAGCGTCTCTGCAAATGCAAAGTGTGTATGATGCACTCCACTGTTTTGACCTTGGCAATGTTGCTGGGTCCCAGATGTCAGCCTTCTTTGTGTAAGAAACGTGTGTATGCTGGAAAAAATGTAAAAGAACGACAAAGATTATACTATATATTATATATTTATATTAAAAAACTAGGAATCAAACTCAAGACTTCAACAAATAGGAACCACGTGTGCTTCCACTACGCCAGAACCATCTATGCCACTACTCGAAAAGATTACATTTAGAAATATTGAAATCACTTAAAATGAAAAGATAGCGACCCTGACGACTTGCCATAAAAAATGCTAAATGCTCTGTACAAATACAACATGGGTAGGAGAAGCTTGTCCTATACTTTATCAGAATGACACAGAAATACTAAATTAAGCGATTTTGAGAGATAAAAAAATAACTTGGGTCCAATCTTGTGAACCAATGGGCTTCTTATCGTGGGCTCCTTATCGAAACTTCTTCTGTGTGGTTCAAGCTTAAAAAACCAAGTAATAATGTGTTGAGGGTTGGTGGCCCACAACCAACCTGAACCCGGAAGGATAAATTAGCGAGGTTTTGGGCCACAGTTGGGTAGAATGTAGTACTATTTTCTAATAACCTCCTCACTGAAAATTCAATGTACTCAATATGTCGCGGGTCGGCAGTCCACCTGATCCGGCAGGCTAAATTTGCAAGGTTTTGGTCCAGTGTTGGGTCGAATGTGCAATCTTTTCGCTAGGTCCTTAGTGAAAATTCAATGTAGTTCGTACCCCATCCTCCAAAAAAAATGCAGTTGGTACCCTAAAAAATATATACTCTGCTCACCACGAAAGGCTAATTAAGGGGTTTTCTTTTGAAACAAGAGTATGGGAAGTTTTTTGTCCGAAGTGGGGTTGAAATATTTGTTTTCATAGGCTGAGTAGTAAAAATATATTGTACTGAAGGTCGATGGTCCACCTGACCTGACTGTACCTACGCCGAATCCGAAAGAATGAAGTTGGAAATGGAGAAAAGTGATCGATATTGCGTCTTATTATACATAGCGAGGAACTTGGGCAGCGCAAAATTCGAACATGGAAAGTACTGGAGAGAGTTTGACCGATTGACATAAAATCATGTCATATAAAGTCTTACAACATGCAATCATCTTTTCAGCACAGGATATATTTCGAGATGGTTTGGGTGGCTTTGAATCGGCCTAAGTGCCCAATCGATTTGATGTACTCAAAGCCTTGTAATCATGCCATATAAACTGTTGGCGATAGACACACGGTGGCCTTGACTTGCCCAACCGTAGACAGCTCGGGTAAGCACCAGCTTAAACTGATCACTCGAAGTTGTATGCTTCCGTACGATGAGGTTAGTACATGCCACAATTAGCGCCAACATGTGGCATTGTCCTCATGCAAAAAGGCTCAGAATTCGCACATTTAGTTCACAGTTTCGAACATAATAATACAACCAATTTGTACACTAGCACAGACAGTACAATGTCAGCACATCAAAGCTTGACTTGTTCATGTCACATCAGAGCTTGAGTTGTTTATTTCACATACATAAGAATGAGTAAGGATACATACTGTATTGAACAAGTAATTTCACGGTAGTGCCAAAAGTATGGTATGTATCAGAGACAATATGGGGTCTGCGTAAACAATTTTTCTTTTTTGGAAGGGTGTGTATTAACTCTTTTTTTTAGAATATCGGAATAAAAATTTGCGGCTATCATCCTAGGGCATCTCAGCCTGCTTTGGCGTACCAAGCCAAGATCAATTACGGCCCAGTTAAGGCCTATTTCGTGGCCCTATAAGAAGCAATGACCTACTTTTCCATGTTCGCTAAGAGGAAAGAAGGAATATTCCTCTCAAAACACAAAGCTGCACGAGATGCGATGGTTCCAAAAAAATGCACGAGTCGCGTATATACAAGCCACAGTACTGAAAACTATAGTACAGAAATCACGCTACGAAATAAGCATAGCTACATGGATTATACCGTGGAAGGCAATACTAAATACAAAAGCACGGCAGGGCTCATATAAACTGATTCAAGCTGGCCACTAAAATCATTGTATTAACAATCAACTATTGAACCACGATGCAAAAAAAGATGACACAACGATACACCAGAAAGATCCACAGCTCAGTTGAGGGACGGCAAAACGAGCATACCAAACCTAAACTAGGCCTAAACCAAATTGCTGCCTGTCACACAGAGTTCCAACGATCTTTGGGAAGGCTGATAACTGCCACAAGCTCACCTTCAGTTGGCTGCAGGTTGCAACATTTAATCTAAGGGAATTGTATTCCGCGAAATCTCCTATATGTTGTGTACACACAGTTTTTCCTCATGAATGGGAACAATGTGCCATCAGCAGCCTTGCATCCGTGTTTCTTCATCATCTTGTCAATGATTGGATAATGGAGACCGAGAAACAGAGAGGTGTCCCCCGGGCTATTAACCTGCCTCCAAACAATGACCCCTAGAGGTCCAGCAGAGCTAGGATCCTCTTCAAAAATGTAGACACGAGAGGCAGGATATAGGCGTAGGTTAGTCCTATTTTGATCACGATGAATGATTTCACCATCTTCACCATGGGCAACCCCCATGCCATACGTTGTAATTATGATCACAAGCGTTCACCATCAGCCGATCGAGCGAGGAACCACATGCCCGGCCGATCATTCAAAATAGGTGTTGGGATTACAAACAAAAGCTCCTTGTTTCCCGCAACATCCGAATTCGAGACAAAAAGTGCATTACTGGCATACATATTCTAACACCAACATTCTTCATTGTTCATGCTAACGGTGTGAATAGGAAAATCCTGACAATAATATTACTCAATAAATTAACAATATTAGGAATTGCATTTCTTACTCTGCTATTCCGAACATTTGGATTTCTTGCTTATGTTACTTTCCTAGTTGTTGTAAGTTTCAAAATAGGAAGCGCCACTTTTTTTATATAGAGGCATGTCCACTTGAATCCTATAGGATTAGATGCCTGCGGTATTTTGGATCAAGTGGTGTTTGATTGCACAGGAAGACCAAAGGAATTGTACAAAGAGGTTGGAGTGGATGGAAATTTTCCTCCAAAATAGAGTGCAAAGGAATCCTTTAAAGGAATTCCTAAGGATTATACTCTTTCGAATCAAACAACATTTTATAGATTTTTTTACTAAGGATCCAAATCCTACATAATTCCTCTGAATCCCAAGGCAAAATCCAAAAAGAAAAGATTGGTGTCCTAAAAAAATCCTATGAGATCCCTACAATCCAAGGAGGGCCTGAAAGTACAAATAGATAAAGAAACATGGCTTCACTGTGTTGCGCTTACAATTGAGATGCTGATTAATAATACCTTTCATATTTTGACAATGAACAAACTTAGTAGTGCAGGGACGCCGTCATACACTATATTTTTGGAAGGCATATTACTGGTACTAATTCATTACTGGAAATGGTTCATTCATTTTTTAGGACATAAAGTGTGTGCTCATTCAGTCATACGAAAGGTAAAACATAAACAAGGTAGTTAAAGAACAACTTCACTGAATCACTCGCAATGTATCATCATGGAACTAGAATTACCTTCCGATGTGGGATCCCAGCAGTAGATGCAGCCTTGACTTGTGACCGCAAAAAATGAGGCCACCATGTTCAATGGCATCATAGTACTGTCGTCTTCCAAGACCTGAATGCTCTAGACATCTCCAAACTTGGCTACCGCCTTCCAGGTAGGCGATTTCACCGTCGAACAATGCGAGGATCTTATAGTCTATGTAACCCCCAGCTTCTGTGGGCACTCTGCAGATTACGATCTTCAACCGCTCAAGGAATCCATCCCACGACTTATTAAACTTTTCTCCATACCTGCGGATTTGCCAAAAAAAAAACTTTTGAAATGTGCATGAGTTCAGAAATGACTACATGTAACTAAGGGAACCCTGGTTGGCTAGTAGCATTACATGTTATATTGTGGATGTGAGGCGGCCGCAATGTCACAAGTATCCATCGATGGAAGGTCGATTACTTGATAGGTGTAGATGTTTGCTAGGCACCAGGCCCCGCGCTGGTCCACCACGGCGAGCCAGTCGCCGTTCATGCCAACCCAGAATTTTTCGTGCATGAAGGGCAGGATGGTGGTGTGCCGAGGATGGTCAAAGGGCACCACGTCGTACACCGTGTCGTGCAGACGATGTACCCTCATATCGTCATAGTGCTCGTCAAACTAATAAGCAGGCCGAGGCATTAGCAGGCAGGGTTCATTCCAATGGTGAACAATCCATTTCGTACCTTTGTTGTTGGCGATACGATCGTACATCAGCTTGCAGCATGTGGCTAGCCTGACGGTGCTGGAAATGTCCAGACGCTGAATGATGAGGTTGACATCGTTCGCGCTGAGTTGATCTCACTTGCATCGCTCGCTGAGCTTCGAATCGGCCATCATAGCCGGATGGATTTAGGCGGATGCCAAGTACGGCTGGGGTTTTCTGCAGGAGGAGGGGAGCATTAGAAGAGAGAGCGTGGGGGATATCGTGGACGGAGTGGGGACTGGGGAAGAAGATAGAGAGGCAAATAAAAAAAAACGAGGGAGGAGGTTTTACTTTCTTGCTCTGTCTAGTCAACAACAGTATCGAGGACACCGCTGCCTAGACTTTACTATATGTTAGACTAGCACGTCACGCAGCTAGTAATTTGACAATACTCCTACTTACTACGTATCAGAGGTACAATATTGTCTAGTCGCATCAGTTTGACCAGAGGGTTTTATTTTTAAACTTTCATTTCAACATAGTGTGCTAATATTTTCAACGGAAAATAGGAGGACGAACTACTACTACTACTAGTAGCCGCGACATGGACACATGTACTTTCATGTTGTTCCCCTACATGCAGAACTCGTAGCACAGAACCGAAAATATATACACCGGATATAATACACAGTACGGGTGTATACGAGGTATTTTTGGCATGTTGCATGTGTTCATATATGTTCTAGTACCAGATACATGAAATTACACGTGTACAACATGCAACCGCGCAGCAAAATGAGAGACGTGCAAGGACACCAGATTTCGCTCAAGTCAGGCAACGTGCATGACTTTGTGTGGCTCTGATTCACTGACATGTGAGTCCTGTTAAGATCGGATCCACCTGCTAGTGAGAATCTGCATGCACCATGCGCTTGGAGCCACTAGGTACGTCCACGCCGGAAATTACAATTTGTAACTAGCTGCACTGGCAACAAGCTGTTGTATGTGGCACTTTCAAGTTTTTAGGAAATGTGAAATAAATCATGAACATAGATCATATTTATATAGTTCATCTATAAATTTTTATCCCAAAAATATTACTAGTACATGACCTAGCCACCACAAAATGAACAAATGAACACAAGATTTTGTTCGCTTAGGTTTTTTCTTTTTCATTGACATAGGTCACATAAGATTTTATTGTGAGACCGAATATTGTAGATGCACAAGATACAACATAGCCAATGTTCCAGATTTATTTCATATTTTTTGAGAACTCAAAAGTGCAACAAATAATAAAGGGGTGCGGGCGCAACGACTTGCAGAATATTCAACCTGCACTGACTAAAACTATGGCTTGCATACATATGGAGTTTGATCAAATCGCAGGCCTTGCACTACATTGTGGCGAAATGAGTGTTATCGTACAACAAGTTAACGATTGAGGCCATACGATACAAACAAGGCGAATGAAATAATTCAAGGTACGCAAATCCCTATTCCATATGATCTCCCTTGAACCGTTAATTATGCCGGTTCCAATCCTTCGCGTTGGCCAAGTTTGGGATGAACCACAACGGAGTCTGCCGCCAATTCCAGCCAATGATTTTTTTGAGGGAAATTCTAGCCAATGTTAGTTGAGAAACCAACAATAGCGTCTTGAGCATTCATACTGGTGCGGCATATTTCAGGACAAATATTAAATCCACCGAGACTAACTGCATGCGGCGAGGTGTATACACAGTTGCTCCTCGTTAGATCTCCAGGGCCAAGTCCTACCGCGCCAACTGGAATGGTAATTGAATAGTTCAATCCAAGAAAGATAGAAAATGCTCCAAGGTCTAAAACCCTCCGCCATTGCCTCGATGGAAGTAACCTACTAGTGTCAATCGAGAACACATGACAGCAAAACCCAGTAGAATAGGTGTGAATATTGCGGCCGTGATGATAACCAACATTTTCAGCCACAGGATAACTAGTGTCATACACCTAGCACTAACGCCCACAGTATTGATCAGAATAAGGCTACCACCATCAGGAGATCTTGCTAACCACCATAGATCAGGACTGTACTCACGATTATCATCTAATTCAGGTGGCCCCGGAAGACATACAAGACCTTGCAAGGAAAGCACATTCAAAGGTCAGCTGAGCAAAATTTGAATGATGAAGCTTGAAAATCTAAGGATGGAAATTTTACTCCATGCCCGAGGATCCCATGCATAAACATTGCCAATATGAGTTACAACATAGATAACTCCATTGTGGATAATTGCATCGCAGTAGCTGAACATGCTGAACTGGTTCTCAAGAACCATCCACATACCATGAGAACCATCAAGGAAGGTAATTACCGTGTCAAAGATGGCCAGGACAGAGAAATACTTATAGGTCCCAACAGCTGTGTGAACTCGGCAAATGGCTATCTTCA
Organism: Avena sativa; assembly: GCA_916181665.1. Classification (NCBI taxonomy): domain Eukaryota; kingdom Viridiplantae; phylum Streptophyta; class Magnoliopsida; order Poales; family Poaceae; genus Avena; species Avena sativa. The sequence goes on along the minus strand of OV702289.1, from coordinate 414,843,708 downwards.
GTAGATTAATAGGCTGACCAGCCACGATAAACTTAAGTACCTCGGGGGTGGCCTCAAAATCGAAGATCGCTGGTAGAGGAATCCGGCAACGAGTGAACACATTCACAAGCTCCCAGTTCTAGGCGAGGCCAACAATGGCGATCCAATCTCCATGGGTGCCTGCCCACTTCTTACCCTCACAATCTGGTATCACAGCATCGAAGGAGGACCTGTCCAGCAGCGTCAGCTCGCACAAGGTCCACCCAAACTTCTTCTGTGGCTTCTGCTTGCCCTGCCGCAATAGTAGCTGCCCCTGTAGAACTGCTTCATGCGATTGTCGCGGTAGAAGACATTGTACTCAAGCGGTACCTCAGTTGAGTGAGAGTGAAGAACACAGGGGAGACCAAACGGATGAGATTTCGATAGGGATGTACTATGTGTTGCTGAGTAAAGATAACGTTTGCAGCTGGCGACGAGGCTCGCGACGTTTGCAGCTAGCAGAGATTTCTTCAAGGGGGCCATCGTAAAACAGCCTAGAAGTGTCACTGTCATCGATCAATTTGGCCATCCTAAGTAAGGTCTCGAGAAGGTGGGGGGCAATGGCGTTTGGTTTTGATTGGGGGTTTTGGAGGAGAGAGCAAGCGGCAGCTGGCAGGGCGAGACGGAAAACAGTCTATCAAACTGGCATCGGAGCTGATCCTAAAGCGGCATGGCAGCGTTGGCGCGTGCCTATATTGGTGTGCGAGTGGTAATGGCCGTCGCCGGGACGCTGGAGGTGAAGTGAGGATGGAGATCGAGGCAAAGAGAAATACAGAATGAAATCAAACCAAGCGCGCCTTCTTTCTCTCTGCTAAATCTACAGTGCCTATCAAACTGGGTTACGGAGATGCTCCGAAAGCGGCATGGCGGCGTTGGCGTGTGCTAAAGGTGGGCGAGTGGGGATCAGTGAGAATATGGAGAGGAAGATGACGAACAGCAAAGGAAAATAGAATAAATCGATTGAAATCGTACCGCCTACCGAGCATGGTTTTTCTCTCTTCTCTGCGTTTCCTGGTGCCTATCAAGTAAATAGATCAGGCCTAGCCTAGCACGGGATAGAGTTGTACTGTCGTCTCAAATAAATGGTCATGGTAGAGAGACGGTTTGGAGTATACTCAGAGCTCCTCTTGCCGAACGTAATAATCCTTTGATCTTCTACATTCATCATCTTGTGCAGTCACATTTGGAACAAGTACTACTGTACTACTACTACTGTAACTAACAAACACATAAATGTTCCACCGGTAATTAAGGAACCAAAACTAAAATACTAATACTCTCGAACTCTTGTGTAGTACAACAACAAAATGCTCACAAAATGGGCTACCCGTACGAAAGCACGTGCCTGGAAGCGGCAGAAGAATTTATTCTCTGTCAGTGACGGAAGAAGATTGATGATATACATTACCAAATCAACAAGTCAGTGGCTTTATCCGTCTGACCAGTGAGAGCCGACACGAGTGGTGAACAACTTGAAGCGTAGCGGAACAGGTGCCTTTAAGGCATATAATACGTACACCTCCGTTCTGATTTAGGATGGTCACATAGTGCTAAATAACTTAGACTAGTAACTTGCACATGTACCTTCATACTAGTAGTGGGTAATAACATGTGTGTAGTATCACACAAAGGCCTAATTAATTAGGTTGTAGAATCATACTCCCTCTGTCTCAAGGGTTAAGGCCTATAATTTTTTTTGAAAAGTCAAGTTACGGAAGGTTTGATCAAACTTTTTAAAAAACTATCAAGAACTATGATATCATATAGATACCACGTGAAAATATGTTTTATGATGTATCCAAGGGCATATATTTCATATTTTAAATATTAATATTTTTTTCTAAAAACTTGGTCAAACTTTACGTAGTTTGACTTTTTCAAAAAATTATAGGCCTTAAGCCTTAGGACGGAGGTAGTATACTACTAGTCTTGGTATGTGTGATGTTATGATAACTAGCTAAGTTATTACGTCACTTTTTCATTAATTAACTCTGAAAAGATATTTAATTCGAGACAAGTATAGACGCTTACTTGTAGTTCAAGTTTGTTAAGATGCAAAATCTTAGAAAGAAGTTGAACCTCTTGTCAAAACTCTTTATGGTTTCTAATACTCCCTCTAACCCAAATTAGTTGACTCAAATTTGTTAAGATTTAAATATATCTAATACTAAATTATGTCTAGATACAACCGAATCTAAACAAATCCAAGTCAATTAATTTGGGTCGGAGGGAGTATATTAATTGACTGTCCGATGGGTGCCTCCAAAATCTTTTTCTTAAAATTTTCAAAGCAACCTACAATTTACTTGTAGTTCAAATTTGACCTAATTTTGATGAATCTACATAGAGTCATTCAAGTGGCGGAGTTAGCTAGGAAGTTTGAAAACTCATAAAATATAGGAATCATTAGTACAACATGTTGGTCCACTATATATACTAGTAAGTTGCACGTGAGACTCAGATAGTAGATATATGACATATCATCACTATATACAATTATAATTGGTAAAGCACAAAAATATATAAATTCGATCAACATCTATAAAGTATGGGTGTATATTTGGTCCTTGTACTTTGTATGATCATGTAGAAGTCAAAGATTATTAGCTACCTAACACATGAAATTTTTGATAAAATGGTCTAGAGAAACAAGGGAGAAGATTCTAGTATGATGGAGAAGTGTGTTTTGAGGTTTGTGCATAGCATTCATTATGCCAAAGACTATCAATAGAATCTTCCAGATGCTAGAATGGAAAAGAAGATCCAACGACTAGAAGAGCTGGGATTCACGAGTCTTGATCCAATGGTCAACATTCAAAGTTATTCGTACACTATATAGTGGTTTCTAATAAAGACTATCAATAGAATTTTTCAAGATGCTAGAATGGAAAAGAAGATCCAACGACTAGAAATGTTTGGATTCATAAGTCTTGATCCAACGGTCAATATTCAAAGTTGTTTGTACACTATATAGTGGTAAGATCATGTAGAAGTCAACGATTATTAGCTACTAGTAAGTTACACATGAGACTCAGATAGTATACATATGACATATCATCACTATATAAAATTATAATTTGTAAAGCACAAAAAATTATAAATTTGATCAACATCTATAAAGTATGGGTGTATATTTGGTCATTGTACTTTGTATCATCATGTGTAGAAGTCAAAGATTATTAGCTACCTACTAACACATGAAATTTTTGATAACATGGTGTAGAGAAACAAGGGAGAAGATTCTAATATGATGGAGAAGTGTGTTTTAAGGTTTGTGGATAACATTCATTATGCCGAAGACTATCAATAGAATCTTCTAGATGCTAGAATAGAAAAGAAGATCCAACAGCTAGAAATGCTGGGATTCGCGAGTCTTGATCCAACGGTCAACATTCAAAGTTATTCATACACTATATAATGGTTTTTAATAAAGACTATCAATAGAATCTTCAAGATGCTAGAATGGAAAAGAAGATCCAACGACTGGAAATGTTGGGATTTGCGACTCTTGATCCAACGACCAATATTGAGTAAGTTGTTTGTACACTATATAGTGGTAAAGTTAACGATTATTAGCTACTACTAAAGTTGCACAGGAGACTCAGATAGTAGACGTGTGACATATCATCACTAGATAAAATTATAATTGGTAAAGCACAAAACATTATAAATTTGATCAACATCTATAAAGTCTATGGGTGTATATTTATCCTTGTACTTTGTATCATCATGTAGAAGTCAAAGATTATTAGCTACCTAACACATGAAATTTTTGATAACATGGTCTAGAGAAACAAGGGAGAAGATTCTAGTATGGTTGAGAAGTGTGTTTTGAGGTTTGTGCATAACATTCATTATGCCGAAGATTATCAATAGAATCTTCTAGATGCTAGAATGGAAAAGAAGATCCAACGGCTAGAAATGCTGGGATTCGCGAGTCTCGATCCAACGGTCAAAATTCAAAGTTATCCGAACACTATATAGTGGTTTGTAAAGAAGACTATCAATAGAATATTCAAGATGCTGGAATGGAAAAGGAGATCCACCGACTGGAAATGTTGGGATTCACGAGTCTTGATCCAATGGTCAATATTCAAAATTGTTTGTACACTATATAATGGTAAGATCATGTAGAAGTCAATGATTATTATCTATTAGTAAGTTGCACATGAGACTCAGATAGTAGATGTATGACATATCATCACCATATAAAATTATAATTTGTAAAGCACAAAAAATTATAAATTTGATCAACATCTATAAAGTATGGGTGTATATTTGGTCCTTGTACTTTGTATCATCATGTGTAGAAGTCAAAGATTATTAGCTACCCGCTAACACATGAAATTTTTGATAACATGGTGTAGAGAAACAAGGGAGAAGATTCTAGTATGATGGAGAAGTGTGTTTTGAGGTTTGTGCATAGTATTCATTATGCCGAAGATTATCAATAGAATCTTCTAGATGCTAGAATGGAAAAGAAGATCCAACGGCTAGAAATGCATGATTCATGAGTCTTGATCCAACGATCAACATTCAAAGTTATTCGTACACTATATAATGGTAAGATAAGATAAGATACTAGTAGGTTGCAAGAACCCTGCACGTGAGGCTCAGATAATAGACGTCTGGCATATCATCACTATATAAAATTATAATAGGTAAAGTGGAAAAAATATAAATTTGATAAACATCTATAAAGTATAGGTGTATATTTGGTTCTTCTACTTTGTATAATCATGTGTAGAAGTCAAAGATTATTACCTACCTAACACTTGAAATTTTTGGTAACATGGTCTAGAGAAACGAGGGAGAAGATTCTAGTATGATGGAGACGTGTGTTTTGAGAGGTTTATGCATAGTGCATTCATTGTGTTCAAGACTATCAATAGAATCTTCTAGATGCTAGTATCGAAAAGAAGATCCAATGGCTGGAAATGTTCGAATTCACGAGTCTCGATCCAACAGTCAATATTCAAAGTTATTCATACACTATATAATGGTAAGATAAGATGTCTAAAAACATGGCTTGTGGCATTCAGATCCATACTCTTCAGACTTTCTTTGCAGAAAGGAACAATCTCGTCGTCACTCGGAAAATTAAGAATGACATTTCCTGATATTTGGAAACTCACATCGACGAAATTGTTTACTACAAGAAGATGCACCCATCTACCTCCGAAAAGACAATTAACTCAAGAGAAATCTATCACATTTACTTGTAGATCAAGTTTGATATAATTTTGTTAAATTGTCAAGATGCAAAATCTTAGCAAGAAGTTGAACTTGTTGTAAAAACATCGGTGGTGGTTTGTGATATATTAAATCAGCCCCAATGGTTACCTCCTAAAAACGTAAAACTTTCAATGCAACCTACAATTTACTTGTAGTTCAAAATTGAACTAATTTCAATAAATCGACATAAAATCAATTTCAATTGGGCAAAGTTAGCAATAGAATAAGTTTGAAAACTCATAAAACACGAGAATCATAAGTACAACATGAGGGTCCACTATATATGTCTGAATGCTTGGCTTGTGGCGTTCAGGTCCATATCCTTTGGACTTTGTTTACGAAAATGAACAATAATCTCATCATCACTCAGAAATTGAGAATATTCTTTCCTGATAGTTGGAAACTCACACCGACGGTACTGATTACTACAATAAGATGCATTCATCTACCTCCAAAGAGACATTTAATTAAAGAAAAATCTATCGTGCTTAATTGTAGCTCAAGTTTAAGCTAATTTTTCGTTAAATTGTCAAGATGCAAAATCTTAATTAGAAAGGAGTTAAAAAACTATTGTCAAAACTCTCGATTGTTTTCTGATATATTAACTAATCCCCCAATGGGTGCACCTCCAAAAGTTTTTTGTAATTCTTTAGAAGCAACCTACAATAATTTAGTTATTGTAGTTCAAGTTTGACCAAATTTTGATAAATATAGGAATGAAGTCATTCAAGTGGGGCAAAGTTAATTAGCTACATAGGGAGTTTGAAAACTCATAAAACATGGGAATCGTAAGTAAAACACGTTGGTCCACTTAATATGTCTAAAAGCTTGGCTTATGGCATTGAGATCCATATTCTTCAGACTTTCTTTACATAAAAGAACCATCTCGTCATCACTCAAAAATCTGAGGATTTTCTTTCCTCATAGTTAGAAACTCACACCGATGACATTGTTTACTAGAAGAAGATGCACCCATCTACCTATGAAAATACATTTAATTCAAGAGCAATCTATCACGCTTACTTGTAGCTCAAGTTTGATCTAATTTCGTTAAATCGACAAGAAGTCACTGAAGTGTGCAAAGTTTGCTAGGACGAAGCTTGAAAAATCAGTACTAAAAACTTGGGCATTATGTATAAGAAACCGTTGGTCCAGTTTGTGTGATAATTCGGGTGGTTGCATTTTCTTTTAACTATGGTAGGTCTCGTAGGAGAGAGGTTCTTGAGAGTTAACACGATCGATGGAAGTACAACTTACATCAAGGACCTCATAAAAAATGAAAATTGCATCCAAGTCCATCCATTTAACACAATGACCCTAAAACTAAATAATGAAGTGTGTGTGTTTTGTGGTTTGCGCATACTAGCGTTCATCGTGCTAAAGACTATTAATAGAATCTTTCTCGATGCTAAGGGAAAATAGAAGATCTAACGGTTAACAATGTTTGGATTTGGTAGTCTTGATCCAATGGTCAATGTTCGAAGTTAATTCATACACTATACAATGGTGGTATGGTATTGTAAAAAAATAAGACAAGATAAAGATAAGATAAAAAGTACCGCGAATTGCCGATCTAATGGTTGGTCTCGTAGGAGCGAGGTGCTTGAGAGTTAAGACGGCCAGTGGAAGTACAAGTTACATCAAGGACCTCATAAAAATGAAAATTGCATCCAAGTCCATGCATGCATTTAGCACAAGGACCCTGAAACTGAGCAATAAAGTGTGTGTTTTGAGGTATGCACATACTAGCATCCATTGTGCTAAAGACTATTGGTAGAATCTTTCGAGATGCTAATAATGGAAAAGAAGATCCAACGATTAGCAAAGTTTGGATTTGCCAGTCTTGATCCGATGGTAAATGTTCAAAGTTTGGATTTGCCAATCTTGATCCAATGGTCAATGTTCAAAACGGGTTCAAAATTGCCTTCCCTCATGATGTTTGGCCGATCTTTTGGATAACCTTCCCTCCCAATGTTTGGGAAGCAAGTGAAAATTTCGAAAACCGGAGAAGTTTGAATTTTTGTGCCGCCAAGGACCAAAGTGGTTTCCTTCCTATGTACTCCTCCTTGTCCCTAGTCCACACCAACGTGCGGCTACCGAACACGCCAGAGACACATAACCGCCATACCAAGGCACACGTGCGCAGTGCCACACTGTGGATGAGGGGAGAGAGATCAGCCGGACCGGTGCGCGAGGGGAAAGGGGAGGAGAGATGGAGCATAGGGAAGGAGAGAGAAAACACACGATTTATTTTGCGTGCATAGGTCCTAAAATTTAATACTAGTAGAGTGTACACTTTAAGGCCGCATAAGTATCTCGTGTCAGAAACCCATCATAACTTTGCTCTGACATGGAACCGCCTTCAACTTCTCTTCGCTGCTGCCCTCTTCCCCTGTGAATGTTTTATTCTCTCAGCATGTACAACGCGTGGACAAAGGTGACCATATGTCTAAGCAAAGAAATATACTACTCCCGCATTGTATAAAAAAGCACACCTTAATAAGGCTCAGATAGTAAACGTATGACATATCATCACTATATAAAATTAAAATTGGTAAAGCACAAAAAATTATAAATTTGATCAACATCTCTACTACTATAATGGAGCAGTTTTGAATTGGATCCATAGCATCGACCATTGGGCTGTTGGATCCAATGATTCAAACAAGCTGGATTCGTGTTGAATAGTACCTAGAGCAAACTCCACCATGCATGTTCTACAACCATCATGTCACCACCCCCAAAATTTCATAGCACAGTAGACTGTATTCTCTCTACTTATATACTACTATAGTGGAGCAATTTCGAATTGGATCCATAGCACTAATCATGACCGTTGGGCTGTTAGATCCAATGGTTCAGAGCAACTGGATTCGTGTTGAATAGTACTCCCTCCGCCAAAATATAAGGCGCCTAAGATTAGTCAAAATTAAACATTTTTTAAGTTTGACCATGATTATACACAAAAATATAAATTTTTTATAATACTGAATTAATATCAATAGATTCATCATAAAGTATATTTTCTTAATATGTCCATTCAATATTGTAGATGTAGATATTTTTTTCTAAATATTTGGTCAAAGTTAGTAAGGTTTGACTTTTGACCAATCCTTAGGCGCCTTATATTTTGGGACGGAGCGAGGGAGTACAGACCTAGATGCTAGAATGGAAAAGAAGATCCAACGGTTATCAATGTTTGGATTTGCCAGTCTTGATCCAACTGTTAATGTTCAAAGTTAATCTCTACACTATATGTAGTGGTATGGTATATATTGTAAGAGATAAGAGAGAGGTAAAGATAAGATAGAAGTACTGCGAATGGCTGATCTAATGGTAGGTCTCATAAGAGCGAGGTGCTTGAGAGTTAACACGGTCGGTGTAAGTACAAGTTATATTAAGGACCTCACAAAAAATGAAAATTGCATCCAACAAGTCCGTGCATTTAGCACAAGGACCCTTAAACCGAGTAATGAAGTACTATGTGTTTTGAGGTTTGCGCATACTAGTGTTCATCGTGCTAAAGACTATCAATAGAATCTTTCTAGATGCTAAGAATGGAAAAGAAGATCCAACGGTTAGCAATGTTTGGATTTGCCAGTGTTGATCCAACGGTCAATGTTCAAATAAGTTAATCCCTACACTATTTAGTGGTGGTATGCATGGTATTGTAAGAGATAAGAGACAAGATAAAGGTAAGATAAGAAGTACTGCGAATGGCTGATCTAATGGTAGGTATCGTAGGAGCAAGGTGATTGATAGTTAACATGGTCGATGGAAGTACAAGCTACATCAAGAACCTCGTAAAAAATGAAAATTGCATCCAAGTCCATGCATTTTAGCACAAGGACCCTGACACTAAGCAATGAAGTACTGTGTGTTTTGAGGTTTGCGGATACTAGCGTTCATCTTGCTAAAGTCTATCAATAGATCGAATCTTTCTTGATGCTAAGAATGGAAAAAAGATCCAATAGTACTGTGTGTTTTCAGTACCGCTTATCACCCGCAAACAGATGGACAGACTGAGAGAGTCAACCAGATCTTGGAGGATATGCTTAGAGCTTGTGTGTTGGAATACGGATCAAAATGGGAAGACTGCCTGCCCTTCGCAGAATTCTCATATAACAACAGTTATCAAGCTAGTTTGGAGATGGCACCCTTTGAATTCCTATATGGAAGAAAGTGTCGTACCCCTTTGAATTGGTCGCAAGTAGGAGAGAGTCAGATCTTTGGACCCGACATTCTCCGAGAAGCAGAAGAGAAAGTTCACAAAGTTCTTGAGCACCTCAAGACCGCCCAATCCATACAGAAGAGTTATGCTGACAAGAGAAGAAGAGACCTGACTTTTAATGTCGGAGATTTCGTATATCTCAAGGTTTCACCATTGAAGGGAACTCAATGCTTTAGTCTGAAGGGAAAGTTAGCTCCCAGATATATCGGACCTTTCAAGATTCTGAACCACTGAGGAGAAGTATCGTATCAACTGTAACTGCCTGAAGAGATGTCAGCCATCCACAATGTGTTCCATATCTCGTTACTTCGCAAATGCTTGGAAGTGCCTGAGAAGACTGAAGTTTTCAAGAATATCGATCACAGAGCAGTGAAAATCAACAATGACCTGACCTATCGGGAAGTGCCCATTCGTATCTTAGAAGAAGCCTACAGAACCACCAGGACCAGGAGTATCAAGTTTCTCAAGATTCAGTGGAGCAACCATACCGAGGAGGAAGCCACTTGGGAGCGCGAGGATTACATTAGGACAGAGTTCCCAAATCTCTTTAGTTCCTAGTTTTCTTGTAAATCTCAGGACGAGATTTTATTTAAGGGGGGAAGGTTTGTAATATCCCAAAACTTCAATCCAAGAGTATCAAAGATCAAATCATCCAAATTTAGGATTAACAAAAACTTTTCCAAATTTAAAATGAAAGCATTCATATATGTGTGCATTTAAAATAGGAGTTGTTTTGAATTGCCATGATTGTGTGATCCTTTGCTTCTAAAATGTTTCTTAGGTGATTTAAACATCATCTACATCCTTCCCAAACTTTTCCTAAAAGAAATCAAATAAAAAAGAATTAAAATGAAGGAATGGTCATTTGGACAAATTTAACTCTCATGCCTACTTTGGCTATTCCTAGTACTCATTTATTAACAGAAACAATTATGGATCTTTACACCCCTTGCTAGTACACATAATGAGGTACCAAGGCCCACCTTTTGATATTCTAAAAACATTCTGGAAACTATTTTAAATGGCAGTTCAAAATTGAATCTAATGCATATGCATTGATCACCCCTATTTCAAAAACCATGTAATTGAGCTCCATTTTCAAAACCCTTGCAACCATAGACTACCTAGAAATAGTGGAGATCACCCAAAAATTTTGAACTCAAAATTCAAAACTTTTTCTCTTGCGGCCATTTCATCAAATACTTGGCAGGCAGAATCATAACTCTAATCGTAGCTCACTGTTTGGAACAGGGTTTTGCCCGCATTTGATCTCCATTTAATCCCTCTGTCCCCCTTTGATCAAACCATGCCAATTGCAGCCCATCCCCTATGCCCTAGTGGCAATGCCATGCCATGCCGAGCACCACCCTTGCCGGCCAACCTTGCAACCGCCACAGCAGACCACTCCCCCTTCCCTCGCCATGTCTAGGAGGTAGCCAACGCCGCACCGCCCCTCTCTGTCCCTTGCCCGAGCCAAGAGCAGCCGTGGACCACCGAGGAGAAACCGCGCCCAGTGCCACCGGACCATGCCGACGCCGCCCGCAGAGCGCGCACTGTCCCCGCGTGCACAAGCCGCCGCTCGACACCAGCCCGCGCCCACCGCTCCGCCCCGACCTGGAGAACACCCAAGACACCCCCGTTCGCCGCCCAAAGCCCCACAGCCACCGCTCGCCGTGGACACCGCCGCCTCTGCCTCTCAGAGCGCCACCTCACCCCGACCGCATGCCACCGCCCCTACGGCCGCATTGAAGCACTAGAGCACCGCCAGGGGACCACCCATCGGTCGCCATCCCCAGCCATGCCGCTAGCTCACCGTAGCCATGTCACCACCGTCGACCGCCCATCCCGCTCGGTCTCACTGTCGAGCCTATAAAAGGAGCCCTCCCCAGCACCAAAGACTCACACCTTTCCACTCCCCTCACCTCTCTGAACCTCAACCACCCCTCGCCGGAGCAAGTGGAGCAGCAGCTCGCCGGAATTGGCGCCGGAGCCGCCGCCTCTCGAGAAGAAGGGTGCCGTTGATTCCGGCCACCCCAAGCTCCGCCGCGACCATGCATCGCCTCGCCGTCGTCTTCCACTTTGTTCGCCCGCATCGCCGACCCTGCTGGAGCTCTGGTATGCCCCCAGTAGACCCCCACCGAGCCGCTAGGGTTCGAGCTCGCCGGCGACCCGTCCGTCGTCGACGACGACCCTCAGCCGTAGATCTAGCCTCTAATCGCACGGCCCACAGCGCGCGTACCGCTTCGCATTTTAAGTGCCGCTGACCAGTGGGACCCCCCTGTCAGCTGAGCCCTGTGCCGCGCAGCGCCACTGGGCTGGCCCATTTCCTTTCCCGCGCAAGCCCGTAGATTCAAATCTAGGTTTTTCTTTTTAGTTAGAATATAGTTTCTGTCCAGTGTTTCAAAATTCAATTCTGGGAGTTTGACAAATCCAAATTACATGAAACTAATTTTGTCTGAAAGGTATTGAAATGCTCTATCCAAGCCCGTTGGATTTAATTCATTTAGAGTTATAGATTTCTCCTAATAAAAATAAGAAGACAGAAGCTTTTGCAACTTGAAACATTTTTGTAAAATCAACCAAGTTAGCTTTTGAGTTGATTCCAACTCTCAAAAATCACATTTCATCATATCTATCCAAATATGTAATAATATTAAGGTTTACAGGCAGTGACTTTGGACTAGTACCAAAATAATGCTATATAGGCATTTCTAGTCACTTTAAATCATTAAATAATAACTTAAACCAAAGTAATATTGATCCAACCTTTAAATCTCATTCCCACATGTTAGAATATGTGGTGAGGACATGTGTCCACATGATCCCATATTTTGGTGGTGAATATTAAAGTGTAGTTAATATTTCAATGAGTAGAAATTACTTTTCCAAAATAAAAAGGTTGAAACTATTGAATTAAAACTTGTGATGTTTGGGATGATAATAGATCATCACTTGTGTGGTTTAGAATACTACTTAGCCTAAGTTAAGTATTGCTTGGTGATTGTGCACTCCCTATGTATTTCTAGACGCTAGTACCGACCAAGCCTTTGAGGAGGAGTTCTACCAAGAAGAAGAAGAAGAAAACTTCAACCACTGCACTAACCAAGGCAAGCTAACCCTTGCAAACATGCTTTAGTAAGCTATTGTAGCAAGCTAGAATAAAACTAGATAGTTTAGTAAAGATGCCTTAAGCAGACTTTGATCACACCCCCTTAGTTTACACAAAGTTCTTTAATTAATTTTGAAGGTAGCATAAAGAGTATAAAAATTGACCTAATTAGAAACCCTTAGATGTCATTCTATGGCATGAGATTGATTCCACCTTTCCACCTTAGTGAACACTCTTAACCTAGTGTTTTAGCATAGATCAAACTTGAGTCACTTTAGATGGGAACACTTGGTGAAAATGAGTTATGAAAACCTTGGAATGATGAGTCATTCTATTGAGATGTTTTGACATGTGTTGAGAAACACAATTGGTTTATGATGAGGAAAATGATGAGGCATGAGCCTTAACCCTTTTTATAAAACTGATGGTTGGATTCGGATGCGATACCATTCCAAATTTACCGTACAACCACATTACCTGAATTGGGTAAGGCTTAGCTGGAAATTTATATGCATTAGTATTAGTTCCCTCACGGGAGAGGTTTGAGCTGAGGCTACCTCTCAATGATGTCCACCTATGCAGTGCCCAAGATGACTGATGGTCATGGTTGGGAGGCCATGCTCATAGGAGAGGTGCTTGTACTAGGGTGTGTAAAGGGAAGGTTATGTTTGATTATCTGCATACCAAGTATGATGATTCAGGGTTATCCCTGACAGATGTATCGAATCTTGTGGTGAAAGTGTACCACCTCTGCAGAGTGTCAAACTATTCGAATAGCCGCGCCCGCGGTTAGGGACAGTTGGAATGGCCATACTGTTTCGTTGTCAGATGTTTTCTAAATAACTTGAAATGAATGATGAACCTTGACTTGACCATAAAAGGGTTGTGTAGATGAAAATAGCTTCCCAACTTAAGTGATTCTAGACTTTTATTTTATCTTTTCTTGTTTCAAAACTCAGCTTAGGTTTCAAACTTAACTTGATAGTTATTCTTTCAATTCAGCACTTTAACTTAGAAGTATAACCCTTGCTAGTAGTAGTTTGCGAGTACTTAAAGAGTACTCATGGCTTTTGTCCCTGGCTATTTTCATGGCCAGACTATGAAGGAGATTATCAAGATGATGGTCAGCAGGACGGATATGATAACTAGGACTATCTGCCTTCGTCAGCATTGCCTGTGCCCCTGAAGATGGACCCCACCGCTACGCTATCGTTTATTTTCGCTGCTTGTTGTATTAAAGACTGGATCATGAGATCCTTATTTGTGTAAAACCTTATGTATGGTTTTGTAATGGATGATGTACTATGATATCCAATCCGTTATGTCTCGCAAAAATGGTAATCCTGGGATTGCGAGGTATGGCATAACGGGCATCTGGGATTAAAAATCCGAGTGTTGACACTCCGAAAAGACATTTAATTCAAGAGCAATCTATCGCGCTTAGATGTAGCTCAATTCTGACTTAATTTTGTTAAATTGTGAAGATAAAAAATCTTAGAAAGAAGTTGAACCCATCATCAAAGCTCATAGTGGTTTCTGATATATTAATTCACCCCTCCCCCGAAGGGTACCTCCAAAAGCTTTTTCATGAAACTTTCAAAGCAACCTACAATTTACTTGTAGTTCAAATTTGACCTAATATAATTTCGATAAATCGGGATAACGTCATTCAAGTTGGCAGAGTTAGATAGGAAGTTTGAAAGCACATAAAACATGGGTATCGTCAGTACAACATGTCGGTCCACTATATATATATGTCTGAAAACCTGGATTGTGACATTCAGATCCATATTCTTCGGACTTTCTTGATGAAAAATAACAACCTCGCTTGTCATCTCTTGGAAAATTGAGAATTGAATGTTCTTTCCTGGTAGTTCGAAACTCATAGCGATGACATTGTTTACTGTATATTGATTTTTTTTCAATGAGTATACTATTTAATACTGTATATAGTTTGGTCAAACTTTGTAACGGTTGACTTTGACTAAACCTAATATGCCGAGTAATACTCCCACCATTTAGAAATATAAGACGTTTTAGCTTTGTGAAATGAATGTATCTAGAAGCCTTTTAGTGTATGAGCGTCTAGATACATTCGATTCACAAAGCTAAAACTTCTTATATTTCTGAACAGAGAGAGTATTAAATAAATGGAGTATAGGATAAGATTAGGAAAATAGCATTTTTTTAGAACCCTCACAAGCTTTTTCTTAGCATCACAGATCTGAATATTACATTGACTCTAATGATTAACCAAACTGCAAACAAAGCAAACCCAAACACATACGGAGTAGTAGTAGTACAACTTAACGACTTCTAGGGGGACTCCGCGGTCTTCTCAGGCAACTTGGCAACATCCTCCGTGGGCAACTTGGCTGCGTCCTCCGTGGTACCATCGCCAAGCAGGGACTCGTGGATGCTGGGCAGCACGCCACTGTGCGCGATGGTAACACCAGCCAGCAGCTTGTTGAGCTCCTCGTCGCGCATGATGCCGAACATCACGTGCCTCAGGATGATGTGGATCTTCTTGCTGTCCTTCGCGGCATGCCCGGCGAGCTCCAACACCTCGGCGGTGAGGTACTCGAGAACGGATGTGAGGTAGACGGGAGCCCCGAAGCCTATGCGCTGGGAGTACCGATCCTCCTTGAGGTAGCGCCCGATCCAACCGACGGGGAAATGCAGCCCGGACTTGACGGACCTCGACACCTGCTTCTTCCTGCGGCTGCCTAGTGCGAGACTGCGACTTGGAGTGGCCAGAGCAGGATTCAGAAGCTGGCGACATGACTTCTTTTCTCCACGGCCATTGTCTCCGCCACCTGGGTCTTCTTCTTCCCACGAGGAGCTCTGGTCTTTGGAGCCATAGCTGCAAAGTCTAAGAGGAAGAAATGTTAATTGTGGAGGGCCGGTGAAGGTGCCTAGGTCCCTTGTATTGAAACTTTAACAGCGCCATCTTTACTATTTTACAAGTATGAATTTTTAATAGGAGTACTACTAAAAGGTTGTGTGCATGTTTCCTTATTTTCTTTCACTTTTTTGAAACATGGTCAAATATGTCAGCATGAAAATTCATACAAAAAAGTTGTATCTTTCAAAACAATAGTCGGTTTTTAGTATGACTATGTGGGTACAATAATTAGTACTATATGAATTTCTTACAAATTTACAAGCAATCTATCACGCACTTGTAGTTCAAAATTTACCTACTTTGGTTTTATTGATAAAATGTCATTTAATTATGCGAAATTAGCTAGAAGTCCTAAAAATTCATTAAAATTGTTAACCATCAAATATACTCTATTTTGTGTGAAATTTAGTGTGTTGTGGCATTCAGAGCCATACTCTTTGCTTTTTCTTTAAAAAATAATTATATGTGGCATTTCTAAAATAATTTAACAAAATTCTATACATAAAAGTTGAAAAGTCCAATTAACAACATTAGTATGCCATGCCAAGATCCATCCCGTCTACCTGAAATGGACACAACCATTGTCATTATTTAACTTGAAAGCCAAGTATATGTTAACACATCGCTGGTCATATTGTGAAGAAGTGTTTTTAAACCTTGTCAAAATTCATGTTTATCATTTACGGAAGAGGACACCATACATAAGTGCTTAATATTTTTTTTTACTTTTCTTTATTTTATCCCAATAAATGGGACGAGTGATGCAGATATGACCTTGGAATTGGTAACTTGGCTTAAAATGTGAACAATGTTCATACATGGTTATTCTACTATTGTGTAGCAAGTTTTTCGAAAGTTGTCCAAATTCATGTTTGTAGTTTTCGTCCAAACAAGCACAAATATAAGAGAACACCATTTAAGTTTCAACTATGTATCATTACCACCCCCTCCCACAAAAAAAACTATGTATCATGACACACATTGAAATAAGTATTTTCATATAGTACTAACATGCGGTGGAAATTATCTATATTTTGCTAGAATACAGTGAGTGCACTCTAAGCCAAATTATCCGGACGTACTTAATTACTAAAAACAAATCCTATCACTTGGAAATTTAAAAGCATTTTCCTAAAAGTTCGGAACTCTCATTGACAACATTATTTACCAAAGCCAAGATGCTTCGTAGAACGAGATATAGTACACTGCCCGCCTCTTCTCTGGACGCCATTTAATTTTGCACTCGGGCATGCTTCTTCGATAGGGGGCGGGAAGAGACCTCCTCGTCGTCGTCCTCGTCCTCCTCCCTGTCATCGTCCTCGGCCTCCTTCCTGTCGTCTTCTTCGGCCTCCTCCTCAAGGTCGACCTCAGACTCCTCCTCTTCCTCAGTCTCATCTTTCGTCTTATCGGAGTCGCTCGGCGTTGATGGTGGTGTCCCTTTGAAAAGCGCTGCCAGTGGCTATCTTCTTCATCAGAGGAGTCAGACAGTGGCGGCAGCCATGACCCATCGACTGAGTCTGGGCTTCCAGGTAGAGTTTCGGGGCCTTTCCCATTTGTCAGGTCAATCGACGTGCTCTAGAGAGAGTTGTCATACGATATTTTGGAAGGAAATAGAGAGAGATCGAGTTCTAATCAACGGTGGGTTGGATGTTTTGGGTGAAAGTAGGGGTGCGTATTTTTGCAATTTATAATATCTATTTATAGTCGTGCTTGTGTTAATACCCTGAAAACTATCCCAAAATATCATAAATAGATTGTACCAGACTCGTCCCGTCAACAAAAAAAGGATTATACCAGACTTTTCGGTTCTTGATTTTTCTCGGCCCAAAGAATTCAGGAGGCGCCCCGCTTTATCCAAAAATGAAGAGAATCATGCAAATCATGCTGAATTACTCGGTGTCTCTTACTTCCTCCGTTAAAAATTAAGTGTCTATAGTAGTACATACTTATCTAGCTACAATACTACTAGTATATGTATACTCTTCACAAAGTTGCATCACCGAACTTGATTGATGGTGGTATGGTGTGGGCCTCATCTTTTTATGCACCGCTGTATCTCAGACTAGAAGTATAATTATTGCGTGAAAGTTTACATGGGAAGGAAGGAGGAATGTAGAGAATAGTGGATGGATGGTGAGAGGGGGCGAAGGAGAGAGAAAATCTACTACGTAGTACTGTAGTATGTGTACTAGTACCACGTGTCACGACCCATCGTAATATGTAAACTTTTAGCCGAAGTTAGATAGGAACCATGATCAACTACAATATGTGTGGCTTGTGGCATTCTGAACCATATTATTTAGACTTTCTTCACAAAAATACATTACCGTCCTCACTGGGAAAATTGAAATTCTTTTTTTTCTAATTGTTGGAAACTCCCACATGCAATAATGCTTACTACACTAAGATGCACCCATCTACCAAACTATCGTGGAAACTCTATCAAATTATAAACTATGATGTCAATATGGCCTTGATGACCTTGGTCGTTCGGGTTGAAATAAATCCGATAGTGTCCATACACATGGTAGGACAATATTGTGAAGCTATTTTTCCAAAACTTATCTAATCCCATGATTACAGTTTTCATGACACGTGGTGCACAAGACATGATAGGACATCATGAGTAAAACTTTTGTTTTTTTTTCGTTTATTCAATGTGATCAATATTCAAAACGGGTTCAAAATTGCCTTCCCTCGCGATGTTTGGCCGATCTTTTGGATAACCTTCCCTCCCGATGTTTGGAAAGCAAGTGAAAATTTCGAAAAGAAGAAAAGTTTGAACTTTTGTGCCGCCAAGGACCAAAGTGGTTTCCTTCCTATGTACTCCTCCTCGTCCCTACTCCACAGCAACGCGTGGCTGCCGAACACGCCAGAGACATAGAGCCGCCATACCAAGGCACACATGCGCAGCGCCACACTGTGGACGAGGGGAGAGAGATCAGCCGGACCGGTGCGCGAGGGGAAAGGGAAGGAGAGATGGATCATAGGGAAGGAGAGAGAAAACACCTGATTTGTTTTGCGTGCATAGGTCCTGAAATTTACTACTAGTAAAGTGTACACTGTAAGGCCGCAGGAGTACCTCGTGTCACAAACCCATCATAATTTTGCTCTGACATGGAACCGCCTTCAACTTCTCTTCGCTGCTGTCCTCTTCCCCTGCCAACGTTTTATTCTCTTAGCATGTCCAGCGCATGGACAGAGGTGACCATATGTCTAAGCAAAGAAATATAATACTCCCGCATTGTGTAAAAAAGCACACCTTAATAAGGCTCAGATAGTAAACGTACGACATATCATCACTATATAAAATTATAATTGGTAAAGCACAAAACAATATAAATTTGATCAACATCTATAAAGTATGGGTGTATATTTGGTCCTTGTACTTTGTATCATCATGTGTAGAACTCAAAGATTATTAGCTACCTAACACTAGAAATGTTTAGTAACATGGTCTAGAGAAACGAGGGAGAAGATTCTAGTATGATCGAGAAGTGTGTTTTGAGAGGTTTATGCATAGTGCATTCATTGTGTTCAAGACTATCAATAGAATCTTCTAGATGCTAGAATGGAAAAGAAGATCTAATGGCTAGAAATGTTGGGATTCATGAGTCTTGATCCAACGGTCAACATTCAAAGTTATTCGTACACTATATAGTGGTTTTGTAATGAAGACTATCAATAGAATCTCCAAGATGCTAGAATGGAAAAGAAGATCCAGCGACTAGAAATGTTGGGATTCGCGAGTCTTGATCCAACGGTCAATATTCAAAGTTGTGTGTACACTATATAGTGGCAAGATCATGTAGAAGTCAACGATTATTAGCTACTAGTAAGTTGCACGTGAGACTCAGATATTAGACATATGACATATCATCACTATATACAATTATAATTGGTAAAGCACAAAAAATTATAAATTTGATCAATATCTATAAAGTATGGGTGTACATTTGGTCCTTGTACTTTGTATCATCATATAGAAGTCAAAGATTATTAGCTACCTAACACATGATTTTTTTTGATAACATGGTCTAAAGAAACAAGGGAGAAGCTTCTAGTATGATGGAGAAGTGTGTTTTGAGGTTTGTGCATAGCATTCATTATGCCGAAGACTATCAATAGAATCTTCTAGATGCTAGAATGGAAAAGAAGATCCAACAGCTAGAAATGCAGGGATTCGCGAGTCTTGATCCAACGATCAACATTACAAGTTATTCATACACTATATAGTGGTAAGATAAGATAAGATAAGATACTAGTAAGTTACACGTGTCCTTCATATGTGGCTTAGATAATAGACATCTGGAATATCATCACTATATAAAATTATAATAGGTAAAGTGGAAAAAATATAAATTTGATCAACATCTATAAAGTATGGGTGTATATTTGGTTCTTCTACTTTGTATCATTATGTGTAGAAGTCAAAGATTATTAGCTACCTAACACTTGAATTTTTTTGTAACATGGTCTAGAGAAACGAGGGAGAAGATTCTAGTATGATGGAGACGTGTGTTTTGAGAGGTTTATGCATAGTGCATTCATTGTGTTCAAGACTATCAATAGAATCTTCTAGATGCTAGAATGGAAAAGAAGATCCAATGGCTGGAAATGTTCGAATTCGCGAGTCTCGATCGAACGGTCAATATTCAAAGTTATTCGTACACTATATAGTGGTAAGATAAGATGTCTAAAAACATGGCTTGTGGCATTCAGATCCATACTCTTCAGACTGTCTTTATAGAAAGGAACAATCTCGTCGTCACTCGGAATATTAAGAATGATATTTCCTGATATTTGGAAACTCACATCGACGGCATTGTTTACTACAAGAAGATGCACCCATCTACCTCCAAAAAGACAATTAACTCAAGAGCAATCTATCGCATTTACTTGTAGCTCAAGTTTGATATAATTTCGTTAAATTGTCAAGATGCAAAATCGTAGTAAGAAGTTGAACTTGTTGTAAAATCTATCGGTGGTGGTTTGTGATATATTAAATCAGCCCCCAATGGTTACCTCCAAAAAACATAAAACTTTCAATGCAACCTACAATTTACTTGTAGTTCAAAATTGAACTAATTTCAATAAATCGACATAAAATCAATTTCAAGTGGGCAAAGTTAGCTATAGAATAAGTTTTAAAACTCATAAAACACGGGAATCATAAGTACAACATGAGGGTCCACTATATATGTCTGAAAGCTTGGCTTGTGGAGTTCAGGTCCATATCCTTCAGACTTTGTTTACGAAATCAAACAATTATCTCATCATCACTCAGAAAATTGAGAATGTTCTTTCCTGATAGTTGGAAACTCACACCGGCGGTACTGATTACTACAAGAAGATGCATCCCTCTACCTCCAAATGAGACATTTAATTAAAGAAAAATCTATCGTGCTTACTTGTAGCTCAAGTTTGAGCTAATTTTTCATTAAATTGTAAAGATGCAAAATCTTAATTAGAAAGGAGTTAAAAACCTATTGTCAAAACTCTCGGTTGTTTTCTGATATATTAACTGAGCCCCCAATGGGTACACCTCCAAAAGTTTTTTGTAATTCTTTAGAAGCAACCTACAATAATTTAGTTGTTGTAGTTCAAGTTTGACCAAATTTTGATAAATATAGGCATGAAGTCATTCGAGTGGGGCAAAGTTAATTAGCTACATAGGGAGTTTGAAAACTCATAAAACATGGGAATTGTAAGTAAAAACACATTGGTCCACTTAATATGTCTAAAAGCTTGGCTTATGGCATTGAGATCCATATTCTTCAGACTTTCTTTACATAAAAGAACCATCTCGTCATCACTCGGAAAACTGAGGATTTTCTTTCCTCATAGTTAGAAACTCACACCGAAGACATTGTTTACTAGAAGAAGATGCACCCATCTACCTACGAAAATATATTTAATTCAAGAGCAATCTATCACGCTTACTTGTAGCTCAAGTTTGATCTAATTTCGTTAAATCAACAAGAAGTCACTGAAGTGTGCAAAGTTTGCTAGGACGAAGCTTGAAAAATCCTAGTACTAAAAACTTGGGCATTACGTATAAGAAACCGTTGGTCCAGTTTGTGTGATAATTGGGGTGGTTGCATTTTCTTTTAACTATGGTAGGTCTCGTAGGAGAGAGGTGCTTGAGAGTTAACACGATCGATGGAAGTACAACTTACATCAAGGACCTCATAAAAAATGAAAATTGCATCCAAGTCCATCCATTTAACACAATGACCCTAAAACTGAATAATGAAGTGTGTATGTTTTGTGGTTTGCGCATACTAGCGTTCATCGTGCTAAAGACTATCAATAGAATCTTTCTCGATGCTAAGGGAAAATAGAAGATCTAACGGTTAGCAATGTTTGGATTTGGCAGTCGAAGTTAATTCGTACACTATACAATGGTGGTATGGTATTGTAAGAGATAAGACAAGATAAAAATAAGATAAGAATTACCGCGAATGGCCGATCTAATGATTGGTCTCGTAGGAGCGAGGTGCTTGAGAGTTAAGACGGTCAGTGGAAGTACAACTTACATCAAGGACCTCATAAAAATGAAAATTGCATCCAAGTCCATGCATGCATTTAGCATAAGGACCCTGAAACTGAGCAATGAAGTGTGTGTTTTGAGGTATGCGCATACTAGCGTCCATTGTGCTAAAGACTATCGGTAGAATGTTTCTAGATGCTAATAATGGAAAAGAAGATCCAACAGTTAGCAAAGTTTGGATTTGCCAGTCTTGATCGAACGGTCAATGTTCAAAAGGGGTTCAAAATTGCCTTCCCTCGCGATGTTTGGCCGATCTTTTGGATAACCTTCCCTCCCAATTTTTGGGAAGCAAGTGAAAATTTCGAAAACCAGAAAAGTTTGAATTTTTGTGCCGCCAAGGACCAAAGTGGTTTCCTTCCTATGTACTCCTCCTCGTCCCTACTCCACACCAACATGCGGCTGCCAAACACGCCAGAGACACAGAGCCGCCGTACCAAGGCACATGTGCGCAGCGCCACGCTGTGGACGAGGGGAGAGAGATCAACCGGACCGGTGTGCGAGGGGAAATGGGAGGAGAGATGGAGCATAGGGAAGGAGAGAGAAAACACACGATTTGTTTTGCGTGCATAGGTCCTGAAATTTACTACTAGTAGAGTGTACACTGTAAGGCCGTAGGAGTACCTCGTGTCAGAAATCCATCATAACTTTGCTCTGACATGGAATCGCCTTCAACTTCTCTTCATTGCTGCCATCTTCCCCTGCCAACGTTTTATTCTCTCAGCATGTACAACACGTGGACAGAGTTGACCATATGTCTAAGCAAAGAAATATACCACTCCCGCATTGTGTAAAAAAGCACACCTTAATAAGGCTCAGATAGTAAACGTATGACATATCATCACTATATAAAATTATAATTGATAAAGCCGAAAAAATTATAAATTTGATCAACATCTATAAAGTATGGGTGTATATTTGGTCCTTGTACTTTGTATCATTATGTATAGAAGTCAAAGATTATTAGCTACCTAACACTAGAAATTTTTGGTAACATGGTCTAGAGAAACAAGGGAGAAGATTCTAGTATGATGGAGAAGTGTGTTTTGAGAGGTTTATGCATAGTGCATTCATTGTGTTCAAGACTATCTATATAATCTTCTAGATGCTAGAATGGAAAAGAAGATCCAACGGCTAGAAATGCTGGGACTCGCGAGTCTTGATCCAATGGTCAACATTCAAAGTTATCCATACACTATATAGTGGTAAGATAAGATAAGATAAGATCATGTAGAAGTCAACGATTATTAGCTACGCGGGAGAAGATTCTAGTATGATGGAGAAGTGTGTTTTGAGGTTTGTGCATAGCATTCATTATGCTGAAGACTATTAATAGAATCTTCTAGATGCTAGAATGGAAAAGAAGATCCAACGACTAGAAATGTTGGGATTCACGAGTCTTGATCCAACGGTCAATGTTCAAAGTTATTCGTACACTATATAGTCATAAAATAATAAGATAATATAAGATATCTCTATCTCTACTACTATAGTGGAGTAGTTTTGAATTGGATCCATAGCACCAATCCTGACCGTTGGGCTGTTGGATCCAATGGTTCAGAGAAGCCGAATTCGTGTTGAATTGTACGTACCTAGAGAAAACTCCACCATGTTCTAGAACCATCATGTCACCACCCCCAAATGCATAAATTAAGTCTATTAATAATAACTATCTACACATATTGAGAATACAACCTATTGTGCTTTGAAATTTTGGGGTTGGTGACATGATGGTTCTAGAACATCGTGGAGTTTGCTCTAGGTACTATTCAACACAAATCTAGCTGCTCTGAACCATTGGACTAACAGCCCAACGGTTAAGATTGGTGCTATATATGGATCCAATTCAAAACAACTCCATTATAGTAGTAGATATATAGATAAAAAGAACACCTTAATAAGTCCTAGTATGTGGCATCCGCTAAGGTTCACCTTATACATAGTGGAAACTATAAAGTATCTTTAAGCCTAAGGTGCACCTCAAGCTTGTGTGTTGACCGTAGAGAATAGAAAAATCATTTCCCCTCTCTCCTTATTTCATGTGATCGTTTTCAAAAGGGGTTCAAAATTTTCAAGAGACAAAATCTTAGTAGCTAGAAGTCGAACAGTCTCAACTGATATATTAATTGACCGCTCGATGGGTACCCCCAAAATAATTTTACATAAAACTTTCAAACCAAGCTACAATATATTGCTTGTAGTTCAAATTTGACCTTTTATTCGATACATCGACATAAAGTCATTCAACAAGTGGACAATGTTAGCTAGGAACCTTGAAAACTCATAAAACATGGGAAACATAAGTAAAACACATTGGTCCACCTAGATAATATGTCTAGAAGCTTGGCTTATGGCATTGAGATCCATATTCTTCGGACTTTCGTCACCGAAAAGAATCATCTCGTCATCACTGAGAAAACTGAGAATTTTCTTTCCTGATTGTTGGAAACTCACACCGACGATATTGTTTACTACAAGAAGATGCACACATCTACCTCCAAAAAGACAATTAATTCAAGAGCAATCTATCACACTTACTTGTAGCTAAAGTTTGACTTAATTTCGTTAAATTGACAAGAAGTAACCGAAGTGCACGAAGTTAGCTTGGAATCCTAGTACTAAAAACTTGGGTATTACGTATAAGAAACCGTGGTCCAGTTTGTGTAATAATTGGGGCGGTTGCATTTTCGTTTGACCTTGGTAGGTCTCGTAGGATCAAGGTGCTTGAGAGTTAACACGGTCGGTGGAAGTACGTACAAGTTACATCAAGGACCTCATAAAGAATGAAAATTACATCCAAGTCCATGCATGCATTTAGCAAAGGACCCTGAAACTGAGCAATGAAGTATTGTGTTTTGAGGTTTGCGCATACTACCGTTCATCGTGTTAAAGACTATCAGTAGAATCTTTCTAGATGCTAAGAATAGAAAAGAAGATCCAACGGTTAGCAATGCTATTTGGATTTGCCAGGCTTGATCCAACTATTAATGTTCAAAGTTAATCTCTACACTATATGTAGTGGTATGGTATTATAAGAGATAAGATAAAGATAAGATAAGAAGTACTGTGAATGGCTGATCTAATGGTAGGTCCTGTAAGAGCGAGGTGCTTGAGAGTTAACACGGTCGGTGGAAGTACAAGTTACATTAAGGACCTCATAAAAAATGAAAATTGCATCCAACAAGTCCGTGCATTTAGCACAAGGACCCTTAAACCGAGTAATGAAGTACTATGTGTTTTGAGGTTTGTGCATACTAGTGTTCATCGTGCTAAAGACTATCAGTAGAATCTTTCTAGATGCTAAGAATGGAAAAGAAGATCCAACGATTAGCAATGTTTGGATTTGCCAGTTTTGATCCAACGGTCAATGTTCAAATAAGTTAATCCCTACACTATGTAGTGGTGGTATGCATGGTATTGTAAGAGATAAGAGACAAAGATAAAGGTAAGATAAGAAGTAATGCGAATGGTCTATCTAATGGTAGGTCTCGTAGGAAGCGAGGTGCTTTGAGAGTTAACACGGTGGGTAGAATTACAATTTACATCAAGGACCTCATAAAAAATGAAAATTGCATCCAAGTCCATGCATTTAGCACAAGGACGACCCTGAAACTAAGCAATGAAGTGTGTGTTTTGAGCTAGAGGTTTACATATACTAGCGGTCATCGTGCTAAAGACTATTAGTAGAATCTTTCTAGATGCTAAGAATGGAAAAGAAGATCCAACGGTTAGCAATGTTTGGATTTGCCAGTCTTGATCCAACGGTTAATGTTCAAAGTTAATCCGTACACTATATGTAGTGCGTGGTATGGTACGTTATTGTAAGAGATAGGACAAGATAAAGATAAGATAATAAGAAGTACTATGAATGGCCGATCTAATGGTTGGTCTAGTAGGTGTGATGTGCTTGAGAGTGAATACGGTCGGTGGAAGTACAAGTTACCTATCAAGGACCTCATAAAAAATGAAAATTGCATCCAAGTCCATGCATTTAGCACAAGGACCCTAAAACTAAGAAATGAAGTGTGTGTTTTGAGGTTTGCGCATACTAGCGTTCATCATTCTCATCAAGACTATTAGTAAAATCTTTTTAGATGCTAGGAATGTAAAAGAAGATCCAATAGTTAGCAAAATGTTTAGATTTACGAGTCTTGATCCAACTTGTCGTCAAAACTCTTGTTGGATGGTTTCTCATATATTAATTGTGACCCCCGATGGGTACCTCCAAAAGCTTTTTCATAGAACTTTCACAGTAACCTAAAATTTATTTATACAAGTTCAAATCTGACCTATTTTCGATAAATCGACATAAAGTCATTCAAGTGGGTGGAGTTAGGTAGGCAGTTTTGAATTGGATCCATAGTACCAATCGTGGCCGTTGGGCTGTTAGATCCAATGGTTCAGAGTAGTTGGATTTGTGTTGAACAATATCTAGAGCAAACTCCACCATGTTCTAGATAGTTATTATTAATATACTTAATGTATGACTTTTTCTCTAATAAGACTGTTGGTTAATAACAACTTAATGTTCGTGAAATCACATTTCATACAGTATATCCGAGTGTGGCACATGCCTGTGTGTGTGTGTGCTTGTGAAAACTTTTGCTTGTGGCATTATTTAGATCAATATTCTTCAGACTTCCTTTACGGAAGAGAATGATCATGACATGACTCGAAAAATTGAGAATGTCCTTTCCTGGTAGTTGGAAACTCACATCAACGACATTGTTTACTACAAGAAGATGCACCCATCTACCTCTGAAAAGACATTTAATTCAAGAGCAGTCTATCATGCTTACTTGTAGCTCAAGTCTAACTTAATTTCATTAAATTGATGCAAAATCTTAGCAAGAAGTTGAAACGTACCTATATATCATCAAAACTCTTGGTGGTTTCCCATATATTAATTGACCCCTCCCCCCGATAGATATGGGTACCTCCAAGAGAGATCTTTCATCAAACTTTCAAAGCAACCTACAATTTACTTGGTGCAGTTCAATTTGTACCTAATAATTTCGATAAATCGGCATAAAATCAATCAAGTGGGCGAAGTTAGCTAGGAAGTTTGAGAACTCATAAAACATGGGAAATCGTAAGTACAACATGTTGGTCCACAATATATGTCTGAAAACTTGCCTTGTGTGTCATTCAGATCCATATTCTTCAGACCTGCTTTACGGGAAAGAACAATCTCGTCATCACACTCGGAAAATTGAGAATGTTCTTTCCTGAGATAGTAGGAAACTCATAGTGATGGAATTGTTTACTACAACAAGATGCACCTATAGACCTCTGTAAAGACATTTAATTCAAGAGCAATCTATATCGCGCTTACTTGTAGCTCAAGTTTGACCTAATTTTGTTAAATTGTCAAGATGAAAAATCTATCTTAGCAGAAGATAAACCTATTGCCAAAACTCTTGGTGTTTTGTGATATATTAATTGACCCCTCGATGGGTACCTCCAAAAGCTTTTTCGAAAAACTTTCAAAGCAACCTACAATTTTCTTAGACACGAGGCTAGTAAATTTCTAAGCTACGTATAGTAAGGGCGTGTGCAGTATCTAGAAGTAGCTATGAAAACTACTTTCGGTCCAACGTTTAGAACTAAAGTGGGTCCACACAACCATGCTAAAAAGAAAAACTGACTGTTATCTGCTGAATAGTGGGCCCTCCCAATTGATTCTCTTAGACATAAGTCTAGCACTAGAATCACCTTGAAGAATCTTTTTGTTAGCACTACCCACTCCACCGTTAAGATATATGTTTAAGACTTGACACTGTGCTTGCTTTGATGTCTAGGGCCAATGGGCTCAATACCATGGGGCCCCATTGTTATTAGTGGTCTAGTTATATCCTATAGCAGCCAACGAATGTTAGATCTGACTCCTCTACCTCTTCCTTCTCGATGAAGCCTCGACGCTCAGCTTTGAATGATGGTTATGAGGGCAGTAGGTGCCTATGGTGACTTCGTCAAGCTCAAGCCCCCCACCGGACAGTCTGAAGACACAATCTTTCGCAGGTGCTCATAGGGGTAGGATGTGTGTTCATGCGTTCATAGGGGTGAGTGTGTGTATGCATTTGTGAGCATGTGCGTTTTGTAGTGGATTTTCGCAAAAATGAGAGAGGTGGGCCTTCCGTTTTTATTAAGTTTTGCTCGGTTTTCCCAAAGTAATTGTAATGGTCACTGGTGTCTAGGGTCTATGGGCTCACTACCGAGGGCCACATTATTAGTGGTTCAATTACGTCCCATAGCAACCAACGAATATGAGCTCCAACCCCTAGCACTTCCTTCTCCACGAAGCCTCGGCACTCGACTTTGAAGGATGGTTATGAGGGTAGTGAGAGGCGACGTTCCCGTCAATATATAGCGAGGTGCCTATGATGACTTCGTCAAGCTCAAGCCCCGCAGGATCAGTGTCAAGATCCAGTCTTTCTGAAGTGCTCATAGGTGTAGGGTGTGCGTACCTGCATTCATAGGGGTGAGTGTGTGTACGCATTTGTGAGCATCTCCGTTTTGTAATGGGTTTTCGCAAAAAGAGAAGGGGGGGGCCTTTGGTTTATTTACTTATTGAGTTTTAATCTGTTTTCCAAAAGTACTCCATGTAATGCAAGTCAAACTAGGTGAGTGATGTTTGGGGGCCCACTGGCTCTCTAGCGCGGGCCCTCGTTATCAGTGGTCGAGTTAAATCCAATACGGAGTAGTAGCTAGCGAATGTGAGGACTGGCTCCCCTACCTATTCCTTCTCCACGAAGCCTCTGCGCTAAGCTTTTAAGGTGCGCTCTTTTTTCGAGCAATGTTGGCGGATTTAGTCATGCCGGTCTGGCAAACGACAGGGGATCTTGATGCGCAAGGCGTCCGGGTTAGGGTAAGTACGCCAGAGTTCACGGTCTCAGTTTATTTTCTCGAATTCAGCTTATGGGTTCTCTCCTTTTGGGGTTTTCTCTATTCTGCCCGTCTCGATCAACGATGTTTCCTGGGTTCAGATGCCGACACAGATGGTAGACGCGGAGTGGTACGGCATCGTTACCGATGCGGATCTCCGGCTCTGGTGAGACTATGCCCTGGCGCCCCGTCGCCGCGTCACATTCGAGGGAACGAACTTCGGCCACAGGTTCTTGGGTTGCAACTACGAATGTGAGCACTGCATGTTCGTCCACTGGGTAGATCTACCGCACTCACTTTTGCTGCAGCGCGCGATGATGTCGCTGTGGTTATAGCTCGAGATCTGCGATGACCTCGAAGAGGAGGAGCAGGAGCGCCATCAGATGCATGCCGAGGAGATGGCTGCAGAGTTAAGAATGTCTCCAACTCACTACACTCAGTCGTAAATAGGATAGATGCTCTTAGATTTGGGTAATTAGAGCTAGACATTAGGTTCTTAACCAAGTATGGTCTACAATCTAGATATTTAGCATGCTCATGATGCTTTTGGTGGCTGGCTGTAGATTCCACTAATAATTAAATCCCCTTTTGTTTATTAGTACTCACCATCTCATAGTACTGCCACGTTAAATTACACTATGTTAATTAATATGGGAGTAGTTGACAGTCTGCTTATAGCCCTTCTGGAGTTTGTGGTTACTACTAATTGTTCTGGTTTATGTATTATTGGTATCTCTATCTATATACGAGTATCGCTACATTTTTTGCACATTTGTGCACCTCCCCCGTCGCTCACCTTCTTTACCTAGCAGCGTCCACCTTTCCATCGCATCAGTGCAATCTCCGGTGAGTCCGCAACCATCCAGATGGTTGTTTAGGTGATTGCTATTTGAAATAGTATATCTATATGCCACATTAGGAAGCTGTGATCACCATGGATGTAGCCATGGAATTAGCTATAAGGTCCATTGAAAATAGGTAAGTATATGCTGCCAAGAAGAGTCTTTTGAGGATGGGAATCTTGCCCCTGGCTTTATTTCACAGAACGGTCCTCTGCTGAACAATGCAGATGTAATTTGCTGCATATCATTCATAAACATATTGTTGTTTGCTGGTGTCCTGCATTACTGAGTTCTTTAAATTATATTGTTCATTAAAGGGAAACACGCCCAATCCTTGGCATCAGATTAATGCACGTAGCCTTCTTTGCATTGCGAAGTTGATGTGTTCTTTCCTAAAATTTACTGGTTTTGCTGCATTTCATTTAGCATCATGCGCATGTCCCACCCGTGGAGGAGGCATTATCGAGTGACAAGTGTTTTTATGTATCAAGCTGCTTTGCTGGAATTTCAGTAACCTATGCTTTGTCCCTGAAAACATTTTTTCGATAAAGAGCGCTTTATTACTTAAAATGTCCCCTAAAATATACTGATCTTTTTTGTTGCATCATGATTTGCAGAAACGAAGTCATTCTGATTTGTTGCCACTTATTACTAAGGCCAGGACTGCTCATGTGCTAGCTAAGAAGGCAAACCCTGAAGTACGGCCCTTTTCATGTTGGTTCTATTTCCCATGTTTGGAAAATATGCCTCTATGGTTCTTTGCCATTTGCGGTACCACTATGGAGCTTGCACAATGTTTGCAGCTGAATTTGGATTGTGAAACGAGAATTTGGTTTATTTTTTTTGAAATGAGAATCTGGTTTAATTTTGGATTTGTTATCTGCAGTTTCCACCTTACTCATATTGCTTATGGCGTAGTGGTGCTGGTCACTACAAGAATTTAACAATTGCCCTTCTCCGAGAGAAATACAAAGCTCATAGACACATGATTTCATGCCTTCAATAGAAAGTGAAACACCAGGACGAACAGATTAGGCGCCTGAAGGAAGAAGTGTCCACATCCACTAAGCGGATAGCTGATTTGACTGCAGGATGGAATACATCAATTTCAGTTGCTCATGATGCTGCTGTTGATTTTCAAAAGTTCGTGGCTGACAACTTAGTCTCCGAGTTGCCTGATGTGGATGGTGACGAGCTGATTGGCCAGGCGTACGACTGGATCTTGGAACAGGTGGGAATGCAAGCTGACAATCTTTTCAATTAGGCTCTAGAAGAAGATGAGACCCTGACAGAAATTCGAGATTCTCCACGCCCATACAGTCCCGATCCTGCAAAAGATGAGGAAATCTGTAAACCATATTGACTGCTCTACTTTCATTTTTGAAGGGTTTGGGTCTCTTGTGAGGATGACTGTTTGTTAAGTCAGGTACTATAACTGTTTTTTTTTGCTCTGCTGGTGTGTGGTGTCCATGAATCTATATACTTGATGTACTATTATGACATATATATTGGACCTGGCTTTATGTGACTATATTTGGCAACACCAGTCATCTTATTCGAACTTGCGGTGGTTTTTTATCTTTCAATTTTTTCCTTCTGAGATCTGTTAATGATGATGTTAATGCTAGTTGCGAGTGATTTTTTAGCATGTTTCTGGTAGTAAACCAAAACTTGTAGTTGTAGATGTGGAATTTCAGGTCAATGTTTGAACTCTAGATCTTGATGTCATAGAAAGGGCAGGCTTCTACCACCTGGAATATTTTACCTAGCAATTGATTGTATCACACGAATAAGTGCACAAACTTGATGTCTGTAGGCGGGAAGCTGAGCAACACAAGTGCACAAACTTGTATCAGTCATGCGGTTGCTACAATTAATACAGCCGTGGTTTCCCCTAAAAAAAGGCGGGGTTCACCAAAAAATAAAAATAAATAGTGGGGCGAAAGTTAGTTTTGAGTTCGAGGTAGCTCAGCCGTGTGCCCCTGAACCCCATCGTCATCTTCTCTGCATGGCCACCCTCCCTTGACCGGACAATCCCCGCCGCTCCACCATTGAACACCACCGCACCGTCGTTCGCTGGTATGTACGTCCCCAACCTCCAGCCATTACGGGCTTTCTGAAGGATAGAATGCATTTATTTTTGGGCATTGCGAGCTAAATAAGCTCGTGGCATTTATAGGAAATGGAATTGGCGTTGGCGGATGCATTTGCTGCGTCGGCGGATGCTTGTAAAGCAGAGGTGGATGCTGAAGCAGCACCAGCGGATACATGTGAAGCGGATGCGGAGGCCGATGCTTGTACCGCATCAGAGTCTTGGGAAGTGTTGAGTGATGCTTGGAAAGCGGTGGAGGCGCAGTCAAAATCCTCGTCGGTTGCTGCTGGAACACATTCTGCTATGTTGGCTGCTGCTGCCAAAGCGACTACTACGTGGGATGCTAGGAATGCGTCAGCTCGTGGTCCTGCTTCTTCAGCGTCAACGGCTGTGGCTCGTCATTCATCGGCGGCGCCTGCTCCATATGCTCAGAACTTGTCGACCCCATTGTAAGTTCTGCGTTGGATTTTGTCTCCCTGACTTCCTCCCTCTTTTGTGTATTCTGCTCCGGGGTTTTTTCTGGACACAGTGGATATTAGTTTAAACTAGTAGTACTGGGAACATAAAAATCTATTTAATCACAAACTAGTGATCCGAATGGGATGAAACTTTCACAGGATTCAAACCTAGGCACCGATGATTTACTATTTTTTGTCAATTTTTTTCAAATAGTTTTACTTTTTATCTCAAAATCTAAACTACTATCATACGTTTTATCTAAGATGGAAGGTGGATCCTGGGCAAGTCACCGTGAGACTTGGGTTCACCAAGTCACTAAAGCTGCATTCGTTTTTTCTCCTCTTCTTTATAATAAAACCACAAAAATCAGGTGGGGGCCTTTCTGTCCACCCTAGTGACCTAAAAAAAGTTCTTCATTCCGTTTGCCCAGTTACGACATGCTGAAGCATTTTGCAGTGCTTTCATACTACTCTAGTTGATTGCTTCTGCTGTTTAGGTTATTTTGTTGACAGACTCTGCTTTTTAGGTAGTTTTTCAGATGGCTGTAGTTTAGGAAATTTTGATGATAAATTTTCCTGTCAAAATGTATGATGAATTGTGGTGTTTACTTAATTCTTTTTTAGGGTTGTGCATTGTGCATAGTGCTGTTTACTTAATTCTGATGATGCACTTGTGCTATTTGCATCATCCTACCAGCTTCGATGGAAGAACATATGCAACTATCAATGACTTGCCAGGCGATGTATTTGGTCAGATTCTTGTCTGGCTTCCTCCGCACCAATCCTGCATACTGAGGGCATCAGTCGCCCAAAAATGTTGGATGGACTTCATGGGAAGCAACGATTTCAAAAGGCTAACCCTGTCACACAATATAGGAATGGCATTACTTGGGTTTTTCACCAACAGCTCCGAGGACGTTCGATTCTTAACAGATCATAATCTTGACCAATCCATCTTCCAGAAGCTGAACAGGCTAGCGGAAGTACATAAAGCCTATAAACCATATGTACTCGGATGTCGCAATGGTAGGGTGCTACTTCATTATCCGCAAGGGTCTAACATGATAAAGGCCTGGGATCCAATCAGTGGAAATGAAACAGTGATACCAGAACCACCAATTTGGCAGATACGTGAGTATGATAGCGGCACAATTCTCTGTTCGAGAAATCATGGGCAATTGTCTTCACACTGTTGCAGCAATTTCTGGGTTGTTTGGATAGTAACCAATGGTAACCAAGCACTGGTGCAGAGGTACTCATTAGAGTTAGGAAAATGGGAGGACTGGATTGAACCTACTGAGATGCTGGCTAAGATTGATCGTAGGCCGTCAACTCTCATAGGGGACATTTTGTACTGGCCAACAATGAACTCCAGATATATAATTGCCTTCGATGACGTGACAATAAAACTGTGTTATATTGAGTGCCCCCATGAGACACATGATATTTCCAGACGCAATTTTGTAGTCGCTAAGGGGCATAATGGAGATGTTACCCTTGCGGTTATAAGAGACTTCAGTCTAAACACATGGTCCAGTGCAAGATCATCAACAGGCAAATGGGAAGCTTGGGTGCCTCATATAAAGGTTAAGTTGGATACTCTCCTTGGCCTTGATAAATCATGGGCATATGGTGGGAAAGATACAGTAAGGTTACTCTGTGCATTTGAAGATAGAGAAATGGTGGTTATATGGGTGAAGGAGGGAGTATTCGAATTAGATCTCAGCAGCATGAAGTCTAAGAAGTTCAGATCTCGTAAATGTTGGTGTACTTTACATCCCTACATTATGACACCTGGTTAGTGCAGTCATTTGATACGTCCAAAACGTATCTACTTTCCCGAACACTTTTGCTATTGTTTCTCCTCTATACTTGTGTGATTTGGATGCAACTAATGCAAACTGACGCCATTTTCAGCAGAATTGCTTTGGTGTTTACTTTTTGTGCAGAAAATCAATTTTCAGGAAAAATCCCGAAAAATATGCCAAAAATCCTATTTCACCCGAAGACTCCAGGAGCCAGAATACGAGACGGAGAAGAGCCCTGGGGTGGCCACACCACCTGGTGGCGCGGGCCTAGCCAGGCCACGCCAGGGGGTGGTGTGGGCCCCCCCAGGCACCCCCTCGGCCTCTCTCTTCGCCTATGAGGAGCCTTCTGACCTAAAAACTTCGGGGGGTTCGACGTTTTTCCAAAAGGAGTTCCGCTCTGCCGCCACCACCAGATTCCACGAAATAGCACCAGAAACTCCGTTCTGGCACCCTGCCAGGACGGGGAATTGGAGGAGATCATCGCCATCATCATCACCATCGCTTCTCCATCGACCATCCATGTTTCCCCCATCTATGAGTGAGTAATCCCCCGCTGTAGGCTATGGGGATGGTAGGGATTGGATGAGATCGTTCATGTAATGGCATCAGATTGTTAGGGCATGGTGCCTAGTATCTTTTATTAGTGCTTTATGACTTTGTTGCGACTTGTTGTGCTTAATGCTTGTCACTAGGGCCCGAGTGCCATGATTTCAGATCTGAACGTATTATTGATTCATTATGATAGTATTGTTCTTGGTCTTATCTACAAGTTGTATACACACGTTGTTGTCCGGAACCTATGGCCCCGAAGTGACATAAATCGGGATAACCGGAAGGGAAAGGCTTTGATGTGAGGATCACATGTGTTCATGGAGTGTTAATGCTTTGCTCCGGTGCTCTATTAAAGGGAGCACCTTAATTGCCAGTAGTTCCCTAGAGGCCCCGCTGCAAACGGGCTGGCAGGAAAAAGATGTTGTGCAAGTTCTCATTGCGAGCACGTATGACTATATATGGAACACATGCCTAGGATTGTCTAGTACTTGGATGCTTTATCTTATTTATCTGCAATTGCCCTATGTTCTGATTGCTATGTGGATTGTCTTGTCCATGCAACGCCCGTCCATCCATCCCTATGCCTACCGCACTCGAATCCCACTGTTTACTGCTTTTGTTACTACTGTCTTTGCGTTACTACTGCTGTTACTTTACTATTCCTACTACAAAACTGTTGCTACTAATAAACTGCTGTGAGCAAGATTGTTTCCAGGTGCAGCTGAATTGACAACTCAGTTGTTAAGGCTAATAAATATTCTTTGGCTCCCCTTGTGTCGAATCAATAAATTGGGTTTCACTTCCCTCGAAAATACTGTGATACACCCCCTATACTTGTGGGTCATCAAGACTATTTTCTGGCGCCGTTGCCGGGGACCATAGCTTTATTTATCAAGTTCACTTGGATTCTCTATTGTTCGCTGCTATCCATCCATCATGGGTAAGTCTCGTGATGGCAAGGTTCCTATTTTACCATCCACTACAAGAAGAGGTACGGTTCTAAACACCTCTGCTACTCTTGATTCACCATCTGTTATAACTAAGCTCGTTACACCACCACATACACATGCTACACACACTGCTACTACTGCTGAATCTAAAACTTCTGATGCTTATGATGCTGCTTCTACTGTGCTTGATAAGAGTGGTTCATTAGGTCCTTTCCTAGATGCTACGATTGCTAGAACTATAGCTGGAAATACCGAAACTCCTAATGAAGACACTACTACGCCTGTTAGCTCACCTGAGTCTAGTGAGAGTTATGATATTGAAGAAGATTATGTTGAGATGACCGATGAGTTTATTAAAGAATGTAAGAACACCCATGATAGGAGCGCTGCTAAGAGTCTCCTTGAGAGGCGTACTATTAGACCCAAATATTATCCTGCTGCTAAGTTTGCTGCTTCTCCCATAAACATTACAGATGACGATTATGATTTCTCTCTCAATCTATCTTACATAGCTATTGTCGAGAAAGAACCTTTTTGTGGTACTAAGAATGAAAGTGCGGTAACACATATGAATGAACTTTCTACCATGAGTGGCTTGTTTTCTGATGATATTAAGATGCATACTTACTTTGTTGCTAAGATTTTCCCCTTTTCACTGAAAGGAGAAGCTAAAACTTGGTTTAGTAATTTACCTCCTGGATCTATTGATAGCCCTGAGTGCTTGATTAGTATTTTCCTCCCAGTGCTAGACATGCTATTTTGCAAGAACTTTTTGATTTTAAACAGGGAGAAAAAGAGGTATTGCCTGAATCTTGGGCAAGGTTTTGTGCTTTGATTCATGCACAGGCTGGAAGTCCATTACCTAAGAATGAGCTTCTTGATATATTTTATAATGGACTAACCGAAGAATCTAGGACATACCTGGATAGTTGTGCTGATTGTGTTTTCAGGAATAGGACTCCGAAGGAAGCTGAGGAATTAATGGCTAAAATAAGCAAGAATTATGAAGATTGGACTCCTCCTAAACAAGCTATACCTAAAGTAATTGTACCTGAACCATCTATTCATGTGCCTATTCCAACATCAAAGAAGAGGGGAGTTATTGAATTAAATGATGAAGTGATGAAGGAAGCTAAGAAATGTCTTAAGGAGAAGGGAATTAAAGCTACAGATGTCAGGAATTTACCCCCTATAGAAGAATTATGTAAGCCTATTCCCTACTCACCCACTATTGAGGTACACTCTCTCCAACACTTTGATGAAGGTGATATCCCGTACTCTAAACCTCCTGATCGATGCTTAGAAGAATTTGATATCTTTATTGTTAAGCAAGATAACTTTAATAAAAGGGTGCAAAATCATCTAATGGAAAACACTAGAGCTATTGTTGAGTTGAAAGATATTGTGGAAAGAACCTCTAATGATGTTAAAATGATTGTTAAACACTTTCAAATGGTTCAAACTCAAATAGATCAACTCGTTAAAGTGCAAAACGACTTGCTAGTTAATGCTGCTAAAGAAAAACATGCTTATGAAATTAGAACTAGAAGTGGTGCTGCTACCCAGGATCCTCTATATCCCGAGGGGCATCCCAAAAGAATTGAGCAGGATTCTCAACAAGTTGAAAATAGTGGTTCTACTCGTAAGAAAAGGAAAAAGAAACATAAAACTGTTGAAGAACCCTCTGAACCTGCTATAGATCCTAATAGTATATCTATCTCTGATGCTGAAACTGAAAGTGGTAACGAAGAAAATGAAGTTCCTAATGAAGAAAAAGTTGAAGAAGAACCTGAAAACCACACTAAGACTACTAAGTACACCAAAGAAGATTTTATTGCTAAGAAACATGGTAGTGAAAGAGAACCTTGGGTCCAAAAACCTATGCCTTTCCCTGATAAGAAACACAAGTCAAAGGAAGATGAACACTATAATAAGTTTTGTGAGTGGATGAAGCCTTTATTCTTGCAAATTCCTTTGACTGATGCTATTAAATTGCCTCCTTACTCAAAGTATATGAAGGACATTGTCTCGAATAAAAGGAAGATCCCTAATGAAGAAATTTCTACTTTGCTTGCTAATTATTCCTTCAATGGTAAGTTTCCTAAGAAACTTGGAGACCCAGGTATTCCAACTATCCCTTGCTCTATTAAGAACAGTTATGTTAGAACTGCTTTGTGTGATTTGGGAGGTGGAGTTAGTGTTATGCCTTTCTCTCTATAAGAGGCTTCAACTTGAAAAATTGATACCAACTGATATATCTTTGCAAATGGCTGATAAATCTACCACTATTCCTGTGGGTATATGTGAGGATGTACCTGTTCAGGTGGCCCACAATTGCTTGATATTAACTGATTTTGTTGTGCTTGAAATGCCTGAAGATGATAATATGTCTATTATTCTTGGGAGACCTTTTCTTAATACTGCAGGAGCTGTTATTAATTGTAATCAAGGAAAGGTGACCTTCAATGTTAATGACAAGGAACATACTGTCTCTTTCCCCAAGAAGATTGAAAGGACTTATGGTTTGAATTCAATTGAACATGTTGAAGGCATTCAAGTTGGAGAAATATATTGTCCCATACCAAGAGAAAAATTTGAAACTATTATGATTGGGACCATTGCTATCAAGGTTGAGGTAACTTAATCATTAGTGGAATACAAAGTTTTGTCTCATATGCAATTGTTTTGGTAGCAAGACTTGATCAACCTTGCTAACAAAAGGATTCCATTGAACAAAACAATGTTTTCATTATGATTATCTCCGTTTATTTTATCCTTTGCATTTTTAGTTTTTGCTTTTGTTTAGTTTTCTTTGTGTTGTTAGTTGTTTGCATGCTAGAACTTATGTAGTTCTAGCCTTGTTTTGTCCTTGCATCATGTTTCCAAAAGAAAAAAAATATGTCTGTCAGAAAAATCATTCTTCTATTTCTGAAAATTGCCCAAAAACAAAGTGTCTCGAAAAATTCCAGAAAATTCATATTAAATTTTTACGAGAAAAAGGGGCAGAGGAGTACCTGGGAGGAACCAGGGGGCCCACCAGGCAGGCACACCATGTGGTGGCGCGGCCAGCCCTGGGTGGCGCCATGCCCTGGTGTGGGCCACCCCTGGCCCCCCACCAACTCTCTCACCTGCCACTTTCTTCTCTCTCCCGAGTAAGCTCCAGTTCATAGCTCAAAATCGCGTTCTT
Source organism: Avena sativa (assembly GCA_916181665.1). NCBI lineage: Eukaryota > Viridiplantae > Streptophyta > Magnoliopsida > Poales > Poaceae > Avena > Avena sativa. The sequence continues at coordinate 414,804,886 of OV702289.1, read as the reverse complement.
TCTGTGTTTGCTCTCGATTTCTTCGATCTCCTTTCTCAGCCCATCTTTCTTGCTGAAATTTGGAGCATTTGTTCCCTGGTATGTGACTCCTCCCCTTGTCCAAGTAGATTTGTGTTTAGTGGATTATATGTTGAGTATTTTGCTGCTATAGGTGACTGGTTATGAGAGCTTGTAAGCTTGTTTGATGCTTAGAGATATAGTTTTGATGCATGTTTAGGCCTCTTGCAAGTCCCTATGAGTAGAATCCTTCATTATATTTAATTTGCAATCACTTGTTTGATAAGTGTTTAAATTTCAGAATAGAAGATGAGTGAACACCACCTGAACCAACATGAGCTTTGGGTACCTGAGGTCATGAAGGTCCACCGGGAGGAGGAAATTTTTCCCTCCATTTATCCATGCCCTGAGTTCATGAGAGCTGCAGGAATTCTACAAGATTTCCACACTTTGGTTTCTAATACAGGGTTAGAGCGCTTCTTGGAAGATGAACCTTGTCAATTTGTGAAGCTAACCATGTCTGTGGTGAAGGATTTCCAATTTAGTCACTCTTTGCCTAACCCCATGGTCCATTACAAAATTTACAATATTGCTGTCAATCTTTCTCTTGATGATTTTTGTGCAGCCATTAGGGTACCTCAATGGGGATCATGTAAGAAGATTAAAGAGAGACCAGAACCACTCATGGATTTATATGCAGAGATTTTTCAAGGGAGTAGCTTCTCGAAGGAGAATGGAAAAATCCATAACATTCATCTTCCCTCCATTCGCTACTTTGCCTACTTTATTGCCAAGTGTGTCCTTGCTAGGAAAACTGCCAATAAGTTATCTTCGTTTGATCTAGCATTTATCTCTGCCGCTCTTAGACGAGATAGGTCTTACAACTTGGGTGCTTTGATAGCTTTCCATCTTGCTGCTAACCGTGAGAAAGGTGGAATTTGTGGAGGCCTCATTGCTTCTCGTTTACTAGCATTATATGGTTTAGTGCCTCAGCATCTAGACCTACAGTTTCCCATAGAGAGGCTTGATTTTAATTCCATGATACAGCATAAATTTATTTCCTCGTGGGCTAGTCTGAGTGAGTTATCTTATGAAATAACCTTTCTCAAAGCTGGTTGGAGAAAGAGCAAGTCCGAGCGTGTTGTTCTCTTGCCTGCACTTGTTTTGTTTAACCTTGATAACAGGGAAGGATGGTCCCTCACTGAGGAGGAGCCTGACACGTATTTGGGAGAGCTCTCCCAATAGGAGCAAGACACTAGAAGGGAGGTCACGGATGATTCGGTCCAGCCCTCGAATGAGGGAGAGTCTTCATATCAGCAGCCCGCTTATGATTGGGGAGCTTCTTCTTCCTCTCATGGGACTAGTTACGACCATTCTTACCAAGATCCTCCCGCTTGGAACCCCTATTCGTACATGGATTGATACCCCACTTAGGCCAAAAGCCTAAGCTTGGGGGGAGGTATGCCGACGCCGCAGTCATCTCCGTATCATGTTGCGTCGGTACTTTGTATATTCATGTTTTGGTTCTCTTTTTAGTTTTCGTTCTTCTTTGCTTTTGCTTTCTAAAAACACAAAAAGACCAAAAATATTTTTGTTGTTTCTCTTGGTTTGCTTCTTCTTTTTGCCTTGGTTTGTTTTTCCCTTTTTGCTTTGTTTGAACTATTCGAAAAACCCAAAAAGATTTTGCTTTGCTTGTTTTTCTCTTTTGGTTCTTGTTTAAAAATTGAAAACACCAAAAATATTTGTCGTTCTTCTTTGGTTTTTGCGAGTTTGTTGCAGGGTTCGGCAGTTCTCAGTGGATTATTGGTTTCATATTATTATTCAAGCCATACAAGTGAAGAGAAATAATGAGGATTAATGACAACTTGAGGCGTGGTAAGAGGTTGGTAACGAACTCTATTTGTCTTCATTTTTGTACATATACTCATCATTGTGAGCTTGCTTAGTCTGTTCATGTAGGGTGTATGTTATCTTTGGATGCTTAGTAGTTCTTGCTTTCTTGTGATTAGCTCCGGCTTGCTAATAGTTTGTAGCATGTCTCATGAATGTTTGCTTGTATTACTCTATTCATAAATTGGTATGACACCGTGGTATCCTCCTCTGAATGTTTCATTTGATTGACTTGGCACATGCTCACGCATGCACATGACTGTGATAATCAGTTAAGCCTTGATGAATTATTTTGCCTTGAGGATCTTGAATCACTTTCATGCCATGAGTAGTCCTATTTTGTTGCAAGCATGATAATGACAGCTATTGCTCTCTCGTTTGTCGCTCCCTTACTATTGCTAGCCTTCACTTCCACTGAGTGTTTTACTCAAGTTTCCAACTCCCTAAACCAAATATTTCCAAAGTGTCCACCATACCTACCCATTAGCATCATTTGCTACTTCCGTGCATATTCAATATGCCTTGTTTTCTTCCGAATAAAATGTTTGCTTGTTATGAGAAAGTTAGTTAGTAAAGCTCTCACGAACTTGATGGCAGACTTTATTTTCTTGCACTTAATAAACCTGAACCATTGTGTCCTTCTTTGTTGCGCATATGCTTGCGCTTTATGAGTTGAAGTTAGCAGAACCATGTATCATGGGGACCGCTTTCAACACTTCATGGGTACTTTGTACCTAGTTGATATCATGTTCTTTTGCTTATGGATCTCGGCGGTGTGAAATAAAAGTGGAACTTGTAAGATCATGGAGTTTGTATGTATGTTAGAGAAACGCCTGGGCCGCTAGCCTAAGCCATGCCTAATCATGGTGGAAACTTGCAGCATAACCATAATGAGCATTCTATGAAGCATCCTCAATAAAATCTATGCACATAGTAAATAAAAAGATCGCCGAGATGCTCATTGTCTGCTTGCCTTGTTAGTTTGATTATGGGATAGCTCCCGTGTCATGTGCAAGGGGTACCCCGTTGGCGGTTCTCTATGATACGGATGTACTTACAATGACAAGAGCTTACTTGTGACTGAAGTTGAGTAGCATGCGGATCGGTCTTTGTAAGTAAGGGGCTTGAGACTTCGATTTATAACTTGTCAAGCATATCCTCTTAGTTGTGTCACTTTCACCTTAACCACATTAAAGATGCTTATGACAGGGGCAATGATAGCTCAAAGCTAATGAGTACCATACTTTCAACATTTGGAAGCCTTTCAAACTTTTCAAAATCTTTTTCTTCTACTTGTTGAGTCTCCACATATTCTTTGAGCACCTTCTTGAGAGCATAGTTGTCTTTCTTTGTGTTTGTTCCATTACTTGGTTATCTGTGTTATGACTTTGATGCTTGTACCCTTGATATCTTTACTTCTAGTCATCACTTGAACTTCAGAGGTGCCTTGATATTCATAATCGAAGGCAAGCGAGATACCACTCTATCATACCTTTCTATGAGCATTGTAATGTTGCTTATGTTTGTGCCTCATGCTACTTATTATTATTGAGTTGGAATCTCTTCATAGCTTGCAATGACCATTAAGTAGACTTGATTGCATACTCTTTATTATGAATTGTCTAAGTAGTTGATCACATTGCTGAGAATATTTATATCATATGAAGCAAATGTGTTCGTGAAAGTTCTTTTATCGCACTCAGTTTTCAACTGAATTGCTTGAGGACAAGCAATAATCTAAGCTTGGGGGGAGTTGATACGTCCAAAACGTATCTACTTTCCCGAACACTTTTGCTATTGTTTCTCCTCTAGACTTGTGTGATTTGGATGCAACTAATGCGAACTGACGCTGTTTTCAGCAGAATTGCCTTGGTGTTTACTTTTTGTGCAGAAAATCAATTATCAGGAAAAATCCCGGAAAATATGCCAAAAATCCTATTTCACCCGAAGACTCTAGGAGCCAGAATACGAGACAGAGAAGAGCCCTGGGGTGGCCACACCACCTGGTGGTTCGGGCTAGGCCAGGCCGCGCCAGGGGGTGGTGTGGGCCCCCTAGGCACCCCCTCAGCCTCTCTCTTCGCCTATAAGGAGCCTTCTGACCTAAAAACTTTGGGGGGTTCGACGTTTTTCCAGAAGGAGTTCCGCTCCACCGCCACCACCAGATTCCACGAAATAGCACCAGAAACTCCGTTCTGGCACCTTGCCGGGACGGGGAATTGGAGGAGATCATCGCCATCATCATCACCATCGCTTTTCCATCGACCATCCATGTTTCCCCCATCTATGAGTGAGTAATCCCCCGCTGTAGGTTATGGGGATGGTAGGGATTGGATGAGATCGTTCATGTAATGGCATCAGATTGTTAGGGCATGGTGCCTAGTATCTTTTTTTAGTGCTTTATGACTTTGTTGCGACTTTTTGTGCTTAATGCTTGTCACTAGGGCCCGAGTGCCATGATTTCAGATCTGAACGTATTATTGATTCATTATGATAGTATTGTTCTTGGTCTTATCTACAAGTTGTATACACACGTTGTTGTCTGGAACCTATGGCCCCGAAGTGACAGAAATCGGGATAACCGGAAGGGAAAGACTTTGATATGAGGATCACATGTGTTCATGGAGTGTTAATGCTTTGCTCCGGTGCTCTATTAAAAGGAGCACCTTAATTGCCAGTAGTTCCCTAGAGGCCCCGCTGCAAACAGGATGGCAGGACAAAAGATGTTGTGCAAGTTCTCATTGCGAGCACGTATGACTATATATGGAACACATGCCTAGGATTGTCTAGTACTTGGATGCTTTATCTTATTTATCTGCAATTGCCCTATGTTCTGATTGCTATGTGGATTGTCTTGTCCATGCAACGCTCGTCCATCCATCCCTATGCCTACCGCACTCGAATCCCACTATTTACTGCTTTTGTTACTACTGTCTTTGCGTTACTACTGCTGTTACTTTACTATTCCTACTACAAAACTATTGCTACTAATAAACTGCTGTGAGCAAGATTGTTTCCAGGTGCAGCTGAATTGACAACTCAGTTGTTAAGGCTAATAAATATTCTTTGGCTCCCCTTGTGTCGAATCAATAAATTGGGTTTCACTTCCCTCGAAAATACTGCAATACACCCCCTATACTTGTGGGTCATCATCATTCATGTGCAACCCTTGAATTTTTGTACACCTATGATTTTGCTGATCATTTTGTTCATTTCCTTCAGCAACCGACGTGATTCAGAGTGCTAAATCAAAGAAACGAAAAGGAAGTCCCGTCAGCAACACAACTGATTCAGACTGCAACATCAAGGAGATGAAAATAACACTCGGATGAACAAGCAAGGCTTGTTTGGGCTATCATGTGTTTGCCCAGGTTGTGTTATTTGGAGCTGCAGTCTGATATTTGTTTGTTTTGGTAGCTCATGGAACTATGGCGGCACCTTTGTTTGTACTGCAGTCACCGCGGTAGGGTCTGGAATATTAGAGCTGTATGTTTGTTTTGGGGGCCTATGTGTGTCTGACAAAACATTGTTTTATATGATGAAATGGTGTTCTCTATATAGTAGTGTATGCGTGATGAAATCTTGTTTTATTTGTTCTACATATAGTTTAGCTAGTCTTTCTATTTTGATAGTATGCTGTAGTAGGAGTATTTGTTTCGCAGCAGGCTTTTTTATTTGATCCGAATTAGTACTACCATTTAGTTAGTGCTTCCTATAGAAGAGTCTGTGCTGACACCTAAATAATTAGTAGACCTTGGTTGCACACCATTTTCACATGCTTGAATCAGAGCTAATTCAGACATTTGTTTGTTGTTATCTTAAACAAACAGTCTTGTATCGGAGATCTGCATTTTCATACGCGTGGTAGATAATCACTCTCCCTGACTTGGATCCCTAAAATAGAGGGAGAACGACCTATTTTTTTAATTATTCTTTGGACAATCTCTAAATTCAGAATCACTGTCGACTGCCAAAACCTACCGCCTACCCCGTTTGAATCGGAGGCATGGGTTGATGTGAGTCTCGCCTTAAATTCCTGACCAAATGACGTTCGAACTATAGAACCTTTTTTCTAGTAATAAAAACTTGGCTGGCAGCCAAATTCAAAATCGTAATCGAGCGGGAAAATAAACCACCGACCCTGAAGCATTTCGCGCCCCCTCTATTTCAAACATTTTTAGGCAAAATCACCCACCGAGGTAGTACCATTTTTATATTATTACATGGACCCTAGACAAATTTAAAATCTGAGTCAAGCGACAAAATTTACCGCCTATGCTATGTGAATGGAAGGTATCCAAGTTTCTATGCAAAAAAATGTTTATGGATGATTAGTTGATGTGACTCTCGGCCTTGAATTCCTGGACAGATAGCGTACGGTCTACTACCTTTTTTCTATTAGTAGATGGAGGTTAGCCAAATTCAAAATCTCAATCGAGCGGCAAAATCACCCACCTACCAAGCATTTCCCGCCCCACCGTTTCAAAAACTTTGAGCCAAAATATCCCACCGACCGGGGGAGTACCATTTTTCTATTATTATTATTATTTTTATTAGATGGGTGCAAGCCAAATTCAAATTCTCAATCGAGCGGCAAAACCACACACCGACCTTGAAGCATTTCGTGCCCTTCTATTTCAAAAACTTTAGAATTTAAAATTCCAAATCTACCCATTGTTCAGATGACAAATGGGCATGCTAAAGTCGGTAGCTCGTGGGCACGATCATAATTATTTTTTCTGCTCACCTCTATGGTCCCAATTCCCCCAGTTTTTCCCGCCGGCCCTCCTAAAAATCCCATGCTGATCTGTCCCCTCCACGACCACCACGCGCACCGACTTGAGCTGCGGTCTCGTGCACCACCGCACAACCGCTTCACCGATGCTCACCCACCAGATCTAGGAGCTGCGGTGGCGTTCACCACGCCGATGGCGTCATCGATCGCCCAGGCTCTGCTTCCTCGCCGCCGAAAGCTACCCAACGGTACCGGATCCGCTTCACCGGTGTCCACCGGGCGTGATCTAGTTCAAAGAGTTCCATGTCCACCACTCCAGACCAGCTGCACGGCCGTTGTCGTTAACTGCACCGGATCTGCCTCAGCGACACTCTTGTCCACCGCTTTCAAGCCGACATTGACTGCCCAAGATCTTCTTCCCCGATGCCAATAGCCACTGCAACCATAGCACCCTCGGTGACATGGACGTCACTCGCACGGTACCGATGATGCTTAGACGCCTCTCCGACCAAGGTTAACCAAATCTCCAACCCGTTTTTGTTTTGTCAGTGGTATAGCAGGTTCAAGCCTGTCGCAGTGAACTACATTTTTGTAATCATGGTAGTACATACAAGTCACTAGGCACGCATGTTCTTCGTGCTAGTACATACAATGTCATTAGACATGTTGGTTTGCATTCGCTGCTCTACAAATATCAAGTCATGCACATGTCTGCTATTTTGTTATGCACATGTCTTATCTTAGCTGCTCCGTACACCAGTAAATGCCTGCTATTGTGTAGTTCTTGCAAAATGTAATGTCAGTGGAAAATATTAGTGTGGATTCTCTGCTACACAGTTACTGACTCTATCTAGTTATTCCTGAGCTAAGTTCCTGCTATTATTTCCTCCCTGGCATCGTTCTTCTATCCTGTGGTACCCGTTCAAACTCTTCGTACTAGTTCGATTATAATTTTGTTGTTGCCATCTGGTTCTTCAAAAGCTACAACACTGACTATTTTCGTTTTCTTTGTGTAGAGCTCAAAAAGGCAACACTGAACATGTTGGTTTGTACAGCCTACAGGTCCACCAACGATGCCATTATATATTTTCTATATCTGGTGCTGGTTCATCCTAATCAATGGCATAATTATTCTTTACTGTATAGTTCATTCGTGTTTTCCATTCCTGCTTAACAAGTTCTGGTATGATGGGGTCATAATTTCTATGTGGTTCATTCTTATCTATGACAGTAACTGCATGCCATTGTGTATCTCACCGCAAATTCCGAGTCACCCAATGTCTTGCATTCCAGGAGATACCACTGCTTCCATATATATTTGCTGAAATGACCTGGCTAGTTTATACTAAAATTCTAAGAAATACTTTGTTTGATTGATCATTTCATTGTTGGCATACTTGTCTAATGCTTGTTTGTCCTATTCTACAGGTTCACAAGCCACACCATTATATCTCGTATCTGGTTCTGATTCGTCCTAGGCAAGGACAAAACTATCCTCTACTATATAGTTCATTCATGGTTTGCATTCCTGCTCTACAAGTTTGTATTATGCAGTTATAATTCCTATCTGGCTCATTCTTAGCTATGAGTAGTTTGTCTTCTTTGCTGTATTAACTTGTTATTAGTTAGTTTCAGACTGCAATTATTGCTATCGCCACCAAAGAGGGGACTGCAAGATCATATCACAAGGTGGTTTTCCAATGTAGCTGTCACACTCAAAGGGAGATGCAGTTGATGGATTGAGAAAGAAAATTGAGGACTCTGCTATTAACTTGATTCGCAACTGAAGTGCTGAATTTTATTTCCCTTTTGTTCATATTTTGTAATATTTTTAAGAAGTTTGCAGCTGATGTAAAATCTAGATAACTCGCATAGGTCATTTAGGCATTTAGTTGACGCCATCCACACATGGATATACCATAACTGCGCCAGCCAGGTCGATCAAGGTTTTAGAGTTATCGAAACAGTAACAGTAACTGGCCAAAACAGTAACATGACAAAACAACGACAGACCAAAACAACAATGGTAACTAGCTAAAACAGCAACATGCCAAAACAGTAACAGACCGGAATAGTAACATGCCGAAATAGTAACAGGCCGAAACAATAATAGGCCGAAACAATAATAGGCCGAAAGAGTAACAGGCCAAAACAGTAACATGCCAAAATAGTAACAGGCCTAAATAGTAACATGCCAAACAGTAGCAGGCCAAAACACCAGCACACCAGAACAGTGGAAATCCAGCACAGTAACAGGCCTAAGTACCAACATGCCAGAACAGTAACATGCCTGAATAGTAACAGACCAGAGCAGGGGCAACCAACACAGTAACGGGCCAGAACAGTAAATGGCCACAACAGTAACGGACATGAATAGTAAACAACCAGAACAGTAACGAGCCAGAATAGTAAAATGCCAGAACAGTGTCAGACCTTCTCAAAAGTGGGCTATTCGTAGGCGGCCCATGATGAGCTGTGAGAACAATGACGAGCTGACCGTGGGCTTTAACAGTATCTGGCCTACTTGACGCAGCCTGTTAACGGGCCGCACAGTATTCAAAAAGTGTGGGATTTTGTAGGCTGAAATAGTAACGGGCGTGACATTCGTGGGCCGCTGCTGGCCACATCTTTAGGCTCATTTCAAACATTGGCAGACGAAACAGTAACGGGCCGTAATCTTAATGGGCTCTCTTGATGGGCCGGCCCACTTAATTATGAGCAGGCCTTGGCTGGGCCTATCTTCTACCACGGTTTCCGTGGCCGTTAACGATGGTAACCGGCCGTTAACGACGGGTGCCATGTGGCATTTTGCATGACGTCAGCAGTCAATGCGGCTGGCGAACAGATCTATGATGGAACAAGTTTTTGTGGCTGAAGGGTGCGATCCGCCACGGTCAGGAAAAAAACATGGTAGATTCTTTTGTGACAGAGCTTTTACCACGATGGACATCCATCGTAGTAGACGTTTTAGCCATGAACGGGCCTTCAACCATGAAAATTGTCCGTTGTAAAAGCCAACTTTTCTTGTAGTGGTAAACGATCTTTATTTCTTCCACCACTTGCTCATGTTCTTCTTCCTCCCCAAAGAAAACCATGTGCTCCTTGCCTCCCTCTTTCCCCTCCACCAGATCCACCGGTGCTGCCCATTCATGGTCATTCCTACATGTGATAGCTGACGCATCGAGTTCTGAGGGAGAAGCATCGTTGGTGGTGGAGAAGAAGAAGTATCTCGGTATTTGGGTCCCATGCGTTCTAAGCGACAAGAAGCTGAAAGTCATGGAGGAGGAAGGTCTTATCTGAACCAGCGCATGGAGAAGCGGCCTAGACGAGGCCCTCCCCACGCCACGCGATGGTGAGCGGGTTCACTTTGTAACCCATCTAGATCATGTCCTCATCTTTCCATCGTCGAATATCTTTTCTGAGGTAATATCCTACTACGGCGTCTAGCTTCATAATCTCCCCCCAAATTCTCTCTTAGAGATTAGTGCCCATGTCTCTCTTTGTGAGGGATTTCTAAGAATTAAACTGACTCTTCTCTTTTTTTGATACTACTTTAGTACTCGGAAAAAGTCCATCACTGTCGGTGTTCCATACAATACTGGAACTCTTAGCTTAGTCCTTAGGAGAGACTGAGTCTATCCCAAGGTCATAGCTAGCAATTCAGTGAAGAAGTGGCTAGCTACCTTCTTCTATCACAAGTATATGTCGGCTCCCGGCAAGCAGGAAAGCTTGCCGGTTTTCATCGACGATGCTGCAGCCCACCAAGCATCCTGGGATGTAGAAGCGCCCACTCTTACTAAAGGCTTGATCCGTGCCAAGAGGCATATTGAGTTCTTGATGAAAAATAAGGGTCTGAAGGGGTCCGACTTAGTCCACTTATGGCTATCATGTTGGATTCAACCTCTTCCGTACCATGGGGACTAGCTGATGCACTCAGGCACCCTCAATAAGAAGGACATCTTGGAGGTTAGCCCCAACCCGGTCCCCTCCAAGGACTATAAGTCCCGACTTCAGTTGTTGATCACGGAATGGGTTAAATGGAAAGTTCCATAGGTCTCCATGCCGATGTACACAACCGAGAATACCCCGACCCCAGTAAGTTATTCGACTTTTACCTTGCTATAGTTTATCCATATTTTACTAATTATTGCAATGCTGAGATATTTCTGGCTTTTAGCTTGCTAACCTCCCCGAATTGGAGCTTTCTCCCCTTGGGGGTTATCCACCTAAAGATCCGATTCTTCTTTGTGAAGATGAGGAACATGAAGAATTGTCGAAGGCGCTTGCTCGGAAGCGTAAGACTCTGGTCGTTTCGAGGCCCACAAACGCTACTAAATGTTAAAAAGTAAGTTCCACTTTATCATTACTTATGTTTATTATCATCTTTCCAAGTCATAAAGTTCTTATCCTCTTCTTATGGCTTAGAGCTAAACCATTGGGAAATCGCAAAGGGAAATTCAGTAAGACTCTACGCCAATAGAAGTTGACTTTGGTTTCTCCGGATGCTGCTCCCTTGACTCCTAACCCCAACCCATCGTCAGTGCCGGAGGATGTTCCATCTCCGCACGCCAAGGATGTTGAGGCTCATTTTGAAGAGCCAATGAACTTTGGTTCACAAATCGAAGTCACCATTGGTGACTCGGGAATGGATAAGGGAGAAACCTCTAAGGTTAATGATCCCTCAGCTGAAACTTTTGCTGACAATCTCCTGAAGATTCCCGGTGCAGCCAATCTTGGCCTTACCAGGAAAAGTGTAGAAGAACTTCGAAAGCTTGCATTGAATTGCTTGGAATCTTGGAATATTTCTACCGAGGAGGAGGCTCAAGAAGTTGAAGATGTAAAGCTTGAAGATTTGCTGGGTCAAGTTCGTCTTCGCGATGAAAAATAAAGGTTGGTGCAGTTCCGCCTCCACCAATTATACCTTGAACTTTGGACGAGGAGGTTTCTGCTGAGACCAACATCAGTCTCAACAAGTTGCAGCATGAGCACTTTTTAAGTCATATTCTGACTCTTTTATTGTATTTATATCATATCTAGCCCCCAAGCATGAAGTTGGATGTAGGCACGATCAAAGTTTATGCTTTTATAGGATGCCAAAGAATGAAGTAGTGTAAACCCCAAGGCTCGTGCTAGAAATTTAACTTAGTTAAAATAACAAACCGAGTCTTAGTAGACTTCTAACTCTGACTATTCTGAATTACAAAAAGTTAATGTGTACAACCAGGAATTGTTGAAGAACATATGGAATAAGAGGAGAGAGATCAAAGCTCTCCGGCTTAAAAATTCTCATCTGAAAGTATAGAAGGACGAGGTAGAAGGTAACCATTTCTGGCTATCTATCCAAAGTTCGAGTGTTGTGCCAAATATTTTATTCGGATTTGTCTTTTTTGTTGATCCAAGTTTGCTGACCTAGTCCTGCAAACTTGTGGAGGAGGCTGAAATTTTCAAAGTCTTGGAGGCAGAGAATCCATATTACGAGAGGAGTTTCAAAAATTGAATGCTGACCACGAACATAGTGTTAGTAACATCCTTGAATCCAACAACATGACCACTGAGGAGTATGATCGAACCATCGCCCGCCATGAAAAAGAAACCTCTGATCTGAAGGAGGAAATGGATAGGCAGGCTGATACCACTCAAGCTCTTAGGGAAGAATTCTAGAGTTTGAGGGAGGAAAGGACCAAGCTAGATAAAACCATCTTTGGTAAGTTTTGCTGCCAAGCCATATACCTTTCCCCGCTTCGATGTTTTTGACTGTACTTTGTTAGTTTTGCTAATATTGTCTTTTCATAGCTCCCCTCAATATTTTTGACTCAACCTCTTCCGAGTCCCTCCTAGAACGACTCGTCGCAGTCGGAGATTTGATCCATGATTTCCGCCAAACTCTTGAAGAGATTGGTGAAAGCGTTGATCAATCCGACCTACACCGGCTATCCGCCTTTGATCTGCAAGAAAGGGCAAAGGAACTTGTGAAGCTAGTTGAGGACTGGAAGATGTCGTACACCTGGACGGCTGCCTAGAATGCCCTTACCATGGTAATGAGTCACCATGGTAGCATAGAAATTTGGTAGGTCACAAAGGGAATATCGACTGTTGATGAACACAAAAACAATCCAAATATCGGAGCCATATGGGAGTCTTGTGCCGGATACACCTGTCGTGTGGCTGAGATGACGAGCTACGAGAATCCATTTTTCTAGTTCATCGTTGTGCCACCAACCCCCCTAGCTGATGAATTTGAAGCTTCCGACGACAACAAACAGACTGAGTCTGACATCCTTGTCTAGGATAAAAATCAGGGTGATTTGGATGCTAGCACCAGCGAGCCGGCCAATCCTCCATCCCCTTCACCTGCAACATAGGAACACAATTTTTTTTGCATTATTCTAAATCAAGTGATGTAATATTTATACTATGGTGTTGTTTTGCAATAGCTTATGCTTTGACTCTAGCACTCGATTATTTTTTATGTGCTTGAAAATTACTTAAGCACCTTTTGTTCATACTTATCGTTTATCTGACTTTCTGCCTCGTCCCTTTCATGAATCGGCAAACTTTCAACACGAAAACACTACCGAGCAACAACGCTTCATTTCTAAACCAGTTTAAACTTGGAAACAGAGCCGACCTCGAGTACCAAAAATTCACTACTCGGAAAATACCATGTGTAAGAAATCAAACAAAAACTAAAGTATAAACAAAAAAGAGACTTACACCTGAAGGTAGCATTTTTTAGAGAATCAGAAATCTAACAAGAACAAACATGAGCATAAAGTACTTTCAAGTATTCTGGAATTTTCGACTGTGACATGATCATTCAGAAATAAGATGTATCTTAAAATATCTTAGAAAAAACATTGAGGGAACAAATAATTTATTTCACTTTGAACATGTACATTGATATGATTCTAATAAAGAAATTTTAAGAATAAAAAGGACATAGCTGTGGAATATTCCATGGATGGTCTAATTCATCCAGATCTGTACTACCTCCGGCTCTCTTTCTTTTCCTAGTAGCGGGTATTTCATTGTATGGTCTCATGTCTATTAAATAGTATGACCCATTATGCAGTACTCTACTTACCATAAAGGGTCCTTCCCAGATTGGGGAAAGTTTGTGCTTTCTTTGCTGCACTAGTCGGAGAACTAGATCGCCCTTCCTAAAAGACCAAATTTTGACTCTCTAACTATGATGCTTGCGTAACTTCTACTGATAGTCTATACATCTCGGTTCTGCAACAACGTGAACTTCCTCGAGTACATCAAGGTCATCTTGTCGAGAAAATTTGGCATCTTCTTTGACGTACGCAGCGACTCAGGGAGAAAGATGGATAAGATCACTCGGAAGTATTGCTTCTATGCCATAGACCAAGGATAAAGGTGTGTATCCGGTTTACCTATTATGAGTAGTTTGTAAGCTCCTTATAACAGACAACAAATCGTCCTCCCAAGCCCTCACAACACGAAGAAGTGGTGCTTTAATCCTAGGTCAGAGGCCTTGTAGAATCAAACTATTTGCCCTTTTGACTTGTCCATTGGCTTGTGGATGTGCGATTGATGCAATATTAAGTCGGATCCTTTTTTCTTCGGAAAACTCAGCAAGTTCTCCCATTGAAAAGTTGCTCATGTTGTCTGTAATGATATTTTGCAGATAGCCAAATCGAGTTATGACGTCATCGATGAATCTTTTGGTTGTGGCTCCATCACAACTTGTGACGGGTTTAGACTCAATCCATTTTGTAAATTTATCCACCATCACTAGTAGGTGGGTAAATCTACTTGGAGCCCGTTTATACAGTCCTACCATATCACGCCCCCACACCGTGAAGGGCCATGTAATCATAATTGTTCGCAGCTGATCAGCCGGAACATGCGCTTGCTTGGTGTATTTTTGGCAGCCTTCACACGTCTTGACCACCCTCTCGGCATATGCCCCAGTTGTAAGCCAGAAAAATCCGTGTTTAAAAGATTTTGCCACTAAAGATTTGGCTGTGGCGTGATGTCCGTATTTGCCTTCGTGGATTTCTCTTAGGATTTCCACTCCTTCTTCCGGAGAAACATAATGGTTAAAAACTTCAGATACACTCTGCTTATAGAGCTCATCACTAATTATTGTGTTGCTTTTCGGACGATCTGTTGGCTCAGAACTTCGTCTTTGGGTAATTTTATGTCTACCAAGAAATAAAGGTAGGGTTTTGTCTAGCAGGGAATAAGAGCCAACATTGATATAAGTGGTGAGTCGGATTTGGTCGGCTACTCCTCATCAACTTCTATGATAGAGGGAACTTTGAGGTGCTCCAAAAAAGCACCATCCGGGACCTTTTTAAATACAGAGCCTATTATTGATAGTGCATATGTGATAGCTATGAGATTCGACACATTTTTGATGGCTTTTATTGATGGTTTTCTCCTGGATTTGATCTATTTCTAACTTTACCTAACGCTAATACTTCGGTAACAAAGAAAACTTGGTTTTTAATGTGTGTTTAGGCTCTGAACGTCAACAGAAGGATTTAACTAGAGAAATACAATATTCTGGAGAAAACAAGCACGTCTCACTTTGGAAGAACACGAGGGGAGCTCACAGAAGCTTTAATGAGCAACTATACGACGGGAATATTTTTCCAGCCGTATAGTTGCCGCCACCTCTGTCTTGTCAAAAGGGACAACTTCCATGAAGGGAAGCAGAACGAAAACACAACACATCAGCCTCCATACCATCCAGAAGGGAGAAAGAAGAGATCCGGAGAAGAAGGAGAAGACGTTCTTCATCTTGCTCCATGATCTTCGACATCCTAGCCAATACACCCCCATAGCCCCTACTTGTACTTGAGAGAGAGAGGGATATACACCTCGCAAGACTAGGGTTTGAGATTGTTTCTTCCCATCTTGAATTGTGTTGGATATTTTCTATTCTTATTATGGATCGCCACGGTAATACAAAGACGAATTCCCTTTATTTGATTATATTGATGATCTGTTCTTCTCTCATGTGTGAGTAATCCCCTTGGGCATGGGAGATGCAGGGGATTGGTGAGATGTGATGTGCCTTCATATATTTTCCATTAGTTTGTGATTTATTCTAATTACTATATTATGTGTGCTTGACTACCTATGGGATGCCTAATGCTTGTTTTCCAATTAAGGGCCCAGACAACATGATACTTTGTTCTACATAGATAAGATCTTGTTTGCTAGTGGACCGGCGTCCCCCGGGTGACACGGGGATATCAATGGAAAGCTAGTTGACTCGAGGATAACGAGTAACCACTGTGCTTATTGCATTAGTCCAATCCAATGAGCTTAATCGCTAAGTGACCTAAAGGGTCTTAATCGTCTAGTGTCTGACCATGGTTTTGGTAGCAGGCTAGTAGGATTATTGAAGTTGGGATGAAATCTACCAAGAGGAATTCTGGCTAATTATGGGTTGCTCGCCTACACATATATATATATATAAGATTATAATTGTTACATTTACCACTCGTCCACCTGGCACAGTCACTATCACCATGAACTGAATCTCCCCACGCCTTCTTTCGCCATCTACAGGAAACAACAAACAAGCAAAATTGTTCTTTACTTTTATGCTTTATATTTCTGAAGTTTACATTTTAGTTGTATTTAAATCTATCGCATTTAATCAAAATCCCATTCTTATTTCAACACTTGCAGTCAATTCACTCGAAGACCCATGACAACTTCGGGTGTGACAGAGACTTCATCAATAAACACTTACCTTTGGGCTGCCCGTGGGATCGATATCTGAACTTCAAAACTAGCTACAAACGATTTGTGCTTTTGTAGACATCAAGCTATTTTCTGGCGCCGTTGCCGGGGAGCTAAGTGCTAAGTGTTTTCCTTTTGACATTTCAGGTGTTTCTAGTACAAAATGTTCTCCTTAGGAGACAAAGGGTCTACACGGTATGGTAGGACCTACCTGCCGGATTATATTGAGCGCATGCCTGCTTAGAGGCACGAGGAAATTATTAAAAAACTTTTAAGATGAAATAAAGTTGAAGTTGAAAACCTAAGTGATATTTTGGAAATCATGTCTATTTACAGGACAACTCCTATGAAACCTGAGAAAACTCTCAGGGAATACAGTGCTCTAAGTTCTGAATTTCATAAACAACCAATAGAGTTCCCTAATCCTGGAGTTAGAGAATATCGATTTGATGGTGGAATCATTAAAATTTTGCAAGAGAAAGCTTTCAGTGGAAGGGAAGATGAAGAACCAAGAAGACACATTAGACAATTCTATGATGTGATACCATCGCTCGAACCAAAAGGTTTGCCTAGAGACTTCTCTCGTCTTAAATTATTTTGATGGTCTCTTAAAGGTAAAGCTCTAGACTGGTTATACTCTCTCCCTCGCCATTACATTAAATGTTGAGAAAACTACATTACTAAATTCATAAACAGGTTTAATCCTTTTAAAAAGGTAACTAAACTAAGAAAGAACATATGCAACTTTAGTCAGAATGTGGGATAAAACTATCCACAAACCTAGGAAAGATTCTTTGGAATGATCAATAGTATTCCTAATCATGGATATTCTGAACTAACAATTTGCCATTTATTTTACCATGGTCTCAATACTCAATGTAGAGAATTGCTTGACTTCTCAGCAGGAGGATCAATAAATACTTTAACTATTAAAGAATGTTTGGAAGTAATGTCTACTAGGGCTAAGAATTATTCTTTATATAATCCTGATTTTGGCACTAAGCCGGAAAAAGGGATACTTCGGATAACTCCTGATCTTATGCCTGAGGTACGCAAAACTATGATAGAAAAAGGTATAACTTCTGAACTTGCTAAGGAAAACAAAGAGGATTTGTTACAAGTTTTAACTGAAGAAGACGAAACTAGAAAAGTTTTTCATGAATTAAAACATCGACAAGCAAAATATCATAATAACTTGCATAAGAATTTCCAAAAGCATAAAAAGATTTTGGTAGAACTCACGAAAAATTATGATGAGATAGGCCAAGAAATAAAATTATTTCATAAGTATCTTAGTATGATCAAAACCTAGTGTGAACAAATAGCATGTGGATATCAAATTTTTCTTCGTTAAGATGAAGATATTCCTGTTTCTGCTAATGTTGTCACAAGAAGGGGTGCAGTTGTTACAGGACCCTTAGGGCCACTAGAATATGAAGCTGAAAAAGAGCGTCAGGAAAAAGCCTTGCTCGAAGTAAGCCAAGAAGATGATACATTGGTGGATCCTCAAGATGAAACTGAGACGCAAGAGCAAACCAAGGAGGACCAAAATGATGCACAAGATGATCATTATGACTCTGATGCAGAGATGGTTGATCCAAGAGAAGATAAAGAAATAAGTAAGGAAGATGAAGTTGTTGTAGTAGAAAACAAGAAAAGCAATAAGCAACAACAAAAGGAAGCAACTAAAGAGCCTGACCCCCCCCAAAAAGGTAAAAGACAAGAGTAAGTCAGGTGAGAAAAGCTTCCTTATCCAGATCGAAAAAAGAAAGCACCGGATGAGGTAATTTATAATTCTTTTATAAAGGCACTTAGTAACCTTCGTCTAGAAATTCCATTTGCTGATGCAATCAAAGTTCCTACTTATGGTAAATTCCTTCATGATATTCTTAGTAGAAAGAAAGAAATAACTAAAACTGTTGCCATGGTAACTAGCTATCCTGCTAACAGAAAGCTGCTGTCTAAGTCTAGGTATCCTAGAATACCAACTATTTCATGCTCAATAGGTAAACCAGATATTCACAATGCCTTATGTGATCTAGGAGCAGGAGTTAGTGTAATGCCATACTCCCTCTATAAAAGGTTAGGATTAGGGGAGTATTCTCCTACTACTATCACTTTACAGATGGCTGACAAGTCCACTAAACAACCCGTTGGTATGATCGAGGATGTCTTACTTATGATGGATGAGCATGTTATTCCCACTGATTTTATTATTCTTGAAATGCCAGAAGATAAAAGATTATCTATAATACTTGTATGGCCCTTCCTCAGTATTGCAGGTGCGTTAATAGATTATGCAGAAGGGAAGATAATATTCAATGTTTATGATGCTGAAATCATCCGGTATTTTCCAAAGAAGCTAGAAGCAGGAGAAAGATATGTTCCACCGGCAAAACGAGTTCATGTGGTAAGTGCCATTGATAAGGGACAACCAAAGGTAAGCATTCGAGAAGAGAGAAGAGGTTGAGTTATTAAACCATTCTTAATAAATGCTTAATGGGAGTCAAACCATTTTCATAAATTTAGTAGAATAGAGAATAAGAAGTTCATCGCATTCCCACCACTTTCTCACAGACATTCTTGCGGAAGCGCGCCCGTGAAGATGCAGCTATCAAAAAGTAGTAGAAACATCGACTGAATGAGTAAAGAATAATAATAAGAATAAAAGTTTGAGTTTTCTATTTACAGAAGCTAAATTTTTGCTTTTAATATGCTAATGTTGGTCGACAGTTTTTACTATCAATTTTCTGTTAAAAACTTGATATTTCGCTAAGTTATGGGATAAGAAGGTATCCTCGAAGAAATAGAAATTTTTTGATGACTACTGATGGTTTAACGACCAACTATACGGCGGGAATAAAAATTCCGGCCGTATATTTCCGGTCGTATAGTTATCTTTGCCATCAACAAATTTTCCTCGAAGGCACAGAGAGTTTAACGACCAACTATACGGCGGGAATAAAAATTCCGGCCGTATAGCTCTGGTCGTATAGATATTGATGCCTTCGTATAAAAATTTATGAAAGGTACTGAGAGTTTAACGACCAACTATACAGCGGGAATAAAAATTCCGGCCGTATACTTCCGGTCGTATAGATATCGATGCCTTCGTAGAATTTCATCCTAAAGGTACTGAGAGTTTAACGACCAACTATATGGTGGGAATAAAAATTCCGGCCGTATAGTTCCGGTCATATAGCTATCGATGCTAGTTTTAGAAATTTATCTCGAGAGACAGACAGTTTAACGACCAACTATACGGCGGGGTCATTGTGATCCGGCCGTATAGTTGTGCCTGTATAGCTGTTTTCTGTATAAAGAAATCCTAGTTGGTGGTGCGGTTGCAACTATACGGGCGGAGCAACATCACCCACCCATATAGTTCCGGCCGTATAGTTCGGTGCGACCACAAAATTGCACCGGGGCGGCTAGGTCTTCCTCCTCTCCTCATTATTTCTCTCATATTCTCTCTCTAAACCTCTCAAAATCCACCTAAAACTCTTGATTCTTCGCGGATTTCGTTTGTTTGAGTGGGGGAATCAACAGATTGGTATGTTTTTCTCCCTATCCATGCTTTATTTTCAGATTTCCATGGTTGAAACTCTCACATTGATCTAGTGGATGAACTCAAGCTTATTTTGTTTTTCCTATTAATTTCTCACGTTAGGATTGAATTTTTCCACGTAGAATCGTTCATATATCATATAGCAACTATATGCCTAAGGTTTTGTGGCGAAATTTTTTAGTGCATCACGATGAACAAAATCGGTAACCTCTTTCGTTCGAGCAAGCACCAACGGGTGAGGGCTCAAGATTGGGGTCCCGAGCTCCGTGGAACTCCAAGTTGGACATTTTCTCATCGAGGAGAGTGTTGCCAACACGTTGGGCCGACCACAACTTTCTCACCATGGTAGGGTTGAAGGAGGACTTCAACCTCATGTGCAGCAGTGCAGGGTTGGCGGTACTTGGCTTTGCAAGCCACGACACCTACGCCGAACTTACCCACGAGTTTCTTGCCTCCTACGATGACCACAAGGAGAAATGTAACATGTGCACGATAAGCTTCACCATGAACCAGCAACACTATAAAATAAATTTCGAACAATTTTGCAATGCTTTTAGCTTCCCTCATACTAGGGAGCCCAATGTTACTAACATCTATAGCGTCACAAGTGGAATGACTTGGGAGGTTATTTCTGTTAATGGTGACAGGCACTTTTATCAGAAGAGGATGTCCACCATCTAGAACCCAACCATTCGCTACTATGCTTTGTTCCTCGCCAACACACTACTGGGGAGAGGTGACACTGGCTCCATGGCCAATGCGGACATGTCAATGATCACCAAGGCTCTCTTCCCCACTTCACTGCGAAGCCCCAGTTCTGCAGCTGTACTTATCCAGCACTTCCACCACCAAAGCAATAAGACCAAAGGTGATATTCGCATTGGTGGATTGGTAACCCACCTTGCCTATGCATTGAACATTGTACTACCTGTTATAGAACCTGTTGACAGCTCCAAACTCATGGACGTCAAATATTTGACTGCTTGTGGCTTCCTTGGTGTTTGCCATGCTAATCGGAGGCTCCGAGCATATCAATTCAGTTATATTGATGATGTACATGGTGAGAAGGTTCAGTTTCCCTGTCCCCAGGCCTTCTCAATTGTGGACAAGAACACTTGGATCCTCACCAAGGACCAAGTGATGGAGATCTTGGCCGAGCTCCAGCCCGAGGAAGAGGAAGATGAAGGGCAGCAGGATGATGAGGATCAGGAGGAAGAACAGGGACACAAACCTGCTTGGGAGGGACAACAATAGTAGCAGCAAGAGGAGCTTGGGACCCGTGACCCAACCAGCCTCAACAAGGGTACAACTACGTCAACTATCAGGAGTTCCAACATCTCAACCAGCGCCTTGGGGAGATCGACCACACTCTTCAGGATGTGAATGAAGATGTGAACACTTTGACTCACAACTTCAATCACTTCATTACCCACTTCCCCGACTTCTACCAGTAGTATCCGCATCAGCCGCCAAATGACGGCAACAACTGAGCCTGGCAATCGCCTAAGCTTGGGGGAGGGTTGAAAACCTCCAAACTTTGCATTCATATTTTTATTTTCTTCTTTTGATTTATTTTATTACTTCAAATCTGCATGTTTATTTTCAGCTTTGCATGACTAAACCAAAAATTAAAAAAAAATAGTTGCAATTTTATTTGCAAGTTTGTTTCTTTGTTTTTTCTCGGAGATTGCTTAATTTTAGGTGACTTGGCAATAGGGAAACATAGATGGGGTTCAACTTAAATACGGGAATGAAGCAAGCCAAAAGATGTATCATATTCCTTTCATCATCCTATCTGTAACCTTAAATTGATCCTTCAAATATTTACTCGCTTGCACTAAGGTTGCTCCCCACTTAGCTTGTTATCCTATAAATTCTATTCCTTTCCTAGTGTCTCCTTTTTAGCTTTGAAATAATGTGCAAAGAACTTGGTTTAAAATACTTCCTACATTTTTACAATAAGAAAAAGTGTCTAAAATATGACTTGAGTCCACGTTTAGCCTGAAGAATTTAATTTTGGAACCACTCCATTCCATTTGAGCTTAATACAAATATACTTGATATTACCCTTGATTGAAATTGTTTGATAAAATGGATGCTTCGAGGTAGTAGAAATTATGCCAATACTTTTCTAATAATTACTGTAAGATATTGCTTTACGCGTGTCTTTACAAATCTGTCGTGCTCCATGGGGCACTATTAACTCCGTTGGCCAACGAACGATCTAAATGTGGGAAACCACTTGATTTCGTTTATTGAGTTATGTAAACGTCTATAGCAGCAATGCTATGACGGGTAATTTTTTTAGTCTCCTCATGGTTTCACGTTCCAAGTGAAGTTGTAGTACTCTTCTGGCCCATTATTTCTCAACAATTATTTATTGGCATGGTCACGAGTGCACAACACAGCCCCAATTAAACATGATAAAAATAGTGGCATGATTTCTCTTTGAAAGAGCTAAAGTTTTTGAAAGGCAAAAGAAAAGAAAGAGGTGCTTTGATAGTCTTGAGATATTGACATGGGATAGATGAGTTGTTCTTAAATTACATGCTTTGATGCCAACTTGAATAATCTTAATTGGTTAAACAAACAAGAACAAAAAGTTTTCATCTCTCTATAAAGAGAGGGACCAAAAGAATTCGTCTCACTTTCCTAGCTAAACTTTCAACATTTGCTTGGGCATATGATTTATTTGCTAACAAGATATACGTGGTTAGGAAGTGGACTCAGTGCAATCTTGTGAATACTTGTATGATCATATTTAAGATTACAGGGATTGTGAAGAAAAGAATTTGACACCAATTCAAACTTGTGAGTTCCTTTATTTTCAGTTTTGAATCTCCACTATTATTCCTTATTTCCTTGTCACTCGAGGGCGAGCAACATCTAAGCTTGGGGCAGTTGATACCTATGAGATTTAACAAATTTTTGATGAATTTTATTGATGGTTTTCTCTCGGATTTGATCGTTTTCCGGCTTTACCAAACGCTAATACTTCGGTAACGAAGAAAACTTGGTTTTTAATGTGTGTTTCAGGCTCTAAACGTCAACTGAAGGATTTAAATAGAGAAATACAATATTCTGGAGAAAACAAGCAAGTCTTACTTTGGAAGCACGCGAGGGGAGCTCACAAAAGCTTTAACGAGAAACTATACGGCGGGAATATTTTTCCGGCCGTATAGTTCCCTTCGTATAGTTGCCACCGCCTCTGTCTTGTCAAAAGGGACAACTTCCATGAAGGGAAGCAGAGCAAAAACACAATACATCAGCCGCCATACCATCCAGAAGGGAGAAAGAAGAGATCCAGAGAAGGAGAAGACGTTCTTCATCTCGCTCCACGATCTTCGACCTCCTAGCCAATACACCCTCATAGCCACTACTTGTACTTGAGAGAGAGGGATCTCCACCTTGCAAGACCAGGGTTTGCGATTGTTTCTTCCCATCTTGAATTATGTTGGATATTTTTCTATTCTTATTATGGATCTTCACGGTAATACAAAGACGAATTCCCTTTATTTGATTATATTGATGATCCGTTTTTCTCTCATGTGTGAGTAATCCCCTTGGGCGTGGGAGATGTAGGGGATTGGTGAGATATGATGTGCCTTCATATATTTTCCATTAGTTTGTGATTGATTCTAATTACTATATTATGTGAGCTTGACTATCTGTGGGATGCCTAATGCTTGTTGTCCAATTGAGGGCCTAGACAACATGATACTTTATTCTACATAGATAAGATCTTGTTCGCTAGTGGACCGGCGACCCCCGGGTGACACGGGGATATCAATGGAAAGCTAGTTGACTCGAGGATAATGAGTAACCACTGTGCTTATTGCATTAGTCCGATCCAAGGACCTTAATCGCTAAGCGACCTGAAGGGTCTTAATCGTCTAGTGTCTGACCATGGTTTTGGTAGCAGGCTAGTAGGATTATTGAAGTTGAGATGAAATCTACCAAGAGGAGTTCCGGCTAATTATGGGTTGCTCGCCTACACATATATCCATAAGATTATAATTGTTGCATTTACCACTCGTCCACCTGGCATAGTCACTATCACCATGAAATGAATCTCCATGCGCCTTGTTTCGCCATCTGCAGGAAACAACAAACAAGCAAAGTCGTTCTTTACTTTTATGCTTTATATTTCTGAAGTTTACATTTTAGTTGTATTTAAATCTATCGCATTTAATCAAAATCCCATTCTTATTTCAACACTTGCAGTCAATTCACTCAAAGACCTGTGACAACTTCGGGTGTGACAGAGACTTCATCAATAAACACTTACCTTTGGGCTCCCCGTGGGATCAATATCTGAACTTCGAAACTATCTACAAACGATCTGTGCTCTTGCAGACATCAATATGCTTCCTCGTTTTTTGTTCGGGGAATGCATTGAGCTTCAAACCCTTCAAATGATTTTGATAGTTCATCAATGATAACATGATAGGTTGCCATGTGCTTGTTTGCTCTATAGTAATCGGATACTTGCTAGGCAACTAAATCCTATTCTCCGTAGCACATGAGTCGGCGAATGCCGATTTCTTTAGCAATTCGAATTCCATGTAATAATGTTCATATTCAGCAATATTGTTGGTAGCCGTGAAGTGAATCTGTAGTACATAGTATAGTTTATCTCTTTGGGGTGACTTGAGACCCACGCCAGCCCTCGAGCACCCGAGCCCTTTCGACCCATCAAATGTAAGTTCTATTATTCTGACTCTGGGTGTTAGTTTTTCTACCGTTTCAGTCCAATCAGCAACAAAGTTGGCAAGGATCTGGGATTTGATCGTTGTTCGTAGTTTATACTCAATGTCAAAAGCTGCTAGCTCAATTACCCACTTAGAAATCGTCCTCTTGCATCGTTGTTGTTGATTATGTCCTTCATGGGAGTTGTGCTCACCACGGTAATCTTTTGCTCTTGGAAGTAATGTCTTAGCTTTCTAGCTGCAAAGAACACACCATAGGCTAGTTTTTGGTAATGAAGATACATTGGCTTTGGTTTGGTCAGAACCTCGCTGAGATAGTAAGTTGGATGTTGCACCAAGTGTTTCTGTTTTTTCTCCTTTCGTTCCACCACCATGATGACACTGACGACTCTATTTATCATAGTGATGTAAAGCAACATAGGTTCCTAAGGTTTTGGAGCTGCAAGAATAGGGGCGGAAGAGAGTACTGCTTTCAGGTCTTGGAGTGCAGCTTCAACTTCCTCGGTCCGGACAAATTTTTTGGTCTTCTTCAAGACCTTGTATAATTGTGCGGCTCTCTCGCTGAGCCGACTTGAAAAACCGAATAACTACTACGATGCAACCAGTGAGCATTGTACCTCCTTCAGGCGAAGCGGCCTGGTTATGTTGAGTATAGCCTTTATTTTGTCACGGTTCACTTCTATGCCTCTTTGAGACACGATGAAACCTAACAATTTTCTAGCTAGAATTCTGAAGAAACACTTTTCTGGGTTAAGCATTGTTGTATTTTCGTAGATTCGTGAACATTTCCTCCAAGTCGGAAAATTAGAGTTTCCTTCTTTTTGGACATCATGGCTATGTCGTCCACATATGCATGCACATTGCATCCAATTTGATCATGGAGGCAATGCTGCATAGTGCGCTGATATGTAGCTCCTGCATTTTTGAGCTGAAAGGCATCGTTACGTAGTAGAAGGTCCTGAAGGGAGCAATGAATGAAGTCTTTAGTTTGTCGGACTCCTTCATGTGTATTTGGTGATAACCGGAATATGCGTCGAGAAAACATAGGAGTTTCGAGCCTTCTATTGAATCAATAACTTGGTCGATTATAGGCAGAGCAAACGGATCTTTGGGACAAGCCTTGTTCAAGGCAGTATAATCGACACACATTCTTTAATCAGTGTGTCCTTTTAGGGACCATAATAGGATTGGCTAACCACTCAGTGTGGATGACCTCTTCAATAAATCCGGCTAGTTCTAACTAGGCTAAATCTTAGCTATAGCTTTGCGCTTTTCATTGCCAAAAAGTCGTAAGGACTGTTTGACGGGTCTGGCATCAGGATAAACATTGAGAGAGTGCTCGGGGAGTTCCTTAGGTACTCAGGTCATGTTAGAAGGTTGCCATGCAAAGATATCTTTATCTTTGAGGAACTCAAAGAGTGTGCTTTCCTAAGCGTGATCTAAGCCTACGCCTATCTCAGTCACCTTGGAGAGGTCATCATCCTTCAGCGGTGCTGTCTTTGTCTCTTCCGATGCCTTGAATTATGGAATCGGCTTCAACACCTCCTTCTTTGTAGTAGGCATCTCAGACAGATCAGTGTTCTTCTTGATCTCCTAGTACTACTCGACATGCATCATGGCTTCAGCGAAGGAGGCAGCACCGTCCTTGCATTCTCATGCTTTCTTCGGGTTTCCCCAGCTGTGATAACACCTTTCGGACTAGGAAGTTTCATCATGTTATAGATGTAGCAAGGGCGAGCCATGCATTGCTAGTAGGCTGGGCCCGAATATAGCATGGTATGTCCTCTTGAACGACACCACTTCAAAATATAGTGGTTCAGTTCGATAATTCTCTGGCATTCCAACGGTAATGTCCAGAGTGATTTCTCTTAGAAAGTTCACTTACCTTCCAGTGATGATTCCATGGAAAACCACGTTGTAGTGATTCAGCTATGTTTCTGATATCCTCATGCGGTGCAGTGTTTTGACGTAGAGGATTTTGATGCTACTACCACCGTCCATGAGGGTCTTTGAGAACTCATAGACGTCAATAAGTGGATTGACAACCAGAGCGTACTTTCCTCGCCTATGAGGTTTAGGTGGATGATCGCTTTGGTCAAAGGTGATTTTTAGTTCTGACCAATCCAGATATTGGGGGATAGTCGGAATAGTTGCGTTGAGCTCATGCATTACTGCTTTCTTGACCTTGGTGGGTTGGGATCCAAGGAAGCAGACATAAATGTCTTTCTTGGTTGGGTAAGTTTTCTTACCATCCGACTTGGGGTTAGCAATGTCCGCCTCTTCCATGTCAGAATCTTCCTTGGACTCCTTATCTTTGTCAGAATTTTTCTTTCCTTTTCGTCACTTGGCCCTATAGCCAGCAAATTCATCTTTCTTGATGTCACCGTTGAAACGACACTCAACATTTGTGTGGGAAGAGCCCCTGTTCCCATTCTGGTGATGGACACATGGGTTATTGACAATGTCGACCCAAGAGTAGGTTTTACCCGGTTGCTGGTCTGCTCTACCTTGGACCCGGGAAGCTCTGTGGCCTCTTCGCTGGCCGCCTCCGCACCCTCCCTGTCCTCCAGATCCAAAAGTTGCGTTGACAGTTGCATTTTTCGAGTTGGTTTTATCTTCCGAGGTATTCTTGAACTTCTTGGTTTGGTGTTGTTTAGGCAGTTTTGCCGACTAAGGCATAGCCAGGTCATTCAACAAACCTTCTGAATCATCATCGGGATCAACATATTTGCTAAGGTACTCCCGGCACATTTCTCCGGTTTTCTGGACGCAACGCCACAAATCTTCGACTGTGTAGGGCCTCCTATAGGTACCCTCAAAATTCCTAAAGAACACACTTTGCATATCATACCAGTAGTGAATTGTATTTTCTGGGAGTTCATTGAGCCATGACCGGGTTCCGCAGCATGACTGTTAGATACCATACCACGACCAAGCAATTTCCTCCTTTGGTGATGCAGCAAGTCTATAAAAAAATCCTAGAGCCAAGTATCTGGCCGAGCCCCAGGGCGCTTGCCGCGCACATATCTCCTTGAAGGAACGAAGGGGCAAGGGCCCAACGGTCGATGAGCCCCACCACGGGAGTGGTTGACACAGCAACCGACCCCTGGGTGCTTCCCCGCCGTGCATTTGGATCGTTGGGTTCTAGGAACTATCAGAGGGGAAGGAATCTGCCCTGCCTCGGGAACCGCCACCCATGATGTGATGGTTCGCA
Organism: Avena sativa; assembly: GCA_916181665.1. NCBI lineage: Eukaryota > Viridiplantae > Streptophyta > Magnoliopsida > Poales > Poaceae > Avena > Avena sativa. Next base: position 414,777,050 of record OV702289.1, on the reverse strand, counting down.
GGGGGGCTGTGACTCGCGCCACGCGTCCGGCGCGATGACGCGACCATTCGCCTTGTTAAATCATGGCCTGGGTGCAGTGCCTTCTTCTTGATGCCATCTTCTCTTACTCCACAGCCCTTCTCCCTGCTTCTGAGCGCTGAAAACCCCATTTCTCCTCATGTCGCCAAAACGACTCTTTGCTAGCAAGAAGGGAAAATCCTTGGCAACGGATGAGAGGGAGACCTCATAGGTGAGGTGTGAACGTGGACGACCATGCAGGATACGTGACAATCATGGTGTCGGCCCCGGCCGGTGCCTTGAATCTTGGGGCTACTACGGCCATGAGAAAAGAGACGCCAGTGAGGTGCGAGCATGGATGGCCGCGCAGGAGCTGACGCGGGAAGCACGGTGGTCGCGGTGCTGGCCTGGCTGGCACCTCGGCTTCCGAGGCCACAATAGACATCAGCGGAGAGATGCCGGAGCGGAGCGGTCGCGGCCGCCCTCGTGGCAGCAGCCGGGGGCGCCGCGGGGGATCTAGAGGTGGATGTGGTGCTGGTTCGGAGCCCGTGGAACTTTCCGCTCCTCCTCCTGCAGTAGACGTGATCAAGCTCGAGGACGACCCCAAGCCGGTGTGGGTCATCGATTTTGTTCTCATCCTCTAGGACGCAGACTGGTCTGCCCGGGTGAAGCTTCCCCCGAGCTTCACTCTTGGGATCGCGGGCGACATTCCTAGAGGCGTGCTGCTGAAGCATTTCGGCGGTGGCGACCGGTGGAGCATGAATGTCGAGGTCCCCGCACCGGGCGGGATGTACCTCACCGTCGGGTGGGCTAGCTTTGTCCGTGACCATCGTATCCAGCAACGCTCCATGCTGCGATTCCTCTATGCCAGCGCATGGGGTTTCTCCATGATGGTGTTCGACCCCCTGATGTTCTGCATCGAGTTCTTGTGCCACATCGAGAGGGTATGAGCTAGGATTCCGCTGCATACGTGGCTCCGTGGCCATGGGGTCGTGGCTATCCTGCCTTCATCGTTGTGTTGTAGTGCCTTTTTAGTCTTTTGTATTGTAAGCATGTCTATGTCGAACTCGCTCGTACGGTTGTTCTGCCCTGGTACGGCTCGCTGGTGGCACTATCCGGGAACCCGGAGTCGAACTGTCTTTTGGGAGTTTTTATGCTTACTGCTTCCCTTCCTTGCACTTGTGTTGGAAGTGCCACTCACCCTATTCGAAAAGGCGTCGTACCGGGCGAGGCCTCTAGGAACCTGTCTGGTCCTGCCTCGGGGAGCCTTGTGAGGAGAGCCTCCATGAGAATGGCTCGATAGACAAGGTAGTCTCCTATCGGGTTGGCCCATGGGCCTCATGAAGGGGAGATTCACGGGCCCGGGCGTGCCCTCAGAGGTCTTCTCACGGGTATGGCTTGTCCGCAGATCGTTCCTCCTGCAGGTAGCCGCACAGATTCTCCCACGGTAACCCGCAGGGCGATGTCAATGCCACTGAGACCTCGAGGAGAGATCACAGCTGTGTCTGTTGGGGGGAAACTCTCTAGTGAGGCGTGTCACGGGTCTCTCGAGGGGGAAACTATAAGGCAAGCACGTATCGTGGTGATCCCCGGTCATGCGTCCCGTAGGGTCGTCGGGTACCAGGGGCCCTAGGCAAGGTGACTCGTTGTTGGGGCTAGTCCTCAGGGATCGCCTCGTGGGATCCTCGTGGGGCCATCACTAAGGTAAACCCTTAGCTCGTTGATCGCTCGAGGAGTCCATAGGCATATCACCGAGTTTGGCTACCAGAGGGGAATGCCCTCACGAGCCATGCCAAAGGTCTCCTGAGGGAAGGACCGTAGGGCCAATGCTTATCCTTCTAGCCCCCTCCGAGGAGGAGACTGTAGGTCTAGCATGAATTTTGGCTGCTAGAGGGGAATACCCTCATGACCCGCCCCATGAGCCTCCTGAGGGAAAAACTCTAGGGAAAATGCTTATCCTGTTATCCCCCTCCTAGGAAGAGACTATAGGTCTAGCATGAATTTTCACCGCTGGAAGCGAATACCCTCACGAGCTGCCCTGTGAGTCTCCCGAGGGAAAGACCATAGGGAAAATCTGCGCTTCTGGGTTTCCCTATGTAGTGGCAGAGGTAGAAAATAAGTTTGAGGGGAACTAATCAAAAAATTTGCCTCTTGCAAATTGTTGGGGAGGGCTGAAATACAGAATTTTAGAAAATTAGAGGTGTTTTAGGTAAGAAATCAAGGGTTGAATTAACAAAAATTTGCATGTTAGGGGGGGCAGAGCCCCTGCTGGTCCCTGCCACTACCTACGAGTGTCGTGTGAGTGTTCTAAGCACCAGGGGTCATGGGTGACTCATCGCCAGGCTAGCCTTTAAGTTTAGATCTTGACACTTTAGGTCTTTGGTCAAAAGGCGATGACCCATTCGAGCGCCAGGAACCGTGGGTGAGTTGACTTGTGGCTGAAACCGTCCCTTTCGAGCGCCAGTACCGTGGGTGAGTTGACTTGTAGCCGGAGCCGGTCGGTAAGTTCAGAGCTCTACACTTTAGGCCCTGGGGCGATGGGGCATGGCCTCTTCAAGCACCAGACACCATGGGCGAGGTGAAATATTACTAGGGCCGCTCCACAAGTTTAGCGCTCGACTCTTTAGGCCCTGGATTGATGGGAGGTGGCCGTGCGATAGGCATCATTCCTAGCCTCCCACTCGTGTGGCAACTATCGAGGAATCACAGCACCACACGGCTTTCGAAAACATTTTCTCAAAAGGAAAAGCAAACAGCAAAATCGGCGCCGGGTGCAAGATCAGAATAAAGGGAGTGGCAAATAAGCCCAACTTATTACAATGACCCCGAAAGCTGGTATGGGGCTCCGAAGCAGGAGGCAGGAAGGGTGAACGGAGATGGGTGTCACCTTTGTAGAGCAACGATGGTGGCTCACTAGTTGGGGGAGTGATGTCTGGACGGGGAGTGTCATAGGCCGTGCACCGGAGTAACCTCCTGAGTCTCGCGGGGTAGCCGCTAGGTCCCCATCCTCGAAAACCCCTAGTTAGAAGACGGGGACATACCGAGGGCGAACATTGTAGCCCTCTATAGCCCCTGGATTCCCGACCTCGATAGCGTCTGGCTAGAAGGCGGGGGAATACCGAGGGTGAATGTTGTAGCACTCTAGAGCCCCCGGGTCCCCATCCTCGACAGCGTCTGGCTGGAAGACAGGGGCATACCAAGGGTGGGCATCATAACTCCCTGAAGCCTCTGGGTCCCTGTCCTTGACAGCATCTGGCTGGAAGACGAGGGCATACCGGGGCCATAACGCCACCGTTCAGCTGGCTTGGCTCGGCGGCCCCATTCTTGTCCCTGGCTGGGTGGGAGCCTGGCTAGTCGTTGTTCTCATTGCCGTGTTTGCTCTTCCTCTGGCCTTCGTGTCCCATCCGGATCACCTTGAGCTTGAAGCACTGGCTGGTGTTGTGCCCTCGAATACGATGGAAGACGCAGTAAGGCTGCTCCGTGTTTTCCTCCTTCAAGTCCTTCTTGTGGAGGCATTTCTGCTCGACTCCCTTCAGGCATGCACTCGTTACCCTGGCTTCGGCCTCGTCAGGAGCCGCCGCACCGGTCATGCCGCTTCCCCCATCATGGGCGAGAAGATGCCTAGTCGGTGGCCGAGAGCATGGGCAAGGGAGCCATGGGGATTCGTAGAGGACCCCATCGAACTCCCACCATGCTCGACAGGGGTCGTAATGGGTGAAGGAGCACCAGTCTGAGTCCCTGAGTCCGGTGGTGAGTGGAGTGCGGGGAGCCGACCACAGGCTAGTGAATCCTTCCGGGAGACTTACCCACTGAACCTCGGACGCATCCTCTTAGCTCCGAGGGAAGCAACCTGCCCTGGCATAGCGGTCCCCACCAGCCGCCCAGACGCCTGCGGTGTAGTCCGGTGGGACCTCGCAGAGGCGGGCGACTCCTTCACCTCTTGGCGGCTAGGTGTTCTAGCGGCCGCTGCCTAGCCAGGAAGCGGTGTTGTAGCGCCTAGGGGCGTTGACAGGGTGCTGGGTTGCACAGAGACCCCCGGCCCCCAGAGTCTCATCCTCGGACCGAGCCCCTAGCCTTGGGAAAGAGAGGGCGTCGACGTTGAGGATCCTTGCAAGGTACACGGACCACCTTTCCTAGTCTAGTTCGGTCGATGGGCAAAGCGGCTGCGCCTGCGGCACAAGCTCAGCCATCTCCGGTGCGGGACAATCGGGTCGACCGCATGGGGACACGGTGCAAAAGATCGCCGAGTCCCCGCAGGGGAGAAACCATGGCCCCCGCGGTGTAGGAAAGGAGGAGCCCAGTCCATCCCTCGCCCATGTTGCTAACGCTATGGCGGGGCGCTACGAGATGGAGTCCATCCGTGCCCAGCACGCGGCTGGCTTGCCCTTGTCCTAGCCTTGACTAGGTGCGGGCTGAAATGTGATGGCGTTGGTGAAGGTCATCGAAGTGCGGCTCAGCCCCCTACCTGGCGCGCCAAATGTTGGAGAAAGAGTCCCGCATGGGAACAAGGGTCCAACAAGCCCTGAGTTTGAGAGGGGGCTGAATCACGCGTTCTGAGCTTCTCGACAATGGTGAAGATGATAGCACACCGACACGACCGAGAGGTTGACATGGTTTTTTTACCCAGGTCCGGGACCCTCGCGAGGAGGTAAAGCCCCTACTCTTGCTTGGTTGTATTGCTCACAATGCCTCACGAGGGTATGGTGGAGAACCAATTTCTAGGGTTACAGATTGCAGGCCTCGACCTCTTCCCAGGTAGGAGGTCTCCTTTTATAGGGTGTATAGGCCTCCTCCCCCCAAATGTTGGGTAGGAAGGGTCAGCACACTGCCGCCCCTCGAAGACTCGATCCACATGACTACTTTTGGTGGACTCAGTCCTCTCGCCTTGGTCGCCCTCTAGTCCTTCACAAAGATGGCCTCCTGGCACCGTCCTTAGCTGTCCGACGCCTCCCTTGTCCCCTTAGCACCAAATTGGTAAGGGATAGCTGCCTTAGCCCCGATGACGTCCTCAATGTCTTTTCATCAGATGGTGGGCGGTCTGGCCTTTCTTTACCAAGGCGACCCGCGTGGGCCTGGTCTTTCTCACAGGGTTTTGTCCTTTTATTCCTCCTTGTTGTAGGATTACGGACACAACCCTTGGCATGTCTTGTCTTGCCCGAGGTCTGCCTTGGGGCCCAAGCGAGCCGGCACTCCACTGCAATGGACGGCAGGACCCAGGAGTGTTCTCCTGACGAGGCAGCAGCCTCAGGTTTCCCTCGTGAGGCCTCCTGCCTCGTCCTGCCGCTTCAAGAGGGGATGGTGGCCCAGTCGGTGGGCTCGTCGGCCATAGGACCATGGTATCCTCGGTGTCAGGACTCCGACAGTCCTGCATGGGCACTGTCATATAACCTCTTTGGGAAAATTTGACATATGTCCTTCATGGGCACTTAGTCATATAACCTCTTTGGGCAAATTTCACATATGGCCTGCATGGGCAACGTCATATAACCTCTTTGGGAAAATTTGACATACGTCCTGCATGGGCACCATCATATAACCTCTTTGGGCAAATTTGACATATGGCCTTCATGGGCACTTAGTCATATAACCTCTTTAGGCAAATTTGACATATGGCCTTCTTGGGCACTTTATCATATCTAAATTTGACATATTCGTCAAAATCTGACATACATGTCATAATTTGACATACCTATCATAATCCCGACATATATGTCAAAAATCCGACAAATATGTCCCAAATCCGAGTAATATAACCCAAATTATGACATATATCCCCAGTCGGAGTTATATAACCCAAAATTCGGGTTACCTGTCATAATCCGACATATATGTCCACAATCTAACATATATGTCCACATCCGATATATATGTCAATCTCATGATATTTGGTGATTGAGATATAGGGAATCCGATATAGATGTCGATGATATTCGTTCATGCCGAGATAAGTGATGAATTGAGATAGTTTTGTGATAATCCTTTGATATGTTGGCAAACTGACATAAATGGTGATTTGAGATATAGTCTAATGCTATCATATATTGGAAAACTGATATTGATCATGATTTGGGATATGATATGATTCCATGATATCCCGGCAAACCGACATAACTGGTAATTTGAGATATGATCTAATATATGTTGGATAACCTGACATAAATAGTGGTCCAAGATATATTTCGAGATATAATATGATAATTTATGATATGCTGGCAAACTGACATGAACAGTGATCTGAGATATAATATGAGATAACCTGGAAAACTAACATAAATAGGGATCCGAGATATAATATGATATATCTTGGAAAACTGACATAAACAGTGGTCCAAGATATAATCCGAGATATAATATGATAATTTGTGATATGATGGCAAACTGACATGAATAGTGATCCTAGATATAATATGAGATAACCTAGCAAACTGACATAAAAAGTGACCCGAGAAATAATATGATATAACCTGGCAAACTGACATAAACAGTGGTCTGAGATATACTCAGATATTTAATATGATAACAGTGATCCGAGATATAATATGAGATAACCTGGCAAACTGACATAAACAGTAATTCGAGATGTAATATTATATAACCAGGCAAAGTGACATAAACAGTGATCCGAGATATAATATGATGAATTTATGATATGCTGCGATGACTTGGGGGTAAGTCTCCTCATCATTAGACATTTCAAATGTAGTCAACAAGTACATATAACAGATGTTGTACTGTAGTAGTAGAGATACTAAAAGACATAGCTAAAAGACATATAGCAGTTGACATATGTGAGGACATAATAGATGACATATCTTATGTCTACTCTAAATAATAGTTCTATGCATGGGGATGCCAGGTTAAATAATGACCGAGTCCTCAAGATACTTTTTCTATCTATGGGAAGTTCTACTCTTGATATGCTGGCTAGCCCCGGGTTGAGATAACTCTTTCCCGGTGTGAACAACCAAGTGATAGAGGGTGGCAGCCCCCGAGTGACATTCGGGGTTATCTCATGTGCGTGTTGATGGTTGAGATAGTGGATACTCATAGTATACTTGGTGATGAGCTTGAGGTTGAGATATGTCAATAAGAAAGGCTTGCATGCCATCCTCCATGACCTTTGTACATTGGGGAAGAGGATGATGAAGCTGCTGCAACAATGGTGAAGCCGAGGTTGATGAAGATGGTCCCGCCTGGATGAAATCCCAGCCAGCGCCTTTGATGGCCCCACGGTGGGCGCCAACTGTCATTGTGGTATCACGGCAGATGCTTGGGGTAGGCTTCAGTTGGGGCGGAATGAACACTAGAGGATCCGGGGAGGGATGATGCGGGTTGGAATTGGTGGTGTGGAGAAGGTTGACCCATGGTGGGCCGGGTTAACCAAGGCCGGCCCACCCAAGGAAGGGAATGTTTGGCCCAGCCGGGTTTCCGCATATGTCGGTGCAGGCATGCCTATGTCGGCCCAGGTGGGAAGTAATTCTGCATAAGAGGGAGTCAATTGGGCCGACTTATCACTATGTTAGCCCAGGTTAACTTATCTCCTCTTTTTATTTATTTCTCCCTTCTCCACTTGTATCAAATGTCTTTTCTTGTCTACCAATCAACTGATGACCTACTCTGGGGTACCTCGGGTCATATTCCTCGAAACTGAGTGACTTAGGAAGAGCTTGTTCCAGTTGGGGTTCTAGATGTGTCCTGATCCGGGGAACAAGCTTGCTAAGTCAGATGAGCTCATTCATGTTGATACACTACTCTAATTTAGTGGCTTCCTAGAATGCGAGTGAGAGCTAGTTCAGCCCCAACCATCATGTAGAACCATTTATTAGACAACAAGCTTATAGCCCGACTTTAAATTAATAAAGCCCGCACATACGATGTTTGATTAGAGATGTTGAGGCCCACAACCTTTCCCAAAAGGAAAACTAAAACATGCTGAGGCATACAACTTCGCCCAAATAAAGAGGTATGGATACATGCTGAGGCATACAGCTCGCTGAAGGAGAAACTAGGAACTAGAGCTGAAGAGGATCCAGATCGGCATCCAACGGGACATCGGGCATCGCTGCTCTCCTAGGAGGTGCGTTTCTTGCGGCCATACGTCTTAGCTCCGTTTTAACATCCCTTGGTCTAACCGCGAGCCGCCATTGCTGCACATAAGAGATGGTTTTGCAGATAATCTTCGATGGATGCTTAAGGAATTTAAGCTTGATCGTAGATTTATTCCTAGTGCACCACAGATCCTAGCATTATGCAACAAAAAGGGTCCACGTCACTCTCCTAGGTTGGCTGGCCAGGCCCTCTAGCAACACGTAGAACTGAGTGAAGTTTCTCGATGCCCACGAACATCCCAATGTTTATCTAAGGATGCTCCAAGCAAACCTAGCGAGTGGGCAACTAAAGAAGATGAGGGACGCCGTCTCAGGCTCATTGCATAGGGCACATCTCCCATTCAATGGACCCTCGCTCTTGGCAATCAATAAACTAATCGGGAGCTTGTCTAGGGACAACTGCCAGGTGAAGATGTGAATTTTTAGCGGTTGCTTAGCTTTCTAGATGTCTCTAAAGTGTGCCACCACGACACCTTCTGAGAGATTTGCATACATGGACTTAACCAAATATAAACTCGAGGGCTCCAAAACCCAACTGATTCTATGTTGACCCTCGGCCAACGTAGGGAGGCCAATCTCCACACACAAGCGGTGCCAACTCTCTAGGTTGTTCTGGTTCAGTGCCCTCATGAACAGCAGAAAACACCCACCCTCTCTGACAACCTGCCCATCTCTGATCATAGGATCCACCACTATCGCAAAGATAGCTGGGAATCTATCTTTCAGAGGCCTCTCCCCCGACCACCAGTCGAACCAGAATATCAACCTCTAACCGTTTACCACCTCATGCTTCGTTCCCAGCTTAAAGTAACACTTGATCTTATTTATACTTCTCTAGAATTGTGAGCCTTCCTTGCTCGAGGGAGCGAAGATGTCGCTGGCATTTCTATACTTGGCATGGATTATCCTCTCCCATAGATAATGCCTTCCTTAGGAAAGCTTCTAGGTCCACTTAAGTATCAACGCGATGCTCATCCGTTTGGTGTTGATTGATGTCTACGCACGCTTCTATTCTTGTAGACAATGTTGGGCCTCCAAGTGCAGAGGTTTGTAGAATAATAGAAAGTTTCCCTAAAGTGGATCATCCAAGGTTTATCGAACTCAGGGAGGAAGTGGTCAAAGGTATCCCTCTCAAGCAACCCTGCAATCAAGATACAAGAAGTCTCTTGTGTCCCCAACACACCCAATACACTTGTCAGGTGTATAGGTGCACTAGTTCAATGAAGAGATAGTGAAATACAAGTAATATGGATGATTATAAGTGGTAATTGCAATCTGAAATAAGAATGGCAACAAGAAAACATGTAACAGAACTGATTGTAAATGGTGTTTCAATGCTTAGAAACAAGGCCTAGGGATCATACTTTCACTAGTGGACACTCTCATATAAATATCTTCTCTTTATGATGCTACCCTGAACTACTCTCCGGTTGGACGATGTAGGGCTATAACAACACACCTTAAAGTTCGCATTCCCCATCTAGATAACCCCTCACTATCACCTTGAGCGCTAGATGGTTCCAACAAACACCACAATCTCATAGAGACATCCAACTCAAATTATACTCATGATAAGTATTTATGTAACCTTAGCCAAAGTGCCACAGGGTGTGCACACTGTCAACTTCACACACATGGGGATAAGCAAAGATTCATTAAAGCACTTGAGTAGCAGAATAGATCTATAGATTACAAAGCTCATGATCTCATAAGATCACGCATAGAGAAAGATGAACACATAGCTACCGATAGAACCCTTAGCCTCGAGATAGAACTACTCCCTCCTCATCATGGAAGTCAGCAACGGCGAAGGAGATGGCGCTGGAGTCGATGGAGATGGCTCTAGGGGCACTTCCCCATCCCAGTAGGGTGCCGGAACAGAGAATTTTGTCCCCCAAATCTCCTCTTCGGTGGCAGTGGCACCGTGGAACTTTTCGTGGAAATCTGATCTGGTACTTAGGGTTTGTGTCCGGGAGGAATATATAGGCGAAGAGGCAAGGTCGGTGGAGGTCTGAGGGGTCCACACCACCCCCTGGCACGCCCTGGTCTGACCAGCGCCACCAGGTGGTGTGGCCAGCCCCTGGACCCTCTCCGTCTCATCTTCTGGCTCCATGAGTCTTTCGGTAAAATATTGACTTTGGCTTTTGTCCGGTCCAATTTTGAGAATATTTCTTTTCCAGCTTTTCTGAAACCAAAAACAACAGAAAACAGGCAACTGGCACTGTGGCATCTTGTTAATTGGTTAGTTCCTGAAAATGTATAAAAATACCTCAAAGTATGAACAATACATAAGAAAGTAGATATAAAACAAGCATGGAGCATCAAAAATTATAGATATGTTTATGACGTATCAACATCCCCAAGCTTAACTCATGCTCGTCCTCGAGTAGGTAAGTGATAAAAAGAATAATTTTTGAGGTGACATGCACCATCATAATCTTGATCAAGGTATTTGTAAAACATTGATAGCTGGGATCATAGTACTTTAACATAGACATGAAAGATATAGTTCTAACAATAAGACATAGCAACTATGTTGTAACATGAAAAGGCACAAACAAAAGATTCATGAATAACAATGCTTTGAAAGATGTTTGTTTTTTTCACATATAGAAAACATAATGAGAATGGTATTTAGCTTGTCCCTCATAGTGTAGCAAAACATAAATGCATAGGACACCTTCAAAGTTTATAAGGGTAACTAGATACAAATAGTTTAAGAACAAGCAATATCAAAGTTATAAATCAATCAACAAGTTTTGGGACAATGCACATTAAACTAAGAATGACCACTACGCTCTCTCAATAGATGCATAAAGATAGAAGATGGATACTCAACATAAAAAGTAAAAGAAAGGCTCTTCATAGAAGGAAGCAGGGATTCAAGTCTCATAAAGAGCTTCCAAAAATTATGGTACTTATTAGCTTTCAGCTCTCATTGTCCCTATCATAAGAATCTTTAGGTGATTATGGTTAAAGTGAACAAATAGGAAGATATGCTTGACAAGTTATAAGCTGAAAATCTCATGCCCCTTACTTACGAGTACCTCTCCTCATGCTACTCAATTTTAGTCACAAGTAAGTTCTTGTCATTGTAAGTACATGTGTATCATAGAGAACCGCCAACGGGGTACGCCTTGCCCGATGATACGGAAGAATCCCCATATCAAAATGACAAGGCAAGCAGACAATGAGCATCTCAACATCCTTTTATTTCCTATTTGCATAGGCCTTTTTTCCTTTTTTTCTCTCTTTTTTCCTATTTGCATAGGCTTCTCTTTTTTTATAAAGGACGCTTCATAGATTGCTCACTATGGTTACGCTGCAGGTTTCCACCATGATTAGGCATGGATTAGACCAGCCGCCCAGGCGTTTCTCTAACACATATACGAACTCCATGAGACTTACAAGCTCCCCTTTCATTTCACACCGCTAGGATCCATAAGCAAAAGAACATGATATCAACTAAATAAAGTGCAATGTTGAAAGCGTTCCCCATGACAGCATGGTTCTGCTAATTCACAACTTGCAAAACGCAAGCATATACGCAACATAGATGGGCACAATGGTTCAAGTTTATTAAGTGCAAGAAAAGTAAAGTGTGCCATCAAGGTCATGAGAGCTTTAATCACTAGTTTTCACATAATAAGTTTAATTCGGAAGGTAGATAAACACATTAATATACTTGGAATAGCAAATGCTAATAGGTAGGTATGGTGGACTCTTTGGAATAACTTGGTTTTATTTGGAGTTGGATGCATGAGTGGAACTCATACTTGGTATGGAGGCTAGCAAAAGACTGGGAGCGACCAACTAAGAGAGCAATAATAGCCATAATCATGCAAAGCGACAAAACATTATTAATTAAAGCATAAAGTGATATTACAAGACGAAAACTAAATGATCATAGAGGCTATGGTGACTTGGTATAGTCTTAACATGGTGTGAGCATGCGCCAAGTCAACCCAAATAAAGCATTAAAGGAGAATACCACAATATTATGCTTTTATATGCTAAAATAACGCATGATTCTTTCAAGGCACATTAAGAAATCTCAATTGTTTATAGCATGTCATGATACAACAATAATCACTAAGCATAAATCCAAATCAATATCAAGCATGACATGATAATGCCTAAGCCACAGTCAAAAACAAGCTCCCTTTATACCACTTAAGCATGAACTTTCCTACTCTTTTCCATTCCAAATCAACTTATTTGAAAACTAATGTATGAATGAGGGGGTCTAACCAATTTATTCAAGCAAACTAAGAAAACGAAAACTTAAAACAAAACAAAGATGCTCCAAGAACAACACAACTGTGCATGAAACAATAAAAATGAAGTGTTTGGAAGAAAACCTAAGATTTTTATTGATGAAGAAGGGGATGCCTTGGGCATCCCCAAGCTTTGACGCTTGTACTTCTTGAATATTTCTTGGGGTGACACGGGTGGCATCCCCAAGCTTGAGCTTTTGTCCATACTTCATCTTATCACATTACTCTTCCCTACACTTTAAAATTTCCTTCATACAAAACTTCATACAATCTTCATTAGCAACATTAGTGTACTCAAGATAATAAGTCTTTTCCTTTAGTTTCAACACAAGTAAAACTTCCATTAAAACATAAGCTACTGTAGCAATTCCTTTTAAAAGTTCCAATGATCAAAGAGAACTCAAAGAGATAAAGATTAAGAAGCAAATGCAAATAATGGCAGAAATCTATCAAAACAGACCAGCAGGTAAAAACCGATTTTTTCGAAGACCTTCTGTTGCTTGAATAAAAAAGTGTTGAACTAAAGAAAGTTGGATAACCACCTGGGGCAGAAGCACCAAAAATTACAGCTTAAACCGATGTACAGAGATTTTTCACGAATTTTTACAGTGAAACACAAAAATCTGTTTCGGGACAGCATCTTTCCCAAGCATTATTTCTCCCTTATTAGAGGTTATTCTTGGCACAAAAACCACACAAAAATGATAATGAGAGGTTATTACTGAGGCAATAACTTCCAAGACTCAACAAAATAAAAATTTACTGAATAAAAATTTGGTTTATCTCCCAATAAGTGATTTTTTTAACGCCTTTGAGCTAGGCATGATAATTTCGATGATGCTCACATATGAAACATGAATTGAAGTAAAAGAGAGCATCAAGAAGAAAATATGGAATAAATTTAAGTCTAACCCACTTCCTATGAAAAATAATCTTGTAAAGAAACAAGTCATGAAAGCACAAAGCAACAAGCATAGGAAAGCAAAATAAGTGCAACTTAAAAAATTTCAACATAAAGAGGGGAAACTTAATATTGTTGAGATACATAAAACCATGTTTACCTCTCTCATAATAAATTTCAGTAGCATCATGAATAAAATTAATAATATAACTATCACATAAAACATTCTTATCATGATCCACATGCATAAAAGAATTAATACTCTCCACATAAAAATAGTCATTCTTTTTGTAGTGGGAGCAAAATCAACAAAATAGCTATCATTATTATTCTCATCACCATAATCATCAAATATAGAAGACATATTGTAATCATAATTAATTTTCTCCTCAATAGTAGGTGAACTGAAAATATCATATTCATCATTGTAATCATCATATATTGGAGGCATAGTATAATCAAAGTAAATTTTCTCCTCCGTGCTTGGGGGACTAAAAATATCATGCTCATCAAAACCAGCTTCCCCAAGCTTAGACTTCTCCATAGCATTAGCAATAATGGTGTTCAAAGAATTCATACTAATAACATTGCTATTAGCATGCAAATAAAGTTCCATAGGTTTTTTAATTTTCTCTTCAAACACTTCATGTCCTAACTCAAGATAAATACTATAAAGCTCTCTAATTGTCTTGTTGTTTTCCATTAAGCCTAACTAGTGAAAATAAAAACAAGAAACAAAAAGATATAATTGCAGAATCTAAAGGAAATAACTTCGAGCACTCACACACTAGCAACAGTACTAGATGATAGCTTAGTAGCCACAGGATGTGAGTACCTTTTACCTTACCTCCCCGGCAACGGCGCCAGAAAATAGCTTGATGTCTATGCACGCTTCTATTCTTGTATACAGTGTTGGGCCTCCAAGTGCAGAGGTTTGTAGAACAGCAGCAAGTTTCCCTTAAGTGGATCATCCAAGGTTTATCGAACTCAGAGAGGAAGTGGTCAAAGGTATCCCTCTCAAGCGGGAATGTTTGTTTGCAGTACCAAACTTGGTGGGTGAGCGCACCGCGGTACCCGAGTTGTCATCAATCGTGCGGAGGGGCCATAGTAGAATCACCAATTATCTAGAAGGGCCAAATGGGGGTGAATACAAATCTAACGGCCAAACGGTCGTTTGAACCAGACGAAAAATGGTTGAACTCAAATACCACCATTAGGTCAACTCTTCTTGGCCCGCCATGTCAGTATTCCCCGTTATCTTTTGTGGTCGTGGACTAGCTTACCCTTGCATGGACCAGATCCCTGAGTGGACCAGATCTATTTCTTTGCTCTGCTCTGGTCTTCTCCCCTGCTCCCCTCCCCATAACATTTGCTCAGCTCCGGCTGCTCATCTCAGATCGGAGCTCGCACTCGCCCCCGCCATGTCTGGTCAACCTCTCACGCCTCTAATCGAAGCTCGCAGCCGTCGCCGTTGCATCGCCCACTGTATCGGAGCTCCGCGTCCTCGGACTAATATCTCGCCTCTGGCTAGTCCTTCTCGCACGGTGGAGCGCGTCCCGTCGGGCGATCCAGGCCAGCGACCGGCCTCGGGAAGTTGCGTGCTGCCGCGCACCCCAAGCATGGTAGCCCTGGCATAGCAGTTTGATGACAAAGCTCTCATGGCCACCATGCTAGGCGTCCGTCCCGCCGTGTCACCGGCAGAGTTGCTGTCGGCTTTCAGGTCTCGGTTTGGGATCAGACAAAATGAGGTTAACATTGAGGTATGCGAGCTGCCATTCGATTTTTTCGTCCGGTTCGAACACAGCTCAGACACCTAGCGCGTTCTGCATTCTTCCCATTCTTTCGAGTGCTGCAGGGAGAAAATGAGCTTCATGCGTTGGCATCACGCCTGTGGGTGGGATGATCGCTTGGGGCAGCTTTGTTTCTTCTCCAAACTTGGCTTTTATGGCCTCCCATTGGATGCTTGGGAGCCATAGGCCCTCAAGCAGGTCGTCAGTAGCCTTGGCGGCGAGCTGGTGGAAATCGTGCCACTGAGCGACAGATGGGTCATCGAGGTAAAGGCGTGGCTGAAAGATCCTGACGCTGTTCCTAAGATGTACGAGGTGCAGATTCCAAGCAGGGCAGGGCGACAGCTTTGCTGGAAGCACCCGGTCATCATCCACCTAGAGGAGGTTCTGGAATCGGTACATGGCATTCAAGGCCTTGAAGAGGCTGCCAGAAAGCATCCTCATTGCCTGCAGCGTTGGCCTGGAAGGATCGATGGCACAGGACCACCACTGTTTCGCGACGGCGCACACAGTTTCGGTGGGGGAACCAGGCTTGGACGAGCTGGTGGTTCTGATTTCCCTCGAGTGAAGACAGAGCTCGAGTGAAGATGTGTGGCTAATGAATTTGTAGTATGGAGAGCGTAGCAGGAAGTTAGCATCGACTAAAAATGTGTAATAGTTTGAACCAATGTAGTATGTGTGTGTAATAGTTTGAAGTAGTATGTGTGTGTAATAGTTTGAATCGATGTAGTATGTGTGGGTAATGAATTTTGATGTAGTGTGTGTGTGTGTAATAGTTTGAATCGAAGTAGTTGAACACCGTGCTTTATAATTTCTATGAATAACCAAGGACAACCTCATGAAAAGAGGGTGGTCTGGCAATGAGGAATGTCAATAAGACCATTTTGCAGGCAACACAAGACAAAAGAAAAATGGTTTACAGCACAGACAACAGACGCAAAATCTGTAGTCTGGGATAAAAAGATGTCAGTTAACTGGATTGAACCACGACTAGTAATTGAAGGAAATAGATACTTGATAGTATTTGCTTACAATAGTAGTACTTCCATACAAAAGGGTCTTATACCTGCACAAAAGTGGGCTAAACTTCCTACTAGTTTATAGAACAATTCGTCAGCATTTCATCTACAAAAGCCATTCTTCAGTCTGAACTTAACTATTCTACACTAAAGAAACTATAGATCTCCACCAGAAAAGTTGGCTGGCCAATTTCCTTGAGAGGACATAAGTTCTTTGATCATTTAACCCAAACTGATCTATTGCCTTCCCGCCAAACTACAAGAAATCTGCATCGTTCATGCACGAGCAATTTGCGTGTGCCATTCCTGGTTCAATTGGACCATCTGCGCCGCCACAACGATTTCTTCGAAATTGAAATTCGACATCTCCTTCTCGGGATTGTAGGTCCGTGTGAACTCGAACCTGAATTCCGGGGCTGAGCTGATGCCCGCCGCCGGCTCCATCTGTCGAACAATCCAGCATGCTGAGTGTAGACGTTGGTCGCCGCCACGGTACGGCCTCCGACGGTGCGTAGGATGGAGCGTCTTTGCCGCAGACTGCATGCTCCCAGCCTCCCCCACTGAGGTAAGGTAGTCCGTGCCAAAGCGTGGACGCGAGAGTTCCTAGACCTTGGCGCTGCCCTGTTCGAGGGAGTGTATCCTCGGCGGCATGCTCTCGTGAACGATTTGATACATACCTTGTTCCCACTGCCTAGAGCATGCCGTAATGCCACCGCACGATTTCTCCACATTGTTCTCTTGGCCCTGCTTGCCGCATCTGGCACCGACGACGCCGCAGTCGCCGCCGCGGCCGATTCGGCACATTCGGGGAAATCATCCGCCTGGCAGGGCAATGGGAGACCGGCCTTGAAGTAGAGCTTCATGGCCTGCCTTGGAGGGGCTAAATACCCCAGTTTCGGCGGCGGCGACTGCTTAGGCGGGGCCATGCTACCCTAGTTGGTGCGGCGCGGAGGAGCTGCGCAAGGTGAATTGTGGTTAGTCGGAGAAGGGGAGTAAAAGACTGACATTAGGTTTGGACTACGGGCACGTGTGAAAATAACCATTTCCCATTTCCTTAGAGGGTAATAATTCGACACTAGTTGCATTAACAGCTCAATCTTTATTTTCCCTTCTCAGCACAAGAGTGCGAACATATTAAAAAAGATAGGTCGTGCCTATCCACCTCATCGGGCAATGTACCAGGACAGGTAGGAGACGGGACCGGGTTTCATTTTAGAAATATTGATGACTGTGCCCTTATGTTTATACAATATTATTTATATGCCACCATGTACCGTCGAGTGTAGCAACACCATCAGAAACAGGGGATAACGACGTGGTGTGTTTCTTTTTTTAAAGGGCATCAGAAATAGGGGATGCCGACGTGCCATGTTTTCTAACTGGCGGGCCCACCCCCTCCACCTTCGACGGCGCGCATCCCAGGTTCGAGGGGTGGTGCCGCCCACCAACACAATATTGTGCAATTTTCCATGTGGAACCTGAATTCCGGTGCTGAGCTGATGCCCATGTCGAACACAGAGAATTATGAAAGAGGCTACTAAAAATAAATACTTTGAATTCTAAAAGTATTAAATTTAAATACATTACAATTTTCTCTGAAAGGTAATACGCATACTGCTCATCGAAATAATATAAATACAGTACAAATTTATACTTCGAAAAATAGACCTGAAAATGCTAGCAAATAACCTAGGATGAATATAGGATTCATTCTCCCCTATATATTTCGTCGTCGTCGGCTAACGCGTGCTGCAACACATGTTCAGAGAACTCTCTCCGTCTGCAATGTGCTGCCAGTATCTCGTCTAGAGGGTAAGGCCTCGGTGTATGTTCCAGACTTAAGCCATACATTACCATTGTTGGTTCCTCTTCCCAGGCTTGAACCTCATGATCGTACAGTCTGATAAAATTCCTGTAGTATATGCAACCGGGTTTGACTGTGGGGTGTAACCTGGTGTCAATGGAGATAGAACGATTGTAACCAACAAAGAGGGCACGACTTCCAGTGTCACCGATGGCCTCGAGAGAGCGGTTCTCCGTGTCCACCCGGTACAACACCGGTTGCCCTTTGGCGAAATCCCCGTTCAACACAAGAAGCAGATCACCATCTGACTCCACAAGGTAAAATTTATAGGTTCCGTGTACCTGTTCAAAGTCTGGGGCCGAAATTATTTTGGCCATCGTGACAGTGCTCGCGCGCTGCTCTAACTGAATGTTGGTCGACAAGATGTCTCCATTCTCAAGTAATGCATATACTTCCCCTCGGAATGCCGTCATGCATACCAGAAGCGTATCAGGAGGTGGCGAATACAATCCTTCTCCAAATGATCCATTGATTTGCCCCGTTGGGGTGCTCTCATCGGCCCATGCAATATGATCTGGATAATCAGTGCAAACGAACACCATCGTCGGGGACTTCGTCATGACGACAGATTGCAGAAGATCAGATGGTATGTGTGCTTGAAACTCAGTGTTAGACTTATGAGTGATTGGGTTCAAAAGCCGAATCTGGTACGGCTCCACCCTCTGAGAAAGCACGATGACACCATGAGAAACACCGACAAAGTAGAATCTTTTGGAAGAAGAGGACATCAGTTAGCACTAAGATGTTTACAATGGAAAATACCAATAAATATCGGATGTGAATGTGAACCTGCGATGGATGTCCATTAGATTTGTCCTGAAGCAACAACCAGTGGCGAGGTTGCGGAAGGTGAAGTCGCCAACGTCTGGAAGTGTGTGATCTATCATGATCCAGTTGTTGAGATGGAATTCGGGCACCTTTAAAGTGCGGCACCAATCGGTGCAGACTTCCTGACAAGCAGCATAGGTGTCGACACACTCCTCTTTCTTCAGCAAGTAGTCGGCGATCTTGCGAAGTGGGTCGGCCGGGAGATCGGACCAGTTCCTCTTCATCCGGCTACTGGCCATGGCTTACGTGCGGGAATGTTTTGATCGAGGAAGAAAGAAGAACTACCACTGTGAGGAGAAGAAGAAGAGGATAACAAACGAGAGAGACGAAGCGGAACTGCCACTACAAGGAGACAAGGAGATGGGGGAGAAGAAGCGGAACTGCCAATTCAAGTTTGGATCAACGGGCTTTTTTTCAGAACTAGTGCATGAACCAGCCATGCACTGCATGCAAGTTTTGATTAAACAGACTGACATCTGGGACTTGCTAAAAAATTCCGTGAAGTGCTCCCCGTGCATAGTGCGCTGACAGGTAGCATGTTTTCTGACTAGCGGGCCCGCCTCCTCTACCTTTGACGACGCGCGTCCCAGGTTCGAGGGCTGGTGCCACCCACCAACACATTATTGTGCAATTTTCCATGCTTTGTTTTAACCAGCTCCACTCCACTCCGCTCCTCTGCTCCTGCCGCCGCCACTCCGCTCAGTCGTGCACCGCTCTTGTCATCCCCTTGGGTCGTCGTCCTCCCGCCCTCCCCTCCCTGCCATCCCCTCACGTCCCCTCCCCTCCCTGCCCTGTCTCCTTGCCGTCGCCCACCGCCCAGGCGCGTCCGGAAACGAAAACCGAGAGTCGACCGTTGGGTTAGGGGCCCAAGGACGCTAGTGATCCGGATCCCGCTCGAAGATGGATCCTGTGAGGCTTGAGGGCACGGATATGGGTCCTGCGCGGCTGGAGAGCACGGAATCTCCTTCAAGTCTGGAGAGCACAGAGGACAACGAAACAGGGGGAGAGGAAGCGGGGTGTAGAGCTTTGGAGGTATGGAGCCCAGAGAAGGTTCCGTGCATCCACATTGAAGGGTAAGAACTGTGATTCCTTTTCTGCATACCCCAATTAGCGTTTCTAGTCCTGTGGTGATGGCAAGGATATGTGTTGGTAACTGCAGGACGTCTGTACAACTTGTCCTTGAGCATGATGCTTTGTCAAGCGAGCATGAAGGCACTGAAATGTGTGGCGGTGCGGATGATGATGAGAAAACATATCCAGACGTGGCTGGTGACCCTGATAGGATGGAGAGTAGGGAATATTTGGTTGATTCGAACTTTGAGCCTAACTATGGGACTGATGAGGAAGAGAAATGTGAAGATGTGGAAATGGGATGTAGATACGACGACGAAGACGTGGACAGGCCAGTGATACACTTTGACAGGGACAATCCTACAATTGATGAGGGGACAGTCTTTGATAATGTGGAGGACTGCAGATTTCCAGTTGCAACCTATGCAATCAGAGTTTGGTTCGAATTTATCATTGAAAAGAACGACCAAAAGAGATTTAGGGTGCACTGTAGGGAAAGTAATGTGTGTAAATGGAGATTACATGGATCTCCAATGCAGGGTGGACACCCATTTCAGGTTGCAATAGCTACATTTAGTTTCAGTCTTTCTCATATTTATTCTGCTGATAACTAGCTCTAAATTATTTGGATTCTTATCGAATGTAGATCAAAGTAAACACGAAGAAACACAACTGCCCTAATACTTCTTTAAGTGGTAAAATTAGACCGGCGACTACCAAGTGGATTGCTGCTACTGTACTTGACTGGGTGAGACATGATCATAACATTGGACCTGCTGAACTCAGAGCAAAGATTAGCAAAAAGTTTAACATTCTGATTTCTTACCATAGAGTCTTTGGTGGGAAGGAGATGGCTCTAGACTTCATTCAAGGCAAGTGAAATGACAGTTTTCATATGTTGTATAGTTTCAAAGCTCAGGTAGAGAAAACATCACCTGGTATTGTTGTTGACATCGATTACGAGGTTGTGAAAGGGAGAGAAAAGGTCTCAAGGGGGGTCAGGTATAAGCAGGCAGATAAGATATGCTTCCAGAGATGTTTTGTCTGCCTGAAGGCATGCTGGAAGGGGTTCCTAGACGGCTGCAGGCCATACTTGGCAATAGGCGCAACTTCTTTAACAGGGAAGTTCAGGGGACATGTTGCTCCTGCTTGTGCTTTGGACGCGCATAATTGGCTTCTACCCGTAGCTTATGCTGTTCTTGAGGGTGAATCAAATGAAAGCTGGACATGGTTCATGCAGAGACTACGGGAAGTAATTGGTCACCCTGAAGGCTTGGTGATACACACCAGTGCATGCGAGGGTCTTGAGAATGCTGTTGATGATGTGTTTCCTAGGGTTGAGCATAGGGAATGCATGCGGCACCTTGCTACTAACTTCACGAAGAACTTCAAAGGAAAGATCTTTGAAGAGGACTTGTGGCGATCAGCATACACATACACCCCAAGCACGCATGCTACTTACTTGCAGAACATGTATGTAGTGCCAAAGGTGAAAAAATACCTTGAAGAACATCACACCAAGCTATGGGCCAGAAGCAAGTTTGGTGAGTTAAGCAAGGTGGATTTTGTTTGCAATAATTTGGCAGAGAGTTTCAATGATAAGATTTCGGGCATGAAGACACTTGGAATTGTTATTTTGTTGGATGCAATAAGACAGTGCATAATGGTGAAGATAGCTTTAAGGCAAAGAATTTGTGGAAGAAATTTTTAGGCCATAAAATAGTTCCAATGGTGGTCATGTTACTGAATGCAAGAACCAGGGCAATGAGAATGATAAAGATGAGGATGGTCAGAAGTTCCAGAACATTGGCTGAGTTTTATACAGAATACAAGCGTGGAAGTGAACGGAGGTACACTGTAGACATTAGAAACAAGCCTTGTTCATGCAAGCAGTGGCAGATTACTGGTCTGCCATGTCACCATGCAATTTACTTCATCTTAAAGCTTAGAGGTGACAGAGCTGAAATAGAGAACTATGTCGACAACTATTTCTCCGTGGACAAGTTTGCTGCAACTTATGCAGAAAATGTACCACCTATGGCTGATGAAAATGATTGGGAGATTGTCGATCCAGGGTTCAAACTTCAACCACCAGTTCTTAGGAGGCCACCTGGGAGGCCTAGAAAGCTAAGGATCGAAGCCTCCACCGATAAAGGTCCAAGGCTGGGAGCTAGGAAAAGGAAATGCAAACGTTGTGGCGGATTCGGACATATCAAGAGGTTGTGCAAAAACCAGTTACACATGATATTGTCCCTTTTCACACCCCGGTGGCAGAAAATGAGGCTTCTCAGCCAGAACTGGCGGAAGAGCAGCACGATGATGGTGATGATCACTCGGAGGAAAACGTACGTAAGCAGCCAATTTATGAAGAAGTGGAGATGCCGGCGAGAAAAGGGTGTGAAAAGAAACAAAAGGGTAAGCAGAACAGGGAGGAAAGGGAAAATAATGGAGGTGTATTAGAATATGAAGAAGTTGCAGGGGTGATTGAGGATGTTCTTGAGGATCTTTCAGCTAACTACAGGAGAAATAATAAATCCCTGCCAATTTCATCTTTGTACGATTCTCCGGATGAAAGGTAAGCTTAAAAATTGTTTTATTTGCCATTTTATCATTTTTTATCCTCATCAACTGATGCTTAATGCAGCGTGGGCTAGCAGACTAATAAGAGGAGCAGAAATATGCGGGCACAATAACATCGTATATTGAATTATATCATTGAAACTAAACTAGCCGTGTCGTCTTTATTTATATCTGGCGCGTGCAATGTGTCTGTGATGGGGTCATGTGGACCAGATTACAATTATTTTAAATATTATTACATAAATTTTTTACCCGCGTTTGGACGTGGCTACTAGTTCCCATCTCCCTTGCATTCCCATCTCCTCTGCTGCACTCCAGAATTATGGTTGTGCCATCAAGTAGCAGTGTCAGCGTATTGTCCCATCAGGTGTGAACGCAATGACTTTGTTTGTTCAGAATTTGACGAATTTTGATTAGTTTGAAAGACAGAGAAATCTAAAACATGTATCTAGACATGTTTTGGGTATAGACACATTTATTAAATATCTAAAAAAACTAAGTCAGTTATATCTGGACAGGAGTAGTACACTATTACAACACGCTCGATCCCTTCTCCTCTGGCGCACTCCAAATTATGGCTGTGCCATCAAGTGCTAGGAGCAGAGTCAGCGTATTGTCCCATCAGATATGGCAGGAACGCGCGAACTTTATTTTCAGGATCGGACAAGTTTCAATCGACTAGTTTCAAAGACAAAGACAACTAAAACATGGACAACATATATAGATTATGACGATAATCGACCATGACTCAGATCCAAAGAGCGCATTAAGATACCGTACATAGATTTAATTTAAGCTTAAGTGGCCCTAATCGACTATGACGCTCCCGCAGTCTCCATCATTGACGAAGTTGTCCGCGTCACCGCGAGCCTCCTCCGTGTCGGAATCGATGCCGATGTTCCCGGTAGCGTTCCTCCTCCTCATGGATTCTTCACAGCGCGCTGCATCGATAACGGTGGAGGTTGTATGCCCAGGCACTGCCCAGAAGGCACTGCCTCCCTTTGGGATTGCGCAGATTCGGGTGGATCTCCCGTCGGTGGGTTCTGCACAGCTCAATCAACGCAGCCCGCTCCTTCTTGAACAGCTTTCGCCAGTACGCGCTCGTATGCGAGTACCGCGCCATTGCCCTCTTCCGCTCTGATAGCTGGAGGCAGCGCTCCTCGATCTGCCTCGCCAACACGTTGTCGCGCAAGAGCGGTGCGATAGGAACCCCGGCGTAGCTGAGCTCGAAGCCGGCCAGAAGCCTCGCGAACGGCGGCATGAGTATGTCGTAGTGGGCGAACATATGAGCCTCGTGCAAGCTGAGTTTGGGCTTCTCCCTCTCCATGGCGATGAAGGAACACGATCTGATCTTCGGCCCCGAGGTTAAGGCGATAAGGGCAAGGACGTAGGCCCGACGTCATTGCCACTGCCAATCAGTTGGCAGAACAGACTTCTCACGGATCGCCCTCGCGAAGGACATCACTATCGTCCACGCACCCCGATCCAACGACGCCTAACAATCGGGGATCGAGTCTTCTAGAAGCCCAGAGCGGTTGCTAGTTAGCTCTGCATCCCGATTGTTTGTGGCCAACGACTATAGTTGAAAAGAACACACATTTCAATGACATTGGTGGATAAATATGTGGTCTCTGAAGAGAACACACATCCAATGACTCTAGCTGTGGTTAATGAGAAGAACACACATTTCAATGACACTGGTGGATCCATATGTGGTATGTGAAAAGAATAGTCATGAAATGACTCCAGTTGTTGTTAGTAAAAAGAACACACATGCAATGACACTGGTGGATCCATAGGTGGATTGTGAAAATAACACACATGCAATGACACTGGTGGAACCATATGTGGTATGTGAAAAGAACACACATGCAATGACTCTGGTTGTTGTTAGTAAAAAGAGCACACATGCAATGACACTGGTGGATCCATATGTGGTATGTGAAAAGAATACACATGCAATGACGCTAGTTGTTGTTAGTAAAAAGAACACACATGCAATGACACTGGTGGATCCATAGGTGGATTGTGAAAAGAACACACATGCAATGACACTGGTGGATCCATATGTGGTATGTGAAAAGAACACACTTGCAATGACTGGTTGTTGTTAGTAACAAGAACACACATGCAATAACACTGGTGGATCCATAGGTGGATTGTGAAAAGAACACACATGCAATGACACTGGTTGTTGTTAGTAAAAAGAACACACATGCAATGAAACTGGTGGATCCATGTGTGGTCTCTGAAGAGAACACACATGCAA
Source organism: Avena sativa (assembly GCA_916181665.1). Taxonomy (NCBI): domain Eukaryota; kingdom Viridiplantae; phylum Streptophyta; class Magnoliopsida; order Poales; family Poaceae; genus Avena; species Avena sativa. Next base: position 414,752,349 of record OV702289.1, on the reverse strand, counting down.
TGACTCTGGTTGTTGTTAGCAAAAAGAGCACACATGCAATGAGACTAGTGGATCCATAGGTGGATTATGAAAAGAACACAAATTTCAATGACACTGGTGGATCCATATGTGGTATGTGAAAAGAACACACATTTCAATGACTCTGGTTGTTGTTAGTAAAAAGAACACACATGCAATGACACTGGTGGATCCATGTTTGGTCTCTGAAGAGAACACACATGCAATGACTCTGGTTGTTGTTAGCAAAAAGTGCACACATGCAATGACACTGGGGGATCCATAGGTGGATTGTGAAAAGAACACACATGCAATGACACTGGTGGATCCATATGTGGTATGTGAAAAGAACACACATTTTAATGACTCTGGTTGTTGTTAGTAAAAAGAACACATATGCAATGACACTGGTGGATCCATAGGTGGATTGTGAAAAGAGAACACATGCAAAGACACTGGTGGATCCATATGTGGTATGTGAAAAGAACACACATGCAATGACTCCAGTTGTTGTTAGTAAAAAGAACACACACGCAATGACACTGGTGGATCCATAGGTGGATTGTGAAAAGAACACACATGCAATGACACTGGTGGATCCATATGTGGTATGTGAAAAGAACACACTTGCAATGACTGGTTGTTGTTAGTAACAAAAACACACATGCAATAACATTGGTGGATGCATAGGTGGATTGTGAAAAGAACACACATGCAATGACACTGGTTGTTGTTAGTAAAAAGAACACACATGCAATGAAACTGGTGGATCCATGTGTGGTCTCTGAAGAAAACACACATGCAATGACTCTGGTTGTTGTTAGCAAAAAGAGCACACATGCAATGACACTAGTGGATCCATAGGTGGATTATGAAAAGAACACAAATTTCAATGACACTGGTGGATCCATATGTGGTATGTGAAAAGAACACACATTTCAATGACTCTGGTTGTTGTTAGTAAAAAGAACACACATGCAATGACACTGGTGGATCCATGTTTGGTCTCTGAAGAGAACACACATGCAATGACTCTGGTTGTTGTTAGCAAAAAGTGCACACATGCAATGACACTGGGGGATCCATAGGTGGATTGTGAAAAGAACACACATGCAATGACACTGGTGGATCCATATGTGGTATGTGAAAAGAACACACATTTTAATGACTCAGGTTGTTGTTAGTAAAAAGAACACATATGCAATGACACTGGTGGATCCATAGGTGGATTGTGAAAAGAGCACACATGTAAAGACACTGGTGGATCCATATGTGGTATGTGAAAAGAACACACATGCAATGACTCCATTTGTTGTTAGTAAAAAGAACACACATGCAATGACACTGGTGGATCCATGTGTGGTCTGTGAAGAGAGAACACATTTCAATGACACTGGTGGATCTAATGTGCTATGTGAAAAGAACAATCATGAAATGACTCTAGTTGTCGTTAGTAAAAAGAACACACATGCAGTGACACTGGTGGTTCCATAGGTGGATTGTGAAAAGAACACACATGCAGTGACACTGGTGGATCCATATGTGGTATGTGAAAAGAACACACATGCAATTACTCTGGTTGTAATTAGTAACAAGAACACACATGCAATGACACTGGTGGATCCATGTGTGGTCTCTAAAGAGAACACACATTTCAATGACTCTGGTTGTTGTTAGTAAACAGAACACACATGCAATGACACTGGTGGATCCATGTGTGGTCTCTGAAGAGAACATACATGAAATGACTCTGGTTGTTGTTAGTAAAAAGAACACACATGAAATGACACTGGTGGATCCATAGGTGGATTGTGAAAAGAGCACACATGCAATGACTCTGGTTGTTCCATATGTGGTATGTGAAAAGAATACACATGCAATGACACCAGTTGTTGTTAGTAAAAAGAACACAGATGCAATGACACTGGTGGATCCATGTGTGGTCTCTAAAGAGAACACAGATTTGAATGACACTGGTGGATCCATATGTGGTATGTGAAAACAAAAGTCATGAAATGACTCCTGTTGTTGTTAGTAAAAAGAACGCACATGCAATGAGACTGGTGGATCCATAGGTGGATTGTGAAAAGAACACACATGCAATGACACTGGTGGATCCATATGTGGCATGTGAAAAGAACACACATGCAATGACTCTGGTTGTTGTTACTAATAAGAACACACATGCAATAACACTGGTGGATCCATGTGTGGTCTCTGAAGAGAACATACATTTCAATGACTCTGGTGAATCCATATGTGGTATGTGAAAAGAACACACGTGAAATGACTCTGGTTGTTGTTAGTAAAAAAAGCACACACGAAGTGACACTGGTGGATCCATAGGTGGATTGTGAAAAGAACACACATGCAATGACACTGGTTGTTGTTAGTAAAAAGAACACACATGCAATGACACTGGTGGATGCATGTGTGGTCTCTGAAGAGAACACAAGTTTCATGACTCTGGTTGTTGTTAGTAAAAAGAACACACATGCAATGACACTGGTGGATCCATGTGTGGTCTCTAGAGAGAACACACATGCAATGACTCTGGTTGTTGTTAGTAAAAAGAGCACACATGGAATGACACTGGTGGATCCATAGGTGGATTGTGAAAAGAACACACATTTCAATGACACTTGTGGATCCATATGTGGTATGTGAAAAGAACACACATTTCAATGACTCTGGTTGTTCTTAGTAAAAAGAACACACATGCAATGACACTGGTGAATCCATGTATGGTCTCTGAAGAGAGCACACATGCAATGACTCTGGTTGTTAGTAAAAAGAGCACACATGCAATGACACTGGTGGATCCATAGGTGGATTGTGAAAAGAACACACATGCAATGCCACTGGTGGATCCATAGGTGGTATGTGAAAAGAACACACATTTCAATGACTATGGTTGTTGTTAGTAAGAAGAACACACATGCAATGACACTAGTGGATCCATAGGTGGATTGTGAAAAGAGCACACATGCAATGACACTTGTGGATCCATATGTGGTATGTGAAAAGAACACACATGCAATGACTCTGGTTGTTGTTAGTAAAAAGAGCACACATGCAATGACACTGGTGGATCCATAGGTGGATTGTGCAAAGAACCCCCATGCAATGATACTGGTGGACACATATGTGGTATGTGAAAAGAACACACATGCAATGACTCTGGTTGTTGTTAGTAACAAGAACAGACATGCCCAATAACACTGGTGGATCCATGTGTGGTCTCTGAAGAGAACACACATTTCACTGACACTGGTGGATCCATATGTGGTATGTGAAAAGAACAGTCATGAAATGACTCCAGTTGTTGTTTGTAAAAAGAACACACATGCAATGACACTGGTGGATCCATAGGTGGATAGTGAAAAGAACACACATGCAATGACACTGGTGGATCCATATGTGGTATGTGAAAAGAACACACATGCAATGACACTGGTGGATCCATGTGTGGTCTCTGAAGAGAACACACATTTCAATGCACCGGTGGATCCATATGTGGTATGTGAAAAGAACACACATGAAATGACTCCAGTTGTTGTTAGTGAAAAGAACACACATGCAATGATACTGGTGGATCCATATGTGGTATGTGAAACTAACACACATGCAATGACTCTGGTTGTTGTTAGTAAAAATAACACACATGCAATGACAGTAGTGGATCCATAGGTGGATTGTGAAAAGAACACACATCCACTGACACTAGTTGTTGTTAGTACAAAGAACACACATGCAATGACACTAGTGGATCCATGTGTGGTCTCTGAAGAGAACACACATTTCAATGACTCTGGTTGTTGTTAGTAAAAAGAACACACATGCAATGACACTGGTGGATCCATATGTGGTTTGTGAAAAGAACACACATGCAATGACTCTGGTTGTTATTAGTAAAAAGAGCACACGTGCAATGCCACTGTGGATCCATAGGTGGATGGTGAAAAGAACAATCATTTCAATAACACTGGTGGATCCATATGTGGTATGTGAAAAGAACACACATTACAATGACTCTGGTTGTTGTTACTAAAAAGAACACACATGCAATGACACTGGTTGATCCATGTGTGGTCTCTGAAGAGAACACACATGCAATGACTCTGGTCGTTGTTAGTAAAAAGAGCACACATGCAATGACACTAGTGGATCCATAGGTGGATTGTGAAAAGAACACACATGCAATGACACTGGTGGATCCATATGTGGTCTGTGAAAAGAACACACATTTCAATGACTCTCGTTATTGTTAGTAAAATGAACACACATGCAATGAAACTGGTGGATCCATAGGTGGATTGTGAAAGGAGCACACATGCAATGACTCTGGTGGATCCATATGTGGTATGTGAAAAGAACACACATGCAAGGAATCCAGTTGTTGTTAGTAAAAAGAACACACATGCAATGGCACTGGTGGATACATGTGTGGTCTCTGAAGAGAACACACATTTCAATGACACTGGTGGATCCATATGTGGTATGTGAAAAGAACAGTCATGAAATGACTCTAGTTGTTGTTAGTAAAAAGAACACACATGCAATGACACTGGTGGATCCATAGGTGGATTGTGAAAAGAACACATGCAATGACACTGGTGGATCCATATGTGGTTTGCGAAAAGAACACACATGCAATGACTCTGGTTGTTGTTAGTAAGAAGAACACACATGCAATGACACTGGTGGATCCATGTATGGTCTCTAAAGAGAACACATATTTCAATGACTCTGGTTGTTGTTAGTAAAAAGAACACACATGCAATGACACTGGTGGATCCATGTGTGGTCTCTGAAGAGAACACACATTCAATGACTCTGGTTGTTGTTAGTAAAAAGAGCACACATGCAATGACACTGGTGGATCCAAATCTGGTATGTGAAAAGAACACACATTCAATGACTCTGGTTGTTTTTAGTAAAAAGAACACACATGCAATGACACTGGTGGATCCATGTGTGGTCTCTAAAGAGAACACGTATTTCAATGACTCTGGTTGTTGTTAGTAAAACGAACACACATGCAATGACACTGGTGGATCCATGTGTGGTGTCTTAAGAGAACACACATTCAATGACTCTGGTTGTTGTTAGTAAAAAGAGCACACATGCAATGACACTGGTGGATCCAAATGTGGTATGTGAAAAGAACACACATGCAATGACTCCGGTTGTTTTTAGTAAAAAGAACACACATGCAATGACACTGGTGGATCCATAGGTGGATTGTGAAAAGAGCACACATGCAATGACTCTGGTTGTTCCACATGTGGTATGTGAAAAGAACACACATGCAATGACACCAGTTGTTGTTAGTAAAAAGAACACACATGCAATGACACTGGTGGATCCATGTGTGGTCTCTGAAGAGAACACCCATTTTAATGACACTGGTGGATCCATATGTGGTATGTGAAAAGAAAAGTCATGAAATGACTCTAGTTGTTGTTAGTAAAAAGAACACACATGCAATGACATTGGTGGATCCGTAGGTGGATTGTGAAAAGAACACACATGCAATGACACTGGTGGATCCATATGTGGTTTGTGAAAAGAACACACATGCAATGACTCTGGTTGTTGTTAGTAACAAGAACACACATGCAATGACACTGGTGGATCCATGTGTTGTCTCTGAAGAGAACACACATTTCAATGACTCTGCTTGTTGTTAGTAAAAATAACACACATGCAATGACACTGGTGGATCCATGCAGAGGCGGAGCTACGTGTATGTCAGCAGGGGCCATCGCCCCCCAGCTTTGGGCAGATCTCTGAAGAAAAATTATTTTGCAGGGCTTACATGGAAGAAAAGTTAGCCATTTGCCCCCCCAATCGATGAGGTTTTACCTTTCGGCCCCCTAGCAGCTTTGGTCTAGCTCCGCCAGTGGATCCATGTGTGGTCTCTGAAGAGAACACACATGTAATGACTCTAGTTGTTGTTAGTAAAAAGAGCACACATGCAATGACACTGGTGGATCCATAGGTGGATTGTGAAAAGAAGACACATTTCAATGACACTGGTGGATCCATATGTGGTATGTGAAAAGAACACACATTACAATGACTTTGGTTGTTGTTACTAAAAATAAAACACATGCAATGACACTGGTGGATCTATGTTGTTAGTGAAAAGAGCACACATGCAATGACACTGGTGGATCCGTAGGTGGATTCTGAAAAGAACACACATGCGATGACAGTGGTGGATCCATATGTGGTATGTGAAAAGAACACACATTTCAATGACTCCGGTTGTTGTTAGTAAAAAGAACACACAGGCAATGACACTGGTGGATCCATAGGTGCATTGTGAAAAGAACACACATGCAATGACACTGGTGGATCCATATGTGGTATGTGAAAAGAACACACATGCAATGACTCTAGTTGTAATTAGTAACAATAAAACACATGCAATGACATTGGTGGATCCATGTGTGGTCTCTGAAGAGAACACACATTTCAATGACTCTGGGTGTTGTTAGTAAAAAGAACACACATGCAATGACACTGGTGGATCCATGTGTGGTCTCTGAAGAGAACACACATGCAATTACTCTGGTTGTTGTTAGTAAAAAGAGCACACATGCAATGACACTGGTGGATCCATATGTGGTATACGAAAAGAACACACATAAAACACATATCACAACACCTTCTTCTTGCAATGAACCTAAAGATTAGTAACTACAGAAACGAACCTCCAAACAAGATGACGTCGGATAACAAAGAGTAAGACAGATCGCGTCGGTATACAACGAATCAGATAGATCGCGTCGGTTTGCCAAAGCCTGTCGGTATGGAATGTACCAACAGTTGATAACCAAAAGGCAGATTGTGATAACAACTTGGATGCAACAGATAGACAAGGAATTACACACACACACAACCTATGGTACTACGGAAACCCAGAACACGTGAATCCTAGTTTGAATTTTGAGAAGAGGATTGAAAACGTTACACTTCCTTACCAGAAAAGGGTGGGTGGTTGGGTAAGAAGAAAAGTGGAAGCAGTCCTACTCTCGCGTTTTGTTTTTCCCTAGTATACATCACTACCAAAAATATTTGCTAGACAGACAACGACCATTTGGCTGAGACCCTGAAGGGCGGGATGGCTCTGATACCAATTGTAACTACCTCGGTGAATTACGCTCCTAGTTACAAGCCTGGATGCGCAGAAATGGTTGAAATAGTACGGTGGGGCCCAAATGCCACTCACAGGTAGACCTTTCGGCCGTCCCAACCATTTCCAAACATCAGGACAAGAACGGGCGGCGTAATCGGTAGGCGAAGGGATCAACTACATACACAAATGAGTATGTATGCAAGCCACCATACAATAGTACATCAGAGCCATTCCATCTAAAAAGAAAGGAAATATAGCAACGCCATATGGCAAGATCCAAATATCCTAGATAGATATAATAGTTTAGGATATCTCCTCATACATCAAACATTAGAGTATCAGGCGGAAGCGGAAGACAAAATCCGAGTACGGATAAGAAGCAAATCGGCATAAGATGCCCCATAATTAAGCACATCCCGCCCACAGATCTCACGGATCCCCGTTCCCGGAATCTCTACACCGAATGATCGTTGCCCACATCGTCCGTCTCCTCCACCCAGTATCCATCTTGCGAGTTTACCTGTTCATCTGAATCAAACAATTTATCGTGTGAGACCCTAGGGGTACTCAGCAAGTCTTTATGCCTCTAAACGGGACACAACCTGGGGTGACGCAATTGCAGCAAAAGATAAACCCTAACAATTCTATAGATACTCGCTAACCATCCGCCTAACCAGAGATAGACGGATGTCCGTGAATTAATAACAACAGTTATAACAGTAATATTAACAGATCCATCCTCCTCCTCGCTTACCGACGAGGAAGCGGACGAACAACCCCCCATCCGTTGGCAGTTTTATTAACCATTCCATGAGTGCTGCACTATTTACTAGTCAGTTACTTAGTCAAATTAAAGGCGGTACTTTAGTTATACTTGTCTATGATCGAGAAACTGTGCTCCAAGTCGTCCATAACCGCGGACACGGCTTTCAGAAAGTTTTACCCTGCAGGGGTGCACAAATAGCAACACACACTCGATCAACCTCGGAAAAACCAAATCAAAACCAACAAGGCAGTCACGACAAAGCGATCACAGGATTCAGAAATATTTCAGGGGGCCACCCCATTAAGCTACCCGCAACGAAGCTGGCCGGCTACGAGACGGACTCAAGGTTTGTGGAGCCGGCTATAAACGACTGGGAACCCGAAAGTGTGACTGGGCTTGTCGATACAGCGAAAACGGGTCACGGCCCTAAACAGTACAGTGTGCAGTACCTCGCACAATTTTAAATAAAGCAGTAAAGCATGGCATAGGTACAGGATAGTAAATAAAACTTCAAACTAGTTTGTGGCCCCAAGAAATAAGAATGAATCAAGCTCTGGCTCAGGGGGGTTCATAAGCCTCCCGGATGTGGATAGCGCGAATATTCAAGGAACAGGAATCAAGTACTCGGGGTCCTACGGGACACAAGTGAGCCTGAAAAACCAAATAGCAAATATGGCTCACCGATGCCACTTTCATTAGTTATCCCCTTACTACTCCGGTTAAGTTGTTTAGGTACCTCGTTATCCATCCGACACTCACATACCCTACACATGCTGTTCTACGACTCGCATGGCTCAAGCAACTCCTGTAGTAATGGCTCATGGGATGGAGGAACAAGCTTCGGTGGGGTTTAAAAGTAAAGGCTATGCAATACTTGGGATTCAGCTTAATGCAATCGCGACTCAATGATGCAAGAATAAGCTAGAGGCAATAGGTACTATATGTATGCAAGCATGTGGTAGTGCTTGCCTGGCAGCTCAGTTGAAGCGAGAGAAGGATCTGGGTAGTGCTCCTGGTTCTCTTGGTATATCCCCTGCTCAACGTCTATTCGAAGAAGAACCAAACAAACAAGGGCCAATATACATAAAGTGCACAAGCATATGAATTAAATGCATCAAGCAAACAATCATGCCATGATGAATGATGCACAATTTGCATGGCAATAAAGTAGCATGGCATGGGTGAGGTGTGGAATACAAGAATAAATCATTTTATTGAGTTTTGGCCCTATTTTATCCTTATATTAGTTGCTGTACACATTATATTTATATGATGCATGCTGCAAAACAGAACAAGGAATGCATAAACGGAAAGGTCTCGTCGAGCTAATCATTTTAGACATATTATTTGTTAAATTTGGAGTTAGAAAACAAAAGTTATTAATTAATTAAAGTGGAAGGGCATTTTATTGTAATTTTAATTAACTTGGAAATTAAAGTGTTCAAAATTTATTTTTAAGGCCATATTTGAATTCCTCACATTTTTCTGATTTGAAAACATATATTACTTGTATTATTTGGATTTGTATTTTAAAAGTTATTTAAAAACAGAAATAAATTTGAATTTAAAATCAATTTGAAAAGATTTAAATTCAAACAGACAGGCAGAATTACTTTTACTACTCAGGTTTAGCTAGCCACGGACAATGACAGGTGGGGCCTGGCTGACTAGACGCCACAACGCTCAGAAAAGTTTTTGTCACCGCGAGCACGCCCAGCCCGTGACACTGACAGATGGGACCCGCTGGCTCGCAGGCCCACTTGACAGAGAAAGGTGGGGAACTGACCACGTGGCGCTGTGAGGGAGTGCGGGTTGAGGATCCGAAACTTGCGGTCTCTTTTTGCAAAGTGGCATCAGCCGATGACAGCTGGGTCCGGAGGGGTCACGGGTTTGGCCGGCAAAAAAGCAGGGGGCTAAACAGAAAAGAACGACGCTACTGTTTTTCTTCTCTCCGCGATCTGGCGAGAGATCGGTGTGCAACACGGGCGGGGGATCGATCCCTGGTCATGGGCGTGCGCGCGAGGGAATGGAACCAGTGCGGTGGCTTCCAGGTTGGTGTCAGAGGAGTGGGCGAGGCCTAGCTAAGTCGCTGCGTGGCGTAGCAACGCAGGAACGACGTCGGCCGCCGCGCACCGAGGCTGTTCGACGATATGGCCGGCGAGCACAGGCGACGACAGCGAGGCGAAACAGGTCAGGGGGTGGAGAGGCTCACCGCGAGGCTGTCGGTGGAGTTGGATCGGGCAGAGGAGCTGGCGATCGACGTCGAGGCAGAGGTCAGGCGAGCTAGGGTTTGGCGTCGGTGCAGCGTCGTCCTGGTAGCTCTGGTCCTCCTCCTCCTCGACGGCGAGTACAGGATGATGCAGGGGACCCTCCTCGATCTCCCAGGCCACTTCACGGACGCGCGGCTCGACTGGATCAACGGGACGTGGAGGAGGCCGACGGTGGCCGGCTAGAGAGGGTGGCCGGTGGTGGAGAGGCAGGTCCCGGGGTAGATCTGGACGAGAGCGAGGAGACGTGGAAGAGGAGATAAAGCAGAGAGGGGGGAGGAAGGTGCTGTGGGGAGTAGGTAGATGGAAAAGGTGGCCTCGGTGCCACCTTTCTCTCCTTCTCCTCACGTGCTCGGGTAGGGACAGGGCAGGGCAGGGCAGGGGCAGTTGGGGCTTCCAGGTGGGGACGGTAGGCTCGGTGGGGAGAGGCTCGGGCTGGGGGGCCCTTAGGCAGAGAGAGAAAAGAGAGGGGAAGGGAAAGAGGGAGCTCGGGTTGGAGCTAGGGTTGGGTATCTAGGTGGCTCGGGCTAGGGTTTTCTGCTGGGGATGGGGTAGCTAGGTGGGGACAGGTGATCAGGTGGCCAAGTGGGGCCAGCTAGGTAGAGAGAAGAGAGAGGCCGAGAGAGAGGGGTGGTGAGGTAGCTAGGGTTTGGTTTAGATGGGGTGGTGTAATAATGGATGGGGTAGGAGGGGGGGTATGGTGATGAGGGTTAGAAACTTAGGTGTAGGTTTTAGAGAGGGAAGATGGTTTAGGGTTTAGATAGGAACCACATGATCATGCATGGATGGTGGAGAAAAGGAGAGGGGGTATGGTGATGATGGGGTAGATGATAGGGAGGATCTTAGCTAGAGGGTAAGAAAGAGATGAGGTATAGGGTTTTGTCAAGATCAAGCAAGATCAAGCAAAGAGCAAGCAAGACCTAGACAAGGAGTGGAAGAGATAAAAGATGGTGAGGTTTGTTGGAGTAGATCATGGTGGTGGCTTTTTATCAAGACCAACTAGAGCAAGCCAAAGGAGGGGGAGAGAGATGAGAGGTGATCCACTCAAGAAAAGAACCAAATAAAATCCAAAGGACTAGAATAAGGTGGTTCTTGCATGGGCCATGCAAAATGATAATTGCCATGATTAAATCTTGTGAAAACAATAATATTAACATGGCATCATTCTTATGCATTCTCAAAGTTGGAATAAAGCCAAGCAAAAGGATTGTAGAAGAAAGTCTCAAGTGGAGTAGATGGAGATGATCACCATTGATTATAATTGGGAATTACTAGTGTGTATATTCCACTAGATGCTTACTAGTCCCAAAAATATCCCAACATGAGCATAATTCCATAATAAACCATATGGAAGCTAGGGAAAAGGGTTCCACTCACAAGGCATGCAAAGGTGGCCATGTGGCTCTCATAAACCAATAATGTGAAAACAACATGATGCTAAGATGAGAGCATGTGGAAAAAGAATTGGATCCATCCCAACCCACATGAGCTAGAGGTAAAACCCAATAAGTGCCAAGCTCATATTTAGTTGGATGGTGGAATTATAAGGTGGTGAAAGAAAGGTGGTGGAGTTAATAAGAGATATGCCCCCAACTCAACTTGGGCATTAAACAATATATCAAGAACCAAATACAATATCAAGAGGCAACTACAATTAACAATGCATATGAGATAAGAACCAAACAAAAGGGGTTTTATATGATGCTCAAATGCAAGGTGGCATGATGTCATGAGCATGATATAATGATGATGCAACAATTATATGTTTGAAGTAGCCATTATATTACTATACCAAGTAGCATTACAATTGTTAGACAATTGGGATGCTACAACTCTCCCCCACTAAACAGGAATCTCGCCCCGAGATTCTAGGATGAAGAAGAAGACACAAAGAGGGTAGGATACTTGGCACGGAGCTCATCTTCACGTTCCCAAGTGGCTTCATCAACAGAATGGTGCGACCACTGCACCTTGCAGAACTTGATGGACTTGTTGCGAGTCCTTCTTTCTGCGACTTCAAGGATTTTTATGGGGTGTTCTTGATAAGACAGGTCTTCTTGGAGATTGATAAGCTCATGGTCCACGGTCCTGCCGGGATCCTTGAAGCACTTCTTGAGTTGAGAGATGTGGAAAACATCATGGACTTTGAGTTTTTCCGGAAGCTTAAGAGCATAAGCAACTTCTCCTCTTCTTCCACGAATTTTGAAAGGACCGATGTATCTAGGAGCCAGCTTCCCTTTGATACCAAAACGGTGCGTGCCTCTCATGGTAGTGACACGAAGGTAAACGAGATCACCAGGGACATACTCCATGTCCATGTGCTTCCTGTAATAATTGCTCTTCTGGCGACTTTGAGCAATCCTCAGATTTTCAAGAATGATGTGAACCTTCTCCTCCGCTTGAGTTACAATGTCAGGGCCAAACAACATTCTTTCTCCTGCACCCGACCAACCAATCGGAGTTCTGCATTTGCGACCATAGAGATCCTCAAATGGTGCCATCTTTAGACTTTTCTGGAAGCTGTTGTTGTAAGAGAATTCAGCATAAGGAAGACATTCTTCCCACTTCATGCCAAAAGAGATGACGCAAGCACGAAGCATATCCTCCAGAATCTGATTGATCCTTTCAACTTGTCTTGCGACCGAGGGTGGTAAGCTATGCTGAAGTTCAACTTTGTTCCCAAAGCATTTTGGAAACTCTCCCAGAACTTGGAAGTGAAGATGCTTCCACGGTCTGAACTGATCTCAAGCGGAACCCCATACAGAGAGACAATTCTGTTGATATAGAGCTCAGCCAACTGAATTGCAGAAATTGTTTCCTTGACGGGGAAGAAGTGAGCCACTTTAGAAAGCCTGTCAATGACAACAAAGATTGCATTGTTGCCCTTCTGCGACCTTGGAAAACCCGTGATGAAGTCCATCTCTACTTTCTCCCATTTCCACTCCGGGGGTTTCAATGGCTGTAGAAGACCGGAAGGTTTCTGATGGACAGCTTTCACTCTGCGGCAGACATCACACTCCGAGACATACTTGGCACAATATCGTTTCAAACCAGGCCACCAATATTGTGTTTTCAAGTCCATGTACATCTTTGTGCTGCCAGGGTGGATAGAAAGAACAGAATCATGCGCCTCCTTGCTCTCTCAGACCCGGGTAGTTCGGAACAAACATCCGGTGTTCAAAGAAAAGCGTGCCTTGATCATCGATGTGGAAGGACTCATACATCGGAAGCTGGATGTTGGAGATGACCTTTCTTGTGTATGGATCACCAAGCTGAAAGGAGCGAACCTTTTCTTCCAAGAGAGGGGTTGCTAGAAGGTTCAGGAGATACCCTTGTTCCACAATTTCAAGGTTGAGCTGACGGAATTCCTCGCACAAGAGAGGCTGTTGTTCTTCCATCATGAGGTTGTTGACATAAGCTTTGCGGCTGAGAGCATCGGCCATGACATTAGCTTTGCCCGGAGTGTAATTGATGGTCAAATCAAAATCATTGATTGCTTCAATCCATCTCCTCTGCCGAAGGTTGAGATCAGGCTGAGTGAAGATATACTTCAAACTCTTGTGATCAGAAAAGATTTCACAACGGTTGCCAAGCAAGTAGTGCCTCCATACTTTCAAAGCAAAGACAACTGCTGCGAGCTCGAGGTCATGTGTAGGATAGTTGATCTCATGCGTCTTCAACTGTCGAGAGGCATAAGCATCAACTTGTTTTTCTTGCATAAGGACCGCTCCCAATCCTTGCAAAGAGGCGTCACAGAAGATCTGGAAAGGCTTGGATGTATCCGGAGGAACCAAGACTGGTGTGGAAGTAAGCTTCTCTTTGAGTGTCTCAAAGCTTGCTTGACATGCAGGAGTCCAAAGGTATTTCTTGCCTTTCTTGAGGAGATCGGTAAGAGGCTTCGCTATCTTCGAAAAGTTCTGAACGAAGCGACGACAATAACTAGCCAAACCAAGGAAACTCCGCACTTCTTTGACATTAACAGGAGGAAGCCATTCAACAATCGTCTTCACAGTTTCCGGATTGACTGCAACGCCCTTGGCACAGAGGACGTGACCAAGATAGGTTACTTGAGGCAGCCAAAACTCGCACTTGGAGAACTTTGCATACAAGCGGTTCTCACGAAGCTTGCTTAGGACACACCGGAGGTGTTCTTCATGCTCTTCCTGTGACTTAGAGTAGACTAGGATGCCATCCAGATAGACCACAACGAACTTATCAAGATACTCCATGAAAACTGAGTTCATGAGCCTCGAGAAGGTGGCAGGTGTGTTGGTGAGACCGAAAGACATGACCGTGTACTCATACAGGCCATAGCGGATGGTGAAAGCTGTTTTAGGAACATCTTCCTTGCGAATCTTGATTTGGTGATAACCACTTCTCAAGTCAAGCTTAGAGAATACCACAGCTCCAGCTAGCTGATCGAAGAGATCATTAATCCGCGGAAGGGGATATTTATTCTTGATGGTTTTAGTATTGAGAGCCCGATAGTCAACACAAAGTCTATCAGTCTTGTCTCGCTTCTTCACAAAGATTGTTGGGCTACCCCAAGAAGAAGTACCGTGTTGAATGAAACCCAACTTCTCTTGTTCATCAAGCTGACGTTTGAGTTCAGCCAACTCAGCAGGACCCATTTTATAAGGCCGCTTGGAGATAGGAGCGGTACCAGGTTCAAGCTCAATTACAAACTCAACCTCACGATCTGGAGGCATACCTGGCAACTCTTTAGGAAAGACATCTGGGAACTCACAGACCACCGGAACACTCTGAATAGCTTCCATATCATCATCATTCAGAGCCGCCAAAGAGAAAAGCTGGATAGCAGGAGTCAGACTTGGAGAATAGACTATATGGCCTTCAGGAATCTTCAGAGAAACCGAGCGTTCAGCACAATCAATCACATCTGCATTTGCTGTCAACCAATCCATGCCCAAGATGACATCAATGTCAGAGTTGCCCAGAAAGATTAAGGACGCCGAGAACGACGAGCCACCAATCTCAATTTGATTGCCATGGCTGATATGAGCAGCCCTCATGTTTGAACTAGGAGATTGTACCACCAGACGATGTGATAATTATCCAGATCATGCTCTTGCGCAAACTTATGCGAAACAAAAGAATGCGAAGCACCAGAATCAAACAAAACTCTTGCAGGAACTGAGTTAACGGGAAGCATACCCATCACAACTCCAGGTGCATGCTCAGCTTGAGCGGCGTTGACACAGTTGGCACAAGCAACAGTAGACCCGGGCTTGGTGTTGATGTTGAGAGCCCGAGGTGGTGGTGCACGAACCAAAGGAGAGCTTGCCGTAGATCTTGGAGGTGGTGGAGGGAGAGCCTTGTTCTTCATCGGACAGTTCCAGCTTTGATGCCCAGTGTCTCCACAAGTGTAACAAGCACCAGGTGGACGTGGAGCAACGTAGCCAGGGACTCCGCCAGGTGCTCCAGGGTAGTGGTGGTTATAGCCCCTGGGAGCAGCAGTGAGGGAGTTTGGTGGCCTTGCTGCGTAGCTTGAAGGTCTTGGTGGAACCGGGAGCGACGGTGGGGTGTTAGGAACCCAGACACGACGCTTAGAAGGAGCTGACATAGCTGAAGAGCTTGCTGCATCACGGTTGTGTTTCTTTGACTCCTCAAACACTTGCCTACTTGCCTCTTCCTGCAGAGCTGTATGCTGAAGTTCCAGAAAAGACGCCGGCCTTGCATGTGTGATTGCATATTTAATCGATGCATTGAGCCCTTGCCTGAACCTCTTTTGCTTCTTCTTGTCATCAGAGATCTCATCGCCACCATAACGAGAAAGGTTCATGAAGTTCCTGATGTAGGTATTGACATTATCATTGCCCTGCTTGAGGTTGAGAAACACTTCCTTCATCCTCTCCATGACAATTTCTGACAGGTACTCCTCTTTGAAAGCTCCAGTGAACTGTCCCCAAGTAGGCTGAAAACCAGTGCAGTTTGCCTTCAGGTAATTCTCCCACCAGAGAGCTGCATCTCCCTTCAGAAGGTGAGTAGCACACTTTACCCATTCTTGCTCAGGAACATCAGCAGTCATCAGCAACCTTGACATCTCACGCAACCAATCATCAGCATCAAGTGGTTGATCAGAAACATCAAACTGGCGCGGGTTGAACTTCAGAAAGCTTTTGATGTCTCCTCGCTTGGGAGGTGGAGGTAGCGGAACAAACTCATTCCTCCTGACACTTTCCTCGAAACGCTGCTGGTTCTGCTACATTGCTGCCAAGGCATTGCGATGCTTGACAACGCTGCCCCCAGTTCAGGTTGGATGTCCTCCTCAGAACGGCGTGGTGGTGCCATCCTGTGATTGATATAAAACACAAGTCAGTACTATGATGGAGAATAATAATAATCCAAAATAGTACCAAGATGGAATTAATCAAGATTAAAGGATACAATTTACTAAGATGATATTAAAATATCAACAAAGTTCAAAGCACCTAGAAGATATTAAGCATATCGCACACGACTAAAAAGGAGTGTGGTACACAAATATATCAAAGAAAAATTTTCCACAAATTTCGGCATTAAAATACCAATAGATGCGCAAAATCACTTAACGAATCAAGATTAGTGACTCTACCAATTCAATATACAAGAGCGAATGATAAGAGTAGTGGTATGGTCGCGACTCCATCCCGCACTCAAATCATTACTCCGCACATGAATAAGTAAAACACATATCACAACACCTTC
The DNA here is from genome assembly GCA_916181665.1 of Avena sativa. Lineage (NCBI taxonomy): Eukaryota > Viridiplantae > Streptophyta > Magnoliopsida > Poales > Poaceae > Avena > Avena sativa. Next base: position 414,735,464 of record OV702289.1, on the reverse strand, counting down.
TTCTTGCGATGAACCTAAAGATTAGTAACTACGGAAACGAACCTCCAAACAAGATGACGTCGGATAACAAAGAGTAAGACAGATCGCGTCGGTATACAACGAATCAGATAGACCGCGTCGGTTTGCAAAAGCCTGTCGGTATGGAATGTACCAACAGTTGATAACCAAAAGGCAGATTGTGATAACAACTTGGATGCAACAGATAGACAAGGAATTACACACACACACACACAACCTATGGTACTAAGGAAACCCAGAACACGTGAATCCTAGTTTGAATTTTGAGAAGAGGATTGAAAACGTTACACTTCCTTACCAGAAAAGGGTGGGTGGTTGGGTAAGAAGAAAAGTGGAAGCAGTCCTACTCTCGCGTTTTGTTTTTCCCTAGTATACATCACTACCAAAAATATTTGCTAGACAGACAACGACCATTTGGCTGAGACCCTGAAGGGCGGGATGGCTCTGATACCAATTGTAACTACCTCGGTGAATTACGCTCCTAGTTACAAGCCTGGATGCGCAGAAATGGTTGAAATAGTACGGTGGGGCCCAAATGCCACTCACAGGTAGACCTTTCGGCCGTCCCAACCATTTCCAAACATCGGGACAAGAACGGGCGGCGTAATCGGCAGGCGAAGGGATCAACTACATACACAAATGAGTATGTATGCAAGCCACCATACAATAGTACATCAGAGCCATTCCATCTAAAAAGAAAGGAAATATAGCAACGCCATACGGCAAGATCCAAATATCCTAGATAGATATAATAGTTTAGGATATCTCCTCATACATCAAACATCAGAGTATCAGGCGGAAGCGTAAGACAAAATCCGAGTACGGATAAGAAGCAAATCGGCATAAGATGCCCCATAATTAAGCACATCCCGCCCACAGATCTCACGGATCCCCGTTCCCAGAATCTCTACACCGAATGATCGTTGCCCACATCGTCCGTCTCCTCCACCCAGTATCCATCTTGCGAGTTTACCTGTTCATCTGAATCAAACAATTTATCGTGTGAGACCCTAGGGGTACTCAGCAAGTCTTTATGCCTCTAAAGGGGACACAACCTGGGGTGACGCAATTGCAGCAAAAGATAAACCCTAACAATTCTATAGATACTCGCTAACCATCCGCCTAACCAGAGATAGACGGATGTCCGTGAATTAATAACAACAGTTATAACAGTAATATTAACAGATCCATCCTCCTCCTCGCTTACCGACGAGGAAGCGGACGGACAACCCCCCATCCGTTGGCAGTTTTATTAACCATTCCATGAGTGTTGCACTATTTACTAGTCAGTTACTTAGTCAAATTAAAGGCGGTACTTTAGTTATACTTGTCTATGATCGAGAAACTGTGCTCCAAGTCGTCCATAACCGCGGACACGGCTTTCAGAAAGTTTTACCCTGCAGGGGTGCACAAATAGCAACACACACTCGATCAACCTCGGAAAAACCAAATCAAAACCAACGAGGCAGTCACGACAAAGCGATCACATGATTCAGAAATATTTCAGGGGGCCACACCATTAAGCTACCCGCAACGAAGCTGGCCGGCTACGAGACGGACTCAAGGTTTGTGGAGCCGGCTATAAACGACTGGGAACCCGAAAGTGTGACTGGGCTTGTCGATACAGCGAAAACGGGTCACGGCCCTAAACAGTACAGTGTGCAGTACCTCGCACAATTTTAAATAAAGCAGTAAAGCATGGCATAGGTACAGGATAGTAAATAAAACCTCAAACTAGTTTGTGGCCCCAAGAAATAAGAATGAATCAAGCTCTGGCTCAGGGGGGTTCATAAGCCTCCCGGATGTGGATAGCGCGAATATTCAAGGAACAGGAATCAAGTACTCGGGGTCCTACGGGACACAAGTGAGCCTGAAAAACCAAATAGCAAATATGGCTCACCGATGCCACTTTCATTAGTTATCCCCTTACTACTCCGGTTAAGTTGTTTAGGTACCTCGTTATCCATCCGACACTCACATACCCTACACATGCTGTTCTACGACTCGCATGGCTCAAGCAACTCCTGTAGTAATGGCTCATGGGATGGAGGAACAAGCTTCGGTGGGGTTTAAAAGTAAAGGCTATGCAATACTTGGGATTCAGCTTAATGCTATCGCGACTCAATGATGCAAGAATAAGCTAGAGGCAATAGGTACTATATGTATGCAAGCATGTGGTAGTGCTTGCCTGGCAGCTCATTTGAAGCGAGAGAAGGATCTGGGTAGTGCTCCTGGTTCTCTTGGTATATCCCCTGCTCAGCGTCTATTCGAAGAAGAACCAAACAAACAAGGGCCAATATACATAAAGTGCACAAGCATATGAATTAAATGCATCAAGCAAACAATCATGCCATGATGAATGATGCACAATTTGCATGGCAATAAAGTAGCATGGCATGGGTGAGGTGTGGAATACAAGAATAAATCATTTTATTGAGTTTTGGCCCTATTTTATCCTTATATTAGTTGCTGTACACATTATATTTATATGATGCATGCTGCAAAACAGAACAAGGAATGCATAAACGGAAAGGTCTCGTCGAGCCAATCATTTTAGACATATTATTTGTTAAATTTGGAGTTAGAAAACAAAAGTTATTAATTAATTAAAGTGAAAGGGCATTTTATTGTAATTTTAATTAACTTGGAAATTAAATTGTTCAAAATATATTTTTAAGGCTATATTTGAATTCCTCACATTTTTCTGATTTGAAAACATATATTACTTGTATTATTTGGATTTGTATTTTAAAAGTTATTTAAAAACAGAAATAAATTTGAATATAAAATCAATTTGAAAAGATTTAAATTCAAACAGACAGGCAGAATTACTTTTACTACTCAGGTTTAGCTAGCCACGGACAATGATAGGTGGGGCCTGGCTGACTAGACGCCACAACGCTCAGAAAAGTTTCTGTCACCGCGAGCACGCCCAGCCCGTGACACTGACAGATGGGACCCGCTGGCTCGCAGGCCCAATTGACAGAGAAAGGTGGGGAACTGACCACGTGGCACTGTGAGGGAGTGCGGGTTGAGGATCCGAAACTTGTGGTCTCTTTTTGCAAAGTAGCATCAGCCGATGACAGCTGGCTCCGGAGGGGTCGCAGGTTTGGCCGGCAAAAAAGCAGGGGGCTAAACAGAAAAGAACGACGCTACTGTTTTTCTTCTCTCCGCGATCTGGCGAGAGATCGGTGCGCAGCGCGGGCGGGGGATCGATCCCTGGTCGCGGGCATGCGCGCGAGGGAACGGAACCAGTGCGGTGGCTTCCAGGTTGGTGTCAGAGGAGTGGGCGAGGCCTAGCTAAGTCGCTGCGCGGTGTAGCAACGCAGGAACGACGTCGGCCGCCGCGCACCGAGGCTGTTCGACGATATGGCTAGCGAGCACAGGCGACGACAGCGAGGCGAAACAGGTCAGGGGGGTGGAGAGGCTCACCGCGAGGCTGTCGGTGGAGTTGGATCGGGCAGAGGAGCTGGCGATCGACGTCGAGGCAGAGGTCGGGCGAGCTAGGGTTTGGCGTCGGTGCAGCGTCGTCCTGGTAGCTCTGGTCCTCCTCCTCCTCGACGGCGAGTACAGGACGATGCAGGGGACCCTCCTCGATCTCCCAGGCCACTTCACGGACGCGCGGCTCGACTGGATCAACGGGACGTGGAGGAGGCCGACGGTGGCCGGCTAGAGAGGGTGGCCGGTGGTGGAGAGGTAGGTGAGGAGAGGCAGGTCCCGAGGTAGATCTGGACGAGAGCGAGGAGACGTGGAAGAGGAGATAAAGCAGAGAGGGGGGAGGAAGGTGCCATGGGGAGTAGGTAGATGGAAAAGGTGGCCTCGGTGCCACCTTTCTCTCCTTCTCCTCACGTGCTCGGGTAGGGACAGGGCAGGGCAGGGGCAGCTGGGGCTTCCAGGTGGGGACGGTAGGCTCGGTGGGGAGAGGCTCGGGCTGGGGGGCCCTTAGGCAGAGAGAGAAAAGAGAGGGGAAGGGAAAGAGGGAGCTCGGGTTGGAGCTAGGGTTGGGTAGCTAGGTGGCTCGGGCTAGGGTTTTCTGCTGGGGATGGGGTAGCTAGGTGGGGACAGGTGATCAGGTGGCCAAGTGGGGCCAGCTAGGTAGAGAGAAGAGAGAGGCCGAGAGAGAGGGGTGGTTAGGTAGCTATGGTTTGGTTTAGATGGGGTGGTGTAATAATGGATGGGGTAGGAGGGGGTATGGTGATGAGGGTTAGAAACTTAGGTGTAGGTTTTAGAGAGGGAAGATGGTTTAGGGTTTAGATAGGAACCACATGATCATGCATGGATGGTGGAGAAAAGGAGAGGGGGTATGGTGATGATGGGGTAGATGATAGGGAGGATCTTAGCTAGAGGGTAAGAGAGAGATGAGGTATAGGGTTTTTTCAAGATCAAGCAAAGAGCAAGCAAGACCTAGACAAGGAGTGGAAGAGATAAAAGATGGTGAGGTTTGTTGGAGTAGCTCATGGTGGTGGCTTTTTATCAAGACCAACTAGATCAAGCCAAAGGAGGGGGAGAGAGATGAGAGGTGATCCACTCAAGAAAAGAACCAAATAAAATCCAAAGGACTAGAATAAGGTGGTTCTTGCATGGGCCATGCAAAATGATAATTGCCATGATTAAATCTTGTGAAAACAATAATATTAACATGGCATCATTCTTATGCATTCCCAAAGTTGGAATAAAGCCAAGCAAAAGGATTGTAGAAGAAAGTCTCAAGTGGAGTAGATGGAGATGATCACCATTGATTATAATTGGGAATTACTAGTGTGTATATTCCACTAGATGCTTACTAGTCCCAAAAATATCCCAACATGAGCATAATTCCATAATAAACCATATGGAATCTAGGGAAAAGGGTTCCACTCACAAGGCATGCAAAGGTGGCCATGTGGCTCTCATAAACCAATAATGTGAAAACAACATGATGCTAAGATGAGAGCATGTGGAAAAAGAATTGGATCCATCCCAACCCACATGAGCTAGAGGTAAAACCCAATAAGTGCCAAGCTCATATTTAGTTGGATGGTGGAATTATAAGGTGGTGAAAGAAAGGTGGTGGAGTTAATAAGAGATATGCCCCCAACTCAACTTGGGCATTAAACAATATATCAAGAACCAAATACAATATCAAGAGGCAACTACAATTAACAATGCATATGAGATAAGAACCAAACAAAAGGGGTTTTATATGATGCTCAAATGCAAGGTGGCATGATGTCATGAGCATGATATAATGATGATGCAACAATTATATGTTTGAAGTAGCCATTATATTACTAGACCAAGTAGCATTACAATTGTTAGACAATTGGGATGCTACACTCTGGTTGTTGTTAGTAAGAAGAACACACATGCAATGACACTGGTGGATCCATGTTTGGTCTCTAAAGAGAACACATATTTCAATGACTCTGGTTATTGTTAGTAAAAAGAACACACATGCAATGACACTGGTGGATCCATGTGTGGTCTCTGAAGAGAACACACATACAATGACTCTGGTTGTTATTAGTAAAAAGAGCACACATGCAATGACACTGGTGGATCCAAATCTAGTATGTGAAAAGAACACACATTCAATGACTCTGGTTGTTTTTAGTAAAAAGAACACACATGCAATGACACTAGTGGATCCATGTGTGGTCTCTAAAGAGAACACATATTTCAATGACTCTGGTTGTTGTTAGTAAAACGAACACACATGCAATGACACTGGTGGATCCATGTGTGGTGTCTTAAGAGAACACACATTCAATGACTCTGGTTGTTGTTAGTAAAAAGAGCACACATGCAATGACACTGGTGGATCCAAATGTGGTATGTGAAAAGAACACACATGCAATGACTCTGGTTGTTTTTAGTAAAAAGAACACACATGCAATGACACTGGTGGATCCATAGGTGGATTGTGAAAAGAGCACACATGCAATGACTCTGGTTGTTCCACATGTGGTATGTGAAAAGAACACACATGCAATGACACCAGTTGTTGTTAGTAAAAAGAACACACATGCAATGACACTGGTGGATCCATGTGTGGTCTCTGAAGAGAACACCCATTTTAATGACACTGGTGGATCCATATGTGGTATGTGAAAAGAAAAGTCATGAAATGACTCTAGTTGTTGTTAGTAAAAAGAACACACATGCAATGACATTGGTGGATCCGTAGGTGGATTGTGAAAAGAACACACATGCAATGACACTGGTGGATCCATATGTGGTTTGTGAAAAGAACACACATGCAATGACTCTGGTTGTTGTTAGTAACAAGAACACACATGCAATGACACTTGTGGATCCATGTGTTGTCTCTGAAGAGAACACACATTTCAATGACTCTGCTTGTTGTTAGTAAAAATAACACACATGCAATGACACTGGTGGATCCATGCAGAGGCGGAGCTACGTGTATGTCAGCAGGGGCCATCGCCCCCCAGCTTTGGGCAGATCTCTGAAGAAAAATTATTTTGCAGGGCTTACATGGAAGAAAAGTTAGCCATTTGCCCCCCCAATCGATGAGGTTTTACCTTTCGGCCCCCCAGCAGCTTTGGTCTAGCTCCGCCAGTGGATCCATGTGTGGTCTCTGAAGAGAACACACATGTAATGACTCTGGTTGTTGTTAGTAAAAAGAGCACACATGCAATGACACTGGTGGATCCATAGGTGGATTGTGAAAAGAACACACATTTCAATGACACTGGTGGATCCATATGTGGTATGTGAAAAGAACACACATTACAATGACTCTGGTTGTTGTTACTAAAAATAACACACATGCAATGACAATGGTGGAGCTATGTGTGTTCTCTAAAGAGAACACACATGCAATGACTCTGGTTGTTGTTAGTAAAAAGAGCACACATGCAATGACACTGGTGGATCCGTAGGTGGATTCTGAAAAGAACACACATGCGATGACACTGGTGGATCCATATGTGGTATGTGAAAAGAACACACATTTCAATGACTCCGGTTGTTGTTAGTAAAAAGAACACACAGGCAATGACACTGGTGGATCCATAGGTGCATTGTGAAAAGAACACACATGCAATGACACTGGTGGATCCATATGTGGTATGTGAAAAGAACACACATGCAATGACTCTAGTTGTAATTAGTAACAAGAAAACACATGCAATGACATTGGTGGATCCATGTGTGGTCTCTGAAGAGAACACACATTTCAATGACTATGGGTGTTGTTAGTAAAAAGAACACACATGCAATGACACTGGTGGATCCATATGTGGTCTCTGAAGAGAACACACATGCAATGACTCTGGTTGTTGTTAGTAAAAATAGCACACATGCAATGACACTGGTGGATCCATATGTGGTATACGAAAAGAACACACAATGAAATTACTATAGTTGTTGTTAGTAAAAAGAACACACATGCAATGACACTAGTGGATCCATAGGTGGATTATGCAAAGAGCACACATGCAATGACTCTTGTGGATCCATATGTGGTATGTGAAAAGAACACACATGCAATGACACCATTTGTTGTTAGTAAAAAGAACACACATGCAATGACACTGGTGGATCCATGTGTGGTCTTTGAAGAGAACACACATTTGAATGACACTAGTGGATCCATATGTGGTATGTGAAAAGAAAAGTCATGAAATGACTCAAGTTGTTGTTAGTAAAAAGAACACACATGCAATGATACTGGTGGATCCATAGGTGGATGGTGAAAAAAAACACATGCAATAACACTGGTGGATCCATATGTGGCATGTGAAAAGAACACACATTCAATGACTCTGGTTGTTGTTAGTAACAAGAACACACATGCAATAACATTGGTGGATCCATGTGTGGTCTCTGAAGAGAACACGCATTTCAATGACTCTGGTGGATCCATATGTGGTATGTGAAAAGAACACACATGAAATGACTCTGATTGTTGTTATTAAAAAAAGCACACCGCAGTGACACTGGTCGATCCATAGGTGGATTGTGAAAAGAACACACATGCAATGACATTGGTTGTTGTTAGTAAAAAGAACACACATGCAATGATACTAGTGGATCCATGTGTGGTCTCTGAAGTGAACACACATTTCAATGCACCGGTGGATCCATATGTGGTATGTGAAAAGAACACACATGAATTGACTCCAGTTGTTGTTAGTGAAAAGAACACACATGCAATGATACTGGTGGATCCATATCTGGTATGTGAAACTAACACACATGCAATGACTCTGGTTGTTGTTAGTAAAAATAACACACATGCAATGACACTAGTGGATCCATAGGTGGATTGTGAAAAGAACAGACATCCACTGACACTAGTTGTTGTTAGTACAAAGAACACACATGCAATGACACTAGTGGATCCATGTGTGGTCTTTGAAGAGAACACAGATTTCAATGACTCTGGTTGTTGTTAGTAAAAAGAACACACATGCAATGACACTGGTGGATCCATGTGTGGTATCTTAAGAGAACACACATGCAATGACTCTGGTTGTTGTTAGTAAAAAGATCACACATGCAATGACACTGGTGGATCCATATGTGGTATGTGAAAAGAACACACATGCAATGACTTTGGTTGTTGTTAGTAAAAAGAACACACATGCAATGACACTGGTGGATCAGGTGGATTGTGAAAAGAGCACACATGCAATGACTTTGGTTGTTCCACATGTGGTATGTGAAAAGAACACACATGCAATGACACCAGTTGTTGTTAGTAAAAAGAACACACATGCAATAACACTGGTGGATCCATGTGTGGTATCTGAAGAGAACACACATTTCAATGGCACTGGTAGATCCATATGTGGTATGTGAAAAGAACAGTCATGAAATGATTCCAGTTGTTGTTAGTAAAAATAATACACATACAATGACACTGGTGGATACATAGGTGGATTGTGAAAAGAACACACATGCAATGCCACTGGTGGATCCATATGTAGTTTGTGAAAAGAACACACATGCAATGACTCTGGTTGTTGTTAGTAACAAGAACACACATGCAATGACACTGGTGGATCCATGTGTGTTCTCTGAAGAGAACACACATGCAATGACACTGGTGGATCCATGTGTGGTATCTGAAGAGAACACACATGAAATGACTCTGGCTATTGTTAGTAAAAAAAGCACACATGCAATGACACTGGTGGATCCATATGTGGTATGTGAAAAGAACACATATGCAATGACACTGGTGGATCCATGTGTGGTCTCTGAAGAGAACACACATTTCAATGACTTTGGTTGTTGTTAGTAAAAAGAACAAACATGCAATGACACTGGTGGATCCATGTGTGGTCTCTAAAGAGAACACACATGCAATGACTCTAGTTGTTGTTACTAAAAAGAACAGACATGCAATGACACTGGTGGATCCATATGTGGTATGTGAAAAGAACACACATTTCAATTACTCTGGTTGTTGTTAGTAAAAAGAACACACATGCAATGACTATGGTGGATCCATAGGTGGATTGTGAAAAGAGCACACATGCAATGACACCGGTGGATCCATATGTGGTATGTGAAAAGAACACACATGCAATGACTCTAGTTGTTGTTAGTAAAAAGAACACACATGTAATGACACTGGTGGATCCATGTCTGGTCTCTGAAGAGAACACACATTTCAACGACACGGGTGGATCAATATGTGGTATGTGAAAACAACACACATGAAATGACTCTGGTTGTTGTTAGGAAAAAAAAAGCACACATGCAATGACACTGGTGGATCCACAGGTGGATTGTGAAAAGAACACACATGCAATGACACTGGTGGATCCATGTGTGGTCTCTGAAGAGAACACACATGCAATGACGCTGGTTGTTGTTAGTAAAAGGAGCACACATGCAATGACACTGGTGGATCCATATGTGGTATGTGAAAATTACACACATGCAATGACTCTGGTTGTTGTTAGTAAAAAGAACACACATGCAATGACACTGGTGGATCCATAGGTGGATTGTGAAAAGAGCACACATGCAATGACTCTGGTTGTTCCATATGTGGTATGTGAAAAGGACACACATGCAATGTCACCAGCTGTTGTTAGTAAAAAGAACACACGTGCAATGACACTGGTGGATCCATGTGTGGTCTCTGAAGAGAACACACATTTGAATGACAATGGTGTATCCATATGTGGTATGTGAAAAGAAAAGTCATGAAATGACTCAAGTTGTTGTTAGTAAAAAGAACACACATGCAATGAGACTGCTGGACCCATAGGTGGATTGTGAAAAGAACACACATGCAATGAGACTAGTAGATCCATATGTGGCATGTGAAAAGAACACACATGCAATGACTCTAGTTGTTGTTAGTAACAAGAACACACATGCAATAACACTGGTGGATCCATGTGTGGTCTCTGAAGAGAACACACATTTCAATGACTCTGGTGGATCCATATGTGGTATGTGAAAAGAACACACATGAACTGACTCTGGTTGTTGTTAGTAAAAAAACACACATGCATTGACACTGGTGGATCCCTAGGTGGATTGTGAAAAGAACAAACATGCAATGACACTGGTTGTTGTTAGTAAAAAGAACACAGATGCAATGACACTGGTGGATCCATGTGTGGTCTCTAAAGAGAACACACATTTCAATGACTCTGGTTGTTGTTAGTAAAAAGAACACACATGCAATGACACTGGTGGATCCATGTGTGCTCTCTGAAGAGAACACACATTCAATGACTCTGGTTGTTGTTAGTAAAAAGGGAACACATGCAATGACACTGGTGGATCCATATGTGGTATGTGAAAAGAACACACATGCAATGACTCTGGTTGTTGTTAGTAAAAACAACACACATGCAATGACACTGGTGGATCCATAGGTGGATTGTGAAAAGAGCACACATGCAATGACTTTGGTTGTTCCACATGTGGTATGTGAAAAGAACACACATGCAATGACACCAGTTGTTGTTAGTAAAAAGAACACACATGCAATGACACTGGTGGATCCATGTGTGGTCTCTGAAGAGAACACACATTTCAATGACACTGGTGGATCCAGATGTGGTATGTGAAAAGAACAGTCATGAAATGACTCCAGTTGTTGTTAGTAAAAAGAACACACATGCAATGAAACTGGTGGATCCATAGGTGGATTGTGAAAAGAACACACATGCAATGACACTGGTGGATCCATATGTGGTTTGTGAAAAGAACACACATGCAATGACTCTAGTTGTTGTTAGTAAAAAGAACACACATGCAATGACACTGGTGGATCCAATGTGGTCCCTAAAGAGAACACACATTTCAATGACTCTGGTTGTTGTTAGTAAAAAGGACACACATGCAATGACACTGGTGGATCCATGTGTGGTCTCTGAAGAGAACACACATGCAATGACGCTGGTTGTTGTTATTAAAAGGAGCACACATGAAATGACACCGGTGGATCCATATGTGGTATGTGAAAATTACACACATGCAATGACTCTGGTTGTTGTTAGTAAAAAGAACACACATGCAATGACACTGGTGGATCCATAGGTGGATTGTGAAAAGAGCACACATGCAATGGCTCTGGTTGTTCCATATGTGGTATGTGAAAAGAACACACATGCAATGACACCAGCTGTTGTTAGTAAAAAGAACACACATGCAATGACACTGGTGGATCCATGTGTGGTCTCTGAAGAGAACACACATTTGAATGACACTGGTGGATCCATATGTGGTATGTGAAAAGAAAAGTCATGAAATGACTCAAGTTGTTGTTAGTAAAAAGAACACACATGCAATGACACTGCTGGACCCATAGGTGGATTGTGAAAAGAACACACATGCAATGACACTAGTGGATCCATATGTGGCATGTGAAAAGAACACACATGCAATGACTCTGGTTGTTATTAGTAACAAGAACACTCATGCAATAACACTGGTGGATCCATGTGTGGTCTCTGAGAGAACACACATTTCAATGACTCTGGTGGATCCATATGTGGTATGTGAAAAAACACACATGAACTAACTCTGGTTGTTGTTAGTAAAAAACACACATGCATTGACACTGGTGGATCCCTAGGTGGATTGTGAAAAGAACAAACATGCAATGACACTGGTTGTTGTTTGTAAAAAGAACACAGATGCAATGACACTGGTGGATCCATGTGTGGTCTCTAAAGAGAACACACATTTCAATGACTCTGGTTGTTGTTAGTAAAAAGAACACACATGCAATGACACTGGGGGATCCATGTGTGCTCTCTGAAGAGAACACACATTCAATGACTCTGGTTGTTGTTAGTAAAAAGTGAACACATGCAATGACACTGGTGGATCCATATGTGGTATGTGAAAAGAACACACATGCAATGACTCTGGTTGTTGTTAGTAAAAAGAACACACATGCAATGACACTGGTGGATCCATAGGTGGATTGTGAAAAGAGCACACATGCAATGACTCTGGTTGTTCAACATGTGGTATGTGAAAAGAACACACATGCAATGACACCAGTTGTTGTTAGAAAAAAGAACACACATGCAATGACACTGGTGGATCCATGTGTGGTGTCTGAAGAAAACACACATTTCAATGACACTGGTGGATCCATATGTGGTATGTGAAAAGAACAGTCATGAAATGACTCCAGTTGTTGTTAGTAAAAAGAACACACATGCAATGACACTGGTGGATCCATAGGTGGATTGTGAAAAGAACACACATGCAATGACACTGGTGGATCCATATGTGGTTTGTGAAAAGAACACACATGCAATGACTCTAGTTGTAATTAGTAAAAAGAACACACATGCAATGACACTGCTGGATCCAATGTGGTCCCTAAAGAGAACACACATTTCAATGACTCTGGTTGTTGTTAGTAAAAAGGACACACATGCAATGACACTGGTGGATCCATGTGTGGTCTCTAAAGAGAACACACATGCAATGAAACTGGTGGATCCATGTGTGGTATCTGAAGAGAACACACATGAAATGACTCTGGCTGTTGTTAGTAAAAAAGCACACATGCAATGACACTGGTGGATCCATATGTGGTATGTGAAAAGAACACATATGCAATGACACTGGTGGATCCATGTGTGGTCTCTGAAGAGAACACAGATTTCAATGACTTTGGTTGTTGTTAGTAAAAAGAACACACATGCAATGACACTGGTGGATCCATGTGTGGTCTCTAAAGAGAACACACATGCAATGACTCTGGTTGTTGTTAGTAAAAAGAACAGACATGCAATGACACTGGTGGATCCATATGTGGTATGTGAAAAGAACACACATTTCAATGACTCTGGTTGTTGTTAGTAAAAAGAACACACATGAAATGACTATGGTGGATCCATAGGTGGATTGTGAAAAGAGCACACATGCAATGGCTCTGGTTGTTCCACATGTGGTATGTGAAAAGAACACACATGCAATGACACCAGTTGTTGTTAGTAAAAAGAACACACATGCAATGACACTGGTGGATCCATGTGTGGTCTCCGAAGAGAACACACATTTCAATGACACTGGTGGATCCATATGTGGTATGTGAAAAGAACAGTCATGAAATGACTCTAGTTGTTGTTATTAAAAAGAACACACATGCGATGACACTGGTGGATCCATAGCTGAATTGTGAAAAGAACACACATGCAATGACACTGGTGGATCCATATGTGGTTTGTGAAAAGAACACACATGCAATGACTCTAGTTGTTGTTAGTAAAAAGAACACACATGCAATGACACTGGTGGATCCAATGTGGTCCCTAAAGAGAACACACATTTCAATGACTCTGGTTGTTGTTAGTAAAAAGGACACACATGCAATGACACTGGTGGATCTATGTGTGGTCTCTGAAGAGAACACACATGCAATAACGCTGGTTGTTGTTAGTAAAAAGAGCACACATGCAATGACACTGGTGGATCCATATGTGGTATGTGAAAATTACACAAATGCAATGACTCTGGTTGTTGTTAGTAAAAAGAACACACATGCAATGACACTGGTGGATCCATAGGTTGATTGTGAAAAGAACACACATGCAATGACACTGGTGGATCCATATGTGGTATGTGAAAAGAACACACATGCAATGACTCTAGTTGTAATTAGTAACAAGAAAACACATGCAATGACATTGGTGGATCCATGTGTGGTCTCTGAAGAGAACACACATTTCAATGACTATGGGTGTTGTTAGTAAAAAGAACACACATGCAATGACACTGGTGGATCCATATGTGGTCTCTGAAGAGAACACACATGCAATGACTCTGGTTGTTGTTAGTAAAAATAGCACACATGCAATGACACTGGTGGATCCATATGTGGTATACGAAAAGAACACACAATAAAATTACTATAGTTGTTGTTAGTAAAAAGAACACACATGCAATGACACTAGTGGATCCATAGGTGGATTATGCAAAGAGCACACATGCAATGACTCTTGTGGATCCATATGTGGTATGTGAAAAGAACACACATGCAATGACACCATTTGTTGTTAGTAAAAAGAACACACATGCAATGACACTGGTGGATCCATGTGTGGTCTTTGAAGAGAACACACATTTGAATGACACTAGTGGATCCATATGTGGTATGTGAAAAGAAAAGTCATGAAATGACTCAAGTTGTTGTTAGTAAAAAGAACACACATGCAATGATACTGGTGGATCCATAGGTGGATGGTGAAAAAAAAACACATGCAATAACACTGGTGGATCCATATGTGGCATGTGAAAAGAACACACATTCAATGACTCTGGTTGTTGTTAGTAACAAGAACACACATGCAATAACATTGGTGGATCCATGTGTGGTCTCTGAAGAGAACACGCATTTCAATGACTCTGGTGGATCCATATGTGGTATGTGAAAAGAACACACATGAAATGACTCTGATTGTTGTTATTAAAAAAAGCACACCGCAGTGACACTGGTCGATCCATAGGTGGATTGTGAAAAGAACACACATGCAATGACATTGGTTGTTGTTAGTAAAAAGAACACACATGCAATGATACTAGTGGATCCATGTGTGGTCTCTGAAGTGAACACACATTTCAATGCACCGGTGGATCCATATGTGGTATGTGAAAAGAACACACATGAATTGACTCCAGTTGTTGTTAGTGAAAAGAACACACATGCAATGATACTGGTGGATCCATATCTGGTATGTGAAACTAACACACATGCAATGACTCTGGTTGTTGTTAGTAAAAATAACACACATGCAATGACACTAGTGGATCCATAGGTGGATTGTGAAAAGAACAGACATCCACTGACACTAGTTGTTGTTAGTACAAAGAACACACATGCAATGACACTAGTGGATCCATGTGTGGTCTTTGAAGAGAACACAGATTTCAATGACTCTGGTTGTTGTTAGTAAAAAGAACACACATGCAATGACACTGGTGGATCCATGTGTGGTATCTTAAGAGAACACACATGCAATGACTCTGGTTGTTGTTAGTAAAAAGATCACACATGCAATGACACTGGTGGATCCATATGTGGTATGTGAAAAGAACACACATGCAATGACTTTGGTTGTTGTTAGTAAAAAGAACACACATGCAATGACACTGGTGGATCAGGTGGATTGTGAAAAGAGCACACATGCAATGACTTTGGTTGTTCCACATGTGGTATGTGAAAAGAACACACATGCAATGACACCAGTTGTTGTTAGTAAAAAGAACACACATGCAATGACACTGGTGGATCCATGTGTGGTATCTGAAGAGAACACACATTTCAATGGCACTGGTAGATCCATATGTGGTATGTGAAAAGAACAGTCATGAAATGATTCCAGTTGTTGTTAGTAAAAATAATACACATACAATGACACTGGTGGATACATAGGTGGATTGTGAAAAGAACACACATGCAATGCCACTGGTGGATCCATATGTAGTTTGTGAAAAGAACACACATGCAATGACTCTGGTTGTTGTTAGTAACAAGAACACACATGCAATGACACTGGTGGATCCATGTGTGTTCTCTGAAGAGAACACACATGCAATGACACTGGTGGATCCATGTGTGGTATCTGAAGAGAACACACATGAAATGACTCTGGCTATTGTTAGTAAAAAAAGCACACATGCAATGACACTGGTGGATCCATATGTGGTATGTGAAAAGAACACATATGCAATGACACTGGTGGATCCATGTGTGGTCTCTGAAGAGAACACACATTTCAATGACTTTGGTTGTTGTTAGTAAAAAGAACAAACATGCAATGACACTGGTGGATCCATGTGTGGTCTCTAAAGAGAACACACATGCAATGACTCTAGTTGTTGTTACTAAAAAGAACAGACATGCAATGACACTGGTGGATCCATATGTGGTATGTGAAAAGAACACACATTTCAATTACTCTGGTTGTTGTTAGTAAAAAGAACACACATGCAATGACTATGGTGGATCCATAGGTGGATTGTGAAAAGAGCACACATGCAATGACACCGGTGGATCCATATGTGGTATGTGAAAAGAACACACATGCAATGACTCTAGTTGTTGTTAGTAAAAAGAACACACATGTAATGACACTGGTGGATCCATGTCTGGTCTCTGAAGAGAACACACATTTCAACGACACGGGTGGATCAATATGTGGTATGTGAAAACAACACACATGAAATGACTCTGGTTGTTGTTAGGAAAAAAAGCACACATGCAATGACACTGGTGGATCCACAGGTGGATTGTGAAAAGAACACACATGCAATGACACTGGTGGATCCATGTGTGGTCTCTGAAGAGAACACACATGCAATGACGCTGGTTGTTGTTAGTAAAAGGAGCACACATGCAATGACACTGGTGGATCCATATGTGGTATGTGAAAATTACACACATGCAATGACTCTGGTTGTTGTTAGTAAAAAGAACACACATGCAATGACACTGGTGGATCCATAGGTGGATTGTGAAAAGAGCACACATGCAATGACTCTGGTTGTTCCATATGTGGTATGTGAAAAGGACACACATGCAATGTCACCAGCTGTTGTTAGTAAAAAGAACACACGTGCAATGACACTGGTGGATCCATGTGTGGTCTCTGAAGAGAACACACATTTGAATGACAATGGTGTATCCATATGTGGTATGTGAAAAGAAAAGTCATGAAATGACTCAAGTTGTTGTTAGTAAAAAGAACACACATGCAATGAGACTGCTGGACCCATAGGTGGATTGTGAAAAGAACACACATGCAATGAGACTAGTAGATCCATATGTGGCATGTGAAAAGAACACACATGCAATGACTCTAGTTGTTGTTAGTAACAAGAACACACATGCAATAACACTGGTGGATCCATGTGTGGTCTCTGAAGAGAACACACATTTCAATGACTCTGGTGGATCCATATGTGGTATGTGAAAAGAACACACATGAACTGACTCTGGTTGTTGTTAGTAAAAAAACACACATGCATTGACACTGGTGGATCCCTAGGTGGATTGTGAAAAGAACAAACATGCAATGACACTGGTTGTTGTTAGTAAAAAGAACACAGATGCAATGACACTGGTGGATCCATGTGTGGTCTCTAAAGAGAACACACATTTCAATGACTCTGGTTGTTGTTAGTAAAAAGAACACACATGCAATGACACTGGTGGATCCATGTGTGCTCTCTGAAGAGAACACACATTCAATGACTCTGGTTGTTGTTAGTAAAAAGGGAACACATGCAATGACACTGGTGGATCCATATGTGGTATGTGAAAAGAACACACATGCAATGACTCTGGTTGTTGTTAGTAAAAACAACACACATGCAATGACACTGGTGGATCCATAGGTGGATTGTGAAAAGAGCACACATGCAATGACTTTGGTTGTTCCACATGTGGTATGTGAAAAGAACACACATGCAATGACACCAGTTGTTGTTAGTAAAAAGAACACACATGCAATGACACTGGTGGATCCATGTGTGGTCTCTGAAGAGAACACACATTTCAATGACACTGGTGGATCCAGATGTGGTATGTGAAAAGAACAGTCATGAAATGACTCCAGTTGTTGTTAGTAAAAAGAACACACATGCAATGAAACTGGTGGATCCATAGGTGGATTGTGAAAAGAACACACATGCAATGACACTGGTGGATCCATATGTGGTTTGTGAAAAGAACACACATGCAATGACTCTAGTTGTTGTTAGTAAAAAGAACACACATGCAATGACACTGGTGGATCCAATGTGGTCCCTAAAGAGAACACACATTTCAATGACTCTGGTTGTTGTTAGTAAAAAGGACACACATGCAATGACACTGGTGGATCCATGTGTGGTCTCTGAAGAGAACACACATGCAATGACGCTGGTTGTTGTTATTAAAAGGAGCACACATGAAATGACACCGGTGGATCCATATGTGGTATGTGAAAATTACACACATGCAATGACTCTGGTTGTTGTTAGTAAAAAGAACACACATGCAATGACACTGGTGGATCCATAGGTGGATTGTGAAAAGAGCACACATGCAATGACTCTGGTTGTTCCATATGTGGTATGTGAAAAGAACACACATGCAATGACACCAGCTGTTGTTAGTAAAAAGAACACACATGCAATGACACTGGTGGATCCATGTGTGGTCTCTGAAGAGAACACACATTTGAATGACACTGGTGGATCCATATGTGGTATGTGAAAAGAAAAGTCATGAAATGACTCAAGTTGTTGTTAGTAAAAAGAACACACATGCAATGACACTGCTGGACCCATAGGTGGATTGTGAAAAGAACACACATGCAATGACACTAGTGGATCCATATGTGGCATGTGAAAAGAACACACATGCAATGACTCTGGTTGTTATTAGTAACAAGAACACTCATGCAATAACACTGGTGGATCCATGTGTGGTCTCTGAGAGAACACACATTTCAATGACTCTGGTGGATCCATATGTGGTATGTGAAAAAACACACATGAACTAACTCTGGTTGTTGTTAGTAAAAAACACACATGCATTGACACTGGTGGATCCCTAGGTGGATTGTGAAAAGAACAAACATGCAATGACACTGGTTGTTGTTTGTAAAAAGAACACAGATGCAATGACACTGGTGGATCCATGTGTGGTCTCTAAAGAGAACACACATTTCAATGACTCTGGTTGTTGTTAGTAAAAAGAACACACATGCAATGACACTGGGGGATCCATGTGTGCTCTCTGAAGAGAACACACATTCAATGACTCTGGTTGTTGTTAGTAAAAAGTGAACACATGCAATGACACTGGTGGATCCATATGTGGTATGTGAAAAGAACACACATGCAATGACTCTGGTTGTTGTTAGTAAAAAGAACACACATGCAATGACACTGGTGGATCCATAGGTGGATTGTGAAAAGAGCACACATGCAATGACTCTGGTTGTTCAACATGTGGTATGTGAAAAGAACACACATGCAATGACACCAGTTGTTGTTAGAAAAAAGAACACACATGCAATGACACTGGTGGATCCATGTGTGGTGTCTGAAGAAAACACACATTTCAATGACACTGGTGGATCCATATGTGGTATGTGAAAAGAACAGTCATGAAATGACTCCAGTTGTTGTTAGTAAAAAGAACACACATGCAATGACACTGGTGGATCCATAGGTGGATTGTGAAAAGAACACACATGCAATGACACTGGTGGATCCATATGTGGTTTGTGAAAAGAACACACATGCAATGACTCTAGTTGTAATTAGTAAAAAGAACACACATGCAATGACACTGCTGGATCCAATGTGGTCCCTAAAGAGAACACACATTTCAATGACTCTGGTTGTTGTTAGTAAAAAGGACACACATGCAATGACACTGGTGGATCCATGTGTGGTCTCTAAAGAGAACACACATGCAATGAAACTGGTGGATCCATGTGTGGTATCTGAAGAGAACACACATGAAATGACTCTGGCTGTTGTTAGTAAAAAAGCACACATGCAATGACACTGGTGGATCCATATGTGGTATGTGAAAAGAACACATATGCAATGACACTGGTGGATCCATGTGTGGTCTCTGAAGAGAACACAGATTTCAATGACTTTGGTTGTTGTTAGTAAAAAGAACACACATGCAATGACACTGGTGGATCCATGTGTGGTCTCTAAAGAGAACACACATGCAATGACTCTGGTTGTTGTTAGTAAAAAGAACAGACATGCAATGACACTGGTGGATCCATATGTGGTATGTGAAAAGAACACACATTTCAATGACTCTGGTTGTTGTTAGTAAAAAGAACACACATGAAATGACTATGGTGGATCCATAGGTGGATTGTGAAAAGAGCACACATGCAATGGCTCTGGTTGTTCCACATGTGGTATGTGAAAAGAACACACATGCAATGACACCAGTTGTTGTTAGTAAAAAGAACACACATGCAATGACACTGGTGGATCCATGTGTGGTCTCCGAAGAGAACACACATTTCAATGACACTGGTGGATCCATATGTGGTATGTGAAAAGAACAGTCATGAAATGACTCTAGTTGTTGTTATTAAAAAGAACACACATGCGATGACACTGGTGGATCCATAGCTGAATTGTGAAAAGAACACACATGCAATGACACTGGTGGATCCATATGTGGTTTGTGAAAAGAACACACATGCAATGACTCTAGTTGTTGTTAGTAAAAAGAACACACATGCAATGACACTGGTGGATCCAATGTGGTCCCTAAAGAGAACACACATTTCAATGACTCTGGTTGTTGTTAGTAAAAAGGACACACATGCAATGACACTGGTGGATCTATGTGTGGTCTCTGAAGAGAACACACGTGCAATAACGCTGGTTGTTGTTAGTAAAAAGAGCACACATGCAATGACACTGGTGGATCCATATGTGGTATGTGAAAATTACACAAATGCAATGACTCTGGTTGTTGTTAGTAAAAAGAACACACATGCAATGACACTGGTGGATCCATAGGTTGATTGTGAAAAGAGCACACATGCAATGACTCTGGTTGTTCCATATGTGGTATGTGAAAAGAACACAAATGCAATGACACCAGTTGTTGTTAGTAAAAAGAACATACATGCAATGACACTGGTGGATCCATATGTGGTATGTGAAAAGAAAAGTCATTAAATGACTCAAGTTGTTGTTAGTGAAAAGAACATACATGCAATGAGACTGCTGGATCCATAGGTGGATTTTGAAAAGAACACACATGCAATGACACTGGTGGATCCATATGTGGCATGTGAAAAGAACACACATGCAATGACTCTGGTTGTTGTTAGTAACAAGAACACACATACAATAACACTGGTGGATCCATGTGTGGTCTCTGAAGAGAACATACATTTCAAAGACTGGTGGATCCATATGTGGTATGTGAAAAGAACACACATGACTTGACTCTGGTTGTTGTTAGTAAAAAAAGCACACATGCAGTGACACTGGTGGATCCATAGGTGGATTGTGAAAAGAACACACATGCCATGACACTGGTTGTTGTTAGTAAAAAGAACACACATGCAATGACACTGGTGGATCCATGTGTGGTCTCTGAAGAGAACACACATTTCAATGACTCTGGTTGTTGTTAGTAAAAAGAACACACATGCAATGACACTGGTGGATCCATGTGTGCTCTCTGAAGAGAACACACATTCAATGACTCTGGTTGTTGTTAGTAAAAAGAGAACACATGCAATGACACTGGTGGATCCATATGTGGTATGTGAAAAGAACACACATGCAATGACTCTGGTTGTTGTTAGTAAAAAGAACACACATGCAATGACACTGGTGGATCCATAGGTGGATTGTGAAAAGAGCACACATGCAATGACTCTGGTTGTTCCACATGTGGTATGTGAAAAGAACACACATGCAATGACACCAGTTGTTGTTAGAAAAAAGAACACACATGCAATGACACTGGTGGATCCATGTGTGGTCTCTGAAGAGAACACACATTTCAATGACACTGGTGGATCCATATGTGGTATGTGAAAAGAACAGTCATGAAATGACTCCAGTTGTTGTTAGTAAAAAGAACACACATGCAATGACACTGGTGGATCCATAGGTGGATTGTGAAAAGAACACACATGCAATGACACTGGTGGATCCATATGTGGTTTGTGAAAAGAACACATAATGCAATGACTCTAGTTGTTGTTAGTAAAAAGAACACACATGCAATGACACTGGTGGATCCAATGTGGTCCCTAAAGAGAACACACATTTCAATGACTCTGGTTGTTGTTAGTAAAAAGGACACACATGCAATGACACTGGTGGATCCATGTGTGGTCTCTAAAGAGAACACACATGCAATGACACTGGTGGATCCATGTGTGGTATCTGAAGAGAACACACATGAAATGACTCTGGCTGTTGTTAGTAAAAAAAGCACACATGCAATGACACTGGTGGATCCATATGTGGTATGTGAAAAGAACACATATGTAATGACACTGGTGGATCCATGTGTGGTCTTTGAAGAGAACACAAATTTCAATGACTTTGGTTGTTGTTAGTAAAAAGAACACACATGCAATGACACTGGTGGATCCATGTGTGTTTTCTAAAGAGAACACACATGCAATGACTCTGGTTGTTGTTAGTAAAAAGAACAGACATGCAATGACACTGGTGGATCCATATGTGGTATGTGAAAAGAACACACATTTCAATGACTCTGGTTGTTGTTAGTAAAAAGAACACACATGCAATGACTATGGTGGATCCATAGGTGAATTGTGAAAAGAGCACACATGCAATGGCTCTGGTTGTTCCATATGTGGTTTGTGAAAAGAACACACATGCAATGACACCAGTTGTTGTTAGAAAAAAGAACACACATGCAATGACACTGGTGGATCCATGTGTGGTGTCTGAAGAGAACACATATTTCAATGACTCTGGTTGTTGTTAGTAAAAAGGACACACATGTAATGACACTGGTGGATCCATGTGTGGTCTCTGAAGAGAACACACATGCAATGACGCTGGTTGTTGTTAGTAAAAAGAGCACACATGCAATGACACTGGTGGATCCATATGTGGTATGTGAAAATTACACAAATGCAATGCCTCTGGTTGTTGTTAGTAAAAAGAACACACATGCAATGACACTGGTGGATCCATAGGTGGATTGTGAAAAGAGCACACATGCAATGACTCTGGTTGTTCCACATGTGGTATGTGAAAAGAACACACATGCAATGACACCAGTTGTTGTTAGAAAAAAGAACACACATGCAATGACACTGGTGGATCCATGTGTGGTCTCTGAAGAGAACACACATTTCAATGACACTGGTGGATCCATATGTGGTATGTGAAAAGAACAGTCATGAAATGACTCCAGTTGTTGTTAGTAAAAAGAACACACATGCAATGACACTGGTGGATCCATAGGTGGATTGTGAAAAGAACACACATGCAATGACACTGGTGGATCCATATGTGGTTTGTGAAAAGAACACATAATGCAATGACTCTAGTTGTTGTTAGTAAAAAGAACACACATGCAATGACACTGGTGGATCCAATGTGGTCCCTAAAGAGAACACACATTTCAATGACTCTGGTTGTTGTTAGTAAAAAGGACACACATGCAATGACACTGGTGGATCCATGTGTGGTCTCTAAAGAGAACACACATGCAATGACACTGGTGGATCCATGTGTGGTATCTGAAGAGAACACACATGAAATGACTCTGGCTGTTGTTAGTAAAAAAAGCACACATGCAATGACACTGGTGGATCCATATGTGGTATGTGAAAAGAACACATATGAAATGACACTGGTGGATCCATGTGTGGTCTTTGAAGAGAACACAGATTTCAATGACTTTGGTTGTTGTTAGTAAAAAGAACACACATGCAATGACACTGGTGGATCCATGTGTGTTTTCTAAAGAGAACACACATGCAATGACTCTGGTTGTTGTTAGTAAAAAGAACAGACATGCAATGACACTGGTGGATCCATATGTGGTATGTGAAAAGAACACACATTTCAATGACTCTGGTTGTTGTTAGTAAAAAGAACACACATGCAATGACTATGGTGGATCCATAGGTGAATTGTGAAAAGAGCACACATGCAATGGCTCTGGTTGTTCCATATGTGGTTTGTGAAAAGAACACACATGCAATGACACCAGTTGTTGTTAGAAAAAAGAACACACATGCAATGACACTGGTGGATCCATATGTGGTGTCTGAAGAGAACACATATTTCAATGACTCTGGTTGTTGTTAGTAAAAAGGACACACATGTAATGACACTGGTGGATCCATGTGTGGTCTCTGAAGAGAACACACATGCAATGACGCTGGTTGTTGTTAGTAAAAAGAGCACACATGCAATGACACTGGTGGATCCATATGTGGTATGTGAAAATTACACAAATGCAATGCCTCTGGTTGTTGTTAGTAAAAAGAACACACATGCAATGACACTGGTGGATCCATAGGTGGATTGTGAAAAGAGCACACATGCAATGACTCTGGTTGTTCCATATGTGGTATGTGAAAAGAACACAAATGCAATGACACCAGTTATTGTTAGTAAAAAGAACACACAAGCAATGACACTGGTGGATCCATGTGTGGTCTCTGCAGAGAACACACATTTGAATGACACAGGTGGATCCATATGTGGTATGTGAAAAGAAAAGTCATTAAATGACTCAAGTTGTTGTTAGTGAAAAGAACATACATGCAATGAGACTGATGGATCCATAGGTGGATTGTGAAAAGAACACACATGCAATGACACTGGTGCATCCATATGTGGCATGTGAAAAGAACACACATGCAATGACTCTGGTTGTTGTTAGTAACAAGAACACACATACAATAACACTGGTGGATCCATGTGTGGTCTCTGAAGAGAACACACATTTCAAAGACTCTGGTGGATCCATATGTGGTATGTGAAAAGAACACACATGAACTGACTCTGGTTGTTGTTAGTAAAAAAATCACACATGCAGTGACACTGCTGGATCCATAGATGGATTGTGAAAAGAACACAGATGCAATGACACTGGTTGTTGTTAGTAAAAAGAACACACATGCAATGACACTGGTGGATCCATGTGTGGTCTCTGAAGAGAACACACATTTCAAAGACTGGTGGATCCATATGTGGTATGTGAAAAGAACACACATGGCTTGACTCTGGTTGTTGTTAGTAAAAAAAGCACACATGCAGTGACACTGGTGGATCCATAGGTGGATTGTGAAAAGAACACACATGCCATGACACTGGTTGTTGTTAGTAAAAAGAACACATATGCAATGACACTGGTGGATCCATGTGTGGTCTCTGAAGAGAACACACATTTCAATGACTCTGGTTGTTGTTAGTAAAAAGAACACACATGCAATGACACTGGTGGATCCATGTGTGCTCTCTGAAGAGAACACACATTCAATGACTCTGGTTGTTGCTAGTAAAAAGAGAACACATGCAATGACACTGGTGGATCCATATGTGGTATGTGAAAAGAACACACATGCAATGACTCTGGTTGTTGTTAGTAAAAAGAACACACATGCAATGACACTGGTGGATCCATCGGTGGATTGTGAAAAGAGCACACATGCAATGACTCTGGTTGTTCCACATGTGGTATGTGAAAAGAACACACATGCAATGACACCAGTTGTTGTTAGAAAAAAGAACACACATGCAATGACACTGGTGGATCCATGTGTGGTCTCTGAAGAGAACACACATTTCAATGACACTGGTGGATCCATATGTGGTATGTGAAAAGAACAGTCATGAAATGACTCCAGTTGTTGTTAGTAAAAAGAACACACATGTAATGACACTGGTGGATCCATAGGTGGATTGTGAAAAGAACACACATGCAATGACACTGGTGGATCCATATGTGGTTTGTGAAAAGAACACATAATGCAATGACTCTAGTTGTTGTTAGTAAAAAGAACACACATGCAATGACACTGGTGGATCCAATGTGGTCCCTAAAGAGAACACACATTTCAATGACTCTGGTTGTTGTTAGTAAAAAGGACACACATGCAATCACACTGGTGGATCCATGTGTGGTCTCTAAAGAGAACACACATGCAATGACACTGGTGGATCCATGTGTGGTATCTGAAGAGAACACACATGAAATGACTCTGGCTGTTGTTAGTAAAAAAAGCACACATGCAATGACACTGGTGGATCCATATGTGGTATGTGAAAAGAACACATATGCAATGACACTGGTGGATCCATGTGTGGTCTCTGAAGAGAACACAGATTTCAATGACTTTGGTTGTTGTTAGTAATAAGAACACACATGCAATGACACTGGTGGATCCATGTGTGGTCTCTAAAGAGAACACACATGCAATGACTCTGGTTGTTGTTAGTAAAAAGAACAGACATGCAATGACACTGGTGGATCCATATGTGGTATGTGAAAAGAACACACATTTCAATGACTCTGGTTGTTGTTAGTAAAAAGAACACACATGCAATGACTATGGTGGATCCATAGGTGGATTGTGAAAAGAGCACACATGCAATGGCTCTGGTTGTTCCACATGTGGTATGTGAAAAGAACACACATGCATTGACACCAGTTGTTGTTAGTAAAAAGAACACACATGTAATGACACTGGTGGATCCATGTGTGGTCTCCGAAGAGAACACACATTTCAATGACACTGGTGGATCCATATGTGGTATGTGAAAAGAATAGTCATGAAATGACTCTAGTTGTTGTTAGTAAAAAGAACACACATGCAATGACACTGGTGGATCCATAGGTGGATTGTGAAAAGAACACACATGCAATGACAGTGGTGGATCCATATGTGGTTTGTGAAAAGAACACACATGCAATGACTCTAGTTGTTGTTAGTAAAAAGAACACACATGCAATGACACTGGTGGATCCAATGTGGTCCCTAAAGAGAACACACATTTCAATGACTCTGGTTGTTGTTAGTAAAAAGGACACACATGCAATGACACTGGTGGATCCATGTGTGGTCTCTGAAGAGAACACACATGCAATGACGCTGGTTGTTGTTAGTAAAAAGAGAACACATGCAATGACACTGGTGGATCCATATGTGGTATGTGAAAATTACACAAATGCAATGACTCTGGTCGTTGTTAGTAAAAAGAACACACATGCAATGAAACTGGTGGATCCATAGGTGGATTGTGAAAAGAGCACACATGCAATGACTCTGGTTGTTCCATATGTGGTATGTGAAAAGAACACAAATGCAATGACACCAGTTGTTGTTAGTAAAAAGAACACACATGCAATGACACTGGTGGATCCATGTGTGGTCTCTGCAGAGAACACACATTTGAATGACACAGGTGGATCCATATGTGGTATGTGAAAAGAAAAGTCATTAAATGACTCAAGTTGTTGTTAGTGAAAAGAACATACATGCAATGAGACTGCTGGATCCATAGGTGGATTGTGAAAAGAACACACATGCAATGACACTGGTGGATCCATATGTGGCATGTGAAAAGAACACACATGCAATGACTCTGGTTGTTGTTAGTAACAAGAACACACATACAATAACACTGGTGGATCCATGTGTGGTCTCTGAAGAGAACACACATTTCAAAGACTCTGGTGGATCCATATGTGGTATGTGAAAAGAACACACATGAACTGACTCTGGTTGTTGTTAGTAAAAAAGCACACATGCAGTGACACTGGTGGATCCATAGGTGGATTGTGAAAAGAACACACATGCAATGACACTGGTTGTTGTTAGTAAAAAGAACACACATGCAATGACACTGGTGGATCCATGTGTGGTCTCTGAAGAGAACACACATTTCAATGACTCTGGTTGTTGTTAGTAAAAAGAACACACATGCAATGACACTGGTGGATCCATGTGTGGTCTCTGAAGAGAACACACATTCAATGACTTTGGTTGTTGTTAGTAAAAAGAGCACACATGCAATGACACTAGTGGATCCATATGTGGTATGTGAAAAGAACACACATGCAATGACTCTGGTTGTTGTTAGTAAAAAGAACACACATGCAATGACACTGGTGGATCCATAGGTGGATTGTGGAAAGAGCACACATGCAATGACTCTGGTTGTTCCACATGTGGTATGTGAAAATAACAGACATGCAATGACACCAGTTGTTGTTAGTAAAAAGAACACACATGCAATGACACTCGTGGATCCATATGTGGTATGTGAAAAGAACACACATGCAATGACTCTGGTTGTTGTTAGTAAAAAGAACACACATGCAATGACACTGGTGGATCCATAGGTGGATTGTGAAAAGAGCACACATGCAATGACTCTGGTTGTTCCATATGTGGTATGTCAAAAGAACACACATGCAATGACACCAGTTGTTGTTAGTAAAAAGAACACACATGCAATGACACTGGTGGATCCATGTGTGGTCTTTGAAGAGAACACACATTTGAATGACACTAGTGGATCCATATGTGGTATGCGAAAAGAAAAGTCATGAAATGACTCCAGTAGTTGATAGTAAAAAGAACACACATGGAATCATACTGGTGGATCCATAGGTGGACTGAGAAAAAAACTCATGCAATGACACTGGTGGATCCATATGTGGCATGTGAAAAGAACACACATGCAATGACTCTGGTTGTTAGTATCAAGAACACACATGCAATAACATCGGTGGATCCATGTGTGGTTTCTAAAGAGAACACACATTTCAATGACTCGGGTGGATCCATATGTGGTATGTGAAAAGAACATACATGAAATGACTCTGGTTGTTGTTAGTAAAAAAAGCACACCGCAGTGACACTGGTCGATCCATAGGTGGATTGTGAAAAGAACACACATGCAATGACACTGGTTGTTGTTAGTAAAAAGAACACACATGCAATGACACTGGTGGATCCATGTGTGGTCTCTAAAGAGAAGACACATTTCAATGACTCTGGTTGTTGTTAGTAAAAAGAACACACATGCAATGACACTGGTGGATCCATGTGTGGTCTCTGAAGAGAACACACATGCAATAACGCTGTTTGTTGTTAGTAAAAAGAGCACACATGCAATGACACTGGTGGATCCATATGTGGTATGTGAAAAGAACACACATGCAATGACACCAGTTGTTGTTAGAAAAAAGAACACACATGCAATGACACTGGTGGATCCATGTGTGGTCTCTGAAGAGAACACACATTTCAATGACACTGGTGGATCCATATGTGGTATGTGAAAAGAACAGTCATGAAATGACTCTAGTTGTTGTTAGTAAAAAGAACACACATGCAATGACACTTTGGATCCATAGGTGGATTGTGAAAAGAACACACAGGCAATGACACTGGTGGATCCATATGTGGTTTGTGAAAAGAACACACATGCAATGACTCTAGTTGTTGTTAGTAAAAAGAACACACATGCAATGACACTGGTGGATCCAATGTGGTCCCTAAAGAGAACACACATTTCAATGACTCTGGTTGTTGTTAGTAAAAAGGACACACATGCAATGACACTGGTGGATCCATGTGTGGTCTCTAAAGAGAACACACATGCAATGACACTGGTGGATCCATGTGTGGTATCTGAAGAGAACACACATGAAATGACTCTGGCTGTTGTTAGTAAAAAAAGCACACATGCAATGACACTGGTGGATCCATATGTGGTATGTGAAAAGAACACATATGCAATGACACTGGTGGATCCATGTGTGGTCTCTGAAGAGAACACAGATTTCAATGACTTTGGTTGTTGTTAGTAAAAAGAACACACATGCAATGACACTGGTGGATCCATGTGTGGTCTCTAAAGAGAACACACATGCAATGAATCTTGTTGTTGTTAGTAAAAAGAACATACATGCAATGACACTGGTGGATCCATATGTGGTATGTGAAAAGAACACACATTTCAATGACTCTGGTTGTTGTTAGTAAAAAGAACACACATGCAATGACTATGGTGGATCCATAGGTGGATTGTGAAAAGAGCACACATGCAATGGCTCTGGTTGTTCCACATGTGGTATGTGAAAAGAACACACATGCAATGACACCAGTTGTTGTTAGTAAAAAGAACACACATGCAATGACACTGGTGGATCCATGTGTGGTCTCCGAAGAGAACACACATTTCAATGACACTGGTGGATCCATATGTGGTATGTGAAAAGAACAGTCATGAAATGACTCTAGTTGTTGTTAGTAAAAAGAACACACATGCAATGACACTGGTGGATCCATAGGTGGATTGTGAAAAGAACACACATGCAATGACACTGGTGGATCCATATGTGGCTTGTGAAAAGAACACACATGCAATGACTCTAGTTGTTGTTAGTAAAAAGAACACACATGCAATGACACTGGTGGATCCAATGTGGTCCCTAAAGAGAACACACATTTCAATGACTCTGGTTGTTGTTAGTAAAAAGGACACACATGCAATGACACTGGTGGATCCATGTGTGGTCTCTGAAGAGAACACACATGCAATGACGCTGGTTGTTGTTAGTAAAAAGAGCACACATGCAATGACACTGGTGGATCCATATGTGATATGTGAAAATTACACAAATGCAATGACTCTGGTTGTTGTTAGTAAAAAGAACACACATGCAATGACACTGGTGGATCCATAGGTGGATTGTGAAAAGAGCACACATGCAATGACTCTGGTTGTTCCATATGTGGTATGTGAAAAGAACACAAATGCAATGACACCAGTTGTTGTTAGTAAAAAGAACACACATGCAATGACACTGGTGGATCCATGTGTGGTCTCTGCAGAGAACACACATTTGAATGACACAGGTGGATCCATATGTGGTATGTGAAAAGAAAAGTCATTAAATGACTCAAGTTGTTGTTAGTGAAAAGAACATACATGCAATGAGACTGATGGATCCATAGGTGGATTGTGAAAAGAACACACATGCAATGACATTGGTGGATCCATATGTGGCATGTGAAAAGAACATACATGCAATGACTCTGGTTGTTGTTAGTAACAAGAACACACATACAATAACACTGGTGGATCCATGTGTGGTCTCTGAAGAGAACACACATTTCAAAGACTGGTGGATCCATATGTGGTATGTGAAAAGAACACACATGAACTGACTCTGGTTGTTGTTAGTAAAAAAGGCACACATGCAGTGACACTGGTGGATCCATAGGTGGATTGTGAAAAGAACACACATGCAATGACACTGGTTGTTGTTAGTAAAAAGAACACACATGCAATGACACTGGTGGATCCATGTGTGGTCTCTGAAGAGAACACACATTTCAATGACTCTGGTTGTTGTTAGTAAAAAGAACACACATGCAATGACACTGGTGGATCCATGTGTGGTCTCTGCAGAGAACACACATTCAATGACTTTGGTTGTTGTTAGTAAAAATAGCACACATGCAATGACACTAGTGGATCCATATGTGGTATGTGAAAAGAACACACATGCAATGACTCTGGTTGTTGTTAGTAAAAAGAACACACATGCAATGACACTGGTGGATCCATAGGTGGATTGTGGAAAGAACACACATGCAATGACTCTGGTTGTTCCACATGTGGTATGTGAAAATAACAGACATGCAATGACACCAGTTGTTGTTAGTAAAAAGAACACACATGCAATGACCCTCGTGGATCCATATGTGGTATGTGAAAAGAACACACATGCAGTGACTCTGGTTGTTGTTAGTAAAAAGAACACACATGCAATGACACTGGTGGATCCATAGGTGGATTGTGAAAAGAGCACACATGCAATGACTCTGGTTGTTCCATATGTGGTATGTCAAAAGAACACACATGCAATGACACCAGTTGTTGTTAGTAAAAAGAACACACATGCAATGACACTGGTGGATCCATGTGTGGTCTTTGAAGAGAACATACATTTGAATGACACTAGTGGATCCATATGTGGTATGTGAAAAGAAAAGTCATGAAATGACTCCAGTTGTTGTTAGTAAAAAGAACACACATGCAATCATACTGGTGGATCCATAGGTGGACTGAGAAAAAAACACATGCAATGACACTGGTGGATCCATATGTGGCATGCGAAAAGAACACACATGCAATGACTCTGGTTGTTGTTAGTAACAAGAACACACATGCAATAACATCGGTGGATCCATGTGTGGTTTCTAAAGAGAACACACATTTCAATGACTCTGGTGGATCCATATGTGGTATGTGAAAAGAACACACATGAAATGACTCTGGTTGTTGTTAGTAAAAAAAGCACACCGCAGTGACACTGGTCGATCCATAGGTGGATTGTGAAAAGAACACACATGCAATGACACTGGTTGTTGTTAGTAAAAAGAACACACATGCAATGACACTGGTGGATCCATGTGTGGTCTCTAAAGAGAAGACACATTTTAATGACTCTGGTTGTTGTTAGTAAAAAGAACACACATGCAATGACACTGGTGGATCCATGTGTGGTCTCTGAAGAGAACACACATGCAATGACGCTGGTTGTTGTTAGTAAAAAGAGCACACATGCAATGACACTGGTGGATCCATATGTGGTATGTGAAAAGAACACACATGCAATGACTCTGGTTGTTGTTAGTAAAAAGAACACACATGCAATGACACTGGTGGATCAGGTGGATTGTGAAAAGAGCACACATGCAATGACTCTGGTTGTTCCACATGTGGTATGTGAAAAGAACACACATGCAATGACACCAGTTGTTGTTAGTAAAAAGAACACACATGCAATGACACTGGTGGATCCATGTGTGGTCTTTGAAGAGAACACACATTTCAATGACACTGGTGGATCCATATGTGGTATGTGAATAGAATAGTCATGAAATGACTCCAGTCGTTGTTAGTAAAAAGAATACACATGCAATGACACTGGTGGATACATAGGTGGATTGTGAAAAGAACACACATGCAATGCCACTGGTGGATCCATATGTGGTTTGTGAAAGGAACACACATTCAATGACTCTGGTTGTTGTTAGTAACAAGAACACACATGCAATGACACTGGTGGATCCATGTGTGGTCTCTGAAGAGAACACACAGGCAATGACACTGGTGGATCCATGTGTGGTATCTGAAGAGAACACACATGAAATGACTCTGGTTGTTGTTAGTAAAAAAAGCACACATGCAATGACACTGGTGAATCCATATGTGGTATGTGAAAAGAACACACATGCAATGACACTGGTGGATCCATGTGTGGTCTCTAAAGAGAACACACATGCAATGACGCTGGTTGTTGTCAGTAAAAGGAGCACACATGCAATGACACTAGTGGATCCATATGTGGTATGTGTCGTCGTGGTGTCACGGCAGATGCCATGGATAGGCTAAAGGTGGGGACTAATATGCGCTAGGGGAATTCAGGGAGGGATAGTAGAGTGATTCTCCACACAGAAGTTTGTATTGCTCGATCTCTCCCAGATTACAAGTGCTCCTTGAGCTGTATATGCGGGAGGAGGAAGAAGGTGCTCTCTTACTCTAGCCTGCTATCTTGCCCTAGAACCCTAGATCAACTAGTGCTCAACTAACTAGAATTCTGCCAACCCCCTCTACCAGAACCCTAACCCCCCCTTATATAGAGGTGGTTCGGTCCTGGCCTAGGGCATACGTGGAGGCATATTCCTAAGAATATGCCCCCTCCCAAAGTAGTAACCCGACAGGGGCGCTTTTCCCCCGCGTCACACTTGCTTTATCGACGTAAGCCGACGTGAGCGTCGTCACCCTTGTCGGCCATGATCCGGTGGTCCTGCCCTTGCTTTATTCGCTCATCCAGTACGTACCGGACCTTCTTTTTGACCAGATAGATTCCTTCCTTCTCCTAGAAGCTAAGCGAGGATCCGGATCACGGTAGATCAGGCCACACCTGTTCCTGCATATAAGTTAGACAAGCATTTCCGACTTACTCCTTAAGTCGGACGAGACAACGTTAGGCGACCCCCCTGGCCCGGGTTACTCCGTGATCCGGGCTGCCTTGAGGTGACTTGGCCAGCACACGCTTTGCCTCTGCCGAACCTTGGCTAACTCGGCCCTTATACCCTGGAGTGACCCTACCCAGGGGTATCCCCCCAACATTAGTCCCCGAAGATGGTGCGGTCTTAACGACCTTGGTCGCTAAGGCCACATCAGGTTCATTCATGTTCGAGCCTCGGGCGTTTAGTTCCGGGTTAGCTTCTTATCTCGGACTATATGGATTTACGTGCCCTTCGCACGTTCCAAGCTTTCACTTGCCATCCAGGTCACCAATTTGGCTCGGATCCTATGGTTTTACTTTCCCTCTACACATTTCAAGTTTTCACTTGCCGGCCGGGTTACCATTTTGGCTCGGATCCAGGCCTTGCTTCCTTCTCTCATACGCCAGCCCACGTAGAGGCTAATCATTACGTTGCCTCATTTTAAGGGCATGCACAGTAACCGCCGCAGTAACTGTCAGTTATTACTGTGCGTGGGTTACGTCATGCCTGTCTCCTCGTTTATTGCAACTGCACGTCACGTCATGGGATCACACTTACTCTGTGGCCCCCGGTGTGGTTTCTCTCTGATTGGCTGATGCCGGTGATACACGGCCACACCGTGTGGCTCGTGCACACAACGCGATCCCACTCACCCATCTCTGGGGCAGTTAAATAGGGGAGGGGCGCGTCCCTTAGCATTTTTCACCTCTGCGCCCCTCTGCCCGTTCCTCTTCTTCTCCTTCGTCTTCCTCGTGACTGCGCTGCCGCCAGTGCTCGTAGCAGCAGCACCGCCGCTGCACCTTCTCCGTGCCTCCGCACCGCAGCCCCTGCTGCGCAGTTGCTTAGCCATGGGTCCCCGTCAATCTAAACCACAGACCCCCGCCGCCGCTTGCTCCAGCAAGGACAGCGGATACGAAATGACTGAAGAAGAGCTCGTCGTCGTCGAGCAGGAGATGGAGGAGGACGCCGCCGCCGCGGACCACGGCGCGTGGGCCGGTTCGTGTGTCTGCCAAGACGACATCGACTGGCTCTACCGGACCAGGCGTATTCCCGCCGGCGTCGCCGCTCGTCTCCCCTCCTCGGAGTTGGCCCGCTCACCCAATCCGGGTGAGTTTGTTGTTTTCCTATCCCATTTCCAACGGGGATTTGGTCTTCCGGTGAGTGATTTCTTCCGGGACTGGGTCCGGACCTATCACTTGCAACCACATCATCTCCCGGCGAACACCATCACCTCTCTGTCCGCCTTTGCCTCTATGATTGAGGGCTACACTGGGCTATGGCCCACGAAGGAGTTGTGGATCCAGTTCTTCGGCCTCCATCGCAACGTCGTCCCCAACATCCACGTTGAGTCGGAGGGCAAGCAGCTCACCCAGTTCGGGGCTGCTTCCATCTCGCCCCGGAGGCTTTCAGTCTTTCCCCGGGTCACCGGGCTCGACTCCTGCAAAGGATGGGCCCGGACCTTCTTCTACGTCCGGAATGAGGGTACCAAAGACTTGATCCGGTTGCTGCCCTACGCTCCAGGTCTCCCTGACATGGATTTCTGGGAGGAGGTCCCCAAGAAGCCTACCGCTCTGGCCAACCAAGTCAACAAGAGGTTCGTGGAGCTGAAGATGCTCGGATTGCGCAACGAGGATGCTATGATAACGTTCGTGCGCAACCGAATCTCTCCCCTCCAGAAGCGCTCCCATAAGTTGTGCCACATGAGCTTCAGCCGCGACCCCAACCGAACCTCCTCCTTCGAATTGAGTAATACAGAGATCTTCCACCGGGTCAAGGCTCTGTTCACCACTCACAAGGATTTCTCCGCCGAATGGACGTGGGGAATCGAGCATTAGTGCCGTGACAGGCTCCCTCCCACGGTAAGCTTCGCGGGGTAAACTTATTTCGGATCAATTATGTGTCGGTTTTCTGTCATATTTTTGACTCCGCTCTTTGTGCTTTTTCCTAGCTGTTTCTCCAGCAAACTCTTGAGGATGGCATGGATCCGACCCTTAAGTGGGCGCCGGACCGAGAGATCCCGGTTGAGGTGGAGCCGGACCAAGAGATGTTCCTCCCTATGACCGACGCTACCAAACGTCCCAGCGGTAAATTCTCTTTTCTTAGAGATTGGCCCGATGATGAGGATGACTCAGATATCGACGTGATTGAACCCGTTGAGGCTGTCCCTCTTTCCTTTGCCTTTCCGGCATCAGCTAACCCCGATGGACATATCCACAAGGATCCTCCACTTGCCTCGGGCGAGCCGGTTCCGGTGGCGTCGAAGAAGAAGCGTGGATCCGCGTCAAGTTCTTCCTCCGAACCTTCTCAGCCTACCAAAAGGCAAAAGAAGGCCGGAGACAAGACTGCCTCCAAGCGAGCAGGCAAAGCCCCGGCACGGAGGGCCCGGAAACCTAAGGAGGCCGAGACCTCGGACGCGTAAGTCATTTTCTAATGCGCAACTCACTTTTCCTCGCATCATGGTAATTTCACACCTGACCTTATTCTCTTTTTCAGGCCGCCTGTGGAGGTCCCTCAGAGCGGATCGAGCATCTCTTCTCCCCTCCGGTCTAGTCCTTCCCCTCCTCGTGACGAAGAGTCACGCCCGCTGAGCCCTATTCTGGAGGGCTCTACGGCTGCTCCGGGTTCCGCAGTACCTCGTCAAGAGGAACATGACCTCGGATCAGGAGGGGTCGGTTCAACCGAGGCGACGGCGTCCGCCACTTCGGCATTGCCGCAACCAGCAACCACCAAGTCTACCGCAACTTCAGCACTAGCAGCAGCCCCAGCACCAGCTTCCGAACCAGCGCCTGTCCCGGCAGCTAGGAAACCCACAACAGCTCCAGTACCAAGTTCCTCTGCTTCTTCTGAGTCATCTTAGCCCCGCGAGGAACCATTCCCGCAACTTCCAAGGGGAAATCCATCGTGGTTACTTCTTCCCAGCAAGCTAAAGGCAAGAAGGCTCCGAATGCTGCCAAGTCTACCTCCGTCGAGGCTGGGCAGCGAACCTTGTCGTCAATGCTTCGGAAGAAATCACCAGCAGCGACGGATCCTCCTACCGAGCCAACTGATGCGCAGCAGATGGTTCTTCACACCAGCCAGCTCTCGCCCTAATTGAGAGGAAGGAAGCTCATGCAAAGGGCTTGGTGGCACCCCACATGCCCACTGGCGAACGGTACCCTCTGAGCCTTATCGAGTTCGTCATGAACTAGAATAAGGCGGAGTTCGTCTACAACGACGATCTCCCAGAAAAGTTCGGCCCCGCGGAATTTTCCGCCCAGATGAACCCTGCTGCTAAGGCAATTAACCTGGCGGGGCGAATGATGGAGGTATGTCGTTTCTCCTTTACATGCTGTAGATAATAACCATTAGTCCCCGAGCCTCCGGTGGAGTAACTAGTTACTCGGCCGGATGCTCATTAGAAAACTAACGTAGCTGCATGTAAACATCAAATATGCACACACCTAGAGCCGGGTTAAGTTCCACTTGGCCCGGATCTTGCACACTTCGAATATGCACACACCTAGAGCCGGGTTAAGTTCCACTTGGCCCGGATCTTGTACACTTCGAATATGCACACACCTAGATCCGGGTTAAGTTCCACTTGGCCCGGATCTTGTACACTTCGAATATGCACCAAACTAATTTTACACTTCTGTACCTTTGTCAGGTAACTACCAATCGCCAGAGCGCCGAATTTCAGCGCCTGCTTGATACCCACAAGATCCTGCGCGCAAAACATGTTGCACTTGGCGCAGAGCATGAAAAGAGGGGTAATTTTCGCCCTCAGCACCTCTCCGTTTCACTTGTTTCTGCCGGACTAACCTCCTCATTCGGTTTTTTGCAGCCGGGGTGGAGGCTGAGAACAAAATTATGCGGAAGAACTTGGAGGAAATCCGAGGTATGTCCTCTTTTGCCCAACCTTGTTGTGTTTTCCATTTCTTCTTCTCCTTGGCTCGGCAAACATTCACTCCTCGGCTTTGTCGGGTCAACATACTATTTCAGCATCGCTTGAGGATAGTGTGCCCGTGCCTGATATGATGCTGCATTTTCTCGAACAAGCAGGACATCATCAAGCTGAGCTGAAGAAGAAGAATGATGAGCTTGCCCTCCTCCGGACCAAGGACGACGAGATAGCGAAGCTCAAGGCCGAGATGGAGAAAATGAAGGCCCAACACAAAACCGAGCTCCAAAAATTTGGCCAGAACTTCACCGAAGAGCGTGAGCGCCTTACTCTCTAGATCTCCAAGGACCAGGACCTGCTCAAGGAATCCGAGGTCCAGCTTGGGTTAGCGCTCGCTGAGCTTGAACAACTTCGCCAGAGACGTGACAATTGCATCAAGGAGTTGACCCGGATCCACCGCCATATCTCACGTAAGTTTCTTTCCCCTATCCGATATAGTTTTCCGGGTTAGCTCATATGCCTTTGCTTCAGCATCTTCCCTTTCTTTGTTGCCAGATCACTTTCCCGAGGGTACTTCCATTGCCAGTGCTGCGGTTGCTAAATTCCGCCGAGAGAGGGGTACTCCCGTCGCTCCTGACGGTGAGAGCATCCCTTTAGACATGGAGGACCTTTTGGTCAGCGTGTCATCTCGGGTGGAAACCATCAAGAATTATGGGAAAGATCTCCTCGACATTGCGGTCCGGATCTACAACACCTTCTGGCCAAGAGAGAGCGCTTCGAATAGGATCACACTCCTTGCTAAAAAGCTATTGGAAATCGAGACGCAGCTTGATCTCTGGAGAGAATCCGCCGGGCGTGCTGCAGCAGAAACCCTCCTCCATCATATCCTTACATGGTACGAGAAGATCAACCTGAGCCTCCTCACACGCCGGCGTACCGGATCCAAATGGTCCGATGATCCGGAGTGGGTAGCTCGGCGCCAGGCTTGTGCCTACAGCCTCATCGAGTATTCTCCCATCCATGACTGGGTTGAGGGGCCGAGCTTTCTGGAGTTCGGCGGGGACGAGCATATGGAGAACGTGGAGGATGGGTTGGGTGAGGATGGAGAAGATGCTGCTTCAGATATTGAAGATAGTGATGACGACGCGAACTTCCTCCTCCTGCCGCTCCTTAGTTGAAAAAACAAAAACTTGAAAATTTATCAGATCCCCGGTATGCCGGGTGCAATTGTATGCTTAATATGCGATATTTTGCTACTATGTTTGTATGCCGGATTAACTTGGGCGTAGTCCCCGAGTTTCATTTTCTTGTTCGTCCAATTCTCTGGCTCGATCCGTGTCTACCTTGATTCGGTTTTACGACTTACGAATCCGAGCTTCAAGAATCGTTTTAACAATACTTAGAAAACTTTGAGGCTTGACTCAGAGTAATTCAACATAATAACTTGAAAGTAAATACAGGGTTAGTCCAAAAAAAGACGTTAGCTCGAATAAGTTCATTTCCTTAGTGGTTTTTCATGTGCTACGCAAGTCCAAACTTGTTCCCTTGCTTGCCATGAAGCCAATTCTTGTTGGACAGTAGCAAGTCGAAGGGTTGGGTGTTTGGTGCTCACACATTACTAATCCGGGTTAAGTGAAACGAGTCATTCCAGCTAGCGCATAAAAAGTAACAACAACCATTTATTAAGGCAGTCCCCGAGTTACTGCTCGAGGCTCCGCTATTTCATTGATAAGCTCATTGCCGACATACATACCGACATATGACACGACTCGGATATATACACTTCTTGGCTAAGTGTAGAAGGGACGAAGTAGTGCTACATTCCACGGTTGCTTCGATTCCTCTCCGGACCTGTCCACCTTGTTCTTTTCCTGTGGCTTTGCATCTATAAGATAGTAGGAATCATTGTGCAATGCTTTGCTCACAATAAATGGTCCTTCCCATGGGGGGGATAATTTATGCATGCCAGTAGTACGTTGTACCAACCGGAGCACCAGATCGCCTTCCCGGAAGACTCGGGGGCACACTTTCCGGCTATGATAGCGTCGGAGATTTTGCTGATATATGGCGGATCTGGACAGTGCCAGTTCTCTCGCTTCTTCCAGCATATCAACATCATTTTGTCGGGCTTCTTGCACTTCGGCTTCTGTGTATTGGGTGACCCTAGGCGAATCATGCTCTATGTCGGCTGGTAATACAGCTTCTGCCCCATATACCAGAAAGAATGGCGTATAGCCTGTTGATCGATTCGGAGTTGTTCTTAAACTCCATAGTACCGCTGGTAGTTCTTCTATCTAGCACCCCACTGATCTTTGCAGTGGCTCAATGAGCTAGGGTTTTATCCCGGATAATACTAATCCGTTGGATCTTTCCACTTGTCCGTTCGATGTGGGTCGAGTCGGATCTTCTTATCCCGGCAGAAGCGCGCAAATGCTCCTTCCGCAAAATTTGTTCCATTATCAGTGATAATACTATGTGGATAACCGTATCTCAAGATGATGTCTTTGAGAAATGTCACGGCCGTAGCTCCATCACATTTTCTTATAGGTTTCACTTCAATCCATTTTGTGAACTTGTCCACCATGACCAGAATATGTGTCATGTTTCCTCTCGCAGGTTTGAACAGACCAACCATATCCAAGCACCATACAGCAAATGGCCACGTAATTGGTATGGTCTTGAGTTCCTACATAGGCATATGTGTCTTGGTGGCGTACCTCTGACAACCATTGCATTTTCTCACCAGATCTTCTGCTTGTTCCAAGGCACTTGGCCAGTAGAATCCATGCCGGAACACCTTTGCCACCAAGGCTCGAGATGAGGCATGATGCCCACATTCCCCTTGGTGTATATCTCGGAGGATGTCAAGCCCTTCTTCCGGGTCAACGCATCGTTGGAGGACATTAGTTACACTGCGTTTGTATAACTCGGAATTGATGATTGTGTATGCTTTTGCTCTCCTCTGCGTTTGCTTGGCTAACACCTCCTCAGCGGGTAACGTTCCGTCTTTCAGGAATTGGAATATAGGTAGTGCCCAAGCTGGTATGGCTCGTGGAGGGAATATCTCC
The DNA here is from genome assembly GCA_916181665.1 of Avena sativa. Classification (NCBI taxonomy): domain Eukaryota; kingdom Viridiplantae; phylum Streptophyta; class Magnoliopsida; order Poales; family Poaceae; genus Avena; species Avena sativa. The sequence goes on along the minus strand of OV702289.1, from coordinate 414,694,461 downwards.
TCATCAATTTCCATCTGATCCACCGGCATAACTTCAGCCGAATCACGCTGAGCAGTCCCCGGGTCTAGCGAGGTAGTCCCCGGGTTTGCTGACGCAGTCCCCGGGTTTGGCGTGCTACCTCCCATGTCAATGTCCATGGGCTCAGCTCCGGATTCCATATTTTCCGGGACATAGATCGAGTCGGTTCCTGGGGACGGCCTGATAGATGGTTTTCTGAGGTGTTCCAATGCTACGCCCGGTGGAATTGCCTGTCTGGTCGATCCAAGCTTCGACAACATGTCGGCAGCCTCGTTTTCCGCCCGAGGTACATGGTGAAATTCACATCCCTCGAAGTAACCAAATATCTTCTGCACGTGAAATTTGTATAGTGCCATGTTTGGATCCAGGGCGTCCCACACTCCGGACACCTGCTGCACCACCAGGTCCGAGTCGCCGAAGCATATTATCCGATGTATGCCAATCTCCTTTGCCACTTTGAGCCCATGCACAAGAGCCTCATACTCAGCGACATTGTTCGATGCCACGAAATGGATCTGCAATACGTACTTGAGCTGATCCTTCTTTGGCGAGGTAAGCACTACCCCGACGCCTAATCCGGTTTTGGTTTTCGACCCGTCAAAGTGCATCCTCCAGTAATTCGGATCTGGTGGCGGTGGTCCGTATTGTACCTCGGCCCAATCCACGAAAAAGTCCGCCATAGCCTGAGATTTGATCGCTTCTCTTCTGTCGTATTGAGGCGCATAAGGGGCTAGCTCAATTGCCCATTTTGCGATTCTCCCACTCGCATCCTTGTTACCCATTATCTCGGATATGGGAGCTTCACATATTACCTTGATGGGGTGTTCCTCAAAGTAATGCTTTAACTTCTTTGCCGCCATATAGACACCGTATGCCACCTTTTGAAAGTGTGGGTAGTTCTGTTTTGAGGCAGACAATACCTCGCTCAGGTAATATACTGGCCTCTGCACCGACTTACCCTCTTCGTCGCATTCCACTATGATTACTGCACTTACAACTCGGTTGGTTGCGGCTACGTAGAGCAACATTGGCTCCTTTGATAGAGGAGAGGCTAACACAGGCGCAGTGGCCAACATCTGTTTCAAGTGGGCAAAGGCTTCATCGGCCTGTGGCGTCCAAACGAATTTATCCGACTTTTTCATGAGTTGGTAGAGAGGCAGTGCCTTTTCTCCCAACCGACATACAAACCGACTCAACGATGCCAGGCATCCAGTGAACTTCTGGACATCATTGAGACACTTCGGCATCTCCATTCGTTCGATGGCTCGGATCTTAGTTGGATTAACTTCGATACCTTGGCTGGAGACAAGAAATCCGAGTAACTTTCCAGCCGGGACACCGAAGGTACATTTTTCCGGGTTAAAATTCATCCGGAACCTTCTCAAGTTCGTGAATGTTTACCTTATGTCGTCAAGGAGCATCGCGCTTTCCTTGGTCTTGATAACCACATCATCCATGTATACTTGTACGTTTTGACCTATTTGGTCGTGTAAACATTTTTGCATACATCTCTGGTACGTTGCACCTACATTACTGTAGCATCCCAATTGTCTAACAATTGCAATGCTACTAGCCTAGTCTATATATATTGGCTACTTCATATATATAATTGTTGCATCATCATTATATCATGCTCATGTCATCATGCCACCTTGCATTTGAGCATCATATAAAACCCTTTTTGATTTGGTTCTTATCTCATATGCATTATTAATTGTATTTGCCTCTTGATATTGTATTTGGTTATTGATATATTGTTTAATGCCCAAGTGGAGTTGGGGGCATATCTCTTATGAACTCCACCACCTTTCTTTCACCACCTTATAATTCCACCATCCAAACAAATATGAGCTTTGCACTTTATTTGGGTTTTACCTCTAGCTCATGTGGGTTGGGATGGATCCAATTCTTTTTCCACATGCTCTCATATATCAATAATGTTGTTTTCACAATATGGACATGTGGAGAGCCACATGGCCATCTTTGCATGCCTTGTGAACGGAACCTTTTGCTAGCTTCCATATGGATTGTTTTGGGGTTATTTTCATGTTTGGATATTTTTGGGCTTATTAAATGCCTAGTGGCACATACACACTGGCAAGTCCCATCTCTATTCAAACATGGTCATCTCCATCTATTCCACATGGGGCATCCCTTTCAAATTCTTGTTTGGCTTTATTCCACTTGTGGGAATGCCTAAGTTTAATGCCATGTGATAATCTTGTTTTCGCAAAATAAGCATGGCATTAATTGATTGCATGGGCCATGCAAGAACCATCTTTTTCTAGCTTTGGTTCCTAATTGCATTTTTGAGTAGATCTTTTATTAAACCACATCCCTCTCTCTTTTCCTCATGATCTTGCTTGATCTAGGTTTGGAGCATGCATGCTTCTAAGACCCTAGCTCTCACCCCTCTATCTCTAATCCTCTATCTAAGTCCCCTCTAATCATCTACTCCATCATCACCATACCCCCATGCCCATCCTAGTTAAACCCTAAACCTACCCCACCCCCCCCAAACCGAGCCTAGCTCCAAACCTAAACCCTACCCGAGGCTACCCCCCCTCTCCCTCTCTTGCTCTCTCTCTGCCCTAGGGGCCCCAGCCCGAACCACCCTCTCCTCCTTTCCCTGGCCCACCTGCCAGCTCCCCATGTGCCTGCCCTGCCCCTTCCCCCGACCGTCCACGTGAAGGAGGGAGAAGAGAAAGGTGGCACCGAGCCACCTTTTCCCATCTACCCCACCCCCACGGCAGCCTCTCCCTCCCTCTGCTTATCTCCTGCCTCCCTGCCTCGCTAGACCATCCCCAGATCCACCCCAGGACGCTTCCCTCTCCCTGCCGTCCCTCACCACCGCCACACCATCGCCGGCTACACCACCGTCGGCCTCCACCGCACCCGTCGATCCAGACGCGCAGGCAGTCCGTGGAGTGATCGAGGAGTACCAGGAGACCCCCTGCACCACCCCTGTACACAGAGCCGAGAAAGAGGAGCACCAGAACCGCTGCACCAGCGCGAGCCCGACGCCAAACCCTAGATCGCCCGGCCTCTGCCTCGACGTCGATCGCCTGCGCCTCGAGCCGAACCACCCACACCGACGCACTCACGGTGAGCATCTCAGTCGTCCTGACATGGTCCGCCTCGCCGTAGCCGTCTAGAGCCGCCGATACTTCCGTCGAACGCCGTCTGTGCGCCGGCGTCGCATTCGTTTTCCCGCGCCATAGCGATGCGTAAGCCCCATCTAGGCCCCGTCCGCCTCCCAGACAACAAGCCCAGGCCACCGCAGTGGATCCGCCTCCGCGCGCGAGCCCTAGGTCCCGCGTTCGAACCCCCCACCCCGCTCGGCATCGCGTGCGAGCACCGATCTGTCCGCGAGAAGAAGCACAGTGCGTCGCGACGTTGTTTTGCGTTAAACCCCCTGCCTCTTTTTACTCCTAACCCGCGGTCCAGCTTGGTCCCACCTGTCGGCCTCCCTGTCTTTTTGCAAAAAGGTACCTAGGTTTTAGAAATCCTCAACCCGCGCTCCCCCTCTGTGCCGCGTGGCTGAGCCAGGTCCCTCGCTGGCACGTGGGCCTGCGAGCCCGCCGACCCCACCTGTCGGTCTCTGTGGTTGGCAGCAGCCGCGGTGAGGAAACCCTTCTCTGCCACTGTTTCGCTTAGTCAGCATCTGGCCCACTTGTCTGCGACTTGGGCTAGGTTAGTCTGAGTAACAAAAGTCTGTCTGTTTTCTGTTTTAATTTCGAATCTTTTTCAAATTAATTCAAATTCAATTTAAATTCTGTTTTCAAATAACTTTTCAAATATTAATCCAAATAATACAAATATTATATGTTTTCAAATCAGAAAAATATGAGGATTTCAAATATAGCCTTCAAAATATATTTTGGACATTTAAAATTCCAAGTTGAATTAAATTACAATAAAATGCCCTTTTGACTTAACAAATTAATAACTTTGTTTTATAACTCCAAATTTAATAAATAATATGTCTAAAATGATTAGCTCGACGAGACCTTTCTGTTTATGCATCCCATGGTTTGATTTGAAGCATGCATCATATAAATATAATGTTTACAGCAACTAATATGAGTATAAAATGGGCCCAAAACTCAATAAAATGATTCAATCTTGGATCTCACACCTCACCCATGCCATGCTACTTTAATGCCATGCAATTTGTGCATCATTCATCATGGCATGATTGCTTGCTTGATGCATTTATTCATATGCTTGTGCACTTTATTTATGTTGGCCCTTGTTTGTTTGGTTCTTCTTCGAATAGACGCTGAGCAGGGGATATATCAGGAGAACCAGGAGTACTACCCAGATCCTTCTCTCGCTTGAACTGAGCTGCCAGGCAAGCACTACCACATGCTTGCATACATATAGTACCTATTGCCCTATCTTACTCTTGCATCATTGAGTCGCGTTTGCATTAATCTGAATCCCAAGTATTGCATAGCCTTTACTTTTAAACCCCATCGAAGCTTGTTCCTCCATCCCATGAGCCATTACTACAGGAGTTGGTTGAGCCATGCGAGTCGTAGAACAGCATGTGTAGGGTATGTGAGTGTCTGTTGGATAACGAGGTACCTAAACAACTTAACCTGAGTAGTAATGGGATAACTAATGAAAGTGGCATCGGTGAGCCATATTCGCTATTTGGTTATTCAGGCTCACTTGTGTCCCGTAAGACCCCGAGTACTTGATTCCTGTTCCAAGAATATTCGCGCTATCCACATCCGGGAGGCTTATGACCCCCCCTGAGCCAGAGCTTGATTCATTCTTATTTCTTGGGGCCACAAACTAGTTTGAGGTTTTATTTACTATCCTGTACTTATGCCATGCTTTACTGCTTTATTTAAGATTATGCGAGGTACTGCACACTGTACTGTTTAGGACCGTGATCCGTTTCCGCTGTATCGACAAGCCCAGTCACACTTTCGGGTTCCCAGTCATTTACAGCCGGCTCCACAAACCTTGAGGCCGTCTCGGAGTCAGCTAACTTCGTTGCGGGTAGCTCAATGGGGTGGCCCCCTGAAATAGTTCTGAATCCTGTAATTGCTTTGTCGTGACTGCCTCGTTGGGTTTTGATTTGGTTTTTCCGAGGCATATCGAGTGTGTGTTGCTATTTGTGCACCCCTGTAGGGTAAAACTTTCTGAAAGCCGTGTCCGCGGTTATGGACGACTTGGAGCACAGTTTCTCGATCATAGACAAGCATAACTAAAGCACCGCTTCTAATTTGACTAGACTAGGTACCTGACTAGTAAATAGTACAACACTCATGGAATGGATACTAAAACTGCCAACAGATGGGAGGGGTTGTTCGTCCGCTTCCTCGTCGGTAAGCGAGGAGGAGGATGGATCTGTTAAGTTTACCGCTATAACTGTTATAACTGTTGTTCTCAATTCACGGACATCCGTCTATCTCTGGTTAGGCGGATGGTTAGCGAGTATCTATAGAATTGCTAGGGTTTATCTTTTGCTGCAATTGCGTCACCCCAGGTTGTGTCCCCTTTAGAGGCATAAAGACTTGCTGAGTACCCCTAGGGTCTCACACGATAAATTATTGGTTCAGATGAACAGGTACACTCACAAGATGGATACTGGGTGGAGGAGACGGACGATGTGGGCAACGATCATTCGGTGTAGAGATTCCGGGAACGGGGATCCGTGAGATCTGTGGGCGGGATGTGCTTATTTATGGGGCATCTTATGCCGATTTGCTTCTTATCCGTACTCGGATTTTGTCTTCCGCTTCCGCTTGATACTCTGTTGATTGATGTATGAGGAGATATCCTAAACTATTATATCTATCTAGGATATTTGGATCTTGCCGTATGGCGTTGCTATATTTCCTCTCTTTTTAGATGGAATGGCTCTGATGTACTGTTGTATGGTGGCTTGCATACATACTCATTTGTGTATGTAGTTGATCCCTTCGCCTGCCGATTACGCCGCCCGTTCTTGTCCCGATGTTTGGAAATGGTTGGGACGGCCGAAAGGTCTACCTGTGAGTGGCATTTGGGCCCCACCGTACTATTTCAACCATTTCTGCTCATCCAGGCTTGTAACTAGGAGCGTAATTCACCGAGGTAGTTACAATTGGTATCAGAGCCATCCCGACCTTTAGGGTCTCAGCCAAATGGTCGTTGTCTGTCTAGCAAATATTTTGGTAGTTATGTATACTAGGGAAAAACAAAACGCGAGAGTAGCACTGCTTCCACTTTTCTTCTTACCCACCCACCCACCCTTTTCTGGTAAGGAAGTGTAACGTTTTCAATCCTCTTCTTAAATTCAAACTATGATTCACGTGTTCTGGGTTTCCGTAGTACCATAGGTTGTGTATCTGTGTGTGTGAGTGTGTGTGTGTGTAATCCTTTGTCTATCTGTTGCATCCAAGTTGTTATCTTATCGTCCTTTTGGTTATCAACTGTTGGTACATTCCATACTGACAGGCTTTTGAAAACCGGCGCGATCTATCTGACTCCTTGTTAACCGGTGCCATCTTCTTAAGGGTGTCCTTCCTTCTAGCAACTCCACATTCTGTGAAACCATCTGTTGCTAATCTCTATCTGCTAAGTGATTTTGCGCATCTATTGGTATTCTAATGCCGAAAAATGCGGAAAATTTTTCTTTGATACATCTGTGTTTCCACACTCCTTTCCAGTCGTGTGTGAAACATTATCTATCTTCCTTTTATCAGCATGTCCATGCTAACTCATTCTTTTGTCACCGGCGCTTAATCCTGGAGTTTCGTTTCATCAACAATTCTCTTGGGCTAATTACATAACGTGTGTCGATCCGATGCTGGTGATTGTAATTTGGCTCTCGGCATAGCTATATTCCACTCATGATAAGTGACGATTGGAATATGGAAAAATGCCATCAACCGTCACCATCTGGAGGATAAGGTTATCTCATGTGATCTTGAGTTACACCGTGATCATATCTATGCATATTCAAGCATCTTAGGCAATCCGGAGTTTCTCAAGGCACTACGGCGGTCTATCATCTGTTCATCATGCTGCACCTCTCTTGGAACTCCATATCTGCACATCTTTTTCGTCTCTGATAGCTCATACCATAAGCAAAGCTATATCATCGGTTCTTATCCAAGATCTCTTTATCTTTGTAACCGGTGATCCAATCGACAATGTGAATCAGGTGACATCTCTTTTTCTTCCGAAGGACCAGATAATCTATTCTTCCAGTGCACCCTCTTCAACACGGACCCGTGCTCTTAATATTGATCTTTCTACGAGCATTGAGCTCAGGAAATGTTCGAGCATTTGTTCGTTTCTCTCGTCTTTTGAACTTGGTATTCAGGGAATATCTTGTTAATCCATGGTGGTATATGTTGATAATATGCTTGCCTATTCGATATCAATGGAAGGACATGGAAGATCATCTGTGTCTCTTTCTCTCAAGCTTCGTGAGCACTGCCTGTGTGCAAAGTCTCAAAGTAAGAATTCTGACTTTTTGAAGTCACCTATCTCGACCACGTCCTTCTGCTAAATAGATCGCTTCAATTCTGAAATCAGCAAGTCCATTGTTAATTCCATCTTCCATCATCAATCAATCCGGAGTTTTCCTTGTGGGCAAGTTATCATCGTCATTACGCCGAAGATTTTCCTCAAGACTGCTAAATCTCTCTCAATCATTTCAAGAAGAACATGGAGTTCTTTCACCTCTATCTCGTCAAGTGATCTTTTGAAACCCTCTCGTTCTATCATCTATGCTCAATCCACCGGAGGCCATGAAGACTTTTCAGATCTTTCGTATTCCTTCTGTTCAAGTTGGTGTTATCTTTTTCTATATCTGTGGAATCTTGCAGTTGTCTCCGTGGTCTTCCTTCATATCTTTCCGGTGGCTGGCTACTTATGATATGACGACAACATCATCACCCTTATCTACCATGGATCCGGTGAATCGTTGCATCAATCTTTGTTTTCTTACGGAGTTCCATGAGCTCTTCTTATCAATACCTTCAGTCTGTTTCAGTAGTTGGGTTGCATGGTTTCTTATTCATGTGCGGAGTAATGCTTTGAGTGCGGGATGGAGTAGCTACCATACCACTACTCTTATCATTCGCTCTTGTACATTGAATTGGTGAATTAATGTGATTTCACTCATTCCACGGAAGATAGAAGTGGCCTTTATCCCTCGAGACTTTAACTTCCGTCTTTGTTTTTCCGGAGTGCTCTCTCGAAGAAAGTAATCAATAATCTCTGGTTGGTGATCTCGTATTTCTACACGGAGCAAAATCTTCAATTATCTGGTGGAAACAAACGCAAACTCTTTTCTATCCTCGTCTTTCTACCGGTGCTCGACATACCCAAACAAGATGAAAGGAAACTATATCTCTCTTGGTTTTATCAATTCTTTTGCTGTGGTAAAGCCAATTATGGTGGATTCCATCAGCCGCAAATCTATTGTGTTAGCCTCGAGGCTAAAGAAAGCAATAAGTATCTCTTCAATAAACTCCAGATCCTCCATATTCTTTGCTTCTCAGGATTCCACCATGATCTGGCATCACATCCGTCTCTGGAAGTTATATCCGCGCACCTCAATTGCGTGATCCTTGGTTCTTACCGGCGCAACAAGAATCTAATCTGACCATGTCTATCTAAATCTTTCTTTTGATATCAAGGGACTCTGTTGTTTGAAGGCAATATTGTTTCCATACTTCTTTTCTCATCTGAGAGCAGGTACGATGCTATTGTCATAGTGGTTCAAACCTCTCCAATCTAGCTCTTTTTCTTCCGGCGAGACAAAGTTTTCATCCTCTCTAGTATCGGTAAATCGTTAATCTTAATGGTGTGTCTTTCTTTATCCATGATACATCATCTTGACCTTTCTTTCATAGGTGGTTCTTTTTCTCTTATCATGTTTCTTGAGAAAACCGGAGCTATGTCCATCCTATCCTCTTGTCTCACGACAATCCGTCAACTCTTCTGACCATTGTTTCTCAAGCAAAATGCAAGACTCGCAACAAGTCTAGCAAGTTTTGCAAGGTGTAGTGGTCGCACCATTCCGTTGTTCATCAACTTGGGAACGTGAGGGTCACCTTCGTTCGAACACCCGCCTCTCCTTGTGTGGTTTTCTTTTTCCTAGGAATCTCGGGGCGAGATTCTTGTTTAGTGGGGGAGAATTGTAGCATCCCAATTGTCTAACAATTGCAATGCTACTAGCCTAGTCTATATATATTGGCTACTTCATATATATAATTGTTGCATCATCATTATATCATGCTCATGTCATCATGCCACCTTGCATTTGAGCATCATATAAAACCCTTTTTGATTTGGTTCTTATCTCATATGCATTATTAATTGTATTTGCCTCTTGATATTGTATTTGGTTATTGATATATTGTTTAATGCCCAAGTGGAATTGGGGGCATATCTCTTATGAACTCCACCACCTTTCTTTCACCACCTTATAATTCCACCATCCAAACAAATATGAGCTTTGCACTTTATTTGGGTTTTACCTCTAGCTCATGTGGGTTGGGATGGATCCAATTCTTTTTCCACATGCTCTCATATATCAATAATGTTGTTTTCACAATATGGACATGTGGAGAGCCACATGGCCATCTTTGCATGCCTTGTGAACGGAACCTTTTGCTAGCTTCCATATGGATTGTTTTGGGGTTATTTTCATGTTTGGATATTTTTGGGCTTATTAAATGCCTAGTGGCACATACACACTGGCAAGTCCCATCTCTATTCAAACATGGTCATCTCCATCTATTCCACATGGGGCATCCCTTTCAAATTCTTGTTTGGCTTTATTCCACTTGTGGGAATGCCTAAGTTTAATGCCATGTGATAATCTTGTTTTCACAAAATAAGCATGGCATTAATTGATTGCATGGGCCATGCAAGAACCATCTTTTTCTAGCTTTGGTTCCTAATTGCATTTTTGAGTAGATCTTTTATTAAACCACATCCCTCTCTCTCTCTTTTCCTCATGATCTTGCTTGATCTAGGTTTGGAGCATGCATGCTTCTAAGACCCTAGCGCTCACCCCTCTATCTCTAATCCTCTATCTAAGGCCCCTCTAATCATCTACTCCATCATCACCATACCCCCATGCCCATCCTAGTTAAACCCTAAACCTACCCCACCCCCCCCAAACCGAGCCTAGCTCCAAACCTAAACCCTACCCGAGGCTACCCCCCCTCTCCCTCTCTTGCTCTCTCTCTCTGCCCTAGGGGCCCCAGCCCGAACCACCCTCTCCTCCTTTCCCTGGCCCACCTGCCAGCTCCCCATGTGCCTGCCCTGCCCCTTCCCCCGACCGTGCACGTGAAGGAGGGAGAATAGAAAGGTGGCACCGAGCCACCTTTTCCCATCTACCCCACGGCAGCCTCTCCCTCCCTCTGCTTATCTCCTGCCTCCCTGCCTCGCCAGACCATCCCCAGATCCACCCAGGACGCTTCCCTCTCCCTGCCGTCCCTCACCACCGCCACACCATCGCCGGCTACACCACCGTCGGCCTCCACTGCACCCGTCGATCCAGACGCGCAGGCAGTCCGTGGAGTGATCGAGGAGTACCAGGAGACCCCCTTCACCACCCCTGTACACGGAGCCGAGCAAGAGGAGCACCAGAACCGCTGCACCAGCGCGAGCCCGACGCCAAACCCTAGATCGCCCGGCCTCTGCCTCGACGTCGATCGCCTGCGCCTCGAGCCGAACCACCCACACCGACGCACTCACGGTGAGCGTCTCAGTCGCCCTGACATGGTCTGCCTCGCCGTAGCCGTCTAGAGGCGCCGATACTTCCGTCGAACGCCGTCTGTGCGCCGGCGTCGCGTTCGTTTTCCCGCGCCATAGCGATGCGTAAGCCCCATCTAGGCCCCGTCCGCCTCCCAGACAACAAGCCCAGGCCACCGCAGTGGATCCGCCTCCGCGCGCGAGCCCTAGGTCCCGCGTTCAAACCCCCCACCCCGCTCGGCATCGCGCGCGAGCACCGATCTGTCCGCGAGAAGAAGCACAGTGCGTCGCGACGTTGTTTTGCGTTAAACCCCCTGCCTCTTTTTACTCCTAACCCGCGGTCCAGCTTGGTCCCACCTGTCGGCCTCCCTGTCTTTTTGCAAAAAGGTACCTAGGTTTTAGAAATCCTCAACCCGCGCTCCCCCTCTGTGCCGCGTGGCTGAGCCAGGTCCCTCGCTGGCACGTGGGCCTGCGAGCCCGCCGACCCCACCTGTCGGTCTCTGTGGTTGGCAGCAGCCGCGGTGAGGAAACCCTTCTCTGCCACTGTTTCGCTTAGTCAGCATCTGGCCCACTTGTCTGCGACTTGGGCTAGGTTAGTCTGAGTAACAAAAGTCTGTCTGTTTTCTGTTTTAATTTCAAATCTTTTTCAAATTAATTCAAATTCAATTTAAATTCTGTTTTCAAATAACTTTTCAAATATTAATCCAAATAATACAAATAATATATGTTTTCAAATCAGAAAAATATGAGGATTTCAAATATAGCCTTCAAAATATATTTTGGACATTTAAAATTCCAAGTTGAATTAAATTACAATAAAATGCCCTTTTGACTTAACAAATTAATAACTTTTGTTTTATAACTCCAAATTTAATAAATAATATGTCTAAAATGATTAGCTCGACGAGACCTTTCTGTTTATGCATCCCATGGTTTGATTTGAAGCATGCATCATATAAATATAATGTTTACAGCAACTAATATGAGTATAAAATGGGCCCAAAACTCAATAAAATGATTCAATCTTGGATCTCACACCTCACCCATGCCATGATACTTTAATGCCATGCAATTTGTGCATCATTCATCATGGCATGATTGCTTGCTTGATGCATTTATTCATATGCTTGTGCACTTTATTTATGTTGGCCCTTGTTTGTTTGGTTCTTCTTCGAATAGACGCTGAGCAGGGGATATATCAGGAGAACCAGGAGTACTACCCAGATCCTTCTCTCGCTTCAACTGAGCTGCCAGGCAAGCACTACCACATGCTTGCATACATATAGTACCTATTGCCCCTATCTTACTCTTGCATCATTGAGTCGCGTTTGCATTAATCTGAATCCCAAGTATTGCATAGCCTTTACTTTTAAACCCCACCGAAGCTTGTTCCTCCATCCCATGAGCCATTACTACAGGAGTTGGTTGAGCCATGCGAGTCGTAGAACAGCATGTGTAGGGTATGTGAGTGTCTGTTGGATAACGAGGTACCTAAACAACTTAACCTGAGTAGTAATGGGATAACTAATGAAAGTGGCATCGGTGAGCCATATTCGCTATTTGGTTTTTCAGGCTCACTTGTGTCCCGTAAGACCCCGAGTACTTGATTCCTGTTCCAAGAATATTCGCGATATCCACATCCGGGAGGCTTATGAACCCCCCTGAGCCAGAGCTTGATTCATTCTTATTTCTTGGGGCCACAAACTAGTTTGAGGTTTTATTTACTATCCTGTACTTATGCCATGCTTTACTGCTTTATTTAAGATTGTGCGAGGTACTGCACACTGTACTGTTTAGGACCGTGACCCGTTTCCGCTGTATCGACAAGCCCAGTCACACTTTCGGGTTCCCAGTCGTTTACAGCCGGCTCCACAAACCTTGAGGCCGTCTCAGAGTCAGCTAACTTCGTTGCGGGTAGCTCAATGGGGTGGCCCCCTGAAATATTTCTGAATCCTGTAATTGCTTTGTCGTGACTGCCTCGTTGGGTTTTGATTTGGTTTTTCCGAGGCATATCGAGTGTGTGTTGCTATTTGTGCACCCCTGCAGGGTAAAACTTTCTGAAAGCCGTGTACGCGGTTATGGACGACTTGGAGCACAGTTTCTCGATCATACACAAGCATAACTAAAGCACCGCTTCTAATTTTACTAGACTAGGTACCTGACTAGTAAATAGTACAACACTCATGGAATGGATAATAAAACTGCCAACGGATGGGAGGGGTTGTTCGTCCGCTTCCTCGTCGGTGAGCGAGGAGGAGGATGGATCTGTTAAGATTACCGCTATAACTGTTATAACTGTTGTTCTCAATTCACGGACATCCGTCTATCTCTGGTTAGGCGGATGGTTAGCTAGTATCTATAGAATTGCTAGGGTTTATCTTTTGCTGCAATTGCGTCACCCCAGGTTGTGTCCCCTTTAGAGGCATAAAGACTTGCTGAGTACCCCTAGGGTCTCACACGATAAATTATTGGTTCAGATGAACAGGTACACTCACAAGATGGATACTGGGTGGAGGAGACGGACGATGTGGGCAACGATCATTCGGTGTAGAGATTCCGGGAACGGGGATCCGTGAGATCTGTGGGCGGGATGTGCTTATTTATGGGGCATCTTATGCCGATTTGCTTCTTATCCGTACTCGGATTTTGTCTTCCGCTTCCGCTTGATACTATGTTGATTGATGTATGAGGAGATATCCTAAACTATTATATCTATCTAGGATATTTGGATCTTGCCGTATGGCGTTGCTATATTTCCTCTCTTTTTTGATGGAATGGCTCTGATGTACTGTTGTATGGTGGCTTGCATACATACTCATTTGTGTATGTAGTTGATCCCTTCGCCTGCCGATTACGCCGCCCGTTCTTGTCCCGATGTTTGGAAATGGTTGGGACGGCCGAAAGGTCTACCTGTGAGTGGCATTTGGGCCCCACTGTACTATTTCAACCATTTCTGCTCATCCAGGCTTGTAACTAGGAGCGTAATTCACCGAGGTAGTTACAATTACGTAAACCAAACGGCATAGTGCGATAGCAGTAAGCCCCGTACGGGGTAATAAACGCTGTTTTTATTTGATCATCCGGGTTCAGAGGTATCTGGTGGAAGCCAGAATATGCATCAATGAATGACAACAGTTCGCATCCCGCGGTTGAGTCTATGACCTGATCTATCCTCGGCAGTGGAAATGGATCCTTCGGACACGCCTTGTTCAGGTTCGTGTAATCGATACACATGTGCCAAACCACTACCACGTTCGGATCATCCTTCTTCTTTTCTACTAGCACCGCATTAGAGAGCCAATCCGAATACAGTACCTCCATGATAAATCCTGCTGCTAGTAACCGAGCTATCTCATCACCAATGACTTTTCTCCTATCCTCGGCGAAGCGGCGGAGAGGTTGCTTCACCGGCCTTGCTCCGGGTCTCACGTTTAAAGAGTGCTCGGCCAACTCCCTCGGAACACCTTGCAAGTCCTGTGTAGACCAAGCAAAAATATCCCGATTCTCACGGAGGAAGTTGACGAGCTCGCTTTCCTATTTGTCAGTTAACCCGGCACTAATTGTTACAGTGCGCTCCGAAAACATGTTATCAACTGGAATCTTCTTGGTGTCCTTTGCGGCTTGAAATGAAACGCTGCCATGCGGGTTACTTAATGCCGGCATATATTGCTGCGCGGACTGAGCTAATGCTGCCACCTCTTGGATTTTTCTTTTCTCTTGCGCAATCACGAGTGACTCGGCTAGGTTAGACCCGGCTGAAGCACACTCCATGGAACGTCGGAAATCTCCAGCAATGGTAATTACTCCATTTGGCCCGGGCAACTTCATCTTCAGATAACCGATGTGGCAGCTCGCCATGAATTTGTTCAATGCTGGTCTTCCGAGTAATGCGTGATACGCACTTTCCAAGTTCACCACTTCAAACTCCAGATTTTCAGTTCGGCAGTTATCCCTTGTGCCGAATAGCACGTCGATCCGGACTTTGCCTATGGGCTCACAAGAAATACCTGGTACAATTCCATGGAAAGTTGTTCTCGTAGCTTGGAGCATGTTCTCCGAGATCCCCAACTTGCGCATCGTATCCGCATACATGATGTTAATGCTACTGCCATTATCAATCAAAACCTTGGAAAACCTGACGTTGATGTTCGGTCCAATGAATGTCGGATCTAGCACTAGCGCGTACGAACCTGGGCTCGGCATAAGTTTAGGATGATCTTTGATGTTCCAGGTGATTTCCTGGTCTGACCAAGGCATGTACCTCGTCACCGCTGGCATGACCGCATTGACCTCCATATGTCGGCGCTGCAAGCTCTTTCTATCCGTTTCCTCGGTTGTGAACACACAATAATGCTGGTGATGTTCCCTGTACTCATTCCTTTCCTCGTTTCCAGGGTATCTCTGATCCGGTTGTTGCTGATTTTCCACCTGATACACCGCATCTCTTCTCTCATTGTTGTCATACCTCGGCGGAGGGGGAGGCAACATTAGCTGCTGCGTGTTTGCCCCGGAGAGCACTTGCTGCCGAGGTAACTCCTGCCGAGGTTGATCATTCCGGGGTGCTTGAGCATTCCCCGAACCACCTTGCTCTATTTTTCGCATCCACTCACACTGCCTCGTCGTGTGACCCGCCGGGCTATTCAGATTTGGCGTGTGAAACTTACACGGCTGGTCCTGCATCGACTCATAGGTATACCTCGGACGGTCTTTCTTTTCCTGCCACTGCTTCTTCTGCTCCGGAGTCCATGTTTTCTTGCCATCATTTCTTGGAGTCCATTGCCCTCCAGTTCTCTGGCGTTGGTTGCTTCCTCCTCCGGGATGATCCTGATTCACTGCTGCAACTTGTTGCGAGCCATAGCGATGGTCTGGTCTGTCATCTCTCCTTTTTCCTCTGTAATCATTCCTCCGGGATGATCCGGCTCCATCTCTCGGATAGTATTCCTCATTTGACTCACTTGCCGCAAGCCTAGGTTGGGTCAGGTCGCCCAATGCATACGAATCAGCGATCCGGATCATCTCTGCCAGCGTAACTGGCATTTTCCTTTGCAGCTTCATCCACAGCTCGCTACCGTATCTGCACCCTTTCGCAAACCACGCTATGGCCTGTGACTCTATGACGCCCTCACACGAGTTTCTCATGGTACACCACCGGGTTAAGAATTCACGATCCGTCTTGTTGGGTCTTTGCTTGCACATTGCCAGGGTCTGTGGTCTATTCGGCCTTTGGTACGTACTTGAGAAGTTGCTGATAAACATTTCTTCAAAGTCTATCCAGCAGTTGATGCTTCCGGGCGGCAAGTTATTCAGCCATACTCTGGCCGGGCCTTCCAACATCCGGGGCACATAATGCACAGCCCATCTCAAGTTGCCAGTCGCAATTTTCACCGCCGTAGCATAGTTTATCAACCAATCCTCCGGCTTAGTACTGCCGTCATACGTCTTCGTGCCCCTGGGTAATTGGAAGTTGGGTACCGGTGGTTCCTTCATGATCCGGGGTCCAAAGCACGCTGGACCCGGAGGACCTTGACATTCGATCTGTTCCAACCTATACAGGCGATCCAGTTTTAACCTGGCGTCATCCGGCATCAAATCCCTGCTCCCCAACCTAGACCCTATCACATGATAGTCCGGTCTGGGGTACCCTGCATTTACCATCTCCGAATCACCGTCATTGTATCGGTTTTGCTCTCGTTGCACATCTTTTTGCTGCATACCTCGACCGGCATTTTGCTCTTGCCTCGGCATATTCCGCTGCTGCGGTTGTCCTGCTCCTGCGGAGTTGCGCTGTCCGGCATTGCCGTTGGCAGCATTCCCTTGACCGGCATTGCCTTGGTCGTGATTACCTCGGCCAGCTTCACCTCGGCTCACACTCCATCGATCATCATTTTTTCGCATCTCTTTCTCTTTTCCCGCACGCGTTGGGTCGTACAGGACAATTTGTTTGTTCCGTCTGGCCGAGGTTACTACCTCTTCTCTCCTCGGTCCGCCATGAGGCGATGATGCGGCTCCAGCAGATTTCTCAGGGTTACCCATCACCGAATGGACGATCTTGGAAGCCCCAGCTCTCTCCGGGTTATTTCTCAGCAGCTCCTCGTTCTGCCTGTTCGCGATCTGAACCAGCTCGTTAACCCGATCTTGCTGTCTTTGACGGGCCTCACCCGTCAGACCCTCTAACTCGGACGCAAGCGCATCTGCTGCTCTAAGGTTCTTCGCCGGGGTACTATACCTCGGCAACCCCACAGACATATAGTTTTCCGACCCTTCTGCTCCATCATCACCTTCTATGTTAATCTCACTTATGAGATTTTTCCCTTTTACCCTCACTGCATCAACCTTGTTTGCCTTCGCGTACTCACGCAGCGTCATGTTCAGTGACTGCTGAGCCGCGGCTATTTTCTTTGCACCCTCAAGTATCTTCTGGCGAGTTTCCTCTAGTTCGGCTTGTGCCTGAGCCAGATCTACCACCACTACTACCGGGTTAGCCAAACTATCCATAGCTTCCCTCAGTACGTTCTCAGGCCTCTCTAGTGGAGGTCCTCTGCCTTTCCTCGGTGCCTTAGGTGTTACCTCTGGGTCAGGCGCTGGGTCTTTGATTGCGCCTGCACCTGGCGCAGTCATCATCACTTCCGCGTGGTCCGGGGTGCGAGCGATACGCGCCCCGAGAGCCACAGTGAGGGGTGGTTCCTCCGCATCGACGACGCGACGCGGATGAACGCCCGAGACGTCCACAGCCATGTAGACCTTGTGCGCGCCGAGCTTGACGAAGAGGCCATTGCGCGGAAGTGGGCACGAGCCGAAGCAGCCTGCGTTGTCGCTGATGAAATCCAGCGCTCCAAAGCGCTGAACGAGCCCGGAGACGATGCGTTCACCGGTGCCGATGAAGCTTCCCGTCCGGATCTTCACCCCTGCTAGCGCTGCTAGCCCCACGGTGAGCGCCAACTGTCATGGTGGTGTCACGGCAGATACCATGGATAGGCTAAAGGTGGGGACTAATATGCGCTAGGGGAATCCAGGGAGGGATAGTAGAGTGATTCTCCACACAGAAGTTTGTATTGCTCGATCTCTCCCAGATTACAAGTGCTCCTTGAGCTGTATTGGCGGGAGGAGGAAGAAGGTGCTCTCTTACTCTAGCCTCCTATCTTGCCCTAGAACCCTAGATCAACTAGTGCTCAACTAACTAGAATTCTTCCAACCCCCTCTACCAGAACCCTAACCCCCCTTATATAGAGGTGGTTCGGTCCTGGCCTAGGGCATACGTGGAGGCATATTCCTAAGAATATGCCCCCTCCCAAAGTAGTAACCCGACAGGGGCGCTTTTCCCCCGCGTCACACTTGCTTTATCGACGTAAGCCGACGTGAGCGTCGTCACCCTTGTCGGCAACGATCCGGTGGTCCTGCCCTTGCTTTATTCGCTCATCCAGTACGTACCGGACCTTCTTTTTGACCAGAGAGATTCCTTCCTTCTCCTAGAAGCTAAGCGAGGATCCGGATCACAGTAGATCAGGCCACACCTGTTCCTGCATATAAGTTAGACAAACATTTCCGAATTACTCCTTAAGTCGGACGAGACAACGTTAGGCGACCCCCCTAGACCGGGTTACTCCGTGATCCGGGCTGCCTTGAGGTGACTCGGCCAGCACACGCTTTTCCTTTGCCGAACCTTGGCTAACTTGGCCCTTATACCCCGGAGTGACCCTACCCGTGGGTATCCCCCCAACAGTATGTGAAAAGAACACACATGCAATGACTCTGGTTGTTGTTAGTAAAAAGAACACACAGGCAATGAACTGGTGGATCAGGTGGATTGTGAAAAGAGCACACATGCAATGACTCTGGTTGTTCCACATGTGGTATGTGAAATGAACACACATGCAATGACACCAGTTGTTGTTAGTAAAAAGAACACACATGCAATGACACTAGTGGATCTATGTGTGGTCTCTGAAGAGAACACACATTTCAATGCCACTGGTGGATCCATATGTGGTTTGTGAAAAGAACACACATTCAATGACTCTGGTTGTTGTTAGTAACAAGAACACACATGCAATGACACTGGTGGAGCCATGTGTGGTCTCTGAAGAGAACACACAGGCAATGACACTGGTGGATCCATGTGTGGCATCTGAAGAGAACACACATGAAATGACTCTGGTTGTTGTTAGTAAAAAAAGCACACATGCAATGACACTGGTGAATCCATATGTGGTATGTGAAAATAACACACATCCAATGACACTGGTGGACCCATGTGTGGTCTCTAAAGAGAACACAAATTTCAATGACTCTGGTTGTTGTTAGTAAAAAGAACACACATGCAATGACACTGGTGGATCCATGTGTGGTCTCTGAAGAGAACACACATTCAATAACTCTGGTTGTTGTTAGTAAAAAGAGCACACATGCAATGACACTGGTGGATCCATATGTGGTATGTGAAAAGAACACACATGCAATGACTCTGGTTGTTGTTAGTAAAAAGAACACACATGCAATGACACTGGTGGATCCATAGGTGGATTCTGAAATGAGCACACATGCAATGACTCTGGTTGTTCCACATGTGGTATGTGAAAAGAACAGACATGCAATGACACCAGTTGTTGTTAGTAAAAAGAACACACATGCAATGACACTGGTGGATCCATGTGTGGTCTCTGAAGAGAACACACATTTCAATGACGCTGGTGGATCCATATGTGGTATGTTAAAAGAACAGTCATGAAATGACTCCAGTTGTTGTTAGTAAAAAGAACACACATGCAATGACACTAGTGGATCCATAGGTGGATTGTGAAAAAACACACATGCAATGACACTGGTGGATCCATATGTGGTTTGTGAAAAGAACACACATGCAATGACTCTAGTTGTTGTTAGTAAAAAGAACACACATGCAATGACACTGGTGGATCCAATGTGGTCCCTAAAGAGAACACACATTTCAATGACTCTTGTTGTTGTTAGTAAAAAGGACACACATGCAATGACACTGGTGGATCCATGTGTGGTCTCTGAAGAGAACACACATGCAATGACGCTGGTTGTTGTTAGTAAAAAGAGCACACATGCAATGACACTGGTGGATCCATATGTGGTATGTGAAAATTACACACATGCAATGACTCCGGTTGTTGTTAGTAAAAAGAACACACATGCAATGACACTGGTGGATCCATAGGTGGATTGTGAAAAGAGCACACATGCAATGACTCTGGTTGTTCCATATGTGGTATGTGAAAAGAACACAAATGCAATGACACCAGTTGTTGTTAGTAAAAAGAACACACATGCAATGACACTGGTGGATCCATGTGTGGTCTCTGAAGAGAACACACATTTGAATGACACTGGTGGATCCATATGTGGTATGTGAAAAGAAAAGTCATGAAATGACACCAGTTGTTGTTAATAAAAAGAACACACATGCAATAAGACTGCTGGATCCATAGGTGGATTGTGAAAAGAACACACATGCAATGACACTGGTGGATCCATATGTGGCATGTGAAAAGAACACACATGCAATGACTCTAGTTGTTGTTAGTAACAAGAACACACATGCAATAACACTGGTCGATCCATGTGTGGTCTCTGAAGAGAACACACATTTCAATGACTCTGGTGGATCCATATGTGGTATGTGAAAAGAACACACATGAACTGACTCTGGTTGTTGTTAGTAAAAAAGCACACATGTAGTGACACTGGTGGATCCATAGGTGGATTGTGAAAAGAACACACATGCAATGACACTGGTTGTTGTTAGTAAAAAGAACACACATGCAATGACACTGCTGGATCCATGTGTGGTCTCTGAAGAGAACACACATTTCAATGACTCTGGTTGTTGTTAGTAAAAAGAACACACATGCAATGACACTGGTGGATCCATGTGTGGTCTTTGAAGAGAACACCCATTCAATGACTCAAAAGAGCACACATGCAATGACACTGGTGGATCCATATGTGGTATGTGAAAAGAACACACATGCAATGACTCTAGTTGTTGTTAGTAAAAAGAACACACATGCAATGACACTGGTGGATCCATAGGTGGATTGTGAAAAGAGCACACATGCAATGACTCTGGTTGTTCCACATGTGGTATGTGAAAAGAACATACATGCAATGACACCAGTTGTTGTTAGTAAAAAGAACACACATGCAATGACACTGGTGGATCCATGTGTGATCTCTGAAGAGAAGACACATTTCAATGACACTGGTGGATCGATATGTGGTATGTGAAAAGAATAGTCATGAAATTGTGGCATCCCGCTAAAACCACTACTAGAAAATCGCGGTGTTTTTGTGCATTGCATCGTCATGACCGCATGCTCATGTCATCATGCCACATTGCAATTGAGCATCGTCATCATCTTGCATGGTTTGTTTAAAACTATTTTTGAAAAGCCTGGTTTTGGTTTTCTAAATACCCCGCTTTTATTTCAAATTAAAACCCGGGTCGCCGGAATATTTTGGTTTAAATTCGGTTTCTAAAAGCCCTGTTTTTAATAATAAAATAATTATTTTATTTTTAGGGGGCCGCCGAACTGGGCCGATCCGACCCAGCCGGCCACCCCCAAAATTACCCAAAACCAGCCTGTCTAATCCCTAATCTACCCAATCCTATCCTACCCAGCCTCCCTCCACCTCACTCTGACCAATCCCATCCCTCCACCTCACCGAACCCCCTCCACCTCATCTCTCTTCCCTCACAGAGCCACCACACCTTCCCCAACACCCCCTGCCGACCACACCCCCCGCCTGATCCTCCATCGTCGCCACCTCACCTTGCCACGCCTACCACCTCACCCGCGCGGCCCCACCTCTCCTGGTGGAGAGCCACTCCTTCTCTCCACCCCACCACCTGCACGGATCCCCGCGTCCCTCTGTTCTGCGCCCGGCCCCACCTCATCCCGCATCTACCCCGCCTCTTCTCCTCGATCCGCGCCATCCTCCTCGATCCGCGACCCACCCCCACCTCAGCCTCTCCTCGTTCGCCTGCCGCCTCCTTCTTCTGCAACCGCGGGCACGGACGCCGTCGGCCGCCCGTTTTTCTCCTCGGGCACTTCACCTCCGGTCGCCTCCCTCCCCTGGCCAGCGTGGTCCGCGCCACCGTCTTCCTCACCGTCGAGCTCCACCGCCGCCTTGGCCCCCTTCGCTCCGACCACCGTCTCCTCCCTCGCCGAGCCTCTCCTCGCCAGAGCCGCCCCCATCCTCTCCCGCCTTCCCCGCCGACGCGCATCCCCCCAGCACCGTCGCTCACGCCGCTCCGCCGCCAACGGCCTCCCTCTCGCCTCCGGCCGCGACCGTGTCCTCACCGCTCTGCAACCTCGCGACACTGTTGTCGGCCTCATCCGCCGCGCGCCGCAAGCTCCTCCGCCTCCTCGTCGCCTAGCCCCACGTCCAAGCCTCTGAGGCCACGCCTCCTTTTGGTCCGCTGCAAGCCGCTGCCGCGGCCCTTCACCATCATCACCGTGACCCTCTAGCTCAGCCTCTACAGGGCCGCAGTCCCCGCCTCCCCGCGGCCCGTTTTCGCCTCCACCGTCAATTGTCTACCTCGAGGCCTCCTGCCTCTGTCCCTATCCGATGTATAACCTGTCTATTTCAGCTTGTTGTATAGGCATGTGTTCTGTTTTTGCTTCCTTGTGTCATCTCCTACATGTGTGCCCGAGAAGAAACGATGCGGAGATGTAGCGGTCAACCTGTGGCCATCTATTTTTCTTTGGATGCTCAGATCTTCGAGTAATTTTGGGTAACATCTTCTCGTCGACAAGGCCAACCCAAGACCGACACCTCCAAAGGTTGGACAAGGCATGACTCCAAGAACACCGAGGCTGAGACAAGATCGACATCGAGGGGACCAAGAGGGAACCACAAGATCTTCGAGAGAGAACCGAAGACCAAACCCGGCACCACGCCAAGTTCTCCTTCCCGAACGCCAAGGTCGCCGAACACCAAGGTCTTCTTCTCGAACCCGATGACCGCCAAGATCGCCACCGGAACGCCAAGTTCTTCTACTCGGATCCGAAGACCGAACCCTGGCGCGCCAAGTTCTTCAACCCCGAGGACCGATCCATCAGAATGCCAAGACCTCCTTCCGAATACGAGTTCTTCGTAACATGCGACAAGATCTACTCCGTTGTCCGAGAATGTTCCCACCGAGACCGATCCCTGTCGAACCCTGTCGAACCCCGGACCCCCGAAACCCAAGATCTACCAAACCCGGATGTGTGATCCTAAGCCCCTATTTTTATAATATGACATTATCAACTGTCGCATAATTAATTCTTCATGCATGCATGGCTGTCTGTGGTTTGGGGGCATTATGCCGATTCATCTCATAATTAAATATGGAGTCTATATGCGGGCTATTCTAGTCTTATTCCGGACTCCATTTAAATTGGTGTAGCGAACCGATGCCATGTTTCACCCTGTTAATACAACATTTAAATTTCGGGGTAGTTAAATAACTCGAACCGTTTAATTAATTGTCGGGACCCCGGTTCCGCTTAATACTGCCTAATTGCACCGCATATGCATCATGTCATAAGCATGACGGATCTTCTGCCGTAGTATTAAATATTGCATCCGGTGTTTCTGCTAGTGTTTGCTTCTTCGCGGATTAGGCCGATGAGTTGATGCGAGTATCGACAAGTTCTCCGGATATGATCCGTCGGCAGTGTTTCCCAGGCGAGCATCTCTCCCCCTTCTACCTATTTTGCATTTATAGTCTTTATTTCCTCCTGTTGATCTACTGCTATCCGTGTCGCGATGCTTTAGTTTCCGTGCACCAGTTATACCCCGTTCAGCCTTTATATTGCCATGGACACCTCCTAATACCTGTTGTTTGGTAGATAGCTGGCCTTGCGAGTCGTAGTTGCTTGCTCAGGTGCGATCTCCTGTTGTCGAGTACCCCAGTTGTTGGAATGCTGGCAAATGTTTATGGTGGAGATGCTTAGTGGTGGAGATGATCATGACTTTAAATACAACTATTAAATTGCTAGATATAACTAATGCAGAGGCATCGATGGGAAATAGATGTTATTTGGTTCTTCCACGCTCACTTGTGTCCCGTAGGACCCCGAGTACTTGATACTTGTTCCTTGATTTTTTGCACTATCCACATCCGGGAGGCCTTATGGACCCCCCTGAGCCAGAGCTTGATTCATTTCTATTTCTTGGGGCCACAAACTAGTTTGGGGTTTTATTACTATCCTGTACTTATGCCATGTTACTGCTTTATTTGAGATTGTGCGTGGAGCACCTGTACTATTTAGGATCATGACACGTTTTCGCTGTATCGACAAGCCCAGTCACACTTTCGGGTTCCCAGTCGTTTACAGCCGTCCACACAAACCCTGGGTCCGTTCCGGAGCCGGCCAACTTTGTTGCGGGTAGCTTAGTGGGGTGGCCCCCTAAAATATTTTATGAATCCTGTGATCGCTTTGTCGTGAATGCCTCGTTGGGTTTTGAGTTGGCTTTTCCGCGGTTGATCGAGTGTGTGTTGCTATTTGTGCACCCCTGCAGGGTAAAACTTTCTGAAAGCCGTGTCCACGGTTATGGACGACTTGGAGCACCGTATCTCGATCATAGACAATCATAACTAAAGTAGTGCTATAAATTTGACTTAATATGTGACTAGTAATCAGCTCAAGTATAACGGAATGGATAATAAAAATGCCAACAACTGGTGGATCTGTGATGATCTGTGTCATACTATACCTGCCTAGTAAGTATTGCAACTCCAATGGAATGTGATAAAAGTGCCAACAACTGTTGGGTTTTGGGATTCCTCAGGACAATTATATCTGACTAGTAAATGTTCCTACTATAACGGAATGGTGATTAAAATTGCCCACTACTTATGTTATCATACTTACATCTGACTAGTAAATGCTACAACTATAATGGAATGAGTAAAACTGCCAACTGTGTGAGTTCCTTGGTCCGACTTCCTCGTTTGGACTCGAGAGGGAAATACCAGGATGGGTTTGTTTGGTGTTAGCTTCAGGTTGGATGCAAATAGGTCTTTCTTACCCCTCTTTGATAACCGCCCGTTGTCTCGAGTCTATATAGGTTGTTTAGTGCTGTTGCGCTGCCGCTTCAGTCCACCATACCTATGTAGGCGAGAGCCGCTGAATTCTAGCCTCGCCGTGTACTGGCCTCAGTACTGATGCTTCTCTTTTTCCTTTGCCCTTTGTTGGCACCCCTTTTGTTTTAGCAGGTTTGAGATCGACGTCGTTAGCAGGGTTACCCTTCCGGCTTGGCCCGGGCAGGGTTATGGACGCCATTGGTTATTCTTCAGGGCTCTTAGCCCCATTTGCATCTTGTCCGTAGTTGGACGCTCTATCGTTATCAAGGTGATTTGAATCTTTGTATAGTATATCTGTATTCTTGACTCATGGAGTTGTTGTTGTATATATTTGTTCTATGGGTCCCATCGAGGACTGTTGTGTAATGGTATTACTTCGTTTTCCACGCGCACGAAAGTGCCTGGTGGGCGTCCTTGAATCGTTTCTATGCGGGTTTGGTGGAAAGGGATAAAACTTGCATAGGGCCGATTCGAGGGTGTTACAGAGTGGTATCAGAGCTCAGCAGTTGCGATACCCCACAAGTCCAGCCTGTAGGATAACCTAGCTAACGGCCGAAGTAGAGTGTCAAAACTATTTTGCAAAATCAGTTGGATAGATCTGATTAGGTCTGATTTTACTCCTTATCCCTCTGCTGTTCTCCTCTTACCTCTGCGTGTTTTGAATCTGCTCTCTTATCTTTTCTTCAAGTCCAGGAATTCTCACGGTTGGGTTTCCGTCGTACCTTCAGGGTTTTGCTTCCTCCCTCTGATAACGGTGGAGCTACAATCATCAATCTGCATCTTGTTTGTTGTACCTTCATCCAATCATTTGTCCTTGAACTCTTTATCCGTATGTGCCCCTTGACAAATATCGGTATCGTTGGAAAGCATATGAGAAGGATGAGCATTGGTGAAGTTGGAGTATACCTTGAGCATGTGTTGTTCATGCCAATGGAACCATTGCAAAACCTGATCATTGTGCCTTTTCGTACGATGTTTCTTTGTATCTTTCGGTGGTCCCCAATGCGACATCATCTATGCCAGATCCGATGAAGATCCTGCATCACCCCCCTTGTTCTGAACACCGCTTGCTAAGATCTTCAGTATAAATCCCGAGAGTTGGTTGCATGATTCTGCGATTCATTTACAGAAGGATGCTTTGGGTGCGCGATGGACTGATCACCATCCGACTACTCTTATCATTCGCTCTTGTACATCGAATCGGAGAATCAAGCAATTTTACTCCGTCCATGGAAGCTAGAGGTGGCTTTATTTGCTGATACCTCTACCTTTGCCCTTTGTTCCCAGAGTGTTCTCTCGACGATCACGGACAACGACACCTTGTTGGTGGTGTCGCCGATTTCAAGATGGATCAAGAACTTTGTTAGTGGTGTCACGAGGATCTACACTAAGCGAAAAGAATCCGATCATCAGCCTTCTCCCCGGTACCATGAGGCGGATCTCGAGGGTGAGATCCATTGTTAGTGGTGTTAAATTGTGGCATCCCGCTAACACACATTTCAATGACACTGGTGGATCCATATGTGGTATGTGAAAAGAATAGTCATGAAATGACTCCAGTTGTTGTTAGTAAAAAGAACACACATGCAATGACACTGGTGGATCCATAGGTGGATTGTGAAAAGAACACACATGCAATGACACTGGTGGATCCATGTGTGGTCTCTGGAGAGAACAAGCCTTCAATGACTCTGGTTATTGTTAGTAAAAGGAACACACATGCACTGACACTAGTGGGTCCATATGTGGTATGTGAAAAGAACACACATGAAATGAACCTGGTTGTTGTTAGTAAAAATAACACGCATGCAATGACACTGGTGGATCCAGGTGTGGTCTCTAAAGAGAACACACATGCAATGACTCTAGGTTTTGTTAGTAAAAAGAGCACACATGCAATGACACTGGTGGATCCATATGTGGTATGTGAAAAGAACACACATGCAATGACTATGGTTGTTGTTAGTAAAAAGAACACATATGCAATGACACTAGTGGATCCATAGGTGGATTGTGAAAAGAACACACATGCAATGACACTGGTGGATCCATATGTCATATGTGAAAAGAACAAACATGCAATGACTCTAGTTGTTGTTAGTAAAAAGAACACACATGCAATGACACTAGTGGATCCATAGCTGGTTAGTAAAAATAACACACATGCAATGACACTTTTGGATCCATACGTGGTCTCTAAAGAAAACACACATTTCAATGACTCTGGTTGCTGTTAGTAAAAAGAACACACATGCAATGACACTGGTGGATCCATGTGTGGTCTGAAGAGAACACACATTCAATGACTCTGGTTGTTGTTAGTAAAAAGAGCACACATGCAATGACACTGGTGGATCCATATGTGGTATGTGAAAAGAACACACATGCAATGACTCTAGTTGTTGTTAGTAAAAAGAACACACATGCAATGACACTGGTGGATCGATAGGTGGATTGTGAAAAGAGCACACATGCAATGACTCTGGTTGTTCCACATGTGGTATGTGAAAAGAACACACATGCAATGACACCAGTTGTTGTTAGTAAAAAGAACACACATGCAATGACACTGGTGGATCCATGTGTGGTCTCTGAAGAGAACACACATTTCAATGACACTGGTGGATCCATATGTGGTATGTGAAAAGAATAGTCATGAAATGACTCCAGTTGTTGTTAGTAAAAAGAACACACATGCAATGACACTGGTGGATCCATAGGTGGATTGTGAAAAGAACACACATGCAATGACACTGGTGGATCCATATGTGGTTTGTGAAAAGAACACACATGCAATGACTCTGGTTGTTGTTAGTAACAAGAACACACATGCAATGACACTGGTGGATCCATGTGTGGTCTCTGAAGAGAACACACATTTCAATGACTCTAGTTGTTGTTGGTAAAAAGAACACACATGCAATGACACTGGTGGATCCATGTGTGGTCACTGAAGAGAACGCGCATGCAATGACTCTGGTTGTTGTTAGTAAAAACAGCACACATGCAATAACACTGGTGGATCCATATGTGGATTGTGAAAAGAACACACATTTCAATGACACTGGTGGATCCATATGTGGTATGTGAAAAGAACACACATTTCAATTACTTTGGTTGTTGTTACTAAAAAGAACACACATGCAATGACACTAGTGGATCCATTTGTGGTCTCTAAAGAGAACACACATGCAATGACTCTGGTTGTTGTTAGTAAAAAGAGCACACATGCAATGACACAGGTGGATCCATAGGTGGACTGTGAAAAGAGCACACATGCAATAACACTGGTGGATCCACATGTGGTATGTGAAAAGAACACACATGCTTGGACTCCAGTTGTTGTTAGTAAAAAGAACACACATGCAATGACACTGGTGGATCCATGTGTGGTCTCTGAAGAGAACACACATTTCAATGACACTGGTGGATCCATATGTGGTATGTGAAAAGAACAGTCATGAAATGACTCCAGTTGTTGTTAGTAAAAAGAACACACATCTAATGACACTGGTGGATCCATAGGTGGATTGTGAAAAGAACACATATGCAGTGACACTAGTGGGTCCATATGTGGTATGTGATAAGAACACACATGAAATGAACCTGGTTGTTGTTAGTAAAAATAACACGCATGCAATGACACTGGTGGATCCATATGTGGTATGTGAAAAGAACACACATGCAATGACTATGGTTGTTGTTAGTAAAAAGAACACATATGCAATGACACTAGTGGATCCATAGGTGGATTGTGAAAAGAACACACATGCAATGACACTGGTGGATCCATATGTCATATGTGAAAAGAACAAACATGCAATGACTCTAGTTGTTGTTAGTAAAAAGAACACACATGCAATGACACTAGTGGATCCATAGCTGGTTAGTAAAAAGAACACACATGCAATGACACTTTTGGATCCATACGTGGTCTCTAAAGAAAACACACATTTCAATGACTCTGGTTGTTGTTAGTAAAAAGAACACACATGCAATGACACTGGTGGATCCATGTTTGGTCTCTGAAGAGAACACACATTCAATGACTCTGGTTGTTGTTGGTAAAAAGAGCACACATGCAATGACACTGGTGGATCGATATGTGGTATGCGAAAAGAACACACATGCAATGACTCTGGTTATTGTTAGTAAAAAGAACACACATGCAATGACACTGGTGGATCCATAGGTGGATTGTGAAAAGAGCACACATGCAATGACTCTGGTTGTTCCACATGTGGTATGTGAAAAGAACACACATGCAATGACACCATTTGTTGTTAGTAAAAAGAACACACATGCAATGACACTAGTGGACCATGTGTGGTCTCTGAAGAGAACACACGTTTCAATGACACTGGTGGATCCATATGTGGTATGTGAAAAGAACAATCATGAAATGACTCCAGTTGTTGTTAGTAAAAAGAACACACATGCAATGACACTGGTGGATCCATAGGTGGATTGTGAAAATAGCACACATGCAGTGACACTGGTGGATCCATAGGTGGATTGTGAAAAGAACACACATGCAATGACTCTGGTTGTTGTTAGTAAAAAGAACACACATGCAATGACACTGGTGGATGCATGTGTGGTCTATGAAGAGAACACACATTTCAATGACTCTGGTTGCTGTTAGTAAAAAGAACACACATGCAATGACACTGGTGGATCCATGTGTGGTCTGAAGAGAACACACATTCAATGACTCTGGTTGTTGTTAGTAAAAAGAGCACACATGCAATGACACTGGTGGATCCATATGTGGTATGTGAAAAGAACACACATGCAATGACTCTAGTTGTTGTTAGTAAAAAGAACACACATGCAATGACACTGGTGGATCGATAGGTGGATTGTGAAAAGAGCACACATGCAATGACTCTGGTTGTTCCACATGTGGTATGTGAAAAGAACACACATGCAATGACACCAGTTGTTGTTAGTAAAAAGAACACACATGCAATGACACTGGTGGATCCATGTGTGGTCTCTGAAGAGAACACACATTTCAATGACACTGGTGGATCCATATGTGGTATGTGAAAAGAATAGTCATGAAATGACTCCAGTTGTTGTTAGTAAAAAGAACACACATGCAATGACACTGGTGGATCCATAGGTGGATTGTGAAAAGAACACACATGCAATGACACTGGTGGATCCATATGTGGTTTGTGAAAAGAACACACATGCAATGACTCTGGTTGTTGTTAGTAACAAGAACACACATGCAATGACACTGGTGGATCCATGTGTGGTCTCTGAAGAGAACACACATTTTAATGACTCTGGTTGTTGTTGGTAAAAAGAACACACATGCAATGACACTGGTGGATCCATGTGTGGTCACTGAAGAGAACGCGCATGCAATGACTCTGGTTGTTGTTAGTAAAAACAGCACACATGCAATAACACTGGTGGATCCATATGTGGATTGTGAAAAGAACACACATTTCAATGACACTGGTGGATCCATATGTGGTATGTGAAAAGAACACACATTTCAATTACTTTGGTTGTTGTTTCTAAAAAGAACACACATGCAATGACACTAGTGGATCCATTTGTGGTCTCTAAAGAGAACACACATGCAATGACTCTGGTTGTTGTTAGTAAAAAGAGCACACATGCAATGACACAGGTGGATCCATAGGTGGATTGTGAAAAGAGCACACATGCAATAACACTGGTGGATCCACATGTGGTATGTGAAAAGAACACACATGCTTGGACTCCAGTTGTTGTTAGTAAAAAGAACACACATGCAATGACACTGGTGGATCCATGTGTGGTCTCTGAAGAGAACACACATTTCAATGACACTGGTGGATCCATATGTGGTATGTGAAAAGAACAGTCATGAAATGACTCCAGTTGTTGTTAGTAAAAAGAATACACATCTAATGACACTGGTGGATCCATAGGTGGATTGTGAAAAGAACACATATGCAGTGACACTGGTGGATCCATATGTGGTATGTGAAAAGAACACACATACAACGACTCTGGTTGTAATTAGTAACAAGAAAACACATGCAATAACATTGGTGGATCCATGTGTGGTATCTGAAGAGAACACACGTTTCAATGACTCTGGTTGTTGTTAGTAAAAAGAACACACATGCAATGACACTAGTGGATCCACGTGTGGTCTCTGAAGAAAACACACATGCAATGACTCTGGTTGTTGTTAGTAAAAAGATCGCACATGCATTGACACTGGTGGATCCATATGAGGTATGTGAAAAGAACACACATGCAATGACTCTGGTTGTTGTTAGTAAAAATAACACACATGCAATGACACTGGTTCATCCATAGGTGGATTGTGAAAAGAGCACACATGCAATGACTCTGGTTGTTCCATATGTGGTATGTGAAAAGAACACACATGCAGTGACACTGGTGGATCCATAGGTGGATTGTGAAAAGAACACACATGCAATGACACTGGTTGTTGTTAGTAAAAAGAACACACATGCAATGACACTGGTGGATCCATGTGTGGTCTCTAAAGAGAACACACATTTCAATGACTCTGGTTGTTGTTAGTAAAAAGAACACACATGCAATGACACCGGTGGATCCATATGTGGTATGAGAAAATAACACACATTTCAATGACTCTGGTTGTTGTTAGTAAAAAGAACACACACCCAATGACACTGGTGGATCCATAGGTGGATTGTGAAAAGAGCACACATGCAATGACACCGGTGGATCCATATGTGGTATGTGAAAAGAACACACATGCAATGACTCTAGTTGTTGCTAGTAAAAAGAACACACATGTAATGACACTGGTGGATCCATGTGTGGTCTCTGAAGAGAACACACATTTCAATGACACTTGTGGATCCATATGTGGTATGTGCAAAGAACAGTCATGAAATGACTCCAGTTGTTGTTAGTAAAAAGAACACACATGCAATGACACAGGTGGATGCATAGGTGGATTGTGAAAAGAACACACATGCAATGACACTGGTGGATCCATGTGTGGTCTGTGAAGAGAACACACATTTCAATAACTCTGGTTGTTGTTGGTAAAAAGAACACACATGCAATGACACTGGTGGATCCATGTGTGGTCTCTAAAGAGAACACCCATTCAATGACTCTAGTTGTTGTTAGTAAAAAGAGCACACATGCAATGACACTGGTGGATCCATATGTGGTATGTGAAAAGAACACACATGCAATGACTCTAGTTGTTGTTAGTAAAAAGAACACACATGTAATGACACAGGTGGATCCATAGGTGGATTGTGAAAAGAGCACACATGTATTAACACAGGTGGATCCATTTGTGGTATGTGAAAATAACACACATGCTTGGAAGCCAGTTGTTGTTAGTAAAAAGAACACACATTCAATGACATTGGTGGATCCATGTGTGGTCTCTGAAGAGAACACACATTTCAATGACACTGGTGGATCCATATGTGGTATGTGAAAAGAACAGTCATGAAATGACTCCAGTTGTAGTTAGTAAAAAGAACACACATGTAATGACACTGGTGGATCCATAGGTGGATTGTGAAAAGAACACATATGCAGTGACACTGGTGGATCCATATGTGGTATGTGAAAAGAACACACATGCAACGACTCTGCTTGTAATTAGTAACAAGAAAACACATGCAATGACATTGGTGGATCCATGTGTGGGCTCTGAAGAGAACACACATGCAATGACTCTGGTTGTTGTTAGTAAAAAGAACACACATGCAATGACACTGGTGGATCAACGTGTGGTCTCTGAAGAGAACACACATGCAATGACTCTGGTTGTTGTTAGTAAAAAGATCACACATGCATTGACACTGGTGGATCCATATGTGGTATGTGAAAAGAACACACATGCAATGACTCTGGTTGTTGTTAGTAAAAAGAACACACATGCAATGACACTGGTGGATCCATAGGTGGATTGTGAAGAGAGCACACATGCAATGACTCTGGTTGTTCCATATGTGGTATGTGAAAAGAACACACATGTAAT
Source organism: Avena sativa (assembly GCA_916181665.1). Classification (NCBI taxonomy): domain Eukaryota; kingdom Viridiplantae; phylum Streptophyta; class Magnoliopsida; order Poales; family Poaceae; genus Avena; species Avena sativa. The sequence continues at coordinate 414,661,609 of OV702289.1, read as the reverse complement.
GACACCAGTTGTTGTTAGTAAAAAGAACACACATGCAATGACACTGGTGGATCCATGTGTGGTCTTTGAAGAGAACACACATTTGAATGACACAAGTGGATCCATATGTGGTATGTGAAAAGAAAAGTCATGAAATGACTCTAGTTGTTGTTAGTAAAAAGAACACACATGCAATGATACTGGTGGATCCATAGGTGGATTGTGAAAAAAAACAAATGCAATGACACTGGTGGATCCATATGTGGCATGTGAAAAGAACACACATGCAATGACTCTGGTTGTTGTTAGTAATAAGAACACACATGCAATAACATTGGTGGATCCATGTGTGGGCTCTGAAGAGAACACACATTTCAATGACTCTGGTGGATCCATATGTGGTATGTGAAAAGAACACACATGAAATGACTCTGGTTGTTGTTAGTAAAAAAAGCACACCGCAGTGACACCGATCGATCCATAGGTGGATTGTGAAAAGAACACACATGCAATGACACTGGTTATTGTTAGTAAAAAGAACACATATGCAATGACACTGGTGGGTCCATGTGTGGTCTCTAAAGAGAACACACATTTCAATGACTCGGGTTGTTGTTAGTAAAAAGAACACACATGCAATGACACTGGTGGATCCATGTGTGGTCTCTGAAGAGAACACACATGTAATGGCTCTGGTTGTTGTTAGTAAAAAGAGCACACATGCAATGACACTAGTGGATCCATATGTGGTATGTGAAAAGAACACACATGCAATGACTCTGGTTGTTGTTAGTAAAAAGAACACACATGCAATGACACTGGTGGATCAGGTGGATTGTGAAAAGGGCACACATGCAATGACTCTGGTTGTTCCACATGTGGTATGTGAAAAGAACACAGATGCAATGACACCAGTTGTTGTTAGTAAAAAGAACACACATGCAATGACACTGGTGGATCCATGTGTGGTCTCTGAAGAGAACATACATTTCAATGACACTGGTGGATCCATATGTGGTATGTGAAAAGAACAGTCATGAAATGACTCCAGTTGTTGTTAGTAAAAAGAATACACATGCAATGACACTAGTGAATACATAGGTGGATTGTGAAAAGAACACACATGCAATGCGACTGGTGGATCCATATGTGGTTTTTGAAAAGAACACACATGCAATGACTCTGGTTGTTGTTAGTAACAAGAACACACATGCAATGACACTGGTGGATCCATGTGTGGTCTCTGAAGATAACACACATCCAATGACACTGGTGGATCCATGTGTGGTATCTGAAGAGAACACACATGAAATGACTCTAGTTGTTGTTAGTAAAAAAAAGCACACATGCAATGACACTGGTGGATCCATATGTGGTATGTGAAAAGAACACATATGCAATGACACTGGTGGATCCATGTGTGGTCTCTGATGAGAACACACATTTCAAGGACACTGGTTGTTGTTAGTAAAAAGAACACACATGCAATGACACTGGTGGATCCATGTGTGGTCTCTGACGAGAACACACATGCAATGACTCTGGTTGTTGTTAGTAAAAAGAACAGACATGCAATGACACTGGTGGATCCATATGTGGTATGTGAAAATAACACACATTTCAATGACTCTGGTTGTTGTTAGTAAAAAGAACACACACGCAATGACACTGGTGGATCCATAGGTGGATTGTGAAAAGAGCACACATGCAATGACACTGGTGGATCCATATGTGGTATGTGAAAAGAACACACATGCAATGACACTGGTGGATCCAAGTGTGGTCTTCGAAGAGAACACACATGCAATCACTCTGGTTGTTGTTAGTAAAAAGAGCACACATACAATGACACTGGTGGATCCATAGGTGGATTGTGAAAAGAACACACATGCAATGACACTAGTTGTTGTTAGTAAAAAGAACACACATGCAATAACACTGGTGGATCCATGTGTGGTCTCTGAAGAGAACACACATTTCAATGACTCTGGTTGTTGTTAGTAAAAAGAACACACATGCAATGACACTAGTGGATCCATGTGTGGTCACTGAAGAGAACACACATGCAATAACTCTGGTTGTTCTTAGTAAAAAGAACACACATGCAATGACACTGGTGGATCCATGTGTGGTCTCTAAAGAGAACACACATGCAATGACTCAAGTTGTTGTTAGTAAAAAGAACACACATGCAATGACACTGGTGGATCCATATGTGGTAAGTGAAAAGAACACACATTTCAATGACTCTGGTGGATCCATTTGTGGTATGTGAAAAGAACACACATTTCAATGACTCTGGTTGTTCTTAGTAAAAAGAACACACATTCAATGACACTGGTGGATCCATGTGTGGTCTTCGAAGAGAACACACGAGCAATGACTCTGGTTGTTGTTAGTAAAAAGAGCACACATGCAATGACACTGGTGGATCCATAGGTGGATTGTGAAAAGAACACACATGCAATGACACTGGTTGTTGTTAGTAAAAAGAACACACATGCAATGACACTAGTGGATCCATGTGTGGTCTCTGAAGAGAACACACATTTCAATGACTCTGGTTGTTGTTAGTAAAAAGAAGACACATGCAATGACACTGGTGGATCCATGTGTGGTCTCTGAAGAGAACACACATGCAATAACTCTAGTTGTTGTTAGTAAAAAGAACACACATCCAATGACACTGGTGGATCCATATGTGGTATGTGAAAAGAACACACATTTCAATGACTCTGGTTGTTGTTAGTAAAAAGAATACACATGCAATGACACTGGTGGATCCATAGGTGGATTGTGAAAAGAGCACACATGCAATGACACTGGTGGATCCATATGTGGTATCTGAAAAGAACAGTCATGAAATGACTCCAGTTGTTGTTAGTAAAAAGAACACACATGCGATGACACTAGTGGATCCATGTGTGGTCTCTGAAGAGAACACACAATTCAATGACTCTGGTTGTTCTTAGTAAAAATAACACACATGCAATGACACTGGTGGATCCATGTGTGGTCTCTGAAGAGAACACACATGCAATGACTCAGGTTGTTGTTAGTAAAAAGAACACACATGCAATGACACTGGTGGATCCATATGTGGTATGTGAAAAGAACACACATTTCAATGAGTCTGGTGGATCCATTTGTGGTATCTGAAAAGAACACACATTTCAATGACTCTGGTTGTTGTTAGTAAAAAGAACACACATGCAATGACACTGGTGGATCCATGTGTGGTCTTCGAAGAGAACACACATGCAATCACTCTGGTTGTTGTTAGTAAAAAGAGCACACATACAATGACACTGGTGGATCCATAGGTGGATTGTGAAAAGAACACACATGCAATGACACTAGTTGTTGTTAGTAAAAAGAACACACATGCAATAACACAGGTGGATCCATGTGTGGTCTCTGAAGAGAACACACATTTCAATGACTCTGGTTGTTGTTAGTAAAAAGAACACACATGCAATGACACTAGTGGATCCATGTGTGGTCACTGAAGAGAACACACATGCAATAACTCTGGTTGTTGTTAGTAAAAAGAACACACATGCAATGACACTGGTGGATCCATATGTGGTATGTGAAAAGAACACACATTTCAATGACTCTGGTTATTGTTAGTAAAAAGAACACACATGCAATGACACTGGTGGATCCATAGGTGGATTGTGAAAAGAGCACACATGCAATGACACTGGTGGATCCATATGTGGTATGTGAAAAGAACAGTCATGAAATGACTCTAGTTGTAGTTAGTAAAAAGAACACGCATGCAATGACGGAGAGAAGGCTATCGCTGCTCGACTGGTCATCCTCGCCATTCAAGGACAACATGGCGAATGCGTCGTCGTAGGGGATGGCGTCGGCGTCAGTGTTGGCGTCGGCGAGAGAGAGAGAGAGAGAGAGAGAGAGAGAGAGAGAGAGAGAGAGAGAGAGAGAGAGAGAGAGAGAGAGAGAGAGAGAGAGAGAGAGAGAGAGCAGCCCTTCTACCGTTGCAACAATGACTAAATTGGCATGTTACAATAGTTTAATGGATACCACGCCCTTTCCCTGGATTACTGTCTCATGTCTGATATGGATTCTCTTCACACATTCTCATTTCAAATACTAAACCTGCACTCCCTCCATCCCAATTTCATTGCCTAACGAAAACATACTAGTATATTACATCATCTAAAGAAACAAAATCATGTCAACTACAAGGTACTTATGCATCACTTGGTTAAAAAGGAGAACATTTCAGTTCATTCGATTCTATTATGCCGTAACTAATCTACTTGCAAGATAAGGCATAGATAAGAAATTCACCTCTCGCTCTTCTCCCGGGTTTTTTTCTTCGAGATCTGGGTGCTGCATCCGCCCACTGGAGCCGAACAGTCTACCGCTGGCCTTGCTTTTCTCTTCAACCCGCTGCTCGTATGTACCTTGGGAGCAGAATCCTTGCTGGCCTCCTCGCTAACCGGGGCTGAATACCTCGCCGCTACTACGCGTTGAGCCCCAGACTTGGGCCCCGACGGACCTGAATTAGTCGGCAACGTAGCTACAACCTTCGCCTTGCAAGTCATGTTGGGGCGCCACCGTCAGATTCAGTGTCAGGGGAGGGAGAAAAAGGTCCTCTGTCGCCGGCATATTTAGGGTCGGGGAAGGGAAGAAAAGGGATGCCGCCGCCGCAACAAGATTCAGTGTTGAGAGTTAGGAAAGTACAGTCATGGATTTGCCCCTACGACACGTGTAGGGTGGCTAAGAAGAGTGACCGGCAAAGGAGGGGCACAACAGGAACTAGTGTAATGGAATATCCTGACTTAACGGGCACGACTTGAAAATATTGGGTTTGGCCATCATTCACTCGAAATACCCCTCTCAGCAATTGGCGCCCCAACTTTTCGAATCGCGGTGATAAAAATCAACTTGGGTACCGCGTTGCCTGGGCGACCCAACTTTCGGGCCGCAAAATGATATTCTCCTCTCAAGCAACCCTGCAATCAAGATACAAGAAGTCTCTTGTGTCCCCAACACACCCAATACACTTGTCAGTTGTATAGGTGCACTAGTTCGATGAAGAGATAGTGAAATACAAGTAATATGGATGATTATAAGTGGTAATTGCAATCTGAAATAAGAATGGCAACAAGCAAACATGTAACAAAACTGATTGTAAATGGTATTTCAATGCTTAGAAACAAGGCCTAGGGATCATACTTTCACTAGTGGACACTCTCATATAAATATCTTCTCTTTATGATGCTACCCTGAACTAATCTCCGGTTAGACGATGTAGGGCTATAACAGCACACCTTAAAGTTCGCATTCCCCATCTGGATAACCCCTCACTGTCACCTTGAGCGCTAGATGGTTTTAACAAACACCACAATCTCATAGAGACATCCAACTCAAATTATACTCATGATAAGTATTTATGTAACCTTAGCCAAACTGCCACACGGTGTGCACACTGTCAACTTCACACACGTGGGGATAAGCAGAGATTCATTAAAGCACTTGAGTAGCAGAATAGATCTATAGATTACAAAGCTCATGATCTCATAAGATCACGCATAGAGAGAGAGATGAACACATAGCTACTGGTAGAACCCTTAGCCTCGAGAGAGAACTAATCCCTCCTCATCATGGAAGTCAGCAATGGTGATGGAGACGGCGGTGGAGTCGATGGAGATGGCTCTGAGGGCACTTCCCCGTCTCGGCAGGGTGCCGGAACAGAGACTTCTGTCCCCCGAATCTCCTCTTCGGTGGCAGTGGCGTTGCAGAACTTTTTGTGGAAATCTGATCTGGTACTTAGGGTTTTCATCTTGGGAGGAATATATAGGCGAAGGGGCAAGGTCGGTGGAGGCATGAGGGGCCCACACCACCCCCCTGGCGTGACCTGGCCTGACCCGCACCATCAGGTGGTGTGGCTAGCCCCTGTCCCCTCTCCGTCTCGTCTTCTGGCTTCGTGAGTCTTCCGGTAAAATATTGACTTTGGCTTTTGTCCGGTCCAATTCCGAGAATATTCTTTTCTAGCTTTTCTGAAACCAAAAACAACAGAAAACAGGCAACTGGCACTGTGGCATCTTGTTAATAGGTTAGTTCCAGAAAATGTATAAAAATACCTCAAAGTATGAACAAAACATAAGAAAGTAGATATAAAACAAGCATGGAGCATCAAAAATTATAGATACGTTTACGACGTATCATTGATCAGCCACAAGCCACAACACTCTTTTGGTCTACAAATAGATGGCCACTTCACCATGTGGTATTTCCTTTTCAGACCCGAGCCTTCCCAATAGGAACGGGACCTATGCGAGTCAAATTTGGCGTGGACTTCATCTTACAGGAGGAAGATGCCCATGGCAAAGGTTGGCAAACTGGCTAGGCAGGGGTTGGATAGGATAAGGAGTCCACCCAAGGACATGAACCTACCCATCCAAGGTTCCACTTTGATGCCGAACTTAGCTACCAGAAAGTTCCATTGATCAATGGTCAAGCAGCGGTCTGAGATGGGCAGCCCCAGGTATAATAATGGAAATTCCACTTTTCTGTAGAAAATTGGCCACCCGACACTGCTCCTGTTCATCTCCACCCATAACAATCACTTCACTCTTATTGAAGTTGATTTTTAACCTTGACATCTCCTCAAAGTACAGCAGTAAGAACTTTAGATTAGCAATGGCCAGGTCGTTGTTTTGGATCAGAATCATGGTGTCATAAGTGTATTGGACATATGAGATGCCCCCGGCACTAGGTGCGGAATCACCCCTTGGATATGACCAGCTGCAGCCGCCTTGGATGGAATAATTGAAAGGGCTTCACCCACAAAGTTGAATAACAGTGGGGAAAGAAGATCCCCTTGCTGCACTCTGATACATTGAAAATGTATCTATAATTTTTGATGTTCCATGATTGGTTTTATCCACTTTCTTGTGTTTTGTTCCAACTTTGGAGTACTTCTCATATGATTTCTTGGACTAACCTATTAACAAGACCATAGTGTCAGCTGCGTGTTTTCTCCTGTTTTTGGTTCCAGGAAAGTCAGAAAATGAATATTCTCAGAATTGGACGGGACAAAAGCCAAAGTGCCTATTTTTTCGGAAGGGATCAAGTGCCAGAATACGAGACGGAGAAGGGCCAGGGGCCAGCCACACAACCTGGCCGCGTGGCCAGGCTGGGCCCGTGCTAGGGGGTGGTGTGGTGGCTCCCGGCACCCTCTCGGCCTCTCCTTCCGCCTATAAGTTGCCCTCGGGACGAAAACCCTAAGTACCCGATCAAAAATCCACGAAAGAGTCTGTAGCCACCGTCATCTCCATCCCTAGATCGGGAGGGATCTGAAGCTCTTCCCGGCACCCTGCCGGAGAGGGGAATTCACCTGGAGGCCTTCTTCATCACCATGCAAGCCTCCGGTGTGATGCGTGAGTAGTTCATCCTTGGACTACGGATCCATGTAGTAGCTAGATGGCTGGTTTCTCCTCCTTTGTGCTTTCATGTTTAGATCTTGTGAGCTCCGTTCATGATCAAGATCATCTATTTGTAATCCATACATGTTGTGTTTGCGGGGATCCGATGGATATTGAGATGCTATTTCAGATTGATTATTAATTCTATCATGTCTTTGTTATTTGAGATCTTGCATGCTTTCTGTTGTTAGTTGCTATCTTGTCCAAGTAGATGCTAGCAACTCCAAGAGTTAGTATTTATGCTCGATAGTGGGTTCATGCCTCTGGTAATCTGGGGAGGTGACAGAAATCTCTAAGGTACTAGATGTGCTGTTGCTACTAGGGAGAAAACAACAATCCTTTGTTCATAGAACAATCGTATTGTTTACCTTACACACAGTTCGTAAAGCAATAATTTGTTGCTTGCAACTTAATACTGGAGGGGGTTCGGATGATAACCTGAAGGTGGATTATTAGTCATAGATGCAGTTGGATGGCGGTCTATGTATTATGTTGTATTGCCCAATCAAGTCTCAAAGGAGTCAAGATGATTAGTATATGCATGTATTGCTTTCTCGGTGTTTGTCAATTGCCCCGCTGTAATTTGTTCACCCCGCATGTTATCTATCTAAGGAGAGCCACCTCTAGTGAACTATGGATCCCGGTCCTTTGTCTTTACATACAATCTATAAACTGTTTCTGCTTTGTGTTTACTTTCTGCAAACTTTTACTTCTTTCCATTCGATACGTTTAATCCTTTGTTTTCCGCAAAACACGGTGAGATTGACAACCTCATCGCAAGTTGGGGACAAAGTTCTGTGGTTGTGTTATGCAGGTCTCCACGTTGCTACTAGCACCGGTAGTGCGCCCTGCCAAAGCTCAGCTAGTAACACCTTTGGGGTGTTTCCTTGCTCCTACTGGTTCGATTAAACCTTGGTTTCATAACTGAGGGAAAACTTGCTGTTGTGCTCATCATACCTTCCTCTTGGGGTTCCCAACGAGCTCTACGTCGATCGTCGAGTGCATCACACTCCTCTCTTGTTCTGAAAGGAAGGACCAACCTCCCCATTGATGGCAATCACGGTGTGACCCCCCGGACCAGCTGCATAATCACGTGGATGTATCTAGCTTCAAAACATTTCCTTCTAAGGATTTATTCTAAGAAGCTCCAATTAACCATGTCATATGCGTTTTCGAAGTCTAATTTAAGCAGGATTCCCCTAGCTTCGTGCTTTTCAGCTCATGGACTATTTCTTGAAGCGCCAGAACCCCATCAAGGATGCATAAGCATTTGTTGAAAGCTGTTTGGTTTGGGTTGATGAATCTGTTGGCTACTGGGTCTAGACGTTGGGCAAAAGCTTTGGCCATAATCTTGAATACGACATTAATGAGAGAAATCGATCTGAACTGTGATATCTTATCTTGTCCTATGACTTTAGGTATGATTGTTAACATGCCAAAGTTGATTCCAGCAATATCTATGTGCCCAACACAAAATCGTTGAGCATCGCTAGTATCCCTGATCTGATCATTGGCTAAAAATTCTTGAAGAAGGCCATCGGGAAGCCATCAGGCCTAGGTGCCATGTCCGATTTCATCTCCTTGATAACCATGTCTAATTCCTCCTCCATGAACGTGACTGCCAGCTTAGCCTCTTCCCTGCTCAAAACACATCTTCTTTCCTCCCAGGCGTTCATCACTAGACCCATCTGGCGACCCGCTTCGGCACCCAACAGCTAAAGGTAGAAGTCATATATGTGTTCCTTTAGGTGTTTCTACTCGCGGATGATACCTTCTGAGGTGATGAGTTGTGTGATGGTGCACTTGCGGAGTCTCCCATTTGACACCGCATGGAAGTATTTTGGTTTGGCGTCTCCTTGGAGTGCGCACCTCACTCGCCCCCTTGATGGCTGTGAAATATAGCCATCTACGTCCACATTTACTGGATATTATTCACATTTTTGATGAAATATCTCTCTAAACCCTGCCACTAATGCCTAATGATCAAAGGGGTATGCAATCCTTTCTTTCTATTTTCCCTGCGCAGATAATGACGTTTGATGATGGGAATCACAACACTAAAGTCAAAGATACGAGATTTCCAACAACCAGAAGAAACCGGGAGTCGTGAAGTGGAGCCAGACGCTTTAACGACCAACTATACAGCGGGAATAAAATTCCGGTCATATAGTTGCCATCGACACCGCTAGGTCAAACAGAACAACTTTCATGAAGGGACCCCTATATAAAGAGGCCTCGGGTGATGAGAAAAGAGAGCTCTTTCTGATCATCAGCTGCCCCAGAACTCCATCCACAACACCGAAGAGTCACCGGAGGAATAGACTTAGATATAATCTCCAAACCCTTCTCCATCACCATAGCCATATTCCACCACTTGTAATAGTAGATCTTATCTTCGATTGGCAACATTGTAAGACTATTTTCTATCAATCTCATGATTTCCACTACAATGTTTATGATTGTTGATCTCATCTCTATGTGTGAGTAATTCTCCTTGGGCTAAGGGCTTCAGCCTAGCCATGTAGCTTTTGTGCATGTTATTTATTATAGATGGGATCATGTATTAGTTTGTATGGCATGATGATTATTGTATCCTCTCTTGCCTCAATCTAAGGACTTTTCAGGGACCCAAGACCCCGAGGATTGAGCCAGGTATAGGGAGTATGAGTAATGACTAATCTGCCAGTTGGGAACCCCAGTGACAGAAGGGGTAGTACGGCTGTATGTGAGGGATTTACTTGGGATTAACGGTGACGTCACTATGCATATCATTAGTTCTCTTTCTTCTATGGATGACACTAGTAGGCAATAGAAATTATGGATGCACTACCCACATATAATTTATCTTGCTCTAACAATTACATCCATACTTTATTATTATCTTTTATTCCCATCAGATGTTTTACACAACTACAGGTGAAACTGAACACCCTAGGCCCTCTCTCTCCATCATCGACAACAACAAAAGACATCAAACTCTTGGTCCAGTAAAACACAAAAAGAATTCTAAAACTCCTGAAGGTGTGTTAAAGTAACTTTGCTACGCTTCTGCTTCCCGAGGATTTGATAAACCTAGGTCTACTAGGGAAAAAGAGCTATACTATATCTGTAATCCGGATCGAAGGTATTAACCCTTTTCCTGGCGCCGTTGCCGGGGAAGCAATAGCTACCCTAGTGAGGTTAGTAGGAACCTTGCTAGTTTTAATTCTTGTTTTTAATTTTGTTAGTTTGCTTTTAGTCTTTATTTGAAAAAAATAAAAGAATTAGTTAGTCATTAAATTCTTGTTTTTATTATCATAAGTCTTTGTTTAAGAAAACCCAAAAACATAGGAAATATGGCTGAAAAGAAGCTTGGGTAGTTTGCAACTCCCAACAATGATTATTTGCGTACTCCTATTACTCAGCCAGCAATTGCTGCTGATGACTATGAAATTAAGCCCCATTATTTAAGTTGGGTTCAACATAATCAATTTGGAGGCTCTGCTGTTGAGGACGCAGGTATGCACTTGAATACTTTCACTGAAATATGTGATATGATGCGCATAAAAGATGTTGACCCCGATGCGGTAAAATTGCGCTTATTTCCTTTCCCTCTTAGAGGAAGAGAAAAAGAATGGTTGCTATCTTTGCCTAGAAATACTATTACATCATGGGTGGAATGTACTTCTCTATTTATGACTAAATTTTTCCCACCTGCAAAGACTATGCAACTAAGATCTAATATTACTAGTTTTAGACAGGAAGAGCGTGAGCCACTAGCACTTGCATGGGAGAAGATGAAAGAATGCATGAGAAACTGTCCCAGTCATGGGATAGAAGATTGGTTAATGTGGTCAGATTGATGACAATTACACCATGAGAGGGTCCTCGAGGCATGCGAAAGAGAGGGGTGTGAGATGTACGGTATTCCAGGACGGTGAGCACACAAGTTTACCCTGGTTCGAATCCGTTGGCTTTGGATAGATCCTACTCCTGCTAGCAATCCAGTAATACGGCAGAGCTGGAATATGGGTTACAAGGGTTTCGCTTGTGCGAGTTGATATTGTAGACTATTGTGGGGCGCCCTAAAGGCTTGTCCTAGGATGGCTTATATAGATATCCGGCCTAGGGTTTATAGGAGAGACCTATCCGTCTACGACTAAGAGTCGGTTACAGAGTACATCTTGAGCTACAAGTAACACTACAGGCCTATGTCGGTAAGTCTTCTGGGCCTTCCCGTAGCCGGACTGGACTCCATCTCTTCTCCCTGACTGGGCCGCCCGTGAAGTAAAGCTCTAACCCGAAGTGGGCCACCCTGGTCAGTGAGGCACAGTGAGGATACCCGGAAAGTATATCCCCAACAGTTAATTCTCCATTTATTTTATAATGGTCTTAATCATGTGTCTAAGTCTATGCTTGATACTATAGCTGGAGGAACATTTATGGGCAAACATATTACCGAAGCAAAGCAGCTACTAGACAATATGCAAGACAATCATGCCCAGGGGCATGTGGATAGATCAAACACGAAGAAGGTAAACTTTGTCTCACCACAAGAAAATGAAGAACTCAATGCTAAGCTGGATGAGCTCATATTAGCCGTAAAAGGTAAGTAAAACCAGGTAAGAGCTATCCTAGAAACAAATATTGAAGAAATAGACTTCATAGCTCGTAATGATTATAACCCTGCTTGGAAGAAGAATTATAATCCTAATTTTCAGAAACACTATTCTAGTCCTGCAGGTAACTCGAATAATAATATGGGATCAAGTAATGGTAGTCTCCAAGAAAGACTTGAGTCATTTATAGACTCACAAAATGAGTAAAACAATATCCTTGTTAAAATAATGGAGAACCATGATGCTATGCTTGGTAAATTATCTAACCAAGCTGTAAGTTTGAGGAATGATTTGCAGGCCCTCCAAGAAAGAACGAGGATTGTTGAGGCACAACTAGGTAAGATAACCGAGAGTCAAACTCTCATTCTAGCTAACTTTGTAGGTAAAGCTGAGCCGAATCCCACTGAATACCTTAAGATGATGAGAATCCAAAGGGAGGAGCCTGAAGAACTTGATTATAGTAATGCTCCTTCACCAAGTTACACCGTTGAAGATCTTGTAAAAAGGATCAACATTAAGATTTCCGGTAAGTGAAGGAAATGATGAAGCTATGTATCAACACTTCGTTAATCAGGTAGCAATAAAGGTATGTGAGCTTGAAGAAGAATATAAGAAAATTGCTGAAAAATTAATTGTTAAGCTTGATGATATATTTGAACCTACTATTAAGATTAAAATTGGGACAAAGGAGATAGCTGCACTTTGTGATCTAGGTGTAAGCGTTTCAACAATTCCAATAAGTCTTTTTAATAAGTTAAATTTTGGCTCTTCTGAAATCACCGAGTTAAAATTACATCTTGCAGATTCTACCTACAAACAAGCTCTAGGGATTAAAGAAAACACTTTAGTATACATTAAAGGCTATCCTGCTCTTATTGATTTTGTTATTATTGACATGCCTGAAGATGCTACTGCTCCTATTATATTCAGCCGTCCATTCTTAAGAAATATTAAGGCTTTGATTAATCTACACGAAGGGAACGTGAAGCTTCAATTTCCTTCGCGGGATCCTTTTGTTATTCATTTTCCTAGGAAGAAGAAAGCCAAGCATGATGAAAAGGAGGCCATCACTTTTAAGGCCAACTATTTTGGAGTGGGTGTTCTACTCATCTGGCTTAAGTGAGCAACATCAAGGTCAAGCTATTGACCATGAAAGAGCGCTGCATGGGAGGAAACCCATGTGGAATAAAGGTTTGAGTAAAGTTTTTTAAGTTTTAGTTTAAGTTTTATGTTTAATAAAGAGTGCTAGAAAACTCCAGTTGAGGAGAAGAAGTTTGGTAGTACTAAAAATCCTGCTTTATACATGCTGTTGTTGGTCGACAATATTTACTGTCATTTTTATGTCAAAAACAAGGTGTTTCGCTAAGTTTCAAAACAAGTAATAATTCTCAGAGAAACAGAATTTTTTTATGGCTACAGAAGGTTTAACGACCAACTATACAGCGGGAATAAAAATTCTGGCTGTATAGTTCCGGTCGTATAGATATCTTTGCTAGCGACAATTTTTCTTTCCAAGGTACTGATGGTTTAACGACCAACTATACAGCAGGAATAAAAATTCCGTTCGTATAGTTCCGTCCATATAGATATTGATGCCTTCATAAAATTTCTTTTCCAGGTATAGAGAGTCTGGCGACTAACTATACGGCAGGGATGGAAAATCCTGACCGTATAGTTATGGCCGTATAGCTGCGCCGCCAAGTGGAAACCCTAAATTTTTTTGACAGCAGACTAACTATACGGCGGGAACAAGTTGTTCTGGCCGTATAATTCTGGTCGTATAGTTGCATACGACCACAAAATCGCCACGGGAGGTACCCCCAACCCCAAAACATCAATCCTTTTTCTCTCTTCTACCTCCAAACTCTCTCAAAACCTCAAGATATCTTCATCTCTACTCAATTTCGTTTGATTTCCTCGCACACAAGTGATCTACGGTATTTTCTCCTCCGATCCTCCAATTCTTCTTGTAAATTCATCTTCAATCTGTTGTCATTATCAATCTAGGGTGATACCTACTATGAACTATTGCCATGATTCTCTTTCCTAGATTATTACTTTGAGGGGATTCTTTAGTGTGCTATGATGAGGAATATGTTATGCTTATTATTGTTGGATCAAAAAGTTTTATTTTTATCTTTCCTTGTTATTTTAGATGATGAACACAAGGAGACAAACTCGTGCTTGTGCCCCCGCTAGCGCTTCTTAGGCTGTCGCTCAAAAACGCACGGGGATACGGTTCAAGGATGATCCCCAACGTGATCGCTTCAACAGGATCAAGAACCGAGAAGTGAAGGCAACCAAGTGGGATTGCCCCATTATATTGAATCAACTCGGTATTTCTAATTACATCAATTTACTTTGCAATAGGGTTGGCCTGCAAAACTTTGTATTCAATGATGTGCCTACTTATCACCGGTTAACTCTTGAATTTCTAAGTTCTTTGCAAAGCACTATTAAAGCATGGAATGGAGATGACATGATTTCTTTCCAACTTATGAACACAATTATTCTCTATCACTAGATGAATGGTGCGCATGTTTTAATTTTCCAAACAATAATGATAATGACTTACGGGCATCCTTTACTGGCCTAGACCCTTCCCCGGAACAATATTATAATGGAATGAGCTTTACTTCTAGAGTAAGCAAGGGGAAGAATATTCAACATCCTGCAATTCGCTATTTGTTTTATGTTATTGCTAACACTTTGTAGGCACGAAATGAGTTCACGAGACTCAATGAGGAGGACATCTTAGTCCTCGCAAAGGCTGCTTTCAACAACACCAACTTTTCACTCAACTTAGGCGCAATCCTTGTGCGCTACCTGGAGCACCAATCCTCCCAAAGCCAAGGACCAGTCACAGGTGGAGGCGTCATCACCGTGCTTGCCATTTCCCTAGGCATCAACCTAGGTGAGTTGCAACCAGTGCTAGGTGAGCGATGTGTTGGTTTCACTATTTTAAAAGCTTGTGGAATGCTCACTAGGAGATGTGGTGTTTATTACTTGCATATTGCTGGAGATGGGCATCTCTACCCCGCTCCTATGCCTAATGGTCTTTTCTCTATCGAAGAAGGACGTTTGCTATATGACTTGCAGGTTGAGCAACACCAACCCGAGGAGCAGATTTTGGATGAGGATGAGGACCAAGAAGAGGACCAAGAAGAGGAGCAGCCACCAACCCGGTTCGCTACATACCAAGACTTCCAAGAACTTGGAGGAACTGTGGAGAGAATGCAAAACCTCTCCTTGAACCTCCGAGAATCAACTAGTAATTTATCAACCCAATTTGCGAACTGGAGTTACAACTTTTTCCCGCCACCACAATGATTTGAAGGGCTTGCAAAAGCCTAAGCTTGGGTAAGTTTCCTTATTATCTTTATTTGGCGTTCATTTGTTTTTATTTATTTCAAGGTTATGTTTTTAATTCGAGTTTATAAGCACCCGTGTTAGTTTCCCCAACACTTTATCTTCAGTTATTTCTATTTTCTTTCGAGATTTTCTAGCCGAGCTTTGCCGCCAATTTTCTATTCTTTAATTCCATCTCTTAAAAACAACAAAAAGAATTTTCCATTTATCTTTATTTTCCCTCTTCCTTATTTTCTATTCTTCTTGTGGCTTTCACACATTTGCAGGAGAGTGATCGACTTCGAGTTTCCAAGAAGCAAATAAAAAGGGAAGAGAGAAATGGAACCAATCATGAGAGGTATACCTTAAGACTCCCCACTTTTGAAGTTTGAGAAACCCATGCTAGTTAGTAGTAAATGATAAGATGTTATATTGGTGGAGTGAGTCTTTGTATTGTAGTAAAATTTTGTTTGCATGGGTATTTAGTTTGGGTACGTTTTGTTCCAGCTCTTGTAGTTAACCAAGTCTTGCCTAAAAATTTGCTAAACAATTGTAATAAGTAAAAGTCTCACAATTGAAGGCTTGGGTGTTGTAGTGTTTTAGTCTTGAAGGCTTATTTCTAGACACACTCAACACCACAGAAAATAAAGATTGACTTGATAGCTCTCTTTAAAAGGATTTGTTCGATTGTATTAATGTTTAGCGGTTTTTGTGAGCATGCCAAAGTTTGACATGTGAATCATAAGAATGATATAGCTTTATACGTGTCAAACTTCATAGGATGCCAACAACTCCGCTAGCCTAAAAATGATCTTCATGGAGGCAACTCCTAGATTTCGGCTATGAGTTGATTAACCATATGTAGCAGCAATGCTATAATGGGTAAGATTCTTGGCATTCCCGGGTAGTTGTGTTCATGATGGAATCACTCCTCTTACTGTTATGAGTAATCATTGTACAAAAGGAACAAAAACCTTGGTGATGCCACGAGTGTCCATCACAACCTGATAAACTAATTAAAATCTTTGGCATGCTCTCAATTACTTAAGAACTGAAATTCTTGAAGGACAATGAATAGAAAAGTAGTGCTTGAAGAGTCTTGATTTATTGATGTGGGAGAATTGAGATACTCTAGTGTATATGTTTTTCATGACAAACTCTCACACTCTTAATTTTACATGATTATACTTTATTGTTCAAAGACAAGCCTGTGAGTTGATTACATGACATCGAATAAGGTTTACTCATTTGAATCATCCATGTTAACAATAATTTTGCTTCACTATAAGGATGCATAAGAACCTGTATGATATGCTTGACATTACTCTATCTATGCTGAAGTTTTTTAGATTTATAAGTAAAGGAAACTTGAGACTACCAATCATGAGTAAGATCATCATCTCGTTATTTTAGTTTAAATGCCGAGATCCTTTTTGATTTTGGTTTTGTTGCTCGAGGACGATCAAGTTTAAGCTTGGGGAGGTTGATGGCTGCGAAATATAGCCATCTACATCCACATTTAAACTGGATATTATTCATATTTTTGATGAAATATCTCTCTAAACCCTGCCACTAATGCCTAATGATCAAAGGGTATGCAATCCTTTTTTTCTATTTTCCCTACGTAGATAATGACGTTTGATGATGGGAATCACAACATTAAAGTCAAGGATACGATATTTCCAACAACCAGAAGAAACCAGGAGTCGTGAAGTGGAGACAGACGCTTTAACAACCAACTATACAGCGGGAATAAAATTCCGGCCGTATAGTTCCGGTCGTATAGTTGTCATTGACACCGCTAGGTCAAACAAAACAACTTTTGTGAAGGGACCCCTATATAAAGAGGCCTTGGGCGAAGAGAAAAGAGAGGTCTTTCCGATCATCAGCCGCCCCCAAAACTCCATCCACAACATCGAAGAGCCGTCGGAGGAATAGACTTAGATCTAATCTCCAAACCCTTCTCCATCACCATAGCCATATTCCACCACTTGTAATAGTAGATCTCATCTTTGATTGGTGACATTGTATGACTATTTGCTATCAATCTCATGATTTCCACTACAATGTTTATGATTGTTGATCTCATCTCTATGTGTGAGTAATTCTCCTTGGGCTAAGGGCTTCCGCCTAACCATGTAGCTTTTGTGCATGTTATTTATTATAGATGGGATCATGTATTAGTTTGTATGGCATGATGATTATTGTATCCTCTCTTGCCTCAATCTAAGGACTTGTCAGGTACCCCAAGACCCCGAGGATTGAGCCAGGTATAGGGAGTATGAGTAATGACTAATCTGCAGGTTGGGAACCCCAGTGACAGAAGGGGTAATACGGCTGTATGTGAGGGATTTACTTGGGATTAACGGTGACGTCACTATGCATATCATTAGTTCTCTTTCTTCTATGGATGAGACTAGTAGGTTATTGATAGAAGCTGTTGCGGAGGCAATAGCAATTATGGATGCACCACACACATATAATTTATCTTGCTCTAACAATTACATGCATACTTTATTATTAATTTCTTTGCATAGCTACAGGTGAAACCGAAAGCCCTAGGCCCTCTCTCTCCATCATCATCAACAACAAAAGACAGCAAACTCTTGGTCCGATAAAACACAAAAGGAATTCTAAAACTCCAGAAGGTCCATTAAAGTAACTTCACTACGCTTCTGCTGCCCCAGGATTCGATAAACCTAGGTCTACTAGGGAAAAGAGCTATACTACATCCGTAATCCGGATCAAAGATATCACCCCTCTGCCGCCAGTATTCCTCCTCATGGTCACAAATCTCGAGAAGCTGACCCTGTAGGTAATATCGAAATGCCAAAGTTTCGGAATCCTCCTCCCAATTGTTAGCCAAATGGTCCAACTCCTCGATTTGCTGGAGGAGGGAAAATATTTTAAGCTTAGTCTCCTTACCTAAGTTGGCATTCCAGCCATTGAGGTACTGCTTGAGACGCCCACTATTGGCCTACCACTAGGAGATCGCATCCATCACTGGTTCTCTATCTTTGAACCTGCTCCATGAGCTGGTCACCAACTCCCTAAAGCCAGGTATACCGAACCAGCCCACTTCTAAAAGAATCTCCCTGATTTCACCATGTAGCCCTCTCCCAAGTTGAAGATCAGGGGCGTGTATTTTGGTCCTAAGATGGTCACAGAAAAAGCGAGCACAAGGGGAAGTTCACTTCCCATTCCGCGGATACAAACACCATTCTAGCATCGAGTGGACTGGGTTAAGCTGGCGGTTTGTCCAAGTGAATGTTGCCTCGGACCTGGGAAGCTCCCTTAGAGCAAGGTTTGCCACAAAATCGTTGAACAACTCCATGTGAGACTAATTTATTATGTCATTTTTTTGTTCTCCGCCCTCCTAAAGAGGTTGAAATTCCCTCCCACAATCAAGGGAAGGGTCAAGTATTCGATCTTGGCCGCTATTTCTCCTTGGAGAGCTACATATCGGGAGTGATCAGTCAGGTCGTAAACTCCAATAAACTCCATCTTGATATTGGAGGGGCGATGGAGGACAGTGGCGCTGATAAAAGACATCCCCATGTCAAAAACACCCACCTCAAACATACTATCATGGAATCCCAAAAGCATACCACCTGTGAGGCTGCCCGCAGGCAGCTAGGACCACCAGAACTTCTAACCCACCTTAAGGCTCTATAACTCTTGTTCCGAGAAATCTGTCATGATCGTTTCCTGCAGGAAGACTACATCAATATGCTCTCTGTAGAGGTACTCTTTTAACAGGCACCAGCGCCCCGAAGCCCCTTATATTCCAAAACAGGATTCTCATTGGGTAACCAGATCTTTATACCGTGCTTGGAGGATTACTAGGCACCTTCCTTCTGGCAGCGGGGCCTTGATCCCACCCTTCCTCTATTTTATGAACGGCACTTGCTGTTCTGTGACCAAGGCTGACCCCTCAACCCCATCCACAACTTCGGACACCAGGGCCGCCACAGCGTGTTCGGTGCTCCTCTTATTTGCCTCCTCTTCCTCGTCCTTCCTCACGACTGCCTCTGCATGTTCCCTTGGTTTGGTTATATTGGGAAGGAACACCATGCAGCTGTCTTTTGCCACCTCCTGCAGGTGTTCATCGGACAAAGAGTGTAGCGATGAGAAGGGATGGGGTGCGGACATACCTGGGTCCTTAGCAGCTGTGATGCGGATGGCTCTCTCTAGCACCGAGCCCTCCGTCGCTCCCTTATCACGCTCGCTCTTCCTCTCTATAACCACAAAAAGCGGCATCAACCGCTTTCCCCTTGCCACCAATGTCACGAGAGCCGGGACCGCTGCTTCCTTCTGCGGCAGGGGAGGTCCTCGTCGCTCGAATCATCCATCCAGTCGTGAATGTCCCCGTCTTCTTTCTCGACCGCTACTGGTAGGGGAACCTTCCTAGCGCGCCTTCATGCCCTTCCACCCATCGAAGCTGGTCCTTGAAGATCAGGGGACGGTCCACCTTAGTCGCCCTGTCGGAGGAGGAACACTAAATCTTAGATGCCAGTGGTTGGTAGTTAGCTGAGATCACCGACACCGAAACTTGAGACGTACACGCCTGTATCACTTTCGAGAGCTCACGGAACACATCTCCCTCTTGGGTCAGGTTGGAGCCGTATTAGTTGATCATGGAAGTGGGCAGCATTGCTCTGTGATCAGTGGTAACCATGCCCTCCCCCGAAACGTGTCCTGTGCTTGCGACATTGCACGGTTCCTTGAAACCTATGGCATCAGTCCCGAGGTCCATCTGCGTGGAGTGAGGGATGGCCCCCTTTCCCTGGGAAGATTTGCGCTCTGCCAAAGTAGCCTTGGATTTGTTTCCCTCCTGACTATCATGGTGGTGCCGAAAGTGCGCGTCCGGGCTACTCACCTCCTCCTCTTCTTGTCATGGTTCTTGCGGCCCGGGGGAGGTGGCGGTGGGGGCGAGGGAAAGCTCGCCCTGGGTCCCATACCTAGCTGCTCCACCCGGATTACGAATCCCTGCTTTTTGATGAGAAGTTTGATGCTTTCACGCATCCATACCAGGCTTGGCACCCAAACTTCATCCGAATTGGCTCATCACGGATCAGAGTTAACTTGTCAACCACCATGGGATGACCCAACATTTTTGTGCCCGCCATTAGTCTCTCCTTGTTTCGCAGTGGGGTAGGCACATCATGCAGGAGCACCTAGACCTCCAAGAGCACTTCTGCGGCTTGAGATTGCTAATCGGGAGACGCAGACCACCACTTCTTAAATCAGGATCGCCTTGAGCTTTCTGATCGGGATATGCATAGAACCGCCCCGGATGGTCATCCTCAGACTCTCTTTAGAAGGAAATACCAATGCGAAATCAGTCTGGCTGAGCTTGCGCACTTGCCACTACAAGTTTTCATACACCAGCTTCTTAAACTCCTCCTCCACCTCCTTCGTCGAGAGCACCCCCGAATCCAGAATCCGACTTAGACACGCAAGGAAATTTTTTGACCGACGGTAGTTTACACAACGAATCACTACTATCCTGAGCATAGTTGACTATTATAAGACCAAAAGCATCTTAAATTTTTGAATGAGATAATTCTACAAATGAATTTAACTCATCCATTTAGTCTAATTTGATAGTGCTAGGAATCAGCTTTCAGGTCACTGGCACCTGGGGTACCCAGACCCACTGGTTGTTAGGCCCAATGTTGAGATACGGTAGCATCACGAGGCTGCATCCCCTCAACATGTTGTTTGGGTAGTTGAGGTGGGATGAACAGCCATTTGCGAGGCTCGTTCTGTGGGGGAACAATGCCTGGATTGCCTCCCAGAGGAAACCGTTTAGGGGAGGTCGCCCTGCTCCTCGAGAGCATCGGGTCCTCTCCTGGTGTGTGAAGGGGCACGCTCATAATTCCGCTATGAGGGAAAACACAACAAGTCTAATGGGCAGTTCCCTTGCCACGAAGACTGAATGGCCTGCCTCGGTAAAGAGGAGATGCTACTTGGCCTCTTTGGTGTAAAAGAAGTGCTGACGGCGCAGGCATTAGCAAAGCTTCCTTTTGCCACTTTAGTGCAAGGAAGCAGTGGACGACACCATGCTGCGAGGGAGACATCACCAACGACCACGGCTCTATGCTGGACCGGCACACCCTGAAGATCTTAGACTTTTTCAATGTAAAGTAGTCTTGTAGACCCGTTCCCCTTGGGCAGCAATGTGGCAACCCTTCCCGCTTGACAGATCAGGGGAAGAGGTCCAGTGCCACTATAAAAGGGGAGCCACCTCAACCTTAGAAGGGGTCCATCCTTATGATCTAAAACCCTAGGCTTTCACTTGCCATTATACCCTCGTGAAGCACCACGAGCAATACAACCAAGCAGGAGTAGGGGATTTACCTCCTCACGAGGGTCCTAAACCTAGGTAAAAAACTACCGTGTCAAATCTTTGGCTTGTGCGAGTTCTGCTGCTACCATCGTCGTCTAGGAGATCTAAATGCGTGTTTAGTCCCCTCATGAATTCGGGGCTTGTTGGTACCCCTATTCCTTCATGGGACTTCAGTCTAGAAATTTGGCGCACAAGGCAGGGGCTAAGGTGCGCTTTCAAGGTCTTCTTCAACCTCACTAGCATGGTAGCCCGCAACGAGACTCGGGCCGAGCTCGCCCTCTGCCGTGCAGCGAGCAAGGCCCTGATAGAGCTTGCTCCCCGGCGCACCACCTCCGAGCAAACCCTATGGATGGAGGATGAATAAGGTTCCTCCTTTCGGCCATCGCGAGAGCAGAAGATCTCCACACATGACAACACGTTGCTCTCTTGTACCACGTCTATGCATGACAAGGCCGACCTTTCCACACCGGAGGCCACCAAGCTCATGTCGTAGGAGCCCCTTTGCTACCCACCTGCTGAGTCCGGGCAAGAGGATGGTGCACATGCCTCGCTGAGCTTGTCGACATCATCGTCTCCTCTCCGAACTGGGCAGCACCCGGGGCTCGGGCCGAAGAGGCCACCCCGGGGCTGTGACTCCACCTCTGAACAAGGACCAGGGCACCACTAGCGCTCTCCATCCCCAGGACACCACGCCACGCCGGGGCAATAGCTACCAGATCTAGTGTTGGATGTCACTCACGTGGCCACGATGTCCTGGCAGGGATGTCAGGACCACATCATCGAGGAGGTCGCCGTGGCCGGCTAGTAGAACCAAGCCACCCTTGCAAACAGTAAGTAGGTGCATAGAAACATCTGCCGCGCATTCACCAAGGATCTGCATCCCATGGTGTGGCCACACAAGTTCAAGCTGAACATGCCACCACGCTACGATTGTTCTACCAACCCCGACGAGTTACTACAACCCTACACCACGGGCATTGAGGGTGCTGGTAGCGATGACCGCGTCATGGCCAATTGGTTTCCCATGAGCTTGAAGGATGAGGCTTGCACCTGGCTGATGAACCTCCCTGAGGAATCCATCAATCTTCATCGCCAACTTCAAGGGGACCTGCAAGCACCCTCTCGCCTACTACAACATCCACCAAGTTTGATGCTTTCATGCATCCATACCTAGGCTTGGCACCCAAACTTCATCCGAATTGGCTCATTACGGATCAGAGTCACCTTGTCAACCACCATGGGATGGCCCAGCATTTTGGTGCCCGCCATCAGTCTCTCCTTGTTTCGTAGTGTGGTAGGCACATCATACAGGAGCACCTAGACCTCCGAGAGTAGTCCTGCGGCTTGAGCTTGCTGATCGGGAGACGCAGACCCCCGCCCCGGATGGTCATCCTCGGACTCTCTTTAGCAGGAAAGACCAATGCAAAATCATTCTGGCAAGCTTGAGCACTTTCCATTGCAAGTTTTCGTACACTAGCTTCTTAAACTTCTCCTCCACAACAGCGAATCACTACTATCCTAACCATAGTTGACTATTATAAGACCAAAAACATCTTGTATTTTCGAATGACATAATTCTACAAATGAATTATCTCATCCATTAAGTCTAATTTCATAGTGCTAGGAAACAGCGGTCAGGTCACTAGAACGTGGGGTACCCAGACCCACCAGTTGTTGGGCCCACAGTTGAGATACGGCAGCCTCGTGAGGCTGCATCCCCTCAACATACTGTTTGTTTACTTGAGGTGGGATGAACAGCCCTTCGCGAGGCTTGTTTCGTGGGGGAACAACGCCTGGACTGCCTCCCGAAGGAAACCCTCTAGGGGAGGTGGCCCTCCTCCCCGAGAGCATCGGGTCCTCTCCTGGTGTGTGCCAGGGGCACGCTCGTAATTCTGCTACGAGGGGAACTACAACAAGTCCAACAGGTAGTTCCCCTGCCACGAAGACTGCGTGGCCCGCCTCGGTAAAGAGGAGATGCTACTTGGCCTCTTTGGTATAAAAGAAGTCCTGATGACGCAGGCGTCAGCAAAGCTTCCTCTTTGCCACTTTAGTGCAAGGAAGCAGTGGACGACACCATGCTACGAGGGAGACATAACCGATGACCACGGCTTTATGCTGGACCGGTGCCCCCTGAAGATCTTAGACTTAGTCCATGTAAAGTAGTCTTGTAGACCCGTTCCCGTTAGGTGGCAATGTGGCAACCCTTCGCGCCCGACAGATTGGGGGAAGAGGTCTAATGCCACTATAAAAGGGGAGCCACCCCAACCTTAGAAGGGGTCCATCCTTATGATCTAAAACCCTAGGCTTTCACTTGCCATTTTTAGTGGGGACTATGGACATGGGTGAAACTCACCCGCATGATTTCCGAGGCATGTCTCTCTGAGGTCCCTTCCACCGGCTCTCGCCGGTGCCAATCCGGCGCTGTCGCACACCTCTCCATGGGTTCCTCTACTTTGGATTCTTCTGGTGGTGAATGGAAGATCACCTACTCAGGAAGTTCCAAAGATGGTAAGTTCCTTGTTGGCTCTCTGATTCTCTCGGCGAAGTGCTGGCTGGTTATTCTCAATGCCAATGGTTCTCCTCTTGAGGGTAAATGCCTGGAAAATGGGGAGGTGCTCTTGGTTGGATCGGTGGTGAGGTTCCCCTCTCATTTTGCTAGGATCAATGATTTTTCGACCTCCTCTTCTGGATTTCTTGGGTACTCATCTTCTGGTGTTGACAAGGCTGAAGATTTGAAATTTAAGTGGCATGTTACTTGCTCTTCCTTGCCTTCAGATGATTCTGGCAAAGTTTCAGGGTTTTTGATCCTTTATTCTCTTGCTAAGCGGATTGTGTTTCTTAATCAAGATAAGGTGGTGATTGATGCTAGATTCCTTCTTCAAAATGAAAAGATCTTCTCAGGAGTGTCATTAGATCTAGTTGCCAAAAGAGTTGTTGTGGGTGCTCAAATCCTTGAGGACCTTGATTCCGACAAGGTACAAGTTTCATCGAAAAGGATCAACAAGTGCACTTCATTGGATTTCTCTAAAGGAATTTTTTTTGAGGTGAATGTCTTCAAGAAATTCGGACACCATGTTAATTTCTCTGGTGGTTTCCGCAGAAGACTTTTTTTTCTGGTTGGCTCTTTTGGTTGTGCCAACTTTAAAATTGATATTCATACAATTGGCATTGCCCTTCAAGCTTATTTTGGCGGTCTAGCTTCAAAATTTCAAGTCAAACTTCTTCAAGATAGAACATTTCGGTTTTCAGTCGCTTCACGTGCTGTGGGTTTTGAGATATATAATTCAAATACTTTCTCAAATGAGTTTTTTGTCTTGAAAATCAACTTGTGGGGTGAAGGTGGTCCGAATTGGATATTTGAGGAGAGAGAATATTACAAAGAATTGGACAAGGACTGGACTTTTGTCTCGTACAAAAAGAAAAATAATTCTTCGGTTTTTGATCGTATCGGGTTACCGGTTTCCTCGTTAAAGTCCCCATGCAATAAAGGTCAAATCATGGGTGAAATTAAGAGAAATAAACCTGGCACGTCGTTTGCGAAAATTGTGGTTAATGGGAGAGTTATTGAGGAAGTGAAATTTCCTGCAGACAACAAATCGTCTACATTTAATCTGCCTGGTCTTTTGCCTTATTTGAAATTCCCAACTTTCCCTACGCGTCCTTGGCCTGACAACTCTTACCTTAATTGGTTCAGGGCCCAAGTCCTGCCGCAAGTTTCACGGCCCAGGGTGTTTAACTATCTAAAAGACTTTGCCCTTGCCCAAAAAAAAGAAAAATCCTGAACCCCCTGCCTCCTCAACTCCCACGCCTGCAGAAACCCCAACCACCTCGCTCCGCTCGTCGCCGGTGAAAACCGACACCACAATGGCGAACATTCCACTGGACCCGCAGCCTTTCCTCCCTCATGGCTTCGAGATTTTGCAGGTGGCTGACAGGAATCGTGTCAAGAGGGTGGTGGTTCCTCGTCGTCCACGGGCTCATGAACAGTATGCTATTGCAAAAATTCATCCCCTCCCCCCCGGTCCAGTTCCTTTTGAAAATACCAGAGAGGTGTTACAAGATTTCTTTTTGAATGATGCTCGTGTGGATTTTCGTGGTATCCAAGACTGTCCTTTTGGCTCTGCATGTGTTCAATTTAATAATGTCAGCGATCGAGATCGTTTAATCGCTACTAGGCCAATCCCTTTCCAAGATGTTGCAATCTCCTTTACTAGGCACAATGAAGGAATCAACTGGCGTAGAACTCAGTTTAACAATGAATGCTAGGTCATGCTTCTGGTCCCTCCTCTTGATCACTGGTATACTGATGATCTGAATGCTGTTTTTTCTGATATTGGAAAGGTTCTTCTTTGGGAAACAGACTCTGAGCACAAAGGCAGAATCATTGCTAAGATCAGAGTCACTGACCTGTTGGATGTGCCTAAAAGTGTTAGATTCACCATTGGGGACCTTGTGGAGACTGAATCCTGGACATTCTCTATGGAACTTTTAAACAGCAACCTCCTGGGTGGGGGCCCACCTGATGAAGACCCGCTACCTGATGAAAATGCAGACCCTCATCCTTTGCCTATCATGGGACCTATTTTTGGTCCTCCTCCCCCACCATCTCCTCCTTAGCCTGAAGGTGACATTGGTGGATGGGACCAGTGGGTTGAACCTGCTCCTCAACAGAATAATGCTGGTTGGGGGCAATGGAATGCACCTGTTCAAGGGCCAGTTTTTGTAGAGGGAGTGGACATGCCTATTGATAACATGGATTTACCACCTCAGGAGGCTAACAGTGTTGTAACTAGTTCCATTCCTGCTGTCAATATTTCCTCTGACAATGATAATGCTTCTATTCATGGGGATGATGATATTGAGGTTGAGCTACAGATTGTTGAAGATACCCAGGATGTTGGCATGGGTGATGGACTGTTCAACATCCTCTAGAACTACCAGGATGTTGATGAGGAGGGCCAGCATTCTAATGATGTGAATCAGCAGGATGATTGGATGATTGAAGACATTAATCTTTTCTCTCCCAATGAGGCTTATTTGCAAGTGGGGATGGATTTCATTTCTTTTGTCAATACCCCTGATGTGTTGGTTGCTAAACAGTCCTTCTCCAAGCAAGGACTGGAACTTTCGGACATATTCTTTGCTCCTCACATCAAAAATTCTCCACTTGGCAAAAACAGACTACAATGTGATATTCCTGTAAGTTGGTTCAACTTTATAACCCTTATGCTCCTCACTCCTGAAAAATTCAGTTGGGAAAAACACTTTGTTACTTCTCCTCTTTGGGATATTATAAAGGAGCCAATTGCTGATGAAAATACCTTTACTTGCATTATCCCTGATGAATGTGTTGGGCAGATGCCTCCTCATTGCCTGAATGTTTCTCCCTCAAACCTGATGGTGCCGAATGCTCCATCCAAAAAAATAAGGGGAAAAGAACCAATGGTTGACACTGAGGTGAGAAGGAGTCCCAGAATTGTGGAACTTAATGGGGGATTTAAAAGTCATGTGAATTGCTATGATATAAATTGTCTCTCTTGCAATGCTGCTCCACCTTGTCTCAGCAATAAAGTTGTTAAAAAACTTGCTGATTCTTTTTGTAAGGTCAAAGAGGGAGAGCTTGAGAAAAGGCTGCTGAAGAAGAGCAGGATCAATGATCTGACCATCAAGCCACCTGGAAAGCCTGGACCAAAAAAGAATGGTACTGACACAAACTTGTCTGGCAAGAAGAAAGGTGGAGCTGCTGAATCTTGTGGACAACAGTCTAAGAAGAAAGCTCCTAAATAGATGTCGTAATGTCTAAAAAATATTGTCATTTTGTGTATGGGTCAGTTACTCTTGAGACTTGTTTTGAGCTTCTTAGAATCATTATGCTTCTATGTGTGACTATGGCTCCTGAACCTTGTGAAAAGTTTAAGTCTGTTTGTGTGATTACATATCTTGTGTCACCCCAAATTTATATCCTCCAGGTTATCTATGAATAACAAAAGAAAATGGAACATTCTGAACTAGAATCTCAGAGACATGAACTCTAAGAAGAAATGGTTGGCTTTAAAAAGCAAAATCATTGAATCTGAATGTGACATCATTTGTCTCCAAGAAACCTAAAGAGAATTCTTTGACATGAATTACTTTAAGAAATTCTGTCCAAGTAAGTTTGACAGCTTTGACTTTCTCCCTTCTATTGGTTCTTCTGGAGGGATTATCATCATCTGGAACAGTTCTTTGTTTAATGGAACCAGAGCCTTCCAAAATGAATTTTCCACTTCTGTCGCTTTCTCCTCCCTGCTTTCTAATGACTCTTGGACACTTACAAACATCTATGGTCCATGTCAAGCTGATAGAAAAGTTGAATTTTTGGATTAGTTTTCCAACATTGTGATGCTTGATAATATGGACTGGCTTGTCTTAGGGGACTTTAATCTTATCAGAAGACTTATTGACAAAAATAAGAGTGGAGGAGATGTTAATGATACTTTGCTTTTTAATGAAGCTATCAGCAACCTGGGGCTTATTGATTTACCTCTAAAGGGAAGAAAATATACTTGGAGCAACATGCAGAAAAACCCCCTTCTGGAAAGGCTGGACTGGTTTTTTACTTCTAGCTCCTGGACCCTCAAATACCCCTATACTTTTGTTTCCCCCCTTTCCAAGCCTACTTCAGATCACCTTCCTTGTGTCATTTCAATTGGAACTAACATTCCCAAAGCACAAGTTTTTAGATTTGAAAATTACTGGTTACATCATTCTGACTTTAAACAAATTGTGCAAAATGCCTAGAATATACTAGTGGAACACCCTGACTTGGCAAAAAGGATTTGTGCCAAATTGAAAAATGTGAGGAGAGGTATCAATATTTGGGCCAAACAATTACCATGCTTAAAAGATCAGATTAAGAAGGTTAATGACACAATTGACCTTCTGGATTTGCTTGAAGAGTCTAGAACTTTAACCATCAATGAATGGCACCTGAGAGACCTCCTGAAATCTCATGTAATTTCTCTGCTCCAGAATCAAAACACCTATTGGAAACAGAGAGGAAAAATAAAATGGGTGAAATTAGGTGATGAAAACACAAAGTTCTTCCACTCCAAGGCCACCATCAGTTATAGACACAATTATATTTCAATGCTTAAGAATGATAGTGGACAAGATTTCTTTGCTCACTCTGACAAAGATGACATTCTATGGAATGATTTCAAAGCTAGAATGGGTACTTCGATTAAAACTGAGATGCTTTTCAATCTTGAAGATTTTTATGGAAATGGTATGACTAAACAGATGAAAAACTCACTTGAAATACCTTTCCTAGACAAAGAAATTGAGGAGGTAATCTCTGAATTGCCAAATGACAAGTCTCCTGGACCTGATGGTTTTAACAATGAATTTATCAAAAGCTGCTGGCCCATCATTGGAAATGATTTCAAATTTCTCATCCATGATTTCTATAATGAGAAAGTCTCTGTTGAAAGTATCAAATCCTCCTACATTACTCTCATTCCTAAAGTGTCAAACCCTTCCACCCCTGCTGATTTCAGACCCATATCCTTATTAAACTATGTGCTTAAAATTATTACCAAACTCCTTGCAAACAGACTGCAGACTGTTATTCTAAAATTGGTACATAAAAATCAATATGGCTTCCTCAAAGACAGGTCTATTTAGGATTGCCTTGGATGGGCTTTTGAATATCTCTTCCAATGTCACAAATCTAAGGAGGAAATTCTCATTTTAAAATTGGACTTTGAGAAGGCATTTGATACAATTGATCATTCATCCATCATAAATATTCTCAAGGCTAGAGGATTTGGCAGAAAATGGATTAAATGGATTGAGATGATTTTTGAGTCTAGCTCCTCTGAAATTCTTCTAAATGGGGTACCAGGAATTTTTTTACTGCAGGAGAGGTGTGAGACAAGGAGACCCCCTTTCACCACTCCTTTTTGTTCTTGCTGCAGACCTTCTACAATCTGTCTTGAATAAAGCCATGCACCTCCAACTTCTGACCCCTCCAATAGGTGGACCTCCTAACAATGACTTCCTTGTGATTCAATATGCTGATGACACCTTGGTTGTACTAAAGGCAGATGCTACTCAATTATTGTGCTTAAAAGTTCTTCTTCAAATTTTTCCACTTTCCACTGGTCTCAAAGTCAACTATTTGAAATCAAGCATGATGCCAATAAATTTATGCAATGATAGGCTGATACACTTTGCTCAGACAATCAATTGCCAAACTGGTAGCCTCCCTTTCACTTATCTTGGATTACCTCTAAGCTTATCAAAGCCATCCATGGAACATTTTCTGCCTATTGTTCAAAGAGTAGAAAGAAGACTTTGTGGTATTGCTGACTTCTTAAACTATGGAGGAAAACTGCAACTAGTTAAATCTATCCTATCCTCACTTCCTTTATTCTGCATGAGTTGCCTAGAGGTGCCAATTGCCATCAAAGATCAGATCATAAAATATATGAGACACTATCTTTGGAGAAAAAAGACTGAAGATGTCCAAGCCAAGAGGCAAGCACTGGTGTCATGGGATAAGATTTGTCGTCCTAAAAATCAAGGGGGACTTGGAGTCCTGGATCTAAACATTCAAAATTCTACCCTCCTTTTAAAGAACCTTGAAAAATACTACAATCACCATGATATCCCTTGGGTCCATCTCATTTGGGAAACTTACTATAAAAATGGAAAATTACCTGGAAGAAGCATGGAGGGATCATTCTGGTGGAAAGCCCATATCAAATTAATTGATAATTTTAAGGCCATAGCTAAGTGCAGTCTGAAATCTGGGAAAACTACTTATTTTTGGTCTGATCTTTGGCAAGATGATTGCTTTATGAATAAATTCCCACATCTGTTGTCCTATGCAAAGTCATCAAATATCAGTGTGCAGGAAGTTTTACAGGCTGATTTCTTGGCGGATAATTTTCACCTGCCTCTTTCCCAACAAGCATACTCTGAATTTTTAATCATGGAAGATAGATGCCAGGAGATCCTTCCAACCTTACAACAAAATATCCATGATAATTGGAGTTACATTTGGGGATCTGATAGATTTGAAGTAAAAAAGTCCTACTCTTCCATGATTGGTTACTCCCCTTCACCTCCTCATTTTTCGTGGCTTTGGACATCCTCTTGCCAGAACAAACACAAATTCTTCTTTTGGCTTTTGCTTCTGGATATACTAAATACAAGAAATCTTCTAAAAAGGAAACAATTTACTCTACCTGACTATAATTGTGCAATTCTCAATTGCCACTTGGAAGAATTGGTTAACCATTTATTCTAGGATTGCTCCTTTGCTAAAAACTACTAGGATCATATTTGCATTGACAGAATAGCAGATTTATCAGGATTGGAGGCTTTTTCAGACATTAAAACCAAGCTACATCTGCCTTTTGCAATGGAAATTATTATCTTGGCTGCTTGGGGTATCTGGATCTGTAGAGATGAGAAATTTTTTAATGATAAAAGACCAACATTAGAAGGATGGAAGACAATTTTCTATCAAGAGATGAGATGGGTACAATTCAGAATCAAAGAAAAATACTAGGAGAAATTCAATACCTGGCTGAGCCAACATCTAGACCAGAGATAGAGTAGAATACTACCCTCTTTGAGGTGGATCCTTTAATTTTCTTGATCTTTCTTAGATCAGTAGACTCATTTGTAATATCTCTTTGTAACACATCCATACCTATATAATAGAAAAAATTGTAGTGGGGACTTTCCCTACTGTTTCACCTCAAAAAAAAGAGTAGGGGATTTACCTCCTCACGAGGGTCCTAAACCTGGGTAAAAAATTACCATGTCAACTCTCTATCGTGTGTGAGTTCCGCTGCTGCCATCATCGTCCAGGAGATATAAATGCGTGTTCAGTCCCCTCACGAATTCAGGGCATGTTGGTACCCCTATTCCTTCACGGGACTTCAATCAAGACATTTGGCACACCAGGTAGGGGGCTAAGGTGCGCTTTCAAGGTCTTCTTGAACCTCACTAGCATGGCAGCCTGCAACGAGACTCGGGCCAAGCTCGCCCTCCACCGTGTAGCGAGCAAGGCCCTAACAGAGCCTGCTCCCCGGTGCACACCTCCGAGCAAACCCCATGGATGGAGGATGAACAAGGTTCCTCCTTACGACCATCGCGAGAGCGGAAGCTCTCCACACACGACAACACGTTGCTCTCTCGTACCACGTCTTTGCATGACAAGGCCGACCCGCCCACACCGGAGGCCACCAAGCTCATGTCGTAGGAGTTCCTTCACTACCCACTCGCCGAGTCTGAGCAAGAGGATGGTGCACACGCCTTGCTGAGCTTGTCAACATCGCCGTCTCCTCTCCGAACTGGGCGGCACTCGGGACTCAGGTCGAAGAGGCCGGCCCGGGGTTGTGACTCCACCTCTGAACAAGGACCAGGGCACCGGTGGCGCTCCCTAGACCCTGGACGTCATGCCACCCTATGGCAATAGGTGCCAGATCATTCTAGTACTAGAAGTCACTCACGCGGCCACGATGCCCCGGCAGGGATGTGAGGACCGCATCATCGAGGAGGTCGCCATGGCCAGCCAGCAGAATTAGGCCACCCTCGCCAACGGCAAGTAGGTGCTTAGAAACAGCTGCCTCGCATTCACCAAGTATCTGCGTCTCATGATGTGGCCATTAAAGTTCAGGCCGGATATGCCACCACGCTACGATGGTTCTACCAACCCCGGCGAGTTCCTGCAACCCTACACCACATGCATCGAGGCTGCTGGCAGAGACGACCGTGTCATCGCCAACTAGTTTCCCATGGGCCTGAAGGATGAGGCTCGCACCTGGCTGATGAACCTCCCCGAGGAATCCATCAACTCGTGGCCACCCTTTGTGTAGTCTACATCGCCAACTTCAAGGGGACCTACAAGCACCCTCTCGCCTACTACAACATCCGCCAAGTTTGATGCTTTCACGCATCCATACCGGGGCTTGGCACCCAAAATTCATCTGAATTGGCTCATTAGGGATCAGAGTCACCTTGTCAACCACCATGGGATGGCCCAGAATTTTGGTGCCCGCCGTCAGTCTCTCCTTGTTTCGCAGTGGGGTAGGCACATCATATAGGAGCACCCAGACCTCCGAGAGCACTTCTGCGGCTTAAGATTGCTGATCGGGAGACGCAGACCACCACTTCTTAAATCACAATCGCCTTGAGCTCGCTGATCACGAGACACAGAACACCACCCCGGATGGTCATCCTCAGACTCTCTTTAGAAGGAAAGACCAATGCGAAATCAGTCTAGCTGATCTTGCGCACTTGCCACTGCAAGTTTTTGTACACTAGCTTCTTAAACTCCTCCTCCACCTCCTTCGCCGAGAGCACCCCTAAATCCAGAATCCGACTTAGAGACGCAAGGAAATTGTCCAACCAATAGTAGTTTACACAACGAATCACTACCATCCTAAGCATAGTTGACTATTATAAGACCAAAAACATCTTATATTTTTGAATGACATAATTCTACAAATGAATTTAACTCATCCAATAATTCTTATTGGATAGTGCTAGGAATCAGCTATCAGGTCACCGGCACCTAGGGTACCCAGACCCACCGGTTGCTGGGCCCACTGTGGAGATAACAACGGCCTCACGAGGCTGCATCCCCTCAACATACTGGTCAGGTAATTGAGGTGGGATGAACAACCCTCCACGAGGCTCATTCCGCGGGGGAACAACCCTCTAGGGTAGGTGGCCCTCCTCCTCGAGAGCATCGGGTCCTCTCCTAGTGTGTGTCAGGGGCACACTCATAATTCCGCTACAAGGGGAAGTACAACAAGTCCAACGAGTAGCTCCCTTCCATGAAGACTGCATGGCCTGCCTCGGTAAAGAGGAGATGCTGCTTGGCCTCTTTGTTGTAAAAGAAGTGCTGATGGCGCAGGAAGCAGTAGACGGCACCATGCTGCGAGGGAGACATCACCAACGACCACGGCTCTATGCTGGACCGGCACACCCTGAAGATCTTAGACTTTTTCAATGTAAAGTAGTCTTGTAGACCCGTTCCCCTTGGGCAGCAATGTGGCAACCCTTCCCGCTTGACAGATCAGGGGAAGAGGTCCAGTGCCACTATAAAAGGGGAGCCACCTCAACCTTAGAAGGGGTCCATCCTTATGACCTAAAACTCTAGGCTTTCACTTGCTAGTATACCCTCGTGAAGCTCCACGAGAAATACAACCAAGCAGGAGTATGGGATTTACCTCCTCACGAGGGTCCTAAACCTGGGTAAAAAACTACCGTGTCAACTCTATCGTGTGTGAGTTCTGTTGCTGCCATCGTCATTGGGGA
The DNA here is from genome assembly GCA_916181665.1 of Avena sativa. Lineage (NCBI taxonomy): Eukaryota > Viridiplantae > Streptophyta > Magnoliopsida > Poales > Poaceae > Avena > Avena sativa. The sequence continues at coordinate 414,627,548 of OV702289.1, read as the reverse complement.
TATCTAAATGAGTGTGTAGTCCCCTCGCGGATCTGGGGCTTGTTGGTACCCCTATTCCTTCATGGGACTTCTATCTAGACATTTGGCGCACCAGGTAGGGGGCTAAGGTGCGCTTTCAAGGTCTTCTTCAACCTAACTAGCATGGCAGCCTGCAACGAGACTCGGGTTGAGCTCACCCTCTGCCATGCAGCGAGCAAGGCCCTGATAGAGCCTGCTCCCCGGCGCATCGCCTCCGAGCAAACCCTGTGGATGGAGGATGAACAAGGTTCCTCATTCCAGCCATCGCGAGAGAGGAAGCTCTCCACACACGACAACACGTCGCTCTCTCGTACCACGTATTTGCGTGACAAGGCCGACCCGCCCACACCGTAGGCCACCAAGCTCATGTCGTAGGAGCTCCTTCGCCACCCACCTGCTGAGTCCAGGCAAGAGGATGGCGCACATGCCTCGCCGAGCTTGTCGACATCGCCGTCTCCTCTCCAAACTGGGCGGCACCTGGGGATTGGGCCGAAGAGGCTGCCCCGGAGGCTGTGACTCTGCCTATGAACACGGACTAGGGATCCGGTGGTGCTCTCCAGTCCTAGGACGCCACGCCACCCCGTGGCAATAGCTGCCAGATCATTCTAGTGCTAGAAGTCACTCACGCGGCCATGGTGCCCCGGCAGGGATGTGAGGACCGCATCATCGAGGAGGTCGCCACGGCCGACCAGCATAACTAGGCCACCCTCGCCAATGGCAAGTAGGTGCATAGAAACAACTCCATTACGGATCAGAGTCACCTTCTCAACCACCATGGGATGGCCCAACATTTTGGTGCCCGCCATAAGTCTCTCCTTGTTTCGTAGTGGGGTAGGCACATCATGCAGGAGCACCCAGACCTCCGATAGAACTTCTGCGTCTTGAGATTGCCGACCGGGAGACGTAGACCACCACTTCTTAAATCACGATCGCCTTGAGCTTGCTGATAGGGAGACACGGACCACCGCCCCGGATGGTCATCCTCGGAATCTCTTTAGAAGGAAAGATGTAGCATCCCAATTGTCTAACAATTGTAATGCTACTTTCCTAGTCTATGTATTGCTACTTCCTACTAAAGGAGATATGTCCTAGAGGCAAATAATAAATAGGTTTTTAATGTCATATCTCAATTAGTTTATAATAGTTTCATATTATGCTATAGCTGTACCAAGTAGAAACATTGGTACATGTGTGGAATGAAACAACCAAGTCCCTAGTAGCCTCTATTCATACTAGTTCGTTGGTCATGAGGATGATCTGGGTTTCAAGATCATGGGCATTTATGCCAATTAACAACGAGGTCATATCATTGGAGAATGATGTGATTGGACATTCCTCAAAGGATTGTGACACGATGAAGTCATATAGTTCATTGTTGCAACAGCTAAATCTAGACCCCTTTTCCTTACACCATGAGCTCATATTACTCACTGTTTCTCGAGGCTGCTTTGACTAGATCAATCATCATCTGGTAATGCGGTGATCATAAAGGTGTACGTTGGGTATTCCAAAGGAACAGTAGATGACATGTGACTGCAAGACCAGGATTTGTTCACCCACATGACGGGTAAAGATACATATGACCGGCTTGGTGAGATTACATCCATAAATGTTGCAACATGTGACTCGGTCACAGGGATGTAATATCACGGTAACAAGTAAAATAGAACTTGTTGGTAACGATATTAAACAGGGTATGTGATACTAATGATCGGATCTCGGACAGGTCATATCAAGAAACAAAAGGAAATTGGATGCTACATTTACCGGTTTAAACAACATTCTCATCAGGAATGCATAGGGGTCACATGGACATCCCTGGTCCCTTTGTTGATCATTGATATAGATCATGTCTAGAACATCCCCGAGCCATGAGGGGATACACTTAAGGGTACGATAAGAGCGATCATTCGTAAGATAGAATCACAGTAGAGAAAGAGAAAGCCAGAATTGTTCCGCATAGACATCCGAAGTTGTTCGGAGAAAGAATAAAGGAAAAGCCCAGAAAAGCCCGGAAAAGTGTTTTCGGATAAATAGGAATTTAAATATACATTTATTATATGTTAATTATGAATTAATATATTATAAATAATACTTAAATTAAGATTTATAAAAGCAACTTTCTTATTAGGACAAACACCGGAAGGATTTGACCTAGAAAGAAATCACAGCAAAAAGGAAAAAGGAAAACAGCAGAGAAAAATGTTTCTACCGCAAGTGGGCCTTGCAGCCCACTCAAAATGGGCGACGATTTAAACACTGCCTCTCGCGTGTGGAAAGTGGATGCGAGCGCGTGTGTGGTGGGTCGGCCATGGCCCACCCAGCAGCCTCTCCGTGCCGCCATCGCTACTGGCCAGCTGGGCCACGCGAGCGCACATGGGCTGCCAAGGTGGGCAACGCCGACCCACCCGGGGAACTTGCTGCTGTGTAGGCTGCAGGCTGCCAGTCAGCTGGGCCGGGCGAGGCTGGCCCGCTGCAGCCACCTGTGCTGCTGGTTGTTGGGCCGAATTCGGCCAACCAACCCATCCGACTGGTTTTCTATTTCCTAGAAGTTTTTCTTTGAAAATAGTCCCACATGGCTAACCTAATGGGGAAGGGACACCCCCTTCCACCTATATAAAGGGGTGCCCATCGGTGGGATAAAACACACCAATATTTGGAGAAGTCCTTTGGTTGACTTTTTCCTTCCCCTCTCTCTATACCTTGTGACCATGGCTCCAAGTCTGGGTTATGCGAACAAGGCACACCTGCAGCACGCCATTGCGCTGCAGGGATTCCTAGCTGGATATCAACTTTCGCACTCCCGGCGGGATCGGGGAGACGGAGGTCTCATCGTACACTGAATGTGTACAAAGACACGAGGCGCAACACTTGGGGCGCTTAAATGTCATGAGCCGGAGCTGCTGCACGATGAAGAAGGAGCAAGGGGTGACCTGCGAGGAGCTTCGTGACCTTGAGGCCGGCTACGAGTATGACTACATCAACCACGTTCCCCTCGGAACGTCAACCGCGTACGGTCTACAAGGGTATGTATTCTATATGCTCGACTGTTACCGCATTACTACATAGATAGATCCTAGGCAGTTTAGGGCATTCCAATGTAGGAAATTTTTTGTTTTCTATTACGGATCCCCTTCAGTGGTATCAGAGCCGATCTATGCGTAGGAGTGTTGTAAGGCCAGTACGCACAAGTATTGTGCGGGCATTGATCCCTTAGTTGTTACCTTCTAACGTGTACTTGTCTATATCGCGGTATTGTTTGATGAAGCGGCTCAGACTGATCTTACGTGTATTCGTACATGAGACTGGTTCCACGCTTAACATATGGCTTGTACCGTATAAGTGGCTAGTGGGTGTCTGTCTCTCATTCGATAGTTGATATAACATTTACAATAGAGGGCCCCGAAAGGGGTGTAGTAAACACAACTGCTGGATCCATGTTGTAGTTGAAAAGTTCGTAGTTTAGAAACGGTTCTATTGTGAAAGCCCTAACAACCATGTAAAACTTGCAAAAGATAAAGTAGAGGCGTCTAACTTTGTTTTGCAGGAGGGCATGTGATTTGATATGGTATTTGTCATTACGAAGGTAAAGTATTTTACTTTTATGTTACTAAATTATGTAGTAATAGCCATCGTTCTGATGAACGACCGGGTGGTGGTGTCGTGGACTTGGCATCAAACCAAGGGCAAGATGGATATCATGCCAGAGCGCTCGATGGAGATCAAGGCACAAGAACAAGTACCATATCATATCACAATATACATATGATGTTGATATTTGTTTTGCATCTTATTGTGTGCTAGTATTAGATACTCAACGGTAGCAAATAAGATAATCCCTATTTAATTCCAATGATCGTGTTCCCCTTGTGTGTGCACCACCAAGAAAGTTCTTCGTTATGAGGCCGGTCATGATGATCGGGGGTCAGACATATCTACGTTCACATATAGCGGGTGTAGGACATGTTGCACAACGAATACACACAAGTTAGATTTGGAGATCCTAGCATGTAATAGACATGGCCTCGGATCACAAGATATCGAAAGATTTAGCATGAGTCACATGGATGATGTGATTGACATTAGGGAATGTCTACCTTTGAGGCTGCACTGATGGCCGTGATGATCGGGGGAGGTGCAGAGGATTGGGATCATGTGATCACTAAAATCGTGCAGGGATGACAATTTTAGTGTATATCAATTATAAATTGAACTGTTATTATGAACTTAGTCTAGATGTCTATTTGCAAATATCTTAGTAGATCATGGCCTATCCCATTGAGGTCATTTGCGACCATGGGAAATTCTTGCTTGATGTGGAACTTAGCAAAAGGGTCCAACTTCATACATTAATACCCACGCCTGAGGAATATCCTCGTAAAAGGTGATCTTCTATTCTTGATACAATAACCATTAGGAGATAATCCGATGACTCCCCAAAGTTTGTGTTTTCTCCATAATCATCCAATAAGCCATTCTCCATTCGATGGAGAGTTGGGCTACATTTTGTATTCTGCAAAACAAGGCACATAGAGTATGAGCCATTGGATGGATTTTCCTCCACCATGGATGAAAAAGGATATTTGGAAAATCACTTAGCAATCTTGCATTAGACTTGAGAACTCTTAGAAGGGCTTGGTTGCAATAGGAGGTCATGGATGAAAAAGGGTATATGTAAGATATACAAATTATAAATGTGGTTCTTGCAAAAACTCGTTGCAGTTTGCAAAGTATTTGATACTTGTCTTGCTTTGTGAAAACAGGATGATCTGCTTGAGAATTAATGGATTTTAGGCAATATGACTTGATGACGGCAAGCAAAATAGTTGATGGCCGACATCACCCCTTTCCTCAAAGTTTATCATTTGGATTAGTGGAATTGAATATAATTTTGTAATCCTTGTTTGTGCGTCTTGCTATTGGTGAGACGATTATTCATATGAACGAGTTACAAACCAGTTGTACTGTTCTTATGAACAATACCGTTATGGTAACATTACGATTATTAATGAGTTATTCTCATCACTGTGTTAATGATAATAGTTTAAGCATTTATAAAAGGATTAGAATGCTAAAAGATATCCAAAGTTTAATAATGAAATGACACTATAGTTTAAGTCATTTTGGTTATTGCATGTTCTTCATTGTAAATGAAGATTGGGGCCCTAGATGCTTAATCTAGAGACTTTGCAAACCATGCCTCATTGGGCAAAATGACTAAAACTCCGCATTCTGGTAAAACGGTGATATACGAAGAAATGTTGAATCTTATACATAGTGATGTATCGCATTTTCAACAAGATAGTGGAAATCATTGGTTAATTGTGGACTTAAGTGAATAAGCGTATTTACTTAATGAAACCTAAGTTTGAAACGATTTGAATTGTTAAAATGAGTTCACAACAAAAGGAGGATATTGAAATTAACAAGAATACAAGGTCTGTTCAATTTGATCGACATGACTAAAGTATTCAAGTTAAGTTTAGCATAAAAGGGACTTGTGACAGATGTTTCACAAATTATGATAATTGGACGAATTCAAACTATGTTGAAATGTCTAAAACATCATAATCATTTTTTGTATTTGATACATATGGTATAACATTATCTCTTATCGGAGTTATAGTTGTTGTTTAGAGTTAGAGATCAAAATAAGCAAACACTCATTTGAAATACAAAGTAACATCTAAAACATTCATGGAAACAACACCATAAGTGTTATGGCAAGTTCGAGTTTCTAGAGATTTCAATAAGTCGAAATCATGGCGAATAAACAAGTCTTTGTAGAGCATTCTTAGGAAGATATGAATGGATCTTCCACAAAGGGGCAAACCTGTTGTTTTCCAAAGTTGAAGTGTCTTGATGAAGATACAGGTGGAAGAAAGTAAAAGATCAAAATGAGGTATTTGACCTTGCCCCGGATTGTTTAGTGGCACAACAGAATTTCTTCTGTTGAACTGAACTCTACAAATAGAGGAGAAACTAATGATATTGATCATAAAGTTTCAAATGAATACTTTTACTAAAGAAAGTAGGATTCAACTATATATTATACAAGTTCGTGGAATTATATTGTTGATTCACTTGTCATGTTTTGAACAAGACATACCTACGAATTACAAAGAAGCGTGATGGACCTAAGTGTGAGAAATGAATGGTCATTGAAATCTCATTAGTGGAATTCTTGATTTGATGCTGATCAAGGAATTTGGAATGTCCATGATTGTCGAGAGGACCTGGATTTTAGTGGGAGCAAATCAGCTTGGCTAAATCATAAGATGTAGCTGACATATTTTGAGTGGGAGCTAAGTGAAATCCCTGGATCTCAAATATGGATGCAATACTTGAGTGGGAGCGTGAAATCATTCTGGGATATGTGGACGACATATATGAATGATGTAATTGGTGTTAATAACATTTAAGTAGGTAAATAAGGATGAAGTTGAAAGTTATTAAACAATGAGATCTATCGAGATAGATTGGTCAGTTTAATAAAAATCAAATGTCGAATGCTTCCTGGACTTGATTTTGAAAGATGTTCAGAATGTCCTAGGAAAGATTCTAAAGGACTTCGGAATGGTACAAGTTAAGAAAGAAGTTCTTACTAAAGTGAAGCATTGAGTTAGTATTGTAACTATGGTTAAAAGAAAGAAAGAGATGTGTTGCATGTCCTATGCCTAAGTCATAGGTTCTTCCAAACAACCATATTGAATACTTGACGTAATGTGACCCGAGGTTCTGGTTAGTAGGACAAAGTCTTAACTGTAAGAACGTGTCTTAAAGTGATTCCTGAGTTAATCCCTGAACCAGAATTAAGTTTGTACTTAAATAGCAAGAAGCAACGTAAATGGCATACTTGCATTTCATGCACTAGGATCTACTTAGATATAGAAGTATAAAGGCGCCATCTGATGTGATGCATAATGTTATGGCGGGGCTAGTTCGCTTTTAACGTAAAATGATGTGTCCCAGGGCATAGTGCCCATGAGAAAGCCCTCGAGGTTGATCTAAAGTCACTATAGATTCCTAAAATATGGCCTCGTTATGCTGCCATAACTATCGTACATACGCAAAGGATAGCAAAGTATGTTTAAAAGTTTAGATGGCAACAGTGAAAAAACCTGTCATTATAAACACTAGAAAGAAATTCTCACTTTGTCGCCAAACAAATTCTTTGACCCATTATACGATAATGGTGTGAATGTCAAAATTACGAATACATTAACGATTTGCAAAAGACATAATGATCTGGTAAAACAGAACATGGACATGATGTTTCCCATGAGCATGCATGATCTATAAACGCATATGTTATATGGTTTATGATGAGTAAAATGCGAGCTATATTATTTGTACTCTAGTGCAAGTGGGAGACTGAAGGAGATATGCCCTAGAGGCAAATAATAAATAGGTTTTTATTGTCATATCTCAGTTAGTTTATAATAGTTTCATATTGTGCTATAACTGTACCATGTAGAAACATTGGTACAGGTGTGGTATGAAACAACCAAGTCCCTAGTATCCTCTATTCATACTAGTTCGTTGGTCATGAGGATGATCTGGGTTTCAAGATCATGGGCATTTATGCCAATTGACAACGAGGTCATATCATTGGAGAATGATGAGATTGGACATTCCTCGAAGGATTGCGACACGATCAAGTCATATAGTTCATTGTTGCAACAGCTAAATCTAGACTCCTTTTCCTTAGACCGTGAGCTCATATTACTCACTGTTTCCCGAGGCTGCTTTGGCTGCATCAATCGTCATCTGGTAATACGGTGATCATAAAGGTGTACGTTGGGTATTCGAAAGGAACAGTAGATGACATGTGACTGCAAGACCGGATTTGTTCACCCACATGACGGGTAAAGATACATACGGACGACTTGGTGAGATTACATCCATAAATGTTGCAACATGTGACTCGGTCACGGGGATGTAATATCACAGTAACAAGTAAAATAGAACTTGTTTGTAACGAGATTAAACAGGGTATGTGATACAAATGATCGGATCTCGGACAAATCGTGTCAAGAAACAAAAGGAAATTGGATGCTACATTTACCGGTTCAAACAACATTGTCATCAGGAATGCATAGGGGTCACATGGACATCCTTGGTCCCTCTGTTGATCATTGATATAGATCATGTCTAGAGAAAAATGTTTCTACCGCAAGTGGGCCTTGCAGCCCACTTAAAATGGGCGACGGTTTAAACACTGCCGCTCGTGTGCGGACATTCGATGCGGGCGCGCGTGTGGTTGGTCGGCCACGACCCACCTAGCCGCTCTCTCCCGGGTGCGAGGTGGGCTGGCCATGGCCCACCCGACCGCCTCTCCCTACCACCCATTGCTGCTGGCTAGCCGAGCTGTGCAAGCGCACATGGGCTACCGGCATGGGCAGTGCCGGCCCACCCGGGGCACTTGCTACTGCGCTAGCTGCAGGCTGCCAGTCATTTGGGCTGGGCGAGGCTAGCCCGCCTCGGCCGCCTATGCTGTTGGCTGTTGGGCCGAATTCGGTCGGCCAGCCCATCCGGCTGGTTTTCTATTTCCTGGAAGTTTTTCTTTGAAAATAGTCCCACATGGCTAACCTAATGGGGAGGGAACAAACCCTTCCGCCTATATAAAGGGGTGCCCATGGGTGGGATAAAACACACCAATATTTGGAGAAGTCCTTTGGTTGACTTTTCCTTCCTCTCTCTCTATACCTTGGGACCATGGCTCCATGTCTGGGCTGTGCGAACAAGGCACACCTGCAGCATGGCGTTCCGCTGAAGGGATTCCTAGCCGGATATCAACTTCCGCACTCCCGGCGGGATCGGCGAGACGGAGGTCTCATCGTACACCGGATGTGTACAAATACACGAGGCGCAACACTTGGGGCGCTTAAATGTCGTGAGTCGGCGTTGCTGCACGATGAAGACGGAGCAAGGTGTGACCTACGAGGAGATTTGCGACCTTGAGGTCGGCTACGAGTACGACTACATTAACCACGTTCCCCTCGGAATGTCAACCGCGTACGGTCTACAAGGGTATGTATTCTATACGCTCGGTTGTTACCGCATTACTACATAGATAAATACTAGGCAGTTTAGGGCATTCCAACGTAGGAAATTTTTTGTTTTCTTCTATGGATCCCCTTCACCTACATCTTACTATTGCATCATCATTATATCATGCTCATGTCACCATGCCACATTGCATTTGAGCATCATATAAAACCCTTTTAATTGGTTCTTCTCTCATATGCATTTGTATTCTTATTAATTGTATTTTCCTCTTGATACATTGTAGTTGGTTCGTGATATATTGTGTAATTCCCAAGTTGAGTTGGGGGCATATCTCTTTCAACTCCACCACCTTTCTTTGCACCACATTACAATTCCACCATCCAAACTATATGTGGGCACTTGCACTTCATTTGATTCTGGTCTAGCTCACATATATAAAGATGGATCCACTTCTATACCACATGCTCTCATATATGTTATTATTGTTTTCACAATATAAATGATGAGGAGCCACATGGTTACCTTTGCATGCTATGTGAGTGGGGATACTTCTTCTAGCTTTCGTATGGATTTTAGTTACTATATGCCATGAGTGATGTTATGCTTGGCCACAAGATGCTCTAGTGGGAAATATACACTAAAGGGCCACTTTGCTTCACATATGTGTATATAATACTTAAAGTCACATGAATGCAAGCTAGTTGTTCTTGTAGGGTGATATTGCAGATATCTTTGAGGCATGCATGAATTAATGCCCATGAGATTATATAATTGTTTTCACAATAATATATGGGGTCACTTCTTGATCATGCATGGGCCATGCAAGCTCTCATATACCTTCCTTATTTGTTCTTCTTTTGAATGGGATGAAGACTTGTTTGATTTTAAATTCAAACAAGGTGAGTCAAATTCAAATAACTCCACATGTACCATCTTGGGTTATCCTCCTTGATCTCTCTTTGGCTTCGTGAAGCTTGTGGTTCTTGGAACCGTTTCATCTAGTTTGTTTCAATAAATAACAACCAAAAACAAATGAAATCAACACAAATTCATATATGGGAACCTATCTAAACTAACTACCTAGTTAAACCCTAACCTAACCAAAACCTACCTAGTTTGAGCTAACCTAAACCTAGTTCCACCTTGTCCTCTTGGTTGGTTACACCAAACCACTAACCTTAACCTCCACCTAATCGCCACCTACGGTTAACCCTAAGCTAACCCGAGCACCATGGTACACCCCATGTGCCATGTGCACCCTCCCCCTCTTTTCTTGCTACACAAGATGATCCAACCAGCCCCCTCACGCGCAGGTTCCCTCCCTGGTCCCCTCTCCCTCCTTCCCTCTCGGCTAGAGTATAGAGAGAGAGCACATCATCGAGCCCGACCCCCACTCCCTCTCTCGCTTTTGCAAAGCGACACACCCCAGGAGAACCTCCCCTTCTTCCTTCCCTGGCAACCATGGCCACACCAAAAACCTAGCTCGACCAAAACCCTAGCTCGGCTGTAGCGGCACATCTGGTGTTGGGGAGATGGAGAAGAGGAGCACAGGAGTTGGGGAAGACAACGGGAGGCACCGCCGACGCCTGGTACATAGAGAAGAAGCCCCTAGCTCACCGGAATCCACCTCGCCACTGCCGTGCCCAAAGCTGCTGAACGCTGCTGCCACCGAGCGATAGTGATGATCGGCATCTTTCCTGCTGTCTGTGAGCCTGACCAAGATCTTCCTCACCTCGTCTAGCTGGGCTACCACGGGTGCGCTAGGTGAGCTCCCAGCACCTGCTAGACAAGCTCCCCTTTGTCCTGCATCTCGTTCGCCTTGTCCGCACCTGCGCTGTTTGGCCATCGTCACGCCCGCGCGCCCAGACAGTCGCTCGCCGTGCGCAGCACAGCATAACAACAGCCTCGCCGCCCGCGTGCCGCTAGCAGCAGCCACACTCTAGCCAGCAGCCATGCCGCAGCCGGCGCACGATAGACCGCGCCGGACGCGCATCACGCGCACGCCGCACCGGACAACATTAGACAACAACTGTTCGTAGCACCCCTAGCCTTCCCTCTGTTCTGCAAGGGTTACCGAGCACTGTAGTCTGCTATTGAGGAGAACCCCTGATCCAAAGTTGTAGAGCTAGGTCCCCTATTCGTTTTTCGTGTTGGCGACATGGCCTAATTCTCGTAGAATTCATCGCCACAGTCGGCTGAAGTCAAGTCAATCTCACCGTGAAACTGAATCCGTGACAGTTTTGGCAACGAGCAGCGTGGCAGTTTGGCACAAGCCCCCCACCCCGCCGCAAGTTTCTTTTCCAGCGGCGACCCCCACCGGTGACACACTTGGCTTCTTGCAAAAAGGTACCTGGCTTTGTGGGTTTTTCCACCCTGTAGTCCTCCACGCCACGTGTCGCCGCACTCTCGCCGCGCGCGTGGAACCGCTGGAGCCACCGGCCCTACCCGTCTATGCTTCTATCTTGCTCTTACATCACTGAGTCGCGATTGCATCAAATTGAGTCTCAAGTATTGCATAGCCTTTACTTTTAAACACCACAGAATCTTGTACATCAATCCCATGAGCCATTACTACAAGAGTTGTTTGAACCATGCGAGTTGTAGAATTGCATGTGTAGGGTTTGTGCGTGTCTTTGGATAACGAGGTACCTAAACAACTTAATCTGAGTAGTAATGGGAAAACTAATGAAAGAGGCACCAGTGAGCATTATCTGCTATTTGGTTCTTTAAGCTCACTTGTGTCCCATAGGACCCCGAGTACTTGATTCCTGTTCCTTGACTATTCACACTATCCACATATGGGAGACCCTATGGATCCCCCTTTGCCTGAGCTTGATTCACACTTTATTTCTTGGGGCCACAAACTAGTTTGGGGCTTTATTACTATCATGTACTTATGCCATCCTTTACTGCTTTATTTATGACTGTGTGTAGAGCACATGTACTGTTCAGTACTTGTGACACATTTATGATGTATCGACAAGACCAGTAACACTTTCGGATTCCTAGTCATTTACCGCCGTCGACACAAACCCTGGGTCCATCTTGGAGCCGGCCAACTTTGTTGCGGGTAGCTTTGTGGGGTGGCCACCGAAATAATTTATGAATCCTGTGAATACATTATCGTGATGTCTCATTGCATTTTTATTTGGTTCTTCCCGAGGTTGATCGTGTGTGTGTTGCTATTTGTTTACCCCTGTAGGGTAAATTTTTCTAAAAGCCGTGTCTGCAGTTATGGACGACTTGGAGCACAGTTTCTCGATCATAGACAAGTATAACTAAAGTACCACCTTTAACTTGACTAAGACCTGACTAGTAAATAGTTCAACAATCATGGAATGGTTAATAAAATTGCCAACGGATGGGATGTTCTTCCGCCTTCTCATCGGTAAGAGAGAAGGAGGACAAACAAGGTTAATTATGTCGCTTATATAACTATTGTTATTAATTCATGGATGTTCGTCCATCTCTGGTTTGGCGGGTGTGTAGCGAGTCTCTATAGCTCTTTGTAGATATTATTTTTTCGCTGCAATTGCGTCACCCTCAGGTTGTTCCCTTTAGATGCATTAAGACTTGCTGCGTACCCCTAGAGTCTCACACGATAAATATTTGGTTCAGATGGACAGGTATACTCTCAGGAAAGTTACTAGGTTGAGGAGACGGATGATGGTGGCAATGACTGTCCAGTGTAGATATTCTAGGGATGGACATCCATGAGATCTGTGGGCGGGGTGTGCTTATTTTCAGGGCATCTTATGCCAATTTTCTTCTTATCCGTACTCGGATCATGTTTTCCGCTTCTTCTTGCTAATATGTTGATTGATGTATGAGGATATATCCTAAACTATTATCTCTATCTAGGATATTTGGATCTTGTCATATGACGTTGAATATTTCTATTTCTATTATTTCTAGATGGCGTGACTCTGATGTCTGTTGTAAGTCGCAGACATACATACTTATTTGTGTATGTCATGGTCGCGTTACCTGTTGCTTACACCGCTTGGTCTAGTCCCGATGTTCTTGAAAGTCGATAGGGTGGTCGGCCTCCGTGCCATGCTCCGCTTGGACGAGCCTACACGTGGGTGGACTTGGGCCTCCATGGTAGAATCCCTTATCCACTTTTGGGTTAATCCAGGCTCGTGCTTAGAGCGTAATGTACGAGGTATTACAATTGCTATTAGAGCCATTCCGCCCTTCAGGGTCTCAGCCAAGATGGTCGTTGTCAGTCTAGAAAATATTTTTGGTAGCTATGTATACTAGGGAAAAACTAAACGTGAGAGTAGGAATACTTCCATTTTTCTTCTTACCCACCTACCCACCCTTTTCTGGTAAGTAAGTGTAACGTTTGTATATCCTCTTCTAAAAATTCAAATTAGGATTCACGTGTTTGGGGTTTCCGTAGTACCATAGGATGTGTGTGTAGTTCTTTGTCTATATTTTGCATCCAACCTTGTTGTCGCAATCTGCCTTTGGTTATCAACTGTTGCTACATTCCATACCGACAATCTTGTGTAAACCGACTCGATCTATCCGACTCTATGTAAACTGGTGCGATCTGTCTTACTTTTTGTAACCGACGCGATCTTGTTAGGGGTGTTTGATCTTTAGTATAGTTTCACGTGATGTGGAGTTGCTAATCTCTATCTGTTAAGTGGTTTTGCGCAATTAGTGGTACTATTGTTAGAGTTGGGTTGCACGAGTTTTCATATTTATGTATGGGGTAATGTTTTGGGTGAGGGATGGAGTCATGACCATACCACTACCCTTAACGTTCGCTCTTGTACATTGAATTGGTGGATTAATGTGATTTTACTATGCTCAATGGAAGATTACAATGCCAAAAATTGCAGAAATTTTTTCTTTAGTTGATTCGTGTTTCACTCTCCTTTTTAGTCGTGTGCGATATGTTATTAATTTTCTAGGTGCTTTGAACTTTGCTTGATATTTTAATATCATCTTAGTAAATTGTATCCTTTAATCATGGTTAATTCCAGCATAGTACTATTTTGGATTATTATTATTCTCCATTATGGTACTAACGCAAAGTTTTCCATCATCAATAGGATGGCCCCTCCATGCCGCCCTCCTGGAGAAGACGAGGTTCCGGGTTTGCCAGAGCTGGGTGCCGCACTTGTTAGTCATGCAAATACTCTGGGAATTATGCAGCAGAACCAACCGAGGTTTGAGGAGAGTGTCCAGAGGAATGAGTTTGCACCACCCCCTCTGCCTCCCCAGCGTGGCAACATGAAATATTTCCTCAAGTTCGCCCCACGGCACTTTGAGTTGACTACTGAGCCACTTGGCACAGATCACTGGTTACGTGAGCCCACCAGGCTTCTCGACACTGTTGATGTTGCAGACCATGACCGAGTCAAGTTCGTTACTCACCTTCTGCAAGGAGAAGCCGATCTTTGGTGCGAGAGCTATCTGAGATCAAGCCCACCTGGATTTCGGCCATCATGAGGGCAATTCACTGATGCTTTCAAAAAACAGTATCTGCCTAAAATTGTTATGGAAAGAATGAAGGAGGTGTTCTTGAATCTCAAGCAGGGAAATGACAATGTCAAAACTTACATCAAGAACTTCGCTAATCTATCTCTCTATGCAGGTGACGAGGTTTGTGATGAGAAGAAAAGGCAAAAGAGGTTCCGACAAGGGCTCAATGCTTCTATCAAGTATGCTCTTACCCATACTACCCCAGGCTCGTTGCTCAAGATTTAGCAAGCAGCCCTTCAAAAGAAGGCAAATAAACAGGCTTATGATGAATCCAAGAAGCACAGTCGTGACACTGGTGGTTCCTCGGCTATGGCCGCTCCTTCTAAGCATCGTGTGTGGGTCCCTAATACCGCACCGCTGCTCCCTGCTCCGCCAAGACGATCAAGTTTCTCACCAAGGCCACCGAACTTCTACAACGCCACTCCAAGGGGCGACATCAACAATTACCCTAGAGCGACATATGGTGGAGGTCCTGGATACTCTGCTCCTCGCCCAACTGGCACTTGCTTCACATACGGGAACACTGGACAACAGTAGTGGATCTGTCCTATGAACAACAAGGCTCTTCCTCCACCCCTGCCAAGACCTGCTTCGACTTCTGCTATGGATCACGCAGCTGCACCACGCGTGTAGTGACCTCGGATCTGGTAGAGATCCTAAGTACCTGTGATTAACATGCTAGTCCCTAGATCATTATCTAGCACTCACATTCGATGAAATATCATGTAAAACAAAAGTATTTATTACATGAATCGAATAATCCAGAGTTTACATTATTACAACAGAAGCAAAACTTATACAACTTGGAGTCCCATCAATGCCATAGGAAGGTTGAGTGAAGACCCGCGATCCTAGCGCACCTTTCATAGATCTCCAAATTTCTACACATGAAACGTGTAGCCAAACGAGTTGGTCAATAGTTTGAATGTATTGGCAAATTACACCAAGGAAAGAACAAGACTAACTCTACATGCAAGGCTAGGAGTAGGCTTTGGGGTTCATTTACATAAAGCCAATTTTCTCTAAGTAAGAAGAAAAGAGGGAGAATTTTACCCTACTTTGTAAACATTGTTTAAGTAATATAGGGTCAAATGGAACACGAGGATATTACTCACCAAGTGCCCAAACAACTTAACACTTGGATATTACTCACCAAGTTCCCAAGATCCCACCCATTGGTGATATTACTCACGCCATGGGGTTTTAGAAAACTTTAAGTTTGAAAAGAGAGAGGAAGATCCTTCAAAGGTTCCATCCTTCAGGTGCTCAAAGTGTTCTTTTCCGTGAACTCGGCTGATCGATCAGATTGCAATACTCTCGAGGGGTTGTGCACTTTCCCCACAATCCACGATCAAGTCCTTTTACAAACAAGACCATGGTGAGGCTTTCCCTTAGTAGCCCCTCTACCAGCTGGATCCAACCGTGCCAAGAACCTCCAAATGTTGGTACCCCGGTGAGGTTTCCAACTAAGTACTAGGCCAAGACAGAGCCCATATGTATTGTGGTTGCACTAGAAGCTTCTGAATTCTGAAACATGGCAGACTTCTTTGATTCCTGGGCGGCAGTCCTCCACCAAAATTCCACTCGTTGACCCGACAACCATTCCGCCCAGAAGAAATCTTAGTTTATTTTGAAGGGGGTTTTGAGAGGAAAGGTTCGCTCGAGAGATCTTTTGTACTTAGAATTTTTTAGTCTTTCGACCCCCCCAACGGTACTTTAATATATATAGCATAACAAGCAATACTTAGCAAAAAAATAGGGATAACTTATTAGGAGGGGAAAATCCTAAGTATAGAACTATCATGGCATACTACAAAACCGCACTTGCAAAAATAGTACTAAGAAAATCTACTAAAAACCTACACATGCATACTACAAGATTTGAAGAGTAAAACATGCATAGTCAAAAACTAGGACATAATATATACACGTGGTCTAACTTGCCTTATGTTAATAATATGTGTGACGATTGAATTCCTTCGCAGCAACCGCACTCTCCGCATAGTCTAACGCAAGGACAAGATAACTCTAATCAACACAGTTGCAACCATAGCAAACACAACAATGATGATCACAAACATGCATGATGATTTAATATTAGTTCTTTGAATGGTATTAGATCATATGATGCATGTAGGAGATCATTTAATACAATAGGATATTTATTATTAAATCTTGATGACCGAATAAGAGGTTTTAGTAGTTCTTTTGCAACTTCTGTCCTAATTGTCGAATTAAATTTAGTTATGGGTTTTAATGGATAAAGGACAATAATACAAACCAGTAGGAATTGGATTCATCTTAATCGGAGTTGTAATTCTTTTTCTATGATTTATTTACTATTTACTAGAGTTTAAAACACTTAAAATATTTACTACATCATAAATTATATCTAAGACCAGATCTATATTCTACGTGAAATTGTGAATCCAGAAACATATTATTTATATTTTTTCGCTCTATAAATAATTTATTATAAATTTAATAGTTCAAAAGGCCACTAAAACTAATTAAATTACTACAGTAGTTATACACTACAAAAATTAGATATAACAGCATATTAATGTCATATATTAAATTATGAAACCATATATACCTTACTTGTATTTTTTTGACCTACAGATAATTTACTATATTTTATTTTGTCTAAAAGGGATATTATACCAATTAAATTGTTACAGTAAAACTATATAGTAAAAGTCAGATGTAATAACATAATAATATTCTACAAAAAATTTCGAATCCATTGATATATTATTTGTTATTTTGGACTTAAAGATATTTTTATATGATTTTTGCAAGGTTGCACAATTTTCTGGCTATTTATTCAATTTCTGGATTAAACAGATAAACAGATGGCCACATGGCGTCATGTGATTGGTTAGTACCTCTTTATTTAAGTGGATCAACGAGATCCACTAGATCTGGATCTGACGGTGGCAAATCAGCGGCTCGGCTCTGGCTTGGGCTCGATGCGGCTTGAGCCTCGTCTTGCAGCTCGGCTCGGCTGGAGGTGATCTGGCCCATCGATGCTCGATCCGGCGGATGGGAACAAAAGCTTCCTCTCCTCCTCCGACGGGCGACGGCCGCCGGCGGCACGGCTCCTGGTGGCGACAGTGGCGGTGCCTACAGCGAGCTCCAGGCATCGAGAGGTTGTGGACAAGGACCGGGAGTGCACGAAGAGCTCGACGGAGGTCTCGGCGTCAGGTTTGGCTTCCCGGGGCAGCGTCAGCGGACGGATGGAGGCGGTGGCAGACGTGGAGCTCTGGCGAGGGATTGCGGTCATTCTGCAGAGAGGGGAAAGGGAAAAAGGGGTGAGCCGATGTGGTCGAGCGAGGGGAAGATTTCTAGAGGGGTAGGAGGGGCACAGGTGGTCTACATCACCGGGTACCAGGAATTGCTGCTTCGGTAATGGGGAACTCCGGCGAAGAATCTCGCAGTAGCCTGGCGGCTTCGGGCTAGGATTTTTGGGGGAAAATGACGCGGACATGTCGGGGTTTATATGAGGAAGTTTGCGTGAAAGAGGGGCAAAAGATCTGCGCGAAATCGGGAGGATTCTTTTCGGTATTGATGAACTGTGGTCGTCTCGATCTCCTGGTGCAAGGTGGGAGAAGGCACGGTGGGTCCCACATGTCGGTGACAGAGAGAAGGGAGCAGGTTGTGGCTGTGGCGATGGGCCGGCCCACTGGGTGGCGCTGCGCTGTACGCTACTGCACGCGGCAGAGGAGGGGAGAGGAGCGTAGGTGGGCTGGGCCGGGCAGCAGGGTAGGTTAGGTTTCGTTTCCCTTTTTTTCTTTACTCTTTTCTATTTTTCTATTTACTGTTTTAGTAATTCTTTTATAGATTTAGTTATATAACTCCAAATTATATGAAATTTGTTTCTTAAATTTTCTAAATTCAAGTAGATCTTTTTAGGCTAGTGTTTAGCAAAGTTTGTTGTCTTAGCAATAATGGTTTTAACAAAGCCTATTTAATTCCCTTTGGGAATAAAGTGGCACATAGAATTTAGGGTTCTTAGTTCATTATTCCGATTTGTAAATTATGCATGATGCCATGATACAAATCAAACACAAATGCTTTGGATTTGTTCAAAACTTCCCAATCAATGTGATAGCCATATTAACCCATTCTTTTAATGTGGTTTGGTAAAATTTAGAACAAACAACTAAAGTTTCTTTTCATTCAAAAATTTCAGCAAGATCAAACAATTAAATCAACTTATTAATTTAACATTTTAAAATAGGAAAATTTTGGGATGTTACAGACTACCACCCTTAAAAGGAATCTCGTCCTCGAGATTCGAGAAGGCTAGAAAGAAGTAGGTTTGGGATACTCTAGGGTACTACCACCCTTAAAAGATTGTATTTGTTGGGTTCTATAGGTACAATGATTTGTAAGCTTAACCCACACCAACATAATTCACCATAGCCTGGTGGACGGAGTGGGCTTCTTGTTATTGCCATTGCGATTGCAATTGCGACCGCTATTCTTCCTTTTATCAGGACAATCTGACACGTAATGCCCTGTTTCGCCACACTTGTAGGATGTCACCTGGCTAGGATTTTTCTTGGGATTCTTATTGCTGCTACTTATATTACCATTACCATAATTGTTTTCATCCTTTCCAGCCACATTATCCTGTTCTGGACAATCAACAGCATAATTCCCAGGATTGTGACACTTGAAACATAGGACCTTGCTTAAATCCTTCCTTTTCATTGGTAAGGATAACATCTCTTCTTTATGCTCTACCTCGACATTCAGAAACCTTGATTGTTTCCTTGAGCCAGTTTGGGGAAAATGGTCATTCCTTTCATATGTCGAGTATCGTGAAGTGATGACTTTGGGTGTGGTGTATAGAGTCTTGACTCCATCTCTAGCCCTTGTCGTAGACTGTGTGTCCTCTAAGTGCTTCATGAGTCCTTGGCGCATTCCGACTCTCACTTGATGATTCACTTGTTGTACCATTGGGTAGAGGTGACATTGGGAGAGGCAGTGGTTGGTTCCTTCACACAAGAAGCATGTAACTTGAGAGGTAGGGCATTCTTTAGATGGGTGACTTGCTTCACAGTAGGGGCACTGGTCACGATGCTCCTCGGAAGTGTGTCCTATATCTCCGCAGATTCTGCAAGCTGAATGTTTTGGGGGCTTTAACTCCTTGGATTTTTGATATCCGAGTGACGAGAAGAGATTGTAGTAGAACCACTTTAAATTCTTCCCAGGATATCATCCCCTGATGATCATCAATGGTGTGTTGCATCTCCCACCAAGTTGCAGCGTCGTCCTTTAGGAATTGGGTGGCATAATGAACCATTGTATTAACTTCAACATTGGCATCCTTCATTCTTCCTTCTATCTTGTGCATCCACTTCTTTGCATCAGCATGGCTCATACGCTTAGAGAAGTTGAGTTCCTTGTCTTCCTTATTGATACGGCCCATCTGTCGGGTTGTCCAAGGTTTAGAGTACGAACGAGTGGATTATAGAGGAGGAAGAAGAAAATTACCCCATACAAGCAACTTTAGTTTTGGAAAAATAGGTTTTGTTGGTTCTCGTGACAAACCATACCAAGAAAGCAAACAATTCGTTGCATCTACATTGTAGCGAAATCTATCCGGACTTGCCTCCTAATAGGTCACTTGTAATCTTCGAAGCTTCGAGTCTTCAAAAGTCTTCATGATCTTGACAGTCTTCATCTTCTTCATAATCTTCAATCTTTCGAGGTCTTTAGTTAATACCCTTGACTTAAGGTATTCAAAGTCTTTGGTACTTGTAGTCTTGAAGTCTTCAATTCTCGTAGCTTCGGTCTTGGAACATCTTTTGTGGAGGTCTTCAAGTCCTAACTTGAGCGAAACATTGGGATGATCTTCTTTGGAAAGGTAGTCTTGAGAGAAGTTTTCTTCTCGAAGTGCATAATGGTTATCTCTAATGTTGAAAAGGAAAGACTTAAGAATTTTAAAACTCCAATGATAAGTGATGAGAAGTATGAGAGTTTTATGAAATAACTTAGAAAATATAACTCTAAGGTTTTTCCGAGGCTAGGGTCACAATCTGCAGTCAACATGTGCTCTGATACCATCTGTAGTGACCTCGGATCTGGTAGAGATCCTAAGTCCCTATGTTTAACATGCTAGTCCCTGGATCATTAGCTAGCACTCACAGTCGATGAAATATCATGTAAAACACAAGTCTTAATTACATGAATCGAATAATCCAGAGTTTACATTATTACAACAGAAGCAAAAAATATACAACTTGGAGTTCCATCAATGCCACAGGCAGGTTGAGTGAAGACCCGTGATCCTAGCACACCTTTCAACGATCTCCAAATTTTTGCACATTAAACATGCAGCCAAACGAGTTGGTCAATACTTTGAATATATTGGCAAATTACACCAAGTAAAGAACAAGACTAACTCTACATGCAAAGCTAGGAGTAGGCTTTGGGGTTCATTTGCATAAAGCCAATTTTCTCTAAGTAAGAAGAAAAGAGGGAGAATTTTACCCTACTTTGTAAACATTGTTTAAGTAATATAGGGTTGAATGGAACACGAGGATATTACTCACCAAGTGCCCAAACAACCTAACACTTGGATATTACTCACCAAGTTCCCAAGATCCCACCCATTGGCGATATTACTCACGCCATGGGGTTTTAGAAAACTTTAAGTTTGAAAAGAGCGAGGAAGATCCTTCAGAGGATCCATCCTTAAGATGCTCAAAGTGTTCTTTTTCGTGAACTCGGCTGATCGATCAGATTGCAATACTCTCGACAGATTGCGCACTTTCCCCACAATCCACGATCAAGTCCTTTTACAGACAAGACCATGGCGAGGCTTTCCCTTAGTAGCCCCTCTACCAGCTGGATCCAACCGTGCCAAGAACCTTCAAATGTTGGTATCCCGGTGAGGTTTCCCACTAAGTACTAGGCCAAGGCAGAGCCCATATGTATTGTGGTTGCACTAGAAGCTTCTAAATTCTGAAACATGGCAGACTTCTTTGATTCCTAGGCGGCAGTCCTCCACCAAAATTCCACTCGTTGACCCGACAACCATTCCGCCTAGAAGAAAACTTAGTTTATTTTGAAGGGGGTTTTGAGAGGAAAGGTTCGCTCGAGAGAGCTTTTTTACTTAGAATTTTTCAGTCTTTCGACCCCCCCAACGGTACTTTAATATATATAGCATAGCAATCAATACTTAGCAAAAAAACAGGATAACCTATTAGGAGGGGAAAATCCTAAGTATAGAACTATCATGGCATACTACAAAACCGCACTTGCAAAAATAGTACTAAGAAATTCTACTAAAAACCTACACATGCATACTACAAGATTTGAAGAGTAAAACATGCATAGTCAAAAACTGGGACATAATATGTACAAGTGGTGTAACTTGCCTTATGTTAATAATATATGTGACGATTGAATTCCTTCGCAGCAACCGCACCCTCCGCACAGTCTAACGCAAGGACAAGATAACTCTAATCAACACAATTGCAACCATAGCAAACACAACAATGATGATCACAAACATGCATGATGATTTAATATTAGTTCTTTGAATGGTATTAGATCATATGATGCATGTAGGAGATCATTTAATACAATAGGATATTTATTATTAAATGTTGATGACCGAATAAGAGGTTTTAGTAGTTCTGTTGCAACTTCTGTCCTAATTGTCGAATTAAATTTGGTTATAGGTTTTAATGGATAGAGGACAATAATACAAACCAGTAGAAATTGGATTCATCTTAATGAGAGTTGTAATTTTTTTCTATGATTTATTTACTATTTACTAGAGTTTAAACACTTAAAATATTTACTACATCATAAATTATATCTAAGACTAGATTTATATTCTACGTGAAATTGTGAATCTAGAAACATATTATTTATATTTTTCCGCACTACAAATAATTTATTATGAATTTAATAGTTCAAAAGGCCATTAAAACTAATTAAATTACTACAGTAGTTATACACTACAAAAATTAGATATAACAACATATTAATGTCATATATTAAATTATGAAACAATATATACCTTACTTGTATTTTTTTGATCTACAGATAATTTACTATATTTTATTTTGTCTAAAAGGGATATTATACCAATTAAATTATTACGGCAAAACTATATAGGAAAAGTCAGCTGTAATAACATAATAATATTCTACACAATTTTCCAAATCCATTGATATATTATTTGCTATTTTTGGACTTATAAATATTTTTATATGATTTTCGCAAGGTTGCACAATTTTCTGGCTATTTATTCAATTTCTGGATTAAACAGATAAACAGATGGCCACATGGCGTCCTGTGATTGGTCGATACCTCTTCATTTAAGTGGATCAATGAGATCCACTAGATCTAGATCTGACGATGGCAGATCAGCGGCTCGGCTCTGGCTTGGGCTCGATGCGGCTTGAGCCTTGTCTTGCAGCTCGGCTCGGCTGGAGGTGATCTAGCCCGTCGATGCTCGATCCGGCAGATGGGAACAAAAGCTTCCTATCCTCCTTCGACGGGCGACGGGCGGCGGTGGCACGGCTCTAGGTGGCGATGGAGGCGGTGCCTACAGCGAGCTCCAGGCGTCGGGAGGTTGTGGACGAGGACCGGGAGTGCACGAAGATCTCGATGGAGGGCTCGGCGTCAGGTTTGGCTTCCTAGGGCGACGTCAGCAGACGGATGGAGGCGTTGGCAGACATGGAGCTCTGGCGAGGGATTGCGGTCGTTCTGCGGAGAGGGGAAAAGGGGAAAAGGGGTGAGACGATGTGGTCGAGTGAGGGTAAGATATCTAGACGGGTAGGAGGGGTGCAGGTGGTCTACATCGCTGGGTACCAGGACTTTCTGCTTCAGTAATGGGGAACTCCGGCGAAGAATCTCGTAGCAGCCTAGCGGCTTCGGGCTAGGGTTTTTGGGGGAAAACGACGTGGACAGGTCGGGGTTTATATGACGAAGTTTGCATGAAAGAGGGGCAAAATATCTGCGTGAAATCGGGAGGATTCCGTTCGGTATTGATGAACCGTGGTCGTCCCGATGTCCTAGTGCGAGGTGGAAGAAGGCACGGTGGGTCACACGTGTCGGTGATAGAGAGAACGGAGCGGGCTGTGGCTATGGCGATGGGCCGGCCCACTGGGTGGCGCTGCGCTGTGCGCTACTGCACGCGACAGAGGAGGGGAGAGGAGCGTAGGTGGGCTGGGCCGGGCAGCCGGGTAGGTCAGGTTTCGTTTCCCTTTTTTTTACTCTTTTCTTTTTTTCTATTTACTGTTTTAGTAATTCTTTTATAGATTTAGTTATATAACTCCAAATTATATGAAATTTGTTTCTAAAATTTTCTAAATTCAAGTAGATCTTTTTAGGCTGGTGTTTAGCAAAGTTTGTTGTCTTAGCAATAATGGTTTTAACAAAGCCTATTTAATTCCCTTTGGGAATATAGTGGCACATAGAATTTAGGGTTCTTAGTTCATTATTCCGATTTGTAAATTATGCATGATGCCATGATACAAATCAAACACAAATGCTTTGGATTTTGTTCAAAACTTCCCAATCAATGTGATAGCCATATTAACCCATTCTTTTAATGTGGTTTGGTAAAATTTAGAACAAACAACTAAAGTTTCTTTTCATTCAAATTTTTTAGCAAGATCAAACAATTAAATCAACTTATTAATTTAACATTCCAAAATAGGAAAATTTTGGGATGTTACAACGGGCTCTCAACATCAACACCAAGCCTGGGTCCACTTTTGCTCGCACCAACAACATCAACATTGTTCAAGCGGAGCATGCTCCTAGAGTATGTGATGGGCATGGTCCCTATTAACTCAGTCCCTGCATGAGTTTTATTTGATTCTGGAGCATCGCATTCTTCCGTATCTACCAAGTTTGCAAATGAGCATGAGTCGGTTATAGATCCTTTGTCACACTGATTTCTGGTTCAATCTCCGGGTTCAAACATGAGGGCTTCCAAGATCAGTCATGGCAATCAAATTCAAATTGGTGGTTCTACATTTCTGGCTTCCTTTATTGTTCTTGGCAGTTCAGATATTGATGTCATATTGGGCATGAATTGGTTGGCTACAAATGGAGCCGTAATTGATTATGCTGAATACTCGGTTTCTCTAAAAATTCCTGAAGGCCATATAATCTATTCTCCTAGGCAAACTCCTTCTATTCAGCTCTACTCTTTGGGTGTCCAAAACATTGATGTTATGGAAGCCTTGCAAAATGTTCCTATGGTCTGTGAGTTTCCAGATGTGTTTCCAGAAGAGTTACCACGCATGCCTCCTGACCGAGAGGTCGAGTTCATGATTGATCTTGAACCTGGAACCGCTCCTATCTCCAAGCAGCCTTATAAGATGGGTCCTGCAGAGTTAGCCGAACTTAAACGGCAGCTCGATGAACAAGAAAAGTTGGGTTTATTCAGCATAGCACTTCCTCTTGGGGCAGCCCAACAATCTTTGTGAAGAAGCGAGACCAGACTGGTCGACTTTGTGTTAACTACCGAGCTCTCAATGCAAAAACCATCAAGAATAAATATCCCCTTCCGCGGATCAATGATCTCTTCGATCATCTTGTAGGAGCAGTGGTATTCTCCAAGCTTGACTTGAGAAGTGGTTATCATCAAATCAAGATTCGCAAGGAAGATGTTCCTAAAACAGCTTTCACCACTCGCTATGGCCTATACGAGTACACGGTTATGTCCTTCGGCCTAACCAATGCTCCCACTACTTTCTCTAGGCTTATGAACTCAGTTTTCATGGAGTATCTTGATAAGTTCGTGGTGCTCTATCTTGATGACATCCTGGTCTATTCCAAGTCGAAAGAAGAGCATGCGGAACATCTTTGTTGTGTTCTTACAAAGCTTCATGAGAACCGCCTCTATGCAAAGTTCTCCAAGTGCAAATTTTTGCTTCCTGAAGTAACCTCTCTGGGGCACATCATTTCTGCTAAGGGCATTACTGTGAACCCAGAGACTGTTCGGACAATTGTGGAGTGGCTCCCTCCCAAAAATGTCAAAGAAGTCCGGAGTTTTCTTGGATTGGCTAGTTATTGTCGTGGCTTTGTTTAGAACTTCGCAAAACTTGCTAAGCCTCTTACCGATCTCATCAAGAAAGGCAAGAAATTTCTTTGGTCACCGGCGTGTCAAGAAAGCGTTGAAACACTCAAGGAAAAGCTCACCTCAACACCTGTCTTGATTCCCCCGATACATCAAAAGCATTTTAGATCTTCTATGACGCCTCTCTCCAAGGACATGGTGTGGTTCTTTTGTAAGAAAAGCAAGTCATTGCTTATGCTTCCTGTCAGTTGAAGACTCATGAGCTCAACTATCCGACACATGATCTTGAACTTGCAGCGGTTATCTTCGCTTTGAAAGTATGGAGGCACTACTTGCTTGGAAACTATTGTGAGATCTTTTCTGACCACAAAAGTCTGAAGTATATCTTCACTCAGCCGGGCCTCAACCTTCATCAGAGGATATGGATTGAAACCATCAACGACTTTGATCTTTCGATCAACTATACTTTGGGCAAAGCAAATGTGATGGCCGATGCCCTCAATCGTAAGGCATATGTGAACAACCTCATGGTGGAAGAACAACAATATCTCTTGTGCGAGGAATTCTGTCAACTCAACCTCGAGCTTGTACCTCAAGGATATCTTCATAACTGGATAGCTACCCCTCTCTTGGAAGAAAAAGTTTGCTCCATTCAACTTGGTGATCCTTACACTAAAAACATCATCTCCAAGATTCAGCTTCCGAGGTATGAATCTTTCCACCTGGACGACCAAGGCACTTTATTCTTTAAGCACCGAATGTTTGTTTTGAAGTATCCGGGTTTGAGAGAACAAGTCATTAAAGAATCTCATGATTATGTTCTTTGTATCCACCCTGGCAGCCCTAAGATGTAATGGACCTGAAAACACAATATTGGTGGCCTGGATTGAAACGATATTGTGCCAAGTATGTCTCAGAGTGTGATGTTTGCTGTAGAGTGAAAACTGTTCATCAAAAACCTTTTGGTCTTCTTCAACCTTTGAAGCCTCCAGAATGGAAATGGGCGAAAGTAGAGATGTACTTCATAACTGGCTTTCCAAGGTCTCAAAAAGGCAACAATGTTATATTTGGTGTCATTGTCAGGCTATCCCAAGTGGCTCACTTCTTTCCAATCAAGGAAACAATTTCTGGTAGTTAGCTGACCGAGTTCTATATCAACAGAATTGTCTCTTTGTATGAGGTTCCTCTTGTAATTACCTCAGACCATGGGAGTATCTTTACCTCCAAGTACTGGGAAATATTCCAACAAGGCTTGGGAACAAAGCTAAACTTCAGCACAACTTACCATCCTCAGTAGCAAGGGCAAGTTGAAAGGATCAATCAGATTCTAGAAGATATGCTTTGCGCTTGCATCATTTCTTTCGGCATGAAGTGGGAAGAGTGCCTCCCATATGCTGAATTCTCCTACAACAACAGCTATCAGAAGAGTCTCCATATGGCATCCTTTGAGGTTCTTTATGGTTGCAAGTATCGAACTCCAATTGGTTGGTCTGGGATAGGTGAAAGAAACTTCTTTGGCCCCGACATTGTCACTCAAGCAGAAGAGAAGGTTCTTATCATTCTTGAGAACTTGAAAATTGCTCATAGTTGACAGAAAAGAAATTATGACAAAAACACATAGACATGGAGTATGTCCCTGCTTATCTCGTTTACCTTCATGTCACTCCCATGAGAGGCACTCATCGCTTTGGTATCAAAGGCAAGCTTGCGCCTAGATACATCGGTCCTTTCAAAATCCGTGGCAAAAGAGGAGAAGTGGCTTATGCTCTTGAGCTTCCTGAAAAACTCAAGGTTCACGATGTCTTCCACATCTCTCAACTCAAGAAGTGCTTCAAGGATCCCGGCAGGACCGTGGATCATGATCTCATCAATCTCCAAGAAGATTTCTCCTACAAAGAACACCCTGTCAAAATCCTTGAAGTCACAGAACAGAAGACCCGCAACAAGTCTATCAAGTTCTGCAAAGGTGCAATGGTCGCACCATTCCGTTGATGAAGCCACTTGGGAGCATGAGGACGACCTCCGTTCCGAGTACCCTGTTCTCCTTGAGTCTTCTTCTTCCTAGAATCTCGGGGTGAGAGTTGTAGCATCCCAATTGTCTAACAATTGTAATGCTACTTTCCTAGTATATATATTGCTACTTCCTACATCTTACTATTGCATCATCATTATATCATGCTCATGTGACCATGCCACATTGCATTTGAGCATCATATAAAACCATTTTAATTGGTTCTTCTCTCATATGCATTTGTATTCTTATTAATTGTATTTGCCTCTTGATACACTGTAGTTGGTTCTTGATATATTGTGAAATGCCCAAGTTGAGTTGGGGGCATATCTATTTCAACTTTCTTTGCACCACCTTACAATTCCACCATCCAAACTAGATGTGGGCACTTGCACTTCTTTTGATTCTGGTCTAGCTCAGATATATAAAGATGGATCCACTTCTATACCACATCCTCTCATATATGTTATTATTGTTTTCACATATAAATGATGAGGAGCCACATGGCCACCTTTGCATGCTATGTGAGTGGGGATACTTCTTCTAGCTTTTGTATGGATTTAGTTACTATATGCCATGAGTGATGTTATGCTTGGCCACAAGATGCTCTAGTGGGAAATATACACTAAAAGGCCACGTAGCTTCACATATGTGTATATAATACTTAAAGTCACATGAATGCAAGCTAGTTGTTCTTGTAGGGCGATATTGCAAATATCTTTGAGCCATGCATGAATTAATGCCCATGAGAGTATATAATTGTTTTCACAATAATATATGGGGTCACTTCTTGATCATGCATGGGCCATGAAAGCTCTCATCTACCTTCCTTCTTTGTTATTCTTTTGAATTGGATGAAGGCTTGTTTGATTTTAAATTCAAACAAGGTGAGTCAAATTTAAATAACTGCACATGTACCATCTTGGTTATCCTCCTTGATCTCTCTTTGGCTTTGTGAAGCTTGTGGTTCTTCGAACCTTTTCATCTAGTTTGTTTCAATAAATAACAACCAAAAAAATGAAATCGACCCATATTCATATATGGGAACATATATAAACTAACTACCTAGCTAAACCCTAACCTAATAAAAACCTACCTAGTTTGAGCTAACCAAAACCTAGTTCCACCTTGTCCTCTTGGTTGGTTACACCAAACCACTAACGTTAACCTCCTCCTAATCACCACCTACGGTTAACCCTAAGCTAACTCGAGCACCATGGTACACCCGATGTTCCATGTGCACCATCCCACTCTTTTCTTGCTACACAAGATGATCCAGCCAGCCTCCTCACGCGCAGGTTCCCTCCCTGGTCCGCTCTCCCTCCTTTCCTCTCGGCTTGAGTATAGAGAGAGAGCACAACACCAAGCCTGACCCCCTCTCCCTCTCTCGCTTTTGCAAAGCGACACACCCCAGGAGAACCTCCCCTTCTTCCTTCCCTGGCAACCATGGCCACACCAAAAACCTAGCTCGTCCAAAACCCTAGCTCAGCCGTAGAGGCACATCTGGTGTTGAGGAGACGGAGAAGAGGAACACAAGAGATGGGGAAGACAGTGGGAGGCGCCGCCGACACCTGGTACATGGAGAAGAAGTCCCCAGCTCGCCGGAATCCACATCGCCACCGCCGTGCCCAAAGCTGTTGAACGCTGCTGCCACCGAGCGACGGCGACAATCCGCGTATTTCCTATTGTCCGTGAGCCCGACCAAGATCTTCCTCGCCTCGTCTAGCTAGGCTAGCACAGGTGCGCTAGGTGAGCTCCCAGCACCTGCTAGACAAGCTCCCCTTTGTCCTACATCTCGTTCGCCTTCTCGACACCTGTGCCGTTTGGCCGTCGTCATGCCCGCGTGCCCCAGACAGTTGCTCGCCACGCGCAGCATAGCAGCACAACAGCCTCTCCGCCCACGTGCCGCTAGCAGCAGCCGTGCTCTAGCCAGCAGCCATGCCACAGCCGGCACTCGCCGTGCCAACTCACGCCAGACCGTGCCGGACGCGCATCACGTGCACGCCGTGCCAGACAACAGTAGACAGCAGATGTCCGCAACAACCCTAGCCTTCCCTCTGTTCTGCAAGGGTTACCAAGCACTATAGTACGACATTGAGGAGAACCCCTGTACCAGAGTTGTAGATCCAGGTCCCCTCTTCGTTTTTTGTGTTGGTGACATGGCCTAATTCTCGTCGAATTCGTCGCCACGGTCGCCGGAAGTCAGGCCGATCTCACCGCGAAACTGAATCCACAACTGTTTCGTCAGTGAGCAGCGCGGCAGTTTTGCACAAGCCCCCCCCGCAAGTTTCTTTTCCCAGCCTGCAGGACCTCGGCGACCCCCACCTGTCACACACTTGGCTTCTTGCAAAAAGGTACCTGGCTTTGTGGGTTTTTCCACCCTGCAGTCCCCGTCAGCGCCACGTGTCGTCGGATTGATGACAAGTACGCCATGAGGGGGATCCTCGAGGCGTGTGGAAGAGAGGGGTGTGAGACGTACAGTATTCCGGGACGGTGAGCACACAAGTTTACCCAGGTTCGAATCCACCGGCTTTGGACGGATCCTACTCCTGCTAGCAATCCAGTAATATGGTAGAGCCGGATATGGGTTACAAGGGT
The DNA here is from genome assembly GCA_916181665.1 of Avena sativa. Classification (NCBI taxonomy): domain Eukaryota; kingdom Viridiplantae; phylum Streptophyta; class Magnoliopsida; order Poales; family Poaceae; genus Avena; species Avena sativa. Next base: position 414,597,348 of record OV702289.1, on the reverse strand, counting down.
TTCGCCTATGCGAGTTGAGATTGTAGACTATTGTGAGGGTGCCCTAAAGGCTCTCCCTAGGACAACTTATATATATATCCGGCCTAGGGTTTACAGGAGAGATCTATCCGGCTATGACTAAGAGTCGGTTACAGAGTACATCTTGACTACACGTAACACTATAGGCCTATGTCGGTAAGTCTTCTGGGCCTTCCCATAGCTGGACTGGACTCTGTCTCTTCTCCCTGACTGGGCTGCCCGTGAAGCAAAGATCTAACCCGAAGTAGGCCACCCTGGTCAGTGAGGAACTGTAAGGATACCCGGAAAGTATATCCCCAACAACAGCCCCCAGAAGCCTCCAAGATCCAAAGTCAGATTCATCTTCATCTAGCTTGATCTTCGGCTTGCAGAATCTTGAAGGGTTCCTGAAACTTCAAAACAAAAGATATGATCTGGGTCTCAAAAAATGAGTCGAACCTACAAATACGTTATTCGTGTTTCCAGCTCGAAATTCAAACTAAGCCCAAACTTGGTCTCTGACGTAATCTGACAACAGTCATGGTAAAGTCACGTCACTGACAGACATTTCCTGTCAGCACGACCGTTGGTGGGTCCGCCTTTCTTGGAACCGAGGCACCATTTCAATGCGTGTGTGGAGATCGAGGCGGCGTAATCATCGCATGGGGGTTTCCTAGTCCTTTCCATGATGCGTGGCATATTCAATATAGCGTTTACACGAATCTTGACGCGTCTGGCGGATATAAGTGGTGAGGATTTTTTCCCCACCTCCTTCACCAGTTCCTTGCTCCGTGTCGTTAAGGATGAAGGGATCCTCCGCACCGGCGACTAGCGGAGCGGCTTCGGTGAAACCATCCCCAACCCCCGTGACGACGAGCGAGTGCACTTTGGCACTCAGCTTGACAGAGGTCTGTGTTTTCCTCCCTCAGATTTCTTTTCCGAGGTCATTAGTCATTACGGAGTTCATCTCCATCATCTCCCCACGAACTCCATCTTAGATATGAGTGTGTACGCCTCTTTGTGCGAGGGGTATCTCGGCATTAGGCTGAGCCTTACTCTCTTCTGGTACTATTTTCATTTCCGGAGAAATTCCATAACTGCCGGTAATCCTTATATTACCGGTACCATTAGTTTTTAAGTTAGGCGAGAGCGTGTTTATCCCCAGATCATGGCTAGTGAGTCGGTCAAACAATGGTCGTCCACTTTTTTCTATCACAAGGATATCCCCGCTCCCGACAAAGATCATGCTTTGCCGGCTTTCGTTGACGGTGCTGCTACGCCCCAAGAATCCTAGGACGAGCTCGCCCCGGCTCTTAGTGATGATCTGCTCCTCGGCAAGAGGCGGATTGAATATTTGATGAAGCACAAGGGCCTGAAAGGGTCCGACTTGGTTCAATGTTGGGTGGCACGCCGGATCCAACCCCTTCAACATCATGGAGATCGACTGATGCATTCCATCACGTTGTCGAAGAATGATTCCCTCCGCATCAGCCCCAAAACCTTAGAGCCAAAATATTATGTAAGCCAAATCAGATGGCTGATAAGGCAGCGGGTGGAGAGGAAGATTTCGGAGCTGTCCCTGGACATGCATACAGTGGAAGTTCCCGTTGTGCCGGTAAGCTCCAACAACAACTCTTTTTATGTGCTCATCTTTATGTTATTTTTGCAATATTGAGATACTTTTCATTTTCAGCTTGCTGACCTCCTCAAGTCGGAGTTCGCTCCTATTGAGGGATATCCTCCCGAGTTTTCTCAGGATGAGGGTGAATTGGTTCCAATGCCGAACGTCGTTCCTCGGAAACGCAAGGCTCCAAAATTGGCCATTGGCATAAAAGAAGTGCCTGTTGTGAAGAGGTAATCTTTCCTCACAAGGTCTTTGTATTTTGCTCGTAATTCGTTCCGAGATGTAATGTTGTTTGTTCTACTACCTTCTCAGAACTAAACAACTTATCAAGGGAAAGGGGAAGGGAGCTGCCTCGAAACCCCTATGTCAGTCGAAGCTCAAAGTGGCTTCTCCTGCAGTGGCTCCTCCGACTCCTGCCCCTCAGCCTTCTGTAGTGCCGGAGATTACTCCATCTCCGACCGTTGTAGAAGATCCGGCTCAATCAGCAGAGCCAGTGATCCTTGAATCGCAAACTGATGTCACCATGGGTGACTCAGGTTTTGATAAGGGTGAACCCTCTTCGGGTAATGATCCCTCGGCAGAGACCTTCGCCGACAATCTCCTGGACAATCCGGGACTTGCCAAACTTGGCTTGTCTCGGAAGTCTATGGAGGAGATTCAATGGCTAGCCCGGCAATGCTTGGAGAGCCGGACTATCTCTGCCGCCTCTGATCTCCTTGAAAAAGTTCGTCTTCGTGACGAGAAGCTGCGGTCCGGCGAGCTTCCAACTGCGCCAGTGATCCCCCTCACCTTCGGCGAAAAGGTTGCCACCGAAGTGAATACGAGTTTAGACAAACTCATTCGCGAACAATATGTAAGTCGGAATTTCAACTCCCGTTTTTCCTTATTTCATATCATATCCTCTAGCCCCCAAGCATGGAGCTGGAAAATCAAATCCGGTTTTATGCTTCCTTAGGATGCCACAGAATGAACTAGTGTAACCCCCAAGGCTCGTGCTGATATTAGTAAAAATATTAGCCCGAGTCTTTAGTAGACTTCTGACTCTGGGTATTCTGACTTACAGAAAGTATATTCCTATAACCAGGATTTGTTGAAGAATGTTTGTAACAAGCGGAAAGAAATTAGAGCTCTCTGGCTTGAAAATGCACAATTGAAAGTTTCCAGGGATGAGGCCCAAGGTAAACATTCCGAAACTCAAACCTTGTCTTGTATTTCATAGTCGAATTTTTTGTTGAACTGTTGTTCTTTTGACTTACAGCACTGGTAAGCAGTCCTGTGCTATGATTGAAGAGGCCGATAATCTTAAGACCCTGGTGGTGGAAAACAAAGAACTTTGCCAAGAGCTGGATAAGCTTAAGGCAGATCATGAGAAGAGAATTTCTCAAATTCTCGAATCCACATCCATGGCCACCGAGGAGCGTGATCGTAAGATTACGCTTCAAGATAAGAAAATCTCGGATCTCAGCAATGAGCTGTTCAGAGAAAAGGACATTTCCGAGGCACTCCGGGCTAAACTCCGGAGTCTTCAGGAAGAGAAGGCCAAAGTCGATGATGTCATCTTTGGTATGTTTCCCTTTTTCTGAACTATCTACATCTTCCGACTCTTTGGAGTCTGGGTTTACTTGACTTACCCTTTGCATTATATGCGCAAGTCCTCTGAACTTGATGGACTCAGCCTCTACCGAATCTCGCATCAACTGGCTTACCCAATTTGGTGATTTGCTGCATGACTTCCGCCAATCCCTCGAAGATATTGGCGAAGTTCTCAAGGTTCTGGACATGCATAGCATGTCCGATTTTGAGGTGCGAGACAAGGCCAAGGATATGCCGCAGCTTGTTCAGGACTGGAACATATCCTACACGCGAACCGCAACGCAAAACGCTCTCACCATGGTTATGAGCCACCATGGAAACATGGAAATCTGGCAAGTAACCAGAGGGTACTGTAAGGTGGACGAAGATGGGCAGGAGCAAGACATCAAGGCTATCATGGACTCCTGCACTGGATATGGGTGCCACATAGCTGATTTGACCAGCTATGACACTCCCTTCTTCACCCGCGTGGACACGCCGCCTCCGCCTTACGAAGAAACAGCTGAAGTTTCCGACGATGATCAAACCATATCATATTTGAACATCTTGGAACATTATCAAAATGAGGCTGATGTATCCAGCGAGCCGGCAGCTCCTACCTCTCCCCCTGCATCATAAAGTATCAGAAAGAAGAATGTGTTATTTTGAAAACAATTTGGGTCTATAAATAAGTAGTATAATACTGATATTTTGTGCCTGAAATATTTGCATAAGCACTTGTATTTTTTGTCTGCATTTATCGTTTATCTGGCTTTCCGCCTCGTCCCTTTTGTGAGCCAGCCAACTTTTAGCACGGAAACTTTGCCGAGCAACGGAGCTCAATTGCTAAACCAGTTTAAACTCGGAAACAAAGCCGGCTTCCAGTACCAACAATTCACTACTCGGAAAATGCCCGCATCCAGCAATCAGACAAATAACCAAAGTATAGACTAGAAATTTTAGATTTATACCCGAAGGTAGCAATTTTAGAATTGGAAATCTAAACCAGAACAAACATGAGCATAAAGTACTTTCAAGTATTCCGGTATTTTCGACTGTGACATGATCATTCAGAAATAAGATGGAAAAAACTTCTCAGAAGGATTTTGAGGCAACCAAGACTTTATTTCTCATTGAACATGTACACATATATGATTACAAGGAAAAATAAACTAAGAGTAAAAGGGACGTAGATGAGCAATATTCCATGGTCTGTCTAACTTATCCGGATTTGTACTGCCCCCAACTCTCTTTCTCTTCTTAGTAGCAGGTCTTTCTTTGACTGGCCGCATATCAGTTAGGTAGTATGAACCATTGTGTAATACTTGACTAACTAAAAATGGCCCTTCCCATATTGGGGAAAGTTTGTGCTTTCTTTGCTGCACAAGCCGGAGAACCAAATCGCCCTTATTGAAAGACCAGTTTTTGACTCTTTGGCTATGATACTTGTGTAACTTCTGCTGATAGGATGTTGATCTCATCTCAGCAACGATGCGAACTTCTTCGACTAAGTCAAGATCATTTTGTCGAGAAATTTCGGCATCCTCTTCAATATACGTGGCCTCTCTAGGAGATGTGTCAATCAAATCACTAGGAAGAACTGCTTTTGCGCCATAGACCAAGAAGAAATGTGTGTATCCGGTTGACCTGTTTGGAGTTGTTCGTAAACTCCATATTATAGAAGGTAATTCCTCTGCCCAAGCCCCCGCAGCACGTTGTAGTGGTGCTTCGAGTCTTGGTTTTAGGCCCTGTAAGATTAAACCATTTGCTCTTTCGACTTGTCCATTAGCTTGTGGATGTGCGACTGACGCAATGTCAAGCCGGATGTTTTGTTCATTGCAGAATTCAGCAAGCCCTCCCATAGAAAAGTTACTCCCGTTGTCCGTGATAATGCTATGCGGATAATAGTATCAGATTATAACGTCCTCAACAAATCTTCTGGCTATTGCTCCATCACAACTAGTGACGGGTTTAGCCTCAATCAATTTGGTGAACTTATCCACCATCACTAAGAGGTGAGTAAATCCACTTGGAGCCCGTTTAAACGGTCCTACCATATCAAGCCCCCAGACCACGAAAGGCCACGTTATAGGTATTGTTCGTAGCTGATCAGCCAGAACGTGAGCTTGTTTGGCGTACTTTTGGCAGCCCTTGCACGTCTTGACTAGCCGTTCGGCATCTGCCTTGGCTATAAGCCAGAAAAAACCGTGTCGGAAAGCTTTTGCCACTAAAGATTTGGCTGCAGCGTGGTGACCACACTCGGCTTCGTGGATCTCTTGTAAGATTTCCACTCCTTATTCCGGAGATACACAGCGCTGAAAGACCCTAGATGCACTCTGCTTATAGAGCTCACCACTAATTATAGTATAGGCTTTTGCTCGTCGGACGATCTGCCGGCTCAAAACTTCGTCTTCGGGTAATTTTCTGTCTACCAAGAAATCAAGGTAGGGTTGAGTCCAGCTGGGAATCATAGCCAGAACTGCTACTAAATGTGAGTCGGATTTGGTCGGATATTCCTCGTCCACTCCCTTTATTGAGGGAACTTTGAGGTGCTCTAAAAAAGTGCCATTCAGGACCTTTTTCCGGGCAGAGCCTATTTGAGATAGTGCATCTGCTTCCTCATTTTCTGTTCGAGGGATCTGTTGAACTTCAAACCCTTCAAACGATTTAGGTAATTCATCCACGACAGCCCTATATGCTGCCATGTGCTTGTTTGCCTTACAAATATCCGACACTTGTTGTGCAACAAGATCCGAATCTCCATAACACATTAAACGTCGGATGCCGATGTCTTTAGCATTCCGGATTCCATGCAGTAATGCTTCATACTCGGCAATGTTGTTTGTTACCGTGAAGTGTATCTGCAATACATAGAAAAGTTTATCTCCTTGGGGTGACTTGAGCACCACGCTAGCCCCCGAGGCCCCGAGCGCTTTAGACCCGTCAAAATGCAAGGTCCAGTATTCCGACTCTGGCAGGGTCATATTCTCCATTGACTCTATCCAATCAGCGACAAAGTTAGCGAGGATTTGGGATTTGATTGCTGTACGAGGTTTGTACTCAATGTCAAAAGCTGAGAGCTCTATGCCCCATTTGGCGACGCGTCCTATGGCGTCAGTATTGTTGATTATATCTCTCATGGGAGTTGTGCTCACCACGGTAGTTGGATGTTCCTGAAAATAATGTTGTAACTTACGAGATGCTAAGAACACACCGTAAGCCAGCTTTTGATAATGCGGATACCGCTATTTTGATTCAGTTAATACCTTGCTAAGATAATAAGTCGGACGCTACACCAGGTCTTCCTGATTTTCCTCCGGTCTCTCCACCACCATGACGATACTGACGACCTTGTTTGTCGTAGCGAGATAGAGCAACATCAGTTCTTGTGGTTCCGGTGCTACGAGGATGGGAGCAGACGAGAGTACTGCTTTCAGGTCGTGTAGTGCAGCTTCAGCTTCATCGGTCTAGACGAATTTCTTGGTCTTTTCAGGAGCTTGTATAGTGGTGTGGCTCTCTCTCCGAGCTGGCTTACAAACCAACTAACTGCGACAATGCAACCAGTTAGTCTTTGAACGTCCTTCAGGCGAGTCAGCCTAGAAATATTGAGTATAGCCTTGATTTTGTCTCGGTTTACCTCTATGCCTCTTTGAGACACGATAAAACCTAACAATTTTCTGGCTGGGATGCCAAAGAAACATTTCTTCAGGTTAAGCATTATGTTGTATTTTCGTAGATTGGCAAACGTTTCCTCCAAGTCGGAAATCAAGGTTTCCTTCTTTTTGGACATCACCGCAATATCGTCCACCTATGCATGTACATTGCGTCCAATTTGATCATGGAGGCAACGCTACATAGTGCGTTGGTACGTAGCTCCAGCGTTCTTGATCCCAAAGGGCATCGTAACGAAACAGAAGGTTCCGAAGGGGGTTATGAATGAAGTTTTGACTTTGTCAGATTCCTTCATCCGGATTTGGTGATAACCGGAATATGCGTCGAGAAAACATAGGAGTTCCGAGCCTGCCGTAGAATCGATAACTTGATAAATCCTAGGCAAAGCGAACGGATCTTTGAGACAAGCCTTGTTCAAGGCAGTATAATCAACACACATCCTTAAATCAGCGGTGTCTTTTTTAGGGACCATTACAGGATTGGCTGACCACTCAGTGTGGATGACCTCTTCTATGGATCTGGCTAACTCGAGCCGTGCTAGTTCCTTAGCTATTGCCTTATGCTTTTCCTCGCCAAAACGTTGTAGGGACTGTTTGACGGGTTTAGCGTTCGGATGTACATTTAAAGAGTGCTCGGCAAGTTCCCTAGGTACTCCGGTCATGTCAGATGGCTGCCATGCGAAGATGTCTTGATTTGTTTGGAGGCACTTGACGAGCGCGCTTTCCTATGCGCTATCTAGGCCTACGCCTATCTGGGTCACCTTGGAGGGGTCATCATCCTTCAACAGCGTCTTCTTCGCTCTTCCGATGCCTTGAACTCTAGATTCGGCTTTGTCACCTCCTTCTTTGTCGCGGGCATCTTGGACGGATCTATGGTCTTCTTGATCTCCTGGTACTCATGGGCGTGCAACACGGCTTCGGCTTGCATACATATAGTACCTATGCTTCCATCTTGCTCTTGCATCATTGAGTCGTGATTGCATTAAATTGAATCCCAAGTATTGCATAGCCTTTACTTTTAAACCCCACAGAAGCTTGTACCTCAATCCCATGAGCCATTACTACAGGAGTTGTTTGAGCCATGCGGGTCGTAGAATTGCATGTGTAGGGTTTGTGCGTGTCTTTGGATAACAAGGTACCTAAACAACTTAATCTGAGTAGTAATAGGAGAACTAATGGAAGAGGCACCGATGAGCATTATATGCTATTTGGTTTTTAAGCTCACTTGTGTCCCGTAGGACCCCGAGTACTTGATTCCTGTTCCTTGACTATTCACACTATCCACATACGGGAGACCCTATGGATCCCCCTTTGACTGAGCTTGATTCACACTTTATTTCTTGGAGGCACAAACTAGTTTGGGGCTTTATTACTATCTTATACTTATGCCATGCTTTACTGCTTTATTTATGATTGTGCTGGATCACATGTACTACTTAGGAATTGTGACACGTTTATGCTATATCGACAAGCCTAGTCACACTTTAGGGTTCCCAGTCATTTACCGCCGTCAACACAAACGCTAGGTCCGTCTCGGAGCTGGTGAACTTTGTTGCGGGTAGCTTTGTGGGGTGCCCCTGAAATAATTTATGAATCCTGTGAATGCATTATCGTGAGGCCTCATTGCATTTTATTTGGTTCTTCCCGAGGTTGATCGTGTGTGTGTGTTGCTATTTGTGCACCCCTGCAGGGTAAATCTTTCTAAAAGCCATGTCCACGATTATGGACGACTTGGAGCACAATTTCTCGATCATAGACAAGCATAACTAAAGTACCGCCTTTAACTTGACAAAGACCTGACTAGTAAATAGTGCAACACTCATGGAATGGTTCATAAAATTGCCAACATATGTGATGTTCTTCCGCCTTCTTGTTGATAAGAAAGAAGGAGGGCGAGAAAGGTTAATTATGTCTATTATATAACTGTTGTTATTAATTCATGGACGTCCGTCCATCTCTGGTTGGGCGGATGTGTAGCAAGTCTCTATAGCTATTTGTAGATATTATTTTTCACTGCAATTGTGTCAACCCCAGGTTGTTCCCTATAGATGCATTAAGACTTGCTGAGTACTCCTAGGGTCTCACATGATAATTATTTGGTTCAGATGGATAGGTATACTCTCAGGAAGGTTACCGGGGTTGAGTAGACGGATGATGGTGGCAACGACTGTCTGGTGTAGAAATCCAGGGATGGAGATCCATGAGATCTATGGGCAGGATGTGCTTATTTTCAGGGCATATTATGCCAATTTGCTTCTTATCCATACTCAGATCATGTTTTCTGCTTCCGCTTGCTACTATGTTGATTGATGTATGAGGATGTATCCTAAACTATTATCTCTATCTATGATATTTGGATCTTGCCGTATGGTGTTGAATATTTATGTTTCTATTGTTTCTAGATAGTGTGACTCTGATGTCTGTTGTAAGTCGCAGAGATACATACTCATTTGCGTATGTCGTGGTTGCGTTACCTGTCGCTTATGCCGCTCGCTCTAGTCATGATGTTCTTGAAAGTGGATAGGGTGGTCGGCCAATACTATGCCCTGCTCCGCTTCGACGAGCCTACACGTGGGTGGCCTTGGGCCTCCACGGTAGAATCCCTTATCCACTTTTGGGTTCATCCAGGCTCGTACTTAGAGCGTAATGTCCGAGGTATTACAATTGGTATTAGAGCTATTCTGCCCTTCAGGGTCTCAACGAGATGGTCGTTGTCAGTCTAGAAAATATTTTTGGTAGCTATGTATACTAGGGAAAAACTAAAGGTGAGAGTAGGACTACTTCCATTTTTCTTCTTACCCACCCACCCACCTTTTTCTAGTAAGGAAGTGTAATGTTTCTATATCCTCTTCTAAAAATTCAAACTAGGATTCACGTGTTTGGGGTTTCCGTAGTATCATAGGATGTGTGTGTAATTCTTTGGCTATCTATTGCATCCAACCTTGTTGTCGCAATCTGCCTTTGGTTATCAACTGTTGGTACATTCCATACCGGCAGGCTTGTGTAAACCGACTCGATCTATCCGGCTCTTTGTAAACTAGTGCGATCTGTCTTACTCTTTGTAACTGACGCGATCTTGTTAGGGGTGTTTGATCTTTAGTATACTTTAACGTGATGTGGAGTTGCTAATCTCTATCTGTTAAGTGGTTTTGCGCAGTTAGTGGTACTATTGTTAGAGTTGGGTTGCACGAGTTTTCATATTCATGTATGGGGTAATAGTTTGGGTGCAGGATGGAGTCATGACCATACCACTACGCTTAACATTCGCTCTTGTACATTTAATTGGTGGATTAATGTGATTTTACTATGCTCAATGGAAGATTACAATGCCAAAAATTGCGGAATTTTTTCTTTGGTTGATTCGTGTTTCACACTCCTTTTCAGTTGTGTGTGATATGTTATTAATCTTCTAGGTGCTTTGAACTTTGCTTGATATTTTAATATCATCTTAGTAAATTGTATCCTTTAATCATGGTTAATTCCATCCTAGTACTATTTTGGATTATTATTATTCTCCATGATGGTACTAATGCAAAGGTTTTCCATCATCAACAGGATGACTCTAATGTCTGTTGTAAGTGGCAGACATACATAATCATTTGTGTATGTCATGGTCGCCTTACCTGTCGCTTACGCCGCTCGCTCTAGTCCCGATGTTCTTGAAAGTGGATAGGGTGGTCGACCGGTACCGTGCCCTTCTCCGCTTTGATGGGCCTACACGTGGGTGGCCTTGGGCTTCCGTGGTAGAATCCCTTATCCACTTTTTGGTTCATCCAGACTCGTGCTTAGAGCGTAATGTTCGAGGTATTACAAAAGAGCAATGCGAAATCAGTCTGGTTGAGCTAGCGTACTTGCCACTGCAAGTTTTCGTACACCATCTTCTTAAACTGCTCATCCACCTCCTTCGCCGAGAGAACCCCTAAATCCAGAATCCTACCTAGACATGCAAGGAAATTGTCCAACCGATGGTAGTTTACACAGCGAATCGCTACTATCCTGAGCATAGTTGACTATTATAAGAGCAAAAACATCTTATATTTTCGATTGACATAATTCTACAAATGTATTTAACTCATCCATTAAGTCTTATTGGATAGTGCTAGGAATCAGCTATCAGGTCACTGGCACCTGGGGTACCCAGACCCACCGGTTGTTGGGCCCACTGTTGAGATAACGGTGGCCTCACGAGGTTGCATCCCCTCAACATACTGGTCGGGTACTTGAGGTGGGATGAATAGCCCTCCACGGGGATCGTTCCGTAGGGGAACAACGCCTGGATTGCCTCCCAGAGGAAACCCTCTAGGGGAGATGGCCCTCCTCCTCGAGAGCATCGGGTCCTCTCCTGGTGTGTGCTATAGGCACGCTCGTAATTCCGCTACAATTGGAAATACAACAAGTCCAACGGGCAGTTCCCCTGCCACGAAGACTACGCGGCCCGCCTCGGTAAAGAGGAGATGCTTATTGGCCTCTTTGGTGTAAAAGAAGTGCTGACGGCGCATGCGTCAGCAAAGCTTCCTCTTTGCCATTTTAGTGCAAGGAAGCAGTGGACAACACCATGCTGCGAGGGAGACATCACCGATGACCATGGCTTTATGCTGGACCGGCACCCCCTAAAGATCTTAGACTTTGTTGATGTAAAGTATTCTTGTAGACCCGTTCCCCTTGGGCGGCAATATGGCAACCCTTCCCGCCCGACAGATTGGGGGAAGAGGTTCAGTGCCACTATAAAAGGGGAGCCACCCCAACCTTAGAAGGGGTCCACCCTTATGATCTAAAACCCTTGGCTTTCACTTGCCATTATACCGTCGTGAAGCACCACGAGCAATACAACCAAGCATGAGTAGGGGATTTACCTCCTCACGAGGGTCCTAAACCTGGGTAAAAAACTACCGTGTCAACTCTCTGTTGCATGCGTGTTCTGCTGCTGCCATCGTAGTCGGGGAGATCTAAATGCGTGTTTAGTCCCCTCACGAATATGTGTCTTGTTGGTACCCCTATTCCTTCACTAGACTTCAATCTAGACATTTTGTGCACCATGTAGGAGGCAAAGGTGCATGTTCCAGGTCTTCTTCAACCTCACCAGCATGGCATCCCGCAACGAGAAAGACCCTGGTAGAGCCTGCTCCCCAGCGCACCTCCTCTGAGCAAACCCCGTGGATGTAGGATGAACAAGGTTCCTCCTTCTGGCCATCACGAGAGAGGAAGCTCTCCACACACGACAACATGTTGCTCTCTTGTACCATGTATTTGCATGACAAGGTGACCTGCCCACACCGGAGGCCACCAAGATCATGTCGTAGGAGCTCCTTCGCTACCCACCTGCTGAGTCCGAGCAAAAGGATGGTGTGTGCACCTCGCCGAGCTTGTCGACATCGCTGTCTCCTCTCCGAATTGGGTGGCACACGAGGCTCGGTCCAAAGAGGCTGCCCCGGGGGCTGTGACTCCGCCTCTGAACAAGGACCAGGACGCCGGTGGCACTCTCCAGCCCCAGGATGCCACGCCACCCCACGACAATAGCTACCAGATCATTCCAGTGCTGGAAGTCACTCACACGGCCATAGTGCCCCGATAGGGATGTGAGGACCGCATCATCGAGGAGGTCGCCGCGACCGGCCAGCAGAACCAGGCCATGCTTTCCAATGGCAAGTAGGTGCATAGAAATAGCTGCCGCACATTCATCAAGGGTCTGCGTCGCATGGTGTGGCCACACAAGTTCAGGCCGAAGATGCCACCACGCTATGATGGTTCTACCAAGCCCAGCAAGTTCCTGCAACCCTACACCACATGCATTGAGGCTGCTGGCAGCGACGACCGCATCATGGCCAACTGGTTTCCCATGGGCCTGAAGGATGAGTCTCCCACCTGGCTGATGAACCTCCCTGAGGAATCCATCGACTCGTGGCCCGCCCTTTGCGTAGTCTTCATCGCCAACTTCAAGGGGACCTACAAGCACCCTCTCGCCTACTACAACATCTACCAAGTCTACCAGCAGTCTAACGAGACCATCTTAAAGTTCCTGCAGAGGTTCAGCCAAGTCCACAACAAGATACCCAAGATCTCTGACTCCAACATCATCACTTCCTTCTTAGAGGGTGTCAAGAATATCAAGATGCAGGAGAAAATCAACATCTATGGGGAGAACCTCACCACTATGGTGGAGTGCTTTGTCATGGCAGATAAGTGCGCCAAGGCTTAGGTAGGACGTATGTTCGGCCTCGCCGAGGATGAGACCACGTCCAAGTCCTCGAATGCCTCTGATAGAAAGAGCAAGTATGCCAAACGCAAGTCCCCAAATGTCCTCGCGGTGGAGCCTGAGCGAAAGAGCCCTCGCAGAGGTGATGGGGAGCACGGCAATCCCTTATACTATATCTTCCACAAGAAACATGGATATGCCACGAATGACTTGTATGAACTCAAGAAGCTATGCAATGAGCGTAATAGCTAGAGAAAAGGGAAGCAAGGTGGTGGATGGAATAACGGCCGCGGTAGCCACCAAGGAGGAGGGCGTTGGAACAACAACCATGGTGGTGGTGGTAGCAATCAGCAAAGCCATCAAGCTAACCCTGCCCAGCAGGACCACAACACCATAGAGGGAGGCCCCACAGAGGAGAATACTGGGGGATACCAGGAGCCTTGGGGCATCATCGCCTATGTCAACACCCGGATTTTTAATCCCAGATGCCCGTTATGCCGTACCTCGCAATCCCTGGATTACCATTTTTGCGAGACATAACGGATTGGATATCATAGTCCATCATCCATTACAAACCATACATAGGGTCTTTACACAATAAGGATCTCAGGATCCAGTCTTTAATACAACAAGCAGCGGAAATAAAAGATAAGGATAGCGGTGGGGTGCATCTTCAAGAGCACAGGCAATGCTGACGAAGGCAGATAGTCCTAGTTATCATAGCCGTCCTGCTGACCATCATCTTGATAATCTCCTTCATAGTCTGGCCATGATAATAGCCAGGGACAAAATCCATGAGTACTCTTTAAGTACTCGCAAATGACCACTAACAAGTAGTATAGTTATAAGTTAAAGTGCTAGAGCTAAGTTTAACTATAAAGTTAAGTTTGAAACCTAAGCTGAGTTCAGAAGCAAAGAAAGGTAAAGTAAAGTTCTAGAATCACTTAAGTTGGGAAGCTATTGTCATAACACAACCCTGTTGTGGTCAAGTCAAGATTCATCATTACTTCAAAGTATTTAGAAAACATCTGACAACGAAACAGTATGGCCATTCCAACTGTCCATAACCGCGGACGCGGCTATTCGAATAGTTTGACACTCTGCAGAGGTGGTACACTTTCACCACAAGATTCGATACATCTGTCAGGGGTAACCCTGAATCATCATACTTAGTATGCAGATAATCAAACATAACCTTCCCTTTACACACCCTAGTATAAGCACCTCTCCTATGAGCATGGCCTCCCAACCATGACCATCAGTCATCTTGAACACTGCATAGGTGGACAACATTGAGAGGTAGCCTCAGCTCAAACCTCTCCCGTGAGGGAACTAATACTAATGCATATAAATTTCCAGCTAAGCCTTACCCAATTCAGGTAGTGTGGTTCTACGGTAAATTTGGAATGGTATCGCATCTGAATCCAACCATCAGTTTTATAAAAGGGTTAAGGCTCATGCCTCAATATTTTCATCATCCTCAACCATTTGTGTTTCTCAACACATGTCAAAACATCTCAATAGAATGACTCATCATTCCAAGGTTTTCATAATTCATTTTCACCAAGTGCTCCCATCTAAAGTGACTCAAGTTGTTGATCTACTCTAAACTACTAAGTTAAGAGTGTTCACTAAGGTGGAAAAGATGGGTTCAATCTCATGCCATAGAATGACATCTAAAGGGTTCTAAATAGGTCAAGTTTTATACTTTTTATGCTGCCTTCAAAACAAGTACTAACTTGCAAGGGTTAATCTTGGATAGTGCTAGCTTGCTAAGGGTAGCTTGCACTGTTAATGGTGGCTTGCCTTGGTTGGTGCAGTGGTTGAAGTTTTCTTCGTCTTCGTCTTGATAGCACTCCTCCTCCTCGTAAGCTTGGTCGGTACTATCTTCTATAACAAAACATACGGAGTAGACAATCACCAAACAATACTTAACTAGGCTAGATAGCATTCTAAGACACACAATTGATGATCTATTATCATCACAAGTTTAAATTCAATAGTTTCATCCTTTTTATTTTAGAAAAGTAATTTCTACTCATTGAAATATTAACTAAAATTTAATATTCACCCCCAAAATATGGGATCATGTGGACACATGTCCTCACCACATATTCTAACATGTGGGAATGAGATTTAAAGGTTGGATCAATATTACTTTAGTTTAAGTTTATTATTTAATGATTTAAAGTGACTAGAAATGCCTATAGAGCATTATTTTGGTACTAGTCCAAAGTCACTGCATGTAAACCTTAATATTATTACATATTTAGATAGATATGATGAAATGTGATTTTTGAGAGTTGGAATCAACGCAAAATCTACCTTGGTTGATTTTATAAAAATGTTGCAAGTTGCAAATGATTCTATTTTGTTATTTTTATTAGGAGAGATCTATAACTCTAATTGAATTAAATCCAACGGTCTTGGATAGATCATCTTAATACCTTTCAGGCAAAATTTGTTTCATGCTATTTGGATTTGTCAAACCCACAGAATTGAATTTTGAAATAGTGGACAGAAACTAGATTTAACTAAAAAGAAAAATCCAGATTTGAATGGGTGGGCTAGCGCGGGAAAAGAAATGGGCCGGCCCAGTGGCGCTCCGCGGCGCGGGGCTCAGCTGACAGGGGGTCCAGCTTGTCAGCGACACTTAAAACGCGAAACGGTACGCGTGCTGTGGGCCGTAGGATTAGAAGCGAGATCAACGGCTGAGGGTCGTCGTCGACGACGAACAGGTCGCCGGCGAGCTCGAACTCTAGCGGCTCGATGGGGGTCTACTGGGGGCATACCAGGGCTCCAGCAGGGTCGGCGAGGCGGGAAAATGACGTGGAAGACGATGGTGAGGCGAGGCGCCGTTGCGGCGAAGCTTGGGGTGGTCGCAATCAACGGCACCCTTCTCCTCCTACCACGGCTGCTCCGGCTCCAATTTCGTCGAGGCAGAGCTAGCCTTGCTCCAGCTAGAGGTGGGTGAGGTTCAGAGAGGTGAGGGGAGTGGAATGGTGTGAAGAGAAGAGGCTGGGGAGGGATCCTTTTATAGGCCCGATGGTGAGACCGAGCGGGATGGGCAGTCGACGGTGGCGACATGGCTACGGCGGGGTAGAGGCATGGCTGCGGGTGGCGATCGATGTGTGGTTCTCTGGCGGTGCTCTAGAACTTGAATGCGAGCGTAGGGGCAGTGGCACGCGGTCGGGGCGAGGTGGCGCTCTGAGAGGCAGAGGCGGCGGTGTCCACGGCGAGCGGTGGCTGTGAGGCTTTGGGCGGCCAGCGGGGGTGTCTGGGGTGTTCTCCAGGTCGAGGCGGAGCGGCGGGCGCGGGCTGCTGCAAAGGGGCGGTCTGTGCAAGCGGGGACCGAGCGTGCTCTGGGGGCGGCACTAGCATGGTGCGGTGGCACTGGGCGCGGTTTGTGCTCGGTGGTGCACTGCTGCTCTTGGCTTGGGCAAGGGACAGGGGGTGGCGGTGAGCTCCTGGCTACCTCCTAGACATGGCGAGTGAAGAGGGAATGGTCTGCTGTAGTGGGGCATGGGTTGGCCGGCAAGGCATGGCTCGGCATGGCATGGCATGGGGACTAGGGACAAGGGAGAGGGGTGTTAGGGGTTTGTTTAGATCAAGAGGGGACAGAGGAGATAAATGAAGATCATTTGGGGGCAAAACCCTGTAGTAAACAGTGAGCTAGGATTAGAGTAGAGATTATGCATGCCAAGTGTTTGATTAAATGGCCGCATGAAAGAAAGTTTTGAATTTTGGTTTCAAAATTTTTGAGTGATCTCCACTAGTGATAGGTAGTCTCTGGTTGCAAGGGTTTTGAAAGTGGAGCTCAAAGAGATGGTTTTTGAAATAGGGGTGATCTATGCATATGAATTAGATTCAATTTTAAACTGTCATTTAAAATAGTTAACAGAATGTTTTTAGCAGATCAAAAGGTGGGCCTTGGTACCTCATTATGTGTACTAGCAAGGGGTGCAAGGATCAAGAATTGTTTCTGTTAAGTTTTGAGTACTAGGAATAGCCAAAGTAGGCATGAGAGTGAAATTTGCCAAAATGACCATTCCTCCTTTTTAATTCTTTTTGATTTGATTTTCTTTAGGAAAAGTTTGGGAATGATGTAGATGATGTTTAAATCACCTAAGAAACATTTTACAAGCATTGGATCATTCAATCATGGCAATTCAAACAACTCCTATTTTAAATGCACACATATATGAATGCTTTCATTTTAAATTTGAAAAAGTTTTTGTTAACCCTATTTTTGGATGATTTGATCTTGATAAGCTTGGATTAAAGTTTTGGGATGTTACAAACCTTCCCCCCTTAAACAAAATCTCGTCCCGAGATTTACAAAGAAAACTAGGAACTAAAGAGATCTGGGAACTCTGTCCTAATGTAATCTTCACACTCCCAAGTAGCTTCCTCCTCGGTATGGTTGCTCCACTGAATCTTGAGAAACCTTATACTCCTGGTCCCGGTGGTTCTGTAGGCTTCTTCTAAGATACGGATGGGCACTTCCCGATAGGTCAGGTCATTGTTGATTTCCACAGCTCTATAATCGATGTTCTTGAAAACTTCCGTCTTCTCAGGCACTTCCCAACATTTGTGAAGTAACGAGATATGGAACACATTGTGGATGGCTGACATCTCTTCAGGCAGTTCCAGTTGGTATGATACTTCTCCTCGACGGTTCAGAATCTTGAAAGGTCCGATATATCTGGGGGCTAACTTTCCCTTCAGACTAAAGCGTTGGGTTCCCTTCAATGGTGAAACCTTGAGATATACAAAATCTCCGACATTGAAAGTTAGGTCTCTCCTTCTCTTGTCGGCATATCTCTTCTGTCTAGATTGGGCGGTCTTGAGGTGCTCACGGACTTTGTGAACTTTCTCTTCTGCTTCGCAGAGAATGTCGGGTCCTAAGATCTGACTCTCTCCTACTTGCGACCAATTCAAAGGGGTACGACACTTTCTTCCGTATAGGAATTCAAATGGTGCCATCTGCAAACTAGCTTGATAAATGTTGTTATATGAGAATTCAGCGAAAGGTAGGCAGTCTTCCCATTTTGATCCATATTCCAACACACAAGCTCTAAGCATATCCTCTAGGATCTGGTTGACTCTCTCAGTCTGTCCATCTGTTTGCGGGTGATATGCGGTACTGAAGTTCAACTTGGTTCCTAATCCTTCTTGGACTTTCTGCCAAAATCTCGAGGTAAACTGGGTTCCTCGATCTGAGACGATGGTCTTGGGGGTTCCATGTAGACTAACAATCCTAGCAATGTATAGCTCTGCTAACTTTGCACTCTGGTAAGTTGTCTTGACAGGTATAAAGTGGGCTACCTTGGACAGTCTATCAACTATGACCCAGATTGAGTCATTCCCCCTACTAGAAGTAGGTAAACCGGTGATAAAGTCCATTCCAACGGAATCCCATTTCCATTCCGGAATCTGCAATGTTTGCAACGGTCCTGTAGGTCTCTGATGCTCTGCTTTGACGCTTTGGCAGATGTCACACTTGGCGATGTAGCTTCTGATCTCTCTCTTCATCTTGTGCCACCAAAATTGCTCTTTCAAATCCTGATACATCTTTGTTCCTCCGGGGTGGATAGAATAAAGAGTATCATGAGCTTCCTTCATGATAACTTCCTTCAGCTCCGAATCTACTGGCACACAGATACGTCCCTTGTACCACAGTACTCCTTCTTCTTCTTCGGTGAATCCAGGGACCTTGCCTATACCAATACGACATTTGATTCCGTCGATACTTTCATTCCCCTTCTGGGCTTCCTTGATTTGGCTAATCAACGTGGGTTGAAGTTCAATGCTAGCTAGGAATCCTTTGCTAACTAACTCAGTCCTGAACTGCTCCAATTCCTCATACAAACTTGGTTGCTTCTCTTTGACCATGGTGTTAAGCCTACACGGCAATCTGCTAAGAGCATCCGCTACCACATTGGCTTTGCCGGGGTGATAGTGAATGTCAAGGTCATAATCCTTGATTAACTCTATCCATCTCCTTTGTCTCATATTCAGCTCCTTCTGAGTGAAGATATACTTCAGGATCTTACGATCTGAGTAAATCTCACAGCGATTACCCATCAAATAATGACGCCATGTCTTCAATGCTAGAACCACGGCTGCTAGCTCAAGATCATGGGTCGGATAGTTCTGATCATGCTGCTTCAGTTGTCAAGACAGATACTGTTGGAGATATGCCCAAGAGGCAATAATAAAAGTGGTTATTATTATATCTTTGTGTTTATGATGAATGTTTGCATCCCATGCTATAATTGTATTATAAGGAAACACTAATACATGTGTGTTTTGTAAACATAAAAGAGTCCCTAGTAAGCCTCTTGTTAAACTAGTTTGTTGATTAATTGATGATCATGGACATTGGATCTCATTAATAACAAGGTTATATCATTAGGAGAATGATGTGATGGACACACACCCATAGTAAGCGTAGCATAAGATCAAGTCATTAAGTTCGTATTGCTACAAGCTTTCAAATGCATAGTAACCTAATCCTTCGACCATGAGGTTATGTTAATCACCATCACCGGATGGGTACTTTGATGACATCAAACACCGCTTCGTAACTGGGTGGTTATAAAGGTGTCATTGGGTATTCTGAAAGTATGTGTTGAAGCGCATGGACCAAGATTGGGATTTGTCCATCCATATGACGGATAGATGTGCTCTGGGCCCTCTCGGTGGAATGTCATCTAGTTAGCCTGCAAGCATGTGACTAGGTCACAAGGGATGACATAACATGGAACGAGTAAAGAGTACTTATCAATAACGAGGTAGAACTAGGTATGGAGATACCGATGATCAAACCTCGGATAAGTAGAGTATCGCTTGACAAAGGGAATTGGTTTCGTATGTTAATGGTTCTATCGATCACGAAGTCATCGTTGAGTATGTGGGAGCCGTTATGGATCTCTAGATCCCGCTGATGGTTATTGATCGGAGAGGTGTCTCCATCATGTCTGCATATTCACGAACTGTAGGGTGACACACTTAAGGTTCGAAGTTGTTTTAGGTTGGAATGTGTGTTGGAGACCGAATGTTGTTCGGAGTCTCGGATTGGATCCGGGACATCACGAGGAGATCCGGAATTGTCCGGGGAATAAGATTCATATAATGGGGATCGTTTTCTAAGTTAGGAAATGTTCCAGAGTGTTTATATGGGGATTCTAGAAGGTTTCAGAATGTTCCGGAAGGTTCTAGAAGATTTTTTGGAGTTTACTTGAAAACCAAGAAATGATAAAGGGAAACTTGGAGGGTAAGTAAGGGAAACTTGGGGGGGAAGGACTCTCCCCCCAAGCTCCCTTGTGCGCCGGCCCTAGGAGGTGGGCCTAGGGGTGGGCACCCTAGGCCGCACCCCTCCCTCTATATATAGATGGGTGGAGGCGCCACCCCCCTTTGCCCCTCCCACTCAAAACCCTAGCCGCCTCTCTCCTCCTCCTTCCATCTGCTCTGGCTTAGGCGAAGCCCTGCAGAATTCTCTACTCCACCACCACCACCACGCCGTCGTGCTGCTGGGATTCCATGGAGAGATCTACTACCTCCGCTGCTTGCTGGAACAGGGAGAGGAAGGTCTGCTTCGACTCCGCACGTGTGACCGACTGCGGAAGCGCTGCCGGAACGCGGCGCCGGAAGGATCGTCTACTCGATCTTGAGATCGGCAAGTGATCGTCTACATCAACCACGAGATCCGATCTCGCACAAGGCTTTCGGATCTACAAGAGTTAGTACCAATCTATCTCGTTGCACATGTCTAATAGATTAGATCTTGGCTTTTATCTAGATTAGATCTGGGTTTTGTTCGTGCTTGCGGTAGAATTTTTTTGTTTTCCATGCTACGAACCCATCAGTGGTATCAGAGCCGTGTCTATGCGTAGACCTGTTGCACGAGTAGAACACAATGGTTTTGTGGGCGTTAGTGCTCGTGCCATCTTTTGCTTTGTGTACTTTGCATCTTGCGGTATGGTGGGATGAAGCGGCTCGGGCTAACCTTACATGTCATCGCACATGAGACTTGCTCCACGCTTGACGTGTAACTTGCTTTGCACAAGTGGATTTGCGGGTGTCTGTCTCTCCCACCATAGTATAGATCAAATCTACACTTTGCACTTGATAGCACTTGTATCAACGTTGTGGTTCAGTTTCGTAGGTAAGATCCGTTCTTATTCGAAAGCCCCAAACCACGTAAAACATGCAAAGAAAATTAGAGGCGTCTAACTTGTTTTTGCAGGGGTTTTGTGATGTGGTATGGCCATCATGTGATTGTGATTATATTTGATGTATGCAATGATCCTTGTTGTAATATGGCAACTGGCAGGAGCCTAATGGTTGTCTTTAATTCTGTTAATACCTGCGTGTCTATTCATCTTGTAATAGCTTTATTCCAAGTAGTTGTAATAGTTGCTAGTGATGATGGACAACCATGAAGCGGCGCCACTGACCTTGACGCAATGCTGGTGATGATGGAGATCATGTCCGTGCTTTGGAGATGGAGATCAAAGGCATAAGAAGAAAGGGCCATATCATATCACACTAATTATGAATTGCCTACGATGTTAATCCTTTATGCATCTTGTATTGCTTAGATCACGACGGTAGCATTATAAGATGACCCCTCTCACTAAATATCAAGTAATAAAGTGTTCGTCCTTAGTTGGCACCATTGCTAAGACTCGTCGTTTCGAAGTATCTCGTGATGATCGGATGTGATAGATTCTACGTGTGCATACAACGGGTGCAAGCCAGATTTGCACATGCAGAAACTAAGGTTAATCTTGACGAGCCTAGCATGTACATACATGGTCTCGGAACACGGAATACCGAAAGGTAGAGCATGAATCATATAAATGATATGATGAACATGAAGATTGTTCGCCGATGAAACTACATCTTCTCTCATGAAGATCGGACTTGGTGTAGTCGACTTGGTTCGTGTAATCACTAAGACAATGTGAGGGATGTTGTTTTGAGTGGGAGTTCACCTAGTTAATTTAAGAATTAAAATTGAACTCAATTTATCATAAACTTAGTCTAAACTACTTGCAAATTTGTTGTAGATTATGGCGAACCTCTCCATCAATTTCAATGCGTTCCTAGAGAAAGAAAAGCTTAAGAACAATGGAAGCAACTTCACGGACTGGCTCCGTGGACTAAAGATTGTCCTCAGGGCTGGTCAGTTGACCTATGTGCTCGAAGCACCGCTAGGTGACCCACCTGTAGAAGATGCCACCGATGACGTAAAGATTGTTTACGCCACTCGGAAAAATCATTACTCCATAGTTCAGTGTGCCATCCTGTACGGTTTAGAAACGGAGCTTCAAAAGCGCTTTGAGCACCATGACCCGTTCGAGATCATTAAGGAGCTCAAGCTCATTTTTGAGACTCACGCGGTCGTGGAGAGCTATGAGGCCTCCGAAAAGTTCTTTAACTGTAAGATGGAAGAGGGTAGCTCCGTTAGCGAGCACGTGCTCACCATGTCTGGGCACGCAAACAAGCTCCAAGAGTTGGGGATAACGATTCCTAATGAGTTAGGGATTCACTGTGTCCTCCAATCACTGCCACTGAGTTATAAGAACTTTGTGATGAACTACAATATGCACTTCATGAACAAGACGTTGCCTGAACTATCGTCCATGCTGAAAACTGCTGAAGTGGAGATCAAGAAGGAGCACCAAGTGTTGATGGTCAATAAGACCACCAATTTCAAGAAACAGGGCAAGCCTAAGAACAAGGGCAACTTCAAGAAGGACGGCAAGAAAGCTGCCGCACCTGCTAAGAAGCCCAAGGCTGGTCCTAAGCTTGAAACTGAATGCTTCTACTGCAAGGGTGCTGGTCACTGGAAGCGTAACTGCCCCAAGTACCTGGCAGATCTGAAGAACGGCAACATCAAGAAGAAAGGTATATTCGATATACATGTTATTGATGTGTATCTTACTAGTAATCGTAGTAGTGCCTGGGTATTTGATACTGGTTCGGTTGCTCATATTTGTAACTCGAAACAGGAGCTGCGGAATAAACGAATACTGGCAAGAGATAGGGTGACGATGCGCGTTGGAAATGGCTCCAAGGTTGATGTGATCGCCGTCGGCACACTCCCTCTACATCTACCTTCGGGATTAGTTTTAAATTTGAATAATTGTTATTTGGTGCCTGCGTTAAGCATGAACATTATATCTGGATCTTGTTTATTGTGAGACGGTTACTCTTTTAAGTCCGAGAATAAAGGTTGTTCGATTTATATGAGTAATATCTTTTATGGTAATGCACCTGAGATGAATGGTTTATTCTTACTGAATCTCGATAGTAGTGATACACATGTTCACAACATAGATGCTAAACGAACAAAATCGAATGATAATTCTACATACATGTGGCACTGTCGTCTTGGTCACATTGGAGTGAAGCGTATGAAGAAACTCCATTCTGATGGACTTCTTGAATCACTTGATTTTGAATCACTTGAAAGATGCGAAGCATGTCTAATGGGAAAAATGACTAAGACTCCATTCTCTGGAATAATGGAGCGAGCTACAGATTTATTGGAAATAATACATACCGATGTGTGCGGTCCAATGAGTGTAGCATCGCGTGGTGGATATAGTTATGTTCTCACTTTCACGGATGACTTAAGTAGATATGGGTATGTCTACTTTATGAAACATAAGTCCGAAACTTTCGAGAAGTTTAAGGAATTTCAAAGTGAAGTGGAAAATCATCGTAACAAGAAGATTAAGTTTCTGCATTCTGACCGCGGAGGTGAATATCTAAGTTATGAGTTTGGCATGCATTTAAAGAAATGTGGAATACTTTCGCAATTGACACCGCCGGGAACACCACAGCGTAATGGTGTGTCCGAACGTCATAATCGAACTCTCTTAGATATGGTTCGGTCTATGATGTCTCTTACAGATTTACCGCTATCGTTTTGGGGCTATGCATTAGAGACAGCCGCATTCACTTTAAATAGGGCACCATCTAAATCCGTTGAAATGACCTCGTACGAATTGTGGTTTGGAAAGAAACCTTAGTTGTCGTTCCTTAAAGTTTGGGGTTGTGAAGCATATGTAAAGAAGTTACAACCTGATAAGCTTGAACCCAAAGCGGAGAAATGCGTCTTCATAGGATACCCTAAAGAAACAATTGGGTATACCTTCTATCATAGATCCTAAGGCAAAGTTTTCGTTGCCAAGAACGGATCCTTTCTTGAGAAGGAGTTTCTCTCGAAGGAAGTGACTGGAAGGAAAGTAGAACTCGACGAGGTTATTGAACCTTCTCTCGGAGTTGAGAGTAGCGCAGCACCGGAAGATGTTTTTGTGCCGCCTGCACCAATTAGAGAGGAAGCTAATGATGGTGATCATGAAACTTTGAACGAAGCTGCTGCTGAACCTCGCAGGTCAACGAGGGTTCGTACCACTCCTGATTGGTATGACCCTGCCTTGAACGTCATGTTGGTGGACAACACTAATGACCCTGCGACGTATGAAGAAGCTATGGTGAGCCCAGATTCCGACAAATGGCTAGAAGCCATGAAATCCGAAATGGGATCCATGTACGAAAACCAAGTATGGACTTTGGTGGACTTACCGGATGGTCGTAAGGCTGTCGAGAACAAATGGATTTTCAAAAGAAAAACAGATGCTGATGGTAATGTTACCGTCTATAAAGCTCGACTTGTCGCGAAAGGGTTCCGACAAATTCAAGGAGTTGACTACGATGAGACATTCTCACTAGTAGCGAAGCTAAAGTCTGTGAGGATTTTGTTAGCAATTGCTGCATATTTCGATTATGAGATTTGGCAGATGGATGTCAAAACAGCGTTCCTTAATGGTGACATTGAGGAAGAGTTGTATATGGTACAACCCAAGGGTTTTGTCGATCCTAAAGATGCTGACAAGGTATGCAAACTTCAGCGCTCCATTTATGGACTGAAGCAAGCATCCCGGAGTTGGAATCAACGTTTTGATAAAGTAATCAAAAACTTTGGATTTATACAAACTTATGGAGAAGCTTGTATTTACAAGAAAGTGAGTGGGAGCTCTGTAGCATTCCTAGTACTATATGTAGATGACATATTGTTGATTGGTAATGATATAGAACTTCTTAATAGTGTCAAAGCCTATTTGAATAATAGTTTTTCAATGAAGGATCTTGGCGAAGCGGCATATATTCTAGGCATCAAGATTTATAGAGATAGATCAAGACACCTAATAGCGCTTTCACAAAGTACATACTTGGACAAAGTTCTAAAGAAGTTTAGAATGGAAGAGAGCAAGAAAGGGTTCGTGCCCATGTTGTCAGGTAAGACCTTGAGTAAGACGCAAAGTCTAGCTACGACAGAAGATAGAGAGAAGATGAATAATATTCCCTATGCCTCGGCCATAGGTTCTATCATGTATGCTATGCTGTGTACAAGACCGGATATAGCACATGCTGTTAGTTTGACTAGCAGATATCAAAGTGATCCTGGAATGGAGCACTAAACAGCGGTCAAGAATATCCTAAAGTACCTAAATAGGACTAAGGATATGGTTCTTTCTTATGGAGGTGATGAACAGCTTGTTGTAAACAGTTACACTGATGCTAGTTGGAACACCGATCCAGATGACTCGAAGTCACAGTCTGGATACGTATTTTTTTGAGTGGTGCTGCAGTGAGCTGGAGGAGTGCCAAGCAAAGCGTTGTGGCGAAATCTTCAATTGAATCGAAATACATAGCTGCTTCGGAGGCTGCACAAGAGGCCATATGGATGAAGGAGTTCATTACTGAACTTGGCGTGGTTCCTAGTGCGTTGGACCTGATGGCCATCTACTGTGACAACACAGGTGCCATAGCTAATGCAGAGGAGCCAAGGTCACATAGCAAGCTGAAGCACATCAAGCTACGTTTCAGTGCTATTCGCGAGTATGTCTGAGATGGTGACATAAAGATTTGCAAAGTACACACTGATCTGAATGTGGCAGATCCGTTGACTAAACCTCTCCCTAGAGCAAAGCATGACCAACACCAGAACGCCATGGGTGTTAGGTATATTACCATGTAATCTAGATTATTGACTCTAGTGCAAGTGGGAGACTATTGGATATATGCCCAAGAGGCAATAATAAAAGTGGTTATTATTATATCTTTGTGTTTATGATGAATGTTTGCATCCCATGCTATAATTGTATTATAAGGAAACACTAATACATGTGTGTTTTGTAAACATAAAAGAGTCCCTAGTAAGCCTCTTGTTGAACTAGCTTGTTGATTAATTGATGATCATGATTTCCTGATCATGGACATTGGATGTCATTAATAACAAGGTTATATCATTAGGAGAATGATGTGATGGACACACACCCATAGTAAGCGTAGCATAAGGTCAAGTCATTAAGTTCGTATTGCTACAAGCTTTCAAATGCATAGTAACCTAATCCTTCGACCATGAGGTTATGTTAATCACCATCACCGGATGGGTACTTTGATGACATCAAACACCGCTTCATAACTGGGTGGTTATAAAGGTGTCATTGGGTATTCTGAAAGTATGTGTTGAAGCACATGGACCAAGATTGGGATTTGTCCATCCATATGACGGATAGATATGCCCTGGGCCCTCTCGGTGGAATGTCATCTAGTTAGCTTGCAAGCATGTGACTAGGTCACAAGGGATGACATAACATGGAATGAGTAAAGAGTACTTATCAGTAACGAGGTAGAACTAGTTATGGAGATACCGACAATCAAACCTCGGATAAGTAGAGTATCGTGTGACAAAGGGAATTGGTTTCGTATGTTAATGGTTCTATCGATCACGAAGTCATCGTTGAGTATGTGGGAGCCGTTATGGATCTCCAGATCCCGCTTATGGTTATTGATCGGATAGGTGTCTCCATCATGTCTGCATATTCACAAACCGTAGAGTGACACACTTAAGGTTCGAAGTTGTTTTAAGAAGATATGGAATGTGTGTTGGAGACCGAATGTTGTTCGGAGTCTCGGATTGGATCCGGGACATCACGAGGAGATCTGGAATTGTTCGGGGAATAAGATTCATATAATGGGGATCGTTTTCTAAGTTAGGAAATGTTCTGGAGTGTTTATATGGGGATTCTAGAAGGTTTCGGAATGTTCTAGAAGGTTCTAGAAGATTTTTTGGAGTTTACTTGAAAACCAAGAAAGGATAAAGGGAAACTTGGAGGGTAAGTAAGGGAAACTTGGGGGGAAGGACTCTCCCCCCAAGCTCCCTTGTGCGCCGGCCCTAGGAGGTGGGCCTAGGGGTGGGAACCCTAGGCCGCACCCCTCCCTCTATATATAGAGGGGTGGAGGCGCCACCCCCCTTCGCCCCCTCCCACTCAAAACCCTAGCCGCCTCTCTCCTCCTCCTTCCATCTGCTCTGGCTTAGGCGAAGCCCTGCAGAATTCTCTACTCCACCACCACCACCACGCCGTCGTGCTGCTAGGATTCAGTGGAGAGATCTACTACCTCCGCTGCTCGCTGGAACGGGGAGAGGAAGGTCTGCTTCGACTCCGCACATGTGACCGACTGCGGAAGCGCTGCCGGAACGTGGCGCCGGAAGGATCATCTACTCGATCTTGAGATCGGCAAGTGATCGTCTACATCAACCACGAGATCCGATCTCGCACAAGGCTTTTGGATCTACAAGGGTTAGTACTGATCTATCTCGTTGCACATGTCTAATAGATTAGATCTTGGCTTTTATCTAGATTAGATCTGGGTTTTGCTCGTTCTTGTGGTAGAAATTTTTTGTTTTCCATGCTACGAACCCATCAGATACGCGATGACCTTGCCTTCTTGCATCAATACACATCCTAGGCCAATCTTGGATGCATCACAATACACATCAAACGGCTTCTTGATGTCTAGCATGATCAAAATTGGGGCGGATATCAATCTCTTCTTCAGCTCTTGGAAACTGGCTTCACACTTGTCTGTCCATTCAAACTTCTTGTCCTTCTTCAACAATTGGGTCATTGGTCGAGCTATGCTCGAGAATCCTTCTACGAACTTGCGGTAGTATCCTGCTAATCCGAGAAATGAACGAACTTGGGTTTGATTGGTTAGGGCTTCCCATTCTTCGACATCTTTGATCTTGGTGGGATCAACAGAGACTCCTCCGGCAGACACAATATGTCCTAGGAATCCTACTTCTTTCAGCCAAAACTCACACTTGCTGAACTTGGCATATAACTGATGCTCTCTCAGGGTTTCTAGAATGATTCTCAGATGTTGCTCATGCTCTTCTTCTGACTTGGAGTAGATAAGGATGTCGTCGATAAACACAACTACAAACTTATCTAGGAAATTCATAAAGATCTTATTCATGAGATTCATGAAATAAGCAGGGGCATTGGTTAATCCAAAAGACATAACCGTATACTCGTATAAACCATAGCGAGTAGTAAAGGCGGTCTTCGGAATATCCGTTGCATGAATCTTAAGTTGGTGATAAACAATCCTAAGATCAATCTTTGAGAATACCTAGGCTCCGGTCAACTGATCAAATAGATCCTCTATCTTTGGCAAAGGGTACTTGTTCTTGATGGTGACGTCAGTCAACTTTCTGTAATATGTACACAGACGGTTGCCTCCATCTTTCTTGTCGACGAATAATAGTGGTGATCTCCATGGCGATGCGCTTGGCTGAATCAAGCCTGTGGCTAACATGGCATCCAACTGCTTCTTCAGTTCCACTAACTCTGAGGGGTTTATGGTATAGGGTCTCTGGGCTATAGGTCCGGTTCCAGGGATTAGTTCGATAATGAACTCAATATCCCTATCAGGGGGCATACCTGGCAATTCATCTGGGAATACGTCGGGGTATTCACAGACTACTCTGACTTGGTCAATGGTGGGCAGGGCTACACTCTTGTTGCACTTGAATTGACGGGGTAAGGTTTCAGAGATATGCTCTACTTGTTACTCCAGAACTACTGGTCATGGTGATGGCTTTCTTAGCACAGTCTATCAGTCCTTTATGCCATGACATCCAGTCCATACCTAGTACTACTTCCAATCCTTTCGTTCCAAGTACAATTAGGTTGGCATAAAAAGCTATCCCATGTATTCTGATAGGTACAGCTTTGCAAATTTTTCTAGCTTTTGTAGTTGAACCGGGGATGTGAACTATCATGACATGCTTCAGGTTGGTTGGGTGAATCTTACTAGTGCATACAAATTCTTCGGTGACAAATGAATGCGATGCTCCAGAATCAAACAATACTCTTGCTAAAACTGAGTTGATAGAAAACATACCCAGCACTACATCTGGCGCTTCCTAGGCTTCTTTTGCGTTCATGTGGAAGAGAAAACCGTTGCGGTTGTCAGGGTTCCCTGGGGCAAATCTCCTTCCTGGTTGAACACGACGCTGCTGCTGAGCTGGGGAATTCACAGGGGCATTGGCGGCAGTCTTCTTGGGACACTCATTGGAGTAGTGATCCTTCACTCCACACTCGAAACAAGTGATCTGGGACTTGTCCTTGACAACGACATGTACAACATTGCTGCCAGTTCTGGGTGCAGTGTTGTTGTTGTTGTTGCTCTTGGGAGGGGCACGGTTGAAATTGTTGGCATTGCCGGAGTTGTGATTGTTTCCTCCGGACTTCACATTGCCTCCGCTACGGTTGGGGTAGCTTGGGAGAGAATTTGGGGGCCGGTTGTTCCTTGGTGCATATCCTGGTGAAGGGTTGGGACGGTACTTCTGGTGACTACTGGATCCAGACTGCTGCATCATATGGCGCTTGCGGTTGTCGTTTGCCTGGTTAATCTTCCCTTCCATCTGAATTGTAGAGTCGACTAGCTCTTCGAGATCCTAGAAATGGATGTTGACGAGGACAGTCTGCATCTCATCATGCAGTCCGTTTAAGAATCTCTCCTTCTTCTTGTCCTCCGTGTTAATCTCATCCGGTGCATATCTGGCAAGTGACAAGAATCTGTCACGGTACTCTACCACAGTCATTCGTCCTTGCTTCAATTCGCGGAATTCATCTCTCATCCTGTTGACGAGACCTTGCGGCACGTGGGTGCGGCTGAACTTGACTTTGAATGCTTCCTAGGTCATCACCTGGCCATGGTTCATATTGCGCATGCTATTCCACCAAGCTCTTGCATCTCCCACCAGATAGTGGGTGGCGAAGAGAACTTTCTCATTTTCATCAACTCCTGCAACTGCAAGGTTGTTTTCCATGGTCTGTAACCAGTCATCAGCATCTAATGGGTTCTCAGATTGGTTGAAGATTGGGGGATTTGTGTTCTGAATTTTTTTGAGTTTGGATCCATGGTGATCCTGATTTCCATGTCCTTGGTTGTTGAGAGCCATTTGGGCGATCTGCTGCAATGTTGCTAAGTTGGCTTGACGCTCGGTCCTGCTTGCTTCATGGTCCGCGATGAGATTCTGCAAGATCTGCAGCATTGGGTCCTGCGACGAGCTGCTCCCTCCTTGGTTTCCACGAGTCATCTGAAGATTGAGATAGATATAGGGGTAAGAGGGAAATTCTAAGGTTCATGGTTTTGGGTTTTGAAAGCT
This sequence comes from Avena sativa, assembly GCA_916181665.1. NCBI lineage: Eukaryota > Viridiplantae > Streptophyta > Magnoliopsida > Poales > Poaceae > Avena > Avena sativa. Next base: position 414,566,746 of record OV702289.1, on the reverse strand, counting down.
AAAACATTGAGTTAGACTCAGGTTTTTCAACTAACTTCATTTTCATTCATGCAAGCAAGCACCCGATACAACACACACCACAATAATCAAAGGGGAAAACAGATGGTTTGAAGAACCATTCTGCAAGCTACGATACAATGAAATGATACATCTCATGCTACGACAGTGCTCTAGTGCATCTACTCATCATCGATGAAGTCAGAGTCTTCATCATCAGTGTAGAAGTCCACAGCATCCTCTTCCAGAAAATCGTCATCGTTGCTGAGGTAAGAATCCATATCTCCCTGGATGTCTTCACCCTCATCTTCTTCTTCCTTGGCGGCAAGCTGAGCTTCCTGCTCCTTGACGGTCTTCTCGAGGTCGGCCACCTTCTTGCAAAGATGGGAGATGGTGCGATCCTTCTTTGCACGATGGCGGCGAAGAGACTGGCGATCTTGGACGAGCAGTGCGAAAGTCTGGGCCTTCTGGTCGGCGATGGCACGGTTCTGGTTGGCTAACTCCCTAGCATTGTCCAGTTCCTGCTGTCTGTCATGAAGCAAGAAACCAAGGTTCTCCACTTGACGCCTCAACTCTGGGTGACTTGGCATCTCCATCGGTATTACCATGAAGTCACGTCTTGCATAGTGGGCAAAACGGGTTCCTTAGATCTTGTTGACGCTGAGGGAACATAGACATGCGAGAGCTTCATGCATTGCCCTGGCTAATCCATCTAGCCAGTTGTTCTCTCTCACGGAGAACTGAATTCTCCCGGAAGTTGGTGCTTCGATGCTTCCTCGAAGATCCGCAGTGACTAGCCACTGTAGGTCTCCTCCTGGGGGTCTTGGAAGTTGAGCTCGAAGAAACACCGGATGTGGGTGTCCTAGTAACTCTGACAGCAAATCCAGATCCCTCTCGAAGATCAACTGACCTCCGTTTCCTAACTGGTAAAACTTGCTGAACTGAGTCTCCATCTACAAGAATTAAGGATGAGGAAGTTAGTGAAGTGATCAAGTGTGTCAAATTTTAAGTAGTAATGTAATAATTTTGAGGAACATGAATTTTTGAGAAAGAATGAGTTCACAAGGGTAAGAGGGGAAATAGTTTTTTAGAAATACTCACTTTGGTTTTGAAACTAAGTTTTTGTTTGAACGTCCATTCTAACTAGGGTCTCCTATGGTTAGGATGGCTCTGATACCAACTTGTCAACACCCGGATTTTTAATCCCAGATGCCCGTTAGGCCATACCTCGCAATCCCAGGATTACCATTTTTGCGAGACATAACGGATTGGATATCACAGTACATCATCCATTACAAACCATACATAGGGTCTTTACACAAATAAGGATCTCAAGATCCAGTCTTTAATACAACAAGCAGCGGAAATAAAAGATAAGCGTAGCGGTGGGGTCCATCTTCAAGGGCACAGGCAATGCTGAAGAAGGCAGATAGTCCTAGTTCTCATAGCCGTCCTGCTGACCATCATCTTGATAATCTCCTTCATAGTCTGGCCATGATAATAGCCAGGGACAAAAGCCATGAGTACTCTTTAAGTACTCACAAACTACCACTAACAAGTACTATAGTTCTAAGTTAAAGTGCTAGAGCTAAGTTTAACTATAAAGTTAAGTTTGAAACCTAAGCTGAGTCCAGAAGCAAAGAAAGGTAAAGTAAAGTTCTAGAATCACTTAAGTTGGGAAGCTATTGTCATAACACAACCTTGTTGTGGTCAAGTCAAGATTCATCATTACTTCAAAGTATTTAGAAAACATCTGACAACGAAACAGTATGGCCATTCTAACTGTCCATAACCGCGGACGCGGCTATTCGAATAGTTTAACACTCTGCAGAGGTGGTACACTTTCACCACAAGATTCAATACATCTGTCAGGGGTAACCCTGAATCATCATACTTAGTATGCAGATAATCAAACATAACCTTCCCTTTACACACCCTAGTATAAGCACCTCTCCTATGAGCATGGCCTCCCAACCATGACCATCAGTCATCTTGAACACTGCATAGGTGGACAACATTAAGAGGTAGCCTCAGCTCAAACCTCTTCCGTGAGGGAACTAATACTAATGCATATAAATTTCTAGCTAAGCCTTACCCAATTCAGGTAGTGTGGTTGTACGGTAAATTTGGAATGGTATCGCATCCGAATCCAACCATCAGTTTTATAAAAGGGTTAAGGCTCATGCCTCAATATTTTCATCATCCTCAACCATTTGTGTTTCTCAACACATGTCAAAACATCTCAATAGAATGACTCATCATTCCAAGGTTTTCATAATTCATTTTCACCAAGTGTTCCCATCTAAAGTGACTCAAGTTGTTGATCTACTCTAAACTACTAAGTTAAGAGTGTTCACTAAGGTGGAAAAGATGGGTTCAATCTCATGCCATAGAATGACATCTAAAGGGTTCTAAATAGGTCAAGTTTTATACTTTTTATGCTACCTTCAAAACAAGTAAAGAACTTTGTATAACCTAAGAGGGGTAAAACTTGTAACTAAGACTTGGGGTACTAATAGTCAAAGGGGTGTGATCAAAGCATGCTTAAGGCATCTTTGCTAAACCATCTAGTTTGATTCTAGTTTGCTAAGTACTACACTTGCAAGTACTAACTTGCAAGGGTTAACCTTGGATAGTGCTAGCTTGTTAAGGGTAGCTTGCACTGTTAATGGTGGCTTGCCTTGGTTGGTGCAGTGGTTGAAGTTTTCTTCGTCTTCGTCTTGATAGCACTCCTCCTCCTCATAAGCTTGGTCGGTACTATCTTCTATAACAAAACATACGGAGTAGAAAATCACCAAACAATACTTAACTAGGCTAGATATCATTCTAAGACACACAATTGATGATCTATTATCATCACAAGCATCACGAGTTTAAATTCAATAGTTTCATCCTTTTTATTTTAGAAAAGTAATTTCTACTCATTGAAATATTAACTAAAATTTAATATTCACCACCAAAATATGGGATCATGTGGACACATGTCCTCACCACATATTCTAACATGTGGGAATGATATTTAAAGGTTGGATCAATATTACTTTAGTTTAAGTTTATTATTTAATGATTTAAAGTGACTAGAAATGCCTATATAGCATTATTTTGGTACTAGTCCAAAGTCATTGCATGTAAACCTTAATATTATTACATATTTAGATAGATATGATGAAATGTGATTTTTGAGAGTTGGAATCAACTCAAAAGCTAACTTGGTTGATTTTACAAAAATGTTGCAAGTTGCAAATGCTTCTGTTTTGTTATTTTTATTAGGACAGATCTATAACTCTAATTGAATTAAATCCAACGGGCTTGGATAGATCATCTTAATACCTTTTAGGAAAAATTTGTTTCATGCTATTTGGATTTGTCAAACTCACAGAATTGAATTTTGAAATAGTGGACAGAAACTAGATTTAACTAAAAAGAAAAATCCAGATTTGAATGGGTGGGCTAGCGCGGGAAAAGAAATGGGCCGACCTAGTGGCGCTCCGTGGAGCGGGGCTTAGCTGACAGGGGGGGCCCGCTTGTCAGCGGCACTTAAAACGCGAAACGGTACGCGTGCTGTGGGCCGTAGGATTAGAAGCGAGATCAATGGCTGAGGGTCGTCGTCGACGACGAACAGGTCGCCGCTTGTCAGCTATGCAGTTTTTGATATGCGATGCCATGATGCAATGATATGATGCATGCTTCTAGTAACATCTGGAATTGCGAAATTTGGGATGTTACAACTAGGGACAAGGGAGAGGGGTGTTAGGTGTTTGGTTAGATCAAGAGGGGACAGAGGAGATAAATGAAGATCATTTGGGGGCAAAACCCTACAGTAATCAGTGAGCTAGGATTAGAGTAGAGATTATGCATGCCAAGTGTTTGATTAAATGGCCGCATGAAAGAAAGTTTTGAATTTTGGTTTCAAATTTTTTGAGTGATCTCCACTAGTGATAGGTAGTCTCTGGTTGCAAGGGTTTTGAAAGTGGAGCTCAAAGAGATGGTTTTTGAAATAGGGGTGATCTATGCATATGCATTAGATTCAATTTTAAACTGTCATTTAAAATAGGTAACATAATGTTTTTAGCAGATCAAAAGGTGGGCCTTGGTACCTCATTATGTGTACTATCAAGGGGTGCAAGGATCAAGAATTGTTTATGTTAAGTTTTGAGTGCTAGGAATAGCCAAAGTAGGCATGAGAGTGAAATTTGCCAAAATGACAATTCCTCCTTTTTAATTCTTTTTTATTTGATTTTCTTTAGGAAAAGTTGGGGAATGATGTAGATGATGTTTAAATCACCTAAGAAACATTTTACAAGCATTGGATCATTCAATCATGGAAATTCAAACAACTCCTATTTTAAATGCACACATATATGAATGCTTTCATTTTAAATTTGAAAAAGTTTTTGTTAACCCTATTTTTGGAAGATTTGATCTTGATAAGCTTGGATTAAAGTTTTGGGATGTTACAACCTGCATCCTCGGAGGCTCCTAGGTATCCCGCATCTAATCTACACTTCAAGAAGCTCACTCATGAGGTCGCTGCCGCTCAATAGGGGGCTTCCTCCCCAAAGCTCAAGTGGTACCAATATGCCAACACCTTCGATGCCAGCGACGACCCCGCCTCCACCAGATACATGGGTACTCTCCCCATGGTCTGCACCCCCACCATCAACAACATTCTTGTGACCAAGATGCTCATTGACGGTGCCGCTGGCCTGAACATGATCTCCACATAGACGTTCGCCAAGCTACAAGTGCTCTACGACAGGCTGATGCCCACCAAGCCATCCTTTTGGGTCACCGACGGAACCACCATACCCATCGGGCAGGAACGCCTCACCGTGACGTTCGGGTCCCACAACAACTACAAGACCAATCTCATCGACTTCGATGTGGAACACATCAGCCTCCCGTACAATGTCATCCTGGGCTACCCCGCACTGGCCAAGTTCATGGCGGTTACCCACCATGCCTACAATGTCGTCAAGATGTCAAGCGGCAATGGCGACATCATCACCATCCGTTGTGATGAGAAAGAGGCCATGCACTCCCTCGAGTACACCTACAAGGCTGCAACCACTTCATACTCATAAGATGTGGATGCCCTCGACTAACTCGGAGGTACCGCGAGGAAAAATTAGATGGTGGCTCAGGAGAACGCTAAGGCAAAAAGAGCAGTTGCTGCATCATGCTGCCTCGCCGAGGATCGCGTTTCACACATGGCGCTGGGAGGAGGCTGAAGCCATCCCTTCAAGGCCTCATGCCCGCTGAAAGAGCTCAAGGGAATGACGAGGACTCGGGGGCTTTCGACATTGAAGAGAACTGCTCCTAGCGCATAGTGGGCGCTGAGCACCTCCCCCAGCATTTGACAACCTCTAGATCAGGAAGCAGCACTAGGTGCCATCAGGTGGACAAACCTCTCCAAGTGACACAGCCTACCCACCATACTTTTTGTGAAGGTGACTCCTGACGCTCATCATACTAAAACTTATCTCGTATGAGGCCCCGTGTTGAACCATGGAAGCATTGTAATAAGCATTGAACTTTCTAGTGGTTTTGAATCTTGCGCCATGCGCCAACCTTGCTATTTACCTTTTGCCCTGAGTTTTTTGCTCTCTGTACATTCATAAGTTATCCTATATGTACCATATCAGCGGGGGCTAGGCACAATGTTCCTTCACCTCTTGCAGCTCTTGGGTAGCAGCTTCCAGCTTTGCTCGGAGTTCCTTCTTCTCCTTCTGTAGCTTCTTGATCAAACTTGACCCCATAGTCACGGGCGTGATCTTCTCCTCCAAGCTCCTCTTGGCTGCTCGTAGGTCCTTCAACATGGTGGCAAGGTTCTTGAACTCCATCTCGTTCTTTGCAAGCACTAGACTTTGCTCCCTAATCCTCTTATTCTTGTCTTGCACTCTCTTCTCTTGATTAGCGAACCTCTTGTCTTGGGCGATGAGTTCTCCTCCTAGGGACTTGATCTTCTCTTCCAGCTCCTCGATCTTCTCATCCTTCTCCTGGACTAGGGCACAAAGCTCGTCATTCCTCATGATCCCAAGGCAGCTCCCCTTCTGAAGGTCATTTATATGGAACTCCAAGTCTTGAT